>OY728137.1:724577197-734577197 GCA_963277665.1 Viscum album
TGATTCCATAATATCCCTAATTTCAATAATTTTATTAATTATATATATATATATATATATATATTCATCCATAAAATTTAGATATAGAAGAATTAATTACACAGTTCAAAAATAAATTATGTTGTATGTATACTTGAATGCTGAATTTTCATTTCAATAAATTGAAAAAAGATAAATAATAATTAACCATTAAAAATAATTATTATATAATATAAATCAATAAATTTATCTTTATTACTATCTATTTATAATTTCAATTAAAATTAACAACATAGATTCGTAGTGAGAGTAGTCCAGCCATACGCTTGACTGATGTTATCATTTTCAAACCGATTAGAAGGTAAAAATGTCAACATTATATTATCATTATAGAAGAATAAATATACCATATATATAATATACAAAAATTATATCCATCTTAATATCCTTACATAAAATATGGTGATGGAAAATAAACTCTATCGGCACGTGGAGACAACAAGCCATACATACACATCACTTATACTTTCACTTCCCATTTGATGGGAAAGATATTGGAAAATAGAGTTTTGATAAACATAATAAAATTTCATAATATTTATCATAGTTAAATCATTAATTTATGATTAATAACATAGATTTATTATAGTGAAATGATAAATTAAAAATGAATGTGATCGATTAAGGTTATTACCACTTCATAGAAATAAATCCATTAGATCTCCCCATAAGTATATTAGGGATTATCATTTGGTATGACCAAAAATAATATAATGTGTATAAGGATTTATAAAAGATAATTTTTTAGGGGATTGTAAAAATATAATATTCAAAGTATTGTAAATAAGAGAGAGATTGGGGGTTTTTTATATGTGATGGGAGGGACACTCTGGAAATTTCATAAAATATTAATAAAAAATAATGAAATTGTAATGGATAATTATCCCATATTCCCACATATTCAATTATATAGTAGGATACGGTTGAAATATAATCATACAATTAAATTTATATTGTTTTAATTATTAATTTAATGATTAACATTTTTTAACCGCTTCATTTATCTATTTTAGCCATAATCACGATTACAACTTTTTCACACTTAAGAGGTTTTAATTTTTCAAATTTGATTATAACTGGACTATAAAGGTCCAAGAGATGAAAATTTCTATCATATATTAAAAAAATTATATTTTTTAGGATTTATATTTTTTTAAGAAATTATTAAAATATTATTCTCATAAAATTTCATTCATGTCAATTTTGACACAATTTGTATAATTTGACTATAATGACTTGAAGAAAAAGGTAAAATTATAATATAATCCATTTAAATATCCTTAATATTTAATCATTATTTAAATAAAATTTGGAACTCAATGTTTTATCTAAATTTTAATACATTTAATATTTTTGAAATCATTTAGTTAAATTTTCTATTAATAAAATAAATATTATGTCACATTGCGTAAATAGTTAGGGTAATTATTCAAGATGAAATTAACAAATCTTAAGATAAATTTAATTAATTAATTTTTAAAATATGTATTTATAATATAACATAACAACTTTTTACTGTAATGATAAAATATTAGCGATATTAAATTATATAGAGTGTAATATTTTATTATTTGTGGTTTTAAAGATTATATAATTATTTTTCATAGAAAATCTCCCTTAATAAATTAAAAAATAAACTATATATTGATAATGGATGATGTAACTTCTGCCAATAATAATTAATATGATACATTTTGACTTTAAAGTTTTTAGACATAGGTTAACCATATTTACCATTTACTAATGGGATAAATTTTTACATGGTTACTATTAAAAATTCTTTAAAAAGGAATCTATTTACAAAATCCCCCCCATTCTTAATATGGGATCTACATTCCAGATTAGTGTAATCGAATTTATAGAAATTAATTAACGATAAAATCTCGGAACATGATGAAGAAAAGTATTTCATAAAAAATTATTTTAATTATAAAAACATTTCATACCAAATTCAATAGTAAAATTACTTCTAATAAAATTAATTTAATTATATATAATATAGAATAATTAATGTTACATTGAATAAAAAATTAAAATAAAATTTAACTTTGTACATGATTGAAAAAATAAATTTTTAATAGAAATTTGTATTTTCACTTGATTTGATTATCAAACATAACAAAAAAATCCACCCAAAAATTCTTCTAACTGCAAAATATTTTACATTATTTCTTATTTTAACATAAACTTCTTTGATAGCTTGTGTTATATAAAATATTGAGTTTTACCCCTATTAAAGGTGCATCTATTTGAAGACGAATTTTTTGAAATTTGATAAATTTTATTGGTCCAAATAAGGTTCATGTTTTTATTAGTATTGTAATAATTATCGTAGGGTTAATTTTATGGAATTATTTTGTGAAGTTTCATTTTTTGATTAATAGTAAAAAATACGACATTTCAGTCAAAAAGAGCCTTTTCGTTTAAATAATTATTAATGATAAATTATATTTAAAATTGACTTTTAAATTAACTATAGATAAATTATTCATATACTAATAAAGTGCAGGTCATTAGAATCCTTTTTAAATTTAAATTGGATATAAAAACTTTCTGAACTTTTTGATGCTTTTAACATACTTTCTCACCACATCTATGCGATTAGCATTAATATTAATTTAGCCACTTCTGTGAATTGAATTTTTAAAAATGTATATAAATGGTTTTAATAAATATGATATATACATATATTCTAATAAGATAAAACTAATTTTTTGATATTTTGAATAGTTAGTTTAGAAATTTTGTATTTACCACTGTTAAGGGTAAATCGACTCATTATTTGTAAAAATAATATTATAAATACAATAAAATTACCCTAACATTTTTCTTAATTTCATTATATGAGCGGGTTTCCATGAAAATAATCATTGGGCCAAGAATATAAATTTTTTAAGCCACATGGTTAAGCATATGGCATTTATTATATTATATTTAAAGAAAATTTAAAGAAGTCATACTCTTATGTTAATAAATATACCATTTTTATATGATTAAATATAGAATATAAATTCTACTATAAATAGTAATCTTAAATAAAATTAATTTATATTAATAATGATAATTTATTTCATTTTTTATATGATATATTTAAATTAATGTCTTCTATAATCAAGATTCAATAATTGATTATTTAATGGAAATATTAAAAAAATGATATTAAAAAAGTAAAATAAATACAATTTTCGATAACTATTGTACTCCAAGATTTTTATAGATGAATTCGACATATTGGAGATAATTTAAAATTGGTTTTTTGAAGATAACTTGTAATTATGATATTTCTAATAAATGAACTAATGAATAGGGTCAAAATATATGTTAATAAAATTTTAAAATATATAATATTTTATTAAATGATTTAAAATTCCCATCAAGATAATATTCATACAAATTATTCGGATGATGTTTAAAATTTCATCAATGATAAATTTATATTTTTTTAATTTAATAGTAACTATATTGACCCATAATATTTAACGATCAATGCTGTCACGATAAGAGTTATTGGATTTAATTTTGGGTTAAATCCAAATGATATGAGTAATAATTTGACATTAACATGACCAAATTTTTTTGGATGATTATAATTTTATCCTTATAACTATAATATCAAATTGTAGTTGTTTAATGGAAACTTTTCCATAAAAACAACTCATATATTTTTTAAATCAAATATAGTTACAAAATGTCACACTCTTAGTATTTAATATCATCTATGTGACTATATATGGATAAAAATATGATAATATATATATATATAAATTAATGATGTTATATTCATAATAGGATTTTATTGGAATTTTTAAAAAATTTATAATTACCACAAAAGTTTCTTCAAAGTTAAAATTTATTTACTCAATTAAAAATAAAAACTATTAATTTTTATAATAATGATTTAGATATATTTCTTATGAATTAAGTTTCTAAAAAATTATATATATCTATAGGATATTTTATATACTTTTAAAACATTATATTATAATTAAAACTTTGTCATAATTTATTTAATTTCAAATTAAATGAATAGTTTCTAATTCGTCAATAAATATATTTTTAATTATTAATTTAATAATTAATTTAAAAATTGAAAAATTTTAAAATCATCAAAATGGGGTTAATATATGGTCTGAAATGTATTATATCATTAATTTTTATTTCATTTGGAAACTTTTTTCTACAGTATCATTATTTTATTTTAATATTTTTATGATCTTCCAAAGTTTCCATCAACTGAATTTTAAAAGGGAACCTCCTCCCTCACTTAATCACACCACATTAAAAAAATATCTTTAAAAAACCCTAAAAAGTTCACCTCCAAACATCCTCAAAGATGTTTTTATGTTATTTTATTCTAAAAATACCATGTGTAAATCACTAAATCAGAGATTTAAATGAAGTCTATCAAAGAAGAGGTAATCATTTTAAGAAATTAATCATGTTCATTTCTTCTTCTATATCCTCTTCATATGTTTATTGACTAATAAAGTGACAAATAAAATATTATATACATTTTTAGATGTTATTATGGTCATGGTACAACCATATCCCACCTTTTATACATCATATTAAAGACAAATTCATCGTGCATTCATATGTACAAACAACCTTTTCCACCCCATGGTTTAATTTCATTTTCATCACAATATTATTTGTATGGGTTTAATTTTTGATATGATCGATATAAATAATAAATATTATATGATATTAATTATTTATAATTAATATAATATCCAATTACTTACATTTTACCCATTAATGGAATGATATTGTTGATCGTTCTTACATACATCCTACCATCTCTACGACTCAAGGTGATTCAATTCCCAAATTAACAATTAAATAATGATGATAAAAATGTATAATATGATTAAAAATAACATTTATTAACTTAATATAATTATATATATGTGATAAATATATCCTATTCATAAGAATCAATACTTATATGACAACAAATGCATAAGAATATGAAGCATTTGACACCCGAAACAAGGGTAATAATGAAATATTATCCAACAAATGGATGATAAAGTTATATAATGAACTTACATATGATATCATTAATAATAATAAGTTTCTAATATATGTTAATAAAATTATTTAAACCATTATACAAGTGTTTGAATCATTTTTATTAAAGGAAGCGTAAGGTAAGGGGTTTCTCGTCTCACTTTATCTTCTATGAGATATATGCCTTATTCACCATTTCTTTTTGTTATATGGTGTATATAATTATCCTTTTACATGTTATATCATGAATATAATTATTATCATGATATTATATATGTTATTAATATAATTTATTCATGGTGAATATAGTTAAAATATTTAAATGTTGTATAAGACACTATGGAATATTTAAATATTAATTTATCAAGAATCCTTCAGAGAAAGCAACAAAATTATTTTCCTATAGTATAATGTTTCTTAAAATTTTCCCCAAGATGTTTTTAATATTATCCTAAAAAATTTTAATTTATTTTTACCCATGATAACTTTTTATAAAATGTCTTAATGGATTCTTTTTTTCATTTTCCAAATGAGGCGCTTTATGGCTTTTTGACAAAATTTAAAATGAAAAGTTTTTATTAACTTATAGGGCGTGAAATGATTTTTCCACAACCATGATTCATTGAATAATTGAATATTTTGGTAAAATATTTTAAATATATTTTCAAATATATATATATATATATATTTATACATTCACGGTTTTTAGATAAATGATTTCAAATTAAAAAAAGAGTATTTTTCTCAAGAAATTTATAATGATTTTATTATAGTATTTTCAACTATGTCAAAATCCTTATATAATCATGTTATTATTTGTGGTCTATCCCTAATGATATCATTTTGCATATTTTAATGAGTAGATAATGATTCATTTTGGATGTGGATGTGCTAATATTATATCATTCCTAATTTATGGTTTGCATATTAACATTTCATTTTCTAAATTTTCAATATGAAAGTTTACATTATTTATGTTTCACCCCATTAATATGAGGAATGAATTTTGAATTGTAAGTGTTATGAATGGACAACTATTTCCTCTTGATGAATAGGTGGGTATCATGTGACAATGTAGATGTGGATCTAGATGAGGCCCTACCCATTTATTTTCAGATGCCTTGGCTAAGGCCTCTATGATATGTTTTAGATGTCTAGTATTATGTATTCTATAATTTTTAGATTATTTATTGAATACCATGTGTTCATTAGACTTTATAACAACCATGTTTATGTTTCCAAGATCTTATGATTACTTAAATGGCATGTGTTATACTTTTTTACCTTTCCATATTATTGTCTATGCCATATTTACTCTTACTGTTAGCTTTGTGCATACCCTTATTGAAAATTTGACCAGAGTACTTTAAACTTTTTTAAATTTCACCAGGGCATAGAGAAGTGTATTGAGTTTTATATTCATGGTTACACTAAGGGGATTAATTTCATGTTTTATGAAAAATGTTTTTGTTTCTATGTTTTTTATTGTAATTTGAATTTCATGTATGTATCTAGTTTTCCAAGAATACTTTATTATTTGGTGCATTGGGATGAAATCACTTATATCATATTCCAATGCAATGATGTAATGTACCGGCTCTAGGAAACATTGGTCGGGGTGTCATAATTGGTACTAAATAATGTTTATTAGAAACATGAATAACTAGATTTATGAAAACTTCGATTATACAATTTTATCCCATAAAAAAATTGAGAGATAGTATATGTGTAGAATATTATTATATAGATTTGGTAATACTGTGGATAACCAAGGATAAACCTATAGATTCAGACATTGGGATGAATATGTCATGATAAATGATTCATCAAGACTATATCCCTATGATTATTATTTCTCAAAATTTTCATTGTGTTTCTCTCAAGGATAGAATCAGAATGACGATACAAGTAATGGTGATATTTCTGTGGATAAGGAGAATAAAAATGGAAAATGATAAGAAGGAGGTATAAATTAATATGATGATGAAGCATAATTAATAGATTTATAATTATTTTTAATAATTAAAATTGTTTTTTATGTGGATTGAAGAATTATTTTTTTAATAGTCCTCGGGTTATAAGAATCAATAAATATATTGATTGTAATGTAGAAATTCAACATTAAAGATTTGAAAAAAATGCATGTTTTCAATAAATTTTTACGATGATAATGGTATTTATATATATTTTATGAGACAAAATTATTTGCATTATGTTTCTTGGGGAGAATATGATCTTATATTTATATTTTTAAAATTAGTGACCTTCCTTACAAATATAACACACTAAGAATTTACAAATAAATTTTATATAGCATGAAATACATGAAACACTATGTCTTTGTAAAAAACCCTTTATTGTTCTAATTATTTAAATGAGATAGTTTTAATGTAGAATTTAAATGTATTAATATGAATATTAATAACTACTATTAAATTTCATTTATAATGGCTCCACATAATTGCAAAATATTTATAATGAAATGTATAATTTTTGGTAAAATATATATAAGATTAGAGATAATATATTCTTAGTAGAACTTATATTTATTTTCTTCTATAAATAATAATATAATTAATTTTAAACACTTTTAGAAATTTAATTTGTTAAAATAAACATAATTTTTTTGTTCCGAATGTTAAAATTAATATTGAGTAATTTTTTATTATTTTTCTGAGAAATTTCAATTTTTTTGATAAATTGTGGGAAATAAAACATTTTAATTTAAAACTACGATTTTTTCATTTATTTCATTATTACACATTAAATTTATTTTTATAAAAAAAATATGAAAATTATACATATCATTAGAATTTATTTTATATTAAAATTCGATATAATGACTTATTAAGAACGTATCTCTTTATTGGATGGAACCCTTCTCTCCTGGCCCTCCCCCTCCAAATCATGGTTTCACCTAGGGTTTCCTTCAGAAACCATCTCCTTTGGGGTCGATGGTATGTCTGAGCACTGTTTACTCCTGTCATCATACTTTTCTTCCCAGCTTCTCACCTCCTCTATCGTTATTCCTTCGTGGTGGTGTGTTTGTCTTGGCATTTGTCTCATAGGGTGGATCTGTGGGTTCTATCAAATGTTTTTGCTATGGACGGCTCTAGGTGCCCTTACCATTATCTGACCTCATTTTCTGCCATGGATCTCTAGGTTGTATCACAATAATTTAATTCACTAGGGTTTTCAGTTATGTGTTTCGACGGTCATGGGGTTTTCAGACCTCTTTTTCTTGTTCATTCATGTCTTTGAATGATGGTTTCAGCCCCGTCGTGATGGAGCATTTCAGAGCTGATGGACATTTAAATATCTACCCTGGACTGAAGTCACTTATCTCTTCTCTGAGTTAGATCAGAAGCGGTTGTTCCTTAGAGGTTTTGGGATGTGTGGTGTTGCGGCCAATGGTGCTCTCATCGTGGTTTTTCGATTTGTTTATTCTTCTAAGGTGATGGTTATGTTTTCTCAGTGGCTACGAATATCTCTAATGATCTCCGATGACTTGTGTTGGATTTGGATGGTGACGATAGTGAGGGCGATGCTGACTTTTTTTTTTGTATATTGTATCTATCATTTTATGTTCATGGATTCACTGATCATGTCTGGTGTGGTGAGATTATTGACGAAGGTGAGCGGTGACAACATGGGTTCTTCGATAATGGGATCTGTGTTGGGACATTCTCTATTGGTGGCACATACAGGGATGGAAGGCGATGACAACAATTTGGTTTTCCTTATGTTGATGAAATATGGAGACGATGATATGGTTGTCGCGATGCCTTGTGGTTCGGGCCACCTCAGTGTTTGCGTTACTTTTAAAATTTCAAGTTATGATACTTGACTTTGATTGGCACCGGTTGGTCAAAGCACGGTTCCAGGAGTGTTTGAAGAGGCATTTGGTCCAAATACAATGATCTTAATTTATGTTTTGAATTTTGAATTGAATATTTCTTGACAGGTGGGGTGATTTTGATATTTGTTGATGTCTTGAAGTGGGTTTTTGTTTGAAGACATGGACCAGAATAGTGTTTTTGTGTGGTAATTGTTTTCTTCACACATAGCCTTTAAAATTATCTTCTAAATAATAAAAAATGGTTTTGGATGGACATATATATTGAGTTTTATTTGTTTTTAATATTTTTTTACCAGCCTTCTCACCACACCCATGCTATTAGCATTAAAAATAATTTGGATGCTTCTATGAATTGAATTTTGGAAAACATACATACATGATAGTGATCAGTAAGATATATTGTGTTTTATTAGATTGATTTAATTTTTTTGGATAAATAGTAACATGATCATTTCGAATAGCAATGTTACCCTTATGAATAATAATATGGCCCTAGTGAATACTAAATTTACCAAATGAATAGTAACCTTATCCTAGAATGTTTAAATAAAATTTAGGCATCTCATAAGTAAAATTATGAAATAATTATATCATATTATACATAAATAAATATTTTAAAAATTATTAATTAAGTGTTAGTATTTTTGTGAGTAGTAAATATTGAATTACAATTTTATAATTAATTAAAGAAATTAAAAAAATTATTTTTTAGAAAATTTATTAAAAAATCAATAATTTGTTTTCTTATGATATTTTAATAATTTAATGAGACATTTTTTAATTTTTCAGGGTGTCAAAAAACGAGTTATAATTTTAAAAACTATATTTTTCGAGAAAATGAGGTCTTTAATTAAATATTAAATTTCTAAAATTTAGATTTTTTTTTCAAAAAATGGACTTAAATTTTTAATCATGCATGTCATAAAATATTTAGGGTTAATTTTTTGTATTTTTCTAAAATACATGCATTTTTGGTGAATAGTAAAATATGATAATCTACGACAAATTCTAAATACTTGAATTATGGAGTCATAATGATTTATGGCCGATGTAAGTCCATAATCTCAAATCTCTTTCATTAATTTAATATATTGTGTATTAATATTCAATTTATTAATTTTAATGAGACAATATAATAAATAAATGAATAAAATATTCAGAAAAACCTCCCTCTCTTCCACTATATATACCACACCTTACCGCCACTTCTCCTCACACCCCTATGCCTTGATAACTATCCAAATTAATCCCAAATACTCTTCCAAATACTCTCATACACGTTCAATGCATGTTAGTACGACCAAAATTCCAAACCAATGTGCTTTAATGAGGTTCTAAAAAAGGATAATTCAAGAGGTAAATCCTCTATCGTTTTCACTTTTAATTTCCATTCAATTTCCATTTTCATTTCTTATAATCTACCCAAAACTCTTTTCAAATAAATATTATCACTTCAGTATCATTTATTGAGAATAAATAATATTATCTTAAGTGAATATCTTTCATCAAAATCCTCAATATCTCTCTCTATAAAAAAATTAAATCATTGTTTGTGAGGTGGCAATTTACAACCATCGTAGACGTTGAATTTTCATTCGTCAATTTATTCATAAAGGCTGTTAATTAATACATTTTTATTTATAATGAGGAAATTAATATACATATAATGACCTATTTAATTTTCTATAACCAATATATATACATAATATTAATTCATTCAACAAAACTAGTTCGTGATGACTGAAAAACAGCCAAAATAATCTAAATGATTGTCACATATTTCATACGAAATTATTCCTCATCATACCATACAACCAAAAGATATATATATATATTTACAATTATCTATATTCATTAATATTATATATTCTTAATTATAGAGATTTCTACCCATGTTACATGAACTCCATTATGTATAAACAAGTGAACCCAACATGAAAACCAAGAAAACGATTGCACTAGAACGATGAAATAAAATTTTATAACCCATTAATAGAACAATAAATTAACATAATAAAACTATATTGAATTAAATATATATATATAATGTTATTAATTAATTAATTAATGTATTTAATTTGATATTCGAGTATAATAAGGTCATGTGTAGAACATATTCAGACATAAGTTATGGGTTTTCTAAACTAACATTCCTTTCCATAATATATGCCTTAATCTCCACTATTTATTATGTGTGGTGTATGTATACATCCAGTAGATGTTATATATCATTATTAATTTTATTTTCATCGTATTCAATCTCATATTTTTTATCAATAAATTTTTGGTGCATATGGATCGACTATTTTCAATGTGGTAATTGTTTGTTCCCGTACATCCATTTTCATTTGGGTTTTGCTTTCTTATTCAATAAACCAATGTAAATCATCATTACATTTATGAAAAACTTAAATATTATGTGTTTACATTCAAAAATCAATTTTCAAGATCATTTCAGCTTTCTTTTGTAAAATGTACATGTTTTTAAGGTTCCCTTCTCAATTTTCCCGATACGCAAACCCGATTAAAGGGAACATCTCAATTTTCTATACATTTTCAAGTACCATCTATAATATTTTTTAAGACCCCATTATTTTCGTAAAATCACTAATTTTTTCATGAGAAATAATATTTTTTCATTTCTTGTTTAATACAAACAATTGTGCCTATTTGAGTTGTAAAGACTCATTAATATTCTGTATAAAATGCATAAAAGAGGCTCATTTCTAAGTTTTCATTAAAAAAATTAAATTTTTTCGCAAGAGTTAAACATAATATTCTCATGAAATATAATTTAATTGTTATCTGTTTTATTTTCTTTCATATAATGGTTATAATATTATTTTATGAAGAATAAAAATGATTTTCCAAAAGAACTCTTATTTCCATAATAAAAATGTTTTTTCTCATGTCACTTTTACTTCTATAAGATATATTCATTGTTCGCCACTTATAACATGTATGTTTTGTATGTAATACCCAATTTATATTTCGAATAATTATTCATCTAATTATTATTATATTATATGGATGATTCTTTAAATGTTTCAAAGTGGTATGTGACACTTGGTAATGTTTAAAGATTATATTTCTCAACAATTTATCAATGATTTTATTACAATATTTTCAAATATTATTAGGATTAAAATATTTAATAGTTTTATGGGATACATTAATTTAAATATATATTTTTATTAAACTTAGTATGTGATGGAAAGGACCCACAATAGCCCCTTGTTGCATCGATTAGTCTCAAGAGACAAACTATATATAGTTTTGGCTGAGGCCTTACCCATTTATAAGATTATTGGCATGTAGCCTTGTACATAATACATTCATTATAACGAACCATACTTTACATATATTGTTAATACTTCAAAATTGATGTACACTTAATACAAGATATAACAAAACCATGAAAGGACTATATAGGTATAGTGTCTTTAGAAACTGGGAAACATAAACAACTGGTTCATAAATCGTCTACGTTGTCTCCCATTTATTTCATCATATCTAGAGTCCCTTTTCAGCATATCTTACTTAATATCCTTCTTCCTGACCTGGGAAAAGAAAACATACAAAAGGGTGAGCTCAAATTCTCAGTAAGGGTAAACAAAAGAAATATCAAACATATCATATTTATAAGAAAATAAAAGTTTGAAAATCTTATCCTGAAAAAGAGATCATGACATGGGATAAATTGTAGAAGTGAAATGTAATTCCAATAATCATAACTTAAAACATGAAGATTTATTGCATACACACATAATCATAGAAAATCATTTCTTAGTAGTCAAGACTCACTGCCAAGACTATCTTAGTGGACAAAGTCCTTTTCTGAACTAAGTCCACTCCTCGTTTCAGTCCTGTTTCACTGAACCGGTTTAACCTGCCATTCCAGCCAAGTATATCTCATGAGATATAAATCTTTACCCAATGAATTGGAGGGAGATATAGGTCCCACCCATATCATAATGATACCAATCTTATGTGTGGCACAAATCATAATCTTACATCATAGCATAACCCATGTAATAAAAATGGGATTCTTAATCATCATGTTATCATAAAATAATCCATATAAGATAAAAGGAAATCATAAAAATAATTCCATCATAAGATAATAACAAAAATGTAGAAATAGGGATAGAAACAGAACACTATATTATTTTAGATGTAAAATAATTTTGATAAAACACTTGAACTCCATTCTGGAGGAAAATATCCTTTCTACTTTGAAAACATTTTCCTTTCTTAACATGTCATATAATTTTGAACTAAAAGAATTTGATTAAAAATAAACTTGAAAACTTGTAATGGATGCCTCATGGAAATAATTTTCTAAAAATCCATTCATGCCGTATAAGTTAAAAAAACATTCTTCTCGTACATTGGCCGGAAAAGTCAAAAAGAACCTCATATGAAAAACGACAAATGATTCCTTTCATATCTTTTAGTAAAAACCGACCGAAGGGTAAAATTGGATTTAAACAATTGTAGGAGGATATAAATAATGTTACATATTTAATAAATATAGATGTGAATGATAAATATTCCCCAATAAATTCTGAAACATAAACAATCTCAGATAAAAATTGAGATTGCGAGATTTTCCCTTACCTTAGGTCCGATTTGTTTCGTAAGTGTCCGAACCTAATGTATAATGATTTAAATAATTTCATTGACTTATTCCAGAATCATACTTATTTTTATGATATCATATATGGTCATATTCTTAGCATCTTATTAGTAATATTTCATTGCTACTTGTTATTCGTGTGTTTATTACTTTTTGTTCTTATGCGTATTTTGTCGAATAAATTATTATCCTTATTTTTAGGTTATAGATACCTCATTTCCAGAATGTTATTAGTGTAATATATATCATATTAATTCATTCAATTCATTTATATAATCATTATGCAATGAAGATCATGTAGAACGAGTCGCATCACATCGTGGAGACGGTATTCTGTACGTACGCACGAGCGATGATATCGTTCCCATGATCGTGGAATTGTATTAGAGTGTATGTATACTATTTCATAATCAATATCAATTTACAATAATCATATATATTTATTATTTACACCATTATACCCATCCAAGTAAGGTTGTGGTGGAAAATAGATTACACCACGGCGTGGAGACGGTATTCCGTACGTACGCATGCGCGGTGATATCATTTTCTGTAGGATGGATAGATGGAGAAATAGGGTTGTTTCATACTTATAATAACATATCAGTATATTAGTGATACTTATTTTATTAATTCATAATGAAAAAACTAAAGAAGAAGAAGTGGAAGAAGAAATAAAGCTGAACGGATCGGTAACGGACATTAACTCTTCTTTGAAGTGCCTCTTTGAGACCTCCTTATAGGGAACTAAAATTGGACTTTGAAGAAGACCAGTACCTATAATATGTTTCTAGGGAAATGTAAAAGAGAATTTGGAAGGGTTTGGACGAGAATGAAGGCTCAAATTTTTGTGAGAAAGAGAGGGAGGAGGTGCCCTTTTATAAGAGAGGAGAGGGGCACCTTTGGAAAAACAAAAAATATTATTTTATTATAAAGTCATATTCAGTTTTTAATAGCTCCAAATTGATTTATTTATAATTTAATGTGGGGATGGGTCGAAATAATCTCATCTAATAGAATTTAGACAAGTTTAGATTTCTATTTTAACATTATCATTTAGATTTAACTTTAAGTTAGATAATTTGACTTTTACCGTGTCTTCTTGTTTTTTACACTATAAGGTTAATAAACATACTATAACAAGACAAACGAACCCCAAGATGATTATTATTAATATATATAACCTTATCTGAGTCATTTGGCCGAACCTTAGATTTTTAGGAATAAAATAACTATTAATAATATAATATTTGTTTTAAAAACTATTTTATGTGAATTTTGACACTATTTGGTAATTGTTTTTTGTGAAAATCATAACAGAATGATTAGTTCAAAAAAAGTTAATTTAATCAATACTAACATGTCATATTAACATAGAAAATTATTTAAATTCATAAAAATTCTCAAATTACATTTATTTGGGTATTTATAACATTAATTATGTCAATATTTCATTAATAATATAATTACTGTATCATCATTGTGTCATAGATAAATTAAATTATTTAAAGTCTAAAAATTAAATATAAAATACCATTATGTAGGAAATATTTTTATATTTATAATGAATTTTTATAGTCGAATTTATCTTATGTATAAATCTATATTAAAATTATTGAGTTATTAAACTTTGATTCTAACTATTTTAACCCTTATTTAAATAAATTAATAATAAATGTCGTAATATAATCCAAGTGGGCCTAAAAGGTAATATTTTATTCCTAAGTTTGTTTTTGGTCGAATTACACTTATCCAATAGAATTAGCACAAGTGTTAGGGTAATAATAATATCATTTTTACCCTTAACTACCCTATTTATTTTTAAATGTGGTAAAAAAAAGTGAAAAGTTACTATTCACCAAAAACTATTTTCATCTCATTGAACCACATTTTAGTCCTTGATATTAACCGTGTCTCTCGGATTTTTGAAATTCCACCTATAGAAGCGGTAAAATTATGTTTTATGTGAATTTGGAAATTCTCCTAGGAGGTGGGTAAAAGATGGTGAAAAGTTCAATAAAATTTTTTTATATATAAAATTATTATAAAATTACTCCAATAAATTGAATTGAACTTATATAGGTATTATGTATCAATTTTGACCTAAAATAAATTTAAATAAAATAAATTATTATTTAAATAAAAAGTCAGTATTTAAATAGTAACCCAGTGTTTTCACTGTTCATCAAAAATTGAATGTTTTCAGAAAAATACCAAAATTTCACCCTAGGGTAATTTCGATATTCTGAATCCAAAATTGGAGTCCATTTTGAAAAATAAAATTTACAACATTTCAAAAAGTGGGTATTACTATTCATAACAGATAGTTTTAATAATATTTTAATAGCATATCGTTGTTTAGTTAAACTCGGTATTGCGTATGATGCAAGCTATCGAGGAAGGTTGTGATTGTGTGTAAAGCAAGCCAAGATAGTGTTGTGTGTAGTGAAAGATTACTTTGGTGAATTATATAAAAACAAAATATTTCTCATAAAAGTCTCAGGTGTTACATTCTACCCCCCTTAAAATGAATTTCTCCCTCGAAATTCGTCACTTCATTATAAACAGATGAGGATACCTCTCCCTCATCATATCATCAAGTTCCCATGTAGCTTCTTCTAATTGGTCGTTCCTCCATAAAACTTTCACCAAGAGAGTGGTCTTGTCCGTAGGACTTTTTCACTACGATCGAGAATCTCTATCGGTTGTTCTTCATAAGAAAGATCTTGCTCCAACGGTAAAACTTATTGAGCTGAGTACATGTGAAGGATCAGTTATGTACTTTCTCCGGAGAGATACATAGAACACATCGTGAAATTGAGAGAGATTCGTTGGAAGCACCAATCAGTAAGCTACCTTCCCAACACGATCCAGTATTTTGAAAGGACCAATATACCTTGGTCTCACCTTTCCCTTCTTTCCAAATCTCATTACTCTCTTCCAAGGAGATATTTGTAAGAACACTTTATCACCCACTTCAAACTCTAGGTCTTTTCTTTGGTTGTCGGGATAAATTTTTTGTCGACTCTGAGCAGCTCTAATGTGTTGTTGAATAGATCAGACCTTTTCTGCCATCTCATCAAGAAGATCGGGTTCTAATAGCTTTCTTTCCCCAACTTCATCCCAACAAGTTGGAGTCCTGCATTTCTTTCCATAGAGAGATTCATAAGGAGCCATCTGAATACTGGAGTGAAAGCTATTATTATAAGAAAATTCCACCAAAGGTAGGTGTTGATCCCAACCACCTTTGAAATCCATAGAGCAAGATCTAAACATATCTTCTAGATTTTTAATTGTTCTCTCAGACTGACCATCTTTCTGAGGATGATAAGCAGTGTTAAAACTCAACTCTATATCTAGAGTATGCTGAAAAATTCGCTAGAACTTCGAGGTAAACCTCGGATCCCGATCAGATATAATAGAAAGTGCTACTCCATGCAATCTTACCACTTCCTTCACATATATCCTGGCAAGCTGATCTAGAGATAAATCCTCTCTAATAGTAATGAAGTGTGCCGACTTTGTAAGATGATAAACTATGAACCAGATAGAATTATTGCCTTTGGATGTTTTAGGAAGTCCAGTGACAAAGTCCATAGTGATGTTTTCCTATTTCCATTCTGGTATGGGTAATGGTTGTAACATCCCCTTAGACTTTTGTCTCTCAGCTTTAACTTGCTGACAAACCAAGCATTGAGAGACATATTCAGCAACATCTTTTTTCATGCCATCCCTCCAGAAGTAATCTTTCAGGTCCCTATACATATTCGTGCTTCCAGGATGAATAGAGAATGAAGAACTATAAGCCTCATCCAGCAGCTCCTTCTTTAATTCTGGGATGGGAGGAACACACACCCGATTCCTGAACATTATTATCCCATCACAATCAAGGTTGTATTCAGGAACATTTCTCACCTTCTTTTGTAACTCTACATATTCTTTATGTTCCTCTTTAATCTTCACATGTATAGATTGTTGAACATTAATTTGAGAAAGATACAATTTTTCCCCTTCCATTATAATTCCATGATCCATCCCTTGTAAATCCAAAAATATTGGATCTTTTGTGATCCTCATCATGGATAAGCTAGCATGGTCTTGTCACCTTAATGCATATTCCACCTTGTTTGCTTTCCAAGGGTGGTAATGAATTGAGTAGTCATAATCCTTAATCATCTCCAACCATCTTCTTTGGCGCATATTCAGCTCCTTTTGTGTAAAAATATACTTTAAACTTTTATTATTAGTATAAATATCACACCTTTCTCCGTAAAGATAATGCCTCCAAATATTTAATGAAAAGATTACGGAAGATAACTCCAAATCATGAGTTGGGTAATTTTGCTCATGGATTTTCAACTGTCGTGAGGCATAAGCTATCACCATATCATTTTGCATAAGAACACACCCCATCCCCTTCTTTGATGCATCACTGTAGATCACAAACCTTTCTCCACTATAGGGAAGTGTGAGTACAGGTGCACTAGATAACCTTCTTTTCAACACCTTGAAATTCATTTCTGATTCCTCCGTCCAAACAAACATAACTCCTTTCCGAGTCAACTTGTTGAGTGGATTAGATAATTGTGAAAAATCTTTCACAAAACATCGATAATATCCATCCAAACCAAGAAAACTTCGGATCTCGGTTACTGTTGTTGGTCTTGACCATCTTTCGATAACCTCTGTTTTTTCTGGATCCACAGATATCCCCTCTTTTGAGATTATGTGACCCAAAAATGCAACTTTTTGAAGCCAAAATTCACACTTGGTAAATTTGGCATAAAGATTATCCTTTCTCAGGGTCTTCAATATAGTTCTCAAGTTATCTTCATGTTCTTCTTTTCTCTTTTAATATACAAGAATATCTTCTATAAAGACTACCACAAACTGATCATGATAGTCTCTAAAGACTCTATTCATCATATCCATGAAGATAGTAGTGTCATTAGTAAGACCAAATAGAATCACTATAAATTCATAATGTCCATACCTTGTACGGAAATCCGTCTTTGGTATATCCTCCCTTTTGACCCTTAATTAATGATACCCTGAACGAAGATCAACCTTGGAAAAGTATTGAGCTCCGTGTGGTTGGTCAAATAGGTCATCAATGAATGGGAGAGGATATTTGTTCTTGATAGTGATCTTGTTATGTTCTTGATAATCAATGCAGAGTCTCATTGATCCATCTTTCATCATAACAAACAGAACAGGTTCTCCCCAAGGTGACGCACTAGGTCATATGAATCCCTTGTCAATATTCTCTTGGAATTGCTTCTTCAATTCCTACAACTCAATTGGGGCCATTCTATAAGGTGTCTTTGAAATAGGTAAAGCACCCGGTACGAGTTCTATTGAAAACTCAACTGCACGATTTGGTGGAAGACCCGATAATTCCTCCAGAAAGACATCATCAAACTCCCGTACAATGGGAATATTATTAATCATGAGTTTCTCACCATCCATTTGAGATTAATAACCTTCATTTAGTGGAATCAAGACCCATAAGATAAAATAAATTTCTACTGGAAGGCTATGTTCATCCTTGCATCGATAGACGATCATAGATTGATTTGGAATATGAAATTTGACTTCCCTTCTTTGGCAATTGATATGAGCTCCATATAAAGAAAGTCAATCCATGCCAAGAATCACATCAAATTCCACTGTAGGAAGGATCACAAGATTTGTAGGAAGCACTTTTCCACAAACTTCAATCAGAGAAGAATTATAAACTTTTGATGCGACTATTTTTCCATTAGGGGTTGTCACAGCTAACTCAACATCTAATTGTTGAGGTAATATGGCGATACCCTTATAAAATTCTTCAAAAATAAAAGATTGAGTGGATCCAGAATCAAATAAAACATTTTCTACTTTATAGTGGATGGTAAGTGTACCTCTCACCACTTCGTTATCGAACTCCAAATCGCTGATAGAAATTTCATGTGACTTTCCTTTTTCTTTGGCCTTAAGAGTTTTTTGATGTATATCATCATCAAAAACCCTTGTATTAGGGAATTGATTAGCATAATGCCCCATTTCCTTGAACTTGTAACATTGAAGTGTATGAGTTTCACTCTGTGTATCCTTTTCTTTGTTCTCATCTCTAGAAATCTCATTCCCATCATTGTGGCATTCAAATGCCCGATGACCTTCCTTTCCACATTTGAAACACTTACTTGTCCCTTTAAGACAACTCCCTCCATGTTTCTTTCCACACTTTGAGCATAAGGGAAAACTCATCTTCTTTTCAGTGCACTCTTTATATATTCCTTTGAATTCCATTTTCCTCTTCTTATCAAACCCATATGACTGATGGGTTACTACAATCTCCATCTCAACCTTGAGAGCACATCGAACAATTTCCTCATAACTATTGAAGTCCCTTATGGCTAATGCCCTTCTAAGACTTGGTTTTAAGCCATTAAAGAATCGATCGATCATACTCTCAGGTTGGATAATAATCTCAGAAGCGTTCCTTGAAAGTCTTGTAAAATTTGCTTCGTAGGTACCAACAGATTCATCATCCTTTTTATTTAGTTCAAGAAAATCCTTCTCCATATTTGTTTGGAGAATACGAGGGAAGTACTTATTGAAAAATAAGTTCTTGAACTCGTCCCATTCCATGGACTCAATTTCATCCCTCTGCCTCGTATTCTTGATAAGATTCCACCATTGATCAGCTTCGCTAAACTGCTAAGATTAATTTATCATGTTCAGAACATTGAAGAACTGAAAATATATTTTCAGTAGTACTGATCCATTGTTCTGCCACTAATGGATCAGTAGACCCGCTGAATGAGGGTGGACGCTGCCGCATGAAGGATTTGACAGAATATTGCTCCTTCCTTTTCTCGTTTAGAAGTCCTGCAAGATTCATAGCTTGAGAAAGTTGTGTGATCATGGGTACAAGATTTTTCATTCCAGCTCCTATAACATTTGGTTGCTCAGGGGGACAATCATTGCATTTCCCATCGCATTCCGCATGAACACGGTTCCTTCGGGTTCCAACCATTGACTAAAACCAAGAAGAATAGTGTGAGAAACACTAATTCAAATATGAAAAACACATAATCAAGAATAAAATTTCACACTTAAGGTCTTATAATAGGTTGTTCATGTCCATTTTCAAAACACTAAGATTGTGTTCTATGCTTAGACATATCCTTAGGTTTCTTACTAAGGCTTTCACATCCAAGTTTCCAAAGGTTGACTATACTTTTTTCTGATACAAACTATAACGGTCTGGAATTACTTCCAGTGGACTATAATTGATACCTATCAGGGCACTCCATGGGCGGCTACACCCCTTGGGCAGGACACACCACCATCCCCAGTGGCAGTCATTTCCTCATGAAGCCCTTGGGCGGAGATCCATGCTTCGTCCAACGCTCACATGTGAGAGTTCCCAAGGATCAGATACATTCCTACCTCCTTTGCCTCTGATACTAAATATAATGACCCATAATTTACATACATTGTTAATATTTCAAAATTGAAGTACAATTCTTACAACATATAACAAAACCATGAAAGGACCGTATAGGTATAGTGTCTTTAGAAACTGGGAAACATAAACAACTGGTTCATAAATCATCTACGTTGTCTCCCATTTATTTCATCATATCTAGAGTCCCTTTTTGGAATATCCTAATTAATATCCTTCTTCCTGACCTGGGAAAAGAAAACATACAAAAGGGTGAGCTCAAATGCTCTGTAAGGGTAAACAAAAGAAATAACAAACATATAATATTTATAAGAACATAACATTTTGAAAATCTTATCCTGCAAAAGAGATCATAACATGGGATAAATCATAGAAGTGAAATGTAATTCCAATAATCATAACATAAAACATGAATCTTTGAGGTATACACACATAATCATATAAAATCATTTCTTAGTAGTCAAGACTCATTCCCACGACTATCTTAGCAGAGAAAGTCCTTTTCTGAACCGAGTCCACTCCTCGTTTCAGTATTGTTTCACTAAACCAGTTTAACCTGCCGTTCCAGCAATGTCTATATCATGAGATATAAATCTTTACCCAATGCATTGGTGGGAGATATAGGTCCCACCCATCTCATAATGATACCAGTCTTATGTGTGCCACAAATCATAAATCATACATCATAGCATAACCCATGTAATAAAAATGGGATTCTTAATCATCATGTTATCATAACATAATCCAAATAAGATAAAAGGACATCATAAAAATAGTTCCATCATAACATAGTCAAAACAATTTAAAAATAGGGATACAAACAGAACCCTATATTATCTTAGATGGAAAATAATTTGGATAAAACACTTGAACTCCATTCTTGAGGAAAATATCCTTTCTACTTCAAAAAAATTTTCCTTTCATAACATGTCATATAATTTTTAACTATAAGAAGTTGATTAAAAATAAACTTGAAAAATTTTAAAGGAAGCTTCATGGAAATAATGTTCTAAAAATCCATTTATGCCGTATAAGTTAAAAAACATTCTTCTCGTACTCTGGCTGGAAAAGTCAAAATGTACCTTGTACGAAAAACAACAAAAGATTCCTTTCATATATTATACTAAAAACAGAACGAAGGGTAAAATAAGATTTAAACAATTGTATGAGAATAGAAATAATATTACATATTGAAGAATCATAGATGTGGATGATAAATATTCCCCAGAAAATTCTTAAATATAAACAATCTCGGATAAAAATTGAGATTGCGAGATTTTCTCTTACCTTAGGTTCGATTTGCTTCGTAAGTGTCCGAACCTCCTGTATAATGATTTAAATAATGTCATTGACTTAATCCAGAATCATAATTATTTTTATTATATCATATATGGTCATATTATTAGCTTCTTATTAGTAATATTTCATTGCTACTTGTTATTCGGGTGTTTATTACTTTTTTGTTCTTATGCCTGTTTTGTCAAATAAATTATTATTCTTCTTTTTAGTTTATAGATAACTCATTTAAAGAATGGTATTATTGTAATATATATCATATTAATTCATTAAATTCATTTATATAATCACTATGCAATGAAGATCACGTAGAACAAGTCGCATCACATCATGGAGACGGTATTCCGTACGTACGCACGAGCGATGATATCGTTCCCATGATCTTGGAATTGTATTGGAGTGTATGTATACTATTTAATAATCAATATCAGTTTAAAATAATCATATATATTTATTCTTTACACCATTATACCCATCCAAGTAAGGTGGTGGTGGAAAATAGATTACACCACGGCGTGGAGATGGTATTCCGTACGTACGCACGCGCGGTGATTTCGTGTTCCGTAGGATGGATAGATGGTGAAATAGGGTTGTTTCATACTTATAATAAAATATCAGTATATGAGTGAAACTGATTTTATTAATTCATAATAAAGCAACTAATGAAGAAGAAGTGGAATAAGAAATAAAGTTGAAAGAATCGGTAATGGACATTACCTCTTCTTTGAAGCGCCTCTTTTAGACCTCCTTTTAGGGCACTAAAATTAGTCTTTGAAGAAGACCAGGACATCTAGGATGTTTCTAGGGAAATGGAAAAGAGAATTTGTCAGGGTTTGGAAGATATTGAAGGCTCAATGTGGTGTGAGGAAGAGAGGGAGGAGGTTCCCCTTTATAAGAGAGGAGAGGGGCACCATTGGAAAAACAAAAAATATTATTTTATTATAAAGTCATATTCAGTTTTTAATAGCTCTGAATTGATTTATTTCAAAGAAAAGTTGGGGATGGGTCGAAATACTCTAATCCAATAGAATTTAGACAAGTTTATATTTCTATTTTGACCTTATCATTTAGATTTACCTTTAAGTTAGATAATTTAACTTTTACCGTGTCTTCTTGTTTATTACACTATAAGGTTAATAAACATAATATAACAAGCCAAACGAACCCCAAGTTGATTTTTATTAATATATATAACCTTATAAAAGTCATTTGACCGAACCTTAGATTTTTAGGAATAAAATAAGAATTAATACTATAATATTTGTTTTAAAAACTATTTTATGTCAATTTTGATACTATTTGGTAATTGATTTTTTTGAAAATCATTACAGGAAGATTTGTTCGAAAAAGGTTAATGAAATAAATAATAACATGTCATATTAACATATAAAATTATTGGAATTCATAAAAAGTCTCATATTACATTTATTTGGGTATTTATAACATTAATTATGTCAATATTTCATTAATAATATAATTACTGCATTATCATTGTGTCAAAAATAAATTAAATTATTTAAAGTCTAAAAATTAAAAATAAAATACCATTATGTAGGAAATCATTTTATCTTTCTAATTAATTTTTATAGTATAATTTATCTTATGTATAAATCTATATTAAAAATTATTTAGTTATTAAACTTTGATTTTAACTATTTTAACCCTTCTTTAAATAAAATAATAATAAATGTCCTAATGTAATCCAAGTGGGCCTTAAAGGTCATATTTTATTCCTAAGGTTGTTTTTGGTCGAATTAAACTTATCCAATAGAATTAGGACATGTGTTAGGGTAATAATAATATTATTTTTACATTTAATTACCCTATTAATTTTTAACCGTGGTAAAAAAAGTAAAAAAATATTATCCACCAAAAATTATTTTCATCACATTTAACCACATTTTAGTCCTTGATATTAACCGTGTCTCTCGGATTTTTGAAATTCCACCATGAGAAGTGGTAAAATTAAGTTTTATGTGAATTTGGAAATTCTCCTAGGAGGTGGGTAAAAGACGGTGAAAAGTTCAATAACATTTTTATATATTTAAAATTATTATAAAATGACTCCAATGAATTGAATTGAACTTATATAGATATTATGTATCAATTTTGACCTAAAATAAATTTAAATAAAATAAATAATTATTTAAATAAAAAGTCGGTTTTTAAATAGTAACCAAGTGTTTTCACTATTCATCAAAAATTGAAAGTTTTCAGAAAAATACCAAAATTTCACCCTAGGCTAATTTTGATATTCCGAATCCAAAAATGAAGTCCATTTTGAAAAATAAAATTTACAAAATTTCAAAAAGTTGGTATTACTATTCATAATGGCTAGTTTTAATAATATTTTAATATCATATCGTTGTTTAGTGAAACTCTGTATTGCGTACGACGCAAGCTATCGAGAAAGGTCACGATTGTGTGTAAAGAAATCCAAGCTAGTGTTGTGTGTAGTGAAAGATTCCTTTGATGATTTATATAAAAACAAAATATTTCTCATAAAAGTCTCATGTGTTACATTCATGGAATGAAGCCTTTATAATAATAGATTCCTATCACGAAGGCACGATATTAATAGATTGTTAGAATGAATCCGTGAAGGTAGGTTTTATATATCAATCATTATGTATTTTCCTCATTATGAAACTTGTAATTGATATTCTCCATTATTATTGGACTAGTAGAATATCCATAGTTGAGTTTTATTATGGAATTATTCATTAATATTTTATTACAAACATTTTAAGGTAAAAATATCCTTTAATGAAATATTGTTTAGTTATTCAACATTATTTATATTTTCTGTTTTTTATTGAAGATTATACTGTATTGGCTACCCTTACTAAGCATATGATCTCACCACTCTAATATGTTTTATTTTTTCTGAGGATGTGAAGTTGTTTATTAAGAATTACTTGAAGTGGAAATCAAAGAGTTATATGGGTGTTTCCAGTGGAGTTTCTATATTGTTTTTCCTTTCCTGCTATAATTAAATGTTCATGAATGAAATATGGTTTCCAAAACTACTCAACCGATTGGTCCCTAATGATTGTAGTATGTTATCTATACCAATGTATTAATGTACGGCACCAACACTGGCCTATTGGGGTCAGTGTCTTTATAATAATTTTTTGGCCATATTTATTTTGAATATGATTTATGGTTGTAATGGATTATGTATAATAGAAGATATTGTTGGTTTATGTTAAATTATGATTTATTGGATATTATATGTTATGATTTTTGGTTTTTTTAATCTTTTAAAGGATAATGGAAATACATATAGACTTTATGATTCATTAAATTTGATTCACGCATAAAGATTCATCATTAATATCTTACTCTAGTTGAATGGAATTAAGTGAAAATGGATTGAAGAACAACAAATGGTTGATATTATTCTCATGAAATGGACAATATTGAAGTATTTTTATTTTAAAAAGTTCTTATCTTTATTGTAAAGTAATTCCTCAACACTATGAAAATGATCTAAAAATTAAAAAAATAATTTTCTTTGGAATTGAAGGTATTTTAAGTCATTATAGATTTAAGGATTTGAGGACCCTTAACATTCATTTATTTTTTAGTTTATTAGGATAAATGAACTCTATAATTCTCTATATTTATTTTTCGACATCTTTACTTTCCACCAATGTTCTCCAATTTGAAACCCTAATTTGGTGATGACATTCAGATTTTACTTTCTCTCTTATTAAGAGGATATTTTATAAACCTATTTACCATATGGTTTTACCAAAATAGAGTTTTCATGTACCAACCATTTATTTTATCATTGAATATTTAAATTGAGGGAATACAATTTATTAAAGCAGTGTAGAATGTAACACCATAATATTTTCCGCCACGTCTCCTTTTTTATATTTAATCTCTTTGATATAATTTTTTTACAAAAGATTGATTTTTACCACCTTTTAATGGAACACATATATTAAAATATATTTTGGGAGTTTTTTTTAATTTTTTTATATGTATGATATGTTTTAATTTTGATGAATTTTCAAAAATACATCATTGTAGTTAAAAGATTCTTCTTTGTTTAAATATGTATTAATGTTAAATTATACTTTAAAATGATTTTAAATGTCAGAATAGATAAATTATCCATATATTAATCTATTTTATCTAATTGGAATTATTTTTTATTGAAATTTTATATTAACATTTACCAATCTTTTGAACATTTTTTAAGTTTCATTCTCTCACATCTACATGACTCACATTAAAATTAATTTAGCCACTTTTTTGGAATTGAAATTGTAATAAGGAAAATAAAAATTCTAACAAATTATATATTTATTATATAATAGGATCTTCTTAATATTTTAATATTATAAATAAAAACTTTTGTAATTATTAATTTTCCACGGTTAAGGGTCAATTCAGTAATTAAAGGTAAATATAATATTATAGATATTATAAAATTACTCTAAATCATGTATTAATATTATTGGATGAGGGATTTTAGACCAAAATTTTCCTTATTCCATGATTATAAATTATTTTGATGACACTTGGATGAGAGTATGACATTTATTATATTTTATTTCAATAATAGTTAAGGATGCCACAATCATATTTTGATAGATATTACATTTTTATATCTGGTTTTAAATAAGACAAATTATAATATAAATAGTAATTTGAAATATAATATATTTATATTCATGATGATAATTTATTTTAAAATTTTAGAGAAGGAATAATTTAATTAATATATTTTGAAATTATGATGCAATAATTTTTTATTTAATGGAAATATAAAATAATTGTTATTACAAATATTAAAATAAATAATATTTGAGGTAACTAGTTCCAAAAAATTAATTTTATAAACCATTTTGACCCATTAAAGATATGTTAACAAATACTTTTTTGAAGATACTATGTAGTCTTGATATTTTTAAAAATTCAACTAATGAATGTTTCAAAATTAACATAATTTATATTTTAAAATAAATAAAAATATAATTTCCATAAGAAATTATTTTTATAAAATTAAAAATATCATAAATTATTCATTTATGTTTTTTTGGATTCTTAAAATAACTGTATTAACCCATTAATTGTAAAAAAAGAAAAGTTGTCATAGTAAGAGCTAAAGGGTTTAATTTATGATTAATGCCAAATGATTAGTGTTGTAATTTTAAATAAACATGTCTAAATACTATTTTAATAATATAATTATAACCTTATAAACATAATATCTAATTTGTGTTGTTTAATGGGAACTTTTCTATGAAAATAAATTATGTATTATTTAAATCAAAGATCGTTACGAAATGATACTATATGGGTGTTAAATATCATTTATGTGTCTATATAGTGAAAAAAGAGATGAACAAATATAAATACATATTTTTATCTTAATGAAATTATAAATTTGAAATAAGTCTATTTTTAATTTTTATAAATTTTATAATTACCATAAATGATTCTTAAATGTAAAAAATATATATATTTAATTAACAAAAAAATAATATAATCAATTTAAATAATATTGAATTTCATATATTTTGGATGTATTAAAGTGTATATTGAAATTTATAGAACATTAATATTTATTAAATATGTGTGAAAGTATTTTATTCTAATTCCCACTTTGTCTTGATATATTTAATGTAAAATTAAATGAATAATATCAAATTTGACGATAATGATTTTGTTAATGAATTAATATATTATAAAAAAATTTAAAAATAAGAAAATAGCAAAATTATAAAAAAGGGGACAATATATACTCTAAAAATTATTACCCCATTCATTTATATCTCATTTTATGTATTTGGATATATATATTATCTTTATTATATTTTAATATCTTGGGGATTTCCAAAAATTCTCCTAACCACAATTATAAAAGGGAATATTATCCATCACTTCCTCACACCAAATTTGGCATTATATATCACCCAAACCATACAAATTTCTCCTCCCAAAATACATAGACATTTTCTTTAGGTAATGGTCTTAAACAAATACCATCTCTAAATTCCTTAATATGAGATTTAAAGGATGTTCGACGAAGAAGAGATAATTGTTTTACTAACTTATTCAAATTAATTTATTTTTCAACATCCTATTCATGATTTATTATAATAAAAAATAATAACTAAAATATCATATATATTATTATATTTTATTATGATTATGGTACAACCATATCCCATTTTTTATCCATCTTATTAAAAGACAAAGCATCACGTGTGTCTATGTACGAGTTACCATCTCCACAACATGGTGTAATTTTCATTCCATCACCACATTATTTTTTCAGTATAATGATAGATAAAATGGATATATATAATAAATATTAAATTATATTAACTCTATATAATTAATATACCATCCAATTCATTACCATTTCCCTATTAAGGGAATGAAACAGTCCCTCGTGTGTATGTACGGCCTACCATCTCCTTGATGTGATGTGATTCATTCTCCATATAAAAAAATCCAGAATTATGATAAAAATATATAATATTATTAAATATATTATAAATGAACTTAATTTAATTCTATATATGAGATAAATATATCCCATGGATAAGAAACAAGACTTATGGGACAAAGCATGCATATGAAAACGAAGCAGTTAAAACACGAAATGATGGTAATAACGAAATATTATCAACAAAGAGGCGATAATGAAATATAAAAATATCATAAATGATATCATAAAAATTTATTAGTATATTATATAATTTAAAAAAATTATTGATACAATTATGTATTATGTTAATGCATTTTCTACTAAATAAAGCATATGGTAAGGGGTTTTTCATCTCACATTCAATTCTGTTATATATATGCGTTGTTCACCAATTTTTTTTATTTTCTGTTGTATATAATTATCCTTTAACTTGATATATAATGAATATTGCTTTTCTCATTATATTATAAGTTTACTTAATTTATTTCATTAATGTGGATTATATTTAACATGTTTCAATTTATATGGGACACTTTGGAAGGTTTAAATATTATTTTCCAAAATAATACATTTGAGAAATCATTTATTTTATTATCATTCATGACCATATTTCTAACAATATTTATCCAAAATATTTTTACTTTTATCTAACAAATTTTTAATGAATTTAGATTCGTGTTATAATTTTTATAAAATGGTTTGGATGAAATAATTTTTAATTTTTTAAATGAGGTACTTTATGTATTTTTTGAAAATAAAAATACAGAAGGAATATCTTTTAACTTATACGGAATGAGAGAATTTTACCTACATCATGAACCTATGATGTGTAAATTATTTCATTACAATATTAAAAATATAATTTAAAATAAAATGTTTTATATTATAATTAAAAATATTTTAAATAAGTGATTTCCAAGTAATAGGATATTTTTCTTCAGAAATTTATAATTATTTTATTAGACTATTTTCATCCCTATAAACATCATTTTTGAATATTATTCTCATTTGGGTTTGATCTCTTATGATATCATTTAATATATTTCATTGAATTCTCTATGATTTCTTTCATATATGATTGTGTTATTTTGTTACCATTCATGGTTTATGGTTTATGGTAATCACATTTCATATGATAGTTTTTCAATATGAATGTTTATGATGTTTATGTTTCACCACATTTATTTTAGGAATGAATTAGACTTAGAAACTGATGGGTAGAGCCTAATATAGCCCCTCGATGCATCAGTAGGTCTCAAGAGAAAAATAGATTGGTATTTGGTGGAGCCCATACCCATTTATTTTTACATGTCTTAATAGAGGCTTCAAAGGTATGTTTCTTATGTCCAACATTATGCATTACATCATTGTGAGATTAATTATTATTTTACATCTGATTATTTAACTAATGTAATAACCTTGGTTATGTTTCCTAGATAATTGAATAATTTAAATGTCATGTGTTTTAGTTATTTACATTTCCATATTATAGTTTATTCTATATTTACACATAGAATTGTTTGTACGCATATCTTTACTGAGCATCTATTCCCACACATTTCTCATGTTCTATTTCTTACCAGGATACAAAGAAGTGTTTTGAGTTTGATATTCATGGTTACAGAATGAGTATTAATGGAATGCTTGATGAAAATTATTTTTATTTCTATTTTTTTATTGTAATGTGAATTTCATGTATGTATCTTGTTTACCAATACTACTAAACTATTCAGTCCATTGGGAGGTGATCAATTGTATCTTATAAAATTGTAATGAATAAATGCAATGAATCCAACCAACTGGTGTCACGGTATTATAATTTATGTAAATATTATTTTTATATTATGATTTATAATATTATTCATATTTTATAAAATAAATTTTAAAAATGTTCTAGAATGAAATTCGAATATGTAATCACACAATGAAATAGGAAAACATTTTTTATGAAAATTGATTTTTGAAGAATAATGTGAATTTATTAAAAATTGATTGCTCATTTCTTATGAATTAATCAATATTTTTATATTCAAAAGAAATATATATATATATATATATATTCATATTTATACACACCCATTTAACACATCAAACATGTTTAAATAATAATTTTTTGGTTCATTTACGATTTATATTTTATGAAGTAAAGACAATCAGATATAATGCTCTTATTTTAAAATGTAATTGTGTTATATTATTCACAATGAACATTATTATAAATCATAAATTATTTATTATAATTTATTTCATTTGGATTTTGTAAACATTAGTTGATAAAATTTTATGATTTGACAAATATTAACAGTCAATACTAAATATTATATAAAACTTTTCTAGACTGGTTCCATTCACTTCTAGGAATGAAATACAAATATGAAAATTTAAAAAAATGATTCATATTTTTAGAATAAATGAATATGATAAATCAATTATTATGATCCTTTATTTTTTATTTATTTTTATTTAACAATAATTATTAACGCATGAAAAATATTTAGGGTATTTATAATGAAAGTATTCATAAACTATATCGAATTATGAAATTATTTATTTAAATTATATTTGATAAAAATAGTTATAGTTGAAAATGAACTATGAATGAATAAAATCATATTAAGGGGAGGATTTAGAGTTAGTTATATGAAATTATATAATTAATGAATAGTGATCCATAAATGAGAAATCCAATGCCTAAGGTTTCTCTATCATTTTAAGACATCTTGGATAGGAGAGATCCCTTATGTGGGAGCTCCCAGCTTGTTATTCTTTCTTCTCTTTGAATACCATTGAATTAAAAGGGTTTTTACCCATTTATTGATGAGGATCTCATAAGTTGGGTTCTATAATGAATATTCACCATGGTATTCTTTGCACTTTCTTTTATATTTTTGGATGACATTTGTATTTGAAAGATATCAACTATAAACCCATTGATCTTTGATTTTTCAGAATTTTCAAGTGTTAGTTGTCATTATTAATTGATTATTTAGATGTATTTGAACATTATTTTTCTTTAAATAGTGATTTTATAGTTCCAAAGAGGTGTATTTTTTTCTATCATTCAGTTGGATGTTCCGGTCAATCAGGTGGATTTAATCTTGAAATGGTCAACATTGGGCTAAACCATGTACATTGATGGTCCCTTTCATATTCCTTGCCATTTAATCCAATTCTATGGTTTTTGATTGATGTCTGTAGGATGCAATGTTTTCTTGTTATCATGGTCTTCTTCCCAATAATTATGCTGATTGGATCCCCTTTTAGTTATATTATAAACATATCTTGTGCTAATGGTTTTGTTCAATGATAAAATTGTTTCCATGTTATCTCAATTCAAGTTACTCATGTCATAAAAAAGTGGTATTATGTTGGTGTTTTTTAGAATTGAAAATTGATTGTACAATGTAATAAAAATTAATGTAAAAGACGAATTATATGTATGGAATAGTAGATAGATTTATTTAATACTAATTTTCAAGTTAATAATACATTGCTAAAGTTGGAGATTAGTTTTTTGAAGTATTTTCCTAGGATATATTTTCTATTAATATCAAGATTTTATTCTAAAGATAGTTTTTAATAAGATAAAGGTAATGATGTATGAATTTAGATGATATTTTATGTTTGATAAATTTATGATGACTAGATGTATGGAATCATTGAAGTTGGATATCTAGAATTTATGGAATATTTGGAAGAATTCAAGATACTAATGATATTAAAAAAATAGAAAATGGATTAATAATTAATCTTTATTCTATATACAGATGGATAAATATTGGATTTAAAAGACCATAGTAAAGTCATAAAATGTAGATACATCAATATATGTGTGTATGTATAAAAAAAATATTTTTAAAGGGTGAGCACAATGGTTATTAGGAGAATTTCAAAAGGGTTGGGAAGACAATTTTGAAAGGGTGACCTATACAATGAATAATTGAAAATTCATAATTTCATAAGATTGAAACATTTCTTGATATATATTTACACAATTAATTGATTAAGATGAATTTAGTGATTATGGAGCTTTAGGGATGCCCACAGTGTGACTAAAGATCCATACTCAGAAGGATGTTTGTAGATTTGTATTGGTATTAGCTTTTGGGGAACATCATACAAGGATTGTAGTACTATGATGTGAGGAGGGTGAGTTCAATAAATAATGATAAATAAATATACCAATATTTATTCGAGTTTAAAATCCATGAAAATTAAATTTCATGTTATTTTTATAACTAATTCATGCTCATCATGAATAGTTTCCTATTATTCCCTAGATCATACAGAAATTGAAATAATTTATAGTTAAATATTTTTTTAACCATTTAATTGGTACTTCATGCAATAGATTTCTAAAAATATGAAAACATTAAATTATATAATTATTTTGGACAATAATAAGGGCGTGGTGGTTATAATTTAAATGATTAACTACATTTTTGAATTTCTATAGTGTTTATTTTATTGAGAATGATTAGATGGTTGGACATAAAGGTGAGGAAGTTGGAAGTTGATTTATACTTGAATATTTTAATTTTAAATTCAAATAATTCTATTACATTTTGTAATATTATTTGTATAATAAATAATAAAATGTTCATGAAGGAATATAGACTAGATATATAAAAGAGATAAATTGTGTGATCTGAGGATGATGCTGACCACCTAGATGAAATTTGTGGAATATTTTGAATATATAAGATTAATATTATTCTATGTTATATTTCATATAAGATATGAATTTGGAGTTTAAATTAAATTAACATACCTTTTAAGATCATTATTGATAGGGTTGACATGTTTCAATAAAAAGAATATTAGGATTGATGGTGTAGATATTCTTTGTATATCAATGATGATTGAGATGAAAATAATTCTTATGCTTAATTTTTATCTATATTTTTTTGATGAGTAAAGGTTATTTAATAATCAACATTCTACTCTTTCAAAATGGAGTCGAATATATCTAACAAAGAAATTTGAACTAAAAAATGGATTTTTATTGGACCAACTCATTTGGAATTATGATGTGGTTTTTGCAATTTCAACACGGAGTTTCCATCCTATAAAATACTTTTATATGATCTATATGCATATAAATTGGTTTCTTCTAGATCTGTGTTTAATGGATGAAAATGGTGTGATCCTTGTGATGTATTTTTTTTTATCCTTAAACCATTATATTAGAAATTATCCATCAGATGAAGTGAGGAATTACCTAAAATTTAATAGGAAGTAAGCCATGGAAGACTGAATACACCTAAATCATGTATTGAAAAAATAATTGAGTTATAATTAATTGTTTTATTCCTATATAATTATGATTGTGTAAACCATTGATATATCCCAAAGTGGTTTGACCGAGTAAAATTTTTGTGTTCTAAAATTCTTTAATTTCTATATGCAAGTACGATGCATGATGTGGATGAATTCAAAAAAGATAATAGATAAAAAAGTTTCTTTCTAGTAAGGAAAAAGATTAGAATGAGTATGTGATAAGTTTAAAATATTTTTAAATATATAAACACCTTAATTCACATATTTATTAGGGGTTTATGTGTCTCAATTATTGGTATGAGGGATTATAGGACCTATTACTGATTAAAATATACATATTTGTTTTGTAAATATTTTAATATTACCTAGGATATTGATTATAGTGTGATGATTCATTTACATGATTTAGATCATTGATTTAATTGAATAATAAATTAACATCATATTTGGAAATTCATAAATGGACCCCTCATGATATTTTCTCAGTTTTATTTTTTGAAAAATATAAATTTAATTATGTATAAAATTGATCCAAGAATATTAGTGACTGCTGATTATCATATCAAGGCCTTAATGGATGCTCTGGTTGAAGGTGTTTTTGAGGAGATACCCTATATAAGTACTTTAAATGACATTTGGATGATTTTATAATAATTTTATAAAAAAACATATATGAAAATAGAAGACTTATATGTTTCTTCTAACTATGTAGAATATGAACTAGTTGATGATTCATGAAAAATGTGTGTTGTATAATGATTTTATGTGTTTACAGGTGAGAATAAGAAGTAAAAGAAGATGGTAGACAAAATTTTTACTATTCCTATGTTGAAACAAGAAATAGTTTCCTGGTTTATTTATAAATCAATATAAGTAAAAATGTTAATTGAAAATAAAAATATTTAAATTATATATAACCTAAATACTCATAGGATGATGGCAGAAAGGAAGAAACCACATCATGTAGTAAATTTGGATATTTTTTTCGTAGAAAATAAGAAGATCCTCTAGAAAATATGTGTGACATAAAATATTTGAAGGCATATGGAAAATATAACATAGAATATATAGAAAATTTAGTGGGATAAAATGGATAATTTTTGTTAATATATATTTCTTGATAAGAGTTTATTGAAAAAATAAATCTATAAATTAATGTATAAAAGTTATATAATTGAATAACTTGTTATTGTCTCATATTAAGTAAGAAAAAATAGAATGTCTATGATTCATCAATTTCCACCCAATAAAAATAGTGGGATGTAAATGTTAATTTATATACTAAAAATAATTCCAACATTAAGAATTTTCAATATATCTTAATGAATAATCATAATAAAATAACGACAGTTAACGGAGATAATCAAGTTTTTAGGAAGAATTCAACCATTGGAGTTTATCATAGGATAACTGTAGTTTATATATGAAAGAATAAAAATATAGAATTGGTAGAGAAGATGAATTTGAATAGAATATTTTATAAAAATATCTTTAATGATTGAGACGATGAAGTGATTTTAATGCCATTATTAGATAAAAAATAGATATATGTAAGATGAAATAAAAGAAAATAAATTATATGAATCCCACTGTTACATAAAATCAATAAATGTGTATTTTTTTTAATATTTCACTATGATATGTTATATTTTTTCTAAACATATCCCTAGGAAGAGTTATTGTAGAAAAAAATGTAATTGAGGTTCTAAGATTAGCTTCCACACTCTAGTGAGATTAAGGAGTCGTGAAAAGAATAATGAAAAATACATTCCACTCAAAAATAGATTTATGGTGTTGGATTACTATGATATATAATGGAAAAGGATAGTTCTCAATGTATCATTAATAGCTTATTAATTGCATCCATCATTTAATGAAAAGAACAAAGTAGAGTTTTATCTTATGGAATTCATTGAGGATAATCAAGAGGCATGGTGAATATGTTGCATCCATACCAGTGCACAACATGACTTGAAGTCTGGTGGGGTTACATTAACATGGATATAGTGGTATTATAAAGAATGAATAGATGATGCAACAATTAAGGAACCATGCACTATTAACATGATTCTTACTATTTAAATGAATACTAATCCATGAAAGATGAAGAATTCATGTCAATACATTCAATGGAATGTTTTCATATGTATTATTATATGAAAAAATGAGTGAAGGAAAATTATATATAATGGTTTATGTAATGTCCTAGTTTTTTCCATGTATTATTTTAATGTTATATGGGAATTAATTCGAGACTAGTCTCTGAGACGGCGTGCAGTTCCAAGGCCCGGTGAGCCCGGAACAGATGTTTGAATTTAATTTAATAATTAAATTATGTGCATGTGAAGTTTTCCTAAAAAAGTAGAATAACTCCTAAATGGGGGCTCAGATCAGAAATCCAAGGGCACCGTTGCGTTCAGAACAGCAATCTTACCTTAGGCGAGGCCTAACATTGGCCGGCGCAGGTCGATTGTGAAATCCAGTTTTTGGGAGGCAAGAGTAATAAAATATTTAAATAAAAATATTATATTCTACAGCGAAATATTTTAAATCCTCTGCAATATATATCCCATACCTTTTTAATTAAAGGATGGCGCAAGGGTATAGGGTTACAAACCTCATAACCCTGAAACCCTTGGGGGCTCTGGAGGCTCTGGAGAAAACCTCCCAACACGGCAACGACGACGCAATGACCAGGTCATCGCTGACGAACGCCGTGGAATCCAGGTATGATGTTTGTTTGTGATTTTCTTCCCCGTTCTTGATTTCTACGATGAATGCGGGCTAATACACAAACAGATTAGTCCGTTGATCGATCATTCTTGTGGGATGGGATTTTTTGGGGATTTTGGTAGATTGAATCCATGTTGATCCACGATTATTGATTTTTTTCTTGCTCAGTTTAATCCAATTAATGGGAGCGGATCAATGCCGTGAAGAACGATGGCGGAGGTTCGTTCCAAAATTTTTACATTGGATTTCTCCCATTTTTCTCCATTGCATTCTTCGCGTTCTTCATGGGGCGATGAACAACGGATCGTTGCGCATCCGTTCTATGACGCAACGATCCCAAATTGTAGATCCAACCCCAGATCGATGTCACAGAGGTGAGACAGTGGTTTCAGCGGACGATTCGGAGCGGATCAAGAGTTATGAGTTTTTGGGCATTTTTTCGGATGGATCATTCGAGGTTTATGATCCGTTTTAAGAGCTGGAAACACCCATTAAGGGTTTTTTATGATGAAAGTATCCTACACCTAGAGTATCGGGTTGAACGGACCAGAGAAAAGCGATCCGGAAGATCGGCCATAGCACGAGGGAGAAGACGGAGTTTCTTGAAATTTCCCGACTACATGCCATGTAGTATGGGATACATGACGTGTTTTCGTCGACGGGATTGCATGGTGTGTACTCCAGGAGTACACGGACACGGGAAGGGTACACAGCCAAGGACACGCCGTGTATACCCCTCCCTAGCCAGAACCGGCTATACCCGACCAGATACATGGGATACCCTGTGTACTGGTACACGGGCAGCTGACACAGACACAGACATAGGCCGTGTACGAGCACATGGCCAGCGTACACGGAGCGAGCCCCAGGTGCTCAAACACGGCATCTGTTTCTTTGACACGCCATGTAGTTACTTTCTATCCGACAAGCTGAATGACCTGGGGCGGTTACATGGGCAGTACCTGGGGTCTAGGAACACGACGTGTACTTTTTCTACACTCCGTGTAGTTGGTTTTACACAGCATGAACGAATGACACATGCCGTCTACACGGGCAGTACCCAGGGCCAAGTAACACGGAATGTACCATACTACATACCGTGTAACCTATCTTGGATGACTTTATCCACTTGTCTTATGTGACATGGACTAGTTTTCTTAGGGTTTGTACCCTTGGTCTTTTCCCTGAAGGTTTTGGTATCATTTCCATTACACAGGAGTATGATCCCTTTAGCAGAACTTCCTGAATAGAGTTGTTGGAATCCCCTCTATGGGTCTTAGATCTAGATAATCTATTCATTCTTGGAACCCTAGGTAGAGTTCTTGGTATCGATGTGACCAACTTTACTCGGGCACCGATCCTCTGCTTAGCGGATTAGCTCAGACTGAGTTGTCGGAATCACCCCATGACTTGGTTGTGATCCTTATTTGAGCATCATGCTCTCAAGGTACTTGTGGAGTGTGTTCTCCCAGAATGAGTACTTCATATCTCTCTCATCAGGCCTAGGCGTGTGTTCTCCCAATTGTATGCTTAGTGGAATCTTCTCACTAGATCCTAGTGGTGGATTTCGTGATAGTCGATCGTGTATGAGCATATCTAGATATTCTTGTTATATGTTCGGTAGAAATATACTGTGTAGAGCTAACTGTACCATTATTTGGGGGTATTTACCTTTTTTTATTTCCTTTGTGGTTTCGGGGTGTCCTACTGGGTATTGTTATACTCACCCCTACACGGGCTTTGCCCGCACATGTCGTGTCTTGTGCAGACGAGCGAGCCTTTGACATGATTCTAGGTGGACTAGGACCGGACAGTACTCAGTGAGATCAGGCAGGGCGAGGTGTATTCCTACGGCTATAGACTGTATTCCCAGCACCTTCCTTATAGGTTGTACTTTGTTATAGACTTTCTTTTTGGCGGGCTTGTACTTTGGCCCAGGGTTTTACTTTCTTGTACATTACTTTCCTGCCGTACTCTATGGATGGGTTTTAGTGTAAGGATGCATCTTTTCCTTTTAGTAGTTTTTACTTTTCATCTTTGTGGGCTTGGAGAGGTGTGTGCGTGTGTAAAGGTTTATAGGCAATGCCTCCCAAGTTAGTAGCATGCCTACTCGGTGCTAGTCAAGAGCCCCTGGCCTATTGGAGGCGGGCTTGGAGGGTTATGGCTCGGGCCCCACAGGTACGGGTCGTGACAGATTGGTATCAGAGGTGGTCGGTTCTACCTTAGGACCGAGAGTCTGGGAGTTGGTTTGGGGAAACAATGTTAAGTGTTTCGAGTTCATATTTCAGGCCAGGGACCCCAGTGTTGGTGCAGGTGGCCGACGTATCCATATCCCAGGACTCTGATAACTTACTTTTCGACTCAGAACATGAGAACACTAGTTGCAGGGGGAAACAATGGTACATGCATCATATAGGAACGTGTTGTTGTTTCCATTTCCTTCTTGAGCCAGCTCTCCAGATATACTCACTGAGTGAGATACATCTTGTTTCTTTATAGGATGCCTCTGCGGTGTGCACCCACTAGGATCTAACAGCTCAATCATGAGGATGACCTCCTTAGTGATGAAGCCTCGATACAGGGATCGAATCCCCCAGTTTTACCACCTGGTGGTGTGCCAGTTATCCCGCCACCTGTGGAGCAGTGTTTAGTGCCTGCTGTACTGGTGGAGGAGGAGCATGTAAAGACCCGGAATTTTCAAGGAAATTATTTTCTTAATATCTTTGGAATTTTACAAGAATGCAGTTTCTGAAGGCACCTGATTCCGAGGCCTGGTGTGCCCAGAATCATTTTATGAAGTTTAGTTCAGGTACATTCAGTGAACGAAAAAAGTGGGTTTTCCTAACATTTGAACCGGCGCTCGGAATCGAATTCTGAGGACACTGATAGAATCGCAGCGCCGATAATTGGTTAGGAAAACCTTTTTCAGAGTTGTGTTTTCTCAGGTGTGTTTTTTTATTTTTTTAGGGTTAAGTAAATGAATAAAATAAAATGGTGCAACCAATTTTATTTCATTTAAAGCTGTTTGAACTAAGCTAAGTGGTTGAAGTGGAACCCACTATATCCTACTCCACTAGGTAGGATATTTGTGGGGTGGGTCCCACACGAGCCCCACCTTTTCAACTTCCTCGAAACCCCCACCTTTAATTAGGTAACGCACCCGAACCCCCCTTTAATTGAGAGTCAACTCTTACGTTTAACTTAATGTTTAAAAGCCTCATTAATTTGGGCGGTTTAAACTTCTCAATCAATTCAATTAATTGATTTATAAAAATTTTGAATTTCAAAACGTTTGTCTTGTGTGTTAATAAAATAAGGAAAGACTTATTTTATTAAAGGGTTTCGTTGTGCGAGAGGGCTAGGGAGAAATTACTCAAAGCCTGGAAGCCATCCTTCCTCGACGAAGAAAACGAAGAACGCCGACCTCCGATGAAGGTCGACAAGAACGCCGGATCCTCGGAGATCGATGATGCGACGCCGACGAATCTTTTCTCTGCGACGTGACGATCATCCATCCGCGACGCCTTCTTCCGCAACGTGAAATTCCATGACGAACCTTAGTTCAACTTTTTCTTCAAATTAGGGGATTATTTATTTTTGTTCCTAAATACTTTCTTTGCTATTTATCATATTTTTTGAGCCGCTTGATATCGCAATAACGGGAGGAGGTTGGACGGCACGAACACGGCTGACCGTCCTCTACCTTTATTGTTGATTTGTTTTCGGCATGAAAAAGGCAGCGCGGTGCCGGTGCACCGCACAGAAAATAATTAAGATTGGGCAAAGAAGCGTGGCGTCGTCGCACCGCGCCATTGAAGTCGAACAAGCCGTGGTGCCGTCGCACCGCGCTGGAGAACCTGGAAGAGACCGCAACCGGTGCAGGGCCGCGGCGCCGTCGCGCCACGCCAAATGGACCAAGGCCGCGGCGGCACAGAGAGCGGTGACCAGCTTCTGGCCGCCGGCGCCGGAGCAGGAGGGTGGGACCGTGGGGTTCCACAGAAGCAGCACGGCCGGCCAGCCGGGCCGACCGGTCACCGAGAAAGCCGGGGATCATAACCCCTGGCTGGCTGACAGGAGAGGCCCCCCAAATGGGGGCCATGGTTACATGAACAGGCGGGGGGGGGGGGGGGGGGCAGTGCGCCCCCCCCCCCCCCACACCCCTTCCGCTCGGTTGTTACGGCCAAGCCGCATGGCCACGCCAGCCCGAACGAGTGCGCCAGGCCGGGCAGGGCCGCGCCCAGGCCATGCCGGGCCGGGCCTCGCCCAAGCGGGCCGGACCCGGACCCGGGTCGGGTCGACCCCGGTGCGGGCCGACCCAGGGGGTATCAGGCCGGGTCGGACCGGTCCCGAACCCCCTATTCACGGACCTCTTACAGTTTTTGCACATATCTTGGGATTCAAACCTCCGATCGATGCACCATCCATTGTGATGCGATCCTTGGATCGAGGCGGTCGTTTCGGTATATTACATTCAAGGTTTCAGAGGAATTTGAGTACGACCGAGTTGGTTCAGATACGAAACCAACCAAGCCCTCGGAGCGGAAACACTTATATCTTGAGCTCTGGACGTCTGATTGACGTGCCGTCAACTTTGTTGGATTCCTCTTGATTAGACAAAACTTTTGGATAGATTCACCTGAGTTTTGGATGCATTTGGATAGTGTCCGGGCTGGATTGTACCCGAAATCCAACTGGACCCCTGGAACAGAAAAGCTGATAACTTTCAGACCGGACGTCCGTTTGACGAACCGTCAGCAGAGTTCATTATCAATTAGAGAAACAGTCCCTTTGAGTATATCCTATGTGGGTTTGGGGTATAGTTGAGATACAGCCGGGTTGGTTCGCACATGAAACCAACCGGTCCCCTAGGACGAAAAGGCTAATAACTCACAGACCGGGCGTCCGATTGACGCGCCGTCTGTTGCGTTGAGATCCCTATGACAAGGCGGTCCTTTGAGATAATTATTCGTGGGACTTGAGATACTTGGATTATCACCATGTAGCTCGTGGAGCGGACCCTCCTGGAGACGAGCATACGGAGTATGGAGACCGTGTAGCCAGTTGAGACCTAATGACTGCTTGACCGACTCGACTTGGAGTAAGTCGACTAGGCCAGTGGACGGAGCACTACTTTGTTTGGGTGCAGACCCATGGCGGATGGAGCACTACTGATTTTGGGTACAGACCCGCAGTACTCATCCAGAGATTACCTCTATAGGCTATTAGGGAGGATCCACTAATGTGTTTGGGTGGCAGACCCCGACGGGAAGCACTACTGTGTTTGGGTGGCTGACCCGTGGTACTCGACTGGAGGAGTACCTCAGTAGTCTTAGGTTAGTGAGCAGTACCTCAGAGTCGTGACAGGATCACTGTACTCTCCAGAGACGGGGATCTTCAGCAGTTATGATTCCGATAATGAAAATCCTGGTTTGAGCTGAGTCTATGACCTTTGTGTTTACCTCATGATTGAGATGGGTCACTTGATCACTTAGGTATATGTATGGGAATATACCTAGGTAGTGGTTATCCGTTGATTTCATAACCTTTGTGTTTCATCACGATTGAGATGGGTTATTTGCTAACTTAGGTATAAGTATGGGCTTATACCTAAGTAAGGGTTATCAGTTGAGATCCTTCTTTGTGGTTATCCTTGTTGGATTTAGTGAGACCTTGAGGGTCTCTGGGTCCCTACTAAGTATCATATACTCACCCCTTCATGGGCTATGCCCACACTTCATTGTGTTGGTTGCAGACGTCGGGCAGCGCTGACAGAGGCCAAGTGTTCGAGGACTGGATGGTACCCGGAGGTGGACCTCACAAAGAGTCAGTATCCGGAGGTGGACTTCATGACGAGATGCCACTCGGAGGACGTTGACGGGCGAGAGCGTTGTGGAGGCTATCTGTACCTACCCTTTAGGTAGGATCTGTGATGGATGATCCCGGAGCTGCGCTCTACCCTTCAGGTAGGATCCGAGGAGGACGACCCAGGAGCTGCTTCCATTCTTCCAGCTGTTTGTCTTTTTCTGTTGTACATTTGTTCAGTTGTAGTTGTACTTTCGATTGGGTTTGTATTCTGGCCCATTTACTTTTCAGCACTTCATTTTTTACTTAGTGTATTACTTCCTCTTGTACTCTGTGGTGTTTTTTTACTTTTGTAAAGGAAATTCCTTCCCAGTTATTGGGAATTATGCCTTTGGTGCTAGTCGCCAGCCCCTGGCCTATGGGAGGCGGGCTTGGGGTAGTCATAGCATGGGACCCGAGGACAGGTCATGACAAATTGGTATCAGAGGAGTCGGTTCTACCTCAGAACTTATAACTCTGATATTTTCTTTATGTGAAGCAACAGTGTTAAGGTTACCGAGTGTGGTTTTTAGTTCAGGAAGTCCAGTGTTGGTGCGGGCGGATGACATATCCATACACCAGGACCCTAACAACTGATTTACGACTTTGTGTATGAAAACACTGATTGCATGCGAGTTTTCAAAATATTTTCCCCTTAAAACAGCTCAAACCAGGTCAGCTCAGCAGGTCTAATCATTTGACCGTGTCACGTATGTTTCTTTCAGGATGTCTTCCCACGGACGGCCAGCTAGAACCTAGAGGGATGTGCGTACTGACAGCATGTCAACCGATGAGGCTTTGGTATATGGCACTCTTACAGTTGAGGCACCAGTGGAGGCACCAGCGGTACTGCCATACATTGGGACACTAATGCCACCAGCCCTAGCAGTAGGGGATGCACACCACTTGAGTGCGTAACACGTGTTCCAGTGCCAGAGGCCACCCAGGTTCCGGGGAGAGATGGACCCGCAGGCGGATGAGGTTTGGCTGGAGGCTATGGTGAGAGTCTTTAGGCTATTGGGAATTCCAGAAGACTTCATGGTGATCTTTTCTACCATCCTCCTTCAGGCAGAAGCAGGCATGGGGTGGATCGACTTTTTCCAATTTTGCGATGAGATGACCTTCACATGGGAAGACATTGAGACCTTTTTCAGGGTGGAGTTTGTACCAATATCTTTACACCCCGAGCATGTACAGAAGATGCAGTCTTTGCTGTAGGATTTTCGATCAGTAGCCAAGTCATCTGTGGGCAGTAGACAAATGATGAAGAGGTCCAAGAGGACCAGAGCCAACCGTACTAGGAGTAGAAAGTGTTATGAATTCGGCAAGAAGGGTCACCTGGAACGTGACTGTCCGACCCCCCCCCCCCCCGCACAGTTGATCCACAGGCTTTAGAGTAGCCACCTAGGCAGAAGAAGCGGAGGGTGCTTGAGCGATAGCCGAGCAGTGGACAAGGCAATAGAGCTCCGGGAGTAGGTGGACAGGAGTGGAAATATCGGATACATCCCTTGTACTTCTAGTTCCATGTTGTTGTTGTATTCGTTTCTTTTTACTATGATCTGCAATAATAAAAAGACACTTATCTTTGTGATGTTTTCTTTCCTTTCCTTCTGTTCGGTTGATACAGAGAGGTCTCGGTTAAACTGTTTACTTGACCCTCACTTTCGATATTTCTAATGGAGGAGACCCAGTTACCTCACACTGATGCCGACAGTGTGACTCGACCCTTGGAGGCGAGAGTGACAGTTGGATCACTTGGTAGTAACGTCGAGGCCTTAAGACGTCATCCATGGCATGAATACATCATTCATATCAGGATTCACTGTATTAGGCAATGGGCATGGTTCATCCAGGGGACGAGACCGAGTTTCTATTTTCGACAAAAGATAATCTTTGTAGCTCTTACAGATCGTAGGCAAAGAAAGTGCAGATCATCCAGGAGCGGATGATGACTGCACAGTGCAGTAAGAAATAGGAAACTGGCGCCAGTCTTAGAGACTTGGGCATGTAAAATGTTTCAAGTAGAGGAAGTAGAAAGGACAGATGAGTCTACGAAGAAGCAGACGTGATGGCAGAGCTAGGAGAGCAGCATGAGGTGGTGTACATTTCAACAAATTACAACCACCCGCCTTTGTTGTCCCCTCCAGGCTCAGGGAGCTGAAGGGCAGGGGAAGAGAGTAGCTGCATGCGGTCAAGGAGTGTGACCTAGTGACTCTAAAAATGATTCAAGGGACAGTCTGTGTCCACTACTGGCTTCCATAGTAACAGACGTCGATATGAATCATTCCTTCCTTTCACAATCTTATCCCATACCTAGAGATTCTGGTAAGCCATAGACTTGAGCCTCACGTCTGTAGATACCTTGGGAGGAGACTCAATAATCACACATACACCGACAGTGTGGTCTGACCCTCGAGGCGAGAGTTTCAGATGGAATATCTTGGTGGCAGCGTCGAGGCCTTACGACGTTGGTCTCGGTATGGACTGGATTCACAGTTCATGCTCAGATTGGCTGTATTAGGCAAAAAGGATGTGGTTTATCTACAACGTTGGGATGGGGTTTTTCATGGTCGGTGAGAGGGAAACCCCAGGCAGCACAAGTTAAACTCATGCATTGGAGGGTGTAGATGATCACTCTTGAGTCGGCTAACCTTACCCTCGTGGAAGCAGGAGTTTTGAGTTTCAGTTCTAATCAAGAATGGGAGGCCTCTAGAGTTCGAGGATAACGATCACGACCATATACGAGTCTCACCTCGACGAGGTTTACGAAGATGTGGACGAGGTGACAAGTTATCTCCGAGGTTTAACGGACCTTTCTAGGTCCTCAGTAGGGTAGGCAAGGTGGTTTACCGCTTGACCCATCAACCTTAGTTGCACCAGGTGCACAACGACTTCCATGTATCTCAACTCAGAAGATATGAGCATGACCCTTCGCATATCATCGACCATGAGGAGCTAGATGTTGGCGATGGGGTGACTTTTGTGGGGTTCCAGTAGAGGTTGAGGATCGACATGATCAGGTCTTACAAGGATAGTCGATTCTTCTTGTGTGCTTTCGTAGGCAGCACGAGAACCTCTAGGTGAGCACATGGGAGCAGAATGCTCACATGTGTGCTCAGTATCGCCTTTGTATCCCTAATTTGTGTTAAAACATTATGATGACGTAAAGCCCTGAGGTGGGAGTAATGTAAAGACCAGGAAATTTCAAGGATTTTTTTTTCTTAATTTCTTTGGAATTTTACAAGAACACTATTTCTGACAGCACCTGATTCTGAGGCCCGGTGTGCCCAAAATCATTTTCCGATGTTTATCTTGGGTACGTTCAGTGAACGAATGAGAGGGTTTTCCTAACTTTTGAACCGGTGCTCAGAATTGAAATCTGAGGACACTGATGGAATCGCAACGCCGATAATTGCTTAGGAACACCATTTTTGGAGTTTCATTTTCTCGGGTGTGTTTTTTTGGGTTAAGTAAATGAATAAACTAAAATGGTGCCACCAATTTTATTTCATTTATAGTTGTTTAACCTAAGCTAAGTGGTTGAAGTGGAACCCACTATATCCTACTCCACTAGGTAGGATATTTGTGGGTTGGGGCCCACACGAGCCCCACCTTTTCAACTTCCTCGAAACCCCCCACCTTTAATTAGGTAACGCATCCGCACCCCCCTTTAATTGAGAGTCAACACTTACGTTTAACTTAATTATTAAACGCGTCATTAACATGGGCAGTTTAAACTTCTCAATTAATTCAATTAATTGATTAATTCAAATTTTGAATATCAAAACATTTGTCTTGTGTGTTAATAAAATAAGACATGTCTTATTTTATTAAAGGGGTTCGTTGTGCGAGAGGGCAGGGGAGAAATCACTCAAATCCTGGAAGCACTCCTTCCTCGAAGAAGAATGCGAAGAACGCGGAGAACGCCGACCTCCGATGAAGGTCGACAAGAACGCCGGATCCTGGGAGATCAACGACGCGATGATGACGAATCTTTTCCCCATGAGGTGACGATCCTCCTTCCGCGACTCCTTCTTTCGCGACGTGCAATTCTGCGACAAACCTTCGTTTAACTTTTTCTTCGAAGTAGGGGATTATTTATTTTTGTTCCTGAATACATTCTTCGCTGTTTATCGTCCTTTTTGAGCCACCTGATATCACAATAAAGGGAGGAGGTTGGACCGCATGAACTTGACCGACCTTCCTCCCCCCTTGATTGTTGATTTTTTTGCGGCACGAACAAGGCAGCGCGGTGCCGGTGCACCGCGTGGAGAATAATAAAGATTGGGTGAAGAAGCGCGGTGTCGTCGCGCCGCGCGATTGAAGTTGAACAAGATGTTGCGCCGTCACGCCGTGACGGAGAACCGGGAAGAGACCACGAATGGAGCAGGGCCGCGGCAGAGGGATGCGGTGCCGTCGCGTCACGTTGGACGGACCAAGGTCGTGACCTTTGGCCGTGGCAGAGTAGAGAACGACAGCCGGCTTCCGGCCGCCGGCGCCGGAGCAGTAAGGCGGGACCGCGGGGTCCGGCGGCAGCAGCATGGCTAGCCACCCGGGCCGGCCGGTCACCGAGAAAGCCGGGGGTCGTAACCCCAGACTGGCCGATAGGAGCGGCCCCCCACATGGGGGCCGCGTTTACACGAATAGGCGGGGGGCAGCGCCCCCCCCCCCCCCCCCCCCCCCCCCCCGCACCCCTTCCGCTCCGCCGTTACGGCCAAGCCGCCTGGACCCACCGGCTAGGCTGAGCGTTCCAGTCCGGGCCGCGCAGGACGGTCCGAGCCGTGCCCAACCGGGCTGGACCCTGACACGGGTCAGTTCGACCCAGTTCAGGCCGACCCAGGGGGTATTGGGCCGGGTCGGACCGGGTCCAAACCCCCTTTTTGCCGACCTCTTACGGTATTTTGCCCATATCTTGGGCTACAGAACTCCGATAGGTGCACCGTCAGCTGTGATGCAATCCTTGGATCGATACGGTAGTTTTGGTTTATTACACTCAAGGGTTCAGAGGACTTTTTGTATGGGCAGGTTGGTTCGGATACGAAACCAACCGGGCCCTCGGAGCGGAAACACTTATATCATGAGCTCCGGACGTCCGATTGATGTGTCGTCGACTTTTTTGGATTCCTCTTGATTAGAAGAAACTTTTGGCATTCTTCGCCTGAGTTTTATATGTAGTTGGATAGTGGCCGGGTTGGATTGTACCCGAAATCCAACCAGGCCCCTGGAACGGATAAGCTGACAACTTTCAGACCGGATGTCGGTTTGACGAACCGTCAGTGGCATTGGTGATCAAGTTGAGAAACGGTCTCTATGAGTATACCCTATGTGAGTTTGGGGTACAGTTGAGATACAACAGGGTTGGTTCGCACACGAAACCAACCGGTCCCCTAGGACGAAAAGGCTAATAACACACAGATCGGGCGTTCGATTGATGTGTCGTCTGTTGCGTTGAGACCCCTACGACAAGGCGGTACTTTGAGATACTTCTTTGTGGGACTTGAGATACTTGGAGTATCGACATGTATCTCGTGGAGTGGACCCTCCTGGAGACGAGCGTACGGAGTACGGAGACCGTGTAGCCGGCTGAGACCTGACGACTGCTTGACCGACTCGACTTGGAGTCAGTCGACTAGCCCAATGGATGGAGCACTACTTTTTTTAGGTGAAAACCCATGGCGGAAGGAGGACTACTAAGTTTGGGTGCAGACCCATGGTACTCGTCCGTAGAGTACCTCTGCAGGCTATTAAGGGGGATGCACTACTATGTTTGGGTGGCAGACCCCGGCGGGAAGCACTAATGTGTTTGGGTGGCTGACCCGCAGTACTCGAAAGGAGGAGTACCTTAGCAGTCTTAGGTTAGTGAGTAGTATCTCGGAGTCGTGACAGGATCACTATACTCTCTAGATATGGGGCTCTTCAGCAGTTACAGTTTCGATAATGAAAATCCTGGTTTGAGCTGAGTCTATGACCTTTGTGTTTACCTCATGATTGAGATGGGTCACTTGATCACTTAGGTATATGTATGGGAATATACCTAGGTAGTGGTTGTACGTTGATTTCATAACCTTTGTGTTTCCTCATGATTGAGATGGGTTACTTGATAACTTTGGTATAAGTATGGGCTTATACCTAAGTAAGGGTTATGTGTTTTGATCCTTATTTGTGGTTATCCTTGTCGTATTTAGTGAGACCTTGAGGGTATTGGGTCCCTACTGAGTATCAAATACTCACCCCTGTATGGGTTATGCCCGTACTTCGTCATGTTGGTTGCAGACGTCGGGCAGCGCTGACAGAGGCCTAGTGTTCGAGGACTGGATGGTACCCAGAGGTGGACCTCACGATGAGTCAGTATACGGAGGTGGACTTCATGACGAGACAACACTCGGAGGACATTGACGGGTGAGTGCTTTGTAGAGGCTATCTGTACCTACCCTTCAGGTAGGATCAGTGGTGGATGATCCAGGAGCTGGGCTACCTGTACCTACCCTTCAGGTAGGATCCGAGGAGGATGACCCAGGAGCTGCTTCCATTCTTCCAGCTGTTCATCTTTTTCTGTTGTACTTGTTTCAGTTGTAGCTTTACTTTCGATTGGGTTTGTATACTGGACCATTTACTTTTCATCACTTCATTTTATACATAGTTTATAACTTCCGCTTGTACTCTGTGGTGGTTTGTTTACATTTATAAAGGAAAGGCCTTCCCAGTTATCAGGAATTACGCCTTTGGTGATAGTCGCCAGCCCCTGGCCTATGGAAGACGAGCTTGGGGTAGTCATGGCACGGGCCTCGAGGACAGGTCGTGACAGAGCGCAGGCTGAGCGTACTCCACGAGTTTCAGAGATGGGGACCCCTCAGGTTTCGAGGAGAGACTGACCCTCAGGCAGTATAGGAATGACTTGAGGTAGTGGCCAGAGTCTTTCGTTTGGTCAGGACACCAGCATACCAGATGTTGATCCTTGCAGCGAGCCTTCTGCAGGGCTCGGCAGGACGATGGTGGAGTTTGGTTATCCAGACCTACGACGAGGCGACACTTGCATGGCCGAAGTTTGAGCGTCTCTTCAGAGAGGAGTTTTCACCAGTTACCCTGAGAGCAGTACGCATACAGGAGCTTCTTCAGCTCCCATAGGGAACCATGACGGTAGTTGACTATTCTTCAAGATTTACCAACCTCTCGCGGTACTCAATGGATATGGTCAGATATCAGTACTTCAGAGCTCGAACTTTTGAGCGGGGCTTGCGCAGAGATATCTGAGATAGCATCATCCCTATGAGAATTCGTACTTATGCAAGGGTGGTCGAGTGGGATCTGGTGGTCAAGAGCTTCTTGGAAGAGCATAGACAGCAGGAAGATGTCAGTAGTGGGCGAGCTAGAGCAGAAACCTCAGTAGCAGGGAGCCGACGTCTGGGACCTAGGTGTGGGAGACGTTTTCAGAGGAGATCCTAGGACATGGGATCTACCGTGTAGGGTTCACAGGGTACATCCAGCCATCCTCTAGTGAGGAGATGTTACTCATGTGACGGAAGAAGACATCTCGCTCGATATTGTCTGACCTTCCGTACTACTGACACGGGAGTAGTGGATGGACCTCCAAGGAAAAGGCAACGTATGGAGCAGACAGATCCGTGGGGCGGTGGATGTGGTTGGGGAGCTAGGAGAGCAGATGGAGGTGGTCGGTGTTTTTACCTTTTACCACCACCACCCCCAGGAGGTCCACCTCAGGCTCAGGGAGTTGGTGGACAGAGGTAGGGAAAGCTGCAGACGGTAGGGGCTTAGGACCCAGGTACTCCCGTAATTATTAGAGGTACAATATGTGTATTTTATACTTTGGCTTCGATACTGATAGACACATGTGGTAGTCTTTCCTTTCGGGCTTCTTATGTTGTTCGAGACCTTCTGATTCCATTTGAGTCGTTTACTCGACCCTTATGCTTAGAAACACCGACTGGAGAAGATTCAGAGATCACAAAACTCTGTAGACAGTGTGACCTGACCCTTGGAGGGGATATTTTCGGTTAGAACCTCTTGGTAGTAGCGTCGAGGCTTTACGATGTCATTCTTGGTATGGATTGGCTATCCACAGTTCATGCCCAGATCGACTATTTTAGGTGAAGTGTGCGGTGTGTCCGTAGTGATGGAACGAGGTTCTCTTTTGTCAGTGAAATAGAGACCCATTCAGCGTAGGATGGACTCATGCATAGGAGGGCACAACCAATTTCATATTAGTTGGCTAGCCAAGCCCTTGGTGCAGTAGATGTTACGAGTTTCTAGTTTCCAGCAGTGGTGGCTGAGTACGAGGATGTATTTCTGGAGGATGTCCCCGGGCTACCTCCATGTCGGGATATAGACTTCTGCATTGAGTTGTAACCCGGGACGACACTGATATCAGCATCAACATATCGTATGGCCCCTACAGAGATTCATGATCTAAGGGTGCATCTGGATGACTTGCAGAAGAAGGGCTTTGTGAGACCCAACGTTTCACCCTGGGCGGCCTCAGTGCTGTTTGCCAAGAAGGCGGACTGGAGCTTTAGGCTATGTGTGGATTACTGGCGCTTGAATTAGGTGACCGTGAAGAACCTGTATCCACTACCAAGGATCGATGACCTCTTCGACCAGTTGAGAGGGGAAGGATGGTTCTCGAAGGTTGATCTATGATCAGGCTATCACCAGTTGCGAGTACGGGATAAGGATGTACCGAAGACGAATTTCAGATGTCGCTATAGTCACTATGAGTGCTTGGTGATGCCCTTCGGCATGAAGAATTCCCCACCAGTGTTCATGGGACTCATGAACTGGATCTTTCATCCCTATCTAGACCGGTTTGTAGTGGTCTTCATCGATGATATCCTAGTGTACTTTGCGTCCGAGGAGGATCACGCGAGACACCTAAGGATGGTTCTGGACACACTCCAAGAGCACCAGTTTTATCGGAAACTCTTGAAGTGTCAGTTCTGGTTACAGGAGGTCCACTTTTTGGGACACATTATTTCGGTAGATGGTATAGCAGTTGAACCAGCCATGGTGGAGGTAGTGCTAGCATGGGAGCCACCCCGAAGCGTGACGGAGGTGAAAAGTTTCCTTAGGTTGTCAGGATACTGTCGAAGATTCATCCTTGATTTATCCAGGATTGTATCACCCATGATAGCTTTGACCCGAAAGGGGCAGCCTTTCGTGTGGAACGAGAGATGCCAGCAGGCTTTCCAGCAGTTGAGACAGAGTTTGACGAGCACCGTGATCTTGAGATTACCGGAGGAGGGTGTCAAGTATGTAGTATTCTGTGATGCATCAGGAACCGGGCTTGGTTTTGTCCTGATATAGAGGCAAGCAGTAATTGCCTATGGATCATGTCAGTTGAAGCCACATGAGAAGAACTATGCGACCCATGATCTTGAGTTGGCAGCCATATTCTTCGCATTAAATATGTGGTGACACAACCAGATGGGCGAGTGGTTTACCATCTACTATGATCACAAGAGTCTCAGATATATATATTCTCAAAAGGATCTGAATTTGAGACAAAGGCGATGGCTTGAGTTTCTCTAGGATTACGACTTTGAGATAATTTATACTCATGGGATGGAAAACATGGTGAAAGATTATCTTAGTAGGAAATCCAGTTCGCAGTTGTTGGATGAGGCGACAAGGCAGTTGGCCTCTTTGCAATTATCCTTCATGGATAGAGATGATGGATCCTACCTTCAGTCGATGGTGGTTACCCCTACACTCTTATAGCGAGTCATGGAAGCACAACAAGAGGATGCTAGCTGTAAGACTCTACGTGCCCATATATCCCTGGGTGATGCTGCTGATGGATATTTAGAAGGTGGGGATCACATTGTTTTTTTAGAGGGTACATGGTAGTTCTAGTGAAATTGCGGGAGGAGGTTCTGAGGGAGTTCCATACATCCCCTTTAGTGGTGCATCCAGGCATGGAAAAGTTGTATCAGGACCTCCGACGTCAGTTCTGGTGGCCAGGAATGAAGAAGGGTGTGGCAGTGTTTGTCTCTTGGTGCCTTACTTGTCAGCAAGTAAAGGCTGAGCACCAGGTGCCAGTAGGTTTGACTCAGCCCCTTGAGGTGCCAGAGTAGAAGTGGGACGGGATATCCATGGACTTCGTGACGGGTTTACCATGTATGTCCAAGGGACATGATTCCATCTGGGTGATCGTTGATCAACTCACCAAGTCGGCCCACTTCCTAGCCATATGGTAGAAGAGTTCAGGAGAGAGCTTGGGATGACTCTACGTGTAGGAGATCATTCGAATTCATGGAGTGCCATCCACGATCATCTTAGATCATGATGCTCGTTTCACATCCCAGTTGTGGAAGGGACTGAAGGATGCTTTTGGGACTTAGTTACGCTTGAGCACAACATTTCATCCCCAGACTGATGGTCAGACAGAGCGGACCATCCAATCCTGGAGGATATGATTTGAGATTGCATACTTGACTTCAGTCATAGCTGGGAGGATAACCTACCACTGGTGGAATTTTCTTATAACAACAGTTATCATTCCACTATTGATATGGAACCATTTGAGACTCTGTACGGGCGACCTTACAGGTCACCACTTTGCTGGACTGACCTAGGAGAGTCAACACTCATGGGCCCAGAGATGGTGAGACTACTACAGAGAAGGTGCAGGTCATCCAAGAGCGGATGAAGACTACACAGAGTCGGCAGAAGTCATATGCCGACAAGAGGCGGAGGCCCTTGAAGTTTGATGAAGGAGACCATGCATTCTTTCGGGTCTCACCTCGACGGGGATTGTGGAGATTTGGCTAAGGTGGCAAGCTATCCCCGAGGTTAGTTGTACCTTTTCAGATTCTGAGTAGATTTGGAGAGGTGGCGTATCTCTTGTCTCTACCTCCTCCGATGGACCGGGTACACAACTTCTTCCATGTGTCACATCAATGGAGGTATGTGCACGATCCATCACACGTTATCGACTGAGGAGAGATGGACATCGATGATGGGGTGACCTTTGCAGAGTACCCAGTGGAGATCGAGGATCGACAGGAGAAGATCCTTCGTGGACGAGCTATTCCCTTGGTGCATGTCTGGTGGCAGCACATGAATCTCTAGGAGAGCACGTGGGAGCGGGAGACACAGATTCGCGTGCAGTACCCACATCATTTTGAGTAGCCCATGTTTTGGATTTTCGAGGACATAAAATCCCTAAGGTGGGTGTGATGTAATGTCCTAGATTTTTTCCATGTATTATTTTAATGTTATATGGGAATTAATTTGAGACTAGGATCTGAGACGACGTGCAGTTCTGAGGCCCGGTGAGCCCAGAACAAATGTTTGAATTTAATTTAATAATTAAATTAAGCGCACATGCGGTTTACCTGAAAAAGTGTAATAACTCTTAAATGGGAGATGGGATAAAAAATATGAGGGCACCGTTGCATTCTGAACATGGATTTTACCTTAGGTGAGGCCTAACACTGGCCGACGTAGGTCGATGGTGAAATCCAGTTTTTGGGACGCAAGAGTAATAAAATATTTAATTTTTTTTTAATTCTGCAGTAAAACCTTTTAAATCCACTACAACAGATATCCCATACCTTTTTAATTAAAGGCTGGCGCAAGAGTCCAGGGTTACAAACCTCATCACCCTGAAAAACATGGCGGCTCTGGAGGCTCTGGAGAAAACCTCCAAATGCGGTGACGATGATGCAGCGACCGGATCATCGCCGACGAACGCAGTGGAATCCAGGTAGGATGTTTGTTTGTGATTTTCTTCCCTGTTCTTGATTTCTACGACGAACGTGGGCTAATCAATGAATAGATTAGTCCGTCGATCGATCGTTCTTGCAGGATGGGCTTTTGCGAGGATTTTGGGAGATTAAATCCATGTTGATTCATTATTGTTGATTTTTTTCCTTCTCCGTTTAATCCTATTAACGGGATAGGATCAATGCCATGAAGAATGACGGCGGAGGTTCGTTCCTCAATTTGTTACATTGGATTTCTCCCCTTTGTCTCCTTCACCTTCTTTGAGTTCTTCACAGGGCGATGAACAACGGATCGTTGCTCATCCGTTCTATGACGCAATGATCCCAAATTATGGATCCAACCCTGGAGCGATGTCACAGAGGTGCGACGGTGGTTTCGGCGGACAATTCGGAGCGGATCGAGAGTTATGAGTTTTCAGGCATTTTTCTTCGGATGGATTGTTCGAGTTTTATGATCCGTTTTAAGAGCCGAAAACACCGGTTACACTGTTCATATGATGAATCAAACCTACCCCTGGAGTATCCGAACTAACGGACTAGAGAAACGCGATCCGTAAGATTGGCTGGATCACAAGGAAGAAGACGGCGTTTTGGGAAATTTCCCGGCTACATGAAGTGTAGTATGTGATAAACGGAGTGTGTTTGTCGACAGGATTTCATGGCGTGTACTCCGTGAGTACATAGACACGGGCATGGTACACGTCCAAGGACATGCCGTGTATACCCCTCCCCGCCCAGATACACGGGATACCCCGTGTACTGTTAGACGGGCAGGCGACACGGGCACTGACAGAGGCCGTGTACGGGCACATGGCCAGTGTACACGGAGCGAGCCCCAGGTGCTCGGACACGGCGTGTGTTTCTTCTACACACCGTGTAGTTACATTCTATCCAACAAGGTGAATGACATGGGCTGGTTACACAGGCAGTACCCGGGGTCAAGGAACACGGAGTGTACTTTTTCTACATGCTGTATAGTTTGGTTTTACACGGCTAGAATGAATGACACGGGCCTTCTACAAGGGCAGTACCTGGGGTAAAGGAACACAGTGTGTAACCATACTACACACCGTGTAAACTGTCTTAGATGACTTGATCCACTTGTCTTCTGTGACTTGGACTAGTTTTCTTAAGGTTCATACCCTTGGTCTTTTCCCTGAAGGTTATGGTATCATTTCCCTTACACAGGAGTATGATCCCTTCATCAGAACTTCCTGAATAGAGTTGTTGGAATCCCCTCTGTGAGACATAGAGACAACTCCTCTATTTATTCCTGGAACCCTAGGTAGAGTTCTTGATATCGATATGACCAACTTTACTCAGGCACCGATCCTATGCTTAGTAGATTAGCTCAGACTGAGTTGTTGGAATCACCCCATGACTTGGCTGTGATCCTCATCTGAGCATCATGTTCTCAAGGTACTTGTGGAGTGTGTTCTCTCGGAACGAGTACTTCATCTCTCTCATCAGGCCTTGGAGTGTGTTCTCCTGATTGTATGCTTAGTGGAATCTTCGAGCTGGATCCTAGTGGTGGGTTTCACGATAGTTGATCATGTATGAGTATATCTGGATATTCTTTTTATATGTTTGGTAGACATATACTGTGTATAGATGATTGTGCCTTTCTTTGTGGTATTTCCCTTGATGTATTTTTTTTTGGTTTCCGGGTGTCCTACTGGGTATTGTTATACTCACCCCTCTACGAGCTTTGCCCACACGTGTTGTGTCTTGTGCAGAGGAGCGAGCCTTTGAAAGGATTCTAGGCGGACCAAGACCAGATGGAACTCAGTGAGATCAGACAGGCCGAGGTGTGTTCCTACGGCTACAGACTACAGTCCCAGCACCTTCCTTAGAGGTTAGACTTTGTTACAGAATTTATTTTTGGCGGTCTTGTACATTGGCCCAGGGTTTGACTTTCTTGTACTTTACATTCCTGTCGTACTCTGTGGTTTAGTTTTACTATATGCATGCATATTTTCCTTTTATTAGTTTTTACTTTTCAGCTTTTTGGACTTGGATATGTGTGTCCATGTGTACAGGTTTATAGGTAATGACTCCCATGTTAGTAGCATGCCTACTCAGTGCTAGTCACTAGCCCCTGGCCTATTGGAGGCAGGCTTGGGGAGTTACGGCTCGGGTCCCATTGGGATGGGTCGTGACAGTTTAGATTATAATGGACAACCATATTCCTTACTCAAGGATGTTTAGAAGAACACATCCCCCTTTCACTTATTTTCAATATCTGACATCGAAAGTGATTAAAGATTAATGTGAGATACGATCAATGAGAAATATACAATGTGTCTGTATAGAAAGAATATGTGCATGCAATTCATGTTCTTTAAAATTGTGTAAACTTGAAGAGATAAATAAATTGAATTAAGGAAGTATGAAAATGAAATAAATTTTGTTGGATGTAGCAATTTTTTTTAAAAAATTCAATAATATATATCAAAAAATGGTATCATTAATGGAAAAAAGTCAAAGGTTTAGATAACAAGTGGTTTGAGAGATTGAAACAAGAACATTGTTATATTGGGGATAAATGAAGTAATAAAAAATTTAATCAGTTTTAAGTCCATAAATTATAATCAAATTATATAAAGAATCCATCATGAATGTCAACGATGAATCTGGTTTTACATGCCCATATAATGAATTATAGATGGTACCAAACCTGATTGAGGGTGAAATATATGATAAATATATATCATAATGTATCAAATTGTATCAATCCAATTTTAGAATATAAATATATGAAATGATACCTATTTCAGCAGTGTAAGTCTTTGAATAATAATCTAGATAAATTCATGGAATAATAATGACATTCAGGGAGGAATACTTGTCTAATTTTTTTAATTCACTAAAATAATGGTATCATCAGATTGTGTTTTCAGGATATTAAAATCTTCATATAAGAATTTATTATAATAATAATGTGATTTCTTAGTGTTAATGTTTCACAAAAAAATTTCTATTTAGAATTGAAGAACCCAATTAGAGTATGATTAAACATTCAATGGACTATTCTCATCGTGAAATGGGAAAATACATTTGATGAAAATTAGTTCATGGATATTAATTATATTCAATTAATTATCAAAAACATGTAGTATCAATTGATTCAATATATTTTATGACACTCACAATTTTTATTATTATTAATACAATAAATTTTTGTATGATTGTTATTAAGATCAGGTGTTTTTTAATAATTTTATAATATAATTTTTTTAGGGAAGCGTTTATGAAATCATTGAGAGATATAGAAGATATAGTTGTTATTATAATAAAATCTTATTTCATATACATTGTTCCGACTGTTTTGACTTAGTGGAATTATTGATGACTCATTTTCAAGTGATAATTTCACTCACTAGTATTTATTTCAAATAATAAAATAAAATATGATTGTGTATTGAAATTAAAATTAAAATGAAATGTGTTTTATGGAAGATAAAAGAATTAGATGATTTTCAACATGTGGTTTTAACAAAATTCTATTTCTGAAGGTGTACAAATGATATTAATGGTTACAAATGAATGTTTGGTAAAATAGAAGAGTATTAAATTGAAGAATATAAAATTATTAGAGGCATGGAATGATATTGTTCTATAATATAAGTTTGGAAAATAATGTTTATTGAAAATGAGGGATAGATGTGAAGAAGTTTTCCATAGTAGTATGGGGAGGAAATGAATTATTTTCAATATTTATATCAGGATGGTGGAAAATAATAAATAAATTCAAAATTGTTATTAGTGTCTTGGATTAAAATATAAAGGTGGAGAGTCATCTCCCTCTTTTATAATTTAATTATTTTTTGATGTATTGTAAATGAAATATGAAGTAAAATACTGTTAAGAACATGTGGTTATATATTATATTTTTTAATATAACAATTATGTTTTATTATAGACTTGCAATGTATTTTGAAAACCAGTTTTATGAATGGTTTGAAGTGTGGATTTTTTGAACATATAGATAAAAGTAATGAATTCATGTATAACCTTGGTAATATGTTTTGTAAAGTAAATTATAAGGATGGATTTTTTATTCCAATCTAGATGTCATTCTAATAATTAATTGATAAAAACTAATGGTTGATAATGATATAATACTGAAGAAATTGGATGTTAAAAAATTGTATATTTTCTCAAAGTGTTGAATTATGGAGGTCACATATCCAAAATTTATTGAATATTTGGTATAAGTCCATAATATGAAGATAATATCGAAGAATAATAAAAATAGATAAACATCAAATTTCTATGGTATATAACTTTTTCTCAAATAAATTCATTTGATTATTATAAAAATGGAAGAGGTAAGGACTTCACCCTATGTGTATAAGGATAAGTTGGTATTTCATATGGGTGAGAATTAATAACGTAAATGAAATTTCATAAGGATAATCAAAACCATTTCATAATTGTAACTTCATAAATTAAAAAAAATAACATAATCATTTTATAAGAGTCATACACATCCGAACATATATATATTACTGTGACCGAATTTAGATGAATTCCCTAATTCGAGAGCTACAAAGAATACTATTCCATTATTTATGTGCCATGCACTGAAGGATATTGAATGATTTTTAGGGGTGTTAGATATGATAGGATATCCAGACCATGAGTGATGTTCCATCCTATACATTAAATAATTTGAAATCATGAGGAGGAATGACCACACCTTGATGACGTAGAGTAGATAATTAAAAAAAATTATATTTTTGGATATTTTTATAAGTAAACCAATTTTGTGTCATGAATCATTATATCATATCATTACTCATTTAGAATTTTTAATATGTTTATGTTCAAAACTAACATTATAATCCATGAATGGTTATTTTATTACTTGAATTTTTAAAACATTAGAATTGATGTAGATATGATGATTTTTCTCTTTGTTGATCGTTTGGTGGCTATTTGAACAACTATTAACAACCTTTATATTTTCAATGTTATTTATTTGACTAAGTGTTATCAAATGGTGGGATTTAATAGAGAGTATTCTGGAAGTTGGTTAATGCATGGTTTTTCTGAATTTTAAATTGAAACATTACATGATAGAGTACAATCTACTATTTAAAATAGTGAACAAAATTATATAAAGGAGGAGAGAAAAAAGATATATATATAAAAGAGAGAATCCTTTTGTTCCTAGGAAGAATATAACAAAAAATAATGGATTTATTTAACATTAATAATATGGATGATTGGGTTTTGTGTGTGTTTTATTTCATCGAAAATCATATTCAAGGTTATAAATTTTCTATTCATATTATTTATGTCCATGACCTAAAATGTTGAAGTGTTGTGCATATCATTGATGAAAAGGAATTATAGTACATAGATTCATGTATAACTATTAATATTTAGTAGAAGATAAATCTTATTATAAAATAATGTATTTATTGTTTTATCACATAGTGATGATTTTTAATGATCATGATTAATCTCTTCCAGAAAAGAGTGAATGTATTTAGATTATTAAGTTGAAGAAACACAGTGAATCTAAATTATAGAATTTTATTTTGAATTATGATGAATATTCTAATTTATGAACATTATAGTGGCCTTCATGTTAATAAATTGAGAAGATTCATACAATTTTATTAAATTATATCATATAAATCAATACAAAAATGAAGAAAATGGACTTCCCTTGGGAAGTAGTGAGATATCCATAAACTACTCTACATGTTGCAATCTGTATGAAGTATGGATATTTTCCCAATATATATAAATATAAATATATATTTATATGTAGTTATACTTGTTGCGGAGTGACCTAACCCATGTATTTTATCTATAAACACAGTTTTTTACAGTAGATTTTGGTAGAAAAGCACAATGTTGCATTTATCCAACTTAGATATATCCATGTGTGGGAAATCATAGGAAATTTTTGTTTATCATGATAAATTTACATTCAAAACATTATTATGATTTTTTATATAAATTTATTTTACAAATACGAAAGTTGAATATTTTTTCCATCTAACGATGGAAAAATATTCACTTGAAAATAGGATGAGTTTAAAATTAGTTTAATTATATCAACTACCTGCTTCACCCCCTCCCATTTGGTCAGGGGATAAGATGATTTGTTTTCACCATTTTTGACTTTTTATGGTTATACATCTTTCTCTCATCCATATTATGGTATTGAAATTGCCTATGAGGTGACCTATCCACAACATACATATATAATCCATATATTTTTATATCTCTAATAATACATTTCCAAGAATGAAAAACGTTTTGTGTCATTAATAAATATATACATAAACAAATTATTTACCAAAAATATTCTACATATATAAAAAATTCATTAAATATAATACCCTTATGGAATTATCTCACACAATACCTATCTTTATAACCCAGGGAAAATTGAAACATAATAATGAGTGAAAAGGGATGTCTAGTAAGGGTAAAAAAGAAGTAAAAATGATTGACCATAGTAGAAAGTTTCATAAAAATAACTATACTATAAAATGATATCAACATTTTAACAATCATACCCTATATGTCATAGACTTTTAATCCTGATTCATGGAAGAAGGATTTAGAATAATAAAATAAATAAGTTAATGAGTTCTGAAAGATCAATATGAAATCATTAGAAATGGAAGACTATCAATAATAATAAAGATTAGTAATAAGATTTTTCATACACATAATCCTAGAAAATATTTTATTTTTCCATTGATCTCTTCCAAAAACTACCTAACATTGTAGAAATAGTCCTATATTGGACTGAGATTACAGTAAAGTCCCTTTTAATATTTAGCAAGCTGAGGCACATGGTTGATTGGGTTTACTTACCATTACCATAAATGTTATATCATGATATGTAAATAATTACACAATTAATTAAAGAGATAAATCATTCTCTTCCCACCTATCACACAATGAAACCCATAAATATGTGTTCAAGAAGATCAAAAATATATTCGTCATCAAAAAATGACTTAATTAACCCATGAAAAGTAAATGGGTTCATGAAAATATACCTCATACATCACCATCATAATAAACCTGAAAAAATGAAGTGGATAGGATCATTAAAACATATCCCCTGTAAAACACAAAAATCCTATAAAATGTTTATATAGAACAAATGTAATTATATTATATTATTAGAAACATGTTTAAAATAAATTAGACGAAATTCCATTTTATTTATTTTTTCTTTTTTTAAAAAAATTATTAAGAAAAATAAGAATTGTATTTACTTTTAAAAAATTGGATTCTTTTAAAATAATTTTTATAATTATCATGGAATATTTATATGATAAATAGTGATAAATCAGTAACTCCTAAAGAAACTCTTTTCCCACTTTTGTAACGAATGTAAAAATTAACTCATACAAAAAACATTAAAAACACTTTTAAAACCATTGGAATTAAAGTAAATGGTAATATAAAATGACCATTATAAATCATTTAATTATAAAAAGAACATTCCTAATAAAAATTAATAATATATATATGGAGGAGAGATATTCCAAGTAAAAAAATAGATAATAGTTTGTCATTTATTACAAAAATTATTTCTATCTATTTGAGTAGAAAAGTGGGGAAAACAGATAGATTTTTTTAAAATATCTAAAATAACATGTGTATAGGAAAATTTATAGGGTTAAAAATAAGTATTTAATAAAATTCCCTCTGTATAAATTAATTGATAAACAATCCAGATAAAATGTTTTATTTTAACATAAATCCTTATAATTTTGTTAGATTTTTAATGAAAAAATTAATTGTAAATAGATGAAATAAATATTTAAATACCATTTGTAAATATTAAATAATTTCATTATATTCCAACAGGATAGTATACAAAAATGATAAAATATTTCAGGATCATAATATAATACTTTTCCCAAAGTAGAATTTTTTTGATATGATCCCTTACCTTGGTCTTCCTCTCGGTTGAAAATTTTCTATAATATTATATAATAAATAAAAATTTATTATAAATTAATATTATAACCATATTTACATTAATATTAATAGGTAACATTAACTTATAATTTCATATTACCCATTTATTAATAATAATTTGGTAAAATTAATATTTTCATATTAAATATTCTGTTTTCCACACATGATTCAATTTGTAGATTCCGGTATGTACACCATGGTTGTTGATTAATCACATAATAAATCTCAATAATTTTATAAATATCATATTTATTCATAAAATAAATTTTTATTACTATCCATTTTTGGTAGTGATGAAAAATGAAATGTGTCACTTTATGGTGGGGGTATTCTGTACAAACACAAGAGTGATGTTTCCATTTTACATGGATTAAAGGTAGATAATGTTTTTTATTTATATAATCATAATAATGTTATAAATATAAAATTTATTAATTAAATTCATTTTCATAACCATAAATGTATGGTGGTAATATAAAATGAAATACATCAGTCATGGTGGAAATGATCCACATATAAACAAATACAACATTTCTGTTTTTTTAATATATGGAATGAATGATGTTCATTGATGATTTATCATTAAAAAATAATAAGTATGTAATTGATATAATATTTATTAATTAAATACATCCATATAATTATTCATATGATGCATTTATGAAAAATGAAATATGTTGCTTCATGGAGGCTGTAGCCCGCACATAAACGGGAGCGACATTTCAATTTTTCATTTTATTAATAGGAATTAGATAATGTTTGTTTCATAAAAATTATAATATATAAATAAAATAATAATTTTATTATTATTTTAGAATATTTATTATATATTTGGAGATGTTTCATGATGAAATAAACACGAATGAACTCTTTCAATATGATTACATATTCCTTGGGTATCTACCATTACATATCTTTTTAATTTATCATAGGAGGGAATTTTGGTGATTGAAGAGACAATAATTCATTGATAATAGTGTTTGGAAATAATTTTGGTTGATCCTAAAAAAGATATGTTTCTCAAATAATGTGAGTAAGTGATAATTGAAGAGATTCTTTTATAAGTTAGTGGAGTTATATCAATGTAAATATTAAGAAATTTTAAAATTAATAAATTTATTTCTCAATAATAGTTGATCAAATTGATCATTATTTAAAAGATAGGAAAAGTGGAGGTCTAAATAAATTCATCAAATAAACTAAATATTAGTTTTTTGAGATGTTTTAATCCTTAAAACAGAGTTATATCCCATTATAAAATGTTTCACCAATTATCATGGTGACATTAAATTTACGATAAGAACTATTAATTATGAAAAAAATAAAATAGAACATAAAATATTTTATCAATTTCAGTTTCTAATGGTTGAGGAAATCAATTCTAATATATGCACAAAAAACATGTAAAACCCATTATTATAAAAAGTATATTTTTAATGCATGAAATGAATTTATTCCCATTACTTAACTAATGAAAACTAATAGATTATATATATTTTATATAAAAAATATTATCTAAAAATCTAATTAAAATCATACATAAATAAATATTAATGCAATTTACTATGGAAATACTGTATTGCTCAAAAAAATTATTATTATGAAAATTTTATATTTTGTACCTCCAAATGAGTTTATATTTATTTATAACTATTTTATAATCAATATGTGAATGATAATTCATTTTTTTACTTTTATAAACGATTATATTCTATAAACATAATACAATAAATAAGACAGATTCAATTTGAAATAAAAATATATAAAAATATGTTTGTAAGAAAGAATTTCAATTTAGATATAAATATTTATATTAGTATTTCTTATCATATTTATAAATTAAAATTATGTAATTAATTTATATAAAAATTTATTTCATGAATTGATTTAATAAATTTTTTTTATATCATTCATCAAAGGAATACAATTTTATTAAAAATTTACAATTCAATAAAATAATTTGAAATAGTTTCATTAGAATAAATTGTACTCTCTTTAATGTATTAATCCCATTTTATTAAAACCAATATCTTTTATTTTTTTAGTTATTTAAATATTTATATTATTTTTAATTTTAATAAACAATTATTCACTAAATTTTAGTGTTTCATGCATCAAAATCTATCAAATATATTAAAATTTTTACATATTGATATATATTAAAAAAATCACTGGGTGTTAAATTCTACCCCCTTAAAAGAATGTATCCATTAAAATTCTATTACTAAAATGAAAAAAGATAGGATAATTCTATATTTTTATATCCTCATGTTCCCATATATCCTATTCAATATTTTTGATTATCCATAAAAGCATTACCTACTCAGTGGTCTTGTTTCACTACAATTTATATTTCAATCCATTACCTCCACTACTTATTCCTCATAATAAAGATTATGTTCAAATTATACAACCTATAATTTCAACAAATGAAAATGATTGGGTTGTGCTTACTCAAACCAGATACATAGAAAACAAAGTCATCTTGAGAGAGGTTACGTGTAAATTCCATCTGATAACCTATTGTACAAATATGATTGATAATTATAAAATGATTGATATATATATATAGAACTTGAAGACCACTTATTTCTTAATATCATAATATTCATCCGTAGAGATATTCGTAGGAATATCATTCCACCAACATAACACTCTGGATCACACTGATGAGTATTTGAATTGTTTTTCAAATGATTTTGTGTTATTTTCAGGTTTATTGAATTTCCCTTAAAATATCGTCAATTTACTAAAATAGATGAAGAATCAATAGATTTATTTCTCAAAATTTATCCCAAAATGTTAGTGATATTAATTTATTACATTATATATAATAATAATGATCCATATAAATTCTAGAGTAAAAGTTATTAATATAGTAAAATTCAAATAGTGGAATCTATTTATCCAAACCTCTTCTGAAATCCAAATTGAAATCTATTAGAAAAACATCATGGGTTTTAATAATCCTCATAGACTATTCATATATTTTTCGATGATACATATGATCAACTTCAACATTGTTTTCATTAATAACTAAAGACTCTTTTAGAACTATACGGTGTACTCAAATCTATATCAGATAAACAAGAGAGTAAAACTCTATACATTGTTACCATTTTTTCAATGGATATCCTTGATAGTCATTCAAGAGAGAGATGTCTGCTGATAAAATAAAAATGTGATAACTTCTTATTGTGTTTGACTACAACCCAAATTATTTTCTGATCTTAGATTCTTTTGGGAGTCCTATGATGAATTTCATAGTGAAGTTTTCATATTTCCATACCAGTATGGATAATGGCTATATAATATTCTTAGACAGATAACATTAATACTTATATTTTATAAATGAAATGAATAAATATACATACACTATTATATCCCCCATAATAGTATCACATTATAAATAATTGTTATGATCTCTATAATTTATTGTTCCGCCATGATAGATGCATAACTGTGACATATGTGCTTTATACAATAGCCCCTATTTAAAATATTCTATGGAAGGGAACATATATTATTCAAATTTCCTATCATAAAGGTAAATTCTAAATGTTAAAATAATCCATAAATTTTTATTAAATTAAAAAACCTCATTATATACTAATTTAATAGTCACATGGATGGATGGTTGAACATTTATTTGAGAAACATAGGATTTTTAACCCTACCAAATTATTTCATGATATATCATCTATAGTTATATATTCATTGGACCGCATTATATCATTATCATAGAAAAGAAGTAATGATCCACCAAACTCATTGCATCATCCATCTTTTTAATGTTCCTAGGGTGAAACTATATTGAGTATTCATAATATTTAATCAATTCGAATAATCTTTTTTTAAGACATTTAACATAATCCAAGTGAATATATAATTAAAAGTTTTTAAATTTATATATATGTCACACAATTCACTATAAATATAAAACATTAATATTTTTGATGAAAAAATTTAAATAAATATTTGAAAATTTAGAATAAGTTACTTGTCATTAAGAATTTTTAGTTTTAATTATACATATGAAACCTCTATATCATTATACATGGGAACACATCCCATAACATTATTTGATGCACTAATATATTACATAATATCTTCTCTACTTTAATTTAATGTGACTAATGGCATAGTGACCAAACATCTCTTCAGACCCTTGAATGTTTCATAAAATTAATCCATACTGGGGTACATAAATCTAAAACCACAAAATAATATAAGAAGGGAAAATGTTGGATAATGTATATGAGATGAAATTCCAAGGCTAAATAAACCATATAATATTATTATTTAAATATTACTATTACAACATTGCCATTAAATTGGAAGGTATAAATAGGAATAAATAATTTATGAAATATATACAAATATAATACTTATTCTATATATATATATGTATATTGTGTATTTTATTAGAAATAAGAACTCAATTTTTAATGAATACATTTAATAATTCAAAAATAAATTTTCCTAAAATATGTTTCCTCATATGTTTTAAGGGAATATATTATAATTTTTTTGTAACTTTTAGAAATATTATTTTATTAAACTATCATCATTTATTATATGAACAAAAAAATTAACATTTATTGAAATGATGGGATTTTTTGAAAAAAGTGAGTTTTTATCGAATTGTTAAATATATAGAATTTTTTAAAACTGTCATTTCTTTTCTATAAATTAATGTAATGACCCATAACCTAGAATCTGAGACATAGTGATTTACTTAATTATATTGGAATAAGATACAATGAATTATATATTAAAGGATAGATTAATGTATTAGCCTTGGTAAACTAGATATATACACGATTCTCATATTACATTTGAACAAAAAAAATTCAGCATATTTTTTTGAGAATATAATTTTTTTCCTTTGGATAATTCCTTCATTTAATTCATTATAAACATAAATTAATCCTAGGTAATGAAAAAAATTAATGGTGAGATCAAATGATCAGTAATGTTTTAGTACATTGATAGATATCAGGAGTTAATAAAAATAATCAACATGGAAAGTTTAATAGTTGAGCACACATTCCATTTAAATAATTGGATAAGGAATAATTGATATGGAAAGGTAAATCAATGATCAAAAATGAAATTTCAATAACTAAATTAGGAGTAATTAATATGGAAGGCCATGTAAGTACCAGGACATTCCATTTAATCAACAAACCTATAATGAAATGAATATAGAGATAATTTCATAGTGAAAATCCCATATATAGTAATAACTGAATACTAAATGAAGCAATGATTCATAATTGGATGTCATTTTCATGAGTACGAGGTACTTTTACCATCAATACCTTTTACATGTTAGTTTAAAATATATTAGGTGAAATCCAACATAAATAAGGCTATCCAAAAAATTCATCCAATGAGACTATAGATGTATCAAGGCAATGTACATCACTAGGCACCACCCATGTCATACTTATCCAAAGCATATATTGACTAGTTGATTTAATTTTTAAAAAATTCACTTTATAAATTTCCATATTGGGTAAAGAATATTGATTTATTATTAATTCCCAAAAATATCAAATGACATTCATTATAGTACCCCATATATATAAATGATTTACATTACAAGAAATATACATATCCATGATAAATGAAATATAAATTTTGGAAAAATTCAATTCCCAATGATTATAAAAATGTGAACATTTTAATGTAAATTTATTTAAAAAAATTTATCAAGGAAGTGAACATCAAGACATTACTTATTCAAAATGATCATACATCATCCATAAGAAGTTTTACATCCCAACTATGGAGTCGTTGAATGGTTCCCTAAGCCCATGGGTCACATGGATTGAATAATTCATCCACACATAATAGACTATTCCATACGGAATTGTTGATCTAAGGTGGTATTTTTTCAGTACTATACCCTCATAATCATTATAACTCAGTGGCATCATAGGTGAATAAATAATCCAAAGCATAATATAAATTTGTGACACAAGATAAATGACCATATGATAGTAGTATTAAAATCAAATCCACTGGGAACATCATATAAAAAATGATTATATATTGTCTCTGAAAAATAGTAGTCAATACATGGTAACAGACAAAGAGTACAACACTTTTATTAAAATTATGAAAAGATAAAAACAAACTATTTGAAAATATCATCACAACCATAGACCGTTCTTATGCTCCCCTTATCCTATGAACTATTAATCAAGAATAATAAAGTGGGTGAATTCGCTAGTACTCACCTACATCCATGAATTCTGTTTTGGTACCCATTGGGGGACCAAATAGGTTATGAGATAAAACTCAGTAGGTCACCACCAATAATGTATCTATAAAATTTATTATGTTTATATATGATGAATCTTTATATAATATATGAAAATAATCTCAATAAATTTTCCAGAATGATAGGCGTAAATGTTATAACATCCCTTCTTCATAGGTTCACTACAAATAGATAATCATAATAATGGACTATGTATAAAATAAGATAAAACGACCATTTCATCCAAGGCCAAGTATTCTAGTGTTTGACACAATGATATATTCCAAGGAGTAGTAATGTCTAAGGAATCTCATGGAATCAGGATCAATGGAGTAGAAATGTCCATGGAATCCAATATAATCATGAATCTATGGAGGAGATATTTCCATGGAATTAAAGGTAGTTCTGGTTCCATGGATTATAAATGTTCCTGGAACTCAGTGTAATCAACCTCGTTTTGTTGGTAGGAGTGGAATCTCAAGAGGGGGGGGGGGTGCATTGAGTTATTACTTAAAATTTATCTAAAAAACAATATAATAAAGAACCCCCAATTTTGAAATAGCCCACTTAATTATGGAAATGGAGGTATAAATTATTAGTTGGTCAACAAGTTTCTCAAAGGGTGATTAGTCCTCTATTGGATGACTGTAAAACACTTCTTCAACTTTTGAAATAGGTTTACTAAATTAAACACATACACAGTCTAACCAGAAATAACTATCAGAGTCAGTGTAAAATAGTTTTTTGTTTTTAAATTATAAGTAGTGGAAAATAAACAAAATAGCGTATTACTAAATATAGTACACATTATATTTAAACAAGAGGTTCAATATGAAGACGAGACTTAACCCTCTCCACTTGGTGATCACCTTCCCCCAAGTAATTTATAAAAATAATAAACATGATACACAGGCTGAATCGGTTTTTACAATAGTTTCCAAAAACACTCTAAGGATCACACCCCCTACACCTGTTCTTTGTGAAAAAACAAACAATAAAAATAAAACATGGTCTCTTCCATATTTATATTTGGGGAAAAAGGTGTATGTGATGTTTGATCTAAGGATTTTCAATATCCTCTAGTTCAATCAGATGAGATAGTGTGTGTAACAGAATAACACACACTTCTCAGAAATGTAAAATAAAAAATAACACAATAGTGATATTATTATAAGATTCAGTTTAGAAAGTTCTATATTTTTTTAGTTCATCTCTCGACTCCTTGGAGTGATGAAATTGAAGTTAGAGCTTTCCTCTCGAATTTGTCCTCAAAACAGAGTGTCGCACCTCCAGGTTTTAGCTACCAAGTACTGTGGAGTTCTTATTCTTGGTTTGGAAGAGATTTGAAGAAGAATAAAATGCATAATTGAATTTATCCCAATTGATCTTTGTGATTCTCTTGTGTTCATAATGTAAGTATTGGATGGTTTTTCCATGTTCTCTTTGATCTAGAGAGTATGATCTTTCTCATACATCCCTTTATCATCTTGTTTCTTTTTTCCCTCGGTCATCTATTTTATATTTTAAATCCAATAATAGGAATAAGTAAACCACCTGTGGTCCTTCTAATACCTCATACTATCCCCAGATACGGTCTCTTGATATGTCTACAATCAACATTAATTTATGTCAAAATCATTAAATTTACTAAATATGACCGTTAGAATAATCATTTGAATTTGAGAGTGTATGTTGTAGATGAGTGACCATCGATAGACTGGTAGCGGTAGCCTTCTCAATAGTACGCTTAAACAGTAGGCTTCATCAGAAGCCTTCAGCGGTAGCCTTCATCAGTACCTTCATCAGTTGGATTCATCGGCAACCTTTATCGGTGACCTTTCATCGGTGGCCTACATCGGTGACCTTTCATCATAGAACTTCATCGGAGACATTCTATCAATGACCTTTATCGATGACCTTCATCGGTGACATTTCATTAGTGACCTTAATTAGTGAACTTTCATTGGTGACCTTTATTGGTGGCCTTTCATCAGTGACCTTCTATCAGTGAACTTCATCAGTGATGTTTTATCAGTGAAAATTCATTAGTGACCTTCTAATTAGAGATATTTTTCCTTGTAAACATAATAAATAGAATAGTGAGATTAAAGATACATAGGTATCTGTTGATAGAATGTATAAATATTAATAAAACATGATTATTCAATAATAGAAACATGATTATCACATAAATGAAACATGATTTTGGATTATGAAAATTGGTGCGTCCAACAATCACCACCTTTTTGATAATCACAAATTATATCACTCAATCTGGGATAAGTACATTTGATAATATCTTAATAGGTGTGTGTAAATAAAAATTTAAACATGTTTATTATGGAGAATATACATAGTGTATATATGCAAGGACTCCAGTCAACATAAAACTTAAAACATATCCCCCTTTGTGATTTACAAAAATAAAGTAGGACAAAAAGAGACAAAAGAGGATTTTATTATTAATGATGCAAGAGTACAATATACAAGAAGTATACAAAGATCCCTATCTACTAAGACATCCAACATTCAATACATATCAGAACTGTCCAAGGGAGTTTTGTCTTTGGAAGCTAATGAGGCAAGTTCAGAAGATGGAGGCATATGCCGTGGTATGGCAGTGAGTAGGGTAGGAGCTTCTATAGAGGCATCAGTAAACCTACAGTGAGTTGATCTCTAAGTAATCATAGGGGTCAATATTTTGATGTCCTGTGAAGAATTCGTCAATGAGGCCGCACTGGTAGAGCCTGAGGTAGCTAAAAAAGAAGGTAATGTTGGAGGAACCATAATGGGAGTGCAATCCACATGGAGGATGGGTAAAATATGAGTTCTGAAATCCATAATAATGCTTTCTACTCTTTCCATAGCTGAAATAAAATCATCCTTATTCTCCATGAATTTCTCCAAGTCAGGATTCAGCTCTCTAATCCTGATAACTTGATCCTTAAAAGCCTAAGTGATAGGTGGGATCCTAATGTTTTCCAATAGCAGCTTGAAGTGGCCATCCATCTAATGCTTAGTGTACACCCTTTTGTAATAGAAATCAACTTTCTCTTTGATGACATTATATTATTCAATAGCCTCCCTTAAATAATCTCCCACAAGATTATGAATTTCTATGGTAGTGGAAATGTCTTGGATCATATACTGAGGGTCCAGGGTCCTAGAACTAGAGATCATCTCCACTTCTTCTCTAAAAAAAGATTTGAAATCTTCTAGATCAACATGAGGAGAGGCTGAAGAGGAAGCAGATGCACACACATGTGCCATTGTGAAATCTATTATCTCCTTAAAAGACGTGGTCAGACCACAGATCAAACTCTTAAAATCATCATCTTGTCCACTACCATGTGTCATCATAGAATTCTTAAAGTCTTCAAACACAGTGACCATCTACAGAACCACACTCTTAACATACATACTGAATTTTTTCACGTGAACCCTCGAAGCCTTATATGAGTCTTTCATAGATTCCATAGACTCTGCAAATGTTTTGACTTGATTCTGACATTAATTCACTTAATATAGAAAATTTGAGTTAGAGAATGAAATTACTATTTCTACGGTAGATGACACCACTTCTTGATTGACAGACACTATTCTCTCTATCAAAATAGATCTCTCATCAAAGTGTTTCTTTAAATATTATTTTAATGATTCTAAATAATCCTTCTTCACAGAGTCTCTAGGTAAAAGCACTACTGGATATAAAATATTAGTTTTAGAAACATACGAAATTGGAGGGCTTCTGTTAGGTTTATCATCATCAGAGTCTTCATAGTCTAAGTCCAAGACCATGAATCTAGGGTCTTCTGACCAATCTTCTATTACATGAGCAATCACAACTATGCCTTTTGAAACGGGTTCCTCCCCCTCACATGGAGAATTCTCTTAATTAATTACATCCATATCTTCTATACCTCTTTCATCAATTTCATAAACAGGAGAGCCCACTGCCACTCCCTCTATAGAATGTTCAACTACTGCCATTGCAATTCCATCTTCAAACAATTCATAAAACTCTTCATATAAACATCCCAACATTTCTATATATCCTATCAGAAGACTGAGACTTAGACATTCCTCTTCACATTCATCAGTAGTTGTCTCTAAAACATCATGACTATATTCAGTTTCATCCTCCTCCTTTGAGTTTTCACCAATATCTCTTAAGACATTTTCTTTTCATTCTTCATCACGGGTTTCCACATCATCACTATCCCTTAGGACATTCTCTCTACTATGAAATCTCTTTAGTAGGCTAGGCTCACCAAAGGATACAACATTTTCATGAGTACATGAGAGAAGTCTAGGATCACTCATGTCATCTATAAGAGAATCACCTCTTTCTTTCACAATAGCATCCTCTTTTTCCTCATCTGAGTACACTGGATCCACTTCATTAGGCTTTAAGCCTAGATATCTCTTATTATTTGGCATAGAAGGGTTGGTGACAAGGTTTATTTCTTCATACATATTTTCCTCATCCTCACCCATTTTCATTTCCAAGGGTTCCAACTAATCTTTATAAACATGAAAATCATCATTGTAATGCAGAAGTTGTCCTTTACAACTAATGTTTCTTCCTTATTTCGAAAAACTCATTTCACTTTCAACTTTGAGGATATCAATATGGCATGAAAAAATGCATTGGACATGGAACTAGGCCATTTAATATCCTCTAATTGAATCATTATCAAACTACACAAATTTATCTTCTATCCATGCTTCAATAGGTATAGAAGAACCATATCCCAATATTTCAAGATAGAAAAGTCCCATCTCCTGGGACTCAAAAAATGCTGAACAAACTTAAACAACAACCTGTTTTCTCCTTCCATTTCTGCACCAATCACATTTTTAGGAATCCCATTCCCTGTTTGTTCAGCCAAAGATTTTTCATAACAGAAGAACTCACTAGTGGGTGGAACCACTCTAGAGTTTTAATAAAAAACACCTCCATGTGGAACTCTTAAAAAATTTTCCCATTAAATATAGGATAAGATCACACCTACTCTATTTACCTTTGATGACATTCGGTTCACATTCTCAGACTACAGAAATTTCCGAGACACATATAATTCCTCCACTAGCTTCTGGTAATAAGGTCCACTGTTATTTTCAATCAATTCCACCCAATCCCAAGAATCGAGTGCCTTAAGAACCATATACATGCATGAAAGAAGCCATTCAGAACATAATTCCTTTTCTACCATGATTTCCCTCTTTGAAATAATGTGGATTGATCAACTTTCCCACTTCCTTTCTTCCACTACTAGACTCAAGTCGGGGTCTCTTAGAGATCTGTGCTTATCTTTCACCACTGACCATTAGTATCTTCAATCTTGTCATGTGATCTACGGTAGTTTGAGGGTTTCACCATAAGGTTAGGTTCCATGGTTAGGGAGAAAGAGGTTCGAGAGAGGAGTGAAGTGGATTGAAATGTGGTTTGTACTTTATTTTTATCATTTAGGGATTGATTAAAAAATCTTGTAAAAGAAATAAGTAATATTAAAAACATTCCAGATTCCAGAAGAAAAACACGATGTCCCGAAAAGGTCGACTATCAGTAAGGTTCCAATAGGGAGGTCTTAAAGGTGATGTCCAATGGTAAGGTCCAAATGTGAGGTACAACATTGAGGTCCAATGGTGAGGTCCAATGGTGTGGTCCAAAGGTGAGGTGCAATGGTGAGGTCCAAATGTTAGGTCCAATGGTGAGGTCCAAAGGTGAGGTCCAATGGTGAGGTCTAACGGTGAGGACCAATGGTGGGGTCCAATGGTGGGGTCAAACGATGAGGTCCAAAGTTGATATCCAATGGTGAGGTCCAATGGTGTGGTCTAATGGTGAGGTCCATCGGTGAGGTCCAATGGTGGGGACCAATGGTGATGTCCAAACATAATAGTTTATCATAGCTAACTCATGATTGATGTAATTTAAACTCTGAGAACTCAGTGTATTGGTGAATATATCAGCTAATTGGTGTTCAGTGCCAATGAATTCAAGAGTGATATCACCTATTTGATAATGATCTCTCAAGAAATGATTTCTCACATCAATGGGCATTTTCTGAGCATTAGATAATGGATTTTTAGAGATGTTAGTTTCACTTTTATTATCACAGTTATAGAGACATGTTTGAATTGATATACATTGTCTAATAAAGTGTGTTTCATACACAAGGATTTGATTACAACAACTATCAAAAAAAACAACTCAACTTCATTAGTAGATAATGCAACATAATTCTATTTCATACTACACCATGATACTAGTGACTTTCCAAAAATGTGAAATGTTCCAGAGGTGTTCTTTCTATCTAATATGAAACCAGAAAAATCGGCAACCAAATAAATTATTAAATCAAATGTTTGTCCTCTTGGATAAAAGAGTCCAATGTTTATAGTATACTTGAGATATGTAAAATTCTTTTTAAAAATAGTTAAATGAGACTCTTTGGGGTTGGCTTGGAAAGAATCACACATGCATACACTAATCATAATATCAGGCCTCTAGAAGTACGGTAGAGTAGGCTCCCAATCATACCACTGTAATTGGATTGATCCATTGATTTACCAACATCATTAGTATCCAACGTACAAGTGGTACTCAAAGGTGTATCACTACCTTTATTACCAATCGATCCCAGACGTTTCAAAAGATCCTTAGTATATTTTGATTTTAAAAATATCATATTTATTTTAAAAATTCAAAATCCAAGGAAAAAATTCAGTTCCCCCATTAATCTAATTTGAAATTTATCTTGTATCATTTTTGAGAAATAAGTACATAAGTAATTTTTAGAGGATCCAAAAATAATTTCACCTTTATAAAATTTTAAAATTAAAACAACGCTGGAAATCCTTTTAATAAAAAGAGTATGATCAACTATTCCTTTAGTAAAACCTTTTAAAATGAGAAAAGAACTATGTCTATCATACCAATCTCTTGGAGATTTTTTTATACCATATAGATCATTATAAAGTTTAATGACATGATTTCAAAAACGGGGATTTGTAAAACTAGGGGTTTGTTCATCAAATACATCCTCAACTATGTACCCATTTAAAAATGAACTTTTGACATAGAATTGATAATATTTGATAACAGATGAGCTGCATAAGTATGTAATATACTAATGGATTCTATTCAAGGTACATGTGCAATGGTTTCCCCATAGTCTATTTCAACTTTTTGACTTTATCCTTTATCAAATAGTCTAGCCTTGTTTCAATCTATATTTCCAGATTTTTCATCTTTATTTCTAAACTCCCATTTAGTTCCTATGGTCAATGTATCATTATTTATTTATATTAATTCCAAAACATTGTTTCTTTTAAACTAATATAATTATTCTTGTATAGGAATTACCAAAAACACATCATTGATCACATCATTAATATTTTTGGGTTCAAGATGTGAAAGAAAAGCATGATGTTCAACCTGATTTCTCAGAGAAGCTAAAGTTTGTGTTCTTCTATTTAGACAACCTACTATAGAATCTAAAGGATTATTCATGATGGTTGTAATACCTCTATAATATGTGGAACTAGAATCCTCATGGTTTTATAATGGTTTATATTCATCATGCTTAGATTTTGGAATATTTCCCGAACTAGTTGTTATCAATAAGGGTTCACGGTCCTTATCACTAAGGTCTAGAATTGACATATCTTCCTCAATATGTTCAATGATGGTTTTGGGTTCATGTGGATTAGTCTCATCAAATTTAACATGAACTAATTCTTCCACACATTTATATCTCTTATTAAATACTCTATGTGATTTTCTAGATTTTGAGTAACCTAGGAAAATACCTTCATCACTCATAGAGGAAAACATGTCATGATTATCGTTAGTGTAAAGGATAAAAACTTTGAAACCAAAAACTCTAAAGTGATTTATCTTAGGATTCCTATAATTCCTTATCACCAAAGGGGATTTCTTAAGAACAAGTCTAATGAAGACTATATTGATGATGTAACAAGCTGTATTAATAGCTTTAGAAAAAAAATAGATAGGCAAATTATATTCATTTAGTATAGTCTGGGAAATCTATTGAAGTTTAATATTTCTTCTTTCTACAAATCAATTGTTTTGAGGTGTTCTAGGAGAAGAGAAATTGTGATTATAGCCATTTTGTGAGAAAAAATATTCAAACTCCTAATTCTCAAACTAAGGACCATTATAACTTCTCAAGTTTATAATTCTAAGTCCACTTATCTTTTCTACAGATGTAGAATATATATTGATGTAAGAACATGCTTCACTTTTGAGAGCTAGAATGTTTAACAAAGTTTATCTAGAAAAATCATATACAAGAACATAAACATAGTGCTTCCCATTTAAATGTGAAACTCTAGATGGTCCAAACAAATCCATTTGAACCTACTCATGTGGTTGAGAAGTATAAAATTATTTCTTTGGTTTGAAAGAAACTTTCAATTGTTTTAATTTTTGACAATGATTACAAACTTTGTCATATAGTAATTTCAATTTAGGCAAGTCTCTAACTAAACCATTCATAGTTCATTTCCTAAGTGATTGAACATTGTAGTGACCAAATCTTCTTCTCCATAACCATGATACCTAATGAAAATCATTTAAACAAGAAACATTTTTCTCAGCTAAAGAGTTTATATCAACATCATGTACATTTTCATTTCTAAGAGCTGTTAATATTAAATCAATTTTAGAATTCAAAACATTCCATGCATCATTTTCAAATTTAACATTGAAACCATCATCACACAACTGAGATATACTATGTATATTTTATTTTAATCCATCATCAAAAATTACTTATGAAATTAATATAGTATTAGGGTTACGAATTTGGCATAATCTGACAATCTTCCTGTCATCATTATCATCGAATGTGACATGTCCACCATAAACATTAAATAGGCTCTTGAAGTATGAATAGTCATTTATCATATGTCTTGAACATCTACTGTCCACGTACCATATATTTTTATAATATCTCTTGAAACAATTTTCCTGCAAAACAGATTGAGTGTAGGGTAACATTGGTACCCATATTTTCTTTGGTCTAGAGAGGTTAGTATATAATGCTTTTGGAATCCATACTTGTGTCACAACTTTCTATAATCAACAGATATGTTCATAGACATGAACACTTTGTTAGGTCCTTTATAAATTTTTTCATCAATATATGGTCCATAACTTGAACTAGCAGTGAACAGTATAGATTTTGGAACAAATTTATTTTTAATAATCCTTCTCTGTCCTAGATGATATCCTAGACCAGTTGTGTATTTTGGATCAATCTATTTTCCTAGAAACAGATTCATGGCATCTCTAACTGCAATAAACATCTCATGATCTATTTTTAATTTCTCATTTTATAATTTGTGTTTAGCATTTTCTATTAATTGCTGAGAAAATTTTTCTTTCTCAATATCCAAAGCAGACATATAATTAGCATATTAAAGCATGTTGTCTTTTCAATAATTTATATTTTTTCCTGTGTTCATTAAAGGTAACATCACGAATTCTGAAATATTCAAATAATTCATCCTTACTCATATTCTCTTCATTATTTGATTCACTTTAATTCCCAAAATAGTAAGCATTATGTATAGCATAATTGGGTGTTACCTCAGATGTTTCTGTCTTGAAACATAGGATTGAATGTTTGTTCTTTTTAATATCATATGTGTCAGATCCACTGGAGCTATATTTTGATGCACTCCAAGTAGCATTAATATCATTTTTATATGCCTTGATCATATCTTCATATTTCTTCTTAAATTTCATATCCGAGAAATTAGCCTTCACGTTGAATTTTCATTTACACTCATAGTAGACTTTCCCATTTTTTTCCATTACATTTTATGTCCTTTTTTCACTTTCCTTTACTATCATACACTCCATTATAGTTTTATGTTATAAATAAGTTCTTATTACAATAGAACTTATTGAATATCCTAGATAGATGGCCATATCATCATCACTGTCAGACGCTGAATATTCACTGTTGGAAGTGTCTTCAAGAGCTTGAAATTTTTCTTTATATTTTCTCTTTGAGGTAGCAATCTTGAATGCTACTGATTTCCTTATTTATTTTTTATCTACTTTTTGATTTACCTTAAGCACCTATTCTTACATCATGTGTTTTCTAATTAGTTCCTTCACTGGTAGCTTTCCTATGTCAAAAGATTTTCGGATAGAAACAGAAGTTCCTCTCCATCGGTCAAGTAGACATCAAAGAAACATCATAGTCTAATCCTTGTTATCTACTAGTTTTCCTAGGAGAATCATGGTATTTTCTATTTCAATGAACTTGAGATACATTTCAGATATTCGTTCATCAGGATTCACTTTAAAACTATCATATTTAATACTCTAAGTATTTAATTTTATTTCAATAACATTGGTTGTTCCTTCATGAGAAATAGACAAAGTATCCCAAAAATCATAAGAAGTTTCACAGTTAGATATTCAATTGATTTTTTCATCACATAGATAACATTACAATGTATTTATTTCATTACAGTTATTGTTATATTTAGCTTTAGTCAAATGAGACCATGCATCACTACAAATAACAAGTAAGGATTTTTGTTCTTCAATTGTGTCCCAGATTTCAGGACTCATTCTCTCTACTTACATTTTCATTTTCAACGTCCACTGAGCATAATTGTTACCATTAAAGAAAGGTGTCATGTCAGTAGCATCACCCTCAACTCTGTTATTCATTGTTAATTAGAATTTAATGAACTGAAAATTTATATATGATAGAAATTTTATGATCTTTAAGATACAACTAAAATGACAGTTGAAATGAATTTGAAAACTTTTATAATAGTTCAGATAGAAGAAATAAAAATTTTAATTCCTTTGATACCAAATTTTGGTCATTTTGGAAACCCAATAAGGGGGGTGAATTGAGTTCGTAATTAAAATTTATATTAAAAACATTATGATAATGATCCCCCAATTTTGAAGTAGCCCAATAAATTTAGGAAGCTGAGATATAAATGTTTAGTTTGTCAACAAGTTTCTCAGATGACGAATAGTCCTCAGCCGGATCAATGTAAAACACTTAGTCAACTATTGAAACAGGTTTACTAATTTAAACACATACACACACTAACCAGAACTAACTATCAGTGTCAATGTAAAACTATTATCAATTTTTTAAATTATAAGCAGCGTAAAATACCCAAAACAAAGCATTACTAAATATAGTATGTAGTAGAGTTAAAAAAGTGGTTCAAACTCAAGATGAGACTTAATCCTCTCGACTTGGTGATCACCTGGCACCAAGAAGTTTATATAATTAATAAAAATGATACAAAGCCTATATTGGGATTTACAACAGTTTCCCCAAATTGTCCAGGGCTCACACTCTATACAATAGTTCTTCTTGGAACAAACAAGCAATCAAGACCACACACTGTCTCTTCCACATTTATACCTAGGAAACATGTTTTAAGTAATATTTGATGTGAGTATTTTTAGTATCCTCCAATTCCAACAGAGGAGATAGTGTGTGTAAGACACAAACCCACACTTCATAGAAATTTAATATAAAAGAAAACAATTGAGATAATATTATAATATTGAGTTTAGAAAGATCTATGTGTTTTCAGTTTATCTGTTGACACCTAGGAGTGAATAAATTACATGTCAAGTCATTCTATGAAAGTTGGAATCAAAATAGAGTGTTGCAACTCAAGGTTCTAGCTTCCATGTACTGAGGTGTTTTGATTCTTGGTTTGAAAATGATTTTAAGAATCACATAAGGTAGGTGTGAATTTTTCCCAAATGATATTTGTAATGCTCTTGGGTTCACAATGAAAGTTTTGGATGTTTCTTCCTTTTTCTCTTTGACTTAGAGAGTAAGCTCATTCTCATATATTCCTCTCTCTTTATGATTATTTTCTTCCATTTTATTCTATTTTATATTTGAGGTTTGATAATAGGAAGAAGTAAACCACATGTGGTCATCCTCATACCTTGTAGTGTCCCCAGATATAGTCTCTTGATATGTATACAATTAGAATTAATTAATTTTAGAAGCATTAAATTTACCAAATGTGACTGTTAAAATAATATTAATAATTTGAAAAATAATGGTGTAGAAGAGTGAGAATTGGTATACTGGTAGCAGTAGTCTTTTCAATAGTAGGTTTCAAAAGTAGGCTTCATTGGTAGCCTTCAGTGGTAGCCTTTATCGGTAGCCTTCATTAGTAGCCTTCATTTGTAATCTTCATCGGTGGCCTTTCATCGACAGCCTTTAATCTGTGCACTTCTTCAGTGCCCTTTCATCGGTGACCTTCATCAGTGACCTTCCATCGAGGACCTACATCAGTGACCTTCATCGATGACCCTTCATTGGTGACCTTCATTGGTGAAATTTCATCAGGGAACTTCACTGGTGACCTTTCATTGGTGACCTTCTATTGGTGACCATCATCGGCGACCTTTCATCAGTGACCTTTCATCGGTGACCTTGTACATAATGAAAATTTTCACTGTAAACAGAATAAATAGAACAGTGAGATTATAAATACATAGATATCACTTGATAGAAACTATAAATATAAATGAAACATGATTATTCTATAATAGAAACATTATTATCACATAAATGAAACATGATTTTGGATTATCAAAACAGGCGAGTCCAACACATTTCATTAATCATTCCACAACCAATTTTATAATCATGAACAACCCATGAGTCCAATGAACCCATTTCACACATTCCATTTAAACCATTTATCCAACATAATAAATATAATCAGATCGAAAAGGAGGCATAAACAATATCATAATATATAATTTAAATTATTAATGCTCCCACTATAATATAGATCTCTTAGACACACCCTACAAGGTGGTAACTCATGGGGAAGAATCATCAGCACACCTCCTGGGTGGTTCGGGATGAGGTTGAGAACCTCTGAACACATTATGGTCATAACTAGTCTACCTATGGTGGTTTCAATAATTTAATAAAAGTGTTTAATTATTTTAGGATCAATGTTGAAATTTTTGGTTTATGGAACAATTCCAACAGGGTATAAAACATTTATAATTTAAATGAGAATTCATAGAACCCCTACCTTATGGCCATGGTATAACACTCATCCAATATCATCGCATGCCTCAAATTGTAATAGAATAAAATAGAAGAACACATTAACCTAATGAAAAAAGGTAATTTTATCATGCACCACAATGACTCTTCCAAGAGGAATAAAAAGGAAAAAGTATAAAACATGAAAATATAACTCACTAAGATTGATTGAATGAGTGAAATATTATTTAAAAAGTACATCAGGCTGATAAATAACACAATACCCTATATTTCGGAATGATGCAAATTTTCAATGAGAGAAGTAGAGTATTTATATAAGGAAAAAAATATGTTTTAGAATATAATATTTTTTGAGGTAAAATCTAAATTTAACCAAAAATCTTGGGGACACACAGTTTGGTCACATGATTGGCCAAATCATCCTCTACTCGTCCACCATTCACTGTCCAAGGAGGGACCAAACATGGTTCGTGTGTAATGTTTAGAAAACCACATAATTTTTTTTATTTTTTATACAAAAAAAATATAAATCCCCAACACAGGAATGTATTTGTGGTTTCATGGTTTCGTTAAAACATGTTTCCTGTAACACATGGTTTCTACTAACTATGCGGCCCTACTTACTTTTCCAAAAAAACTAAGCATCTGGGCCCTGAACAAATCCCAAAACACCCCCATATAAACTACATTGACCTCATTATGTAGTCACATTAGTCCAAAATAAATGAATAAATAAAATTAAAAGATCTGTACTTCATAGTAAAACCATAGATCATACTATATCCTTATATTAATAAAATTTATCCTTGAGTAACACTTAAAATAGTGGAAAAGTATCTAAAAATTAATGCATACACATAGAACATGCATTAGCCTTTCTCTCCTAGGAATAATAATAAACACTAACATATGACCATTGTAATAAAACTAAAGGAAGTAAAATGACTCCGAAATATTTCATTATCTGTTCAATAATTTGTATTAAATCCTACTAAACGGAAACATATACCTGTAACCAAACCTCATTTGATTGAATTGTTTGAGCCAGGTCAGAATTTTAATAACATAGCTAATTTGCATGGAAGAAATCATGAATGGATTGGTACCTATTGGGTAACATCAACCAATAGGCTACTAATATTACTCTCCCCATAACATTGAATTTACCAATTTATTTCAGTGAAATCTCACCCTTCCTCTAGAAAGGTCAGCTCATTTGACATGAATAAATATATAAAAAGGTCGGATCCATGACATCATGATCAAGAGGTTATTGAATCTGAGGGAGATGGGACTTGTTTCTAGAGTATGTAGTATTCATTCAATTATGTATCCTATGATCCTTCTCCAAATTATCCTACATAAGATACAGTATGATAAGTTCATCCACTCCTACATCTTACCACCATAGAGGTGATCAGCGTGAATACCATTCAGTTCCTCATGATGTTCCAACTGTATAGTCTTCTGATATATATTTTTTAAGAGAATTTAAAAAAGGGTATATTCCTCTCCCATGAATATCTAAAATAGAGGACACATGCTTTATGAATTTTCTCTAGAACCTATATATTGAACTATTACTATCCATCAGTCTAAAGTTGTCATGCTATGCTCAAAAGAAATGTTTTACCCAATTCCATTTATAATAATTTCGAAATACTAGATGTAAATTCAGAATCTTTATTCGATTCCATGATACGAGGAACCTTGTGTAGGTGCGTAGTATCCTAACAATGAAGTCTCTTAATCCCAAACACTTATATGGTCTCCCTAATCAATAGGAATTGGGAATATTTCATGATACTACAAACAACAACCCATACAACATCACCACTTAAATGTGACCTCAACATCCTAGTTATTAAAGCCATTAATAAATAATCCCATTTTCACATAGTAATCTATAACTGCAATAAGTTCCAAGGTGGGTGTTGGTGTTATTCTTTCACCTGCTGATAGTTGGAGTACCTAACAACAAAGAATGCTATTTCATATTTCATCCTTGGTCACCATTATATATGGAATAAGTTATGATACATCATGGTAATTCCAACATGTACATAAAATGATTGGGAATGAATCTCTTACGTTATCTCATCGTGTATACCTAATGTGACACTAATGTAACAATTTATGCATTGAATTTCATCCTCACTAACAATCAAAATTGGAGGCGAGTCCTCACCTTCCATTCTCTCCTATAGGAATAGTATCTCCAAAAATAATATATGTCACAAACTCACCCTATCAATATCAATGGAAGGAACTACTAATGATGATAGAATAGTTTGGATGTAACTATCATACACCCTCAAGTGAATCTCTATGAATAAGTCCATAAACATCAATCCACTATTTTCCGCCAACCCTACCTGTGATTGAGTTTTCAAGCTCATAGAATCCACTACTACATTCCATTTACTAGTAATATAGGCAAACTCAAAATTAAAATACTTGTGATAAACAATCCAACTTCTCTTTTGATGGTTCATGTCCTACTACATGAATACGTAAATGATTATTTTTTGTTGGTGTACATTAAAAAATACAATCCTAGTAAATATTTCATATAAAAATTTATGTTGTCAACCACACATTATAACTGGAGATCATTATTTTGGTAATTCCACTCACATGGTCACAAAGACTAAGATATTTTTTCCACCAATCATTCCACCTATATTTGGATATCTTCTAACCCAATTCTAGATGAATCATAGTACACTATATTTTTTTTAATATTTGGCTGAATCAAATTTGTCGTGAAAAACACATTCATGTGATCTCCTAATACTAAGTTTTACACACTTCAATCTAACTATTTAGCCCCCTTCTTGGTAAATCCCAATATAAGAATAGATATTTTTGAAAATTATTGGATGAATCCCATGTAATAACGAGACAATCCCGTGGAACTTGAGATACTAAATACATTATTGGGGTTCTCCCATGAAATGATAGCACTCGCCTTCTCTGATTCCATACATACTACTATATCTGAGATCATGTGACCCATGAAGTGAACATTATATCTCAAGAATTGATATTTTGAGATATTTTCAAACAACATATACTCTCAAAATGTATACCAAATGATTTTAATGTCTTTAGAATAATCTAGATGAGTCTTAGAATACACCATGATGTCATCCACAAAATACCAATAAAATAGTCCAAATATGGGTGGAATACCTAATTCATAGAATCCAGGAATACTACTAGTCCATTCAAGATAGTAAACAACATATCCAGATTTACATATAGACTATACCAACTATAGAATATTTTATGGGTTATGTATGTTGGTATTAAATGCACCTGGTGATAACCTAACCCCAAATAAATTCTTGAGAACACCTCATATCCTCAGGGATGATCAAATATAGCATCGATATAGGTCAAAGGATACAAATTCTTAATCATTGACTAGTTCAATTTTTAGTATTGCACACATATCTTGAGATACCTATATGCATTTTTCGCAAAATTGATAGAAGAACCCCACAACTAACTACAAGTTCATATAAACTCATTTGCTTAAATGTCTTCTAGATGTCACCTAAACTCTTATAGCACAATTGTATTCATCCTAAAATGATTAATGGAAACTAGTATATCTCATGGGACTTGATCAATAGAGAACTCTATCACCCATTTTCGAGGTAAACTGTAAAAGTCTTCTGGGATGAAATAGCCAAATCAATATACATTGTGAAGGAATTATACCTATCAGATTTTCTCAATTTTCATAACATTGTTTACAAATTTGGGTTTCCACCCCACACATCCCATGATTCTCTTTTCATAGCCTACCATCCTAGAAATCCAACTCATGCCATTGGATATACCTATTTTCCTTTGGTGATACAATGAATACCCTATGGAAATAACGATAATTATGAGAATGATAGGAAACTAACCAATTTATTCCAGTAATGATTTCACCCCCTTTAGTGTATAGGATAATTAATTCCCATAAAAATAGATTCCAATCTATCTCACGAGGAGATATATAAACTATCATATGATCATTAATTTAATTTTCAATAGTGTATCTAGTGTCATAATTCCTTCAAAAAATAGATCATCGATCCCTAGGCACTCCACAATAGGTAAATTTAGTAAATAATGTGAAGCACCTATATCACAAATGAAAATATTAGAGTATAATCTACTCAGATATTATATCTCACTATAGATGTCCTGACTCATTTCTCATTAGTTATAGGATATGATGAATATATACGGCCTAAACTACAACCCTGAAAAATTGACTAACTACAATAAATAGGATTAATCTCCAGTCGAGGTGGAACTGGTGTCTGGATACCATGGTCGAGACCACCACCTCATCCCAATCGACTGGTTTCATTCCAGTTCCACACATGTTGTGTAGCTATGAATCCCACTCCCAATTCTAGAGTCAATTTTGACCCCCTCTCATTATTATCTAGAGGAAATATCATGTATAACTATGGAAGATGACATATACTTCCGTAATCTCAACACTAAAATGGGTCTCTATCACAATAGATATTCGAGTTTCACCACCTACCACACTATCGATAAAAGAAAAAACTTCCCTCACTAAGACATTGGATGGTAGTACTCTCATGAGAAGTCTCAAAATGTAACTTCCATCTATCTTTCCTTGAAACATTAGGTTGAGAAACTAAACCACCCTACAATGGGCCCCCAACTTCCCTCAGTTTATATTCAGTAACAAGGACCTAATTGACTATCTTAGATATAGTTTCCATCTTAAACATGATCACCTATGATCAAAAAATATTCTGTATACCTTCCTCGATGTTTCTCTACCTATATGGAACATAATCATGAAATATTTTTCAAAAGTGATTAATATCTACCAAGCAGAGATGAACACTCCATAACGGTCATCACACCCTACTGGAGATGTATAATATTAGTCGCTCGTTCATCTCATTGAATCTCTATGATGATGTTTCTGTAAAAGTTGGACAGGAAATCCCTCTAATACATTTCTTAAAGTCTATCATCCTACTTCAGAACATCCCAGATGTTCTTAGTAGTTCCTTAAATCATAAACATCGAGGTCTTGAATCCTCTTGTTGGAAAAGTCTCCATGTTCTTAAAAATAGAAAATATAGTCTCAATACACTTCTTGGAATCGTGTGGATCACCGTTCCTTGATAATGTGCATGCATGATTCTGATAGAAATAATTTTTTATACCTTCCATAAATGATGAAAGTTGCATCCCTCCCGGAATAATCTGCATAATGTTTAAAAAAATCCATCAAAACTGGGAATCTGGACCCAATTAGAAATAACAGACAATTCTATTGAACTACTATATGTTCTAATGGTAGTTGAGTTCCATGAACCTCCAGAGGATGGTCATTGCAACCCTCCTAGAGCATGATAAGAAGAATTAATGGTGGAATATCTCTTCAAATTCAAAAAATATGAAACATAAAATATTTAGTAACAACTAAATAAATAATCTAAAAATTATATTGGTACAATGATTCGTAGAAACAAGAAAAACCACTCTTCCTGATCCTAATGGCTGGATAAGGTAAGAGGAATGATTGTAATGAAAAATAGAGGCACAATATAATTCCCAATACTAAGGTTGTTTCTAGGTTAACATCTTTATTTCAAAGAATGGGTTCTTATATATGGACTTTTAATTATAATTTATAGTGGTAAGACCCCATAAGATGCAATTGGAAACTCTATTTAATTTCAACCTTTCCATTTAATTTCATAATTTAAATTCATTTAAATTAATAATTACTAAAATCACAACCATTTTTTTTGTTTGAACAATATATATTTCCATTTCCAATTTATAAGGTCCCAGATAACATATTAGTGAACTGTGGAATCAATGGAATCCAAACCACAACATGTTTCAAACCATGTGACCAATAGTCCATGGATCAACATGACATAACTATGTAATTATGGTGTCCACATTAGCCAATGTAGGAGAACACTATACGGTTAAGGAAGGAACATTAAGCAAACAATTTAATTTTCTCAGTGCCCTTGAAATAACAATAATAGATAAAAATTATATCACCTAAGGCATGCATAATAAATTTTATGAAATAAAGAAATGCAATATTTATGGAATGGATTCTGCATCGAATGTATGTCCAGTATGTTTCCAAAAAAGAGGCAAAAGCAACACATAATTTCTATATCAGGACAAGGACTATGTGACACCCATAATAATAATAAAAATAGCATTATATATCATGTGCATCTCCCAATGGTGGAATCAAAGAAAATATATTACGTAAAATATAGAACAAAAATTCCTCATTCCTAGGAAATTATGCTTCTTCGTGTACATGTCTTAGCTACTCTGAGGAACAACTCATTACTAAACTCTCTCACTATCCTATTACTTGTTTATTATATCCAAACAGTATGGAATAAAATTAATGAAAATAAATAAAAAGGCCATGATACCTCTTTGTAACATCCTGACCAAGGATCTACAAAACGGTTCCCAAGCCAATGGGTCACATTCCCTTAATCATGGCTCCCCATATTCAAGAGACTTTTGAATTGCAATGAGGGTTTAATGCGGTACTTTGGGAAATCAATAATCTCATAATCAGAATAACAAAACAATATGACATGAGAATAATTAACTGGAGACGTAATATAAATCATTTATAAATGATAAACATCCATATTATAGAATTAATATAATAAAATCCAAAGGAAACATCAAATTATTTTTATCACATAATTACACTATAATAATGTAAGGAATTACATGTAAAATGACAACCAATACAATACATCATTTAAAAGTTTATGAGACTAAAAAATAACAATTTTTGGATAGCATCATGACAATAACTCTCTCATGTCATGCCCTCCTCTATGTATATTCAATTTAGCATCATAAAGTAGGCACATTCCCCAGTGCATATCTACATCCATAAAATCCATTTAGGTACCCAATGGTGGCCTGAAGAGGGTTTGATATTAAACCTAGTAGGCCACCACCAATGGTGTCTATAAAAAATCCATTCCTAGGGTATAATCATAAGGTTTTTGATATATGTGACAATAACATAAATTAATATTCTTTAGTGATAAATATAAATGTTATAATATCCATCGTACAAAGGATCACTATAAATAGATAGTCTTATGCTAGGACCATCAGCAGAACATGGTAAAAAACCATCTAAGGCCAATTATGAGTAATCTAGTGTCAAACCCAATGGACGGATCTAAGTGGTATTAATGTGTATGTCACCCCATGAAATCGAAATCTGTAGAGTTGAAATTTACATGGAATCTGTTATAATCTTGAATACAAGGATTAGAAATTTTCATGGAATTTAATTTATATTTGAATCCATTAAGTATATTTGTCATGGGAATTCAATATAATCAGAAACAATTTCATTTATCATTTTTAAACACATTATTGAATCATGAAAAAATAATGAGTTCTTAGAACCTATTTCAAACTATAAAATTATATAATTTAACCATTAAAATACTTTTAATCACATGGTAAATAGGGAATATCACCTCTCATAATATCTAACTTAATTCAATAAGGATTTCACTATAATGGAGATCTCATACACACACCCTAGTAGGTGGTAACTCAAGGGGAAGAATCAGTAACACACCTCGTAGGTTGATTGGGTGGTTATGGGAAACCTTTATCTATATCCTAGTGATAAATAGAAAACATCTAACATTTCCAATAATTTAATAGAGATATTAAATTATTTTTGGATTAATTTTAGTTGGTAAAATGTGTTGAAAAATTGAAAAGGGTATAAAAATATACATATTAAAGGAAAATGTATAGACAAACAACCATATAGTCATGGAATATCACTCATTTTGTATCAGATCTAAACATGACCCAAATTGAGATAAAACAGAAGAATGAATGAATTCCCTAAAAATATGACACAAGAGCCAACCCCAAAATAACTCCACCGTGGGGAAGAAAATAATTTATTTATGCAATATGAATATAAAAACTCATAGGAAATGATACAATGAGACCAACAATGCTTGAATTAGTTGTTGCGGGGAAGTATTACACTATATACCTGAATTAGTAATGATGAAACTTTATAAAGAGATAATAATCTACTTCATATTGAGGAAAAAGAATAGGTTTAGGTAAAATGATTTTTAATGTCAAAATTTTCTTTTTACAGGAAATCCAATTGTCTCATGTTTGGTCACAAAGATGAAAAAATTTGTGCCTAACATTCTCTCTTCACTGTCTAAGGAGTAACCTCATATGATTAATTCACATAGTTTGGGAAACTATGTTAAAACTAAGTGATTTACCTCTACTAAAAACCAGATATCCCTTATATGGGCATGCATCCTAGGTTGCACAATTTCATCAAACTAACTTTCCCAATCCTACTCCCGAGAGAACCAAATATATTTAGAAATAACTATTCTTCTTGGGAATAACAGTTTCTACTAAGTGTATGGATCAAATTCTTTTTCCAAACCCCAAGTCTCTAGGGTTTGATCAAAATCTTAACACCCCTGAAACTCCTGTGTCCTTATAAGGTACTAAAATTTGGCCAAAATAAATTAATTAAAATGAAATTAAAAATACAATTACATTGTAGAAAAATCCAAAATAATAAAGAAACAATAAGGATGATATAAATATAAAAAACAATCTATGGAGTATGAATATGGTATTGTTGTCATTGAAGAATATATATGACATGAAATGATCCCTAAAAATCATTCTTCAAGAATTTATCATTTAACATTGAAAAATATTTTAGAAACCAATTTATAAAAATAAATCGTTAAAAAGATTAATATTAAAATGAAAAGGATGATTCAATGAAATAGAATTCATGTCAGTGGGTAATTTATTACATGTTGTAAAATTAAAAAAACTGCATTCCTTTTTCACTGTAAAAAGGATAGAAATGCTCCTTGTTGGGAAAATGACATGAATATTTCTTTAAAATTTTTGGTATAATCAAAATGATAATTGTTTTTAAAATTGAAAAATATTACATTGAAAACATTTTTTATAGATTAAAAATTTGTGAAAAACAGATTATAAAATCATTATGAAAAGATTAATAAAATTTTAAAAAACATTTTTATAAAACATTGTTTTGGAAGTAAATAGATTTTCAACTGAAGAGAGAATTGAAGGAGAATTTTCTTAAAAACACATTCTCAACAATTTTATGTAGAAAAGTTTATGATAATGGTACTATTATTTTATAAATATCATGAGTATCCATATTTTAAAAAATATAATGGTTTTAATAATGAATTATTAAATGATTCCATTCAATTGGAATTTAATAATAAGCTATCTTAATGATAATGACATTTTGAAATAAAACCTCACAATGATTATATTGTTGATATGAGAATTATTAAATGAATAAATTATCTGAATTAGATGTAAATCCAAATACTATTTTCAATACAACATAATATAATAAAAACTAATTGTACATGAAATTAAAAAATATAAATAATTATAAATAAGTAATGTAACCAAAGGAAAGGAAATTTAGTTATGAAATTCATTTATACTTGGTAATTTTCATATAATATCCCAATGGATGGAATAATTCAAATAGAAACATGGATACCTAAATAATGAAGTCTTCATGATATTAAATGTCAAATGTGTCGTTTATACACCATATAACTATAACTAGGTGCATAACATTACAATATTCTTTAGGGAAATGAAATTGTGACAAAATATGTTACATTTTTCTCACTCTTGTTTGATCATTGTTTAACCTCATGTATAGTGTGTTTAAATAAGTAATTGACATTTTAAAAAACAATTAACATATTTATAATATTATATATGATCTTATTATAATATTTTTGTGATTTTCTTTTAATAATGTTTCAATATTTTCATTGTTTCGAGTGTTCATCACCTTGTTTTCTCATTTAAACTTTGTAATGAATGTTACAATTATTGTGTATATTATTTAGTATTTTAATCTAAAGAATAATAATAATGATATAATTATCATATTTTTACATTATTTTTACTTACAAAACCAAATGTGAATGATTTTTAGGAAAAATAAAATACTTTATGATCATGGAGACGGGTGGTCTTGCGTACACATGAGTAACATTTCCATTTTGCTCCAATAAATATGGAAAGGTGGTAAGAAATGTTTTAACTTTCCATAATTATCATAATATATATATATATATATTATAGTTATATATATAATCCATGCAGTGTGGTGATAAAAAGAGTGCCACATCACATCGTGAAGGCAGTAGTCTACATGTATATGAAAGATATTATCATATTTATATGAGTAAATGCGAAGGAATGAAAATGATTTATATGATATTTCTAGATGATAAATATTTCATTAGAATCATAATAATTTAAAGTATATCACATATAATAGTTAACAATATATTTATCACCTTCCATGCATAATGTATGTGAAAGATGAATCACATCGTGTCGCGAGGCGACTATCCACCGTATATGTGAGCGACCATATCATATCTACTAAAGAATAGAAGGTAAAAAGATATATATGATATAGTTAAATTAGTGCTATAATTTTTTTTTATAATATTGTTAATATACATTATATTCATCATCATAACCATTTTTGAGATGTGCAAATTGAAACAATGAATGACATTCTTTCACGATGTGGTTGTCTATCAAACACACAAATGATGATTTTGTAACACATTTGATGGAATATGGGAGGGGTAAATGTTATGAATGTAATAAAAAAATAAAAATATATGGGCGGTACTGAGGTTATTATATCATCATGGGTTATAAAACATGATGGAGGTGGACCAAAATGTAAAATAAAGGAACCCTTATAAAGAAAATTACATCTTTTATGTGTATCCTCTTTAGTTTACAACTAATTCATTAAATGCTTGGATTTATACTCAAAATAGGGGAACTGTGATGATTTTAGGTAAGTTATGATGTTATTTTGGTAGCTATTGGCTAATAAAAATTCGTTTTATGGTGTGAATAATATAAGAGTGTGGGAATATTTTTAGAAGTGGGGGAGAGGACACACTTATTATTTTTAAAATAATTTAGGGATCCCATATTTTTATTCTTTAAAAGGGTCTTAAATGTTGCAGTGTACATCCATTGAGGTGTAATTTTTTAAATATGTCCATCCAATAATTTTTTTAAAATTTTATTTTTTATTTGCACTTAAATACTTTTTGATTTACCCCAAGTAAATCCCTATTTACCTTAACCATGGTAATTAATTTTTACTCCATTCAAAGTTCATGTTTCTCAAAAAATAATTTGAACTTATTATTCAATATAATTTTTTTTCTAAATATGGAATCAATTTGGAAATTCAATGCGTAGGAATTGAAATTTTAATTTAATATTAATCTTTTAGATGTGAGGAGAACATGTGTTTCTATACTGAAAATGTTTAAAATATTACACTTTTTTGTATCAAAATTCAACATAAAAATGATTGAAAATAAATAAATTGGAATAATTTAAATAATTTTTTTCTAATTTTACACTAAAAACAATTAAAAATATAATTTACCATTATTAATTATTTAAAAGAAATTACATTATTCAATTAAAAGTAGATAGTTTTCACTATTCCTAAAAAATGATTCATCTTAGAAAAATCACTACAATTCACCATAAAATAATTTCTATATCTCAATTTAAAAAATTTATAATTTTTTATCAAATAATTTTCATAATAATGGGATAATGTAATTAAAATTTATTTTCACAAAGCATGAAAAACTCATCATTTTGAAAAATAAAATATTCCAAAAATAAATAATTTTCTATTAAATAATTTTTATTATTTTTCTAATAATTGGATAACCATAATTTCATAATTTATATTTGAATATTAGTAGCCACAAATTTAATTGATATCATATTATTTTTATAATAAATAATAATATTTTTAATATTGTATTTTTGTTTAGTGGAACTCAGTTTTGCATCCAACATAAGATATAAAGGAAACTCATTATTGCATGTAAATAATATTAAATGAGTATTTTTTATAGTTCAAGAAAACTAATCATTTTTTTGTATTATATTCTATTGAATAAAATGTTATTATTTTATAATTTTTGGGTTCTACATTCTACCCACCTTAAATAAATTACATCCTTACAATTTGAACACGATCTCAGTAATTCCTTAATTGACTTTTAGAAATACAATTGTTGATAAAGCCCCATCTTAAATTGTTTAATAAAATATTCTCGGAATAATATAGAAAGGTTTGTGCAATGGAAAAATTTAATAAAATATAACCGGGTTTCTATGATGGAGAACATTATAATAATGTGTAGATATTGAGATGGGGGAAATGAGTAAATAATTATTTAATGTGATTATGGTTATTGATCACAAGATAGTTAATGATCAATGGAAGTTTAATAGCCTCAAAAAAATTATTCTAATATGAATTACATGGTTATTTATATAATTAGAAATTATTTTAACAAGAAAAAATTTTATCTAAAGGTTATTTTTCTATATTTGATGAAATATTTTACTTATTAAGAGTATTATGATGTATACATACTCAATAAGTATCTATTTTCTAGTTAAAATTTCGTCATTTGGGTATGCTTATATCAATTTACAATTCATCCCTTACTCTAATAAGTTAATATTAAATTCTTCATTTTTAAGCCCGAATCACTAAAATTCCATTTCAATTGATTTTAAGATCCATAAAGAGTGAAAAAAATTTCGTTGTCATTGAGTATTTTACAAAACCAATATTGTTATCACTAGTCATCCAGTAAAAAAAATTAATCTCTAAAACTAAAAATTAAAACCAATAGTTCATCATTAATATTTATTTCTCAAATTTTTTACAAAATAACAATGATATATTAACCCAAACATCATGTTGGCCAATGGTTAGTGTGAAACCATTATCATACATCAACCAAGGGTTGATGATCCAAAACCTCTCTGTACATGATGGGATATGACCAGAAATGCAGGTTTTTCCTTCAATAAATTCTATTAATAAAATTATAATATCATTCCCAAAAAATTAAGATAGAAATTTTGGAAATAATGTAATCATTGGATGACATTATTATTATGATTTTCAAAAAAAAATATTTTTTTTATAATGTATAATAATAATATTTTTTTTATTTTCAAATAGTAAAAACTAATCATAATAACCAAAATGGTTATAAATAACTATATGCTTACATATATAAAATATTTATGAATTATTCTTTAAATTACCCTTTTCACTAAAACATTTTATAATCCAATTGGTTTTATTCCTATAAATTTCTCCCAAATTATACATAATTATGTTATTTTCTTAACACACAAATTTCAAAATATATTGAAGTTATGATAAATCTTAAACTCATTAATGCATGATGGTATCTATAAATATAATTTTAATGAATATATATTATTATAGCATAATCCCAAGGTGATTTCTAATTCTAATAACCAATAAAATATTGGTAAAAATGATTCAAAGATTCTTTTATATCCCAATACATAAATACTTCATTCATTTTGATTTTACCTAGTTCCTTATGTGGTCTAGGGATTAACATAATTCATTCATTGTAATTATCAATTAAAATACTTTAGAATGGTTGGGATAGAAAATGAGAATTATCATAAGAATATCCCCCAAGATTTTCATACCTGGTGTGTAATAAGGCCCATTTTTTGCACCCGGAAATGATTGATTCAACCCCGAAACACATCATTTGGAGATATAAACCTAGGAACTTCTGTTCCAGAATGACATTCAATTTGAGTTTCATGAGATTAATGTTTTTCTAGTAAACACTGCATAATTCCTTTCTTACAAACACTTTAGGATGTTCATCTATAAATATCCTCATATTCTTTCTTTGGTTTATGTTCCCTAATATATGTTTTCTGAAATATAGTTCAAATGGTCTCTACTAAACACTAACTAATTCCAAATTTAGTTACCCTGACCCTAGTAGCTCATATCCATTGTGGTACATCATTATAATGGAATACAATTCATAAAATCTAACTTTAATGTACCAATTAGTTTAGTATTTTTTTTTGAAAAAAAAGATACATAAAAGACCCCAATATACAATTAGAAAGAAAAAAATTCAAAAATTATTTTCCCCTAAGAATATCATTATTCTGACTGTAATATAAATAAATATCTATCATATTAAACATCATGGAATTCTGGATAGAGGAAACAAAATAAGGGTGATCTTAAATCCTTAGTAAGGGTCAAGTATACTGATAGATATCTTTAATCTATAATCATAAAAAATAAAAATTAAAAAACAATGGACACAGACCATATAAATAACAGAATGTGGAATAATAAAAATGAGAAAATATATTACTGAGCACACATTCCATTTAAGTAAGAGGGTAATTCATAACAATATGAAAGGAAAATAACTGAAAATAGATTCCATTTAATTAATTAACTAATATTGAGATACAACTCTAGGGAATTGGATTTTGAAAATATCTTTGATTCTAATAAAGAATACTGAGTAAAATAAATTTTTTATTTCGGAAGTTATGTCTCCTAGGTATATGCTACCTTTACTATTAAGACATTCGACAAGACAATTTAAAGCATACTGCGTGATAAGCCACTTAACTAAGTCTTTTCATCTTCTTCATCTGATGAGACTACCAACGCAATGAGGTGATATCTATAACCAGTCAGCACATGTGTCATCCATATCCATATTCTTCCTCATATGCAAAATATTTGACTAAATTCATAAAAAAGTGCCTTATCAAATATCAATATTTATTAAAGAATATTGATTTATCAATATAACCATATATATAAAAATTAAATTTCTCACACCATATCTAATATTTTTATACAGTTCTGGATGAAATAATAACCATGATTAATAATATGTATATTTAGTGGAAATTTAATGTCAAACAATCATAGTAAAGTGATGATTTTAAGGGAAATTTATTGACTAAATAAAATTTTCCATGGATGTAAATTTAAATACATTACTAGTAAAAATCATCATAACCCATAAAAATGAAGAATTAGGATGGTATCAATATCCAATATACCCATTGGATTATTAATTACATTTTTTATATAGATTATAAATATAAATAACATAAAAAGATCTTTAATAATATTCATGGGAATAATTTCCTCTTCATTTTGAATTTTTTTTCTAAAAAATATTATATAAAAATATCTTCATAAAATTTAAATTAATGTTTCAAATAAATTATGTTCATGAAAAATTGTAATTATGTAAATTCCATAAAATTGATAAAAGAGATTTTCTTTTTCACCTTAAAATTTTTACAAAATTTCATTGTTCATAAAATGTCAGGAAGAATCCTATCTTATTTTTAGTAAAATTATAATTGATATTAACAGAAAATTGAAATTAGATTCTATTTACAAAAACAAGATAGAATAAAAATTTGTAAAAATTAAATTATTTAAAAAAATTGTTAAGAACATTTTTTGAAAACATTTTTTTGAAGTGAACATATTTATGGCCGAAGAGAGAAATTAAGATTGATTTTCATAAAAACATTTTCTCAATAATTTAATTTAAAAAAGAGTAAAAAATGGTTCCATTATTTGAAAAATATCATGAATTATTATTTCATAATAATAATAATGTGTTTATTTAACAATAATCAAATGATTTCCTTCAACTGTAATTTTAGAATAACTAATCTTGATGGGAATGATATTGTAAAATAACCACTTACAGTAATCATAACATCAATGGAATAATTTTTCAATGAATCAATTATGTTAATTAGTTATATGTAAAAATGAATAAAGTTTAAATACAAAGTATGATAACAAAAAAATAGTATACACATAATCATCGAATATAAACATTTTCAATGAAATAATATAGATCAATTGATGAAAATTAGTTATAAAATTCATTTCCTCTTGATAAATTTCAATTCGAATTCCCATAGATGAAATAATTCAAATTGAAACTTATAATATCATGAATAATGAATTATTATGTATATTAAATGTTAAAGGGTATTTACATGATCAATATAAATTAAACTAGGTCTGTAACATTATAATATGGCTCAATGAAACGAAATTATGTCTAAATCCCATACCATACCCTCCCTATTGGTTAAACAAGATTTAACAACAAATTTCATGGGTTTAAAAAACATTATTATATTATTCTAGAACCATATTAATATCTGTAATATCATATATTATCTTCCTATTATATTTTTCAACACATTTGTTAAAAATATTTCATTATTTTCACTGTTTCGGATATTAATCGCCTTGTTCTCCCATTCATGATTTTTAATGAATGTTTTTATTATTATGTATATTTTATAGATTCATAATATTCTAAATAAAAATAATAAAATAATTTTTTACTTTTAAATTAATTTTACTTCTATGAACAATCATTAAGGATTGTTTTGAAAAATAATGTATCTTACGATCATGGAGATGTTCAGTTATACGTAAACTTAAGAAATGCTTCCAATTTTCAATGATCATTATGGATATGTCGGTAGTAATATTTTAACATTAAATAATGATCATAATTTAATATATACCATATTATATAATTATATATATTTATCATCCATGTGTTTTGGTGATGAAAAGGGAGCCACATTGCATTGTGAAAGAGGTAGTCCCCACATACACGAGCAATGTTATCATCTTTACATGAGCCAAAAAGAAAGAAGGAAAATTTTATATAACATATTTATAGAATGTAAAAAACATCATGAATATAATAATATTGTTATTTATATAACATATAATCATTAACTTTGTCTTTATCACCTTCAATTTGAAGCCGTAGTGAATGATTAATTACATAGATTCGTGAGGCTAGAGTTATCCACACACACAATCGATGTTATCATATCTCCTAAGAAATTGATGGTTAAAAGAGTGAAATATATATATAATAATAAAGTGACCTAAAATGTATAAATAAGTTATAAATATCATATATATACATTATTACTATCTTCATCACCATCCACGAGATATGGAAACAAAAAATAGAATGTCATTGGTTCGCAAGGCGGTATTCCACCATACATATAAATAATGATTTCATAAACCATTATGTGGAATAAGGGAGGGATATATGTATTGTAAAAATTATAACAACATCCTAGTGTATAGAAGATATTGTGGTTATTATATCATAATTTTTTAATAAATATTGAAGGAGTTGGAGAAATAAGTAATATAAAGATTCTCTTGAATAACATTTTCTCTTCTTAAAGTTTCCTACTTAAGTTTTCACTAAATCTATAAAATATTATATTTATTCCAAAAAATTAATTCTATTAGGATGAGGGTAGGGATATATATATATGTGTGAGTAGTGTTGGTATTTGATGATCCAATGTTGATTTATGGTGTAAATGAGTGAGGATATGGGATGGCCTTATAAACACAAAGGGAGGAAACACTTTGTATTTTTGAAAATATTTGTGTAAGATCCCATACTTCTTGGAGGTGAATAATTGTTTAAATATTCATTTTAATACCATAAAATTTGATAATGGTATGTGTAATAGGTTTTTAGGGGACAAGGGGGTGTTTTATGGGGTTTGCGACACCAACGAAAGGAAAACCGGACTAACCTTTGCATGGTACATGGTTGGCGTATGGTTAAGACAATTGTGCATGGTGGAGATCCAAACTATGAAATCATAGTTTCAGGATTTCTGCATGGTTGGAACACAATTTTTTCAAACCATGTAGTATCATTAGGAAACAATGTGACCATGATTCCTATTTGATAGTTGGTGGTGCACGGTTGGCGCACAGTTTACAAAACCATGCGAATAATTAAAAGTGATATTTTCTAGGTTTTCTCCATTAGGATTTTAAGTATCCCATATTATTTTCACCTCATTATTTCTCATTGAAACCTTAGTTATTGGCCCTTGAAACCCAATATTTGTGAGGCCGATACCCCTTTTATTCTAGGCCATATTGGATGGTGTTGGGTGTAGATTGAGGGTTCGGGTAACTATAATTCTCATATTTCCACATTTTTCCAGATTAGGGCTTGTATATTTTTCTTCTTCTTCCAAATTCCTAAAATGATAATTTTATAGTGGATATTAGGTTGGGGATGCATCGGGTTATTGAATCCATATCTATGAATAATTTTAATGTTGTTTTCATCTTCAAAATATGGTAGTTGGTCATGAAGTAATATCCCATTGTTGTTATATTGATTTATGCATGATTTTTGTGTTAATAGTATTATGTTGTTGTGATTTTGATATCAACAATTAGAATTTCTAAAAATTGATATAAATTATAAATTTGACCCCTCTAGATTCCCATGGGATGCATGGATGTAAACTAGATTGATTTAGGGCCTCCCATGTGGTGATCCTACATTACCGAACAAAAAACTCCGTAAAGATTAGTGTAGAGTTGACACATGATAATGTGGGGTAATTGAATAACATTTGATCTAGAAGTATTAATTAAAAATATAATATTTATGGGTTCTTATAGAATTTTTAATAAAATATTTGATTGTTTGTAATGTTGTTAAACAGGGGTTAAATTTGTTTAATGTAAATATGCCCAATGGGTGGTTATTTGAAAATGAAATGCCTATTAGGGTTAATGTATATGAAATGATTAATGGGTTAAATGGGTTTACCTATTGGAATAAAGGAATACATTTAGTGAAAGCAGTGTTAAAATTGTTGACTATGTTAATGGGATAATGCATATGAAGTGAAAAATATGATAAATGGGTTAATGTTAGGGAATTATTTAATATGCCTAATGAGTTTAGGCTTGAGAGAGTGAAATGGGTTAAATGGGCTATGTAATGTGAATAGTAAATGTGTCAATGGGTGAAGGACTAATGATTAATTCTCATATCGATAATTATTGATTGAGGATTGTATTTGAATTGGTTTGTTGTAACACCCCAATATTGCATAGTAAGTTAATTTCTTTAATTCAATAGATTGCACTACACGCAACACCGAGTTCGAGAAAACCACGACTTACCAAACTAGACGTTCAAAAGTAGTTATGAATATTATTAACTAAATTTTGAATTCAATATATTTCATATAATCTTGGAATCCATATTAGGTGTTACTTAGACATAATATAAGAAAAAATTCATTTTTTCAGATAAAAGAAGTATTTTTAAAAAAAAATGAAATTTTACAACCTTTAAATGGAAAAACCTTTTTAAAAATTAATATTTGAAACATTAATATATTAAATCTAATGAAATTAAATTATTCTTTAGAATCGGGATATAAAAATTTATTTTGGATAAATTTTTGGTACTTTTCTAAAAACGTTTATATTTTGATGAATACTGAAAAATACTAAATTTAAATTGAAAACAAATTTTGTAATCAAAATAATTTATAGTGTTAAATTATGTATTTTAATTGTTTGGAATTATAATTATATTATATATTTATCATTTAATACAATGTAGGTGATTATAAGTAATTTCACATTTAAATTTGACATAAACACATGTTAATCTTTCGATAATTTTTACTTTTTAAAAACCCTATTTTCGGTTTTGACAACGAGAATTAATTATAAATAAATTAATAAAACTTCTATGTTTTTAATTTGGTAAAATATAATTCATTTTTGAATTCGGAATATGAAAATTATCTTAGGATAAATTTTGGGGTTTTTCTGAAAATATTCAATTTTGGATGAATAGTGAAAAACACTACGTTATAGTTTAAAACCGAATTTTTATTTAAATAATTATTTATTTTATATAAATTAATTTTAAGTCGAAATAGATATATAAAACCTATATAATTTCAATATAATTAATTGGAGTCATTTTATAATAACATTAGATGTATAAAATTTTATTGAACTTTTTACCGTCATTTACCCACCTCCTAAGAGCATTTGTAAATGCGTATAAAATTTAATTTTACCGCTTCTGTGAGTGAAATTTCAAAAATCCGAGATACATGGTTGAAATTAGTATGAAAAATGTGGTTCAATAAGATGAAAATAATTTTTGTGAATAGTAACTTTTTACTTTTATTTACCACAGTTAAAAGTAAATAGGGTAATTAAGGGTAAAAATGATATTATTATTACCCTAAAACATGTCCTAATTCTATTTTATAAATATAATTCGACCAAAAAAACCTTAGGAATAAAATAATAGCCTCATTGGTCCACATGGATTAGATTAGGACATTTATTATTATTTTATGTAAAGATGAGTTAAAAGTGTTAAAATTAATGTTTAACTACTAAAACATTTTTAATATAGAGTTATAAATAAGATAAATTCAACTATAATCATTCATTAGAATGATAAAATGATTTCCAACATAATGGAATTTTATTTATAATTTTTAGATATTATATAATTAAATTTATTTATGAAAGAATGATGATGCAGTAATTACTGTATTAATGATTGATTATAATAATTAACATTATAAATATCTACATTAATGTAATTTGAGACTTTCTATAATTTCCACTAATTTTAATGGTTATTATAACATGTTAGGGTTGGTTATATGATTTTTTTTTCAAATTAATAATGCTGTTATGATTTAAAAAAACAAAAAACCAAATAGTGTCAAAATTGTCCTAAAAGAGTTTTTTAAAAAAAATATTATAATATAAATTGATATTCTTTTCCTAAAAAACTACGGTTCAGCCAAAAGTCTTAAATAATATTATATATGTCATTAATGAACCATTTGAGGTTCACTTGGAATTTTATATAAAGTTTATGAACTATATAATATAAAAATACAAAGTGACATGGTAAATGTAAAACTATTTAACTAAGAGTTAAATCTAAAAGATAAAGTTAATATAGTGAAAAAAACCTGTCTAAAACCTATTGGTTTTGTGGTTTTCGACCCCTCACCAATTTAACCTTTAAATAATTCATTTTTAGCCTTTATAAATAGAAAATAATTTTATTATAAAATAATATTTCTATATTTTCTTAAGGTGCCCCTCACCCCTCTTATAAAAGGGCACCCATCCTTCTCTCTAATTCACACCTTAAATTCCATTTTGATCTGCCAAAACCAACCCAAATACGCTCTAAACTGTCCTCCCTTCATTTTAGAGGCCTTCCTTTAGTCATAATGACAACCTAGGGATGCGTTTTGATCAAATCAAAAAGAAGAACCCGAAGAAGAGGTAAATATATCTTCACCTCTTTCTAGTTCCTTTCTTCTTCCACTTCCTCTTTATTTGTTATTTCAATTATAAAAAATAACTCCATTATCTTCTATATATTGTGATGTTATTATAAATATGGTAAAACCATTTTCATTATGCTATCCATCTTTTGAATGACATGTCACCATACGTACATACGTACGGTTTGCCGTCTCCACATCGTGGTGTAATTGTTATTCAATACATTATTATTTGGATGGGTAAAATAATGATGTTTAATTGATTTAAATAATAAATATAACATGATTATGATTCTTTATATATGATATACCATCCAATTATATTTTATTTTAATATCAAAATAATGATATTGTCACTCGTGCGTACGTAGGGATTACCGTCTCCATGAACCGATGATATTAATTTCCCATCATATCCATTCAAGAATAATTTTAATTAGATGATTAAAAATAATATTCAAAGACTTAATATAATTATGAATATGAATAATATAAATCCTATCCATTAAAAACATTACTTACATAACAGAGCATATAATGGAAAACGAATCAGTTACCACCCGAAACGACGATATTTCTAAGATATTATTAACAAAGAAATGTTAAAAGATCATATATGACATCATATTAATGTATATTATTCTTCAATAATTTAGTAAAAATTATTTCACCATTATATAGGAGGTTAACCTACCCTTGACCATGGAAATGTACAAGTTAAGGGGTTTTTTATCTCACTTTTAATTCTGTGATATTTCCATTGTTCGCCACTTATTTATTGGATGTGGTGTATTGTGTAATGCCATTTGATATAAATAATAATTATTATATTTATATTCATGGTATTATATGATCCATTTGGTGTTTATTAAATTTTTTCTGTATGACTCGATTGATTACAACGAAGTAAGGGTTTTTCATCTCACTTTTTATTCTCATGAGATTCATGCAATATTGGCCACTATTTCCTTTTGTGTGGTGTATGTACTGTACATGATTTTATTTTTGGTGTAATATACATTAATTTATGAGTATTTACATATTAATTTTATGCTCCTTATTTCATTGGTTTTATGTTTCATAATTTACCAAATTGGTAAGAGAATTTCAAATTTCAATTTCCACTCAGTGGGCTTTACGGATACTTCATTGATTATTTTACTCCCAGATTGTGCATGGAATCACTCTTGATTATTTATGTAGTAATTTTCACTCCCAAATGTGTGGATATACTTTTGAAACACATAATCACTCCATCAATAATTTCTCAAGTCAATGATATAAACATGATCTAAACTCAATTTCCATTCATTGAGTTAAACGTCCAAGTCATTGGTGTGGTTTTTACAAGATTATGTGTGAATTTGTCCTAATTGAATTACATTGACTATCCAATCATATTGAGTGTATTTATATTTTTCACACATAATTATGTCATTGATTTATCATTTACCTAAGGATGCTATCTTTATAAGGAATTTCATATCAATTTACTTTCCTTTGAGACATCACTGTTGTTATACTTCAATTCACATTTATATGGTGTATATACTGTCCCTTGACATAGTATATAATGAAATATTTTAATCTCATGGAATTATAATGTTTTTATTACATCAATTATTTGAATTCAAGCATCTCTCATTTAGATAGTAACTCTAACTACAATACCATTTTAAATGTTTTAAAAATTCATTCTTCTAAATCTTTCTCATTAATGTCCATGTTTTAAAAATGATTTTAATGTTTTATTTATATTGACATTAATGTTTTAAAATTAAAATTCCTTTTAAAAGTTTTAAAGTGGAATGGAAAATTTAATTCAACAATCTATTTTTGAACGGATTCTTGAAAAATAGAGTGATTTTTAAATGTTTTAAAGAAAAAGGGGGATATTTTTCTAAAATAGTTTTGATGATTATTTTCATCAATGTCAATATCCTTCATTATTCCTGATTGAGGTTAATATGTTACAATATAATCTTCCATATTGTCTGGAATGAGTTATTTTTGACCATGGATGTGCTATTTTTATACCATTCATGGTTTGTGGATAAAGTATTGACATTTCACATGATAGTTTTAATACGAATGTTTATGTTATGTTTCAATATTTTCATATGAGGAATGCATTAGACTTTGTAAGTGATGGGTGGAGCCCATTATAGCTCCTCGATACATCGGTAGGTCTCATGAGACAAACTAGTGTCTTGGAAAAATGCCTTGAAAATATATTATTTGTAGTCATGGAACAAGGCTTTGACTATGTGGTTATGAAAGGATAGAATTATGCATTCCATCATTATAAAAGTGGCTATTGATATTGAATGTGATTATTCGACCAGTTGAATATCCATGTGAATAAGTAAAGGGAATTATTTGATTTTTTCATTGCCATAATATGCTGAAGTTCGTGTTTAAAATGATTTTGTTTTAGTCTTATACATTGCCTTAAATTATTATGATTATTTATGAAAGTTTCCACTATATTGTTTTCCTTACTAAGCATTTGAACTCACCCCTTTCTATGTTTTATTTTTCCCAGGATGTGAATAATTATATTTTGACTGACCTATAAGGATAGTCAATGGGATCTCAGTGATGTCTCTGGAAACAATGTTGTAGTAGTTTTCAATTTTATGAAGTAATGTAAACCTTATAAATTTATCTAGTACTTCCAAGGCTACTAAACTAATCGGTATTTTGAGATATAATCTTTTTTGATCATGAAAATCATACATAATAATAAACCGACTCTGGGTTTCTGGGGTCGGGGTGTTACAATTGGTATTAGAGGATGTTTAGAATAATACTTGAAAACTAGATTTAGATAAACACTGATTAGAGCACATAGACCTAATATAGAATTTGAGGATTAGTATAGAAGAACATCCTAGAATTTTGGTTTTGTAGTGATTTTTTGAGTTTCCCATGAAATAGTTCACTATCTGGATACGAGCAGGTAGAGGCGGCTCTTGCATAGTTGTACTTAGGGGTAAAACCCGAAAACCCCGCATTGATCTAGACTCGATTTTTGAACTGGTGTATGACAACGGGTCTTGCTGCACTCTTGGTTACGACACTCCCGGGGGAAATGCGTAAGAAAATTCACATTTTCTTGACAAACTGATTTGAAGCATTTTAATATAAGATGAGAATAAATAATTTTCGTTAATCCTAAGGTGTTTTAGATTGAAAATAAGGTGCTATAATATTCTCTAAATGATTTTATGACTCACACTATGCTTTCTTGGGTTATTCAATTGATGGATTCCAAGGAAGTCATAGTAACATTGAACATGATGTACAAGGTGGGCACAATGGAGGAAATGAACAATGGAATGGAATGTTGATAGGTGTAAAAGATATCGTGTTCATGCTGAATCAGTTTTCCAAAAATATGATCAACTACATAAATATATACCGACTCCCGAACTCAATAAAGAAGAGAAAGGCGGTGAATGATAAGAGATCCAGCATTGGAGACTATAGGGAAAAGAAATCTCAACTTCCATCATGCAGGAAATGTGGAAGGAGACACCTTGGGAAGTGTCTCCAATGAAAAAAAATGATTTATGTGTGGGAAAGAAGGAAAAAAAGTAAATAATTTCCGTGGAAAAATGAAGAGTACTATGGAAGAAAATAAAAATGATCCCATGAATCAATTAATAGTCATTTGTCATAAATTTAGGGAACCTGGGCATTACCCGAGTGAATGCCCTATTTTATAGGATAACCCCTTAGTTAAGGAATAAACTATGTTGAAATAAATGGATGGTCAAATGTTTAAAAGTATTAGTGCTCTTTGTTGATGGGATTACATTGGAGGAATTTTATCTTATTTATAACCATGAAGTTTATTAGGTGAAAATTCTATTTTAAGATGAATTTTGTTTTCTATTGTTGATATAGTTTTAAATAACCATCTGGGTTTATATGATTCTTGAATTTGAGGTAGTTACATGTTATTAAATTTTGGGATGAAAATTCGAGGTATGAGATAAAACTTGTGGTGAAATTGTGTTATAGTTATTTTGAGGAATTAAACTCATTTTGGGAATGTTATAAAATATATTTTTTAAAAAAGGACAACACACAGACCGTGTGACAACCCGTCGAATCGGAAAAATCCACAGGAATCAAACCCACAACAATAGTGCAATTGGGATTTATCAACTACCACTGGACTATATGAAGTCCCTGGTTAGTGTGACTAATTATATTTAGATAAATGATTTTATTGATCAATAATAAGTTGATTTGGTATCTTAGGTCTTATAAAATATATATACTTAGTATAGAAAAATGATTTGGCAATTAAGTGATAAATGTTATTTTGGTAGACGTTCGCTCTGCTGGGAATACTATATGCCTAAGTAAAATAGAATACTATGAGATTTCATTTGAGGAGTAATGGTGGATTTTTATCTATGTTTTTATTATCAATTTATTGCAATTTTTGTTATTTATGGAAATGATTAACCTTTCATATAGAATATGTGATTATGTTAATTACTTTTAAGTATGTGACTTTAAGAGCGATCAATGTTATTTGGGAATACAATTTAATGTGGAAGACTGTGTAATCAAATTCTTCTATGTTTTGGGTTTCAATATTTGTTTGGATTATATTAAAGGATTTTAAAGAATATTATTTATTGAATGGTATTTATTGAACTTTGGGTATTGATGGTTTAATTTTAGAAATTAAGACAAGTATTTCATTCTCTAAAAGATTATCTTTTTTGGGGATCATATCATCTTGTACAAACCATTTTGGTTTTGGTTAATCACTATAGACAAGGTAAATATATATAATTTGTCCTTTATGGATTATGTGATTCTCTAGATGTTGATTCTAGCACTTCAGGTGTTACCAAGTCATCTTGAATACTCATCATTTGAAAAAAAGACGAGTTAGTGGTAGAAATTTATTAGAGGATGAAACTCTACATAAAGTGTATGTATATCTCTTTATGTTCATATTTAATCTCATAAATAAATTCCTCTTCTTTATGAAATGGAACGTAAAACAATAAATGTTATCTGTTTACTTTTTCTACTAAGAAACTAATGAACATTTATCTCATCACAAGTTTGTAGTTTTTTTGTTAACATTCTCCTAATCATGTTTTCTATCACTCTCCACCAGAACATGACACTTATTTTATCTTCCATATCCATGTTTTCTTACATGTAATCCTAGTTGGGGTTATCTTGGGTGACCTTTGTACATCTCTTTACTTCAATTAAAGAGATAGTTTTATAGACTCTTTTTCCGATGTGGGACTTTCAATGAAGTTCATGAGCATAATTTTAAAAATAAAAGGATGCAATTTCCAAAAGGGTGGAAGAATGTAACACCCCAAGATTTCATAGTAAGTTATTTTCTTTATTTCAATAGCTTGTACTACACACAACACCAAGTTCGAGCACAACACAACTTACCAAACTAGCCATTCAAAAGCATTTATGAATAGTATTAATGGAATTTTTAATTTTATGTACTTCATATAATTTTAGAATCCATATTATTTGTTTCTTAGACACGATATAAGAACAAATTCATTTTTTTCAGATAAAAGATGTATTTTTCAAAAAAATGAAAATTTTACACCTTTTATTGGAAATCTCTTTTTAAAAACCGATATTTGAAACTTTAATATATTCAATTTAATGAAATTAAATTCCTCCTTAGAATAAGGACATTAAAATTTATTTTGGATAAATTTTTGGTAATTTTTGAATAACTTTTATAATATGATGAATACTGAAAGATTCTAAATTTTAGATCAAAACATATTTTTTAATCGAAATAATTTATTGTGTTAAATTATGTATTTGGATGGTTTGGAAGTAACATTAGACTATATTTTTATCATTTAATACAATGTAGGTGATTATAAGTAATTTTACATTTAAATTTGACATAAAAACATGTCATTCTTTTGATAGTTTTTACTTTTTAAAAACCCATTTTTCGATTTTGACAATAGGAATTAAATTTAAATTAATTAATTAAACTTATTATTTTTGAATTTTGTAAAATAAAATTCAGTTTTGAATTCATAATATCAAATTTATCTTAGGGTAAATTTTTGGTATTTTTCTGAAAACATTCAATTTTTTATGAATAGTGAAAAGCACTGCAATATAGTTTAAAACTAAATTTTTATTTATATAATTATTTATTTTATTTAAATTCATTTTAAGACAAAATAGATATATAATACCTATATATGATCAATATAATTCATTTGAGTCATTTTATAATAAAAATGGATGTATAAAATTTTATTGAACTTTTTACCATCTTTTACCCACCTCCTAGGAGCATTTTCCAATTCGCATAAAACATTATTTTACTTCCTCTATGAGTGGAATTTCAGAAATATGAGAGACACAGTTGATATCATTAAAAAAATTTGTTCAATAAGTTGAAAATAATTTTTGGTGAATAGTTAATTTTTACTTTTATTTTCCATGGTTAAAAGTAAATAGGGTAATTAAGGGAAAAATGATATTATTATTACCCTAAAACATGTCCTAATTATATTGGATAAGACTAATTCGAAAATAAACAACCATAGTAATAAAATATGAACCTATTTTGTCCACTTGGATTATATTAGGACATTTATTATTATTTTATCTAAAGAATAGTTAAAAGAGTTAAAATCAAAGTTTAATAATTAAAACAGTTTTAATATAGAGTTATACATATGATAAATTATACTATAAATATTCATTAGATAGATAAAGATATTTTCAACATAATGGTATTTTATTTATAATTTTTATACATTAAATAATTAAATTTATTTATGACACAATGAAGATGCAGTAATTACTGTATTAATGAAAGATTAAAATAATTGACATTATAAATATCCAAATAAATGTAATTAGAGACTTTATATAAATTATAATAATTTTATAGGTTAATATGACATTTTAGGGTTGGTTAGATGAATTTTTTTCAATGTAATAATTCTTTTATGAATTTATAAAAAACAAAATAACAAATAGTGAAAAAATTGACATAAAAGAGTTTTTAAAAAATATATTATATTAATAAATGATATTCAATTACTAAAAATCTACGGATTGGCCAAAGGACTTAAATAATTTTATATATGTCATTTATGAACCACTATAGGTTCTCTTGGAAGATTATAGTATGTTTATTAACCATATAATATAAAAATACAAAGAGACATGGTAAATCTAAGACTATTTAACAAAGAGTTATATCTAAACAATAAAGTTAATATAGTGACCCAAACCTCTATAAAACCTATTTCTTGAGAGGGCAGGGACCCATCCCCACATTAGACTTTAAATAATTCATTTTTTATCCATTATAAACCTAAAATGGTTTTATTATAAAATAATATTTCAAGCTTTTCCAAAGGTGACCCTCACCCCTCTTATAATAGGGGACTCCTCCTTCTCTCTAATTCACACCTTAAAATCCATTGGACTCGGCCAAACCCTTCCCAAATACCCTCTAAAATGTCCTCCCTTAATTATATATGACTTAATTTAGTTATAAAGACAACCTATGGATCCCTTTTGATCACATCAAAAGGAAGAACCCGAAGAAGAGGTAAATATTTCATCACCTCTTTCAAGTTCCTTTCTTCTTTCACATCCTCTTTCTTTGTTGTTTCCATTATAAAATAATAACTAAAGTATCTTCTATATAAATTGATGTTATTATAAATAGGTTACATCCATATTCAATTTTCTATCCATCCTTTGAATGACATGTCACCATACGTGCGTACGTATGGCTTACCGCCTCCACGCCGTGGTGTAATTGTTATTCAATACATTATTAATTGGATGGGTAAAATAATAATGTTTAATTGATGTAAATAATAAAGATAAAATGATAATTATTCTGAATATATTATATACCATCATCTTATATATTATTTTAATATCAAAAGAATGATTATGTCCCTCGTTCGTATGTATGGATTACCATCTCCACGAACCGATGAGATTCATTCCCCATCATATCCATTCAATACTAATTTTTATTAGATGATAAAAAATCATATCTAAAGACCTAATATCATTATGAATATGAATAAGATATGTCTTATCCATGAAAAACATTACTTACGTAACAAATCATATAAAGGAAAATGAATCAGTTAACACCCGAAAAGACGATAATACTAAGATACTATTAACAAAGAAATATTAAAAGATCATTTATGATATCATATTAATGAATATGATTAATTTATACTTTAATAACAATTATTTCACCATTATACATGAGGTTAACCTACCCTTTACCAAGTAAAATTACAAGGTAATGGGTTTCTTATCACTCTTTTAATTCTGTGAGATTTCCATTGTTTGCCACTTATATATTGGATGTGGTGTATTGTGTACATTCATTTGAAAAATATTATCTTTATTATCGTTATATTCATGGTATTTTGTGATCCATTTTGTGGTTATTTTATTTTGGTCATATGACTAGATGGATTACAACGAAGTAAGGGGGTTGTCATCTAACTTTGTTTTCCTGTGAGATTCATGTTATATTGGCCATTATTTTCTTTTGTGTGGAATATGTACTATCCATGATTTTATTCTTGGTGTAATATGATTTAATTTATGAGTATTTACATCTTCATTGTATTATCCTTATTTCATGGTTTGTATGTTTCATAAGTTACCAAATCAGTAAGGGAATTTCAAATTTCAATTTCCACTCAGTGGGCTTTACGCATACTTCATTGATTATTTTACTCCACGATTATGTGTGGAATCACTATTTATTATTTATGTAGTAATTTACACTCCCCTTTGCGTGGATATAATTTTGATACACATAATCACTCCATTGGTAATTTCTCATGATTTTGATATAAACTTGATCTTAACTCAGATTCCATTCATTGAGTTAAACATCCAAGTCATTGGTGTGGTTTTTACAAGAATATGTGTGAATGTCCTATGATTAATTTAAACTGAATATCCAATAATATTGAGTGTATTTATATTTTTCACACATATTTATGTAATTTATTTGTCCTTTACCTAAGGATGCTTTCTTTATATGGTATTTCATCTCAATTTACTTTCCTTTGAGACTTATTTGTTGTTATGCACCAATTCACTTTTATATGGTGTATATACTTTCCTTTAACATATTATATAATGAAATCCTTTATTCTCATGGTATTATAATTTATTGAGTACCTCAATTATTTTTATTCATGCATCTCTCATTTGGACACAAACTCTTAGTAAAATAAAATTTTAAATGTTTTAAATTGTTATTATTCTAAATCTTTTTCATTAATTTCCATGTTTAAAAAATGGTTTTAAGGTTTTATTTTTATGGACATGAATGTTTTAAAATTCAAATTCTTTATAAATGTTCAATGTTGTATGTGACACTTTGATTCAAAAATATATTTTTGAAGGACTTCTTGACTAATAGTGTGACTTTTAAATGTTTTCCAGAAAAGGGGGATATTTCTCTCAAATAGTTTAGATGATTATTTTCATCAATGTCAATATCCTTTATTATTTTCGATTGAGGTTAATCTGTTATAATACAATCTTCTATATTGTATTGAATGAGTTATGTTTGTCTGTGGATGTGCTATTTTTATACCATTCACGGTTTGTAGATAAAGTATTGATATTTCATATGAAAGTTTTAATATGAATGTTTATGTTATGTTTCAAACTTCTCATATGAGGAATGCATTGGAATTAGTAAGTGATGGGTGGAGCCCGCTATAGCTCCTCGATGCATCGATAGGTCTCATGAGACAAACTAGTGTCTTGGCATAAGGCCTTGAGAAAATATTATTTATATTCTTGGCACAAGGCCTTGAATATGTGTTTATGAAAGTATGGTATTATGCATTCCATCATTATGAAAGTGGATATTGTTATTGAATGTTATTATTCCACTAGTTGAATATCCATGTAAATAAGTAAATGACATTATTTTATTTTATCTTTTCCATATTATTCTGATGTTTAAGTTTAAAAAGATTTTGTTTTAGTCTTATACATTGCCTTAAATTTTTATGCTTATTTATGATTGTTTCCAATATATTTTTATCCTTACTGAGCATCTGAGCTCACCCCTTTATATGTCTTATTTATCCCAGGATTCGAAAAAGTATTTTATTCCTAACCTGTAGGGATAGTCTTTGGGATCTCAGTGATTTTTATGGAAACAATGTTGTTGTAGTTTTTTATTTTTTGATGTAATGTAAACCTTATTAATGTATCTAGTACTTCCAAGACTACAAAACTAATCGGTATTTTGAGACATGATCTTTTGTGATCATGCAAATGATACATAATAATGCATTGAATCTAGGATTCTAGGGTTGGGGTGTTACATTTCTGTTTGGTTGTGATGCAATATATCTGGTGAGTGGATATATATATATATAAGCATGTGCACATGGATTGGTAGTTGTGGGATATTTAATTGAGGTTCTATTCCCATGGTTAGAGTAAGACTGGGGCTATAATCACCACCCCACAATGCACAGTTTAGGGACGGGTATAGAGCACTCTTCCCCTAACTATTGCATTTGATGAAACCACCTGGACTGAGGCTTTGTGATGAATGTGTTGTATTTTTTAGGATGTGTTATTCCATTTTTTGAGAAGTAGATTTACATGATCCCTTATTCTTGAAAATTTACTAGCTTATTCCATTGTTTAGAAGATTTAATTTCATAACCCATAGAACACATGATGAAAATGAATTAATTGATGAAGATGGTATAATTAGTGATAAATTTTAATGGAAATGGTTAAATTGATTGTGGTTCCCTAATTTCATCCAATCTATCTTTTCTATACATGTCTTCTATTTAAAATTTTCGTGCAATAATTATTTATAATAGATATATTTTACACATCGTTGGTGGTGGCCTACTAGTTATACTCACACCCTACTCAGGCACTCTTGAGGGCCTAGGATGATTTTGTAGTAGTATGCTAGGACAAAGGAAAATGCCCAATTCATGGATGTTAATTCAGGATTGGGATGTGTAGGGATTTTTAACACCCCAAGATTCCATGGTACGCTTCTCGCTGAATAATACAGTAGCATGTGTTGTACATGACTTCAAGTTCTAACACACACCACAACTAATAAAACTAGCTATTATGAATAGTAATACCCAGTTTTTTAAATTTAATACATTTTATCATTCAAAATGTACTTCATTTTTGGATTCGTAATATCGAAATTATCCTCGGGTAAAATTTTGGTACTTTTCAGATAACTTCCATATTTTGATGAATAGTGAAAATTACTAAATTTTAATTAAAAAGAACTTTTTTAATCGAAATAAGTAATAGTGATAAATTATGAATTTGAGTGGTTTTAAAGTATATTTAGAATATATTTTTACAATTTAATAAAATGTTGGTCATTAGAAATAATTTTACAACAAAACCGGACATAAACAAGTATCATTCTTTTGATAGTTATTATATCTTAAAAACAAGCTTTTTGTTTTGACAGTGGGAACTAATTTTAAATTAATTTATAAAACATCAGTGTTTTGAATTTGGAAAAATGGATTCTATATTTGGAATTAGGATTTCTGAATTTTTTAAATAGGTAACTTTTATTTTTAGACATTTTGAATAATTATTTCGGTAAATATTTTATTTACCGGGTTTAAAGGGTAAATCCCGTAAATAAGGGTTAAAAAATAATATTATAATAATACTAAATTACCCTAAAACGTGTTCTAACCTTATTTGTGGATACATGTCCGACCATGGGCAACTTTGGGTCGATTTTGGGACCCCATGAAGCCACTTGTAGGTGATAGGGACACTTTATTTTAATAAACTTAAAGTAAATACAAAAATGACATAAGCTTATATCTTTTAGAAAACCAATTTTTACATAGGGTTATACATGTTGGATTTTAGACTATAAATATTCATTGGGAATCTAAAACTATATCCTACATAATAGTATTTTTTTTATAATTTTTATGGATTTAATAATTAAATTTATTTATGACACAATAATGATGAAATATTTTCCTTATTAATGAAAGAATCAAATAACTGGCATTATAAATGTTAAAATAAATAAATTTTAAATTTTTGATGAAATCCACGAAGTTTATTGGTTATGATGACATGTTAGGATTGATTAAATGAATTGTTTTAGAAATAATAAAGTTTCTATGACTTTAAAAAAATCAATTATTGAATAGTGTCAAAATTGACATAAAAGAGTTTTTAAAACAAATTTTATATTATTAATTGATATTCAATTCAAAAAAGTATACAGTTTTGCCAATAGACCTATATCATGATAGGTGTATCATTAATAGACCACTTGGGGGTCTCTTGGATGTATTTGGTATGTTTGTTAACTATATAATATAAAATTACAAAGTGACATGGTAAATGTCAATCTAATTAACTAAGAGTTTAAACTAAAAGATAAGGTTAATATAATAATCAAAACCTGTCTAAAATATATTTGTTGAGTGGTTTTCTACTTATCCCCACCTTAATTTTTAAATAATCCACTTTGGAGACATTATAAACCGAATATGAATTTATTATAAAGTAATATTTCTAGCTTTTGCAAAGGTGCCTCTCACCCCTCTTATAAAAGGGCACCCCCTTCTCACTAATTCACACATTCCAAGCCTTTTGGTTCGGAAAAACCCTGCCCAAATACTCTTTCAACTTCCCTAACTTCAACCTAGAGGCCTTAGTTTGACCATAAATCCAACCTAAGGATCCCTTTTGATCAAATCAAAATGAAGAACCTGAAGAAGAGGTAACATCTTCACCACCCTCTTTAAAGTTCCTTTCTTCTTCAACTTATTCTTTCCTTGTTATTTCCATTCTAAAATAATAACTCCAGTATATTATATATACTATGATGTTATTATAAATATGGAACCAAAAAATTAATTATTCTATCCATCCCTTGAATGACATGTCACCATACGTGCGTACGTACGACCTACCGTCTCCACGTTGTGGTGTAATTGTATTCAATATATTATTATTTAGATGGGTATAATAATGATTTATAATTCATATAAATAATAAATATAACATTATAATAATTCTTTCTATATGATATAACATCCAATTATATATTATTTTGATACCAAAAGAATGATTTTGTCGCTCGTGCGTACGTACGGATTACCGTCTCCACGAACGTGATGAGATTCATTCCCCATCATATCCATTCAAAAATAAATTTCATTTTATGAATAAAAATAATATTTAGAGACATGATATCATTATGGATATGAATAATATACATCCCATCCACAACAAATACGGCTCACATAACAAATAATATAAAGGAAAACGAATCCGTTAACACCCGAAACGACAATAATATTAAGATATTATTAACAAATCAATGTTAAAAGATCATATATGATATCATATTAATGTAAATGATTATTGAATAATTCAATAAAAATTATTTTACCATTATACAGGAGGATAAACTAAATTCTAACAAGGAAAAGGTACAAAGTAAGGGGTTTCTTATCTCACTTTTAATTCCATGAGATTTCCATTGTTGACCACTTATTTATTGCATGTTGTGTGTGTCCTGCCCATGTTTGTATTAATTGTGTAATATAATTTAATTTATTGATATTTACATCATCATAGTATGATCCTTCTTTCATGGTTGTATGTTTCTTATGTTACGCAATCAATAAGGGAATTGGAAATTTCAATTTGCACTCATTCGGCTTTAGGAATACTTCATTGATTATTTTACTCCAAGATTATGTGTGGAATAACTATTCATTTGATTATGTCATAATTTCCACTCCCATTTCTATGTATATTATTTTTATACACATAATCACTCCATTGATAAATTCTCAAGTCATTGGTATGAACTTGATAAGAGTAATTTTAACTCAATCTTAATTTGTTGAGTTAAACATCCAATTCATTGGTGTTGTTTTTACAAGAATTTGTGTGAATGTCCTTTGATTGTTTTACATTGAATATCCAATCATATTTAGTGTATTTATATTTCTCACAAATAATTATGTCGTTGATTTATCCTTAAACTAAAGATATGGCCTTAATGAGAGATTTCATCTCAATTTACATTCCATTGAGACTCTTTTATTGTTATACACCAAATCACATTTATATGGTGTATATAATGTACCTTGACATAATATTTCATGAATACATTTATTCTCATTATATTACAAAGTTTTAATTTCCTTAATTATTTGTGTTCAATTGTCTCTCTTTTGGTTAGTAACTCTAACTGAAATATCATTTTAAAAATTTTTAAAGATTGATTACTCTCATTAGTGTCCATGTTTTAAAAATGGTTTTAAGGATTTATTTATATTGACATGAATGTTTTTTAAATGATATTTCTTTTCAAAAGTTTCAAATTGGTATGGGGAAATTTGATTCTAAAATCTATTTATAATGGTTTCTTGAAAAATAGTGTGACTTTTAAATGATTTAATGAAAAAGGGGGATATTTCACCCTAATAGTTTTGATGATTGTTTTCATCTATGTCAATATCCTTCATCATTCTTGATTGAGGTTAATCTTATACAATACAATCTCCCATATTGTATTGAATGAGTTATGTTTGACTATGGATTTTCTATTTTTATACCATTCATGGTTTGTGGATAAAGTATTGACATTTTGTATGCTAGTTTTAATACAAATGTTTATGTTATGTTTAAAACTTTTCATATGATGAATGCATTGGACTTAGTATGTGACAGGTGGAGCCTGCTATAGCTCCTCGATGCATCGGTATATCTAATGAGACAAACTAGTGTATTGGCACAAGGCCTTGACAAAATCTTATTTGTAGTCTTGGCATGAGGTCTTGGCTATGTGGTTATGATAGTCTGGCATTATACATTCCATCATTATGAAAGTGGTTATTGATATTGCATGTGATTATTCGACTAGAAGAATATCCATGTGAATATGTAAATGGAATTATTTAATTTTACCTTTTCCATATTATGATGAAGTTTATGTTTAAAAGGATTTTTTAGTTATACATTGCCTTAAGTGTTTATGCTTATCTATGTTAGCTTCTGCTATATTGTTATGTTTACTGAGCATCTGAGCTCACCCCTTTCAATGTTTTATTTTTCCTAGGATGTGAAGAAGTAATTTATGAATGACTTGCAGGGATAGTATGAGGGGTTATGATGACAAGATGTTGTGGAAGTTTTTTTACCTTATGATGTAATGTAATACTTATGAATATATCTAGTTTTTCCAAGACTACAAAACTAATCGGTATTTTGGGACTTGATCTTTTGTGATCATGCCAATGTTATGTAATAATGCACCGACTCTAGGTAACTGGGGTTGGGGCGTTACAGTTTTTATCAGAGAAAGTTTAGTACAAAACTTGGGATCTAAATTTAGATAAACTCTTATTAGAGCACATAGCCCTAAGATAGACTTTGAGGATTAGTATATAAGAACTTCCTAGTATTTTGGTATTGTAGAGATTTTGTGAGTTTTCTGAGAAATACATCCCTGTCTGGATACGAGCAGGTAGAGGTGGCTCTGGAACAGATGTACCTAGGGGTAAAACCCGAAAACACCGCTTTGAGCTAGACTCAAACGGGAACTGGTGCACGACAACGGGCCTTGCTGCACTCTTGGTTACGACACTCTCGGGGGATATTCTTAGGATAATTACATTTTCTTTACAATCCGATTTTAAGTATTATATATATGATGATAGTAAATGACCTTGGTTTATCCTAATGTGTTTCAAATTGAGAATATGATGACATTATATTCTGTAAATGATTTTATGACTACTGTTACTCACACAATGCTTTCTGGTTTTAGTCAATGGATGGATTCCAAGGAAGTCATAGTGACTTTGAGAATGATGTAAAAGGTAGGAACAGTAGTGGCAATGAGCAACAAAATGGAATGTTTATAGGTGTAAAAGATATCGTCTTCATGCCAAATCAATTTCCCAAAAATATGATCAACAATATATATATTAACCAATTCCCGGACTCTACAAAGAAGAGAAAGGTGCTGAATGATAAGAGATCCAGCAGTGGAGGCCATGGAGAAAGGAATCCTCAATTTCCATCATGCAGGAAATGTGGAAGGAGACACCCACGAAAGTGTCTCAATAGGAAAAAAAATTGTTTACTTGTGGGATGGAAGGACATAAAGTGAAGAATTGCGGAAGAAAAAATGAAGAGTACTATGGAAGAAGATAAAAATGGTCCCAAGAATCCATTTACAGTCATTTTCTGCAAATGTAGAGGACCTGGCCATTACCTGAGTTAATGCACTATTCTATAGGATATTTTCATGGTCAAAGAAGAATCTATGTGGAAATGAATTGTTGGAGAAATGTTTAAAAATTATTAGTGCTCCTTATTGATGGGTTTACATTGGAATAATTTTATCTTCTATTTGTAACCTTGCGGTTTTCCATGTGAGAATGATATTTGAGGAAGAATTATCTTTTCTCTTGTGGATGTAGTTATAAATAACCATTTGGTTTTATATGATTATTGGGTTTGAGGCAATTACAAGTTATTATAATTTGGGATTAAAATGCAAGGTATGAGATAACATTTATTGATAAATTATGTTATGGTTATTTTGAAGAATTTATCTCATTTTGGTAAGGTTATAAAATATAGTTTTTGAAAAAGGACAACACGCAGACCGTGTGACAACCTGTCGTGTTGGACAATGCTGTGGGAATCGGACCCACAACCAAAGTGCGATTGGGATTTATCTCATACCACTGGAATATGTGAAATCCCTGGTTAGTGTGACTATTATTTTTAGTTAAATGATTTTATTGATCAATAATAATTTGATTTGGGATCTTATGTCTTATGAAATGAATACCCTTAGTATAGGAAAATTATTTGGTGATTAAGTGATAAATGTTATTTTGGAAGATGTTCGCTTTGTTGGGAACACTGTATGCCCAAGGAAAATAGAATAGTATGGTATTTCATTTGAAAAGTAATGGTGGATTTTTATCTATGTTTTTATTGTGGATTTATAGTTATTTGGGAATGATTAACCTATAATAGAGAATATGTTATTAGGTTAATTACTTTAAAGTATGTGACTTTAAGAGTAGTGGATGTCATTTGGAGATACAATTTATCATGGAAGACTACATAACCAAATTCTTCTAAGTTTTGGGTTTCAATATTAGTTTGGATTATATTGAAGGATTTTAAGAACAATTGTTTATTGAATAGTATTTATTTATCTTTGTGGTATTGTTGGTTTAATTTTAGAAATTAAGATTAATGTTTCTTTAATGGAATATCTTTTTGGGGGATCATCAGATCTTATAGTAACCATTTTGGTTTTGATTAATCATTAAAGTCAAGGTAAATATATAGTTTATCTTGCGTGGATCATGTGATTCTAGAGAAGTTTATTCTAGCTCTTCCAGTGTGCCCATGTCTTCTTGAATACTCATCATTTAAAAATGAGTTAGTAGTATAAATTTATTAAAGAATGAAACTTTACTTTAAAAGTAAGTATATCTCTTTATGTTCTTATTCAATATCATAATTGAATTCCTCATCCTTATGTAATGTAACTTTAAACAAAAAAAATGTTGTCCGTTTACTTTTCCTACTAGGAGACTAATGACCATTTTTCCCAACACAAATTTATGGTTTTCTTATTGTTAACATTATTCTGATCCTATTTTCTATCCCTCTCCATCAGAACTTGACACTTATTTTATCATTCATATCCATGTTTTTCTACATGGAATATTATTATATGTTATCTCAGGTGACCTTTGTACTTTTCTTTCTTTCTTTTAAAGTGATAGTTTTACTGAATCTTTTTTTGATGGGGACTTTACATTATATTCTAATTCCCAATATTTAAAATTGCGAGGACACAATTTATTGGAGGATAGAATGTAACACCCCAAGCATCCACGATACACTTCTCTCTGAATAATACAGTAGGGTGTGTTGTACACAACTTCAAGTTCTAACACACACCACAACTAATAAAACTAGCTGTTATGAATATATATACCCACTTTTTGAAATTTTAAATATTTTAGCATTCAAAATGGACTTGATTTTTGGATTCGGAATATCGAAATTATCCTAGGGTGAAATTTTGGTACTTTTCGTATAACTTTCATATTTTGATGAATAGTGAAAATTACTAAATTTTAATTAAAAACAACTTTTTTAATCTAAATAAGTAATAGTGATAAATTATGAATTTGAGTGGTTTTAAAGTATATATAGAATATATTTTTACCATTTAATACAATTTTGTTCATTGGACAGAATTTCACAATTAAACCGAACATAAACAAGTATCAATCATTTGATAGTTATTATTTCTTAAAAACACGCTTTTTGTTTTGACAGCGGGAATTAATTTTAAATTAATTTCTACCAGTTATGTGTTTTGAATTTGGAAAAATGGATTCCAAATTTGGAATCAAGATGTCCAAATTTTGTAAACAGGTAACTTTTATTTTTAGACATTTTGAATAATTACTGTAACGCCCCGACCCTAGATACCTAGAGTCAGTGCATTATTACATAACATTGGCATGATCACAAAGGATCAAGTCTCGAAAGAGCGATTAGTTTAGTAGGCTTGGAAACACTAGATATATTCATAAGTCTTACATTACATCATAAGGTAAAAAAAACTACAACAACATCTTATCTTCATATCCCCTCACACTATCCCTACAGGTCATTCATAAATTACTTATTCATAATCCTGGGAAAAATAAAACATTAAAAGGGGTGAGTTTAGATGCTCAGTAAGGTTAACATTATAGCAGAAGCTTTCATAGATACGAATAAACACTTAAGGCAGTTTGTAACTAAAACGAAAGACTTTTAAACTTGAACTTCAGCATAAAATGGAAAAGATAAAATAAAATAATTCCATTTACATACTCACATGGATATTCTACCAGTCGAATTATCACATGCAATATCAATAACCACTTTCATAATGATGTAATGCATAATGCCAGACTATCATAACCACATAGCCAAGGCCTCGTGCCAAGACTAAAAATAAGATTTTGTCAAGGCCTTGTGCCAAGACACTAGTTTGTCTCATGAGACCTACCGATGCATCGAGGAGCTATAGCGGGCTCCACCCGTCACTTATTAAGTCCAATGCATTCCTCATATGAATAGGTTTAAACATAACATAAACAGTCATATTAAAACTAGCATACGAAATGTCAATACTTTATCCACAAACCATGAATGGTATAAAAATAGCACATTTACAGTCAAACATAACTCATTCGATACAATATGGAAGATTGTATTGTATCACATTAACCTCAATCAAGAATAATGAAGGATGTTGACGTAGATGAAAATAATCATCAAAAATATTTGAGAGAAATATACCCCTTTTTCTTGAAATCATTTAAAAGTCACACTATTTCTCAAGAAGCCTTTTAAAAATATATTTTTTAATCAAAGTGTCCCATTCCACTTTGAAACTTTTAAAAGGAGTTTTAATTTTAAAACTTTAATGTCCATATAAATAAATCCTTAAAACCATTTTTAAAACATGGACATTAATGAGCAAGATTTAGAAGAATAAGTCATTAAAACATTTAAAAATGGTATTTTAGTTAGAGTTTCTAACCAAAAGAGAGACACTTCAATACAAATAATTAAGGTAATCAAAACATTGTAATATCATGAGAATAAAGGAATTCATGATATACTATGTCAAAGTACATTATATACACCACATAAAAGTGATTTGGTGTATAACAACAAAGAAGTCTCAATGGAATGTAAATTGAGATGAAATCTCTCATAAAGGACGTATCCTTAGATTAAGGATAAATCAACGACATAGTTATGTGTGAAAAATATAAATACAATAAATATAATTGGATATTCAGTGTAAAACAATCAAAGAACATTCTCACATAATCTTGTAAAAACAACACCAATGAATTGGATGTTTAACTCAACAAATGGAGAATGAGTTAAAATTAATCTTATCAAATTCATATCGATGACTTGAGAAATAATCAATGGAGTGATTATGTGTATCAAAAGTATATCCACAGAAAAGGGGAGTGTAAATTATGACATAAGAAAATGAATAGTGATTCCACACATAATCTCAGAGTAAAATAATCAATGGAGTTTGCATAAAGCTAAATAAATGGGAATTGAAATTTCAAATTCCTTTATAGATTAGGTAATTTATGAAACATACACCCATGAAAGAAGAATCATAAAATGATGATGTAAATTCCCCTAAATTAAAGTATAATACACAATGAATACAATTATGGGTATTACACATACACCACATGCAATAAATAAGTGGTGAACAATGGAATTCTCACGAGATTAAGAGTGAGATAAGAAACCCCTTACCTTGTAATTTTCTTTGGTTGGGGGTAGGATAACCTCATGAATAATGTTTAAATAATGGTTATTAAATTATTCATGAATCATATACATTAATATGATATCATATATGATCTTTTAACATTGCTTTGTTAATAATATCTTAGAATTATCGTCGTTTCGGGTGTTAACTTACTCGTTTTATTTTATATGTTTTGTTACATAAGCCATGTTTTTCATGGATAGGTTGTGTCTTATTCATATCTAGAATGATATAAAGTTCTCAAACATTATTTTTAAATCATCAAATGATAATTATACTTGAATGGATATGATGGAGAATGAATCTCATCGCGTCCGTGGAGACGGTAGTCCGTACGTACGCACGAGCGAAAATATCATTCTTTTGATATTAAAATAATATATAATTGGATGGTATATCATATATACAGAATCATTATCATGTTATATTTATTATTTAAATGAGTTACACATAATTATTATACCCACCCAAATAATAATATATTGAATAACAATTACACCACAACGTGGAGACGGTAAGCCGTACGTACGCACGTTTGGTGACATGTTATTCAAAGGGTGTATAGAAAACTGAATATGGTTGTACCATATTTATAATAACATCAAAGTATATATAATATACTGGAGTTATTATTTTATAATGGTAATAACAAAGAAATAAGAAGTGTAAAAAGAAAGGAACTTGAAAAGGGGTGGTGAAAACAATACCTCTTCTTCGGGTTCTTCCTTTTGATTTGATCAAAAGGGCTCCTTAGGTTGGCTTTCTGATCAAACTAAGGCCTCTAGGTTGTAGTGATGTAATTTTAGAGAGTATTTGGGAAGAGTTTGGCCGAACCAAAAGGATTTTAAGGTGTGAATAAATGAGAAGGAAGAGTTCCCTTTTATAAGAGGGGCGAGGGGCACCTTTGGAAAAGCTAGAAATATTAATTTATAATAAATTCATATTCGGTTTATAATGGCTCCAAAGTTGATTATTAAAAGTTTAAGGTGGGGATAGGTCGAAAAAAATTCAACCAATAGAATTTAGATATGTTTGGGTTACTATATTATCCTTATCTTATAGTTTTAACTCTTAGTTAATTAGATTGACATTTACCATGCCACTTTGTATTTTTATATTATATAGTTAATAAACATACTATATACATACAAGAGACCCCCAAGTGGTCCATTAATGATATACCTATCATGATATAAGTCTCTTGGCCGAACTTTATATATTTTGGAATTTAATATCAATTAATAATATAATATTTGTTTTAAAAACTCTTTTATGTCTATTTTGACACTATTCAATAGTTGATTTTTGTGAAACTCATAACAGAACGATTACTTCGAAAAAAGTTTATTAAATCAATCCTAATATGTCATATTATCCTATAAAATTAGTTTAATTCATTAAAAGTATTAAATTATATTTATTTGGGTATTTATAATATCAATTATTTTAATTTTTTACTATTATGGTAATTACTGCATCATCATTGTGTCATAAATATATTAAATTATTTAATGTTTAAAAATTATAAATAAAATATCATTATGTAGGAAATCTTAATAGATTTATAATTAATATTTACAATCGAATTTATCTTATGTATAACCCTATAGTAAAAATGTTTTAGTAAATAAACATTGATTTTAACTCTTTTAACTCTTCTTTGAATTAAAAAATAATAAATGTTCTAATCTAATCCAAGTGGACCTAAATTATAATATTTTATTCCTAAGGTTGTTTTTGGTCGAGATACACTTGTTCAATATAATTAGAACATGAGTTAGGGTAATATTAATATCATTTTTCCACTTAATTACCCTATTTACTTTTAACCGTGGTAAATAAAAGTAAAAAGTTACTATTCACCAAAAATTATTTTCATCTCATTGAACCAAATTTTACTTCTTGATATTAACCGTGTCTCTCAGATTTTCAAAATTTCATTCACAGAAGCGGTAAAATTAAGTTTTATGAAAAATTCAGTTTTATAACTACCACATAGTAGTTTCACTATTCATAAAAAATTGAAGTTTTTCAGAACAATGCCAAAATTTCACCCTAAGATATAATTGATATTCCAAATTCAAAAATTATGTCTATTTTACAAAATTCTAAACATATAAGTTGCATTAATTAATATTATAATTAATTCCCACTGTCACAACAAATAGCGTGTTTTTAAGAAACAATATATATCAAAAGATTGACAATTGTTTAGGTCCAATTTCAAAGTGAAATTAATTCTAATGAACACCATTGGTTAAAATGGTAAAAATATATTCTAATTATACTTTAAAACCACTCAATAATATAATTTATCACTATAAATTATTTTTATTTAAAAAGTTGTTTTTAATTAAAATTTAGTAATTTTCACTATTCATCAAAATATAAGTGTTATCCGAAAAGTTCCAAAATTTCACCCTAGGATAAATTCGATATTCAGAATCCAAAAATGAAGTCCATTTTGAAAGATAGAATTTATAAAATTTCAAAAAGTAGGTATTACTATTCATAACGGCTAGTTTGATTGGTTGTGGTGTGTTAGAATCTCGAAGTTGCGTACAATGCATGCCATTGCATTATTCGAAGGGAAACATACCGTGGAAGCTTGTGGTGTTACATTCTCCCCTCCTTAAATAAACTACATCCCCGCAATTTTTAAAATAGTGCTTGGGAATATAATGGAAAGTCCCACATCAAAAAAAGAGTCAATAAAAGTATCACTTTAAAAGAAAGAAAGGGAGGTATAAAGGTCAACCAAGATAACCCATACTCGGATTCCATGTAGGAAAACATTGATATATATGATAAACTAAGTGTCAAGTTCTGATGGAGAGGGATAGAAATCATGATCAGGAGAAAGTTAACAATAATAAAACCACAAACTTGTGTTGGGACAAACGACCATTAGTCTCCTAATAGTAAAGTAAACGGACAACATTTTTTTGTTTTTAGTTACATTACATAAGGATGAGGAATTTATTTATGATATTGACTAAGAATATAAAGATATATACTTACATTTTAAGTATAGTTTCATTCTTTAATAAATTTCCACCACTAAATCATTTTTTTAAACGATGAGTATTCAAGAAGACTTGGTCACACTGGAAGAGCTAGAATAAACTTGTATAGAATCACATGATCCATGCAGGATGAACTTTATATTCCATTGTCTTTAGAGATTAATCAAAACCAAAATGGTTAGTTCAAGATCTAATGATCCCCCAAAAGGATATTCCTTAAGAGAAATAAACACTAATCTTAATTTCCAAAATTAAACCAACAATACCCCAAAGATAAATAAATACCATTTAATAATAAATTGTCCATAGAATACTTTAATATAATCAAAACTAATATTGAAAACCAAAACTTATTAAGAATTTAGTCTTCCATGTTAAATTGTATCTCCAAATGACATTAATTACTCTTAAAGTCACATACTTAAAAGTAATTAACCTAATCATTTCCATAAATAACCCAAATCATTATAAATCCACAATAAAAACATAGATAAAAATCCACCATTACTCCTCAAATGAAATCCCATACTACTCTATTTTCCTTTGGCATATAGTGTTCTCAACAAAGCGAACAACTTCCGAAATAAAATTTATCACTTAATCACCAAATCATTTTCCTATACTAAGAGTATTCATTTGATAAGACATAAGATCCCAAATCAAATTTTTATTGATCTACAAAATCATTTAAATAAAAATAATAGTCACACTAACTAGTGACTTCACATAGTCCAGTGGTAGGCGATAAATCCCAATCGCACTTTGGTTGTAGGTTCGATTCCCACAGCTTTGTCTGACGCGATGGGTTGTCATACGGTCTACGTGTTTTCCTTTTTCAAAAACTATGTTTTATAACATTGCCAAAATGAGATAAATTCCTCAAAATAACCATAACATAATTTAACCACAAATCTTATCTCATACCTTGCATTTTCATCCCAAATTATAATAATTTGTAATTTCCTCAAACCCAATGATCATATAAAACCAAATGGTTATTTATAACTATATCAACAATAGAAAAGATAATTATTCCATAAATATAATTCTTACATGGAAAAATTTAGGGTTACAAATACAAGAGAAAATTATTCCAAAGTAAACCCTTCAACAAGGATCACTAATAATTTTTAAACATTTATCCAACCATTTATTTCCACATAGCTTCTTCTCTGACCAAGAAAATATCCTATAGAGTAGGACATTCACTCGGGTAATGGCCAGGTCCCCTAAATTTATGACAAATGATTGTAAATGGATTCTTGGGAACATTTTTATCTTCTTCCATAGTACTCTTCATTTTTCTTCAGTAATTCTTCACTTTATGTCCTTCCTTCCCGCACGTAAAGCATGTCTTTGTCCCATTGAGACACTTTCCTGGGTGTCTCCTTCCACATTTCCTGCATGATGGAAATTGAGGATTTCTTTCTCCATTGTCTCCACTACTAGAGCTCTTATCATTCATCACCTTTCTCTTCTTTGTTGAGTCAAGTAATTGGTTAATATATATATTGTTGAACATATTTTTGGAAAATTGGTTTGTCATAAAGACGATATATTTTACGCCTATCAACATTCCATTTTGTTGCTCATTGCCACCATCGTTCCCACCTTGTACATCATTCTCAAAGTCACTATGACTTCCTTGGAATCCAGCTATTGACTAAAACCAGAAAGCATTGTGTGAGTAATAGTAGTCATACAATCATTTAGAGAATAACATGTCACCATTTTCTCAATTTGAAACACATTTGGATTAACCAAGATCATTTACTCTCATCTTATATATATAATACTTTAAATCAGTTTGTAAAGAAAATGTAAATTATCCTAAGCATATCCCCCGGGAGTGTCGTAACCAAGAGTGCATCAAGCCCGGTTGTCGTGCACCAGTTCCCGTTCGAGTCTAGCTCAAAGCGGTGTTTTCGGGTTTTACCCCTAGGAACATCTATGCCAGAGCCTCCTCTACCTGCTCATATCCAGACAGGGATGTATTTCTCGGAAAACTCACAAAATCTCTACAATACCAAAATTCTAGGAAGTTCTTCTATTCTAATCCTCAAAGTTCATCTTAGGTCTACGTGCTCTAATCAGAGTTTATCTAAATCTAGCTTCCAAGGTTTGTACTAAACTTCCTCTGATACCAACTGTAACACCCCAACCCTAGATACCCAAAGTCGGTGCATTATTACATAACATTGGCATGATCACAAAGGATAAAGTCTCGAAAGACCGATTAGTTTAGTAGTCTTGGAAACACTAGATATATTCAAAAGTCTTACATTACATCATAAGGTAAAAAAAACTACAACAACCTCTTGTCTTCATATCCCCTCATACTATCCCTGCAGGTCATTCATAAATTACTTCTTCATAATTATGGGAAAAATAAAACATTGAAATGGGTGAGCTCAGATGCTCAGTAAGGTTAACATTATAGCAGAAGCTTTCATAGATAAGCATAAACACTTAAGGCAGTTTATAACTAAAACGAAAGCTTTTTAAACTTGAACTTCAGCATAAAATGGAAAAGATAAAATAAAATAATTCCATTTACATAGTCACATGGATATTCTACTAGTCGAATGATCACATGCAATATCAATAACCACTTTCATAATGATGGAATGCATAATTCCAGACTATCATAACCACATAGCCAAGGCCTCATGCCAAGACTACAAATAAGATTTTGTCAAGGCCTTGTGCCAAGACACTAGTTTTTCTAATGAGACCTACCGATGCATCGAGGAGCTATAGCGGGCTCCTCCCGTCACTTATTAAGTCCAATTCATTCCTCATATGAACAGGTTTAAACATAACATAAACATTCGTATTAAAACTAGCATACAAAATGTCAATACTTTAACCACAAACCATGAATGGTATAAAAATAGCACATCCACAGTCAAACATAACTCATTCGATACAATATAGAATATTGTATTGTATCACATTAACCTCAATCAAGAATAATGGAGGATGTTGACATAGATGAAAATAATCATCAAAACTATTTGAGAGAAATATCCCCTTTTTCTTGAAATCATTTAATAGTCACACTATTTGTCAAGAAGCCTTTTAAAAAATGATTTTTGAATCAAAGTGTCCCATAACCCTTTGAAACTTTTAAAAGCAGTTTTAATTTTAAAACTTTAATGTCCATATAAACAAATCCTTAAAACCATTTTTAAAACATGGACATTAATGAGCAAGATCTAGAAGAATAAGTCTTTAAAATATTTAAAAATGTTATTTTAGTTAGAGTTTCTAACCAAAAGAGAGACAGTTGAATAAAAATAATTTAGGTAATCAAAACATTGTAATATCATGAGAATAAAGGAATTCATGATATACTATGTCAATGTACATTATATACACCACATAAAAGTGATTTGTTGTATAACAACAAAGAAGTCTCAATGGAATGTAAATTGATATGAAATCTCTCATAAAGACCGTAAACATAGATTAAGGATAAATCAACAACATAGTTATGTGTGAAAAATATAAATACACTAAATATGATTGGATATTCAGTGTAAAATAATCAACGAACATTCACCCATAATCTTGTAAAAACAACACCATTGAATTGGATGTTTAACTCAACAAATGGAGAATGAGTTAAAATTACTCTTATCAAATTCATATCGATGACTTGAGAAATTATCAATGGAGTGATTATGTGTATCAAAAATATATCCACAGAAAAGGGGAGTGGAAATTATGACATAAGCAAATGAATAGTGATTCCACACATAATCTCGGAGTAAAATAATCAATGGAGTTTGGGTAAAGCCGAATAAATGGGAATTGAAATTTCAAAATCCCTTATCAATTTGGTAACTTCTGAAACATACACACATGAAAGAAGAATCATACAATGATGATGTAAATTCCCATAAATTAAATTATAATACACAATGCATACAATTATGGGTAGTACACATACACCACATGCAATAAATAAGTGGTGAACAATGGAATTCTCACGAGATTAAGAGTGAGATAAGAAACCCCTTACCTTGTAATTTTCCTTGGTTGGGGGTAGGTTAACCTCCTTTATAATGTTGAAATAATTGTTATTAAATTATTCATGAATCATATAGATTAATATGATATCATTTATGATCTTTTAACATTGCTTTGTTAATAATATCTTAGAATTATCGTCGTTTCGGGTGTTAACTTACTCCTTTTCTTTTATATGCTTTGTTACATAAGCCATGTTTGTCATGGATAGGTTGTATCTTATTCATATCCAAAATGATATAAAGTTCTTAAACATTATTTTTAAATCATCAAATGATAATTATACTTGAATGGATATGATGGGGAATGAATCTCATCACGTTCGTGGAGACGGTTGTCCGTACGTACGCACGAGCGACAATATCATTCTTTTGATATTAAAATAATATATAATTGGATGGTATATCATATATACAGAATACATATCATGTTATATTTATTATTTAAATGAGTTAAACATCATTATTATACCCACCCAAATAATAATATATTGAATAACAATTACACCACGATGTGGAGACAGTAAGCCGTACGTACGCACGTATGGTGGCATGTTATTCAAAGGGTGGATAGAATAATGAATATGGTTGTACCATATTTATAATAATATCACATTATATATAAGATACTGGAGTTATTATTTTAGAATGGTAATAACAAAGAAAGAAGAAGTGGAAGAAGAAAGGTACTTGAAAAGGGGTGGTGAAAACATTACCTCTTCTTCGGGTTCTTCCTTTTGATTTGATCAAAAGGGCTCTTTAGGTTGGCTTTTTGATCAAACTAAGGCCTCTAGGTTGTAGTTATGGAAGTTGAGAGAGTATTTGGTCAGGGGTTGGCCGAACCAAAAGGCTTTAAAGGTGTGAATAAATGACAAGGAAGAGTGCCCTTTTATAAGAGGGGTGTGGGGAACCTTTTGAAAAGCTAGAAATATTAATTTATAATAAATTCATATTCAGTTTATAATGGATCCAAAGTTGATTATTAAAAGGTTAAGGTGGGGATAGGTCGAAAAACCATTCAAACAATAGAATTTATACAGGTTTGGGTTACTATATTATCCTTATCTTTTAGTTTCAACTCTTAGTTAATTTGTTTGACATTTACCATGTCACTTGGTATTTTTATATTATATAGTTAATAAACTTACTATATACATTCAAGCGACCCCCATGTTGTCCATTAATGATATACCTATCATGATATAAGTCTCTTGGCCTAACCTTACATATTTTGGAATTTAATATCAATTAATAATATAATATTTGTTTTAAAAACTCTTTTATGTCAATTTTGACACTATTCAATAGTTGATTTTGTGAAACTCATAACAGAACGATTAATTAGAAAAAAGTTGATTAAATCAATCCTAATATGTCTTATTATTCTAGAAAATTAGTTTAATTCATTAAAAGTCTTAAATTATATTTATTTGGGTATTTATAATATCAATTATTTTAATTTTTCACTATTATGGTAATTACTATATCATCATTGTGTCATAAATATATTAAATTATTTAATGTTTAAAAATTATAAATAAAATATAATTATGTATGAAATCTTATTATATTTCTAATTAATATTTACAATCGAATTTATATTATGTATAACCCTATAGTAAAAATGTTTTAGTAAATAAACATTGATTTTAACTCTTTTAAGTCTTCTTTGAATTAAATAATAATAAATGTTCTAATCTAATCCAAGTGGACCTAAATGATAATATTTTATTCCTAAGGTTGTTTTTGGTCGAGATACACTTGTCCAATAGAATTAGGACATGTGTTAGGGTAATATTAATACCATTTTTACCCTTAATTACCCTATTTATTTTTAACCGTGGTAAATAAAAGTAAAAAGTTACCATTCACCAAAATTTATTTTCATCTCATTGAACTACATTTTACTTCATGATATTAACCGTGTGTCTCGGATTTTCAAAATTCCATTCAAAGAAGCGGTAAAATTAAGTTTTATGAAAAATTTATTTTTTTTAACTACCACTTAGTAGTTTCACTGTTCATAAAAAATTGAAGTTTTTCAGAACAATACCAAAATTTCACCCTAAGATATAATTGATATTCCAAATTCAAAAATGATGTCTATTTTACAAAAATCTAAACATATAAGTTGCATTAATTAATTTTATAATTAATTCCCACATTCACAACAAATAGCGTGTTTTTAAGAAATAATATATATCAAAAGATTGACAATTGTTTAGGTCCAATTTCAAAGTGAAATTAATTCTAATGAACACCATTAGATAAAATGGTAAAAATATATTCTAATTATACTTTAAAACCACTCAATAATATAATTTATCACTATAAATTATTTTGATTTAAAAACATTTTTTTTATTAAAATTTAGTAATTTTCACTATTCATCAAAATATAAGTGTTATCTGAAAAGTTCCAAAATTTCACCCTAGGAAAAATTCGATATTACGAATCCAAAAATGAAGTCCATTTTGAGAGATAGAATTTATAAAATTTCCAAAATTAGGTATTACTATTCATACCGGCTAGTTTGATTGGTTGTGGTGTGTTAGAATCTCGAAGTTGCGTACAATGCACGCCATTGCATTATTCGAAGGGAAACATACCGTGGAAGCTTGTGGTGTTACAATTACTTTGGTAAATATTTTATTTACCATGGTTAAAGGGTAAATCCGGTGAATAAGGGTTAAAAAATAATATTATAATAATACTAAATTACCCTAAAACGTGTCCTAACATTATTTGTTGATACATGTCTGACCATGGGCATCTTTGGGTCTACTTTGGGACCCCATGGATCCACTTGTAGGTTATAGGGACACTTTATTTTAATTAAGTTAAAGTAAATACAAAAATTACATATGCTTATATATTTTAGAAAAACAATTTTTACATAGGGTTATATATGTTGGATTTTGGAATATAAATATTCATTAGAAAGATAAAATGATTTCCTACATAATGTTATTTTGTTTATAATTTTTAGAAATTTAATAATTAAATTTATTTATGACACAATAATGATGCAGTATTTTCCTTATTAATGAAAGAATCAAATAATTGGCATTATAAATGTTAAAATAAATATAATTTGAAAGTTTTTATGTAATAATGCACCGACTCTAGGTAACTAGGGTCGGGGCGTTACATGATGACAATCTGGGATCTGAGTCACTAATTTTTGGGAATTTATATGGTTGTAAATTTTTTTATTTTTTATGCATTTTTGGAACAGTTATCATGAAATGATATATTTATAATTTTCTAGTAACCAATAACCTATTTCGTAAATGGTTATCAAGCATGTGTTTTGTTAATATTTAATGTTTCCTTAATCCTTTTGATAGATTCTATGGATTATGATAGTAATGAGGGTATAATCTCTCTGCACGACTAATTTGACCCTCAATACTAGTCTAAAACCTCAGGCATATGGGGATGTGAGTTGAGGTCATGTGGTAACTCAGTTAGGGGAACCAATTTAGTAGCTCCCAAGTAGGGGACATTAAAAAGAGGTATTAGAGAGAGGTTTTCTTTGTTGGTAATTGTATACAAGAGATTAGAAAGTTTCAAGTCCTGAAAATGAGCTCATGCCTGAGAGTAGATAACCTATGTACAAGGGAAAAACCAAGTACCTAGGGTGGAATTATTTTCCTTGATGTGTGTTGTTACAGTTGATGATATTTATTCATTGAGTGAATAACATATTCTATGGTGTGACTTTTTTATGATGTTTTACTCAAGGATGTAATGAAATGATAATGTGCATTTACGCATCCTTATAAAAACCATGGGATATTTGTGGGATGAATCATTATAGGTACACAAGGTATGGGTTCATGGGGCATGAGCGGTAGAGTAAATTTGAAACTCATCGAAACATTATGAAAAATTATATATAATTAAATGATGAAAATAGGGAAAAATAAAGAAAAATATTTTTAATTAATTTTTAATGAATTAGGTTGAATGAAGGGGTGTAAATGGGTTAGAATGTTGGTTGTAACAATTTAAGAAATAGGATGTTTACCTAAAAGGGAAAAATTTCCATTGTGTATGTGAAAATAGTTCTAAAAATAGTGTCTAATGAAATAATTTTAATGGTGTATATTTGTTTACACCATGTGAACCATGTCCCACGATAGAGATAGTTGGGGGTAATGTTCTAGGATTTTTGATGTTCATAGTCAAAGTTCCTATGAAATGTGTTTGCCTCACAATGATAGAGATACTTCCTTGGTTTAATCTAGAGATGATTGATGTTATTCATTCTACTTAATGTGATATGAATTTTAGGAAAATCATATCACAATGGTGTGTCTTGATGGGAAACATAAGAGTACCTCTTTGAATTCTCCATTATTACCGGAGCAATAGAACTATTTTTACAGGGTGACCGAGGAAATGATTAATTGTGGGAGGAAATAATTGTTTTTTGTAAATGATGGAACATGACCAAGAGAGGGTGGTGTCAAGAATGATCAGTTTGACTAGAGAGTTTTGGCTGTAACACCCACATACATTTAATAGAAAGGGTTGACTTGAGTGTCAAATGTGTGGCTGGTTGGAATATGAGGAATCATGGGATGTGAGTGTCCAGAGTGTTGTGAGTAGACCATGTGTGGGTGGTTTGGGTAGTGAGAGTGCCTTAGTTTAGAGAACATGGCATATCTGATGTGTTAATTAGAGGGGTGTTCCTTGTAGTACCTATGGTTTATATGTGGATTTGAAGTTGGGGATATTTTAAGTCATCAATAATGTTGTAGCCCTTGTGTGATGATATTGGGCATGTTATGTTGGGTTATAAGATGGATATGTAGGTTCTTTGTAAAATTATTAGGGTTTGTGCTGTTATGGGATAAAATCATAGAGAAATTTCTTTCTTTGGAAAAATTGATGCAATGTCCCATGATGGGGCTAAGATATTTTTCTGTGAGTATTGTTTTTATAGAATATTTATGTTTATGGCCTAGGGAGAGGGCCTAAGGACTGGTTACCCAAATCCATAGTTGGGAAGTTCATATTGTTTAACATTTAGAGTGGACCGTGAGTGTGGTTGTCCATTTTTTTATTTCTATTGGGTGCGAGAGGAAAATGTGGACGTTTTGTTTTTGGACAGGAACAGGTTATGATTGGAGGGATAATTTGGAAGGTCAATTGTTTTGGGTGACTTGAGTTGAGTTATGGTAATGCATAGATAATATTGGGAACTCACAGGGTGACCTTGGGAGTGGTTTTACAAGGGTTTTAGGTTCCTTGGAATATAATGAATGTGGGATGAATCTGAGGTTGAATCGATGCATAATGAGTACCATAGAGTTTTGGTATATGATATAGTTTTGAACTAGTTCTTTTTGAAGGTCACCTGAGAACTTGTAGTTGGTTTTATGGTTGGTTTTGAAGAGTCGTTTCATTTGGATGCCTGACCTACCTCTTTAGATAATGATTAATTGATGCCTTATGGTTGATTTTGGGCTTACGAGATGAGGGTATATAAAGCATGGATATAATTGTTTTTTGTGATGTGACACCCTAGGTGAGTGTAGTCAGGTATTTTGACTATTATTATGTATGGTTTGGTTTTTGGGTGAGATTTAGAGATTATATGAGTCTATTGGTTTAACAAGATAGGAGGAATGGTTAAGAGAGTTATAGGGTGTTGGGATATGCTATGGTAATTTTTGGATTGATTAAACTAAATCCAGTCACAGTGTGTGGTCACAGAAAAAATGAGGACTTGAGGGCCTTGATGAGGTGTAGTTGTGATCATGCGCTGGTGAGGCACAATTCTGACCGGGAGGGGTGAACATGTGTAATTCAATAAGCACCTTATATTCACTATGAATCCAAAAACGGGAAGTGTGTCTATATGAGAGACCATTGGATTTTTATTGGTGAGGAGGACTGTAGTGTTCCTCTTATTATCTACAAGGGGATCACTGTAGGATCATGGGGGAGTGTTGGAAGTTTTACCAAAGAAATAATTTGATAATTACTTCATGGTGGGGGGGCATGGAGTGGTGGTTATACTTGGATAGAAATCATGCCTTAGTGGTGATGGTCATGTGCTAATGAGATGGGTGTTGGAATAGAACATGATACATTAATTTTTTCAAAATTTCCTAATAGTGGGAGGTGGTGTTAGTGATGGATAGTTATGGCAGTGTTCGTTGATGAAATCTCAACATACTTATAGCTTGTGATGATTATTTCAAATATCTTGACATCAGCCCATGAATATTGAGAGTGCTATGGATTTATTCATAACAGATTGAATGTTTTAGTTGGATATGGGAAATCATGGATGTTACAATTGTTCGTGTGCTATATGAGGAGCTAGATTGATGTATTTTTACCATTGATCATTTACAGGTGAGGTCATTGGGATATGAAAAAGGTTGAATAATTTCATGGGTATTTTCTAAAAATATAGAGGCTGGAATCATGTAGTTTTTATTTCATTGTTTCAGGAAAAGATTTAGGGTCACCTCCATGTTTTGGGGTTCCTATTTTGTTTAAAGAATTTTTTTCATGGAAAATGTTACTTGAGTAGAGAAGTGACAACTAAACTCCTAGGGTAAATAGTAAGTCTATTACAGAAGTGTGGAGAAAACCATTCGGTGGATGTGGTGGCATAACGATTCCAATGAGAAACCCATTATGTGAACCTTCAGGTTATTCAAGAAGGATCATGTAGCCTTGGATATAGTATTTGATTGATCCAAGCTTGGTCTTGGGGATTTTGGAAGTTTTAGGAGTAATCTGAGATGCTAGTGTTAGAATTTTTGTGGCCTAGGAAATGGAGGATAGAGGTAAAAACGTCTTCCAGAATCGGGTGTGGACCTACGTAGGTGGGATTCGGTGACATTGTAATGTCGATTTATCTAAATAAATCATTGAAATGTGAGGTGGTGTCCTGATAACAATCGATTTTGGTGTTTCTATAATGAGTCGACTTAGGTCCACATGAACCGGCTCCAAAAAAATGAGTGAGGGTGGTGATTTTTCATCTTTTTTACAGTAGAGGTTTTAGAATAATAAGTGAATTTTATATGTGAAATGATCTTGGGGGAGATATGAGTTATTCCTAGTCTATGGATGAGTGGAAAAGGTGCTTGTATTGGGAACATTTAATTATGTAGTGGGGACATGTTGATGACTTGATGAGTCATGTGTACCTCAATAACCGAGTTTCATCGAGTCATGGAAACAACCCTTGTAGGTGCATTAGGTAATAGTGGTATACATTAATTATGATGGATCATGGGAATGTAAGGGGTAGTGTGTATACAGTTAGATAGGGTGTTTTAGGAGAGGCCATTCAAGGTGGTAAAACATGTTTGGATAAAAACCTAATTGATGTGGAAGGTCATAGGCGACCTCTAGTTTAATGTTTTTAATGGAATGTTCACTTCAGAAATGAAGGTGAACTTGGGAGATTCCCATATGTTTATAGTATTCAAATGGATAGAGTATGCGAGTTCATTCAGGGTAGTTTTGATGAAAATGTTGTATCTCAGAGTTGGTTGCAGTTCATATAGATTCTTTTTATGGCCGATCCGGAAACACATCTGATTTATTAGTATGTTTGAGTATGGGGGCCTAATGATAATTTTTAGATGACATGGGTGAGGATTATTAAGGGACGGCTATGATGATCTAATGATCATGGTGTAGAGTACCACAAAACGTATTGGTTGATCATTGATGTGGATGATTTTTTTAATTGGATAGGCAGTGGTAGAAGTCATCTTGGTGTTATTTTTGGAAAAAATGTGTTATCTTGGGTTTTGTTTGGAAGAGTACTTGTATGAAGGTTGTGTCTTATTTTTGTGATAGGTGTTTGAGATGGAATAGGGTCATTGGATCTCAAGCAGTGGAATGACGTTCGTTGCGATGTGTGGTCAGAAAATCCTTGAGTTTCCTTAGGAGGTTTCATGTTTATGTCAACTTTATAGTTTTGAGAATAGGGTTTGTGAAACCAGGTGACTTTGGCTATGATTCAGAAAAAACATTTGGCCGATTGGATTTGATTGTATCTTCTATAATGATATTATGTTGGGTGTGATGATTCCTTGTTATATTATTTATGATGAGTTAGTGGGGTTTCCTTATGGGTTCTTTTGGTTGACGTTCTATTTTTGATGGATGTGTCCCTTGAGTAGGACATAGTTTATATTATGGAGTGTAGCAGGAATGTCTTATGGGGAAGCAATATACCCTTGGATCGAGTTCTATAGAATCATGGAAATTTTTTGAAGGAAACATGGGAGAAAAATTTGGATATATGGAGTATGTGACCACATATCATTGTTCAAAAGTTTAGTGGTTCATGGATATACATCTGGAGTACAAGCTATTAAAAGGTGGGGACAGTGTAAGATCCCAGAATATCTGTAGGTGTGTATTTGTTTAATTTTGGGTATAAATATCTTAACATTGGATAATGGTATGGGTAACAGATACTTGAGGTGCCTCAGGAGTGTTTTGAGAGGTTTAGGATAGAAAAGATAGAAAAACCAGACCAACCATTACAGGCTACAAAATTGGTGCATAGTTAAGAAAATTGTGTGAGGGGGAGAGCCAAGTAATCCATCATTGGACAGAGGCCTTCAGTGTAGTTGTAATACATGTTATAAAACAATGCGATATACCCTAGTGACAATGAAACCTTGAACTGCCTTGGTTAGTAGATGGTGTATGGTTGGAACATGGTTTTGAAAATAGTGATTCCAAACCATGGGGCTAATTAAAAGTTTTATTTTGATGTTTTTACCCTTCATATTTTAATCATACGACCTCATCACCCTCAATTATTCCTCTTTCAATCCCTAGTGATAAATTAAAGTGACCCAATCTTCATAAGGGTTTTTTACCTGTGATTATAGTCCAGTTGGGATGTCATTGGGTGCATATCAAATCTCCGAGTATGGATAACAATCCTTCAACTTCCATTTTCTGGATTAGGGCTTGAAGATATGTTATCCTTCATCAGATTCCCTAAAACAACTTTTTCTAGTAGATCATATATTTTGAATTTATGGGTTTCTTGAATATATATCTAAGTCTATGTTTAAGGGTAAATTTATCTATGAAATCAATGTATGTAGTCCACACGTAAAATTATATAGTCGTTAAGTTTATTTTTGCATGACTGGTTGTGATACTGTTCGTCTATTTTAGTGAATTTGATATCATCAAATGGATTTGGTTAAAATGGTGCCCCAATGATGAAGAGAACCCCTCATTATCCCCATCGGATGTATAGATGTAGTCATGAATGATTTAGGGCCACCATTGTGGTTTACCGACATTCCAAAACCTAGGAGTTTTTAATGTAAAGTGCAGAGTTAACACATGATAAATTATATCCAATGAAGAACATGTGATAAGATTGTTTGAATTAAACATGGAATATTGTTGGTTGTTTCTGTACATGGTAATAAATTAATTTATTGTTAGATGCATTGTGAAAATCGGTTAATTTGGATAAACGTGAATATTACCAATGTGTTGTCATTTGTACAAGAAATGAATATGGGGGTAAGTGAATATCAAATTAAGAATTAGTTTAATGTGTTAAAAAATAAGAATAAAGGAATATATTAATGTTAAAATGTAATAGAATAGTTTTTTAGGATAATGGGATAAATCATGAGGATTGATGAATATGTTAAATGGGTTAATGTACAAGAATAATTGAATATTCTTAATGATATTATGCACGAGAAAGTGAAATAGAATAAATAGGAAATGTAATGTGAATGGTAAATGTGTTAATGGGATATTATATAATTATTAAGTCCAATGTTGATTATTATAGATTGTGGATGATATGTGTATTGGTTTGTGTTAGGTTGGGATATGGTATATGTGGTGAATGGATATATATAAGAATCTGCTTGTGTGATGGTAGTGGTGGGGTGTTGACTTGATGTTCTACACACATGGATCAATTTAGTCATAGGTTTTAAACTCCACCACATCATTCATGTGATAGGGAAGGGGAAAGAGATTTATTATCCTAATAGTTTCATTTGATAAAACCACATAGACTGAGGCTTCATGGTGAGTGTTTAGTATTTGTTATGATGTGTTTTTACCTATTGAAATATGGAACTTCACATAATCAATTATGCATGGAAATTTACCTTGTGTAAATATGTAAATTCTTATCCTATGGAACACATGATGATAATTCATTATGTGATGAACATAAAAAACAAGTAATAACGAAAAACGTAATGGAAATGGTTAATGTTATTATGGTTCCCTAGTGTCACATGATATGTCATTTGTTTGTTTTTCATTTATTTAATAATTTCATGCTCTATCTATTTAAACATGATATTTTGTAAACATTATTGGTGGTGACCAAAAGAGTTGTACTCACACCCCACTTGGGCATAGTTGTGTACCCATGCAGATTTCACGGTTGCAAGTCAGGATAAGGTAAAATTCGATTTTCTTGGGTGTTGATTATTGATTATGATATGCAATGATGAGGTTCCCGACTTACAGTGGGAAACATTGTAGAATTTCTATATTTGTCTTAATTTTTTTTGTTTTCACGAACTATTGGAATTGTTAGCACGACTTGGAATATTTTTTTTTGGTTATGACCTTTACCCTATTTTGGAAATGAGTTTATATGCATGTTTCTAGATATTGTTTATTTTTTCCTTACAAGTTATGATATCATCAGTGGATTAATTTGGAAATAACGGTATTGTATCCCCACATGAATAATTATACCATCACTGATAGTTTTAGACCACTAGCAAATGTGGAGGCCCACTTGAGGGCATGTAGCAACTCGTCTAGGGGCACTGTTTTAGTGGTACGTAGGTTGACGACATTTCAAATTATGTGTTCTAACATTATTACCCTATTAAAAGGATAAAAATGGTAAATTATAAAATATTAAAGGAGGAATGGTTGAAATATTTCTGTTTAATAGATTTTAGAAAAATATATAGGTCTTTTATACCCTCATTTTTTTAGTTTATCCCCAGTAAAGCCATTTTTATATTAATTATGATAATTATTTTTTAAATAATTTCATATAAATTTTGTTACAATATTATGATTAAATTATTATAAAATATAAATTAATATTATTAAAACTATGTAATCCATTTTTATAATTCAATTTAATGAAATAGAAATTTTTAATTTAAAATAGATCTCGATGTAGTGATGAGAAATAGGGGTTTTAAAGTGAATACAGTCAAAAGATTACATTTTTTTTCAGCAAAATTAAATATGAAAATTTCTACAAGGACCTAAATTGGATTAATTGATACCAAATTGAGCTAATTTTAATATAAAATAAATTAAAAATATAATTTAACATTATAATTTTATACCTAAAAATAAATTTTTCAGTCAGAATTCACTAGATTTTACTTCTTATATAAAAATATAACATCTCAGAAAAATATAAAAAATTCTATCTAAGATAATTTTGATATCAAAATTTGAAAACATTTTGTTTTTATATAAAATAAATTTTATTAAAGTGAGAAAAATTATTTTTATGTCATGTACGCAAAGCATGAATGATCCAACTTTTAAAAAAATTTGGTTTTTAAGAAAAAAATTCATTTTAATTAAATTATTATTATTATATTTTTAACAAATAGATAAACATAATTTCATTATTTAGTTATTACTATTGAAAACCACCAATTTAATAGCTAGATTATTAATATTATATTAATTAAAACTATTTTAATAATATATTTATATTTTTTTAAGACACAATCATATTTATAACAAAAGCTATCGAAGTAACTAATTCTTAAATAGAAAAAGATAAACATAATATTACATGAAATGAATTATAACTTAATATTTCATGTAGCCTATACTATCAAATTAATTTTAATTCGTATAGAATTTTTAGGGTGCTAAAATTATGTAATTTAAAAGTAACATTGTGTTTTATTTTTATTTAAAACTTACATAGTTATTATTATGTTTTATTTAATTTAATGATAATACTTTTAATCATCTTTATATTTTATTTTGGTATCTGAATATTTTTATTCTCAGGGAACATTTTTCTGAAAACTAAATTTATGTGCATAATGTTTTTTCACTATAATTACATAAAATAAAAAAATAATTATTTAAATGATATATATATTATATAGCTATTTATATGAATTTAAATTCATATAATTATTATTTATAGTCATAATGTTAAAAATAGACAATCTATTGTTTGAGAAATGCATTTTTCTGGAAAAAACGCCACTCATAGCGCTCTGCATTATTATTATAAAATGAATTTAAACAAATTATTTTGATTGAATTTTGTTGAATAAATTAAATATTTCGAGTCATCATAATTAATATTATTTAAATAAGGATAACAAAATTTTTATCAAATATAATTGTAAATCAAATTAAAATTTATCACTATAGTAAAATGGTAAATCAGGTTAACCTAGTTTAAAACATAGTTATAAGGCCACCATTGTTCAACTTTAATATTATTTGATGAATTTATTTATACCATTATCATTTTATTATTTATATTTAATAATTTTTGGACACTTATCCATGAAAACGAAAATTTTAATATTTTATGTAATAAAAAATATAAAATGTCAATCCCTTTCATTTAAATATATATTATATGTACACATATGGATATAAATGCATTTCTATAAAATATTAAAGGTTATTTTGAGTTAAATAAAAATAAATTCCATATATAATTTTCTAATTTTTACTAAGTGTTTAAATACATTACATGAATAAGAAATGACAAAAAACTATTTCATAATTTTACAGAAAAATAAAATAAATTATTTTTAGGATATTAAAAGTTATATGATTTGAATGAATTATTATGTTATGTTATTTCATTGATAATTATAAATTATCTTTTTTTGAAATGTTTATATTCAATTTCCATCTCTATATTTGTGTTTTTTAATGTCAAAATAATTGAATTGTGTAAAAATAGACATTAATTATATTTTATAATAAATAATGTTTTATTAATTGATTTTAAATTACATAAAATAGTATATATAGAAAAGTGATTTTAATATGTTTTAAAATATCATCCATAGAAAATTTACTTTCTAAATGACTTTCTATAGAAACTATCTTGACCCCTGAAGTGTGGAAATATTATTATCATGATAACTTCAAAAGGGGTTAACACAGGTTAAAAAAATATATGGATTTAAAAATAATCTGAACCTGTCCAGTATTTAATTTGTGAGAGGATAATGATTCATACTTTTCTTGACACCTAATATTATCAATTTATTTCCACCTTAATATTAATATCAACTTACATTAATTTAATACTTTAAGAAAATAATTGTAGAGACCCAAAGATTGGTGTACATGGACATTACATTACTTTTGCAGAATACTTAGTACATACAAAAAACAGACACAAAAGGACCGTAATAGTTTAGTGTCTTTAGAAACTCATAATATAATCTTATAATCATGGTGAAAGATCTTCAACATCTACCATAAGGATCTTCCCCCTTTTTTTCATACCTAAAACCTTTCTTTATATCCTGGGGAAAAGAAAACATAAAAGGGGTGAGCTCAAATGCCCAGTAAGGGTAAACATAGAGAACATAAAACAATCCATAAACATTGGAATGCAAAAACTTGAACATAAAATCTAAACATCAAAATCTTGAGCAAAGAAATGAATATTTGAAGTACCTAAGGCATATATCATAAGGGAACATCAATCATGATAAAATAGCATGTGAATAAAACATGTAATTGTGGAAACCATTAAGCACATGTTATGATTTCCATAGTAGCCAAGGCATTACTGCCAAGACCATCTTAGTGGACAAAGTCCCTTTCTGAAACGAGTTCACTCCTCGTTTCAGTCCTATAACACTGAACCGTATTAACTTACCATTCCAGCCATGTCTATCTAATGAGATATAAATCTTTACCCAATGCATTGGAGGGAGATATAGGTCCCACCCATCTCATAATGAAATCATTCTTACTTGTGCCACAAAATAAACATAAAACATTCATCATAACCCAAAGAATGAAATGTGTTTCATAAATATCATCCCATCATCTCATAATCCATATAAAACAAATAGAAATTTCATTATAAGAAAAGTGAAACCATATAAACCAAAGAGACATTAAACTTGAAACATACACATATGAAATAATGTCATCTTAGATGGAAAATGGTTTTGATAAAACATTAGAAATTAACTCTTGAGGAAAATATCCTTTCTTCTTCAAAATCATTTTCTTTTCACAAAATGCCATGAAAATTTAAAATAAAATTACTTTGTTGAAAATTTTCATAAAATCTTGTAGATTAAGCTTAATGAAAATGAAGTGTTATGGAACCGTAAAAATCCGTTCATGCTGTATAAGTTAAAAATAACATTCTTCTTGTACTTTTGTTGGAAAAGTCAAAAAGTACATCATATGGTAATAAAAAAAATATTCCTTACATACCATGTAGTGAAAGTAAAAAATGGGAAAAAAGGACTGTAAATATACATGAAAACATTTTTATAAAACTTGGACATTGATGATAAATATTACCCCAATAAATACTTACGTATAAGCAATCTCGGATAGAAAACAATTGAGATTGCAACATTATCCCTTACCTTAGGTCCGATATGCTTCGTACGTTTCTGAAAAACCTGTATAATGATTTAAATAATGGCATTGACTTATTAGAGAATCATATTCATTGTTATGATATCATATATTGTTCACTTATGACTTTATATTACCCGTTCTTTTGTAAGTTCCATGTTAAAGCATCGTTTTGGGTTAAATCATTTTATTTATCGTACATGTTTGGACTTTTTATTCTTGATATTATTACTTATATCCTGATTTAATTAATTCCAGAATGTAAAACATGATTTATATATAATATATATTTCAGTATATACATATATATATGATATATCAATTAAATGGAATGAAATACATCGTTCATGGAGACGGTATGTCGTACATACGCATGAACGCTGTTTTTGTTTTCTTATTAAATTGAATGAAATTAAGTAGATGACATACATATATACACACATAAATCCAGTATCATTATTATTTCATATATTTCATGATTACTTCTCATATATACTTTATAATCCTTTATGAATGGTTAACATGGAGAATGAATCTCATCGCGTTGTGGAGACGGTAGTCCGTACGTACGAACGAGCGATGATATCATTCCCATGATTATGAAATTGCATTTAAGTGTATGTATAATATTTTAGAATCAATATCACTTTGATATAATCATATATAGTTATTTATTTACACCATTATATCCATCTGAGTAAGGTGCTTTTCGAAAACAGATTACACCGCGGCGTGGAGATGATATTCCGTACGTACGCACGTGCGGTGAGTTCATTTTCTGTAGGATGGATAGATGGTGAAATAGGGTTGTTTCATAATTATAATAACATATCAGAATATGAGTGATACTGATTTTATTACTTCATAATGAAACAAATAAAGAATAATAAGTAGAAGAAGAAATAAAGAATAAAGAATTTGTAATGGATATTACATCTTCTTTCGACACGCCTTTTTGAAACCTCCTCTTAGGGCACTAATATTAGTCCTTGAAGAATACCAGAACCTCTAGGATGTTTCTAAAAAAGTGTAGAAGGGAACTTTTCAGGGGTTGGCCGAGCTTTAAGGCTCAAATTGGTGTGAGGAAGTGAGGGAGAAGGTTCCCTTTTATAAAATAGGAGAGGGGCACCTTTGGAATAACTAAACATATTATTTTATTATAAAGTCAGATTCGGTTTTAATATCTAAAAATTGAGTTATTTAGAAGATAAGGTGGGGATGGGTGGAAATCCTCTCATCCAATAGAATTTAGACAAGTTTAGGTTTCTATTTTATCCTTATCATTTAGATATAACTTTAAGTTAAATAATTTTTTCTTTTACCGTGTCTTCTTGTTTTCTTACACTATAAGGTTATTAAACTTACTATAACAAGCCAAAATAACCCCAAGTTGTTTATTATTAATATATATAACATTATCTAAGTCATTTGGCCAAAATTTATATTTTTAGAAATAAAATAACAATTAATAATATAATATATTTTTTAAAAACTATTTTATGTCAATTTTGACACTATTTGGTAATTGATTTTTTTGAAAATCATAACAGAATCATTAGTTCTAAAAAAGTTAATTAAATCAATACTAACATGTAATATTAACCTATGAAGTTATTTTAATTGATAAGAAGTCTCAAATTACATTTATTTTGGTATTTATAACATCAATTATGTCAATATTTCATTAATAAGATAATTACTACATCATCATTGTGTTATAAATAAATTAAATTATTTAATGTCTAAAAATAATAAATAAAACACCATTATGTTGAAAATATCTTTATCTTTCTAATGAATATATATAGTCGAATTTATGTTATGTATAACCCAATATTAAAAATGATTTAGTTATTAAACATTGATTTTAACTATTTTAACCCTTCTTTAAATAAATTAATAATAAATGTCCTAATCTAATCCAAGTGGGATTAGATGGTCATATTTTATTCCTAAGGTTGTTTTTGGTCGAATTAAACTTATCCAATAGAAATAGGACATGTGTTAGGGTAATAATAATATCATTTTTACCCTTAATTACCCTATTTACTTTTAAAAGTGGTAAAAAAGTAAAAAGTTACTATTCACCAAAAATTATTTTCATCTCATTGAACCACATTTTAGTCCTTGATATTAATCGTGTCTCTAATATTTTCGAAATTCGACTCACAGAAGTGGTAAAATTATGTTTTATGTGAATTTGCAAATTCTCCTTGGAGGTGGGTAAAAGACGGTGAAAAGTTCAATAAAATTTTTATATATCTAAAATTATTATAAAATGACTCTTATCACATAAATTGAACTTATATAGGAATTATGTATCAATTTTTACATAAATTAAATTTAAATAAAATAAATAATTATTTAAATAAAAAGTCGGTTTTTTGTATAGTAACCTAGTGTTTTCACTATTCATCAAAAATTGAATGTTTTCAGAAAAATAGCAAAAATTCAACCTAGGATAATTTCGATATTTTGAATCCAAAAATGAAGTCCATTTTTACAGATAAATTTTATAAAATTTCACAAATTGGGTATTACTATTCATAACGGCAAGTTTATATAACATATCGTTGTTTAGCGAAACTCGATATTGCGTACAACACACGCTATCGTGGAAGGTCGCGATTGCATTTAAAGAAAGCCAAGTCAGGGATTTGTGTTTTGCAAGACCCTTTTGGTGTTTCGTACAACACAAGACATTAATGGAATTAAAAAGAATATTTTTCACAAAATCTCGGGGTGTTACGTTCTACACCCCCTTAAAATGAATTTCACCCTCAAAATTTGTCGGGGTTATAAATGATTAACTACTAAAAAGATTCTTTAAAAGAAACACACATCGTAAAATGGAATACCAAAACATGTCTTTAAGAACTAAAGTATGAAACGTAATGGTTACCCAAATTAACTAATCACCGTGTTTCCACATAAGAGAACATAGGTGAAAATATGGATATTGAAGAGAAATCTAACCTTCATGTTCTGATGGAGAGTGGTAGATAACATGGCTATGAAAAACCCAACAATCACAATGCCATAAATTTGTGATGATCTAGGGTACCATCTGATTCATCAAATATAAGGGCACTAGGACAACATTTTTGGTTTTCAATATCATTTCCCTAAAGTTGAATAATTTGAATTAGAATAAATACTTACTTTATTTTGGTACAATCTCAGTGTTGTTTGGGATTTGAACAATTTCCACTTCATCTCTTAAAGAACTGAAGTTTAATTTGTTATTCGTGCAGTGTTAATAGATCATGTGATAGAATGATGGGTCATTCCATCTGTTTCAAACAAAAGGTTAGCAAAAGATATCAAATTTACATAAGTCCATCTATGGTGAGGTTAATCGTATATGATTCCAAAAATGATCTTATAGTTCATATATCATACCGCTTAATAAAATAAAACTAGTTTCTACTAACCAGGGACTTCCTGTAGGCCAGTGGTATGTGATAAAGGCCAGTCGCACTTCGATTGTGGGTTCAATTCCCACAGCCTTTTCCGACGCGATGGGGTGTCTCCCATCCTGCAGGTTGTCCTTTTTCTAAAACTACATTACTATAACATCCCATCAATAATATCAAAAAAACTTCTATCCTTAAACAAAACTAACTTATTTCAAACATAATCCATTCCAATCTTTAGGCTTATCCATAATACTACAGTCCACTCTCATATTATAGTGAAAACAATTATCAGATATTTCATATAACAAGCATGTTAATTCCATCGTTGATACCCATATATCATAAAACATGACTTATTGGTCACATTCCAAACATTTGAAGGCCTTAATCATGTATTCTCTTGAAAAATGAATACCCATTGAATCTTAGTGAAAACATGAGTGCTGTCAAAAGTTAACTCTTTCCACATACCAAAACCCCAAAATTCTATATACTCAAACAATGATATAACTATTTCCTTATATCAGTCATGATCCCATGAATACTGTCAAACATTTCATTTTCTCCTTATCCCTTCATTATGTGCATATCATCTTCTTCCCAAAAATATCTCAATCACTTTCCATGGTTACCAGTACCATAAAATTATTGAAAACCACAACAGACCAATACATAAATATTCCAATATTCCACGATACTATATACAACATTATTTTGGAATCCCATGACATAAACACTTAATCATTCCACCACATCGTTGTCATATTCAACATCGCCAATAGTGATCGCATGTGACTTTCCATTGTCCTTTGCCTTAAGTGGTTGCTCTTGTTGATCATCATTAACCCTTAGATTAGGTAATTGAATAGTTAATGCCCCATTTCATTGTACATGAAGCATTGAAGTGTTGGTGGTGCGTTCTTAGTAGTATTTTCTTTATTCACATCATTAGAAACCCTTTTTCCATTACTTCGACACTCATCTGCTCGATGAACTTATTTTCCACACTTAAAACATTTTCTAGTCACTTTAAGACAATCTCCAACATGCTTCTTTCCACACTTTGAGCATTAGGAACATTCATCTTCTTTTCACCATTATTCTGAGATTTCTCCTTGAACTCCATCTTTCGTTTCTTGTCAAAACCATGAGATGGATATGTAACACCAACTGCCATTTCTACCTTGATAGCACAATGCATAATTTCTTCATAGATAATTAAGTCTCTTATAGCTAATTCCCTTCAAAGATTTGGTTTTAAGACACTGATGAATCGATCAACTTTACTTTCAGGTTGGATGATAAGGCCAGATGCATACCTTGAAATCCTTGTAAAATTCGCTTCGTATATACCAACAGATTCATCATCCTTTTTCTTTAGTTCAAGAAACTCTTTCTCCATATTTGTTCGAAGAATAAGAGGGAAGTACTTATTGAAAAATAAGTTCTTGAACTCGTCCCATTCCATGGACTCAATTTCATCTCTTGGCTTCGTATTCTTGATAAGATTTCACCATTGATCAGATTGAACTTCCAAATAATATACTGCTAAGATGACTTTATCATTTTTAGAACATTGAAGAACTGAAAATATCTTTTCAGTGGTACTGATCCATTTTTCAGCAACAAGTGGATCAGAAGACCCACTGAAAGAAGGTGGACATTGGCTCATGAAGGACTCAATAGAATATTGTTCCCTTCTCTGCTCATTTGGAAGTCCAGAATGATTCATAGCTTGTGTAACTATAGAAATAAGATTTTTCACTCCATATCCCATAACATTTGTTTGTTCAGGAGGACAATAATTTCATTTTCCATTACATTGATCAACACTATTCCTTCGGGTTCCAGCCATCATCTAAAACCCAAAAATAATAGTGTGAGAGGAAAAAATCATGCTAGGGAAAACAACATAATAATGGGGGAGTACCTTCAATATCTAACATCTTAGGTTTAATTCTAAGATCGTTACCATAATTCTAGGACTATAAACTATACTTATACTTAACCTTAGGGACATCCCTAGACATACCATAGAAATATTTATAGGGATCTCACTAAAGTTCTCGCATCCTAGTTTCCAAAGGTTGACTAAACCTTTCCTATGATACCGACTGTGGAGACCCAAAGATTGACGTACATGGACATTACATTACTTTTGCAGAATAATTAGTACATAACAAAAATAGACACAAAATGACCGTAATAGTTTAGTGTCTTTGGAAACTCGGAATATAATCTTCTAATCGTGGTGAAAGATCTTAAACATCTTCCATAATGATCTTCCCCTTTTTTTATACCTAAAACCTTTCTTTATATCGTAGGGAAAAGAAAAAATAAAAGGGGTGAGATCAAATGCCCAGTAAGGGTAAACATATAGAACATAAAACAATCCACAAACATGTTAATGCAAAAACATGAACATAAAATCTAAACATCAAAATCTTGAGCAAAGACATGAATCTTGGAGGTACGTAAGGAATATATCATAAGGGAACATCAGTCATGATAAAATAGCATGGGAATAAAACATGTAATTTTGGCAACCATTAAGCACATGTTATGATTTCTATAGTATCCAAGGAATTGCTGCCAAGACCATCTTAGTGGACCAAGTCCCTTTCTGAATCGATTTCAGTCCTCATTTCAGTCCTGTAACACTGAACCAGATTAACTTACCGTTCCGGCTGTGTCTATCTCATTAGATATAAATCTTTACCCAATCCATTGGAGGGAGATATAGGTCCCACCCATCCCATAATGAAATCATTCTTACTTGTGCCGCAAAATAAACTTAAAACCTTCATCATAACCCAAAGAATAAAATAGGTTTCATAAAAATCATCCCATCATCTCATTATCCATATAAAACAAATGGACATTTCATCATAAGAAAACTGAAACCATATAAATAATAGATAAATTAAATGTGAAACAGACACATATGAAATAATGTAATCTTAGATGGAAAATTGTTTTGATAAAACATTTGAAATGAATTCTTGAGGAAAATATCCCTTCTTCTTTAAAATCATTTTCTTTTCACAAAATGCCATGAACATTTAAAATAAAATTATTTTGTTGAAAATTGTCATAAAATATTGTAGAGTAATCTTCATGAAAATGAGGCATTATGAAGCCGTAAAAATCCGTTCATGCCGTATAAGTTAAAAATAACATTTTCTTATACTTTTGTTAGAAAAGTCAAAAAGTACCTCGTATGGTAATAAAAAAAGATTCCTTACATACCATGTAGTAAAATTCAAAAATGGGAAAAAAGGACTTTAAACATACATGGAAACATTTTTATAAAACTTGGACATGGATGATAAATATTACCCCAGTAAATAATTACGTATAAGTAATCTCGGATAGAAAACAATTGAGATTGCAACATTATCCCTTACATTAGGTCCGATATGCTTCGTACATTTCCGAACCTCCTGTATAATGATTTAAATAAGGTCATTGACTTATGAAATAATCATATTCATTGTCATGATATCATATATTGTTCACTTATGACTTTATATTACCCGTTCTTTTGAAAGTTCCATGTTAAAGCAGCCTTTTGGGTTAGATCGTTTTATTTATCGTACGTGTTTGGACTTGTTGTTCTTGATATTTTTACTTATATCCTGATTTACTTAATTACAGAATGTAAAACATGATTTATATATAATATATATTTCATTATATACATATATATGATAGATCGATTAAATTAAATGAAATACACCATTCATGGACACGGTCGGCCGTACGTACGCATGAACGCTGTTTTCGTTTCCTTATTGAATTGAATGAAATTAAGTAGATGACATACATATATACACACATAAATCCAGTATAATTATTATGTCATATATTTCATGATTACTTATTATATATACTTTATAATCAGTCATGAATGATTAACATGGAGAATGAATCTCATCGCGTCGTGGAGACGGTAGTCCGTACGTATGCACGAGCGATGATATCATTCCCATGATTGTGGAATTGCATTGAAGTGTATGTATAATATTTTAGAATAAATATCACTTTTCAATAATCATATATATTTATTTATTTACACCATTATACCCATCCAATTAAGGTGCTGTTTGAAAACAGATTACACCACGACGTGGAGACGGTATTTTGTACGTACGCACGCGCGGTGATTTCATTTTCCGTAGGATGGATAGATGGTGAAATATGGTTGTTTCATAATTATAATAACATATCATTATATGAGTGATACTTATGTTATTACCTCATAATGAAACAACTAAATAAGAAGAAGTAGAAGAAGAGATAAAGTTGAAAGAATCGGTAACGGATATTACCTCTTCTTTCGACACGCCTTTTTGAAACCTCCTCTTAGGGAACTAATATTGGACCTTGAAGAAGACCAGAACCTCTAGGATGTTTCTAGGGAAGTGTAGAAGTGAAATTGTCAGGGGTTGGCCGAGATTGAACATTAAAAGTGGTGTGAGGAAGAGAGGGAGGAGGTTCCCTTTTATAAGGGAGGAGAGGGGCACATTTGGAATAACAAAAAATATTATTTTATTATAAAGTCAGATTCGGTTTTTAATAGCTCCAAATTGAGTTATTTTGAAGCTAAGGTGGTTATGGGTCGGGATACTCTCATCCAATATAATTTAGACAAGTTTAGGTTTCTATTTTAACCTTATCATTTAGATTTAACATTAAGTTAACTAATTTTTTCTTTTACCGTGTCTTCTTGTTTTCTTACACTATAAGGTTAATAAACTTACTATTACAAGCCAAAAGAACCCCAAGTTGTTTATTATTAATATATATAACCTTATCTAAGTCATTTGGCTGAACCTTAGATTTTTAGAAATAAAATAACAATTAATAATATAATATTTGTTTTAAAAACTATTTTATGTCAATTTTGACACTATTTGGTAATTGTTTTTTGTGAAAATAATAACAGAATTATTAGTTCTAAAAACATTAATTAAATCAATACTAACATGTCATATTAACCTATAAAATTATTGTAATTCATAAAAGTCTGAAATTACATTTTTTTGGGCATTTATAACATCAATTATGTCAATATTTCATTAATAAGATAATTACTACATCATCATTTTGTCATAAATAAATTATATTATTTAATGTCTAAAAATTATAAATAAAACACCATTATTTAGGAATTTTTTTATCTTTCTAATGAATATTTATAGTATAATTTATCTTATGTATAACTCTATATTAAAAATGATTTAGTTATTAAACATTGATTTTAACTATTTTAACCCTTCTTAAAATAAATTAATAATAAATGTCCTAATCTAATCCAAGTGGGCCTAAATTGTCATATTTTATTCCTAATGTTGTTTTTGGTCGAATTAAACTTATCCAATAGAATTAGGACATGTGTTAGGGTAATAATAATATCATTTTTACCCTTAATTACCCTATTTAGTTTTAACCGTGGTAAAAAAAGTAAAAAGTTACTATTCACCAAAAATTATTTTCATGTCATTGAACCACATTTTAGTCCTTGATAATAACCTTGTCTCTCGGATTTTCGAAATTCATCTCACAGAAGCGGTAAAATTATGTTTTATGTGAATTTTCAAATTCTCCTAGGAGGTGGGTAAAAGACGGTGAAGAGTTCAATAAAATTTTTATATATCTAAAATTATTATAAAATGACTCCAATTAATTAAATTGAACTTATATAGGTATTATGTATCAATTTTAAAATAAAATAACTTTAAATAAAATAAATAATTATTTAAATAAAAAGTCGGTTTTTGAATAGTAACCCAGTGTTTTCACTATTCATCAAAAATTGAATGTTTTCAGAAAAATACCAAAAATTCATCCTAGGATAATTTCGATATTCTGAATCCAAAAATGAAGTCCATTTTGACAGATAAAATTTATAAAATTTCAAAAATTGGGTATTACTATTCATAAGGGCAAGTTTATATAACATATCGTTGTTTAGCGAAACTCGGTTTTGCGTATAACACACGCTATCGTGGAAGGTCGCGATTGCGTGTAATGCAAGCCAAGTCAGGGATGCATGTTGTGAAAGCTCCTTTTGGTGTAGCGTACAACACAAGACATTAATTAAATTAAAAAGAATATTTTTCATAAAATCTCGGCGTGTTACATTCTACCCCCCCCCCCCTTAAAATGAATTTCGCCCTCGAAATTCATCGGGGTTATAAATGGTTTACTACTCGAAAGTTTATTTAATATAAAACGACGTCATAAAAAGGAATACCAAAACATGGCTTTAAAAACTAATGTATGAAATGTAACGGTTACCCAAATTAACAAATCACTAGGTTTCCACATAGGAGAACATAGGTGAAAATATGGATATAGAAGAGAAATCAAACCATCATGTTCTGATGGAGAGTGGTAGAGAACATGGATATGAAAAATCCAACAATCACAAGGCCATAAATTTGTGATGATCGAGGATACCATCTGATTCATTGGATATAAGGGAACTAGGACAACATTTTTTGGTTTTCAAGATTATTTCCCTAAAGTTTGAAGAATTTGAATTAGAATAAATACTTACTTTATTTTGGTACAATCTCCCTGTTGTTCGTACTTTGAACAATTTCCACTTCATCTCTTAAATAAATGAAGTTGAATTTGTTATTCATGAAGTGTTAACAGATCATGTGATAGAATGATGGGTCATTCCATCTGTTTCAAACAAAAGTTTTTCAAAAGTTATCAGATATACATAAGTCCATCTATGGTGAGGTTAATCGTATATGATTCCAAAAATGATCTTATACTTCATATATCATACCGCGTAATAAAATTAAACTAGTTTCTACTAACCAGGGACTTTTTGTAGGTGAGTGGTATGCGATAAAGTCCAGTCGCACTTCGGTTGTGGGTTCGATTCCCACAGCCTTGTCCAACGGGATGGGTTGTCGCCCATCCTGCAGGTTGTCCTTTTTCTAAAACTACATTACTATAACATCCCGTAACTAATATTGAAAAAACATATATCCATAAACAAAACTAACTTATGTCCAACATAATCCATTCCAATCTTTAGGCTTATCCATAATACTACAGTCCACTCTCATATTATAGTGAAAATGATTATCAGAGATTTCATATAACAAGAATTTTAATACCATCGTTGATCCCCATATATCATAAGATATATTTTGTTGGTCACATTCCAAAAATTCGAAGGCCTTAATCATGTATTCTCTTGAAAAATGAATACCCATTGAATCTTAGTGAAAACATGAGTGGTGTCAAAAGTTATCTCTTTCCACATACCAAACCCCCAAAATTCTATACACTCAAACCATGATATAACTATTTTCTTATATCAGTGATGAGATCATGAATACTGTCAAAAATTTCATTTTCTACTTATCCCTTCATTATGCGCATATCATCTTCTTTCCAAAATATATCTCAATCACTTTCCATGGTTACCGGTACTCAACAATTATTCAAAACCACAATAGACCAATACATAAATATTCCAATATTCCACGATACTATATACAACATTTTTTTGGAATCCCATTACATAAACACTTAATCATTCCACCACATCGTTGTCATATTCAACATCGCAAATAGTGATCACATGTGACTTCCCTTTGTCATTTTCCTTAAGTGGTTGCTAATGTCGATCATCATTAACCCTTGGATTAGGGCATCGATTAGCATAATGCCCCATTTCATTGCACTTGAAGCATTGAAGTGTTGGTTGTGCGTTCTCTGCTGTCTTTTCATTATTCACATCATTAGAAACCCTTTTTCCATTACATTGACACTCAGCTGCTCGATGAACTTATTTTACACACTTAAAACATTTTCTAGTCCCTTTAAGACAATCTCCACCATGCTTATTTCCACACTTTGAGCATAAGGAAACATTCATCTTCTTTTCACCATTATTCTGAGATTTCTCCTTGAACTCCATCTTTTGTTTATTTTCAAAACCGTGAGATGGATATGTAACACCAACTTCCATTTCTACCTTGATAGCACAACACACAATTTCATCATAGCTACTAAAGTCTCTTATAGCTAATTCCCTTTGAAGATTTTGTTTTAAGCCACTGATGAATCGATCAACTTTACTTTCAGGTTGGATGATAAAGCAAGATTCATACCTTTCAAGCCTTGTAAAATTCGCCTCATATATACCATCAGATTCATCATCCTTTTGCTTTAGTTCAAGAAACTACTTCTCCATCTTTTTTCGAAGAATACGAGGGAAGTACTTATTGAAAAATAAGTTCTTGAACTCGTCCCATTCCATGTACTCAATTTCGTATCTTGGCATCGTATGCTTGATAAGATTACACCATTGATCAGCTTGACCTTCCAAACGATATACTGCTAAGATGACTTTATCATGTTTATAACATTGAAGAACTGAAAATATCTTTCCAGTGGTACTGATCCATTGTTCAGCAACAAGTGAATCAGAAGACCCACTGAAAGAAGGTGGACGTTGCCTCATGAAGGACTGAGTAGAATATTGTTCCCTTCTCTGCTCATTTGGAAGTCCAGAATGATTCATAGATTGTGTAAGTATAGAAATAATATTTTTCACTCCATATCACATAACATTTGTTTTTTCAAGAGGACAATCATTGCATTGTCCATTACATTGATCAACGCGGTTCCTTCGGGTTCCAGCCATCGTCTAAAACCCTAAAAGAATAGTGTGAGAAGAAAAAGTCATGCTAGGGAAAACAACATAATAAAGGGGGAGTACCTTAAATATATAACATCATAGGTTGAATTATAAGATCGTTATTGTAATTCTATGACTATAACCTATACTCATATTGAACCTTAGGGACATCCCTAGACATACCTTAGAAATATCTCTAGGTATCTCACTAAATTTCTCGCATCATAGTTTCCAAAGGTTGACTAAACGTTTCCTATCATACCAACTGTAGAGACCCATAGATTGACATACATGGACATTACATTACTTTTGCGGAATACATAGTACATAACAAAAATAGACACACATGGACCGTAATAGTTTAGTGTCTATGGAAACTTAGAATATAATCTTCTAATTGTGGCGAAAGATCTTCAACATTTCCCACAAAGATCTTCCCCTTTTTTTCAAACCTAAAACCTTTCTTTATATCCTGGGGAAAAGAAAACATAAAAGGGGTGAGATCAAATGCCCAGTAAGGGTAAACATAGAGAACATAAAACAATCCAAAAACATTTGAATGCAAAAACTTGAACATAAAATCTAAACATCAAAATCTTGAGCAAAGACATGAATCTTGGAAGTATGTAAGGAATATATCATAAGAGAACATAAATCATGATAAAATATCATGGGAATAAAACATTTAATCGTGGAAACCATTGAGAACATGTTATGATTTCCATAGTAGCCAAGGCATTGCTTCCAAGACCATCTTAGTGGCCAAAGTCCCTTTCTGAATCGAGTTCACTCCTCGTTTCAGTCCTGTAACACTGAACCAGATTAACTAACCGTTCCAGCCATGTATATCTCATGAGATATAAATCCTTACCCAATGCATTGTAAGGAGATATAGGTCCCACCCATCTCATAAAGAAATCATTCTTACCTGTGACACAAAATAAACTTAAAAAATTCACCATAACCCCAAGAATAAAATGGGTTTCATAAACATCATCCCATCATCTCATAATCCATATAAAACAAATGGATATTTCATCATAAAAAAATTGAAACCATATAAATCATAGAGACATTAAACTTGAAACATACACATATGAAATAATGTCATCTTAGATGGAAATGGTTTTGATAAAACATTTGAAATGAATTATTGAGGAAAATATCCTTTCTTCTTCAAAATCATTTTCTTTTATCAAAATGCCATGCAATTTTAAAATAAAAATATTTTGTTGAAAATTGTTAAAAAATCTTGTAGAGTAAGCTTCATGAAAATGAGGTATTATGAAACCGTAAAAATCTGTTCATGTCGTATAAATTAAAAATAACATTCTTCTCGTACTTTTGTTGGAAAAGTCAAAACGTACCTCGTATGGTAATAAAAAAATTCCTTACATACCATGTATTAACATTCAAAAATGGGAAAAAGGATTTTAAACATACATGAAAACATTTTTATAAAACTTGGACTTGGATGATAAATATTACCCCAGTATATACTTACGTATAAGGAATCTTGGATAGAAAACAATTGATATTGCAGCATTATCCCTTACCTTAGGTCTGATATGCTTCGTACGTTTCCGAATCTCCTGTATAATGATTTATGTAATGTCATTGACTTATTATAGAATAATATTCATTGTTATGATATCATATATTGTTCACTTATGACTTTATATTACCCGTTCTTTTGTAAGTTCCATGTTAAAGCAGCGTTTGGGTTAAATCGTTTTATTTATCATACGTGTTTGGACTTGTTGTTCTTGATATTATTACTTATATCCTAATTTACATAATCCCAGAATGTAAAACATTATTTATATATAACATATATTTCATTATATACATATATATATATGGTAGATCGATTAAATGGAATGAAATACACCGTTCACGGAGACGGTAGGTCGTACGTACGCATGAACGCTGTTTTCGTTTCCTTATTGCATTGAATGAAATTAAGTAGATGACATACATATATATACACATAAATATAGTATCATAATTATTTCATATATTTCATTATTACTTATTATATATACTTTATAACCATTCATGAATGGTTAACATGGAGAATGAATCTCATCGCGTTGTGGAGGCGGTAGTCCGAGCGTACGCACGAGCGATGATATCATTCCCATGATCGTGGAATTTTATTGAAGTGTATGTATAATATTTCAGAATCAATATAACTTTGCAATAATCATATATATATATTTATTTACACCATTATACCCATCCAAGTAAGGTGGTGGTCGAAAACATATTACACCACGACGTGGAGACGGTATTCCGTATGTACACACGTGCGATGATTTTGTTTTCCGTAGGATGGATAGATGGTGAAATAGGGTTGTTTCATACTTATAATAACATATAATTATATGAGTGATACTGATGTTATTACTTCGTAATGAAACAACTAAAGAAGAAGAAGTAGAGGAAGAAAAAAAGTTGAAAGAATTGGTAATAGATATTTCCTCTTCTTTCGACACGCCTTTTTGAAACCTCCTCTTTGGGCACTAATATTGGTCTTTGAAGAAGACCAGAACCTATAGGATGTTTTTAGGGAAGTGGAGAAGAGACATTTTCAGGGGTTTTCTGAGCTTTAAGGCTCAATGTGGTCTGATGAAGAGAGGGAGGAGGTTCCCTTTTATAAGGGAGGAGAGGGGCACCTTTGGAATAACAAAAAATATTATTTTATTATAAAGTCATATTTGGTTTTTAATAGCTCCAAATTGAGTTATTTTGAAGCTAAGGTGGGGATGGGTCGAAATACTCTCATCCAATAGAATTTAGACACGTTTAGGTTTCTATTTTAACCTTATCATTTAGATTTAACTTTATGTTAAATAATTTTATCTTTTACCGTGTCTTCTTGTTTTCTTACACTATAAGGTTTTTAAACTTACTATAACAAGCCAAAAGAACCCCAAGTTGTTTATTATTAATATATATAACATTATCTAAGTCATTTGGCTGAACCATAGATTTTTATACATAAAATAACAATTAATAATATAATATTTGTTTTACAAATTATTTTATGTCAATTTTGACACTATTTGGTAATTGATTTTTGTGAAAATCATAATAGAATGATTAGTTCTAAAAACGTTAATTAAATCAATAATAACATGTACTATTAACAGAGAAATTTATTGGAATTCATAAAAAGTATCAAATTACATTTATTTGGGTATTTATAACATCAATTATGTCAATATTTCATTAATAAGATAATTACTGCATCATCATTGTGTCATAAATAAATTAAATTATTTAATGTATAAAAATTATAAATAAAACACAATTTTGTTGGAAATATTTTTATATTTCTAATGAATATTTATAGTCAAATTTATCTTATGTAAAACCCTATATTAAAAAATATTTAGTTATTAAACTTTGATTTTAACTATTTTAACCCTTCTTTAAATAAATTAATAATAAATGTCTTAATCTAATCCAAGTGGGTCTAAATGGTCATATTTTACTCCTAAGGTTGTTTTTGGTCTAATTACACTTATCCAATAGAATTAGGACATGTGTTAGGTTAATAATAATATCATTTTTACCCTTAATTACCCTATTTACTTTTAACCGTGGTAAAATAAGTAAAAAGTTACTATTCACCAAAAAATATTTTAATCTCATTGAACCACATTTTAGTCCTTGATATTAACCGCGTCTCTTGGATTTTCGGAATTCCACTCACAGAAGTGGTAAAATTAAGTTTTATGTGAATTTGCAAATTCTCCTAGGAGGTGGGTAAAAGACGATGAAAAGTTCAATAAAATTTTTATATATCTAAAATTATTATAAAATGACTCCAATTACTTAAATTGAACTTATATATGTATTATGTATCAATTTTGACCTAAAATAAATTTAAATAAAATAAATAATTATTTAAATAAAAAGTCTGTTTTTGAATAGTAACACAGTGTTTTCACTATTCATCAAAAATTGAATGTTTTCAGAAAAATACCAAAAATTCACCCTAGGCTAATTTAGATACTCTGAATCCAAAAATGAAGTCCATTTTGAAAGATAAAATTTATAAAATCCCAAAAATTGGGTATTACTATTCATAACAGCTAGTTTATATAACATATCATTGTTTAGCGAAACTCGGTATTGCATACAACACATGCTATCACGGAAGGTCGTGATTGCGTGTAATGCAAGCCACGTCAGGGATGCGTGTTTTACAAGCTTCTTTTGGTGTAGCTTACAAAACAAGACATTAATGAAATTAAAAAGAATATTTTTCATAAAATCTCGGGATGTTACAATAATAAGCTGATCCTCCCCTATATTATAAAAGGGAACCTATTGTTCTATTTGTTTCATAATTAAAGAAACATTATTTAAGGAAATAAGTTTATAAATACCATCCTCAAATCCCTCCACATTTCATAGAGTCATTTTTATCATAAAACCATCCTAGGAATGATGTTAGTGTAAAGCTAATGAAGTATTCTGAAGGAGATGTATAGTTCTTAACCATGAATTTCTATTTTGATTCTTTTATACATCCATTAAATTTTATTCAACCATTATTAAGTAATATAAAAATTATATTTCATATACTATTACTATATTATTTTAATCTCATTACATATATCCATCTCAATTTCTATTAAATCCAAAAGGAATCTTAATTCATGTGTATGGAGGATAACCACATCACACACCACTATAATTCATTTTCAATCATTTCATCTTATGGATGGATGTAGTTATGTATTTAATGTATAAATTTGATATTAATTAAATATTTTTAATTATTAATTTATAACAAATAATTTACAGTATTACCTTTAAATTCATTCAAAAATTGTAATGTTGTTCATGCGTACCTGTAAACTACTTCATACACAAAATGATGTGATTATTTTTTCATCCCCACCACACTTGGATGATATATATATAATTTTATTTAAAAAATATAATATGATATATATGATATGATTATAATTATACAAAGAGAAAATAATACAAAACTTATACCAATAATGATTTGTTATAAATGGAAATGTTACTGGTGTGTATGAACGTCCTACCGCCTCAGTGATATATTGTACATAATTTTTCAAAACCTTACTTCAAGGATGGTTTTATAATTATAATCAATTAATAAAATGATAATTAATTAATGGTTATTATTTTGGTGGTGATGGAATAATGTATTCATTTACCATAGATAGTCTATAAAGGTCAGTTATGACATATTAGTCAAAAATCATCAATAAGCCTGATGTTAAGTTAATTAAAAGATTTGTTGATTTTAAAGTAGTAAATAGAAAATTAAATAATAATTTTTTTTATGAAAATTAAAATAAATTAATTATTATTATTATTTATGAATATAAATAATGTAGTTGACTATTTAGACTTAAGAAATGAGATCTCCTTTTAAAATTTTACTTTTAATGTTTCCCTTAAAACTATCCTTTGATCTATTTACATATACTTAAAATCACTAAGTAGATATATCACTATATTAATTAATGAATTTTAAATTATTTTTATGTTTCTCTTGAATTTATTTCAGTTTTTTTCAAATGAAATATTTTTATGTATTTTATAAGGAACTTTTTCAAATTAATTTAAACGAAAAAATGGAATGGTCTATTTTAATGTATACATGGAAAATGACATTTACAACCACTATAATAATTATTTTATATTTGACTATATTTATCATAATACTTATTTTCCACAAATAATATTCATTTTTCTATTTATTAAATGTAATTTGATGATGGTTTACAAATGCAATGTATTAATTTATATTTCATCCTTTTCCTTATTGATATTTCTAAAAAACCCATTTTCAGGTTATAAAAATTCCATACATAAATAAAATTTTCTATCAAATTAATTTTATGTGATGATTATGAAATTATAGATATTTTCCTCTCATATATATACCTAGATTATTATCCATTTCATTGATGGGGTAATACTTTCCTTCAGTTCATTTCTAAAAATATTTCATTATGAAATTTCATTTGATTATGATATGAGTCATGTTTATGAAACCCATTTAATTTCCCTATTAGATTTATAAGTTTATGTATTTTGATAGATTTTATTTTTATGGAACTTATAATTATGATCATGTTGTCATGGGTTCATCTGGGTAGAACTCCAATTCATTGGGAAAGTATTTTTTTCTCATGGAACATCATATATGGGATTATAGAATATACCAAATATATTATGGGAGGTTTTCCACCATGTTATATTATCTAGCTATTTAGCATTGGCACATGATAATGTCATGTTACATTTTTTTACAACATTCCCAATTATTCTCTGATCAAATGTTACCATATTAATTTTTTATTCTCTAATGTGATTACTCACGATCCTTACATTTTACGATATCATGTCACAACATGTTTTCATTTTATGGTAACATACTCTTGTCCAACTATACATTCACTAACATGTCTCATTTTTTCATTTTATATTTTCCATATTTTTATTGTGTGCTCAACCAATGTTTTAAAATATTGTTCAAATGGTTTTAATGATGGGATTGGACAATGATGAGGAAAAGATGGATATTTTAATGTTATGATAGGAAATGAAATTAAAACTTCCTATATAATAATTTATTTTTCTATTTAAAAATTTTATACAAAGTAAAAAGTGTCCTATTTTTGATGTAATATTTATTTATATACATGTGACATCTAAATACTAAAAAACATTAAACGTAAAAGATCCTCCTAAATGAAAGAATATGAATTATCATCTCAAGAATATATATTATGGAATTTTTATATATGGGAACTTATAGTTGGTATTAGAGTAGGGCTTAGACACCTTTTGATATTAGGATGCTTTCATGAGAGGTTTACTTCTAGAAATTCATTCTCCATTCATTGAATATAACTATGGATATAATTTAGTAAACTATGGATATAGGTAATATCAATGGTTAGGATAAACTTTTATCCTAATGGAATTAAAATACATCAAAGACTATAACCATTATTTCACCTTATAAATAGACCTATATAAATAGTTTCTTACTAGGGATATATCTTCTATCATGTTGAACTACAGATGTGGTTAAAATCACTGGATACATGTCTACTATCACAGTTTGAACCATAGTACTAGGTGTACTGGAACAATTTAAAACTCTGGATACATACATCAATTTTTAGATAAAAACATTTGTTCTACTTGATAGGTAAAAAACAATTCCCACATCATCCATTTTTTAGAAAAAAATATAAGGCATACACCCTTCACCATATATATTTCACCTAGAACACTACTAAAATAAATATATAACATCAAAAAATTTATAGGGATATCATCAAAATACTTGAACAACACATGTTCATGTTGGATATCAATGAATAACCATAAAGTTAGATATCAATAGTTCCAAATTAATCATCAAAAATAAAAAAATCTAAAAAAAATATAGTGTTCTCTCTAAACATTTTATATGAAGGTTTATATAAAATACCTAAAATTTTATTCTTATTTTATCCTCCAGTTTCTTGAAAATAAAAATAGTAGGTATTCACGACCAATCCTTCTAAATCTCATATGGAAAACCAAAAAACAAGAAACACAAATTGATATCATCAAAACACAGGAATATTCAATGTGTATAGCAGAGATAATATAATACTCAAACAGTTAGATATTATTAGTTTGGGATTCATCATCAAACATAAATACACTTTAAATAAAAAAATCATGTTCAATACAAACATTTCATGTGATTTTTTTTAGAAAATAACCCAAATTTCAAGTTTCATCTATCCTCCAGTTTCCAAAAAATAGCAGGTCTACACCATGCACCAAACACCTACATAAAACTAATTCTGAAAATAATAGAAATAAAAGAACCCAGATATCTTCAAAACACATGAACAAACCATGGGAATAGTTAAGAATATATAATATTTAAAAAGTTAAAGATACGAAATTCATGATTCAAAATCAATCATAAAAAATATATTTAAATGAAAATATCATGTTCTATTAAAACATTTCCTATGATGGTTTGTAAAAATGTCTCAAATTTCAAGCTTCTATCAACATTAAACTTTATTAAACTCATTTAAAACATTCCACAAATTTTAAATTTCAATAGAACAATGAAAAAATGAAAATTATTCATCAATGATTTTTTAAAATAAAAGTCATATATGTTCACTAAAATACACTTCTATTTTCAAATTGTATTTCAAAAATTCATATCAAAAGAAAATATTTGAAACAAGTAATTACCATGAACCTTTTTGAATCGATAGTTTAATCACATTCATGAATAGTAATTTTTTCCAAAAATATTTGTTTCACAACTAGATTTTCAATTTCATCAATTCCATAATTGTATTAAATATTTTCTAGAAATTTATATTCACAAGAGATCATAATTAATCAAATACTATTATTAAGTTATACCATTCTAAATTATATTAAAATAATGATATAGTTCAACCCTAAAAAATAATATTTCTAGAAATTATATTTTTTTTGAAGGGTTTAATCATATCATTAAAGGGTTTTTACATTTTGAGAAAAATACCAGGAATCATTTTTGTATTTAATGTTTTTAATATCTTATACAAATCATATTCAAGTATTTCAATGTAAAACATACTCTAAATAAAATTTTTCTCATAATTTGAACTTCAATGTTGACTTCCTCACCTATGTGAAATTTTTAGTCATCGATTTTATGTTTTAAATGTATCTTCAAAAAATATGTTAAGAAATTATCAAACTATTTGCACAGATTAAAATCAGTGTGTGAATAGGGGTAATTACACTTAGTTGAAAAAAATACATTAAAATATTAACTAATAGTAAATGAAATAATTAAAAATGTCTATTTGAAACACCATTTGTATACTATAGATTATAAAATATCTAAATTTATTATCATAGCACCATGGATATAGACATCAAATTCCCAAATCAAACACAACCCTACAACCTGATAAAAATCAAACCACCCCCGATGATTCCATAAAAAATAAAACGAATTTAAATGGATGAGTGGACTAATAATAATATTATAGAACTAAAAAAACAATGTCTCCCTTGGATATCACTAGAAAAAAATTTCCAACCAATTCCTTTTTTTCTACACGAGAAACTATCACTCACATGAATAAGTATCACTGACATGGAATATCATTCAAATTATTCAATAATGATACCTTGTTAGTCTAAATATTCAGAATCTCCAATAAGGAATCCTTCTATAACCCACCCCATAATGTGACCCTACACACTATAATAACTTGTTAATAAATTATGTTATTTTAATTTTACCTAAGAACAATGAGAATGATCATCATGAGTTTCACTGTGTAATGGGAAAGAGATACAAGATATAGAAAGACAATAAATAGACTCACAAACACAAACAACCCCGCACCAATGGACCACAATATAAAAGAGTCAAAATACCCATAAATAAAAAAATAAATCCAAGTCCCCATTACAATGTCTTGGTCTTGCATGCTAATGATTCACTATGTTGATGGAACTCAAACCCTTTCATTGAGTTCGTTGAGTCTACTACTATAGGTCCACTGATAAAACCAAGGTTTGGTGTTGTCTCCTAAGTCCATGACAAAAGTCTAGATCTATCTACATTATGTATGTGTTCTCTGATCTAGAATAATCAACCAATATTATCATGAATAAGAACCCACTAGGACTTTCACAATTGATATTCTTATTACCAGTGATTATGATTCTGAAAAAAAACAACCAGAGTAATGATGTTCCTCTCATGGTAACCTCTCTCACTGAAGTAAGAACATTGGTCCGAAGGGAACTCACTACCCATCTCTATATCATACCATAATTCAAACTTAGAAAAATTAACAATTCTCAAAACTAAAACCTTCACTACGCACAAAAATAAGTGGAATGCCTAAAATAAGAAGAGGAATGAGACACATGGTTGGTGGAAAATGCACGATAAATTCTCAAGGAAAAAACACATAATAATTTCAGTAAGTATATTATAATATAAAAAATAATATTAACAATAATATTAAAATTAATAAGAAATCATAAAACTCAATTAAAAATTTATTTTGTATCTAAATTTCATGATTCTTCACCATATTAATTAAAATTAATGTAAAAAATTAATATAAAATTGTACCACATAATCTCTACCTTTAAAATTAATCTCATATCCACATAATGACTCTACACCACCTATAGACCATCTATTCCATCATCTCATATGAATTAGTAAACATTTACACGGTAGAACATCATGATTTCCCCAAATCATGCACTAATGAGATGCATGTTTCCCATATCAATGACAATACACACATTTCCTAAAAATTTTCATAAATTAAATCAAAATGAAAAAACATTATGTATAAAAACCATACATTTACATACCTTATTCATCATCTTACCATGATGAACTTGATTAAGTCTAATACCATCTCACTAGTACCTAAAACAAAATTCATGACACCATAGTACCCATCTATAAAAATAACAAAGAAAAATACACAAAAAATGAAAAAATTATAACTAAGAAAACTAATGAAATCATGAAATGACTGGAAACATAAACACTTCATGCATTATAAAGACAAACCAATCTCCACCTGAACCCAAAAAAATAAAGAGAACACCATCCTAGGAAGGGTTTCGAAATATCCACCTATGTAGATCACTCTACCTAAACCCAAGCCAATTTTAGAGTTCCTTAAAAACAAACTGCAACTTTAAACCATGTAGCACCAAGGGACCTAAGGATAAGATTTAAACCTGTGAAAAACATCGATGATCATGTAACCACTAAAAAAATTTCTACACATAAAACAATTATATGTTATAAAAATTATAATAATAATTTTATTCTTGTTTGTATTAGTGAATTGTGGGATAAAATGATATATAATTTCTTATGTACATTATATTTGGGTATTACACTTATTGAAATAGATTATGAAGAATCAATCACATAAAAATTACAACACCTTGATGATATTTTCTAGGGAATCTCTAAAAATGGAAAAATATTATAATATAACTTCCAAAATTATATTTGAGAGATACGTATCAAGTTAATTTTAAAAGAAACAAAATTATAAATTTAATCATAGTAATTACATTTATTGCTGTATAGATGAATAACATTTCATATACATGTACATAAGAATTATAGAATATTACTCAAGAATAATGATTTTTTTAGAAATATTTTATTGATTTCAAGACCAATAATCATCAAAAAATTAAAATAGTTAGTATAAAACTGATTTTCATTGATTATGGTATTGTATATTAATATTAAAATAAATTAAATGAAACCCAATAATATAATTTCATCATTCCGTATAAGGATTTTCCACAATACATTTCAGTCAATGTATATCCTAAACCCATAAGACACCCAACTTATAATACATTAGAAGATGAAAGATAACACTAACTATTGTGAAATAAATATATTTCTTATTGATAGATTATCAATGATTCTAGTTAATGGTGAATACATAGATAAAATCAAGTGTCACTATACAAACACTGTCAAATAGTTAAAGGGTATTTTAATATAAAATCAAATTTGATTTAAAAATCAATGAATCATACAATTTACACAACACACACTCACATGTTAAATGTATTTCAACACTTATGATGATAGTGGTTAGTTTTTAGAAATGATGAATAGATTTTAAAAGAGGATATGGAACCAAATTTGGTGAGTAAGATCACATTTTAAAATGTGTCATTATAATTTAATGCGATATTAGAAGAATATAATATGAATTTATATATTCATGGTTTTAGGAAAAAACCTAACATTGTTATTTATGTTTTCAAAGAGTTGTGTTCATGGATAAATTAGATTGAAGATGGTTGGATATTTAGTTTTATTGATTTAGATTTGGTGAATTCAGATGAGATTATTATATATATTATTGTTTAATAAGGATTTAGAGTAGTTGATAAGATATATAGAGGTGGATAAAATTAATTTTAACGAAATATAGGTACATAAAAATATTAAATATCACTCTCATTGGTCTATGTATGATTAAATTAGTTAATAAATTGTCTATGTGATAATAAAAATAGGATATTACGGGCTCTATGAGATTAAACTGGTTCAAATAGGTGATAAATATGATTAGATCTTTATATTAATGTTGTGTAAGACTAATATGATTCCTATGAATCTATTTAGGAATATGTCAAGTGAAACTCAACTTGCATTAGAGTAAACTATTCATGTATCAAAAATACGAAGGTTTTATTCAAATGAAGGCCACAAATAAAATGTATCTTAACTTTTACTTCACCCATGCATTCTCACAGAACTACATAATATTTGTTTTAAAAAAATATAACAAAAATTAATATTCCCAAAATTTGATCTAATGGAAGAGTTGATGATATGTAAATAATAGAACACTATTATTGGGTCAAGTTGAAGCGGTAATGGATGTGTGATATTTTGTGTTTCATAAAAACAATTCTAGATACAGTTACTGTGGAAGATAATGAAATGTAGTAAATATAAATTCTTGATTCTATGAATGATAATGTGAATTTAAATGAAAATAAAATGAGAATGGAGTACTATAAGAAATAACTGAAAAGAATATATGATTATTTAATATCAATGGTACTATAAACATTAATAAACATATGTTTGAGAAGATATACAACTAAATAATTAATCCCATAGATTCTCAAAAATAATTATTATATTATCTAAAAACTGTATACAGTAACACTAAAAATTATATATTACTTAATATATGTTTTTACTCAATAGATTATTTTATCATGATGAATGATGAAAATTATCAGAGAAACTGTATAAACTAACACAAAATAAAATTTAATTCTAAACCTATTAATTATAATTACTTCTTATAAATTTAATTATTTGAGTAAATACTCTATGATTAACAATAGTAGAAAAAGTTGAATATATTTTTTACTATGTTATGAACATTATATTACTGAATTATCTATGGTGTTAATTTGTTAATAAATTCAGTGACATAGTTATGTATTCTATAACTCATTTATTCACATTCATCTTAAACAATTAGTTTTTAATTCAAGAATTATATTATGGATAGTTATGCATTCATTTATGAATTATGTGATTCAGTTACTTATTATTTAATATAATGGTTGATTGTGAAGTATTTACTAATTATTCAATGTAATATTTGATTTTAAATGAATGATATTAATATATATATATTTAAAATCATGAAACTGATGAATATAATTAAATATATAATTCATTTTTGAATGAATAATAGTATAAACAAAAAAAGTGTAAAATAAACACTTCTAATAATTACGTTTATTATTTATTAATGGTTGGAAATCCATAACAAATATGATGTTATTATAAGACTCTACTTACAAGAATAAAATAATGTAGTCTTCATATGTGGTGTTAATGTTCTAGAAGTGGAGTTCTCACAATTGCAGATATAGAGGTTGGATATTTTTAAGTTGAAGATTTAAATTTTATAATAATATCCAATAAATTCTCCATGTATATGAAACATAACATATATTAGAAAATTCCACATTAATTATGATGTTTTATCATGGATCATACTGGTATAGATCATGGGGATGTTTGTTTGGGTGTTCTAATATTTATAATCATATCCAAACATTTTCTTCTTGAACATGACACATAACCTATGTGAGGAAAGATTCATTCTTTTTAAAAGTGTTGGAGAACTATGTGGAAAGATTCATTATTTCACATTAAAGGATCTTTTTTTATCATGGAGAATTAAATATATGTTTAACTATATTTAGATGTATGAGGTTCCCTATGATAACGAGAAATTATACATTATGATAATACTACACTTTCCAATGCAATATAGTCATCTATTTTATACATAGAGATAATATTTTTGTGATTTGTTACCTCTCATAATCTATACATGAGAAAAAAGGGTTTAGGGATACAAATAAAAATAAAATAATGGGTAAATGATGAATTTATTTTCTAGAGAACACATTCAGATAAATATTGTTTTAAAATAAAAATGTTATAATATCGATGAATGAAGATAAACTAATTATAAAAAATATACAACAAAAAACCACAACAAAAATAAATAGGTTTAGCGTGAAATTGATTACTAATTAATAAACAATATATATGAAAAAAAATTACATTTAAGATTATATTTGTAACAAATATTTCAATTCATAGAGAAAATGATTAAAATAAATGCATACAAATATTTTAAAGCATTATACAAGAAAATATAAAAATAATATGAATTTTCAATGAATTATCAAATGTTTAGATGTTCGAGAGTAAACAAATATTTAATGTTATTAATAGTTCATGTAACATGAATGTTAATAAGAATAAATATAAAAGTTAAAGGGTATAGTTTATAGAATTTTTAATATACATCTACAGATTTAGATTGTTTCCCCTATTTAGATAGTGGAATTTAACATTAGTATTAATTAAATCAAATAGAAAACTACAACATTCATGGGATGTATTAAGAAATGAAATCCATGATTGGAATTTTAATAAAAATAATTAAATGAATGAAGAGATGAAAAAATACATTTGAAATGTAATTATTATATACATAAATGAAAAGAAATAATATATTATGAAATTATAAAATAAAGAATCAATTATAATCCTAGTCTTAATATTTGAAGATAAATTTTAATTTTTCTATGTTTTTTCTTTAAAAAATAATGGTACATTGCCAAAATGAATTTGGTATTATGTTTAATGAAATAATGAAACCAAAGGTAGTGAAAATGGATTTAGATATAATGGAATGAATATGAAAATTATTAATGGTTAACATTTTTCAATTTCAACCAAAAGAAATTTTTAAGGACTAAAAAGGGTATTGTATTTTTTTATGTGATTGGTTTAATGATAATAAATTATTAAATTATTTTTTCAACTCTTATTGTGGTATAGATAATTCTATAATCCATAAATCTAAACTCATTAGAATACACCATTGAAAAAGTATTGATTATAATGTGAATTGAGAAACATGTAATTATTATAAAGAGTTTGAATAGTGATAAATAACTGATAGATTATATTAATTTTTTTAACATGGATAATAACTTCAATATACATTGCGTATCTCATAAATAGTGTCATATTTTACTGTAAAATAAAAAAAAATTATGGGGAATTGAATAAAATACTGCAAATGAATGTCCTATTGGATTGATGAAAATCTAAAATTATAATTAAATTTTTAAAATATAATATGTTAAAAACATTACTATTTTGATTGAAATTATTTTATAATATCTAAATTAGAGTAGTCATATGGATGTTTATTAGAAGAAAACATACATAAAAAACATATCATCTTATATGTATTTAGTTTCCAAATGGAATCCCAAAACATTGAATTTATGAATGGTCCAATTTAGAACACCAAGGGAATTATAATGTTGATAGAATACTGAGAATATGGAGGGGGTTCACAGATTGGGAAGGGATATGAATTCACAGTGATTAATTAGAAAGAGTAGTATTTATCAATTGTGAATTATAAAATGGAAGGAGATACATCATATCAACGATGTTAAGGAAAAACCAATATTGTATAGAAAATGTAACGCCCCGACCCTAGATTCCCAGAGTCAGTGATTTATTTTAATAAATTTTCATTATTAAAAGGAATCAAGTCCCAAATGACTGATCATTTTAGCAGTCTTGGAAAATAGATTATATACATGAACGTTACATTACACTTTCAAATATACAACAAAAAAAATAATCTTCTCTGAATTCCATTGTTCCCATATCTTAACCTTTCATCTAAAACATAAAACACTTATTGTGATCCTGGTAAAATAAAACATAAGATAGGGGGGATCTTAGATGCTCAATAAGGGTAAATAATTTAGTGGAAGCCATAAAATTTTAAGGAAAGATATGTAAAAAAACAATAGCCTTTTAAACATAAACTTGAACAGAATATGGAAAAACTAAATATAACATTACCATATTAACATGAACATGGATATTATACTAGTCTAATAATCACATGTAATAACTAATTTCATAATGTGGGAATGTATATAGTACCAAACTTTAATTTCTGTGTCAAGGCCTCGTGCTAGGGCCTAGGGGATAACTGTAACCGGACCCCAACCTGGAGAACCTCTATAACCAGAATCCAACTTGGAGAGCCTCTATTACCAGACTCCAACCCAGAGAGCCTATATAACTAGACTCCAAACTAGAGGGTCTGCTGTAACATGACCCCAAATCAAAGGGATTCCCTTTACTGGTCCCCAACCCCGAACATACTAGTCCAATACATTAATCTTAAGAAAAGGATGAAATATAACACAAACATTTATATTAAAACTAGAATACGAAATTTCAATACATTAACCATAAACCATGAATGGCATAAAAATAAATCATCCATATTCAAACATATCACTAAACCTTAAATACAATATGGAAGATTTGTATAAAAATAAATCAACTTCAAACTAGTGTAAAATTTATCAAAGGATGTTGGAATAGATGAAATCAAAAATATTTGAGAGAAATATCTCTTTCTATTTTTAATTAATTTAAGATTCAAATAATTATAAAGAAAAAAATTATTTTAAAATATTTTTATAAGATTATAAGGTAAGCTTCAACGATGTTGTAACGGCGGAAAATAGTTGCACCTACCATATAAGTTAAAAAACAATCTTTTCATAACTTTGTCGAAAATATCGTGAAGTACGTTGTTTGGAAAACAATAGTAAGATTCCTTTAAAACCTTTTTATAAGAAGCAAAACAATGGTATAAAATAGTTTAACCCATAATAAAAATGTTTTGAAATACATTTTTAAGAAACATTGATGTTGATGATAAAGAGGTCTTGTTATATAATTACATATAAACATCCTCGGATAATGAAGAGATTGTAGAATTAACCCTCACCATGTAATTTTACTTGGTCTAGGGTACATTTACATATTTTATAATATTTAAATAATAGTTATTAAATTATACAAGAACCGTATACATAATTATGATATCATATATGATCTTCTAATAATGCTATTTAATGGTGTTTCAGTATTATCGTCGTTTAGGGTGTCAACTGATTCGTTTTCCTTTATATTATTTGTTACGTGATTCATGATTGTTATGGACGGGATGTTTATTATTAAAATCCATAAATATATCAAGTCTTTAAATATGATTTTGAATCATCAAATTAATATTAGTCTTGAATAGTTACGATGTGGAATGAATCTCATCGCGTTCGGGGAGACGGTAATCCCTACGTACGCATTAGTGACAATATCATTATTTTGATATTAAAATCATATATAATAGGATGATATATCATATATAAAGAACAATCAACATGTTTTATTTATTATTTACCTCAATTATACATCATTATTATACCCATAAAAAAAATAATGTATTGAATAACAACTACACCACGACGTGGAGGCGGTAAGTCGTACGTAGACACTTATGGTGATATGTAATTAATAGGATGGATAGAATAATGAATATGGTTGTACCATATTTATAATAACATCAAAATATATATATGAAAATGGATTTATTGTTTTACAATGTAAGCAACAAGGAAACAAGAATTGGAAGAAGAAAAGAACTTGAAAGAGGTGATAAAATATTTACCTCTTCTTCAGGTTATTCATTTGGATTTGATGAAAAGGTCTCTATAGGTTATCTTTTTGACAAAGGAAGGCCTATAGGTTGAAGTTAGGATAGTTGAGAGGATATTTGGGTAGGGTTTTTCCGATCCAAATGGATTTTAATGTGTGAATTTAAAAGAAGGGGGGTTCCCTTTTATAAGAGGGGCGAGGGGCACCTTAGGAAAAGATTGAAATATTATTTTATAATAAAATAATATACGGTTTATAATGACTCCAATTTGATTTATTTCAAAGATAAAGTGGGGATTGGTCTAAATACTATCAACCAATTTGTTTTAGTCAATTTTTGGTTTCCATTGTTACCTTATCTTTTAGATTTAACTCTACGTAAAATTATTTATCTTTTAATGTGTATTCTTGTATTCTTACAGTATATGGTTAATTAAATTACTATAAAAATCCAAGAGAACATAAAGAGAATAATTAATAACATAGATAATATTATTTATGCCCTTTGTAGGAACCTTATTTTTTTAGGAATATTATATCAACCAATAATATAGTATTTGTTTTAAAAATTAATTTATGTTAAATTTGACTCTATTTTTCATTTTGTTATTTTGAAAGTCAAAACAACCATATCACTTTGAAAAAAATATATCTTATCAACTCTAACATGTCATATAAACGTTGAAAATTAGTATAATACATCAAAAGTCTCAAATTACATTTATTTGGATATTTATAATAACATTTATTTTAATCTTTCATTAATAAGGTAATTACTGCATCATCATTGTGTCGTAAATAAAATAAAATATTTAATTTGTAAAAATTAAACATAAAATATCATTATGTAGGAAATATTTTTATATTTGTAATGAATATTTATAGTTGAATTTATCTTATTTATAACACAATATTAATATTTTTTAGTTATGAACAATAGAATTTAACACTTTTAACTCTTCTTTAAATTAAATAATAATAAATGTCTTAATCTAATCCAAGTGGACCGGAAGGGTCATATTTTATTCATAAGGCTGTTTTTGGTCAAATTACACTTATCCAATAGAATTAAGACATATGTTAGGGTAATAATAATAGCATTCTTTCCTTTAATTACCCTATTTACTTTTAATCGTGGTAAATAAAAGTCAAAAGTTACTATTCAGTAAAAAGATAATTTTATATCATTGAACCACATTTTACTTACTGATATCAATAGTGTCTCTCGGATTTTTGATATTCAACTCACAGAAGTTTAAAATTTATATTTTATACAAAATTTCATTTTCCCCTAGAAGGTGGGTAAAAGACGGTAAAAATTTTAATAAGATTTTATATATCTAATTTTATTATTAAAAAGACTCAAATGAATTACATTGAAATAATATTGTTATTATGCATATATTTTTGAGTTAAAATTAATTTAAATACAATAATTAATTATTTAAATAAAAATTTGGTTTCAAATAATAAAAAAGTATTTTTCACTATTCATCAAAAATTGAATGTTTTCAGGAAAAATACCAAAACTTCACCCTAAGCTAATTTTGATATTCCCAATTTAAAAATGAATTCTGTTTTACCAATTTCAAAAAATTGAAGTTGTATTATTTAATTTAAAATTAATTCCCGTTGTCCAACCAAAAAAGTGTATTTTTAAGAAATAATAACTATCTAAAGATTGACACTTGTTTATGTCCAATTTCAAAGAGAAATTTCCTACAATGACCAGTATTGGATTAAATGGAAAAAATATAATCTATTTATACTTCCAAACCATTAAAATGTATAATTTAGCACTATAAATTATTTTGATTAAAAAATTTGTTTTTAGTTAAAATATAGTTTTTTTTCACTATTCACCAAAAAATGAAAGTTATCAGAAAAACAGCAAAAATTTCTTGTAACTAAATTCTTATGTCCTGATTCTAAATAAGAAGTTTATATTTTCAAATTGAAAAAAAAGTTTTAAATGTTGGATTTAAAAAGCGTTCTCCATTAAAAGGTGGTAAAATTGCATTTTTTGAGAATACTTTTTTTATCCGAAAAAATGTATTTGTTCTTAAATTATGTGTAAGAAACTCATAATATGCATTCTAAAATTATAAAGATAATATAAAGTTCAGAATTCAGTTAATGCTATTCATAACTGCTTTTGAACGGCTAGTTTGGTTAGTCGTGGTGCACTTGAACTCAGTGTTGTGTGTAGTGCAAGTTATTGAATTACTTTTAAGAAATAACATACTAAAAAATCATGGGGTGTTACATTCTTCCATCCTTCAATAAATTCCACCCTCGCAATTTTAAATTGTTTTTCGAAAAAAATACGTTGAAAATAGAAAATACCTTAGTGGGAAAACCCACGTCGACAATTAGGTTAATATAATTTTTTCTTAATAAGATGAAAATGGAAATGAAAGGGTCACCACCAAATTATGATCTCGATTAGAAGAACATTGGTGGAAATTAAAGACACATAAGAAGACGAAAAATGTAAATATTTATATGGAGTGGTTGAGGTCATCTATCACAAAAAGGTGTAAAATTGAGGGCCTCAAATCCATCAATCTATGATGATTTAAAATACCATCTGTTCAACAAAACATAAGGTATTTGGATAACACATTTTTGGTTTTAAGATCCCTTCCCTAAAGTTTAAAATTTTATTTATCTATATAAATAGCAGAAAAATTGTGTGTGTATATATATATATATACTTAACAAGTAGAGTTTCATCCTTCAACTGATTTCTACCACAAAACTCATCATTTACTCCAAAATATTTTAAAAAAATATTCTATTTATGCTAATCGTATAGGGTTACAAAACAATGAATTTATAATTCACCTATCAGACCTTTTTCAAAAAAAGAAACTACATTATCAAATCCAAGACATCACGTAGGACAGTGGTAGGTGATGCACCCTTGTCGACCTTTGGTTGCAGGTTCAAGTCTCGCGGCCTTGCCGGATGTGATTGGTTGTCGCCCGACCTCTAGGATGTCCTTTTTATAACAATCCAAAATTTGCCTTATGAATAGTATCCAATTTGAAACACAATCAATTGCAAACATTAGACTTATCCAAAACACTTATATCCCTACTCATAGTCCAAAATTTATAAGGAATTTAAACACAATGAAGATCCTTTTCACCACATAATAAAATGTGAACACTTCATCATGTATTCTTCTTTAAAACATGGTAACACCCTAAATTACCATAAAACTATATTTATTACATTCAATCTCCCTTATTCATCATAGAATACTTGATATATTCATTATATAATTTTTTTTGAATATTCCAACAATGATGAAATAAACAAACTATTAATCAGTTCCAAGGAAGTCATTAATATTCAATATAATTTATCCCAAGCAACTATCTGTTATTCCAAAATCACTACCTTATTATCCGGACCATATTAAGGATTACCTTTCCTTCAACCACGTATTTTCCAAAAAGTGTATCTTATTATTATGTCACTTTTCTTAGAATCATATTATCTCAAATCCTCATTAAAATAGTACTGTGGTGCAATCCATATTTATATCCATAAATCATATAACTAGTATATTTTTGATAAACCCCTAAAATGAAATAATTCTATAATAAAAACATAAGAACACTAGTCATCCCTCTTCATATAAGGTAGTATCATAACTTGATTATTATCCAACAGTATCATTTGCGGTATACTCTGATGAATGGGACATTGATTCACGTATTGTCCCAAAACCATGCAAATGAAGCATTTTATATTTGAAACCTTTTTCTTTCCCATGAAATCACGTACTTGGTGTCCTTTTCTTCCACAATTATAACAAACTATCATTCCCTTGAATCATTAACCAAGGTGATTCTTTCCACATTTAGCACATATGAGAAAATCCTTCTTTCCCCTCTTCCCTTTATCCATCTTTCTCTGTACCATCCATTTCTTCTCTTTCTTCCCTTAAAAGCCATATGACTGAGAGAATTATTTACTTATGTTATTATCACATGATATTATTTCTTCATATGTTTAGAATACATGGGACACTATTTCCCTTCTAAACTTTGGACTAATACCAGGAATGATATGATCATTCTTAATCTTTAGATCTTACATATTTCTAGAGTTCACATTCCTTCTAATGGGCACTATTTCTATACAATGACATACACTAGGCCAGTTTATGAATCACAATGAATATTTATAAACTTGTAAAATACTGAATGTAAATTGAATAGATTTTGGATATAATCTGTTATCATAAAAATATTTTCTTTGAAGAGGTATATACTAATAAATACTTTATAATGATTTTTAATGAAAATTATAATTATCCTAAGAATATCCCCCATGATTGTAGTAACAAAGAGTGCAGAAAAGCCCGTTTTCGTGCACTAGTTCTTGTATGAGTCTATCTTAAAGTGGTGTTTTTGGGTTTTACCCCTAGGTACATTTATGCGAGAGCTACCTCTATCTGCTCGTATTCAGAAAGGGATGTATTTGTTTGGAAAACACACAAAATATCTACATTACCAAAATTTTAGGACGTTCTTCTATACTAATATTCAAAGTCTATCTTAGGGTAATTTTCCCTAATAATCGTTTATCTAAATCTAGTTTTCGAGGTAATTTCTAAACATACTTTGATACCAACTATAGCACCCTAACCCCTGATTACCAGAGTTTGTGCATTATTTTAACACATTAACATGATTACAGCAATCAAGTCCCGAAAGATGGATCAATTTACTAGTCTTGGAAAATAGATTACATACACGAACGTTACATTACACTTTCTAACATAAAAAAAAATCCTTTGCGAATTCCATTGTTCCATTTTCATAACCTAGCATCTAAAACATAAAACACTTCTTGGGATAGTGGAAAAATAAAACATAAGATAGGGGTGATCTTAGATGCTCTATAAGGGTAAATAATTTAGCAGAAGCTATAAACTTTTAGGGAAAGATGTGTAATAAAAACAATAGCCTTTTAAACATAAACTTGAACATAATATGGAAAAAATAAATCAAACATTACCATATAAACATGCACATGGATATTCTATAAGTCGAACAATAAAATGTAGTAACTAATTTCATAATGAGGGAATGTATAGTACCAGACTTTAATTTTTGTGTCAAGGCCTCGTGTTAGGACCTAGGAGCTATCTCTAACCGGACCGCATCTCGAAGAGCCTCTGTAACCAGACTACAACCTAGAGTGCCTCTGTAACTGAACTCTAACTCGGAGGGTTTGCTGTATCCAGACCCCAACCCAGAGGACTTACTTTTAACAGTCCCCAACCCAAAACATACTAGTCCAATACATTCATCTTAAGAAAAATGTTTAAATATAACAGTAACATTCATATTAAAACTAGCATATGAAATGTCAATACATTAACCATAAACCATGAATGGAATTAAAATAAATCATCCACAGTCATGCATATCACAAAACCATAAATACAATATGGAAGATTTTTATCATAATAAATCAACTTCAAATAAGTGTAAAATTTATCAAAGGATGTTGACATAGATGAAATCAAAACTATTTGAGAAAAATATCTCTTTCTATTTTGAAATAATTTAAGAATCACATAATTATACAAAAAATATTTTTTTGGAAAATATTCTTATAAGCTTGTAAGGGAAGCTTTGACGATGTTATAACGGTGGAAAATATTCTCCCTCACCATGTAAGATAAAAAACATTCTTTCCTTAACTTTGTTGAAAAGGTCATAAAGTTCATTATTTGGAAAATGGTGAAAAGATTCCATTCAATCCATTGTTTAAAAAGTAAAACAAGGGTATAAACAACATTAACACATATTAAAAATGTTTTGAAATAAATTTTTATGAAACATGGATGTGGATGATAAAGAGGTCTCAATAGATAATTACGTATAAACAACCTCGGATAATGTAGAGATTGTTGAATTAACCCTTACCTTGTAATTTTTCTTGGTTAAGGGTATGCAAACCACCTGTATAATAGTTGAATAACTGTTATTAAATTATACAAGACCCATATACATAATTATGATATCATGTATGATCTTTTAATAATGATTTGTTAATGGTATTTTAGTATTATCATCATTTTGGGTTTTAATTGATTCGTTTTACTTTATATTCTTTATTACATGAGTCATGTTTGTTATGGATGGGATGGATTTTATTTATATCCAGAATGATATCAGGTCTTTAAAAATTATTTTTAATCATGAAATAAAAATTATCCTTGAATGGTTACGATGTGGAATGAATTTCATTGCGTTCATGGAGACGGTAATCCGTATGTACGCACGAGCGACAATATCATTCTTTTGATATTAATATCATATATAATTGTATGGTAAATCTTATATACAGAATCATTAAAATTTTATATTTATTATTTACATCGATTATATAATATTTTTATACCCATCCAAATAATAATGTATTGAATAACAACTACACCACGATGTAGAGATGGTAAGCCGTACTTACGCACGTATGGTGACATGTCATTCATAGGATGGATAGAATAATGAATATGGTTTTAACATATTTATAATAATAGAATATTATATAAAAGATACTGGAGTTATTGTTTTACAATGGGAACAAAAAGGAAATAATAAGTGGATGAAGAAAAGAACTTGAAAGAGGTGAGGAAATATTACCTCTTCTTCAGGATCTTCCTTTTGATTTGATCAAAAGGGTTCTTTAGGTTAGCTTTCTGACCAAAAGAAGACCTCTAAGATGAAGCGAGGATAGTTAAGAGGATATCTGAGCAGGGTTTGGCCTAGTAGAATGGATTTGATGGTGTGAATTTGAAAGAAGGGGGAGTCCCTTTTATATGAGGGTTGAGAGGCACCTTAGAAAAAGATTGAAATATTATTTTATAATAAAATCATATTTGGTTTATAATGGCTCCAAATTGATTTATTTAGAATCTGAAGTAGGTATGGGTCGAAATAATCTAAACCAATAGGTTTTAGACAAGTTTAGGTTTCCATTGTAACCTTATATTTTATATTTAACTCTTTGTTAAATAATTTAACTTTTATCGTGTCTTCTTGTATTCTTACACTATATGGTAAATAAACAAACTATAAACATCCAAGAGAACCTATAGTGGTTAATTAATGAAATATATATTATTATTTAAGACCTTTTAAGGAACCTTTTTTTTTAGGAATATTATTTCAAACAATGATATAGTATTTTTTAAAAAAATTAATTTATGTCAGTTTTGACACTATTTGAAATTTTGTTTTTGTGATAGTCATAACAACTATATCACTTCAGAAAAAATTTATCCAATCAACCCTAACATGTAATATGAAACTAGGAGATTATTAAACCAAATTTTATTTACTAATATCAACTGGGTCTCTTGGATTTTTGATATTCAACTCACAGAAGTGGTAACATTATGTTTTATACAAATTTTCAAATGCTTCTAGAAGGTTTGTAAAAGACAGTAAAAAGTTCAGTAAAATTTTATACATATAATTTTATTATAAAAAAGACTCCAATTAATTAAATTGAAATAATATTGTTATTATGTATCTATTTTGAATTAAAATAAATTTAAATAAAATAATTAATTCATTAAATAAAAAGTGGGTTTTAAATAATAACGCCGTGTTTTTCACTGTTCATAAAAAATTTAATGTTTTCAGAAAAATACCAAAACATCAGCCTATGATAATTTTTATATTCCAAATTGAAAAATGAATTCTATTTTAAAAATTTAAAAACATATAAGTTTCATTAATTAATTTAAAATTAATTCTCGTTGTCAAAACCAAAACGCATAGTTTAAACAATTAATAGCAATCCAAATATTAACACTTGTTTATGACCAATTTCAAAGTGAAATTACATAGAATGAGCAGAATTGGATTAAATTGTAAAAATATATTCTATTAATACTTCCAAACCATTAAAATGTATAATTTAACACTATAAATTTTTTTGATTAAAAATAATGTTTTCAGTTAAAATATAGTATTTTTCACTATTCCCATAATATGATAGTTGTCAGAAAAACACCAAAAATTTATTGAAACTAAAGTACTAAGTCCCAATTCAAAGAAAAAGTTTATTTTGTAAAATTGAAATTTTTTTTAAATATTGGATTTAAAAAGGGTTCACCAATAAAATGTGGTAAAATTGAATTTTTCGAAAAATACTTCTATTATCTGAAAAAATGAATTTGATCTAAAATTATGTCTAAGATATTCATAATATGTATTCTAAAATTATAAGAATTATATAAAGTTCGTAATTCAGTTAAAACTATTCATAACTGCTTTTGAACAGCTAGTTTGGTATGTCGTGGTGCGCTTGGACTCGGTGTTGTGTGTTGTGAAAGTTATTGAATTACATTGAAGAAATAACATACAATGAAATATTGGGGTGTTATAGAAAATCTAAAACATTGCATAGAATTCTATAAATTATAGTTTGTTGTGTAAAACAATTTTATAATATTTTGTAAAACACAGACTAAAATTTATAATTTTTTCGATGCGGTTTGTAAAAAAATTCAATTTTTAGTTTATTTGGTGGTATAAATAATTCTAAAATAATATCCTTTAACCTAATTTGATATATTTGTTGAAAAAATATTCAAAATAAAATTAATGGGGGAAAACAATTATTAATGGGTACTTTCAGCAATGTTGAATAACTTGTCCTCTAATTTTAATATATCTAAATAACTCATATAACTTCTAAATAAATATGTATCTCATGATATGGAAATTGAAATTTTAACCGAAAAATAAACATATGTATTGTGTATAGTAGGAATGATAAATAAATTAATAAAAATAATAAAAGAAATTAGATATTCCATTAAGGGAACTAATTTCATTATTTCCATGTTGTGGTATTCATATGGATGGTGGTCGGAAGAAAAATTCCTTTTGTAAGCCTACCATATAGTGACCTTATCATTTTTCACATATTATTAAGTATTTTTATTCACAATTAATCATTAAATACAAACCAAGGATAATAATGTATTGTGTCTATCAATGATTAGATGCATAATTAAAATCATGAAACATTAATAAAGACATATTTTATTTAAAATTGATAATGATAACCTAAATTACGTTTAAATATTACAAAATCATGGGGAAAACAAAGGAATACATTAACAAAGGGATGAGCTAAATAGAACACTAAGGGAACGAAGATATGAATAAAGCATAGCACATGGGTTAGAAGTCATACCAAGATGACAAAAAAATTCAAGGTGCATGAATAAACATAAGGAATCATAACATGTAGACATGGGATCATGAAATCATGGAAGATTAGGAATTTAATAGAAACCTAAAATATTTCATAAACATTATTCAAGGTCAACTTCCAAGACTATATCATATGATGAAAACGTCTTATAAGGGAATTATTCTTACTTTGTGTCCCAATATGACCCCTCATGAGACTTACTCATTAACAAATGTATTGGACTACTATAAAGGTTCACCCATAATAACATGTTCTAGAATATATGTGACACATTATGATTAAAAAAAATAATACAAATAAGGGATTCCAATGGAAGGAAATGGGTATCGTAATAATGTCATAAGGTGCAATCAATGGGAATATCATAATGGTGTACAAGAATAATTGGTTTAAATCAAACATGGAAATTAATAAGGGGAAAATATGAATATATATTAATAAATAATGTCTAAATTAAGTTAAAACATATTAAATGTTTGTTTAATAAACTATAAATGTGTTCCCATTTAGTGTGATTAAAGGGAAAATATTAAAAATTTATTAAAATAGAAAAAGGAATAATTATTTGTATAAAACCAGAAATGATAAAACAAGGTTTTTTCATGATAAAATTTTCTATTTTAGAAAAATAATGGTTTATTATAATATATTATCGACAGTACTTGAAAATATGTATGAAATTGGGATGTTCCTTTTAATCAAGCTTGCGTATCGGGGTGAATTTAGAAGGGAATTTTATAAAACATTTATTTCCACATAAAATAAATAATTATGAAGGAAGATTCATATGATTGGACCAGAAATAGAATTTATGAGGATTAAAAATTAATTATTAAAAATTACAATGTGTTAAAGAGATGTAATGTGTAACATGATGGAAAATAATGGTTTGGAGAGAATCCCTGATCATTTGTAAAATACTATTATGCACTTGTACATAATATTCTATACCATGAAAAAAAATTATCTTAGAAACAATTATACATGTATTAAATTTATTATAATTTTATTGAGTTCATTTATAACCATTTTGGTGAGATATATAGTTCGATTTCATCTTTCAAGGAGTGTTATTTTACATGGTTTACATGATTAGTTAACTTCTATGCAAGTATGGAAGTTCATGTAAGATTGGAATAAATAAAAAAATTGATATTATACGTCATTAATAAACCTAGATAAGTTTAAATTATCTTTATATCATTTTTATGTATTTAATAAGGATAATTAATACAATAAAACAGTCCTAGAAGTGATTTAATTTATTTTAGGAGCTTTTACGACAATCATGAACTTTTTATATTTTTTAACAGCATATATATATATATAACAGATAATATGTAAAACAAAATATTATTTAACTATGATAATGATTTTATGACTAGACTTGAATGTGGAAAGGTAGAATAAAAATGCATTGTCCACAATGGCGGTAAATAAAAAAATCATATATGATGTTTCCATTTTATAATTAAATGGAGAGTAAATGGGGTTTTATGCTTCATATTCCATTAACATAATAAAATTACAGTATATATAGGATAATTTATTTATAAGGAATTTTTTGATAGAGGAGGTAATGATATGATAAGAAAATAAATGAAACCAAAAGAAGTTGAAAGGGAATGAAAGAGGATTTCACCTATTGATTTTCATCTACCTCAGAACCTCCTTATGGAACATAAGTATCGCCTTTTGTTGAGACAAGATGCACCATATGTGGTAGAGTGGCCTGGGGAGAGTATTGGGTATAATATGGACATGATTCAATGATATTTAGGTGTGTGAAGAAGAGTAGGTTAGGGGTGGTATTTATAGGGTAGGAGAGGGTTGTTTATTATTATTATATACATTTTTTATTATTTTTTCCCAAGACTAAAAATATTATTGATCATTGTTTTTAAATAATGTATTTAGTGCATTTGATTTAGAACTAATTAGTTGATACCTAATCCATAAATCATCCATATATGGAAAATAACATTTTGACTTATAATGTAAATACCATAAATTATCGCATTTCAATATCCACAAAATATTATACAATTTTAGAAATATCCCAAATATTCAAGCCAATCCTTTTTTGGCATGTTGATTTTGAAATTAAGTCTATTTTATGAAAATAATTTTCTAAATATGAAAATTTTAATTTCTTAATAAGATCATCATTTACTCGGAAAATACTGATTTTTATATTTTATCTGATTTTAGAATAATGAAAAAATTATTATGGTCACATAAAATTATCATATAACCTTAAGAAGAAAAGTTAATTTAGAAGACTATTTTTGGAAAATAATTTTTTTAAATCATTATATAAATTAAAAAATTATAAAAAATTATTTATTCTTTACCTTCATACCAACACATAATTTATCATTTTAAAGGTATTTATTTACTTATACAATGATATATATATATATATTATTTCCATTTATAAGATAAATAATTTTTTTAAAATTATCATAGGTGTGGTTAATATTCTATTGGACAGATTACTATTCATAATGTTTGTATTACTATTCCCATGGTCAAGTTACTATTCCATCAGTATAGGTACTTTAATATCAACGAATACCTCTTATTTAATTCATTCATCATATAAAAAGTTTTTAATGTGATATCCATTCTATTTTATGTGATTTTAACAATATAATATTTTTATAAGAATGGAAATCACATTGATATAATTTTGGGTCATTACATTCTCCCCCTTTATGATATTATTCCCTTAAAATTTCATTTTAAATACTAATATGAAAATTGGTGAGGGTACTTCTACTATTTCTCACCATAAAACAAAATTGAAAAATGATTTTAGGAGGCTTTAATTCAAAGGTAATAAGAATAAAAAAAAATTCACATTCAAATATAGAAGGATAAACTGGTATATTTGAAAAATTTCAAAACATGTGATTCCCTATGTTTCAATGTAGGATAAAAATGGTCTTGTAGTTATCGCTTGGGTTCTTACTCACACTTTATAGCGATAATATCCAAAAATATCAAAGAAATCATATGATACCAACAATAGTTATCCTACACTTTTAATCATATTATTACATAATTTTAAGAAAAAATAATCATCAAATACAAACCAATGATCATAAAGTCTAGTGTATTTCTGAGATTAGGTACATAATGGGAAAGCATAATCCCAAAATAAAGACTTATTTTTTTAAACTCCACAATGATATCGTATTTAATATTGAGATCTTACTTGTAAATGGTATTACCTGGGGAAAACACGAACAAAGGGATGACCTGGAAATCATTTTAAGGGAATGAACATTGGATTAAAGCATATAACATGGGATAGAAGGAATAAAGAGATGACATAAAAATGATAGGGAACGTGAATAAACATAAGGAATCATAAAATTTAGAATATTGGATAATGAAAAATGGAATCATTGGAATGTGGATGAAATATATTACATGAGATAAACATGTGTTGAGGAAAACTACCATGACTATGTCACATGGTGGAAAAATTCCCATAAAGAAATAAATTTAACTCCATATCCTAACATGGAATCCCATGGAAATCAAACATTACCTAATAAATTTGAGTGCTATCTAGGTTCATCCATAATAACATTTTCATCCATATTTTAGCCACATGAAAAAAATACATAAATAATAAATAAAAAGGTTACACATGAAAAGATGTGGGTATCGTAATCTTGTAATATGGAATAATAAATGTGAATATCATAATGCAGTACAATAAGAAATAGATATATAAAAATATAGTCATTAATAATGGAAAAAATAAGAATTGAAAATTATAAATGATATCTAAATAATGTGAAAAAAATGTAAAACGTATGTTTATGAATCATTATAAATGATCTACATTAGTGAGGTTTACTAGAAAATATCCAAGAAACAATAAAATTGAAAAGAAATAATTGTTTATATAAATCAAGAAATGAAAAAATATGGGTTTTCATGATAAGATAAATGATTTTAGAAAAATAATGGTTGTTTATAGAAAATATGCATTGTACATGAAAATTCATAAGAATTTGAGAAGTTCCAGTTAATCAGGCCTGATAATTTGGATGAATTGAGATGGGATCCTTATAAATCCTATGTCTCCCCATCATAAAAAAATAATTGAGTTATGGTCATTTGTTTGGATAATAAATAATGAATTCAGGAGGAATAAATCATAGTAATTTAAAATAACATTGTGGTAAAGATAGTGGTGTAACCCGAAAGAAAAATGATTGTTCAGATTGAATCCCTTACCTTATTTATGAAACTACTCTACACATTATCTTAATGATTTATTTAATAAAATTAAATCAATAAATTATTTAACTCATAACCTCTTTAATAATTATTTTATTTATTATAAAATTATTAGGTTCATTTAACACTATTTTTGTGAGTTTTATAGTTCAATTGCATAAATCCGTGAGTGTTTATTTCCTTGGTTTTCATGATTGGTTCTCTTATTTAAAATAATGGGAGAACATTTAATATGAGAATAATAATATAAAAAATAAAATTATAAGTTATTATTGAAAATCTATAATTTTATATGATCTTATATATCATTTTTTATATGGAATGAGTATGATTCATCAGATAAAATAGTCATGAAAATGATTAAATATATTTTTGTGGTTTTTAAAACTGTCACTACCTTTTATAGTATTATTTTATATACTATTTATATATAACATATAATATGTATAAAAAAATCCTATCTATAAGTAGAAATGGTTTTATGAAAATCCATAAATGAAATAATGAAAAATAAAAATTCATCATCCATGATGGTAGTAAATCGACACATCATAGATGATATTTTCCTTCTCAGAATAATAGTTACAGGAGAATGGTATTGATGATAGATATTACATTAACATAATAAAATTTCCGTATATATGATATAACTTAGTTATTATGAATTTATGGATCCAGGATGTAAGGATATGATAATAAATGAAATGAAAATAAAATAAATTAAAAATTAAAAAATAAAGGATTTTACAACATGAATTTCTTCTCCTTTAGAACCTCCTCTAGACACATGTGTATTGTGTTTTTTGAGACCACATGCTTATAGATGTGGGGAAGAGGCTTTGTAAGAGTATTAGGTATAATTTGGTCTTGATTCTAGGGTTTTTAGGTGTAAGAGATGATGTGCTAAGGGAAGGTATTTATAGTAGAGGATAGGGGTGTTCTTTTTTTATATTTAATAATTTATTATTTTTAATCAAGACAATCAATAGAAAGAATTATTATGATAAAATATAGTTTCTAGTTCACAGTATTATTATATAATGGTTGATTATATATTCTATACATCATCCTTGAGTAAAAAATTCATCTATTTTCATATAATGAGAAATATCGTAAATTACCATTTTCACTATTCACTAAAATTCAACAATTAAAAGAAAATCATAAAAATCACCCCAAAAATTATTTGATGAGTGGATTTCAAAAACAGACTCCATGTTATGAAAATAAGTTTTTAAAAATGAGAAACTAAATATTTAAATAAAATCATTATTTAATCAAATAATACTGATTTTAATATTATAACTGGTCTTATAACACTTAAAAGATAACTATGGTATCATTAAATTATCTTATAACTGTAATGAAAAAATATTAATTGTTGAATATATTTTATGAAAATAGATTTTTATTTAATTAATTATATTATTTAGGAAATATTAAATAAACATTTGATCTTCACCAAAATATGAAGTGTTAATTTATCATTTTCAAAAAATTTATTTATGTATACCAAGATAACAATATATAATATTTTCATTTATAACACTCATAAATTTTATTTATAATTTTATATCTAATTTTACTATTCTTTTGGCTAGATTTCTATTCTAAATGGTTATAATACTATTCCAATGATCAAGTTACTATTTTATTGGTATATGATCCTTGCTTTCATGAAATACCTCTTATTTCATTCATTACTCATTCTTAATAATTGTATTCTATTCTCTAAGTGATTTTTTGTGATTGGTTTAATAAAAAATAATTACAAGAAAGGAATTTCTATTTGTACAATTTTAGGTCATTACATGTCTTTATTTAGAGATAATGATGTGAAATGAAATCAAGGAATATGGAATATATAATTATTATGGATGAAAAATAAGAGAAAAAATACATATAATACTAAGGAGTACTCATTATTTTATAAAATTATGAAACATTATAATTAATTAATATAAATTTAATGAAGTTGAGTTAAACCATTTTATTGGAACTCATAACATTCAACCACTTGTATTATGTAAAGCTATAAATTTCTTGACTTTTAAACCTTATTGCATAACCTTCTATTAATGATAAAAATACATACCGATTAAATTTTGGAATAAAACCTACCTTTCACATTCTTAATAAAAACACACAAATCATGATATTTTTCTATAAAACATTCTTTGGTTTTAAAAATAAAAATATTCATTATAGTTTTATAACCGCTATAAAAAAATGTTTTATCCTAGTGGATATATTTATGTGTAGGGTGAACTAAAGGTGTTATAAGTTCGAAAAAAATCTTATTATTATAATTGGTATAATATTCAAATATTAAAAATAAAATTAATAAATACTATATAGTATAACAATTGAATTTAAAATATACAAATGAAAAGTAAAAAATTAGACAAATTAGATAATATATAGAGTATATATGATATTTTCATGGGGTTCATGATATCTTATACTTAATTTCCTAAATATTTTCCTCTATGAATGAAAATATATTGGAATAATTTACCCAAAAAAATAATCGTTATTCTCAGAATGTGGTAGGTATAAATATTATCCTATAATTTATTGGGTCCTCAACAAGTGGTGAGGTCGGTGTTCAATCCATAAAATGTTAAAAAACAACAATAATCAATAATACATAAAAATGTGTCTAAAAGGATAGACTGTCTCACAAACACATGTTTACACATTCAAAAAGAACTAATAAAATATTTTCAAGAAAAACTAATGATATGTCGATGAACTGAAATGAAATTAGATTTAATGAAATAATGTTCCTGTTTATGAAGTAATTTGTTAAAATAAATGTTTGATAACATACTATTTATCTCTTATAATAAAGAAATAATGAATTATTTACTTATTAATCACATACCCTTGAATTATTTTACGATCATCTATTGATTAATTGATTATAAAAAAGTTCGAAACTAGTTGTAGAAGATCAAAACTACATGATCAGGTTTAGTTTGTGAATAATTTTCATATTTCTATAAAATTATTTATCAAAGGTATATTATATATTGAATTATTCATTACATTGTAAATTTTATTAATATATTTATTATTTTTCCTCATATGTGAATGAGTACATCCGTTTTGAATTAAATGTGACTATGAAAAAATAAAAAACAATGTCTTATTATCCTTCAAAAGAATGATGACGTTTCCGCCCAATCATGTGGATGAAGGAAGAATATTTATTACAAGGATATGGAGGAGTGTGCTATGCTAAATGTTTTTGGGTAATACAACATAGGACCTACTGAAGGATATTCATGTATGTATTAATCTAGTGTGGTCCACCCTAAGGAGGAAACGATTTTTTCTTATGCACTAAATTGAGTGGGACTCTCCTATATCACTCATGTGTGGTCCATGAATGAAAGGAATATAGTTAAAACAAATAATCCAAAAAATGAAAAAATAACATCTGATAAAGGTGGTGGAGAAGGGGAGGAACTCACAAGGTCCAAATGAAGTATTCAAAAAAGATATGTGATTGTTTAGGAGATGATCAAGAACTGTAAGGGATCAATGATGGGTAGGTGGTAATCGATGTGGTGGAAAATAGAGGAGAGTAGTGTCTTGCTGAGGTACAGCAGGAGTTCCATTTGGAGGTGGAAATGGGGAACCTATTTCCATGGCCTATATTTCCCATGGATTTATGTAGAATATAGCCATGGTTTTTGTAAACTAGGTCTATTTCATTATCTATAGCTACATTTCTATCAATCCATTTTTATCAATCCATCGTAATATTTGAATTTTCTATTAGTTTATGTCATATGATTTATGTATATCTACATGGGTTTCAAATATTATGGTTAACAAAATGTTCAAATCCGTATACACCCCTTTCTAATGGTTTTAGTGATTGGATTTCAATTTTATTAGGGAAATTTTGGGAGATAGTTTTAGAATATATGGTATGTGTAACCCTTAGGTTCAACATGAAGTATTATTAGAAGAATGATTTACATACATTTTATGGGTATATGTTTAATTTTATTGATATCCTTTTGGGTATATATGATCTTTAATGTTATTTTAATTATGGTATATTAAAATTTGGGCACATATAATATAGCTAACCATGAGGTTGGAAATTATTTTGGAAAATAGGTGACTAATGTTGTTTTTGATCATGTTCATTATTTTAGGGCACATTGTATAATATTTTTTGTATAAAATATAGAATTTTATTTTAGAATAATATATTATTTTTATGTTACATTATAGGGATTCATATAATTTATCAAAATTGTTATCATTTCTTAGAAATTATTATTTTATGGAATATATATTTTTGTAATTTACTTTTAGATTGAAAAATTTTATTTCCGGATATTAGTAAGATTTTTCATCGAAGCATATAAAATAAAATCCTTTAAATCATTTTGTTTTAATATTATTCTTTAATATTGAGAATAAATTAATGATAAATTATTCATTTATTGTATTATCTATATTGATATTTGGAAGTTATTATTTATTCATTAATTATTAATGACGTATTAATTTATAATTTTTTTTTTCAAATTTTAAAATTTTTCTTGCACTAACAATTTTGCTTTTGGATAATTTGTACAGATAAGATGAATTACTTTTTCCCCTTTTGGACTATGTTATTTATTAGAAGATTATTTTCATATATAAAGCATAAAAAATTCATCTTGGGTACTAATAATTTGGAAAACATTATATTATAGTAGAAATTGATTAAATGATCTAATTATACTTATCAATTATGTATATTTCTCCATGTTCTCCATCAATATGGAAATGTAATTCAACAATACATGAAAAAATATCTTGAAAGAAAAATGTTATTCTCTAATAATAATTTTTGAAAAATCTATGGAATTTTTCATATCTAATAGTTGTAAGGTTTGTGGTCATTAACCCTCTCTTGATATTTCACAATCTTATGATAAATGAACTATATCAATATTTATAAATATTTTAATTTTATAGTTTTCTCCAGGTCAAAATTTTAATTTCCAACTAATTTTACCCTATTTAAAACTATGATATGTATTATTCTAGATGAATTATGTATTTTTATTTCACTATTTTAAGATGATGTTTTAATAACACTTTTCAAATTATCAGTTTGGAAAAAAATTGTTACTTTCAGATGTAAAAAATATTTTTCTAAACCTAAATTAAAAATAGGGAATTTATTTAATTTTATGTTGGGAAGAATTCAACACCCCAATATTTTAAAATTAAAACTATTTTCGATGGAGTATAAAATATGTAACACCAAGTGTAAACCATTAATGAATAATATTTTTCAAATATGAAAATTATAAATTAGATATTATTTAGGAAGGTATAAATATTTAAAAATAATATATGATTATCCTACAAACTATAAATTTATTGATGGATTATTAAGGAATGTGAACTTAAATTTTAATGAAGAAATTTTATTCTTCAAAAATACAGTTTCCTACAAAAATTTGATTCATCTAAGAAAATATTATAGAAGATATTAATGAAATTTTATAAATATTATATAATTATATTAACATAATTTTTTAATTAATTGTATTAAAAATAACATGGGGTGAAATTTATGTATTTTTTCTTGAAATAGTGATTTTTCACTAAATACTGAAAAATTCCACTTTTTGTAAAACTGTTGTTTATTTTCAAAGAATTATATAATTTAAAAGTATAAATATGTTTTAAATTTGATTTAAATTTAATATAACTATTAATATGTATGATTTAATTTAATTATTTATAAATTGATCATATTTTTATAGGATTTTGGTATAAGATTAACCGTAAGCCTAAAATAATATTTTTATGAAAATTATTTTTATATGAATAAGGATTCTCCATTTTAATTAATTTAAAAACCCCCAATATTGAAATAATTAAATGAAAATTATAATATATATATATATATATATTATAATTTAAATTCATATAATTATTATTTCTATTCATGGAGTTAATATATGATTATTTATTTTATGAAAAGATAACTTTTCCAAAAAACCCGCTCTTCATCATGCTTTTCAGCATTATTATAAAATTAATTCCATCATTTTATAGATATTTAATTTGATAAAATAGAATAAATATTTTTAATCATTATAATAAAAATTATTTAATTGGTCAATTTTTTAATCATAGTGAATAATAAAAAATATAGAGAATTCACCATGGTAAACGAAAAAATTGTGTTAACCTATGTTTGAAGAAAGTGATAGTGGCACCAATATTCAACTACAATATTATTTTATAAAGTGATTTCAACCCTTACCCCATTTGGGACCAGAATAATGTTTTTTTTAAAAACATATTCATGAAAATGACATATATAATATTTTAATTAAACAAAAAAACAAAATGTCATGTCTTTCATTTAAATATCTCTTATCATCCCACGTAGGGATAAAAATTAGTTTTGAATAATTATTAATATTCATTTTTAAACTAATTAAATTAATTTCATAATTGTAAATTATTTATAATTTTTATTAATAACATAATTACAAAAATTATTACATAATTTGGTCACAATATTTCATCAATTAGTTGAAAAATAAAACAAATAATTTATGAAATAGTAATAGTAAAAAAATATGATTGAATTATTATGTTAAATATTTTTATAGATATGTGTATCATATTTTGGTGGGTGGAAGGATTATATTCAAATTACTTTTTTCAGTTTTTGTTAAAGTCAAATTAGAAAATTTTATAATTCGGTGGAGGGGGATTACAAAGAAACAAGTAAACTACTATGGAAACAAGTACTTGGGGAGGCTCGATCATGATATCACCCATAAGGACACTAAAATTTGTATCAAATAGGATATCCCCCTATGGTCATTTGATGTAAATTTATATAAATACTATGGAAATAGACACAAATGATATTTTATAACAAAATAATGGTTCATTAGATGATTTAACATTAATATAAATATTATGTTCATAAAAATGATTGTAATATGGTTATAAATTTATACCATGGTCCATTTATTAAAAAATCATCCTTTTATAGTATTTATCATGAACCTAATGTTTAAACACCTAGTTTTCATTGAAATTCTCCCAATTTGAAAATAAGGGTTAAAATACAAATAAAAGGGTCAAAAAATCACCTAAAGTTGGCCAATTTTTATTTAATGAAAATATTTTAACTTTTATTTTTTATTTCCTACTTTACTATAAATTTTATCCATTTTCATATGAAAATTAATTTATATTAATTTATCACATTAAGAAATTCCATGATTTCCCATACCCACTCTTATAAAAGGGATCATATTCTTCACTTTTCATCACACATCTTAAACGGCTTTGTTAAACCAATATTGTTCAAAATACATTCCATATATCCCAATAAGTTTCCTAGAGTAGATGGATTGATCATAAATTTCTCCCAAGTATTTATTTTGTTTAAACCTATTGAGGTTTTCCAAAGAAGAGGTATAGTTCTAAACCATGCATTTTCATTTTGGTTAATTTTATAATTCATTAAATCCCCTTCAACTATGATGAAATAATAACAACAATATAATATATATATATATAATTGTTATTATGTTAATTGAGTGGCCAATATCTAAATCCACTTTCATCAAATGTGAAATAAAACCATCATTTGTGTGTATTGTGGACTATTACCTCATGAAATGATTTATTTCATTTTCCATACTCAGATTTTAAACATTATTATAAAAACTATCTTATTAAATATATATATTTATTTTTATTTATAATATTCCTGAAATATTTAACATTCGTAAATTATAATATACAATTTTGTTTAGTAAATTTCAATTCATTAAAAATCATAATGTCATTCATGTGTACCTGTGGACTACTGAGCCCATAAAGAGATGTCATTAATTTTTCTTCACCCCATTACATAGATAAAAAATATAATTATATGAATTGAAACAACATGGTATTTGTAATATGATGATATTTTATGAAACATAAAATAATACATACATTTTTCCCATAATGATATTATAAAAATGGTAATGTTACAAATGTATACTTAAGAACTACCATCTCTGTGATTGTAAACATAGTTAATTATACATATCTATAATTGATATATGGTTTTAAATTTATAATTGGGGTATATAAATGATTATTATTTTATGATAAATATTTTATTGATGATGAAATAATGACCATATTGTTCATATATAGAAACCCATACCATACATAAATAGATATTACATCTTAATAGAAATGTATTCATTATATATAATGATATCCCATGCCAGATTCATTTTTGTATAGTTCCATTGGATACCTGGAAATATAAACAACAAGTTCATATGAAACCTATATATTCATTAACAAATTTCTTTATATCTAGAACCCTTATTTAAAATATCTTGTATAAAACCATTCTTTAGTCCTTATGGACTAAAAATAGTAAAGGGAGATATCAGATGCTCAGTAAGGGAAACAACAAAGTCATCAATGATAATATAAAAATATAATGAACATAACTGTAATATAAAATGTGATTAACATTTAAAAACCACACAATTTGTTGTATAGTTCATAATCATAAGTCATTTAATAAATCTTGACAATTCATATGTAATGAATCGAAATGTAAACCAGGAACATAATCCACAAGAGTTTTACAATATCACAAGACATTTTTTTTGGAATACCAAAATCCATAGAGAATTATTTCTTTAGTATTGAAGGGTAATTTCTAAAACAATAATAGTATAATGGGTTTACTACAAAAACTATCAATGTAATTAAGGCCCAATCAGAAGATTATCATATTGGAAAAAGTCCCTTATAGAATAAAGTTCACCCTCTATTCTAATCTTGTTTATCTCATGAGATATCAATATTTTGCAAATTAATTGTAGAGGGATATAGGTTCCACATTTCAATTAATGAAAATCATATATACATGTTCCAAAAGATCATAAAATAATCATTATATCAGAACCCATGAAAATAAACCTGTAATGACCTGGATATTCCATTTAATTTTTTTAATACATGGAATTATTACGAGTTTGAGAAAATCAACGGCGTGTGATTCTGTGGCCCAGAATTAATTTCTAATCTTTTTTTTCAGGTACATTCAGTAAACACGTGATGGTCCTTTTATAACATTTGAACCGTTGCGCAGATTAAAAATATTAGGGCATTGTTGAATCTGCAGCATCGGGATTCCCTTAAGGGATGCTTTAGTTTGACTGCAGTAGGTCTGGAGAAGAAGTAATTTTTTGTGACATTTAAATGAAATGAAATAAAATAATCTCATTATTTTATTTATTTTCTACCAACAGAAAAGAGGAGTGTGGGACCTATAGTGAGTCAGGCCAATGAATTGCTTGACTTTCCAAATTTTAGGTAATGATGTCGTAGGGGGGTTAGGAAAATTCTTAATTTAGGAGCCCCATTAACTCCTCGCGTCATTTATTACTCTCCCACTCTACTATAAATATAGAACATGGGGGAGGGGTTTCAGAAATGCTTTTCCAAGAATCAATGTTCTGTTGGAGTGCCATAACATTGTTCCCTTATAGGACGGAGCCAACCCCAGCAGGAGGTGACATGCGACACTGAAACCCTAAACCAGAGATTAACGTTCGAGCATCAGTGAGGACAACTTGTTGCGGGGACAGTGAACAATGAGACTCCCTCAATAGCGAGTTCTCTCCAAAGTTTTGAAGTAGGGGTTTATTTGTTTATGATTTTTGAATGGTTTCCTCTTCCCAGTTCATGAATAACATGAAGAACACAGGTCAACCGACTAATGGGTTGGCCCATGATTCATTTGTCATTGAGGGAGGATTGAAGCGGGGTATCTTGTAGGGTTTATCTTGTTTATTAATTCAATTATTATTAAACCCTTAACACCCCTCGTGTTTAGAAAATAATGCGGAGGGTGCAGTCTTAACGAACCCGGCCCTAAAACTCCGCTATCTTTGATACATCCATGCGCCTTCTTAGAAGACGTTGAGCACGTCGACGCATGCCGCAAGAGGAATGTTGTGGCTCATCAGCCGCGTTGAATGGAGGAGACTGCCGACATGATGGTTGTCCACCGGAAGGGAGGTGGTGTGACCGCCATTCCACTGGGGAATAGACATTACAACCAAAGCCATGGAGGAATCTGAATCTGCCACTTATGGGTTCCGCTGTGACCGAGCGGCGCCCGTGCGACGTCTTCGCCTTTTCGACTGAACAACCTTCGGGCTGTTCGAGAATCCGGGAGACTAGGAGGTTACACCTCCTATGTTGGACTAAACCTGGATACTGCCCTCAGACCAGGTCGTTGCACTCGAAGTAGGATTCCTCCCTCGAGTCGGGCCACCCCTCTCGATCCAAGTCGCTTCCCTTGAGACGGGCCGCCGCCTTAAATATGGGTCGCCGCCCTTGAGTCGGGCCGCCGCTCTTGAGTTGGGCCACCTCCCACAAGTCGGGTCCCCTCCCTCGAGTCGGGACGCAGCCCTTAGAGTGGGCTGCTGCACTTGGCCTGGGACACCGTCCTGGCAGGCTGCCGCCCCGGCGGTCCACTGCCCCCAGACTGGGTCGCTGCCCTAGCAGGACGCTACCTAGGAGGGCTGCCCACCCACCCCACCCAGACTGTGCCACCGCCCGAGCAAGCCACAGCCCACAGACCGAGCCGCCACCCTTGGAGCAGGTTGTCACCCCCGCGTCGGGCGCAGCCCCCGAACCGGGCCACCGCCCTCGAGGCGGGCTGCCACCCTTGGACCGGGCCACGGCCCGTGGCCGGGCTGCTGCCCAGACGCCGGGCGCCCTCCCTCATGTCAGGTCACCGCCCTCAAACTGGTTCGCCACCCTCAGAGCAGGTCACCTCCCTCCCATTGGGCCCCTACCCTCCTGCATCAGCACTAGTGGATATGGATGAAGATGGTTGTAGAAGACTTTATTTCACGATGAATCACTTGTCAGCAAGTGAAGGCAGAGCATCAGGTCCAACAGGCTTAGCTCAGCCACTAGAGGTGTCATAGTGGATGTGGGATCAGATCTCCATGGAAATTGGGACAGGGCTTCCACATACGTCCATGGGACATGATTCCATATGGTTGATCATTGACAGACTCACCAAGTCATCACACTTCTTACCTATCTAAGAGAAAGGATTAGTAGAGGGATTGGGATGCCTCTACATACTTGATATCATGAGACTTCATGGGGTTCCATCGACGATCATCTATAAAGGTGACTCACATTTTACATCCCGGTTGTGGAAGGGATTCCCAAAGACGTTTGGGACTCAGCTACATTAGAGCACAACCTTTCATCCTCCAAATTATGGTATGATGGAGCAGACCATTCAAAAGCTTTAGGACATGCTTCATGCATGCGTCCAAGATTTTGGCTACAGTTGGGAGGATCACTTGCCTTTTGTGGAGTTCTCATACAACAACAGTTATCACTCCACCATCATTCTGGCACCATTTGAGGCCCTATATGGCTAACCATGGTGATCATCTCAATGCTGGACCGACCTAGGGGAGTCATCACTTATTGGCCCAGAGTTGCTATGGGCTACCACTGAGAAAGTGCAGATCATCCAAGAGTGGATGAAGACTGTACATAGCAAACAGAAGTCCTAAATGGAAAAAATACAGAGACCTTTGGAGTTCTAGGAGGGGGACCACATTTTCTTGTGAGTCTCTCCTCGACAGGGACTAAGAATTTTTGGATGAGGTGGAAAGTTACCACCGAAGATTATCAGGCCATTTATGATACTTCATAGGATATGCTAGGTGGCATACCTCATAGAACTTCCACCGTAATTAGATAAGGTGCACGTCATCTTCCACGTATCCTAGATGAGAGGATATGTGCATGTATCTTCTCATTTCATCGACCATGGAGTGATGGACATAGATGATGGGGCTACATTTATGGAGGATCTAGTAGAGAATGAGGATCGACAGTAGCGGGTCCTTTTTTGGGGGTCGATTCCTCTGGGGTGTGTTGGCTAGAAGCACGAGAACCTCCAAGAGTGAAAATGGGAGAGGGAGGCTCAAATTCATGCTCGGTACCCCTATCTGTTTCCTTAGTGTAGGTTGTGTCTTTCGAGGATGTAAATACCTTAGGTGGGTAGAATGTAAAGGCTCGTATATTGTACTTTTTTTTTATTTTTTTTATATATAATTTTAAAATTTATGCGAAAATCGACGGTGCGTGATTCCGAGGCCTGGTGTGCCCAGAATTAATTTATGAACTTTTTTGGGGTACATATAGTAAACATGTGAGTGGAGTTTTCTAATATTTGAATCGTTGCTCGGATTAAAAATACGAGGGAACCATTGAATCCACATTTCCAGGATTTGCTTAAGGGAGGATTTTCCTTAAAAATAGTAGGTCTGGAGAAGAAGTTAATTTTTGTGACATTTAAAAGAAATGAAATTAAATAATCTCATTGTTTTATTTCTTTTCCACAAAAGACAAGCATAGTGTGGGACCCACGGCGAGTCATGCCAATGAATGGCTTGACATTCCAAATATTATGTAATGACATCTTTGGGGGATTTGGAAGGTTCTTAATTTATGAGCCCCGTTAACTTCTCACGTCATTACATACTCTACCCCTATCCTATAAATAGAGAGCTTAGGGGAGGGGTTTGGGACAAACATCTCCAAGAAAGGAAGTTCTGTTGGAGTGTCATAATGCCGAGCCCTAAGAGGAAGGAGCAGACCCCAGAAATAGGTGACATGCGACACTGAAACCCTGAACGAGAGTTTGACGTTCAAGCGGCGGCGAGGACAGCTTGTTGTGGGGATGTAAAACAATGAGACTCCCTCAAACATTAGCGATATCAATAGTTTTGAGGTAGGGGTTAATTCTTTTACACATTTTGAATGGTTTCCGCTTCCCCATTCTTGAATAATACAAAAATGTGGGTCAACTAGAAAATGGGTTGAACCGCAATTCATTTGTATTTTCGGGAGGATCGTTGTGGGATATCTTTTGGGGTTTATCTTGTTGATTAATTCAATTATTATTAAACACATAACACCCTATATATTTAGGAGCTAATGTGGATGGCATGGACCGAACAAACCCAGCTTGAACGTTCTGATATCATAGCTAAATCCTTGTGCCTCCTTGGATAACTGCGAGCATGTCGATACATGCCGCATGAGGAATTTCACGGCTCTTCAGCCGCGGAAAATAGAGAATGTGGTTGGCACGATAGCCAGCCATGGGAAGAGAGGCGGCGCGACAGCAATGCCACCAAAGAATGGAAGGTACGGTCAAAGTTGTGGTGGATGTCGATCCCGCCTCTAGCATGTTCCACGATGCCGCCGCCTTGGTAACCGAATGACCATCGGGCCATTCGGGAATCTAGGATACTGAGGGGTTACACCCGCCCCCATCGGACAAAACCAGGCCACCTCCCTTGGCTGAGCCACCTCCCCCGGAGTAGGCTGCCCCCCTCACACCAGGCTGCCGCCCTTGAGCCAGGCCGGAGCCCTATAAGCAGGCCACCGCCCTCGCACTGGGCCGCCGCCCTCCCACTGGTAGCCGCCCCCGCACCAGGCTGCCGCCCTTATAGAGGGTCGTCTCCCTTGAACCTAGCTACCTCCCTCTAGCTGGGCTTCCACCCCTGAAGCGGGCCACCGCCCTTGGGTCGGGCCGCTGCCCCAGTGGGATGGCGTAGCAGCGGGCTGCCGCCCCAGCGGGCCGCCTCCCCCGTACCGGGCCACCGCCCTCGGACCAAGACACCGCCCAAGCGGGCCGCTGCCCTCAGACAGCCCCCCCCCACTCGGATCAGGTCGTAACCCTCACATAGGTTCACCGCCCTCGATTCAGGCTACCTCCCTCAAGCCGGGTCACCGCCCTAGGACAGGGCTGCCACCCTCGGAGCGGGCTACCGCCCTTGGCCGGGCCACCGCCCTCGGCTGGGTCGTCGCCCATGTTCTGGTCCGCCACCCTCACTACAGGATGACTCCTTCATGCTAGGCCACTGCCCTTGATCCGGGTTATCTCCTTCGAGCCGGGTTGCCGCCCTCGAGCTGGGCCGCTGTCCTTGGTCCGGGCCGCTGCCCTTGGGCCTGGCTGCCTCCCAGCGAGCCTCCACCCCACGTGTGCTGCTCTATTCAAGCCGGGTTTCCCTTGCACGCTGCCCCTCTTGTGGGTGCCCCACTTGTAGGCCAAACCGAACATCAGCCGAGCCCAGATAGGGTCGGGCTGGGTTGGTCTGACCGGTTTAGACCGGACCCAGGCCCAAATAGGCCTAGAAAAACTCAAAAGACCTTATCTTGAGAACCGAACATCCATATGATGAACCATATGCGGCATTGGGACCTTGCAAGTGAGATGGTCCTTTTTCTATACACCATTATATTTTTGCAGAAACTTGGTGTATGGTAGGGTTGGATCACACCTGAATCCAACCGGCCCCTCGGAACTGAAATGAAAATAACACACATACCAAGTGTCTGATTGATGCGCTGTCTATTGTGTTGGAACCCTTATGACAGGGAGGGTCATTGTGTTACATCCTAGTGAGACTTCGTGGTGGTTGAGATTTGATTGAAGTCTTGGGGAGCGGTTCTCCAAAGCACACTACCTACGGAACCATGCGACCGGATGAGACCTGACGATTGCTGACTTTTTGACATGATGTGACCCGATGACTGTAGTACGTGATGGGGAGGAGTACCTTAGCATACCATGATAGGGGTGGGTGGTTCTGTTTGAGCTATCGGTCCATGGTGAGGAGCGGTCATGGTACACGATGGGGAGGAGTACATTAGAAGACTGCAATGGGGGTGGGTGGCTCTATGTGACCCGACAGACCGAGAATACATGATGGAGAGGAGTACCTAAGTAGTTCAAGGTCAGTGGTAAGAAGCTCGGAGTGAACCAACTAGCCCAATGTAATCGATAGATGAATAGTTGTCATGTAGCTGAGGTGTTTGACATTGTTACTAGGGATGTTACTTCTTTCTACCCCAAGAATAAATCATGGTGTGAGCTATCTTTACCTCGTGCTTGTTATTGAGGTTATGCAATGTCGTACCTTACCTATGTAGTAATCTACTTTCGTGGTGTTACCCTATGGTTTTTCTTTGTTGAACTCGAGAAGAACATCGTGGTCTTGGGGTCCCTACTGTGTCTCGTTATACTCACCCCTGAATGGGCTTCGCCCGCACCTTGTTCTATCTTGTGCAGATGATGTACAACATTGATCGAGGCTGAGGGAGCGAGGACTGGATGGTTCTCGGAGGTGGACCGTTCGGAGTGACGTGAAACAGAGGAGATTAGCGGGTGTGGAGTGTAGTGGGGGTAATCTATTCCTACCCTTTATGTAGGATTCTCGAAGGACGAGCCAATATCTATATTTCTTTTCTTTCTGTTGTACTGTACTTTCAGTTGTACTTGTACGTTAAAGTTGGGCTTATATTCCAGCCCCTTTCACATTCAACACTCTTTTACTACAACAGTTTACTTCATAATTTCTTCTTGTTGTGATCTTAGACTGTGTGTTTGTACAGGTTTAAAGGAAATGCCTTCCCATTTTAGGGAATATGCCTTTCAGTGCTAGTCTCCAGCCCCTGGCCTATAGAAGGCGGGCTTGGGGTAGTCACGACACAGGCCCCGGGGGATGGGTCATGACAAAACATGTTTCATAAAAATTTCATCATATCATCTCCTATGGAATGGAAACAAATTTGGTAATAATTTACCCATTTCATAAAAGTATTACCCATTGAAAAATAAGATAGTTTCATAATCATTTTATCAAAGGAAATCCTATAAATAGAATCAGGTTTATAAACATCATTTCATCATAAAACTGAACCATGAATAGATATAATAACAAGGTAATCCTTGGATAAAATCCCCATTAAATGGTAAGTAAGTTCAAAAGATTTAATATTATATGTAAAATGGTTTTAAATGATCATTTTGATCACATTATGAAGAAAATAACCATTTTACTTTTATAATAACTTCTTATGAAATAAAAATTCACATAAAATACAAAATAATGTGAATTGAAATTGAAATTTGTAACATATAATGGAATCTTGAATACATTGTGTGGTCAACAGGACATGAAATTCAATTCATATTGTACATGATAAAACAATGATTCTTTTCACATTTTTAGTATAATCCAAATTGTCAATATTTAAAAAATAACATGAATATTCTTTTACTTTTTTCTAAAAGTCTAATAAGATTAAAATTAAAATGAAATTACAATATAAAAATTAAATAATTCATGATTTTTTTTATAAAACATGGATACAGAATAAAAAGTGTTTTCGATTGAAGAAATAGATAATTTCATTTTTCTTTTAAAACAATCTAACAGAATATTGAGTACATAAAGAGAGGAAAAAAGAAGGAAAATTTATATTCTACAAAAATAACCATATTTTAAGAACTCTGATGATGTTATTTTTAAAAAGGTTAATATATTTCCTTATTGAAAACATAATCCTAGACGACCTCAATAAATAATTTCAATGTAACATGAAACCCATTAAACTTTATTAATGTTTAAATCGTAATCCTGTTGAAAGAGAGGATCATATATTTATTTGTAAAACCAATAATATTAAAGATAATAATAAAAAGAAAAATTCACTTCATTTATATACATCAGAAAATATAATAATGTGGTGAATAATCAATATGACTTCTATAAATAAAAGGGTCATGAAATCCATTACATGCTTTTCGATATTTTGAATCGTAACCCACATCGAAGAATAATAATAAATAGAAATTTAAATATAGTTATAATATTAATATTTATGATATAAAATGTAAAACTGACTATATGTACAACTAAATGATGAATATTTTGGCATAAAAAAGAATATTTCTCAAATAAGATAATTTTAGAAGAAGATCCCTTACATTAATTCTCTACATCCTTTGTACACAAAAGAATATTTTCTATAATTAATATAAATATATTATAAATATATTCCCTATATTTAATTATATATATCATTCCATATATGATTTACTTATAAAATTTTGTTACTTATTTATTAACTATTCCTTGCTAAAATCATTTTCTGAGTAATGGATACATTTTTTTCACGTATGTTTTGATTTGGTATTTTTGGTCCTCTTAATTTGACCATGGTACCACTATATATTGTATTTTAACCGTGATATAAAAATATATATATAATTTATATATTTCGATTTTGTAATACAAAATATTTAGCTATATAAAATGAAATACATTATTTATGGATATGGTAGGCCATACATAAACATGAATGTTGATCAATTTTCTTGGAAGTTTAAATAAAAGAACGTTAAATAATATATTAAATTTATAAAATCTATTTTATGTAATATATATCACACCTATTCATTAAACTTGTATTTATTACATTCTATATAAATTGTTAGTGAATAAAAAATTGCATCGTTTCATCAGGCGGTAGTTCGCAGCACACACGAGTAATATTATCATATTATTACAAAAAATAAATTATAAAGTTAAATTTATTTTATAAATAAATAAAGATAATAATATAATAAATATCACATATAAATATTATATTCATCATGACATCCATATGTGAGATGTGTTAATTGAAAATGATTATCATCTGTACGAGAGGCCGTAGTCCTCTGTACACATGATCTAAAGCTTCATTTCCCATTAGATGGAATATGAGATGGATAAATGTTATTATACATAAATATTAACATAAAATTGCATTATATATATATATATATTATAATATATAATAATTTTTGGATAGTATTTTAAGGAGGAGGATGATGAAAATAAAACAAAAAGTGATGTTTGGAAATTTTACCTCTTTTTTAGAGAACCTATTGAGAATTATACATAAGGGCTTATTGAGAGAGTTTTGTAATTCAATATTTCCTCTAAGACATGGGTAAGGAATTACGAATTTTTTTGGGTATTCTAAAAACCAATGGTTATTTTATGCTTGAAGTAGAGAGGAGAGTGATGGCCTCTTTTATGTGGGGTAGAAGACATTGATGAATTGTTTTGAAAATAATAAAGTACACCCCCATTTTTATAAGTCATAAGACACCAATATGGGTAATTATTAGTTCCTAAAGTTGATAATGTTGAAATAATTATATAAAATGTTTGTTTTAAAAGTTTATATGACATTTTACCATGTTAATTTTTAGTTTAACCCCACAACAATCCCATTTTAACCGTAACCAAAGTAAATATTTTTTTTACTATTACAATTGATCAAAAATTATTTTTACCATATTATATAATATTAATTATTCTGATTCCATTTAGTCAATATATTTTGAAAATATTCATTTAAATAAGTGACCATATTTAATTTAAAATTAATCCAACAAAGGCGATGGAAAAATAGTTATCAAAAGTGAAAATGTTTATAAATATTGAATGTTTTTATATAAAATATAAATATAAAATTGATTCAAATGAACTATATTAAAATAATAATAACATAATTCAGATAAATTTACTTATTAAATGATTTTATAGGAAAACATAACCATATAAAATATTTAAATAAAATATTAGTTTTCAATTAAAATAAATATTTTTCACCATTCATCAAAAAATTAATCCTTTTAATTTTTTTTCAAAAAATCAACCAAATATAAATTCTATGTAAAATAAAAGATTATATAAAAGTTAATAAATATATATTATTTGGTTCAATATCATAATGATATCCTAATATGGATTCTCAAAGAGGGTATGAAGGTTTGGTGGATGTCCAAGGGCTTATTCGTATACAAAGCCTCTGCTTTTGGGAAGAATAGATAGGGAACATGGTTTGCACACAATTTGTGATAAAAATACCCGTCAAACATACATACCTATAAATTCGACTCATGGTTTCCTTTTACCATGCACTAGGGGTCCATGATGTGTGGGGATATGCCAGATGATGTGTACAATCTACACACAATTTAACAAATAGTTCTTTATAGACTATGTGGGGTGTGTCTGCAAGGAAGTTGTAGTGTGCATGGTTGGTATCTGTGTTGGATAACCATTACTAAAAAACATGAAACATTAACATTTTATTGCATTTTTTCTTCCCTCTTCTTTTTTATCACAACCATCCTTTTTTCCTTCCCATATCATGCACATCGTCTCCCTCCCCAATAAAAGCTCCTCCTATTTTCATTATTAGTCTATGAATCTAATTCTTCATCCAGACTCCATTATATTCATAATAGGTTAAATCTTATAGATAATGAATGTATCTATACTCTTTATCCTTCATGTCATAATTTATCTCACCATATTATTCTCTATTTTGGTGTGAGCTCATATACTATATTTTTCGGCCATTTTTTTGTTTTGGTGATTACAACCACTATAGATCAATTAAATTGATGAAATTGTATGATTTAATAATATATATACAATACCCTTATATAAGTCCAAGGGTGATTAAAGGGACATTATTTAAGGATTCCATAGATGGGATAATCATTCATTATAAATATAACTGTATCCGGATATGAAATATACCAGTGGAGACACTAGTATTCTTTATATAATTCCTTGGATGGGATCTCTAAGTGGATTTCATACCCATTTTTGAGTTATATTACTTCATTAAATGATTAACCTTGGATAGAATTTGTTGAAACATCATTATTCCAAGCCACGAGTAATACTCATTCACCTATGTGAGATATGAGGGACCAGATCAGAGGGATATGATTTATAATATCTATTGAGTGATATTTGGGATTCCTTTTATAGATCTACATGGATGATGTCTTATAGTGAATGGTATGTTATATTTATCCTTTAGTGATATTTGTGATTCCATTTAATGATAACCATATAATGTAATAGGATTACATTATTATATTATAAACATTTCATTTATATCAAAAAATGAGATTCAGTAGTGGATACTCATTGATATATCATCCAAGATAAATAACATGATTGGGAATGGTCCTTTCACGATTCATTATTAATTATGACAAATTCTTACACCCATATCATTTAATTATAGGTTGAACATGGTTTATAGATATCCAGCTTAGTCCAACGTAGGTTGGGCTGATCAGGTACCCCACATGGAACCCAATCCAATGAATTTATTTATTTATTTTTGCAATTTAATTATATACCTACACACTGCTCAGTTTATATGAATATACTTTATTGTTCTAGACACTATTAATGGTGTCATACTGAGAAAATCTAACACCCTATTCGATCTTCCTATGGTACCCAGATAGACATCTTGATTTACTGTATAGATAAAGGGTATCATTTATCTTTCACTACATTATTTTTAATACTATGACAGAGCATCAGAGAAGAATATTGATGTTATGATCATGATATTTGTAGATATTGATTTTTTTCATTATGACTTTCTCTTACCATTCTATATAATTTATTACTGTTATATCCTATGAACTACCCTTTTTGTATAGCTTCATGGAATATACATGATTTTTTATATGATATAGATTAATATTCCAACCATTGATCATATTTTATGGTTTATTTGTTATTCCTTTTCATTATTTTCATTACTGTTACAAATACTTACAATTATTATTTGGTTTATTTTTTATACCTCTTTTTTTGTTCATTACTATTTCGACTACTTACCATTATTATTCACCACTATGATACACTCTGATCATGAGGGTATAGTCTTCCCATAGACACACTATAACCCCTTGCTACAAGTTGACAACCTCTAAAAAATGAGGAGGTATGATTGAGGTTATATGGCCATCTTCTTCAGGCACCGCTCATTGGATTTCAGGGTGGGACAGTACAAGTGGTATCAAAGGATCTATTTCATTTTTTCATACTATTTTAATATTAGACAGTAGACTAGGAATGAGTTAGAGATTATAAATGAGCCAATGTCTAGTATTATCTTACCCACATACAGGGGAGACCCAAATTACATTGGAAATGTAATTTTTTTTTGTTTTATCTTGGAATAGTAGTACTAAATTCACTATGGGGTGATACACATTTCTTCTAACATTATTATCGGTGATATTATTGTTATGGATATTATTTTCTTTGGACTTATGAGGCAATGGATTATCATCTCATGCATCATATAGGCACTTGAGTATTCAAATATCATGAATTATGCCATGCCATATTTATGTTACTTCACGTGTTGCCTGTATTTCATATAATTTTATTTAGTTTTCTTATTAAAATATATAGAAATGTAAGAATTATTTACGCAAGGATAATAAAATTGGATTAACTAAATTATATTCATTGATCTAAACTATGTTTCAAATATATATTCTATATGGATAAATAAACAACAAATTATTACATATTTGATCAAAGGCCACTGTTTTAAGGGTCAATACCTTAGTTTATTTTATTTCATGAATAAAAAATAAAAATAAAAAATAATGAACTTCTATAAATGGTAAAAATATTTATTCAACCAAACCATTATACATGACATGTTACATCATGAGACTTGATATAAAGGTCATGCAACATTTATATGAAACTCATATTACAATTAATAAAGAGTATGTGCCTTTATAAATTTGAATTGTGGAAACCTATTAATGGAATTGGATATTTATATATCAAAGAAAATTAGTAAGAAAATAAATGAGTTTAATAAAATAAAAATTCTATAGCTAAATGATGATTCCAACTGCAACTTAATGATTTTTTTCTTCCATACATTGGAATTCAAACTCCATATAACAGAGTATATGTTGTGTTATACAGGAACTTGACCTTGACAAAAATGTTGTAGTGGGTAGTAAATAATCTCTACGGTGATCCATCATGATATTTTTTTCCAGAGATACCTAGATTTAGGAGTAAGAAGAGAGGTAAAACTCATTTATAGGAAGTCCACAAACATTTACCTTCTTATAATATCATTCATCCCTATATGATGGTAAATATCACTAGATGCTTGTGTTAAGAAATTTTAGAGTTATTTTTCTGAATATTGCGTGAGTTATGTAGTTAGAGGCTAGAAAAGACCATGTTCTGAAGGTTGGGGGTCCTAGTACCATTAGAGGCACCTCCCATTGATCCTACATTGGGTATAAATACATATTTTTAGAGATATATTTTTGTTTCATGATTTATGTTAAGGGATATAAATGACATGCCTCTTCTAAAGACTAATTGATGCTGTAATTTTAGTAGTATCATCCTCGCCCCATCCCAAGGGATAATGGAGCTCAGTATAAAGATTTCGAGAAAGAGGCTATGTTTTCAATTGTTGAGAATATAGAGATACCACCATCTTGTAGGGTAAATATTTTAACCTATATGATTTTTAAATCTATTTATCATTTGGTGGGATTTAATCTCTAATAATTTTCATGAGTTAGGTATGGTATGGGAAGAATTACAGATAGACTTCTATAAATACATATTTTTCTATATTTTGAGAACAACCCTGATATGGATTTTATACACCTACATTATGGAACTATGTCCATGATGGAGCATTCAACTTCTTTTACTAAGCATTAGTACTTTACATCGACATTGATGGGAGATAAATTAAGGGTTGTGAGATGGTTTGAGGATTGGAAATCATAAATCATCTGGTTGAAAGTGAATTTATTTTGGTTGACCACTTTTTATAAGATAGTGAACCATGACCCATTACTAAAAATTATCTACTAAAATTAGTATGTGTGACTCAGTGAAATTAATATTCCAGACAGCGATACAATTCATTTAGTGGAAGTAAAAAAAATTGTACACTCCTCAAGGGGGAGATGCCAAGATGATGAGATATACCAATAGTTATGTGGTGTTACTTGTGTGTTCGATAGAAAAAAATAATCCATAGTGTATAAGGATCCAAATAGATTGCCGATATTATGGCCAGATGGGTCACCTTTAGCGTTTTTCCTAAACATTCCCCCAATTCATAGTGAGAAGGGTTTCGTACCAACCTGGAACTAAGGTAATTGATCAGTTACAACACATCATGATGGGATCTTATCTACTACCATCCAATTAGGATAAAGAGTATGTTTTTGTTAAGGTGTTTAGTTATCATAGGTATAGAACTAGTAGAGGAAACTGAATCGGGAATGCTAGGTTTCAACTCAGGACCTTATATCAACAATTATATATGATGTGTAGCCTACACATGAGGATCATTGTCCACGAACTTATGTAATTTGAGGTATTATTATAGGAGTTGATATGTTATTATCTAACATAGTTGATACATGAACTTCGCATAAATTTATATTAATGTAAAATATGGAAGGTATGGGCCTTGAAATACATTAATTTTTTGGTGTGATAATTCCGAACATACTGTTTGGGGTTCAATTAGAGATTATACAAAAGTGTTGTCATTTTACACTTATGGAGGGAATATATGTCTTCCTGTAGAATCCTGTTTTTATGGTAATGGATTAGAGGTCATTAAAGGGATGGACTGGATGGTTCTATACAATGAACATATTGATTTTTATCATTTAAGGGATTCTGTTATATAACGAGAGGGTGGTGATTATGATCATAAATTGGAATGGGATGTTTAGGAATCATGAGAAAGACCCAAGCATTGTGGGCCAGGTGAATTCATAGTCTATATGGCTAGTATCTTTATAATATGTTAGGGAAAATGATGTATGTAATTTCCTTCCTTGGGGTATTATTTCAAGGATTTATTCCATAATGAATTTTATAGATTACATATTTTTAGTGTGGTATATTTGACCATTGATCTAGTTTCAGGTGTGGCACCAGCGTTCATTACACCCTGTATGATGGAACCTAAAAAGTACCTAGAACACATCAATCATCCAGAAGACATGGAATCGATGGTTTTTAATTGAACCAACACATTATAATGGGTTACACCAATCCTTTTCACCATAAATGTGGATGGTACACTCATATTTTGTTTGGACATCCATCAGATGAACTAGAATATAGTTAGGATCCGATATCCACTTTCCTATATAAGAAACGTCTTCAGACAGATATGATGAGCAACTTATTTTTCAAAGATTAATTTTAGGTTGGTCAACCATCATTTTCACATTAGACCATCAAACATACCACACATGAAATTATAGAGCAGATAAAACCTTTACGAGTTTTTGTTCATGTCTCTATGCCTTATGAAAATTTTAAAAACCTTAATGGTTGTGATAAATTAGGTTTAACACCCATATCAATATTCATTTTTGGTAGTCTTCAATCATATTAACCATCTTGAGATCGTACTGAATCCAGTATGAGATCACTATGTGCTTAATAATCACACTAAATTACACTTTTGGATAGATATAGTTCAGTTCCTAGGTCATATGATTTCAATGGAATGCATATTTGTAGATATAGAGAATGCGAGCACAATGGTTTTCTAGGAGTATACCCATGAATATATTTGACATAGGCAATTTCATAGAGATGAATTCCTATTATAAGAATTTTATATAAGAATTTTCATGCCTAGAAGGTCCTCTCATGGGAATGAATAAATGGGTTGTTAGGTTATTATGGTCAAAAGAATAAAAAATCGGCTTTGAGAAGTGAAAAGGTAGGATAATACTAGAACCAATAATGAAAATTAATGAGATATAATGAAGATATTGAGATTATTAGGATACATTAGGGATCAATGTAAGATGAGATCTTATACATAGAGACTGAGTTGGAGGTTATAGGTCCCACCAAATATGTCCTCATGAATGAAATTACCCTATGCATGACCTCAAGATAGCAGTCATGGATCAATATCTATGTTGTTTGAGTCATTTTCTTTTGGGTGAATGGTTTTTCATTTACAAAGACTATAAAATTATGATATACATTTTGACATATAATGACATGAAAAATAGTTTGCAATGGTGGGTAGAAATCATATAGTCATCAATCGTTGAGATTGATTATACCCAAAGAAAGGGTAATATAGTAGCTGATTATGTGAACTAGAACACTCAGACATAGAACATCTAAGATGGAACAAGTTAGTGGTAGTTGATGGCTCTGTTTTTGGAGATGCACCTTTAAGTTCTAGAACATCGAATGTATCATGTTTTGGTAGCATTAATAGTGAAATATTTTTTTCTAGAACGGATGTATAAGAGACAAAATTTAGATAATAAGGACTTATTCTTTTGGGAGAGGGTGTTAGGTGAGGACCCACCACCTAGTAGGGTTATAAATGATAATGTGATCCTAAATATTCTTGTGTGTTTATGAGTCCCTACTGATATATAGGAAGCGTTGATTCATGAATCTCATTCCTATATTTTGGTATTTCAGCACGAGATTACCATGATATACCACAGAATACATCATTAGTATTGGTGTATAGGTTTGAAGAGATTTATATTAGGTTTTATCATATAGTTAACCACTATTCAACATGTGAAGGATAAGAACCATTGACCCGATATACATTTATTGCCTCTATGCATTCCTGAGAGTAAACAGAATAACATCACTATGAATTTTCAGATAGGTTTTTTGATATCCCCTCAAGTCAGTGATATATTATGGCTGATTTTAAAGAGATTATCTTAGGTTACATACTTCTTACATATTCGATATACCTTCATCATTAATAAATATTGGAGGATTTATTTTAAATATATTGTTTCCTATCACGGTGTTCTTAATTCTATCATATCTAATAGAGATTATTAGTTTATGTTATAGTTCTAGAAAGGGTTACTAGATTCATTGGTTTCAATGGTTTGATTTAGTATAACATATTAACCATAGATAGATTTTCAATCATAGCATATAATATGGGTGTTAGAAGACATGATCTAGGAATGCATCGTTGAATTTGGAGATTCCTAGAAAAAAAAATAACTATGGTTGTTTTTTCTATAATAATAGTATTTAGGTAAAGATTCGAATGAATCTATATGAGTACATAAAAATAGCCCATTCAGTTCACCCATGTGCCGGTTAGAGGTGAGTGAGGAATCACTATTGTGTTCTCAACTCATTCATGAGACTTAAGAGTGGGTATAACTGATTCATAAGCATATAACTATTGATCAATGTAGTCAAAAGTCTTATTTTGTTCCACACTAAAAACCTATGGATTTGTAGGTGAGGCATGATGTATTTAGATGATTTTCACAAATCTTGGGTCCTAGATAGATTTGGAGAAATGGAAATATATAACATCATTATGTAGAAAATTTTGAGAGCATGGAGTGATTTGATCTAGTAGCTTTATTGTTGGATTTACCATATAGATACTAGACCATGAACAATTTCATCCTTGTATCGCAGCTTCACTGTTATCATACCGACCAATCTATTTTATTTGATCCCATGGATATTGACTTGAAGGTAGATACATCCTTTGAGGGGAATCTAATATGTATCATTGATCAGAGCACGAAGGATCTCAGAGAAAGGTTGGATCCTTTGGTATATGTGATATGGAAGTAAAAATATATGTAGGATGTGTCTTGGGAGTGAATGTCTGGAATAAATTTATAGTTCCTGAAAAGTTTATTAGAAGATGCTTTTCCAACCTCAAAAGGGATAATTGTGGATGAGTTAATTTAATGAGGGTATTTTGCAACATCCTATGTTTTTGTTGAATTAAAAAATCGGTATTTTTCTTTTTAAACAACTACATTTATCCTAATAGGATTTCAATATGAGGATACAGTTGTTAAGATGGTGTCTAGTTAATTTTTCAGCCCTAGTTTTTGGGATGTTTAGATAAGGTGCACAGTTAATGTAGTTTGTCTGAAAAACCTGTGAGTCCATGTAAAGGTGAAATGGTTTTATAAAACCATCAAAATGGGTATTAGAAAATTTAGGGTTTCGTGGTAGGGTGGGAATGGTTTATACAAGGTTTTTCTAACTATATACAATAGGTCATGTGGGGTGTGTCTCAGGGGAATCGCGGTGCAGACGATTGGTGCCTAGTTTTGTTAACATTGCATCCAAACCATGAAGCATTTAAATTTTTGTGATAATTAAGATTTACCATCTCTTTATTTTTAACAAACAACAATATTTCTTATCCTCTAATACATTGTTGCAGTCTTCTATTTAAAAGATCATGATATTCACCTTTTAAGGGTTTGAATCCTTTACATCATTCAAACATAGTTTTCTTGACCATATATTATGTTGGATAGCTAATATTATAATACCCACTAAAATTTCTTCCTAAAGTTTTTTATCTCTCCTTCTTCTATTCCATTTTTGTGAGAGATAATATGCATTATTTTCATGTCATTTAACTATTTTGTGGATTTCCACTATTATAGATTGAATCAAAGACTAATAATATAAGAGGGGTTTTCTACTAACCTAATGTTTAAGGTCTAATTAGTTTCCCTAAAAAAATAGTTTCATTTTTTCATGTGTCATTTCTATACATTCTAGACTTCATTGATTTAGCCTCCACAAATTTTACATAATTCACTTAAATGTTTTTTTCATGTACAAAAAGACACTAACATGCATTAAAAAAATAGTGTGGGGTATTTACCTTGACATGAGGTAGGCATAAGTGTCTTCATATTTTTAATTGAATTTGATAATTTTCCTGGGAAATAGATTTAATAACAAGTATTATAGGAGTATGAATTTAATTGTTATAAATATTTTTTAATGTCAAATGACCTGAGAAAAATGATTAGTCATGTGTTATTCTGTTGTGATTTATTTCATGGGTTGTTTTTATATAACATAATGAATTTCCAAAATTGATTTTAGTTTTATGGTTATAATAACTTTTTCAAATGGTATGAGTTCATGATAGCTAAGAAATACCTTAATATCAAGAATAGGAACATACAAGGGTCCCAGTTTATGGATTTCATGGATGGGAAAATCATTATACATAATTAGGAATTTCTATGTATTATAAATTCATTTATAGTGAAACATGGATTCATTATAGAACCCTTGGATGTTCTCATTGGGAATATTACTTACATACCATAAGTAGTACTGGTTCCCTAGAGATTCACCTAGTATGGGAGTATTGGAAAGATTGTTTTACCATGACCCAATTGATACATAGTCCACTACATGAGATACTAGGGATGGGCTCATATTTTTATTCTTAACACAATAATGATAGTGATTCTTGGGATTGATTTTATATATATCCTTGGATGAACTCTTATGATGAATCTAATATTTTGTTTATTCTAGTTATATCAAAATAAAATAATTCTTTAATGGTTACCTAGGACATATCCACAAAACCAAATAACATTCTTGGGGTCAATCCATTCATTATGCTTAATTTACGATGGCCCATTTTTACACCCATATTCTATCTATACAAGTTGACCTTGGTTCATAGTTATCTAACATATCCTATAATAGGTATTTTTGGTTGAGAATCCCATGTGGAACCTACTATGATGTATATATTTATTTATTACCTTTCAATTATCTTGTACCTTCTCACTGCTCATTTTATATGGATAGAATAGATGGTTTTAGAAACTATTTGAGATTGTATTCTATGTATATTTCATACACTATTTGGAAATAATATATTACATTGATATACATCATTATTTTTTCAGTAAATAAAGGGAAGTGTTCATCTTCTGAGTCTTGATTTTCAGTAAAAGGATATCGTACAGAAGCTGAGGATGGAACCTATGCCCATGATGCTAGCAGAAGAATATTTTTCCATTTTTTCCTTTATCATGTTTTATATTCCTGTACCGTTTGTCCCATGTACTTCACGTTTTTATAGAATAATTCCAAGAACAACATTTTTTATATGATATAGATTCGGATTCACCCTGTTGGTTATATTAGATGGTTTATTTATTATTCGACTACAAGTTATTTATTACTATTTCTAAGGATTATAATTATTATTTATCATTGTGATATACTCTTATCATATGAGATTAGTCTCTTTATTGACACACCCTAGGCCCTAAATACTTGTTTACAGCCTCTAGAGTATGGGGAGAAATACTTGAGGGTACACATCCTACCATTATGGGGAATTTATTTTTGGATTCTAGGTTAAGACGGTACATTGTACATGTTTATTCCAATAATTAATCCAATTTTATCAAACTAATTTTCTGAATTTTTTAAAAAGTCAAATTTATTGTTTTCACAAAAAGTAATAAATTAGTGTTATTGAAAAGGGTATTTTTTATGAATATGATGTTTTTACCAGAAATATAACTAATGTTTTATACTAATATATATTATTTATATATATATTTATATAAGTTAAGTAAAATTTTGAAATTTTGGTTATTTATATTCATTCGTCAGTTTTTATGGCTAGGTTATAATGTTTTATTCAAATAATAAATTTAATAACATATTGTCATTTGTTAAACTTCAGTGTTTCATGTAACACATGTTGTTGAAGAAATTAAATATATTAAAAATAAATATATCATAAAACTCATGTTTTTACGTTCTATCTTCATTAAATTAATTACCCCATCAAAATTCATTAATCTGATGCAAATAAATGAAGATAGTTCTACCTCATCACATCCTAAGGTACCCATGCTGATTGTTCAAATTGGTGGTTTCACTACAAAATAAAGACCAGGTGAGTGGTATTATTTCATAGCACTTTTTCTCTATGATCTGAAATCTCCACTAGATGTTTCAAATAAAAATGATCATTCTCTAGTTTTGTAACCTATTTATATATAACATGTGATGGATTAGTTATGTACTTCATTAGGAGAGATAAATGGAACAAATCATATACATGAGAGAGGTTTGGTGGAAGCACTAATCAATTTTATAACTTCCCGATATGATCAATTATTTCACATAAACTAATATACTTGGGGATTAATTTCTATTTGTTACATAATTTCATAACATTTTTCCAATGATAAATTTTTATAAATCTCTTTCCCCCAACATCAAATTCAAGATCACACTAGTGATTATCAACCAAAATTTTCTTCTAAAATTTTTAATCATTATGTTGTTCTGAGTGGATCTAACATTATTTTCCATTTATTTATCTAGAGAAGGTTCCAATCATATCCCTTCTCAACATTTTCCTATTAGGATGGTGTTCTATACTTCTTTACATAGATTCCTTCTATAAGGTGAGATCTTAATTATTACATAAAATTATTTTTTATAAAACTATGAAAATAGGAAGGTGTTGATCCAAACAACCATTAGAAACATTGAAAAAGATATCACAAAAAAATATAGGTTTTAAATTATTTTATAATAATTAAAATCTATTTTAGGATGATACATAATGTTGAAATTAAACTATATATCAAGATATTTCTGAAGATATCGTTATAAATTCAAGGTAATCCTTAGATCATGATCATATGCAAACCCCATGGGCATGTTTTCTAATTTCTATTCTTGTATGGTTAATGGTTGCAACATCCCATTACAAATTTACCTCTGAACATTTAAATTTCTAACATACAATGTACTATGATAAAAACTCTACAATATTTCTCTTCAGTAGATCTGACTAGAAATATTCTATTATATCTATATATATTATTTTTTATTTCCAATATATATAGGTGATGAAGGCATACGATTTTTTTAAAATTCTATTTCTAAAAAACTAGTACGCAAAGAACACATACAAAGTTCTAAAACCTTATTATTCCATATTTATCAAAATTAAACTCAAGACCATTTCTCACATTCTTTTGAAGATTATATCATCATTTTGTACCTCATTTATCCTCACATGGATTGAGGGTTAAATAATATTTGAGAAATATACCATTTCTCCCCTTATTAAATATATCAAGATACATAATTATTAATTCTATATATATTGTATCTTTTGTGATCCTCATCATTGATAATCTATTATAATCATTTAAAGTCAAACCATTGACTACATTGTTATTTTCCATAGGTGGTTATGTATTGGGATTTCCTAATCATTAATGAAATATGACAATATTATCTTGAACATATTTAACTCCTTCTGTGGGAATATATACATTAAATTTTTTGATCAATTTATATATCAATCATTTATCTATAAAGGCAATTCCTTCATATCGTTAATGTAGAAAATACAATAGTTGACTTCAAATCGTGATTTGGGTTAGTTTCTTATGATACATCAATTTTTATAAGGAATAATCTATAATAATTTTGTTTTTCATGGGAATGAATCCTAATCCTTTCATGGATGCATCAATATAGATTAGAAAACCTTATCTAAAATAGGGAAATATAAACATAGTTGTACTAACTAATCATATATTTAGATCCTTAAAAATTCAATCACATTCATCTGTCCAGAGGTACTTGGCTTCATGTAGAGTTAATATTGTTAGTAGAGAAGATCATCACAAAAAATTCTCATAAAAATGATGATAATATCTCACTAATCCAAATTAAATTCAGATATATGTTACTTTCATTGTCAATGAAATATTCAATAGCCACTATTGTTGATGGATCTATTTATAAAACATGTATTGAGATTATATGACCCCAAAACCAAACCTTTTGTATTGAAACTTTACACTTCGTAAATTTTACATAATGATTATCTGTACGTAGGTTATTTAGTATAATTCATAAATAATATTCATGATCATACATTCCATTATGATAATTAAGAATAACATTTATAAATACTACCATCAATTGATCAACGTAATCAAAAAATACATAATTCAAAAAATCCATGAAGATAGAGGGGGAATTTTTCATACCAAATGTAATTAATATATACTAATAAGGTATATACATTTTAAATAATGTCATCTCATGTATGTACTCTTTAAACCTCAGTTCATGATATAAAAAATGATGTTCAACAATTAAATGGTATTCATATCCTTGTAGTTGATTTATCATTTCATCAATATAGGGTAGTGGATACTTGTTCTTAATTTTTATCTTGTTCTGCTTTGGATAATCAGGGTCACATTGTTCCATATTCTTCATAATAATGAACGAGATCACCCCAATGTGAAATACAAGAACAAATAAATAATTTTTCAATGTTATAATATAGTTTCTTCTTCAATTCCAATAGCACATTCAAGTCAATTATATAGGGAGTCTTTAAAAAATGTGTGCAATCATTTATGAATCAAATTGATAAGTCGAAATCACATTTCAGTGGAAGACTATGAAACAGTTCTAGAAAATCCTCTAAAAATACTATACAATACATATATTATCAATTCTATGTGTCTACCCAAAAATTTAAGATAAATTTCCCATTTTAATAGAAATAAAAACATATTCCGTGGATTTTATTTCCATTAAATTTTTTTATTTATTTTCGCACTGATAGACGATCTTGGATATTTTTAGAAGATCAGACATGAATTCTGTAATTTAGTTTGAGATTTATTATTTATATAGATAATTTCAACCCTTCCCCATGATGAAATCAAATTTTACCATAGTGAGGTTAAAAATGAATTTAATAAAGAACGTTTACACATACATCAATAGGATATGAAACATATATATGGGATTTGATTATTGTGCAATTAGGGATTTTCAATTCAAATAAAACTTCTAATCATTGTAGTATAATTTTTATAGTCTTAGCTAATTATTATATATGATTGAGTGGGTAGATTTTGATTCAAATATGATAATAGTATTTCTGGAGTTGAAGGTACATGTACGTTTAGCAATGCCCTTATCAAACCATTTGATTAAAAAAGTGATCGCATGAGATTTACCATTATGTCTTGTCTCAGGATGTTAATTATCTGGATTATATTCCATAACCATCATTTTTTCACTGGTGATCATAACTCTAAGAATCCTTACGTTTTAAACACAGGAGTGTGGGTGGTGTATTCTGTGGAGATTTCTCTCTACTCAAAATATTAGTTTTCTTCTTCCCAACAAATAGATAATATATTTCTCGATAACCTTCCATTCCACAAATTTACCATTTACCGTTAGCATTAATACAATAACCTCCACATTTCCTTCCATACATTGATCGTAAAGGAAATCAAATCTTGTTTTCTCAATGGGTTTTAACGATTCATTTGAATTCCATATTTAATTTCTTATCAAAACCATGTGATTTATTGGTAACCCCAATCACAATTTCTACCCTGATAGAACAAAAATGATTACCTCATTTATACTAACATCCCTTATGGAAAAAAACTTTAGGGACATTGTTTTGGACATTGAATAATTGATCAAACGTTTTTTAGGATTAATGATAACACATGAAGCATACATCACAATTCTTGTTAAATATTCCTCATAGGTTCCAATAGATTCATTATACTTATACTTAATCGTTGGTAATTACTTCTCCATTTTCATGTGAATATTAAATGTAATGTACATATTGAAATACTTGTTATGAAATACATCCCATTCCATGTATTCAATTTCATCTTGTTGAATCGTATTTTGGCTAAGAGTCCACAGTGAATCATCTTATGATTCCAAACTACAGATAAGAAAAAGGAATTTTTCATGCTCTGGTCACTTGAGAATGGGAAATATATTTTCAATTGTACTAATAAATTTCATAAAAAACTAGTGGATCCCCAGAGACACTGAAATACAGTGTACATTTCCTAATGACAGACTCAATAGAACATTGTTCCCACTTTTTCACATTTGTAAGGTCAGTGTGATTCATAGTTTCAGAATGTTTCTGAGCATAGAAATGATATTTTTATTTTTTTAATCACTTACAATTTGGTATATCTGGACGAAAATCAATGAATTTTACATCTCACTCAACAATAACATGATTCAATAATGTTCCGTCCATTGACTAAAGAAATCATTGTCTAATAAATAAAAAATCATTGTTGGAACCACATATCATGAAAAAAATCACTTCTATGATGTCTGAAAAATTCCACCTTATATTGAATATTTTATACATTTGGCTCAACATAGTTAATTCATGGTAATTATTTAAATCATTCATTATTGTTTATAAACAAAATTTCAATTCACCAAATCATGTCCTTAAATAGTGTAATACAAGGTGCATCATAAAACCTATTTTTAGGTACAAGGTAATACTAAAGTCTAGATCAATGTTCCTTTTTTGGATTTATTACTCATAGTTATAAATCATCCAACCACATCCACTTATAGTATTCACAAATTGACATATTTCTAGGAATACTACACTCTAATATTTATCTTAAAATAGGATCTTATCATAAGGGATGTCACAAATATTTTCTTGATCCCAATTTCTAATGGTTTAAATAAAACATTTATCAAATACAAACTATAACAACCCATAATTTTGATAAATAGTTATTACATCCTAATTGAAAAATTTTCGTTATAAAATATGATGATCACACCATAATTATTTAGGTTTAGTTTCATTGTAAAATTGTAAATATAATGAATTTGTAAAAATGTTGACTACATATACTCCCAAAAAATTCTTCATATCTTGAACTCTTTACAGAATTATCATGCATAAGACCTTTCTCGATAACATTGTGAATACAACATAACAAAATTGTGATTTGGGATAATTAATATGGATAATCAAGGAAGGTATCAATGATCACATTATAATAATAAGAGAATAATGGTATGTGAAGATGATATTAACATTTGGTAACCAATCCTTTAATATCATAGATTATAATCATGAGACATGGAATAAATTCTTTTAGTTCATAAGACATGATTCATAATGAAATCAATGTACATGTAAAATGTGGTTATAAAATTGGCAGAATACATAGATTTTTGGAATATGTATAATCATAGAACATCATTTCCTTACTAGTAAAGTCTCATTCCCAAAACAATCATAATGAAATGGGTCCCCAACACAAACCATCATAGTTGTAAAGGTTAAACCCCGTGATTATAATTTTTGAAATTGTACCTTAATAAACTGGGATCACATCCCATTCCAATATGTTTAATTTCATGAGATATCAATATTTACCTGATGCAATGGAGGGAGATATAGTTTGTACTTGTCACATAATTAAAATCATACATATGTTTTCCAAAACATCACAAAAAATATTATTTGAAAATATTATATGAAATTTATAAATTAATATTTAATAAATTTTTTTGTTATGCTAATGAGAAATTCCATTCATGTCGTATATATTGAAATAAATATCTCCTTCATATTTTTGGTAAAATGAAAATTTGGCTTGTTTGGAAATTGACATGACGATTACTTCTAAATTAGTTTTATAAAAATTCAAAAAAAAGTTTAAAATTAAAATAAAAAAATAATTTATTAAATTCAAAAAAATTATAGAAACATCTCATATAAATCATTTATATAGAAGAAAAAGTGTCTTTAATGGAAGTGAGAAATCAAGTCGTGTTTCTCTAGAAATAATCTTTCAGAATCATAGGATCATAAAGAGATGAAATTGAAAAAAAACCATTCATTCTATAGGAATATGAATAGGAGATAAAATTCATAATTTTCCAGATAAATATATCATTATAATGAATGATTTAAGTCATTATCATAGAAAACCCTAATAAACAATGAGATTTTAACATTAATCCATTACCACATTACTAACATTTGAATCAAAATCCCCCAGATATAGTTACACATAGACGGATAATTTTTCATATAATTTTTCTAATAAGAATAAAAAAATACATTTATGAGATGTATGTACACAAAAAATGTGGTGAATATGGCATTTGTATACAAAAAATTAAATAGAGAATATAAATCTCCTACACTTCAAAAGATTTTAAATTGTAATCCCCATGAAGGAATAATTTTAAATAAAGAATTTAATATTGTTTGAATAATGAAATTAATGAAATAAAATTTCAATATTCCTTTATATACACCACATAGAATTAGATAGTCTTATAACATAACATAGATCCCAAATTAGACTATTTGAGACAAAATTCTATTACCTTAACTATCAACTTCATTCATACACATTCAAAACACATATATAATATATATTAGTTTATTATAAATCTATTCTATAACAATATTTATATATAAAAATGAATTTATTATATGCTTACAAATTTTTTTCATTTTTATTAGAAATTCCTTGTTAAAATCATATTTTGGGTAATAAATACTATGTTTTTCATGTATGTTCAGATTTTCTATTTTCATTCCTCATAATTTTATCATTGATATATCATCTCTATAATTTTAACCATAAAATTAGTATCATATATATTTACTCAATTTTTATTTATAGTAATCTTTACTAGTAAGATATATAAAATGAAATTCACCGTTCATGGAGATGGTGGGTCCTACATTTATATAACTATTGTTTACGTTTTCCCAATGAATGAAATAAACGAATGGCAAATAATATATTAACATTATATAATCCCTTTTATAAAATATATAGAAATTATTTCAATAAAACAATACATATTACATTCCATGTGAATCGTTAATGAAGAATAAATAACATATCTTCGTTTGGCGGTTGTCCGCAATACACAAGAGTTTCATTATCATATTACAAAAAAATAGAATGTATTATAGTATAAGTGAATTTATAATCCAAGAGGTATAATAGTAAAATAAATATCATATAATAACAATATATAGGTCATTATATACATCTAGAAAGTAGGTGATTGATAATTAATATCATTGTTTTGTGAGATGGTAGTCCATTGTACACTCGATCGATGGATTAAATTCATATTTAAAGGAAGAGGATATGCATATAGGTTATTAAAGTAACATAATAAAATCATTTTATATTTTAGATAATGGTGTTATTATATCATTATATTTGGATAAAATTTTATAAAGGTGGAATAAGAAAAAAAACAAAAAACATGTTAATGAATTATAATTCTTCTCCACTGAACCTCTTTAGGTCTATACATATTGCCTTATCATCAGGGACTATTAATAACTATAAGGTGCCTAACATGATATCAGTGATGTGAGTAATTTATTTTTCTATTTTTTCTGAAATAATCTATTTTATAATTGTTAATAGTAGAGGATAGGGGTCACCTTTTTTACGTGGGGGAGTGGACATACATGGGGTGTATGAAAATAATAATGTGTGCCCTTGTTTTTCATATGCCACAGGGATATAAAATGCATAATTAAAAAAATAGAGGTTATATGATCCAAATATGTCTTTAAAATTGTTCTTCAGCTTATTTATTTTTCATTTGTCCCTTATGATAATAGTGACCCCCATGGTATACCTTTTTTTCCCTTAATCGTGATAATTAATTTTTAATATTTTTAATAATAATTATGTTGAAAAATTAAGATGAACACATTACATAACCTTAAATATAATTATAAAAAATAGGAAATAAACTTTTATAAATTCAATTTATATTATTGGAAAATTTTAATTAATAATTAAACCGATGGAGGTATAGAAAATGTGGGTTTTCAAAGAGAAAGTTTACATAAGTATCGAAAGTTTTTATATTAAGATTCAATTTGAAATTGATTCAAATTACATGTATTTGATTTAATATCTATATAATTGACATAATATTAATTTTTAATATATTTTAAAATAAAATGTAGCCTTAAAAATTATTTAAACTAAAATTATTTTTTCAATAAAAACTATTATTTTAAATTACAAATTTGTAAAAATAAACTTATCAGGTAAAGTAAAATAATCTCTGAATGCTAATTTAGACATGTCAATCAAAAAAATGAAGTTAATTTTTTCAAATAAATTCTATAAGTGTGGAAACAATGTATATAATTATTTTTTCTGAAAAGGTAATAAAAATAAAATTTATAATAGAGTATAATGAAGAATTTAAATATATTTCCAAAAAATCTAATATTTTTTATTAATATGTTTTTCATTATATATACATTATTTTTCATAATAATAAATTGTTTAATAATTTTAATACCACATTGTTTAATGGATAGGTCATAATAGTAATGTTTAAATAATAATAATATTAACATTACATCATATTTTTTCAAAACTCATTGTAGTAGTAGAAACACTGTAGTGAGTGTTGTAGCATGACAAATACTGTAGAAGCATTATTCACTGATGGGACATTATGTCAAAATTAGGGGAAAACAAGCCCTGTGATGGGATTTTGTGCCTATTGTGCCTATGTTCCATGAAATGGGATTCAAATACATTGGGCCTATGGGCCATGTATTTAATAAAAAGGCTTGGTGGGTGGGATATTCCCTTAGGGGGGCTATGGACCACCTTTTTAGCTTGTGTGAGAGGTGTTCATGTGTTTAGTTTTATGTGTTCCCACAATCGACTAATATATATATATGTAACACCCCGAGCTTCCACGATACGCTTCTCTTTGAATAATATAGTAGCGTCTGTTGTACGCAACTTCGAGTTCTAACACACACCACGACCAATCAAAGTAGCCGTTATGAATAGTAATACATACTTTTTAAAATATTAGAAATTTTATCTCTCAAAATGGACTTCATTTTTGGATTCGGAGTATCTAATTTAGCCTAAGGTGAAATTTTGGTACTTTTCGGATAACTTTAATATTTTGATGAATAGTGGAAATTACTAAATTTTAATTAAAAACAACTTTTTTAATCAAAATAATTATTAGTGATAAATTATGAATTTGAGTGATTTTAAATTATATTTAGAAAATATATTTACCATTTAATACAATGTTGGTCATTTTAAATAATTTTACAATTAAACCGGGAATAAACAAGTGCCAATCTTTTTATAGTTATTATCTCTTAAAAACGCGCTTTTTGTTTTAACAACGGGAATTAATTTTAAATTAATTTCAGCCACTTCTGTGTTTTGAATTTGAAAAATGAGGTAGATTATAATCTTGTGGAGAAATAAACCCTCAGTTCCCATCTGAATCCTATCGTGTTTGGCGAGACACACTAGAGGTTATGTGGCGATCTGGATAAGGGCACCAGTTTAGTGGATCTGGGATGAGGATTTTACAAATAATGTTATTATAACATGATTAAAACATAAGAAATCATAAAAAATAAGTCATGGATTATAAATAATGAGTAATTATATAAGGTTTGGGAATAATAAAATACCCTTTTCATATTACAATTAAATCAACATTAATCAATCATGCCTTTTTTGAGCATATCATAAGCATAAGAATATGGAATAAAATTTTGGAATACACAAAAAACTATAAAATAATTTCCCTTGTCAATAATATCAACCAAGACTATAATAAAATTGTGTGCATAGTTCCATAATTGATATGGTTCACTCCCCAGTACATTTTAAGCCTCCGTGGATAGAGTCCTGGAGTGGATTGGGTTCATTCTCCATTCACAAACATAATAAATTGTGAGATTGAAAAAATTACCTTACATATTTAAGTGATATATAATTTACTTCTCACCAATCCTATAAGGAAAAACATAAATATGTTTTCATAATATCAAAATAAAATTCATCATTCAAAAATTCATTAATTAACCAAATGGATGAAACATGTTTCATTAAAAAATCATTAAAAAAATGTAATCTTAAGACATATATTCAAATAATGTGGACGGTATCTTATGATAAAATATCTTCTAATGAATAATAATCCTTAATGTATATAGACATAAACAAAAAATACATTAATTAAAGAATTATAAATATGATTTGAAAAATATTAATACATATCCTTTTTATTTTGTTTTTTTTTTAAAGTAAACAATTACTAGAAAAATAAGAATATAATTTTATTTTTAAAGGTATGGGAAATTATAATGTAAGAATAATTATTGATAAATTATAGAGTTTCAAGAAACAAATTAAATTGGTGAATATTAAAAAAACCTTTTCCACATATTTGTAAATAATGTAAAAAATGAATCTTATAATTTTTTTTAAAATATTCACCTTTTAATTTTTAAATAAAATTGAAACATAGCATAAAATTTTCATTAAAAAATTTAGTATATTATATAAAATTCATTATTCAAAAAAATAATATGGATATCAAGGAGAATGTTTTTTGGACAAAAAAATAAATAAGGTTGACATTTCATAAAAACATTATGCTAATATTTTTTAGCACCAAAGAAGACAAACCTGGGAATATTTTTCTAAAAAACCTATAAATAACTATAGTGGAAGAATATTTATGTGTTTTTTGGAAAATGTAAACACAATTTACCAACTGAAATTCAATCATATACAATTTTAATAAAAATTATGATTATAACAAAAACACTTACAACTTTACGAACATTCTAATAAAACTATATGAAAGAAATAATTTGAAGTGAATATTTTAATATAATTAGTAAATATGAAATTATTTCATCATATATTAAATAGAATCTATATATACCCTATAAAGTAATACATGTGGATAATACATGATACTTTCTAAAGAAGGAAATTAGTGATGAAAACCCCTAACATGAGCCTTACAATATGATGGACATTATCAAAATCCATTAATAATAAATTTAATTTTATTATAATTCACATTAAAAAAATATTCATATTTATCATACTAGATACCATATGTGTATAATTTCTTATTAGCCGTTTATTAATAAATCCTTATAAAAATCATTATTTGGGTTTTAACTATTCAATTTGATCCAAATGTTCTGATTTGAATATTAGTATACCTTCATTGATTTCAGAGTTTCGTAATCACTTAAATATTATAAATTTAATAAAAATAACATTTATTTATAAAATACACATTTATTACCATCCATTAAATGTTTTAATGAAAAATGAAATATGTTGCATCATGGTGGTGACAATCCACGATGTACACATGAGAGAAAGTTCCATTTTAGACAAGTGAATAATAGATTCTGGTTTCTCATTATAAAATATTAATCATGTAATTGATTTCATATTTATTAATTAAATACATTTTCATTACCATCCATGTATATTTTTAGTGAAAAATTAGTTGCCTCATTCTTAGAGTCGACAATCCATACCTATACAAAAATGATGTTTTAATCTTTTAACTAATGATTAAGAATGATTTATGATAAATAAATATCATTTTGTAATCATTATTTTCTTATTTATATAATATTTATTTATTTAATTCATATTTATAACCCTCTATGTTTTGTAGCGAAGAAAAATAAAATATGTTGCTCCTTAGTGGAATTATTCCCCACGTACTCATGGGTGATGTCATCATTTCCCACTAGATTGATGAGTAGTATATAATGGGTGCTTAAAAAATATACTAAATTTTATTTTTTTAATAAATATTATTATGTTAATTTTTAGTATGAGTATAAAATATTTTGAGGTTGTGTAAGAAGAATGAAATTTGAATGAACATTTTTATGACTATTACCAGTTCCTTGGATCTCATACTTTAAAGTTATCTTTAATCCTTATTATATGGGGATTTCATTGAGACCTAAAATCAAAGTTCATTAATAAGTTAATTGAAAATAAATTTGGAAATATCATATTCTATAAATGTTTCTTTAAGTGTGTGAATAATGGAGGGGTGAATCACTCGATTTACAAGTGACAAGAGTGACTCCAATGTAAATATTAATAATATTTCAATATAAAATTGTCATTATCATGGACAATGGATAATACTAAGCCAAATTTTGAGATTAGGATAATGGTATTTCTAAATTCATTCAACCAATAAAATAAAGATAATGTTTATGTGATATTTTTGATCCTTATACCATAGTTTTACCCCATTTTAACAGTTATCAAGATGAATTGATATTTACCAAAATAACTACTATTTTGGACAAAAAATTAAATTGACCATATAATAAAATTTTGAAATTATTTTCGTAATTATGAAGAAGTATTATAAAATTCAATAACATAATGAGGGAGAAGTTAATTAAATAATTTCTTAAGAACACGTATACCAATTTTTTAAAAAAAAATGTTTTTCGAAGCATAAAATGGATTTTTTGTAATTCCATTACCAGTAAAAACAAAATAATGAATGCAATTTTATTATGATAAATATTAAATACACATATTATTGAAATAATTCATAAATAGTGATCAATTTATATAATTACTATACTAATACAATTCCCATATAAATATTGTTTTTTGAAAAATATCTATTTTTACGTTCAGGTGATTTTCTCTTCATCTCATACAAATTGAAAATCAGTTAATGAATTTTCATTCATTTTTATTAATTTAAAAACAATAATATTCTTTCATTTTCATACTCTAATAAATAGAGAATAAATTTGAAATGAAATCCTATGAAAAAATGTTTATAAACAAAAAATTCCCATTTAATGAAGATTTATAAGAATGGTATGGAAAATCATTACTTAACCATTACATGGGTTGTAATATTTTATTTATTTAATTATGACATGATTTTATCCAATAGAATATTATTATATCACACATAAAAAGTATAATTTTTAATAAAAATTTATAATTCAAAGAAATATTTCAAAATAGTTTCATTAGAATCAATTATGTCCTCCTAAGTGAATTAGACCACTTTTTAATAGAAAATAATTTCTTAATAATTAAAAATATATTTTTATGTAATAATTAAATTTAATGTTATTCACATAGATTCAGTGTTTTGTTCATTATAAAAAATTGATAACATAAAATAAATTTTAATTCGGAATATATTAAAAAATAATGGGGTGTTATAATTTCAGACATTCGTAAGATATTGAATGTTATATTGTGGTAAAAAAATTACATTTCTATTTAAATATTTATTTATAACCTATTGGAATTTAATAAGAGATTGAGGGAGATTTTTAATCAATTTGGGGATATTTTAGATCTCGGAGCTCCAGGTTTTGGAGGAAACAAACTAGGTGCATAGTTTGTTTAAATAATGAAAATGAGGCATCGCGATCTGGGTATACCATGTGAGTTGATGTAGAGGTTATTTAGAGGGGAACACAATCGATAAATGTTTTCACAAAGAGTTTTCCACACATACACAATTAGTGCCACATAGGCAGTGGTTTTTCATGGTTGGCACATAATTTGGGAAAACAATGTGGCCAAGTAGTACCACCCCTATAAAATTGGTGAATATAATATCCCCACTTCTTGTGAACATTCCTCTTAATATCATCTCCCAATTTCATGAAAAAAACCACCTTATTTATTGGGACATCCTTCATATATCCATTATAAGATTTATCTATCTTCTCTATCTGAGATATGAACTGATCACCACTAGTTATGATGGATATCAACTATTATGTTTTTCAATCCCATTCTCTCATTTCCTCATATATCTCTCCCTCATGAACTCCATTTCTAGGAGTTTTGATATGCCCTATTTTCATGGAATTTTTCTATTTCATTGATTTATACCATTATTGACGAACATAAAGGCTACATATGGATTAGGATGTTACATTCTCTCTAAGGTTGGGCGTTTTGTTAATATTTTATAATGTATCGATGTTTATATTATACATTGTTTTGATGCACACAAAACAAACCATTAGACTCCTCTAATTTTTAATATAATTAAAAATATTGTTATATCCTTTCTAAGGGTAGTTATATCATCCTAAATCTTATTGTTTTAGGATTTATACCTTGACCTAGGACATACCTTTGGATGTATTTCCATTAATTTTTTATGATCCTTATGCATTAATATTATTTTGAATGACTACTAAAGGTGAATTTAGTTGGTATTTTTAAATAAAATATTGTATTAATTTATCTAGTTTAAAATGATCGGCTATGTGAATATGTGTTTATTATTATTATTAAAATATATTGATTTATCCTTATTTAATGAATTCAAAATTTTGGCATAATTGTATTCCATATATTATGTGGGTTAAATGTTATCCATGAATATTTGTTATGCCATGCTAGGGGAAATACGAGGGTTTTGAATCAAAACACCTTACATAGTTACATTGATAATAATAGTTAGATGATTAAAAATTAATTATAACTCAAAGGGTGTTATATAAGGGTTATTTCATATAAATCCTTGGACAGTCTAATCAAGAAGATTCCTTTATAATACCAATGAATGATACCTAGTTCCCTAGTGGATTACCTTAGGCTGGGTCAAAGGGAATTTTTATTGTATCATTCCATTTTTGATACATGATTCCCTAGATGGTATAATATGGATAGTCTATGAGGGTTATTACATTATACAATATAGTGAGGCATACTTGGGATCCTTTTTATGAAACGCCTTGGATGAGATCCTATAGTGATGGGGTATATGGTATACTCAGATTAATACATAGGTTCCCTATACAGAATCCCCTAAATTGGATTAAGATGAATATTTATTAAATCAATTGATCTTTCTTCTTTGTCATATAACATAGTTGGATTTATATTATACATTACATAATTCAAGTCCTAGTTATAATTTCTTTCTACGCACATATTTCATTCGAATTGTGAAACCACCTATAATTATGCATGGATTCCATGGGTATAAAACCTTAATCAAGGAAAATATTATGTATATATATACATAAAAACAATTTTTCATTATATATTATAATTATATATATATATATATTAATAGATATAAAAATATATATACATAAATACATTGTGACATTTGATCAAAGACATTACGTCATAGGCCAAAGCAAGAAGTTTCTGTCAGATGTTCTATAAAGAACCCATAAATATGTGATTTACATTATTTAATATAATAAAGTTGATTATTACATGAACATTGCTCATATAATATTCACATATTGTAAAAACAAATAAAAAGATTGTGTGGTCCTACTATGTTTATCTCACATCATATTTAAGCTGGTGATTGGTACCTAAATAGACTTCATGGATAGAGGTAGAGACAAGGGGAAGGGTTATTCTTTTGATGCCTGATTTTTTATACTAGGGTCAAGTTTGAGTGAAGAGTACTAGCCGCGTTGTCCTGATTATACTAGAGATATATTATGATCTATTTTTAATTATCATACATTTTTTTATATGAATGCTCTCTACTTCCATGTATTCCAATTTTTTATATCATACATAGATGAAATAATTTATCATATGATACTGGATATGCCTCTTCCTTTTTATTAGCGAGTGTCTCTTTTGATCCTTATGAACTTTTGGGTCACCAAGACATGGATTTGGGATAAGGTGTATGGGTATAATATAAAAAAATAAGGCTTTGTACAAGGCCTTTATATAGTATCTTGGGATCTATTGTGTTATCAAGTTCTATTCTAAGATGCGTGTTTTTCATTGTTGAAATATTACTATATCACTTCTTTAGATCCTATGGTAGGAATGTGGTGATGAACATGCTCTGGAGGTTGTGGACCCAAAGCCTATTTCCTCATGTAGTGTTATGTTGGAACCTCCTGATAGTCATAATCAATGTTTTATTATTAGATATAAAATTGTTTCATGTGACTAGCAAGTCTACAAAGGGATCCCCATGACCTCCCCCTACTATAGAAAAGACAAAATGATAATTCCCAATGAAACATCCTCCAACATATTTGAGAGAAGGTCATCCTAGGGATACTGAGTCATCTCTAGAGGCCTTGTTTTCTATCATTGAGAATTTATAGATACCTATACAGATGAGTTCAATCTATTGAATTATATCCATTATGATTCTACAAAGGGTTGGCGGTACACTGTTATGGATGATGATCATCATCAGGGTATGGTTTCAGTAGTCATTTTTATAGTATTATATGTTTACTTATTCTATTATTTAGTGATAGAGGTACAAGATATAGTGTTTATTCACATATATTAGGGTGGAATTATCAAGACCCAACCCACTAGGTTTTAAGAAACAAATACCCCAATCCTACCTCCAACAGTCCTTGGGATGGAGACCAGTGTCAAGTAGGTTTATCCCATGGATGGGAGGAATTAGTCAACTGTACATGTATTCACTTACAGAACTCCAAGACCATAAATTATAGAAATATAAATCAATATAAACTAATGCATTCATACATATATGATTCCACTATCAGAGTATGACAAAAAATTGCTGATAGTGAAAATGGGGCCAAATACAAGCCCAACCAAAAACTATAGAGACTCCAAAAATATTCAAGGATGAGAAATATGATCAAACAAAAGAACCCAACCTCACACTATCATGCTCAAGGTATGATCCTCTTACTCCCAATCCTCCATAGACACCGTATAAAAGGGTCATCATTTACATAAGACATGACATGTGGAGGTACATCCCATGAAAGGGTTAGTATAGAAATACCCTATAGTACACCCCAAAATCACATAACATGATTCATAAATAATGGTTATCCCATTGCATGGATATTTTAATCAATGAATAAAATAAAAAATCTAGTTATACATAGGAATGAAACAACACCACTGGAAGGTCAAAACCAACTGTTGGCCACAAAATTATGCTCAAATCCATGAATTTTATAAGGGAATAAACTCAAAAAGCCAATCCATCACTAGAGAAACTCAATAGAGATATCAATATCATTATGCCCTACCCATTAAAGCTCACTCTTCATAATGACATTAATTATCTGATAGGGGTCATTCTCAAGACCATAGGGGGACAAGAGGAACCAAATATAGATCAACCCTTTACATATGGGATTATATGACAATGAAACCAAAAACTATACTAATATGCTTGTGTAGATGTAGGATTGATGCCCTTCTCAATAAAGTAATGCAAATTGTACAAACCCACATTGAGTAAAAAGAATATAGTGGATTACAATATAGTCTCAAGAAGTGAAAACATAAACAATGTCAAAGATACATCATCTAGAGGGGATCAAAATCGTATGATTTGGATGTAATACTAAATTGGGAACTCAAGAGAATAGACTAAAGGAAAACAACCAACAATGAATGGTCTGGAATGATGTAATGAAGGTCTATAAAAACCCTTTAAAATGATACACATCGTGTACTAGGGGTACACGACTTGTCTAGCCAACCCCTCTCTTGATTGTGTGGTACTACCGTACATGGAATGTAAATCTACACAAACACGACATGTTGGAATAGTACATGACATTTACAGATTTTTATTCACAATCCCCATGATATCTTCTTGTTCTCGTGAACAATTGACCATACCCGTTTAACCACCCATGTACACATAATCATTCCAATGTACACCTAGCTATGTCCATGACCTTGTACTCCTGGTCGTGTTCTCTAATTGTGCATGTGTACATGTCCTGGATTTTCACATGTATAATATAAAACTCATGATTGTATGCATATCATGTATCACATAACCAGTGATATGGTCACACGACGTGTGATTTTAGACTCTTTGGGAAAACCCTAAATCCGAATAGGGGTGTCTCAAATGGGATGTAACATCGGATTACATGTCATGTATCTTGTGATTTTTCAAATCCCAGGGGTTCTTCTCCACACTACACTATGCATTTCCAGTGATGTTGTGATTTATAAAATCTGTAGATCCAGGTTCGGGCATGCCTATAGTCACATAAAACCATAGATCTGAGATTTTAATCCGCTTTATAAATGGCCACTCGCATCATCTAGAGCCTCACCATTGAAGTTAATAAAAATTTTGTATGGAATATTGATTTTGATCTACCTCTTATCATCTGACATCATCTTCACACCTCATCTATACCACTCATCATGAACCACAATCTTATTATCTATCCGTTTTTCCCAAAAATGACCATGAAGAAATAAATTAATGGGTATTTTTAAAACCACAAGACAAAAAAATTGTACTTGTTTAACATTCTAATGATGGGGGGATAAATCCATAAGCCATCAAATGTGATGCATGAAACTCAACTTTTTTTCATTTGGCCTACACCCAATAACATATAAAAAGAAAATGAAGAGAGATAAAATAAATTAATAAGAATAAATTCATCAATTTAAACTACCATTGATGTGATAATCCATTTTGATTCATAGAATTAATCAGTGCCTGACTTGGTTAATAGAACATGATTTAAATCACCAATATACATCCTACCATGAGTTTGGTTTGATTTTTGGTGATTTTTGGTGAATAATTTTTTGGCACTACCAATGATGGTGAGATCCAAGATCTCCAATTTTTCATTGATCCTTGATCCTGATCTGATCCAGTGTGGTCTACCAAGAACTCTATCTAATGGTTTTCTAGGTGTACCAAATTTAGCAACCAACACCAATAGAATTATATAACCATATATTTACATAATTATTTTGTCTCTAGGTAAATACAAATAAAATATATAAATAAATTTATATATTTTATTAATTTTCACCCAGAAAAATATATTCAAATTGAACTCACGCCGACAAAGGTAACACTGCACATAGTGTAAAACCCATGTTTTGAACTCAATGGCTCCATTAGATTTATGATCTAAGCCCTATTTCAAATGTTATTACAATTTTTAGGATAAATCCATGCGTGAGATATAAATATATTTAATACATTTAAAACATTTATTTTGGGCTCACCAGGCATCGTAATCACACACCATCTCAATTCCTCATCAAATAAATATTCCATATAATATCCAAAAATAAAGCATGGAAGATCTGTGTGATAATATTCTCTCTACCTTATTGGTTTTCAACGTAAATCATAGTAACCTAATCAAATCGTTAAGGATAATAGGATCCCATAATGGTCACCCTCTCCAATTTTCTTTCTAGAAGATCGACCTGCTTCCGCCGTACATATACTAGGGGAATCGATCACCCACTAGGGATCGTACACTACGGATACTCGATCTATACTGGATAGTGAGTAAAGGTATCCCCATCATTGATTTCCAGCTCACCCAAATAGGTAAAATTATATAGTCTATGTGCATCCCTCCTCAATAGTGACACATGGAAGACTTCCTGTACCTGATCAAACTATGGCGGTAGATTTATGTGGTATGCCACCTCGCCTACTCTATACAGTATCTGGAATGGGACCATGAATCTTGGAGATAACATGGAACCATTTAAAAATATCTATAATACACATTGATTTTAGTCCATCAAGAATACATGGTCTCCCTCCTTGAACACTAGAGTTCTATGTAATTTTTCTGCATAAGACATCTAACGATTTGGGGCAATCCTCATCCGCTCATGTATGATCAACACCATCTATGTAGTAACTCACACTAATTATGTTTCCTTGTGTACTAACACTATTAGATCATACCAAAAAATGGGTGACCTACATGGTCACCCATAAATGGCCTTGAATTGTTTTATACAATTATTGGAATGGAAGTTATTTATATACAAAAACCCCACACATTTTTGAGGATCCTACTAACTACACTTAGTGTCCATCTGATAGGACAACAACATTACCTCCACAACCTGAATGTTATTATTGGTTTTTCCATCAGTATAGGGGTGAAACATTTCGATTAAGCACAAATGAGTCCAAAATGGATCTTACAATACTCTCTATAGTGGTGACCTGAAATGATAATCATGTTCTAAAATGATCGTCAATGAAACACCACAGAGCCATAAAATCTACTACACATACACGTGTCACATCTTCTTAACTAAACTATTATATCAAATGGATATGAAGTGGGATTACTTGGTGAGTCCATCTATAATCACTGATAGCAGATATTTTCCAATATACATACATGGAAACACCATATATAATTACTTGGATATCACATCCCACATTCACTCCAGAGCCTCAAGGCATAGAGAAATACTAATTTGATACGGGTTCTCAGCCTTCCCTTACATATAAGTGAAGCATCATGAGAAAAACTTTGTAACAAAAACCATCGTGTCTGGCCACCAAAATTGACATTGGAAGTCATGGTATATATTTTCTAGAACAATATGTTCCACCAAAGGGGATTTAAGAAACTCCCTCATCAACTCCTACTATAATACAATAGGTACCATCTTCCATCTTCTGAAATGGATAGTGTTCTCCCAGTATATAGAATATCCATCAGGAGAACATCCAAGGGTTATATATATACATAATGTGTCTCAATTAGTATCTCAACATTGAGCATCCTGAGGATGATGTAAAAGCAGAGGGGTAGCAACCGTTGAATGAATATCTGAAGCATAATACATGACTATTAGAGACTATTATAATGTGTCCTTATACCCAGATTACTCATACAACAATGGAGAATATGATCTACCACAGAAAATGTCTACATCCTCATTCCCCTTACTCGGAGTATAGAAAATCATGATGTCATAGTCTGAGATGAGGTCTAGCCATCACCTCTATCTCGAATTATAATCCTTATGATAGAAGTTATACATGAGGCTATTGTCGTTATATATATGATAAAATTATCACCCATTAGGTAGTGTCACAACATCTTTGTTGTGAATACTATCACTACAATCTCAAGATCGTGGGTCACATAGTTCTAAAATACTTTTCTGAAATAGAATAATTCATAGAAAATCATCATCTAACTCTGTATCCGAATAGAACCATTCTTGGTCCCAAATGCATCACTTTATACTACATACTCAACATACTCTAATGGTAATATCAATATGGTATTTCTCTTAAACCTCTTTCTTATCTCCTTATATCAATTTTGGCAGTTTTCCATCCACACAAATGGTTTTCTATTTTGTTCAATGTTTTCATGGGTGATGCCACTCCCGATAAAATTGGGAAGAACCTCCAATGTTATACATCCAATACATGAAATCTTGACACCTCAGAAACACTATTGGTTGGATCCCATGAAAAAAATTTCTAAGCTTTCAAAAGGTCCACAACCACTCCTACCAATGAGATGACATGTCCTGGACTGGACCTTTCAATCCAACAAATGACACATAAAGATATTCCCATAGAGCTTGTTCCCTCAATGTTTGTCAAGGACCATCCTAAATTTTCTATAATATTTTTTGTAAAATGACGAGTACATTAGTTTATCATAGATGAAGACAACCATGAACCAGTGTAAGATAGAATTGAAGATTTTGTTCCTGATTCCCGTTAATATTTTTAGGGATATCATTAATCCTAATGTAATAACCATGTACTCATAGTGACCGTAGAAGCATATAAATGTCATATTCAATAAATCCTAGTCTTGTAATTGTAGTATGTGATATCCTGATCTCTAGTCAATCTTCATTGATCAATACTTACCTCGCAACTGATGGAAGTGTTCATTGATCCTTAGTAGTCGAATCTTATTCTTCATGACCACATAGCTCAAGAACTAGTAATCCATTCATAACTGAAATATTCTATATACCTTCTTTGTGAGCATAAAAAGTGATACCTAGAAGGATAAAATTGGTCTCCTGAATTCCTTCTCCTACAATTCCTCCAAACACACCCTCGAATCAAGAAACACTATAGGAGAAATCCGATTTGCTGAAGAAGATATCGATGTTATCCCAAAGTGTAAGTCATCTAATGATTTCTATCACACAGTGGGGTGTTAATCTAAGAATAAAATAAGGAAATATTTCATCATACACTTCCACAACCAAAGATAATTTATATCCTATATAATCTACTACTATAATAATCATGCTAATGAACTAATTATTAATCTGTTTCACTCTGCTTTGACTATCCTCATGCTGCTTTTCCACGGCATCTTTTTCATCGAAATATGAAATTATTTTCTCATAACTACATATAGATAGTATCCTCTACCAAAAATAGTAAAACTATACATGAATTATGCATATTCATTTGATACTATAGATGATATCATAATGTCTCATTAATATTAAAAAGATAAAGTATACAATACTCTCACCAATAGGCATTAGATCACTCTATCATTAGAAGTGCACAATTTCTAATTCACTACATGTTAGAGTCTGTAACCCCATGGTTCAATCCAAGGGATCATATAGACTATATATGTCTCTAAAAATAGAAGTGGAATGAATAGAATTACTCTAAAACTTGTCTATGAAATGTTTAGCTAAGCTATAAAATATATTGATCTTACATCATGTCCTCTCTAGAGCCTTGGGTGCGTAGGCCTACATAGACTACAGCTAGCCACATCTTTGACCACTATCTCTATGAGACTATCATGGACAACATGGAAGTTGTGGTGGTTATAGGGAATACATATGACCACCTCCTACTACTTTTTTGGACACTCTAATATGTCCCCATACCTAAAGACCAACCTACTGTTGCCTATTCCTTTTCTTATTTGATACCTTCTCCATATCACGATCTATTATATGTCATGTAAGAAATTCCCAAGCTAGATTCCCTTAACCATTGATGATAAATAATTCATCTCCCTCAACTAATTTGAAAAATCCTTAGTAACCTTCATAACATTACCTTTATCCTAGGATCACCTCCTAAAGCATCTAATAATCAGGGATACGTGCGAGTACCATTGGATAATTTATTCCTATGTTCAATATCCTATATTCTTTCTTCCACACCCACAATTAGTTACTTTTATAATAAGATTATCTCAACCAACAAAGCTCACTAAAGAACTCTATCATTGGTGGTAATTTAGGGGAATATCAAAAAATCCCATATATCCCTCTGTAATCAGTGCTCAAAGGGCCATTCTAGGAAAAATTAATCATGAACCATATCCATAGAGTATCATGAATGATCTGTATAACTAGATGAGTAATCCACAATTAAAATAAATCTACAATAAAAATGTATCATATCATATATTCACATTGATTGAAAAATGGCTGTATAAAACACCTCCCTTAAGAGATTATTGAAATCTGATATAGTGTTAGATGACATGTCATGTGTATGTGTTATCAAAATCCTCCATCATATAGTAGATCCCTAAAAATCCATGTTGTGAGGACTGCCATATGATCTTCATGGGGATACACAGGTAAAAACATATGTGACTTGTTCTAGATGGTATTTATCCTCTTGGGGGTTTGGAATAGCCATAAAACACAACGGTTTATTCCTTTAGAACTCGTGATGCACAATCAGCATGTGTGCATCTTCATCTGTCACTAATAGTGCTTTATTCTACTCAATGGGTGGTTGTATTTCTGGTAAACCACCCATTTGTGCTATCTATTTTACATTCCCTTGTAATGACACCTCACAACTCAGAAGAACATCCTCATGAATAGACATTGGAATACTCATTTTATTTATATATAGAGGAATCATAAAAAAACCAGTGGTTCCATAGTCCAAGAGTATATCTAGGTAGTAGACTTGAGAAGAACATAGAAGCCACAACATATTCATGTATAATGCATGTAACAATGTTTTTACAACAACAAATGTCTAAATTTTTTAGAGTTAAAAGGAAGGTATTCAATGTAATAGGGTATGGACATGTCAGTTATGTCACCAATAGTGGAGTCCCAGGTAGAGATACTGAACTCCGAACACTTATAACTTTTTCCCAAAACCAATATTATGAATGATGGTCTTATGGATGAACATAGTTCATTGATACCAATCTATCCTATCCCGACCCACAGGGGTATGAAATGTGACTACCCCAATCCCACATCCAATATGCTCAAGGCTAAGGACCAACATCGAGTAAGAATATCCCACACATGGGTGGAATTATCCTAGTGTACCTATACACATGCATATATAGCCAATATTATAAAATGGTGAAATTTAATACAACTGAAAAAATGTATGCATATATATATATAAGTATTATCCCCTTAATAGTGTATTATATAGAAGTACTTAAAGTCATAAAAGAGAAAACATAGTCCCATCCAAAAACAATAGAGATTCCATCATGGTCTAAGGGAGACGACTACAATAAAAAGAAATCACTCAGAAAAAACCTCTGTATATAATGCTAAATCTATTCTCCTACATTTCCCTGTAATACAAAGAAACCATCGAAAAGGGTTATCAACTAAATAAGACATGACACATGTGGGATGATCCCAGAAATTGTTTAGTATTACAATACGAAGTAGGATGCCCCAAAAAACAATAAAAATGATTCATCCAAAATGTTTTACTAATAGAAACGATATATAAATCATGGAACCACATGAAAGACTATGATATACACTCGAAGGACAAAATACCCCCAATATTTCACAACCAACTACCATCCATGAAATTATTCATGAATCATTTCTTCTTCTAGGACTAGCACTATATGATCCATTCGATCACCCAAGACACTCATCCAAGCGGGAAATGACTTTGTGTTGCACCCATGATCTCTCAATGGTCTCAATGACCCTGATACTGAGATTGGGGGTGAATCATATGACCACTGTGGAAAACCAAAAAACCCAATTGTTATAAAAAATAATAAAAAAATGGGATTATATGAATATGATACCACAAACTCTACCGATGGCCTACCCAAGGAGTTCATTCTGATTCCACAAACCCCACATTGGATTAGAAGATGATATATTATCAAACTCCAGTCTCATGGAGGGAAATGAAAAACTGTATCTGAGACGCATCCTCTAGAGGGGATCATAATCCTATGATGTGGAAGTAATACCACACTTAACCCTTGAGTTAATAGACCATGGGATTGCACTTTACAAAGACTACTTCAGACTGAATAAATGAAGGGCCACGAACACCCACAATATGAGTACACGATATGTAATGGGGGTAAGCATCATGTTTATCCCACCACTGTCCTACTAGTGTAGTGATTCCTCAAACAACATGTAAATATCCACATATAACATTCCTAGGAAAATTAAATAATGTGTGTAGATTTCTTGAAACATTCCATTGGTCATCTTCCTCAGCCTATGTTCCACTAGTTGTGCTTGTGTACCAACCCATGTACAGATGGTCATGCCCATGTACAACCATACATGTTCATAAAAATTTAATCCTAGTCATATACTTAGGTCATTTTTATGTATAGTTCCTACCCATTTCCATGTATCCTTCTAGATATAGGCCAAATAGATTAGTACGTGTTACATAGTGATTGAAAGTGTCACACGGTGTGTGATATTTAACTATGTGGGAAAACCCTAGTTCTACTCTAGGGGATCCCACATGGCATGTATTGTTGGATTACATTCCATGAAAAATGGGATTTTTTATATCCCATGAGTTATCATATGAACAACTCTCCACATCACCAGAGCTTCCATGCTCTTAGGAATTTATAGATCTGTGGTCGTCCAAGACTAAAGTCATTAGATATCATAGATCTGGGCATCAAATCCACTTAGTAATAACCCAATCACATCATTCGTAGATGCACCATCTTATCCAGGATTAATAGAAGTTAAAAATCTATTCTGAAAGATCTCTTAATATCCTTCTTCATCATCATCACACCTCAATTGTACCTTCGATCATTAAACACAACCATGGTATTAATCAATCACACCAAATAATGAGAATGAAAAATTTAATATATTTTATTTATCATTTAACATGCCAATTAAATATTCCACTATAAACCTATGAAGAATGGAGAGGAATAATCCATAAGTCATCGAATATGAGGAATAAACAATATCCTTTCTTCATTTAGTCACCATTTTTTTCATTGAAGTAGACAAATTAAGAGGGATAAAATCTACATACAGGAATAAATACATCAATTTAAACTATCATTGATGAATGAATAATGTTTTCTTCATGATATTAATACATGGTTGGTGAGGATAAAATAATAATTTGGAATTCACAAATCAACATACCATATGGATTCTATATTGATCCCAAATGAAGAATAGTCTTGTGTTTCTATTGTTGCTGAGATCCACGAAATCCAATGGTTCAATGAGACTTAATTCAAATCAGACCCATTTTTATCTACCATGAACACTCTCTAATGGGAGTCTAGGCATACAGTGTTTAGAATCCATCTCTGAGATATTTCTATAATAAAATATTTTTAAAATATGTTGGTATCTATGTCAAAAAAATAATATAATCTAATTAAATTATTTATTATATTAATTTGTTTCTATAAAGAATTTTTTCAAATGCCTCATTCTAACAGCAGTCACATCCAACCATTGGTATAAACCTCTATTTTTACTCATTGATACCTTCAAATTTCAGATATGCGTCCCCATTAGGTATTTATTCAAAAAATTTAAGAAAACATTACTCTCATGATTTAAATATATTTACTATATATTAAACATTTATTCTAGGATCACCAGGCCTCCAAATCAAGAATCATCTCAGAACCTGGTCTAGGAAATATACCAAATTACATCCAAAATATACATGGAAAATATGAGTCATTATATATATCTTTTTTTCATAGTATAGAGCTAATTTCATCAAGCGTTAATGTTTTTAACTGACTATTTCTAGTGATGAGTAGTTCCCAGTGAGACAGTTTGAGTATGGTCTGTCATATTCCCTCGAATAATAGTTTAATTCCTTTCAAATTACTATAAGAAAACTTATTTCGATCATGATAATCGTAAAATGGAAATTTCAGTCATGCATATGTACAGCCTACCATCTCTAAAATTGCAACATTTTACATTTTTAATAACCATATTTTTTATTTGGTTTCAAAAGTTTATCATACGTATAAAAATTATAAATATATCATTATTACAATTATTTTGATGAATAAATAATAATCCCTTTGTTCTTATTCAAATCAACAAAGTGACTTTGGACATATGAGTGGTTTATCATTAAAACGACGGATGTGAAATTAATTAGTAATGTAATTGAATAAGACGTGGTAAAAAAAATAATAAAGAATAATAAATGAAAATAGAAATTAATAAAGTAAATAATTAGAATATTTTTATTATTTAGTAAAATGATAAATGAATATGATAAATCTTGATCGAGGTAAGGGTTTGGTCTCAAAAAATACTTCTTTCATATACATATTCATTTTTTCACCATGTTTATTTTAAATGGGGTATCTAATTCCAGTTTAAGTATTATACCTTAAATCCACCATACTCACGATATTTTATGTCACCTGTTTTTTAGATCATTCATGTGAGTTATGAGTCATATGTTACAAAAGAGTTAAGGGTTGATGATTCAATATCAACATAATCCGGATTGTTTATGATTCAATTTCCATTATTGAAAATTATTTGATCATTGAAAAATAAAATAATTCTGTTTTATTCTTGATGGGTTATTAATTAAATTTTAATAATATAGTACAATTATTCCCTCTATAGTAATTAAAAATATTGGAAAACTGTTTTTAAGGAAAATAGAATTTATTTATCTCTTTAAATGAAAAATTTTTCTCTTCCATGTACATTTTTTCTTTAAAGTAAAACACATTTTTTAATATTATTCTATAATTTTTAAGGTCATTTTTAACCATTAAATTATTTTATAGATAGTTTATAATGTAATGGTATTTTCATTTTCCATACAATATACTTCTTGACTTTTTACAAAAAATGTGAAATGAATCATTGATGTAATGTTTATACCATTGAAAATTTATTATTCCATCATCAATATCATATTCTTTGAATAATATTTTATATGTTACCATAGTTATTTTTCAAAAAATGTTAATTACAAAATAGTTTGTGAATTTTAGTTTTTAAAATGTCATTTCAAAGGTCAAGTTGTTATTTTCTATATGATTTTATAAACATTTTAAAATTATATATATTCATCAATTATAACAAAATATATTTCTATGAAATGATTTAAAATTATGTACATATTCCTCTCAGATATATACCTAGCTTATTATACCATCATTTAATGGGTTAGTACATTCCATATAATTATTTTACATTTTAAATCATTATGAAATTTCTTTTTATTATGATATGAAGCAAGATTACGTAACCCATTTTCATACCATGTGTAATTATTATGTTATCCCTTGTGACTGATTACATTTACATAAAAAATAGCTCATGAACATGTTTTGAAGGGTCCCTGCAAATATCAATACAATTGTTTGGGTAATCTTATAGTTTCATGAGTTGTTATTTATGGTATTATGGAGTAAACCGAATCAATTATCAAACATTTACTTCCACATAATATTGTCTAGGTAGTAGTCATTGAATAATGTTTATTTCATTTTATATATTGATGTTAAATTTCATGTGAAACTATGATCATATGATACCACATTTTTATGTTATGATTCCATTATATTACTCACGTTTCTTCTCATTTATAATTCAATTTTATATCATTTACCAACTTGTTATGTTTCTTAATCATGTTTATTCCCTTATTTGGATTTTTAGCTCTCCCGTTTCAGTTAGGTTTTCCCCTTGTTATCCTATGTATTTGTAGGATCATTAATTGATTTACGATCCCAACTAGAAAAGTAAAAGAAAAATTTAGGGTACCATGATTTAATTACAATCGATGTATTATGATCCTAATCTTTTAAAGAAACTATGAATCATGGTGGTTGGGGTTGTACATGCTAAATATTTAGGTTTAAAATCCATGTTATAATACATGTAAATGGATCCATTCAGTACAAAAAAAGGTGTATAAAAAACATGATACCTCAAAAAATATGGTGATAGTGTAAATGAAATTCCATACATATTTAGAAGGATAACATATCAATGATAGATAGTGGGAGAAAATAAAACATCAACACAATTTACACTAAATACATGCATGAGTTTTCAAAATAGAAAATTCTACAATACCCAATGTAACGTGATTCTATAAAGAAACAAGTACTACAAAGGAACACTATATAGCTAATAGAACCAAATAGATTTGGCTTTCTAGTCACCAATTATGGTTACTCATTAATAAATTAAAATTATGAACCTACGTTTTGTAAGGATATTTCATGTAGATAAAAAGTAATAATATGGAATGAAGCCATGAATTTAATGTTGGAGTTCCTGTTCCAAAACTATGTTTAGGTTCTATTAGATCCTCTAATATTTTTAATTCTTATTCGGTTTAAATGGGAATTCAAGAAGAGAGTATAAAATAAAGGTAAATTCAGTACCTATAAATAATGACTGGATTATAAAGTTCATAAAAATTTCAAGGTATAGATAATGAAAAAAACATTCTCCAGTTTCTATGATAGAAATCAATAAAATTTTTACTTCCATTATATCTTACCATGATTATGTTATTTTAAAAATAGATATAAGTACTTCATTACTTGATATGAACCTTATATAAGAAATATATATATATATTACAAAAGTTAAATCATTTATAACACCAAATAATTCCTATAAGGATTGAAATTTGTAAAGATATGTTTACGGGAAAAGAATAAATATCATGAAGCATTTATTATGATGAACCTATCTGTGAATTTGAATTTTTAAAGAATGAATTTTCACCATGAATCTATTATTGGTTTTATAAGAGTACAATAATCTTCCTTGTAGTATATGTTGATAATTTATTGAAAATTATAAATGAGGTACTTACCTTGAGTCAGTGAAGAAATGGTTCAACAACTGATTCTATATGATCTATGTTAGGGTATATATATTGAATAAATACTATGTAGAATTGATATAGAAGAATTCAATATGGGATTATTTCCACTATCATATATTATTCTTGTCTCTAATAATTTGTTCCCATAGACACAACGCGAGAGATAGAGATAAATAAAACATGGTTATAATTAATTATGTGTTTTTGATAGGTTATATCATGTATTTTATGCTATGTTTTTATTCATGATTTTTTATATTATTTAATCATTATTTAACGACATCAAGAAGATCTAGGATAACAATATTAGATTGAAATCAAATCTATCCAGTAGTATATGATGTATAATATGGATACATTCTTGGTTGTTAAATGGGTTGTGGAGATAGTCATTATGGTATAAAAAGAATCATGTTTTCACCCATATCAGAATGATATAAAACCATAGTTGAGATATGTCATGTATATTAATATAGGTTCTATGAGTTGGGAGAGATCAATTAATCTAGTGGTAAAAAATATGGTAGAATATTTTGAGTATATTACATCTTTTGGAATAGTTAATGAAGTAAGATTGATAAAAAACATCATCCCAAATCCTAATATTGTTCTAGATGTAAAGACTTAATCACATTGTACTATGATAATAAATATGTAGTGGTTATCTCCATATATAAAAGGTCACATAAACAGATAAAGAAAATATTTTATATATATCACCTCTTGAGAGACTATTCTCAAATGGATTTAGACATAATAATTAGGGTTTATATGGAAGAAAGTGTAGTAGATCCATTGAATAAATCCTTACCCCATAAAAATTATGAATACAATGTGAGAGATTGTAGACTAAAAGTCATTAACAGTTTTCCAAATTGAATGTGAGATTATCATAGTATTGGTTCCCTTGAATATACTAATTTATACTTTTTATTAATGATATATCCAATGAAATACATATTATTAAATATTTTTTCTCATGATAAGTCTTATTCTATATGACTTTAATTTGATAAATTTATAAGAGTATCTATCATATATAAATGTCATAGTAGCTCTCTATTATTATTTAAAACTTGTAGTACTGTGAAAATATTGTTATATATATGTTTTATGGACATAAGGAATCTATGTGATGTGACAATGTTGATTTCATATATGAGGTATTAGGGGGATCAAAAGATATACGTACTTCTTCAAATAAAGATATCACATTGAAATATCCAATAGATGAATTAATTAGAACATGTAATCAGGTAGAAATTCTTATGTTATATGTTGTATTTTATAGTCCAATCTATGGACCTTTATATTTTTCATTATTGATGATATTATTATTAATACATATCTTGAGTTTTAATTTTCTATATTATTAAAATCCATGATCTTGTATGTTCATGGAATATTACAATGTGTTGGTTGTTTAATGAGTGACATGGAATTATTTTATAAGTAAATAAAGGATGTGTCCCTTTATATATAATGAAATTACATATCAAAAACACATTTATTAGAATGTAATCATTTTCTTCCATCCTTGTCTACATATTATTATTGATTTCTTTATTTTCTAAAATTCCATTAACGATATTTGAAGGACATAGATTAATAAAAAAAACATAATCTAACCCACTCTTTTAAAATATCATGACAAAGGGATTATATTAATGAATTGAATATCCCTATATTTTATCATCCTTACAACATTAATTTATTTCTGTAGGGGTTTCATGATGTCTTTCAAAATATTGATCTTGTACTTTAATCTATTTAGCAAAATTCCATTGATAATGGTTCCTAGAGGGTCACACAACATGTGTATCGAGAACCACTATTAAATTCTATTCAAATGTAATATTATAACACATGTTATTATCATGTTTTGAGAATAATAATTATTCAATATATGCTGATCACATATATTTATTCATCGAATATTCAAGAGAATATATATTAGAGTGGACTATCAAATATATTTTTATTAACAGGTTTAGTGTATACTATTTTTTTAATGAATAATAAAATGATATTTTATTTATATAATAAATAATTATCATTCAAGGTTCAATTATTACAAAGTGGATTGATGAGCTATGTAATGGTCCCAATAAAATGGTATTTGTATATCCAAAATTTTATAAAATGTAATGGAAATAATAATAATAATATTGATATTATTATATGACATGGGTTTTACATTGAATTAATAGTTTGGTTAAGTAACCTTATGAAATATCTCTTTCTCATAACCTATGATTAAAAATTATTTATTTATGTAAATCGATTTTAATATAAAAAAGTTTTCCTCTGTAAATAATTCCCTCTATTAAAGAGACATTGTTATATAAAATTATCTCTAGAATGGAGGGTATCAATACTAATCCTCCCAATCTAGTTCAATAGAACTAAATAGAATCATTTAGGTTTGTAATGGATTCTATTTTGACCCCTGATGTATAATTAAAGTGTTTATATTCATCAATACTATAAACTAATGATTCATTGGTGAAAATATGATGTTTATAAAGAACAAGTGGATACCGCTAGTGGGATTATATCATTGGATCCTTTATCATAATGATGTTATCGAAAGAGTGGTAAACCAATTTTATAATTAATAAATAATTTAAGGAAAATTTAATTCATGTAATTATAAATTAATTATAAATAATATTAAATATATACTCTCGTTGAATCATTGAGGGGAATTTTTACAATGTTAGTAGGAATTATATCATAAAATAAATTGAGAATAATATTGGACCATTATGTGACATGATTTAATTATTACATGGAACATTAAATATTCCATCAATTATTGTGGAATGATTAAAGCCTTAATATTTCAAAAAAATACATATATACATACATATATCCATTAATCTATGCTTTCAGTATTTCTTGTGTAATATCTGCACATTTCTCGAAATGTATTTTCCTTATTTTGAGGTATTCTTTTACCCCTGTTCTGATAGTACCTTAGTTGGATATTCGATTGGGTCTATTTTTATTGAATTTTATGACTTTTTAAGACCATGAGGTTGTTCACAGTTGGTGAAAAGTTATGGAAAACCATGAGATTAGTCCTAGGAAACGGGGTTCCCCTTTTTTCTTCATTTGATGGGGGAACATGGAGTGATAAAACTATGCAAATACCCTCTCCAAACCATGTAATCATAGACGTAGGGGGTTCTCAAACATGGATCACATGTTTTGAAACTATGCACCCACTGAGGAGTGATAGAGAACCCTATAATGTAGGGGCACATGGTTAGGTTGCACAGATTGTCATATATTGAATGATGCCCAAGAAAATATGCACACAAGCATTTAAACCCCGAAAAATTAAATTAAAGTTTATTCAACACCCAATTTATATCCTAGTCATCATAATAAATCTAAAACAATTTTCATTACTCTTGGAGGATTCCGATAGGATTTCTATGCTACTTGAAAATCATCTAGTGTGAATTGAATATCCTATTGAAGAAATTGGACCTTATAAGCTATGTAATTTCATTCCATTTTAGATTCCTATATCTACTATATTTCACTAAATTTAAGGAGGGATGAACCCTCTCATTGATGATGGTTTAAATATACTATTTAATGGATGTTTTTTTATTTTATCTTAATCATTGTTATTGATGTTTTATTTCCTCCACCATTAAGAATTCATCTGATCTATATCACATTAAGGGATATAGTTTGTAAATTTTTAATCAATATCCTAGAGGTACGTGGTATAAATGATAATTCTTCTAGTCTTGAGATTAATCTTTTGTGGATGTTATATTGTTTCAATTCCATGTTTTGAAATTTCATTTAAATTTAAAAGTTCACGGATTTCTCTTAGATTTAGAGACCCTTCATGAATCCCACTAGACCCATTGGAGATTATGTGAAAACCTTAATGGGAACCTATGGGGTGTGCTAATTACCTATGAAATGATAATATGATTTTTGAAAATGGGAATAATGGGTTTTGGGAATTGAATTAAATATTATTTCTTGTTTGATAATTGGAATTAATGGGTTAGTTTTCTTAACATTGTTGAGTTAATGAAAATTTTAAATTAAAGGTTGATAAATGGATTAATAAAGAAATTGATATTTTGTAAACTATGATCAATTTAATGAAACATGGGTATGTTGGTAAATGAAATGGTACACCATTTTTTGATATTTTTTATGAGAAAGTGATAAATGAGTTTTGGGTTAGGGATTGATAATCCAAATACCCATGGGAAAACAAACTAATTCTCTAGGTCCTTGATGCTTGATATTTTTATATATATATGTTAATGTGATCACTATGTTATGGGCCAGAGACTGATTCTCTATATACCCATGCGGGGGAAGATTGATGATCTAGGACCCCAATTCCTCAAAAATATTTATATGAAAATTGGTCAATGTTTTTTGGATGAGGTATTGATACTTGAAATAACCTTGGGGTGCTAGAATGATTCACTGAGACACTATATCATGCAAGTCAATTGGTACCAGGACTAATTATATATGGTTTCAGATATTAAATTGTTGTCAAATGAATAATTAAATCCCATAAAATAATTAGTTCTATAACCCTAGAGTGTATTCATCATATTATGGCATGAGAATATTAATGTATTAATGGTTCAAGTGTCACCATGAACCTGGGGGCCTATGTGGTTGATTACAGAACAATAATTTTAGATCATGTTTAATTTTTTCATTTTAATTGTTTCATTATAAAATAAAATACACTATCTTGGACTAGATATTTCATTACATTCCACTAGTGGTGGCCTACTGAGTTTCACTGACACCCAACTCAGGCTGCTTGATTGTTTCCCAAATTAACTCTATGTTTATAGGATATGATAAATGAAAGGGACTAATGTTAGATGGATGAGTTGGGATTCAGGAAGGAGGATGGATGAGGGAACCTATGATGATGTCAGGACCCTATTGGGAGGTGTTAGTGTCTCTTTAACATGGTTTTTCATTTCATACTTGACACTTACATAGAATGAAATATTTACTACTTCTATTTAGGGTTATTTTTTATATTTATGTGTTCATCATGACATGTTGGTTTTTATTGGGTATTACTTAACAGTATTTATCTATATGAATTGGTAATAATGAATATTGATTTATTCAATTGTGATAGTTTGATGAAGAGGGTATACTCTACCCACATTGCATATATGACCATCACTTTTAGTCGTCAGCATCTAGCATAATGGGTGGCATGGAAAAGCTCAAGAAGCGAACCATATTGGGGATCGAAATGTGGTATCTAGTTCAGGGTGTTACATATTTTTATCAAAGGTTTTTTTCCTTTATTTTAAATTTCTTACTAATTTGGAAAGGTATGAAGGTGACTAGGATGAGTCTGGACTTCATCATGATCATGTTCATGGGAGTAGCTAAACCATGTGTAAGAAAACCCCATGTTCCAAGGGACAGATTGTTGTTCCTGATTTGTGATGTTACAGTGGAAATTTATTTCACATTCATTGAAGGATATGTTGTATTATATTATTGTTTTCTCATATTTTACATGTTGCTCTATATGGCATGAGAGTTGAGTATACTTGTATAACTATAAGATCTTGGGATTTTATGTTACATGCATACTTTTAGGCAAGAATGGAAAATGATGTTATGAGTGGGTTTTGGGAAATGAAAATTCATTTTCATTGTTTTAGTAACACACAATGATGGAATTGATAATTTTACATAATAAAAAATGTGTAAATTTGAAATGGTTAAAATGTACATCTAATGCGAAAAACATACATATAAAGAGTTTTTACCCTATGTTATACAAGAATAAGGTTAGGGATGGTTGAGGGTAGTGTTAGTGATTTTGTTTAGACCATGGGTTAGTATATGGGGGATAACTTATAATGGCCTTATGGGAATCTATCTTATGAAAATGTGTTAATGATTTGTTGTGTGTCCTATGACATGTTCTCTGAATTGTAGAGACGTATAACCACATTGATGTGTGTTGATAGGATGAAAAGATGACATTTCTAGAAGCATTCCTACTGTAGTGAAATAATAGACAACAATAGTTTCATATGAAGTATTGTGAGGGTAGTTCATTTAGAATATAAATCAAATTATTTAATTAATTTAAATAAACCTAGGGAATTTTGTTAGATATATTTTTGATCTGACCTGGGAGTTCAAGTTGAAGCACCCGCCGATGATCATGGGAGAGGGTATACCCAACATAGCAGTGTATTGGATTGAGTCTATGTAGACCATCCAAGATCAATTTAGAGTCTCATTGCAAGAAAATTTTCAAATTATTAGCCTATAAATTTCTAGGATCTATAATGATATGGTGGAATATTTAGACTTGGGAAGTGGATATGTAGGGAATATAATGTAAAGACATCCAAGATAAGTTCTCAAAGAACTTTTATCCAAATAAATTGAGTTAATAAGGAGAGGAAGATATTATTATATTGACCAAGGGAAACATGTTAGTGATGTACTATGTTTGAATAATCCTTAACCTATACTAATTTTCACCACATTGGTCGGGGATGAGGAGACTGCGATGAAACATTTTCATGAAAAACATAAATATTGGATTAATTCATAGTTTAATATAAATAACCAAAGATGTTTTTAAGGTTTTGAATCTAGATCACATTAATTAGGGGAGGCTAAAGGAGGATTCAAGTATAGGATAAGTGGTTTTTACAAGATGATCCAATGGTATTCCTTCTAAGGGTATGAAGAATAATTATGAGAACCATAACATGAACAATGGATGTTGGGATATCTTGGGAGAAGAATCAGTTTATCATGGAAATGCTTGAGTGACATTACATTTGTGTGGTAGGCTAGGTCATATATGATTCCAGTGTTCATGACCACCTTTAGAGTGATGAGATTATGGAAAATTTTGTAATATATTGTTTTTATTTATGAGTCCACTACAAAAGTATAGTAATGGAGGAGATATACCTAACTAGAGTAATAGAGGGGGTCATATACATCGTACAAACCTTATATATGGAGTACTAAAGGCCATGCTGGTCGAGGTGGTGGACATGGTAATACCGAAAAAGACAAACTATATTACTAGAGAATGTAAAATTATCTGACTCGTAATAAAGAATAAATAAAGAGGATATGTTTATTACTTGTTGATTACCCTACAATTATTGATAGTGAGGATAGACAATCAACATTTGGTGCTAATATTCTTATAACTTCAATATATTCTTATGAATTATTTAATATCGGAACCTCTCATTATTTGATATCTATAAAACAAGTCAGTTTTTTAAATATGATTTTGGAGTTTTTTTTGTGAGTTATGTTCATGGTAAGACCACTAGGTGTATGGAAAATGGAAATCAATTAATACAAGTGGTGTTACCTTAAGGTAGGAGAGTATCATGTTGTGTGCGATGTATGTGTGCTTGATATATCATGTTTGATTGTATTTTTGGAATTTATTAGATTGTATCATAGAAAACCCAAATAAAGAATTTACATTATGATAATATCCTTTATGTATCATAAGGATATAAATTATATTCATCATGGAGAATGGGATATCTAGGAAGCCAGTGTAGGGATAGATCATCAAAAACATGTGGAGCTCGCCACCCAAGTTATATTCACTTTGTTAGAGGATATAATAGCAAGGAAAAGTTCCTTTATATCATTAGTGAAAAAATTTCATTAATTTTATTCTATGAAATTCTATGGGATTACAGTTGATAGGGAGGTTGAGTTTATAGTCATGATAACACCTGGAATGGAACTAGTTTCCATTCCACTGTACCAAATGTCACAAAAAAATCCTCAAAATCATAATACTCAGTGAGAATAATTGTTGTTTAATGTATTTGTTCATCAAAATATTCCACTATATTGTACTCCTGTTTTTTTCCTAATAAGGATGATAGGAAGTTGTGTTTATGTGTTAATTATCAGAAGTTTAAATCGGTGAGTGTAAACATGAATATTCCACAATATAATAAAATAATTTTAATATCATTACCAAAAAAAATAGATGATCTTCATAAAAATCCTATAATATCACATTAAATTAATTGGGTATCATAAAGATATCATTATATAATAACATGTGGGAAATATATAGGAATCATAAATATTTCATCAAATCATAACCCATGAAAAGAATAGGATTTCATATGTGACTTATCATGGTATAAGTCATGGAAGAGGAAAAGATGTCATAAATATCATTCCATGAAATCATAACCCATTAAAATGTAGAATATGAATGATATACTTGGACTAAATCCCAAGTAAATAATTATCTATATAAAATAATTCCATATTAGATGGGTAAATTTTTTGAAAGATCATAGGGAGTTGTTCGTGAAGAAAAAAAATTTCATTGAAAGTCAACTACGTTAAGACATACCAAATTTTAAAATTTATTTTATATTAAATACATATTGAAAATTTATGATGGAATCATAATTTTTTTTAAAAAAATTTCGTTTTGAATATATCATTTATACATTAGAAATATTTTTCAAACATAAAACTGTTTCAAATACTTTTTCATCGAAAATAACCAAGAAAATTTGGGGAGGAGTATTAGAAAACCATTTTGAAATAAATTTATAAAATTAAAACCATTTTAAATGTATATTTTTTTAAAAAAAATTCAATATCATTTTAGAATACATAGTATTTGAATCAAACAAATTTCTGACAGAAGAGGGAAATAAAGTCAAATTGTCTTAAAAATATTTTCATATTTATCTTATTTAACAAATAGTTAAAAAATTTAACTTTAAATTAAGATATTATGAATTACCATAGGAGAATAAAATTTATTGGAGTTACTAGGATATTATTATAATAATTCTTCAGTGGGTCCAAAATAATAAGATATCCTGATAAACAATGAGATTGTTTCAATAGACTCTTACCACCTTAGAAACATTGAATCATAATACCCAAGAGACAATAACAATACATTAAGCATAAAAAATGAAAACAATTATATTCATGATATTACATATCAAAGAAAACTATATAAACCATTAAAAATATAGTTTTATAACATAACATGTGTCTCAAATAAAGAAAATTGAGAAAAAATTAACATACCAATTTGATAATATATGAACCTAAACTCCTATAAAAGAGTGATCATAAAAATGATATGTAAATACCCATATATTTAATTATACATATCATAGAATACAATAATTATCTATATATACAGCCTAAAAAATTATTTGGTATTATGGTAGAATTCAATCATAAAAAAGTGAGACTTGAAATCCCTTTACTACATGAGTAACTTTTGAATTAAGTATATATGAAAGAATAAAATCAATAAAACTTTGAAATATCATTAAATAAATTAATTCATGATATTTGACTCTATATGGTTGTATATACCTATGACAAAAGAAACGAGTCGTGAAAATGGCATGTATCTCATGTATATAAAAAGTGAGATGTGAAAACCATTACCTTAAGTTTTAAATTTCTCAGTACATGTTCAAACCTCCTGTATAACAAAAATTATATTATTATAAGACTAAAAACCATATTCTTATATATAAAAAAATATAATTTTTTATATCTTTATGTTATAATAATTTAAATATTTCATGATATTGTTATATTTCGGGAAATAATCACTTTCTTTTTCTTATATGTTTTTATAAGAAACTCTTGATCCTCTTACATAGATCATGGTTTAATTATTAGCATAATGTAAAAAATATATAAAAATAACATATATTTAATATATATTTATTTTTTATAATCCATAAAATATATAAATGTGAATTGGAATACATCGTTCATGGTTACAATAGGTCATACATATGGATGAATGATGTTTCCATTTTCATATATTATTGAACAAAAGAATGTAAATGAAATGTATGTATATGTATATTTATATAATTATTATTCTTAAAGAATTATTATTTTATATATGTCATATAAATTTATTAAATACATCCTTAATACATTATATGAAAATTGTGAACAAATAACATCGGTTAGAGGAGGCGGTAGTCCAGACATTCACAAAAAATGTTATAATTTAAAAAAAAATGGAAATCATGAAGGATATCGATTCGCGAGGGGGTAGTCTACAGTACACTTAAAGGATGATTGTCTATACCATTTGACGAAAGTGTGTATGTGTGTAGGTCGTATCATTAGAATAAAATATATTAGAATATTTTGGATACAGTGTTTATAATATAATCATATATGGAAACTAATTTTTGCAGTGTAGAATTAAATTAAAAAAAGTGCTTGATGTAGGATGTTACCTATTATTTGGGTAGTTCCTCTTTGTTTTCACCAATGGACTAACATGGATTGATTTTCCTCCAACATGATGGATCTAGAATGAATGGATGGATTTTGAGAGACCATATTTTTAGGTTATTTATGATCCAATGGTATTTATAGGTGTGAATAAGTTAGGGGGTTGTGTCCCTTTTTATAGTTGACGAGGAGTGACATTCTTGTAAATATAAAAAGTTTAACAATATTGAGAGTCCTCCCTAACATCATGGGCCTATGATAAATTTCCGTGTTCAATACAATGGAGTGTATGGTAAAAATATATCCTTACAATGGTTTATTTTTATGTCTCATCGGTATATTTCCCCTTATGTTAATGTTTAACCACTATGTAAACTCATTTTTCCATTAATAACTATAATTATGTTCAAATAAATTTAATAATATTTTTCATCAAAACTAATTTTAAATTTTTATTTTTTAAAATAATGAATATTCGAATTTTGGAATCAACTTCTCTAGATTATTGTCACATAAGGGACCTAAATTAATTTAAAAAATAACCCTACCTACATTACAAAACAATGGGGTTTTGAAGTGAAAAGTCTAAAAGATTGAAATGTTTTTATATCAAATTTCAGTGAGACATTTATTTTCACGAAATAAATTGAATTTATTATTGTATAAATGTGTTCATTATTCTTTTGAAAAAATAAAAAATATATTCTAAAAAATTATTATATTTAAAATGTGTTTTCAATTATTTTCCACAATTTTTCACTATTCATAAAAATGAAACTTCCACGAAATATTTCAAAAATTCCCAAATAGTAAATTTTGGAATCCCACATTCAAAAATGATGTTTTTTCAAATAAAATTATAAAAATTATAAAAATTATATTTAAAATTGGTTCTTCACTAATGGAGATAAAATTACCTTTTTGAAAAATACATCATTTTATAACAAAAGATGGATTTATTATTTTTATCTTTTATAAAAAAAATATTTTTAATTGAAATAGATGGTTGAATAATATATATATATATATTTAAATTTAATTTATAAATTTAATTTAAATTATCTTATTTATGTAAAATATATATGATTTCATATAAATAGTTTTCCATGAAAAGATTTCCTATATTTTCAAAAGGGTTTTATTTTCATTTCTAGTTAACTGGTCACTATATAATTAATCATATATATTTGTGTAAAAATTATTTTCATAATTTAATTGTTCATATTCAAAACTCCCACTCAAATGGATTCATGGTAAGTATATTAATATTTTAATGATAATATTGATATTACATTTTAGTTTGGTAAAACTCATCTTGGCGTGTAATGGAAGATATCAAAGGAACAAGAAATAACATATAACACAAGAAAAAAAATAGTGTTATGTGCATCAAAAGCTGTTATATGTCTTTTTTGTAGTGGAATCCAAAGATTGTGTTACATATAATGTAATCATAATATGGTGTAGTCTGTAATTCAACCGATCAATGAAATTTAATTTATTCAAAAACAAATTAATTCATAAAAACAATGTGTGATGTCTTCTATCCCCCAAAAATTGAATTTATCCCTTGAAAATAATCTACGATATCATTGTTTTAATAATTGATATTTTCTTTCATAAAAACACACTTATTAAAATTGATTATTAAAACTTCTTTCAAAAATGGAATGGTGGGACCATAATGGTTGCCTTCATAGAAGAACAAAGGTGGAAAATGAAACATTATTCATGGAAGTGAAATATAACTATCATGTTATGATACAAAGTGATAGAGAACATGGTGAGTAGACAATAAAGGATTAAAAATCCATAAACCAAGTAAGCATGAAAAAATTTATCGATATCATAAAATATGATGATATGAAGACAACCATTAACATCATCATCCTTTTCCAAATAATGAAGGAATTTTAAAAAGAAGATATACATACATGATTTTATTCCATTTCATATCCAAAATCTCAATATTTAGTTATGCCTTGAACAATTTACACATCATATCTTAATCTATGAAATGAAGGTGGATTTATCATTCCTCAAGAACTATCAGATCATAAGACCCATATATAGAATGATAAGGTATTCCATACGTCTTTAGTTATCATTACAGAAAAAAATTTATCATGGGTTATCCAATATGAATAAATTATTATATGGAGATATACTAATTTAACCTATAGAATCTCATATAAAGTATAACATAATCTATTCGATAAATTCCCAACCTTGTATCCCCTATGAAATAAAAAAATCTATTTTTTATGAGGTTCACTGAATCTACCTAACATTTATCCCCCAAATATCACATGGTACCTCTTGGTTGTCACATTATAAAAATGTGAATACCATTATTATTTTTTGTCATGTATCATGATAATAACCTTAATTACCATACATATTGATTGAAAATATCCATCATTTCTTATTCCAAATGTAGTTGGATATATTCTGTCAATGACATAATATTTATCCATGATAGTGCAATCCACATTTCAATAAATCCTCTATCATTTCTAAGGTCATAAATATGATCCATTTTATTTCATCCATATCATTATATCATTATTCATAATAAATATCATTTTCTAATCCTCAGGAAAAAATTAAGGGTTACCTTTCCCTAATCAAAATACCGCCTTTACATTAAATAACATTTCGATATCTTAAAAACCATTAAACACATAATTTTTAATCCTTAATGAAATAATTATACAAAAAATAATAATATATATCATGATTTATATAAAATAATATTTTAATTCCAAAATATATACACTTCAATTAACCAACCATAATCATTTTTATTATCTTTAATTTAAATAATACTTTTAGAACATCCCATACCGTTCACATTTCATTTTTAATCAAATTATATTTTGAATTATGAAAAATAATGGTACCATTATCCTGATTCCCTTCATGAGATTTTCTGTCACGACCCATCCCCCAGGGCCCATGTCGTGACTACCACATGCCCACCTTCCATAGCTCAGGGGATGGTGACTAGCACCGAAAGTCGTATTCCCCAAAAATTGGGAAGACATTGCCTTTATATCCTATAAACGCACATGACCAATCACATATCAAGATACGAACACAAGTAAAATGAATAGTAAAACGACTGTGTAAAGTATGTAAAAGGGGACAGAATACAGGACCAACTGGAAAGTATAAGAAAACTGGAAAATACATGTAAACTGAAAAAACTACTATGAACACTCACTAAGGATCCTAACTAAACGGTAGGTATAGAACTCGAACGGTAAACTCTATGGTATGCCTCGTCTAAGTTCCACCTCTGAAATACCTCCAGTCATGGTACTCTCATCCTCAGTCAGCGTTGTCTGTCGTCTGCACCAAAAACAACATTTTGTGGTCGTAGCCTGTGTAGGGGTGAGTATAATGATACTTAGTAAGGAACCCGAGACCCTCAATGGTCTGAGAAAATCCACAAAGGATAAACCAGAAAGCATGAAAACAACAGTCAACGCCACTTAGGTATATTCCCATACATAGACCTATGTTATCTAGAACATCCATCTCATTCATAAGGAAACACAAAGCCCAATTCATTAGCTCAAAGCTCAACTATTCTACAATGGAAAGAATACCATGAAGGTAACACCACAAAGTTAAGTACCAAAAAGGTAATTCCACACAATAGAATACCACAGAGGTATCACCACAAAGGAAAGTACCACACATGTTCTCCAAACAGAAGAATACCACTAAGGTATCACCAAAAAGGAAAGTACAACACATGTATTCCACACAGAAGAATACCACAAAGGTATCACCATGATGGAATGCACCACACATGTATTCCCCATAGATAAATACCACCAATGATTCACCATGAAGGAATGTACCACACAGGTACGCCACATAGAAGAATACCACAATGGTATCACCACGAAGGTAAGTACTACACAGGTACAACACACAAAAGAATACCACAAAGGTATCACAAAGAAGAAAAGTACGACACATGTACACCACACAAAAGAATACCACCAACGTATTAGCACTAAGGAAAGTACCACACATGTATTCCACATAGAAGAATACCATAAAGGTATCACCACGAATGTAAGGACTCGGCTCACACCAGATATAACATAGGTATGGTAGTAAAGATGATTAGATGTAATTACTAAATCATATTACTCTTTTAAGAGGAATACCCACATAGGATCCTAAATCATCAGACCCACATAGGATCCTAAATCATCAGAACCACATAGGATCTTAGTACATCATCAGACCCACATAAGATCCTAGTAATGCAGACCCACATTGTATCCTAGTATATCAGACCGACATAGGATCCTAGGGTAGTATCATGTGGATACCTAGAGTAGATCCATGTGAGAATCTCGAAAAAATACCCAAATAGGATCCCAAATCATAGAACCACAAATGATCCTAAAGCACAGAACCACGTAGTATCCTTTTATCATGTTACAGCTAGCTGCTGGGTTCCCGCACTAAGCTCGATTGATTCTGGGAGGCTCTTCTTTTCAAGCTATAAGTCGATACTCCAACTTCCATGAAGTCCAATGAAGAAGTATTCCAAAGGACCTACACGTACTAAGGGTCTCAACGTAATAGATGGTGCGTCAATCGGACACCTGGTCTGTAAGTTATTAACCCTTTAGTCCTGAGGGCCCGAGGAGATTCGTCTTCGATCCAACCTAGACATACCCCAGATTTAACCAAAACTCAAGTGGTGTATACTAGATAGTACATCATGATCCTAGGTTTCTGGCACCATAGATGGTTTGTCAAACGGACGCCTGTAGCTCAAGATATGGCCAAACGAGTGAAAAGGGTTGAAGTTGGTCCATGCCCGATCTGACATGGTCTGGGCCGACCCGACCCGTCTCGGGTCGACCTGGCCCTACTCGGGTCTGGTGTGGCCCACTGTGTTAGGCCAGACACACTGGGTGCCCCGCGGTGCGGCGTCCCATGGTGCGGGCCACTTGGGCGGACTTCTCTGCTCCCTGGCAAGCCGGTTGGCCCGTCTTCACCACGCGGTGCGGTCGCAGGCCACACCATCTCTGGCGGCCGACATTGAGTTGGATGTACCTTGCCTCACTACCATGGAACTTCTTCTGTAGGCAATGCGGACGCGTGCCACTGCCCCTTCACACCACTGGCCACCACCAGACGCCACCCTTGCTCTGCCATTGCCACTAGGCCACGGCTCATCTCCAGTGGTGCGGTCGCACTGCCGTCTTCTTTGCGACTGGTCAATGTGCCGGTCCCTGGTCCTGAGTCCCACCGGTGCCCATCGCTGGCACTGATCTCTGTCCACCTCCATCACGAATAATACAACATACACCATAATTATTTGCAAAGGGGTCGGGCCATGTTCTTTTGGACCACACCATCCACATTAGAACAGTAGCAGGAGGAAATATTGTTCTTGAATAAAGGGGGTCGAAATGAAAGAGGTAAGGGGGTATAAAACAACAAAAACCCCTACAAGATACCCAGCACCATCCTCCTGCAAAGAAGAAGGAATTGTGGGTCAACCTGTTAGTCGGTTGACCGTGTTCTTCTTTTAAATTCACGAATGGGGAAGAGGAATTTAAAAATGCCCAAACGAAAATAATCCCCTACCTCGAGTTTGTTGGAGAGCGTTTGTGTTTGAGGATGTTTCTGCGTTCTTTGCCCCCCACAACATGTCTCCAATGACATCACCCGATCATTGATCTCTGCTTCGGGGTTTTAGAGTCGCTTGTCACCTCCCGCTGGTACCAGATCTCTCCTCCATGGGTTTGGAATCACTGCACCTTGTCATCACTTCGTTGCATGGAGAAGTAGTGCCAAGACCTCTTCCCATGTCCCATTTAAATAGGAAAGGGTATGGGTGTGCAACATTCGTGGGATTAAATGGAGGCCCATTAATTAAGAACTTTTCTAATTCCCCAACAGTGTTGTTACTTATAATTGAAAGTTCAATCCATTTATTCACTTGACACGTCACCGGTCGCACCTTACCGCTTCTCCATTGGAGGATTATAATATAAATTAAATAATAAAGTTATCTTATTTATTCTATTAAAAAGTTCCAAAAACTAACTTTTTCTATGAACATATAAGGGTCAAAGGGAAGTTCTCCTTAAGTGAATATCAGTGCTATGATTTCAACAGTGCCCTCATATTTCAATTTCAAGCACCAGTTCAAAAGTTATATGATTCTTCTCACACATTTACAGAATATATCTAAAAAGAAGTTAAGAAAAAACTATTGCAGTCACCCTCGACTAACCCCTGTCAAGCTTAGGCTCTGCCAAAGGGAAACATGCCCCAAATAGCCTAACTGTAATCTCGGATTTCCCATCAGAGTTACCGTTAGAAAGTTAAGGATTTTACAATAAAATAATTGTCACTTAATTATTTTATTTACGGCCAAAAACTAACTTTTACTGGTGGCCCACACTGACCAATTATAGTATCTTACTAACGGGAAAATAACCTCCTATGTTCAGTGGTGGTCTTTGAATTTCAATCTGAGATACTGTTTGTGAGTTATAAGAAATTGAAAAATAAAATAATTTTTTTATTTATTTTATTCACGATTATTCCATTTTTGGGTTTTCTCATAATAGACTCGAGCCGACTAAACATAAGTCGCCCCAAGGGTATCCCTGCCACCCTGGACACAATGGTGCCCTCATATTTCTGATCTGAGTTACCATTTAAGAGTTATTCCACCTTTTAAGGAAAATTACTTACCCACGCTAATGAAAGCGTACCAAAACTTCGACAGATCATTCCGGGCACTCTGGGCCTCAGAATTGCACACCGTCAGATATCACGGTTTTGAAATAATTTCATATAATTAAAAAATGTTATATGGAAATTCCGTGACATTACACTCTCCCATCCTTAGGGATTTACGTTCTCAAAAGGAAAAAAAGGAAAAACAACCAAAAGAGGGTACTGAGCTCGAATCTGAGCCTCCTTCTCTAATGTGCTCTCGAAGAGGTTCTTGTGATTCCAGCATACGTGCACTAGAGGCATCAACTGCACACAAAATAACCACTCTTGTTGATCCTCAATCTACACTAGAACCTCCGTAAACGATGACACATCGTCTTAGTCTAGCTCAGCATGGTCGATGATGTGAGATGGGTCATGAACGTATCCCATCAACATAGATATATGGAAGGATTTGTGCATCCAATCCAACTGTAGTGGAAGAGTCATGATGTATACTAGCTCGCCTATCCTCTACAGGATCAGAAAAATACTGATAAACCATGGCGATAACTTCCCCCTCAGCCAAAAATCCATAGTATTCATCGAGGAGAGACTCACAAGAAATCGTGATCCCCCTCCTAAAACTCCAATGGTGTCCGTATACTGTCAGCATAAGACCTCTTCCAACTCTGTGTAGTCTTTACTTGTTGAAATGTGAGACACCATGATAGAAACTCTGCCACTTCTTTCTTCATCTCTAGCCACTAGTATTGATGCTGGAGGTCCTGGTACACGTTCAACACAACAAGATGTACAACCAGAGGGGATTTATGAAACTCCCTCAGCACCTCCTCCCGAAGCGTCACCAGTACCATGGTACGTTCTCTAATGAGGATGATGTGCTCCCCACCTTCAAAAAATCCATCAGGTGTCTGCCCTGAGGATATCTGAGCACGTTGAGCCTCACAGTCAATGCCCCAAAGTTGCACCTCCCCAACATGCTGAAGGAGTGGGGGAGTGAAAGTCATAGAATGGAGGTAATTAGCTTCATCTCTATCCACATAGGATATTTTCAGCGTGACTTGTTACTCTAACACCTCACTCAGTAGCGGTAGACCAAAACTCCAGCTAATAGTCTGCTACCATGTTCACCTTCCCAGGAGTAGAGACTATCTCAAATTCATAGTCCTAGAGGAACTCTCGGCACTCCAGTTGGGAATGGAAAACTCAAAACTTCTACGACCATGAGGGTGAGGTTGGATGACTCACGAGTGATTAGCCGCACCCTCTTATACAAGAGTTTATATTGTGCTTCCTAGGTTTCCTTTTTTGCTGAACAAAGAAAACCCCATTCCAATGTTGTAGATAAATGACAAAATTTTTGCCTAATACAATCAATGTTAATATGAGTTATGGATATCCAGTCCCTACCCAAACTAACTTCATAAGGCCTTGATGCTGCCACCAAGAGTTTCCAACTGAAACTCCTACCTCAAGGGTCATATCACACCGTCGGAGTACGTGTGATTATCATGTCTCCTTACTAAGGTATCTTCAGACGTGAGGGCTAAGTCAACAGTTTAACCGGAAACTCTAGGTCTTGAACAAAATTTGTGGAGTGAAAGAATGATTGGTGCCTATGGATATTATGACGGAAGCTATTAGTATACACAGACCGTACCTCGAACCATTCTTAGATTCCATGGGTCGCATTCCTTGACCGCTTTCAGCTACTCTCTTCCCCTTTCCTCAAGCTCCCAAATCATGGTAGGGACCACAATTGGGGTGGGTGTAACATGTCGAAATGTACACCACCTCATGCTGACCCCCTATCTCTTCATCCAAGATTGAAGCCCTATAGATTCATATGTCCCAAACACTTCTTCTACCCAAAACAATTTTACAAGCCCAAGTCTCTGAGACTGGCGCCAGTTTCCTATTTTCCCACTACTAACATTCACTGGTTGTATCCACTCAACCAAGAAATATTCAAGAACAATGGTACTCTCTAGAATCCCAACATAAGTAGGAATGAATAGAGGAATAGTGATAGATTGGATGACCTTAAACACACCTCACTCAGAAGTCCGAGCCATGAACTCTTATCGTATTGTATTAATCAAGCACTAGGAATGGTCGGTATGCCTCGATGAATACTCAGATACCGACATGTTGCCCTGCTGAAGATTTAAAAGCTCAAGGGAACTCTCAAATACCTCCTCAAGCCAATCCTTAGTAGCCTATGAGATGAGATCACCTCGGATCCTGAGGTGTATATGATTCTGAAACACGTGTAAGGAACTATGCCTACATGTATCCTCTATAGGTACTTCCGGTTGTAACTGCTGACCAATGTGAAATAATATAACGGGCACACTACACGAATGTACCATTCGGGGAAACAGTCCACATACCGAAGCCTCATCACAATGCAGATCATCCTCATGGTCACTCACTGGAAAATACTAGTTGCTAAGATCACCATATAAACTATTGGGGTTACAACTAGGCTGAAATATTTAGCAACCGCCTCTATCCAGCCCTCAGTTGTGTGGGAATATATCTCCTCTCGAAACCTTAGATACCTCTTCCACTGGAACTTGTACAACGCGATCAGTCAGAGTGCAATGTCCGCCAGTGTGGCTAGTGGTAATTGTTTCCCATTGGGTGGTGGTGCTGCGGGTACACCACCCGAAGGTTCCAACATAGTAAGAGGGGCCGTCACTAGAGCCTCGTCACTAGGTGGGCTGTAATAGTGTACTGTCTCAGGAATCCTAGCACGCTGTCTACAATGCAGCATCCTAAAAAGGAATAGGTGTGCCATAGTCATTATGTTATACCAGGTGAGATGACTCGAGAAAACAAAAGAAAACATTTCAAAACACACACTCAATCAATGTTTTTGTTCACTGAGTCAGAAATCAGAAGTCAGGGTCCTGGTGTATAGGTACATCGGCCGCCACACAAACACTGGATTCCCTAAACTAATAACCACAATCACTAAACTTATCACTACTACCGTTAAAAATTTCAGAGTCCAATGTTCTATGGTAGAACCAACTCCTTTGATACCAATTTTCACGACCCATCCCCCAGGTCTCGTTCCGTGACTTCCCCAATCCCACCTTTCATAGGCCAGGGGCTGAGGACTAGCACCGAAAGGTGTATTAACCAAAAACCGAGAAGGCATTGCCTTTATATCGTGTAAACACACACGACCAAGCACACAACAAGATATGAACAGTAGTTAACTAAATAGTAAAAAGAGTTTGTACAGTAAGTAAAAGGGGAAAAAATACAAGCCCAACTAGAAAGTAGAAGAAAAATAGAAAGTACAAGTAAAATAAAAGAGCTCATGTGAACACCCTACAAGGATACTACCTGTAGGGTAGGTACAGCTCTCAAACGGTCATCTCTGTAGTACGCCTCATCTATGCTCCTCCTCCGAGCTACCTCTAGTCCTAGTACTCTTGTCCTCAGTCATCGTTGTCCGTCGTCTTCACCAAACACTACAAGGCGCAGGTGTAGCCCGTGCAGGGGTGAGTATAACAATACTGGGTAGGGGCGATGAGACCCTCAATGGTCTGACAAAATCCACTAAATGATAAACCACAATGCTTGAAAAAAACGGTCAACCCCACTTAGGTATATGCCCATACATAAATCTAACTTATCAAGTATAACCATCTCATTCATGATGAAACACAAGGCCCAACTCATTTGCTCAAATCTCAACTGTTCCACGAAGGAAACAACACCATGAAGGTAACACCACAAAGGTATATACAAAAAAGGTAATTCCACACAGAAGAATACCACAGAGGTATAACCATGAAGGAAACTACAACATAGGTTCTCCATATAGAAGAACACCACCAAGGTATCAATATGAAAGAAAGTACCAAATAGGTAAACCACACAGAAAAATAAAACAAAGGTATTACCATGGAAGTAAGTACCACACTGGTATGCCCCACAGAAGAATACCACAAAGGCATCATCATGAAGGAAAGTCCCACATAGGTATTCCACATAGAAGAATACTACCAAGGTTTCACCATGAAGGAAAGTACCACATAGGTACGCCACACAGAATAATACAAAAAAGGTATCACCACGACGGTAAGTACCACATAGTTAAAACACATATAAGAATAACACAAAGGTATCACCATGAAGGAAAGTACCACACTAGAATGTCACACAGAAGAATACCACTAAGGTATCACCACGAATTTATGTACCACACATGTACGCCAGATAGAAGAATAAAACAAAGGTATCACCAAGAAAGTAAGGACTCAACTCACACCAGGTATAACATAGGTATGGTAGTAATGATTGTAACACCCCGAGCTTCCATGATACGCTTCTCATTCAATAATGCAATAGCTTGCATTGTACGCAACTTCGAGTTCTAAAACACCGCGAATAATCAAAGTAGCCGTTATGAATAGTAATAACCACTTTTTAAAATTATAGAAATTTTATATTTCAAAATGGACTTCATTTTTGGATTCGGAATATCGAAATTAGCCTATGTTGAAATTTTGGTATTTTTCTGAGAACTTCTAATTTTTTATGAATAGTGAAAAATACTTAAAAACAACTTTTTTAATCAAAATAATTTATAGTGATAAATTATACTGTTTAGTGGTTTTAAAGTATAATTGTAATATATTTTTACCATTTTATCCAATGGTGGTCATTATAATTAATTTAACATTGAAATTGGACATAAACAATTGCCAATCTTTTGATATAAATTGTTTCTTAAAAACACGTTATTTGTTGTAACAGCGGGAATTAATTATAAAATTAATTAATGAAACTTATATGTTTGGAATTTTGTAAGATAGACATCATTTTTGAATTCGGAATATAAATTATAGCTTAGGGTGAAATTTTGGCCTTATTCTGGAAAACTTCAATTTTTGATGAATAGTGAAACCACTAAGTGATTGTTAAAAACTGATTTTTCATTAAAATGAAATATTACCACTTCTGTGATTTGATTTTTAAAAATCCGACATACATGGTTGTCATTAATAAGTAAAATGTGGTTCAATGAGATTAAATTAATTTTTTGGTGAATAGTAACTTTTAAGTTCTTAATCGCGATTAGAGGTAATTAGTGTGGTTTAAGGTAAAAATAATGTTTTAATAATATGATATAAGCTTTACACTTGTCCTAATCCTATTTGATGAGTCATGGCCGACCAAGACAATCCATGGGTCAACTTGGGGACCCCATGGAGCCACTTTAGTTGGAAAATGACATAAATACCTTTTATTTAATGTTAAAGTAAAAAATGACACAAACATGAGTTGTTTTACTAAAACAGTTTTTAAGTGGGGTTACACAAGTCCAAATTTTGATTATAAATATTCATTATAAAGATAAAACAATTTCCTACATAATAGTATTTTTTTATAATTTTTAGACAATAAATAAATTAAGTTATTTATGACATCATTATGATGCAGCGATGACCTCATTATTTAACGATTTTAATAAAATGAAAAGATAATGTAAAATCCAAGGCTTACACTTGTCCAAAGACTATTGGATGGGTAGATTTCGAACCCTTATCACCTTATACACGAATTATATAAGTGTGGGACCTTTAGAATCCGAAAAGCATTGTGTAATAATGTAACATTTCAATCTTTCCAAAAGAGTCCCTCCTCTCCACTTATAAAAGGCCCCCACCTCTCCCACCTCATTTACACATTCAAGCCATTTGGCTCGGACAAACTCTGCCCAAATACTCTCCCAACTTCCCCCTCTTACTCCTAGAAGCCTCACTTTGGGCAGAACTCTTCCCAAGGAAGCCTTTTCCTCAAATCAAAGAGTGTTACCCGTTTTAAAGGTAGTGTTTTCTCTTATGTTCTTTTGTTTTATTTTGCTTCTCCAACCCCCAAAACTCTTTTTATTATTTTATTTTGTAAAAACACCAGTATCCTCAATATACTAGGATGTTTTTATAAGAAGTATTCGAGCTACACTTACACACACCTACATCTAATGGTTAAAGAACATACTGTTTCTGTGGATGGCGAATTTCTGCCTCACGAAACGATGATTGTTCAAATTCTTTTAACAACTATAATGGTGGCCATTATGATGACAATATTTTCATATATGATATATATATTATGTTTATGTTTTCCTTATCCTTATTTATTTCCCATTTATGTCATAATTTATGATTCCCATTATGGGTAAACGCGATAATTTCATTTTAGGAAGTGCGGACTACCGCCCCCTCAAAGTGATTTGAATCGTTAATGCCATATGTGGGATGTATAAAGGATGGAGTAAATGGTATTATACACTATATTATACTGGAATTATATTATACATTTATATCATTATGATTTCGTTCCATTAAATATGAAATTGAAATGAAAGTAGCGTTCATGCGTACGTATGGCTTACCGTCTCCATGAACGGTGCATTTCATTTCCTACCTCTAAATGTTATGTAATATTATAAATGAATGTATATACTGGATATATAAGATATATATGACATCTAAATCATGAATATAATTCTGGAGATAATGGATATTCTACCACATAAACAACTTGTAATTATAAGAAGTTTATTGTTGACTCAAGTACCAATGATCGACAAAACGACCGTTATTAACTTAAATAATTACATAATGTTCATATCATTGTAATAAGTGATATAATAAGGATAATGAAATTGAAAATGGTTCTTAATAAGGTATATATTAACTCTATTTTATTATTCAGGAGGTTAAAGAATGGTTGAGTCAAGTCAGACGCGAGGTAAGGGAACTTCGTAACCCAACTTCCATTCTTTGGGTTAATCTCCTACTTTCAAATTATGTCATGATATTATTATGTCTTATTTTGTATTTTTACTTTCTTTATGTGTACCTATAGTGAATACAGATAATATATCTATTTTATTTTAAAAATGATCTTTGTAAGGACTTCGTCTCAATCTCCTTTCATTGAGGCATATTTGGTTTTATACACAAATTTCTTTTATACGGTGTATAAACCACTTTGACATTTACGTTTATTCAAAAGGAATCTTTTTTATACGAAGCATTTACTAAACGACAAAAGGGAATGTTTTTGTCGTACGTATGCGGAGAAAACGACTTCTCCGCCGCCGTGACCACTATTTGAGTTTCGGCTTCCTCTACAAGCCATACCCTTTTTTTAATGAAAAATAAATACCATGTTATACTTTTCTTTTATTTTGGTATTGAAAATGGTTTTGAAAGCGTTTTTATTATATCAATGTGTTGTATTGATATCTTTTGATTGAAATGTGGAAATGTTATGTTTTCTTTATGCATGTTTTATGTGATATGATTATGTTATTGTTTATGAGATGTTTAAACCTGTTCATATGAGGAATGTATTGGACTTAATAAGTGACGGGTGGAGCCCGCTATAGCTCCTCGATGCATCGGTAGGTCTCATGAGACAACTAGACGTGGAATTGGCCGAGGCCCTTTCCCATTTTGATTTATGGTTTTGGCCGAGGCCTTAATCATTTTAGACGTCTTGGCCGAGGCCTTGACAAAGTGTTTCAGAATGTCTGGCATTATACATTCCCTCATTATGAAAGTGGTTATTGATATTGCATGTGATTATTCGACTAGTAGAATATCCATGCGAGTAAGTAAATGGCAGTATCTAATTTTATTTTTTACATATTATGTTGAGGTTCATGTTTAAAAGGCTTTTGTTTTAGGTATACATTGCCTTAAATGTTAATGTTTATTTATGAAAGCTTACGCATTATTGTTATCCTTACTGAGCATCTGAGCTCACCCCTTTCAATGTTTTAATATTTTCCAGGATGTGAAGAAGTGTATTATGACTAACTTGCAAGAATAGTCAGTGAGGATATGAGTGTGGACTATGAAGACCATTTTATTGTAGTTTGTTTACTTTTTGATGTAATGAAAGACTTATGAATGTATCTAGTGTTTCCAAGGCTACTAAACTAATCGGTCTTTCGAGACTTGATCTTTTGTGATCATGCCAATGTTATGAAGTAATGCACCGACTCCGGGTAGATGGGGTCGGGGCGTTACAGTTGGTATCAGAGGCAGTTTAGTACTAACCTTGGAAGCTAGATTTAGATAAACTCTGATTAGAGCACATAGCCTAAAGATAGACTTTGAGGAATAGTATAGAAGAACTTCCTTGAATTTTGGTATTATAGAGATTTTGTGAGTTTTCCGAGCAATACATCCCTGTCTGGATACGAGCAGGTAGAGGCGGCTCTGGCACAGATGTACCTAGGGGTAATACCCGAAAACACCGCATTGAGCTAGACTCAAACGGGAACTGGTGCACGACAATGGGCCTTTCTGCACTCTTGGTTACGACACTCCCGGGGGATTTGCTTAGGATGATTCTCATTTTCTTTACAAATCACTATGAACGGTTATGAGTATATACTTCCTCAATGAAAACCTTTTTATGATTATGGATTATATCCATAAATAGTTCAATTTATGTTATGTATTTTATAAGTATGGAATTATGTATTTTGATTCATAAACTAATCTATTTTATGCCATTGTATAGAAATGGCGCCTAGTGGAAGGAATGGAAACCGTATCAATGCACGAACTCCGTGTAGGGATTTCCCTCCTGCTCAAGATAATTATTGTGGATCTGGAGATAAAACTGGTGCTGATCAACTTATTACCATACTGGGACAACTCACTCAGGTTATGAATAATAACCTTACTCGTATGGAGCACCCTGATCCGCAACGTGGAGGATCAATGATAGACCGCTTCATGAGGCAACAACCACCAACATTTAATGGGGGTAAAAATCCATTAGTAGCTAAGCAATGGATAAACTCCTTAGAGAAAATATTCCATGCCTTGGGGAGTAGCGAAAGGGAGAAGGTTGTCATGGAAGTTTACCGCCTCACTGGAGATACCGATCAGTGGTGGTCGCTGATTCAAAACACAAAGGAAGATGATGACGTATTGAATATGGAATGGAGGGAGTTCAAAGAGCTTTTATTAGAAAAATACTTTCCTCGTGACCATCGAGCAGATATGGAAAGGTAATTTCTGATTTTGAGGCAGAAGGAGGATGAGAATGTCGCAAAGTATGAGGCTAACTTTACAAGGTTAGCGAGGCATGCTGCCGATTATATACGTAACCCAAGAAGTAAGATTGATCGTTTCGTTGATGGGTTAAAACCATTTCTCCGTCGAGCTTTAGTATCACAATCCTTCTCATCATACAAAGATATTTTCTCGTGTGCTATCAAGACAGAAAAGGAATTCTCTAAGTCTTATGACAAAAAAGTAAAGCAAGAGAAGAAGAGAACGGGGGAACAAGAGACAGATAAAGGGAAAAAGGGAAAGAAGGATTTTCCATTATGTGATAATTGTGGGAAGAATCACCATGGTACGTGCCTAAAAGGAATGGGAGTTTGTTATAAATGTGGAGAAAAGGGTCACCAGGCTCGTGATTTCAAGGGAAAGAAAGAGGCTGTCAAAGTTGAATGCTACAATTGTAGGGAAATGGGGCATTATGCAAATGAATGTCCTAAGCATCAAGGAAACTTACCTCAGAAAAGGCAAAGGGATCAAGGCCAATATTATGCTGTGACTACAGTTGAAGCGGAATAATTAATGTATTGGTGCTTTTGGACTCAAGGATTATATTATGGTTATAAGAATAATGTGGTATATATAAAGGTTGTACTGCATTACTTTTTGATTAAGGTAATATTATTAAGGAAATCATATTTTTAGTATGTGACAATAAGAGAATCTTTTCTTTGTTTGGGGAATCTGATGTTACAATTGATTTTGGAATTTAGAGACCTTTTAGAGAAAGTCTGGACAGAGGTATTTTGGATAACTATTAAGGTTGGAATGGATTAAGTTGAACCATGGATAGTATTGTTTAAGGTTAAAGCATTTATGAAGATTATTTTTGGAATATTATGATACTATAGTTTTAGGAAAAGGAAAACCTGCAGGGTGGGGCATAACCCGTCGCGTCGGACAAAGCTGCAGGAATCGAACCCACAACCATAGTGCGACAGGCCTTTATTTCCTACCACTAGCCTACAGGAAGTCCCTGGTTATTACAAAATAATTTTACTAATCTAAATGGTATGTGTTAATATTTGGAACCTTATACAATTAGGATAAGTATAATATTTTTGAGTTCTATATCTTTTTGAGTGAAAGATGAGTTGAAGGTTGAAACTCTAATTGTCAAGAATAAATATATATATATATACCCATCTCTTATTCAATGAATAAATAAATTCTTAAACTTTAGTAAGGGGATATTAAAACAAAAAAATGTGTGATCCTAATACCTTATGTCTTGTTGAACTGATGATATTTTAAATCAACATAGATTGAAGGCTTTGAGGCCCTCAATTTGACAGTTGATTATGATTGATGACCTCAATCACTCCCTACAAATATTTACGTTTTTCCTCCAATTATATGTCTCTAATTGCCACCAATGTTCTCCTTATCGAGATCATAGTTTGGTGGTGACTTTCTTATTTCTATTTCCCCCTTATTAAGAATAAATTTTATTAACCTTATTTCCGATGTGGGCTTTCCACAAAGGTATTTTCTATTTTCAACCTTTTATTTTCAAAGAAAAAATTTCAAATTGCGAGGACGCAATTTATTGAAGGAGGGGAGAATGTAACACCCCGAGCTTCCATGATACGCTTCTCATTCAATAATGCAATAGCTTGCATTGTACGCAACTTCGAGTTCTAAAACACCGCGAATAATCAAAGTAGTCGTTATGAATAGTAATAACCACTTTTTAAAATTATAGAAATTTTATATTTCAAAATGGACTTCATTTTTGGATTCAGGATATCGAAATTAGCCTATATTGAAATTTTGGTATTTTTCTGAGAACTTCTAATTTTTTATGAATAGTGAAAAATACTTAAAAACAACTTTTTTAATAAAAATAATTTATAGTGATAAATTATACTGTTTAGTGGTTTTAAAGTATAATTGGAATATATTTTTACCATTTTATCCAATGGTGGTCATTAGAATTAATTTAACATTGAAATTGGACATAAACAATTTCCAATATTTTGATATAAATTGTTTCTTAAAAACACGTTATTTGTTGTAACAGCGGGAATTAATTATAAAATTAATTAATGAAACTTATATGTTTGGAATTTTGTAAAATAGACATCATTTTTGAATTCGGAATATCAATTATATCTTAGGGTGAAATTTTGGCCTTATTCTGGAAAACATCAATTTTTGATGAATAGTGAAACCACTAAGTGATTGTTAAAAACTGATTTTTCATTAAAATGAAATATTACCACTTCTGTGATTTGATTTTTTAAAATCCGACATACATGGTTGTCATTAAGAAGTAAAATGTGGTTCAATGAGATTAAAATAATTTTTTGGTGAATAGTAACTTTTAAGTTCTTAATCGCGATTAGAGGTAATTAGTGTGGTTTAAGGTAAAAATAATGTTTTAATAATATGATATGAGCTTTACACTTGTCCTACTCCTATTGGATGACTCATGGCCGACCAAGACAATCCATGGGTCAACTTGGGGACCCCATGGAGCCACTTTAGTTGGAAAATGACATAAATACCTTTTATTTAATGTTAAAGTAAAAAATGACACAAACATGAGTTGTTTTACTAAAACAGTTTTTAAGTGGGGTTACACAAGTCCAAATTTTGATTATAAATATTCATTAGAAATATAAAAAAATTTCCTACATCATATTATTTTTTTTATAATTTTTAAACATTAAATAAATTAAGTTATTTATGACATCATTATGATGCAGCGATGACCTCATTATTTAACGATTTTAATAAAATGAAAAGATAATGTAAAATACAAGGCTTACACTTGTCCAAAGACTATTGGATGGGTAGATTTAGAACCCTTATCACCTTAGCCATGAATTATATAAGTGTGGGACCTTTAGAATCCGAAAAGCATTGTGTAATAATGTAACATTTCAATCTTTCCAAAAGAGCCCCTCCTCTCCACTTATAAAAGGCCCCCACATCTCCCACCTCATTTACACATTCAAGCCATTTGGCTCGGCCAAACTCTGCCCAAATACTCTCCAAACTTCCCCCTCTTACTCCTAGAAGCCTCACTTTGGGCAGAACTCTTCCCAAGGAAGCCTTTACCTCAAATCAAAGAGTGTTACCCGTTTTAAAGGTTGTGTTTTCTATTATGTTCTTTTGTTTTATTTTGCTTCTCCAACCCCCTAAACTCTTTTTATTGTTTTCTTTTGTAACAACACCAGTATCCTCAATATACTAGGATGTTGTTATAAGAAGTATTCGAGCTACACTTACACACACCTACATCTAATGGTTAAAGAACATACTGTTTCTGTGGATGGAGAATTTCTGCCTCACGAAACGATGATTGTTCAAATTCTTTTAACACCTATAATGGTGGCCATTTTGATGACACTATTTTCATATATGATATATATATTATGTTTATGTTTTCCTTATCCTTATGTATTTCTCATTTATGTCATACTTTAGGATTCCCATTATGGTTAAACGTGATAATTTCATTTTAGGAAGTGCGGACTACCGCCCCCTCAAAGTGATTTGAATCGTTAATGCCATATGTGGGATGTATAAAGGATGGAGTAAATGGTATTATACACTATATTATACTGGAATTATATTATACATTTATATCATTATGATTTCGTTCCATTAAATATGAAATTGAAATGAAAGTAGCGTTCATGCATACGTACGGCTTACCGTCTCAATGAACGGTGCATTTCATTTCCTACCTCTAAATGTTATGTAATATTATAAATGAATTTATATACTGGATATATAAGATATATATGACATCTAAATCATGAATATAATTCTGGAGATAATGGATATTCTACCACATAAATAACTTGTAATTATAAGAAGTTTATTGTTGACTCAAGTACCAAAGATCGACAAAACGACCATTATTAACTTAAATAATTACATAATGTTCATATCATTGTAATAAGTGATATAATAAGGATAATGAAATTGAAAATGGTTCTTAATAAGGTATATATTAACTCTAGTTTATTATTCAGGAGGTTAAATAACGGTTGAGTCAAGTCAGACGCGAGGTAAGGGAACTTCGTAACCCAACTTCCATTCTTTGGGTTAATCTCCTACTTTCAAATTATGTCATGATATTATTATGTCTTATTTTGTATTTTTACTTTCTTTATGTGTACCTATAGTGAATACACATAATATATCTATTTTATTTTAAAAATGATCTTTGTAAGGACTTCGTCTCAATCTCCTTTCATTGAGGCATATTTGGTTTTATACACAAATTTCTTTTATACGGTGTATAAACCACTTTGACTTTTACGTTTATTCAAAAGGAATCTTTTTTATATGAAGCATTTACTAAACGACAAAAGGGAATGTTTTTGTCGTACGTATGCGGAGACAACGACTTCTCCGCCACCGTGACCACTATTTGAGTTTTGGCTTCCTCTACAAGCCATACCCTTTTTTTAATGAAAAATAAATACCATGTTATACTTTTCTATTATTTTGGTATTGAAAATGGTTTTGAAAGCGTTTTTATTATATCAATGTGTTGTATTGATAACTTGTGATTGAAATGTGGAAATGTTATGTTTTCTTTATGCATGCTTTATGTGATATGATTATGTTATTGTTTATGAGATGTTTAAACCTGTTCATATGAGGAATGTATTGGACTTAATAAGTGACGGGTGGAGCCCGCTATAGCTCCTCGATGCATCGGTAGGTCTCATGAGACAACTAGACGTGGAATTGGCCGAGGCCCTTTTCCATTTTGATTTATGGTTTTGGCCGAGGCCTTAATCATTTTAGACGTCTTGGCCGAGGCCTTGACAAAGTGTTTCAGAATGTCTGGCATTATAAATTCCCTCATTATGAAAGTGGTTATTGATATTGCATGTGATTATTAGACTAGTAGAATATCCATGCGAGTAAGTAAATGGAATTATCTAATTTTATTTTTGACATATTATGTTGAGGTTCATGTTTAAAAGGCTTTTTTTTAGGTATACATTGCCTTAAATGTTAATGTTTATTTATGAAAGCATCCGCATTATTGTTATCCTTACTGAGCATCTGAGCTCACCCCTTTCAATGTTTTAATATTTTCCAGGATGTGAAGAAGTGTATTATGACTGACTTGCAAGAATAGTCAGTGAGGATATGAGTGTGGACTATGAAGACCATGTTATTGTAGTTTGTTTACTTTTTGATGTAATGAAAGACTTATGAATGTATCTAGTGTTTCCAAGGCTACTAAACTAATCGGTCATTCGAGACTTGATCTTTTGTGATCATGCCAATGTTATGAAGTAATGCACCGACTCCGGGTAGCTGGGGTCGGGGCGTTACAAAGATGATTAGATGTATCTACTGATACATCTTACTCTCTTAAGAGGAAGACCCACATAGGATCCTAAATCATTAGAACCACATCGGATCCTAAATCCTCAGACCCACATTGGATCCTAGTACTTCATCAGACCAATATAGGAACCTAGTACAATAGACCCACATAGGATCCTCGTATAGCAGACCCACGTAGGATCCTAGAGTAGTCTCATGTGGATACCTATATTTGAACCAATTGAGACACTCGAACACATACCCACGTAGAATCCCAAATCACAGAACCAAAATGGATCCAAAAGCACAGACCCACTTAGGAAACATTTCTCATGTTACAGCCAGCTACAGGGTTCCCGCACTATGCTCGCTTGATTACGGGAGGGTCTGCTCTTGAAGCCCCGGGTCAAGACTCCAACTGCCACGAAGTCCCAAGAATAAATATCCCAAAGGACCACCACATGATATGAGTCTCAACATTATCGACGGTGCGTCAATCGGATTCCCGGTCTGTATGTTATTGACATATTAGTCTAGAGGCCCTGGTTGGATTCGTGTTTGATCAAACTCGGCCATACCCCAACATTTTCCAAAACTCAAGTGGGGTATACCAAAAGGAACATCTCGATCCATGGATTCTGGATCCATAGACGGTTCGTCAAACGGACGCCCGTAGCTCACGATATGGCCGAAATAACGAAAAGGGTTAATGTTGGTTTGGGTCCGGTTCAAACCGGGCACGGCCCGCTGGGTGGTCCATGGAGTGGCGCACCATGGTGGGGTCTGCTGTGGCAGAACGCTCGATTCCATGGCTGGCTGATTGACCATCCTTCTCTACGCGGCCCAGTCACGTTCCACACTATCTCCGGCAGCCGGCGTTGAGCCGGCCGCCCCATGAATCGCTGTCGCGGAACAGAGCTGTGGCTCTTCTTCGATTGGCGACGTAGAGGCGCGGTACCACCACTTCATGGAGTCATCCAACACCGGCCGCCACCCAACTCCATCGTGGCCGATGGGCCACAAATCATCTATGGTTGCACTGTCGCGTCGCCACCTTTGTTGCGATCGGTCGGAGTGCTGGCCTCGGTTCCCGAGTCCCAACAGATCCAATCACTATCACCGGTCATCGTCCTCCTCCATTGCGAAGAACACAACATACACTAAAATGATTTGCGAAGGGGTCGGTCCATCTTTGATTGGCCTGCACCCTTCGTGTTAGAAAGTTAGCAAGCGTCAATATTCTATTTGAATCATAGGGGCCATCAAGAATGTTGTAAGGGGGAATAAATCAACAAAAAATCCTACAAGATACCCCGCAACATCCTTCCGTAAAAATGATGGAATCACAGGTCAACCTGTGAGTAGGTTGGCCATGTTATTCGTCTAAATTCAAGAATGGGGAAGAGGAATTCAAAAACACCCAAACAAAAATAATCCCCTTCATCATGTTTATTGGAGAGCGTCCACGTTTGAGGAATTTTTGGCGTTAGTTGTCCCCCATAATTAGACTCCTACGAAGTCAAACATACGTCGATCTCCAGTTCGGGGTTTCTGTGTCGCCCGTCACCTCCCACTGGTACCGGCTCCATCCTCCAAGGGTTTGTCATCAATGAACATTGCCAGCACTTCGTTTCTTGGCGAAGTAGTGCTAACACCTCTCCCCATGTTCCATATAAACAAGAGAGGGGAAGGGTGTGAAAAGTTCATTGGATTAATGGATGACCATTAATTAGGAACCTTATTAATTCCCAAACGGTGCAGTTACATAGAATTGAAAGTTCAGGCCATTTATTGGCTTGACACATCACTGGTCGAACATTACCACTCTTCTGTTGGAGGATTAGAAAAAAAATAAAAAAAATAAAATTATTTTATTTATTATATTAAAAAGTTACTAAAACTATACATTTCTCACACCTACTGCGGTCAAAGTTAATGAATCATTAAGATAATATCAGTGTCGTGAGTTCAATGGTGCCCTCGGATTTCAATTCCGAGTGTAGGTTTAAATGTTATATAATTCCTCTTGCGTGTTTACCGAACGTAATCGAAAAAAAATTCCGAAAAAATTATAACATTCATCCTCGACCAGCGTTGGTTGAGGTTAGTCTCTTCCTATGTGAATCATGCCCCAAAAAACCCAACGGTACTCTCGGATTTTCAATCAGAGATACTATTTAAAAGTTATGTATTTTACAATAAAATAATTTTCACTTAATTATTTTTTACGGCAAAAAACTAACTTTTACTGGTGGCCTGCACCAACCAATGTTAGTATCTACCTAAAGAGAGAATACCATCATGAGTTCAGTGGTGGTATCGGATTTTCAATCCGAGTTATCATTTTTCAGTTATAAGCATGTGAAAATAAAATAATTTATTTAATTATTTTATTCACGATTATTCCATTTTGGGTTCTCTCACTGGAGGTTCGCGCTGACTAAACTTAAGTCGCGCCTAGGGTAAACCCACCATCCTGAATGCACTAGTGCCCTCATATTTTTTATTCGAGTTACCATTTAAGAGTTATTCTAATTTTTCATGAAAACTACTTTCAGGGTCTAATTAAAGCATGAAAAAACTTCGACTGATCATTTCGTGCACTCCGAGCCTCAAAATCATGAACTGTCAGATTTTTCGGTCTCGAAATAATTCCATATATATAAAAAAACTAAACATAAATTCTAGGACCTTGAATTTTTACTTGGGAAATCAATTCTAAAAATGCCTATAGTTTACACATATAAAACATTCAATATTGAAAAAGATCAATCAGGTTTCTTCCATTCACTAAAACTATAATTAATAGTTATGGAAACTTTTATAATAATAAATATACAAAAAATCATGAAATATTACTCATGAAATTTCTAAATCACAACCCAAACATTTTAATATCTGACACCATGGTTTTATAATAGGTTATTAATAATATTATTATATTTAAATACTTCATGATGCTTCATAATTATTTATCTAATTTATAAAGAATATCCCTTGGGAGTTCCTATCACGGTGTTCTGCAAGTCCCATTATTATGAAAAAGATCCCAATCGAGTCTTTCTCAATACTATGTTTTTGAGGTTGTTACCCCAATGTAAATCTATTCCAAATCCACATAAAAATATAGTATCCAAAAGGGATGTAATTTCTTTGAAACCACTATATCAATCTATTACAAAAATTCTAGGATATTTTTCCATACTATAACTCATCCTTACACGTATCCATATAAATATCCCTAGACATATCCTACGAAATATCTCTTGGGATCTCAATAAAGTTTTCTCATAATAGTTTCTAAATTTAGTCCAAACCTTTCGTTTGATACTAAATATACTGACCCATTCATAACAAAATGGTTATTACATCATTTTTTATGAATATTCAGTACATTGAAAAAGTACATAACTGAGGACTACAATAGTTTATTGTATTTGGAATCATGTAACATAATAATCTAATATTGCCATAGTGATCTCCCAATTTAGCATGCCTAAATTTATTCACTCTTCATAACCTTCTGAAATAAATCATAACAATGGGAGAGATCATATTCTCGGTAAGGGTAAATGAAGGAGATGTATAATAATAACACGAACAAAATCTTATGAGGGATGGAAATAACATTAGAAGATCATTACTTGTATAGTTAATATCATATACATAAATCATGGAATAAATATTTGTAGTTCATAATACATGAATTATAAGGGAATCATGATCATAATCCAAGTGTGGATAATAGAGGTATAAGACATAGAATTGAGGCATTCATGTAATGATAAGAAATCATATTCCAATTATACTTAGAAAGACCTTCATAAAATGCCAGTATTGGAAAAATAAAAAATGTACATTCTTCATGATTTCAATTCCCTCTTTTGTACCCTCTTATTTTGGATATGGGATGCCCACCCATGTTCCCTCTATTTTTGGGATTTGGATTCCCCCAGTGTCCATATTGTTTTAGGAATGGGATTCCCTCCCATGTTCCCTCTTTTTTTTGGGATTGGGATTCCCTCTCATGTACCCACTTTCTCTGATCTTGGTATTCCCGGCCATTGTAACCTCTTGTTTCAGTCTTTGGATTCCCTCCAATGTTCCCCATTTTTTTGGGATTGGGATGTCCTCTTGTGTAACCTCTTGTTTTTGGAGTGGGAGTCCCTCCAATTTAATCTATTTTTAATATATTGTGATGCCCTATTAATTACATTTGAGATCATAAAACAATTATCATTAACCAATTCATTTGAGGGAGATATTTTTCCAACCCGTCATATAATGAAATCATATATTTATATGCCACAAAATAAAAAAATTCAATCATACCATGCCCAATAAGAAGATATAGGCTTCATAAACATTACATCATAACACACGAAATGATATGGGTATCATAGAAACGTAATAATTTTATAACATGTGAAATATATATTGGATTCATAATAATTTCATCAAATCATAATTCATGAAACGATATGGATATCATTTAATAATTTTATAACATCTAAATGGATTATGTTTTCATAAGCTTCTTATCATGGTATGACCCATGGAAGATAAACAGGTGTCGTAAACATTATTTCATAAAAACATAAACCATTCAGAGATATAATATGAACGGTCTCCTTGAATCAAAAACCTATTAAATCATAAAATATATCAAATTATTTCATCTTTTATGGATAAGGATTTTGAATAATATCTTAGAGAAGTTGTTAAGGATAAATCCTTTCCTTTAGAAACATTTTTTTCGATATAATACATTTTATGAATGATATTCTAATTAAACCACATTTAAAAATATGAAATATGATTTAAAAATAATTCAAAACATGTCATGAGAAAAATGTTCTTTCTTATTTTAGAAATTAGTTTTAAATCATAAAAATATTTGAATTCATTTTAAATTGAAAATATCCTTAAAAACAAAAAAATAAACCAATATAAACTATTATAAAAAAGTTTTAAAACATAATAAAATTAAAATAATTATCCATGAAAATTATTTTATAATATAATTTAATTAAATTTATTATTTCATTTTTAGGTAACATGTATTTTTATGAGATAGATTTCTAAACGAAGAGGTAAATGAATCCAAATTATCCTAAATAATTTTTAATATTTATCTTACAAACTAAGGAGCATAAAAAATGTAATGTAACATAAATAAATCATGAAAAATAGAGTTGAATAAAATTCAAGATATTCCTTTAGTTTTGGATCATAATATTTTATCAAGTGAATAATAATCATAAACAATCTGAATAAACAATGAGATTGTAGCAATACTGGCTCACTGAAATTAAATTTTTATTCAATTTTGAAAAAGAACCTTACAAACAACAAAGATCGTGATGGTCTATAATGATGAAACCCTAATGCATCCCCCAGAAAAATACCGATGCATTCCTGATGTATAGATCCTACTATATCAAAAATAATCAAATGATCTACTGGACGACTAACGTGGGAAAGAGCATCAGCAGCGAAGATAGCCTCTCATCATATATGGCGAACCACACCTCCATGAGAAATTTTCAAATCACATCGGTGAACCAAGTATGTTTAGTCCCAATATGTCACACCTATCCGCTGTAATTCCTAAACCATATCCTTGGTATCTGACTCTGCCTCCGTAGACATCAAGACAACCTTCTTATAATGTTTCAGGCCGATGTGCAACACCATCACCTCTGCACCCAATGAGTTCCCCAGACAATAGAAGGTAATAAAAGCCACCAAAGTAGATCCATTCATGTCCCGCACATGACCCCCTTGCATTATTACATTCAAAAATGATCCATCCACATTAAGCTTCAACCTGGTACAAGGAGGATTCTAACGCACCCAACCTCCCTGAAATTCGTGGTGAGATGCAGTTCTGTTAAGAAGACTGCAGATAACCTCAGATTGCAACCCAACTTTCACCAGAGAACCTAACTCATGCAGTAACCCTCACATTCTCACCTGATGGAGATGAAATGAGATCCATCCATCTAATATAACGTTATACCGTGCCTCCCATATAGTCCAGAAGATTGCTGTGCTAATAATGCAGTAGACCATGCTCCCCATACCTTGCTGATATGCTCCTGTGAACTAGGAATCACAAAACTCCATCATGGAATCACATGAATTAGAAAACATACCCCATCATTCCAATATAGTCCAGAGATATACCACCCATTCACTCTTTGTAAACAGGTGCATCTGCGATTCAATTTGTGTATTGATACAACATAAACATCACGACTCCAACTGAACCCAATTCCTCTAAATATTATCCACTATTGGAAGAGATTGATTTTGAGAACTTCATACCAAGAAACTCATCTGAATAGGAAAATACTTACAATATAGATGAATGCTCCAGTCATCCTGGTTCCCTCCCTGCTGAAGGAGGTCACGGTAATCACGTCCCATTAAAACCCTTGTGTTAGATTCAATAAAACTTAACTGATCCGCCTCTGCATAGAAAATAATTCCAATGAAGTCTTCCTTATTGGTCTTTATTCAAAATGGCCTCCAATAACCTAGGGTGATGGAAGGCCTCCCTCACCGACATATCCAATCCAGGACACCATAGAAAAAATAGTTTCTCCCCAAACCAGTTGTCCCTCCACAAACTAATATCCCCATGCCCCATCACCCATTGAGAGGAACCATACAAAACATAACGATATGAAACCACTGTCCTTCCCAATCTGGACAGCTTCCTTTTTTCCCAGTCTTCCCAGTGACTACCATATTTCACTCTTAAATTATTAGCTCACATTGAGTTCCCAATAAGAATGTCTCAAGCTAGTCAAGCCTGCATGGATTGTATGGACGAAGATAAGTCTCTAAGACCCACCCTTCCTTCCTCAACCGGCTTCGCCATCTGAGTCCATGATTCCCAATGAGCCCTACCTATATCATTAGCATCCCATATAAATTTATTCATAATCATATCCATAGAATAAATAATCCTCTTCGGAGGAGAAATGATAGATAATACATGTTTATAAGTGAAATAATACTATTGAGAAACACCAGCCAACACCCAAAATATATGAACATATTCTTCCAGTTGTATATCCTTCCAACCATTTTACTAAGGAGATCCTCGAAGAAGTATTTTTCACACAACTAGGATAAATAGGTGCCCCATGATAAATCATAGGAAACTGACTCTGACGGATCCCGTGGATGTATGGGATGTTCTGTTCCCCTCTTCTATAACATTTGTTAGAAATAAAGATGATTTTCTTCTTTTAATTGATCCTTTGGTCACTTAGCCTTCCATAAACCTCCATGAACCACTTTAAAGAAACCAAGGAAGGCCTCCTACCATTGAGAAAATTCAGAATGTCATCAGCAAACATGATATGAGAAGAGTAACCATCTGAAGGATTCGAAATATATGGTAGCATCTTCTTGTCCACTACGTTCCTGTGAATGTTCATAGATAAGGCCTTCTAAGCAATGATAAATAAGGTGGGTGAACGAGTGTCTCCCTACCTCACCCCCTTACCTTCTTGAAGAAACCAAACCCTTTCCCTAAAAGAGAAATTGTGATCCAAGGGGAAGAGAAGCATCAGAAACATAAATCACAAACCCACTCAATAAACCCAAGCTTCCTCATTACAATAATAATAATGTTCCATTCATGTTTATCATACGCCTTTTCCATATCCACCTGAATGATAACATTTTCATCAACCACTTTCTTTTTTTATCCTCCAACAACTCCTGTGCCATTCCCATCTCCCATTGAATACCTCTTCCTTGCACAAAACCATGTTGTTAAGGAGAGATAATATTCAGTGTCACCTTGTTCAGCCTCCTCGCCATGAGACTTTCTAATATCATGAATGATACATTACATAGGAGGATTGGATGATATAACTCCACATCAGTTGGGGTTTTCACTATTGGAATAAGCACCACCGTAGAAGAACACACTCCCTGGTTAAGGGGCCTCCCCAGAAGAAGTCTTGCACTGCCTCGATAACCATATGACACAAAAATCTCTATGCAGAAACATAGAAGGAACACAGGAAACCGTCAGGTCCAGGGGAACTTTCCAGAGGTAAGCTATGAACCACCTCCCATACCTCCTCACTTGAAGATACAACCTTCAGAAACCCATTTTCCTCCCCCTCAATATTTTGGTGAATATTCTCAATAAAAAACTCTTGATACGGAAACTCATAGTCCTCTCCACGAGGAATTGTTTGGTCGCCCGCCAGTAAACGTTCGAAGTGTGCAAGCGCCATCCTGCCAGCAACATCTACATCAAATAAGAAAGAACCATCCTCTAACCCTATATTAACCTTTGAACTTTGGCGCTCCTTCAAGAAAGCATGGAATAACCCGCTATTCCGATATCCTTCTTTAATCCACCTAACCCTGGCCCTCTATAGGAGATCCTTCTCCACCTCTAACAATCACTGTGCAAGAAAGGCTCGTCTATCAAATAATGGAATGATGATTATGTCATCCTAGTTTTGTTGATGCATATCTTCATGGTGGTCAATTTCCACCTGCATTGACTCTACTGAGTCATCAGTAGTATCCATATTCCTAAGACAACTGATAATATCATTCTTGAGTCATTTGAGACGTCTTGAAAGTCCCACCCAAGCTCTCTCATTAATCTTCAGCTCCCAAGAATCCTTCATCATTTGCATGAAACCCTTTCTATTATTCCAATTCACCGAGAACCTGAACATATTACTTACCGCATTTCCAACATTAAACTCTAATAATAGCGGTGAATGATCCTAAGGTGCACGAGGAAGATGCACTACTGAGCTTCTAGAAAAATATATCAAACCCTATAAATTATAAAGAAACCTATTCAGTATGCACCGGATTATACTTCCACCTCTACGGTTATTACACCAGGAATATTTGTTCCCCTGGAAACTAAGATTGAAGATTCCTTTACTCAAAATGTTGTTATTAAAATCTAGTGTACCATTATTACACAGCATAGAATCACCCTTCTTCTCTGAGATATCAGTGATGGCGTTGAAGTCTCCACCGATAATCCAGGATAAACTAGCTGCCTCAAATGAACTAAGATACTCCCATAAGATCCTTCTTTCTAGAAAATCCCTACTTGAATAAACAATGGATAACAGAACATCCAATCCTATAAATTGAATTTAAACTGAAATACACTGCTCCATTACCTAAGAAACCTCCACCTGAATACATTTTTTTCCAAACGATCCAGATGTGTATGTTTACTGGGTGACCATGTAAGCGACAACAAATCCCAAACTTCTTTGCAATCACACTAATATTACTGGGATCTTGATTGGGTTCCATAACCACCACCATCACAGAACTCGTCTTCCTTGATTCCGAAGCCAGGAAAGCACACTTCGCACACCCCCCAGACCTCGTGCATTCCAGATAATCACAGACGACAAGACCAGAGTATGTCTTTTTCACTTCGGGCACTATTACCTAGACACAACACAAAAAACTCCTTAAAATAGTGTCTCTTATCCATCTACTGGGTCACCAGATGAGAATCTCCTTCTGACGAGTAACCCTTTTTAGGAGAAGAGTTTTTTATAAATGGGCTATTATTCTCCTCTTACCGAGAGAAACAACTCCCCTTCCACTCAGAAGGTGCAGATGGAGGCCCTTCATCCTGGAACAGAGACAACATTATCAACCTCTACGGTGACATACGGTCCATCCCTATCTCTTTCTCCACCCCCTTGGGGAAGCCCTCCCTTGATCGAGTAGGACGAAACCCATCTGGTGTATTTATCATCGCCAACAAAGACATCTTCACCGCAAGCTTAGGAACCATTGAAGATAAAAACACCTTTGACCAGGGTGAAGGTTACATTATAGGAAAGACATTAACAATAACTGATCTCACATTCTTGTTTCCATTTCCACCCTAAAGGATGACGACGTCGGAGCAACACAGGAAGGGTCCCGAATTGAAATTCCTAGGGCCCATTCCCCAGATTCCAATGGTAGGAAACCATAAGATGCAACATCTGCTAACATCAAGCAGACTGTGTTTCCATTCACAGAAAAAGAAACCACTTATACAGGCCCAGATCCAGTAGATTTGGGAAAACCCACCACACATGTCGGTTTGGTGACCTAATCCTTCACCAAGGATGTCGAAAGAGTAGAATCCTGGGTTGGCACCACCATACCCTTCCGGATATGCAACCCAAGCTTCTCACTACCTGCATCCACTGATCCTGAGAAGGAACCCGACTTGCGAGGCCTTTGAGAATCTGAAGCATCATGGGGATGAAATGACTTCTTCTTCCTCCTACATAATTCCACCGCATGGTTTTGAAAAACACAAGCCGAACATAACCTCGGAGGAGCTAAATACACAATCCTTTGCCACCACGTAAACCACTCTCGTGAACGAATCAAAATATGAGACAGAAACTTAGTTTAAAGGTTCATCTCCTCACATATCTACGGAGTACCCGCATTAGCATCCTCTCTACCAGTCTATCCACAAAGAGAAAACTCACCAACGAATCCCCCACCACTTCCAGAGTTGACGGGTTATGAAGCGGTAAAGGAAGCCCCATAAATTTAATCCATACAACACCCATGCATGATTCTTTTCATTAATGACACTCTCAAGCCCATATTGATAGAGTGAAGCGGAGAGAATCACATAATCTCCCCTCCCTCAACCAAGCATTCACAAAATCAACTTTAGAAGCAAGATGAATGATGAATGCAAACATCAAAAGTTCGGAAAACATAGCCAGATGTTGGAAATCCCATGAATACACAAACTCCCTAAAAACATCAAGAAGAGGTTTAAAAGGAAAGAATATAGCTACCAGAGATAGCTTGTGAAACTCTGCCACACTATCCAGCTCTAGGCCTGAGGCCACCACCACTACTTCCCCCTCCACACACTCTGGTAATTGGCGTTACAACTGAGCCAAAGGTATACAACCCAAACCAATGTCATCCACCTGATCACCCCCGTAAACTACATCCTTAAAATATTTCACCTTAGATCCCTGGTCCACACCACCACCAGCCGCCTCATCCATCTCTATTTTTCATAAAATATGTTGTGTATCGAATGAGATTGTAGTAATATACTGTTAGGAATTATGTAAAATTGAATAGTAATACCCATGAGAGAATTAAATAACATCAAGAATTATAAATAATTAAACTAAGGATATTGATGGTATAACCTTTTAAAGGGATTGAAATAAAACTTATAATAAAATATTACCACATAACACAACATATATCTCAACGAGGGAAAATTGAGACAAAATTACCTTACCGATCTGGTAACTTTTTAACCATAAAAACAATGAAAGAGAGACAATAAAATGGATATGTTAATGAATATAAATTTATAGATAAATATCATTAAATAAATTTGATTTCATTATATACAAAAAAATGAAATGATTGTGGATTATGGCATAAGTCTCACAGAAGTAAGCAGGACTAGAAATACCCTTACTTTTTCAGTAAATTTTGAATCGTGGAATACATAAAATAATTGAATAAATTGTATCATTATATATAATTTAAAAAAATTAATTCATTACATAACAAGTAAAATTGTAGTATATGCACGAGAAAAAATAAACTATTAGTGAATATGGAATATATCCCATAGTTATAAAAATTGAGATAAGATGACCCTTAAATTTAGTATTGACTATCTTAAAACATGTTCAAACATCCTATATATTAAAAATAATTTTATTATAAATCGCCAATAGAACAATATTTATAAATATAATACAATATATGATTTTATTATGACTTTATAAAACCTGATTATTAGAAATTTAATGTTAATGTTATGTTTCAGGTAAAATTGGTTTGTTTTTCATAGAGGCATTGAAATGTGATTCTTGATAATATTAGATATAAAATTATTTAATTTTTATAGAATGTCAAAATTGATATAAATATTACATATATTAATTATATATGTATTGATATTAATATATAAAAGATATAAATATGGAAAATAATTCACCATTCAGGTAGATGGTATGCCATATGTATCCATAAACGTTGTTTGTGTTTTCTTATCGAATTGAAATAATGATTGTATAATATATATATATAAATATTAGTGTCATTATTATGTCATATATATAATATATGTTTACAAATAAAAACTTTAATACATTCCATATATACTTTGAAAGAATCATATCACTTCTAGGAGGCAGTATTCCACACATCCACAAATAAAGGTATCATATTTACAAAAAAAGGAAGGCATTAATGTATGTGTTATATAATAATTATAGAAGAATAAATAAATCTTAAATATCATATATATAATATAAAATAGAATATTTATCATTATTCCAATATTTGAAATGTGTCAACCAAAGGACAAATTACATCGGTATGCGAGCTAGTACTTAGCTATAAACATGGACAATGATTGTGTGTCCCATTTGATAGAAGCGGGCGTCAGTGTTGGTAATAAACGTATCATAACACCATATATGTATATTTAATATTATAATTTTTTTAAAAAATCAAGAAATTATAATAATTTCGGGGTGGAATATAAATAAAACAAAAGTTCATGATGATAGATGTTACCACTTCATTGGATAATTCCTTTTGATTTCCTCCAAATGACTTACTTACGTTGGTTTTATCCCAAATGGAGGATACTATGATTATGTTAGTGAATTAGGGAGCCTATTTTAGGAGGTTTTTCGTGCACCAATGGTCTTTATAGGTTTGAATATGTGTGGCGGTGTGTTCCTTTTTATATTGGAGAAGGAGTGACATTCATGTAAATATAAATCAGTAAACACTATTTAGAGGTCTCTCTTACATAATGTGCATCCATATATTATCCATTTTAAATTAAAGTTATTAAATTTATTAAAAATATTACCATCCAATGAATTTTCGACATTTTTATATGGTATTTGTCTCCTTAAGTTTATGTTTCAACCCTATGTAAATTTGTTTTTTCATTAATCACTGTAATAAATTTTAATTAAATTCCTACATATTTTTTTCTAAGAAACTAAGTTAAAAATATTTCAAATAATAAATTATTATTATTAATTCAATTTTTTTATCAATTTAAAAAATTATACCTACATAATTTTATGAAACTAATTTAAAAAATAATCCCACATATGGGATGAAACAAAAGGGTTTTAATGTCAAACATTAAAAATAATGAAATGTTTTTGTAAGAAATTTCAATGAGAAATTAATTCCAAATACATATATATTATCTATTCTTGTGTAAATAAACAAATTATACAATAAAAATAATTTAATAGATAATTTTACTACACAATTAGTTTAGATAAAAATGTTTTAAATTAAAATACAGTGTTGTTATGTACTCATCACAAAAATGAACCACCTCATAAAAATAAAAATAAATGAACCAAAATTACTTTTTTATAACCCAATTTCAAAAATTATTTTTATTTTCATGAATAAAAAATATAAAAGTTTAAAAATTTATATTCGAAATTGGTTATCCATTAAATATTTAAAAAATATACATTTTGAAAAATACATATTTCTATACCAAAAGATAGATTTATTTTTATTTCTAGTCTAAAAAAACCTAAGATGATAATTAAATATTATATTATAATATATATATATATGATTCATTAAAACAATTTATCAAAAGTTTTTTTAATTATCTTTTTGAGGTAAAACATCTTCTACTGCATAAATATAATTTTTCAGTAAATGATTTCCTGTATTTTAAATTTTTTTATTTATTTCTAGTTAATTGGTCACTAAATAATTCATCTTATATACATGTGTGAGACATATTTTTATAATCTAATTACTATTATTAAAAACTCTCAATCCATATGCATGGTGCTAACTATAATAATGTTTTAATTACAATATTAATTGTATAATATTGTTTGGTAAAACATAGCCTAACATGTAACACAAGCTATCGAAAGAACTCCTAATCATGTGTAACAAAATCTAAATATAGTTTTGGAATTAACATCATGATAATATTATTACATTGTGTAGTTCAATCCTAATATAGTGTATCCTATAATGTGTTCAAACCTGAGTGTAGAACCAAATGAAAGCCATTATGAAATGGTAGTGGGGTGACGTTACCATGTATTTTATTATGGGTATCCCAAGGATACCTTAGATGAGTGATGATTTATATATGATTTTATACTGATCGAAGAATATATCCCATTTTTTGATCATGGAGAATTTCATGTATTATCAGTTGGGTGATAGATACGTTCAAGTGATAGTTCATTTTCACGGTGTACAACAGAGTATAGTTTCATATCCTAACTCATATTTTACTTTACAGATATGGAAAGGTATAAAGAATGAATTGTTTACTCAATTATTTAAAAGTTCATATTTTCACCCACAGATAGAAATGAATTTGGAGCATACTAACATGGTCTTTGAGTACATGCTGAGAGAATGTGTTTATGATTTTGGTTAACCATAGGAGAATCACTTTGTATTATTGAGATTTCTGATAGAGACAATTATCGTGATAATATTCATATGGAACCAGTGGATGAACATTATGTTAGTTTATCTAAAGAAACTCTATATTGGATGGAGGTGTGCGAGTAAGTGTTTTTGGGACCATGTTTGAAGGAGGAGTTATCATAACATGTTCAGTCATTCATGAAAAGTATGGATGCAGCACCGAACAACAAAAGTCCTATGATGATCCACATTATCAACATCTTGAGTTTGATGTGCATGATCTTGTATTCCTTTTTCAATTTTTTCTATGGGATACATAATGATTGAATTTCATGGAGAGTTTTCATCAACATTTTTTAGACAGTTTTCGATTGAGGAGATTATCGATCAGATGGAATACCTATTAGATATTCCACAAAGGCTTATTGTAACATATGATGTTTTTCAAATGTCATATCTTTTGTAGTGTCACCCAAACCCTTATCATGGGATATAAATTTATTTTTTTGAGCTTGAGGATGATGTTCCCATTTATGATCATTCACATAATGTTGTGTGTCTTAGTGATAAAGTGTTTTCAGGAATAATCGTGTGTTTCATCTCAGTATTGTAGAAACATAGCCACGTTCCAGAGGAAAAATACTAAAAGGAATTAAATATTAGGATCAGGGGAAAATTCATTTCACATCACAAGAATAGTGATTCTTGGGTGTACATATTGGGGACGATCTGTTATAAGGTGTCCATGTTGTAAGATCATACCCTTTTTGAAAATGTTTCATTCTCATTTTAATGTATTTATTTTCCCTTGGGTTGATCATAACATCATCAGATCCTACATTGGTGTCATTTTGGGTGAATTTGAGGAATTATTAATGTTTATGGGGTTGTGAATAGTTTTTTCATGGATAGGGAAAGCGTGTGGTTTTCCCCAGGGAAACCGTGTGCCACATTTTGAGCCACATGAAGGGGGCACAAGGTTTGAACAAATTGTGTGACCACCCTCTTTAAAAAATGAATCCTTGGAAAGAGAGGTTTTCAGGTTTGAAATTTTATTTTTCAAACCACGTCCCCACATTGTTGTATCGGTGCACCCTAAATAGTAGTGGTACAAGGTTTATCAAACCGTGTTGCATGTCCAGGAAAGCATACAAGCTGGATTTTGAAACTGTGAAAATTTAATAAAAAATTCTCGAACCCTTGGTTTATATCTGTAATTACCCCCACTAAAACTAACATGATTTCATTCTCTCTGGATGGCTTAAGAGAATATTCATAGGCTCTTATAACCTTGTCTAGTGTAAATTTATGGTTCAATAAATGAAACCAAACACTCTACGGTATGAAATTTATTTATCCTTTAGATTCCTCTATCTCCCCTCTTTATATAAATTTATAGAGAGATGAATCCTGAAAATATTTTTGGTTTTGATTGAGGATTTTATGGATCTTGTTTCTTGATACTGATCCTATGTTTTGATACTATATCTCCTCCAATGTTGTGAATTTTACTGATATATATATTATTAAGGATTAAAATATTGTTAGTGTCCATCAATTATATCGAGTTAGGTGGTCTAAATTATAATTAACAATGATCTCTTCAAATCTTTTCTCCACCCCAGGTCTATTTTATATCAAATTTTGAAAGAGTAGGAATATGATTAATTGTGATGTGGATATTAAACACACATAGATCTAGGGATGTATTGTAGCCGATTTTGTAGCCTCTAAATTTCCATTGGACGATGAATTCCCTTGCTTCAACATGTTGGGGTCTTATTCACAAGAAGTTTATCACATTGTTATCTTTGACTCTCTTAGTTTTCATTACTTTAGACCCCCCTTAGTGCAATATTTTCACCTTAATTCTAGAATAGGATTCATTCCATATGAATAAAACATTTAACATTGTTTTGAATACTTCATGAGAATGTTAACAATGAGTTTTGGATCAGGGAAAAATTCTCCAAATACCCATGGTATTCCAAACTAATTATCTAGGCCCCTAATGGATTATATATATATATATGTGGGAATGTGATCATTGAGTTGTGAGATTGGGAATGATGTTCCAAATACCCATGAGGTTCTATACTTATCCTCTATGTCCCCAATCATTGAATAATATTTATACAAGAATTTATCAACGAGTTATGGGTGAGGGAATGAAACTCCCACTACCCATGGGGTTCTAGGATAATTCTTTAGGAACCCATTTATTTTTTCTTAATTTATGTTGGGACTGATGCTCTGAGGTGCCTGAAAATAAAATTGAATAAAAATAATAAAATAAATTCCACTAAAGTGCTAATTTTGATATCCCTATATTTTTGGTTTCAGACACCAATGTAGGCTATAGTTGGTATGAATGGATTGGGTGTCACCATGAAGCAATGGGGACATTTTTTTAATTAAAGAATAATAAACGAGAATCTTTTTTAAATTTTAGATTTTTTCATTATCATTTATTCCACCTTATAGACATTGTAGATTATATTTTTCTTTACTTGTAATTCATGGTAGCCTACAAAATTTTACTCACAACATACTCAATAAACGTCAAAAATATTTCATGTTTATAGGATATGATATGGGCAACAGGTCAATGTTAGATACACAAGTTAGGATTCATAATTGAGCATTGATGAGGGGACTGGGCATTATTTTGGGACCCTTTTGGGAGATGTAATTGTGTCATTATTTTTTCTTTTAATTTGAATCATGACAATTATATAGGGTTATATATTTATTAGTTTTATTTATTGTTATTTCTCCTATTTGGGGATTCATCATGAGATTTTATCCTTTATTTTTTATTATTTATCATCATTGGGATATTTCAATTATCTCGGTAATGAAGACTATTAATTTTTTCCATTGTGATAATTTTAATAAAATGGTATTGTCTCCCAATGATACCTATGAGACCCATGCTTCTAGTCGGAAACATCTAGTGTACGGGGAGGCACATCTATGGTCATGTGGTGAACTAGATTAGGGCACTAGTATGTGGCACTCAGACCGGGATGTCAAATATTGTATAATGGTATTACATATATAAAGAATCCATTTATCCATGAGAATACAATTATTGTAAGAAAAATGATCCATGATTTTAGATTTAGGTTAAAATTAAAAAAAATCCTAAATAGACATGGGACTAATCAAGATTTGCTCCTTTAGCCCTAACTAACCTGTATTTAATATATAGTTACACTAATAAATTACCAAAGAAAACAATTATAATGGGCCATCTCAAATTTTTTAAACAACTGTATAAAAAACAAAGGGTATATATTATTTCTGTTTGGAGCCACTATAAGTGTTTAAATTAAATAAATAATCCATATAAATACATTCAAATGTATTACAAGATGACCACCAACCTTAAAAGGGTCCACATCACAACCATTAACCAAATTTATATTCATGATCCATCACATAAAGGTTTAAAACCAATATAAATCATTATATGGTGTATGAATCTTCACTTATATTAAAAATGTTTTTAGTTTTGTATATTTATACCTAAAATATATATTTATATTTTTTACATAATATATATAAAAGAATGAATTTCCATCATTAATAAATGAAAGGGAAGTTCATGGAGATTAATTTACTAATTGTTGAATTATCATGATTAGGGAGTCTAATGTTGTGAAAATTGACTATTGTAATAAAAGTGTCTACGATATCAACATATTAAGAAGATTAAAACTTATTTGTAACTTCAATCCATAGGTTAGAACACTCAATTGTTTTTTGTAGCATCCCATTATAAAATGGATTACAAATAACTAAGATGGTTTTTAATGTGATACATGGTCCCGTGGGATGTGGTTATTTCTTTATTCATCATAGTGGAAGATTTGTGGTTGCTTCTACGGCTCATTTGGATGGACATCATAACACAAAGCTAAATTTGTTCAAGTGAAGTATCTATTTTTTTGAATATCTACAAGTTTTAATATTTTATGCCATGCAAGTTATTTCACTATCATTGTCCAAGCCATCATAAATGGAATATTGCATATTTCAAGGACATTCTTTCTTGATTGATGGAATTTATGGATTTTTTCTCTAACCTCATCATCATTATTACGAATTTGAATTATGTGTTGAACATTGTGTTGTATAGTACCATAAATAAAAGGAATCATCATGTATGTAACATGGATTGATGATATTTGTTCTTATTTTATTACATATTATGAATGATATTATTGAAAATATCCTTCATCATGACTTTTGAAACTCTTTATTTTTAAATAAATATCTTCTAGTCATCTTGTATGAGAGAAAAATTTCAACAATTGGTTGCAAATACATATTTATTAAATATAGAAAAATTATTTTCAATAGAAAATATTTTTATTTTGAATTTTATGCATCAATTTAAGAATAAAATCTATATAAGATAATTGTCCTTTGAAGATAAAGATACATTTTATGAAAAATAAAAAACCATTATGTGGAATTTTACAGGATCATTATGAATAATTACATTATTGCTAACATAATTTGAACAAGGTTTAGTTGAATAATGTTGTTGATAATTTCTTTTTTCAATTAAATATAATTTTTTTAATGATGTGTGTAAGAGTGAAGCTGAATATCAATAGATTATGTAAATGTAAAATGAACATTGAAATGAAGATGTTAGTGAAAATTTGTATGAAATATTCTATTCATACATAATGTGGAATTGAATATTCTAGTTATTATTCAACAAAGATGTTATAAATGAATGATCCACATAAAAATGATTTTTTTACTCTAAAGAGTTATCGATTCCTTACAAGATAGTGAAATAGAAATTGTGTTGTCTATGTAAGTGTTCATGAAATGCTATTTTAAGAGTAAACAAAGGTTGAGTAAGGATATACTAATGTTTATGTTGTAGTCTAATAGTAAATGTAATGTTTCATGAAATTCAGTCATTTGGAAGTAAATATTCATGAGTGAAATAATAAAAACAATGAATATTCTACTGTTGATACCGAGGACCATATTATTCATGTACTAAAATTGGAGTTTTGTGAGATTTTCATATGTAATCAGAGAGATTGAATCCATTTAGGGAGTGAACTGATGGATTTAATGTGTTTATAGGAAAATAAATTATGTAGTTGGCCCCACCTTTTCATGCTTTTTTATTGTTGCGATTATACGTATATAAATGTTGTAGTTCTTATTTTTCTAAAGGACAGTTAGAGTTGAATTTTACCATATTGGGGTTGAATTAATTTGTGGTTTTAATCTTTCACACACTTTTTGTGTGATATAATTTATTCTTTTTTGGGTTTTAAGAGAGAATTATAATTTATCTAAGGGTGATTAAATTGTTAATTTTATCCATTATGGTGTTAAGAGATGCATTTTTTTGGGCACCACAACATTAGTTTCAGAAGTTTTAAGGTAGGATCATAGGAAAAGGTTGTGGTATGATGTGGCTAAGACATCATTTTCTTAGACCATATTTAAGGGAGTGAATCATTTCATGAGTTTTATGTGGGATCACTGTTTTAATTATCTTGGGCTTTTTATTTTCATTATCCAATACAGACTACATATTTGATCAATCTCACCACACCATGTTTTGGTATCCCCATTTTTTTATCATAAATTTATCCAATATCATTATTAAATTTAGATACTTGAAACTTATTCAACCCCAATATTACATAGAGTCTTTGTTTTAATTACCATGGAGGGAATTAGTGGATTCTTGGGTTATTTTCATAATATGTTTTAGTATTTCAATTTAAGGATCCCTTATTATATATTCCATCAGTTATTTCATGTTTCATATAAGATGTGGTAGTTGAGTATATTCAATTGTGGAAATTTTTTTGAATGATTCGTTCGATAATGATATGTTATAAGTTTAGTTGAAGATCATAGTGTGTTTGTAAAAATTTAATAATTGATTATTCTTATCTTTTGTTTAAGATTCATTTGAGGTAGGCGATTTAGATTATATCTTGATCAATACTATCATAATGTATAATTATTGTAATAATTTTTCCTTTTAGTATGATGTTGAAATTAGAATAATAATGATAATGATTTAGATTAAATAAAATGGAGGAAAGTTGTTTGATTAATCATTATATGAAAATTATTATTATTATTTTGTCGATTTTATTTTTATTCTAATAGAGTTTTCTTATTCCAATTTGTTTTTATTGATGTTTGAAATAAATGTTTTAACAATTTTATTAAAATAAAACATGGTAATATGGTAATAAAAGTGAAAATATTGATTTTTTACTTTATTGTGTTGATCTTGAAATAATGTTTTCACCCAAGATTTTTTGAAAGGGATTTCAAGCACATTGGTAATTTGGGATATTTATTTTAATAAAAATAGCAGTTTGGAAGGGTTTTTTATGGGGAGTATAGAACCTAACCTTATGGAAAATATATGTGGGTTTCTTTGTACTCCACCCCTAGTAACATACATATCATTTTTAAGGAAGGGTCAAATGATTAATTTTTTTCAAGTATTTATTTTATGTCTATGTTGTTAAATCTTTGTGGTGAAAGAGTGATACAAAATATATATTATTTTTTTATTTATGTTGTGGTAAAATATTGTTTATGAAAATATTATGTTTTTGGACTTGGTTTTGTGGTAGAGGTTTTATATGGTTGGTGGGGTTTGGTATGATATTTTTTGTGAAAGTGGTAAATGTGATGATGTGGGTTGTTATTGGTTTATTCGTACATTAATTCAATGATGTTATTGGAAGTGTGTTATAGTTTTATGTAAATATTGATCCATGAAGTAATTATTTAAACAATTGAATAAAGTTAGATAGGAATGGGACATGTTGAATGAGACAATGGATATTGTTTTCATGTTGTGTGGATATGGCGTTGATATGTTTAGATGTGGTTATAATTATAAATAGGTAATTTTTATATATTATTATATACGTGTTTATTTGGTAGTACATATTATTTTTTCATATTAGTTATAATGATTATTAAATGAAATTTTTAATATTATTTATGCACAATCAGTCAATTTGGATAACCTTACCAACATTCATATAAGGTTTTTTGTTTCAATTAAACTCACGTTATTCAAGAGAAGCATCATATATATAACTAACTATTCCCCATATACATTGCTAACTTTCAAACATTGGGTGGTAATATGGTTATATGGAAGTGATGTTGTATGTTTCAGTGAAGTTGTATATGGAAGTGGATATATGGTAGTTGTTGTATTTTATTCATGTGTGGCTATGGTTATGCAGTATTGGATATAATGTGGTTATGAGGTTTTAGATGTTATATAATACGAAATTTTATTTGATGTGCTTAAGTGGTTGTGTTATGAGAATATAATAGTTATGAGAGTGGTGGAATATATTATATTGTTACATGAGAGTGTCTATATCAATATTTATGTTAGTACTAGTTACCTTATTGAAATATTTCCTTATTTTTCACAGAATAATAAATAAATTTGTATTTAGTTTGAAAACCATGATGTGGATGGGATTTTAGATGACCTGAAATAGGTTATGTATTAGTTTAACTATATATTCAAATAGGTTTTAATATGAATCTTCTACATTGACAAGAGTTTTTCTATGGAGGAACATACCATGTATACATGTATGATCACCCTGAATCTATATACAATTTTAACAAATTTATAAGATAGATTTTTATATCTATTTAGAAATTACTTGATTATACTACGGTGATAAATTGGGGTTGGATTTGAAGTGTTTTGAGATATTTCCTCTAAAAATTTTTTGGAGACACAATTAATTTTTTTTATTCCTTTAAATGCATATTTTTGGAATTATGGAATGTTATATTTTAATGATTTAGTTTTAATTGTTTGATTATTTTTTTATTCTTCATATTATTTTGGGAAATACTGACATATTATGTTATTTATGAACATGAAATTAACCATAAACCTATGAAATATTTGAAGTTATATTTGGGGATAACTATTATTTTTAGTGTTCTGGAAGATGGGGCTTTTTAGAGTTGATTCAATGTAGAGTGGTATCAAGTATTTTTATGGGATTTAGGATTAGGATAAATGTGATTAACCATTGATACATATATATTTTTGATATGGAAATGTTATCAGTTGATGATTACACGTGATGTTGGAAATATAGACTGAATATAAAGTAGATTGTCCCCTTGTGATCTAATAAAAAACCTTATCATTATTAAATTTCATAATGTAAAATGAAACTAATTAAGGATTTTACATAATAAGGTGTGATATACCACAAAATTGAACTCAATCAACCAAAAATCACAAAGTGGAATCAAATATCAAAATCCACCAAATTAGAATGTATCTACATACATGAGAAACTAAAATATCAAATCGAATCTAAACCTAGTCACTGAACCATAACACATATAAACAGTCCCCTAAAAAATATTCAAAATAAAAGTACAAAAAAAATGGTAAAAAATTTAATTATCTATGTTGTTCATACATAGTCATAATCCACAGGGTAATGAAGATAATATTTTATTCATGAAAATTTTGATGATTTTAATGTTATACATACATCATTTAACTACTTTTAATCTACAACGTAAAGTAGATCCCAACCAGTGTAACCAGTTTCACCAGATTTTGATTTTCATAGTGATCATACACACCTAGATTCTCTATTCAGGGGAATCCCTTTACATGGTCAAATACTTCAACCACCATAACTCCTTATTCATATAAATATTTCATGATTTTTAACACAATATAAGTTTACCGCTGTGTAATATCATGAATAACTATGCATATCCCCTTTGTAATTTTATAAATCCTTATATATTATCAAAATATAATATTATGTTTCAATATAAAAACCACACATGAGTCTTTACATATCCACAATTATCCATTGAGATGTGTTACAGTTACCTCTAATTTCACACTTTTGAAGAAATGGATATATTTATTCTTATTTTGGATATCCATATATTAGATGCTACCTCTCCACCATCTGCATCTATGTTCCAAGAACCATACATCCAAAATCACTCCTTGTGGAAGATGTAAATAAATTTGTTGAATTTTTTTTCACATGGTTGGACCTAAGAATCACCCACATAAGAGTCATTTTAAGGACACACCACCATGTCCTCCCTCAATACATACTAATCCAATTCCACTTCCAATGATAATTTGTAATTTTGTTGACATGAAACATGATTCTAGTCATACAATGTAAAGACTCGTAAAATTCAAGGGAATTTTTTTTCTTAATTTTCTTCAGAATTTTACAAGAGCGCGGTTTCTGACGACACCTGATTCCGAGGCCCGGTGTGCCCGGAATCAATTTCCGATGTTTGGCCCGGGTACGTTCAGTGAACGAACGAGCAGGAATTTATAACTTTTGAACCGGTGCCCGAAATCGAATTCCAAGGGCACCGATGAACTCGCAGCGCCGATATTCTCTTATGGAGACCATTTCCAAGGTTGCATTTTATACGGGTTGAGAGTTAGTTTTGGGGGAAATAAAATGAAGTTAAATAAAATGTGGAAACACATTTTATTTTTACCCATATTGGTTATGTCCTCCCAAAGGGAGTTAGAGGTGGGACCCACATCCACTTAACCTCCCTTGAGAGGATTAAGTGTGGTGGGGCCCACACGAACCCTAACTCCTCAACTCCCCTTAAAACTCCCAATAACTCCTCTCTAATTAATCTTGACAACTTGGGTTATTAATTGAGATGAGTTATTTTAATTTCAAACTTTTGAAATTCAAGTGGTTTAGTTGTGTAAATAAAATAAGCCTTAGACTTATTTTATTTGGGTTAGATTTCTCTTGACACCTTGAGAGAATTTGGGAGCTTTCTTCTTCTTCTTCAACCACGACGAAGAACGCGAAGAACACATAAGCTCCGACGAAGAACGCCGCCTCTCTTCTTCGTAGCCAGTGTGTTTCCGAAGATCGATGACACCACTTCTTTCGATCTTCTTCCCGTGTCAACGAAAGGAGATGCCGCTTCCTCCTCGGACTTTCTTCGTCAGCTTACGAAGCTTCTCCAGCGAGGATACCTCTTCGGACGCACCTTGACGTCAACAGAATCGATGTTCGATTACCGCGATGCCCGACCTCCGCGACTCTTGTCTTCCGCGGCTTGTTGGCGTGCTCCGCTCTTGAAACCTAGGTAGGGGATTGTTGTTATTTTATTACATTATTCCCGTTCTTGATTCTAGCATGTCGAACTATGAGATTATTCAACTAATTGTTATCGCTTAAAGAGAGGGGGCCGGACCGCACAAACATGGCCTAACCCCCTCCTTTGTTCATGACTGTTTCTTGCGGATGGAACGAGATGGCGTGGTGCCGTCGCACCACGCGGGTATGCTACGGCAAGTATTGCGTGGCACCGTCGCGCCGCGCCATGAAAAGAAATCCAAGAACGCGACGCTGTCGCGTCGCGTCGAAGGAAGTCGAAGGCGTCGCGGACAGAGCGGGGCCACAGCAGAGGGGCACGGTGCCGTCGCACCGTGCCAGACGACAAGGGCCGCGGTCGGTTCTGGGCCGCGGCGGAGCTTGGTGACCGGCGGCCAGCCGGGCCGCCGGTGTCGGAAGTCGGAAGGGGACCGGCCTTGCCGGTCCCGTTGAGAGGGAGACGGCCGACCAAGTCGGGCTGGTCGGAATGAAGAAATCCGGGGGAATTTAATTCCCTCGTCCAGCCGAAACGGCCCCCCATTATGAGGGGGGCGCGGTTTCACAAAAGGGGGGCAGGTGCCCCCCGTTCTCAATCAGCTCGGCCGAAGGGCGAGCTGGCAGTGCGCCCAGCGTGCTGCCTTGAGCCGGACCAGCGCACCAGGCCGGTCCGCCAGGCCGGGCCAGGCCGCGCCGGGCCGGGCCGGGCTGACCCTGTCCAGGGCGGGTCTACCCGGTTCGGGCCAACCGTGGGGTCTCGGGCCGGGTCGTCCCGGGCCCGAAACCCCTGATACCGAACTACTTAGGTTCAAATGCTCATAACTCGGGCTACAGACCTCCAAACGACGCACCGTCAGCGGTGATGCGATCCTTGGATCGAGATGGTCGTTTCAGTATATCGCACTCAAGGTTTTGTAATACTTTTAGTTTGGATGGTTGGTTCGTACACGAATCCAACCGGGCCCTCGGAGCGGAAACGCTCATATCTTGAGCTACGGACGTCCGATTGACGTGCCGTCAGCTTTGTTGAGTTCCTCTTAGTGAGATGGATCTTTTGGCATACTCCGCCCGAGGTTTGGATGCAGGTGGAGTACGGTCGGGTTGGTTTTGCCTTAAAAACCAACCGGGCCCCTGGAACAGAAAAGCCAATAACTCTCAGACCGGGCGTTCGATTGAGGCGCCGTCTGTTGCGTTGAGTTCCTGTTGACGATATGGAACTTTTGGATACATCAACTCTGGAATTTGTGACAGTTGATGTATCAGACTCTTGGCTCGTGGAGCGGACCCTCCCGAACGAGCTTGCTGTGTGCGGGAACCCTAGAGCTGGCTGCGACTGCTACTGTGACTGCGACGATGACTGTGCAGAGATCCTCAGTGGATTCGACAACGACGACTACATCACTCAGCAATCCTGTGTGGATCAGTGCTACTGATCTTGTGTGGGTCTGATCCTGTGTGGGTCAACGCTCAGCGGTCCTGTGTGAACCAGCGCCTACAGATCCTGTGTGGGTCCGATCCTGTGTGGGTCTTTGCGGGGGTTAGTACCTATCGATCCTTTGTGGGTCCGATGACATAGATGGATCAGTGATCATCTCTATCGTCTTTCGAAGAAGTATACCTGTGTGAGCTGAATCATGTTTACCTTCCTTTGTAGATTGTGTTGTGATATCCTGTGTGGATTACGTTTTGCTTTCCTGTGTTGAATACGTATACTTTCCTATGTGGACTGAGTTGTACTTGGACTCGGAGGTTGGAGCGTATTGAAATGATGACTTAGGTATATGTGTGGGCATATACCTAAGTAGTGTCGGATGTTACTTCGTGATTGTATCTTTCCTTTGTGGTTTATCCTTTGTGGATTTTGGGAGACCTTCGGGGGTCTCGGGGTCCCTACTGAGAAGCTTATACTCACCCCTGCACGGGCTATGCCCGCACTACGTTGTGTTGGTTGCAGACGACGAACAACGTTGATCGTGGTTGAGGCTCGTAGAGCAGGACGATACCTGGAGGTGGACCACTGGGCGGGACATGCTCGGAGTGGACGGCGGGACCCAAGGAGCAGTGGATCTATCTGTACCCACCATTCAGGTGGGATTTCTAGTGGACAGCTTGGCATAGCAGCTTTTACATTACAGTTGTTGTTTTCCCTTTCGAGTTGTACTTTACAATTAGTTTGGGTTGTATACTGGCCCATTTACTTTTCCGCACTTTCAGCTGTACTCTATTTTTACATAGTGTTTACTTTTCCGCTTGCTTACTCTGTGGTTCTTGTTTACTTTACAAAGTCAATGCCTTCCCTTTTTACTGGGATTTATGCCTTGGTGCTAGTAACCAGCCCCTGGGCTATGGAAGGCGGGCTTGGGGTAGCCACGGCACGGGCCCCGAGGACGGGTCGTGACAAATTGGTATCAGAGGAGTTCCGTTCTACCGCGAACACTGATCTTTTCTATGTGAAGCAATAGTGTTTAGCGTATTGAGTGTGGTTATCAGTCCAGGGAGTCCAGTGTTGGTGCGGCGGCCGACTTATCCGTACACCCGGACCCTGACTTCTGATTTCCGACTTAATGCACGAAAACATTGATTACATGTGTGTTTCAAAGTTTTCTTTTTGATTACATTATATCAGCTCACCATGTATACTGTTATTACCGTGGCACACCTGTTTCCTTTTCAGGATGGCCCCACGACGGCAGCCATCTAGGGTTCCGAGAGTCGAGCGTGACGATAGTCCACCGAGTGACGAGGCCTCGGTGCAGGGACCTTTGTCAGCAGTGGCACCAGCGGTAGCTTTACCCGCCGAGCCCCCGATACTTCCAGCACCAGCCGCTGACGATGCACGTCGCCTCAGCGCACTGCATGAGTTTCAACGCCAGCGACCGCCCAGGTTTCGTGGGGAGACGGACACCCAGGCAGCCGAGGACTGGCTGGAGGTAGTCGTACGAGTTTTCAGGCTAGTGAGGACACCAGCAGACCTCATGGTGATCCTCGCTGCGAGCCTACTGCACGCAGCAGCGGGCTGATGATGGAGCTTGATGCTCCAGGTGCACGATGGGGCATCTATACTTTGGATGGACGTTGAGAGCCTCTTCCGCTCGGAGTTCTTCTCAGCCACCCTCCGTGCAGTCCGTATTCAGGAGCTTCTTCACCTGCGGCAGGGCAGCATGACGGTCGCTCAGTACTCAGCGAGATTTACCGATCTCTCGCGCTACTCGACCGACATGGTACGGGACCCATTCTTCCAGGCCCGAACCTTTGAGCAGGGATTGAGACACGAGATCAGGGCATCGCTGATCTCCCTCAGCATACCGACTTAGACGGGAGTACTGGAGCGGGCCCTTTTGATCGAGAGCTTTCTTGCTGAGACTACACCAGCGTCGAGACCCACTGCAGGGCGGCACGTGGCAGAGTCTTCTGCAGCAGGCAGTCGACGGATGACTCAGGGGTCTAGGTAGACCAGACCCTCAGGCAGACGACCTCAGGACACTAGCTCAGCAGTGCGGGGCACACAGGGCGGAGCCAGCCTTTTGAGAGGCAGACAGTGCTACTCGTGCGGCAGGCAGGGCCACATGGCTTGTGACTGCCCGACTCGCCGTGCCGAGGAGCAGCAGATGGTTGAGAGACCACAGAGGCAGAGGCAGAGGGTCGACCATGGTGGTACGCAGGGAGGAGGCGGACGAGGCAGGGGAGATGGCCGAGCAGCAGGTGGTGGGCGACGCTTTGAGGCTTTACCACCACCACCACCAGGAGGTCCACCCCGACCACAGGGAGCTGGCGGGCAGAGACAGGCACAGCTCCAGGCAGCAGAGGCCTACGACCACGGCGCGCCCGAGATGATTCTAGGTACTATCTGAGTCTATTCCACCCTTGCTGTAGTACTTATAGACACAAGAGAGAGTCACTCTTTCATAGCTGCTGCCCTTGTTCGGAGCTCGGAGATTCCGACAGAGCCGTTGGCTCGATCCTTATGGCTAGAGACTCCTACGGGAGCATACTCGACGATTACGCACTGGTTCCGGCAGTGTGATCTTACTCTAGGAGGCGAGAGCTTCGGCTGGGATCTTTTTGTAGTAGCTTCGAGGCCTTACGACGTCTTCTTGGGCATGGATTGGTTATCTATGGTCCATGCACAGATTGAATATTTTAGGCACAAGGTGTGATGTGTACGCACTGACGGGAGCAGGTTCACCTTCACCGGCGAGAAGGGAGCCTTCGCAGCATAGGATGGATTTCCACAGAGGAGAGGACATCCCATCACTCATCAGTTGGCTAGCCTCATCCTAGGAGCAGTTGACGTGCAGTGTCCTGGTTTTTCTACAGTGGTGGATCAGTTTGCGGACGACTTCCCCGACGACGTTCCAGGGAAACCTCCTCGCAGAGAGGTAGACTTTTATATTGACATGTACCCCAGGACAGCCCCGATATCGACTCCAGCATATCGGATGGCCCCCGCCGAGCTTCGAGAGATACAGGTACAGTTGGAGGACTTGCAGGGAAAGGGGTTCATCCGACCTAGTGTTTCACCCTGGGCTTCCCCGATTTTGTTCGCTAAGAAGGCGGATAGGAGCTTGCGACTGTGTGTCGACTATCGTCGCCTGAACCAGGTGACAGTGAGGAATAAGTATCCACTACCAAGGATTGATGACCTCTTTGATCAGCTCAAGGGAGCGTAGTGATTCTCGAAGATAGACCTCAGGTCAGGCTATCATCAGCTCAGAGTTAGAGACAAGGACGTGCAGAAGACGACCTTCAAATGTCGGTATGGCAACTATGAGTTCTTGGTTATGCCATTCGGTGTAACCAATTCTCCAGCAGTGTTCATGGCCCTCATGAACATGATCTTTCATCCATACCTCGATCGATTTGTCGTGGTCTTCATCGACGACATTTTGATTTACTCGACTACTGAGGGGGAGCACGCCTACCACTTACAGGTTGTACTAGACACACTCCGAGAGAACCATCTTTATGGTAAGCTCTCTAAGTGCCAGTTCTGGATACGTGAGGTCCACTTCATGGGACACGTCATCTCTGTGGCGGGAGTTGTAGTAAATCCTGTAAAGATCGAGGCAGTGTTAGCTTGGGAGCCACCCAGGAGCGTGACGGAGGTTCGGAGTTTCTTGGGATTAGCTGGATACTACTAGAGATTCGTGGTAGACTTCTCTAGAGTTGCGGAACCATTCTCAGCTTTGACGAAGAAGGGGAAACCCTTTGTGTGGTCAGACAGATGTCAGCAGAGCTTCCAGGAGCTGAGATAGAGATTGACCAGCGCACCTATCTTAAGGTTGCCTGAGGAGAGTGTAGGGTACGTAGTCTACTGCGATGCATTAGGGACCGGACTCGGTTGTGTTCTGATGCAGGAGCGGGTAGTTATCACCTATGAGTCACGACCGTTGAGGCCGCATGAGCAGAACTATGCTACCCATGACCTGGAGTTACCAGCAGTGGTCTTCACTCGGAAGACATGGCGACACTATCTGATGGGCAAACGCTTTACAGTCATTTCTGATCATCAGAGTCTCAGGTATATCTTCTCGTAGAAGGACCTGAACCTGAGACAGTGGCGATGGCTCGAGTTCCTCCAGGACTTTGACTTTGAGATAGTCTATACTCCTGGGAAGGGGAACATAGTAGCTGATGCCCTCAACAAGAGGGCGGTCATTCAGCTACTTGAGGAGGCGATGGAGAAGCTAGTCTCTTTGCAGATATCCTTCGTGGATAGAGATGGAGAAGCCTTCCTTCAGTCTCTCACAGTCACTCCTCCACTACTGCAGCAGGTCAGAGAGGCACAATGAGGGGACACTGACTGTGAGACGCGGCATGCACAGATATCCTCTGGACAGGCACCTGATGGTTTCTCCTTTGGAGCATAGCACGACATCCTTTTCAGAGGACGTACCATGGTACCAGTTGCTTTACGAGAGGAGGTGCTGAGAGAGTTTCACACTTCTCCTTTGGCTGTACATCCTGGAGTGGCGAAGATATACCAGGACCTAAGATGACAGCACTGGTGGCCGGGCATGAAGAATGTTGTGGCAGAGTTCATTTTTCGATGCCTCACCTGCCAGCAGGTGAAGGCTGAGCACCAGGTACCAGCAGGCTTGGTATAGCCCTTGGAGGTTCTGGAGTGGAAGTGGGACGACATATCTATGGACTTCGTGACTGGACATCCACGCACTTCCAGAGGTCACGACTCCATCTGGGTGATTGTTGACCGACTCACCAAGTCAGCACACTTCTTACCCATCAGAGAGCAGGGCTCAGTGGAGAGCTTGCAACATCTTTACGTTCAGGAGATTGTACGGCTTCACGGTGTGCCATCATCTATTATCTCCGATCGAGATGATTGCTTTACTTCCCGGCTTTGGAAGGGATTGCAGGAGGCGTTCGGGACACAGCTACGTCTGAGTACAGCCTTTCACCCTCAGACGGATGGTCAGACGGAGAGGACCATTCAGACTCTCGAGGACAAGATCCGCGCATGTGTCCTCAACTTTGGTCATAGCTGGGAGGACCACCTACCCTTGGTGGAGTTTGCGTACAACAACAGCTACCACTCCACCATCGGGATGGCACCATATGAGGCGTTGTACGACCGACCTATTAGATCTCTTTTGTGCTAGACAGACCCTGGGGAGTCAGCACTTGTGGGACCGGAGATGGTCCAGGCCACGACAGAGAAGGTCCAGGTCATCCAGGAGCGGATGAGGACAGCTCAGAGCCAGAAGAAGTCATACACTGACTGGAGGCGGAGGCCACTAGAGTTCGAGGATGGCGACCACGTCTTCTTGCGGGTCTCACCTCGACATGGTATACGAAGATTTGCCCGAGGTGGCATGTTATCTCCGCGCTTCATCGGACCATTCCAGGTCATCAGCAGGATTGGCGAGGTGGCTTATCGCCTGGCTCTACCACCTCAGTTGCACCAGGTGCATGACGTCTTCCACGTATCTCAGCTGAGGAGATACGTGCACAACCCGACGCACATCATTGACCAAGGGGAGCTTGACGTTGACGATGGGGCGACTTTTACGGAGATCCCGGTGGAGATCGAGGATCGACAGGAGTGGGTCCTACGTGGACGGTCGATTACTCTAGTGCGCATCAGATGGCAGCACGGGAATCTCTAGGAGAGCACTTGGGAGCGGAAGGCTCAGATGCGTGCTCAGTACCCTCATTTGTTTCCCTAGTTTTGATGTATCTTTACGGGGACGTAATGCCCAGAGGTAGGAGTAATGTAAAGACCCGTAAAATTCAAGGGAATTTTTTTCTTAATTTTATTTAGAATTTTACAAGAGCGCGGTTTCTGACGACTCCTGATTCCGAGGCCCGGTGTGCCCGGAATCAATTTCCGAAGTTTGGCCTGGGTACGTTCAGTGAACGAACGAGCAGGAATTTATAACTTTTGAACCGGTGCCCGGAATCGAATTCCAAGGGCACCGATGAAATCGCAGCACCGATATTCGCTTAATGAGACCTTTTCCGAGGTTGTTTTTTATGCGGGTTGAGAGTTAGTTTTGGGGGAAATAAAATGAAGTTAAATAAAATGTGGAAACACATTTTATTTTTACCCATGTTGGTTATGTCCTCCCAAAGGGAGTTAGAGGTGGGACCCACATCCACTTAACCTCCCTTGAGAGGATTAAGTGTGGTGGGGCCCACACGAACCCTAACTCCTCAACTCCCCTTAAAACTCCCAATAACTCCTCTCTAATTAATCTTGACAACTTGGGTTATTAATTGAGATGAGTTATTTTAATTTCAAACTTTTGTAATTCAAGTGGTTTAGTTCTGTAAATAAAATAAGCCTTCGACTTATTTTATTTGGGTTAGATTTCTCTTGACACCTTGAGAGAATTTGGGAGCTTTCTTCTTCTTCTTCAAACACGACGAAGAACGCGAAGAACACTTAAGCTCCGACGAAGAACGCCACATCTCTTCTTCGTAGCCGGTGTGTTTCCGAAGATCGATGACGCCGCTTCCTCCTCAGACTTTCTTCGTCAGCTTACGACGCTTCTCCAGCGACGATACCTCTTCGGACGCACCTTGACGTCAACAGAATCGACGTTAGATTACCGCGACGCCTGACCTCCGTGACGCTTGTCTTCCACGGCTTGTTGGCGTGCTCTGCTCTTGAAACCGAGGTAGGGGATTGTTGTTATTTTATTACATTATTCCCGTTCTTGATTCTAGCATGTCTAACTATGAGATTATTCAACTAATTGTTATCGCTTAACGAGAGGGGGCCGGACCGCACAAACAAGGCCTAACCCCCTCCTTTGTTCATGATTGTTTCTTGCGGATTGAACGAGATGGCGTGGTGCCGTCGCACCACGCAGGTATCCTACAACAAGTATTGTGCGGCGCCGTCGCGCCGCTCCATGAAAAGAAATCCAAGAACGCGACACCGTCGCGTCGTGTCGAAGGAATTTGAAGTCACCGCGACCGGAGCGGGGCCGCGGCGGAGGGGTGCGGTGTCGTCGCACCGCGCCGGACGACAAGGGCCGTGGCCGGTTCCGGGCCGTGGCAGAGCTTAGTGACCGTCGGCCAGCCGGGCCAGCAGTGTCAGAAGCCGGAAGGGGACAGGCCTTGCCGGTCCCGTTGAGAGGGAGCCGGCCGGCCAAGTCGGGCCGGCCAGAATGAAGAAATCCGGGGAAATTTAATTCCCCCGGACAGCCGAAACGGCCCCCCATTATGAGGGGGGGGGGGGGGTTTCACAAAAGGGGGGCAGGCGCCCCCCGTTCTCAATCAGCTCGGCTGAAGGCCGAGCTGGCAGCGCGCCCAGCGCGCTGCCTTGAGCCAGACCGGCGCGCCTGGCCGGTCCGCCTGGCCGGGTCGGGCCGGGCCGGGCCGGGCCGACCCTGTCCGGGGTGGGTCAACACGGTTCGGGCCAACCGGGGGGTCTTGGGCCGGGTGGGCCCGGGCCCGAAACCGCCGATACCGTACTACTTAGGTTCAAATGCCCATAACTCTGGCTACAGACCTCCAAACGACGCGCCGTCAGCGGCGATGCGATCCTTGGATCGAGACGGCCGTTTCGGTATATCGCACTCAAGGTTTTGGAATACTTTGAGTTCGGCCGAGTTGGTTCGTACATGAAACCAACCGGGCCCTCGGAGCGGAAACGCTCATATCTTGAGCTACGGACGTCCGATTGACGTGCCGTCAGCTTTGTTGAGTTCCTCTTAGTGAGACGGATCTTTTGGCATACTCCGCCCGAGGTTTGGACGTAGGTGGAGTACGGTCGGGTTGGTTTTTCCTTAAAAACCAACCGGGCCCCTGGAACGGAAAAGCCAATAACTCTCAGACCGGGCATCCGATTGACGCGCCGTCTGTTGCGTTGAGTTCCTGTTGACGATACAGAACTTTTGGATACATCAACTCTGGACATTGTGACAGTTGATGTATCAGCCTCTCGGCTCGTGGAGCGGACCCTCCCGAACGAGCTTGCTTTGTGCGGGAACCCTAGAGCTGGCTGCGACTGCTACTGTGACTGCGACGACGACTGTGCAGAGATCCTCAGTGGATTCGACAACGACGACTACAACACTCAGTGATCCTGTGTGGATCAGTGCTACCGATCCTGTGTGGGTCCGATCCTGTGTGGGTTAGCGCTCAGCGGTCCTGTGTGAACCAGCGCCTATAGATCCTGTGTGGGTCCAATCCTGTGTGGGTCTTTGCGGGGGTTAGTACCTATCGATCCTTTGTGGGTCTAACGACTTAGATGGATCAGTGATCATCTCTATCGTCTTTCGAAGAAGTATACCTATGTGAGTTGAATCCTGTTTACCTTCCTGCGTGGATTGTGTAGTGATATCCTGTGTGGATTACGTTTTTCTTTCCTGTGTGGAATACATATACTTTCCTGTGTGGACTGAGTTGTACATGGACTCGGAGGTTGGAGCATATTGAAATGATGACTTAGGTATATGTATGGGAATATACCTAAGCAGTGTCGGATGTTACTTCTTGATTGTATCTTTCCTTTGTGGTTTATCTTTTGTAGATTTTGGGAGACCTTCGGGGGTCTCGGGGTCCCTACTGAGTAGCTTATACTCACCCCTGCACGGGCTATGCCCGTACTACGTTGTGTTGGTTGCAGACGACGGACATCGTTGATCGTGGTTGAGGATCGCAGAGTAGGACGGTACCTGGTGGTGGACCACTGGGCGGGACGTGCTCGGAGCGGACGGCGGGACCCGAGGAGCAGTGGAGCTATTTGTACCCACCCTTCAGGTGGGATTTCCAGTGGACAGCTCGGCGTAGCAACATTTACTTTACAGTTGTTGTTTTCCCTTTCGAGTTGTACTTTACTTTCAGTTTGGGTTGTATACTGGCCCATTTACTTTTCTGCACTTTCAGCTGTACTCTGTTTTTACTTAGTGTTTACTTTTCCGCTTGCTTACTCTATGGTGCTTGTTTACTTTACAAAGGCAATGCCTTCCCTTTTACTGGGATTTACGCCTTGGTGCTAGTCGCCAGCCCCTGGCCTATGGAAGGAGGGCTTGGGGTAGTCACGGCACGGGCCCCGAGGACGGGTCGTGACATACTAGACATATAGAGGCACAAAAATACATTATTATATCCTTGAAAATAATATTTTTCAGAATATATAATGGATTTCAATCCTCATAATCCTTTGGTATATCTTACTATTTTTCATCCAATGACTTATGGATGAAGATAAAAATCACCATAATATGAATTTTTATTCTACAAAACATTAGTTAATTATTGATGTGGTCCAAAATATGTGAATCATAAAATTTTGTTCCAATATCATATCTTCATTTGGGATCTTCCAAATTATTCTCAAATGCGAGAAATCCTTCTAATATTCTTTAAAAAATCATACTCAATATCAACTATTAAAAGTGAAACTACTGGTAAATTTATTAATATCAAACAGTTAGTTTGGCCTAAATAATAGATTTCATATACCACTATTCTCTTTTAAATTTCTACATCACCCAAATGTGTAAACTAATAATATTTTAATGATTCATCCACTCTAAAAGAAAAGTGATAATCTGTCATATTTGTTTAGACACTATATAGTCCAGGTCGACACTTCTATGTTCTCTATGTTCATAATTTCTATATGAATAAATACAATGAAATAAATACGGATTTCAACTATCTTGGTAAAATACTCCATTTATATATACTTTACCACAATTTTTGTAAAAGCTTATTTCCATATTATCAAATTGATATATTATTACAAATGAATTTTAATAATTTTTCCTCAATGGATTTGAAATGTTCTACCACATTTTAGATGTAGTAAAACTCTGATAAGAATATATTTTGAGAATTTATTAAATTTAAAATAAGTTTTATCCAAGTCAATATGTTTATAATATGATCCATAATTGTGAAAATTTATTTAAAATTATAATACCTTTCATTGATCTTTTATTTTTTCAGTCTATAAATAAGAATGATATAAATATTTAATGTTAGATGATGATACTCCCATCATTAAAAATATTCTAGAAAAGAAAATTATATGAATTTCTATTTGTATTGAACTATTAGTTCCACTACCTTGGTGCTTTCTTCAACCCATAAAATATCCAATTTTTTATTTACACAAATCCATGTTCCATATCTCCATGAAACCTTTTGTTCACTCCATGCTAATATATTTATATAATTCGCCATGAAGAAATATCATCTTTAAATATAACTACTCATGACATAATCCTACCACGAAATCCATTATAAAACATATCCAAATATGTCTGTGTTTAAAAATTATATAAAAGATATCATTGAAATTTACACCACAAGTTCATAGAAACCCCTTCACAATAATCCTTGATTATACCTCATCCAATAATATCCTTCACTCACTAGCTGGTATACCCATTTATTCAAAAGTACTTTCTTTCAAGTAGTTTATTTAATTATCTCCCATTTCCTTAAATATATAAGGAATTAAACTATCCCCTCACTGATTAATCACAATAATTCAAATATTTCTTACTTTTTAGCCTCATTATTGCTCTCATGATATTCATTTTCCATGAGACAAAAATAATTCATGTCAGATCCACGTCTCTGAAATTGGCATCAAACATACGTAGACATTAAAAATTTATTTTGTGGATATTCACATTTAGGAACCACAATATGTGGAGATCCACCATGTGGGTATCTACCAGGATATTCAATAATCACTGAGATATTTGGTTCTCCTAGTATGGTAACATCATCAAAACATGACTTCCTTTTCGAATATCTTTTTTAGATTATGATGTATTCTTAAGCATTGTATTTCTTAAACTATAAAGAACATGTAGACCATATATAATTATTTATAATTTCAGATTAACATATGATGATTCTTGGATATCATTAGTAAGTTCGACATGGTTATGTTCATTCCACAAGGTCTCCTCATTGAAAATAACATTTTTGATTTTGACAATCCGTTGAGTGTTATTATCCTAGAACTAATGTCTAAATCTTCCATCACGATTACCATCAATATAACTTTATTCGAACATATCCTATAGATTTTACCAATCATTAGAATCAACATAGATACATTTTAATGACCTAATGAATTTAATATGGGGTATATAAATATTTTTTCAACTAATAGTATTCTAGATATATTTAACCTAATTTTTTTGAAAGAGATGAGACATGGGTTTATCACCTAAACCATTTCTCCAAAAAATTTATTAATGAGATAAAGAGTTATGAAGATAACATGTGGTGTCATGCTATTACATCAAAAAAATTGAAGGAAATTACATCGAATAATGAACAAACACAAAAAAATGAAACATGTCACTTTCTGAATAGTTTATCCTTTAGAAATGGAATATCCATTCATTGTTTGGCTGAACAAAAGTAATATACATGCCTATCATTTCAAATTTTCAATCAACCAGACCATGATAACATTATTTCAAGGGACACCACATCTCAAAAGATTCATGAATAAAAAAATTACATATCATCCAAGATAACACACATAGTAGTCAGAAACGCCATCCAGAATAAGACACTTCAACCTAAAGGAAGTGTCATTCATGAATCACATGTGCACATATGTCGATCATTAATCAATTATAGATCCCTAATAAATTAAATGTGAAAAAATAATGTCAATAAACATTTAATCCATATAATAAAATAACAAAAAATTATATTTCAAGTAATAAATCTCATAAAGAATGATGATATTGAAAAATATTAAATAGTTTGGTTGATCTAGGTTGAAAAAAATTACCAGGTTGTGTGTCATCTACCAAATATACTATAAAGACTTTAGGAAAAAACATAAACATTCATTTATAGTAATTTCACATGTCACCCTAGAGTGAAAAAATGTCTCATGGTAGAGATCTAAAAAATATGAAATGATGTCCCTTAGAATAAAAAATTTAATATTGCGAAAAGAAAAAAATTAATTCACCCTATCTATACTATAGAAGTGTCCTAAAAGTCAAATCTAGCACATCACTATAGTTAAAAATCAATAACCAATGGATAAAAATAGGTATATAGTCCTCATGAATAGAGAAAAAATATTTTAAAAGTAATGTATATGAAATTAAAGTGGGTATTTTTTAAAAAAAATTCTCATTCATTTTATGGAACATTATTTTTCTAATTTAAAGTTATAACTCCCAAGAAATTTCAGAATTATTATATATTTAGAATTATTTTGTGTCTCGATAGTCTATGAAAAATTTTAGTCTTTCTATAACATCCTCATCAAATTAATATAAATCTATCACAGCTAGGATTTAGTATTCATTATCTCTAATTTCACTTAAAGTAACTTCACTAGAGGATGTACTATAAATCAAAATAACCTCAATATGTAGAGAAGTAATTGTATTCACAATTTCTATCTTAAATTCTTCCTAGAACCTACTAATCCACAAACCCTATGAATCCATATTGAAATTTTTATGATTACAAAAAGATCAGTAAGGGATGTTTAAAAAACAATTAAAATGTTATAGCAATAATACTTATAAATTTTTTCATGATAAACAGCAGGCACATAATAAAAAAATTCGGAGCCAATAAATCTCTTTCTCTTCTAAAATAATTTCATAAAACATCTCATAAGAAGTCATAAAAGAAAAAAATTAATATTTTCAATGAAATAATGAAAAAATCATAATAACTTGTTCACAATGTTATAGTTTTCAACCCTATGACATAGAATATAATTTTTTACCTTGTGAAATATTAAGATTTTAATAAAACCCCATATAAATAATTTATAAATCATGTACGTTATGTGTGTAATAATTTTCATGTCATCCTTACACATGGACTAAGTATTTGTGTTATGCCTAGTGTATCAATCACAGTTTCACTTGATATTACCATCATAGTTATAATTGAAATACTTATCATTGTATATTCCTTCAATCCATTAAGAAAAACCTAATTAGTTAAATCCATCCCAATACTCAATTAATTGTAGAGATATGAAGGGCTCACCTATCACGACCAGTCCCTTAGGCCCATGCCATGACTACCCCAAGCCCGCCTTCCATAAGCTAGCGGCTGGAGACTAGAACCAAAAAGGTGTATCTCTATAATGGGAAGGAATTGCCTTTAATCCTTTAAAAACACATAGAGTATAATAAAATAAGAAGCAACCACAATGTAAATTGTTGTAGTAAAAGTGTGATGAATGTAAAGGGGGATAGAATACAAGACCAACTAGAAATGTGCAAGTACAACTGAAAAGTACACAAATGCTGAAAAGTACAAAACAACTAAAAAGTGAAAAGAAGTTCTTGGAACATCCACCATGGATCATACCCGAAGTGTAGGTACGGCTCACGATCATTAGTTCTTGCATCATGTCACTCAAATGGTCCACCTCCGAGCACTCTCATGTCTTGGCTTCCTCAGCCTCGATCAATTTTGTACGTCATCTTCATGAGACACAACTAGGTGCGGAAGAAGCCCATGTAGATATGAGTATAATGATACTCAGTATGGATACTGAGACCCCGTAGGTCTCTTAATGATGCATGGAAAAAACCACAAATCTAGTCTTCATCCCTACTTTGGTATATGCCCCTACATATACCTAATTTATCAAGATATACATTGCTCATTCTTGAGTAAAAATACCACAAAGGTAACACCATGAAGATAATAAGTATCACACGAGTAAAATACTTAGTTCAAATTGAATCTCAGCGCAAACTAGGAATTACCGAAGTAAATAAGTATAGATGATTAGTCGCAAAACTTGATCTTTTTATTCTGTTAAGAGGTTGTGCTTCTGACCATACAGTGTCTGACCCACACAAGATCGATAGGCATTAACCCCCAAAATGATCCACACTGGATCTGTCCCATCCAGAGTTGATAGGTGTTAACCCCCGCATTGACCCTCACATTATCTAACCCACATTAGATCAGTATGCGCTGACCCACACAGAATCGATGAGCGTTAATGCACACAAGATCTTACCCACATAGGAATGGTATTAAATGACACACATAGGATCATTGAGCGCTGAACCACACAAGATCTAACCCACATAGGATCTGTGTGGACCCACACCGGATGGTTCGGTACTAACCTATGTATGATCTGTCTCCAACCGTCACCTCACTACCATCCACGGTATTCCTCGCACCCGGTGTGATCATGTTCTATAGAATCTACACCTTCAGATATCAGTCATACCTCGAATACCACTAATCTCTACAATGGTATAACCAAAAGGACCACCATGTCATAGGGGCTCCAATGCAATAGACGGTGTGTCAATAGGACACTTGGTTTGAGAGTCATAAGCGTTTTAGTTCTGGGGGCTCGGTTGGATTTGGGTTCGATCCATTAGGGTCGTACTCCAAATATATCCCAAACTAAATAGGAGTATACAAAAAGGGCCATCTCGATACAAGGATCCCAACGATGTATATGGTTAGTCAAATGGATGTATGGTTATCATGATATTGCCCTCTAATTGTTTCTAGGCCCGGTTGGGCCGGGGTACGGTCTGACCCGGTCGGAAAGACACGACCCAACCCAGTCTGGTCTGGGACGCGACAGGCTCACACCACAGGGCTGAGGTCTGGCCCGACTCGTAAGGGTGTTTCCTGGCATGTATAGGGTGGCCTGGCCACGTGAGGCTTGGACCATAAGGGGGGCGACCCGGCCGCGTAGTGCACGACCAACAAGGGGTGGCCCAGCCAAGTTGGGTGTGGCCTGAAAGGGGTGGCTCATCTGTTGTCAGCCCAAGATGGTGAGGGGGGAGCATGTCACCCTAGATATCTCGAATGACCCTGAGGTCATTTGGTTTTGTGATATGACAATGTGATGGGTTCCTCCTCCATCATGGATTCTGCTCGCCGGCGGAGCGCTGGTCGCGCTGCCTCTCCTACTCTCTAGAGGAGCACTGTTTGCACTGCCTCCCCTTCTGTGGCTGCCCGACGTGCCGGTCACCACCTCTGACTGCTACGACTGACAAACCACGACCCTCTGCTCACCAGCAGCGCACCACACATCCTCAATGGGATTCTAGTGTAGGTCTCCCCGATGACTATAGCGACATTGTGCAGTGGCCTCCTCTTACAATGCTCGGTCTTCCACAGAGGCACAAGGATAGCAAGATAGCCGATGGTCTGGGCCATGTTCGTTAGGCCTACACCTTTCATATTAGCTCTCAAACAAGATTTAGGATAAAAGGGTTCATGAAATTCACATGAAATAAATAATAATTAAACCCATACCTCATTAATTTATTAGAAAACATCCTCACATGAAGGTGGGTCATATTATTCATTCCCACAATAGGTTCGCAATGACGTCGCTCATACGTCATCCTTTAGTTCGGGGTTCGGTGTCACCTATCTCCTCTAGCTGGGATCAGCTCCATCCTCTAAGGGTTAGGCATCACATCACTATTTCATCACTTCGTTTCTTGGAAAAGTTGTGCCAACACCTCTCCCAAATCTCCATATAAATAAGAGAGGGGAGGGTAAGTAACGGTGTGGGAAATTAATGGGGGCTCATTAATTAAAAACCTTCCTAATTTCCAAATGACGTCATTACATAAGATCGACAAGTGAAGACATTTATTGGCTTGACGCATCGCAGGTCCCACACTCCTCTTGTTCATTGATGGAGAAGATATAAAATAAAAAAATAAAATTATTTCTTATCATTTCTTTTAAAAAGTGACAAAACATAACCTTTTCTCCAGACCTACTAAGGTCTATGTAAAGTTTCCCTTAAGCGAATCCCAGCACTGCGGATTCAATGGTGCTCTCAGATTTTTAATCCAAGAAACGGTTCAAAAGTTAATAAACACCACTCACATGTTTATAGAACATACCATAAAAAGTTCAGAAATTCATTCTGGGCACTCCTGGACTCGGAATCACACACCGTCTATTTTTTCCAGACTCATAAGAATTCCATATAATTAAAATAAAATACATGGAAAATCCGGGTCTTTAAATCACCCACCCACAATTTATAATGGAACCACCATTAATCATTAAAAATGCCTAATAAGAAATACATAATCAAAACACATAATATATTTCATCATTATATCATTTATGAGAAAAATAACCTTTTCCATTTTGATATCACTGATAAAAAAATTATGATATTAGAAGGAAAAAAATTTCCATTTAAAATATTCATATAAAATATTAATGGAAACATAAAATAAAATAATAATCATTTATACTGGAAAATCCTCTCATACTATATAATTAAAAAAACATTCTGCCAACATTTTGATTAGAAAATTCACCATGTAACTCATTTCAGAAGTGAAAAAATGATTCCTTTAAAACAATTGTATAAAAAATCCAATGTCATAGAAATTAAATTAAAAAATAATTTAAGAATAGTATAGACATTATTCAAATAATTTATATAATAAAATCATAATTATATTCAATAAAATAGTATTTTAAGGGAATCATTGAACATGGTTTTTAAATCAATGTCCCTTATATTGATTTTGACTCCTCACATATGTTTTTATATCATATTGAATAATAATATTAAGATAATTTGTTACTTTCTTAAGAACATTTTTAATCTTATTATTCCTCTTATTTTATCTTGTAAAATGTAACATATAATTATTCAATTATTTAAATTCACATAAGATGGTTTTATAATATTCGTTTCATAAGTCCAAAATGGATTTTGTAAGTCTGATATTGTAAAAGTTACCATTATTCAATCATATACAGAATAATAAGAATGAAATAATTATAATTTTTAACATAAATTATAATTCTAAATCCATCAATTAAATATGTATATGAAAAACTAACTATATCATAATCATGGAGATGGTAGATCGTATATATTCATGAGTAATTTTATATTAATCAAAGATCATTATGGGAAGATGATAATTATTATTTAATCAACATTAATAATCATAATATTATATATATTAAATTACGTTATTAATAATACTTATATATATCATCCATGTGATGTGTTGATGAAAAATTAATCACATCACTTCATGCAGATGATAGTCTATACATACGCCTATATGATGTCATCATTTTTTAGTGAATGGAATGTAATAAGGGAAATGATACATTACCCTTTTATAATGAAAAATATCTCATGAATATAATATATAAACATTAATTCTATAATTATAATCCTTCCGTGGGGTACAATTATGGAAAACCAATTACACTACTTCATGAGGCAGTAATACACTGTAAACCTAAATGATGGTTTTCTTTCACATTTGACTAGAGATGATATATATATATGTTATGATATTAAAATGATATCAAATAAATTTTTATAGTATACTACTATTAATATTTTATCATGTATAATAAACATTTAATGGAGGTTGAAGAGGAAATACAATATATTGTTTGGTTAAAAATTATAAATCTACTTCTAAAAACCTATTTTTATTAACACCTTAATAAAAAATGATAGTTTTATAAGAAAAAAAGGACTATAGAAACATTATAAGGAATCTATTATGGAGTTTAATATTTTTATTATACGAAACAATTTTTTTTGGAATAAGTAGAAATGTTTCCCTTTTATAAGAGATGGAAGGGGCAGTCATGGAATTCCTCAAAATATTAAAATAATATAAATTAATTTTCAATTAAATATATCTCAAATCTATTTTAGTTTTAACATAATATGTGTTTAAGTCTATATATACAGATGAAATAAATATTATATAAGTTTTGAATATGATTTTACCCATATCTTTTGGTTTTAATCACTTGTTAACTCCTTTCACGCTTAATATGATAGATGGATTTTTACTCATTGGGTTTCATGATGATTATTATTAATAAATAAAGATCCAATAAATATAAAATTAAATATATTAACAAAATCATTCCACTAATTTTAATATATTGTTTTAGTAATTTTATATCATTTCATAAATTTTCACTTAATATAAAATATCATTATTGTGAAATTACTAAAATATTCCTTATATAGATTCTAACAACATCAACAGAAAAGGTGAAATTTGAACAGAATATTTAAATAAATCCATAATATTTTATTTTTAAATAAAAAAATAAATATTTCCATTATTTATCAAAAATTATATTACATTTAATATTTATATCATTTATTTGATTTTTCTATTAATTAAAAAAATATGTTTTCAAAGTGTTGTAAGGTTATATGGTAAAAATAATTTCACTAAAAATTTAAAATTAACACAATGAAGATATATAATATTAAATAAAAATTAACATTTATAATTATAAAATATCTCTTAATAGCTATGTTAAAAAAATTATAGTTAAAAAAATAAGAGTGTAATATTTTTGACATTTCCTTAAAAATATATTATAAAGGTCACAAACCCATATAAATGGCCAAAACATGACATATTACAAAATATTTTATGTTAATGGATCAAATGGACTCTTCCAAAAATTTTACTGAAATGATTTTGGTCCTTTTAGGATTGTTATCTATTTAATTTTTAACTTTAATTACTTATTTAACAATTATCCATGGCAAAAAAACATTCTATGGTAACTATTAATATTGGCAAAAAGTAAAAGGTGAATATTTAACATATTTGAAACTACTAATTCCATATATAAAATTAAATTTTAAAATGTAACAACACATAATTGGAATAATTTAATTTTAAAATAATCTAAAATATGTAGTGAAAAATAGTTTTTTAGAAAATTATTCTTATAAATCATAAAATTATTTTATTATAAATTAAATATTAAATTCAATTAAAACCCCAAAATTGAATCATTTTTAATTAGAATTAATTAATAAAACATTACAACCAAACAAAAATAAAATTTTATTCTTTAAATACTTTAATAGAAAATATTGTTTCAATGAAAATCAGTATTTTCAATATTAATTAAAAAAATCAATCATCTCATTATATTATGAAAAATTAATCATAATAAAACTATTAAATGATGCATAAAAATTTATTTTTTTATATTAAAATTATATAATTTTGAGATATAAATATAAGTAAAACCATATAATTCCAGAAAATCATGTTTGGTTATTAATAAATGTTATCCTTTTGATTGAAAAATTATCTAAAATTTGTGTTATAATGAATTTGTCCCTATAAAATCAAACGAATGATAATATAAAAGTTTTTATATCAATCTTACCAAAGTTTTTACATCCTTCCCCCTTAAAAAACATATTCCTTATAATTTTATTCACTTATATGAGATGTTTAGATAATATTCCCTCATTAAAATTTAAGATTCTCATGTTTCTTTTTTATCCAAATGATTTCCCTCCAAAACCATAACATGGTGAATTACCTTTTTAGGTAATAATGTATATCTATGATCGTGAAAATGAATATTTTGTGTAATATAAGAAACATTCTCTTCAAACTAATGTATCTTAATGATGTAAATATGAGATAAATCTGTCACATATATTTTTACAATCATGTCCTAAAACACATTGGGTACCCTGGATAAACTCAATGGAAATGCCAATCAGTATGACAATGATTCAAAATTATCTATGATTTCATATGGTTCAATTAATCATTGTCTTGGCTTCCCCTTTTTTAGAAAAACACCATATTTTTTCATGTATATAATTTAAGAAGAACATGATCGCTAGCCTAAAAAAAGAGATCATTCCTTTTATTATATGCATAAATTATCCACCTACTATGACTTTTCCTCATATGTTTTTTAATTACCTTAACCTTATCATCAATTCTATAGTCCCATTTAATTCATGTCACAAACTTCATCCCAATATTATAAATACCAACAATGTATTCCACATAATTCTCCAAACGATGCCATATGTATACAAAAATGAAAGCTATTATTATATTAAAACAAAACCAATGTAACTTATTTATACCAAATTATATATAAATCCATTAAAAAGTATGAATAATTTCATATATGGACTTAATTATTTACTCATAGTTTCTATCAATTTGTGGATGCAAAGATGCAATGAAATTTAATTCACTGCCCAATGACTTCTTAAGTCATCTCCAAAAATTTATAGTGATCTGAAGATCATGTTTAAATACAATGAAGAGAAGAACTCCATGTTGCCGAATTATAAAATTATGATATGGTCAATAATGTTGAAATAAATAAAGAATCTCTTGAATGGAAAGGAAATGTACAAATTTAGCTATTTGATCAATAATCACACAAATAACATTATTACCTCAAGATGTATTTTGAAATCCCATGAATAAATCCATGGATAAATTTTCCCATTTCACATGTGGAACAAAAAAATCCTAAATAATCCCCATAAATAGTTGTAATTTTTTAACCTATTAAAAAATCAATCATTTCAGGTTAACGTTAACAATATCTCTTTTAATAAAATTCCACTGGTTATATTATTGATGTACGCTGCATATCTTTGTGCTTCCGGGAAGAAAAAGGGTTACTATATGATTCACTCAATAATTATATCCTTAACTAGGTATCATAAAGAACATATAATCACATCCCAAATCTCATAAAAATTCATTATCAATTTTTTATTTAAAAAATGTACCCTTATTATCAATTTTTACCTTTTCTTGTATCTCATGGTCCTCCTTATGAATTTTCATAATTCTTTTTGATGTAGATGTTTGTAACAAAAACTAAAAAATATATATTTCGTTCCTACATCCAAAACATTGAGGCCAAAATTTATCAAATCATTAGAAAAAGGGTCATGTAATAAACATAACATGGTTAAATAGAAATATTTTTCCTACACAAAGAACCACCTACATTGTTTGATTTAACATAAGGTAAAATATTTTAAAGAAAAAATCCTTTATCAATCCCTTCCATATCCTATGTCTCATCTTCAAAACATAACAAGTTAATATGAACACCACTCTTTTATTGACAGTATATATTTAACACATATATCCATATAAATTATTAATCCAAATTTTTTATAACGAACCCTCTACAGATAATTCCAAATGAAGTGTAGCATAAATCAATTCATTAGGTTAAATTCCTCGAAGAAAAAAACAATTTCTTGATCATTATGCATTATGAAACCACCATGTACTTTTAATTCAGGCACAATTTATATGAAAAATTTATCATTTCTATTGGTAAAGGAGAAAACTGAATCATTCATCAATTTTATTTTTCATTTCGGAAAATTGGAATATGTTTTTTTACATAGATGAATATAACAACCTTTTGAGTAAACTTATTCATTTCACTCGATAAGTGTGGAATTATGTTTTGAGATCACATTTAATATCCTAATAACAGATGAAAACTATGATGTTTGGTAAATTTTTTAGGTCAGGAATATATTTAAACATTGTTTTTTAACCGGATCAATTTTTATGGTGTCTTTATTTATGATGTGTCCAAGGAGAGTAATATATTTCAACCAAAAACCCCATTTTCTATATTTTTTCCACAAATTATTTTATATCATGTTCTTAAAAACAATACGAATGTGTTTTTATGATCCTAGTTAATATTTTAATATATTTAGATATCATAAATAAAAAAACCAAAAACATATCCAAATATTCATGGAATACTCTACTCATAAGATCCATTAATACCTATGGTGAATTCTTCAAATCAAATTCCATAACTATAGACTCGTAATTCTTAAATATTGATAGAAACACTATTTTAAGAATATCATGCCCCTTCTCCTATAACTGATAGTACACATAACATAGGCCATCAATAAAAATAATGATCTCTATAGAGCTGGTCAAACAAATTATTAATATAAGAGAAATTATAATTTTTCTTAATAGTGAAGTTATTCAAGTATCTATAATCAATTTAAAACCACTTTGATCCATATTTATTTAAAAAAAAGGATCACCCAATGGTGATGTTGTAAAAGGAATGATACCATTATCAAGAAACACGTACAATATATTTTTTAAATCTAGAAGTCAAACATGATCCATTCAATAAGGGGGTAATGAAATTGGATTAGCACTAGGAACTATGTCAATAGTACATTCAACATCCTGATGAAGTTTAAAACCAGGAAAATCATCTGAAAAAACAACAATGTAATTTTTTCTACCAACATATCATTAATCTGTACATCTCTCTTATTATCGACAGTATGTACGAGATAACATTCATCTCTATAATTTATTAGTTTCTCAACTTCTTGGTATTTTTTTGATGTTAAGGGTCTATTGTTATATAAAAATTTTAATATCATTAAGAACAAATTTATACAAAAAACAAATAATTGTTTGGTAAAATGAATTCCAATTGATACCCAGAATAACATCAAACTCTACTAGTGGAGAGACAATAAGGGTATTCAATAATTTATTTCCACAAAAAATGACAAGAAGATATTTATAAAAGTTTTTTAATTAATACATATCTCATTTGTTTTTGACATAAGTTTTTGATTCAATTATTGCGTTATAATTTCAAAATTACAATAAAATTTCTAAAAATTGTATGTATTTGTAGTTTATGAAACAAACATGACATTTACAAGATCTAAATAAACAATAAATTTTCTTTATTTGAAATAATTTGATGGGGAAACATCTTTTTCTATTTTTAAAAATAATTTAACCTCACCATTATTATTATAGTATAGATACTTCCTATAATTTTGGGTTTTTATTTGGAATATAATGTTCATTATTACCCATCACATTACCTATAAAATTTTTTCATTCCTATTTATCATAATTTTAATTTTCCAAGACCATGATCATTTAAAATTATAAGAACTTCCAAAATTTATATGGAAATCCGCAATTTTCTTTTTACTATATTTCCCTCAAAATTAAAACATATTTTACTTATGAAATTATGTATTTGATCAATTCAACTCCTTTTATTACCTATGGGACCACTATTTATAATTGTTTTTCATATACACATGATCATCAAAAAACTTCATTTCCACCTTATCTACATATCACCCATGTTTCTGAAATTTTTTGAATTCATGGAAATCTAATGAACATTAATATCTTGGATTTAATATTGCAATAAACTAATTATAATTACTAGCATGATCAGGAATAATATTTTCAATATACTTTACCAATAAAAAGATGTTTTCTTTGTATGCTTCCTCTAAATATTCTAATTTTGTTCTCAATTCCATGAATTTATTTTCTATTTTACATCAAATAGGTTTTGGATAATTTTTTTAGTTAAGATACTCTAACATCAATTCATTCCCTGATACCAGCCTCTTCACATTCGTTAATATTATTAACCACATTCCACTATTGATCAGCTTTACCTCCAAAAACTTAAAAAATGCGTTATGTTTAAATGATTCAAAAGACTCCATGAAATTGAATATATTATAGAGGTATTTTATCTATCCATCATCTACAAGTGGTTTAGAAGATCCACTAAATAAATGATAGAGTTTCCTCATAAAATGTTCAACTATCAATATTTTACTTTTTAGTATATAAGGATGATCTCTAGAATAGATATGACCACCATTTATTTCCTACATGATAAAATGAAAAATAAAAAAAATCTATAAATTTTATTTTTAAACCATTCATGTTTACTGATTTAGGATGATATTGTCCCCTTGGTGCCTTCCTACTTGAGCTTCCCTATTCCCTCTAGGAAAACGATTCTGAGAAAAAATTATTTATATGATGAAAGATGATAATATTCAAATTTTAATTTATTTAAACTTAACCATAATAAATAAAATTTTAGGGGTTTTCAATAAACATTATCATATCCTCTAATTCAATCTAAACCTTTTCATTAATAACAACTATATAGAATTTTCCTTAAAAATTCATAATCTAGTCACATTTAATTAGAAATAAAATTATTACAGTCCTGCTAGTATTTCTAGATTATAATTTTAGAGTGCCATGCTATTACTCTTACATAAAAAATGAATATATTACAAATTATGAACTATTATTAAGTATTCATTTTTTCCAAAAAAAAACAAAACTTGTAGGACATAACATGCTTTCTATTTATGAATTATTTTTAAAATATTGATCCTGACGTTAACCTTTTCCCAACTCATTCTTAATCCATAGGAATTTTTTTTGAAACATCAGTTTCACACAAAAATAATATTAGTAGAAATAAATAGTATAAAAGAAATTTTTATTCCTTGAATAATTATAAACATTTTCCATTTGAAAAATAAATTTTTTCATCCAAATATTCATTTTCGTAGACAATAAATCACATTACCTTCCCATAAAATCATAAATATAATTATAAATCATTATGTAAAAATAAAAATCATAATGGTTTGTCTAAAATAATGAATAAATCTTTATAACATTTATAGAAAGTTATAATTTTCATCCATAAGAAGTAGAATATACTTTCTTTTACCTCTTGAAATAAAAATATTTCCATTCAAAGCATAAAATTCATAGATAAATCATGTGTGTGACTTTAGGAATCATGTTAATATCATTCTTACTTACACATGGACTAACTATCTTGGTTATATATGGATTAACCATCACAGTTACACTAGATGAAACCAAAAAAGATATATTTGGAGTTAACATCATAGTATATTCCCATAATTTCTTATGTGAAACTAAATGGGATAACTCTATCTCTATTCCCAATTCATTGGTGAGTGATAATGATATCACCCAACCTCTGTTCATAATGGAGCCTCCCATCCCCATAAATAATTCACAATAATCGAAACATAATCAAGAAACATAAAATATTACATCCTAAAAACATTCTTGAGTAATGTTAACAATTCCATTTTGAAATTACATATAAAACAAGTGGTATAATTACAATGTTATAATATTTCTATGAAAATAACTATGTAAACAATTAAAGCAAACCACAATGAATAAATTAATCAATATGGAAACTAAAACTATTAATTTCAGATAAGTAAAAAAACATCCCTTATATATTTGTGATGGAAAAGACATAGTGTGTAACACTTAAACCAGGTATCCACTTAAGATGTATGCCTATTGGGTGCCTCACATGGCCTCAAGTGTGCCTCCCCATATTCCAAAGGTATCCCACTTACAGAGAGGTTCCACAGAGATACAGTGGGGAGACAATATATATATCATAGAAACACAATGAATAAGATAATTATATAAAAACAAAATAATTTTATAAATATAGATGGCATAGAGAAAATAATACAATATCAAATTATGGAATCATAAAAAACCAAGATACTATAATAATATCAAAATCCAATAAACAGAGTCATGTGTAGGGATGTGATGTAATGGTGATATATAATGAGGGGAAATAAGGGACATGCATATACAACATTCTATAAAAAATAAAAAAGTCCAAAAAACTACACCACTAGAATCAATACCATGCCCTCACTCCTCTTCTCCTATGCACCATGATATATGAGTAATAATTTAGACTTATGAAGTTGGTTTCTTTTCCTTATATGTATATGAAAACATATAGTCTACTCAAGTACCAATGGTGACCTATGTAGGGTGAGAGATAAAATCTATAGGCCACCAACAATAGTGTCTAGAAATGATTCTTCGATTTTACTTATCTATGTAGTGTGTAGGTATAATGAATAATAATGAAAATTGACCCATAAATACCATCCATCTTATGTTCCTAAAGGACACCTACCTAGCTCCACCTACATTTTCATTGGTCGATGTATAAGTCTGATCACTAACCATAAATATAGTAATCATATATATATATATAATTATATAGTATATATATATTCACTATGAAAATGAGGACATAATTATGCATATACATGGTACTTGGTTCCATCCATTACCAAGAAATAGCTTAGGAATCTATAACTTGTCTAACATGCTAATAATTACTAACAATGGTCAAAAGACATACATCACATAATGAATGTGAGACATCATACTCATCACTTTAGATAGGCGAGGGAGATTTCATTCCAAACACATGATGAAATGGAACAACTAACTCCATTCCCATCATCCAGATACATGTACAAAGGGGAATTTCATCATGAGCAACACCCAATGAAAGGTAGAGTTAAATGAAAATCTCAAACATGCCCCATAACTATTGTTACACAAACAATATTAATGAAATAATTTTAATAATAGAACGATGGATCACATATTTAACATTAAAATCATCAATCCCCAATACAGTCAACGGTGTTACAGCTCATATAATCCATATAATAGATTATGCATCATTTAGGATGGCCTTGTATGGGATTCATATTTCATTTAAACAATCGATTTAATTAATCTAGGCATGGAAATTCATAATAAAGGCATGAAAACTCATAACAATTCATTAGAAGTTATAAATTTAATTAATTTACTAATGAAAAACCCATATTAAGATAAGAAAACCAGTTATGTGTTTTATTGGTCAACAAAAAAATTTATGAAAGGGGGGCCTTTAATAAATAACTCACACTCCTGTGGAGATCATTGAGTTTAGAGTTATCAAAACACTTAACAAGGGTCTATGAGCGTATAAAAACATGGATACAATTATTTATAAATGATTATCATATTTAAAGGTTATTCACGAAAATGTTTGGTATGATATACAAGGAAGAAAGCTTTTCAATCACTAGAAATTTTGGTAATAAATTCTAGAACACATGTATTAGAGGCATAGTTGACTCCTCATACAATACTGGCATCATATTTGATGTATAGTGGAAGAAAAATTATGAACGGTCCGTTGATATAAAATTAAGTTGAATGATCATGCACCAAAATAGAAAAATATATAAGGAAAGAAACTTAGAACGAAAGAAATATGATTCATTATCTTACATATAGATTTCTGATTCTTCAGATAGTATTGTTTTTGGAGTTCAGATAGAGAAGATACCATGATCCTTATGTCTAATAGAACAAGAGATCATATGAGAGGGGAATAAGATCTAGTTGCTATAAAAGAGAGGAAAAACTAATGGTAGGGTATTTCAATTCATTATGTGAAAAATTTAAAATCACCCTTCAATAATGGGTCATATGGTAGGCCAAACCATGCACTAAACATACACATGTCATGGTCTAAAGAGGGACCCCAATTTTTTTTCCCACATGTTTCCAAAAAATTTGATTTGGATCTTCTAAAAAAATTTTACATCTCGCATGAGTTTTCACCTCGACTCTCATGGATGTAGAAAAAATATTTTTACTCTTGTTTTATAAATGTTCTCAGACTAATTAAGTCGAATGGTTAGAAAAAATCATACACTAACATGAAGAAAACTATGTATATCAATTTTCTATAACTCCATTCTCCAAATATGCACTAGATTCTCCACGAACCATACATATGACATAGTGTATGCTTACCATGAGGAAAAAAAGATTCTATCCAAAAAAGGATAAACTCTAGGAAATATTGCATCATTAAAACTTCCTCTACTAAAACCAACATATCCTTGATTTGTCCTTATGAGGGTAAAGAGGGAACATCTGATAAAATATCCATTTAGTGAGTTTTTATATCAACCTCCCACTATAATTTCTTATCCTATACATAGTTGTGATGTCATAGAACTCGTATAATCATAACTGACCAATCAAAATGAATCCTCACACTCTAATCCATAATACACTCTAGGTAATTCTAAAAAAATATTCCATCTCTAGCATGACCTCATCAGGTAGTAAAATGTCTAATGGGTCTGGATAATACTGGTGAAGCATAGATACATGAAAGGCATCAAGTATAGAGTGGTTTCATTGAGGAATTGATATTTGATAATCCACTAGTCCAATTATCTTCTCAATATAAACGGGTACAATGAAACATAGTGAAAGATTACCATGACTCTGAATTCATTAATGGCCCATGCTTGGAAAAAATTATAAGAAAACCTGATCTCTAACCTTGATCTCAATAGTTCACCACCATCGGTTGGAATATAAATGTTTTCTGGACTGACCTATCTACATTGTATTTATAATTAATGGGACCAACTTTGTAGTCTCCGCAACGATACATGGTCCAAAATATATTCCTCTATATCCTCTAGCCATCATATAGGAGATATAAAATTCATACTATATAAGGATTTACAGTGATCCCTATTTTACTAATCCTGAAATGGGTTATTCTAATGGAACTCAATAAGGATTATATGTTTCTTCATTGAACCCTTAGATTTAAGGAAACATTAATGGAGCATGTCCTATAACACCCTAATTTAATGCTATGTATCTCAGTTGATATATGGGTGATAGATCATTGTTATAAGAAACAATAAAAAAAGAATATATAAAACTCCAAACCAAACCCAGACATACTGAAATAACCCCTATAATAAAATATATATCATGGAGAACTATGGAGACATACGACCTCCATGACATATATCCTCCCTAGCCCATTTACCAAAAAGGCCTCTCAAATAAGTAAAAAGTGTGCAACATTCATCAATCAATCAATGAATATAGATTTTTTTTGTTTCTATGAGGTGACCAAGGAAAAATAGTTACACTGTCTATAGATACATCATCCCATTTCCCCTAAAAAATGGAAAATGTCTTAAAAATAATTTTTGGTAAAAACTGTTCCACCATAATCTGCTGACAGGTGGAACTGTGAGTGATAAAACACAATATATCTAATTATATATCATTCAAAAAATACAAGAAATGTATGTCATTATACATCTTGGTTACAGTTGTATTTATTGCCTAAACGGAGTCCTGAAGTTCCCACATCACCTCCTTGTTGATTTCTACTTGGACCCAATCACACCAATGAAAGTGGAATGTCTTGACCTCATCCATTTTCAAATGAGAAGATAAATCATAATATAATAGTAATTTCATTATGAATAATCCATTAAAATTAAAAAAAATTCCTCATTCTCTACTATTACATAAGTGTATAAGTCCTAGCCAATTTTAAAAGGATATAATACATCTTTTCATCCTGAACCTCATAATGCACCTATGAAAACAAGGCCATGAGTATCCACTTTCCACTGGTCTCTTGAACCGCCTATATTTGAGTCTTATGTAGAAAGGCATCAGTTACAAAATTTCATTTACCAGGTGTATAGGTTATCCCACAATTGAAGGATTGTTGGTACTCAACCCTTCTACACTTCAAAAGATTCTTGCACTACAACACTTAGCTTGAGGTCGTGTGTCGTGTAATTCTACTCTTGAGGCCTCAATTATTGAGATATGTACAATACAACTCAATCATCGTATATAAAAAAAATCCTAGGATGATAATTAATACGTCATAGTAAATAGTATAGATACTAACTTAGTTTGGTGGATTCAGGATTAGTGCTAAAGTCTTATGGCCCTAAAACTCTGGAATGAATTCTTCTAAAGTTTCGATCTATATGAAATTTGCTCCTATTTTAGTTAGACCAGTAAAAGGATATACTATTAATGATAAGTTAGGTATGAAGAGTCTTTAATACCTAACTTTCACCATCAAACACTTGATGTAAAATTCAATATTGGGTTTCTTCAAGGAAACTATAGATCTCACTATCTCGAGGCTTACTAATACTCCTAACTCTAATATGATGTGACATGTGAATTTAGCTTTGTTAATCCAGAAGTGTAATTTTTTGATCTTATCATAAAGAAGATGTTGTGTCTTTGTATTCTAAATGAAATCAAGGTGGTTGGCATGCTCATGAAGAGAAATATAATAAACTAACATGTCTCCCACAAAACTACAACGAATAAATACAGATAATTGTGGAAAACCAGATTCATCACATCCATAAAAACATAAATTGTGTTTGTGAGACTGATAAATAGTACTAGGTACTCATCAAGTCCCTAAATACTTAAGAAATCTATTAAGTGTATGTATGATCACATGAAATGCACCTAATGGTAACTCAACCTCGAAGCGCTATATTAAAACACTATCACTCATTAGAGCTAATCAAATATGCCATCTATTCAAGGAAATGGGTATAACTTCCTTTACATAAGCAAGTTAAACCATCAATAATCCATGAACATATTTTGGATAACATATTCATTTTTATAAATAAGGATAAGTGAATTTTATGGAGATGTTATGGGGGAGTATAAATCATTTAGCCTCTAGATCAACAAACTGTTTCATAAGCTCCAGTAGCTCTATTGGTGTTATCCTATAAGGAGGAATTATCATTAGTGATTATCATTGAACTAGATAAATATTAATTATACCTCTCTAAGTTGAGGTATACAATAAATTTCATAATGGGAATTTTCCCTACCAAAATAAACTATAGGAGGAAATCAATGGGTCATAAACCCTGGTTATCCATGATGATACTAGTGGTCTAGGCTATCACTAGACCTCACCCCTGATTCATAGTTTGTACTTAAATTTTATTGATATACCATTCTTCGTTATGGGAATTTCTACCTCCCTTTTTGTGATGTAAATGACACCATATGATGATAGAAGTCAATTTGTTATTGGTAGGGAACTAACTAATCCCTCATGATTATTTTATCAAACCTTGTCATGTCTGGGTTTAAAAGATCCCATAAAATAGATATATTCCAATATGAAAGAGAAAATAAGTAAAAAGGTGGATTCTCCATTCTTCCATACCCAAAAAGGTTCCAAGAGTCATCACGACATAGAAGTGTTTGATATTAAGGCACATACAATCGATGATATCCTATGATATAAAATAGTGTGATGCACCTATATCAAATTATGTATACACTAATGTATATGACAATAGTTTAGTACCTAAAATGGTAGATGATTTTGCAATATTATCCTCTAGAATATGCTTCACTACATGTAACGGAAAAGTAGCATTTCCTTGATTCATAGCCTGACTGCCTTGAGAAAGACAGATCTACTAAATCTAAGAATTCTGAGTCATACATCCCTTTCCTCGACCACCACCCTTTCAAGACTGGATTGTGGAATTATATATTTATTTCTCTATAGACATTACCCCTCCCCCTTATAAATTCATATTAGGTGGAGATCAATCCTTTCCCTTCACTGATGGAATGGTCCTATAGACATTCTAGATAGACTCCATCATGCCATAACCTCTATATTCCACTATATCCCACATTCAATAGTGACTCATAGGTATTGTATTCTAATACTGGTGAAAAATAAGGAGGATATGAGTGTTACATGTCTGACTAGTGTGTCCCCCAATGAGAAACCATGAATCATTTCTTTCGTCTACTAGAAGAATATCTATCGGTTCTGGGTGACGATCCCCTTTGGATCCTATCATTAGGATCGGTCAAATTTCCATCATTAATGAGGGATTTTTTTTGACATCATTTGAATTAGTCATCATCCAAAAAATATTGAACTCTAATCTAATGGTGTATACCATCCCAACGATTAATTTCCTCACTGTTATAGGATCATATTCAGAGAAAGTAATTTCGAAATGTGGAATCTCATAAAAATTATTAGAATACTCCATGACAGACATTGAGCCCAACTTTTGGTTCATAAACTCTCTACCTTGTCATCCCTCAATGTCTGTTGAATGAAGTCGTCAAAAACGATTTTCAGTATGTCCATATAGATAATATCAATATTTCAGTCTTATTGGGTAATTAAATTCCACAATCAAGTGGATGAATTGTGTAACATATACTAAAAGATCTTTAACCTCATATATGGTGGCATATTTAGATGCTATAGATAGAATGAATGTCCTCTATCCATGAATCTACCTCATGTGGTCCACCATCCCCTAAAAAGGAGGTAGGATGATACTGATTGAACTCCAAATTCAACACTTCAATAGTTGGGGTAGGTTAATAAATTCCTTCAATGTTCTACATAAAATAATGGAATTATTCTATAAATTAGATTTATGTTTTTATATAAAAAATTACACCACTTTCTATAGGAGGCACTACATGAGGGATCAATGTTGTCTCAAGGCTGCCACACTCCAATTCATGGGTGTCACCAATATACAAGTATGTGACTCGAGGATTTCATGGTTCCATGATTCTATAATATTACACACACACCTTAGTAGAGAATTTAAAAGAAGAAGGAATCACATAGAGATAACTAGGACAATTATAGTCCATTATGTAGAAAATAACACACATATCTACCTTCTGTAATACCAAAGTCAAGGTTGTAAACAATGACTATAACATGATATAAAAGTGTAACATACACCCTCATATACGATAAACTAAGGTCAGATTTAGGTCTTGGTCTCATATTACATGATATGGGTTATGTATATGTAGTTTCATTTCCATGGTGTACAGGAAAATTTCCTTTATTTTGTAATTGGAATTCCTATTTAGTGGTAATAATTTTCTTGTAAAAATTAAATCTCATCAGAGTTCATATTCTTTATATGAATATATAAATATATCATGGTCCTAAAATAGTTGGTCTAGAACCCATACTATGTTATAATTTTAAAATTGAGGTTTCATCACTAATATTTGTCGGAAAAAACCATTTAGATTGATGTAGGAACATTAATTAATCTAATTATATTCTCTCTACATGAAATGTAAGAACAGTATAACATATAATATATTGGAACTGACAATATGAAGTAGGAGAATGCATGCATAAAGTAGACGTAGGATGGAAAATTATATGGCATATTAGTCCAAATGTGGCTTTAATGAACCATGAAATGTGAAACCCTCATGTAATTGGTCCAAATGAAAATAAATATCATTGAAATAACACCTATAATAACTAAAACATAAGACATATATGTCACCCAAAAATTATTTTCTATCAACTATAAATCGAATAATCAATAACCATAACATCCCATCGCATGTAATTTGGGTTTTTCTATATACATGGAATAGTTATGCACATGAATAGGCTCATTAAAAAATTCCATTACCTCCGTGTCTCTTTTGTAAAATGAAATCATTATTAGAAATGAAAAATTTTCCCTACCACCACATTGTATCATCCTGACCCAAGATCCACATAATTGATTCCATGATCTGATAGGTCACATGGCCTCATGATTTCATTCAACATCTAGTGGGGGTCCATGGTGGAATGATATGAAGACAATTATCTCATATTTGAGTGGAATAGGGGAGAAGATAAATATATGGACAAAAAATGATGTATATATAAATTGATCATACAATGTAATCAATACGATAATAAACTATAGATTCCTAAATATCCATGAATCTGTAATAATATGAAAATCCAATTGGTTGATTCATGTAAAAGGATTCCAGGGCATGTTGGTTTTAAAAAATGGGAAATAGGTTACATGCATACACATCATGAAATACAAAAATAAAAAATAAAAATAATACTACTTCACAAGAAACATGATTATATTCTTTGTCCTCTTCTCCCATTCACAATGTCGTATGAGTAATAATGTAAGCATCTAATGTAGGGTACTTACCCTTATCCATACCAATAGACAAGTAATATACTTGTGTACTAATTGCAGAAAATTTAGGGCATGAGATTAAATTAGTAGTCCAACCCCAATGATGTGTAGAAATGATACATTCTGTGTACATATATAAGAATTGTGAAGGTATAAATAAAATAAATATACTTAATCTATAAATAACTAACAACCCTGGTTCCTATAAGAAAAATAACTGGATCTAACTACTTCAGCTTAGACTAATGAATGAGTCTAATCCATGACCATATATATATATATTAATAATATATATAGTTATATATTATATACATGTATATTTATTAAGTATGCGAGGATATACATATGAACATACGTGTATACTTTGTGGTAGCTGGACTCAGAGTGTAACTCAGGCTTCTATAAATAGTCTAAGGATCCAATATGCTATAGAAAATCGTACATTTCATGAATCTCATAATTAATGTGAGACTTCAAGTTCATAAATAATGATCGTTGGGCTGTGAAATCATTCCCAACACCTAAAGAAATTGAACAAGGAATTCCATTCACATCGTCCATATATATATATATAATTGTGAGAGTCATCATGATCAATAGCTTATGTAAGGGATTGTGAAACATCATGCACAATTGGTACCATAAAAATTTCTCCACATACAATATTTGTGGAATAATTATAATGATGATAATAACATGAGGGATCATCTATTTAACATTATAATCATCAATCCCAAATATGACCATAGGAATCGTAGTTCATATAACCCATATAATAAAATCAGTATCACACAACGTGGTATTTCCACATATTTACATTTCACATAAACAAGACATTTAAATAACCATGTCATAGTATTTCATAATCAAGTCATGGTAATTCATAATAATTGATTGTGTTTTACCCATTTAATTAATTTAGGAAATAAAAACCATCCCATGATAAGAAAATAATATTGAATGTTATTTGGTCAACTAAACTACATTATAAAATGGGGAGTTTTATGCTAGAACACCCATACGCGAGGAAATAAAATTGTTAACCATCCCTTAAATACTTATGAATTGTAAAAGTTTTTATAGAAACATACTTATAATTATTCATAAAGTTATACAAAAATTTAAGTAGATGTGAATAAATATCAAGCATGCTGCACAATAAAGAAATCTATGAAAGCCCTAATATTTTTGGGAATCAATTTCGTTACCCATTCCTTATATCCATGTATGACTCCAAATCAAATATTCTCTTTTTATTTTAAGTATAATGCAATTAAAAATTAATAACGGCCCAATGACATGAAAATAGGGTGAATGTTCTTACAACAAAGAAGTGAAAAGATTGGAAACTAAATAATGAATGATAGAATGATAATTCTAGATCATACCTCAATCTTCCAATTATGGATTTATAATAATTCATAAATATAATAATAATTTTTAAAATAAACCTATATATAAAATACATTTTATTCAGTGATAAAAAATCGCATCACTTTATGGAGGTGGATATCTATATATACTAATGAACAACGATATCATTTCAGAGTGAGTGGAATAAAAAGAATGTAAATGGAATATTATATGTTAAAAATGTTAAATATTTCAATAATATACTATATGAATATTAATTCCATCATTAATAGCCTTCCATGGGAGATTATGGGGAAAATGAAATACAACATTTCACAATGCAGTACAATGTAGTAAACATGAATGATGGTTTTATTTTCCAATTGATGGAAGAAGTGATGGATATTGATTATGATATAAATAAAAAAGAAATATCACTATATGGAAGAAACTTATGTAGTTATTGAATCAGGGTAGAATATGATTTTTAGGAGGTGGAGGAAGATATAAAAAAGATACATTTGATTAAAACAACACCACTTCATTAGAAAACCTCCTTTGAACACCACCATAGTACCGGTTAAATTGGTGTTGTACTGAGAAAAGGGCACTAGAATTATTAAGTGTATTCCCAGAAACAATTTAGTATGTTACTGGCTATAAAAATTCATTTTCATGTGTAAAGGAATGAGAATCAATGGTGTCCTTCAATAAGAGAGGGGAGGGGCACTCTTGGAATTTCTAAAAGTATTAAATTAGTAGAAAATAATTTTCATGTCCAAATGAGTAAAAAATTAATTATTCTGAATATAATATTATTATGGGACAAAATATAAACAAAATATAAAATGTATTTTTTTTGAATATGTGTTTTCCCATATCATTTTGATTTAACCCCTCATTAACCACTATCACACTTACTGTAAAAATGATTTTTTCAATGTGGGGAACAAGATAATTACATTAATTGGACAAAAAACAATAAAGGTAAAATGGTTGATATTATAAACCATATACATTTCATTTCTCTAAATCTATGATTTTTATGAAATTTAAATCATTTTATAAAATATTATTTACTATAAAATATTTCTAATGCCAATTTTTAGAATTATTCATTACATTAATTTTAAAAACATCATTAATATAAGTTAAATTTAAAAAAATACACCCCTAAGATGACATTTTCATCAATAATATTTTTAACACATTATTTAAGTATAATTTAATTAATTGTGATATTTTTAATATAATATTTTTTTTCATTATGGAATAATTACCAGGTCAGAACAGTGTTAGAATTTAGTGTTTTTATTTCCTCAATAAAATTATTAAAAAATAACCATGCTAAAGAGAAATATATTATATTTAAAAATATTTTTTATAATTGAACATAACCACTGGTATTCACTATATTAAAAATACTATAGTTAATAAAAAGAAGTGTGACAATTTGACAATTAATTAAATAAAATATTCTAATGGTCATAATCTCATCAAAAGGGCTAAAACATTTTATTTAACCAAATATAAGATGAATATGGATGAAAAATAGTCATAAAATAAAATTAAGGGTAATTTTATAGTCATATAAATTTTATTTATTTACTTAATTTCTCATTTTACCCTTTAGTATGGTAACAAAAATTACTACGGTTATTATTAATATCAACCAGAAATAGAAGAGAACTTTTTAAAAAAATATAGACACATGAATTCCAAATGTGGAATCCATTTTGGAAAACTGAAAACATATATTTACTCTAATTTAATTTAAAATTAAACTATAAAAAAGATGTAATGCCTCGACCCCAGTTACCCAGAGTCGGTGCATTATTACATGACATTGGCATGATCACAAAGGATCAAGTCTCGAAAGACCGATTATATTAGTAGTCTTGGAAACACTAGATATATTCATAAGTATTACATTACATCATAAGGTAAAAAAACCTTCAACAACATCTTGTCATCATAAACCTTCATACTATCCCATCAGGTCATTCATAAATTACTTCTTCACATCCTGGGAAAAATAAAACATTGAAAGGGGTGAGCTTAGATGCTCAGTAAGTATAAAAATATAGCAGATGCATTCATAGATAAGCATAAACATTTAAGGCAATGTATAACTAACACAAAAGCCATTTAAACTTGAACATCAGCATAATATGGAAAAGGTAAAATGAAATAATTCTGTTTAATTATTCACATAGATATTCTACTAGTCAAATAATCACATGCAATATCAATAACCACTTTCATAATGATGGAATGCATAATGCCAGACTATCATAACCACGTAGCCAAGGCCTCATGCCAAGACTACAAATAAGATTTTTTCAAATCCTTGTGCCAAGACAGTAGTTTGTCTCATTAGACCTACCGATTCATTGAGGAGCTATAGCAGGCTCCACCCATCACTTACTAAGTCCAATGAATTTCTCATATGAAAAGTTTGAAATATAACATAAACATTCATATTAAATCTAGCATACGAAATGTCAATACTTGATCCACAAACCATGAATGGTATAAAAATAGCACATCCACAGTCAAACATAACTCATTAGATATAATATGGAAGATTTTATTGTATCAGATTAATCTTAATCAATAATAATGAATGATATTGAAATAGATGAAAATAATCATCAAAACTATTAGAGAGAAATATCCCCCTTTTTCATGAAATCATTTAAAATTCACTATATTTGTCAAGAAACCATTTAAAAATAATTTTTTTTTGAATCAAAGTGTCCAATACCACTTGAAACTTCTATAAAAAATTTTAATTTTAATATATTAATTTCCATATAAAGAAATCCTTAAAAACATTCATGGACACTAATGGGAAGGATTTAGAATAATAAATCTTTAGAACATTTTAAAATGATATTTTAATTAGAGTTCCTAACAAAAATAGAGACACTTAAATACAAAGAATTGTGGTAATAAAAACTTTTTAATATCATGAGAATAATGGTATTCATGAAATACTATGTCAAATTACATTATATACACCATAAAATAGTGATTTGGTGTATAACAATAAAGAAGTATCAATGGAATGTAAATTGAGATGAATTATCTTATAAAAACCATATCCTTAGGTTAAGGATAAATCAATGACATAATTATGTGTGGAAAATATACATACACTCAATATGATTGGATATTCAGTGTAAATCAATCAGAGGACATTCACACATATTCTTGTAAAAACTACACCAATGAATTAAATATTTAACTCAACAAATGAAGATTGAGTTAAAATTACCCATTCAAGTTCAAATCAATGACATGATAATTAATCAATGGAGTGATTATGTGCATCAAAATTATATCCACAGAAAGGGGAGTGGAAATTATGACATAAGAAAATGAATAGTGATTCCACACATAATCTCGGAGTAAAATAATCAATGATGTTTTCATAAAGACGAATAAATGGAAATTGAAATTTCAAATTCCCTTATCGATTTGGTAACTTACGAAACATACAACCATGAAAGAAGGATAATACAATGATGATGTAAATATCCATAAATTATAGTATATTACACAATTAATACAATAATGGGTAGTACACACACCACATGAAATAAATAAGTAGTGAAAAATGGAATTCTCACGGAATTAAAAGTGAGATAAGAAACCCCTTTGTACTTTTTCCTTGGTCAACAGTAGTTTATCCTGTTGTATAATGGTTAAATAATTGTTATTTAATTATAAAATAATAATTTACATTAATATGATATCATATATGATCTTTTAACATTAATTTGTTAATAATATCTTCGTATTATCGTCATTTCAGGTGTTTACGGATTCATTTTCCTTTATATTATTTGTTATGCGAGATGTATTTGTTATGAATGGGATGTATTTTATTCATATCCAGAATGATATCATGTCTCTTAAAATTATTTTTATTCATCAAATGAAATTTGTTCTAGAATGGATATGATGGGGAATGAATCACATCGTGTTCGTGGAGACGGTAATCCGTACGTACGCACGAGCGACAAAATCATTCTTTTGGTATTAAAATAATATATAATTGGATGTTATATCATATATACAGAATTATTATCATGTAAAATTTATTATTTACATGAATTTTACACTATTATTATACCCATATAAATAATAATATATTTAATAACAATTACACCACAACGTGGAAACGGTAGGCCGTACGTACGCACGTATGGTGACATGTCAATCAAGGGATGGATAGAATAATTAATTTGTTTGTTACATAATTATAATAACATCACAATATATATAATATACTAGAGTTATTATTTTGTAATGGAAATAACATGGAAAGAATAAGTTTAATAAGAAAGAACTTTAAAGAGGGTGGTGAAGACATTACCTCTTCTTCTGGTTCTTCCTTTTATTTGATCAAAAAGGATCCTTAGGTTGGCTTTCTGATCAAACTAAGGCCTCTAGGTTGAACTTAGGAAAGTTTAGAGAGTATTTGGACAGTTTATGGCCAAACCAAAAGGATTGGAATGTGTGAATTAGTGAGAAGGGGGTGCCCTTTTATAAGAGGTGTGAGTGGCACCTTTGGAAAATCTAGAAATATTATTTTATAATAAATTCATATTTGGTTTCTAATGGATTAAAAGTGGATTATTTAAAGGTTAAGGTGGTGATAGGTCTAAAACCACTCAACAAATAGATTTTAGACAGCTTTGGATCATTATATTAACCTTATCTTTTAGTATAAACTCTTAGTTAATTAGATTGACATTTACCATGTCACATTGTATTTTTATATTATATAGTTAACAAACATACCAAATACATCCAAGAGACACCCAAGCGGTCTATTAATAATACACCTATCATGATATAAGTCTCTGGGCCGAACCTTAGATTTTTAGGAATTGAATATCAATTAAAAATATAATATTTATTTTAAAAACTCTTTTATGTCAATTTTGACACTATTAAATAATTGATTTTTTAAAAGTCATAAATACTTTATTAATTCGAAAAAAATTCATTTAAGAAATCCTAACATGTAATACTAACCAATAAAATTCATGGATGTCATAAAAACATTCAAATTATATTTTTTTAACATTTATAATGCCAATTATTTGATTCTTTCACTAATAAGGAAAATACTTCATCATTATTGTGTCATAAATAAATTTAATTAATAAATGTCTAAAAATTATAAAAAAAATACCATTATGTATGAAATCGTTTTATCATCCTAATGAATATTTATATTCGAAAATCCAACATATATAACCCTATGTAAAAATTGTTTTTTAAAAAATATAAGCTTATGTCATTTTTGTATTTACTTTAACTTAATTAAAATAAAGTGTCCCTATCATCTACAAGTGGCTCCATGGGGTCCCAAAATTGATCCAAAGATGCCCATGGTCGGAAATGTATCCAACAATAAGGTTAGGACACGTTTTAGAGTAATTTAGTATTATTATAATATTATTTTTTAACCCTTATTTACTGGATTTACCCTTTCACCATGGTAAATAAAATATTTACCGAAGTAATTATTCAAAATGTCTAAAAATAAAAGTCACCTATTTACAAAATTTGGACATCTTGATTCAAAATATGGAATCCATTTTTCCAAATTCAAAACATAGAAGAGGCAAAAATTAATTTGAAATTAATTCCCGCTGTCAAAACAAAAAGCGTGTTTTTAAGATATAATAACTATCAAAAGATTGATACTTTTTTATGTCCGACTTAACTGTGAAATTATGTCCAATGACCAAAATTGTATTAAATGGTAAAAATATATTCTAAATATGCTTTAAAACCACTCAAAATCATAATTTCTCACTATTACTTATTTCGATTAAAAAAGATGTTTTTATTTAATGTTTAGTAATTTTCAGTATTTATCAAAATATGAAAGTTATCTGAAAAGTACCAAAATTTCACCCTAGGATAATTTCAATATTCTGAATCAAAAAATGAAGTTCCTTTTGAATTATAAAATGTATAACATTCCAAAAAGCGGGTATTACTATTCATAAGAGCTAGTTTTATTAGTTGTGGTGTGTGTTAGAACTTGAAGATGCGTACAACACACACTACTGGATTATTCAGCGAGAAGTGTACTGTGGAAGCTTGGGGTGTTACATTCTCCCCTCCTTAAATAAATTGCATCCTCGCAATTTTTTAAACTGGGCATTGGAATATAATGGAAAGTCCCCATCAAAAAAACATTCAATAAAACTATCACTTTAAAAGAAATAAAGAGAAGTACAAATGTCACCCGAGATAACATATATTAGGATTCCATGTAAAAAAACTTGGATATAGATGAGAAAATAAGTGTCATGTTCTGAAAGAGAGAGATAGGAAACATGATCAGGAGAAATTTAACAATAAGAAAACCAAAAAGTTGTGTTGGGACAAACGGTCATTAGTCTCCCCATAGGAAAAGTAAACAAAAAATATTTTTTTTCAGTTAAATTACATAAGGATGATGAATTAATTTAGAATATTGACTAATAACAAAAAGAGATATACTTACTTTTTATGTAAAGTTTCATTCTTTAATTAATTTCTACTACTAACTCATTTTTAAATGATGAGTATTCAAGAAGACATGGTTGTAACACCCCAAGATTTTATGAAAAATATTCTTTTAATTTCATTAATGTCTTGTGTTGTATGCTACACGAAGATTACCTTGCACTATACGCAACACCGTATTAGCTTGCAGTATACGCAACACTATTCTTTGATCGTGTTACACACAATTTTGATAATAGTTATTCTACGCAACATTGAGTATATATATATATATATATTCAATGTATAAATTAAATATGGTTGGATTCTGTTATACGAAACAACGAAGGATTCTTGCACAACACGCAACCCTGACTTGGCTTGCATTACACGCAATCACGACCTTCCTCGATAGCGTGTGTTGTACGCAATACCGGGTTTTACTAGACAATGATATATTATTATAATATTATTATGAACTGGACATTATGAATAGTATTAACTAAATTTTTAATTTTATAACATTATTATTCATCTTACACATTTTCTAGAATATTGTATAAGAACAAAATAAATTTTTCGGGTAAAATAAGTATTTTTAAAAAATTGCAGTTTTGCCGCCTTTTGATGGCGCACCCACTTTAAATATAGTTTTTGAAATTTTTATAAGTTCAATTTGACAAAATAAAATTATTCTTTGGAATCCAGAAATGAAAATTTACTTTGGATAAAATTTTCATATTATTCTGGTAACTTTCATATTTTGATTAATAGTAAAAACTTGCTATATTTTAATTAAAAACAACTTTTTTCATTGCAATAATTTATATGGTTAAATTATAATATTTAATGGTTTTAATGTATAAATAGAATATATTTTTACCATTTAATATAATGTATGTCATTATCATTGATTCTACCTTGAATTCGTAGGATAAATCAATTCAATCTTTTGCAATGTTTTAAACAAAAAACCGTTTTCTTTCGACAGCGGGATTAATTTTAATTTAATTTATGAAACTTTATAGTATTGAATTTGGAAAAATGGATTCCATATTTGGAATCAGTGGGTCCAAATTATGATAATAAGCTGATTTTTATTTTTTGGCATTATGAATAGCAACTACGGTAAATTTTATTTACCACATTTAATGGTAAATCGGATAATTAAGGGTAAATATAAGATTATAAAATTAACCTAACACCTGAAAAAATCCTACTGGATGGCAAAGAGTCTACCCATATCACCTAAGGGTCGGATTGGATTCATTTAATGGACTTTTTTCTATGAAAATAATTTAATTATTATTAAAACCAAAGAATGTGACTACATGTCACTTTCTTAAATCTTATAAGTATAATAATTTTAATTTAGTGATAAACTTAATGAAACTTAGAAAATGAATAGTCTCCAGAAAGCTAATACAATTATCTACATTATAGGAATTTATTTAGAATTTTTAGGGATTAAATAAATATCATTTATTATGACACAAAGATGATGCATTAATTATCTTATTAATGAAATATTGAAATAATTGATGTTATAAATACCCAAATAAATGTAATTTAAGACTTTTTATGAATTCAACTAATTTTATAGGTTAATATGACATGTTTGTATTGATTTAATTATCTTTTTTCGAACTAATCATTCTATTATGATTTTTCAAAAAAATCAATTACTAAATAGTGTCAAAATTGACATAAAATAGTTTTTAAAACAAATATTATATTACTAATTGTTATTTTATTCCTAAAAATCTACGGTTAGGCCAAAGGACATATATAAAGTTATATATATTAATAATAAACAACTTGGGGTTCTTTTGGCTTCTTATAGTATTTTTATTAACTTTATAGTATAAAAACACAAGAAGACATGGTAAAAGTAAAATTATTTAACTTAATGTTAAATCTAAATTATAAGGTTAAAATAGGAACCTAAACTTGTATAAAATCTATTGGATGAGAGGATTTCGACCCATACCAAATTAGATTTGAAATAAATCAATTTGGAGCTATTTAAAACCGAACATGACTTTATAATAAAATAATATTTTTAGTTTTTCCAAAGGAGCCCCTCTCCTCCCTTATAAAAGGGAACCTCCTCCCTCTCTTCCTCACACCACTTTGAGCCTTCAATGTCGGCCAACCACTGCCAAATTATCTTCTCCACTTCCCTAGCAACATCCTAGAGGTTCGGTCTTCTTCAAAGACCAATTTTAGTGCCCTAAAAAGAGATCTCAAAGAGGCATTTCAAAGAAGAGGTAATGTCCGTTACCGATTCTTTTAACTTTATTTCTTCTTCCACTTCTTCTTCATAGGTTGTTTCATTATTAAGTAATAACACTAGTATCACTAATATACTGGTATGTTATTATAAGTATGAAACTACCCTATTTCACCATCCATCCATCCTACGGAAAATGAAATCACCGCGCGTGCGTACGTACGGAATACCGTCTCCACGCCGTGGTGCAATCTAGTTTCCACCACCACCTTACTTGGATGGGTATAATGGTGTACATAATAACTATATATGATTATTTTAAAGTGATATTGATTCTGAAAAAGTATACATACACTCCAATAAAATTACATGATCATGAGAATGATATCATCGCTCGTGCGTACGTACGGACTACCGTCTCCACAACGCGATGAGATTCATTCTCCACGTTAACCATTCATGAATGATTATAAAGTATATATAATAAGTAATCATGAAATATATGACATAATAATGATACTGGATTTATGTGTATATATATGTATGTCATCTACTTAATTCCATTCAACTCAATAAGGAAACGAAAACATCGTTTATGCGTACGTACGGCCTACCGTTTCCATGAACGGTGTATTTCTTTCCATTTACTGATCTATTATATATATGAATATTCTAAATATATATTATATATAAATAATATTTTATATTATAGAATTAAGTAATCTTTATTTAAGTAATCATATGAATAATTACAAGTTAAAACACGGATGACAAATGAAACGATTTAACCAAAAACGCTCTTTAACATGAAATTTACAAAAGAACGGGTAATATAAAGTCATAAGTGAACCATATATGATATCATAACAATGATTATGATTCTGGAATAATTAAATGACATTATTTAAATCATTATACAGGAGGTTCAGACACTTACGAAGCAAATCGGACCTAAGGTAAGGGAAAAATCACAATCTCATTTTTATCTGAGATTGTTTATACTTTGGTATTTACTGGGGTGTATTTTATCATCCACATCCATGTTTCCTTAATATGTAAAATTATTTCCATCCACCTACAATTGTTTAAATACAATTTTACCCTTCGGTGTGTTTTTAGTAAAAGATATGAAAGGAATATTTTGTCGTATTTTGTACGAGGTACTTTTTGACTTTTCCGGCTAATGTAGGAGAAGAATGTTTTTTTAACTTATACGACATGAATGGATTTTTAAAAAATTATTTCCAAGAAGCTTCCCTTACAAGTTTTCAAGTTTATTTTTAATCAACTTCTTTTAGTTTAGTATTGTATGACATGTTAATAAAGGAAAAGTGTTTTTGAAGCAGAAAGGATATTTTTCTCAAGAATGGAGTTCAAGTGTTTTATCAAAATTATTTTCCATCTAAAATAATAAAGGGTTCTATTTCTATCCCTATTATTAAATTGATTTGATTATGTTGTGGTGGAATTATATTTTTATGAATTCCTTTATCTTATATGAATTGGTTTATGATGTCACGATGTTTAAGATTCCCATTTTTATTACATAGGTTATGTTATGATGTATGGTTTCTGATTTTGTGGCACACATAAGAATGGTATCACTATGAGATGGGTGTGACCTATATCTCCCTCCAATGCATTGGGTAAAGATTTTATATCTCATGAGATAGACAAGGCTAGAATGGCAGGTTATACCGGTTCAGTGAAACAGGACTGAAACGAGGAGTGAACTCGGTTCAGAAATGGAATTTGTCCACTAAGATAGTCTTGGCGATGGGTCTTGACTAATAAGAAATGATTCTCAATGATTATGTGTGTACGAAAAAAAGTTTCATGTTTTAACTTATGATTATTGAGATTTCATTTCACTACTATGATTTATCACATGTTATGATATTATAATCTCTTTTGCAGGTTTAGATTTCCAAAATGTTATGTTCTTATGAATATGATGTGATTGATATTTCTTTTGTTTACCTTTACTGAGCATTTGAGCTCACCCTTTTATATTTTCTTTTCCCCAGGATATAAAGAAATACTTTAGGTAAGAAAAAAAAGGGAAGATCTTTATGGGAGATGTTGAATATCATTCACCATGATTAGAAGATTAAGTTCCAAGTTTCCAAAGACACTAAACTATTACGGTCCTTGTGTGTGTTTTTTTGTTATGTACTATGTATTCCGCAAAAGTAATGTAATGTCCATGTACGTCAAGATTAGGGTCTCTACAGTTGGTATCAAAGGAAAGGTTTAGTCAACCTTTGGAAACTAGGATGCGAGAACTTTAGTGAGATCCCTAGAGATATTTCTAAGGTATGTCTAGGGATGTCCTTAAGGTTAAGTATAAGTATAGGTTATAGTAATATAATTACGGTAACCCAAGATGTTAGATATTGGAGGTACTCCTCTTTTATTGTGTTGTTTTCCCTAGCATGATTTTTGCCTCTCACACTATTCTTTTTGGGTTTTAGATGATGGCTGGAACCCGAAGGAACCGTGTTGATCAATATAATGGACAATGCAATGATTGTACTCCTAAAAAAACAAATGTTATGGGAGATGGAGTGAAAAATATTATTGCTATACTTACACAAGATATGAATCATTATGGACTTCCAAATGAGCAGAGAAGGGAACAACATTCTATTGAGTCCTTCATGAGGCAACGTCCACCTTCTTTCAGTGGGTCTTCTGATCCACTTGTTGCTGAACAATGGATCAGTACCACTGAAATGATATTTTCAGTTCTTCAATGTTCTGAACATGATATAGTCATCTTAGCAGTATATCGTTTGGAAGGTGAAGCTGATCAATGGTGGAATCTTATCAAGAATACGAGGAAAATAGATGAAATTGAGTCCATGGAATGGGACGAGTTCAAGAACTTATTTTTCAATAAGTAATTCCCTCATATTCTTCAAACAAAGATAGAGACGGAGTTTCTTGAACTAAAGCAATAGGATGATGAATCTATTGGTATATACGAAGCGAATTTTTCGAGGCTTGAAAGGTATGCATTTGGATTTTTCATCCAACCTGAAAGTAAAGTTGGTCGATTCTTCAGTGGCTTAAAACCAAATATTTGAAGGGAATTAGCTATAAGAGACTTCAGTAGCTATGAAGAAATTGTATGTTGTGCTATCAAGGTAGAAATGGAAGTTGGTGTTACTTATCCATCTCAATGTTTTGACAAGAAACGAAAGATGGAGTTCAAGGAGAAATCTCAGAATAATGGTGAAAGGAAGATGAATGTTTCCTTATGCTCAAAGTGTGGAAAGAAGCATGGGGGAGATTGTCTTAAAGGGACATGTAAATGTTTCAAATGTGGAAAGGAAGGTTATCGCGCATTTGAATGCCGTAATGATGGGAATAAGATGTCTAATGATGCAAACAGAGGAAGGGATACACAGAATGAACCTACTACACTTCAATGCTTCAAGTGCAAGGAGATGGGGCATTATGCCAATAAATGCCCTAATCCAAGGGTTGTTGATGATCAACATCAACAAAATATCAATGTAAAGGACAAAGGGAAGTCACATGCGATCACCATTGGAGATGTTGAATATGAAAATGATGTGGTGGAATGATTAATTGATTATATAATGGTATTCCAAAATAATGTTGTATATAGTATCGTGGAATATTGGAATATTTATGTATTGGTCTATTGTGGTTTTCAATAATTTTAAGGTACTGGTAACCATGAAAAGTGATTCCAATATTTTGTAAAGCAGATGATATGCGCATAATGAAGGGATACGGAGAAAATGAAATGTTTGACAGTATTCATGAGCTCATGATTGATATAAGGACTAAGTGATATCATGGTTTGAGTATATAGAATTATGAGGATTTTGGTATGTGGAAAGAGTTAACTTTTAACAGCATTCAGGTTTTCAATAAGGTTCAATGGGTATTCATTATTCAAGAGAATACATGATTAAGGTATTCACATGTTTGTAATTTGACCAAAATGATATATCTTACGATATATGGGGGATAAATGATGGCATTCACGTGATCATTTTCTTTATACTATGAGCTTGGACCGAAGTATTTTAGATAAGCCTAAATATTGGAATGGATTATGTTAGACATAAGTTAGTATTGTTTAAGGATAAAACTTTTTTTATTGTTTATGGGATGTTATAGTAATATAGCTTTAGAAAAAGGACAACCTGCAGCACGGGCGATAGCCCATCGCATCGGAAAAGGCTGTGGGAATCAAACCCACAACCGAAGTGTGACTGGCCTTTATCTCCTACCACTGGCCTACAGGAAGTCCCTGTTTAGTAGAAACTAGTTTTATTATATTAAGCAGTATAATATAAGAAGTATAAGTCCATTTTAGGAACCATATATTATTAATCTCACTATAGATGGACTTATGCATTTTTTTTATAACCTTTCTAACATTTTTTTGAGATAGATGGAATGACCCCTCATTCTATCACATGATCAGCTAACACATCATGAATGAAAAATTCAACTTCATTTATTTAAGAGATGAAGTGGAAATTGTCCAAAGAACGACTAATGATGAGACTATACCAAAATCACGAAAGTATTTCATCTAATTCAAATTTCATCAACTTTAGGGAAATGATCTTGAAAACCAAAAATGTTGTTCTAGTGCTCTTATATCTAATGAATCAGATAGTACCTTAGATCATCACAGATTTATGGCTTTGTGATTGTTGGCTTTTCCATAGCCATGTTCTCTACCACTATCCATCAAAACATGATGGTTAGATTTTTCTTCCATATCCATATTTCCACCTATGTTCTCCTACGTGGAAACCCAGTGATGAGTAAATTTGGGTAACCGTTACATTTCATACTTTATTTTTTAAAGCCATGTTTTGGTATTCCTTTTTACGATGTGGGTTTCTATTAAACAAACTTTCAAGTAGTAAACCATTTATAACACCGACGAATTTCGAGGGAGAAATTCATTTTAAGGGGGGTAGAATGTAACACCCTGAGATTTAAAAAAAAATCTTTTAATTTCATTAATTTCTTGTGTTTTATGCTACACCCAGATTACCTTGCACTATACGCAACACCGTATTAGCTTGCAGTATACACAACACTATTCTTGGATCGTGTTACACACAATTTTGATAATAGTTATTCTACGCAACATTGAGTATATATATATATATATATTCAATGTATAAATGAAATATGGTTGGATTCTGTTATACGAAACAATGAAGTATTCTTGCACAACACGCAACCCTGACTTGGCTTGCATTACACGCAATCACGACCTTCCTCGATAGCGTGTGTTGTATGCAATACCGGGTTTTACTAAACAACGATATATTATTATAATATTATTATGAACTGGCCATTATGAATAATATTTACTAAATTTTGAATTTTATAACATTATTATTCATCTTACACATTTTCTAGAACATGGTATAAGAACAAAATAAATTTTTCGGGTAAAATAAGTATTTTTCAAAAATTGCAGTTTTGCCGCCTTTTGATGGCACACCCACTTTAAATCTAGTTTTTGAAATGTTTATAAGTTCAATTTAACAAAATAAAATTCTTCTTTGGAATCAATAAAGTAAAATTTACTTTGGATAAATTTTTCATATTATTCTGGTAACTTTCATATTTTGATGAATAGTAAAAACATGCTATATTTTAATTAAAAACAACTTTTTTCATTGATATAATTTATATGGTTAAATTATAATATTGAATGGTTTTAAAGTATAAATAGAATATATTTTTACCATTTAATATAATGTATTTCATTAGCATTGATTCTACCTTGAATTCATAGGATAAATCAATTCAATCTTTTGCAATGTTTTAAACAAAAACCCGTTTTCTTTCGACAACGGGATTAATTTTAATTTAATTTCTGCAACTTTCGGGTATTGAATTTGGAAAAATGGATTCCATATTTGGAATCAGTGGTTCCAAATTATGTTAATAAGCTACTTTTTATTTTTTGGCATTATGAATAGTAACTATGGTAAATTTTATTTACCATAGTTAAAGGTAAATCGGGTAATTAAGGGTAAATATAAGATTATAAAAATAACCTAACACCTTCAAAAATCCTAATGGATGACTAAAAGTCGACCAATATCACCTAAGGGTCGGATTGGATTCATTTAATGGACTTTTTTCCATGAAAATAATTTAATTATTATTAAAACCAATGAATGTGACAACATGTCACTTTCTTAACTCTTATAAGTATAATAATTTTAATTTAGTGATAATCTTTATGAAACTTCGAACATGAATAGTATCAAGAAATATAATACAATTATCTACATCATAGGAATTTATTTAGAATTTTTAAGGATTAAATAATTATCATTTATTATGACACAAAGATGATGTAGTAATTATCTTATTAATGAAATATTGACATAATTGATGTTATAAATACCCAAATAAATGTAATTTAAGACTTTTTATGAATTAAACTAATTTTATAGGTTAATATGACATGTTATTATTGATTTAATTAACTATTTTTTCAAACTAATCATTCTGTTATGATTTTCACAAAAATCAATTACTAAATAGTGTCAAAATTGACATAAAATAGTTTTTAAAACAAATATTATATTATTAATTGTTATTTTATTCCTAAAAATCTAAGGTTCTCCCAAATAAATTAGATAAGGTTATATATATGAATAATAAACATCTTGGGGTTCGTTTGACTTCTTATAGTAAGTTTATTAACCTTATAGTATAAGAACACAAGAAGACACGGTAAAAGTAAAATTAATTAACTTAATGTTAAATCTAAATGATAAGGTTAAAATAGGAACATAAAACTTGTCTAAATTATATTGGATGAGAGGATTTCGACCCATCCTAACCTTAGATTAGAAATAAATCAATTTGGATCTATTTAAAACTGAACATGACTTTATAATAAAATAATATTTTTAGTTTTTCCAAAGGATCCCCTCTCCTCCGTTATAAAAGGGCACCTCCTCCCTCTCTTCCTCACACCACTTTGAGCCTTCAAGCTCGGCCAACCCCTGGCCAATTCTATTCTCCACTTCCCTAGAAACATACTAGAGGTTCTGGTCTTCTTCAAAGACCAATTTTAGTGCCCTAAAAGGAGATCTCAAAGAGGCGTTTCAAAGAAGAGGTAATGTCTGTTACCGATTCTTTTAACTTTATTTCTTCTTCCCCTTATTCTTCTTAGGTTGTTTCATTATGAAGTAATAACATCAGTATCACTCATATACTGATATGTTATTATAAGTATCACACAACCCTATTTCACCATCCATCCATCCTACGGAAAACGAAATCACTGCGCATGCGTACGTACGGAATACCGTCTCCACGCCGTGGTGCAATCTATTTTCCACCACCACCTTACTTGGATGGGTATAATGGTGCAAATAATAACTATATATGATTATTTTAAAGTGATATTGATTCTTAAATAATATATATTACACTCCAATACAATTACACGATCATGAGAACGATATCATCGCTCGTGCGTACGTACGGACTACCGTCTCCACGACGCGATGAGATTCATTCTCCACGTTAGCCATTCATGAATGATTATAAAGTATATATAATAAGTAATAATGAAATATATGACATAATAATGATACTGGATTTATGTGTATATATATGTATGTCATCTACTTAATTCCGTTCAACTCAATAAGGAAACGAAAACATCGTTTATGCGTACGTACGACCTACCGTCTCCAAGAACGGTGTATTTCTTTCCATTTAATGATCTATTATATATATGAATATTCTAAATATATATTATATATAAATCATGTTCTATATTCTAGAATTAAGTAATATTTATCTAAGTAATCATATGAATAATTACAAGTTAAAACACGGATGACAAATGAAATGATTTAACCAAAAACGCTCTTTAACATGAAATTTACAAAAGAATGGGTAATATAGAGTCATAAGTGAACCATATATGGTATCATAACAATGATTATGATTCTGGAATAATTCAATGACATTATTTAAATCATTATATAGGAGGTTCAGACACTTACGAAGCAAATCAGACCTAAGGTAAGGGAAAAATCACAATTTCATTTTTATCTGAGATTGTTTATACTTTGGTATTTACTGTGGTGTATTTTATCATCCACATTAATGTTTCCTCAATATTTAATATTATTTCCATCCACCTACAATTGTTTAAATCCAATTTTACCCTTCGGTGAGTTTTTAGTAAAATATATGAAAGGAATCTTTTGTCGTTTTTCGTACGAGGTACTTTTTAACTTTTCCGACTAAAGTACGAGAATAATGTTTTTTTAACTTATACGGCATGAATGGATTTTTAAAACATTATTTCAAAGAATCTTTCTTTAAAATTTTTCAAGTTTATTGTTAATAAACTTCTTTTAGTTTATAATTGTATGACATGTTAAGAAAGGAAAAGTGTTTTTGAAGTAGAAAGGATATTTTCCTCAAAAATGGAGTTCAAGTGTTTTATCAAAATTATTTTCCATATAGGATAATAAAGGGTTCTGTTTCTATCACTATTATTACATTGATTTGATTATGTTGTGATGGAGTTATATTTTTATGAATTCCTTTATCTTATATGAATTGTTTTATGATGTCACGATGTTTAAGATTCCCATTTTTATTACATGGGTTATGTTATGATGTATGGTTTTTGATTTTGTGAAACACATAAGAATGGTATAATTATGAGATGGGTGGGACCTATATCTCCCTCCAATGCATTGGGTAAAGATTTTATATCTCATGAGATAGACATGGCTGGAACGGTAGGTTATACCGGTTCAGTGAAACAGGACTAAAATGAGGAGTGAACTCGGTTCAGAAATGGACTTTGTCCACTAAGATAGTCTTGGCGATGAGTCTTGACTAATAAGAAATGATTCTCAATGATTATGTGTGTACGGCACAATGTTTCATGTTTTAAGTTATGATTATTGGGATTTCATTTCACTACTATGATTTATCCCATGTTATGATATTATGATCTCTTTTTCAGGTTAAGATTTCCAAAATTCTATGTTCTTATGAATATGATGTGATTGATATTTCTTTTGTTTACCCTTACTGAGCATTTGAGGTCACCCATTTATGTTATCTTTTCCCCAGGATATAAATAAAGGTTTTAGGTAAGAAAAAAAATAGAAGAGCTTTATGGGAGATGTTGAAGATCTTTCAGCATGATTAGAAGATTGCGTTCCGAGTTTCCAAAGACACAAAACTATTACGGTCCTTGTGCGTATGTTTTTGTTATGTACTAAGTATTTCGCAAAAGTAATGCAATGTCCATGTATGTCAAGATTAGGGTCTCTACAATGGTCACAATAGAAGATATAGAACAAACATCTATAGAATCACATGATCAATGCAAGATAAACTATATATTTACCTTGACATTAGAGATTAATCAAAACCAAAATGGTTACTATAAGATCTTATGATCCCCCAAAAGGATATTACATTAATGAAACACTAATCTTAACTTCTAAAATTAAACCAAAAATACCCCAAAGATAAATAAATACCATTAAATAAACAATTTTCCTTAAAATCCTTCAATATAATCCAAACTAATATTGAAACCCAAAACTTAGAAGAATTTGGTTATGTAGTCTTCCATGTTAAATTGTATCTCCAAATGACATCAACTACTCTTAAAGTCACATACTTAGAAGTAATTAACCTAATCAAATATTCTCTTTTATTGGTTAATCATTCCCAAATCACTATAAATCCACAATAAAAACATAGATAAAAATCCACCATTACTCCTCAAATGAAATCCCATACTATTCTATTTTCCTTGGGCACACAGTGTTCCCAACAAAGTGATCATCTTCCAAAATAAAATTTATCACTTAATAACCAAATCATTTTACTATAATAAGGGTATTCATTTCATAAGACATAAGATCCCAAATCAAATTATTATCGATCAATAAAATCATTTAACTAAAATTAATAGTCACACTAACCAGGGACTTCACGTAGTCCAATGGTAGGCGATAAATCCCAACCGCACATTGGTTGTGGGTTCGATTCCCACAGCATTTTCCGATGTGACAGGTTGTCACACGGTCTGCGTGTTGTCCTTTTTCAAAAACTATATTTTATAACATTACGAAAATGAGAAAAATTCTCCAAAATAACCATAACATAATTTAACCATAAATGTTATCTCATACCTTGCATTTTCATCCAAAATTATAATAACTTGTAATTTCCTCAAACCCAATGATCATATAAAACCAAATGGTTATTTATAACTATATCCACAAGAGAAAAGGTAATTCTTCCTCAAATATCATTCTCACATGGCAAACTGCAGGGTTACAAATACAAGAGAAAATTATTCCAATGTAAACCCATCAATAAGGAGTACTAATAATTTTTAAACATTTCTCCAACAATTTATTTCCACATAGCTTCTTCTTTGACCATTAAAATATCCTATAGAATAGGGCATTCACTCGGGTAATGGCCAGGTCCTTTGAATTTATGGCAAATGACTGTAAATGGATTCTTGGGACCATTTTTATCTTCTTCCATAATACTCTTCATTTTTCTTCGGGAATTCTTCACTTTATATCCTTCTTTCCCGCTTATAAAGCATTTCTTTAGCCCATTGAGACACTTTCCTGGGTGTCTCTTTCCACATTTCCTGCATGATAGAAATTGAGGATTCCTTTCTCCATGGCCTCCACTGCTGGAGATCTTATCATGCATCACCATTCTCTTCTTTTTTGAGTCCAGGAAACGGTTAATATATATATTGTTGATCATATTTTTGGAAAATTCATTTGGTATGAAGACGATATCTTCTACGCCTATCAACATTCCATATCTTTGCTTATTACCTCCACCATTCCCACCTTGTACATTATTCTCAAAGTCGCTATGACTTCCTTGGAATCCAGCCATTGACTAAAACCAGAAAGCATTGTGTGAGTAACAGTAGTCATAAAATCATTTAGAGAATATCATGTCATCATATTCTCAATTTGAAACACATTAGGATAAACCACGGTCATTTACTCTCATCTTATATATAATACTTCAAATCGGTATGTAAAGAAAATGTAAATTATCTTAAGCATATCCCCCGGTAGTGTCGTAACCAATAGTGTAGCAAGACCCATTGTCGTACATCAGTCCCCGTTCGAGTCTAGCTCAAAGCGGTGTTTTTGGGTTTTACCCTTAGGTACATCTTTGCCAGAGCCGCCTCTACCTGCTCGTATCCAGACAGGGATGTATTTCTTGGAAAACTCACAAAATCTCTACAATACCAAAATTCTAGAAATTTCTTCTATACTAATCCTCAAAGTCTATCTTTGGGCTATGTTCTCTAATCAGAGTTTATCTAAATCTATCTCCCAAGGTTTGTACTAAACTTCTTCTAATACCAACTGTAATGCCCCGACCCCAGTTACCCAAAGTCGGTGCATTATTACATAACATTGGTATCATCACAAAGGATCAAGTCTCGAAAGACTAATTAGTTTAGTAGTCTTGGAAATACTAGATATATTCATAAGTATTACATTACATCATAAGGTAAAAAAACAACAACATCTTGTCATCATAACCACTCATACTATCCCTGCAGGTCATTCAAAAATTACCTCTTCACATCCTGGGAAAAAAACATTGAACGGGGTGAGCTCAGGTGTTCAGTAAAGATAACAATATAGTAGAACCTTTCATAGAAAAGCACAAACACTTAAGGCAATGTATAACTACAACAAAAGCCTTTTAAACTTGAACTTTAGCATAATATGGCAAAGGATAAATGAAATAATGCCATTTACTTATTCACATGGATATTCTACCAGTCGAATAATCAAATGAAATATCAATAACCACTTTCATTATGATGGAATGAATAATTCCATACTATCATAACCACATAGCCAAGGCCTCGTGCCAAGACTATAAATATGATTTTGTCAAGCCCTTGTGCCAAGACACTAGTTTGTCTCATGAGACCTACCGATTCATCGAGGAGCTATAGCGGGCTCCACCCATCACTTACTAAGTATAATGCATTCCTCATATGAAAAGTTTGAAATATAACATAAAAATTTGTATTAAAACTAGCATACGAAATGTCAACACTTAATCCACAAACCATGAATGGTATAAAAATAGCACATCCACCATCAAACATAACTCATTTGATACAGTATAGAAGATTATATTGTATCAGATTAATCTCAGTCAAGAATAATGATTGATATTGACATATATGAAAATAATCATCAAAACTATTTGAGAGAAATATCCCCCTTTTTCTTGAAATCATTTAAAAGTCACTATATTTTTCAAGAAGCCATTTTAAAATAGATTTTTTTTGAATAAAAGTGTCCTATACCACTTTGAAACTTCTAAAAGGAATTTTAATTTTAAAATATTAATGCCCATATAAATAAATCCTTAAAAACATTCATGGACATTAATGAGAAGGATTTAGAATAATAAATCTTTAAAACATTTTGAAATGATATTTTAGTTATAGTTGCTAACCAAAATAGAGACACATAAATACAAATAATTATGGTAATCAAAACTTTTTAATATCATGAGAATAAAGGGGTTCATGATATACTATGTCAAATTACATTATATACACCATATAAATGTTATTTGGTGTATAACAACAAAGAAGTCTCAATGGATGTAAATTGAGCTGAATTCTCTTATAAAGACCATATCCTTAGGTTAAAGATAAATCAACGACATAATTATGTGTGGAAAATATAAATAAACTGAATATAATTGGATATTTACTATAAACCAATCATAGGAAATTCACACATATTCTTGTAAAAACAACACCAATGAATTGGATATTTAACTCAACAAATGAAGATTGAGTTAAAATTACTCTTATTATGTTCAAATCAATGACTTGAGAATTTATCAATGGAGTGATTTTGTGTATCAAAGTTATATCCACAGAAAGAGGAGTGGAAATTATAACATAAGCAAATTAATAGTGATTCCACACATAATCTAGGAGTAAAATAATCAATGATGTTTGCGTAAAGCCGAATAAATAGAAATTAAAATTTCAAATTCCCTTATCGATTTGGTAACTTACGAAACATACACACATGAAGGAAATATAATACAATGATGATGTAAATATCCATAAATTAAAGTATATTACAAAATGAATACAATCATGTGAAGTACACACACCACATGCAATAAATAAGTGGTGAACAATGGAATTCTCACGGAATTAAAAGTGAGATAAGAAACCCATTACATTGTACTTTTTCCATGGTCAACTGTAGGTTAAAATCCTATATAATGGTGAAATAATTGTTATTGAATTATTCAATAATAATTTACATTAATATGATATCATATATGATCTTTTAACATTGAGTTTTTAATAATATCTTAGTATTATCGTCGTTTCAGGTGTTAATGGATTCGTTTTCCTTTATATTATTTGTTATGCTAGCCGTATTTGTTATGTGAGCCGTATTTGTTATGGATGGGATGTATATTATTCATATACATAATGATATCATGTCTCTAAAAATTATTTTTATTCATCAAACTATATTTTTTCTTGAATGGATATGATGGGGAATGAATCTCATCGCGTTCGTGGAGACGGTAATCCGTACGTACGCATGAGCGACAAAATTATTCTTTTGGTATTAAAATAATATATAATTGGATGGTATATCATATATAAAGAATTATTATCATGTTATATTTATTATTTACATGAATTATACATCATTATTATGCCCATCTAAATAATAATATATTGAATAAAAATTACCCCACAACGTGGAGATAGTAGGCCGTACATACGCACGTATGGTGACATGTCATTCAAGGGATGGATAGAATAATGAATTTTTTTATTCCATAATTATAATAACATCATAGTATATATAATATACTGGGGTTTTTATTTTAGAATGGAAATAACAAGGAAAGAATAAGTTGAAGAAGAAAGGAACTTTAAAGAGGGTAGTGAAGACGTTACCTCTTCTTCGGGTTCTTCCTTTTGATTTGATCAAAAGGGATTTTTAGTTTGGATTTATGATCAAAATAAAGCCTCTAGGTTGAATTTAGGGACGTTTAGAGAGTATTTGGGCAGGGGTTTGTCGAACCAAAAGGCTTGGTATGTGTGAATTAGTGAGAAGGGGGGTTCCCTTTTACAAGAGGGGTGAGGGGCACCTTTGGAAAAGCTAGAAATATTATTTAATAATAAATTTATATTCTCTTTCTAATGGCTCCAAAGTAGATTATTTAAAGGTTAAGGTGGGTATTGGTCGAAAACCACTCAACCAAAATATTTTAGACAGGTTTTTATCATTATATTAACCTTATCTTTTAGTTTAAACTCTTAGTTGATTAGATTGACATTTACCATGTCACTTTGTATTTTTCTATTATATAGTTAAAAAACATACCAAATACAACAAAGAGACCCCAAAGTGGTCAATAAATGATGAAACTATCATGATATAAGTCTATTGGACAAACCATAGATTTTTAGAAGTTTAATATCAATTAATAATATAATATTTGTTTTAAAAACTCTTTTATGTCAATTTTGACACTATTCAACAATTGATTTTTTCAAAGTCATAACAACTTTATTAATTCGAAAAAAATTTATTTATGCAATCCTAGAATGTCATAATAAGAAATAAAATTCGTGTATGTCATCAAAAATTTCAAATTATATTTATTTTAACATTTATAATTCCAATTATTTGATTCTTTCATTAAAAAAGAAAATACTGCATCATTATTGTGTCATACATAAATTTAATTATTAAATGTCTAAGAATTATAAACAAAATACCATTATGAAGGAAATCTATTTATATCAATAATGAATATTTATAGTCTAAAATAAAACATATTTACCATATGTAAAAATTGTTTTTCAAAAAGATATAAGCTTATGTCATTTTTGTATTTACTTTAACTTAATTAAAATAAAGTGTCCCTATCCCCTACAAGTGGCTCCATGGTGTCCCAAAATCGACCCAAAGATGCCCATGGTCAGAAATGTATCCATAAATAAGGTTAGGACACGTTTTAGGGTAATTTAGTATTATTATAATATTATTTATTAACCCTTATTTACCGGATTTACCCTTTAACCATGGTAAATAAAATATTTATCGAAGTAATTATTCAAAATATCTAAAAATAAAAGATACCTATTTACAAAATTTGGACATCCTGATTCCAAATATGGAATCCATTTTTCCAAATTCAAAACACGTAAGTGGCAGAAATTAATTTAAAATTAATTCCCGCTGTCAAAACAAAAAGCGTGTTTTTAAGATATAATAACTATCAAAAGATTGATACTTGTTTATGTCCGGTTTAATTGTGAAATTATGTCCAATGACTAAAATTGTATTAAATGGTAAAAATATATTGAAAATTTACTTTAAAACCACTCAAATTCATAATTTATCATTATTACTTATTTCGATTAAAAAAGTTGTTTTTGATTAAAATTTAGTAATTTTCACTATTCCTCAAAATATGAAAGTTATCCAAAAAGTACCAAAATTTCACCGTAGGCTAATTTCGATATTCTGAATCCAAAAATGAAGTCCATTTTGAATGATAAAATATATAAAATTTCAAAACTGGGTATTACTATTCATAACAGCTAGTTTTATTAGTTTTGGTGTGTGTTAGAACTTGAAGTTGCATACAACACACGCTACTGTATTATTCAGCGAGAAGCGTACCGTGGAAGCTTGGGGTGTTACAAAAGATATGAAAAATGGTTTTTTAGGAAAATGACTTTTAAATTTAATATGATTTTATACTAAAATCTAGTATAAATGAATTTCAATAACCGTAATAAGATGATTATAAAAGAAAGTGAGAAAATGAAAATTTGAAATTAATTAAAAAATACAATTTTAACATATAAGTAATTTTAAATAAAATATAATTTTCAGGAAAACTGGTATTTTTCATTATTCATTACAAAATAAATCATCATAGAAAATTCTCAAAACATATATATAATATAATTTTGAATTGAATAAAAAATTAAATTGAATTTATCATGTTAAATTATGTAATTTGGAAATTGAATATAAAAACATCATATTATAATTGATAACCCAATTGGATTAGAAATAATTATTTTTTCCTTTTGACTAAAAAATTGTCTAACATTTTTTTAAATAAATATGACTCTATAAAATATTTGTAGTGGATATATGATAATTTATTAAATCTACATTACATGGGATATTACAATAACAACTTATATTTCCTTTCATGAGTTCATTCTTCACTTGTTTTACAGCCCATGCTCATGATCTTTATCATTCCATTAGAAAAAATGACTTTTATCCTTTTCTCACTTTCTTGAAAAATATGTTGATGGCATAATAGTGTAGAAGTTATTTTTTAATGAATTTCACTTTATGAAAGTCATTTTAGTTAAAATTTATATCATTAACTATTTTATCCACCCTTATATAATAGTAGTTAATTCTCCCTACTCTATCAATAATTGTTGTAGAATATCATATATTGTCTAACGATCCGAATGAAATCAGGTACCTACTTAAGCCTAATATGTTCCATACTCCCTCCAATTCCAACAAGATTTTATTCCTTATTTGTATCTGAACATAACTCTTTCCCACAATCAGAAGTGATTTATCTTCTTCATGATGCAACATAACAATCCTTCTAGAAATATATTTCCACAAAATTTTTCCCTTTAATATATAGTGATATGAAGATCCAATGTCTATAATACTATACTCTTCTGAATTAGTGCCACTCAAAAAAATATCTATAATATCATTCCAGATATTATTTTATGAGGCATTTTTTGGAAGAATTTAATTTATAATTGAATCTTTTATAACCACAATCATTCATCATATGGCCTTCATTTCTATAATTACATCACATTAGACCACATTTAGTCAAGATAATTTAATCTTGTTACTCCTCTTTGTTAATTTCTTATAACACTCCAATTTAATTCAAAATCCCATAACATCTGCATCATATGAATTTTTGGAATATCCTCATATATTATTTCAATAAATTTACTCATTTTTAATTAGATTTCAAACATTTATAAAAACTAATTCTGACTTTCAACTTGAGATACACAGATGTATAATCATCTCATCCCATAATTGTATGAGTGATGAATGTAACAACAAATCCCACTCCTGTTCTCTAAAATTCACCATCACCAATTCAAATACGCTAAAAATAATGTTTATGTTTTTTATATGATCATATATCAACTTTTGGTTAACAATATCATTCCAAATATCCTCCATAATTGAAACACTTAATTCATTGATGTCATCCGATCATACAAATTAACATGTATCTTCATAAGTTCCAATGTTTAATTCACATAATAAATTTTATAAGACACATTATATGCTATTTATATCAAAATCAAACATATTAATTTCTTATCCATCCTTTTCCATTCTTCTAACACTATCTCATTAATCTTGTATCCCATCAATGAATGGTCTAGATCCTTTTATAGAAGAAAATCTCCTGTCAAAATATTTCAGTATCCAAAATCCATCATTTCTAACTTCTTATTCTAAAACATACCCAAGTATAATGTAATGGATATTATAATTAATTGTCCCCCATTTAATCAGAAACTTGAAAAATGGATAAATAACTATTTACCGGAAATACCCTATATAGAAGAGGGTATAATTGTGTTACATTCCTAATAACATAAACACCTTGTCTAGGGTTTGGTTATCCAAAACACAATGTCCAAATATCTGATATCAAATTTTTGGTCTGAAGAATCCTCCAGTTGATAGATATTAACCTAACCATAAACATCATAAACATTTAAATGAAACAATGAATGTTGAACCAAAGTATATACATGATTTACTATAACATAAATGAAATCAACACGCAGGTCACCTAAAAACTACACAATTGAACATTATTGAAAATGTCCACTAAGATAATATAATTAAATAATACAATGGAAAAAAGGGAAAATACGATTATTTATGTGGTTTAATATTAGTCTTACTCCTTGTTGTATCAGTATAATACATTTATTCCAAAAACATTTTATGATTACAATTTTGAAAAATCATAAAGAAAATGAACCCACAATACAAATTATTGTAAATCATAGTTGAAGAAATTATATTCCACACGTTTTGATCTTAATGTAAATATGATGAACTTGAATTAAATTATTATGGGAATCCATTCACTCAGTTTAATGCATCTATTACCATAACATCCCGATCCGAAAAATAGTACGCGATTCTTGAAAACATTTAACTTTGCCCTTACGAAACATTCTAATGAACCTTACATATAGAAATGCGGATTTTGATAATTCATTATGTATACTCAACATAAAAACATATATATTAATAATAAAAATCATATCAACATCATATGTATCTCTACACTTCCCATTTTAGATTTGATAATTTTGATTTTAAATTCATTCTTCTTACTATATATATTTTGTTTTCGTTATTCCAAACTTTTTTATAGTGGTTACTAATAATCCATAATATCTATATTAAATTTGTAATATATTCATTGAAAATATATACCTTTGTATATTCCAATTACATAGATGAAAAATTGATTTCAGAATTTTTAACCTAACCAATACCAATGTGTGATATATGTATCATAATTGTTCATTTATATTTTTGAATTATGAAATTTATTTACAAAATTTAATTGAATTCATTTTTAAAACATTATCTAATATAAATATCATGATATTATGTGATTTTTCTAATTTTTTTGAGGTTGATGGTTATCAATAAACATGAGTGTTTAAGATCTGTGTTGTGTGACATGATATTCAAGGAGATCATATATGAGAGGAACATAAGGCTCATGATTCTTGAAGAATGTATTTGTATGAATGTCAATATCAGAGTTTGTTAATTTGGAAAGTGACTACCTTCAATAATAAAATAGTCTATTGGAAAGAGGAGAATAATTTCAATTCCAATCTATTTATTGATGTTTCTATTAGCTTGTTGATTGGCATGGTTCAGTGGTGAGGGATTCCATATTTTAGAGATCAATATGATAATGAGGTTATATGAGAGAAGAATAAGAGATAGTTTTGAATAATGTAATATCATCTATGATAAAGTTAGTGATTTCTTAACTATTTCCTACAAATTATCAATGATCATTAGTTTTACAGATTATATCATATAGTTCTTGAACATTATTTTATATTTGGTATATATTCTCCCTTCTGATGAGGATCAAGTACATCCTTTTGAGGTCATTTTTTCATTTAGTGATTTAGTATCATTCCATCCCATTCATGATGAATTGTTATATTTATATATTCATAAAATATGAGGCAATTGATAAGATGTTTCACTGATTGAGTTTTCCCTCTGAGAAATTTCATTAAAACTTCTGAAGTATTAGATCCACTAATAAAGGTTATTTATCATCTAGGTAGTCAAGGTTTCATCCGATAAGGATTTTATCTCAAAATTCGCTTTCTTGTTTCTTTAGAGATATTATTTCTTGAAATATTACTAAAATATTTTGTATTTTTTTGTGATAGGTTCCTCAATATTGAGTATAGTGTCCACATTTATTCAATGGTAAGTTGGGAGTTAGTGATACATTTTAGTATTATCCTCTATATTAGTTTTCAACAATGAATTATTTATAGTAATATAGTCCTCATATTATTAATATAAAAGGCTATATATAGTATGCATATGTAAACCATGAGTTATCATTCTCCATCTAGTTTATAGGTTTTAGTGTGGATGAGGTTCTAGTCATCACCATGGGTAATGCGGTAGAGAAGCAAGGTGCGATTAATTATATATAACAGAGATTCTATAACTTATAGTATATGAGATTATTCAAGGAATTATCTGTGTATTTTCTACCTTATCATGTAGTTCAATTTATTTGATATATTCTACCTTTTACATTGAAATAATTTAGTTATATCATTAAGTCTTGGGGTTGATAAACATTCATTTCCCCTACTATTACACATGACCGTTTGAGGTAAGTTGAGTTCAATTAATTTTCATTAGTTATTTGTGTTGGTAATGAGATAACATCCATTTTTTTAATGTTTTTACAATTATATATATAACTATACGATTTAATCCTAGGAATATATTAATTATACACAATCAATGATATTATTTATTTTTATTTGAGGATTTTCAAGAGTGAACCACCCCCAATAACATGATATAGTCCCCTTTTATATTTTTTTGTATGAATGATGATATATTTAATAAAAACATAGGTGAAAGAGTTTCTCAAACGTTTTGAGGTGTTTACATATGGTTTTTTCTATTGATCTTATAGAACCACCCCCGTTAACATGATATAGATTTTGATATTTATTTAAAACACACAAAATATCTAATTTCTACGTGTTTTCATCATATCATACATTTAAATCATTGAGTTTTGAATATATATATATATATATCAAGAATATATTTTAAAATAGATTCATCAGATAAAACCTATAATATTGGGGTTATCAAATATTTTTTTTGAAGATATAAGATAATATTTTTTTTTTCTGGGAAATAAAAATCACCAGTTTAACTAGTTGATAAAAAATATCAATTATCACCTCTTCAGAAATGAAGACATGTTTTATCAGTTGAAGGGAGCTATTTGGATTTCAATGATTTATTTTAATCTTGGGTATCACTATATGATGGTAAAATAAGAATATGCTTTGAAGACTATATTCATGTATCTCTGTGGACACTTTGTGTTCATTGTGATCCCCTTCAGGTTTATGAACGCCCGAACTATTTTCATGTGACTGATAAATGTTGTGTTCCATGAGTTTTTTGATAAATTTATGATGGTGATAAATGATGATATCATGGTGTATTTGAGTTCAAATGAGGATTATGTTGTGTTTTTAAAGACTTAGTTATGGGTCATTCAATTAAATCTATAATATATAAAGCTATTATAGTGTAGTCTTTGGAAATATGAGGTTCATTTCCTTGCACATTTCATATATAAAAAGTGTGTGGTAGTTTATCCTTCAATGATTAATGGGAATGTATATTGGGTATATATTTTTTTAATTTTTGTTTTATTGTTAATATGTTCTGACAAGATATTATAAGTGGTTAATTTTTAATTTCACTAAAATTACCCATCCTTTGAAAGCCAAATATATGAAACATTTTTCCTAATAAAGACAAATAAGTATATAGTGATGTTTTGGTACTTACAAATGATTTAATAAATTATCACATTCATAGATTAACAGAGGAAGGAGTTATATTAAATAGTTATTTATGATGATTCTTATCATTATATAGGTTTCATAATATTACCATAGGACTAATTGACATATTAGAGGTATAAAAGTTAAGCCCTAATTAGCATAACAATTCCACCAATGATCTTAATCCTATAGAGGATGTGCATGGATTAAATCGGTAGATATATTATCTTATTATAGTGTCAAATGTACTTTATATAGTTGATAATAGACCACCATATGTATTCATTTTGTGATATAGTAATTTTCATTAGTGTATATGGATGTAGTTCTTACAGGATTATTACTTTGAGATCCCTTGAATTACGGGGAATGAAAATCAGATTACTGATGCTGCATGTATGATGTGATGTTGTAATATTTTTCATAAATCATTAGAGAATTGTTGGATGATTGTTTTTCTTAATGAATTTAATATTTATATAGTGTATGTTATAATTCATGTTTGTCTTTACAAGATGACATTGCATTCTTCATTGATCCAGTAGGTTGGGTAGTACAAATGAGGGATCAAAAATTGAAGGTTTAAAGAGATTATATTGTTTTAGAAGATTTTCATTGGGGGTGATTCACATAAAGCTTCATTATAAGGGATTATATTTTTTATTGTTATGTGAGAGGATATTCTATATGACTTTCATTGATTATATCTCACTTTATATCCTTTTATTTCCCAGATTTATCAAGATTTCAAAGATATGTTATGGTGGTTGAGTATAAAGAGTCTGGTGATTTAACTCCTGTCTCAATGTCTTGTTTCATATTTGGTGAAATTGATGTATAAAATTCATGCTAGTATTATAAATCTATTACATGTTCCTTAGTGAAAAATATGGAATATTGATAACATTCATGGTTAATTTTCATTATCATTTTGTTGAATATGAACATATTTAGGAATTTTTTTATTGCCTAAGGATACATATTCATATCATAGTGATCAAGGAGTTGAATGTGGTAAATTACATTGAAAGGGTTTATATAGATTTTTTGGTGAAGAATCATGGTCTTTAATGGACAATCGGCTTTTATATATACCTATATTTTTTCTCAAGAGAATGAATGATCCAAGAACATAATTCTGTATTCTAGTTTTACCTCAAAATTACATTCCATCATTTGATGAATATGAAGGTAGAGTTGAAAATATAGTTGGTAGGGGACACGTTATGTGAGTTTATTAAGGATTTAATAGAATTTTAGGAATAGAAATTTCCCTTTATTGATTATTAATATAATAATAATGACATTTTTTCATCGAAATAAATTTTTTGTTGGAATTATTTAATATACTATATAGATAACTATTTTATTTGATCATGCTTAGGTATCCAATGATTCTTTGACTTCATTTTTGAAATATCATGATGAAGAATTTATATGTTATTAATGAAGGTATTAATGGTTCTCAAGACATTAGGAAGTTATATTAAAATTGAATGATTAGAAAATGGAGTTTTGAGGTTAGTAATCACATGTTTTTAACTGTTTTTTCATATCATATTATGCTGTGTATTTATAGGGTAATCAAAATTACTATTTATTTAATGCACATTCTGATGAGATAGATCCAATTGTAGAGGTAATTGATTGGTTTCATCTTCATCCCTAGATAGATTGTGTTCATAAGAAATTTCACATTATTTCTCTCTAAATATATATTCATGATGAATTCAATTTCTTTTTTTAGTTTGAATAAGATAATAGTTAGTTTTTGATAATCACACTAAGAACATGTTAGATATATGATCTTCAATATAAGGTACTGTGATTCCACTTAATTAACTTTGTTCATGCCCCATTGGGTAATGAAATCATAGAGGAATATACAAGTGGGTAGGAATCATATATTCATGCTTAGTATCTGAACATTATTTAAGTATTTATTCTTATAGATATTTTTTTATTTTTATTTATAAAATCATGGTACAATTGGGGTTTTCTATTGGGTAGTGTTGTAAAATTTATAATAGAGATATTCTTATTTGATAGTTATCTCACAATGTTCATTTTTTATTAGGTTTTTTAGTTTTCATTATTATAAATGATGAGAGTAGTTTAAATGATGATTAATATTGAGGCAGATAATTTCATGTCCCTTTAATTTCTGTTTCATAGGATTTTTTGGGGGTACAAAAGAGTTTATAATTGGTATATGATAATTTGTATGAGTAAATATAGAAGTATTTGATAGGTATCTCACAATGTTCATTGTTTTAATTCTATTTATTCATGCTCATAATTTAAAATATTCTTGTGTTTACATTTACACATTATATAAATTACATTAATGTATTGGATTTTTTACTCTTATAATTCAAGGATTATTAGTTTTTTTATTTTATATAATATTTATACAAAATTATTAACCTATATTTTTTATTTAATCCGTCGGAAAGGGGGATCCTTTAATATTTATGAATTTATACACGGGACATTATAATTTCTATTATAATTTAGGAATGATATGGGTCACGGTTTCAACATTTTTTTTGAAGCCATCTATTTTAGAATGAGATCATTTATGCATAAAAATATAACGAAATTATGGTTTATTTCCCTTTATCTTATCTTATAAAATTTATAAAAGTATCTATCTCTGAAAACCATTATATGAAGATAATTAAACTAACACGATGTATGAAAAACGTGGATATAAGTAGAGTTATAATTTTTCAAGTGTGATATAGATGGGAATAATTCTTTTGGAATTACATTAAATATAATATCATTGTATGTTCATTTTCAATATACTTTGTTTGTTAATTTTAAAGAGATATTTTTCTAAATTATATCATAATTCAAAAAAACCATTTTATATTTAAAATTCTAGGATATTTGAATATATTTATCCTATTATATATATATGATTAGTGTAATGTGGTAATCATTGAACTTCTTATTTCTCAATATTATGACTTTGAAAAACCTTTTCAAAATGGGGGAATAAATTATCTGATTATATAAAATTATTCTGACATTATATGAAAATAATTTATATTTTACAAAATAGCTTTCAATAAATCATAAATTTTTTATTATTGAACATTTTTAAAAACATCACATCACATAAGTTATTTTTTCTAATATACTTAATGATAATTTACATTGTAAAGGTACATTATACACTATGTAATTTACTCTTATTGATGTTATGTGTTTGGTTTTCATTTTATAATATTTATTTTTAAAAAAATTATAAAAAAATAATTTTAAATATACCTGAAATTTTATTTCTAATTAATTTCCATTTAATTTTTTCCTTCTCCTATTCAAAAGGATAATCCCAAAAGATGAGAATGGAAAATATTATAGGGGATAATACTTTTTGGATAAAATTATGTTGAAATAAAAGTCCTATAATGTTTTCAAAATTTTCATCTTCATATCCATAATGGGGGTAAATTTCAAGAATTTTAAACTAACATTAACCAAAATTGAAAAATGCCTTCATATAATTTAATACACATATATATGTTAGTTGTACTAAGTTCTCAAGATGCTTTATAATGATTTTTTAAAAATCTTTATTTCATATTAATTTGTCACATTGATTATCATACTATCTAACACTTATTGATTCTCAATTTTTTTCTTTTCATGTGTTTCTTTTTTTCAAAATATCAATGGGAGATATATTCTAGAAGAATTTCTATAGTTTTTAATATGATTATTTCATTTTATGATTTCCTCCCAAAGTGGGAGACTTTCGTGACTTTTGGAGTCTTCAGAAATATATTTATGTAGTATGTTTCCCTATTTCCAGGTGAAGAGATTTATTTTCAATCGGATACAGTTTGGATGATTTATTTAAGGGTGTAGTTTTTATATGAATATTTATGTAGAGTTTTGTTTTAAAGGATGAGAATGTATATCCACCAAATCATAAATCTACTGGGAGAACAAATGGATGTAATAAAAAGTTTTCTTTTTGGATATTTTATTTAAACAAACCGTTCATGTAATTTCATTTGGTTTTAAATAAGGGGGATATTATTAATTCAATTCATAATCCAATATCCTTTTTTAAATCACAATATACTCAAAAATTATTTTTACTTACTCGTAGGCATTGATTATGTTCTTTTAAGTAGACTTTGTATTTTGAATAACTATGTTTTTGTAAGTAATCTATAAAAATTTAAAAACATTAATAAGAAGTAATTAATCCTGTAAATAAAAATATAGATAACCTTCCATGTTAGTTATAAATGAAAATTAATATCAAAAAAGATATTGTTAGATTTAATTATAAAGATACCTATAAATAGATATAAGAAAATTGAGGAATAAATACATGAACACAACGATGAATATATGTTAATGAGACTATAATGGATTAAAATTTTAAACTATGTTGGGAAAAATCATATTAATTTTGACTGTTCCCAATTTCAAATATTTTTAGTTTGTTTTGGTATAGTGGTTTCAATTATGAGATAATTAATTTTAAAATATCTATGTATTTATATATCATAATTTATTCCTATAATCATATATTATTGAATAGATTTCAATACTGGAATATATTTTATAAATTTTTTTGGTTTCAAAATATAAATTGATATTACTTGGGGCTCATCGTGTATATAAAATTTGATCATGGGAATAAATATTTCATCTACCAATGATGTTTTTAATGAATTATATACTATATGAAATATATAGTTTCATATAGTATTGATGTTTCTTGTAATAAATTTGTTTCGTCCTATAGTTGTTTTGAATGAGTTCCTAGTTCAAAAATTATTTCATTGGATCTGGTTGTTGATCCTCCAACCACTTTAGTATTAAATAGAATTTTTCCCTCATCTAAAACTTTTTTGCAACAATATCCATTAATTAGTTTATTTTGATATTAATATGATAATATATATATTGTTTATATTGTTGTGTTAATTTATGATTGGTTTAAAATTATATTAGTTTTTTTATCTTCTGATAGAATATTTTTCACTACATTTATACTTTTTTGTATAATTGATCTATTCTGTAATTGTATATTCTAAAAAGCATTCCATTTTTTGTACCCCAATATAACATTTGTGTTTTTTATTTATCTATGTTTTGCAATTTTATGCTAATGTTTATATACGACTAATTGTTTTCTATATCCATCTTTCTGACACATGGTTTGGTAAATTGTACAGCCAAACAAAGAATCTATTCCTTGGTGATATTATTACCTTTTTGTGGATAATCCATTGTTACAAGAATTATGAATATTTAATTATATAATTGATAAAAACCATGTGATTTAATTTCATATAAGAAATGAACTTATATGTTACGAATATGGATAAGTGAAATAGTGTGACATAGTTCTATATTTATAGGGGAATCAGTTTGATGAACCCTTATAAATAGGTCCTTGATTCACTGTTGGTAAATAATTTATTAAACCATGTGGCCAAATAGTATAAAATCTTCTAGACTCATCGAGTAATGATTTCATGTTTTGTTTTTGGTTTGGTAAATTATACATTCAAACTATATGTCCTCATGACATTTTTAAACTGTTATTTTTAAACATTAACTACATCTAATTAAAACCCGAAATTGGTTTCTTTCACACATTTTCATTCAAATAACCTATATAGGGAGATTCATATATCTCTCTACGTCCTCTTCAAGATTTTCTACTTTCTTCAATATTGGTTTCTCATGTTTAAATAAAATTTACTCTACAATATCTAACTATTTACATTTTCATCACCCCATTTCTTCTTCATACTAATATCATGGTTCATGATGGATAAAATATAGTCATTTGATTTTTAAAAATTTTATGGATTCATTATATCCATATTGCATGGATTAAACCTTTGGTCTTCATCTTTCTTTATTGAATGGTTTTCATCCATCCATGGTTGATTAATGTTTGTGTTTCCATGTATTATAATTTTCAGAACAGACTATGTTTTTCTAAATCCTTATATCAATTATTATTTAAAAAAAATATATGTGTTTGTGAGTCTTGTGAAACCTATATAATAGAATTTGTGGTTTTATTATTTCATCTCCTGATTTTAGGATGTTATTTTCATAAAATTTAATTTTATTCACTCTAAACTAAATTTTTTTCACATTATATGTATACTAAAAGTTAGATTTTTATTTTCTTAAAGAAATTTGTTTTGAAAAGGATTTTGAATCTCTAAATAATTTCCATATGGAAATTTTTATAATTTAATAGATTGTTTTGGTATAATTGTATTGCTTTTGGATCTTGATGAGGTTCTTTAATGTATTATTTATTTATTTACAAATAAATTATGATATTTTTGTTATTCAAGTGTATTAATGGTGATATTATCTTCATTATATTATATAAAATACTAAACATAGATTTTTTTACCAATATCAAAATTAGATTCCCAACTGATATATTTTTTAAAAATGTGATTGAATGGTATTTATTGTACACAATTATTAGCTACAAATTTACTCCCTATTTTGATATTTGTATAAATGTGTTTCATAAAATAAGATACAACCATGGTTTATGTCCTATGAAAACATGATTTATTTGAGCTAATGGATAATATGACTAATTACGATTATGGTTTCTTTTTCAATGTAATAAAAGGTTATATTTTTTAAAATAATTATAGGGAGGTTAGAATATATGTTTTTATATTATGAGTCTCTGATATGAGATCTGTTATTGGTATTGGAGTTATGTATTTTAAAATGTTTCCCCAAATCTAGTAAAATATATCATTAGAACCCTAGGTAACTAGGTGGGATATTAATATTTTGTTGAAACTATTGTTATTTTAATGTACTAACAAGAATCAACAGGTATATGATACATCGTTACTATGTGGAGTTCCACCAATGAGGCTATGATAGGGTAATATAGGTGGTAATATGATAGAAAATAAATTAATAGGTCATTATAATATCACCCATAGTACACATAGGTTCAAATTACTAGTAAAAGAGGTTATTTCCCTGATTATGAATAATTTATATATAATTATATGATTCTGTACCTTGATTATAATTCTTTTTTATTTTCAGTGATTATATTTTCTTGATTTTTACAGATTTAGTCAATCAAATTTCATGTTTTAATTTAAATATACTTTCCATTATTATGTTTTCCTCCTATGTTTAGAATTACCTTATTATTATTCATGCTAATTAGATTACTTAGATAATTATTTCTATAACCTTTAACATATATTTTCTTATTCATTTAATGAATTATTTTGTTTTTTTTTTCATTTTAGTGTTTAAAAAATAGATTTTGAAAGCGTTTGGATGGTCAATTTAAAATGTTTTTTCTAATGAAATGGTTACTATTTTTTTAAATATTTTTTGTGTTTTTATTTTAAAACGGAGTCTTTTGGATTCATTATTGGTTTATTTTTCAAAAAATAATAAGAATACACTTTCAAATGATGAATATTAAAAGTAGTATTTATGGAATTTTTTGATAAAAAAAATTTATAGAATTTACTGAAATTTTACTAACCTATTATGATCAAACCCAAATAATTAAACTATGTTTCAAAATATTTTATTTATATTATAGGTTTAATTGTTGGTTTCAAAGATCATCTTCTATATGGACTATTCTTTAGGGACCGCATATAGAGAAACGACTATGGGGAGGTTAGATGGTGAACTTAAGTCATGTGGATTTCAATTGTATAATTTTTGGAGTTTATCTATCTATTTTCTTCATCAATGTGTCTTTTATATTGTTTGGGTCATAACAAATTAAAATATAATTCTTACAGTACTACATGAAACATGGGATCAAAAACAAGAGGAGAATAATTTCCATGGTACCGTATTCTTGTAGGAGTATTGGTATTATAGTAGGTAATATATAGTGGTACAATATCAATGATACAGATAACCTATTTTTTATTTAGGATAATGTTTTCGGGAATTGCGCCATAGGAGCTTTGTGCCATCAATATTTCGTCCCTATACAGTTTTTGGGCTATCATTAGAGGGACCTCATATAATTAGATTAAATAGAGGATGTCCGATGGTGTTCGGAAGTGTATGAACATAGGGAGTCCATTGAGGATTTATTAGTGGCATGAATAGTAACTAACAATAGTGAATTTGTGAAGAGAGAAACCCACATACTTATAGAAGAATTAATGGGGATGTGAATGCGATGATCTAGTAATGAAAATTTTCATGAATATAAGAGGGGTATGTTGTATATTTTGAGGTCCCTATTTAAAGTTATACATTCCATTATTCCTTAAAACCTTATAATTTAGGACTTTGGGACTTTGGTCCCCTGGGCTATGCAATTTTGGCTATTGGGTTGTATAAGGGTTTCCATTCAAACTAGTTAAAAAGGGTATTATATAAAATTAATATAAAATTCAAATCCATAGGGAAAAGGGTGTGTATTATAAAATTAATCTAGTTTTTCAAAAATGGGTTATTATTAATATTTTTATATTCAAATTATGTTGATTTTTTTCAAGTTATTCCTTGATTAGTTTTTAGGTATTTTATGATTTTCAATTTCATTTTTCATAAAAATATGACATTTGGATGAAACATGTTAGATTCTAAAAATGATTTTCAGAAATTTTTTATATATTTATCCATGGGAAATATTTTCAATCCAGAAAATCATGATTCCCTAATGCAAGTATATAATATTTAGGTTCCAGGAACTCCCTTTAGTCCTCACTATAAACTAATCTCAGTTTCAGGATATAGTGGTTTGATTGTGTTCTTGGTATTTTATAAATGAGAGAATAACATTATGTTTGATTGAATCTAAAGTTCACATCATGTTAAAGATTTTATGTTCCACCATATTGGGACAAGAAGTGAGAAACCATACATGTGGATATAATTATATATATGAATTTGACTACTATCTGATAAGAAGATATTGGAAAATCAATATAATTAAAAATAGTTACCCCATGATATATAAAGAGTTTTTCACTTGTCACATAATAGAGTAAGTGGGATCTGAAGTGACATTAGCAATGTAAATATGTAAAGGTTACCTCACATCTAATGACATACATTTGGTAAATTCAATTTCCATTGGGATAAACACTTGATATGTAATGAAAATATAGTTAACACCTAAGAGTAACCTAGACAATAAATAAAAGTTCCATATATATACAATATTATCTAAGAATATTTTACTTTTCCTTTATGGGGATAATTTTAGCACTAATGATATGGCACATAAGGGTTACCATGGAACATTGTAGGATTTTAAAACATATTTCTCTAAATAATATTGGTTTTTAAATATATTATGATTCATGGAACATCAAATATAAATGACCCAAGAGATATTATATTTAAATAATTATAAAATTAAAAAAATAATAAAACCTATTGTTAATCAGAAAAGTAATCAATTGAAAATGCATATTTCAAGAGGATAAATAATTAATATGTTTTAGTGTTAGAAATCATTTGAAGATATGATTACAAATCCTAATTTATTTTATATGATTAATCAATTTTATATTTTTATAATGGATATTTGTGATAAATAAATACATTAACTGTTATATATATATTCATTTAAGTGATATTACTATAAATAATACCAATAAATTAATTATTATTCTTAAAAGTTCAGATTTCTATGAAATGTGTGGATTTTATGTTGTTTTGTTTAAAATTAATTTTTATCAAAATTAAAAATGGAATTTAATATAATTATATTAATTTATGATAGAATCTTATGAATAATATTTCTGTGACTTTTATAAAATAATTAATATTTTATTTATTAGTGAAAAATATGGGTTTTCAAGTATTATCACTTTTTTTAATTATCATAATTTAAAAAAGACATGAAAATTAATAAAAATTTTATTGAATAAATAAAATTAGTAATTAATATATTTAATTTTAAAATATTATTTTCAGCTTTGATATCTATGTTTAACATTTCCAATATTATGTAATATTGTTATTCAAATAAGTATAATTTTGGTTCCATTCATTTAATCATGTATTAATAAGGTTTTTTATTTTTTATTATTTTAAATGTAAAATAATTCTATTTTTATTCAATATAAATTAATTTATTCCTTAATAATAATAATAATAATTTATTTTGGTATAAAACTATTATAATGATTAAAAGGGAATTTTTCCAAAAATTTACTTTATTCAGTTTTGTTGGTCGGAGTGAATACTCAAGAGGGGGCTGAATTGAGTTCCAAATAAAATTTATGTTAAAATATTATATATTTAAAATCAAACAATATATAAAACAAGTTAAACTGTAGTGAATTTATACAGATTGAAGATGTTCACTTAGCTTTTCATATATTGATTAAGTCTTAGTTAATTTAACCACAAGATTAAACTAACTTTTCAAACTAACCTACTGATTTACAATAGGTGTAAAAACATGCTAATTTAACTATCAAAGTAGCTTTAAAATAGTTTTGTATTTCATAATAATAAGAACCTGAATACAAATATATATGTAGTATACATTAAACTTAAACTAAAGATGCACAACATATATAACAAGAGGTTCAGTCTCAAGCCGAGACTTAGTCCTCTCAAATTTATATAAATTTGATCCACACCCTGGATCGGGGTTAACAACAGTTTACAAAGCTATCCAGGCTAGGCAGGGACCTCTGCCACTATTCTTCATGGGAAACTAAATAAAATACTAGGCCACACAAGGACCTCTTCCACGGTAGATGTGGGTAAACAAGAGTTAAGAGTTTTGGAGTGTGGATTTTGATATCCTCCAGTTTAGTGCAAGAGACAGTGTGTGTGTGTAAGATATACAGAGTACACCACAATGATAAAAAGTAAATAAATAAATCACTTATAGAGAACAGATAAGAGTTTAGAAAGCTCTATTGATTATAAATGCAGTTTTGGACTCATTGGATTCAGCAGAAATGCTTCTGAGTCCTCTTGTTTTTCTGTTGAAAAACAGAGTGTCGTAGTTCAGCTTGTGTTCTACAGGAGTAAAAATGATCTCTTGATTCATCGTGTGTTCTTCAGTGGTGTTGGATTGCACTCATGAGAGTTCATTGAATGTCTTGCAATCTCTTTCTTGCTCAGTATTGTTATTCTTGTTCAAAACAGTGCTCTCGGGTGCATGTAAGTTCTTCTTGTTGTATCGTCACACTAGCGCACATATAATGCACCTCAATCTTCCTTATATTCTACAAGTTTTAGTAGTAGGAATGATTCCCTTTTTATAGGTACGAGATACAATTCCCTGACATGCCAAAAACTATCATTAAATAACATTGATTGCATTAAAAACATCAAATATGACTGTTAGAATTATTTAAATAATATTGACAAAAGGTTAAGAAACGATGTCACAATGATTATTTAAACTGTGTCTTCTTCACAGTATTTGGTTCATGGTATCTCCATGTCACTGTGTTTAGATCACAGTGTCTCAGTCACGGTGTGTCTTTAACGGTGTCTGGGTCACGGTGTGTCCTTCACGATGTCTGGGTCACGGTTTGTCCTTCACGGTGTCTGGGTCACTGTGTCTGGATCACGGTGTCTGGGTCACGGTGTCTGGGTCACGGTGTCTGAGACACATAAATACAAATAATTTTGGTAATAAAAAATTTGTAATATCATGAGAATAAAGGCGTTCATGATATACTATGTCAAATTACATTATATACACCATATAAAATTGATTTGGTGTATAACAACAAAGAAGTCTCAATGGAATGTAAATTGAGATGAATTATCTTATAAAGACCATATCCTTAGGTTAAGGATAAATCAACGACATAATTATGTGTGGAAAATATAAATACACTAAATATGATTGGATATTCACTGTAAATCAATCAGAGGACATTCACACATATTCTTGTAAAAACAACACCAATGAATTGGATATTTAACTCAACAAATGAAGATTGAGTTAAAATTACTCTTATCAAGTTCAAATCAATGACTTGAGAATTTATCAATGGAGTGATTTTGGGTATCAAAATTATATCCACAGAAAGGTGAGTGTAAATTATAACATAAGAAAATTAATAGTGATTCCACACATAATCTAGGAGTAAAATAATCAATGATTTTTGCATAAAGACGAATAAATGGAAATTAAAATTTCAAATTCCCTTATCGATTTGGTAACTTACGAAACATACACCCTTGAAAGAAATATAATACAATGATGATATAAATATATATAAATTAACGTATATTACAAAATTAATACAATCATGTGAAGTACACACACCACATGCCATAAATAAGTGGTGAACAATGGAATTCTCACGGAATTAAAAGTGAGATAAGAAACCCATTACTTTGTACTTTTTCCTTGGTCGACTGTAGGTTAACCTCCTGTATAATGGTCAAAAAAATTTATTGAATTATACAAGAATAATTTACATTAATATGATATCATATATGATCTTTTAACATTTATTTTTTAATAATATCTTAGTATTATCGTCGTTTCTGGTGTTAACGGATTCGTTTTCCTTTATTTTATTTGTTATGAGAGCCGTATTTGTTATGGATGGGATGTATATTATTCATATCCAGAATGATATAATGTCTCTAAAAATTATTTTTATTCATCAAACAAAATTTAGTCTTGAATGGATATGATGGAGAATGAATCTCATCGCGTTCGTGGAGACGGTAATCCGTACGTACGCACGAGCGACAAAATCATTCATTTGGTATTAAAATAATATATTATTGGATGGTATATCATATAGAAAGAATTATTATCATGTTATATTTATTATTTACATGAATTATAAATCATTATTATGCCCATCTAAATAATAATATATTGAATAACAATTACCCCACAACATAGAGACAGTAGGCTGTACGTACGCACGTATGGTGACATGTCATTCAAGGGATGGATAGAATAATGAATTTTTTTGTTCCATAATTATAATAACATCATATCATATAGAATATACTGGAGTTTTTATTTTAGAATGGAAATAACCAGGAAAGAATAAGTTGAAGAAGAAAGGAACTTTAAAGAGGGTGGTGAAGACGTTACCTCTTCTTCGGGTTCTTCCTTTTGATTTGATCAAAAGGGATTTTTAAGTTGTCTTTCTGATCAAAATAAGGCCCCTATGTTGAATTTAGGGACGTTTATAGAGTATTTGGGTAGGGTTTTGGCGTACCAAAAGACTAGGAATGTGTGAATTAGTTAGAAGGGGGTGCCCTTTTATAAGAGGGGTGAGGGGCACCTTTGGAAAAGCTAGAAATATTATTTTATAATAAATTCATATTCGGTTTGTAATGGCTCCAAAGTGGATTATTTAAAAGTTAAGGTGGGTATTGGTCGAAAACCACTCAACCAATAGATTTTAGACAGGTTTTCATCATTATATTAACCTTATCGTTTAGTTTGAACTCTTAGTTGATTAGATTGACATTTACCATGTCACTTTGTATTTTTATATTATATAGTTAACAAACTTACCAAATACAACAAAGAGACCCCCAAGTGGTTTATAAATGATGAAACTATCATGATATAAGTCTCTTGGAAAAACCTTATATTTTTAGAAATTTAATATAAATTAATAATATAATATTTGTTTTAAAAACTCTTTTCTGTAAATTTTGACACTATTCAATAATTGATTTTTTGAAAGTCATAACAACTTTATTAATTCGAAAAAAAATTTATTTAAGAAATCCTAGCATGTCATAATAAGAAATAAAAATCGTGGATGTCGTCAAAACATTCAAATTATATTTATTTTAACATTTATAATGCCAATTATTTGATTTTTTCATTAATAAAGAAAATACTACATCATTATTGTGTCATACATAAATTTAATTATTAAATGTCTAAAAATTATAAAAAAATACCATTATGAATTAAATCTATTAGCTTACTAATGAATATTTAAAGTCGAAAATCCAACATATATAACCATATGTAAAAAATTTTTTTCTAAAAGATATAAACTTATGTCATTTTTGTATTTACTTTACCTTAATTAAAATAAAGTGTCCATATCCCCTACAAGAGGCTCCATGGGGTCCCAAAATCGACACAAAGATGCCCATGGTCGGAAATGTATCCATAAATAAGGTTAAGATATGTTTTAGGGTAATTTAGTATTATTATAATATTATTTTTTAACCCTTATTTACCGGATTTACCCTTTAACCAAGGTAAATAAAATATTTACCGAAGTAATTATTCAAAATGTCTAAAAATAAAAGTTACCTATTTACAATAATTATACATCCTAATTCCAAATATGGAATCCATTTTTCCAAATTCAAAACATGGAAGTGGCAGAATTTAATTTAAAATTAATTCCCGCTGTCAAAACAAAAAGCGTGTTTTTAAGATATAATAACTATCAAAAGATTGATACTTGTTTATGTTTGGTTTATTTGTGAAATTATGTCCAATGACCAAAATTGTATTAAATGGTAAAAATATATTAAAAATTTACTTTAAAACCACTCAAATTCATAATTTATCACTATTACTTATTTTGATTAAAAAAGTTGTTTTTAATTAAAATTTATAAATTCTCACTATTCATCAAAATATGAAAGTTATCCAAAAAGTACCAAAATTTTATCGTAGGCTAATTTCAATATTCCGAATCCAAAAATTAATTCCATTTTGAAAGATAAAATTTATAAAATTTTAAAAAGTGGGTATTACTATTCAAAACAACTAGTTTTATTAGTTGTGGTGTGTGTTAGAACTTGAAGTTGCGTACAACACACGCTACTGTATTATTCAGCGAGAAGCGTAACGTGGAAGCTTGGGGTGTTACAAAAGATATGAAAAATTATTTTTTAGGAAAATGACTTTTAAATTTAATATGATTTTATACTAAAATCTAGTATAAATTCATTTCAAAAACAGTAATAAGAATATTATAAAAGAAAGTGAGAAAATGAAAATTTGAAATTAATTAAAAAAATACAATTTTAACATATAAGTAATTTTAAATAAAATATAATTTTCAGGAAAAGTGGTATTTTTCATTATTCACTACAAAATAAATCTTCATAGAAAATTCTCAAAACATATATATAATATAATTTTGAATTGAATAAAAAATTAATTTGAATTTATCATGTTAAATAATGTAATTTTGAAATTGAATATAAAAACATCATATAATAAATGATAACCCAATTGGATTAGAAATAATGATTTTTTCCTTTTGACTGAAAAATTGTCTAACATTTTTTAAATGAATATGACTCTATAAAATATTTATAGTGGATATATGATAATTTATTATATCTACATTACATGGGATATTACAATAACAACTTATATTTCCTTTCATGAGTTCATTCTTCACTTGATTTATAGCCCATGCTCATGATCTTTATCATTCCATTAGAAAAAATGACTTTTATCCTTTTCTCACTTTCATGAAAAATATGTCGATGACATAACTTTTAGAAGTTATTTTTTAATGAATTTCACTTTATGAAAGTCATTTTAGTTACAATTTATATCATTAACTATTTTATCCACCATTATATAATAGTAGTTAATTCTCCCCACTATATCAATAATTGTTGTAGAAAATCATATATAGTCCAATGATCCTAATGAAATCAGGTACCTACATAAGCCTAATATGTTTCATACTCCTTCCAATTCCAGCAAGATTTTATTCATTATTTGTATCTGAACAGAACTCTTTCCCACAATAGGAAGTGATTTATCTTCTTCATGATACAACATAATAATCCTTCTGGAAATATATTTCCACAAACATTTTCACTTTAATATATAGTGAAATGAAGATCCAATGTCCATAATACCATACTCTTGTGAATTAGTGCCAGTCAAAAAAATATCTATAATATCATTCCAGATATTATTTTATGAGGCATTTTTTGGTAGAATTTAATTTATAATTGAATCTTTTATCACCACAGTCATTCATCAGATGGCCTTCCTTTCTATAATTCTATCACATTAGACCACATTTACTCAAGCTAATATAAATATTGTTACTCCTATTTGTTAATTTCTTATAACACTCCAATGTAATTCAAAATCCTATAACATCCGCATCATATGAATTTTTGGAATATCCTTATATATTATTTCAATAAATTTACTCTTTTTTAATTAGATTTGAAACATTTATAAAAACTAATTCTGACTTTCAACTTGAGATACATAAAAGTATAATCATATCATCCCATAATTGTATGAGTGATGAATGTAAAAAACAAATCCCACTCCTGTTCTCTAAAATTCACCATCACCAATTCAAATACACTAAAAATAATGTTTATGTTTTTTATATGATCATATATCAACTTTTGGTTAACAATATCATTCTAAATATCCTCCATAATTGAAACACTTAATTCATTGATGTCATCCGGTCATACAAATTAACATGTATCTTCATAAGTTCCAATGTTTAATTCACATAATAAATTTTATAAGACACATTATATGCTATTTATATCAAAATCAAACATATTAATTTCGTATCCATCCTTTTCCATTCTTCTAACACTATCTCATTCATCTTGTATCCCATCAATGAATGGTCTAGATCCTTTTATAGAATAAATTCTCCTATCAAAATATTTAAGAATCCAAAATCCATCCCTTCTAACTTCTTATTCTAAAACATACCCAAGTATAATGTAATGGATATTATAATTAATTGTCCCCCCCCCTGAATCAGAAACTTGTAAAATGGATAAATAACTATTTACCGGAAATACCCTATATAGAAAAGGGTATAATTGTGTTACATTCCTAATAACATAAAAACCTTGTCTAGGTTTTGGTTATCCAAAACACAATGTCCAAATATCTGATATCACATTTTTTGTCTGAAGAATCCCCCAGTTGATAGATATTAACCTAACCATAAACATCATAAAAATTTAAATGAAACAATGAATTTTGAACCAAAGTATATACATGATTTACTATAACATAGATGAAATCAACATGCAGGTCACCTAAAAACTACACAATTGAACATTGTTGAAAATGTCCTATAAGATAATATAATTAAATAATAAAATGGAAAAAAGGGAAAATACTATTATTTATGTGGTTTAATATTAGTCTTACTCCATGTTGTATTAGTATAATACATTTATTCCAAAAACATATTATGATTAAAATTTTGAAAAATCATAAAGAAAATGAACCCACACTACAAATTATTGTAAATCATAGTTGAAGAAATGATATTCAACACCTTTTGATCTTAATGTAAATCTAATGAACTTGAATTAAATTATTATGGGAATCCATTCACTCATTTTAATGCATCTATTACCATAACATCCCCATCCGAAAAATAGTACGTGATTCTTGAAAACATATGAATTTTCCCTTATGAAACATTCTAATGAACCTTACATATAGAAATGTGGATTTTGATAATTCATTATGTATACTCAACATAAAAACTTATATATGAATAATAAAAATCATATCAACATCATATGTATCTCTACACTTCCCATTTTAGATTTAATAATTTTGATTTTAAATTCATTCTTCTTACTATATATATTTTGTTTTCGTTATTCCAAACTTTTTTATAGTGGTTACTAATAATCCATAATATCTATATTAAATTTGGAATCTATTCATTGAAAATATATACCTTTGTATATTCCAATTACACAGATGAAAAATCGATTTCATAATTTTTAACCTAACCAATACCAAGGTGTGATATCTGTATCATAATTGTTCATTTATATTATTGAATTATGAAATTTACTTATGAAATTTAATTTAATTCATTTTTAAAACATTATCTAATATAAATATCATGATATTATGTGATTTTTCTAATTTTTTTGAGGATTATGGTTATCAATAAACATGAGTGTTTAAGATCTGTGTTGTGTGACAAGATATTCAAGGAGATCATATATGAGAGGAACATAAGGCTGATGATTCTTGAAGAATGTATTTGTATGAACGTCAATATCAGAGTTTGTTAATTTAGAAAGTGACTACCTTCAATAATAAAATACTCTATTGGAAAGAGCAGAATAATTTCAATTCAAATCCATTTATTGATGTTTCTATTAGCTTGTTGATTGACATGGTTCAGTGGTGAAGGATTCTATGTTGTAGAGATCAATATGATTGTGAGGTTACATGAGAGAAGTATAAGATCTAATTTTGAATAATGTATTATCATCTATGATAAAGTTATTTATTTCTTAACTATTTCCCACACATTATCAATGATCATTACTTTTACAGATTATATCATATAGTTCTTGAAAATTATTTTAAATTCGTTATATATTCTACCTCCTGATGAGGATCAAGTACATCCTTTTGAGGTTGTTTTTTTTTAGTGATTTAGTGTAATTACATCCCATTCATGATGAATTCTTATATTTATATATTCATAAAATATGAAGCAATTGATAAGATGTTTCACTGATTGAGTTTTCCCTCTGAGAAATTTCATTAGAACTTCTGAAGTATTAGATCCACTAATAAATGTTATTTATCATCTAGGTAGTCAAGTTTTCATCCGACAAGGATTTTATCTCAAAATTCATTTTCTTGTTTCTTTAGAGATATTATTTCTTGAAATATTACTAAAATATTTGGTATTTTTTTGCGACAGGTTCTTCAATATTGAGTTTAGTGTCCATATTTATTCAATGGTCAGTTGGGAGTTATTGATACATTTTAGTATTATCCTCTATATTAGTTTTCAACAATGACTTATTTATAGTAATATAGTCCTCATAGTATTAATATAAACAGATATATATAGTATGCATATGTAAACCATCAGTTATCATTCTCCATCTAGTTTATAGGTTTTAGTGTGGATGAGGTTATAGTCATCACCATGGGTAATGTGGTAGAGAAGAAAGGTGTGATTAATTATATATAACATAGATTCTATAACTTATAGTATATGAGATTATTCAAGGAATTGACTGTGTATTTTCTACCTTATCATATAGTTCAATTTATTTGATATATTCTACCTTTTACATTGAAATAATTTTGTTATATCATTAATTCTTGGGGTTGATAAACATTTATTTCCCCTACTATTACACATGACCTTTTGAGGTAAGTTGAGATCAATTAATTTTCATTAGTTATTTGTGTTGGTAATGAGATAACATCCATTTTTTTAATGTTTTTACAATTTTATATTTAACTATACTGGTTAATCCTAGGAATACATTAATTATACACAATAAATGATATTATTTATTTTTATTTGAGGATGGTGAAGAGTGAACCACCCCCAATAACATGATATAGTCCCCTTTTATATTTATTTTGTATGAATGATGATATATTTAATAAAATAATAGGTGAAGAAGTTTCTCAAACTTTTTGAGGTGTTTACATATGGTTTTTTCTATTGAGCTTATTGAACCAACCCCATTTCCATGATATAGATTTTGATATTTATTTATAACATGCAAAATATCTAATTTCTACGTGTTTTCATCATATTATACATTTAAATATTTGAGTTTTGAATATATATATATATATATCAAGAATATATTGCAAAATAGATTCATCAGATAAAACCTATAATATTGGGGTTATCCAATGTTGTTTTTGAAGATATAAGATAATAGTTTCTATCTGGGAAATAAAAATCATCAGTTTAACTAGTTGATAAAAAATAACAATTATCACCTCTTCAGAAATTAAGACATGTTTTATCAGTTGAAGAAATATATTTGGATTTCAATGATTTATTTTAATTTTGGGTATCACTATATGATGGTAAAATAAGAATATGCTTTGAAGACTATATTCATGTATCCCTGTGGAAAATTTGTGTTTATTGTGATCCCCTTCAGGTTTATGAACGCCCAAACTATTTTCATGTGACTGATAAATGTGGTGTTCCATGAGTTTTTTGATAAATTTATGATGGTGATAAATGATGATATCATGGTGTATTTGAGTTCAAATGAGGATTATGTTGTGTTTTTAAAGACTAAGTTATGGGACATTAAATTAAATCTATAATATATAAAGCTATTATAGTGTAGTCTGTGTATATATGAGGTTAATTTCCTTGCACATTTCATATATAAGAAGGGCGTGGTAGTTTATCCTTCAATGATTAATGGGAATGTATATTGGGTATATTATTTTAATTTTATTATTTGTTATAGTTTATATGTTCTAACAAGATATTATAAGTGGTTAATTTTTAATTTCACTAAAATTACCCATCCTTTGAAATCCAAATATATGAAACATTTTGCCTAATAAAGACAAATAAGTATATAGTGATATTTTGGTACTTACAAATGATTTAATAAATTATCACATTCATAGATTAACAGTGGAAGGATTTATATTAAATAGTCATTTAGGATGCTTCTTATCATTATATAGGATTCATAATATTACCATAGCACTAATTGACATATTAGAGGTCTAAAAGATAAGCCCTAATTAGCATAAAAATTCCACCAATGATCTTGATCCTATATAGGATGTGCATGGATTAAATCGGAAGATATATTATCTTATTATAGTGTCAAATGTGCTTTATATAGTCGATAATAGACCACCATATGTATTCATTTTGTGATATAGTAATTTTCATTAGTGTATATAGATGTAGTTCTTACAGGATTATTACTTTGAGATCACTTGAATTATGGGGAATGAAAATCAGATTACTGATGCTGCATGTATGATGTGATGTTGTAATATTTTTAATAAAGCATTAGAGAATTGGTGGATGACTATTTTTCTTAATGAATTTCATATTTACATTGTGTTTGTTAAAATTCATGTATGTCTTTACATGATGACATTTCATTCTTCATTGATCCAGTAGGTTGGGTAGTGGCATATGAGGGATCAAAAATTGAAGGTCTAAAGAGATTATATTGTTTGAGAAGATTATCATGGGGTGTTATTCACATAAAGCTTCATTATAAAAGATGATATTTTTTATTGTTATGTGAGAGGATATTCTAAATGACTTTCATTGATGATATCTTGCTTTATATCCTTTTATTTGCCACATGTGTCAAGATTTCAAAGATATGTTATGGTGGTTGAGTATATAGAGTGTGGTGATTTAACTCCTGTCTCAATGTCTTGTTTCATATTTGGTGAAATTGATGTATAAAATTCATGCTTGTATTATAAATCTATTATATGTTCCATAGTGAAAAATATGGAATATTGATAACATTCATGGTTAATTTTCATTACGATTTTGTTGAATATGAAAATATTTAGGAATTTTTATATTGACTAATGATACGGGCTCATATCATAGTGATCAAGGAGTTGAATGTGGTAAATTACTTTGAAAGGGTTTATATAGATTTTTTGGTGAAGAATCATAGTCTTTAATGGACAATCAGCTTTTATATATACCTATATTTTTTCTCAAGAGAATGAATGATCCAACAACAGAATTTTGTATTCTCGTTTTACCTCAAAATTACATTTCATCATTTGATGAATATGAAGGTAGAGTTGAAAATATAGTTGGTAGGGGACACGTTATGTGAGTTTATTCTGGATTTAATAGACTTTTAGGAATTAAAATTTCCCTTTATTGATTATTAATATAATAATAATGACATATTTTTCATCGAAATAAATTTTTGATGGAATTATTTAATATACTATATAGATAACTATTTTATTTGATCATGCTTAGGAATCCAAGGATTCTTTGACTTCATTTTTGAAATAGCATGATGAATAATTTATATGTGATTAATGAAGGGATTAATGGTTCTCAAGACATTAGGAAGTCATATTAAAATTGAATGATGAGAAAATGGAGTTTTGAGGTTAGTAATCATAAGTTTTTAATTGTTTTTTCATATCATATTATCGTGTGTATTTATAGGGTAATCAAAATTACTATTTATTTAATGCACATTCTGATGAGTTAGATCCAATTGTAGAGGTAATTGATTGGTTTCATCTTCATCCCTAGAGAGATTGTGTTCATAATAAATTTCACATTATTTCTCTCTAAAGATATATTCATGATGAATTAATTTTATTTTTTTAGTTTGAATAAGATATTAGTGAGTTTGTGATAATCACACTAAGAACATGTTAGATATATGATCTTCAATATAAGGTACTATGATTCCACGTAATTATGTTTTTTCATGCCCCATGGGGTAATGAAATCATAGAGGAATATACAAGTGGGTAGGAATCTTATATTCATGCTTAGTATCTGAACATTATTTAAGTATTTATTCTTATAGATATTTTTTTTATTTATACAATCATGGTACTATTGGGTTTTTCTATTGGGTAGTGTTGTAAAATTTTTAATAGAGATATTCTTATTTGATAGGTATCTCATAATGATCATTGTTTATTATGTTTTTTTTAGTTTTCATTATTATCAATGATGAGAGTAGTTTAAATGATGATTAATATTGAGGCAGATAATTTCATGTCCCTTTAATTTATGTTTCATAGGCTTTTTTGGTGGTACAAGAGAGTTTAGAATTGGTATAGGATAATTGGTATGAGTAAATATAGAAGTATTTGATAGGTATCTCACAATGTTCATTGTTTTACTTCTATTTATTCATTCTCATAATTTAAAATATTCTTGTGTTTACATTTACACATTATATAAATTACATTAATGTATTGGATTTTTACTCTTATAATTCAAGGATTATTAGTTTTTTTTCTTTTATATAATATATATACAAAATTATTAACCTATATATGTTATTTAATCCTTCAGAAAGGGGGATCCTTTAATATTTATGAATTTATACACGGGACATTATAATTTCTATTATAATTTAGGAATGATATAGGTCAGGGTTTCAACATTTTTTTTGAAGCCATCTATTTTAGAATGAGATCATTTATGCATAAAAATATAACATAATTATGATTTATTTCCCTTAATCTTATCTTATAAAATTTATAAAAGTATCTATCTCTGAAAACCATTATATGAAGATAATTAAACTAACATGATGTATGAAAAACATGGATATTAGTAGAGTTATAAATTTTCAAGTGTGATCTAGATAGGAATAATTTCTTTGGAATTACATTAAATATAATATCATTGTTTGTTCATTTTCAATATACTTTGTTTGTTAATTTTAAAGAGGTTTTTTTCTCAATAATATCATAATTCAAAAAAACCATTTTATATTTAAAATTCTAGGATATTTGAATATATTTATCCTATTATATATATGATTAGTGTAACGTGGAAAACGTTTCACTTCTTATTTCTCATTATTACGAGTTTGAAAAACTTGTTCAAAATGGGGGAATAAATTCTCTAATATTATAAAATTATTCTGAAATTATAGGAAAATAATTTATATTTTACAAAATAGCTTTAAATAAATCATAAATTTTTTATTATTGACCATTTTTAAAAACATCACATCACATAAGTTTTTTTTCTAATATACTTAATGATAATTTACATTGTAAAGGTACATTATACACTATGTTATTTTCTCTTATTGATGTGATGTGTTTGGTTTTCATTTTATAATATTTATTTTTAAAAATATTATAAAAAAATAATTTTAAATATACCTGAAATTTTATTTCTAAATAATTTCCATTTAATTTTCTCCTTCTCCTATTCAAAATGATAATCCCAAAATATGAGAATGGAAAATATTATAGGGGATAATACTTTTTGGATAAAATTATGTTGAAATAAAAGTCCTATAATGTTTTCAAAATTTTCATTTTCATATCCATAATGGGGGTAAATTTCCAGAATATTAAACTAACATTAACCAAAATTGAAAATTTTCTTCATACAATTTATTACACATCTATATGTTGGTTGTAATACGTTCTCCAAATGATTTATAAAGATTTTCTAGAATTATTTATTTCATATTAATTTGTCACATTGATTATCGTACTATCTAATACTTATTGATGCTCGATTTTTTTCTTTTCATGTGTTTCGCTTTTTCAAAATATCAATGGGAGATATATTCTAGAATCATTTCTATAGTTTTTAATACGATTATTTCATGTTATTATTTCCTCCCAAAGTGGGTGACTTTCGTGACTTTTGGAGTCTTCAGAAATGTATTTATGTAGTATGTTTCCCTATTTCAAGGTGAAGAGATTTATTTTCAATCGGATACAGTTTGGATGAATTATTTAAGGGTGTAGTTTTTATATGAATATTTATGTAGAGTTTTGTTTTAAAGGATGATAATGTATATCCACCAAATCATAAATCTAGTGGGAGAAAAAATGGATGTAATAAAAAGTTTTCTTTTTGGATATTTTATTTAAACAAACTGTTCGTGTAAATTTAAGTGGTTTTAAATAAGGGGGATATTATTAATTCAATTAACAATCCAATATCATTTTTTTAAATCACAATATACTGAGAAATTATTTTTACTTAATCGTAGGTGTCGATTATGTCCTTTTAAGTAGACATTATATTTTGAATATATATGTTTTTGTAAGTAATCTATAAAAATTTAAAAACATTAATAAGAAGTAATTAATCATGTAAATAAAAATATAGATAGGCTTCGATGTTAGTTATAAATGAAAATTACTATCTCAAAAGTTATTGTTAGATTTAATTATAAAGAGACCTATAAACAGATATAAGAACATTGAGGAATAAATACTTGAACACAATGATGATTATATGTTAATGAGACTATAATGGGGTAAAATTTTAAATTGTGTTGGGAAAAATCATATTAATTTTGACTGTTCCTAATTTCAAATATTTTTTGTTTTTTTTGCATAGTGGTTTTAATTATGAGATAATTAATTTTAAAATATCTATGTATTTATCTATCATAATTGATTCCTATAATCATATATTATTGAATAGATTTCAATACTGGAATATATTTTATGAAATTTTTTGGTTTCAAAATATAAAGGGATACTACTTGTGGCTCATCGTGTATATAAAATTTGATCATGGGAATAAATATTTCTTCTATTAGTGGTGTTTTTAATGAATTATATACTATATGAAATATATAGTTTCATATAGTATTGATGTTTCTTGTAATAAACATGTTTCTTCCAATGGTTGTTTTGAATGAGTTCCTAGTTCAAAAATTATTACATTGGATCTGGTTGTTGATCCTCCAACCACTTTAGTATTAAATTGAATTTTTCCCTCATCTAAAACTTTTTTGTAACAATATCCATTAATTAGAGTATTTTGATATTAATATGATAATATATATATTTTTTAAATTGTTTTGTTAATTTATGATTGGTTTAAAATTATATTAGTTTTTTTAACTTTTGATAGAATATTTTTCAATACATTTATACTTTTTTTATAATTGATCTATTCTGTAATTGTATATTCTTAAAAGCATTCCATTTTTTTACCCTAATATAAAATTTGTGTTTTTTTATTTATCTATTTTTTTCAATTTTATGCTAATGTTTATAAATGATTAATTGTTTTCTACATCCATCTTTCTGAAACATGGTTTGGTAAATTGTACAGCCAAATAAAGAATCTATTCCTTAGTGATCTTGTTACCTTTTTGAGGATAATCCATTATTACAAGAACTATGAATATTTAATTATATAATTGATAAAAACCATGTGATTTAATTTCATATAAGAAATGAACTTATATGTTACGAATATGGATAACAGAAATAGTGTGACATTGTTCTATATTTATAGGGGAATCAGTTTGATGAACCCTTATAAATAGGTCCTTGATTCACTGTTGGTAAATAATTTCTTAGACCATGTGGCCAGATAGTATAAAATATTCTAGACTCATCGAGTAATGATTTCATGTTTTGTTTTTGGTTTGGTAAATTATACATTCAAACTATATGTCCTCATGACATTTTTAAATTGTTATTTTTTAACATTAACTACATCTAATTAAAACCCAAAATTGGTTTCTTTCACACATTTTCATTCAAATAACCTATATAGGGAGATTCATATATCTCTCTACATCCTCTTCAAGATTTTCTACTTTCTTCAATATTGGTTTCTCATGTTTAGATACAATTTACTCTACTATATCTATCTATTTACATTTCCATCACCCCATTTCTTCTTCATACTAATATCATGGTTCATGATGGATAAAATATAGTCATTTGATTTTTAAAAATTATATGGATTCATTATATCCATATTGAATGGATTACACCTTTGGTCTTCCTCTTTCTATATTGAATGGTTTTCATCCAACCATGGTTGATTAATGTTTGTGTTTCCATGTATTATAATTTTCATAATAGACTATGTTTTTCTAAATCCTTATATAGATTATTATTTAAGAAAAATATATGTGTCTGTGAGTCTTTTGGAACCTATATAATAGTTTTTTTGGTTTTATTATTTCATCTCCGGATTTTAGGATGTTATTTTCATAAAATTTAATTTTATTCACTCTAAACTAATTTTTTTTCACATTATATGTATACTAAAAGTTAGAATTGTATTTTCTTAAAGAAATTTGTTTTGAAAAGGATTTTGAATCTCTAAATCATTTACATATTGAAATTTTTATAATTTAATAGATTGTTTTGGTATAATTGTATTTCTTTTTATCTTGAAGAGGTTCTTTAATGTATTATTTATTTATCTATAAATAAATTACGATATTTTTGTTATTCAAGTGTTTTAATGGTGATATTATCTTCATTATTTTATATAAAATTCTAAACATAGATTTTTTTACCAATATCCAAATTAGATTCCCAAATGATATATTATTTCAAAATGGGATTGAAAGGTATTTAATGTACACAATTATTAGCTACCAATTTACTCCCTATTTTGATATTTGTATAAATGTGTTTCATAAAATACGATACAACCATGGTTTATGTCCTATGAAAACATGATTTATTTGAGATAATGGATAATATGACTAATTACGATTATGGTTTCTGTTTCAATGTAAAAAAAGGTTATATTTTATAAAATAATTATAGGGAGGTTAGAAGATATGTTTTTTCTATTATGAGTCCCAGATATGATATCTGTTATTGGTATTGGAGTTATGTATTTTAAAATGTTTTTCCACCTCTAGTAAAAAATATCATTAGAACCCTAGGTAACTAGGTGGGATATTAATATTTTGTTGAAACTATTGTTATTTTAATGTACTTACAAGAATCAACAGATATATGATACATCATTACTACGTGGAGTTCCACCAATGAGTCTATTATAGGGTAATATAGGTGGTAATATGATAGAAAATAAATTAATAGTTCATTATAATATCACCCATAGTACATATATGTTCAAATTACTAGTAAAAGTGGTTATTCCCATGATTATGAATAATTTATATATAATTATATGATTCTGTACCTTGATTATAATTCTTTTTTATTTTCATTGATTATATTTTCTTGATTTTTACAGATTTAGTCAATCGAATTTCATGTTTTAATTTAAATATAAGTTCCATTATTATGTTTTCCTTCTATGTTTAGAATTACCTTATTATTATTCATGCTAATTATCTTACTTAGATGATTATTTCTATAACCTTTAACATATATTTTCTTATTCATTTAATGATTTATATTGTTTTTTTTCATTTTAGTGTTTAAAAAATAGATTTTGAAAGGGTTTGGATGGTCAATTTAAAATGTTTTTTCTAATGAAATGGTTACTATTTTTTAAAATATTTTTTGTATTTTTATTTTAAAACGGAGTCTTTTGGATTTATTATAGGTTTATTTTTCAAAAAAATAATAAGAATACACTTTCAAATGATGAATATGAAAAGTAGTATTTACGGAATTTTTTGATAACAAAAATTTATAGACTTTACTGAAATTTTACTAAACTATTATGCTCGAACCCAAATAATTAATCTATGTTTCAAAATATTTGATTTATATTATAGGTTTAATTGTTTGTTTCAAAGATCATCATCTATATGGACTGTTCTTTGGGGACCTCATATAGAGAAAAGTCTATGGGGAGTTTAGATGGTGAACTTAAGTCATGTGGCTTTCAATTGTATAATTGTTTGATTTTATCTATCTATTTGCTTCATCAATGTGTCTTCTATATTGTTTGGGTCATAAAAAATTAAAATATAATTCTTACAATATTACATGAAACATGGGATCAAAAACAAGAGGAGAATAATTTCCATGGTACTATATTCTTGTAGGAGTATTGGTACTATAGTAGGTAATATATAGTGGTACAATATGAATGATACAAATATCCTATTTTTTATTTAGGAGAATGTTTTCGGGAATTGCGCCATAGGAGCTTTGTGCCATCAATATTTCTTCCCTATACGGTTTTTGGGCTATCATTATAGGGACCCCATATAACTAGATTAAATAGAGGATGTGCGATGGTGGTCGGAAGTGTATGAACATAGGGAGTCCATTGAGGATTTAGTAGTGGCATGACTAATAACTAACAATAGTGAATGTGTGAATATAGAAACCACACAAACTTATAAAATAATTAATGGGGATGTGAATGCGATGAGCTAGTAATGAAAAATTTCATGAATATAAGAGGGGTATGTTGTATATTTTGAGGTCCCTATTTAAAGTTATACATTCCATTATTCCTTCAAGCCTTATAATTTAGGACTTTGGGACTTTGGTCCCCTGGGCTATGCAATTTTGGCTATTGGGTTGTATAAGGGATTCCATTAAAACTAGTTAAAAAGGGTATTATATAAAAATAATATAAAATTCAAATCAATTGGGAAAAGGGTGTGTATTATAAAATTAATCTAGTTTTCCAAAAATGGGTTATTATTAATATTTTTATATTCAAATTATTTTGATTTTTTTCAAGTTATTCCTTGTTTAGTTTTAAGGTATTTTATGATTTCCAATTTCATTTTTCATAAAAATATGACATGTGGATGAAACATGTTAGATTCTCAAAATGGGTTTCAGAATTTTTTTATATATTTATCCATGGGAAATATTTTCAATCCAGAAAATCGTGATTCCCTAATGCAAGTATATAATATTTAGGTTCCAGGAACTCCCTTTAGTCCTTACTATAACCTAATCTCAGTTTCAGGATATAGTGGTTTGATTGGGTTCTTGGTATTATTTAAATGAGAGAATAACATTATGTTCGATTGAATCTAATGTTCACCTCATGTTAAAGATTTTATGTTCCACCATATTGGGACAAGAAGTGAGAAACCATACATGTGGATCTAATTATATATATAAATTTGACTACTTTCTGATAAGAAGATATTGGAAAATCAATAGAATTCAAAATAGTTACCCCGTGATATATAAGGAGTTTTTCACTTGTCACATAATAGAGTAAGTGGGATCTGAAGTGAAATTAGCAATGTAAATATGTAAAGGTTACCTCACATCTAATGACATACATTTAATAAATTCTATTTCCATTGGGATAAAACACTTGATATGTAATGAAAATTTAGTTAGCACCTAAGTGTAACCTAGCCAATAAATAAAAGTTCTATATATGTACAATATTATCTAAGAATATTTTACTTTTCCATTATGGGGATAATTTTATCACAAATGATATGACACATAAGGGTTACCATGGAACAATGTAGGATTTTAAAACATATTTCTCTAAATAATATAGTTTTTTAAATATATTATGATTCATGGAACATAAAATATAAATGAACCAAGAGATATTATATTTAAATAATTATAAAATTAAAATAATAATAAAACCTATTGTAAATCAAAAAAGTAATCAATTAAAAATGCATATTTTAAGAGGATAAATAATTAATATGTTTTAGTGTTAGAAATCATTTGAAGATATCATTACAAATCATAATTTATTTTATATGATTATTCAATTTTTTATTATTATAATGTATATTTGGGATAAAAAAATACATTAACTATTATATATATATTCATTTAAGTGATATTACTATAAAAAATACCAATAAATTAATTGTTATGCTTAAAAGTTCATATTTCGTTGAAATTTGTGCATTTTATGTTGTTTTGTTTAAAATTAATTTTTATCAAAATTAAAAATTGTATTTAATATAATTATATTAATGCATGATAGAACCTAATGAATAATATTTTTGTGACTTTTATGAAATAATTAATATTTTATTTATTAGTGAAAAATATGGGTTTTCAAGTATTATCACTTTTTTAAATTATCATAATTTAAAAAAGACAAGAAAATTAATAAAAATTTTATTGAATAAATAAAATTAGTAATTATTATATTTAATTTTAAGATATTATTTTCATCTTTGATATCTATGTTTAACATTTCGAATATTATGTAATATTGTTATTCATATAAGTATAATTTTGGTTCCAATCATTTAATCAAGTATTAATAAGGTATTTTTTATTTTTTATTGATTTAAATGTAAAATAATTCTATTTTTATTCAATATAAATTAATTTATTATTAATAATCAAAATTAAAATTTATTTTTGGTATAAAACTATTTTAATGATTAAATGGGCATTTTTCCAAAAATTTACTTTATTCAGTTTCGTTGGTCGGAGTGAATACTCAAGAGGGGGCTGAATTGAGTTCCAATTAAAATTTCTATTAAAATATTGTATATTTAATATCAACCAATATATAAAACAAGTTAAACTGTAGTGAATTTATACAGATTTTAGATGTTCACTTAGATTCTCATAGATTGATTAAGTCTTAGTTAATATAACCACAAGATTTAACTAACATTTCAAACTATTTACTGATTTACAATAGGTGTAAACACTTGCTAATTTAACTATCAAAGTAGCTTTAAAATAGTTTTGTATATCAATGTAATAAGAAGTGGAATAAAAATATATATTTAGTATACTTTAAACATAATCTAAAGATGCACAACATATATAACAAGAGGTTTAGTCTCAAGCTGAGACTTAGTCCTCTCAAATTTATATAAATTTGATCCACACCCTGGATTGGGGTTGACAACAGTTTACAAAGCTATCCAGGCCATGCAAGGACCTCTGCCACTGTTCTTCGTGGGAAACTAAATAAAATACTAGGCCACACAAGGACCTCTTCCATGGTTGATGTGGGTAAATAAGAGTTAAGAGTTTTGGAGTTTGGATTTTGATATCCTCGAGTTTAGTGCAGGAGACAGTGTGTGTGTAAGATATACCGAGTAAACAAAACTGCTCAAAAGTAAATAAATAAATCACTTATAGAGAACAGATAAGAGTTTAGAAAGCTCTAGTGATTAGAAATGTAGCTCTGGACTCATTGGATTCACCAGAAATGCTTCTGAGTCCTCTAGTTTTTCTGTTGAAAAACACAGTGTCGTAGTTTAGCTTGTGTTCTACAGGAGTGAAAATGATCTCTTGATTCATCGTGTGGTCTTCAGTGGTGTTGGATTGCACTCATGAGAGTTCTTTGAAAGTCTTGCAATATCTTTCTTACTCAGTATTGTTCTTCTTGTTCAAAACAGTGCTCTCGGGTGCATGTAAGTTCTTCTTGTTGTATCAACACACTAGCGCACGTGTCATGCATCTCAATCTTCCTTATATTCTACAAGTTTTTCCAGTATGAATGATTCCCTTTTCATAGGTAAGAGATACACTTCTCTGACGTGCCAACAACTATCACTAAATAACATTAATTGCATTAAAAACATCAAATATGACCGTTATCATTATTTAAATAATATTGAAAAAAGGTTAAGAAACAATGTCACAGTGATTATTTAAACGATGTCTTCTTCACATTATGTGGTTCTCGGTATCTCCATGTCACTGTGCTTAGATCACGGTGTCTCAGTCACGGTGTGTCTTTCACGGTGTCTGGGTCACGGTGTGTCCTTCACGATGTCTGGGTCACGGTTTGTCCTTCACAGTGTCTGGGTCACAGTGTCTGGGTCACGGTGTCTGGGTCACGGTGTCTGGGTCATGGTGTCTGGGTCACGGTGTCTAGGTCATGGTGTATGTCTAACTGTGACTGTGTCTTGTACATAGTCTGTCTTACTGTGTCAAACATCACGGTGTATCTATACTTAGACAAATATCTGTATTTACACTTAGACAGTAATATGCAGAATATGGATGAACCATAATTATTAGATATTAAGAGAACTTGAATCATAATGTCTTGATAATATAAGTGAGATATGTGATTATGCGTAAGACTTTTAAATAATAAATAGAGTAATTAACATCAATAAAATTTTCTATCATTTAAAACATGATGTGTAGTTATTATTGAGACTGAAAAGCGTTAGCGAGATATGCAATTAAGATTTAGAGTAATTAACATTAATAGGATTTTTTATCATTAAAACAAGATTAATACATGAGGAGTCCAACAATCTCCCACTTTTTGATGATCACAAATCATATATAGTCAAAATATAAATGAAATGTAACATTAAAGAAACTAGCATATTAGAATATAAAAAATTAGTGATTAATATATTCGATAATACCATATCTCATTACAGAAATAATACTTGTAGTTTTACTTGTACTTGTTTCTCCCCCTTTGGGATTTTCAAAAGGTAGATAAAATGAAATGAAACAATGCATTTATAATTAAAAAGGGTTCAGAATATAACATTCAAGAGAAATACAAATAGTATATAACAAATTACATCCCATCAAAAAAATAAAATAGTCCCTGGACTCTTCAAGGATCCACCTTTTCCTTGCCTTTATCAGTAGCAGGAGTTGGTGCTTATGTAGAAGAAGGCATAGATGTGGTAGACAAATAGGGTAAGGGTATACCTTCAAAAAACGGTTGGAGCCCAAGTAGGAGCAGTAGAAGATCTAGGTTGTGGTTGGTCAAGAATGACTGGCCGGATCTAAGAAAGAGCTTGGCTGACTGACATGGTAGTTGAGGCTAAGATAGGTAGACCAGGTCTAAGGGCTATGGCAGCTGGAGCAGCAATAGAAGTACTCCACAAATGAAGATATGGATTCAAAAGATTGATGAAATCAGCAATGATTTCTCCAACATATTTCTGAGCTGTCTTCTGAAGCACTCCACGTTGCTTTCATTTTTTCTTGTATTTAATGTCTTTATTTTCGTGTTTCTTTTTGAACTTCATTTTTGGGAAGTCTGCTTTTATATGTCCTTTTTATTTTCATTCGTAGCAAACAACTTCATCACTTTTATCTGGATTTTTCCAGTCCTTCTTCCGATGTCCCTTATTGTCATACTTACCCTTGTAATTTGTTTTTCTGAAATATTTCTTCTTCCTATAACATTTCTTAAACCATATGGCTATCTGAGCCATTTCAGAATCACTGTCAGAGTCTGAGATTTCACTTGTTAAACTGTCATCTTGTATTAGAGAGTTTTCTTTGTCCATACTCTTTGAAGCAGTAGTCTTGAAAGCCACTGATTTCCTTTTTGATTCATCCTCTTCCTCCTTATTCACCTTGATTTCTTCCTCATACATCATAAGCTTACCAATGAGTTCTTTGAAAGGTAGAGTAGAAATGTCACATGACTCTCTGATTGAAACAAATGTGCCTCTCCATCGGTTTGGTAGACACCTCAATATCCTCATGATTTGTTCCTTTGCTGGAACATCTTTACCAAGTGAATTAATTGTATTGACTATCTCATTGATCCTAAGATACATATCAGAAATGGGGTCATCAGTCTTCATTTTAAAATTGTCATATTTAATAGTATATGTATTTAATCTCATTTCTTTAACATTTTTTGTTCCTTCATGAGAAACACCCAATGTATCCCAAATTTGAAAAGCAGTTTTGCAAGAAGATATTATATTAAATTCCTTATCTTCTAAAGCACTGTACATGGCATTCATGGATTTACAGTTATTATTTTAAGCAGTCTTTATAAGTTTATCCCATGTTGTTCTTTCGGTTTCTGGAATTTTATGTTGAGATTCTATTGCAGTCCAGATATCAAAACCCATGCTTTCTAAACGAATTTTCATTTTAAGTTTCCACTGAGCATAGTTTGTACCATTAAAGAAATGTGTCCTGTTAGTAGCAGCATCCTCTAGTCTATTATCCATAACTAGATTTTAGAAAGTAAATTTAAAGATATTCAAATTTAAAACTAATTGAAATTTAAGATCTTTAAAGATGAAACTAAAATCACAGTTGAAAAACAGAGTATTTCAAAAATCCTTAAACAAAAACAACTCATTTGATACCAAATTTTGGTCGGAGTGGATACTCAAGAGGGGGGGGGGGTGAATTGAGTTCCAATTAAAATTTTTGTTAAAATATTGTCTATTTAAAATCCCCCAATTTATAAAACAAGTTAAACTGTACTGAATTTATACATATTGTAGAGGTTCACTTATCTTCTCAAAGATTTATTAGGTCTTAGTTAATATAACCACAAGATTTTACTAACTTTTGAAACTAACCTACTGATTTACAATTTGTGTAAACACTTGCTAATTTAACTATCAAAGTTTCTGTAAAATAGTTTTGTATTTAAAAGTAATAAGTGGAGGAATAAAAAGATATATGTAGTATACTTTAAACTTAAACTGATGATGCACATCAGATATTACAAGAGGTTCAGTCTCAAGCCGAGACTTAGTCCTCTCAAATTTATATAAATTTGATCCACACCATGGATCGGTGTTAACAACAGTTTAAAAAAATTTCCAGGCAACACAGGGACCTCTACCACAGTTCTTCATGGGAAACAAAATAAAAGACTAGGCCACACAAGGACCTCTTCCACAGTTGGCGTGGGTAAACAAGAGTTAAGAGTTCTGGAGAGAGGATTTTGATATCCTTCAGTTCAGTGCAGGAGACAGTGTGTGTGTAAGAAAAACAGAGTACACAATAATGCTCGAAATTATATAAATAAATCACTTAGAGAGAACAAATAAAAGTTAGGAAAGCTCTAGTGATTATAAATGCAGCTCTAGACTCATTGGATTTAGAAGAAATTCTTCTGAGTCCTCAGTTTTTTCTGTTGAAAAATAGAGTGTCGTAGTTCAGCTTGTGTTCTACAAGAGTGAAAATGATCTCTTGATTCGTCGTGTTTTCTTCAGTGGTGTTGGATTGCACTCATGAGAGTTCTTTGACAGTCTTGCAATCTCTTTCTTGCTCAGTATTGTTCTTCTTGTTCAACACGGTGCTCTCGGGTGTATGTATGTTCTTTTTGTTGTATCGTCACACTAGCACACGTGTACTGCATCTCAATCTTCCTTATATTCCACGAGTTTTGGCAGTAGAAATCATTCCCTTTTCATAGGTACAAGATACGGTTCCCTGACATGCCAAAAACTATCATTAAATAACATTAATTTCATTAAAAACATCAAATATGACCGTTAGTATTATTTAAATAATATTGAAAAAAAGATAAGAAACAGTGTCACAGTGATTATTTAAATGGTGTCTTCTTCACGGTATGTGGTTCACGGTATCTCCATGTCACAGTGTCTAGATCACAGTGTCTCGGTCACGGTGTGTCCTTCACGATGTCTGGGTCACGCTGTGTCGCTCACGGTGTCTGGTTCACGGTTTGTGCTTCACGGTGTCTGCGTCACGGTGTCGAGGTCACGGTGTCTGGGTCACCATGTCTGGGTCACGGTGCCTGGGTCAGAGTGTCTGGGTCATGATGTCTGGGTTACGGTGTCTCAGTCACGATGTCTGGGTCACGGTGTCTGAGTCACAGTGTCTATCTGACTATGACTATGTCTTGTATATAGTCTGTCTTACTGTGTCAAACATCACGGTGTCTCTATAGATAGACAAATATCTGTATTTAGACTTAGATTGTAATATGATGAATATAGATTAAGCTTAATCATTAGAGAGTAAGAGAACATGAATCATAAAGGCTTGATAATATAAGTGAGATATGTGATTATGCATAAGACATATAAATAATAAAGAGAGTAATTAACATCAATAAGTTTTTCTATCATATAAAACATGATGTGTAGTTATTATTGAGACTGAAAATCATTAGCAAGATGTGCAATTATTATTGACAGTAATTAACAGTAATAGGATTTGTGATAATTAAAACATGATTAATACATGAGGAGTACAACAAGTTTCATTTTTATAGAAATGTTAATTTTTACAACTTTTTAGTAGAATGGATTTTATAATTTTTACTATTTGGTTACAATTTGGTATTAATTTCAATTTTTGGTTTATTAATTATGAATAATAATATTGGTAAAACATGGCCACCATAGTACTGGTCAAAAGAGATAACGAGTGGTTAAAATTAAGAAATATGGTTTAATATATCATAACAATTTATATAAATTTTATTCTCCTTATTTATTTGGAATAATAATAATCCTATATTTTAAGTGTTGAAATTTTTCAACAATTTCTGTGATAGATATGATTAATATGATTATAATTTTTTGTATTCACAAGTGTCCACACCATTCATTTATAAAAAGGAACCTCCTCTACTCAGTTCGTCACACACATTATTCAATATAGATCAAAAAATTGTTTAAAAAAATAATTTAAAAATTTACTCTATACATCCTAGAGTTCTCATATCCCCAAAATACAGACCTAAGAAAACTTATTGTTAAGCCTAAAGAAGGTTTTCAAATTAAGAGATATAATTCTTAACTGAGTGCTTAATGATTCATTATTCTTCTACATCCTTAAAATATTTTTTATCATCATTATATGATTACCCAAGGATTGTAAATATAATTATAATTTATTATGTTGAGGTTTCAATAATTTCTATATATAATTTCCATCCTTTGGGAAATGAAAATAATAATCATTCATACGTGTGGACTACCACCAACATGAAGCGATGTGTTTAATTATTCATCATCACAAGTTATGTATGGTTATGTAGATGGATTTAATATATATATATATATATATATATATATATGATATCTATAAGATAATAAGGGTTCTATAATGATAAAAAATTGACTAAATTTTTAAGATTTCATCCATTGGAAAATGATATTGTCTCTAGTGTTTTTGTGCAGACTATATCCTCCAAGAATCGATATGATACATTTTTAACTACCACCACACATGGATGGGCATAAGATTATAAATAAATAATAATTATCAATCTAATAACAAAATTATTATTTTTCTAAATCAAATTAAATTATTACTTATTTTTTTCATAAAATTTAAATAATAGAAATTCCAGTCGTCTGTACATGCAGACTACCGCCTCCATGATATGAATAGTTTCATTCTTATTTTTTTCTATTAAAAAATGGTTTTAAAAATGTTTATCATGTATAAAATGACAATTATTTCATGATAAATATTCTATAGATGATGAAACCATAATACCTTCATCCATAGTCAACATACTAATGTCATTTTCGACTTATAAACCTAATATCCTCATAATGACCAATGTAAACATAACATATTCTATAATTAAATATAAAATGGTACGTATTAAAGTAAAAATAAAAAAATTAATTTAATCACCTTGATGTTTTTTCTAAAACATTTATACATCTAATATAGTTTTATTTATTTATAAGTTATAGAATTACAAAAACAAGTCAAGACTCGATGTAAGGGATTTCGTGTAACAATTTATATTCTTTAAGGCTCATGCAATTTTATCAACATGATGTAATTTTTTCTGATGTATATTAAAAAATAAATATAAATTTTCTATTAATTTAAGGATATTAAAATTGTTTACAAAAACTCTTCATGTTCAATACTTATATATATTGTTGATTCAACATTTAAATATTAAGTAGGGAAATTTTCATTAAACATGGTATTAAAGAAATATTTTCAAATGTGTTTCTCCAATATCATGTTATTTTTTATTTTATAAATTATTTTTTTTATTCATAAAAGTTGTTTTATGGTAATTTTTAAATAATTTTTCACTTTGTTTTAAAAAGGAATCATTTTATCATTTTGTGTACATGCCACTTTAGAATCATTTTAAAGATATTAATTTTTCCCCATAAGGTATACAAAATGAACATAATTTACCCTAATCAGTTATTTTATTTATTATAATAATTACTCTTAATATTTAGATGGTTTTTAAAATTAAAATAAATACACATTTTATAGGGTAATTTTTATTTTTATGTTTTTTTATAAGAAAGGGATATTTCTAAAAAAATATGCACAAATGGAATTTGATATTTTTATTGATTTTATTGATTTTTTAATGGTTGTTTAATTATAATTGTAAATATTAAACATGTTTTAAACATTATATGGTACATGAGAAATAAATATGGAGAAGTGTGAGCCTGATATTGTTCGTGATGATAGGTGAGCCTGATATAGATCCCCAATGAAATGGTTAATGATTAGTATTTCAATGTGAAAAATGAAGGAGATAACCAGGTAGGTTACTAATATAAAATTAAATACACATTACTTATTTATAACATGAGTTAAACATGAGTGGAGATGGCCTATAAATATTATTATACAAGATATATATTTTATGCAAACAATTTATTTTAAATGTTTGTATCATGGATAGTGTTTGGAAAATATTATATGTTAGGATGATATTAAATGATTTGAAAATTTATAAGATTTATTGTATTGTTCTTGGGGAATACGATATAATTAATTTAAAACCTAAATGGTTAGTATGTTAGGGTGAAATATGGCTATTGTTTTTAGTAATTTATAAATAATAAGATAATATCACTAAAGGAATAATAGAGTTAATCTATGATGAATCACATGTATTGTATTTTAAGGGAGGGGTTTCATAGATTAAGAAACTCACAAGATGGACATCTGAATTTTAATTAATTTTTTATGCTGATATAATTCATAAATTATAGGTCCATAACTAAAACATTTCATACATTACTGTAAACATTCATCATTAAGATGGATTTTTGGAAGTCATACACATACCTCCATTATCTTTTAGAGGATTCATATATAATGATAATCTAAAAATCAAGATCCTGTTATTTAAAAAGGTTTTTCAAATTTCAACAAACCTAAAAAAAATTATAATGAATACCTATCATATTTTATACAAAAAAATAATGAAGGACCTTGGGATACAACTAACTATGTTATAAAAAACAATTATCTCATCACAATCATTTTGGAAAATATCTAAATTGATTATATTAGTTTTATACAACCAAAAACTCAGAAATAGAAATTTCAACCATATAACCAGCTACAATGGAGGTTGACCATATCAAATGATATGATTACTACTATTATATTAATTATTATTATTATAAAAAACAACACATATTTTAAAAAATCAATTCAATCCATATCATAAATTGTTATAGAAAATACATTCAAGATGATGTATTAATGATATATATTAAAAAAAGTTATTGTTTAAAAATTCAATTATATATCAATGTCCATAACAATAAAGATGTGAGAAATTTGAATTTATAAATGAAAAGGAGTAACTTGTAATTTTTTTAGTAATTCTAAAAATATATCGACATGACCTGGTAGATCTTAGAGTATCAATATCAGAAATTTTGATTGGATTGAATGTTTATCTACATTTTATATGTATGATATTTTTTATGTTTATATTTATTAAATTTTCAGGATTGAGATTATTTCTTTTAGAATATAAATCATATATTTTATTTCAGGATGGATTTATTTTAGAACAAGACAAAAAATATTTGATCTTGGGTTCTAAACAATGTTGAATGATTGAGGAGTTTACATATAGGGTTGGAAGAGTTATGATGTAGTGGTATCATATGCATAGGTTTATAATATTAAGGATAATTATATGTTTAGTTGTATTGATAATCTTTTTTAAGATTTATCTGATTGTAATTTTATCATTATAAATTTTATTTTTAACGGTGTTTATTGGATTTTTATATGATAATGGTATGTGTAATCCATAGGTTTTACAAGTGATTTAGTGTGATTTTTATTTAGGGAAGAATACCATTTATTATTGTGGACATAAATTTAATGAAACATATATCCTATTGGGGATGTCAAATGATGAGTTATTATTGATGATTCGGGATATATATTGAATTGAATTTGGAATAATTTATCATCAAATATTTTTGAATTTTTTGTTTCAAATTTATCCAGGAAAATTTTGATGAGTTTTAAGAATAGTTATATATAGAATTATTTAATTTTATGTTTTGGTAAAATTGATTTATTTTTCGAGATATATATAGGATTATTCATCATGGGTATAATCATATGTTGTAAAAACCATAATTATTTTATAATTGACTTGAGGAATAAATTCTTATCCAATTACTCATACTATGATCTATTATGATTTAATTTTATAGCTTTAGAAAAGTAAAACCTATCCAATATATTAACTATTAATAATTTTAAATAAAAAATATATCAAAAGTCATTGAAAATATAAAACAAATGATGAAATTAAATTTACGTAATTTTTGAAATAAAGTAACAATAATTTATTTTTTCTAATCACTTAATGTTAATGTAATCCCTAAAGTCAAAAAATGGATCATGAAATAATAATTTATACATTAATGGCCATTTCAGCAGAATTTTTGGTTTTCTATCATTCTTATAAACTTGATATATTTATTTTCACAAAAATAAAATTATATTTATTAAATGGATATTATTTTATATTTTATATTTGAACTTTTAATAAATTTTCACATTTCTTTTGGAAAAAAAATTTACATGTTATCCTAGCTGCCCATCGTATTTTCCACTTTATACATTCAAAATATTGTTTATTATCCATTTTTTATGTGTGTTTTGATCAAATGTATTTTTATATATTAAAATGGTTTTTCCTTGACTATCAAAAGTTTTATCTTACACTCCACATTTCCTCTAAATAACCTGTTGGTTTATTTTGAAGTTCTTATTAATGGGTTTTAATTAAAAATTATAATTTTTAATTTCCTCATTGACAAATTAAGATGGATTTTAAAAATTATTACAATTATGCACATCATAATACCATTTTCACTAAATTTAATATTTAATTATGAGGATAGAATTTCTTCAAATTTTGGTTAATGTAACACCCATTGATTTTAGTACATATTTTTATATAATTATTGTAGATGGTTTGATATATTAGGATAAAAAAATGTTTAATTAAAATTAACCACAACATATAATAAAATAATTATTTGGAAATTATACGGATAATAGAAAAAAATTTAAATAAAAATTTATTAATCAATTTTAAATGCATACATTATGAGGAAAATAAATAATATGGTTTCATGATAAAATTGATTTGAAGATATGTTTGTATCATATTCTTTCAATTATTTAATTGATCAATTTTAAAATATGGTTATGAGTATATGTAACTCCTTGTTATATGATCTAATTCATTAACATTCATAAAATTGTAATAACTTTTTGAGAAATAATAATAAATTCATTATTATGTATAGATGTTCATTTTCTATCAACACTATTCATATTTCATTATATTACTAAAATTAATATTTAATTTTCATTAAAAATTGAATTATATAAAATTCAAGTCAATTATTACATTATCATGTCAAAATTATATTGGGACTCTTTTTGGACATTATAATAAATAATTGATTTTTAATTAAATAATAAAAAATAATGATTGAAAATGTATTTTCTATTTTATGACATTATCCTGATATAATAATGGCATATATGATTTTTAAATATTTTTTATAAGATAATAATATATTTATAAGGTAATATAATTAATTATAAAAACTAATTTACATCATTGAAATCTATGTATACCATTTTGAAAATTTAATAAATGTTTTTATTCAAAAAAACAATGGTTTCATTTATTTATTTATGTAATTTATTTTAATTGGTGATTCATATTTTTAATTGATTTTAAATAAAAATATGTCTAAGGTCATATAAATTAATTAAATTAGTGACATACCAATCAATATTATAATTTTGTTTGTATAAGAAAAATTAATAATTAGTGGAATTTTTAGAAACTGTTTCTGTAGATATTATCATATTTATATTACAATTAATTATTACCATTTATTAAAAATGAATAATGTAAAACAAAATTCATATAAAGAATCATAAATTTCAAATTATTTAGTTATATAATTTAAATCTATTCATTTGTAATTGTAACCGTAGTAAAACACTTTCTTCATGAAAATGATTAAAAGCGGTAATGTGACGATTGAAACTAATGTATAATGATTATAATATTATAAAACTAGTTTAAATTTACTAGATTAGATAACTTTAACTAATACTCATATTATATTCTAAATATTTCTCTTTTTTTCTACTCTCCTTTGAGAAATACATATAATCAATTTTAAAATTTTGAGATTTAAAAGTGCTTTACTCCTCTCACGTAAAAAAGGTCACCTCATCTCCCCATTTATTCACACACATTGAGAACTATAGATCATAAAATAACTACCAAAATCACTTTCAATTTATACTCCACTTGACCAATAGGTCCATTTCTCACTGAAAGAACAAACTAATGAGGTTTAAGGTGTAATACTAGAGAGTTTATCCAAACAACATGTATAATCATTAATTGAGTATTTTATGTCTATTTAATAATCTAAATCCTTCAAATAATTTATAAAAATGAATATATTTCATCATAATTATATGACTTTTGATAAATTTTTATTATTTTAATGGTAAATTTTTTTTCATATCTCTTTTCATCCTATATGAACCGAAAACATCGTGTGTGTGTCTGTGTGGACTAGTGCCTCCACAATGTGATGTGTTTGAATTTTCATCACCAAATTTTATGACAGGATATTATAACGGATTCAATATATATATATATATAATATTTGTTAAATAATAACCATTTTATAAATTTTAAGTTTTTCTACCCTCTAACGCATTTATTGATTGGAAAATGATTACTTCGCTCGTGTATATGTGTGTACTACCACCTTTATGAAAAAATACCATCTATCTTACATTAACAACTCATGTGGCTAGAATTAGGGGTACAAAAAATAAATAAATATTAATTATGAAAAAAATAAAAATTTTTAAAACATAAATTATTTTATAGATTTATTATATATTATTAAAAAAATGTCACTCTATAATACATATGTACTAATAAATCAATGTTATGATGTATATCATTTTTTCATTACACGTTATATTGATGGTTTTAAAAAAATTAATGTATATGAAGATATATGTTTCATTATTATGGTTTTGGAGATTATACAACTATCACCCATTCAATAATATTAAACCAATGAATGTTAGTTTGAACATATAAACATAACCACCAAAAAACATCCAACCTGATCATAATTGATTATGTATTAAATATAGAATAGAATGAATTAAAATAAGATGAAAAAATAATAGGGGAATTATCTTGAAATATGTTTTCAAATAATTAAATAATAAATATAAATTTACATATTTAGTAGTAAAATAACGAACAAAATGTGTCATGTATGAAGGTATGGAATTTTTCATCCTAATTTTCTTTATATTATACTAATATCATATTCACCAAATGTTTTTCTATGTTCTCTGTATATACCATCATATGTATGTATTACATCATTTTTTTAGTTATATTAATGTATATTGAGATGTTATTTTCATGATACATCCTTTAATGTTACCTTCATTTAAATGTTACTAAATTCGAAAGATATTTTTTATTTTAAATCATATGTTAAATAATTCATTCAAAAAAAAATATCCGGGTTCATTTTCTTCTAAATGATTTAATGACTATCTATATTTATGATTCAAATATTATTAATGTTCAAATTTTAATACTATTAATTTTATTTATAATTTTTTAATCATTATTACTATTAATATTTTCCATATGAGTCACATTGGAATATTTATTAATAATGTTAGAAAATAATGTTTTTAATATACATGGAATAATTGGAATTTCCTACCATCATGTAACTTATTCATTATAAATTATTCTCATCAAAAAAAAAATTCTAAGGTAAACTCATTTCCCATTATTTTGTGTAATTTTTGGATTTTAATAGTTTTTTTGGAATGCGATATTTCCCTATAACTTTATGAAATATGTGATATATTTTTTCTTAGGGATTACAATGATTTTAAAAGGGTTTTATAATGAAAAGGTCAAATAATAACAACTTTTCCTTCATGATATAGTGCTTTGGAATTATAGATGATCGCTAGTGATCACTATATAACTGATGAAATCTAGTAAGCCTGATATATATGTTTAATGTATTAAGTAATGATTAGTCTTCAAATGTGAAAAATACATGATTTTTCTTGGATGGATACTCCAATGGAATTATAAAAGCCTATGTTATTTTTGATATAGATTAAATATGACATAACAAATGCTCCAAATATGATCCTTCAAGATACCTATTTTTTATTATTTTGTTTTTTTATAAATCATTATATTTTAGGAGGAAAAGAATATTTGTATAATTTAATTATGACATATTTTTTCTTGAAATAAACGATTTCATGATTTATCGTGTTTTTATTCATTATTTCATGGTTTTAAAATTATGTATAATGTGTTTCAATGGTTTTACTTTCTAAATAAAGATTTAATATTGTGGATTTGTTTTATTTATGTGGTCAATGTTTTACTATGAAAAAGGGGTTAACATTTTCATCGGTTTTTATATTTTCACTCGACTAAAGGGTTTTGAGTACTTTAATATAACATAAATACATTTTTATTCATATAAAATTTTCTAAATGTTTTTCATAGTGGCAAATTATTATTAAGATCCTTTATGAACTCTATCTCTAAATAAAGGAAATCGGCCTTGGAAAAAGAATGATTTCCATGAATGAAAAATGAATGTGAATAAAAGTATCATATTTTGTGGAAAAAGAGTCCAGTGAGCATCACAATTCTATATGTAATGTTATATATTTACAAAATCTCTAGAAATAAATAACAATAATATCATATGATTATAAAATGTGAAAATATTTATATTTAACTAATATTTATGGATTATTAAATTATAGGGGAATCATATACATCATGGAATCATAGTATATATAAGGCTTAATCTTCTAAATATATAATGTACCTGACCCATTTAGCCTAAAGTTTGTATTTAATTTACATTACTGACATATAATATAGTGAATCTCTTCTAAAAGTGATGAATATTTTAGTTGTCATGGAAATCATGATAAATACTAGAGTAAAAATTACATTTTAATACATAAATTTCAAAAAAAAATTATAATATCATTATTGCTTCTTTAATATTATTCTATATCATTTTAATTACAATTTTTAGATTCCTTGGAAGGGAAACCAAACATGTTTGAAATAAGATTCTCATTTTTATTTATGTAAATAAGAGTATATCATGACAAAATAAAGAATAATAAATATCATATAATCAATATGGAATGGTTAATATATGAACACACATTACATTCAATCAATAACATGAATTTCATAATAATATAAGAAACAATTAATATTTATATGTAAATACCTAACCCCATATTCCATTTAAATAAAATGACATTCATAAATAGAGAAGTAATAATTAATATGGAATGGTAAATAATTGAAAACACCTTACAGTTAATCAAAAAAATAATAACAAAATGTCTCTAGATATAATATAACTATGATAATCTCATGGATAATAAAAAATAAATTCTTAATGAAGTATATTCTTAATTATTAGATGTTATGATCCCAAACAGCATGATACTTGTACTAGAAAGGAATTTCACTATAAAGTTTAAAACCACGTGTAAAAACCCATTTAATTTTAGCCTACAAATTTTCCTCATGAGAAAACTGGTTCATTGATAGAATGTATAATTATGGTCCCCTTTTGTAACATTGTTTCTAATGTATTCATCATATATTGAATAAATTATTTAATACATGAAAAATATGCTTTATCATGAAATATCTGTTTTGAGTAAAGAATTCAGAAATATCATTAACTCATTGCAAAAACAAATGACAATAAATGTATAACAACATATGTAGAAATGAAATATATTTTTTGAAATATATATATCCAAGCTTGATAATAAGGATATTTTGGGGAAATTGAATGTCCAATGATCACATGACTATGAATATTTCAAGGTAATGTTTTTGACTATAAACATAAATAATGAAAGTTAATTTCAGTTATTTACATGGTAAAAATGATCATAAACCATACAAATAATGAATAATGATTGTATGAGTATAATATATCCACAATGTATTTGAAGTTAAATAATGGGTTTATAATTGATGAATAGAAAAACAATAAAAATTTCAATACAAATATTTTTTAGGAAAATATGTATTTTTATATTAAAAATATTTTTTTAAATAAAAATTCCAAAAAATATTTTGAAAATATATTTCGTTGAAATTAAAATTTAAAATTTATAAAATAGTATTAAAAACATTGAGTGGTCATTGTAATGACCCAGAAATTCCGTGGATTTTTTTTATTAAATTCATGGGATTTTTACGAGTCCAGGAAAATTTACGATGCTTGATTCCAAGGCCCGATGTGCCTGGAATAAATTTATGATGATTTGTTTGGGTACGTTCAGTAAACGTACGAGCGAGTTTTTATAACATTTGAACCAGTGCTCGGAATTGAAATATGACGGCACCGTTGAACTCGCAGTGTCGGTAATTGCTTTGTGAGACCTTTGCCGCAGTTGCATTCTAACAGTAATGGAAGTCAGTTTTTGGGGTTTTAAATTAAAATTGAATAAAAATAAAGTGTGAGATTTACTTTTATTTTTGGTGGTTAATGCTCTAAGAGGATTAGTGGTGAGGCCACCACACCAAAACCCCCCATGAGAGGTTATGGTGGTTGGGCCCACCCGCACATAACCTCCTTTGGGGGGATATTTTTGGTGGGGCTCGCATGAGATTTAAACCCCCCTTAACTGCCCATAAAGGATGATGAAACTCTTCACCTTCCCCCAATAATGAATTGAGCCTCTACCCTCATTAATTAAATAGGTTGTCTCTTTTAATTAACCACATCTTTTCAAATTTTGGTGCCAATAAATAATAGATGTCATTTCCAACTATTATTTGGTTTTCATGCTTGTTTCTTTTTGTTGGGAGAAGTAAGGAGAGGAAACCCCTTGGAGAAATATCCTCCAATGAAGAACTACTCCGGAACAATGAATGAGTATGACGCTTGAGCCCAGATCAGGATCATCATTCCTGGGGTGATGAACGCCGACGACACCACCATCATCGACTTCGTCTTCATTCACGCACCACCTCCATCGATGATCAAGGTAGGGGATTTAATTTTAAATTTTTTTTTCTTCATTCATCGTCATTCAACCATGGGTTTTTTGTTTCGCCAAATGTTCTCAACATAATGTGGAGGGATCAGACCACAAGAACACGACCTGACCCCCACCTTTGATTGATCACGTTTGTTGACGACGACAGCGACACAATGGCGCCATTAGAAGGAAGAACCTTGATAGAGAAACGTGATGACAACAAGCCGGCCATAGAATAAGCCAACGAGGCAGTGGAAGCCAGGCCTACAGAGGGGAGTGGTGTCGTTTCCCCGTGAAGAAAATAGAGTCATGTCCAGGCGGGCTGTGGCAGTGCCAGAGTGGCACGGTGCTATCGCACCGTGCCAGAGATGAACTGCGACACCGCAGGCTGCTATGGTAGGTGAAGGCGTGGCTCTATCTCGCCACACAGAGCAGGGGAGTCATGGCCAGGGTGGGCTGCAGCAGAGCTAGAAGAGCGGCTAGCCGTTCTGCCAGCCGGGAGGAGCGGGACCCCGTGGGTCCCGTTTGTGCTGGACCGGCACCACCTGGCACCGGATTAGGCTCACACGTAGATAGAATATCCTTTAGGGATCCAGGGGGCGCATGGCTTCCCCCTAGATGCGGTTAGGCAGGCCCACGAGCCACCGGGTCGCCAGCCGACTGGGCCGCCTTCAGCCCGGGCCGCCTTCAGGCCGGGCCGCTCCCTCAGGTCGGGCTTCTTTTAGGTCGGGCTACTCACTCTGGCAGGGCCGACCACTTGGGTCGGGCCGCCCCCTCGGACAGGGTCAGACCCCGGTGTGGACTGGGTTGGTCTGATTGGGTCAGACCGGACCCGGACTCTCTATGTCTAGTTTACACCATTTGTCCTCATATCTTGGGCTACGAGTGCCCGATTGACCAACCGTCTCCGGCGACAGAAATCATAGAGAGAGAAGATTCTTTTGGAATATCCCAAATGAGGTTTAGACAATGTTGGGATACGGTTAGGTTGAATCGAACCAAAAAACCAACCAGGCCCCTGGGACGGAAATGCCAATAACTCACGGACCAGGCGTCCAATTGATGCGCCATCTGTTACTTTGAGACCTCTTTGATGAGGCAAACCTTTGAGATACTTTTACTTGTAACTTTGTAACATTTAAAGTATCAACCAGTAGCTCATGGAGCGGATCCTCATAGAGACAATCATATAGAGTACGAATACCTAGTAGCTAGCTGAGACCTCACTACAGGTGACCTTTCGACTCGGAGTGTTTCGACTAGCCCAGTAGGGGAGCACCTTTGTGTGAGTGCAGCAGACCTATAGTGGGGGTGACTTTGTGTGACGCGGCAGACCCATGGTACTCGATAGGAGAAGTACATCAGTAGGCTCTGAGGGGGAGTACCTCTATGTGAGTGCAGAAGACCCACAGTAGAGAGCACCTCTGTGTGACGCAGCAAACCCACGTTACTCTACAAAAGGAGTACCACAGCAGTCCAGGAAAGTGAAAAGCGCCTATGTGTAATGCGGCAGGCCCACAGTACTCGATTGAGGAGGATTACACCATCAGACGAGGTTTCGATAGTGTGGCTGGGGTTGTCACTTGATACTACCCCTAGAATAAAATCATCGTTTGAGATGAATCAATGACTTTTTTGTTTACCTCACAAATGAGATAGGCTACTAGATTTCTTAGGTATATGTATGGGCATATAGCTAAGTGAGGGTTATCTATTGATTTCATACTTGTGGTTTATCCTTATTGGATTTAGTAAGACCTTGAGGGTCTCGAGGTCCCTACTGAGTATCGTTATACTCACCCCTGCACGGGCTATGCCCACACCTCATTATGTTGGTTGCCAATGATGGACAACACTGACCGAGAGAGAGTAGCAAGACTAGACCGTACCCAGAGATGGTCCACATGGCGATATGGTACACGAAGCAGACGAACGGGAGTGGAATGCCGAGGAGGCCATCTGTACGTACCCTTCAGGTAGGAACCTCGTTGGGCGACCCAGTAGCTGCTTTACTTCTATTAGTCAGTTGTACTAGCATTTCAGTAGTATTATAAATTACTATTGGGCTTGAATTTATGGCCCCTTTACATTCAGAACAGTCTTTTGTATACAGTTTTATTTAGTGTTTTACTTCTAGTTGTGTACTATGTTGTGTTTTGTTTACTGTTATAAAGGAAATTCCTTCCATGTTTAGAGATTTACTCCTTTGGTGCTAGTCTCTAGCCCATGTCCTATAAAAGGTGGGCTTGGGGTAGTCATGATATGGGCCCCGAGGGACGGGTCTTGATAGTCAAGATGGTGGGAAATTATATAGATTTCGTCCATGTGAAAACAATGATTCATTTCTCATTTTTATTAAAAACCAAAAGATCCTTTTTTTGGAAAATCAGATAAATAGACAACTTAAATAATGTTTTAAAATTCCAAAAATGTGTATTGATTATTTTAATAAATCATTTGGTCAATTGATTTAAAATTGAAATAATTTTTAGAAAACGTGGTTTTGAAAAAAAGGATTTTCGATTGAATAGATAAAACATTATGGTTTAATAATAAAATATCCAAATAATTTTATTTAAAAAGGGGTGTAAAAATAGGGAATTACATAAAAAATTATGAATAAATAATTTAGAAAAAAATGAAATTATTTATTTATACAATTATCAAATACCTTCGTTCATTGGATGTTTAGGTATAAATAATCCTGAGTAAAATGATAATGTGAAATAAACCAATATAATGATCATAACGTTGAACATATAATTAACCAAAGAAAGAAATATGTATATAAAATATAAATTCATATAACATAAGTTGATATAAATCACAATATATTAAAATTTTAATACACATATAATCATATAATATCAAATATTGTGAAAAACTAATATAACCCAATCAAAATAAATTGAGTTTGGAAATTCATTATAACTTGCTAATTTTTAATTGAAATCAACATAGATGAAATAAATTATATTTAAAAATAATATAAAATAAATTTTTAATTAATCAAGATATAAAAAATTAAATGGTATTTATATACACAATATTAAATAAATTATGTTCCTAACATTAATATATACCTAAATGAAGGGAAATTGAGATGAAGTCCCTTACCTCAAACTAACTTATGGCTAGACATAATTTAAAAACATTTATAAAGGTTTTAAGCTTATTATTAATTTATTAAAAAATAATATTCATATTTATAATATCATATATGATCCTTTTATAACATGTTATCGATTTTTTTAGTAATCATTCATTATTACAATTTATTTGATCTCTCGTGTATGTTTTAACATAAAAGTTCTTATTTTGTAAATTATTATAAATTTTCACAATCAAAATAATAATATTAATGTAATAGATATAATTGTTTTTCATTATATAATTTTTTAGAATCATGATTGAAATATGAACATGGATAATGGATAAAATATCTTCAGGGAGATGGTAGGTCGTACGTACACACACATGACATTATTATTTTCATTACATGTGAAAGGGTAAGAATTTTGGTGATATATTAATCTTCAAGAATTAGTAAAATTTAATATAGATCACATGTATTCATTAAATTGGACCTTATTACACTCCATTTATTTTTTAATGGAAAAAATCATATCGATTAATGAGGTGGTAGTCCGCAGTACACATGAGTGACAATATCATTTTATAAACAGAATGTAGAATAAAATGGAATATTTGACATTAAAAATAAATATGTTTAATAATATAAAAAATATCATAAACTAGTGTTCAATACATCATTATATACATCCATGAGATGATGTGATGAAAAACGTATTACATTAGTTTGCATGGATGTAGTCCATCAAATACATGGTCAATGCTTTTATTTCCCATTTGATATAGAAGAAGGATGATATAGGTCATGAAAATAACATAATAAAATCACAGGATGTGGTATATAGTTTTTTTATATATTAGAATCATTTAATAGTAATTTATGATGGTGAATAAGTAAAAAATTGAAAATATCTTTTAAGAACATTGCATCATATTTGGAAAACATCGTTAGGATTGCATGAAATTCTTTCCTAGGTATGATTTATATTTAAACAATGTTATCTAAGAAGTTTTAAATGTAGTATAAAATTAATTTTTCTTTTCTTGGTTGAATCAAATGGATTTGTAAGTGTGTCAAGGGGAGGAGAGTGGGTGGCCTTTTATAAGTGTGAGAGATGACAAATATTTATGTTTTAAAAAATATTTAATTACATCAACGTTTTTATCATTGTAAAATTTGAAAAAATGGGTCATTTATCACCCTTATTAGTGATAATGTTGATATATGGCTATAAAATATAGTTGGAATATTTTTAGAAGTTATTTTAAACTTTTTATCTTATTTTAACCCCTGTTAAATCATTTTTAACCTTAACCATGGAAGTTAATGTTTACAGAATTTTTCTATTCATAATGAACATAAATGAATATTACCTTATTAGAGAATATAAATTATTGCAGATTCCATATATGGAATAAAATTTTCAAAATTCAATTCATAGAATTGGATAAATCCAATTTAAAATTATATGTTCAAGCATAATGAAAATGGGGTTTCCAAATAGAAAATTATCCTAAGTCTAGAAGGTTTTAATATTATAATTAAATATGAAATTGACTATATTGAACTAAACTAGATATATTGTGATATAATTGAACTTATTTTACTTTAATCCAAATTTAATATAAAATAATACATTTTATGTTATGTAGATTACTGGGAAAGATAGACCATTAAAATCTAGTGAATGGGCTGTATACTATTTTCAAAATTTTTATTTTTAATTAAGCCTCTTTAACTTGTTAAGGATCTAATTCCACTCGGTGAAATATCATATCCTCACATTATATTAATAACTAATAATAAAAAGTACAACATTTGATATTTACAAGTATTTAGTACAAATTCTTACACTTTTTTATGATGGTTATTATCCCCCAACAGTGACTCACACTATAATCTTATAATCAGTTACAACAGTCAATTCAAAGTCACATTGCATCTCTCATGAATCCTCATAGGAGGAAATTTATGTTACATCCCATAGTGTTAACATAATCTTCAATATCTTACTCCAGAATCCCCAATAGATACTTATAATTGTGAATGATAGAAGAGATATCTTTTCTCGAATCTGCATGGGTGGCTTCCTCCTTTCATCGAGGATTGATCCATAGTAGGTTGATCTATTGATCTTAATCCAAGTTAATTTTGCATAAGACCTTCATGTGTACCTATTCATATACCGTAAACAACTTATGGTTATGTTTTTCAGTCCTGATAAATCAATTCTAATTATCATTATCACATTATTTACCTTATTTATTAAAATGCTTGAGATATGATTTCTTTTAATGATGATGTCTTGACCACATTGAAATTCATGTAAGAGGTGAACAAAAATTATTTTAGAATAACATATTCATGAATGTTGTTGAATATTTTTATCCCAATCTATCTTCTAGGATCCCCAGATAATTTCAACTTGGATAAAAGATATTCAAATATTCTGTATGGATTTTGTTTCAAATTAATAACCACATATGCATTGATTTCATGGGTGTCATGTATTTCATGAATCATTCTAATTACTTATTATATCATTGTATCCTGAAAAATCATTATCTATAAAAATTTATGGGATCTTTTCACTCCATATCCTTGATCTAGGTATGGTAGAGCAACTTTCATCATATAAATAGGCAATTTTTTCACGAAGTCATTGATTATTCGCATATATGATTTTGGGTGAAGATATCCCATGATCTCAATATATCCATTTCGTGAATATGTGATGTTCAGAAAAAATATTCCTCTTTAATTAAAAATTCCTTTGTATAACCTTAGTGAAACTAATAGGTTCTCATTCTTCCTTCACATATGAATTTAAGAATTCATTGGTTGCAGGATAATTGTAACTTACACCTCTTCGTATTCACTACCTCATTCATATGACCAAGGAGGGATCTCAAAAATTTATTCCAAATCCTTTGGGTTCTCCTCCTTCATATTCACTGTTCTCAAAATAACATGGAACATATCATGGGTGCTACTCATCTTCCACATTAAGGGATCTTGTTATCCAACTATATCCTTTGTGATATTAGGTAAGGCTTACATGAATGGTTCTCCATAGAAAAAAAACATCACTTAAAACAACTATGTTATTATAGGGGTTGTATGTGTTGTATCATAAAATGGTTTACATGTGAGCATCCCATTAGTGATCACATGAATGATTATTCCCTTCGAGAAACAATAGGAATGTTAGTGTAAGTCATCTTCTTTACTTTGTAAGATCTTGTAATTTCATGGGTTCTCAATTGTGGGATAACGTTTTTCCTTAGACTATCCTTCACATGTATATATTATGAAAAATCATCATCCTCATGTGAATGAATCAGGCGTCTGTTGTCTATATTTTTGAGATCTCACTCTCTCATAATATCAATGTTGATGTCCCTAAACACTTTGCTCGTCCTCTATTTCTATAGGAGATGATTTACTAACTTTAACCTATTTTAATGTTTTTTTGATGTATTCAATGCCCCAATGATCTTAGGAGATCATTAATTCCATGCCTTTCCACTTTTTCATTCACTGATGGAACGATCAAATGAATTATATAATAGAATATTCTTCTTCGTATGATCACTGCACTGATCATGAGATGCCTATGTTGACTTCCATAACACTAATCAAGAAGAAATCAAGAGAAAATATCTATGAAGAAAGTGGGTTCCTACGAATAGAAACTCATTCATATTCAAGTGATGGCGTCAAGGTTGTCTTCCTTATGTCATGATATTTATCGTAATATCTAAATGCAATGACATAGTAAGTGTCAAAAATCAATCGGTGATCATTTGATCATAATGAAATGGAATAATGTGGGAGAAACTTGTTCTTTTGATGAATTAATTATATTCACACTCATATTTTCTTAGTTTGATATACCTTGTCATGATCCATTTATATGTCATGTTTTGATGGGAAGTTGCCTCGAGTTCACACAGGCATAGGAATCCTTGATAGGATGAAGATGATAGTGTATTTAGAAATTTTTATTATTTAGAATGTCTATTTCTCTATAGTTCTTATGAATATTCTTTCTAAAACATGGCCTCTGGTATTTGAATGGATGTCACTAGTCAATGTGATCAAAGAGCCTTTGTTACATCTATATTTATAACACTGAGGAATATTTCTAACTCCTACATCTCACATTGGTTTTAAATATGTGCTGGCACATGGTATAATAATCACCGACATCAAATAATGGCCATAAATCCCAAACACCATACGGTACCTCCCCAAACATGTTCCCCTAACACTATGAAAACCTGAATGATTGTGCTGCCTCTGTTCCCATGATCCCTCTATGGGAGTAATCCTCTACTACACGTACGTTGTCTTGAGGCAGGTTCCCTTGGGGTTGTTTAAAACGTACTCCACATGTTCCCTCGGTCAAGCCTTTTACATTTCTGGAAGTGGGTCAGAACATTTATAATATAAGGACAATAATAATACTTTGCAAATATGATAAGTATACAATAAGTGAAATTATATGCGTTCCTAATTAATATTTCCATACACACTTCATCCCATACTTCTTTTCTTATTCTTATAAACTAAGTACACATAAATAATAAAAATAGACTTATATTTTTTCATGTACACTATCTATTCGACATACTCATGATTTTTTAGAAACATAAAATAAATATTCTTCATCAAAAATCACATTTTCTTCAAAATAATATTCCATTGACTTTAAATTTTTTTCCCAGAATCATATTTGCAACTCTTAAACTCTTTATCATGTATTTACATTTCTAAAAGACTTTTATTAATATAACTATTGTGAAAAGCTCTTAGAACATGTATATAATAATTGAAAATTAGTTAAAAAATTATCAGAGTTATAGGGAGAATTTTCTATTCGTGACATTTAAATCTATTAGATGAATCCCTAACAATTCTATTGGCATCTCCACTTCATCGAGTAAAAAATATTGAATTATTGACATAAAATGAAATCTAGAATTACAAATCACCCCCTTTGTATTTTTTTCAATATAAGTACATATCAAAAGTTAATATATTATCCCATATTTTCTCCCCATTATTGAAAAGAAATATGAACATGTTAAATGGGTTCTTCTCAACTCTTCATATGTTCAAAAACATTATCATACCCCTTATATAAAAATTTCATGAACACTTATAAGGTAATAATGATCTCACATAGTTCTATTAGAACATAATAATTAGTTAATCAATTGTATGTCTACAAGGGCTATCATTGTGTAGAAAACATGAGAGATAAAACCATGGACGTTTATGTTTTCCATAAAATACTCTGAATGTGATATTATGTTGTCAAATTCTTAAATAAAATGAAAAATCGCATACATACTTCAACAAACATATTAGAATGTTCAGGTTCGAAAGATATACCTCCCTATTTTGCCTTATATTAACATTAATAAAACACTAACACTTAATTGATATTATTAATAAAATTAAGATAAAGGGATACAAATTGGTATTTTAATTCCATGATTTTAAATTTTATAAAGTTATTTATAAGTATCACATTCACTATATAGTGAATATTTAACAACATAATCACTTCAACGGTCCCACCTCAAGGCATGTGTCAATCTTCACCAATTATACGTATGTTAATAAAAATGAAATTATATATAAAACAGAATAAGGTGGGACCTTATTATTCATCAAGAGTATTATTAAAGTTGTGATACGTCTCTCAAATGTGGTATTTTGTTTTATCCCAATTTCATTTTTTTTAAATTATGTGATGTCTGCTTGTAATTTATAATCATCTTATTACAGGATGTATCCAGTTATTTTATTTTAATTTTAAATATATCACAATAATTATTAATAATCTTCATATATTTTTATGAGAATGTATAGAGTTTTTAGAACGCACTCACAAATCACCATATATGTGTGGAATTTCTAATTCATCAAAAATGTGGTGGACACTTTCTTTTATTTAATTTCAAAATGTTTTTCATCTTCCTCAAGATGATTATCCAATTTCAATTTTTTTTACATTAAAATAAGAACTCTTTCTTGACTTTCTCAATCTTCTGAAAATTTTCACAAGACTCGCCAATATTTTTCTATTTTAATATCTTCCATTTCTCAATATAGGTAATATATTTTAGCATACTTTTATTTGTTTTCTCAAATATGTGACCCTTTTATTTATCAAATATATATTTTCTTCGATAATTGGATGAAATTATGGTCACATCATTCTATCTCTAAGACTTTGTTCTCCATTTTTCACCATGATTCCACCATTATTAATGCCATTTTTTTGGAAATGGCATGTTATAATAGCAAGAGTAGGATTTATTCCCATATGTTTCACAATACTGGAAAACAGAACTAAATATGGATCTTGCACATTGATATGTATTTTATCTAGACACTTGTAATTGATGTATTTCATCAAATTAAGGAATATTTTTATAAGGGGTAGTGATTTTATAGACACATTCACTCTCACATTGTTATAGTATAGGATCAATAATTTTTATACTTGGTGAAATTTATTTTACCAGTCATCTTATCTTATTCCCATCCCAACAAAAACTTGTCACATTCTTTTAATACATTCATTTCATTTTGTCATTGTCTTCTGTTCATATCATCATATTAGTTTTTCATGATAGGTATATATTAGAACTAATAATAATAGTGACCACTTCTACTACAAAATTAAAGAATATCTTTAAATCATTCAAATATATTATTTTTATAGAGATTCATTTTCTATGAATTTGTTTCTCTAATTCATGTTTTCACAACTCTCCAGATTTTCCCCCCATAAATATTGGTCTTCTATTTTTTTCATTATATTTCATGTCGTGATAACATTCTAAATATTCATACCCAAACATAAAACAACACCAACATTATTCGATGAATATTATATTATTCTTTTGTTCTTTAATCTATTTAGTTTTCCTAGATTATTTTCAGTTTTTCTTTTTAGTTACGTCACTATTCATTAATATAATTCAGTGGGAATAGTTTTTTGATAGTATATTCATATATTCACTTGATCTGTTGTATTTAACATTTATTTTCACCATTTATAATGTATTATTGTTTAGTTTAAAACTTGTACCATCACTTGAAAAATCATTACATCATAAAATATTTTTTTGGGAAATGGGGTGACTTTTCTTATAGAATGTTTCTATTTCATTATAATATTATATAATGTTATTTATAGAATAATGATCATCAATTGCAAATTATGTGGGAACAAATATACATTTAATTATTTTGGATTTTCTATCATGGGGTAAATAATTAATTTTCTAGTCTTACTTTCATATCTAGAAACATAATATTGAGTGCTTTCTTCTCATCATCAATAGATCTCATATTTTCTTCCCAATCCTCCTTCAGGTTCTTAATTTGTTCATTGTGCTTTATTCTTGAGTCATGCAATGAATTTTACACCTCCATTAACTTGTTATATCTATCCTCCTACTGAGAAGTTTTTAAAACAACATATACTTTGTGAATTTTTCAGATTCACTGAATGCATCTAAAAATATAATTTTCATGAATTATCACCCACAAATACTACATTTTAATTTTTCAATAGTTTCGGCATATCATTCCATGAAAAGAGAAATTTTTTCTTCCTTTTAATTCAAATAATTTATGATAGAGTGGTATATACAAACTCTTTCAAACACTTAATCTTCCATAGAATTATCCTCTCTTGATAGCTTTAATTTTTCATTCTGAAGATCCTTGACACCTCCAATAATATTATTCATAATATATTTGGTTACATTCATCATATATTCATTGGATTACAGGAGTCAATAGCTAATTCATCCATCATCATCACATCATGATAATAATTCATTAGAATAATAATAATGAAAATAGTCTATGCATTATATATCATTTACATTATCATCTATTAGAGTTTTCATTATTTTAACAGCAATATTCATCTTCATCTTTCCTTCCTATCAATACAATATATTTTTCCATGTCATGGATGAAATTTAATGATTTTTATAAATGGGGTAACATTATTCTTATCCACATAAGTTATCTCACTCACATACTGAAATATTCAATTTATAAAAACATTAATGGATCATTAGAGGCAATCTATGCTCTAATACCAATTACAGATCCCTATGCAGTTTGACCATTGAGTGGTGGTAAATTAGTGGTACACATTTTAAGAATTATTTCTCTTTATTTAAAACTTTTTAATGTGTTATGGTAGTCAATCCCCCTAGTTATATAACATATTTAGACATCGTATTCAAAATTAATAAGAGAAATCATAGTACACGATATTTACAATGTTCGGTATAAAGACCCACTCCTTTCTATGTTGGTTATTCTCCCGAACACATATTATACACTATAATATTATAATCAATTAAAATTCAAGATATATATTCACATTATTTCTCTTTAGATTCTATAGAGGAAGATCTTTATACAACATCCCTCAGCGTTACCATAATCCTTAAGGGCCTGCTCTAGATTCCACAGTAGAGACATCTTCTGCTTGATCACACAAGATAATTATTCTCCCAAATCCACATGGGAGACTTCATCCTTTATTTAGGGATTTATCCATAGTAGTTACATCTGATTATATTCATCCACTATCCTGATGGATTTGACTTTCCCATGTACCTATTCAAAAACCTTCTATAGCTAAATTTATATTTTTTCAAACTTGATCAGTCAATTCTGATCACTTGTATCTGATTAGTTACCTCATTGAATCAAATGTTTGAGCTATAATTCCTTCTGATGATTAATTATCATCCTAATTTAGATGTCTTCAAGAGTTAAACACAACTTCTTTAAGAATATTTTATATAATAATGATCTTGAACAAGGTCATCCCAATATTTCATCTTAAATACATAGACACTATTAGCTATGATAAAATATCTTATGATATTTTTTCCATATTCAATACAATATTATAAAAATGTCATGCATGGATTTCATGGGTTTCATGTATTGAATGAATCATTCCCCCCATTATTTTCTTCACTATATCATGAAAATTTCATGATATATAAAACATTGTATGATATATTCAATAAATTGAAGTGATACAAATGTGGTTCACCAAGTGTCTTCCCAGGATCATACAATTGTTTTGAAACATTAAATATACTTTTCATCTATGCTTTCATGTGATGATATATTTTGTTCTCAGAATATAATTTGAATAATACAGTGTGGTTCATGAAATTTATTCTTCTCCAATCACACTTTTATTCACACATCCTTGGTGAAACTCAAGTGTTCTCATTATTCATACACATATTCATTTAATCATTCAAGGGTTTCATGTCAACTGTTAGTTCCTCCTACACTTTTCTAAAACCTCTTTCTCATGACCACTGTGGGATTATCAAATGTATTACAAATCCTTCATGATCTATTCTTGTAAACAAAATTATATAAAAAGAACCATGAAAGGATCATGGGTACAACTTGTCATTATTAGTAAGGGATTATGTGTTCTCACCACATCCTTTACATGATCAGTTAAGGCTTACATGAATGGTTATCCTTCAATTACACACCCATTAGTTAAAAAAATTCAGTAAAATAGGTGTTTCATGTGGTGTATCTTCAAATTATTATTATTTCAGATATTAACATGAGTTATTACTATAAATCTTTTTCCCTTCACATATCTTAGGGGATGTTCACAGTTTCCATCATGAGATAGGAGGAATGTCCTCATTTTCCTTCTTCTTTTCATTTCAATATCTCTCTGTTTTGAGGATTCTCCTTCGTGATAAGAATGTTTTCTATGGAGTATCGCACGCCTTATATGCTCATGTGATCTATTCTTCATCAATTTAATGAATCACACGTTTTCTCTGTTTTTCCACAAGATATTTCCCTCTCGTAATTTTAAATATGTAGCCCCATAAAACATGTTTCTTTCATAATTTATATTGGTGATGATTTATAGATTGTATCTTATTTTCATTCCATGTGAAGGGTTCATAAAACAACATGAGTATCATTGAAGATCATTAGTATTTAATATTTCAATTTTTTCAGTCAATGAAGAAACAATAATGCAAATAGGGTGATAGATTCATCTTCTTCTCATAGTAACTACATTGATCATGTGATGCCTCAGTAGTATTCCACCCAAATAATTATATATAAATCAGGATAAAATATCATTGAGGATGAAGGGTTCTGGTTATTGGAAACCTATTCATCTTCATTCAATGGATTCAAAATTTTCAACATTATATCAATCTATCTCTCACAACAGATTCTTACGATGTTACTTTTAGTATCACCAATATGTCTTGTGATTATCAGTTCATGTGAGGGAATATTGTGATAACCGCTTTTTCATTGCATAGAAATATCATTAGTCATATTAATGTGGCCTTAATTTGATAAACCGTATCTCGATCCTTTAATATTTTGATTGATAATGGGATGTTGTGTCAAGATCACTTGGGTATAAACATCATTGAGTGGTTGATGAAGATAACATATTTTGAATACATGATTCTTATTTTGAATGTATTCTATATAAGATTTTGGATGGAGCCTACATTCAAATTCATGAGGAATAAGATTTTAATAGTGTATGTTTATCATGATGATGAGAATTCCTTAGTTATATTAGTATTTTAAACACTGATGAATATTTCCCTCTCTCACTTAACCCCACATCAGTTTTACATATGGGATGAAGAACATTATTATTACCAAACACTATATATACTCATTATAAATCCCAAAATCACTCTTATATCACCTTGTACAAGTTCCCTTTATTATCATGCCTCCAGGAAAGGTGGTACCACCTCTACTCCCATGCACTTTGTGAGGGATTACTCCTCTTCCACCCCCATGCAGGCCCAAGGCTATTTCCCTTGCATGTGGTCGACTACAATCCCACATGTGACCTCAGAAAATCCTTTTCATTGATGGTAGTGGGTTTTCACATTTCTAATATAATTCCACACTTCATATATAGAAAAAATTCTATGTATATAATATTTAATATTATAAGCCTTCCGAAATAATAATTTTAATCTAATATCATCCCAAACTTATTTTCTTCTTCCTCCTTGATTCTAATTGTAAATTAAATATAAAATTATACTTTTTCATGGATTCTATTAATTCAACATCTCTATGTATTTAACATTAAATACGAACCTCTTCATAATGATAATAATATATTTTTCATCAAAATAATATTCCATGGACTTTATCATATTTTTATTGTATCATATTCTAAAATAATCTTGTATTCTTCATGTAATTAATTTTATATTGGACTTTATTTTATGAACCCAATGTGAAAAATCATTATCACTTTTTCTATTCATTCATGATATGTTCAATAGTCATTTCAGTCCCATGTATAATTATCCAAGTGTGACATAAAATTCCATTAAATGAATCCATAACAATTCCCCAAGAATCTCTACATTACCCAATAACAAATATTGAATTATTGAAAACAAATTCAATCTAAGATTTTCAAATCCATGATTTTATCATCTTGTTTTCATATGATTATTTTGGTCTCATAATTATTCATTACTTTTAGTAGGTATTTTTTGTGGAAAATAGTATGGTTGGACCTGACAATAGGTGTTTCATGGTTGGTTCATGATTAAAGAAAATAATACCCTAGCCCAGGAGAATCATTATTCCGTGGAAAATGGAAGTATGAAGGCTACATAGTTTTTCTTCATGGGTGTGTGTTGTCTTTGAGGAAACCATACATCATTTTTCCTCTTGGATAGATATAGAATCATGGTGGTCACTTGGTTTGGCACATAGCGTGGTCTATCTATGTTTTTAAAAATTTCAAATTAACCATTTTTACAGCTTTAAATTTACCCCAAACAATCCGTTCACATCTATTTTTTATTTACAGTACTAGAAGCTTTCTTATCTACCTCATGACCTCATTTATCTCTAATAATTCAGTGGAATTTGTGAGGGGACATCAATGAATCATAAATTAAGTATCTTTTCCCATAGTTTCTTCATTGTTCAACTGTTCTCCTCCATTCCTTGATTGGTTCTTAGATCTCCATCTGGTTGAGTGACATATTGAGGGTTCAATATTCAGTTTTTAGATAAAATAATATTATTATTGTATGGTTATTCCTTTATGGGGTCCCCGTGAGGGGTGGTTGATGCTTCCTACCTTATTCAGGATGTTTCCAAAATTGAGGTAGGTGATTACATGTTTTAGAATTATTTGATGATATTATAATGATTTCAATACATCACGAAGGAGATGTATTGATTAATTTTGTGGTGTTAAATGTGGTATTAAACATTTTATTGGGTTTTATGGTTTTAATGATGGATTTTCAAATGGAAATGGATGGATTTTATGTGTGATTTTATTTTTTATTATTAATTTTCAATGTGATGTGATGTATATTTTGAAATAGATTTGGTGTGTTTGTGATGTTGAAAGAGTTTTCCCTATGAAAAGTGATGGTTTATCAGGTTTATTCATATTCTGGATCTATTCTAGTGAATGTGGTGATATATGGGACATGTTTGTGCATGTGAATGAGGTGATCTATGGGACATGTGGAATAAACATTAATCAAAATTGTAATCTAAGGTATCCTGGTGGGGGTACTAGGAAGAGTTTTCTAGTTGGATCTATGGGTTCGAGGACCTTTTTTATTCTATAAAAATTGACACAAAAACACTTTTTAATATATAATGATGATTGGAAACCACTAGATCATCATATGTATTCCTCTCTAGTGGCTCATACAAGATGATGTTATGAGTTATTGTTTCTATAACATGTTTCATCTAGATATGAGGTTCCTAGGGTCCCAATAATACCAATACCTATAAGGGTTACCCAAGGTTATTTATATCTAGTGACATGATATTCTTGTGACATGGTGCCCTCATCAACATATGGTGGATCCATATTTTATTTTTTCTTCAAATAATTAATTTATTAAAAATGATTTCCCTAAATTTTTTTATTGAAAATGATTTCAAATTTCAATCCTAAAATTGGCATGAAGATCATATTTATAACGTTATGGCATGTAATCCTTATTTTTGGGTTGCATCATATTGGGCATTGGCTCACACCCTATATACACCATTGTGTGTATGTAAAATTTTTAGGTTGGACCAAAGTAATTGCAAGAGGATTCATAGTGGTGATGGTGGATCTGGTTTTTAGTGTTTCACTCTATATAGGATTTGGTGGTGGGGATTAATGCGGATAAACCTCATGTTAACGGGAGGATTTTGGGTCATGGTTTAGTTAGTCCTCCTCTTATTTTGGTAATTTTCTTGTTTGTAAAATATTTAAAATTAATAACTTTAATTATTGCATCACTTTTGTAGTAGTTGTTGAGAGTGGTTTTATTTTTTATTTCAAGACATATTTATGGTCATTTTTCAAGGGTGAAATCATTAATGTCGGTGATTTTCTTATACGGAGGTACTAGTTTCCAACCCAAGGTGATCAAGAATGCCCTTCGGGACATGCCACAAACCGGGTCGTGTTCTATGTTGGATGGAATCCCAGATTGGTTTGGGAAAAAAATTGTCTCACAAGAGATTTTATCCCTTTCATGGGGTCTTGATATTTAGGTGATTCTAGATAGACAATGGATTGGATTTTTGGGTCTTGAGGATCTTTTTGCGAGTGGGGTGACTAGCTAATACACAATGTGATTGACCATTGGTTTCCATGGGATGATTGGAATTTTGTTTGGCTTATCCTCTAGGTGATATTTATATGTTTTAATCTAGGAATAGATACATGATCGTGGTGAAGTGGTTTGGATCGTTATTTAAAAGAATGTTGTTTTATTTTAGATTTACTAAATTCTATATAATTTTCTGTTATCATTGAAAATTTTCATATTTCTTCATTGATGGTTCTATTTATGTTTCATTCTTGTGGTTGTGGATTTTTTTATAAATGTCCACCTTTGAAGAGTTCTTTTCTAACCACAAGATGATGTTAGAGATAGTTCTCCCCCTCATGTTGATCATATACTAGTGAATGTCTTAGTTCAGTTTGTCCAAAATTTGGTTCAGGGAGTGGTCTATTATGAAAATCATTCTAGGAAAGCCAATCTAGGTCTATGAAAAGATAAGGATCATCAGTTTTTCCAGAGAAAACCTCATACCTTATAGTGTATAATGGATCCCCAGAATGCAGAGTAGTGACTCAAGAATATCATGTGGAAGTTTTAGTTCTTTTACACTCCTAATGTAGTTACGGTAATGTGTTTTTATTTTTATTGGATATTCCCACTCAGAGGTGTTGGGACTTAGTTTTTAAGGATGGGTTGCACAAGTAGATGGGTTAGAAGGATTTCAATTTCCTCTTCAATGAGAAATATTTCCCTAAGACCATGGCCTTCTCTAAGACCTAATTGTTTTTTGATACTCTCCATATGGGTCAGATTGTGACTGAGAATACCAACCATTTTGTTGATTTATTTTAGTTCATACTTGAGGTAGTTTCGAATGAGACGTTAAAGTCACAAAATTTCAAATAGTGGTTTCCAGTTGATATTCACTATCATGTATTCCTTTTAATATTGAATATGTATACTGAGTAGGTTTATTTTTCATTGAATGTAGAGAATTATTATAGTATAAATTTTAGGTTCTCTATTGCCATTTCATCACTGGTATAGGGTATTGGTAGCTCTTCTGAAAAGAAGTGGGAGAGGGATGAGGTGGAAAATAAGGGAGGTGGTAGATCATGCCATAATTCCGAAATATCTTCCTCTATTTTATCAGATGCGGGGTTAGTCTGATGTCATGAGTGTGGGAAGGTGGGGCTTGTATGGTCGGTTTGTTCGTATCCAATAGAAAATAAAATTTGTGTGAAAAAATAGTTCATTTGTAATAGTTGTTTAGAATCAAAAATATTTACTAAGGTGGTTTGACATGAGCAGTTTTTAGGGGAATGTTAGTCTAATCAGAACAACAATTAATGTCAGGATCTTGATTTCATCATCATAGCAATGGGGATAGATCTTTTTCTAGGAAGATTCTGTTCTAAGAATGGCTTTATATTAGTTTCTGTACTCATACTTACGTAGAGATTAGGAATCTTCCTAATGATAATCATACACAAGTAGATGTAGATGTTGGACCAATGATAGTTTGAGGTACCATTATTATTAAATCATCTATGATTTTCATTCTTATATATCAGTTCCTATAATTCATTCATTTTTACACATCTCATGGATGCGTTAAATTTTTCAATTGATTTTATGCCATATGTGATTGATTTAGTAACACCTCTTGGTAAGATGTTAGAGAGGGGATTCATGTGTATATTATTTTTACTCAACTTTTATGATTCCAACTGGAATAAAATTTCATGGTTTTCTAGATTGACAACTTGGAATTGATCCTAGGTATGTTTTCTATGGTTATTTTTCAAGAATGTATCCATTGTTATTTTTGAAATGTGGTTTTTGTGGATCCTGAGTAGAGTACACATGGTTTTTTAGGATGATGGGATCCTCAATCAGGACATGCTGGACCAGTACATCTGTTGTTGGGAAACCTTGATTTCTCAATATATTATCACGTTTTGGAGGATGTATGAGGTACTAGTTCAAATAGTGGATTACCTCTTATTGGGGATGAATTCCCAGTGGTATTTCTGAATAAATTCAGATGGTTTACTCCAGAATAGTATATTTACTTCACAATCCATTTGGCACAAGGAACACATTTGATATATATTCCCTTGTAACATATAGAACCCAATGAGTTGAGGTAATTAATGGTGTATTAGAAAAATTTTGAATCCAAATGATTCATTCTCTCAATCGTCTCACCTTTTGTCGGCCCAAATTCTATTTACAAAGATGGAAAACAGATATCTCTAGTTGTGTATTGATTACTAGAAGCTAAATAAGGTAATAATTGATAAAAATACACATTTATCCATATTGACAAATTGTTTTGTCAATTAAAGGGGTTGAAGTTTATCTATATGATTAAATTCAATCCATGTATCTCCAAGTAAAAGTTAAAGTGTAATACATTACTAAATGAATATCCATAGAAGGTATGGTCACATTGAGGATTTCATCATTATTTTCATCTTGAAGAATTTCCCTGTGGTATTTAAGGACTCAGGAACCATGTAATATAATAATATATTAATTCCTTTGTCATGGTGTTTATGCATGAAATCCTTGTTTATTCAGGGAACAAGGAGAAGCATGAGTGGATCTGAGTATCATATTGGTAACCCTTTTTAATTATCATCTCTATGAAATGTTTTATATGTGAAACTTCTAGATAATTGAGTGGATATTTCTGGGTAATGTGATCTTGAAACGAGGGTTTTCATTGGAACACAATAAGATAATTGTTGTGATGGCATGGGGGAAATCAATGATTTTTTTGAGATCAGGATCTTGTTAGCCATAGATGGGTATTTTATGTGGTTTTTATAAGGAGCTATCTCAGATTTATTATCGTATGATAATTCTTACATAGAAAAGGGTGAGGTTGTTTTGGAGTTTTGAGTGTGAGGATTTCAATGGAAGGATAATGTTATGGTTGAACACATCCCATATATAGATTTTTCTGGAATCCAAGAAGGTGTATATGGACTATTGTTATTACTTTGTTATGGTACATGATTGAGTCCAAATTCACGATGTTCATGTGGTGGAGTATGGTCCTCAAAAACTCCAACCACATGAAATGAATTACCCAACAAATGACTTGTTGTTAACAGTGATGATTCATTCATTAAAGATGTGGTGTCATTATAATTATAGAGAGATGTTTTTAGCAAGATCATTTTATAGATTATTTTTTCTAGCATTCTATGTGGTTACTAAATGGTGGAGAGGTTCCTTGTGAATGGTTATCATCTTCATAGAATAATTGTGTTTTATGGTTCACTTTATTGTTCTGTTTTCATTGCATAAGGTGGTGATGCAGGATAGCCACCAGTCATAGTAGTTAATTCATTCTAATCACAACTGGATGTTTTATGGTGTGTGTCATCAGTTTTAGTGGTCGATAATGAGATCAGATACATTAGTTTTTTTATCTCAATTTATTTCCAACCATCAAGATAAAGATAAGCACCAAAGACTATTTGGATTGATCCATGCCTACCAATTCCTATCTAGAAGTGGGATGAAATCGCCATGTATTTCATTATAGGATAACTTTATATTCACTATTGAAGGAATACAATTTGGGTACTTATTTAACACTTCACTAAATCATCAAATTTAATTTTAATTAGGGATTCAACCAAATATTATTAATTGGGCTGGTTGTAAGTTATTGAGATATTGAAGCTTCATAGTGTTCTATCAAAAATTGTTTCAAATAGAGTTCACCCTTTCAACTCATGGTTTTGGGATGGAATTAACATGTAAATGTGTTCATAGTTCATGTTGAGTTCAACCTACCAACCTTAAAGGAATATCCAGATGGAGCACATGAATATTATTTTGGCATACAGGATCTAAGAATGTTTGTTGATTTTCGGTTGCTCGTGGTATTTCCATTTGGGAAGGGTTGTATTTCTATACAATTATTGATACCAATACTCAATATGAATAGAACCCTTTGAGTAACTCTATAGTCAACTGTGTTGGTCTCCATTATGTTGGGAAGAGGTGGGTGATATCTAATTGTTTGGACCGATCCTTGTGCATGAAACTTGTGATAAAGTGTGATTGACCAAGAATCATTTTTTGATAGCATAGATTCTTTATAAATCATAAGTGAATCATAGGTTTTCAACAAGGTAATTATTTATGGTTGGTTGATTGTTTTTTAAAGTGATACCTCTCTTGGGTCACTATCATCTTGATAATTAATTAATATTAATGTCGAGGTATGTTGGACCATTCGTGGTTACCTAGATAGTTTATAAGGTGAAATTATAGTTAGATATTCAATATCAGTTAATGTAAATTCATGACGTGTTTCATTTATCATAGTATAGAGTGTACACTATGGATCCATTCCAATTGTTAAATTGGGATGAATTAGAGTTGGATCCTGATTTGACTGTGTTTCATCAACCAGTACGAACTGTGTATTATCAAGAGAAAGTGCTCCAGAAGAACTCTATATCATTGGTATGAGGTCTATTGAAGTATGTTAATGATGAGCATGATATATGGGAGTAGAAATCATATTTCTTTTATAATAACTTATTTTATTACTATAATCAGACTCACGAATGACTTTTCAGGGGTGGGATGTTTTCAGGTTGAGGACAATTGTCACAAGAATGATATTGTCTTCAGCGATTCCTTTTATTTATTTGGACCTTATCTTAATTTCATAGTTTTATGGGGATTTTTTCATTAGAAATAGGATTATTGGACCCCAAATAAATGTGGTTCATGATTTTCACACATATAGGGGGAATCATGTGCTAGCCTAGGATAAATTGTATGCCATGGACAATGGCACTGTCTAGGACACAAGGCATTCAACACAATCATGGTCCCTCCCTTAGGAACCTATGTATCCTTATTCCTATTAGATATATAGGGACACCAGTTTTAATCATGGTTAGGAATAACTTGTGGGATAATGTGGAATTTACACATTTTACTCTTCAATTTTAATCCCAAACACAGCCTTTCTGACCCCATTGGGGACTTTCACCCTTAGAAGTATCCTCCTCTCCCTTTTCTGCCTTGATCTCAATTTTTAGGGGATTTTGTGTGTGAACATAAAAAACTAATCAGGTTAGTCTATTTTCCATTGTATTCTTCCATCATCTAGGGTTATTCTCTTTTTTTCTTCGGTTCCTTGTTCTATAGAGGATTCATTAACAAAATGATGATTCACTATTGAGTTTTTGGGTGAAATCATGATGTTTTTGGTTCTATCATTACTTAATAGGGTCCCATTGAGGTGAGGATGAGGTTTTCAACAAGATTATAGAAGTTTCCAAGATTGAGTAATGTGATTCCATATATTGTAATTTGTAGATAATTTTGTTATGATCATTTTTCTTCTGGAATATGATCCATGGATTATGTGTGTGGTGTGAAATTTGGTTTCAAAATCATTAAAAGTGTGTATGGTATAATATAAAGGGTTTATAAAGTAAATTTTTGTATTTTACATGTGATTTACATTTAGTTCATCCATATAAGATTTGTGAATAGTGTATGTTATTTTAACTGTGTCTTAATATGTATTGTGTGTGTGTGTAATGTTTAAAGTAGTTTTCCTTTGAAAATTGATGGGTTTTACTATGTATTCATATGCATGATGTGTTCATGTGGATGTGGTGATCTATATGACATGTTTTTGTGAGTGTATAAGAGAATGTCGTAAAGGCCAGATAATTCCATGTACTTCTTTTTAAATTATTTGGTATTATTACAAGTTTGTGTCAATTTATGGCACATGATTTAGAGTCCCAGTGTGCCCGGAATGAATTTCTAAACATTTTTAAAGGTACATTCAGTAAAATCAAAGGAGCCATTCACTATCTTTCAAACTGGTGCTCAGAATTGAAATCTGAGAGAACCTTTGAAACAAGAACGCAATGATTCACATAAGGGAAGCTTCACATCAAGCAAAGTAGATCTAGATAAAAAGATATATTATGAAAATTAAAATAAATTTATAAAATAACCTGACAATGTTATTTTATTTATTTTCTGTAACTCTTGAGAGGCTGTGCTGGGACCGATGTCTTCTCAATCCATTTAATGGTTTTACTGTTTGTTGTTTTAACCAATATATTGAGAGAAATGGGAGGTGAATTAATTATCTAATTAAAGAACATTACTAATGCTTTGTTGCGTTACGCTCTCATCCTACGTCTATTTATATGAGTTTAGGGGTGGGTTCTTCACACTGCATCCCCAAGAAAGGAACCTTTTCCAAAGTAACATGTCATCTTCCACTGAGGAATGGAAGCTTATATGACAAGCATTGGATTCTTTTACAAGCATGATTCTCCTTCAACCAGTACTTCATCTCCTAAAAAATATGAGGTAGGGGTTGTTTTTTAATTCAATAATGTCCCTCGATACATTTCCTTGTTCTTGAATTTGAATGTGGTTGTTACATGGGTTTTGTACAGGGATTAAACTATATCTCTTTGGTGTTCTTATTTATTACCCTTTTTTATGCTAACCCGGAGGGAGCGGTCCAAACCAACTAGGCCTAGACCCTATACTACTTTGTTTTGGTCTCTTCCTTCGGCGAAGAACTTCTAACATGTGTAAATTGGAATCTGAGAGACACAAGGTGATTACAGCATCCTAGGAGGCCTGAAGGTGCATGTAGAAAGATAAATGGGCCACTATAGCTCCCCTGGTGGCCTACGGAAGAATCCTCAAACATTAAACTGGTGTAAAGGCAAAATAAACCAGCTCAGGTGGTGAAGGAGGAAGCCGATGCCTCTTGGTACTGCGGAAGACCCAAATAGGTGGCCGAAACCCGACCGACCGAGCTAGAGAAGCGGTGCACCGTCATGTGTGGCAGTGAAGGGGTTGCGACATCAAAGCCTTGGAAGGAGGAGGACGCACGTCTATTGGGTCCCATGGATCACGTGGTGGTTCTAGGTGGAACCACTAATTGAAGATCCAAATGTATTTTATTTATCCATTTGGGAGTATGTGGACACCCACCTAGAGAGTCAGGCCAGGGCATCTGGCTATGCCCACACGGCGGGCTGGTCCGATCCACGGCCCATCGGGTTGATCCCACCGTGGCCCAGTGTAGCCGGGTCGAGCCCGGGACAAGTTGGGTCAATCCAATAATGGTTGGGTCAACCCAGCCCGGGTCAGACCTGGTCGAAACAGACCTGAACCCCTCCCAGGCCCAGATACTCTTAACTGACCATAACTTGCGAACTCTATTTACATTTGAAAAACTATATAGAACACTGGGATCCATGGAGGTAGATGGTAATTTTGAGATACTCTACGAGAGTTTTGGAGAATTTTGGAGTACATCTGGGTGGGATCAACTCAGAATCCAACTGGTCCCTTAGCACTAAAATGCCAATAACTTACAGACTGGGTTTCCGGTTGATGCGTTGTTTATTTCATTAGGAACCTTATGACCTTATGGATCAATAGGTTACTTTTTTGTGACACTATTTTCTAGATAAAATATGAAGAATGGATTGAGAAGCGGTTTCTCCCAGAATAAAGCGTACTATGATGGGGAATCCTATGTCTTGATGAGACATGAAGAATGAACTATGATTTTGTGTGAATCAACACCTATAGATTATGTTTGAATCACCACCCAATGATTCATTATGAATCAGCACCCACCAATTCTGTGTGAATTAGTACCCAGGGATTCTGTGTGTATCAGCACCCATTAATTTTGTGTGTATCAGCACATAGTGATTCTGTGTGAATCGGAAGCTAGCGATACTATGTGAATCACCACCCAGTTATTCTGTGTGAATCATCACCTATTGATCCGATTTAGGTCTGGAGGGGGTTACTGCTTTCTGATTCTTTGTGGGTTAGTATCAGTGCCTCTTGATAGAGTATGATGATCTAGCTTTACGAATAATCACCATTACTATAGTACTCAGTTATACCCGGTTTGAGTTATGACTATTGCTTTGTGATTTGTGATTGAGATCACTCTTGTGTTATTCCTCTTTGTAATTCTGAGAGAACATCAGGGGTCTTGGGGTCTCTATAGAGTGCTGTTTTACTCACCCCTACATGGGATTCTCACACACATTATTGTGTCTTATGCAGATGACGAGCGGATCAGCTGATATTGTAGGAGACATGACCAGGTGGTACACAGAGGTGACAGGTAGACATGGAGAGCATTGGATACAAGATGTTCTAACCCTTTAGGAATGATCCTTGGTGTATGATAACATTAGATTTTTTGTTTTCAGTGGTAGTTGTACCTTTTCAGTTGGTCTTGTATTTTTTCCCCCTTTACTTTCATAACACACTTTTACTACTACAGTTTTACATTGTGGTTGCATCTTGTTGTGTTCCTTGGTTGTGTGTTTGTACACGTTTAAAGGCAATGTCTTCCCTCTTTAGGGATACACCTTTCTTATGCTATTCTCCAACCCCATTCCTTTGGAAGGTGGGCATGGGTTAGTCTTTACACCGGCCCCAGGGGATGGGTCGTGACAACGTGGTATCAAAGGAGTTGGTTCTATCTAAGAACTATGGATTAGATCATTCTAAGGGAGAAATAGTGTTAAGTGTTTTGATTATGGTATTAATATTGGATATTCCAGTGTCGGTGTGGTGGCCGACGTATCCATACACCAGGACCATGAATTATGATTTCTCACTCAGTGCATGAAAACACTAATTGCATGTGTTTTGAAATGTTCTACATTTGATCTATTTTGATTCATCTCACCAGGTAAAACTTATTGACCGTGGAGCACTTATTTATTTTCTGGATGCCACCATGTAGAAAACCATCCAAGATTCTTGAGAGAGTATATGATGATGGGACACCGAGCGATGAGGCTTCAGTGTAGGTCCCTCTTAATGTGTTGGCACCTTCGGGTGGTGTACAGGAAGCACCACCACTCAGAGGGAAGCAGTTTCCACTAGCCCCACTAGCGGAGGATTCACGCCAACAGAACATGTTTCATGAGATTCAGCAGTGAAAGCCTCCAAGGTTTTGAGGCAAGATGAATCCTCAAGTATGTGAGGACTGTATGGAGGCTATGGCTAGAGTTTTTGTTTCCAAGTTGGGACACTAGTGGAGCAGATGGTGATCCTAGCTACTAGTATTTTTCTGGGCAAGGTAGGAAGATGGTTGAGCCTGTCGGTTCAGTTATATAACGAGGCAACCATCACCTGGATATACTTTAAGAGCCTCTTCAGGGTAGAGTTAGTCCTAGTGACACTACGCTCTGTGCATATGCAGGAGCTGCTACACTTACAGTAGGGAAACCTATTAGCGGTTTAGTACTCGACAAGATTCACTGACCTCTCTTGCTACTCCACCGACTTGGTACAAGACACATTCTTCTGGGACCAAACCATTGAGAAGGGTCTACAGTGGGAATCAGTGAATATATGATATCACTAAATATCCCAATGTAGTCTAGAGTTATCGAATGAGATTTATTGATGGAGAGATTCTTAGGTGAGTTGGCACTGACGATAAGAGACACCACAGAACTACAGGTAGCTGAGTAATCTGCATCAGGCAGTAGGCAGATGATGTAGACGTCTAAGCGGACCAAAATATCTGGAGGGAGACCCCAAGATGTAGTTTTGGAGGTGCAGATCTCACAATGCCAAGGGGGTCAGCATGGAAGAGTACTATGGTTCAAGTGCAGCGAGAATGGCCATATGGCACGTGACTGCCTGACCCTCCATACCGATGATCAACAGATGGTTGAGGAACCATCGATGCAGCCACCAAGGTTCAAGTGAAGAGGTATGTAGGTTGGAAGAAGTGGTAGAGTGTTGGTCATGCTGTAAGTGGTGGAAGATGGTTTGAGGTTCTACACCACCACCCCAGGTGGTCCACCCCGACCACAGGGTGCAGGTGGATAGGGATGGGCATAGCTACAGGAATATGAGGCGTACGACCACGGTTCTCATGAGATGATTAGAGGTATGATTTGTGTTTATTCGACCCTATCTATAGTACTGACATATATAGGCTTCAGTCACTCTTTCATTACCACGAAACTCATTCAGAGGTATGAGATTAAAATGGATCAGTTGGCTCGATCCTTGCAATTAGTGACTCCCACGGGAAAAGATTCGATGATTACACACTAGTGACGGTAGTGCGATCACACTTTAGGAGGTGAGAGCTTCATATGTGATTTCCTAGTTTCAGTGTCGAGTCCTTACGATGTCATCTTGGCTATGGAATGGGTTTACACATCCCATGATCAGATCGATTATTTTAGGTGCAAAGTACTGTGTGTCCATGAAGATGGGGTCAGGTTTACCTTCACCGGTGAAGTGAAAACCATTGCATCACATGATAGAATTTCTTAGAAGAGGGTGAATATGATCACTCACCAGTTGGATATCCTCACCCTCAGAGCAGTTGACATGAGGAGTCTGAGTTATCTTGTAGTGGTCGACCAATATGTTGATGTCATCCCTGAAGAAGTTTTGGGACTACCTCATCACAGGCAGGTATATGTTAACATCGACATGTACCCCAAGACGACACCGAAATCTACAAAAGAATATCGGATGGAACCCATGGAGATTCGAGAGCTAACGGTATAGTTGGAGGACATGCATAGAAAGGGGTTTATAAGGCCCAGTGCATCTCTATGGGCATCCCCGATTTTGATTGCCTAGAAAGCAGATGGGTGTATAAAGAATTGTGTGGACAATTAGTTACTGAACAGGGTGACCATTATGAACATGTATACACTCCTAAGTATTGATGATATCTTCGACAAGCTGAAGGGAGCTAGATGGTTTTTGAAGATAGAACTCAGATCAGGTTATCACCACCTCATGTTACAAGATGAGGACGTACTGAAGACAACCTTAAAATGTCAGTATGACCATTACATATTCTTTGTGATTCATTTAAGAATTAAAAATTCTCTATCAATGTTTATGGGGCTCATTAATATGATCATCCATCCATACCTCGATCGCTTCTTGGTGGTCTTTATTACTAACATCATAATATACATGGCATCGAAGGAGAAGAATGTCATACACCGACCGATAGTTCAGGCTTCACTATGAGAGTACTATAATTTTGGAAAGATATGAATGTTCCAGTTCTGGATATTAGAAATCCACTTTCTAGGGCATGTTATCTTGAAGGCTAGGGTTGTAAAGGATCCAAAAAAGATAGAGGTAGTTCTTGATTTGGAGCCACCCTAGAGTGTGACCGAGGTGTGGAGTTTCCTGGGATTGGCTCGGTACTACTGTAGATTTATACCTAAAATCTCCAGGGTGGAGGCACCCTTGTCATCATTGAAGAATAGGGGGAAGCCTTTCTTGTGGACATAAAATTTCCCGCAGTGTTTTTAGGAGCTGAGGCAGATACTGACGAGTGACCCCATCTTGAGGCTACAATAAGAGTGTATTGGGTATGTAGTCTACTGTGACGCATTAGGGACTAGTCTAGGCTATGTCCAGAGGTAGGAGAAAGCAGTGATCACCAAAGGATCACATCATTTGACACAGAATGAGAATAACTATGACACCCATGACCTAGAGTTTGTAGTAGTGGTCATTTCATTAAAGATGTTGCGGAACAACTTGATGGGGGAACTTTTTATAGTTTACTCTAATCCAAAGAGTCTCAGGTATATATTCTCATATATTGACATGAACTAGAGACTGTGATGATGGCTAGAGTTCCTCCAGGACTACAACTTTGAGAGAGTCTGTACTACTTGTTATGGGAACATAGTAGTAGACACACATAGTAGACGGTCTAGTATACAGCTTCTAAGTGAGACGACAGAGTATCTAGGCACATTTCAGATATCTATTGTGGACCATGATTGAGAGACATACCATCAATCTATGACTATCACTCACCAGGTTCTTTAGAGAGTTCAGGAGGCACAACTTGTGTATGCTGACTGCAAGTCCTGATGTAATTAGATATCCTCACGACATGCTCTAGATGAATTTGTTTGAATATGTGGATCTCGTCATCCTCTTTAGAGGGCACACCCTGGTACCTGTGATTCTTCAAGATAAGTTGTTGAGGGAGTTCAACAAGTCCCCATCAGAGATGCATCCTCGAGTAGAAAAGATGCACCAGGACCTTTTTTTGCTAAACTTGTGGCAAAGGATAAAGAAAGAAGTGGTAGAGATTGTATCCTAATGACTCAATTGTTAGTAAGTGAAGGTCGACCATCAGTTACTAGCAGAATTTGCTCAACCACATGATTTACCCGAGTAGAAGATGGAAGGTATCTCTGTGGACTTCACGACATGGATACCACGTACATCGAGGGCCACGATTCCAACTGGGAGACCATTGACCGACTCATAATGTCGGCCCACTTCTTACCCATTCAAGAGTAGGGATCAGAAGAGATCCTGGGAATCCTCAATGTATAATACATTGTGCAACTTCATAGAGATCCATCAACGATCGTCACAGCTCACGACGCAAGATTTACATCCCGCTTGTGGAAGAGATTGTAGGTGGCATACGGGACTTAGTAAAGCTTGAGAACTACCTTTTCTTCCTCAAATTGATGGTTAGATGGAGTGGACCATACAGACACTCAAAGACATGCTTCGTGCTTCTGTCCTTGATTTTAGTCGCAATTGGTTGGACCCACTCCCACTAGTGGACATTTCATACAATAATAGTTATCACTCCACCATCAGAAAGTCTATATTTGACGACTTGTATGGATGGCCTTGCAGATCACCTCTGTGTTGGATAGTCCCAAGGGAGTTATTACTCCTATGTCCAGAGATTTTACAGAATACCACCGATAAGGTACAGATCATTTAGGAGTGGATGAAGACTGCACAATTCTAAAACATGTATTATGGCGATAGGAGACGAAGACCCTTGGTGCTTTAGGTGGGTGACCATGTCTTCCAAGTGGTCTCACCCCGACGAGAATCAATGAGTTTTGGCAGGGGCAGAATGATATCTCTGAGGTTCATCGGAACTTTCCATATCCTCAGTAGAGTAGGTGAGGTGGCGTACTATCTAGCTCTTCCTCTATAGATGCACCAGGTCAATATTGTATTACACATGTCGCGTCTGAGGAGATACATGGATGAACCATCGCACGTTATCAACTAGGGTGAACTGGACATCGATGACGGGGCGATGTTTTCGGAGTTCCCGATGGAGATAGAGGATCAAATGTAGTGGGTCCTTCGTGATAGGTCAATTCCTCTCGTGCAAGTTCATTGGAAGAAAGGAAATATCCAAGAGAGTACATAGGAGTGGGAGGCTTAGATACTTGCTCAGTACCCCCACATGTTCCATTAGTTTTTTTGTAGCTTCTAGGGATGAAAATATCAAAGGTGGGGATAAGGTAAAGACAAGAAAATTTCATGGAATTATTTTTAAATTATTTAGAATAATTAAATGTTTGCAAAAATTTATGATGCATTATTCTGAGACCCGGTGAGCCCATAATCAATTTCAAAACGTTTATAAAGTTATGTTCAGTAAATGCATTGGTGAAGTTTTCTATCATTGGAACCAGTGCTCATAATAGAAATCTAAGAGCCCCGTTGAATCTGCAGTGCTGAGATTCGCATCAGGGAACCATCATTTCAACTGTAGTTGGTCAAGATGAAAAGTTAAATTTTAGACATTACTAATAATTAATAATATTACTTGAAAAATATATTTTATTTATTTTCTGTAATTATTATGTGGTGGTGGCATGACCAATGACATGTCAATCCAATAAATGGATATGCCCTTTGTTTTTGTAACCACTACATTGAGAGAGATGGGAGGTGAATTAATAAACTAACAAATAATCCTCATTAATGCTTTGTTGCGTTATGCTCTCATCCTCCGCCTATTTATGTGAGGCTCAGGGTTGAGTTTTGAAATGACTTCCCCAAGGAAGGATCCTCTATTAAAGTGACGTGACTTTTTTCATGGAGTAACATAAGGATGGATGAAAAATGCAGATGGATTCGTCAAGCGTGGATTCTCATTCTAGCACTGCATCATCTCTATTAAAATATAAGGTAGGGGTTGTTTATTAATTCATTAAATTCCCTCAATTCTTTTATTCATTCATGAATTTCTGGGTGGTTTTTAAGGGATTTTTCATGGGGTTTAAACTATATATCTTTGGTTTTTTTATTTATTTCCCCTTTTAAATGATGCTAACGTGGATGGCGCATGCCAAACAAACAAGGCCCTAACCCTATGCTTCTTAGGTTTGGTCTTGTTAGTCGACGATGAACATCCAAAATGATGGTAATTGGAATAAGAGAGTCGCGTCGTGATGGAGGCATCATGTGAGACTAGAATGCACAAGAAGAAAGGAAAACAGACCGCTTGTGCTCACCTGTTGGCCCTCGGAAGAATCTGCCAGTACGGTACTGGTGACCGGCACCGACGGCGAAGGTGGTGGTCAGGGCTCACCGAATGTGGAAGATGCGGGGACACTTGTCACCAAAAAAGACACAAAGGTGTGTCCAGAACCGGGACATCCACCTTGGCAAGGCGTCACTCCATTGTGCACCGTGGTAAAGGTATCAAGGCATCGTGACCGTGGTAGAAGGGGGTCTCACGCCCCACCGGTCCCATGGACCATGTGGCGATGCCACATTGCACCACTAATTGAAGAGTTGAATGGATCTTCTTGTGCCGTTCAAGAGATGGTAGCCACTTGGCTGGCGATACGGGCCAACGCACTGGGTCGTGGCACCCTGCGGGCTGGGACGAGCTTGTTCAGACAAGACCCGGACCCCTCTCGGTACTATATATGCTTAGTTGACCATAACTTTTGAAAAGAATGACCCTTTAATGAACCATCTACGGCGCTGAGATCCATGGAAAGAGACAGTCCTTTTGAGATACTTCATAAGTGTTTTGGATAATGTTGGTGTATGGATGGGTTGGATAGACTCTGAATCTAACTGGATTCTATACACTAAAATGGAAAAAACTTAAAGACCATGCGTTCGATTGACGCGATTTATGTTGTGTTGGGACTCTTATGACATGGCAGATCATTATGTAACTTATTCATGGGACTACGTGCCAGATAAAATGTAAAATATGGGATTAGGAGTGGTTTCTTCTAGAATCAAGTGTACAATGAGTAGGAATACTATGTCTGCATGAGACATGAAAGGTGAACATTTATTCTATGTGAATCAGCACCCATTGATTCTATTTGAATCATCACCCAGTGATTCTGTGTCAATTAGCACCCAACGATTCTGTGTGAATCAGCACCCAGTGATTCTGTGTGAATCAAAATCCAGTTATTCTATGTGAATTAGCACCCAACAATTCTGTTTGAATCATCATCCAGTGATTCTGTGTGAATCAGAACCTATTGATTTTGTGTGGGTTTTATGGGGGTTAGTACCTATTGATCATGTGTGGGTCAGCAATAGTGCCTCTTAAAAGAGAAAGACGGTCTATCTTTATGACCAACCATGTGTACTACTTTACTCAGTTATACTTGATTTGAGCTGTGAAAATTTCTTTGTGAATTATGATTGAGATCATTCTTTTGTTATTCCTCTGTGGAATTCTGAGAGACCATTGGGGGTCTCAGGGTCACTACCAAGTATTTTTATAATCACCCCTACACAGGATTTCCCCGCACCTTGCTTTTTCTTCTTGCAGATGATGAGTGGCTCAGCTGAGACTGTAGTATCCAGGACCAGGCGGTACATGGTGGTGACCGGTGGACAATGAGAGTAGTTTAGATGAGTTGTACTTACCCTTTATGTAGGATCCCTGGTGGATGATTGCATGATCTATTTTTGGTTTTTAGTTTTAGTTTTACCTTTTTTTTGGGCTTGTATTCCAACCCCTTTTATGTTAATTAAAAATGTTTACTACAACATTTTTACTTCATTGTTGAATCTTGTTGTGTTCTTGGGCTGTATGTTTGTATATTATTAAAGGAAATCCCTTCCTATTTTATGGTTATTCCTTTCCAGTGCAAATCTCCAACCCTTGGCCTATGAAAGGCGAGCTTACGGTAGTCATGACACAGGCCCTGAGGGACGGGTTGTGACAAATGTGGTGATCTTTGTCACATGTGGAATAAAAATTGAGCATAATGGGAATCTTATGTATCTTGGTGGTAAGACTGTTGTTAGAACACTAGTTGGATTTCCAGGGATGATGCCTTGTATTATCTAGTATGATTGATGCTACAAAGATAACTAAACTATGATAATGATTAAGAAACTATAAATTTGTATGGATTCTTCCATATTATCTCGGGCACAAGGAAATTATTGGTTATGGTTGACAGACAATGTTTCATTGATAAACAAGATTCCTAGATCCCCATTAGTTCTAGTACCTATAGGTATTACCCATGGTTATCTCTCTCTTATGATATGGTATTCATGTGATGTGGTGATCCCATTCAGAAACAATAGACCATTAATTTATTTTGGTTTTAAATAACGATTTTATTAAAAATGTTTTCCCAAAAATATTTTATTAGATTTTTTTTTCAAATTTCATTCTTCAAATTAGAAAAGTGAATTTGTTTCTAATATTATGAGAAGAAATATTCCATTCCGGTGGAATCCTACAAGGCATTGGCTCACAACCTACAAACACATTTGGGTGTATTTTGACTTTTTTATGTTGGACCCAGATACAATAATGATGTATTGTGGTTGTGATGGTGGACCTTGTTTCTATTTTTACACTCCATGCAGGTGTTTTTGGTGATTTAATGAGGGTGATTACCCTAATTTTACATAGAGGTTTTAGGATCATGGTTTAATAGGTTTCCCTCCCATTTTGGTATTTATTTTTGGTAGAGACATGTAAAATTACTAACTTAAATTATGGTGTCCCTTCATTCTTGGTTATTGATCATGGTGTGATGTTTTATTTTGCGACACAAGAATAGTTTTTTATCATGTGTGAAATCATTATGAAAGGTTCATTGTTGATACCAATGTACTAGTTTCCTACACATGGTGATATAGAAAGCCCTTAGGCCATGCCGCGTATTGATTCAGGTGCCTTGTTGGATGTAATCTTTGTTTGCATTGCTACAAGGCTGAATACATTATTTAAAAACTAGAACTTTTCAATAAAAATCAGATTCTTTCATTATTCATAAACAAAATGAAAATTTTCATTAAAATCCTAAAAATTATCCAAACGATTATTTTGAAAAGATAATTTATGAATTTAATTTAATTTTTTTGAATAAATTTTCTAATAACGTTAAAAAATAATATTATATTTTTTTCACAATGTAACACCTTGAAATTCTAATGTAAGAGTATTATAATTGATAGCACGTATGACATGCACCACCAAGAATATTAAGGAATATAAATCCCTGTAATTATTAACATATTTACTATTTATTATAAATTCAATATATTCTATAGAATTCAATGAATGCCAGACCGAGTTTTACCAAACAATAATATACTATTAATATAATTATATAATATGTTAGTTATTGTCTTATCATTGGAATAGATGAAATAAAAATTATTAAAAAAATAAAGAAATAAAAAATATATACATATTTATCTCATTTTTATTAGTTATCTATTGATTAAATATGGAAAACATTTAAAAGAAAACGAAATGTTTTTTTTGAAAAAGAGTAATTTTCAAAAAGATGGTTTAATTGTTTTTAGAAAACTTAATTTAATTTTTTTTTCAAATTTACAATATTTATTGGAAAAAATAAAATACATTATTGAATGTGTAATACCAAACTTATATTACAATGACTTACTTTTATTTTTCATATAAGTTTAATTTTGTTATTAAAAGTGAAAAATAATGAATTTTAATTGAAAACAATATTTTCTTAAAAAGATTATATAGTGTTAAATTATATTTTGTGTTGGTTTTAATGTAAAATTAGTTCAATTATACATATATTAATACAAATTAGTTCATTGGAATAATTTCCATATTGAATTTTGATATAAAAAAACTTTGTAAACAATTGAACATTTTCACTTTAAAAACATGCTCTCTCATCATGTTCGTGGGATAAATGAAAATTAATTTGTTCCAGCTATTATAGATTGAAATTGGAAAAAATGATTCCATATATGGAATAATTATGATTTATAATTTTTAAAAACTTCAAATTAAGTTTTTACTATATTTATTAGTGAAAATAGTTAATAATAACTATTGTTAATAAGGTAAATATTAGTTTACATAGTGATTAAACATATAATATAAGGTGTAAGAATAGAAAACATCTTCTAAAACACCCACTACATTTCCATAGTTCAATTATAACAACTTTTTATTGATATTTATTAGTTTTAGTGATATTTTTTTAGGAACGTGACCTATACAATATGTTATCTAATGAAAAAAACAATATTCATATCTCTTAATAAGTTTAAATCATAGGGATATGGAAAAAACTACATTAGTTGAGTTATATATATTAAATATATTGATAAAAAAATTAATCCAAATAATTCATATTACTATTTGATTTATTAATTAGTTACATAAAATTCTTAAGATACACTAATGTAGTAATTATTTTCTTTATGATTAAATAAAATAAATGATACTAACTATATTAAAAGATATGTAAGTTGAACGAACTAATTTTTCCATTTATAATTTATATGAATATATCATATTATGTTTTTTTACTTTATATATTCAAATTCCATCCTTGTATTGATATTTTTATTTTCAAATTAATTAAATATTGTCAAAATGGACAATAATGTTTTATTATAATAAATGATATATTATTAAGTGATTTAAATAACTAAAAATATCATATTTTCAAATTTTATTTCAATATTTCATTAAATATAATATATGTTACACTAATGGACTAATTTATCTTTTATAATAAATATTTTTTTGATTAAATAGTAAGAAACTCGGTTAGTTTGGTTATAGTTCAAGTGGTATTTTTACACATTACTTGTTATTATGTTCAAATTAGTTTCCAAAAATCCTAATATTTATATTTTATAAATTATATATCATATTTATAATCAGTGGGTCCATATTATCTTCTATTTAACATTTTATTCTATTTTTAATGTATATATTACATATATTAGAAAACAAGTTTCCATAATGATAAAATAAAATGGTAAAATATAGAAAACTATGAGTTAAGAAAGAAAACTGTTTTGAAAAAAACAAGAAAATATAATCCATAGAAACCATTAATTATCAATATTGGAGACACATGAATTTTGGGAGATCTCCCAATTGTGAATATTTTTTAGTATTTTCAAGAATGTTGCACCTCTTTAGCTATAAAATTTAAGTCACCCTCCCCCATTCTAAACACCTATAAAGATATTTAGATTAAATAAATACAATAATCTTTTCTGAAATTTCCTACACCCATCTTACTAACCATATTTATTTCAAAAATTGTTCCTTTTAGGGTTTTTTTAAAACATAATGAGGATATCAGAATAAGAGGTAATGGAATTCGTAATGTGTTTTTATTTTATCTTCTTCTCCATATCCTTAATTTTATATTATACCTTGCTTATATAATTACCTAATTATCATCCAAATACTAAGATTTGTTTTTGTTAATAAAAAATTCTAAAACCACTCACACATACATCACATGGGTTATGGAATCATCGTTCATGTGTACGGTGGAATACCACCTCTTGAACTGATGTCGTTTGTTTTTCCGTGACCACCATTTGTGGATGGGAAAAATTACAGATTTATAAATCATATATAATATGTAATATTTTTATGATATTTTTATAATTATTAATTTTTTATGTTACCCATACCTTCTTTCATTCCTTTTTTGGAAGTCGATAACATCGCTCATGTATATGGATGACTACAGCTTCACGATGCCATGATATTCATTGACGATTTACAAAAGACATATTATGTATGTGTTTAATAAAAATATTATATATATATGACATAAAAAATATTCTATTATAAATATATATATATATATATATATATTTTAACTTTCATTCATTCAATATGAAAAGAAAATAAAAATATTGTTCATGCGAACGTACAGATTACAACCTCTATAAATGGTGTATTTATATTCATTTCACAAAATTTTAAGGATTACTATAAATCTGTATATACTAAATATATATGATATTTATATCATTTATTTAATTCTATTTATCATTAAATCATTAATTATGTAATAGTATCAATAAATAACTGGTCAAAAAATACCCAAAAAGAAAGAAGTTATTACCCGAAAATAATGATAATAATGATAAATTATCAATGAACGGGAGATAAGAAGTTATAAAAGAATAAAATATTATATAATTAATATTATTATAGTTATATTTTAATTAAATAGAATGATTAAATCCATTATATATAAAGTAAAAATAGTGTTCGACCAAAAGTATGTGTAATATAAGTGATTTCATCTCAATTTACATTCCATTGAGTGTTTTATTTTATTATGAACTAATTATCATTAATGTGGTATATATACTACCCTTTTTAATCTAATATCATGATAAAATCATAATTAATGGAATTTTATCTTTCACATAAAATTATCTCATCTAATGTTTTTTGACTTCAAAATTACCAAGCTGTAAAACATACCTTTCCAATCCCACTTTCTTTTGTGATTGTTAACTTTCTACTAAATACATAACTTATGATTATTTTTAATTGTAAATATTCTTTATCTTAAATATATGTATTCATTAATGATGGATATTATTATGTTCTAAACCTTATTATATTTTAACATATGTTATTTACTTTGATTATTATTTAATTAATTAGGAAAATATCGAAAAAAAATTATCCTTTACTCTATAAACTTATTTGACATGAACAGTAATTGTTATTTAAATTAATTATTCGATATCTGAGAAATGTTTGGGAATTGAACTACATGGGTTGTGGAATTGTAAATGTATTCCCCTCTTTGCTTCACTAGTTTCATGAGATGGATTAGTTCACAAAATCAAACAATATTCTACCCATAGAAACAAATTTTCTTAAGGGTGGATCCTAATAGTTACTATCTTGAGGATATATCTCGATATATCCAATGTGCAAAATTATTAATTCCATAATTATTGTTATTCCATGTTGTTATTAAATTAGTTGGAATATATGTGGTTATGTTTCAAGAACACAAGATTATTTATATGGAATTATTTGATCATATTTTATTTCTTGCATATTATTATCAATTTATTAATTAATTGGAATGTGTCTATATTATTTCTCATCCCATATTGACTACGATATATCCAATTATTTAATGGAATGTTTGATATGTTATTTAACATTCTAGATTTATTTATTTTTTGATTCCAGATATAATCTATTTTACTTGACCATTACGAAGAATTTTAGCTCACCCTTATTTTTTTTCTTTCCCCATGTAATGAATTTGATATCCTTTAATGAGTTTTCCAAGATTCAGTTTGTTATATTTTGTTATGAATTATGTTTTAATTGAAATTACCAAGGTAAAATGGGTATCATTTATATATATGTCTCTCCAAAACCATTAAACCAGTTATACTTTTGGGATTTTATTCCTTATAATAATGCAAATCTAATAATGCACGGAACCTACTCTGGGATTCTGGGTTCAGGGTCATTATAGTTTGTATCAATGTAATATTAATAGATTCTTTATATTCTTGATTTATTAATCATTTATTAGAGAAAAAACCATTTCGTGTCCTTGATAGTATGTATAGACTAATATCATAATGTTTTGGTAATAAAGATATTATGTGGGTGTTATTTTAAATACATCCATGTTTCAATTCAATAAGTTTATGTGGTTCAGGAATAGATGTGCCTAGGTGTAATAACTCTAAAAAGGCACATCAATATTGAATCGAACATTACCTGAAACCCAAAATGTGACTTACTATAAACCTATTTTCCTAATCCTTGAGGTTATTCTTAGGATAATTCCCATTTTCATTACAATCCAATTGAAGGACTTGAAAATATGGATATCACCATGAAAACCTATCTTTGATTATATGATAAACAATGAAAAAATTAAACTTTATGTTAACTATTCCACCATATTTAGGAATTATAAATTTTTATTTAAAATTAAAAATACTTGGAGCTAATCTAATATATATAAATCTTTAGAAATATATCCTAGAAAGAAAAATGTATTCAATAAATAATGAAAATGAATAAATTTTCCTACTGATGAAGCCAATATTACTGGTATTGGAACTTATCATGTTATTACCATATTTGGGAAGATTAATTAGTTTACTACCCAAATTATTTAATGAATAGAGTAACCTAATTTTCATAGAGAATATATGATTTGGGATCTCATTTTGTGATTAAGATCCCATTTATTTTGGGGGATAATGATATAGTAGTAGCTGAGAAAACGATTAAGAATTTGGAAAATATATTTATAGAAATGTTATATGATAAAATACAAATTATAAAATTATTTTGTATTGTCTAAATGGATGTGATAATTAATTTTGTTCATGTATCTAGATTACGAGATAGGAATATTAAATACATATCATGGAATAGATACATTTTATGGAGACATTCTATGGAAAATAATTACCCCGCGAGCTGCAAAATGAGCTGAATTGAACATTCCATATTTATATAAAAGTATTTAATAATATGTTATGTGGTAAAAATAAAAATTTAAAAGGCTATAAAAGTATGTTATGAAATATATATATGCAACATGGAATGAAGGATTGAACATTTCTTTGAAGGGATTATGCCAAATCTCCAAAATGGAGACTATCTCACAATCATTTTCATCTTATGATCAAATTGTATTTTGTACTATTAAAACAGTGACATAATTATTCAACTCTTATAAAATCAAAGGGATTCAAAAAAAAATGAGAGAATGGTAGAGAAAATTCTATTTAAAGTGAAGAATGAAAAGAAGGATTTGACCATATGTGATAACTGTGGAAGGAATCACTAAGTAAAATTCTTGAATGGATTTGGATTTTTTATAAGTGTGGATAAATGGGTAACCATGTAACAGAAAGAATCATGAATAACTAAAACACATCTACTCAGTGATTCAACTATAGTTAAATGGGGAATTGTGAAAATAAATTCCCTAATAGTCTTGTGAATATGCCTCAAAAGAAACTAATGGATCAATGTCCATATTATGTTATTGATTCAACTAGAGTGGAATGATTAATATAAATATTAACTTTGATGCATGAAATAGGTTTGAAATGTATTTTATTGATGATATTATCTTTATATGAATAATGAAATTTATAATGATTTTATTGTTGTACTATCATTAATGAATTTTAATGCATAGGTTTAATGATACCAAGAAGGGGTAAATTATTTGTAAAACACATGGTTGAGTGAAAGAAAAACCTTACATTGTTCTTGATTTTGAGATAATAATTATGTAATAAAGATATAATTTTAATGGATAAAGTAAATTTGATAATACTTACTACTATGTAACTAATTCTAATATTATGTATCATGGTATTTTGGAATGATCATAAGGATAACCACCAATGAAAATATACAAGTTAAATTTGGTTGACTTTTTTAGAGATTATTGCATTACATTGTCATATGAAAAAACATCTACTAAGAGATGAAGTTGATATATTTCAATGAAAAACTAGTGTAAAAAAATTTGCTTATGAAAAACATATAATGAAATTATATGTCCCTTTATTCATAAAGAGAGAATTAATTACTCAACTCATGGAATAAGGGTATGGAAAAATAAATCTTCTTATTAACATTATTTTAGTGGATATCAATGAGAACTTTCATACATATAGATTTTTTATTTTTGGGATTTAATATTTTCTTGAATATTTTCACTATCTCTCTCTGTTGTTGTTTTATTGTTAGTTTTTTTATTCCAATACCATATTTTAATTTCCCACCTATGTTCTCATATCTGGAAACCTAGTTATGGTATTGTTGTAGTTGTCCTTCATAATTATGTTTCAAAGTTATTAATAGGTACTTTTATTAAACTTGTTAAGATATGGGGGTTTTATCAATGAAATTTTAAAATTTGAAACCAGTGATTTCTGAGATCGACATTAAATTGCATGGATGTAATTTAATTATTGTAGGAAGAATGTAACACCCTACAATTAAAATGTAAAAACATTATAATCAATAGAATGTATGAAAAATAACACCCTGAATCGAATATAATATATCATCCTAATACATTGTGATATATTTACAAATTAAAATGAATTCAATCTATTCTATAGCTTTCATTTCACACAACACCATGTTTTACCAAAAAATAATATATTATTGATTTTGTTTTATAATTTTTTATTTATTGACTAGACATTGGAATGGCGAGATTGTATAATAATAACTAAATTATCAAAATATATATTTTTGAAATTTTCTAGTTATATATTTATTATAAATAAAATAATAATCATTTAATATAAAAAATGTTATTTAAAGAATGTTATTTTTCAAAATGATATTTTAATCATATTTGGGGCACATAATTTAAAATTAAAATTTTACTACTATAGAGAATTAATTTGAAAAAATTAACTTTATATCTAAAATAGGAATAAAAAAATTATCTCATGGTGATTTTTTGGTATTTTTTGAAATGATTCATTTTTTAGGAAAATCGAAAAATATATATATTTTTAAAAAAAATTATTTTTCATTTAAATAATTTGTAGTGTTAAATTAAATACTAAATTTCATATAAAGTTAAATTAGTTCAATTATACATATTTTAAAATATTTTATTTCATTTAAATAACCTTAATATTGAATTTTGATATAATATCTTTGTAAAAATGTTAATATTTTCACATTAAAAACACTTACATTCATTATGCAGACAGGGTTAATTTTATGTTAAAAATTTTCAATTTTGTGGATTTAATTTCAAAATTGGGCTTAATATTTGAAATATTATTAATTTATATTGCCTTATAAGGTCAAATTAATTTTTTTACCATGTTCATTTTTGAAAATAGTTAGAATTAACTACTGTGATTAAGGTAATAACGAGTTTACATAGTCATTCAATATAAATAATGACATGTAATAATGGAAAAACACTTGTAAAACCCCATTGGATAGGAATAATTTGACCATTTTGACTTTTGGGACTATTTATATGGTCTTTAGGGACACTATTCTATTAAAGTTCCATATATAAAAGGTTATCTACTAAAAAAGAAAAAAAAGGAACCGTCCATACATTTTATATCAATATAATATTGCAATATGGAAAATAACCACATTTTTTCATTTATATGTGTTATTTTTAAATATAAATTAATTTTTGATAGAATAATTTATCTTAAATTTTTATATGTTAAATAATTACTTAAAATTATTATGAAATGACAAAGGAGTAATTGTTTAAGTAATGATAAAATAATATAAAGTATACTTAAAATATTAAAACATATGTAAATTGAATGAAATATTATATAAAGTAATTTTATATTTGAATATATAATGTTACAAAACTTTTATCTTAATATATTTAAATTATATCACTATTTTGATTTTTTAAAATTCAAATTAAATAAACAAAATCTTAATTGATAATGATGAAATTTTATAATAAATGATATTTTGTTAAATATTTTTTTTAAATAATTAATTACTATTTTATGAAAAGATTTTTAATAATTTAAATGAAGATAATATATGGGATATTAATGGATGATCTTATCTTCTATAAGTAACATATTTTCTATTAAATTGTAAAAAACTCAGTTAGTGTGGTTACGATTAATGGAATACTTTCACAGGTTATATAGAATTTTGTTAGAATTATTTTCCAAAAAATGTTGGATTAATATTTTATAAATTATATATCAGATATATAATCAGTGAGTATAAATTATATAGTAATGATCCTATTATTGTAGTATTATTGGATACATTACATAAGTTATAAAACAAGTCACCATGATGAAAAACTGAAAGAGTAAAATAATGAAATATCATATTTGAGGAACTAAATGACTAAAAATTATTTATATTTTCTATTGTATGTGTGGATATACTATATAATTCTACCAACCTATTAATTTTAAATCATTTATAAATAGAAATTAAGTTTATACTCCCAATAGAAGAAACTTTTGTGCATTTAATGGAACATCACTCATCCTCAACTGTAAAAGGGAACTTTTTATCCCTCTATCTACACACATGTTAATACAATTTGATCAACCAAACCCTACCGAAATCACTTAATATATATAAAAAATAATCCTACAATAATTTTGTTTCCAAAAAACCGTTTATTTATTTGGTTACAACTTAAGGTGGATACACAAAGAAGAGGTAATGTTATTCAAAGAGTGTTTCTATATTATTTACTTATTTAACTCCTTGATTTACTATTAAACCATGATTTCAAAATTACCTTATAATGATATATATAAATGTATTTTTCTTTAATTTCATAATATGATATTCTAACACACACACATCCATCAAATGGTTTACGAAATCTTCATTCATTTGTACAGCGGACTACCACCTCGTAAGTTGATGTCGTTCATTTTATCATTTCCACCATTCATGATTGGGATTAATGATGTTTACATAACTTATATATGATATAAATGATATTTATTATGTTATTATGCTTCATGAATTTTTTTACTACACATACTATTATGCTTTCATGTTTTGGGGAATACGATAATGTCGCTATTGTGTACAGAAGACTACTGCCACACGTAAAGATGTGATTATTTAATGCGTGAAATGAAATGTATTAATGAAATGTTTAATAGAACAATGTGAAATATATGAAATATATGAAATAAAAATAATAATATAATGATAATATATTTATATATATAATTTAAGATTCATTCTTTCGGTATTAAAAGAAAATGGAAACAATAATCATTTGTACGTACATCATACTGTCTCCCTGAAAAAAGTATATCATTTCATATATTTTATTATAAATAAATAAATACTTAATATATATGTAATTTATATCATTTTTTCATTTTTGGATATGATTTAATTGGGAGCAAAGTTTTAGGATTATAATCTAACAAGTCAAAACATAATAAAAAAACAATTCATTTATGACATGAAATAATGAAAAATAATGACAATTGTTTTAATGTATGGGTGATACGATGTTATTATATAATAATAAATTATATGGGGAATAAGATTATGTTTTTTATAAGATAATAACATTATTAATGTATTTACAAGAGTTTAAAAAGTGTTCAACAAAATGGAAATTTAAGGTAAGGGGTTTCATCTCAATTTACATTTTGTGGAGACTTATTTGTTTTTTTGCACTAATTCACTTTAATGGGGTGTATATACATTCTATTTATAATTTAATACGAGGCATCAATCAAAAATATTGCTATATTATGATTCACATTGAATTATCTCATCCAAGGGGTTCTGACATAAATATTATAATGTCGTAAAAGTAACCTTCGGAATATCACATCCTTCTATGATTGTTAGATTTCTCTTGAAATAATCATTTCATTTTCATAATTCTTTATTGAAAATAATATTTATACTAAATAACCAAATTACTATGTTATTGATTTTATTATTTCATAAACCTTTTCTATTATTAAAAATAATTATTAATTTGAATGATATTTTATTAACATGGTAAATGCTGATAAATGTATTTCATCTACTCAATACAGGTATTTGATAAAGAATATTGTATATTATTTAAAATTATTATTTTATATACGAGGAATTTTTTGAACATTTCATACTTGGGATGATGTTTGGTTAATTTAATCCCCTCAATGCGATGATAGTCTCTTGAGACAAATCATCTTTCCCAATCAGATAGGCTTCTAACCACTGACATAAATAACATGAGGATAGTTCTTGTCAAAAAAATCATAGGATGAACATTGATCGTTTATACATCAAATATTTTTCATTCCATTATTATTTTTATTCTATTTTTTTATTTGATTAGTTATAATATCCATGGTCATGTTTAAATATCATGTGATTATTTATATGTAATTTTTTAATATACAGTCATTCATAAAATATTATTCCCATGATGTTGATAAATAGAAATTTTTTCGGTTATTTACCTTTCAATACTATTCAAGCTTTATCAAGCTATTTTATAGAATGTGTGCTTAGTTAATTAATTTTTCATATTGATTAATATTATTGGTTACTAATATAATCTTATGTACTTAAACCTTAATTAAAATTTAAACTCTGTCGTATTTTTAATTCCTTCCATAGGTTATGATGTAGTGATTATTGAATGAGTTTCTAAGGATCCAATTTATCGTCCTTTATTATGTATTAGGTTTTATATTATGTTCCAAATTTAAAATTTCTATCAAGTATGTATATTTTATAGAAAATTAATAAACTAATCAGTCCATTGAGATGTTTTTACTTGAAATAATTCCAATGATATAATGTATGGTCCTTTCTTGGAGCTTTTGGGGTGGGTTTTTCTACACAAAAAGAGAAATTACCCAATTTTTTTAAATAATGTTTTTAGAATATAAATTATTTTTATTTTAAATGATTCATATTTTATTCAAAGTCAATAAATAACCATAATATTCATAATTTAATAAGTATTATTCATACACACCCAATTAATGAATATGTTTAAATGGTATAATTTATTGTGGTTCATTTAGATTCGGAGTTGCATGTTCCAAAAGCTATATAATGGATTAAATTTATTGAAATATATTTCTAGGTTTTATTAATCAAGGTGTATCGTGTCATATAAGATATAGAATATAACATTATACATTTAAAATAAAATAGTGATACATTATACACACTATTAGTAAATTTTATCCTAGTAATTTATACATGATCAGGGTAATCAAGTGTTTTATATTGGGAAATACCATTTTTGAAAAAACCACAACATAAAATGTAAAGACCAGGAAAATTCCATGATTTTTTTTTAAATTATATCGATTATTAAACGACCACAAAAATTGACGGTGCATGATTCTGAGGCCCGGAGTGCCCGGAATGAATTTATGAACGTTTTTCTGATACGTTCAGTAAACATGCGAGTGGGTTATTGTAACTTTTGAACTAGTGATCAGAATTGAAATACAAGGGCAACGTTGAACTCGCATCGCTTGTATTCTCTAAAGGAGACCATCAACTCGACCGCAGTAGGTTGAGGGTATAAGTTAGATTTCCCCCTTTTCGTAGAGGAATAGAAAAAGAAAAATATTTAACTTTTTATATTTCTTGAAACCTTTTATGGGGTTATGGAGGTGGGGACCACCCAAACTAAAACCCCCAATTTTAATTCAAATGTAGGGACCACCCAAATCTTTAACTCACATTTTAATGTGGGAGGTGACCTTTCATATCATCTAAATTAATTATGCCAACACCATCAGAATTAATGGAAAACTCTATTTTAAATTAATGAAACATAATTTAATGTGTTGGCTATTCATTGTTGGTGGGAATGGGGGAATGTGTGGCAAAGGGGAATTGGGAGAGAACTTTGGAGGAATTAATCTTCTCCAATTAATAATGCTTCTCCAACAAAGAACACTTCTCCAATGAAAAACCCTGACATTCTCCAATGACTTCAGATCCATCCTCATGACATCCTCCAACAAGGGACATCTTCAGCAATGAAAAACTGACGCTCGTCCATCCCTCCTCACGACACCAACAAACTTTCAAGGTAGGGATTGTTGTTTTGAATTTCTCCACTTCCATTTTGACAATTCTTTTCAATTTAAGAAATATTTGAACTGCTTGCTACTACACTAACGTAGACGGTACCTGAAAGAAACATGGCCTGTATCCTCCAAAAAATCTTTCTCATTTTTGGTATTTTCATTGAAATGGAGGAGGACGGTATCCGACACCAGTGGGTCTTGGGAATGGCAGTTGGCACCAAGGAAGGCCGCGAAGATGGTGGGGGTGTGACCGCTCTGCTGAAGAAGAGACGTGGCTCGTTAGCCACGATGGTGGAAAGAGGGCAGTCAGAGTTCAGCCGGCTGTGGGGGGGGTGCATGATGCGCCACCATCGGAGCATGGGACCAGGACCAGATTGACCACGGGGGATGGTGGAGGCGCGGCCGACCACGGAGTGGCGGCACATGATGCAATGATGGGAGGACCAAGGGTCGGCCATTTCGGCTAGCCGAGTTGGACCACGTAGGAGCCGCGATGGGTGCCGCGTGTTGTTGGCAAATGGACGGCTTCAGTCGTTTGGTGTTTGAGGGCGGGGGGCACAAAAATACCCCCCCCCCACCCGCATGCGGCCAAGCTGGGCCAATAGGCCTCGCCGCCTAGCGCGGGCTAGCCCGGATCTAGGGGGCCGGGCCGGAACCAACAGGCGGGGTCGACCCAAACTGGGTCGGGTCGGCCCAGGCCGGGTTGGACCAGACCTCGACCAGTTTCGACCCTATACAATCTTTTGACCATAAAATTTCCACCGAATGTCCATTTGACGAACTGTTTGCGGTTATAGACACCTTGGGGAGAGACGGTTCTTTTGGTATACCTCATTTGAGATTTGGATAAAGAAGGGGGTACAGTCGGGTTGGATCGAGCACGAATCCAACCGGGCCCTCGTGACTAAAAGTCGTATGGCATACAGACCGGGCGTCCAATTTATGCACCGTCAGTTTCATTGAGTCCCCATTTACATGGAAGTCATTTGGGATACATCTTCTTGGGACTTCTTTGCAGTTGGATTATCAACCAGTAGCTTGAGAAGACTCTCCCAAAGACGAGCAAGCTTACTTTCGGTGCCTTGTATCTTTCTATGACGATGTAATAGGATCATGTGTGGTTTTGATGATATAATAGGCTCCGGTGTGGGTTTGAAGATGTACTAGGATCCTTTGTGGGTCCGACGATGTACTAGGATCCTATGTGGGTCTGACGATGTACTAGGATCCTTTGTGGGTCTGAAGATGTACTAGGATCCTGTGTGGGTCTGACGATGTACTAATATCTTGTGTGGGTTTGTAATTTGAGATCTTTCGTGGGCCTACCTATTAAAATAGTAAGATGATTTGGCAGTTACAACTAATCATCTCTACTACTGTACCTAATATATACCTGGTGTGAGATGAGTTCGTACCGGTGTGGTACTTTCCCTTTGGTAATACCTTGGGGGTATTCTTCTGTGTGGCATAACAGTGTGGTACTTACCTTTGTGATATTTCCTTATTTTGTGGGACAATTGATCTTTGGGATTTTGGGTTGGCCCATGTGTTTCCTCAGGTTTGAGATGGGTATATTTGATAACATAGGTATAGGTATGGGCATATACCAAAGTTGGTTTGTCAATTGATTTCAGGAGTTTGGTTTATCCTTTGTGGATTTTGTGAGATCTTGAGTAGGCGATCTATACCCACGACTAGAAAAACAGGTATTTGCGACGGGATCCTGTCGCAAATGGTGTTTTGCGACGGGGGGACCGTCGCAAATGGCCCGTTGCTGAAAACGGTGTCGCAACAACAATTATTTGCGACGAGCCCGTCGCTAAAGCCTTTTTTTGCGACGCCGATTCTCCCCGTCGCAAATAGTACTCCGTATATTTGTAAAAAACTTTTCAAATAGTAATTGCGACGGGCCCGCCACAAATAGTTTTTGCGACGGGACCCGTCGCAAAAACCAATTTTAAAAAAAAATAAAAAATTATTTATAAATTATTTTAATGCATATAATAATAATACTATTTGCGACGGGCATAGTATCCCGTCGCAAATACTATAAAAAAAATAAAAAAAATAAATTATTAATAAATTATTTTAATTAATATAATAATAATCCAATTATAATTCAAAAATAAAAAAAATAAAATATTAATAAATGATTTTAATTAATATAATAAAAGAATTATAATTCACAAATAAAAATAATAAATTATTAATAAATTATTTTAATTAATATAATAATAATAGAATTATAATTCAAAAATAAAAAATAATAGAATAATAATAAATGATTTAATTAATATAATAATATTAGAATTATAATTCATAAATAAAAAAATATTAATAAGTTATTTTAATTAATATAAAAATAATAGAATTATTTTACATTCAAATATTACAATAAATCAAGTATTACAAAAAAATATAATTAAATTAGAATATTATAAAATTTTAATATATATATATATAATTTAATATTATAAAATATAAATAATATTATTATTCATATTAATATTGTTATTTCAAAATATAATATTATTAATATTTTATAATGAGACAGAAACTACGAATAGAAAATAAATCATATTTTGATTTCACAAATTTTATAACATAAAAACAAACTCTAATCTGAAGGAGGGGGGAGGGGGGATCTGCAGATGGTGGTGGAGGAAACTCCATCCCTAAAGGATGACTGAGTCGGCGCATGTACTCCATCTGCTCCTGATGCTGCTGCTGCCACCGACTCGTCTGCTCCTCGTACAGCTGCTGCTGGCGTCGACGCTCATCCTCATGCTGCTGACGCATCTGCTCCTGCTCCTGTCAGAGACTCTCTATCAGTGCAGTCTGAGATCGAAACTAATCCTCATACTATGTAGAAGAAGAAGATGCACGAGCTCCTCTCGAGCTGGACGCCGACATCGCATCACTGCCATAATAATCTCCGGGAGTCAGTCGAGAGCTGATACCAACTACCCGGACCTTCTCGAAGGCATACTGGGTGGCCTGCATCCATACTGCCTCATCAAACTGACGGCCAGTGGTCTGATCTGATGACTCGGACTGACTCTCAGGCCGGGTCTGTGACGCTGCAGACTCATATGACTCTTGTAGTTTCAATTTAAAATTAAAATTGTGAATATATTATATGCAGTTAATTTCTAAACTTGAAAACAAATAATACTGACCAAGATGTGATGCTGACGATCACCTCTGACCTCCCCAGTAGCAGGATCACTATACATCCTCCGATATACATCGTATTCCGTAATATCGGGGTGCTCGACAGCCTATAAGAATAAAAAATAAACTGTTAATTTTTATAGTGATATAATATATTTATAAATAATGTACGTACCAGATGCTGTCTATGAGTACTGAAAGAATGACTCCCAGCTCGATGAGTCACCTCATGTCTCCCCCGATTCTGCCTCCCCACCGATGATCTTCTCTGAAAGGCACCACTCAACTAGTGTGCACATAATCCATCCCATACATGGAATGAAATGTACTCTGGTCGGTGTGCTCTACATGACTCGTCAAAATATGACACTCCTGCTTTCTTCATGGCAGCTTTTCTTAAATTGTGCAAAAACTGACAAAATCGATCACGCATGGCCACCTCCCATGGCTCGTGGATGGCGTCACGCATGGTATCCTCGATCGGATACCATAAACCCTACAAATAAATCAAAATATCAAGTTAGAAATGAAATAATTTTCAAAAAAAAATTATTTATTTACGTACGTACCAACCAATGGCCGAACATGGCCTGCTGCACATCAATGGGAATCTTCTCCCATGTGGTCCACGGCTGAGAGAAATAGTTGCGCAAAATAGCGCTGCCCTATCCGACTGCTATATGCGGAAAACTGTAAAAATAATAAACATTTATTATGTGAATAGATTAATGAAATCTTAGTCAAATACATAGGTTATCACACCTCTGTGTGCGTGGATCAAATCCAAGACGTGGACGTCGCTCGGGGACGGGGTCAGGAATCATCAATCGTGCAAGACCGCGCCCCCTCTATGTACTCCCTGGAGTACCTGTAGGCTGAGGGTCATCTGCCAGCAAGTCATCCGCATCGAAAGGCAGGTCAGCATCCGCCAACTCACGAAATGTGGCGTCGTCCATCTGAAATAGAAAATGTTAATGTTGTTAGAAAATAATTGATAATTACTATTATATATACATACATACATATTATGATTGTATATAAATACCATGGAATTCTATCAGTGTTCATCTTCATCATCATCTTCATATAGGTCAATGTCATCTTCATATTCCTCCTCAACATCATCGATATCCATTCGAGTTACAGTTGCTTCATCTCTTACCATTTCAAATTCATATGTGACATCATTAACATCATCATCATCACCGACTCTTAAATGTGGGGTGTCGTCATCGATAATCATGTCTCTTTGTAAAAAAGATTGATTTTGAGTACTCTCTTGAAAAACTTCAATTCTTTGCACAACAGTGAAAGCACATTCACTTTGACTAAACTGATTATCTCAAATTTTGATTTTTATTACACTCCACCAATCAGTCAAGTCTCTTGATGTAGCACAGTACATTGCGTAATAAAATTGATGTACCTATTGAGCCAATAATAAATGTTCATTTACTGCGAGAACAATTTTACATTTAATATCGATGATTCCATGAGTCGGATGAACACACACGCCTCTCTCTGTATCCAACCACCGACATTTGAACATGGTTATGTAATGTTGTACAACATAACAGAGTTCAATGATTTCATCAAGTATGCCATAAAAGTCAAGTTCATTTTCTCGATGATGAGATCCTCTCAAGCTAACTCCACTGTTCATTTTTTTTCGATTCCCCATATGCATGTGTGTGAAATCGAAATCCATTCACCACATATGCATTAGAAGTTTTAACAAGTTTGGAAGGTGGGTTACTCAATACACACAGCCGTTTGTCAATTTTATCAGCATGTCGAGACACCTGAATATTTGTAAAATATTTATCAATATAGTAAACTATACATTGAGTGAGTTTCTAAAAGATAAAGATTTCTTGTTACCAGTTTTTGAAACCACTGAGAGAAATTTTTCAGTCGACGTTCTTCAAGAGAAGCTCCTGTAATTTGTGGAATTTGTTTCTTGATATGATTATCATACAACCTATAAAAACCAAAGTTATTTACTATAGCATAAATGATAGAATAAGTGATATAAACACTTACAGTACAACTGATGTCATCTCTTCATAGTTGAGCAGAACATATGTATGAGCTCTATGATGTTCATCATCTGAAAGCCAGCGTTCATAAACTACACCAAAACCAAGCTCTGGATGGTTGAAAACAGATAATTGATTGTCGATTTCATCAATATTCCTCTCGTTCCGTCCCATTCGGTTGTGTTTTGAAGGATAGTCAGATTCAAAATAATGGGAGTAGAAAAAAGATATTTCCTCTTACAAATAAGCTTCTCCAATAGGTCCTTCAACAGATTCTTTGTTACGTACTTTTCGTTTCAATTTATTCATGCATCTTTCAAATGGGTACATCCATCGAAACTGTACTGGACCTCCACATTTGGCTTCATCTAGAAAATGTAACATCAAATGTTCCATTGAGTCGAATAAATACGGCGGAAATATTTTTTCCAGTTAACATATAATTACAACAACATATTTTTCAAGTTTTCCTAGAGCATCATAATCTGCTGTAGCCGCACAAATTTCCCGAAAAAAATTGAGACATGTCTGTTATGGAATCCCAAATCACAGAATTCAACAGACCACTTAATCCAATGGGTAGAAGTCTTTTCATTATAACATGACAATCATGAATTTTTAATCGAGTAATATGACCATTCTTTACACATCTACCCAAATTGGAAGCACAGTCATCTGTAAGTCTCAAATATGCAATCCACTAACAAAATAATAAACGGTTTTCTTTAGATAGTGTATAAGCTGCTTTTGGTTTCAGTAACCTTTCTGTTCTGACATTCTCAAACAGTTCCAATTCTGGACGCCTGCAAATTTGGGCAAGATCTAAACGTGCATTTACATTGTCTTTGCTCTTTCCTGGCGTATCCAAAACTGTATGAAACAACTTATCAAAACATTTCTTCTCAATATGCATGACATCTAACATGTGTTGGACCAACAAATCATTCCAATATGGAAAATCCCAAAATATGCTACGTTTAATCCAATTTTGTTCTTTCCCAAAACTAGAAATTTTCTATTGGTTTATTGTGGGACCAAAAGTGATGGGAGGTAATGAAAAGAAAACTGATTTTAACTCCGAACCTGATAGAATTTTTGGAGGTCCATCCCTTTCAACTATTCCTTTTCTGAAATGAGATCTGTTTCTTCGAAAAGGATGATCAGCTGGAAGAAATCTGCGATGACAGTCAAAATAACAAGGTTTATTTCCATGAATGAGCATAAAAGCTTTGTTCTCTCCCATACAGTAAGGACATTATTTCTTACCATGTGTACTCCAGCCAGATAACATCCCATAAGCCGAGAAGTCACTAATTGTCCACATCAATGATGCTCTCAGTATGAAATTCTGTTTCATTGCAACATCGTATGTACTGACACCAGTACTCCACAATAAATTTAATTCATCAATCAATTGTTTCAAATAAACATCAATATTTTTTTTTCTTCGGATGTCCTGGAATTAGTAAAGTCAAAAAGATATATGGCTCCTTCATCAACATCCATGGAGGTAAATTATACGGAGTTAAAAAAACAGGCCAACATGAATATTGACTACCATAAGATCCGAACGGACAGAAACCATCAGTGGATAGGCCCAGTCAATCATTTCTAGCTTCTAAAGCAAAGGATGGATTCAATCTATCAAAATGTTTCCATGAATCACCATCGGCTGGATGATTCAAGCTTTTATCGGTTGAAATATTCTCTTTATTCCATGACATCATTTTCACTGTATTCTTAGACATGAATAAACGATGAAGTCTAGATATAAGCCGAAAATATCTCAACTGTTTTCCAAGAATCAAACCAGACTTCCCATGTTGTCCTTCTTTATATCTCAGTTGCCCACATGTGGGACAACTATCCAACGACTCATTTTCCCCAGAATATAAAATGCAGTCATTTGAACATGCATGCATCTTCTGACAAGTAAGTCCCAAATTTCGAACCAGCCTCTTTCTCTCATAGTAATTTTTAGGAAAAACATTTCCTTCGGGTAACAGTGTTTTAAGAAAAGAAAATATCTGGTCAAAACAGGTGTTTGACATTCTGTTAGCTGATTTGATAGCCATAAATTTTGCAATTGCTTCTAATTTTCTCATCTTGCAGCTAGGATATAATGCATCCTCAGCAGACCTCAACAACTCATAAAATTCAGACGGTGCCAACTCAGGATTTGAAGCTATATCAGCCAGAGTTTCTGTATGTTGAACAGATGAACCTGCAACATCATATACTAAATCTTGAAACTGGGATGGATCCGAAATCAAGTTGGTATCACCTACTCTGGAACCGCGTTCACCGTGTTGATACCAAAAAACATAATCTGGTTGAAAACCAAAACGCAAGAGATGTCCCCCCGCTTTTTCAAACATGTCAAACGTTTTCAATGCACATTTTCTGCAAGGGAATTTTATTTTTCCTTCTGAAACAAATTCTTGATTTGATGCCGCAAATGATAAAAAAGTCTCCACACCCTCTACATATACTGGATTTAAATCAGAACCGTTTGGATTTCTACGTCGATTTATCCATATGCGGTCACCTAATAATGATTGTTGATGACCTCGTTGTTCCATATTTTTCTATAAAATATAAAAGCATTACGGGTTTTGAATAATTTGTTAGAAAAAACACTCAAGCAAGGATAATTATAGAGTTTACATCATACACGACTGACGCAATCATTTTATTGAGATAGACCTAAAAATTGACCCTTTAAGAATTTAATATGTTGAGAATAAAGCAAAACCTGTTACAAATATTGATAATTTTAATATTATAATTTTTTTTATTATTTTCATAGTACTAATATTATTGGTAATTATTCTATTTATTTGTAATTATTCCTAATTATTGGTAATTATTCCTAATTATATGTAATTATTCCTAATTATTGGTAATTATCGGTAATTATTGGTAATTATTGGTAATTATTACTAATTATTGGTAATTAATACTAATTATTGGTAATTATTATTAATTATTACTTATTATTACTAATTATTGGTAATTATTACTAATTATTGGTAATTATTACTAATTATTACTAATTATTACTAATTATTAATAATTATTGGTAATTATTGGTAATTATTGGTAATTATCGGTAATTATTGGTAATTATTGGTAATTATTACTAATTATTGGTAATTAATACTAATTATTGGTAATTATTATTAATTATTACTAATTATTACTAATTATTGGTAATTATTACTAATTATTGGTAATTATTACTAATTATTACTAATTATTACAAATTATTGGTAATTATTACGAATTATTACTAATTATTGATAATTATTTATAATTATTACTAATTATTACTAATTATCGGTAATTATTGGTAATTATTGGTAATTATTCCTAATTATTGGCAATTATTACTAATTATTGTTAATTATTACTAATTATTGTTAATTATTATTAATTATTACAAATTATTACTAATTATTACTAATTATTGGTAATTATTACCAATTATTACTAATTATTACTAATTATTGGTAATTATTACTAATTATTGGTAATTATCGGTAATTATTGCTAATTATTGGTAATTATTACTAATTATTGGTAATTAATACTAATTATTGGTAATTATTATTAATTATTACTAATTATTACTAATTATTGGTAATTATTACTAATTATTGGTAATTATTACTAATTATTACTAATTATTACTAATTATTGGTAATTATTACTAATTATTGGTAATTATTACTAATTATTACTAATTATTGATAATTATTCCTAATTATTACTAATTATTACTAATTATCGGTAATTATTGGTAATTATTGGTTATTATTCCTAATTATTGGTAATTATTACTAATTATTATTAATTATTACTAATTATTGGTAATTATTACTAATTATTACTAATTATTACTAATTATTACTAATTATTGGTAATTATTACTAATTATTACTAATTATTACTAATTATTGGTAGTTATTACTAATTATTACTAAATATTACTAATTATTGGTAATTATTACTAATTATTACTAATTATTGGTAATTATTCCTAATTATTACTAATTATTACTAATTATTGGTAATTATTCCTAATTATTGGTAATTATTCCTAATTATTGGTAATTATTCCTAATTATTGGTAATTATCGGTAATTAGGGGTAATTATTGGTAATTATTACTAATTATTGGTAATTATTACTAATTATGGGTAATTATTACTAGTTATTACTAATTATTGGTAATTATTCCTAATTATTTTTAATTATTACTAATTATCAGTAATTATCGGTAATTATTGGTAATTATTGGTAATTATTACTAATTATTGGTAATTATTACTAATTATTGGTAATTATTGGTAATTATTCCTAATTATTGGTAATTATTCCTAATTATTGGTAATTATTCCTAATTAATGGTAATTATTGGTAATTATGGTTAATTATTGGTAATTATTACTAATTATTGGTAATTATTACTAATTATTGGTAATTATTACTAATTATTACTAATTATTGGTAATTATTCCTAATTATCAGTAATTATTCCTAATTATCAGTAATTATTACTAATTATCGGTAATTATTGGTAATTATTGGTAATTATTTCTAATTATTGGTAATTATTACTAATTATTGGTAATTAATGGTAATTATTCCAAATTATTTGTAATTATTCCTAATTATTACTAATTATTACTAATTATCGGTAATTATTGGTAATTATTGGTAATTATTGGTAATTATTACTAATTATTGGTAATTATTACTAATTATTACTAATTATTGGTAATTATTCCTAATTATTGGTAATTATCGATAATTATTGGTAATTATTACTAATTATTACTAATTATTACTAATTGTTACTAATTATTGGTAATTATTCCTAATTATTACTAATTATCGGTAATTATTGGTAATTATTGGTAATTATTCCTAATTATTGGTAATTATTACTAATTATTGTTAATTATTACTAATTATTGGTAATTATTACTAATTATTACTAATTAGTTGTAATTATTACTAATTATTACTAATTATTACTAATTATTGGTAATTATTACTAATTATTCCTAATTATTGGTAATTATTCCTAATTATTGGTAATTATTACTAATTATTGGAAAATAATCCTAATTATTGGTAATTATTCCTAATTATTGATAATTATCGGTAATTATTGATAATTATGGGTAATTATTACTAATTATTGTTAATTATTACTAATTATTCCTAATTATTACTAATTATTACTAATTATTACTAATTATTACTAATTATCGGTAATTATTCCTAATTATTACTAATTAGTGGTAATTATTAGTAATTATTACTAATTATTAATAATTATTGATAATTATTGATAATTATTACTAATTATTACTAATTATTGGTAATTATTACTAATTATTGGTAAGTATTACTAATTATTGGTAAGTATTACTAATTATTGGTAATTATTACTCATTATTGGTAATTATTAATAATTATTGGTAATTATTACTAATTATTACTACTTATTCCTAATTATTGCTAATTATTGGTAATTATTCCTAATTATTGGTAATTATATGAATAATTACCAATAATTAGGAATAATTACCAATAATTAGGAATAATAACATTATTAGTATATTTTATTATTAATATTAAAATAATATAATTTTCTATATTATATACAATTCTCCTTTCATCTGTGTGTTTTCGGTCTCCACATACAAATATTAAATGTGGAGACAGAAAACACACAGATGAAAGGAGAATTGTATATAATATAAAAAATTATATTATTTTAATATTAATAATAAAATATACTAATAATGTAATAATGTTATTATTCCTAATTATTGGTATTTATTACTAATTATTAGTATTTATTCTTAATTTTTGAAAATTATTACTAATTATTCCTAATTACCATCAACTATGAACAATACTAATAATTTAAATTTATTAAGTAACAAAACAATGTAAACATAATTAAATTACAACTAATTAAGAATAATTGAAACAAATAAAAAATTTATGATAAATATTAAATTAAAATGAACATAAATACCTTTAAAATTGATCTGAGGTTGATCTCTGATCGTTCTTGAAAACTTCAATATCAACTCCGGAGAAAAAAATTAAACTTCAGAAACGCTGAACCTTAGAAATAAAATTTTGAGAGAAGGAGAAGATGGAGTTTGAGAATGAATTGAAAAAACGGATGGGGGTATTTATAGGTTAGATTATTTGCGACAGGTCCATTTGTGACGGGTATCCCGTCGCAAATAATATTATTTGCGACGGTACCCGTTGCAAATACCTTAGCCATCATTTATTACGGTCAATGGTTAAATAGTTATTTGCGACGGGACCCGACAATAACCGCCCGTTGCAAATACCTTTTACCGCCGCCGGTTATTTGCGACGGGCAATAACCGCCCGTCGCAAATACGTTTCCCGCGATTTGGCGCGCAAAGCGCGCCAGTTCTTTTGCGACGGGGAAAGATAACCCGTCACAAAAGACTACTTATTTGCGACGGGAAAATACCCCCGTCGCAAATAACCCGTCGCAAATACCCATTTTTCCCGTAGTGACCTACCATTCAGGTAGAAACCTCAGAGGACTACCCAATATTTGTCTTTATCTTTCTTTAGTTGTGTTTTATTTCAGTTGTACTTGTACCTCTATTGTTGGGATTTTATTTCATCCCCTCATACTTTCAGCACTATTTTTTCTATACATTTTACTTGTGTTCATATCTTGTTGTGTTCATGGTTGAGTGTGTCTATAGTATATAAAGAAAATGCCTTCCCGATTTTTGGGGATACACCTTCCAATGCTAGTCACCAGCCCCTGGCCTATGGAGGGCAGGATTGGGGTAGTCATGACACGTGCCCCGAGGGACGGGTCATGACAAATTCGTATCAGAGGTGTCGGTTCTACCGTAGAACCTAGGACTGTGATATTTTTAATAACAATAGTGTTAAGTGTAGTGAGTTTGGTTATCAGTTTAGGTAATCGAGTGTTGTTGCGGCGACCAACATATCCATACACCAGGACCCTGACTTCTGATTTCTAACTCAGTGCATGAAAACACTAATTGAATGTGTGTTTTTCATGAGTTTTCATTGTGATATCTTTGAGTCACCTCACCAGGTATAAATTTTAGACTATGTCACACCTATTTTTATTCAGGATGGCACCACGTAGACATCCAGGTAGGGTTCCAGGTAAAGTACGCACTGATAGCCCACCGAGCGACAAGGCCTCGGTGCAGGGCCCTCTTCTTGTGGAGGCACCGATGGTACCACTACCAATTGGGCCACCAATTCCCCCATCCCTAGAAGAAGAGGGTGCATGCCGCTTGAGCACGTTGCACGAGTTCCTATGCCAGAGGCCACCATGGTTCAGTGAAAGATGGACCCACATGCATTTGAGGATCTGCTCGAGGCCGTGGTTAGAGTCTTTTGACTGGTAGGGATGCCAATTGATGTCATGGTGATCCTTGCTACCAGTATTCTATAGGAAGTAGCAGGAAGATGGTGGAGCTTGATGATCCAAGTTTACAAATTGGTGACGCTTCTTTGGGAAGACTTCGAGAGCCTGTTTCAGACAGTGTTTGTCCCAGTGACACTTCGCACAGTGCGCATATGAGAGCTTCTTCATCTTCAACAGGGTAACATGACCGTGTCTCTGTACATAGCGAGGTTCACCGAACACTCAAACTACTCCACTGATATGGTGTGGGAATCATTCTTCAGGGCCCAAACCTTCAAGTAGGGATTCAGAAGGGAGATCAGGGCTGCGATGATTTCTCTCAGCATCCCGACGAAGACATGGGTGTTAGAGAGGGCCCTCTTAGTGGTGATTTTTCTTGCTAAGTAGTCAACAGCAGCGAAATCCACCACCAGTCATCACATAACGGAGTCTTCTGCAGCTAGAAGCAGACAAATGTCACAGTTGTCCAAGAGGACCATACCTACAGGTGGACAACTGCAGGATTTAGGGTCGGTTGTGTGGGGTACCGGAGATAGAGCCAGTCATGCGAGGAACATGTAGTGTTTCAAATGCGATGGGAAGGGTCACATGGATTGTGAATGTCTGACCTTCTGTATAGATGATCAACTGATGGGCGAATGACCGCCTAGACAGAGACAGACGTTCGACCGAGGAGGTCCGCATGGAGCAAGCAGATGTGGCAGAAGAGCTGGTCGTGTAGCTGGCAGTGGTCAATGATTCGAGATGTTACCGCTACCACCACCAGGTCATCCACCCCAACCATAGGGAGTATGTCGGTAGGGGAGACCATAGATCTAGGAAGGGGCGCTCTGTAGATGATATTAGTTACGATCTGTGTCTACTACACCTTAGCTATAGGACTTATAGACATAGGTTCCAGTCATTCATTTATTTCCCTAAACCTCGTTTGGAGCTCAGAGATTCTGATGGAGTTTTTCGCTCGATTTTTATGGCTAGAAACTCCTACGGGAGAGGATTAGATGAATACAAAATGGTTCCAGTAGTGTGAGCTTACTCTAGGAGGAGAGAGCTTTGGCTGGGATCTCCTTGTTGCGACATCGAGATCTTACAATGTAATCTTGGGTATGGACTGGTTATTTATAGTCCATGCTCAGATTTACTATATTAGGCGCAATGTGTGGTGTGTCCACGTGGATGGGAAAAGATTTACCTTCACTAGCGAGAAGGGAACCATTGCAGCATGAGATGTACTTACCCAGAAGAGAGTAAAGCTAATTGCACATCAGTTGACTAGTCTTACCCTCAGAGCGGTTGACATGGAGAGTTTGAGCTATCCTATAGTGGTGGAATAGTACACGGATGTTTTCCCTAATGATGTTATGGGTCTACCTCCTCAAAGTTAGGTGAACTTTTACATTGACATGTACCCCTGGGACGGCACTGATATCTACACCAGTGTTTTTGATGGCTCCCGCAGAGCTTCATGAGTTGATGGTACAGCTAGAGGACTTACAAGGGAATGGATTCATTCGACCTAGTGTTTCTCCTTGAGCAGCCATGATTTTGTTTGCCAAGTAGGCGGATGGGATCTTGAAGATTTGTGTTGACTATCAGCGCCTGACCCAGGCGACCGTGAAGAACATGTACCCACTCCCGATGATTAATGACCTCTTTGATCAACTTAAAGGAGAAAAGTGGTTCAATAAGATAGTCCTCAGATCAGGTTATCACCAGCTCAATGTGCGAGATGAGGATGTACAGAAGATGACTTTCAAATGTCGGTATGGCCATTATGAGTTTTTTTTTATGCCTTTCAGAATGACCAAAACCCCAGCCATGTTCATGGGACTCATTAACAGGATCTTTTAGCCATACCTTAATCGCTTTGTGGTCTTCTTCATCGATGATATTCTGATCTACTCGACTATTGAGGTGGAGCATGTCTATCATTTGCTGATATTTCTGTACAAACTTCGGGAGCACCGGATTTATGCTAATCTCTCAAAGTGAATGTTCTATATCCTAGAGGTTCACTTTCGGGGACATTTCATATCGAAGGATAGAGTTGCAGTGGATACTGTGAAGATTGAGGTGGTACTTTCTTGGGAGCCACACATGAGTGTGATGGAGGTACAAAGTTTTCTGGGTTTGGCTGGATACTACTGGAGGTTTTTGCAAGATTTCTCTAAAGTTGAAGCACATTTATCAGTGTTGACGAAGAAGGGGAAACCCTTATTGTGGTCGGAGAGATGCTAGTGGGGTTTTCAGGAGCTATGGTAGTTGGTGAAAAGTGCCCCCATCTTGAAACTTCCAGAGGAGGGCATTGTGTATATAGTTTACTGTGACGCTTCAGGGACCAGACTCAGATGTGTCCTGATGCAAGAGTGAGATGTGATCGCATATGGTTCTCGAAAGATGAGAAAACATGAGTAGAACTATGCTACCCTTGACCTGGAGATAGCAGTAGTGGTCTTCGCCTTGAAGATGTGGTGACAATACTTGATGGGAGAATGATTTACAGACTACTTGGATAACAAGAGTTTCAGGTGTATCTTCTCATTTAAGGAGTGAAACCCAAGACATCGACATTTTCATGAGTTCCTCTAGGTCTATGACATAGATATATTCTATACTCTTAAGAAGGGGGAAATTCTAGTAGACGCACTCAGTAAGATATATAGTATAGAGGTGCAAGGTGAGGCGACAAAGTAGCTGGCTGCTTTGCAGATATATTTTGTTGATCGGGATGGATCCGTTTTTCTTCAGTCTCTTATAGTCACTCCCCCACTTCTTCAGTGAGACAGAGAGGCACAGTGTGGGGACGCTGTCTGTGAGACTCAGCATGCTCAGATATCCACAAGAATGGCCCCTGATTGATTTTTTGAAGGTGAGGAACACATCATTCTCTTTAGAGGACATACCGTGGTACCAATATATTTTCAGGTGGAAGTGATGAGGGAGTTCTACAAATCCCCTCTAGTTTTACATCCATGAGTAGATAAGATGTACCAGGATCTCCGACGACAGCACTGGTGGCTAGGAATGAAGAAACAATTGTAGATTTTGACTCTCAGTGTCTCACTTGTCAGCTAGAGAAGGTGGATCATTAGGTAACACCAGGCTTAGTTCTACCTTTAGAAGTCCCAAAGTGGAAGTGGGATCAGATATCCATTGAATTCGTGATAGTTCATCCACATAAATCCAGGGTTCATGATTCTATCTATGTGATCATTGACTGACTCACCATGTCAGCCCACTTCTTACCAATCAGAGAGTAGGGTTTAATAGAGAGCTTGGGACGCCTATATATGAAAGAGATTGTGCGGATACATTGAGTACCATCAATGATGGTCTTCGATAGTGATGCACCTTTTACTTCCCAGCTATATAAAATGTTGCATGAGGCTTTCAGGATGCAACTTCGTTTGAGAACCACCTTCAATCCTCAGACGAATGGCTAGAATGAGCAAACCATTCAGACCCTCAAGGACATTATCCGTGCTTGCATCCTCGACTTCGGTCGCAGTTGGGAGGATCAATTGACTTTCATAGAGTTTTTATACAACAAAAGATATCACTCTACCATTGGGATGGCACCTTTTGAGGTGTTGTACGGGAGACCTTGAAAATCAACTCTATGCTGGACTGACCGATGGGAGTCACCACTCATTGGAGAAGATATGGTACGAGCTACCACAGAGAAGGTGTAGATCATCCAGGAGGAGATGAAGACTGCACAGAGCAGACAGAAGCCTTATGTCGATATGAGATGGATACCTCTAGAGTTTGAGGATGGATACAATGCCTTCTAATAGGTCTCACCCCGATGAGGCTTGTGGGGATTTGGCTGGGGCGGAAAGTAATTTCTAAGGTTCATTGAACCTTTTCAAGTCCTCAGTAGAGTTGGCAAGGCGGCTTACCACCTAGCTCTTCCACCTGAATTCCACTAGGTGCATGATGTCTTCCACGTATCCCAGCTAAGGAGATACGTGCATGACCCTTCCCACGTCATCAACCATGGTGATCTAGAAATAGACGATGGAGAGATCTTTACGGAGGTTCCAGCAGAGATTGAGGATCGACAGAAGCAGGTCCTTCATGGGTGGTCGATACCTCTGTTCTGCATTTTCTAGCAGCACGAGAACCTACAGGAGATCACATGGGAGTGGCAGGCTCAGATACGAGCTAAGTGCCCCCACTTGTGTCATTAGTTTGAGTTATGGATTACGGGGATGTAAATCCCAAAGGTTGGGAGAATCTAAAGACCCTGAAAATTCAATGTAATTTTTTTAAAATTATATAGACTATTACGAGACCACCAAATTTGATGGTGCGTGATTCCGACGCCCAGAGTGCCTGGAATGAATTTATAAACATTTTTTCTGGTACATTCAGTAAATGTATGAGTGATTTTTTGTATCTTTTGAATTGGTGCTCGAAATTTAATTCTGAGGGTACTATTGAACTCAGAGCACTAGTATTCGCTTAAAGAGATCTTCACCTCGACCATAGTAGGTCTATGGTAGAAGTTAGTTTTTCACATTTTCATGGAGGAATAGAAGAATAAAAATATGTAACTTTTTATTTTTCTTGTAACCTTCTATGGGGTTACGGTGGTGGGGACCACCCAAACTAAAACCCCAAATTTGAATTCAATGATGGGGACCACCCGACTCTTCAACTCCCTTTTTAACGAGAGAGGTGACCTTTGGTATCCTCTAAATTAATTATACCAACACCATCAAAATTAATGGACAACTCTATTTTAAATTAATGAAACATAATATTATGTGTTGGCTATTAATTTTTTGTGGTAATTTGGGAAAGTGTTGGCATAGGGTAATTGGGAGAGAACTTTGGATGAATTCTTCTTCTCTTACGAAGAATTATTTTCCAACAAAAAATGCTTCTCCATAAACTAATTCCCAAGTTCTCCAACCACCTCAAATCCTTATTCGTGACATCTTCCAACGTGGGACGTCTTCAACAACGACAAACCGACATCCTTCCTTCCCTCTTCATGATGTCAAAAAACCTATAAGGTATGGAATATTCTATTGAATTCCCCCTTTTCCATTCTTGACAATTCTTTGTGATTCAAGAAATATTTTAACCACTTGCTACCGCCTTAATGAGGAGTGTACGGGGCCAAATGATCATGGCCCAACTCCTCCCCAATTTTTTTTGGGTTCTTGGTATGTTCTTCACGATGAAGGATGATGGTATCTGACACCGGCGGGGATCTGGAATAACGGTTGACACCACGGCCGACCGCAAAGATGGAGGTGGCGCAACAGCGCTGCGGGAGTAGAGCTGCGGCCCGTCAGCCGAGGCAGTAGACAGAAGGAGGCCATCGTTCGGTTGGTTGAGCTAAACTGAGTGGGACCTGCGTCGTGCCCTGCGTGATGTGGGTGACTGAACGGTTTCAGCCTTTCGGTGTTCGAGGAAGGGGGCATGTGACTCCCCCCCTCATGCGGCTATGTCGGGCCACCAGGCTGCCCTAACTTACTGGTCCAGGTCGATCCGACCGGGTTGGACCAGACTCGGACCAATTTCAACCCTATACATTCTTTCGTCCATAACGTTGGCACCGTATGTTCGTTTGATGAACCATCTGCAATGCTGGAAACCATGGAGCATGACAGACCATTTTCAATACCCCACTTGAGATTCGACTAATGTTGGGGGTATGGTCTAGTTTGATTGAGAATGAATCCAACCAATACCTTGGGACTAAAAAGCTAATAACATACAGAATGGGTGTCTGATTGATGCACCGTCTATTGTGTTGAGTCCCCTTTCACATGCTAGTCCTTTGGGATACTTCTTTGTGGGACTTCATTGTAGATGTAGTATGGACTAGTAGTTTGAGGGGAAGACTCTCTTGGAGATGAGTAGGCTTAGTGTGGGTACCCTCTAGGTGGCTATGACGATGTACTAGGATATTGTGTGGGTGTGAAAATGTACAAGGATCCTGTGTGGGTCTGACGATGTACTAGGATCCTATGTGGGTCTCATGATGTACCAGGATCCTGTGTGGGTCTGACGATGTACTAGGATTCTGTGTGGGTCTGACAATGTATTAGGATCTTGTGTGGGTCTGACGGTCTACAAGGATTCTGTGTGGGTCAGAAGATGTACTAGGATATTGTTTGGGTGTGACGATTTACTAGGATAATGTGTGGATCTGAAGATGTACAAGGATCCTCTGTGGGTCTAACGATGTACTCAGATCCTGTGGGGGTCTGACGATGTTCTACGATCTTGTGTGAGTCTTTAATTTGGGATCTTTCATGGGTCTTCCTCTTAATAGGGTAAGATGATTCATTAGTTACATCTAATCATCTCTACTAATGTACCTAAGATAGACCTAGTGTGAGCTGTGTCTTTACCTGTGTTGTACTTATTTCGTTGTAATACCTTGGTAGTATTATTCTGTGTGGCGTACCTATGTGGTAGTTACCATCGTGGAATTTCCTTCCTTTGCCGAATAGTTGAGATTTGTCCTTTTGGGTTGGACCCTATGTTTCCTCGGGTTTGAGATGGGTATACATGATAATATAGGTATATGTATGGGCATATACCTAAGTAGGGTTATCAGTTGATTTCATGCTTTGAGGTTTATGTTTTATGGATTTTGAGAGACCTTGAGGGTCTTGGGGTCCCTAATGAGTATCATTATACTCTCCCGTGCACGGTCTATGCCCGCACCTTATTGGGTTTGGTGAAGAAGACTGACAACACTGATCGAGATTGAGGGTACTAGGACTGGACGGTCCTCGGTGGTGGATCACATGACATGTTTGTACGCAGAGGAGATGGGCGGATGTAGAGTGTTGAGGAGGAGATTTGTACCTACCCTTTCGGTATGAACCTCGGAGGACTACCATGTAGTTGTCTTTATCTTTATTTAGTTGTGTTTTGTTTATGTTGTACTTGGACCTTTAGTGTTGGGCTTGTATTCCGTCCCCTCTTACTTTCAGCACTCTTTTTTCTATACAAATTAGATGGTGCTCGTATCTTTATGTGTACTTCATTGAGTGTGTTTACAGGATATAAAGGTAATGCCTTCCCAGTTTTTGGGGATACACCTTTTGGTGCAGTCGCCAACCCCTATCCTATGGAAGGCTGGCTTGGGGTAGTCATGTCACGGGCCTCGGGGGACGGTCTCCGACATAAAAGGTCTAATAAAATATGCTCTTGACACAAATGAAAGGTAAATGCAAATTTCATTTGGAATAACCCTTACATATGTTTCCAAATAAGATAACATTATTGACATGTAATGATATGTATCTAGAAGAAAATTGTAAATAATTATAGATGGTTATATAGGTAATTGATCACATGAAATGTAATGATGAATTAAATTTTAGAGGCCCCAAAACTATAAATATTTGATTATTGAAATGATATTTTGATTCATCTTATATTAAGATAATATGATAACATTTTTATAATTATTTTCATATTGTTTATGAATTATTTGAAAGTATTTGAATATAATTAATTATACTTAATATATATATTTTTATATCATAAGAACAATTTCATCGTTTGGTTGTGCCTTGATCAATTCCAAATTCAAAGCTTATCCTAAAAAATTAATATCAAAAAATGAATTTTTTATGTACAAATCGCTATAATTTACCTTTAATGAATCATAATATCCATTAAATAGTTGCATGTATTTCCTTCTATCTCTAACTATTTTTCAAAACTAAAATCGAAAGAAAACGTTATCAAATATAATACATTAATATCTAGTTCTTAACTATAACACCACCAGTTCATCATTAATATTTATTCATCCAATTGGTTAATTAAAATGCTGATATATTGACAAAAAAATCTTTTAATCTAGTGGTGTGGATTAAAACCTTACCACCATTCAATGATTAGTTCATGCCCCATGACCTTTCTCGAAGTGATGGATTTCCACAAAACAATTGGGTTATCCTTTTTCTAAAACCATATTAATATAATTTCAATAACATTACTATAGTGTAGTAAAACATAACAACCTCAATATCAAATATTACTTAATCCCTAAAGAATAAAAATTTCATTAATCTTATGAAGAAAATTTAATGTCATTCTTCCTCTAATATAAATTGAATTTATAAAAAAATTGGTTTCATTTCCATACACTTTTTCCATGAATATATACAATAATGTTATATTCCTGCACCAAAAGTTATGTAGAGAGATTTTCAAGAACTTGAACTTAAAATCCACCTTAAATTCATACACACATTATGGTATCTATAAATATTTTATTAATGTAGAAATATATACTTCCAAATATAATAATATCCTTCTATGTTTAATGATTATTATTACCATAATATCATTAGTGAAACTAATTCTACAATATAAAAAAGGAATCCCAATAAATACTACAGCCATTTTATTTCATCACATGTCCACTATTGGTATTTTTTTATCCAATAAAAGAGGGAATTTTCATGGAGAATTCCTAGGTTCCCCATATTAAATACAATGAATTTTAAATGGATCCCAAGGTTTAAAATTATTTCCTCCCATCATAATCTTCTTTTTTCCTCGACAATTTCATGCTTATGATAAAATTTTCCACACATGAAAGATTTTTCTATTTTTTAGGAAATTTCCTGGGTGTCATTATCCACATTTAATTTAGAAAATAAATTGACCCTACATTCCTCCATTATCTCCGCCACTAATACTCTAAGAGAACTCCATTATTATCTTCATTGACTAGTCCAAGTGTTTGTTATGTTATAGTCTATTAATCATAATATTTGATAACCGATTATGAATAAACTTGATATCATCCACATCCATCATCATTACATTTGGTTACTTATAGTCATAAAATTTTCTATTATATTCAATGGCAACAAGTTTCATTTAGGTTTCACCCATTAAATAAAATAAAATAGTGTGAGAAACAATAATCACACTATGAAAAACTTTTAATCATTTACATGATGTAAATATCATGACACCATCTTTTCAATATAAGACATCTTATGTTTTCCCATGTTCATTAATTTTCATCATCTATTCAAATAATTCATAATGGGGTTTAAAGAAAATGTGAATTTTCCAAGTCATATCCCCCTGGTGTGTCAATATGGGATCATAATAAGGCCTGTTTTCATGTACCATATAATTCCTGAGTCAAGTATAACATGCCCGTTTAGAGTTATTACACCTAGGTAAACATATTCTAGAACAAAAATGTCACGAATCGAATTGGGTCTCCATCAACTCGATGCTCGACTCGGCCCGCGGCAAGGCCCGAAGGGCATTCCAAATCCCCACGGGCTGGCACAAGTGCCCGAGTATCAAATTGAAATTTTGGGAATGATTTACCCGTATAAACAACTTGGAATAGCCAAAAATAAACTGAACTAAAAAAACAAAGTTGCAACCAAAAGTCTTTAAAGAAAAAAATTGAGTCTCAAAAACAACTACAACCCAACCACAACAAACTCCAAAAGGGGAGACCAAAAACCAAGTCATCAACCATCACCTAATGGAGGGATACCACCAACCAACCTTCACCACCAACTCCAAGTTAGAAGAAGCAGCTAACAACTCAGACCACTGATCTCAAAACTTTTTCCATTCCTTACATCACACATAATCAGATCTATTTACAACCAATATTGTAACTAGGGTGTGAGAAATCTCTCAATAGGTTGGCACCAGATAAAATATTCGGCATGTATAGTTTAGGTTACCAATATAGTTTGAGGGTTTGAATTATAGAAAATAAATAAATGCACTAACAATTTAATGAAAACAATTTTTAAAGAAAGTCAGTTTTAAATGGGGAATGAGATTTTTGGTACTAAAAGAAAAAGAAAACATTCTTAACTTTTGACACCACAGTAGTCACACAATCATCCAGTGATGAGTATATAATTGCATAGGAGAAACAAAAGTGGGTGAGGCCCTAAAGGGACTAAAGCTGTATGGGGCCCTAGAACCTCACGTCTCGGTGTACCAAAGAATTCATAACATATGTTGCCGTGGACAATCCACTAGTAGGGAAATACTTCCATAACCTAGAGGTCTCCATTCATCATCCAATGTTTAGTTAGTTTTGTAAGCTTTAATCCAGTTAAGTGGAACTAGGCTAGGGCTACTCCCATATCACTAGAACGCTTGTCTAGTCCGCCCACCTAGTACCTAGGTTTCCCCTTTTGTGCTCAACGTTCAAAATTCACCCTACTCATCAAGGTCAATACACAACACACCTGGATACCAAATAAGTAAAACACCATACACCTAAGAGGTCAACTATGTAAACCCTCACAATTATACATTCAATATAAATGAATAAACAAATAACTATTAAAGGTATTACACACAACAGAGATCCTCTGAAACAGAACACAAAGTGCAAGAACTACATAGTCTAAAAAAATACACAATTCCAAGAACCAAACTAAAATTTGTCAAACATTTGAAAAATTGGTTCAGTAGTTTTAATGAAAATAAAACAACACAATCATCAGTGCCAAAACTCACTCAAACACACACTAAGACTGTAACCAGAATAAGATTTCAACTGCTACATTTGTTCAAAAACCAAAGGCACAACACCGTAAAAACCAGACAGCCTAACACATGCAACTAATAAAAATAAAACACCAAATTCTACCAACCAAAAGAAAAAACTCACATAAGAAATTAAATAAAAGGCATATTAATTTAATTAAACCATTAGACAAATTGATTAGATAACGTAAGCATGCGAAACCACCTACCTCAAAGTAGGTATGAAGAAGTGATACAACACAACACTCCCTCTGCGCAATGGTCGCACCACACAGATCCCTCAAAAAGTTCCTAAAACAGTAGACCAAGTAACCTCAATTCCAACCCAGTAAAACATTTGTTGTCCATAAAAAATATATCAGTAATTAAATAATTTAGTTAACAGTTAAACAAATTCAATTATAATTAATTAAATTAGTTAACAATTATACAAAATTAGTTAAATAAATTGAATAAAAACTAAACATATTTAATAAATTAATTAAAAATTCAACAAGTAAGAAATAATTAAATAAATTAAATCCAAACCCCTAATCGCGGAAATCGTCGGAATGATGACCGAGGAGCGGCGCGACGGCTATCCAGGCGAGCGCGAGTCGGGTTGCGGCGACTGTCTGGTCTAGTGGAATGGATGAAGGAGGATGGGAAATGGGGATATAGGGCGTAGGAGGAAGGAGGGCCACGGATTGGAGGGGAAGGAGAGGTGGGGCATGGATGAAAAAAATAGGAGGTGAAGTGTGTGGTAGGGTGGATAGCAGGGGTTACTGGGAATAGGGAGGGGTGAAACTGGGTGCAAGGTCAGTCCAGCGAGGAGCGGTGCGATGTCAACTCAAGGCAAGGGAATCCGCTGGGGTTCGGCGCGACGAGGGAGAAGGGCAGAAGGAAGGGGAGGCCGTTGGGGTTCAGTGCGATGAGGGAGAAGCAGCGAGGTGGTTTGTCCGAGGAGGAGGTCCGACGAGGTGGGTTCGGCCGAGGGGTGCGCCACATAGGGTTGTAGAAGATGATTTAACAGCTCAAGGGGGGGAGGATTCGACGGGTAAGAGTAAAAAGAGAAGGAGAAAAAAATGAGATAAAATAAAATAGAAAAGAAAGATAGAATAAAATAGAATAGAATAGAAAAAAATAAAATAAAATATAGAGGAATTGGGGAAGAAATAAGGGAGATGTAATAATAAAACCAACTAAAATAAAATAAATTAACTGGATTAAAAAAAATAAAAACTGGCTTTAAATGGTATTAGTAAAGAGGTATGCTTGAACGCTGGGCGGGCTGCGCGGCTTCGCCCGTGCCCTGCCCACACATCGAGCATTGTCAAACAAAGGTTCGCTGACCAGCACAAGAAGCGCACTACACATCAGGCTCGATGTTCTTCCCAACTAAATAATTATTAAAAGGTTATATGAACTTATAAAATTAAAATCATACCGTACGTGAAGTCCGTGTGTGACAATTCTCCCCAAAATGGAAACATTCCTCCCTCAGAAAGTCATCTCGAAGCCTAATCAGAGAATAGAAAAGGGTACTCCTACTGAACCCATGACTTTCACTCCCAATTCTCATTCTCATCATTCCCATGATGATAGAGAATACAAACCAAAGGAATGTAATTCCCATGTAGCACCTTCTCCTGAGAATCTAATATCCACACTGGCCGCTCAAACACTGATAAGTCGGACTCTATCTCCAAATCCTCCCAATTCAACACATGTGACAGACCAGGGTTATACTTTTTCGGTTTGGAGATATGAAATACGTCATGAATATATATCAATTGAGAAGGAAAATATAACCTTTATGACACCTTTCTAATTCACTCAATAATCTGAAAAGGCCCAACATACCTCGGTTTCAGCTTTCCCAGATTCCCCAAACAGCGGTGACCCAAGCGAGGGGCCACTTTCCGGAACACTTTGTCCCCCACTGAAACCTCTAGATCCCGCCACCTCTAATCTTCCTAGGATTTGTGGTGACATTGAGCTATCAAAAACCACTGTCTAATGAACATGACCTTCTCAGATGTCTCCTGAACAAGGCTCGGTCCCAAGAGTGAGGACTTGCCTACAACATCCCAACAGAAAGGAGACCGAAAAGGACAGCCATAGAGTTCCTCAAAGGGTTCCATTATGATGGAATATTGGTAACTGTTACTATAAGAAAACTAAACCAATCTCAAATGGATATCCCAAAAACCTCCAAAATCTAACACACAGGCTCAGAGCATGTCTTCCAGAATCTGATTCGCCCACTACATCTGGCCATCCATTGGAGGGTGGTATGGCATTCTAATCTTAATCTGTGACCCCAAAGCCTTCTGAAGGCCTCCCCAAAACTGAGAGGTAAAGAGGGGGTCTCTATCAGAAACAACTACCGATGGCACACCATGATGTTTGACCACCTCCTGAACATAAAAGAGGCCCATATCATCTACCTTTACTGTATATCTAATCGAGATAAAGTGAGATGACTTGTTCAAACAATCAATCAATACCCAAATAGCATTCCTCCCCTGAGGTGTAAGAGGTAGGTCAATGATGATGTCCAGGGAAACCTCATCCCACTTCTAGGTAGGAATGGGTTATGGCTGAAGCAGAGAATATGGTCTCTGATGCAATTCTTTCACCTTCTGACAAGTGTAGCACCTAGATACAAAGTTGGTATGTACTGCCTCATACTTGGCCACCAAAACATGCGATGAACATCGTAATACATCTTGTTTTCACTAGGATGGATGGACCACTTAGATTGGTGGCTATCCTGCATCACCACCTTCCATTGAGACAACTGCACCACAACACGACCCTTGAAGCACAAGATCCCCTCAGGAGATAAAGACCAATCAGAAGGAGTCTCCCCACCATGAAGAAACTGCATAGATCACTGACATAGCTAATCTCCGGGATGTTGCCGCTGAATTAACTCTAGAATAGCGGGAGTCAACTAAATTCTAGCCAAGAATGTACCTCCACTATCCTCCCTACTCTCCATGTGCATCTGGGCGAAGAGACCCATCAAAGTCCACTCATCGCTACACATACTCAATTCCTGCACCGGTACCTTCCTGCTCAAAGTGTCAGCCACCACATTACCCTTTCATGGAGTATAGATATTGTCAAATTCAAATCCCTACAGATACTTGATCCAGTGGTGCTGCCTCAGATTGAGATCATTGTGAGAGAAAATGCAGGCTATGATCTTATGGTCATAATAGACCATAATTTTCTCCCCAAAGAGGTAGTGACACCAAGTCTTCAAAGCATGCATCACCACTGCCAACTCCAATTTGTGAGTCGGATAATCCTTTTCATGCAGCCGGAGCTGGCTAGAACCATAATCCACCACATGGTCATCCTGCATGAGTACACACCCAAGGCCCATACATGACACATGACTATAAATCACATAGCCCATTCCTAGACTCAGGTAAATTCAGCACATGTGCGGTGGTCAACCGCCGCTTCAACTCCTCAAAGGATTCCTGACACTGTGGGCCCCATTCAAACTTCACCCCTTTCTGGGTGAGTGTAGTCATGGGAGAGTTGAGCTGTGAGAAGTCCCGGACAAAGCGCCTGTAATAACCTACCAGGTCAAGAAAAGTCCTGATCTCAAACACATTCCTTGGCCGTTTCTACGATATAACTGCCCTGATATTCTCACGATCCACTGAAACCCCATGTTCTTAGACGATATGCCCCATAAACTTTACTTCCCTGATCCAGAATGTGCACTTTAAGAGTTTGGAATATAGGCGATGGTCCCGAAAAGTAGTCAGAATGACCTGCAGGTGGTGCTCATGCTCCTCCTCAGATCCAAAATAAACCAAGATGTCATCCACAAATACCACTACAAATGAGTCGATATATTGGTGGAACACCCTATCCATTAGCTCCATAAAAACTGTCGGAGCATTTGTCAATATGAAAGGCATGACTAGATACTCAAATTCACCATACCCGCTTCAGAATGCTATCTTCGGAATATATGCTTCTCTTAACCTTAGTTGATGGAAACCTGAACTGAAGTTGATTTTAGAGAACTACTTTGATCCCTTCAGTTGGTCAAACAAATCATCAATCCGTGGAAAAGGGTATTTATTCTTGATGGCCACCTTATTCAATTTCTAGAAATCGATGCCCAACTGGAGGGATTCATCGGCCTTCTTCACAAATAAAACTGGTGCGGCCCAAGGAGAGATGCTCGGGCGAATGAATCCTTTGGATTCCAAATCATCCATATATATCTTTAATTCCCTCAATTCGGTGGGGGTCATTTGATATGACGCAAGAGATATAGGCTATGTTCCCATCGATAACTCCATCGAGAACTCTACGTCCTGATCTAAGGGTAATCCTGATAAATCATCTAGGAAGACCTCTGGGAACTCATCCACTACAAGAGGTAACTCACCCTGAGAAACACCATCATCATCCTCCAGTGCGAGCGACAAAAAATGATAAGAAAGATTCCCCAACTCAGGGAGTGGAGGTCCTGCGCGACCCGACCGAGGATCCCATTCCCCATGAAATAACCGAGGACTCCCATTTGGTGCTATAAAGCTCGCTCGGCACCGATAGCAATTAATATGTGCTTGAAAGAGCACCAGCCAGTCCATGACGAGGATCACATGAAATAGGTCCATATTAAGGACCAAGAAATCCCACTCCATCTTGACTCCTGACATAGATAGTGCGCACGATGGGAATCTAAGACCCTACTACATCTCCTTACCCAGTGGTGTTACTAAATCCGTTGTAGCAGATAATAGATCGGTTGGAAGGCTCAACAAGTTAATAATAAGGTCAGATATAAAAGATAATTAAGCACCTGTATCAAATAAAACTGCATCTTTAAAAGATGCAATCAGAATGGTACCTTGAACAGTCAAATGTCCTGCATCAGATCCCGCTGGTGCCTGATCCACAACATGAAAAAGTCTGGTCCCTGCCAGAGAATGACCACTCGCATGTGGCTCCGCCCTGATCTAACTCTACCTAGCAGATGATCCGGTCCTCCCACGACAACCACCAAACCGAGATCCCAGTGTCTTGGTCGGATCTTACTGCACTGATACTCCCCTGGAAGCCATAGATCTAGTCTCACTCAGGTGAGGGAACGTCACTCTGCAAAAGTATTGTACATGACCCATGATCCCACTCCGGTAGCAAGGCATTGGAGGGGTTGGACATACAGATCAGATGTGCACTGCCCTTCTGCACTGATGGCATACAACAAACCTTGTATCAGAAGCCCTAGATGTTGTCTGCCGGGAGGGATGCCCTGAGATACCACCACTCTTCTTACACTTCTCATCACTCTTCCTCTTCTTCTCTGAAGAACTACTACTACAAAATCCTGACACTAATCCAGAAAACCACGAATTTCCTCTCTGGTCAATCTCGACCATGCAAGCACGATAAACCACCTCGACATAAGTCCCCAGCTTGAATAAGAAAACCTGAAAGTGGATTTCTGGTCAATGGCCCTTCTTGAATTTCAGAGCTTTTATGTATTCACATGAAACAATCTCAGGTGCGTAGCGCACCAACTCAGCGAAGCGGTTCGCATACTTCATCGCTGTATGATTCCCTTGTGAAAGATCAATGAACTCCCGTGATCTAGCGTGGGCCAGGAACTCTAGAAAGTACTGATCATTGAAGATAACTTTAAAATCTTTCTAACTCATAAGCTCATGTTTCCCAGCCTGAATCACTGATTCCCACCATTTGCGACTAGAACCCTCTAGCTGGAAAGTGGAACACTTTACATTGACTTCTTCTACCGTGTCAAGGAACTCGAACATACATTCTATCTTTTCAATCCATTCCTTTACCTCTTGAGGTTCCGAACTTCCTCGGAACGAAGGATGTTTATTCTTAAAAAACTCATGAGATTTATCCTCCTTGGATCCAGAACCATATCCCATAGATAGAATAGGGGCGGGGGAAGGAGATACCCCTCTTCCTAAATCCTGAACAGCTCGGACCATGACCTCTACCAATCTCTGAACAAGCGGTGTGGGAGAACACACTTTGGATTCCTCCCGTGGGTTCATGGGAGCTCTCCAGGGAGGCATCTTACTACAAGGAGCAACAGTCATAAAATAACACCATCAATATCACATATCTCAAGAGGAAACAAATTTTCAGAAAGATATATAATCATCAGTCAATCAAACATGTAAAAATAACATTGTTTCAAAACTCTACTTTCCCACCTGGTGTCCACGCACAATCTGCACCCTGTACGTCCCACCTGGAAAAAAAGTCAAACAAGCATCCTGACATCCCATGGTGACTCAGTGTCTGTCACGAGGCGTGCTGGCTAGGCACCCTACTCGCAAATAGAATTCCGATCCCCAACAGTTCTAACTCATTTCTATCCAAACTCACCCAAATAACATAAAAAAAGAGCTAAACCTGCCTCTGATACCATTTTTTCACGAACCGAATCGGGTCTCCATCAACCCGATGCCCGACCTAGCCCGCGGCAAGGCCTGAAGGGAGTTCCCGATCCCCACGGGACAACACAAGTTCCCGGGTATCAAATTGAAAATTTGGGAATGATTTACCCGTATAAACAACCAGGAATAACCACAAGTAAACTGAACTAAAAAACAACGTTGCAACCACAAGTCTCTAAACAAAAAAAGTGAGTCTCAAAAACAACTACAATCCAAAAAAAACTAACTCCAAAAGGGGTGACCAAAAACCAATTCAGCAATCGTCACCTAATGGGGGGATACCACCGTCCGACCTACACCAGCAACGCCAATTCATAAAAATTAGCTAACAACTCGCACCACCACTCTCAAAACCTTTGAATTTCCCTGTATCAGAGATAATCATATCTACTTACACCCATGGGTGTAAGTAGGGTTTGAGAACTCGCTCGATAGGTTGGCACCATAGAAAATATTCCTCATGTAGAGGTTAGTTGACCAAAATAGTTTGCAGGTTAAAATAAATGAAAATAAATAAATTCACTAACAATTTGATGAAAACAATTTTTAAATAAAGATGGGTTTAAATAGGGAAAGTGGTTTTTGGTAATAAATGAAAATGAAAACATTCTTATTCTTTGACACAACATAAGTCACACAATCAACCAATGATGAGTATATAATCACAGAGGAGTAAAAAAATTGGGAGGGCCCTAAAGGGGGTAAAGCTATGTGGGGCCCTAGAACCTCACGTCTCGGTGTACCAAAGAATCCATATCATACATTCCTGTGCATGATCCACTTGTAGGGAAACACCTCCATAAGCTAGTGGTATCTAGTCATCATCCAAGGATTAGTTAGTGTTGTAAGAGTCAATCAGGAATAGTGAAACTAGGCTGGGGCCACTCCTATATCACTAGCATGCTAGTCTAGTCCTCCCACCTAGTACCTAGGATTCCCCTTTTGTGCCCAACTTTAAAAGTTCACCCTAATCATAAAGGTCAATACACAACACACCTGGATGTCAACTAAGTCAAACACCATACAGCTAGGATGTCAACTAAGTCAACCATCACACATACACATTCAATATAAATAAATAAACCAATAACCATTAAAGGTATTACACACAACAGAGATCCTCAGAAAGAGAACACAAAGTGAAATAACTACACAGTATAATAACCAACAAAATTCAAAGAACCAAACTAAAATTTAGCAAGCATTTGAAATATTGGTTTAGTAGTTTTAAAGATAATAAAACAACACAATCATCAGTGCCAAAAATCACTTGAACGCACAATAAGACTATAACAGAAATTAAATTTCAACTGCTAAAATTATTCAAAAACAAAAGTCACAACATAGTGAAAACCAGACAACCTAAACATGCCACTAATTAAAATAAAACACCAAATTCTACCAAACAAAAGCAACAACTCACTGCAGCAATTAAATAAAAGACATATTAATTTAAATAAACCAGCAGACTAATTGAGAAGATAATCAAAGCATGCGAAACCACATACCTCAATGTAGGTACGAAAAAGAGATACAACACAACACTCCTACTGCGCAATGGTCTCACCACACAGATCTGTCAAAAAGGTCCTAAAAAAGTAGACCAAGTAACCTCAATGCCAACCCAGTAAAATATCTGCGGTCCATAAAAAACATCACTAATTAAATAATTTAATTAATAGTTAAACAAAATCAATAACAAAATAATTAAAAAAATAAAAATTAAACAAAATAAATTAAATACATTTATTTACTGCTAAAAAAATTTAATGAATTAATTAACAATTAAAAATATCAAAAATAATTAAATAAATTAAATCCAAACCCCTAACCATGGGAATCGTCAGAATGATGACAGAGGGGAGGCGCGGTGGCTGTCCGGCGAGCACGAGTCGGGTTGAGGCAACTGTCTAGTCCGGTGGAATGGAGGAAGGAGGAGGTGAAATAGGGATATGGGGCATGAGAGGAAGGAGGGCCGCGGATGGGAGGGGAAGGAGAGGTGGGGTGTGGCTGGGGAAAACATGAGGAGAAGTGTGCCTTGGGGTGGACCGTAGGGGTTCCGGGAATAGTGAGGGGCGCAACCGGGTGCAAGGCCAGTTCGACGAGGAGCGGTGCAGCGTTGGATCAAGGCAGGGGAGACCGCTGGGGTTCGACGCGATGACGGAGAAGGGCTCAAGGCAGGGGAGGCCTCTGGGGTTTGGTGTGATGAGGGAGAAGTGCTGAGGTGGTTCGGCCAAGGTGGAGGTCTGGTGAGGTGGGTTCGGCTGAGGGGTGTGCCTCCTAGGGTTGGAGAAGATGATTGAATAGTGTAAGGGGGAGGGTTCGACTGGTATAAGGAAAAAAGAGACGGAGAAAAAATGAGATAAAATAAAATAGTAAATAAAGATAAAATAAAATCTAATAAAAAGAAAAAAAATAAAAAAATAGAGAGGAATGGGGGAAGAAATGAGGGAGAGGAACTAATAAAAGAAACTAGAAAAACAAAATCACTCGATTTAAATAAATAAAAACTAGATTTAAATGGTATAAGTAAAGTGGTCCGCTCGCGCGCCGGGCGAGCTGTGTGGCTTTTCCCGTGCCCTGGACACACATCGAGTATTGTCAAACTAAGGTTTGCTGACCAGTGCAAGAAGCACACTACACATCCGGATCAACACGCTTTCCAAATAAATAATTATAAAAAATGTAGATGAACTTATAAATTTAAAATTAAAATCATATCGTATGTGAAGTCTGGGTGCGACATAGATTCCCTTGTAAAATCGATAATGTGATGCATTTCAAGGAAATAACAAATAATATCTTCCTTACCAAAACATTCTGAATCTCTTTTATGCATATATATTAGTCCTGTCATAGGTTTTTTTCATCAATCAATGATTTCATTAATCTAGTTCATAATGTTTCAAATAGAAATCCTCTAATAAAAATTTTATGGACCCCAATCCTAATAGCTAGGATCTAATTGTGACATATCTATATTTGAATAAGATATCTGGAATCACATCCCAAATCACAAAACAATTTAGTTATCTTGGTAAACATGTTACATGATTGAGTCTTCGATTCCATTTTAATATAGAAAATAATGGATAATTCCTTTTAATTAATATAATTATTCCCTATAGAATATAATTTCATATCATTTATAGTATACTTATTGGATTCATGTAATGGAAAAAATAGGGTGATCTCAGATGCTCAATAATATTTATGAAAAGATGAAGCTATCATAAGAAAATTAAGAATAGACAAAAAGGCATATCAATATGTAAAGGTAAATATATATAATTTAATGAGATTTATTCAATAACATATCACGAAGAGTGTCAATAAATAATATCATTCTATAAACATCTTGGATTTTAATAATTTAATTTCTTAATGAAGGAAATTCTTAATTATTTGAAATCAAGATATCAGGCATCATGATACCACTACTATAAATATATCTCAAAAAAAATCTGAAACTATGGGTAAAACACCATTTAATTCTTACCTAAATATTTGTATAATGATATTAACAATCCATTTAGTGGATATATAAGAATTGGGCTCCAAATTTCACTGTATTCCTAAAGCATTCCTCTTGTATCAAACAATCGATTTAATTCTTGAACAATGTGCTTACCATGAAATATCTGTATTGAATAAAGAAAAAATATTATCAGTATTTTCCCAAATAATAAATCTTTCAATGTATACATATTTATGTATCAATTTTATATGGTATAATAAATAAAAATTTCCAAAATAAATAATATTGGTATTTATGGGAAATTTAATGTCCAATAATAACATTTAACTGAATATTTCAAGGTAATGATATCTAATACAAAACATAATTAATAAAGTGAAATTAAATAGTTTAATTAATCATAATGATCAAAAACTATCCATTTAAATAATAAGGATTGTATCCTAAAAACATATCCCTAGTGACATATAATTAAAATAAAGGTTACTTGACAATGATGAAAATAAATATGAAAAACATTATTTAGAAACAATTTCGAAGATGAAATCATTTCAAATATAAAAATATTGTTTGAAAATAAAATTTCACAAAAAAATTTGAAAATATTTTACCTTGAACATAAAAATTTAAAAATATGATGAATTAATTAAAACCTTTTGTTTCTATGATTATGGGAAATTTAGTACATGACATACATGTTTAAAATTATTTCTTTCATATTTTCAGTAAAATCCAAAGTAGAATTATTTTAAAAAAGAGTTTAATTTTCGTTAATGTTTTTTAGAAAAGTTTAGAATATATTAATATTTAAATTGACAATAATTTTGATAATTTCAATAACTTTTTATGAAACATTTTTATAAAAAGGTGTTTATATAAGAAAAATGGATTATTGACCGAAGAGATAAATGAGGTAAGATTTTACAATAATAACATTGAAATCATTTTATATACAAAAAATGGAAAAATTTACTACTACATGAAAAAATAATAAATAAGAATAAGATAATAAAAATAAAGGGGTTTACTATAAAATTATAAAATAATTTAATTCAATGTAAATTTAAAAATAAACAACCCTCATTAAAAAAAATGAAATAAACCATTACAAACGTCACAACAATGATGTTATAATTAACTAATGATTAAATTATGTGTATAAAATTAAAATCCACAAAAACCAATCATATATAAAACATCATATACTCAAGATGAAAGTAATAATTAATCATAGATTATAAAAGATAGTTAAGAAATAATATAATGTAAGGAAAACGAATTGACCAATGAAATTAATTACAACATGGTAATTGTAATGTCAAATAGAATTCGATGAAATAATTAATATCAAAACATAACATACCATTAATTATTAATGAATCCTGATATTAAATTTGAATGGGGAATTTTATAAAACACATAAATGAAATTAGGGTCATAATATTTCAATATTCCTCAATGAACGGAAGATGAGATGAAATCCCACACCTCAAGATTCATTTATATTGAACATAATTTATCATAATATATAATGGGTCTATGTTTTTTAATAATTTATAAAAGAACAGTATTCAGATTTATAATTACATATATGTTCCTTTTATAACATCTTATAAGATGTTTCTTAAAAATACATAATTATTAATATTGTTTTGAGTGATATCTACAAAATTTTTCTCATGAATGTTTTAATGTGAATATTTTAGTTCTACACAATATTATATAGTTCCATAAAAATTGTTAATAATTTTATAAATTTCAGATTTTTTATTATATACAATTTTATAAATAATGAATATATTTGATCATATAGAATAGATCAAATCACTTTTTAATGATGATAGGTCCAATGTACCAATGAGGGACACTATCATTTCCTTAAAGGGTGAATGATTAATTAATTAGAAGATAAAATAATTATTATGAATCAATATAATTTAATTAACTCATAAATAATCATTAAATTTTCCATTTTTACATTTTTTGTAAAGTGTAAGTGAAAAAAATAACATCGCTTCATGACGAGTTAGTCCTCGATATACATGATTTACATTGTTGTATTTTAAATGGAATGGAATGTAACAAATTTATATTTTATTTTAAAATTATATACATTTAATAAGTAAATAAAAATCATAAAAATATGTTAAATCTATAATTATATCTAACCATGAGATGAGTTGTTGGAGAATGGGTTATATCGGTTCTCAAGGTGGTATCCATCAACAAATAAGTTCGATTATTTTGCATCCAATTTTATGGAAGAGTATTTGTGTATAATCCTAACCATAACATAATAATACATTAGAAAATAATTGATCATATTTTGATTATAATATCATGATTTTACAAGATTTTAGAGAGGTATATTTAAAAAATCTCATTTGTTAAAGTTACATCTTGATCTTATTTTTGTCTTCAAGTAAAGCCTTTCAAAAAATAAATTATGAATAAACCAATGGATTAAAGATGGTGGGAGTTGAGTAAGGAATTTTTTTTATGGATATTCTGAATCAAATCGGTTTGGATGTGTGAAATATGGAGGAGAGGGGTGGCCTTTTATAAGTGGGGGAGAGGACATATATGATATTATGGAAAATATTCATTTACTTCAATGTTTTTAACAATTAAATAATCCAATAATGGTGAATAAAAGTCCCTTAATTGTGATAAGGACAAAATATGGGAAACCAATGGGTGTTGGACAAGTTGGATTTTCATTTTAACCCTTAACCTTTTAGTTTATCCTTCATTAAATCAGTTTTTATCTTGACCATAGTAATTAACCTTTATTACTTTTACCAATCATAATGAAAATAATTTTTTTATAATATTAGATAAAATTAATTATTATAATTAATAATACGTAATAAATTTTTTCAAATTCAATTTGTATAATTTTTATACCCAATTTAAAATTTTACAAGCGTACATGATGAAACACTCGGTTTCAAAAGAGAAATTTTTCATAAGTATACATGGTTTTGATATATAAATTAAAAATGAAATTAATTTAAATGACTTATTTTTTAAAATTGTATCATAAATGATATAATGATACATTATAAGTAATTTAAAATATAACATTACAATGTAAATAATATAAATGATAAGGATATTTACAATAAAAATCAATTTTTTCAATAAAGACCAAGACTTCAGTAGCCCAGAATTGATTCATTAATTTATTACATTTGTATGGGAAAAAATTAATATAAAATAAGATATAATTGATTATTATTCCCATTAAAATAGATACATTGTTTTAAATTCAAATTTCATTTTAAACATAAAATATAAATAAAATATTTTCATTGAGAACACCACTATTATCCTAGATTAATCTAGAAAATCTGTCATAGTATTCTTCATAGAAACCTAGGAAAAAAATCATAAGAAATGGATGAGAATCAATTCTAATTAAGGGTAATGTAAAGTGTAATATAACTTGAATAAATTAGTATAATCAACATTTCAAGGTAAATAACTGAACTCACATGCCTCGCAATCAATAAACAATTATTGAAAATGCATCCATAGATTTTATCATTGTGAAAAATCTCTAGATAAAGATTAATAAAATTATGGGAATAAATAATTTTATAAATCATAAATACCATGATATATCCTCAAGATAGATATTATTGTGATTATTTCTATTTCTAGTTTAATTTTTTCTGTATAATCCCATCAAATTTTTCATAGAAACAATTGTGAATGGATTGTCTCCGACTAATTTAAATTCAAGAGATAAAAGATACACCAAATGGATTTTATATATTCAGTAACCAACCTTTATTACATATCCAATTTATTCCACATATGAATAAATAATACAACAGAATTAATATGTATTAATAGAATCATTAACATGTCATATCATGTGTCAATAATTTGCAAATACAACTGACCATAAAACTTTTACTAAAGTTTGTAATATAGAAACATAATATATAAAACACAATGAAATTTAATATTCAATAAATGATTTTAAAATATATGAAAATATGTTAAATGATATCATTGAAAATTTATTAACGAAAAACTCATATTAAACTAATATGAAAAACACTTTCATATAAAAAATACCATTCTCATTTAAGAACCCATTTTCAATACCAAAATACCATTTATTGAATAAATATTTTCTAAACCAAAATACATAAAAATATAGATATATTTTTCATTTAATAAATCATGAAATCTTGAAAAGACAGATGAAAATAATTTAATGTCAATTGTGGCGGAAAAATCATTGTCACCGTATACATTATGAATAGAACATTCCTTTTATCATTTTTCAAAACATTCCATATAAAACAGTTGGACATATTTATTTTAGAAAACTCATGAATGAAATTTTAAATATAAATAAAATTTACTTTATGATAATTTTATATAAATAAATATAAAAAATAATATCCGGAATATTGACAAGGTGGAATGATTTTGAAATTAAATCCTAAAGCATTATATGTGTCCCATAACCCATTAAAAATTTAAATCATAATCCCCTAGAAAGAATATCATTTAATGAAAATTATAATAAAAACATTACTGATATGTTTTTTCAAATGGCGATGAATATACCCATCATAAATTAAGCTAGGTGTATAATATCAAAATAAGTATCAATGATAGAAGATTGAGAAAATGTTCCTTCTTTAACGCTTATATTAGTAAAATTTCATTTAATGACCATTGTAATAGTTTAAAGCATGTAATTACAATAGTAGAACCTTATTCATCTTTATGATATCATATATATATTCTTTTTACATTATTATATAACCCTATTATTGATAATATTTCTTTATTACCCATGTTTCAATTGTTAACTACTGTATTTTCTTAAGAATGTTTTGTCTTGAATGCCTCAGTTAGTTTCTATATAATATATATCCAACATCCTCATAACTATATTAATTTTATAAATATAATATTTTATAATTATAATAATTTTTATATCCATTCATGTATGTTGAATAAGGAAAATGAATCACATCACGTCGTGGATAAGGTATGCCTTTAGTACGCATGAGCGATGATATAATTACATTAATGGTTAAAGGGTAAGAAATAGGATGGTAGAATAATTATACACAATGGATACAATTTAATTATTACCTTATATACCCATTATATCGGTCATTATATCCATCTATGTAATGTGGTGATGAAAATTATATTACAACATCATGGAGATGGTATGTCATACGTATGCATTCGTGGTGCTTTCATTTTTCATTAGATAGATAAAACAAAGAATATGGTTGAATAATAATAATAATACCAATTCAAAAAATATATGATTTTTTTATTATTTTATCATAGAAAGTATTCATAAATATATTTTATAAGAATAAATTATCTTGGATAAGAAGTTAAAACTGATTACCTCTTCTTTAGTGGACATCCTTTATATATCATCATATGGGATATTGGGATGGTATTTTTGGAAGATCAAGATCTTAAAAGACAAGTATAATTATTTTTTGAACATAAATGGGTAGGTTTTGGTCTTTCATTAAGAATAATGTTTTTTGGAGATGCGATGGAGGTTGATTCTATTTATAATTGAGGCGATGGTCACTTTTGGAAGCTCCAAAAATATGATTTTAATATAAATTAAATTTTGACTCTAAATGTATAAAGATTTATTTATTTTAAACATAATATTATTATCAATATAAATAATATCATAAAAATTTTAATTTTTTTTGCTCTTATACACACCCTTATTTATTTTTTTGTACCCTTATTTAAAACCACTAACTCTTACCATGACAAAATGTGTTTTTACTCTTTAAAAGTACATATATTGACCGTAAAATGAAAAACTAGAAATTAATGAGTCATGGATAAAATCTAGAACCGTATACCAATATTTATTCACGTGTTAATTTTTTTTAATTATGAATCATTTAATAAAATATTATTTATTTTAACATATTTTTAATGTCTATTTTGACAATATTTCTTTGTTTACTTTTAATAAAATATAAATTAACAATATAAATTTTTTAAAAAATCATTAATGCACAACTAATAAGTCTATGTACTCTAATGAATACTTATATTCCATTAATTATATCAAATTATAATTATTTTAATATTATTAATATCATTTATTTCATATTTATATTAATTAGTTAATTATTACATCATCATTGTGTAATCCTTTAATGTATTTTTATATATCCTAAAAATTGAACAAAAATTACCATGAGGAATATAAATACATTATCTTTCAAATTAATAATTATAGTAAAATAAATATTTTGTTGAACCATGTATAAAAAATGTAATACTTTTTAAAAAACATGATTGAGACATATTTGACTTTACTTATAATAATATACTATAAAAGGATTACGATCATCTATGTTTCCCCAAGAGTCCATAAAATCTTCCTAAGTATGATATTTTTCACCTCTATGTCAGGAAATGACATTTATACAATTTTTATTATAATTCAATAATATTTAAAACATTATTTTTACCAGTAATTTTCAGATTTAACATTAATTTGTTGTAAAAAAATTACTAATGTTACAATTAATATTGTCAAAAAATGAATGGGACTTATATAATAAATATTTAAATTATAATTGTAAATATGTAACCCATTTTTCCTAATTCAAAACATTTAATTGGCTAAAATTATTTTAAAATTAATCTCATATAGGGGGTGTGAAACTAGGGTTTTAATGTTAATGCATTCAAATGATTGAAATGTTTTTATACCCAAATAAACATGATATTGATTCCAATGAAATTAATTGAATCAAATGATATAAAATTTATCTAATACTAACTTAAAAACAATAAGAAATATAATATATGATTATAAAAAACTTCTACTAAAATGTTGTTTTTTATTAATATTCATTATTTGTCACTATTCATCAAATCGTTAAACTTATTAAAAAAATATCAAAAGTTCAATCAATGTAAAATCTAATATTACAATTATAAATAAGAAGTTTCTTATTTTTGAAAAATAATTTATAAATGTTTCATAATTTTTTTAAAAATGTTCTCCATTCAAAGGTGACAAAATCCCCTTTAAGAAAATATAGCTTTTATACGTAAATTTGGGATATTCGTATTCTATATGTATCAAATTGGATAGTTTAATGTTAAATTTTTTGAATATATACTAATTTCATTATGTGATTAATACTATTAATTCTATCCAATTCAAGGGCTAGGTTATAAAAATATTTAATTGTCCGGTTATTGTGTGTTTCCATGCAATTTAAGTTATCAAAGAAATTGAATTTATTTAAGAAGAGACATATCAAATAACCATCTGGTGTTACATTCTAACATAATTAAGGATATTTCAACCTGTAAATTTATATATTTTTTATATGTAAATATGGTTAGAAATAACAATATACCATTATTCGAAACCCACAACAGAACATAAAAAAATAAAGGGATGTTCGATGGCCACCTCAGATAACACAAACTTTGATTTCATGTAGAAAAATATATTAATGGATAGGAAAATGTATTTCATAGAAAATTTGAGAGTGATAGTGATAGTGTTCATATACATTTTATCCATGAAAAATCAATAAATATATAATGGGTCAAAATTTTTCTTATTAACAAAATGAATAACTTTTTTGTTTCAAGATCTTTTTCATGGAGTTGAGGAGGACTTTTACTACCTTGAATAATAACATAAGGAAACATAATTACATGTAATATATAATTTCAAAATATAATAAATTTCCACAAGAAAATCATATATTCTCTAAAATGTTTAGTATTTAAGATGAATTTATTATGATTTCAGCATTAAAATCAAGTTACAAAAAATAACATAATCCAACATAGCATAAAAATAAATTATTCCAGTCTTCAAGAATCAACCATGATAAAAGGGTTATGATAAGATAATATAATTCCCCAAAAAATAATCCTTTATATGATGAAAACTATATTAATATATAAAATAAATCAATATTACCTGCAGCTCATCATAAACCACTTCACAAAGAACTATCACTATAATTGATCAAAAATATTATAACTAATATTAGAAAAAAAATCAGAAGGATTGGATAAACAATATTCCTAGATAAATGTTAAGAATTGTATCCAATAAAATCAATTACTCCTAATGTCTCACAGAAAAAACTACACTCCCAAATAATATTCATGACAAAGTAACCATTTATACGAATAAACTGAATAACCATAATACACAATAAATTTATATTGGCTTCCAAAATATAAATCATCCTTTATCACTTATATAAAAACACATAAAATAATATTTTTCATAATCATATAATGTTCCCAATGTAGTGAATATCTTCTGAAATAACATTAATCACATAATCAGAAAAACATTTTCTAATCACTTGGATAACTTCTCGAAGAAACATATATTCCCTAAATAAAATTATTCTTAATGCATTAAATAATTTAATTAAAAATTGAAATTCATAGTAACCAGGAATTATTGTGAGCAAGTAGTTGGTGACACACCCATGTCACCATTCAGTTGTGGGTTAAATTCAAAGATCTTCCCAGACCTGATGGGTTTCCACCTATTATGACGGTTGTCCTTTTTCATTAATTTTAATAATATATTCCTTATAATAATCCAAAAATATCAGAAACATACTAAAAAATAACATTAAAATATTTTATCATCAAAGGTTATCTCATACATTTCATTTTTTATTCGCAATAATATAAATAATCATAATTACCTTAAATTAAAAGCTCATATAAACCATAATGATTTTCCATACCATTAAACATATTTCCATAAAAATAAAACTCATTATTTATTTAATAATTTTTTCACACATACTAATCCAATTGTTTTCATTTCCTAATATAGGTTTTCAAAAATCTAGTTGCTATGGTTTCTACTAAAAATCTATGATATCAATTATAAAAACCCAGATTCTAGTAGAATAGAGATAGTAACTTGCATTATTAAATTATCAGTAGATATATGAAATAACTCTCTAGAGGACTAAATAGTATAGTAGGCTTGGTAACAATATACATATTTTCAATTCAAATTACATTTTTAACAAAAAATAAAAAATTATTTTCTTTCAGAACACAATTATTCTCTATGTTTAAACGTACATATCATTCATAATAAACATATTGCAAACATCCATAAAATAAATCATAATAAAGGGTTAGATCAATTTCATAGTATGGGTAATGTATAATGGATGCTAACATTAATCAATTAACATAATCATGACAATAGGATGGATGATGGGAGCTCCCAACGAAGCCGCTGCAAACCCTAGGGTATTCTTGCTTCACCGATCTCATCTGCACTGATTGGATTCAATCGTCTTCCTACTGATGGAAGGTTTCGATCCAGAGTGTGAAATCCTATTCATGCGGAAAGAGATTAATTTGAACCCATTTAATCGACAAACCGAGTGTAATTTCTTTCGTTGAGGCTCTCAAAGGCGTCGACCACTGCATATCTTCCACCTCGAAAGCCTCTCTATGTAATAAGCTTGAAGATGGTCGATCTGCAGTCGATGCTAACCCAAATTCTCTTCAACAAAGATTGGACCTCTGTAAGTTTTTTGTTAGGGCTCGATTTTTGTATCTTAATGGTGATAAACTGTGGTAAAAAATGGATCTTAAACTACATATTTCGCATATCTGAGCCCCACCAATTGGAAATTAGTTCCAATCAGAAAAGGATATTTTCACTTATTGATGAATTCAAAAGAGGATCTTGATTGTGTATGGAGGATGGGTAACCTACAACTCAAACCAAGATCTCTTCACATCTTGGAATGGGTTCTGACATTCAATCCATACAATACTCGTAAAACTCTAGTGAAGATCCGGGTCCGTCTCTATTGCCTTAACTAGTATTTTTTCCAGCTGAAGATACTCAATGACATTGCCTCATGTATTGGGACACCGCTCAAAATTGAAAAATTCACCCTCAACTCTAAACTTTGATTGTACACCCGAGTGATGGTCGAGGTTGATATGGCGGCCAAAATTCCCTAATTTATTGTCTTCAATGCCAATACTTACAAAAAAGATGTGTGGGTTTAATGTGAGAGGATTCATCTGTATTCTGAGCTTTAAAAAATTGTCAGTCAATCTATTTTGAAGTGTAGGGTGGTTAAAATTAATGTGCTTCATCTAGCAGACAATTGATGGATCGAGGTCAAGAAGAAAAGGAAGACCAAAATTGTGACCTCAAAAAATCCTGAACATCTGAAAAAAGAAACAGATGTTTGGGTCAAGAAATTTACCTTGCTGGGTGGATCCTCAAATCCTACATTGGCTGAGCAGGATGAGGAAGAGGAAAACGAGGAAAATGATCAGCTCATTATGGAATATATTGAAATACTTGTGATGGATACGTGTGAGGTTGACCTTGAAAAATCTCTTCAAGAACCAACGCATATCGGCCATGCTTCAGTGATGCAAATAGGGATTGATTCAACGACTGATGATGCAGCTAATACTATCTGGAAATCTCATGTCTACACCTGAACAGGTAAGCCTCTAGATTTAGAAAACAATGATACTTTGGTTTTGGTTCAAAACATTTCTGGAACAAACAACGAGTCAACTTTGTTGATTTCTGAAGCTGCTTCTCCAGTGGCTTCACTTGTTAGTACATGTACTATTTCTTTAGTTTCTGAATGTTCTATTTTGAATCCATATTTTTCAGTGTTTACTAGTCCCCAGACTTCTTCCGAGGTTCCCCTAAAAACTATTCTCACAGTCATGGAACCTAATGATGCAGTTGAATTGCCCATAACATCTACTACTGTTCAAACTCCATGTGAATCAAGTGATGCACCTGTGAATACACATGTGACCATTAAATTAGGAAAAAATGTATCAGTTTCTAATAAATATGTTTTTTCTAACAAAAATGATGTTGTTTTATTGAGTAAACTGGATTTGAAATCCTCCCCAGATCCAGCCTCTACTCGCAGAAGATCTAAGAGGAATAAAAACTCAGGAGGCTCTAAAAAGAAAAAGAGGAGCACTGGCTCCAAATCCAGGTCATAATGGATATTATTTTTTGGAACTGCCATGGTGTAGCAAACCTTGACACTATTTCTGTGCAAAAATACTCGTGTTAATTCATAAGCCTAATTTTTTTTGCTATTTCTTAGCCCAAAATTTACTTTTCTTGGAAATTCATGCATTTTTCTACTTCTAGTTATTCTTTTTTATGTGCATTCATTAATGATATCCTTTTTGATTCCCTTTAGGTGGTTTATCATAGTTCTTTGCAGAATATAAAAATATATATTTTTTCTAATCAACTGCTCACTTTTGATTTTAATTTGGATGGACATCATTCTTTTTCTCTTTAGTTTATGCCAAGAATATATATCATGACTGTCAACCACTATGGAACGTCCTCTTTGTGATGGCTTCCGCCATTCATGACCTTTGGTTAGTCATAGGGGATTTTAATGTTATTCTTTCACCTAGTGAAAAAATTGGACCAACGCACTCTCAAATCACTTCTAATGAATTTAGGGGCGCATTTGAAGATTTTAATTTAATTAAAGTCAACCTGACAGGTGCTAAGTTCACTTGGTATCGTTTTCATTACAATAGGATTATGGCTAGTAAACTTGATAGGGCTTTCATGAGCATCCCTACATTAGATTATTGGGACTCTATATCCAATATTACGTTACCCAAGTTAAATTTGGACCACCACCCAATTATTATGTGTATCAAATCTAAATGGACCAAACCCAACATTCCTTTCAAATTTAATAACGCTTAGTCATCAGATCATGGCTGTTCCACTCTCATCATAAAGATTTGGGATTCCATGAGCCACCACTCTGATGCCTTTTCCTGTGTCATTAAACTCAAAAACCAGAAACAAAATCTCAAAAGTTGGTGTGGGACTAAATCTAAGAAAATTGATAAGGACATTGTCTCTTTAGAAGCTGACCTCAAACTCATTCAAAACACGACAACTAATGCTGAATTCTCTTTAGATCCACAGGATGCAATCAACATTTCCTTGAAATGTAATTCCTTTATTGTGCTCAAGGATAACATCTTTAATCATGTCTTCAAAACAAAATGGATTGCTGATGGGGATAGAAATTCGATGTTCTATAATTCCTTGAAAATAATTAGGAAAGCTCGTAGACCTCTTTCCATCCTCAAGGACAATGACAATCTCTTGGACACTGAAGCGGCCATAACTAATCATGTGGTCTCATATTTTGAAAACATTTTTAATGGTGCACCCATTAACAAAGGCCTCATTACTGTTATTATTCCTACTCTTGTTGATGAGGAAAATAATTGCTCTCTTATGAGAATCCCTCTTGATCATGAAATTGAATCCACTGTTTTTTATCTGAATCATGACAGTGCCCCGGGTCCGGATGGATTCAATAATGGTTTTTATGAACTATATTGGGATGTTATCCAATCTGATGTCTGTAAGATTGTCAAAACTTTTTTTTCTCATGGCTGCCTCCCTCATGGTCTCAATTATCAATTCCTTACTTTGATTCCGAAAGTTGCGAATGATTCCAGAATTCATTTATTCCGTCCTATCGCTCTTATCAAATCTCTTTATAAAATTATTTCTAAGATCATGGCTTACCATCACTCACATATTTGTAACAAAATTATTTCGTGGAACCAATTTGGATTCATTAAAGGTAGATCCATTCAAGACTGCATTTACCTCACCTCAGAATGTACGAATGTGATTAATAAAGCTTCATGAGGAAAAAATGTTGCCATTAAGCTTGACATTAGGAAGGCTTTTGATAACATGGACTGTAATTTTATCTTCAAGGTTATCCATCAATTTAGATTTAATGAGGTATTTATTAATAGGATTCATTCTTTGTTCACATCTTCTTCCATTTCTATCATTGTCAATGAATCCCCTAAGGATATTTTAAATTCTCTAAGGGTGTCCGACAAGGTGATCCTCTATATCCCATCATCTTTTCCATCGTGGAAGAATATCTTATCATACTTATCACTAATTTGGTTTATCAAAACAAACTAAAATGGATACAAGCTGCTCGTGGCCTCCATGACCCAACTCATCTTCTTAATGCAGATGACATTATCCTTTTTCTTAATGGGAGGAATAGAAATATTTTGAATCATAAAAATGCTTTAGATCATTATGAGGAGGTTTCAGGTCAATCTGTTAGTTGGAACAAGTCATTTATTTTCTTTGGTAAATGATTCCCTGCCAACCATAAAACCAACATCATAGAAAGACATCGAATTAAGGAGGGTATTTTACATTTTACTTATTTAGGTGTTCCCTTATTATGGGGAAGACCTAAAGTTGTGTATTTATTTTCTGTGGTGGATCAGCTTCTTCACTAATGTTCTTCCTGGAAGGGGAAAACCCTATCCATGTCCTCATGAATTTTCTTGGTCAAATATAGAATTATCCCCCAAATGGTCTAGTCTCTAGTGATTTGCAAATGTCCTGGCTATCTGCTTAAAAGAATTAATGGTAACATTAAAAACTTTGTTTGGTGTGGAAGCACCATTGAACGAAATCTTGTTACCATACCTTGGTCTACGTGCTGAAAACTATTGGAAAATGAGTGTCTCGACATTAAGAATATCAAACTTTCTGAAGAAGCACTTCAAGCCATGCTCACTTGGAATTTGATCAATCAAAATTCTAAATCCACCGAGTTTCTTCAAAAAATATTATTGGAAAAGCTTAAGAAAGGTATGTTGAGTTATGTTAGCTCCTCTATCTATCCCTCCATCAGAGACTCTTTTCCCAACATTATGCATAATTCTAGATGGTTGGTCAGTAAAAACCCATCATTGAATTTATGGCTCGATAACTGGTCTGGATCCCCCCAAATTTCCATGTTATCTCCACAATCCCCTCCTAAAAACATAAATCTCTCTATTCAGAAGGTTATGAATGCCCCCTGTCCCAATCATTTGGAGGTCATTATGCATGTGGTTGATATTCATACCTTATCTGTTAGAGATGATTTCCTTGAGAGGAAACATACACACAATGGTATCTTGGATTAAAAAGCCTTCCATAATCAGAATTTTTCTTCATTTGAAAATATTTTTTGGGTTGATCAAACATTTTGATAATCATTATATCAAGCCCTCTTGACTTAATCTAATTTGGAGGATTGCGCATAATCATATTACTACTGATGTTTGCCTTTAGACCATTGGCATCAAACTTTTTTCTAAATGTCATATGTGTCATCAGCATAGAGAGGATAACAACCATCTGTTCATATCTTGTTCTACTTCTTTGGAACTTTGGAATTTTATTACTAACATGTTTGATTGCAGATGGATTTGTGTTTACTCAATTCTTATAAATCTAAAATGCTTTATGGAGCTCAACGCCTCGAATAAAATCAAGTACCTTATTCTCGTGGATGTAGTCAAGCTCTTCCATGTTGTCTCGTATGATCATAATGATATTTTACATAACAAGCACTCACTTAATCTCAATGAAGGTCGTTCGAGAATTCGCACTGCTATCAGAGATGCCGCTTTGATTCAAAAGGAATTTTGTAACAATTTATTTGATGATTTTATGATTCTCAGACATCTTCACATTTTCGACCTCTAAAAAAGTTTCATCAATCAATTGAGGTGTTTTGACGAGCCCCTATTCTTGGATGGATCAAAATTAATGTGGATGGAGCTTAAAAAGGGAACCTGGGTCCAGTAGGTTTTGGCGCTATCTGCAAGGATTATCTGGGCCACTGTCATGGGTGTTTCTTTGGAGGTTGCGCCTGTGAAAATTCCTTAGAAGTGGAGATGATGGAAGTGATCTAGGGTGTTGATTTTGTGCAAATAAAGGGTTGAAAAAACATTTGGATTGAAAGTGACTCTACCTCCATTGTCCAAGAAATTTGGAATAGAGTGGTCTACCTTTTCTGGACCCTTACATCTCGCTGGATGAGTTGCATGGATTATCTTCGGGAGAATAGATATATTGCCACACATGCCTACTGGGAAGCAATCATAGTGGATGATGCTCTTGCTAACGAAGGTATCAACCAGAGTGTTACGTGGGTTGATAATCTGCCGATTGACCTCCTTCCTCTTTATGAAAGAGATTGTAATAAAATCGCTTCTTTTAGAATATTGTAGTTCCCTTCATTGATAATTAATAAATTGTGTCTTGTTTTTTTACAAATACATTACCTTAAAAAAATAACATAATCAACATTGTAAGGAAAATAAATGAAAACAAATTCCATGTAATCAATAATCTGATAATGTACATTCAAATGTTGATTTGGTCATTGTGAAAATCCTATGCATATTAAAAACTAAAATGATGGAAATTCATAATTTCAGACATCTGAACTATCAATATATATCATCTAGATAGTTACTATCAACATCATCCCTCTTTCCAATTTAGGTTTGTTAGTAGAAATGTTTGTGATCTCTATGGTAAACAAATGTTAAGGGTTTTTTTCCAATTATTTTAATTTGAATATACTACTAATGTATAGTAGTTATTTTCCATATTTATCCCCCACATATTAATTTATTTCTATTTAATTCCTCACCTGAATATATAATAAAACTAAATAATTATGTATTAATAAAACCAATAACATGTCATATACTGCGTGAATAATTCTTAAGTAAAACTGAATGTAAAGTAGTTACTATTTTATGAAATATGGCATCATTAGAGCTAAACAATAATTAATTACAAGATTTAATAAATTATTTTGACATAGATGAAAATACATTAAATAATATCATTGATTAATTATTGATTGAATTTTTTTAAACCCATATGAAAAGGAAATTCATATAAAATTACTCTTTTCATTTAAGCACACTTTTTTAAGACCAGAACACCCATTTCATTAAAAAAATCAATAAAAAATAAATAATATTATAAATGTGTTATTTCTTTTATGGAAACATTAATTCTCGAAAAATAAGATGAAAATAAAATAATACCCATGGTGAAATAAAATTCATTTTTGTTATATAAGTTATGAATAAAACATTCCATTTATTGTTTGTTAAAACATTACTAATAAAACTAATAAAAAGTTAATTTTCATCAAAAATTTGAATAAACATAAAAATGGACATAAAAATACCTTTATAATACAATAATAAATATATATATTTATATAAATAATAATATCATGAATTTTCACATCCATAACATATTTTGAAATTAAATCTTTAATCATTTAATCTTTCCCATACAAAGTTGAACATTTAAATCATAATCCCTACGAATGAATAAATATTAAAAAAAACAAGATAATAAATAATTTAATTATATGATATGTAAAAGGGGGATACATACACACATCATTAATGTACGTTGGTGTATAACATCAAAATATGACTCAATGAATGTATATTGAGACAAAGTCCCTTACCCTACACATACATTAGTCAAATGAACATTAACAACATGCATAATGGATTTAGGAATTTTATTAAATTATACAAGGGAAATATTAATATTTATTATATCATATATAATATTATTTTATTATTTTATTCTCTATTTGTTGATAAATTTTTTTTATTACCATGTTTAAGGTATTAACTATATCATTTTCCTATGGATTTTTTGGCCATGAATGTCCCAATTATTTTCCATAGGATATAGATCCAAAATATCCAGAATTTTATTAAAATTATAAATATAATATTTAATTATTAAATTATATTTTATATCCGTTATTTTATATTTTACATGGAAAACGAATTTCATCATGTTGTGGAGACATTTGGTTGTACACACGCACAAGTGATGGTATCATTCCATTAATAGTTAAAGGGAATAGAAGTGTATGGTAAAATAATTATATAGAATCAATATAATTACATTTTTACATTATAAAATCATTATTTCCATAGAAATATCCATCCATGTAATGTTGTGATGAGAAAAATATTACACCATGTGGTGGAGACTATATGTCGCACGTACGCACACCTGTTCCATATATTTTTTATAGGATAGATAAAACAAATAATATAGTTGTCTCATAGTTATAATAAAATCATATAATATATATGATATTGGGGTTATTATTTTATCATATAATCAATACATTACTAGGATGTGGAAGAAGAAATGAAATGGGATGAGTTGGCTAAAATGATTACTTCTTCTTCGGCAGACTTTATTTTGATATATTATGAAGGGATAAAAGGTTGTTTTTTTGGAATACCGAGACTTTAAAATATGAGAATTTTTAGAAATAATCTGATACTAATATTCCTAGACATGTCCATGTCATATTATTACGCTTATCATTTGGTTTTCACAAATATTTAAATAGTTTAACTCTTACCAAGTTAACATGTGGTTTTACTTTTTGAATGTTAATATAGTTACTATAAAATTCCAAACGAACCATAAATGATTAATTGATGAATATTTCAACCTCATCTTAAAAAGTTGGAAGAATGTAATATTTTTATGAATTTTATATCATTTAATAAAATAATATTTATTTCGGTTGGACTCCTCATGTGTTACTCATGTTTTAATGCTCACAAATCTTATTACTGTTAATTAAACTCGATCTTCATTGCACATCTTGATAATGCTCTTCACTCTCTATAATAACTACTCATCATGTTTTAATGATAACAAATATTTTGGATGTTAATTACTCTCTTTATTATTGACAAGTTTCATGCATGATCACAAATTTCACATATATTATCCAGCTTTTATGTTTATGATTCATGTTCTCTTACTCTCTAATGGTTAAACTTAATCCATATTCTTCATATTACTGTTTAAGTCAAAATACAGATATTTGTCTAAGTGTGGACTCACTGTGAAGGACCCACCGTGACCCAGAAGTCGTGAAGCACTCACCGTGATCCAGACACCGTGAAGGACTCACTGTGAACCAGACACCATGAAGCTCATACTGTGAAGCTCATACCGTGAGGCTCATACCGTGAAGCTCATACCGTGAATCTCATACCGTGAAGCTCATACCGTGAAGCTCATACCGTGAAGCTCATACCATGATGCTCATACATTGAACCTTATACCGTGAAGAAAACACCGTTTAATTAATCACTTTGACACCGTTTCTTAAATTTTTGTCAATATTATTTAAAAAATACTAACGGTCATATTTGATGTTTTTGATGTAATTAATTTTATTTAATGATTGTTGTTGGCATGTCAGGAAACCGTATCTCGTACCTATGAAAAGGGAATCATTCATACTTCCAGAACTAGTTGAATATAAGAAATATTAAGATGTTGTACACGAAGAAATATAGAACAGAAGTGAGGTGTCCAAGTGTGAACATACAATGAGAAGAACTTATATACACCAGAGAGAATTGTGCTGAACATGAAGAACAATCCTCAGCATGAAAGAGATTTCCAGACTTCCAAATAATTCTCATGAATGCAATCCAACACCACTGAAGAACACATGACGAATCAAGAGATATTTTTCATTCTTAAAGAAGACAAGCTGACTACAACACTCTGTTTTTCAACAGAAAAACCAAAGAAAGACTCAGAAGCATTCCTGCTGAATCCAATGAGTCCAGAGCTATATTGATAATCACTAGAGCTTTCTAAACTCTTATCTGATCTATCTAAATGATTTATTTATTATCTTTCGAGCAGTGTGGTGTACTTTGTATTTCTTATACACACACTGTCTCCTGCACTGAACTGGAGGATATCAAAATCCTCACTCCAAATCTCTTATCTCTTGTATACCCACGTCAACTGTGGAAGAGGTCCTTGTGTGGCCTGGTCTTTGTTTTTTTTCCCACGAGGAATAGTGGGAGAGGTCCCTGAGTGGCTTGGACAGTTTTGTAAACTGTTGTTAACCTCGATCCAGGGTGTGGATCAAATTTTATATAAATTTGAGAGGACTAAGTCTCATCTTGAGACTGAACCTCTTGTTATATCTGATGTTTACCTTTAGTTTAATTTCAAAGTTTACTATATATATCTTATTTATTCAGATGCTGTTACTTTGAAATACAAAACTATTTTAAAGCTACTTTGATAGTTAAATTATCAAGTGTTTACACTTATTGTAAATCAGTAGGTTAGTTTCAAAAGTTAGATTAATCTTGTGGTTAAATTAACTGAGTCCTAATCATTCTTTGATAAGATAAGTGAACATTTACAATCTGTATAAATTCACTACAGTTTAACTTATTTTATAAATTGGGGGATTTTAAATAGAAAATATTTTAACATAAATTTTAATTGGAACTCAATTTACCCCCCTCTTGAGTATCCACTCCGACCAACATTTGGTATCAGAGGTTTTGTTTTTGATTAAGGATTTTGGAAATACTCTGTTTTTCAACTGTGATTTTAGTTGCATCTTCAATGATCATAAATTTCTGTTAGTTCTAAATTTTATCTCTTTAAATTATCTTTCTAAAATCTAGTTATGGATTATAGACTAGAGGGTTCTACTACTAACATGACACCTTTCTTCAAAGGTACAAACTATGCTCAGTGGAAACTCAAAATGAAAATTTATTTAGAAAGCATGGGTTTGGATATCTCGACTGCTATAGAATCTCAACATAAACATCCAAAAACTGAAAGAATAACTTGGGATGAACCTACAAAGACTGCCCACAATAATAATCGTAATGCTATGAATGCCTTGTACTATGCTCTAGGAGATGAAGAGTTTAATAGAATTTCTTCCTGCAAAACTGCTTCTGAAATTTGGGATACTTTGGGTGTTTCTCATGAAGGAACAACCAATGTTAAAGAAATATGATTGAATACTTATACAATTAAATATGATAATTTTAAAATGAAGACTGATCAACCTATTTCTGATATGTATCTCAGGTTTAATGAGATAGTCAATACAATTAATTCACTTGGAAAGGCTGTTTCAGCAAAGGAACAAATTATGAGAATCTTGAGATGTTTTCCAGACTAATGGAGAGGCACATCTATTTCAATCTGAGAGTCATGTGACATTATTGCTCTGCCTGTCAAATAACTCATTGGTAAGCTCATGATGTATGAGGAAGAACTGAAGGTGAATAAAGAGGAAGATGATGAACCTAAAATAAAATATCTTGCTTTCAAGACTACTTGTTCAAAGATTAAGGACAAAGATATAACTCAAATAAAAACCGACAGTTCAACCAGTGAACATTCAGACTCTGATAGTGATGATGAAATGGATCAAATAGCAAGAAGGTTTCAGAAATTTTACAGGAAGAAGAAATTTTTCAGAAAATCTAACTAAAAAGGAATGTATGACAACAAGGGACACTAGAAAAAGGACTAGAAGAAATCTGATAAAAGTGATGAAGTTGTCTGCTATGAATGCAAAAGAAAAGGACATATAAAAGAAGACTGTCCAAAGATGAAATACAAGAAGAAGTATGAGTACAAGGAAGGTAAGTACAAAAAGTCTATGAAGGCTACCAAGAGTGCTTCTAAAGACAGCACAAGTGAATCTGAAATGTATGATTCTCAAAGAAAAGAGGCCAACAAGTGTTTCAAGACAAACACATATGAGGTAACCTTAGATACTCCTGTTTTAAATCCTTACTATTTTTGAAATGATTCAGAATATGATTCAGATTCTGAAAACATGATTGGTGAGGAATTATTTGAATATTGTAATATGCTGGAAGAGACACGCAATGAACTAAAGGATAAATACAAATCATTAAAGAAACAACGTGTTCTCACTACTACTGTTAAAACCAAACATACTATTGAAAAAGAGAAAAATGCTCAACTATTAAAAGAGAACACTGAACTGAAAATGTCTAATGAGCAACTTAGAAAGGACTTAGTGAAATTCACAAATGGAAAAGATACACTAACTCAAATGCTAGGAAAGCAGGTTGCACCAAAATACACTACCAGAATAGGTTACAAACCTGGACAGAGACAGATTACCAAGAATATTTTAATTCCTAAATATGGATAGAATACTAGTAGTTCTAGTTCTGGACATTTATATGCTTCAACTAGTTATTCACTTAGTTATTAATCTAATAGATTTTATCTTTTAAAATATTTTGATTCTGTAAATTATATGAGACCCATAAGACAAATTTGGGTACTGAATGCTTTGATTGCTAACCTGTCTGGACCCAAGAATATTTGGGTACCAAAATCATTTCCTATTTAAATCTGTTTTATAGGAACCCTGCTTGAAGAGTTCCCATAAGAAGACATGGTATCTAGACAGTGGATGTTCAAGACATACGTCTGGGGATTACTAATGTTTCAAAAGTTTAATAAAGGTTGATGGAGGTCATGTAACCTTTGGTGATAATTCTAAAGGAAAGATTATCGGCCTAGGTCAAATTGGTAACACTAATTCAGTTTTAATTTCTAAATATTTATTTGTTGATGGACCTAAATATAATATGTTATGAATTTCTCAATTATGTGATGATGGTTTTAATGCTAAATTTGAAAATGATTCTTGTAATGTTTTTAATTATAAAAACGTTTTAGTCTTTTCTGCTATGAGAAATGAAAATGATTGTGTTGTTGATTTAAATTCCTTACCTAAGAAAAATGTTACCTGTTTGAATGATTTTCATAAAGAGTCCTAGTTATGGCATAGAAGATTAGGACACTTCAATTTACACTCACTTAGAAAACTAACTAGGAAGAACTTATTTATAGACCTACCTAAACTTGAGTTTCTAAATGACAAAGTTTGTAATACCTGTCAAAAGGGAAAGAAACATAAGGTTTCATTTAAATCAAAGAAAGAAGTTTTAACTTCTCGACCTCTCAAGTTGGTTCACATGGATTTGTTTAGACTATCTAGAGTTTCTAGCTTAAATGGGTAGCACTATGTCCATGTCCTAGTAGATGACTTTTCAAGATATACTTGGGTATACTTCTTAGCTCACAAAAGTTAAGCTTGTTCTTACTTTGTTAAATACTCAAAATCTGTAGAAAATCATAGTGGACTTAAGATTAAAACACTAAGAAGTGATCATGGCTGTGAGTTTGAGAATCATGAGTTTGAATCCTACTGCTCACACAATGTCTATAGTCACAATTTCTCTGTCCCTAGGACTCCTCGGCAAAATGGTGTAGTATAAAGGAGAAATAGAACCCTGCAAGAAATTGCTAGAACTATGCTTAATGAATATGACCTACCTATTTACTTTTGGGATGAAGCTGTCAATACAGCTTGTTATATCATTAATAGAGTCTTAATTAGACCTGTTCTTAAGAAAACCCCATATGAGTTGTGGAACAATAGAAAACCTAAATTTAGTTACTTTAGAGTCTTTGGATTCAAAGGATTTGTTCTCAATACAAACGATAATCTTGATAAGTTTTCTTCTAAGAGTGATAAAGGAATATTTTTAGGATATTCTTTATCCAGCAAAGCCTATAGAGTATTTAATAAGAGAACCATGTGTGTGGAAGAATCTGTTCACATCATGTTTGATGAAACTGATCCACATGAGCCTAAAACCTCTCTTAAAAATCTTGAAGAAGATTTATCTGTTCTGGACCTTAATGAAAAATCTAATCAACCTACTATATAGACAACCAGTTCTGGACATATTCCAGAACATGTTCCTAATGAACCTGAACCCAGAGAAGAACCAGAAATTTCTAGTCCTACCTTTACTAGATCAACTAGAATTCTAAAGAATCATCCTTTAGATGTTGTTGTAGGAAATCTTGATAGAGGGACACATACTAGAGCTTCTCTTAGAAATCAGGTTTAACATCAAGCCTTCTTGTCACACCTTGAATATAAAAACATTGATGATGCTATTAATGATGAATTTTGGGTAATTGCGATGGAAGAAGAACTCAATCAATTTGAATGAAATAATGTTCGGAATCATGTTGAAAGACCTAAGGACACTTTAACAATTGGAACTAAATGGGTGTTTAGAAATAATATAGATGAATCTGGAAACATAGTTAGAAATAAAGCTAGGCTAGTTGCACAAGGCTATAGTCAAGAAGAAGGTATTGACTATGAGGAGACTTTTTCTCCGGTAGCTAGATTAGAAGCTATTAGGATTTTACTTGCTTATTCTGCTCATATAAATTTCAAACTATATCAAATGGATGTCAAGAGTGCATTCTTGAATGGATATATTGATGAGGATGTTTTTTTTGAACAACCACCTGGATTTTGAAACCCTCATTTTCCAAATCATATTTTCAAATTATCAAAAGCTTTATATGGTTTAAAGAAAGCCCCAAGAGCTTGGTATGATAAATTAAGTACTTTTCTAATTTCTAAAAGTATTACGAAAGGAATAACTGATCCTAATCTGTTTATAAAACGAGTTTCTAATTCTGTTTTAGCTGTAAAAATTTATGTTGATGATATTATTTTTGGATCTTCAAACACTACATTATGTACTGGTTTTTCCAAAATGATGCTAGATGAATTTGAAATGAGTTTAATGGGTGAACTTAAATTCTTTATTGGATTTTAAATCTTTAAAAATGATGATGGAATTATTTTAACTCAATGTAAATATACTAGAGATCTTTTAAAACTTTTTGGATTGGATAGCACAAAAAGTAGTGACACTCCCATGAGTACCACCTGTAAGATGGATCTTGATGAAAATGGTAAATATGTTGATCAAACCACTTATAGAGGAATGATTGGAAGTCTACTCTACCTGACTGCTTGTCGTCCTGACATTATGTTTAGTGTGTGTATGTGTGCTCGTTTTCAAGCAAACCCTAAAGAGTCACATTTAAATGCTGTAAAGTGAATTTTAAAATACCTCAAGCATACTCCCAATTTAGGACTGTTCTATCCCAAAGGACAATCATTTGAATTAGTTAGTTATTCTGATGCTGAATTTGCGGGATTTAAGTTAGATAGAAAAAGAACCTCTGGAATGTATCACCTTTTAGGAAAGTCACTAGTATCATGGTGTTGTAAGAAACAATTTTTTTTCCATTATCTACTACAGAAGCTGAATACATAGCTTCTGGCAGTTGTTGTGCACAAATTTTGTGGATGAAACACACATTACTAGACTATGGATATCAATTCAGACATGTCCCAATAAATTGTGACAACACAAGTGCTATTAACATTTCTAAGAATCTTTTTTCTCATTCTAGGAGAAAATATATTGATGTAAGACATCACTTTTTGAGGGATCATTATCAAAAAGGTGATATCACTTTGGAATTCATTAGTACCGAATATCAACTTGCTGATATATTCACTAAACAATTAAATTCTAAAAGATTAGACTACATCATACATGATCTTGGTATGATTAATCATAAGTAAAAATCCTTCTGATCTTAATGTTTAATACATTACTATATTTTACTTTACGGTTTCATGGTCACTGTTTCTAAGTTACTGTTTTATGTTCATGGTCTCACCGTCAAGACATTATGCTCACGGTCTGTCAACTTCCTGTCTCACCGTCACTACACAGAATGCTTACTGTCTCACCGTGATGACTACCAACTATCTCACCGTAATGACTAGTTTTCATCACACCATAACTCCTACTCACGGTCTCACCGTGAAGATTATTTATATTCTTATTTTGACCTGTATCGCGTAATTTTTATTTTAACTCTATTTTTTTCTAGCGTTTTTGTTTTTAAGACATTTGTCATTCCAAAATTGTAAAACATAAGGGTTTCATTTGATTCTTTACCTGTACTCTCTCCTGAACCTTCTCTTCCCTCTCGCCCAATCCTTTAGTGGATGCCAAGGATGATGCGTCCATCTTCACCCTCGTCTGAGAAGCGCCGCTCTAAGAAACAAAAGAGGATACCGAGGATATCTCCCGAAGGTCCTCTAAACCCAAACTTGGTAAGCCGTACACTTGTACCTGAAAAATAGGTTTGCGAGGAGTGGTTTCTGTCTAGAAGATCTTTAGTTTTGAATGTTTTAAGATAACGAGGATGGATTGGATGGTTCACTGGACAGAATAGTCCGATTTACCCTAGATTGGTATCTCAATTTTATTAGTATGTGAAGTTTTCTATTGAGTTTGGAGAAAGCATTGTGTTGACAAGTTGGATAAATGGTCAAAAGTTCTCTTTCTCCTCGAGGATGTGGGTTGTATGCCTAGGGATTCCCCATGAAGGAGTTTTTGAGGATTATTAGAGAGACCCTCCTCCAACAACCGATATCTTTGACCTGGAGACTACTTTGGAAAACTTGACAAGAAATAGAACCAAGCGAAGGGCCATAGCTGATGACTTAGATGGGGAGACATGAATTCTGTTCAAGTTTGTTCAAAATTTGAATAGCCTGAGAAAATGTGATTTTTCTGTGATGAAGTATTAGAATGTGTTCCCGATTCATCTGTTGAAGAATGGCCATATGATCAACCTATGGATGTATGTTATAAACCTTTTCTGTGAGCTGATCAAAGTCACTTACATATCCAGATCCTTGTTTTACTCAAGGATGATTTCAGCTATGTTAGTTGCCAAAGGGATGGTTGGACTGAATGAAGAAAAGTTAGATGACCTTGATTTCTGCCTATCCATGACTATCATCAGAAGGATAAAGATTAACGGGAACCCCTAGAAGAAGCAGTGGGTTGAGGATAATGATCAAGTGTATAAAAGGTTTAATCTTGTTTACTATCCAAAAAGGCCTAACAATCTATCTGATCTTGGTTTGGAACCAGATGAAGTGCCTGGGTCTTTAGAAGAAGAAGAAGAGGATGTAACTGTTGAAATATCTCCATGAGAAGGAGCAGGAAGACCTCAAATGGAAAAAACTTCTATTGAAAAAGAAAGGACTGTTGTCCCTGCTGAAATACCTCAAGGATAGGAAGTTAGTGTTAGTTTGAGAGAAGAGGAAGCTCCTGTTTCTATTGTGGATGTAAATCCATATGCTCATACTAATGATGCAAGGAAGTTGGTTTTTCCTGATAATGAACAGAAGTAACCTTATAGGAAGATCCTATTGAAGAGGATCTTTCTGTGGAAAAAGAAGCAAGTCTGGAAGTTCAACCAGTGGAACAATCAGTTCCTGAGGTTATTCCCTCTGCCGAAGAGAGGATGGAAATTGCCTTTCAGCTGGCAAGGCAAGAGTTTGCTGAAGAGATCAGGGATGATCCTATGAATCTTGTTCATGTTCCTGAGCCTCACGAATCTAAAAGGGAAGCACAATTTGAGGGGGAGGAACCTCAAAACCTTGAGATTACAGAAGCTGGATCTACTGAAGCCTCTCAACATTCTGTCTCATACTTTGTACACACCTGATTTGTTTTCCCAAGCTCATATGATATGGATGAGTTAGAGAATGTATCTAAAACTGGAATGGATCTTTCTTCTCTGTTTCAACTGATGTCTGTAGCTCATCCAGAACCAAAACCAGAGCCCTAACCTCAATCTGAATCAGAATCTGAGTCTCAAGATGACTCTGAACCTCAACCAGAATCTGAACCACTACCTTTACCTGCACCCTTACTCGAGAATCACTCCTTTGTGACTAAAGATGATCTTAATGTTTTTGGAGAAACTTTGTTAGTTGGAGTCGAGAAAATTGTCTGCACTCAACATCGTCCAGTAACTTAGTTAAGTCAAGAAGATGGATCAATTCACTTAGAAAATATTATCTTTCATATTCAACCAAGGATGATCCAATAAATTCAAGAAGTCAGAGTTGAGAATAATCTTCTGAGTGCTGATGTTGCAAATTTGAAAAATATGATAGAAAATTTGCAAAATGAGTTATCTTTGAGATCAGAGCCTGGACATGTTTCTGCTCTTGCACCTGTTGCTGATTCTCCTGAGATATCTGATTCCCTCTTTTCTAAGGGGATTGTGTCTCAAGTTCATCCATACCTGATTTCTTTTGATTAAAATATTGGAAAAATACACATCAAGATGCAGGAACGCATGAGAGAGCTTGTGTAAAATCTGAATAAGCTTACAGATGAATACCCTGGATGCCTACAAAAAGTGTTGAAACAGCTCAAAGTTCTAACCAAAGCTGTCAAGGCTTCACCTTATTCTGGTCAGACCTCCACATCTTCTTTGGATGATTCTATACTGAGATCCATAATCAAGGAAGAACTTCAGAGTGCCTTTAGTGTCTTGGATCTATCTTCTTTTTCATAAGTGGTTAAGAACAGTGATAGAGCATTGGACTTGGTTAGGATTCAATATAAGATATCCAATGATGCTCAAAAAGATATCACCAAGAAAATATATCTTTATCTCTCCCGGATTTTTCTCTAAAATTGATATGACAGATCACTTTAGTTATATTGTTGAAAATTTTAGAATCCCTCCGGTGACTCAAGATTTTAAAGCCCATGTTCAGAAACTTATAGTGTTCACCAGACTGTTAGACAAGTTTATAAAGAATAAGGATGATTTTGAAAAGGCTATGCAATATGGTGGTGAAATCATTACTGATTTCATCAATCATTTGATGCCATATCTTCATGTGTAGAGTACTACTATAGCTGCTCCAACTGCTGCACCCATTAGACCTGGTCTACCTGCCTTATCCTTAACTGCCATGATAGTTAGAGAAGCTCTTTCTCAGATCTGGCCAGTCATACTTGACCAACCTAAGCCTAGATCTTATACTACTCCCACATTGGCTCCATATTTTTTTAAGGTCTACCCTTACCCTCTTTCTCTACTGCATCTATGCCTTCTTCTACTTCAGCACCGGCTCCTGCTGCTGATAAAGGCATGGAAAAGATGGATCCTGGAAGAGTCTAGCGACTGTTTTCTTTTGGATGGGATGTCATTTATTGTTTACTGTTTGTACTTCTCCTATATGTTCTATTCTGAACCATTGGATTAATGAACAATGCCTAGTTTCATTTAATTTTCTCTACTTTTTGATAATCCCAAAAGGGGGAGAAAAATCTAACAGTATAAATGTGGGAGAAAAACTACAAGTGTCAGATCTATAATATTTTTTTCTATGCTAGTATCTTTAATGTTACATTTCATTTATATTCTGACTATATCTGATTTTTGATCATCAAAAAGGGGGATATTGTTGGACTGCTCATGTGTTACTCATGTTTTAATGCTCACAAATCTTATTACTGTTAATTAATCTTGATCTTCATTGCACATCTTGCTAATGATCTTCACTCTCTATAATAACTACTCATCATGTTTTAATGATAAAAAATCATATGGGTGTTAATTACTCTCTTTATTATTTACAAGTCTCATGCATGATCACAAATCTCACATATATTATCAAGATTTTATGTTTATGATTCATGTTCTCTTACTCTATAATAGTTATACTTAATCCATATTCTGCATATTACTGTTTAAGTCCAAATACATATATTTTTCTAAGTATGGAATCACCGTGAAGGAAACATCGTGACCCAGACACCGTGAAGGACTCACTGTGACCCAGACACTGTGAAGGAGTCACAGTGAACCAGAAATCGTGAAGCTCATACTGTGAAGCTCATACCGTGAAGCTCATACCGTGTAGCTCATACCGTGAAGCTCATACCATGAAGCTCATACCGAGAACCTCATACCGTGAAGATGACACCGTTTACATAATCAATGTTACACCATTTCTTAACTTTTTTTCAATATTATTTAAATAATACTAACAATCATATTTGATGTTTTTTATGTAATTAATGTTATTTAATGATAGTTGTTGGCATTTCAGGAAACAGTATCTCATACCTATGAAAAGGGAATCATTCATACCACCAGAACTCGTTGAATATAAGGAATATTAAGATGCAGTACATGAAGAAATATAGAACAGAAGTGAGGTGTCCAAGTGTGAACATACAACGAGAAGAACTTACATACACCAGAGAGCACTGTGCTGAACAAGAAGAACAATCCTGAGCAAGAAAGAAATTGCCAGAATTTCAAATAATTCTCATGAATGAAATCCAAAACCACTGAATAACACACAAAGAATCAAGAGATCTTTTTCATTCCTGAAGAAGACAAGCCGACTACGACACTCTGTGTTTCAACAGAAAAACCAATGAAGGACTCAGAGGCATTCCTTCTGAATCTAACGAGTCCAGAGCTGCATTGATAACCACTAGATCTTTCTAAACTCTTATCTGCTCTCTCTAAGTGATTTGTTTATTAACTTTTGAGCAGTGTGGTGTACTCTGTATTTCATATACACACAATTTCTCTTGCACTGAACTGGAGGATATCAAAATCTTCACTCCAAATCTTTTATCTCTTGTTTACCCACGTCAATTGTGAAAGAGGTCCTTGTGTGGCCTGGTCTTTGTTTTGTTTCCCATGAAGAACAGTGGTACAGGTCCCTGCGTGGCCTGGACAGTTTTTTAAACTGTTTTTAACCCCGATCCAGGGTGTGGATCATATTTTATATAAATTTGAGAGGACTAAGGCTCGCCTTGAGACTGAACCTCTTGTTATATCTACTGTGCACATTTAGTTTAAGTTCAATGTTTACTACATATATCTTATTTATTCTGTTACTATTACTTTGAAATACAAAACTATTTTAAAGCTACTTTGATAGTTAAATTAGCAAGTGTTTACACTTATTGTAAATCACTTGGTTAGTTTCAAAAGTTATTTTAATCTTGTGGTTAAATTAACTGAGACCTAATCAATCTTTGAGAAGCTAAGTGAACAATTATAATATGTATGAATTCAATACTGTTTAACTTGTTTTATAAATTGGAGGATTTTAAATAGACAATATTCTAACAGAAATTTTAATTGGAACTCAATTCACCCCCCTCTTGAGTATCACTCCGACCAACAATTTCAATATATTATTATCGTCGATTTTGAGACTATTCATTATAAGAATTTTTTTTAAATATCAATACACAATGTAACATCAAAAAAAGTTAAAAAATATTTGAATATATATAACAACATATAAAAACATAATACTTATTAAAAACTTGAGTATGACATATTTGAAATTCCATAGAATAAAATAATATAAAAGTTTAAAGACGTCTAGATGACTCCAAGAGGCTATAAAATCTAGGCAATGATTATTTTGGTTGAAAATATCTCATCAAATATAATAAGGACATGTTTCTGTGTTATTTTATAATATTTATAATATTATTTTCACTCTTAATTTCTTGATTTTCCTTTAACCATTGTAACAAAAATATAAAAAGTTACTATTTTTTGTCTAAGGGTAATATGTACCAATTTACTATATTTTAAAAAATTTAATTCCTAATATGGAATCCATTTTTAAAAATCCAAAAAATAATAGGGTAATTATAATTAAAAATTAATCCTATAGATGTGGCGTGAAATCAAGTTTTTAAAGTGAAAACATTCAATAGCTTGAAATCATTTTTTATATCCAAATCCATTGTGAAATTGTTCTCGATGACTATAAGTTAATCCAATGTTATAAAGTAGATCTAATTATAATTTAAAACCAATAAATTTATAATTTTACCACTTAAATTATTAATAGGAAAATGTTTTTTCATTTAAAATTCAATATTTTCACTATTCTTCAAAAAATGAATCCTTTGAGAAAAATAACTAAAATTCAACCAAAGTAAACATCTTTTATTATTCTTAAAAATATTAAATATATTTTTTCAAATATATTAATAAATGTTTCAATATTTAGTTTTAAAAAAGGAACCCCTAAAAGGCGACTCAATTGCCTTTAGAAAATTATTTCTTTTACTCCTAAAATTGGATTTATTCTTATTTCAACCCTCTAAAATATATTGGTCAAATGTAAAAATATTTGAATATATAAAAATTTAATAACATGGATAATAATATTTAACAACATCAATTTAACATATTGGTTATGATAATATTTTATTGTACAGTTAACCTGGGTGTTGCGAATAATGTAGGATTTCGTTGAAATTAAATTCACTAAAAAAGATACATATCATTAAATATTATGGTTATTCATTTTCAAAATTCATAAAAAATGAAACTATTTATATTAATATCAAATCTTCACCCTATTATCATGACGATATTATACTTTTATAAAATTAGGTCATTTTTAAAATAAACTTTAATAATGTGTTATAAATTTATATTAAATAATGTATTAAAAGAGAGACTAAACCATTTTTTAAAAAATATAGTTTTCATGAAAATTTATTTTTGTTTTTTATAATTAATATTTTATTTACAATAAATAAATAAATATATTTTTATCAATTATTTATTTCAATTCATAGAATCAAATTTGATGGTAGAGTTATAATTGTATGATAATTTATTTACTCTTGGAATTTTGTGTTCCACAAGCTATATAAGGGACAGATTTATTAAAATATATATCGTTTGTTATTTTAACATGGTGTTTCATGTCATATATGCCATAAAATAAAATATTATTCTTTTAAAATCTATGGATGTTACCAAATTCTTGTTTATGCATGGATAAATTAGCCTAAATGATTTGATATATATGAGTCACACCAAAGCATACATATGAATTGTAAGGATTTATATATTTTTTAGAAAAAAATCCTATATATTCTAGTTTTCCATTGAAGAATTCTAATAGCTTTAAAATTTTTTCTCCATTATATCAAATGATATCTATAACATCATCAAAATGTGTGTAATAGTAATTCCAATATATTTGTTCAAATATATATTATCAAAAATTTTTATGAAACATACATTATAAAATAGAGAAAAATGTAATGGGATCATGGAAATTATTTTAAGGGTTTATAAATTAAATGATACATCTTTATATTAATCCAAAATAATTGAATGAAATATCCAAAAAAATGTTAACAGAATCCTAAAAATAATCCACATTATAAATATTGGCGTGAAGAATCATTAAACTAGGACAAGTGGATGAGAAGAAAAGGTTTCAAATAAATTATTATGTTTTGTTTTTTTGTTATTATATATTTTGTTTTAAATTTTTCAATTCATATTGATTCTCACAGTAAGGGATAAACCCATTTTTTGGATTGTTAATGCTGGTAGGTGATCCTTTTTTGTTTTTGAGTCTAAATATCATTAATAAATTATATTTCTATTATTTATTCTTGTCTTTCAGTGTTGATAAATTTAATTGAATACAATGGATTTTTTTTATTTTCCAGGAAATACTCAACGTTTTGGGTAATCAAATAATTTCTACCTCCACTTGATTATTCCCATATATAATAGAATGGGACAGTTTTTTGGTTTTGTAATGAGTGATTAATTATATCATTGATGAAGGTAGTGGATATGTATAGATTCTTCACAGTTACCTTGCCTGAATTATATTATTATTGAGTAATTAGGGGGTGTCCATTATATATAAGTTTAAATAACAATTTATTATCTTCCTATACCTAGTGGACGGGTTCATTCATAAATGATCACATCAAAATAAAAACTAAGACGCACAACCACCCTATTATGAGATAGAAGAAATTGTTAATTCTCTCATTGGTCTAAAAAAATTTGAGGAATAATATATTTAAGACCATGATAGTATAGATATTACAATACAAACCATAAATAAATAACTAATCTAACGCATGATTAGTAGCCTCAGACATATTTAAATATTATCATTTTTTTCTAAAATAAATTCAAATAAAACCATCTTTTATTTTATAATTATGAAAATAAGAATACTCACATATCCTCAGAGATTGCCTTTTCACCCCCACTATGATATATGGGTCCGAAGGTTTTCCCCAATACTCATGAGGTGGTGTAAATTTCAAAAATAATATTAATATTACACTCTATAACATAAAAAACCTATTTTCTTTTGATATATTGTGAGAAAATTGTATATAAAACTATAAAACTAATTTTTTTGAATATTTTAAATCATATTCTTTAAAACGTTACATTATAGTGCTTCAGTAAAACATTTAGTGTTCACTACGAAATTGACACCATATAAGAGCACTCTAAGAAATTACCATGATACAAGATTTCAGATTATTTTATCAATAAGAATAAAAATATTAAATACCTATATTAAAAAGCAATTTATTATATAAATGTTGTCTGATTCATGTTTTCTTAGATTTATTTTTCTTATAGGTGAATATGCAAAAACATATCGACAATCAATTCAATTTTTTCAATGCTAAATTGATGTCAAGGGTATTAGATGAAGAAAAGTTATAATATACTAAAATTACATTATCATTAGTTGGATATTGAAGTGAATGTATATATTTTATAAATCCCAGAGAAGTCAAATATTTGGATGACCTCTAGTTTAGTTTTACCCAAATATTCTTCTCAACTTCACAGTGAACTACCTTAAGGAAGTGGATTTATGCAATAAGGTAGCCATGATGAGTATATTTTTCTGTGTACTAGGAAATATACATAAATTTATGTTCAATATGACCAAACTAATAAATATAGAAATATAACATACTCGTTTAATTATATAAATACATTCCGGATAGTGATAAGAATTATTTAGATTCATCATTAGAAATCTATTTTATTGACTTGTCACCAATATAATATTAGGGATTGTTTAATAATATAGCTAAAAATTAATAAATGAACATTATAATAGGAATTGAGAACATAGGATAGAAAGAGGCGAGTTCTACTAAATCACCATTACAACAGTTACAACATGAGGACCGAACCACTATAGTATGATAAAATGAGCATAAAAAATAAGCTATTAAATTCACAATAGTTGAAGAATGTTGTATTTATTCATCAAAAAATAATTATACAATGTGATCATGTTTGGGAAAATAAAATTTCAGATGTCATAAATAAAAATTTAAAATTTAAATATCATTATAATGGATATAGGTACACTATTCCAGTATAATATTCATTTAGAAATCAATTAGCTCAAGTCATGTGGCCATTATAAAACCAATATCCTTAGCCTCTACCATTACAATAACCCCCAATATACTATAAACTATGTTTATTTATAACCACCACCATTATATAAAAATAAATCCTATGAACAACATATAACATGTTTATAAACACCTCAATAAAAATAACTATATTTTGTAAATAAGGAGCTGATTAATGAGATAATGGAGTTAAGGAATAGGTTAAAAAGACTTATGTAAATAATAAAAATAATTATGTATGATTACCAACTCAACCTATAAGGACCCAACATTAAACATAACATGTTAGAGTTTTTTGAACTATAACTCGCATTTTAGTATCTTTTTTGTTCATAATTTTTTATAATTATGAAAAACTCTTACAGTATAAACCCATATTTTACAAGTGGAAACTTATTCTCAATATACATTTTTCCACCAAGTGAAACCATATTAATTAAATTAATTATCTTCCTAAAAAATATTTAGTTCTTCCATCATGAAAAATTCTCTTTCATTTCTAATATTAATTCCTATGAAAAAACATTTAAACTGGGGATGTGTAAAAAATCAACATAAGAAATATAAAAATAGGAAACCATTAGTTCTATAAAAACATGACGAATAATATAATGTTCACTGTTAACTTTATACATCATTGAGAATATGGAATAAAGTATTTTCACCTGAAAAAACACACATATTTCCAAAAGAAAATCAATATAACCCTTATAAATAAATTAAAATTTATTAACGCAGCATATAGAATCATATACATAAGACCTATTCAAATCACATTTAATTGGAATAACGATATGGAAAAATTCTAATTAATGTACTACAAGATTACACTGTACTATATTGGGCCCTCCATGTTATGTAATTATGGTCTTTAAGAGCACTATTCTATCCATCCTATGTTAAGCTGTAATGGGGTAACATAGCACCATCTGGGACACCGGATGATGAGATATAATGGGATTCTCGACACTATCTCAAACAACACATGTAAAACCTATATTTGTATCACCATAATACTATAATTCTCAATTACTATATTTTTAAAAAAATACATTATTCATAAAACCCTTGGAAAAAATATTTTAATCCCAAATTTTTTGTCTAACAATAATATTATCTTTTAAAAAACCATTTTCAAAAAGAAAACACCATTTTCATTTAAAATAATTTTCAATATAAAAATATGCCAATAGATAAATAATTTTTTCATATAATAAAACCTGAAATGTTAGATTTTAAGTCACAAATAATATAATATCTCTAATGTTAGAAACAACATTATTGTCTTATATGTTAAAATAGAGAAATCCTTTTTCCACATTGTCAAAGCGTTCCGTATAAAACATGTAAAAATATTTCATTTTGAAAAATAGAGAATGAAATTAAAAATATAAATAAAATTTTCATTATAATCCTTTTATATCCATATAGATAACAATTTAAAATAATATCAAGAACATTGACATGAAGAAAATTATTTATAATTTAATCTTTAAACATTAACGGTGTCCCATACCACATTACACATTTAAATCATAATATACCAAAAAGAATAAATTTTACACAACAGTAAAGAAAATAGGAATATATAAAATATGGATATTAAATTTTATATTATCTTAATATACACCTTCTAAAATAACAAATGATTTTATTATCAAGAAATACCTCAATTAATAGAGAATGAGACAGAATCTATAACCATGAGTCCGCCTCATCATCTACAATTATTATCTGCCTTAATAATAAACATAGGTTAATAATTTTTTTTGTGAGAAAGATTTTAATTTTTATTAATCCATTAATTCCACTTATTATAATGTTTTAAAAATTACTTATTTATTTGTGTTCATGTTGGATATTTTGATGATATTTGGTACATGAGTAAAATGTGATATTGGTATGATGTCAATAGTCAAAGTGGTAATTAGTTAATAATATCAAGAATAATATTCCTGAAATTATAATAAAATATACACATAAATCATACATTTATGTAAAACAATTAATATGTGGTTATGAAAAATAGAAAATGTCATAATTGTGGAGATGTTAGGTCGTAAAAACATATATGTTTTGTTTCAATATTTCAATGACCATTATGTAAAAAAGTTAATAATTATTTTATCTAAACATAATTATAATAATATAATAAATAAAAAATTATTAATTAAATATATATATATATATATATCATCCATGTGATATAGTGAAGAAAAACAAATCACTTCGTTTCATGGAGGTGATAGTTTAAATGTATGCATGAATGACATTATCATCATTCTGTCCATAAAAATGTAAAAACATAATTGATATATTATTTTATTATAATGATATATATGTGATTAATTACATATATAAACATTTATACCATAATTATAACCATCATTGAGATCCAGGCATGGAAAATGAATTTAATTAGTTCTTGGAGGTGATAGTTCACACGTATGAAAAAAATTATTTCATTTTCTTTTTGATGGAAGTGGTGACAAATTTTGGTATTGATATATATATATATATATATATATATATATATCCTTATAATTAGGATAATGGAGTTATTATTTCATCATTTTTGAATTATATTTTTTGGAACTGGACGAAGAAATAAAATATAAATGCATAATTAAAAACGAAACGTTTCTTTTGGATGATCTCCTTTGATAGACACCGTAACGACTCTAAAAAGGTTGTTCATCCGAAAATAAAGCCTCTATAATGTCAGTATGGGTTATTATAAGGGGTTTATTTGGTGATATCATAAAAAATAATGTTTTTATGTGTGAGGAATAGAGAATATTGGGTTCCCATTTATAGGAGAGAGGTGGGGCCCTCTTGGTATTCTTCAATGTATTAAATTAAAATATTTTATAATTATATTGATAACTGATCCAAAATGATTTTATTAGAATATTTAATGATTTATTTTATAATACCATTCTTCCAATAAAAATTATATATGTTTTGAATATTTTTTAATCCATGTCTTTTTGTTTTATAACTTATTTTGCCGTTTAAATTCAGACTGTGATATCATATAATTGACAATTTGTGGGTTAATATAGTTAAATTAAAACCGAAATCAACAACTAAATGAGTCATTGATGACATCTTGATTCTTATCCACAAAATATTTCCTAATTTTAGATTTTTATGAATTTTGTAACATTTAATATAATATTATTTAATTTTAAATATCATTAATGTCAATTTTGAAACTATTCATCATTTGAATTTTTCCAAATATCATAACAACATTATATATTTGAAAAAACTATTTTAAATCATTCCTAAAATTAAAATTTCATCCAAATAATTCGTGGATGAAATAAATTATTTAAAAATATGTTTATTTGAATATTTTTATTGTCATTTATCTTACTCTTCCATTAATTAAATAATTACTACATCAATCATTTTGTCACCATTTAAGGTACTTTTATAGACCCAAAATTATAAATAAATTATAATTATGTATATAAAAATTTTACCTTATTAAATAATATGTATAGTCAAACATAACCCATATATACCCTCATACAAATAATATTTCTCTTGTGAAAAACAAAAGTATGCAAAATTGACATTCTTTTGTATATAAAATTTTAAAGATTATATTATCATATAAAATAAAATAAATGGTCTCATAATCAATAATTTAATATGCAGGGAAATAATATATTCATAATATAAGTTTTTTCATTTTTTTGGATAAAAATATATTTATAATATTTCTTTTACTGTTTATTATGCAATTTACTATTAACTCGGTGAGTAAGAAAATTACTAATGATACTATTAATAATGTATAATACTTAATAGAAGATATTTAAATAATATGGTCCCATCAATTCCAAATAAAAGATATTTTTAAAAAGATTTATAACATATATTATTAAATAATTAATTTTAAATTAATTATGTTGGTGGAACAATAAAGTAATTTTTTTAAATGTAAAAACCTTCCAAGGTTCTAATATTTTTTTAACCATAATAATTGGGAAATTGATTCCAATTATATAAATTGGATTAAATGATAAAAATATCTAACTATTTGTAAATACCATTTGAATGTAAAATTTAACACTATTTATAAATTTTATGAAAAGATGGTTTTCAGTTAAAATGAAGTATTTCATCATTATTCATAAAAACATGAAACCTGTCATAAAAATAACAAAAAAACCGAAGTAAATTTTCATATTATTATTTCATATAAGAAGTTTATTGTGTGAAATATAATTTAGAATAGTGTCAGATACATGATTTAGAGCAAATGCTCCATCAAATAGCAACAAACATCATTTTTTAAAATACATCATTTAATTGTTAAATTGGATTTGTTCTTATATAATTTCTATAGATATATAATATGAATATTAAAATAATAAATAATGTTTATATATATAATTGATTAATAAATTACAACAATAGTAATTTGTTTATTTTATAAACACACTTATTTTGCATTAAAATAGATTTTCTAAAAAGCATTTCCATTTATTTTTAAAAAAGGGGTATTCATTAATTTATAAACAATTAGTCACCCAATAATTATATATATATATATTAACCATAGTTTCAAAATTTAATTAATAATGTTCATTATCACCATTCTAATGAATTGGTTTTAACGGTAACATTTAAATAATATCATTTAGTTTTCCATTTAACCTAAATGTGTTGTATCATGTATGCTATCGAACATTGTGTATTCTTTTAAAACTAAAAATGTCACATTATCCACCACTTTAATAAATTTCTTCTTCACAATATCAACTCAGGATCTAAAACATGGTGTTTTACTTTTCAAAATACTTTTATTGATATCGTACATCATAAAAAGGATTAATAAAATATCCATATTAAAAGAAAGCATGGGAAGTATAATTGTCATATGATATAACATGTACTAAGGAACCATGTAGAAAAACTAGGACATGGATGATAAAACTATCAACAATGTTGATATTTGTAGTGGTAGAGTACATGGTTATTATACTATTACCATCCTAAAACCATAAATCATTTATGAGAAAAATGGTCGTTGATTTCTTCGTAAGAAAATAAATTAATGATATTTTTTTTTCAAAATATTTTATTACAGATAAAGAATTCATATACTATCAATGAAGATACATAAACCTAATTACTTTAATAATACTGTTTAACTTTTTAAAATAATGTCCAAAAAACACATATTTTTCATCAAAAAATGACTTATCAAGGTGAATATTTCACACCTGATGAACTAGAATCAACTTTTTGGAATCACATAACCCATAAATAATTAACTATTTATTTACCCTATCTCTAGATGATAACAAAAAAAATGGTTATCAATGTAATAGATAAAACAATTATCCAAATATAATAAAACATTAAATAAATAAAAAAAATTAATCTAGAAAATTAATTGATAATACACAAAGTTCATCACAGACCACTAAACTAAAAACTATCCATAAATTCATAAATTAAATTTTGAGACTATAAATAAATCCCAAAGTGATTTTATCACAATTATTTCCATGATAATATTATCAGCTACCGCCAAATATCTTTAATCACTACTAATAGCATATACCAAAAATATAATTTTTAAAATCACATAATGTCTATTATTTGCTATCTATTTCCATAAATGACTTTAATCATTATAAATCCACAATGAAATCACAGAATCATAAAAAATTTAATTTTACATTTATTTCAAAAATGAAATCCCATAGTATTTAGTTTATCTTAATCTAATAGGATTCCCAAATAGTGGACATCAGCAAAAATAACAATAATCACCTAATCACCATATCTTCCCACATTGTAACAAAGAATATTTACTATAGAATGAGAGATTATATAAACCATAAATTCTAAAAATACCATTAAACCTATTTCCACAAAAATTGACGTCATTTTTTCCCAAATAATAGTTTTCAATTCAGAAACATGAGGGTTATATGTACCATAATCATTTATAAAAAATATATAAAAATTTCTCCAAAACGTTATCACTTTTTACAATTTTTCCCATGTATACATTATATGTAATATTTTTTCATATTATTTTAAATAAAACATGATATAAAGAAATCCTTAGTTCTTCTATGATTCCCATAATATTTATAAAACACCAATATATCATAATTGCATCCTACATTCATCTCCTTATTTTAAACGACTAACCATTATTTATCTTCATTTTCCATAATATGTTTTCCTCATAATCAAGGATGAGAATTATATACTTATTATTTTATAATATAAACCCAAAGTTTATTCTTACTTATAATGTTAGAAAATAATTTTTACCGTTATTCCAACCATCATGATTTCTATGATTTCACCATTATCTTCTGACATGTTGGAAAACATTTAGAAAGTAAATACTCATGTCTATTATGGATTTTTACTTCTTGATGAAGTATATAATGTAACTATTTTGATATCAAATGGAAAAGATGCAATGACAATAAAATTTTTGAATGCAAGAAAATTTGTTAGAAAAGGAAAACAATTTGATGAAGCAGATTACAATACTCAGAAAGTTATCAAAATCATTTGAACGAGATTTTTAAATAATTGTAATAATCAAATTATGTGGATGGGATAATAAGGTTTTGAAATATCTCATTCATTCCATATTGATATATTTTCATTAGTTTATATAAAATAACATCATTAAAACTAGAAATTTATTATTAAATATTAAAATAAAAATTGATTTTTAAAAGATAATGTAACTATAATCTCTATAATACCATAATATTCATATCCCTTATTCTAATATAGATTACCCATATAAATAAATTCTACAAAACTATTATTAATATCCTATAAATATATCACATTTAACCACAACAGTTGATTCTAATAAATTTAACAGATAATCAATCATTCAATTATAAACCCATTTCAATTAATACAACCTCACCTGTAGACATCCTAGTCTTTAGGGATGTCTAAAAAATCCATTGATACGTACTATAAGGACCTATATATAAACATGACTTATTATAATGTTTTTTACTATAATATACAATTGATGATCTTTTCCATTTATAGTTTTCGAAAATTTAGAAGAATTCATACAATGTAAACAAATGCATTATAAGGAGAATGTTATTATCACTATATATATTTTCCACTAGAGTAAACCCTTTTAAAATAAAACATGACTTTGTTCCCGAAATATTTTCAATAAATCCATCATGAAATATTCTTTATCAATTCCTATATTTTGACATGTGAAAATCATTTTGAAGCATCAGATGATTAAAAAAGCATAGTAAAGAATATAAAATGAAAGGAACCCATTAATATTATAAATACATGAAGTCTTATATAAATTTTACCTTTATCGTTAATATTCTTTTAGAATATGAAATAAAATATTTTCATATGAAAAAAACATACATTTCTTTAAATAAAATTAATATAACCCATATAAATCAATTAAAACTCTTTTATGTGACATATAACATCATATAGATAAAACTTGTTCAAAGTCCATGAAATTAGGAAACCCATATTGCTAAATTCAATTTAAGCAATTATAGTCTTACCAATCAAAATTTGGGACACACCACATTTAGCTATAATAGGCATTCTCAGAATTATCCCCTCCATGTTATGTTATAAGGGGCTTACCCGGTGCTATCTAGTCCACCCAATGTTATACTATATTGAGATTTCCTAGTTATATATGAGGTATCCCGTGTATAAGATAAATCATGATTAACATTTTTGTATAATAACCATGTACAATATTATTAGAAGAATACTTCCATTATAAAACCATTTTAAAAATTCTTCTAATACTATATGAAAAAACATTCATATAAAAAACCCATTTTCTTTTAAAAGACAATTTTCCTATACCAATACACCATTTTCATTGAAAACCATTTTCAATATCATTATCATGAAAAATATAATTAGTGTTTTTTATTAAATGAAACATGAAATATTTAAATTTAATTCCAAAATAAAATAATTTCCACGATCATGAAAACATCATTATCCTTGTATACTTTAAAATAGAATATTCATTTTGTCATTTTGTCAAAACATTTTGTATAAAACACATAAAAAGATTCCATTTTAAAATCCTTTGAATAAAATAAAAAAAGAGATAGAAAATATTTTATAATCCTTTAATATCAATATTAATAAATAAATAAATAATATCAAGATTATTTATATCGAGAAAATGATAGATAATTAATTCTTTAAACATTCATGGTGTGTCATACCACTTTAAATCATTTAATAAAAATATACATAAATGAATAAATTTACCAAAACATTAAATAACATGAATATATATACAATATGTCAATGAAATGTCATGGTATTTTTATATATATTTTATAATAGAATATATGTTCAAGTCATCAATAAATTCCTCAATGAAAGGATATTGTGACGAAATCATTCACCTTTTCTCCAAATCATATTGTACAATATTTATATTAATAAATAATAAAATTTTGTTAATTATTTATTTTCATGAGAACATTATTAAATTTTATTATTCCTCTTATACCAAATATGGTTATTTTATAGGAATGAATTAATTATTTTAGATCATATCAGACGTTTTGATGATATTTGGTACATAGGTCGAAAGTGACCATGGTATGATGTCAAAAGTCAAAGGGATCATTAGTGAAAATAATACAGAATAATATTAATTAAATAATAATCACATTTATACATCTATTATACTCTTAAATAATCCCATTTATGTATTGTTCTGAAATATGAACAATTTTGTAATCCTTGAGATAGTTGGTCGTACATACACATTAGTGACATATACATTTTTCAATGTTCATTATGAAAAGTAATTATTATATTATCCTTAAAAAATTATTATAATCTAAAAAATATTATATTAATTAGTAAATAAATAAATATATATATTCTATGTGATGTGGTGAAGAAAAAATAGTCACACCGCTTCATGGAGGTTATAGTTCACACATACACAGGAACAATCTTATCATCTTTATTTTTCTAGAAATGTAAAAAATGATAAATAATTCAATTATATTAATATATATGTTAGTAATATCAGATATATAAACATTAATACCATAATTATTACTATTCTTGAGGTACGGTGATGGAAAATGTATTATGACGGTCCGTGGAGGTGATAGTTCACATATACACAAAAATGATTAATTCATTTCCCATTTGACGGATGTGAAGGTCGATTTAGGTGATGATATTAACATAATAACATATTTAATTTGAAGGCAATGTATTAATTATTTTATCATGGTTGAGAATATTACATGTAATTGGAAAAATTAATGAAAAATAAACACAAATTTAAATATGTAGTCTTTCCTTCAGACTGTGTCCTTTTTTTTAACACCTTATCAACTATAAGAAAGGTGTTGTGCCTGAACTAAGGCCTATAGAATGAGGAAAAGTAATCTTGGAAGCTATTTTTTTATTAATTCCCTAAACCAGATAGGTTTTTAAGTGTGATGTATATATAAAAATGGGATCCCTTTTATATGATAGGTGAAGGACACTCTTGGAATTCCTTGTAGACTTAAATTAATATAAATTAATTTTCAATTCTGAATAGATCAAAATATATTTAAATAAAATATATGATAATTTTTGGTCAAATAAGAATTTATAAAATAAAAATTAATAAGTTTTGAATATTTTTTAATCCTTATATTTTTTTATAACCCTTATTCATCCATTTTTACTATTTCGATGATATCATGTAATTTACATTGTTAGGATTAATATAATAACTATAAAATTAAAAAATCCTACTAAATGAGTCATTTATAAAAATTTTAGAATATTCCTTATTATTTGTCTACATTTTATAGTTTTAGGAATTTTATATCATTAAATAAAATATTAAATACTTTAAAATATATTTTATGTCAATTTTGACACTATTTCTCATTTGACATTCTAAAAATATTATTAAATTATAATTTCATAAAAACTCTATTAAATAATCCCTAAAATTTCAATTACATTTATAACATTATCTTATGACATTAATTATGGAAAATAATATTATTTTAATAATTGTAATATCAATTATTTGATTCTTTCATTATTTAAACAATTATCACATAATCATTATGTCAAAATTTATGGTTAATTATATTACAGTAAAATATATAAATAAATTATCATGATTTTTATAATCATTCATTATTTCTCTAAACTATATATATTCGAACATTTCCCATATATATCCTCAAATTAAAAATATCTCCCTTGTTAAAAACAAAAGTATGAAAAACTTTACTTTATTTTGAACATAATATTATAAAGGCTATATTCTCATCCATAATGACAGATATAGTAACATAAAAGATTATTTAATTGTTAGGGACTAAAAATAATCATCAATAAAAATTAAATCATTTTTAGGGTATTTTTATAATATTTATAATATTATTTTTACCCTAAATTACATTATATACAATTAACAGGGTTAATTAAAAAAAATTCAAATGTTATTATCCATAATGTTGAAAAATAAAAGAAACATATTAATATAATTTAAAACAAAATATTTAAAATATATAATCCAATTTTCAAAATTCAAAATATTAATTTAAGTAATTAATTTAAATTTAATCATGTTGATAGAACATGAAAACCGGTTTTTAAAAGAGAAACACACCAAAATATTAAAATGTTATTATATAACAAATCACAGTGAAGTTGATTCTTATAATATTAATTATATTTTATTATAAAAAATTATGTAATTTTAATTTAATACCATTAAAAAATATAATTCAACACTAAAAATAATTGTTATGGAAAAACTGTTTTCAATTAAAATGCTATATTTTTTACTATTCACGAAAACATGAACCTTATCAGAAAAACAAAAAAATAAAAAAAATAAATATTGAATATTAGTTTCAAATAATATTTTTATTGTTTCAAATATAATATTTAAAATTTCAAAATATATAAATCAATCAATTGTGCCATAGAAAAGTGTCAAAACTGCATTAAAAAAAATACTTCTCTCATGCTTAAAATTGATTTTTTTATTATATAAGGTCAAGAAAACATATAAGATGAATGTTAAAAATTAGATTTAATATTATATATATCATTAATATAATCCATCAAAAGAGATTTTATTATTTTATAAACACTGTTATTCACATTTAAATTGTTATCTAGAAAAAAATTCCATTCTTTTTAAAAAATGGTCAAACATTCATTTATAATTTTCAAGTCAAAAGGTAATTAATTATATGTACATTTTTAAAAATATTTTCACAATTCAGTTAATAATTTCCATTCTCACCACTCTAATGGCTATTTTTTAATGGTAAAATTTAAATAATGTATTTAGTTATTTGTTTAAGATCCATGTGTTATACCATGTCTTCTATTGGACATAGTATTTTGATTCAAAACCCCACGATGTCAAACAAAAAATCCAAAATACCAATGGTAATTTAATCATTTGTAATAATGAAAAGAGGAAATGAGATTCAGGTCTTTTATGCATAAAATTATATAAAGGACTAGAGTAACATTGAAAATTATGAATTATTGAATTTTTAATGTAAATAGAGTGAATATAAAAAAATATTAATAATAGTCTATGTAAAAAAAGAAAAAATTCCTACATAATTTCTTCCATGAATGGTATATACATGAATATTAATGTGGTAGAAATATAATGATTTATTTTATAAACATTCCAAAATTATTAAATAAATATAAAACTTCATTAATCCCTAATCAAAATCACAAATATAAAAATATTCTAAAGGAACAATGCATAAAAAGGATACATCATGGAAATGATAATATTTATTTATGGTGAAATGTTGTAACATTAATGACATGATATCCTCTGAGAAAATATCAAAATATGGATTCATTTTCTATTCCACGTATAATTAAATCAATGTCCTTGAAATACTTATTTTGTAGACATATATTTTTTATTAATATTATACTTTATTATATCTTTTCCTTTTATTAGAATGGGGAACTAAAAATAGTAATATTGGTTGTCCCACATGTCTTAAAATCCAATGTATAAAAATTTAGATTTAATAAATATATATTAGTGGGATTGTAAAATTTGAGAATTTTTAAATAGATACAATGTTTTAGAAATTGGTGAAGGACATGACACCGTTTTAGACACCAACTATTTTTTAAATAACTTCCATAAAACTAAAAGGATAGTAATAAGTTGAAATGAAGGTACTCTAATAAAATAGTTTATCGAAAACCCTATCCTCCTTAATGACATTAATTTTAAGAAATCTTGTTATGCAAGACATTTAATATTTATACATTAAAATTTTTAAGAATTTCATATAAATTAATAATCTTGTTTTTAGAAATAATTTAACACTTGGGTAAAAGATTGAGATTTTAATATCTTATAAATCAATTTCGAGATACATGAAATTTATATACAACCATTTGAATATAATGTAACACCTGATTTTATTTTAATGATTTTATAGTTAATTACATCAGTAAATACCCAATATTTTATCCCATACATGGGATGTTAAGACCACAAAGGTAGGTAAACCAAACCTGATTTCATCTTTAATTCGAACCAAAAATATGGAATTAAAATAATTTCCATTGAATTTAATGTATATGATTTTAATGGTAGAATAAAATCTTATAGAAATCATTTCCATAAAATAAATTCAAATCAATAGAATAATGCAATAAATATTTTAACATAAAATGTGTGACATATCAGCTAAAATTTTGGAGACATTCCTTATATCATACCTAAAATGTGCAGGCATAAAATTTTACTCGAAAATAATACAATCCCCATTAGGCTATCATATAGGATACATAACACAATAATGATGAAAGTGGTAACAATGAAATAAAAAATGTATTGTTTGTTGAAATCATTTACAATATTTAATATTTAAAATATTTCATCATAATTCATATAGTACAGAAAATCCTGACTAGACATATGAATGAATTTGAAGAGGTATAATTCCCTATTAGAGACCATAATAGTTGGAATGTTTACATTGAATATATGAAACTGAATCATATAATAAGAAAATATAATATTCTCATATCATTTATTATCAAATTATTTAAGGACTCTAATGTACAACCCATAATTTAATTTTAGACACTTTTTTACACTATTTATACACTACCTATGCATAATAGATCTAGAAAAAGATATAATTCACTATTCCATAGATTAACTACTATTAAAGGATACTTCAATTTTTTTGAAATTCCATAGAAAAAATTCAAATGGGAATGTTGAGGATTCATTCTAAATTGACAGATGATTATCTTCATTCATTTATAGATTATTTTGATATTTTTAAAATTAAATTGACCATAATTTTTAAAACCATTATTACGAATTGAAGAGTTTTATTAAATATAGTTTTGTATTGAATGTTTAAAATTATTATTCCATTTCAAGGAGAAAAATTTTACTTCAACTTATAATTTCAAAAATGTTGATTGTTTTTAGAAATTATAAAATTAAAATTATTAAGAAATTAACTTACATAAATTGTGTGAAAAATGTTATATCCTTTTTGAGAAATGAAATAACTTCAAAAATATACCTCAACGATTTTGGTAATATTTCATTATCACTATAAAAATTATTTTTAACATATTTTGAGTTTACTTTTTATGATTATTATTAGCAATGTTTTTTTGAGAAGAAGTGTAAATTTGGCACACCACCATTCATGTATATACATTATTTGAATTATCCATTTTAATTGTTGTTTGTTGTTCCAAAACCTGAATATGGAGATATATTGTCTTTGAAATTTGAATAAAGATTACCTATCATTTAATATGCTTATATAATACTTAATATAACTAAAACCCATTATATCTCTACTTAAAAAGAATATTTTTTTTCAATTTTTTACCTTATTCATTTTGATAGTAAATTTTCTAAGCACTAAAGAGAATGTTATATCTATACATATAGACCAAAGGTACCATATTAATAAGAAAAATTCAATGAAATGGCTGGTTGGATGGTTTTTGTTGTTAGAGGATTTTTGTTTATTGATATAAGACAAAACATGATCTGAAAACCAAATAATGAATTACATGAATATGATTCCCCACACATACAACGTATTAATTCTAGAAAATGATCAATTTATTGACCACATTCAAAGTGAATATAATTATTTCATTGAAGGATATCCACTATGGTATGCTAATATGGTAAATTTTACAGAAACATCTCAAGTACCATCAAATATAATTCCATAACAATACATTAGACTGATAGAGAAATAAAAATTTTATGTTTGTGATTATTTAATTATATAGAATATTTTTATGGTCAAATTATTTAGAGATGATTCCATGAACATGAAGTTCTATATAAAATACAAGGTTCATTATATTATACATTTGATTAAACTTTGAACATCAATGAGATACTAGGAAAGACTTTGAATTTTAAATATACTAGAACAAAAATGTTAGTGAAGCTTATGAAATTTTTAGAAAGTGAATGCAATTCCAATTCACTAAAAATATGTGAAAGTGAACCAAAATGGATTAAAGAGAAATTGATTTCTTGATTCTATGAATTATGGGGCATAGATTTTATGATAAATTCTTTCATTTCCTTGTGTAATTCATATATCTTGTTAGATGTGGATTATATTTCAAAATGGTCATAAGAAATATCCACCCATTTTATCATTCCAACTATTTTTTGAGATATTTTTATGAAGCATATATTTTATATATTTTGAATCTCAATATAAATTCTAATTGGATAATAAATCACTCTTAAAGAAAGATAATGTATATATATATATATAAGTAATTGTTACATGAGACACAAAAAATCAACAACTTATTATCGACAAACAAATAGAAAATGTCATGTTTCCAATAGGGAGGTTAATTAAACTATATCTCTGAATATAAATAAAAATATGAAAGAATAGATCTATGTTTTGTAAAATATTTAGTGAAAATATAGATAACTTTAAAAAATCATTGTTAGTAGAGCCCATAATTATTGATCAATGGTAAAAGTTGTCATATATTTGTAGTGTTTGAAATAAATCATATTAGGAAGTTGAAGAGATGAATATGGATCATAAAAAATAGTGGTAAGAAACATGATTTTAGATCATTGATTTATAATAAATTAGAAGAGAATATTAGTGAAATAAATATTATGAATTGAATGAAAAATATTAAATGATGTCAAGATGATTAAACCAAGATAATTTCTCCAAGAATCCTAAGTGTTTCCCTATAAATCAAAGAATAAAAATCATTCTAGTAAACATTATTCTATATGGTCGAAATCGTATACTATAATTAATTCCTAAACATATTCTAATCTAAATATAATTAAACAGTTGGAGAAGAACCCACTCATTGTCAGTGGACACAAAGAGATAAAATATTTTGGTAAACATCCATAGGAACAAAAATAGGATATCAGACTTCTATAACCATATTAGAAATAATAATCCTAGGTTACACCTTAGTTAAGAAATTTTACTAGTATAATTATATATAATTTCCCAAACAATCATTTCTATTATAATTAATTAATTAAATTTCATCATTCATGTTCGGGATAGACAAACATTTATTGTTTTGAAAAATTAATATTTTTATATATAACATTTTCGTTTTTTTGTCTTTTTTTTTAAATTGTTTTAGAAACCCATTTATCTGAAATTGGATTCATTTATATATATGGAACCTATTTTACATTTTAGAAAATAATATAACCCATGAAACTCAACATAAATAAATATTTAAGTGACCTCATTTTTAGAGTAAGATTTTAGGAAATAATGAAAATACCCATGAGTTTTGAAACCTATGTCATGAAACACTATCCAATATAGAAAGTATAAACATGTGAGGATCCTTACAAATCAATTATTTCTTGGGAGATCCATGACATGCTAAAATAACTATTTTTTTTGTGAATCCTAGTCAAAACATTTGTGCATTGTGGATGTTGTGTTTAAAATGATAGATTCATTAACTTTGTTAAACAGAAATTTTCTTAAATAAAATAATATTTTATCCTACCATGAAATATTAATATTTTTACCCCTATAATCGATGAAAAACCTTGTTGGCAAACCAAATTTCATTATTGAAATCACTAACTACCGATCTATCGAGGTATATGAATTATCAATTCTAATCTTATCTATGAGAGAGAAGAAAATTTTGGGGATAATCTATGGTTGTGAATCAAGAATAAGACAGATAGAAGATATAATATATATCACAATTAAGAATATAAAGTCACATAACAATTTAGAATTCAATGATTCATGTCTACCATTAGAAAAAATCTAAGAATAATTTGGGAAAAATGGAAGTGAAAAATTTTTAACAAACAAAGTATAAATAAGAATAGAAATTGATATAACTGAAGAGGTTATTGCAGAAATATTTCACAATAAAAGATATAATTTTGTGTTCTCAATCAATATAATAATGTGTTATTGAGGAATCCATTATTGAGTACCAATTTGATAACATGAATTTTAATTAAATTTAGTGCCAAAGCCTCTTCATTCAGCTTAGTTTTTTAAATAATTAACATAAAACCCTTAAATATGGAACAAAATTTAGAAAAATCAGGATAAATTAATTTTCATGACTCCTTGGGTGGAGGTAAAAAATATATGAAAGCCTATATTGATCCCCAATTGAGTTTTTATATAATAAACATCCATTATAATTCATAATTATTTTGTTAAGTAAAATAATTATTGGAAGGTATGTATAAATGATAATTGGTGGATTAAAGAAGTGGATATTAATTAAATGTTCCTCATATAGTAAATGGAATTATGAAGTTTTAGGAGTCACCATAATCATGAGTGATTTGGCTATTGGAAAATGAACATAAATGGCATGTGTTAGGCCTTTTACTTGGGTTGTTGTCATAACACACTCAAAAAATGTACCCCTCTCGGATAAAAAGTGATAAGATAGATAATGAACCCTCAGTCCCTCCTCCAGTAGGACCTGGGTTGGAGACTACCGTGGATGGTATTATAAACACAAAAAGGGGACGCATTTCCATCTAAGAGAACACATACAAATGAGAGTGATAATATATACCCCAACCAACTCTATCTCATATTTCAATATAAAATAAATACAATGTACACATATGTACTATAATGAAAAACTGATACAATAGATAGGGAAAAAATACAAGTAATACTGAAAGTAAAATGTCAACCACCATGAATCCCAAACTCCTGCAAAACCCAAAGCTATTAGTAATGAGCCTAATACTCAACATCCTCCAAGTGACCTGAAAAATATTTTATAAAATGCTGGGTGACTATAACTGTATACTCTATTAGATCTTCCCCAAATCCATTTCAGAAAATGTAATGAAACAATGCTATAGAAAAGTGAACAACAAGTGAAAGAAACTCATCACCTAAATAAGTATATTATGTTCCCAACCTCACCATGGAAACTCTCAACAAGTTTCGCATTCAAGAGTATATAATATGATAAATAATATCAAGGTAACACAACTACCACTTCCCCAGTTGTTTTCTGAAATTCCCTAATTCCTCATGTCCTAAGCATCATAGACCAAAATTCTTGCCCGTAAAAACATGGGGGAAGCACAAAAAATATGCACCTCATGCAATAGAAAAGATTTCCCTAAAACACATGGGTGAAGCACCACAAAATTCACACAAATACATGCACCAGGTTTTTTTCAAGATCCACCACATCCCAGATAGCGTGTATTATAAATCATGTATTATACATCAATCCATTAAATCTCATACACCGAGTAAGTATCCCCAATCCATTTCGGCCAATAAATGTTACACATATTGTTGTCCGTAAGAAACTATATCCAAAATTCATGTTAGGGAAATAACCAGAAGCCATTAATTCTCTTTACACACTAATAAGGGGGAAACTAACAGTTGTTCTTACCAACAGATCTAACTACCAATAGAAGAGAGTGGGGCCAAATGGGGTAGTCTCCCATCAATCCTCCTATCATATTGTTGGGGAAAACAATCTACATGGCTATGAATCCATGGGGTGTCAGTCTATCTAATAGACAGGGTGGAGAACCTTATTGAAACACAAAAAATCAAAGGATATGACATATATCAAATCCATACATTGGGCATAAACTAGTATTAGACTCCATTGTAGCTATCCTTTATTGAAATATTTATGGAACTCATATGAATAGATATCCTATAAAAAACAACTATTTAAAATCTACAATAAGTTAATTATCCCATTCTATTAGTTAAAATTTACATTAATTATTAATTTAACCGTTAATTAACCATCATCAAAACTAAATAACATTTCATTAACGTTTTTTCAAATATCTATTCCCTCCAAGCATATGAAAACTGGTTTCATGGGTTCTCTTATACAGAACCCCAAAGTTACATCCCAGAAATTTCCAACCTCCTAGGATGATCATTTTTTCATTCATTTATTAACAAAATTATAATTATCCATATTTGAAGGTATTTTATGAAAGAATTCTAATCTACCAAACACATGGGGATCAACACAATGTCTAAATGAGATACCCATCGAGTATATGCCACTTAATGTAGGAGCATAGACCCATACATCTGCAAGAAGGTAAATACATAAAGCAAATGGAATACCCCATGCGTCTTCACCACTTTTATAATGATGGTTAATAAAAAAATCTATCTCAAGAAGTGGGGATATTAAAACAGATTTACAAACAAAAAATTCATCCAACATCCAGGTTTTACATAAACTAGTTAGATCAATTTCAACCTATTTTGTCACCTATGGTGTCCTCCCCAACACCCATATACATAAACTAATGATTCAATCCATTATAAGAATCAACTGATGCCACAAATGTTGGTATATTTCCCCCCCCCCCCACAACCATATGTCTCGTATCCAGAGCACATCGCACATAGTAGGAACAAACTTAGGAATAGGCTCTCTACCCTTAAACAAATAATCCATATATCAAACACAAAGAGATATCACTTCTCAAAATCACTAGGCACATTTCCTTTACATGAAAATGTGCATATCCGGCCCTACAAGGCATTATCATTATCAAACAACTGGTTATACATACATCATGAATTTACCGATTCATTATTCACATGTTCCAAATACGGGAAACCTAAACAAGAATCTATCACCAAATTAATTCAATAATTAATTTATCATATATTTTATCATTTATCAATATGAATCAACATTCTTCAGGTTTATTAACCAATTACATTATACGTAAATTTTCCAATCACTTTTATTAACATCAAATTAAGCGACAACAACCAGATTCATTTAAAATGTATCTTTATCTTTTATCCAATTAATTATAAATTAATTTCTTATTTACATTATTTTCTATCTACCATCAAGAACGACATTCAAAACAAGTAAATCATATATATAACACTAACTATCAAATCAAGTGGTTATCCATTGTCACTATATAATGAAAAAAAGGACTACACAATCAATAAAAATTCATTAATATGAATCAATTATTATTTAAGAAAATTTCATTCTTTTCATGGGGTTCAATCATGATAGACATAAAATTTCACTTAATTACATAGAGAATCATCAAATCCCATATCTAAAAAGCGAAATGATATTCATTGATCGAGAATATATGAAATCAATATATCAAGATCACCTTTCCCGCAACAACTGCATCCCCCAGAGGATGATGTGACACAAATTCACAAACTAATCACCATGAAAACACTACTAGAAACATAGATATCACATGACATAAAATGGTAATGATAAACTATAGGAAACAGATCAATGAATCATCATGAATGGAGGTAGATTATTCCTTATATCGAAGAAGGATCAATACGTATTGAAGAAGGGAGAAGTGGATTGGTCTTTCAATAGAGAATTCCTAAAACAATGAAGAGAGGGTTGTCAAGTCTCCTAGGGATGAGATAGATGCACTATAGAAAGAGTTTGACAAACCCGAGTGGTAGGAAAATTATTTAAAACATACATTGTCGGGTTATTACAAGACATTTAACCCTTAAACATCGTTTAATGCATCAAGGTTGAGTTTCACTAAAAAACATGTCACCCCAATGCTTATATTATTTTTCAAAACCTGAAATACTTTTTGCCATGAACCCCTCTTTCACACTATGAAATAACCCAAGAAAAATTCTTTCAATTCATGAATTGCAGTTACATGATGTGTAATCCCCCTTTTCATATTTACTTAACTAAAACACTCCAAACATCTTCTGAACCACCTCTGAGCACATTGATCTTCGAAAACCTGCAATGGATTGATCCATAAGGATTTGGGCCCTTACCTAAGATTCCTCTCAAAATATTTTCATCCTAAAGAATCCAAAACCATCCCATAGAGTAAATTGAAAGGTGTCATAATAACATCCACCTCGCGATACACCACTTAATGCTCTCACCCCCACAGGTGCCCAACCACTTCATTGCAGGAACAACATGAAACCACATGACAACAAAAATTATCTCTTAAACACTCTCCTAGGGTAGAAAACTTTCAATAGAGGGAAAGACACAAAAGGAAACTAGAGAAATCCATCTCATATAGGGAAAGGGTCTATAAACAGCAAACAAACAACATTACAATATAAGTGCCCAACCTCAAAAGACTCGTGGTACAAAGCATTTATATGCGACTCACATTCCAATGTAATCTCCTCTATGCCACCTTTCCAACACAAGACATGAACAAATGGGATAAAATTTCAACGTAACACCTTATCATGGTGGTCCTAGATCTATATAGGCTACTTCTCAAGGGTTGTATAATCATCAACATAGATCATTCCCTAATTGATGATATGAGAGTTTTCATTAAGATAACAATAGATCTGAGACACATTAAATACATCGTGTATCTGACTCATATCTGGGGAAAACACTACCAGATAAGCCACTACTCCAATGTGATCCAATGCCTCAAAAGGCCAAACGAACTGGGGAGAAACCTTACTACCACAACCAAACTTTCAATGCTAATGACAGGAAGTCACAATTTAGAAACATGTGATCCCTGACATCAAACTCTAGAGGTCTCCTCCTACAATCAGCATATGACATCTCATGATCATAAGATTCTTTCAACCTCTTAAAATTCACCTAATGAACCTCTTTCATATTTTTCACCAATTCTGGCACATGAATTGCATACTTGTAAAGACTACGATTTTTTCATGTAATGTTTTTTAATTATATGGGAATTTTACGAGTCTATAAAAATTAAAAGCGCTTGATTCTGAGGCCCAGAGAACCCAGAATAAATGTCTAAACTTTTTTTCAGGTACGATCATTAAACTTGTGAGCGGGGTTTTTTATCTTTTTAATCGGTGTTCAGAATTGACATATGAGGACACTGTTGAACTCACTATGCCGGTATTTGCTTAAGGAGTCCTTCACCTCGACCGAAGTAGGTGAAGAGTGAAAGTTTGTTTTCAGACATTGTTTAGGTGTGTTAAAAGAACTAAAATCAAATAAAACATATTTATTTCTTTTTCTTGTTGAAACCTCCATTTGAGTTATGGAGGTTGGGATCACTGGAGTTTGAAACCAACTTAATGAATTTTGGTGGTGGGGACCACTCGATCCCTTCTTTAATGTGGGGAAATTCTTAGGAATCCTCCCATTCAATTGTGCCAATGTGAATTGAATTTAATGTGCCATTCAATTGTGAAAACATAATTAAATTTTTTAATCCATTTAATTGTGCCAACATTAATGCTCCAACATTACCAAATTAATTATTCCAACCATAATTAATTAGATAAAACCATTTTAATATATGTTGGCTCCACATTTACTGGTTGGAAATCATTGGAAAAGGAGAGTTTGGAGAACCTTGGTGAACCGAGAATAACTTTCTCCAATGAAGAAGCACCCCCCAACGAAGAAAAAGGAACTGAACCCGAGCCCACATCATAAGTTTCTTGTGGAAGTGACGAACACTGACGTTGTTCATCGACTACGTCTTTCTTCCTCACACCACCTCCAACAAACAATTGATGTAGGGGTTTTATATATGTTTGAATTTATTATTTTGAATCCTCATATCCTAATTTCACGACAACGATGGCCCAATGAACATTTCCATCATCCCAAACATTAACCTTGCTTCTATTCATTTTATTTCTTTGAGCGTTGTCTGTTCTTAAACACCCTAATTTTTATCGGCGCTGAAAATACAGAGTTTTAGTGAGCGTGATATATGGACACAAAGCCCTTGACCCAAGGATCGCGAATATACAATCATATAATTTTATCAGGCTTGGAATGAAGCCATAGTAGATCATGGAAGAAGGTGACAGACATCACTTGGCCGACTGTAAGGAAGGAAGGGTGGCATGCATTCGGGCCACCTGTTGAAGAGGAGGCCGCAACATGTCAGCCACGGTGGGGCAGGATGGAATCCAGTAAGTGGCCAACTGCGAGATGGAGTGGTGGCGCATGTCTACGCCATCAGTGGAGCAAGAGGCCATGGCCACTTGGCTGCAATGGAGGCAGACGATGACCATCACCCGGCCGGCCGTAGGTGGACAACGGCACCATCGCGCTGCTGGAAGGAAGATCAGTCGGCCATAGCATCCTACCGAGGAACACCATGCGGGAATGCCGAGGGGTCCTGGGTGCCAGCTAGGCCGCCCCGCGGGGCTGCGTCGTGGCCCGCACAACGAACCGCCCCACGGGCAGCACTGAGAGGTTGCATCGCGGGCCGAACTGCGGGCTGCACCGCGACTCACCCAGTCGACCACGATAAAGGGTTGCACCCTTCTTGGGCCAGGTCGGGCATCCCCTAAGTAGGCCGGGCCAGACCACGACCTAGCTATCTGGGCCCATCGAGGCCCAGGCAATCCAGTCTAGACCCGGACCAGGTTGGGCCGGCCTGGGTTGGGTCAGTCCGACCGGGTCAGACCAGACTCGGGCCAAGTATTACATTTTTCCATAACATGTGAACCTGGTGTGCATTTGATAAACCGTCTATGGATCCATATTCATTGGATCGAAACAGTCATTTTGATATACTACACTTGAGTTTTGGATAAGGTTGGTGTATGACCAGGTTGGATCGGACCCCGAATCCCACTAGGCCATCAGAGCGGAAACACTTGTAACATGAAGACCGGGCGTCCGATTGATGTGTTGTCTGTTGATTTGGGTCCCTTTAGGGGTGGCAGACCTATTGGGTTACTTTTTAGGTGAAATTATGGGAGTTTGAGGTATGTTTTATGGAATTGGTAGCAGTTCTACCAATGAAGATACATACGGAACCTTGTGACTGGCCGAGACTTGACGACTGGTGACCATTTCGACTCGGAGTGACTCAACTGGTCCAGTGGAGAGAGAATTTGTTTGATGCGGTAGACCCACAGTGGGGAGTACCATTGTGTGATATGGCAGACCCACAGTACTAGACAGGAGGGGTACCTCATTTTGCTATTAGGGGGAACCCCTCTCTGTGATGTGGAAGACCCACAGGGGGAGTACCAATGTGTGACCCGACATACCCACAGTATTCGATAGGAGGAGTACCTCAGTAGTCCATGTTTAGTGGGAAGTGCCTCTATGTTATGAGGCATGCCCAATGTACTTTATAGAGGATGAGATTTCCAGTAGCTGAGGTGTTCATAATGTTACTTGTTACTATTCCTAAAGAATTATGTGGATGGCTGTCAACTTCCATAGCGATCCTATGTGGGTTAACATCATAATTTTGTTTCTTAGAGTTGTATAACTAGTGTGATTTGAGTCTTTATCTTTGATATATTTCTTTCCTTCTTGGAACAGTTGGACTTTGGGACTTTGAGTTGGGCATCATGTTTCCCCATGATTGAGATGGGTATACTCGAAAAATTAGTTATATGTATGGGAATATACATAAGTAGGGTTGATAGATGTTTTCATGATTTTTGGTTCAACCATTGTGAATTTTTTGAGACCATAGAGGGTATAGGGGTCCCTACTATGTATCCTTACACTCACCCCTACATGGGCTATGCCCACACCTTGTTTTGTTTGGTGCAGACGATAGACAACGTTGACTGAGGAAGAGGGTACCAGGACTTGAGGTAGCACAGAGGTGGACCTTTGGAAAGGCTTACCACAGAGATGACCGTTCGAGAGATATACCTACCCTTTAGGTAGGATCCTTAGAATGTGTTCACAGGAGCTGTTTTCAGTTTTAATTTCACTTTTTAGTTTACTTGTACATTACAGTTGGGCTTGTATTCTGGAATATTTTTACTTTCTGTACGCACCCTGTTTAATATATATAGTTTTACTTTGTTCTTGTATCCTTCTTGTGCTTATTTGTGTGAGTTTACAGGTTATAAAGGAAATGTCTTCCTGTTTTTAGGGAATATTCCTTTTGGTGCCAGTCTCCATCCCTTGGCCTATAGAAGGCGGGCTTAGGGTATTTACGGCACGGGCCCTGAGGGATGGGTCATGACAAGACTCCCCAAACCTATTCCAACATATCAAATAATGGAATGGTTGGCCATAAAAGTCTTAAAACTATTCCATAACAATGGTGGAGTGAAAACTATTGTTGTAAGTGAACTATACTAAGTGAAAGTGGCTCATCCATGAACCTCCAAAATACTAGACAAAATAGTGCAACATGTCTTCAGTATTTTGGACGGTCCTCTATGTCTGGACAACCATATAAAAATGAAAAGAAGTGATAAGGAATATCTAAGATCCAAAATAATTTGGGATTCCTCTCAACACCCTAGAGTTAAAACGAGGGCCTTGATCTGAAATGACCATCCTCGGGACTCCGTGGAGTCTTACCAACTCCTTCAGAAACATCCTTGAAAAATCATCCACTGGTCATGACTCCCTGATAACTATAAAGTTAGATGATTTTGGAAAATGATTGACTACAAACCATATTGCTTCATAGCCTCAATGAGCTCGAGGTAATCTAGTCAAAATTTCCATCAATATGTACTACCACTTCCACTAGGTAACATTTAATGGATATATCAATCCACTAGTAATGTGGTGCTCGACATTTAACTTCTAGTAGACTAAACATTAAGGCACCAACTCCGGAAGTACCCGTTTTAATCTAGACCACTAAAAATGACCTCTCAAAGCACTGTAAATCTTTTTCATTCCATGATGTACCACTAAATGTGAACTATGGAACTCTCTGAGTACCATCTCATGCATCATAAATGGAATAAAAATCCTTCTCTAAAACAACATTGGATGTTGATCACCCTTAGACTAAAATTTATGGGCCTCGACACAAATATCCTTTTTCTCCAAAATTCCACATTAAGATACCCCAATAGAGACTCTTATACCTATAACACAAGAGATGGTTACACCATTATCTGAAAATAGAATACTTTACCTCAATATTATCCTATATCTATATTTGACTATTAATATTCTTCCATTGATCTCCATGAATCACCAGATTCACATACAACATCACTAAGTGACTTCCTTCTCAGTGCATTGACCACATCATTCACCATTACAAGTTTATAAAAAAATCTATGTTGCAATCCTGTATGAACTCCATACACAAACATTGTCTCATGTTAAAGTCACACTAGGAGAGAACATACCTCGTTTCATGATAAGTGAAGACTCCAACACATTCATAGATTAGGTAATTTCTCCACAACATTATTGAAAACCCCAATGTCGCTAACGTGAGGTCATGGGTGCTACAGTTATGCCCATGGGGTCGCAACATTCATTTCCAAGAATGAATGAATGATCTCTCATATATCAAAACACAACCTAAACCCTAACATGATGCATCAGGAAAAACCACAAAAAACCCCACTATACTAGAAAATAATGAACCGGAACACTGACCAACATCTCCTTCATGTAATAAAATATACCTACCACTAACCAGTCCACATGAATGCCTAATCCTTTCTAGTCAAATCTGTTAGAGGATTCGCAACCCAAGACATATTAGTTACGACCCATATGTAATAGCCTGTAAGACCGAGGAAACTTCGCACCTCAGCCACTATTTTTGGGGATCCAAAAAAACAACTTCCTCCTCCGTTGATGGATCCACAACTACTCCCTTTTGATACACAACATTACCCAAGAAATGGACATGTCGAGTCCAAAAATAACACTTCAACAACATCCTAAATAGCTATTTTGATAAATAAGTCCGAAAATGGCATGTAGATTCTCTTCGTGGACCTACTCGGATGCGGAGTACACAAGGATTTAATTGGTTAAAACTAACATAAACATATCTCATAACTCACTGAAAACTACATTCTTCAATCCCATAAACACATATGGAGAATTCTACATACTAAATGGAATACCAACGAACTTGTACTACCCATGAAGAAAAGAAAAGGTATTCTTGGGGATATACTCTTCCTTCACAGTCATCGAATAATATCATGAACACATGTTCATCTTAGAGAACTAACTTACAAACATTTATTGATCGAATAAAGAATAAATACAAATAAGAGGAATGCAGTTCTTCAATGTCACTCAATTCAAGCAATGAAAATTGACACAAAACCAAAAACAGTAATCATCATTCTTCAACTACAAAATTGGTGGACCCCATAATGACACACTAATCCAAGCAAACCCAAACTAAAATAGACCATTGATTTGTATACATATCTCTCATAACATATAAGGCACCATTGTATATGAATAAATTATGCTATGAGACACACCTAACTGTAGCTCGATCGAAAAATTGATATATAATAAAGGTGGAAACTCTACAACTTGTCCTAGAACGTCATCATGGAAATATTATACGACTCTATGACACACCAACTGTTGAACATCTAATGAACTAAATATCTTTTGATCCATCAAGGATAAAAATTATGGAACACGACTCTAACCTATCTGAGGGTCTCGCTCTCCAACAAACAAGACTAGATCTCTATGTTCATAAAAAACACCACATGCCTCCTCAAGAAATCCACGATATCCAACATTGAATACTACCAATCCATACTAAGGATGAAATTAGATGGTTGTATCCATAATCATATGAAATCTACCCAAGTGTGGTAATACCCCATACATAGTTCATAGTCTCTACAAACATCAAACAAGTCGTCTTGGTATCTAGTCGGCGAAGTCAATGCCAATGGTATTGTACACCTTTCAACCTTAATTCACAAATCATTTATAAGGGAAGGGGGTATGAAAGAGTGTATTACTCCTAAATCCAAAAAGGCATTCCCCCAAGTAGAAACAAAATAGAATGGTGACTTCGAATGATGTCTTTCTCACCTCGTGCTAGAAATACTAACACATGAAGCTGACCACAACCTACTCTACAAACTCCCTGACCATAATGGTGACCACCTACATAGTCAGACTATTCTCTCTGAGGATGTGTAATATCATTGGTATGTCATTTACCTTCCCCATATACTCTATGATAATCCAATATAGGTTCAACATGATGTTTCTAGATCAGATGGAAATGCCTCAATAGAGGAACTTAAAGTGGAAGTCTTGAGTTATGATGACTGATTAGAATGTTCATGCACTCTCACTACTGGTGACCTCAACCTCTGGAAGAAAAACAAGAACCTGGTCCATTATCATAGTCTTGAGAGTTTCCCTATAGAAATGAGACATTGTGATCTCAGACCTTCCCCTGGTCGAATAGAAACTCTTCTACCCTAACAACTTCCTACCCAGAACCACAACTCTAATTAGTGAGGAATCCTAACAACTTCCCTCTGTTGACAATCTGAATCTGGAAGACATCATGTCGATAACATCTCCTCTTTCCAACACCACATGATATTTATTCAGCATAAACAGGGTGACCTGCTGCTGGATCTATGGATGAAAATCCTCTTCAAAATGACTCTCCCTAGCCTCCACATTTGGAATCATGTCTGAAGTACATCTCACATGGTTATTGAAACAGATCACGAAATCCCCCTCACTAGATATCCCTTACTGAAGGGTATGTATCTCCTAGAGACTAGATGACTCAATGGTTAAAGAATGAAACTGAGCTTTGAATTTCTCTTGGAACATCACCCAAGAGGCTATTGACTCCTTGAAATCCTCTTGAATGAATAAACACCACAACCTCACTGATCCAAGATGCATTGTCACAACCAATGATACACAATTCTCCATATAATCACGGATCCAACTGAATAATATCTCAACATCCTCCAACCAATCTACTATGACATCATCTGTAAGGGATCCCTCATTCATCTTCTTACTCCAGTGCTAAAACACATGATGTGTCCTCCTCCATGTTTCATCACCATCAACCTCTACTCTGTGGTGATATTGTGAAACAACCTATAGAACATCTTCTGCACGAACATTATGTGGTGGTAGACATGTAGCCATTCCATAAAAAGTAAAAATAGTTAGAGTTCCTAAAAACGGAATATGGAAGACTAAATTAAATTAATTGTTTTCTTTTATTCATTTTAGGTTATCATATCCCAATTTATACCCATTCAAATATAGTTGAAAATAAGAATTATACACGGTCTTTCCTAGGACTCAACCCTATAACCAGTATTACCTCATTTAGTATCCACAATAAATATAATGGAATGTGCATCAAATCACAAGTGGCCCTAAATACCTATGTCTTAGCCGGTATCCAGTGTCTACAACATTTTATGAACTTTCATGACACTATTGACCTACCAATCCATGCGACCATACATGTTTCTAACTCCAATGTTTATTATATCTATCAAAAAAATCTCTGATAACACTATGTCATGACTAACTCCACAAAAAATTGTACGGATCTGGGGAAAAAATGTTAGAAGAGAGATAATGACCCCTAAGTCCTGCCTCCAGTCGGCCTAGGTTAGTGACTAGCAGCGAGGGTATAGTAAACACACAAAAGGGAGGCATTACCCTCTAAGAGAACAAATGATGAAAAGATAGATATGACCATCACCAATCGTCTTTAGCTCAGACTATAATATGAATGAAATACCAAGAACACATGTGTAATGTCATTCAATACTACTATAAGTGAAGGGAAAAACTATAAGTACCAAAATAATGTAAAATATCAGGGAAAATGAAGCTCAAACAACTCCTACAAAACAACATGCTAGTAGTAACCAGCCTACTCTACAACCTCATCCATGTGACCTAAAAATAGTTTAAATAATAAAGGTTGAGTATAAAAGTATACTCAGTAGGATCCTCCCTAGAGCATCTCATGAAAATGTAAAGAACGTATGATAATGCACAATAAAAAATTTGTGATACTAACTCATCACTAAAATAGGAATACTATGTTCCCAATATCTCTATTTCTACTCCTACCAATTATCACATCGAATACTACATAATATAATATACAATATCAAGGGTACCCCTATACCACATCCCCTCTAGATGTCCACTTTTCCCCAACATCATACGTCATAAGAATATCTCTCTATAAAGGTTTTCCTGCAACACTTGTGAAAAGCACCAAAACATGAACCTAATGCAAAAAAAAGCTTGCTCACAGACACTTGGGTGGAGCACCACAATATCCATAGAACCAGACGTAACCCGCTATTTTCCAAGGGCCACCATATCTCATGTAATGTGTATCAAAACTTAGGTATTTTACATCAACCCATTACATCCTATACATATACTAAGGATCATCATGCCATCACAACCCATAAACATTATACATATAGGATTCCAAATAAACTATATCCAGATTATATATGTGTGAAATAACTACATGACATTACAACCCTTACACACACATATAAGGAAAACTAACTGTCGTGCATGCTAGCACATGTAACTACCATGAGATGAGAGTGGAGCCAAAGGGGGTAGTCATCCATCCATCATCCCACTAGAATGTTGGGGAGAACACTCCCTAGGGATTAGAATCCCCAGAGTGTGATTTCCCCTTTTTAATAAGGAGGACTAGTGTATAGAAACACAAATATTATAGGATATAACATATCTCACAACACCAATATGAGAATAAAAAAATATTAGACTCAATTATAGGTAAAGTCTATCATACTCCCTGACACCACTACTAATACTAGATATCCTATAAGAACACATAAATTTAAAGAGATACATTATATCACGTAACCCTTTATACAATTTTTACATTATGTTAATTAATTCTTTATTAATTAATTAACCGTAATCTAAACAACATTGCATTTAATTATCATTCCAACAATGGTATATGCCCAAAAGGAATAAGAATACTCAGTCCATGGATTCTCTGATATACAACCCCATCATTGAATCCTAGAAAGATCTAACCACATGGGTTTGATATTTATCCATTCATTTATTAACAACATCGTCACTTTCCATATTTCTAGGTTTTCTAGGAAAACATTCTACACTACCAAACTCATGGGGCTCAACTTGGTGACTAGTTGAGCTACTGATCGAGTCATTGACACATATATCTAGAGAAAAAACCTATCTATCCTAAAGAAGATAAACACGGAAACCACATGGAATACCTTACATGTATTCAGCTATTTTTGAAGGAGGGTAAATAGAAACATATTCCTCATAAAGTGGGGAGAGTAATGTAGATAAATAAAAAACATTTTAATCAACATCCAACTATCACATCAATGTGTAATACCTTCTCCAACATGTTCCATCACCTATGGTGTCCTCCCCGACACTAATATGCATAGACCAATGTATCTTTCCACTCTAGGAACCAAATTATTCCACAAGAATTGGGCCTGCATGCCCCATATACCGAAACAACCCTCGAGGATCTTCAAACTCAGGCCCACATCACATCTGAGCCTCCCTTCCCCCACAACCACAAGTCTCATATCTAGATCACATCACAAGCAGTTGGAACAAAAAGGGAAATGAGCTCTCATCCCTAAAACAAGGAATCTTGCCTTCTCACATAACGAGCTCTCATGTCCCCAAAGAATAGAACACCCAACCTTTATAATAAAATGAGAAACTAAGGCCCTGAAAAGAATTATCATTATCAAAAATCCGGTTCATATTCCATCATGAACTATTTGAATCATTATTTATAAGTTCCAACTAAGATAAACCTAATAAAAGATATCAAAAAAATTAATTTGCCAATTAATTTATCATTCCTCTGATCATTTATAAACAATAATAAATATTCTTCGGTTTAATTAACTAATTACATTATAATTTCATATCTACATCAATGGGGTTAACCATAAATTTCATCCACAAAAACTAGATTCATTAAACATGTCTCACTATCATTTAAGTAACTAATTATTAATTAATTCTAGATATATGCCCTTTACCAATTTCAATCAAGAACGAAATTATATATAAGAAAATAATTGATACCACACTATATAGAAAATTGAGAGGCAAACTATTATCAGGGTATAACGAAAAAACATCGATGCGAGATCGATACTAATTCTACAATCTGGTTCAAGTATTTAATTAGGTTAATTTCATTGAGATCCCTCGGGATAAATCATGCTAACTCTATTTTTTCACATAAAAAATACAAAAGCATAAAATATGCTAGGTAATAATTATTTTGACATTCTTAATGCCATAATGTATCAAATATTCGGATCATGATTACCTCTCCAACAACAACTGCGTCCACCCGAGGATGCCACGACGCAACCGGACCAACCAACCACCATGAAAAAATCAAGAGAAATATTGAGATCACATTTCATCACATGGGAAAGATAAATTTGGGGAAATAAATTGAATAAACATCAATAATTGACATATATCATACCTTATAGAAATGATGGATCACTACAGATCAATGATGAGAGTGAGAGTCAATTTTATGATGAAGGAATCAAAATAAATCTGGTGAGAGGGTCATTGGGCCACCTAGGTTCTAGGTATAACCTCTACAACCAAATGTTTAAAAATCCCAAGTGTCTAAAAATGTTTTTAAAACACAAATCATTGTGTAATTAAGTGATGTGTAATCCCCTTTCATATCATGTAATGCCTTGAGGTCTAGTTTCACCAAAAAACATATTTTATATACTCTTTATTTATTTTTCAAACCCCTAAATAATTCACATAAAGAACCCCTATATCACACTGTGAAAAAACCTATGAAACATTATGTGAAATCGGGTAATGTAGTTAGACAACATTAAATCCACCCTTTATAGATTTACATAATCAAACATCTCTGAACTTCTTCTAAGCCACCCCTATGTCGTTCGATCTTCAAAAACACACAAGGGGTTGATCCTTGCAGACATGGGCCCTTATATAAGTACTTTTAATGTTCACATTTCAAAAGATATATGGATTATGTGGGGGAAATAAAATAAGAAATAAATTCATTAAATTTGGTTCATATTCAATTCATTTCACACCCTTTATTTTATTAATTAATTTAGTATTAATGATTATTGTATGTAAGGGTTCATTTTAATGGATTTTTTTAATATAACATAAAATGGTAAAAATTTTGAATTTAATTATTTTTATTAATTTCTATAAATAATTAAATTTCCATACTTCATAATTTTTTTTCTCATGATATATAGGTTATTAAAAAGACATCATGTTTGGGTTAGTTGATACGTATGGGTTTTTTATGTTCATTTAGGAAAAATTAGAAATGTATGTTATTATATATGATTTATAACTTAATACATATGAGTTTTACAATAGTCATATAATGGTAAAATGGGGAATTTTAGTGATATAACAAAGGAAATATATATATATATATATATATATTATCCTATGGCCTAAGAGATACAGTATTTAAATCTTAGTACAATATGGATGAAACACATGACTCGTAAATTTCATCATGATGGAATAAAAGAATTTATTATCTAATATATAAGTGTTTACCATGTATAAATTAAAACATATGTATATTTTTAATTATATCATAGGGGAGAATTTCAAAAAATATGATATGATATGTACAAATAAAATAAATGATGAATAGGGTAGATAAGGGTTACTCGGCTAAATTTATACAATCATATGAGTCAGTCAACTGAAATGAGTTGATATTTATCTTCTATATGATAAAAAAGTTTTAATAAAAAATTAGGATAAATATAAGAATCATGTGCATGTTATTTTCCACCAATATATTCTCAAGATAGATGTAAGAACCTGAATCCTAATTTCAGGTATGGATCATTATTTCAGGTTTTTTTGAGGAAAATGAAGAAATGTGGATTTTCTATGTCCAAATATTGTACATTTGAGTACATTCCTTATAAAAAGAATGCTACTTACAACCAAATACTTACCACGTAACAACTGAGTACATGGCCCTGTGGTTACCTAGGAAACCACATAAGTTAGGGGTGGTTGAGGCTAATACATGACTTATAGATTAAATGATCACGTCATTTTGTTTTTATTTTGTTTTTGATATATCAGAGTGGGTTCACATCATATGTTAGAAACAATATTATTCTCCCCATTTTTCATATAGGAGAGTGGCAGAATGGCTGAAGTACTTCAAAACCCTCCCGATTCTCCATCTGCGCTCCGATTGAGAAATCGTTAGGTGCAATGGAATCCCCCTAGGGAGTTCTCAAAACACCTATAACCATTCTTCTATATTCATCCTCTCTCATGATTTACTCAAGGTTGGGGGGGGGGGTTATTCACCTTTATGTTGATCTATTATAGTCTAGGACGATTTAGGGGATGAAATTCATTTATATTAATCGAATGAGAGTGTGGTAGGTGGTTTGTACCTTTTATTGTCAATATTTGAAATATATTCTATATGTGTAAAATACCCATAATTGTTGAATTGCATGATTTGTAATTTAGCCTTTTTTATTATCTAATATTGTTTTATTGATTGATATGGGGTAGTTTCTTATGCGTAAGGACAGATACATTATTATTGTAAACCACATAGATGTTTTTCCCATGGTTGATTATTTAAGGCCTCTTGTTCTAGGAATCTTGTTAGGCTTGCTTTTTTTTGCATGCCTTGGTTGATTAAGAAGGAGTTTTGTTGATTATATGAAATGCATGTGATAATCTTGTTAATTATTCTCCATGTAGTAGTTAAGATTACATGAGATGCTTTGATATTATATCCGCACTGTTTTTTCAATATACCGTGAGAGCTTTAGAATTGGAAGACTATGGGAACATCCACATTATTTAGAATAGACCATTACAGCCTTGGTGTAGATGTTTAGAAAGGGGAATTGTCCATGAGAGATACATAGAAGGTCATTTATAATTTATTGATACCATGTCGACACAGGGGTATTGACCATGAGAGCTACCCAGGAGGTCATTTATAGTTTATTGATACAATGTAGACCCATGGGCATTAACCGTGAGAGCTACCATGAGGCTGTTTATAAATAGTTGACATTATATTGTCCCATGGGTATTGAGTGTGAGAGATACCTACGAGGTTGTTTTTAAATTAATGATGACATGTTAACCCAAAGGGGTTAGACCGTGAGAGCTTTCATAGAGGATTTTTTACGAATTATTAAATGATTATGACATGTCTACCATGAAAAAACACAAGCTTTTACTTGGTCGTACTTGATTGTTTATATGGTCTCCTGAGACATCTATTTGTTACTATCAGACATGGGATATAGAACAAAGGATATATTCTGAGAATACAAGATTCAAAGGATGAATATTAAATGTAAATGAATGTAATTGATAATAGCAGGATTGTTTACTTTTGAGTCCTTCTTAGTTTTTTTCTTCATTTGTTCACATTATCTTCTATATATATTCACTGGAAGTTAGGCATAGATCTTGTGGTGGTTTCCTATTTTGATTCTTCTCAATCATTATATGGGTCATGTTTTTAGACCCAAAAAGATTATATGATTGTATGTATAGATAATGGATGGTTCTCTTATTCTTTAGGTAGTTCATTAATGTTGGAGCTGGAGAGTAGGGGACCATGATGAGGATTGCATTGCTATTGTAGTTTACATGATTTTCAGTTCTCTGTTTTTCATATTTAATTTCTATCTTTATAATTGGATAACCTTATTTACAAGACACACATGACATGTAACATTTATATATATATATATATATATAAATATGTGATATTGTTGTTTTATTACTATCACTCATCCACAGTTTATTTTAATTGTATTGCATTACTGCTTCTGTTATTGTTTAATATTTTCTTCCACTATGTATAATTTACCAATGAGGGAATATTTTCCCCATTATCACACCCTTTCACTCGCTTTTAGTCAGCAGCCTCTGGCGTTTGGTGAAATGCACTTGAGGTTATGTAACAAATCAGTTTCAAGGCACATCTGGGTAGTACTCAGATTTGGGATGTTACAATGTGGTATTATATGATTTTTCCTTCCTAATTAAACTTACTATTTAGAGAACATATACTAGGATAAAAAGAATATATAGATGGAAATAATATTTGAGTAGGTGTATCTACCCTGATTATAGGGGAAGGAAACATTACATCAAATATTTCAGATTTTCTAGTTTTCCAACGGTAACAGTTTATTTGATTTCACTATTGGTTGATACAGTTATTTTGTGCTTTGATCATTAATATTATTGATGTTAAATTCTATTGAAACCTGATTTGATGTGGGTATTCTATATCATTCATTATATATTAACGTTTTATAGATCATGTGACATGCATTATTGTCATTCCATGTAGCATGCATTACTGATTGCATGCTGTTGTGATAGATGTGGTGCTAGATTTAAATGCTATTTTTATATATGTCATGAAACAAATCGTTACTATTTTTGATATAGTATTGGTATTTATAATGATTCATTGGGATAGACACCACTATTTGGTCCTTGAATTGTTATGGGCTCTTTTGGATCATAATTTTAAGGATCATGATTGCCCTTTTATATAATTCTACTCAAATATGATATGAATAAGGATATAAAATAGTTTTTTTGTGGGGATAAAGGGCCCTCACAGACTGGAACATGGTGTGCCATGGAAAATTTTTAATATTCTGGTCTTTTGGAGATGTTTGAAAGTCTTACAATCCAGAAAACCCAGAAAACACAGTGTGTGATGTATTGAACACACGCTATGTGTTCTTCTGTTCTGGAAGAAATTAATTTTCTTAATTACACACCTTGTATCTTATATACATAATGTTTTTTTCCCATGTGATTGATTGTGTGAGAAGATACATGGGGTTGGTAGAAATTTTGTAGAACATTACTTGTAATAGGTGTAAACATCATGCAAAAGTTGACCATGTATCTGGTCTTGGGACAAACAACATGTGTGGATATAACTTTTTTTACAAGCCGTGTCTATAGTGAACATGCATTGTGTTGTTACACCAACAGAGAAATGTTGTTCTAGAAATGTATATTTACCTAGGCATGAGGGAATATCCATGTACATGACATGTATCAGGAGGAACACGTCATCTGTATTGGTGTTACACAACTCAGCGGTAGAAGTACACACCCATGTTATGGTTTAAGAGAACATGCCTTGAAAAAGTTATACATGCCATGTAACCCTATTTTGTAAAAAGTTTAATGTTTTATTTCTCCAATTACATTATTGATCTTCAATGTTGACATTGTTGATAATATTGTACTAAGGTGAGGGCTTTACATAGTAGATTTAATCAACCAAGACATCCTCTACATGTATGTCAGGTACATGGCAATGATCAGACGCTAGAAATGGTTGATCAGGGACTACCAGTAGCTCATCATGTTGTACCTATCTTTTCACCAGCTGTTATACTAGACAACGGTGCTGATGCACAATTTCATGAATGATTTATGAGGATGATGTATACTTTTGAGGGAGCACCACATCAAACTCCGACATTATAAGAGTTGAATCGGGTGTTCCAGCAGCCACATCCTCCAATTTTTTCAGAGGATTGAGGACAATAGGATGTAGAGTCATGGTTGGAGGCTATGATTTCCATCATAGATCATTTGTTGATGCATCATGATATGAGGGTGAATCATGAAACTTACATATTACATGATTCCACCAAGAGATGGTGGAATGTTATCTGACAGGTGGTACATCATCGAGATTTGTCATAGATGAGTTTCAAAGGAACATATAAGATTAATTATACCCCAAGACATTGATGAGTGAATGAACCTGGGAGTTCATGAATTGGGATTAGGGTTCTCTTTTAGGGGTGGATTGTTAATCTCATTTTATAGTGCTTGACTTCTTATCACTTGTACTGGGGGTGACGAGTTTTCATTGGCTAGGTGATTTGAGGATGGAATCAGGTATGACATACGATCACATGTGAATGTTTTCAGGTTGTCTTCAGTGTCTACTATATTATACGAGGCACTGATTACCATGTAAAATCTGAGGGAGTTTGTAGCTGGGAGATTAGGTGGTTCAGCATCCAAGGTTGGTACTCCTTTGACTGATAGTAGGAAGCACTGTAGGGTGTTTCCAAATGATGTTTATCCAGGTAGCTGAGTGGTGTGCTACCAGTGTAGAAATAATGGTCATACGAGACCGCAGTGTCAGAGAGACCCATTTGAGTGCCAATATTGCGGCAATATGGGTCATCATCATCATTTTTGTATTGTTTTATAACTAGCAGTGAGTTTTAGGGGATTTGTTATAACTGGAAATTCTAGAGTAGGACCAGAACATTCTCATCTATTAGGGAACTGGAGTTTATCAGGACATTCAAGTGGAAGAGGTGGTCATGGCTTTGGTTGCCAGACATCATGTTTTTAGAAAAATTATGGTGGTTCATCTCAAGGTAGCCATGTAGGGTTTTAGGGATGCGGTAAAAGTCATACGTTTTCAATGGAACAGATCCACCAAAAGTAGGATCCTAGACCCTCTATGGTTAGAGGTACGATTCTAGTATCCTTGGTTTTAGCTTATACTCTCTTCTATATAGGGTCTTCCCATAGTTTTATATCTATTTCCATTCTAGAGGGCCTTAGACTTTGTATCATTACTTATGATGATATTATAAATCTAGAAAATTTGTTCGATATTAAAAAGTATAGTGTACTTCAGACCAAGGACTTCCATATTTAGGTTTGTGGATGTCTCTTCTTAGGGCTCGTGTATGTCTTCGAGATGATAGGATTCACATTCATTCTCAAAATGGATTGGCTGGTCTCCTTTCATGCCTTGTTTTACTACTATCACTGTATGGTGAGTTTCACATCAACATAAGGAAGGTATTTTCTAGAAAAGGGTGAATGGGATGTCCAGGGAGTAGAGCTGGACCCGAGCATCATGGGTTGGGAGGAATCATATAAAAAATTGCTAGTTTATATTTGTATTACCAAGGGACTTCATGGATGGAATTTCCTCTAGTGGTGGATCATATTAGATATGTCATTCCATATGAATTTTTAAGTTTACTTCTAAAGTGAGAGGTGGATTTCACTATTGAGCTTGTTCTAGGAGTCACACTGTCGTACAATACTTTTTATAGGATGGTAAACAAAAATTACAAGGGATCGAGAAGTTTTTAAGGGATTTCATGAAATGGTTTTCATCCGACCCATTAATTATTCATTGGGTTCACCTGATCTTATTGTGATGATGGGGTGGTACATTTAGAAAACATGTGGAATATCATAAGTTGAAGTAACTGATGGTAATGAACTAACATCCCTTTCCATTTATTGATTATCTCTTTTATCATCTTAGAGCAGACCGGGTGTTCTTGATGATTGAATTGATATCCACTTATCATCTGTATCAGTTGTTTGTTAGATCATTCGATATAAATCATAAAACCTCTCACAGTAGTTATGGTCTATGTGAGTATTTTGTTATGCATTTCGTTCTCAAAAATGTGTTGGAAATTTTTAGGGCACCAATGAACCGAGTGTTCCATCCTTACTTGGATTCATTTTTCGTAGTCATCCTGGATGATTACTTGGTGTAGTCTCACTCTTGATGTGACCATGACATCCATATTGAGATCATATTGAGTACATGCGAGAGTATCAGTTACATGATAATCTCTTAATGTGCCACTTCTATATGGGTCAGATTCATGTCTTGGGTTATATAATCTCATAGACAAGAGTAAATGTAGACTCATCGTAGGTGAGAGTGGTAGTTTCTTGGGTGAATCCGATGAATGTCTTTAAGGTATAGAGTTTTTAAGGTTGGTTGGTTTCTACAGATTCTTTATTCAAGCCATTTCATTCATAGAAGTGCCACCGAATGGCATGAATAATATTGGTGTGAAGTATGTGTTGACAGATTCATGCAATTCAGCCTTTTAGGAGATGAAAAAAGAGATTATCTTCCGCACCGATCATAATTTTTCTAGAGATGGGAATAAGTTACACTATTTACTATGATGAAACAGGTATCAGTCCAATAATAGTGCATACATAGGGGGAAGTATTCGATATTTGGGGGTCTCGGTAGTTGAGGCCACATGAGAGTAATTACATGACCTACAATCTTTATTTGGCTATATTTGTTCATGTTATGCGCTGTTGGAGACATTATCTTTTGGGAGAGAATTATGTGGTACAAAATGACCAAATAATTCTCTAATATATCATTACCAAATGATATTTGAATTTGAGACATTGAAGGTCGGTTGAGTAAATTTAGTATTTTGACTTTGAACATGCCTACAATCTTTGGAAAGGCAATATAGTGGATGAAGTCTTTAGTTGGAGGACTAAGATACAGACAGTTCAGGAGGCCAGAAGGTAGTGGAATCTTATAGATCTGTTCTCTGGGATGAATTTGAGGTGCATTACATAAATCAAATGACTTTTCATTATTTTTTATCCATTAACTATACTATACTAGATCATGTCCTAATGAGGCAACTATATGATTCCAAAGGCCTTGTCATATAGGAGAGTGTGTCCGGAGAGGACCCTACTCCTAGGGGGACCATAGGAGGGGATGAGGTTTTGCATTTTGATAGTTTTATATGGGTGTTAGAAAAAATATGTGAGGAGATACTATGATATTTTCATACATCTGTATGGTAAGTTCATCCTTGTTTCACAATGATGTATCGCTATCTACAACATAAGTATTGGTGGTCAGGCACGAAGAGGGATGTAGCCGGTTTTGTGATGAGCTGTTCCACCTATCAGTAGGTGAAGATGGATAATTAACAACTGATAGTTCTTTTACAGTAGTAACCCATTACCAAGTGTAAGTGGAATGATGTCACGATGGATTTCATGACAGGATTACCAAGGTCACCTCGAGTTAATAATGTGGTTTGGGTTGTTATAGAAAAGATCACAAAGAATTCACATTTCTTTCAAATTAAGAAAACCTTTAGTGTTGATGATATTGGGAGGTTGTACATCTGAGAGATAGTAAATTTTCACGAGGATCTGTATTCTATCATTTCAGACAGCAACTGCTTGTTTACATCTCGTGTCTGGAAGGGAATACAGAGGGATTTGGGTTCGTAGGTACATATGAGTATAGCTTACCATCCCCAGAGAGATGCGTAGTTTTAGTACCTGATTCATGTTATAGAGGACATGATTAGGGCATGAATCCAGGATTTCGGGGGCACTTGGGAGAGGCACATACCCCTAGTTCTGTTTTACTACAACAATAGTTTTCAGTAAAAGATTCAGAATGCATCTTATGAGGCTCTGTATGGTAGGCCATTCTGATCAACCCTTCATTGGCTAGAGGTAGGAGAAGGATCTATTCATGGACATCATCTTGTCTAAGAGACCACTGAGTAGGTGAGGTTGATTCGAATGAGGATGGGTAAAGCACAATCTCGGAAAAAAAATCTTAACTTGATCGATGGAGACATCCTTTGGAATTCATGGTCAAATATTAGGTTTTTATGTATGTCACACGGAGGATGATACATGGAAGGATTAGAAGAAAAGAGATGCATTCACCGAGATACATCAATACATTTGAGGTTTTGGAGAGTGTTGGGCCATTTTTTCTTCAGTTACAGTTACCTCAGAGGTATCGGGCTATGCACGATGTGTTTCATGTTTCTCAGCTACAACACTAATTTTCAAAATCTTCTCCTCTTTTTCACCCAAGACGGTCAAGTTATATGTGGATAAATCCTTCAAGGAGAAACCTATTCAGACCGTGGATCACATATTGAAGTTTCTCTCTGGATGGTCTGTTCTTATAGTACGTGTGCTATGGCAGCAAGGGCGAGTGCAGGACGCGACATGGGAGAGGGAGGTTTATGTGTAATCTTAGTGGCCATAGATGTTCGTATATTATTGTTTACCACCCTTGGAAGGGTAATTCGGTAGTGAATTTATATTGGGGGGGTTGTAAGAACCCAGAACCACATTTTAGGTATGGATCTTCATTTCAGGGTTTTTTTGAAGAAAAAGGTCGAAATGGAGATTTTCTATGTACACACTATATACTTTGGAGTACATGTTGTGTACCTAGCTTGATGCGAGCATCCACATAATGACTATGTTATAGCGAAGTTCCAAACCATGTGGGGACCTAGCAGGCCTCATATCTAAGGGGTCAGTTTAGGCTAACACATGGGTGATAGTTTAAATGAACACACAATGAACATTTCTATTTTTTGATATATCATGCAGGTGTCCTCTCTTATGTCCTAAAGCATTTTTTCTCCATATTTTTTATTTAGGAGAGTGATGGAATGGCCAAATAAATTCACACCCCTCTTAATTCTCCGTCCATCCATCAATTGAGACACCTTCGGGTGCATTGGAATCCCACCGATGATTTCCCAGAACCCCTAGATCCTTCCTTCCAGATTCATCCTCTCTCTTGAGTTATTGATTGTGGGTAATATTTCAAATTTTTGTTTATTTACTCTGATATAGGCTGATTCAAGGGCCAATGATCAAGTATATCGATCCTAAGATATCGAGGTATGTGGTTTGTACATTTATTTTTTCATCAATAGATTATATATGACAAAACATTCACAAACACATGATTAGGGTATTGCTTGATTTGTAATTTAACCCTTTTTATTAACTGTTATGGTTTAACAGATTAATAAATGATTTTTTTATTATGCATAAGGAGAGAAACCTTGTTACAATACACCCTGCTAGTGAATTTTTCTTGATTGACTGTTTTGGATGTTTGGTCTAGGTTTCCTATTAGGCATGCCTTGTCTCCAAAGCATTGGTTTATTAGGATGGAGTTTGATTGATTATAAAAAATGCATGTGATATTATTGTGAATGATTATCCATGTAGTAGTTCAGATTACATGAGGTTCTTTGATATTATATGTCCACTCTTTTTCAAATGGACTGTGAGATCCTTGGACTGTGATGGCTGCAGGGACTTCCCCATTATTTTCGTAGGACCATGAGAAACTTGGTGAAGATATAGAACCAGGGTATTGACCGTGAGATCTTCCTTGGATGTCCTTTATAATTTATTGATACAATGTAAACACAGGGGTATGGACAGTTAGAGCTACCCAAGAGGTTATTTATAATTTATTGATACTATGTAGACCTAGGGGTATTGACAATGAGAGCTACTAAGGAGGTCGTTTATAATTCATTGATGTTACGTTGACCCAGGGGTATTGACCATGAGAGCTACCCAGGATGTTGTTTATAAACAATTAATTCAATGATAATCCAAAATGGTTAGACCATGAGAGCATTACCAGAGGGTTGATTATGAATTATTGTAATGAGTCTTCAAATCCATAGAATAACATTGGACTCAAACTTACTTGAATGTTTATATTGTCTTACGAGACATTTGTTTGTCGCTATTACATAGCAGTATATAGAGATTAAGCTAGATCGTGATACTACATGATTAAAAGGATGAATAATAAATGTATATTAATTTAAATGATAAACCTTAATATTGTTTACATTTGATTACTTCCTAGTTAATTTCATCATTTCTATAGATTACATGCTATATATATTCACTAAGAGTTAGGTAGAGCTATTTTGGGGGATGCCTAATGGGATTTATTTCACTCCCTCTTTAAGTAATTTTTTCAGACCGAAATAGATTATATGATTGTAGTTATAGATAAGGAAAATGAACCTTCTTCATTGGGTTCATAATCGTGGTTTCATCGGGAGAGCAGGGGACCAAGATGATGCTTGCAATGATGTTGGAGTTTACTTTCATTTCTATAAACAGTTTTTTGAATTAAATTTCTAGAACAGTTACTTTTTGTTATGCTTCCCTAGAAACAGGTCACATAAATCATTTATATATTTATATTCTCCCATTATTTTATTACTATTATTCTCCCACTATTTATTTCTATTGTAGGGTATTACTACTTCCTCTATCATTTATAATTAGTTTTCCTCCGTGTATACTCTACCAACGAGGGCATTGTTTCCCCATTATTTCACATTGACCCTCACTACATGTTGGAATCCTTTAGCAGTTGGGGAAATGCAGTTGCCGTTATGTGACCAACTAGGTGCAGGGCACCTTTGGGTGGCACCCATATTCTAAACATTATACCAAACCAACATACTCTCAATTTATTCAAATTCCACATAGAACATGAACTAATTTTGTGTGGCATGAATTCTGATTTTTTATCCAAAATATATTATAATATACTATTTTGAAGACATTCATTATTCAATGGAGTTAAAATTTAATATGATCTTGTATATGATTTCAATGGTTTAAGAATTCACAAATTCAAATTTATTGGAACCCCTTTATCTTGAATAAGAAGTCCAAAATCCATGATGATAAAATCTCTCAAAACTTGATTTCAATTATTAAGGGAAAAGAGAACATATCCAAGGGGGGTTAAGGATGATATGAAGGAGACTCAAAATAATATTTACATTTTTTATTATTTATTTTCTATTTTAACTTTTTAGATGCTTGTAACATCTCAAATAGATAGACAATATCCTTTTTGTAATTGGGATGGTGGGGAGGGGAAATTTTTTTAATTATTGATTTTTAATATCATTATTAAATATTTATGATAATTTTAATATATTTTGTCATTATATATATGTTTTTTAGATATTTTTGTAAATGATTAATATTAGATTAATTGTTAAATAGGTTCAGGGATACAATATTTTCTCAATCCACTTGACAATTACCATATATGATATAATGATTATTGTTTTGTATTGAATTATAATGTGGGTGTATATATGAGTGGGTGTAGTAATGTATCTCTCCAGATTACTCAGTAGTATATTCACCTGATTGGGAGATATTTGAGTAATTTAAAGAGTTTATTTTTAAAAAAAATATAAATTATTCTCTGATATCATTCCAAACTAATAATAATAATGATTAGATTTTAGTTTTCACTGATATTTTCAATCTCACACTCACTATAATCCATTTTTGAGAGAGAAGAAACTCTGGGTTCTATCATTAATCAAATCACGACATTTGGATTCATCATTTTAAGAATGGTATAGTATAATAATAGATAATCCAACAAATGAATCAATAACATCTTCCATTGATCAATCACTATTATTTTCATTTAAAATACAAATAATATTATAAAATTAGTTAATATAAAACCCCATTTCATTTTACTAATTATTAAAAAATGAATCCCCACAAAACAATAAATATTAACCATTCTCCCCACTATAGTACAGTTTAAACTGCGACAATTCATTATTTTTTTCACAAATGCATTATAGATGTGTCAAATTCAATTCCCATTTTTGTAATGATAGTTTTATTGTGTTATGACCACTAATACATATGGGATATCCATTAATGGATTCTATACCAAGCCTGAATAGTATTGTGAGAACCCTAGACATGTTACAATTATATTTTTTTGGGATGATTATAAATTCAATGTTTCTCTTCGATTAATTTTATTTTCTTACAATTATATTGATCCTGAAGACTTCTATATATTTTTGAGCTATCTTTAATCCTCTACTGTGGATCTTAGATTCATGACTTCATGATTTTGAAATCTTTTTATCTAAGGTATATTTCACTCCCCCTTTCCAAGCCTTATCTATTTATTTACTACATTTTCATTTCTGTGATTCCATGTTAGTTGGGTTCCTTTATTTTGGGGATACATGGGAGATTTATCTAATGAATTATAGATTTGGTTAGGTCTTTCAGTGGGTTTATTTGATTTTGGAGGTGTTTCATCATCAGTTCAATCCCAGTCTATTTCGTAGAACATTGAATAAATGTTTACATTTGGGGATTCAAAAATTTTATTCCATTATATATATTTGAAATTTTAGAATTATACTACTTTTATTTCATTAATTATATTTTATGGATTGTACAAATATATATAATATTTTATAAGAATGAAATTGAATGAAAAGTGTTTAATCTCATTTATTTAAAATATATTATGTTATTATTATATGATAATGCATCATTATTTTTGTTCCTAAAATCTAGGGAATTTTTTGAGGATGTTTTTGAATCTCCTATAATTAAATTATAATAAATTAAAAATGGTAAAAAAATGTTCCTACATAAAAATAAAATTATATTGATTATTTTTATGCATTATCAAATTAACAAACATCTATAGTGATTAACATGGGGTTGTTTTGTCTGAATCACTACTATAATTGGAATTCAATTTTTCATATGTGGGGACTTATATCTGTGATTCTATGGATATTGGTTAGTTATTATGTGTGGTTGGGATGATAGGATGGGTGTGTTGTTGCGGTAGTGGATAATGGGATTTTGTGGTGTTGGCAAAAGTTAGTAATGGTGATGTGTATCATTAGATTTGTATATACATGGATGATCTGGGGAGAAGAGTTTAATGTTCTAAAAGGGTTGGATTGATCTTGTAGTTATAAGTTTGGGTTCATCAATTGGTCATTGGAATTGGTTTTTGTAATAGTTGTTATAATAATTTGAGTAGTCGATATGTTTTGAGTATTATTTGGTATAGAATATTGTGTTATATGTAAATTAAATGAAATAAGGAAATAATAGTCAACATCTTCATGGATTTATTAGATAAAGTGGTTCTCTATATGTTATTTTATGAATTCAGTAATTTATATTTGGTAAGTGTGTTTTTAAATGAAATATGTGACAGATAGAAATAATAAAATTAATAATAGGTAGGGGTTATGAATTGAGAAATAGTTAGCTATAAAAAATAATGTTAAAGGATATAAAAATGTGAATAATTGATGATGATCGATTTGAAGTGAAAAAATTATTTGTGAATGGTTCGTAATTAAATATGGTTAATCGAATTTGTTGTGAGTGATAACATAAATTCTAGAATTTAACTATGATAAATCGAATGTGGAGTTAGTAATGTAATTATGTATTTTTTGTGTGTTTTGAATGGGCTTGTTGTATTATTGTTTGGCATTGGATATTGGTGGGAGATGGAAATGGTAAGGTGGATCTTGTTCGTGGTGGTGATATTTATTTTGAATGTGTAATCTTAATTAAAATATATGTTACCAAAAAATTTACTTTACATTGTTATTATTTATTACACAGAAATATATAATATATATAATAATACTGATTCGAATATGATTTTGGGTTTTGGGAGTTCTCCCAAACATCTTTTTTATAGGGAGAAATGACTAATTGCACCAACTTTCTCACTCTTTCATCTCATCATATACTGGTTGTGATGGTTTCAAGTTTAATTATATATATATATTTTGTAATTTCTTAATGTTATTTCGTTTATATACTGGTGCACCTGAATATGGTCTATGATGGTTCAAGGATGGTACATATATTAACTATTATAACTTTTAGATTTAATGTGTGCATAAATATATTGGATGATCTAGAACGTGATTGTGATGTGTCATTATATTCTGGGTGATATGTTATAGAAAAATGAAATATTTTTGTTGTTTTTTAAGAAAATGATATCCTAATTTGATGAGGATTCAATGTGAGATTATGATATAGTTGTGGTTTGTGGAAAGTTTTGGTGGATACAAGGTTCTATGGGATATGTGATATGTGGTTATGTAGATATATGAACATCAAAGGGATAATAAAATATGATGTATGTTTTTGGGGTTTGAGTGTTACCAAATAATTTTGGAAGTTATTTGAAGTTATATTATTGATAATGCACATTGAATCTATGGTACTATACATCGATATGATATAGGTGAGTAATCCTCAATGAGGCATGGTGATAGTTGGCATAGTATAGTAATGAGTTAGTTTTTTTTGTTTATTGAATGGGATTAGTATGATTTATACACATTTATATGAGAGGTTTTTTAGATTATCAATTTGATAATATGTTTATTTTATCCCCTATATATATATATTCATGATTTGAAGGGGAAAATTAGAGACTAATAACGATATTACATGCTTATAGAGTTTGTAGCCAGATTTTGTGTGCTATAAATATAAGAGTTTCTATAATAGTTATTATGGAGTTATATTTTGTATTACATTAAATAATTTATGGTTTATTGGTTTTTATTTTATATTATGGATTTAAATGGAGGTTATTTTTATAGAATCGTTGTTTTTTATGGAAATTACCTCCATAATGATGGATATTACACACTCGATGCTAGCCACAAAACCATGGACCATTGGAGGTGGGCCCTCATTATCACTAGTCTTCATTGAAGGCATAATTAAGTGTTTAAAATAGTGTAAGGTCATAATAGCGTGGTATCTGAGATATTGATAAGGGTTAGGATGATATTTGATGTTAAAAATTGGAGAGGATTGTTTATATTTTTTAGAGTAATAGTATCAGTCAAAAAAAGATTGTCACATAGGAAGAGATATTGGATAATAAATAAACATATAAGGGTATTTATGAAATTATTAAATGAAAAAAATCATTATAAACATAATAGGTGAGAGGATTTTGAATGTGGAATTTGAAAATCAATGTGGACAAGTTTTATGGTTGTTTTCTATTTCATTTATTCTTGAATGGGGATGTTTTTTGATATATTTAAGTGATATATTGAAAATTAAAATCCTTTAATCATGATCCATTATTATGTATTTTCAGATTAGGGACCTCAGTTGCAGTATTAAGCATTTAGAAACGGTTATTGGTGTCCTCATTGGAAATTATTCTGGTTATTTTGAGATGTCATGGGATGCATCAAATATTGTTTTTCTCTATGTATTCTATATTTATTTGTATATATGTGGAATCGGTTTTTGATATGTTTGTTATTTTCATGTATTTGAATTATTCAAAAATAATTTTATCTTTCACAAATTTTAAACCTAATAAATTAATAAATTTTACTTAAATAAATTCATTAGTATTACATTTAGATATTATATGATGGTAATCAAAAAACATTTTGAGTTTTCTGAGTTAAAATGTTTTTAAAATTTATATTTTATCAAATTCTATCACTTTGAATGTGTAAATAAAAAATTATTAATTTGGAATCCCAACATGTTAATATTTGTATGAATAAGGGAATGTAAAGTATTTTAAGAGAAAAATTAAAATGTATTAAAATATTTTATCATTATTATTTCAAGGTATGTGGTATGTAATATATATATATATATATGTTTCACATGAAATGTGGGCCATCATGTTTAGTATTTTCTATATTTCACATGTTTGGAAACCTTCTTCCCACAAGGAATTTTAAAATACAGAACTTTATAAAATCTAATGAGTTGAGGTTTGTTTGTGTTAATATCTTTTTATATATAAAACCTAGATTATTTAATTTCATGAGTATGTAAACAAATTAATTATAAATTAAATGTTATATGATATTTTTTTATATTTAAACATGACAACCTTGAACTCTTCTTATGAAATAAGATAATGTGTGTAGTATTGGTATTTAATTAATTCATAAATTGTTTAAATGATGATTTAAAATATTGGTAATATGTATCTTCTTCTATAAAAATATTTTAATGAGGTTTTCATTCATAAATTCAGGCTTCGGTTAAAATAATTTAAATTTTTTAGAGTGTTTAATAAAATATTTTAATGGTGTTTTGTTTTATTGAAATATTTTTTAATTTAATTGTAACATAATTTAGGAAAGAATGATTTGAAATAATTAATTTTATCTGTTTCATTTGGAGTTTTCATGTAATATTGTTCCTTAATGTGTGGAGTCCAATTAGTGGTGTATTAAAAAATGGGACTGTGGAAAGTGGGTGATGCAGATATGGGGTGGTTTATGGGAGGGTCATTTCTAAATATTTTGACAATTACGACTTTGGACCAATGTATGTTGTCCTCGCGTGGGTGTGGACCAGTGTGGGTTGAGCCTGCATTGGTCAGGACATACCCATTGGCATAATGGGTTTTCATTAAAAATATTTCTTATATATATTTTTCTTTATCATTATTTATTTTTAATAAAAAATCATAATGAAACTATGAAATATGATTAATCACCATAATGGTCATATTAATTAAACTTTAATTCACATGTATATTTTTAATAGGCCTGTATTATAACAAACCTAAACATTATTACACACATAAGCATGATTTATTACCTAAATTTACACTTAAGACAACTCTTAGGATTGAGAGGTCTAGTGTATTGGGAAATTAGAAACATTATATAACATTTAGAACATAAAACAGAACATCTTTATTGAAAACTTCTTTATCATGACCAAAACATTCTTTCATACTTACCATTTCATGGGATTAACTAAGGAAATGAAAAAGAAAAGGGTGAGAATCAAATACCAATAAGGAATTAAACAAGGAATAAAATGGAGAAAAAATTAAAAGTTAGGAAATTGGTATATCAACGGAGCACCAGAGAAACATGAACATAAATACATGATAAAACATGATTACCATTACTTGGAAATGTGGCATCAAAATTTAAAATGATTTCAGCATGAGCCAAGGCTCATTGAACATGGAGAATGAGTAATCCTTCATTTCAATTGAATTACAATTATTAAAACCTCTTTCTACATGACATATCAGGATACTAATCTTTACCCAATACATTGGAGCGCTATTCAGACGAACCCTTCTTAATCAATATATTTCATGAATATGTGGGCCACATCGATCATATAACATGGATTAATTAAACACAATCAATTATTCCATTATATAATAATGTGGAATTAATAAATTAAACTCTATAATCAGTATATAAAAGGTCATAAAGTTTAATACCCTTGACAGGGAAATGGTCGTGATATTCACTACACAATGGCTTTGGCAAGGAAAATCGCAGTGCAATTTCGGAAGCAAAACAGTGTGTCAAAATAATTCATAAAAATGTTTGATGAAAAATAAATGGGTTTATAATCATAGTTACCTGAAATGGAAATTATGAGGGTAATATAGATACATTTCCCAACATATGTAATGGAATTTATATTCCTAATACAAAAGAATTTCATGAATGTAAATGAGGAGAGAGAAATCCCTTACAAAATTTGGCATGGTAATAGGTGAACATGGGAGGAATTGATGAGATAGAAATGGATATCTCACAATTAAAACATAATTAGGGAATACAACAGTATGAAGGAAATCATACCCCCACATTTTGAATTGAAAATACTAAGGTATAGCAACTTAACGAAACATTGAAAAAATGAGAAGAAAGAAATCTATTATGGAATTTCTCCATGGGAATGAGAGTTCATGGGATGAATTAATGAGAGGGAAAGGTGTATCTCTTCATTCCAACATTAAGAGGGATGTATATGTGAGTTTTGAAGTCATACCCACAAATTTTTAGTTTAATATAAAAGGGAATAACAATATAATAAAACATGGACATAAATAAGGAAAGAAGATATCCCTAACTTGAATATGTAATCCCAAAGGGTTTGCAGAGATTTGAGAGAGGCTTATTGGGAGCTTGGGGCACCTTGGGAGTATTTTTGACTGAATAGGTATGGGGATGGTCAAGCTCCAAAGGATTTGAGTGAAGAGGAAGTATGATATTAGGTGGGATTATATAGGAAAAGAGGGGAAATTCTTTATTATTTAGGTTTTGGACACCACACATTAATCTAATCAAAACCGAAAACTAACCCAGGTTTTTTGGCCATATTTTTTTTCCAAAGGGGAGGGGATAAAATTACTTTATTAGTCCAAAAACCAAACATCTTAAAATATTTGGCTTGCTTTTGCGGAGGTGAGTCAGTCTCTCAAAGAAAAAATTTTAAATTGTTAAAATATTTTATATGCCTTGGAGGGTCCACTGAAGCATTGAAAAATAAATTAATCAAACCACAAATCACATTATTTATATTTTAAAACATGTATTGACCGAATAACCAATTTATAGTATTTACTACATTATTGGGTCATTATGATGTCATAAAACACATTATATATTTAAACGATATTTAATTTTTACCCAAAAAATTGACTATTAGAAAATTATTAAAAAATAACCTTTGGATAATTTTTATATCTTGATTCCAATAATAATTTTAATTTTATCTACATATTTTTCTAAATATGAAATATTTTACTTTTTAAATAAAAACTGACATTTATCGAAAATAATGGTTTTGACAAAAAACGGCATTCAAACCATAATTAATATCACAATAGTATTCATAAAAATTATATTATCATTTATATTTTAAAAAATTTAAATTAGTAATAATATTTTAGAAAATATTATTTATTTCCAAAAACCATTAATTCATCAAAATATATTTCTTAATTGAATATTATATAAAAATACAATTTGTTCTTTAAAAACTATTTACAAAGTAACAATAATAAAATAAATGTATATTCTCAATAAGAAAATAATTCCCATAATCATAGTGCTAGGGTCTTGTTACGAAACCCCTTATAACACCCTTATATGATCTCAGTGTATGGTGTGTGATGATGACAAACTCTTGGGGTGTCTCAGATAAATCGCTCGGGTGGTAATCTATACTAACATCCACATCTTTCATAGGTGGTTCCATTCGAGCTTAACGTGTTGAAGATCGTCTTGGGCTTGGTCAAGAGTGAAGCCCAGGGATACTACCTCCTTTCTGAGCTCTGAAAATTGGGCTTCCGATGGAGAAATTATATTGGATGAGGCCATTGTTTCCTTTGTTTGAGTAAATTGGATATGTTAAAGCCCTATATTTATACTAAACATGTGATCACTATTCAACGACTATATTAGTATTGGTATCAATTCATAATGGTATATTAAAATCCAAAAACATAAAACCAAAGAAGTGCATATGTTTTATATAACTATCTTATAGAATAATACATTCAATCAGATTATAAAGATTTTCATTATTAAAAGTTTGGGTAGTTAAAATAATTCCCCATTATGAAACTTCAGCATCAAAAGTTTGTTTCCACACTAAAGCAGATGTGCTTTACTCTGCTTCATAACTTCTTCTGATTCCTACATTACCTCTTCCAACATGTATTTTTCCACAACACCTTGATGGGTGTATTGTCCATTTTCATAGAACATTATACATACGATCAAAGATATTCACCAGCTTCTCTTCATAAGAGAATTTATTATCCAATGGTTACAACTATGGATTTAGTACATGAAAGGGGTTAGGTATATTCTTCCTCTATAGTGATACATGGAATATATCAGGTACATGAGATAGTATCGGCGGGAGTGCTAATCAATAGGCGACTACCCAAATGCGATCAAGGATCTCAAAACGGCCGATGTACCTTGAAATAAGCCTTCCCTTCTTACCATATCTCATAAATCTTTTATATGGTGATATTCAGAGGAATACCATGTCTCCGACATCAAACAATAGGTCTCATCGATGATTATTAGTATAACACCTTTTTCAACTCTGAGTAGATTTAATCTGTTGTTGGATGTTATAATCCTTCTCAGTCATTTCATCAACCATTTCTGGCCCGAGGAGTTTTTTCTCCCCAACTTTATCCCAACATGTCAGTGTTTTGAGACTATTCCCATAAAGAGCGTCATTAGAAGCCATTAGGATTCTCAATTAGAAACCACTGTTATAATATAACTAAAATATATGAAGTTTTTGATCTCATCCTTCATTGAAGTCCATTGATCATTCTATCATCATGACCTCATGTGTTTGGATAGTCCAATGAGATCAGCCATCAATTTGAGGATGATAAATTGTACTGAATTTCATCTCAGTTTTCAGAGCCCCTAGAATACTCATCTAAAACATAGAGGTGAATCCTGGATTTTGATCAGATGAAATTGATAGTGGTACTCCATGTAGCCTTATCACTTCATTGATATATATCTGTTACAGATTATCCAATTATAAATCTTCTTGAATTTCAATGAAATGTGCTATTTTAGTAAAAATATCTACAAAAAACAAGATATAATTGTTTCTTTTGGATGTCTTTAGTAGTCCAGTGATAAAGTCCATGGTGATGTTCCCCCACTTCCATGATGGTATGGGTAATGGATTTATCATTCCGTTAGACTTCTTCCTCTCTACCGTCACCTGCCGACATAGTAGGAACACTTATATATACTCAGAGATCTCCTTCTACATGTTATCCCACCAAAAATACTCTCAATGATCTCTATACATCTTTGTGTTTCTTGAGTGGATAATGAAATTTGATCTATGTGCATCATAAAAAATAAAATTCTTAATTCCGGCATTGATAGAAATCATAGTCTTTTTATAATTCTCACAATTTCTTATTCATTAACATTATCTTCTGGGGATTTTACTTATTCTGATAGATTAAAATTTATTATGAATTTTCACATCATCCCTTAGAGCATCCTTTAACCTTTCCAAAAGAGATGGTAGAGCAATAATTTGTTAATGGATTGATAGTGTACCCTTATTCATGATTACCATGTCCATATACATCAAATCTTTGAAGATTGGATACTTTGAATTCCCATTAATGATAGAATTGTTGGGTCCTTTCTACATAGATCATCTTCAACCTTATTCGCTTTCCCAATGGGGTAATGGATTATAAGTCATAGTCTTTGATCATCTCTAATTGTAATCGTTGGAGCATAGTCATCTCTTTCTAAATTAATATATACTTGAAGCTTTTTTTGGTTTGTATATATTTCACATTTCTCCCCAAAGTGGTATTATCGCAAATTTTTTAATGAGAAGATTTCTACAGCCTACTCCAAATCATTTGTTGGGTAGTTTTTCCCACTAAAATTCAATTTCCTTGAATCATAGGCAATGACTTTTTCATTTTTCATCAACACACAGCCCATTCCCTTCTTCGATGCATCACTAAATACCACAAAACGTTCTCCACATATAGGTAATGTGACACAAGAGTAGTGATAATCCCCTTTTTCACCTCCTAGAATCTCTAATTTCATTCATTAATCCATGAAAACTTTACTCCCTTCTGAGTTATATTGGTAAAGAGGGTTGGACAATTGTGGAAATTTATCAAAAATCAGAGATAATATCAAGCTAACCCCAAGAAGCTATCGATATCTTTTATCGATGTTGGCCTCGGTCATCCCTCAATTGCAACAATCTTGGGGGGATGAAAAGATATTCCATTACATGTCATGATATAACCCATGAATGAGATTTCCTTCATCCATAACTCACACTTACTGTACTTTCATTGAGAGTCTCCTTTAGCAAGGTCTCTAGTATAGTGTTTAGATACTCCTCATGCTCTTCTTTAGTTTAGGAGTATATTAGAATATTGTCTATAAATACTACCACAAATTTATTGATATACTATATAAAGACTATATTAATCAATTCCATGAATATTTTCAGAGTATTAGTGAGTCCTAAAGGATTTTCTATGAATTCATTGTTCCCGTAACTTGTACTAAAAGAAGTCTTGGGGATATCATCCTTCTTCACCATTACTTTATAAAATCCCGACCACAGATCCACATTAGAGAAGTATTGTTCTCCACATAGTTGATTAAATAAGTCATCAATTCGGAGAAGAGGATACTTGTTCTCTATCTTTATTCTTTTGAGCTCACAATAATTAATTTCAAAGGGGAATTGACCCATCATTCTTCTAGACCAAGAGGACTAGGGCACCCCATGGTGAATCATTGGGGCGTATAAACCCTTTATCTAGATTCTCCTGTAGATTTTTCTTCATCTCCTTAAGATCCAAAAAGCCATTATATATGGAGTTTGGGATATTAACAACACCCTAGGAATATGATGAATATGGAATTCACCATATCTTCTATGAGGAAGATTGTTCAATTCCTCAAGATACAAATCAGTGAATTACCTCACAATATGTATGTCTTCAAGGATGGTTTCTTCCGTAGACTCAATCATCTATGAAAGATACGTGTTCCCATAGGGTATTAATATACACACTTGAGATGAAGGTGCTAATGAATATTCATTATCCTCCTTGCACTTGTATAGAATTGGGGGTCAATTTCCCATATATAGAGTGACTTTCCACTCACAGAAATTTATGTAGGCTCTATATAAGGAATACCAATCCATGCAAATAGTTGCATCAAAGTCCACAAAATTGTGTATGATGATGTTTACCATGTAGTTCAACCCAAAATTAAAATAGGGATGGAGTTATATTTATGGAATGTAATGATTTCCCCATATTTAGTACTCACCAAAACTATAACATCACTATTTTTTGGTGGTGTTGATATTGTTCTAAAACATTTTGTTATATAAAAAACATATAATGAGAATCAAAAAGTATGTTTGCTATTGCTGAATGAATAACTAGAGTTCTTGTCACAACTGCGCTGTCGGGGTTCTCATCTATAATAGTGGTGGATAACACTCACCCTTGTCTCCAAGGTGGTTATTGGTTGCGTCTGAAAACCCGTGGCAGAGGGCAGTGGTTTGAAAAGCGCTCTGCTTCATTGTATTTGAAGCAATGAATAGTGCATTGAGGGTCGAACAGAGTGTTCCTATACTCTGTCATAGATGCGGGTGTTTCTTATTGGTAGTTAATATCGAGGTCCCCTTCTATTCCACACCTATAAATTTCCTCTTCCCCTTTATGAAATTTCTTGTGTGTTTCTTTCCACACCATTGGTAAGTGGGGTGATGGATTTTCATAGCACCATCAGATTTATCCATTCGACTGCCAGAATTAAATTTCAATTTATACTTCTAATCCCCATGATACCATAGAGATTTTCTAATCTCTATTTCAGCATTTAATGCATATCAAACTATTTCTTCATAGTTCTTGAATTCATGGATTTTTAGGGATATTCGTACTAAAGGTTTTATCCCACCAACGAATCGGTCAAATGGGTAATGACAAAGTCAAAGGCATATCGTGAAATTCTTGTGAAGATTTCCTCATAAAATCTGATGGATTCATCATATTTTATCATTAGTTCAAGGACATACATTTCCATATTATGCTAGAAGGTGCACAGAAAATATTTATTGAAAAATATTATCTGGAAATCCTTCAATTCCAATGCCTCGATCTCTTCCTCAAGATTCGTATTTCTTATCAATGTCCACCATTGAACAACTTCACCCTCAATGTGATAAAAATCCATACTAACATTCTCTAGTTCAGAACATTGAATGATGGATGATATATTTTCAATGGAGTTGATCCATTTTTATTGAAATTGAGTGATTATTTGATCCATTAATGTAAAGAGGCCTTTAGATCATGAAGCTCTCGATTTCTATATGTTCATTCTTGGGCGGAGGGGGGGGGGGGGGGTTTGAAAATTCTTCTTGGAGAAAGATTCTATTCAAAACATGAGGTTACTGAGACATTATCATGACAATGTTCTTGATTCCCATTCCCATTATATTGGGAATCTCATTAGAATAGTCATCACATTGATCTTCACATCGGCTGTTAGCCTGAGTCCTTATATCACTGGCCATTGGATAGATAAAAGGAAAGTTAGGGTTAAATCATAATGGGTAATCAATAGACAAATATAAATTACTTATAAATTAATTTTATTTCCATATCTTATGAATTTATAGTCTTCAATATATGTAATTCAAGATCTACTTCCCAACATATATTCTTAGGGGAATTTTTTCCTATAATAACGGTTTGTACTAAGTATATTAATTTACCAAATCATATTCCCTAGGAGTGTTGTAATCATGAGTAAACCTAGTCCCATTTTCATGCACAAGTTCTCGTTCGAGTATAGCATAATGAAATGTTTTCAGGTTTTACCCCAAGATACATATGTTCTAGAGCCACCTCTACCTTCTCGTATCCAGAAATAGATATATTTTATTGATAAAACAAATAATTAATACTCCACATTATTTTGGTATGTTTTTATTTTACATAGACTTGTCCCTAAGGCTTTAACTTCGATTTTCTAATTTTAATCCCAAAAATAACTAAACATATTATCTATATCCAAATATAATTAAATTGATCTTTATTAAACACATAAACATGATTTATTAAATAAAAATTCACTTCCAAAAACTATTAGTATTTATAGGTCTACTGTCTTATAAAATTTGGAATTTTACATAACATTTTAGAACATAAAACATAACATCATTATTAGAAACTTCTTTTACATGACCATAACATTCCTCCGTTATTACTGACGCATGGGATAACCTGAGGACACATATAATAAAATGGTGAACTATAAATTCTAGTAAGGGAGTAAGAAATTCATAACATGAATAATAAAATACATGTTAGAAAATATGTATATCAATGGACCCCAAGAGAAACATGAACATGATGTCACAATATAGCTTGATTATCAAAACAGGGAAATGTGGCAGCAACAATTAACATCATTTTAGCATGATCCAAGGATAATGGAGCATGAATAAACCGTTATTTCACTTGAATTATAATGGATAAACCCTCACTTCACTTGACATGTCGTGATACTATTCTTTACCCAATCCATTAGAGCACTATCTGAGCACACCCTTCTTAATCATTTTATTTCATGAAGAAGTGTGCCCCATGGATCATATTACAAGAATTCATTAAATGTTATCATTTATTCAAAGATAAAATAATGTAGAAGTCATACATGAAACTCTATATTAAATAATTAAATGTGCATACAGGTGAATTCCCTTGATAGGTAAACGGACATGGTATTCACTACATAATGACTTTGTATTGGATAATCGTGGTGAAATTTTTGCAGCATAACGGTGTGACATAAGAATTCATAAAAATGGTTGATGAGAGATAAATGGGTATCTCATAATATGTACATGAAATGGAATGTAAGGGGTTATATAGATACATGTATCACTATATTTAATGGAGTATTTATTCACAAATAAAAATAAATTATTAAATGTAAATGAGGAAAGAGAAATCCCTTATGAAATTTCAGCATGGTGACTGGTGTACATGGAGATATTAATGAGAATAAAAGGGGTATATAAAAATTAAATCATAAGGAGGGATTTATAGGGTAGGAGAAAAATCATACACTATATTTTTTATTTGAAATGGAAAAGGTATAGAAACATAATGAATCCTGAACAAACATGAAAGAGGAAGAAATCCATTATGGAATTTCGACGGGGTAATAAGTGTACATGGGATGCATTAATGAAGAAGAAAGGGGTATTTGATCATTAAAAAATAAAAAGGGAAGTATTGGGGAGTTGAGAAATCATACCCAAAAATTTTTAATTGAAAATAAAAGGGAATAAAAATATAAGGAATCTTGGACATAAATAAGGATTGAAGAAATCCCTTACATGGAAGTGTGATCCCAACGACATGGGAGTGGTTTGAGAGAGGATCCTTGGGAGAGAGTGGTGCATTGAGAGGATTTTAGATAGATGAGGTTAGGGTTTAGTCAAGATTAAAAGTCATTGAGTGGAGATGAAGTTGGTGCGTGGGTGGGTTTATCTAGGAAAGGAGATAGAATTCTTTATTATTTAGGTTTTGGACACAACACATTAAACTAATAAAAACTACAAAACAAACCTTGGTTTATTACAATGATTTATTCAAATGGGGAGTGGAAAAAATTATATTATAAGTATAATGTCCAAACTTCTTAAATTATTTGTGTTTCTTATGTGAAGGTGATTCACACTCTCGAGGAAAACATTTTAAACTGTTGAAATATTTTATATGCATTGGAGGGTCAACTAATGCATTGTAAAATAAATAAATAAAACCTAAAATAAAATTAGTTTAAAAGAAAAATATATATTTCTATAAAATACATTGTATAGTATTTTTTTCATCCCTATTCAGTCATTATGATGTTATATTACACATTATATAATTAAACAGGATTTAATTTTTACCCAAAAAATTTGAACGTGTCACAAAAATATGAAAAATTTACCATTGGATAATTTAGATGAATTGATTATAAAAATAATATTCATTTTATCTAAATAATTTTCTAAATATGTTAATACTTAATTTTAAAATAAAAATAAACATTTATAAAAAATTCATGTGTTTTATCAAAAACAACATTCAAACATTAATAAAAATCACAATTATATTCATAGAAATTATATTATCATTTATTTTTAATAAAATGTAGTTTATAAATAATATTTTATTAAAATAATATTTAATTCAATAACTCATTATTTCATCAAAATATATTTCTAAATTTTTTATTAACTAAAAATATTATATGTGCTTTAAAAACTATTTACAAAGTGACAATTATAAAATGAATGTATATTATTTATTAAAAAATAAGGCACATTATCATAGTGCTAGGTTCTTGTTACATAACATCTTATAACACCCATATAAGACATATGTTTAAGGTTTGTGATGGTGACTTACTCTTGGGGTGGCTCAGATGACATCGCTCGGGTGGTAATCTCTACTAACTTCTACTTCTTTCGTAGGTGGCTCTATTCAAGCATAACATGTTAAAGCTCGGCATGGGATTGGTCAAGAGTGAAGCCCTGTAATACTACCTCCTTTACAAAATCCAATAAATGTGCTTCATATGTAGAAATTATATTGGATGCTCTCATTTCTTCCTTTTTCTGTGTAAATTGGATTGGTTAAAGCCCTGTATTTTTACTAATCATGTGATCACTATTTAATGACTATATTTGCAACTGTAAGAAATCTTAATGGTATTTTAACATCCATAAACACAAAACTATTAAAATGTATATGTTTTATATAACCATCATATATAATAATACATTTACTCATAACAAGTGGATTTTTCCTTATTAAAATTTTGTGTTGTGACATATATTTACCGATTTAATGTGATATAATAATATTTTTATAGTAATTATTAACCATAATAACATAGTGTGTCTACCCACCTCCTGAAAAATGGAACCCATTTCCCAAGCATAGAGATTAAATTTTAATAGAGTTGTTATAAACATAATATATGTTTAGTTGATATTTTAGTTTTATTATAAAATTTTATTTTGTTATAATGAAATTACGAAAGAAACTCACGGGAACCCTAATAAACTCCCCCAAAACAAGCTATTACTAGGAAAGTTATTCACTCATAGTTCGAACTAAATGTATCTCTACCCAAAATAATAATAATTAATCACCCCTCACTGATCACTCACATAATTTGAATCACAAATGTTTTACACCACATATGTGTCTCCTTAGGACACCGTTAACCCATAAAACATTTCTATAAAAAACATTAAATATTTATCTCTTGTCAATCGATACATCTCCCTATAACTACTATTTAGAATGAAAAAAAATTAAATATTTAAATTATTATAAATATTATATTTTTTAAAAGGAAGGCAATAACATGGGATAACCATTATATTATATGGAGAGGGTTAGGATTGAATTGTTTTAACATTATATGTAGGGTTTGTGAAGAAACACATTCGGGCACAAACCCACATAGGTCGGTCCTACCCTTCCCCAGACTGTCTGGTGTACATTACTAATCTTGAGAGATTTACTTTTTCATAATAATATTATCGGTGTTTTCCCATAATGGGTTAACTCATTTTTAATATTTGGTAGACATGATTGGTGGGAATAATAATGTTATTTTAAAAAAATATTAAACCTTTATTAGTCAGTAGTGTGTAGATTAGTGAGGTGGATATATTTATTGATGAATAGTACGATACTTATCTCAGAAGGTGAAATGATTTTTGTAATGGGGATGACATAGAGAGAAGATTTTTTGGTGGTGGATTGGGAATAATTATATCCAATATTTGTTTCTTACTTACTTATAGAATGTGATTTTATTATTTGAAATAACTTTGCTAATTTTAATGATTGTGTTGAAGTAATGTTTTCATAGTTTCATTATATAATTGTTCGTAAAAATTATCAGTGGTCATTGGAAAATATTTTATTGACATTATAGTGGTATAGAGTCTCTATGTCAATTTTTTGGGCACTAAGGAAAATGGTTGATGTGTAACACCTTGTTCCTTTATGAATTATTATTATTTTTAATAAATTAAAATTATTTAATTGGAAGTGTTGCATGATACCCTATGTTAAGAATGATTTATACACAAAACCAAGTAAATAATGTACTAAATAAAAAACTGAGTTTATATTTAAATACACATAATACTATGTTTTTCTATCATTAAATATAATACAGTGTTCCTTCGATAACATGAGTTATAAGAAATACTGATTTTTACCGAACTAAAATATAATATTAATATTATAAATTATTATAATATTTTTCACCTAATAATTTAATGGATGGAATGAATAAGATCAAATAAATTATGAAAATATAAATTAATTACATGTTTATTAGTTATCCATTGATTATAAATAAATTAATAATTATTTGAATGAAAAAAAACTTTAAAAAATGGAATTTTTTCACAACGGTTGTTTAATCGTGATGGGTGGAAATAATTTAAAACTAAATTTTGAAAATTGTAGAAAATATATATTTAATAAATAAAATAATTTTTCTAATTCGGAATATCAAAATTATCTTAATCATAATAGTTGGTATTTTTCTAATAAATTTCATTTTTTGATGAATTGTAAAAAAATACTAATTTTTTATTGAAAATAAACTTTTAAAAAATAATTTTAATGATAAAAAATATATATAATTGGTTATATATTTTTATTAGTCAAATTTTATAAATATAATGAATTTTTTTCATTGGACTCATTTTTATATTTAATATTTATATAAAAATACTTTATTCTTTTGACAATTTTCAATTTAAAAACCCTTTTTTCATCACGTTTGTAGGATTTATTTTAAATTAAATGCTTCTAGTAATATGGATTGAATTTGGAAAAAATGATTCCATATTTCGAAGCAGATAAATTTTTAATGACTAAAAATGAAAACCTAATTTATGACCAAATTGATTAGTGGTAACTGTTAAAATTAATTAAAGTTATTTGGTAAAAACATTTTCACCTAGTTTTTATACATAGAATATAAGGTGTAAAATGACTTACCATCTTGCCAAAAATCAATTAAAGTGAAATATTTTGACTCTTAAAACCTCATGATCTATTTTTATGAGCCATTTAAATACTATTACATGAATTTAAGGTATATGACATGTTAAGTAATGAAAATTGTTAAAAAATGAACATTAATTACCTTAAATATTTATAAATAGTCGGGATTGGAAAAATAATAATATTTTCATTTATAAATGTAACTTTTAAATTGAACTTTTATTATCATGATAATTTATTTTAATTTCTCCGAGGTAAAATAATTTCTTAAAATTATTATGATATACAACCACATTAATTATTTAGTTTATAATTAATTCAAATAAATTGTACTAAAATATTAAAAGTGAGGTAAATTGATTGAATTATTATCTCCAATTATTTTAAACAATGATCATATAATGATACATGTGTTTTAAATTAATATATAAATATTACATTATTTTATTGATATTTTTAAATCAAATTAAATAAATACTCTCAAAATTGACATTAAGGATATTTTATAATAAATTATATTTTTTATTGACATAAAATTAATAAAAAGCACATATTCTTCCAAGTGATTTTCAAATGTAAATGAATATAATATGTGGCCCCTTAATGGTTCTATTAATCATATATAATAATAATATTTCCCATTTACTTGTAAAAACATTGTTAGAATGGTTAGGGTTAAAGCAATGCTCTTATAGGTAAATTTCTATTCTATTAAAATTAATTTAAAATACATATGGGAAATATTTTAATTTATATATTAGATATAAAAATTTAAAATTCATGGGTACAAATTTACTAATAATTCTCACATTAATTTAGTCAAAATAGATAATTTTTCAAGCTATAAAAATTAGTTAGCTTAATAAAGACCAAAATAGAAATTTTTTTGGAAACATAGATGTTAGGGAAGAAATTTATAAAAATGAATTTATATTCATATCATGGAGGTATTCATCATCCAAAAAACCCTCCCCTTAATTGTTATCTATTTTTTGAACAACATGAGTTAAAAGAGGCCACCCAATAGTGAATACATTTGATTATCTATAAGAATGTATGTCCTACTCAACTGTAAAATGGTAAAAACTACCCTCCATTATACATGATTCTTAATCCATTTTCATAGACCAAAAACATCTAAATATCTTTTATGAATACTTAAACATTTCATATAATCCTTATTTTGGGCATAAATCTAGCAATTGAAGGTTTTAATGTAAACTAAAAGAGGATACACAAAGAAGAGGTAATATTCTTTTGAGGAATTTTTATAATATTTTATTCACCACCTAAATTCAATAATTATTATATCATTATTATAAACAAAACATAGTATCATAAATACCTTGATATTTGTTTAGGTTAAGGTTAATTATGAAAACATCACACACTTATATCAAATGGGTTACAACATAATTTTTATTATGTACGACGGCCTAACGACTCATGAGATAATGTAGTTTGTTTTTCCATTACCCAATTTCATGGTTGGGATAATGATTAATTTATAGGGTTTATATAATATAAAATATATTAATGATTTTATTATGAATCTTTAAGTTTTATATCACATATAACATCATTCTTTTCATTTTGTGAGAATAAGATAACTGTTTTCGTGTGTACGGTAGTCTACCACTTCGCCAAACAATGTGATATGTTCATACTATACATGGAATTTATGAAATAAGGGATTAATAAAAAACTCATATATATGTAATAAATTATATTATATAATGATAACATATTTCATTTACTTTTATTTCTTAAGACCCCCAAAGAGAATAAAAGACAATGTTTATTTGTATATACAACATACCCTCTCCATTAAGGGTGTATTTCATTTATTGTAATAAAATTTCAGGAGTTATTTTAAATAAATATATAATGAATATATATGATAGTTATATAATTATTAGTATTATGTAGATAATGGATTCATTTTCAATGTAATTAGTCCAACAAAATAGAAAATAAAATGTTTAACAAAAAATAAAGCAGGTACTACCTGAAAGATAACAATAACATGGAACATTAAATAAACCATTACTATGATGTCATAATTAAATAATATATGGTATTATATATTCCAATATGTTTCTATGGTATATTTATATAAAAAGTATATTTATTATACAATATGTTTGACTGAGTACTATGGGAGCCAAGAATTAAAGTATGTGAATTCCTAGTCTAATTTTTTTTCTTAGAGAATTATTCCATGTTCATGAATTTTAATGTGGTTATTATAATAAAACAATACATGATATATCATGAATATACATAATTTCTAGATAATTAATGTTTCCATTGGTTTTATTATTTCGCATATGTGATGATTCTATTAATACTCATGCTGTAAGTGATTTTCATCTTACTTTTTTACTTATGTGAGACATATTCTATATTCACCACCTCAATAATTTTATATGGTGTATATACAAACCATGAGTGTATTTTATTAAGTTTCTACAAAAATAAACTGGAATTTATATATCCATTTTTTGTCTCATTTTTATGGTGTTTATTAATCAAAATTCAAAAAACTTGTAATGGATTTGTGTCTCAATATTTTTTATTTGAGGCGTATGTCATGATATAGACCTATATTATATAATGAAGAGTATATGATACCATTTTATACGTAATATAATTAATTTATATATCATAATTATATTTTAAGGTCTATTTTATGTTACTCCATCCTGGGGATTACGATTCAATGTTACCATAGGATTAATGATTTTATATTACAATCTCATCGTTTATTAAGATTGTTTATGATCTGGTCTCAAATGTATAAATCTCATGATCTAACTCTTAAGGATAAAATGAATTTTCTTCTACAGTGTTTTTTCATAATATCATTAATTAATTGTAAAATTTATACATTATTGGATACATAATATAACAATTATTATTTTAAGAGAACATGAATTTATTTAAATTTTTGGTGGGAAATATATGTTTTTTGAAAAAATGATTTCTATTTTTTTTTCAAAATGTTTTAAAATCATATATTAACTCATTTTCAAGGATTTGTTTTATTTTTTTTTACAATGTATTTTAAATGTTTTTTTGAATTATCCATTATATGTTTTCAATCTTATTCTAAATGAAAAATTCTTTCAAAATCTTTTATGATTTAGTTATAATTTTTCATAGGGGAAAGGATAATTTTCTCAAGAAATGTTTTAAATGAATTTTCAAAAAATTTATTATTTGGTTCCAATTTTATTTAGAAATAATATTATTTTTTAAAATATATTATGAATTTGATTCTGAAAGAAAGAGTATATTACGTAGAAAATGTTCCAAGTGATCATTTAAAATAATTTTCTATATTATATGATATATTTTTATAAAATTTATGGTTTACTGGGGATATGATATAATTATATCATTAATTATATTTCTCAAAATGATTTATATTATATTGTTATAATGTTTAGGAAACTAGATTCCATAGCATGGTATTTACCATGATAAAATTATTATGAAACCCTCTAATTTTTAAGAGTTATACTTTGATGAAAATATTATAAATCATATTGCTTCTCTATAAGATATTATATGATGAAATTTTTATAATTACCATTTTATATGATGGGTTATTATTTGATGAATATTTACTATCTTGTGGAATTCAAAAATATGTTTCTCTTTATATGAATGTTGGTACCTATATCTCTCTCCAATTAATTGGGAAATGTTTTATATCTCATGAGATTAATAGGACTAGAATGGGGAGAGAATATGGTCTAGTAAGATACAGTTGGAATAATAATTGGACTCAAATAAGTAATACAGGGTTGCAACAGAAAGTGAGAGAGTTCCAGTATTTTAGTTTTGGAATGGGGAGTGAAACCTATTTAATAAATGACTTTATTTATATTATTATATTGGTTTTAATCCTTGACTAATATGGATATTATTCTCTATTCATAAGTTTATTCCACAATTATGCATCTTATTCATATGTTTTGACCTCATGGAATATCCACTTGATTCTGTTATGATTCATGTATTATGATATGTCAATATTTATGTCATGAATAAATATCAATAACATTAATATGAGGGATATTATATATAATGTTATTCTCATATTCTTATACCCATATGATCTTGTTATGATTATGCATCTCGATTATTTACCCATAGATTGAATCTGATCTCAATATTTATTTTATTTCCTTTCCAAAGATTATTATGATAGGTTATACACATGATTATTAAATGTGGAGTTTTTGTTGGGAAATATTGCTGATATTTCAGCATATTAGAATATTGTGTTCTATGTTTTCAACGACACTAAACTATTACGGTCCCCAAGAATGTACATCTGTAATGTGTTGAGTATTAATCTAAAAATATGTAATATCCATGTATGTTAATCCTGGAACACTATAGTTGGTATCACATGATATTTTTAGTGACGATTTTGAATCATGGATGAGAAAAAAATATTGATATCCCTATAGATATTTCTACAAAAATGTCTACAGTTTTATCTAAGGATAAGTTCATGGATGAGTCAACGCATTGAAAAATGTCCAACAAATTTAGTAAATGATTTAGAGATTGGTTTCCAATAAATATATCCATGTATGGATTATACATGTGCGTTTGGATCTAGAACAGATATACCAATGGTTAGAATCCCCAAAAAAACATATCGAGTAACACTCGACTAGGAATTGTTGCACAACCATGGGCCTTTCTGAAAACATAGTTTGACACGCCCATGAGATGTTCGTTGGAAATTTGAAAAATCATTACAAAACATAATGAATAATCTAAATTTATATTGAATGTCAATAAATTAGGATTAAACTAAGGTATCATGGACTAAAAAATTTGGTGTTTATCATTATACATTGTATAAGTGATTTTATGATTATGTGGTTTTTCATTGTGATTATTATTTCTTATACTATGTTTTGTTTTAAACCATTGTATTGAACTAGAATGAATCATGTTAAAATTTAATATGATGGAATATTTAATTGATTTTGAGAGATCAAATTTGATGACGTTTGGAGAGAAATATAATATGATTATGGAAGATCAGATATTGTGGTATATGATTAATGATATTAACACCAATAATATTACTGACACATCAAATAAGATGATGATTAAATTTTATAAAAGGACATCTGGTAAAGGATATAAAAAAAGACTCATATTACGACTTATCAATAATGTTGATTGAAAATCATTATGTAATATCTAAAATGGGGGGTATGATGTCATCAATGTGGTGAAATGGATCACAGTGTGAAAATATTTTGAGGCGTTTATAGTCTCATATATGGAGAACAAGGTTGTTACCCAAATAAACTCCCTAACCAAAGAATATAAACTTAGACCATGAATATACCATTTCCATGATAATAATTGAAGTGTAAGGATTGAATTATTTATGTTCTTGGATTATATAATTATGAATTTTGATATATATAAGGATTAATCAATATATGTTTTTCATCTATGATTTGAATGAATATGTTGAATGATATTGATGGACATGAAAAGTGATTTAATGGAAGGGTGATATATTTATTATGGGGAGATAACCCTTCACATGCTCTTGAGGATTTGAAAATGATGTTTAGTATGGATAAATTGATGGGTGATATGGATAAACTAAATTTGATATTATTGATGACTTTAGAATTGATAAAGTTCATGTCAAAAATATTATTTATGTTTTTAGTGATGAATCTTATAATCATTTTTGATCTATTTAATATATTCACTAATTTGATGATTTATTCAAGGAATTTGGATGAATGATTGTTTTTATTATGGTTATTTGTTAATTTGGGTTATTACCATGTTTGAAGAGAATATGGGATGAAGGTATTCATGTGTTTGGCATGTGAAAGTCATGAGATACAAAATAATTTATAGGAGATTAATGTTATGTTTATTTTGAGAGTTTTTTCACATCTATTATCATGATTTGGATTTTTTTGTTTAGGGGTTTCATAAATTTATAAATTTATAGAATTTTTAGGTTCTACATTGGATGATGCTTTAGTGGTTAATGAATTATTTCACCATATGAGTATTTATGCATAAATTGTGATAACCATTTTTTATGATAACAAATTAAGATAGATATAATGAGTTACCATTATATTATGGATCTTATTATCAACTTTTTTCTATAGTGTTAAAAAAGAACCATAACTTATATGTGTGGTCAATAAAGTGTAAATTACTCAAGGAACAGACTCTGGGTGATATTGTTTCTATGAAAGGGAATGAAATCTTGTATGTAAATCTCTACATGAAAATTATTTATCAATTGGAAACGGGTATTGAAATAAAATTTTATCCTATTATCATCATGTTTATGAAATTAGTGACATTTTTTCAAGAAACATTGGTTTTCGATTTTATGATCATTTGCATTCTCCTAACAATGATCTCTATCACGCTGCATTAGTTTTTGGGTGTTATTATTCTCTTATTTCCATGTTTTCAATTCCCACATGGGTCCTCATTTTAGGAAACCTAGTTATGAGTTTCTTTGGGTAACTATTATTCTTCTAAAATTAACAATCTAAATGAATTTATAATTTTCATTTGTAATATGGGGGTTTATATGAAAATTATTTTCAATTATTAAACATTTTATGAGGAATAAAAAAATTTAGGTATAAATTCATTTTACAGGAGCCTAGAATGTAACACCATGGGATTTTATGATTTATTTTTCATGAATAAATTAAAATTCATTGACAGCTGACATTGCACAATACACCATGTTATGTTTTTTTTCTACACAACACCAGGTAAAACATGTGATACACAATAAAATGAATTTATCTTGTGATACACACAACACTATGTTTGGCATATGTTTCACAAAATACTGTGTTCCTTTGATAACATCCATGACACTTAATATAGATTTTTACCAAACTAAAATATATAAATACTATTATTATTTAATATAATACTTATCGGTTAGAAAAATTAAGGATGATAATGAATATAATCAAATAAATTATGAAATTATATATTTTTCACAATTTTATTATTTTTATTTTGATTATAAATAAAATAAGATTCATTTAATTGAAAAATATATCTATTTTGAAAACATGTATCTTTTCTAAAAAATAGATAAATTCCATTTAGAATAAATTAAATAATATTTAATTTAACCACAATTATAAAAAAATTTAAACAAATTATATTTTTAATTAATAATACAATAATTATCTTAGGTTCATTTTTTGGTATTTTTCTGAGAAGAATCATATCTGCTATGAGTAGTGAAAAATATTAAATATTAATGGAGAACATCCATTTTGATTAAATAATACAAAATGATAAAATATATCATATTTTTTAAAATTAAATATAGTTCAATTATACATATATTAATTTAATTTGGTCTTTTAGGCTCATTTTCATATTGAATTTTGATATTAAAATATTGAATACTTTTGAACATTTTCCACTCCAAAACTCTGTTTCTCCTTACATCTATTGGATTATTTTTAAATTAAATTTATCAAATTCTGTGAATTTAATTTTGAAAAAAGGATTCCATATTTTTTATCAAAAAAGTTTATAATTTTAAAAATTTAATGATATTTTTGTCCTAAATTGAGTACTGAAAACAGATAAAAATAATTAGAGTGATTAAGGTAAAAACAAGTTTACATAGTGGTTAAAAATAGAATATAAGTTGTAAATTTAACCTACCAACATGAAAAAAACTCATTGGATGGGAATATATAGACCCTTAGCACCTCTTTATATTTTTATTGATTATTAGGATATTATTCCATCAATGAGACCTATCAATAATCTTTAGTAATGAAAAGGAAAAAAAGGAATCTTCATTTCATTTAATATTTATAAATTTTTTTGATATGGAAGAAGAAACATATATTATTATATATATATCTAATTTATTGTTAAATGAGTATTTTATATCATTATAATTCATTTAAAATTTATAGAGACAAAATAATTACTTAAAATTCATAATCATTTCTATCGAAGGAATTATTTAGTAAATAATTAATCAAAATATTTGATACAAATGTGTTGTAAATAGAATATATTATTTTCTTAAATTATATTTTTAGAAGAATAAATAATTTTACATAGTTTTTATTAGAATATATTGTAATTAAATTGTTATGTTGATATTTTCAAATTAAAATTAATCAAATAATATCCAAATTGGAATAAAAGTTATTTTATAATAAATGAAATTTTATTAAATGATTTAAAATTTCAAAGAAAAATATACTAATTATAATTATTAATAAATGTTAAAAAAAATATTTTATGTTCCATTTATGTAAAAAATGATCCTTTATAATTAAAATATTGAACCCCAAATATTAAAACCATGTATGGGTGGTAAAAATTAATGTAATATTTTTTCAAGTTACTTGTGCTTCTGTTAAAATTAATTAAAATAATTATATTTGTTATTTTATAAATTAGATATCATATTTTAGAATAATTTTTTCTAAATTTTCTAATAAATATGACATTAATTTATCCATAATGGATAATTTTTATAGGAATGAAAATTAGTAACATTAATAAAAACTAAAATGGAAAAAATTGGGAAACATTGAAGATAAGGAAGAACATTATAAAAATGAGTTTCTATTTGTGTCATAGTGTTATTTTGTGACCTTATTAACCCTAACATATATTATTAAAAAAATAATGATCTACATTTTGTATTCGAGAACTCCCAATAGTGAAAACATTTGAGTATTTACAAGAATTACACTCCTCAATTCTAAACAGTAACTCACTGTCCCCCACTCTTCTCACCTCTAAATCCATTTTAATCAACCATAATTTTAAAAAATCACTTACCAAAATCCCATACATCATTTTATAATCCATATTATGTGAATAAAGAAAACCTTTTAAGGTTTTATTTCAATCCTAAGGACTATCCCCTTAGAATATATATATATATATATTTAAAATAATTTTTATTTAATTTCCTTCTCCACCAACATAAATTATACATATATCATGACTATATAAAAATATCATTATCATTCATATACACAGATGTTTTATGTTAATCTTATGATCTAAAAAATCACACACTTTCATCAAATGGAAAACAAAATAATTTTTCATGTGTATAGTGGACTACAACATAATGAAGAGATGAGGTTCATTTTTCCATTACAACTGTAAAAGGATGGTAATAATAATGGATTTATTTGTCATATATAATTTATATTATATTAATTATTTTATTATGATTATTTACTTTTTATAGTATGCACACCTTAATTATTTTTATTTTGGGGTAGTATTATAACTTCTTTCATGTGCATGAGGATGTACCCCCTTGCTATGAAATGTGAATTGTTCACTCTATAAATGTGCGTAATTAACAATGAGTTTAAATAAAATTTATATATTAAATAATTATGATTATTTAAAGATAATATATTTCAATTATTTATTTTATACTTTTCAACCCATTAAAAAAATATGAAACAACATTCATTCGTATGTACGACCTAGGGTGTCTATGAATGATTTATTTCATTTTTTATCACTAAATATCATGAGTTACTCAAAAAACACATATTATGAATTCATGTTACACACACACACACAGATATATATATATATATATATATATATATATCATGGTTATTATTTTTAATATGAAGGAACCATGATCAAAGTAATAATAAAAAAAATTGAAAATAATAACTTATAAGAAAAACAGTGATTATATTACCAGAATCATAACATTAACATATAATGGATGAAAAATGAGTTCTATAAACACATAAGTAAATAATACATTGTACTATAGATGAATATTAATTTTCAAATGATTTATGAAAAAGTTATATTGATTATACAAGAGTCTAGAATGAGTATGAAGGGAATAAAGACTTAATGTAAGGTGATTTCAAGTCTCACTTCTATTTATTGGATAATTATCCCATATTCACCAGTCATTTGTTTTGGGTGGTTTATATACATAAAAGATAAATGATATATCATGAAAATTACTCATTTTATTATTATTAATGTTCCCATTTATTTTTTTTACAGTGATTACAATTCAAATATTACTCTAGTAGTAAGGGATTTTCATCTTACTTTTTATATATGTGAGACATATGATATATTGACCACCTATTTCGTCAATTAATATTATATCATTCCCATGAATATATTTTATGATTATTCCACTAAAAATTATTTTTATTTATATATCAATTTTTGGATCTCTCTTTCAAAGGTATTAAAATTTAAAAGTTTCTGAAGTTATAACGTATTTTTGTCATAGTTTTCCTTCTTGGTGACATACATCATGATATGCACCTCTATTCATTCAAGATGTGTTTATAAAAACCCTTTAAAATGTAATATAATGTATGTATCTATAATTATGGTATTTTAAGTTCCATTTTATGTTATTCAATCATGGATCTTATGATGTAAGGTTACTAAACATGTAATAATTTTTTTGATACAATCTCTTCGCTTTCCAGGATTGTTTATAATCAAATATAAAATGTTTAAATGTCAAGATCTAACACTAGTTTATTGTATTTATTTTTATAATCCTATTTTTTTTCGTGATATATTCTTCTAATGCTACCATTTATCATCTCCATGGAACTTAACATAATAAAAACAATGTTTTTAATAAAATCTAACAATATTTCAATTATCAGTCAAAATTATGTGTTCATTAAAAAAAGGATTTATAAAAAAGTTTTAAAAAATTAATTAAATTAAAAATTAAGCTCATTCTTAGTGAAAATATTTTAAATTTTTTTATTCAACGAAAAAAAATTTGTTCTTAATATTAATTTATATGTTTTCAAGAATAGTTTCAAAGAAAATGTTTTTCAAAATGTTTTAAATTTTTGGAAAGAACATTTCGAATAGTATGTTTTATTTTAATAAATTAATGTTTTAAATGAATTCAAATATTTATTTATAATTATTCAAATTTATTTTTGATAATAAGTGATTTTGGAAATGTTTTTTGAAATTTATTTTCAATGAATGTTTATTTTCCTTATTTTCCATTCCATGTGATCTTTTAAAATCCTTCTCCATGTAATATGAAATCTATTTTTTAAATTTATGCTCTTCAAGGGATAGGATATAAATATACCATTCATATTTTCTCATTGAATGGTTTATTTTTTTTAGAATTATGTTTATGAAACATGATTATCTTCAACGAGGTTTACCATGATAAAATGCTTATGAAATCCGCTTCTTTTCACGGGATATTCTATGATCAAATGATTATGAAACATTGATATTATCCATTTTTATGATATAATGAAAGGTTTGTGATACCCATTTCATTTCATGAGTAATTATATGATTAGTTATTTTGATCTTTGGGAACACATAAATATGGATCACATTATTTAGTGTGTTTTCACGACCCATCCCCTGGGGCCCGTATCGTGAATACCACAATCCCGCCTTCTATAGGGAAGGGGATGACGACTAGAACAAAAGGCGTAACTCCCTAAAAACTGGGAAGGAATTGCCTTTATAAAACATAAACACACACAACCAGAGAACAAGAATATGCAAACACTTTGTAAAGAAATATAACAAGTGTGCTGAAAGTACAAAGGGGCCAGAAATACAAGCCCAACAGAAAGGTACAACTGAAAATGAAGGTAAAGTACAACTGTAAAGACAATAACTGAATGGTGAAGTATCTCCTGGATCATCCTCAAGGTTCTTACATGTAGGGTAGGTATAGATAGACACCTCATCTCTCCACGTATGTCTGTCACATCCGGGTACCGTCTCTTCATGAAGTCCACCTCCGGGTACCATCTATCTCTACAAGCCTCAACCGGGACCAGTGTTGTCCGTCATCTGCAACCAACACAACGAGGTGCGGGCATAGCCCGTGTAGGGGTGAGTATAATAATACTCAGTAGGGACCCTGAGACCCTCAAGGTCTCACTAAATCCAACAAGGATAAACCACAAAGAAATATCTCAACAGATAACCTTTACTTAGGTATATGCCCATACATATACATAATTTATCATGTAACCCATCTCAATCATGAGAAAAACACAAAGGTCATTGACTCAGCTCAAACCAGGATTTTCATTATCGAACCCACAACTACTGGAGAACTCCTCCTTTGTTGAGTACAGTGGCCCTGTCACGACTCCGAGGCGCTAGTCAATAACCTTATACTGCTGAGGTACTCCTTCTGTCGAGTATTGCGGGTCTGCTGCCAAATACCGGGAGCTCCGTCCGCTGTGGGTCTACGGCCAAATACCGAGCGCTCCCCCCCTAATAGCCTACAAAGGAACTCCTCTTGTCGAGTACCGCGGGTCTGTTTCCAACTACCAGGAACTCCGTCCGCCATGGGTCTGCTGCCAAATATCAGGTGCCCCATCCATTGGGCTAATCAAATCACTCCGATTCGAATCGGTCAAGTAGTCGTCAGGTATACAACTACTAGGTCTCCACACTCCGTATGCTCATCTCCGGGAGGATCCGCTCCACGAGCTACTGTTCATTACGTCCATGTGTCACGAAGTCTCATGTAGAAGTAACACAAACGACCGCCTCATCAATAGGGTGTCAATGCAACAGACGGCGCGTCAATCAGATTTTCGGTCTGTGAGTTATAAGGTTTTTAGTTTCGGGGGCCCTGTTGGTTTCGTGCAAGAACCAACCCGACCGTATCTCAACTATACCCAGAACTCCCATGGGGTATACTCCATGGGACGACTATGCTTCAAGATTATCGGCGCCGCTGACAGTTCGTCAAACGGATGTCTGGTGCCAAAGAGATAGCCCAAGAAGGTAATGGACCAGTAATGAGCGTAGGTCCGGTCCCACCCGGTCAGACCTACTCGGCCTATCCCAAACTAGGCCAACCTGGTCTGGGTCGACCCGGTCAGACTCGCTGGGTCAGAACTGGCCCATTGGGCGAGTCACCCCGTTATGTTTTGACACGGTACGCTGGGCTTGGCCCAGCGGACTGCGAGGGCGGTTCGACCCGATAGTCGCCACGTAGGCGGCTTGGTAACAGGGACCAAGAGACCAGGCCGGTTCGACCAGTGACACCGTGGGGGCGTCACAGGCCGGTTCAGAAGGCCGGTGACCGGGAGGCTAGTGGGAAGACCACGCGGGGCACGGGTGGGCCAGCTGGCCTCCGAGCGGGCCACGGGGGCATCGGGCAGCGCGCGGGTGCACCAGGCAGGGGGCCGAACGCCGGGCAGCACGCGACGGTGCACCAAGTAGCGCAGTAGGGCGCCGGGCAGGCCGCCGGTAGGGGCACCGGGCAGGCCTCCGATAAGGGCATGGGGTGGGGGGCTGGCTGGGCAGCATGCCGGGGGCACCGGGCTATGCCAACAGGGTGTAGGGGTGCGCTGGTAGGGCATCGCGGGTGCGCAGGCAGGGCGCAGCGGGTGCCGGGTGCATGCCAGGGAGCAGCGAGGGCGGCGCAGTTCACATAGGTCATGGGTAGAACAACCTTTGTTTCCTGACTTCGTCACTGTCACCTCATTGCCATGCCATCGTGGAGTCGTCACAAAAAGAACAACGAAGCGGTCGAGCCATGTTTGTATGGCCTGGTCCCTCCGCATTTAGGGTGGTAGAAATAGGTTCTCGCATGTATGAAGCACAACAACCACCTTTTGTCCTTTTTAGAGAATGGAAGAACATGAGAAAGGTTCATACTTTAAATAAAATAAAACCCCTACCTCTTGCTCGTCGCTCGTTGGCGGAGTCATAGAAGGAATACGATAAAGTCCATCATTCATTGTGTCCACCACACATCCCAAATTCCCAGTTGCGTCGGTTCGTTGATGATGTTGTGGAGGATAGGTGTTTGGGGAAGGAAGGTCGTAGAAAAATCGCATGGAGGATCGTCGTTGGCATTCTTCACGTTCTTCGTTAGAGAGGATAAGATTTCCCCCAGTGTTTGGCGTCACGATACTTTACCAGCGCTTCGTCTCTTGGTGAAGCCGTCCCAAAACCATATCACAAGATCCCTATATATAGGAGAGGGGGAGAGGAATGTAACCATCTTGGAATTTATTATGGTTCATTTATTTGGAACCTTCTTAAATTCAAACAATGCGGTAAATTATTTTAAAAATGGGTTTGGGAAAATTAAATTGTGTTGGTGCAATTTAAGAGGTGCGTTGGCACAAATTATGAGGGGAGGATGCCAAGAAGTTTCCCCCACATAGCCTGCGTCAATAAAAAAGACACGATTAATTTTATATGGAAACATAAAATTAAGTGACAACAATTATTTTCACGTCGACAGATAAAATTAACTGACATCAATTAATTTTACATCGACCCCTAAAAGTAACAGACAGCATTTAATTTTACATCGACCCATAAAATTAATTTAGAGAAATTAATTTTACGTCGACACATGAAATTAATTGAGAGAAATTAATTTTACGTTGACGCATAAAATTAATTTATGGGGGGGGGGGTTGATAGGTTTCCTCTCCCTCCCCATTAAATGGGAGGTTTGGGTTTGGCGGTCCCACCTCCAACTCCCAAGGGGAGGTTTTAACTAACTCACTCAATACATGAAAACTTCAAAAAATAAAATAAAGTGTTGTACTTTATTTTTTTTTATAAAAATCTAAAAACTAAATTTTATTTCTTCTCATTTTCCATTGAGCTGAAAATCTTATTAAGCGAATATCGGCACTGTGAGGTCAACGGTGCCCTTGGAATTTGATTCTGAGCACCGGTTCAAAAGTTATAAAACGCCGCTCATACGTTTACTGAACATACCCAAAAAAAGTTCGGAAAATTATTATCAGTCACCCTCGACCCACTACGGTCAAGGTTAGGCTCTGCCTAGGAGAAACACCCCCAATGAACTCAACAGTACTCCTAGATTTTCAATTCGAGTTACCGTTTAGATGTAATGAATTTTACAATAAAATAATTGACACTTAATTATTTTATTTATGGCCAAAAAATAACTTTCTCGGGTTGCCCTCTCCGGACAAATTTAGTATCTGCATAGAGAAAGCATAGACTCATAATTTTAGTGGTGGTCTCAGATTTTTAAGCCAAGTTACCGTTTGTGAGTTATAAGCATTTGAAAAATAAAATAAATTTATTTAATTATTTTATTTATGTTTATTCCATTTTCGGGTTTTCTCACAGGAGGCATGTACCGACTAAACATAAGTCATGCCTAGGGTAAACCCACTATACTGAGCTCAACGATGCCCTTAGATTTAAGATCCGAGTAATCGTTAAATAAGTACTCCACTTTTTTAGGAAAACTGCTTACGAGCATTAAATTAAGATTAACAAAACATCAGAAAATTATTTCAGGAACACCGGGCCTCAGAATCAGGTGCCATCAGAAACTACATACTCATAAAATTCCAAATAATTGAAGAAAAAAATTTCCTTGAAATTTATGGGTTTTTACATTACTCCCACCTCAGGGATTTACGTCCTCGTAAAGCTACAACACAAACTAGGGAAACTAAAGGAGGTACCGAGAATGCATTTGTGCGTCCCTCTCCCAAGTGATCTCCTGAAGGTTCTCGTGCTGCCAACAGATGTGCACTAGAAGAATCGACCGTCCACGAAGGTCCTGCTCGTGTCGATCCTCGATCTCCACTGAAACCTCTTAGAAGGTTGCCCCATCGTCGATGTTTAGCTCCCCGTGACCGATGATGTTTGTCGGGTCGTGCACGTACCTCCTCAGCAGAGATACATGGAAGACTTCATGCACCCAGTGCAACTGAGGTGGAAGGGCCAGATGATGTGTGAAGATAACTTTCCGCCTGATCCAAATCTCCATAGTCCATGTCGAGGTTAGACCCATAAGAAAATGTGGTCGCCATCCTCGGAACTCCAGTGGTTCCATCTCCTATCAGCATAGGACTTTTTTCTGATCGGTGTAGTCTTCATCCGCTCATGGATGATCTAATCCTTCTCCATCATAGCCTGCACCATCTTTGGTCTTACAAGAGATGCGTAGATTTCCCATTTGCCGAAAAAGATAAATCTGGTCTCGTCCTCTGGATGAACCTCGTTCTTCGCCTAATATAGTCAATCTTGACATGAAAGGTACAATTCATGTCTTGGATGACATCATAAGGCCTCGAAACTACTACCAAGAGAACCAAATATCACTCTCGACTTCAAGGGTTGAGTCACACCGTCGACATCATTGTGTGGTCCCTTGGTCTCCTCCAGTAGGAATCTCGAAAGTGAGGGTCAAGTCAACAGTTTTAACAAGAACCTCTCAGTATCAACCACACAAAAGGGAAGGAGAAAATGTCACAAGGAAATGTTTCTTTCATTACTACAAATCATGTAAAAAGACACACAACAACCAAAAACAACAATATCATGGAAACTAGAAGCACCAAGAACAAAGGCCTCCATGCCTAGAACTAGTCTTGCTCATGTCCACCTACTTCTGGAGATCCATAGTCATATACATCAGCTGCCTGAAACTATGCTCTCCCATGTCCACCTACTTTCAAAGCTCCATAGTCGTATGCTTCAGCTGCCTGAAGCTCTGCTATCCCATGTCCACCTTCTCCCTGCGGTCAGGGTGGTCCTCCCGGTGGCGGTGGTTGAAACACCTCGAAGCATTGTCCCACACCAGCTGCATGGCCAGCTCCTCTACCACGATCGCCTGCTCCTTGCGGTCCACCTTGATCGAACCTCTGCCTCTGTCTGGGTGGTCCTTCATCTATTTGTTGATCGTCTATATGGAGTGTTGGACAGTCACATTCCATGTGACCAAGCCCGCCACAGGAGTAACACTTCCTGCTCCTGGCACGACTAGCTCTGTCCCCACTTTGGTTTCCCCGCACAACTGAACCTGAGTCGTACAGTCGGCCACCGGTGGGTCTGGTCCTCTTGGACCCCTGTGTCTTCTATATACTTCCAGCTGTAGAAGACTCCACTACCAGTCGACTAGTGGTGGGTCTCACTATGGGAGACTGCTCGACAAGGAAACTCTCCACTAGAAGGTCTTTCTCCAACACTCTCGTATGCGTCGAAAGGTTGTGGGAGATATCTGATGCTCTGATATCTCACCAGAGTCCCTGCTTGAAGGTCCGGGCCCTGAAGAACGGGTCTTGTACCATAGCAGTGGAGTAGCGCGAGAGTTCTGTAAACCTCGTTGAGTACTGAGCTACACTCATGCTGCCCTGTTGTAGTTGAAGTAGCTTCTGTATCCACACCGCTTGAAGGGTGGCTAGTACAAACTCTGCCCGAAACATGCTCTCGAAATCTTTTCATAGAAGTGACACCTCATCATGAATCTGGAGGATTAGGCACCACCATCTGCCTGCTGTTGCCTGAAGGAGGCAGGCAGGAAGGATCACCATGATGTCTGATGGTGTACCTACTAGCCTGAAGACTCTCACCACATCCTCCAGCCAATCCTCAGCCGCCTGTGGGTCCATCTCTCCCTGAAACCTAGGTGGCCTCTGTCACTAGAACTCATGCAGCACGCTCAAGCGGTGTGCATCACCTGCTGCTAGGGATGGTGTCATCGGTGGCCCAATGGGAGGTAGTACCGCTGGTGCCTCTGCAGCTGCCTCAACTGGAAGAGGGCCCTGTGCTGAGGCCTCGTTGCTCGGCAGGCTGTCAGTACGTACTACTCATGGGGCTTTAGGTGGTCGTCTATGGGGAGTAATCCTGAAAGAAACAGATGTGACATTGTCAAAAGACTATACCTTGTGAGCAGACCTCGTTTGAGATTTCTTAAAGAAATTTTTTGGAAACACACATGCAATAATTTTTTTCGTGCACTAAGTCGGAAATCAGATGTCAGGGTCCTGGTGTATGGATACATCAGCTGCCGCACCAACACTGGACTCCCTGAACTGAAAACCACACTCAGTATACTTAACAATATTGCTTCACAGAAAAGAAAAAATCAGAGTCCTATGTTCTGTGGTAGAACCGACTCCTCTGATACCAATTTTTCATGACCCGTCCCCCGGGGCCCGTATCGTGACTACCCCAATCCTGCCTTCCATTGGTCAGGGGCTGATGACTACCACTAAAGGCGTAACTCCCTAAAAACTGGGAAGGTATTGCCTTTATAAAACATAAACACACACAACTATAGAATAAGCGGAAGCAAACACTAATTAACGAAATATAACAAGTGTGATGAATGTACAAAGGGGCCGGAAATACAAGCCCAATAGAAATGTAAAACTACAACTGAAAGTAATGTACAACTGAAAAGACAACAGCTGAATAGTGAAGCAGCTCCTGGATCATCCTCCGGGTTCCTACCTGTAGAGGGAAACATCAGCTCTCCACGTCTATCAGTCACCTCTGAGTACCGTCTTGTCATGAAGTCCACCTCCAGGTACCATCCAGCTCTACAAGACTCAACCACCACCAGTGTTGTCCGTCGTCTGCAACCAACAAAACGAGGTGCAGGCGTAACTCGTGCAGGGGTGAGTATAACAATACACTGTAGGCACCCCAAGACCTTCACGGTCTCACTAAATCAAACAAGGATAAACCACAAAGAAATATCTCAACAGATAACCTTTACTTAGTTATATTCCCATAAATATACATAATTTATCAACTAAACCATCTCAATCATGAGGAAAACACAAAGGTCATTGACTCTGCTCAAACAAGGATTTTCATTATCGAAACCTCAACTGATGGAGAACTCTTCCTCTATCAAGTATAGTGGCCCTGTCACGACTCTGAGGCGCTACTCACTAACCTTAGACTGCTGAGGTACTCCTCCTATCAAGTACCGTGGGTTTGCTGCCAAATACAGGGCACTCCATCCGATGTGGGTCTGCCGCCAAATGTCGGGCGCTCCCCCCTAATAGCATACATATGTACTCCTCCTGTCGAGAAGCACAAGTCTGCTGCCAACTACTAGGCACTCTATCCGCTATGGGTCAGCTGCAAAATACCAAGTGCTCTGTCCACTGGGCTAATCGAATCACTCCGAGTCGCATCAGTCAAGCAGTCGTCGAGTTTACACCTCCTAGGTCTCCGCACTCCGTATGCTCGTCTCCGGGAGGGTCCGCTCCACGAGCTACTGGTTGTTACTTCCATGTGTCATTAAGTATCATGTAGAAGTAACACAAATGATTTCCTCGTCATATGGGTCTCAACCCAACAGATGACGCGTCAATCAGATGCACGGTCTGTGAGTTATTATCTTTTTAGTCTCGAGGGCCCGGTTGGTTTCGTGTACGAACCAACCCGAACGTATCTCAACTATACCCCAAACACCCATGGGGTATACTGAAATGGACGACTATGATCCATGTTTATCGGCACCACTGAAGGGTCTTAAAATGGATGTCTGATGCAAAAGATATGGCCCATGAAGGTAATGGGCCGTAATGTGCACAGGTCTGGTCCGACCCGGTCAGACCAACTCGGCCTGACCCAAACTCGGCCGAACTAGTCTGGGTCGACCCGGTTAGACTCGCTTGGTCTAACCCGGCCCATTGGGCGAGTCATCCCGCTATGTTTTGACCCGGTCTGCTGGGCCCAGGCCAGCGGGCCGCGAGGGCGGTTCGTCCCGATAGTCTCCATGTAGGAAGGTCGGTAACTCGGACCGGGAGACCAGTAGGTTCGACCAGCGACACCGCGGGGGCGTCACGAGCCCGTGAATGGGAGACCAGCAGGCCGACCGCGCGGGGCGCGAGCGGGCGGGCTGGGCTCCGGGCGGGCTGTGGGTGCACTGGGCAGCGCGCAGGTGCGCCGGGCACGGTGCCGAATGCCGGGAAGCGCGCATGGGCACGCCGGGTAGCGCAGAAGGGCTCCGCGGGGGTGTCGAGGTGTGTCGAGCAGGCCACCGGCAGGGGTTCCAGGGGCACCGGGCAGGCCACCCGCAAGGGGGCGGGGCGTCGGGCTGGCTGGGCAGCACGACGGGGGGTGCCAGGCTGCACCAGCAGGGCACCGGGGCGTGCCAACAGGGTGTCGCGGTTGCGCCGGCAGGTCTCTGGGGGTGCGCTGGCAGCACGCCGGTGTGGGAACGGCGTGCCTGGTGCGCGCTAGGGAGCCGCGGGGGTGGCGCAGTTCACGGAGGTCACGGGTAGCGCGCCCTTTGTTTTCCGCCTTCGTCGTCATCGCCTCATTGCCATGTCATTTTGGAGTTATCACAAAAAGAACAACAGTAGGGTCGGGCCATGTTGTTTTGGCCCAGAACCTCCGTGTTTAGGGTGGTAGCAATAAGTTCTCGCAACTATGAAGCACAATAACCACCTTTTTTCATTTTGATAGAAAGGAAGAACATGGGAAAAGTTCATACATTAAATAAAATAAAACCCCTACCTCTTCCTCATCGCTCGTTGGCGGAGTCGCGGAAGGAAGACGATGAAGACTGTCATTCGTCGTGTCCGCCACACGTCCTCAATTCCGAGCTACGTCGGTTCATTGATGATGATGTGGAGGACATGTGTCTGGGGAAGGAAGGACGATGAATAATCGCTTGGAGGATCATCTTTTTCTTTCTTCGCATTCTTCATTGGAGGGGATAAGATTTCCCCAAGTGTTGGGCATCGTGATACTTTACCAGCGCTTCGTCGCTTGGTGAAGCCGTCCCAAAACCTTCTCACAATCTCTCTATATATACGAGATGGGGAAAGGTATGTAACCATTGTGTAATTTATGATGGTTCATTTATTTTCAACCTTCCTAAATTCAAATGATGTGGTTACTTAATTTAAAAAGGGGTTCGGGCGAATTAAATTGCGTTGGTGCAATTTAAGAGTTGTGTTGGCACAACTTAAGAGGGGAGGATGCCAAGAAGATTCCCCCACATAGCTTGCATCAAAACATAAGACATGGATTAATTTTATGTTGACACATAAAATTAATTGATAGTAATTAATTTCACATCGACACATAAAATTAACTAACATCAATTAATTTTACGTCGACCCATAAAATTAACTCACACCAATTAATTTTACGTCGACCCATAAAATTAATTGAGAGTAATTAATTTTACGTCGACACAGAAAATTAATTGAGAGAAATTAATTTTACATCGACACATAAAATTAATTGATGGGGGGTTGAGAGGTTTCCTCTCCCTACCCATTAAATGGGAGGTTTTGGTGTGGTGGTCCCACCTCCAACTCCCAAGGGGAGTTTTTAACTAACTGACTCAACACATGACAACATAAAAAAATAAAATGAAGTGTTGTACTTTATTTTATTATTTTTTTATAAAAAGTTAAAAACTAACTTTTATTACCGCTCATTTGCCGTTGAGGTGAAATTCTTATTAATTAAATATCGGCGATATGAGTTCAACGGTGCCCTCTAAATTTGATTTCGAACACTGGTTCAAAAGTTATAAAACGCCACTCGTACGTTTTCTGAACGTACCCAAAAAAAGTTTGGAAAATTATTAGCAGTCATCCTTGACCCACTATGGTCAGGGTTAGTCTCTTCCTAGGAGAAACACGCCCCAAAAAACTCAATGGTACTCTCGTATTTTTAATTCATGTTACCGTTTAGAAGTTATGAATTTTACAATAAAATAATTGTCACTTAATTATTTTATTTACGGCCAAAATCTAACTTTCTCAGGTGGCTCGCGCCAACCAAATTTAGCATCTTCTAAAAGAAAGAATACCCTCACAAGTTCAGCGGTGGTCTCATATTTTTAATCCGAGTTACCATTTGTGATTTATAAGAATTTGAAAAATAAAATATCTTTATTTAATTATTTTATTTACAGTTATGCTATTTTGGGTTTTCTCACTGGAGGTCTACGACGACTAAAATTAAGTCACGCCTAGGGTAAGCCCGCTATCTTGAGATCAACGGTGCCCTTATATTTCTTATTTGAGTAACCATTTATGAGTTATTCCACTTTTTCAGGAAAACTTTTTACGCGCGTTAAATTAAGCTTAACAAAACTTATAAAAATTATTTTGGGCACACCGAGACTCGGAATCAGGTACCGTTATGAACTACGAACTCATAAAATTCCAAATAATTTAAGAAAAAAATTTACTTGAAATTTATGGGTCATTACATGTGTGATACCTATATATCCCTATCAACCATTGGGTAATGATATATATCTAACGAGATAGAAATGAATAGAATGGAGGATGATCTCAGTTAATTAATATAAGGATATAATTAGAAGTGAATCTGATTTAGTAATTCACGGATGGAATGGGGAGTAATCCTAATTTAGTAATACATGGATAGAAAGTGGAGTAAACCATGTTTAGTAAATGACATTGTTCATTGTGATGGTCTTTGATATGACCCTTTAATAACATAGAAATGAATTTCCATTCTTATTTCATTACAAAAGTATCATATCTTATTCATTTTTATGGTCTCTGAGAATATTCATGTGAATCCTTTAATATTCAGTTCTTTTTATCTACAAATATTTATTTCATGAATCAATATTATGATCATTTTTATTTAGGATATGATATTCAAATATAATGGTCATGTTATCATACTATTATGTTCATGTCATGGTTAAATATCACGTTTAATTAAACCTTACTATGAATATAATCTCAAAGATTCTTAATTTTCCTTTACCCAAGTAATTAATAAATGTTTTATGTTAGAGTACTAAATGGGTAGATCACTATTGAAAACATTGATGATCCTTCACCATATTATAAGATGTTGTTTTATGTTTCCAAATATAATAAACTATTTTGATTATGGGGCATGAAATTTTGTAATGCCTTTGATAATCATATAATAATATTTAATACCATTGTATATTAATCTGTAGTTTTATGTGAAGAGTATTTATAGAAGGTTGATGATCACTTTGTTTTGATGAAAATATTGGATCATTTCTAGGATTGGGATGGAGTTTTTTTCTACAAATAGTGGACCAAATATGTTGGATGATAAATCATGGTCACCTAAATAAGGATTCATGGGTTTATATCCTCATGATTATAATAAGTTTTTTGTTATATCGGTGTATAAGGATTGACGAATGAAAATAAACTCAAAATTTTAGAAATATGGATCAAGTATGCATGACCATGTAGTTCCTATTGATGCATGATTTCCCAATGTATGAATATTTGGGAGGATGAATATAGGAAAATGTTATTATTCAAATCATCTATGTGCTTAATGATTCTATAAATGGTGATTATTTATTATGTTAAGTCTTCACATGGTGTGAGTAAACATGTTTATTTAATTGAGAAAAGTCCCTTCCAGGTTGTCCAGAAGACTAATGATGCTTACTAGAGTTATGTGTATTTTGGTAGGAAAGGGCGGCAAGTGATGTAGTATTCTTAAGATTCATTGAGAATTCGTGATTTCAATTTTAATATATATATATATATCAGTGTGTGTGATTATCTTTATGTGTATTCTAAAAATTTTTTATTGTGATTCTTTAGGCCATCAACAATATAATTTCTCCTTGAGATGTGGGGTTTCTTGGTTTGGGTGAATTGTTTGTTTTGACCAGCATGCTACTTCTAATTTAGTGTTTTGAAGGACTATAAGTTTTTTTATTGGTATTTTTAGTTTGATTTTGTTATTGCAAATTTTCCTTATACATTTCATAATAAACACCATTAAATGATAAATTGAATTTCAGTTTGATATTTTTCATTGGAATTTCCCCAATATTATCCTCATATTTTAGTTCTAAAATCCAAAAAACTATTTTCTCAAATAGCTTCTTTGAATAAAATTTTATTTATTTAATATCTTGAAATGGATGAAAAAATATTTTCACAATTTACTTAAATTTTGTGAATGTTTTTTAATGTATAAAACCGTTATCCAAATAAAACCATGTTTATTAAAATGAATATTTTCAAATAAATAATATAATGAACATGGATTGTTATTATGAAGGGATTTATAGTTAATAAAAATGTAATAAATTGGATTGATGTTATTAATGTTTTCCTTTTTTATACTAAATCATGTCAATACCTTTTCGATAAACAAATTCTATTGGAGATGTATCTCATGTGGTCGTTAGGTTTTAGGAAATATTTCATTTGATATGGGTTGGTTTTGTGGTGGATTACTTAAGATTAGGGTAATAAATTTGTAGTGGATATTTTTTTATTATATGAATAATTAGAAATTATAATATTGTTATTGTGATAATTTTAGTTCCTCTTTTGGATTTAAAATTTCTTCTTTTTTAGTCCATTTTTTTTCATATATACCATTATCTTAAGAGTTATTTTATTTTTATTTCCCCCATATATTTTTATTTATGATAATATTTTCTAGTTAATCATGTTCTAATTACAATTTTTTGAAATATTCAATGTTATATTTTATTGTCGTAATTTTATATATTGATAGGAACAAACATGATATATTTGGGTTTTATAGGGATTCTATAAGACACAAATGGTTTTTATTTTCTCGAATAAGAATTATTTGAGATGTATCTAATGTAATATCTTATAAATGATCAATTTTCACTTTGTCTATATCGGTTAATTATTGTGTTGGGATGAGTTTGGAAGTAGGAGGATAGAGTTGGTGATAAAATTTTAGTCCAAGATTTCATTTTAGAATATGCATATGTAATGCATCTAGATGATTTGGAATGAAAAGATAATTATTCTATATTATAGACATTTTCACCATGGACAATTGACTTCTGATGTGATTTCTATGAATCTATTGGTGGAGGTGAAATGATATTTTCTTCTCACTCTATATTGAAGTAGAATTCGGGTTATAATGTGATTACTGTCAATTATTTTGTTAGGGTCTATAGTTTATTGTTCAATAGATGAATCCATAGGTTAGTCTAATGTAAACCATTATTGTTTCATCCTACATGAGTTTGGTTACATTTTGAGGGATGATACTATTGAATTGTATTATAGGGGTGTTTTGAATTTATCTTGTGTATGATGGTTATCAAATGGGATCCTTCATATTAATCATACATGAGACTTTTTAAAATATTGTTTAGAGTCTACTATGATTTGAATCTAGTCAATATTTCATATAATGTTGGGATTCTGATTTCTCAACTCAATATATTTTCATTATTTTAACAAAGAGAAATTTAACACAGTTTGATATGGTGTGGTGTGAATAGGTAATGATGAGAGAAGGCTCCAAATAATTCCTTAACCCTATGGGTTTTAGTGTCGTGGAAGGGTCCCATGGAATATTCTATGAATCTTGATATTATATTAGTATTCATGTGGGTTGACGACTAAAATTCCTGGAATATCACACCATGAATCGTAAATCAATCTGGAATTACACAAAAAAAATCAATTGAGGATGTGATTACTTATTTTCATAGGGTTATTATTAATTATGAGTGTCTATTAAATTTACTATATTTCATTTGACTTATCTTGAACCCTCAGACTATTGTAGTTGGGTTTTAGATATCCTTCAACATCTATTTGAGGATCTTTGATTTGTGTATTCATGAGGTCAAATTTTCTTATCCTATTGGTGTTTCTCTACATCTTTTCCCAAATTTATATATATCTTGTTCATCATTAAAAATATTATTGAACCATGATCAATGTTATAAGAACAAAAAAAATAGAAAATAAAAACTTATATAAAAAATAAAGATGATATTACCCGAAACATATCATTAACATGGAATTGATAAAAATGAGTACTATAAACTCATTAGTAAATCATATATTGTATTATATATGAATATTAATTTTTTATTTATTTATAAAAAAGTTATATTGATTATTCAAGAGTCTTGAATGAGTATGAAGGGAGTAAAGACTTAATGTTTGGTGATTTCTTGTCTCACTTGTATTTTTTGGAGACTTATCCCATATTCACTAGTCATTTGTTTAGGGTGGTGTATATACATAACATTTATATGATATATCATGAAAATTACTCTTTTCAATATAATTAATGTTCTAATTTTTTTTATTCTTATATAGGGATTAAAATTTAAATGTTAATCTAGTAGTAAGGCAATTTCATCATACTTTTTACATATGTGAGACATATGATATATTAACCACCTATTTTATAAATTATGTTTATATAATTCCTATGAATTTATTTTATGATTATTACACTAAAATTTAATGTTATTTATATAACCATTTTATGATCCTTATTTCATAGGTATTACAGTTCAAATGTTATTGAATCTATAATGTATTTTTTTCTTAGTTTTCCTTCATTAAGACATATGTCTTGATATACACATATATTTATTCAGGATGTGTTTATTAAACCCCTTAAACATGTTATATATTTTATGTATCTATAAGTATGCTATTTTCTATTCCATTTTAGGTTATTCTATCATGGCTATTATGATTTAAGGTTACTAAATATGTAATAATATTATGTTAAAATCTCACCATTTACCAGTATTTTTTATAATCAAGTATCCAATATATAAATGTGAAGATCCAACACTAGATAATCCTATTGATTTTTATTATCCTATATTTATTCATGAAGTTTTCATCTAATGGTATCATTTATCCACTCCAAGGAACTTAATATAACAAAAATATATTTTTAATAAAATCTAACATAATTTCAATTATCGGTAAAAAATACGTGTTCATTAAAAAATGGTTAATAAATTTGTTTTAAAAAACTATGTAAATGATATTTTAAGATCATTCCCAAAGAAATGTATTGTAAATATTTTTATCTTCTGAAAAATTACATTAATTTTTAATAATAATATATATGTTTCAAGGATAATTTGAAAGAAAAATGTTTTAAAAAGGTTTTTATGTTTGAAAAAAACTTCTCAAATAGTATAAGGTATTTTCATCAATAAATGTTTTAAATGAATTCAAATATTTTTTTTATAATTATCACTTTTTATTTTTGATAATAATTTCTTTTTTAAATGTGTTTTGAAATTTCTTTACAATGAATGTTTATTTTCCATAATAAATGTTCGAAGTGATCTTTCAAAATACTTCTTCCATGTAATAGGAAATATTTTTTTTTAAATTTATGCTCTTCAAGGTATATGATCCATGGATAAAATTCATATTTTTCCTGTAAATGGTTTTAGTTTTTATAGAATTACGTTTATGAAAAAGTTTTCTCTTCCACTAGCTTTACCAAGATAAAATGCTTATGAAACTTGCTTATTTTCATGGGTTAAGCTATGATTAAATGATTAGGAAACATTGATCTCATCCATTGGTCATATATAATTAAATGTTTGTGATAGAAATATCATTTCATGAGTTATGATATAGGGACTTATTTTGACCTTTTGGAACACATAAATATGGTTCTCATTATTTATTGGGTGGGACCTATATCTCTTTCAAAGGCATTGGGTAATGATTTATAAATGATGAGATAGAATGGAATAGATTGGTTATTGAACTAGGTTTATTAATATAGGGATAGAATTAGAAGTTAATCTCATTTAATAATTTTGGGAAGGAATTTGTAAAAAACCTGATACAGAAATACATGGCTGGAATGGGGAGTAAACCATGTTCAGTAAAAGACTTTGTTCATTGTGATGGTCTTAGATATAATCCTTTAATAACATAGAAATGATTTTCCATTCCTTTCGTATTCCAAAGTATCATGGATTACTCCGTTTTTATGGTCTTAGGGAATATTCATGTGATTCCGCCATGATTCATTTATTATGATCAACAAATATTTATTCCATGAATCAAGATTATGATCTTTTATAAGTAGGGTATGATATTCAAATGGAATGGTCATGTTCTCATACAGTTATGTTCCTGTCATGGATAAATATCACCTGTAATTAAACCTTACTATGATTATGATCTCACCCTTTCTTATGTATCCCTTACCTATGTAATGATGAATGGTTTTATATTTGAGTACTAAATGGGATGATCTTTGTTGAAAACATTGAAGATATTTCACTATATTAGAAGAGGTTGTTTTATGTTTCCAAATACACTATACTATTATGATGATGGGGAATTATTTTTTGTAATGCCTTTAATATTCATATAAGAAGATTTAAAAACATTATATGTTATTCCATTGTTTTATATGAAGAGTATTTATAGAAAGTAGATGATGACTTTGAACTCATGATAATATCAGATCTCTTCTACATTTGCATTGGAATTTGTTTCTACAATTATTTGACCAAATATGGTGGATAATAAATCATGGTCACCCAAATAAGGATTAATTGGATTATATAATCATCATTATAATATATAGATCATTATGTAAGTGAATAATGATGAATGAATGAAGATACACTAAGAATTATTGCAAGAAGGATCAAGTCTGGATGACCATGTAGTTCTTTTTGATGCATGATTTCCCAATGTATGAATATATGTACTGATAAATATATGTAAATGTGATTATTAAAATCATCTATGTACTTAATGATTCTATGGAGGGTGATTATTTTTTAGATTAACTATTCACATGAAGTGAGTAATCATGTTTAGGTGATTGAGAGAGGCACCTTCCAGGTTGTCAAGAAGACTAAAGATGTCGAATAGAGTTATGGGTATTGTGGTGGGAAAAGGCAATGAGTGAGGTAGTCTTATAAGGATTTATTATGAATTTAGGATTTCTATTTTGATATATATATATATGTTGGACTCCTCATGTATTAATCATGTTTTAATTGTCAAAAATCCTATTACTATTTATTAATATCAATCTTAATTGACTAGCATGTTAATGATCTCCAATCTCAATAATAACTACACATCCTGTTTTAATGATAGCAAGTCTTATTGATTATTTAAAAGTCTTATGTATGATCACAAATCTCAATTATATTATCAATCCTTTATATTTATGATTCAAGTTCTCTAACTCTCTACCGGTTAAACATAATCCATAGTATGTATATTACTGTCTAAGTCTAAATACAGATATTTGTCTAAGTATAGACACACCGTGACCCAGACACTGTGACCCAGAGACCGTGAAGGACACAACGTGACCCAGGCACCGTGAAGGACACACCGTGACCCAGACACAGTGAAGGACACACCGTGACCAAGACACCATGAAGGACACACCGTGACCCAAACACCGTGAAGGACACACCGTGACCTAGATATCGTGAAGGCCACACTGTGACCTAGACACCGTGACCCAGACACCATGAGATAGACACCGTGACATGAACGCACAGTGAATCACATACCGTGAAGCATATACCATGAATAAGAAACTGTTTACATAATCACCGTGACACTGTTTCTTAACTTTTTTTCAATATTATTTAAATAATGATAACAGTCATATTTGATGTTTTTAATGAAATTAATGTTGTTTAATGATAGTTGTTGGCATTTCAGGAAACTATATCTCGTACCTATGAAAAGGGAATCATTCCTACCGCCAGAACCTGTGGAATATAAGGATGGTTGAGATGAAGTACAAGTGTGAAAGTGTAACGATACAACAAGAAGAACTTACAGGCACCCAAGAGCACTGTGCTGAACAAGAAGAACAATCCCGAGCAAGAAAGAGATTGAAAGACTCTCAAAGAACACTCATGAATGCAATCTAACACCACTTAAGTACACACGATGAATCAAGAGATCATTTTCACTCCTGTAGAACACAAGTTGAACAATGACTCTCTGTTTTTCAACAGAAAAACCAGAGAAGGACTCAGAAGCATCCTGTTGAATTTAACATGTCCAGAGATGCATTTCTAATCACTAGAGATTTCTAAAAACTTATTTTTTCTCTCTACATGATTTTTTTATTTACTTTCAAGTAGTGTGGTGTACTCTGTATATCTTACACACAGATATTATCTCCTGCACTGAACTGGAGGATATCAAAATCCTCACTCCAAAACTCTTAACTCTTGTTTACCCACGTCAACTATGGAAGAGGTCCTTATGTGGCCTAGTCCTTTGATTTGTTTCCCATGAAGAACAGTGGTAGAGGTCCCTGCGTGGCCTTTACAGTTTTGTAAACTGTTGATAACCCCGATCCAGGGTGTGGATCAAATTTAAATAAATTTGAGAGGACTAAGTCTCGGCTTGAGACTGGACCTCTTGTTATATCTGATGTGTATCTTTAGTTTAAGTTTAAAGTATACTACATATATCTTTTATATTCCAATGATGTTACATTGAAATACAATACTTTTTTAAAGATACTTTGATAGTTAAATTAGCAAGTGTCTACGCTTATTATAAACCAGTAAGTTAGTGTCAAGAGTTAATTTAATAATCAGATTAAGTTTACTAAGACCTAATCAATCTTTGAGAAACTTATTGAACATTTAAACTATGTATAGATTCACAATAGTTTAACATGTTTTATAAATTGGGTGATTTTAAAAAGACAATATTTTAACAGAAATTTTAATTGGAACTCTATTCACCCCCCTCTTGAGTATCCACTCCGACCAACAATATATTTATGTGTGTGTGTGATTACCTTACAGGGCATTCTAATATTTTTTATTGTGGTTCTATAGTCCATAAATAGTATAATTTCCCCTTGAGATGTGGCGTTTCATGGTTTGGATGAATTGATTGTTTTGACCAGTAGGGTAATTATAATTTTGATTTTGGATGGACTAGAAGGAAGTTTTTTTGATAATTTTCATTTGAGTTTGTTGTTACATATTATCATTATACATTTCTTATTTAAACCCATTAAATGATTGATTGAATTTCAGATTAATTTTTTCATTGGAATTTCTTCAATATTAAAATACAAATGTTGTACTAAAATCTTAAAAAAATTCTCAAATGGTTTATTTGATTAAAATTTTATTTATTTTATATGTTAATATGGTTGAAATATGATTTTCCCAATATAGATAAATATTATGAAAGTATTTAAATGTATAAAACCAATATAAAAATAAAACCATATTTATTAAAATTAATATTTTTAGATATATAATATAATGAACTTTGATTTTTATTTGGATGGGATTTATAGTTAATAAAAATATAAAACTTTGGATTAATGTGATTAATGTTATCCTCTTATATACATGATCATGTCAATCCATTTTTGATAAAAAAATATATTAGAGATGTATCTCATGTGGTCGGTATGTTATAGGAAATTATTTATTAGTTAAGGGTTGGTTTTTCGGTGAATTAATTAAGTTTAGGGTAATAAATTTGTAGTAGATATTTTTATATTATATGAATATGAATAAATTATAATATTATTATTGTTATAATTATATTTCTTCTTTTGGATTTCAAATTTCCTATTTTGGATATCATTATTTTTCTCATATATACCACAATGTTAAATGTTATTTTTTAGTAATTTTTTCACCTAGATTTTTATTAATAATACAATTTTCCTGTTAAACATATTCTAATTACAGTTGTTTTTACTTATTCAATGTTATATTTTAGTGTCTTAATTTTTTTATATTTATAGCAACTAATGTTATATATTTGGGTTTTATCGATATTTGTTTCACTCACGTATGGTTTTTATTATCTCGAATAAGAATTATTTGAGATGTATCTAATGTATTGTCATGGAAATTATCAATTTTTCAATTCATTTCTATTTGGTTTATTATTGTGTTTTGAAGAGTTTTGATATATGAATATGGATTTGAAGATAACATTTCAGTCCGAGATTTCATTTTGGAATATGCATATGTATTGTATCATGATGATTTGTATTGAAATGATTGCTATCCTTTATTATGGACTCGGTCACCATGAAAATTTTTACCTATGATGAGGTTTTAATGTTTCTGTTGGGGGGGGTGAAATGAGATATTCTTTTAACTCTATATTGATGTGGAATTAAGTTTATCGTGTGATTACTGTTGATTATTATATAAGGTTCTATAGTTTATTGTTTCATAAATGAATCTATAGTTTAGTCTAATGTAGACCATTATTGTTTCATCCTACATGAGTATTGTTACATTACGAGGGATGATAATATGGAATTTTATTATAGGATGTTTTGAAATTATCTTGTGTATGATGGTAATCAAATGGGATCCTTCAAATTCATCATTCATGTGACTACTTAAAATCTTACTTAGAGTGTATTATGATTTTACTCTAGTCAATATTTCATATAGAGTTGGGATTTTGATTTCGCAACACAATATATTTTCTTTATTTTTTATATTGGAAATACAACACATTGAGATATGGTTTTGTGTGAATTGGTAATGATGAGAGAAGGCTACAAATCATGCCTTAACCCTATGAGTTTTAGTATTTTGGGAGGATCCCATGAATCATTCTATGAATCTTGATATGATATTAGTAACCAAGTGGGATGAACACTAAAATTCAGGGCATATAAAACCATGAATCCCAAATCAATCTGGAATTACACCATAATGAACCAATTGAGGATGTGATTCTTTATTTTCATAGGGTGATTATTAATTATGAATGTCTATAAAATTAATTATATTTCCTTAGACTTATCTTGAACCCTCAGACTATTGTGGTTGGGTTTTAGAGCTATGTCATTATCTATTTGAGGATCTTTGATTATTGGATTCAGGAGGAAAATTTTTGTTATCCTAAGTGTGTTTATGTCCCTCTTTTCTAATCATTATATATCAATTATTTCAATTTTATTTTTTTGGAGTCCATGGCAGTGAAGTAACATTGATTTTGTGATACTTGGGCCATGAATTTAAAAGGGATATTGATGTCGTTAGGTCTAATAGTTGATAATATTGATATTGGTGTCGTTTTAACATGAGTTCATTCATGTTGTTTTTAGTCATATTGGTTGAATCACTAGTTATGGTATGGGACTGAAGACTTATCCTTCTTTATATATATGTAATTGTGGAATTATCATTTATTTGTTTTGATTCTTTTGATGGTATGTATTAAATTAAAAAATATTATAAATCCGAGTAATTATATTGAATGAGAATGATTTGAATCAAATTATCATTATTTTAAATGTTTAACATGTCTACATTTATAATGATTTGGGTATAGTATGGAGATAAAACTGAACATTATATTTTTTTATGAATTAGATGATTGAATCCCCTTTTTTAGGAATGATTCAATGGTATTTTTAGAAATATTCATTATTTATGGGTAAATAATATAATTTTCAATAGGTAAGATGTTTATAAGTATATGATTTATGATAGTTTTGACCATTTCTTATTAATATTTTCCTCAATATGTGTTATAAATTTTTTTATATGAACATTATTTTTAAAATTAATATAATTTAACGTGATTTTTTCTATAATATTCTTATCGTAAATTATAAGTATCTAAAAAAATAAAAAATTCATATTTAAATAATTAAATAACTTCTCACTTATCATTTTTACCCTCTAAATCAAGGACAAAATTTGATCCAAACCCATTCATTTTTAATATATTAAAACGAAAGTTTTATTATTTTCTCTAACATACAAAAATGTTCTGTTGATAATCCATAGTGGTTTTGGGTAAATATAATTTTATTTAGTTATTAAAAATATATTAACATATATATATAATATATTATTGTTTTCACATAAAAACATTCATTGTATATTTTTATTCATTTCATTATTATGGTTCCATTTTTTAATATAAGAATTTCTACATTTCATACCATACAAAAGAATTAGGTAATATTTTTTATAATTATATATTTTTATAATTTTTATACACATCTATATATTCTATTAAATGTAATATTTATCTCTTATAAATGAATAAAATGTCTGTTTTTATGAATATTAGCGCATAACCGTAAATTTTGAAATTTTATTTGTTGCACTAGTACTGTGTGAGCACCAATAATTATTTTCATATTTATATTGACCTAAAAATTAATTTATATTAATTAGATATTATTATATGATATTTATCTTATATTACCTTGTAAGAGACATTCCAATTTATATAATAATAAAAATTATTGTTCCCCTTGTATTCCAACTCTTATTATAAAAGTAATTTGAATTTGAATGTTTTAAACAATATATAACTTCATTTTATATAAAAATTTCATGTGACAATAAATCCCCCAAAAATAAAAAATATATTTTATACAATTATTTTTTATAAATTTATACAAAAAAAGTGAGTAAACATCAAATTTATTATGAACAATAAAATCTATTTATTTTTAATTTTTTTTACAAAATACATTCCACATAATTTTGACATGGTGATTAAAAATATATTATTTAATTTTATTTAAATTAATAGAATATTTTTAGATAATATATTTGAAAACAATAACTCATTATATATTTATATATTATTATTATTTTAAACCGCATGTATTCATTTTCAAAATGAAAAACCATATTCTGGTCAAATAACTTGATAAAATTGTTTCTAAGATTATATTACAGATAATTATCAATATTAATTAACAAATTAACATGAATATCCATTAATAAAATACATGTAAGTTAAAATTTTCTTTTAATATATTAAAATAAGAAACTATGTTAGGGAAATATATTTCACCTTTAAATAAAATAATTTATATAAAAAATAGATAAAAATATTATCTTTATAGGTATAATGAAAATATAATATATCATTTAAATATTTTAGATATATGGAATAACAATATATAAAAATTAATATATATATATATATATATATTCAAAACATAAATATTATTAAAATATAAAACATATATATTATTAAAAATACTTGGGTTCCACAATAATCTCCAAACCAAAACCTTAAATACAATAATTAAAATATAAAGAAACACTAACACCACCACGTATTGTCATGATTCCATGTTATTTAATCACCGCATTCATAAATAACATTATAAAATATCAATATTTCTATTCAAACCATTTCATTACCAACATTAAGTACTTATCCAATTACGAATGGTGGTAAATATTACTAGATATCAACAAATTATAGAAAATTTGGAATCCAAAAACATTAAAGATCACCTTAATAATAATAATTATATCATAAATTGCTAATGAAATTAATCATTTTAAAAAAACCTATTTCATTCCACCTTTTATTGATTTGATATTTATGATAGGTGATCATAACATCAGCAGTGTAATAATAAATTCTTTTTAGAGTATAAAAATCAACAAAGGTATAAATATATGAATAATAACATGGATTAAATTAATATACATTTGGATCTTCCCTATCTCATTTAAAAATATTAAAATAGATTATTATATTTTATTAACATTTTCTAACTATACTGGAAATGATGAAATCATTATTAATCTACATGAAGAAAAATAGAAATAAGGATAATCCTTAAATCCCATATATTTATTGAAGCATCACTAAACTATATTCAAGATTGAGAAAAAATAAAGGATCAGATCCCTTCCAACATTTAAATAGCCTATATAAGACAAAATCACAATAGACACTAATCATGATCTTGTCCAAACACTACAAAATACTAATATAATCCAATGTTATAAAACCATGATAAATGTATAACTATTTGATTAGGTAATGATAGGGAAGGAAGTGAAAATTAAAAAATGAATTGATGAATAATACATAGAGAAAATAAATTTGTTATATTTTATAATTAAATGACCAAAGTGATAAAAAATTTGACCTATGATTTGGAAGGGTTTGAGAGGGAAAAATTAAATTTGAAGAAGAAGAGTGTCCTGCCACTATTTTTATAGAAAACCAATCCATACTCTACCATTACATGGTTATATCAAAAATAGAGAATATTCCCTCGATCAATGATATAAATGAAAACCCAGAGCATCAAATTTACATATCCCCCCTAATCGATAACGGTTTCATCCATTTTAGAAATTTTTTGACTTCCACCACTATATGGGGGTGTGAAAACACATATGTATTAAAGTAAAAATCTTCTACAATTAAAGATTCTATATGGTTTAAATGAACCACTATCACCATTTCTATGCAATACATAAGAAAATCTATTAAAAAAACTCTCAAAATCGTAATATGGTGACTCAATGACCACAAAAAGTGTAAATTCTCTCCCAATTTTTTGTAGGTATTTTCCTAGAATCCTCTAGGTTAAATGTTTATAAAAATGAAATGTCTACAATATGGTATTCCAAAACAATCAAAAAATAACTAAACAACCTTATCAACCAATCTCTACAAAAAACGTGACATCACAATGCTTACAGCTTGACCATATCATAAAAAATTGCCATAACGATCCCAAAATTAGACTTTAAGACCCATTATTGTAAAACTACACATTTCCCCTATATATAACCTCCAATACTCTCACCCAACACCTTAAAACCCAAAATATTCAATTAAATGGTACAAAAATGTTCAATAGATTACAACTATAATGTTATTCAAGGCATATATCTAGTGTAAAATAACATGATGAACCCACTATATACAAAATATTATAAAAATATATAGAAGAATCGATACATATAGAAAATAATGTGTCATGGCTCTACCAAATATTTATTCTCATTCTAGTCATATATCCCACTCATCCATCAACCATAAGTCCCACTCCATTACATGAATCCCTGACTATGAATATTATATTCCCATTATTGTGTACGTTTATGGTGTGAGAAAAATAATTAGTAGTCCAAAAAAATGATTCTCCAAAATAATGGTGGTTATATATGAATTAATTAAAAAAAATTTATCAATATAATCAATAATTATCCTAAAAAATGTCATATAATAAGATGATCCATATCCATCTTGATGAATGATCATACCTACATCGAGCAACACCAAAATGGCCAGGTACCCTCATTGTTTTACAAAAATAAAGAGTTAATGAGTTTTAAAAAATAATAATAATAACATAATTGAATTAATTATATTCATCAACAAAAATAATGGGTGAATAATTCATAACCACTCAAATCATAAAATCAGGTGAACGAGATATCACTTCCTTTACCAACAATCATAATGGTGAATAAGGAATCACCAACTGAACAATCATAAAGATAGGTGAATTAGTTGTAATTGAGATATAATATAGGTGACCGAGTAATAAATATAAATTTAACAATGAGATAATTTTATAACCAATATACATAGGTTTTCGATTATATGATTCATCACCACTAATATAATAACAATAGAAGAATGAGCCATCATAATAAACATGAAGAATAAAGGTGAATAAGTTATCATTATCATAAGATATAGTTCATGTGAATGTTTTATCACTACTATCAAATGAGTAATGATGAATATTTTGTTAATAATATATAATAAAAGGTTAAGGGTTTATCACCTTAACATAAACACAACCCATTGAGAATATGCTTTCGATGTATGTAACATTTGTAACATGGGTGGGTGAGATATCATTATAAGCATAATAAAAAAAGAAGGTGAATGATATATCACAAAATACATAACAATAATAATAAAAAAAATAATAAACGTAAAAAAATCCTACTAATAAAATAATGTTAATATGTAATCGCTATTAAGGTAAAAATAACAAAGGGAGAATGATTAATAACTATAGATCTAAATAATATCACGATTCATTTGTCAATCCCCTTTGGTATAAGAAATATAAAGGCTGAATGGTTAATCATTATAATATTGGTTTAGAAAATATAATATAATATATAGGATACCCATTCCCATGAAATTATACACCAGAAATTCATATCTCATTCTTGAAGTCCCATTTACACGAATCAGATCCCAAACCAACACCGATCTCATAAGGGTCCCACTATATTGATCACTTATCATTCCAATGATCCCTAAAAATTGTAATATTATGTCACAATAACCACCATATACTCTTTATATCATTATATACTACTTATGTATCCCTAAAAATACTCAATAAATTGAATCATATGTATGGATTCCCTTTATGGTTCTATTCTCTCAACATCTCACCACATTCTTATGGAAACATGGTTATTAATGAACATGGTATAAAAATATGGTTTATAAGACCTATTTAGGTTATATATTTATGGATAAAATTGACATACTATTTTATCATCTATCAAGTCAAATTATTGATCATTTAATTAATAAATTTGGGTTTTTATTTAATTTTTGGCAATTACCAAAAAAGAATAATTTTTTACTAAATGAGCCATGGTGGTAAACATTTTTCATTTATATTTTATCATTTAATTGGAATATTTTAATTAAAAAATAAATTTTCAACATGATTACATGATTATTCATTTTCATTGTATTCATTTATAACCATGTTTGAATGAAAATGTAGAGTTCTTAAATAATTCATGAAAATTTTACATTTTTATGGGATACAATATAATATCATTCAGTAAATAATATATAAAAAAATCTAAAAAACCCTGAACGGGATGATGGTAATGAATAATGAAATTTAGAAAAATTATAATGTACCTAAAAGATAATTGTCTGTCATTATATAATTAATAAGGACATTGAATGAATTCAATTAGAGAAAACTATGTTGTAAAATATAGTTCACTTTCACCCCATGGAAATTAATTTCCTCTTTGAACCAACTTTAACAACAAGAAATTATATCAATAAATATATCAATCAAAAAATTATTATCAACCAAGAGGGTGAATATTTAATAATTTTGAGGTCCATTTGGTTCATCATTCATTTTATATTACTTTTTAGGGTTACATGTTCATTGTGATCATTATAGGATGAATGTGATGTAAATCCCAAGACTCATATTTTTATTAAAATATTTATATTTATAATAATATGTTCCCATGTTTTTTTCATTAATATTTTTATTTATATTAGTTCTATACTAATATTTCATATCCTCACTCAAAATATTATGATTTCGGGTACCCACTAATGTGTGATTTTACACACTGTTCTCCATTATTTCTTCCCCATTTCCCAATCATTTTATTTGTGTGGATGATATTGATTGATCAAATCCACAAGAAAATATATATAAAAAGTAACATATATTTAATTATTTCATAGTATCTGTTATGATGTATGGTACAAATAACTCAATATTTGGTCGTAGATAGGGAATCTATTTGTATTTATGACTAAAACATTATATATTCTCTTGTTTTAAATAATAAATCTTTTAGATTTATGTGTTAAAAATTCTGAATTAAAATATCAAAAAATTCCCAATAAGTGATAAAGGATGTGAATCAATTTATTCTCCTGTGATTTATCGCACTGTATATTTTATTATAAATTTATTACATTAGTTTTTTGTTCTCTCATGTGTGTTTTTTATTTCTTCCAAATATAAAATATTCCCAAATATAAATTTTCTCTATTTGTTTAATGTTTTAATTTTTTTCATATATGTATAAATTTAAATACCACATTGCATTAAATCATTACTATATAAATTTTATTCAAAATTAATAACTGGATTTGGATTTTCATTATAACATTATTCGATTTTGGTTTATTTCAAGGGAATACGATTCAATGACTTATTTGTTATTCAATTTATAAATATTAATTTATAATTATTACTATTTAAATATGAAAAATGGTACATGGGATTTTGGACACTCCTACTTTCTATTGTTAAACTATTTCACTACTAGTTAGACATGTAATGGGGTATTTGACATCAAAATACAACATGGTGGTTTTTAGTGATTTGATCGAGGATCTAAAAGGCGAAATCAAAAAAGTGATTAAATTATTTTCCAATGTATACATTTATTTCAGGAACAACAATTAAAATTATATTAACCAGCTACAATGGATAAAAAAACCATGTACTTCCTCTCACATTTGATATAAATGGAATAGGATGAAGAAAAATATATAATCCTTCAATTAATTAAATTTGGGATTGCATCCATGTAGATTTTTAAGATGCCCTAATTAGGCCATTTAAAAAAATCAGGGATTTGAATTAAAATTTGGATCATTTACATTTTATTTTACATTTTTGAATATTCCATCTCAATACCCATGTTTTTCTTTTATAGGAGAAACTCCTAGATATTACTGAATTAGAAAAAAACACTATAGAGGATGATATAGTGTCAAAGTTTGATGAGCCAACATTAAAGTAGTTTGGAATCAACAAGATGAAGATTTTGAGGCTCTTATGATGATGATTCTACACCTTCAAAGACAACAACCACATCAACATGAGGGGGAAACCATGATAGATTAGATTGATCACCACTTCTAGATTTACCCCCACACAACTCTTTTATCCACTTATTCTTGGGGAAATTCCACATTTACATTATATTAAGTGTTATAATTATTAGTGTCTATAAATGAACACTACGACATGATATATGTGTTTGTTCCCATCACATAAACCTCATTATACACTTTATTATTGTTAAAAAACTTGTACTTATTTATTTTTAATAATATACATTCTCATGTATTTTAAACCTTTTATCATTATCATTTTACATATATTTTAATAAATTATCTAGTTTTTTATTTTATATTTTACAGAGAAACAATAAGAAAAGATCTTAACATGGGAGACTGGAAAAAATAACTAGGTTCTATTTACCATTTTACTTTTTCTTATATTACAAATCATTTTTTATGTTGAACGAGGGGTAAAAATACATAAAATTGAGGGGAGGATTTTAACTTAATGATTTTTTTTATTTTTGTATTTTTATTATGTTTATTTTTTCATTTCATTTGTTCCTTTCATATTTTTAGGAACTTGAAAGGAACAAATATCCATAATAATTATTCACAAATAATTTTATTTCATAAATATTCCATTGTTTTTAAAAATTGGTTTTAAATAATTTTTAATCTGAAATTATGTTCTTGAATTTACAATTTTACATATATATTTTAATATTATTGGATTTTTGAAACTCATGGCTCATTAGCAGCATCCCTATATTATTTTACAATCTAGGGAGGTAATCCAAACCAATTTTATTAACATTTTTCAATTACAAGCCTTTTTTTGTGAAATAATATTTATTTCTTATCAATAATGTGATTATATTCATTATTAAATCTTCTATCAACTTTTAAATGTTATAGAAAGATTACATAACTAATTTGGATCAACTTCTTATTTAATAACATTTAGAATATCCATTATATTATCCTTTTTAAGTTACAGTTTGAAAGTAAATCCCTTATAGGTTTGCGACATTGTAAACCCAATTTCCTCAAATTCTGATATATATGTTTTTTATATTGAAATGATTGATTTACGTACAACATTGAATTTAAACAAACTGGGATATACCACTAAATTATTATTATTACCTGTGACTGCTAATAAAATGTTGTTAGATTAATTGTTTTGAAGCATAAAACCTAATTATGAATATTAATTTTTTTAAAAATAATAATATTAATTAATTTGTCATCAAAATGGTAGAAATGAAAATATATTTATTTATGAGTTAAAAGAGATGTTTCTTACAGAAATAATATTTTTTAACCATGAATCATTATTTATGTAAATAAATTGAACTAATCAGAACCAATTAATTAGTTAAATGTAATTTTTGTATAATATATTCAATAATTTTTTTAAAATTCATTAAATTTGTTTACAAGGCCTTTAGTAATAATAAATTCAATTTGATGGAGAAATTTGAATTTTCTGAAAAATATTTTTACTAAAATTTTGAAATTGTTTATAAAAAACTTTTTAACAGTTTTTGAAATTGAATCTGATAAAATGATTGCCATATTTATAATAGAAATTTAAAAATTTATTAATTACATCAATTTTATGGGTCATTATGAATATTAAATGGAAAAAAATTCATTTCTTTGATAAATGTTAAATGGGTTAATGGGTGACTAATCTAAAGATATAATGGTAAATATACTTTGAAAATTTATAAATCCTATAATGTTAGTGGATTTTGACCCGAAATTATATTATAATTGAAATTTAGTTTATTTGGTTCCAATTTCTATTCAGTATTACTATTTTTAATGATTTATGTATTTACAAGTGACAATCCCCTCACCAATAAAAGGGAACCTCCTCTCCACTATTATCCTAACAAAATAATATATATATCACCCAAAAAATATATATATATAAACTATCCCAATATCCATATCCACATTATTAATGTCTTATAATACCCAAAATACGCATCCAATAGGGATTAATGTTCTTTTCAAATAGGGATACCTAAAAAAAGGGTATATGTTCTTACTGATCATTTTTCATGATTATTTCCTATTAATCCTCTTATAAATGTTCTATAAGTATCAAAAAATGAAGAAATTATTATAGTCATTATATTTAGATGATTTTATGTTAATAATATATCAATTTTATATATTTTTTCATCTATTTAAAAATGATAATATCTCTCATTCTTAAGTGTATACTACTACCTCCAAGAAGCATTGTGATTTATTTTTCATTTAGTATTTTCATAGATAGTAATTAGGATATATAATTAATAAATATTTATTATATATATAATATTATTATTTAATGGTTTATTATTATTTAACATTATTTTTTTTATATACACAAAAGATGAAACATCATTCATATGTGTGCACAAAATACATCGTCTATGAAGTGATGTAAGTCATTTTTAATTTTTGATTTATATTAATTATTATAAATGTGTATATAATTAATAAATATGATACTTATTATATGTATTATATTATGGTGATTTTAAAACAATGTCTATGATGTAGGGATCATGACTAATGAATGAAATCATGGATACAAAACTGACAAGTTTCCGCCAAAATTGTTAGTTTTAATTATTATTTTTTAATAAATTTGTAATTATATATTAAAAAATAATGATGTGTAGTAGTATATAAATGAATATTTATTTATAATAGATTTATAATATATAAATATTTTTTATATAGTATGTTTGAACTCATATGAAGAAAAATCATATTAGTGGTAAGGGTCCATGTTACATTATGTTTTCATTTCAGGATTATATATGCTAAATATACATTAAGGGATATTAAATGGACATTATCCCTAAATGAAAAATAATTTATTCTCATCTAGATATTACATTATTTTTCCATGTAATATTACTATTTTCACTTATTTTACATAAAATTATTGTGAAAATTGTTTTAGTGAAAAGTTGGGAATATATATTCTTTGGTTGATTAACTTTTTATTCCCATTAAATCTTCTTAATAATGAATTTTTAATGTTAATACCTATATAATAATTTTCATAAATAATACTATTAAATAAATTTATCTTTATTAAAAATGTTTTACAAATCATTTTTATTAATTTTTTTTAAACAAGTGAGGTTTGACTTTTTACAAAAGTGTTAAAAGAATATTTCCATTTAATATATTTTACATGAATGAATTTTCCCTCTATCATAACCATTATTTTATTTAAATCATTAATAAAAAGGATTATTAGATATTCAAAATAAATAATTTTTAAAATATTACTTAATTTCATTAATGTTAGAGATGAAAAAGGATATTTTCCCCTATTCTTATGGAAATAATAAAATACTTATATATAGGTATTTTTCTTATATAGAATTATCATTTAATGTTTTTTATGATTCCCTAGAGAATTTACCTGATGATACCGTCAAAATTGTTTTTATGGATGGATTTTCACTATAACGATTTAATAATGTTTTTATAATACCCATTTCATTCCAACATGTTAATTATTTTGTGATTAATTATTTATGAAAAACAATTATTTTAAATGGGTTATGCAATGATGAAATAATGAAATTTCATTGAGTAACATTTAATTTTAGGTTATTATGATATGATAAAATTTGGAATAATATTATAATAGTATATAAAATATTTGTATGGTTTTCATTATGTGATGGGTTGCCCCTAAATTATATAGTACTCCAATGCATAGGGAATTGAATGATATCTAAGGAGATAATGTGGATTATATTAGGGATTAATATAAATAATGTATCAGACATTTATAATTATGATAGTTAGGGGAGAAAAACATCACTATGAAAATTATTAAATAGTGAGTTGATCCAATTCACTTGATAGTCTTGTTTTTTAAATTTGAACATGTAAATGTTATTCTATACTCTTATGTATGGAAATAACTTTTTAATTATGCTTATGATATGTTATCATGGCTCATGATTGATTATTGATTATTCATCACTCTTATAGAATTTTAATTTTATATTAAAAATTCCTTATTTGATGATTCATGATCAAATTTCATTGAATAAATTTTATTACATTTGATTGTGAGGATTCTGTTTTCATACCCTTATACTTTTGTTATACTCACTTATGATTACTTATTTATATCTCTTATTTTTTCCATATTCTATCTCTTAGATCACCCATTCATATTTTTTATTTCCCTATGTTATTATGAATGGTTTTAGTTGGGTATATCTAAGAATGGTCTGTTGCAAGAAGAAAATTATGGCCAATATTAAATATAATTCATATAATATATTGGTTATATATTAAATCTATAATGACACTAATCCTTTATGGTTCTCGGGAATATGTTATTATGAGACTTATTGAAGGTTCATTTAAAATGATTCAATATTTTTGTATGAAATACTTTTTTTGCTACATTTATGGTAAATGTTTATTCATGTTTCATTCAATGTGTTACGTTATCAATGTATAATAAAAATTATTAAGAAAAAGAAAAATAGAAAATATATTTTCATTCTAATTTATTTTCTATGACTCCTGGGGTTATCTTGGAAAAGAATAATTTATTTGGGTGAATATTTAAAGTGTATAATTGAGTATGGTATCATTATTAACTTTTTAATGATTGATAAATAATTATTTTTTAGGAGAAAATCCCTCTCTTTAATTCCTTATTTTTTCACAATGATTACTCAAAACATAAATCTCAACTAAAACCATTAAAATAATTTTTATTAGTACATCTGTAATTAAATATTTATTTGTATAATATTGTATTATTCAGTATTATGTTTTCATATGCTTGATTTTTAGTTGAGAATAACATCACACATAATTCAGACTTGTGAGATAAGTGATATAAAGCCTTTTTGATGTAGGATAAGACACTTTTCCAGATTTAATAAATTAAATTGTATGAATTTGAACATATGAAAATAAAAAATAATGATTTTTAATTATAAATAAGTCATGATGTTGTTGAACACAAGGTTTCTATTCAGCCCCCATTGGGTACTAATTATTGACACATATTACCACCCATGGAAATTTTGGGGATTATGGTTCTGTTGGGAATCTTCCACCACTTATTAAACAATGAGGTACTAGATAACATGAAATCAGGTAGTTGGTGATAACTATAATAGTTATATATATATATATATATATATATCCCCACTAATAAAATTTTCTATAAATCTAAACCCTATACATTACCAACTACTCCAGTAGTAAAATACAATCAATTTTACACATGATTTTTTGAAATTTGATCAAATTAATACCATTATATATTGTTGTAATTATAAAATCTCCATATACAACCACTCTTCCTAAATAAGTGTATTTAATACTCACCTATGTATGACATATATAATTGCACATTCATGATCAACTCTTAATATATTATCTTCTAATAAAAATGTTTTTTTAGTGAGTGTTGGAAGAATTACCTTTTAGAGATGGAAAATAGAAATGATGTATGGTTTGTCATTGTTGTCAATACCAAATTGGTCGATTAATGAGTTTTTAAAGGGAGTAATCTTATAGTTTATAAGGAATACATTTTTGGAGTTGGATTTTATTTCCTGGTGTCTTTCAAATTTGTTTGGCCCAAAATTTTAAAGATGAAGAGAGTTGTTCATGAAATGATTTTTTTTCAACAATGTCATTTAATTAAAATCTTGCACAAAAGGGGGGTTTTCAGATCAATACCTTGAAATATGGTAATGGAAAGAATCATGCGAAAGGTTCTTTTTTCATGAAATATGCTTCACACCACATTGAAAATTTAATCACAAATTAGAAGGTCTATAAGGGTCTTATGTGCGAAATATAGAGTCAAAATAAGACATTTTTATGAGTTATTTTTCAAAATCATCACATCAATATACAAAAAAATCATGATCTACGTGAAAATTTTGAACACGAATGAAAGAATCATACATGATTAATGTGGTTTCCAAATCAGGATTCATCGTATATAAGAAGTTGATATTGGATATTGTGGAAATGGATGAATTTTTTTTAAAAAGGTGACTGCCCCTATAAAATAGTAAGATCAATTCCAATAGAGATCTGGTATGTCTTACACACAAAATAGTTTTGCACATCATGTCTTTAGTGAAAATGGTTCCTTGAATTTTATAGGTCAATTGAAACTCATGCACCTATAGAGTGAATGATATGGGTTACACGAAAGAAATACTATACGAAAACACAAAAGTTTCCCCAAGATTAGGGGGTGTGTGAAAGATCGTGATTTTTACTAAATGTAGGTTTTGAAAAAAAAATTGTATGATATGTGATTTCATGTTCACCATCTACGGAATTTAATTGAAGTAGAGTCTTGTAAAAGTCAGGGACATACATTTCATTAATTTGAGTAAGACATTACCTAAATCAGAGATCTAGGGGGTGTCGACAAAAGTGATCTGAGGAAGGTAGTGTGTTATATATAAAATACTTGAAAGATAGGGTTCATGGAATAGAGTGACTATGTCTGAACATCATTATTCCACAATTATTGATGATTTGTGGATTGTAGTATGATTGAATCACCATTGGTGTATGATCCTTGGAATATCTCTGATTGTAAAACCATGACAAATGTTTTTTTTCACTCTACATGTGAACAATTAATTATTATATTATTATAATAGATATGTTTAAAAATATCCTACCAATGAGGAAATAAGATTTGTTGTCTTAAAAGATAAAATTTTCACCCCAATTCACCCCTCATCTCTCATGGTGATCTGGGGTACTACAATTGTTATCAGAGTTAGGTTCACCTATGTTAGATTTTTCAATAATAATAATATTTTTTTTAAGATCTGAGTATCTTTCTTAAGAGCATAATGATGTGAAACATTGCTGAAGATTCATTTATTTCTAAGTATAATTCTACATCCCCCAAGACCATGATGAATTTGAAACTAAGTGAGAAAATAATGTCATATAATATCCACTTATTAAAAGATGTGGTAGTATCTGTTTATCCATACAATTCAAAAAATGAAGATATATAAGGCTTGTAATTTAATAATAAGATGCTCTAGTTTCAACATGTAACACCCCAAGATTTCATAGTGTGTTATTTCTTCAAAATAATTCAATAACTTGCACTACACGCAACACCTAGTTAAAGCGCACCATGACGTACCAAACTAGCCGTTATGAATAGTAATACCTACTTTTTGAAATTTTTTAAATTCTATCTCTCAAAATGGACTTCATTTTTGGATTCGGAATATCAAAATTAGCCTAGGGTGAAATTTTGGTACTTTTCGGATAACTTTAATATTTTGATGAATAGTGAAAATTACTAAATTTTAATTAAAAACAACTTTTTAATCAAAATAATTAATAGTGATAAATTATGAATTTGAGTGGTTTTAAAGTATAATTATAATATATTTTTACTATTTTATCCAATGGTGTTCATTAGAATTAATTTCACTTTGAAATTGGACCTAAACAATTGTCAATCTTTTGATATATATTGTTTCTTAAAAACACGCTATTTTTTTGTGACAGTGGGAATTAATTATAAAATTAATTAATGAAACTTATATGATTGAATTTGGTAAAATAGAAATTTTTTTTGAATTCAGAATATCAATTATACCTTAAGGTGAAATTTTGGCATTGTTCTGAGAAACTTCAATTTTTGATGAATAGTGAAACTACTAAGTGGTAGTTAAAAAAACGGAATTTTTCATAAAACTTAATTTTACCGCTTCTGTGAATAGAATTTAGAAAATCCAAGAGAAAAGGTTAATATCAAGAAGTAAAATTTGGTTCAATGAGATGAAAATTATTTTTGGTCAATATTAACTTTTTACTTTTATTTACCTCGGTTAAAAGTAAATAGGGTAATTAAGGGTAAAATGATATTAATATTACCATAACACATGTCCTAATTCTATTGGAAAAGTGTATCTCGGCAAAAAACAACCTTATAAATAAAATATTATCATCTAGGTCCACTTGGATTAGACTAGGACATTTATTATTATTTAATTCAAAGAAGAGTTAAAAGAGTTAAAATCAAAGTTTATTTACTAAAACATTTTTAATATAGTGTTATACATAAGATAAATTTGATTTTAAATATTTGTTAGAAATATAATAAGATTTCATACATAATTATATTTTATTTATAATTTTTGGACATTAAATAATTTAATATATTTATGACACAATGATGATGCAGTAATTACCAAAATAGTGAATAATTAAAATAATTGATATTATAAATACCCAAATAAATATAATTTAATACTTTTAATGAATTAAACTAATTTTATAGGATAATATGAAATATTAGTATTGATTTAACGGACTTTTTTCGAAGTAATCATTCTGTTATGAGTTTCAAAAAAATCAACTATTGAATAGTGTCAAAATTGACATAAAATAGTTTTTAAAACAAATATTATATTATTAATTGATATTAAATTACTAAAAATCTATGGTTCGTCCAAGAGACTTATATCATTATAGTTATATCATTAATGGACCATTTGGGGGTCCCATGGATTTATATAGTATGTTTATTAACTATATAATATAAAAATACAAAGTTACATGGTAAATGTCAAACTAATTAACTAAGAGTTAAAACTAAAAGATAAGGTTAATATAGTGACCCAAACCAGTCTAAATTCTATTGTTTGAATTTTTTTCTACCTATCCCCACCTTATAATTTTAATAATAACCTTTTGAGCCATTAGAAACCGAATATGAATTTATTATAAATTCATATTTTTAGCTTTTCCAAAGGTGCCCCTCACCCCTCTTATAAAAAGGCACTCCTCCTTCTCATTTCTTCACACCTTCAAAGCATTTTGGTTTGGCCGACCCCTTCCCAAATACACTTTCAACATCCCTCACTACAACCTAGAGGCCTTAGTTTGTTCAGAAAGCCGACCTATGGATCCATTTTTATCAAATCAAAAGGAAGAACCCGAAGAAGAGGTAATGTTTTCACCACCCCTTTTCAAGTTCCTTTCTTCTTCCACTACTTCTTTCATTGTTATTACCATTCTAAAATAATGACTCCAGTAACTTATATATACTGTGATGTTATTATAAATATGGTACAACAATATTCAGTATTCTATCCAACCTTTGAATAACATGTCACCATACATGCGTACGTACGGCTTACCATCTCCACGTCGTGGTGTAATTGTTATTCAATATATTATTATTTGGGTGGGTATAATAATGATGTGTAACTCATGAAAATAATAAATATAACATGATAATTATTCTGTATATATTATATACCATCCAATTATATATTATTATAATATCAAAAGAATGATATTGTCGCTCGTCCGTACGTACGGAGTACCGTCTCCACGAACGCGATGAGATTCATTCTCCATCATATCCATTCAAGTATAATTCTCATTTTATGATTAAAAATAATGTTTAAGGACATGATATAATTCTGGATATTAATAATATTCATCCCATTAATAACATATATGGCTCACATAACAAATAATATAAAGTAAAATAAACCCATTAACACCCGAAATGACGATAATTCTACGATATTATTATCAAATCAATGTTAAAAGATCATATATGATATCATATTAATGTAAATGATTCTTTTATAATTCAATAAAAATTATTTCACCATTGTACATTAGGTTAACCTACCATCGACCAAGGAAAAAGTACAATGTAAGGGGTTTATTATCTCACTTTAAATTCCGTGAGATTTCCATTATTCACCACTTATTTATTGCATGTGGTGTGTATACTGCCCATACTTGTATTGATTGTGTAATATACTCTAATTTATTTATATTTACATCATCATTGTATTATCCTTCTTTCATGGGTACATGTTTTATAAGTTACCAAATCGATCAGGGAATTTGAAATTTCAATTTCCACTCATCCGGATTTACGCATACTTCATTGACTATTTTACTCCAAGATTATGTGTGGAATCACTATTCATTTGATTATGTCATATTTTCCACTCCCCTTTCTGTGGATATACTTTTTATACAAATTATCACTCCATTGATAAATTCTCAAGTCATCGGTATGAACTTGATAAGAGTAATTTTTACGCAATCGCAATTTATTGAGACAAACATCCAATTCATTGGTGTTTTTTTACTAGAATACGTGTGAATGTACTTTGATTGTTTTACACTGAATATACAATTATATTTAGTGTATTTATATTTTTCACAAATAACTATGTCGTTGATTTATCCTTAACCTAAGGATACGGCCTTTATGAGAGATTTTATCTCAACTTAAATTCCCTTGAGACTTCTTTGTTGTTATACACCAAATCACTTTTATGTGGTGTATATAATGTACTTTGACAAGGTATATCATGAATCCCTTTATTCTCATGATATTACAAAGTTTTGATTACCTCAATTATTTGTATTCAATTGTCTCTCTTTTGGTTAGAATCTTTAACTAAAATACCATTTTTAAATGACTTATTCATCTAAATCATTCTCATTAATGTCCATGTTTTAAAAATGGTTTTAAGGATTTATTTATATGGACATTAAAGTTTTAAAATTAAAACTCCTTTTAAAAAGTTTCAAAGTGGTATGGGACACTTTGATTTCAAAAATCTATTTTTAAATGGATTCTTGACAAATAGTGTGACTTTTAAATGATTTCAAGAAAAAGGGGGATATTTCTCTCAAATAGTTTTGATAATTATTTTCATCTATGTCAACATCCTTAATTATTCTTGATTAAGGATAATTTGATACAATACAATCTTCAATATTGTATCAAATGAGTTATGTTTGTCTATGTATGTGCCATTTTTATACCATTCATGGTTTGTGGTTAAATTATTGACACTTCATATGCTAGTTTTAATACGAATGTTTATGTTATGTTTAAACCTGTTCATATGAGGAATGCATTGGACTTAATAAGTGATGGGTGGAGCCCGCTATAGCTCCTCGATGCATCAGTTGGTCTCATGAGACAAACTAGTGCCTTGGCACAAGGCCTTGGCAAAATCTTAATTGTAGTCTTGACACGAGGCCTCGACTATGTGGTTATGATAGTCTGGAATTATGCATTCCATCATTCTGAAATTGGTTATTGATATTGAATGTGATTGTTCGACTAGTAGAACATCCATGTGAATATGTAAATGGAATTATTTAATTTTATCTTTTCCATATTATGCTGAAGTTCAAGTTCAAAAGGCTTTTGTTTTAGATATAAATTGCTTTAAGTGTTTATGCTTATCTACGAAAGCTTATGCTATATTGTTATCCTTACTGAGCATCTGAGCTCACCCCTTTCAATTATTTATCTTTTCCCAGGATGTGAAGAAGTAATTTACAAATGAAATGCAAGGATAGTATGAGGGGATATGAAGAAAATATGTTATTGTAGTTTTTTTACCTTATGATGTAATGTCAGACTTATGAATATATCTAGTGTTTCCAAGACTGCTAAACTAATCGGTCTTTCGAGACTTGATCATTTGTGATCATGCCAATGATATGTAACACTGCACCAACTCTGGGTAACTAGGGTCGGGGCGTTACAGTTGGTATCAGAAAAAGTTTAGTACAAACCTTGGAAGCTAGATTTAGATAAACTCTGATTAGATCACATAGATTTAAGATGGACTTTGAGGATTAGTATAGAAGAACTTCCTAGAATTTTGGTATTGTTGAGATTTTGTGAGTTTTCCAAGCAATACATCCCTGTCTGGATGCGAGCAGGTATAGGCGGCTCTGGCACAGATGTACCTAGGGTTAAACCCAAAAACACCGCTTTGAGCTAGACTCGAACGGGAACTGGTGCACGACAACGGGCCTTGCTGCACTCTTGGTTACGACACTCCCAGGGGATATGCTTAGGATAACTCTCATTTTCATTACAAGTCATTATGAATGGTTTATGAGTATAGACTTCCTCAAAGAAAACATTCTTATGATTATGGATTATATACATAAATAGTTCAATTTATGTTAAGTGTTTTGTAATTATGGGATTATGTATTTTGATTCATAAATTGATCTAGTTTATGCCATTTTATATAAATGGCGCCCAGTAGAAGGAATGAGAACTCTAGCAATACACATGATCCAAAGACAAAGAAGGATCATATCATTCATGTTCTTAAGCCAGAATTTATAAGAGAAATAATCTCCCATGTATTATCATCATATGAAGAAATAATATCATGTGTTGATAAGATAAGTAAAGAGTTTACTGAGTCCTATGGCTTTGAAGGGAGGGAAGAGATGAAAAGGATGGAAGAGAGAAATATGGATAAAGGGAAGAGGGAAAAGAAGAATTTTCCCATATGTGATAACTATGGGATGAAACACCCTGGAACTTGCCTGAAAGGAATGGGAGTTTTTTATAAGTGTGGAGGAAAAGGGCACAAAGTATGTGACTACAAGGGTAAGAAAATGGTTTCAAATGTACAATGCTTCATTTGCAAGGAGTTTGGACACTATGCGAACCTATGTCCTAGTCATCAGACTATGCTGCAAATGATACTATTGGATAATAATCAAGTTATGATACTACCATAGATGAAGAGGAATGATTAGAGTTCCTAAGTTGATTATGTCATTTTAGTGTTGTATCAACAATGTACTTGTTATAATAATTATGGAGTATATAAGGATTGTACTGCAGTACTATTTAATTAAGGACTTGAGATTGTGTGGAACATTGAAAAGTGACTCAATTGCAGGATAAATTTTTGGAAAATATATGGTTGAGAGAATGATAAACCATAATATAGTTATGATACCGAGGTAGTGATTTTGAAATAATACATGATTGATTTGGATAAATTATATTGGATATTCTTGACTACCTTGAAACTGATTAATGATTTGTATATTCCATCATTTTTGGGGTTTAAAACATTTTTGGATTGAAGGAGTATATCTATTATTCTTTAAGGAATAAGGGATCATGAATGTAATCAATAAGGTTGTACGGTAATTCAGGATGTTGTAGTGTTCACATGTTATTACGCCGGAAAAATGATCTTTATTGTGTTTACCTTCCTTATAAATTTTGGACTGAAGTATTTTGGATAGTTCTAGTTTGGATTATTTTGGATTTCCATAAAAGGACAACCCGGAGGTCGGGCGGCAACCCGTCGCGTCCGGCAATGCCGCGAGACTTGAACCCGCAACTGAAGGGCGACAAGGGTGTAACACCTACCATTGACCCACGTGATGTCCAGGATTAAATAATGTAGTTTTTTTAAAAAGATATGGTAGATTAATTATAAATTCATTTGTTTTGAACCCTATATGAATAGGATAAATATAATATTTTTTTACGTTCTATTATCTTTTAGAGTGAAAGATGAGTTTGTGGTAGAAATTAGTTAAAGGATGGAACTCTATATGTCAAGAATATATTTTTCTTTTTCTCTTATTCTATGAAGAAACTAATTCTTATACTTTATTTAAGGAATCCTAAAACCAAAAATGTTTTATCCTAATGTCGCATGTTTTTTTTGAACCGATGGTAATTCAAATCATCATAGATTGATGAATTTAAGGATCTCAATTTTACACTTGTTTGTGATTGATGACCTCAATCACTACCTATAAATATTTACGTTTTTCCTCCAATTATATGTCCTTAATTTCCACCAATGTTCTCCTAATTGAGATCATAATTTGGTGGTAACCATTTCATTTCTCTTTTCCTCGTATTAAGACTAAATTTTAGTAACCCAATTTCCGATGTGGGTTTTCCCACAAAGATATTTTTTATTTTCAACCTTTTATTTTCGAAGAACAATTTCAAATTGAGAGGACGCAATTTATTGAAGGAGGGGAGAATGTAACACCCCAAGATTTCATAGTTTGTTATTTCTTCAAAATAATTCAATAACTTGCACTACACGCAACACCGAGTTATAGCGCACCATGACTTACCAAACTAGCCGTTATGAATAGTAATACCTACTTTTTGAAATTTTATAAATTCTATCTCTCAAAATGGACTTCATTTTTGGATTCGGAATATCAAAATTAGCCTAGGGTGAAATTTTGGTACTTTTCGGATAACTTTAATATTTTGATGAATAGTGAAAATTACTAAATTTTAATTAAAAACAACTTTTTTAATCAAAATAATTAATAGTGATAATTTATGAATTTTAGTGGTTGTAAAGTATAATTATAATATATTTTTACCATTTTATCCAATGGTGTTCATTAGAATTAATTTCACCTTGAAATTGGACCTAAACAATTGTCAATCTTTTGAAATATATTGTTTCTTAAAAACACGCTATTTGTTGTGACAGCGGGAATTATTTATAAAATTAATTAATGAAACTTATATGTTTGTAATTTGGTAAAATAGAAATCATTTTTGAATTTGGAATATCAATTATAGCTTAGGGTGAAATTTTGGCATTGTTCTGAAAAACTTCAATTTTTGATGAATAGTGAAACTACTAAGTGGTAGTTAAAAAAACTGAGTTTTTCATAAAAAATAATTGTACCACTTCTATGAATGGAATTTCGAAAATCCAAGAGACACGATTAATATCAAGAAATAAAATGTGGTTAAATGAGATTAAAATAATTTTTGGTGAATAGTAACTTTTTACTTTTATTTACCACGGTTAAAAGTAAATAGGGTAATTAAGGGTAAAAATGATATTAATATTAACCTAAAACATGTCCTAATTCTATTTTACAAGTGTATCTCGACCAAAAACAACCTTAGAAATAAAATATTATCATTTAGGTCCAGTTGGATTAGATTAGGACATTTATATTTTATTTAATTCAAAGAAGAGTTAAAAGAGTTAAAATCAATGTTTATTTACTAAAGCATTTTTAATATAGGGTTATACATAAGATAAATTCGATTGTAAATATTAATTAGAAATATAATAATATTTCCTAAATAATTATATTTTATTTATAATTTTTAGAGATTAAATACGTTAATATATTTATCACACAATGATGACGCAGTAATTACCATAATAGTGAAAAATTAAAATAATTGATATTATAAATACCCAAATAAATATAATTTAAGACTTTTAATGAATTAAACTAATTTTATAGGATAATATGAAAAATTAGGATTGATTTAATGGACTTTTTGTGAATTAATCATTCTGTTATGAGTTTCACAAAAATCAACTATTGAATAGTGTCAAAATTGACCTAAAATAGTTTTTAAAACAAATATTATATTATTAATTTATATTAAATTCCTAAAAATCTAAGGATCAGCCAAGAGACTTATATCATGATAGGTATATCATTAAAGGACCACTTGGGGGTCTCTTGGATGTATATAGTAAGTATATTAACTATATAATATAAAAATACAATGTTACATGGTAAATGTCAAACTAATTAACTAAGAGTCAAAACTAAAAGATAAGGTTAATATAGTGACACAAACCTGTCTAAATTCTATTGGTTGAATGGTTTTAGACCTATCCCCACCTTAGAATTTTAATAATCAACTTTGAAGCCATTAGAAACCGAATATGAATTTATTATAAATTAATATTTTTAGCTTTTCCAAAGGTGCTCATCACACCTCTTATAAAAGGGCACTCCTCCTTCTCATTTATTCACACCTTCAAAGCATTTTGGTTCGGCCAATCCCTGCCCAAATACTCTCTCAACATCACTCAATACAACCTAGAGGCCTTAGTTTGATCTGAAAGCTGACCTAAGGAGCCCTTTTGATCAAATCAAAAGGAAGAACCCGAAGAAGAGGTAATGTTTTCACCACCCCTTTTCATGTTCCTTTCTTCTTCCACTTCTTCTTTCTTTGTTATTACCATTCTAAAATAATAACTCCAGTATCTTATATATACTGTGATGTTATTATAAATATGGTGCAACCATATTCAGTATTCTATCCACCCATTGAGTAACATGTCACCATACATGCGTACGTACGACTTACCGTCTCCACGTCGTGGTGTAATTGTTATTCAATATATTATTATTTGGGTGGGTATAATAATGATGTTTAACTCATGAAAATAATAAATATAACATGATAATGATTCTGTATATATGATATACCATCCAATTATATATTATTTTAATATCAAAAGAATGATATTGTCACTCGTGCGTACGTACGGAGTACCGTCTCCACGAACGCGATGAGATTCATTCTCCATCATATCCATTCAAGTATAATTCTCATTTTATGATTAAAAATAATGTTTAAGAACTTGATATAATTATGGATATTAATAATATTCATCCCATTAATAACAAATATGGCTCACATAACAAAGAATATAAAGTAAAATAAACCCATTAACACCCGAAATGACGATAATTCTATGATATTATTAACAAATCAATGTTAAAAGATCATATATGATATCATATTAATGTAAATGATTCTTGTATAATTCAATAACAATTATTTCACCATTATACAGTAGGTTAACCTACCATCGACCAAAGAAAAAGTTCAATGTAAGGGGTTTCTTATCTCACTTTAAATTCCCTGAGATTTCCATTATTCACCACTTATTTATTGCATGTGGTGTGTATACTGCCCATAATTGTATTGATTGTGTAATATAATTTAATTTATGGGTATTTACATCATCATTGTATTATCCTTCATTCATGGGTACATGTTTCATAAGTTACCAAATCGATAAGGGAATTTGAAATTTCAATTTCCACTCATCCGGCATTACGCATACTTCATTGACTATTTTACTCCAAGATTATGTGTGGAATCACTATTCATTTGATTATGTCATATTTTACACTCCCCTTTCTATGGATATAATTTTTATACACATAATCACTCCATTGATAAATTCTCAAGTCATCGGTATGAACTTGTAAGAGTAATTTTTACGCAATCTCAATTTGTTGAGACAAACATCCAATTCATTGGTGTTGTTTTTACTAGAATATGTGTGAATTTACTTTGATTGTTTTAAACTGAATATAGAATCATATTTAGTTTATTTATAATTGTCACACATAACTATATCGTTGATTTATCCTTAACCTAAGGATACGGCCTTTATGAGAGATTTCATCTCAACTTAAATTCCATTGAGACTTCTTTGTTGTTATACACCGAATCATTTTATGTGGTGTATATAATGTACTTTGATATGGTATATCATGAATCCCTTTATTCTCATGATATTACAATGTTTTGATTATCTCAATTATTTGTATTCAAGTGTCTCTCTTTTAGTTAGAATCTCTAACTAAAATACCATTTTTAAATGACTTATTCATCCAAATCTTTCTCATTAATGTCCATGTTTTAAAAATGGTTTTAAGGATTTATTTATATGGACATTAAAGTTTTAAAATTAAAACTCCTTCTAAAAAGTGTTAAAGTGGTATGGGACACATTGATTTCAAAAATCTATTTTTAAATGGCTTCTTGACAAATAGTGTGACTTTTAAATGATTTCAAGAAAAAGGGGGATATTTATCTCAAATAGTTTTGATAATTATTTTCATCTATGTCAACATCCTTAATTATTCTTGATTGAGGATAATGTTATACAATAAAATCTTCCATATTGTATCAAATGAGTTATGTTTGACTATGGATGTGCTATTTTTATACCATTCATGGTTTGTGGTTAAAGTATTGAAATTTCATATGCTAGTTCTAATACGAATGTTTATGTTATGTTTAAACTTGTTCATATGAGGAATTCATTGGACTTAATAAGTGACGGGTGGAGCCCACTATAGCTCCTCGATGCATCGGTAGGTCTCATGAGACAAACTAGTGTCTTGGAACAAGGCCTTGGACAAACCTTATTTGTAGTCTCGGCACGAGCCTGTGGCTATGTGGTTATGATAGTCTGGCATTATGCATTCCATCATTATGAAAGTGGTTATTGATATTGCATGTGATTGTACGACTAGTAGAATATCTATGTGAATATGTAAATGACATTATTTCATTTTATCTTTTCCATATTATGCTGAAGTTCAAGTTCAAAAGGCTTTTGTTTAAATTATAAATTTCTTTAAGTGTTTATGATTATCTACGCAATCTTCTGCTATATTATTATCCTTACTGAGTATATGAGCTCACCACTTTCAATGATTTATCTTTTCCCAGGATGTGAAGAAGTATTTTATGAATGACATGCAGGGATAGTATGAGGGGATATGAAGACAATATGTAGTTGTAGTTTTTTTTACCTTATGATGTAATGTAAGACTTATGAATATATCTAGTGTTTCCAAGACTACTAAACTAATCGGTATTTCGAGACTTGATCCTTTGTGATCATGCCAATATTATGTAATAATGCACAGACTCTGGGTAACTGGGGTCGGGGCGTTACACAACAAATTAGAAGAATAGAGTTTCTACCTCTTTTAAATAAAAATATTGAATTCCTTAGGATTTGTGTGTTTTCACCATTAAATGTTGTCCTAAAAATAATTATCTTGCAATAGTAGAGATTATGTCAATCAAAAACCTCACATGTATTTTAAATTGATATATTAATAAATTATCTTTATTATATTCCTGAAGAAAATTCCCCTCTTTTTTATGGAGTCTTTCAATGTTTGCAGGTATAGATCAACCAGCTGGAATAAGAATGTTATGAATTGGAAAGATTCTTATAAGGATTAATTCTTGAATGTTTAAATCTCTCCAGATTGGTTGGATCATTTAATGAAAAAAATTGGGACCATGAAATAAGTTCCAAAAAATTCCTCAAATAATTTGATGTGAAAGATTGAGTAAAAAATACTCTTAATGAAATTATACACGCATATGAAGTGAATAATAATAATTAAACTGACTTCAAGGGTTTACAATAAGAACAAATATCCCAGAAGATCAAGGAATGTTACACTTTTATTTAGAATATTGTTAATCTTTAGGAATAAGTAGTCATTATAATAAAAAAGGATTCTGATGAAAAGTTGATTGTGATTGAAGATTATGAAATCCTAATTAATATGAAATTTCATGATTTGGAAGCTCAGTTTTCCAAACATGATAATAAATATATTGTGAATTTAAAATATAAGGAAACCATTATTGAAGATAAAAAATATTCACTTGAAAATTCTAAAGATTAAATACTATTATCATGTGATAAAAATATCATAACATCATTTTATGATCTAAAACAAGCAGACATGAATAATTATGTACTAGACATCCTAACATGATTTAATTCTTCAAAAACTATTATCATGATGAGTTCATGTTTTATGAAAAATAATAAATATGTATGGATAAATAAAGGTGATATGAAACCTACCACCATGTCTCGGATGGATAGGAAAATGTGAATTAAATATTTTTTCCCACAACGAGTAGAACAAGTCATGAATAAAATCCAACAACCTTATATAGAAAATATAATGTGACCACTGTTCTTTTCTAAATTTTGGTGATGGAATAGATTTGGGAATTATGCATCGAATTATTGATATAATCCACCAAAAAAAATATAAAGGGAAAAATTTTCATGGGGTGCCAATCCAGAGAAGAAGAGGCAACAAAAACAGGTCCAGAAAATATATATATTGTAAAAATATTTTGAAGCTTGATAACATTTGTGATGTATACAATGGAAGTGGTCAGAATGATTTTTTATTATTATGCCATCATGAATAGAATGTTTATACAAATAGAAGACCAAATTAGATGTATATTTATGATGTTTTTTCCTTGGTAAGAAATCATAAGAATAAAAAAATTGGTTACAACCGTGAAAGCGGCACACGAAGCAAGGAATAAAATTACATTAAATGTAAATCCGAGGGACTTGACCCCGCAACCTACCCCTCACCCCCCCAAACCCTTACAACCCCACCACCAATGGTGGGGAATAAATCATAAGAATATTTTGAACACATATTCTCCCAATAATTTATCCTTTATGGAAGTTCAGAAGACCCTAGATTCTAAATCCCCAATGTAGGATGGTATTATATCGAAAAAAAGTAATAATAAAGAAGAAACATAGAAGAACCCATGGGGGTCTTACCATGATATTTTTTGATATAAATTATATGATTTCTCTGATAACATTCATTTTAGACTACAACATTATATGCTTTATATACACACAACTTTGTATTAGCAATCATTACACAAAACAATAAGTTCCAATGAAACATCATTTTATTATTTTATAAATAAGATAATATTATAGAAATGTAATTATAAATTATGAATAGTATTAAATATATTTTCTTAAATAAAAGTGTTATAAGATGTATTTATTCATTACCAATTACATAGAAATAAAAATTCATATAAATTGAATATCAAGGAAATATTTTATTTTTATGCTCCCAATGTTGGTTAACTTATTAAATAAAAGTAATTAAAATTAGTAAATTTTTATAATAAAATATATATTTTATATATTAAATTATATATTTTTGATATTCATGCAATATATTATATATGCATAAGATAAGAATAAATCAAATATTTTCAATAATAATATTTATTTTTCTAAACGATAATTTTACCTCTAATTAATGGTGATCTTATTTTAAAATTAATTTCACAATGTTTTATAAATTAAAATTGAAAATATAATATTTTTATTTGAAATTGGGGTATTAAAATTAACTATGTTTTAAATTTCAAAATTCTTTCGAATATGTAATATTTTTTAATGAATAGTGATTAATACAAAATGTAAAATGAAAACAGCTTTTTTATCCAATTTATTTTTTTAATAAATTTTTTTATACAATTATTTTAAAGTATAAATTTATTATTTTTTATCAATTAATATAATTTACATCATTAGCATTAGATTAATATTGAAATTATATGTAAAAACATATCAAAATTTTCCATGTTTTATCATTAATAACTTATTTTCTTTCCCTCTTACTTGGAATATTTTTTATTTAATAACTAATAATCATATGTTTGACTTTTAAAAAATTTATTCCATATTTGAAATCTGTGGTTCCTAATTATGTAAATATATTTCTTTTAATTTTGGTCATTATGAATAGTAACATCAGTGATATTTTATAAACTCGGTTAGAGGTAAATCGAGTAATTAAGGCTATACAATTATATTATAAATACTATTAAATTGCAATAACACATATTATATTTTCCATGAATGAGTGGAATTTTACCAAAGTCATCCTTGGTATGAAATTATATCCATTTTATGCCACTTGGATAAGTGTAAGACATTTATTATAAAATTTTTATTGAAAAGTTATTGATTTCATACTCATGTTTTAGAAACTAAACAATTTAAATATACAATTATACTGAATTTAAATTATACTATATATATTTATAGGAATGGAAAAAATTTATCTTAATATGTTTTATTTTAATTTATTTGGAAATAGATAATTAACCTAAAGGAAGATACGATGATGATGTAGTGCTTCTACAATAAGAAGGAAAATAAATAAAATGATTATATTTAATATTATATGAACTATTATATGACCTACAAAACAAATAATTTTTTTGGTTGTTTAAATTCTGTACATGATAATCTTAGGGTTGTTTTAATATCTATTTTGAGCCACATGGATAGGAATAATACCATTATAAAATATTACATAATGGGAATTGATGTTGTTCACATGATAGGTTTTTAATTACTATAATATTTTAATATATCGTTTTTCAAATTTTATCCCAAAAGAAATTTACATTGGAAATATAATAAATTTATTTTATAGATGGTTATTTATTTTTATTTATTATTGAATAAATAATTTCTGTAATGTCTTTCATAATGATGATATAGTGATTATTTAATTAATGAATAAATCAAATCAATGATATCAAAAATGATAAAATATATATAATATGAGGTAATTATTAAATAAACGGGACATTATATATTACCTATACCTAATAGGGACATAATACACTATTATTTTGAAGATATAATGTTGTCTAATTATTTTTAAAAATCCATTACAAAAATAGTTTCAAATTGAAACTATTTATAATTTATCAAAATAATGTATTAGTAAATTATATAAAAATTATTAAAAATTATTTAAGAATAAAAAATAATTATAATATAGTTTAAAATGTTATAAAATGTTCATTTATTGTCCAATTCACTTCTAATTAGTAAAATTTACACAATTTTATTGCTGAAAAAATGCACTACCATAGTAAAAAATTTAAATCTGTTAACTATGAGCTAGTTAAAATTATGAGTATTAAATTAGTACCAAAACCTTTCAAAAATATATTGGTATATTATATTACAACCATATATAATATATTATTGTAATATATTATATATTTTCATATTTTTATTTTTTTTAATTTATTAGAAATTAATATTTTTTGAAATCCCAGAAGTTCTCCTCACCATAATTATAAATGTGCACCTCCTCCCTAATTTCATCAGAACACATTGATCTTTAAATATTGGACATAACCTTTACATTTCTCTTATAATAATACCTACTCACATTTTAGATATTTTGGTCCTCTCAATAGAAAAAATCCATTGTAGGTAAAAAGATATATAAAGGGAGATCAATGAAGAAAATGTCGTTCAAATATATATGTAGGGAATCACACATAAGGTAATATATCATTTTTGTCTCACATATATTTCTATGATACACTTGGGTTATACATTAATTTTTTCTACATGGTTTATATACTTCCCATGAATTTCATACTCATGAATTGACTATTTGTATTTTGTGTTACTATTATGTAATTATGATATTAGATTAATTACTAGATATTAAATTGTATCATTCCATGAACATAGGTAGATATAAAAACGTTTTTCAAGAGATGAATGAATGAAATGGTAACCATTATAAATTTTTTACAACTGTGACTTATTTCAATATGTTTTGTGGAAAAAAATCTAATCTTTTAGTAAGAATTTATTAAATTATATCGTATATGCTGAATTACTATAACTATATGGATTTAAAAATAGGTTTACATGATACCTCCTCCATGGATTAAAAATAGATGAATATATTTTTCATTAGTATTGAGGATATTTTACTTCAATGTTTTAATTTATACCAAAATGAGAGATCACTGAAAACTCCTAAAATATTTCAAATTTTATTGTGTCTTATGTATTAATACATCGTTTTCATTAGTAATATATTTTTTATGAAGTATGAGTGATATATAACCACATTAAGGAGGTTCATTATATATTATCCATCGAATAATTTGAGTAACACATTTTAATTTTTGTATTGTGAAGAAGATGATTTTGATAAAAAAAAGTTGTCTGAATGTTATAAAACAATAATTTCCATTGAATTTTTTATTTCAGATTCCATATGAAACGTTATTAATTCAAATTAATAATGAAATTAATATCTTAATCATGGTTAAAATTATTCTTTTATTATTTACACTAATGGATTTGTTAGTGATAATACATTCAATTTATCAAATTTTATTACCAATGTGCAGTGTCTATATATTTTTTTATATTTTATATTTGTATGTTCTCTTAGAGTTAATATGAAGATTGGTATTTTAATAGAATGGTAATTGAAATGAGTTTATTATATTATAATGTTTTTTTTCAATTATTTTTATAAAACAAGAAACATTTTTCCTAAAAAGGTACTTAATTTATTGAGGGTAAATTTTTTTCATTGGTTGATGAAAACCAAAGGGGAACATATTTTTGAAAACCATTATTTCATAGCCATCTACTATGTCTAATTTATAGTTTTTTTCATTCACCTAATTTTCTATTTTTAATTGCAAATGAACAAGAAAAAAATTAATGTGGGGGAAATGATGGTGTTGTATTTTGATAAAATATCATAACATTAATTATTTAATTTAACAATATTCTTTGGTATAATAATGTGTTTATGTATTAATTTAATTTCGTGATTAATTTGATGGTAATGAAATATAACTAATAAAATAATTTTTTAAGGTTAATTAATTTTAATTTTCTATTTTATTTATAATTTAGATTGATTTTGATTTTTTTATTAGTTTATAAGATTCGTTTAAAATAAATATTTTAATGAAATTTTCATTACCTTTAATATTCATTTTATTTTTTCATTGATTTTTTATAATTAATAAATTATTATTATTTAAGAATATAATATATTTAATTTATTAAATATATAATAATTGGTTCCATGTATATATAATTTAACTTTTTTAATAATTTTTTTTATTTTTTGTTTTTATTTTTATATCGTTTAATTAATATTTTATTTTATGTAATCTAATTTTTATTTATAGAATTTTTTTAACCAAATAATGTGGAATTTTATTTTTTAGTTTAGTATTAAAATAATTAGAAAATTTTTGTTTAGTTGATTGTTTAAACTAGTAAAATAGTTTAATAGTCAATAAGATTAATTAACAATTTAATAATTCTGTAATTTTTGTTAATTTTTATTTAATTAATAAATAAAATATTTTTTTATTAGATATTATCTTTATAGTGTTTTTTTAATGATAATTGAAATTTATAAATCCCTGGGTAGTATTGTTGATTGGTGTAGTAGACCAATGTTTTAGTATTTTCTAGAGTCCCATTTAAGTATTTTCAAAGTGAAGCAGATGTAGCAATTTAATTTGGTAACCCTAACTGAATCTTAAATTTCAAATCTTGTAAGGGATTTGATAATATGATCAATGTATCAAATTTGGTAAATCAATCATGTAAATTCTTTAGGAATCAACCATGTATGGATTTTAATTAGGGACATGAAAATTTATATATCCTAAAATATATGAAACGAGACATCCCATCTTAAATGAGGCTATCTTAACTCATAGCTTATTGAAGAAGATGATGGAGTTGCTTACCAAGGAGAACTATAAACCCCTATAGTTGTTGAGCTTTGTGCCATATCCACGTCAAATGGTAGTCACTACTGCTATTTCTAGAAAGTCCTCACATGTAGATGAGTTGCCTAATGAGTCACATTCATCTGAAACCATGGACCTATGGTAGAATGCCAACATTGATTTCATGATATGATTGAGTCACTACTATTTCTGGAGCATTTACGAAAAAATTCAGGGCCATATATTTGACGAAAAAGAACCTATCATTGAAATTTGGACTAGTCACCATGTGCCACTGACCGCATTACTCACTATCATAACTCTTATGATCTCAAATTTTCCCTACGAATGAATTTTTTACATAACTTCCTTTTCAAGAACTAATGGTTTTTTATGAAGTTTGATGATTAAGATCTGACATCATTTCATAATAGAGATCTTGAGGTCATGATTCTGTGATGTTTATCTGGGGGTTAGTTGATCCACATTTTTTATAATCCAAAAACACCATGTAGAAGTTGTGGCCAAAAGTGAGAACCATTAAGATTGAAGAAATTATAAATTTTTAGAATATGGGTTTTTCAATGCATATCTAAATTTATAGTTGTTTACTCAAAGGCCAATCGATTATTTCTATAAGATATTACAATATAAGCACCTATTAATTATGGATATAGAGGATGGATATTTGATTATATGTGAATATCAATTTCGGAATTTTCTTAGTGATTCTCCATGTGAAGGTTTATTTGAGGATTATGGTTTATGTGGTTAGAGTCATCAACGAACAAAAGTATTATTATGATAATATGCTTGAGAAGTGAAGAATTTTTCATTTGTGGGGTGGAATTTTTTGAACTCAACCCAAGTATAGGTTTATCATAATTCACTAATTTGATAATGTTAGTGACACATGGACATAAAACATAATGTGATAAAAAAAATTATTAATGAATAAGGAAAAGTATACTAATAGTTATTAATCTAATAGATAGTCCAGTCAATGTTATGAGAAAACATCTGGATTTGTTGATAAATTTATTAATGTAACATTAGAATTGATGTAATTAAAAGGGAGGAATTATTTTTCATGATTATGCACATGCGGTTTTGAAATATTTGGTAGTTCAAGAAGTTGGTTTTTAGAGAAGAACATATGAAATGAATTCTATTTATTCTAAAAAATATATATTTTATAGCAAACTAATTCATAAAACCACACAATTTTACATCAACCATTACCTATTAACTGAGTGCAAGTATAAGAGATCCTCACATGAACACGAAGAGTACCTATTTCTGATCATGGATATGATGATCAAGGCCCTTTATTTCTACCCAGACAAGATTGAAAAAAATTTATTGGTTGCACCTTATGGATTTCATTGGTGAATTCATTATTTCATTTTTTTCAATTCTTTCAATAATTAAATAATCTCTAGAATTGTAATTGATTAATAATTGATTAATTTTTTATAATTTATTTTCAATCATTTGGTTTTATTTGAATTTTCATAAATCTAATTGGAATGTGGTGTTCATTGGGTGCCGACTATTAATTCAGTTTAGTTAGGTGTTTGATGGCTAATACATTTTTTTGAATATTCTCAATTCAGGATCAATAATTTTGTGCACAGTGGTTGTATTCTATCATGGTGTTTGATGATATACAAATACAATGACTAATTCTTAATGAAAGGAGGTCGATGACTAAAATCTCAGTCATTGGATTCATCTTATCTAAAATTCTAAGACACATAGTTTAACAATTTTTGATTGTGTGTTGATGGAATTTATGTAGTGAAATATTTTTAAGCAATTAATAATGGGAATACTAGTAGAATCATAAGACAAGGTCACCAAAAAATTATTGAATTCCCTCAAATTTTCATTAACCACTGGATATTTTCTCCCATTTTTTTATTTTTTAGATTATGAAATTATAATAGTCCTATTTATTCATTAGAAAACTACTTTACATAAATAATAGTATGTAAATAATAATAATAATAATAGAAATAAATTTGAAGCTCCATAAATTTAGTCTCATAGGGAAACAACCATTTGTACTACTATACATATATTATTATGATATAAGAATTATTTATAAAATATTAAATGACATAAAAATATATTCATCATGATTCTCACTTGACACAAAGCCAATGACAACACCCAAGTCAGCCGATGGAAATGTAGAAAAATTGTTTAAGGAGGAAGAGATCATCCAATCATCCCAACTATAATCAACCTGATGTCACTTCCCATTCCTATCAAAAATATGATCCAACATTAAAATAAATATATAATTATCCTCGTTAACAAAAAAAGAGGCATTCACCTCTTATAGAACTTCCTATCCATCATTAAACTCCACCCGAACATGTTGAAACCTTTGGAAATTGAATATTAGCTATATTTTGATGACCCAAAATGGTAGATCCTGATTATCCATTCAATCAAAAAACCAATGATAATACACATTTCATCGGTGACCAGCCATTGTATAGATGATAAAAATATTAAAAGAGATTCTGACACCACATTATAGTAGAATAATGATGAATAAAACAAATATAATCAACATTTCATCATATCTAAAAATAATAATTGTTTTTAATAGATTACCATCATAAATAGAAATAATATATAAATTTTCCCTCACCACAAAAATCATAAAATATGGGGAATGTGAAATTATATTCTATATCAAGAATCATAATTGTAAAATAATTTTCATTGAAAAAAATAAATACATGTTAATATATCACCATTGAGATGTAATTGGGGTGAATTGGTTATCATTTTAACCAAAGATGAGTGAAAATTTTATAACCAATATATGATTGATTATGGGTGATCCACTCATCACCACACATAGAATAATAAGGGCTTAATGATAATTTGGATATGTTATCACAATTATAAATTATAAAAATATGAAATTTTTATATCCGTCCTCACATGAGTGTGGTTGAATCAATCATAACCACTTGTATAGTGAAGCATATTGAAATTCCCATAACCATAACTATAAAATTGGGGAATGGGTTATCACCACTATAAAAAAATAAAAAATTGTCAATGGTTTATCAACATAAAATATAAATACACCATTCTTGATGGAATATCATTGTAGGAATAATAAAAAAACTAGGTTTAACAACCCATCCCTGTAAGTATAATCAATAAACTCGATGACTGATAAATCATAGATAACATATTATTAATCCAGTTGAATAAAATAAACCCATATTTATAAAGAGAAAAAAATTTAATTGGATAATCACCTCAAATAAAACATAATAAGGGGTAAATGGTTAACTTTTAAATTAATAAAAAGTATTTATGGATAATTTATAATCCCCATCAGAAAAATCAATATCCACGGTGAAATGTTAAACACTATATGAATCTATTTTTCAAAACTAATTTACTCTAAAGGCTGCTAATTCATATTATATTGTACGGTGAGAGATCATTTTTCATTCTTGACATCTAACTTAATTTAATATGGATCCCATACTAACACCCATCTCATAAGGGGATCACTATAACAGGGACTAATCATTCTAAATGTCCACAACAAGGATTATTTACCATCATCCCAACCAATACATGTTCTTCCCATTATCAAGGATTACTCATAGGAACCTCAAAAGGATTGTTAAGTTGAATCATAAGTATATACACCCATCAATAATCCATTCTGTAAATATTTTTCATCATTGATATGTTTAAATGAAAATTGATGGCCATGGTTACAAAACAAAGGATTTAATGATTAATTAACATTTTTTATATTACATATGAATCCAAATTTAGGAATAGAAACCCAATTTATTTCATCCCAAGGTTTATGTTTGTCACCCATCCAAAACCGCATTTAATATAGCATAAAAACTCATAAAATATGAAAAAAAATATTTTCAGCACACTACCTCGTACCCAAAGAATCTCAATGAGTGATTCAACCTCAATTAGAATAAATAAATATTTTAGAGACCCCCCCCCCCCCCGAAAAATTATAAAATTTAAATGAAGAATCAAAAAGATAACATGAATTTATAATAGAATGAGGATCGTATTTTTTAATATATTTATAAATCTACCAAGATATATGGCTCATGAATTAGAGGTCCAAAAGGGGAGAATCAATCATGGGATGAAAGATCATCAAGATGGATGAAGTATAGTCATGTTTTATATATAAGGGGCTGATTGATTAAAAAACAAAATAGAATATATTAAATTAATTTAATAAACCAAGTAGTGGATAACACAATACCCATTCCTCCCCCATTGGACATATGACATCCCAATAGATTCCCACCTAGGGGCCATGGGTTATAGGTTCTATAAATCACAAAATTCTAGATTCCTTTCACCAAATCCCTTTTAGCAAGTTACTAACCATATTCTGTTCCAGCTAAACCAACATCAATGTAATATAATAATAAGTATTTTGAATGATTTTAGATTAAATTTATACATCAGTAAATGAGGATTGATAGAGAAATATATTTTTCCTTAGACATCAATGATAGATTGATCAAAATATGAATGAAAATAAGAATAAATATATATGATGTATGAGATGATTCAAAAGGATTAGAACAATAAATTATCCTAAATTAAAGATATATATGTTTCCAAAAACAATTCTTATCAAGAAAATCTATATGTTAAATGAGTTTTTTCTACTCTCTCATAATTTAATATAATAATTTTTTCCATATTTTGGACATATACATACTATAATATCTCATTATCATTGGTAAATATCCAAAAAAAATTATTACATGGGGGAAATATATATATATATATATAGTTTTCCATATGTATGTACTAGAGTGATTACACTAATTCAAAGATGTATTCCCCCTGAAATACATACTATATTCTTTAATGATACCTGTATTTTGTAAGTAGAAAATCTAAAATGATTGATTAACTTTAATGAAACATAATCATTCCTAGTAATTTTTCCACCATGAAAAATTATACCCTTTAAAATATTTTGTACATTGTTAATTATATTATTAATATATCCCTATACAATTTTACAAAAAAAATCACATCATAAAATCAAACATTTTCTTAATATTATATATATGATACAACAAGTTGGTTGCATATTCCATAGATTTCTTAAACCAATAAACCACATCATTACAGCTATTGGAAATAAAATTTTATATTTAGTTTATAACTATTACATTATGATCAAAATATTATGCCCTGTATAATTAATAAAAAATAAAAAATAAATGAATATAATATCTTCTAAACCATCCGTATCATGAATCATAGTATCATATTATTCAGGAAATGTTTCCCTTAAATGGTTTTATACCTCATAATTAGTCTAAACCCTAACAAAAGTGAACCAATAACACACATCTTCATAAGTTAGACAAATCCTGTCATTACAATGATTATAGGGAAAATATCATTATGATGAATTTCAAAATTCCCAAAATAAAATTAATTTATTTTAATTATCTAACATAATAAAAAAAATATCAAACATTGTTAATTTTCAAAGGAAAAAAAAATTAAAATAAATTTTTATAACACATTAATTAATATATTTTTTAGAAAACAGAACGACACAATAAAAAAATTTAGAAAACAATAGAAAAAATAACTGTTAACAAATTAATTTAATATTATCAATTTTAAAATCTAAAAAATGGTACAAAAATAAAATCATTTCTACAACATACCTCACAAATTAAAATTAATAACTACACGCAGTTTAATATATATGAAATATAAATAAAATTTATATTATATTTGTTAATTAACATAAAATGGCTTCAATTCTAATTACACCAATTATAATAGTAACAATTTTAAAAAACATAAATATTTATTCTAGAATTAAAATTTTATTTTTTTAAAAAACATGAAAAATTTTAGTAAATTAAATAATTTATAATAATTTAATTCAAAAAATAATTAAAATTAAATAAAATATTTCATTTAATATTTTATATTACATAAAAATGAATTATAAATATTATAGAAAATTGTGAATAATTTTATATTATACATTAATTTTATTAAAAGTTTAGAAAAAATAATTTAATTTATATTTTAATAAATTTATGTTTTCAATTTTTTACTATTGAACAATTTTTTTAGAGAAATTAGTTTTATTTTTGAGTATTATATTTTTATATTAACAAATAATATTATAGATGTTAATTATTTTTTTTAAAAAATTTGATCGTTTAATATATTTGAATTTGAATAATATATAACAACTAATAAATAAATATTATTAATTAGACCTTAAATAATGTCCCAATTCCACTTAGATCCATGCATAAAAATCTAATGAATATCCTAGCTTTGAGGCATTGGTATTTATACCCATAAATTAAGCTATACTATGATTATTTATTTAACTTTTCAAAAAATAGCTTGTCTATGATTAATTTCTAACTTTAGAATTTCATAATATTCAATATATCCTTCAAAAAATAATTGATATATTTAATTATGAACAACATTATCTATGAAATATCTCTTAATCCCAATACCATAAAACTTTTGATTTATAATTATTTTACTATAATAAAATTAATTAAAATAAATTAATAAATAACTAAAAATTATATATTAACCAAAATATCTATAATTCTAATTGTCTTGTTAAAAATTAGATTGGTTAATTGAATTGGAATTTTTTTTCAAAAAACATTAATTTTTTTTGACTTTAACAAGAAAAAACCCTTTATTTTTTATCAAAACTTTTCTAATTTAATAAATTGAAAAATTAATAAAAAACTAAAAAACATTATTAAATTTATAAATATAATAATATAATTTGAAAAAACATTATTACATTTATAAATATAATAAAATAATTTGAAAAAACATTAACACTCTTTAAAAATGAATCAATAAAAATGGAACAATAAAATCTAGAACAGGGGATTAAATAACTGAACAAAAAAATAAAAATATAAAACCCAACTAAGGAAGTGTTATTTAAAAAACTAGTTCATTAAATAAGAAATTAATCGAGCAATGATACTCATATTTTATCAAAAAATTAATAAAAATAAAATATATAGTACACGTTTAAAATAACTTGAAATTAAAAAACCGTTATTTAGGAAACAAAATTTAAAACAACAATGTTTATCATAATTATTTCAGAAAAATTATATATATATATATATAAATGGTTTCTCTGATAGCAAGGTAGACTAAATAGAAATGGAAGTTATGAATTATTATAAATTACATGTTGTTGGGGGAGATTATGAAAGATGTGAGAATAATAAAGGAATACTTTGATAAGGGGATATAGTCATATTAAAGTACATGATATGAACCAATAAAGAGGGGGTAATGGGGAGGAGTAGGAATAATGAAAAAAGTATTGAGGAAGTTGAGGATTGTGGGAATGTATTATGAACCTGGATTTTTATACATAGATGTTGCAACATTTGATGATGAAAATTCATTACATTACAAAAACCCAATACAAAGGATCATAAAAGTAATGTGCCTTTGAAAACAAGAAAACATAATAAAATAGTTCATCGGTGAGAATTATTATATACCAATAAGTTCATTTTAACTACAACCCTTCATAGAAAAACATTAGATAATACAATTCTTCATAACCCAGGGAAAATAAACATATGAGAGGGTAAGCACAAATTCCCATTAAGGATAAACAATTGAGGTATGTAAAAATAAAATGTTCATAAGTGTATGAGAAAATGAATGTAACATTTGAAGACCATACCCTTTATATAATTGATCATAATTCTGGGTCATGGAGTAAAGAATGTATGTTCATATCACATGATTCTTATGGGAATAAAATAACATGATCCATTTGAGAATAACAATGGAATAAGAAATGGAATTGTGGCATACACATAATAATAGATAAAAATTTTATTAGTAGTATAGGGATCTTTTCTGAGTTTGTTATAGTGGAATAGATTCACTCCCAAAATTAATGTATTCGTTATGGTTAACTCTCATTACTATCATAGTGGATAGATTCCCTTACTAAATTTGGATCACTACACATTGTAGTCTTGTTTATCTCATGTGATATCAATCTTTACCGAATACATTGTAGGATAATATACATCCTACTCATCACATAATGAAAATCATACATTTGTATGCCAGAAGATCATAAAAAATTCATCATTTTATATCCTATAAAATTAAATGGGATTCATAAGAAATAATTATAACTTAATATAAACAAAATAAATTTTGATTATAAAAATTTCTTAATATTATCGATGCATAACCTATAGAAAAATAATTGGATTTCATAATCATTTTTCATGTTAAAACCCATATAAGAGAAAAAGGTTTCATAAAAAATATCTAATCATAAAAATTATCCATCTAGATAAATAATAAATATGGTATCATTGTATCATTTCCCCAGTATTAATTAGGTTACATCAAAGGATGTAATATTAGTTTGAAAATCAATTTTAATCAAAAAAACCATGATCATTTTTTGGGAAAAAATTCATTCTTTAAAAATTACATTTTATAAAATAAATTTTATAAAATATTGGGGAAATACTTTTATAATTTAATATACATGATAAGTTATATAGGAATATTAAAATAAAATAATTTTCATGACATTTGAAATCTCTATTCTTGTCATACATGTTAAAAATTATTTCATTCACATTTTATGTAAAATCAAAACCATCATTGTTTTGGGAAAAAATATCGAGATTCCATTCAAATAATTTTATAAAAAGACCAAAAATGGGAAAAAACTTATTTAGTAAGACTTTTTAAAAATAATAAAACTAAAAAAAGTATTAGGAATCATTGTTTTGGAAGAAAATAGTTTATCAACTGAAGAGATAAATAATGATGACTATTCTATAAAACATTTTTTTGGTGTCTTTAGTATATAATTTGATGATTATGGAGCGATAACATGTATTCTCATGATATAAACATATTATATTAAATTTATTTTATTTCATGATGGATGGATTAGAAGATTTTAAATATTTAATCCTAATCATGAAAAATATTGATAATCAATGTTATTATAACATAAGATATTTACGCCTTTGGTGTCATTTGGGTTGCAAGTAAAATTTAATATTAATATTAAAATAAAAATTTAATATCATTAAATAAAGGATATTCATGATATAACATATCAAAGGATCTATATATACACCTCAAAAATAAAGACAGTTGCATAACATAACATATCTACCAATGAAGGCTAATTGAGACAAAAAACCACTACCTTCAATCTCGAATTCCTTCATACAAGTTGAATCCCCATTTATAATGAATATGTGTATATTTATTATATATTAAAAATAATATTTATATATTCCATAACATATTTTATTTAATTATTATAATTTATTACACATTTATAAACAATTCCTTGTTAAAGTCACGTTTTAGTTTGTAATTGATTTGTTTTTCATATATGATTTTATTTTTTATTTTTACTCATTTAACATCTTTTATGGTTATATAATATAAATAAATTTGAACCCCATTTTAATATCATATATATTCATTGTATATTAATTTAGGATAATCCATAATTTTTATAGATTGAAAATTTATTACATCATTCATATAGATTCTTGGTCATATATACCCATGAACAATGATTTTGTTTCCTATATAGATAATGAGATAAAAAGGTAAAAACATAATAATTTTACATAATAATATAGATTTCATATATATAACATATATTCATTAAATGTACTCCTTATTAACATCCATGTAAAATTTATGTGAAAATCTTGTCACATCCTTTCGTGAGGTGGTAGCACTCCATACACAGAAACTGTGTTTTAGTATTGTCTATTTAATAGAATGTATAAATATAGCATAATTAATGAATTATATTTATCTAATAAATAAAATATATGAAGAATATATCAATCACCATACCTATCCATGAGAGTTTTTATGGAAAACGTTTCATGTCATTTCAGGAGGCAGTAGTCCGTCACACACACGAGCTGCAATAAAATGTCCCATTTTTTGGAAGAGGAGATTAATATTGGTCATGAAATAAGTGTAAAAATTTTCATTTTATGTAATACAGTTTTTTATTATATCATAATGGTTTATTAATAATTTATAGAGGAGGAAGTATAAACTAAATAAAAAAACTCATGGAATATTATTACTTATTCATTCAGGGAACTCATTGTATTTCCCCCACAAAACATAATATAATGGATATATGATGATAAAAAAGATTAAAATAGGAGATTATATAAGTATATAATGTATTTGGGTAGTTATTGGATGATCCATGTAAGAACCCTGTTCTTATTTTAGAGGTACAAGCTTCTTCTTTTCCTTTTCCTTAATTGTTTTTGAGAAAATATGGAAAACGGGGAAAAATCCTGTTTTTTGGAACTACACGCCGCGCACTTTATCCACATGCCATGTACTTTTGGCCATGTAGGGATGAGTACACGGGGCATGTAGCCATACCGACAACGAAGGGTGTAGGAACCACTACACGCCGTGTAGTGGTGCATTACACGTCGTGTAGTCAGTCGACAGGCTTGAACAGTAAGGCAGTGGCGTCGCTGCCAGTTGGGCGACAGTACACACCGTGTACTTGAGAGTACATGTCGTGTACTCATGTCAATGGATGAACAGTGTGGCGGTGCCACCAAATGAACAGTTAAATGAAAGAATTACAGGTCGTGTACTCAGAAGTACACGCCGTGTACTTTTTTTGGCTTAAAACATGCAATAGCCTCCTCATTTGGCAGAGGAGACTCTTGAACCGATTTGGAGCCAAAGGAGGAGGCCAGATCTTTGACGGTCCACCAGGCATTCTTCTGGAATCCGATTTGTCTTCGGATGATTTCATTGGAACCGCACGGGTATGCCCTCTCCTCTCCTGGTACAGTTCTTACCAAATCTTCTCCTAACATATATTATTTACATTTGAATGAGTTTTGTTCATCGTCAGATCTACGCCGTTCATGGGCGTTTCTGGAGTCAGCATTCGGGTATAGCGTTCGTTGGTGTATAAGGTAGGTGGCTTTGTGTTTAGTTTTCCAACTATTGTGTGTTTTGTACATTTTTGAGCCACGAACCCATGTTGGGATGTCGTGTGGCTGAGGTCGTTGCTATATTTAATACCTATAATTTATTAGGTATTTAATTGTGATAATAAAATGATGGTTCGGATCATTGCTTGGATCCAGAACCACCCCCGGGGTGTGTTTCTCTATTTAGCAGTTTGCCCAGGATACCTGAGGGTATTCTTTAAAAGTAGTAATTGTAGAATTTCCTTTAGAGGAATTGCTTGTTACTTCTTGTTTACCTGTTAGGCATGGCCCGGTTACTTGTTTAGCGTGAGGGCGTTTTTGTATTTAGCTTGAGGGCACTGTTGTTATTAGCCTGAGGGCACTGCACTATTTATCCCAAGGGCTATAGTATTTAGCTTGAGGGAAACCTTTAGTGCCTAAGGTATTGACTTCTGTGCCTGAGGGTGACACTTCCTACGCCTGAGGGTAATTTCTGTTTCACCTAAGGGCTATACCTGCGGGTTGGATTCTGCTTACCTGAGGGTAAGGTTTTGTTTGACTGAGGATGTTGACTGTTTACTTAGAAATGCACTATGGTGGACACTAATATTTAAATGGAGTAAATGGATAATGAAATGGAAATATAACTGGTAATTAGTTACTTATGAGTACTGCTTACTTTTTTGCATTTTGCTACTTCACACTGTTGTTGCACGCTTACACGCTTTTGGGAACGGGCCTTTGGTGGGTGCCTACTAAGATATATTTGTCACACCCGATTTGGATCATGCTTTTCAGCCCAAACAGATTACATTACTGTAGGTGTAGATATGGGCATGAGTCCCTATACAGGTACTTGACCATTGCTGAGGAGTAGAAGGGCATGGGACCGAGCCTTGGCTCGCGATGCCACTGCCAGCTGTTTTACTTGTTTGCTGTACTCTGTTTTCTGCTGTACTATATTGATGTATAACATGTTCTGGCTGTAATCTTAGAACTTGAAACATGTAGTATCATCACTTATATATTGTTGCTTATATCCACTGCTGTAGTTATTTCAGTTGTGTATGTTTACTGCTTACGCTGTTTTTTGTATGTTTTTTTGGTATTCCGCTGCACTACACTTTGATAAATGAGGGCATAGTTTCCCCACTATCAAAACTGGGCCCTCACTGCTAGTCGGAAGCCTCTGTCATTTGGGGAAATGTGCTTGAGGTCATGTGGAGAACCGGGCTCGGGGCACCTGTTGCGTGGCACCCGGGTCTAGGATGTTACAAAGTGGTATCAGAGGGGTTTCTTTTTGTTGACATACTATTTGGAGTCGTAGTCAGGGATAGGACGAACGATAGTAGGTAATAAGCTATGCCCGGGCGTAGCTAACCCGTGTATAGGGAAAATCCAGTCTACCTCGTACTTTTCATTCTTTTGATCTTGTAATTTTACGGTTGATATGTTTCACCATTCGGCGACACACTTGGATTGTGTTGTTTATATATTATCTGTGGGTTCTATTTAGTTACAACCTGATGAGATGAGGGTATGCCGTCTCATGCATCATATAGGCACATGTTAGATATCACATGCCATGAATAGTTTCCATGCCATGTAGGTGCATTAGAATTTTCATGTTGTTGTGATAGTTGTTATGCTAGTAAAACATGCTGTTGTGATAGATCCTTGATAAATACCGGCCGTGTGATATGGTATTTTTGTTTGAGCTTGTTTATATAATAGACGCCAAACTTTGGTTTTTGGGGAGTTTGGCCCCCCATTGACTGGAATTTGGTGGATCGTTGACTGGTTATTGGTTGTAACACAAATAATATGTCAAACTTTGATTCGTGGGGTGTATGGGCTACCACGGGTTGGAATTTGACACTTAGGTGTTGTTTTTCAGTATTTTCTAGGTTCTGGGGAAGTTTCTAAGGCATACTGTCTGGAAATCCCAGAATACACGCTGTGTAGGACCTCATACGCGCCGTGTGTGTTCTTCTGTTCTGGAAGAAAAATGAACTTTTTGAGTACATGTCGTGTACCCCAAGTACACGCTGTGTAGTCTCTTCACATGTCACAAACCGTGTGGGTGGAGACACGGGGTAGGGAATAGCTTGGGTAAAACACGCCATGTATTTTTTATACACGTTGTGTAGTGTGACCTGGAGTCCGTCCGTGTAACTAACAACACGGGTCAGTGAAATCCTTGACAGAACACGTCGTGCCAGTTATAGACATGCCGTGTAGTGTGACCTGGGGACTCGGTCATGTAACTAACAGCACGGGCCAGTGTCACCTCTCCCTGAGCACGCCGTGTACTGTTGGGACACGCCGTGTAGTCTTTTCCGAGGACATACCGTGTGGAGTTAGCCATGTGGCTAAGAAATAGGGTGTTGTACACGCCTTGTATGGGTGTAACACACCGTGTAGAGTCAAGTCGAGAAGTCGGCCGTGTCACAGATGACACGGGAAGTTGGAAAATAACACCATACACTCCGCATGGATTTTATACACGCCGTGTAGTTTTTTTTAACAGAAGCCGTGTGGCTTAGCCGTGTAGAAGGACCCGGGCAGGGGGAAGGAATTAAAGTACACGCCGTGTAGTAAGAGTACACGCCATGTAGTCTTGTTTTGAAAATTTTGAAACACCTACTTCATCTTGTTCCCTTGTGTTTCCTTCTTTTTAGTCTTAATAATCTTGAACCTGAGGCGTTATTTTGACCTTGGAGAGTCATGCTTCCTAGACGACTGTGAGTTTTTCGCCAGGAGAGCGGCGATGATTATACTCCGGAGATGGGGGGCCATGGGCTACCAGTTGATCCACCAATAGATCCAGATGCGGAACTAGCTATTATACAGGACACAGGCACGAAGGCGTAGTTCTGTGAAAGATTATTGCGGTTCAAGAAGACCATTCAGGCAGAACTGCAGGCTGCCACATCTATGGCCAAGCTGACGCATATGTTTCAGCAGGAGCATCCACCTACATTTTCAAGGGATGGAGGACCACAGGCTGTAGAGTCTTGGCTAGGATCGATGCAGAATATTTTCGAGCATCTTGAGACACCTCCAGGGCGGAGGGTCAAGCTCACGACTTACGTGCTGCGTGATTCCTCCAAGAAGTGTTGGGATGTTACCACCTAGTCATAGCATCACAGAGACATGGCGTGGGAAGATTTTGAGGCAGTATTCTATGACTTCTTCTTTCCCGAGACACTGAGGGCAGATAGAGCTCGAGAGTTCCTGAATCTACAGCAGGGCGCTATGTCGGTGATGGAATACTCTGCTCGTTTTACAGAGCTTCAGCATTTTGAACCCGTGCTGGTGGGTGATTAGACGTTGAGAGACAGACGGTTTGAGGATGGTTTTCGGTATGACATCCGAGTGTGGGTAAATTTTTTCAGGTTTCCTACTGTACATGCGATTGTGAACCAGGAGTTGATTACAGAGAGAACCTGCGGGGATCGAGTGGTGTGGGCCAGGGAGGTTCAGCACCAGATACTGGTACAATTTCCGCTGGCAAGAGGAAGAGCCAGATGGACTTCTCTCAGGGCGGTAGTACTAGCCAGGAAGCTTCTTCAGGTGGACTGGTCAGGTGCTACCAGTGTGGCAGAGAGGGGCATAAGAAGCCGTAGTGTCCATGAGACCTAGTGGAGTGCTGAGCTTGTGGCAAGATGGGTCATCTGCAGCGCTTTTGCAGGGTGTTTCTACTAGTGGCTAGTGAGAGGGGTTCTGTGTAGACTCCACGTGCGGGAGTAGGACCAGTGGCTTCTTACCAGTTAAGGAACTGGAATATGTCAGGGTGTGCATGCAGAGATGGTGGTTGTGGCCTTGGTATCCAGACACTAGGATCGCAGAGGCAGCAAGGCGGGACAACTCAGGGTAGCCAGGCTGTGTCGCAGGGCCACAGCACTGGGCAGGCATATGCAGTGCAACAGACCCAGCAGGAGTAGGATCCCGGACCTTCTACAGTCATAGGTACTATTCTAGTAGCTTCTGTCTTGTCTTCAGTACTTTTTGATATGGGTTCTACACATAGTTTTGTATCCGTGCCTGATGTGGAGAGCCTTGGGCTCAGTGTTTCTACTTCTTCTGATATCTTGACGCTATACACTCCGTTGGGGACTAGGACGGTTTGTGTGCGTCGGTGCAAGGAGTGCCCCCTTGAGGTTGGTGGGTGTCACTTCCTTTGGGACCACTATGTCCTGGAGATGACGAGCTATGACGTCATTCTCGGAATGGACTGGTTGGTTCCCTTTTGAGCCTTTGTAGACTACTATCGTCGCAGGGAGCGTTTCACGTCACTAGAGGGTGAGGAGTTTCAATACAAGGGCGAGTCGGATGTTCAGGCCAGTCGAGCTTGACCAGAGCATCATGGGCAAGGTGGAGTCACAGCTTAGATTGCTAGCTTATATCTGGATGACCAGGGGACTTGTTAGATGGATTTCCCTCCAGTTGTTGATCGTTTCAGGTATGTCTTCCCGGACTACTTTTTAGGTCTACCTCAGGTGCGTGAGGTGGATTTCACTATCGAGCTTATGCCAGGAGTAGCACCGGTGTCCATTCCTCCATATAGGATGGCCACGCCTGAGTTGCAGGAGCTCAAGAGGTAGTTAGAGGAGTTACAATAAATGGGTTTTATCCGACCCAGTACTTCTCCTTGGGGTTCTCCGGTCCTTTTTGTGAAGAAGGTGGATGGTACCCTCAGACATTGTGTGGATTATCGGAAGTAGAACCAGTTGACGGTTAAGAACCGATATCCCTTGCTGAGGATAGATGATCTGTTTGATCAGCTTCGTGGAGCACGAGTGTTATCGAAGATTGACTTGAGATCCTAATTTCATCAGCTGCGCGTTAGACCATCTGATATACCTCTCACAACTTTTAGGAGTAGGTATGGTCTATATGAGTATACGGTTATGCCATTCATACTCACGAATGTGCCAATAGTTTTCATGGCTCTGATGAATCATGTGTTCCATCCGTATCTTGATTCATTTGTGGTAGTATTCATGGACGACATCTTGGTGTACTCTCACACTCGACACGACCATGCCACTCATCTTGAGATCGTATTGAGTACACTGAGAGAGCATCGGCTATATGCTAAGCTCTTGAAGTGCCACTTTTGGATGGACCAGATTCACTTCCTGGGTTATATAATCACATAATTAGGAGTTGCAGTAGACCCAGAGAAGGTGAGAGCGGTAGTTTCCTGGGAGCGGCCCAAGAACTTGTTTGAGATACAGAGTTTCTTAGGGATGGCTGGTTACTACAGACGCTTCATACATGACTTCTCTCTCTTAGCAGCACCATTGATAGGTCTGACTAAGAAGGGTGTGAGGTTCGTTTGGTCAGAAGCTTGTGAGACATCTTTTCAGGACCTGAAGGTAAGGCTGACATCAGCACTGATCCTGATACTCCCAGAGCAGGGGAAGAGCTATGCAGTTTACTGTGATGCATCAGGGATTGTGCTGGGAGCTTTTTTGATGCAGGGTGACCGAGTTGTTGCGTATGGGTCTCGGCAGTTGAGGCCACGTGAGAGGAATTACCCGACGCATGATCTCGAGTTGGTTGCAGTTGTTCACGTGTTGCGCTATTGGAGACATTATCTGTTGGGAGAGAATTTTGTGGTTTTCACTGACCAAAATAGCCTCATGTATATCTTTACTCAGTGTGACCTAAACTTGAGGTAGAGAAGGTGGGTCGAGTACCTACAGTCCTTCGATTTTGAGCTTTTTTATACACCTGGTAAAGGTAATGAAGTAGATGATGCACTGAGCAGGAAGACTCAGATAACAGAAGTGCAGGAGGTCAGTGGTGAGTGGCAGCTTATGGCTTTGTTCTCTGAGATGCATCTAGAGGTGCATGACAGTCAGGGGCAGACATATCTTTCCTCGTTAGCTATTACCTCTACCCTTCGGGATAGAGTGAGGAGGAGGCTGCTATCGGTTTCAGAAGGCCTAGTTCTATGAGATTCGGTGGCAAGTGAGGACCCTCCTCCCGGTTGGACGATAGGTGATGATGAGGTTTTGCGTTTCCATGGACATGTATGGGTTCCGGGGGATATACGTGAGGAGCTGATGCGGGAGTTTCATGCTTCAACTTGGGCAATTCATCTTGGGGTTACTAAGACGTACCAGGACTTGAGACGTCGGTAATGGTGGCCAGGTATAAAGAGAGAGATAACTGGTTTTGTTACAAGGTGTTTCACCTGTTAATAGGTGAAGGTAGAGCATAAGAGACCAGCTGGGCTGTTATAGAAGTTTCCCATTCCATATCGGAAATGGGATGATGTCACGATGGATTTCGTGATGGGATTGTCGAGGTCACCTCGAGGCAATGAGGTCGTGTGGGTTTTTGTGGACAGACTCACGAAGGTAGCTCAATTATTGTCGATCAAGGAGACCTTTGGTGTGGACAAGCTCGAAAGGATATATATCTGAGAGATCATACGTCTACATGGGGTCCATTCTTCTATCGTTTCAGATAGGGATGCCCGCTTTACATCTCGTTTCTGGCAGAGTTTTCAGTGGGCCCTGGGTACACAGGTGCTTCTGAGCACATCATACCACCCTCAGACAGATGGCCAGTCAGAGTGGACGATACTGGTGCTAGAGAACTTGTTGTGCGAATGCGTCCTAAACTTTGGGGGCTCGTGGGAGAAGCATATACCCTTAGTAGAGTTTGCCTATAATAATAGTTTTCAGGAAACTATTGAGATGGAACCATAGGAGGCTTTATATGGTAGGCCATGCTGATCAACTTTGTGCTGGTTAGAGGCAGGTGAGGCAGCTTTACTGGGGCCACAGCTCGTGCAGGAGACATCTGAGAAGGTCCAGTTGAGTCGGAAGTGGATGGCTACCGCGCAGTCTCATCAGAAGTCTTTTGCTGATCACCGTAGACGACCTTTGATGTTCATGGTCGGGAATCAGGTTTTCTTGAATGTTTCGCTGAGGCTGGGACACAAACGGATCAGGAGACAGGTTAAGTGTTCATAGAGGTATGTGGGACCATTTGAGATTCTAGATAGAGTCAGGATGGTTGCCTATCGGTTGCAGTTACCGCAGTGGTACCGAGCCATGCACGACGTCTTCCACATGTCTCAGTTGTGTCAGTACCATTCAGACCCATCTCACACCATTGAGATAGAGGAGGTTGAGTTTCAGCATGCTGCGTCCTTTGAATAGCATCTAATCCGTATCGTTGACAGGAGTACAAAGGTTCTCCGAGGCCGGTCAGTTCCTCTCGTATGGGTGCTATGACAGAATGGCCGAGTGCAGGACGAGACCTGGGAGCAGGAGGCCGACGTATGTGATCAGTGGCCAAAGCTGTTCTGAGCTTATTCTTTGCCACCCTCGGAAGGGAAATTCGGGGACGAATTGATGGGAAGTTTGTAAGAACCCTGTTCTTATTTTAGAGGTACGAGCTTCTTCTATTACTTTTACTTATGTGTTTTTGAGAAAATATGGAAAATGGGGAAAAATCATATTTTTTTGGAACTACACATCATGTACTTTATCCACACACCATGATCTTTTGGCCGTGTAGGGATGAGTACACGGGGCGTGTAGCCATACCAGTGACGAAGGGTGTAGGAACCACTACACGCCGAGTAGTGGTGCATTACACGCTGTGTAGTCAGTCTTTAGGCATGAACAGTAAGGCGGTGGCGTCGCTGCCAGATGGGCGACAGCACACGCCGTGTACTCGAGTGTACATGACATGTACTCATGTCGACAGATGAACAGTGTGGCGGTGCCACCAAATGAATAGTTAAATGAAAGAAGTACACGCCGTGTACTCAGAAGTACACGCCGTGTACTCAGAAGTACAGGCCAGATCATTGAAGGTCCACCGGGCGTTCGTCTGGAATCTGATTCGGCTTGAGATGATTTCGTTGGAACTGCACGGGTAACCCCTCTCCTCTCCTGGTACCGTTCTTACGAATTATTCTCCTAACGTAAGTTATTTACATTTGAATGAGTTTTGTTCTTCGTCAGATCTATGCCGCTCTTGAGAGTTTCTAGAGTCGGCGTTCGGGTATAGCATTCGTTGGCGTATAAGGTAGGTGGCTTTTTGTTTAGTTTTCCAACTACTGTGTGTTTTGTGCATTTTTGTGCCACGAACCCATGTTGGGGTGTCGTGTGGCTGAGGCTGTTGCTATATTTAATACCTAGAATTGATTAGGTATTTAATTGTGATAATAAAATTCTGGTTGGGATCGTTTCTTGGATCTGAAACCACCCCCGGGGTGTGTTTCTCTGTTTAGCCGTTTGGCTAGGATATCTGAGGGTATTCCTTAAAAGTAGTAATTGTAGAATTTCCTTGAGAGGAATTGCTTGTTACTTCTTGTTTACCTATTGGCCTTGGCCCGATTACTTGTTTATCCTGAGGGAGTTTTTGCATTTAGACTGAGGGCGTTGTTGTGATTATCTTGAGGGCACTGCACTATTTATCCCGAGGGTTGTAGTATTTCTCCTGAGGGAAACCTTTTGTGCCTGAGGGCTTGACTTCTATGCCTAATGGTGACACTTCCTATGCCTGAGGGAAATTTATGTTACGCCTAAGGGCTATACCTACGGGTTGGATTCTTCTTACCTAAGGGTAAGGTTTTGGTTGTCTGAGGATGTGGACTGTTTACTTAGAAATGCACTATGGTGGTTTCTAATATTTAAATGTAGTAAATGGATAATGAAATGGAAATATAACTAGTAATTAGTTACTTTTTATTACTGCTTACTTAATTGCATTTTACTAATGCACACTGTTTTGCACGCTTACACGCAGTTGGGTACGGGCCTTTGGTGGGTGCCTATTGAGATATATTTGTCACACCCTGTTTGGATCACACTTTTCAGCCCAAACATATTACATTACTGTAGGTGTAGATTGGGGAAAGAGTCCCTACACAGGTACTTGACTGTTTCTGAGGAGTAGGAGGGCATGGGATCGAGCCTCGACTCGTGATGCCATTGCCAGCTGTTTTACTTGTTTTGATGTACTCCGTTTTCTGCTATACTGTATTGATGTATAACAAGTTCTGGCTATTTTCATATAACTTGAAAAATGTAGCATCATCACTTATATACTGTTGGTTATATCCACTGCTGTAGTTATTTCAGTTTTGTATGTTTACTGCTTCTGTTGTTTGTTGTATGTTTATTTTGGTATTCCGCTGTGCTACACTTTGATAAATGAGGGAATAGTTTCCCCACTATCAGACCTGGGCCCTCGCTGCTAGTCGGAAGCCTATGGAATTTGGGGAATTGCACTTGAGGTCACGTGGAAAACCGGGCTCGGGGAACGTGTAGTGTGGCACCTGGGTCTGGGATGTTACATTCCAAATTGTTTTGTAACAATGATAAGCACTGGATTGGGGGTGACCATTTATAACTGAGGTGAGTGGAACACTTATAATTGATTAAAAGAAAAATTTGTTACAACATTTTTCTAATGCTAAAAGGTTTCAAATAAGACAATTATATATGATATAAGTAAAAAGGTATAATTATAGACATATGATGGTTTATGGGTAATTTTTTAGTCATATTTAATCATTATAGTTTTCAATTAACCCATGGTAATCCAAATTTTACCATAACCATGATAAATTAATTTTACTAATTTTATTATTTATTAGTGTAAAAATTTATTCGTAATGAGTTATATAATATAACTTATTATTATTAAAAATATTTAATCAATTTTTTAAAATTAAAATAATATTAATTTTAAAATTTTATTTAATATTAAATCCGTAGTCGTGATAAGAATGATTTTTCTCAAAGAAAAAATGCTCAAGTGATTTAAAAAAATTTAAATGAAAATTCAATGTTAAAATGATTTTAATGACCTAAATTTGAAAAATAAATATATAATTGATATAATTTTAATTTTAAACCCATTTTAAAATATAAAATAGTCTTATCAATTATTTAACCGAAAGACAGTTTCCAATAAAATCCAGTTTTTTCAATATTTATTAAACAAAATATTCTTTATAGATTAATACAAATAATTCAAAAAGGATACTACTGATTTGTTGACTTAAAAAATGAATTTTATTTTTAAAAATTAATTTTCTAAAAATAGTTAAAAATATTTTCTTATTGTTCAAAAAAAATTACTTTTTCTTCCATGAGAAAATAACATTTTCAAAATATATAACTACATTTTTTAAAAATATATAAATATTTTACCAATGTTTTATCATTATTTATTATTTTTATATTGTAATTTTAATTTTTTTTATTTCTATTCATTCCACTATTTTTAACAGCTAGGTATAAATGTGACTGTTTAAATAATAATATCAATATATTTTCATGGTTTGTTAAAAAGTAGTGTTTTCTTACAACACACGATATCAATGAAATTTAATTTATTAAATAACAAATTTCATAAAATCTCATGGAGTTACATTATACCCCTGTTAAAATGAATTCATCCCTCAAAATTCGTTCACAAGTTTAAAAAAAATTAAGGATATTTCTGTAACATTTCATCCTCAAGTTACTAAAAAGAATCCATGAACTAATGGTTTAAACATAAAACCGTTACCAGGTTATTGTTTTGGTTTTAGAGAAAATTCTCTATAAGATCCAGAATCACAACTGGTTGTTCCTTATTAGATTCATCATTCTTCAATGGTTTGATCGATGATTTCTGTACATGTGAGGGGTCATTTATTTACATCCTCAATAAAGATTCATAGAAAATATCATGGATAGAAGATAGGTTTTGTGGAAGCTCCAAATAAAAGGATACCATCTCAATATGATGATGAATTTTAGAGGGATATCTATAACAAGGTATTTTTTACTACTTCTCAAATATCATAACCATTTTTCTTGGAGAAATTACTAGAAAGCACTTATCAATAATATAAAATTATAGATCACTCTTGTGATTAGACCCATAATATTTCTGAAGAATTTGTTCCACCCTTATTTGTTACTAAATAGTTCAAACATTCTATTATATTTGATCATCTAAATTACATCCTAATATAAATCATTCTGCAACTTCAGTCCATCATGTTGAATCTATACACCTCTTTCAATATATGTACTCATAAGAAGCCATCTAAATACTGTTGTGAAATCTATTTTTGGGTTAATACTAAACAAGAGGAAGGTGATGATCCTAACCACCATTGTAATCCAAAAAAGAAGATCTCAAAAATATATTCTAGGGTTTGAGTTATTCAATAAAATTTACCTATGTATGAGGTTGATATGCAATGATGAAAATTAATTCTACATCAAGAGGTTGATAAAGAATTTTCCATATATTGGATGTAATCCTTGAAACCAAATCTGATACAATTGATTATGGTAATTATAAAACCATAAAACTTCATTAATGTTTATCCTGGAATGATGATGGTGAGAGAAATATTCTCTTATTGGTGTTAAGTGTGCTGAAATTTTATATATATTGATTCCAGTCCATATAAAATTATTCCATATAGATATTTTGGGGGTGTTTGAAGATAGAATCCATTGAGGTGTTTTCCTATTTACATTTTGTTATGGGTAATGGATTTAACATCCCCATAGTCTTTTTTCTCTTAGCATTAACTTTCTAATATAGCAGGAACCGATATATAAACTATGTGTTATCACTATTCCTGCCATTCCACTAGTAACATAATTTTAAATCATTATAGATCCTCCAAATTCTAGGATGAATGCAGAATGATGAACTATGATCGCCCTATAACAAAAACTTCTTAAAATATACTATTGATAAAAGATATAGAAGGTTTTTGAAAGTTATCATTCTGTCATGATCATGGTTAAAATTAAAAAAAAACATATATCCTTATATTCCAGCTCTACATATTCCTTATGTTCCTCTTTATAGATTACGTGGATTGGTGGTTGAACAGTAAATTGATAAAGATAATATATGTCACCTTCCAATAATATCACCATATCTATTCATTAGAAATCCATAAATATTTGATAATTTTTAATCCATATCATGTATTTGTTTGATCAATCCTTTCAACTTAACGAATGGACCACTTTGTGTGCTATCCCATTATTATTATATTATATGCAGTCATAATGTACAACCCTATCTAACCATATTCTCCAGTGTATTTTAAACACCATCTATGTGAACATATTCTCCAGTGTATTTTAAACACCATATTCTCCAGTCTATTCTCCAGTGTTAATTTTTATTATTATATATATCAAAAATTTATCTATAATGATAATATTTCTAGATAAATAATGAAAAATTAACACATTTAACTCTAAATAATGAATCGGGTATGTTTTCTTATAAACATTCAATTATCATGTGGAATAATCTATAACATTGTCATTTGAAATAAGATCACATCCAAATCCCTTTATGGAGGAATCTCTATAGATTAGAAACAATTTTCCAATATTGGTTAATGCAAGTAGAGGTGCACTGACTAATAGTCTATTTGCTTCAATGAGATATTCCTCAGACTCATCCTTCTAGAGGAATTTTGTTCCCTTTGTATTAAACAAGGGGTGTATAGAAGATAATCATGATTAAATATCCACAATCAATCAATAATATATGTCCAAATCATTGAAACAAATATATATCAATGGTTTACCTTGAATTTCATCATAAGTCATCAAACATATTATGATACAAAGTTGATTTCAAAACTGGGTATAATCCTTAGACAAATAGTCTTTCTAAGAGAAAAAATAAACTCTAGAGGATATGTTGATATCTTATTATATGAATTACAATGTTGGATTAGATAAACATATTCCTCTATTTTAGGTTTTATATAAAAGTATCCTTTATTCAATAATTTAGATATATCTTTACCAAGACCTATATGGAATGAATTATATAAATGAACATGATGCGATAAAGTTTGATAATGAAATTTATTGGCACTTAAACTATGTGAGAAAATGGTTGAGATATTTATTTCTATAAACAACACATCATTGAATCTCATAGTAGATAACAAATTTATAATAACAATCTTTAACATTATCTAATTTTTGAAGATGGGGAAAGTGTATTTTTTTATGAATTAATCCATCAAAGTAGGGAATGAAAATCTAGAAGATATAAATGATGATATATAGGTAAATTAGACCCATATAGATTCATGATTGGGTAGGGATGGTTTTTTATCACCTAAAATTTCACAACGTGATGCCACATTTTTCTTATATTAATTCATTCCACGATATTCAATCGTTTGGATGTGGTTTAGGTCGAAATATTAGTGAGTATTTTTGTGAGGGTTCAATATTTTTTTGACCATATGGATTGATTGGTGGGAAATCATGTGGCTGGTTATGGCTGGGGTTGTTTTAGTTCAATGTTTTCTAATATGATTTGAATTAGATGGAAAGCACAATGTTTGTGTCAAAAAATATGATCCAAAATAGATACCATGTTGCTCCGTGGTGTGCTGTTGAATGGTATATCACTGGCACACAGATATGATAAACTATGTGACAAGAATTCAATATAGATCTATTAAAAATAAAGAGGTGAGTTTTATGGGATGTGAATGGTTTCCCAAACTATGTAGCTAGCTCATGAAAGTGTTCCCCTATACTAGTACATTGTCCATGATTGGAAAATATTTTGGAAAATCATGGGGCCACATGCATTGACATTCCCAGATTTTTCAAAACATGAAACTCCCATAATACCCCTCTTTAGTTTGAAATTTATTTCATGTTTCTCCCCCTTCTCATTTCTGGAATATTAATAGAATTATAAAATCATATAATTTGGTCCCTTTCCCCCATTTCTTCTCCTCTTCCCTATATATGGTGAGTTCTTTTGTGTTTCTTCGTTTTCCTTCTATTCTATTCAACCTCTCTTTGTTCCTTGGGTATTCATGTATTATTTCTCTGTTGGATGAGAACCAAGGTTTAGGGTTGATGTTTTAATTTGTTTTCATGGATGTTATATAGAGAAAATGTTTTCCATTGAATGAATTTGAATGTTTTCTACTTATATTTTTATTATTGGTATAAATACAACATGCGATTTTAGGGCCATGTGTCCCTAGAATTAATATTATAAAAGTATTAAATATATTTTACATCATGTGTGGATCGTTTCATAATGATAACTCTTAAAATATATCATTTATCATAATATCAATACCATAGTTGAGTCTGGAATGTGATGTTTACACTAGTTTCTTCTAAAATGAGTTTGGCATGGGAGTTCAAATATCTCTGTAGTTGGAAGTGTGTTTAGTGGGTTAATTAATTAAAAAACTATACTATTTAATTAATTTTATGTAAACAAAATATCTATAAGACAATTTCTATGGAAAATACGTTAGGGTTAACCGCATAAACCCTTGGACAATTCCAAAGCATTCTTCCTATTTCATTGGTCATTCAATATCTAATGAAAACAATTTTCCAATATGGGGAAGATCGAGATACATCAAATACAATGAATTTCTACGAGCATGGGTTATATAATTCTGATAAACAATACAATCTCTAGGTAAGACTCATTATACTATTTGTTATGACCATTATAATATAATATATTGTGTAGTATCATCCCTTTTATGATCTGCGACAATTGGGGAACATTGCATGATCCCGAGTATGGAAATTCTATTGCATATTCTTTTTCCTAAACTAGATATCTCCATTAATGACTTTTGGACACAAAATTTTGAAAACATTAGAAAAAATCAATTATTATTCATTATAACCATAATTTCTTCCCATAACTTCATTTATTAGGCACCATTGTCCTAGTTCGATAGCGTTGGATGGAACCAAGCCCGGTCGGGTACCTAAAATCGCAAAAAAAACTCCATGTTTTAGGACTGTAAGGAAAATACTAGGATTTTTTATAATATATTTAAGGTTTTTGATGATCATTTTTTGATCTAAATCCAAATCATCAACTATAGAATAACCTGAGGCATGCATGGTGTGAGTTAGTGCGTACAAAGCATCCGGATTTGGGTTTTATGGCAACTGGATGGCCAAAATCCTCTAGCAAGACACAAATACCCTAATTTCAATTTATATGAGGTTGGATTCAAAATTTTTTTTGACATATATGAGTTTCTAAGAAAATATATTAAATTCTTGAAAACAAATGAGTCCACACCGTATATTTTGATTTATAAATGATGTGTAGCCCCAATATTGAGGTGGATAGGGTTTAGGAAATTTATATGGATGGAACACTATGAACACCAACAACATAATTTGTACCTTTTCCCTATGTGGACGAGCTATGTGGAAGAGAACATGAGTGGGACCCTTTTTGGCGATACACATCATGACAAATGACCATGTAATGATGTAAAAAACACCACCAAGGTGAAAACTCAATTTCTTGAGTACCTAGGACACAGTGTATAGTCCAACTTTATTCCTTGTACTTCAATATGGTCTTGGAGCCATGTACTAATAATGACATGAATAGTTGGTGGATATGTACCATGTGCCATGTTGGTCACCTCACAGATCATGTACCCCTTGGTTCCATTTGAGTAATCATTAATATCTTGAGTCTCAATTTTTTTGAATTATATTTTCTCTCATGAGTTTCCCATCCGGATTATTTTTGCTGGTTGAATGAAATGGTCTCCCCTATGGTGTATTTTTAGATAGGTTGTTATATTTTATGGGATTCATTCTTATTTAGGTGGTTCCTGATAAGTATAGTGATTTGGAATGATTATTAGAGGCATCTCAAGTGTAACCCTCCAACAAGCCTGGGCATGGGTCCTCGATGACTATAATGGGACCTCCAGCTAATATAGAAATGGGTCCTCTATAGACTCCTAGAACGAAAACCTCCAATAAAGTTAGTTCACTGGACCTCTTGAATCAGAGAATGGAACCATTCTATTGGGATAGGGCGTTGGTCCCCCATAATTATAAGTGGAACCCTCTATCATGGACTCGAAGGGATCCTCTATTATCTAACAGAGTGTAACCCACCGTTAGAGTTAGGGAATCGTTCCTTTGGAATAACTGGGGAACCGCCCTATTGAAACGGGGAATTGGTCCTATATCATTTAGATTGGAACCCTCATATTGGGAATGGTATGTGTCTACTATCGACTAGAAATGCAGAACCATTTTTTGGGATAGGGTATGCTTCATCTAACTATAAACTAAGTGGAACCCCCCTATTGTACATAGTAATGTGACCTCTACCTATATATTATTTCCCTTCAACAATATATCATTGTGGAAATGTGTGGATTCATATGGATGTATATATTGAGAATATGCACAATATTTTTGGTAACATTGATGGACAATAGGAACTATTATAAACTCATTTCATGCAATGGGATTTAAGGTGGATATCCTCCTACTCACTGCTTTGGGATTCTTTTTTAGGATATTTAAATATATTTATATATGTATCTATGTTTTGGGATTTTTTACTCTTCGTATATAGGTTGCGAAGAGGTGAAGTTTGTTTCATTCTCTCTTTTTTATAAACTCTTGGTTGAATGAAGTTACTCTACTATTATTTGTTGAAAAATATCAATTTGTATTTTATCTACACATCATGATTATATCCCTGTGTTTAGATGATTTTACTTTATCTTTAATTGGTTAGAGGTATATCTTACATCCTATTTACTATATATTGTCATTATATTCCTATTTTATCCCTTTATTTTCCTTTTTATGATTTTGTGGAGTCCTACTAGGTATTTATATACTCACCACTGCATGGTATTTTCACTAACGTGTCATGACTTATGAAGATGACAGAAAGGTCAGTGGTGACTAAAGAGGATATTATGGATAATTAGTTCATTGGAATGAAAATGGTGGTTGCATCTTGGAGATTATGTGTTGGGATCTCTAATAATTTTTCATTCCATTTTTATAAGGTTGGGAAATACTATTGGTTGCACATGTATTTCAAACCTTTACTTTTTATTTTTCATTACTGTACTCTCATTTACTCTAGAGTTTTTCCATGCTTTGTTTACAAACTAGTAGTTTCATAAATTTATTATTATTCCTCTCCACTTCTTCATTGATTTGGCTGTGTGTGTGCATACAGATAAATAAGAAAGTTCCTCCCCATTTTAGTTATGCCTTCAATATTGGTCGTATTCCCCTGGCCTAGGGTGGCATGTTTTATGTAGTTATGGAATGAGCCCCAGTTTGGGTTGGGTCGTGAAATATTGGTAACAAAGGTTTTTCGAACCATGGGATATTGTATTGTGTTGTCCCATAAAAAATTTCTTGGGATTCCATGAAACAATGTTGATGTTATTTTAGTATGTGACTTTGGTTAGGGAATCCAGTGATGGTAAGGGAAGCTGACATATCCATTCACCTGGACTATGACTACCTACATGTCGAATCATTATACTGAGACATTGGATGTCAGGATAAAAGTGTTAAGCATCATATAAGATTTGTTATTTGATTTTACTTTTTTTTATATCTATGTTCATGATATATATATATATTCACCTTTTAATATGGTATGTCTTGAATAAATTTATGTTTCCATCCAAGATGAAAACCATTCAGTATATGATTAAAAATCATGATGATGATCCATTGATCAATGAGTCTTCAATTATGGGTCCATCCCATGATATTGTTTCTCTAGATGGATAAGTAGTAATACAAAAACTTGTTTAGTAGAAGATCAACCCATAGGAGCATGATAAGGATGCACATAGGCATTATTCACTCCGTGATTTATAGAACTAGAGGCCTCTAAGGTTCCAGGGCAAGCGATTTCCTCAAGTAGAAGAGTATTGGATAGAGATAGTTTTTTGTGTTTTTATACTTATTTATTAATCGATGGATTTGTTAGTTATGATAAATATAAAAATATTTCCATGGTGGGTCTGGACACTGGTGGAATCTTGTTACCCAGCTGCACAATGAGTCGATACTCTAATGTCCCAAATTGCAACATCCATTTTGTTAGAATTTGTACCCCTCATGATTACACTCAGTTTATATTTGTGACCATTTAAAGCTGCAATAGAGTGGGATGATGGTGGCAACATATTCATATAAATTTATATATCTTATGTGGTAGTCCACTTTCATGAATCAAATGGAAACTTCTAAGCATAAAAGTTTGATGGGAATTTTCTGAGAGATTCATGCCAGTTTGGTGACCTTATAGATACCCACTGACCCCAAGGTGTTGGATTAGGTACTATTGATAGAATGTTTCTAGTATGTGGGTCTCCATTATGATTGAGCCAGTTGTGGGAATCATATAGTTGAGTTTTCTATAACAGCGAGCAGACACTAGTCAGTAGGATATCTGCAGTAGAGGACTTCTTGTAATGAGACTCATATTTGTGGTCATGAAAGATAGGAACTATAAAGAGGACCATGTCATAATGGAGATGGGATATGTTATTCTTGTTATGGGAGAGGTAACATAGAATATTATTATTAGATGAGACATACATAAAAGCATATGCTAATAACATTTGAACTTCCATGGATGAGGCAGTGCCCGAATTAGTGATCTCCCCTGAGAGGGTAGGGAGGCCCCATGGAGGTTTATATCGAAGAGGAGTAGTATGATCTATGTGTTGTGGAAAACTATATGATATCCTTCAACTACCACCACTAGGAATACCGTGTCAGACTCAGGAATCTAGCAGTTGGGGTTGTGGAAAATTGCATGCTCTGGCGGTTTATGACACACAAAATTTGAGATGATTAGATGTATAATCTGTGTGTTTTATACTATATTTTTAGTATTAATTGATATAGGTTCAAGGAATTAATTCATCTCTATACTCCCAATGTCATATATATAGATCCTATTAGAGGCTTTAGCCTAGCATCTTCGACTTGAGGTTTTTATAAGAAACAGTTCTTCTATATCTTTTATATTCTGATAGTACAATCTATGTATTGGTGGAGAGAAGATAAAATTGGATCATTTGGTAGTCATGATGATACCCTATGACATCATCTGAGGTATGTATTGGGTTCAATATTCCAATCATTGATTGAATGTTACAACAGACAGGTAAGATTCCTTCACACTAATGGGATGACACACACTTTTTCTTAAAATATAGATCATATTTAAGGGAAAGAATGTTTTGTGAGTAGGAGGATGAAACCCATCACCCATAAATTTTTGAGTGTATCTCTTTGTGTGGTATACCCTTTTGACATCTAGATACATTCAATAATGGAAGATTTCATAGATGTTTTACACAATAATGTTCTAGGAATACCTCTGAGGAGGGATATGAAATTTTGTATTGACATGCATCCCAGTACTACTTGGATATATTCTAAAATAATTACATGTACCTAACTCATTCTTAGAAGCTATGGTTTTATTTGGAGGACATTTGAGAGAATGGTTTCATCCTGACAGTTGTGCCGCCTTGGGAATCTGTAGTGTGGTTCATCAAAAAGGTGTTTGGGATCTTGTGTCTGTGTGTAAATTATCATTTTTATATAGGCTATTATATTGAACAAGTCTGCATTTTCAAGGATTGATGACCTATTTTACCAATTTCTATTTGTGGGATGGTTCTCAAAGACTGATCTCTAGTCCAAATAACACCAATAGACGGTTCACAATGCTGATATTCCAAATCTGGCCTTGTAATATTGCTAAGAACACAATGAATTTTAGTAATGCACTTTGTTTTGAAGAATTCCCCTTATGGGTTTATTGGTGTGATGAACCATATCTTCAAGATGTCCTTAGACCTATTTGTGGTTTTTTAAACCAATGATATACTCATCTACTATACGTTAGGGGAGGAGCACATATATCACTTGAAAATTGTTCCGTATTTTCATTGAGAGATCTATCCATATAAAAATCCCTCAATATTTCAGTTCTGGATTTATGAGGTTCACTTCTTAGATAATTTCATATTTAATAATGGTTTTTTAAATGGATATAGTGAATATTAATGCAGTGTTATATCAGGTTCCACCCAAGAGCATGTCATAGGTGTAGAGTTGACTTGGAATAAGGGGTTACAACATAGGATGGTGTTAGACATCTCCAAGAATGATTCCCCTTTGACTTCCCTGCTGTGGAAAGAGAAGTATTTTACCAATACATAGTAGTGCCATAGTGCCATCGAGTAGTTGAGGTAGAGGGTGATGAGTGCTCCAGTGTTATGAATATTAGAGGTGGGAGTGGTGTACATAGTTTATTGGGATTCCCGAGAAGCCTAACTCACTTGCATGTGGATGTAGTGATAGGAAGTAATTGTATACGGTTAGAGGCAGTGGGGATCCCATAAGAATTACTATGTTACTCATGACCTATAGTTGGCTGTGTTTCTATTCTCTCGAAGGATGTGGATACACTATCTTTTATCATAGAACCACATTGTTTACTCTTACCATCAAAGTCTCATGTACATCTTGACACATATATAATTGAACATGAGATAGTGGTGAAGGTTGGATTTCCTACTGGACTACAATTTTGAAATATTCTATAGTCCTGGGGATGGAAATTTAGTAGTATATTATATTAGTAGGAATTCTGAATCTTATATGTTACATGAGAATTTTGAGTTAGTGAATTCTTTATAGATGACCCCAGTAGAGTAGGAGGGTGTAGTTTTTATTCAATCGATGTTGCTGAGACTCCTGATTATTGAGCATGCGAGAGTGTCCCAACCGGGAGACATCAACTATGACATATTCCTTCACCCACTATCAAAAAAGGATTCAACATATAGACATTTTTATAGATGGAATTCGTTCTTCCATTTTGTGGGAATAATAGAAGACTTAATCATGATAAGGGAGGATGTAGTGGGGGAGTTCTACACCTATCCTTTGGTTGTACATCCCATCATGGATAATATTTACCCATACCTTTAGTAGTATTGGTGGTCTGTAATGAGGAAAATCATCACTAAGTTCATCTCGTGGTGCATCACATGTCAGCTTGTGATGGATGAGAAAAAAGTACCAATATGTTTATTACAGCCCCTAGATATCCGATATTGGATGTGTGATGTCATATCCATGGAATTTGTGGTGGGGATTCCATGGATATTAAAGTAACATCATTCTATTTGGCTGATAGTTGATCCTATCATGATATTGTAACACTTCCTTGGTATTAGTGAGTACATTTCGATGGAGAGTTTTGGGGGAGTTGTTCATATGAGAGATCATTCACATTCATGGGGTGCCCCCAACTATTGTCTATGATCATTAATTGGGGTTTATTTCTCAATTTTGGAAAGTAATTTAGGAGGAATTCTAGATCTATATGAGAATAGGTAAAACAATTCATCCCTATATATATGTGTATATTGAGCACACTATCTGAGTGTTGGAGGATATGATGAGGGCTTGCATGTTAAACATTCTATAGAGACGGGAGGATCAATTACCCATGGCAGAGTCTGCCTAAAAATTTAGATAACACTCTATTATCTTCCTTGCACCATTCGAGTCCTTTTATGGGAGACCGTATAGGTCACCCTTAAGTAGGACATAGATTGTAGACACATCCATTGTGAGTTTAGAGTTGATATAGATGATGATCGGGAAGGTCCAAATTATTCAGGAGTGGATGAGGATGCACATGAGAAGGAATAAATCTTAGAATATCGATGACCATGGCCATTGATGTTTTAGATGAGAATCCATTTTTTTTATTCTCCCCATAATGAGGAATGTAAAGGATCGGCCAGGAAGGAATGATATCCCTAAGGATCATCGAACAATTCAATATTTTGTAGAGGGTGAGAGAGGATTTTTACCACCTCACTATACTACCATAGTTAGAGTGGGTGTACGACATCTTCCATTTGTTTCAAATCAAGAGATAACCTCATTAACACCAATCACATGATTGACTATCTCATATGTTGTGAATACATGGGAACAAGCAAGAGAGTCCCAAGGAGTGGGATATAAAGATGCAGGCTCAGTATCCCAATCCGTTTGTTTTGTTTTGATTTATTGGAATGAAAATATTGAAGGAGGGAATGATTTAGTGACCCAATTTTTTTCCTTGTAAACCATTGAAATATTTTGACATATATTTTCAGATCCAGTCACTATTAAATCATTCATTTATGAGGACCAGTGTCCCAGAATTAATTTTATTAAAGTATTAAATATATTTTATACAACATGCATTCATTTTCTTAATGAAAATGATATAAGTCATAAAAATAAGCTATAATTAGAAATCCATTTCCATGGATCAGTTTTAACGTGATGTTTTCCCTATGACAGACCTAAAATATGTTAGTGTGGGGCATTTGGATATCTTTCTTGTTAGTGATTTATTCATTTCCTTAATTAATTATGTTATTTAAATAAATTTATTATTATTCTTTAACTATAATATCTATAAAATCAATGGTATTGAAAATTATCCAAGGTTAGCCACATAAACATTGAGAGAATTTTGAATTAGTGAGCATCCTTCTATTAGTGAATCAATATTAGACGATGAAAAATCTATTGATCAGTGTAGATCAACATGCAAAAAATTAAACACCTTAATCCATTTATTAGTGACTATGTAATTTGATGAATAATGATCCTATATCTCAGTTAGACTCTTTAAACTATTGAATACTGCCTTTTTATTAAATTAATTGAGTAAGATCATGAATTCTACAATCTGCACATATTTCAAAACATTTCATGTGCCTGTGTATTGAAATTAAATTTTTTATTCCTATTTTATAACCTTGATATCCCCATTATGGATCATTTACTAATAAATCATGAAGAAAATCAATAAAAATGACTTATTGTTCCATCCTCACACAATCTCTTCAAATTTCTTCACTGATTGGACCACTTGGTCCCGATTCAACATTGATAGGTGTTACTGAGTTCAATCAGAACCATGGAATTGAGAAAAATGAATGTGAGGGGAATATATTGACAAATAATTTATTTTTTTTATAGATTTTGGGTTTTGTATGATATTTTTTATGACAATAATCTTAATCATTAATCATGGAAAACTCAAGGTATGCACAGTGCAGTGTGGTGCAGATGAAGCTTCCTGATTTGAGTTTCTCAGCCACCAGATGGATGAAATCTTCTGGTCAGTGATAGTTCCACTAATTTCAACAAGTATTAGATTAGATGGAATTTTTATTTTGTTGATATGATTGATTGACTGTGGATATGATGTTTTAAAAACAATGTCAACCACATGTTTTAACTCTTAATTAACTCACAGTGTGCATCCCTCACGATATGATAAGTAGGGTACTTTAAATTTATAAAGAAGTAAAACCATATAGAACCCCTAAACATCGTATACCTATTCCCCTAGTTGTCAGGATATCTGGTAGAGAACATAGGAAAGACCCAATGTGGGATTACACAACCAGATACATGGTTGTTTTCTGAAGTACACAGTCACAACAAAGGTGCACGTGGAGTACCCCACGTAGAAATGACACGACTAGTAGGACACCAACAAATAGTGTATTTCTACATGGGTTGAAAGATGTGTACCTACATGGACATCTCTAGGTTGTGGAATGTGATGACACACTATGTAAGTCCCCTCACATAACATGTACCCCTTGGTTCCTTTTTAGAAAACATCATTTTTTCATAACTTCTTAGGTTAAGCTCTGATTTTAGTCAGCCAAAAGTATATGCTGAGTTTTTTTCCAAATAAGACATGATGATTTCCTATGTGGTGGATTTTAAAATATGTTGCGATATGTTATAGGCTTAGAAATTATTTAGGTGGTGCTCGACATTGACTATGACCAGGTAGGATTACTAGAGGCATCGGAAGTGGAACTCACCATATAGGATGGGCATGGGTCCACTATAGACTCCTATAGTTAAACCTATTACAGAGTCATTGAAAAAGTCCTATAGAATCATAGAGTTGAACTTTCCCAATTGTATATGGCATGGGTCCTCCATGTTTTTGTGTTGAACCATCCATGTGGTCTGGGAATGCGTCCTTTATCATCCACTGGTGTGAAACCATCATATAGAGTTAGGTAATGGGTCATGTAGCACTAGAGTGGAATCATCATACAGAAGCAGTGCATGTTTCATCTATCAGATAGAGTGGGTATCTTCTAATGGGTAGGGAATGGGTCCTTTATCAACTATTAGAGTAGAACCCTCACGTTAGAAAAGAGTATGGGTCATCTAATTATCAACCAAGTGGAACCTTGATATTGTATTAGCCCGTGATTTCTATACAACGAGATCGTTTCCCCAATAATTTATGACATAGTGGTGAGGTGATGCGTGATTTTGATGTTCTCTACTGTGTAGATGTATGAGACGGTTGGAATCATTGATGGAATTATCGAAATATTGGTTACTATTTTTCTATATAGGGTTGTGAGATGGAGATCCCTATACTCTCTCATTTGGTATTATATTTGATGACCACACACACACACACAAATTTATCAATGTTTACTGATTATGTTTATCTATTACCAAGTGTGGTGAAGACACAGAAGGTATAACACATGATTTCCATGTTTTTCTTCTCAAGGTTTGACAAGGATACTCTCCCACTATGGGTGTAGATTAATTCACGTGTAGTCCACATACACACCATGATGAGCAACATGAGATTGTATAATGATAAATTCTATTGATTTTGGAAGATCTACATATTTCTTCCAATTTAATATATAATTTATTCTCATAGATATTCTATCTTCTACTTGTCCCCCTTCAACTTTTATGGTGTCCTATTGGGTATTTATTAACTCCCCATACATTGTATTTTTCCTATACATTTCATGACCTATGAAAATTATGGACCGGTTGGTGGTAACTATAGTGAATCTTCGAGATACATGGTAATTTTGACTTCGTATGATGGTCATAGCTTCGAGATTAGTATATGGTACCCATCAAAATTTATCATAAAAGTTTTTAACGTTTTTATATATTTATAGATGTGATCATATTTCCCCTTACATTTCATTTTTCAATTTCATACTCTCATACACCATATAGGTTTTCTATGCATGGATTAATTTCTTGATGTTTCATAGTCTTATTATTATTCCACTAAACTTATATATAAAGATAGAAAAGATTTTAAATACAAGTACATAGTAAAATTCTTCCTTATATTAGTTAAGCCTTCATCACTAGTCACTGGCCCCTACCTATAGATTCTGGTATTGGGTTGATTCATCTCATGCCTCGTCCAGGGTTGGGTCTTGACAAGCTATGGTATGCATATTACATCATGGGATTTGTTATCCCCTCTCTTGGTGTTTTATTTTATTAAAACAAGGATTAGGTAGGTTTTTCTATCCAATATCGTTTCATAACATTAAATTTTATGCAAGAGTTATTCTAATTATCCCAAAATTTTGTTATTCATGTTTGTGATAAGTTTTTTTTGAAGTTTTGTGGTTTTTTCTAGATGGAAATTTTTTAAAAATTATTCTCAATGAGTTTTGTTAATTACTCCTAGATATATATACATCTAAGGTGTTTGAAGAAATTTTAATTTGACTTTTCAAATGAAATTAGGTACTTTGTGTTTTTTTCACTTAATTATTTTTATGTTACGTGGTTTTCATTGTGAAATTGAGTTTGTGTGGTTTGGAGGACTGATTGTTTTGTGTAAAATAGTTTCAAGGAAACTTTTTAATCTTTAATTGGAAGAACATGTAATTTTGTGATTCATTATCTAGGCCATTATATGTGGCTAAATCTATAATTCCATGTCCAGAAAAAATTGAATGGTCTAAATAAATGATATTTACTTCCATTAATCAATTTCCCTCTCAAAAGTGGTTTTCAAAATGCTTCTCATTCTCCACTCACTTACTACTCCCTCCTCTTTCTAAATTCTTATTAAAAACACCAATTTTTTAAAAATGGTTTATTAGATTATAAATAATATCAATGAGATTATAAATGTTTTTTTAATCTTGGTACATTTGACACCTTTTGATTAAATTGTATGCTATCCTAAATTTGATGGAATGTATTTGGGAAATGTACATATTACAGACTTTTTGGTATCTTGTGGAATTTTGAAAAGTTGTTTGAGAACACATATGATATTAAGGTTGAATTTTCACTTCTGTATGGTTTTGTGTGTGATGGGAACCTCTATGGTTGTCCCTCTATGGATAGGCCCTCCACACAATTGGTTTGGAGCTAGGGATAAGAAATAATTGTACAATATATGGGTTATGAGTTTATTACACAAGTGTGATGACCTCCTCATTATCCACATACTACTATAATGGGATTCATGGAAATCATCTAGAGGGTTTGATAATAGCTTCTTATTTACCCTAATTTGATGGATTGTTAATCATGGATTTTTTGATAGGTTAGGTGGGCGGTGACTCTTGTGAGGCTAGTTTAGGTCCTCCAGTTGATTATTAAATACAGAATTGCAACTTACGACGACATGAGGGTATGAACTAAAAACATCTAGGGAATTCAAATAGAGATGTTTATAAAATGATCATCATTATTATCCATATGTTGTATTTTATTCTACTGTATAATTAAATTTATTTCTATCTTTTTACTTATTGTGATATTTTCCTTTTCTTTCAGCATAAATGTTATATCAAATATTTCATATCCTTCTTTCGAAATTGGATTTTCAAACTGGGTTTTCAAAATGGAAATCTATTTTGAAAATAGGGAAGCGGTGTATGTTGTTTTAAATAGAGAAATGATTTCTTTTGTTCATTGAAATGATAAAAACTTATTTCGTAAAGGTATTTCAATATAGTGATTATGGAATCTTTCTGTAATGGAAATGTATGGAATCCATGGTGCTTACCCACTTATATTTTTTATGCTCACACACGACTTATACCACTCACTGTCCGTATTCCTAAGATATTTTACAAGTTTATATTTTTGGGTTGAGCTACCTTTAGAGTAGGTTAGTCATATGGTTCGTGGTTACCAAGCTATCAGGAGGATATCATGTCATTTCTATTTTGGTTTTAGTTTTCTATTGTAGTTTTAATTTCATTATGCTGTTTTTTATTTTGGTCTATTATGTATTTGTTAATGTTTAGATATTATTTGTATTTTATATGGATTTTATTTTGGTTATTTTGTCCTACTTTTTTTTGGAAAAAACATTCCCATTTGGATTAAATATTATTCACAGAGACATTCTCCATCCTTGGATTATCGAGAACAACTCTCATGCCTTATCAAGGGCTAGGTAGAGTGTTGGAATTGATGGAACTCATTTTAGTTCATGATAAATGGTATTAGAGTATAGAATGTTTCAGGTGAATATGGTAGATTGTAGATAGGACTATCAGAACTCGAGATACAGGTACTTAAAGTGTGTCGTAAACTATTACATTTCATAAGCATCATGTTTCTATGGGTAGTCTAGTACACGAGTCTTTTTTAATCTATGTGTGGATAGGGAATGAAAATGGAGGTGATCCAATGATGTGTGGTGGGATTACATTAAGTGGTGACCAATTTTGAGCCTGACTGCATAGTTCATGGGACTCCAAGTGGGTGGTGTTTTTTAGGGAATGTTCCATTAAACAATGTGGTTGTGTTATCCAATGACACTAGTTCCATATTATGTGAGTCTTCTGTGTGACTTATACTTCAGTTTTTTTTGGTTAGTGTGACTGGATTTTTAAATGGAAAATTGTTTTTTGGAAAAGTTTTTCAATAGGAAGAATGATTTTATGGTGGGGATTCATTATAAACTGTGGAATTTGATTCATAAATTTAAGATGAAAAATATTTTTTGTATTTTGAGTATAGTCATTGAAATGAATGTGGTTGTTTTTGAATGACGATTTTAATCCCATTTATTGGATTTTAGTTTATGATCTCAGTGTTTTTTATTTAGATGTTCTTTTTAGTCGACTTTTGGATGGGTGTTGATCCGATTTTAGGTGTCTTTTTATTAATAATATTCCCAATAGAATTGTCAAAATGGTTTCCAACATATCTCTTCTAGTTTTTGAGCTTGCTCATATTCCTAGTTTGGTGGCTCTGTGTCGTTGTTTTCAATTATTGATGGGTTTCCAGAGAAATTGAGGTCTAATCGAGGCAACATAGTGGCCTGATGTAGTCAGAGGAGTCTTCAGGTTATTGGGAACTCCCAAATTATGTGATTGTGTATTATTCTTAATTTTTTTGAAGAACTATGTTTCGGTTGGTGGATGGTGATCATCCCTCCATCATTGCTAGATGGTATGTCTTTGGAAGTGTAAAAGACAACTTTTATCTAGTGGTTCATACCTATTGAGGTGAACACAATGAAAGCGGAATAGCACTTTGGAATTCAATAATGATAGTGGATGGTGAAGGCCTATGTTTAACATTTTAATTATTCAGGTTCTATTTATCTAAAGATATTTTAAGTGTATTAGATGAACGACCTACTTTTGAAGAACCATTGTTAATTTTTAATACTGTTTTTTATTTTTTGACAACAATCATTTTTATAAAATAATATTTTTTAATACGGATCAAACATATTCCACTATAAGAAGATTTCATAAGAAATGTGGATGATGTTGGATTCAAAAAAAAACAAATATAAATGTATTATGATTAGGAAAATTATTCTTGGAAATAGATTTTCAGAATAATTTTTTCATACCAAGCAGTATTGAATGAAAAATCAGTCACAATGATGAAGATATTGATTAGGAACATTATCATTATCAGATTCACTAACAGGTTGTTCAATTGTCATCGAACATTACATCACATATAAATATAAAAATTTTTTATTTCAAAATGTGTATGTTTGCGATTGAAAATAGAAATATATTCCAGATAATAAAAGTCAATATGTCTCTGAATAGGTTGAATGTAGAATGTGTTGTCAGTAGTTAGAAAGTTATCAAATTGTATAACCATAAATGAATAGATGCTTTTCTGGTCAGGAATTTATCATAATTCATAAACAGATTTATGATATAAGAATTTAATGAAATGGAGGAATCCTAAATATTTTATCAGTTCAAAGAATCATTGAAATACCTTCATCAGATGTAGATGTACCAGACATAGATGTTTTTAGAAGTTAGAATGAGTAAATCTAAAGAAGATGGAAAATTTTCAATTTTTCTTATTGGAGATTCATAATAATCGGAATTACATCATAATAAGAATTACATCATTATAAGAATTTAGTAAAATAAGGAATTCCACTGTTTTGAGGATTCTATCAAACTAACTCTTAGAAAGAAACATAATTATACTGACTCTGAGGAGGGAGGTTAATCAAATGGACACTAAAGAGGAAATGAAATCAAACTGAATTTAATAAGGAAAGTCTGTTCATCATAATGAGTAGTAAGTTCATCATAAGGAGAAAATGAATATGATCATATCATAGTGAGAAAAAAGGGGAAGTCATGTCTTAATGATATGAATGAAATTCATATCATAATAATTTGAGGAAGCTGAAGATAAGGAAGTTATATTATTCTATCACTGATGAAGTTAAATTAGACTAAATAAATGCTACTTCTGTAGAATAAAATTGATCTCTAATAAATATTGAGAATTTTTTTAGAATTTATAGTTGAATTTTAAATGGGTTATTTTTTTCACTGTATGAAATTTTCGTAAGAATGAAAAGTTATTCTGATTCTTTTATTTTCCATTCTGAGTCACCAAGAAATTGAAGTACACATCATTCATATTATACAAATTTTCACCTATGTGGAAAAGGAGGACTTCTATAGATTTCTACCCAAATTTTTATTTCTAGAATGAGAACTCATAAAAATGATGGACTACTACATTTTTTGTTTACTAGGCTCAGAAACTTTTTACTAAAGAAGATCATATTGAGTTGATCAGTTTGAGGAATATTAGACTATATATTTGATAAGAGTTAATGTAATGTTAATTGTAAATATGTTCAACCTAATGAAATAATATGACTTTTTCCATCAGACCCATCATCATCAAAATGAGAGAATCAGACCCAACTAAACAAGGTTGAGTATCTAGACTATGAATTTGTGGGTCATTTTGAACAATGTTTTTTTCTATTTTTTGTTTCCCAATTGTTTTATAAGTAATAATTTTAAACTGATGGGAGTTAGTATAATCATTACAATCAAGATATTGAAGGTATTGCGTCATTTACTTTTTTTGTACATTTTTATTCATTAGTGAATTATAAGGATATAAAAATTAACTGGTTATAGGGGTTATGTTTTAAAAGTCTATATAACAACTAAGTCATGACATATATTAACGTTACATAACATTTATGGAATACATTAAACGTTACAAAAAAAGATTCAGGAAGACCGTACTTTTCTAGTTCATTTAGAAACATGAAAGGATAAAAATTGGTACATAAATGTGCAAAATTAACTTCCACTAGGTTCTTAATGAATTGTACCTTTCATAACCACATCATACATAATATATATCTGCATAACATGGTGAAGGAATCGTGAAAAGGGGTGATCTCAAAGGCTTACTAAGGGTAAAAATGGGATTTATGTAAGCATAATCACAAGAATAAGGGTTTTATAGCATGATCATCAAAATAGAATATCATACCATGCATATCAAAGTTCATATACATGAAACATGGTATAAAGGATGGATGTTTACAAGACCAGAATAATGATAAAATAAAGATCATAATCCATGAAATCATAACATAAAAATGAAATACGTAATTATAGAAGACCCAAAAGAATATAATGATGTCATTTGTAACCATGTCATTTCTTATATGTCTATATTACTAGTATGGGTTTATTCCCCATACCATCTTCGTAGTCATGGTTTAACCCTAAAGCCATCTTATTAGCCTGATTTCACTCCTCTTACCATCTTGGTAGTCATGGTTCACTCCCATGGCCATCATTGTATTCTAGATTAATTACCAATATTATCTTAGTGTATTGATTATATATTAATCATTATCAAATTCAATTGAGGGAAATATACGTATGGCCTATCTCATAAATAAATCATGCATACATGTGCCACAATATCATAAAAAATTATATCATAACCATAAAATTAAATCGGTATCATATATAATTAAACATATCAAAAACTGTGTAAGGAGATATGTTTCAAAACCATTTCATCCTAAGAAAAACCTATTAAAAAATCATTTTTCAAAAGTATGTAACCAATGAAAGAAAAATGGTTTTCATAATCATCATGTAATAAAAAAAATACTATATTTAAATAAATAATATAGAAGTAAACATTGAATGATTTAACCAAAAGGCATTAGAAACCACAATGGATGTTATTTTATTTGTGGAATAATTTTGAAATAACTTTAAAAACAATTCTGAAGGAAAATATAATTTCTTTTGTGAAAAAATTATTTTATAACCTAAAACATTCTAAAAACCATTTTCATTGAAAATATAATTTAAAACATATAGTGGAAGCTTTTAAAACAATAAAACATGTTTAAACACATTTTTCCATAAAACTATCTTCATGTAACTTTTGAAAACATTTTTGAAAACATGTTTAAAATAATGGTTTTTGAATAGAATTGATTTTCATGATTGAAGAGAGAGATATAACAAAATATTACAAAAAATCCTTTAATTAACTACAAAGTAGTAGAAAAAGTGGAACTAACAGATTGGTATATCTTTTAAAAACAAATGATAATGAAACTCATGAGTATTATTTAGATATATATCAAATTATTTCTTCAACAGAAATATAAACATAAAGTATCTTTAAAAGCGATGAGATTTACTCAATAAACATTTATAACTTGGTAACATTATATCATACACTCCATGTATTGAAATTAAATTACATGAAGAAAAAAATATTATTAAAATAAGTAGGTATATTATATAACATGAAAAATAAAATTATATAAACCTAGAAAAAGGGTTTGGTTCATTAAAAAACATAAGTCTCAATAAAGGAAAATTGAGATAAAATATTTTCACCAATTTGGTATCATTTGAAACTTAATCACCAAGAATGAAATTCATAAAATTTATATGTTAATACCCCTAAATAAATATTTATGATATAATAAATAAAAAAATGTTAATTCCATACATGACACAAAAGTAATGTGTGGAGAACTTAATATGAATCTCATTGGAATATAAAATGCGATGAAATCACATTAACTTTTAGCCTGAATCACATCATACTTGTTCAGAATACAAATATGAAATATATAATTTTTTTATAAATATTATAAAAAAATTATCATTATATCTAATACTATATATTTTATGATTATGAACATATATTAATAGCTTCTTAAGGATCATATTTTAGGGATTCACTTTGGGAATATTCTATTTGTTTATTGTATATTTCTTAATTTGATAGATCATTTATCCTTAAAAATATATCATGATACCATGTTGTAAAAAATGATATATATATCATATATATTATTTATATTTATATTACAATAATATATCTAATATATATGTTTGAAATGGAATACACTATTCTTGGAGACGGTAGGCCTGATGTATGCATGAACGTTGTTTCTATTTTTATTATCGCATTGAAAGGAATTATGTAAATGAAATATGTATATAATATATATATATATATATATATATATTTCAATAAAAAAATATTCTATTTGAGTTATTATATAATATATTTCATATATATTCCATAAGACTATTCATAATACAATCCATGTAGTGTATGAATGAATCATATCACTTTGAGGGGGAAAGAGTCCACACTTTCTCAAACGATAATATCATTTTAACAGAAAATGTTATGCAAACGTTATTTGATGAAAAAAGAGAAAAAATATTAAATACATAATAAGTAACATATATAACATATATAAATATATTTTCCATCATAATGGCCACCATGAGAGGGTGTAAGGATAAATGAAAAAAAATCTTTTAGGTAGGCGGTAGTTCATCAAACACAAAAATAGTCAGTTTATTAATCACTAGATGGATGTTTGTGTATTTTTAGGTAGAGTAAATATAATAAAATATCATATAGTATTTTGGAAATTGGTTATGTAATAAAATAATCAGAAATAAATAATGTGGTGGGGTGGAGAAAGAAAATAAAAGAATGTACTTGAGAGAAGATGTTACCTCTTGATCGGGTAACTCCTTTTGATGTGTGTAAAAAGATTTATTCGGATTTCATTTTTCATATGAGATGGATTATAAGAATAATACAGTTGTTTATTGAAGTTTTATGGGTAGTTATTTTATGAATATAATAGGTTTGATAGGTGTGATGAATTGGGAGAGGTGGTGGCCTTTTTAGGGAATAAAAATAACTCACTTGGAATTTTAAGAAACAAATTATATGTACACATGTTCATGCATTAAAAAAAACATAAAAAAACAAATAATCAATAATGAAATGATTTCGAATGAACTATGTATATACAATGGATGTTGGAATAGATGACAGATCATTTGGACCCTTAATTTGATGGTTTTGTCCCTAATTAAAATTTATTTGCTCTCAATCACTATGATTAATTTTAATCAGTTTTACTAATCATTTTGGTAAAAAATTATCTTGGTAATATTGAACTACCAAAATTATACTAAATACAATGTTTCATCTCATGTTTTCAAAATTAAAATCTTAGATGGAGAAAAGTTATGATTAATGTTAATCCATCATATGAGACAAAATAACGAGTTTTTAATGACGAAAATTGTTCAAAAGATTGTTAATACTTCCTTTTAAATTTCAATGTAAAATTGATTATAGTGAATTAAATCATATTAATAGATTTAATATATATCTAAATTTACCTTAAAAAATCTATAATATCATTTATCATTAACAATTAATAAAAAGGAAATTTTTAACTTAAAAACTATGTTTTTCAATATTCATCAAAAAATGATTTTCATATAAAAATTCAAAAATCTCAACATAAGATATTTTTGATGTTAGAAATTAAAAATTGAATATTATTTTATCCAATGAAATTTATAAATGTTTTGAAAATTAAATTTATTATTAAAAGTGTTTCATTCTAGAAATAAAAGTTTTAAAACATAATATTTCGTTAGCAAATATTATATCATTCATTATCAATATGATTTATTTATATAAAAAATTATAGAAAATATTTGAAAAATAGTTATTTTTTCATATAAAAACATTAGACACTATTTTATAATTATCTCATTTAAATTATTATATAAATAAATTATGTTTCATTGAATGACTATGTTTCATGTGATGTATGCCAAGTCGGTGTTGCGTGTAACGTGTGTCGATTTAGTGTCATGTGAATGGAATGTTGGACTAAATGAATTTCAATAAGAAAATTGAATATTTAATTTATTCAAAATATATATCTAACAAAACATAGGGTGTTATAATCTTCACCCCATAAAATGAATCATTCCCTCAAAAATCATCCGACATGTAATAACAAATTAGGAGACTTCAGCTTCATCATATACTCCAGTTCCCACATAGCATCCTAAAACTGATGATTTATCCAAAAAAACATTGACTATGTGATTGGTCTTGATTCATAGAACATTCTATATTTGGTCCATAATTTCAAATAGATGATCTACATAAGATAGATCATTTTCTAGTGCTTTTACTATTGATATCAGTACATGTGAAGGGTCAGGTATGAACTTTCTCAAAAGAGATACATGGAACACATCATGGACTGGAGAGATATTTGGATTATTTTCCATGTGATAATATACTGTCCCGATATGATCAACAATCTCAAAGGGAAAGATATACCAAGGTTTTAGTATCCCATTCTTCTTTAATCTCAGAACATTCTTCCTGGGTGAGATTTATAGAACACCTTTTAAAAAATTTAAATTCTAGGATACTCCCATGGTTATCAGCTGAACATTTCACTCGAAATTGAGCAGCCTTGATATGCTATTGAATGGTTATAATGTTCTGGAGAATTTCTTTAGCGATCTCAGGTCCCCCTAACTTTTGTTCACTAATCTCATCCCCACGAGTTTGGAGCTCAGCTTTTCATTCCATAAAGGGATTCATGTGATTCCAAAATAATGATTGATTCCATTTCAACATTGCTTGAAAAATTAAAAATATCATCATTGATTCTATTGTTTCTTAAGGACAACACAATTTTTAAGATTTTCCTTAAGACACTAAATGACCTATTAATATTACATTCAGGTTGGATGAAAATTATTGAAGTGAACCTCACAAGTCTCATGAAATTATCCTTATTGACACCAACATATTCAGCATCCCTTTGCTAAAACATAAGGAACAATTTTTCCATATTAGTATAAAGATTCCTGGGAAAATAATTATTAAAAAATAATTTCTTGAACTCATACCAATCCATAGATTATATCTCATCTTGCTTCTTCATATTCTTTATAAGAGTCCACCTTTGACATGCTTTGCCTTCTAACCAATAGAAAACCAAAAAGACTTTCCCATGCTCTAAACACTGAATAGTGGATAATAAAATTTCATTTGTATTGGTCAAATACTCAATAAATTGTGGATCAGAAGACCCTCTGAAAAATGTGGAAATTGCTTCATGAAAGACTCAATAGACTATTGTTCCCTCCTTCGACCATTTTGAAGTCCACCATGATTTGTAGTTTGAGATAGCTATGTGAGGATATAGACAATATTTTTTATTCAAACTCTCATAGAATTTGGTTTCTTAGGTGGAAATAATTTAATTTCATGTCACAATCACCATTAATATAGAACTTTCAGGTTCGATCCATTGTCAAAAACCCACGCAAAATGTATGAAATATTTATCAAAAAGAGGAATGACATAATCATGAAAAAATAAATTATAGTATGTCTATCATATGACACATTATTTAATCTATGAAAACTTATTTTTATCATTGGATTTTCATATCCAACATATATTTAAATCAATAATTATGATTTCTTAAGAGTTTGTGAATTTAAAGAGAAAATCCCCGAGGAGTTTCAACCATGGTGTGAAGAAAGGACCATTTTCATATAGTATATTACCAAATTTCAAAACCAGAACATCATGTTAGAGTTTTCAATACTAGGTAAAACTATGAAATAGATACATCCCATTTTAGTATCCAGATAATTATTTCATTCATGGAAACCACCAATTGTATCCATTACAAAAAATTTAATGTTATATTCCAAAAGGATAACTCATTCTTATAACTCTCCTAACACATTCCCTTAGGTTTATCAGTAAAGTATACTTATCATAGTTTCAAAATGATTAATAAACATTTTCTTTGATACATGATATAAAAACCCAGACATGAAATTCATTTACATTATGTAACTTTTTTGAAATACATAAAACATTACAAAAACATATGTTTAAAGACTGAACTTGTTTAGTGACTTTGGAAACCTGGAAACATAAACACTGGTATAGGAAAGAGCTAAATCAACTCCTACTATGTACTTCTTGACTGGAACCCATCTTAGAAAAATCAAACATAATAAATATATCCAAAATAGGACAAAGGAAGAATAAAATGGGGTAAGCTAGAACTTCATGTAAGCCTAAAATAGGGAGACATGTAAGAATAATCTTGAGCATAAGGGTATGAAAATATGATCATGAATAAGATAAAATCATATCATTTATATCATATATTATATACATGAATCATAATATGAAGTGTGAAAATTCATATGATACGAATAATAAAGAAATAAATAACATAATCCATGAAAGAATATCATAGGAAAAACATGTAATTATGGAAGACAAATAAGCATATAATGATTTCAATAGTAAAAAATGCATCACTTCCAATACCATCTTAGTAGTATGGGTTCACTCCCTATACCACCTTGGAAATCATAGTTCAGTCCCATGGTCATATTATTAGAATGATCTCACTCCTAATACTATATTGGTATACATAGTTCACTACCATATCTATTTTAGTAGTAATGGTGCATTTCCATGATCATCTTAGTCTATATCATGAGTTATAAATCGTTACCTAATGCATTTGAGGGGATATAGGTCCCACCCATCTCAAGAAAAAATCATTCATACATGTGACACAAAAACATAAACAATCATATCTTAACCAAATAAATTAAATGTGTATCATAATAATGTTAACATATCATATCATGTGTGAAGAGATATGATTCATAATCATTTCATCGTAATCATAACCCATGACAGCAAGAGGGTTTCAATGGCATATAAACCATTAATGAAAAATAGATTATATAAACATCATTTCATCAAAAAACAATCCAATTTGTGTAAGAATAAGAATGGAAACATTGATTGATTTCCACATATTGGATTGAGTACCAGAAATGGATGTTATCATAGATTTGATATAATTTATAAAGATATTTATAAACATTTCTTTAGGAACATAACCTTTCTTACTTGAAGAAAATATTTTTTATAAAATATTATTTTTTTAAAAACATTTTCATTGAAAACAGATTTTCAAAATTATAAAATATGATTTAAAACAATAAAAAATGTTTACAATTATTTTCCTTGAATATTATATAAATTGATATTTGGAAAAAAATTTAGAATTTTTTTTCTAAAACATGGTTTTTGAGTATAAAATAATTCTAACCAATGAGGGAGAGATGATAAGATTTTACACAAAAAATTATATTAAGTACCAAAGAGTGGAATAAATGGGACTAAAACATGTATATATCATAAATAAACATAGTATGAGGAAACTCAAGAGTATTCTTGGGATACAGGACAAATTATTTCATCAAAGGAAGCTTAAATGTAAAAATCTTCAATACTAATGATATTTTCTCAATAAACTCATATAACTTGGTAACTTGGGATCATACAATCCATGTAAGAGAAGGAAGTTACATGAAGATTAAAATATAATTAAAACAATGAGTTTCTTGATACAAAATGTAAAATGTAATACGATAAACATAAAATGATCTTAGGTGAATATCAATATATATGTCTCAATGAATGAAAACATAGAGAAAACATTTTTACCAGTTGGGTAAATTTTGAAACATAAAACCAATGAATAAAAAAAATTTAGTGTATAATTTATTAGCCATAAATTTATTAATATGATACATTGAATATTACCATTTTTAGTTCATTCACCACACAAAATGAATGATTGGCGAACATTGCATGTGTCTCACAGGTTTAGAAATTGAGATAAAATCCCCTTATGTAGTATCTTGACTCTCGTCGTATTCATTAAAAACATATGTATAAAAATTATAAATTGATTATAAATAATTTAAGTAAACATATAATTATATATAATAAAATATATGTTCTTATTATTTCCTTTTATTACAATATTGTAAACGATCCTATGTGAAGGTTTCACATCGAGTAATATTTTCCTTGTTCTATGCATATGCCTTAATTTGTTATATCGTTGGTCCTTATAAATATATCATTATTTCGTAATTTGAAAATTGATATAAATATAATCTATAATCATTATATTTATATTAATATAATCTATATAATATATAACTATGAAATGGAATACATTTTTCATTGAGATGGTAAGTCGTACGTACGTCTGAATGTTGTTTTTGTTTTTATTGGAATATTGATAGAAAGTATGTAAAATAAATATATATATTGATATATAAATATTATAGTATAATTATTATATAATATTCATCATATATATTCATTAATATCGTCCTTAATTCAGTCAATGTAGTTTATGAATCCATGATTTCTCTATGAGGGGGTGGTAGTCCACACTACCTCAAACGAGATTATTCTATTAACACCAAATCTAATGTAAATTTAATGTGTTTTAAAATGGAATAAATAATACTAAATAAATAATTAATATCATATATAACAAATATAAATAGTTTTTTCCATCTTAATGGCCACCATGAGAGGCCACATTGAAAATTGAACAATCATTGTTTAGTGAGGCGGTTGTTCTTTGTACACATAAACAATATTCCCTTAATCCATTAAATGGAGGTGTGTGTATGTGTAGTTGTAATTTTTATAATAAAAACGTACATGTATATTCATAATTCTTGTTTTTTATATAGTAATGGGAAATATAATTTTGATGGGTGGAGAAATAAAATAAAATAAAGGACTTGAGAGAAGACATTAACTCTTCATCTGGTAAGTCCTTTTGATTGGTGTCAAAATTATTCCTTGGATTACATTATGCCAAAGTGAATGAATGAAGATGGTTTATAGGTATTTTTTTGATGTTTATTGTTAAGGGATTTTATAAACATAATTTGTGTTAGATGTGTGAGGAAGTCAGAGATGTGGTGGGTTTTTATTAGGATTGAAAAGGACTCACCACAAGGTTTTAAAAACATGATATGTGTTTCCATGTTATTACATAAAAATGTCCTAAAAACCAAAATAGTCAATAATTTATGGTTCATATAAGAAATGTGTACATAAAATGGGGTTTTTATAACTGGATTTATCTTTTGGACCCTCAATATTAAATATTACTCCTCAATTAAGCTTAATATGACCTTAATATCTCTTATTAATTTTAATCACTTTTACTAATCACTTATTAAATTAACATGTTATTAGTAGAAAAATAATAATATATCGAATATATTGGTTTATATCTATGTTTATTTAATTCAAATTATATAATAATAAAAATTATTATTAATGCTAATCCTGTAAAGTGGATGAAATAATGTGTTTTTAAAGTAGAAAAATGTTCAAAAGTTATTTAAGATTTCATATTATATTTAAAAGTAAAATTGAATATATTGGATTAAATTTTACTAATAGATTTAATATAAAAATAATTTGACCTTAAAATAAATTTATAATACCATTTAACATAAATAATTAATTAATCACAATGTTTTTTAACTAAAAGGAAATATTATTCACAATTCATCAAAAAAAGAAGTTTCCCAAAAAAATCTCAAAAAATAAAAATAATATATTTTGGATGTTTATAATTCAATAATGTATTTTATTTTATCAAATTAAATTTTTAAATGAGTCTAAAATTATTTTTATTAATAAGTTTTGTTATTTCTAGAAATCGGGTTTTAAAAAAATAAAAGGACATTAACAAAAATCATATATTTAATAATAAATAAGATTTATTTTTATAAAAATGTTGAAAAAAATATTGGAAATTATTTATTAATGTTCTTATAATTATGTTTAATGTATATGTAGAATTTATCTCATTTAAATATATATATCTTTTAAATTTTGTTTCATAGATAATATTCATTGTGTGTGATTTACACTAAGTGAGTGCCATGTGTAACACACACCAATTAGGTTTTTTTTGAAATTTTTTTTGACTTAATTCATCATAATAAACAAAAGAATATTTAATTTAATCAAAAAAATTATAAACACTTGGGATGTTATAGATATTAAACATAAAAATGTGAAAAAACTGATTTAACCCCACCCCCATATTCTCAGTTGTCATTTAATCATTGAGAACATCAATTGTTGTCAGAAACATAGTTCCCCAATGGAATTCTTATCATGGATAATATAAATTCAATATATATTACAAGAATTCCTACATTAAAAAAATATTTTGGATTAATAAATAGGATTATTTTGTATCTCCTATCTCATGGACTAGTAGTTATTGATTTCATTGCATTTGGGTTCTTACCTATTCAGAAAGATTACCTATTAAATTTTTCACGACTAGAAATTTCAAATTTTATGAAAATAATGAAATTATATTATTACATCCTTATCAAAAAATATTTATATTAAAATTATGTGTCTAAAAACATCAAATAGTATGTGGGAAACATGGAATGTATTTTTGAAGAAAATAAAAAAGAAAAGTAATCCATGAAAGATATCTAGATAGTACGTATAAAGACATCAGAATGAGATATGATGAAACTATTGATGAATATTTCACCAATGTAAATGAAGTTGTTTTCAACATTATTTTACATAGATATGTTTTTGTATATTATAAAATTATGAATTACATTATGATAAACATTCATGATAGGCTTCATTCTAAAATTACCTCCTTAAAAGATAGGGATGATTTGATTAATTTTATAACATTCTTATTTTTTATGAAATGAGAAAATATCCAATGTTGAATAAATATGAAATATGGAATGGGTTTTGTAACCATGATAATAATGAAAGTATATGATGCTGAAGATATTTATCCTTGTGAATTTAAAGAAAAATATATTGATTATATGAAATAAAAAATCGAGTCCCTTTTATCCAATAACCATTGAAGAGGATGTGAAAAGTATGGAGGTAATCACCATATCAATTTTTTTAGTGTAGTGAAATTATGAACCTTATTCTGAATTTCCCCAAGAATAAATTTTGTGAATATCAAGTGGGTTCCAATTAAATTCCTATATTGAATTAGTGGAACAAAAATGATGAAAAATAAAAGTCATCAAAAAATATTAGAATAAATTTATGGGAAAAAAATATGTATGTTTAGTAAGAAATATGAATCTGACGCAATCAAAAAAATATAATCTGAAGTGGACTATTTAGAAAAATTTGGAACATTGATTGACTTTTTTTTGAAATTATAATACTCCTATAATTTTTAAGAATATGGGGGTGAAAAATCCTACAGTGATTGTCAGCTCAGAATAGAACATTTTGCATGTTTTGAGAAAAAATCACTATAAATAAATTTGAGTACTGAATGAATATTGCGATGAATTTTATAAAGGATTAAAATATATAAGCAGTCAGTAGGAATTATAAATTTATGATATCATAAGTTACAATCATATAATTGACGAGTAGGGAATGATGGGTGATGATCATAGAATGAAGCTCATAGATATTGAAAACGAAGTTAACATGATTCAATTAAAATTTATTGAGCCCAAATATACCCAGAGGAAGATGAATGAAATCTTCAAAAAAATACTCAAATGTAAAGGCCGATACTTCTAATGCTGTTGAAAAATCTCAAATAAAGAATAAAAAAATCTTGGTTCTCCATATTTCTCTAACATTTCAGGTTTTGGAAAAAAAATTTGTAATTAATGGATATAAAAAGTATGAGACAAAAATATCACGTCTATAAAATATGAAAAAAATGTTTTAGGGAATGTTTTTCCAAGGCCAGATTATGTTGAAGTAGGATAAAGTTATGAAGATCAATAAATTATCTTCACAGAAAGGTCTTACTTCAATAGAAAATCATGATTTTATGGATTTGGTTGGTGTTTTAGAATCTATGGTAATCAGGATTTTAATTGATAGCACAACATATCTCCTCCAATAAGAAGTTTTGAACAATATGAAAAAAATAATGAAATTAGAATGAGTAACTATCTTAACACAAAATGTGTTGAAAAATTAAAAATTCATGATGTTGTAAACATTACAACAAGAAATCATTTTGAATACATGATATAAGTTTTTGTAACATGTGATCTGGATGTTAAACATGGTGAATGATGTATGACACATCTTCTACAAAAGTTTCTTATTTTATAAGGGAAAATAATGTTGTAAGAAATAATACTGAGGAAAGACATTTTTTCGATGAGATATTTTAGAAATCAATTAGATGGGACAAATAATGGATACTTGATAGTGGTTGTTCATCACATATGAATGTATATATAAAAATCATGAAACATGATGAAATTCATGATAGTGGAGCTATTACATTTGGTAAGGACTGTTCCTTAAATATTAGAGGAATCAAAATAGATGTGATTGAGGAATACGTGTTTAAATATAAAGAAGTTTTATATTTTTTTATTCTATAATATACCATAAATAGTGTAGTCAACTATGCGATGATACAAAAGAAGTGATTTTCAAAATGGATTCTTGTATCATCATAAGTGATAATGTTGTAAAATTTACAACAAAAGGAGAAGGTACTAGTGGGAATATTTTCCCAATTGGAGAGTTTAATAACTATTTTTACTTGAGTGCTGATGTTGAAAAAAAAATTTAATTGAGGAACTAGGAGCCTTGGGAATAAAAACAATAACATATTTTTCTAATGTTGATGATTTTCATAATTTTCTACCATTGTAGTGATGAGATGATGATGTTTTTGTTACTTGTGATGAAAGGAAGTTGACTAAAAGGAGTCATACGAGAGTTGAAATTCAGTACTCTGATCCTCTTGAACATATTCATTCAATTTAAATTTGGCTGATAAAACATCAATCATAAATAGGATACTCATAATTTATCACTTTTATGGATTATTTGACATAAATGATAAAAATCATGTCTAGAAAAAAAAATCATAGGCTATGGAAAGTTTAATTTTTTTTCATAAAAGATGTAGAGAAATAAATGGTAGTTAATATAATGAAAATATAAATAAATAACAATACTGAATTCATATGAAATTCCTTTGAATAAAATATAAGATATCTTGAAATGAAACACTAGTATAGTTTTCCCAAAACTCCAATAAAAATTGAATATCACAAAGAAAAAAAGAAGCATAGTAGAAATCAGATGAACTATGTTGGGAGAATATAAAAATTCAATGTTGTATTAGATAGAAGGTATTAGTAATGTTTTACATGGTCAAAAAATATTCTTTTTCACACATAAAACCAATATGACTTCATATGAAATATGATATAACAAAAAATCAATGTTGAATTACTTTAAAATTTTTGGAAGTCCACGATTACAGAAAATAATAAATACTGATCTATAAATCATTTATTAGAATTCTATTAACGGAATTATTATTGTTTATTCACTCAATGGAAAAATCTTCCAATGTGGTATCTAAAATTAAAAAAATATAGGGTACTCATATGATTTGAAGTTAATTGAAAATCAATTTTATTTAACAAAATATGTAGGGTATTATTTTGAAAAAAAGAGATTTCCAATAATAATGAAAGTAAGTAATAACAACCATATTAAGATTCATAAGATTCATGTGATGAGGAATGTTCAGCTTGAAAAGAAACATTGAAATATCAAACCATATTAAAATGTAGAGGAAAAAAATATTCTTCGGAATTAAAAGCATTTTTTTCAAACCAGAATAAATTTGACACTAGAAAATTAGGCTTCCATTATCTCAAAAGTTGATCTGGCATCATTTTTAGAAGCTATTGAACTAAAACAATGGATGGATGTTGTGAATGAAGAGTTATCCATGATTGAGAAAAATAAAACATGTGAACATTATCTTTGTAAAATAAATATGAATGTTATTGGAACATAGTTTCTTTACATAAATAAATTGAATGTTCATGGATAAGTTTGAAGAATCAACGTATGACATGTTTGTAATGGGTATGTACAGGAAAAATGTGTGGATTTTCAATAAACAGTTTCCCAAGATTCATTGTTGGAAAATATTTTATTGTTTCTATCCATAGAAAAAAAATCAGAATTACATGTTTATCAGATGGATGTAATATCCTATTTCATAAATAGTTATATTTACGAAGACATTTACATTAACCATTATTTTTGATTTTCTACATAATGAGGATGAAAATAAAGTTGGTAAATTGAAAAAAAATTTGTATGGGTAGAAACAAGATCCACTTGCATACTATTATACTCTTGAAAATTGTTGTAGAAATTTGATCTTTTTTATGGAGGAATGATAGAAACATATATGTTAAAAAAATTTCTTAGTTTCTGTAAATGTAATAATTTTTGTGGATCTAATAATTTTTTCTATGGATGAAGAAATTTTTTTTAAATAATTTCTTATGGAAATGAAAAATAATTTTCAAATGTCAATGTTTGGAGAATTAACATTCATCCATGGATTACTACATTAGAAAAAATTAAATACTATTTTTTTCTAATCTAAAGAAAAATATACTAGGGAATTTTTAATGAATGGTGGGGTGGAAGAATCCAAGTAATGTTTTACTTTCATCTTAGTGAGGAAAAAGATGGTTGAAGATTAATCTAGAAAAAGTGAGAATTATAATGACTTTCAGATGTTGACACGAAGTCTACATTACCATACTGCCTCAAGACGTGATATTTTTTATACTATCAATTTGTTTTCTAGGCATCAAAGTAATCCAAAATAATCAAATTTGAAGGAATAAAAGTGAATTTTGATATATGTCAAAGGAACAACATAACATGTGTTTTTATAAAAAATAAATTTTGAGATAATGTTTCATGTCCATACTGATGCCTATTAGGAATTAGATTGTAATGATTAAAAATAAACCTTAGGGGGAACATTTTTCTTGGGTAAATGTTGTGTGACTTGGTATATTAGGAAAAAAAAGATATGTAACATTAATCATAAGGAAATACTAATATTTAAAAGCTACATAGGCTCATACATATATGTTGTGTATGAATATCCAGGTAGAATAATTAAAATAAAGAGTTTTTAAATCATTGATGATACATTTTGATATTCATTGTGTAATTGACTGTTTTAAAAATCATTCCCAAAATTCAATATTCAAACTCATTGATATGCATTTTTACTATATAAATGAGAAAGTTGTTTTTATATATGTTATGTTGTAATATATCCCTACAGTATTTTCAATTGGTGATACCTTCTAAAAAAATGTTCCAAAAGAATGACTATATGAATTGAGGATGGAACATTATGTTATCCCTCCTCTAATGAATTTATAAATCTCATAAGGTATTACTACCACTATTCATTGTATTATGTTGAAAAGGTGTGATACAATGTAACATCTTTTTAATTTTTTAGAAGTGTTTACTTTTCATTCTTGTATGAATCAGAAGTAGTAGATATCATAAAAAATGGAGATAAAAATTAAAATTAGGACATGAAGAAAGTTTATCATGACATGTCTACAAAATTTCATTCTCATAAAAGGATGTAATTCCATAAAAAATTACATTATCCAATAGTGTGGTATTGGGACACTCTCTTTTGAGAAAGTCTATGGTTTGGTAAAATTTAAAAAGATGAGTCCTGAAAATTTTATGACAGTTATGAAAATTATTTAATAGATTTGTAAAAATTGCAAAGGGGAAGATTAATGATCTTTTGTGATGTTTTTTATTTACAGTGTTTTGTATCTATTAACCACTACCCTTTTTATAAATGATTTTTTTGTCATTTAGAATTGGAATCAGTCCATCATAATGAGTTTTCATAAGATATATCGATGTTTTTTGATACAATGAAAAAGGGATTGAAATTTATTATCATTATAAAATTTTATTTCTAGACATAGATTTCTAGACCTAGGATTTTTGACTAAGTAGTATTTGGCAATTATGTAATTCGAAACATGTAGATAGATATCATATACATTTTCCGTCTTATATCCATCTACATGAATAGAAATGTTCATGGGACTCTCTATTTTATAGAAGGCAAGAAAATGTTTTTTTTCATGATGTTTGTGTTTGAAATAATTAGAAATCAATAGATGTTATTGGGAATGAAATCCACAATGATACTAAATTTGATGAATAAATAATGATATGTCTTGTGTTAGATTGTTCTCTAGATTTATAACCATAAATCAGATGATGATTTTCCAATTTTATTGTACTCATAAATCATTAAATGTTTTATGAAAAAAAAAATATTTTGATGAAATAGAGGAATCATAAATATTGTATCAATTCCAATAATCAAGAAAAATTATTATTTTATAAATAATTTCCAAATAGAGAAATTATTAGAAGTCAAAATGTGTAAAAATGAGGATCATTGAATAATTTAAAAGTTACTGAGTAGAGCTTCCAACATAATGGGGATTAAAAAGTAATTTTAATTCCTTAATTATATGAAATAAATTGTAATGAGGACTCTATATTTTTTATAGATCCATTATAATGACTCTATGAAGGAATGGTAATTTGACTAACTATGAGGAGGAAATTCTATCAAAATAACTCTATGTAGGACATCCAATTAGTGAAACTTTATGGAAATTAAATTCATCTTAATGAGTTGGGATGTTCATTGTAATGAGAATTATAATGTGATTATATTGTAATAAGTATTGAGAGAAATGTAGATCATAATGAGTTGATGGAAAGGATGATCATAATAAGGAGAGTAAGCTGAAGATGAGGAAGCTACATCAAAATAACACTGAGGATGTTACATCAAAATGATGAAAATAATTTTTCTAAATAAATATGTACTCATAGAAATCATGAGAAGGTTTGAGGAAGTAAAATATGAGTATTAGTTGCAACTGGTTTTTGGAGTTTCAAAATTTGGGTAAGCGTGAAATGTTTTCCAACTTCCTACATTTTCTTTTCTAATTTCGGCTATAAATAGTAGAACATTTCATTCTCATATTACAAATTTTTCATGAGAGTATAAAATTTAGATTGCTAAAAATTTATTAGAATGTTTTTCATTATAGTATATGATCTTAGAAGTATGTTAGAATAATATATATTTTTTATTAATAAAATGAGAAACATCATATTCAGAAGATTATATTGAGTTGATTAGTATAATAATTACTACAAATAGATAAGAGGTGTCTAATGGGAGTTAGAACATGTTGTATTCACTTCTCAAAAAAGTAGTTAATTTTTATAGATCCAAAATTGTTTCTATATAAAGGATTTGGGTTGTCAAAATAAGGTAGAACATTGAAAGACTTTTTTTCTTTACATTCTTTCCTACTTCTTCATTGATTACTATTTACTAAAATACAATTTGAATATAAACATGTATAGGTTATACTGGTTATGTTTTAAATGTAGAGAAGATTTAATAAGTTAACAACTCCTTCCACACCCTAATAAATTATTATTAGAAGCTTTTTAACTTAGTATTTTTATCTGGGGTCCTTATTAGGAGGTTAAGGATTGAGTTATGTTGTTTGGTGTGTTTTTGTTAGAGAATATTGTCCATTAGGTGCTTCTTGAAGAATTTATTCATGAATAATAGTGTGGGGATGTTGGAAATTTGATGTCTCTTACTACTTGTGAAGGATAGCCACCTAGAGAGAGATGTATTCTAGAGTAACCCATTGACATGTAGTATCCATTGTTGATTCCAAATTATCTTCCATCATATTTTTCAACCATTTATTTCTAGTGTGTTTAGTTTGTGCATTTGAATTCATCCTACCACAGTCCAACACAGTCATGTTATTGATACAATTGATTTGGTTCATCTAGCGATGTTATGTAAGAATAATTTACGTAATAGTGGGTTACATGTTGAGGATTTATGTTTTTGACTATAGGGAATCAGATTCTTCACGACAACAAGGATGACGCCATAGAAATCAGATTGAAGCTCATTACTGAGTAAAGATTTATGTGGTGTGGGGGTTATTAGACATATTTTTTTCACAATGCCTGAATGGTGTCAGTTTAAGTTCAAATATTGTGGTTTTCTTAGATCTTTAATGTCTCCCATCATTTTAAAAGGCTATGTAACCTTGTTTTCCTGTAATATTTTATTGGTGCATCATTTTTAGAGTCTTATGTGGTTAACAATATGGCAGGTCATTTTTTCTGATATGCTCATTTTTGAGATGTTTGTGCCTTATAGAAATGATGAATCAAGGTGTGGCTCGATTTTTGTTTTAGGTTCATTCTATGGTTTTCCCAAGATTCTAGGGGGTTTTTATTCAGGCAAGGAGTTTCCCTTATGGAGGTTGTGGTTTTAGTAGGTTTCATGTGGTATTTCGTTCTATATGGTCCTCATTATTTATGTTTACTATTGAGATATTTGGGTGTTACTTGTGATGTATCATCACGAGTGGTAAATAAGAAACACATATTTCAATCGCATACACGATATGCTACATAGAGTTTAAAAGAATAAAAAAATATTAATATTTTAATGTTACCAATATAACATAGCTGTTGGAATTGAAGTAATGACTAATGTCTAATGAATTATGAATATATATTTTAACATAATTAAATAATTATTCATTGGTTACCAAATTTATTATAAATAGAAATAAAATCCAATTGAATATAATGTTAGTATTTTTATGAAAAACTATTTTAAAATAGAATAATTGTGTTTATAAAATCATATCACTGTTTATGGGTTTTTAATGAAAAATATATTTTATATATTCAATTTAATTTTTTAAAATCATCTTATATGTTTTCTAGTTATGATATAAAAAAAATTCAATTTTCCAGATAAAATAGAACATTTCTAAAAATGCAGTTTTAAATCCTTTTGAGGTTGAACCCTTTTTAAATTTCTTGTAAAAACCTGGATTATCCATGAATTTTTTTAACTATATTGAATTATTAAGAGTCTGTGAAATTTGACAGTTAATGATTCCAAGGGTCAGTGTGCCGAGAATGAATTTTATGAACATTTTTTTGATACATTCTGTAAATGTGTGGGTGGGAAATCCTAACATTTGAAAAGGTGCTTGGAATTTAAAACCGAGGGAAATGTTGAACTCACAATGCTAGGATTTTCTTAAGGTTTCCTTATCCTCAATCGAAGTAGGTTGAGAGAGGATGCTGGTTTTTGCTATTTTCGTGGAGGATTTAAAATATAATTTTAGTTAATTTTATTCACCCTCCGCATTTTTTTTATGTTTTGGTGGCAAGGACCACATGGGGTGATCGACATTTAATGTAGGACAATAAATTCCCGACTACACAAAAATGTGTAACCATCCTACATTAAAATAAGGGGGTTCATTAATTGTACCAATTAGTGAACCTCTCTAAATTATGTGTTGTGATTATAAAACATCTACACTCTATCTTTTTGGATGGAGTTTTCGTTGGGAAAGGAGAGGAGGATTTTGGAGGATATACTTAATGATGAATAGATCTTTCATGATAGAACCAATGAATGTTATTGGAATGACATCGTTGGAGGCATTCTTCAAGATTGACGAACATAAAACCATATTCAATCGTGGGATTCCTTCCAATGACTCATGAATATGGGAATTAACTTGTTTAAATTTGAACAGTTTCTGAATCATTATCCTCTTCGTTCATAATATGCTAACCTTTATGGAACAATCCAAACAAACAAGTCTCGGTCCCTCCCCTACATGTTTATCGTTGCGTTCATCGTGGTTAAATTTTTGGGTTTGATGAAACCCAAATCTGAGGGTAAAGAAGCGAAGGAGGCGATCCAAAAAATCTGTAGGTGAGATCAGATTGAAAAGCAGACCACAAAAGCTAACCCGATGGCCCGTGGATGACCACCGACACAAAAACACTGGTGACCCCTGCCAGCAGGCGATAGAGGCGGCCGACCTCGGCTTCCCGTGATAGAGGCGGTGCACCGTCGTGCACCACAGGAGGAGGTTGTGGAGGTCAGCAGAGCGGATGATACTGATCGACCACAGAGGGGGTGCGGCGCGCTACTGGAAGAGAAGGTCATAGTTTTTAGCAATGGCGGTAAATCTTGGTGGTCGGAACCGGCCAACTGATGAGGTAGAGCGGAGTGATGCCACATGCTACTGGACCTAGCTGTGGATCGAGGCCATGGTGGAGGAGGAGGGACATTCCCATGCGGGTCCTGCGGTGAGCTAGAGGCACCCCATGACAACACAACTCCAATTCAAAATGGCTTTTCCATTCAGAAACATGGGGGAAACGCCCCCCCCCCCCCATGCCAGCTTGGGTGATCCCAATACCGTACAGCGTACTGAGCCGCGGCCCCATGCGGGCTGGGTGTCACCCACATGCGGGCTAGGCTGCACCCCACTATGGTTCAAGATGGGGTGATCCCTCTTGAGTGTCGGGCCATGCCCCCCGTGCGGGCTGAGACACCCCCCAGCAGGCCGGACCGCGCCTCATGCAGGTCAGGTCGTACCCTGGTCGGGTCAGGTGGACCGAGACCGGGTCAGGCCGAGTAGGCCCCAACGAGGCACTGTTTCTTTTAAATTGCTATAAAATAAAATCCATGCGTTTGTTTGATGAATAGTATGCAACACCAGGATCCTTGGAGTGAGACATACCTTTTGGTATACTTCAATAAATATTTTTTAAATGTGGGAGTATGGTCAGGTTGAATCAAACCCGAATCCAACCGGGCCCTCTATACACAAACATTTTTAACTCACATACCACTCATCTGATTGACCTATCCTATTCCGTGTTGGAACCATTAGGACATTGAGTTCACTTGGGTTACTCTTTTGTGGAGCGTAGTGGCGATCAAGGTATGTCCGATATATCGATATGCAAATTCTATGGTACATTAGAGCACCAATTGTGAGGAATCATGGGACTTGGTGTCTTTGATGTAGCAACCATGTGTGGTTAAAAATTATATCAACCCTGAGTGAATCGTTATCATAGAAACATGATGGTTACCAGTTTTATAGATACCCATCAAGGATCAGCACCTAGTGACCCTCTCTGGATCATCCTCGAGCGAGCCTATGTGGATCAACATCAAGAAACCCTGTGTGGATCAGCAATATAGTGACCTTATGTGGATCCGCATTCTAGCTACCATGGGTGGATTTTCAATTGCGTGACCTGACAAGGACTAGACTTATCATGTCCCATCACGGAAAAACGAATTATGTCCAATAGTGGACTGATAGTAGAACAACATCTTCTTGAATCAGTTTTGGAACATCAAAATGTAATATGATGGTATAGCATAAGACTAATAATCTATATTCTTGATCTCTAGGTTATATACCTATTATGAGCTGACTATTGCTTCTTGTATTGTGATTGGGGTCTTTCTTTTTGGTTTTTTTTCATTTATAGAACATTGGGAGACGTTCGAGGTTCTCAGGGTCATTAATGAGTATTTCAATACACACCCCTGCACGGGCTTCACCCGACCCTTGTTTTTTCTTATGTAGATGACAGACTACTTTGACTAAGGTTTGAGATCCAGGACTTAATCGTTCTCAGAGGGGGACATTTAGATGTGATGTTCTGCACTGATGTCCGACTGTGAGTTGTACCTACCCTTCATGTAGGAAACTTGGTGGAATATTCAAGGAGCTCTTTTCTGTTGTAGTGGTTCTTTTTCAGTTGGGCTTGAATTTCATCCCTCTTTACTAAAAGTACTCATCCTTTTTACATCATTACACATATTTTTACTACTATAGATTTACTAAATGGGTTGTACTCATTATATTATTGGAATGTGTGTTTTCATGTTTAAAGGAAATGCCTTCCCATTTTTTAAGGATATTCCTTTCGGTGCTAGTCACAAACCACTAGATTATAGAAGGTGGGCATGGTGTGGTCATGACACGGGACCCAGGGGACATGTCGTGACAATGTGGTATCAGATGATTTTGTTCTATCAAAAAACTAAGACATTGTTATTTTAATAGGGAAATAGTGTTAAGTGTTTTGAGTGTGGTTTTTAGTTTCGGGAGTCCAGTGTTAGTGTGGTAGCTGAAATATTCATACACTATGACCCTGAAATCTAATTTTTGACTTATTGCATGAAAACATGGATTGTGTGTGTTTTGGAAGTGTTTTTTTCTCTATGAGTCTTCCCACCAGGTATAAAATATTGACCATGTCACATCAATTTTATTTCTAGATGCTGCCACATAGACAGCCAGCCATGATTAATGAGAGAGTACACGATAACGGCCCGTCAAGTGACGAGGATTTGGTGCAGGGCCTTCTTATGGCGATAGTACCATCGGGTGGTGTACTAATAGTACCAAAACACATTGGCCATCAATTTCTCCCAGACCCACTAGTATATGGTGCATGCTGAATGAGCACATTTCACAAGTTCTAGTGGTAGAGGCCTCTGAGGATCCGAGGTGAGACATATCCACAGGTTGATGAGGACTAGCTAGTGGTTGTGGCAAAAGTTTTTCACCCCCTTGGGACACCATCCAACAATATGGTTATCCTAGATTCCAGTCATTTCCAAGTATCATCATGGTGATGATGTAGCCTAATGTTCCAAATACACAATGAGGTGACCCTCACCATGGATGATTTCAATGTCCTCTTTAGGGAGGTGTTCTTCCCAGAGACTCTATGCTCTGTGGGTATACAAAATCTGAAACACTTATAGTAGGGTAGCCTGATCATGGACCAGTACTCGGCAAGGTTCACAAACCTCTCACACAACTATGACAACATGGTGATGTAACTTCTCTTTAGTAATCAAACTTTCGAGTACGAACTCTGATGGGAGATTAGAGATTCGATGGTAGATATCATCCTCCCGACACATGGAGGAGTTCTAGAGAGATAACTCTTGGTGGAGTGGTTTCTTATCGAGCAGGCACCGACAACGAGACCCACCATAGGGAGACATGTAGAAGATTCATATGTGGCTGGTAGTAGCAAGATGACAGAGAGGTCCAAGCAGACTGGACCTTTTGGTGGATGACCCCAGGAAGTAGGGTCGGAGTTGTGAGGCTCATGAGGTGGAGTAGGCGAGCAGATGAGTAGACTGTGCTTTATGTCAGGCGGGTAGGGTCACATAGATCATCCCTACCCAACTAGCTGCACTGATGACCAGAATACAGTCGAGGGACTTCCAGGACAGAGGAAGAGACTCGAGCAAGGAGGTCCACATGGCAGTGGACCTTGAATATGAGCGGGTTGTGAATCATTTGGTGGATGACCATTCGATGTTCAACCACCACCAACTTCATGTGGTCCACCCCGACTAGAGGGAGTAGTTGGACATGGACGATCTCAACTCCAGGCAGCTGAGGACAACAACCCTAACACTTCATGGATGATTTGAGGTGTGATTCATGTCGTATCCACCTTAGCTTCAGTACCTATAGACCCATGTTCGAGTCACTCTTTAATTTCCTTGACTCTTGTTTAAAGCTTGGAGATTTTGGGGGAGCTATTGGCCCGATCGTTGAGATTATAGAAAACTACGGGAGAAGATTCGATGATTAAACACTAGTGCCGACATATTGAGATTACACATAGAGGTGAGATATTTGGATGAGATCTTCTAGTAGCAGTGTCGAGGCATTACGAAGTCATCTATAGTATAGACTGGTTATCCACAACCTATGCTCAGATTGACTGCATTAGGCAGAAGGTGCGGTGTGTCTGTGAGGATGGGATCTTATTTTCCTTTATCGGTGAGAAGATAACCTTTTCCGCACATGATGTACTTACTCGGATGAGGGTAAATATTATCACATTTATGTTGTCTATCCTTAACCTTAGAGTAGTTTATGATGAGAGTCGGAGCTATCCTGTAGTGGTGGACTAGTATACTGATTTTTTCCCTGATGATGTTCTGGGACTAGCTCTTCATAGAGAGGTGGTATTTTAAATCACCTATATCCCACAACGGCACTGATATATTCAACATAATATCGGATGGCTCCCAAAGAGCTTTGTGAGTTATGGGTACAACTGGAGGACTTTCAGAGGAAGGGGTTCATAAGGCCCATTGTTTCTCTATGGGAAGCCCCAATTTTTATCCCCAAGAAGGCATATGGGAGTTTGAGGCTCTGTGTAGATTACTAGTGCATGAACCAGGGGACCATGAAGAACAAGTATCCACTCTCGAGGATTGATGATATAATTTATTAGCTGAAGGGAGCTCGTTGGTTTTCAATTATATACCTCATATCAGGCTATTAAGAGCACATGGTATGAGATGATGATGTGTAGAAGATGACCTTTAGATGTCAGTTTGGCGACTATGAGTTCTTGATTATTCCATTCAACATGACCAACTCCCCTGCAATGTTTATGGTACTCTTGAAAAAAATCATTCAGCCATACCCTAATCAATTTATGGTGGTCATCATCAAAAAAATCTTGATATACTCGGTGTCGGGGGAAGAGCATGCCTATAATCTCTAGACTGTTCTGGATACACATTGAAAGCACCAGCATTATGGTAAGCTCTCGAAGTTCCAATTCTAAATATGCGAGGTCTACTTTATGGGACACATTATCTCAGAGGCTATTGTTGTAGAAGATTCGGTGAAGATTTAGGTTGTGCTGGATTGGTATCCACCCAAGAGTGTGACATAGGTGCGGAGCTTTGTGGGGTTGACTGGGTACTATCGAAGATTCGTACCTAGATTTTTCAATGTTGATGCACCCTTGTCAGAATTAATGATGAAGGGACAACCCTATTTTTAAATGGGGAGATGTCAATATAATTTTTAGGAGACGAGGTAGAGACTAACTAGTAACCCATCTTGAGTCTACCAGAAGAGGGCGTTTGGTATGTAGTCTACTGTGATGCATCAATGACCAGACATGGATGTGTCATGTTGCATGAGCGAGTAGTTATCACTTATGGTTCATGATATCTGAGAAAACATGATAAGAACTAAACTACCCATGACCTGGAGTTAGAATCAGTGGTTTTCACCCTGATGATGTAGCAAGACTACTTGATAGGTAAACAGTTTACTATTTCCTCTGATCACAAGAGTCTTAGGTGTATCTTCTCAAAGAAGGACCAGAACTTGAGACATGGATGTTGGCTAGTGGATCTCTAGGTCTATGACATTGAGATAGTCTACACTCATAGAAGGGGACCATAGTATCAGACACACACCATAAAAGGTCTTTTCTATAGTTGTTGAGTGAGATGGCAAAGTATCTAGCCTCATTTCATATATCCTTTGTTCATTGATATGAAGAAGCATAACTCCAGTCTATGACTGTCAGTCCCACACTTCATTGTCGAGTTCGGGAGGTACAAGTTGGGGACATTTACAAAGAGGATCGGCGTGCTTATATATCTTCATGACAGACACATAATATATTTTATAAAGGCAAAGGAGCACATCATCCTCTTCAGAGGACACACAATGGTACCGGTGGCACTACGGGAGGAGGTGTTCATGGAGTTCCGTATGTCCCCTCGGGCAGTATATCCTTGTGTAGAGAAGAAGTACCATGACCTCTAGTGTCATTTCTGGTGGCCAGGGCTGAAGAAAAGGGAGGCATAGTTTGTCTCATAATGCCTCACTTTTCAGAAGGTGAAGGCCGAACATCAACTTCCAACAGTCTTAACAGAACCTTTAGCGGTACCGGAGTGGAATTGGGATGGTATTTTCATGAATTTTGTGAAAGGGCTACAATGTATGTCCTGGGGCCACGATTATATCATGGTGATCTTTGACCGACTCATCATTTCAGCTCACTTCCTACCTATTCGAGAGTAGGGATCAGTAGAGGGCTTGGGATTCCTATAGGTACAACAGATTTTATGGCTTCATGGGGTGACATCGACCATCGTCTCTGATCGTGATACTAATTTTACATCCCGGTTGTGAATGTAATTATAAGAGTCATTTGGGGCTTAGATACATTGGAGTATCGCCTTTAATCCTCATATAGATGGTCTGATGGAGAGGACCATTTAGTCACTGGTGGAAATTCTTATTTCTTGTGTCCTAGATTTTGGCCATAGTTGGGAGGATAACTTGCCCTTGGTGGAGTTCTCATTCAACAAAAACTATCACTCCACCATACGTATGGAACCATTTGAGGCCTTGTACAGTCGACGATGCAGATCAATTCTATGCTGGACAGACCCAGGGGAGTCAGCACTTATGGGTCCAGAGTTGGTACGGTAAAATGCACAGAAGGGCTGGATCATCCAGGATCAGATGAAGAATGCACGTAGAAGGAACATGTATTTTTCTACCATGAGGCAAAGAGCATTGGTGTTTGAGGAGGGAGACCATGTCTTGTTATGGGTCTCACCTCGACGAGGTATGTAGAGATTTTTCTGTGGCATCAAGATATCTCCGTGTCTAATCAGACCCTTTCAGGTCCTCACCAGAGTTGGGATGGTGGCATATCACCTAGATCTTCCTACACAGATGCATCTCATGCATTATGTTTTCCACGTGTCGCAGCAGAGGATTTACATGCATGATCCATCACACGTTATTGATTGGGGAGAGTTGAACATAGATTATTGGGCGATGTTTATTGTATTTCTAGTAGATATTGAGGATCAACGAGATTAGGTCCTTTGTGTATGATTGATACCTCTGTTCCCTGTTCTCTAGTAGCACAAGAACCTACATGAGTGTACATGGGAGTAGGAGACTCAGATTCCTACTCAGTACCTCCATTTGTTCCCTTAAATGATGTTATGGATTTCTGGGAAAAAAATACCTAAGGAGGGGTGAATGTAAAGATCCATATTTTCCCTGAAATATATTTTTTAAATTATACGAAATTATTAGGAGTCTGTGAAAATTGACTGCGTATGATTCTGAGGGCTGGTGTGCCCGATATGACATTTATGAACTTTTTTTAGGAACATTCAGTAAACGTTTGGGTGGGAAACCCTAACTCTTGCACTGATGCTCAAAATTACAAACTGGAAATGCTGTTGAACTCCCAACACCATGATTCACTTAAGGGAGACTTAACCTCAATCGTAGTAGGTTTGATAGAGTAAGTTGGTTTTTGCGGTTTTTTGTGGAGGATTAATAAAATACATTTAATTTATTTTAAAAACCATCCACCTTTATTTTAGGAATTCATATCAGGGACCCCAAGGAGTGTTGAGTCACTTAATGAAGTATAATAAATGCCCAGTTAAAAAAATGTGTAACCATCCTACATTCAATCAGGGAAGCTTCTTTATTGCCCCAATTAATGTACATCTCGAAATTATTTTTTGTGATTATAAAACCAATCTCATCGATCACATTAGGGTTAGAGTATTTTTTGGAAATAGAGAGGAGGATTTAGAAAGAGCCCCTTGATGGTGAACCGATCATCATAGCAAGAACCAAAGAAATTCATTGGAACAACATCGTTGGAGGAATACATTGGGATTGATGAACACTGACCCAACTTCAATTACGGGATGCCTTACAACAACTCATGAGGTAGAGATTTATATTGTTTAAATTTCATGAGTTGTTGAATCATTATCCACTTACATGTTAAGACGATTAATTGGAGGGAATGGGTCAAACAAATATGGCTCGGTCCCTCCACCACATGTTTATCCTTTCATTTTTTGCGGGTAAATTGTTAGGTTGGACGGAACTCAAATCTCAGTGTCTAGAAGCGAAGGAGACAACCTTGGAAAACTGTAGGTGAAATCAGATGAAAAAATGGACCACTGGTGCTCACCCAGTGGCCCATGGAAGACCAGTGGCGTGGTGACACCAGTGACCCATGAAGGCAGGCGATGGTGGTGGTCGGCACTGACTGGCCACGATGGAGGTGACACGCCATCACGCACCGCTAGAGGAGGCCGAGCGGTGCGCGGACATGCGCCATTAGAGGTGATTGCGGCACAATGATGCTGTAGAGGAGGAGGGACCCACCCTGTGGGTCCCATTGTGACAATGTGTAGCCACAGGACGCCATCACCGAAATTCCAAACGGCTTTGCCATTCGGAAACCAGGGGGAAATGACTCCCACCCTGTGCTAGGTTGTGTGGGACCCGCGCGCTCTATCGCGATGAACCACGCCCCCAGGGGGCCAAGATGTGCCCTCCTATGGGTGGTTCAGCACCGCCCTTCATTCTAGATTGTACCCCCCAATAGATCAGGCTACCCCCTTGCGGGTTGGGCCATGCCCCGCTACGGGCTGGGCCACGACCCCTACGGGATAGGCCACACCCCCTAGTGGGACGGTCCGAACCGCGGCCCAACAGGCCGTGCTGTACCACGGCCTAATGTGATGATCTTGTCGTGGCACATAATAGTGGGACCGGCCTAGGCCGGTTCAGGCTGGACTGGGCAGTCCCAGGTCAGGTCGGGTCAACCCAAACCGGGTCGGACGAGACCCTTACCAAACGAGGCCCAATTTCTCTTAAATTTCTATAACTTGAAATCCTGTTGACCATTTGATGAACTGTCTATGGCATTGGGATCCTTGTAGTGAGGTAGACCATTTGGTATACTCCACATGAATTTTTGTGAATGTTCTATTACAACAGGGATGGATCGAACCCGAATCCAACGAGGCCCCCTATACTAAAACACTTATAACTCACAAAATGGGCGTACGATTGATGTGTCGTCTACTGCATTGGAACCCTTATAACATGGAAGTTATTTGTGTCACTCATTTTTGGAGAATACTGGAGGTAGAAGTACGACCGATATCTTGAGGAGCAGATTATATGGAAGTCGAGCACACTACGTGCGAAGAATCATGTGGCTGCCAGTCTTTAAAGTTGCAACCATGTTCAGATCAGCATAATATCGTACATGAGAGGATCAACATCGTAGATTCCCAGAAAGTACCAGTTTTATAGCAGCCCATTAAATATTATCACCTAGTAACAATCTCTTGATCATCGTTGAGAGACCCTGTAGGGATAATCAACAAGCGACCATGTGTGGATTAGCATTCCATCAATCTTGTGTAGATCAGCTATCTAGAAAACCTGTCTGGATTGACAGTAGCATTACCCAACGAGGACCAGCCTTATAGTGGCCCCTGGTGGAATACTGACTTATTTAAAAGTGTTGACCGATAGTCGAACAACTTCTTTGTGGATGAGTTGTGGAACTTCAAAATGGAATAATATGATATAACATAAGACTATTAATCTATATTCTTGAAAATTGAATTGTATACCTGGTGTGAGAAGACAATTTCTTCGTGATTTTTGATTGAGTTATTTTTTTTTGGTTTTTTTGTGGAAATATGGGAGACCTTTGGGGGTCTGAAGGTCCTTACTGAGTATTGTTATAATCACCCCTACAGAAGGATCACCCACACAATGTTGTGTCTTTTTCCAAAAAAACGAACAGTTTTAATCGAGGTTTGAGATCCGAGGATGAAGGGTCCTAGAGGGTGGAACATTAGATGTGATGTGCCGTAGTGATGATCGACCATGAGTTTTACCTACCCTTCAGGTAGGAACATTGGAAGATGATTCCGGGAGCTGTTTTTCTGTTGTAGTTGTTCTTTTTTAGTTGGGGTTGTATTTCGCCCCACTATACTTACAGTACTCACCCTTTTTACATTCAGTACACATCTTTTTTGTACTATAGATTGAATCTGTGAGCAGTGCTCATTGTGTTCTTGGACTGTGTGTTTTATGCTTAGAGGAAATATCTTTCGGTTTTTCTCGGATATGCCTTTTAGTGCTAGTCGACAACCCTTGGCCTATGGAAGGCAGACATGGGGTAGTCATGAAACGGGCCCTAGGGGATGGGTTGGGACATTTAGTTTTTGACACCATTATTTTTAATATTTGAAAAAATATACTTATTCTTTAGAATCATGAAATAAATATTTACTTTGGAATAATTTTTGATATTTTTTCATAACTATCATGTTTTGATGAACAACAAAAATACAGTAAATTTTAATTGAAAAAATATTTTTCCATTGAATAATTTATATGGATATGTAATATTATTTAATGGTTTTAAATTATAAATGGAATATATTTTTATTATTTAATTAAATTTTTTTAATTGGAAGTAATTTCACAATTAAATTGGACATAAACACATGGAAATCTTTTCATAATTTTTACTTCATAAAAACAAATTTTTCGTATTTTACAAAGGGAAAATTTTTTAAACTACTTACAATAATTTTAATGTGTTGAATTTAGAAAAATTAATTCCATATTTGGAATAATAAGGTCCAAATTTTTTAAATTGATACCTTTTATTTTGGATATTATGAATAGTAACATTAGTAATTATTTTTTTATTTACCATGGTTACAGTGTAAATTTTGTAAATAAGGAAAAAATCTATAATAATAATATTGTAAATCGACCAAAAAATGTCTCATAATCCTATTGGATGAGTTATGTTCATCATGACCATAATTATGTCGAACAGTTGATATTTGTGGGCCACTTGGGTGTGAAAGTGACATGTATTTATAATTAATTTAAAGTAAAGAGTAATACAACATAAACACATACCTTTTACTAATGAAATTTTAATATAGGTTTATATAATTGATCTATTAGAATAAAAATATTGATTTGAAATATAAATAGATTTCCAACATCATGGAACTTTATGTATAATTTTTATATATTATATAAATAACAATATATACGACATAATGATGATGTTGTTATTACCTTGTTAATAAATGATTCAAATAAATGATATTATAAATATTAAAATAAATGTAATTTTAAAGTTTAGATTCCATCAAAAAATTTTATGGATTATTATGATATATTATATTTGTGTTAATGCCTTTGGGTAGAAGTTATCACATTGTTATCACTTTAGAAAATATCATTTACTAAATATTCTCAAAATTGATATAAATAAGTATTTAAAACATATACTATTTAATTAAATGCTAAAATAGTCCTAAAAATAGGGTCCGAAAATTGACTTACATAATGTTATAAATGTCATCAATTATCCACTTTTGGTTATCTTTTCTTTTTATAGTAACTATAGTAGCCATGTATTTTGAAAATACCAACTGACATGGTCAGAGTTAAGGTTTTAAAATTAGGGTGAAGGCTGATAGATAAGGTTATGTTTGTTATCTAAAGATGTCTAAAGTCAATTGGATGAGAGTATTTAGATCCATTATCATCTTTCCCTAAAAATATATCTATTTGAAACTATTATAAATTGAAAATATTTTATGGTAAAATAATATTTGAAGACCTTCAAAAGTACCCTTTCTCCATCTTATAGAAGGACACCACCTTGACCCACTTACTCACACCTATCAAGCCATTTTGATCATAAAATTTCATCTCAAATATTCTCCAAATACCCCTCATTTCCATATAGATTCATTACCTTGGGATGAAATAGTTTTAATAATGCCTTTTGGCTCAAATCAAAAGAAGTTACCCGATTTAGAAGTAACAGTTTCCCTCATGTTCCTTTCCTTTATTTTCCTTCACCACTCCATATGTTCCTATTATTCACTGATCACATAAAAGATCAAATATTAATAAAATACTTGGATTATTTTATTAGAAGGATTATAATTTCACTTACACACACCTCCATCTAATGGATACGAAAATACTATTTCTCTGTATGACGAACTACTGCCTCACAAAATGAGGATTATTTAATTTTCTCTTACCATCACTCATGGTGTCCACTATGATGTAATTTTATTTATATATGATATATATTATATTTATATTTTCCCTATGTTTCATTAATTTTATTTACAATATAACTCTATTCCTTCCATTATGTGTAAATATGATATTTTCATTTGAGGAAGTGTAGCCTACCACCCCCAAATTTATATGAATCATTCATGCTATACATGAAACGTATGAAGGATGATTTTATTAAAGATATGAGATAGAAATGAAATAATTTTATTTATTTTATTATAAAATACATTTCTATCATGTGATTATTATTATTTTATTCTGATAAATAAATGATATTAGCATTAATTCGTACGTACGACCAACCATCTCCATGAATGGTTCATTTTATTTCATATGTCCAAATGTTATGAACTATTATTAATAAATATACACTATATGTATATGTCATTTAAATCATTAATAATATTCTAGATAATATGGAAAACTTACTACAGGGAAAATTTACATCAAAACAAGTTCAATTTTAAATAAAGTACCAAATATTGACCAAACAGCCGATATATACTTAAATAATTATATAATTTTTATTACATGAAAAAAAGTAATATAAAATAAATTATAACCCTGAAAAGGGTTCAGAATCATTAATAATTTATTCTAAGTTTATTATCCATGAAATTATTGAAAGAACAAGACAATTCATATACAGGGTAAGGGAACTTCTTAAAACAATTTCCATTATTTTGGTTGATCTGGTACTTCTTGATTATGTCATTATATGATTATGTGAGAAATAAAATTTGATATCTTTTCTAGAATTTATACTTTATTTATGTGTATTAATAGTTAATACACATAATTATTTACTTTATTTACAAAATGATATTTGTAATGGAATTTATAAACTCAATTTCTACTCATTGTGTTTTATGCATACATTGTTGATTATATTATGCCAATATTATGTGTGTAATAAATGATTATTTATTTATGTTTTAATTTAAAATTCCATTTTTGGGGATGTACTATTTCTACACATAATCACCCAATTAATAAATTCATACATCATTTATATGAACATTGTAAGGGAACTTCTTAACCCAATTTCCATTCTTTGGGTTAATCTTCTACATCATGATTATGTCGTTCAATTATTATGTGAGAAATGACTTTTTATATATTAACTAGTATTATCAATATCATTTTTTGGATTTATAGTGAATATAAATTGTCAATTTATTTTTTTAACAAAATGACAATTTTAAGTGAATTTCTAAAATAAATTTCCACTCTTTGGGTTTTAGGCATACTTCATTGATTATATTATGATATGATTTTGTGTGGAATCACATTTTATTTATTTATGTTTTAATTTACACCTCTAATTGTGTGGATATAATATTTCTTCACATATTCACCCTTTCGATAAATTTTTACATCATTTATATGAACATTGTAAGGGATCTTCTTAAACTAATTTCTATTCATTGTGTTGATTTTCTACATATAGATTATGTCATTCTATGATAATGTGAAAAATGTATTTTGATATATTCTCTAGTATTTATAATTTATTTATGTGGATTTATAGTGAATAAATATAATAAATCTATTTCATTTTCATAATGATCTTTTTAAGGGAATTTATAAACTCAATTTCACTCATTAGGTTTTGCGCATTCATTGTTGATTATATTATTCCATGATTACATGTGGAATCACTATTTATTTATTCATGATATAATTTCAACTTAACTTTGTGTAGATATAATATTTATACACAAAATAACCTAATTGTTAAATTCATAAATCATTGAAATGATTTTTTTAGGGAAATATTAACTCAATCTCAATTCATTGAGTTAAATGTACATGTCATTGGTTTTTTTTCAAGGAATATATGTGAACAAAATTTATTATTTTTATAGTTAATATCCACTTATATTGGGTGTATTTATATTTTTCACTAATAATTCTTTCATTGATTTATCCTTAATATAATGATATGATCTTGGTAAGGGGATACGTCCCAATCTCTTTTCATTGAGTCATATCATGCTATTGTGAAACTATAATATCTTATAAGGTGTATATACCACATTTTTACCTTTTATGACCAAAATTTATATATTCTCATGGTATTTAATTTTTGTAATTTTATTATTGAATTATTTTTACTCTAGTGTTTCTCATGTTTTATGAGCCTCTTTAAATAAAACAACGTTTTGAAAGTATTAAAGATTTTTTCTTCTAAATCATTCTCATTGATGAATATGTTTTAAATTTTTTTAAGGATTTATTATATTAAAATCAATGTTTTAAATATTTAATTAGATTATATGTTTCAAATTGGTATGGGAGACATTGATTCAAATATTTAATATTTAAATGTATTAAATGGTTTAGGAAATGTATGGAATATTTCAATATCTTGAATTGATTTATTGTGATTGATGAGTGAAATGTTGATAATTTCAATCTTTTATGTGTTATGATTATGTAATGTTACTTTGACATTTTATGGATGGTTATATGATAAACCAAATACTAGTGGTTCTATGATAAACCAAGGGTGGGTGACCCCGTGATAGCTCTCCAATGCATTGGATAACATGACAAAGGTAAACAAAAATCTTTCTCCTATGATATTTAAGGAAAATACTATGATGGGTATTCCGAAAGTAACTGGGAAGGTTAATCCCTATGTATTTAAGAGAGCTACAATGATAGTCTGTTATGGATGCTACAGTTTACCGTAATAATTTAGGGTTTCTATGATGTTTTGTTGGAATCCTATGAATACATGATGCAAGCAATGTAGTTTTTGTGGTATGGGTGAAAAGTATGATTTATTAAAATTGTTTTCATGGGTTTTAAATGTTCATGGAATAATTTTTTTATTCAGTATTTTATATTTTTTATTGATATTTTTATACCCATACCATGTTTTTGAAATGTTTTTCATAGGGTACAAGGAAGGATAAGGGAAATAGTGAATTCAAGAATATTTTATTCATAGAAGTAATTCCCATTTTATTAGTGGAGTTTTATTGTTGTAAAAAACACATTTTGTGTATAATTGTTGACATTGTAATTTATTAGATGTAATGTTATATTTATGACCTAATTATATAAAAATTTAGATATGAAAAGATCCTAAGTGTGAGAGAAAGTAAATATGTGATCAAAACTCAAAATTATTTGTGGTATATGGCTAGGGCCTTATAGCTGGTATCTGAGGAAATGTTTAGAAAAAATGGGATATTATGGTGTTTTCAAAAATTTTAAGGATATCATCATGGGATTATATTTTTATCTCATATTATATGTTCAATGACTTAGAAACCCCTTTTGAGGAATATGTTATGAAATTTCATGGTGATTAATACAATTTTTGGAGTCATACTCCTTTAAATAGATTTTGGGTTATTAGTTTATGGGATAAGAACTGTGAGGTATGAAATACAATTTGGGGTTAAAAAATATTATGGTTATTTTTGAGAATATTAACTCATTTTTTTAATGTTAAAATAACTATACTTTTTTGATAAAGGACAACACAAAGACTGTCTAACAATTTTTCCTCTCAGACAATGATGAGGGAATCGAACCCATAACAAAAGTGAGAATGTTATTTATCACAAACAACTTGCCTATGTGTATTCCTTGGTTAGTATTACATATTTCTTTAGTTTAATGATCTTATGGATTGATAGTAATTTGAAGTGGGATATATATAATTTATCTAATGGATATACTTAGTATTGGAAAATGTTTTGGGGATTACGTGATAATTGTTATTTTGGAAGAAATTAATTATATTAGGATGTTTATATTGTTAAGGATAATAGAGTACTGTGGGTTTTTTTGACTAATAATGTATGAATTTGTTTTTCGAGAAATCTATGATTTAATTATGGAAATATGGAGATTTTGGTTATTTATGGAAATGAATATCCTATATGGAGAATATTTAATTTGGATTATTATATTTAACTATGAGTCATTATTATAATTAAACATTATTTGTAAATAATTTTCATGATTAATAATCGAAGAATTTGTGATCAAATCATTCTAAATTCTGTTTTTCAATCATACTTTTGATTATTTTATTGTATTTTAAGGAAAACATTTTGTTGAATGGTTTTTTGAATATTGGGTATTGTTTGTAGATTTCTGGAGATTAAGAGTAGTATTTCTTTTTATAATGGATTTTTATTTTTGGGGTATTATCTAAAAATTTACTAAGAATTTTGTTTTTGGGTTAATGAATTAGGATATGGGAAATATATAGCTCATATTTTTTGGATTATGTGATTCTTTAGAAGTTGATTATAGAACATCACGTGTGACCATGCCATCTTGAATACTAACCATTTGTAGAAATGATGCGTTTGTGGTATTTATTTATTAATGGATGAAAATATACCTGAAAATTATGTATATTCCCTTATGTTCTTAGTCAATCTCAAAAATAAGTTTTTCAACACTATGAAAATGACCTTAAAAGAAAAATGTTGTCCATTTACATTTACTCTTGGGGAATCAAAGACTGTTTAACCCATCACAAGTAAGTGTTTTTCAGATAGTTAACATTCTATTGATGATGTTTTATATCACTCTTCATAAGAACAATATGGTTATATTTTATTCCTTATCAATGTTTTTCTATATGGAATCTTAGTATGTGTGAAATCGGGTGACCATTGTACTCCATTTCTTTTCTTTTAAAGTGATAGTTGTATTGAATCTTTTTACGGAGGTGAATTTTCCATTAAATTACAGAGAAAATTTTTAAAATTGTGTAGATGCAATTTACAAAAGTGGGGAATGATATAACATCCTGAGTTTTAATTATGAAACATTATGTTAAATAGCATGAATATTAAGCTACATTGATCATAAGTGAACAAAAAAATATAATTATTTAATTGTTACCATCATAACCTTGTTGTAGGAATGCCATGAATTAATAATATCAAATTAGTTATGATAATATGGTTTAAAATGATTAAATAATGATTATATGGTAACCAAATTTATTAAAAATGGAAATAAAAACCAATTCAATATAAATTATGTATTTTTATAAAAACCTATTTAAAAAGAGAATAATAATGTTTATGAAATAATATCACTATTTATGTATTTTTATTTAATGAAAAATATATGTTATATATTCACTATAATGGTTCAAATTTAACTAATATATTATTTATATATATATATATATAATATAAGAACAAATTCAATTTTCCAGATAAAAAAAGTATTTTACTAGAAATTCACTTTTACGTCCTGTCAGGAAGAAACATTTTTAAATTTAGTTTTAGAAACCTTTATGTGTTCAATTTCACAAAATAAACTTTTTATTTTGAATTGGGATATCAAAATTTAATTTGGATAAATTTTTTATTTTTTTTCTGAAAAATATCATGTTTTGATTAATAGAAAAAATATGATAATTTTTAATTGAAATAATCATTTTCCATCGATATAATTTATATTGTTAAATTATATTATATAATGTATTTAAATTACTAAAGGATATTTTTTTATTATTTAATCAACTAATTTTTATTGGATGATATTTTAAAATTAAATTTGAACTAAAAAAATGATAGTTTTTGATAGTTTTAACTTCGTAAAAACACATTTTATAGGATTGAAAAAAGGAATTAATTATAAATAATATAATACAATTTATGTGATTTTAATTTTGAATATTTTATTTTATATTTGGAATAATAAGTTAAAAAATGTGTTAATAGGTACCTTATAGTTTCAGACATAATGAATGGTAACTATAGTAATTATTTTTTATTTACCATTGTTAAAGGGTAAATTAAATGAGTAAGGGAGAAAATTAATATTATAAGAATATTAAACAAAACTAAAATGTTTACTAATTAAATTGGATTAGTTATGCATGCCCATGAAAATCCTTATCCAGAACCTTTGACATTTGGGGGCCACTTGGGTGTGAAAATGACAAGTTATAAGAATTAATTTAAAGTAAAGAGACATATAACAAAACCATGTAACTTTTAATAAATCAATTTTAATATAGTGTTATATAATTGATCTCTTATAATGTATATATTCATTATAAAGATATAATTATTTCTTATATAATGGGTTTTTTATTTATAATTTTTAGACCTTAAATAAATAATGTTTTATAGGAAACAATGATGATGTAGTGATTACCTTGTTAATGAAAGATTCAAATAAATGATATTATAAATATTAAAATTAAAGTATTTTAAAATTTTGGATTCCATAAAATAATTTTTTATGATTATGAAATATTAAATGTTAGTTAATTCTTTTGGGTATAATAAATCATGTTGTTATGACATTATCCAAAATCAATTACTAAATATGTCAAAAAATGACCAAAATTAGTTTTTAAAAAAATACTACATTAGAAAATGATATAATAGTCCTAAATATACATGATTCATCAAAATGAATTATATAATTTCACAAATTTCATTTATTATCCACTTCAGTATCTCTTGTACTTTTATTGTACATATAATAACCATATATTTTGAAAATACAAGTGGATATGGAATGAGTTAATCTTTTAAATTTAGTGTTAAATCTATATTATAAGGTTCATTTTGTGGCATAAGTTTTTCAAAAATATATTATTTGAGAGTATTTACACAAATTATATACTTATTGTTGTAATATATCACTTTGGAACTATTATAAATCGAAAATATTTTTATAATAAAATGTTATTTCAAGACATTCCTTAAGTGTCCCTCTTCCTTCGTGTAAAAGGTCACCACATCTACCCACTTACCCACACCTCTAAAGCCTATTTTCTCATCCAAAATATATTAAAATAATCCCCCAACACCACCTATTTCCTCAAAAATGTCTTACCTTGTGCAGAAGGAAATTCAAGAATGCCTTTTGGCTCAAATCCAAAGAAGTTACCCAATTTTGAGTTAACATCTTATCTCAAGTTCATTTACATTATTTTACTTCAGCACACACTATTATATTTTTATTCCTTGATTAAATGAAAAAATAAATATCATAAATATAATTGTATGTTTTATGAAATTTATTAGAATTTTACTTACACACACCTCTATCTAATGGATACAAATTTATTGTTTCTGTGTACGAAGAAGTACTGCCTCACCAAACGATGATTGTGCAATTTTCTTATACCACCTCTCATGGTGGCCATTATGATGGAAATATATTTAAATATTATACTTATTATAATTATATTTCCTCTATTCTTCTATACTTTTTATTTACAACATACCTTTGTGCTTTCTCGGATGTGTAAATATGATAATTTCATTTTAGGAAGTGTGGACTACCACCCACATAATGTTATATGAATTGTTCATGAAAAACATGGAAAATAATACGGAATGTTTTAATAAAACTATGAGACATACATGACATATATATAACACTAGTATTTTGATATAAATTTATAGCATGTGATTAATATTCTCTTAATGTGAAAAATAAATGACAATAGTGTTCACGCGTACATACGACCAACTGTTTCCATAAAAGGTGAATTTCATTTCATATCTCTAAATGTAATAGAATATTATAAATAAAAATTTATTGGATATATATAGTATTTAAATCATGAATAATACTGTGGAGATGATTGAATTTTGACAACTTGGACAATTTACATCAAAAGAAGTTCATTTTCGACTGCAGTACCAAATATCGACAAAATGAGCAATATGAACATAAATAAATATGTAATTTTTATAACATGATAATAATTATTTCTAAATGAATAATAAAAATGATTTTTTTAAATAAATTCTAAATTAATGTATGATTATTATTCAAGAAGTTAATGGATGAACGTGACAAGTCGGATTCAAGGCATGAAAACTTCTTAACCAAATTTCCATTCATTGGGTTGATCATTTAATTCTTGGTTATATCATTCTATGATTACATGAGAAATAAGTTTTGATATATTATATATTATTTATACTTGGTTAATGTGTATTTATATTTATTACACATAATCAATCTCTTTGATTAAAAAGTTATATTTTTAAGGGAATTTATAATCTCAATTTAATCTCATTGGGTTTTACACATACCTCGTTGATTATATATTGACACGATTCTCTGTGGAAAAACTATTTATTTATTTATGATTTACATTCCAATACCCTTTTTGTATATTTATTGTTGTTAAATATAATCACCCATTTGATAAATTTATACATCATTTATATGAACTTTGTAAGGGAACTTCTTAACACCATTTCCATTCTTTGGGTTGATCCTCTTCTTCTTGATTATGAAATTAAATGATTACGTGAGAACTGAATTTTGATATATTATATATTATTTATAAATGATTTAAATGTATTAATGGTGAATACACAAAATCATCCTATTTTATTAAACTAATGAACCTTTTAAGTGAATTTATAAACTCAATTTGGACTCATTGGGTCTTACGCGTACTTCGTTGATTATATTCTGACTCGATTATGTGTGGAATCAATGTTTATTTATTTATGTGTTAATTTATTCTTCCTATTGTGTGGATATAATGTTTCAAGACATAATAACCCCATTGATAAATTCTAATGCTATTTTTATGAACAATGTAAGGTAACTTCTTAACCCAATTTCCATTCTTTGTGTTGATCTTCAACTTCATGATTATGTCATTCGATGATTATTTGAGAAATGAATTTTGATATATTATATATTATTTATACTCATTTATGAGTATTTATAGTTATTACACAAGATAAATCATATTTATTAAAAAAATAACCTTTGTAAGGGATTTTCTAGACTAAATTTCCACCCATTGGGTATTACACCTACTTTGATGGTTATATTATACTATGATTATGTGTTAAATCACTATTTATTTATTTAAGATTTAATTTTCAATTAGAATAGTGTGGATATACTATTTATACACATAATCACCCCCAGGATAAATTATTACATCATTGATATAAATTTATAAGGGAAATCATAACTCAATATCCATTCATTATGTTGAATATCCATGTCATTGGTTTTTTTCCAAAAATAAGTTCGAATAACATTTGATTGATTCACACATAATAAACATATATATTGGGTGTATTTATATTAGTCATACATAATTATTTCATTAATTTAAACTTAATTTAATGATATGATCCCTGTTAGGGGCTATGTCTCAATCTCATTTCATTGAGATGTATCTTGATATTGTGCACCATTAATATCGTATATGACATTTTATATCATGAATTTATATATCATCATGATATTTAATGTTTCGTTTGATTTTATTGTTTAATTATATTTATTCAACTATTTATAAAGTGTTATGAGCCACTTTTACAAGATTGTGCTTCTTTAATATATCCAAAACTTAATTAGTTCAGATATTCATCGTGTTATCTTCTTCTATAGGGAAATATCTATATTAGCCATATGTATTGACACCCTTCTTTCTCCCAGCAACCATTTCTAATCATTTTCAAATAAATTATTATCTTATAAAATTTTAAATTTAAAATCATAATGTATAATTAGAAATAATGTGTAACACTATGAAGAAATTTAAAAAACTATGAAAGATAATTTTTTTTATTTTGGGATATCCTTATTTTTTGCACCATAATCATTCAAAATGAAATTGTTCTTTATCCTAAACATATCTTCCATTCGTTTAAAATCTTGTGTATAGTAAGGATCATTTTAATGCACCACGTAATAATTGGTAAATGTATAATAAACCCTTTACATAGTTATTATCCCTTGGTACATATATATTAGGACCACATCCACATGTATAATACAAGAAGGGATGCATTGGCTATTAAAAACCACATAATATCTTCCTTATCAAATAATTAGGATGTTATCTATTAGGGATCGTAAAATTCATTAATAGATTTTTTAATTTATTTAAACTAAAATGAGGCAGTAGTGATCTCTACTGTCAATGGTTATGTTATATCATGATTTTTATTTTATTTAAAAATTAATCTATGCATTTAGTTAGGAATGCAATTTAGTATTCATGTTTTTGAACTATTCTCAAAATCAGATAAACATATGACATGTATTATATTATTGAAAATAATATTTATCTAGTAAAATTCATGAGATATTCTATTTTTTGTATATAGAATAAAATATACACTCATTTTAAAGGGGTTGGTGAAATAATATGCATTATTTGGAGGATACTAGTCTTATAGATTTATGAGTATGGATTTAGAACTATTAATATCAAATATTATTGAAAATATTGTATATATTTACATTAAAATTATTATTTATGGTTCATGTCTCATTTATATTGACTTTGATATATGGTAATGGATTAGAGGAGAGAACCTAGGGTCATAAGTGATTGAAATCTATCACATATACCATAGGGTTATGTTATTATTCAAAAGATGATTCAAAAAATTATCATGTCAACGTCACACTAGAATCAATATTTTTCATTCCATATGCCATAATCACATTAATAATGTTGAGATGTGAAATTCAATAAAAAACATATTTAAATGATCTCAAGTTAAATGATATATCAGGTAAACTTTTTTTAATTCACATGTTGATACCATTATCTAATCTCCTATCAGAATCGATGCTTAGATTAAGGATTAATTAAAAAAATTTACTCAATTACCCATGAAATAATAATAACCAATAATCAAAATCTATGATATATTCCAATTAAAAAATATAATAGAATTCACATAGTGTAAGTAATATATATTATCTAAACCAAGATCCAACATTGTTCAAAATAATTTAAGATCTCATCTCGAAGTTAGGGAACTCCTCCCCTAAGTATAGATGAAAGTTTATTGAATTTATATCTAACCTGAAAAATTTAATCATTTTAAAAATATTAACACATCAATAAATTAATTAGAATTTAACATGTCACATCCATCATCTCACTACTCACCAAAATAAAATATCAATATATTATTGGAAATCACTATCATAACAACAATATCAAAAAGAGTAATCAAGGTATGGTGATGAATAAAAATGATAATTTCACAACAATATTGACTAAATTTTGCCATTAATGAAAAAAATAAAATAATATGTTGAACAAAATTCAATCCATTATTCAAATTATAAAATGGGATGTCAATGTGGACCCAATATTCAACCAAAAAAATATCTATAACTTATCCCTAACACATAGGTTCCAAAACTCTACTTGTAGCATCTCAGTAACAAAATATATACTAGGAACTATTAACATAAATCGTTATTATTAATGTATGAGTAAAACCATATCAAAATAATTCTTCAAATAATGTTTTGTTTTTACCAGCCGACTCACAGTGATATCTATTTTTAATGAAACCACAAATCAAATCTTCTGGAAATGCACAAGGGGAATACTAAATGATGGATCTAGAAATAACCAATTCATTGGTTTAGAACAAATGGATGAATAAAGTAATTGAGTATTGTATTCAATGATGGGGTAGAATATGGAACATGCTCTTAGGTCTCACTGTCAGCTAGAATCTAACTTGAGGAGGTGCAGGTCAAGGCTACAATTTAGGGGAAAGCCAATACTAGTTTTTTTTTAAAACCATTATTATATAAAAATAGTGAATTATACACTAATGGTACATTAGAACTGGTGGTATTGCATAAAATATGTCATCCAACAATATTTTTTATAAAACCATTTATATAGTGTTCACCAATGGAAATAGTTATTCTAAAACCTTTGAAAAATTAAATTTTTTTCCTCTATACATATGGTCTTTTAAAACCATTGGAACATATTCTGTGTGAACAACCTATATTAATTTATAATATAAAATAATTGGTATAATATCATATTTAAATAATATACCAATGGTTTTAGAAAACCATGTGTATAGCTCTGTTGGTATGGATATTGTTTCCAGTAGAGTTACTTTGTTATGATTGTTTTGATTCTTGTGCATACAATACATTGCAGTCAACGCTAGAAAAATAATCAAGAAATAATTATCATATTTATATGTGAATTATACATTGGATACCAATAATTAAACATTTTTTTGATAAAAAATGTACCTTAAAATCATGGAGATGGTAGGTTGTACGTAAACATTAGTAACATTTTTATTATTCAATGATCATTAATGAAAGGAGGTAAGTATAGTTTTATATTTAAAATTTTAAAATAGTATTATAAATAATGTATAATTTCATTAAATATAATTATATATACCACCCACATGGTGTGGTGTTGAAAAGAGAGTCTCATCTTTTCGTTAAGGCTATGGACCGCATGCACAGAAACAACTATGTCATTTTTTAGTGTTAGAATGAAAATGATAAATTATATTTTCTGAATGATAAATTTTCCACGATTATCATAATTTTTTCATTTATATTACTTATACTCTCTATCTTTATCTTTATTACCTTCCATATAATACATTAGTGAATGTCAAATCATATCATTTCGTTAGGTCGCTGCCCTTTATACACATGAGAGAAATTAATGTATCCCTTAAGGAATGGAAAATAATCATTCATATATGATATAAGCACTCAATATGTACAATTATTATATAAATTTTATTTATATACTCATTATAGACATAATCATACTCAATTGTGAGAGGAAATAACAGAAAAAAGAATGGCATCCGTTTACGAGGTGCAAGACCGCTGTACAAAAAAATGATGATTTTGTAACCTATTTGATAGAAGTGGGGATGTTTTGAGTTCAATAACATAAAACAAAAAATTATTACTATATTGAAGTGACTAAGTCTGTTATATTTTAATGGATTAATAATAGTTTAATGGTTTTTAGGAATAAAGTAAATAGAAATTCTCATTGAAGAATGCCACGTCTTCTTCGAGCGAAATTCTTTGGTTTGAATAATACTCCTTCATATGATGGGTTTATGAAAAATTTAATTATACTAGGATGAGGTTAGGTAATTTGGGAAGTTATATATGAAGGTTTTATCAATAAACAGTTATGAAGGTTTGAAGAAGAGATGAGAGGGGTGGCCTTTAATTAGTGAGGTGAGTGGGAAGCTTTTAATTTTTTAAAAGACAATAGTTTACCGACATTCATCACGTGTAAAAAGGTTCCAAAATGGTGTATTATTGATTATTATACATTATTGGGTTAATATATGTTGATAATATATTTTTATTAAATTTTTTAGTTCATTTTAACCCCTATATTTTTATTTTAACCACCAGAAAATCAATTTTTATCTTAACCATGATAAATAATTTTTTTACAGTTTTACTATTCATTATAGTCAAGAATTAAGTTCAAATTATTTGATAATATAAATTAGTATTATTCTAAATATAAAATAAATGTTTATAAATTACATGGAAATAAGTAGAATTTTTTTACTAAAAATGAGCCCAATATACAGGATGAGATAACAGAATTTTGAATAGAAAATGTTCAAAAGCATACAATGTATTATATCCAAAATAAATAAGAAAAAGATACCAATGTCCTAAATTAGAATTATTTATATTTAATAGAATAAATATATCATTAAAAAAATAAAATACACTATAAATTTATATAATTTAATCAAAACTGCAATTTTTAGTCAAAATGCAATATCTTTCACTAGTCATCTAAAAATGGAAATTTTCAAAAAATCCGAAAAAATTTACCCTAATCTAGCTATGATTATTAAAAAATATAAGGTTATTTTATTAATTAAATTTTATAAATTTGGTAAAAATTTATATAAAAACATGTACATGAAGTGAAACCAAATTATCATCTAGCATAAATACATTTTTTGAAAAGAAACATTCTGTTTCTATAAAATTGTTGTTATTTTATCTACAATAATTTTATAAACATTAAATTTATTTTATAAATTATTATTAAGGAAATCTTTGTAATTTTGTTATCACTATTTATACTCACCAATTTAATGACTTCGTATTTATATTAATGATTAAATAATGTTATTTTAATATTGTATTAAGTTTCATTCTAACCTAATGTATCATGAAACGAAAAATATCAATGAGATTTAATTTATTTTAAAATAAATATATCATAATGTCTTGTAATGATATATTACCCTCAATTCCTAGTGTTCCGATTCATTCAAGATGTAAACATTGTTTTTTTAATATAAATCTAGAGGTTGTTACAATTTTTTGAGAAATTCAGAAAATTATTTCATAAAATTATATTTATTTTTTGAATAAAAAATAAAAAATTGTTATAGAGTAAAATTTTAGGAATATTCAGAAATGATTATTTTGTTCTGAATTGTGAAAACAGATTTTTATTAAAAACATCATTTTTATTTGAAGAATTAAAAAAATTCATATTATTTTACGATACATTTTAAAGTAAAATTTGTATACTTTTATATGAATTAATCCCCTTTAGTTTATTTCAATCTAATTAATATTTATTATTGATATTAAATATTTCTATAAATATGAAAATTTTCATTTTGAAAATCCACCATTTCATCATGACTCTAGATTTAATATTAAATTAAAATTTTCTACTTCTTTGTAAGGAATTTTGAAAAAGGGATAAAATATTTATAATTAAATTAATTAATATTATATAATATATTCCTAATTATTTGTGGTCAAATTGATTATTAGATATAATAAAAATTAATTACTATAGTTAATGGTAAAATGAGTTTTCTTGGGATTAAAATAAAACTATAAGTGGAAAAATGACCTAATATATTATCCAATTTCAATTGGATGGAGTTAAATAGTCCATATAACTTCTATTTTTTCAAAAGGATAATTTTTGGTGTCTTTTAAATATTTGAAAAATGGGGTTATAACTTTTCCTGAAAAAATTCAAACTGGCTACACTCTGCCACATATCATAGACCTCCCCACTCCTTTCCCATTTACACTTTCAAAACCATTTTGATCTTCCAATACCTATAAAATACCTTACATAATTCCATAAAAACATCATAAAGTCCTTATATTTATTATTTAACCATACTATGATGTATTTGAGTTCTAACCTTAGGACGTTTTCTGAAGAAAATATATCATTCATAACTAATAATTTTTATTTTATTTCTCACTCCGCCTCTATAAATTCAATATTAAACTATTATAATATAATATAATAAGTATTTAACATATAAATATATTTTATTATTTAATTTTATAACAAATATTCATCTCTTCTTCTATCAAATAAAAAATGAAACTATCGATCATGTGTACGGTAGGCTACCACTCTCTAAATGATGTAATTTGTTATACATCACCACATCTCACAGCCAGAGAAAAAGGAAAATTATTTTTTTACATGATATTTATAAAAAAAATATTATCTTTCAATTATATTATCACATCTACCTTCTTTCCTTCTAATTCATTGGATTAATATAACATCGCTCACACTTTTGTGTGGACTACTACATCTACGAAGTGATGCGATATTTTTTTCATTTTATCTTTTCATGGATGGTATTAAGAATATATTAAATTAATATATGTTATATGGTATTAGAATGATTTTTTAAGGGTTAGTTAAAATTTATATTTATTTTATACTGTCTATTGACATAATGGAAACAATGTTCATACTTTCATATGATCTACAATCCCCGTGAATGATGTAATTAATTTTCCATCTACTATGTTAATTTTTTAATACAAATTTATATATAATTAATATATATAATAATTATATAATCGATAAAATTATACATATTTTGGAACCTCAGACAAATTAAATGGACTAAAAATTCCAAAAAAAATATACCTGAAAATGATGCAGTTATTACTCGAAAGATTATTTTAATGAGGAATTATTTATAAATGGGTAATATACGGTCATATATATATATATCATATATGTTATGATATATATGAATTTTTTTTCTAATAATGGTATAATAAACATATAATTATTATTTATGATTTTTCAATGTTCAATGAAAGTCTATACATGAGGTAACCGATTTTCATCTCGTATTTATTTCTGTGGGAAAAATTCCTTATAAACTACTAGTTAAATTATGTGATGTATTGAATTACTATGAATTAATTTAATTATTATTTTCATGATAATATGGGATAAAAATACAAATCAATGATTCCAAATTTCAAGAGGATTGTGATTCCATTGATATACAAATTGAAAATGTATTATGTTTTGATCCTATTGTTTATTGGGTGGTTTATAATTATATTCCAATGATGATTTATTATGATCTATCTATAATGAATATAATTTTTCAAACATTTAATTCATGAAAATAAATGAATATCATTAATTTTACAATTTTTATTTACTCAACGATTGAAAAAGAATTATTTTTCAAAAAAATACTTTATTTCTCTTTTGGTGAGGCATTATTTTTCTTCGAGTTCCGTGTTTTCAAAAAAAAATTAACGAATGACAAAAATTGTTCTCAAAATATTATTATAATGTAATTTTCAAATCTTTTACAATTTAAAAAAATCGTTTTAAATTTATATTAATTTAATTTCTGAGGGAGGGGTATTTTATTTTAAAGAAATACTATTAGAAATTTTTTCTCTTATAAATTTCCGGAAAAAAAATTTACTACCACCCTGACCTGTAATGACCCCAAGTTTTTCAATGAAAATTCCCTTCATAAAATTATGTCATAAAATCACATGAATTTAGAATATAATGATCTATTGAGTGATAAGTGACCTTTAAACATAAGTTTGTCACTTCTGTGTTTGGAATTTTAAAAATTCGACATACACGGTTGTGTTCAAGATGATTTTCGGAGTCTGATAGAACAAACATGTTTTTTTGGGTGAATAGTGACATACCCATATGAATAATAAAATTAATATTAATATGACCTTTATGAATAATAAATAATAATATTATTTTATTTTCTTAAGGAAATAAGAAAATGAGATCTTAATTATTTTTTCAATGAGAAATAAAACTAAATGCACATTTGAGATTTTTATTTTTCGAATTAAATATGAATTTATTTAAAAATTAACATATTAATATTTTGAAAATTAATTTTGAAAAATGTACTTCATTTGTTGAATTATACACAATGAAAAATGGTTAGGGTAAATTTTTGGTTTTTTTCTGAAAATCTCGAATTTTTTGATGAATAGTGAAATACGGTAAAATACCATATATACAATTTAACAGTTAAATACACTATTCATGACATAAAAAGTGATTCAAGGCCACTATTTTTGAACTCACATGAACTTAATACTATTAGGGGGTCACATGAAACAATACTATTGGTAGTCTTGAGGGAAATAATAAAATAATGAATTAATATTAAAACTTTACCCCTTCCCTCCACTATAAAAACCACCCTTCACACCCTCATACACTCACACCTCTTAAGCTCCAAGCCTTATATAGACTCTGCCAAAACATCATCAATAGCACCTCCCCCACGTCCAATATCTGCTGGTCTCATCAAAAGAACAAGTTTAGGCCCTTTAGAAGCTTCTCAAGGGAAGGATTTAGGAGGCAATTTCTCCCCCTCTTCTCCTTTAATTTCCTTTCATGTTCAAGTTCATTTCTTTACCTCTCCCCACCTATCATCACCCAAATGGTATTTTAACTCTATTATTATAGATATAATAGAAATTAATTATGCTAATGAGGTATTTTATCATCCAACCTCCTTTACCCTCTATCTTTTATTTTATGAAAGAGAAGGTTGTTCGTGAGGTGTTAATTTATCACCTTCAAGAACGACTTGTTTTCTTCTTCCATTTCTACCTTCAGGTCTTGTCATAAACCTTTTTTATGTGTGAACCAGAATATTTTATATGAATTATTTCCTATTTTATGTTCTGGAACTAACTTATGAACATATTACTAAGTGATAAATTAAAACAAGTTTGTTCTGATTGAAAAACCACCCAAATTAACCCAATCAATCATCATCAAATTATTATATAATGATTAATCAACATGGATCTAATATAATAAATTATATGTTCATTGAAACTCATGTAATATCATTAATAACATGTAATATCAGTTATATATGATTACCCATGTTCTACACGAACATTAATTTAAGAATACATGTGGACCACTCAAGAAATCCATAAAAACAAACATTCTGGAATAATGTTTATAAACTCTATAACTTATTTAAAGGCACTTAAAATCTCATAATGAATTCATAATGAACCCTATTAATTTGTAAAAGGTTATGAAATTTATAATTAATGAATATAATGTCGTTATATAAGACATTAAAAAGAAGGAAGCATTTGGAAACAAGGTAAGGGGAAACCTCGAACTCAATTTTCTTCCTTCGGGTTCTCCCTATATCACTTCATTTTTATATGGTCAATCCATAAATATAATTTATTCAGAATTATATTTCCTTTTCTGGGATATACATGTTTTCTAATGAAGTTTATTTCAAACCAAATGTTTTCTAAAAGAACTCTTCTTTTAAGAACTCAACTTTTATCTCTGATTCATGGTTGATGGTTCTTGTATCAAGTATGTTATTCCCTATTTCTTTTGGTAACCCAAAGCTTATGAATGTATTGTTATGAGATGAAACCCATTATTTTATATGGGTTACTTATGTTCACTTTTTATATGTGTTCTATGTGGTAATCATGATAATGATAATGTTATGATGCGACGAGTGTGCCCTAAATTATATAGCACAATATTACTGTTTCAAAGGGTCATGTGTGCCCGGAATTATACAGTGCTCCAATGCATTGGTTAATGTGATGAATCTCATGAGTATTTGTGTAATGTTGTGTGAAGAAGATTCTATCTTAGTTCAAAATTATGTGTTGTAGTTTACCAGTACAATATTATGTTTCATTTTTATGCATTGCCACATTTCAAGTCTTTTATTTAAGTTCCTCTCACGTTCATGATTTCTTTAAATATGTCATGATTATGCTCAGACCATGATATATTCTTCTTAACTATCCTCTTACTGGGATTTTAGATCACCCCCTTTAATCTATATCCTCAGGTGGCTACATGTACTAAAGAGAGGTCAAGTGCCGATAAGAATCTAGGGAAGAAGAAATTAAATAAATGTTTATGCATGATATTGTAATTTCTATGTATAGTCCAAGTTTTCCCAAGACACTAAACCATTGGATCCTCTATGTGTAATACTATTCTGTTTTTTACCTTTAAAATGATGTAATAGTAATGTCCGAAAAGGCTGGGATGATATAGTTTGTATCAAAGGAATGGTTTACTTAATTTGGGAATTAGGATTAGTGAACCCTAGAGAAAACCCCTAGCATGAGACTAAGTATAAGTAGGTACATAAGAAAATCTATATAGAGAACCCATATGTTATGTTTTTGGTATAAATTGTATCAATGAATAAGTTATTCATTACTTGTTTACTTATTTTTTGTTCTAAACTTTTCTTTTTTAGAAAATTGTGGGAACCAGGAGAAACCAGGCCAACAACTCGTGCGAGGGCCAATGCAAAGATTGCCCAAATGATATCCCCAATGATTGGGGAGGTGGAGTTCAAATATTTATGGTGATGCTTACCCAATTATCTCAGGTTATGAACAATAACCATAATAATGTGGAATGTCCTCTTTCACCAAAGAGGGATCAACTGCCTATCGAATGCTTTATGCGGTAATGACCACCGATGTTTAGTGGATCTTCTGATCCACTAGTTGCAAAACAGTGGGTTAACTCCATGGAGAAGATCTTTTCTATTCCTCACTATTCAGAGATGGAGAAGGTGACCCTAGCTGTTTATCATCTAGATAGAGAAACTAATCAATGGTGATCTTGGCTTAAGAACACCAAACTAAGGGAGGAAATTGAAGAGATTGAATGGGAAGACTTTAAGATAATGTTTCTTAATAAGTATTTCCCATGAACCCTTCGTACGAATATGGAGAGAGAATTTATAGAGATTAAGCAAAAAAGAAGGATAATATGTCACAAACTATGTAGAAAATTTCACAAGGCTTTCAAGGTACACGTCAGGTTTTTTTATAAAAAATGATAGAAAAATTGATAGATTATTTAGTTGATTAAAACCAAACCTTTGAAAGGCTCTTGAAATTCGAAAATTTGGGAGTTATGAAGAAGTTTTTCGATGTTTTCTCAAAGTGGAGATGGAGTTTAGATAATGGTCCCATGGCTATGGTGATAAGAAAATAAAGATGGAGTTTCAAGATGGTGGATCTAATGACAAAGGTGGGATAAAAATTCAATGACCCACACGCCAAAAATGTGGGAAGTTGCACCATGGGAACATCCTCAAAGTGACGGGGAAATGCATCATGTGTGGGAAAGAAGTACACCAAGCCCAAGAGTGTTGAAAATACATGAAAAATATGGAGAACGTAGCCGATGAAAGGAGATAACCACTCATGGTTCAGTGATACAACTCTAGGGAGCTAGGGAACTATGAAAACCAGTGCACTAAACCACGAGTTCTTGAGGGTAATTTATGTCAGCAACCACAACAGCCAAAGGAACATTGGAAGGATTATGCCATCACTACTACGGAGGTAGAGCATGATAATGAAGTCGTACAGGGTACACTTCCTATTCACTCAAGTATGGAAAAAGTCTTATTTGATTCTATTTCTACACATTCCATTAAATCTTGCAAGTTTTCTAGAACTATAGAATAGAAGCCCTAAAACATTGAAGTAGAGATATCTATAAAACAACAAGTGGTGCAATCATTGAAACCAAAGTTTTTGACTCTTCTCCTGTTGGCGTATATGGAAAACTTTTTCTGGAAAATATCCTAATAATTACCTTGGTGGAATTCGACGCTATAATGGGAATGGATTGGCTCTCATCATATAGAGCTCATATCAACTGTTAGGAAAAGGAAATATCTTTCAATATTTCAAACCATCCCAGTCTCTTCTACAAATGCAAGGAAGATCATGAATCTCCTTTGAAAAATCCTTCAAGGTTTTGGGTGTTGATTCCCTATGAAGATGTATACCTCTCCCAAATGGTTCAGTCAATGGAATGTGCTAACATTAAGGAAATTCCCATCATGAGGGAAAAAGACGATGTATTTTCTGAAGAGTTACCCGGAATTCCCCCGAATCGTGAGGTAGAGTTCTCAATTGAACTCATACCTGGAGCTACTCCTATCTCTAAGTGTACCTATAGGATGGCTCCTATTGAACTGGAGGAGTTAAAGAAGAAGTTGTATGAACATCTGGACAAAGGGTTCATACGCCCAAGTGCATCACCTTGGGGTGCACCAGTGATGTTTGTGAAGAAGAAGGATGGAACAATGCGGATGTGTATCGATTATCGGGAACTCAACAAGATCACCATAAAGAACAAGTATCCTCTTCCAAGGTTTGATGACTTGTTCTATTAGTTAATAAGAGATAAATACTTCTCAAAGGTGGATCTTCATTTTGGATATCATCAGGTAAAGCTAAAGAAGGAAGATATTTAGAAGACTGCCTTTCGTACAAGGTATGGGCACTATGAGTTTTTGGTGATTCCTTTCAGACTTAGTAATTCCCCTGAAATCATCATGGATTTTATGAATATAGTCTTTAGACATTACTTAGACAAATTTTTGGTAGTGTTTATTTATGATATTCTTATCTACTCTAAGAGAAAGGAGGAACAAGAAGAACATCTAAGACTTATGTTGGCGACATTGAGAAATGAGAAGTTGTACGCCAAGTTCAGAAAGTCTGACTTTTGGATGAAGCAATTCACGTTCTTGGGACATGTGATCACAAGTGAGGGAATTTCTTTGGATCCATAAAAGACAAAGGCGATTAAGGAATGGACCAATCCCTCTAGTTTCACAGAAATCTGAAGTTTTCTTGGATTAGATGGGTACTAACGATGTTTTCTGAGAAACATCTCATGATTGTCAAGCCCACTAACTAAGTTAACAAGGAAAGGGGTAATGTATGTCTAGATGGAAGAGTGTGAGGGAAGCTTCAAGGAGCTATAGAGAAGGAGAATCACAGCACCGGTACTCACACTACCGAAAATCAGAGAATGTTTTGTGATATACAGTGATGCTTCAAAGAAAGTATTGGGTTTTGTACTCATGAAAAATGATAATGTGATCACCAATGCCTCACGACAGTTGAAGATCCATGAGCCGAACTTCCCAACACATGATCTAGAGTTGGCAGCCGTGATTTTTTCCTTAAAAATCTAGCAGCAATACCTTTATGGTGAGAAATGTGACATATACACCGACCACAAGTGCCTAATGTATATATTCACACAAAAGGATCTCAACATGCATCAAAGGAGATGGTTAGAGCTAATCAAGGATTACAATTTCTCTATTCATTATCATCATGGAAAGGCGAACAAGTTAGCTGATGCTCTAAGAAGAAATGAACCTGCTACTATATCCATGCAATGGATTGGGAAAGACCCTATCTTGATGGATATGAAAAGAATGGATTTGTAAACCATAAGGGTAGGGGATACATCCTTCGTTTCCCACATGATTGCGCATCCATCCATCCAGGATAGGATTAAGGAAGCAAAAAAGGGATTATGTGGAGATACAAAAGAGGGTGAATGCAGTAAAAGAAGTGAAGCTACAAGAGTTCCATATCGATGATGATGGTGTGATTAGGTTTGTAACACGTCTTTGTGTGCCTTCATCACCTGGGATAAAGGAGGAGTTATTGTAGAATGCACATAGCTCAACTTTCTCTATCCATCCTGGGAGTACCAATATGTACCAGGATCTCCAGGAACACTTCTGGTAGGATTATATGAAGAAGGAGATTGTGTAATATATATCAAGGTGCTTGGTATGTCAGCAAGTTAATGTTGAGTGAAAAAAGTCCAAAGGTATGAAGAAACCATTGCTTATAACCATGTAGAAATGGGAAAATGTTACTATGGACTTTGTCATGGGTGTGCCAAATACGTCAAAGGTAAATAATGAGATATGGGTTGTGGTTGAATGACTCACCAAGACTCCCCATTTTATCATTATTCTGGAAGATCTCTCACTTGAACAACTTTCAAAGATATATGTGAAGGAAGTGGTGAGACTACATGGTGTTTCACTCTCAATTGTATCTGACCATGATTCGATGTTCACATCTAAATTTTGGAGGAGCCTTCAACATGCTTTGAGTACAGAATTAAATTTCTGCACAGCCTATCACCCCCAAACTCATGGCCATTCTAAAAGAAATATTCAGACTCTTGAAGATATGCTCAGAGCCTACTCTCTAGAATTCAAAGGTGGATGGTATTAGCATCTCCCATTGGTTGAGTTCTCATACAACAACATCTTCCACTCGAGTATTCAGATGGCTCCATATGAAGCTCTGTATGGAAAGCGATGTTGAACTCCAACCTATTGGGATGAAGTTGGAGAACGAAAGATACTTGGACTTGATCTTGGTCAAGAGATGACATAGAAGGTTCAAGTCATCTAGAATCACATAAAAGCTGATCAATGTCGGCAAAAGAGTGATACGGAAAACTGTCGAAGGGACTTGGGGTTCGATGTTGGAGATAAATTCTTCCTTCAAATATATCCATGGAATAGATTTATGCGATTTAGGAAGAAAGGAAAGCTAAGCCCAAGGTATATTGGCCCCTTTGAAATCATTAATCGCATAGGTGATGTGGCCTATCAGCTTGAACTTCTACCGAATATGACTTGAGTTCATGATGTTTTTAATGTATCACTCCTGTGGAAGTACATACATTATCCCTGAAATGTACTAAACTCAAAGGTGGTGCAGCTGGAAGATGATCTCTCCTATGACGAGCAGCCATCAAATATTCTGGACCGAAGTGATAAGTTTCTACGCAACAAGACAACCCACCTAGTCAAAGTGTTTTGGAGGAACCATAAGTTTGAGGAAGCAACTTGGGAACCAGAAGAGAAGATGAAGGAGAAGTACCCTCACCTATTTATGTAAAACGAAATTTCGAGGGTGAAATTTCTTACGGGGTAAAATGTAACGACCCACGGTTTTTCAATGAAAATACCCTTCATAAAAGTATGTCATAAAATAACATGAATGCACAAAATAATGAATTACTAAGTGATAAGTGACCTTTAAACATATGTTTTTAATTTATGTGTTTGGAATTTTAAAAATCCAACATACACGGTTGTGTTCAAGATGATTTTTGGAGTCTGATAGAACAAACATGTTTTTTTGGGTTAATAGAAACATACCCTTATAAATTTTAAAATGAATAGTAATATGACCATTATTAATAGTAAATAATAATATTATTTTATATTCTTAAGGCAATAAGATAATGAGATCTTAATTAATTTTTCAATGATAAATAAAACGAAGTGAACCTTTCATATTTTTATTTTTTGAATTAACTATGACTTTATTTAAAAATTAAATTATAATTATTTAGAAAATTAATTTTCAAAAATGGACTTCATTTTTGAATTCTACACGTCGAAAAATGGTTGCGGTAAATTTTTTTTCTAAAAAACTCGAAATTTTGATGAATAGTGAAATACGGTAAAATACCGTATATACAATTTAACAGTTAAATATACTATTCATGACATCACAAGGGATAAAAGGACACTTGGTTCGAGCTCACATAAACTTATTACTATTAGGGGTCACGTGAAACAATACTATTGGTTGTCTTGAGGGAAATAATAAAATAATGAATTAAATATTCAAAATTTACCCCTTCCCTCCACTATAAAAACCACCCTTCACACCCTCACAACTCTCAAGATCCAAGCCTTCTCTAAACTTTGCCCAAATATCCTTCCTATCCGCTCACCCACGTCCAAGAGCTGATGGTCTCATCAAAAGACCATGCTTAGGCACATAAGAAGTTTCTCAAGAGAAAGATTCAAGAGGTAATTTCTCTCCCTCTTCTCCTTTAATTTCCTTTCATGTTCAAGTTCATTTATTGATCTATCCCCACCTATCTTCACCCAAATGGTATTTTTACTAAACAATTAAATATATAATAAAATTTTATGATTCTAATGGGATATTATATCATCCAACCTCCCTTTCCATCTTTCCTTTATTTTATTAAAGATAAGGTTGTTCGTGAGGTGTAAATTTATCACCTTCAAGAACGGCATGGTTTCTTCTTCCATTTATACCTTCAGATTTGGTCATGAAACCAATTTTATTGTTGAAACAGAATATTTTATATGTATTATGTCATATTTAGTGTTCTGGAACTGACTTATGAACATATTACTAGGTGATAAATTAAAACAAGTTTGTTGTGATCGAAAATCCGCCCAAATTAACCCAAACAATCATCATTTAATTAGTATATAATGATTCATTCACATGGATCTAATATAATTAATTATAAGATCATTCAAACTCCTATAATATCATTAATAAAATGTAATATCATTTCTGGATGATTATCCATGTTCTACCCAAACATAAATTTAAGAATACAAGTGAACCACTCCAGAAAACCATAAAAACAAACATTCCCAAATAATGTTTCTAAACTCTATAACTCATTCAGAGGCTCATAAAATCAAATAATGAAACCAGAATTAACTCTATTAATGTATAAATGATTTTTAAATTTCTAATTAATGAATATAATGTCATTATACAAGACATTAATGAGAAGGAAGCGTTCAGATACATGGTAAGTGGAAATCTCGAACTCAATCTTATTCCTTCGAGTTCTCCCTCTTTCACGCCATTTTGATATGGTTTCTCCTTAAAGATAATTTCTTCCTAATTATCAGACCTTTTTTGGGATATACATGTAATCTAATTAAGTTTATTTCAAAAAAAAATTCAAAAGAACTCTTCTTTTAAGAACTCATCTTTTACCTCTCATTCGTGGTTGATGGTTCTTGTATCAAGTATGTTGTTCCCTCTTTCTTTTGGGAACCCAAAGCATATGAATGTATTCTTATGATATGAAACCCATTACATTACCTGGGTTAGTTATGTTCACTTTTGATATGTGTTCTATGTGGGAATCATGATAATGATAATGTTATGATGGGACGGGTGCACCCAGAATTATATAGCAAGATATGAATGTTTCAAAGTGACAGGTGTGCCCCGAATTATACAATGATCCAATGCATTGAGTAAATTGATCAATCTCATGAATATATGTGAAATTATGTCTGAACAAGATGATAGCTTGGTTCACAAGTTTTTGTGGTAGTTATCCACTAAAACATGGTGTTTTATTTTTATGCGTTGCCACATTTCAAGTATTTTATTTATGTTCCTCTCATGTTCATGATTTCCTTACCTATGTCATGATTATGCTCACCCCAAGATATATTCTTCTTATCTATCTTATTACTAGGATTTTAGCTCACCCATTTTAATGTATATCCTCAGGTGGCTACATGTACTAAGGAGAGGTCAAGTGCTGATAAGATTTAGAGAAGAAGAAATTAAATAAATGTTTATGATTGATGTTGTAATTTCTATGTATGGTCCTAGTTTTCACAAGACACTAAACCATTGGATCCTCTATGGGTAATACTCTTATGTTTTTTTACATTTAAAATGATGTAATAATAATGTAAGAAAAGGTCAGGATGTTATATGACCAATCAATATTTCAATGATTATGTTATATGTTTCAAATTATATTTTATAATAAAAGGATTTTTAAAATGTTTTGTGGCTATTTTGTTTTGAATAATTTTTTAGAAATGAAAAGGTTATTTTTCTTATAAAATATTCCAAGTTATCATTTATTAGGTACACTAGGATAGATACCCTGAGAGGTGGGTGAATTAGGGGATGAAAAATTAAAACATCTTTCCCTTTAGATGTAGTTTTCTTGTTAGACAAAACTATATTCTCTCTCTCCTTCTCATTGCTGAGTATGACTAAATCTTAAAGCATGCACATGACATAGTAATTTTACATGGTTCACCCTCACTGGATACATCTAAATGTCATACACTGGTGATGTGTTGATGTACCAAATCCACAATAAGTGTAAAGCTATTTACAAGTTCGAAGAGGACTCAATGTCCCTCATAGTTTACAACCATTCACAATTTGATCAGTCACTACTCTCTCAACTGACGTGAAATCATAGATTCTTCAAAGGATCCAATCTCAATTTATGGACTCTTCATTCTTTTCATAAACTTTGATGAGTGTATACTTAGTTCTATATATATGCTATTATAAATTTCAAATATCATCCACTGATGAATACTCATTTTCAACTGGTCATTGGGAAACAAACTTTGGAAACACCATCACAAAAATCCTTAATTTTCAATGCTCCAAATTTTTCAAAGCATAAAAAAGCCTTAACAAATTCCACAATTCTTTGTAATGAACACACTATCACATAGAATAGGTCATCGCTGAGTATAGAAAATCAAAAATAAATTTCCATTTACAATCTTACCGATCAATCATGGAAAAAACAACTTTCACTGAGTTGGATTAGTCGATGTGAAGATCCTACCATTCGCAAAGCACACTCCCCCTGCGAACCTACTTTGTGATTTGTGAGCTATGAAATTATCTTAAAAAAATTTTTACTGAACACATGGGTGTTGAGGAATATTTAAAGGAGATTCCACTTACTCAAGAACCTTTTGTGAAATTCTAGCACTATGTAAGCTCAAATTGCAAAGCTCAAAAATTACCACAGATATTCACTCTATATCGCAACGCACTACAACAATTTTCAGATCACAAAGATCATCGTAATCACTGTGCATTCCATCAATTATTTTTCACCGCGACCACAATGCTCCATCATGATGATCTTCAACTCTTCTATTCACAAATCTTTTCATAATCATAGAGCTCACCGTCAACATTTTCCAGTCTATATGAAAGTCCAGTTCATGAAGCCCATTGTCACGAATCTTAAGCCTTTGCAACCATATATCTATTCTTTTGTACCGCCTCCAGATCATCCATTTCAATGGAATGATTTTTTTCAACACGTATTTTTCCAAAAAATATCTAGAAATCAAAAACTCACCGTGAAAACTTTCTTTGTCAACAAACACAAGACACCCAAAAATGTTGGAATGTTACCCTGAGGGATTTTCACCCAAACCCATTGAAAATAATTTTTCATATAGGATGATATCCTTTGATGTTACATATGATGTATTAGAGATATTATCCCATTTTATAATTCATATTCCTTCCCTAGTTGTTTTATTTTTATGATGAAAATATTAAGATGAAACACAATCTATTTCCGTGGGATTATCTACTTTGAATTGATGAAATGTTTTTGAAACCCATTTATTTCAACATGTTATATGATATGAAATGTTTATGAAACCATTTTTTCCCAGGGGTATCAGATACTATAATTTTTTTAGACTCTTATAGAGAACCTATGTAGGGTTTTAATTTTGTGATAGTGGATACAATTTAATCTAGGATGGTGGTGACATTATAATAAATGACAGTGGTTACTTTATAACCAAGGAAATTAATCTCTTTATAACCATGTATGGGTGGGCCTTAAATATCCCTCCAATGAATTGTGTATTGATCAATAACTGATGAGATAATTTTTTTTCATAAACACGATTTCATATTCATGGGTTTATGCGTGGAAGTGGTTTTACTGTCTATAAGGTGAGATAAGCAGTTAATTTAATGCACTTAATATAATGAGAGATAATATTTTTATTTAAACAATTTCAAAATGTTATAATATTATATTTATACTAAATACTATTTTTTTCTAACGGTATACTGATATAGAAAATGAACTATGATTCTATTAGGATTAATGTCTTATGAACATTGAATATTTATATATAGGGTAATGTCTTATAATATTATTCTCATATTCTCATAACCTTATTCTCATATTTTTATTATATGATTATTGATATATCCCTTTATTACCCATTCTGAGAATCTGATATCACCCTTTCATATATTTACATTCCATAAGTTACTAGGAATGGTATTTTTTATGATATGACTACGAAGGGTTCTTGTGTAGAGTTTTTAATTGTGAGATGATGTTGTTCAATTATTATCTTGATGTTTCTATACTCAATTTTCCAAAGTCACGATACCTTTACAATTATGGAAAGGATTATTATTCATCCTAAAGAATGATCATATATTAACATGTAGTATCTATTTATTAAATGGGGGTGTCTCTATATACATTGATCTTTTTTTGTTAGATTCAATCATATATATTGTTTTTAAAATGTTCACTTTACCTAACTCATATGATCGAAATAGAAATAGTGTAATTCAATCTCTTATATTTCATTATCTCTTCAATACATTAATTATTCAACATGACATTTTGATGGAATATCAGAAATCATAATAATATATTTTTCAATTTAATATTTTACCTTTTATACTCTCATATTTTGTATGATTTTTATTTCCATTTACAATTTTCATAGAAATTAAAAATTAATTTTCAGAATAGAATTATTTTTTTAATAAAAATATCTAAATACTGTTACACCATTAATCTCATTTATGAATTTCACTTTCAAATTTTAACTCCCCATGAATATCAAAAAAAATTCTCATTTAATATTAATTTAAAAAAACAAAAAACAAATGGGTGTATCATATAATTGAACACCAAAAAAAGATATTTAATTATTGGATAACCAATTATGCATTATGAGATTTAATTCTTTATCAAATTTTCTCATATTTTTCAAAATGAAAATGAACCCTAAAAAGTTCCCTATAAACCTAGTGAGATAATAAATTTGAAAATATCAAGACCATGTCCATTTTATATGAATAGTATATATCTTACTATATATCCAATATTGTTTATGATTTTATTAATATTATTACACATGGTTTCAATGCCTTAATCAAATTTCTAGACTACTTATACATCATCGGGTTAATTAAACCATATGGATCTAGCATTCAACCTAAAAGGATTATAATGAGATTAATTTAATTCTTTTTATATTCTACGTCAACCATATTAAATCATATATAATCTTAAGAGGTTCTGAGTTAACCATATAAAAATATCATGACCAACCAAATTTCTTTCTCTAAAATTGAAATTAAAAAACTATTCATGTTATATCAGGGATTTTTCAATTTAACAGAAGGATTTTTTAGCCTTATAAATAAACTTAAACCATCACTAGAAACATCACAAATAAATAAAAAAACTAAATTATATTCACAAAACTATATATTATAATATATACCATATATCAAAAAATTTAATGGTCACATCTATCTCCCATTATAGATTCCTGGTCTACCTCACTCAAATATTTATACAACTCATACATTCAATATAAAATCATCACATCTTATCTTTTATCATATTTTATAGGTCAAAAAACTATACTACTACATAATGTATTATTTTTTTGAGAAATCCACTTTGCTAGGAATGATAAAATTTATTAAGAGACTTAGATGTTCTCCATCTTGATATATACCTTAAATTTTATGCAGTTTAGTAACAAAAACAGTTACTCATTATCAAAAAACATATAGTAATGTGTAAATTTATAATAAAAATTTTATATACATCTTATCCCATTTGGAAACATAATCCACACATTTTTGGGGTATTCCTAATATCCTTCAACTGATAGGGATGGTCTAAACATTCATTTTTATCCCTAAAGAATCAAATATATATTTTGGCATTAGATGAATGAAGATATCATCATGTTTATTTCAAGTACAAACAAATTATGCAAATACATACCAATTTGAAAAATTATCATTGATGAAGACTATTATGAAATCAAAATGATTATATTTTTATATCTTTAGAAATTTCAATTTCACAATGATTATCACATGGACTTTTGAGTGGTTTGTTAATTTTCAGCTCGAAATATTTAGTCCCCTCTTTCATCGTACTCATATAGTTACAAGTACTTGTAAAAAGACCAAATAAACCACCATAGAGATTAATGTAATATATGTTTAGTTTTTATAGTATCGTCACACAATCATCTCTAAAATGATACATCCCACATGATATAGATCTTTTATATTCATAATCACATATCAATTCAGCATTACTAAAATTTTGATGATTTTAGTGCTCAACTAATCAGTATATAAGACCATAAATCTATATATAATTGATATAAAAAATGAACTTCTTAGAATCAATAAAATGTTATTCTATAGAATTAGATTAGTACCTTTCACCAAATCACACTTCCTAAACAAAGTTATTTCCTTAGGAAGTAATGTTACATAGACTGTAAATAAATATTCAAAAAGATTTTTATATTCAAACATTATCATTCAAAATAATTTCCTAGTTTTATTGAAAACTTAATATTTTTTTATACATGTTTGATTTCTTCTATGAAAAAAATGTTGAATATTTATTTTTTATATTTTCCTTCGAAAAGAAAAATACATTTATATTTTTATTAAGAATGTATTCATTAAAAGCATCACAATTTTTCTATATTGGATATGTGAAAGAAATTATTTTTTTCATGAATGATCACATAAATGAAATCATGAACATATATAATTATAATCATAATTCCTTCATTTATTTCTCATATATAAATATTCTTTTCCACTATCCCCTTTTTAAATATAATTTATCTTGAGTAGTAATTGACAATTAAATTATAGGATCAAGGTAAAGACTTTATCCTCTGTAATTATTTATTCAATTTTCATAAGATAGTTCAATAATTTGGAAGAATGAATCCTTACAAATTAATATTAAAAACCTTTTCTTCATGATATCTATTTATAAATGTTTATTGTTAATTTATTTATTATATTTTATTTTTCACGAGGGCAGTAATATCTTGTAATATTATTATGGATTTATTCCTTCCTATTGTGGAGAATTCTTATTCAAAAATAACTTTATAAAATGAAGAATATAATTTTTATATAATCATTATATTGTTCTTTATAACTTTACCATACTCATTTAATATATACATGACCCCATCCATGTGAATATTATACTTTTTCAATTAGTTATGGGACAATATCCTAGAGGTAGTCATTTTAATATAATCTAATTCAATATTCATAGTATAATCCCTTTTTTTATATTCATAACATTTCTAAATAAATATAAATATTGTTTAGTTACCAATAATCTACCTTATTTATATCTTAATGGGTGCACTTTGACATTTTATATTTTCTATGTTCAAATTTTTTTTAGAATTTAATATTTATTAATTAATACTAAACTACCTATTATTCATCACTTGTTAGATCATTAAATTGTTACCAAATAGGTATCATTTCTAGGTAAATATACCATGATGTTCTCAATATTATTATAATTTTATTCATCAACAATTTTAGAATCTTATTCTAATATAACATAAATGTTGGGATTATTTATAATGCAATTGAAATTATAAAAATTAAAATATTATGAGTCCCCAGGTTCAATTATCTTCTTCTATTTCCATTAGATATGTATCCTATAAAGATACCCTCATCAGTATTTCCATCAAATTTACATAAATTTGATTTCATAATGTTCATTAAAAAGGGATATAAATGGCTCTAATGTAATTTCCTAAAAATTAATTTTTATTAAAACATTTTATAAGAGGTAATGTTTGAAATATGTTTTCATAGGCACAAGTTCAGTATCTTTACATCTGTTTATAGAACATCTCTCTTTAATTTTTTTGACGATGTAAAATTATTATGCATTGATTTCCGATTTTAATTATACATTATTTCATTATATCAATAAAAACATTATCATGGAGATTTAAAGGATTAAAAAAATTGGGTTTTCATACTATTATTATAATATTAAGACTCCGAATAATTTTCAGTAAAACCCCATAAAATTATTGACATGAATTTTAGATATGAATCCCCATATCTCTTTCACCTTCTATTTTTAACATCTTGAACATATCTACTAGTTATGACTTATTCCTTATAAAAATTTTGTTATTATCCGTGAGTAATAGATTAATGTGAAAATTCACATAAATCTGTGTGGATGGACTCATGTGATGTGGTTAACTTGACTTAATCTCTTTTATGTTACCATATACTATCTTCCAATTGGAAAAATACTCATAATGAATATTTTTATCCATTGAAAATATTTTTCAAAATAAAAAAATAGTTGGGTTTATATAAAACCCATAAATAAATCCTCCAATCCAAAACATAAAAATAAAAAATTCTAAATGAATTCAAAAAATGACATAAAACATATTTCAATTTCCAAACCCATAACTAATATGTGAGATGAGGATCCTATGGTGGACAATATTAGCTATGTCATCCTCATGCTCGAAACCCTAAATAAATGTAGATCATAGATCACATAAAATACAATCATCATACTAACATGAATTAAAAAATACCACCATCATCAATATTATCTCCAACCTCGTCATGTAACTCATCAGAACCGCCATTTTACTATAAAATCACCAGATAAAAAAAACAACCCCATAAAACAGCATAATATCAAATGAAAAAAAACATTGGGAATTCATAATAAGAGTAACCACCACAAAATCCAATAAAAAATAATTGAAATCTGAAACAAACAAAATAAGTGGACCAAAAAGAATATGACATAATAAAATATGTACAAAATACATTTTAGCGAGCAGGATTGGGAACCATGATAAAAAATAAACCTATAGTTATGCAATAAAAGAAGAAGAATAAAGAACATCTAAAAATGACCCTTGCCATTATATTAATATAAGGATTACATAAATGAGGAATCTATTACCACTAGGTAAAAATGGTAGGCCAGAAATACTATTGTCTTGATAAGAATCCACCAAGATCTGAATCCAACACTAGAGATGACACCAGATATATATGAGTAGCTGATTTCCATCATTATCATACCCCATAATACTTTGCAAGAAATGAAATCCAAAAAAATATAATGAAACAGAATAGACCCATACCCAATATTGAAAAATAGATAATTACCATTTTAGGAATATGAAAACCAATAAAATAAAAAAAATAAATCATAAAAAGGGGAAAAACTCGTGTAGAAAAAATTAAATCACTATTAGAAGAATAGAGAACAAGTATAAATGGGATAAAAAAAATAAGGATATGATTATGAAAGATACCTAGACACAATAACGTACATAGAGTGATGGTTTGCAAAAGAAATCCAAAGGATGATATGAGAGTGAGAGTGAGGGAAAGATGTGAGATGGTGGAAATATCTAGTCTGTTAAAAAGAATAGTACTAATATCCTATGAAATGTCAATATTTTAATAATTGGGAAGATTACTCAAACTATATTTATGAATATTATATCAATATATTTGGGATAAGATGAAAATATATCTTAGTTTATATACTACCTTATTCATTAGAACATAGATAATAAGAAATTAATTTTAAAAAATGGGGGATAAATTACCTCATATTTGTTCACCATTATATTTGATTATCCCATATTTTATTATATTAACATGGAATGTTATTCTATTTAAAAAAATTCATTAAATTTAATACATAGTTTATAGACACTCATAATTTTTTTTTTCTCTTTTGAAAATTTTACATCATCATATTAACCTTTTTCGTATATGATCTTAGTGGAACCGATTCCATTAATTTTTTAAGAACCATTATCCCAAAAAGTAAATGACTCTTCTATTGTGTCCTTTTATATTTTTTATATAATTGGATTCCCTGGTTAAATGTGATGACAATCCAATATCAATAATCTATTGGTTTAATATTTTTCTAGCTTCAAGGGATCCCTCAATAATAAATGACTTTACTTTCCTTATATTTTCCATAGTGTTATTTCCATTTTTCCGACTGTTAATTTTGAACTGGAATCATGGACATGCGTGATGTATGATGACCTCATACTTTTAAACATATTACTAAATGATTATAAAAGATTAATATTCAAAATTATAACACAGTGATCATGAAATCATAGTATCTTTGAAAAAATAATTTCTTATAATGAAAAAAGGAAAAAAAACATGGAATCCTTATTTTATTTTCCATTGTGAGATTTGAAAATACATTTGATATTTTAAACCACATGTGATAACAAAGGGAATACATAGAAAAATGGATGATCTAAATGTCATTATTAGGGAATTAACATCATAAGTAATTCCAGCGCTTGAGAAAATAGTATAATATGATATCATATGAGATGTATATTCAGTAATCATAATATAAAAACATGGTATCACGAGATTATACTATCATAGGAGATATACAAGAATAAAAATAAATGACATAAACACGAGTAAAGGATAATTACCTTGATATAATCACATGTCGTAAGAATTCAATAATGGATTAGGTTTACTTGCTAATACCATCCATGACATCTCTAAAGACTAAAGCTTTAACCAATGCATTTGAGTTCTATCTTGGTTCACCCACAACAAAAATTTTATTACCAATCATTTACTCATATATGAAATCAATAATAATTCCTATCAAAAAAATTACCCAGGGAAAGAAAATGGGTTTCATAATATTTTTTCATATCATATTCAATGGAAAATTCAAAAAGAAAGAATATGAGAAATTATCATAAGTAATGTATTACCCATTAAATGTATGGGATAATAATCGTTATATATATTTGAGCGTCATATATAAATAATATAGAATAAATAAATTACAAAAAAGGTTATTTTCATTGAAAAAAATAATTTTAAAAAGATTATATAAATTCTAGAGGAAAATCACCTATTCACTTTTAGTAACATGAAAGAATGTAATAATATATAGAAAATTATTTTGTAATGTTACACTAAATAATTCATGAGGAAAATATTCTATCTATTGTAAAAAAATATTTAAAATAATAAAACATTAAATTATTAATTATATTTTCATGATAATATCACTTGAAACCTAAAATTAAAAATTTAATAACATTTATTGGTTATGGTGGAGGTAGAATTCAAGTCATAGGTAATAACTTAAAAAATACACCATTAACATATTTATAAAAAAATTAATTAATCACCTTGAACAGAAAATTATATGAATTTTTTTTTAAAATTTTTTTAAACAGTAAATTATTGGTAAAAATAAAATTAAAAAGTCATAGAAATTTTATTTGAAAACAACTTTATATAAACTTTATTTGGATCATAAGATATTTTTGACTGAAGAGAGAAGTCAAGTTATATTTTCTGAAAAAATATTTTCTCATTCATTTTTACTACCAATGAGAGGATAATGGTAAAATTATTGTAAAAAATATTGAGAAACTATAAGAGAATAAAATGTATTGGATTAATTAGGGAATGATAATATAACATTCAAAAATGGATATTCGTGAATAAAAAATTCTGGTTTAAATGAGATTGAAATATAAACCCATACTGCCTATGTAACTTTTGAATCATTACTTACCATGAATTAAGTAGATAAATTGAATCATAATATCACAATAATTCAGAATTAGTTAAGAAATATTATTTTAAGGGATAGTATTTACCCCATTTAAAATGGATGACATGTGTAAAACAACTTGGGTCTCCAAGAAGGAAGTTTTGAAATGAAACATTTAAAATATTCATATCATTGATGTTCGAGTTAATTAATGAATAAATAATTCGTAAAAAAATTAAAAATAGAATAAAATATTATATACAATAATGGATCAAAAAAATTTCAATTCACACATAATCATGTTCTAATATAATCCTCGAAGTAGACATATAACCCAATGACTGGAAATTGAGACAAGAAACCCCCAACCTCAATATTAACTTTAGTTATGGATTTTTAAACACCTATATAGTTTTTCAAAGAAGATATTAAATAATTAAAAAATCTTATTATTATTTATTTTATCATATATAATCCTTTTATAACATCTTGTTAACAATAAGTTAATAATAATACATTATCTCTATTGTTACGGGTGTCAATTGTAATGTTTTCTCCTAAATGATTCATCTTGAATGTTACAAATAGTTAACATTGGTTATAGTAAAATTATATTATGATTGATATTAATTATATATATATATATAATTTTTCATCTGATACATTTTTATAATCATTATTTAATTTTGAATGTGGATAATGAATCAAATCGCTTTGTAGAGATGGTATTCAATATGTATAAAATAGTTACATTATCATTTCTAAAATGGGAGAAAGGGTATGTTTTTTTTATTGTATAAACATTTCATATAATTAATGTCATGTCATATATATAAAAATTATTCATTAAATATATCATTTATTTCCTTCCATGCAATGATTTAGTGAAAAATAAGTCACATCCCATCACAAGGCGGTAGCCTTCTGTATAGATGAGTGATAATAATATTTATTTAGTACATGGTATGGTAAGAAGTATATGAAGTAATTATCATTTATATTGTTTAATAAGACTAAAATATCCTATATAATCATAAAATTAAAAATTATAAACAACCAATTTAAGCATTAGTGTAAAACAAATCACATCGCTTAGTGAGGCATTGGTCTCTTGAACACCTAAGAGACATTAACATATTTTCTGTGGAATGGAATGAATGAAAATATATATTATATTATAATAAAAAATTAAAATAAATATGGTAAATAATTAATATTTTTATTAGATACATCATTAAAAACATCCTTGATAAGTGATGATGGAAAAAATTACATTGGTTTATGCGGAAATAGTCAACCGTACACATTGTCAATAGTTTAATTTCAAATATGTTGAGGGATTTGATTATTGTTATAAATTACCGAAGCATAATCATATATAATTAAATTTAATATAATTATGTTATTATTTCACATGTTCTTAATAATATTTTAATTATATTGAGTTAAAAAATAAAATTCTCAGTTAAAGACATTACCACATTCCAAACAACCTATTTTGATTTGCAACAATAGCCTTCCTAGGTATTCTCTCTAACAAATAAATGAGTATAAGAAAAGGGATGGGATGTATTGATGTTAATTTTTCAGGAATTGGTTGGGGAATTTTTGGTTTATAGTTTGTAAATGAGAGGATATGGTGCGGTATTTTACTAGTGGAATAGATGACACAGATTGAATTTTTGAAAAGAATGAATTAAAACCACATATTTCTCAATCCAAAAGTTTCATAAAAGGAATATTTTAAATGAAATTAACATAAATGTTACATATATGTAAAAAATATATGAATAACAAATATTTTGAGTCCTTTTTATCCCTTATCTTGTGAGTTTAATCACCAGGAAAATATTTTTTTTCTTAAGCATATTAAATATTCATTATTATTTTCACTACTAAATATGGTAAAAAATCAGTATACCTAAATAGATATTATAAATTATAAGTAATAAAAATATAGAAACTTTTTTTTATGAAATATACTCTTATCAGTGGAAAAACTTAATTTAAAGTTAAACCCACAAACGTGTCAAAAAATCCATTTTGTAAGATTTTTTTAAATAATATATGACATCATATTAACTATATGAAAATTAATCATAAATAAATGAGTTTAAATAAAAATATTATTGATATATAATCTTTAATTTTAATTTTAAAAGATCAAGATTTGTGGTTATTTTATTTATTTAAAATGGATTCACATTAAATAATTTAAAACATATTAATGAAAAATGTTGTTATAAGGTATAAAAATTTGAAACAAGGAAGAAAATGTATTTAAATGTATTTAATTAAATTTAGTATAATTAAATAATAAATATCTTAATTTTTATATGAAATTAAATTGATATTATGACATAATTTTCTTTATAAAAAATGGAAATTTTATAAAACTCAGTATTTTAACTATTCACTAAAAAAATTTAAGATTTCCTTAAAATAAAAAAAGTAACCATATTTTAATATTGATATGATAATTTGAAAAATAAATTTTTTAAAATAAATTTTCTACATTTGGAAAAAGAAAATTTTAATTATGTACTCAAAGCATGACTAAGATAACTTCTGAAAAAATATATTTTATCAGAAAACATTTCCATTTCATTCAAATGGTTTTTATTTTAATTATAATAATTTGATAACCACTAAATTTACTTGATAGAAGTGTAAAAAATATAATTCTCAGAATTTAGTAAGTCCTATTCATAACCACGACTTAAAAGATAACTTATATTATTCTTGTCTGAATAATATTATTTTAATAGATTATCACATTTCATTTAATACTAGTGATGAATGATTGAAAAATTGAGAAAGATATCCAATTTATTAATAGATTATCAATTTTAAATTCATGGGTTTTAGCATTCTATACCACTTAAATAAATTTAATCCACCTAGTATAATCTTAATATCAGTTATCGTGGGTTTAACATTTTACAATATCTTTTATAAAAACCCATATCGTAAAAAGATTTACTAGAAATTATTATTAAAAAGATAGATTAGGATTTATGAATGTAATATTAAATAAATCATTATTATATATCTAGGAAGGTAAAAATAGGAGGTATGAAAGGGTATAGATATAGCAGAAAAGAGCATATAATTATTGAGAGTGAAAGTGATCATTAATCATTAGAATCTAAATGTTTAAAGGAAAATAATGGATATTACAACCATAAATTTATGATGATTTAAAATACAATTTTTATAGTCAAATATGAATGTATGATGATATATTTTTTCAATATCCTTTTCAAAATTTTGAATATTTTTTACTATATAATAATACAAAAAAATATACTTATATGAAATCATTCTATTTCATAAGAGTATTTTCATCCTTTGATTGTGGTAAAATCAATTTGAAATTCACATATTAATCCATGATATGAATAAATGAAAATTAATTTTTCATGCCCAATGCACTAAAACATTTTTATAATGGATTATAATATCCATAATATAGAAACAATATTGTAATCATATCTTTATTAAATCCAATATGACTAGAAAAAAGTACGATAATATTCAAAACAAATATGAATATATTAATCTAAAAAATTTAACAATGAAACCAATGTTTTTACATATATAATTCCTTAAAAAAATGATTATAAATCGAAAATAACCATATTTATATCAACATAATTATTATATTTAAATTCTATTCTTATATCATATCCTTCCAAATTATATTTCAATATCATATTAAAATTTTCTCATTTATTCCTTTATTTTAAACAAAATTGTTATATTTAATTACCCCCAATAAAATGTCTCTTGAAATAACATTCATCACCCCATAATCATATGATGTTTTCTTATAATATATTTTCCAAAATAAAAAAATATTAAACATTCAAACCATCAATGTAAAAATAATTTCATACTAAATAGTACATCACATATGCCAGTGGTAGGCACTACACACTTATCGCACATTGGACGAGTGTCCATGCCATACAGCCTTTCCATATTTGATGGGTTTTCACCCAACATGTAGGTCATCCCATTTAAATATATATATATATATATAATATATGAAAACTCTTCATGAACACTCACTCCAAATACACCCATCCTCTTCTAGAAATGAATAAAGGGATATAATGACCCCTGATTCCATCCTTGAGTAATCCTCAAGGTGGAAAAAATAATCAAGGGTATAAAATCTCACAAAATAGGTGGCATTAACATTTTTATTGGAAACAATATAGGAATATAATATTTATAAACCTCAAAACAAATCCAAGTCATATATAATATAAATTCAATATTCCATCCAACATGATAGTTTAAAATAATACTGTTACAAATGAAATAAAACTCCAAAATAATTACCAAAAGATAGGATAAGTAGATAAACGTCAACTATCACAATGTCCAAGTTAGTAATAGCCTGTTTGGTCCATGTAGTCCTACAGGTTACATGAAAACAATTTTTTGTACATCGGGTGAGTATACCATTATAATATGTAGGAAAACCAATGTCTATAATTTAAAATATGAAGGAAGCACAATAATGACCCTGTGAGAAAATAACAGAACCAAAAAAACACCTAATAATGTATAATATCCATCACATCCTCATCAAGGCATTCTATCCATGTATTTCATGTAATTTAAAGTACTATATAAAGAATTTCAATGATTAAGGTACCCAACACCACTTCCCAATGATTTAGCAACTCTTTTATAATGGAAATTATCCTTGCACTCCCACTTATTCCTAAATAACCACATCACAACCCGCCTATACACACCTCAACACCACAAATTATATCTAGTCCCATCACATAAACCCCAAGTTATATCACATCATATACGTAGACATCGAGGCCAAAAACTACATCACATCCTCCACATAGACACCGAGGCCACAAACTAAGTCTCATCTCATAATTTGATCTACGAGCCATATTACATCCCACCCGCAAACAACTGAGAAACCAACCACATCACATCAGTCAAACGTCATGGGCCACAAACCACTCCTCATCTTGAAGACACCTGAGAATGAAGAACACATCTCATCTTGAAGAAACATGGGATAGAACCACTCACCTTGACAATCCTATGCCTCAGAAACCAAAATTTTGCTCGAGAAATCGTGGGCTATCACTACATGGAAGAAGGATTAGGGAAGATCTAGTTTCCATCCATCCATCCACCCACTGGGATGTTCTGGAATGACACCCCATGATGATGGGGTGTTCAGAACATAGTGCTCAAATAGGGAGGGGTGTGTAGAAAAATTACAATGAAAATAAAAGTATATATATATATATGTATATACCATATACTCAACCAATACTATCAGTTCTCAAAAAAAACTATCTCACAACACTTCCAACTATGTGGCTGCCTCTAAATGAACTACACCACAAAACAAGAAAAAAACCCAAACCATATTCTCATTTGAATAATTTAACTAATTAAACTTATTATTTAAAAATTCATTTATTCATTCTGTTGAGCCAACAGTCCTATGACACAAACTATTTCATAAGAAAATATTTATATATTCCATCACTAGATGGGAAACTACTAAAAGAACAGACAACAAGAAACACAAAAATAGACAGACATGAAGTAACTCTTGGTTAACTACCCATACCAACCAACACTGTCATTCTTCAATGTAATCCCTCTAGAACAATCCATGTGCAACCTCATTATTAAAAAATCATCGTACAACCCAATCCTATCCATGTTTTATAGTACATATCATCCATTCCACAATCAATCAATCTCTCAACATGAAATTCCATTACATAGAAAGGATAATTTATCTGCTAATTGTTCATCCACAAAACCTCTCAAACCAAACCACTACACATACCCTTGATTCACAACCAGACCACAACACAAACATGAAAAAACTTGAACGTCTCTACATAGACAATTCACATCTCGTTGGTCCCGCACACACAATCATGAAAATCCAACACAACACGGAACCCAACATGACCAATAATAAAACCATTCTAGATTTTGTAAGGAATTCCATATTTAAAATCACCTGTTAATTCATGGGTTATCACAAAAAACTGGGTAATTCTACAACATCTATTATTTAGAAAATTATATGTGATATACCAATTCTATATACAAGAGTTCAATAAGATCCATCCAACATACAATCCATTTAGTGTGAAAATAGGGACCACTAACGTCAATGGTTTTTAGTAGGTCATTTACCCTGTACAATTCAGAACATCACAATATCATCAAGCCATAAAACATTCAATTCGAATCCCTATATGACATAAATTTTATTTACCCAATTCTTATCTTCGATTAGAGTGGTAAAACCATGATCGGTAATGAAGAAAACATAGACCCCTTAAACATGAATCATAATCAAATTGAAATGAAGAAAAATACCTACATCAAAACATTGTCAACGTTTGTTTCATTGAAATAGATCATTCAATGGTCATTGATATCTTCTCCTGTGATATATTCATTATCCCAAGGATTATGCAACACCACCACACTGATCAATGAATGAATAATAACATGTTATGAGTGAGGATGAATTTCCCCCATAGTATGGTAGGAAGAGTAGAAGGAAAGGGGATACCAACACAGAATACATTTTTTGAAATGATGAAATAACATGCCAATGCTAGAATAGAGATCACTATGGATCAACACTTGAAGCTTGGGGATCAATTACCGTCAAAGGGACACTCAAAATTCCATGGAAGGGACTATCGGGTCACCTAGGACAATAAAGATCACTGCAACCAAAGCTTTTTGGAAACCCCAAGTGGGCAGATTGTTTTAAGACATTGTAGAATCGATTTATTACATAACATGTAATTACATTTCATGTCATGTGATGCCACTAGGTACACTTCTACTGAAAATATGTGTAACCTGGTAATTTATTTTATTTTCAATTTATAAATAAATTACATGCTATAAAATTCCCAGGACAACCTATGATGTAGAGTTTCACATCATGAAATCATGTTACACGATGTGTAATTCCACTATATATAGCCTTTAGTAACATCACCTCTCAAAAATCATTCTGGGCCTCCCCTGAAAATATTCATCTGCAATAATGAAAAAAGTATCAAACTGGGAAGACACTAACCAATACATTACATACCTCTCAAACAATTCCCTCCCTCATGAATCCAAATCCAAAACCAGGAGTAAGAGGGGACTGAACAACCACCCCAATGAGATAAAGCTCGGGGTTCTCTCTATACATTAAACACTTATAACAACCAAGGATACCCCTCCTTAAATCTCTATTATTCTGAACAACCACACAATGCACCATGAAAGCACAATAACCACACTATTCAGGTTGTTTAATTGATGAGATTTCTTCCTCCATGTCAATGCATTATCCACTATGGGCAGCATCAACACACCGACATGGGTTTAATAGCATAGAAAATATTTTTTTCTCAATAAGGAATCACACCACTCTTCACACACTAAGACATTATCACACATCATGGAGAAAATAGATGACTCATATTATAACCAACATAGTTCAAACAATAAATAAAAAAGGACATACATAGAAAGAAAAAACTCATAATAACACTAGGTACTGGGAATGCATCTGTGTATCTCACTCAAATGTACTCTCTTCTAGGATACCATGCCTCCACAACACGCGATCCAAGGGAATGCTCTATCCACCTAGAAACTTCTCGTAATAGTCTTCGACCTCTATTGTAAGATCCATATATGTCATTTCATCCTTGATATCCAACTATCCTAATCATGTACATGGGGGTCATCATGAAGATACCAAAAGCGATTAGAGACATGGTAGATGTAGTGGATCCTCTCTAACAGTGGTGGTAAATCCTACAGGTATATCGCATTGCTAACTCATCCCAACACCTCAATAGTTCCAATGAACCCAAGGTAAATCTCGCTCCCTCTATGAATCCTCAACAAAACATGTTGAGGGTAAACCATTAAGAGCATGTGGTCGCGAACCACATGCTCCAAGGTACTCCTCCAATGATCTTAAAAAGACTTCTACTACTTTGGAGAAGCTTTCATCCTTTCTCAAACAAGATGTACCATCATGGTCATGGTCTACGCGACATCCAGAACATGAGTTGTTGTATACAAGATCTCCTTCGACTCCCACATATATGTATTAGACTACTAACCCCTCCAACACTTTTCATGCCTCTTCAAAATACTGAAAACCTTCTTCTATGACATCATTTTCAATGAATCACCCACAACATTCCCCTTTCCTGAGGTGTATGAGATTTCGAAATAATAGAACTGAATAAACCCCATCCTCCTATGATATTATAGATATATACTACACTATGAATAAATATACTTCAATATCTTATGATTCAATAAGACCACAATTCACTCCCAATAGAGGTAATGCAACCACTGATTTAGTGAGAGATAAAATAATTCCAACTCCAAATTGTGGGTGGAAAAGGTCCATTCATGGGAAAGTAAATTCCTACACCCATAAGGGATAACTACTATCCACTGCATCAACATGAACACCAAAACCCAATGGGGAGCATCACCAAACACCTCAAGCACCATTCCTTCCTTAGTAAACCATAACAGTAGAGCACTAACAAACATTCCCTTCAAATAACCATATGTTTCCTGGAACTACTTACTCCCCACAAAATCTTGTTCTTTTATAGTGATAGAATTAAATTGGGGTTTGAATTTAAATATATCTAGTACAATTCTCTGATAATAGCATAATGCTCCAAGGGAACTACGATCTTATTCTAAATTCATTGGTGCTACCCATGTAATGACTGCTTCGACTTTAGATGGGTCCACTATCACACACCTCTAAGACACCACATGCCCTATGAAATGTACTTTTTGTGTCTAGAACATGAACTTGGAAAAAAATCAATAGAGATAGTGGAATCGAATAACCTATAAGATGGTTCTATGATGATCAATATGTTCCCCCACCATCCTTGAGTTGGACAATATTTTTTCAATAAACACAATGATGAACCAATCAATGAACGAAAATAAAATAGATTTCAAAATTCCCATAAACACAACTGGTGTGTTAGTTACACTTAATTTCATGATTATAAAAATAAGGTGACCATACCTTAATCTAAACCTAGAACTCAAGATATCACACTACTTCACCCACACCTGTTGATAGAAAAACTGAAAATCGATCTTATAAAACCATCATTCACATTTTAGCTGGTCAAAAAGATTCACTATCCTTTGAAGACTATGATAGAACATGATCATCAACTGATTCAACGTATGGTAGTATATACAAAAAATCATATGACCATCTTATATATTTGCTATAAACACTAGGGTACCCCATGGTGACATACTACAGCAGATAAATCCCTTTGTCATCAGACCATCTATCTAAACCATGAACTCCTACAACCTAGATGGTGACATCAGATAAGGATCCACTGAAATCTGAATATCCCTAAGCATGAAGTCTATCCCGTACTCAACATCACATACTGGTTATAGACCTAAAACCCCCTCAGGAAAAATATCCAAGAACTCGCCAACAAATCTTAGAGCCTCCACCGTCCCAACATCATCTAATTCCACTGCCATCTCATCTAACAAGAAAAAAAGAGGGTTTATACACTAACTACCCACTTGAATACCCTGCTTTCCAATCAAAGCCACAACATTGGACATCATAATCTCAAAAAAAACTATTCGCCAAAATTATTAGTTAACACCATTACTGGAATACAACTATTCATTTTTGAGAATTACATCATGTAGATGCATTTGTAGCAAGAAAATATCCCCACAAGACTAATGTGGTCCCATTATCCTTCTAGATCCCAGACACACATCAAAAAAGTTGGTCTAACCTTCCACTGGCGTACTCAAAAATGAAGAAACATGAAGAATCCTTGTGTATAGTCTCATAACATGGGATAGATCGAGTAAAATAAATTATTGTGAAGCTCCTGAATGAAACAAAGCATAAGAAAGTGTACTAAATCCCATTGTACCTCTAACGATATCCAGACCTACTGTAACTGATATCTATGTCAAGTGTTGCTGACCAACCACATCTCCTCTTCCTCTACTTGGATGACGTACTCCATGACTACTCCTGGATCGAGTCCCAAAGAAACATCCTATGGTATTCCTCTGCTTTCTCTATCTCCCCTAGGTGGAGCCTGAGATTGTTGTCACTGTTGTTGAAATGGCATGGATTAAAACTATTGCTGAGGAAGAAATATAAAATTCCTACCTTAACTGTTCTATACTCCACCAGATGTAGGTAAATGATTCAAAATATGAACATAAACTCCATAGATGAAACACCTAGATCTAAAATTCATAGGAAATTAATAGGAACTACTATCTCCAAAAGGTCAAAAAAGATGATGTTGAAACTGACTCCCCTCCCACTGAAACCTTGAAGGACGTAACACTTGAATCCATGTTCTAGAATCCTTTCCTATAGAAGAACCACACTGACAACTCTCTCAGATTATTCCTCATCATTTTTTAAACCTATTAATCAACTCCACCTTCTTTTGAACCATTGTATATGTCTTCAATAAAAAGGGAGTAAATGTGTGGTGGATAAAAGGATGAAGCACCTCCTCTAGACATCTAGCACAAGACGACTCCTCTAGAAATAGGTCTATGGAAAAATGATGAAGGTTATTGAACATTACCCCTAGGTCTCGTACCAACATACTCCCTTTCTGGGGGGAGATTAACTCATTCCTATTCTTAGCCTTCTTAGTCGATTAAATCAATTCTTGTCGGAACTCCTTCTCGAAATTGGCCCATCGAACATTAACCTCATTCCTCTTACCTACGTACAATGTCTTTTACTAACACAATGATTTTATCACATGGATCACCACCAAAGTATCCTAGCACTCTATTAGATCCCAGATCAAACTAAAGGAGATCTTAATCACCTCAATCCTACTCTATGTATCCATGATTGAAATAGTTCCATCATAAAATGCTATGGCCTAGTGCTAAAAATCACATAACGTCTTATACAGCTAGTCATCCACCTCTACTAGTCTGACCTTCTTCATGTTAACTAGATCGGACCGTAGAGCCTCATCTGCCTAGGCCAAACAATAATGAAAAATAGATGCTATAACTGAATGGTAAACAAGAAGTTTCTAAGTATGAATATTATTTAATTTAAATGAAATTCAATTTTAATTAAGTCTATTCATTTTTCAGATTTTAACCATCTCAAAACATCTAAATCCAAAAAATAACACATGTCATTTTGATTCATGTAAATATCCTAGGTATCTTCTCTAAAAATTGTGTAGCCTCACTTCATCATTCGGTAGTTTCCGATTCCTTACACTAGATCTTGAGGGGACCTAAAATCTCATGTCATATTTTGTCTTCCCTTGCCTTTCTCACAATCCAAGATCACATGACACTATTTCCCTACCAACCCTTGAAATATTCACTATTATTAACACCAAATTACATCATATATCTCCAACATCACCTATGATACCATTCCATCATGACCCCTTCCCGCAAAAGACACCTCTCAATGGGTAGGTAATGATGAAATAGAGAAAATTACTCCCTGAATCGCACCTTCAATAGGCCCCAGGGTGGATACCATCACCAAGGGTATACAATATTTTAAAATTAGAGGAATTTCCTTCTTTATTGGAAACAATATTGGGAGATAATATTTATCAACCTCAAAACAACTCTAAGACATATATAATAGAAATAAGAAATTTCATCCCACGTGCATGTTTAAAAAAACTATTACAAATGAAATAATATCCAATATAAGTAAAAAATGTAAAGCTAAGCAGTGACACAAAAATTATTCTAATATTAGAGATAGTACCACCAAAAACAGTCCAATTAGTACTCCAAGAAACCTACATGAATTATTACACATGTAGGGTGAGCTTAAATTTATACTCTATATGAGAACAAAAGTATCATGTTCACATGGGAATGGATGCATAATAATTACAATATGATAAAAAAAACTAAAAAACATGTAATGAGGTATATTAGAATACCTATCCTCACCAAGGCAGTCTCAACAATTAACTCCAGTCTTGTAATGTAATATTGTATGCACCTTCGTGATTTGGGTACATCGCACCACTTCCCATGAGTTTAATCAATCTTGCCTAATGGAAATCATCCTCATGATCCCATATTTTCCAAAAAAAACCATGTCACAATCCTCCTGAACACATGTAGTCCCCAAAAACCAAATATTTTCCCTTCACCTGAGCCCCATGTCTCATAAAATATGTCCAACAGAAACATGGGACCCAAACCACATCACATCTCGACTGTAGACACCTGCACCTCAAAACCAATCTTTCCCCATCACCTAAGCCCTGATCCACATCACATATCGATCAATGACAACCAGACCACAAACCACATACAATACTTCTCACAAATACCTAGGCCATAAACAACACTTCATTCCAAAGACACCTAGGAAAGAACAACACATCTCTTCTCAAAGACCCCTGGGAAATAACCACTCACATGTACACACTTGGGCCACACAAACCACAACCAGTCCAAGGAATCATTGAATATCACTCCCTAAATGTGGGAGAAAGGAAGAGAGAGTGTCTATACATCTTTCCTCCCACAATGATGATTGGGAAACACACCCACCCAGTGAAAATTGGGGTGTTTTAAATATAGTTATCAACAAATGGGTGGTGTGTATAGAAATCACAAGGAAAATTCTAGTGTGTGTCTATATATTTATATATATTCAAACACTAATCCCATCATATGGGTTCTAAAAAAACAACTTGCCCCATATTCTACCAACATTACTGATGCCTCTAAATGAGCATCACCACACAACAAGCCACAAAACCAAAACATATTCCCAACCAAATAATTTAACTGTTTACACTTTTTATTTAATAATTCATTTATTCATTTTCTTGATCCAATAACCGTAATCCATTCCATGTTTAATTCATAATTATTCATCCATTCCATTACAACATAGGAATATATAAAGAACATCACACAATAAGAAACAAAATGAAATTCAAACATGTGGAATCTCTAGGTGACAAAACCATACCAAGAATTACTATCCTTCTTCAATGTTATCCTTCCAAAACCATCCATGCACAACCAAATTAGAAACACAACATCACAAAACCTGATTATATCCCTATTACACAATGATTCTCATCCATTCCACAATTTATCAATCTCCCAACCTGAGAGTGTATTAAATAGATAAGATGATGTATCATCTAATGGTTTATACACAACATCACCCAAACTATCCGTTAACACACATGCATCATAACCAGGCCACAACAAAAACCATCATGTTTCCACATGTCACTACACATCCACGTCACCTCTTTTTAGTCATGCACACACAAACAAGACTATCCCGCACAATGCATCACCCCATAGACCATATAATAAGACAAAGTACGATTTACAAAGTCAATCTTTATTAAATTTAAGTTGTTCATTTAAGGGTTACTATAATAACTGGGTAATCTCGGGGCATCCATTTAGTATACATTTATATGTCATTTACTAATTCCATATACAAGCATTGAACGATAACCATCCAATTTGAAATCCATTAAAGATATAATAAGGACCCCCAACAACCATGATTCTTAGATTAGAATTTAGCCCATAAAATTCAAAAAATATCAATAACACCATGCTATGAAACATCAATTTTAATCCCTATACCCCTTTAGATTTCATTTAACTGATTCTTATTTTTTAATAGTGTGGAACAACCATGATCCATAAATAATAAAAAGTATATCCATCCCACATAATGGAAAATCAAATAGAAATGAAGTAAAATACCTACCACTAAAGGGATTCAACAATAATTGTGTGGAAACAGATCACACAATGGTCCTAGATTTCTTATCCTGTGAGATTTGCATCCACATGGGGATGTAAAGGCACCACCGCCCAGATTACCAACAAAACAAGAAAACATTGGGATTGAGGAAGAACATCTACCATCATATGGAATGATGTGATGGTGGATAAGAGTGGAAAACTATAAATAAATTGTAGATATAAAGGAAGAACGTACCTCAGATTGATGACGGATCACTGCAGATCTACAACCTAATATTCGTTATCAATTACCATCAAACGGATATCCAATACATTAAAGAAGGTACTTCTAGGTCACATAAGATGACAGAGATTGCTTCATAAGTTGGTTTTCTTAAATGAAAATCATGTAAAATGTTTTAAAACATTACATCATTAGGGTATTACATGATTTTTAATCCCCATTCCTATCATGTAATGAATTGAGGCCCACTTCTTCCAAAAAATGTGTCGCCCCTTGATTTATTTGATTTTTATGACACCAAAACAGTAAACATTGTTGAAATCCTATGATAACCCATGAAATATATTTTAATGTCATGTAGTCAATATACAAGTTAGGTAATTCCCCTAATTACAATATTTTGAAACTAACCCACTCCAAACTCCATATGAGCCTCCCTTGAGCATATCCAACCACCAAAACTCACAATGTAACAGACTGCAAGTACATGCACCGTTACATGACCATATTAATAATTCTCTATGATCACAAAAAAATTTCATGAATATATTTACCATATTCAAAAATAATATTAGTTATCAAATAACTTTTGTTTAAACACTATGTTTTTCTATTATTCTTATTCTTTTCCCAAAAATAAACTAATGATTTCATCGTATAAATCATCACAAAGATTATATTTTTATGATTTATGTGTTTTATCTATAGAGTATCACATTAACATGAAATAAAATTTCTAGGTTATTAATATCATTCAGTATAGTGTTGAAAATACAAAACATAAATAATCTATTAAACAATCCATATATATGTATAACTCTTCATTAACATAAATTTTATAATTATAATACATAACCATTTCAATAAAACCACTTATTTTTTAGAACATTAACTATGATTTATCATCCCATTCCATAAAACCATATTACTTTGATATGCCACATTCTAGGGTGTTGATCCTCTGTTGTAAAATGTTTTAATCATTCAAATTTGTTGATCGCCTTTCTATGCATTCCCCAAGGAAATAAATTTTCCAAATTCTCATCCTTTACAAATTTAATGCATTCTAATATTGATGATTTATTATAGAAAAATTAATATCATCTATTTCTTTAACCGATCATTTCATTTTTCCTCTGAAATCACCCACATTTTCTCTTTTTCTCTACACATAAAATATATTCTCATTTCATAGAGGCATTACCTTGAGCTATTATTCCCAAAAAATTCACATATTGGAAACAAAATATTCATTATTCCATGGTCGCCTCCACTAAACTCTATGATAAATTAATCCTTCGCATTTATGGTATGTTATAGAGTTGGCTAAGGATAATATTTTTATTTATATATCAGGTTAATAAATAAGACCCAATGAAAATATTCTTTAATATAGTCACCTTTCCATTTGGATTAAAAAAAATACAATTCCTATCACATTTTTATCTAGTCCCGAATATTTACAAAAACCATAATCATTGTGTGTGTGACAATATTCATAGTGTAAAACAACATAATCATGAAAAAAAATTATAATATTTCTATATCAAGACATATTCACTTAAATAAAAGAAACCATAGGTTTATCTTTTGATATCCATGATTATAATCAATTCAAATAATTAATTATAATTTTTATGAATTTTTTGAAATTTCATAAAAATCACATAGGAATGTCAAACCAGGTCTATATTTTGGATCACTATCATATACCATGTAATGATCTAGTCAAGTCTCATTCACCATTTTCATGGTTATTTCCTAATGGAAGATCTTAGCCAGATCTATGTCCATATGTAGTATCCAGAAAAGGATATAATTACTTGAAAACCACTCACTATGGACTTCACTATGATTCCAAGATATTTTTCTATACACAGTCTTATACATTGAATTATCATTAGACCAATCCCTAGGGATGTCACTATTTTTTTATTATCCAAGTTTCTTATGCTTATCTAATCATATCCTCCAATTCATATTATGAAGACCTTAGGATTTTTCACATATTATTACATAATTCATAAGTATAGATATAACAATAACAAAACAATATCATAAAGGTATATTTTCTTTGTTAGATTATGATCATAAAAAAAAGGAATCCGAAACATGTAATCATTATATTATTTTTCATAGAGATCTCATAAAATCCATTTTATCTATGTAACTGTATAGAGAAACATTGGAATAAGAAGTCAAAATGGGTGAGATAAAATGACCTATAGGGGAATAACCATGATAAATAAACATATCATCTTTTTGAAAATGTGAAATGATATCATAATATAAGTATACTGAGTAATCTTATTAATGTATAAAATAATTAAAATGGTATCATCACATCATGGTAGCATAATTTATATTGGAAAAACAAAAATGTTACATTATTATAGGTTGTAGATAAATTAATATACCAAATCTCATGAATAACAATTACAATAATATATTAGGATTACTTCCAAATACAATATATTAGGTCCAAAGAGTGTAATTCTTTACCCATTTCGTTGGAGCGCTATCTGGGCACACCAATTATAACTAGTTTATGATATATTTATTCAAAATAATGGGAAAAAATCATAATTCATATCATAAAAATTACCAAAGTTAATAAAACGGGTTTCATAACATTAATTTATATAACATTAGAAGAAAATTCACAATGAAGTCATTTTTGATATAAATAGTGTACACATATTAACCCATCAGATGAAGTGATAATAAACTTGTTATAGACATGAGAGACATACATAAATAATTGAGAAGTTATCCATGAAATCAATGTTTTTATATTTCATGAAACAAATTCAATAATATTATAAAACGTCATGAGGAAAATATACTTTTCTCTTTGGGTTACATCAGCGGATATCATCATATATTGAAAATGATTTTGAATAATCACATTAAAAATTTGTTACTGATTATATACATTAAATTTTCAATATATATATATATATAATTTTGAAAATTATACAAAATTAAATAAATAATTTTATTAATACTAACCTTTGAATCCAAGAACGAAAGATTTAAAAATTTGAGTTTTCATAATAGAATAAGACTTCTATTCATGATAAATAAGTTAGCTATAAATATTCATTTCACATGTTTTTAATAAAATTAATAAATTAAATTGTTGGGAAAATGATGGGAAAATTAATTTTTTGAAAAAAAATAAAATTAATGTAAAAAATGAAATTAAAATATCATAGTATGTTATTTTGAAATCAGCATTAAAAACATTGATTTAGATGACCAATTATTATTACCAATTTGTGAAATAAATAATGATTTCATTATAAACGTTATCATAATGCATTTTTTTGACAGATAGATGATAATGGAAGTATTACATGAAAACATCATGAATAACTATGGGATAATAAATTTTTTTTGTTTTATTTGGAAAGAATAAAATATTTTCAGTTAATGAAATTTCAAGCATAAAAATAATGATTTAAATGTGATTGAAATATAAATGATTACCATTTCAGAAATTTTTTAATATTAAATAAAATTAATGAATTAGATAGATTATAACATAAAATATAATTAATTTGTAGGTATTCAAGATACATTATATAAATGGGCAGTTTAAAAACCATTTAAAATATATTAGATACAAAAAAGAACATTCAACTGAAAGATGGATGCTATGATATAAACCTATTACAATGTTTATTTCATATATGTGAGTGTATATAAATGATGTTATTATGTATAAATATGTAAATACACAAAATTAAAATATTTAAACAGAGTTATAAATAAATAAAATGTCATTTCAAAAATAAGATTTTTTATATAATAAAATAAGTAAGTATATTACTTAATAGATGAAAATTAAGTTAATAAACCCTTTACCTCACTCCTCTATTTTGTTGAGAAGATTTCAAACTAATGTATATTGGTTTCAAAAATTCCATTAACATAAAAAAGAATCATATTATTATGTACAATATCATATATGATCATTTTATAATAACTTATTACAGTTTTTTTTAATAATCAGAAATTATAAATATTGTATAAGTGGTTACTTTTCCTGGTTTTCTCTAGCCGGTTTCATTAAGAATTTTATGATTCGTGAAAATATTTTAATGATAAATTATATAAAAAGTGATATTAATTTTATGATGATAGGTTTTTAATTAGATACATCTTTATAATCATTATTGATTTATGAATATTGAGAATGAATCACATTGCTTTATTGAGATGGTAGACCATACACATGCATGAGTGACGTTACCATTTCCTTTACATGTGAAAGGGTAAGGAATTATATTTTATATTAAATTTAAATAATGAATATCAATTTATCCTTTATTAACTTCCATATAAATCATTAGTGAAAAATGAATCTTATCTCTTTGAGAGGGGGTGGTCTTCCATACACATGAATGAAGTTATCATTTAATAAATGGAAGGAATTGTAAGAATTAATAAGATATAATTATTTTATAGAATTATTTACATTTCATAAATTTTATATATAATTTCAAAACTAATCATTATTAGTTCCCTTCTAATGATTAAGTAAAAAATGATTCACATCTCTTCACGAGGTGTTAGTATTCTGTATAGTTGAGCGATGTTATCGTATTCCATAAAGAATGAATTATAAAAATTTATATATGATATTAGAAAACAAATAAGTAATATTATCCCATAAATATGATATATAAAATATAAAAACATCCTAATATATTGTAGTTAGAAGTGGTGATGGAAAAAAATAACATGGGATCACAAGGCAGTTGCCTATCGTACCCACGATCAGCTATTTTTCTTCCCATGTGACATAGGAGGAGATGGTTCTAGGTAATGAAATTAATATAAAGAAATATTATTATATTAGAGGAACCAATTTTATTATAGTATAATATTATAAAAATATTTTACAAAGGTGGTGTGAAAAAAATAAAACACATGGTTAATCTTGTTACTTCTTCTTTGGGGAACTAAACTTTATTTGACCTAAAATTCTTCTTATGTATTATTTAAAAAATACAAGGATTATAGGATTACGAGATGGAATTAAATAAGTAATTTTTTTAGTTTTTGGATGATCTAATTGTGTTTTGTTTTTTTATGCAGAGGATATGGGGCAAATTTTTATAAGTGGGGGAGATGACACATATAATTTTTTCGAAAGGAGTTAATATTAATCACATTTTTGACATGCCCAAACGCTACAAAATGGATTATATTATAGAATTATAATTTATAAGATTAAAATATTACCAGGAAATACGGATTTGTTATTTTTTGTTCATTTTAAAACTTATTTTTTGAGTTTAACCCCCACCTCATATAAAACCATTGTTACAGTAACCACAGTAAATAGTTTTTACTATTTTCAATATTTATTATGGTAAAAATTAATATTAAAATTATTATCTATTAATAAATATTTTGACTCAATATAGATACTCCATTTTCCAGAATTAAATTCATAAATGTGGATGAATTTAATTTTAAATTAAACACACAGGCGTGTTGAAAAAATTGTCTCCCCATAAATGCACTTTTAATTGAAAATATGATATCATGTTAAAAATATGAAAATTAGTCACAATTAGATGAATTTAAATTAATATTAGTTAATATATAAAATATAAATTTAATTTATTTCATTCCTAATTAAGGTATTATTTAAATTTTTTAAAATGGATAAACAATTTTCATTTTAAATTTTATTTTTCCCGAAAAAGGGTTTTTAATGCCTAAAAATTAAATTGTCATAAATTTATGTCTAAATATTATTTCAATTTAATTATTTTCTTTTTATAAAACCAAATAATACATATGTTAATTTTAAACCAAATTAAATTAATAATGGAACATAATTTATTAATAATTTGTTATAATATTAATAAAATATATATTTTCACTATTTTCTGAAAAGGTATTATTTTGCAAAGAATACTAAAATTGCATAATATGTTAATATTGAAAAAATGATTTAAATAATGATGTCTTTTTCAAATACATTTTAAATATATAGTAAAAATAAATGTTAAATTGTGTTTAAAAATAATTACTAAAATAGCATTTAGAAAATTACATTTTATTATGAAAACATATTGTTGCTTTGAAATGGATCTTATTTTTATTTGTAACTAGTATATAACCATTTAATTTATTTTCTACATTTTTAAACCCTATAATTATCAAAAAAAATTAAGTCTTATTTATAATCTTCCATATAACGTCTTGGTTATAATGGTTATGTTTAAATAATAATATATTAATAGTGAATCAAATATTAGTAAAACCAGTTGTTTAGGTATTGAAAACTATCAGAGGGATTGATTTTATTTTAGGAAAACTAAATTTACAATTTTTAGGGTGTAACATCATTTTTTTAGAGACCATTTTTATCACACCATAATAAAATATCCTCTAGACCATAAAATCTATTTTGGATAGTTGATAAAGGTGGATGTCTGTTAAATACTTTTATTTCTCTGATTTAATCTTTTTGTGGACTTAGTAACTCCACCTCAATTACCTCCTTCTCTGATTCCATAGGATAGTCGTATTATACCAGAAAAAATATTATCATTTCCTAATGACTTTATAAAAAAATTAATATAATTTAAACCCATTTCATTATTGTATCTATTGAGTCTATTTATAAAATATAACATAATGCCTATATACATTTTTGAACTCCATTTCTGTATTTTTGGGGGTCTATAATTATTAATATTCTTTTTAAATTATTTCTTTTATAAGTGTTATCTGAAATGTTTTTATTATTATAGGATTTAAAATATTTTATTTTAGTATCTACCTTATTAGATAAAATATATTTAGCCTTCATATGAGATATATATTAAAATTTTAGTGGAGGCTCTATACCAAACATCTCATCACGTTATGGTGACTATATCATTATATTTATATCAATATATTGTTATATATTATTTTTCTTTTAATACGTTTAGCCAGAAGCCGCCTTGTTTTAGCGAATAGTAGCTCTTATTATTCTGAAATAAATTTCTTCTCAAACTCCTCTAATATCTTATATATCTCAGTAACTCTTTCATTGATAGACATAAACTCAATGTGATAAATATTTTTAATATGATATTCCACTACTTATTTCTTCAAATTTCCATCCACTTTAATTAGATATATGATTTCTCTTGTTTATTGACTATTTTTAAGAAACACATTAATATATTTTTTCAACATGAGTTCAATGTAGGTTTATTTTCCTCTTTACTCGCTATATGAGATTTCTTCTTATTTTTCAAAATACTCAATAATTTTTCAAAATTTTCAAAAATATTATTCATTAGAATGACTACATGAAGTAGAGTATTCATAATCCCCTTACTTATCATAATACTCATCTTTATTCTATAAACATTTTATTTATTCTCAATTTACAAAGTGTCCCTTTATATATTTTTTTTCAATATTATTTATTCAATGTATCTCTTCAATAATATCATCATTACAATATAAATAGATATTTTTTAGAAAATATTATATAATTTATGTCATTTCAAAATACTTGAATCACTTACCTGGATTATTTCTATTTTACATTCCCCTTAATATTATTATATTTTGAAAGATAATTTCAATAATTCTCGTATTCTCCTCATATATTACCTTATCATCCTAAGATTCATTAGACGAATAAAAATCCTCCACAATAATAATCAACTTATTCATGGATTTAAATTCCATTTCTTCTATAAAATTATTATTGAATCAAGAACATACCACATCTCATAGATGTGAAAATAGTTTTTAACTCATTGTGATTGAAGTCTGCATTATCATTGAGGGTAATGATATTCTAGAGAAACCTACCTAGTTTTATTTTCATTAGTTTCTAAATAATTACATAATTTTATATATTATCTATAAAGACACTAATTTTATTGAATATCTCTCTATCACTTGTAAGGTAATATGTAATTATCACATTTTTATCCTTTCTAATGTATTTAAACTTCGTTATTTATATTCATAGTTTGGATTATTTGATTTCTGAAATTTCATCCATAAAAAGTCTCAACCTTGTCCCAAATTTCAATTATAGTGTGTAGTCGCATTTCATTAGAATAGAAATAATTGAATTTTCTGTAAATAAAATCTTTTATATATTTTCCATTAACATCCAAATTTATATTTTTTTATTAAAGTCCAAATATAATCTCTATCCAGGGGTGGAAGACCAACTTCCACAAAATCACATACATCAAATCCTTATGGTAAAATATAGGGAAGATGCATTTTCTTCAATAAGATAATGTTATTTCCCTCAAATATTAGAAAACCACTACCATCTATATAATGATTATTCTCAACTGATTACTTTTGATTAGAGAAGGTTTTTAAAGGGACCATTATTTTTATTGATACCACATCAAGTGCATAGGTTGATTGGATTTCCCCTATGAGGGTTGGGATGGGGTTAAGTGGTATAGGTATTTAAAAATTATTTTTGAATTAAAACACATTGGTTTTTATGTAAATGATTCAATATATTTCAATCATTCTCTCAAATATATATAATATTAATGAAAATAATCACAACACATACGAGTTTTTACATGTTTTCATTCGAATAAGAGAACCAACAATCTATTGTTTTTATTTTCTTAACAAGACTCAAATCATATAAATATTTAAATTATAATTATTATAAGTTATTTATAATATAAAACAATGGTAGTTTTTGCATCATCCACTTCGGATGAAAAGAATCAATCGCTTATCGAATGCAATAGCGATGTGTAAATACTAGAACTACCAGTATTCATGAACACATTCTTTAGGCCTAGATGTGAACAAGTTCATCGGTATCCAAAAAATGAATCATCATAAAAAATATAATATTATTTTATTATTAAGACCTTAAACATCCAGAACTACATCAACAAAATTCATGTCTATCTTCCTTCCTCCTATGTTTATTAGACTGATTACATTTTTCACAAGATCATGCATACAGTCATTCACCTAATTTATCCTCAATAACAACACTACAGTTTACTTATAAAGGGATAAATTATATTTTGACTATCACATGAAATTATAAATGGTTTATAATTTTCACCCTCAAGTCTCTTGTCTTCTATTTTATTGATAAAGATGGATACTTACAATTCTGGAAACCAGTTATTTATCATTAGTGGTTGTTAATATAATAACATTTTATAGTCTGAAGTCACACAAATTCCAACAATATAAATATCCCAATTTAATTAGATTATCTATTTTCATAGTCACATACCTAGTCAACATTACTAAAGCTATACAGAATCAGGTAATCTCCAGTCTTATACATAAACCAATTTCCCATTGGCCTATATAAGGACCCTAATAAAATATATTGATTATGATTTCAATGTATTATATTTGTACCTAAAATAGAATCTCACTAAATAGATAATGATGGATATAGAGGATTTAGGTACTTTAATCTAATATATAATATTCTATCCTCATTTTTATTCCCACATTATTCTATATAATCCTAGAAAAATTTCATTCAAATTTTTTTAGTATGAATACTAGTTTCAAGTCATCAATGATTTCTTTTAAAAATCATTAAAAATATTTCTTTAAAGAAAAAAGAAAAATACAAATAAATATAAATCATGTAATCCAAGGATGTATGTCAATTATACTAACATGGTAATATCAAAGATATTCTTCTTGGGAATTCCATTCAATAAATTTCACAGGGACCTTTAAAAATAATATTATCAAAAATTACTCATAATAATCATTAATAAAAAACATAATATTGAATCATTAGAAAATAAATCACTTTCTTAAATTTCATAGATATCTATGATTAATAGTTTTATACATTAAGGTTATAAATTCATTGATAAAAACCTATATATTTCAATTTTGACACTTCCACTGAGTATATAATTTCCCCAAATGCACATTTTTTTAAAATTAGGCATAGTTTTTATTAATTAAAATTTATCATGAATTTTAAATTGAATTCGTAAATATTGAAACACAACATTAAACCATGTGACAAAAATTCACGAAAATGATATGATAAAAAAAACCCAAGAGATATATAATAAATAAAAACATTATTCCAAGTAAAACTATGAAAATGCATAAATATATTACATTTTTCACATTATTCTTTGATCGAATGAAATCAATCATATCTATATAGATTTAAAAAAATTCTAAATGAAAACCAATAAATAATAAAATGAAAACATAAACACTTGTAGGGATTTTAGTGTACTATATTCATAATCCATGTTCACTCATTTCAAAAATAATTGTGCCATATTTAAATAAATAAGAGAAACATACATAGTTAACTCCACCCTAATTAAATTTTATGATAAGGAACATTTCTCAATGCATTGGATAGGTATATCAGTATCACCCATCATATATCTATCTAACGGTCACCAATCAGATAAGCTATATCGGGACTTCCCATTATTAAATATTTCCTAATTAACATATCAAAAATAAGATGTTTCATCTTGAACATTGTCATCATAAATCCCTTGAAAAAATATTTTAGGGATAAAAGAAAACTAAATTCCATTTTTTCTTAAAAATAGATTTAAATATACATTTATTTTGAAAAAGCATAAAAATAAAAAATTCTCAAAATAACCTGGAATTGATTTTACATGAGAGATAAAAGAAGATTTTAATGGATTGTTTAAATATATGAAAGTTTATAAATTAATTAAATTATGTTAATTTTGGTAATGTGAAAACAATGATTCCTTTCATTCCTTTAGTAAAATTATATCTTTTAAACATCACAAGAATATTTATTTTTTAATGTTTTAATGAATATCAAAGGAAGTTACAAATAACCTTTTATTGTTATTAATTTTTAAATATAAAAAATTTGAAACATAAAAATAAAAATGCATATGGAAAAAAAGTAATATAAAAACATTAATTTTTTAAAAATATATCCTTCAAAATGAATATCCTATGACATCATCTAGAATAATATGCTATTTAAATCATGAATAATCAAATTATATTATTTATTTATTTGATTAAGGTATTTTTTCTAGTTCATTAAATTATCATTAAACCCTTAATGTCATTTATAATGTGTTTTTATTTAGTTATGCAATAAATTATGTTTATGTCAGATGTTTTCAGTACATTCGATTTATAGTGAAAAAACAACATTAATAGAATTATTATGGTCAATGAATAAATTGTTATATCATATAAATACAATTAATCATTAATTAAAACTATTTTTTATAAAATAAATAAGAATTTATAACAACCCATGAATGTCATATCTTACAAATGAAGTACATAACATCCTTGAGTTGTTAGTCCACATGTACGCCATAACAAAGTGATCATTTTTTGGTGGATGGAATTTTAAGAATTTTTTTGAAATAATATCTTTATATTCTGATAAATATTTCATTAATGTCATTTATATAATTAAATCCATTATAATGACCATATTATGGATCTAGTCAACAAAAATTAAACACATCGCTTCATGGAGGCATTAATCCACATGTTTGCTGGAGATTTTTTTTCATTTTCTATAAAATCGAACAGGAGATGGTCATGGATTTTAATAAAATTATAATAATATTTAATTTTATAGAATATATATTTCTTATTATTTCAACAAGGTTCATAATGATTTTCATATAGTGTACTAATAAACAATGTTGAAATTAGGTTTTTAGGACATATACCGTCTCCTCAGATATCATTATTGGAATATAAATTATCCCTCATTGTTTAGGTTCATTGGTGATACAATGATATCGGGGATTTGGGGAGTGGTTTTTGGATGATAATTGGGAAGGTCTTTCTTAATATAGAGTACTCAAATGGTGATATGGATGGATGCGAAGAGGTACCGTTTATTAATTTAGTGGGGCGCCATTAGAATTACTTAAAGTATTAAATTTATATTAATAAATTCTAATGGTAATGTTTAAAAAAAGTATATATTTAAAATTACGGATGATTATGAGATGAAATCATCTCATAAAATAAATTTTTTGAAAACATTAGGTGAATTTTCAATCCTAATCACATAATTTTAACCCATGTCACCCCTATTGATGATTATAATGATACTAAAGTTATCTACCCTTTAATGATAAATAAAGACACTATAAAAGGAAAAGTGACCCATAATTGTGTAATTGTAGATATTAAAGACCATATCCCCTTCATTTGGCCAATGATAATGTATTTATAAATTTTAAATGATTTAAAAAATTCTTATATAACATAATCATCAAGAGGGTTAAAAGGGGTTACAACTATGTGACAAGGGTTAAAACAAAACTGAATTTTCTAAAAATTTTATTTTATGAGTTGATTTAAACTCACACACATCCTAAATGTTTTTAAACTCATTTTAATGATTATTCAATTACTTGAAAAATAATCATGTCAGTGTTGTGTAATAATTATATATAATTATTAAATAAATAAAATTATAATAAATTAATATGATAAAAATAATTTTTTTCATAATATTTATAAAAATTTATAATTTAATAATTTTAGTTTTTATCATTGTTATAAAATTTAATAGGTATTAAAATTCATAAAATGATTTTTAAAATTTATCCTTCACTTAAAATAATAAAAATTTCATAACCAAAGGAATGTGGAAATAAATTGAAAAACAATAAAATCATGGATGGTTATGTTTCAAAAAGAATTAAAAAAATTCATATTTTATGGAGTTTTAATTATCAAATCCCCCAATTTTAATATTATTTTATCTATTTTACCATTTTCCTGGTGAAAATTATTTATTACAGTTACAATTCATAACGACCAAAAATGAAACAAAAATATATACCAAATTTGATCCCCCTGATTCAAAATATAGAATAATTTTTTTAATATTATATTTCTAAAATTGGAAGAAATTAATTTTTATATAATTTCATGTAACATAAAGAAAAATGGACTTAAAATTTTGTTTTAAGCCAAAAAATTATCATATACCAAAATCATGTATAATATCGATTCATATATAAATAATTAGATTATATATAATTAAATAAAACTAATTATTCATTAATTAAAAACTAAAAAATAAATGGGCCTTCTAATTAATTTAATTAATAAAAATATATATCACATCTAAAAAATCAATAGATCCAAGTTTTTGTCAAAATACAATAATTTAAGGACAATCCAAGAATTTTGAACTTTGATAAATTATGGATTTTTTATTTAAAAAATTATTTTAATTTTGTAAAGAAAATATTCTAGTAAAATTATAAATAAATTTTAATTTATATAGAAAAATGAATTAAAATCTACTTTTGAAGAAAAAGTATTTTTGAAGAATTAAAGTACTTTACAAAAAATTGAGTACTTATTTATTATCCTTTAATAAATTATTTTTCATTATATTAAACCTATATACATAATTTTCATAATTTTCTTCGTAATTATGCCCACAAGTTAACAAGAAGGTTATAGTGATCCCATTTTAATATTAATGGATTTTTATAACACATCATTGGTCGCTTAATGATCAATGTTGTATGTCATGAAAGCTATGGATACTAATATTGTTTGAAAATAAATTTTTAGGGTGATACATTCTAACAAAAAAATTAAACCATGTTATTAAAATTTTACCTCATTCCTAAATAAAAAATATAATTTTTTAAAAATCAACTTCTTGGGGTGAAATATATAATGTGAAATCATTGGTGGTAATAATTTTCAATAACTAAAAATACCAATGTTAAAAAACCTACATTGTAATTAAGGGATATTAAAACAACCTTTTAAATGTTTTAAAATTAATATATTATATTCATATGGAATAACACATAATTAGGTTACAATAGAAAGAGTATATTGGCATGAAGTATGAATTTTGGGATAGAGGAAAAAAATAAGTTCCAATTAATAATAGATATCAATAGTTTACATGTTTATGAGAATGTTAATGAGAAAAAAACCATAAATCATTATAGAAAAAAATAAGACCACCAATAAATGTTTAATAAATATAATATAGTTACCTTTATAATTTAATATTTGTTTAATATAGTTGATTAATTCATTTAATATCAATATAAAGAACATGATAAAATGAACATTACTGATTTGTTCAATTGAAAAAGGAAAATTAAACACTTTTGTAGATCCTAGATGTTTTGTGATATTAAATCTCATATTATAATCAAATAAAAGTATATTGAAGATTATTATTTTTAATTTTTATAACTAAAATTTTCTTTTTAACATATCAGAAAAACCATGAATTGGCTATGAGTTATTACCTAAGTATTTAAACAATAATGAAAACCAAAATGGTTATTAAAGTATAATATAATAACAAATATCATTAATCATTCTTCTGTAGAAATACTAATCACCAATTCCACAACAAAAACACCTAAATATGAACTTAAATCATTCCATAAATATCAATCCCTAAAAATAATCTTATTATTATTAAACAATATTGAAACCCAAGTATTATAAATATTTAATAGTATATTTTTTAATGATAAATAAAAAAATACATAAAAATAACACAAAAATCCATATAAAAATGAATATTACCAAAACATATAATATCTAAAATATGATAATATTTTAAATATATAATCATAATCACCATATACCCCTAATATAATCATATATACTTCTAAAATATATTTTAACATTTATTCATTAAATAATATCCCATATTTTTCCATAATATTCCCATTTAACAAAATAATATAATGTTTTGAATATGTTTATCTTCATAAAAATTATAATTAGTCACATAGTCACCATATAAGAATATAATATCATTGTTATCTATATGTTAAAAAATATGTTCTGAAAATTTATTAACCCATTTATCCCAATTAAATATAACTATCAAATAATTTTAGATCTTGTTAAATATAAATTATATCAACAATATTGAACATATATATATATATATAATATATTAATTTTCCCTAAAAAATGATATTTATTACAACACCAGTTAATCATAAGAGTTAAATATAGGTAAAACATTAATGTAAACACAAGAAATATCTCCCAAAGTACTCGCATCATATAAAACCTTAAAGTCAGTAATTGATTTAGACTTATGATCATACATAAATATATGAACCCATAAAAAACTATTACTACATCATAACACATGAAGCTATATTTGTTGAAATATTCAATCATTCAATGTTCCTCATAATCAGTTATCCAATATTTTCCATATTTTATCAATTTACGTCCTTCCTAAAATCTACAATATGAATTTTTTCTAAGATTCATCAATGTCATCATATCTATGTTTCCTAAATTAAACATAAATAACTCATACCATAGAAATATCAATCTCAATTTATTCTAATCTCAATTTCAAAGAAGGATTCCCTTTGATCTACATGGTCTATTCCAAACATTGTTATGGTTCCACAAATTCTTTCTATGTTCCAATACTTCACATATACAAGTATTATCATTACATCCTCATTTAAATAGATGTTTATAGATATTGGAACATAAAAATTGATTTTTGAATATATAGATTATAGATATCATCTAAATCATTTTTCCACTATAATTTATGATATGATTTTACATTAAATTTTTAAATATATCTTATTATTTATTGAAAAAATATTGTAATAATATAAAGACTAATATACAGAATGTTTACCATATATTATACCTATAAAGAGGGTTGGAAATTCTTTTTTTGAGTCATCCATTATAAAGAAATTATTAGTTCCTTTAAAATATATTTTTAAAAAATATTTATTATATGTTAGGTATATTTTCAAAACACAATCACTTTTATTCAATATTCTATTGTTATTTGGAAAAAAATAAGAGGATTAAGATATATTATAAACATTTTTTCATATAATTTAAATATAAATAAAGGTGTATAAATGAAAATATTTTGCAATTATTATTGCATGATAATGGTTTAGAAGACAAAGGAGGGTTGTGACTGACTTCTTTCCATCTATCATGTAGAAGAGTTTTTAACCCAACGAAATAAAATTATTAATTTAATAGGAAATATTTTTTCTGGAAAGCAGTGTGAATAAATAAATAAAATTTTAATTTCGTACTCTATAACACCCTTCTATCCAATAAATTACACCTTATGTTAATCCTTGGTTAACTATGTTCACCATTCAATTATATAACCTTACTTCAAAATTCATTATAATTTATAAAGAAAAAATGTGAAATAACACAATTATATTCCTCAAATTATCATGTCCTAGTATGGAGTCTTATGCCCACTCAAAATATGTTGGTCACCAACAATTTAATACCACATTTACTCTTTTTAGATTTGTTATCCCTATGTGAATCTCCATCATACCTGTATCCTCTTTTAAACAATTCAGATATGGTTTTAATTTTTACCAATACCAACAAATAATTTATTTTCTAATAGATTAGTATATCATCTGATAATTAGACTTATTAACCATTAATTGTATCTATAAATCATATCCTATAATGAAATTAGTTTAATTAACCACCAATGTTATATAATCATTTCATCTAATACCATATATAAGGACTCGAACATATAACCTTACATAAATATGAGTTTTTTTAAAAAAATCACACTCATACATTTCATGGATATTTAAATTTTATAGTCTAGATAATTTGTTCATATCTACATATATAGAAATCCCATTTATTAACAATTGGAACCGTCCAATTGGTATCCTTTTTCCCAAAAATATAATTTAAATATAATAAAGATTTTTTATTTTCATCAAAATTCATATTGGATTTCAACATTACATTGCCTTTATTCTTACTAATACATAATCCTTTTGAAAAACATTTGAAAACATGGAATATACATTACACTCTCAGAAATGGATTTAAATAATGAGTTCTATTAGTCCATTTAAAGAAATTAAAAACCAAAAAATGTTTACCCATTTGATGTTATTTTTTTCAAATGAAGTTAGGCATATCAACATAGTAAAAAAAATTATCTGAAAAAAAAAATTTAAACCAATAGTATTTTAATAAAAACTAATTTAATAATTTTATTTAATTATATTAATAACCCATGTTAACTCATGATAGATATAATCAAATTCTAATTGAATCCAGAGGTGAACCATCCCCTATGGCGTCCCAACATATTAACATTGAAAATAAGTAACATTATTTAATTCATTTCAGAGTTATATCATGCTCACCCACATAATATATATAATAGGATAACCTGTTATATAAGAAATATCAAGATCACCCATCATTATCCATTATTCTAATGTACCATATCATGAACATTAAAATTTTTACCTTCCATATTTTAAACATAAATAAACATAATAAAAAATTTTAACCCATTATATATATATATATTCAATTTTTTACATTAAAATAGGTTGAAATATCACTTTCATTTGAAGACCCATATGAATGAAATATTCCAAAAATATTGTTAAATTTTATTTATTTAAAAATTAACTTGGAAATATATTATAAAATATTAATATAATAAATTCAGTATAGTTTGAAATCCCATATGTACCATAAAATTCAAAATCTTGATTCTTTTCACTCGTTTTTTAGTACCCTATTCAGATAAAAATAAAAAGATTAATTTTAAAACAAACTAAATAATATGAAAGTAAACTGAAAATGTCATTTAATATATCTTTATATGTTAATATTAACATTATTGGAACATTTAAATGAACATGATTATGAATGAAAATTATAATAAAAATATTGAATCTTTTAAATTATGGTTTTATGAAAAACATTCCTTAATATAAATATGTCCTATTATTGTATGTTATTTAACTCATGAATAATAAAATTATATTATTGTTGTGATTTCATAGGAAATATTTTCATTTTATTACCATTATAACTAATGTTTTGTATTTTATGGATAATTTTTATTTTGTTTCTTACCCAATCATATTTAGGTTGTACATTTTGAGGGAATTCAGTTAACAATCCCAAAATAGTTTTGCTCGGTTGAGCATGGTCAATGGGATAATTTTTTTGTTTTATAAATAATATTCATTGTGAAATTATTATCATTTGTATACATAAAATAAAATTTTATAATTTAAATGAAACTCTTTTTTAGAGTTTTTTGCCTCCCTACAACCCCCTCTTTGTAAGGTGAAATTTTCAAAACTACGCAATGGTGTGAAAAATTGGGGTGAATCTGATGTAATTTTGGCATATTTAATTCGATAAACTTACATGAGATTAATATAAGGGATTTGTGAAATATTTATGTGAAAAAATCCATATACCCCACCATCATTGTCATTTATACTTACTTTGGTGAACATGTCGTTGAGAATGGCGTTGAGAAAATTTGGATGTTTATAATACTGAGAAGCAGTTCCAGGATATCATTATACTATGAACTAGGGTAGATGATGATTGATGGATTTTGAGAATGTAAGTATCTTTCTTCTATTCATCTATCATCATTAGTAACTATTATAGTATTGAATATTGTTTGAATCATTTCCCCAATGTTTTAATTTTAATTGTTGGGGGTCGTGCTATTCAATCTCCTTTTTTTATTTTCTAGATAGATGTGTGGTTAATGGTTTCAATACCTTTCTTCCATGTTTTACTATTGGTGGAGTATAACATTGATATCCTTGATGACTGGGGATGAATCGTTTTATTGATATTTTTTTTCTATTATAAATTTCATAAAAAATAAATTAAAATAAAAACAAAATATAATTTCATAACCATAGAGGATAGGAATACATGGAAAAATATTCACAATGCATCATAGAAGTAGTTGTCTAAAAGTATCCACAAACAATGTTATAAATTTTCAATGTAAGGGAAGGTAATATAATAGATGATATATTATCTTTTCATATTGGTAATTATTTTATTAATATCATATCATTCAATTAATCAAAACATTAAAAAATAATTTATTGGTGGTTATGAAATATAATAGACATCGCTTCGTGGTGGTGGTAATCTACACATATGTATGAGAAAAATTCTCATATCGCTCAGTATGGAAATATAGATGAAAAAAGGATCTCACCATAATCATAATCCAATTTTACTAGATGTAATATGTTTCTGTTATTATTTCATTATGGTTAAATAATATATTTTGATGGTGGAAGAGTAAATAATCTTGAAATTTGTTGGTTAAAAATTTTACCATATCATAAGATAACCTATTTGGATTACACATCTAGCCTTCTATATTTGTTTATCTGTTTAGACCAAGACCTATTGAATGTGAAGAGTGAAGTTGGAGGGAGATTTTGAGGGGGGGGGGGGCTTGGATTAATTAGATTAATCAAACCCTCTTAGGTTTAATGGAAAGGTGGATCCATTATATAATTTAGGGGAGGGAACATTTATAATTAAATAATGTATTAAATTAATATAAATAAATTTTCAAGTTCATCTTACACAGAATTTATAAAATTTATAAAATTTTAAAATAGGATGACTATGAGTATAAATATTCACCAATAAAAAATAAGATATTTTTTTTGGGATTATTTCACCCTTATATATTAGTTTTAACACCTATTACTCTTTTAATGATAATAATGATATCAAAAATCTTTAGTCATTAGGTTTTGTTTTGAAGAAGGTGACATGGATTGGTTTCCCAATCCATGCCGAAATAAATTTATTAAAAAAAGGAAAGTTTACATCGAGTACACGAGGTGTAATGTGTTTACACCACCTGAAAACAAGAACCCGACCAACAGAAAACAGCTTTGACAACATGGGTAAACAGCAGCAAAAACATAATAACTTCACCTTGCATACATCGTTCATGAAGTTCGGTCACCAGCATGAGCATTGCTTCAGAATCTTCATACATTTTTGAGACCCTTTCGGCCTCCTTGACTGCTTCTGCTGCCACAAAAGAACTGCATTCTGCAGTAACGACCTTGTAAGCAGCAGCCATGGTTGTTTCTTCCTTTGTTTCACCATCGGCTTCAACCAGTGGCTCACAAAAAAATTCACTCTGGGCCTGTAGCATTCTAGGTTGCAGCAACAGAAAAAATCATGCCATCTTTATCTAGGTATACGCGAGAATCAAGGCTTCAAACAGGCCCGAAGATGATCCAACAAGAGTCAATGTCCTCTACTGCAGGGGCATCACAGTGTACAGTCCAGACATGCAGAATCCTTCATTATAAGACATTTCAATGAAAACAGATGCATCCTTCAAGAAATATAGATGATCCAACTTCAAGATAAAAGAAATGTAGCTGGAGTCTCATAGCCAAGGGCTGCAACCATTCAAATCCTTTAAAAGAGGTCTTAACAGTTCATGAACAGATGCAAGAAAAAATTGAAACAGTTCAAGCAGAATCACAAAGCAAACTTCAGAAGAGAATCAATGCATCAAACTGGAATAAAACATATCCAACAGCTAGGGAGAGCTTCAAGATTCAAACAGGATTCCAGAATATCCCCGAATTAAACAATCAAAGTTCATGAAATCAGAAAATGCATCTTTATAGAAACTTTCAGCCTCCTTCATGAACATCTTCATCAGAGCAATCAGAGGATTGGGAGTAATCAGGTAGAGGTTCAGAGGGGAAAGGCTGAGGAGGAACCTCAAAAATAGAGCTCTTAGCCGCAAAAGATCTTGTGGTGATGGTTCTCTCATAGCCAGCACTCCCCCTTTTCTTCCTATTCTTCCTAGGAATTGGAGTGACGAAACGATCAGGGTCCACGATAGTTTTTTCCCCTTTTTGGTCCTTCCAAAGCAAAGATTTCCCCACAATGGGGATCTTACTAGAATTCACATGGGAGGATTCATCAACATCCTGTTGAGGAATTTCAATATTCACCTTCTTACCCTTGCTAATAAACTGATTTTCAGAAAGTGAAACTCCTTGCGTGATTGTATGTGCAATCACAATCTTGTCAGGAACAGGGTTCTCTTGCTGTTTGGAGACATCAAGACCACCCTGAACGAATTCTGAAGGCTGACATTCAGGTGCTTGCAACTTCAAACCCATTTTATCTACATCCTCTCCGTCCTTGCAAACATCAACCTCTTGATCTGTGTTGACAGAGACAGGGTTCTCTTGCTGTTTGTTGACATCAAGACCATCCTGACAATCAGGTGCTTGCAACTTCAAAACCATTTTATCAACATCCTCTCCGTCCTTACAAACATCTTTAGAGGGCTCAGACACAACTATTTTCTTTCCTTTATCCTTTTCTATCCACAATGAATGCGGTTCACCCATGCAAATAGGAGGTTGGGCAATGAGAGCCTCATGCGCAAAATCTGAAAGCTGACATCCAGGTGCTTGAGAATTCAAACCCCTTTTATCCTCATCTTCTCTTTCCGTGCAAACACCTTCAGAGGTCTCAGCCACAACTTTTTTGCTTACCTCTATCTTTTTCTATCCATTTTGAAGTTGAATTTTTGGGGCAAATATTAGTTTTTCCACAGCTACTTGAATTATGCCCTAACCTGCAACATAAATGACAGTAATCCGGGACACATTCATAAATCACCTCTTGAGAAAAACCAAAGTCTCCACTTTGAATCCAAATAGCTGAGGGAAATTGTTGGGAGACATCAACTTCGACACATGCTCTTGCAATAGAGGGTCTAGAAAGTGTTTTTGTGGCATAATCAAGTCTCATCGGGGAGCCAATGAGTGATGAAATAGAAAACAAAGCACTTTGCTTGAATAAGTGTAAAGGTAATCCAGGAAATCCAACCCAAATAGGTACGATTGGAGATTCAGCAAGAGGATCAAAATCGGGGGTCCATTTAAGAATTCTCATTTGGCAGCCCCCAAAGGACCATGTACGTTTGGCCCAAAGTCTATAATAGCTCTCAACAGAATCAAATCGTAGCACAATGTGCGAGGAAGTGAGGAGACCGAGTTGAAATCCCGTAAATCCAATGACTTCCAAAGCAGATCGAAGAAATTTCAACGATGGCCTTCTATATTGAAACTTCCCAACCAAGACAAATCAGAGATCCGAGGAGAGTAAACTAACCTCATCGGTTGAGAAAGCGATGGCGAGTTGACCACGATGCCGATAGGTCTTTGGTTTGATCTGAATGTTCTGGACCTCATCAGCATACGCAGTAGAGTCTACGGACGATTTACCGGCAACAACTTCAGCGAAAGTGCGAAGATCTGCATTAGGGTTTGCATCTTGCGGCGACGGGTTCGTTCTTGGTTCACGACGGGCCTCCCCCATCCTCCTTTAGTCATTAGGTGACAATAATGTTACTATAAAAAGGAATGTTCTATATAAATGGTAAATGATTGATATTATTGACCATATCATATTCACAAGGAAAATATATATTTTTTATTACTTTTATATCATTTAAAAAATATTATTTAACATAATACAACATTAAAGTAATTTCGAGTCTAATTCACATAATTTTAATTTCAAAAATATCAGTATAGTTTTTTAATTCGAATATAAATTTTCATGAAATTAAAAATATATTACCTTTATATGAGGAATTATGTTAAATAATAATTTATACATATTATATAACATTTCATATTTTCAAAATAATTAAATTGGATTTTCCATTATTTGGAAAACCAATTTTTAACATTGCATAATCATATAAGATACTTATTGCAACATAGAAAATTTTAAAATAAGAAACCATTATAAAAAATCATTAATATTTTAAATAAAATCTTTTAATAGAAAATGAATATTTTTTATCACTTTTCCAAATATTATAGTTATTAAAAGTAAGAATGTGACATTTTTATTCTATCCTTTACTTAAAATATTATAAATACTAAAATCAATGGATAGTGGAAACAAATTGTCAAAATTTTTAATCATGGATTGAAATTGCATAAAAACGTATAAATTTATTAAAATAAGTGTTAGGGTGAGATAAATGTAATCTCTTATAGTGTTAATATTTTTTCTCAATTTAAAATCTTTGTGGTGACAAATATTCAGTAAAATAACTATTCATATGCGAAAAAATTAAATTTCCATATTTTCAAAATATTAAAATTATTATTCCAAATATGGAGAAAATTTTTCAATATTCAACTACTATAAGTGTAATAAATATATTTTACTATAAATAAATCATAAAAGAAGACTATTTTTTGAAGAATGTGTTTTCTGAAAAAAAAAATTAACTCATAAGAAAATCAAGAATAATGATGATTACTGTGTAATTAATTAGATTATATATAATTAAATTAGACATATATAAAATTAAGTAAAAACTTTAAACATTATAGTGATCTTTAATTAAATAATGAAATCAAATGATATGATGGATTTATAAAAATTCATATTTTCCACCAGTCAGTGAAAAATATATCATTTCATAATGATGTTCAAATTTCACCATAAAATGTTTTTAAAATTATCTTTTCAAAAATGAAGTGAATAATGAAAAATAAATTACCAATAAGAATTTAATAGATTATAATTGAAAGATAATGTTTTTTATAACCCCATTTTAACGATATTATATTTTTAAAGTATAAAATGAATTAAGTAAGAAGTGAGTACATATTTATTACACATTAGTCAATAATTATTCATTATATAAAACCAATATACATATTTTCCATAATGAATTTTTTTCTATTAATTCTACCATAAATATTAAATAGGTTATAATGATCACATTTGAATACTGATATTTTTTATCTACATAACAATTCAATAGAATCATCACACTGATTGTTAATACATCTTTTGAGTATAGTATTTTCTGAAACTATATTATTGTGTTTTTACTTATATAATTACTATGAGATTACATAATTAAATTACTATTATGTTATTATGTCTTTCTACTTTCCCCTTATTGAACATCATTTCGATTAAATAGCAATACAACATTGAATACTAGATATGGGGGGGGGGCTTTATTAACACATATTAATATATATTTTATTTGACGACCATAGTTTGATCATTATCAATGAAGAAAGCGTCATATTTCTAAGTGAATTTTATTTATCCATCATTTTAATCAAGAATGTAATTAATAAATAATTTAAATATATTTTTTAATTAATATTAATTCTAACTTCTAGAAACATTATTATGAAAAAATTGAATTAATTGGAGGAAATATTTTCATTAAAATAATATTGAACCGTTTTTTATATTAATTTAATATAAGGATGTAATTATTCTATATTATTTATCGCGTATCATTAGATTTATTTCTGAACACACACATGGCCACAATAAATTTTTTACCTTATATCATAGAGATTGAATTCCATATAGAATTAAAATCAATATGATATTGTCCATCATTCATTGAAATAACTCACTATATATGTTTGATATTCTAACCAACAAAATCTAAATGATTTTCTAAGAGAAGAACTCATCTTTGCCTTTTTGTATGAACTGGTTTACTTTTAATTATAATAATAATTTTTTATCTTTACTTATTTCTTTTATCTTTTCTTATTTAGTTTTCCATTCTCAACTACTACTTATTCACTATTTATCACATCATATTAAATTTCAACAACATTTGTATCATTTATATGCTGTTTTACATTCTTTATATCTTAAATCTTATAATATATTTATCAATGATCTGAAAATATGCAAAAATATATCATTAATTAATGGACTCATTTCAATGACTAGAAAATCATAAAAATAAAAAATATTATCCATCAACATATTCTATAATTAATGGAAATTTATATTATAAAATTATCCTATAGAGATACCATCCCATATCATTTAATCAAGTTTTATTAGAATTGAGTTCTTAATTTTCATCAAATAGGGGATGCCAATGACATTGATGAAATTAATTGTTGGTTTCCTATTATATTGTATTTCATAAGTAGTAATGATAGTATTATATATTACAAATCAATTTTTAATTTTATGATATTCATTGTTGAATGTTTATTTCAATAATAATTTGGACTTGTTAAACTCGACAAGATTTCTTGAATCCACTTGAGTAAGTCTTCTATTAATTCTATTAATAACACTATTTTGAAGGGAAATTTAATAGGCACTATTGGGGTTCATATTTAAATAAATAAGATTGTTGGTTTTAAAAAAATTTCTAGTACATTTCTTCCATTTATTGTTCTTAATATTTTTATGTGGATCCCCAACAATCCTTTAGCTTCTCATAGAAAAATTACAAACATATCTATTACTTATAACTTATTCCTCTTAAATAAGAACATTATTAATTATCCCATAATTGTTACATAATGAGATAATATATATATATAACATTAATTATATGTATTCATCATAGGTCCATATAAATATGAGTGGATTATCTTATGTGATCTCGTTGGTTGGATTTCCATGATTTTGGTTTTCCTCAAACCGTATTTCACATTGGATAATAATTTGAAACAACATCTCTATATTTATTAATTGGGGTATAAATATCCAACTATTTTATTTTGAAATTTTACTCAATATATTCTTCCAATTATGAAAAATGTTCATGTAATAGATATTATTTTATTCTTTGACAGTTATATTACAATAATTTATTATATCACCATACCTAAATAATTTACCAAATTTTCTTTCAACTTTATTGTATCTTCTTCCATTTTGTATTCCTATGATGAGGTAAGTGTATATATTGAAAATGAATACCTTACCTTCTTCATAGATCTTATTTACACCAAAATAGTTGTGTTTTTTGGGAATTAAAAAAAATGCTTTATCAGAATCTATTTTTTAGTCTGTAATCTCAAATGATCTAGTTACGTAGATTTTAAGGGAAAATTAATTCAAAAATGTATACTCTCCACCACTATTTAATTCTATATTATTCAATACATTAATGTCCCCTATAATATAAGAAATTTAAACACTATTAACAATCCCTGGATTAATCCTTTTACTAACATTAAATTCTAATATACCAATGAAATAATTAATAACCTTGTATACTCATTGAGTATTTTTTCAGAAACAATTATTCATTCTAACCTAGAATCATGTTAATATATTCTTAAATGTTGTGAACATCATTCTCAAAATTTCCCAGATCTCCTCCAGGATATGTATTCAATTTTTTTATTTTTAATTATGGTGGATTTAAAATAATTGCATTCTTTTTCTCTGCTAGTATCCATTCATTTACTGTATAGATCTCAGATAATTCTAGAATTCTATAATTCCTTAGAAAATAAATATTATTCCAAATATCATGTTACTTTTCCCCAAAAAATACACCAATGAAATAGTATCCTTAAAACCACTTCTTTCATGAAACTAATTGTATTTGTCATAAAATACATCATAATATATATGCCTATTTTAATCATCCAATTACTTTTATATTTGTAGAGTATTCCCTTCTCATGTTGTCATTAATATTCTTTAAGGTATATGTGGTTTATCATTTTTTAATCAACCAAGGATTTCCTCAATTAACTTTTAAATGTTAAACTATTATGTGAAGAAAACATGACCTTATTATGATTTGTAGATTTTGTTTTAAATTATCTTTGTTTGAAAAACAAATAATCACTTGGTTATTACTCTTGTATCTATATATACTTCATTATCATAGTTATCACTTATTTATCTTAAGTAATTAATATTATTTATATTCCTTTAATCAGCCAATTTTATTTATTAATCTTTTTCACAAAAATTATTCTCTCACTCCTTTAACATATTTAATTATTATTTATCTTTTTCATTATGAATTTTGATCTTTTAAATACAGTGATTCTTTTTATTGTGAAATACCTTAATCTATTTATCCAACATATCAACTTATATATTTAGTGATCCAATTACACCTTATTGTGTATTTATTTCAATAAAATATTCACAATCATCATTCACCATGTGTTCAATGTAGGTTAGTTCACTTTCTTCATCACATGTTAATATTTCTCTTTATTTTTCATCATATGTTGGGATATTATGATTTGTCCCTAAAAAATATGTTTGAAAAAAAATCATGTATAGTAGTTTTATTATTTCTTAATCGACATAATCCTCCTATTTATTATTTGAAATTTTCATTGTTCTTATTAGTCTTCCTATTATCTATAAAAATTCATTCCCTTCCCTTTCATTGAGGTCTCTCTTCTCTACATAATTATCATAAAAAACAACTTCTTTCTAGGAGAATAAATAGAAAATTATATGAATCCATGATAATTCATTTACAAAATTGTGAGTTTTACATTACACTTCATCTTTACTTGTTTTATATTTTAGAGATAATATCCATTATTCTCATGCATTCCAATTCATTATATGATTCATAAAAGTACTCAAAATCCCTTAAAAAATCGTCAAACTATTCAAGGAATTAAAAAATATCATCCTTATAATTTTCAATAAATAAGAATCATTCCAAAACATATTGTTAAAAGAGAATTATTGAAATAATATAGAGATAATCCATACCATTGTTTAGTAATTAAGATCATTATGTCAAACCTATATCAAAAGAATATCATTTATTTTATAATAACATCTGATTCATTTTAATTAACCCCAAATCCTTTGATGTGGATGAATATCTAATTTAATGATTTAATGTAACAAAAAATTGTCTTGTATTTTTCCATTCGACTATATTCATTCATCAATCTTAGGAATTTTATTTTTATATTCTTTGATTTTGATATTTCCTCCATACATTTTCTAATGTTCATACCAAATTTCTTTTTTTGGATTGAGTCCTATTACATTAGTGTGGATATTTTAGAAAATGATGATATAATTTCATTTTTGGATTTCCCTAATCTTCTAGACTTATAATGTCTGTTAATATCATAGGATTATTTCTATCAACTGGTGGAAACCCATAATCATAACATCACAAGAAATCGTGCTTTTATAATATGGAATTATTTATTCTATAGCCACAAGCCTTAATGAACTCACCCCTAGGAATTATATTTGAATAAGATCAATATTTTAATTAAATATTTCATTAGATCGTGGATATGATATTTTTATTATGGTTATGGTATAATCTTATAGAATAATCTCAATAAAGATGCATAAAAATTAACCATCCTCATAAATTTATCAGAATGATCCAAATTTGTATGAGATATTTAATTCAAAAATTATTTATTATCCACCTCATTATAATACCTTTAAATGATTTAATATATGATATATTTCTTTGATTGAGTTGATCAAAATATATCTATGATAATTTGATCACTTCTGTAACTCTCATTATATCATTGATAGAATAATTATTCAATGAAACATAGTATCAACCTCCCAGAAATTTTATTCCAATACTTTATTTCCATTTAATTTAATTATATTATCATATAAATAATGTGAATGATATTTCTAGAATTTTTTTGGAAATTATTCCTTGATTATAACTACAATTTAATATCTGGGAAGAATTTCAAATAACCCACTTAATTTTTACCATATTTATGATTATAAATTGTGAATTTGATATCCTCTTAAATATACCACCATTAAATTCACATTTATTATTTAATTAAAATGACAAAAATCAGGGACTGAATAATGGATTTGACCAATAGTTATGACATATATAGACTTAATGTCCGGATAAAAATCATTACATTTATTTTTTCCCATCTTATCAACCTTTTCAAAATGTAAATGAACCTTCCATGTTACCCACTAACTGTGGAATGACAAGGACATTTAAAATATATAGTCATTGTTCATTTCATAATTATATAATATATCACATGAGATATTAAAATTTTCTTTTAAAATATACATTCAATCTTACCGACATTTGGTATCCATTCCTCTGTTATTTTTTAAATCTACTTCTATCATTAATGGTTAGAAGTCCATTAATTCATTTTACATTTCCTATATAATGATCCATTCACTAATTAGATAAAACATTAAAATTTTCAAATTTACCTTATAAATTCATATTTATCCTTACAATGTTTTATTTTAACCACACAAAATAATTAAGGCATATCAATTTTCTTTCCCATGAAAACAAAATCAAAAATTATTGAAATAAATTGATTTTTTATTAATTTAAACTCATGTATTTATTAATCCCTCAAAAAAATAAAATCATTATACAAAACTTATAACTCAACTCCATTTTCTTCCATTTATTTAATAAATGGAAATTGAAAACAGTTATAATCCTTCATCTATTTAACTGATAACTATAGTAAAGTCAATACATACAAATATTTACCCTTTTATATTATTAATGTGTACGATCTTTTGGTTCTGTGTTAGATATTATATTTTTTAATAAATTTTAAATTTAATGTACTATCAATTTCATCATTATAATTGTAAATAATAATTGTATGTACTCTACCAATTCTTGTTCATATTAGTGATGGTATGCTTGAAAACCCAATTATTGAGAAACTACATAGTGGTATAATCTATAAATCTATATATGGTGCTAAAAATGTAAATTATTTTGTAGGATATAGATATTTTTCATTATCTTTATTTATAGAATTTATAATGATGATCATAATAGGACATAGATCTTTATATGTAATAACGTCTACATGCCTCAGTATGTCAACTGTGGTTGAGACACCATCCTTAAATACCATAGGGAAATAAATGATTATATTCTTATAATATTCACCATTTCAGGAAAAAGTGACGATTTTACACTTGTATATATTTAAAAGGGTATGTAGGTAATATTATTTGATCACTATTGATATTATTAATATCACGTACCTTTTTTGAGTCCCTGAGTTTGTTTGAAACTATGAGTTTGATGGTAATGAATTAAAATATTCCATAGAATCATGATTATCTCTTTACATTAGGTTAGAGGAATATTCAATCAAGTATCATTAGTTACAATATTTGACAGACATATCCACTAATATGGTCATTCAAGGGCATGACTGATCTACAAGAACTACTCCATGGTGTTTTCCCATGACAATGATTCATGTTTAGTGGAAATATTCTCATAAACAATGTTTAAGAAGAAGTAAATTTCATTCCAGTATATTTATTCTATTGGAACCCAATATAACCTATTGAAACCAAAGATCTTGAGTTCATCCATTGATCCTATTGATGGGAACCATGATAAAATTTTTAGGCTCGCCACATGGACTGGTGTGTGTGGTTTTAAGCCATTAAAATTAGAGACCAGTATGGAATTATGAACAATTAGATGGTATGATTCCATATTATAAAATCCTAAATCTATAAAATGACATTTTTAGGACAGAAAATGAGTGATATTTATATACAGTACCAAAACATTCCAATTGATGGAGTAATATACTAATATATAATAGTTTTAGGGAACATCCACAAGCATGTGGAGCGAAACGATTTCACAGAATTTCATTAAATGTTTTGACATAATGAACCATAATGATCTCAGATTTATAAATTAGGAATTTGAATTTTATTTTCAACATCATAATTAGTAGTGGTATTTAGAAACTATTACTGTAACCCAAAATCATCATGTTGATTGGTGAATATCATGTATGACTATAGACAAAAATTATATTGTCTATATAAGGATGTGATAGATTCTCAAAGCATTATAAACAAATGATCAATATATATTTAATATCATCAAGACATCTAGAAACATAAAGGGTCTTGATGTTCCCATGGATAGAAGATTCCCAATCCACTTATATAAATTAGATTACCATATAACAATTTATGGATCCATTGTCTATAAAATATAATTTTCCCATGAATTCATCCACAAATATTATATTTCATTAAATATAAGTAATAATTACCTACCAGAGAACCCTTGGGAGGTTGAGTGAATCTAGAATAAAAATATTAAAATGAATTGTGGAATGTTAATTAATTATTTCATACATATTGACCAAGGTGTGGTGTTTCATAGTTTGAGATTAGACTTTTTCCTGAGGATTTGTAGTTGGAGATTCCATTGTTGATCACTCACTGTCATTACTAGAACATGTGGATTTTTATTCTATTTCATGGTCTGGTTAAACAGGCTTTCCCACATTTCTATATTGGAAATATAATTTTCAAATGACTACCATGTATTACAGTATGAATCAACTATAATGATTCTTATATGATTTAGGATTGTAGTATTGTTTCTATTGGGATTCTTAGAGAGTTAGACTTGAGGTTTTTTAAACATTAACAAATTTACTAGAAAGGATAACTAATTGTCAACTTTTACCACATTTTCATTCTCACTAAATAATATAACCTACTCCCAAATTATTGGATATGAATTTGGGGTTTTAAATGTATTCTTCATCGATGAAGGGTTCTTTTAGGTGTGTGGAATTAATGCAACCATATTATAAATATTCTTCTAAAAAAAGATTTTCATGGTGGGGTGGTTCCCATTCGCTAAATGATAGGGGTAATAAGTTGATATGGGACTAGACCAGTCTAGAAATTGTAAGTGTTTCTTATTCTAGATCAATGTTCCAATTTTATTTGTTACACATAAATTTGAGAGGATGTGATGTTGGATATATTACATTCGGTGTATCAATGATATTTAGAGTTTCAAATTGTATATTTAGTTGTTCCCTAACTATTACATGTTCTTGGATGATTGATTTTTTCTATCAAGTAATTTAAAATCTAAGAATTTTGGGGTGATAATTATTTCAATCCTTCATCACATTTTAATATAGTAAATAATATGATGGTATTTTATGTCGGTGATCCACAAAACATTACTTTCTTACTGTCTAACTGTTTTTAGATAATATCCTTGATGATAAAATGGTATTCAATATTATTATATAACATTTGAGGGTATGTGTGTTAATTTAATATATAATTTATGGTAACCTCATTGGTCCATTTGATATCAATAAATAGAAAATAGTTTATTTTCAAAGATAGAAATTAAAATTCCTACGATTTTCAATATTTGGAAGGAAAATAATATTTTGTTTATCTCTTGAAATTTAAGGAGATTTTTTTTCCTATTTCACTATTGTAGACGGTGTTCTGGTGACATTTTTGTTCTGATGTAATAAACAATGTGATGTAGATTTGGATTAGGATATGGATCTAGTATAAATTATTGTTTATGCCTATATATACCAGTTTCTACGTTACTAGGTCTCATTCCTTGTGTTTGTGAAATCAACAGATATTTTTTCTTTATTTATTAAATATTGTTTTCTAACCATTGTTCTACTATATGTAAATCCTAGAGTCCACAATAATTCTTTAATATAATTAGAAATGTTTTCAACGTCACCAAGAATTTTTCTATTAGTATTCTTTGTAGCATCTCTCATTGGAGTTTTGTGTTGAATGAGTATATCAATCTTGTCCAAATGGAAATGAAATTTAATACCTACTAATTTTCACACCTAAGTGAGTTAAAGATATCTAGGATAATTTCCATTCTTAGTGTGAAGATGAATTTGTAAACTTATTATTTATAAAGACCTTTTTTGTGTTCAAATTTATTTAAATAGAATTTTTCTATAAGATGTGAATATTGGAACATCAACATTTTTCATGGAACATCAATGTTTTGTCGCTTCCCACTTCGTTAGTTTTCCTATAGAGGGTTTAAATCATAAAACAATGTTTTTATAGTTTTTCTCAAGTATCCTATAACATTTAAGGCCGGGATGGTACGATTTCCACGGTTTGAACGATTAGGAGTCATGTACACCAATATAAGATATAGATTCCAATTCAGCTATACTATTTTACACATACATTTGACAAAATTAATTTGAGTTTAAAGGGAATAGATGGGGTAGAAGGGATCTGAAAATGTTATTTCCTAATATGATTCCCATATAGAGTCTATGGAAAAACCCCTAATTTATGAAAAACATTCTATGCATGTCAGAATTTCATAAACATATTTTTACAATGGTGTCTTACTTGATATAATGATATATTATTCCCTAATGAAGAAAATTATTGACAGTATATGGTCATTGAACATAGCTTAATTGGTTACCAAATTACTAGCTGCGTAGTATTATTGAATCAGTAATCATGCATCATGTGGAATGTTCTTATCAATACAGCTTCATTATTGGAGATATATTTGTTTAGTCCTACATTTTTTACTAATTGGGTATATTTTTTTAGAAAGTCATATATGAGTTTCTTTAACTCCATTAACTCATCCTCCTACTATGATAGATTTTCTTTGGTGATGAAAGCTTCATCCTATTTGTTGGGGTTGCATATAACCACTCTGTTCCATTTATATTTAATTATTATATTGATGGAGGTGGTTGATATATATTAAGATAATTTATGTCCTATGTATGAATCTAATTTTGAGTCAAAACACATTCTTATAATATTTAATTATATACTATTCCTTAGAGAGACATCTTCTCATCATTCTATTATGTATCAAAATCATGCACCATATCATATTCAATATTGGCCCTAATAAAATTCTCAAATAATTACCATGAATTAAATTTATGTCTTTATCTGTAACAATTTTATTGAGGGATTATATTTCCCTTCAATATCTTATATTGGGAGGATTATAGTCCTCATCGGTACGGGACTTCATAGAAAGTCATTATGACTTATAAACTCTAGTGTAATTGACATTTATTCATTGATTTTATTTGGGGAGTTATTTTTTAGTTAGTACCTAAGAGAATTCATATGATCCTCTACTGATCATATTATCAATGAGAGTGATGGGTCACACAACAATTAAAATAATAAAGATAATTTTTTTATGGATCTACATAATTAATGGAAGACTAACATCCTCTCCCTCTTAAGAGGTAATAATGAACCCAAACCAATGGGTTTAGGATGGATAAATTTTTAAACAGTAACATCCTAAATAGATTATATGTTATGATCCAATGGGTGGTGTTGGTGGTGAAATTCTCCCCATCCATATGGGATGGGGTTGTAACTATATCACCACTGAGGATACATCCATTGAAAATTTCTTTGACTTCTAAAAATTTACCCAAAAATGTTATTTATGGACTACCTATTATGGATGAGATATCCTCACTCTAGTGGTTTAATATCTAATGAAAACATTTTTATTTATCAATTTAGAGGAATTCATGACTTTCTTATTTGCATTATAGAAGGGTTTAATAATTTAATGTTCTGATAACGTGTTTCTTTATATGATTTTTGAGCTGGGATTCTTGTGATAGAATAGTGAAAATATATAGCTCTAGGACAGAATACTTATACTTAAGATATATCATTTCATGTATCCATTCTCGGTGAACAATCCAAGCTACTGATAATTGTGAAATATATGGCCCCGTACATGACCAATAATTTTATGTGAACCATTGGTGGGGAATTAGTTAATATTGAGTGGATAACATTCAGAGATATATGTTTGGCATGTAAATGAGTTTTAATTCTATGGAAGACATGCGGATCCACGCCAATATTAATTAGGCTTAGTCAACATATATGACCTACACTCCATGTGTCCCCAAATAGATTATTTACTCATTACAATGCAAACTCATTATTTTGATATAGTATTGGGACACCCATATCTATTTACTAAGATAATGTATTCATTCATCTATTAATACTTCGAGAATGTGATTCTGGGGAGGATCCATGAGAGAAAACAAAACCTAAATTATATCTTTTTCCAATTATTTCAACATGATTAGGTGACCCTTATCATTATTAGAAATGGTTTCTTTAATTTAATTTGACCATATTTTTTATTATCCTACATTCATTTAATTAAAAGAAAGAATTATAATAATATATTTTATTGATTCAAATGGTTCATGTTACTTATGAAGAATTAGTGATGATCTTAACCACAAATCTATCATTGTTCAGGGTTATGTGACACTGATATGTGATGAAGAACATGGTGTTAATGTCCTTTTCATATAGAGTGCCCCTTATTATGATAAAATATTTAATGTAATTTAATAACAGGGGGCATTCATTCAAAAATATTATGTCATTGTATGGAATACCATCATAACGATCACCATTAAGAGGGCCTCTATAGTTATTTAGTGTGATACATAAGAGAATAGAATCCTAGTGAGTGATATGGAGAGGTCCTTTAGAGTTGAAGATCCTAGAATCGTGGGGATGTTTTTCATGTACATGTATTCATTACACTATCAATAATTGACCATAATATTCTTGGTCACTACTAAATTTAACCATTAAGACTCTATATTGTCATTTCTTATAAGACTAGTGAAATTTTCCTAAATTATTAACTTTCCTAAATATAAACTTATTTTTTGTTTTTATGGAAGGGTAATTTGGGTTGTAACATTGATGAAGATTTGAGTTGTATAGTGTGAACAAAAACAATCACGTGTGGGATCCGTCGAAGGTAATTCCCTTCTTATCATAAAATTTTGTTGATAATTTCATTTAATCATCACAGAGATACATTGATGAACATATCAAGCATTGAATATAATAGTTATATAAGACAAATCCTTAGTGATTTCTATATAGATATACTAATGAGAAACATATATATGTGTAGGATTATTATTTTTACACAATTATATCACTAGGATATGATTTTAACATTTAGTACTAGGACCATGGATATAAATCTACCCCTTTTCTACTATTGTGATAGTAAAATAGACTTTCTAGATGATGTGTTGTGAAAAAATATGATATTAATATTTTTTTTCGAAGGAATATGTTAAAAATCATCTAGTATGGGAGAAATGATATGGACCTACCCCTATAAATTTCTTGGATCAGGTAAGTAGATTATTCTAGGTAATTAGGAATATTAAACCACCCCTAGTTCAACAACATAAAATAATAATAAGATTCTCATGTCACCCCAAGGATATGATCATAAGAACGTTCTATCGCCAATATGTTAAGATGAAATCCTGAAGGGTGTGTATTAGCAATATAATCCTATCTCATTTTTGCAACATAATATTCTATTGGTCTTCCATATCAAGAGTAGTGATATGAGTATGATATCATTTTTCCTTCACCATAAAAATATTATAACCATCTCTGTTTGTGGGTGTATGTATATGACATTAATCCTTCATAATATCTAGAGTATGGCTATGATATTCATATTTTGGAATAAATATATTCTTCTATTCCTTCCATGTTGTTATCTTCCTCCCACAAGAAGACATCCTCCTAGGATCTCTATTCTTGGTGACTATGAATATGATATCTTGACAGACCACCTTAAGGAACTCTTGATGTGTTGGAGCCCAAAAATAATTGAAATGAAAATAACTATTAGGACCCCTATTAATAATATCTTGAGAACTAGACAGCATCCACTTTAATGTAAGGGAGGTAGTTTCTTAATATTTTAGAGGAAGAATCCCATAATGGTGGAACACAAATGTTTAGGTCAAAAAATCATTCTCAATCCATTATTTTTATGATAAAAACTAGGCTTCAACTCATGAAAACATTCTTAAGACACCTCCAATTATTTTATTGTTATCATAAGATGGTATTATGAAAATAAATAATTCTCAACATTGAAATCATGATGTAGAGTATGAGAAGGAATCCTATTAATTAATGCATCCACAAACATTACCTCGTCAATGGTAAAAAAAAATTATTGGATTATAGATCTCAATAGCATGAAATTTGTGATGGGGGATACTAGCTTTTCTAGGATGTTGATCAGGGAATGCAATGGTTGATGATTCCATTATTTATTTTAATAGCAGTCTTATAGGATAAAAAAGCATAAAATACATTAATGAAATATCATATGCTAAGGTTCATTGAAAATTGATCTCTTTCATTTTTAATGATTTTTTGTGAGGATCATACTTCTATCTGTAATGGAAAACACAAGTTAATTGTGTTCATCTTTAAATTATAGCCTAAATTATTAACGAGTGTGTTTATTATGATATACCCGCAACATAATCAGTAACAAATCATCCAAGTTGAATGGAGGTTAGGCTAACACCAACTGTTTTAGGTAAAATACTTCCTTTCATGGTACTATCTTAAAAGATTTATAATGTTTTCACAAATCCTTTTCATTAGATTTATTAACACATCTAGATCCCCTTATGAAAATGATTGAGTTTGTATGTGAACTGATGGGACAATATGTTTGTATTAGAGTCTCTCCATATCTCACTTTTCTGTATTACTGTTTATAATATGATTTAAATCCCCATAGTTTGGTGCTCAAAAAATTATCAATTTCTAAAAAGCTAGTAGGAATTTTATTCCCTTTATGGTAAACATCAATAGGAATGTCTTTATCCTTAATGAAATATCGATCATTCACAAATGTGAGTTCCTAAAATCATGTATATCAATGATTATTCCAACGATGGTGACTATTTGGAAGGTAAGCCTTAGAAATGTTCTAATTTATTCTATATAATGAAAGTATTTGTTTCAGAATCTAGTATATAAGATAGTGAAATGCTATTAAAGTCTGTAATATCTTATTCAATGAGAAGATTTTATGGATAGATTAAAAATAAAAATGTGATAATCATTATAAAAAATAACTAATAGAGAGTGTAAAGTGTTAGAAAAGTAGAATTTTGTTTATACAGAGTTATTTATGGAGAAAGACAAATATTGTATGAGAAATAAAACCATGTTCCAAAATTGATATTTTTTATTATGTTCCAAATGCACTGTGGCATGATGTATTGTAATGTTGAACTGTACTGGATGATCCTAGTTTAGTTTTTAATGATGTATATATAGAAGGAGATGATCCATAAGAGTTGTGGTGGTCTACTAGGTCTATGGATAATGTGTTAAGGTTTGATTCCAATATATACTTTATACTTTTCATATATGGTTGAGATCCTAAAATCCTTGAGGGTGAGAAGATGGAATGACACATTTAATTGGCTATTAACAAAAAGATAGTTTTGGATTCCTTATATGATTCTAATACAATGGAAAAAATGGATAGTTTATAATAATAGAAGAATATTCTAAATATATTTGATTATCATAAAAATAAAAAATCATCCAAAAGAGTTTGACGGAAGTCATGAGTAGGTTTTAAAGAGTTCCACTAAAAGAAATGAGCATATTTCAATGATATATTATATATTATTATGGAGAGAAAAAATCACCATATTTTAAAATAGGATTCTATAGATTGTTATTTTCTTAAAAAACATTATATAAATATTACATTTCATCATGAGATTTTTTTTTGGAGAAATCTAAACAAAAAATCAATAAGTTCTTTTTTTGAAATTGAATGTGGGCTTCGGTTTGAAATCACACCTAGAGTCTGTATGGGATTAAGTGAGATCAAAGTCTATAGAATCATAATAGTCATAACATTGTAATAAACATATGTGTTTTCCATATAAATTTATAAAATTTATGTTATTATATGGTTTATGATGATTGATTTTTTGGTCATTGTTCATATGTACATTGACAAATTTCTCTTAGCTTAACTAGTGAATGTGAGGCTGAAAAGGTAGATGTCAAAATTTTAATAATTTTTTTAAATGAGGGATATTTGTTTTCCAATGAGAATGTTAGGGATAAGGATAAAAAGGGACTTATGATCTGTAATATTTTTCTATTAGTTATAGTATTGTTGGAAGGTACTGGAATTATTTGATATGGGTGAGCCTAATCCTATGGGAACTCCTATTGCTAGATGCATTAATTAGTATATATATATATGGCACCCAAAATGGATTAAGTGGAGATTTTCAAGGTGAATTCATTATATACATACATATTGAGAGTCTTTACCTCCACCATTATTTGTAACATGCCTGGTATCACTAACATGGAGGTTTTGATTAGAATATTTATGGAAAATATGGGAATGGGGCATTGAGAGGACAATAAGAATATCTCATAATATCTCAACAATTCAGTGGATCTTTTAGTCTATTTTAAAAAATATGATCCCCTATAAGAGTATTGGAGGATGATTTTTATGGATATACATATTTCAAAAAGGGTACCATTGGTTTTGGGTTCACTTTTAGAGGAACCACTATGTACTAATTATCGCATTTATAAATGATTGTTTCATAATTAACTACAAAATATCACTAAATTGAAATTATATATGTAGGGAAGGATTTCATATGACTAAAAGGTCTATATGAGGAAATTAGAATAATGAAGGAATTAATAATTATGTAGTGTTATTGAAATAGTGAGATTCACTTGGATTATGATTTTGACTTTCACTCAAAGAATAATCATATCTAATTGAAATACAACTTAATATATGATGATTATGGAAGATGGATTTCTAGAAATAGGTAATATATAATTGAATAAAAATATATCTCATATGATAAAAAAATAACAGAAAAAGAATAATGTGTTTTTATGATTTAGTGTTCAATGGACAACTAGAGGTCTAATCATCTCAAAATAAATGATATATTATATAGAGGGGACTGAAGATTAGAGTTTTGAATCATAATTCTTATGAGAATTATGACTAAGTGGAAAAAATGAAAAATGATTGTAATGTGGTTTAATGTTAGACATGGTTTGGAATAAATTTTCTTGACTTAGTGTTTTTGGTCAGGAAAATTTGTACCTTTATGAATGTTTTTTATTATGACCAATGCCTTTAACACATAATATTACATGATTTTATGTATAATACAATACAATGTTTGAATAATTTAGTTTCATTGTATAATAAGGCACTTGATTAGAAAACATGAAACTAAAAACAAATACATAATTTATATAATCTCCATAATGATCTTTGAGGAACCTTTGAGTTACTATAATTTCACAGGATAACATGAGGAATACATTGAAAAAAGGGAACATCTAAATAGCCTTATAGGGGAATAAAACTGGGAATAATGTGTCATACATGTGTTGGAAGTAATAACATGATAAAATAAAAGATATTTATCATGAATACACATATATTAGAATAATATATTGTTTATGGAATAATATTATCATGAAAATATTATAATTTAGAACCAACATACAACATGGCATAAATATGAGTCAATGTTTACTACCAAGACTAGATTACATAGTGGAAAGAATCTAATTATTGATATGGTTTACTCCAAAATCATATTCATAAAATATAAGGACACTATAAATTAACCAATACATTAGTGAAGTATCTCCTATCACCCATAATAAATTATTCAAGAATATGTGTTCCACACTTATAAATCAAACATAAGGGATACACATAAAAGATACCCCTCGAATGATGTGGGCATCGTTATCATGTCATAAGGCATAACCGAAGGGTGTAATATAATGGAATCCCTGAATGAAGGGATTATATAATTTCTAGATAAAAATCAATTAGATATTGTAACATATAATTAATAAACTTTTCCAACTGAAGTGAATACATAAAAATGAGTATTTAGGAAACCGTTGAAATGGGACAGTTTAGTGAGGTTTAAGGAATAAAATTAAATAGTATTTAAGGATAAACAAATAATAATTGTTATTAAAAAACTAGAAAGTAAATAAAGTATTCATTCATGAAAATTTTGGTGATTTTATATAAAATATTAGTGGACTAAATTCATTTATTAATTATACTTGAAAATAGGTAAGAAAAATAAGAAGTTCCCTTTAATCGGTCTTTCTTATTAAGAGGAATTGGGAAGTGAATAAAAAACTTGTATTTAACCACAAAATAAAGATTATTTGAGATATATAAATATTTTTTGAATACATACATAAATTTTGGAGGATGAAAATAATTATAAACAAGAAATAAAATTAGGTAATGAGAGAGGAAGCATAACCTGAAGGAATAAACTGAGGTTCAGAGTGATTCTCTAACTTCAGTCTGAATGAATTATAAAATATCACATAATGGCCAATATAATTATATTATATTAACTAATTAATTAATTAATAACCTCTTATTCATGTATTTATTTTAAATGTTTTTATTAAGTTCATTTATGGGCATTTCAATGAGTTATACTATGGCTTTTCGTCGTTCTGGGAGTGTTCATTTTCATGTTTTCAGGGTCGGTTTAATTGTTTATGGTGATGGAATTTCTTTTTAAATTAGAATAATTCTACATATTTGAATTTATAGGGTTTTACGTAACATTAAATAGTTTATATTTTTCTTATATATAAATCTATTTTCTTGAATGAGGATGACTCATTTGATAAAACGTGAATGACAAATGTTATGATTATTTTGGAAGATTTCTAATCATCGCATAATAGTTTCATTTAAATCAATATTATTTTTATATATTTTTCAAGAACATGAAAAGAGTTATATTATACATATAAAAATATTATTTAACCATACCACCCTTGAATGAGGAAACGGAAAAATGAAAAATCATTATCCATGGAGACGTTAAACAACCATAATTTCGAAAATGATTACGAATCATTGAATAAGAGGAGATGATAAAAGAGTGGGAAAGAAGATATTATATATATACATATAATTATTGTATATTCATGATACTAAATATTTAATGATTTTTTGTATTAAGTAGGTAATCAGAATGTAGAATACGAAATGAAATAATAATATATGGTTTAGGGAAGTGACCACTAGAATACTAACTCATTGAGGATTTTTTAAGGACCATGTAATTGCACTATTAATGACACTAGTATATCTTGGATGTGGGGATGTGTATTGATCAATGAATTGTCTTGAATATTGAAATTCAACTAGGTTTAGAAAGCATAGAAGTTTGAAAGAGTTGGGAGTATCTGATTATGATATTCATTGGTTTATTACATTGGATCAAGACTATTAATAATGTTGATTCCTATTAATTATTTTAGTAAATGGTTTAAGATAGTATATACCTATGGGTTCTTACATTATACATGACTCAAAAATTTATGTATTTGGCCTCTAATTTTAAGTACCATAGATTACCATATTTCACTATTCAAAAAAACACTCAACTATTATGGAGAAATTAAAAAACGTCAATAAAACCTATTTTTTATATTTATATTTTTTAAATATAATACATTTTATGAGAATAAATGTTTTTAAAATATTTTAAATTAAATTTTTAAATCAAATCAACATTTATGCAAAAATACAGATTTTAATATTATAATCAATTATTTGACCATGTGAAGAATTAAGTAAGGACAAATAAAATTTTCATATTATTATAACAGAGAATAATAATAATTAAATGACGTCTTATATGAAAATAACGTTTCTTTTAAATCATTATATTAATTATAAAATTATAACTTTTTTACAAAAAAATGACACTAAATATAACATTTTTTATAAACATTATTTACAAATACTATGATATAATTAAATCATAATTATTATTCATAAAATTCTTATTTTATGTACTCTCATAGGCAGTGTTACTGTTCTAATGGCCATATTACTACTTATTAAATTGGGAATACTATTCCAATAGGTAGACTTGTAATAGTCATATAGGTTCCTTAATTTAAATAAATACCACATATTTTTGTCATTCTTCATTACATTAGACATTCTATCTTGGTTATATATTCTCATATTGGAAATGAATAATATATCATTAAATTTTCTTAATTTCTACAGCTTTGTTCATGAGTGCAGTCATTCTAGTGGATCGAGAAGATTTAAATTTTCTAATTCTTATTATATTAATTATTAGTAATTATCATAATATAATTATAAAGAATTCTTATAGGCTTAATTTTTAACTAATGTATCATTCATAATTTATGATAATAATGTTTTTATTATGTTATATTTTTAATTTATTTGTTTCATGACATAATAAGGGGGATTCCATTGATAAAATTTTTGGTCATTACATTGTCCAAGCTTAAGAAACTTCATCCACAAAAATACATTTTACAAAATATGGTGAAAATGTTTGATGGTATTTATCCCTCATAGCTTCCTATTATTTTGATGTCTATCGTTTATACTAATGGATTCACTATTGTCACAAAACTAGCTGAGTCATCATAGTACATAGATCATTATATCTACATTCAAAAATCATTGCCGACTGCTCTACCTAAAAGAGATCGTTTTATAGTTATACCCCCATGAGTTCAATAAATGTGGGATATCTAGTATGTTATTCTTCAATAGGTATATACGGAATACATTAGAAACTTTAGATATTGTTGGTGGAAGTTATTGTCAATATTCCATAACTCCGACATGACTATAAAATATTTATGGGGATGATATGCCTTGGACATAGCATTCCCATATTCCCAAATATCAAGACCCTCTTCCAAGGAGATACATATAGGAATAAATTTTCACAACCCTCAAACACTAAATCTAATCAATGTTTATTTTCATAGATAGTCTATCGTCTTTTTCATCAATGATATACTGATGGATGGTTTTTACATTTTATGCTATTTCTGTGACCATTTCAATTCATATCTGCTTATTTTCACCAACTTCATCCCATCATGAAGGTGTTCTAAATCATTTCACATATATAGATTCATATGGATCTATTTGGACTATTTAGTGGAAAATAATATTGTTAGATAACATAACCAATGGAATATGTTTATCACATCTTCACTAGAAGTCTATTGAGAATGATCTCAACATGTCCTATAGTGTCTGAATAGTTTTATCGAATTTTCCATCAACATGGGTGTGACAAGCCATAATAATGTTCAATATATAATGTAGATCACACATGATACATTTCTTGTATATGGATGTAAATCTCAGACCATGATAAGATATTATTAATAATGGTACTCCATGAAAATTAACAACTTCTTGGACATTTATTCATGAATGTTAGTCAAGTGAGAAGTTCAATCGAATCTCAATAATTTGATTAGTCATTTAAAGATGATTCGAAATGACCCATATAGAATTATTTCATCTGTATGTTCCTGGATGTACAATTACAATTCACATATTGTTTTTCCCATTTCTATGTATCTTAGGGTAATGGTTGCATCATCCCCTGATACTTTATCATTTAATCCATCACATTCTCACATACAAGACACTTTGATGTACATTCAATGATCTTCTTCATATTATTATCCAACGAATTGTGATCTCAATGATGTGGATATAGCTTTTTTCCCCCTGGATGAATATCAAAGGTTTATCCATGTGCATCATTCATCATCACTTTCTTTATCTCTGGATTGGATGGTACACATTCTCATAAACCAAATATTACATCTCCTTCCTATACAATTTTTAACTATTGGTATTCCCCATTTTATATATCATGGACATATTTTCATTATTTCAAAATCCTCTCATTGAGCATCCATTATCATCTCTAGAATAAATTCATGGAGAATTATTTTCCACAAGAATTTTGATGTACCATCCTTTCTGATTCCCATTTCTATCCATTATAAGTCTATAAAAATTGGATCCTCATCAATTCTAATAATTGATAAACATACAATATCCTTTCTACATAGATTACTTTCCTACATCATTTGATTTACCATTTTGATAGTGAATTGATAAGTCATAATCCTTGATGAGTTATAACCAAATCCACTAATTAAAATTAAGCACATTCTATGTGAATATATATTTAAGGCTCTTATGAAAAATCTATATCTCAAACTCTTCTTTAAGGATAATTCTGCATAATTTTCAGTGTGATGAACACATCCTCTTACAAAAATGATGAATGTTATTTTTTTCTAATGAACTATCAGATTCATTGAGGCATAGTCTATTACATTATCATTTTTCATAAGTACAAAACCAATCCCATTATTTGATGCATCACATTTTACCATAATAATTTCTGCACGAGGCAGTAGTGTATGTACAAGTGTAGCGACAAACCTATTTTTTTACTCATAAATGAAATATTCACATTCACTAGTCCACACAAAGTACTCCATTTCGAGTCATCTTGTTTATTGTTATACTCAATCATGATATGCTCCTAAAAAATCATTGATAATTCCAATTGAGACAAAGGAAACTATGGATCTTCATTACATATGTTGGACTATCCAACTCCTAAATTCCATTTGATTTAGAAGGGTCCAAAAATATTAATTTTATGTTAAAAAAATCTCCATGAATGAAACTCCCTAAAACATAACTCACATTTAATATAATTGTTATATATATTTTCATTCACAATGTCTGGAGAATAGTATTAAAATTCCCGTTGAGATCTTCCTTTCTTGTAGAGTATTTCATAATAAAATCAAAATAAACAACCCAAATTTTTTAAGAGTATTCTTTAAGGGCCTTATTCATTAGGTCCTAAATATTACTGAATTATTTCTGAGTGCGAATGTAATTACTATAATCTCAATGTTTCCATGGCTCATTTAGAAGGTATCCTTGGGAATATCTTCCTTCTTCACCTCTAATTAGTGATATCCCGACAGAGTTCCACCAAAGTAAATACATGGACCATGTAGTGGATCGAAATTACTCCTTCTATTTTAATGGTTAATTGTAATTTATCATGAGTTAGTTAAGCTCATTAAAATGAAGATAAGGGAATATTGAACAACAATTATTTTTGAAAAAAGTGCTGGTCCACCACATAGTGATGCACTCTGTCATATATAACTCTTTTCCAGATTATATTGTAACTATTTCCTTAGTTCTCCAAGCATAATGATGGCTATCTTATAATGATTCCTTGATACGGGAACAAATGGAGGTATAGAATCTAATAAGAACTCAACCTATTATTAAAGAATTATACTAGTAAAATATTTAGTGAATACATCAATATAGTCCCTCACAATGGTCATGTCTTCAAGTGTAATGTCTTGGACTTGGATTCCACCCAACCGTTCCTGATCCTGGTTGGCCACATGGCCTCAATAGCATCTCCCCACCTCACATAGGCTACCGACTAGAAGCTAGGGCCTATAAGAGTTAGTGGGGAGCGAATTCCCTCATTACAAGAGTATCAAAATGGAATTCAAACATAAAATAAATATCAGAAGCGAAATAAATATCAGTCAACTAAACAAAATCATGATAGGAACTCATATCAATAACTAGAAGTATCTCATATGAAAATGATCCATATTGTAAATATAACTAGAAACGTCCTAATAAGTTACATGGAAATGTAATAAAGATCAAGTATCAAAAAATAAAAAAATACCAATAAGGTATCCTAGTATCACAAGCCTAAGTTGGATTCTATTCACCCCAACTCTAAGGACACTGTCAAAAAACTGCAGCAGGGAAATTTGCCATATCCTCACCTACAACCATATAATCTATTTGTGTCCCTGAGGAGGCCCAAACGAGGTGTGAAATAAACATCCTAGTAAGAAACCACCAAGGAATAATCAGTTATAACAACAACATTCAAAGTTGTAGAAAAGGTATTGAATATAGAAAAGCAACTGTGAATTCATATGGCCAAAGTCTACTATAATTAGAAAAAATGAACATCCCTTCATACAACCTAAAAAATAGTTTTCTCCTAACAAAGTAGCTATAATAAAAAGTAAACTATTCACACAACCACCTTGTACATCCATCTGTATCAAATAAACCATATCCATGCTGTATAAAGAAGTCAAGATAATCCCACATCCATATAATATAGTGAAATATAGAATCCCATGAAAACACCATATATGAAAAATATTAAATCCCCCAGCCACGCTTTATAGTGAAATGTAGACTTTATGGGACAGATACAAGGTTTCATGTACCAGGGCATCTATATATTACATCTAGACCACAAAGTGATTGATCCAATGAGCTCTCCATAAGCATCCACATCTTGTCCCATGGGCGAACAGGTGGAAACATTATCTAGGCACTGGATGGGGTCCTAGGAGCATGGAAATTGAATGTCATATACGAACATATGCATGACAAACCCATCGGTTGGGAAGGCCCAAGGAATCTGATGGAATCAATACGTAAGGGGAAGAGTCAACCCAAGGCATCCACTACCGCATTTTAGATCCATGGAGAGCGTCCATGTAATTTATCAAAATTTCAATCAAATATTTCATTTTAAATAAATCAATTTAAATCAATCATTCCATGTGAGTATACTCACTCACATAAATATTAACAATCCACGTGTATTCCCACTCATGAAATCCACTTTTCAACGACAGAGAATATGGGCCTACCCTCCCATATAACCCGTTTAATGTTGCATTTATACTTTATATAGTTATACACACCCATGTTATACATTTTACAATCATAATTAAATAAAACAACAATGGAATATCTAGATATCACAATGGAATAATGCATTATATATTTTAAGTAGAGAAATAAAAATATTCAGTTATCTACAGGGCCTCCTCTTACTATTAATACACAAGAACACACCCATTAGGTGGCTATAACATCCATTAATAGGAGATTTCCTTAAGGTAAATCCCTTATATGATATTTTATTTAGAAATAGGTTCCAAAACAACTAAACGGATCCTATGGGAATCCTCACTATGTACGACTATTGCTAATATAAGAAACTCATTCAAAAAACAAGGCCTCCCCAGTATGGCCGATGTATAAAAAAAGATAAATGCTTGAAAAGTACTTGAAAGGATGAAAGAAGGAATAGACCACATACCTCAACTATGTAGTAGAGGGTACACCCATTATCAATTCCTAACACATCATAGTTTATGATAAATATAAATATTGGATGAAGAATGAGATATTAAGTCATATGAGGATAATTTCAAATAATTCAGTCGATAATCTAAATAATCCTAAATGAAAATAAATTAACCGAGTACTTGCCGATGAAGTTCCAAGGAGACTAACCATGCTCAAATCTAATCCTGAACAACTTCTAGATCTAAAAAACTATTTTAGACAGTTTTTATGCTTCATAAATTATAATAAGGGTTTTACATAAGCTAAATAACAGGATAAATCCTCTATTTTTAAAAACCCTAGTGGGTAGGTACACATCGTGTACCCCCAGTATATGTAAAGTACCTAGCATGTAGCCATCCTTTAGCCTATTTTCCGATTTTTTTCAATAAAAAAACCCACTAGACCACTAACCAGATTAGGGTATAAAAGAAAAAGAAATTTAAACACATTTTACCTAAAAATAAAATATCCATACCTCATTAACACTCAAGATCATACAATCTTCCCCACTTATAGCAATTTTCCTTCAAATGATATCTAAAGGGTGGTTAAGATTCTTCTAAAAACAACTCTGACCTCTAAGCATGTAATTCGGCCTCTATCCCCCAATTCACATCATGTAAACTATTGTTCTTCTATAGTACTAATACTAGAGGAACTAACCATCCTTCGAGAACATTCATGCTTATGGGAAGAATATGAATTAGATGCTCCTCAAAGGATTCATCAACCTAATGAGCAAAATCATCATGATGATAAAGGTGTGGTGGTTATGTGTTATAATCGCACAGATGAGATACATGGAATACGTCCTTCATGGATCAGTAACCCAAAGGTAACTACAACCAATTGGCAACCAACCCAACTCTCTCTAGAATCTCAAATTCCCAAAATTATCATGGTGAATTCTTACCTCATATTTTGATCTTTTTGTGTCCCAACCTCTATGAAACACACAATAAATCCTGATCCTCGACCTCGAACTCTAGAGGTTGTCTGCGGTGATAAGAATATGATTTTTGACGAAACTGTGTTGTAGTCGTCCATTTCCAAAAGAATTGGATATTCATAGAAGTCTCCTACATGAGACACAATCCCTATAAAGCTACCTGTACTCCTTCTAATCGTCAAAGGGGATAAAAACATTTTTTACTGTATATATCCTCCTAAGGATCCATCTGTAACATCACCTAATAATAGTTATTTTATTTGAATTCCACCAGGAAAATGGGCCTCTCCCAAGAGGCCCAAAAACCCAGTATGCATGCTCACAGCATGTCCTCAAGAACCTATATCATTTTCTATGACTTCCCATTAGTCCGAGAGAGGTATGTATTTCTCAGATGCACTTGTTTACCTAGTGCTCTATGGAAAATCTTCCTGAAATGAGAAGTAAAGCATGCATCCCAATATGAAATGATAGTTCTTGGTGCTACATGTGGTAGTTATACATCTCTAATATAAAAAATTTCATTCTTATCCACACTAAATTTACCCTTGATCCGAAACAAATGAGCGACATTTATAGTCCTGAAAACAAAATCCCACATAAAATCATTTGCTCGAGGTGACCTCAACAAACTAGCCAGGATATCAATCGCCCCATCATACCCTTTCTACTCCATAATAGGTAACTATTGTAAAATATTAACTAGTCATTGATGTTATTCCTTCACCCATTGATAGGTGGAACACAACATAACAAACCTATCCACCTCACGCTTCTTTCCTAGACACTAATATTGATGTTGCATGTCACGGTACATCTTGGTTACCCTGAGATGCACTTCCCAAGATGTAGAATTAATATACTACATCAGTTACTCACATATATCAACTGGAACCTAGACATGTCCATGGATACACTATATCTCATCATTGCCTACCGTCTGACTTAGAGAATTGTCCTTACCTACCACACACTCTTGTAGAAATAGGCCTTCTGAATGCCATAGGTTCCTCGTCTTAACATTCTCCAATAGGGTAGAGGACATATGTAATGATGATAGATATGACCACCCCTATCTATCGTACATCTCAAGATGCATCTCAGAGAACAATTCCATAAGATACTACTCCCTGCTGGCCTACTACACTACATGTATCTATGTCCATCCACATGACGCATCAACCACTGCATTTCCCATATCAAGTGTATATGTAATCTCGATGTCAAATGACTGTAGGTACTCCACCCATATTTTCTTCATATGATTTAGATCATGATGCTTAAATATATTCATGAGGCTTTTATGATTCTTGTATATGACAAAATGCTCCCATAGTAAATATTGCCTCCAATAGTGAGAAAGTTGTAAAACCACAAATAGATAGAGATCGTGTGAAAGGTAATTCCTATCATGAGGCCTCAACTATTGAGACTTTTACACCATGACTTGATCTCCCTACATTTGCACTGACCACAACCCAGTTTCAAAAAGATTCCTAGTAAACAATTTCACTCTTAGCCTGCTCTCGCAGTATCAGGACTTATGTTTATGTAAACCTCAATCTTAGATTTTTAAAGGTTTTCTAGAATGAATCTTACCTAAAAAACTTCACACCATTCTTTGTAAATCCTTTCAATGTCACTTCTAAGCAAGATAATTCCTTTATAAAATTTTTATAGTAATCAGATATCTCCATGAAACATTATATGTCAAAAAATTTCATAGTCTATAACCATGAAACTACTACTCACACAATTCCTGGGTCCACTAGAACTCTTTTTCCTAAGATGATGTGACCCATGAAGTGAATATGATCCATCAAGAAGTGTCACATTGCGAGAATATCATATATTAGATTCTATCTTGATGTATTCAAAATGATATCAATATGGTTGTCATCGTCATGTGGATTTTGAGGAGAAACCAAGATTTCATCCAAGAAACTACCACAAAATAATACATGTATGGATGGAACCTTCAGTTCATCATAACCATGAAACCTACTTGCACATTCATGAGACTAAATGATACAACCAGATACTCATATAACCCGTACCTACTATGAAAAAATGTAAGAGGTATGTATGCAGGTCAAACACCCACCTAGTGATATCTTGACCTCAATTTAATCATTGAGAAAACACAAGATCCTCAAAGCTAATCCAATATGTCATATATCCATGTAAAACGATAAATGTTTTTAATTTTCAACTAGTTTAGTTTCTATTAATCAACATAGAGACTAAGATTTTCATCCTCTTTTTTTAATGAAGGATCATCGAACCCCATATGATAGTACTAGGTTGAATAAACCCCTTCACCTGCAAATCCTCAAGCTACCTCTTGATCTCATGAAACTCCATCGTAGCCATCTTGTAAGGGGGAATGGATGTCGGCGTAGATCCAGACCCTATCTCAATGAAAAAATACACATCTTTATCAAGTGGTAACCCATAAAATTCATCGGGAAATACATCCTGGAAGTAATCAACCACTATAAGAAGTACTACCTGACTCTCTCTTTTCATTCAGAAACAAACTTGAAATTTGGGTGGTTATCCCACACATCCCATGAGGGTCGAGTCCAACTATGCTCACCTATAAATCGCATTCACCCTTAATAATAAACATTTCACCCTCTGATGATGTGAAAGTCACACTTCGATGATTGATGTCCACATAAACTGAAGAAGATACTAGCCAGAACATTCTGAGAATGACTTCAAACCTTACCATATCATGGAAATGAAGATCTGAAATAATGTGGAACCCTTCGACATCAAGGGGATAATCAGTAAACTAACACACATCACTCATTATAACTCCTAATGGTGTTTCTAGCATCAAAATTCCCTCATTAAGAAAAACCACAATCTCAAGAATTTTAAACACTCGTGATGAGACAAAACTGTGAGAGGCACCTGTATTGACAAAGAAAGATGAAATAGTATAAGTTACTAAAAGCCTGCCTATCACCATAGATGTTATGAGATCCTACTCATGTAGGACCTGTATCACTGCATATGTTTGGCCAGAACCATGAAAAAGTTAACCAAAATTTCTACCCTGAGCTGATCCACCCTAATGTCTCTGGGTTTCCGATGGCTTGATACCACGACCATGACCACCACTACCCTAGCCTGAATGTTTTACACTGCTCCATCTCAAAGGCTAATTCAAATATGAAAAACCTACTCCTGAACCTCACACCATATTTGACCCCTACCACTCAATGCTAGAGGGATTATCCTGAAAACCCGCTTCATGTTCCTCATCATTCCAGAAGCTATGCACTCAATTGGTTTGCAATCGCGCTAATTTTCAATGTGGCATCACCTTCCGCATTTTTGTTTAAGAACCAAGCTAACCTCACCCATATAATGACTAACACTAACTACATGGGAATCCTTAACGTGACACATCATTCCAAAAGACATAGATCCACTAGGATGAGAAACAAAACTCCACTTCTCTATACACCCAGCTTCCCTTAGGTTCCGCTCAATGTCTGGTGCCTGATTGATAATATTATTACTAAATGTATACATGAACACATCGACCAAATATTTGGTACCATGTATGATACCTTCCTACAAATTTATATCCCTCGACATATCTTTAGTAATATACATCGGTGGAAAATCAGACTACTCTGTAAAGAGTGTTGAGTATTCCATAACAGTCATTGCGCCTTCCTCCTATTTGGTAAACTCACTTTCAGACTCATCTAGTAGATTCATAGGATAAAGGTAATCAATGAAGATGGTTTGTAATTCATCCCAATGCATATTCTGTAGCCCATCAGCCATTTTTTAAACATGGAACTACTAATTTTCCTCTCCACGTAGCATATAAGTCATGACATTGACCCTATGTTCTAGAGGAGTCTCTAGAAACTATAAAATTGATAACATGGGAAAAATCCATAGCTCTTCATCTTGTGGTATTCCAAGCCCTGAAAACAATGGAGGAATCATATATTGGAACACCCATTTCTGCTCATCCATAGTCAAAGGTGGAAATACTGTTCCTTAGATTATATGCATATAATGATGAAACCCTTCTCATAACTATGCCTCAGTTCCTACGTAGGGTATATCTCACGGTTCCACAAATGGAATTAAAGGAGGGTCAACTAGTATCCCATATCCCACCATCTATGATGTATGGTCATCACCTCCCTTATGGTATACCATTGGAGGTTGTTTTGGTGGAATGTCTCTACAATGATTAACACACACCTTATAAAATAACAACATCAATGCACCCATCTAAAAATAAAAGGAGAGGTCAAAATACTCCGAAAAGCTACATCAACCCACAACTTTCTCCTAAGGCAAGGAATACATAAATAACATCCAGTGATCCTCTAGAAACAATTCCTCTTTAAGATTCACAATCTGGGTCTTGGTCAAGTATATATTCATCATTTATGTTTTCTATTTCAATTTCACATTTTGTTATCTTGGAAATTTTACCAAGTCTTTTCCCATTCCGAATCTATGTGGGCCCATAAGACCTCATGAACACAAAACATGGATCCCATTCAAACAATATGTATTTCAAGATCATTTTTGATTTTTCATTTCATTGTTGTGTGAATTCCCAATTTATGAGGGACCATACTCCTTATGGATAGAAAGACGATGTCACCCCTTTATTTACTACTCCAAATTAACACAACAGAAGGAATAGTTGTCACATTAACTATCACAATTTCATGCTATAACTAATTCATCATAAATGGAATGAAAAATGCATGGAATGTGATTCTCTGTCATGTTCTTATATGATGCATGATATGTAAAACCTCATCTAATTGGGTTGCAATAGAAATATAACCCACAATTACATCAATAGTGATAGAATAAATCATGTGTGTCACAGAATGGGGAAATCAAATCAACTATAATAGTCAAAATATAGAAAATTGGAACTCAATTCAAGGAAATTTTTATTTTCGTTATACACAGGGTTGATAATCTTGGGAAAAGATTATTACCAAATTCAATTTACTTCCTATACCTGCATAGTGACTCCAAAAATTAAGGCAACTTGAAAATAATTCACCGATAACACATTGTAACATCCCGAACCAAGATGCCACCCAATGGTGCACCAATATTGGTTGGTCGTATGGCCTTAAGTGAATCACCCAGAAAACTAGATAATGTTGACTAGTAGAGAGGGCCTAGGACAGTCAGTGGAGAGACTATACCCTCCTTACCAGATTATCACATTGGATGTACAACATACAACAAATAGCGGAAGTGAAATAAATAATAGTCAACTGGAAGAAAGCCAAGACATGAATACATATCAATAACAAGAATCATCTCATATAAAAATGATGCAGATGAAACAAGTATCTAAATATCAGCTAAATCAGGTACATGGAAATATAATGATATATATGTCTCAAAAATAATAGATGAAAATGAATCCCATAATCACAATCCTCATCATGGTCCTATGTTTCCCATCTCCAGGGCCAAAATCAACAACCAATACCATGGAACATTCCCCTATCCTCACCTGCAACCATATAATCTGCATGGGTCCCCATGGATGCCCAAACAAGGTGTAAGATAAATATCCCCGAAAGAAACCACCCATGACTGTATAGTTCTAACAATAATATAAAATGTTCTCGAATGGATAAATAAAACTGCAAAGGAAGTGTTTTTACCGTTGCATGTGTATACTATAACAAAAAAATGAACAACCCTCTAGGATAATTGAAAAGGAGTCAAATCAAAATAAGGTTTCTAGAAGAATAATTTGACAATTCATACGACCACATAAAACAAAAATATGTATAAAATAATCCAAAACCATGATGAATGATGAAGTCAATAAAATCCCACAACCTCTCTATATAGTGAAAAGTAGAATCCCATGGTGAAACATTGTTGTGAAAAGTAGAATCCCACAACAACACCATATAGTTAAAAGTAGACCCATGGGGCTTGATCCGAGGTGTCATGTACCAGATCATCCATATATTATATCTAGAACACGAAGGTCCAAATCCAAGGAGCTCATCTGAGGAATCCACCACAAGTCCAACAGGCATCATAGTGGAAACTCGATCATGGAACTAGTTGGGGTCTGAAGATCATGCAATTGGAAATTCTTATGTGATCCTAATAAAACAAAAACCGCAAGTTAGCAAGGCCTAATACACCCCATATAAATATTACCCATGTGGTAGAGTCAACCCAAAGCTTCCAATAGAACATTCCAAAACAAAGGTATGTAGTCCAAGGATTCAATAAAACCACCCAATCAATGAATTCAAGTTAAATCATTTATTCCATATGAGTCTACCAACTCACATCAACATGCAGAATACATGGGTATACCCACTCATACAATCCACATTTCAACTACCAAGAATATAGTCATACCCTCCCATATAATCGATATAACATTCCATTTACCACTTATATAGGTATACCCACAAATATTATCCATTTAAAAATCATTGTAAAATTATCCAAGCATGATATATCCGGATATCACTAAGAAAAGAGACAGTATATCTTCTAAGATGATAAATCAAACCATTCAGGTATATAAAAGGCTTCATCTGACTAGTAACTCACAATCACACACTCCAAGGGTGTTTTTAATAGGAATTCATGTAGTATTTACTTATGGTGTGATCATACCATGATTCACTGTATCATTTTCACCCTTAAACCACTGTATTTAACTCAATTTTTATTGTAAATTATACAAAAAAAAATATGTTACTGATTGATTAAATTATTTTTTATCTCTGTTAAAAATGGATATGATATTTTTTTGGCAATATCATTGATGGTGGATGTGATTTGGAGGGACCATGATGATGTTCAAGAAAAATGGGCCACACTGTATATGATCCAAGCACACCAGTGGACTCAACCACGCAATTGTACTAAATAATAAATCCCAACAGTTTTATATTATTTGGCCTGGCCCAGAATGTAATTGGATACATTTCATTTGAAGAAACCCATGCCTAATTATAACATACGGTGGTACATCAGGACTGATCTATCCAGTACACAAATCTGCATGATGTCAACAGTGGTGTTCTATGATCAGTTGATATCACGAGATATAAGTTTTCAAATGAAGGCACATTTTCCATGGAGATCGTAAAGAGGTGGGGAAACAACTATTTCTTTTTTCCCAAATCGAGATATGGACTTATTCTACAAAAAAATAATGGGATAAGTTGTTTTACACAATATATGTTCAGAAAAACACCTTTGATATTGTCTATAAAATGGAACCTTTGGATATGCATATTAAATTTATCCAATAAGGAAATGATCTGGACTTTTGGAGACCCAGAAAATTCCTATTCTTATCCAAGAAGTTATGAAGGCCCTTATCTTACTAGGGGGATATAGGAATAATGTGAAGCTCCACCTGAGCCTCCTCCTCATCTCAACGGCAAGCTAAACAGTGGATGAACATTCTGTAGTAGCAAAAAAATCTTGGGAGGGAGTTAAATCATTTTTTATTTTACTGGTTTTGTGTAATTTTTTCTTAAATATTTTTGTTATTTATTATCTTGGTATTCTTCTCTCTTGATTTCATTACATTAAAAATTAATAATTGAATCAATTTTTTATTTAAACATTGATTGGTTTGAGATTTCATGTGGGAATATTTTAGTGTTCTAGAAGGAAAAATTAAGCATCCTTTATCTCTGACACATATATTAAATTTCAATATAATTTTGTATCCCTTATTCTATGATTGAAGAAAAAGCCTTGGAAAATTTATTTTGTATTATAGGTTGCATCATTTTGCATCATTTTAAGGGGTAAGAGGGGAATGAAGATATTAACAACCCTAAACTAAAGAATTAAATAAAAACATGTGAAATTTTCAAAAAAAACTGTCCAAGATGTGTAGCTTACATGACATGATCTCATTCAATCATAATTCCCTAAATCCCCATCTTTAATTATCAACTATTAAACTCTTTAATTATGTCATTTTAGTTTTTAAAACAATTTTCAAAACCACCCCCTCTATTAGTATTCTTTATTAAAAATACAAACCTTAAACATACAATGATAATTGGAAAGAACCCTAGGGTCTTCCCAATATAATAAATCCAAATTAAAACATAATCAATTTGATGTGTCACAACAACACAGTAAAATTTGGGTGCCATTTCCAATAAGAGCATTGGTTTTACTGTTTTTATGATATTTGTAAATATTATTTATATTTTTTTTATATTATAACTTTTTATTTCATTGTTGTGTTCATATTTATTTTAGTTGTACGGTTTGCACATGATGTGTTATAATCTAAGAGATTTTCACCCATTTAAACCTGAACCAGAGTGGATCTTCTGTCAAGGACACCAAGAAACAAAAGATAACCCTTTGAAGGAGGAAACACAACTTCATGAGAATTTTATAAACACCTCTTCTTCGAGAACCAAATTTGAAACTGAAATTTTTATGAATAACATGGATGAATAAATTAAAACACTAAAATAAAAAACATCAAACGAGGTTGATATGAAACCAGCTTACATTCAAATACATGGTGAGGCACCCATTTTTGAACTAAAATAAGTTTTAATTCACTAATTACCAAGATTCCATGGACTCACGGGTGGAGATCCTGATAATAATTGAAAATAATTTCATACTATTTGTTCTACATTAAAACCTTAAAAATGTGGATGAATAACTAATAAAGAATAGATAGTTTTTTTCCAATAGATAACACTACAGAAGCATTTATTTACTATGTTAATTCACCAATTAGAGGCTGGGCAGTCAAGAAACATCATTTTCATGAAAAATATTTCTTATGCTCTCAAACTGAAATAGTAAGGAAAGAAATCTATACTATAAATAAATCAAAAGGTGGAAAATTACATGAATTTTATAAATACATTAAAAGGATTTGTTCAAGTCTCACTCCCCACAATTATGTGATAATCTTCTAGTTGTGTATTTTTATGATGGTTTACTTCATATTGATCAATATATGATTGATGCTACTACATGTGGTAAATTAGTTTAGAAGACCCTAATTGTTACAAGAACCATAATTGTGTACATGGTGCATAATAATTTAAATTTTCCCTAGGGATAAATACTAGTTGATAGGGTAGTTTACCTAACCCATAACTTTAAATTTCCCCCACATAGTTAATTTCACAATGAATCATGCATTTATACTATACAAATATGGTGTAAATGTATCAAGTATATAATTTTTTAGTGGTTTAAGAAAATGAAATGAATATTTATTAATTGATAATTTCATGAACACACCAGATCACATGACCATCGCTGACACTATTATTCTTGTAAAAGAACATTCTTTATACAAGAATGATACCATTGAGCACTTATATGATATTTGTGACCTCTCCCTTTCATACAAACTCCAATCAATCCAATCTCCACCAGGACTAGAACATAAACAACTACATTAGTATTTATAATATTACTATATGGATAATGGAAATAATTTGAATTTCATTATTTGTAGTTCACTACCACATGAGTATGAATTGGGAATGATTGAACATTTTAGGTAGTATAAACAATCATTTGGATGGACACAGGGGGACATTCTTGGTATTATCCTATCAATTTACACGCATCATATAGTATTAAATGATGTGGCTAAATGAATGTTGTTCTCAAAAGGTAATTTTAACCCAAACCTCATAAATGTTGTTAAAAATAATGTTTCAAAATTATCAGTTGTTGGAATCATTTTACCCCACCTTTGATAGCCAATGGGTTAGTCCAGTATAGGTGGTTCTTAAAAAATATCACTGTTACATTAATAAAAAATGTAAATAATGAATTTCTTCTAAATAATGTCTAGAATAGTTAGTGTGTCTGTATTGACTATTGAAGATTAAACCAACACACTCGAAAGGACCATTTCCCATTGCCATTCATTGACTAAATGCTAGAGAGGCTAGTAGGGAAGTTCCATTACTATTTCCTTGATGGGTATTCTGGATAAATTCATATCAATATTTTCTCTAATTATCAAAAAATGACAACCTTAAATTTCCCCTTTGGCACATTTCCATATACGAGGATTTAATTTGTCATGTAAAATGATCTGTATACATGCAAATGATGCATGGTTGGTAATTTTTTATATTACATAGAGAATTTCTGAGTTGTATTCATGAATGATTTCAATATTTGTTGATCTTCTATTGAGGAATAGTTGAGTATCCTTGGTTCATTATTACATAACTGTATTGAATAGAATCTCATATTAAATTAAGGAAAACTCCATTTCATAGTGAAAAAATGTATTGTTTTGAGACATTCCATTTATGGGGATTGTATCCATGTTATTCAATCAAAAGTTGATGTCATTTGTACCCTACCATTCCCAAAAAAATGCATGAGATGTGTGATCATTCTTAGTTCATTCTAGATTTTACGAACATTTCATTCCTGAATTTAGAAAAATTTCACCCCCACTATCCCAATTTCTCAATAGATAAAAATAATCTATTTTCTGGTATCGAATTTGAGGAAACTATAAAAAGAAAAAATGGGGTCTCATGTCACCCCTAGTAATCCAAAAAAATCTATTAGATTTACCAATTGAGCTCTTGTGTTATTCCCCTAACTATGAATTTGGGTTAGTCCTATTAATATTTGTCGATCGAGCTCCACATATCATTGCCAATGCACAACGTGCAGTATGCCCTGCCTATGAAAAATACACCGTAAATGAAAAATAATTTATTTTCATTGTGTTTTCTATAAATACATTTAGGTTATATATGTTATGATCCAACGTCATTGTGTTCTCAGACAATACAACCATCCATTATATCCTTAAGAAACTAGAATCCAATCCAGAACTCATTCAGGAGATGGTCCACCATTAAGAATTCAATTTAAAATTTAGAGATAAAAAAGGATCTGAGAATGTGGTGTCTTACCATATTAGTAAGATCCACCCATCCTCATAAATTGACTCACCCCCCATATCACCAGAGATGACATTTTTCTAAAGGATCAATTGTATCGAGAGAAAGATGATATTACTTGGTATGATAAAATTGTAAATTATTTGGTAGCATCTTGAATTCCTACTGATTTCAATATAAACCAGTTCGACCATAAAAAACATGATTCATGTTGGTATATTTGGGAAGAACCCTACATTTGGAGAACATGTATTGAACATGTCCTTAGGCATTGTGTTCCCAATAGAGAGTTACAATCTGTCCTTAGGTTCTGTCAAACTCTTGCTTGTGGGGGCCACATTGTTCCCCGATGGACAGCTCGTAAGGTCATTCATTCTTGTAACTATTGGCCAACATTTTTTTAGATTCCCATTATTTCTGTAAATATTGTCCTCACTGTCAATACTGCGGAATGTATCTAAAAGAAATAAAATTCCACAAAAACCCTTTATCTTTGATGAAATGTTTGATGTTTCAGGCATTGAAATTATGGGACCATCCCCCAATTCATTTGGAAACATTTAATTTCATCTGGTAAAGGATTTTGTTTCAAAATGGGTAGAAGCATGATCCACAATGACTGATGAGTCTAATGAAGTTGTGTAATTTTTGAGATCCACAATTTTGCGTAGGTTTGGATTATCTAGGATCATCATCTGTTATCACGGTTCTGATTTCTTTAAACATACAATGCAATCACTTTTTTCATTGTTATGGGGTCATACATCGAGTTGCTATTTCATATCACCAACAAAAAAATGGTCATGCCAAGGAGTTAAATAGATAGGTAAAATATATTCTTGAAAAAATGGGTCTACCTAAAAAAAATATAGTCTCAGACCCGTCTATTTATTATGGGTTTACCATACAACTTTCAAAACTCCAATTTCCATGTCACCATATTGTCTATATTTGTTAAAGAGTTTCCACCTCTCCATTGAGATTGAGCACTAGGACTACTGGGCCATCAAAAAAATGAAATTCTAATCATTGTAGATTAGGTTTTCAAAGGATGTTGTAGATTCTAGATCTAGAGGAAATGGGAAGATATACATTTGTGAACTCATGGATTTGTAAAGAGAAATCCAAGGATACCAACGACCATCTCATCCTATATATTCAGTTCCAAATATTATAGAAGGCCCTCATCTATAATGAAAAGATAAATTTTATTCAATGATAGCTTCATTCACATTGGTTTGGACCATACTATGTTACTAATATTTCTCCATTTGGTTTTGATTAGGTTCCACATGATGAAATAAAGAAACCCATCACAGTCACTGGGCAGCAACTAAAGCACTTCCACATGGCCGTTATGGAGGACCCGATGGAGGAACTCCATGTTCAAGAAGTTGAATATGAATGAAACACACTATATTTTCTCCTTAATTCCCACATTATATTTAATTATAGTGAGGACACTGCACACTTTTTCTATCAGGGGATGGTTATATTCCTGGGTTAGTTTGGAATTTTCATCACCTTAATTTTTTTTCTATTTTTTTCATTATAGAATTTTCATCCCCCCTTCCACTGTAACACCCCAATCTTCCATGGTACGTTTCCATTTTAATAATGTAATAGCTTGCATTGTATTCAACTTCAAGATTCGAACACACCGCGACCAATCAAACTATCAGTTCTGAATAGTACTACCCACTAATGGAAATTTTTTAAATTTAATCATTCAAAATGGACATCATTTTTGGATTCGGAATATCAAAATTATCTTAGGGTAAATTTTTGGTATTTTTATGAAAACTTTCAATTAATGATGAATAGTGAAAACACTGAGTTATAGTTCAAAACCGAATTTTTATTTAAATAATTATTTATTTTATTGAAAAATTATATTCTGTCGAAATAGATACATAATACCTATATATGTTCAATGTAATTCATTGATGTCAGTTTATAATAATTTTATATATATATATATAAATTTTGTTGAACTTTTTAACCGTCCTTTACCCACCTCCGAGGAGGATTTGAAAATTTGAATAAAACTTAATTTTAAAACTTCTGTGAATTAAATTTCAAAAATATAAGAGACACAGTTGATATCAGTACGTAAAATTTGGTTCAATAAGATAAAAATAATTTTTGTTGAATAATAACTTTTGACTTTTATTTACCACGGTTAAAATTAAATAGGGTAATTAAGGGTAAAAATAATATTATTATTACCCAAAAACATGTCCTAATTCTATTGGATAAGTTTAAATCAATCAAAAAAACCTTCAGAATAAAATATGATCCTTTAGGTCCACTATTATTAGGTGAGGACATTTATTATTATTTAATTCAAAGAAGAGTTAAAAGTGTTAAATTCAATGTTAAATAAATAAACCATTTTTGATATATGGTTACACATAAGATAAATTCGACTATAAATATTAATAATAAAGCTAAAAATATTTCTTATATAATGGTATATTATTTATATTTTTTAAGAACTAAATAATTAAATTTATTTATGACACAATGATGATGGAGTAATTACTGTATTAATGAATGATTAAAATAATTGATATTACAAATAACCAAATAAATGTAATTTGAGACCTTTTATGAATTACTATAATTTTATAGGGTAATATGACATATTAGGGTTGGTTATATGAATTCTTTTTAAATTATTAATGCTGTTATGAATTTAGCAAAAACAAAATATCAAATAGTGTCAAAATTGATATAAAAGAAATTTTAAAACAAATATTATATTATTAATTGATATTCTATTCCTAAAAAAATAACGGTCCACCAAAATACTTATATAATGATAGGTGTATCATTAATGAACCACTTGTTGTTCGGTTTAAAGTATATAGTAATTTTATTAACCATATAATGTAAAATAAAAAGAGACATGGTAAATGTCAAACTATTTAACTAAGCGTTAAATCTTGAAGATAAGGTTAATATAGTGACCCAAACATGTCTAAAAACTTTTGGTTGAGTGGTTTTTGACCCATACCTACCTTATATTTTTAGTAATTCGATTGGGAGCCATTAGAAACAGAAAATTATTTTATTATAAAATAATATTTCTAGCTTTTCCTAAGGTACCCCTCACCCCTCTTATAAAAGGGTACTCCCCCTTTCCTTTAATTCACAACATCAAAGCCATTTGGATCGGCCAAAATCTTCCAAAATAACCTCTCAACATTCCTCCCTTAATCCTATAGGCCTTTTTTTTATTCATAAAGCCATCGTATGGATCTCTTTTGATCATATCAAAAGGAAGAACCCGAAGAAGAGTTAAATATTTCATCACTTCTTTCAAGTTCCTTTCTTCTTCCACATTGTCATTCATTGTTGTTTTCATTCAAAAAAAAAATAACAACAGTATATTCTATATAGTGTGATGTTATTATAAATATGGTACAACCATATTCATAATTCTATCCATCCTTTGAATGACATGTCACCATACGTGCGTACGTACGGCTAACCGTCTCCATGTTGTGGTGTAATTGTTATTCAATACATTGTTATTTGAATGGGTATAATAATGATGTGTAATTGATGTAAATAATAAATATAACATGATAATAATTCGGTATATATGATATATCATCCAATTATATATTATTTTAGTATCAGAAAAATGATATTGTCGCTCGTGTGTACCTGCAGATTACCGTCTCCATGAACGCGATAAGATTCATTCTCCATCGCAATCCATTCAAGACTATTTTTCATTATATGATTAAAAATAATGTTTAATGACTCAATATAATTCTGAATATTAATAAGATATATTCTATTCATAACAGACACTACTTACGAAACAAATCATATAAAGGAAAATGAATCAGTTAACACCTAAAACGACGATGATACTAAAATATTATTAAAAAGCAATATTAAAAGATTATATATAATATCATGTTAATGTATATGATTATTTTATAATTTAATAACAATTATTTCACCATTATACAAGAGTTTAACCGACCCTCAACCATGAAAAGTACAAAGTAAGGGGTTTCTTATCTCACTTTTAATTCTGTGAGATTTCCATTGTTCGCCACTTATTTTTAAAATGTTGTGTATTAATTACTGTAATTTGATATATATTATCATGATTCTCTTTATATTCATGGTATTTTGTGATTCATTTGTTTGTTATTAACTTTTGGCCATACGAATCGATTAAATACAATGAAGTAAGGGTTTTCATCTCACTTCCTACTTCCGTGAGATTGATGCCATAATGCCACTATTTCCTTTTGTGTGGTGCACGTACATCCCAATGGTTGTATTATTTGTGTAATATAATTTAATTTATGATTAGTTAAATCTTCATTTTATGATCCATCTTTCATGGGATTTATTTTTCCTATGTTACCAAATTGGTAAAGAATTTTATATTTCAATTTCCACTCATTCAGCTTTACGCATACTTCACTTATTATTTTACTCCATGATTATGTGGAGAATCACTATTTATTATTTGTGTAATAATTTCCAGTCCCCTTTCTGTGGATATACTTTTCATTCACAAAATCACTCCATTGATAAATTCTGATGTCATCAATATGAACTTGATAAGAGTAATTTTAACTCAATCTCCATTTGTAGAGTTAAATATCCAATTCATTGGTGTTGTTTTTACTATAATATGTGTGAATGTACTATGATTGATTTACAATAAATATCCAATAATATGGAGTGTATTTATATATTTCACACATAATTATGTCATTAATTTATCTTTAACCTAAGTATACATTTTTTATAAGAAATTTCATCTCAATTTATATTCCATTGAGGCTTCTTTGTTGTTATATGCCAATTCACTTTTATATGGTGTATATAATGTACTTTTACATAGTATATCTTGAATCCCTTTATTCCCATGATATTATATTTTTTTTATTACCCCAATTATTTGTATTCAAGTGTCTCTATTTTCACTAGGAACTCTAACTAAAATATCAATTTAATTTTTTTTAAAATAATTATTATTCTAAATATTTCTCATTAATGTCCATGTTTTAAAAATGGTTTTAAAGATTTAATTATATATACATTAATGTAATAAAATTAAAATTACTTCTAATTGTTTCAAAGTGGTATGGGACACATTGATTAATAAAAATCTATTTTTAAATGGCTTCATGTCTAATAGTGTGACATTGAAATATTTTCCAGAAAAAGGGAGATATTTCGCTCAAATAGTTTTGATGATTATTTTCATATATATCAATATATTTTATTATTATCGATTGAGGATAATCTACAACAATAAAATATTTCTTATTGTATTGAATGAGTTATGTTTGACAGTGTATGTGCTATTTTTATACCATTCATGGTTTGTAGATAAAGTATTGAAATTTAATATGCTAGTTTTAATACGAATGTTTATGTTATGTTGAAACCTTTTCATATGAGGAATGAATTGGACATAGTAAGTAATGTGTGGATCCCGTTATATCTCCATGATGCCTCGGTAGGTCTCATTAGACAAACTAGTTTCTGGGAACAAGGCCTTGACAAAATTTTATTTGTAGTTTTGGCACAAGGCCTTGACTATGTGGTTATGAATGTCTGGAATTATAAATTCCATCATTATGAGAATAGCTATTGATATTTCATGGGGTTATTCAACTAGTAGAATACCCATGACTATGTTTTATTATGGAATTATTTATTCACCTCATATTCCTACCAGAAATTTCCCATGTTTATTATTTGTTAAGGAATGTATTTTCAATTATTCATCATGCATAATGTTTATGTTATCTTCCGCTGAATTTTTTACTTTTACTGATCATCTAAGCTCACCCATTTCTATGTTTTAATTTTCCCCAGATTCAAATCAGTGTATTATGATTGATAAGCAGGGTTAAGTAAGAGATTATTGGTGTTATCAAAGGATCATTTATGTTGTGTTTTATTTTCAAATGTGTAATGTAACGTTCATGTATGTAATCTATTTTCCAAGACTTCTAAACTGATCGGTCATTAGGGACATGATTCCTTGTAATCATGCCAATGTATTAAAATAATGCACCGACTCTGGGATTCTGGGGTCGTGGGGTTACATTTTTTATCATAGGAAGTTTAATACAATCCCTAGAAACTATATTTAGATAAACTCATATTAGAACACATTACCCTAACATAGACATTGAGGATTAGTATAGAAGTACATCTAGAATCTTGGTAAGGTAGAGATTTTTTTTATTTTCCTAGCAGTACATCCCTGTCTGGATATGAGTAGGTAGAGGCAGCTCTATGACAGATTTACCTAGGAGTGAAAAATCCAACAAGGAGTTTCGGTCTTGACCCAGGGTATCATGGTACATGAGAACATGCCTTGCTGCACTCTTGGTTACGACACTCCTGGGGGATATGCTTAGGATAATTTACATTCTATTTACAAACCGATTTTATGTATTTTAATATAAGATGAGAATAAATGAATTTGGTTAATTATAAGGTGTTTTAAATTGAAAATACGGTGTCCTGATATTCTCTAAATGATTTTATGACTATTATTACTCACACTATGCTTTCTAGTTTTAGTCAATGTATGGATTCCAAGAAAGTCATAGTAACATTGAGCATAATGTACAAGGTGGGAACAATGGTGGAAATGAGCAACAAAATGGAATGTTGGTAGGCGTAAAAGATATCGTGTTCATTATGAATCAGTTTTCAAAAAATATGATTAGCAACATATATATTAACCAAATCTCAGACTCAACAAGGAAGAGAAAAGTTGTGAATGATAAGAGCTCCATCTATGAAGACCATGCAGAAAAGAAAGATCATTTTCCATCATGCAGGAAATGTGGAAGGGGACACCTATGAAGGTGTCTTAATGGAACAGTGAAATGAATTATGTGTGGGAAATAATGGTATAATGTAAAGAATTTCCGACGAAAAATGAAGAGTACTATGGAAGAAAAAAAATTGAACCTAAGAATACAATTACAGTCATTTGTCGTAAATGTAAGGGACCATGGCACCACCCAAGTCAATACCCTATTCTATAGAATAACATCTTGGTCAAGGAAGAAGCTATGGGGAAATAAAAATAATGGAAAAATGTTTAAAGGTATTAGTGCTCTTTGTTAATGAGATTACTTTCGGAGACTTTTCTCTTGTATGTGTAACCCTTCAGTTTGTTATGTGAAAATTATATAATAGGAATAGTTATTTTTTTGGATATAGTTATAAATTACCATTTGGGTTTATATGACTCTTGAATTTAATGCAATTATAGGTTATTAATTTTTGAGGAGAAATGAGAGGTATGAGATAACATTGGTGGTTAAATTATGTTAAGATTATATTGATGAATATATCTCATTTAGGGAATGTTATAAAATATAGTTTTTGAAAAAGTAAAACACGCAGACCGTGTGACAACACATCCTGTCGGAGAAAGTTGTGGGAATTGAACATACAACCAGGGTGCGATTGGGATTTATCACCAAACACTGGACTACGTTAAATCCCTGGTTAGTGTGACTAATTATTTTTAATTAAATAATTATATTGATAAATAATTTGTTGATTTGGTATCTTATGTCTTATCAAATGCATAAACTTAGTATAGGAAAACGATTTGGTGATTAGGTGAAAAACGGAATTTTGTAAGACGTTCGCTCTATTGGGAACACTATATGCCTAAGGAAAATATAATACTATGGGAATTCATTTGAGGTGTAATGTTGGATTTTTATATATGTTTTTATTGTGGATTTTTAGTGATTTGGGTTATTTATGGAAATAATTAACCTATAATAGAGGATATGTGATTTAGTTAATTACTTTTAAGTATTGGAGATACAATTTAACGTGGAAGACTATTCTTCTATGTTTTGGGTTTCAATATTAGTTTGGATTATATTAAAATATTTTAAGAAAAATTTCTTATTGAATGGTATTTACTTAAATTTGGGGTATTGTTGGTTTAATTTTAGAAATTACAATTTGTGTTTCTTTCTCTAAAGGGATATCCTTTTAGGGGATCATCTGATCTTATACTAACGATTTTGGTTTTGATTAATCTCTAAAGACAAGGTAAATATATTGATTATCCTTTTTGGATTATGTGATTCTCTAGAATATGATTCTAGCTCTTCCGGTGTGGCCAAGTCATCTTGAATACTCATTGTTTGAAAAAAAAATGAATTAGTGGAAGAGATTTATTAAATAATGAAACTCTAATTAAAAAGTAATTATATCTTCTTATTTTCTTAGTCAAACTCATAAATAAATTCCTTGTCTTTATGAAATGTAACCTAGAACAAAAAAACGTTGACCGTTTACTTTTCCAAATGAGAAACTAATGACCATTAGTCCCATAACAAGTTTGTGGTTTTATTGCTGTTAAATTTCTCTTCATATTGTTTTATATCCCTCTCTATCAGAACATGACACTTATTTTATCTTCCATATCCATGTTTTCCTACATTGAATTCTAGTATTGGTTATCTCGAGCAACCTTTTTTACTTCTCTTTTTATCTTTTAACGTTATAGTTTCATTGACTCTTTTTCCGATGTGGGACATTCAATTATGTTCCCAAAATCAATTTTAAAAATTTCGTATAAGAAATTTTCAAAAGGGGGAAAATGTAACACCCCAAACTTCCACAGTACGTTTCCCATTAAATAGTGTAATAGCTTGCATTGTAGGCAATTTCGATATTCTAACACATCGCGACCAATCAAACTAGCTGTTATGAATAGTAATACCCACTTCTTGAAATTTTATAAATTTTAACGTTCAAAATGGACATTATTTTTGGATTCTGAATTTCGAAATTATCTTAGGGTGAATTTATGATATTTTTCTGAAAACTTTTAATTAATGGTGAATACTGAAAAACACTGAGTTATAGTTTAAAAAAGAATTTTTAAATATTTATTTAATTTATTTAAATTTATTTTAGGTAAAAATAGATACATAATACCTATATATGTTCAATGTTACTCATTGAACTTAGTTTATAATAATTATATATATATATAAATTTTATTGAACTTTTTAACCTTCTTTTACCCACCTCCTAGAAGTATTTACAAATTTGAATAAAAAATAATTTTACAACATTTGTGAAGTGAATTTCAAAAATCCCAGAGACACGGTTGATATCATAATGTTAAATGTGGTTCAATAAGTTAAAAATAATTTTAGGTGAATAGTAACTTTTGACTTTTATTTACTACAGTTAAAAGAAAATAGGGTAATTAAGGGTAAAAATGATATTATTATTACCCTAACACATGTCCTAATTCTATTGGATAAATGTAATTTGACGAAAAAAGACCTTAGGAATAAAATATGATATTTGAGGTCCACTTTTATTAGATTAGGGAATTTTTTATTATTTAATTCAAAGAAGAGTTAAAAGTGTTAAATTCAATGTTTAATAACTAAACCATTCTTAATATAGGGATACACATAAGATAAATTCGACTATAAATATTCATTAGAAAGATAAAAGGAATTATTACATAATGGTAGTTTATTTATATTATTTAGACAATATATATTTGATTTTATTTGAGACACAATGATGATGCAGTAATTACCATATTAATGAATGATTAAAATAATTGATATTATAAATATCCAAATAAATGTAATTTGTAACTTTTTATGAATTCCACTGATTTTTAGGTTAATATGACATATTAGGGTTGGTTAGAAGATTTTTTTTCAATGTAATAATGTTGTTAGGAATTTAGCAAAAACAAAATATCCAATAGTGTAAAAATTGCAATAAAAGAGCATTTGAAACAAATATTATATTATTATTTGATATTATATTATAAAAATCTATGGTTTGGCCAAAAGTATTATATAATGATATGTGTATCATTAATGAACCACATGAGGTTCTCTTGGAAGTATATAATATGTTTATTAACAACATAATTAAAAAATACCAAGAGACATGGTAAATGTCAAACTATTTAACTAAGAGTTAAATCTAAAATATAAGGTCAATATAGTGAACCAACCCTGTCTAAAATAGATTGGTTGAGTGGTTTTAGACCCATCCCCACGTTATCCTTTAAATAATTCGATTTGGAGCCATTATAAACCGAAAATAAATTTATTATAAAATAATATTTCAAGTTTTTCCTAAGGTGACCCTCACCCCTCTTATAAAAAGAAACTCCCCCTTATCTTCAATTCACACCTTCAAAGCCATTTGGATCAGCCAAACACTACCCAAATACCATCTCAACTATTCTCCATTCATCCTAGAGACTTTACTTTAGTCATAAATCTATCCTAAGGAGCCCTTTTGATCAAATCAAAAGGAAGAACCCAAAGAAGTGGTAAATATTTCATCACCTCTTTCATGTTCTTTTCTTCTTCCACATCCTCTTTCATTGTTGTTTTCATTATAAAAAAATAACCCCAGTATATTCAATATACTGTGATGTTATAATAAATATGGTACAACCATATTCATTATTCTATTCATCCTTTGAATGACATGTCACCATACGTGTGTACGTACGGCTTAGCATCTCCATGTCGTGGTGTAATTGTTATTCAATACATTTTTATTTGGATGGGTATAATAATGATGTTTAATTCATGTAAATAATAAATATAACAAGATAATTATTCCTTATATATGATATATCATCAAATTATATATTATTTTAATATCAATAGAATGATATTGTCTCTCGTGCGTACGTACGGATTACCGTCTTCAAGAAGGTGATGAGATTCATTCCCCATCATAATCCATTAAACATTAATTTTTATTAGATGATTAAAAATAATTTTTAAAGACTTAATATCATTGTTAATATGAATAAGATACATTAAATTCATAAAAACACTACTTACAAAACAAAGCATATAAAGGAAAACAAATCAGTTAAGACCTCAAACAACGATAATACTAAAATATTATTAACAATGAAATATTAAATGATGATATATGATAACTTTTAATGTATATGATTATTTTATAATTTAATAACAATTATTTAACCATTATACATGATTTTAACCTACCCTAGACCAATGGAAAGTAAAAAGTAAGGGGTTTCTTATGTCACTTTTAATTCTTTGAGATTTCCATTGTTCACACCATATTTATTAAATGTGGGGTATTTTGTACTGTCATTTGATATATATATTATCGTGATTCTCTTTATATTCATAGTACTATGTGATTAATTTTTTTTTATTAAATTGTTTCCATACGACTTGATTGATTACAATGATGTAAGGGTTTTCATCTCACTTCCTATTTTCGTAAGATTCATGCCATAATGCCACTATTTCCTATTGTGTGGTGCATGTACTGCCCAATGATTGTATTATTTTTGTAATATACATTAATTTATAATTAATTAAATTTTCATTTTATGATCCATCATTCATGGAATTTACATTTCGTATGTTACCAAATTAGTAAGGGAATTTCAAATTTCAATTTCCACTCATTTGGCTCTACGCATACTTCAATGATTATTTTACTCCATGATTATGTGTGGAATCACTGTTTATTATTTGTGTAGTAATTTACACTCCCCTTTATGTGGATATAATTTTTTAAAAATAATCACTCCATTGATAAATTATCATGTCATCGATATGAACTTGATAAGAGTAATTTTAACTCAATCTCCATTTATTGAGTTAAACATACAATTCATTGGTGTTGTTTTTACAAGAATATGTGTGAATGTCCTCTGATTTATTTACACATAATATCAAATAATATTGTGTGTATTTATATTTTTCACACATAATTATGTTGTTGATTTATCGTTAACATAAGGATACGGTCTTTATAAGGGATTTCATCTCAATTTACCTTCCATCGAGACTTCTTTGTTGTTATATGCCAAATCACTTTTATATGGTGTATAACATTTACTTTGACATAGTATATCATGAATCCATATATTCCCATGATATTATATTGTTTCTATTACATCAATTATTTTTATTCAAGTTTCTCTCTTTTGGTTAGGAACTCTATCTAAAATATCATTTTAAAATGCTTTGAAGATTTATTATTCTAATTCATTCTCATTAATGTCCATGTTTTAAAAATGGTTTTAAGGATTTAATTATATGGACATTAATGATTTAAAATTTAAATTCATTTTAAATGTTTCAAATTTGTATGGGACACATTGATTCAGAGAAAAGTTTTTTTAAATGGCTTCTTCAAAAATAGTGTGACTTTTTAATGTTTTCAAGAAAAAGGGGGATATTTCTCTCAAATAGTTTTAATGATTATATTCATCTAATTCAATATACTTCATTATTCTCGATTGAGGATAATATTTAATAATAAAATATTCTATATTGTATTGAATGAGGTATGTTTGACTATGGATGTTCTATTTTTATACCATTCATGGTTTGTGGATAAAGTATTGTCATTTTTTGTGCTAGTTTTAATATGAATTTTTATATTATGTTTTAACCTTTTCATATTTGGAATGAATTATACTTAGTAAGTGATGGGTGGAGCCTGATATAGATCATGGATGCATCAGTAGGTCTCATGAGACAAACTAGTGTCTTGACACAAGGTTTTGACAAAATCTTATTTGTAGTCTTGGCACAAGGCCTTGACTATGTGGTTATGAAAGTCTGACATTATGCATTCCATCATTATGAGATTAGATATTGATATTTTTTGTGGTTATTCGACTAGTATAATATCCTTGAAAATGTTTTATCATGACATTATTTACTTATCTCATATTCCTACCATAAAGTTCTCATGTTTATTTTTTGAAAAGGCACCTGTTTTCAATTATTCACCATTCCAAATTTTATGTTATCTTCTGTTGTATTTTTACTCTTACTGAGCATCGGATCTCACCAATTCCTATGCTTTCATTTTCCAGGATTCCAAGTAGGGTACTATGATTGATAAGCAGGGTTAAGTGAGGGGATTAATGGCGTTCTCAATGTATCATTTATGTTGTGTTTTATTTTCTAATGTGTAATGTAAGGTTCATGTATGTAATCTATTTTATAATACTTCTAAACTAATCGGTAATTCGGGACTTGATTACTTGTAATCATTTTAATGTATTAAAATAATGCACTAACTCTAGGCTTACGGGTTCAGGGTGTTACATACAAAATCCTCTCTTTTGTGCTGGAATGTTAATTTTTTAGGCCCACACTATCATGGAAAATGATTCCCTATTAATCATGTATGTTATTGAAAACACATGAGTAATTTCAATATAATATATTGTTTTATCATTATAAAAATTTCAATAACTTGTTGGTTTCAGTAAGAATTCAATACAATTATGTGAATTTATTTTGTTATTTGGTTGTTTGTTAATTATATAAATGGTTATATCATTTTTAAACCGTTGAGAAGAGTGGTACATATTTTGTGAGTATTTAAAGGGAAAATTGTGTCACTTAATTTCACCACACACATTTTCCGCAAAACATGATGTGTAAAAATTTCTTACATAATATAAGGTATGTATAAGTAAGGTTTATTTTTATCTCGTTTCCAAAATTATTTTTCCATATGTTTGTTCTTTATCCAATAAATTTCATTACTGTACTAGATTGTCCAGTATGTGTGCACATGTTACCCGACCATTATATGACCTAAAAATAGTTATATATGGAGTCTGTCGGAAACCATGCTTCCTCTACTTTTGATCTTGTTATAACTATTAAAATTATTGTCGTGTGGAACTCATACAGGGTTTGAGAGATGAGTGTGATATTTGTTCTAAGTGAAACCGATGAAAAAAATAACATATGAGGGGTTTGATGAAATTTTTAACATATGGGGATATCTAGGTTGAGTGATTATGGGTGGAATTCTTGGAATTCTTAATTTAGTGGGGCTTGAAATTTTATTGCCTGGGATATGGGGAATTTTTAGTAGAATGGATCATATAGGGAGATAATTATTAAAATAATGTATTTTTACTCAATAGAAGGTGGAATGAATAGCTTAGAATGGATGTTACACACATGCATGGAGAACTAGTGACATGATTAAATTTTGAGTTATATTCCCCGATTAATATCAAGAATCTCATGGAATTTCATTCTGATACAATTTATAAGATGCTTTTTCCATGATCATTGAGAATAACTCCTCAGTGTGAATTTTATAATGAACATATTTCTAATAATTATTAAATATTCATTGAATATTAAATCATTATGAAGTTGGAAATATCTACATGGATAATTTATGTAAATATTACTTTTCTCATGAGTTCAAATGTTTTTTATGGGGGTGTGATCACACCATGATTCACTAATTCATTTTCACCCAAAAACCATTATATTTATCTAATTTTTTATTTTAAATTCCAAATATAATAAAAAATATCAATTATTGTTAGATTAAATTATTTTGTGTTATAAATGTTAAAAATGTCAATGTTATATGTTTTTATAATTTTACTGAAGGTGGGGGTGATTTGGAGGGCCCATGACGAAGTTCAAGAAAAATGGGCTAAACTACGTAGGATCCAAGAACACCAGTGGACACAACCACACACTGCTATAAAAATGTGAATCCAAATGGGAGGATATTTTGTGGGATGTTCTTAAATTAAATGGGTTTCATTTTATATGAATGAAATCCAAGCCTAATTAGTCCATATTTTACCCCATCCAGACTGATCACTCCAGTACACTGAATATGAACGATGTCAAAAGTGGTGTGTAGTGATATGTCCATATCACTATATATAGGTTTCCAAATGCAGAAAAACTAATGGTAGAGATATTTAAGATATGGGAAAAAGTTTTTAGTTTATCCAAATTTGAGAGAAGGATATAATCCCAATGAAAACAATGGGGGGATTGGTTTGACATAATATGTGTGCCTAAAACCACCGTCAACTTTTCCAATAAAATGGAACCTTAGCCTCATCATTTTCATGTTAAGATAAGAGGAAGTTATATAGTATTTTGGAGATAAGGAATTGTAATCTAGTCATAAAAGATGTTCTAGAGGCCCCTATCCTCATAGGGGGTTCAAGGATAAAGGTGAAGCTCCAAACTAGCCTCCTCCACCTCTCTTTGGTGAGTTATATGGAGGATGATCATTTCAAGGGAGCTACACACACTTTGTGAGGAGTTCCGAAACTTTTTCTTCAACTGATTTGGGTAATTTTGGTGTTAAAATTTTCACTTATTTTATATCTTGACATTTTCCCCCATGATTTCATATATTTTGATATAATTAATTGAAACAATTTCTCATTTCAACACATATTGGGTTGATATATCTAGTGGGAATCATGGGTTGTTCTAAATGGACATCAACATAATACTTTCTCTCTCACACATATATGATATTTCCAAATGATTTGGTATCTCTTATTCTATAATTACTGACCAAACCATGACAACACAATTTTATTTCATGGGTTTCATCAGTGTGCTACATTTTAAGGGGTAAGAGAGGAAAAATGATGTTGACAACCCTCATCCAAAGAATTAATCAAAACATGTTGAAAATTTTAAAACAATGAACTATCCATTTTCTATAGTTATATTCAAATGATATCCTTCTATCATAATTATAAAATCACCAAATTTAATAATACACTATTAAACTCTATAATTAATACATTTTAGTTTTTAAAATATATTTTATTTCCAACCATTCTTTTAGTAGTCATTATTAATAATACACACATTAAACACCTAACTCTCACCGAGATATGACTTACGTTTTTTCCAATACTATAAATGAAAATAAAAATTAATCAAATTGACTTTTCATGACTACACAATTATGATGCACCCCATTAATGTCAATGAATCAGTCAATAGGTGCAAACACACCAAAAAAATCCTATGGGAATCCACACTAGGTCCAAGTAAAACTACTATAAGAAACTCGTTTCAAATCAAGGCAATGCCGGAATGTCCAATGGATGGAGAAAATGAAAAACCCTTCAAAACCACCCAAAAATATGAAATAATGTATAGAATACCTACTTAACCTTTTTTTAGATATCTCATATAGTGTATAGTCTTGATTCATCCAGGTTTTGGAGAAATATGACAAATGGGTGAATAACATGATATTAGGGCTTATGATCCAAAATCTAAATAGTTCCTCCCTTGTTCTGAATAATCAAGTGTGACTAAAAATGAATTGAGTACATACTCATGTAGTCCCAACAAGATCAATCATGCTCTATTCAGAGTCTGGATGGCTTATATACATGGAAAACCATTTTAGAATGTTTTTTTGGCTTTAATAACTAGAGGAAAAGGTTTTACATATGTAGAATAAGTGGATAAAACTTCTCTTATTAAAAATCCTATTGGGCAGGTACATGATGTGTACCTAGCTAGCTACCAACCTTAAGCATATTTTCCCCTTCAAACGTGAAAACAACCCAACTAATCATCAATCTATTATAGGAACTAATCCAAAAATGAATGTAAACACATTTAACCTAAAAATAAATGATCTATACCTCAAAAAAACTTATGATCATACATCAGGAATTATCCTCTCCATTGTATCAATCATTTAATCTAAACATAATTAATTATAGAATAATAATATCTACAATTGAGATGATGATTTTGAAAGTGATTTATCCTCCTCCTTTTATATGTACAAAATTGGGGGATTCCTCACGATGTGAAGAGTGGCCTCCCTATCCCAAAATATGATACCATTTTTTGTATAAAGATATCTAGTAGATTACAGACACTACACTAAACTCAACCAAATAAATTAGGATGATAATTTCTACAATGTTCAATTCAAAAACATTAACTGGGTAGTATCATAATATAGATAAAATTATTTCCCAATTCACATTACTCATAGATAGCTCAGCCATCGTAATTTGAGGCAGTTATTAAATTTTTCTTCCAAACATTCACGATATGAAAAAATGAATAGAACCAGAATCAAATAATATGTACACTATTCATGAATAAGTAACCATCTTACCTATCACTATATAATTGATAGGATCCACCTTAATAGTAATGATAATAGAATCTATTTTTTTCTTCCTAAGTGGTTTTTGTTGTTGATTATCTCCAACAACCCCTGGATTAGGACAATGTATCCTATATTTCCTATGTTACTTTTAGTTGAAACACTACACTATAGGTTTACTATTGATCTAAAACATCCATAATTCTTTCAAATTAGTTGTATTCCTTAAATCTCATTGGATATTATTATTCTGATTCACTCTTTATTCACATTTTAAGTATTTCCTGACTCCCTTTAGACATTACAATAAATGCTTCATCCCACACATTTGAAATGAGGAATTTTATATATTATTTACTTTATGAGATTAATATATTGATCCACCCATATTAAACCCCATTTCTCACTTGTTATCTCAATGGTCGTGAGAACACTATGTGTCTCCAATCTATATCTCAACCTTTAAGTCACATTTGACAATCACTAAATATATGTCAATGAAATGAATAAAAAATTCTTTTCATAGTCTCTACATTATTGAACAAGTCTATAAAGCACTAGTCATTTAAGTTCATGAAAAATCCATATGTGTATTGTTAAATCCTTGTAATGTTTTCATCACACAAAATGATAGATTTATATTTATTTGGATTTTTATGGGTACCACTACTCAATTATAATATGGAGAGATTGGGTTATATACTTATCAAAATATATTTTCATGAATCCTTCCCAATTAGTGGAATTAATTTTATCTTTAGACTTTTTGTTTCTAATCAAATTCCTCACTGATAAGTTTCTCCAAAAAAAAGATAAATCACTAGTATGATATTATATTTTTCTGAACATTAAAGTACTTATAATATCATCTCAATGGAGTTAATCAATTGTTCCATGTGGAGGAGATCAAATGATAAACTAAAGATATGAAGTCATTTTTACATAATGGATTCAACCACATATTTTGATTTCATATAATACTGAATTATAAAATGTAATGTAATTGAAAAATATATGTAAAAAAAACAGTTTTAAATTATAAAATATCCCGTTGATAATGGATTTTTAAGATAATTTAAAAAAAAATCACTATGCTTCAAACATACCATGTTATGTTTTTGGTTTCTAAAACATCTTAGAATCCAAATATTTAGTAAAAATATCATCTATTTGAGTTTTAGTAGAAATATATGATTGAATGTCATCAATTTTAATAAAATAAAATCAAAAAAAAATAATTAACATATCCATAGGATTAGTTATCTAATGAAATAAATATTTATTTGGAATACGAATAGTATATGAATTTTCACAACGAAGAGGAATATTTTCAAATGTAAAACTCTAGTTATACAATGTGTATTGAATATTTAATAAAGGTGGTAACAAAGAAAAAATATAGATATTCTCACTATGGATAGTAAAAATGAATATATATTTGTTTTCATGAACTCTATGAAATAAAATTTGTACATAGAATGTGGCACAAACTAGAGGTTTTCCTTTAATCATGTTGACATGCTACAAAATCAATATAACCGTAACTAATCAAATAATTTTTTTCTAGAATAAAATACACCAAAATTAATATTTATTTTTTATGTGTAATAATACATTTAAATTTACTTATTTGGGGTTAAATATGATTTTATTGGAATCTGGCATAGAAAAAAGTTATAAACAATATATTGGGTCTCAATGTAGTTATATACAATAAAATTACAATTATACCTCTAAATATATAGATTCAATATATTTTCCGGAAACATAAGAATTTAATTTACAACAAACACTAATAGCGGTTTTAAAAGTTTTATAAGAAATGAAATAAAATCAATAAATCCACTCCATATTAATATTGATTAAAAAATATTACAAAATTTCATTGAAAATGTTGATGTCCTAAAAATTATTTTAATTATCCCTGAAGAGTCATGTTAAAATAAATTTTCACTAAATTTGGAATCTCTTTACAAATCAATTCATTTGATGTTCCAAAAAAAATATCACCATCGAAAATGTTACCATATAAAATATAATTTATTTTAATCTTTATGAACAAATTCATATCTACATTAAAATTAATGAAATAAATTTTTTAGACAATTTAATGTAACTATATCATAAAAATAACATGGTTCTTGATTAATAAAATTGTGTATTTTGATAATATAAATAAATTATTAATGAATTTACTATTTTTAAAATGATGGGGTTTGTAAAGATAAACAACTTTTGAAAAAAAACATCTAAAAATACAGTTTTCTCTTCAATTTGATATAACTAAAACACATGGAGGGAAAAAATGATAATAAAACTATAATTGATTCAATTATACATACGAGTTCATTGTATTCAGAAAAATCAATAAATCATTCTTAATAATATTCATAAGAAACAATCCAATATTTATTCTTAAAAAATTATCCTAATTCATAAATCCCATAACTAATATTCCATTTTGTTCTAATGAAATTCATATCTAAATGTAGTTCAACTAAAGTATAAACATTATCTCCTGAAAATTTATTAATATTATCATGAATCCTAATAAACCAATTAGAATCACTAAAATAATCTTCGATATTAGCATGACAAAAATATTAAATAAAATAAAAATTGTAAAAAACAATTTAAATAACATTTCGAGTTTAAATCAAAGATTCAATATTACCAATAACTTTATCAACATGATTAAATATCTTAATTAACCATGATTTTGGTTCATAACCTAAATGATTATTCACACCCTCAACTAATTCGTCCTTATCTTGAGGTTTTTACTCAATAAAGGTCAAACATCTAAACTCATTATAATAAACGTTCGAATTAGAATTTGATTTCAGATAATTTTCATCGAAAATAAAATTAATAGTTTTTCAATAAGAAATGACAATTTAATAGAAATTACATAATATTTCCTATTATTATATTATCTAATCATATTAACATAATCTCGTTTATCATAATATTTATGTAAATTATCATTTGAATTTGAAATAAAATATTTACAAAAAACCCAAAAATAAAATACTGTAAGAATTTCACCATTATAGAATTCAGAGTAATTTTTTTTATTAAATACGAACAAGAATGCTATTTTAAAATTTACAATCATCCAAAATTATAATATCATGATATTGCATTGGTAAATTATATTCATGTAACAATGTTATATATATTTAAAAAAATATGTTTTTCAATTCGACAACACAAATTTTTAGTGTTGTTTTATAAGATGATTTTGGTAAAAATTTATATTCTTTTCAGATTTTTTTTCAAATTATTATTTATAAAATTCTCATTATAAGTCACGATGAATGTAACTAATCATTAGAGATTTTCCATATTGAAGTAATTATAAAAAATAAATAAATATAGTTAATATACTATTTTTATATTAGTGAATGTAAACCCATGTAAATCTACATTAATCATCAATAATAAGTAAATTATATTTCATTTATCCAAATTATTAAATTCGAGTGTGACCAAATTAATCGGAATATACTAACTGTAATGTTCTATTAGTGTATGTCGGATTAATATGTTCGAAATATACATTATGTTGCTTCACATTCTTGCAAGAATAACAAACATTATGATTTTTTTATCTTCATAGTAGATAGTTGTATCATGTTCCCTAGTTTATAGATAATATGTATGGTTATAAAATTAACATGACCAAATTATTGAATCTAGTTTATTCTATCTCTCTTTAAAATGGTCATGTACTTTACATGATGAATAGTTAGATTAAAAAAATCATTTTTATACATATTTTCATATTCATTAATAGAAAATAATAAAGAATCCACCATAAAAACTATGAACATATCATTTCAATTTTATTCATTCATTCTATCATAACAAAATTAATATATACTATTTAAATTATCATTTAATCCTTAAATATAAAAAACATTATAAATTAATTATGAAATTTAAATACCAAATTTACAGATACATATTACATTTCTATTAGAATTATATTCAAAACTAAATGTGCCTCCATAAAATTTGTTCCATGTGATAAAATGTGATTTCTATATAATCATATTCCATGTCTATCAAATATCAATGTAGCATATATAAATCTGTATACATCGAAGTCAATTTTCCTTACAAAATAAATTACATTAAAATTTTGGTACCCAAGATACCTTGGGTTAGATTAGATTATTAAAAAAATATTTTGGTGACCATATTAAATTTAAATATTTAATATATCATATTATAGATAAAAATGATTATGAAATATGAGTAACTAAAAATCCAATTTAGAATTTCTTTTTAAGAGATCAATCAATTTTATAGCCACCAGTCATAACACATTGAAAATAGGAAACTATAAAAGAAAAACCATTTTAACATTATGAAAATTTATTTAGGTACATTTGAGGAAATCTACATGCATATAGAAAACCAGATATAATTTGTTTTTCATAGAAATAATTTTATAACATTTTTCATTATATTTTTGAAATAAAAATATCAATTTCTTATGACATAAATCTTAATTTTTATTTTTGTCCTTTTTATCCTATGGATATATCTAATCATCAAAGGCTACAATATTAGAAGAAGAAATAATATTTGATAATTTTTTTATTCTAATTTAAATTAATTTTTTTAATAAAAAATTCATATTATTTTCATTATGTTTATTATATAATTCAGTTGTTATGAACACACATTTCCATAGACATTCAATTTCATCATTTAACTCTAAAAATTTGATATTTTCAGAATCATTTTCATAATAAGGAGATCCATAATAAAAATTAGAATCCCTATCCTAATTAAATTATTCAATGATTCATAAGTTAGTAAATTATTTCTTATTTCTATATTAATCACATAAATATTATTCTTCAGAACATATCTATCTTGTTTTCAATTACTTTTTGAAACTATTTTTATCATTTTTCCTTATTATTTAATTTTTGATGGATTATCTTGATATTTTCTATAATTATTCACAAAAAAAGTAACATCTAAATCATTATAATTGGAAGATTAGTTTCTACATAACTTTTAATTTTTCTTTTTTTGGTTTCCTGTAAATCAGTTTATGATTCCTTTATTTTTCAATCATTTATAGTCTCCCGTAACAATATGATTCATATATTATTCATTACAATAGTTTATATCAAAATTTAATTAGTTGTACAAATTATTTTTATAAATTTTAAAGATACACCAATAATTATTATTATCTCTTATTCTTATATAATCTTCATTTGTGATTCATAATGAAGTTGGGATTAAATAAATTAATCTAGAGTGTACTATTTAATGTTTCTTCATTCTATAAATGAGACATTAATTTCAAGAAATTTATTTGGTAATTATCATTAAACTATTTCAATAATTATAGGGTTATCCAAATCACCTTAAAGTGAATTAATTCTATTTCTATTTCCAGGGAATTAGTTGAAATTTTGATTCATATTTTCTTCTTTATCAATCATGATGTCTCAGTACTCAGGTTGATGAACTACAAGATAGATTCGATTAATTTTTCAAAGAAAAGGTATGTAACTTGTATAATCATATAAATATCATGGGTCTCCTTATATGATGTAACATGAGTAAAAATTTATATTAATATCACAATATTAAATATTCAAAACATTTTAATTTAAAAACATATTTAGCATAATCAGTTTCCATAAGAGTGTCTACGATAGATACTGGTAGTGTATATTATTTTTACAATATTGATCAGTGTTCTATTCCTAGTTCCATGAGGTATGTTACACTTATGGTTCAGTAGTATCCATAATTATTACCATCAATATCAGGCTTATTCTGAGGTATCTATTCATCATATATGTTTATTCCTTCCATCATTAATGTATTTACATAATATTGTGTGGCCTTGTTGTAATTTATTTTAAAAAATACAATAATAAGACTCTATAAAAATATTGGATAAATTTTCAATGTAAAAACATTTGATAAAAATTTCTTGTATCAATAAATAAATATTATAGTAAAATATAAATTCTTAAAAGATCCAAGATATAATACTAGTTTTTAAGTCAGATCATGTAATGAAAGATGGTCTATAGAGGGGTGAATAAAAAATATTTATTATTTTTAATAAAATATATTAATTTTATAAATTAATTTCTAATGTTAATTAATAGTATTAGTTGCAAAAAAATTAAAAAAATAATATAAGGATATTTTTTTCATAGTTAGGAAAAATGTAGACCCTGTATACTCTCATTGTTCTATAACTTGTGAGAGATATGTTATGATATAATTTTATTTTTATGGGAAATTATTACACCATAATATGACCCTTTTTAAAAATATATATATATACACAGACTAACACACTGAATTTTTTATAGGGAGCAAAAACCCAAGTAGAACACTAAATATATACAATGGGAGTCACAACCCCAATGGTCCTAAATTTAGAATACATCAATCCAAATATAAAGAAAGAGAATAATAATGAATTTTAATATAAAATCATAAATAAAAAAGTGATTGTACTTATAGATGAGAAGAAGTGTTAAGAACACAAGAAACTAGGATGAAGTAAAAGATAAATGAAAAAAATTATACATACTAGTTATTGGGTAATGTATCATTTTATATTATGAGGGTAAAAGTGGTCAGAAAAGATTACATCTATCTCTTGACCAACTGTCTATCAAATTAAATCTATATCTCACTTGCACTGGTTAGTACAATAAATCATTTTTAAAATTAAAACTATTTTTTATTTCAAAATTTCACATTCTATTATATTTTTTTGTTTGTTTAAATTAAATAAATATTGAATCATTAAAATTGAATCTATATAATATAATTAACCAATCGTTATAGATATAAAATAATTTAAATTCATATAACATAAATCCCCAATAGAGAAAAATTTATTTTCTAGAATAATAGAAATTAATATCGATTAAATTTAAATCGTAACAATTAATTAAAAACTAATTTTAATGAGCCATTATATATTTCATATATACTTCATAGTAATTGGAAAATGATTTTTAATAAATATCGTAGACTAGTATTACTTATTAAATTCAAATTTAAAATATAATATACTTTAATGCATCACACAACCATTCAATAATAACTCTATTGCATCAAATAATTACAAAGTGTGCTTGAAAAAATTACAAGTCACTAAATATTAATTTAAATAGAAATAAAACAATGAAATCAATAGAGAATAAAAAATCTAAATATCCGAATTATATATAATAATAATACATGTCAATAAAGTGTAAATTAATATATATTTTAAAAAGACTAAAATATTGTAAAACCACTTCACATGGATTTTATATAATATATATGAATTATAGAAATAAATAAATCACATAATATATTTAATATAAGAAGTTGATTTATTAAATAATAAAAAATAATGAAAAACAGATCACGCGGAAAATTCTAAATGAAAGAAATAATTAAATAAATTGTTAAACTAGTCATGCATGAAAAGGGGTATTATGAATGATATCATTACTATGTAATTCAGTTTCTTCATGTTTTATTGTTGTTAGTATACTAACAATGAGAAAAATATCATTTTTGGAAGCTTTACGTACCATGAAAACAAAAAAATGATGTCACTATTCCAATCGTGAATGCATAGTCAGTATACTATCTATGAATAGAGTTTGGTAGCTATACATACCATGGTAAAAAACATAAGATATGTTAGTTAGAGTCAACAAGATTCTTCAATCTATAAGTTTCAAATCAAATCTCTATTTAGTGTTGTTAAAATTTTATGAGTTTACCAAATATTCATTTCATGACTCTCCACATTGAGATAATCATAAGAGATTCAAGTTGGGATCATTTGGTTAATGTTGTAATTAATATAAATTGTTCCAATCACAATAATGAAGAATATATGATTATAAAACCTATAGTGGTTTTTTATTATCATTCCATGAGAGAGTGGCACAATGTATTATGGATTCTAGGAATGACTACACAGTTGGTCAGATGCAGGCTACATAGTTATAGGAAACTTTGTATCCATTATAAGTTTTTTGTATGAAGAGGCTGGTTCAAGGAAGAGTATAGTGAGGGAGGTCATACATTAACATTTTAGAGCTAGTATACAGGTATAGTGATGGGTAGTGTGAGGTCGGTGCAAGTGGATTATGTGGGACTCTATAATGGAGAAGGAAAATTAAAATCCTTAGGAGGTAAATTCAAATAATATGTGATAACAGAAATGGAGGATTCACGGTAGGTATAAAAGAGGATTCAAGGAAGGGGAGTTTACTCTTTTGGTAAATATAAAAAATTATACATGATGAATGTTGGATTCTTGATGCGGTAAGTATTATGTTTCATTATATAACTTGTATGGTTTATGCAATAACAATTTTCATTAAATCCACTTCATATGTGGGCTGGCATTATGTATTTTAAAACACATGTAATGTTTTATTGAATACATAGTGGGTATAAATAAAAGTGAAAATAAAAACCCTTGTAACCTATATTTTTATAACAACTAAACATCATCCAATTTTTATATAAAAAAATTATGGAATTAGAATTCAACATAGTTGAATAAAATTAATTTAATATCTAAAAAATTCCAACAAATAAAAAAAGACATAAATATGACTTATATATACCCGGATATAATAAAAAATCGTGAAATATATAAATTATTAATAGTATAATATATATATGGATTGTTTCATATAATTATCCATGTTAAGTTATATAAATCGAATTTCCATCCTTTTATGAAGTAGGATTAAATAAATGCAATCTGATTTTATTTATAATGAAACCAACTACTAGTGATTTCAATTTCTAGCATGGAATTTTTTATGTATGAACAAAAGAAATTATATTCTGGAAACTCGATAATTCTAGAACTATTGGAGGGATTTTAAAATATTTTAGATTATAAAAATAATTTTTTCCGACTTCCACATAGTGTAATGAACATTCAGTAAATTTATTTTCTATCCAAAAACAATTTACAGTAAGATCATAGATATAAAGCTCATGTAATAATATAATATCAATAGAATTATATTTTACAATATAAACTAAATATTATTATTGATACCAAAAGAATACAACTTATTGAAACCAAAATGAGAACATTCAATATATTTATTTAGACATTGTCAGAGTCAAATAAAAAATAGAAACATATATTATATTTCATATGAATTATGAATTATAAAAATATAACAAATAAAATTGATGATATAATAAAAATAAATTGATCTATAAATAATTATTTTCACATAAAATAATGAGAGAGTATGGATTATTAAATGGCATAAAAATAATAACAAATAAAAAAACTCCAGCAATACCGAATATTTATGCAATAAAAAGAAGTTTGGTTTTGAAATCATAATTATTATTCTTCTAAATGATGATGGAATACTTGTTATAGGTCTAGTTAAGTAGGGGATTTATGAGATATATGATGAGTTATATGTATGTTTCATGATTAATGACCTTGGTATGGTGAAACCTATTATTTGGATTCATTTCATGAATGACCATTTTTTTGAAGAGGATGGTGCCTTTTTCAGAATACAAAGCCCAAATATTATAAAATAATGAGATTACAAAAGTCTAAATGACAGAAACATATTACATTCGTTATGATAAAGTGATATTAAATCAGCGGGAAGATCTTCTAGCTAAATAGTATTTTGATTGATCCCATTGTTGGAAAGGCCATCGACAACCATGTTGGATTCACAATAAATATGATTGACGATGAAGTTGATGATGAGAAGTGAGCGAGTGCAGTTCATCCAACGTCCAATGATCAGCCATGGAAGGTGTATCACACAATTTCATATTGCATGCACGATAGTGGCCGAGTCGCTCTCAATCCAGAGGTTGTTTCAACCCTGATCCATGGAAAACTCAACGACATGGATCATACTCATCATCCCCACATCCAAAGAAGATGAAAACACACTGCTACCATAAATACAGCCGACGATCTATCCAATATGATTTATGAAGATGGAACTGTAGCCTCATGGGGATGGATTTTCGTTAGATGTGCCATCCACATTGACCATAATACATCCATGGAAAGGATTGAGCCATAAAAATTAAAAGGTATATTGGGGTTGGAAGAAGTTTCCATCAACAAGAAGACTTTACAGAATAATAAAATAATTCACCATGTTTTTTCAATGGCCATTTTAGGTCGAAGCTGCTTCACGTGTGGCATTGAAGATCCGAATTCGACCTGCATTATGGAAAAATGAGTAATGGATTTAAATAATAGCATCTCTATCATACCATATCACAAGATTAAGCATAGCAACAAAAACATGAAAAAGGGTCTTAATCTATTAAGAGATATCCATATCTATACATCTCTTTAGTAGATATTTGACATTGTCATAAGTCAATGATCTATATTCAATGATGTAAAACAAATCGTTTTAATGAGTAGAAGATGTAGACCAAAAAGAAATATGTTATTGGTATTTTCTCTGTGTTGATTACAGAGGATACATTTAGAGAAGATTTGAATGCCATGTATTTAGAGGAAATCATGCAAGGAGATCATTTGGTGTGTGAGAACCCAAATTAGTTTAAATCTGAAAGGACTAATTCAAGGTTTATCAAAGTTTTGTATCCAACCAAAATCAATTTCCAAGTTACCAAAAGAGTGGTATTAAATTTTTTTAGAATTGAGAAAACCATTATGAGTAGGTTACCAAACTATGAAATTGTCATTATTCTAGAAATGGTAGTTGTTAATGGCATTCATAATGGTGTCTGGGAGATGATCATTTTTGGAATTAACAAATCCTATGATAGAAAGGGAGGTAATCGCAGGTCTTTGGTTTGAAGGGATCATGGAGAGTAATGGATCTGCAATCCAATTATCCAACAAGATGTTTATAGAAGAATCTGTAGATAAATTCTATCTAGAATTGTTCATAATTGGGGAAAATTATTTATTTATATATGGAAAAATAGAGGAGGTGAGATGATTTGAGTTTCCTTTCTTATGTTTATCAATGAATTTATTTTTTAGAAAAGTAATTGAGTACGATTTATTATAGTGGAAATTCCAAGTGATATGGGCTTGGAGAGCATCAACGAAGTACATAATATTATTGATTCATATACCACCTTTTTTGATGGGTTTAAAATAGGTCGACCGAGGGGCAGTTACAAGATTCCTATCCACAGTGCTTCCAATATAAAAGAATTTTTTTTATTGAGATATTAATCATTTTTTATAGTATAATTCCATTTGTGATCGAATCATGTTGACTAAATTCATTGAATTTTTAATAAATTTTTCCATGATTTAATGAAATCTAGTTTCTATGAAATGGAATGAGAATTTAAATCTATGTATGTATAATTTATTATTATAAAAAATCAATGTTTGAGTATATCTTTGCAATTTTATATGCATTAAATTTGGGAATGATGTAATACAAGGTTTATAAACATTTGTATAGATTGAAAGTATTTGAAGAAATTATTATTTTTAATTGAAACCCAAAACTACGAAACATAGAGGTTATTAAGTGGATTCACCAATTCTTGAAAGGCAATTTAATAGTGTCACTTTGAATCAGAATATATCATCCATTTTCTCGAATTACAGAATTAGATTTCATTAGAGATTTATATTCATAAAAAAAAACTTGTAGTTATGTTTTTTTTACCATTGATGGAATGTAATTTAGATATATTATATATCATCAATTAGTGGTTACACACAATAAATTGTAAGTAGATCAAATTTTATTGACATTATAATGAATGTAGTAGGTCAGCCATACTTGGTTTCTGGAGGATCTCAAAAGAGGATCGTTATTTGGGATACTAAATTGTGATTAAAATAGAATATTTCACATGGAATAAAACTTAATTTTTCATTTTCATATGATGATAATATAAATAATTTTACACTTCTTTAATAAGATTTCACAACATATAGTTCTAATCATAGAGAAAATCGAAGGAGTCCAAAATTAAGGGGATATAATAGAGGTTGTTTCTTATAAAATGTTGAGGTGGATTCATGCCTTAGTAATACATGGATTTCAAAAGGAAATAATGGTAAAACCCTATAGATTGTTTTTTGAGATTGAAAGAACTAGGTTTTTAGGATATGGTGAAGGACTTTTTCATTATTCAAACATCAAATATTTTTAAAGTGGGATTTTTTTTCATGTTTTAGTTTCACTTTTTATTTTGGAATTTAATACTACTAAAAGGAGATGAAACGTTATTATCATACAACTGATGGCTAGATAAGTGACCAAGAAGATGAAAAACTGTCTATATAACTAGATGCTATAGGGGGATGAAAAACATATCGTTCAGTAGAATATAACACCAGAAATATATATAACTAGGGGGTTTACTAATATTTTTATCAAATTAAATATTCACAATAGAACAATTTGTTGTAAGATATAGTTAATTTTATGGATATCACGGAAATTCAGTAAATTATATCTTGGTAAAATTATTAATGTGTATAATGACTAAGGATGATCGATGGTAGAGGTGATCGAGATTAGTGATAAGTTTTCTCAAATAAATTGAGTATGAAAAAATGGTAATAAAATAGATCATTGAAAAAATCATATTTTTCCAAAATTTATTAAATTATAATATTATCACATATTAAGGTATAACCATGATCTTTGAAAAATAATATTCTTATTCTTCATTATTTTTGTAATCTTCATTTTTAATAGTTCTTGTCTGTTTCATTTGGAGGTTGTTCATAGAAGTTTGCTGACTAAGTTGTAATTCCTTCCACGTTCTGAATAATGTGTGATGATCTAATTCATGATCCTTTTCATCCAGGCATAAATTTTTGATGGATTTTCATCTGGTGGTTTACAAAAAATATTCTTAGAAATAATATTTTAGTGTTATATAATGTTTTATTCCACATCATATTCACATGACACAATGGTATTGACATTTTGAAATTTCTATGGCTAAATCAACATGTTTTTTATTGTTGTTAAGAATCTCATCTTGAATAAAGATCTCTGATAGACGGTGATTCAAGGACCATTCAGAATAGTGATTAGTTATATGGGAAGGATATATTAACCATGATAAAGAAATCAAGATATTCAAAAGTTAAATCAATAGAAATGAGATTATTAAAACAAGATGGTTTTGGACATTCATTTTGTCATTGAAGTAAGAGAATTAATATTAAAAACTATAGATATTATAGAAAATTTCAATAATATATTCCAATATTATTCCAATATTATTTTATTATGCGGAGAGAGGTAATAACTTATTAAATAGTTTCAATGTTTTAGTGGGCACACGATTAATTAACTGTATATTATCATTGCATGTAATGAATGAGAAATGATTCTTGGTGAACTATGATTATATAAGATTTATTAAATTTATCTTAGTGATTAATTAATTCTATAAGTCAAGAGGAATAATGATGCAAACATTCACATGATCAGTTGAGGTTTTCTGTGGTTGTACAAAAGGTGTCATATCTCATGACATTAGAAGAAGATAATTTCAATTAGTCAAGTAGATGTATTGTGGTATAGTGATAGCTTTTCCAACATATATTGGAAGTTGTATCTATGATACATTGTGGTTCCATGATGATTAAAATGTGATATTTTCAAAAAATAAATATGGTCAATTGTAGTGATAAATTTTGAATAAATAAATTACTAAAATCCATATATATGAAATTTCACACTTATATATCTCAATGAGAATATCATAATGGATTTAAAAAAAATGGAATGATGATGATCGATAAAACTAAATTGATATGTTGTGATTGATTTTTTGTTTGGGGATTGGATATGCTTTATATTTAACATGAATGTTCAGATAAAAAGAGCCAAAGAGTTATAACCAGTTCACTTGAATGTTTGGGGGAAATCCCCACTCATACATCTTGATGGGACACTTTAATTCACAACATTAATTTATGATGAATACTAGAAATTATAATTTTAGTTTCTTAAGAAAAATATGTTGTCATAGAATTGATTTTTCAATAGAATACAATAATGGAGAGGGAAATTTGGTTAATGTTTATGTGCCAATTATCTGGAAATAATTGCCAACATAGTTGTAGGATCTTCCAAAACGTTTATATGAATATGGGGATCATGTTGTATAAAAATATTCCCAAAACTCCATAACATAAGGGTGTTGAAAATTGACTAAACTATAGATTACAATATATGTAATAAAGCATGAAATTATATATAGGAATATCCCAAACAATTTGGGTAGATGCTATATTCACAACAACATTACATGTTAATATATGTATATTTGTAGTAGTAGGATATGGATGTACTGAATTGTCATGGTCTAGAAAATTACATGAAATTTTACACCTAAAGTTTATTATCATCCATGAATACATGCAATTCAATTACATATATAGGGATAAACTCAAGTTAATAAACAAAAAATGTTTTATTATGGGGTTTTCAATTGAAATTTAGTATTTTAACTCTAGAGTTGTGATCAATGGATGTTAATGAGGAGTTGATATGTTATCCTCAATGATGATGTCATATAGAAGGGTAATAAATTGGATAAATTGGATTTTTATAGTAAAGATTCAAATTACTATGTTAAAGTTGATTTAAAAAAATATCCCAAAAAAGAATAATTTATGAAGAGTTAGGATCGAAGCACTACTGGTCTGACAATGAAACATATTGATAATGTTTTTAATGATTGAGGATATTTAATGATTGGGTCTAATATCTTGATGTTTTTTCATCAAATTATTGCACTACTCAAGATAGATCCTTTATTATTACATATCCTGAAAGAGAAAAAATTACTATAAACATATAGAGAACATATATAGTTAGGTATCTTGTTCATAATTTTAGGGCCAACATAAACATTATATTTTTAATTGATGGTATAAAAAATAAAAAACAATACAAATTTGTGACTCATAGTTAGTCCTAAATATAGAATTAAACAAGTAAAGATGTTATGTTTTCTTCAGAATCCCAGGAGACATATAATATTAATATTTTACCACTGAGTAAAAAAATTAGTAGAATAACTAGATTACTTTTTTGAAGGGAGAAGATCACAAACAGGTGTGGTATAACATAAAACATGAAATTAAGTTACTCTAATGGAAGGATAGATTATATTTCTCTGAAATATTCTCAATAATATTTAAATTTGATAGCATCTAGATATTATTGATCCATGTAAATTTTGGTAATATAAACATTGTTGAAATTTATTCAAAGACCAAAATTCTTCATGGTCACATGGAGGAAAATATTTATATGATACAACAAGTTGATTTCAATTATGGTGAGATAAAATAAATTTTGTGAAAACTAAATTGGAGTCCCTATTATTTGATGTACACACCATAATAGATCAATCATAAGTTGAATGATTTTTTATATGATTATGGTTCCGCATAGACAAAAACGAATCACAATTTCTCTCAAAAAGGATATAAATAATTTAGAAACTAATATTGAGAGATATATGGAATCCAAAACATTAGTAATATTTCAAATATAGTATATAAAAAGGAGCATTGAAATTTTTTAGATATAGTAATATACTTGTTTGTCAACTACTCTAGTATGTTAGTTATAATTGTTCAAGGTTAAGGTGCCTGATATGAAATATTCATTCATGTATAAGGAAAAAAGATGAGTTTACCTTAACGATATATAGCCTGATGTATGACATGAAATGTACTCAATCTAACATTTAATTTATTGTAGGAGAGGTGCGTTATTCCATGTATAATATAGGATGTGAACACTAATGATGTGAGTTGGACAATACAATATATAATCTGATCCAATGATAAAATCTTGTTCTGTGGGATAAATGTTTCATTTCAGGATTAAGTTTAGAGAATATATACTAGGGATTTAAATAACTATAATATAACTAAAGGGTTTGTTGTTACTTTTAGATGAATTATAGTTATATCATTCTCATGACTACAATTATATGTTAATTTTTACGCAATGTATGATGTGTACATAGAAATAATAGAAGATGAAACAAAGTGGATATAGTCAATCCACTTAATGGAGGAACTTGGAAGATGCTAGGTGGTAGCATGAAATTTTATGATATTTAGATGGACCTGTATTTGGATAATAATCTCTTGTTTCATTTATGAATGAATCAAAAAAATATAAAAATTTGACTATATTTATATTTTTCTATAGTAAATGTTATAATATTTGTAGAAGATTATTGTGAATTAGAATCTAGCTGGCACATAATGTAATGTTCTAGTCCTAGAATTTCCCTTGCTACATTGTGATTTAGTGGGTATGGGGTGACTGGAGGATGGAAGAGACACGATGATATGTTGAGGGATTATTTTTATGGATTTAAAATTTTTAATGGTTTAGATTTTTTTGAAGGAAAATATTTTTTCAATGGAGAATTTTTACTGATGTGATGTTCTTTATTATAGATTAGTTATTAAAATAATTAGAAGGAGAGCATTTGATTTCATATCAGACTGATCATCAAAATATATTATATAAGAAAAATATGTTATAATATATTAATCTAGAGTCCTCAAATTTTTATGGATGGAATTCATTGATCGGAATGACCAAATGATGGTTTTATAAAGTAATATAATGTTCTTAAGCTTTATACTTGATAAAAAATTGTCAGTTGTGGGGATAGAGGATGTTATAGGGAAAAAGAGGTCACCATTTTCTTTTTGTGAGTTCACCAATGAAATTTCATTGTTTTGATAGAAGCATGAAAATTTTGATAAAAATATATATATGGGACAAATTTAATGTGCATCAAGTATGTTATAAAATCCATATAGATTATTGATTACTTCTAATATTATCTAAATAATTCTCTAATCCCAGTATCTCTTAAGGAAAGAAAAAAATGTATCCCATTGATATAAGGAAGAAACTCCAAAAGATATAAATATTCATGATTATTTTTTCCTTAAATAAATTAATTTAATGTTTTTGTGAGTAATGAGTTATGTTTTTAGTTCATATGTGATTTACTAGAAGCAATTATTTAATATGAGGATTTCACTACATATATTAAGGAACATCGAATACCATGTGATTCCTTCTAGTTAATTAATTATAGAAGGTTTTATTTCAAATATGTGAAACTTTAATTAAATTGATTCTAAAATATCAATGTCCACTAGTTCCTATAATACTTTATTTCTAATAAAATTAACCAGTTAAATTCAATAAATTCAATTATGTATTTATCAATGATAGAGAGAGATAATAATATCACTCCGCTTCAATTATTTACCAGTTTCTCATGTGATTTCAATGACTTATTCTAGATATGATCATAAAATCATCTATTTAATGGTCTTATCTAATTCAATTATTTCTCAGGTTTGATCTCAAATTAAAAAATTTAATATAAACTGAAGCTTATTATTTGAATATTGTTAGTGGTACCTAAATTATCCCTTTGTATAAAATCTTCGTATACATGTTTGTGATGTTTGGATATGTCACCAAAATATTCTCCTGAACTAAATGATTTTCAAATGAATTTATATTTTAATTATAAAATACATTTATTCACAACATGATTGGTCCATTTCATAAAGTATAACCAATATACTTGGGAAAAAGAGAGAAATTACAGTAATTATTAAATTGGGAATAATGAAATGAGAAAATAGGTTTATAGAAGTTTAATTTATTTCAAAAAGTGTAAATGTAGATACACTGGGGAGATTCATAGGATGAAACTGTGTGGCCAATATCAGATATAAATTTTTATTCCATGATAAAAATGGGTTTGAAGTACATGGTTGGGTGAGTACCTACCTCTTAAAGAAATCACTATGATATCAAATATGGACATTTTTATATTTGAAAAAATATAAAATTTTAAAAAAAGTTATTATGTTGTTTCATTTAATTACATAATGTGATGGAAATGTAATTTAAAATTTTTAGGTACTGATGAGATGGTTTAGGGGGGGCATTACACATTGGTGATTATTTATTATATAGTTCTATGGTGGGATTCCATCACCCAGAATACTGTCGATTATGTGGGGGAGAATGTTAGGGTATAAATTATGCATGGTATTGATGTAGATTTTTTGGATTATGTTGTGGAACCATTCCTTCAGATATTGATGTAGATGTGGTGGATGAGGTTGGGTTTTTATTCAAACAAATTATTTATATAGATATTTTATATCATGCTTCAGTACCATTCCCCCCTAATAATTGTGTGGGTGATGTGAGGTAGTGTGTGGAACTATTCCCTTAGATATTGTAGTGTATTATTTATAGAATGGTGGGGGTGTATTTATCCACAATGTTTTAAAAATGAAATGGTTTTAGTGGTTTTATTACCTATTGTTGTTGATGTCACATCTACAAAAATGGCCATTAAAATGCTAAAAATAACAATTATGAGTGTTAGAAAAGCACTAACTATTGTAGAGATTTTAAAATACCTAGATTTTGTTAATGAAAAAAAGGAACTAATAAAGGGGTATACAATAGTATGCTCTTACACCACTTAGTAGCACTAGTGCAGTATGTTGTAAGAGGACACTATACCCTAGAGAGACACCATAAAGTACCAAAAAAGTAAAAAATAATCAACCAATATAGAAATTAAATTTATTAAAATTCAAAACACAAATATAAAAGAAAAATGAAATGTAATATAGATTTTACTTATTTTATTATACAATTATATTAGAAATTTTTTTTATATACATTTAAAAACAACAATTTTTTTGTATTTTGATCTGAACACTAACTCATGTTGTTGATGAACAAACCAATCCTACTCATGAAAAAGAATACACCTATATAAGAAACTAGATATTAAGAACTCAAAATTATAAGAAACCTATTATTATCTTAGTAATAATATAAAAATATTAATTGACAACAAGTGTTAATTATATAATAATATTTGAGTCGTTTAAAGAAAACTATGTATTAGAATGAGTTATGTTTGATTATTACACATCAAACTATTTAATGTATAAATTTAAGAATCATATTTATAAAAATTATAAAAATTATAAAAATAAATATAATATAAAAATGCTAATTATGTTAATGGAGTAATGGTTTAATGAATGATGAGAAAACAATCATGGATTTTTTGCTCGATTTTGGTGATGTGATGGGTGTTTTAAACTGAAATTAAATTTATATATTCAAAACACTCACTTGGAGTTATAATAGTGAAATCGTATATAATAATGAGGTTCAGATGATTTATTAATTTCACAAATGACATATGGATCAATATCCTATTTTATAAAATCAATCTGAAATTTGTTTGTCGTATTTGAGTATGCCACATGTTTTTTTACTAAAATGGAATTTTAAATTGTGGAAAACACAATGTGTTACAAAAAACAAAAATTTTATTGGTTTGGTGTGATAATGTTTCCTAAATGATAAAAATGATATATGAACCATTTTCAAAAATTATCATGGAAATCCAATCATGTTTGATCTATCTTTAGTGAGTGAAATTTATTGAATTACAATGTCCATTTTAAACCGATATCAATCACTTTGAGTCATACCAGGCCACATCAGGTAATTGATTTAGGTGAAGATAATTCATAAATGTAAAAAATGACTTATGGATATTTATAATAATGTATAGAAACAATTTTTATATATTTTCATGGGTAGGAGTTTTTATTGTTTTCTTTTTTTACTAAAATTAATGTAAATATTTAAAAAAATATTCACTTGGAGTCATATCAGCCACCCAATGCATTGGATTGAGGTGATAATTAATGTTTCATGTTTCAAAAAACATATAGATCATTTTATTAATGTATCAAAACAATCTGAATACATTTTCTCTATTTTGTGTATGTCAATTGTCATTTTAACAAATATTAAAAAAAAAATTAAATAAAAATATGCACTTGGAATCATTCCTGTAACACTGTGAATAAAATTCAGGTGCAACTAATTCCTACATTTCCCAAATTTATTGACCTTTTTCCAAAATGATCTGAAAAATATGAAATTAGTTTCTTGGTTTTTAGTATGGAACTTGTATTTTTTATAAAAATGTTATTTTAAATTGGAAACATCCACTTTGAGTCAAAACAGCCACATTTTTTGTTTGATTGATGGTAGACTAATTTTAATAAGTAAAAAATGGTTTAGGTATCATTTTTCTAAATTATCAAGACAAATTGGCCATGTTTCCTCTAATTTTAGTGATTGGTAGTTTTTGAAATAAAACATCCACTATAAACTCATAACTATCTCATTAAGTCATACGGAAAATATTATGTATTAAATTGAGGTGTAGTTTCTTCATACACATCACACATTAATTATGGATTGCTTTTCTAGAGTATCAAAATAATAAAAATGAATTTTCTTAGATTTGAGTTTCTATGTTGTCTTCTTTTGTAATATTATTGAATATTTTAAATAAAAAATTTTCACATGGAGTAATGCCGATCCCATTCAACATCTTATTGAGATGTGACCGATTACAACATTTCTCAAATTACTATTAAATAATTTTCATAAAAAAAATTCTAATGTGCTTTCTTGGTTTTGTGATTTTTAGTTATATTTTCAACTAAAAATAATTTCATGATTAAATAAAAACCACAAATTTGATACATACATGAAACATCATGGATTGGATTTTGGTTCATCAAATTTCATCACATCCCAAATGAATTAGTTATTGTTTACATTAAGTATCAATACAATATGACTTTTTTTTGAGTATTCCACTTGTCTTTTTTATTAAAATTCCATTTCGAAATGAAAAAACACATTTTGAGTCATAATAGTTAAATCATCTGATAGTATCATAATAGGATGACTAATACATATCAAAAAGGACAAATGGATATTTTTCATAAATTAATATAAAAATCTGAGAATGTTTTCACAATTTTCTATGAGTGACACTTTTTGAAATAAAATATCAATTTTAAACTGATAACATACACATTAAGTCATACCAAACACATCACGAATCATACAGAGGTGTGCCCGATACCTACACATAAAAAACAACATACTAAACATTGTACAAAAGTATAAAAATATTCTGAATTCCTTTTCACATTGTTGAGTATGTTAGTTGTCTTTTTTTCAAAAATTAATGAAAATTTTAAATAAATTGACACACATGGAGTAATTCTATTGACAATATGAATCATATTTAGGTGTGTATAATTAAAATGCATATCACATTAAATATGGATCATTTTGTTAATTTACTACAACAATCAAGAATTTTTTTCTCATTTTCGAGTATGTCATTTGTCTTTTTTATGATAATTTATTTCAATTTAAAATTAAAATAAGTGCTTGGAGTAATAACGGTCACACTATGCTACATATTTAGGATATTATGAATCCTAAATATCCTAAATTACTTATGGACGGTTTTATTAATGTATCAAAACTATTATATGTCATTTTATCAGTTTTGAGTATTTCATTTATCAGTTTTATTAAAATTTAAACATAAACTGTGAACATGAACATTGAATCATACTAGTAACATCATTTGTTTGTTTTAGGAGAGAGTAATTTCAACACTTCACAAATCACTTATGGATTATTCCCTGAATTATCAAGACAATTCGATTTTTTAGGATTTATGTGAGTAACAATTTTGAATGTCTATTTTAAACTGAAAACAGGCACATTGGGTCATACTGGACACATGGTGTCTCAGATTGATGTGATGCTAATTTATACAGGTCAAAAATGACTTATTGATCATCATAATATTGTTCAAAATAACCTCGATTTTTTTCATTTATTAATATTTATTCAGTCCTTTTTAATTAAATTATTGGAAATTTTAAATTATAAGATGCTCTTAGAGTCATATAGGTCCCACTGAGCATCAAATTGAGGTGCTTTAAACTCTTACCCACCTAAAATTATATATGGATCAATTTACTAATGTATTAAAATAATAAATCTATTTTTCTAGGTTGTGAGTATGTCAATTTTATTTATTACTAAAATAAATGTGATTATTAAAAAAAGAAGTAGTTTGAGTCATACTAGAATCATTGTGTATTGTGATGAGGTGAAAATTATTCTTACACATTACAATGTCTTAAAAAATCTCAAATTATAATGTTACAAAAACATCCATTGGATCTCGTTATTGAACATCAATCACATTATATTAACTCGATGTTCTTTTCTAAAATAGTTTTTTTATAAGAACATTAAATCAATATTAAGTGCTGATGTTCGAAAATGAAATCCAATGGAAAGAATGGTAACTTTTAGAGATAGATTTTTTTACATTTTGTGACTTGTTTCAGAAAGCTGATATAATAACATGACATCCCAAAATAACTTATATAAAAACAAAATAATTATTACCTAAAAATGATTCGGAAATAAATTAAAAAATTCTAGATAAAATGATAATTAAATTAATTAAATAAAATCTAGAAATTTTCATTCTCATGATGGTCTCATATATTACTATCTCTTCTACTTATATTCATTATCTTAGTTGGAGTCCCGAAGTCCAACTCAAACAAAAGAATCCACCTATTAATGAAAAAAATTATTTTATGTGTTATACTATCAATAAATAAATTAAACATAAATATGAAAATTCATATTAATATTATGGATAATAATTTTAATATTTAAAAATGTAGATTCCCAATGTTATTGAGTAGATGAAAAGTCGTTTATCTTATATTAATGATTGTTGGGGGAACATAAATGAAGTGAAAAAAATCCAATACTACATGGGTGAAATGGTTTTGAGGGAGAAGATGTATGTCAATGTATTTTTAATGAAATCCATGAAAGACGGTCAAAATATTATAAAATATTTTAAAATGTATGACATAAAATCAATTCAAATATGATAATTAATTAATACTTTATCTATTTTTAAAAATTTATAACATAAGGTTTTTTGAAATTCGTTTCCAATAAGCAATGTCAATATATTGTTATTTATGGAAGACTGGATCATCCATTACAGAAACCTTATGTTGTAACTATTTTGATTTTACCAATGAAATTTGTTGTCCTTGATTAGTATTTATGTAGTTTGGGTAAAGAATTTTTTTTAAAACAATGTTTTAGAGGAATGTTTTATAAGAATTGAGAGTGTGAATTTTTCACAAATAGTACACCCAAACATTCCTTTAACGATATTGCCTAACACATTTCTATAAGCTGGGATGTCATTTATCATCCCATAAGTCATGGACTTGAACGTAATTTTTTTCCTTATATGAGTAGTATAAATTGTTACACTTGTATCCCTCATCAATATGAGATCATTGATTAATGGATCCAAATAGAAATTAGTATGATTTGTGAGATTAATTGGCCCAGATATAAGTAGAGACAACATAATGCATTTTCACTTCACTCATAACCATGGAGGTATGTTATAATTTACCAAAATGGAAAGACATGTACTATGAGTATTATTATATACACCAAAATTATTTATTACATCTATAGATAATATAATAAAAATGTTAGATATCACATTTTGAAATTCATGAAACTCATAATCAATATTGTTCCACTACGGTGAATATGATAGATTACATTGGTTCTCATAATTATTTCATGTATTGTCAAGCCAGGTTAGTTGTGTAACAGTTTCTAGTGATCAACATAGTCTTGTAAATAATGGATTTATTGGAATATACAATAAATATTTATAAAGAATTTATTTATTATTATTTTATCTATCTGTATTATATATTGGTAATTTTATGAGTGATTCGTGGTCCATGAAAAAATATATAAAATCAAATTTACAATCAAATAATTTCATAGATCATGCCTATAAAATTTAGAGTTATTTTATCATCATATTTTTGATATGGAATATCATTTTATTCTAGTATCATATCATTCATAAGACCAAGTAGTTCTATATTTCTAGGGTTAGTACATCTGTTACCAATAATCAAATTATAGAACATAAATAGAGATAGATGTTTCATGTAGTTAGTATAGCTAACATACAAAGGTTTATTAGTATAACTATTTAACATCTCAAAAAACCCAATAAATTCAAAAGGTTATTCTTAAGTGGCCATTTTCATTTCATCCATGAGATATCCATCATCATTTACACTATTATTCATAACAAATGATCCATAATCTACATTATCATCCAAATCAATGTTGATATTAAATTTTCCCCATGTCTTCTAAATGATTTATTTCTATAATCTATTTCATGAAACAAAAAATTATTCATACAACTCTTTTGACTAATTATCTTGAATAACAATAACATAAACATAGGAAATGGATTTGAGAAGGGTAATATGAATTCCCTATTTAAATTTTTATGAACACCATAACACCATATTCCTTCTATTGTGTTAAATGATTAATGTGAATCTATTTTTTATTCATATATATCTTATTGGTTTCATAAAATATTTATTTTTTATAATAAATAAATAAAAACACATAATATATTAATTATAAAAGATAAAATTTATAGAATATTATAATATGTAATACCAAACTTTTTATTGTTTTAAATATTTTTACTAGTCTTGGAAGAAAATGTGTAATTGAATTTAAATCGAGAATTACTCCACTATTGTAGGTGATATCCTCTGGATTCATCAATGGTTAGAGTTATAGACAACTTTTATCCTCATCATCTCATCTCCTAAACAATTATCATATCATTTTTTTGGACAGTCATCCTCCATCACTTATAGAAATGCACCAATGATTATTGAAATAGATTAAGTAGTAGTCATCCATGTGATAAATATTACTTAGGGTAGTTCAAGAAACATAAAAGAGATCTGGTATGTGTCTCATGCATTAAATTGAAAAAATTAATGTTCTAGAGTGGAATCTGATAAGGATGATAGTTATACACTATTCAATTCTTTAAAAGGTGAATCACATCCCAATTGTGAGAATTACACCATTGAAACTGGTTATTAAATCGTGTCATATTAAAGGTGAGATTGGGCTGGGATACATGGTCTTTTCTCTGAGAGTCCCAGAAGGGCCATGTTATGATAAATGAATTATTGTGGCCTCTATGAATTCTATATTTATAGGAGAAGTAAATATTTTAATACATTCAATAGATCTTCAAAACATGGATCATAAATTCTTTTTTCATGTTATTCATATTTTTGACTCTTTTGTTTTATTCTTTCACATAATTTTATAGGGGTTCCTTTATGATCATAGTTGCACCACTATGAGATACAATGCTACATGAATAATAATTAGATGTTACATTCTTCATCCCTATTGAACAATAACACCAACCTCTATTCACATATCCCAATACCCATTACAGATGATTTAATTGGATAATATACTTAACTAATATATATACTATGTTTTCTTGTGCCTCTCGTTACCTGTTTTAATTCCCATCAAAAACTAGAAATTTAAGAATTAAAAAAATAATGTAATTAAAGTAGGAATAATTTACTATAAAATTATATCATGTTTTTCAATATATAGAATACATCTACACTTATTTTTATAATTAAAATAATCAACAACTCCTGACAGACACCACCATTGATCCATAAATCTACCTTTTATTGGTCAATATTTGAAAATAGTAACCCATGTGCTTGTATGTGGGTGTGTTTTTCTATGTGTGTAAGGTTAACTATTCCAATTGGAGATCTGTTAAACATGTATGCCCTAGTGTAAGAACATATTTCATTACAATTGTATCATTATTATTTATATTAGATAACTCCAATAAAAAGAAATGTATATTGATAAATTACTGTGAATTTGGATTTGATACTACATATTATAATATTAGTTATATATTTAGTTGGTACATTATGTGCATAAATGTTCTAGTTTGCAATCATATTTTTTTTATTTTGAAACACTGAGGTCAGAAATGGATGCTATTCCTTCATGATTTGTTCCTTATTAACATTTCTCACCCATGTATAAATCATTCTTGTATTCATTTCACATATAACCAAACGCAATACACATGGTTTTCTATATGTTCTTCACTTGAAGAAAATTAAATTGAGGATACATTGGAAAATATATGTGTTGGTAAAAAATAAGTAACACAAACGAATTGAAATATATATATTGTTATAAAAAATAACTCATAGAATTTATTATTTATTTCGAATCCCTTTTCCTTCTAGGTTATAACAAGAAAATGGATAATATAACTATGATTATATAGTGTCATCATGAATATATTACACATATTCCCATTCTTTCCATTAATTGGTATATCTCATATAACTATACCATTATTTGTTTGTGTATATTCCATAAAATATACATCCTTTATGATATCATCATCAATTACTAGACCCAACCATAAATAATTGAAAAATATGAACATAAGTTAAAATATTTTATTTAATATTATGTATATTACTTTTATTAAAGCATAGTGATAATATGTACATGAAGGCACGAAATAGTATGACTACAAAATTCCCATCTCAGAATTCTAATAATAAACCAAATTAGAAATCATCACTATAAGTGTATTTTTAGTAATATCATTGTATGAAATAATAGGTATATTCTACTATACATTAGATGATTGAAACCACTGGTATGGTGGAATGAAACCAATAGGAATGCATAATAATAAATATGGTGGATTATAAAATGAAAAAACATGGAAAACACAGCTTATATAAGTGAAAATAAATGACTCGGGAGGAGGAGGAGAAAATAAAATACCTTGGATTGTGGCTTCGAATCGTTCGAGGGAAATTAAATATAGCACCAAACCTAAAATTTTTTCAAGCCTTGCATTTATTCAACACATTAATCATTAGAGGATTAGATTCTAGTAATGGAATTTTTAAGGCTTGATTTGAGGCTTGATTCGATCTTATATTCAATGTGGAGGATTTTTAGCAAAGGTTCACTTCCAAAAAAAAATTCGGGTATCGCGATCTTGTTTGGGATTTCTATGGTTTAAGAATAGATTGAGGAACATTTATCAGAACATCCAAAAAATCACTGAAAAAGATCAATTTTTGAGTGCAAAATTAATAACAACTTATAACACTATAGATTTATCTGGGCTAGAAAAGTGCTGATAAAGATCTCGTTTATCTGTGCTTATTAATTTAGGGCTGATAAAATAGACTTTTATCAGTGCTTTTTTGGAAGCATTCATAAAAGTGCCTTGATCAATTTTTAATATATTTATATAATTATATATCTATTTAATACATATATATAAATATACATATATTAAATATATTCATTATTTAAATATAGTTATTGTCATCTTTTATTATTTAAATATATTATTATTTATTTATAACTATATATATACATTTTTAAAAAGATATTTATATATTTATATAATTATATAATTATATATATACATATATAATATTGAAAATATATTCATTATTTAAATACATATTATATAATATTATATTCATTTAAATATATAAAATTATTTATTTATAATTATAGAAGTACTATTGTAAAATTTAATATTCCTTTTTTAAACTGTAAGTATATAAATGTATAAATATTTGGAATGAAAAATTAATAAATATATATTTTAATAATATTTTGTTACAAATATATTTTTAAAATTATTAATAAATATTTATTTTTTAGTGGGTGCATGATAAAAATGATCGAAATTTAAAAATGATTACACTTTAAAAATATTGTATAAATGATAATTTTTGTAAATAAAAATATATAATTAAAAAATGGACATATATTTAAATAAAGATTAATAATTATTAAAATGATTAAAATAAAAATTCATTAAATATAGAAAATAATATAAATTTACTAAATCCCCAAACAATAAATAAATTAAAAATGAATGATAAGAAAATTAATTTAAATTAATAAAAAAATTACTGATTCATGATATTATATAATAAATTTATCAGGTTATAATAAAATTTCTAAAGTGAATATTAAAATTTGAATAAATTACATAAATAATAGTTTTATGAGTTTCAATATAAGATATTACTAGTTATGTAATGTGTGTTATATATAAAAAAATTATTAATTATGTATATCTTTGGGAAATAAATATAACAAACATTTGATATATAACCAATAGAAAAATAAAATGACATTCTATTATGTCCATTAATTGATGAAATTAGTGAGTAGATTTAATTCATATTATTTATTAATTAAAAATATAACACTATTTAATGTACAAGAATAAATACATTGTATATTACATATATAGAAATCATATTTATTTACATTCATATATATCTGTATATGTAATACGTAAAATTTATTAATATTATCCAAAATTATATAATTAATAAAATGTTTAATATTTTTCTTAAGTTATTATTTATTTTATTTATTTTTTTAAATTGATTTTATATATAACTATATATTTAAAATATATTTGTTATTAATATTTATTATTTAAATATTTTATAATCTATTTATTCATTTTTATCAGAAAATATTTAATATATAAAAATTTTAATATATTTTATAAAATTAATTGTTTTTAATTATTTCATTTAATTAGTGAACTTTTTCAGCACAAAAAATGTGATGATGAATGATCCCATTATCAGTGCTAAAAATAATGTTCTGATAATGGGAGATGTTATTGACAATGAAAAATAATGTGAGGATGAAGTGCATTTAATATAAGTGATAAAAATAAATTGATAAAGGGATCATTTTTATGCATTTTTGACATGCGCTAAGAAGGTCCAGTGCTGTTAAAGGCCAATTTATTAGCAGTGTATATATGATGTTGAGTAAGGTGGGTAATTATTCAGTTTGGATACACATTTATGTGATAGTTATATCTGGATCGACACAATATCCCACATTAATCACATGGCTTGTATAGAGTCTTCTAGCATTGGGTGAAGTTGGTATGATCAAACATGGGTATCACCATATTTCATACCGAACAGAAGTGATATATTTTATTATTATAATAGTTCTTATTATGGAGTATCAAATTGAATTGATATAATATATATATTAGAAGACACTATTGGTGGTGGCCACATTGTTTCACTAACACTCTACTCTGGGAAACATCGGTACCTGAGCTGAGTCCATGGTTTCATGGTAGTGTAAGGGTATTTTCACTATGCTTGAGGGTTGTGACTATATGATTCAATTAGTTTTGGGATATTAGTCTAATAAAAGAATAAAAAATAATTTTATGACTCCTTTATTTTTTTATTTGGGACCGTGTAGAGTATAATCATAGCAAAAGGGATCTTGATAATTTCCTTATTACTTGGTGATGTTCACTGATAATTGTAATTTTATACCATGGGTTGTCATAATTTTGATTTGTGTTAGATATGATATATCATTATATTTTTTATTGGTTAACATTTATTACTGTAAGCTCCAATATTATTTAATGTTCTCTATTCTCTGGGGCATATTCACCCCAAGTTCTCAGGATGCAAACACAACTAATCACCAACCATTAATTCATGGGGAGGTTCGCATATTGTTATTTACTTGTGTAGCCGTGTTACTGTTGAGGGTTCTTAGCAAGAATGTCATAAGGTTTTCATGCATCATTATTTTTTATTCCATCATACAATTTTGGCTCAGCATACTGAAAAAAATATGTTATTGAATCTTGGTAAGGTTCTTGATTCTAGGAATATCTAACCCATGTATTAGGAATGCCAATTTTTCTAGAAATGATCCCTTTTTTTAGTTTTACAATTGGGTAGATTTACTAAATAAGATTCATTTTTGGTAATAATTAATGATTTATAGGATGTTTACACATTTTCTAGGGTGGAACGATGGGATGAAATCGTGTATTATATTCGGAACATATATTTACAATTCATTCATGAACATTCCAATCATTAGATAAATTATTTTGATATAATCGTTATTTATTTAAATTATGATTAAGAGCTTATATTAAATATTCCAATATAAATTTATGTGGAATCTAGTAAATTCATTTTCTTTAATATATCATTACTTTTTATATATAATTTAATTTTGTTATTGTAGATACTATTAGTTAAATAAAATGACAAAGGAAATATAAAATTCTTCCCTCTACTAATTGTAATTACTTTTTCAAATAAATAAATAAATGATTTTATAATATTTTTAAACATAAAATGGAAAAAATGATATGTATCATATATTGATATGATAATGAACCCAAGATTGTGTAAACAGGGATTGTGAGAGTTTCTTAGTTATAGATATTTTGACATTAGGTGTCTATAATATAACATGATGTAATTGTTTCATTGATTTCCCTAGATGTTTAATATATTATGATTTTTCATAATCCTTTTCAGTATATAACTATCCGGACAGTGTGTTAGTTTAGATAGAAAGCCTATATGTGAGTCACTTATATATTAAGGTGTTTGATTAGTGGTGAGATGTGTTGTATTCCATTTATTTTACATATTAATGAATTAATATGATCTGAGTATATCACTATATGGGATAGTTGGATTGAATATTATATTCATGGATTATATATATAGATATATTTAAAAGGACTCTGGAGCGTTTATATTTTCAAGGGATTTTCCGGGTAATATTTGATATGGCCGTCTAGATGTGGATCTATATGTCAGGACTTTTGGTGGTAGAGACTACAGGACTAGGTTAGGTGTCCTACTTTTGTTTATGCTTGACTCAAAATATCACTAAATCATGTGTGTCTATAGAATAATGAATATTTTACTTGTTATTATTCTCTATCAGATTAGTTTTTTGGGATTCTTAAAATAATTTTGTTTTCCTAGGGTTATGAGTGACTCCAATGATAAAAATAATGGGTTGATTTTTGGTATTTTATATTAATTCACATGATGTACTATTGAGTACATGAAAAAGATATAGATATGGATTATGTGCTATATATGTGAAAGTGTGCATTGTATAAGTTTTGCGGTAGGAATATGTTTTTTTATGGATGTGACAATTTGGATTATTAGGGTATAGATCCTTAAATATATTTCTTAATATTGTTCATGAAACATGGTCTACACATGATTTGGAATTGTAGCCTATGGATGAAAGGATTTGACATGAGATGACATAAGTTAGATGGTAAGGGAGGGTATCATCAGAGTGTATTCCTACTTTGGTATTACTGGTTTTAGTGATGTGGAATACTAAAAACCTTTACGAGAGTGGTTATATGTACACTCACTTATAATTTATAATGAGTTTGAGTCTTTGTTTTATCCTATTTGTTAGAAAGGTTTTTTGAGACTTAGGCATAGCATAAGGTAGGTAATCTTTGTGTTGATTGGGTATAAACAAAATTGGATGAAAAGTGTATCATATTGATGAGGGGATCATTGGAAATTTATAAAAAAAATATAGTAAGTTTATCACGTAATATAAATCATCTGACAAAGTCATGATGAAAATTTTCAAATCACTATGATTATATATATATATATATATCAAAATTTAAATGTGTAGGTAATAATATTTGGAAATGATTATATATTGTTCCTTTGAACCCATGGGGATTTGGAAATCAAAAGATTCTAGTATATTGTTATGGTTTCATCGACTAATTAGTTTCCATGAATATAGGGATATAGAAAGTGGGGTTCCAATTGGATTAGAGGAAGATGATGGGTGGGTGGTGATCTGATATGAGACGATAGTGGAAGGGAGTGATAAATCATTTTTTTGATCACTAAATTTAAATGTGGTGTTTCACTATGATGATATGATGTGTTTTGGGTAGTGTAGGTGTAACACCCCGTAGATTTACAAATAAATAATATATATAATGCATGAAATTCTGATTCTCTATGAAACAAAAACTTTTTTATATATAGTAGATATTTTCAACATAGCCATTTGATAAAATATGTCCACTTTTGTATTTCTAATTTCACAAAATGGATATATATTGTTGCAATTAGTTACATATTTAGAGTCTAATAGAGTTAACATACATTTTTTGGAGAATTTTAATTTTATAGTGATGAATAGTAATGTACCATTATGAATATTAATATTATCCATATAAATATTAAACTCACCCGTTTAAGTATAAAATATATTTAGGCACTTTCTAATTGAGGGTGAATATTATAAAAATTAATAATTATGTACTGTTATTTTTTTGAGTAGTCAAAATTTAATAGAAATTATAATTTAATACATTTAATTAAAATAAAATTATTTTACATAATATGTTTTCCTAAATAAGTATTTTTATCTTATTAATTTAGAATATTTTTATGAGACCGTAGTCACTATTTAAGGTATTATAAAATTTGTTTTAAATTTGAAATTAGTAATTATCAAGTGAATAATGATTTTATTTTAAAATTAAAATTGTTATATATAGAAAATTATTTTTATAAAAGATGTCCATTTTTTCATTCTAAAAAAAAATTTTGTGGTGATGTTTTGGTATTTTTATAAAATACATGATTTTTTCTTGAATAATAAAATACGGTAATATACAGTATAAATACAATAAAATATAAACATACTCTTCCGTGAATCATGGATGTTGTGATCACATGTGGTTTCATGTTAAATGAACATATTATTATTTTTTTCTCAATAATCAACATAATTTCATGTCATTAGAAAAATAATAAAATAATGAATAAGATATTCAAAAATCACTCCACCCTCCACTATAAACACCACCCCTCACCACCTCTTCACTTCACTCCTCTATTCCTTAAATATTTTCAATGTTATACCAAAATACTCTTCCCTAGTATCTCCCCATGTCTAAGAGCTCTTTTTATTTTAAAAATACCGAAAACTCTTCCATTAAAGAGGTTCTCTTGGAGGAGTACTCAAGAGGTAAAATTCTCTACGTTTTTTCCTTTTAAATTATTTTATGTTTTTTCGTTTTATATTATCTCCCCACCACCTATGATAAAATGATGATAATAACTCTAGTATAATATATATAATATAATTATATATGTTGAATATATTATTCATTATTAATATCCTTACTCTCTCTCTCTCTTTTATTTTAAAAAAACTAAATCATCATTTGGGAGGTGCCAATTTACATCCTTTGTGGACGATGAGTTTTTGTCATCAATTTCCACCTCAATAATGGTCTTGAAGCCATTTTTATAGTTTAATGAATAAAATATTAATTATTTCATATTTAATATTATAAATTCATATATATACATAATAATAATTCATACGACAAAACTAGTTTGTAATAATCGAAATATCGGTAGAATAATACAAATGATTGTCACTAATGTTATATCTAATAAATCATCCTCAGAAAATATAAAAAATGAATTATATCACATTTTAATATTTTTTTAGTTCCTTAGTATCATATAAATTCAGTTCTGTATAATTATCCCAATTCTATATAAATATGCACTAACAAATAAAAGAATACTGATCATGAGAACCATGGAATCGAACACTCCTATGAGATAAAATTATATATTATAACTAATTAAAAATTAAATATATGAACAAATTTATATTATAATGAATAAAATAAATGCATATAAGGTTCTAAATAAATTATTTAATGTATTTAATTTGATTATACAAGACATTATGGTCATGGTAAAAGCTCAATCAGGCATACAATAAGGGTTTCTACCTAAACCCAATTTTTCATCCAGGTTACTCTTTGTCTCTATTAATCTCAATTAAATTACTAATTATTCTTATTTACTCCTCATAAATTATATTTTACTGTTTTATATATGTGTTTTAATCATAATCCTTCTTAATTTTATGGGGAATTTTTTTAAACAATGATCTTTATGAATTCTTCTAAATAAAGAAGCCCAATTCAGGGGATATTCTAAAATTATCACCTATTTTTAAGTGCACAATAAAATCTATTAAAAACCAAAATTATTTTTCTAAACTCACTCATTTAATCATTTATAAAACTATGTTATTTAATTTCTAGTTTTATGGAAATATAATTCCAAAATAACTCGTATTTTCAAAGTAAAAGTGTATTTCTCTCACAAATTCTTCGATGACTTTATTAGTGTTTTTTGTCTATTTTAACACCTCTACTAAATTTTATGTGTTGTTGAAGTTAATATCTAGTTTTTATCATCTAAAAAATTTTATTAAATGATTTATGATCATTTTAAATATGGATGTTTTATCTTGATACCATTCACCATACTAATCAGAATGGTTAGTGTCTATGTGTTCAGATATGACAATGTTATTTCATATGTTCAGGATGTTTATGATTAGCCCCTTTCATATAAGGATTTAATTGAAAATAGAATGTGATGGATAGGGCCTTATACATCCCCATGATTCATTAGTAGGTCTAATGATACAAAATAAAATTGGTTTTTGGCTGAGGCATTACCCTAGTATTTTCAGACATCTTGGTCTAGGCCATAACAATATGTTTTATATATACAAAATAAAGTATTACATTACTATATAATTTGTAATTAAAAAACCTTGTGATTATTCAACTAGTATAAAATCAATTATTTTTTCATTCTGTTATATTATTTTATATGTTATTATTTAATCATCTATCATTCCATCTATATTACACTCTATTATTTTCTTAAAGTCGTGTATTTTTTTTTCATTGTGCCTAGTAATTATTTTTCTAGTAACATCTAATGTATTAAAAAATCTTACTGAACATCTATACTTACACATTTCATTTGTTTTATTTTCCTTGGATATGAATATCAATATTATGAATGACTTGGGGGAATAATCTAAATTCATAGATAATTCTAATGAACTTTCTATTTAGTATTTCACTTCTTATTTTAAGGTTGAACTTATGTCTGTGTATTGTTTTCAAAAACTACTAAAATATTTGTTCCATCATGATATTAACCTCTTTTAATCATTCTAATGTATTAATATAAGGTTCCGGCTCTAGGAAACTGGTGTCTAGGTTTTTACAGTTTGTATCAGATGATTTTTAGTATAAAACATGGAAACAAGATTTAGAAAACATGCATTAGGGAACAAAACCCTATGATAGACATTGTAGATAAGTATTCAATAACATAATATAATTTTGATACAGTATATATTATGTGAATCATTCAATAAAATACATCCCTTTAAGGATACTAAAAGTGGACATGGTTATGGAACAAATTTACCTAGGAGTAACAACATTGACAAGGTGTTTTGGGTTTGATTTTGGGGTAACATTGTTCATGACAATGGGCCTCACTACACACCTTGTTTGAAACTCTTGGGGTATATTCTTCAAATAATACAAATTTTCATTATAAAACATAAATATGGATTTAAATGTAAATATTTCTTCAATGAAACCATGATTATGATTATAAAATTAGACTTGGATAAATTTTCAATTTATGTTAAGTGTCTTTGTAGTTTGACATTATACATTGTGATTCATAACATAATTTATTATATTCAATTTTTTAGAAATGGTGCCTAGTGGAAGGAATGAAAACAACATGATCGCATGACTCCCATATAGAGACTTCCCTGCAATGAAAAATAATGATGTGGGTTCTAAAGCTGTGATTGGGTCTGAACAACTAATTACTATATAGGGAGAGTTAAATCGTGTTTTGAATAATAACCTTACACATATGGAGAATCCAGATACAAAACATTAAAGAGCTAGGTTATAATAATATATATGATAACAACATCCATAATTATAGTGGAAATCAATTCAATTCATAGATGACTAATCTAAAAGTTCCATAGAGAATATATTTCTCATTTTGGGATGTAACGAAAGGGAGAAGTTATAATAGAATTTTATAATCTACAAGATGATGTGGATCATTGGTGGTCATTAATTCAAAACATGAAGGAGGAGGAATAAATAGAAGAAATGAAATCAAGTGACTTTAAATAAATATTCATAGAAAAATATTTTCTTCAAGATCAACGACAAGATATGTGGAGGAAATTAATGAATTTTAAATTAAAAAATCATGAAAACAGAGCAATGTATGAATCAAATATTACAATCCTATCACATGATTCCTTGAACTACATATGTAATACGAAGAGTGTGATTTTTTGACTCTTTGATGTTTTAAAATTATTCCTCTGAAGCGTACTAGTTACCCATACTTTCTCTTCATACGATGATATAGTTTCATGTCCAATTAATAAACTGGAATATTTTTCTAATCCTTTCCAAATTATATGAATTAAATAGACGAAGATGGTGGCTATGTAAAGATTTGATAAAGGGAATAATAAAATCCGGGTGTTTCCACCATGTGATACTTGTGGAAAAAACTCCCTAGAGCATGCATAAAATAAAAATTTGTTTTTTAAAAATTTGGACATATAGGCCACCAATATTAATCTTACAAGGAAATTAAATAACCTACCAATGTCCAATGCCACAATTTTAAAGAGATGGAATATTTTGAAAAATATTTTCCTAAGCATCGTGGAAGCATTACCCAGAGAAGTTCAAGGTGGCATGAAAAATCTTATATGAGCACAAATTCTAAAGATGATTGATTACGTTATGTGGTGGAAGTTACGTTAAACATTTTCTAAAAAATAGACAATAATTTATTATATTCAAATCGTTGCATTATTTTATATCTTCATATATTTGAAAGATAATTAAACATTTACAATTTGATTTCAAAAATGAGTTTCCATTAATAACTCTCAAGGGAAGAATCATTGCAACAAAGATATGTCAATAAGTCCCCCTTATGACACATAAATATTCTTCAGTTTCTTACCATATAGTTTTACACATAATTGACTTTGATATAAATCTTGGTATGATTTTTTCCTTAATGTTATTATGTGACAATATGTTTCATGAAAAATGAAGTTATAAGTTTGGAGAATGATTTAGAATCCCTTATATTTTGATTACAAACCTATTCATTTGATTTATATCTAGAACCACCCCTAGTATCTCTACTAAATGAAATTCATAGAGAAGATGATAAAAAATATCAATGGGTGGGGGATGAAATATTTAAATTGACGATGCACGTATTATGAATTAAAACATGATATATTTATAGAGGATTTCCCTAGACATCCTCCTTAGAATGATATTGAGTTTTTTATTGATTTATATACTGGTGGAAGGCCTATTAAAATACCCCTTATAGAATGTCCATAATGGAATTTTTAGTAATAAATAAAAAACATGGGAATTGAGTAATAAAGGATTTATCCTCAAAAGTGTTTCTCTCTAGGGTTCCCTTTTTCACTTATTCATGATGAAAGATGGATCCATGATATTCTGCATTGACTATAGAGAAATTAATGATATTACAATAACGAACATGTATCCCTTACATCGAATTAATGATTTATTTGTTCATTTTCATGGAACATAATATTTTTCAAAGATTCACCTTAGATATGGATATCATCAGTTGCATGCAAGGATGGAATATATTCCTAAGAGATAATTTCAAAAACGTATAAGCATTTAAGCTTACAATATTTCTTTTTGGACTGACTAATGCACCCTCTATTTTCATGGATTAAATTAATAGATTTTTTAAGGAATATCATCAAGAATTTTTGGTGGTATTTACTAATGATATATTCCTATAATCTAAAATCTATGAAGATCATGAGAATAATTTCCACAATATTCAATTTACTCTGTGAAGAAATGATTTATAATGGATGATTAGAAAATGTGAATTCTACTCTCAGTAAATTTCATTTAATGAAAAAATTGTCTCTAAGGATAGAATCTTAGCTAATCATTTAAAGACTGAGGCAGTTCAGTAATGGACCACTCTATAAAACATAACTAAGGTATGTATTTTTATTGTTTTGGTAGGTTATTATCCATGTTTTGATCAAAAATTTTCCCATTTTACTAACTCATTACCGAATATTATTCATAAATTGTTAAATATCATATTGGAAAAATAATTTGGAGAATATTTTAATGAATTGAAAAGTGGTTAGTGAATGCTCCAATATAGAATCTTCCATTAGAAAGTAGAGAATTTTATTTATAATGATTCATCAAAGAAAGAAAGTGGTTATGTTCTTATAAAGATTGATTGAGTTATTATGTATGTATCAAGAAACATAAAAATCATGAATAAATTAATACTACTAATGATCTTGAGTTAGAATCTATAATCATTGATCCAAAGAGACAGATACAGTATGTATATGGTGATAGATGTGAGATATATACTAATCAAAATATCATGAAATATATAATCTCACAAAATGAACTCAACATGAGGAAAAGATGGATCGAAAAACACAAGGATTCTGATTTTTGAATACACTAAAATCCATTAAGTCAAATATGGAGGAAAATGCCTTGAAGAGGAAGGATCATGGAGTTTTGAAAAAAAACAAATTGGAATGATAAGGATTCTATGTATATAGATATAATACGGTTTGATAGGGGAATTATCAATGAAGTTGAAGCATCAATAAATTTTTGATTGGTTTACTGACGATATTTATTGGAAATAATTAAAATTTCATAGTATGACGATCATAATATTCAAAATAAAATTAATTCTACAAATAATGAAAAATTGAAAGATTTCATATGTGAGGGAGGAATTATCAAAATTGGGGGATGTTTATTGGTTCCCTCTATACCCAAGCTAAAAAAGGTGTTATTGGATAATTCACATAGTTCAAATTGGTATAGAAATTCTAGAATAACTATGATAACAAGATATTTGATAGAACATTTTAGGTAGGACAACATGATGTGTGATATTGCTGATTATGTACCAAGCTGTTTAGTTTGTTAACGGGTCAAGGTTTTTATAAAACATACTAGATGATTCATGCTACCTATACATATTACTACATAAAAATGGGATGACATCAGAAAATATTTTGACATTGGATTACAAACAACACCATGATGGAATGATGGAATGTCTGTAATTCTTGATCGACTTACAAATTTGAACATTTACTGACAATAAGTGAGGATTATCCACTAGAGAACCATGCACGACTATATATCAATGAGTTTTCAATACATCATGGTGAATCTCTCTCTATTTTTTCAAGTCATGATACATGATTTACAATATAATTCTAGAAATGTATTCAGAATGCATTGGATACTAAGCTTTAAATGAGTAATACATATCACCATAAAACTAATTATAAGTTAGAAAGGAAATTCCAATTTGTATAAGTCATTTTGAGACCATGATCACATTATTTTCAATGTATATGAGAACATTATTTAAATTTTATAGAGTTTTCCTCTAATAATAGTTTCCATTAATGTATTTAAATGGAACTATATAAATAATTTTATAGAAAGAGTTCGCATACACCAACATGTTATGATGACATTTTTGAAAGGAATCATGTAGACCCAAATCTTGTGGAGGAAACAAAATTTAAGTTAAATACTATACAAACCCATATCAATCTAGTACCATGAAGGAAGAATATCATTGATAATAATTGAAGTATGAATTTTTTATTTCCAGTGGTAGATCTTGTATTCATGAATGTATATCCATGGAAGGGTGTTATAGGATTTTTATAGAAAAGGAAAAAATATCCCCATGTACATTGGAGCTTCTGAAATTCTATAGATAATTGGTGATGTGGATAATTTTTTGGTAAATCCACCTAGATGTTCTAAGTTAAACAATGCATTTCATGTTTCATTATTGAGAAAAATCATTGCAAGACCAACACATGTACTCGCTTAGGAAGGAATAGAAATGGAACACAACATATCCTAATATGATGAGGCTATCCAGACTCTATAAAATATATAATTGGTTTTGATGAATTAGATGAATCAACTGGTAAATTTACATTGTAAAAATAAAAAAATTGAAGAGGTGACGTGGGAGGATGGGGATATTATGTTGAAGAACAAAACAAATTTTTTATGTGGTAACATTCTGGTAATTTCGAGGAAAACTTTTATTGCGGTAGAGAAGAATTTAATATGTAAAGGATTTAGATAAAAAAATTAATATATAATGCATAAAACCATGAGTCTCTATGAACCACGAAATTTTTTATTTATAAGATATTGTTGTATCATAGCTGTCAGATATAATTTTGCCATTTTGGAGTTTTGAATTTTTAAAATCGGACAAATATGGTTGTGACCAGTAATATATATATAGTATTATAGGTCCGACAAACATTTTTGTGAATAGTAAATTTACCCTTATGAATGGTAATGTACCCTTATGAGTAGTAATATGACCCTTATGAACTGTAAACTCACCCATTTAGGTATAAATAAACTCTAGGCACCTTAAAAATGACAGTGAATATTTAGAAAATTAATAATTAAGTGTTGGTATTTTTATGATTAATAAATATTTAATTACAATTATAAATTAATAAAATATATTAAATTAAAATTAATTTTTATAAAATGAATTAATTTTAAAATAATATTTTTCTATTATTTTAGGATAACTTTATGAGACCTCAGTTAATTTTTGAAAGTATTATAAAATATGTTTTAAATTTGGAGTTAGTATTTTTCATGTAAATAGTAATTTTATTAAAATTTTTAATTTCACATAATTAGAAACTAATATTTATAAAAAGGAGTCCATTTTAAAATTTTAAACATCAATAAATTGTTACTGATAGTTTTTATGATTTTTCTAAAATATTTGAATTTTTTGTGAATAATATCATACAGTAATTTACTGTATGAATACATTTTAAGATAAATACACAAATCCTTGAATAATGGATGATTTAGTCAAACATGGATTTAAAAAATGAAATTATTTCTATTTTTTATCACAATATTCAAAACTGTTGTTTTTCTTGAGAAAAATAATTTAATAATGAATAAGATATTCAATAATAACTAATCTCCTCTTCAATAAAACCCACCCCTCGCCCCCTTTTTTCTTCACTCCACTAAGACCAGAAGATTCTCAAAGTTCATCTCAAATAATTTCTCTTTTATCTATTTACGTATATGAGATCTTGGTCTATCCAAACTCCCAAAACCACTTCCCTTAATGATGTTCTCAAAGAAGACTACTCGTGAGGTAAAATCCTCATCCTTTTTCCATTTGATTTATTTTAAGTTCCTTCTTTATTGGTTATATCCTCACCTAATCTAGAAAAAAGATCATGGAAACTCCAACATAATCTATATAATGGAATTATTTCATCTTTATAAGAAGATACATTATCATCCACCTTATTATCACTCATTTATTTTAAGAAACAAATCATCGTCCGGGAGGTGCCGATTTACAACCATCGTGGATGATGAATTTTTGTTCATCTATTTCTATCTCATGGAAAGTCATTCAACAATTTTTATAGTTTAAAATGATTATAAAATGTATATTATATCTCATTTAATGTATATATACCAATATATATTCATAATACTAATTCATACGACAAAACAGGATCATAATAATCGAAATATCTATTAAATAATCTAAATGATTATCATGGATGTTCTCTCTAATATCTCAACCTCATACCATATAAACAAAGTAATAATATCACAATTTAAACTTCCTTATGTTAATTAGTATCATTTAAACTAAATTTTTGTGAATTATACCAATTCTACCAGAAATTCCATACTCATATACACGTACATCGATCATGAGAACTAAGGAATTGAATGATCCCAAGTGATAAAATTGTAACATAAAAGTCCTCCAAAATTCCATAAATTCTATTAATAAACTTAAAATAAATCAAATAAATTTATACAAGGTTATTAATTAATTAATGGATTAAATTTAATTATCATTGTTGTTCAGGTCCAGTGAAGTACTCATTAAGACATAACATAAGGGTTTTTTTAGCTGAAACTCCTTTTTCGTATGGGTTAATCTTATCTCTATTAATCCCTATTTAATTATTAATTATTCTTATGAAATGCTAAAAAATTTGGTGTTAATAAATCAAAATCCTTATTTATTTTATGGAGAGAAATTTTTTTTATAATGATCTTTCTATATTCTTCCCGGTATACAAGACTGATTTAAGAGAACTTCTCAAATTCATACTTATTTTCAACTGCACTCAATAATCAATTTTAAGACACAATTATTTTTATAAATAAAATTATTTCATCTTTGAAAAAATACCTTAGATAATTTCTGGTTGTATTCTAATATTATTCTTAAAGAACTCTTATTTTCCAAGTTGCTGTATGTTTATATAAAAATTCCTTGATGACATTATTTGTGTAATTTTGTCCAGTTCAGCCCCTCTATTGATTTTAGTTATTATTTAGGGTAATATATTATTTTTATCATATAAAATATTATATTAAATGGCTTATTATTATTTTGAATGTGGATTTGTTTTCTTGATACCTTTCACCATAAAACTCAAAATTGTAACTGGTTATGCGTTCAGATTAGGGAATGTTATTTCATATGATCATATTTTTTATGTTCATATCCTTTAATATGAGGAATGCATTGGACATATCAAGTGATGGGTGGGGATTTATATATCCCCTTAATTAATTATTAGGTCTCACGGGAAAAAATATAATGGGGTTTCGGATGAGGCCAAACCATATTATTTTCATACGTCTTGGTTGAGGCCTTGAAAAAATATTTTATTTGTTCGACATTATGCATTCCCCCATTATGGTGTCACTAATTGATAAACCATGTTATTATTAAACAAGTATAATATCAATTTTTATGTTTCATTCTATTATGATCACTCACATAGTATTATTTATTCATCTATCAATCATTCAATATTTAGAAGAAGTATTTCATTTAAAGGCATGTGTTTTTTGTTATTCCCCATGCATAGTGATGATTTTTTCATAAACTATAATCTATTACATACCCTTACTGAGTAGCTAAGATGACCATTTTCTTTTGTTTTATTTTCCATAGGATCAGATGATGAATATTATGAATGACTTTCAAGAATAATCTTGGAGTCGTATATGTTTCCATAGGAATTTCTATTATTTATTTCATTTCATATTTTAATTTTGAACTTATGTTTGTATCATGTATTCCAAATAAAAAAATATAATCGTTTCATTAGGATACAACATACTTGTAATATTTCAAATGTATTAATATATGTAACAGGATTTGGGAAAATGGGGTTTGGGTCCTTAAAATATGATTTCAATGGTGTATGTTCAAGTGTAGTATGACATATAGAGACTGATGTATAAGGGTACGACCAGTGTTTGAGAGGATATCCCATTAGTGTAATAGTGAAATGACCAGAGGGACATGATATTGTATATATATTGAGATATAAAAACATTATATATGATTATATATAAAATATATATAATTTTAAAAGTGGTGTGGTTATCATTTGGTTTGGTAAAACATTAAGTTGTTGAATGACAATGTTCAATGTCCACAAAATCGTAGGGGAACCTTAGTTTTGTAAAGTGGGGTCCCAAAAGTTTTGTGAGATGTTGGTGGGACTTCGTAAGGCCCACAATGGGATGGAATGTGAACGATTAATCTAAAATATCATTGTCATTAACCTTGAGTTAAATCTATTGGGACAAGGGGTGTGATAACATATTATTAATAGTATTGGAATAAGGTTGATAATGATTTCAAAATAACTTTATAACTATGATCTAGCCTCAATAGTGGTAATTTTCACGAAGTAAAAGTGACTATTAGGATTGTATATGTTTAGATGGTGGTGGATATTAATTAAAATATCTATTTTGGATAAATAATGATTAGATATGTTCACTGGTGAGGAGAACATTATAGATGGTCATTGTGGATTGAAAGCATTTTTAATTGTAATATTATATATCCTGGGTGATATGTTAGTATATCCAACTTGAATGTGGTTATGGTTTTATGATTGTTTATAGATATGAGGCTATAGTTAATGTATTGTAAATGTAAAACCACTACATTTCGGTGTTAGTTGATGTAAATTATTCTCAGTTGGTACACTCGGTAACTTAAAACCACTTGATATAGGATTATAGGTGGGTAGTATGATCAAGTATGTGTTTCAGGATAGGGACTTGTAGGGTTTTTGAGACCATAGAAATCATAACTCATGGGGGAATATGATGGTTAGTATGAAATTATGTATTTAAATTTTAGATATACACTTGAAAATTTAACAATGTGTTCTGGTGAGAATGGGAAATATATTCCTGAACGTGACACCAGGTGAGTGTTGGTCTAATGTAATGAGTGATATTAAAAAATAAAATATGTCATCCATAGGATATGAAATCATCAGTTCCATTATGAGTATGGATTCATCATGGTGTTGGTGGAAATTATATGATTCATGATATGTGGTCTGGTAACATTTTTTATGATATGTTTAGTGTGATCAGGTATTAGTAAATGTTTTCAGATGTATTTGAATGTGTTGGTTTAGAAAGAGTAAATTTTTTTATTTAATGACTGAAATTATTAGTAAATATGGTGGGACATGCCTGGGTTTTATTAGGGGAATTGATTTAGGATTAGTATCATCACCATCACAACAATTAGAATACATAGAATTTTGTATTTTCATCAAGGCTAGGTGGCTAGGATGATTCCAGCAGTATGAATGAGTAGAGTTATAGAGAGGTATATATAATGAATATGAAATTCAGGTGATTTTTAAAATTTATTGTCATCCTCAGATAGGTGGGTAGTCTGTCAAGACTATTTAAATATTATAGGGAATCTTATAGGCATCTCAAAGAGGAGGATTTGTAGAAACAGACCAATATATATGTGAAAAATTATCTATGTTCTATACCCATTTGTATTTGTGATATTTGGGGATTTATCATAGAGATAAGATCCTTATAATGTGGATTTTGTCACACCCCAATCATTATTAGGGTGTGACCATGTGTTTTTTTTTTGAAAAAACCAATACTATTTTAATCTTCCACTGAATATGTAATTTTTACTAAAATATGCATAATTTTGTAATTTTAGGATGTTATAGATGGTTAGTTACTAATGAATGATATTTTTAGTTAGATAATTTAGAGAATTATCTTTTGGAACTCTATATTTCGTATGGTGTCATTTAAGGCATGGTATTATGTCACATGAGTTTGGCCATTCATAAGAAATTCGATTCAATATTTTTGAATATTCTTACAGATAATGTTTAGAGACATTTTTTGGAGAACGTATTCTTTGTAGGACAGTGTTTTTCAATGAATTTTTGTTGATCTAATAGCTACAACTAATTATGATGAAAATCTTTATCATGGATGACCATTAGTTGTATGGGATGGTGCCCCTCTTGTTTGTGATTTGTTAAAATTTTTACAATATCATTATAATTATGAATTTGGTTAAATGGAACATATATAGGGTGTTGTAATTTTTTATTGTATGATGACACATATGTTTAATAGTGATAATCCATATATATAGACTAATCTGAGATTTGGAATAGTCTTAACCAATATATTTGGTTTTAGAAGACCCTTATATATGACTTTGCTAGAATTTAGTGTATTCTATGAATCATAAGTATATTGTGGGGAATATTTGCCTATTATCATTCCCAATATTTAGAAATATATTTACCCTTATATATTGGTGGTGAGTTTTATATATTGGGTATACTAACCCTTATGTATAGTCATTTCAAAAAATTGGAAATATCTATAATTATAATTCGGAGGTGACTGATTTGTATTTCCTAGAAAGGATTCAGCTATGTTAGGTATATTTATGTATTTATCATATTGATATATTTAATTTATCTTATTATAAATATAATTTAGTATGATACACATAGGCATATTCTTAGTGTGAACCATTTATATTCAATTTTTTGTAATTAAAAATGGTTTTATCCCTTATGGGTTATGTTATGGAGACTCGTACACATTCCTAGATTTTTGTGTACATCAAAGACATAGAAAATTACGTATAGAGTTATTGTAACCCTTAAATATTAAATTTGGAACTTTACATATTTATTTATAACATAAATGATAAATAAAAGAAAACATTATTATAATTGTATCATCTCGGTCACAGAAACCCCATAGAGAGTACTTATTTTAAATTATTGGTTCAACAATAGAATATTTATAGAAGGATAAAATAGTCTAGTAGCCTTTAAAGACTATATAATTTGATAAAAATGTTGAACTCTCTGTGAAATGGTTATTTTAATAATCACACATCTTAGTTTTATTTGTTTCAATTTATTTTTTTGTTAAAATTGTACTAAATATGTTAATATATGGTTAAATCATGTCTATATGTGTTTATCTATATTAATTTGTGTTTTACGGTTGACCTGGAAGTACTCTCGATTGAAAAAACACTTTGTAAAAATTTCATGTCTTGACTCACCGTTAGTTATTTTCCTAATGCACTGATGATGAACAATCACACTCATGATGAACGGTCACACTGATGATGAACGGTCGCACCAATGGATACCGACGATCATGATTCACCATTACTGATGATTATGAGTCACTGATACCGATGATCATATGTCACCAATACTGATGATCATGATTCAATGATACCGACGATCATAAGTCACCGATACCGATGATCATGAGTCACTGATACAGATGATCATGAGTCAATGATACCGACGATCATGAGTCACCGTTACCAATGATCAATGAGCTACCGATGCAGATTCAAAATGACTCATTGATCGCATGACTCACCGATAGTCATGAAAACTATTTGAATTTCTATAAACTCTTATTTAATTCCAACGATCATATTTTATGTTTTTAATGAAATTAATGATATTTAATATTGGTTGTTGGCATGTCAGGAGACCATACCTCGTACCAATGAAAAAGGTAATTATTCCCATTTTCGGAGCGTGTGGAATAAAAATGAAGATTGAGATAAAGTAAAACAGAGCGTGTGAAAAGTCCTAGAGAGAGAATTCATCCATTCACATACATACATGAAAAGAAGAACACATGAGTAACTCGAAGCAGAAATTGTAATATCTTCAAAGAACTCTCATGTATGCAATCCAGCACTACTGAAGTGCACACGAAGAACAATGGAAATCATATAACATACTCACTTGTGCAGAACATCAAGCTGAACCACGATACTCTTTTTTCAAAAGAAAAACCATAGAAGAACTCAAAAGCATTTATGATAAATCGAACGAGTCTTGAGCTACACTGCTAATCACTAGAGCCTTTTAGACTCTCATATATTTCACTCTAAGTGATTCATTATTTACTATTTTGACCAGTGTGTGTTCTTTGTATTATTTACACACACACTATCTCCCATACTGAACTGGAGGATATTAAATCCTCATTCCAAATTCTATACATCATAATGTATCCCACTGAGGACAGTGGTAAAGGTCAAGTGTGACTTGGACAGCTTATGTGCTGCTGTCTTTGTTTTCCCACGAAGAACTGTGGTAGAGGTCTTAGGACCTGGACAGTATTGTACTGTTGTCAACCCCGATCCAGTGTGTGGATCAAATTTTTATATAAATTGTTTGAGAGTACTAAGTCTCTGGTTGAGACTGAACCTCTTGGTTATATCTGCTGTGCTTTTTAGTATAAGTTTAAAATAGACTACATTTATCATTTTACTCTGCTGCTATTACTTTGAAATAAAAAACTATTTTAAAGTTACTTTGATAGTTAAATTATTAAGTGTTTATGCATGTTGTGAACCAGTAGGTTAGCATCAAAAGCTTATTTAATATTGTGATTAAATTGACTGAGATATAATCAATCATTAAGAAGCCAATTGAACATTTTCAATCTGTATAAATTCACTACAGTTGAACATTGATTAGATTGGGGGATTTTAAGAGAAATATTTTTAACAAAAAATTTAATTGGAACTCAATTAACCCCCCTCTTGAGTGTCCACTCTGACCAACATTTGGTATCAGAGGATTTTGTTTGGTTTATCCTAGTTTACAAGTACTCTGTTTTGCAACTGTGACTTTAGTTATATTTTAAAGATCTTAAATTTCTATTAGTTCTAAATTTTATCTCTTTAAAGTTGTTTTCAAAACTCTATTACTCTAGTTACGGACAATAGAATAGAAGGTGTTGCTACCCACAAGCCACCTTTCATTAATGGCACAAATTATGCCCAGAGAAAACCTAAAATGAAAATTCATTTAGAAAGTATAGTATTTCATATCTGGACTACTATAGATACTGAATATAAGATTCCAGCAACTATTAAAACTAGTTGGGATGAAGCTACTAAGACAACTTACAATAATAATTGTAAATCTATGAATGCCATGTATTGTTCTTTGGGAGATGAAGAGTTCAATAGAATATCTTCTTGTAAAACTGCCTATGAAATAATGGATACATTGAGTGTTTCTCATAAAGGAACAACTAATGTTAATGAAATGAGATTGAAACATATACTATTAAATATGATAATTTTAAAATAAAGACTGATGAACCTATGTCTGAAATGTATCTCAGGTTCAATGAGATTGTCAATACAATGATCTCTCTTGGAAGAGATGTCACTGCTAAGGAACAAATCATGAGAATATTGAGATGTCTACCAGATCGATGGAGATTCACTTCTGTCTCAATTAGAGAATCATGTGACATAAGAAAACTACCTGTAATGGAGATCATTGGAAGGATTATGATGTATGAAGAAGAACTCATGGTGAATAAGGAGGAAGATGACGAACCTAAAAGGAATTCTGTAGATTTTAAATCGTCTAATTCAAAGAACAAGGAAAAAGACAAAGTTCAAATACAATCTAAAAGTTCAAAAAGTGAAGATTCAGACTCTGAAAGTGATGCTGAGATGGCTCAAATAGCCAAGAGATATACTAAGTTCTATATGAAGAAGAAATTATTTAGAAAATCTAACTACAATGGAAAGTATGATAATAAGGGTAATTGGGAGAAGGATTGGAAAAAGACTGACAAGAATGATGATGATGTCTACTATGAATGAAAAAGGAATGGTCACATTAAAGTAGACCGCCCAAAATTTAAGTTCAAAAAGAAAATGAATACAAGGAACATAAGTATAAAAAGCTATGAAAGCTACATGGAGTGCTTCAGAAGACAACACAAGTGAATCTGAAGTTTCTGATTCTGAAAAGAATCGGGCCAACATGTGCTTCATGACAAATACCTCTGAGGTACTTGTTTCCCCTATACAGAATGATTATAATTCTGGAATTGATTCTAAATCAGAAAACATGTCTAGTGAGGAACTATTTGAATATTGTAACATGCTAGAAGAAACTTGTAATGAACTTAAGGACAAGTACAAAGTCTTAATGAAATATCACACTCTCTATAATGACCCAGACTCTCTTGGTCCTTCCCTTTGCCAAAATCCAGGTCCTAAAGGAGTGGCGTCTCGGTGAGACCGATCGGCGCTACCCGACCTTGTCAAGTTATTTCTAGTAGCGCTCCTTTTGCACAAATAGGGTTTTAAACGCTATTCTGACTTGTTTAAGCGTGTTTTAATGACCCGTAATGCGCATAAGAGTTTTAATTAAATACTTAATCAATTCATGAGTCGTCTTAAACCAACTTACCCCTTTTTGTGACGAGTGGAGCCGCGTTGTCAACCCACGACCCCCGCGCCTTACGTTGTTTCGCGTTTTCACCTCAAATGTCCCCGGCTCTTATAAACTAAGGGTTAGTAGTGGTTTCTCCTTTCCTCGATAGTGAATTTTCACAAGCATCTTCTGGTGCATCGGGCGCATTGTTATCTGTAAAGTTCCACGCCCCGGCCTAAACGTCGATCATCTATCAACAAGTATGTAATTTCTATTTCGCCTCTCTCTTTTGTGTATCATGCGGGGTGGGCATGCTTCTGTTCTGTAGTATTGGATAAAACGGACCTAATTAAAGATAATGAATGAATTCTATAAAGAAAGAGGGGGGGATGTGATCGTTGATGTTGTCTTATATATTTTTTGATGCTATTTCTTTTATGGCCATCTTGTTGAGTTGTGCTGGCTTATGCCTCCTGAAAATCGAGGCTGTTGGTGGTCATTTTTTGTGCACTAATGAACCCTGTTGATGTTTTAAATGGATTTTTTGTGGTTGTAAACTCCTGCTGTGAAAAATGAATTGGTTAATCACGTATATCCGGATGAGTAAATTGAAAGCACCAGGATCAACCCTTCTGTGATAACTCCTAGTTAGAACACACCGAATTTGAAATCATGGAGTGTGTTAAGTCATTTAAATCTGAAAATCCCTGACTTGTGTTGGTGGTGGTAGTTGGTTGTTTTTCTTTCGGGCCGATTGCTGGAGATGTGGGAGGGGATGGGATCCCCTGTTCTTTTATACCCTTGGTGGTTGTGTGAAATTGGGTATGGGATCCCATGTTGGTATGGATTCGGTGGTTGTGAGTTTTAAGACCCAGTGGTTACTTGTTTATATCACGAATTGGGGTGGTGTCCTCTGTTGTTGAGAACCAGGTGTGGGTGTTTTGGTTGTTGTTTGACTGTTTACTTTCCTGGACTTATTCCTATGCTTACTAGTTTCCTAGTAGTGCTTAAACATAAACATTATTACTGAATGTGAAATAAGAAAGGGGACAAATGGGTTGTTAGCGTGAGTCATGACTCGGACTTGAGTGATGTTGTGATCTGTAGGTTGTCTGAAGAAAAACCTAGCTTTGGGTGAGTGCTTGTCACCTATATATATATATATATATATACCTATAGCTTTGTGTTTCTTATTTGCGCCACACCCAAGTTGAGCACTTAGTGCTGAACACCCCCATTTCATGGGGGAGGGTGTTTTTCACAACATTATTCTTAGTGGCTAGTTATTATCTCCTTTTCTCCTCCCTTTCCCGGATAGCCCAAGTATCTTCGGGCAGGCTTTGATGACCGTAGGTCCATTATTAGCCCAAGATCCTTCAGGTGGGGCAGTGTGGTGGTTGGCCAGGTGTGTGTGGCAGGTGGTTTCCCAAGTTTCTTCGGGATGAGGCCCAGGTGTCTTCGGGCGTGGCAGTGGATCCTTTAGACCATGTGTCTTCGGGCGTGGTGGTGGTTGTTCTAGCCTAGGTGTTTGTAGGCATGGTTACATGTGACAGTTGTGGCCCAGGTCTGTGCGGGCGGGATTTCAGTAGTGGGACTGCGTGTGGTTGTGGCCCAGGTGTGTGTGGGCGGGTGTGGCAGTGAGACTGCGGTGAGAATGGCGAGATTGGTCCGATGCGTAGGATGCCTTAATAACCAGTGGTAAAGTCGCGTGGGGTACCCAAACATCAATGTGCTGTTATTATATATATTACTTGACTTGCGTTATTTGAGGAGTGTACCTTGGTGAGGCCTAGGATGGATAGTTTACCTTGATAGGTGTTTGGTTTACTCTTTCCTCACAGGACTTTAGTACGTTTCCCCACTTGTGCATGAGAGTCTTTGGTTTTCCCTACAGAGTGTACTTGTATGCTCACCCTATGCATATAAAACTCCTTTCAGGTTTCCAGGAGGACTTTTTGGATCATGCAGGACCTTACTAGCTCGGATATTTGGAACAATTGCAGTTGTTGTTTTTCTTTTCCTCTTTTGTACTTACCTTGTAGTCACCTTTTGTACTTTTGGATTTACTTTTGGAACATGCATGTGGGAATGGTTTATTTTTTTGGCTTTACATTTATTTTACCATGGTGTTGTTGAGTTTCATCATCTCAACTCTCGATGTTATTAAACAAAAAGGGTTAATTCCTTCCATTTGTGAGAAATTTATATACCCTTGGTGCTAGTCGCCACTCAGGACTTATTGAAGGCGGGTCTCGGGGGGTCATTATCTCTCCTTCAACATAAAGAAGGAAGGGTCTGGCAATCTGCTGACCCTTTCCTCCTATTGGTGATGGTGAGTCGTGACAGAATGGTATCAGAGGCTGGTGGTTGAGAGATAGGATGGAGTCTGTAGTTAGGCACAGTGAGGATTGCATGGGATGGTAAAGAAACGGTGTTGGGTGACCTTGGAGCGTGAATTAGCCCAGAGAATACCGGCTAGGACATGGGATTTTAGGGCCCCCCCGTGATCCGATGCAAGGACTCTAGACCTACCGAACGACCAAGTGATGCCACACTGATTGCATGGTAGATACCCTAGGAAAGTTACATGCATCATAATGACTTGTGTTCTTGTGTTTCTGGGTTGTCTTGGGAATTAAGAATAAATTAAATTTTAAGAAGTTTTATGAACAATTTTTTGCACTACTTGGGCTTAGGCATTCCTTGTTTACCTTGCAGCTATGGCACCTGGAAGGAGACCGCGTGTGGTGCCAGCGATTGAGACCCCACAGACTACTTTGGTCGATCGACATAGAGCTGATCGAGAGGAAGAGGACGACCAGTGGCAGAAGACTCTTCGGGCCTTCCAGCGATAGGCCCTCGAGAAGTATGAGGGAATCACCTCGGATATGAAGACGGAAGGCTGGCTATAGGAGCTAGTTATAGCCTTCGGCCTGATTCGGGCCCTGACCAAGTACTGGGTTCGTTTGGCCGTTAGCCAGATGCGAGGAGCGGCACGTCAGTGGTGGATGCTTTTCCTGGGGAAGAGGAGAGAGTCTGAGGTGGCTTGGGTGGATTTTGAGAGGGAGTTCCAGGAGGAATTCCTCTCCTCAACGATGAAGGAAGAAAAGAGGCCGGAACTACTCTCCCTACAGCAGGGGAGTATGTTCGTGAGAGAACTAGGGATCAAGTTCAATGACCTCCTACATTTTTCTCCAAACCTCTTTCCCAACGAGGATTCTCGGGCAAGATGTTTAGAGGAGGCACTCCGACCCTCCCTCTAGTATGCTGTTACCCCCTTTACCCTTCCGACGTACTTGGTGGTCCAGAAGAAGGCCGAAGTGGTGGAGAGAATGCATGCTCTAGGAGGAGAGTCGCGATACGGGATCCAGCTAGGACCATCGAAGGGGAAGGCCGTCAGCACCAGGCCTCCAGTGTCAGGACCCTCATGGTTTTGGCCTGCAGGGTGCAGGCCGCAACAGTTTTAGTTTTGATCCCCCGACCCTCGCCCTTTTCCTACGGGCCCGGGACATCGGTGCTTCATCTGTGGGAGCCCTGGGAATCTCCGGAGACAGTGCCCCGACCGAGTGCAGTACAAAATTGGCAGTCAGCCCCAGCACCCACCCCAGCAGCAGCTTCCATCCAGACCTTTCCAGCAGCAACAGCAGGGACAGCGAGCTCCCGCTCCTCCGAGGGTAGACGTAGGAGGAGGCCGACCACAGAGCGCTCCACAAGGACCTCGACCAGGGTGTGGTCGGGGAGGTTTCCGACAGCTGAGGGGCAGGGGAGATGGGCGTGGATAGTTACACGTCGCAGAGGTAGCAGTTCCAGCAGGGCCAGAGGTTGTTCGAGGTACGATCAGTCTGTTTAGCACTCTTTCTTATGCTTTGTTCGATACTATAGCTTCACACTCCTTTGTTGCACCCTGTCTAGACCGTGCCTTGAGTATAGATGCCAAGAGACTTCCAGTACCCCTGGTGTTGAGCACACCAGTCAGAAGTCATACCGACTTGTCGTCCATTTTTCGGGGATGTAGACTGATGTTAGGGCCACATTAGTCGGTTAGGGATGTTCTTCTGCTACAGATTCAGCCATACGATGTCATCCTAGGCATAGATTTGCTATTTTCGGTTTGTGCCATCGTTGAATGATTCCAAATAACGGTGGTGTTCTCATTCGTGGACGGCCAGTGTGTTACCTTCACCGGTGAGCGGAGCAGTCCGGAGGGAAACAGGAGAGAGGAACCTCTCTTCTCCTTATTGACTGAGCTGACAGTGGAATCAGTAGATGCTGAAATGGTAGAAGTGCCAGAGATTGTTCGTGAGTTTGTGGACATATTTCTTGAGGAGGTGACAACTCTACCCCCCTCAACGTGATATCGATTTCGGGATATACCTACAGCCCGGTGCTCGTCCGATCTTGATGGATCCTTACCAGATGGAACCTTCAGAGCTATGGGAGTTGCGGATCCAGATTGAAGATCTGATGAAGAGAGGTTATGTTCGACCGAGTGCATCACCGTGGGGTGCTCCGGTCTTGTTTGCAAAGAAGGCAGATGGTGGTCTTAGGTTGTCCCTAGACTACAGGAGGATGAATCAGGTGATGATCAAGAATCGCTACCCTCTTCCGAGGATAGACGATCTTTTCGACCAACTAAAAGGGGCAGGATGGTTCTCGAAGATCGACCTGCGGTCTGGGTATCAACAATTGAGAGTGAAGGAGAGCGACATCCCGAAGACAGCGTTCAGGTGTAGGTATGGACACTTCGAGTTTTTAGTCATTCCATTCGGTGTTACGAACGCCCCGGCTGTGTTCATGGGGCTTATGAACTCCATCTTCTGGGAGTACTTGGATCGTTTCGTGGTTGTGTTCATCGACGATATCCTGATCTATTCGAGTTCAGAAGAGGACCATGCAGAGCACCTGAGTACAGTCTTGGAGGTCCTCCGACAGCACCAGCTCTATGGGAAGTTGTCGAAATGCAAGTTCTGGATACGAGAAATGCACTTCCTCGGGAACGTAGTGTCTGAGCAGGGGGTAGAGGTTGACCCATCAAAGGTTAAGTCAGTTGTTTCTTGGGCAGCACCCAAGAATGTGGTGGAAGTCCGAAGTTTCCTCGGGCTGGTGGGTTACTACCAGAGATTCATACCCAACTTCTCCCAAGTAGTAGCCCCTTTGACGGCTCTGACCAAGAAAGACCAGGCTTTCGTATGGATTGAGGAGTGCCAGTCAGCCTTCAGCTATCTGAAGGAGAAGTTGGTCAGTGCCCCAATGCTGAGATTACTAGAAGAAGGGGCGGCTTATGAGGTGTTCTTTGATGCTTCAGGACAGGGTCTGGGAGGCGTGCTGATGCAGCGACAAGGGGTGATATCTTATGGGTCCAGGCAGCTGCGTTCCCATGAGCGTAATTACCCCACCCACAACATGGAGCTTGCAACTATCATTTTTGCGCTAAAGTTGTGGCGGCACTACCTCATCGGGGAATGCTTTGTGGTCTTCACGGATCACAAAATCTTGAGGTATATCTTCTCCCAGTGGGACTTAAACTTGCGATAGCAGAGATGGGTGGAGTTCCTCTAGGATTACGGCTTTGAGATCTCCTATAATGAGGTAAAGGGCAATGTGGCGGCCGATGCCTTGAGCAGAAGGACACAGAAGGATGCGGTCCGATAGTCGGCGGATGCCTGGAAGGCAATGGAGGAGTTGGATGCCTTACACCTGGATGCGAAGATGGATAGCAGCAGAGGCTGCCTATATCAGATGACAGTGCAGTCATCCCTGTTTCAGCAAGTGGAGGAGTCTCAGTGGGGAGACCTAGAGTGCGAAGTGATGCGTGACCATGTTGGCCAGGGCAATGCTCCGGAAGGATGGATAGAGCATGGTCAGAACCGGATGCTTTTCTAGAAAAGGATGTTTGTCTCGGAGGCGATGCGTGACAAGGTTCTCAGTGAGTTCCACATCTCACCCCTGGAGGTACACCCAGGAGTTTCCAAGATGTACCAGGGTTTGAAGAGGCAGTTTTGGTGGCCCGGAGTTATGTGAGCGGAGGAAAAATTTGTGGCTATGTTCTTAGTGTGTCAGCAAGTGAAGGCTGAACACTGAGTTCCAGGCGGCCTACTGCGGCCTCTAGATGTCCTTGAGTGGAAGTGGGATGACATCTTGATGGATTTCTTCACGGGACTTCCCAAGGTCCAAGGAGGGTACGACGCCATCTGGGTGATAGTGGACAGGTTGACGAAATCGGATCACTTTCTGGCGATCAGGGAGTCGAGTGCTGTGGATGCTTTGGCACGAAAGTACGTGGATGAGGTGGTGCGGTTTCATGGAGTCCCAAGGTCCATAGTCTCAGATAGGGATGCACGGTTTACCCCGCGAGTCTGGAGAGGGTTTCACTATGCGTTTGGCACCCAGTTACGCCTTAGCACTGCTTTCCATCCCCATATAGATGGACAAACAGAGCGCACCATCCAGACATTGGAGGATATGCTACGGGCATGTGTTCTGGACTCAGGAGGATCATGGATGCGACACTTGCCCTTGGTAGAGTTTGCTTAAAATAATAGATATCACTCTACCATTGGTATGGCCCCGTTTGAAGCCTTGTATGGGAGGCCATGCCTTTCAACTGTGTGTTGGGCCGAAATAGGAGAGTCAGGCATCCTTGTCCCAGAGGTGGTGCAGAACACAACATAGAAGGTTCAGCTCATACGGGAAAGGAAGAAGGCGGCCCAGGACCGACAGAAGTCGTATGCTGATACTAGGAGGAGGCCCTTGGAGTTTGGGGTTGGGGACCACGTGTTCTTGAATGTCTCCCCTCAGTGTGGGAAGCGGAGGTTCGGAAAGGGGAGTATGCTTTCTCACTGATTCATCGGACCATTACAAGTGTTGCAGCGGGTCGGCTAAGTGGCTTACCAGCTAGCGTTGCCACCGCCACAACTAAGGATACATGATGTCTTTCACATTTCCCAGCTTCGTCGGTATCTGCATGACGATTCACACGTCCTTGATTGGGGTGAGCTGGACATCGAGGATGGCATGAACTTTGTGGAGAGACCAGTGGTGATCGAGGATCGCAAAGAAAAGGTGCTTCGCAGGCGAACCATCCCCTTGGTTCGTGTGTTGTGGAGACATGGTGGGCTTGAGGAGAGTATGTGGGAGAGGGAAGCACAAATGCGTACCCAGTACCCAGAGTTTTTTTGATTTTTTTTCCCTGTTGTACCTATTGTGGTAGAACATTTTGTATTTTGGCCATGAAATGTACTAGTTTCCTTTCCTCTGTTTGTGTGTGAAAGGCCCCGACTATGGGGAAGGAGAGAACCCGACCCCTATTCAAGACACATTAAGGTGGATGCGATTAAACTCGTGTGGGTGAGTTAGTGTCACCCAAAGCGGATAATATCTTGACATGGGGAAGGAGACTCCCCAACCCTCACATGCCAGGGCATTTTGGCATGGTGTGTTTCTTGGTTCGTGATAGGAAGGTGTTCTTAGTTAACGATGAGGTTCACTCTTGAGAGGTATCTTTCGGGGTGGTTGTTCGGACCCGCCCTTCCCTTCGAGGTTGTTTAAATTCTCGAGGACGAGAATAGTTTGAGAGGTATCTGATGTGATGACCCAGACTCTCTTGGTCCTTCCCTTTTCCAAAATCCGGGTCCTAAAGGAGTGGCGTCTCAGTGAGACCGATCGGTGAGAACGATCGGTGAGAGCGATCGGGGAGACCGATCGGAGAGACCGATCGGTGAGACCGATTGGTGAGACCGATCCGCGAGACCGATCGATGAGACCTATCAGTGAGACCGATCGCTGAGACTGATCGGTGAGACCGATCGGTTAGACCGATCGGTGAGACCGATCGGCGCGACCGATCGGCGCCACCTGGCCTTGTCAAGTTGTTTCCAATAGCGCTCATTTTCCACAAATAAGGTTTAAACCCTATTCTGACTCGTTTAAGCGTGTTTTATAGACCCGTAACACGCATAAGAGTTTTAATTAAATACTTAATCAATTCATGAGTTGGATTAAACCACCCAACCCCTTTTTGTGACGAGTGGAGCCGCATGGTCAACCCACGACCCCCACGCCTTACGCTGTTTCACTTTTTCACCTCAACCATCATCGGCTCTTATAATCTAAGGGTTAGCAGTTGTTTCTCCTTTCCTCGATAGTGGATTTTCACAAGCAGCTTTTGGTGCATCCGGCGCATCGTTATCCATAAAGTTCCGCACCCCCGACCTAATCGTCGATCATCTATCAACAAGTAGGGAATTTCTCCTTCGCCTCTCTCTTTTGTGTATCATGTGGGGTGGGCGTGCTTCTGTTCTGTAGGATTGGATAAAACAGACCTAATTAATGACAATGAATGAATTCTATAAAGAAAGAGGGGGGGGGGGCTGTGATCGTTGATGCTGTCTTATATATTTTTTTTTGATACTGATTCTTTTATGACCATCTTGTTGAGTTGTGCTAGCTTATGCCTCCTAAAAATAGAGGTCGTTGGTGGACGTTGTTTGTGAACTAATGAACCCTGCTGATGTTTTAAATGGATTGTTTTTTGTTGTAAACTCCTGCTGTGAAAAATGAATTGGTTATTCATGTATATCCGTCTGAATAAATTGAAAGCACTAGGATCAACCCTTCTGTGATAACTCCCGGTTAGAACACGCAGAATTTGAAATAATGGAGTGTGTTATGTCATTTAAATCTGAAAATCCCTGACTTGTGTTGGTGGTGGTAGTTGGTTGTTTTTCTTTCGGGCTGATTGCTGGAGATGTGGGAGGGGATGTGATCCCCTGTTCTTTAATACACATGGTGGTTGTGTGAAATTGGGGATGGGATCCCCTTTTGGTATGGATTCGTTGGTTGTGAGTTTTAAGACCCGGTGGTTACTTATTTATATCACGAATTGGGGTGGAGTCCTCTGTTGTTGAGAACCGGGTGTGGGTGTTTTGGTTGATGTTGGACTGTTTACATTCCTGGACTTATGCCTCTGCTTACTAGTTGCCTAGTAGTGGTTAAACATAAACATTATTACTGAACATGAAATAAGAAAGGGGACAAATGGGTTGTTAGCGTGAGTCATGACTCAGACTTGAGTGCTGTTGTGATATGTAGGATGTCTGAAGAAAAAACTAGCTTTGGCTGAGTGCTTGTTACCTATATATAGATATACATGTAGCTTTGTGTTTCTTATTCGCGCCCCACCCAAGTTGAGCACTTAGTTCCGAACACCCCCATTTCATGGGGGAGGGTGTTTTTCCAAACCCTATTCTTAGTGGCCAGTTATTAGATCCTTTTCTACTCCCTTTCTGGGATAGCCCAAGTATCTTTGGGCAGGCTGTGATGGCCTAAGGTCCATTATTAGCCCAAGAACCTTCGGGCGGGGTAGTGTGTTGGTTGGCCAGGTGAGTGCGGTAGGTGGTTTCCCAAGTGTCGTCGGGATGAGGCCTAGGTGTCTTCGGGCATGGCAGTGGCTCCTTTTGCCCAGGTGTCTTCGGGCATGGTGGTGGTTGTTCTGTCCTAGGTGTTTTCAGGCGTGGTTACATGTGACAGTTGTGGCCCAGGTGTGTGCGGGTAGGATTTTGGTAGTGAGACTGCATGTGGTTGTGGCACAGGTGTGTGCGGGCATGTGTGGCAGTAATACTGTGGTGAGAATGGCGGGATTGGTCCGATGCGTAGGATGTCTCAATAACCAGTGGGAAAGTGGCGCGGGGTACCCAAACATCGATGTGCTCTTATTATATATATTACTTGACTTGCATTATTTAGAGAGTGTGCCTTGGTGAGGCTTGGGGTGGATATTTTACCATGATAGGTGTTTGGTTTACTCTTTTCTCATGGGACTTTAGTACGTTTCCCCACTTGTGGATGAGAGTCTTTGGTTTTACCTACTGAGTGTACTTGTATGCTCACCCTATGTATATAAAACTACTTTCAGGTTTCTAGGAGGTCTTCAGGGATCACGTAGGACCTTACTAGATTGGACCTTTGGAGTAGTTGCAGTTGTTGTTCTTCTTTTCCTCTATTGTACATAACTTGTAGTCACCTTTTGTACTTGTGGCTTTACTTTTGGAATATGCATGTGGGAATGGTTTATTTTTTTCGATTTACATTTCTTTTACCTTGGTGTTGTTGAGTTTCATCATCTCATCTTTCGATATTATAAAACAAAATGGGGTAATGCCTTCCATTTTTGAGAAATTTCTATACCCTGGGTGCTAGTCGCCACTCTGGGACCTATTGAAGGTGGGTCTCGGGGGTCATTATCTCTCCTTCAACATAAAGAAGGAAGGATCTGCCAATCTGCTAAGCCTTCCCTCCTTTTTGTGAAGGAGGTTTGTGACACTCTAACTACCAATATTAAATCTTACCTTGATGTAGAAAAGGAAAAGAATGCTCAATTGATAAACAAAAATACTGAAATGAAATTGTCTAATGAGAAACAAAGAAAGGACTTAGAAATGTTCACAAATGGAAAAGTCACTCTAACTCAAATTCTAGGAATGAACGTGGCACCGAAGTATGCTAATGGAATAGGTTATCAACCTGGAAAAAGACAGTTTACTAAAACTAAATTTATTCCTAAATCTGGACCTAATTGTGCTAGTTCTAGTTCTAGAAATTCATATGCTTCAACTAGTTACTCACACAGTCATAGATCAAATAGTGTTTATCTTTAAAAATCTATTAAATCTCTTAATTACATTGGAACAATAAGACAAATTTATATACCTAAATCATTGATTTCTAACCTATCTGGACCCAAGAAGATCTAGGTACCAAAATCATTTCCCATCTAAAGTTGTTTTGTAGGAAACATGTTTGAAGAGTTCTCACAAGAAGATATGGTACTTGGAAAGTGGATGATCAAGACATATATCTAGATATTACTCATGCTTGAAGAGTCTAATCAAATTTTATGGGGGCCATGTCACCTTTGGTGACAACTCTAAAGGAAAAATCATTGTCCTAGGCCAGTTTGGTAACACTGATTCAGTTTTGATTTATACAGTTTTATATGTTGATGGACTTAAGTATAACCTGTTAAGTATTTCTCAATTATGTGATGATGGCTTTAATGTGAAATTTGAAAATGATTCCTGTAATGTTTTTAACTCTAAATTTTTTTTAGTATACTATGCCTTGAGAAATAAAAATGTTTACGTTGCTGATTTAAATTCATTAGCCAAACAAAATGTTACTTTTCTAAATGATTTTCATAAATAATCTTGGCTATGGCACAATGGATTAGGACACTGCAATTCACATTCACATAGAAAGCTAACTAGGAAGAAGTTGGTTAGAGACCTACCCAAACTTTAATTCCAAAATGAAAATGTTTGTAATCCCTTTCAAAAGTGAAAGCAACCTAAAGTTTCATTTCAATCAAAGAAAGAATTCTCAACTTCTCAACCTCTCGAGTTGGTTCACATGAAATGGTACGGACCTTATAGAGTTTCTTGTTTAAATGGGAAGCACTATGCCTATTTCATATTAGATGAATTTTCTAGATATACTTGGGTATACTTCTTGGCTCACAAAAGTGATGCTTGATCTTACTTTATTAAATACTCCAAGTCTGTAGAAAACTATATTGGAATAAAGAATAAAACCCTATGAAGTAATCATGGCTGTGAGTCTGAAAATCATGAGTTTGAATCTTATTGCTCACATAATGGAAATAGTTACAATTTCTCTACCCCTAGGACACCTCAACAGAATGGTGTAGTAGAAAGAAGAAATAGAACCCTTCATGAAATAGCGAGAACCATGCTTAATGAGTATGACCTGCCTATTTATTTTTGGGCTGAAGTTGTGAATATAACTTATTATATTATTAATAGAGTCTTGATTAGACCTATTCTCAAGAAGACCCCATAATAATTATGCAATAATAAGAAACCAAAAGTTAGTTACTTCAGAGTCTTTGGCTGAAATGTTTTTATTCTCAATAAAAAGGATAATCTTGACGAGTTTTCTTCTAAATCTGATGAAGGAATTTTTCTTGGTTATTCTTTAACTAGAAAATCCTACAGAGTCTTAAATAAAATTACCAAATGTGTGGAAGAATCTATTCACATCATGGTTTATGAAACTGATCCACATGAACCTAAACAATCTCTTGAGAATCTTGAAGAATATTAGAGTATTCTAGAACTTTATTATAAAACTAAAGAACCTACTGTAAACACATCAAGTTCGGGACATATGCTAGAATCTTCTTCTGTTGAACCCAAACCTATAGATGAACCTTGAATTTCTAGTCCTGCCTTTACTAGATCAACTAGGATTCTAAAGAATCATCCCTTACAGGCTGTTTTTGGTAATCTTGATAGAGGGACACCGACTAGAGCTTCTCTATGAAACCAGGTTGAATATCAAGCTTTTCTTTCACAGTTAGAACCTAAAAATTTCAATGATGAAATCAATGATGAAATTTGGGTAATGGATATGCAAAAAGAGTTAAATAAATTTGAATGAAACAATGTCTGGGAATTAGTTGACAGACCCAAGGACACTTTAACAATAGGCACTAAATGGGTTTTTAGAAACAAACTTGATGAATCAAGAAATATAGTTAGAAACAAAGCTAGGATAGTTGCACAAGGATATAGTCAAGAGAAAGGTATAGACTATGAGGAAACCATTACACCTGTAGCTAGATTGGAAGTAATTAGGATTCTACTTTCCTATGTTGGTCATCTAAATTTCAAGTTATATCAAATGGATGTTAAAACTGCTTTTCTAAATGGTTTTATTATTGAAGATGTTTTTGTTGAACAAAAACCCGAATTTACTAATCCTCATTTTCCAAATCTAGTTTATAAACATTCTAAAGCATTATATGGTTTAAAAGAATCTCCAAGATCTTATTATGATAGACTTAGTAATTTTCTTATTTCAGAAAGTTTTAATAAAGGGATTTCTGATCCAAATATTTTTATTAAAAGTATTTGTAATGAAGTTTTGATAGTACAAATCTATAATGATGATATTATTTTTGGATCTTCTAAACATTCTTTATGTACTGATTTTTCAAAGATTGTGAAAAATGAATTTGAAATGAGTTTAATGGGAGAACTCAAATATTTTCTTGGATTTCCTGTTTTCCAAAATGAAAATGGTATTATTTTGAATCAAAGTAAATATACAAAGGATCTTTTAAATCATTTTGGTTTTGATAGTATTAAGTAAAGTGTTACGCTTATGAGTACAATCTGTAAATTGGATGCAGATGAAACTAAGAAACCAGTGGATCAAACCAATTATAGAGGTATGATTGGAAGCTTACTTTACCTTACTACTAGTCAACTAGATATTATGTTTAGTGTGTGTATGTGTGAAATATTTCAAGCTATTCAAAAAGAATATCATTAATTTGATGTAAAAATAATTTTCAAATATCTTAAACATACTCCCAATTTAGGTTTTTTTATCCAAAAAGACAATATTTTGATTTAATGAGTTATTCAGATGCTGACTTTTCTAGTTTCAAGTTAGATTGGAAGATCCCATCTGGAACATGTCATCTTTTGGGAAATTCCCTGGTATCATGGTGTAGTAAGAAACAGAACTCTGTTGCATTATCTACTGCTGAAGCAGAATACATTGCTGCTGGTAGTTGTTGTGCACAAATTCTGTGGATGAAACACACTATTTTAAACTATGGATATGTTTTTAAGCATGTTTCAACCAACTGCGATAACACTACTGAAATTAAGATATAAAAGAACTCTTTGTCTCATTATAGAACCAAACACATTGATTTAAGGCACCACATTTTGAGAGACCACTACCAAAAAGGTGATATTACTCTTGAGTTTATAGGTACTGAACATCAATTAGCTGACATTTTCACCAATCCATTAATCATTGAAAGGTTAGACTTGATTAAAAATGATTTGGGTATGATAGATCTATGAAACCAATATGTCAAACCAATCTGTCAAATCGATCTGTCAAACCTATCTGTCAAAACAATCTATCAAACCTATCTGTCAAACCGATCTCTCAAACCAATATGTCAAATCGATCTGTGAAACCAATATGTGAAACTAATCCGTCACACCGATCTGTCAAACCTATCTGTCAAACCGATCTGTCAAACCTATCGGTCAAACCAATCTCTCAAACCAATCTGTCAAATCCATATGTGAAACCGATCTGTGAAACTAATATGTCAAACCGATCTCTCAAATCGATTAGTGCTACCGATTAGGTTGTACTATTTTTAAAATCTTTATTGTCTGTTTAAAACGATGTTGTTTTACTTAATCGATATTTTATTATTTTGCAACCCTAAATGATACAAATAATGACCCGTGACTATTTCTTTTTCTAAGAGACTGTTGACCTTCCATTTCCCGCCAAACTCTCTCTTATCTTTTCTGTAACCCGAGCCTTTTTGAATCATTCTAAGCCTCTCAATTGTCCCAAGCCTAGAATAGAAAAGAAAAAGAGGAAGAGCTAGGAATATGAAGAAACATCACCTGTCAAGCGTGCTCGAGGTGAGTTGAGGAGTACGATTCAGAGTTCTGTGAACCCGGAGTTATAAAAATAGGAAGTTATAGCTGAAAAGGAAGTATGTTCAGAATAGGTTTTTTCAGGAAAGTCCATTCTCTAGAAAGTGTTGTAAATGCAAGGTTGGAAAAATTGGTTCTGTGATAATAATCAGATCATTTACCCAATTCTAGTGCATGTGTTTTACTTAAACATAAGTATTTTTTTGGATGGAGTAGATGTTTCGAGATTGTCTTCAATAGTTAAAGGGAAAAATATTACATTTTCATCGAAAAAGTTGGTTGAATGCTTGGAAGTACCTCACAATGAATGATATGAGGACTATTCTTGTAATATTCCTCCCACATCTGATTACTTTTCATTTGAGCTAGCCCTGCAGTTACTAACTGGGAAGTCTGAATCGAGGAGGATAACTGCTGCTGAGTTTGATGGTGAGAATAGAATCCTGTTTAAATTTTATTCAACATCAAATATGTCCTAGAAAAGGTGAATTTTCTTCCGTAAAGTATCAGGATGTTTTTCTGTTATTCCTCTTGTTAAATGGTAAAATGATCAATCTGTGTAGATATTTTTATGAGCATATTGTTTAGATAATAAAACCTTCAAAGAAAGCTACTACATTGTTTTATTCTAAGAAAAAAAATCTGCCTTGCTAAAATTCTTGGCCTGTGTGGATGATGGAGATGAGTGTATCTCATCAATTAGCTTCTATTTCAACAAATTTATTAGTAAGGGGATAAAAAACAATTAGAACCCATGGAAGAACTCTTGGGTTGCTGCTGAAGAAAAGTTATATGAGTCCTTCATTCTTACTGATCATCTAAGGAGACCAAAGGGGATAAGAGATCCTAGTTTATAACCTGGTGAGGAAGTGATTTATTCAGATGAATGAAGAGGAAGGAGTAGTTCATAAAGAAACTAGTGAATCCAGTAAAAAGGGAACAGAAGAAGAAGAAGCTGGTGATAATATGAATGCTGAAGAGGAGGATGAATCATCTCATGATGAGAGGAGTGATCCTAATATTGTTTGCTCGAAGAAAAGAAGGATGGAATTTGGTTCGGAAGGCCCTCCTCTCATGTTACCAGAAATAGAACCACATTAAGATGATGTAGAAGAAGGTGAGACTAATGAATCAACCTCTGAGGAGTATGAATCCGGTAGTTTAGACAGTTCAAGTGAGAGATTAGTTAATAATGGTGATGATGATGGAAATAGTGGTGATGAGGGTGATGCTAATGGTGATAGTGATAGTAGTAGAAGTGACAGTGATAGTGGTGATGCTTATGATTCTAATGCTCGACCTGTAGATGGTCAAAATGTGATCCAAGATGATCCTCAACCCATCCAATGGCTCAAGAAAATGTCATTGAGGCTGAGAGGACAGAATTGTTAGAGACTGATGAGGATGAGGAAGTCCCTCCTGAAAATTCTAGAAGAGCTCAGATTGTGAAACCTCTATATCCTTCATGTAAATATGCATGGGAAGAACACTCTAGTCTTGCAGTTCTGGGTATAGATTACCCAGAGGAAGAGAAAGGAGTAGAATTGGATCTTAAAAGAGTAAGTGATTCATTTAAGGCACATTTAATTGCTGAGTTTATGAAAAAAGTAGAACTCCAACATGATCCTTCAGTGTATCAAGCTAGACCTGATCCTGCAGCTACCAAATCTGATTTTGATAGATTTGAAGTTGAGTTGGTTCACACAGTTAGGGATTCTATGAAAGAGGAGCTGTCAAATTCTTCTTCACCTCCACCCGTGACTTTATCTGAAGCTGCTATAGATGACTTGGCTCAATGAGTGGTAGGCCTTATCAAACCAGACCTGTGCATTTATAGTTAGTCTATTGGCAGGCACATTACCTCTTTGAATCAAACACTCACGGATTTAGGTAGTAACTTGGTTTCTCTGTCAGGAGAGTTCAGAAAAACCATCTCTGGTATGATGGAAGTGTTTAGAAATCTGATAGAACATTTGAAGAAGGCATATTTGAGGAAGTTGAAAGCTGAAATCACTCAAGTTGTTGCTTAGGCTAGTTCTTCAAAGGTGACCAAGACCACTGGTCATGAGATTAATACTTTAAAGGATATTTTTAGAGAAGATATGGCTTCTCTTGGAAAGATTTTGGATTTGGATTCTTTAAAAAAGATGAAAGAGCATAGTGATCATATTCCTAAAATGGTGCAGTTGTATTCAACCGATGCTACCAAGGCTCCAAAAGAGATTAAGGAGGAAGTGGATCATTATTACTCTAAGATCTACACTAAGCACGGGTTGAATCATCATTTTAAAGTGTTGGATGACTATTTGAGACTCCCTCTAGTTACTCATGCTTTTAAGGCTCAAGTTCAGTAGTTGAAGGATTTTACTCCTACTTTGAAAAATTTCATGCAGAATAAGGATGATTTTGAAAAGGCTATGAAGTATGGTGGAGAAGTAATTCAGGACATCATCAATTTTCTCAAACCCTACCTTCATGTGCAAGCTAAGGACATTGTTTTTCCTACTACTGAGCCACTTAATTCATCATATGTTTCTCCCTGTCAGATGTCTGTCTCTCAAGCTCTCTCCTATATTCATCCAGTCTTTCAACAGACTCCTTCAGAAAGATCTTCTACTCCTCAGTAGGTGACTTTAGAACCCACAATTCATCCAGCTCGCATCATCATGCCTCCTTTCTCCATCAGGCCAGTTCAACCTTCCACCCTGCCACCTTCTGGACCATCCATTACTCCAACTGCAAAAGGAAAACATCCCTTACACCTCGAGAAATAGTTGTAACTCTCAATTTTTGATAGGGTGTCTATTTCTTGTACGTTTTACTTTTGTATGGGATTTTTGTACTCATTTTCAAACCTTATATCTATGGAATAGTCTTGCTTATATTCCTTCTCTCTTATTTTTAATAATCTCAAAGGGGGAGAAATCAGATTACATCAGGGAGATCATGCATATGAGTGGGTGAAATGAATGTGCATATGAGCCCATGATGGCTATTTACTACATGCATGCATACACAGAGGGAGACATAATGCCTCTGTAATCTGACTTATATTATATGAGGTGAATTATTCTATTATATAAGTTTTCTATTCTAAACCTATTCTATCTTTTGGAATATATTCTTTTTACATAGGGGGAGCATACTGAATAACATACTATATTCACTCTTCCTTTATGCCATTGATTTTTAATTATCAAAAAAGGGGGAGATTGTTGAACTCTCTGTGAAATGGTTATTTTAATAATCACAAATATTAGTTTTATTTGTTTCATTTTAGTTTTTTTTCAAATTGTACAAAATATGTTTATATGTGGCTAAATCATGTCTACATGTGGTTATCTATGTTAATTTGTGTTTTACAGTTGACTTGGAAGTACGCTGGATTGAACAGACACTTCGTGAAAATTTCATGTCTTGACTCACCGTTAGTTATTTTCCTGACACACAGATGATGAATGGTCGCATTGATGATGAACGGTCGCACCGATGATGACCAGTCACACCGATGATGAACGGTTGCACCGATTGATACCGACAATCATGAGTCACTGATACCGACGATCACGAGTCACCGATACCAACGATCATTAGTCACTGATACCGATGATCAAGAGTCACCGATACCGACGATCATTAGTCACCGATACCGAATATCATGATTCACCGATACCGATGATCATGAGTCACTCATACCGACGATCAAGAGTCACCGATACTAATGATCAATGAGCTACTGATGCAGATTCAAAATGACTCACCAATCTCATGACTCACCGATAGTCATGAAAACTGTTCGAATTTCTTTAAACTCTAATTTAATTCCAACGGTCATATTTGATGTTTTTAATGAAATTAATGATATTTAATGTTAGTTGTTGTAATTTCAGGAGACCGTACCTCATACCTATGAAAAAGGTAATCAATCCCATTGCTGAAGCATGTGGAATAAAAAGGAATATTGAGCTGTAGTAAAAGAGAGCATGTGAAAAGGCATAGAGAGAGAATTCATCCATGCATATACATACATGAAAAGAAGAACACATGAGTAACTCGAAGCAGACATTGCAAGATATTCAAAGAACTCCCTTGTATGCAATCCAGCACTACTGAAGAACACACAAAGAAAACTGGAAATCAGAGAACATACTCACTTGTGTAGGACATCATGTTGAACCCTGAAACTCTGTTTTTCAACAGAAAACCCACAGAAGAACTCAAAATCATTTCTGATAAATCGAACGAGTCTAGAGATACACTTCTAATCACTAGAGCCTTCTAGACTCTCATATATTTCCCTCTAAGTGATTCATTATTTACTATTTTGAGCAGTGTGTGTTCTTTGTATTATTTACACCCCCACTGTCTCCTGTGCTGAACTGGAGGATACTAAATCCACATTCCAAACTCCATACATCATACTGTATCCCACTGTGGATAGAGGTAGAGGTCAAGTGTGACCTGGATAGACTGTGTGATGTTGTCTTTGTTTTCCCATGAAGAACTATGGTAGAGGCCTTAGGACATGGACAATATTGTACTGTTGTCAACCCCGGTCTAGGGTGTGGATAAAATTTATATAAATTGTATGAGAGGACTAAGTATCTGCTTGAGACTGAACCTCTAGGTTAAATCTTCTATGCTTTTTAGTATAAGTATAAAATATACTACAAGTATCTTTTTACTCCAGTGCTATTACTTTGAAATACAATACTATTTTAAAGTGAATTTGATAGTTAAATTGGCAAGTGTTTATGATTGTTGTGAAGCAGTAGGTTAGATTCAAAAGTTATTTTAATCTTGTGATAAAATTGACTAAGATCTAATCAATCATTAAAAATCCATTTGAACATTTTCAATCTGTATAAATTCACGACAGTTTAACTTTGTTTAAATTAGGGGATTTCAAGAGAAATCGTTTTAACAGTAATTTTAATTGGAACTCAATTCACCCCCCTCTTGATTGTCCACTTTAACCAACGAAAATATTAAATGAAAATTTACATTCTAAAAAATAATTTAAAACATGAATATATTGAGAAAACATTATTTTACATTCCACTATATCCATTAAAATTACATATTTTCTTCCTCAAGGATTCATAAGGAGAGGAATATAAATAATTGTGTGATTAGTAGCTTCATAAGGGGTAATATACAATCGAAGATGCCACAGAATAAATATAAAACAAGTTTGGCTTTAGAAATAAATAAATAACATGAATCCACAATCAACTATAACATATGGAATGTTGCATACATGAAATTAAATTACAACATGCATAAAAATAATCATTAATCACTAAATTAAAAAATTAACAACCCAAACATAAAAAAATTATGTTAATGATCATATTCTACGACATTACAATGATATGGGAGAATAATACACCAAAAATGATGTTGTTTTTAATCTTGATACCTATTTAGGCATTAGTTTTTTATAATTCCTAGCCCCTACCATAACCTGGTTATATCTAATGCATTAATCATATGAGTAATCAAGATCAATTATACAATAACCAATATGACCTCTAATTAAGTAAAAACATGGATATATATAAATTGGGAAATAAAATAATAAAAAACTCTATCAATATAATAATGTGGATTATTTGGACAACACCTCTTAATAAACACAAGTGTTCTGGGGTATCATTAATGTAATAGGATATACCCTTATCAATGAAATATTATAGAGAGGGTGTATTCAATTTTTTGGTTTTCCATGAAGAATATTAATTGGGTAAAATGGATTTTATTATTATGATATCGCATGAAAAATAGGAAAAATCCATTATCAAGGTAAATTTATAGAATGTGAATATTCCACACAATATCACCTTGGAGTTTCTATCTAGGGGTGAAATATTAGACAAACTAATTTAGTATTAGAGAGATTATTGAGTCAATTATCAAATAATTTTCTTCATGGTTATTATTTCAAGCTTCATCTATTATGTAGTCATATCCACATTCTTGTATCATTATAGATATATATTTTCTTGGAAACTATGCATACATTTACAATAATAAAACATAGGATTGTTTTTCCACAATCCAAAAACACTTGTTTAACAATTGTTTTTGTAACTATTGAAAAATAATAATATAAATGATTTATAAAATAGTCTTTTTTTAGTCCCATTATATTTCATGATTAATATTGTAAAATGTATTATAGGAAACTTTATGTTCGACCCAAAATGAAATAGGAGGAGAATGTATCCTGATTCGGAAAGAATGGATATTGAGAAAAAAAATCCAACTTATAAAATGGGTATAAATTCAATCAATACCTATTGAAAGATGGAGAAAAAAATTTATTTTTATTTAACATTTTTATGTATATTATTAATATATAATATGAAATATGTATTATATAGACCATATAAGTAAAATTTGGTTCATTATACCAATAATTTATCAAAGAGAGTAATTACAGAGGGAAAACCCTTACCGCATGTCCACACTTACATGGGAATAAATTAATCTCTAATGTTATATATATATATATATATATTATAATAACTTAATTATAAACCATATTCACATCCATTTTCATCCATATTATTTATAAATAGTTAGTCTATAATTTAATTCGATCTATTTTTACATCAGGTGTTAATTGTTTTGATCATTTATATTACTTCGTCAATTGCAGGGTTAATATTCATTATACATACAATTTTCATTTTTAGTAGGTCATTAAGTTTCCATTTATATAGTATTTAAAAATATTTTAATGTTTAAGATTTCATTCATGAGTTCTTTAAACCTTATCCTTGTATATGAAATAAATAACATGCATGTATTGTTCATTTTTATATAACAATGGTTTTTATTGTTTTGATCATTTACACTAGTTCCATAATAGAATTTTACAAAAAATTTAATTATTAATAGTTGAATAAATTTATATTTAGATATGATTTTTAATTATTTTTTTCGATTAAAATTCCATTAATGAGTGTATTTAATCTATATCCTTGATGTTGAAATAAATAAGAAGCTTGTTTTGGTGATTTTTGATCACTGAAGATGGTTTTCTAAATTAATTAACTAAATAATGATAAAAAAGTAATCTAAAAATACAATTCTATCATAAATGTTGTTATATTATACCAATAATTATGCCCACATAGTCATTCAAGAAAGAAACTCATATTATTTTTCAAGTAGGTCTTTAAACCGACACACATATGAACATGCCATGTTTTAATAAATAATAATGAGGTGGTTTTGATATATTATCATTATAAGAGAAGAAAAATGAACATAATTATTATTTATTAGTGGGGTATATCAATATTAAAATAAAATTTTTTTAATAAAAAATGGATATGAAAATATTTAAAATTTTAATAAAATATTTTCCCCATAGAATGCTAATTTTATATAATTTTAGTAACGTTGATTGTTTCTTGATCATATAATTAATAGGTTATATAGTATTTACTAAAATAATATTAATTGAATCATACTCGTAATATCTACCCACTATCCCATCATACAAATTTTTAATGGTTGGTGGTTATGGTAAATGTATTTCGTTGCATGTGGTGGTGGTATCTAGCATGTTCTCATGAATGGAAATTGGATTTTTATTAATGAATTGGTTAGATGAATGTTTAATGATAATAACCCTACTATAATAACATTAAAATTTATTAATTATAAAAGGTCATAATATTTGTGTAAATATAATACATTTGAAATAATATAATTATTATAAAAATATAAATAGATTATAATACACACATTTGGGGAATGCGTTTCCATTTGAAGTCTCAGGGGAATTAATGGCCTTACGATAAATAATGTAGAACATAGGGTTTTAAAAGTTGGATAGGGTTATATTAGGATAATATCATAATATCCTCATGAATATATTTTATATAATGGTCATTTTTATGTGGTTGATATATAACTCATTTATAATGGGGGAGAATGGAATTTGTGAGGGGAACCCTTATATTTTCAATAATGTATGATTAATATTAATGGTTAGATGATAATAAATATTTAATATGGGATAGTATTGTGATTCTATGCGGATACACACATTAAAAAATAATTTTTGATACTTCCATTGGGTTTTAGGTCTTCATTCTTATTAAATATTAACTTTTACACTAATTAAAATTTACCTTGAAAAATAATTTCTAACCTTAGTAATTAATTTGAATGAAAACGTTAATTATTTATCCTTTTACTATATATGAAAAATGCTATTTTAATTCATAAAATATTTTCATAATATAACATTTCTAATGTAATTAATGTTTATTTAAAAAATAAACAAAATTACTCACGTAAAATGATCACCAGAAAAATAACTATTTCTATATTTAAATTTATATATATGATAAAACATTCATGGGAAATTATATTAAGGAAAACTGTTTTATTTTAAAACAAATATTGTATATGAAGCTTGGAAGGAATGCCATAACTGAATCCCAGCATGAAAATACATAATTCATAGAAATGTCTATAAATAATTATAATATTAATGAAATATTTCAATTAGATCAAAAAATGTATTCTAGTGGATTTTAAAATCAAAAGAATATTTTAAAATGTAAAATGATATTATTTATATTCATAAATTATTCCTCAAATGGTATTTAATTTTTTAGGTCATTCTTATATATTGATAAGTATATGTAGCTTATAATTTCATAGAAGACCTATATTTTGTCAAAAAAACAACCATTTTTAGATTGATTAAAAAATTCATACCAAGGGAATTTTGATATTTTGAATTAAAAAATGAATATATTTTGGCCAATATCAAATTATGAAATTTTAATTCTGAATAAATTCTAGAATAAAGGCACTTTAGAGTGTGCATTGTGGTATAGTTTTCTGATGTATAATTTAAATACTATAGTAGTGTCTCATATATTAAAATAATAATTAAAAATGGGGGATATTAAAGTTATAATGTTCTGGATTTCCAGTTACAAAAGTAGTATGTTTTATCTCATATATCAATATTTATTGATCAACTATATTCAAAAGTGGATTTTCCCCTAATTTAATTGATTCAAGTAACATTTCTCTTGGGTGATATGTATAGGCAATAATATTACATAACCTCAATTATTTTTTTATTTATAATTAAATTTAATAATAATATTATTGTTGGAAAAATTTATTCCCTATTTTAATGTTTTTTTATAATTCATTAATTTGTTCAGCATGAACTCAAAACAATTTCTATTATTTAATGAGAAAAATTATGCAGGGATAATTTTTGTGTTTCCTAACTTTGCATATGTCTAATTTGATTATCTATATTCACGAGATATTTAACCATCCTAATATAATTTATTCTTTACCTAAATCATAATAAAATCAATTTATGATTTTTATTAGAATATACCTTTACTCAGGTTGTGAGATGCCTTTTTCTAAAATTAAAACATAAACCCTTCACTATTAAGGGATGTTTTTCAATAATTATTTAATTCAGAAATATAATATGTAAAATTACAGTTACCCTTTGTGAGATTTATTTCTAATAGGATTAACATTCATACCCAACCGTGATATCTAAGAGTTAAATTCATGGAATATATGATTGATCAGGTCGCATACCACTGTGTATATTATTTTTGAATTCTTGTATGGGTGACTGACAACTTGTTAGAGCATATACTAATATGTTAAACAAATTTTTTTTTATTTTTAGAAAATTTTAGAATAGATTATTGATTGGATAAATTTAATTTTTAAATGTCATTGATATTTTAAATTGATATGTATTGTTATTCATGATATGGTATCTGGGAGGGTAGGATTAACTCTAGATGGTGGTTTTGGGATGGGGCATGGAGATGGTTATATTATCCCATTAATATTAATGTTGATGTGTTGGATCATGGTGGTTTTACAATCCCACTAATATTGATGTGGATGAGGAAGATTAGATTTTTTCCTATTACCGATAATATTGATATGGATATATTGGATCTGGGTTGGGTGATATCTAATTTTTTTTGTTGATGTTGATGTAGTGGGGTAGGGTGTGGTGTCATTTCCCCATGATATTGATGTGGTTTATGAATAGAACATTAGGGAAACGTATCCCCGCTAATATTTATATAGATGATATAAATCATTGTTGGAAATTGTTCACCCATGTTTTATAATGAGGATGTGGTTCTAGGGCAGGGAACCATTCCTCCATAAGATGTTAGGGTGATATTGAGAGGGGTGGGTTCAGTAAACCTTGATGTTGATGTGGATCGTATGAGTTAAGGAGATGTGCCATTCATGTTATTGATGACGATAATGATAGGATTATGAAGGGTGGGCCACCATTTACCATGGTGGATATGAGACATGTTCAGATACATTAAACACTAGTTGAATCGAGTCTATTATATCCATGGTGTCAATACATAACGAAAGTATCTATAGTGATTTATTTATAAAATATTTCATTTCCTATTATGGCACATAAATTTTCAATGATATATAAGATATATTTAGAGACCCCATTAGCGGTGTCCTACACTGTTGTACTTACACCCTTGATTGGCTACCCGATTTACCATGGAAGTCATAATTCTTTCTAGTCTTGATAATGGAAAATGATCTATTATTGATGTGATAGAATGAATAATTGTTTATATATTGGAAGATAGGACTGCTCCCAAACATAGGCCCACTTTTATTGCCTCTATAAGTTTGGTTTATTTTTTATTATCTTTGACCTCATAGTGAATGATCCACCAATAAGTGGTCTCGATTACGTTAGCTTGAATTTTATTACATGAATATGTGTTCATTAAATTATATCAAATAGTGTAAATAATTTTTATTGGTGTATGACATGACATTTTTTGATTTAGTTTATTGGTGGTCTATTATTACTACAAATTACACTATTATTTATATTTATTTGATTGATGATGTATATTAATAAATCTATATCATTGGATCCCTGACACTTGTCTATATCATTTTGAAAGTGGGTAGGTAATATTTCATTCATTTACCAAAATGGTCTGGTTATTAGATAGGTAACAAATATGGGACATAAAAACCCCCCGCGAATAGACTTTATCTAGAATACAGTATAAACCTTTGGGGATATATTACAATTTATCAATACTAATGGAGAATTATTATTCAAATTTATTGTGAAATTTAGAAGAACATGTATAATAGAAGTTACATAGGAGATATAATACTCCCAATTTCTGGTATTTAACCCTTTATTGATGCTTTTAATTGTAATAAAGTTAATGGCGAATGGAAGAGTTGGGAGAAATTGGAATGAGTTTGGAGGCAAAAGGGGAAGTAGCACGGGCGGCGCACGGTTTGTTTAAACCATGCGGCCAGACCGTTCATAGTTGGTCTTGGATGTAGTGGATTCTATACATGCGGCACACTGTTTGACTAACTGTGAATCCAAACTGTGAGAGAAGGGTGACCGAGGTAGTAGCTAATGCTATGTTAGCACACGGTTTGTGAAAACTTTTGAACTAACAGTGCGAGTACTTAAATGAGATCCTTAAATTGTGGGTCTCATGTATTGTTTTTCTCTAAATGCCTCGTTTAAGCTCCTAGGAAGCCCTAACTCTGGATTTTGGTTCTCATAAGGTCAATGAGGGTTCTCCCATCATACCGTAGGCAATTCGAAGGCTTCTCTTGACAAATCAAAGCTAGTTTCTGGAGGTATGTGATCATTATTTTTTGGTTTCTGAGATCTACTTAGATCTACTTCTCCTCTTCTCTCGGTTTCATAGATCCACGCCCGTTATGGGTAGACATAGGTGTGTGGATTCCATATATGATGATATTTGGTCTTGGTTGTGTTAGGAGAAGCGATCTAAGGAGGATCCATGGTGAATCGGCCCGATTTTCATGAGCGTTCATCGAATGTTGTGGTTTTTTTCAAAAAGTTTTAGGTAAGAGGCATCACTCTCGACTCCTGTTGCTAGAATTGATTACCTTAGTTTCAGATTGGTTTTTTTGAATGGATTTGATTGTGAAAAGCATGAAATAAATCTTCTTTACTGATGATTTATGGTTTTTTGAAATTGTGAAATCTTGGTGAATTGTTGTGCAAAGTGATTTGGCTCGTTGAATTTAAAATGTTCATTTTAAATAATGGATTTTCTGAAATTGTAAATGGTTTGATAAAAATGAGTTTTTAATAAAAAGTGTGTTTTATTGAAATTTTTTGATATTGAAATGACTTTAATGGAGTTGGTTTTCAATAAAAAGGGAGTTTTATTGAAATGTTTTGGAATTGAAATGGTTTGGCATTGAAATGGTGTTGATAGAAATGGTTTGCAATAAAAAGGTGTTTTTTTGAAAGGGTGTTTTGGCATGACTGATGGGAATATGTGGTGTGTGTTCATATTGCATGTACAGGGCTTGGTTAAAATATGACATTGTGCTCGGTTCCAAAGGGTTAATGGGAATGGGAAATATGAGGCTTAGTTGAAATATGACCTTGTGCTCATTTCTAAAGGGATAATGGAACATGGGGAAGGTGTGTGTTCATATTGCAATCCGGGAGGATAAGGGTTAGGGGTCTCCCCCATTAGTGATGGGATGTATAAGGGTTAGGGAACTCCCCCATCAAGCATTCATGTTCATTTGGTTTGGATAAGGGTAATAAGTATCCACCATCATTGTTAGGATGGATAAGGATTAGGGCTTCTCCCCTCTTCCAGGTAGCATGCACGGTTGGTTTCATGGGATTGTGTAAATGGTTGTCTATGCCAAAAAGGAATGTATGTGAAATGGTACTTAAGCTTGTTTGGTTATTTTTCTAAAAAAATAACTTGCTATAAAAATTGGTTTGAACTTCTCTTGGAATGCTCTTGGTTATGTATGGTTTTGGAAAGTTGTTTACGTTTAGTTATAAACTGTTTTTGAGAAAAGGTTTTATATAAACTGTTTTTATATAAATGTGGCTAACTCTTTTCTCTTAGTGGCGTGAGTAGGGATGTCATTGGGGAAAACCTACTGAGATTTATACTCACCCCTGCTTTGGCACTTTGGTGCTTTTGCAGATGTTGTATTCCAGGACACAGTTAAAGGTAAAGCATCTTATTACTAGTGGCTTATGGTGATTCTTTGGAGATATTGTTGATCTAGGATCTTGTGGATCACGATGTCTTGGTGTATTTTGAGAGTCTTGAGTCGTAAATCCATTGTGTACTTTGTTTCTTGGTTTGGTCTTTCGCTGTTGTATACTTGATGTAGTTTGACATAAAATAAGTAGTTTAGTTGTCATTATTTTTGTCAAGCTTCATATAGTTAATGTTTGGTTATTCTTGGTTGGTTTATGGGTTGTTTCGTAAAAGGGTATATCATCCCCCAACTTGTATTTGAAACCCTTATGCATTTATTTCCATCCTTTTGTGTCTTTGGGATGTCTCTTAAGGCCTTGTAATGACTCGTTTTACTCTCAGGCCAATGAAAATTTGTGGGTCCTTACAAATGGTATCAGCTTGTTTGGTCCTTGCCTAACAAGTGATCATAAGTGTTCTTGGTCTTGGAGTTGAAGTTCATTCTTATCTATTCCTTGGGTTTAAATCTTAGATAAGAGTATGATTGTCGGAACATGAAATGTATAGCATAAAAATATGTATATAACATGTTTATGATAAACATCAAGTTACTAGGGTGTTAGGTAAATAAGTGTTTTAGGTACACTTCTAGAATGCTGGAAATCTCACTGTCATGGGTTTAGCTAATGAGAGGAGCATGACATGCATTGTACATGAATGAATTACCACTAGGATTTCATATCTCATAGTGAGAAATGAGTAAGTATTTTTTGAAAGGTGAGAATTTCTAAAAAATGCAGAAATTGTTTTCAAGTGATATATTTTAAAAACAGGGTATTTGATGTATTTTGAAAATGGGATGATTTTCAAAAGGCATGAGGAATGTTTTTAAAAATTATTGAACATGGGAAAAGGGATTTTTTCCAAAACAATGTTATGATATATGATGTGATAGAATTTTAATTTCTAATCCATCACTTCCTAGAGAGTGATATTGACGGGGTTTGTTGTTGGTTTTTGAAATGGCAGCCGGTAGGGGTCATAGAATCCAATCGGAAGAGGACAGTGAAAATGTGGTTACACCTGAACCGCATGTGAACCAATAGTTGGTCCAAAATGTCACTCAGGATTTTAAAATCGTTGTATATGGACTACAACCAGATACTTTGTTTACGATATCAGTCACTACTGAATATCTAAGCTGAGGAAGTACAATTATCTTTAATAGAGGAGCTGATAACACTAACACTAAGAGAAAGAGGTAATATGAAACCTTTTCTCAAAGAGGAGGAATACATCAGAATCGGACAACAAGATTGTTAAAAACACCTCAGAGACCCAAGAGTAAGCCAGGATATTTCCAGTGTGGCTCTACAACCAACATCAAGCGAGATTGTAAGGCACCACTTCAAAAATGTAAAAATTGTAACAAGATGGGATATCTTCATCTCTTTTCCCATAATTCCATAAGGTTGGGTGTTCATGACACTCCTTATAAAGGGAAGTGTCAGTATGAAAATAAAGAGAAGATCATAGAAAGATTACATCTGCTTGGTGCTGGGAAAATTGTAGTGGATGATCATTCGGGACCATCCAGAGTGAGAGGTACGATTCTTTTAATTTTCACGTTGATGCAATCTTAGTTTGATATGGGATATCCTCATTGCTTCATTGCTTCTTGTGCCGTTGATTTTCTGTGTTTAAAACTAGAAATAATACCATCTGTTTTGAAAGTAAAAACTCCTCTTGGTGAAAGAGAATATCAAGACATTGTGTGTAGAGAATGTGCTATAACTATTGATAGAGCTATGTTAAAATGGGACTTCTTTATGTTGGAAATGGATGTCTATGCCATAATCATGGGTGTGGATTTGTTGGAAATATTTAAGGCTCACATCGACTGTTTTAGGAGAACAATTAGTTTCACGACTAAGGACGACATCGACCACCTCTTCAGAGGAGAGAGGATGGAAAAGAAAAATGCAAAGAGCTTGTTGGATCCAATGGTGGGAATGATATATCAAAAATTGGTAGCGTTGAATTTGGAATCAATATAAGATATCGAGATAGATTGTTTTCCAACTATTGTGGATCAATTTCCAGATGTCTTTCCCAAGAACATCTCTGGGTTACCACCAATAAGGGATGTAGAGTTTACGATTGATCTCCTTCCCAGGACCAGTCTTATTTCCCTTCCGTCTTATAGGACAGCACCAACAATGTAACATGAATTGAAAGTGCAGTTAGAGGAGCTGGAAAGGAAGGGTTTAATTCGACCAAGTATATCTTTGTGGGCAGCAATAGTTTTGTTCGTAAAAAAGGTAGATGGAACTCTGTGGCTGTGTGTTTATTTTCATAATCTTAACCAAGTTACAATATATAATAGATATCTACTTCCACGCATTGATGATCTATTCGATCAATTAAGGGGAGCTCAGTGGTTCTCCAATATTGACATACGATTAGGATATCACCAATTGCGAGTTCAGAAGGAGGATATTCTAAAGACGGCTTTTAGAAGTAGATATGGCCCATACAAATATGTATTCATGCCTTTCAGTCTAACGAATTCACCAGAGGTCTTCATGGATTTGATGAATTGAATATTTCAGCGATATCTTGATTCATTTATTTTTGTTTTTGTTGATGATATTTTGGTATGTTCAAAAGGAATGGATGACCATGAGGAGAACCTTGAAACAGTGTTACCAATATTTAGAGGTCATCATTTGTATGAAAAATTATCAAAGTGTGATTTTTGGATACAAGAAGTACTTTTCCTTGGCCATGTAATTTCTGAGAAAGGTGTTTATGTTGATCCTGAAAAGATATAAGACATTAACTCTTGTCAACAACTGAAGAATGTGTTTGAGAAATGAAGTTTTCTTTGTCCAGCTGGTTACTACCGACGCTTTGTGCGTGATTTCTCATGACTAGCGTCACCAATGACTGCTATGAAAAAGAAGAATACTCTATTCCAATGGAATGAATAATGTCAGAATTATTCCTAGGAACTGATGGTTTGTCTAACATTAGCATCCATCTTGATCTTGCAAGAATTAGTACAGGGGTTTGTGGTGTATATTGATGCTTCGAGATCAGGGTTGGGTTGTGTTCCCTAGAAAGGAGACCATGTGGTTGATTATAGTTCAAGGTAGTTGAGGGTGCATGAGAAGAATTACCCAAAAGATGATTTGGAGTCAGCTGCAGTCGTCCATGATTTGAAAACATGGAGACATTATCTCTTTGGTGAGGAATTTATTGTGTTTATGGATCACAAATCCTTGAAACACATGTTCTCAAAATGAGATTTGAATCTGAGTCAAATTTGGTGGATGGAGTATCTCTAAATGTTTGACTTTGACTTGATTTACACACCTGGGAAAGGAAATTTGGTGGCCGATGCATTGAGTGGAAAGTCATATACACTTTTAGCGAACGAAACTTCAAAGAATCACAAAGAAGCACAATCATCTGATGCAGAATGTATGGTTGTAAGTTCAAAACTCAATGGTGGGGAGACCATTGATGGTTGGAAACATGATGGGGGTTTTGTTTTGTGTTTCAGATATCTGATGGATGTACCTATGGTTTGTCATGAAAAACTACTTCATGCTCACAACCATTTAAAATGGGTTGTATATCCGGGTACACATAAAATGTATAAGGTGTTAAAGACAAAGTTTTGGTGGAGCGACATGAACAGAATGGTGGTCGAGTTCATCTCGCAGTGTTTAACTTGTCAGTAGGTTAATGTAGAGATCAAAGACCAGCTGGTATGTTACAATATTTACCTATCTAAGTGTGTAAAAGAGATCAAATATCAATGGATTTTGTTAAAGGTCTTCCAAGAATGGTCTAGAAATACAATTCCATTTCGGTGATAGTGGATCATCTAGCCAAGTCATCCCATTTCATCCCTATTCGTGAAACCCATACGATAGAAGATCTTTCAAAAATATATATCCGAGAAGTGGTAAAGAGGTATGATGTACAAATTTCTATAGTCTCATATAGAGATCCGATGTTCACATCTCATTTATGGAAATCATTACAGCAATCCCTTGGGGGACTCAGTTGATGATGAGGATGGCGTATTATCGTCAGACAGATGGGCAATCCAAGCGGATGATAGAAACGTTGGTAGACATGTTGATTTCTTGTGTAATCGATTTTGGTGGCTCATTGAAGAAGCATATACCCTTAGTAGAGTTCTCATGAAATAATAGCTATCGGGCCTCGATACGCAAGGCACCATTTGAATCATTGTATGGGCGTCCTTGTCGTTCTCCACTACGCTGGGTGGAAACTTGTGAAAATTCACTAGTTAGGACGAGACTTGTCCAAGAAACAATGGAGAAGATTCAGTTCATTAGAATGAGGATGGAGATGGCTCAGAGTCGTCAGAAATATTATGCAGATCACCATCAAAGACCATTGTCGTTCGTTGTGGGTGATCTTGTCTTCTTGATGATCTCTCCAAGGCTTGGACATCGTCGTTTCGGGAAGCAGGTCAAGTTATCTCCTAGATACATTGGCCCTTTTGAGATATTGGAACGAGATTGAGTGGTGGCATATCGGTTGGCATTACCAGCACAATTTAGTTCGGTGCATAATGTGTTCCATGTATCTCACTTGAAAATTTATCAGCCTGATCCTAACAATGTGATTAGATGGGATCACATTGACCTAGAGCCGAATGCTTCGTTGATACATTTCCTTGTATGGATTGTGGATAGGAAAGAGAATGTCTTGTGTGGAAAAATCATCGGTCTAGTGTGGGTTTTAAGGAAGCATGTTCAGATTTAGGAAGAGACTTTGGAACATGAAAGGGAAATGAAATAGCAGTGGCCGGAACGCTTTCATTTGGAATGACTTTTGGGGCAAAAGGGGAGGTTGCATGGGCGGCACACATTTTGTCGATACCGTGCAGCCAAACTGTGCATAGTTGTTCTTGGAGGCAATGGATTTCACATGGGTGGTGCATAGTTTGTCTAACCGTACCTTCAAACTATGCGAGATGTCTAACCGAGGCAGTAGCTAACTCACGGTTAGCGCACAGTTTGTCAAACCATGTGAAGTAACCGTGAGGGCACTTAAATGAGATCCTTAAATTGTGGATCTCACTCTTTTTTTAATCTAAATGCCTCGTTTGAGCTCCTATGCAACCTTAACTCGGGATTTTGGTTCTCATATAGTCAAGGAGGGTTCTCCCATCATTCCGGAGGCGATCCGAAGGCTACTCTTGACGAATCGATTTTGGTTTCTTGAGGTATGTGATTGTTCTCGTTTGGTTTCTTTGATCTACTTAAATCTACATCTCCTATTATCTTGGTTTCTTAGATATATACCCATTATGGGTAGATCTAATTTTGTGGATGCCAAATATGACGTGATTTGGTCTTGGTTGTGTTATGAGAAGAGATCTAAGGAGGATCCTTGGTGAATCGGCCCGGTTTTCTTGAGCATTCTTCGACCGTTGTAGTTTTCATAAAAACCATTGATGTACGAGGCTTCATTCTTGACATCAATTTCTAGAATTGATTTTCTTAGTTTCAAATTGGTTTTCTTGAATGGTTTTGATAGTGGGAAGCATTGAATAAATCTTCATTAGTGATGATTTATGGTTTTGTTGAAATTTTGAAATCTTGGTGAATTGTTGTAAAAAGTTATTTGGCTTCTTTAATTTAAAATGTTGATTTTAAATTATGGATTTTCAAAAATTGTAAATGGTTTGATGAAAAATGGATTTTCCTTAAAAAGGTTTTTTTTTGTAAAGGATTGAGATTGACAAGAATTTGGTGGAATTGGTTTTCAATAAAAATGTAGTTTTATTTAAATGGTTTGGAATTGAAATGGTATAGATTTGAAATGGTTTTGATGGAAATGGTTTTCAATAATAAGGTTTTTTTATTGAAAGGGTGTTTTGGCATGACTGATGGGAATATGTGGTGTGTGTTCATATTACATGAATGGGGCTTGGTTGAAATATGACCTTGTGCTCAGTTCCAAAGAGTAAATGGAACATGGGAAATATAGGGCTTGGTTGAAATATGAACTTGTTCTCAGTGCCAAAGGGATAATGGAACATGGGGATGGTGTGAGTTCATATTGCATTCAGGATGGATAAATGTTAGGGGTCTCCCCCATTAGTTTTGTGATAGATAAGGTTTAGGGCTCTCCCTCATCAATCATTCAGGTGCATTTGAGTAGGACAAGGGTTTGAAGTCTCCCCCATTATGGTTGGGATGGATAAAGGTTAGGGCTTCTCCCCTCTTCTAGGTATCACACATGGTTGGTTGCTTGGGATTGTGGAAATGGTTGGGTATGCCAAAAAGGAATGTTTGTGAAATGGTTCTTAAGCTTGTCTGGTGTTTATTTCTGGATAAATAACTTGTTAGAAAAATTGGTTTCAATTGTTCTTGGAATGCCTTGGGTTATGTAAGGTTTTGTAAACTTGTTTGTATTTAGTTATAAACTCCTTTTGAGAAAATGTTTTATATAAACTATTTTTCAATAAATGTGGTTAACTCTTCTCTCTAGTGGGGTGAGTAGGAAATTCATTGGGGAAAACCTACTCAGTTTTATAAACACCCCTACATTGTCACTTTGGTGCATTTGCAGATGTTGTATTCCTGGATACAGGTAAAGGTAAAGCATCTTATTGCTAGTGGCTTGTGGTGATGCTTGGGAGACGTTGTAAAGCTTGGAGCTTGTAGAGCATGGAGTCGTGGTGTCTTTTGAGAGTCTTGAGTCGTAAATCCAATGTGTAATTTGATGCTTGTATTGGTCTTCTGCTGCTGTATACCTGATGTGGTTTCACATAAATTAAGTTGTTTAGTTGTCATTTTTTGTTCATGGATCATATAGTGAACGTTTGGTTATTCTTGGTTGGATTATGGGTAATTTCATAAAGGGGTCAATTTTCCCCCAACTTGTATTGGAAACCCTCTGGCATTTATTTCCATCCTTTAGCCTTTTAGGGATGTCACTTAAGGCCTAGTAATGACTCGTTCTACTCTCAAGCCAATGAGAATTGCACTACTACAAAAACGGGCAACATCATCACTCAAATCAGGCTTTAACAGCACTAAAAAAGCGTTGTAAAGCTCAGAACTGATAAAGGGGTGGGCCCCTTTAACTGCCCTTTTTTAGCACTGTTAAAGGTCTCCTTTAACAAAGATTTTTTAGCGCTGTTAAACCCCAACCTTCTGCAAATTGAAAATCTGCATCAGTACAGCCAGTCGAACATGACCTGCAGAAAAACCATTATATCAAACAATTAAATGTGATATAATAATTATTCACTATGCAAAACATAGAGGTACCATTAAATACTTACATTTCACCAACCACCCATAACACACCCCAACCACAACCTTCATCTCAATGTACTCAACCGATCTAAACACCAAGATGGATTTTACCCAAGACTATCTAATTCAAAATGCCGATCATGTCATCAACTGACCACTTAATTCCTATGGTGCTCCCCAATATGCGCTTTAGCTCACAAACACCACCATCTGATGTTTAACACCTCCATCATCGGGAATGAACCGCTATAACCCCAACTAAAACACCACAACACACCCAACATGTTTTCTATCTTACCGTGCTTAGACATCCATGAGAACACCAACCAATGTTATCGTCCATCCTTTCCATCAAAACCACTTGTAATGGATGTGAATCCATCATCCATACATGAATCAAGGACAATTAAACTTTTCCTCGAAGATTGAACCCATTTTCAAAACATAATTAACATTTCAAAACATCAAATAGATGTGGCTTACAACTCACCACATTTGTTACTTTTTTGTGGAGGAATTTGAAACATGCAACACATAGGTTGTAAAAGCAGTATAGGATAGATCTCTTTGATCATATAAAGCCATTAACCCATGTTTATCGTTGAGGAAAATGATGAGTGATGTTTGTGAATGCTTTTTAGAACTAGGAACTGACTCGCTTGATGAAACACATGAAATATCTTTAAATGTAGCCTCACTTGCTGAATCATTGGAACAGTCCCCTGTATTGGATGCTCTTAATGTCAGATTTAGCATCCCATCTTTTTCATCAAATGGATTGGTAAAACTTCCAATCTATCATGGAGGCTGCCGCACCAACTTTACACACAACTAATGATCAGAGGCATCTTGATTAGAAAAACAATCCTGAGGGCACTAGACATGAAAGATCATGCAGTTCCATAGTTTCTCAGAAACATCAATTTACCCCACATGATATAAGGCTATTGCATGATGTCCAAGACATAGTGAGAGGAGAAGAGAAGGTGAAAGTCTTGTAGATGAATAACATCAACAATGAACATCCACCACCCTTTCACTACATACATCAAAATCATATCATTAAGAACGTCCATGTGAATTTCTATCTTACTTCCATCAAGGATGATGCATGTTGGTCATCTTATATTAGAAATTGTTTATCTCCATCCGTTCCTTGTACTTGCACCCATGAATTTGAAGGTGAGCATGCATACACGATAGTTGACCTTCTTAGGGAAGAGTTTCTGGAAGAGTATAAGATACATGAAGCAATAAAGATCATTACAGTTTTGGAGAAAATGTGGTTGCTACAAACAATGTGGAAATCATCTTGTGCAACACGGCCTAAGTTACAACATTCAGGTATTATACTTTATTTTTTATGGAGGGTTTTAGTGTAAATGCATTTTGGAATGACCATTGTTATTCATTGTCTTTTAGGTTTTTTTGACAGCCAAGGGGAAAGGGTGGGGTCTGCAGACATTGGAGGATATGTCGAAGGGTGACATTATTGGAAATTACATCCTATATTTTTTCAACATTTCTATAGTATCTAACATCTAACCAAATGGACTCTTTTCCCTTCAAGCTCCCCAAACCCCGATGGTGATCAGGGTTCGGGGAGCTTGAAGGGAAAAGAGGCCATTTCTCCAACATATTCACAAACAAAATCACCCTTCGACATATCCTACAATGTCTGCAGACCCCATCTTTTCCCCTCGGCTATCAAAAAATCATTAAAGGCAATGAATAGCAATGATCATTCCAAAATGCATTTAAACTGAAACCCTCTAGAAAAAAATAAAGCTCAATACCTGTACGTTGTAACTTAGGTCGCGTTGCACAAGCCGATTGCCACATTATTTTTAGAAACCACATTTTCTCCAACACTCTAATGATATTCATTACTTCATGTCTCTTATACTCTTCCAGAAACTCTTCTCTAATAAGGTCAACTTTCTGTACCCATACTCACCTTCAAATTCATCGATGCAAGTACAAGGCACGGATGAAGATAAACAATTTCCAAAATAAGTTGACCAATGTATGTATTTAATGGTGCCTTTATACTTTTCATAATGAATAATTAGATAGTCATGTTTGTGAATGATTTTTTGGAACTAGGCACTGACTCTCTTGATGAAATAGAGGAATGATCTTTAAAGGTAGCGTCAATTGCCGAATCATTGGAACAATTTTTTGCATTGGATGTTCTAAATGAATAATTTAGCATCCCATCTTGTTCATCAAATGGATTGGTGAACTTCCAATCTATCATGGAAGCTGCCGCATACATGCAACTAATGATTGATGATTTTACTGGCTCATGCATGATATGAAGGTATTTTGGAGATTTTACTAGTTTTGTGTCCAAATCACATTGAAATGTGGTTCATCATTCTTGCATGTTGCTGTTGCATTTCATCTGTTAAAATGAAAAAATGACCCATTGGAGAAAGAATGTTTTATTTAATAATAATTAAAATTTTTCTAGGACATTACCTTGTACCTTTTAATAGTGGGTTATGTTCTTAGATGATTCTTTCCCCGAGCCTTTAGGTATGGGTTTGAACATGGGTACCAATATGATGGCATGTGGCAATGATGGAATTTTTTTATGGTACCAAATATGGAATGATCATGTGTTATGGTGTCGTAGTTTTCACAAAAAGTCCTAACGTTCACTGAGTCAGGGTGCCCTAGTTAGCACATGACATCCAACATTCTTAGGTGATGTTTTTATTTTCCTCATCAATACATGGATATGATGATATATATTAGGGGAACATGGTGTTACACTACTGAGATGTATTTCTCACACCATGTATAGGAACTTTGGAGCATGTTCAGACAATATATCTATTTTATATTTTTGAGCATAGGTTTTACATGGGATCAATCTGAAGCATCTTGAATGGCATCGAGTGATTAGGATTTCACTATGTCCCAAGGATGGCAGTCGTGTGGGTGTGTATTGTTCAAGGGGGTAAATCAAGAGGGAAAAAAATATTTAAAAGATGCACTATATAAAATGTAATCTAAAGATTTACCACAAACAATATAATTGAATTCCAAACACATAGGCATACAAAATGATTCGAAAACACAATTCACATCACAAAATTAATTTATAGAACAACAATAAATGCACAAAAACTCCTACTAAAAACATCTAGATATTTTAGGACATACACTGACCTTGGGTGAAAAAATAGATGCAGTCCAAGGAAAAACCCAAAGTGTGAGGGAGCCTTCTGCGCTGCCTCGGGAGGGGATGACGTGACCACTAGAGTGGGGGGTGCATGGGAGGAGCCACCAACCGTTGAGTATGGTCCAGAGGGGAAGAGGAGGAGTCGGGTTCAGAGGGAGGAAGATCCGCAGAAGAACCACCGGAGTAGGGTTCACGCAGAGTACGGTCCAGAGGGGAAGATGTGAGTAGGGTTTGGAGGGAGGAAGATCCACGGAATAGATTCGAGGGGAAAGAGAAAGAGTACGGCGGAGGTCCGGAAAAGGGATGATTTGGGGGAGGGAAGCTGTCGCAGGGGTACTGTACCGCGAGAGCTTGGGGCCCGATAGAAAAGAGGAGACTGTGTGCCTGGTTTTAATAAAATCGAAGTCAATGTTTATCAGCACTAGAAAAGCGGTGATAAATTGACCCTTTATCAGCCCTGATAAAGAACACCATTATCATCACTAATCAAAAAGCGCTGATAAAGCCACACTTTATCAGTGCTCAAATTTTAGCTCTGATAAAGGGTCGATTTATCAGAGCTTTTCTAGAGATGATAAAGGAAAATCTTTATCAGCACTAAAAAAGTGCTGATAAATCTACCCTTTATCAACACTTTTAATTAGAACTGATAAATATTATCTTTTATCAGCGCTTTTTGATTAGCGTTGATAAAGGGTGGCACTTCCCTTGCCCGTTTTTTGTAGTAGTGTTGGCGGATCACTACTGAGTATTATACTCACCCCTACTTTGGCACGTTGGTGATTTTTCAGATGTTGAATTATGAAACACAGGTGAAGGTAATGCATCTGATTGCTAGTAGATTGTGATGATGCTTGGGAGATTTTGTAGAGCATGGAGCATGGGGAGCACAGAGTCATGGTCCCTTTTGAGAGTCTAGAGTCATAAATCCTCTGTGTACTTTGTTGCTTGGTTTGGTCTTCCACTGTTGTATAATTAATGTGATTTAACATAAATCAAGTAGTTTAGTTGTCATTATTTTTTTCATGTATCATATAGAGAATGTTTGGTTATTCTTGGTTGGTTTATGGGTTATTTCATAAAGGAGTAAATCGTCCCCCAACTTGTATTTGAAACCCTTTGGCATTTTTTGCCAGCCTTTGGCATATTAGAGATGTCGCTTAAGGCCTAGTAATGACTCATTGTAATCTCAAGCCAATGAGAATTGGCGGGTCATTACAGCGGATAGTCATACAAAAATAATCTAAAAAAATATTATGAATTTCATGAAAAATATTTAGATTAGATATACTATATGATCCAAAGGTATTAATATTTTTATGTGAATTAGTGTAATGAAATTAAATGAATATTTTTCAATATCAAGAGTTCTATTACATATATAGGGAATAAAAAATACCTACATCATAACAATGAGTGTTTAATAAATCTATTACAATGATGGAAAAAAATTATTGATCACCCATTGATGTAGCCTACGAACATTATAAAGAAGGCCTCACATGTAGACATGTGAATGAACCTATTGAATTTAAAATTTAAGTATAAAATAGATTTTTGTACTTGAATAAAAATTTGATATATCAATTATCCATAATAATTTCTCAACACAACATTAATATATGAAAATAAACCATATATATTACTATACAAAAATAAACTTAACATGTTTTTATTAGAAAACAAGTAACATAAGAATAGATAATTATTTTTTATCATTAACGTGTCAATAAGAATGCCGAATTATGACATCCTATTACATTTACCTCCTTGGTTTGTGATCATGATATGATTATTATATCACATCCATGAAAGAAATGAGAATAATTATACATAATGATAGAATATATTAATAAACATTTACTTCCATGTTGTAGAATCGAATAATATATTAGATATCATTAATATTAAAATCTATATTTGTTTTTTTAAAAATAAATTTTTTTAATTTATGATCAAAATATGTATTAACTTTCTCTAATACATTATAAAGGAAAATTATAATAATTTTTACATATGTATTTTGTTATTTTACAGTTAATTTTATTTTTAATGTTTATAAAATTTCTATAAACATGAAATATTTATAATGGTGATTTAAAATAGAAAAATGAAATGGGATTGAGTGATAAATATTGTATAACAATGGATTTGAAGTTGAAAATAAATATTCGATTTAATATGTTACCGATTTTGATTGGTACTTTTATTGTTATATAATTAATATATGTTAAAATGTAAACTTTTTTATTTGGAAGGACACATTTTCATTGAAAATATATATTTTTTATTTGTGGAGATTCTAGTTTTGTATGATTTTTAATTTTTCTCCTAGTTTATTATAAAAAATAGTCATATAAAGTAATGTGGGTAGAGTTAATGAAAAAATGATTTAATTTTGATGTATAATCTCTCAATGTTATTGTTAAATTACCCATATATTATCATTATTTTTCTATTTTAATTTATCAAAACTAAGGGAAATAGTATGTATATTACTAAATATTGATTTACAAGGACAAAGCGTAAATTTTTATTAGATTAATTAATTTACATAAACAATTATCTGATAAATAATTCAATTTAAATAATTATTTAATGTTATTTTCTAGGTCTTATAGGCTAGGACAATTTTGTCTTTTTATAATATCATTGGTTTAAGTTATGATGTCATTTATTTGATTTATTATGTTATGATCGATTGAGGTTTGTGATTACAATTTATGTCCCTATTGGATCATTAGTGAGTAGAAAATAATTCAATCTTATATATTAATTTATGATCATGAGACATAACAAAATTGTGATCAATGAGGGCCCATGTTTAAGAGGAGTTATCTTATGACATGTATAGTGGCTGTGGGATAAAATTATGTTATGATCCTTCAAGGCCTAAGGGTTTGGAGAGGATTTCAAATTATTCCCATATTATACTAATTTCTATGGCTTTGTATCCATCCGTCTTTTACTAAGGGAAATTATAGGTTAATCATATGACATACTATTAACTGGGGATCCATTATTGTACTATCTAACACAATTCGACTATGTGAGAGAAAATTTTATACATTTGATATGATCATCTAGTTGAATTGAATGTATTATACATCCATTGAAATCAAAGGGTAAGAGTTTTTGTTAATGATATTTTTAGGCATTTAATATTTTTGGAACATTCTTAAAATTGCACAAAATATTCAATTATAGTTTGTAATATTTATCTTTCTAATGAAAAAAATTAGGAATATCACATAGTTTTATTCTTAAATATACCCAGCAAGATCAGTCAGAGGAGAAACCGCTGACCATTTATTAGAAGAAAAGAAAAAATTATAATTAATAGAAAAGAAGAATGCAAGCGAACATCTTGCGCATAACCAACAATTTCTAACTAAAACAGGAAAACTACATGTCATAATAATCATATCCTTATCCATATCCATAGTAAGAAGATTCATCTTCATTAGCTGATTCGTATTCTGAAGACGTTTCATGTTTCTTTAGTGTATTAGCATACTTTTCTAAGCATCATCTTTATAAAAGATGGCTTCTCTTTACAGTATTGCATACGTGACCACAGGGTGGCTCCACATTCCATCTTAGATGAGACCCTGGTGGCCACTGGCTTGGGCAGATGAGAGTAGTCTTTCCTGGGCTGTCTCCTAGGTGGAGCAGTAATAACACCATCATTTTTAGAAACCTTCGTTATTCCACTCTGAACAATATCCCTGAAAGAAGGAATGATATCACCATTATTTTCCTTATCACTTTCAGAAATTTTTTCACACATACCCATGAACTTCATAGAAGCCTAATCATTACATCAATAATCCTTCCGCACTATCACAACCTCGACAATAGCTAAACTCCCTCCTTCCATAATATGCGATTTCTTGTTATGATAAATTGGGGGAAGGCATTGAGAGTCTAGCATGATAACAAGACCATCACATGACACCCTCTCCATTCCACCCTCATCAGCCTCTCCTTTCATGGAGTCAGTCTAAACATCTTTAATCGAGTGAACTCATTCAACCTCAATGGGTACCTCCTAGACCTCCAATCATTAAAACCAATTGCACGTCATGGAAAATTCCATTTTTCTAGCCTCACATGATGTGTATTCAAGAGGATCTGCAGAACCAGGCCTTGATTAGCACAAATTAGCAGTGTCCTCCGGCAAGAGCTGCTGTCCAACACCCAGATCACTCCTCTATCTCTGAAATTTTTTTCTCACTAAAGGATTGTGGAAACCAACACCGGTTTCATACGAGGAGAACATGCACGAGATGCTGTAAAATTATCCCATTTAACCCTCTACAATTGTACTTGACCCAAATGCTCCTCCATCACTGCACATAAAGTTGGAGAGACTCCCGCCTGAAAATTGCCTCCAATCTCACCCATACTCACCATCAACCCATTCCAAGTGATCTTCATTCTCATGGCTTGGTCCAAACCAGAAGCAGCACAACCTCCATTAGATTTTGGCTTCACCACTTGTTAGCATCCAACCACCCTACCACTGTGACAAACCGGTGCTCGATGACCAAAACTGCCGCAAGACACACTATAAAACATCCACGAATAAAAAACAACCTCTTATATCCAATGAAACTCTTTCTCATCCGTAACCCAAATATAACGCACCAGTGACCTTGTAATGTCATCATCCACACATATTCCAAAACAAATAAGATGGCATACAACCTCAGTTCTATGATGAGAGAAAATATATCTCCCCACTATGTTACTTATAGCACACCGAATTGATGGATTTTGAAAGGAGAGAGGAAGGCCAGGAACGCATACCTAGGTCACGATCGTTGAAGGGTCATGCCACATATAAAAATAGAATCTCTAGTGAAACATGTAGAAAGACAACCCGTTGCATCTTCGAGGGGCCCTGGACTAGGTTGTGATCAAGTCTTCTTCAGATCCAAAGAGAATCATGAACTGCCTCTGGTCATGCAAACCAATGACCTCACATTCTTGTTGCTCCCATGAATCAAAGAGAAACTACTCAAACAATTCAATTGAAGGCCAATGGAGACAGAATCAAGCCACTAACGTAAGCTTGTAGATGTCCGAAATAGTTGATTTTAGAGTGAATATAGGAAAATAAAGACATTACAAAAAATATTATTTTTATGATTTTATAATAATATATGAATATGAATAAATTTTATGAAACCATATTTAATGAATAATATATGCGTACTAATTAATTTAATTCATCTAAATATATAATTTTGATCTTAAAAATATATTCTTTAATTTTTTTAAAGAATAGTATTGTTTTTATTCAAAGGATGTCAACTTTTATTTTTTATCTTTCAATCATGTATTTACAATGGAAATTTAGAATTTATTGGTTTTGAAGAAAAATTACAATTATATTAATCATGATCAAATTCATTCTATTCGATTCATCATTATAATTTATTTTGTATAATTATTTATTCATGAAACCAACATATTACTAAAAATGTATTTTGTATCTTTTTATGATAATATATTAGAATTAATAATATCCATTTCTATAAATTCAAGATAAAAAATGGATTTAATATATGGATTATTAAAAATTAATATTAGATAATTTTTCAACATAATTTTTTTATTATAATTAATAGAAAAAAATTGTTACCAAATATATGGTTAAAAGGGTTCCTTAGTTATTAAACCAAGAAAATATGTTATATAATCCATAAAAACTACAAAAATATAATTTCATGATGACATTTACAGCATATATTATCATAAATAGTAATAAATATCCATTTCATTCCACTTACATAGGTAGCTATCATTATAATATTTAAATATTTTAGGTAATAGCATATTTGTACATCCCCACACATGTAAAAAAGTTATCTCATATCCATCCGCATTCACATAATTAGATCCCACTAGATCTATGAATATATGAACAAAAACCATCTTAACCCTTCATTCATGTTCTTTATTTAATCTTAAAAAGGATTATCGTGTAATCTAAAGGAGCTCTCTCAATGAATAGGTAATAATCTTACCCCACTCATTGAAATAATATTTCTTCTTTTACATCATATAAGTATATTTTATCAATCAAAACATAATAATTCGTTATAAATTGAAATAATTTTTATTTTGATAAGGGGAAACCATTTTCCACCTCCTTTCCAATTATTTTGAAATGAATGTATCACATATGTATACATGTGGACTACCATCTCTATATAGTTATATGATTCATTTTCCATCACAAAGCGACATTGGATGATATAACGTTGTATTTAAAAATTACTATATGTTATTTATTATATAACATGAAATATTTAATTATAATAAAATTAGTTATCATACATTCCCTCTTTTCATTAAAAGATGTATCAATTGTGCATGAATACGTACAAACAACTTTCTCCATAAATAATGTATTTCATGTATATATATATGAATTATATGTTTGGTTATATATATTTATATAAATTATATATATGATATTTATATCATGTATAAAATTTTAGAGATGATTAATCCTTGATCAATATAAATTGACCACAACTACCAAATCATAACATACATGCAAAAGGAAAAAATTAACACCTGAAATGATGATGATAATGAATGATGGTCAATGAATGAGTGGATATTCTTATTATTAAATAATTTAAATTATTATATGTATGAATACGATTTTGGTATAGAGTTATAATAAATATAAATTTTTACACAAGTGGTTAAATTCCCTTATGTTGAACATCATCCTAGATGAAAGGGTTTTCTTTTACTATCTCAAGTTTTTCTGAGATTATTCATGCATATATTTCGAATGATGATATTATATTATATATGTTTAAAAACCCATATTTATTTTCGTCTACAATTAGTATTTATAAAAATTATAATTTCTTCCTTTAAATTTCATTTCTATAAGTACACAAAATACTAGAAGAAATTATTTTAAGTAAATACAACATTTTTTTCTCTTTATTTAGGACAATGTTTGATAATTGTACATATTTTCATTAAAACAATTTCATGAATATTTTTTATATTATCCAATTACTGATAAAATTAATTTTTATACATGTCTAATTTTCTCTTATAAAATTCAAAATTAATAATAATTTTGTTTCCGAACACATTACCTTATACCAAATCTATTAGGGGAATCATTGTTTTAAAATTTAATGCATGAACTAACTTTCCCACTATCATGAACATTTTTTTCCATAATTATTAATTTATATGTTTCTATAAAACATTTAAAAGAAATGATTTACTTAAATTTATAGAAATTTTTTTATTTTAAAAACAAGATTTCATATTGAAAATATTTTTTATGAAGTGTAATGCATGAATTTTCAATGTATTTTATTATATGTAAACATCTTTTGATGATTACTATTGTAGATTAGGGATATTATATAATGATACCGTTCATGTTCTTTCTCTATAAGGATTATCATAATTCTTTTCAATTGATTGATAGGGTAAAATATTAACCTTCCATATTCTACTTTTTCAATATGAATATTTATATTGACATATTTTAAATTATTATTCTTTTTTTATTTGAAAAATGAATTTTACATTGTATGTTACATTTTAGGAATTATATATCTCCATGATGAATCAATAAGTCCCATGAGACAAACAAGTATAGGTATTTTTCATATTTCATACCTCTTGAGGTATGATGTCTTTGAATGATTCTACGAGGGTCTGATTATGATTTCCAACATTATGAATTATATTATTATGAAACTAGTTATTATTATTGAAGTCATTATTTATGTTTGTTATGTCATCCATTGATATATTACAAATTCTGATATTATTTATATGAAATATTTAACTATTTTTCATCTATTCCACATTATTTATGATATCAATATTCATTGATAGCATTACTTTTTTTATTTCACTTATGAAGCATCTAATCTCACCATTTATTATGTTTTCCCTTTCCCGAGGATATTAAGAAGGGTTATATAAAGGATTTTAGAGTTATAATATAATAAAAAATATTTTTTGATAAGAATTGTGTGTTTTTTGTTGTATTCGTTTGTAATTTTAGAATTATGTAAATACCCAGTCTCCCCAGACAGTTAAACTATTTGATCATTTAGGATGTGATCCATTAAATCATTTTCAAAATTAGTAAATTAACCCATGGAAATGGGTTACCTTAGTTAGGGTGTTATTTTTTTTGTCGATGGAATGTTAGAATAAGAATTAGGAACTATATTAAAGAAAACATAACATTTAGAACAAAAACTTACGATAGACTCTAATGATAAGGTTTGTTACAAGGTAATATCATTTGATTTTTGTAAGAAATTAAATACGTTGTTTCCTAGGAATTTAGTCAATGTCTGGATACTAGAATGTGGATTTGGTTCTATTATATATGAACCTATAGGTAAACACCCTAAAAAAGGTTGGTCGAGTATCAGATCATTCTTCAATCTATTTAGATGATTTGGATTATGTTACTATACATAGATAGAAACCCAAGATGGATATTATATGGTTGTTTCACATTCTCTTTATGAAAAATAATTATAGATTGGAAAATATTATTATGATTTGATGATATTATCAGAGATACAAAGCATATGTTCATGATATTAGATATTCCTTCTTTTTTACATTTATGGCATGTGAAACACAAAAATTTAAATTATATAATCAGATTTTAAATTTATATTTTCATGAGATAATTATATATATGAAACTGCAATGAAATGGATACATGAAGATGTAATTGAAACAATACTAGTGAATTAAATATATGAATTGATTTTCCTCTTATAAATGTAAATGTAGATGGATATTGAACTTGTGATAGAGCATAAAAAATTATTACAATTTTGGGGAAGCTGACTATGGTTATGACTAATAACTATTCCCATATAGAGTAGTCTTCTAATAACAGTTATTATAAAACCATGTTAGAATGATTCATGTTAAAAAAACTCATCATTTTATGGGGGGGTTAATAGTACAATTTTTCTATAAAATGTATCAAGTACCTAGAAAATATGTATAATGAATTGGGAATTAATGAATGATATGTATTTATCATGGATGATTGCCAATGTAAAAGGGATGACAGTCAATGATAGTAATTAATCAAGAAACCCAATGAGGCATATTGAATATGTAGTATAGAGTGGAGGAGTATCAAGTAAATAATCTTTCAATCTAATTACACAAGCTAAATAAGATCATATAGGGACATGATTTTTAATGTTATGATGAAATATAGGGGATAGTGTCATGGAATATGAATATTAAATGAAAAGATAAATAAATCATGTTGTAGATTATATATATAATTCAAGAAGTAATATTGATCACTTCCCTAATTTGTTAAATCATAACCTTAGTGTCCATTGGTATCTTAGTAATTTTTGGTGGATTAGGAAATTGAATCATTTTCCTCAAAGATATATAATGAATACGTTAATTATACATTTTATATGGAAAAAATGAAATAAAATGTGTGGTTGATCAATTATAAAAATAAAATACACAAAAAATGGAAAAAATTATGGGTGAAACATCTAACATATAAAAAATTTATGAAGGAACACCGTAGAACATTCCTCGTTGTAATTAGAGTTCTCCTTATGTATAGAGAAAAAATGACACCTAGATCATGATTTTAGAAGTTTGAAAGAAGACTCCAATGCCCAATTCCTCATCTATAAAGATATGGAGCCCTAATTGAATTAATTCCAATGAATCAAGGTATTTTTCCATATAAAAATACATGGGAAAAATAACAATCCTAGAGGAACACTATATCTATGTTTTAATTTCTTAGAAATGTTTTATTTGGTAATATGTTAATATCCTCAAATTAAATTAATGATTTATTTGATTCTAGAATATCCCTCTCTTTTATATGTTCTATGTTTGAGACGAAAATTAGATTTTTCCCAAATAAATTAAAATTTTAGTTTTCAATCAATGATCATAGTGGAAATTGTCTTGTTAGAAAAATATGATAATTAGTTCCCATTTTATTAAATAGTTGTTCTCTATTGGAAAAATTAAGTGTAGTAACTATGCTTAACCATGAAATAATCAAAAGCATGGATTTTATATCAAATTTAAAATTTAAAATTTCTTACCAAAAAAAGGATAATTATTTTTTTGATTAAGACATGGTATCCCTTATCTGATGTGAGGAGACTACCTCATTTTAATCATATAATGATGCACTATCTTTAGCACTACATAATAAAATTCCTTGAGGAGGGAAGGAACAAAATATAAATTAGAAAGGTATCCATTATAATAGAAGATATATTTATTTACCATGAATACATAAATGTGTTTCCTAAATATCTACCTATAAAACTACTTGACTATGATTTTGATTTTTTCTATTGATCTAAAACCTCGATAAAACCAAGTATCTAAGACACCCAATACGATAAAAATAGTTTAATTGGTTAAACTTAAGAAACAAGAGTAGGTGTTGTGTGGAAATGTATTTTTACACCTCAATGATTCACTATGGAGAGCCACTATAATTTTTTCTAAGAAAAAAGATAGATATATGTGGTTTTGCAGTGATTATAAGGAAATAAATACCACTACTATAATGGAAAATTATTATTTTTACTTTATTGATGAATTTTTTAATCATCTTTAATGTGATTAATATTTTATAATGATGGATCTATATTATGTGAATAAAGAACATGATGATATTAATGAATACACTCAAAAGATTATATTTCATAGAAGATATGTACATTGTATATTTATCATAATTTCATTTTAATGGACTAATGAACCCTACATTTTAGAAGATATAATGAACATATTAGTCATATAATTTCATGATAATTATTGATGATATCTTGGTATACCCTACAATCCATACAGACTATGGTAGTCATTTCAAAATAAATCAAATGAATTTAGTAGAAAAAGTGATTTTTGTCAAAAATTTACAAAATATTACATAGATATAAAAAAATATTTTTTCATGATTATTTTATCAATAAGAAAAAAAATATTAGTTGATTCTTAAATGGAAACATATTGATGGAATGGACAATGCTACAAAATATAACAATGGTAAACAATTTCATTTGATTACCAGGTTATTATCAATGTATTAATCAAAAAAGTGTTCCTGATTTTAAAACTCGTCAACCAGGTTGACACATAAAGGGGTTAAGATCATATGTTCAAAAGAATTTAATGATTTATTGGAATAATTAAACAGGATATTTTTAATTAATTAATAATTTCTTTTCCCACAGGATTGGATTGAGTGTTGAAATGCATTTATTCATCAAAGAAGGATCATTGATGTGTCCTTATATATAATGATATAGTTATTACATATACATCAATGAAATTAATGATTCCTGAATATAATTAGACAACCACCTATATTTAGTGGGATTCCATTATCATTTTATCTATGATGTGGTGACATTAATATAATTTGGAAAATTTATTAAATATATGAAGATCATAAGACTGTAATATAAATATTCTTATTTAAATATCTCAACATGGTGAAATGGTGATGAATATAATTTCTTGAGGATAATGAATTTTACATTCACCACCACTTTTTGAAGGTAAATAATATGTTTGGTCTATTGAATATAAAATATTATAAAGTTTTCAAGAAAATGTGGATTAAAAAAGAACTTATAATATACGATTAAAAAATGTTGGAAATAAGTGTCATTAATGTATGGGAAAACCACATCTATTATAAATTATTTCCAATATAACCATATTATAGAAAATAAAATGATCTGATATTGATGACAATAAAATTCAAAAGAAAATAAATATCATGAATTTTGAGAAGCCTATAGACTTTATTTATGATGTTTTTATATTCATATTTTGAAAGTGTATTGGGGTCAAATATATTCATATGATGAAAAGGTAATTATTAGGTGAACCATATATCTCATATTTTTAAATAAATCATTGTAGTACCAAGATGATATTGGATTTGAATGAACATTTTGTGAATGATACTATGAAATTAGAAATTTTGTACCTTATGATAATATTATATGTTTATGAATACGTAAAGGTTGAATGATAACAATATAATCAAATACATTAAACTCTACACATTCCTCTATGGAAATGGGGAAAAGGAAATCTATAGATTTTCAATGGTTTGAAAAATAATCCTTAAATTAATTACTCTATACGTGTTATTTTTTATCATCATACAATATACAGAAAATCGTCACTATAAAGGGAAGATCTATATCTTGATTAGATTGTCAAACTCAATATAAATGAATTTTTTATACTTCAGGGTGTATCACATTAGGTTATATTTGATCATTATTCATGATTTACATTTAAGTTATAAAAAATATAAATAAGGATCTTGAAACCGATCTATATTTCTCACTGTCTATTATTAGTAAATATGTAGGCTATCGAAGAGGCCTATTAAAACATTAGAAGACATCTTGTGGTCATGCTCACATGAATATCAAGTTAGTTAGGATCAATATTTACAATTTCAGAATTTTCATATAAATCTTTCTTTCAATAATCCATTCAAATGGCACCATATAAATAATTTTATTTAATAGTTTATCTTTGTAAAACATGTTGGGATAATTTTGGTGAAATATAGCTTTTTGACACAGATCTCAGAGAGGAGAAAACAGTGAAATTATATACCAATCATAATAATATGAACCCAACCTAAAGTAGTAAAACGGTTAGGCTAATAATTGAAGGGAGGTATTCTAATTTTATCTGGTAGATAATTTTTTCATAATGGTATATCTTTGGATGAGTGTAGTTAGGATTGATCATAATAAAAAATTAAATCCTTGGTGTATCATTTTATCTAAAATTCTAGATGAAATTTGAGATTTGTCTTATCAAACATAAATGTCTTGGAGACTATATAAATATCATGATATGATCCATATATAATTATTCATTATGTAAATGATAGATCATATAAATGTTTTCACTATTTATGAAATAAAATTGGAACCATAATTATCTATATGTAAGAACCCTATCCAAATTATTAAAAAAAATGACATGTTTTGTTGAATCTGATGACTACATTAGTGAATCTGCTTGGAAAAAATCATAAAATAAAAGAAGAGGGAAGGGAACCAGTAGAAATTATAGTGGAGAACTAACAAAATATATTTTTATGTTATATTCATTAAATTACGAGAAAGAAAATTCTTAAGGGGAAGAGAACACAACACCTGAGGGTTTATTATAGACATTAAGCTATTATTTTAAAATAAATAGTAAAATAATTCACATAACTTTATTAACGAAGGTAATAAATACCTAAAATCAAAAATAATTATAGATAAATATCGATGATATTAATTTCATTCTATAATTAAAAATGTATCAATTATCTAAGGCTTGATTTCTTATATTTTTTGAGAAATATTAAATTTTTGGTTAAATAGAAACATAAAACCAATTTTTCATAAACTATAAAAATTATGATATAATAATTACATAAAAATAACATGATTTTATTTGAAAATTATTTTTTAGAATAGATATGTTTTTAATAATTAATATCATTCATATAAAAATATACTTTTAAAATTAGAAATGTAGGCATAACATTTTGAAAATCTACATAATGTTTTCTTTCAAAAGAACACTTATTTTAGATTCATACTATTAATAATGATTTTAGAAACTTGATATCAGGTTTGGTTTTTTTTAAATAAATATAATTAATCACTAATTTAATATAATATGATCTATTCTATTTTAATCAATAATATTTTTATTTTTTAAAACTCTCTTAAATGCTTAAAAAGAACACTTTTCTAAAACCAGTTTTCACCATATTTTATGAAAAAAGATAAAATTAATTTTTAACAATTATAAAAATTTAATTATGTAAAATGGAGTGAATATCTTGAATAAGAATAATTAATTTTACTAAATTTTTTAAACATAATTTTTGGTTATAAATAATTATAAATATTGTAAAAAATTTACCACAGTTAAGAATAAATGGGTTTGCTGGGGGTGGGTGGTTGGACTTTGTGACAAGGGATAAATTTAAAAAAAACTATTAAAATTAATAATTTATGAAGATATTTTAAACTTATGTTATATTAACATTGAATAGCGGTCAATTTTATCATACTATTCACAAGATAATGACTCTATATTATTGAAATACTTTACAAAATTCCATATTTTTCCATCTCCTCACATATAAAAGGGAAAATCTTATTTAGAATTATTCAAAAACATTTATCCCAATATATTTTTCAAGACATACCAAAATACATTAAATATTACCTAATTCATTATTTATCATCTGTTCTTACCCTAAAAACATTCTAATAAGTCATAATGATTAAGACAAAGATTGACTTAAAAAGAAGTGGTTACAATCATACATGGTTCTTTAATACTTTATTTCATAATATAAATCCTATAAATATACTTTTTTCATCCAAACATAATGATACAAATATAATAATATTTTATTATTATTATTAGATCACTATTTTCCACCACGTTTTCAAAAAATAGTACATGAATGTATAAGTCGTGTGTATGCGTGGACAACTACCTCTCTGTAGCATTATGGTTCATTTTCCATCATCACCTCACATTGATAGATATAATAATGGATTTAAAAAATAAATTTTATATTTATGGTATAATTATTATTATGTAGTTATTATACATTACTTATCATTCATTACCTATTTTAAAAAAATGAAAACAACATTCATGCATACATGCAGAAAACCATCTACATGAATAGTTTTACAAATTATTCAGTAAAATATTTTTGAATATGGTTTTCAATAAATATATAATTAATATAGATGATATTTATATCATGATTAACATTATTAATATGATTGAACCATGATCTATATTATTCACGATAACTTCTAAATAGACTCATTTAAAAAAATGAAGCACTAAACAACCAAAATAATAATGATAATTAATAATTGGTATTGAAAAAATGATAAAACATTAAAAATATATAATTAATTTTATTATCATTATTAATATGATTAATTTATAGATTTATTAAAAATTTAAATTCATTACAAAATATGTTTAATGAACATATGATGCAATTTAGACCAAAGGTAATGGTTTTATTTTACAAACTCAATATTTAGAATGATTGGTCATTCTTATTTCCTAGATTATGATATTATATGATATTTCTGCCAAAAATCCTATGTATTTTATATCCTATAATTATATCAATAAATTACATGTTTCCCTTTAGTTATATTCTTTCCATGTAGTCAAAATTATAAAAGAATGTTTTTAAAGGGAATGCAATTTTTTTCTATTCCCTCAAGGAGGTTTTTCTCCACAATAAATATTTTCATCAAAATATTTTCTAAAATTATTTTACTATTATATAATGAATTTATAATTTATATTTTATTCATGTCGTACATTCCTTTAAAATGTCAAAAAAAATTCTGGTTATTTTTTAAATGGTGATATTTTTTAAAAAATAAGCCATGAAACATTTATTTTAGTATTTATTTCTTGAATAAAATTTTCCAAAAACATTAAACATTTCTCTATGGAACATAACTTACATGTTTCCATTATTTGATTCTAGGATAATTTATTTAATAATATTCTACAAATGTATAGATTTTAATTAATTGACTTCAATAATAAAAGTTTAATTTCCTTATATAAAATCCTAGTGATCATTAAATGAATTTTCATTTATTTCAAAATACTTTTGGGAATCATATAAATTATTATGGATACACTCTTATGATATAATCCATGAAATATCTCAAAATGGTTTATAATCTTTTTATAAAAGTATGTAGTGGTTAATATATTTAAATTTCAAATATGGATTTTCTAATATAAAATTTTATATTAATTATGAAATTAATTTTTGTTCATCTTTTATGAGGAATAAATTAAACACTGTATATGATTGGAAGGACAAGTTATATCCCATCGATGCATCTGTAGGACTAATGTGACAAACGTTTTTTTGTATATTAATCATGTATGATAAATAGGGATAAAGTCTTCATTGTTATATTATAATGTCCATTATTATAAACTATCTCATTATGAATCTCGTTGTCTTATTCGTGTGATTATTAATGTTTTCATGTCATCTATATATATGTACATATTTTATGATATTAATTATATATAGTATTTTATAATTTTATAAATTTGAAATATTATTCAAGGGACATTTATTCATTGATAGATTCGATTATATTATTTCTATTTCCAAGAATGTAATATCAACCTTTATTATGTTATTCCTTCTAATACATAATATGTGACTGATTTCTGGGTTATACTAGAATAAAAAAAATGTTCTCACAATAATTTTATGTTATTTTTTGTCTTTTCATGTTTTATTGTAGAATAATTTATATATCTTTTATCCCATGTTTTCAAATATATTTAATCCATTGAAAAAATATCCAATTTATATTTTTCCAATTTAGCTACCTAATCGCTAACTCTTAGTTAATATATTCAGATCATTATAGTAGTTATCAAAGGATATTTAGTATAATCCATTGAGAATGGGTTTTAGAAAACATATATCATATAATAGAAATATATGACAGACTCTAAGGACAAATTTATCTATACGAAAATATCAAAAAAAATTATCTAATATTGATAGTGTGTCTGAACCTATAATATACATCCTTTTTAGGATACTCGAAAGTGGATGTAGGATTTCTAAAAATTCCCCTTGGGTATAACCCAAAAAAATCTTGGTTAGTATAGACAAACTTTTTACTAAATGAATGATTAGTGGGCCTAATATTGATCACCTACAATGTAACTCATAGGGGCTATGATTTTTCTTATTCGAATAGTATTTATAAAAACCATGGGTTACTTGAATGTATATTTCTAATTTAATGATATTACCAAAGACACTAATATTATGATTTAGTTCATCGTTATGAATAAATTATCAATTTAGGTTAATTACTACATCATATTTAAAATTATATTTTATGATTAAATATTCCTAATGTTTTGATATACTTTAGTATATTCCATTGTTTATAAAAATCGCCTAAAGGAATGTATGGAAACCACATCAATGCATGTAATATTTATTTTGATTTCCCTCTTGTGGATGACAATGAACATGAGTTTGACTTGGATCTATAATATATTAATTTAATTATAATGGGGTATCTTACTTAGGTTCTGACAAATAAATGTTCCAATATAATGTAAACTACTGAACCCCAAAATGGTGCAACAATGTAAGACCACATTATGTGAAATCAGCATAATTAATTCAACAGGAATCGTAATTCCTTTTTAATAGATTAATGGAATATGTTAGTGGATGAGATATTTATAGGTCTAGGATTTAATGTGTAACATATTGAGATTATCATGCGTTACTATCAAAAAAGAGTTTAATTAATAGTGTATATGAAAAGAAACACAAAGCTTCTATGCTCAATGAAATAAAAATATTTTATATATGAATGTTATAACAAAAATTCATAAATATGCAGGTATGAAGAGTGACAAATAATTTTTGAAATATATATTCCAATTTCAAAAAATATAGTTTTTATTAAATTCTTATTAACCAATCAATTTGAATTTAGTATCGTAATTATATTCATCAAAGAACATGTTATCTTCAAAAATGATTTTTTTAATTATATAATATTATAATTAATTTATTGAGATTTTATAAAATTTATTTAATAAAATTTTCTTCATATTGAAAATCATCATATCATAATTAACATATGGTTATTTTTTACATTTTCTAGAAATTATTTATTTTATGATGAATAGTGAAAAATATCAATTTTTAAAACTATATTTTATTTTTAATAAATAAAATAATTTAATTTCCAGTTAATGTTTAAAATAACATAATTACTATTTATTTAAATTTAAAATAATTATTTAATGATTAATCAAAGTTATATTCTATTTTAGTAATAGATAATTTTTCAGTTTAAAAAATAGGTATTTATAAGAACTACTTTAAAGCACATAACGTTTCTCCATTTTAAGAAATTAATAAATACCTAATGAGAATAGTTTAAAATTTTATTTATATATTATATATAAAAAATAAAACTTTATATTCACAAAATTAGTTTTATTAAACATGTTTTTAAAATTTAATCATCATATGCTTGAAACATACAACTCTCAAAAACACACCTTTTCATCACGTCTATGGATTTTGTGTTAAATTTCATTTTCGGACTCTTGGAATTGAATTTCGTAAAAATGGATTCAATATTTAGAATATATTTTTTTATTATCTAATAAGATCAACATAATTTTATAAAATAATGTATAGTGAAAATATATAAATTTGTTACCATAGTTAAGGATATAATAGGTTTGTCACAGGTTAAACAATAAAGGTAGGGGTAAAAAATGAACAAGAAAAAGCCTAAATCCAATTTTATTTAAATATTTCTATATTATCCTTCAATATTTATAATATAGAGTTATTTAGATTTTTCTTATTTGAAAATAATTTTTTATTTTGGATTTTTTGGGGATATTTCCATATAGTTTTCATGTGAGTTCATTTATGTAGTTATAAAAGGACCCCTCCACTCATATACTCACCTAACAAAAAAATCATTTTGTGATATCCAATCATTGAAGAAAAGTACTCCACTCTTACAAATATCACTCTTTAGAAGCCTCTATTTAACACCCCAAGTCTTTATAATATTTTTCATTACCAAATAATTTTTTTATTTCTTTCATTTAATGCTACACCATGATAAGCTTACACTACACACAACAATTAGTTGGCTTTTGTTACATGCAAAACCCAATTTTACTGAACAATAATATATTGTTAAAATAATATTATTTAATATAATATATTTCTTAGATATTAAAGTAGCAGTTGTGAATAGTAAATATAGAATCTTGAATTTTATATATTCCATATAATTTTTAGATACATATTATATATTTTAAAGAAATAATATTAGAAAAAATAAAAATTTTCAGATAAAATACGAATATTTTTTAACAAAATCCAATTTTGATACCTTTTAACAGTGAAAAATTTTTAAATCCAATATTTGAAACTTTTATATATTAAATTTTCCAAAATATACATCTTATTTATTATAGGGAAATAAAAATTTAGTTTAGATAATTTTTTGTTTTGTTTTTGAAAAATCTAGTTTTTTAATGAATAAATAAAAATATAGAATTTAAATTCAAAAATAATATTTATTTAATTTATTTATAATATTATGATATCATTTTTTTAAACATATAATATACATTGTTTTTTTAATTTAATCTAATTTAGTTAATTGGAATCCATTTCATATTCAAATTGGATATAAAAACAATGTGAACTATTGGACATTTAAAATAAAACAAGTTTTCTTATTTCACCAAGAGCATCAATTATTAATTTATTTATTCCATTTAAATATTATGAATTTGAAAAAAATGGAATCCATATTTGGAATCAAAAGGCCCAAATTATTTAAATATGTTCCTTTTATATTTGGTCACAGTCAATAGTAACTTTGGTAATTATTTTTATTACCACGGTTGATGATAAATCAGCTAAATAAAGGTAAAAGCAATATTTTTGAATTTTAAAACTAATATAAAAGTTGTCATAATATTATTAGATGAGTTATAGCTATCCATGAAAAATTATTGGGCCAATCTTTTGTTTTTTTTATGCCACTTGGGTGGTATTATTACATTTATAACATTTAATTTAAAAAAAAGGAAAATTATCATTAATATGACTACAATGGATAAAAAAATTTAATATAGGATTATATAAGTGATATATTTTAATATAAATTTTAATTAGAAATCTAAAATGATTACCTACATCATGGAATTTAATATTTAATTTATAGGCATTAAGTTATTTATTTTTTTAACACAATGACGATGTAGTAATTTCCTTATTAATGAAAACATCAAGAAAATGAAATTAGAAATATTAAAATAAATGTAATTTTTCCCAATTAAGGCTATCCACTAATATAATGGGTGAATGTGACATTTTAGGGGTATGTTAAATTAATTGGTTTTATTTAATCTTGCTTCATGTATTCTGTTAAAGTCAATGTTATCAATCGTGTCAAAATTGGAACTTAAGATATTTTTTGAAGATAATATTTCATTAAACTATTTGAAAATATTAATATATAATATTTTATGAATTGAAATATATATGGTCTATAATATCATAAATTTCTCATTTATGGATCAATTTACCCTCGGTATGTTAAAATTACATTCTCTTAGTGTAGAAAAATTACTTTCCCTAGTTAAAATTTAAAGATGTTAATTAAGGGTTAATCAAAATGATAAGGATTAAAATAACACCAAAACATGTCTAATATCTATTAGTTGGTGAGATTAAAATATTATAACAAATTATATTCTAAAAATGATCGTTTTGAGGTATTTTAATATTTTTTTATATATTATAAATTAATCTTTTGAGATATCCCAAAATTGCGCATTGCCTTATTATAAAACAACATATCCTCCCTCATTTTATCACACCACATTGAGCCATATATATCTACCAAAAACTAAAAAATATAACATCAAAAATCACCTCCCTTCATCCTAGAATCCTATGTTAGGGCATAAAGACTCCCAAATAAGGCCTTTGGTTTAAACCCAAATATGTTACCGGATTAAGAGGCAACACCATCTCTCATGCTTTTTAGTTTCATTTCCATTCTCTATTCCCTATGACATTCTTAATCAATTATTACATAAAAAACAAGAATAATCAATAAAATATGATGTTATTTTTATATTTTTTCAAACTACAATGATTCATACCTCCAATTAATTGGTAATGAACATACTGTGTCTTTGTACGACGAACTACAACCTCACAAAACGATGAATGTTCAATTTTACCCTACCACCTTTCATAGTGTCCATTACGATGGAAAACATAATTATATAAGATATATATGTTATTTATATTGTCATTATGTGTATTTAATGTTAATATAAAACATACCTTTTTTTTCCATGTTGTGAAAATATGGTCATTTTGTTTGAAGATGTGTGGACTACCGCCCTCTTAAAGTGATATGACTCATTCATGCTATACATGGAATTTATAAATGATGGTTTTATTAAAACCATGACACATATGTGAAATTAATATAAAACTGGAATTATAATATACATTAATATAATTTAATTAATAAATGACAATGAAATGAAGGCAGTGTTCACGCATACGTACAACCAAATGTCCCCAGGAAGAGTGCATTTCATTTATCATCTCCATGTATTGGGAAATATTCTAAATATATATATACTAGATATATATATAATTTTTATATCATGTTTTACATTCCATAGATTATGTATCCTTGATCTAATTATTGGTAAAAACATATAATAAGTCAAAACATACTCGAGAATCTAAGAAATTAACACCCAAAACAGTGAATGTAATGAAATATTACAAACAAAGGAGTAATAAGATATTATAAGGGGATATTACATGATATAATAAATATGGATCTGGTTATGGTATAATTTAATGGCCTGATTTATCCATTATATAGGTGGTCAATTCACCCTCAACTAAGGGGATATATAATATGCGGGTTATTTTCACAGTCTCGTTATTATTTGAGGTTATATATACGTAAGTATCTACTGGGACACCATTATCATCCTTGACCATGTTTCTTAAAAAAATAAAAAAATTATAAAAAAATTATTTAATTTCATTTCTACCCTTGTTTTAATCATTCTAAATCTTTTTGAACAGAATCATTCAAAAAATTTCAAAATGAGGTACTTTATGACCATTTCAACCAATTAAAGATATAATGATTTTTAACATATATGGTTGATTGACTATTTTAGGACATTATTATGCATTAACATTTTGAATATTCCATTACAATGATTCAAGGTAATTTTTAAATGAAATATTTTTTTTGTGGATTTTATAATAGTTCGAAGTAAAAAAGGGACATCTCTCTCAATGAGATTTTATGATCTTATTTGAATATTTTCAACTATGTAGACATCCTTATTGGGTTTTATGATTAATTGAGATTGATTTAGTATGATACAATCTATTATATTGTTATTAAGTGTTTGTGATATGTTTGACTATAGATATGTTATTTTATAACCATTCATATTTTATGGTTACAGTAATAAAATTTTGTATGATTCGTTAATATGAATGATTGTCATATGTCTCACTCTTTTCATATGAGGAATTTATTAGACGTAATAAGTGATGGGTAGGGCCCATTATAGCCCCTAGATTCATTAGTAGGTCTAATGATACAAAATAGATATGGGCATAACTGATTCTTTTCCCATTTATATTTATATATGATTTTGGATAAGGCCTTAACCATTTATTTGCAGATGTCTTGGATGATGCCTCGATGGTATGTTTCAGATGTCCAATATTATGCACTCCTCAATTATAATATTAGTTTTTGATTTTACATAAGATTATTTTACATGTCGAATATCCATGTCACTATTTAAATTCAATTATTATATTTATTATTTCCATATTATATTCATGTTTATGTGTAAAAGGCTTTTGTTTCAATTTTTTTAGCTTTGATTAGAAGTTTATGCTTATTGATCAATGTTTTTACTATATTGTTTAACCTTACTAAGAATCAAAGATCGCCATTTTGTTGTTTTATTTTACTAGGATTCCATGAAGTGTTTATGAATTATATGTAGGGTTAATCTAAATGAATACGGGGTTTTTCATTGAATGGACTATATTGAACATAATGGATTTAAATGTAATGAATGGTTCATGTATGAAATATATTTTACATGACTAATAAACTGATTGGTACTTTAGGAATTGATTCCTTATATTCATGAAAATATATTAAAATAATGAAATTTCTCCATGCCTCTAGGATTGGGTAATTATAGTTTCTATCAGAGAAGTTTAAAAACAACCTTGGATATTAGATTTAGAAGCCATAGATTAGGGATCATAACCCTAAGATATAATTTCACAATAAGTATTGAATACCATCCTAAAATTTGGAGAAAAAATAAATTATGTGTATTATCCAAGAAATGCATCCCTATCTGTATACTCCAAGTGGATGTGGTCCTGGAATAGACATACCCAAGAGTAACCACTCTGATAAGGTGTTTTGGGCCAGACATAGGGTATCCTACAACACAGAAATGGGTATTATTATGTGCTGAGTTTGATACTCCTGGGGGATATGCTTAGGATAATTCATATTTTATTTATAAATCATTACATAGGGTAAATGAGTAAATATGTACCCAAATTAACAATTTGTTTGAATATGGATTAGTTATGAAAAATATTTATCATTTTGTGTTAATTATTTTACTAGTTTAGAATTATTCATTTTTATTCAAAACCTAATATAGTGTATTACATTGTTTAGAAATAGTTCCTACTGGAAGTAATGGAAACAATATCAATGCATGCAATCCACGTAATTATTTTCCCTCCAATTCAAGATAATTATATTAGAGCTGGTGATACAACTAGTACTAAACATATTATAAAAGTACTGGGACATCTGACTCTAGTTATAAATAATAACCTCACCAATATTGAGAACCCTAATCCAAATGAAGAGGTTAAATGTTAGAAAACTTCATGAGACAACAACCTCTAATATTCAATGGTTCAAAAAATATATTTGTTGATGGGCAATGGATATGTTACATAGAGAAAATATTTAATGCATTGAGAGGTAATTAAAGGGAATAAGTTGTCATTGTAATTTACAATCACTTTGTAGAAGTAGATCAATGTTAGTCATTAATTAAAAATTTGACAGAAGATGAAGATTTAGAAAATTTTGAATTGATGGACTTTAAATAACTATTCATAGAAAAGTACATTCCTTGAGAACAAGAAGATCATATGGATCAAAAATTTATGGGTATTATGTAAAAGGAGGATATGAATGTTGCAAAGTATGAGTCTAAATTCACAAGGTATGGAAGGCATGAGGAAGACTCCATAATTAACCCAAAAGTAAAAATTATCGATTATTTTAAGGGTTAAAACCATTTCATAAATGCGCACAGGGATCACAACCTTTCTTATCATGTGAAGATATTGTCTCATGTCCTATCATGACAGAAAAGAAATTCTATATGTCTTAGGGTTTTAGGGTAAAGCAAAATAAGAAGAGAATGGTGGAGTAAGAGATTGATAATATGAAAAAAGGAAAGAAATTTTTTCTCACATGTGACAATTGAGGAAGGAAAAACCTTGGTTCCTTCTTAAAAGGAAAAGGTGTTTTATCATGTGTGGTGAGAAAGGACATCATGATCACGTTTTTCAAGGAATGAAAGAATCTGAAAATGTGCAATGCAATAATTGGAAAGAGATGAGACATTATGGAAATTATTTTCCAATGAATTAAGGTAATATGTATTAGAAGTACCAAATGGATCAATTTCAACCTTATTTAGTTACTATAGTATATGTGTAATAATTAAGGAATTTATATCATTGGATTGAATAATTATTTTTTATATTGTGGTTATAAAAATAACATGATATATAAGGATTGTACTGTATGAATTATTCATTAATGATTTAGATGAATGGATTATTTCATTAAATAAAATGAGTTTATCAACATATTTTTCAATAAGATATATATTACGTTGTTTGGGGAATTTGAAAATAAGATTTATTATTGATATTTAGAGACCTATTTATACATTAAATTTTGATAGTAGTATTTTACGAAGGTATTAAGGTTAGAATGGATTAAATTAAACATTTGATAGTATTGTTTAAGGATAAAAAATTTCATATGGTTATTTTGTGGAATGTTATAATGATATTGTTTTAGAAAAATGATTACCCACATGTCTGGGGACAACATGTCACATCTGGAAATGATGTGAGACTTGAAATTACAACTTAAGCATGATAAGGGTGAATCAACTTCCACTTGCCAATGTGATGTCTTGGATAGTATAACATAATTTTCATTATTTTACATGTATGATAGATGAACTTTATGTTTATTTTTAGAACATTATATATGTTAAATAGAATATTTTTAAATATTATTATATTTTAAAAAAAGATGTGTTTTTGATAGAATTTAGTTAATGGATGGAGCTCTATTTGTGATGTAAGTATGTTTCATTTAATTCTTAGTCTCTGAAGTAAATTAATTCATCATCCTTAGGTAATTGATCAAGAATCCGAAAATTTTTACCTTGTAATTTATATGGAGATAAAAAAAAATTTCCCCTTGGGTCATTGCATATTTATAGCTTTTTAGAGGTAATATTTTTCCAAAACATGTCCTCTATCACTATCTATAAGAACTTCATTTTTACATTTTCTTTTATCTCCATATCTTCTTACACCTAAACATATTATGAATTATCTATGGTGACCATAATACTTCTATATATTTATTTTAAAACTAAGATCTGATTAATCCATTTTCCAATGTGGGATTTTAATAAATAAATTTTTTAAAAAGTTCAACCCATAGTTTTTTATTCCGAGTTTAAACTACGAAGATGTAATTTATTGGATGAGGGGATTATGTAACACCCCAAAAATTTATAATATATTCATTTATAAATATTTTTAATTATTTAGATTTATTTATTTCTACAAAAATCCATATTAATCTTATTTTATACACAACAACGAGTTTCCTTGTGTTACACACAAGGCACAGTTTTACTGAAAAACAATGTATAATAAAATATTCTTATTTAATATAATATATTACCTTGCCATTAAATTAGTGGTTATAAATAGTAATAAACAATATTTAAATTTTATAACTTCCTTATAATATTAAAATTTATCTTATTTAAATTTAGAGACATATTATAAGAAAAAATATATTTTTTCATATAAAAGAAGTTTAAAAAATATATATATAGTTTTGAACCGTTTTAATGGAGAACCATTTTAAAATCCAATATTTGAAAATTTTAAATATTAAATTTGAAAAAATAAACTAATTATTTATGAATGTGACCTAAATATTCTGTTAGGATAATTTATTTCTGATATCTTTCATAATTTTATGAACAGTGAAAAAACTGCATTTATTTCAAAAAATATTTTCCCTATAATTTATTTATATTGTTATGTTAGCCTTTGAATTGGTTTTGAAGTATAAATAGATAATTTTATTATCATTAAACCGAATTTAGATCATTAAAATCTATTTCACATTGAAATTGGATATAAAAACTATGTGAAATTTGAGCATTTTACATAAATAATGTTTTGTAATTCTGTCCACAGGATAAATTTTTAATTAATTTCTGCCAATTATGAATTTTTTTCATTGGAAAAATAGATTCCATATTTTTATTTAGAAGGATTTTTTTAAATAGGTCCCTTTTATATTTTGAAAATAATAAATAGTATCATTAGTAATCATTAAAATTACCATGTATGAAGATAAAATTATGTAATTAAAGGTAAAAATAATATTATAATAATATAAAACCACCCTAAGTCTTATCATAATCAAATTGGATGAGATATTTCTGACCATGAAAATCCATGGGATAAAATTTTTCCCTTTTTATTCCACTAGGGTGTGATTAAGACAGTTATAACATTTATTTTAAAATAAAGGAAAAGTATCATACAAATGTCTCTAATTACTGAAACTACTTTAATATGGGATTATGTATGTGATATCTTCGAATATAAATACAAATTAATAATTAAATAATATTACTCATGTCACTATATTATATTTAAAATTTTTAGACTTTAAATAAATAATTTTATTTATAAAACAATGATGATGCAGTAATTATCTTATTAATGAATGAATCAATTAAAATAAATTAGAAATATTAAAATAAATGTAATTTTACTTAATGAAGAATATAAAATATTGTTATGTGTTAATATGACATGAAAGGGAATGTTAAAAGAATTTTTTATATTTAAATATCATCCATTATTTTATTATAGTTAAAGTTATCATTGGTGACAAAATTGCCAGTTATGAAATTTTATGAAAATAATATTTCATTAAATTAATTAGATCTTAGAAATATTACCTAAGAAAAGGGGATTATATATGGTCCAAAATGTCATCAATTGGACATTTATTGTTTAATTTACACCTGATAAGTAAAAATTAAATTCTATTAGAATAGAAATATTTATTACCATAGTTATAATTAAAAAGGGTTTATTAATGGTTAATGAAAATGATAATGGTTAAAATAAAACAAAAAAGGTCTAAAATCTATTTAATGGTGATATTACCACATGATCTCATCTTATCATAGAATAAATTATATTATTGATGTATTTTAATATATATTGAATCTATTATAAACTAATCTTCTGAGAAATCGGAATATTTCCCCTTGCCTACATATTAAAAGGACATATCCTCCATCATTTCCTCACACCACATTAAACTTGGCCAAATAATCTTTCAAAATAAATCCCATCATCCTATATGCCTCTATTGTGGTATAAATCCTCCCAATGAAGCGATTTGGTTAAACCAAAAGATGTTACCCGATTAAGAGGCAACACCTTCTGTCACGCTTGTTAGTTTCATGATAAATATCGACTCCACATATCTTTTTATTACTTGATTACCTAACAGAAATAGTATCCCAAATATTCAAGGATGTTTTTATGTTATGGCTTCATCCTACACTTACAGACACCTCAATCTAATGGGTAATAAGCACAATGTATTAATATACAATAAACTACTGCCTCATGAAATGATTATTATTCAATTTCCCCTACCATTTCTCATTATTGACATTATTAATGAGAATATATTTATAAATGATTTATTTTTTATTTATAATGACTTTATAATTATTTAATTTTTAATTAAAACATACCTTTAGGCTTTCTATGTTGTGTAAATACGATAATTTTAATTGAATAATCATTGTTTATCAACCCCTCAAGGCGATATGACTCATTCACGATATACCTGAAACATATAAAGGATTGTTTTTTTAATCCTATGAGACCTATATGACATTAATATAATAATATAATTATAATATTCAAGTATATAATTTCTCTCTTATACAACAAAAGAAATGAAAGTAGTGTTCATGTGTACGTACGACCTACCGTCTAAATGAACGATGCATTTTATTTCTTATCTCAATGTATTATGGATTATTATAAATACATATAATATGGATTTGTAGATAATATTTACATCATTTTTTTCATTCTAGGGATTATGAAACCATGATCTATCTAATGACAGAATGTTATATTTTTATTTCAAAAACACTATTAAGGAAAAGTGAGATACCACAACGACATCAAAGATGTAAAACACAACCATGCCTCCATGGGCCTAGTTCATCAAGACAAAGGACAATCCAATTATAAAGTAAGAAAAAATCAACCCTAGTATAAAAAAATATTCTTAGCATCAACATTAATATAACTACACGGCTATCTGTCCCGTGGAAAGATGCACGTGCCTGGTACCGATGGAAAATGCCATACCCTCTCAAAATATCCAAATCCGAGTAGCAATGGAAATGAAAATGTTCCCTGCCCAAAACCACATTGGGGCAGTCCCTTACAAGAAAACTAGATGTAGTGTTTCATGGACCAAACACATAGTTCCACAAATAATTCACAAAATTCCAACTGTAAAGCCTTCACAATGCACATCAACATAGAACAACCCAATTGTCACCAATTCTAAATAAATAGAGTTGAATATCCCTAGTCCAAGATCCATTTTATCTTTATTTGCACCTTCTCTTAATCCAGATCAACCAAACTCACAATCCACAAGACAACAAAACAAAAAACTACATTCAATACCACTGTCATGAGGAGTTTATCGTACAAATATTCCACTATGTTGTGGAAATACCGACGATTCCACTGCACCTAAACCAGAACAACCTAGAAGCCTTCCATGACTACCACATAAATATCCGAGCTTCACATATCCAACAAAGACCGCATAACTAGATCCAAAATGAAGAATATCTGAAGCAAAAACCCCAACAGCAAAACAGGAAAGGGAAATCAAGGAGAAAAAAACCAAACCTAGAAAGTAGTTGCTTGGCCTTGACGCAAACGAGGCAAGATCATGTCACCAACTTCACAAGCTCAACCTGAGGTTGCCTCGAACGGCCAAACACACTGTCAGTAGGCATAGTTTATAAATATTTAAAACTATATAAGGGATATCTCTCTCAAATTGTTTTTATGATTTTAGTAGAATATTTTCATCTATGTCAACTTCATCATTGGATTTTATGATTAATTGATATTCATTTATTATGATAAAATAATCCATATTGTATTGAATGATTTATGATATGATTGACTATGGATATGTTATTTTATTACCATTATTGTTTTATAGTTGAAGAAATAATATTTCATATGCTTGTTTTAATGAGAATATTTATGTTGTGTTTCATCATTTTCACATGAAGAATGTTTTGGACTTATTGTGCGATGGGTGGGGCCCACTATAGTCCATCTATGCATCAGTAGGTCCTGTGAGAAAAACTAGATATTGAACAGCCTACGTTATTTCCAATTTAAATTGTGATATGGTTTTGTTCATCTTTTAAATCATTTATTTACAAATATCTTGTACATGGCCTCAACAGTTTGTTTAAGATTTCTGTCATCATGAATTCCTTCAATATGAGAATTGTTATTGATTTTAATTATTATTATTCAACTAGTAGAATATATATGTCATGGTTTAAATGGAATTATTTTATTTATTCCTTCTTTAATATGTAAATTTTTATGTATAAAAGGCTTGTGTTTCAGTTTTATACCATTCCATAAATGCTTATGGTTATTTTTTATAACTTTTGTTGTATTGTTTTACCTTACTCAGAATCTGAGCTCACCCCTTTCATATGTTTTATTTCCATAGCATTGAAATTATTATTTTATGATTTATATATAGGGTTATTCTAAAAGAAAAAAATTGTTTTTAAGGAATTCACAATGTTACAAATTATGATTAGAGTATTAATGAATATTTTATGTATGAAATCTATTTTCCAATACCACTAAAATGATCGGTCCATTGGTAATTTATTCCTTAAAATAATTATAATTAATTAAAATAATGATCCATATATGAGATTTTGAGGTCATGGAGTTACACTTTGTGTGATTTGTAATATATATTCTAATTGTATTAACTGCAAACATAAAGGAGTTCCCTGAATAAGAGGTTTATTCATTAACTTTAACTTTTATATTTGATTCATTTTCCACATACATAATTTTTTTAAAACCATATAATATTATCTCTTTTTTATATTCCATATAATTTAATGTTTCTATATTAATTAAATGACAAATATCCAAATAAATTCCCCACAAATGTAATATGAAACTATTGATCGTGTTTACAGTGGTCTACTCCCTCACAAACTGATCTAGTGTGTTTTTGTATAACCAAACATAAGGGGTTGTACAATGATGGATATAAAATATGTATATGATTTTAATAAAAATTAAAATACTTATTAATTTATAATATCAAAGATAAATTATTAAATTCTCTTTAATGGAGGGTATGATAACATCTCTCTTCCGTACGACATACTACCACCTCACGATGCGATATAATTCCTTTTCTATTATGATTAAAATCTCTGAATAAATTGAAATGTTAATTAATATTCCTGATATATATGAAATAATAATGATTCAATAATGGTAATATATTATTAGCCTTTATTTTTTCAATCTGATTAAAAAATTGATATGTCATTTTTGCGTATGTACTGCCTACCATCTCCAATAATTGTTTATTTATTTTTAAATCACTCAAAATATTAAATTTATATTAATATTTATATAATGAATTTTTATGTTACATATATTTTATTTAATATCCTGGATATTATGGAACCATGATCAATAAGTGTACAAAAAAATAACAAATCAAAGCAAACATGAAAAAATGAAATTAATACCCAAAACAAGATTTTAACAAGAAATAGTTAAATATCAGTAATAAATGGAAAAAAGTAACTAATATATGATATTAAATATATAATTTTATTAATTATAATATTAATATTAATTATATATTTATTATATAGTGTATTTTAATGTGTATGAGGGTAGTTGATACTTTAGGTAAGGGATTTCCATCTCACTTTTATTCTCTACGAGTCACATGCCATATTCACCACCTATTTACTTTTTGTGGCTATATACATCATATGATATTATTTTATTTTGATTTACCTAAAAATTAATTCTAATTGAAAATCCATTTCTTTATTTCTCATTCATGGGGTCTATTATTCCAGTGATACCATATTGTAAGTGATTTTTTATCTATTTCCCTTATTTGAGACATATGTTATGTTAGGAATCTTTCTTCCTTTTTTTGTTTATAAACATCCTTAATGAAAATTAATATAATATATTTATTTTTTCATGATTTTTTATATTTCATTTTACGTTATTGTTTCACAGGGATTATCATAAAATGCCACCAAAGTGGTAATTGTTTCATGTTAAAATCCCTTCTTTTATCGGGACTGTTACTTATTATGAAACAAATGATTATATCATATAATCAATCTCCAAAAAATCTCATGTATATTTTTATAATATTTTTATGTCATGATGATATTGGATTCCCTTAATTTCAACTCTTTATGTACTCACGTGTTCAAAATAGTGTTTTTAATAAATATCATCTTTATTTATCTCTTCGATTGAAAACCCTTTACCAAGCAAGAACAAAATTTAAAAAAATGTTTTTACATTCCTTATATGATTTATAAAAATCCTCTTATAAATTTTTTAATTATTAGAAATATTTGGGAGGAATAGTCATGTTATATTATAAACAATTCAAGTTTTTTAAATAATAAATATTAAAGGAATAAATTTTTAATGTGTATGACTTGAATAAAATTTCTCAACATCATGAACATTATATTAATTGAACCTTAAATTATATGTGTTGAGTTTTACATTCAATGAAAATTATTATAATAGTTTTTTATGTTTTCATATTATTATTTCTAATAAGAATTGATATTTTTTTCAAGAAATATTTTAATTTTTTGTTAATATTTTGCTATAAGTTTTATAGGTTATATTAAAATAGAAAAAATTTCACAATGTTTTTTCATGAAAATATGTTTTAAAAATTGGAATGTCTATATTCATTATGAAGTGTTCCAATTGACCTTTCAAAATAATTTTTCATCTAAGATGACATCCTTTTATTTTAATTACTTTTTATTGGAGATACTATTAAATGATACTACCAATATTATTTCCATGGATGATTATTTTTTCTATTAATGAAAAAATTAATATACCTATTTATTTATCATGAGTTATGATATGACTAATTGTTTATTTATTTATATAATTTTCTTATATGGTGTATTATTTGATTATATGATTAATGATATAAAATATTGTGGCACACATAGGTCTGGATTTCATTATGAGATGAGTGAGGCCTATATCTCCCTAAAATTTCCTAAGTAAAATTTTAAATCTGATGAGATAATCTTGTGAAAGAAGGTTATGTGCTTACTAAATTATGGGAAAAAGGTGTTACCTGATCCACTATGTGAAACATGTTTATCCTAATCCACAATGGGAAACAAGTGAATCAAAATTCTCTAATGGAAACAGGTGCATCATGTTCCACTATGTTAATGATATTGGTAGTTATTAGTATCATTTGAAATGGATTTATTTATATGATGGTTCCACTCTTTTATGAAATTATTTTTTATTAAACATGGTTTTGGGATGATATCTCACTCTTATGACCCATGTTTTTTGAAATTATAATGTTTTATTTCATGGAACATGTTCATGATCTATGAGAAGTTGCGTATGATCCTCATAAGTTATGTTTAGGATCACATACCCTAACACTTATCATATAATATCATATTATTATATAATTATGTCTCCTATGTTTACTCTTACTGATCAAATGATCTCTCCCATTCTTATGTTTCTTTTACTGATGTTATGAAAAAGAGTTTCGGTAAAAAAAATTTACAATGAGTAATAAAAGGGAAGTTATTTATGGGATGTAATGAACATAATTCACAAAATAAGATGATTTTATATATAGTATCTAATGACACTAAAATATTATGGTCACCAAGTGATATTTTTTATAATATATTAAATATTCATCAAAAAGGGTTTGAAATTTATGTCAAAAAATTCCTCTGATGTTATACATGGAATTTGAGGATAGGAATAATTAACCTCGAGAAACCTGAATGAAAATAATCTAGTGAGGCCCAATGGGATAATTATTAAGATATTTGTAATTATATTATTATGGATATGTTTATGGAATTGTTAATTTTTTTGAAAATATCATGTAATTTTGGTAAATGATAGAGTGATTTGTTTTTAGGAAATCACATCCTTCATTGTACACTATATGTGGATGTGGATCTAGAACAAAGATAATCCTTGGTAATAAATCCATATTGGGTGAATTGATATAGACTCATTCATCACCTAATTCATGATAAAATGATTTACTAGACATCTAATTTAAAACTCTTACGGTACATGCTTTGGAAATTCAGAGACTCTGTATGAAGTATCCCAGTGTTTTTAAATAACAATATAGGTTAAGCCTATGATGTCATATATTGAATATATTTTTCTATATTTTCAACATCCTATAATTTATTTTTCATATTATGTGGTTTAAAACTATGAATATTGTTATTCAACTATCCTTTTTTGTTTTAGTCTATGGAAAGAAGTAGAATGAGCTGTAACAACATTGATTGGGATATACAATGTTTTGATGAGAAACCAAATAATAAGATGAATGTAATGGATAGTATTTTGATTTTTCGTAATAATTTATCATGATATATGATTAATAACATGCATATATACTAACTCTAGGACACACAATAGTAGGTAAGGATATATTTTCTCCAGATCTCGGATAGTAGAGATAATTGATGAATTTAGATTCAGTTTCATATATTTCATGAATGTGGAAAGAACCACTTAGGATATTTCCATTAATAAATGATAAAATGTTTTATGTGTATAGAATAATGGAAAACCGAATGTACTTTTCCCAGATAAATGGATTGTTCATTTCATAAAATTGATGAGAATATTGGTCTCTCTAATTTATTATCAATTATTTAATGGTTTAACAGTGGAATGTGTGGGAATTATGAAAACATATATCCTAGTTGGAAAGATAAATAATTATGATTGTAGGAGGTATCAGTAATGGTTTTCTATTTTATATGAAGACTCTACAAATGACATATGAAAAGGATGTTGTATTGACGAATAAGATGATTAATATTAGTTAATGGTTCATGAATTAATTAGAATGATTGATATGTTTAAATATTAGAATTTATTATTTTAGAAATATTTAAGGACTATTCAGGTTATGATTTTCATTATGGATTCAAATTAATATTTTTAAGGGTTATGATCAAATCGATTTGTCATTTAATGGAAATATGATATTTTCATTAAGGGGTGATAACCCTTAAAATGTTCCTAATATTTAAAAAAATGGTGTTTAGTTTAGATTAATATATTATTGATATAAAAATATATTGATAGTATTGATTCCCAAGAGACTGACTAATAATGTGTAAATGAGTACATTTATATGACCATTGATAGAGTTTACAAAATTTTTGGATCTATGGAATTTATCTAAGAATCAATGATTAATTTGATGAATTTGGAATCATGTATTTTTTAAAAAGGGATAATGAAAATTTAGGTTATTAATTTTTTAGGAGAATACATGATAAAGGTATTCACATGTTTGTTATATGATAGTCAAATATTATTCATGTTGTCTAGTGGATTAATTATTACCTGATTTTAGAAATTTAGTGACTTTAATTAAAAGTATTTGAATTTTACTCTCTTTGAGGGGTTGTATGGTTAACCATTTAAGAAATGGTTTATGTTAAACTTTGAAAATGGCTTTATAGATTTAGGTATTACATCACTAAATAATTATTCGTGTATATTTGATAATATATTCAAACCATTTTTTGTGATGATAAACCTATAAAAACAGGAAAAAATATCATTCTATTATGCCTCTTATGATCCAATAGTGCTTCATGTGTAACAAATTCACCTTAACGTTCTGGATTAATATATGATGTAGAATTTGATAAAGTCGCAACATTAGGGTGATATTGTTCTTATAAAATGGAATAAAATAAATTAAGTATATCATCTTGTGATAATTACTCATCTCATTGAAAGGGATCTTAAAATAATATTTTATAATATTACCATAAATCTTTATGATATGAATGTACTTTATCACACCTATTTTGTTCATGGATTGTGGTTGTTGACTTTCACATGATGATTAAATTTTTTATGATTAATTATCTCTTTCACTCCCAATCATTATTGGGACATTATGATTTTATTTCATGTCCAAATCGCCACTTCCAACCTATGTTATCCAATGAGAAAACTATGTTTTTTGTTTATTAAGGTAAAAATTATGTTTCCAACATTTCCTTTTAATGAGATTTTTATTATTCATTTGTAGAAAGTGGGTTTATGTTATAAAATGAAAAAATTTAAGCCATTGTTAACGGATATGAATTTTTATGGACAAATGAAATTTAGGTGGGTTGAATGTAATTCATCATGATTTTATAAAATATATTTTATTTAAAAATAATTTAAATTTTTTTTGGAATATTCTATTAAATGAAACACTAAATTTACATTGTGTTATATTCTATAACTATTTTCTTTGATAACTTTTATTAGACACAATTATAAGTTTTAACAAACTGAGAAATTAAATTATTTTAAATATAACCATTATAACATACCTATTAAATGAAAACATATGAATAATATTAACAAAATTTAAAATTTATAAATATAACTATCCTACTAAATAGAAATTTATATATAAGATCTTATTTAATAATCAATCAATATTTAGTAAAGTAAATATATTCATCTAACAAATATTCTCTTAAAAATATTTTTTAAAAATTTTTAATAAAAATATTATAATTATTGTTTTATAAATATTTCATTGAATAATTTAGAATAAATGAAAATCATTTTTGAAATAATCATATAATAATAACCCTATGAAGAGAATTTTGGGGGTTATATTAAATCAAATTCAATGAATGGTGAAAAATATTGATTTTTCTAAAACACACATTTCTATTCAATAAATAAAGTAAATTAAATTAAAAAATATTTTTTTGATTAAAGTAATTACTATTTAGTTATATTTAATCAACATAATTACTATTTAATAAACCAGATTTATTATGTTACTGTAATCTTATTTTTGGGTTTAATTAGGTGTTTTTTCTTAAAAATCATGTTCATAATGATTCAATGTTTAAATTAATTAAAGTAACAACTGATGAGTATTTTTTTATATGAAATTTATAAAAAATATATAAATAAATTTTAATTTTTATACATATTATTATTATTATTTATAGTTTTAATATAAATTCATCTCTTGCTTTAAATATACAATTCCTGAAAGCCCTCATTTTCATCACGATAGATGTTTGTTTAATAAAATTATAACAATTATGTGAATTAAATTTGTGAGAATATATTCAACATTTTTTATAATCATAATTTATATTATCTAATATGGGGAACTTAATTTTTGACCATAATTAATATTTAAAATAGATAAAATTATGTATTCCGATTAAGGTAAAAATAGCTTTACATAGGAGATATAATAAAATGATTAGTGTTAAAAAAAGAAGAAGAACAATTGAAAATACTATTTTATGTCCATTTATACATAATTTTTTTTCAATGTATAGACATTTTATATATTCTCCAATGGGAAATACTTTATCATTTGGGATTCATTGTAAAACTTTCATTTTTTATTCCAAGTGCGTTCCTTTCACCATTTATATAAGGACCTCTCCTCTCCTCTCCCATGAAAACCCCAAAAATTATATTGGTTATTCTAATAAATGTATCAATAATATCGACCCTTTCTCAGTTCATATAGGCTTTTATGTAATTATGATTCTTTATTAAGACCACATTAGGTGTAAACCTAATGTAGTTCCCCGAGAAACATCTATATTCAATAACTATGTGTTTTCATAATATTTATTCATAAAAATCATTAAAATATTATAAAAATATTAAGATTTAATCTAATCATCATATAACTTTTAATTAGAATATGTTATATTAATTTCATAACAAATAACTATATACATTTCTATCAAATGGGAAAATAAATTGTTGATCGTGTGTATAAACGTCTACCGCCACACTAACTGATGTTGTTTGTTTTACATCACCACTTGTTAGGGATGGATATAGTTATGGATATAACATATATATATATATATTATATTTATAAAATTAATAGGGTTTTTTATTTTTGATATTACATATACGTTCTTATATTCAATTCGTTGCTGGTATGATAATATCTCTCCTCTGGACGCCGTACTACCGCCTTGCGATGCAATGTGATCCAATCTCACTTATGCTTTACAAGGATTATATCGTGGATATATTTAGTGAATATAAATGATATATATGACATAATATATAATTTACCTTCTTTTTTTCAATCAGTCATGAAAATGGAAGTAACAATCATTTAAACATACGTCCTATTGTTTCCATGAATGATGTATTTAATATTGTATCAATATATTTTATGGATTTTTCTAAGTACATATATACAGAATATATATGTTATATATATCAAATATAAAATTTTAGAGATTAAAAATACTATGATAAATGTAGGTGACAAAAAAATAACTAATCTAAAACATACATGAAAAATGTAGTTACTGGTTGAAACGTGAATTCAACATGGAATTTTTAATACACATGTAATAAGAGGTCATAAGAAAAATAATACATGGTTTGATATATAAATAAATATGGTTATGAAAAATATGTATAATAAACTTATATTTAATGAACATTATATTTTATTGGTCACAATGGATGTTGACTATTAAGGTAATGGATTTCCAGCTCATGTTTATTTTATCCGAGATAAATGTCAAATTCACCATGTATTTATTTAATATAGTGTGTTTATATTTCCTGAAAGTATTATTTTTTATTAACATAATAATAATTGGTATTTATTGATCAACTTCTGGATCTGTGTTTCATAGGTTTTAGGGTATAAAATTTACTAATCTGGTAATGGATTTTTATCTCAAATGGCCTTCATTGATACTTATTTTAATGTTATGTACCTATATTTTCATTATAAGTGTATATACAACACCATTTTCCTAAAATAAAATTAATTTACTTATTCTCATGATTTTCTATTTTCCTTTAATGGTATTATTTAAGGGGTAATGTGATTCAATGTTTCCAAAGTGGTATGTTTTTTATTTTATAATAATATCGTTCATCAGGATTGTTTATGACTATGCATCTGTTGTTGAAATATTACAAACAATATTTCCAAAAACTCATGAAACATAATATTCTCTAGATATTTTTTGATAATACATGATTTACCTTTATTTTTTCTCTTTATGTAATAAGGTGTTTAATTATTCTATTGAATACAATTGTTATTTACCTCAACGATCGAAAACCATTTTTCTTCAAAAATAATGTATTATAAAATTGAATAAAACAATGTTTTTAAAATTAATTAATTAATTTATTAAGTATATTTTTAACCATTTGTAAATTCATAAAAAATATTTTTAATTTAATTTTCATGTCCTTTTTTCAAATAAATCTTGTTTTCAATTTAATGAAAATATAAAAGGTATCACTATTTTAACAAGCACAATATAAATTTAATTTTACGAAGCCTTGATCATTATTTACATTGAATGTTAATTTATAAATTTTCAAGTTTATTTTCATATAAAATGATTTTAAAAGTTATTTTTAGATTTTAAAATTATTTTCCAAAGAGGAAAGGTAATTTCCTTATAAAATTTTAAAAAATATTTATAATTCATCCTTTATAAATTACAATTTTATTCTCAAAGAATATAATTTTAAATTTTTTTTAGTGCTTTAAGAAGTATCTTTCAACGTTGAACGATTATATTCCTCAGTAAATTTTCCATGTGATTGGTCAAAATAATTTCTTCTTCAATGATGACTTCATTTTATATAACATGTTTATAAATGGGGATATGATTGAATAAATCCATCATTATTGTATCTCTTGATGGTTATTATTATTATAGATGTAATTTTTTTCCAAAACAAATTTATTGTTCATGGGTTGTTCTATGTTGTATTTATGAGATGATGAAAAAACTCATTTCCTTTACAAAGGTAATGATGTGATGATATCTATAATTCTTTATGATTTTGTGGAAAATATATGTATGGTTTTCAAAATGGGATGGGTGTGACCTATATGTACCTCCAATGAATTTGTTAATGAATTATAAATAAGGAGTTTATTATGGGAAACAAGTAGATGTTGTTGATCAATAAATTTTAATTGGTGTGTCCTTATCCACAATGGGATACAGGTGTGTCCTAATCCACTATTGGAAATAAGTGCATCATGGTCCACCATATTGATGGACATGGTACATAGAAATTCCATATGAAATAGTTATATATATATATGATGGATCAATACATTTATAACATGATATTATGGTTTATGATTGATTTATGTTGATTTTTCACTCTTATGGACAATGAGATCTAAAACGATAATTTTTTATGTCATGAATCATGTTTATGATCCCTAATAGCTTGGATATAATCATAATATGTTGTTCTCATTATCAAATACCCTTATTAGTATCATATTATTTCATATAATCATATAATTATATCTCATATATTTACCCTTATAGATTATCTGAGCTCCCACTTCGTTGTGATTCAATTCCCCATATAATGAAGAAATGTTTTTTGTTTGATATTTTTATGATGATTACTAAAGGGGAAAATCTTTGTGGGACATGCTGAATATCATTCACCAAATGGGATGAATGGGTATCTTGTCTCCAAATACATTAATCTATTACAACCCTCAGGTGTGGTTATGAATGATATATTGAATATTTATCTTAAATGATTTGATAATATTGTATGGAATTACAGGTTCATTATATAGTGGAAAATATAAATTTATCATGATTAATTAGCCTTGTAAATGAGACATTGATCAATAATGGTCATTTATCCTGATCACAATGGAGTTATAAAAAATAAATAGTTGTGAGAGGAATACATTCAAGTAAGTATACATCAAAAAATACATCTCTCATGAGCTGTGAAATAATTTTGTTCGTTGAGTGCACAATCAATGAAACAATAAGGAGAAAATATTTCCAAATATGATTTTAAAATCCTAGTGTTTTATCTAATGTTATAGATTATGTACATATTTAAATGATAAATATTGACCACTCCTTTTTGTGGACAAATCATATACTTAAGAGTTCTATAGTCTATTTTAAATTTACTATATATGGGGTCATATTTAATATATACTCAAATAAAAAGAATAAATTCATCATGTTTGATTTTTTTCTATGGAAAAAATGAATAGGTGATGGTATTTGAGAAATTTGATAACAGAAATAGGAAAAAATAGAAGATGTTGTGTTTAAAATTACAATATTCTAATAAATATGAAAAGAAAAACTATTTAAAATTATAAATGGGTATAAATGATTTCATCATATGTGGAGTCAAATTCCATTATAATTATGATTTCTAGGGAATTAAATTAGTCACTGATATCCAATGCTCCAATTGTAAGAAGATGAGGGGTTATTCGAATGAATACCCTAAGAATCAATGTAATTTCCCTTATAATAGTATGCTATTAAGTTATTAGTACAATTATGGTTAACAATTCAAAAACAACAGTAGTAGGTACATTGATAGTATCCTCAGTTAGATAGAATGATATATTTAATTAATTATCATCACACATTTTTATATATTCCATGTTTTATATGGAGATTAGATACTTCCATCACACAATAATAATAAAATTTTCAATCAAAACTTGAAGTTTAAATATTATAATGATAAAGATATTATTTTCAGTTATCATTAGGTCACATATACATTACCAATTTTTACACATAATTATTATACATATGTTTCACATTGATATAATCTTTGGTGTGGATTTTTTTTCAAATTATAATGTGAAAATATATTGTCATGTTAAGTGGAATACAATTTATTATAGAGATTTGGAACACCATTTGTTCATATAGGAGATAAAATCATATAAAACATGTCTTGATCCTCATCTAGTAGATCTTATTAATGAAATTCATAGAGAATGATAGAATAAAATGTCAATTAATGAAAAATGTACCCTTGGAATAAAGGATATATCTATTGTTTATGATCCCGTATTTTTTAGGTATGATTATTTTTAAATTTTTGATCAAAATTTGTTTTTTTAAATTGAATTAATAGATAAAATTAATTTAAAACGTTTAAAATTTATACCCACGTATATATCATTCACCATATGTCGATATTTCATGAAATAATATTTCAACAAGTGTAATTATATTTCACCATATGTATCATTCCACTACATGTATGATTTCGCTTGAGATATTTGATTTCACCATGTGTAAGATTTTAGCACATGTAATTTGATTTCACCACTTGTAATCTGTAATTAATGTTTTTTTTGGTTTGATGGGATTTCAGTTAGAAAAAGGGAAAATTAGTTACAAATCATTACATGACATGAAATAAGGATTCACATCACATAATAATCATGCCCAACTTTTGGAAAACTCATTACGAACATGACATAAAACCTATGTACTCTATTTTTTTGGCAAATGCTCCATGCACCACCGTATTGAGACAAATTTTTCCTATGAACCTCTTTATTGGTCCAAAACTCTTCTCCACATTTCAATATTTTACAAAATATACTCCTCTAACCTCCCCCATTTTTTAGGACTTCTTCCCCTTATTTCATGGATTCTTCGTCGATCTGTTAGTGATCTCCCATTAGATTTTGAATTTCTATACATATATTTTTATGATATCTATTCCATTTCTTAATCTTCTTTTAGATCTATTTCTATTTGATTATCTTGTTATTTTAGAGAGTAATCTAGTAGCCTATTGATATATTATACATAAGTCTTTTTTCATCACTTCCAACACTTTTGAGGAGTCATGTCTAAATCATTTTCATTAGTAAATTATTGATCGATTACTCTAAAATTGGGGAAACATGTTGGTGAGGATTCATCATCATTGATCATGATGTAAGTGTTTTAAAATCTAAATCCCAAAGTCATGATTTTGATTATGTATATGCATTATATAGAATTTAAATTTTTTTATAGAAATTATAATCCCTAATCAAATTAATTATCATTATAATTTATTTAATTGATATTATTCGATAATGGTGATATTTTTGGATCATGGAATTATATAATTAATTTGAGAATTGATTATAATTTTTTGAGAAAATTGGTTTTAATAAGTAATTGTGGATATTAATTACGATGTAATTGAGATGGTTGAATTTAGTAATTAGTTGTTGAATAGATTACATTTTATGAATGGTAGAAATTTGAATAATTAATTGGGGAATTACTCGTGGGATATTACTATCATGATTTGATATAATTATTTTGAGAATTTATTAAAAGTATATCAATGCCACTAAATGAGTAATTAATTGGTGAATTTATTTTGGTACATTGTTGTAATCTATTTCATTAATTAACTGATGAATTAATTATTGGATGTTGACATTATAAATAGATTTATTGATTATATAATTTATTAATAGACAAGGATTAATTAATTTTTGAATTAATTAATAGAAACTAGAATCAGTAATTGTTATAAGAAGATTAATATGATTAATAATGGTCGATGTGAAAATTTGAAAACATGTGATTATGAGATACAGGTGGGGTTGTGATAATGAATGATATAGCTGCGTAGTTGGTAAGAGATGCATTAGACATGATGATATAAGTCTGTGATATACATGAATAGTTATTAATTTTGGGTTCTAGACATTAAGATCTTTGAAATATATATATATATTTGAATGGTTGAGAATCGGGATGTTTGACATGATGATCTATACCAATGAGATGTATTCATAGTTTAGAAATGGGGTGTTGGCCAGGATGTTTTAACACTATAATTTATTTTCATGATTGATAATCATGGTGATAGACATGATATTCTATTCCCATGTTATATATATGAAGAATTGATAAACAGGGATTTAGACATGGTGTTATATACCCAAAAACATTATCATTGGATTAATGTTCCATGTGTTTGTGATAATGAGATAGAAATGTAATGTATAATTAAATCCTTATTGTTTACATTAATTGTGAATTGAATATGTTACATGGATCAGAAATAGTGAGAACCAGAGCATGTATTGGGGTATAGGGATCCTCAGGATCCCAGTGGCTTATATAGTTAACAAATATTAATTGTCATTGTCATAATTATTTACATACAAATTATAATTGATTCTTTAAACATTTGTATACACATTTAATTTACTAGTTTAGTTTTAGAAATAGTTTGTGGCGGCATTCTAAGTAGCACTCACCCCTATTCGGGCTTCCAAATCCATACCAGAATAGACATTCCATTTACAAGACAAGTTAAGGGAAAGGGCCCTAGATTAGATTTTTTATTGGAGTTGAATCATGGATGAGGGACTTGTATAGGGTTTGATATCCACTTGGGAGTCATTAGTGACTTTAATTTTAGTTGAATTTTAGACACATGGACACATAATTTTTCATGGAATGTTTTCATTTCAGTTGATTACTATATTTATTATTATAGTAATATTATGAAATTCTTTGTTTTTATAATTATATATAATTCCACATCTGTTTAGTTTTTTTGTTTTGGACTTTTTAATTGATAAAATAGGGCATAGTCTCCCCATTAATGAAATGCAGGACCATCACTACTAGTCGACCACCTATATTGTACAAGGAGCCATTATTACGGTCATGTTACTGATTATCTTGGGGCACAATTGTGTGGTACAATGTTTGGGATGATACAAAGTGGTATTAGATGAGTTTTATTTTCTTCTTATTCTATTTTACTATTTTGGGAAAGTAATAAAAGAAAATTATGAAGCCTCAGGGTCTTGTTAATGATCATGTGCATGGGATTTTCAGACCCATGTATTGGGGAAATACCCGTACTCATTGTGGGATTGTTGTTATTTTTCTTTCCTATTACAATTTAATATTTGATTTCCATTGGTGAAACACATGTTTTGTGATGTGATAATTATTTTAAAGATTTCTTGTGATTTAATAGTTTCCAAATATGTCATGAGAGTTGGGTCATCACACATCCATCTAGGCGCTCGGGATTATTTTATAACATGAATATTTTTAATAACCCACAGAAAAACAGGTTATGGGTAATTTTTTAGGCATACACATTTTCCCTTTCTAGTTAAATTGAGATGAAATAGTTAATAATATGAAATTTCATTAGGTAAAGGATGAAAAGATTTGAATAAATGTGCATTTTGATATGAAAAATGTATATGATAATGTGGTCACCTTGTTAACTAGATCTAGGTATAGGGTGGTTAGGTATTTATAGCACCTCAGTTTTGACATTGTGGGGAGGGTTGGGGAAAATACTTGTTATGGGTTGTTTAGATATTACTCTAATTTAATTGGGATAATGTTGTGTTAACTATCTTCTAAGGTGTGTTTTTGGCTTTGTAGAGATATTCCTTCATGGTGGTGCTTATTGAGATGATGATATGAGGACATGGACGTGGATGTTACTCCAATGGTAAACCTAAGGCATCGATAGTGTCGATAGAGGAAGTCTGAGAGATGTTCTAAGAGAATTTCAATTGTTTCATGAAATTGATGTAATGAATCCCAATTCTGGTTGTGAAAATAATGTATCATCTGAAAAGTGATTTTCTATTGTAGCACCCTTCAACTTTTACTGGATACGGTGGACCTGAGGGGATGAGTTTTTGGTTGAGTCCATTGAGATGATACTTGACCATATAGATACTTCTCTTGATAGGAGGGTCAAGTTTGCTACTTATATGCTATGTGCATCAGTGATGAGATACTAATAAATTCATTCTCATATTGGATAGGATAATAGAATTCTTCAGAATGGCTTCATGGAGAGATTCCTAGTGCTCTTTTACCTAGATAGACTACGGAAAGAAAGAGTAGATGGGTTCTTATGGTTGATTCAGGAGTGAATGTCTATGATTGACAATGTTAGACACTTTAATGATTTCCAATTCATTACTCTACTGTGGGAAGGTGATTAGATTATGGACATAAGTGTGAGATTAAGTCCCAATTAAACCTATACCAGTTAGAGATGTTTGGTGAGGATGTGGATATAGCTCTCATAGCTAATGCAAACCTAATAAAGTATTACAGTTATAGATAGATATTTATTACTAGATGATTAGGAGGGACATCTTCCAACAGCATGAAGCAATTTTATGAGCTCATTTTCCAGAACAGTTGGTAGAATAGTGCCCAATCAAGCGTATCATGCAAATAGGATCTTACTCAAGTGTATTTACACCAGTGTGGTAAGTAGCGACAGTTCTAGAAACATTTCCCCCATCCACCCCTGTAGTGTTGATCTTGTAGAAATATGGTGGAATATCAAGAGGTTATGTAGTAACCCATGGCAGAAAGTTAGTGATGGATTAAATAGATAGAATCAATGTCCCAAAAAGGGATATTCTGCACCAAATAAGGTGGGAAGCTGGAGTCCTACGGGAAATGGCTGTAGAGGCAGTGGACATGGTCCATCTGGGAATGAGCAAAAAAATTAGCCGAGTAGTGTAGCTTAATGGAGTCAGACTGCATCATAGGGAAGGGGGGAATGATAGTTGCATATGGTTCATCATATACAATTAGATAGGAATGTTTGGCCATCATAAATAAAAGGAAGTATTATAGTAGAATCTACTTTAGATAATTCCTCACATGATAATGTAGCCTCTCATTCATTTATATATAGAAATTTTTTAATGGATTGATCCTGTCGGTGGAGTTTTGGAATAGGGTAATGAAGATATATAACCATTTTGGAGTATGGTATAGAGTCTTCTGAATGTGCTAGGGATGTTCTCTTGAGATCGGGGACTACCATTTTCTATGGGATTTGTATATTCCTGATATTATAGGCTTTTACATAATTATGGGTATGGACTAACTAGTTTCACACTAATCCCACATTGACTATTACCACAGAAGAGTTACATTTAAATCTCCTAACATTGACCATTACATGCACAGTGGAGAGTGGGATATCCAGGTGGGAAAATAGGGGACAATTACTCACCAATTTAAAGATACCTCATCCCAAAATACATGATTATGTTGTAAAAAGGGGGTGTTAGCTAAGAGGCCCTTCCACTAGTAGTGGAACTGTTTATGGTTGTATTTATTGTGGACTTCACTGGGATCCCACCTAAGAGAGATGTTGAAATCACTATTTAGCTCACGCTAGGGATAGAGCATGTAGGTATTCCACCATAAATAATGGAACTAACATAAATTCAATGGCTTAAAACTCATCTAGAAGAGTTATAGGATAAGAAATTTATCCTTCCAAATATGTCTCTTTATAGATCACATGTATTGTTCTCAATAATCGATGACATGAGTTTACATTTTTGTGTCGATTACAAAAAGTTGAATAACTTGAATTTAAAAAACCAGTATCATATTCAGCATGCCGGTGATCTATTTGAACATTAGAATAGAGATTTCATGTTTTCAAATATCAACATTAGATCAGGGTATCAACAGTTTTGATTTCAAACATCCGATATATATAGGAATTCTTTTATAAGTAGCTGTGGCCTATAAACTTTTTTCGTAATGATTTTTTGGGATGATGATTTCACCAAATGTGTTTGTAGCGTTGATGAATATAATAATTCATCTATTCCATGATTTGTTTGTTGAGGATTTCAATAATTACATCATGGTGTACTCCAAGACTCATGACGATAATTCCCAACATCAGGTCATCATCTCATGTACACTTAGAGAGTATCATCTATACACCAGGATATATAGGTGTCATGTTTGGATTGACTGGGTTCAATTATTGGAGAACATCATATTAGAGGAAGGTGTGTTAGAGGCCTTAGAGAAGTTTCAGGTAGTGGTTTATTGGGAGTATTCCAATAATGTTTTTTATATATAATTATTTCTCAGATTATATGGATATTATTGGATATTCATCCAATAAATTTCCCATATAGTAGTACCACATTAATGGTTTACCAAAAATGGTATAAGGTTTCAATGTTAGGGAGAATTTGAGAAGACCTTCTAGGAGTTGAATATCAATTTTATATCGACACTAATTTTGATCCTACCCGAGTCAGGTGATCAATACATGGTGTATTGTGATAATTATGGGATTTTACATGAAGTTGTGCTAATTAAAGGTGATCGAGCCATTGCATATATGTCTTGGTATTTAAGACCACATGAACAGAACTACCCTACACATGACCTTGAGGTAGAAATGATGGGGTTTGCTCTGATGTATTGGAAATAATATCTTTTGGGATAAAAGATTACAATTTATATTGATCACATGTTCTTGAGGAATAACATTTCCCATTGAGATTTGAATCATCAGTAAGGGGATGGGGTCAGTATATGTAGTATTTTTATTTTCAGATGGCATATACACTAGTGAAGAGAAACATTGTGGATAATGCATTGTGAACGAAAGCTAAGAAATAGGCATTTTAAGAGTCTAGTGCAGAGTGGAAGATGGTGACATTTCAAGATAAGATGAATGTCGCGGTTTATGAGAGTCAAGAGAAGATAAATCTTATATCAGTTTCTATAGAGTCAAATCATTTGAGAAATATTATAGATAGACAGTACGAAGGACCAGAGTTTTTATCCATGTGGGAATGCATTTATGGTTGGAAGACTCCTTCATTCTGGTTTATAGACGAGGGCATGATCATCGACATGAATAATCGGGATGTTATTCCTATGAAAACTATCTAATACCTTGTGCAGGTATTTCATGCCATGAAATGTGTGGTACATAAAAAGATGACAAAAATGTAGCATGACCTATGATGATAGTTTGTCGTAGCCTGACATGAAAAATGAGATAGCTGGGTTTGTGATGCGATTATACACTTGTTGGCAGGTAAAGGAAGGTGATTAATGACCTGGATGTTTGCTACAACCATTGAAAATTTTGTAATGGAAGTGGGATGACTCCACCATGGACTTATTGTAGGTCTTATAATGATTCATAATAATAATGATGCTATCTGGGTTTTGTGGATATATTAACCAAAATTGGTCATTTTATGAAAATTTGGAAAACCTTCACAGTAGAGCTGTTTGGAGAACTCTATCTTCAAAAGATAGTCCCTCTACATGATGTTCCATGAACCATAGTTTCAAACAATGATTCGAGATATTCTTCATAGTTATATAAGGGCTTATAAAATAATCTTAGAACACAAGGATTGTGGAGTACAATTTTCTACATAAATAAAGATGGGATGTCATAGTGTACTATATAGGTTCTTGAGGATATTATTTGGGAATGTTTTCACTACATGAGTGTGTCATGGGAGAAAAACTTAGATTCAGTAGAGATTGTATATAAAAATTGTTATTAGGAAATGATACAGATTGAATCATACAATTATTTTTATAGTAGGTTGTGAAGATCAACGCTATGCTGGTTAGAGGATAGTGAATCATAATTTTTGGGACCCAATATTATGAAAGAGAAATCAGAGTAGTTATAGATTATTCAAAAAGGTATGGGTACGTCCCAGAGTAGGTAGATGTCGAATGATGACAGATGATGGCCAGTAATATATTTTACAGAGTGTGATTGTTTATTCCTTTGGGTGTCACCAATGATGGGTCCCCAAAGGATAAAATGGCAAGGTATGTTGGTGCCTTGGATTTTGGGATCATTCATGATTGTGATGGGAATCGGGCTGGTGGTGTACTGATTAGATCTTCCACAAAAATAAAATGCTCTTCCTCATGTTTTATAGGAATGAAAACATTGGTAGTATCACCCCAACCAGTCTCTTATATCGGTGTTGTTGGTGTTTATCTTTATTTAGATTTATCTTTTATGGAGAATCTAATACCAGTGATGGATTGTAGTTTGAATGTGCTGCTAGAAATGACATTACTGATAGTATAGGTATTATGGAAACACAGACCTATCTATAAGTAGACATGGGAAAGGGTGGTATATATGAGGGCTAATTGGCTGGATATTTTTTACATGGAATCCTATAGTGTATTGGGAGTGAAGATCAAGGATGAGTTTTTATGTAGTGGGGAATTATAAAATCCCATCGATTTTAGGTATGAATATTTTTAAATTTTTTATCTGGATGGGTTGTTTTGAATTTAATTTATGGCATAAATTAATTCAAAACTCTGAAATTTTACACCCATTGTTACATTTTTTCACCATGAGTCAACATGTAATGAAATAATATTTCACCTTCTATAATTATATTTCACCACATGTAATTAGATTTCACCACATGTAATATTTCACCACATGAAATTGTATTTCACAACATGTACGATTTCACCAAATAAAATTATATTTCACCACATGTATGATTTCACCACCATTAATTGGATTTCACCACGTGTAATATGAAATTGGTTTTTTAATGGTTTGAAAACATTTCAACAGGAAAATTTGAAAATTAGTTATATATCATTATGTAACATGATATGAGGATTCAAATTGTGTAATTCAAATGACTAGCTATTTAGAAACTTGTTTCGAGAATTAAGTAACCCCTACAAACACAATTTTATTCACCATAGACAATCCAATCACCTCTACATTTGACCAAATATGTCCATCTATCCTCACCCATGCACCAAAACTCCTTCATACAATGAAATCATAGACTGAAGACACTCCAGACACCTCCCTCCATTCTTCTCGCCTTCTGGTGTTTATTTCCATGAGTCTCCTTCGATTTTTTTGTGATCTCGCATTATATTATGGATATTCAGAACTAGATTTCTAAGGAATGACTTTTAGTTATTAATCTTCTTTGTAATCCCTTTCTAATGGATTATCTAGTTCTTATTGTGAGAAATCCAGTAGTATTTGTTTTATCATAGATGTAGGGATTCTAACATTGCTTCCTTTTCATTCAAAGAGTCTGATCTAGATCCTATTAATAGATGCCTTATTGGTTGATTATGCTAAATTTGGAAATACTCATTGGTGATAATTCTTCATCATTGATATTGAGGTAGGTGGTCAAAAATAAAAATTCCATAGCTTGGATTTTTAATATGTATTTTTATTTTGTAGAATTGATATGGGAGTATAAAATTTTTAATACGTAATTAAATTAGTTAGTGTTGTATATTAATTAATTGAAATAGTTGTAAAATGGTGGGTGTTCTGGATCGTTGAATGAGATAATAAATTATAGAACTAATCATGACATTTTGAAATTGTCGATATTAATAATTAATTGTGGGAACTAATTAAGATGGAATTGAGATGGTGGAATTGGGTAATTATATGTGGAAATTATTATGGGTTATGGACATTTAGAATTGGGAAAAATAAGTGGGATATTAATTATGGGATATTGCTACAATAATTTGAGATAATTTTTCTTGGAATTTATTTATGTGATATTGATACCATAAAATGAATAATTAATTGTTTAAATAATTAAGAGATATTTAAATAGTATTTATCAATAATTAACTGGTGAATTAATTATTCGATGTTTATAAAATGAATAGATTATTTAATTGTTGAATTAATTAATGGTAATGGATTAATTAATTAATTAATTAATTAATTAATTAATCGATGAATGGTAATTGTGATAATAAAATTAATATGATTAATCTTCGTCGACATGATACCATAAAACTTGTGATGATGAGTTACAACTAAGGTTGTGATAAGCAATGATATATTTGTATAGTTGATACGAGGGGTGTTAGATATGATGATATATACTAGTGATATACCTGCATTGTTGTTAATTTGGTGTAGTAGACATGAATATCTATGCCAAACATATATCTATCTGAATTTTTGAGAATTGGGATATTGGACAAGATGATATACACAAATGAGATATGCATATTGATGAGAATTGGTTTGTTGGAGATGACATTCTAAGACTATGATATATTTTCATGATTGGGAATTTGGGGGTCATACATGACATTCTATTCCCTTGTTATATATGATGGATTGAAAAATAGGGATCTAGAAATGGTGTTCTATACCCAAAAACATCATTATCGGACTTAAGTTCCACGTGGATGTGATAATGAGATCTAGATGAAATCTATAATTAAATCCCTCTTATTTAAATGAATTGTGAATTGAATATGTAACATGACTGAGACCTTGTGTAGACAGAATTAGGTATTGGGTTATGGGTGTCCTTGGGATCACAATGGACTAAATAGTTAATAAATATTAATTTACAATGTGTAGACTATTTACATACAAATTGTAATTGTTTCTTTATACATCTACATAAACTTTTTTTACATGAATTGTTTTTAGACAACATTCTTAGTGGCTTACTATATTATTCCCACACCCTATTATGGCTACATGATTGGTACTTGAATAGAAATTAATGTTGCAAGATAGGGTAAGGGAAAGGGCCCTAGTTTTGATATTTTATTAGGGATTGAGCATGTATGAGGGAACCAGACGTGGCTCAAGGTACACTTGGGAGATGTTACTGTCATAAAATTTAGTTTCATTTTAGAAACATTGACACTTTCTTTATCATTCCTTGTTTTCCTTTCAATTGACTACTATATATCCTATCATGGATATCATTGGATGTTGGTACTATATATGATTCATCATATGTTTATTTATTTTCCACTAGTATTTTACATTTATAAAAGAGGTTATTTTCATCCCATTATTGACTTTCAAGGCCCTCACTACAATTCATCAGCCTCTGACATATTGGGATAAGTTCTTGACGTCATGTTACAGATCATCTCTGGTCATAGTTGTGTAGCACCTCGGTTGGGGTGTTTCATATTCTATAGGAATACATTAATGTGGTTCTGAAATAACTAATTATAAATCAACCTCACTGTGAGGATGAATTTTCCAGTGATCTAATCCTTTTTGGTAAACCAATTCCCTAGACACCCTATAGCATAACCACCATTTAACTTGAGGAACAAAGGAAACAACAACATGATATTTGTGATTAATTGGTTTATACACACTAGTGTTTCACGATGGAAATACCCTATTCCTTTTTATTTGAATATATATGGTTCTATAAGTTTGAACAAATATTAAAAGGAAATCATTTACAATAATATGAAGAACACATATTTTAGGTCTCACATTATTGAAAAATTTGATCAACTTCAAGGAGCTCAATATTTTAAAAGATTGGTATTAATTTTGAGTATCATAAAATGTAGGTAAATAAGTAATACATTCAAACTATGAAATTTCATATACATTATATGAATTAAAAATCTACCATAATGGCTTTTGGATTGACTATTGAACCCACTATTTCTATGGATCTAATGAAAATAGTACTCAAAAACTATATCAATAATTTCATTGTGGTGTTTATTGATGTTATATTTTTATATCTAAAATTATTTATATGAATAATATTATTTACAATGTTATTATTTATACTCTTAATGAAATTGAATTACTTAGAAAATATTGAAAATTTGATAAATGCAATTATGAAGAATCTTTTTTGGGCCATTCTAACCTAAATTATAGAATATTATGTGACACATTAATGAAAAAGATATAAATTTAATGTCCAATGAAAAAAATATTGTCAAGGTACTTATTTTCCATAAATTTTCAAGTAAATATTGTTTAATATTTTAGAATTTCCTCAATTATATAACATGTTGACCATATTGACATGTAATGTTGTTATGTTCAAATAATCATAAGAACGTAAATAATGTTTAAAAGAATTAAACACTAGATTATTTAATGAAATGTTATTGAATTTATTGTCAGAATGAAATGGATTTATTATATATAGTGATACATCAATGAATGAACTTTTATGTATCTTCATGTAGAATGATTGAGATGTTTCCTATGCATCATCGATGTTGAATATAAATTAAAAAAATTATATATCCCATGATCTTGAGACTGTATAAATAATATTCTCATTATAGATATAGAGGGGTTACTTTTATGAAGAAATATGTGAAATATATAATGATTGTAAAGTTTTGGAATTTATCTTCTCATAGAAACTTATTCAATCGAGGAAAAATAAATGACTATAACTACTCATGAATTATAATTTAACAATACATTATAACCTTAGAAGGAAAAATAAAGTGGTTGATGTGCTAAGATACATATTTCTAGGATTTTTAGCAAAAATTAGGTTTGATAATGATCCTATATTCATTAATTTAGAAATATTTGATATAGATATAATTGTGAAAGGGGACACATCCCATATATTCTAAATAATTTTCAAAACATCGTTATTGATTAAAGTAAAAAAAATATATTGATGATCACATTATTCAAAATGAACATAAATATGTGATTGATTGGATATTGGTAGACATCATCCATAAAAGTTGGTATATTGAAAATTTGAAACATATAAATGTCCCATGTATTTCATAACTGACATGTATATATAAGATGAATCTCATAGATAAAAATTCTTTATTTAACCTAATAGAAGTAAAATATATCAAGATTTGAAATATTATTTTGGATAAATAATATAAAATGGAAAATTGAAGATTTTGTTTCAATATTATTATTTATTCAATAGTTTAGGGATGAATGAAAATTTTCTACTGTAATCAGGAATCTTCTACTTATTCTTGTATTGAATATGGAAGTTATTACTTTTTGTTCTCCAACTGGAATACCAATAAATACTATATTGAATGAATCTATATAGGTAATTTATTTTTTTCATTACCTATTTCAATCATTTTATCACTATAAGGGAGTATATAACTCTATAGAACCTAAATCAACTCTATATTAAGGATATTTCAAGATTCCATGGTGTACCATTTTTAATTTTATCAGATCATGATCAGTGGTATGCATCCAAATTAGTATATAATGCATAGAGAACTCTTGAAACAGATATACATTTGATCACTTCCTATCATCATCAAATTGATAGAAAATATGAAATGAATATTCATGTGTTAGGTGTCATGTTTATGTTGAAATCAATTAACTTTCATGGTTTGTGTGATCAGTAGTTACCTTTGATATAATTTTCATATAGCAATAGATTCCATTCAATTATTAAAATGAAACCAAATGAGTCATTATGTTTTAAGGGTTTTATTACACCAACTTTTTGGAATAATGTTGTAAAATGGAATATCGTGGGTTTAAATCTTGTAGAGGGGATAACCGTGAAAATGATTGCTATTTAGAATCATCTTAAGGATGCTCAATGTATGAAACAAATTATGCTAATTACTAAATGAATGATTCAAAATTTCAAGTGTGATATCAATGTTTTATTAATGTTTTATTTATGGAAGAGTTATATATAGTTTTAAAGGAAATATAAACCATGTTCTTTATACATATGACCTTTTCATATTATGGAAATAACTGTGGTTGTGGATAACTTTTTGGTGATCAGTCTTGACCTTTATAAATTTCATGATTTTTCAAGTATCTCATTATTGAGGAATTTAATTCTAGAACCAATGCATGAGGAACCCTATGAGGAAATAAAATAGGATCGAAATTTAGCTTCAAATGACGACCCTACCCACATTCTTTAAACATGATAACAAGAATTGTAGTATAAAATTACATGATTTGTGAAGTTACTTAGGAGGAATAATTAAAAAAGAGAGGCAATGTGTGGGACATGACAAGTTATTATTAAGAACCATACAAACATTTTCAAAATATTATATTCTATAAATTAGTGGATAAAATAATCAAAGGGAATAATAAAGTAACACCCAATATTCAATTATAGTAAATAATCTTCTCTTTCTACAGAAATAATTATGTCATAAAATTATTATTATAGAAGATTTTTATTAATAAATAAATTATAAAATAATATAAATATAATTATATTTAAAAAGAATTTATTTTTATATTCTGAATATAAATACTATATTTGGGTGAATTGCTGAGATATTTCATAGATTATATAATGTTTTAGAGGAATAGTTAAAAACAATAATTTTACACAAACATTAACTTTTATGAAATTATAATGATATATGAATAACATTGAACATTTGTAAAATAATTTTTATAATAATAATAGATATATAAATAATGTTAAATATAATTTATTTAAAATGATATTGTTGAAAATATAAATATATTCTTAATATATAGGAAATATAAGAGATAATTTTCTACAATTCAAAAATACTTTTAATTATTCTCATTTAATCGTATATATATATAAGGAAAAATTCTATTTAGGTTTGTATTGGAATGAAACTAATTCTACTTTGATATTTTTTGGCCCAATTGAATCCAATTGAATCAAAATTATATTTTTTTTTCTAAATTCAGTTTTATGCTTAAAATATTTATTTTTCTTAAAAGTGTATTTATAGAATTTTATGTACATATGTTAAAAGTAATATTTAAAAATTATTAAAATTAATATTTTAAAATATATTAAATATTAGGAATCATTATAATTAGTATTTGTTAACAAAGAAGAATTTATTTTTAGTCATATTGAATAGTCATAAAACTAAAAATCTGTTATCTTTGATAAGTTTTAACAGGCTTATGAGTGGGATTAAACTAAGAGAAATGGGTAAAGATTCCACTAAAAATATAAATATTATTGGTTGAATATATTTATTCCTGGTATTATAATTTATTTTATATATTTTCTTTGATGATTTAAAAAAATGACATTATATTGTTGATCATATTTTTGAAAATCAATGTTCGTCTCTCATCTTACATATAAAATGGAACTACTCCAACATTATTATTCAGATGAATTTTGAAATTAATCATTTCAATGAACATATAATATTCATCACATATTACATATCTTACATCATGTACATTTTATCTTACTATAATACCATCCAATGATTGATTAAGGTGTATGTCAAGCGATTCCTCTCAAAGAAGTGATTGTTGTCCAACCAGACAAATTTAATGTTTCTCAATTAATATAAATTTTATATATATGTTAAATGATTTTTAAAATATTTAATATAATATATAATTAAAAATATATTTAATTTTAAATATGGATCAACAATTTTCCTACTACTTTCTATCATATAGAAATGAAAGTATCACGGTATGTATGTGTGCAGTAATGCCTCTATGTGGCAATATGACTCATTTTCCATCACTACCTCATGTTAATGGATATAATAATTGATTTAATAAATATAAATATATATTATATATTATATAAATATTATTATGTAATGGTAAAATATTATTTATCTATCTTTCATTATTTTCATTAGATAAAGAAAACAACATTCAATAGAATGTATTGACTACCATACCATAATTGGTGAAATTCATTTTCTGGTCTCCTTTTATTATTGAATTATTTCTATGATTCATATAAGGAATATATGATATATTAATGTAATAATAAACATTTTTGATATTATTGAATCGTGATAAAAAATTTCATGAACCATTCTGGAGTGTCATCCAACCTGACACCCGATCTAGCTCATGGAATGGCCCGAACGACATTCCCGCTATCTAGAGGATGGAAACTAGTTCCTAGGTTTCAAGATAATGATTTGTAAATGACTACACTGATTTATAAAATCATAAATAACCAAAAAAAGTGAACAAGACTTAATTTAATAACAATAACAAATAAGCCACAATACCTTCCAGATTCGAGGTTTTACAATTTTAAACAAAAACTAAAATAATACAAAGGGGAAGAAGAATAAAATGATTAAAATTATATCATATATCATGAGGGGTATCACCTTCAATTCACAACCAATAACACCTAAAATAATGAATACTAGAAACCCAACACACTATCATTAACAAGATACATCATTCCATTACATGGAATATACAAAGAAAATTCTATGTACACCCAAAGGTGTATGTAGGTTGTGAGCCAAATCCCAATAGGATTCATACCTAAGAAAAGGATTCAGTGCTATAACATAATAGAAAATTTTACATGATAATTTTTAGAAAATTAACACAATCATATCCATGAATGAATTTTTTTTAAAATATTGTTAGCTCAACACTTTTAATGGAATCATTTCCAAAGGAAGTATTTTAAAAACTATATTTACAATTAAAATAAAATTCACTCAAGGTTCACCGTATGTCGACGGATGCCACCACATATCATAAGTCTCTAAAGAGAACCATGGGTGAATCCCCAGGTGTAATCCATCTCAAGTGAGACACTAAAACCACATACCTATTTAAAAGGTAATATAGTTTCGACATCCATGAGATTTTTCAAGCTTGGTTCACTAGGAGGTGACACCACAATGGCCTAGTGGTCTCCAATAATAATACATGAATTTTTAGTGAATTAATTGTCAATAAATCTAAGTGAAACTGGGATGTCCCACTTCCATATCACTAGAATACTAGATCTAGTCATCCACCTAGATACCCATGATTAACTTGTTCTAAATCCCATATTTCACATGTCACAGAAAAAACATTTTCACATAAACATTCTAATGATTATATATGCACAATTAAATGACCAATTTACATAGAAAATCCACATAACATTTTATACACACCAACACCATTTAAAACCACTATTAAAACTACTTTCACAATCCAAGAAATCCATTTAACAATTTTATTGGAAATGAACATTACCAATTAAAGCATTTCTAAGGGCCCAACCACCGTTTTAAATATAAAACAAATACAATTTTGATTTAAATCATTCTTACGATCATTTACAAAATTTATGAGTCACATTTAAAGGTGGACATAAAAATACAGTGAGTTAATCTTATCCATATCCTTTTAAATCCACCATTTTAATAAATTTTCACATATTGTTCCTTAAAAAACATTTCACACCCTTCAAAAAAAAGTATAAAGAACATTCATGAAGCACAACTATAAGGAACATCCAAGAATATAACCACTTTCATTTATAAAAATTGATTTCTATCACATAATCTTGTTAAACCCTATCAAATCATTTTTTCAACTACACAAATAAATCATCAATAAAATATAATTAACGATGAAAGAAAATTAGAATCCTAAAAAAAATTTATGGCATAGGACCATCTACCTAAACAGTATAAACATCAAGAAAATGGTGTGAAACCACAACCAAACCATGAAAATACCCTAGAAATTGAATATTGGTCCAAAAAAATAATGATAAAACCCTAATAAATGTGAATCAACCCTTAAATTACATCTAACCTATTGCCAAGAGGAAACACCAACAAAATAGGGTGAAAAACCTCAAAGAGAAGGCAAACCCAAGAAATTAACGACTTACATGAAGGATTCATGAATAATCCATGAAAAATGACATACAAAAATGGATCCATAGGGACAAAGGATGAAGAGGTATACATGCCTAGGGTTAAAAATCAAATGTTGGGGATATAAGGGTGGAATTTGGGTAAATATAAAATAGGGAAAATTATAGAAGAACAAAATTTAATGACTAGGATAAACTGCATGGTTTTCCAAGATGGTTTTCTCAAACCATTAGAGAAAATGTTCAGTCACCACTAACAACAAATTACATGTCACATGGTTAGTCATATATGGTAACAAACCGTGCACTAACCATGGGATTCAGATTGATCCAAAAATTGACAACATAGGGAATTATTTCATGGGAATGGCTCACACATTCTGCTAATTGTGAACCAACCAGGAACCACCAATAGTTCTCCCAAAAACACACATTTTCACCAATAATACCCCATGGAAATTAATTAATGATTTATTTCTTCCATTAAAATATTACAAGTAAAATACAGAGAACTGAAGTATGGTGCAACCCATCAGACAATAATATTTTGGCACTTGATGATTCCACATAATATAAGAACAAAATAACACTATATTTTCAATTAAATAACCATATTCATCATATTTAAAAGAAAAATAAAAAGATCATGCATAATTTAGGATAGGGGATGTGGAGGAACCAACCCTTGAAATTTTTCATGGTTATATTTAGAAGGAAAATGACATTGAAGAACATATCAAAGGCATGCAATACATAAGAAACTATGAACCAACTGACCACATATTGAAAAAAAGTATTGAGAAAACCCATAAATTATACAAATAGATTATCCATAATCAAAGGAGCTTACCTTTCAAGAAGCGAAAATGGTGAAGCATAAGTTGTATGATGGGGCAAAGTGAGAAGGCGGTGAGGCAAGAAGAGATCACGATGAGGTAGGGATAGACAGTGGAAAAGCGGAGATAGATAGAATTGAGGTAGGGAGATACTATGGAGGGGTAGGGGAGACAATATCAGAGGGGGGTTTGCAGAAAAAGAGGTGTTTGCAGTAGAGGTACGGTTTATAGTGGAGGTGGGGTTCAGTGGGAGATGTGAGGTAGGAGGTAGATATGAGGTTCATAATAGCGGTGGATGAGGGAATCACTGTGTTAGAGGAGGGGTCTGCGGTGGTAGGGATCGACTTATGTGAGATCTTGAGGTGTGCGAAATAAGATTATTACAGTTACGTTTCATTTATAAAAATGAGTTCGTATTTTAACAATCCTAGAAAAAGTGTTTTCTAAAGGTATGTTTTATCAATATTAAAATTGAAGGCGCTCATAAAACATGCATTTATTAGAGCTTTCATAGTATTGATAATAATAAACAGTTAGTAGCAATTTTTAAACACTAATAAAGCTATAATGTTAATAATTTATTTATATGATTATATATATTTATATGATTATCTATATAATAAACATACATATATATCTAATTATTGTTATAAATATATAAATAATTATTTATATTTATATTTATATTTATAATAAATATTATTACCAAAAAGGATGGTAGAAAATCAATTTATTAAAAAGGAGATAAAAATAAAATAGGAACCCCATTTGAATTGGTATAAAGAAAAACCCATTATAAACACGTTGATATGTGGGCACATGGCCTTAACATTCAATGGCATGAAATCCTAGTGAGATAAAACCATTACAAAACCAGATGGCCTAATAACCCATGCAAACATCAATTGTATAGAATTGGCCCGTAGGCCCAATCCCGAATACCTGTAAATGAGGAAAAGGCCCAATGGAAAACCCCTAATCCACCAAAGCCTTTACCACCCCTAAAACAACCTAGTGACTTTGGAAGCCACCGCTGACACGCTGGAGGAGCCCAATTTCCCAATATAAAGCAATCTTCGTGCAAATCCCACCAAAAAAATGTTGTCCCTGATTCCCACATAGATGCCCACCAGATTCCACTGATAGCGCCCTCATCAATGTCAATCGAAGCCGACGAAACTGCCACATTTGCTGATACCCAAGACCAAATGCCGCAAGGACTCACACCCACAAAATGATGACGATGATGCCAAAACAGATATAGTTTAGGGAGGGGAAGATCCATCTATAGAGACTGCACAAACAACATTAGGGAGAAGAAGGAGATGAAGTGGGGGAATTTTAATGGTCCATGTAGGGGAATTAAAATTTTCTAATCATTTATATATATATATATTTATTGAGAATTATAATTATAATTTATTTTATATTTTTATGATTATAAATATATTTATATATTTACAAATATTTATTTATTATAGTTATATATTAATATAATAACTATAAATTTATATATATTTATTGAAATAATTATAAAATTATAATAATTAAATTTATTATATTTATGAATTTATATGTAATTAATATATTAATTATAAATATATATATGATTATAAATCTAAGAAATATTTAATTTAAAATTTTATAGTTAATATATATATATATATATAACTATATATATTTATATATTTATTTAAAAAATTATAAATTTTTAAGAACTGTATTTATTAAACATATATTTTTATAAATATATATCATTATTATATTTATTATAATATTATATTTAATTAAATATTTCTTTTTTTATTTTTATTTATAATTATAAATAATTTTATTTTTTTAATTATATATTTTTTAAATTATATTTATCTAATTATGTATACATATATATATATTCAACTATAATTATAAATAAATATATACTTATTTATGATAAATAAATTATAATAAATATAAAATTATTTATTGTTATAATTTTAAATATTTTTTTATTTAATTAATTTTGAATTTATAAAAAATAATTTTTTTATATGTATAATTTTATAAATATCTATAATTAGTTTATTTATTATATTTTAATATTTATTTAAATATACTTGTATTTATTTAGTATTATAATTATAATTATTTGTATTTAGTTATAAATATTTTTATATATTCATAAATTTATTTATTTAATTGTATATATTTATCCAAACAGTGCATCCCAAGAGATTTAGCTCATATATATTTACTATACTTATATAATTATATATATATATATATATAATTATTACAATAAATAAATATATTTAAATACATTACGATTTAATTGTATACTATTATAGAAAAACTATAATGAAACAAAATCACATCATACTACATAAAAGTAATGAAATTTATTCCATTTACTTAAAAACCCATTGAACAACCTAATTAGTGATTAGATTCTTTTGAAACACGAAATGCAGATACATGGTTTTATGATAAAAAAACTTATATTTATAGACCAATTTATTTCATTATAAATATTTATTACGACTTTGGGGGTACAATTACATAAATTTTAAATATATATAATTATAAATTATAAATAAAATTTTAGATCATTATATATATATATATAAATTTATAATTTTAAATATAAAAAATATTTATTTTATTAATATATTTATTGTAATTTTATATGTATTTATGAGAACAAAATCGCATCATGAGTGTAATATTATTTAATCATATTCCTTGTAAAATATATATCTTAAAAAATTAATCATCGCATATATATGGAAAACAAGAATATTAATGATGGTGAAATTCATAAATGAACATTCATGATAAATAGAAGACATATGAACACCCATTATATTCATGAATCAATATATTTATTGACCAAATTCAAGGGAATCATAGATTTATTAATAATTGTAATTATATATACTTATATATTTAAAAAAAATTATAAAAAATTATAAATATATATTGATGAAAATAAAAAATATGAAAAATATATTTAGTATTTAATGAACTTTATTATAATCTAATAATTATTTAAATATTTTTTTTGGAAAATATTATAAATAATTTTTAAAAATGATATATATATATTGGAATTATTAAAATATTGGTATTAATTATAAACATATAATATTAATTTAATGTAAACAATTAAAAAAATTAATATAAAAAATATAATTTTATATAAATTAATAATATTTTTTATAAATAACTTTTACCAGTGCTAATAATAGCGCGAATAAAGGGTAGAATTATCACTACTTTTAGTTCGAACTGATAATGCCCCCTGTTATTAGAGCTATCTGATTAACAGTGATAAAAGCTGATGCATCCCTTTCCAGGATTTCAGGTAATGATTGTTGAATCCCCTATTATTAGTTCTTTTACTTTCTCATCCATATACGTATACAAAGACTCAAACCATGGATTTACATGTACTAGGTGAATACCCTTACCACTGAGCCATTTTATTTCTATAATAAATGTTTGACTTATCTATTTATTTATATATATTTACATTCAAAAAAATTATATATATTCATATATTTATATATAATTATATGATTATTTTTATATACATTTATAATATATGATAATATATATACAAATATAATAACATAAATATTTATATATATATACTTATAATTGTCTACATATATATAAATTTACGTATATAATTTACAAAATTAATATTTATTGTAAATAATTTTATGTGGGTGAATATATATATCTGTGTGTGTGTCTATGTATATGTACCCTCCCACCCTCGTTATATATATATATATATATATTTGTGTACATTTATATATATATATATATATATATATTTATGTGTTAATACATTTCAATGTATATGTATATTAATATATATTAGTTATATTGTATAATGATACATACATATATATAGACAAAAAAGAAACTTATAACTCAACTTGAATATATTTATATATATGTGTATATTTTTATGTAATATATATATATATATATATTAATTTTTATCTGCCTATATTATTGGAATATATATATATATATATATATATATATATTTAATAATGCACCCTCATATATATTTATATATAAACATTATATAAACATATGTATAATGATATATAAATACTCATAAGTTTTTCACACAAATCAAATGGTTAGAATGATTGTTAAACTAAAATGGATAATAAATATTTATTTACATATTTTTTATATATTCGCTTAATTTATTATATACGTAAATAGGTTAAAATATTTATTTTTACACATTAATTTATAAATATTTATATATTAAATGATATATATATATTAATATATATAGTTATAAATTATTGTAAAAAATGAAAATGGTTAAAATTTCTAAACCATAGTACCCATTTGATTATAGTTTTTAGATGTATATTAACTGTCTAATGAAACAAATTTATGAAGACCATGTTAAATGAATATGAGATTCCCTTAAATTTTAAAAAAATATGGTATCCCAACTAAAGTATTAGTTTCATTATCTTTTGAGTCCATTTTATTAAGAGTGAATAATTACTATGTGTCCCATTAGGTCAACAAGGAATATATATCTTCATAATCATCAATTTTATATCTCATGGAGCATAAATGGATACATATATAATAATTTAAATACATTTGATGTTCAAGTCATGTATTTTAACTTTTCTTAAGATATTAATTAACATGCTAATTTTTTCCAAAAACTAATTGTTATTAAATTTATATTACATAATATTAATTTTAAAACTTTTAATTAATATTTATTTTAAATAATATTTAATCTTATTTAACAAAATAAGTTATATATTAAGGGTAAAAAAATATTTTATGTAATGTAATTCATATTAATGAATATATATTTTATATATTTTAATATAAATATATTTTTTATTTTTAAGGTGTTTTTTAATAATTTATAATTTTTTTACGAATATCATATTTTATCAATGCTGATAAATTTTTTGATAAATGTTTCCTTTATAAATGATGAAAAAATTCAATACCTACTAAGAAATGAATTGAAAAAAATGGACCTTTATCATTACTAAAATAGTGCTGATAAAATTTAGCCTTTATCAATATTTTTTTAACAATAATAAAGACCCCCTTTATCACTAATTTTAGTTATAATAGATAAAAGGAAATGCTTTATTAAGGATCCTTTTGGTGTTGAGAAATGGTATCTTTTAATATTTTAAAAAAACTATAGCAGTGTTGTAGTATGTGGTCATGATTGTTTTAGAGTGTTTCATGGTGTTTTTCGTCATTAATATTGATAAATATGTGCCTATAAAATCATTAAAGGGAGTTTTGATAGGAAGTTTTGATCTATAATCTAGTATATATCTTATGGGCCATGTTTTATTTTAATATAAATCAAATATAGATAAAGAGAGAATTTTGATTTTGATTTTTTGATCCCCTTCTTTGTAAAAACATGTTCCCATAGACTGTGAAATGTTATATTTTTTACGTAAAGATGTTTTCATGCTAATAAAATAGTTATGCTTACTATGTATTGTATTTTACATAAGAGAGGCCTACATAATTAGTTATTAATGCCAAGGATTGTTCTTGGGGACCATGCAGTTGGGTTTCATTATCTAGGATAAATTTTTTTTCACGGGAAACTCTTTTGAATGGATTAGTTATTTCTCTTAAATTTCATTGTCTGACTTATATAGAGAATTTTGTGATCTAAAAAACACTCATAAATGGATCAATTTTATCATTATATGACAGGGTGAATGATCATAGGGAAAACATTTACATTCTTTTTTCCCCCTCTCGTTCCCTATATCGAATCACAGCATGGGGGTGAGGAATGTTTTGATCCTTGGTCACATATTTAGGAATATAATTATACATAATAAGGATTTATGGAATTCATATTTTTGGTTTTAGATTTGAAAAAATGGTATTGGGAAATTCCAAAGAAATATATGATTAGGTAAGTAACAGGCTACAGAATCTTTTGAAAATTGGCCGACTTATATTCCAATGTTAAATGAATGTGATAAATTGAACACTACTTTGATTCTATTGATTTAAAGCTTTAGATTTGTGGAAAATAATAAATTTTAATAGTTATTTTGATGCATTATTTAGGGGTGTTTAGAATCAATGAATTTTGATGGAAATTCAGAATTTCATAATATATATTGTCAAAAATGTGTAATGGTTTTTTTATTTTGATAATAATATATTTCAAAAGAGTGTAGATATACATTTATAAAATTTTAAATTTAATTATAAATATAAATCTATTGATTTATCAAATGATTTTGTTTTTAGGAAAATAATGGAGATATTTTTTTTATTACATAAATTACAAGGACCTTATTGAATTGTAATTTGTGTAATTAAATAGGGGTTTGAAAACAATTCGATGTATTGTTTTACTATGTTATTATTTGGTGAAACCTTATTTTGAAACCTATTATCCTTATCCATGTGGATGAGTAACTTTGAGATCATTAATTATGTTGAGAATTGGTTAGTACAATAACAGATGAAATGGGGTAGCCAATGTGGTGTTATTCCAAATTTATTAATGGTAATTCATACATTGGAAGGATAGTGTAATAGCAAATCATTTTAGTTTTGAAAGAATAAAATGTTAAATTTTATAGGCAAAAGAAAATAATGAGTACTAAATGAATTTCAATATACTATTAAAATACTACATTTATAACAAATTCATTGGATTTCATGTTACTAGGCCAACGTAGAATCACATATAGAGGGATAGGTGAAATCAATGAACACCTTTTTAATGATTTTATCTTTTTTAACACAACCTAAAAATATAGATAAAATTTCTCCCTTGTATTTAATTATATCATCCTCACCTTATATGAAACTAAATTTATGATATAACAAAGTAAAATGATTTACAATGTTCGACATGAATACCTACTAATTTCTCAAACTGGAAATCCAGCTCAGTTACAGATTCTCTTCTAATATTATTATTCGTAATTATAAGTGGTGGTACATCCCACAACTACACAAAGTTCTATATTGATTATGAGTCCCTAATATGGATTGGTTATACTTCCCCATGAAAATATATTCGGTTTTGTTGGTCTAATTATATAAACAACTCTTTCTTGATCACATTTTCTTCTACGCCACCAACCTGATATTCATCTTCATTCATGATTATAGAGTATTTATATAACTCATGTCTAATCTTTATAAATATAATTTATTTTTCAATAAGTCATTTTTCCTTCAACCATAGTACAAATTTTAAATTATATAGATCATCTTATGTAATTGAATACATAAACACGAATATTTTTTTCAGAACATATTTAATTTATTCATTCTATTATCTCCCAACAATATAGCATTATATCAATTCATTAATGATATTTAATTCTCAGAATTAAAATTATTCATTCATTTATATGTATTGGATGGAGTTATAAACATTGTTCTATTAAAAATATAATTTTACATATCCACTTTATACTTCTCAATTTGAAAGTGAAATTATACTCATTCACTACCCATGGTCATCGTATTGAATGTCTCTATCCGAACATTGTTTCCTCTATAATTTGATTCATATCATAGTACTTCATTAAATTCATGTTTATTGAATTTAATTATTATTAATGTAATATCACATGGAAATATACATGTATATCACCAAATCATGGTGTGAACATCACATAAAACTAATTCTTTTCAGTGGAATAAAATTTCCCAAACTTAAGGATTCATGTAGTGCTGAACTAGTTTTTTTACAACTGAAATGGGGAAATAATGAATTATTATCTTGATAAAAATACTATATAATTTAAGAAAAATTAACTGACTGTTAACCTATAATTTTTAAAAAAACATTCTATTAATATTTAATAGTGAAAACATAACATTTTACCATCCATCTCATGTGATGATGAAAAATACATCACCCCTCTTTCAGAAATCCCTAGAATTTAACATAATGAATTCCCCATAATCATTCAACACATAAAAAACATTGTAGGATAGTTTTTTAACATAACCCATGAAAAATTATAAGAATTTTATAAAATATTAATATGTGATTTTTTCATTGAATTATACATCACAAAGTGAATCAACATTTTAATTTTTCATATGAATGCATTTTTATGTTCACAATTTTTTGTAGGTTTAAAAATTATTGAATAATCACAAGGAAGTTCACTCACATAACATGATATCTAGCATGGATTATTATGCATATTAATCACATAACATGTATTCTGTACATTCCTCTTACTTACATACCATATACACAACATACTATATGAATGTTCCAAAACTGTATACATGTTCACATATAATCAATATATATATATATAATGTTAAAATTCACACCAAATATACCTTCACCAAGAGATTATGATAGTATGGGGATATATTTTTATAATAATGTTTTATAATGTGATGAGGTACATCTCATCTAGCATGGAAATAAAGTTAATATGCAACATGGACTCAATGAAGATCACAAAATCACAATTCACATACACACTCTTAATATTTTTTCTGTTGTATGAGAAATTCAATAATTTAAAAAATCAATATGTCATCCCCACTTCAACATCAAATAGATATTTAGTTAATATTTGGCATTTTTCATGAAAAAAATCACATTCAGAAACCATCTAATGGCTATAAAAGATGAAAATACATGGTTTTATTTGATTTCATAAATCCATTAGAGTAGATGACCATTGTAATATGTATATTTTCTTAATTTATGAATATTTCTTAATATATAATTATCCCTTATTAGAACCATTGTTGACATAGAGCTGCCTTATTATTCTGGACATTTTGGAAATCCATCAACAATGGAACTAGGGTTGATTCTTGAGAAAACTCAAACTCATAGTACACTATTCACACCTCCCTATATTGCCCCACCAACACACCATCATGAAGACACTCACATATGCAAACATGAATTCATATTCATTGGAATTTCATCAATCTTGATATCATTTGGTTGGTAATTGGATGTATAGACTTTGATATTGTGTAATTTCCCCAGTTGTTGGATTCCACCACTACACATATGCCCATTAATTGCAAGGAAAATGGATTTGTACTTTTAAAAAATGTGTTGTTAATCCCTCAAATGATAGGGGGTCTTTATCTGCTCTAAAAAAGAAAATGATAAAATTGGTCATTCATCCATGCTTAAAAATTGGGAAAATAGTGAAGGTAATGGCCAAGTTGGTTTCATTGTTATATTAATTAAACATCACACCATGAAAATACCTTTAAAAAACTATAATTTCATACAATTATATATATATCTTATGAGACACACAGAATAAAAAAATGTCCACCAATGGTATACCCTGAAAGAAACACTAATTTATATATTTCAAAAAATGTTTTATATAATTACATATACAATTATGCATCATATATTTAAATACAACATTGTTACCTCTTTTGATGTTCTTGATTTTATCTCAAAAAAGACTACCCAAATTATAATATCAACACAATAAAAATAATCTATATATAAGAAATAAAATATATGTTTATTAATGATATAAGGAAAAAATTAAAAATTAATACGAAAGAATACATTAATAAAATTTCAATATTTACTTGAGAAGACACATTTGGAGTTATAATAGTCACACCAGGAGGTCTAGTGAGGTGGGTTTGATTCCAACACGTATCAAATGAGATAAAGGGAATTATACTAAAATATAAAAAACATTCAAATGTGTTTTCTTAGTTTTGAGTAAGTCATATTGTTTTTACTAATATTATTGTCAATTTTAAATAATGACACATTTGGAGTTATACCGGAGACCCCATGCATTACATTGAGGTGATATTGATTCATACATGTCATAAATAACTTATAAATAGTTTTTCTGTAGTATCAAAAAATCTGAATATGTTTTCCCATTTTTTAGTATGCTAGTTTTAGTTTTTTTACAAAAATGAAATTTCAAACTAGAAGCTTGTATTATGAGTCATACCCATTGCATAATGTGTATGTTTTATGTGATACTACAACATATATTTCACATATGACTTATGAATCGATTTCCAAAATTATCATGAAAATCCTAGTGTGTTTTATGGTTTTTCAGTGAGTGACATGTTTTGAACTAAAATTTCAATTATTAACTTATAATAGACACTTTTATTCATACCTATTAAATATTGCATTAGATTGAGGTTGGGTTGAATCCTACAGGTCAAAAATGACTCGTGAATCATTTTCTTAAAGATTCAAAATAATCCACAAGCATTTTCATAATCTTCAACATGTCACTTGTTTTTTTACATAAATTAATATAAATTTCAAATAAAAAGAGACAGTTTGAGTTAAAATTGTTTCACCATGATTCTTATTGAGTTATGAATGATTCATAAATTTCAAAAATTACTAATCGATCATTTTCCTAAAATATAAACACTTTTCAAATTCATTTTCTTGGTTTTTAGTATGTCACCTATTGTTTATACATAGATTAATGTAAATTTTAAATAAAAAGATACTTTTAGTGATTCTTTCCCCACCATGTGTCATATTGAGGTGAGGAAAATTATTACATGTCAAAAATTACATATGGTTAGTTTTCCAAAAGTTTGAAATCATTCTAAAATTGTATTCTTGGTTTTTAGTATATTAGTTTAGTTTCTTTAAAAAAAATATTTCAAACAATAAATATGCATTATGAGTCATAAAGGTCTCATCATATTTCGAATTGATGCGAAATTACTACATTCATGTCAAAAATGACAAATTAATTGATTTTAATAATTATCCTGATAATTGGAAAAAAATTTCTTGGATTTCAATGAGTGAGTCGTTTTGAACTAATATAACAATTTTATTCTGATAATGCAAATATTTATTCATAGTAGTCACAATATGTGTCAAATTGAGATGGGGATGAATATAAGTCAAAAATGACTCATTTATCATTTTCCTAATGTTGGAAAACAATACTCCTATGTTTTTCTCAGTTTTCTGTATGTCATATTTTGTTTTTTCTTAAATTACTTTTAATTTTAAATAAAAAGAGACACTTTGAGTGATATTGGGAAAAATGTATTTTATTAAGGTGATTATGATTCGTACATGTATCTAATTACATATACATTATTTTCCTAAAATATCAAAATAAACTGAATTCTTTTTCTCCATTTTTAATATGCTAGTTATAAATGATACTTAAATTAATGTCAATTGTAAATAAAAAGAGGCATTTTGATAGATATCATCCACACGTGCAGTGTAGCGAGGATTATATGATTTATAAATATCTAAAATTTCTAATAGATTTTTTAATGAAGATTCAATTCAATCCAAATGAATTTTCTCAGTTTTTAGAATGCTAGTTTTATTTTTATACTAAAATGTCATTTCAAACTATAGATACACATTGTGAGTAATACTAAGCACATCATGCATCGGTTTGATGTGAGACTACTCCATAAACTTCAAAAAATGAGTTATGAATAATTGATATTAATTATCATCACAATAAGAGCATTTTTTCTTGGTTTTTATTAAGTAATGTGTTTTGAACAAAAATTTGAATTTTAAACAGATAATGAAATAAAATTAACACTCACTGAGCATCAGATTAAGGTGGGGTTTATATATAATTGTCAAATATGACTCATGGATTATTTTTCTTATTTATCAAAACAAGTAAAATGATATGATTTATTTTTAATGTATCAGATCGTGTTTTAACATTAAATGATGTCAATTTTAAACTAAAAGAGACACTTTGAGTGATACCAGCCTTACCATGAATTATAATGAGGTTTGGATTATTCATTATTATCACAAATGAAATATAGATCATTTTACTAAAATATAAAATCAATCTGATTTCTTTTTCTCAATTTCCATTATGTTTGTTATGGTTTTTACTTATATTAAAGTATATTTTCAATAAAAAAATGCACCTGGACGGATAGCAGCCACATCGTGCATCGTACAGAGGTTCAGAATAATTTTCCATGACATAAATGACTTATATCTCATTTTCCTAAAGTATCAGAACAATCCAAATATGTTTTCTTATATTTCAGTATGCCAATTGTGTTTCTTATTAAATTCCATTTAAAACTGGAAACACACATTAGGAGTCAAACTGTTCACAAAATTTGGATTTTTTATTCGAGACTTCTTCATACACATCAAAAAGTAATTATGAATCATTTTATTATGTTATTAAAATTATAGGAGGGTGTTTTGTTGGTTTTCATTGACTGAATGTTTGTGAACAAAAATGTCAATTTTAAACTAACAACAGACAATTGTTGCCTCACTGGTCAAAACTGACTCATGGATCATTGAACTAATTTATAAAAACCGTTAGTATTCATTTTCATTGTTTTCAGGATGTCACTTTTTCTATTTTAATTTTGTTAATGTCAATTATAAATTAATCAAGACTCTTTGTGTGATACTAGGCACACCGTGCATCGTATTGAGGTGAGGCTAATTATTACACATCAAAAAATGAAATATATATCATATTTCTTATAATATATTAACAATATGAATCTGTTTTCATGGTTTTTAGTTTGTCGCGTATTGTTTTTAAATAAATAAATCTAAATTTTAAATAAGAAGTGAGACATTGAGTGATACACGTGACACATTGTGTCGTATTGATGTGAGGATAATTTCTACATGTTTCAAAGGACATATATATAGTTTCTCAAAATTATAAAAAAATACAAATATGTTTTCATGGTTTTCAGAATGTCATTTGTTTTTTTTCTAATGTATCATTTCAAAATTGAAACACGCATTATGAGTCATACTGATCGCATAATGCGTCAGTTTCACATTATATTGCTTCATCAAAATAAAAAAGGACTTATTACTCATCTTTTTAAATTATAATGTAATTCATTGTGTGTTTTCATGATATATAGTGAGTGAATCATTTTCAACACAAATGTAAAATTTTAACTTATAATAAAAATATTTAGACCTACCAGTCACATCAGGCATCAAATTGAATTGTGGTTGACTCCAACAAGTCACTAATGACTCATGCATTATTTTTTCTAATGTATCAAAACAATATGAATTTATTTTCTTGGTTTTATATATGTTATTGTTCATTTTTACATTAATAAATGTAAATTTTAAATAAAAAAAATATATATAGAGATATACCGGTCCCATTGTGTGTCTTATTCTAGTGGGTTTGATTCTTACAGATCAAAAATGACACAGAGATCGTTATACTAAATAATGATAACAATCTGAATTGGCACTCTTAGTGATCTGCATGATTGTTTTGTTTTCTTACTAAAATGTCATTTCAATGTAGAAACATGTGTTTTTAGTCATATCAGTCACAACACGCATCAGATTGAGGTTTGGTTAATTCATTAATGTAACACGTGACTCCTGGATTATTGAACTAATGTATCAAAAAAATATAACTGTTTTTGCATGGTTTTCAGTACATCTCTTCTTATATTTTTTAAAATTTAATTTCAATTTAATATAATAATACACACATAAAGTCTTACCAGTCACACCATGAATCGAATTGTGGATCGGTTGATTCATACACATCAAAAATGTCAGATGGAATTTTTTTCTTAAAGTATCAAAAAAATATGAATACATTTTCTCACTTTTCTGTATATTAATTGTTGTTTTTTTAAAATTTAATGTCAATTTAAAAAAAGAGACACATTGAGTGATTCATGTCACTTGTTCTTTATGCTCGGTTTTTAGTAGGATAGTTGATATGATACCATCTATATTGACTGAGTCATTTCATACTTTTATATCACAACGGAGGATATTAATACTCCTTACATAACATTAATATCCATGCTAAAATAGTTTAGGTCTAATTATTTTAGAAACATGGAAACATAAGGAACAACTTAATTAGAGAGTCTCATTAAGATATTCATTATTCGAATTCATAATAGAAATATCATTTAAAAAACATTATTAGTATCCTATGGATGTGAAATGTAATAAAGGGTAACCATAGATGATAAATAAGTGAAAAAAGGTTTGTATCATTGATCATATATAGATAACATGATAATAAAGTTGTTTAAAGAATCTATTGTCCTTAAAAATTCATACCCAGAATATCATAGATCATAATTATGGGTCATGGATCATGCCATGGTAGTTTCATCCTTATGATTCAATTCACATTTCATTGAACATGGGGTTTCCCCTTCTATCTCAAAGGAACATTATATCTCTTTTCTGGGGTGTTGTGGATAATAGATAGGAAAATATGAAATCCCAAAATATCTATATAAAACCAAAATATGTATTAAATAAAAATGATAAGGAAAATAACATATAAATAGTAGATAAAAGGATGATAAAATTAATTAATTGCACAAAATGGCACACTTTGAGTTATACTTTCCACATCGTATATTACCGTGATTTTAATTTTCTTTCTTTGTGAAAAAACAGAGCCTCCATTTTCGTAATTTATCACCTTCTTTTAAGATTTTACCATTTCCATTGGTGGAAATTGATAATTACCGACAATATATGGATGCCTAGGTCTTATAAAAGAACAAGTCTATCGAAGATCTATTTTTCATGAGTATTTATACATTTAATTTATACTATAGTAATGCAAGAAAGAATTGATAATATTATGAGAAAAAACATAGTATATTAAAAAACATTAACTTCTCATTGAATTCTTTGTTGTATCCCCAATGCAGAATCACTCAAAATCATGATTAGTTTCAATCAGAAAATCCTGACTCGAAGAAAAGAATCCACCTATATAAGATAAAAATTTTAATGAGAGTAAAACTAAAAAGAATTAAATTAATCATAAATATGAAACAATCCACAACATCTATGAATGTAAAATCTTCATGCAATTTGTGTACATTCATCCATCAGGTCTTCATCCCATTTGTTTCTAATAAAATCTATATAGTTTTGTTACAATGATTCATTTAGATAATTGTAATAGTAAGAGAAAAATATAAATCTAAAAATGATTAATAATTATTTTATATTAAGCAATAATTATCATGAAAAATACCTCTTTAGGGATTCTATTTTGTTTATGTAGTATGATCAAATTCATAAATTTACAAACATAATAACAACACAATTTTTCCATTGGATTATTTTGGAAAATACAAGAACATTGAGAATAATATCTAATTTTTTACATGTGATAGGATTTTAAAATCATATTATATGTATGCTGATACTTTTCCAATCCTTGAACTTTTCACGGTACTCAATCTTATCCCCTTGCATCATTACATGTTTTTCATAATATTGATGCACCACCCTATTATAACAGAATCTTTATTAAAAGATAATATAATTTATATAACACGATATTTAGTTCTAATAAATTGTTTGTATTGAATTACAAATTAAAAAAATGCCACCATATGTGGATGGTTTGTTGGAGGTTAATGCATTGAAATAAGGAAATAATTATTTAGAGTATCCAAATTTATACCAAAGACCATCCAATGTTTCATAATAACTTAAATGAAATAATTAGTGAAATAAATGAAAATGTATTTGATATGACTAAAATATAGAATTATGGTGTCCTACAACCCTAGTTTCTTTTTAGCACTCTACTTGAATCCCATGTCCTAGGGTATCATCCTTTCCTGGCAGTGATCCTCAGCTACATTTCCCTTGGGTTATTTCTTCTCCCTTACTCTCTCTGGCAGGGCCCACTATTTTAATTCATTCTCTCTCTCTTTTCATTCCATGATCTGTGTTAGTGGTTTGTTTTTCACCCTATCCACCTCTCAGTGCTCTTATCTTGCATTCCTCAACCCCTCTTCAGGTCGGATTTGGAGCATGTGATACACAAAAGTTTTGGGCTACCGGTTTGGCGGAAGGAAGATTTATAGGTGTTATCGGTGTTTGTCCTTCTTCTTGGGTTTGAATCAGAATCCCAATACCTTGCTCGGGTTATGTACCTCTTTATATTCTAGTTATGGATCTATTTCTATGTTTCCTTCTTAATTAGGTTCAATCTCATGTCTTATTTCGCGTTCTCTCCCACTTTCATCTTCCTTCTCGATTGGAACTAACGAGTTTCTCAGTGCATTTTGTTTTTCTTATAGCTTGACTATTTGGATGGAAGTGATGGGTTTGGTGAATGGTTCTTGTAGACTTATATTGGGGTTAATTTTCTTTCCTGGTTTCTTCTTCATTTTAGATGGTTATGGTTGGTGTATTTTGTGAATTTCATTTTTCCACTCTCGTTAATGAGGTCGATTTGTAGTCTGTTTAGTGATTTTCATTACTATTTTTCTGATTACATCGATGATAATAATGATAACGATGATGAAAAAATAGTTCCTTTGGTTCAGATTGGGTTGGTTGATATTGATTTTCATGTATGTGATGATGGACTTTTGTTATTATAGATGAAACGGTTCCAGCATTGTCGATGATAGGCGACGACGTTGGGGGAGTTTTGAGCGGTGATGATGATTGTGTTATTGGAAGGCATCAAGGACAATGTTTCTGACAACGAGATGATAGTGGTGACCATGTCGATAGCGGCGATGAATGGATACGTTTTTTTATGTTTGAGGTCATGATGGATGATGGACTGTGAATCAATATGGGTTTACTCATGGTGGATTTTGTTGTATTTTGAATTTTTCATTCTGGAAATTCAATGTTTAATTTTTGAATTTTTCATTTTGTGGTTTTATGGATGTATGTGGGATATACTTGTCCACTATTGTATGGTTCCCATTTACCCAAAAAGTGGAATTTAGAAAATACAACAAAATGGACTAAATTATTGAATTTTTCCCTAGCATCGTTGGTATTAAATAGAGTATATCATTCCCACTTTTTAAATAAAATGATTCAATTATACCTACAACTATTTCATCCTTTTTGTCGGGTATTATTTTTGGTCTTTAGTTGGGGTGATGTGAAGACTACCGATTAAAAAAATTCATCGTAAAATCACGTCATTGTCTTTTATATATACACCTACAAAAAATATGAAATGTATTTACCCATAATTAATACAGTATATAATCTTTTATAAATAAAATCATGAAAATAGTCCTCATGTATACATTTATAGTTGTTCTTCCTAGAAAATAAGAGTGTTGGATTTCAATTGCACTCTCAACACCAATGTAGTCTTGATCATTCCCTCTATATATACTTTCTTCATAATCAACTATGCGATTACGAATATCTTTTAACTTTTTATCCATATAAACATTCAATGATAGAAAAAGTATATATAGAATGAGTGGGATAATAGTGTATTCAGTAGATACCATTTTCACAACCATAAATAAGCATCAAACATTCAATATTTACAATCAATCACATACCTCTGAGGGAAAGGCTTAAATATATATATATAAAATTGGTCACCCTAATTTAAAAGACACCGGTGATGTTGGATGCAAGGTTGGTTAATAACATAAAATAGCGTTAAACAATAATTCACCATTCGTATGATTGAGGTCAGGATAGATATCTTATGTGTTGGATAGAGTTAGTTACATTCCCTTCCCAATGTGTTATTATCCATCTACTTGTATTCCCTATATAATTTATTTGTCATCCAAATTTTATAAAAATATAAACATTAGTGATTATGGAAAAACTACATTTCAGATTTCCTTTGATAACTATTTATAAAAGCACATTTGAAATCCCATTAAAAAACTAACCATTTACAGAACTTCTTATTTAAAATAAACTATCCTTTTTAAAATAAACAAATAAATTCCAAGAACTCTTTCAAAAAAACCAAAAAAAAATTAATGTATTCTAGTAATAATCATGACCCAAAAATCATATTCATTTAAAATTAACAAAAACCATCTGTATTTTCAAAATATTCTGTTAAATCATGACACTCCCCTTATTAAAATTAAAACAGTATTAAATTCACTTTTATAGAATTCACATCCCTTTATGAAATCCAAACGAGTGAGTTGAAAATTAGTTTGGATGAAACATAAGTCCAATCCAAGTGTTTAAATTTTTATAAATATATTTAAAACTAATAAATTGTAAGGTGAAATTTTAATTTTTTAGAAACATTTAAAAACACTTGAATCATTTTAAAAGGGGTACTTAGGCATTTCCACAAAGACATAAATCCCAATATAGTCCATTTAGAAATGATATATGAATAAAAAATAACCAATATTTAATTAAATATAATGCTATAATACAATCCAAAAGAAGTCTAGTTTTAGGGAAAATTATTTTTTTACACATAATAATATCATATTGAACATAAAACATGTGAAATTTCTATTAGTGGGTCTTTAATTTGGACCATTATTCATAAAGATCACCATGTGTGAACTTCATGAGAATATGTATCAATTTCATATGATATTACATCAACTAATAGTCAACCATCATCTATTTCATTTAATATAGATGTATCTAGATTATATGTTATATTCATTTACGAATATCATTATAGAATATCCGTGTTCTCATAATAATGGGAAACTATTGTAACCTATTAATGTGAATTATATTCCAAGTGTATTAAAATTTTATTGTTATATAGAATAATAATCACTATGTGATATCATTTTATATACTTATTTTAGAATTCCATATTAATTTAGAGGTCATCAAAATTACCTAGTGGTTTCATTGGGTTGTGAAGCATAATTATGTTGGGTATCAATACTTATTTTGTACCTATGCATTGATCATGTAATCATACATCATGGATTATGTGAAAAATATTAAGTCTTCTAATTTTATTCAATTTATTGAGAAGTTAAGGGTGATTTCCTATAACAAATTCACGACAGTTAATCTGTTGGGTGATTTGACTGAATGCACAATTTGTCTGAAATGGTTGACAGTTTTTGTGCTTTGTCCAAAAACCCTCCACATACCTAGGGTGTTTCCCCAATATCCCCCAAAACACATTCATCAAAAATGTTGTAACCATGAAACACAACCATTTTTAGTTAAAAATTAATTGAAAATATCATGTTAATAAAGGATTCAAAACCTTCCTCCTAAACCACACACACCGAACCATGACCCCATTCTATAAAACATCAATATTATTGAAACATATTCTGAATACTCCAATACTTATCTGAATAAATCTTCTACCTCTTGATCATCATTCATAATTTCAAAAAACACTTTTGAGGATTTCCACATCTCATGTTTTCTTTCTGAGTCTCCATTAAAAATATGACCCTTCCAATAAATGAAAATTCAACATCATATATTGTTAGATAAAATGAACACATTTTCTATTAACCTCCCCACCGTAATACTTCTCATCCCATTGAATTCTAGGTGGTTATACATAAACATCACCCAAACCAACAATGGTCACTAATTTTCAAAAATGGACTTCTTCTATTTCAAAATTTCTGAAACACATTCAAGGCAGAACATCCAACTCAAGGAACATAACCATCCATAACCTAAGACAATTCCCATGATCAAAATTGAAATACCAATATGGCCCCTTACTGGGTTCATCAAGAAAAAAATTGAATTTTTTTATTACCCTATAATCTATCAGATTTATGTTTCTGTAAATAATAAGACTCAACATAAAACTAATAAATTCCCATTATTATATCCTTCCCATGACAAAAAGAATAAAATAAACATGAACTCATGCTACTAAAATTCACCTAGCATGGTTTCCAGCATACCATGCCATAACATTCTTGAGAATTCCAATCACCATTTGTACCCAAACACATCATAAAAAACCCACCAATGTGGATGCATACCCAACATCCTCACATTAATAATGAACATACCAACGTTTCCTTGAAATCACACTCAAAAAAAATATATATCATCCATTCCAAAAATGAATCACAAGAAATAGATTTCAAAATTCCACACAAAAATTTTGTGCTAACTCCATTTAAACTATCCATGGGTAAATCATCCCAAAAAGTATTAGCTCCAATTTTGAGTCCCTGACCATCTCACCGGTTCAAAATTTCATCTCACCTAGTGGAATTCCAAAACAACTAAAACATTACTAATAGAGTCCATACTTGAACCCCAACAAGAATCAACCATCACATCCTCTACTGAATAAATATTTTAATTGTACCCTACCACACCACTGGTGAATCTCTGACATAATAACCTTAATCCTAAAGAAAATAATCCAATTGATCATCCAGCATAACTAAATTCTCATTTGAATTAAAAATAGAATTTGGACGTGTACCTCCACAAATAATCCCAATCACACGAAACCATCTTTTTATGAGGGTCATACCCCTACAACCATCATTAAACACCCCAGAATTTGAGTGTTATCTCCACCACCTAAATCAGAAATTTCCAATCACCATAGCCAACGAACAATTAAATGGGAAAATGAATCTATATATTTGGGATGTCAATCCATCTACCGAATTCTAAGTCATTGATTTCAAGAAATATGTTGAATAAATAAATACATATATATATATATATTAGTAATTCATAATAATGTTTATAAAATCAAATACCCATGACAAAAGTATCATTCGAGAGTGGCAGAGTCATGGTAGGTGGTGGCGACATTGGAAATGTGGGCCACAGAGGGCATCACAATGGATGTCGTTTTTGCGGCAGAAGAGGGTTCAATGTTGTGGTGTGGTTTAGCACGTAGTGGTGGTTGGTTCACAGTGAAGGAGGGTCTGTGGGGGAGGTTGGTCTGTGGTGAATATGGTTCATGCTATTGGAGTTTTCTCAACAGAGAAGGGGTTTTGGGAGAGGTGGGTTCATGACAGAGGAGGGTTCATGACAGAGGATCGTTCACATCATAGGAGGGATTAGCGGTGAAGGAGGATGGTTGGGGAAGAGGATGGGGCAGCGGCCCAAAGGTCAGCTTCCATGAGAGTTTGAGGTGAAAAGGAAGGAGGGGACGATTATTGTTCATTTATATAATCATGTGATTGTTATCTTAGTTTTAGTTAAAAAGTTCATATAAAGGCATATCTTATCAGTGATAAAATAGAAATCGTTGAAAAAGTTATAATGTTAATAATATATTTATATTGTTATATATATATATATAATTATATATATATATAATTAATTTTTATTTATTTATAAATATAAGTATAAATAAATACATAATTATTTATATTTATATATAATATATATATTTATATGATTTTATATATTTATAAATTTTCTAAATATATATTTTATTATTATATATATAATAAATATAATTATATTGTTATATATATCTATAAATATTATAAATAAATATTTATTTATTTATAGTTATAAAAATTAAATGAATATGTTAATTATATATATTAATAAAATTATTAATATAATAAGTATAATTTATATAATTTTTTTATTATTCAAATTAATAAATAAATATATTTATTTATAGTGATGGAGGAAAAGGTGATGAGGTGATTGCTGCCTCCCAACGATGACGATTTTTCCCCATATCATCCAAGAAGTTTGAACCTTCTCTCTTTCAACTCGAATCACTATGTCAATCCTCCGGATTCATCATACCTAGACATAAATAAAAAACACTTCAAGGATGAGTGGATCTCTAGTTTATTCTGTTTCACCAGGGGTTCTTTCATCCCTAATTCAAATCGAGCTCTACATCATATCATACGAAAGGGATAGACCACTCATGTTATAGCCATAAACAATGTTACATTGGCCCAGATTTATTTATCCAAACACAAAATCATTGCTCAAAATTAATTAATGAATTGTATGAAACCATGGATGCTTACTAATTTTGTTGTTCTTCTAATGAAAATATGGTGTTTTAAAGACTTCAAATGTGTCTTCCTCAAACGGGGATTCTTCTATATTTTTCCCCTATTTGGAGTTAAATGGTTGAGCATGGGGTACTGTTGGTTTTAGTCATAGACCATGAACTTCTTGAATCCATGATTGGAAGCTCAATTTCAATCTACTGGACATCAATGATACATTCACACAGACATGGGTAAGAATGCATTGATTTAAGTAGGTGTGATGTCTTCGAGGGATTCTATATGATATATGATCTATAATTGGTGTTCTTATAAGAATTTACTTAACTACTGAGTTAGTTACCTATGGTAATTATGCGCGTTTCAATGTTGAAATCGGTCTTAGTTCTACAAATATTAAGAATGTGGTTCTGTCCACACCACCTGATAACATATGCCTTAGGATTTAGTATGAGAACCCCCCACCCCATTGAACATAGTGTCAATATGTAGGATATTCAACTAAAACCTATATAAGAGACATAGTTTATTGTAAATGTCAGATAAAAGGGAATGATCTGCAACACTGTAGAACCTTAATGACCCCTTTTGTAAACATCAAAGAGGACCAAAAAAGGTGCAAGATCCATTTGGTCAGGTTTATAAAACTGAAGTGAACCATGATAAGGTATCTATTAATAAATATGTTAAAGAGGATATCTCTCAAAAGTTTGGTCTTATTTCTACTAACATTGTTGATCCTATTTGATATGTTAATATGATACGTAAGAGTCTGATAAATTTGAAAAATCTTCCTGATTGAAACAAATAGAACACTACTGGGAAAAAATATAACGACATTCTAAATGGATTTTAATTTAATGATATATTATCTAGAGGCATATTAGGTGAGGAATATGTGGATTCTGATGGCAACTAGGGGGAGAAATAACTCTCTGCTTGGCTGGAGGTTGGTCGCAATATAAGACCGGAGAATATTTAGGTCAATTACCAAAGTAGATAATGTAATGAAAAGGGAGATGTGTTAAAATCAAAGAGGGATAATCCAATAAATAATTCTCAATCATCTCAAACTTCAGAATGTGTTTTATAAATAATATTAAAGGATATGGTCTATGGACATGGCTTATGTAGAATCACATCCGAGTCTTGATCCTATTGTTGTAAAGGAGTTACTTCTTGCTAGAATTAAGGTTGAATCATCTAATAATTTGATGGAAATTATTTCGGTGATTTCACTAACATCCTATAGTTCTGGTATGGGGTTTCTGAAGGCACATGGACCCCTATCCTCTTCCATTTCTAGTACTAATTTGGGTGTATCCAAGTCTCTCAGAGCCCTCCCTACCACCAGTTCCAGTCTTTTTACAATTCACTCAGAACCCTTCAGGACTCATGATAGGGTTCTAGTTTGGGTGTCTCCAAGTCACTTGGACCCTTCCTAGCCTCATGTTCTAGTTTGGGTGTTTCCAAGTCACTCAATCCACTCACAGCCTCCAATTCTGCTTTGGGTGTTTCTAATTCCCTTGGACAACCACACAATCGGATGGTGCCACATGTACTTCCACCTTCAGATCTTATTGCAAGAGAGTCACATACTCCTATGAATGATGCTCAATTGGGAATGTAGAATTTTGATTATTGCAGCAAAGATCATTTTGATCAATCTATTCATACTCATCTTCTGGCTAATCATGATTCATTGGTGGGAATGATAGTGGCCAAGAGCACACCCTCTCAAGCCTTCAATACTATGGAAAAAAAGAAATGTAAGTACTCTTAACTCTTTTGATATTCTTACTTCTGTTAGAAGTGATGATGTTGAGAAGAAAAATGATGGAGTTGCAAAAGCTAATAAAAAATATTATGTTAAGGTCGAGAAATCTGAAGATGATGGCGGTGATGGTTCTTGGATGCTAGTCAATACATAGTAAAGGGTCCAACATCCCCGCGGTCGGGGTGGAAGACTCTATTTTCATCGTATGTGTACCCGCCCAAAAATGGGTTGATGTTTTTTCATGTGTATGGATTCTGCTTTATTCCTCGAACATTGCCCCTTTTATTTTTACTTTTTTCTACAGGCCTTTGAGCATAAATATATAAATATTTATTTATAGTTATAATTTTAAATAAAAATTTATTTATTTAAATAATTTTAAAATTATAACACATATATTTATTAAATATTAAATCATACGAATATATATAATTATATATATTTAAAAGATTATTAATATTGTAACTATTTATTATAATTTTATAATTATTTAAATAAATTAAAATAATAATTTATTTAAATTTAATATTATATATATAAATACTAATTTAAATAATTAAAAAATTATAAAAGATATATTTATTATTTGTATAATCTTATAAATATATAATTAATATATTAATTATATATAATTATAATATCATGCATAAAATAAATATTTATTTATTCTATAGTTATTTAGAAAATATATATTTATTTATAATTATAACTATAAATAAATATATTTCATTATTTATTTCAATAATTGCACAATTATATCCAATATTTTTTTATGTATAGGATTATAAATATATAAAATAAATATGTTAATAATTTATATATATAATATTAAAAATATAATAAATATATTTCATCTATTTTTATAAATAATTAAATTAATATATATTAATTTATAATTATAAAATTAAATAAATAAATTTATTTATTTATTTAAATAATTATAAAATTATAAAAAATATATTTATTAAATTAATAATTTTATAAATTTATATAATTAATATATTTATTTTAATTTTACAATTATTTTAATATAACAATGTATATTTATTAGTATAAATACAAATATTTGTATTTATTTATCAATATTTATGTATTTGTAAATGTATTTATTAAGATATATATATTTATATCATTATAAAATTAATAAATATATTTATTATAACTTTATTATTATTTAAATTTATTTATTTATTTATAATTATAACAATGACTATATATATTTCATTGTAATTGAAAATAACAATAAATGTATTTAAATTATACTCTAGGGGGTACAATTACATTAAACATATGCACATATCATACATAGGCTAGAAAGGCAGTTCATACCCCCCCCCCCAAGGATAGCTCACACATCATGTCTTATTTATTCAATACATTCCTCGAAGGCCTTGTGGGCATGAAGCCCATTTCAATGTCTGAAGGCCCAATGCAATGTTACACCAACATCCTGCCCATGTCATCGTCTATTTACATCATTGTTACATCACCAACAGCCTGTGTCACAACAAGACAGTGAAAATTCACTCCCACCCAAATTTGAAACCGTGTTTGATGGAGAATAATTGGGCACCTCCACCACTAAGACACTGCCCAATTTCTATAATAATTACATATTTATTTATAATTATAATTATGAATAAATATATATATAATTTCAAAATATCAAAAAATTTATTTATAATTTTATAAATATATATAATTATTATATCAACTGTAATTTTATAATTAATATATTATATCTCTATTTATTACAATTATAATTTTAACTATATGTAATTATTTATAAATATGATTATATAATTATATATAAATAGTATTTTTATTTTTATTTTATATTTATTTAAATATATCAATATTTTATAGAATTTTATTTATAACTATTTGTAATTTATTGTAATTATTTTTATATATTCTTAAATTAATATATTAAATTACATATAGTTATAAGATTATAATTTTAATAAATATATTTATAATAAATTTGTAAGTATTTATATATATATATAATTATTACTATAAATAAATATATTTATTTAATTTTTATATTATTAGTTATAATTATAATAGAAATAAATTTATTTAAAAAATAATATATATAATTAAATTTTTTTATTATGAATATAATAAATACTTTTATTATTTAATGATATTAATATAATTTTATACGTTCATTTGAGAACATGATAGAATAATCAGTATACCATTATTGAATCATATACCATGTAAAGTATAAATAAAAATGATGAGTCATCATTTTTGGAAAACCTGAATAATTATATGGGTGTAATTTATAAATGAGTATTCATTATGAATACATAAAATATAAGTAGTCAATTATACTCACACATCAATATATTTATTGACAAAATTCAATAAAGTCATATATATTTATTTAAATATATTTTTCTTTCTATATACTCAGAAGGCTAATCCCTTGGAAAAGAAACATGATTCCAAATGTTTACTTAAAATATAATAGTGCAACGAGGGAATCCAACAAACATGATACCACATAACCACATTGATATAACGTGTTACTTCTTGTGGCTTCCCAAATATATATATATATATATATAATTATAATCATTTACGTGCTATTTTTAAAATATATATATATATATATATATCATAAAAGAATATTAATTATAAAAATGTGTGTTTTATTTAATTTATACAAATAAGCTTTATTTTTTAATATAAATATAATAATTTTATATATATTAAAATATATTTTTATTAAAATCCTTTATCAGTGTTAATAATAGCATTGATAAATTCCCACCATTGTCAATGCTTTTGGATTGAGCTGGAATAGGCCGCCCCTTTTATCAATGATTTCTACTTATCAGTGATAATACCCGACACATCCCTTTCTTGGATATGTGGTAGTATGGCTAGATTTTTTGGGCTTGTATAGAAACATAGAAAAAATATTATAATGTGTGATAAATATTGTTTTTGAAAAATTCATCAATAATAATAGAAAACCAAAAAATAGATTGCATATAAGAACATAAAATAAATCTTTAAATTCCATTCCATAATCCAAAAATAATACATCTTTAAAATAAAATTTAGTAACCTCTTTATGAAATACTAGTACTCTCAAATTTGTTCACTTGGTGATATGTACCAATGCTTTTTTCTATTTTTCTCTACTGCTCTAGGTTTTATATTTTGTCCTATTAGTTGAATATTGCCATAAATAAATGTTTAAATAGTGAATTTTGTTAGTATTCAACATTATATGAAACATCCGTGAATTTTAACATTTTTAGATGAATAACCACAAGTAAAAACAGTACAATAAATAGCCTAATTTTAAAGTTACAAATACAGTCATATAAAAATATTATAAACGATGGAACCTTAAACCCACACAAATTTCTCCATGTTTCATGGTCCCAACCTTACATCCACTCAAATTCCCCACCAACATGCTAAATCATGTTAAAATATTTAAATTTTACTTATAGGGAAGCCATAGTGAAAAATAAATATATCCGAGACAGGAGATTCCATGAAATAGTATGTTCAAACAAAAGGGTTCTAAATAATAATTCATATTTGATTTATTATTTGATAGATAACATATATAAAATTAAATAACTAGAAATTCTTGAACAAAAAAATCATAAATTATAATAATAATAAATACCTTAAAATACTTCCTCTTAATGAACAATTAATGATGTAAGAAATTAGACTATAATAGTGACAAAAAATCCATGGAAATCGGTTTGGAGTGTTTTATGAGTCTTGATGGAAACCTGAATAACCAATTTTTTCTGTTCATGAATAATATGAAAAATATATTTGTTACTAAATCTGTAAAATGAAAAGAGTAATGAAAAAATGGATAATAATATTAAAATAATCATAATTTTAATGGAATCAACATTTTTAATATGAATCTGAAAATAAATCAGAACTAACCTTCTTGTAGTGGTACACTTCACGGATTTTCATGGCATCTTTTAATAATTATTTTCTCGTTATAGAATTAATTATTCTTAATATATGTCATATAAAAGTGAAATAGTCCACAATAGAAAACATTAAAAAAATTGAATTTTAGATCATTCTATTTTTCAATCATCATTAATTCAAATACAAGTACTATGGTAGTTAATGTTAATGATGGCCAGTAGATCCTTACTAATGCATAGTAACATCATTATTCTTAAAATTGTTCAAACAAAAGTATAATAAAATTCATTACGGGTGTGGATTAAAAGTTCCAAATAAATTGGAAGCATTCAGAATAAGGTCACAGAAGCTGAGTCTATGTGCATCGAGTAAACCACATGTAAATGTGTTACTGCTCTCTAAAAATAGTAAAACGATACACATTGACATTTTTGGGAGAATCACTTTTGATTCATATAAATTTTAATTGTCAATAAAAAATCATTACATACTGAATGAATATACACAAATAAATTTCTATGCAAATGTAAAAACATTACCTTTCGATGTTGGGAATGCATGAACATATTTTAGAATTATTGGTGCTTCTTGATGAGTTTCTCCTAAAAATTTCATGAGGGACTTCAATAAAATATTGAAATTTTTACAAGCTTATATTCTCTCTAGTCATCATAAAAATTCATAAAAACACAATTAAATTATAACACATATAAAAACAGAGAGAAAAATAAGGAATGGAAGCATAAAATTTAGGTATAAAATGGATGATCTAAAAATTACTAGAGGGAAGAAAACATCCATATGTAAATGTTTCCATCCTGAATCATTGCTAGATTGTTTTTCCATTTAATGAATAGCTATAAAGAGGAAATATATTATAGGAACAAATAAGCATTTCAATTCTAGGAATCAATTAGGTATTAGAAATCCTCAAGAAATTATTAAAATTTCAGGCTCATATGAATGTAAATTTACAATTCATGCCGGGTAAAAAATTGTATAAAAGTATCAATAAGTCTGGAAAAATCCAATATATTCATGAATTGATTAAAAGAATATCACAAATCACCTAATTGAAGAGGGAACTTTTAAGTGAAATTTTTAAAACACAAAATTTATAAGGGAAAATGAAATTTTGTACAAACTATAAAACAATTAAAGAGTGACATCAATCATGACATTGTTGGTCTATTAAATTCATATATACTTTATTGGATGAAATAAGGAAGGTTCCTTTAACAAATCCAATGCACGTGCTACAACATAGTCATAAAGATCTACTATTCTGATGATATTATGAGATAAGGATAAAAGTAAGGTGTATAAAATCCATAAACATTTGAATAGTTATAGGAAAATAAATTATATAATTAATAAACATTCACAAATAAAAGAAACATACTGCACACCTTCTTCACAATCCCCCCAACCATCCTCTTATATGTAACATGGCTAAATTTTTTCCAAAATTTATGTAATTAACCTTTGAACTAAAATCATAAATAAAAATTATTACATGATAACAATAACAATAGGATTATTGATGAAAAAACTAAACACATTAATTTTGTGAAATAGGAATAAGTAGGCAATTTGAAGACATTCCACTTTTTTGAGTATCATTAATTCATATTTAAGGAATATGAGTTGTTAATGTTAGTGATGGACAACAGATCTTTACTAATGCATAGTAACATTAATAGATTATCACTAGATCAAACAAAAGTAAAATCAAATGTAATTAAGGGTTTGGATAAAATGCTTCATATAAAAAAAGAAACATTCATAATCATGTCACACCAGATGCGTTCAAGTGCATAGAATAATCCACATGCTATAGTGTTTCTACTCTCAAAAAATAGTAAAATGGTACACAATGAAAATTTTGGGGAGGTTCACTTTGGAGTCATATAAATTTTATGAGTCACTAAAAAACCCATTAGATATTGAATACATTTTGAAAAATAAATTTCCACCTTGAAGAAACAACCTTACCTTTAGAAGTTAAGAAAATAGGCACATATTTAAAAATTGTTTTTGCATCTTGATTTCTTTCCACTAAATATTAATAGAGTGACAACAATAAAATAATAAAATTTATCAAATTTTATATTCTACTTATTCACAAGATAAAATCAAAAAAACAACGTTAAATTACAATCCTAATAAAAACAGTGACAATACTAATGAATCTAAGAATAAAACTTTTAGATAAAAGAGATGAGATAAAAAATCCTGGAGGGTAGAAAATAAACCCCTATACACGTTTCCATCTAGACTATTTGATAGGATATTTTATCAGTTAATAAATATTTTTATTCAATGAACCATTTCTAGGAAATGATAAGTATTGAGAATCTATGAATAAATTTTTTACAAGAAATCTCCAAGAAATTATGAAAATTTATTGCCTAATTGAATATAAATTTGTAGTTCATGTCTTGTAAAAAGTTGTATAAAACTATCCATTACTAAAGAAAATTAAAATATCTTCATGAAGTGCATCAAATCATATCACAAATATCTTTATTTTAAAGAGAAAACTAATGTGAATTGTTTAAAAATAATAATCAAGAAAAAATGTGATTTTTTATGAACTAAAATTTTATTAATAAGTTACCATGAGAATGATATTGTAGGTCTATTGAAGTCCTATATATCTGAGTGTCTGAAATATGAAAGATTTATTTAATAAACCTAATTACATTACTACAACATAGTTATAAAATCCACTATTATAATGATCTTATTAGATACGGATAAAGGGAATGGGTGTTAATATTATATATATTTGAATAGAAACTTACAAAACCCATTAGACACTGAATAAATATTCACAATTAAAATGAACTAACTACACACATTTTCTAGAATCCCCATGAACAACCCTTTTATAAGTCACATCTCTAAAATGTTTCCAAAACATTTTCCATTGGTGTTTAACATGAAAATAAAAATTGAATTGATGATATTATAAAAATACCATTAGGATAATTGGTGAAAAAATAAGTCATATTAATTTTAATCAGGAGGCATGATGAGGTAATTTTAAATAAATAATCATCTAACCATGAAATTAAAAATGTATAAAGTGTCACTTTGAATGTGGGCTCTGTAACTTTTTGTCCTCCATCACAGAGAAATCATAGTCACTGGCCAGGTTTAAAATGAAATCTATATCCAAAAGAATATTTAAAAAATACATGATCTCATCCCAATATTAATACAAGACAATAAAACCTCACTAATAGATAATTAGATAATTAATTTGATAATGAATGAGGAAAAAATATGGTATACTATGAAAACCATAGACGAAGTTCCAAATTATGAAAACAAGAAAACCAACCTGTTGACTAAAAAAATAGGGTGATAAAGGGAATTCATCCATATTGTCACCGGATAATGTGGATCATAGTACTGAAAATAGAAGGATGGGTGATATAAAAAATTAATAAGTCAAAATTAGAAAAGATAAATCCTGATTTGCAGGATCTATAAGCGATTAGAAAGAGTACCATTGACGGGAGATTCTGGAGGCATAGGTAGGTGTGGGGGTGTCGAGGAGGTGGAGGAGGCGGAGGCTGACATGTAGAGGATAGTCAAGGATGGGAGAAGAAGAATGTAGTCGGGGAGGGTGTCAACACAAGAGGTATTTGGAGAGGTATGACGAATGGAGGGAGAAGTGTTACAGGGGTGTAGAGTAAACTAACGAGAACCAGAGGATGTGGAGGAATGCTTTCGTATACATAGTAGAATAGTATATTTCATCATCCAGTTAAATGATAGATTCTTCATTTCTAATTCCTCACAAAATTTCCATCCAAGTTGAAAAAATGAAGACATATTCAATGTTATTAATTATATAGCTCACTTAAATACTTTTAAATTTGATAAAATTATGCAACTACAATCATTATCAACATATGTTTTATTAAAAAAATAATCTCTACAATAATTTTGTTTTATGGGGAATTTTATTCCCTATTACAATTATCTAAACAACATTATTCAACCAAAAATCGTCTTATGATTCAATATTAATTACTTATTGATAATAAATAAGAATAAATAAAATTTGGATCATCATTTTGAATTTGTATGAAATATAGAGACAATTTTATGATATATATGTTGATATTTTTGTCATAACAACAATAAATTATTAATTACTCGTAAAAAAATATTCAAATTTATATAATAACTTAAAAGATTAAATGATAATATTTTTAATAAATTATTAATACGAGAAAGGTATTTTAATCAAAATTAAATTATGTGAATTTCTATAACTGAATGATTTTAATGAAATTATTTTCATAAAGTATTTAATAATAAAATTTACACATCTTTAATGGTGGTTACTAGATAAAAAATAATTATAAATTCATTTTATTATTCCAAAATAAATGTTCTTCAACAATTATCTTTATTTCAATTTTTTCATTATCGTTTTGATTACATTTTGCAAATTTTAGTAATTTTATTTTATAAAATAAACTGCATTTATGATTTATTTATGTAAAAATTAACTTTACATTAATATTTTTGGATTCTTTTTAAAATTTTAGATTTTTGGATGAATATTAACAAAAATATTTTTAAAAAAATGTAATTTTATTATTTCTAAATATAGTAATTTAAATATTCTATATCGATTTTGATTTGTTTTAATTTCACATGAGATTCATTAAATTCATAATAATCTAATTAATTTCCTAAAAAACAATATACATTATTTTTCATGAAATCAATTTTATGCTTAAAATATATAATTTTTTTTAAAAAATATTTCCTTGTGTCTCACACGTGTATTTTAAAACAAATTTCTACACTTCTACAAATTATATAAAATAAAATTTCTAAACCTTTGGAATTACCATATTGAAATTATTCAATATGGTCCATCTATTTATAAAACATAATGAATAATAACCATGGTAAATGATTATCTTCATTGTAATGGGTAAAATGTGTAAATATTCATCGAAATTATGTGACAATGCTTAAAACGTTCTAAAAAACATTACTTAGTATTATTATATGTATTTATTTCATCCATAATTTTCATAACATAGAAATTTTTTAATTTTTAATGCACTTTCTAGTGAATATGACATTTATATAATTTTTTGTAATGAATAAATACAAAATGTCAAACTCTGTCATTTATTTTGTTTTAATGTTATTGATAGATATAAAAATGATATAAGAATTAATGATGATGAAAAAATAGATTAGTAATAAACTATATTCCTAATATTAATTTATTTTTAATTATTAGTGCTTTTATACTTACATATAACATTTACATAACAATGATGAGACTCTAGTGAATGTAGTAGGAAAATGATGTTCATGATATCTTAAAATTATAAGTAATAATTTTTTTTGTGAATTATGATGTATGATGTATTTTTTATAATAATCATGATTGGTTAAAATTTATAGAATTTTTATATTCATATAATAATGTCCTCATTTTGTATTAAAATTCAAATTTTGGGAACATTTGCGAAAATGACATTAAATAATATTTAATAATGAAAAATTATAATTTAAATAACTAAAATACAATAAAAATATTTTTATTACTCAAATTTATGGGAAATAATGTTTGATATAATAACTGATTCATGTATATGAAACATGTAATTTTTTGATGACCCTCATAGATTGAACAACTTGGTATATTGGTTAAGGTTATGAGGCTATAAAAAGGGGTTAAGAAAGATATAAGTTTCACGACTACAACTTAACATGACATAAATGTATTTTATAATTTCATTCTTAACTTTTCCTCTATATCATATAATCTATGAAACATTATATATATGTGAGAGAAAGTGTTATATAGCAATATTTCATATATTTACAAGATTTTCACCAACTATAGTTATAAAAGCGGATCTAATATCCTATCATCCTAGAAACTACGGATCCATTTACCCTAATAAATTTATATATACAAAAATCCCTTCCCAAAATTCCTAATCATTTCATAAATGATCTATTTTCATAAAAATACCATCCTAGATTTCAGTACTAGTAATCCAAATGAGGTTTTCTGTAGAATATGATTAACTCTTAACTAAGTAATTTCATTTTTTATTCATTTTCACCACATTAAAGTCATTATTATGTAAGATAATATGACAACATAGAAAACCTAAAAATAATTAATTATTATTATGTTGATGGAAAAACACTTCAACATCTCTATTTTTATCCCTTGTGAAATGAAAGAATTACTAATGTGTTCATGTGGACTGCCGCCTCAATGATGTAAGGTGTTTTTTATTTCATCATTTCCTCACAAGGATGGTTATTAATATTAATTTAATGAATAAATATTTTATTTATGATATAATTATGATTATTGATATATAATATATTACTTAAATTATTACCCTTCCATCCATTTATAATTGATAAAGCTGTTTGTGCGTATATATGGACTACCATATCCATGAATATAGGTGATTGAATTATCATATTTGAATTTCATGTATAATTACAAAAATATATTTAATGTAAATAATTATAATTATTTCATGGTTTATATTTTGGATATAAGGGAACCATAATCACATGAACCATTTCATGAAACCAATGTTGTTGTGGGAATATGAATAAAACGTCTTCAAACCATTAAACACAAATACAATTGGTTTATTAATAAATAATTCATGTTAATAATTGCAATAAATAGTATAATGATAGAGTAGTAAACCTGAATATTGTTCTTATTAATGTAAAAAAATTTGTAATTTTATTATTTAGGATTAAGATAACTTATGAAATGATTCAAGACTCTAGGTAGTAGATATATCATCTTAATTTCCTTTTATTGATTGTCATGCCATGTCAAACACATGTTTTTTTGGTTTATATATTTTCATATGGATATATATTTTTCATAAATTTATTTAATTTCATGTTGATTATAAATATTTTCCATGTTATCTCACTCAATGTCAATTTGATTGAAAATGTTGCCATGTGTTATGGGTTTAATATATTGTATAATTTTTTTAGTATTGCTAATGATTTAATTTAAATTCACAGAATTATATTATAAACATTCTAATAAAACATATATATATATATATATTATAAAAATAAGGTTAATTATGTTGTTTTAATTTTTTAACAACATTTTCACTATTTGGTACATAAAATCCCCATAAAAAATGATTATTTTATAAAAACTATATTAAATAACCTGAAAGGGTAGTGGGTGAATTAAGATATTATAGTTTAAAACAACATACCATTTGGATACAGTCTCATCATTTAAATACACCCCCTCTTCGTATCTCAATGAAATGCATGAGAATAAATGGAATCATACAAAAGACATAAAAATTTTAAATGGATCAACTACACTGGGCTATGTCTGATGTGATATAATAGGAAATGTACCAATATACCAAATCCAATAAATGGAAAAGCTATTAAAATAATCCAACAAGAATCATTATCCCTCCTAGTCTACAATAAGACACAAGTTGACATCTCTCTACACTCTCAACTTATTTTTTCTCATTGGTATATTCGAATATTCTTCTATTGATCACTTCAATAAATCTTTTCTATAAATCATTTATTTCCACATGATTCTCAAATTTAATCTAATAATGAATACCTATTTACAATTTAATTTCATGGAAAATATTTATTGTTTCGAAAATTTTAACTTTCATGAAATTCTATCTAATGATTTCGGACATATAAAATTATTTTCACAAAATAAAAAAAAACCATCAGGAAACTTTTCCATTAAAAAACTCAAAACCTCTTTGTAAAAAATATATATTATATAATAGATCATCAATTCTCTTTTGAAACTCATGTTCTTATAAATCCTTCATTCAAGGAAATAATTCATGAAATTCATTCATGAATTCAAATACATTATATTTTAATTCAGGATTCCTCTGTCCATCTAGGGTCGGGTGGTTTCGCCTATGTGTAGAATTTTCATCCACTTTAAAACAACTACATTTTCTCTACTACCCAATCAGAAAACAATTTATTAATGTTTGTGAAACATATATTATTGAAAAACATATATCTGAAATTTTCCATTCAAGAAGCCTTTCATAATCATGTATCTTAACACTTTTTCAATTGTATCTCTATAGTATTTCTTGATGAATTATCCCCTGAATATTAAAAAATTCATGAAAATAATATTTCATGAATTCCATGAATTTTAAATTTTTTTCATAAGGAATCCCTAAAACTTGATATTCACAAACCATTGATCCTCTTAAAAATTTTAGACATAAAAAATTAAGCAAATATCATGAAAGGATGACAAATTTTATACTTAACTTTCAAGTCTAATTGATGTGATTTCATATCTATATCATATACATTATTCAACATTTCTTGTCAAAAATCATATTAGAACTCCAGAAGTATCATTTTCAACCTAATTTGTCAATAAATTCAATAAATCTATATAGAATATGATGTTATCATGAGGGGATTTACCCAAAAATATCCACATATGGGTTTACTAATAACACTTTACCCTTTGAAACCTAATTAATGATTATGAATTGATTGTGTTTACAACATGTTCCACTCTTCCATATTTAATGAAAATTCACATCATATGATTCCAGATAGAGGCAATTAATTTAATAAATACTCACATTAACCTTATAGGATCATTTCATAGTGTGAAAAAAGTGTAAATGGTAACATAAATCAATGTGTCAGTTCATTCTCAAAACTCAAAAATTATTTCATCACACACCTCATATTTAATGTTATAGAACCATTAATTTAACATCTCCATTGACATTAGATTTGAAACCCCAACTATTTTCATTCCCCACAAATCAGAATCTCCCTATCATGAATATGAAATTTCCTCCACTTTTAGTGAACAAAAAGGATACTCCTTTGTGAGAGTAAAATGGTAAATAACGCATACCAGCACATAGAAAAAACCAAACCATACCTCAAGGATAGGGGGTTACATTACCAAACATATTCATGTGTGTGATTTAAATTCAACTCTATGATTTATTCAATGGAATAAAAATGGTTCTTTTGTTATTTAATTCATGAGAATATATGCATCCTTTAGTTTTTAGGTACATAATCAAACATCACAAGCACATGATCCACCTTCTCCATGATAAAATGATACATGATTTCAATTTTCTCTATCCATGAGTTATGTAATAGATTTTTATAAGATTTATAGAACTTTAATTATCACAACATATTATAAATGGAATCTTTAGTCCTACAACCACATCTTTATGCTACCACTTCATTTGAAATACAATAATTCATGATTGAGTAGCTATAATTTGTTTATATTATGAGGTTCTCATCAAAATTAAATATTTTTTTATAATTATATACGAGATAACCAATCCATCAATAAAGAATGCACCACATGATGCTGGATTTCTATCATCTATTGAACCATTAAAATATGAATCTTAAAACCTAATAAATCTTGAGGATACTTTATAGTACTCAGTAAATTTAAAATTCATTAGTGGGATGATATATCAATGATATCATTTATCTGAAACTATGTGGATTTATTTGGGATTATTTTGATACCACATCACTTGGAATTTGGAAACAACTATATCAGGCCATGTCAATATTATGTAAAATAGAATTCTAATGATATTATTATATTATGTGACCATAACCACTTATTCATTATCATATTATAAGAGATACATTTGGGTTGCCACCAAAGAACCATTTTCTAGGAATAATCCATTCCCGAAAATCTCCAAACCCACTTGGCATATTTGTATTAAAAATGAATATAACATTCCTTCTTTGATTCACCTGTAATCAAATGAAAAATGTTAGTTCTCCAATCATTGAAATTTCTTAATCAATTTTCAAGAATTATAGGAAACATTTTCATTGTGCTTGATTTTATCCAGTAATGATTTTGTTGTTGAAATTCACTAACACCATCATCCTTTGAAAACATTCATTGTTTACCTACAAAATATATTCTACATGATTATTCTTAAAAATAAGAATTTTTAAAATACTGATCAATTCATGAATACCATGATCATAGTGTGTAATTTAATCCATATAATTCCTTTTATAGCCAAAAAACAAAATTTCATAAATCATGGAAAAGAAAACCATCTATCTGTCCAATGAACCCATCTTATTCTAGGAGACCATTCTAAAATTATGAACTGATATTCATATAGAAAACATTGAATTTCCTATTCACTACTATAAACATGAATAATCAAATTTTCCCATCAATGTAATAGATATAAATATTTCATAAATAAAGATTCTATCAATCATTGAGTATTTTTTTCTTATCATTTGTGATTTTGTTGAAATTCAAATCTATCATCATTTAATTTTTTTGGAAGAACCATAATATAATGATAACACTATTTTCATGAGAGTATCAAAATAAATCCCTATGTGTAGTTCTTTTAAAAATTTCAATGATCTAAATTAATATAATGAACCTAATTTTCATCTCCAGATTCGTATTTTAAACACATTACTTCTACTTGAGAGAGAAAGGATTATTAATGTAATTACTTCATTTTACATGTTTGAACTAGCACAGAATGCTCACTAATGTTGTTTTTTCAACCAATTTCATCATTACTCATATGATTCCATACATATATATAAGTGACATAATCTTATTCATCATTAGAATTTTATTTTGAATCATCATTTTTATCTTTCTCCACCCTAATTTAATTTACACTATATCACTATCATCATGAATCTATTCCAGGTTTTGTTGTATATTCAATTCGTTTTATAAATCATTTTGATCATTTATTTTAAAGAAAAATTACCATCCTTTTATTGAATCATTTTTATGATTTTATTTTCCTTGAGTAGCCATGGAATATCCTCTCATATATATGAGATTAAAATGTCCAATTATAATCCTTATTTAGCCAAAACACTTACTTCTAATGATTTAAAATAATTTCAATGATAAAATCATAACATATAATTTTTTGTAAGCAGTGATGATTTTGACAAACAATTCACTTTTAAATATGATTTCTAATGTTAAGACTCAATACATATATTTTTTATTATGATTTTTAATATGAATTGTTAGGATTATATTTTTATAATCAAAATTTTCTTATTAACCACATCATTTTACTGGGGATTTATCTCTATTAAAACATGGTTCCTTAACATATGTTTCTTGAGATAATATTCTTCTTGGCTATTGGTGAATTATGTACCATTACTAGTTTGAAACCTGAATATGTTTTTTATTATATTCCAATCATATTCTCTCTAATATTGTAGTATTCAACAATACACCTTATACATGTGGGAAATGCACAATATCAATGACATCCTAATGAAATCATCAATAAAAATAACATAATAATTTTCCCCATCAACCGATCATGGTGTGATATGTAAAAACACATTAGTATGCATCAATTAATAAACCATGTATAAATTATTTTCACATTATTTTTATGTATTTATGATGTTTATCTATTTTTTGAAAGAATCACACATGTGATTATGATTATGTTTTATATTGGGTAGATCTTGAGTTGTGTCACATTTCACAAAATCATACAGAGTTGGATGGCATATAAGGACAATTAATTTATTACAAAACATTTTTTCATCATATCCTTATATATGGTGTATATATTATTCTCCACAATCAATGTAAATATTCATCATTTTTCACTTTATCTTAAAAAAATTGCATAGACTTATCCCTTAGAGACACCCAACATCTTGGAAAATATTATACAATGTTTTGAGTCAAACAATTTTCTAACACTAAATAAGTTTTTACTATGGACATAGAAAACCACAACAATGTGATATCTCATATCATTACCACCAATCATGGATTTCAAAGAGAGATTAATACTCAACAATTTATAAGTACTTAAATATGAAAAAAAACATACTTCTAATATGGGACACCTATTATAAGATCCTTATTTCACGTTATATAGGATTGGTATCCACATAGAAGGATCCATACACATGAAGGATCTGATTCTATAATGGAAATCTATGAAACCATTACTTTCTTAGATAGTTTCTTATTTATCGACATCATTGACATTATTGATGGAGTTTAATGGTATTGTTGTTCTTCATTAGAGAATTCTGGACCAACATCATCTAACAAAGTTGAAAATTGATATTTTTCACCTCATAAGATGATTTTGTATAATGATTTATGACAATACATTGGATATTCATTGTAATATTAGTTTTAATTGTTGATACATAATATCTTGACATAATTTTAAATCCCCAAAACCTAAAATTGTTACCATCAATGGAATTTCTAAAAAATTAAACATTATTTGGATACCTATGATTATCTTTCTCTCATTGATATATATTGTATATGGAACCGACATTTTCAGAGTTTCATATCTTTCTGAAATAGTGAAACTTGATACGATGTGTTTTATGGTATATAATTAGTACTCAAATGGTTGTACTATTAGTTCTATATACCTTATAATTTTTATTCATACACAAAATGATCCTTAACCACAAATTGGGTGGTTGTGATCTCACATCAACTTTTACTTATTTCTACTTTCATTCAATCTAAATAAAAGTAGTGTCATTTTGATGCATTTTTTATTCCCTTAGAATTAATTTGATTATTGAAAAATAAATACAAAAACAAATTCCACTTTTTCTATCTAATTTGACACCTATTTTCCCAATATTGTATTTAGAATGAAGATTTTTTCATGATATTTTTTCTATTTTATCACATTATGATAACTTCATCTTCATATTCTCATATGTGTTTTATATTATATATTTTTTTTGTATTAGTTAAAACATCAATATCTCTAGACTATTCATTAAAATTCACCTTGTATTTAATGAAATTCAATGAGTATCCTTGATTTTCTAACACTAGATCTCCAATTTCAGCATTTAAGGAAGAATTATCTAATTCCTTATATTTAATATTGTTTTTTCATCATTAACTATGCTATTTTATTTCTTTTTTTGGCTCCCCAAATACATATCACTTTAAGATAAGCCTTTAATTCATTCTTGATGTCAACTCTTCCTTCGACATATCCTTCCTCATTTCTATATTCATCCATTTTCTATGAGTTACCTAAAATATCGACTATTGTATTTTTTCTATGATCCATGTAGTTCTCCATGACTTCTACATTACATTCTCCTAATCTACAATTTTTTTCATACATAATTATTAATTTTTATAGAATCTACCATAAAAAGTTTTCTTTTTTCATTCAAATGGGATGAAATATTCTTTATGTAAATATCAAATCAATCAATATCATTACATTAGAATATCGTGGGGGAAATTTTATATAATATTTCCGAAAATTTCATATAGAAATAATTCTAGATGAAGTTTTCCACTAAAGTTTTATTTTCATATTTATAGATTTTAGGAATGGAATGACATAAAATCAACCACATTTTATTCTTCTTTACTATCAATAGTTTTTAGATTATTCATGACCATGAATTCCACCTCATTGGACATCTATTTTTTAAAATAAACTCATTATTATCATTTCTCAACTCACACGGGATAGAAGTATAGTGAATGTAATCCAATGTCCCCTTTTTTGGTAATTTATCATCTATTAGAGATACATATGGATTGAAATTATGTGTAGTTATTATAATGATATGATTAATCACCATTAAATCATTAATAAATTCAGCGAGACCAACCATATCATTCAAAACAATATTAGTATTATCAAAGAATGCTAAAAATCTAAATTGGATTAATTGTAAGGTCTTTATTTTTATTCTATAGAACTTACAATTATCCAATATATCATTTTATTTACCCTCAATGATAAATATAAAATTTTTCCTCATGGAATGTGATGTATTAAAAGAAATACACTTCATCTTAATTTCATTGGACAAGGCTACCCATAATGCATTGATTCTTCTAGAATAGACATTACATTACATTGAGTATACTTATGGTATTTCTCCACTATCTATAATAGAAGAAATAAAATCCATCATAGAAATAACGACATATATTTCAATTGATCATAAGTATTACAACATCTCATTCTTCAACAAAAAAAATTCTGTAGGAGATCAAAATCATATATTGATTAATAACCTCCATTGCATACACTAAGAGAGAATCTCTGACATTAGACATTCAAAATGATTCAAATTTTTTTCTATATAGGATAAATAACATGAATGAGTGCATCAAGGTTTAAAAATATAAAACACACACCCCATTATATCTTTTTTCATCATAAAAAAACATGTTTCCATCCCTTTCCCATATATTCCTGAGGTGGAAAGAAAACATACATGCATTAAAAAAATTACATTTTTCCCCAGCATTGGGATTCATTTATGTAGAATAAATGGATTGTTCCATGTTACAAATCCTCTAAATCAAACTTCTATTACATAATTTTAAGTGGAATAAATTTCCCATAGTTTAAAACTAATCAAAATTTTAATGGTCACTCCCCTTTGAATATACATTTTCTCCCATCTCATTTAAAATATTGTTCCATAGATAAGTTTCATAAACCTTATTTGTTCCTAATTTTTTCATCATGATTCTCTATATTAATTTACTAATTAAAAAATATTTACCATATATTTTATTTATAATCCATCTAGTTGGTTTATGATTGGATTTTCCAAAATAGTATGTCAAATTTCATAAAACATCCCAATTATTGAAGAAACAGTAAAGACTACACAAAACATTTCCTTTCTCAAAACTCATAACAATTTTGGAAAAATTATAATATTTTTAGAAAATTCCTTCGTTATTGAAACTAATTTTCTTCAGAATCCCTGAAATAAAAAAAATCATTCCCCAAAATGCTCAACGGGTTCAGAGGCATTGTAATTTCATTAAGGGTTCAATTCTCGAACTATGGGGTTTTTAAACCCATTTATCAAAATTTCTACCAATTCATGAAACCATAAATCTCACCAATATATTATCATGAAAATTTTCATTATTTTTAAATAATATAACGTTATTTATGATTCTTCATAAAATTTTTCAAATTTTTAATGATTTCATAATCAGATATATTATCATTATTTTTACATCGTGAGTCAGTAGTCATTCATGAATTATTATTTAATAAATCCTTGAAATATAATGAATCCAAAATTTCATGAATTCAAATACATTTACTTATATTTTCATGGAATCTTGAAAAATACAAATTTCAGAAAGAATAATGCTTCCAATTTATTTTGGTCAATAAAATTCTAGAAAACATGTTGAATGAATGAAAAAGTCCACAAAAAATCACTATGAAAATTATTGATATTTATGTTCATTTTCATGGTACTTTGTCAACATGAATAATCATAAATCATGCTAGAAAACCAAAATCTCCATTACAAACCTAAATATTAAACAAACTCAATAAAAAAAATACCACTATAAAGTTACCTTAAGGTATTTATCCCCATAGTTTTTAAGAAATGTCTAATGTATTTCCACTTTTGTAGGTGAAATATTTCATTAGTATTCATTTTCTTCAAAACATGAATAAAATTTTATTTTCTATGATTATATTTTAGTTTTAAATAAATTTGATTAATATTTAAAATTTATTTACATTTATTTTATTGTAATGTTTATAATATATTAAAAAACATTTTAGTTATGAATTTTTCCCAAATTGAGAGAGGAACATTTATTTTCACCTCAACCACATGACAAACACATTATGATATTATGACACTTCTTTTAATTTATGATTCCTATATAAGATTATTTTTTAATTTTAATAAAATAAATTACCACAATATTCTTTTATTTTTTAAAAAAATTGAATAGAGAATCATTTTTCTCATGTTCTCAAAGAATAGTTTTAATGTTCTTTAAATGCTATTTTCAATCAATGTCATCATTATTTAAAGGGTCGTATAGTTCACATGGGATGTTAATTAATGATATTATCCACTGCATATTTGATGGATGGATTGTGATATTTTTGTTCAATTTATTATCTGGGTATATATATTAAAATTTAATATTCTATTTTTTCATTAACAATGTTCATTTTAATGGTTTATTTTGTTATTATTATTTTCTTTTATATGATGAATGAATTAGACATACTAAGACATGATGGAGCATGACTATATCACATTGATGCATCATTAGGAATCTTGAGAAATAATATCTTGGGTATCTGGAATATTCTATACCTATTTATTTAATATCAATTACTATGAGGTAGTGGTCATATGATTCTGATGTCCAAAATTATGGATTTAATAATTATGAAATAATTTATTTTTATCCATGTGAATATTTACATTGTCTATGGAAATTTTTCTTGTTTATGATATTGATGGTTTTTTATAGAATTAATTTTTTTTGATTAGGAAATAAAAATAATCTATGATTTGAGGGAATGTTTTTATCTTCCTTAAGTGAAAATTTTGATTTTATGGAAATAATTTCATGATTATAATGATAAACTCATAAATTGTTAACTTAAATTTATACGTTCTTATTAAATTTTTTAATAAAATCATTGGGAAAATATTTCATATCATGATTACGTTTTAATTTTGAGAAAAATGATTATTTCGTAGAAAATATAAATATTTTCATGGATATTCATTTTTATAAATATAATATAAGATATAATGTTTTTTTGTAACCCTTAATGAGATTTATGAATCATCCAACATTTATAAATAATTTTAATAGGGCCTAAGGTTTATTGGGAACTACATCATGGATTATCATTCCAATATTAGTATTCCTCTAAAAAGAATAACATTTTATTTTATTGAACCATGATTATAAATATTATATTATTTTTTTTGAAAAAATTGACATTGAGTGAAAGAACCCACTTTTTATTGTATGGGATTAATATATAAGTCATTTTTATCAAATTATATAAAAATTGAGTCAAAAAAGATCCATATTATTTATAAATGGTTAATACTTTTTATAAATTGTGAAATTGTGATTTTTTTATAAGATGGGGTGTTATAGATAAATATTGAATGATTAATATAACTTTAGGGTTTAGGATTTCATTTAAGAATAAGTGTAAATTCCTCTATATCAATAAATGATAATATTCATTGGAGAATATGACATCGTTAATTAAATTTTAGTAATTATCCTTATAATAATATGGATTTTTTATTTTTATTTCATGTTGTTACACTAATTGTTTTTAGATTTAGTAAACTAATGGAATTAATATGAACCATTTTTAATGTTTATGTGAAGGAAAATGTAATGGGTGTCAAAATAAGATACATAATGAGGACATATATAAAGTGAAAACTATTATCTTTATTCCCAAATAGGTACATCATGTTTTTATTTACCACATAAATGATGGGGAGTACACTGAAACACCAAGTAATAGAAAAATGGAGTTTCATGTATGTTCACATGGTAAAAATGTTGAATGTAAATAGAATCAACATCCTATATTTCAGGAATATAGAAAGAAAAATCCTAGGAAATGTATGAAGGGATCTTTTAGACGTTTCACATGTGGGAAATGAGGTAAAGGAGGAATAAACATTTTTGAAAAAATGACTATTTATTGAGAAGAAAACCAAAAAGACATCATGAATAAATATTTACTAAAGAAATATATTTTTATAATGATTCAAATGAACTAAATATTAAATATAGATGGTATGATTTTATGTCATTTTCCATTATGTTTGTCTATGTAAACAATATTAAATTGATTTATTTTATTCATAGTTAATGAATTTTTTATTATATGATGGAAATTTTGGGAGTAATTTTGGAAAACATGGTTAAATTTAATAAAGGATCATAAAATATTTATGCCTCTATATATAGGGTTTCAAGAGTTATGATGTAGTAATATTTTATTTTTTGTGTTAAAAAATAAAAATATGGTCATAGTTCTAATTAAATTAAAATTTTATTGACGTTCAATATTATGGAAGTATTTTTGGAAACATTTATTGAGTTTTATTAATTGTTTGGGATATAAGTAACGATTATGTTTATCATGTGATTTAGTGAAATGGTTATTTGAGGATAAAATCACTCATATTTATAATTCATATGTTAAATGATATTGATTACTATTCTGGATAATATAAACATAGATGTTATGTTTATTGTGGATTATTTATAGAAAATTGTAATTAAATTTTAGAAAATGTGTTTAATCATATAGATATCCCTGGGATTGAAATTGTTTTTAGTGACTAAGTGATTAAAGAATTTGTTCGTGATGATAAATATTTTTGAAACAAACTATGATTATGGAAAATGGAAATATTTCAATAAAATATGGTATAATATCTGAATAATAAAGGGTGAGTTATCATTTATATGAATATATGTTTTCACTATGGATATTTTGTTATTTTAATTATTTATAGGATCACTTTTCTTATTTTTGTGATTATAAGATTTCAAGATATTTATTTCTATGATGTTAGGTTTTTCAAATATTCGTTAGAAGAAAATTTAAAATTGATTATTGAAGATTATGTGATCAAATATTTCATATTTTTTGGATTTGACCATAGTGTGGAATAATTTAAATAGTTTTACAGATATTTTTTATTGAATAAATTCTTTTCATATTTGGGGTTTATTGGTAAGTATTAGGAGATTAATTTAGTTTTTTATTCTAATTAAGATTTATTCATATTAGATATTATCCTATCACCTTCTAACCATTTTTTGGATTTTATTAAATTATACGATCCAAAGAAAAAACATTTCATACATTTTTTCGATCTTATGATCCACTAGAAATTGACTATAAATTTATTATACTTAAAAATTATTCTAAATTATTATGTTCATAGAGTATGATATAAGATAAAAGTTGAATATTATTGAAGCATGAAGGGTGAAATGCAAGAAATATAGCATAATACAATCATGTCTACACATATTCTTTAAATACCTCTCTCCATTGTGAAATAGTTACAAGATTTTATCATGTATTATGTGGAATAAAACACTAAACCATCAAGGCATGCATGCAGTAACAAATATAGATCCATAGGACATATATATGTAAATTATTTTATAAAATAATAGAATTTTTTATCTTAACCATGAAATTAATGTTCATGATGAAATATATGCTTGATTTTAATATCTTTTAATGATTATTTAAATTTTAGAGAATCTAAATAAAATTATTAGAATATATTTTCATTAAGGGGTGATGTATCACCATTATATTTTAGTTTAATATAATACAATGTTCAATTTCTTGTACCACACACAATAAATACCATAAAACAAATCACGCTATATTATTAAAATATTACCCTTATAACATAACTATTGGATTAATGCCAATACATAAAATAAAATACATTATAAAATATATATATTGATATTTTAATTAATACCAAAATATTGACAAATTCCTAAGAAATAATTTAATTTTAAAAAATATCATAATTTATTATATATGTTAATTTCATAAAACTTATTTTTGTGGGAAATTATTTTTATAAAAATAAATTTATTTAGTAACTATAAATGGTTGATATTAAAAAATTACAAACTATATAATTAATTATATTTATTAAATTTATTCTAATTGTTGTTTTATGATAAAAAGAAGTATTAATTAGGTTTATACTTCGAAAAAATAATTTATAAAAGACAATTTTTTTATGTCTGGATATTATGATTTATTTTTAAAACATAGTGAAATTGTATTTGATAAATTTGAAATAATTTTTGAAATAAATAATTATTTATAATATGTGATATTTTTTTTTGTAAAACATAAATTATTGGATGGATACAAAAAAAACTATGATTTGGTAGAAACTATCACTTGATTACTATTAATAAATGTAATTTACATTAACATTTTATTTTTTATATTATTTTATAGTTATATATTTTTAAATTTTTTAATCATATTCCAATTAATTATATGTGAATCAACATTATACATGACATTGGTACACAATGGTTTTTTATGCTTAAAATGAGTATTTTTACAAATTTTTTCCATTTCAATTCTGTAGACATATATTAAAAATACTTTTTACTATTTTATCAATTTAAATAATTTAAAATTTAATCCATAATTGAAGACTTTATATACTAATTATTTAACACTCCACAATAATTTTTATTAACAACGAATATTAACCATGGGAAATTGTAAATTATGTTAACCAAGGTTACAATTATGGGATAACCCCATCACCGAAACCTGGTAGTTGCACCCTATGGTTTTATCTCATGAGGTATCAGTTTCAATCCTCCACAAACATAAAAATTTAGGATTTTTTTCTCCCTTTACTGAACAATGTAAAAAATATTTACAATTATGGGATAAGGAATAAAAGTCTCTCAAAACATTTCTATAATATCATTATATGTCTATATTTCATCTGTTGTACTTATTTTTTTTAATATATAAACATTTTAGGTAACTTTACTATGATTATGATCATTTAATTATTTTATGTAAACCGTAATTACAAAATTTTATTATCCCACAGTTATTTTGTATCATTACATGGATATCAATAAAAATAATATATTGATAAATCTTAATGATAAAATTGATTAATAAAAAAATAAAATTTATGATATTAGATTATATTTTACTTTTAGTGATAGTTTTATTACATCTAATGGTTATGTAATGACTATGTAACATTATTACAATTAGATGAAATATCATGTAAATAATTTAAAAATCATAAATATAATAATTATTATGTCAAATTTGAATTCCATTAAATATCATGGATAATTAAAATTTTTAATTTTTGGTGAATGCGTTTATATTTAAATTGTAATTTTATATTTGTGTTTATAAATAATTTTTTTTTATAGTAATGAAAATGAATTTATATGTTTTTTATTCATTTTAATATTATTTTTTGAATAATTATAAAAAATACTATCATAAATAAATTGTATGGGAAATCTGAAATAAAATAAATAAATATTAATTAATGGGACACTTTTAATTTTTCAAAATACCTTCTTGAACCTTAGATATTGAATTTTTATGCCCACATTTAAGGATTAAGGGGTTAAAGTAAGAGATATATTTACGATACCACATAAACATGTAAATTTTTTATTGGATGAATTTATATCGACTGTATACACAATATATTTGGTGACATTAAATATAGGATCCATTTTTATGTGTTAATAACTTATTATATAATAATATTTTATTTATATACGAAATTTCTACCCACCTCCAATATAAAATGACATCTCCTCTCCTCTCTTACGTTGGAGTCATGATCCACATATCTCAACCAATATATACCAAAATATCATAATAACATTACTCACCATTACCTACAGGTTATTATCTCCAAAAAATATTATCCTTGAAGGATTAATTTGTAAGATAAATTAGGTTAAGTAAATATGAATTATAACTATTAAATTTGTGTATTCGTGTTTATTACCTATTGAAAACTCATTAAATATTATAGAAACAAGGTGATATAATGATATAAATGTCTTATATATACTAAAAATTTATTATATATTTTTATAAAACCCTTATCGTTTCCTTTTCCATCCCATCACATATAAAAAAACACTCGTTCATACATATGGACAATCATCTCAATGAAGAAATTTTTTACCACTTTCACCACAACCCGAAAAGGCTTCATATTATAATGGATTTAATGAACAAATATGATACATGTGATAGAGTTATGATTAATTTAAAAGACCATATTACATTCCATATTACGCTTCCATCCTCTAAAAAATTATATCACACCTTATATATACGGTTGACTTCTACCTTTGTGTAGCCATTTGATTTGTTTTGCATGTCCTAATTTCATATATGGTAAAAAATATATTTAATGAATACATATTATAATTATTTTTTATTAATATTAATGAGATGATTTATCGATAACCCTCTTCCCATGTTTTACCTACTATTTGTTTTGGATTATAAACAAAAAATTCTCAAAATATCTAATATAATCATAAATGATATAGTAATTAAAAAATACAGGGTAAAAAAATATTAATGTAATAATAATTCATTAATGTGAATGGGAAATTTCTATTAAGAAGTGATATTACTAATATATTTTTATTGTTTATGAGTATAAGAAATTATAAACTTACTCGGGACTAAATGTAAATTATTTCTCATTTTAATTATTTGTGTTGAGACTCATGGCTTGTCCAATAGATGTTTTCTTTTTTTTGGTTAATATGACACAATATAAGTGTATTTAATCTTTATTTAAATCAAATTATAATTGTTTAAAAATATATTTCATGAACTATTTTTCAATGATATTTTGATTCAAATGTTTCACAATTGTTAAGAGTTTATTCTTAAATATCATTGTTATTTGGGATTGTTCATGATTAAATTTACATTAGGGTAATTTTAGGGTATTTTTATCATAAAAAATATAATTTATCATAATATTGTTATTTTAGGGTTTTCCATATTTTTATTACATCTTTTTATATATTTTTTAATTAAATTGTTTGAGAAAAATGTTTTTATAAAAATAAGAAGTAATTTTATTTTTGGTTGGGGAATATTTTTTCCCATATCCAAGTTATTTAAACATTTTTCAATAATATTATTTTTTAAGATCAAATATTTATTTTAATAAAATTCCATAATATTTTCTTTTCTTTTTAATGGATTAGAAGTTAATTTTTAAAGAATGATTCTAATAGGATAATTTTAATTTCAAAAATGTGTTAAAAAAATATTTGTACAAATATCTACTATTAGAATGATTTTAACAAATTTTATGATCATTGAACTCATTGAAAAATCCTTTAAATGATTCATTGATTTTTTAAAATAATAATTTACTAAATATTATAGGATATCATATTTATAATTTTGGTAAATGAAAAAAAATTCATGTTTTTAATAAAATTTTAAATTATCATTTGAAGGTATTTTCACCAATATCAATATCCATTATGGTTTATTATAAATCCTTACTGATATAATTTTTCGATTCCATAAATGTTATTTCTTTTGTTGTAAAATTATTATGTATCTCCATTTATTTAATGGGTATTTCAAAATAATGTTTTTCTATAAGAATTTCCATTTTTATAACACATTGTGTTATTAATTTATTTAATATAATGAATGCATTAGACTTAGTAAACTATGGTAGATGATCTATATAGACCATATGTTCCATGATAATTCTCAATAGACAAACTATATGTGGTATTAAGCATATGTGTTACCAAATTTATAATTATATATTGGAATGGCGTATTGGATGCAATAATGTGATGTCATGCATTATGGATTTTTTCATTATGAAATTAGGAATTTAAATCCATGAGATTATGTATATTATACATATATATATATTAGGTTAATGTCAAAGATGATATTTTTATGGAAATATTTCTATATCATAAGGTATGAAACATAGATTTTTATTTAAATGGAATGCCTATTGGGTTATATGGGTGAAAATTTTCTTTTAAATGAAATATTTTTATAATTTTCAAATAAATTATGAAGAATTATGATTTTTTATTTATTATCAATGATTATTTTTTTAAAATAAATTAAAAAAATCAATTTTATTATTATGTAATTATTTATTTTGTAACCAATTTTTACTATTTTTTAAGGTAACCATTTTCTGTAATTTTTATGTTTTTCACATGAATATCGTGTACCTTTGATTTTTTATAACCCTAACAAATCTTTTTTTTATATCAACTGATATTCTAAAATTTTCATCACATGGATCAATGATTATTAGGATCAAATTTATAGTAAATATTTATGTTATATGTATCCATATTAATAGATTATAATGTGTTTGAAATCTATAAGAGTTCAAATTTATGAATCCCATTTTTGTGAAAATGGCCAATGATAAAAAGTGTCCACATTGTATTATATATTTTTCTTATGCAATTGTTTTCCCAATTCAATAAAATCCTATGATAAAATGTTCTTATAAATGTATAAAATTGAATCCTTTGTTAAAAATTAAGTAATTATGGGTTTTTTATTTCATGTGGAATTATAAAAATGTACTAATGTATAATGTTTTGTCCCAAATCCCACAACCAATAACCAGAATAGACCACCATGTATCCTATGTAATATCTCCTCATATTCAATAGACAGATGAATATCAATAGGGGTATAAGGTGATATCATTATTATAAGATCCCCACCGGTAAAAAAACCATAAATCAATGTAGAAGTAACATATAATAAATTATCCCAATATCAATTGGTATAAAAGAAAAAATAATCCTCAACTAGCAAGAAATAAATAACATAAAACATGTAATTTCCTAATGAACCTTTGATTTATCACATTATTTAAGTGTAAATCACAAATATGTTCTATGCGTATATCATATGAAACCCTTGAGAAAAACCAATAAAAATAACCAAATCAAAGTCCAATGTCTTGACCTGTCCTATATCCCAAATCCAAACAAGCTATCTAACTTAAAATCCATATTTTGACTTCTAACCAAAAATTTTCATAAATAATGTGGTTTTTATAAATACTAATGAACAGGGTCACCCAATTAGGTTATGAGTATATGTTATTAGGCCATCAATAATGATGAATCAAATTGGTCTTGTATATATAGTGTATATACATCATAATTTCTCTTAAATAAGAAAAATAATGAAATACAACATAATACCTATCATAAAAACTAGTGGTACACAATCAAAAAGCGATTGAAATTACGTAATTCATAATACACTTGGGTTTCTCTAAACATATCACTATATATCTTACTTGGAAAGATATCCTAAGTAACACCACATAAAATTCCATATTTGATAATTTACATTCCTCAACACCTATAGTCATCACATCATACTCCCATTACATTGTCCCTATGTGGTATCATATTAGACCTAACTCAAAATATCCCTTGGAGTATCATCTCGAACCTATAACATCATAACTATCATATAAGGCATAAATTATAACCCAAAATAATAGAACAATCTTCGGAGTATTTAAAACCAACTCTCAAGATCATTACAAAATAAGAAAACAACACATTCAACACATGTTCATCAATATTTGTAATTTCATCCCTTCTCTATCACCAAAAATTAAATCCCCTGTATAGTTGGAATGATTCAAAATTAGTAACACTTTTGACACATGTAAATCCTGATGCCTAAAGTATAGCATAATCTTTTCTATAACAATATTTTTTTCCATTTTTGGAATTTTTTTCCAACCCTTATTATAATTTTACACCCTAGACCCATACACTCAGAATTGGTGAGGAAAACAAATTTTTTACATATTTTATTTTATAAAAAATGTGAATAAATTATAAAACATCCATAATTAAATATTTAAAATGAATTATTGACTCATATAAAAATAAATGAACATTAAGTTTTATAGTTTTAATAAATTATTAATAACCATTTATATAAGAAACCCCATGTATTTCTCATTAAATTAGAATATTTTATATTATAGAAGAAACTACTAATTTCCAAATTTGTGTTCAACATTTAAAATAATATCTTCTCCAAATGAAACCCTTATAGAAATATCACATATAAAACTCTTCTTAATATATTGGGGAAATGGAATCCTATAAAGTTTTAGGTTTAATGATTTGTAAAAGAAAATATAATCATGAGAAAAATAACGGATCTTATAATTTATAAATAATGGTTCGATGAAATAATCAATTTGAATTGAATAAGATATTTTTACACAAAAATCATGATATTTAATTAATGATTCATCACATGAAACATTGGAATAAGATATTATAAAATTCTTATGAGGAAATAGTCAAGAGATATTAGAAATTAACATTTCTTATGAAAACCATTAAAAATAAATGATTTCCTAGAATAACATTGAAGTTATATTAGGACACTATAGTATTCTCACCCTTAAAATAACCCTTATAATGAAATATCATACATAGTCAATTCTAACATAAATTAATTGGATAATATGTCATTATAGAATTTATTAGAGGGATATATATGACCTACCCATCATATTATATAATTTCTTCTAACTACAAAATGTTTGAACACATAGATCAAGTACCTATCATCATTAAACTCATAAAAAATTCATCATTTCTTCATTACCAAAATACCCCAATGAAAGAGAAATGGGTTTAAGGAAAATTTCCATACTAACAACATTATAAGAAATATATAGAATGATGTTGGATAGTATCATAAGAAAATATTCCATTTATAACAAAAAAATTGATAATTTCTTTTAACATAATTGAAAAATAAGATTATAAAATCATTACAAAATTTTTATGGGAAAAAGATAAAATACCCATTTCAGTTGGTAACCATTAAAAATGAATAATTCATATAAAAATGGGATTATATTTTTTAAAAAAAATTATAGGAACATATTAAAATAATAATAATAATGGAGATATTTTTTATTTTGAAAAATAGATCAATCATTAAATCATAAAAATTTAATTTCATACAATTTTAATGAGAGTCAAAAGATACATGTTTAGAAAATGATAATAAATTCATTTTAATGCCATAGTAATATAAGTCATGGAATATAGAATATAATCAATAAACTATTTAGGTTTATAAACTAATTTTTTTGGCATAATATATATTACATTGACAGATATGAAAAATATTTGGGTGACTGATTATAAAATATTGAATTAAATGATTTAATATAAACCCCATTATAAATTTTAAAATAGAAAATTTTTTTAAATTAATTAAATAGAAAATTGGATAGAAATAATATTTTTATAAACACATTCTATATATAATATTTACAATATTCATGATTTACACAATATATAATAAAATATATGTATAACTTAAAATATGTCACAAGGGAAGAATATTGAGGCAAATAACTCTTACTAATTTTATAAGGGAAGAATTGAAATCTCGTTAATTATAGAAAATATATTTTTGTGAACATACCTTGAATTATATGTAATAATATATAAAAATATATTCACAGGGTAGTAAGTAATCAGAATGAAAAATATCATGGTTCACAATGACAATCATTGCTCATGAAATTGATATTTTGACCCTAAAACCATTAAAAATATGAAATAAATATTTCTACGAAAAAATAAAATAACTGACATTATGATATTAATTTAAATAAATATAAAATTTTAAAATATATTATACAAAATTCCGATTTTATAACACATATAATCTTGGATAACATAGTCAAGGAATAATTTATATAACCCAATGAATGAAGATTTAGTTAAGAATCCCCTTAAATTGGAATTTTAATAATTCGAATGTGATTTAACCACATTTAAAAAATATATTTTTTTAATTTTTTTCATTGAATCATCATGTCAAAGGTATTCTGAATACTTGGTTTTCTCATCTTTCATTTGAGTTCTTTTTGTGTAATTTTTTTTTGTTTTATTGACAAAAAAATAGAGTTTCTACATATGGGAATGTGTTGGGGAGAGGCATGATGTGGTGTAGGAAATGATCACTATAGAATTATCAAGTGTGATATATATTAGATTCGACAAGATTTTTTTTGGGATATTAACTTTATTTTAATAGCTATTTCATAGAGTATGGATTTTGGCATATAACCACTTTTCGGGTCATCCCTATAGCATGGAGACAGAGGCTATGATGTGGTGCATTATGGGGAGTATTGGTAGGTTCATAAATAATTAGAACCCCTTTGGATTGTTTTATCTGGTTGTTAAATTGTGACAACCATGGAATGTAGGATCTACATCCATGGAAGTCAAATGTGGTATTGAAGATAATGTTGTCTCATGGACCTTCACATCATACCATGGAAGAGAACACTTCAGGCACCTTTTCATTGCGGCCCTCCAGCTTGTGTCGTTCTGTCATAATATGTATTATTTTGTTAAATAACAATATTACCCAGAAAGAAATCAACTATTACATTATTACTCTTCAAAATTAGTCACCCAGAGGATATATTTGAATTCCATTGAGGCACTCTTTGATTAGATTCATTCTTGTGCTTCAAGAGACCATTCCTTTGGGTTTTTATAATGATAAAAATTTCACATCAATTAATGTTGCATCATAAAAGATGAATATTCGTTACATAATATAAGGATAAATTCTATAACCATTTAGGTCTAGTTCCTTTGAAAACATAGATACATAAATAAAAGGCCTATAATTAAGCTACATTATCTCATTATATGTTATTCATAAATTTAACCATTTTTAGACATATCATAATTAGTACATTTTTTCATATCTTGGGAAATGGAAACACAAGAATGGGTGACCAATGATATTTATTAAAGGTGATTATGGTAGATATCAATATATCATGAGAATAATGGCTTGATAACTTGAGAATAGTAGATTAAAACCATAACCTACATATCATAGATTATAATAATGAATCATGGAATACATTATGGCAGTTCATAAAACATAAATCATTATGGAATCATGAAAAATTATCTATTATAGAATAAGATTTACATAGAGAATACATTTGTGGCATACAAATAATCATAAAGAATGGATTTATTAGTATTCAAGGATAATTACCAAAACTATTATATTGGAATAGATTCACTCCACAAAGCATTATAGTATTAAAGGATTCCTCTAATGATTATAATATTGGAAAAAGTTCATCAGTAAACATGGTTAAATCCATATTCTAGTCATTTTTATCTCATATAATAACAATATTAACAAAATGAATTAGAGGGTGAAATAGGTTTTACCCATCAAATAATGATACTTAAAATAATGTGTTTCATTAGGTCATAAATCATTCAACATATTAGAACCCCTGAAAATTATTTTTTTATAAACATTTCATCATAGCATGCCTTTTAGAAAATAATTTTTTTTTCATATTTGTACATAATTTCAAAGATGAATATCCCATTTATAAATAAGTTTGTTTTATAAGAATTTTACTATGGAATAACCCGTTGAAGGTAAACTCACTTCATAAACATATTTTTGTTATTAAAATAAACCATTTAGATAAACAATAATAATGGTATACATGGATAAAATTCCAACTAATGCATCAGTAACATAAAATGATGTCATATTAGATGGAAAATTGTTGTCAAATATCTCTTGTAATATTTATTTTGCAAAATAACATTTTAACTTTGAAAATCACATTCTAAAACTGATAATTCCTAAAATAAATTTTGAAAACCATTTTAATTGGAAATAACTTTGTAGAAATATAATTTATTATTTAAATCATTGATAGAACACGATAATGTAAAATTCCATTCATGACTAACACATTTATAAACTAATATTCTTTTCACTTATTTAGAAAAAGATAAAATTATCACATTCAAAAAATTAAATGAAGATTCCATAATATTTTGTTAATTCCATCATGGGTAAAAAATCAATTTTATAAAATTTTATATTAGTAAATGTTTTCATGAATGTACTTTTCAAAATCGTCGACATGGTAGAAAATATTTTATAATGAAACATAAAAAGAATATAATGATTTATTTTAAAAAAATTGTTTCATTTCATATGTCAATAAAGGCTTGGAATTGAAATTATATCATGTAACATTAATAAATTACAAGAAGATATGAACATTTATGAGTTTCATGAGATATAGGTCATTATATTTCATCCTCATAATCATAAAAATAATATATCTTAAGGAAACATGAGATTGTATGATAAAATGATTATCACTATGATAACTTTTGAATCGTAAGGTCAATGAAATAATATCATAAAATAATACTTCTAATATCCTCAAAATAAATAAAATAATAATATTACATGTCCAAATGTTTTTAGAGACACCTCATAAAATAATATAGGTTTACAACTTAATGTATGTCCCAAAGAAGACCAATTTTCCCCAAAATTCTTTACCTTATGTCTTGAAGTCATTCATACACATTCTCACCTCCGATATAATAAATATCAGTTTATATTAAATATTTTATAGAACCATAATAATATTTATTGTACCATATACGATTCATATATTACCATTTCTTAAATTTTTATTACCAATTCATTGTTGGGATCATGTTTGAGGTGATAATAGTTGTATTTTTCATAAATTTTATATTTTGGTATTCTCTCCCATTTTACATAGATTATGGCTCAATCATCATAAGAATTCTAAAAATTATATAAATGTCGTATATATTAATTACATTTATATTTATATAAATAATTTATTATTAGAAATAGAATATTAACTACACTATTCATATAAACAGTAGGTCATACATATACAAGAACGTCGTATACCTTTTATTGACAGAATAAAAAAATAAATATAGATAATATATTATCATTCCATAATTGTTTTTAATATATATATGTATATATATATATATATTATATTTTCATTAAACAAATCCTCATTAATTTTCATGTAATGTGAATGTGAATATTGAATCACATCATTTCATGAGGTTGTAGTCTGTTGTACACACGAGAGACATTATCATATTTTCACAAGGTGAAATGTAAGCATGTTTTCATTTAAATCATAATAAAAACGTATATTAATGTTATAAATATCATATAAATGTATTAAATACATCAGTATATATAATTTTGGGAGGTGGTGATGAAAAAAATGTCATTGGTTCGCAAGGAGGTTGTCCACTGAAAACAAAATTGACGATTTCGTTCCCAATTTGATGGAAAAGAACATCGATATATGTTAAGAAACTAACTTAATAACATGTAATTATATCAGATATACTATTTTAAATATATTATAATATTTCAATAATTTTTTATAGTGTTGGGGGAAGAAATTAAACAAAATCCCATTTGTATGTATTAAACCCATTTTTTTGATAAGCATTTTAGGTTTATACATAATGCCTTGTATAGATTATTTTATAATCCAAAAAAGGCCTATAGAATGTAGTTATTGTTGTAAAGAATTTATTTTTCTATGTATTATATTAACCAATGGGATTTTAATGTGTGAAATGGATAGGAGAGTGGGTGGCCATTTATTAGTGGGGGAGATGACACATGAAATTTTTGAAAAGAATAATGTGTTCCCAGATTATTCACAAACACAAAGGACAAAAAATTACTCATTATAAAATATTTCATAATATAAAGATAATATATGCCCATATAATTGTGTTTTTTAAAAAATATGTCATTTTACCACTAAAAAATTTAGTTCAACCGCAGCTAAACCCATTTTAACCTTAACAACAATAATTAATTTTTCATCATTTAAACTTTTATTTTTCAAAAAAATGAATTTGAATTTAGTAAAAAATATTAATTTTATGATTGAAAATATAGAATCTAATTTTAAAAATTCCATTCATAGACGTGGAAAATTATAATTATATATTATTCTCATAGACGGGACAAAAAAGTGGTTTTCTAGAGCTAACATTTCATAAGTAAAGAACTTATTCTTATAAAACCTAAATAAGAAATTTATTACAATGAACTCAATTTGATTAATATATATATTATTTAATGAACTATAATTTTAATCATTTATTAAAAGTTTACTTTTAAATAATTTAATATAATAGTATGTTTGAAATAATTTTTTTTATTTAATTAATCTTCCAAAAAATAATATTCATTGAAAATTATAAAATATTCACACATAGATAATATTGATTTGTATATTTAAAAAATAGATTATATTTAGTATAAAAAAATTATTAATATTAAAATAATTATATTATATTTTTTGTTAAAAAATGGAATAAAAACATCATTTTTAGAAAATAGTACTTTTGAAACATAAAAAGACATTACTAATTTTTTTAACTTTTTATTAATATGTTTTATCTATATAAAAATATTATTATGAATATTCACAATTTTCTTATTATATTCGTATTTACATGTTTATTGTATTTTTTAGCATAGAATTATTTTAAAATTAATATAAATTTTTTTCTCTCTTCATAAAAAACATTGTTTTGTAGGTAGACCATGTTATCAAAAAATTAAATTTAATTGAAAAATATATTTGATAAAATCCTATGTTGTCATATTATAACCCATTAAAAAGATTTTTTTCTCTGGAATTTAATGAAATTTGATTGAACATTTGAGTATTCATCTATCTCATTATATCCTTAGGATTCCATGTAGCTTCAATATACCAGTTGGTTTACAACAAAACATTGACCATATGATTGTTCATGTTTCATATAAATTTCTCTGTATGATCCAAAATCTAGACTGGTTTTTCCTCATAAAAAATATAATTCTTTATTGATATGGACTATATGTTCATTATATATTAAGGATCATATGTGTATATCATCTGGAGAGATACAGTTAACACATCATGGACATGGGTTTGGATTGGTTGAAGCATCAATTGATAAGATACTATCCTTAAATGATCAATGATTTCAATGGGAAAAATATACATAGGGTATAGATTGCCTATATTCATTAATCTCAAAACCTTCTCCCATGGTGAAATTATTAGAAGCATCAGAGAATTGAATTCAAATTTCTTATCACTCCAACAATTGAATGTATAACAACTATACTTCTGTTGTTTCATATTTATGTATTATAAAATGGATCTAACCTTATTTTCCATTTCATCATCTATTGTATCTCACAATTTCTTCATTTATCTTAATTCATACAATTACATTAGAGTTATACACTTTATTTGACAAATGGATTAATAAGGAACCATATAAAATCTTGAGGAAAATATAATATTGAAAGAAAAATATAATACAGGACAAGGTTTCTCCCAAACAGCAATGAAATACAAAAAAACAAGTACTAAGTATACCCTCTAGGGTTTAAAATATTATACCCAGACGAATAATATTTATTAGGATGATATGCAATTCAGAAATTCAATATTGTGTCAAAAGCGTGTTGAATAATTCACCAGAACATCTTGTTGAACCTCAAATCACGATTAGATACAATGGATTGTGTTTATCCATAAAACCTTAAAACTTCATAATGTATATCCTGAAATGATCATCTTGAAAAAGATTATCTCATAGTGATGATCTATACTAACATTGTACGATGATCGTCTGTAACCAAAATAATAATATTCCATTTAGAAATATTGTGGAGTCCGATGAAAAATTCCATGGTCATTTTTCCCATTTCCATTTTTTATGGTTAATGATATAAACATCCACGTAATAATTTGTTTCAAATACTTATCTTGTTGAAAAACCTTTTACCATGATTCAGATTCTATGATATCAAACTTATTTCGATCCCATCAGAATCACTCTTTAAAATATCAATATGTCTATGTAATTTTAGGATGAGTAGTGAATAATGAGCTGTGAGAATATTAATATTTCTTCTTCTTCAAATAGGGTATGGATGGATAAAATATATAGTTAGTAATCCTTATCATTACATCATAATCATGAATAAACTTAAGATTATTTCTCGACATCAATTATAGCTCCATAACATCCTTCTAGGACTCTTTATTCTATGTTTGGATAGATGGTTGAAAACTTATTTGAAAAATATATTATTTAACGCTTTCTATAAATATTTTAGGATCATTCAATTATAGTTTAAAAAATATTGGATCTTTGTTATCCTGAAAATGGATAACTTAACATAATAATTTCATCTCAAAGCATCAGTTACCTAGTTTTCGTTCATTGGGTGGTAATGTATTAAGAAGTAATAATATTTAATCATCACTTACCATATTCTCGATGGATTTTTAAAAATATTCACAGTGAATATATAAAATAATGTTTTTTTATTAGTATTTATATCAAAATTTTATCCATAATGATATTTCCACCATATCATTAATGAAAAACCTATCACACCTAACTCCAAATCATTAATTGAGTAACTTTTCCCATAAAAATTAAATTTACAGAATCCATAATTTATAAAACTATCATTATTAATATAATAAATAATAATGAATTCCTGGATTCATTATTGTACACGGAAAACTATTCTCTACCATAGGGTTTTAAGCATTAGTTCAGTGATTAATTTTCCCTTTAATTCCTTGAAAATTCACTCACAGTCATCTTTCCAAAGGGAAATCAATCTCGAAATTGTTTACATGGTGATTGTATTATATAATTGTGATAAATTCAACAAAAACCATCAACAAATACCATATAAACAAAGAAATATATTGATTTTAGAGAACATGTATGGTTATTCCAACTCTCAATAGGCTATATCATTACAGAATATAATGATATAAACTCAATTTAAACTATAAAACCCACAAAATAAAACATTGGAAGGATAAATTATATCTCTGTAGATTTTTCATAGAATTTATCCTTCCTTTGGTGGTATATGTAAATTATCATATGATATTGAATTTCATAATTTCTTTTTGAAAAAATAGAATACAATCTATAAAGGATAATTCAAACTGATCAAGGTAATATCTAAATAATCTATTTACTAAATACATGAAGATAATGGGGCAATCTTCTAGAACAATTATAATCACTATATACACATAGTTTTCATACCTTATATGGAATATTAAATTGTATGTATCCATATTCATAACCCCCATTTGATGATATCGATAATGAAGGTCGAACATGGAAGGTTATTATGCTAATTTTTTTGATCAAACACATTATCGATATGGAGAAGATGGTACTTTTTATTGATCAGGATATAATTCATCTCTTAATAATCAATTTATATTCATATATATCCATAATTAATTTTATCATTTAGAACAATTTCACCCCATAGTGACAAACATGTCTAAATTAATATCTTTTCATGGTTATATGAGAGTTTTTTATTCAATTTATAAAACTCAATCATATGCATTTTATAGAGATTATATGAAATTGGTGTGGCCCAATGTATTAGATCTATGGAGAACTCGACAGTAAGTTTTGGTGGAATATAAGGTTACCCTTTCCAAAAAACATCATAAATCTCTCATAAAATATGCATATCATTGATGGTATGTTTTCCCCTATCCATCCATGATAAATAACTCTTTTGAATGAGTATAAAACTCATAAATGGATTTTATTTCCATATGAAGATCATATTTATCACCACAAAGATATATGATCTTATGTTGGTTTGGAATATGAAACCTGAAATACATCAAATGATAATTAATATTGTAATTTTTTAGTGAAATCCAATCCATTACTATTATAATATCAAATTAAACTAAAAGAAGAATATCAATATTTGCAGGAAGAACATTACCAAAAACATCAGGTAGAGTAGAATAACAGACTTCAAATGTGATCTTCATTCCATTAGGGGGTTTCACTACTAATTAAACATCATGTAATTAGGGTATCATTTTGACAAACAATGAAAACTAATGAGATATTGATGAAAGGGTAAATTTTGAGTTAAATAAACAATTATAATTCCTATAGTGTATGGTATTTGTACCTTTCCCCACATCATTATCAAATTCCTTGTTAGAAATATTGTTATCATGAATTATCCACTTGTCTCTTGGTATAAGATGTTATTACCATTGGTAATCATCTTTAATTACATATTTGGTAACAATTTAGCATAAATACCAATATTCATTTATTTGAAACACTTGAGTGAGGTTAGTTCATTTTGTAGAGATTTCTCAATATATTCTTCACCACCAAATATATTCCTATCATATTGGAGATCGATTTTGAGTTGAAAATTCTTCCCATACTTATCACATTTACCAGTCCCATTAAAATATTCTTCCATGTTTCTTACTATACATTGACAAAAAAGGATTTCTTATGTTTTTTTCATGGTTTTTAGAGGCTCTTTTATATTCAATCATTATTTTCCAATCAAATCCATGTTAATTACAAGTAACCAAAATCATAATTTATACTTTTATAAAAAAATGAGTTTTTTCCTCATTGCTACATATGTTACTTATTGGTGACACATTTTAGAGACTTGATTTTAAGCCATTAATGAATTGATCAACCTTACATTTAGGTTTAATGGTAATAACAGAAGTGATCATAAATATTCATATAAATTTAACACATAAGTAGTAATAATGTAATAAGACATCATTTTTAAATAAAGGAATTACATCTCAATTTCAATGAACAGTTGACGATAATGTAATTATTGAGAATATAGTTCTCAAAATCATCCAACTACAATGATTCAATTTCATTTTGTGTCTTATATCCTTGATGAGAGTCAGCCACTGATCCTATTCTCCTTAAAAACAATAGTCATCCAAAATAATTTTTGTGCTCCAAACAGAAGATAATATAAAATATATTTTCAATGGTACTAATTCATTTTCGAGAAAATAGTGGACCAATATATCTGCTAAAAGATGGTGGATGTTGCCTCATGAAGTATTCAAAAAAAATGTATTTCCTCCTTTTATAATATGAAGGTTAAGCATGATTAATTTCAAAAGAATTTTATTTGATCATAAGAGTGATATTTTTTTCTATCTCCTATATCAATTGGGTTTTTATGGGGAATAAGCGTCGAGGTATATTTCATTCAGCATTAACAAGATTCCTTTTAAATACAATTATTGACTAAAAATAAAAATAATACTATAACATATAATTATCAATGTGGGAAGACACATAATCCATAATAAAAACAAATAGGATGCCTAAATAATGAACCATTATATAGAATATATTAATCCTTCAAATTAACATAGGTAATTCATGGACATTATTCAAATCATTGAGGATTGTTTATAATGATTATTTGAATTTCAAAATAATGTCCCATTTGAGTTTCAACCTAGGAGCGTTGTAAGACCTAGTGTTCTATAATAGGTAACACTTGAGTAAATCCTCAGAGACTGTTTTCAAGGTTAACGTCCCCTTGATATATCTGTTGTAGATCCATAACAACATGTAGTATCTAGGAAGGTATGCAAATTCGTGGAAACCACTCATTTTATCGTTTAATAATATTATATGATATTTACAAATACATATAATTATACATAAACTTATCCGGAGACACATCCCAAGAGATATTATTTAAGGATTATCATCATAGTATACAAATGTTATCAAAACAATGATCTGATACTAACTATAGGGACCCAAACTACTCATACATAAATATTTCATCTTAATCGATGAAAATTCCTTACAAAGAATAACTATCCAAACTAGAATCTATTAGGTCTAGTTTATTTTAAAACATGGATATATAAACAGCATTCCCATTACTGATAAATTCCATATTATTTTATTTTATTCATTACTAGAATCCTTTTTAGACATATCACACTTAATAACATTATTTATAACATGGGGAAAACCAACAAAAAATCAATGATCTCAAATGCTCAAAATATGAAAACAATATGGATATCAACATATGCAGAAGAAAAGTGTATGAGAAAATGATAAAAATATTTGAAACCATTTCCTAGATATCCTAGATCAGAAATGTGAATCATGGAATAAATCATAGCAATTCTTAAGGCATCATTCATAAAAACTTCTATATGCAACATTTGCGATGGATTATTTGTGATGGGGTCCCATTAGTAATTGTAAATTATGATATGAAACAATAATATATAACCCGTATATTGAAAGGGTGTCATAAAAACTATTTTTCTGACAATCCATCGCATATAATTATTTCTGATTGGAGAAAATCCCATAGAAAAAAAACTAAAAAAATATTTGTGATAGGGTAAAACTCCTGTCCCAATTTTTTTGAATTTATTATAAAAAAAGTTTAGATATTAAAAATATATGTCTTCAATGGAATTAAATAATATAATATATAATATAATAAGTATATGAATTTATATCAATCTAAAAAAATATGATCATAAAAAGTTTCTTATTAAAATTGTTTCAAAAAAATCACTGAGGAAGGGGAGGGTCATTAGTTTAAGGTGGTGTAGAGAACTCCCTAAATATATACTTTGAAAAGAATCAAAAATATTCCATAAGGTAATACTGATTGTACTGTAGAGATCGATGCTACTACTGCTACTCATATTGATGTTGTCAAGGAAACTCTTCTTGCTATCAACACTATGGCTCTAAACCATATCCTGAGATACCAATTTCTCATGATACATTACGAACAATAATGCTGAATCTACATGAGTTCCCATCATGATTGATTTCAACCATGCAGTATTACCATAAATATTTGATGTATCATTCATGAACTGATATCTACAACTCGGACCTTCACCAAATCATACTGAGTCACCTACATTGACACCAGCTCATGAATCCCTCCAAAAATTGTTTAATGAACCATAGTACCATATTATCTCACATCCTATGTTTTAGAAGATAAAGCCTCATACAAATCCATAAAATAGAATTAGAATTTAAAATAGTAAAAATATTATTTTCAAATAATTTTAAAACCTAGAAATATTATACTAACCAAAATCTGACATTGTCGAGCACTGATAATCTCTTTAGTGACACGAACGTTGTACATCCTCTTTAATAATTGAACTCCATAATGTTAGGAAGATTCTATTATTATATTAGAATAAAATTAAAATTTCACAGTTTAAATTATATATATTTTGAAGATAATTTATTGTAATCCAGGATTAAAATAAATAGTTTTTTCATATTTATTTGTAATATTGAATTAAATATTACAATTCATTATGATAAGTAATTGGTAATCCCATAATGTTTTTAAACTTCTTTTCAATATATGGACATTTATTTAAACCAACAAATTTAATATTATGTTATTTTAACATTAGAAAACTATCTTCATTTTTGAATTTAACTTGTTGAAATTTTAGTTGTTTTATTTTTTGAGAAATCTCTAAAACATGTTAATTATTGCTGAATAGCAAAAATTAAAATTTTTTAAATAATTTTTTTAAAGAAGAAAATAAATAAATAAAATATAATAAATATTATCTTTAGGGAATAATTAAATAATGATTTTATTTGATAAATATTGTATATAAATAATTCATAACCTAAAAATTATATGTCTTTCATAGTATATGAAAAAATCACTGTAATTACCCATGCACTACATGTGTGGAACTAAAAAAGTAAAAATTGGTAACAAATAGAAAATAAATTTATGTAAAAATTATTTTCCTAACATTTTTATAGATTTTTATGTATTTTGGGAGTTTTTCTCCTATTAGTGTATACATTTTGTGATATATAACTTGAGTTATGTCCAGATATGTATGCATTTCTAGAGAAATGCAGGAAAAAAATTAACAAATTAAAGAAGCGGTTTTGACATGAATTGGTGTAATTAATCTTAATTAATTATTATAAATAATTTTATTAAACTTAATTGATATATTTTTATAATATTAATTTCATAATTTTTAAAAATCATGTAATAATCATAAATTTATATGAAATTATGATACAATGCTTGTGAATGAAAATGAAAAATAAGTTAAATGTTTTTAATAAAAATAATAAGTACCATTAAATGGGTGAAATATTGACCAATTAATTTTCCAAGAGATTTTTTGGACGATTCTATATTATTCAATCTAATTTGGGGCATTTAGTATCCACAAGAATATCTTTAAGACATTTATAGTATTTTATTTAATATTTTGTAAAGTTTTTCTCACTACAATTATAATTTGTATAATATTTTTATTTATATTTTCTAGAGTTTTTTTGAATAAAAAATAGTGTATTGAAAACTAAAAAATATATATTTTACGTTGAAATTTATTTTTAATTTTAAGGTAATAAATATCTACTATAATGGATTGTTCAGTAACGATTCTATAATTATTTACTTATTAAATAATTCAAATTAATTATATTAAAAATAATAAAATAACTATGGATTGATATTTATAATCTAAATAATGAATTCACGAGATTAATATGAAATGAATATGATATAATAATTAATTGTATTCTAAATTTAAACTTGGTATTGAATTTTTACAGTCATTTTAATGAATAGTGTTAAATTTGAAAAAACTAATTTTTCATGAATATGAATTTTAATTAAATTATATAAAAATAAAAAATAAATGAATTAGGCCAAATGAGATATTATTATGCTGTAATGTAACCCCGTTTTAATTTGAGGGATTTTTTATTTCTTAAACCCAAATGTAAACTCATTATATTCCTTATTTCCCCCTCACCTCAGTTATAAAAATAGACTAATACCTTTATGAAAATTCAGGACCATATATCATCATGCTCGACTATATTATCTGAAATTCCATTATTTTCATCGCATTACACATTATAGTGATTTTGGTCTCACAAAAATAAAACTTCCATGAGACATAACGTGGTTTTCAAAGATAAAATTTTAAGAGGTAAAATTCATTTTTTTTATATTTTAAAATCTTTTTCACTTCTACCTCCTCCTCCACCCATATGTAATTCTTCATGATAACTATAGTATCATATATATAGTGCAATGTTGTTGTTTAGGTGGTATACTCATCATAAAATCTCTAATCTTCTTCTTTTATTCATAAATAATTAATTCTTCATCCATAGTGTTTCAATTCACCGCCTTTTTGGATGATAAGATTTTGTTCCCCTTTACACCAATCATCATAACATTAAATTCACTTAAAATTGTTTAAAATTTATTATATATATATTCACAATTATACATTATTATTTCTATTTGAAATTTATTTCTATAATAAATATACATTGGTAATTTTTGCCTCCATTATTTTTAATGCCCACAAATCATGTTCAACTAGGATAATTATGATTTCATAAGATATATTGTGTTTGATTAGGAATAATTATAATTTTAAGCATTTCTATTAATATTTACATCATAATAAATAATTATAGATTTTGGATAATTATAAGTTACCAAAAAGTCTATGTCATGGATAAGTATAGGATACCGATAATTTTCTAACTGATAAACAAGTCACGAGAAGTTGTTTGTTCTATTGATAGAATGAGTGATTGATAGAGAGACTCATAATTTTATCTACTTATGAGTCACAAATATATTGAGTTAGCAATATATTTACCAAACAATGTTCGACCTACCGATAAAGTGACTGACCAACACTCATAAGTTTCCTATGTATAAGGTATCGAAACATAACCCACCGACAACCAAGCAACCGATGCATCACCAACTGATAGCTAAGCTACCAAAAACTAAGAAAATGATGCATCACATACCCATATTCGAGCTACCGACACATCACCCACCGATAGAAATGAAATATTGATAGAATGAACTACCGAAACTACGATACCCCAATATCACGAGATACTTCTTGTCTGACCTACTCACAGACTAATTCACTGATGATCTATCTCTTAAATTTGAACATATTAATAACCGTCATATATTGGGTTTTAATTATATTTAATTTATTATTTACCTTTTTCATAATATATTAATGATATTTTCTAAAAGAAATATAAGGTATGAGGTACATACATAATATTGATATCATGATACTTGTTGGCCCTACAATGTATAAAGATGTCTCATGGGTGGAACGAAAAGTGAGAGGGTGGTGAAATCAAATCTACATAACTGTAATAAAAACTATATTATCCAGCTGTGCATACTAATAGAAATTTCGTAGAGACATATTTACCACAAACCTATTCAGAAAAAAAAAACATAAATGAAAAGGACTATATGGGGAATTTTTTAACTCCCTAGGAATATAAGATAGAATAAAAAATTATTTTCTTTTTTCTACCTATTTCTAGAAGACAACTCCACATTTTCTTATACAATCATTAAGGAGTCCATAAGCTTCATAGAATGTCAAAAAAATCATTCTAAACCCTCCTAATTATTTTTCTCTTCATGTCTACTTTATTTACATTTTGAGAAGTGTGTGTCTCTATTTTTTAACACACATTGACTCTTAGGACAAACTAGAATATAGAAAGATATCTTCTCCAACTCATATTTTTACACCTTATACTCCAAAAAATAACAGTGTAAGTGGTCCGTACATATACTATTTGTTTTTATTTTTGGTTTTACACTCCCATGAAATCTATGTAAGAGGTCCAGTTTACCTAAATGGATTGTATAATATTGTTAAAAATAATGAGGATGTGGGACAAGTTTATTTGATATAAACTTCCTGGTGGCAGGTGATCACCATGTGGATAGGATTAGGTCTCTTCTTCAATGAAATAATTTGTAGTACTTCTATTGTGTGTTTTTAGGTTTTGTTTTCTATGTCATTGTAATTATTTCAAAAAACATAACTTCACATTATTAGTTAATTTTAAGAAGTTTTTATATTATAATTTTTTAGTACCCACATTTCAAAATTTATAATAATAATGTATATTGTTTTAACTAATAAATAATCAATATTTGAGAAATATTTGGAACACACAAATCTATTATAATATGTTATATTGGTTAGTTATCATGTACATTGATTTCAGTTGGTGGGTTTTTATTAATTATGAATTTTTTTATAAAAATATATATATGATATCAATTAACCCCCAATTTATTGTCAAAATATGAAAAAAAATTGGTATCATAGGGTGTTTTCAATCTACTATTTTCAATGTTTTAAAATTTTCAAATCCTTTTCCAACTATGATTTTAGTTGGGTTTTAAAATCTATAAATTTAGATCAGTTTTAAATTTTTATTTATATAAATAATTATTAAACTATTTTGATATGTAAAATACACTGGAAGGTACATCATCTAATAGACCAACTTATTTTAGTGGAACAAATTATACTCATTGGAAAATTAAAATGAATATGCATTTGGAAACTACGAGTTTTGAAATCATGTCTTCAATGGTAGATAAATATAAGATTTCGACTACATATATGGACATATGGGATGATTCCAATAAGTCATCATACAATAATACTTTAAATATATTAAGGAATATTACTTAACTTTAGGGGAAGAATATTTTAATAGGATTTCTGCCTATAAAACAACACAAGGAATTTTAGATACACAGGTCGTTTCAAATAAAGGAACCACTAGTTTTAAAGAAATGAGACATAATATATATACAATTTAATATGATAACATGAAGACAAATCTTGATGAACCTATTTCTTACATTTATCTCCTGTTCAATGAAATTTTAAATATGATGCTCTCTCTATGAATGATAATACCATCCAATAATCATGTATTTTAAATTCTAATATGCTTACCAAAAAGGTAGTGATGGACATTAGAGTTAAAAAGGAAATATTTTGACCTTAATAGTCTATCTATAAAAATTTTTATAGCTAAAATAATGATATGTGATTAATAACTAATGTCAATAAAGAAGAAGAGGATTATCCAAATATAATGTGAGTGGCTTTTAAAACAACTACCTCCAAACAAAAAGAGAAAGTGAATTTTCATGTTGAATGTTTCATTAATGAAGAATAATTAGGTGATAGTTACAAGGATATGACTCAATTTTATAAGATACATAAGAATATTTACTTAAGAATAATGTTCTTTAGACAACCTATATATAAAGAGAAGCCTGAAAATAAATTATACTAAAAAACGATTGTATGAAAAATGAAAATAAAACTGAAATTGGCTGTTACGAGGGTAAAAGAAGAGGAAAAGTGAAATATGTATGTCTTAATTTAATATCCAAATCCATGTACGAGGAAATAGATATATAATTTAACAAGGTAATACATTCCACCAAGATTGCTTCTAAAGATATATCGCATGGCACCGAGACTTCACATGATGAGATGGTTGAAAAAAACAATATTTGTTTTATAATAAAAACATGATAGGTAACTTAGATCCTCCTATAAATAATTTCTATTATTTTGGATATGAATTTGATTCTAAAAAAATAAATAATGATGAAATGATTGAATACTATTAAATGACTCATAATACTTGTAATGAAATAAATGACATGTATAAATATCTCAAAAAACATCATGATCTTACTATTTCTATTAAATATAAACAAACTACTAAAAGGGAAATGAATGATCAATTTCCTAATGATAAAAATGAACTTAAACTGTCTAATGAGAAATTATAGAACGATTGATGGAGGTTAAAAATTGGTAAAGATAACATAGTTCAAATGCAAGACAATAATGTATCTCTAAAATATAGTACTTGTATTGGTTATCAATCTAGAAAATAAAATTTCATTAAAAAGATTTTGTGTCCAATTATGGTTGCAAGTTCACATGATGGAACATCATATACTACGTCTTTTTTCTTAAAAAATAGAGTATATATTTATAATGTCTTAAAAAAAACTTATAGGAAACCCATAAATAAAATAAGGGTTCATAAAGTATTAATTTCTAATGTTACTGGTCCTAAGAATGTCTTGGTACCAAAATCATTCTATATTTGATTTATTTTTGTAGGAAATATTTTAGAAAATTTCATGTAAGAGATTATGGTTCATGTAATGTGGGTGTTCATAACATGTTACAAGTTAGTAATCGAGCTTAAAGAATCTTATCAAGTTTGAGGGAGGGAAAGTCTCCTTTGATGAAAATGAAAAAGGAAAAAATAATTTCCCTTGTCCAAAATTGTAATGGTAATTCAATTTTATTTTCGAATGCTCATTTTTTGATGGTCTTATGTATAATATTCATATAATTTCACAATTATATGATGATTGATTTTTTGTTATATTCCAAAAAGTTCCATGTAATGTTTTTATTTTAAAAAATTATTTCATATAGAACACTAGAAAGCCTATTGTTAATTATCTAAATGATTTCATTGGAAAAGTATTAATCTTTAATACCAAATATAATATTGACATTTTTGACTCCAGACATTATGAATGAAATTTTCATTCATCATTCATCCTATAGAAAATCAAATAGGGTCATTTTTAAATGAATAAATTGTGTGGAAGAATATGTATATAACAATTTTGAGGATACATGTCCACATGTACCTAAAACCTCAATAGGAAATATAAAGTATGGTCTATCCAATTTGATGTTAAACCTTCTAACACTTCCAGTATGAATGTCGAAAAATCCTATAAATCGAGGAAATCTTAACTCTGATCACAGTGAACCAGAACCTGCAGAAGAACCTGAAATAATTTTCCATTTTTTTCTATATTTGGTAGAACCCTTAAGAACCATCCCTTAGATGTTGTACATGGTGACATAAAAAAAGGGACTAAAACAAAAGATTTTCTAGTGAACCAGGATGAACATCAGTAATTATTGTATTAAATTTATCCTATGAACATCAGTGATATAATCAATGAACTGTATTGGTCGTTGGTATACAAGAAGAGTTGAATCAGTTTGAAAAAAGTAATGACTGGAAAATGTTGATAGACCCAAATAAAACATGACTACATGATATATGTTTGTCTTCTAAAATAATGTGGATTAGGTGGTCCCATAGTGAGAAATAAGTCTAAACAGGTTTCAAAATGTTATAGCCAGGAAGAAGGAATTTACAATGAAGAAACCTTTTCACTGGTTGCTAGACATGAAGCCAGTAGAATTATTCTTTCATATATAGCACATCTTAATTTAAAACTATGTAAAATTTATGTTAAATGTTTATTCCTAAATACTATTATATTTGAGGATGTTTTTTTAACAACCCCACAATTTTATAAATCCTCATTTTCTAAATCATGTATTCATATTAACAAAATCATTGTATGGTTTAGAACAGGCTCCTAGAGTATTTTATGACAGGGTCTGCACAATTCCTATTTCTAAATGTTTTTAATAATGAATAGTTACTCCAAATCATTTTATAAAATGAATTTCTGATGATATTTTAGTTCAAATATATGTTGATGAAATTATTTTTGTATCTTCACAACATAATTTATGTATTTATTTTTAAAAAATTATCCAATGTGAATTTGAATTGTGTTTAATGGGCGATCATATATTATTTCATGGATTAAATTTTTTTCAAAATAATGAAATAATTATTATAAATCAATATATATACAATATATATATTCTCAAATAGATATGATTTGATAATATAAAAAGTTGTTACACTCTAACGAGTACATCCTATATAATGTATCTTGATAATAATATAAAATCTGTTGATCAAACCAAATACAGTGGTAATATTGGAAGTCTAATATACATGATTGGTATCCTTATAATATTCTATTTTGTGTGTATATGTGTTCACATTATCAAGAAAACTATAAAAAATATCATTTAAATGATGTTAAGAGAATTTTCAAATACCTTAAGTATACTACCAACATAGGATTTTTCTATCCAATAGGAAAAGGTTTTGATTTAGTCAGTTATTCTGATTCTGGTTTTTATGGTAATAAGATAGATAGAAAAAACACCTCTGGAACATGTCACATTTTGGGAATGTCTCCAGTATCACCGTGTAGCAGAAAAGAAAAACTATGTTGCATTAACTACTCCCAATGCTATATACATAGCTTCTGGTAGCTATTGTGATCAAATCTTGTGGATGAGACGCACATTACTAGATTTTGTATATCAGTTTAGTCATGTCCCTATAAACTATGACCACATAAGTGTGGTTATAATTTTTAAGAATCTACTTTCTGATTCTATAAAAAAAGGTATTGATTTATGACATCACTTACTGAGATATTTTTATAAAAATGTGTTATAAATATTTAATTCATTACAATAGAACACCAACTTACTGATATTTTAACTAAGCCTTTAAATTATCAATGGATTAGTTACATCATCATGAGTTATGGATGATCAATTATTTTGGACATAATGTTCATAAAACACCAATTATTTCTCACCGATATGACTCAATGATTATGTCTCACCAACTTGACTCGCTGTTGATGCCTCATCAATGTGACTCACAAATGATGTCTCACCGACATGACTGTGAGATGATGGTACAACGATGTGACTCACCAATTTGACTCACTGATGAAGTCTCACTAATATGACTCACCGATGATGTCTCACTAATGTCACACATAGATGATTTCACACTGATGTGACTCATCGATGATGTCTAACAAACATGGATTTCAAAATATTTCTCCTCGATAGTTTTCACCAATGGTGATGTACTAATATTTCTCACTGCTATGTCCCACTAACCAATAAATAATTATTTCTCTATCTATAATTTGAATCATTGTTGTTTAATTTGATTTATTTTATTTTAAACCAGATTTTTATGTTTTCAAATACCTACATGATAAAATCAATGGATGATCTAATATGTTTATCCCCCACTCTCTTACTCACAGACTCTTACCCTGAACCACACTCTCCTAAGATGCTACCATTTATCTCAAACCTAAATCATTAAACCTCTCTTAATGGATCATCCCAAGTGAGTTTTAGAAATATCGGAGGATGTGTAAATTTCTTCCTAGAAATAAATAAGTGAATATTTTTGGCCTAATAATAACCTAAACTTGTTCATCCATAACATCCCAATAGTATTGTTACCCATAATGATGATGTACATTCGGAATTGGTGTTTCCTATTATGTCACTTATGCTAAATGTTTTCAAAACCTAATGGTGGTTTGAGTGGTTCTCAAATAATTAGAGGTCATATAATCTAAGGATGGTTAATTCTTTTATTCATAGTTTCTACTGGAATGATCTAAGGTTTTTTAAATAAAGTCAATAGTGGATTGATTGTGACTATGATTTTCATCCATGCAGCTGGAAGAGTGTCTAAAGGTACCCCATGAAGGTATTAGTGATGTTAAATAGGGGGTGCTCCTCCCACAAGTGATCTTTTTATTTATGAGGAAATGATAGCTGATCTGACATGTGAGGCAGAATATATGAGACCCATCATTAAAAAAATAATGGTGATAGAAGATTTTTTTTTAAATTCTTCCGATATATGTTATGTCACAGAAGAAGGTACTTTTCTTCTCTTAAGTACAAGGATGTGTTATTTTTATATCTATTGAGGAATGGGGACAAGGTAAACATGTGAAAAGATCTTATATATTATATTACTGAGATTATAATCCCCTATTTGAATGCAAACTCATTATTTTATCCTAGAATTATCTTTGTCAGGTTGAAGGATAATGGGTTTTCAAATGGATTTGATGTGACAGTCTCTACTTATGATTGTTCCTGCCTCAACAAGGATATCGGTAAGATAATGAATTTTTTTTCGAATCCCTAGAAGAAGATGTGGTTTGAGGATAAGGACAATATTTATGAATATTTAAATATGGTTGATCATCTATCATGGCCATGGAATATGGTTGATCTTGTTCTCGGTCTAGATGATGTTGGTGAGTATTCTGATGAGGATGTGGCTGAGGAATATTCAGGAAACGAGTCTCATTTAGATGAAATGATTGATCATGAAATTTCTGACAGTCCAATGAGGATGTCTTATAGTCATTCAAGTACTCCAAGACCTCTAACTATTGTGGAACCACATATATCTGAAAATGATATTGATTAGATTTAAGAATAGGAAAATGATGAGTATGATAGAATATATGGTAATGATGAATAATTTATTGAAGAAGAAGGAAATGGAAGTAAATAAGAAGATGGAGCTGAGGATGATGATATAGCTAAAGAAGATGATGAAGCTGAGGAAGATGGTGGAGGATATGGTGAGGATGATAAAAAAGATTAATGTGAATGTAAAGATGTAGAAAGTGTTGTCTCAGATAGTGGATAAACCCATGGTGATGATGACGAATTTCCTAGGGTATATTTCATTGTTGAAACCCTAGATCATGTTGATCATGATAATGCTTTTGTTCCCATGATAGTGGAACCTGATCTTGTTGTTGAATCCTAGGGGGCTGCTGAATAGACTATGACTACGGAAAGGGCTAAAAATGATCATGTTGAAAGAAATGTGGTTGAAGAGAGACCTCATACACTTCATGTTCATGAAGATTTTTAAGATTTATGGGATGTATCTGTGATATATGTGAGAAAGTTGGTTTATTCATGAAACTTGAATTCAGCTAAGTGGGAGAGATATAATAAATGTAAAATTGATAATGTTCTTACTCTCTTGGATGATATTGTGATCCCTGTATAAGAGATGGAACCATGGTATGTTACTCTTTTATTGGATTGTGCTGATGTAAAGGAGAGAACTACTCCTACTCCTTTGGTTGGTTGAGAACCTGTTGAATATATCACCAATGGTTATTTTAATTCTTCCATGGAAGTACTCTTGGCTTCTATTCGATTCACCCCTTCACATACATCGGTTCCAATTTTCAAAATTAGTTAAGGAGATTCATATTTAATTAATAAGAGTGTTTTATCTCAGGATGAACCCGGGTTAATACTAGTACTAGATGCCATTCATTGAAATATTCATAAGATTATGAATGAGTTTACTGTTTTTATTTATTCCATAAACAATATTATAATTGAATATTGAAAATGCTTATAAAATGTTATGAAAGGTATTAGAGACATAAATAATTAATTTTATAAGTAAGTTACTAATTCTAAAACTCCAAATCATGATTTAACATATTTGAGATGAGATAGTTCAGAAATCGTTCTAGGTGGCACCAACTCAACTGCCCCTGTTGTCCACCCTCCTAATGTTGATATGGTTAGCATAGTGATTATAGACGAACAACATATTATGATGGGTAACTCTAAACAATTTTTTACTAGAAACTCATGTACAATTTGTTCATATTTATGATATGGTTAATTTTTATTCCACTATTTTTACAGAGGTACTTGAGTAAATTACATAGAATGTATATTTTTATTTCCATAGAATTTAAAACAAGTATTAGATAACCGGTTACTTCTAGTATTTGGTGGAGAGTATAAGGCTTCCTTTAGTTACCCTGGATATTAATGAATAAGGTAGGTTATTGAATGATTTTACTCCAATCGTTGAGATTTTCATGGAAAACAAGGATTATTTTGTGATGGAATTGGAATTTGGTGGTGATTTTATTAGGAACTTCAGGAATATTCTTAAGCTGTACCTACACCATCACAACACAACTATTGTTTCTCTGGTTGCTTCTCCTATTAGAAAAGTCATGGAAACTTCTACCTATTATTTTTTACCCTTTTCTCACCTTTAATCTTGACTGCAACCCATGATCTATACTATATTATACCTTACATCCAATAGGAACTCACATTTACTTCTTCCGCTTCTTGACCCAGCATTTCCCAATCAGTCATTACAAGAGTTCCTCTCCCTCCCCACAATATCCACCATGTGCCTTCTTCCAATGCTACTGCTGAACTTTCATCTCCTCCATCGTTTTCTTCTAATAATAGAAAGGACATGATGGACTCATCTATTCCCATGATGTATTTAGATTACATTTTGATAGGGATTTGGTGTACCCTTTTTGTTGTATAGTTTTTGATCTCCCTTGTACTGCTTGATTAATGGAATACCCTCTATGATTTCATCTCATTATGATTTCCATATGTATTATTTCTTTTTAATTAAATATTTTATTTTTTATAATCCCAAAATGGGGAGAAATAATATGGAATCTCTCATAGGGGGTGTTTAACATTAATCTAGAAGGTTTAAAGGGAACATATAATTGACACTATCCCTTTAATATGTAATCATTACCTATGCATATCTTATGAATAATCTGCATAATATCTTAATAATATTTTTTATCTAATCATAATAACTAAATAAAATTATTCAGGTATATAATTACTTGATTTTGGATCATCAAACAGGGTTATATTGTTGGACTCCTCCCATTTTAATGTTCACTAATCATTTTTTACTATGCTAATTAATATTTACTAAGTTATATCGTTTTTAATCATGTTTAATTATAATTTTATCCTTCGGTTTTGGTGTTTACATCATAAGTCGTAATTACCTATTTTTGATAAGTATTATTCAATGACATTTCCAAGTCATCGATATGTACGTGCTTCCAAAACATGTCTTACCAATAGAAAATTCATCAACAGATGTCTGAGCTACTGATAGAACAACTGACCGATAGAGCGACTCATAATTTTCTTTATGTATGAGTCACTCATATATTGAGGTAGAAATAGAGTAACCAACCTACACTCAAAAATATCTATAGAATGACTGACTCATACATAGAATTTTTCTATGTATATGGAACTAATGCATCACCTACTGACAACCGAACTACCGATGCATCACCTACCGATAGATGATCTACCGACACATCACCTACAGAAAGAATAGATACCAATGAAACTCCCACAAATAGAACCTGTCTATAAATTGAATAAGCTACCAACATACCATCTCACCAATTGCATGAGATACAGATAGTCTAGCCTGCTGACAGACTATGTCAACGGTGATTTACCTCTTAAATCTATTTTTTTTATAACAATCATATTTGAGTTATTTAATGATACTAATTATATTATTTATATTTTGTAGAAAATATTAATGTCATTTTCTGAATACAATACTAGGTATGAGGTACTTGCACATAATTGAGAGCATGCTCTTTATCGACCCTATAGTGTATAAATAAGCCCCGGGGTGAAATGAAAAGCGAGAGGTTGGTGAATGCGAAGCTACATTACTATAAAACATATTATACCAACCAACTATGCATAATAATAGAAATTTATGGGAACAAAAAAGACCAAATATCTATAGAGCAACCAAATAGATAACAATAACACATTGAAGAGTATTTTTCCTCACTCGGAATAGATGAAAGAATAAAAAACAATTCTATGTTTTTCTGTCTATTTCAATATTATGTATCCGACTTCACTTTTCTAATCCTAAAGGTTTCTAGAAGCTTCATAGAGCATCACATAAAGAATTCTAAAATCTCTGTATCATCTTTATCTTCATATTTATATTAATTAAATTTTGATTAGCGTGTGTGTCTATTTTTTTAACACACCCCAAATACTATGTCAAACTAGAGGATTCCAAGATATCTTTACCAACTCATCACTTTACAAAGTACACTCTCATAGATAATAATGGAAGAGGTCCCTGGTGGCATGTTTTATTGTTTTACCCTCCCATGAAAATAGTGGAAGAGGTCTAGTGGAACATAATTATTTTGATACTATTTTTATATCAATATACAGTGTGGGTAATGTTTATATAAAATAAACTACTGGGTAGAAGATGATCACCATGTAGAGAAGATTAGGTCTCTACTTGAGACAAATCCTCTTGTTAAAGTATTCTATGTATTTTCATGTATTATTTTCTCTGCCTTTGTAAGTATTTCCCAAAACACAACATTCCATTGATAGTTTATCATATATTGTGTTTATATTATAATTTTTAGTACACTAAAATATAAATTTTTAATAATAACATATATTTTTTTATCAGGGAATATTCACTATTTGAGAAATCATTGGAACAAAAAATTATAAATCCGATACTCTGGTTAATTCGCCTATGCTTTCTTTAAAATTGGGGTATTTTATTAAATAATCATTTTAGAATGTTTTTCTATAGGAGCTCAATTCTCCATCTTCCTGAGTGTCTAACTCCGACCAATAATACCGAAGAAAATAATGCACCTAAAACAATGTATATAACAATATATTGTTAATAAATTGTTTGAAAAAGATATAAGTAGATCAGTTAGGTATTATAAACATGATAATATGTATATAATAAATTTATATCACTCTTAAAACCATTATACATAAGGTTATAACCCTAATGAGGGTAGTCAAATAAAAGGAAAGACACTTCCCTTTTGAAATAATTTTATATACCTCTTTTTATGAGGTTGAAAAAGATTATTTTTTACTTATACGGCATGATCAGTTTCTCCCACATTCATGAATATTTTTTAATTAATTTATTTATCTGTAAATTTCCATATTTATTTTTGAATATTTTAATTTTATTTTTACAACTTCATTTTTTATATTTTGAAACTTATTTTTACGATAAAAATGTATTTTAATATTTGGATGTGTTTTCCTTATGTGGTTAAATGTATCTACATGGGATTTATTCATGATATATTCCAATGAAATGTTTTATTGTTGGTGGATACCATTATAACTCATGAAATAATTGGTTTATCCTTATTATATCTCTTCATTTGACATGTTGAGTCCCATTATAAATAAAGATATGATGGGTGAGCCCAGTTATATCTCTCCAATTCATTTTGTACTATGGAGATGGAGGTAAAATGAATGGTTATTCTGGTTTTAATGTTTATTGTACGAGTGGTATTTTAAATATGTTCCATGAAATGTGCTAGATTTTTCTAGGCATTCTAATGAGTTACATGAAAAAGGGTTCCAAATGGGCTTTCATGTTTTCACTCGATTAGAAATTTTAATTCATTGGGTTACCTACTAAGATATTTTTGATCGTCTCATGTATTAAAATGTTTTTCAAATTCTATAAGGATTGGTAAGAGAAATAATGCATTCAAGTTTATTGTTATGAGTATTTTTCCATGAAATCATGTTCTATTTTAATAATAGATTCATATAGGAAAAATTGGATACACTTTTAGTAATATACTCATTGTATGAATATGGTATGCTATGTATTTATTATGACCTAATTCTATAAAACCATCATTTTTAAAATATCATCAACGTGAATATATGTATGTTCTTCACTAAAATTCATGATTATGTATTTTTTTAAGGAAGGGACATTATAGTTAATATCACATGATGGTTTATATAACATTAGGATATGTGAAGATGATAAAATAATACCATAAATTAATTTTATATTATCATTAATTTAAAATGAAATATAATTTAATGATTATCTTGTAACATTGTCTATGATGTGCCTGTTTAGATTGGTTTTCTGTAGAATTAAAATTGAAACAGAAGTAGAAAGTCAATTGGAGAATGATACCCTTTCTAATCAGCAACCTAGAATGGTGGGAATTAGAATATGACAATTTTTATAGTAATTACGCATTTTAATTTTTTGATAAATTGTTGTGGTGTCTATGTTAGAGAGAAACCCAATCTATAATAGAGGAACATGTCCTTGGTGAAGCATTCTATGATACAACATCCCCTAAAATTCAGTGGATCATCTAACCCAATGGTATCCGAAGGATAGATCAATACTCGTGAAAAAAAATTCTATGTCCATGGATTTTTAGAACATAAAAAGTTAAACTTTTTTGTATATAATTTTGATGGTATAACTAATCGATGGTGGTATTTGCTTTCAAATACTAGAGAGAAAGAAGATATTTAATCCCTAGAATGGGGAACATTCTAAGAAACTTTCCTTTAGAAATTTTTACCTAAGGATATTTAATTGTGAATAGAAGATTGTTTCTTTATCTAAGGAAAAACATATATATTATTTATCTTCATATAATGAAAACAAAAAACGATTGTCTAGGTATGTGATGGATTTTTTTTCTGAACATTCATAGAAAAATTAATTGTATTTAATCATGATAAAAAACAAATTTACGCAGACCCTTAGCCGCATGATAAATTAAAATATATAATAATGTTTTCTATTTTGATCAAAAGGTTGAAATGGAGTTCTATGAATCATATGTGTCTCATAATGACAAGAATATGAAGTAGTGAATTTGGTAGGTTTTTTGGATGGTTTAGAAGAAAAAATTTGGAGGTATGAAAATAAAATTCCGATCTTGTGATCTTTTTTTGTAAAAATCATACTAATGAATGTCTTGTAAATTCTAGGAAGTTCTACCAATTTGAGAAGATTCTTCACATGTATCGTTAGTGCACGGAAAATTAGTTGAATAATTATGAGAAGGTGATGGTTGAATGATTTAATTATAATGAGCTAGGTCATTTGGGTAATGGGTGTCCAAATATAGTCACTCAAGTTGGAAATCAACATTATTTGAAAAATATATGTCTGGAAAAATCCTTCGCAAATACTTCAGCAGATATAGATCAATCAAATGCATTAGTAACTGGTACACTAATTGCTTTTACATAATATTCCAATGGGTTGTTTGATTCGGGGTATACAAATTCATTCTTTTCGTAGAATATTTCTGGTAAATGTTTCATTACAACATTAGAAATGAATCTAAACACATAGTGAAAACCCCTAGATGAAATTTTAAGGGAATTTTTATTAAGAATATTACAATTGTTTTCTATTGAATGAAATTATATTAAAACCTTGTTTCCTTTATTAGTGTTTTATTTTATCATAGGTATATATTTTATTTTATTTTACCATGCTATGATAGATTATTGAGCTAAAGAAGTTTTTTTTAAAAATGATCATGTTTTTGTACATGATTGATCTCGTACCATTGATAAAATATACGAAAGCTAATAAAATGTTAAAATTGGGAAATGAATGTTATTTTTCACATATTCTATAAAAAAAGTATTCACATTAATGGTGTACCAGTGGTAAATGTATATCTTGATGTTTTTATGGATGATTTTCGGGATATTATTCTTAATAGAGAGGTTGAGTTTACTATTGACTTTTTTCAGGACGCTACGACAATTACAAAACCTCAAATGTAGTGGCTCAAATTGAACTTCTAGGATTGAAAAATATGTTACCGGAATTATTAGTTAATGGTTTCATTTGACATAGCATTCAACACGGGGTGATGTTGTCTATTTTTTAAAAAATAAATATGCTTTAATGATACTTTTCATTGATTTTAGAGCCTTGAATAACATCAATGTTAAGTAAATTATCCTTTTTCTCACATCTATTATTTGCGTGATCAGCTACAAAGGGAACACTATTTTTAAATGATTCTCTCAAGGTCAGGGTACAATTAGTTTAAAGAAAGGAAGAATATATTCTGAAGACAATATTTCATACTAGATATGATCATTATGAATTTTTAGTTATGCAATTACAATTATCTAATGCACCTGCTATTTTAACAGATCTTATAAATAGAATATTCCATAAGTTCATGGATATGTTTTTACTGGTTTTTGTTGATTATGTTATAGTATATTCAAAAGTAAATGGGATCATGAAATATAACTAAGGGTTGTGTAAAAAAATATAAAAATAAATAATCTCTATTGATATTTTAGCATTTCAAAATTTTGGTTGCAAGAAATTTCTTACCATGGTCACATTGTTTCTATAGAGGTAATAACAATTAATCTTAGAAAAAAAGTGTTGAGGAAAAAGTTCTAGGAACCAAATTTATAATATAGATTAAATGTTCTATTGATTAGGTAGGATATTACTATAGGTTTTTGAAAACATTCCACGGTTATCTATCACAATGACTAAGTTAACTCGAAAAGGAGATAAGTTCTCTCAGAAAAAATAATCTGATGATTAATTTTAGTAATTTTAATGAGTATTAGATAATTATCCAGTTTTGGCCTTGCCTTCTAGAAAATGTGAATTTGTATCTATAGTGATTCTTCATTGAGAGGACTTGGTTGTGTCCTAATGTGGAATGTTTAGGTAATTTATTATACTTTACATAAGTTGAAACCTAATTAGTTAAATTACCCTACACATGATTTTAAATTATCAGCATTTGTTTTCATTAAAAATTCCTAGGCATAATTTTTATCGAGATAAAAGTGATATATATACAAATATTTAAGGATTTAAGTCTATATTCACCCAAAAATAATTGAACTTGAGACATAGAATATTTCATGAACTAATCAAGGATTTTGAATGCAAGATTCATTACCATCATGGAAAATAAAATAATCTTGAAGATTCTAAAAGATGGAAAAAATAGTTAAATATTAAACATGTGTCATTTTGAACATGACCCATTGATTAATGATTTGATACAGTTTGGAATTAAAGTTATTGGTATAGGGAATCCTCTTATTTTTTCTGAGGTGTTAGTGAGGTCGTCATAATGAGACAGAAATAATAAATCACCAAAGGTATACAATAATTTATAAAAAAATTATAAATGGTTTAAATGGTATATTGACTAAATTTAAATTTAATAAAGATTGTTTTATATGATTTTGGAATTTATTATCTGTTCCTTGTGATTCGTATTTAAATAATGTGTTTTTATGTGATGCTCATAGTTCTCTATTTTCTTTTTATTCTGGTAGCACTATGATTTATAGAGACCATTAAGAGTATTACTGCTGGGATGGAATGAAAAATATTTTGCCGAATTTATCCTAATATTTTTGACATTTCAATAGGTTAAAGTAGAATAGAAGTTAGAAATTGGGTTGCTTCATACGTTTCTAGATCCAGAGTGGAAATGGGAAAATATGTCTATGGATTTCATAGTGGCATTAGAAAATGCATCATTAGGTTCACTTATCTATTTTCAAAAGCCATTATAAGTCTTTGGTAACAAGATTAAATTTAATAAAGCCTTGCATCCACAATACGATGGGTAGTCAAAGCATATAATTCATACATTGAAGGATAAGTTACATGCTAGTTCAATGCATTTCAAGGGTTATTGTGAACAATATATTTCATTAGTTCTGCTTTCTTAAAATATTTTTTTTTCATTTTAGAATCTAGATTGATCTTTTTGAGGAGTTATATGGAAATTAGTTCTGAACTAAAAAAATTTGTGATGTTGTAACAAAAATGATGGTGATTGGACAATAATATGTAGTATATGTTTCCAGGAAAAATAATTAGATTCGGTAACATTTAATGATAGCTCAGAGGTGGTAGAAAATTTATGCAGATAATATATAAAAGGACCTTTATTTCAAGATTGGAGATTTCATTTTCCTTAAAATATATATTTGGAAATGTTTTAAGTATTTTGATTAAAAATAAAATCTAATTAAATGATTCATCATCCCATATTAAATTCTATAATATGTTGGACCAATTACCAATTGAGTATCTTTTCATCTATGATTGTCTCAGCTACATAATGGTTCTCATGATTTGATGTTATGAATGTTTGTACCATATTTATCTCATGTCATGAGGTAATAAGTGGTTCAGCTGGAAGAGACCCATTTTGATGAAGAGAAAACATATCAAATTATTTATTATAGAGGGAAAGTATAGAGGACCAAGGTAATTAACTAGGTGAACATTCTATCGAGTATCCACATGGTAGAAGAAGCAACATTAGAATTTGAAAATTCTATGTGGAAAAAGTTTCCCCATTGGTTTAATAGGTGAGTAAGATTACGAGTATGAAATTTCAAAAATATTGTCGATAATATAACAACCTATGTATTTAAATATATATTTTTATAATTATTATTATTATATAATTTTTTTTTATTTTCATATGGTATGTAATGTTGAAAAAATTATTGTTTTCAACAATACATAATAATGTTATTTAAAGGGGGAGATTATTGATAATAATACTTTGTCTCTTTATAATAATTTTGATGCTAAAAAATAATCTTATTTATATTCTAATGTTTTTATTTAGTATTTTGTAGGAATTTATTAATTTATTTGATTCTTTAAATAACGATAATTTATTAATTGTTCGGGAACTACTTTAGCGCGTCCTGGATTCACTTTTCATACATTACGTGGATAAATGTATCGTAGAATTAGCTTTAGAGCGTTCTGGAATCATTGTTCATCCCCTACCTGGATAAACTTAGCGTAAGGATGAAATGCATGCATACATTTTGAGATAAGAGAAAATTATGGTTAAACAACCATACGTTATCAGCAAAGTATGGATGGAGAACCATATGTAAGTACTAAATGTAACGTTTGTTTCTCAATAGTATGGTTCATCAACCTTACTTTGTGAACAACCATACGTTCCTAGAAAAGTATTGATCAATTAAAAGTATGGATCTTTTACTGTACGTTTGAGAGTTGAAGGAAAAAGTATGGATGATCATCCTTATGTTTTCAACCCTATGTTTGGAGGTCATGATCAACCTTACGTTGTCAACCCTACGTTTGGAGGCCACATCATCAACATTATGTTTGGCGTCGGAAATTTTGAAATATGATATTTTTATGCAGTGGTCAGCAAGCTAATTATTGGGCGGATTTCAAGTCGGATTTAAAGTTTTTTTTTAAGTACAACATTGACTCATTCAAATTAGTTTTATCAATGGATTTAAGATTGAATTAAAAAGGAGCTTTTTATGCCGAGTCTTAAGGGAAGTTACGACTTCTCTATAAATTCAAATTTTTTCATATCGCGAATAAAAAGGTGACTTTTATGGATTTAAATGTGCAGGAGATATGCTCAGATTTATTATATATGTTCTCTCTGACACACCAAGTACAAGAGTGTATGGTGATCAATCTTTTATAAAAAAAGGTGGAAAACAGAGTCTACAAAAAGCATCCAGTTCTGTTGATTCAAAAGGAGCATCAAAGATCTATTTGTTTAAGAAGAAAGAACTCGATAAAAGATTCACTTGTTCTACATAGAATATCTACTGTGGATATACTACTGCTGATGTTGTAAACTATATCTCTATATCTATTACAAATGGATCAACTCAGAACTGCTTCAACTTGAAAATCAATATTTCTAGAGACTCTGATCCATCTACTTTCAATTTCTTTCTATTGCAATTGTGAAGATCAACTGGAAAGGTTTTTGTAAAAATTATTTTTATCTTGAGTAACAATCTTCTTGTACTAAGCAGTGTAGGTTCTTGTTTGAACCAGAAGGATTTGTTAGCCTGAAGATTGTAAAGGTGTCAAATTCCAATACTCACTTGTGAATCGGTCTGTGGAAAAGAGGACCAGATAGTGAAAATCACCAAGCTCATGGAGTTGAGCATCGGTGGAGTAGACTAGGGGCCTTCTATTCCACGAACAAATATAAATCTATGTGTTCTTGTTTTTACTTATTATGCTACATGATCAGTTATGATAATGTATAGAGGACATAACTTGTTCAATCAAAGAGTTACTGAAAAATTGCAAAAGACACAATTCACCCCCCCCCCCCCTCTTGTGTGTAATCTGTATATTCAGATCCGACAATTGGGTTCAGAGGTGTAGCTTCTGATAGAGCCTTAGCAAGCTAGATGAATTTAATGATTATAAAACAGATCATCATGACTGATACAAGAGAAGGGATGTTAATGGTCAGAGAACCATAATTTAATGGAGACAACTATGGCTGCTGGAAATAAAGCATGATAATATATCTGAAAAACCTCATATATAAAGTCTATTCAATGATTATGAATCCTTATGAAATTCCTGAAAATCCTGAGACATGGATTGAGGCTAAAGAGGCAGAGTACGATATGAATTCAAAGCCTATGAATACAATTATCTGCAGTATAGGACCAGATGAATTTAATAGAGTATCTCAGTGCCCCACATCATATGAGATGTGGCAAACAATATATTTGGCATATGAAGGAACATATAATGTGAGACAAATGTGTTATGAAACTTCCAAATTGAAATTTGATACTTTCAGAATGTTTGAAGGTGAATGAATTACCCAAATGAATGAGAGATTGACAGAAATTGTCAATAATATAACAGCTCTAGGAGAACCTATCAAGCAGGCTGATCATGCATTAATAGTACTAAGGGTACTTCCTACTCGATGGAATGGTATCACTACTGCAATCAAAAAATCAACACCTGTCAATGATCTAACCATGAGAGAGTTGATTGGTACACTGATGATCTATGAAGCTGAAATGCAAGAAGCATCAAATGAACATAAGGTCTACATCTAAAAAGGAAGATACTGACTCAAAGGTAACTTCACAAAAATATAATAGAAAGATGAAGAATAGAGAAGTCAAAGATAAATCATAGGGCTCTGACTCATCAAACACAATTGAAGAACAGGATCAGCTTTCCAGAAAATTTAGAAAATTATACAGCAAGAAAAGAGGCTTCAAAAAATCTATAAAGGCAGATAATAATGAAGTAAGATGTTATGAATGCAAGAATATGGTGGCATATCAGACCAGATTTCCCACAATTGAAAGATTCAAAGAAGAAGAAATTCTTCAAAAGAAAAGACTTTGAGCAGAAAGACAAGAAAGCTATGAAAGATACCTGGAGTGTATCTGAAGAATCCATTAGCTCTCCTAAATCAAGCTTTCAAAAAGAAGAAGACAATCTAAAATCAGAAAAGTGTTTCATGGAAGAAACTGATGAGGTACACTCATATTACTCCTCTGACTCAAACAATGAATCAAATTCTTGAATCAAGATACACAAATGAAAAACTTTCATCCTACTGCAATATGATTGATGAAAGATATGACTCGCTATTTATGAAACATAAGTCACTAAAGAACTTACATAAAGTTGTTTTAGATGAAATAGATACATTGTTGAAACCACATAAGGAATTAGCAGATAAATACGATTCTATTAACACTAACTATATTAATTTTGAATCAAGAATATAACACTGTAGAGTGAAGTAGAATCTTAAAAATAGGATGCATGGGTTTTTACAAAAGGAGATAATTCTTTAAATAAAAATATTGGAAAACTGTCATTAAAAGGAAAATATTTGGAATTGAGAGTAAAGGATAAAAACCTAAATTATATAAAAATTATTTTCTTCCTAGCTCTAAAATGGATAATTGTAACTTTTGTAGAACAAAGGGACATATAGCTAAAAACTGTTTCTTAAGGGTACACTGTGTATTGGGGTTCTTTGGGATCAGGGTTTATGTCTAGTGAACGATATCTTGTTGCTTATTATACATCACTATAATTAATATTTTTTTGAGAAGAACTAACCATCATAGGATTGTGAATTACCTAATGTAGTCCATGATTTGATGACATGACATCACTAGATATTTTTTGGGAAATATACTCTATTTATAGATCGTAATACCTTGAAATATATTTTCTCACAATGGGATTCGAACGTGAGACAAATTAGATAAATAGAGTGTCATAAATTGTTAGACATTGAGGTGATGTATACACTGGGTAATGGAAATTATGTGAAAAATGCACGAAGAAGAAATTACTATTCTATGTTTTTAAAAGAGGCTTTTGATGAGTGGTTGTTAATGTTAGTAATAGCCAGCATGCACCTAGAATATGAATATTGAAGTGATGTTTTTGTTTTCCATCTAGTTTCATATTTTCATAATTTGGTGAATATGTATAATGTGCCATAATAATACATTTTTGAATGTGTTTCAAAAGGTAACAACTCAATTTTCGAGAGACCATTGAGATTTTGAAGTGATATGGGAGTTCATTTTTGTGGTTTCATGAATAGATGGTTGTATCAATGGATTTTGAGAAACAAAATCATCATGTAATACACCATTCAAGATGGGTTGTTCATCCAGGAGTACAGAACAAGTATAAGGTGATGAACGTATAAATTTGTTGTCTTGGTATAAATATATCTATGAAGTAGTTTTTTTGTAAAGTATAACTGATTACTTGGGAAAAGCATAACACCGATAGCCAGTGGGTATGTTGAATTATTTACATTTTCCTATTTGGTAATATGAATAGAAAGTCTTGTACATTATATTAGAACTCTACATAACAATATAGGAACATGATATAATATTGGTGAGAGTGGATTTTATAACAATATTTTCCCATTTCATCCCAATTTGGGAATCTCATATAGTGGAGGACATGAAAAAAAATATCTAAGGACTGGTAAACAGGTATGGAATTCTATATTCAATATTTTTTGACAAAGATCTATGATTTATATCTTATTTCTATAAGTAAATATAATAATACCATATAATATAGTTTACTACGAGTGTTTTTTATCATCCTCATATTGATACACAATATGAAAGGATGAAAAAAATGATGTAAGACATGTTCTGGGGTTTTGTAATGGATTTTTATGGCACATTGAAGGAGAACATGACATTAATGTACTTATTGTATAACAATATCTTCCATCCTTGGATACATATGTATATGTTTTAATCATTTTATGGGTGTTTATATTGGTCTCCACTTTAAAGGGTGGAAATATGAGATTCATCAATGGATGGGATGGACCTTGTCATAGAGGAAATAGAAAATATTTTTTGAATTAAGAAGATAATGAAGATGGATTAGGGTTATCTTAAATCATATGAGGATCATCTTCACTGATTTCTTTAATTATAGTTGTGTGATCATGTGTTACTATGAATCAATACAAGGCTTCAACTTTATCATTTCAGAAAGATGGTTAAGTTATCTCCTTGATAAATAATTCCTTTTGGAAATAATGATCGGTTTGGTTAAGTGGAATATATATTAGATTTCCTCTCATGGTTCAATTTAGTGTTGAATGTGCTTCATTTAACATAATTAAAAAAGTATTACCATAATCCTAAAAAAATCAATTGGATCACATTGACCATGAGCTAGATTGTTCATTGGTGCACATGCTATTGAAGATTTTGGATATTTTGGAGAATTATTTGTGGGGGAATGGAATTTTTCTATTTTTGTTTTTGTGGATATACGTATAGATTTAAGAAGAAACCTGAAATCGAGAAAAATAAAGGGTTGCAAAATGGACCAAACACTTTCATGACAACACTGGTTTTCTACATTCTAGGTATGGAAATTCCCATGGTGTAGAAAATTTATAATTCCATTACGAAAGTAATTTTCACATTAATATTGTATTTAGTGTTTGTAAAGTGTTTGTGTTATGTATGGGTGGGGTTAAAGGAATTTTGGAGTGTTTTGGGGATCTTATAGAGGTTCATAGTTTGAGCATGGATAGTATAATCCATGAAACACAATCTAGAAACCCTGAGAAGGAATTTAGTGGGCTATTGCTAGGCACACAACTATGCGAATAGTTTTTTCAAACCATGTGTGCACCTAGATATAACAATGAAAAATAGAATAGAGGGAAAACATAGTTGGAATATGGTTTTCCAATCTGTGTGAGCCAATAATGTGATTTGTGATAGGAGGTTGTGGTTGGCACATAGATGGTGCACATTTTTCCTAACCATGTGATAGAACCACAGATAATTAGTTTTTATATGCCTAAATTGTGGATCACACTAATTATTATTACAAATTCAATTTTTTCATCTAAATAAACCATTAATTAATTTTCTCTCATCCTAAAAGAATTGGAGACTCTTCACTTCAATCTGGGACTGATCTATTGGCAAATTTTGGTGCATCAAAGTAATGATTTTAAGGTAAGACTAAATTCGTGATGGGATATATTATATATTCTCATCTTCCATTACATGATTTCATAGATAAAGTACATTGGGGATATATATGATAGTTGTTTCCAATCATGATGATATTTGTCTATGTTGATGTTAGGGAGAAATTTCTAATGTGGGGTCTTGGACATGCAATACAATTTGATGCATAATTCATTCACTTCATTATTTTATCCATAACTTATGTGGTATGTGGATTCACTCTTCACTATTGTTATTATAAATTGAAGGATTAGTTTAAAATTGATGCCATTTCTTGAAATTAATTCTGAAATTGATTTGAAAAGAATTTTTGAATCCTCATTACTGACGATGTGTGAAATTATGGGAATTATTTTGTTTCAAAAACTGCTTGGTTTAATGATTGTAATAATTTTTTTTGAAAAATGTATTGGGTTATTTAATTCAAATATTTTGAAAAAATATTCCATAAAATAAATGTTTCATTGAAATTGATTGGAATTGATGGTTTCATATCGTTTTGGAATACCTAATTAGTATGAGTTCATGATTTTGACATGACCTTGAATATAGAGAGTGTACATATTTTGTAAAATAGATGTCACCCTAGATAAGGGTCATGTTCCATTGGGTAAAAATTAGGATTGGATACTTAGTGACACCATAGTGGACTAAGGAGAGATCTCTCATGAATATGGAACTAGTACTAAGGCATACATGTGTGGTTGTGCGTGTGAATCTTTCAATGGGTATATTGAAAAAGAATGTGATATAGTTTACAGTTTTTTTGGTTACATTCCTTGAAATTTATTTTATTTGAAAAATAGTTTTGTGTGTGAAACTAATTTTCATTGACATAAACTATTGGAAATTTTCAATGTTCTTTATATAATTTTTTTATATAAATGTTCTAACATGTTCTATCATAGCGGTGTAAGTAGGGGTTTCATTTGGGGAAAACATACTAGGATTTATTACTCACCCCTTACCTAGGAACATTGGTGATTTTGAAGATTCTATATTCCAAGACATAGGTAAATGGAATATATCACATTTATTTAGTGGTTCCCTAGGATACATGAATATAGATTGTGTAGTTGAATTTGGAAGCATGCTGGGAGTTTACGAGTTAGTGCCTCTGAGTCCTTGAAGTTTGTTTTTTTCATAGACATTATACTTGATGTTGATATTGGTTTTTCAATTGTAATATGATATAGTCTGGGTTTATTTTTAATGAATTGAGTTATCACAAATTATTCACATTCATCATTCACTAGTTGTTTCATTGAGTTTCCCTTAGTATTTTTGTTTTACTTTCAAATGGAAAATTAACCCCCAATTGCTCTTAAATACCATAGAATTTACTATTATCCTTTAATTTCTTGTTGATATCACCTTAATCTATGTAGAAATTCCACCTTGTATAAAGAAAATTTGGAGGGGTGGTTTGTTACCACATTATTGGTTCTATTTTCTGTGACATAATTTATGGTTGTATCCTGGGTGTAAGTAGGAAATATCTCAACTTTAATGGGAACAAATCCTAACATCCTATATTGATCCTCCTTATACATGTATTATTCACATATAGAGAAAATAAATAATGAATACTTTCTATGATAATATATGATTAACATATTTTAACAAGCATGGATATTTCGATAATCAAGAACAAAATTCTGAACCAACCTCTTTACTCATAAAAATTAGTGGGAAACACATTTTCATTAGGTAACTGTTATTTAACCCAAGTGAATATCTGATAAAAAAAGCTATTTTATATTCTATTATCATATTTAATATCCATAAAATTTTTAATCACTTCATATTTTATTACCATGAAACCATAATATAAGGCATCTTTAACAGATATCAACATCACATAAATTTGAAATTGTTATAAATATGTTGTTAAAATAATATCATTATGATTCTCAATTTTTTTTAAATATTGACTATATATCTCACCTACATAATTTGGAGACTATGATTGATCTAGATACAATTTATTAGTATCATCTCTAGAATTGTATTGCCCATATTGATAACAATAAAACATAATAATTCCAAAAACAAAAACAAAAATGATGGATCTAATGTTGTTAAATGTTCAATGTATCATTAGATCATATTCCATACATGGAAACATAAGTTTAACTTTTGAAACAAATTTTGGTATAAATATTTCAAATGATACCAAATTTTCATCACCATAAATATATAAATGATTTATACCCGAAGCATTTGTATTCAATTGATGATTTATACAATCACGATCCTATAATAAATTCTTTTTTCCACTCCATCGTTCAATATTTTTATAATAAATACAAAATAAAAAAAAAATTATGATTAATTTTATATAAGAAAAATATGATTCATTAAATATTAGGGAAATTAAATAATTTAAATATTACATGTAAATATTATCAATTCTATATAATTACCACTTATTGTTTTTCTTTTCATAAAGCTAATTTTTCTTAATAACCATTAATTACAGTTAAAGTAAATTTAAGGTTGTACTAGGTAAGTGAGAGAAGCATTGAGTGGAGTTGATAAAGGTGATAAGGGAGGAAAATAATTTCTGTTTTCTTTCCATTCATACCATTTTGAGGAGAGGTAGTGACCGGTTGACTCATATGATTACCCATGACTTATTCTCCATCAAATGTTTTGAAAGCAATATGCATGTGGATTCCTCCCATATATTTTTTCCTGAATCCCCTCCACTCTATGATTCTTTATAGGTTTATAGGGAGTGAAGGGGATGGTGGTGACTATAGCAGTAATGAAATTTAACACCATTGGATTCAAGGAAATGATAATTCATTCACTTTGTGGTCATCGTTACCAACTCCACTCTACTGTCCCCTACAACCCCTTGGTTGCAAAATCTATTAGAAATTATTGTTAATTTTGGATAATTGTTGTCAATTCCTACCCATTTCTATTCATTTTTACTAAATCCTACTTGTTATATTTTATTTTTAATAATTACTACTTATTTCCAATAATTTATAAATATTCATTATAATTATTAGAATTTAATTCTAATTCCAGATCATTTAGGATAATTTCTACTAGTTATACACAAATTTTTAATAATTAATACAAATTAAAAATAATACCTCTAATTAATATTTATTATATTAAATTTTATATAATTACAAATAATTTTTAATGATTAGAAGTTAGTTTTTCTTATTTGTATAATTTTATTTAATATTTACCATTAACTCAAAATATTGGAATTAATTAGTAGTAATTATTAATTACTAATTATTGTTACATATAAAAAATTACTATTATATATTTTTAATTTTTAATAAGAAATAAAATTATAACTATATTCTACTAATTCTCGCCTCGTTTCAAAAAATATTTATAAATTACCCATATTTTAATTCTAATTAACTCTAATAATAAATATTTCCACTAAATTTGATTTATTTCAACCAAATTCCAATAAATAACGATAATTATTTATTATTACTACTTACTATTACTCATTACCGCTAATTTGTATTAATTACCATTATATTTTACTAATTATTTTATCATTATAAGTATTTTCTATTAGTTATTAAATATTAGTATTAATTACTTATATATAAAAATTAAAAAGTATATTTCATTAATAAAAATTACTATAAAATATTTTTTTTCAATTATACAATCTATAAATTTTTAATCAGTTTTCCCACCGATTTCCACTAATTTTTAGTAATTCTCACTCATTTTCACTACTTTTTTATTATTTACTAATAATTTCAAAAAATTACTCGTATTTTACAATAATTACTGCTACTTTGGATTTATTAATGCATATTTGTTTTTCTGATTATCACTAATTTATTCTCTTTACAATAATTTTTTTAATTGTATAATATTTATTAATATTTACCATTTGTTAAAACAAATTATCATTAGTTACTACTAATTTTTTATTAATAATTACTGTTATTTAATACACATAATACTAAAAGATTATTATTTGTTTCTAATATCTATAAATTATTACTATGATCTGTTAATTCCCTCTCATTTCAATTATTTTTATTAATGCACACTTTTTTCCTCTATTGTTTCACTCATTCATGATTTTTTTTCTTGTAATTATTAAAAATTATTCATATATTGTTACTAATAATCACTAATTTCAATAAATATAATCAATTTATAAAAAATACCATCAATTTATAATAAATACAGCTATTTTTATTATTAATTAGATAACGTGTATAATAATTACCACTAATTTCTAATATTTAATATTGATACTTAGTGACTATCCCAAATTTGTACTCCTTAAATTTTATTTTTTCTAATTGATCTAAATTTATTAATATTTTACATGAATATTTATACATTTGTATTAATTTAAAAAATTATAAATTAAATTTACTGTTAATTCGATCAAAATTATTTAAAATAATATTATTTATTAATAAGAAATATTAATTGTTGCTATAATCTATTAGTTCCCTCTTTTTCCATTAATTTTTAATATTTCCCCTTTGTTTATTTTAATTTTTAAAAATTATATTTTTTTATTATAATTAAAACTATTTTCTGACAATGATGACTAATATCTAATAATTTCCCCAAATTTAAAATAATTACTGTTAATTAATCATAATTTTCAATAATTAATAATAAATTAAAAAATACTGATAACCAAAACAAATTATATATAATCAAAACTATTTATTTCTATTTAAAAATAATATTTATTCATTAAAACTAAATACATGTAATCAAATATAATTAATGTTACTTAAAAACTAATTACTAAAAAAATATAACTAATTAATTATAACATAAAATAATTTCTACCTATATATTATAATTATTAAAAATATAAAATAAGATAAAATAATTTAAAATTAAAAATATTTTAAAAATATCATAAAACTATTGCTTTAATCGTATCCAAAGAAGATAATTTTTTTTCTCTAAAATGTAGAACTTTTTAAAAATTTAAAAGAAGAACTAAGTATAGAAAAATAGAAGAGAGAAAATGTTAGAATAAGAAAAGGAAAAAATACGATGGGTGGTCTATATATGATAGATTAGTAAATATAAGGATATTTGTGATGGATTCATGTTGAAAATAATAATATTTGAGACTGGAACTATCATAAATACTACCCACCATAAATACTACTATCAGTGATTAAAAAAATTGTGTTAAGTCACATTGCAAATAATCTTCCACTGAAATATTTTTTGCGATGAGAAATAATATCCCATCATAAATAACTTTTTTAATGAACATTATTTACAGTGGTAGTGAATACCTTTCACAAATAACCCTTCTTATGTTTTACTAATCATGCCCACTAGAAGTATTTGAAACAATAAATTTTTCATGTCGAAGATCAATTTTTATTAAGAAATATTTTCTATGGGAATTTTGTCGCATCGAAAATAGTTTCACAATATAGACTATTTGTGATAGATGATGATCCCGTCACAAATAACTAATAGAAAATATTCCTTTTTCTAGTTTTTATAATAGAATGAATGAAAAATAAAAATGAGAACTTAAAATTTGAATAGGAAAAAGGTTTTTTCATGCCTATAAGCATAGAAAATAATTTCCTTTGTAGTCAAGTCTCATTGAAAAAACATTCATAGAGGAATCTGTTAAATTCCAATATGGTCATTGTAATCATTGAAAACTCTAAATACTATCATAGTGGATAGGATCCGTCAATGAACTGGGTTCACTCCCCTTTCCTTCCCTAATTATCTCATGATATAACAATCTTTACTCCGTAAATTGGATGGAGATATTGGTCTCACCTAAGACATAATAAAAAACACCCATATATATGCTATAAGATTATAAAACATTAATCATATTAGATCCCATGAAATTTAATCTGGTTCAAAAAAAATTCATCAATGAATAACCGTAGAAATGAAATATGATTCATAATAATTGCATCTTTTGATCAGAGAATAATTAGTAAAGATACAAATGTGTTTTTTATTTATTTTATCAAGTACTGAAATGTGGAAGAGAAATGCCTTCCATAAAACCATTTAATGAATGAATAATAATTAAATACATAGTTTATATCTCCAGTAAAGCATATGTAACATCAATGGATTTCATCTTATATGAAAAATTAATTCTTATGACTACTTAGAAATTTTCTTAAGGAAATTAACCACCCCACTTTGAAAATAAAATATCATAATAAAACCATTATAAAACATTTTCAAAATAAATATCATTGAACGAATCTTGGAAAATTATAAAGTATGATTTAAATAATTTATTAGTCTGGTTGGTGTAAAAATTTATTTATGAAATACATTTCAAAAAACAAAGACTCCTTTCACATCTTCGAAAAAATTCAAAAGTGCCTCATTCAAAAATTTTAAAAAAAAATAGATTATATCCATTTTGTAAAAATTCATACATGGGTAAAAATATTTGAAAAATTATTTTAGTATAGTAGAAAAATTATCTAAATCATTTTTTGAAATAAATGACAGATAATAATAAAAATTCAACATTATAGAGAAATAAAGGCGATTATATATAAAAAAAATCTAAAGGTCTCAAGAGTATATATGGGGGAATGAATGGAAAAAATTTTATTTTTGTAAATAATTATGTGATAATAATATTCATTATTTTTATGAGATGTTAAATAATATTTCATTATCATAGGCATAAATATAAAAAATTTCGATAAATGATGATGTTTTATCATAAAACCCTAACATAATTGTTATTTTTTTGAAACAAAATCACCGAGGAAAAATAGAATTAAATGAAACAAGAAATATCATGTTAATAAATGTATTCATGAAATTAAATTTTTAAGGGGTTGTATACACTCCTAATAAAAGTAGATAAGGGCACAACAAGACATATGGCTAAACAAAAGATTATGAGGCAAAATTCCCTTACCGAAGTTCTTCTAATCATTTAAACTAATTAAGGAATACATTATAATAAAAAATATTTAATATATATCATTTAAATTAAAATATTAAAAATTATCCCAATATATATGATTTAATTATGACATTTAATTATCGATTTACTAAAAAATCCTGGTTAAAATCATGTTTTGGGTAATACATGTTTTGATTTTCATATATGTTTTGGATTGGTATTGTCAATAATTTCTATTTGATAATGGTCCCATCATATCTATAATTTTACCCATGAAATAAATATAATATATATCCATTATATATTTATTTATATCAATTCATTAATGATAGTGCTTGAAAATTATTACACTGTTCTTGCAGATGGTAGGCCATACGCACTCATGAAGGTTTTCCATTTTTTTATTGACCAAAAAATGAATATTAAATATTATTTTACCTTTATACAATATTTTTTATTTAATTTATATTTTTATATGACATATTTTCATCAATACAATCCATATTAACTTCCATGTAATGTGTAAATGAATTACGAATCACTTCCCTCTCTTAGGTGGTAGTTCACCGTATAGAAGGGAAACATTATCGTATTACCACTGAACAAAAAGTAAGAAGTTATATGATGTATTATAATATAAATCATCAACAATTTCATTTCCCATTTTATAGAAGATGATATGGATATATGTTATTAAATTAATAATATAACATCTCTATATATTGTATATTCTGTTGTTATTTTTTCATCATTGTTTGATAGGAATTGACGGTTGGAAATAATAAAAAATAAAAAAAGATATATATGAATTTTAACTCTTATTTAAAGTACCTATTTTGAAATATATTAAAATCATAATTAGTAGGTTTTAATAAAAATTAAGTACTATAAGATGTGGGAGTGATTTTAGGAATACATTTTATATTTTATTTTTAGATCCAAATTGTTTTGGAAGTGCGAGGTGGAGAGAAGATAGGGTGTCCTTTGATAATTGTGGAAGAGGGAACACATAGATTTTATAGAATGAAGTATGTTTACAAACATTTTTTAAATTCCAAAAGTCTTTAAAATAGATTATTCTGAAACATTATATTATAAAAAATCTTTATTTTTTCATAACATGGGTGCTGCAAATGTTTCAAAGTCATTTGAAAAATAATTTTTTCAGTTTTACCCCCAAAAATCACATTTTGACAAAAACCACAGTAATTATTTTTTACTCTTTTACTTTTAATATTGAAAAATACATTATGTTTATATTATTATATGATATTAATTTTTCTAATTAAAAAATATTGAATCCATTTCTCCAAATCCAAATCCAATAATTGCAATTTTTGATTCAAAAAAATTCCATAGGTGTGGTGTAAATATTGTTTTACAAAGAACATATTTTCTTAAGTATATAATGATTAAATATAAATAATCAATATGAAATTTATTCTATCAACCAAGATTGGATTTTTAAATTTTTAAATTTTTAAATTTTTTTAAATTTTTTTTATAAAAAATATTTTACATTGAAAATTCATTAAATGGAAATGAGTTTGTTAATAAAATCAGTATTTTTTATTGTTCATCAAATTATTACACATCTCACAAAAATTAAGAAATATTACATTAAATAAAATATAGACATGTATATTTTAAAAATGATTTTCCTCTTTAAATTTAATTTTCATAAATTAGTAAAAATTAATTTTATTATTAATTTAGAAAATGAAATAAAACATTTTTTAGAAAATAATAACATGGAAAAAAATTATGACTTTTCTAAAAAATATGTTTTTTATCAAAATGTTTTAATACGTAATATTCAATTTTTTTTCTTATTCCTACTATTATGTTTAACATCTAGGTTATAACAGTATTTTCTAAATAATAATATTAACATTATTTTGCAGTTATTTAAAAAAACAAGATGTAAAAAAATTTAAAATAATCCAAAAAAATATTCCAAAAAATATCACGGTGTTACAATTTTCACTACATTATTATGATCTGGTTCTCTATATAAAGGTTCTAGTTCATTAATAGCATGATATTCTTGTTCAATTCTGTTATGATTATTATCAAAAGGTTGGATTTGATGTCATGGTCGATTTTCATCCTAATATATGATATTAAAGTAGATTGGCATCATGAAATAAATTTATTTAAATTGATTTTCATTATAAATAGTCTTCAACATACAATGTGTTGTTAAAATACATATATTTTTTTGGTTGTAATTTATTTTACAAAGATGGTGATATGATTCATAGATATTTTTTTATAAAATGTGATAATGGATTAACAATGGTTTTGAAATTAAGTGTAGATGTGGGTCTTTGGATTGTTGGGAAATTGACATGCCAATTCAGTGTGTGTAATTCCACATAATACATTTTATAATGACACACCATTATGGGGACCAATATTGGTTGGATCCCTGATTTTCTTGGTTTATGATTTTTTATATCTATTTTCTATTCCCATAGGTTAGAGTTCAGTATTGAATTTCTTTATTTATTCTAAGTTTCACATTTAATGGTTTATTTTATGCATGGATTGTTAACTTATTTATCACAAAGTGACTCAATTAATGATTTATATTACGTTCACCTTCTTTCTTATATAATATTTTCATATTACTTATTATGATAATATGAATTTATTTTATTAAAAAACAACATTATTTTTTGTTTTCATAATGTTTTATATTTTTTTGGTTCTAATAAAAATTTCCTTAAATAAATACATCTTGTTTTTATGATTTTAGACTTTCTATAAATTATTAATTGAAATATTACTGGTATTTTTTCATATAACCTTATTTTTTTCCTTTTCCATTTATACATGTGGTTTCTCATGTCTCAGGTAAAGGGAGGTGTTTTTTGTAGTTACCTAGAACCTCCTAGCCGTCCTTGCCTTCGATGTGGGTTAGTTTGGTGGTGACAGATGTTCACATGGAACTTTAGTATTTATATTGTCTCATTATAATTTTGGTATTACCATTTAGGATTATCATTTTATATCTCATTTATATTTACACTTTATTCCACTATGTAATTTATTGTGTTTCCTTGATCCAGTTATAAATGAGACATGTTCGGTTTCTTTATCATACTCACCTAGAGGAGGATCTTCTTGGGTGAATTGAATTTGTATCATAGTTTGGGTCCATAAAAAGTAATCAGAAGGAATACCATGCCCAATGCTCTATGAAACTCTATGGTTTAGTTCTACTTCTATTGTATATAATAGTTAGTAATATAATAGTTTTTATAGTATGTTTGGAATGGTGCCTCGCCACCTGTCTTTTGTATATGAATTTGAGCTTTCATGGGTGGTGTGGGATTTTTTCTAAGAAAGAGACTTGGTTTTATAGGATGTTTGTATAAACTGGATATGGGATCTTTTTAAACGGACTTATTCTTCTTAATGTTTTGACTATCATTCATAGAATTCGTGATTTATTTTATATTCATGTTGTTTATAGGCATTGATGTGGATTTTGGATGTGGTCTTATGAATTGGAATATTTTCATAAAAAAATGGGTTATTATATTTTGTTCACTGGATAATTTCCCAGAGAATATATATTTATATTATGATGTAGGAGGAAGTTAGAAACGTTCAGTAATAAAATACATAGTTGTTCCCATATTTTGGTGGAAGATGTAGTCCAGACCACTTAGACTCTTGGTCGGGTGGGTAATGGACATTAGGGATGAGTTGTACATTATGGGTCATAATTTAATAATAAGAATCTACCCATCAAACACAGTGATAAATGATCTAAGGAATCTAATGAGTGTATTCAAAACATTGAAAGGATATACCATTTCCTAAAAACTCATAAGGACTCTAATGTGGGTTTTGAGACATACTAGCTTGAGGGAACTATTAAGAGATGTTGGAAATTATTATGTAATATATTTTAAATGAGGATCAAATTTTGTATTCTATAATGAAAATATTAAAACATTAGTTTTATCCTAACTTGTTTCATGCATATAAGATCCAGGATTTTATAACCCTGGAGTAGGGGAGTGAATATTTTTAGCACATTCCACTGAGTCTATGAACATAACACCTTGACGTGATACAAATGATTACCTAATGTGTTGAATATTCAATATGTTTATTAAGGATGCTATTTAGTTAAGGATGATTCAATTTTACCATCCTAAATTCATAGGGGAGGTCAAAAAAGTGGCTATTGATGAGAAAAACATTTCAAGATTTTGTGTATAAGAGGATATTTGGTTTCTATAATTGTTAGCAAGGGTGTGTCTCGTAGAATGAAAATTAGATTCAAGGGTTCCCATTATAAATTAGTAATAGTTTTTAAATTATCATATAGAAAATTTAATATTGTTTTCTATCATTTTGGAGAGCTTGTACGCACAAATAGTAACTATGCAATGGCTCCAATGACAGGTCATCAATTTTGTTTGATGTTTTAGGAATCCATTCATATCTTTTGTCATTATTGTTGGATATCTCCTTGTGTTTTTTATATATTTTAAAAAATTATTTCATATACACACATGCTATGCAAAAATAGTAGATATTGATTTGGTGAGATATTTATTAGTTCATGGTACTAATATCATCAACCTGAGAACTAGAATGGATTGTTTGATCATAGTTAGAGCCAAAATTGGGAGTAGTTCTGAAAAACCTACACATTATTCCACATTAATAAAGAATTTATTACATAATTTTACAAATAATAAATCCCATATTATCAAGATGTCTAGTTTATTTAGGAATTTTTTGAATTAAATAACGAAATTAGACATGATATACAACAACATTATTGATATTTTCATTAACATGCTTGCACATAAAACTGTATAGAATAACAGGGAGACATATATAAGAAATGATTGAGATATAATGAATAAAAATGGATGTAACATGGAATTACATGAATAAAAACAATAAATTTTAGACAATAATCATATTAATGAGGCATAAGTAGTTGGGGTTTGGCTTAATGGTAAGCACCAATTAATTATTCATGAAAATGGGGGTTCAGAACCCATTGGGCGTAGGTACTGTAGCAGTGCTATAGCGTACTATAGCAGCGGTAGAACTATAGCAATGATTGGAACTGTAGCGGCGGTAGGTCACTGTAGCGACTGCAGAGCACTGTAGTAGTGGAGGGTACAGTGCAGTACTATAGAAGCACAGGTACTGTAGCATTACTACTCACAAAATGGGATTTGGGCCAAAAAAAATGGGCCTACGGGCCACGTAATGGGCTAAATTCCCACTGGGCCTTTGGGCTATATAATGGGTCTCCCTCTACCCAGTTAAAGTGGGTTTTGATTTTCTCTAATAATAAAGGAGGATTCGGACCTATCCTTTTGAAAAAAATAATAATGGGGCATAAGATGAGTATGGATCATAAATATGAACAAGGAGTCCAGATATAGCTTGATAATCATTAAATCATCATGGGAATTATACAAAAAAACATAATAGACATCATCATAACCATATGTCAAAGATAACTTCTAGGGAAAAATAATGGAAAAAGTCCCATAATAGAATTAGGTTCACTTTCTATCTCAACATCACATATCATGATACTAAACATAACTCAATCCATTAGAGATCTATATAATTTTAGGCAAACCAGACACAGTTATTTCATTCACATGGTTAAGTGTTTAGAATAGTAGTACAAAATTAATTAAATCATCATCATACATTATACCATTATTAAGGAATGCGGAATTAATACTTGTAAGCCTTAAATCAATGATTTATAAGTATATAAAGTTGAACACACATGATAAAAAACTGTTATGGTATTTAGTACCTAATGTTATGGAACAAAAATCCTGGAAAAATTTTATAAGAATAACGACTCTTAAGAATTTATTAAATGAATTGATGATAAAAAAAAAGAGACTCTAATAATATTAAAATTAAGTGTAAATTAATGGTTACATGTAATGATATCTGTCATCAATAATAATTGGAAATAGAAGGCATATGATAATTAAAAAACATGAATAATGAAGAGAATGTTAGGATCCTTTACTTGAGTGTGTGACTCCAACTGCTTGGAAGGAGATTTTTGAGAGATTGAGGATGACTTGGGAGGACACTAGGGAGTGGAGGCATGATAATGTATATGATTTAATTAGTTTCATAGAATCTAAATTTGATATTGGGTTGGTTTATATATAAAATGAAAAATATGTCATTATAATTTAGGTTTTTGACTCTAAAAATTAAAATAACCAAAACACCAAACCATCCAATTGATTTTTAACATGGTTTAGGAAAAAAATGAGTTTATCTATTTATTTTATAAGTACAAGATTTTGAATTAATATATTATTCACTTTTCAATGTGGATATGAGTCACACTCCTTAATAATTGATTTTAAACCTTATAATATATTAATAGTTCTAGAGAATTCATTATGGATTTGAAATATTAATATAATTAACATAAAAATAAATTAGTATAAACGTATGAAATATATTTTTTCATTGATAAATTTTTTAGTATTTGTTACATAACTAATTGGTCATTATGATGTCATAAAACACACTGTATATTTATACGGTGTTTAAATTTTACCCAAAAATTTGACTACCTTCAAAAATGAAAAAAAATCTCCAATGGGTAATTTCGACATTACGATTCCAAAATTAATTTTCATTTTATCAACATAATTTTTTTAATAGGTTTTTTTACTTGTAATTTTATAATTTATATTTATTAAGAAATGATGGTCATTTATAAAATAACAATTTTTGAACCCAAAAAGCAATTACATTAGACATAAAAAAATTTATATAAATATATATATTTATTATTAAATATTAAATAATAAAATTTATTTACAATATTATTTCATACAAAAAAACAATTATTTTTGAAAATATACTTCTTAATGGAATACCTATTAAAAAATTAAAACATCAATTTTTTTACTATAAAGTAATGATAATAAAATGAAAATATTCTCATTAGTCTGTAAAATATTCATATTACTTTTATTATTTTCTTGATAAATATCTATTTAATACACCAGTGAACACCCTAATTGAATGGTGTGAACCGGTGGGATTATCATGGTGTTGTTACGTGAACATGGTTTTAGCTGTGATCTTTATGTGTTGGAACTTATTTTGTAAATAGTTTCTCGTATACTTATTTTTTGGATATCATCTTGCACATGGTCAATGGAAAATCCTAGTTATTTTATCACCCTTGTAATCTATTATAAATGTGCTTCATAAGATACAATACTAATGTTTGAGACCATTAAAATATTTCTTTATTCCATTTGGATATTTAAAACCGTATATTTATAATAACCATATGATCACTATTCCAAGGAAATATTATCAATAATAATGATAATTAATGATCATTTAAATTGAAAAGATATAAAACCAAATAAATTCATGTGTTTTCTATAACCATATAACATAATAAGTCATCTAAATAATTTATTAGCAAAATTTTATTTATAATATTTTGGGTCATTTCTATTTTCCCCTCTATAGATATTTCACCCAAAAAAATGCATTCCCCACACTAAAATAGATGATGGTAACATTGTTTCATCACCACCTACCATTCCCGCATATCTGATTCAAAATTGTGGTTTCTCAACACAACTTTCACAAGTTCTATTATATTATTCTATATAACATTGTCCTTAAAATCTCATATTTTCACAAGTTATTCCTCTTAGGAAATATCATTCACTAACTGTAAAATCTATGGATTGAGTACATGATAGAGGCATGATATTGACTTTATCTAGAGTGACACATGTAACATATAATTTATTAAAGATAGGTTCAATGTGAGTTATAGTTGATATTCTACCACTATGATGTGATCAATGATCTTAAAGTGTATGATGTATCTTGTAATAATATGTTTCTTCTTATCAAATCACATCACATTACTCCATTAATATATAAATAATAATACCTTGTTTCTAATGGTCTCATCGACATTTGTCATCATAGATCTTTGGATGACTATGGGAAGAATTAATGTGATACTGAATTGTGTCATTCTATAGAATGTGGCATTCCACGCAACATTAACACTTCTCTTATATATATCCTTGTTAACAAATCATATTATAAGTCTTATAATATTGCAAGGATGAGTGTAGTATTGGAAAGATGACTCACCAATTATCAAATATCAGTATTCCCACTATTTGTCCTTAGGAGGAACTTAAAAAATCTATGCTTATATTTTCCCATCTCCATATAGCTATGGGTAAGGGTTTCATAATACACTTAGATTTTTTCCTTTCCACCATAACATATTTTTATATGATACATCATGATGCATTATTTTTTATCTCATTCTTCATATTTTCCATACAATAGTTCACATAGGGATCTTGATACATCTTTTTGCTTTTAGGATGGATAAATAAGGTCGATCAATGTGCATCAACCAACAACTCCTTTATCTCATGATTTTATGGAACACATAGTCCTGACACAAATCATAAAACACATTCTCTATTAATAGTAATCATTTTGGATTTATCAGTTCATATAGTTTCAACAATTTTCTGAATTCCCACATAATCTATTTAGTCAACCATTGTCCTTTATTAATGAGATTGTTAAGAAATCATTTGTGAATGTTTTTATGATGTAATTTCCATTTTGATCCCCATTAACATCCTATTCATGTCTATTTAGATTAGTCCATTCACAATTTCGATTAATGGTATAATACCTGTATCTTTTTAACATAGAACATCCAATAATTTATTCACTTTCTGTTGATAGTAGTGAATTGAGCAGTCATATTCCTTAATCTTCTCAAACCATTGCTTTTGGAACAAACTCATATCTTTTTGTGTTAATATATACTTGATTATTTTTTGATAGACATGTATTTCACAATTATCCCAAAAGAGATAATTCCAACTTATTTTTATATTGAAGACCACTTAATACCACTATAGATCATGGGTTTGGTAGTTCTATTCATAAACATTGATCTCACTTGAAGAAAAGCCAATAAATTTTCCATTATACGTTAACACATAGCCCAATATCTTCTTCAATGCATGAAAAAATAATATGAAAGTTTCTTTACATGTGGGTTGTCTGTGTAAATGTGATGGGATAATACTCTTGATGAACTCCTTGATTCTCTATATGCATTCACCATTCCATGAAAACATGACTCCCATATGAGTTAGTGTAACACCCCAAGATTTTATGAAAAATATTCTTTTAATTTCATTAATTTCTTATGTTGTAATCTACAACAAGATTACCTTGCGCTATACGCAACACCGTATAAGCTTGCAGTATACACAACACTATTCTTGGATCGTGTTACACACAATTTTGATAATAGTTATTCTACACAACATTGAGTATATATATATATATATATTCAATGTATAAATAAAATATGGTTGGATTCTGTTATATTAAACAACGAAGGATTCTTTCACAACACGCAACCCTGACTTGACTTGCATTACACGCAATCATGACCTCCCTCGATAGCGTGCGTTGTACGCAATACAGGGTTTTACTAAACAACGATATATTATTATAATATTATTATGAACTAGCCGTTATGAATATTATTAACTAAATTTTGATTTTTATAACATTATTATTCATCTTACACATTTTCTAGAACATGGTATAAGAACAAAATAATTTTTTCGGGTAAAATAAGTATTTTTCAAAAAATGCAGTTTTGCCGCCTTTTGATGGTGCACACACTTTAAATCTAGTTTTTGACATGTTTATATGTTCAATTTGACAAAATAAAATTATTCTTTGGAATCATGAAATAAAAATTTACTTTGGATAAATTTTTCGTATTATTCTGGTAACTTTCATATTTTGAGGAAGAGTAAAAACACAAAATATTTTAATGAAAAACAACTTTTTTCATCGTAATAATTTATATGGTTAAATTATAATATTGAATGGTTTTAAATTATAAATAGAATATATTTTTACCATTTAATATAATTTATGTCATTAGCATTGATTTTACATTGAAATCATAGGTTAAATCAATTCAATTCTTTTGCAATGTTTTAAACAAAAACCCGTCTTCCTTCGACAAAATGATTAATTTTAACTTAATTTCTGCATCATCTGTGTATTGAATTTGAAAAAATGGATTCCATATTTTGAATCAGTGGGTCCAAATTATGTTAATAGGCTACTTTTTATTTTTGGGAATTATGAATAGTAACTACGGTAAATTTTATTTACCATAGTTAAAGGTAAATCAGGTAATTAAGGGTAAATATAATATTATAAAATTACCCTAACACATGCCAAAATTCTATTGGATGGCTAAAAGTAAACCCATATCAACTAAGGGTCGGATTAGATTCATTTTATGGACTTTTGACCATGAAAATAATTTAATTATTATTAAAACCAATGAAAGTTACAACATGTCACTCTCTTAAATATTATAAGTATAATAATTTTAATTTAGTGATAAACATCATAAAACTTCGAACATGAATAGTCTACAGAAATCTAATAAAATTATCTACACTATGATAATTTAATTAGAATTTTTAGGTATTAAATAATTGTCATTAATGGTGATACATTAATGATACAGAAATTATTTATTAAGTGGAAAATAAGTAATATAGTTTTTATTGAAATAATAATACCCATTAAAAGGCACAAAAACCTGACCAAAACATATTGGTAGTGTATATATACAACTTAATCATCCAATTACCTAATATATAACCGTTTGGATACTTATAAAAGTGATTATGACACTTATATTATTTTATTTTAAATGATGCCAAAGTTTTCCCCATCATAATTTAATAAATATAACAATTTAAATATTGTGATTTTAAGATGATAAACTCAAGTAAAAGTATTATTGTGAATGGAAATAGATTTATCTTCATCGTATGATTTTATTTTAAATTTTTATGCAAAAAATAAGTATATTAAATAATTATAAAAAATGTTGTAGTAATTATTTTATTAAGAGATAAACCAAATAAATGGTTTTAAAAATAATAAAATAAATATTATATGAACTATTTAATGTGATCCACTAATTTTATAGAAAAATATGACCTTTTATGAATCTATTAAAGCTTTTATTTCGAGCATATCATCGGTATATATTTTATTTTAAATCAAATAAATGAATATTGTCAAAATTGACACTATTGTTATTTTATAAAAATAACATATTATAAAATTGTTTACAAATCAAAAAAATATTTAAAAATTATAAATTTAAATTTATATGTTCTATAATGTTATAATGTAAACAATTATGGAAAATTCACAACAAATAAGTAATTATTTGTTATAATTTAAAATTTCGAATTCTATTACCACAAATAAACTTAAATAGATTAAATAAGGATAAATCAAAATGGTAAGGTTTCAATTAAGATACAAACATGTATAAATTTGATTATTTATTGATATTACAACCCTACCTCATCTAATCTTCGAATATGACTCATTTTTTCGGTTTTTAGGTGGGGTTAGATTTATTATAAATTAATATTTTTAAGAATTCCAAAGGTGGCCCTCTCCTCCCTTATAAAAGGGCACCTCCTCCCTCTCCTCATCACACCAATTTGATCCTTCAAGCTCGGCCAACCCCTACCAAATTATCTTCTCCACTTTCCTAGAAACATCCTAGAGGTTCTGGTATACTTTAAAGACCAATCTTAGTGCCCAAAGAGGAGATTTCAAAGAAGCGTATCGAAGAAGATGTAATTTCTTCTCCCGATTCTTTTAAGATTCATTCTTCTTCAACTTCTTCTTAGTTAGTTGTTTCATTATAAAGTAATAACATCAGTATCACTAAAATACTTATTTGTTATTATAAATATTAATCAACCCCATTTCACCTTCTTTCCATCCTACGGAAAACAAAATCACCGCGCGTGCGTACGTACGGAATATCGTCTCAACGCCGTGGTGTAATATGTTTTTCCACCAACACCTTACATGGATGGGTATAATGGTGTAAAGAATAACTATATATAGTTATTATAACATCATACTAATTCTGATTTATTGTATCATCCACTCCACTCCAATTCAATAATTATGGAAACGATATCATCGCTCGTGCATACGTACGGACTACCGTCTCCACGACGCGATGAGATTCATTCTCCATTTAACCATTTAAGAATGATTATAAAGTATATATAAGCAATAATAATGAAATATATGACATTATAAAGCTACTGGATTTATGTATATATTTATGTCATCTACTTAATTCCATTCAACTCAATAAGGAAACGAAAACAACGTTCATGCGTACGTACGACCTACCGTCTCCATGAACAGTTTATTTCTTTCCATTTATCGATCTATTATATATATGTATATTCTAAATATATATTATATATATATCATGTTTTATATTCTGGAATTATGTAATTGTGATCTAATTAATCATATGAACAATTACAAATCAATACACGGACGACAAATGAAACGATTTTACCCAAAACACACTTTAACATGGAATTTACAAAAGAACTGGTAATATAAAGTCACAAGTGAACCATATATGATATCATAACAATGAATATGATTCTATAATAAGTCAATGACATTATTTAAATCATTATACAGGAGGTTCGGATACATACGAAGCATATCAGACATAAGGTAAGGGATAATTGTGCAAATCCCATTTTTATCCGAGATTGCTTTTTCGTAAGTATTTATTGGGGTTATTTCTATCATCCATGTCCATGTTTTATAAAAGTGTTTTCATGTATTTTTAAAGTCCTTTTTACCAATTTTTTACTTTTACTACATTGTATGTAAGGAATATTTCTTTTGTTTACGTTACGAGGTATTTTTTTGACTTTTCCGGCAAAAGTACGAAAATAATGGTTTTTTAACTTATACGGAACGAATGGATTTTTACAGTTTTATAAAGCCTTATTTTCATGAATCTTACTCCAAAAGATTTCATTACTATTTTCAACAAAATCTCTTTCTTTTCAAATTTCATAACATTTTGTGAAATGAAATTGATTTTGAAGAAGAAAGGATATTTTCCTCAAGAATTCATTTCATGTATTTTATCAAAACCATTTTTCATCTAATATGACATTATTTAATTTGTGTATGTTTCAAGTATCACGTCTCTATGATTTAAATGGTTTCACTTTTCTTATTATGAAATGATATCCATTTCTTTTATATGGATTATGTTATGATAGAATGATGTTTATGAAACCCATTTTGTTTATTGGGTTATTATGAATGATGTATCTTTTTTTTTGTGGCACAAGTAAAAATGATTTCATTATGAGATGGGTGGGACCTATATCTCCCTCAAATGCATTGGGTAAAGATTTATATCTCATGAGATAGACATGGCTGGAATGGTAAGATAATCTAGTTCAGTGTTACAGGACTGAAACAAGGAGTGAACTCGATTCAGAATGGGACTTTGTCCACTAAGATGGTCTTGGCAGCAATGCCTTGGATACTATGGAAATCATTACATGTGCTTAAGGGATGCCACAATTACATGTTTTATTCCCATGCTATTTTATCATGGTTTATGTTCCATTATGATCTATGCCTTATGTTCTTCCATGTTTTATGTCGTTGCGCAAGATTTTAATGTTTAAACATTATGTTCATGTTTTTAAGTTCCAATGTATATGGTATGTTTTATTTTATCCATTCTTACCCTTACTGAGCATTTGAGCTCACCCTTTTTATGTTTTATTTTCCCCCAGGATAAAAAAAAGGTTTTAGGTCAGGATACAAAAAGTGAAAGATCTTTATAGGAGATGTTGAAGATCTTTCACCACGATTAGAAGATTACGTTCCAAGTTTCCAAAGACACTAAACTATTACGGACCTTGTGTGTCTGAATTTGTTATGTATTAAGTATTCCGAAAAAGTAATGTAATGTCCATGTACGTCAAGCTTATGGTCTCTACAGTTGGTATCAGAGGAATGGTTTAGTCAACATTTGGAAACTAGGATGCGAAAACGTTAGTGAGATCCCTAGAGATATCTCTAAGGTATGTCTAGGTATGTCTCTAAGGTTAAGTATACCTAGAGGTTATAGTCCTAGAAATTCACTAAGGATCTTATAATTTAACCTAAGATGTTAGATATTGGGGGTACTCCCCCTTTACTATGTTGTTTTCCATAGCATGATTTTTGCCTCTCAAATAATTCTTTTTGTGTTTTAGTCAATGGAGGGAACCAGAAGGAATTAGGTTATCATTGAATCCAATGGAAAATTTGGTGACTATGAGAAACAAAATTGTATAATTCATAGAGAAAAAGATATTGTGATTATGACGAATAAGTCATCGCGATACATGATTAACAAGGTGAAATTTAGTGGTATGCCTAATTCATCAAATAATAGGAAGATAGACTTTTATCCATGTTCGCATGTTGAGGAGCATAAAGAAAGGAAGATTGAGATATATAAAGAAGGGAAGAGGAACCTTTAGGAATACCTCAAATGGAGGAACCGATGTTATATGTGTGGAGAAAAGGGTCATAGAGTGACAGACTGTTATGGAGTTCAATGTCTTATTTGTGGAGAACATGGGCATTACCCAACTCAATGCCCTGACCTAAAATGTTACTTCTAAATCTAGGAAGGACTTAATCTAGTACAATCATTGAAGAGTATGGATTGATGTTTTTATGTATTGGTATTGAAGAATAATGTTGTTGAGGTACTTTTATGGTGTATTATAATATTTTTGTATTAGTCTATTGTGGTGTTCAATAATTTTATGCTACCGGTAACCATGAAAAGTGATTAAAATATTTTGGAAAGCAGATGATATGAACATAATGAAGGGATAAGAAGATAATCTGATGTTTGACAGTATTCATGAGCTCATGATTGATATAAGGACTAAGTGATATCATGGTTTGAGTATATAGAATTTTTAGGATTTTGGTATGTGGAAAGAGTTAACTTTTGAAAGCATTTATGTTTTTACTAAGGTTTAATGGGTATTCATTTTTCAAGAGAATACATGATTAAGGTATTCACATGATTGGAATGTGACCAACAAGATATATGAGGAATAAATGATGGTATTCACATGCTTCGTTGATTATATTTTAAGTAATCGTTTTCATTATACTATGAGCTTGGACCGAAGTATTGTAGATAAGCCTAAAGATTGGAATGGATTATGTTGGACATAAGTTATTATTTTTTAAGGATATAACTTTTTTCGATATTATTTATGGGATGTTATAGTAATGTAGTTTTAGAAAAAGGACAACCTACAGTATGGGTGACAGCCCATCGCGTCGGACAAGGCTGTGGGAATCGAACCCACAACCGAAGTGTGACTGGCCTTTATTGCCTACCACTGGCCTACAGGAAGTCCCATTTTAGTAGAAACTAGTTTTATTTTATTAAGCGGTATGATATATGAAGTATAAGTTCATTTTTGGAACCATATATGATTAATCTAACCATTATATGGACTTATAACTTTTTCTAACCATTTGATTGAAAGAGATGGAATGACCCATCATTCTATCACATGATCTGCTAACACATCACGAATAAAAAATTCAACTTCATTTCATTAAGGGATGAAGTGGAAATTGTTCAATTCACGAACAACAGTGAGATTGTACGAAAATCATGCAAGTATTTCTTTTAATTCATTAACTTTAGGGAAATGATCTTGAAAACCAAAAATTTTGTCCTAGTTCCCTTATATCCGATGAATTTGATGGTACCTTAGATCATCACAAATCAATAGCTTTGTGATTTTTGGATTTTTCATATCCATGTTCTCTACCACTCTCCATCCGAACTTGATGGTTATATTTTTCTACCATATCCATATTTTCACCTATGTTCTCCTATATGGAAACCTAGTGATGAGTTCATTTGGGTAACCGTTACATTTCATACATTAGTTTTTAAAGCCATGTTTTGGTATTCCTTTTTACGATGTGGGTTTCTATTAAACAAACTTTTGAGTAGTAAACCATTTATAACCCCGACAAATTTCGAGGGAGAAATTCATTTTTATGGGGGTAGAATGTAACACCCCGAGATTTTATGAAAAATATTCTTTTAATTTCATTAATGTTTTGTGTTGTATGCTACACCAAGATTACCTTGCGCTATACGCAACACCGTATTAGCTTGCAGTATATGCAACACTATTCTTGGATCATGTTACACACAATTTTGATAATAGTTATTCTACGCAACATTGAGTATATATATATATATTCAATGTATAAATGAAATATGGTTGGATTCTGTTATACGAAACAACGAAGGATTCTTTCACAACACGCAACCCTGACATGACTTGCATTACACGCAATCACGACCTTCCTCGATAGCGTGTGTTGTACGCAATACCAGGTTTTACTAAACAACGATATATTATTATAATATTATTATGAACTAGCCGTTATGAATAGTATTAACTAAAATTTTAATTTTATAACATTATTATTCATCTTACACATTTTCTAGAACATGGTATAAAAAAAATAATTTTTTTCGGGTAAAATAAGTATTTTTCAAAAAATGCAGTTTTGCCGCCTTTTGATGGCCCACCCACTTTAAATATAGTTTTTGACATGTTTATAAGTTCAATTTGACAAAATAAAATTCTTATTTGGAATCAATAAATAAAAATTTACTTTGGATAAATTTTTCGTTTTATTCTGGTAACTTTCATATTTTGATGAATAGTAAAAACACGCTATAATTTAATGAAAAACAAATTTTTTCATCGTAATAATTTATATCGTTAAATTATAATATTGAATGGTTTTAAAGTATAAATAGAATATATTTTTTCCATTTAATATATTTTATGTCATTATAATTGATTTTACATTGAATTCGTATGTTAAATCAATTCTATCTTTTTCAATGTTTTAAACAAAAACCCGTTTTCATTCGACAACGGGATTAATTTTAATTTCATTTCTGCAACTTCTGTGTATTGAATTTGAAAAAATGGATTCCATATGTGGAATCAGTGGGTCCAAATTATGTTAATAGGCTACTTTTTATTTTTGGGAATTATGAATAGTAACTACGGTAAATTTTATTTACCATAGTTAAAATTAAATCGGGTAATTAAGGGTAAATATAATATTATAAAATTACCCTAAAACATGTCAAAATTCTATTGTATGGATAAAAGTAAACCCATATCAAATAAGGGTCGGATTAGATTCATTTTATGGACTTTTGAACATGAAAATAATTTAATTATTATTAAAACCAATGAAAGTGAAAACATGTCACTCTCTTAAATCTTATATGTATAATAATTTTAATTTATTGATAAACATCATAAAACGTCGAACATTAATAGTCTAAAGAAAGATAATAAATGTATCTACATCATGATAATTTATTAAGAAATTTTAGGGATTAAATAATTGTCATTAATGGTGATACATTAATGATACAGAAAATATTTATTAAGTGGAAAATAAGTAATATAGTTTTTATTGAAATAATAATAACCCGTGAAAGGCCCACAAACCTGAACAAAACTTATTGTTAGTGTATATATACACTTTAATCATCCAATTACCTAATATATAACCGTTTGGATCCTTATAAAAGTGATTATGACACTTATATTATTTTATTTTAAATGATGCCAAAGTTGTCACCTTCATAATTTAATAAATATAACAATTTAAATATTGTAATTTTATGATGATAAATTCGAGTAAAAGTATTATTGTGAAAGTTAATAGATTTATATTCATCATAGGATTTTATTTTAAATTTTTATGGAACAAATAAGTATATTAAATAATTATACAAAAATGTTGTAGTAATTATTTTATTAAGAGATAAACCAAATAAATGGTTTTAAAAATAATAAGATAAATATTATATGAACTATTTAATGTGATCCAATAATTTTATAGATAAATATAACATTTTATGAATGTATTATTTCTTTTATTTAGAACATATCTCCTGTATATAGTTTATTTAAATTCAAATAAATGAATAGTGTCGAAATTGACACTATTGTTATTTTATAAAAATAACATATTATAAAATTTTTTAAAAATCACAAAAATACTTCAAAATTAAAAATTTATATTTATATAGTCTATAATGTTATAAATTAAACAATTATGGAAAATTCACAACAAATAAGTAATTATTTCTTATAATTTAAAATTTAAAATTTTATTACCACAAATAAACTTAAATATACTAAATAAGGATAAATCAAAATGATAAGGATTAAATTAAGATCCAAACATGTCTAAATTTTATTTTTTTATGATATTACAAACCTACCTCATCTAATATTATAATATGAGTCATCTTTGGATGTTTTTAAGTGGGTTTAGATTTATTATAAATTAATATTTTTAAGAATTCAAAAGGTGCCCCTCTCCTCCCTTATAAAAGGGCACCTCCTCAATCTCCTCCTCACACCAATTTGAGCCTTCAAGCACGGCCAACCCCTGAAAAATTATCTTCTCCACTTTCCTAGAAACATCCTAGAGGTTCTGGTCTACTTTAAAGATCAATCTTAGTTCCCTAAGAGGAGGTTTCAAAGAGGTGTATCGAAGAAGAGGTAATTTCTTCTCCCGATTCTTTCAAGCTTCTTTCGTATTCAACTTCTTCTTCTTCTTTATTTGTTTCATTATAAAGTAATAACATCAGTATCTCTAATATACTTATTTGTTATTATAAATATGAAACAACCCCATTTCACCTTCTATCCATCCTACGGATAACAAAATCACCGCGCTTGCGTGCGTACGGAATACCGTCTCCACGCCGTGGTGTAATCTGTTTTTCCACCAACACCTTACATGGAGGGGTATAATTGTGTAAAGAATAAATATACATAGTTATTATAATATCATACTGATTCTGATATATTGTATCATCCACTCCAATTCAATTCAATAATTATGGAAACGATATCATCGCTCGTGCGTACGTACGGACTACCGTCTCCACGACGCGATCAGATTCATTCTCCATGTTAACCATTTAATAATGATTATAAAGTATATATAAGAAATAATAATGAAATATATGACATGATAAATCTACTGGATTTATGTATATATTTATGTCATCTACTTAATTCCATTTAACTCAATAAGGAAACGAAAACAGCGTTCATGCGTACGTACGGCCTACCATCTCCATGAACGGTTTATTTCATTCCATTTATCGATCTATTATATATATGTATATTATGAATATAAATTATATATAAATCATGTTTTATATTCTGGAATTATGTAATTGTGATCTAAATAATCTTATGAATAATTACAAGAGAAAACAAGGACGACAAATGAAACGATTTACCCAAAACACTCTTTAACATGGAATTTACAAAAGAACGGGTAATATAAAGTCATAAGTGAACCATATATGATATCATAAAAATGAATATGATTCTGTAATAAGTCAATGAAATTATTTAAATCATTATACCGGAGGTTCGGATATATACGAAGCATATTAGACATAAGGTAAGGGATAATTGTGCAAATCTTATTTTTATCCGAGTTTGGTTATTCGTAAGTATTTACTTGGGATATTTCTATCATCCATGTCCATGTTTTATAAAAGTTTTTTCATGTATGTTTAAAGGCCTTTTTACACATTTTTTAATTTTACTACATGGTATGTAAGGAATCGTTCTTTTGTTTACGTTACAATGTATTTTTTGGACTTTTCCGGCAAAAGTACGAAAATAATGTTTTTTTAACTTATACGGAACGAAGCGATTTTTATGGTTTTATAAAGCCTTATTTTCATGAATCTTACTCCAAAATATTTCATGACTATTCTCAACAAAATCTCTTTTTTTTTCAAATTTAATAACGTTTTGTGAAAAGAAATTGATTTTGAATAAGAAAGGATATTTTCCTCAAGAATTCATTTCAAGTATTTTATCAAAAGCATTTTTCATCTAAGATGACATTATTTCATATGTGTATGTTTCAAGTATCATGTCTCTATGATTTAAATGGTTTCTATTTTCTTATTATGAAAGGATATCCATTTCTTTTATATGGATTATGTGATGATGGAATGATGTTTATGAAACCCATTTTGTTTATTGGGTTATTATGAATAATGTATGTTTTTTTGTGGCACAAGTAAGAATGATTTAATTATAAGATTGGTGGGACCTATATCTCCCTCCAATGCATTGGGTAAAGATTTATATCTCATGATATAGACATGGCTGGAACGGTATGTTAATCTGGTTCAGTGTTATAGTACTGAAACGAGGAGTGAACTCGATTCATAATGGGACTTTGTCCACTAAGATGGTCTTGGCAGCAATTCCTTGGCTACTATAGAAATCATTACATGTGATTAATGGATTCCACAATTACATGTTTTATTCCCATGCTATTTTATCATGGTTTATGATCCATTATGATATATGCCTTATGTACTTCCATGTTATATGCCGTTGCTCAAGATTTTAATGTTTAAACATTATGTTCATGTTTCTAAGTTCCAATGTATATGGTATGTTTTATTTTATCCATGCCTACCCTTACTGAGCATTTGAGATCACCCTTTTTATGTTTTATTTTCCCCCAGGATCAAAAGAAAGGTTTTAGGTCAGGAAAAAAAGTGGAGGATCTTTATGGGAGAAGTTGAAGATCTTTCACCACGATTAGAAGATTACGTTCGAAGTTTCCAAAGACACTAAACTATTACGGTCCTTATGTGTCTGAATTTGTTATGTATTAAGTATTCCGAAAAAGTAATGTAATGTCCATGTACATCAAGATTAGGGTCTCTACAGTTGGTATCAGAGGAAAGGTTTAGTCAACCATTGGAAACTAGGATGCGAAAACGTTAGTGAGATCCATAGAGATATTTCTATGGTATGTCTAGGGATGTATCTATGGTTAAGTATAACTATAGGTTATAGTCCTAGAATTGTGCTAAGGATATTATAATATAACCTAAGATGTTAGATATTGAGGGTACTCCCCCTTTACTATGTTGTTTTCCATAGCATGATTTTTTCCTCTCAAAGAATTCTTTTTGTGTTTTAGTCAATGGAGGGAACTAGAAGGAATTCGGTTAACATTGAATCCAATGGAAAAATTGGTGACTATGAGAAACAAAATTGTGTAATGCCTAGAGAGAAAGATATTGTGATTATGCCGAATCAGTCATCGCGATACATGATTAACTAGGTGAAATTTAGTGGTATGCCTAATTCATCAAATAATAGGAAGATAAGCTTTTATTCATGTTTGCATGTTGAGGAGCTTAAAGAAAGGAAGATTGAGATTTATAAATTTGGGAAGAGGAAACTTGAGGAATACCTCAAATGGAGGAACCGATTTTATCTGTGTGGAGAAAAGGTTCATAGAGTGACAGACTGTTATGGAGTTCAATGTCTTATTTGTGGATAACATGGGCATTACCCAACTCAATGCCCTGACCTAAAATGTTACTTCTAAATCAAGGAAGGACTTATTCCAGTACAATCATTGAAGAGGATGGATTGAATTTTTTATGTATTGGTAATCAAGAATAATGTTGTTGAGTTACTTTTATGGTGTATTATAATATTTTTGTATTAGTCTATTGTGGTGTTCAATAATTTTATGGTACCGGTAACCATGAAATGTGATTAAAATATTTTGGAAAGAATATGATATGCGCATAATGAAGGGATAAGAAGATAATGATATTTTTGACAGTATTCATGAGCTCATGATTGATATAAGGACTAAGTGATATCTTGGTTTGAGTATATATAATTTTGAGGATTTTGGTATGTGGAAAGAGTTAACTTTTGACAGCATTTATGTTTTCACTAAGGTTTAATGGGTATTGATTTTTCAAGAGAATACATGATTAAGTTATTCGCATGATTGGAATGTGATCAACAAGATATATGGGGGATAAATGATGGTATTCACATGCTTGGTTGATGATATTTTAAGTAATCATTTTCTTTATACTATGAGCTTTGACCGAAGTATTGTAGATAAGCCTAAAGATTGGAATGGATTATGTTGGACATAAGTTATTATTGTTTAAGGATAGAACTTTTTTTGATATTATTTATGGGATGTTATTGTAATGTAGTTTTAGAAAAAGGACAACCTATAGGATGGGTGACAACCCATCGCGTCGGACAAGGCTATGGGAATCGAACCCACAACTGTTGTGTGACGGGCCTTTATCACCTACCACTGGCCTATAGGAAGTCCCTGGTTAGTAGAAACTATTTTTATTTTATTAAGCGGTATGATATATGAAGTATAAGTTCATTTTTGAAAACATATACAATTAATCTAACCATATGATAGACTTATAACTTTTTCTAACATTTTGATTGAAAGAGATGGAATGACCCATCATTCTATCACATGATCTGCTAACACATCATGAATAACAAATTAAACCTCATTTCTTTAAGGGATGAAGTGTAAATTGTTCAATTCACGAACAATAGTGAGATTGTACCAAAATCATGCAAGTATTTCTTTTAATTAATCAACTTTAGGGAAATTATCTTGAAAACCAAAAATGTTGTCCTAGTTCCCTTATATCCGATGAATCAGATGGTACCTTATGATGTTGGTTTCTATTAAACAAACTTTCAAGCAATAAACCATCTATAACCCCTATGAATTTCGAGGGTGAAATTAATTTTAAGGGGGGTATAATGTAACACCACGAGATTTTATGGAAAATATTCTTTTAATTTCATTAATGTCTTGTGTTGTATGCTACACCAAGATTACCTCGCGCTATACGCAACACCGTATTAGCTTGCAGTATACGTAACACTATTCTTGGATCATGTTACACATAATTTTGATAATAGTTATTCTACACAACATTGAGTATATATAAATATATATATTCAATGTATAAATGATATATTGATGGATTCTGTTATACGAAACAACGAAGGATTCTTTCACAACACGCAACCCTGACTTGACTTGCATTACACGCAATCACGACCTTCCTCGATAGCGTGTGTTGTACGCAATACCGGGTTTTACTATACAACGATATATTATTATAATATTATTATGAACTAGCTGTTATGAATAGTATTAACTAAAATTTGAATTTTATAACATTATTATTCATCTTACACATTTTCTAGAACATGGAATTAGAAAAAAATAATTTTTTTCGGGTAAAATAAGTATTTTTCAAAAAATGCAGTTTTGCCGCCTTTTGATGGCGCACCCACTTTAAATCTAGTTTTTGACATGTTTATAAGTTCAATTTGACAAAATAAAATTTTTCCTTGGAATCAAGAAATAAAAATTTACTTTGGATAAATTTTTCGTATTATTCTGGTAACTTTCATATTTTGATGAATAGTAAAAACACGCTATATTTTAATAAAAAACAAATTTTTTCATCGTAATAATTTATATGGTTAAATTATAATATTGAATGGTTTTAAAGTATAAATAGAATATATTTTTACCATTTAATATAATGTATGTCATTAGCATTGATTTTACATTTAATTCGAAGGTTAAATCATTTCAATCTCTTGCAATGTTTTAAACAAAAACCCGTTTTCATTCGACAACATGATTAATTTTAATTTAATTTCTGCAACTTATGTGTATTGAATTTGAAAAAATGTATTCCATATTTGGAATAAGTGGGTCCAAATTATGTTAATATGATACCTTTTATTTTTTGGAATTATGAATAGTAACTACGGTAAATTTTATTTATCATAGTTAAAGGTAAATCGGGTAATTAAGGGTAAATATAATTTTATAAAATTACCCTAACACATGCCAAAATTCTATTGGATGACTAAAAGTAAACCCATATAAACTAAGTGTCGGATTAGATTCATTTTATGGACTTTTGACCATGAAAATAATTTAATTATTATTAAAACCAAAGAAAGTGACAACATGTCACTCTATTAAATCTTAAAAGTATAAAAATTTTAATTTAGTGATAATTATCATAAAACTTCGAACATAAATAGTCTCCTGAAATCTAATAAATGTATCTACATCATGATAATTTATTTAGAATTTTTAGGGATTAAATAATTGTCATTAATGGTGATACATTAATGATACAAAAATTATTTATTAAGTTGAAAATAAGTAATATAGTTTTTATTGAAATAATAATACCCATTAAAAAGCCCACAAACCTGACCAAAACTTATTGGTAGTGTATATATACACCTTAATCATCCAATGACCTAATATATAACCGTTTGGATCCTTATAAAATTGATTCTGACACTTATATTATTTTATTTTAAATGATGCCAAAGTTGTCACCTTCATAATTTAATATATATAAAAATTTAAATATTGTGATTTTAAGATGATAAATTTGATTAAAAGTATTATTGTGAAATTTAATAGATTTATCTTCATCTTAGGATTTTATTTTAAATTTTTATGCAACATATAAGTATATTAAATAATTATACAAAAATGTTGTAGTAATTATTTTATTAAGAGATAAACCAAATAAATGGTTTTTAAAATAATAAAATAAATATTATATGAACTATTTAATGTGATAAAATAGTTTTATAGATAAATATGACCTTTTATGAATCTATTAAAGCTTTTATTTCGAACATATCTTCTATATATATTTTATTTAAATTCAAATAAATGAACAGTGTCAAAATTGACACTATTGTTATTTTATAAAAATAACATATTATAAAATTGTTTAAAAATCACAAAAATATTTACAAATTATAATTTCAAATTTATATGGTCTATAATGTTATAAAGTAAACAATTAAGGAAAGTTCACAACAAATAAATAATTATTTTCTATAATTTAAAATTTATAATTTTATTACCACAAATAAGCTTAAATAGATTAAATAAGGATAAATCAAAATGATAAGGTTTAAATTAAGATCCAAACATGTCTATATTTAATTGGTTGAGGAGATTACAACCCTACCTCATATAATCATCGAATATGAGTCATTTTTCTTGGTTTTTAAGTGGGGTTATTTTTATTATAAATTAATATTTTTAAGAATTCCAAAGGTGCCCCTATCATCCCTTATAAAAGGGCACCTCCTCCCTCTCCTCCTCACACCAATTTGAGCATTAAAGAACGTCCAAACCCTACCAAATTATCTTCTCCACTTTCCTAGAAACATCCTAGAGGTTCTGGTCGACTTTAAAGACCAATCATAGTGCCCTAAGAGGAGGTTTCAAAGAGGCGTATCGAAGAAGAGGTAATTTCTTCTCCCGATTCTTTCAAGCTTCTTTCTTGTTCAACTTCATCTTTTTTAGTTGTTTCATTATAAAGTAATAAATCAGTATCAATAATATACATATTTTTTATTATAAATATGAAACAACCCCATTTCACCTTCAATCCATCCTACGGAAAACAAAATCACCGCGCGAGCGTACTTACGGAATACCGTCTCCACACCGTGGTGTAAACTATTTTTCCACCAACACCTTACTTGGATGGGTATAATGGTGAAAAGAGTAACTATAGATAGTTATTATAACATCATACTGATTCTGATATATTTTATCATCCACTCCAATTCAATTCAATAATTATGGAAACGATATCATCGCTCATGCGTACGTACGGACTACCGTCTCCACGACGCGATGAGATTCATTCTCCATGTTAACCATTTAAAAATGATTATAAAGTATATATAAGCAATAATAATGAAATATATGACATTATAAAGCTACTGGACTTATGTATATATTTAGGTCATCTACTTAATTCCATTCAACTCAATAAGGAAACGAAAACAACGTTCTTGCGTATGTACGACCTACCGTCTCCATGAACGGTTTATTTATTCCAGTTATCGATCTATTATATATATGTATATTCTGAATATATATTATATATAAATCATGTTTTTTATTCTGGAATTTTGTTATTGTGATCTAATTAATCATATGAATAATTACAAGTCAAAACACGGATGACAAATGAAACGATTTTACCCAAAACAATCTTTTACATGGAATTTACCGAAGAACGGGTAATATAAAGTCATAAGTGAACCATATATGATATCATAACAATGAATATGATTCTGTAATAAGTCAATGACATTATTTAAATTATTATACCGTAGGTTCAGATACATATGAAGCATATCGGACATAAGGCAAGGGATAATTGTGCAAATCTCATTTTTTTCCGAGATTGCTTATTCATAAGTATTTACTGGGGTTATTTCTATCATCCATGTCAATGTTTTATAAAAGTATTTTCATGTATGTTTAAAGGCCTTTTTACCCATTTTTTTACTTTTACTACATGGTATGTAAGGAATATTTCTTTTGTTTACGTTACGAGGTATTTTTTTGACGTTTCCGACAAAAGTACGAAATAATGTTTTTTTTAACTTATATGGAACGAACAGATTTTTACGGTTTTATAAAGCCTTATTTTCATGAAGCTTCCTCCAAAATATTTCATGTCTATTTTCAAAAAATTCTATTTCTTTTCAAATTTCATAACGTTTTGTGAAAAGAAATTGATTTTGAAGAAAAAAAGATATTTTTCTCAAGAATTCATTTCAAGTATTTTATCAAAACCATTTTTCTTCTAAGATGACATTATTTCATATGTGTATGTTTCAAGTATCATGTATCTATGATTTAAATGGTTTCACATTTCTTATTATGAAATGATATCCATTTCTTTTATAAGGATTATGTGATGATGGAATGATGTTTATGAAACCCATTTTGTTTATTGGGTTATTAGGAATGATGTATGTTTTTTTGTGGCACAAGTAAGAATGATTTCATTATGAGATGGGTGGGACCTATATCTCACTCCAATGCATTGGGTAAAGATTTATATCTCATGAGATAGACATGGATGGAACGGTAAGTTAATCTGGTTCAATGTTACAGGACTGAAAGGAGGAGTGAACTCGATTCAGAATGGGACTTTGTCCACTAAGATGGTCTTGGGAGCAATGCCTTGGTTACTATGGAAATCATTACATGTGCTTAATGGATTCCACAATTACATGTTTTATTCCCATGCTATTTTATCATGGTTTATTTTCCATTATGATCTATGCGTTATATACTTCCATGTTTTATGTCGTTGCTCAAGATTTTAATGTTTAAACATTATGTTCATGTTTTTAAGTTCCAATGTATATGGTATGTTTTATTTTATCCATGATTACCATTACTGAGAATTTGAGCTCACCCTTTTTATGTTTGATTTTCCTCCAGGATCAAAAGAAAGGTTTTATTTCAGGAAACAAAAAGTGGATGATCTTTATGGGAGATGTTGAAGATCTTTCACCACGATTAGAAGATTACGTTCCATGTTTCCAAAGACACTAAACTATTGCGGTCCATGTGTGTCTGAATTTGTTGTGTATTATGTATTCCGCAAAAGTAATGTAATTTCCATGTACGTCAAGCTTAGGGTCTCTACAGTTGGTATCAAAGGAAAGGTTTAGTCAACTATTGGAAACTAGGATGCGAAAACGTTAGTGAGATCCCTAGAGATATCTCTAAGGTATGTCTCGGGATGTCTCTAAGGTTAAGTATACCTATAGGTTATAGTCCTAGAATTGCGCTAAGGATATTATAGTTTAACCTAAGATGTAAGATATTGAGGGTACTCCCCCTTTACTATGTTGTTTCCCATAGCATGATTTTTGCCTATCAAAGAATTCTTTTTGTGTTTTAGTCAATGGAGGGAACGAGAAGGAATTCGGTTAACATTGAATCCAATGGAAAAATTGGTGACTATGAGAAACAAAATTGTGTAATGCCTAGAGAGAAAGATATTGTGATTATGGCGATTCAGTCATCGCGATACATGATTAACAAGGTGAAATTTAGTGGTATGCCTAATTCATCAAATAAGAGGAAGATAGACTTTTATGCATGCTCGCATGTTGAGGAGCATAAGGAAAGGAAGATTGAGATTTATAAATAAGGGAAGAGGAACCTTGAGGAATACCTCAAATGGAGGAACCGATTTTATCTGTGTGGAGAAAAGGGTCATAGAGTGACAGACTGTTATGGAGTTCAATGTCTTATTTGTAGAGAACATGGGCATTACCCAACTCAATTCCCTGACCTAAAATGTTACTTCTAAATCAAGGAAGGACTTATTCTAGGACAATCAATGAAGAGGATGGATTGAAGTTTTTATGTATTGGTATTCACAAATAATGTTGTTGAGGTACTTTTATGGTGTATTATAATATTTTTGTATTAGTCTATTGTGGTTTTCAATAATTTTATGGTACGGGTAACCATAAAAAGTGATTAAAATATTTTGGAAAGCATATGATATGCGCATAATGAAGGGATAAGAAGATAATGAGTTGTTTGACAGTATTCATGAGATAATGATTGATATAAGGACTAAGTGATATCATGGTTTGAGTATATAGAATTTTGAGGATTTTGGTATGTGGAAAGAGTTAACTTTTGATAGCATTTATGTTTTCACTAAGGTTTAATGGGTATTCATTTTTCAAGAGAATACATGATTAAGGTATTCGCATGATTGGAATGTGACCAACAAGATATATGGGGGATAAATGATGGTATTTACATGCTTCATTGATAATATTTTAAGTAATCGTTTTCTTTATACTATGATCTTGGACCGATGTATTGTAGATAAGCCTAAAGATTGGAATGGATTATGTTGGACATAAGTTATTATTGTTTAAGGATAGAACTTTTTTCGATATTATTTATGGGATGTTATAGTAATGTAGTTTTAGAAAAAGGACAACCTGCGGGATGGGTGACAGCCCATCGCGTTGGACAAGGCTGTGGGAATCGAACCCACTACCGAAGTGTGACTGGCCTTTATCGCCTACCACTGGCCTACAGGAAGTCCCTGGTTAGTAGAAACTAGTTTTATTTTATTAATCAGTATGATATATGAAGTATAAGTTTATTTTTGAAACCATATACGATTAATCTAACCATAAGATGGACTTATAACTTTTGATAACCATTTGATTAAAAGAGATGGAATGACCCATCATTCTATCACATGATCTGCTAACACATCACGAATAACAAATTCTACTTCATTTCTTTAAGGTATGAAGTGGAAATTGTTCAATTCACGAACAACAGTGAGATTGTACCAAAATAATGCAAGTATTTCTTCTAATTCATCAACTTTAGGGAAATGATCTTGAAAACCAAAAATATTGTCCTTGTACCCTTATATCGGATGAATCAGATGGTACCTTAGATCACCACAAATCAATAACTTTGTGATTGATGGCTTTTTCATAGCCATGTTCTCTAACACTCTCCATCAGAACTTGATGGTTAGATTTTTCTACCATATCCATATTTTCAACTATGTTCTCCTATGTGGAATTCCAGTGATGAGTTAATTTGGGTAACTGTTACATTTCATACTTTAGTTTTTAAAAGACATGTTTTGGTATTCCTTTTTACGATGTGGGTTTCTATTAAACAAACTTTTGAGTAGTAAACCATTTATAACCCCGATGAATTTTGAGGGAGAAATTCATTTCAAGGGGGTATAATGTAACAACCCAAGATTTTATGAAAAATATTTTTTTAATTTCATTAATGTCTTCTGTTTTATGCTACACCAAGATTGCCTTGTGTTATACGCAACACCGTATTAGCTTGCAGTATACACAACACTATTCTTGGATCGTGTTACACACAATTTTGATAATAGTTATTCTACACAACATTGAGTATATATATATATATATTCAATTTATAAATGAAATATGTTTGGATTATGTTATACAAATCGACGAAGGATTCTTTCACAACACGCAACCCTGACTTGACTTGCATTACACACAATCACGACCTTCCTCGATAGCGTGTGTTGTACCCAATACCGGGTTTTACTAAACAATGATATATTACTATAATATTATTATGAACTAACCGTTATGAATTGTATTAACTAAATTTTGAAATTTATAACATTATTATTCATCTTACACATTTTCTAGAACATGGTATAAGAACAAAATAATTTTTTCAGGTAAAATAAGTATTTTTCAAAAAATGCAGTTTTGCCACCTTTTGATGGCGCACCCACATTAAATCTAGTTTTTGATATGTTTATAAGTTCAATTTGACAAAATAAAATTCTTCTATGGAATAAAGAAATAAAAATTTACTTTGGATAAATTTTTCGTATTATTCTGGAAACTTTCATATTTTGATGAATAGTAAAAACACTCTATATTTTAATGAAAAAAAACTTTTTTCATCGTAATAATTTATATGATTAAATTATAATATTGAATGGTTTTAAAGTATAAATAGAAAATATTTTTACCATTTTATATAATTTATGTCATTAGCATTGCTTTTACATTGAATTCGTAGGTTAAATCAATTCAATCTTTTGCAATGATTTAAACAAAAACCCGTTTTCCTTCAACAACGAGATTAATTTTAATTTAATTTCTGAAACTTATGTGTATTGAATTTGAAAAAATTGATTCCATATTTGGAATCAGTGGGTCCAAATTTTGTTAATAGGCTACTTTTTATTTTTGGGAATTATGAATAGTAACTACGGTAATTTTTATTTACCATAGTTAAAGGTAAATCGGGTAATTAAGGGTAAATATAATATTATAAAATTACCCTAACACATGAAAAAATTCTATTGTATGGATACAAGTAAACCCATATCATCTAAGGGTCGGATTAGATTCATTTTATGGACTTTTGACCATGAATATAATTTAATTATTATTAAAACCAAAGAAAGTGACAACATGTCACTCTCTTAAATCTTATAAGTATAATAATTTGAATTTAGTGATAAACATCATAAAACATCGAACATGAATAGTCTCCAGAAATATAATTAAATTATCTACATCATGATAATTTATTTATAATTTTTAGGGATTAAATAATTGTCATTAATGGTGATACATTAATGATACATAAATTATTTATTAAGTGGAAAATAAGTAATATAGTTTTTATTGAAATAATAATACCCATTAAAAGGCCCACAAACCTGACCAAAACTTATTTTTAGTGTATATATAAACCTTAATAATCCAATAACATAATATATAACCGTTTGGATCCTTATACAAGTTATTATGACACTTATATTATTTTATTTTAAATGATTCCAAAGTTGTCACCTTCATAATTTAATAAATATAACAATTTAAATATTGTGATTTTAAGATGATAAATTCGAGTAAAAGTATTATTGTGAAACGTAATATATTTATCTTCGTCATAGGATTTTATTTTAAATTTTTATGCAAAAAAATAGTATATTAAATAATTATAAAAAAATGTTGTAGTAATTATTTTAATAAGAGATAAACCAAATAAATGGTTTTAAAAATAATAAAATAAATATTATATGAACTATTTAATGTGATCCACTAATTTTATAGATAAATATGTCCTTTTATGAATCTTTTAATGCTTTTATTTCGAACATATCTTCTGTATATATTTTATTTAAATTCAAATAAATGAATAGTTTCAAAATTGACACTATTGTTATTTTATAAAAATAACATATTATAAAATTGTTTAAAAATCAAAAAAATTTCCAAAATTAGAAATTGAAATTTATATGGTCTATAATGTTATAAAGTAATCAATTATGGAAAATTCAAAACAAATATGTAATTATTTGTTATAATTTAAAATTTAGAATTTTATTACCACAAATAAACTTAAATAGATTAAATAAGGATAAATCAAAATGATAAGGATTAAATTAAGATCCAAACATGTCTAAATTTAATTTTTTTCTTATATTAAAACCCTAACTCATCTAATATTCGAATATGAGTTATTTTTAGAGGTTTTAAGTGGTGTTAGATTTACTATAAATTCATATTTTTAATAATTACAAAGGTGCCCCTATCCTCCCTTATAAAAGGGAACCTCCTCCCTCTCCTCATCACACCAATTTGAGCCTTCATGGTCGGCCAAACCCTTCAAAATTATCTTCTTCACTTTCCTAGAAGCATCCTAGAGGTTCTGGTCTACTTTGGATACCAATCTTAGTTCCCTAAGAGGAGGTTTCAAAGAGGCGTATCGAAGAAGAGGTAATTTCTTCTCCCGATTCTTTCAAGCTTCTTTCTTCTTCAAAATCTTATTCTTTAGTTGTTTAATTATAAAGTAATAACATCAGTATCACTAATATACTGATTTGTTATTATAAATATGAAACAACCCCATTTCACCTTCTATCCATCCTACGGAAAACAAAATCACTGTGCATGCGTACGTACAGAATACCGTCTTCACGCCGTGCTGTAATCTATTTTTCCACCAACACCTTACATGGATGGGTATAATGTTGTAATGAATAACTATACATAGTTATTATAACATCATAATGATTCTGATATATTGTATCATCCACTCCAATTCAATTCAATAATTATGGAAATGATATCATCGCTAATGCGTACGTACGGACTACCGTCTCCACAAAGCGATGAGATTCATTCTCCATGTTAACCATTTAAGAATTATTATAAAGTATATATAAGAAATAATAATGAAATATATGACATTATAAATCTACTGGATTTATGAATATATTTATGTCATCTACTTAATTCCATTCAACTCAATAAGGAAACGAAAACAGCATTCATGCGTACGTACGGCATACCGTCTCCATGAACGGTGTATTTCTTTCCATTTATCGATCTTTTATATATATTTATATTCTGAATATATATTATATATAAATCATGTTTTATATTCTGTAATTATGTAATTGTGATCTAATTAATAATATGAATAATTACAAGTCAAAACACGGACGACAAATGAAAAGATTTCACCCAAAACACACTTTAACATGGAATTTACAAAAGAACGGGTAATATAAAGTCATAAGTGAAATATATATGATATAATAACAATGAATATGATTTTTTAATAAGTCAATTACATTATTTAAATCATTATAAAGGAGGTTCGGATACATACGAATCATATCGGACATAAGGTAAGGGATAATTGTGCAAATCTCATTTTTTATCCGAGATTTCTTATTCGTAAGTATTTACTTGGGTTATTTCTATCATCCATGTACATGTTTTATAAAAGTGTTTTCATATATGTCTAAAGGCATTTTCACCCATTTTTTACTTTTACAACATGGTATGTAAGGAATCTTTCTTTTGTTTACGTTACGAGGTATTTTTTTTACTTTTCCGGCAAAAGTACGAAAATAATGTTTTTTTAACTTATACAGAATGAACAGATTTTTACGGTTTTATAAAGCCATATTTTCATGAAGCTTACTCCAAAATATTTCATGACTATTTTCAACAAAATCTCTTTCTTTTCAAATTTCATAACATTTTGTGAAAAGAAATTGATTTTGAAGAAGAAAGGATATTTTCCTCAAGAATTCATTTCAAGTATTTTATCAAAACCATTTTTCATTTAAGATGACATTATTTCATATGTGTATGTTTCAAGTATCATGATTCTATGATTTAAATGGTTTCACTTTTCTTATTATGAAATTATATCCATTTCTTTTATATGGATTATGTGATGATGGAATGATGTTTATGAAACCCATTTTGTTTATTGGGTTATTATGAATGATGTATGTTTTTTTGTGGCACAAGTAAGAATGATTTCATTATGACGTGGGTGGGCGCTATATCTCCCTCCAATGGATTGGGTAAAGATTTATATCTCATGATATAGACATGGATGGAACGGTAAGTTAATCCAGTTCAGTGTTACATGACTGAGATGAGGAGTGAACTCGATTCAGAATGGGACTTTGTCCACTAAGATGGTCTTGGCAGCAATACCTTGGCTACTATGGAAATAATTACATATTCTTAATGGATGCCACAATAACATTTTTTATTCCCATGCTGTTTTATCATGGTTTATGTTCCATTATGATCTATGCCTTATGTACTTCCATGTTTTATGTCGTTGCTCAAGATTTTAATGTTTAAACAGTATGTTCTTGTTTTTAAGTTCCATTGTATATGGTATGTTTTATTTTATCCATGCTTACCCTTACTGAGAATTTTAGGTCACCCTTTATATGTTTTATTTTACCCCAGGATCAAAAGAATGGTTTTAGGTCAGGAATCAAAAAGTGGAAGATCTTTATGGGAGATGTTGAAGATCTTTCACCACGATTAGAAGATTACGTTCCAAGTTTCCAAAGACACTAAACTATTATGGTACTTGTGTGTCTGAATTTTTTATGTATTATGTATTCTGCAAAAGTAATGTAATTTCCATGTACATCAAGCTTAGGGTCTCTACATTTAGCATGGTTAAAGAGTATTACTATAACAAGAAATTTATCAAAAATCGATGATAGTTCCATGATAATCCAAGGAATACCTGGATATCTATCAGATATGATGAGATCATCCATCCTTTAATTTCAACTATATTTGAAGGGTCCAAGGATATAAAACTTATGGGGATGATATTTCCCAAGGATGATATATCCTTCAAATAGAAAACATATTTTCTATACATGGAATAATGTTTCTCCTTTCATATTCTTTTTATAACAGTTCTTAGATGCTTCTCATACTCCTATTTTCTATTGGAGTATTTGAGAAAACTATTAGTAATGACCACCAAAATATGTCAATATAATCCCTAATTACACTATTTATCATGTTTTTGAATATTACTAGATCATTAGTGATTTTAAGTGGAATCATTTTGAACTAATAATGGTCATAAATTATTTGGAAATTTGACTTGGGGATATATTTTGTGTTCCCCATTAAATGATAATAACACAATTTATGGCCATCATTGAGGAAGTATTTTGATCCACATAGTTAATCGAACAATTCATCAATCTATGGAAGTGGAGAATTTTTCATTATCATGATCTTTTTGAGTGCATGATAATCAATTAAAAGGGACATTAACACATCCTTCTTCTTGATGAAGACGATCTTTACACACCATGGTGATGAAAATAGGCATGGGAACCATTTATACATATTATCAAAAATTTGTCTCTTCCTCACTTCATGTTTCACAACAACCATTCTATAAGATGTCTTTGATAATGCGAATGCAGAAGGTATAAGATCTATTAAAAATTCAACCTCTTGGCTTGGAGGAAGGCCAATAAATTCTTTGGGAAACAAAAAATCGTAATCCCTCAAAATTGTAATGTTATCAATGATACTAATTTCATTAGACTCAATAATTTGATCTATATATCATTACCTATAGGGAAATATATCCATTCATGAGATTATGGTTCTAAAGAAGATTCAACCCTATCCAAGCTATTGAACTGAATCTAGGGACGGTTCACAATATAGGGAGTGATATATTTCTCCTGGAAATTTATTTTGGCTACATATATGGAAATCCAATCCATGAATAGAATTTCATACAATTTCACTTAAGATAGTATGAAAAGTTTCTTTGAAATATTCAACCAAAAAATATTTTCATGGGAGGAGTTATACACGTGGCATGAATAAATTACCCTATTTTCAATTTTCACCAACATCTCTACTTATACATATTGTGGAGGTGATTAAAATTTTATACTCAAATTTGGTCATATGACAGAATTTATTGAACTATAATAAAAAATAATATTCATTATTCTTGATTTAATAACTAGCATAAAAGTTACCCCTTCATTGTAGGGATCCACCTCAGTGGATGTGATGGAAAAATACCTCCCTTGTTTCCATGCAGGGGGTTTTTTTGTCTCAAAAATCCCTTGGATTAGTGAATTGGGTTGAAATATTCCTTGAGTCCTTACTAATGAAGCAATTAAAAACATGTCGAGGGTTGACCAGAGCATTTTATTCCATTAATTAGTGGGATTCTGATGTTGGTAATCATTTTCTACATTTCCATTCTTCCCACACCTATTCAACTTCCTCATTCCCCTATTGAAATTTATTGGTTTCCTATTTCTGCAACAATGAAAATTGTGATGTAAAAATTTATTAGCCTTATTAGATTTTCTCTATCGTACCTCCCGAATTGAACTCCACTTATTAATTCTTATCCATGTGATACCATTGATATTCATAAATACCCATTTCTACTTTTAGGGAACATTAAAAAATATCCTCATAGATATCAATGTCTTGGATAGAAAGAGATTTTCGCAGACAATGTTTTATCCCATTAAAGAAGCAGTCGACCATATAATCTTGGGTAAAGAAAAAAAATTGATGTGTAACCTGAATGTCATGTGATGTTTTCAATAAACTCCATGATATACTAATTATCTTTATTCATGAAGCAAAAGAAGTCCCATTCTATTTTATTTCAGATAGTGTGAAGAAAATATTTATTGAAAACCATTTTCTCAAATTACCATTATTCAATCACTTCGATCTTTTACTCATTATTCATATTTTTTATCAATGCCCAACACTGATCAACTTATCTATCCATTTGATAAATAGCTAGTAGATCCTTCATTTGTTCAAAAAAATTAATCGATGTATAATATTTTATAAATGGATTTTATTTATTGATCTATGATTAAAGAACCAGTTGATCCACGGGATATAAGTGGATATTTTTAAATGAATAACTTTTTTGAGAATTTTACTCTCATAGGGGTGGGAAAGGTGCGTTTGGAACACTTCTTGATCCATGAATCCATTCCAAGCCTGAGTCAACTGAGATAGTGTCTTCATAATGTTTTCAATTTACACTCCCAATAGGTTTGGTATATTGTTTGGGGAGTCATCACATTGACTGCCACATTGATTTTTTACCTGATTCTACCAATTTATAGACACTGGTTATTATCCGTGGAAAATTAGGGATACCTATTTTAAAAATATTAAACTCATAAATGGTAAATCAAACAAAATAAAGGGATAACTTATTAATTACAATTATTTTTTACATAGGAATTTTTAGGCATCAATCTATGTTATCCATTATCTATTTACAAGCATATACTATTATGGGATTTTTTCACATAATAATGGTTTGTAGTTAGATTATTAATTTACTAAACTATATTGCCTAGGATTTTCAAACTAGGTGCACAGTAAGGCATGTTATCATGTACCAGGTTATATATTGTTAGTCCTGACATACATTATCATGATAGTTTCCCCCAGGTACCAAAATTCCAAAACCAAGTTCATATGTATTATCAATACATGTATATATTTGATTGATTAACCAAAAACTATATTCTTACCAAATTTTATGGATGTTTTCTTATAATTAGTCATATCCTTATGTTTTTTCTAGAGTTTTCAAATCCAAATAAAAAAAATCTAAATATTCATCTGATTCAAACTATAATAACAGTATTCATTATTTAATATTAATACATGATTATTACATTAGATTAAACATAAATTAAACCAAGATATCAATACGTGTAATGTATTTTGGAACTAGGTACATTACATAACAATTACAAACCTGAAATAAAATATTAGTCTTGAAAACATTTTTAATATGGTCGCACATAAAACTCCACAGTATTACCATGGGACATGCATAATAAATGGGTGATCTATAAGGACATGTATGAGAATAAACATGGAATATCCTAAATAATGAAAATAAATTTTAGACAATAGTATTATTAATGGGTTATAACAGTTTTAGTAATCATAACGATGAACAGTAACACATTATATTTCACGACAATCGTAAATGAACATGGGAAATGTAGAAATAACATAAAACAATTCATAAAAAACATAGATCCTATTTAACATCAATGACATCATAATGGAAAATTTCCCATAAATGAATCAGGTTCCCTATCATTCCCAATATGACATATCATAATACTAAACATTACCCAATGCATTGAAGTACTGTATAATTCTGGGTGCACCCTTCACATTCATTTCATTCTCATGCTCTAGTATTCCACCAGGATCATAAAACATAGAAAATTCATCAAAATATTTTATTTAATTATCAATATATGTGGAATAAATATATGTAAGTCTATAATAAATGATGTAACAAATTTAGAAAGTGAACACCCTTTATGTGAAATTGGTATAGTATTCATTTCACAATTGTTTTTGGATTGAATATCATGGTGAAATGTCGGCAACATAACGATGTCTCGTAAAAATTAATAAAAATCTTTGATGGGAGTGAAAGTTTTATATAATAATTTTTAGTTTAAATTGGAATAAATATGTCCATGGATGATATATCCCAGCATTTAGAATTTAAAATATATGTAATATGATCGTAAAAAACTTAAATAAAGAAGACAATGTGGAGATCCCTGACATGGGTGTATGACTCCAAATTCATTGAAGGTGATTAGTGAGAGATTGGGAGAACCTTGGGTAGAATATAGAGACTAGAGAAAAGAGTATGGTATTTCTACAAGTATTTTTTGTGATGATAATTTGGAGGATTATTGGGTTTATATAGGGAATTTGGTGGATTTATTAATTATTTTTGTCTTTGATTCTACAAAATAAAACACCAAAAACCTAAAAAAATATGGATTCTGCCATTAGATTATAACCAATATAAATGAGTCTAATTATATTAAATGTTTTAGGGATGAAAATAAAAAAAATCATTAATTATGTGGATGGGAGTCACACTACCAGAGAAATAATTTTAAAACATCAAAATATATTAATGGGTTTGGATGATTCATTAAGGCTTTGTAAAATTTCTAAAATAAATGAAAAATGAAATTATTTTGAAGTTAAACAATATGGTTTGACTTTAATACCATTTATAGTATATATTACATCACAATTGGTTCATTATTATGTAATAAAAGACATCGTGTATTTATATAGTATTTAAATTTTACCCAAAAATCTGGCTATCTAAAAAATTATGAAAAATTCAACGTTAGATAATTTCAACATATTGATTCCGAATATAATATTCATTTTAAGATTTGTTTTTTAAAAATATTTTTATTTTTACTTTTAAAATTAGAATCAATAATTATTATACTATGCATGTTTTTTAGAATAAGTTTTTGTGAACCCTTATAAAAATTTAATTTGACTGCATAAAAATTATATAATAATATATATTTATTAGGAACATTAATAATAATGTTTTATTAAAATTATATTTAATTTAAAAATCCATTAATTTATAAAAATATAACTTTTTAAAGGAATAATAATGAGAAAAATACAATAATTGTTTTATCTTTATAAATAAATAAAATTAAAATGAAAATATATTCATTACCCTATACAATATACATATTCATTTTATTAGTTTCTTGATACATCTCTTTCATAAAGTAAAGAATTATCTAGGAAAATTGTGTTATGGGGAGACTGTCATGGGGTGGATCAAGAATCATGGTTTGGGTCTATATCGCTAGGATCTTGATCTTATCATGTAAATGGTTTTTCTCATTTTAAGGATATTGGATCTCATCTTGGTCATGGTTAGGGTAAATTTATATGATTTTATCTCCCATAAAAGCTTCAATAAATGACATTAATAAGGTATAATAATACTAGTTGAGCCCATAAATTCCTTTTTATGGTCTAATTAGATTTTTAAAACCATCTATTTGTAATAATCATATGATCAATGTTCAATGAATATATTAACAATGGTAACGATACATAAATATATTTTAAATACAAATAGATTTTAAACTAATGAAGTGAATGTGTTATATATAATAAAATTTCATAACAAGATATTTAATTATTTAATATGGGAAATTTTGTGTAAAATTTTTTGGTTCAATATAGTAATAGTAATCATGGTTAGTTTCATTGCTCTGATTGAATAAATCATGTATTTTAGGGTGAGTTGGATTCTATGTTTGCAGGACCTTATCATATTTTTTCTATGTTGGGAGTTATATTGTGAAAGTTGTTGGAGATATTCGTAGATAGAGTTGATATCTATTTGGGTAGTCCATATTCGATAATCAAAATTGCTAGCCCTATGGTATTTACAAATGATTTTTCAAGGTTACCACCATAAACAATGACTCTGTTCACATATGACCTAATCCTAGGTATGATGCAAATTTCTATTCCAAATTATTGCATGAATCCTTCTGAGTTAATTGATATTAATGTCTATATAATGATCATGAGGCTATGGAAATTATTCATCTTAAAATGTCATCATGGGATTCTCTTAAACACATTTTTCTGGAGGAATAAGAGAGCCTCATACATTTCATGGAGTTTAAAATGGTCAATCAGGTGACTGTAAATAATAAATATCACCTTCTATTAATCGATGATTTGTTTGATCTACTTAGAGGGGCTCATTCAATTTAATCTAATTACCTCCAATTAGGGTACCACACATTGAGAGTATGAATTTATGATAAACCTAAGATAGTTTCTATTAATATATATGGTAATTTTATAATATTTTCTATTTTATTTGGTATCATTAATTTTCATTTGGTATTTAATGAATTGTTGAACACATTATTCCATCATTTCTTGTATTTTATTATAGTCGTCTTGGTGGAAGATATTTTGTTGTAGTCTAGTTCAAAATAGGATCACTAAGATCATTTTGGTGTCATTGCTATAACCTTTAGAGAACATCATCTATACCCAAATCATCCCTTTTTTTATTTTTGGATACAAGAAGTAAAATTTCTACTGATTTTTGTTGTAATAGGGGTTAATCTCACTTGATATTGAAATGACTAAGAATATAATTTTTTCTAAGACCCCAATTTTTTTTGAGATTTAGAGTATCTTTGGATTTAATTTTCAGTACATGATTTATTTCATAGACATTATTTTTCCTTTCATCTCTTGATTATATGTTTAATACCTATGGGAGTAATGTTTGAGTGAGGAGAAAATTGTTATAGATCATTATATAAGAAGAATGTTAGGTTTACCAAAAATTTATTTCTAATTATTTTATAATGGGTTTCAGGTTATGATATTTTCCTTGACGATTCTGGAATTAGTCTGGGTATTCCTTGATGTTGGGATATAATGTGGTTCCTAATGGCTATCACCAATTGTGTCTTTATCATGATAACTACACTACCCAATATTGGGAGATGGAAGTGGATATACGTGATCTCAAAACAAGAAGTCACTACCTTTTTGGGGAGTGTATTATGGTATATTTATATAATAAGAATCTCAAATATATCATCATTCATAAATATATGAACCTATGTTAGTGATTCTAGGTTGAATAAGTCCATATATTTTATTTTGATATACATCTAGTACTTGGAATGGGAATATTTTATTTGATTTACTATGTTGAGGATTAATTATTGAAACATTGAATGAAAAGTGGAGGACATTAATCTATTTACTATGTTCATTGAGATGAGTTTTGGTTTGGAAGAGTTCTGTGAACAATAGTTTATAGCATCAGGGAAATATTAATCATCATTTTTTGTGTGTTCAGATCATGTAGTAGATAGAAACTAAATTACTACACTATAATAAAATCATAAATAGTGCGGACACCTTAGGTGAGTTTTACTGATCTCCCACTGGTTCATTCTATCTCTATAGAGAGTTAACCATTATGAATTGATTGAGTAATAAAATTAACTGATTTTGGAGGATGATGAAGCTAGTTTATATGGAACTGGACTACCAGGATGTGTCATCATTTTGAATTTTATAGTTAATATAAAGGAATGAGATGGTTGACTATAGCTTTCATGTCACATTGTCTATCTTATCAGAAGATAATGAGTGAACACCAGAGACCTATTTGGTTTCGACAACCCTTACCAATTAAAGTATGGAATTGGGATGATTTTTTTAAAGATGAAATTCTTATTATTTTTTGTACTCTATGTGGGATGGATGAAATTTTGGTGATCATGGACTATATTAAAATAATATTTATATTTACTTAATTATAGGGAGATCAAAAAAACAATATTCTCTAAAGATCCTTTGTGTACAATAGGTTTTCAGACATTATGTGGTTCTATTTTGGTAATTTTATGACTGGGAATAATGGTTCACATCTAGGTTTTGGGGAGGTTTCCCAGAGGTAATGTGTTCCCGGTTTTAGTTCAGCAAGGAATGTCTTCCAATGATGGATAGGAAAATGGAGATATATATTCATATTCATAATAATATGTTCCAAGAATGTGTGAATTAAATTTACATTTCATAGGAAAATTATCTTCTTCTGGATGAAGTTTCATAAAAAGCTGTTATCAGGCATCAGTGAAGTTAGAACCCATTGAATAATTGCATAGGAGGTATAAACATCTCTCTAATATTGGAAAATGTGGGGATAATTGTTCTTGCCTGGATCCCTATTTTTAGGGGATGATGAAAAAGGTTCATTTCATATAGAAGTGATGGACATGGAAAAGAGTTATCATAAATCATATATGAACCACCTCCGGTTTCAACTTGAGTATGAGTTTTGTGATAAGGGTTTCAAATTGTTTCACCTTTCATTCGTCAACCCTTAGTTTGGATGGCATTATATATTGGCACACAAGTTTTTTGGCCTTATTGAATTTTTTAATGAACTGGAACATTGGAATATCAGTTATACATACAATTTCATTTGATATGGATTAATATTATTCCATATTTCATTTCTTAGAAGGTGTCAATTGGATCCATCACATGTGATTTAGTGGGATGTATTTGATCATAAGCTTGAAAACATTGTTGTTAAAAAATTATTTTATATTATAGAAAACTAGTATAAGGTAATACTCTTTCAAATAATTACCCAATTCCGTGTATTATTGTGGTATAGATAGGATAACCATGAGTTTGGAAGTAAGAATCATTGAAGAGGCTATAATGGACTTCTCCTTTTGTGAGGCCAATATCATGAGAACATTCTTGTGACAAAATTATTTTATGGTGGACATATTGTGACATCCCATCACTAGAACTCTAGTATTACCAAAATCATGTTTTAGTCTACCTTTATTTGGGTTTTTCTTAATTTTTGGTGTTTTGGTTAAAGTATGGTTATCTACATAGGGAACTATTTAAATGAGTTTATTTTTGTGACACTAGACATCTTAGTTGTGGGATATTCTAGAGGGATAATTCATGTTGTCTAGGAGATTTTTTTATTGGGATAACACCATTTTGAAAAATGTTACACCATGAAGTAGGGGATTAAGTATAATCCCACTATTTTGGTGATCACAATGTCATGGATGTGGAGGCTTCAACGTGGAGTCCTTCATGCAGTTTTGATATGATTGGAAAGAAGTTGAACCCTTTATACATGATGTATTAGATTACACTATGGTTACAACTCTAAAAAATCAGATATGAATGAATTTAAATCTGTTTTGTTTGTGCCCAAAAGGTTTTATTAAGGACCTCTATATAATTCTGTAGAAAATTTTATATCCAAAACAATTGTGTAGTAGACCTGGGGCTTGAACTATAGTTTTTTATTTTATATTCATGTTAAAAATTCATATACACTACTTTGAACAATCCAATATTTCATCATTCTTACTCAAACATTAGACATCCATATTAATTATATGAATTCCATTAAATGAATCCTTGATTGGATTTGATCCCATTATTTGGGATATTTTTATTTATTGAAACAATCTATTCAATAGTTATACATCTCTATAAAAGGATCAATTTATTGAATAATATTATGTAATTTTTCAATTCCTTTTTTTGTTATGACGAGTTTATATTTGATATTATTGTATATTTTATTCATGAGATATGATATTAAAGGGTATTGGATTTTAAATACATGTTTTATGTGATTTTCATTAAAAATTACATTTATTAAATTATGTTCTTTTAAAATGAATTTATTGTTATTTTGTTTATATAATATGTTTTTAATAATAAAACAGGATACTATCCACCGATAAATTGATTTATGAAATGTGATCAAGGATTTCATAAGGATTTTAAAATCGTATCACATTGGGAACCATGGGTGAATCATGAAATTTACATGTCACATTAGAATAGTTAATTCCACTTGAGGTTTTGGGATATAGACATATCGTTTGGGGACTCAGTATTGGTTGGATCCACATTATGCCCAATTTAGTCTTTATTTTATGTGTTTATTTATTCTAAAACGTAGGGACCAATATTGTTTTTTGGATATATACATAGTTCTACACATGATGGTTTATTTTATGGTAGGATTTCTCAATATTTATCACATGGTGTATCCAATGATGTTTTTCAATATCCTAACCATAATAATTGGTTATAATTATTTTTTTGATAATATATTTGGATTTTATGAAAATTCATTAGTTATTTGGTTTTACATAATGCTTAATATTTTTTATGTTCTAAATTTAATAGTATTGTTTTAATTATAGATCTAGTCTTTTCTAAATATTTTCTTATTTATATATTCATTGGTGGAATCCACATAGTCTTTTTAATCCAAAGATTTTTTTTTTTGAAATTATACATGTGATTTTTAATGACATTGGTAAAGGGAATATTGTAGTTATTTTTGATATCTTGGTTGTTGATTCCTTCTATGATGGTCATTTTGGGGGTGAAAATGTTCACATATAGCATTATAATTTGTTTTTTCTTATTTTAATTTTTAGGTTATATTTTTAGAATTTTAATAGTATGTCTCATCGATATTTACTCTTTCTTCCACTATGTACTCTGTTGGTTTACCTTGTTCTGAATATACATTTGACATTTTTAGTGGTTTTTAATGATTCCTACCTTGAGGAATGCCTTCATGGGTGACATTTCTAGTTATAATGGTTTTTATCATTACAGTATTCATTTAATTTAGAATTATATTTATATTAATTGTACCATATATCATTATCTTATAATTAATTCTTACTAGTTTATTATTAATTCATTTTTTTAAAATGAATATTTATGTGTTAACAATCTTTTTTCACAAGAAAGTTTAGATTCATCAATTTCAGTCCGTGAACAATTGTTATTGTTTAATAATCAAAGTAATGTTAATAATTATTTTATTTATGTATTATAATTTTTTTCCAGTTACATGTAGATTTAATTGAACTTATGACTGTGATTCATATGGAATCCTTAGAAATTATTTTTTATAAGATTTGATTTCATTTAAGTAATTGATATTAATAAAAAAATATTAATACTTAAATATATATTACAATTATAGAATATTTAAAACAAAATAAATTTATAATTATTGAATAAAAATATCCTTATATAAAATTTCATAATAATTCATGGGATAAAATTTATAATAATGTTCATGTTTGTGGTAAAACCAACCAAAATCAGTTAATGTTATAATTATGGACCAAGTAAATATATTTAATAATATAGTTATAATAAAATCTTAATATATTAAAAATCATTTTATAAATATAATTTTTATTCTATGAATCCATTTTAGATCCATTCATGTAAGGATGCAATGAAAAATGAAAACAATAACTCATAGAGGTCGTAGTTCACATAGACACATGAGAGACATTTTCATTTTTTAGTGGATAAAACAGAAAGATACTAGAGATTGATTTATCCTTCTATAATCATCAATATTTAATTTATATTTATTTATTCATTAAAACAATATTTATAAAAATACATGATATGTGCTGAAAAATAATAAATATTTGTTTTTTGTGGAGGTTGTTCCATGTACATATACGTGATTTACATTTTCATTTTCCAAATGATGGAAAATAGATAAATGGACATTAATAAATGAAAAAAAATTAAATTTTGTTATATTATTTTTATTTATTAAATTATGTTGTGGTGTTTATAGATTATAAAGAAAATGTCGATGAAGGATTAAAAGTCAAACAAATCGGTTAATATGATTACGTCTCCCATGCTATTGATCTATTTGATTACTCCTTAATCATTAATTTCTGGTATTTTGTTGTAGCCAATAACTCTATGATATAGAGAGGAGATCTTGTAGGTGATTTAAAAATATTTGGGGTTAGATATGGTCTATGATTTTTTGGTATAATTGATGGGAGAAGGAACTCTTCTACAAGTTAGAATAGTGAACACCATGTAAATACTCATAACATTAAAATATAATAATGTTATTATAAATCGAAAGAGAAAAAAATGAGATTAATTTCTAATATAATATTTATATGGATCTCAATAAGGTTATTCAATTAAGTTATTAACTGTGTTTATAATATTTTATGCCTTCTTCCTTAGATTAAAAAACATTAGTACATTTAACCTTTTTCATGGAGAAATTTTTTTACTATGGTAATTAACTTTTTTAAGAAAAATTGAAATTGAACATATAAATTTTGTTATAAAAAACTATTAAAAATAATGAAACCATATTTTATATTTAATTAAACATGGAAAAAACTAATTCTATTATTCATGAAAAAATCACATTATAACATTTTAAAAAACACATCATTAAGAATAAAAATGGGTTTATTATAATTTGTATTCTAGTAAAAAAAATAAGGTAGATGATAATTTTAATAATTGAATATATTCTAAAAAAATTCGATTATAATTTGTTTGGATCAATTTTTCTTGAGTGAAAATTTAATTTGATTTCATATATTAAAATTTTCAATGTGTATCCTCTTCCTCAGTTATAAAAATACACCACATCACTTATCATATCCACACAAAAATACCATATTATCAAGGAGATTATGTTCCCAAATAATTTAATAACATACCTCCTTATACTGAAGAGTTTAATTTATCAGAGAAAAGATTTAGTATAGACAATACTATAAATCAAAGGATATTTTTTTAGAATATGTATATGTTCATAAATGTATCTTTCAATGTTAATTACACTTTTACTTTCAATAAATAATTTTTATACAATGTAAAATAATTAATATAGTATAATAAATATTATGATAGGTTTTTTAATATGGTAAAATCATTTTCTGCTTCCATTGCATCAAATGGGAAGCTTCCCTCGTCTCTAAGTGTGAACTATGTCCTTCATGTAGTGATATAATTCATTTAGCAGAACATTATTTCATGGATTGTTATTAAATGGATTTTAATATTATATATGATATTTATTCTATAAATATTATTCAATAATTATAATATATTAGCTAATTTATTAATGTTCATCCATTAGAGAAATATAAATATTCTTGTTTTTATTTGGGGCTACCACCTCCAAGAAGCAATTATTTTTTTATTTACAATATAATGGATTGTATTAAGGTTATAATTGTTATATATTTATATATAAATAACTTTTTTAAATAATAATTATTCTATAAATGTGAACTATAATTTAACTTTATTTCTTCCCCCATTCAAATGTGAGAACATCACTAGTGCCTTCGTATATTGTACCATCTCCATGAAATGATGTAATTCAATTTCCTTCGCCTATATATATGAGATGTTATGAAACTTTATATTATTAATAAATATAATATTAATGTAATTTCTAATATTTTCGGGAATATAAAACCATGAACTACCTATAAGTACCATAACCATCGAATCAAAATAGTCAGGGAAAACAAAATAGATTTCACCATATTGTTTATTTTGATGATGGATACATTTTTTAAATGATAATAATAAATTATCAAGGAATTGTAATTTTTTTTATTATAATGTTTTTGGAATATATTTCTAATAAATATATATTTATTATATACAAGTCTTAAACATGTATGATGAAATAAAAGACTTGAGGTATGGGAATTATGTTACTATATCATTTAATTTTTATATAATCAATGTGAAATTTACAATAAGCTATATTATGGGTATTATATCTATCAGACCCCATATGTTATCATTTACTATTTTTATTCATGTTTTTTTTTGAGAAATAGTATCACTTTTCCAAATTTTGTACTAAAAATAAAAGAGAAATAGTTTTCTTTTATAAACCATCATTATTACCTCTTTGGTTGGAAATCATTTTCTTTCAAAAATATATTATTAAAAACCAATATTTTTTCACAATTTTATATTTTTTAATGTAATTTTAATCCATAATTTTTACTATATAAATATTCCAAAAATTAATTTTCTTCTCATCTTTCTTATGACATACTTTTTATGAACGTTTCAAAAATAATATTTGCATTTATATATACAGCATGAATGAAATTTAACTCAATTATGATTAATCATATATTTGAAGATTCCAATAAATGCATCCATTTTTTCATGTAATTTTTTTAATATTAGGGAAATATTTTGTGTTAAAAAATGATTTAAAAAATAAAATTATGTTTTTCTCAAGAAATGAAGTATAATTTTAGAATTAGTTTTTTGTATTAAAATATCCTTGGATGGAATATATGCATCACTAAATACATGATCCAATGATACCATAATTATTATTTCTCTTAATTTTTATTTAATATGATTATGAAATGTTAATTAAATCCATTTTATTTTCAACAGGTTAATTCTTGATGAGTTAATAAATTTCATCATGGCCTTGTGGCTTAAATAAGTGTTTATTAAATTAATGTGATTTTTTGGTACAATATAGTCCTCTAAATTATTGGATAATGTTATTTGGATATCTAATGAGATTATTATAATATGTTTGGACATGATTTTGGGTAGCTATGTCTATATTTCTGGTATGAGAATGATTTGTTTCTAGCGATGATCAAAAGAATACTCATAGACATGATTGTGAATATATATGTTCAAATTTTAATATTTGAGTATGATTTATTATTGACATACTCATAAGATTATGTATGTATATGATTGCTAATATATATTATCATAATATTAATATTTCCTATAATTATAATTCCACATTAATATGTTATATATTTGGAATGATGATTACTTCTTTAACACCGTTATAAATCATGCATCTACTTGTGAAATGATTTTGGAGTTTATGATCTAGGATTATATGGGTATGAATATTTTAATGATACAAACATTCATATGATTATGATATCATTCCCTTAAGGTCTTATTATCCTGTTTTTATATATATCTCCCATGTTTACCCATACATCGCATCTGAGCCCAAATTTTATTTAGTTTTTCATTCGCTAAGTTTTTATAGAAGGATCATTGTATGATATTATTATAAGGGAAAAATAATAATAAATTTATAGGATATGGTGATGATAATTATGAAACCATAAGATTACATATCTTTTAATCAATTAAAATAATCCTTTATGATCCCCTAGAATGTATATATACGATATGTGCTTAAAATTAATTAGCAATGATGAAATATATTTTTTATATTTTTTTGGTTCAAATCAGTTACTATGAAATTAAAATATGTCATTTTTAGGTATTAGGTTATTGAAAAAATTAGGATATGTCCTAGATAATCAAATAGTGATCAAAAGGATATATTTAACAAAAATAATGTTTCATAGGTTGATAGAATGTGTTATAATTTAGGACTTTTCAAAAATGTTTTTCATATGATTAATTAATATATTTATATAATGATCAATTGTAATTATAGGTATTTTTGGATCTTTGAAAATGCTAGTACCCAAAGGAATCCTAATATTAATGTTTGTAACACGTAATTAAATTAAAATATTCATTATAGACCAAATGGATTTATAGATTGGATTGAATATCCTGATGTTATGATAACTTAAAAATTTCAAACTATGTATAATAACATGAACCAATATGAGATTCTTAATACACCTAGGTGGGATAAATATTTCATATTTAAATTTATTTTACAATGTACATTGTCCTTATGTCTGTCTTCTAATCCACTAGTTATGGAGAAATGGATCAATGTGATAGAAGATAATTTTTTCATTCTTTAATTCATGAAAAAATAAAATGTTTTCTTTAAATTTAATTCAAAGCGTAGAATATGATGATAATTAGTGGAAAATAATTGAGAATTTGATTTAATAGGACGGAATAAAATCCCTGGAATTTTATATTTTTTAGATTTTATTTTAAAATAAATTAACCCATGAAGAATTCATACAATGATGTAAATGGTATTTTTAGAACAAAAATATAAGGATAACAAAATCATTTGAATCTATGAAGAAAACTTTAAAATACATTAATTGTACCCTCCAAGAATTATCATCAAAAAAATTAAAAAATGTTTCAATTAATTTATATCCTAAATCCAGGTTTTCAAAATGAATATCTATTAAGATACATTGGTCAATACAATGAAATATTTTAATGTTATCTAAGTAAATAAATAGAGACTAGGATGCCTAATAATTCTTCATGTTTTTATGATAAGATATGAAAAATATAAAATCATAGAAATGGTACAGGTAAATCCTATGGAAAATGAAATTCAATCCACCTACATTCCAAAATATGGGATAATGAAATAAGAAAATTATTATAATAGAACAATGAAATGAATTCGTCATTGAAAGGATGGCCATAGAGAAAGTTATTGTTGACAAAGGAAGAAATGTCTAGTCAGTAAAGCAGAGGATAAAAATGATTCAACAAACATAGATCCATGTTTCAGATTATGTGATATTGAGAATTATATGAATTAGTTACTTAATCCAATATATAATAATGATGGTAGGCCTCAAAAATTCCCTAATAAAAGGGATAAAGGGAAGGAATTCCCATTAATAATTGAAGTGGGTTAAGATAATGATGTGTTGAAAGGTACACATACCAAACACTCCATAAATAAAAACATTATATATGATGCTATATATAACCATACTTATAAATCTATGTAATTTTATAAAATATTTACATCCCTACCAAAATGATATGATTTTTTGTTGGAGGAAAGACTCTGTGGAATGATTACCACATCATATGTTTATATCTTTTTTTTATTGATGTTTGAGGAAATGTATTTCAATATAAATATTTTTTCACCCTCCAATTGAATTTAATATTATGTTGAGTATGTATTTTTTTTATTTATATAATTACCATGTAAATTTATTATAATGGAAAACCATATTTGTTATTCCAAATCAACCTATGGTTGTCTATCGGTGTGAGGATATACATGAACATCCAATAAGAATTTATACCAATGTTTCTGTCCTAATACCTATTCATGTGATAAATTTATATTAAATTACTAGGGGCTGAAATCTACATTGATCATATTCCTAATATGTGGGAATATACTAATGTATTTCTTAATTAAATGCCTAGTATTCCTACAAACAGTCATATTGATTTTTTAAAAGAACTCATACCTACTAATACACCTAACTACGGGCCCCCATATGAAATGAACCGAATTGAGTTGGAGTAAATAATGATATAAGTATAGGAGAATATTTATAAAGGATTTATACAATCGAGTGTGTCACCCTGGGGTGAAAACAATCTCTTTATTATAAATAATTATCATAAAATGCGTATTTTTATTAATTATTGAGAAATAATTAATATCAAAATCATTAGAATCTAACATTTACCCCATAAAAAATACTTTTAAAATAAACTAATATAATACCAATATGTTCAAACAATTTTCCTCTTTTCTAGATATCAGTAATGGAGGTTTGAGCAAGAGGATATATTGAAGAAATCCTTCTAAGCGATGTATATTCAATTAGAATTTTCATTAATTCCATTTGGTGTTTCCAATTAACCTACTATCATCATGAATATAATTAAATTAGTATTTATATATTACATTTATTAGTTTTAAATAACAATTAGGGATAATATTCAGCTATATTAATAGTTAATGGAAGATAATAATTATTAATTGAGGATTATATCGATGATCTTGAGAACCAAGATGTTATAATAAAAATTCCAAAAATTTATTTACTATTATAAAAATATTAATTCTTGGGTCATGTAATCTCAGTAGCAATATATGAGTAGATACCTCGCAAATGGATGTTACTATCCAATATACAATACCAACCACTATGTTTTTTATTTTTATTTTCTAGGTTTAGATGGATATTATTAATATTTTCAAGAAAATTTATCATGGATATCTAATCCACTAACCATGTTGAAACAAATGAGAGCCATGTTCCAAATGAAATATTAATATGAGTTTAATATAATGGACCTAAAAGGCTTGTGAATTACTAAAACATTTCTCACACTACCCTATATTAGGGAATGGATTTTGATCAAGAGTTATTCATTGAAGAAAGTAATGGAGTGAATCTTTATGTGGAATGATATGGTTTTATATCATGCATCACTAAAATTGAAATTCAATGAGTAAAGTAACATGGATAACGATCTAGAGATATTTGTGGTTTTCACAACATTTCCCACTTGGTCCCTCATGGCTAGTAAAAGGTCGAGCCACAACTACCCAAATCAACCTATATAGGAAACGATCTGGTGACAAGAAACAATAAGGAATAAAAAATATGGGAGGACTTTCCCTAACATACCTATACACATTCACCAAAATATCTCCTTATATAATCATATAGGAATAATAATAATAAAATATTATATCACCTAGAGTAAAAACCATTCATGTAATAACCTTTAGGGAAAATAATTTTTGGGAAAATGCAATCTAAAATTTAGTGGTAAAATACATGACCAACCAAAAAATATACGCCAACCTGAAAAAACTGATGAGAGAGCCTAACGCAAGATCTCCAAGTCCAAACCACTGTACTTGATCAAATTCACTTCTTTATCCCTATGGTCCCCAAAAATCACAATATTCTTTTCATCCATTTACATAAGACACGAAACATCATGTTAAATCCCACATTGTGGTGATTATATACATACCTAGAATGACACCCTGAAAATTGTAGGGGAGAAATATGAGGCCTGATATAAGTAGTCATCTCAAACAATGTAAAAGGGAAATATAAACCCAAAATATAGATACATTCTCATAAAGTAAATCTATATTATAGAAAAATTGGATATCCCACTCAAAACACTTCCAAGGATAAATATTTTCCCAAAAGTTACAAAAGTTGCAGCAATGATGCCTAGTATATCGCATGTCTATCAAATGAACTTAGAGGATGTTCTGAACCTCACCACTACTCCACATACCAATAGAATATAATTTCCATGAATAGAGGACCCATTACCTAGAAAAATAAGATCCCACCACTTAGTAGGATGAGGACCAATGACATGGAATAACATTAGGACTCGAATAAATTGGTAGAGAAATAATCTCTGGATAAAAAAGGAGGGTTCCACTTAATAGGTAAATAAAATATTATCTGATATAATAGAAGGATTACACTCAATATTTATAGGGTTTATTACGTCATATAATAGCGGGTTTCCAATCAATATGTATATGAACCATTCACTAATAAGATATGAGAGTTCGACTCATTAAGTAGATGACCCATGCCCTGACATAAATGGGTTGTTCCACTCAATAGTTAGAGAGACCATTCCCTGATATAAAAAAAGGGTTTCACTCTATTGATATAGGTATTATACCATAATATGATGTATGATATGTGTATCCTACAATTTAGGTGCAGTATTGATAGAAAAGGGTGTGATCCACTCATTTATTTCAACTTATGTTCTTTGAGAATTAGATATATCGGTTTGAGCCTTCTCCTTGGCCCTTTCACTTGGAGACTCCTACTAGAGGTGACTCAACAATCACATTCATCATCCAATGGAGTGAACTAACATATAACATTCTACTTTTTTAGGAAAAAAAATTCACTCATTGAAAAAAATAATTATTTTTAGGATATAATGAATTTTTTTCAATGAAAAATATTTAATGTTTTCTAACAGGGATTTACGTAAGGGTAAAATCTCAGTTAGCACTTTGGAATATTCTATAGAATATTTTCAAAGTTAACTACTGAGTTATTGTGATATTTCAAACCCTGTAGTGCCTCGGTAGTGGCACAATAATAATAAAAAATATTATATTATTCTTAAGTGATTTATCCAAAATAATAGAATATATACAAAATAGTGCATCAAATGAGAAATTTGAGAGAACAGTTATCTCAGGGATGTCAGTTTTACCTTATGATAGGTATACCATTTGTTTGACTCAGGTTTTTGGTGACATCACACATGATGATATCATATTTATTATTTTTATTATATTATTTCTTTCAAAATAATTTATTATCTCACATGTAGTGAGTCTTAAAAGAAATATGAGACTCGCATTAGGTCAATCACTTGGGGATTACACTAGGTGTGGTATATCTTTTTGGTGAATTGAGTGTTTTTAAGACATCATGTGAGGATAACTTATTAAAAAAATTTAACATATAATTATTCAAAAATAAATTTATATCTCTCAAATGGTCCATTGTATATGAAATTAACGTTATTTGTTAGGTCTTCGATGCATGATTTACTATTAGTGGGACATAAATTTTAGGTACCTCAGATATTTGATTAGATATCTCATATTGTAAGGATTTTTTTATTAGATTATTATTATTGATTTAATTATTAAAATTAAAATATTCATATTAATGTCTAAAAAATATTTTCGAACCTCCATTATCACAATCAAATTATTTCTAATAATGCCAAATCATAACCATTTTGATCCATTTAAATTTTAACACCTTAATGAGGAGAACAAAATGAATCCACAAATATATTGTTTTTTGAATTTTAGATTCAAACTAGTGTTTTCATTTAAGGTTTTAAATGATGTGTTTTTTTATTTTTAAATATTTGAAATGTCACATATTTCAATTATAGTAATCTTATTTAGTATAGATGGCCATTGACCTCTTCCACGCAAGAATGGTGAAGGATCCTTCGAAGACCATACCTTGTTCTAAGGGCAGGACTCCACTCCTTCACAAGGTGGTGTGATATCTTGGTATGTGTTTTATTTATTTATTATTTTATTTATTGGATCAATTTAAACCATTTTTTTCTCTCCCACAATTGATAAAAAATGGTAAAAATTAAATAAATGTGTAAAAAAAGTAAAAAAATGGAAAATTATTATTATTATAATAGTGTATTTATGAAATTTTTTATAAAATAATATTTTTTGAATTTATTATTAAAGGAGAATTATTTAGAATTATCCAGTGATAATTATATAAATTATAACCGCATTGATCAATCAAATTGTTATTTAAATGATTATCAATGTGCTCTTGAGATATTTATTTGATATCAATATATAAATTTGCGAAATTATCATTGGTTACTATAATGAATTATCAATGGAAAAATTCAAAAATTATTAAAAAAAGTTCGACATGTTTGCAGAAGATAATAACATACAATTATCAAATGATAATTTATAATAAATTAATATATGGTAATTATTGATGGGTAATTTATTAAATCAATAAAAAGATAAATTAATATAAAAGAATAATTATTTAAATTAGTAGTTTATAATTGAGAGATTATCAAAAGACAATTTTATAAATTTTCAATGGATTATTATTTAATTAATCAAATGATAATTCCATGGTTATCAGAGAATTATTTCTAGAGTAAAAATTATCAAATGAAAATCAAAAATATTTACAAAAGGATATTTTATATAATATATATTATCAAAGGAAAATTGAATGGATTTATAATGGTAAAATTTATGAAAAGGTTAGATGATAATTACCTAAATTATCAAAGTATAATTATTTAAATTATTAAACAATAATTTAATGTTTTTCAAAGAATAATTTTTATAAAATGATAATATTGAAGGATAGATTAAGATAAAGTATCCTAGATAATTATAAAAAGGTAAATTAGAATAAATTATCAAGTTATAATTATGAAATTATGAATTTTATTAAATTATTAAAATATAATTATAAATGAGTAATTTAGGATTAATTATTAGTATTTAATTATAATGGATAATTTCTGATAAATAAAGAAAGATATTTATAATAGGATAATTTAGTGTAAATTATCTTATATAAATATAAATGTATAATTTATGATAAATTATAAATATATAAATATAAAAGAAAAATCTTTAATAAATTATCATAACATAATTATAAATTGGAATCTTATGAAAAATTATAATAATATAATTCTTCAATAGGAAAATATATTGATTGAATGTATTGAACAAAATGATAATTTAGAAAATATTCAGTAAAGAGAATGTATCATTACATATTAAATTTCATGGATAATTCAAAAATTATATAGGAGATAGAAAATATCATCGCATGGGATGTTTTATTTTCTTTTGAAATACAATAGTTAGTATTTTTTGGGGAACTATGGTGAACCTTAAATGTCTATATTTATAAAAATATTATCACGAGGCGTGTTTCTTGAGTGGTTTATCCTTACCTTTGACGTTGAATACTTTTGAGTTAGGAAGTTCCATAACTTTATAGGATCTCGTTATACATGTTTCCATGGTATTATTGACGTATATGAATATTTTATTCATGTTCATGACTAGTGATTTATTATTGATTTGTGTAGCTCTTGACACGATATGGTCATGATACAAGAGAACTTATGAGACATATGTATTCCAGGTTGATTTTTGATTCACATGTTGTATTTAGGAAGATGATATACTTTCTCATGATGTAGGGATTATTATGTTTCCTTCAAATGATGCTGATGTCGTGTTGAGATTTTGCTAGTACATGTTGTGTTGTTGATCCCTGTGCTTGGTACCTATAAGATAGGTGGACCCATCAGGTCATGGAAACACTAAAGGGGGATCTTGTTCATACACAACATGTGACTTGATGATGGTACTGCGATATATCATGACGAATGATGGCCTAGTGTGTACTGAACTAAGAGAATTTTGAAAATGGGTGATCATACCTGTATTGGATGACCATGTACAGTGATGTTATTGGGTGATCATAATTGTGTGGAAATAGTTTGTAATTATGGTCTATATAACCAGAAATGGATATAATGTTGGGGTATTATGGACTATAGTGGACAGACCTTGAGTCATGGGGCCAGTATGGCTATCGAACTGCTTGAGGATGCCTCTAAAATTGATACATTTCGAAAATTATTATATTTGTTTCAATCATAGAGATAAAACATATATGGATCAGGATGTGTGGAGGATTTTTTAGTGCATGCCCACATAGTTTTGGAATATAGGTTTATGGTCACTACAAATTAATCATTATTATATAATAAAATATTATACATTATCACATTAGGTTAATGAAGATTTAATGGCATCCTACCGAGTCTTTTACTGACTCCCTACTCGGACATTTCGATGAGCTTATATATTTCATGAGGGATTAGATGAATGGAAAGGGCCCTATAGTGGATATCTGAGAGGAGGATAATTTAAGAAGTAGAAGTACGAGACAGACTCCAAAGGACCAAGTATTTATTTATTTACTTTTGTTACTTCTGTTAAACTATATTTTCACTCCACTTTGGGATATTAATTATTTTTATTACATGTATTCCATCATTATTATTCCATATGCTTTACTATAATTATTTATAAAAAACCTTAGTATAGATTATTGATCCTATGACATGATACTAAAGTTATGGTCAACCTAAAAACTGACTAAATCCCTCATTTCAAGTCAAAAACCACTATCATATGTGGTAGAATGCATGAGGTCATGTGACTTTTGGTCTTAGACCCAATGGTTCTGGTCAAAATGTTAAAAAATGCTATCAAAGAATCAAGATTCAGTTTCTTATTTCTTATATTATCTTGTTTTGGGGTATGGTAGATAGGATATAGTACATTGGAACTTGGGTAGGGGAACTATGTCATTTCATGACCATAATGTATAGAGGACCTCTGAGTTTCCAAATAGTGGGGGCAATTTTTTTCTATTACCATAGATAAAATTAACTTTTTGTGATTCACGTGATGCTTATATGTGATTCCTATTATTTCAATCATGTTCACATATCAGGATGAGGAATATTCCTTCACATCCACATATATAACTATTTTTATGATGTATAAGAGTTATATAATTTAATTTCTTATTTTCACTATCAATGCAAGAATGTTTCCTTTTTTGATATCACTATTGACATGTTTTTTTGTTATATCATTATTTTAATTTGCTAGTTTAATTGAGTATGTTTTGGTGTTAGTGCATATATGAATTTTTTGAATAATGAATATGGATTGATACTGGAGTATGTTTGTGGAGGGTTATACTATCGGCTATGTTTAGACACTTAGAAAAGACTTTTTGTGATATTATAGACTATTTACGATCTTTTTATGTTTGTAATGTTGATTTTCTTGTCGAAGATGGTTCCTAAAAGAATTTAATGATAACACCACCTATGGTATACCGATATATCATACTCCCACAACCATTGGTGAATTAGGATGATCCCCATCACTCTTGTATGAGCATAAATGATCAAAACTATAGAGCCCGTTCATCTGGGACTCTTTTATAAAGATCACTTACAAGGAAGAGTCGTTCAAGGGATTATGACCAACCATGCTTTAGATTTACAAAACCATCATCCTAAATCAATTAGGGGTAAAACTAGAATACATAATATAGATAATTAGATGGAAAATATTGATATCATGTATTAGATAGTCTAGACCGATAGTGAAGAGTGTTTGATTCTAGAAACCATTATGTTTCAGGGAATAACCATGAGATGGTGTATTTCCATAAATCAATTTGGATGATGAGATGGTCTTACATGGAAGTACATTATGGTTTTTCCCCAAATAGTACCTCTCTAACTTGATGAATCTAGAATGTTCATGGGAGTTCATTGTGTTAGGAAATGGTTCTATTAATTCCTATACATACTCTACGCAATTTAAATATTTTCATTAATTTTATCCCTTATTTTCTTGGAATGAGGAAAAAATATCATAGAAGATTGAGATTGGTTTTTGATTGGATCTCAGATGTCCAGTTGGGGTCTATGACCTAATGATACACACTCTAGTGGTTTACATGTCCCTAATATTTGATAAGGGACTAGAGGAGTATATGGAATTAGGTTAAATTTTAGACCATGGAAAGCTAGTGACTGGGATTTAACCGACATAAGGAGTTCCTTTTAATTATAAGAGGAGGTACATAGTTGACTCATGGCAGTATATTATAAGAATATCACAGTTTAATAGTGACATACTATGATCTCCTGTGGGGGAGGGAGTATATTAGTGTTGTAACTATGGGAAGTGGGAGAATTATCATACATCATTCCCATAAATTTATAGAAAGTTACATCGATGCAGCAATATGGTAAATATGATGTGCTTATGAATGACAGCATTATGATCTAGGTCTCATGGGGGTTCGAAACAAACACATGAACTACATAATGGGACGGTATGGGGCCCTCAATAGCTAGCCATGATAATAGGGGATTAGGAGAGATATAGAGTGGATCTCAGAGATACGATTGACCAAGTATATAAAGGGGATAAAAATCTAATAGAAGATGATAAGGGACTCATTGTTGTTTTATTTACAATCTTAAAATAATATTTTTTCTCATACCTTGTGTAATATTTTCAATTTCTTTAAATCATTGAGATGTGTTTGTAAGTGACTTACATGTGGAGTTATGTTTCCCTAACCTTCCATTAACTAATATTTTTTAGAATGAATGCATGAAACACTACTAATTGAGAGAGCAATGGGCAGTGCTTCCATTGTTCAGTGACTAATGGGGGACTCCCTCAGTAGAGGATATGGGGGAGATCTATGCCTAAGAGATCATATTCAAATATGAAGATCTGATGAGAATTGTTTCATAAAGATACGAACATTTTTCACCTCACATATGGAAGGGAATACAAAAACCCATAAGGAATATTATGTGATTGATCATTGAGCAGTACCCCCAAAAAAGGGATAGTACAAGAATACTATACACATATTAAAGTATTCACATAAAACATTCGTTTTAATCATTGGTGGAGTGTGGGTTGATCACCTATCATTGATTGATTTCATATATAATAACAGTTACCAATATTGGATTCATATGAAACATCATGATACACATTATGAGAGGTCATGTCACTCCACAATCTTTGTCATGGGGCTAGTGAGGTTTCACTTGTGAGGGCCCAGTTTTGTTCAGGTTACCTCAAAGGGGGTGAACCCATTTTAAAAGTGGTTTATTAGTTCATAATGAAGTAGGAGATCTTATGTCAACCATAAGAGGAGACCTACACAGTTCACTTTGAACCATAAAAAATAGGTTTTAGTCGATGTTTATTATTATTCATTCTAACAATCTCCTCTAAAAACATATTAAAAATAATTTAGATTCTAGTGATGGTTATATTAATCAGCTACTATTTTTTAATTTTAAATTTATCAATGGTTTTTCTAAACCATATCTAAATCCAAAAATATCTAAATATCCTTATCCAATTTCCCAACCCATTCCCCTCATCTCCTCCCCCCAACATCCATATCCCTTGGCCTCTCCCTGAAATTGATGATGATCACCCATCCATCATCCCCTTGGACCCACCCCGTCATTCTGACATATGATGATCACCCTTCACCTTATCCATGAAAGATGATGATATCATACCCCCCCTTCTTCCTGACGACATTCCCCAGTAGAGACCATGCCTCACACCTCTCTCCCCGCTCATCCCCCTAATAGTGATCACCCTCTCTCTGCCTCTCATCAACAGTCTTCTAAACAATGGTTTCAACACCTCACCAGCCCCAAACATAGATCCCCATAACCCACCCCTTGATCTTTGACATTGACCACACATTTACCGGCTACTAGTCAATGGTGAATTATAAGGGAGACCCCTATTCCCATTTTCATGGATCTACTTATCATTATTTCATTGAATATATATGGTGCATGTTATATTTTTATATGGGTTTTAATTAAATTATATGATGATATATGAAATTGGGTGTTGCCATATAGGTGACATGAATTGTAAATATATATTGGCAACTGAATAATAAATAAAAATTATTAATATTTTATAGTGGTAAACAATTTATTTGAAAATATACACTGAAATGTTGGTCTGGATTAACCCTTGATTGGTAATCTAGTTTTTCTTCTACTTTATTGATTAGCAATTTAATTTTTTTAGTATTGGAAATTATTTTCAGTCTTTAATTCCAAGATTCATTTATTTAATGACACCTTTATATTATTCATTGAAATACACTATTTATCATCTTCCCAAGATATTGATATTTAAAATAGGAAAAATTTGGCATGCATTAAAAAATGTGTACTTAAATCATCATAATGGTCAACTATCCAATTTTTCCTTTTTTAAAATCATATATTTTTTATTTTTTCATAGATTAAATTCCATTTGTAGATAAATAAAAAATCTGGGATTTATTATATATTGTAATTGTAATTCATTTTTTAAATACCCATAATTAATTTTCAAATTTTACTATTATCATATTTTGGGGTTTTAATTTTGTATATTTATGTAATTAAAATTTGTGTTATTTTTATTGTTTCAATATGAAATCATACATTTGAAATTTTATTTTCATAATTTAATGCACTTTTTATTAGATTATATTTTGTGGAATATATTTGCTTCATATTTCAAATTGTTGATGTATTTTTTAAGAAAGGTTTTCATCGAATTTACCTTTTAAATGAATATATTTTTTATTTAATGAGTGTATGTATTCTAACTCCCATGTATATTGAAAATAAATCCCCATGTATAATAGTTTCAATATTATATTATGATGTATAAAAAATATTTTCTTTCATATTTATGAAAGAATGTTTTATATGTTGAAAAAATCATGTTTCTACAATATAAAATTTAAAATTTATAATTAGAAAAGTATAAAAGTTAGATATTTTTTTACCTCCAATGGCTTGAAGGGCTTCATTTTTTATTGATTTTTGATAATCCTCCTTTCACTGGGTGAGGTGGAACCCTTACAAGTCCCATAGGTGTAATAATTACATGGCCCATAGGCCTTAGAGGAATTCATTTCTCGTAGGCTTCAAACATTAAATACAACCCAGACTAATTACTTTGAATTACTTCTCCCCATCATCATCCTCATCATGAAATAAACTCTCCACCTTCGAATAGCTAATTGACTAGGCTTTCCCATGCATGCATAGGATTTTCCCGATGGCAGGTGTCATACCCTATCATATTTGCAATCTGTTTAGCTTCTGCTATGATGAATGCCTCTTTCTCATCCTCTTTCTAAAGCTTGTTCCTTGTAGGTTGTCTAGTTTTAATCATCACTTAAGGTGGCCTGAGGGCCTTTAGGTGTATTTAATAATTTTAATGTTGTATTTTTGTTATACCAAATCAATACCCAATCATGGGCAATGAAGATGTTGGGTGATGTTTAATTTTCCTTTTACTTATTTTATTATTCATTTATATGTTTATAAATAAATATAAAAATATTTGAGTGAAAATAATATATCTATACATAATCATTAGATTAATTTACCATGAAAGATGCCTCAGTATTTGAAGGGTTTGTATGTATTTTGATTTCTCAATTGAAATCTGATCAGTGCATTGTATAATAAAATATCTATGTTTTAATTTTATATTCTTGTGATGGTTGAATAGAAATGATGTATATAAGAATTTGATATTGGAACGTTTTCTTTATTAATATATATGTTGTATTTGGCTTGTGGAATCAAATGTTATGTAAATTTTAAACAATCACAATCGTGTCAATGAAACACAATGTTACCCACTAGAGGGTAATTCTCTTCAAAATTTTATAAATGGTGCATTTTGATTAATTGTAAACAATTTCCATGATTTAAATAAATAAATAACATTGATTTGAACATGTGTAGGATAATATTTCTCATAAATCTAGTGACCTAAAAAATGAGTTTTATGAATTAACTGAAGATAAGAAACATGAACTGTATGAATGGTGTTCTATGTATTCCTTGTTAACAACACTACTTCTATTTTATCATATCAACTATCTCTATGGAATTACTAAATATGAAATTTCCATGATTTTAATGTTTCTTTATGGTGTCATTAGTGAATCCATGTTCCTTTCACAATTCCTTGAAGCCAAATAATGTACTCCAAAATCATGGACATGACTAAAAAAAGATACATGAATAAACAAATGATTTTATTCCTTACTAGGGAGAATATTACGATAAAGATGAATGCATAAGATGTCACAAAATAATATAAAATTCAATGAAAACAATGAAAGTATGAATCAATGAGGCCCTAGAAGAAAAATAAGACGAAATCTCATGAAAACACATTACACTACATTTTTCTGAAACCACACTTGAAAATATTATTAATGTCATCTAAGACAATATATTACATGACAAGGACTTATCAAAATAAATTTTTTTTTCCTTGATGACACATCCAAAAGATTAAATCTTGTGGAAACTATTTGATTCATTACATACTTATTTTTCTTTAAATCATAGGAAAGCATGTTTAGTTTTGGATTCTGATTGTTTTAACCCATTTGGTACTTTATGTTCTAATTATAGAATTTTTCCTATTGTTTTGATCCTTATAACACACCTCCACAGTTGTGTATGAATAATACTTATTTCATTATTTAATTGATTATTCTAGGATTGAATATTTCTTGAATTGATATTTATGTATTCAATCATTTTCTATTCTATTATTAATGGGAATTATGGGATGATGGTGTTAAAAAATTTGATTCTTCTGAAACAAAATTACTCATAATTCAGGCTACATTATTTTGGAAACATATTTGCCTTCATAGATAAGTAAATTTATTCAGTTGGATAAATCATATTGGATTGAATTTTCTAGTTCATAATTTTTATTTGGAACCTCAATGATTTACTCATATTATATAATATAGTTTTATGTGTCCACATTGATTTATTGATTATTTTAATTAATTCATGATTACTAATACATAATCCAAATGAGATATTTAATTTAAAAATCCACCAAAGGTGTGATATTATTTATAAATCATCATCTAATTAATTAATTTCACTATGAATTTCAAAAATGTAATAAGTTTAATGGAGTGGGAAGGGTTTGAGGTATAATATCTAAAGTAAATTAAACAAATAAATATAACAAATAGAGTTTATTTTTATATGTTTTTTAATGGGAGTTTAATTTTATACAACATAATATTGTAAAGATTTTATGTGAATGAATATAAAGAATGGTTTCTGGGAAAATTAGAATCAAAGGTAACTTTATACTATTTTTATAATGAAAAATCATGGGAAAGATGAATTAGATAGATCATCAAAGAATTTCAAAGTTGCATATTGATACTCAACTAACATATCAAGGGATTTTAATGTAAATTATCGAAACATTCATGTATTCAAATGTCCTGACTCACATATTCTATGGGATAAATTATTGTAATTTCTATTTCATAATACATCACTTGACAATGATATTATGGTTCAAGTAGACACTATTACCACTTCCAATGAATGTCTATAAAAAAATTTTAATCCAATCCTGTTTTATAATCATCAAGAAATAATAATATTGAATATTTTTTATTTGGAGATATTACCTTCCCCATAATTCCACACCAAATTTATTCGTTTGAATGTTCATTTGGTTAAAGATGATAATCATCATAATGTAGAAGACTATCGATGGATGCATCAAATTTTAAGGTAAATTGATAATATTTTTTTACTTGGTAAATTAAATTTTATAAAATCAATAATTAAAATACAATAATATGTTTTTTTCTTTTTTCCATTATGTTTATAGTTTATTTGAAATCATATGGGATGAAGAAATCTAAACTATATATCTATATTGATTAATTTCACATAGCCATAATGTGATTTACCTTATGTTTAAGGTATTTGGATTTGTTTGAGTACAAATTAAATTATTTGGGATGTGTTTATGACATCTCTAATTATTCTCATTTTCAAGACCAATCATCTATATTTCAAACTACTTAATGACCAACTGGAAATGGGTCAAATTTCACATCGAATGAATTGCAGTTTATATGCAAACATAGATATATTTTACTCAATAGACATATTAAAAATCCATTTATTGATGATTTTTATTCCATTGTATTAGGGTATTAAGGGGTTGAGCTCCAAATGGGATGTAATTCACAAATTATGTAAATGAAAATATTTTAAAATTATTATAATGTTAGAATATAATCATATTAAATTTATTTATGTGTAATTAATTTTTTTAAAGTAACACCGTATATATTCTTGACTAAGTAATTAATGTTGGAAATCGAGTTGAAATATCAAATTATTTGATGTTTTTGGCTCTTGATCATATATAGATTAGACATTGATTCGATGCATAAAATATTCATGGGTTGAGGTTTTATAAAATTTATTATGATGAAGACTTGAAAAAGTTATAATTATTGTATATTCAAACTTGGATAGTTGGGATTCAATAAAAAACCAAATGATATCATTGAATTAAAAATTCATTGTATGTTTTTAGATTCATTATCAAAATGAAAGTTGTCTAATATTGATATTAGAAAACTAATGATTCATTACATTTTACATCGATCAACATCTCTAGAATGATTCATATCGGTGAGCAAGTAGAGCACTATTCATTTATATTGGATTCAATAGATAAGAAGTTTTGTTTTCTAAATGATTAAATACATAAAGGATAGGTGTTTTTTTAAAAATAAAGCGGAGATAATTTTATGATATTAAAAAGTAGATCAATTGGTACATTTTTACAATCGACCTCATCTACTAAAAAACCATAGAATAGTTAATTCCTAACAATATAAAAAAATTGTAATTTTAAGATAGTTTGAAAATGGATCAATTTTCATAATATATTTTGATAACAATGGAGGCAATATAGATGAAAATAATTTAATGTATATTCTGGTTTTTAAAATTTAGTAAAATTACACATTGATAATTGTTTCAAACATATTTTCTTTATTTTATTTTTTCATTTTCTTTGTAAAAAATTTTAGCTTTTAGTTTTTTATACATTTAATATATCCTAACAATGTGAATTTCATGAATGCTAAGAAAGAAATTATTCTAAGAACATAGAAAATCAATATCTCAATAAACACCACCACTACACCTGGATTTAGTGGATCTGAGTGATTTCATTGTACCTGATGCATATAGTTATTAATACATTTTCCCAAGTGTCATTAATATCTGACCATTCAATTTATTTTCAGAAATCGACAAGTTTTTCACAATTTCACATAGGTGATTGGCACATTTTATTTTCTGGTATGTATGTCATGGTTTGAAAATGAATTATATTTTATTAATTATTTAATTAATTAGTTAAACAAATAAATGTAAAAAATAAAGGGATATTAATTTGAATACAACATATGTATGGGTCCCGATGGAATTTTCATATTATTGTTCTATTTGATTAGATTGGGGGTGCCAACCACTCTTCCTGGTAGAATACTTGTATATATTCATGGGAAACTTTCTTTTGAGATGGGGGGATTTCCCATTAATTATAAATATTGGAATAATTTTCCACAACATCTTAAAATAAGGTCTTTGAAAATCAATTAAAGGTATTATTAATTTATTATTCATTAATAATTAATTTGAAATACCTGATTACCATTTTTTAACATATATATAATGTTTTTTATTTTTAATTTCATGTTGTTTTTCATTTTTTGTCTCGGAATCTGTTTCACACCCATGGGCTCTAGAAAATTCTGTCATGAAATTAGTGATTTTAAATTGAGATTTTGGATTGTGTTTATCAACAAATCTATGAAATCATGATATATATATATATATATATGAATATGTAATAATACATTTCTAATGATCAAGTGATTTCATTTGTTGATATTAAGAGAGATGCATCTCATAATATATTTGCATATTTTATATTATCTTAATAATATAAAAATAGTAAAATCATATATTTTTATTATTTTTCTATTTTAGGTTGGAATTATATAAAAGAATACTAAAAATTATGATTCAAAAATCATTCAACAAATAGTTTTAGTCATAATGTTAATTTATAAAAAGAAATTTATAATTTTTATTTAATCCATTATTATTTAAATCATTTTATTAAAATTCAAGGTTATTTCTATTGGATAATGAATTTGGTTACACTCTTTTATAAATATGGATGGGGTTTAAATTGCATAGGAATTAGGATGGAGGTCTTGTATTTGAACATACCAAAGATATTGGAGTATGTAATTTTATTTACTATTTCATTTCATTTCATTACTATAAAAACATAATAATGAAAAATATATTATAACAACAATCAAGGATTAAATACAACTAAATGAGACTGGATCCATCGAACAATGAATGCTAAATTGAAAATATTTTATACTTATAGATATCCTTAATTCATTATTTATAGTAATTCATTATTTTTATTATTCTTTTTTCCATGTTATGTTTATATATTGTTGAATTAAAAATAAATAGTAATTAATTTTTATTGGAATATGTAATGAAATAAATGAATTTTTAAAAATCATTGATAATATTTTGGTATTAATATGTTAAAATTGAATAATGTAGTAATGAAAACCCTTAATAGTCTTTCACATTTTCCGAGAACGATGCAATTTAAATCATTTTAGTGAAGGTGAATCGGTGACTCGCAGGGGGGATTATTATGGGCAAACTGCATAAACTATCTTTAGTAGGCTGTCATTATTGGTTACTACTACACCCAGTAGGAGTTTGAGTATTTTTTATCATGAATCACAATGGGAAATTCCATGGTTGAACGAAAAAATCCATGAACAAGAAACCTATTGGGAATCACTGGATTGGTGGAGGTCGACAACGGAAAATGCATTAATTTCTATATTTCAACTAATCACCATCTTGATCCCTTAAGATATTTTCTGACTTATAGATCATTCATCCAAGGTAATTTATAAACCCTTTATATCATTTTAGGATTTTCAAAGAACACCTAAAAATACAATAAATATAACTAAAATGGAAATGTTATATTGAAAACATGCAATTCGAGTTATTGTAACAAAATCGTCTGCCAGATTAATGTGTACTTGAATACTATACGTTGAAAATTAATTATATGTTATTATTATCAATATTAAAAACAACAAGATCTCATTTTTTTTTATTTTTAGTCAGTGTATATATTTAAGGGAACTAAATCATTTCAAAAAGGGGGGTCAAAATAGGAAAATGACATCATATTTACCAAAAATCTTAATGAAAAGACAATAGCTTGATTTGTAAAATTTTGAAACTGACATCAAATTGTTATGATTTATGGATTTCCCGAGATTCCAATAAATGGTTTTAGTGATTTAAAACACAAAAATGTGCATGTAATATTCAAAACCTCAAAAATGACTTCATAGTGTCATATAATATTGGTAAAACCACCATATATTTATTATTTATGTGTAAATATAGATAAAATGAAAATATGAAATGTGTTGTGGCTTAAATATCATGTTAAAAAGGTTTTAAAGGTAACAAATCCTTTAAAAATGTTATTTAAGAAGTCAAAACTATGAATAAAATCTATATTTCCATGAAATCATAGAACAAAAAAAAGTGTGTTTTCCCGTGATTCCATTAAAAACATTTTTGTTGTTTTAAAATAATAAATCACGAGTCTAATGGTGATTGAAAATGACCTCATATTGATTGGAAATCAAGGGAAACCCATATTTGACTAATTTTTTATATGGACGATAGATAAATTAAATTCTGATTTGTGGTGTGGTAAGAATGACTTGGTATATAGAATTTATGGAACCTAAAGGCAATAATAACATATTTCATAGGGTCTAAATTCAGATAATAATACCATAATAACATATAATCACATCAAAATGGATATATATTTATTTATAATATATATGAATTGAAAACATGGTATTATGTGTTATGGTTTCCCCATGATCCCATAAATGGGTTTAATAGTGTTTCAAAACCCTAATAAGTACATTTAACACTCCAAACTATATAAAAAGAGCTTGTATTAATGTGAAATTATTGTAAAACCATTTTTTGTTATTTTTTATGTATACTTATAGAAAAAATATCATAGCAATGTTTGGTGTTGTAATAAATACTTAGTAAACTATTTTATAACGTTCTAATTCCATAAAAAAGTGTGTTGGTGGGACAAAACACAGAAAAGGATTTTAGATTTCAATGTAATAAATTGAAAAGTATCATAGATAAAATTCTAAAATGTTGGTAATGGCATAACTTCATTCCCATTGTTGGTTTTATAAGATTAAAATAAACATGTTTATTTGTTTGAATGCACTGAAACATTCATGTAACGTTCAAAACCATAGAAAATGATTTATTATTAACATGAAATCATGGGAAAGCCACAAATTCTATTTTTGATGTTTTTCCATAGAAAAGACGTCAACTTGATGTGTGGTGTGGTTGAATGACTCGGTAAATAATTTTTAATGGTAAAAACTCCTTTAATAACATGTGTAGGGGGGTAAAAATTAGTAATAGAATAATATACTTAAATTAAATTAGGGTGAAACAAATGTTTATTGATTTTTGAAATGTTATAACAAAAAACATATCATTCAGACTTATGGTTTTCCCAGGATGCCAGTAAACACATTTTACTATTCTGAAACACTATAATGTTTATATATCTATAAAAACTATATACAATTAACATATATTGATGAAAAATCATGTCAAATCATGTTTTTTGTTATTTCTAATGTGTTTGGTTAGAAAACACGGCAATTCGACATTTGGTGTTGTCAGAATGACTTGGCAATTTATTATTAAAGGTACCAAATCCTTTAAAATTGTGTTTATGATGGTCAAAATCAAGAAAATGATTTTAGATTTGCATGAAATATATGGAAAAATTAATGTTTATTGATTTATGAAACTTATGAACATATGAAATTTCAATTGAGTTATGGTTTTCATAAGTTTCCTATAAATGCATTTTTCAAATTTTAAAACACTAAACCATGGTTTTAAGGGTCAAAACCATAAGAACCACTCTCATATAGATGTGATGTTCTATAAAAAACCATTGACTTTTTTTTGTGTACAGAGAGAAAATATGTCAATCCTATATGAGGTGTGGTCAGAATGGCTCAGTAAACAGTGTTTAAAGGTAACAAAACCTTTATAAATGTGTCTTAGTCAGGAGAATTCTATGAAATATAAATTATATTTCCATTAAATCAATGGAAAATCTATAGATTTAATTTTTATATATAGTAATTAACATCATGAAATTTTGGATTTGGTTTCCTCTGGTTTCCTGTAAATGTGTTTTAGTGTTTTAAAACACTGAAACATGTGTGTAACTTTCAAAATAATAGAAAAAAACATCAGATTGACAAAAAATCAAGAAAAAAAACTATTGTGTCATTTTTTGATAGTTATGTAATGATAATATGTCAATCTGACATGAAATGTTGTGAGAATGAATTGATAATTTTTTTAATATACAGAAGCTTGTAAAAATGTGTGTTGGGTAGTCAAAACTAGGAAAATGTTGTCTAATTTTAAACACATTATTGGTAATTGGATTTTAGTTTCTGTTTGAAATGACAAAATTGATTACATATAATGAAGAGTTAAGGTAACATCCCGAGTATGTAATGAATTTTTGATTTTCATATTTATTTATATTTATGAATTAGAGAGTGTTTTAGAGGCTTACAATGATAATAAATCCAATCTTAAGCATAAAATACTCTACTATTTTGAAAAGATTGTTTTACCACCTTTTGATGGAAAACCTTTTTAAAAACAATATTTTGAAAATTTCATAAGATTTATTTTTCTAAATAAACTAATTCATTAGAATTAGGACATTGAAATTTACTTTGGATAAATTTTTTGTATTTTTCTTACAATGTTCATTTTTTAATGAATAGTGAAAAATACTACATTTCACTTCAAAACTGTTTTTTAATCTAATTTAATTATATGGATAGATTATCTTTATAATTGGTTTTAAAGTTTAAATATAATAAATTTTTACCATTTAATACAATATTGGTCATTGTAATCAATTTTACATTGGAATTGGGCATAAACAGGTGTCAAACTTTTGATAGATATTGTTTCTAAAAAACATGCAATTTGTATTGACAAATGGAATTATTTTTAAATTAATTACTGCAATATATGTGTTAGGAATTTGGTAAAATTGATTCCACATTTGGAATCAGAACGTCCAAATTATTTAATTAATTCTCTTTTTTGACATTATGAATAGTAACAACGGTAATTATCTTTAATTATCGGGATTAATTAGTAATTAGGTAGTAAAGGGTAATAAAATAATATCAAAATAATATAAACTGACCCCAAAATGTGTCTAAATGCTATTGGTTGTGTCATGGAAGATCATGGGATGAATTGTTCAACTTTGGGACCCCATGGAATCACTTTAGTGTGATAGTGACCTTTTATTATATTATTTTTTAAAAAGGAAAGTATAACCAATGTATGTATAAGCCATGTAAAACAATTTTAGTTTTGTCTGTGTAAATGATATCTTAGACTATAAATAGTCATTGGAAATCTAAAAAGATTTCCTACAACATATTTTTTTTATAACTTTTATACATTAAATAAATAAATTTATTTATGACACCATGATAATGTAGTGATTACCTTATTAATGAACGATTTAAATAAAATGAAAAGATAATGTAAAATAGAAGACCTAAACTAGTCAAAAACCTATTGGATGGGTGGATTTCGAACCCTTATCACCTTATCCTAGAAATATATCATTTTGGGACCTTTAAAATATGAAAATCATTTTATAATAAAGTTACAATTCATGAATTTCCAAGAGTTCCCCTCCTCCCACTTATAAAAGGCCCCACCTCTACCCCCTTACCCACACCTCTCAAGCCTTTGTATTGACCAAAATCTACTCATTTTATCTCCCCAAATCCCTCCCTTTATCCTAGAATCCTTACCTTAGTCAGAAAACTCTTCAAAAACCCTTTTGGATCAAACCATGGGGAGTTACCTGATTTAAAGGTAATGTCTTCTCTTATGTCCTTTTTTTTATTTTTCTTCTCCAACCCACTAAACTATTTTTATTGTTTTATTTTGTAACAATACCGGTATCTTCAATATACTAGGATGTTTTCGTGAGAAGGATTTTATTTACACTTACACACATCTCCATCTGATGGTTAAATAACATACTGTTTCTGTGAATGGAGAACATCTTCCTCACGAAACGATGATTGTTCAATATTCTTTTAACAACTTTCAAGGTGGCCATTAAGATGTAACTATATTTATATATGATATATATTATGTTTATTTTTTCCTTATCATTCTAAATTTTTCATTTATGGCATACCATTATGGTTTCCATTATGGGTAAACATGATAATTTCATTTTAGGAAGTACGGACTACCGCCCCCTCAAAGTGATCTGATTCGTTAATGCCATATGTGAGACATATAAAGGATGAAGTTAATAATATTACATATAATATCATAAAATAATTCTAATATACCTTTATATCATTACTATTTCATTCCATTAAATATTAAATAGAAATTAAAGTGTCATTCATGAGCATGTATGACTTACCGTCTCCATGAACGGTGCATTTCATTTCTTACCTCTAAATGTTATGTAATATTATAAATGGATGTATATACTAGATATTTATGATATATATGATATCTACCTCATGAATATAATTCTGGATATAATGGATATTTTACCACATGAACAACTTGTAATTATAAGAAGTTAATTTTTGGATCAAGTACCAAAGATCGACAAAACGACCATTATTACCTTAAATAATTACATAACGGTAATAACATTGTAATAAGTGATATAAAAGGAAAATTTTACTTGAAAAACGTTCTTAAGAAAGTTTAAATTAACTCTAGTTTATTATTCAAGAGATTAAACAACGATTGAGTCAAATCGGACACGAGGTAAGGGACTTCGTCTCAATCTCCTTTCATTGAGGCATATTTTGTTTTATACACAACTCTCTTTTATACGGTGTATAAACCCCTTTGACATTGACTTTTACTCAAAAGGAATATTTTTATATGAAGCATTTTACTAAATGTAAAAATGGAATGTTTTTGTCTTACGTATGCGGCGACAACGACTTCTATGCCACCGTGACCATTATTTCAGTTTCAGCTTCCTCTACAAGCCATAATTTTTTTAAAATGAAAATTAAATACTATGTTTTACTTTTCTTTTACTTTTGTATTGAAAATGGTTTTGATAATGTTTTGATTATATCAATGTGTTTTTTGATATCTTGTGATTGAAGTGTGGAAATGTTATATTTCCTTTATGCATGTTTTATGTGATACGATTATGTTATGGTTCATGGGCATTGTTTATGAAGATGTGTGGTTCCATGATAAACTATGGGTGGGTGAGCCCGTGATATCTCTCCAATGCATTGGGGAACGTGAAGGGGTTAAATGCTATGGTTTCTCCGAAGACATTTAGGGAATATACTGTGATGGGTATTCCAAATGTAACTGTGAGGGTTACTCCCTATGTAAAAATATTATGAATGCCTCAAGTTACGTTTATGTCCTATAATTTTTATGAGTTATTTATGAATTTTATGATTTCATGAGGTATGTTAAAGTGCATATGTTTTACTATTAAAGTACGATTTCATTGATTCATATGTATATGTGGACTAATGTCTTCATTCCTTATTTTTATATCCCTTATTGAGATTTTTATGCTCATACCATGTTTTTGAAATATTTTTCACAGGTCAAGGGAAAAGTTCATGATGTGATGATATTGTTAAGGAAGTGTCAAGAAAGAATCCATGTTTTATTTTAAATATGTCTCCTTTGATGGTAAAATGAATACTATCTTTTATGTAACCACCTTGTCAAAATGTGGAATGTAATGCATGTTTTATGATCTAATTCTCTAAAACTATGAACCTGAAAAGATCCTCAATGTGTATTATTGAAATAACTCAAGATTAAGCAATGTTTAATGCTCGGGCCTTATAGTTGGAATCAATGGGACGTTTAGATAACTTTATGAGTTTGAATTCTATTAAATGATTATCCAAAAACATAGTTTTTATGGTCAAATTGAAATGTTATAGAATTTGATGATTACTTGGTTTCTTCATCTAAGACATGTTTGTTCAGAATGGTTTTTTGCAGATGAAATAGGGAAGCAATTCTTGGAAGGCATACAGAAGGAAATAACCTTCCAAATCTGCATCCTATGATGGTCAGAATTGGAACTGAATAGTTTGTTATAGTAATGGCGTAGTTGACTCAATGGATAAATGGTGGTGGTATCTATGCACGCGATCAGCTAGATCAACCACAGAATAACATGTCAGTGGTGAACCATTTCATGTGGCAATATCCCCCATCATTCAGTGGATTATCTGACCCTGTGCTAGATGAAGGGTGGATTAAATCAGAAGATAAGATATTCAATGTCATGTGGTGTTCAGACAATCAAATGTTTAGTCTTGATGTTTACCGTTTGGAGGGTGAAGCAGATTAGTGGTGGTTGATGGTTAAAAATATAAGGGATGCTGATGAGATTGATGCTCTTGACTAAGATGAATTCAAAGGTATGTTTCTTGAGAAGTATTTTCCTAAGGATGTTCGACTTAGGATGGGAAAAAATTCTTGGAATTTAAGCAACATGATGACTCAGTGGCTACTTCTGAAGAACGGTTCACTCGATTGGCAAGGTGTGCTCCAAATTTTATCCAAGACCATGATAGTAAAATCAATCGTCTTTACATGGGATTAAAGCCAAAATATCGAAGGGCATTATCTTGTCGTGATTTCAAAAGTTATGAAAAGCTTGTTCGATGTGCTGAGAAGGCTAAAATGGAGTTTGCAGATGATCAGCGTTCTATGACAACCAACAGAAGAAGAGACCGAGGTGGCTGGAGAAAGGGAAGAATCTTTCAAAAAGGTCTGATGGTAAGAAAACTAAGTTTTCAGTTTGTGATAAATGTGATAAAAAGCATCCTGGGGAATTTCTTTTGAATTCTTGAAGGTTCTACCGATGTGGTAACATGGGACTAAGGCGTGTGATTTCACTATAAAAGATCAAGGTGATGGTAAGACCAAATTTTATTTACTGTTAGTGAAATGTTCCAAGTGCAATGAGATGGGTCATTATGGAAACGAGTGTTCGACAAAGAGCTCGAATGATGGGAAGCAGTTAGACTACAAGCAGAAGGGTGAGGTGAAATCCTTCGTAACTACTTCATCAGATGTTGGGCCATCAAATGAAGTGGTATCATGTACATTGATTGTTTTCTCAGATTATTCTAATGTGTTGTTTGATTCAGGTTCTAGACATTCTTTCATCACTGAAAATTTTTCTAGTAAATTGGGAATTCCATTTAAAGAAATGACTCCTCTACTTGTGGTAAAAACACCGGGGGGAAATGCTGAGGCAAAAATAATTTATAAGAATCTTCTTATCCTTATCCATGGAAAGAACATACTTGAAAACCTTATTGATTGAACCCTAGTGGAGTTTGATATTATCCCGGGTATGGATTGGCTCTCTATTAACCATGCTAAGATTGATTGTAGAGCTAATGAAGTTTTAATCCAGAAAAACTCTCAGTTTGTGTACAAGAATGAACTCTTACTGTTGATAACATATCAAGAGGCTGAGAAACATGTAAAATATGGAAATGAATGTTACCTTGCACATATTGTTGAAAAAAAGGGAATCGTTCAGATTAATGATGTGCCAGTGGTAAATGAGTATCCTGGTGTTTTCCATGATTATTTGGCTGGAATAATACTAGATCGGGGAGTTGAATTTACTGTTGAATTAGTTCCTGATGTTAAGCCAATTTCAAAACCCCCCTATCGAATGTCTCAAATTAAACTTTTACAGTTGGAGCAGTTGAATTATTTATTAGATAAAGGTTTTATTCGACCTAGCACATCACCATGGGGTTCTTCTGTATAATTTTTTTAAAAAGAAATATGGTTCAATGAGACTTTTCATTGATTATAGAGCCTGTAATAACATCACTGTTAAGAAAAAATATCCTTTGCCTCATATCAATGATTTATTTGATCAGGTCCAGGGAGCTTAGTATTTTTCAAAGATTGACCTGAGATTGGGGTACCATCAGTTGAAGGTAATGGAATCAGATATTTCGAAGAATGTATTTTGTACAAGATATGGTCATTATGAATTTATAGTTATGCCTTTTGGGTTAACCAATGCACCTACTATATTCATGGACCTTATGAATATAATTTTCCATGAGTTCATGGATAAGTTAGTGGTTGTTTTCATTGATTATATTTTGGTGTTTTCTAAATGTAAAGCAGAGCATGAAAGTCCTTTATGGGTAATTTTGAAAACCATAAAAGAAAAGAAATTGTATTAGAAATTCAGCAAGTGTGAGTTTTGGTTGCAACAAATTTCATTCCTTGGTCACATGGTTTCTAAAGATGGAATAGCTGTTGATCCTGCAAAAAAAAGTTGTAGAAGAATGGCCAAGACCCACAATTGTAATCGAGATTCGTAGCATTCTTGGTTTGGAAGGGTATTACCGAAGGATTGTTAAAAAATTGCATGGTTATCTAGTCCAATGACTAAGCTAACTTGAAAGGGTGCTATGTTTATCTGGAGAAAAGAATGTGATGATTGTTTTCAGGAATTGAAAAGAAGATTGGGGGATGCTCTAGTTTTGGAACTACCTTCTGGGAATGGTGAGTTAGTTATCTACAATGATTCTTCATTAAAAGGACTTGGTTGCGGCCTAATGCAGAATGATCAGGTAATTGCTTATGCTTCACGTCAGTTAAAAACTCATGAGATAAATTACACTACACATGATTCGGAATTTGTTGTTGTTGTCTTCTCTTTAAAAATTTGGGGGTATCATTTGTATGGGGTAATGTGTGAAATATATTCCAATCACAAAATTTTAAAATATATATTCACTCAGAAATAATTGAACATGAGATAGAAGAGATGACTATAATTAATCAAGGATTATGATTGTACAATTCATTACCATCCGGGAAAAGAAAATAAAGTGGTTGATGCTTTGAGTGGAAAAAGCAATGGTTCATTAACAATGTTGTGTTTGGAATGTGATCCTTTGGTTAAGGATTTGATTAACATTGGCATAGAGGTTGTTGGTGCAAGATGTTGTTATGTTTTGTTTCAGGTATCAGTGAAATATCCTCTATCAGACAGAATTAAGCAAGCCTAAAAGCAAGATAATGAGTAGCAAAAAAGTAGAGATGTTTCAGAAGGGTATGTTTCTTGAATTAAACATTGATAATTATTGTGTTTTTATATTTGGGAAGAGATTGGGTGTGCCTTGTGATTCACAGTTGAAGAGAGAGTTGTTATGTGAAGCTCATAGTTCTCTGTTTTTAGTTCATCGTGGCAGTACTAAGATGTATAAAGATCTTCGGGAGTATTACTGATGGGACAGAATGAAAAGCGACATTGCTGATTTTAATGTGAAGTGTTTGACTTGTAAACAGGTTAAAGTATAGCATAAGTTACTGAAAAGGATGCTTCAGCATTTACCAGTGCCAGATTGGAAATGGGAAAACATATCCATGGACTTTGTTGTGGGATTTCCGATGACACCTCGAGGTAATAATGCAATCTGGGTTATTGTTGATCGCTTGATTAAATCTGCTCATTTCCTTTCTATACGAGATACTTTTTATCTAGATCAATTTTATCGTTTGTATCTTAAAGAGATAGTCAAGTTAAATAGAGTTACCCTCTCCATTGTATCTGATCGTGATCCCAGGTTTACTTCTAACTTTTGGAAAGGCCTTCAGTAGTCGTTGGGTACTGAATTTAATTTTATTACAGCTTTTCATCCTCAATCAGATGGGAAATTAGAACGATCAATTCATACATTGTAGGATATTATACGTGCTTGTTATATGGATTATCAGGGAATTTGGGTCCAACATCTTTCATTGGTTTAGTTTTCTTATAATAATAGTTTTCATTTCAGTATACAAATGGCACCATTTGAGGCATTATATGGGAAGCGGTGTCAAACTCCAGCTTTTTGTGATGAAGTAGGTGAATGGAAGTTGATGGGACCATAATTGGTAGAAGTGTTGCCAGAAAAAGTTCAGGTGATATAGAAACACATGAGAACAGCTAAAAGTAGGTCGAAAAGTTATGCGGACAACAGGATGAAGGATCTCTCTTTTGATGTTGGTGATCATGTCTTCCTTAAAGTTTCACCATGGAAGAGTATGATGCAATTTGGTAAGAAAGGAAATCTGTGTCCATGGTTCATTGGACCATATGAAATTCTAGAGAGAGTTGGATCAGTTTCATACCGATTGGATTTACCTCCGAGTTTATCTTAGGTACACAATGTTTTTCATGTTTCAATGTTAAGGAAGTACATGCCAGATCCATCTCATGTTTTGAGTCCATAGGTAGTTCAGCTGGAAGAAAATATATTTTATGAGGAACAACCAGTCCAGATTCTTGACAATATGGAGCATGTATTTTGGAATAAGGTGATTCATCATGTAAAGGTTTTGTGTAAAAACCACATGATTGAAGAGGCAATAGGGGAATCTGAAAATGCAATGAGGGATAAATACCACCACTTATTCGATAAGTAAATAAATTGCGGGGAAAAAATTTTATAAAGGGGGGAAGGATGTCACATCCCAATCAAGTAAAGAATTATGGATTTTCATATATATGTCTATTTATTAATTAGATAGTGTTTTAGAGGCTTAAATGAGAATAAATCCAATCTTAAGCATAGAATACTCTTATATTTTTAAAAGATTGTTTTACCGCCTTTTGATGGAAAACCATTTTTAAAACAAACTTTTGACAATTTTATAATATCTATTTTTAAAATAAACTTATTCCTTAGTATTGGGACATTTAAAATTATATTGGATAAATTTTTGGTATTTTTCTGACAATGTTCATTTTTTAATGAATAGTTAAAAATACTGCATTTCACTTCAAACTATTTTTTCATCTAATTTAATTATGTGGATAGATTATCTTTTTAATTTGTTTTAATGTGTAAATAGAATATATTTTAACCATTTAATCCAATATTGGTCATTGTAATTAATTTCACTTTGGAATTGGGTATAAACAATTATCAAACATTTGATAGATATTGTTTCTAAAAACACCACTATTTGTGTTGACAACGCAAATTATTTTTAAATTAATTACTGCAATCTCTATGTTAGGAATTTGGTAAAATGGATTCCATATTTGGAATCATAAGGAGAAAATTATGTAATTAATACTCTTTTGTTTTTGGACATTATGAATAGTAACAACAGTAATTATCTTTAATTATCGTGATTAATTAGTAATCGGGTAGTTAAGGGTAGTAAAATAATATCATAATAATATAAAATGACCCAAAATGTGTCCTGATGCTATTGGTTGTGTCATGGACGACCATGGGATGCATTTTTCCAACTTTGGGACCACATGGAATCACATTAGTGATATAGTGACCTTTTATTATATTATTTATTTTAAAAAAAAGTATATCCAAAGTATGTATCACCCAAGTAAAACAACATTAGTTTTGTATGGGAGAATGAAATCATAGACTATAAATTGTAATTGGAAATATATTTTTTTTATACGTCATAGTATTTTTTTATAATTTTTAGACATTAAATAAATAATGTTATTTATGACACCATGATGATGTTCTGATTACCTCATTAATTAACGATTTAAATAAAATGAGAAGATAATGTAAAATCTAAGACTTACACTTTTAAAAAACCAATTGGATGTGTGGATTTCAAACCCTTATCACCTTATCCTCTATATATATCATTTTGGGACCTTTAAAATCTGAAAATCATTTTATAATAAAGTAACAGTTTGAGACTTTCCAAGAGTGCCCCTCCTCCGTCTTATAAAAGGCCCCCACCTCTACCCCCTTAACCACACCACTCAAGCCGTTGGCTCCACCAAAATCTGCTCATTTTATCTCTCCACATACCTCTATTCATCCTCTGAGCCTTACCTTAGGAAAAAAACTCTTCATGAAACTTTTTTTTATCATACCAAGGGGAGTTACCGGATTTAAAGATAATGTCTTCTCATATGTCCTTTTGTTTTATTTCTCTTCTCCAAACACGTAAACTATTTTTATTGCTTTATTTTGTAACAAAACCAGTATATTCAATATAATAGGATGTTTTTATGAGAAGTATTTGATTTAAACTTACACACACCTCCGTCTAAAGGTTAATGAACATACTGTTTCTGTGGAAGGCGTATTTCTGCCTCGCGAAACGATGATTGTTCAATCTTCTTTTAACACCTTTAATAGTGGCCATTAAGATGTAACTATATTTATATATGATATATATTATGTTTATTTTTTCTTTATGATTCTTTATTTTAAATTTATGGCATACCTTTATGGTTTCCATTATGGGTAAATGCGATAATTTCATTTTAGGAAGTGTGGACTACCGCCCCCTCAAAGTGATTTGATTCGTTAATGCCATATGTGAGACTTTTAAAGGATGTAGTTAATGGTATTACATATTATATCATACTGTAATTATAATATAACTTTATTTCATTATGATTTCATTCCATTTAAAACGAAATATAAATTAAATTAGTGTTTATGCGAACGTACGGCGTACCGTCTCCATGAACGGTGCATTTCATTTCTTACCTCTAAATGTCATGTAATATTAAAAATGTATGTATATACTAAATATATATGATATATATGATATCTACATCATGAATATAATTATAAATATAATGGATATTTTACCACATGAACAACTTGTAATTATAAGAAGTTAATTTTTGGCTCAAGAACCAAAGATCTTCAAAACTACCGTTATTAACATAAATAATTACATAATGTTCATAACATGGTAATAAGTGATATATAAGGAATAACGAAATTGAAAAAGGTTCTTGATAACATTGAAATTAACTCTAGTTTTTTATTTTGGAGATTAACGAATGATCAATTCAAATCAGACACAAGGTAAGGGACTTCGTCTCAATCACCTTTCATTAAGGCATATTTTTGTTTATACACAACTCTTTTTTATACAGCGTATAAACCCCTTTGAATTTTAATTTTACTCAAAAGAAATATTTTTATATGATGCATTTTAATAAATGAAAAAATTTAATGTTTTTATCTTACTTATGTGGTGACAACGTCGTCTCCTCCACCATGACCATTATTTGAGTTTTAGCATCCTCTACAAGTCATAATTTTTTTAAATGAAAAAAATACCTTGTTTTAATTTTCTTTTCTTTTGGTATTGAAAATGTTTTTGATAATGTTTTGATTATATCAATGTGTTTTTTATATCTTGTGATTGAAATGTGGAAATGTTATGTTTCTTTTATGCATATTTTATGTGATATGATTATGTTATGGTTCTTGGGCATTGTTTATGAAGGCGGGTGGTTCCATGATAAACTAAGGGTGGGTGAGCCTATGATAGCTCTCCAATGAATTGTGTAATGCAAAGGGGTTAAATGTTAAGGGTTATCTGAATATATTTATGGAATATACTATGATGGGTATTCCAAACGTAACCATGACGGTTACTCCCTACATATGAACGTTATGAATGCCTCAAGTTACCTTTATGTCTTATGATTTCAATGATTTATTCATTAATCTTATGATTTGATGAGGTATGTTAAAGTGCTTATGTTTTATGAGTAAAGTATAATTTCATTTATTCTTATGTATATGGGGACTAATGTTATCATTCCATATTTGTATATCCTGTACTGATCTTTGTATGCTCATCCCATGTTTTTGAAATGTTTTTCACAGGTCAAGGGAAAAGTACATGATGTGATAATAGTGTCAAGGTAGTGTCAAGAATGAATCCATGTTTTATTTTAAATATGTCTCCTTTGATGGGAAAAATGAATATTGTCTTTTATGTAACCACCTTGTTTAAATGTGGAATGTAATTCATGATTTATGATCTATTTCTCTAAAACTCTAAACCTAAAAAGATCCTCAATGTGTATTATTGAAATAACTCAAGATTAGGAATTGTTTAATGTTGGGGCCTTATTGTTACACTTTTCTAGGGATGTTGTAAATGCCTTTTTAGTTTTTTAAAACACTGAAACATGTACGTAACAAAACAAAGAATAGAAAATGGCCTCATATTGATGGGAAAACATTAGAAATACACTATGTGTTATTTTTTAAGTGTATTTGTTTACAACACATCAATATGATGTGTAGTGTGGTTATAATGACATTGAAAAATAGTTCTAAAATGTATTTAAGCATTTAAATCACGTGTCTAGGGGTCCAAACCACAAAAATAATGTTTGATTTCCACGAAATATGAGGAAAATTGTTGTATATTTATTTTTCAAATATATAAATCCACATCATTTCAATATGAGATTCATTTTTTTAGGATTCTCATAAATGTGATTGTTGTGTTTCAAACCCCCAAAACATGCATGTAATAGTCAAAACCATAACAAACAACCTCATATCGGCATGGAATCATGGAAAGAACACCACTATGTTTCTTTCGATATGTACGTATAGAAAACACATTAATACAATGAGTTTTTTTAATAAAAATGACCCGGTGAACATATTTAAAGTTATTTTCCCCTTCAAAAATATGTGTTTTGCGTCAAAAAAAGGATAAAGATGTTGGATATCCATGAAAATAGATGGAAACAACCAATGTTTTTTAAATGTTGAAATTTTGGTAATTTGATTTTATGTTATGGTTTTCTCTAGATTTCGATAAATGCATTTTAGTCTTTTAAAACTCCCAAACCTGTATGTAATGGTAAAAACCATAGAGAAGACATCATATTGGGGTGAAATAAGGGGAAAAACGATTGGATTATTTTTAATGTGTATAAATAGGTAAAATGTCAATATGAAATGTGGTGTTTCTAAATGAATCAGTAAATAGTTTTTAAATATATCAGTTCTTTTAAAACATCTGTTAGGGGGTAAAAATTTAGAAAAAGATGTCAGATTTCAATTAAATCACTGGAAAATGACCGTAGAATTATTTTGGAAATATAAGAACTGACAGAACATCATTAAGAGTTATGTTTTTCTAGGACACCTATAAATGTGTTAATTGTGTTTCAAACTATTAAAACATGTGTGGGATGGTCGGAACCATAGAAATCATCATAGATTGATGTGATGTCAGGTGCATTCTACTACTAAGTTATTTTAGTTTTTTATATATAGACATCACATCAATCCAAAATGTGGTCTGGTTTAAATGACATGGTTGAAAAAAATTTAATATCCCAAAACCAATTAGAACATGTTTTGGGGGTGAAACCTAGGAAAATGTAGTTGGATTTCATTAAAATCGGATGAGACTCCCATATATTGGTTTTTAAATTTTTAAGAACCGAGGTCGCATCATTCTGAGCTGTGATATGCTCGGAATGCCTAAAAATTCCATTTTAGTGTCTTAAAACATAGAAACATTTGATTAACAGAAAAAAGAATAGAAAACAACTGTATATTGATATGAAATAATGGGAAAACTACCATTTATTTATTTTTGAAACTATATTACATGTTTTCATATCAATGTATTGAATAAAAATCATTAGGTTAATATCAAGAACCCCAAATCTTGATTTAGAAAATAATTATAATATTATATACGTATCCATTTTCAGTTTCAATTTTTGAATCATATATTAAAAAGTTATTTTTATTTTTTCAATGTTTTTTTCAGGATAAAATATTCATTATATTAAAATTTATACTATTATATTAACAGGATAATAAATTTTATCTAAATCATTATAAATATATTTCATTCCATTTCCCTATTGCATTTATTTTCATAAATGTTTTTGTTTTCATTATAGGTGACAGATTACAAAAGTACCAAGATGGTTAGAGATTCTGAATGTCGAAATTCATCTTAAGGTATTCTTGGTGGCTCTTCATTTTCAAGGTATATTTAAAATTTATCATTGATTAAACCACAATTCAGATAAATTATTTTTAGTTTTAATTTATATCTTATGATTCATTATAGTTGATAATATGATGTCATTAGTTCCAGTTTATGATATGATTTGGATGCAAAGGGATCCAATAGGGGTGATCAATTAGACGTATATTTGAAATGGGTAATTATTGGACATATTTTTTATGTATATATTGATGACTTTGGTATGGGTTGTTTGAGGTTATCAGCTAATTCATCTTATAATTATTGAGAGTATTGTTTTTTTAGATGAATGTATATATGATTGTGGATATGTGATTTACAATGGGTGTATGATGGGTATAATATTTATTTTTAATTACTTCATTGCATTTCATATAATTTATATTAATGGTTTTTTATTAATTATTTTTTAAAAATCAAAATTTATGACAAATATTTAGTGGATGTTATTATAAACCACTCCTCAAGAAGTAACAAAAAATCATAACTTGAATATGTTACTATTAACTACAACTAAAAATAATCTCCACTAAATGTTATAGTCATAGTTTGGTACATGTTATCTATTTTATTTTCATATTAAAACCCCTTATTAAATAAAACCAAAACCACCACTATAACTTGTAAAAATGATTCACATAAAAACAACTACTAAAAAACCTCAAATATATTTATTATAATATTGAAATTTGTAGTAGTTTTAATATACAATATTAAACACTTTATTGGTGGATAAAACTACCAGTTGTGAAAAAACATCATCTAATTAATTCTATTTCTAGTTTTGGGTGAAGGAGTATTTCATGTGATGTCTCCTCTGTTGGGGAACACATGTATGAGTAATTAGTTCAAGCTATCTCTAATTACTTTACTACTCTTGTATTTCACAAAATTAGTGAGGATAGTGGAATACCAGTTGGGCCATCTTTTCTGTTATTTAGTCATTCATGATGTGTTTCACTTTTTGAAGCTCTATAGGTACTTCCCTGATCATGGACATGTTATAGATTGAAAGGGAATTGATTTGGGACCTTATTATTATTATGTGGAGGGTCCAGTGTGGATTACAAACCATAGAGAGGTATTCCCCTGTGGTAAAAATGATATAACTAGTATAGATGTTTTGGCATCATGGTTGGATCTAAGAGGAAATGTGTGAGCATGATTTATATTTTCATGCTTAATGATCAGATATTTTCACAAAATACCTATAAATACAAGTATTGTGGATGATTATTATATAGTGTTTTAGATTTATAAATTCCTATATTTTTTAGATAATAAAATCCCTCTTGTATAATATTTTCAGGTTATATTTATTTAAAAATGTATTTTTTTTAAAATAACTTATGATTTGCAAACAGGTCTATGCAAATGTGTAAAATCAGCATTACATTTTCTAAATATACTAGGGAGTAATTATAGAGTTAGATACTGAGTTATTGTGATATTTTGAGGCTTTTAATGCCTCTTCGCATGGGGAATAAAATTCTAAAATATATTATATTTCAAACGTGTGACTTATATAATATAATTACATATATCCAAAAAAGTATATCATATAATAAATTTGAGAATACTGTTAGCTCCAAGACACTAGTTTTACCCAATTTTGAATTTATCATTTGTTTGTCTCTGTTGATTTCTATGATCGTACACTAGTATAATTTACTTAATATTTTTATTATATAATTTTTGAATAATTAAAAATCATTCAAATGGACCATCATATGAGAAATATGAGACCACTATTAGTTCCAGGATTTGGGGTTTACCACCAAGAAGTTAATAACAATTGTGCACATTAGCTATTTGGTAAGATCTCAAAAAATGATAACTTATTTATTATTTTTATTATATTATTTTTGTCAAATAATTTAATATCTCTAAAATTATGTGTTATGTGACTAATATAAGGATGATGTTAGGTCTATGATGTGGTATTTACCATAGGTTACAAATAAATTTTATTAGCATCAGGCATCTGATCATATCACTAATAAAGGTACGATATTTAATATTATTATTAAATAATTTATATTAATTATTAAAATGATACAATTTATATTATTATCCAACAATTACATGGAAAACTCCATTACCATGTGCTAATGATATCTAAAACCCCCAAATCATCACCATTTTGATCTGTTTCAACTGAAATACATTAAAGTGGAGATATTAATGACATTGCAATGACATTTCAGTTCATTCACAAATTAAAAATTGTGTCTTATTTATGTATTTTAAATACACTAATTTTGGGGTTTAAATAGTTAAATTATCTCAGATTTAGATTTGGTAGATCATATTGGGCATGGATGAACTCAGATATCCTAATTATGTGAATAGTGAACCCTCCTTCCAACCACATTCTTGTTCTAGGGGTATAGATCCTTCTTTATTATTTATTCTATTTCACTCTCTCCTGTAATTGATTGAAAAATGGTTGAAATTAAATAACTTTATAATGAAAAAATCTCCAAAGGATAATTACATTGATTATAAACGTTTATCTATATTAATTATGAAAAAATAATAATTTATAAATGAATTATTAAATGGTAATTATTTTGAATTATCTACGGAAAGTAATATCAACAGATATTCACAACAATCAATCAAATTATAATTTAAAATACCATCAATTATTAATTTTAAGAATTATTTGACAATATTAATGTGTATAAGTATACAATGGTTAAATCAAGAAATTATAATTAATAATTGTAAATAATTTGAAATTTATAGTTACAAAATATTTTAGAATTATAATTGAATGTTTCCGTAATAGATAATAACATATAATTATCAATAATAATATATAATAAATTAATATAAAATTTTTATCAATGGTTAATTTATGGAATTAATAAAAATAATATTTCATATTAAAAGACCATTGTTAAAAAAATTAAACTATAATTGTGAGATTATCAAGGGATAACCATTTTAATTATAAAAAAACATTTACTAGTTATCAAAGGATAATTTATGAAATAAAAATTATGAAAGATAATAACTTAGATTTATGATAGGATAACTTATAAATTTAAAATTATCAAATGATAATTTATTGAAAAAAAATTAAGGTATAGTTATATAAATTTATTAAAGGTTAATTTATATATTTTCTAGATGATAATTACAAAATTTATCACAGAATAATTATGGAAATTATCAAATGATAATTTCGAGTTTATCAACATCTTATTTCTTATAAAAACATAATCATAAAAGATAATTTCAAATAAATTATCTAGGATATTTATAAATGGGTAAATTTGGATAAATTCTCATGAGATAATTGTATAAGATGAATTTATAATATCATATCAAAAGTTAATTGAAAAAAGGATAATTTATGAGAAATTATCATAAGATAATTATAGTGGAAAATTTATGTGAAATAATACAATGATAATTATAAGTGGATAATGTTTGATAATTTATAAGAGATAATTATAAATGGAAAATATAGGATAAATTACCATGAGTTAATAATAAAATGATAATTTAAGATAAATTATTTAGGAATAATTTAAAATGTATAATTTATGAGAAATTTTCAATGGATTATTATTATTGACGGTAATATTGTAAGGGCATGCATTAACCTAATCGAAAATTTTGAAACTACTTAGGAGAGAGAAAATGTCACCACATGTGATATATTACTTCTAATTTTAAAATTATCTTAAAGAGATAATGTATCAACACATGGGTTATTTTATTTATTTTGAAATAAAATTATTGGTGTTGGTTTTTGTGACCCTTGTTGAATCTCAAGTGTTACTATTTATGACAATAATTCTATAAGGAGGTGTTACTGACTAGTTTGTTTTTACAATTAACAATGAAAACATTTGAGGTAGGAAGTTCCTTAAACTTCTTATGCTCTTATTATTCAGGTTTCTATGGTATTATTATTATATTGTTATTTATTATATCTATTATTGACATATTATTTTTTGGTGGGTGTGGGTTTCCAAATAGATTTCATGACAATTCTCCAAGAAAACTGTTGAGATGAAAATTTTATATGTGGATGTTTGAGTCAAGTGTCTTAGATATTATGCTTCTATATTTTCACATGAGGTGTGCCTTGATATATTTCCTTCATATGATGTAATTGATTCATTCAAATAAGTGTGGTATATTATTTAAAGATGTTTCCTATGCAATGTACCTAAGAGACAAATGGGCCACTGATAGATCAGTACCCCTAGAGGTTGATCTTGTCCAGATGTGGCATGTGACATGATTATGAGACCACAATGGATGATAGAGTATGATGGAATAGTGTTTCCAAACCATGGGGAATGAATATTTTGAGTGATTAAACGTATTTGTGTTGACTATGTGGATGAAGAATAAGAGGTATCATAAATACAAGGAAACATTGTTGAATTATGGTTTCTGTGAACTAAAAATGGTGATAGTTCTATGTATTGATGGAATATTGTGCCATGACCTAGAGGATTTGGGCCTGTATGGATATCCTATATCTTGAGGCTAGCTCTGAATCTGATTCCTTTCATTGATTATTTCACTATTTTTTGTCATGGTTTTGAAGAAGGTACAACTATGGGATTGTAGAATATTGGGTTACACACAAATCCATGGTTTTGTATTGAATGTTTATACTTTAAAAATAATGATCATAATTATGACTTACACTATTATAATTTAGTACCTCAAGTTAATGATAAATTTGTGGTGTTTTACATAGTCTAGTACTCATTTCCTACTCGTGAATTTCAATGCACTGGTAGATTTCATAAGGAATATGAAAAAGGGAAAGGGATATATGGATAAAATTATTGTAGAGGAGCATGGAGATATTTGTAGGATGATATATATTATGGAAGACTAGTTTTTTTAATTTTCTTTTTCTAATACTTATTATCCATTTTTTCATTCAATGATGGAAGTTTCTTTATTTTTATTTCATTTATTACGTATTTAGCTTTCTGCATGTTTTACTATGATTATTAATTATATTTTAATTTCTAATTATTGATTCTATGACATGATATTATGGGTATAGTCTTCACATTCATGGAAAATACCCCTTCTAATAGTTCGAATCCTCTTTCATTTTGTGTGGAACAAATGAGGTCATGTGACCTTCTAGATCAGACTCGATGGTTTAGGTCAGGTTGTCACATGAATCTTGGTGGTGAGAGGTTGTAGTGGTGTCTTTTTGAAGCAGTGATGAGTCCTTATGAAATCATAATTATTATGAACTAGTTATCTATAGTTCATGTCATGATAGACTGGTTTAGGTAGTTGTGACGGTGTGTTTATAGTGATGGGATTATTTTTTACATTGTTGGGGAAATGGAATCCCAGACAGAGTATGATAGGATAATTCATAGGATAGTGTAAAAAATTACTCACAAATTGTAAGACATGAATCATGGTGCAGTGGAAGGTATGATAATTACGTTTCCAACACTAGTGGAGTAGAATGAGGGAGTCTTTTCTGAATATGTTCCATGATTACCTAGCCATTGAGAGAAGGACATATACATTTATTTACACTCCAATAGTACTGTGATATCTTTACCGGAATATTAGATGGCTCCAATAGAGCATCTCATGATATGGGTATAGTTGGAGGACTTGCAAACAATTGGAATTATCCACCCCATTTATTTAGCTCAGTAAACCCATTTTATGTTTACAATAATGGTGGATGAGATCATAAGTCTATGTGTGGTTTTATATCACCAAAAAATGGCAACCATAGAGAACAAATATCCAATACAAAGGAGTGATGAATTATTTGATCATTTGAGAGCATCGTGATAGTTCTAAAAAACGGACCTCAGATCATACTACCACTGCCTATGAGTACATGATGAGGATATAGGAAATATGATTTTATTTGATATCATTATGTTTCATATGTGTACATGATTATTACATTTTCATAAATAATTCCCCATCAGTGTTCATGGGTCATAATAACTGAATGATTCATGTGTAAATAGATTGGGTTTTGGAATCCTTTGTCGATGATATCCTAGTGTACTCAGACTTGAGGAGGAGGAGTCAAGCTAGTTGAGGATTATCACAGACATACATTAATATTACAATAAATACTGGGAGCTATTGAAATTATAGTTCATGATTTTGTAAGTCCTCTTTCTGGTACATTTTATCATAGTATATCATGTTATAGTGGACATAGAGATTATCGAGGTGGTGTTATCTTTAGAGATACCCACGGCTGAGAGAAATATATGAAGCATCCATTGGATGGAAGGATACTATCAGAGATTCGTACAAAAAATTTCTAGAATGTCATCTCCCATGAAAAAATCTACCTAGAAGGGGATTACTTTCATGTGGATAAATAGGTGCGATTAAGATTTCTAAGAGATGAGGCAGAGATTGAAAAGAACTCAAATATTGAGATTTCAATTGGACAGTTTTGTGTACATAGTGTGAAGTGACGCAACATGTAATGGGATTAGTTGTATCCTAATGCAGGTGTAGAAATTTATTACATGTATATCATGTCCTTTGAGGTCACATGAGTATAAATATAAGACCCACAATCCTGAGTTATCATCAGTAGTATTTCAACTGAAGATGTGGTGAAACTACCTGATGGAGAGGAGATAATCCTCTATTCGGGCCACTAGAGTCTCAAGTATATGATATATTAGAATTATATTTAAATTATATTGAGGTGATGACTGTACAAACTCAGTGATTTTGACATTGATATTTTCTATACCAATGATAGGTGGAATGTTGAAGCATATTCTCTCTATAGGAGATCCATTTAATAGTTTTTGAGCATGGTGTCAACACCTTTGTCCTCATTATAGTTATCCATAATGAATGGGGTTAAATAATATTAATTCTAGTTCACAGATTTAAACCATACCCTTTAATAGGTATTCTAGGATTAATATCATGTGATACAGAGCATTAGACCCTACATATTAATATAAAAACTACAAATGCTCTTGGTATATTTTATAATTGTGTAGGGAATGCCTGCCTTTTTAGAGGATAGAATAGGGGACCTGTTGTGCTGAGAGAGGATGTGTTTAGAGAGTTTCATAATTCACCCTTATAGGAATATCTGTTTGTGAAACATATGTACTATTTACTTTGTTGGATGTTTAGGTTTACAGGGATAAATAAGTGGGATTCAATGTTTGTCCCTTAACTCCTCACTTGCTAGTTGGTGATGGCAGAACACCATTTTACAGATGGATTTTCCCATCCCATTGAGGTGCTAGATTAGAAGTGGGATGGAATATCCATGGGCTTAGTGATGTGGGTTCCATGCACGTCAAGGGTACATTATGCTATCAAGGTTATCATAGATGGACTCACCAAGTCATCCACATTCCAAATATTCTAGATAATGGTTTAATGTAGATCATTGGATGCGTCTATGTGTATATGATATTCTAAAACCATGGAGATCCATTGATGATCATTTTATATTTTGATAATCGCTCTAAATCTTAGATATTAATGGGATTTCATGAGGCCATCAGTACTCATATTCTTTTGAGAATTTCATTTCATCCCCATACTTACATCAGGAATAAGAAGACCATTTTGGTCATAGATTATATTATGAAGGATTCAATTTTAGATGTCAAATATAGTTGGAAGGATTTTTTACCATTGGTGTGGATTGATTAGAACAACATTTACCATTCTACCATCTATATGGTACCTTGTGAGGCCCTATAAAGGTGACCATGCTGGTCACCACTGTGATGGAATGACCCTAGATAGTATGCTCTAATGGGCTCGAAGCTAGTGAAGACTATGATAAAGATGGTGATGATCATCCAGGAGTGGATGTGTACTACTGATAGCCACTATAAATGTTACACAGACTGACAATGGTGGCCTTTGGAGTTGAAGGAGGTATACCTTGTGTCCATAAGTGTATTACCTTGATGTGGGATGTAGATAATTGTACATGGAAGAAAACTATTAGAAATGTTAATTATTCCATTCTAGGTACTGCATAGAGATTGTGGGGTAGTTTACCATATAGCACAAAATCCTCATGTTAGCAGGGTACACAACATATTCCACATGTCCTATCTATGTCGGTATATGCACGACCAATTTTATATTATCAACTATGGTGAGATTAACATTAAGGATGAGTTATATTTTTTAGAGAACTCAATAGTGATTTAGGATCAGTAGTAGAGGATCATCTATGGTTAAGGTATTCCATTATTTCATGTTTTGTGGTAGCATGAGAATCATTAGGGGTCATATGGGAGCTAGAGACCCAAATTCATTCTCAGTACTGACATATCATTATTTTTTTTGTTTTTTAGGATATATATGCCTAAAGAGGGGAGATTTTATGTCTTTAATTTTCATATTTATTAAATTATAATATTATTTCGACTAATTTTGGAGTTATTTTTCAAGATGACATGAGACAATGATGTTCAGCGAGCCCAAAATTTTGTTTTGAAATATACTAAATATATTAAATTTAAAGCATGCATAGTGATCTTATAAAAGTTGAATAACTCTTAAATAGAGTAATGGATTTGAAATAATAGGAACCCTTTCAGCTCATTCGGTGGGATTTACCCAATTATTTATATAATCATTTTTTCACAATCCTATTTTATATAATGTGTAGTATCAAGAGAAATAATGAAATAAATTGAATTATAATTTTTTTCATATTTATTATGACAAATAGTCCAGAAAAAAATTATAAGTGTACTATTTTGAGGAGAACGCAGAGGGGGGGGGCTTCTAAAAATACATACCTATAGGATATTCGTAGAAGAACTATCACAGTGGATTCCATTATATCATATTTATATCAATGATCATTCCACCATCATAGTTTTAGGATCTTGGTAATGACAGTAATGTTGATTCATACATTAGCATTTATCGATAAAACATTAGTTATAAAAATTTTCTTTGGTTATTTATCCATATTTTATAATCCTACAATGAACATAAATTAATTATTTAATATACTGATTTGTGAATTGGTTGTATTGTGGGTGGAAATTTATCTATGAAAAAAATGGGAGTATATTTTTTGTTAATATTGTATATTCATTCATCATTCAGATGAAAGGGTATCATGGCCATCAAAAATGTGATTGGGGATCATTCATATCTTATGTTTCATGGAATTCTATCACTTTTATGCATTCACTCATCATTGTTGTTCATCTGGGCCAATGGTTCAACAAATACCTGATAATGAATCACTGTGTACACACTTATTGGCACAATGAATTTATAACCTAGATCTATGTTTAGATAAAAAATTTATTGGGAAATGAAGATTGTTATATAGGATATGGATGATATTGGGGATGTTTGTGGCTGTGGTTGGGAATTGCGATGATGGTAGAGATTTGGAATGATTCTCAAGAAAACATAACGGCCAAAAATTAGATCACCTGTGAATATTGAGCTCGATTAAGCATAATGAAAATTCATGGATGGTATTTGTGGTGGATTGAATGTGGTGGCAATAAATTTGGAATCAGCATGAAAATCCTATGGGTTAAGAGAATGTCTGAACTACACATAATATATTTCTCGAACAAATTCCATGTATCATGAATTGGTTGCGATAATAGGGTTACTTATAAGGATAAGTATCACATGGAATGTGAGTGCTATCACATGGAATACGAAAGGACTTGGTGAATCAATTTTCATCCTGGAGGATACATGGCTAGACATACACAGACACATCCGGTGGAACAATAACATGGATAGCTTTACATAGACATAGGTATGAGTACATGATATACTTAGACAAAGACATGGGAATGATCCATGTTTTATAATTAGGGATGTAGTTATGAAGGGAGACACCTTTTACTTCCATTACAAACCATGTACTTATAATAAGATGGTTAGGAGACATTTTCCTATTCATCTTAGAGTTGTTTCATTAAGGTACTTTCCCTATATCAATACCTATTGGGTTTAGTATAAATTGATGTCATTTTTAATAGGATGTTGATCACCTATAAGGATCTTCAGACTTGGTTGGATTTGTTTGAATCCTTTCATGAGTCCCGAAGTGATATATGCTATCATCAAAATTTCCTTAGTTTTGGATATTGGTATCTTAATTACCAAACTCACATGCATCAATCCACAACATAGAGGGTTAATCCAGACTGGTTTGTTTGTATACCACATTGCCTTGGGATAGATTCCCATATTAGTACCAATCACATTATAATTCTAGCGTGTACTTCATATTGAGAGACCTGACAAACATAGAATCTTAGAATGATGCCATATGTGACATTTGACTTCTGTAGTTTGTTTTATTGGATGAGTTTTATATGGTACCTTTAACTAGGAAACGTAGGCTATATTTATCATTGTTATATTACATTGACATTACATGACTACAATGAATATATGTAGATACTTTTGTTAGTAATGTGTGTCAAATATCCCTATTATGACCTTGTTATTATACTTGATGTTATCATCATAGTGATTTCAGGGTCTCCTACGAGGTATTTTTATACTCACCCATTCATGGGATCTTATTGCATGTGTCATGTCTTATGCAGATTACTGACCTCTTGATATAGTTCTAGAGAGACCACGTCCAGGAAAATATTAGTGATACAAATAGACTAAGTTGTGTTTCGAAGGTTTAATTTATTATAGTCCTTGATTACATTATAGGTTGGACTTGTTTTCAGTTTTTTGGGGGGGCTTTCATTTGACCCCTTTCTGCCAACACATTGGTGTCATACTGTAAGAGTGAGATTTTAGATGTTTGTATGCAATGTTATTGGGTTTTTTAGATTTCTAAATTTTCTGGTCTTGGAGATGTGTTTAGGTGTATAAGTAAATTAGGATAAGGCATCCCATGCGAGAGATATGAATACACGATGATAGTCTCTAACCCCTGGCCTATTATATGTAGTTATTGGGTAGTAGTATCCTTAGCCTAATTTGGTAGGGTCGTGAGAAAGATAATTATTTTTAATGACCCAAACATTCATAAATGGAACTTTCTTTAATATAATTAAGTTATATAGTATAAATCACAAAACAATCAAATAGAAAACACAATAAAAACAATATATATGATAAATTAATGACTAAAGAGGTGTTTCTAGAAATTATATAACCTTTAACAATGAAATAATAACATGAACTTTGGAATAATATTATGAACCTTATGAATAGTAATCGGACCAATAGAATAGTAAACTCACCTATAAAAGTATAAATAAAATTTTAGCATCTTGTAATTATAAAGATGATGTAATAATATCCTAATATATGTAATTTAATGATTAATAATTGATAAATTCTGTATTGGTATTTCTGTAAAATATATAAGATTATTTAAAATTTCATTATTAATATAAAAATTTTCATGAAAATTTATTTTCTTATATTATATTCATAGTTTTATATTTACTTATCTTTTGATTTTATGACAATTAATGTTGACCATCATTTATTTTTAGATGTGTAATAAAATCAGTTATAATTTTAATATTGGTATTCTTCTAGTAAATGATGATTTTATATAAAAATTAAATTTCTCATATTTAAAATGATATATTGAAACAATGTTTTTCATTTATTAATTATTAATGTTGAAAAATGAGTTTGTTTAATTTTATGGGTTTTTCTAATATAGTTGAATTTTATGTGAATAGTTTAAAATGAGAGATTTGGGTATTTATTAAATACATGAATTACTAATTAATATAATGATTTATGGATCATGTTATTATAGAATATCAAAATATCTGCCCATATTTAATATTTTTAGTAATGGATTCAAAACTCTTAATAATAATTGTCCAAATGGTCAACTAAGGAAGAATGAAATCAAAAACCTCCCCTCCCCTCCCCAATAAATATCACATGTACTACCTCCCCTCCTCATACTTAAATTCCTTAAATCATTTCAAATTTAGGACTAAATACTATTCCCTATCATATCCCACTTTTTCTTTGAGGTTTTACACTCAGAAAATGACAATCCTAGGTTAATTAAGGATGTTATCAAGAAGGATAAATCAATAGGTAAATCCACTTTATTTTTCTTTTAATTTCATTATAATCACTTTTCATTAATTAATATCTCCACTCCTCCCCTTAAAAAAGTAAAATGATAGATCTAGTATCATTTATATACTCTATTTCTAATATTTTAATGGATTATCAATCATAAAAAACATTTTATTCTCTCTCTCTCCCTTATTCTTAAAATGAAACCATATCACATGATTTTTTATTCTAGCATCATCATGGATGGTATAGTTTCATTTTCCATTACTACCTTCAATGCATGGCATAAAACCATTATAATGGATGAAACAGATTTTAATATGACTATGTTATATGATTTTATGTTTTGGAACTAGAATATGTACTTATTATTAAACAAAAACCAAACTAACTCATGATGATTGAAAACAAGGTGATATAATCTAAACAATTCTCACTAAAGGTTTATCTAATTATTCATCATCCGCATATATAACCAAATGACATATCAAACCATTTAATCTTATAAATGATCATTAATAACATGTAATAACAATTTGGAAAATTATTATCATTTTTCATGATCTTCCATACCTGAATATAAGGGGACCAAACCTGAAAACATGGAAACAAAAACTCATGAATGATAAAATTGTATCATATAACTAATAAAAGGCCATAAATGATCTAAATAAAAATTATAATAACAAAAATAATTTTTATAAATGTTATAAATTAATTAATTAAAGGAATTTATTTTATTATCTTGGAAATTAATGTCATGTTCCAAACATTTTTAGACATAAGGTGATGGATTAATTCTTAGTCTCCATTATTCTATCGAGCTATGATCTATCTCTATTTACTCGAATGTATCTCTCATTTAATTATATATAATTCATCTAAATGTTTTTTAAATTTTCCAATCACATATATCCATATTAGTTCATCCTTCTTTTTATTGATATACATGTTTTGAAAAGGTTCCCATCTCTATTCTACCCGATAAACATGTCCGGTTAAAGGGAACATCCCATTTTACTCACAATTTTAATGAGTTCTACATAATATATTTTCAAACACCATTATTTTTTCAAAAAATACTATGTATATATATATATATAAATTATCATGGTTCATTTATTTTTTATACAATCTATTGTGCCTATTTATTTTTAGGCAATCATTAATATTTTCCGTAAAACCACCCTAAATTTTTTATTTTCATAAGTTTATCAATCACTATTATTTAGTGTCATTCACATTTGTTTGAAAACCATTATCATAATCAATTTCTATCTTTCCATATTAATATACAGGTATGATCTAAATCTATTATTTCATCGACGCTATTATGATATTCCCTTCTATGATGCCTTTTGATTTGATTATAAAACCCAATTAATTTCTATTGGTATCCATTTGGTTTATGTTTCATTCTATATGTATTATTTTTCATGTGTCTCACATATTCATGAAAATGATATGATCGTTGTGCCCAGATACCACTCTAATTCATTGGTTAATTTTTAGTATCACGGTATACCATGTTTCTATAGTTATGAGAATGATTTCTTCCAGGGAATTTTCCCACTATGTTTAATGGTCTTGGATATTAGCCTTGACCCCTACTTATTTCATGTAATGTATTGTTTATACATTCCAATTATTTCGTGTTATAAATATTCTTATTCATTATGTTCATTAAGGATGTATTCTTTTTTATTAAATCATGTTATGCTTTCTCAGCCATGTATTATTCTTTATTATTATGTTTATTCTCTTACTGGCCTTTTTAGCTTATTTCTATGTTCATGTATTCCACATTTTCTCTTATATAGATGTTATGGATCAAAGGAAGCTAGCAGCTCCATATGAATATTAATAAAATATTTCTTTTTAGTCCCATGTATTCATAATTTTTTACCTAGTATTCCAATACACAAGAATTTAGGATATGTGGATTTTAATTTGATGGTTAAATTTTATTAATATCACATAATAACATGTGTAAAAGGATAGGGTCTCTATAGTCAGTTTCAGATAAGTTCTAGTAATTTGTGGATATTAAGACATTAAAACATTAATAAAAACTTTTGGGATGATTCTATAACCATGGATAATATATATTGAACTTTTAGAATCATATTATTGAGTATATATATCATATATAAGTTTATACTTTTACGTTAAAAGTGTTATTTTGTATAATTATTAGATAACTATTGAATACACCTAATTGTACTCTCCTTTTCATGGTTATTGGATGCATATATGATATATCATGACAAAATTCAATGTGATAGGATATGTGATGATTTTTCTAATTATATAACAAATATGATGGGAGTGTGTGCTCAAAACAACATGAAAGTAATTACACAATTAGATAAAGTTATGAATAATAAATTGAATCTCGTTAATCTCCCTCCTCCAATGAAGGATCAAGATTAGTTGAATCCCTCATGTGAAAAAGGCCTCCATAGTATAGTGGATCTTCTGATATTTTCAGTGTGGTACAATGGATTAAATCTATTGATAATATATTATATATTCAAGAGTGATAAGAATACGATAATGTCATCATTTTTTTCTATCATTCTAATGGGGATCCTACTAGTTGTGAAAACTAGTCCTGAAAATGATGTCCAAGGATGAAATTGATTCTATAGAATGGGATTATTTAATGTAAATGTTTTTCAAAAAATATTTTCCTCATACTCTTCATCTATAGATAAAAAGATAGTTCATCAGACAAAATTAAAATGAAGATGATTCTATCATAAAATATAAAGAAATATCCATAAGACATTCATGATATTCCTCCAGTTATGTCATCAACATCGAAATCAGGGTGGATTAATTATTTATTGAACAAAATTAGAGTCTACAAAAAGATTTGGTTATTTGATATATTGATATCTAGGAGGTGATTTTCGATTATGCCCTCAAGGATGAAATAGAGATATAAGACACTCAATAGTCTCTTGGGACTGGTGAGAAGAGAATAAAATAGATTTTTATATGTGTCGATCAGTAGATAAATACCATGATGGAAAGAAGACCCAATATCACATATGTAAATATTTTGGATGATGCAACCTAAAAAATTCTTAATTGGAACCAATAGATGTATACAATGTGGAATAGTGTCGAATGTGGCTAATAACTACTAAAGGGATATGTATAATCCGACAAATATAGAAGAATAAAAGATGGTTTAGATTAAATCTCATCCTATACAATAATGTATTAACAGAAAGGGACAAGGGAATTATGTGATACATTACCATAAGTTGAGGTTTGTTAGAGGATATACACAATAATAACATTGGATACATCATGGAAGGTCATATTCTATCACTAATACTGATGTGGAATCAAAAAATGATGTTGTGATATGTACGATTCATTAAATAATAGTTATTTTACTATTTGATTATGGTTTGATGCATTCTATAATATAATAGATGTTTAATATAACTATTCAAACACCTACTTAATATATGGAACTTGTGTTTTCTGTGGGGAATATAAAATGGTGTAATTATTGCATCCAAATGTATATTATATCTCACTGGTTAACTTTTTCTAGACTAAAGCTCCAAGCTAATATTATGTTACCTCCTTTGGTGGAATTCAATGCCATAATGAGCATGGATTGGATAACACTATAAAAGGACAAAATTAACTGTAATTAAAGATATACAACTCTCCACATCTTAAATAATCCTATAATTTTTTATGTTTTTATGAAGTGGGTTGAATCTCCTTTAGAATCATTCTCTCAATTATTGATTGTAAATCCCCAAAATTCTAATGTAAATGAATTTATTAGATTGCGTGTATCACATGCAGCAGAAAGTGCGTAAGGGAATGCAATATCACATGTATTTCGAATATATTTACTATTTTATAAGTATATATATATTAAAATTATTACATCATTTAGTTATCATGTTTTATATTCACAAACAACCTTCTTCGATGTATTGCATTACATGAAAGATAGAGTTTTACCAAAACAAAATATATTATTAAAATATTATTATTTAATATTTTCATAATTAAAATATAAATTAAATTGTTGGTTATAAATAATAGAAAATAATGTTTGGAAATCATTTTTTTGCATTAACATAAGTGATTTCATTGGTTAAAAATTAATTAGAAATAAATAATAAATGTGACTGAATATAAAGGAAATATTTCTATATTTATGCTCTCGAAGGTGTTTTAAAAAACTAAAATAAATAGATTTAAATTATTTAGTGATACTCATTATATATATATATATATTATTCCAAATTATTTTTCATATTCATCCAATAGATTTGATGGGTTTAAAATAAAAAACCCTCAATATTATGCATAAAATATTATATTCTAACTAAGGAATGTTTAAACCCGTTGACTGGAAAACCAATTAAAGATATTAATTTTGAAAATTTTATTCAGGTAATATGTTATACTAAACAATATTTTTGAATTATAATTGTCACAATTTGGTAATGGACAATTTTTTATAATTTTCTTTGAAGATTTGTTTTTAGTAAAAAGTTAACAATAATTTTTTTTAATTCAAAACTTCTTTTTTCATAACTTATTTATAGGGTTAAATTAAATATATAATGGGTTATATTTGAAATATATATAATTTATATATAATTCCAATTTTGTTCATTGGGATCAATTTAACATTGAAATTGAATGTAAAAACATATCCAAAGTGTGGATGGTTTTACTATAAATATTTTCTTTGTCGTTCAACATGAGGTATAAATTTTAAATTATTTTCTGTCCCTTATCTGATTATAATTTGGGAAAATGTATTTATCATTTTAAATAATAATAATATATAAATTATTAGACGTTCAACATAGTTTGTTTTACAAAAAATGATTATTGAATGTAATTAAAACTAATTATAATGATTGCGGTTAAATTAAGAATAATAAGTATTTAACCCAGAACCTTATGGATAAAAAAGTGCTATATAATTTTTTTAAATCCATTTTATGTGATATATCTACCATATAATCTATTTTATATACTTGGATAAATCATTGTGTCCTCTTGCATCATAAAAAATGTTGTAGGAATTCTTTTTTCAAAATATTACAAGATTGTAACTCCTCCTCCACAATAAAAGGACACCAATTCCCCAAATTCCACACACCTCTCAAACCAAATATGTTCATCCATTATCTACCCAATTAAAATAAAAAAAATCCCACCCCTTGAATTTAAATCCTCCATTTTTTAGAAAGTCTTCCATGGAATCCCGTTTGTGTAAACCAAAAAGAGTTACCCAAATTTTTAGTTAAATCGTTCCAAAAATATCTTTTATTCAATTTAGTTTTCCGCCACCACAAATCATCATGTTCCATGTTCCTATAATATCAAAATTATCCACAATATTCTAAATATTATTTAAATTATGTTTTCGACCGACACTCACACACAATCCCATCGAATGGGTAATGAACATACTGTTTATGTGAACAGTGAACAACCGCCTCATGGAATGATGATTAGTCATTATTCTTTTTCAAATTCTCATGGTGGTCATTATGATGAAAAATATAATTAAATTTTCTATATATTATATTTATATTATTTTGCAAATTCTATAATTATTTTATAAATAATTCCTCTACACTTTCCATTCTTTTGTAATAATGAAAAAAATGTTTGTGGAAATGTAGAGTACTGCCCCTAAAAGAGATGTGATTCATTCACAATATAAAGGGAACATGAAGAGTATGAATTTAAATAAAAATATGTGAATAAATATAATATTTGTTACATAATTAACTTTCTAGAAATAAAATATATATTCTTTCCTTTATTACACTTTAACACATTTGAAAAGTGTTAGCATCATTCGTGGACGTGTGGACTATTGTCTCATCCACATGATTTGATTACATTTTCATCATAATAATTATATATTTATATAGTTGTATATGATTAATTATAATGATACTTAAGATATAATAATCATTATATAAAGATATAATTATATATTCTTTCTTTCAAAAATGATCATTAAAAAATGAGAACGTTACTCATGTTTATGTATGACATACCGTCTTTATGATTGTCATGTTGGTTCAATTTTAAAAATCACATTTAATGAATGGTTTTAAAAATAAAATATGTGTATAAATATAATACTTTTTCCATTATATTACTCTGGAGATTTTTAATTTAGGATCCCTTTGGCTGTTTTTGACCATCAAAAGTTTTTTTTGACACATAAACAAAATATGGTCAATACAACCGTTCCAAAAATAGTTGTCTTAAGTAGTTGTATACAACACAGTAATAAGTTAAATAAATGTAATCATAAACATGAAAATTTTATCAATAAAGTCTATAATTAACATAATATTATAATAGGTGATGCTAAAGTAAATTCATCTAAAAATAAACACAAAGTAAAGAAAATTTGTCACAATTTTCATTCCATTCAGACTAATTTTCATTCACCAATTAAAATTTATTTGGGGTGTGTACTAACATTTGAAATTTGATATCGTGATTCCCCTTAATAATTATATTATATATTTAATTTAATATTATTCATTTATGGGGTTTATTATTTTAATTTTTCAATTTAGTTTGAGGAACTTTGTAATCATTAATGATTATTATCCTAAACAATGTTAATAATGATTATAAAAGAAAACTCATTTTCTTTTGATATTGTTAACATTGTATTGAAATAATAAATTAATTGTAATAAATTTTCATTTTACATAAACATGAATATTTATATACAATTAAAATAGATATTATTGTTACAAAAAATGTATTGTTTTTTACATGTAGTGTTCTCTTTGATAGTAATTTTATTAACATGGGAATTATAGATTTGTCTATATAAATTATTAAATATAGAAATTTGACAAAGAATAATTACTATTTTGATTAATTGATTTAATAAATGCTTGGGACTAGTAATTACGGGTAGATCCATGACTTTTTATATGCCCTATATTCATCGATAAGTTCTCATGAGACACAAATGTTGTCCAAATTAAATGTGTTTCTATCCGTAGTTTTAAACCTTATTGTGAAAGGTTAGGATGTTATAGTTTTTCATGTTCCATATAAATTACATACATTAATAAATAATTTAAGTCATTTAGTTTTAGATATTATTCATCCTTTATATTTTTCATCAACATATTTATGGCTACTATTCATTTTCCGTTCATTGATTAGATTACATGTGTCTCCGTTTATTACATTTCTATATGGAATTTTCCTTATCTATTTATTAAATGGCATGTGTTTTTAGTAAATAACCTCACCCTATTAATTTATTATTATTTAATCATTATTGGTTCCTCTTTTCATAACCTTATTGATTATTTGAGCACACCATTATTAGGTATCTTTTTAACATGTTATGAAGAATAAATATATCATTAAGAATTCAAGGATATAGATTATTTAATTTTATTATGTATCATGTTTTTATTTCATATTTCCCAATGTATTGTTGGTTTCATGTATGTAATATTGTTTTACAATAATACTAAACTAATTAAACCTTTGGGATTTGATTTCCTATAATAAAATAGGGCTCCGACATTAGGCTTCTGGGGTCGGGTGTTATAGTTTGTATCAAATAATGTTTAGCAATAACCATTGAAAATATATTTTTTAAAAATAGATTAGGGAACAAAACCATAAGATATAATTTGAATATCATAATAGAATAAAGAACTAGTGTTTCGGTATAGTATATATTAGGTGGGTATTTGTTACAATACATCCTTATCTAGATACTACAAGTGGATGTAGTTATAGAGCAGATGCACCTTTGAGTAATAACTCTAACAAGGTGTTCCAGACCGGACTCAGTGTAACCTGGAAAACAATAACATGATTTACTAAAAACTTATTATGAAACACATGGGGGATATTCATTAGATAATTAACATATTATTTAATGATCATTGTGAGGTATATGAATGTAAACATATCTATAAATAACCCAAGTTTACTATTTTGAGAATAGTTATGAATAAATTTTTTAGATTATTTTACGTATTTCAGTAGTCTTGGGATTTTACATTGTATTATGATTTAACCTATCATATTCCATTATTTAGAAATGGTGTGTATCATAATGAATGTGAACACCACTAATACAAATGATATAAATAGTAAGAAAGATCATATATGGAATAGAATTAAGATACCATTATGAATATAAAAAGTCTTCCATTTATTCACCTCATATGAGGAAATATTATCATGTGTTAACAAGAAATGTAAATAATTATCCTATGTATTTGATGGGATGAAAGAGAAGATGATGATGGTAGATAAAAATATGGATAAATGTAATAAGTATATTCACACATGTGATATCAATGGAACGAATCACCTAGGAAAAATCTAGAATGGAATGGGGTTTGTTATATGTTTGGAGATAAGGGTTACAATTATAAATAATGCAAATGGAAAAATAAAAATAATACTATTTAGTGTCAAAAATTCAAGGATATGGGACACTATAAAAATCAACACCAATACCATGTAAGGAATATACCCCAAATGATATTATTGGATAACGATCTTGTTATGATAGTGCCATTGATGGAGAGAAATGATTAATATTAATAATGTAGAATTATTTCATTTGAAAATTGTACGAACATGGATCTTACTTTCAAGTATGGAACACGCTTTTGGGTTGTTTTGATGAAAAATTAATAAAAATGGATTTCTTTTTTAGTGCACACTATTTACTTCTAAGTACACACTATTTACTTTTGAGTACATTCCATGAATATAATGTTTCATGTAAAACTCTGTTTTGACCGTGGAATGACCTGGTACACGGCTATGTAGTGACATGGAACACCCACTTATGTTGGGGGATGGTTAATGATACTACAAGTCTTGTAGTTTTAAAGAAAACACTGTGTATTTTTCTACTTATTTGATGTTTTGGAAGGGGGATTCATCTCATGTCTTGTAACACTTTCTTCTTCTAGTGTTTCATATTGGAGCTTTTCAGAATGGCCAACGTTGTCTTAAACCCTCCCGATTCTCCATCTGAGCTCCGATTGAGAAACCATCAGGTGTGTTGGAATCCCACTTGTGGTTTCTCAAAACCTATATATCCCTTCTTCATGATTCATCCACTCTTATGATTTATTCAAGATGTGAGTTCTTATAATTTTTTAGTTCTAGGCTGATCTAGGACAATTCAGGGGCCAAAGATCACGTATATTGATCGTATGACATAATGGTAGGTTGTTTATGCCTTTACGTGTTTTTTATGAGATTAAATATTTCAAATGTTGCACATGCCCACGTTTTGGGTATTTCTTGACCTAGAATTAAACACTGTATTTACCTAGTATGGTTTGATAAATTGAGAAAGGGTAGATGCATATATGTAAGGTTGAATACAATGTTTAAAGGACACCCCATGGGTTTTCTTACCTTGAATGATTGTTTAGGAACATTTGTTCTAGGTTTCTTTTGAGGAATACCTTGTTTCCACTTAATTGTTTCATTTGGATGTTGTTTGAATGATTACATGAAATGCATGTTATACTCATTGTGAATGGTTATCTACGAAGTAGTTTTAGATTACACGAGCTTCTTTATTATGATATGTGTGCTATTTTTTTCCAATATACCACAAGATCCTTAGACGAGGAAGATAGAGGGGACTTACATTTTATTTTCTTAGGATAGTGACAACATTTGTACTGATATTTGACCCGATGTGACTGGACTGTGAGAGCTTTCCTAGGTGTTCGTTTATATTTTTCATGATTATATATATTTTCATTGGGGTTATACTGTGATAGATTTCTCAGAGCGACATTATTTTAATAAATAGATAGTGTTAGACAAAGGGGTCAGACTATGAGACCTTCCTTGTGGTATTTTGGGGAATAGTTGAATTATTGTGATGTGTCTACCAAGCTAGAGGGCAATATTGGATTCGGTCTAAATTGTTTGTTTTTATGGTCTTATAAGATATTTATTTTGTTTCATTACATGGGGGAAATATTGTTTATTTTATATCCCATTGTTATATGATTTTATGAATGAATAATAAATGTTAAATGAATGTAATTGAAACTGTAGGAATGGTTACCTTGAGTACATCCTAGTTTATTTATTCATTTGTTTGGAATATTACCAACTATATAAATTCAATGATAGTTGGGAATTGATATATTGGTGTTTTCATACTTGGATTTGTCTCACGCCCTATTTGGGTAAGGATTTTGGACCCAAAAATATTATATTATTACTGTTATAGATAAGGGAAAGCACCCTTCTTCATCAAGTACTTGATTGTTGTTGGTTTTGGAGAGCATGGGACCAAGATGAGGCATGCGATGTTGTTAGAGTTTACATGATTTTCTTATGTATTGGATTTTATATAATTTCTTTATTTGTGACATGTTTATTCAAATTTCCTATAAACATAGAGCATGAATCATATTTATTTATGATTTGTCTCATGTTGACTTTTCCTCAGTCTTCCACTATTATACTTGATTGGTACATTTTCTTCGGTAATTAATCAATATATATATTCTGCTTTGTATACTCTTCCAATTAGGGTTTTGTTTCCCTAATATCACACATTGTCCCTCATTTATAGTATATACACTATGACGATTATGGAAATGCACATGAGGTTATGTGACCAACCGGGTTCGAGGAACCATTGGGTGGAACCTAGATCCAGGATGTTACAAAATGGTATCAATGGGGTATTTTATTTTTTTAGTTTTCTTAATTTTATGAGAAATTAAAAAGTAATAGGAAGGAAATAGAGTTTGGAAATTATTTGTTCTTGGGAGTCACTACCCATTGTGCACGAAAGAGCCTATATAACATGAATATTACTATTTTTATGGGCCTTCAATTGTTAAAGATGATTTGATTTCAACATTGGGTGATACACATGTATGTTTCTATTTTATGTTTGGTTAAATTCTATTGAAAACTAATGATATGATGGAATGACACCTCATGACACATATTGTAACTTATTAGAAATCACATGTCATGAAATATTTCCCTGAAATTTAGAGAGCATTATTGATTACATACTATTGTCATATATGTATTTATATATATTCATGTTGTTATGATTGATTCCATGATAGAGATACCTTATATTTTGATTGGTTGTTGCTATATGTAATGTTTTATTTGGATAAATGCCAATATTTTGTTCCTTGGGTGTTATCGTTCCTCTTGTATCTGAATTTGGTGGATCATTATTGAACATTAATTGAATTCAGTTTTGATATGAACAAGGATTCCAATCATTGATTTTTGGGGAGTATATGCTCCCACGGATCAGAAAATGGAATTACATAGAAAAATATTATGATTTTGGGGTTTCAGATAAGATTCAAAGACTTACAATCCAGAAAACTCAGAAAATACAGCATGTGATGTTATGAAACCATGGCCAATTTTCTTCTATTCAAGAAGAAAGGACGTTTCATAAGGTCACAATGTGTACCACATGTACATGTTGTGTAGTTTTTAACATGAGAACGACTGTGGGAGAAAAGGAACATGGTTGGTAAACTTTTTTTTCAACATGCCATGTCTAGAGTGTGCATGCCATGTGATGTTACACTAGCAGAACTACATTGTTATAACCTTATTTAAGTACCTGGGTAGGAGGGAATATTCATGTATATTCCATGTTTATGGAGGAACACACCGTATGTATGAAGTGTTCCACAGCCATATTGTAAGGGGTACATTCTCATGTTAAGGTTTAAGATAACATGTTGTGTTGTTTTTATAGAGGCCATTTAACCCTCTTTTGATTAACATGAATGCATTCCATCACATTTCAGTTCATTCCCTTCTGAGTTTCAGTTTTAGTTAATATCATACTAGGGAGTGCACTTGACCATGTAGAGTCATGCCCCCCAAGGCATCCTCCAGTTGAACCCTTGTTATAGGGAAATTATTAGGAACTGGAAAAGGTAGATCAAATATTACCAGTAGTCCTCCCAATAAGCATGTCTTGGCACCGCCCTTATTTCAGACGCAATGGACGATGCACAATTCTGTGAAATATTTATGAGGATGATAAAAAAACATTCATGGAGCACCAAATCCTACCCTGACTATGGATGTGTTGACACAATTAGTCCAGCAACAACAGCCTCCCACATTTTTAGAGGATGGGGGACCACATGCTGCAAAGTCATGGTTGGAGGCCATGATTTATAACATTGAGCATCAGGATACACCTACGAAGAGAAGGGTGAAAATCACATCTTACATGCTACACGATTCTTCCAAGAGATGTTGGGATGTTGTTTCATTGTTTGGATGAAATCATGATGTGTATTGTGAAGAGTTTCATTAGACCATATATGATTACTTCTACCCTGATACATTGAGGACTGGCCAGGCCTGGGAGTTCACCAATTTGGGGAAGGGCGTTCAATCAGTGATGGACTACTCCTCACACATTACTGAGCTTTAGGGCATCACACCTATTCTGGGGGGTGACAAGTTTTCACTAGAAAGGTTATTCGAGGAAGGTCTCAGGTATGATATCCACTCACACGTGAATGTTTTTAGGTTAACTTTAGTGACTAGCATAGTAATTGAGGCACTAATTCCTAATCCCAATCTAGGGGATTTTGGATTAGTGAGCTTGGGAGGTTCAACATCCAGGACTGGTACTCCATCGAATAATAGAAGGAAGGTCCAAACGTATCCTTCATGCTATGATTCTATTATCATGGTTGTATCTTCAGGTAGCCATGTGAGGTGATATTAGTGTGGGAAGAGTGGGCACACAAGACGACAATGACCAACAGACCCAGTTGAGTGTCAATATTCTCGATAGATGGTAATCTTTTGGATTTTTGCAAGATGATCTCAATAGTAGCCAATGATTATGGATCTATAACGAATACACATAAAGAAGTAGGGATAAATTTTTTTTTATCAATTAGGGAACTTGAGTTAGTTGGACTACTCCGGATGATTTGGGAGTCATGGCCATGGTAGCTAGACAGCAGGTTATCAGTGACATTAGGGAGTATTTGCATAGGGTAGCTAGGCAGGGTCCCATAGTCATGGTACTTGGCTGACTACTTTGATAGATCAGACTCAAAAATAGTGGGATCCAATACCGTCTATTGTTAGAGATATTATTCTTGTTGCCTCAGTTATAGATTCTCTACATTTTCATATGGTTACATCCCATTGTTTTATATATATATCCATTTTAGAGAGACATGGGATCTATATCTTTACATCTAATGATTTCATGATTCTAGGCACTCCGTTGGGGATTAAGACTGCTAGTATACGTCAGTACAAGGAGTTACCTCTTTAGATTGGTGGGTTACAATTTATATGTGACCTCTATGTGTAAGAAATTATATTATTCTATGTCATTATCATATTGGACTTGTTAGTCTCCTTTCAGGCCTTTTTTGACAGCTATCACCACATGGTGAGTTTCACATCACCATAGTGAAGATCATTTGCACACATGGGAGAATGAGATTTCTAGGTGAGAATATCAGGAACTGAGCTTCATTGGTTGGGAGTAATTGCAGCCCATATTTCTAGTTCATATCTAAATGAATAGGGGACTTCAAATATGTACTTTCATCTAGTGGTGGATCAATTCAAACATGTCTTCCTAGAAACCTTTTTAGGTTTACCTTTGGATCAATAGGTGTATTTCTTTATTGAGCATGTTCCAGGAGTATGACAGATGTCCATTCCTCCTTTTAGGATGACTACACAAGATTTATAGGAGCACAAGAAGTAGTTGGATGAGTTGCATGAAATGGGTTTCATCTAACCCAGTAATTATCCATGGGGTTCACCAGTTCTTTAGTGATTAAGGCAAAAAGTACCATCATACATTATGTAGATTATCAGAAGTTTAACCATTTGATGATAATGAAGAAATATCCTTTTTTGAGGATTGATTATCTCTTTGATCTGCATCAAGGATCCTAGGTGTTCTCAATGATTGAATTGAGATCTAGATATCAACAGTTTAATGATAGAACATCAGATATAAATCTTAGATCCTTTCAGAGATTGTTTGTTCTATACGAGTATTTGGTTATGCCATTAAGTCTCATGAACTCACTAGTTGTTTTCATGGACCTGATGAACTGTGTTTTCCATCCTTACTTAGAGCCTTTTGTGGTAGCCTTCGTGTATGATATCATGGTGTGCTCACAACTCGACACGATCTTTCCAACCATCTTGAGATAATATTTATTACACTAAGATACCATCAAGTATATGATAAAATCTCAATGTGACACTTTTTGATGGAACAGATTCATTTAATGGGTCATTCCATCTCAGAGACATGAGTACTAGTTGACACATAAAATATAAGAGTGGTAGATTCCTTGGAGTAGTTAAACTACTTCTTTGAGGTACCAATTTTTTTGGGGATGGCTAGTTACTACATATGCTTTAATCAGGACATTGATGCATTGAACTTCCATTGATATTCCTGAATAAGAAGAGTATTATGTAATTTTGGACATATTTCTTCGATTCAGCCTTTCAAGTTCTGAAGGGGTGATTGACTTAATCACAAATACATATTTTTCTAGAATTAGGTAATAGATATAATATTTTTTATGACCCATCATGTATCGGGCTGGAAGCATTGCATATGTAGGGGAAGGAGTCATTGCATATTGGTATAATTAATTGAGGCAACATGAGAGGAATTACCTTACGTACGATCTCAAGTCAGCTGTTGTTGTGCAATATTTGCACTGTTTGAGAGATTATCTTTTTGGAGTTCATTTTGTGGTATACAACATCCACAAAAACCTCAAGTATATATTAACTCAACGAGATCTGAATTTGAGACATTGATGGTGGATTCAAAACCTTCAGTATTTTGAATTTGAGCTTGCCTATATGCCTATGAATGGAAATTCATTGGCTGATAAGTTGAGTCGGTGGAATCAAATGTTGGTTGTTCAGGAGACAAGTAGTGACTGACCGCTTATGGCTATGTTCTTTGAGATTCATTATGAGTAGAATGATATTCCGGGATAGAAATTCCTTTCTTATTTATATATGAATTCAACACTCCTACATAGAGTGAGGATGAGGAATCTATCAGATTCTAAATGCCTTTTCATATAGGATAGTGTAGTAGAATATGATCCACCTCCTTGTTGGACCGTAGGAGTTGATGAAATCATGAAGATCCATGGATGTGTTTGGGTTCTAGTGGACATGTGTGAGGAGTTTATGTGGGTGTTTCAAGATTTATCATGGGTAGTGAATCACAGATTTAACGTGATGTATAATGACTTGTGCTATCAGTTCTTGTGGTCGGTTATGAAGAGGGAGGTGGCTAGGTTATTATGAGATATTCCAGCTATTAGCTAGTGAAGGAGGAGCAACAACAACTGAAATGAAATTTACAGGGTTTTCCCATTCCTAAGTGTAAGTGGAGTGATGTAATGATGGATTTTGTTATGGGTTTACTATGTTCACCTTGAGAAAATGATGCTGAATTATTTTTGAATGAATCCCTAAGGTTTCACATTTCCTTCTGATCAAGGAAACTTTCATCATTGTTGAGTTTGAAAATATGTAAATCTGATAGATTGTATAATTATATGGGTTTTCAAACTCTATCATTTTAGACTACGACACCCAGTTTACTTAACGTGTCTATTAATGACTAAAGAGTGATTTGGGTTCACATGTACTTCTAGGTAAAACATACCATCCCCGTACAGTTTCCAAGTCTGAGCACACAATTCTAGTTTGGGAGCACATGCTTTCTAGCATGCATCCTATATTTAAAGGGATCTTCAAAGAGACGCATACCCCTGGTTGTGTTTTCCTAAAATAATAGTTATCAGGTGAAGATTAAGATGGAACCATATAAGGCATTATACAGTAGGCCATTCCGTTAAATCCAATGTTAACTGGAGATAGGAGAGCTAGCTATGCTGGGACCTAGTCTAGTCTAGGAGACCACTGAGCTGGCAGAGTTTATTCAGAAGATAATGTATGATGCACATTTTTACCAAAAATCTTGTGTTGACCGATAGAGATGACCTATGCAGTTCGAGGTGAGAGATGAGGTTTTCTAACATGTCACACCATGGCTGGGACACAAGAGGATTAGGAGATTTTAGAATCATTCACAATGATATTCCGCATCATTTGAGGTTTAGGAGAGATTTGGGAAAATTTCTTATCAGTTGTAGTTAGCTCTTAGATATGAGGCAAGGCATGAAATCATTCTTTTTTATCATATACGACATTACAATTTAGACCCAACTCATGTTTTTCATCCAAAGGAGGTTGAGTTATAGGTGGATTTCATTTGAGGAGAAAACTATTCAGATTGTGGATCACAACATGAAGGTTTCCCACAGGTAGTTTATTCCTCTTATATCGGTTCAATGGAAGCATAGGAAAGTACAAGATGAGGCTTGGGAGGGTGAGGCTGATGTGCGATTATAGTGGTTGTAGTTGTTCGTAGATTCTTCTTGTCAACCCTTAGAAGGGAATCTGGGTACAAATTATTTTATGGGGGGATGTTTATAAGAAAATGGTTCATTTTTTATTTATGAATCTAGTTTTTAGCTTGTTTTATGGTAAATTGTAAAAAGATAATTTTTCAAAGAACACGCCATGTAATTATTAGTACACGCTGTGTACATAGCTTTCTGCATACAACCGCATTTTGACTATGTAACGACCAGGTACATGGCCATATGGTGACACCATAGACCGGCTTAAGTCAGGGGATAGTTAAGGATACTACATGGAATATAGATTTATGGAACATGTTGTCTATTTTTATTTTTAATTGATATATCATAAAGGGGTTGCGTCTCATGTCTGGTAACACTTTATTATCCCTGTATCTTGGAAAGAAGAAATGTAGAACAACCAAAAAACTCTTAATCGCTCCCTATTCCCTACGTGAGCTCTGATTGATACCCTGTCAGGTGTGTTGGAATCCCACTGGAGAGTTAACAAAACCCCTGGATCCTTTATTCTTGATTTATCCCCCCTTGTGAGTTATTCAAGGTTGTGAAATATTCACCGTTGTGTAGATCTAATAAAATCTAGGCCAATTCAAGGGCCTATGTAAATTTATATCGATTGTACGACATCAATGAAGGTGGTTTGTTCCTTTAGTTGTTTCTATTCATATTATATAAGCTAAAAGTGCCACATGAAAACATTTTTTGTATTACATGACAGGTAATTAACACCTGCATTTATCTGCAATGGTTTGATTAATTTAGTAATGGTTGTCACTTTGGAATAAGGTTAAATACCTTGTATAAGGGAAACCCCATGGGTGTCTTTACCTTGATTGATTGACTATGACCATTTGGTCTACGTTTCCTATTAGGCATAACATGTTTTCCATGCCAGGAATGATTAATATGGAGTCTAAATGATTATACAAAATACATGTGATATGCAATGAAAATGGTTTGTCATGTAGTAGTTTCATATTATATGAACTTTTTTGTTATGATAAGTGTGCAATTTTTTCCAATATATCATCAGAGAATTAGACCCATAAGACTAAGTGGACATCTATATTATTTACAAAAGATCAGGAAATACTTGGTGTAGATATTCGACCTGAGGGGAGTAGATTGTGAGATCTTTCCCATGTAGTCATTTATATTTTTCTTGATGCAATTTTGGACCTTTGGGGTTAGATCGCGAGAGAATTCTCCAAGGGTAATTATTTAAATTAATTTATTCTATTTGGAATGTAGGGTTATACTATGAGAGATTCCCATAAGTTCATTTGTGAATAGTAGAATGATTGTGATGCTTCTACTAAGATAATATACAATCTTGTATTTAGTCATAATTGATTTTTTATGGTCATTTGAGACATCTTTTTTATTACATTACATGGGGGATATAGAGCATATGCTATATACTAGGGTAAGATAATTCAATGGATGAATAATTAAGGTCAAATGAATATAATTGATAACATTAGGATTGGTTAGCTTCAGTAATTCCAAGTTATTTTCTCCTTTTTTTCATATTACCTATTATATAGATTCTCTGATAATTATGTATATATCTTTTTAAATTTTTATATTGTGATTAATCTCTTAACTTGATTGGGTACTATTTTTGTACCCAAATAGATTATATGATAACATGAATAGATATGGGAAACCACCATTCTTCATTAGGTTCTTTCTTGCTATTAGTGCTGGAGAGCATGGGACCAAGCTAAGGCTCGGTATTCTATTGAAGTTTACTTGGTTTTCCATTGTATTGGATTGTATTATATTATTTCCTTTGTTACATTTTTAGATATTTTTCTAGATATATATGAAATGAATCATATTTATATATGATATTAATTCTATTGATTTTACTTCAGTCTTCTGATGTTATTCTTATTTTCTATTGTTGCTTCCGCTATTGTTTACAATATAGTTTCCATTGTGTATACTATGCCAATTAGTGTATATTTTCCCCAATAACACACCTTGTTTTTCACTAGTAGTTATCAGCCTCTTTCATTTGGATAAATAAAATTGATGTTATATGACCAATTGTGTTCGAGGAACCTTTGGTCGGTACCCTAATCAGTGGTGTTACAGATATTTTATCATCATATTATAGGATATAAGAATTATGGAAAATATATGGATTATACTAAATTACTTTTTCATTAAGGATTTGGGATCTTATGTTGAATGGTACCAAGAAATTTTTTTTAGTAGAAAGGTAACCATTTTAAAAACATATGGCTGATGGAGTGGAAACAATTATATGTTTGTAATGTGGATATAATGATGAATAAATGATTGGTTTTGACATGTAATAACTACCTCGGAACTAATTAAAATTTTTTAAAAAATGGAAAATTCACTCATTGATGGAGTTTACAACACATTATTATTTAAGGGATATACCTAATAACATGTTTCTTACAGAAGGAATAATGAAGAATGCATGTTTAAAATAATGTTTTATGGTTATTAGAGTTATTACCATATTTCAAGAGGATACCTGATGAAGTTATTCACATGTTTGAAAAGCAAAAATTTAGACTTTCTTCTAGTTTAATAGAGGTTAAATAAGTATTTATTTTTGAATTTTAGTGACCGTATTTATAAATTTTTAGATTTTAATCTTTTTGAAAAGATATCCATTTATGAAATAGTTAATCAATGGATTAGATTATAGAGATTAATGTTTTACATTACTATATGATGCATCATGTTCTAAGACATGAAATCTAAATAGTCAAGGAATAATGAATGTAATATCTTATTTTTCTAAAAATTCATATATTTTTATATTCTTATAGAAGGAAAGAATTCGTTACCGATAGAAAAAAGTAGTTTTGAATCAAAAATATTTTCCTATCACACTTTTTTTGATGAATCAAATGGCCCCTTTTATCATCATGATTTATGGACTTGTTAGTATTAACATTATCTTAAAACTTTTTTCCATAGCTCTTCATCAAAACTTATTTGTTAGATGTTTCCTATGTATCTATGTTACAATTTACAACCAATGTTCTCCCACGTGGGAAGCTAGTTACATGACCATTTTATTTCCCTATACATGTTATTAAGAAGATATGTTATTAACACTATTCATGATGTGGGTTTTTTAGAAAATATTTTTAATTTTTAGAACCTTTTTTTGTATGATCAATTATAGATTTATAGATACAATTTAGTTATGTTGGGGAGAATGTAGCACCCAAAAATTCTTCTATAAGAACATTGCATCTAATATCGTGCATCACATTCATCACCATGCACATAAAGGTATATAATATCCTAAGTATTTGTAATATATTTACTAGATTAAAAAGAGTATATATATTTAAATTCCTGAAACATTGAGTAATCATGTGTTACAGGAATGATCATCCTTCTTTTATCTCTTGGTTTACAAGAAAGATCGAGTATTAACCAACTAAAATATATTCTTAAAATACTATTATCTAATATATTAAGACATAACCTAAACATCAAATTAAGGGTTATAAATAATACTAAATAATTTATGGAAATATTTGGTTTACTAAAATATAAATGATTCATTATTTACATATTAATTAGAAATGAATGTGAATTTTGATTAAATATAAAGAAAAATATTACTATTTTAGCCTCATAGTGGTGTATTACACAAATAAAATAAAATAATTACTATTAGAGAGTTATATTAATGTGATATATATATATATATTTATATATATTATATTCAATGTAATATTTTTTATATTCATAAAATAAATTTTATAGGCTTAAAATAAAAAAAATATGCATAAAATACTGTATTTTTATTAAGGCATTTTACCACCTTTTACTAGAGAAACAATTATTATTTTTTGAGCTTTTTTTGATTTAATATGAAAAAATAAACACGATTTTTGAAATCGAAACATTAAAACTAGGTTAGGGTGAATTTTTGGTAATTTTTTATAAAGATTCATTTTTTAGTGAATAGATAAAAATACTAAATTTTAATTCCAAACTACTTTTTTCTCTAATTTATTTGTACGGTTAAATTAAATTTTGAATTTGTTTTAATATAATATTATATAAAACATATATATTTTTAAATATAATTAAATTTCATTAGGATCAGGATTACATATCTATTGAATGTAAAAACTTATCAAACTTTTGGTTTTTTTACTTTACATAACAGCATTATCATCCCACATGTTGGAAGAATTTTAAATTTATTTATGCCACTTCTGTGATTAAATTTTGAGAGAATTTATTACATATTTAAAATATGAATAATTTATAATGTCTAATATGACTATCATAGAATTTTACCAGAGATATAAGTGCATGTAATTAAAATTAATTACATTGATTACAATAAAATTGAGCTTAATAAGGGAATAAAACATAACCACGAGGCCCAAACTGATCTATAAAATTAAAAAATATATTTTATGGACATATATATACCCTATATTTACATTAATTGAATTGGGTCTTTCATTGGATCCATAAAAAACAAGATAAATGTGTTAGTAATTCCCTTTTCAATATATTATAAGAGCACAACTCTTCCTTAGCTATAAAAGGTCATCATTTCTCCTCATTCCTCAAACCTCTAAAACCACATAGTTTTGAAAAATATCTATTGAATTAACATCATAAAAAAACTTAAATATACCTATAATTCTTTCTTTGGATAGGAATACATCCATGGAAGCCCTTTCATATAAATCAAAAGGATTTACCAGATTTTTAAGCTAATAATTTCTAGTAATCTCTTTTTTCGATTTAATTATCCAACACCCCAAATATTTATCAACTATGATCACAAAATAATGGAAATATAAAAAATATGATGTCATTTTTTAAAATTAATGGTTATAACTACACTCACACCAACATCCATCTATTGGGTAACAATCATAGTATTTATCTGAATAGAAAACTATCTCTTTAGGAAATGATGATTGTTCGTTCTTCCCTTACTACTGTTGATTATTGAAATAATGATGGAAAAAATAACTATAAATGATATATATGATATTTATATTATAGGTATACATTTTTAATTCAGTTATATAATATAACTCTATAGTTTTTATATAGTATAAAAATTATAACATCATTGGTGGAAGTGTGGACTACCGCCCCTTAAAAGAGAAGTGATTCGTTTACTCTATACAGGGAACATTTAATGGATGGTATTAATGAAACCAATGTGACATAAAATATCATTATATTTTACATATTGAATAAATAACATTCTATAAACATAATATATACTATTTTTTGTTACTCTATCACACACATGAGAAGTGATAACCTCATTCATGGATACGTGGACTACCACCCCCTCGATATGATATGATTCTTTTTAAATCACAATAATTATATATAAAAATATATATTATAATTTAATATGGTATTTATGGTGTAATTATCATTATGTATTGAAAATAGTATACTTACCTTCTTTCGATAATGATCATTGAAAAATTAGAACATTACTCATGTGTACGCAAGATCTATTATCTCCATGATTATAATATTGGTTCATTTTTCATTATCTTATTTAATTGTTGGGTTTAATTGTATAATTTTTTAAGTACAATACATATTTGATAATATTATTTTTGAAATGATTATGTAATTAAATTTTTTTCCATATTTGATATAAAAATGTTTTTTTGACAAATAAACCAAATTTTGTCTAAACGGCTGTCATAAAAAAATTGTTTATATAGTTGTATGAATGATAGTAAAAATTGAAATAAAATTAATTATAAACATGAAAAATTATCTCAATAATGTATATAATTATCATTAGTATATTATACATGATTCTAAAAGATGATTACCCAATAGGAAATGAATGTTAAGGGAATTTCCTCTCAATTTACATTTTATTCAGACTTATTCATCATTATCCACGAATTCAATTTTAATTTGTGAATATAATACATTTGGACGTTTTATGTCATGAATATATTTTATTTCATTATTATTATATGTTTAATTTAATATTATGTTTTATGGGGATTATGGTTTTAATGTTTCAATGAGGTATGTGGCACATTGGAATGCTTATAGATTATTCTTCTGAATAATGTTCTTAATGATTATCTTTATAATATCACTTGTGTTTATTATTGTTAAAATTATCTAAAAAATAAATTTATTTTAATTATTGTTCATTGTAAAGTTAATTCTATATCACTATTCTCATATATTTGATATAAGTATTTCCTTACACAATTTGTAATTTTTTTATATGGTGTTAACTTTATGAAAAATTTGATTTACTATAGAATTATTGATAAATCCATATTCAATAATTGATATGGTAATTTAATAATTAATATTTGTTATTTTGATTAAATTTTTGGGGATTAAATTGGACTAATAATGAAGGTTGGATCCAAAACATAACATATCATCTCTATTCATCGATTGGTAATCATGAGAAAAATAAGTTGTCTAAATTAAATGTGTTGTTATCCAGATTTTTTAATCATACTTTAATATGACATAATGGTATTAGTATTAATATAAATCCAACAATAATTCCATTAAGAAAGCATTTTACTCATTTAGTTTTAGTTATTATACATCCATGATATTTTTTTTTACATATTTATGGTCACATTTCATTTTCTGCTCAATGATTAGATGAGATGAGTTTTAGTTTAGTACATTGAAATATTGATTTCTACATATCCATTACTAAATTTATTATGATTTAAAGATATAAAAATTTAATTTTAATTTATTCATATTGATTCAATATTTCTTCCACATTATATACCATTACTTATAATTTGATATCACGCTTATTATGTTTGTTTTCTAATGTTTGAGGAAGAGTAAATATAGGAATAAGCATTCAAGTATATAATTTATTTCATATTATTATATATCATTTGTGTATTTCCTATTTTTCATTTTATTATGGGCATAATGTATGTAATATTTCATTAAAATTCTACTATATTGATTCATCCTTATAGATTTCATTCATTATAATCATTCCAATATAAAAAAATCCATCAAATCTATGATTTTGGGGACAGGGTATTATACTGATACTATTTCTTTATGAGAAAAAATATATAGCTCAAATGATTGAGACAATGGAGTGGAGATTGATCAAAAACATGCCCATTGTGAGGGACAACACTTATGTATTCCTTGAATAATTTTCTATTCATCCTCCTAATTGAAACATTGAGTTCTTAATTGAACTAATTATTGAATCTATTTCCATATGAAAGAAACATTATAGAAAAGACCCCATCGAGTTGGATGAATTAAAAGCTCAGTTGCAGGGGTATTTAGATAAGGTTTTCATGTGATAGAGTGTTTCACTATGGGGTGTGCCAGTCCATATCATCAAAAAGAAGGATGGATCTATGTGCATCAACATTGATTAACATGAGATAAACAAAATATTGATAAAGAACAAGTATCACATTCCAAAGATTTATGAAATGTTTGCTTGACTATTTGGGGCCATGTATTTCTTATAGGTTGACCTTTAGTTGGGATATTACCAAATAAAAGTGAAGAAGGTATAGATTCCTAAGATATCCTTTCAATCAATTTATGGACTATATGAGTTCAGATTAATGACATTAGAACTCACAAATGTTCCACAAATTTTCATGGATTTAATGATAATATTCTTTAGATATTACCTTGAAAAATTAGTATTAGTATTTATTGATGTTATTATGATATACAAAAAGAGTAAATATGAACATGGAGATCATTTTAATATCATGATAATGGAGTTTTGAAGGGAGAAACGATATGAAAATAATACTAAATTTGTGTTTTGGATGATGATTTATCATTATTGGGGCATATTATCACCAGAAAATGAATATTAGTGGACCCATTAAAACAAAGGAAATCGAAGAGTGTCCTAGAAAAACCATTGTTATAGTGATCCATAGTCTCAAAGTTAGTTCGGGTATTACAGATGGTTTTTATATTGGGATCATGATTGTCTAAGAAAATAACCAAGATGACTCTGGAGGGAGTAATTTTTTTCTAGACCATTTAAAGTTAATATTTCATTAAAAAGTTGAAAATTTAGCATATCGCTAACCAAGTGCTCGCACAACCGTTTAGTGGGGAACACTTTATGGTATGAAACGATGCTTAAGAGAAAATCGTAGTGTGTGTACTGATGAAAAATGACAAATTAAGAGCGTATTCCTCATGGCTATTGAAAATTAATAATAAAATTTATCCCACATATGATCTAGTGGATGTAGTTGTGATCATGGAATTGGAAATATAAAAGAATTATCTCTATGTAGAGAAGTGTGAGTTATATATTGATCATAAGAGCCTAAAATATATATTAATATATAAGTATCCTAATATGTTCTAGTGAAGATGATTATAGGTCATCATGAAAAATATTGTAGATACTCTATGTAGAAAGGATCATTCAACATTAACAATAATTAAATTTGTGAGGGATCCAATATTCCTCGACCTAGAAAGGATGGACATGAAAAATATTGTGGAAGGAACATCATGAATCCTTTCTGATATGATTGAATAATCATTTCTCATGGGGAAAATATAGGACGATCAATGATAGAATGTTGAAAATACGAAATGGGTGGAAAGTTTTATGAAAGGGAAAGCATTAGTGTTTTAAATTTATGAGGATGGATTCATATGTTATGGGAAAGGACTATGTATACCATTTGATCCAGTTATAATAAAATATATTTTTAATTATGTGCATATCTCAACTTTCTATATTAACCTAGGATGTACAATGATGTATCATGATCTATGAGAGGAGTATTTGTGGGGAAATATGACGGAGATCCATGAAGATACTTCAAAGTCACTGGTATATCAGAAATTGAATGATTAATGGATAAAGGTCTTAAGTTTTGATGAAACCATTACCCCTACCAACATGGAAATGGGAAAACACCACCATTTACATTTTCACATTACTTACAAATACATCTAGAAGAATAAATATTATATGGGTTGTATTTTATTGGGTAATAAAGATAAATCACTTTAACAAAATTCGAGAATAATTATCACTAATCCAACATGAATTAATATACATCATATAAGTTGTAAAGTTAAATATATTTCACTTATCAATCGTATTCAAAAGGGATATGAGATTCACCTCTATTTTCTTGAAAATCCGCCAATATTCCCTGAACAGTGAGTTGATAATTATTATGACCAATCATCCCCAAACTAATGGCCTATCTGAGTGGGATATTTAGAAACAATAATAATTTTTAAGTGCGAGTTCAATAGACATAAAAGGAGTATGGGACCAATATCTTTATCTAATCGAGTTCCCTTCCAACAATATTTTCCACTTGAGCATTCAAATGTCTTCATATGAAATCCTTTATGGTAAAATATATTTAAAAATGGCATGTTGGGATGATGTGATGGAACTTAAGCCGGTCAGACCTGAAATGGTCAACTAAAAGGGTGAAAAGGTGAAAACCTTTCAGTAGAACCTCAAGGGTGACAAAATTGGATAAAAGATCTATTCAAAAAAATTAATTACAGGGACAAGAAAATAAGGTTGGATACATGGTATTCCTCTACATATATACATGGAAGAAAATAAAGATATTTTGGAAGGAAGGAATGATATGTCCTTTGTACATCTTCCCCATCATGATTAATGATAATGTCGAAGCTACGGACTACTAACAAGCACTTCGAAAAACATTGTCTCAATTATATGATGTATTTTACATACCCCTCTTGAGGAAGTTTTGATCTTATCACTCATATGTAATGGGTTCATAGGTTGTAAAATTGGTGAATTTTCTCTCTTGTGTGGTGCTACTGGGTTAGATCATAAACTCTAGAGATATTTTTTTTTCTCAACCTAACTATTCACCGGATCAATTTAAAATGATGGAATCAATGAACCATGGAGAAATAATAAGAATGATGATGAGTCATGGGAACAAGAGGGAGATATTAATGAGAAGTACCCTCAACAATTTTCAACATATTATGTAATACATAATTTCAAGGGAGAAATTTCAAAATGGGGAGGAATGCAATGACCCAAACATTTAGTAATGGAAATTACCTTCTTATAATTATGTTATATAGTATAAATAAAATAAAAAACACATAGAAAAAATACAATCCATATAAATTATGAATGATTGATAAATGAGGCATTTCTATAAATTAAGGAACCTATATCATTAGAATAGTAACTTGACATATATAATAACAATATGACCCTTACAAATAGTAATTTTACCAATAGAATAGTATCATAACCTACAAAAGTATAAATAAAAATTCTACATCTTATAATTAGAATTATGATATAATTATATCATAGTTTTAGTAATTTAATGTTTTCAAATGACAAATTATGTATTAGTATTTTTGAAAAACATAAATGATTATTTAATATTTTATAATTAATAAACTGATTTTAAAGAAAACTAAAATTTCTAAAATATAATCTGAAATTAATATTTTATTTTCTTGTGGTAATAATATAATTTTACGAGACATTAATTAATTTTTTAATATGTCATAAAATTTCTTATAATTTTAAATTTGGTATTTTTCAAGTTATTGATGATTAAATAAAAAAGTAAATTTCTCATCTTTAGATAATTATATTGATAAATTTGAGATCATTTTTCTATTTCTATACATCTAAAAAGGTAAGGGTGATTTTTTTGGGATTTTCAAATACAGTTGAATTTTTGGTGAATAGTGAAATATGACAATTTATGGTATTTATTAGTTACATGAATTACATAGACATTAAATGTCATATAGATGATGTAAGCCCTTAATAACAAAACCTTATCCCCTATATTAATTATTCAGTTATGGGAATCAAAACTATTCATATTTTTTATCCAAATTATAAAATAATGAATAATGAAATAAAAAACCTCTACTCCATTCCTCTATAAATTCTACCCCTCACCCCATATCCATATCACACCACAATTCCTTTAATAATGTCAATATTTCCCCAAATAATCTTCCCTAGACAGTACCTCACATCTATTAGGTTATCGAATCATCAATATAACAATAATAGGTTCCGTAAGGAGGCTCTCATGTATGAGAAATCAATAGGTAAATCCTATTTCATTTTCTTTTAATTTTATACCAATCTCATTTCGTTTATTATTCCCTTATATAATCAAATATCAATTTGGAATGATAAATACTGTATAATTCATATATTATAATTATATCAATTTAATGGTTGTTCCTTCATAAATATCCTTTCTCTATCTCTTTTTTATAAATATATAAACATCACATGAGATGTGTCGATCTACCGATACTTCGGACAATGGGTATAAATTTTTCATCACCACCTTCATGGATGGAGATAAAACCATTTTAATGGTTGAAATATATTTTAATGTGAATTTTATAACTTATTTTATGTTTCGGAAAAAACATCTTTACATAATATTGATTAATAAAACCAAATTGACATGTGATGATTGAAAATGCGCTGAAATAATATAAAAAAATATTACTAATATTTGATATATTGATTATTCCTCAAACCATATAACCAAATGAAATATATTTAAATTTAATATTGGAGAAAATAATTTATAATTGGTAACTGAAATTCGTGATATGTATTAGAATTTCACATGATCTTCCATATATGATTACAAGTGAACGGATCATGAAAACCATGTAAATGAGCGTTCCCGCACTATAAAATTGTATCTTATAACACATTGAAAAGGCCAAAATTTATCCTCATTAAATTATAATACAGATAATGTTCAAAATAAATTAATTAAGGAACTTAATTTCATTATCCTAGTCAATAAGATAATGTGAAGAACACTTTCAGACATAAGTAATGGATTCTTTCCAAACCTATGTTTTTCTTTAAAATTTCACACACTCTTTCTACCCCAATGGTACTCATAAATATTTTCATAAATTTATTCTCAACTTTATTTATTTATTCCAAATATATATATCCATAACATTTAAACCTTCTATACCGGGAAATACATGTTTTGAGACGGTTACCTTCTCTATCTGTCATAATAAGCTAGCCCGATTAAAGGGAACTTCTTGTTTTCATACCAATTTCCAAGTGCAATCCATAAACTGTTTTAAAAAAATAATATTTTTCAAAAATCACTCATTTTATCATTATAAATTACCTTTTTCATTTATTATTTTATGTAAACAATTATTCAGTTTTTGTTTTAAAGAATCATTAATATTTACCTTAAATTGTACTGAAATGTTTTAAATTCTAAAGATTATTAACCACTCTTTTTACAAGTTTTCACATAGTTTTGATATCACATATAGAAATATTTATCTATTATTAAATATTAAAGTCCATTTATTATTTAATTCCATTCTTTCATGACACCATTATTATATACTTTTTTGTTATTCCTTTTAACATGGTTATGATAACCAATAATTTCCATGGTTAACCCTTATGTGTATTTTTTAGTCCATATATATGATTTTTCACATGGGACTCATATTTAAGGAAATGTTACCATGGGTGTGATTTAAGAACATTCCAATGCATTTGTTAATGTTTAATATCATGAGTTGTCATGTTGGGATGTGGAGTGAACCTGATTCCTTTAATTGACTTTGCTTTCCAGTTGCAATGGTCTAATAAGTTATCCTTCACTCATGCATATGTCTTGTTAGGAATTGATTCCACATTCAAATGATTCCATTATTATATGATTCCATGTTATTCATTGTATTATTACGAATGATTATTCATATTAAATTCCTTTTTATTCATTCATGTTATGATTTTTAACCAATGTTCTATGATTTATTATAATGTTTATTACCTCATAGGGATTTCTAGCTTGTTCCTTCTTTTAGATATTACATAAGTTATCATATATAGATGTATGGGCTCAAATAATGTTTTAAGATTAATATTATGATTCATAAAAGATGGTTTTGTACCATGTTTTAATTATTATGTACATATTCCTGATAAGAAACTATAATTTATGATCTGGGTCTTATAACATGATGGAAAATTGTGCTCAAAATCGTGTAATATTATGTGTAAAAATATAGGCTATCTATATTATTGAATTAAATATATTTAGGAATTAAAATTACGGTTGAAGATGATAAATAAAGAGTATTAATAATTTTTTATGTATATATTCATATATAAATGGTTTAATATGTTCCAAAGGATCTGATTGTAATTGAATAATGATTATGATTGTTTAATACACAACACCCATTGGAAGGAAAACCTGGTTATTGATACTCGTAGTTAGAAGGACTGTTGTAGTTTCTCCATGAAGTGGATTGTAGGAGACCCATATTAAAGATTTGTTTAATATAAATAATGAAATAATGGGGAATGTGGGGTTATCATATCTTTACCAGATAAATGTTCTACCATGAAGCAATATGAGGATTAGAGAGGTTCAAAAGAATAATTTGGAAATGTAAAAGAATGTGAGAAATGATATAGAGTATAATCATGATTATGATAGATTTATTGGTTTTAAAAACAATATATGTATCCCATAAATACCACACACAAATGATATAATGGATGAATCTCATAGTTCATCGATATTTATGCATCATAGAATCAAATATATATATATATCAAGAAGATTATTTAATTAAGGTTTGCATGGAATGGGATATTATAGAGTATGTATCTTTATAAATTTTATTTCAAAAAAATATGTATAGGATATTTATTTATATGGGTATGTTTCTACCTATAAACATAAAACAATGGTACGGGGAAAACATTACCATTGAATATATCATCAAAATCTTAAATAGAGTTAATGGGAAAATGTAATTTCGGATTTAGTTGATTGAATTATAATGTAAGAAAATTTAAATGTAATTATAGATGATTTATCTCATAATCATATTACAAAAATATATAAAATGATTGTTTAATATTTCATTGAATACCACATTATATTATATTTCATTAGGATCTATGGTATGTCCCAATTTTTTTTTATATGACTTCAGGTAGAATTGAATTAGGACTTGAACATTAGCACAACATATTATCATCAGAAAAAATATTAGTTTGAGAGGACTATTTATAGCTTAGTGGATATGATCATTATCGTTCCTCGTGGTTTTAATAATTATTTTTATTGAAACCTTTATTTTGTTTAAATTTATTAAAATAATAGATTTCACATGTTCATTTAGACAGATCATTATGAATCACTACATTTAAGGTAGATTGGAACTATAATTTTTTGGACAAAGTTAGAGGATGCATGTTATAGGGTCTTCATTTAGTTGAGTAAAATAAATAGAGGGTTGGATCTATTCGACAACACATCGTCTAATCTAACAATAGACATAAAATTTATGATGGAAATTATATAAAAGGTGTTTAGTTTTATGTTTTGATAATGTATCCCCACGAACATCACCTCAGAATAAGGTTAAGAGATTTGGAAATAATGGCATGTCGTCCAATAGATATATCGGTCAATTCAAAATTAAGGATTATATTGAGAAGGAGATTATCACTCGGTTCTTCAAATATATCATTTTCAAGACCAAAATGTGTTCTATGTATCTACCATAAATATGTACATACATGATCCTTCACAAAAACTGTACTCATGGGTCTTATAACTAGATCATGATATCTCTTATTAGTAACATACTATATAGATTTGGATCATATATAGAATGTGATATTGATTAATACTAGTTGGTTTGTTAGAGTTTTGTGGTAAAATAATAATTTTAAAGATGATGTGTGGGAACATGAGTACAAGATTAAGAAGAAGTATCCTCAGATGTAAGAATTAGAGAGAAAAAACTCAAGCCTGAACATTTCATATGGGAGTACCATTTTAAACCATTGAATTTTTGGATATATTTTAAATAATTTTTTTCTCTAAAAGTTTTTTCTACAAACAACCATAAGCTTAATCAACCAATGGTATACTATAGATTTATTATTATTTAAAGTGATAGTTATTTCATAGTCATTATTTTTTTTTTGTTATCAAGAATATTAAATAAATTATTATTAATTTTTATTTTCATATTTATAAGATGAACTATTTTTTTAATTGATTAGAAATTAAAATAAACCATTCGATGGCAAAAAAGTGTTATTTTTCCAAAAAAAATTAGTTTATATGAGAATGGTGTTTTTTTAATAATTAATTAAATTAATAATTTTTTATGTATTATTTTTAATAAATATATTTATACTATCTTCAATCCAATATTTTAACTCTCATCTAATAGTTTTTACATTGAATGTAATGAACATAAAATTTGTTTTCTGAATAAAAATGCATTTTTCTAAAAATGGATTCCATACATATTGTGCATTTATTTCAATTTTTTCACATTAGATAAAATATTTTATAAAATGTGTTCCGTAATTATAATCATCATAATTAATATTAAATAATATTATCAACATAATTTTTTGTCATTATGATGCTTTCCTAAGGTCAAAATTTAATAATATAGTAAATTCAAAAAGGGGTTAAGAGGGGTTATATTAAGGATATAATTGTTAAAATGATGTAACATATTTAAATAATATTAGATATAAATATCTATACCTTATATCATATAAACAAAAATTACGTGTCATTTTGGAGCCATTTGGCATGATAATGAAATAAATGTAATTTAATCTTGTGAAAATATACATTAATGTTCTATCCCTAATTTATAAAGTAAACTGCATCCCTTGCATTACCAATAATAAAAGATCCCCCTATTTTATAAAATCCATATACACATCTTCTACTAAAACCCTCCCTAAATCATAGAGTTCTAGGTTTTTTTAGAATTCCATCCAAATAATGATTTATGGTTAAACCTAATGAGGTTGTCTGAAGAATAGATATATGTTCTTATATAATAATTCAAGTCTAATTTTTCATCGACATCCAATTTGTATGTTATTTTATTTAAAAATAATTAATTGAAATATAAAAAATAATCTAATTTTTTACATTATTATATTATAACCATTTTCTACATCTTTTCTATGAAATGGAAAATGAATGTATCGCACATGTGTATGTGTAGACCACGACCTCAATACAGTGATATGATTCATTTTACATTATTATCTATCATAGATGATTATTATTTGGATTTATAGATTATATATGAAATTAATGAAATAATTAAACTTTTATAATTATCAAATCATATCTACCGTATTACTAATCAATCTATTATAAAATTAGAATGTTATTTATCCGTAGGTGTTGACTACCGCCTCCATGGAGTGATGTCAATCATTTTTCATATCTGATTGACATGGATTGTAATAAAGACACATTTAATTAACATATATTATATTTACGATATAATAATATTCCTATAAATTTGAAATTTAATTTATCATTTTTTTAGTCCACCCATCAAAATGTGAAAACAACCCTAGTGTTCACTTACAGAGTACCCTCTCCATGAATTGATGTAATTCCATTTTAATCACCTATTTATATGAATCATTATAATACTGTATGTAATAAAAAATATTATATATATATATTATTATTATGATTTTTTATATGATAAAATTTACAATAATTTTCATTAAATAAAACCAAAAAAATGAAAAATATTTGAAAAATGGATCCATATATACATGAATGACCATTTTAAATATGGGTTATTTGAAAAATGATAATTTCACATTTAAAATTAATTGTAAATAGTATGTTATGTATTAATATGTTTTTTAATGTCTGTGTTATTATTTTGAGTTAATCATTATTTATCATTTAGTATAGAATTTATATATGGGGTTTCCCCATGAGTTTTGATGATAAATGAGGTTTTTTTGGTCGACAGCATGAGGTGCATGGTTGGTGCACAATTTTCCAAACTGTGGAGCCTTGCCTTAGTAATTGAGAAACATGTGGTGTTTTTTGGATAGGGTCTAGCAGTATGTTTGGGACACATTTTTTTGGCCATGTAGGAAAATTGTGCCACTTAATCCTCTTGGATAGTGGGAACTACATGCTTGCCATATGGATTGGTAAACCATGTGGGAATACTGTGCATGTTTCCTGGTCAATAAATATCCTAAAATATCTAAACTAACTCTATTGGATTGAAACCAAAAAATTGTCAATATATCTCTCAATTAGAATTTTCTACCCCATGCATTCCTATTTATTCTTCTACTCTCCCTTGGGATCTATTTTGGTGGGTGATTTGGATTGGATTATTCAATAAACCTTAATGTAAGTGCCCTCTTTCTTGTTCTCTCCCACTATTCTCGGGTTTCATTCTTTCATCATTGGGTTTTTTTCTTGTATAGTAGGTGACCTATTTAGGGTATAATAATGTTTTATAGGGCCAAATTTTGATATTTTCGGTATGATCTTGCCTATTTAGGGGTAAAATGGTGTGAAATTATTTTTTTCCAACAGATTCTACTGTTTTCTTCACTCATGGAAGGTGGTTCTGGGTATGAAAATTATTTTCTGAATTTGGTATTTTTCAATTATTGTTTTAATGTATTCTATGGATTATATATTTTATGAGAAATGTGATTTTTAAAATCCTAGAGATGTGTATGGATTCAAAGTGGATTATTTAGTAAATATTTTTTTTCATGTTTGTTCTTTTATTGTGCTTCATCAACGTATTTTATATATTGTTAAAATGGTTTATTTAATTTTGAAATTGATGCAAAACATGTTTCCAGGTGGATTAGGTGTGTTTTTATATTTGTACATTGTTTTGGTTTTGAAACGATGATTTACCAAGTGCCCTTATTTTAGATGTAATGTGTGTATATGAATGTTGTTATCAGTGTGTTGTGTGGAATGAAAATTAAGCAAGAAGGGAATCCTTGGTAACTAGATCAATGGACTAGGACTAGTATTATAGTCCACATAGATGTGGTTAATCATGGATTCATCTAGAATGATTTATGGTACAAAAGAAACGGAAGGATAATGATGATTCGAGACAACTAGGCCTAAAGGATGTTCCCTCCAAGTGGCTCATGCACAAGAATATTGTTGGTCATGGTTACTATACCACTTTTTAGCAACATAGGATGTACCTAGTTTCCCATTTATGGTTATTTTATAGGGGATTATTCCATTACATAGATCTATATTGTGATATCATACTTACCATCGACATACAGTATAATTTGTCATTTATTTTAAAAGAAATAATGTTTTCCTTTAAAATGACTTCTATAAATATTTTTCCTAGTTTTATTATATAATACACTCATGTTTATTTATCTTATAATGTAAATAACTAGGAATATATGTTTTTGGGTGTCATCTAAAAGGTTTTTTCTCTTAACCTACTTACACCATTGGGTGTAAGTAGAGTTGTTAATGATTATCATAGGTGAAGGAAATATGTTTCGAGACGGTGGTTCAAGTATCAATTGATCTTACCATGATATTTATGTGGTGGTATATTGAGGACAACATTATTTATGTCATATAGTGGTTTATGGGATAATTTACACTTTTCTTGTAATTGTATAATGTTTTGGGTTTTCATTTAATGTTCTAAGGCTGAATCTGAAAATTTAGTTATCCTTTGTTTGGTTGGGGTTATTTATTTTTTGTTTAATAATGTTAGATAGTTGTTTGGAATTATATACATGGTTAAAATCATTCCCATTAGGTTGTTTTGATACTCGGGAAATTGATTATAGCCTATGGGGATTGGGAATGCCCTTTGAGACTTGATATAGACTAGGTCACCAGTCATGTTGGATGACGCTGCAGCTTTGTTTGTGAAAAAATGGTTACGGAGTAGGTCACTGCCTACTATGTCATGATATTTGGGATGAGTCTTGATAGACAGGAGCTTTGATTTTTTGGTATAGAGGATCTTGTTTCTATTAGTTTGTTTGGACAACACTCTTCATGACTAATTCGGAGATTCCATGGGATGTTGGGGTTTCTATTTGGCTTCCCCACCATGTGATATGTGGTGGATGCAGATTGTATTACACACTGGGTGTAAGTAGAGTGGTTTGGTTCATATGTTATTTTGTTAAGTTTTATTTTTAAATTTTTAAATTATAGAATTTGTTATCATTGATTAAAATTTAAAGAATGGATGTGTTGATGATTTTTCATGTGGTTGTTTCTTCCTCTAGAAAGATACCTCCCTTAAGAGTTTTTGTTCAACTCTTGGAAGAAGCTGGAGAGAGTTCTCCCTCACAAATTGATTAGGGATTAGTTGAAGATATGGTCCAAGATATCTATGATTTAGGGTTGGGAGTGGGTCCTGGTCCTTCTCTATTTTGAGAATATTAATTGGATCCTATGATGAAAAAAGATTAGTAATTCTTTATGGATAAGTCTTATTAATTCCATGGCTTCACAGATCCTCCGGAAGCATATGATTGTCTCCGGGAGATAATAAGGAAGTTCAAAATACTCAGCATTCATGCAGATTTCGGGGTGAAATAATCATCATTCATTCTAGAATGTCCCAATCAGAGGTGGTGGAACTCTATGGTTTAGACTGGAATGAACAAAAAGATGATGTAAATGGATGTAAAGCCTATTTTCAATGACTATTATTGTCATGAGGTCTTAGCCTACAAATGTTCCCAGGATTTTGTAGATCATGATATGTGGAACTGTTATTGATGGAGTACACAATCCTCATTGATGATCTAGTTCAGTGTGCACATGAAATTGTTTCCAATGAGAAGATGAAGGCTCATAGGTTAGAAATGGGGTTACATCCATAAATCTATTATCAAGTAATTCTATTTATATTGTAGACCTATGTTGAAGTGGTTGACCAAGAATGTATGGAAGAGATTTATTATAAGGGAATCTGATGTTCCTCAAGGGATATGTATGGAATGAAGTTTGAGTCAGTAAGGATATCTTATGACTTCTCCATTCCATATGGACTTTTGTATTTGAAAATCACGAACACATTTTTTATGTTATGATTTTTTATTAAGTTCTGTTTTTTTCATAAGATCTAAAATTTTCATTCAATTATGCTTATAGAATTCTTATTTTGATATACTTACAGAATTATAACTATGTTATAATTATAGATTAGTCATTTTTTATACCAATTTTATGATACTGATTCTGGTGTAAACTTCATATCAATTTTATGATACTGATTCTGTTGTAAAAGTCATACTTATTTTATGATACAGATTTTTGTGCCAAAGTCACCAATTTTTTGGTACTGATTCCGGTGTAAAGGTCATACCGATATTATGATACCGAATCTAGTGTAAATTTATTTCTGTTTCATGATTCTGAATCCGGTACAAAAGCAATAATAATTCTATGATTCCAATCCCGGTAAAATTCTGATACCATTTTTGAAATCCGATTTCTGTTTTCTTAAGAATCTATTTTCTTGATAATGTGGGAGTTATTTGATGTATAATTCTAATATTATAGGATTATATGATTTATTAAACATAAAACATATCATTAACGTAACATTGTTTCTTATACTTGAAACAATGTCATCCAATCTGTTACAAACTAACTGTTTCATGTTTGACACTTGACCAGGTCCCACCGAAATTTAAGGAAAATATGACTGTTGGGGTGAAGCTGACCGTTGGGATGTTTTGCTGATAAATTCTAGTCCATTTGAACAAGAAACAAAGATGTAGAGAGTGGATGAACATGATTCATGTGAAAAATTTTTAAGTGATCTCTTGAGAGACAATCTCTTACAAATGTCTTTGCTTCATGTGGATGTCATGAACCACTTTTTTAGTCTTCAAAAACTTGTTCAGACTGGATTTGTGCATACTCTGATCATGCTGATCATGGGATTTTAGGTTTGGAAGACAGAGGTTCCTATTTACTTCTAAATTGAGGGCTTTTGGGGATAGCAAGACAGATACCGATCTTCAGATTGTGGGCTTACTTGGGTTTGGGTAAGACATACTTTCATTAAAGTATAAATTAAGGAACCTTTATCCAAGGTTGTTGGACATCATTCTCTTTTAGTTAAAAGAATATTATTGTTATTTGTTTACTATTTTTAGTTATTCTATATTTATGTTGTAATATTAACTTATGAAAGTTACAAAGTATTACTTTCTTATACTTTATAATTCAGTTACTTTGATTATATTAAAGATTCTATACGCTTTTAGGTAAAATCCTTACATTAATGGATGCAATGGAATTTTTTAAAGAATAAAATTCACCCCCACTTGTATATTGAGCATCTACATCATTATTTTGATTCTATAATTGGTATCATAGGAGGTATCTGAAATATTTATATCCACATATAAGTTTTCTTGCTCATGTTTTTTTCTACACACTTGCTTATATAATTTAACTTGTAACATGTTTTGTGGAATGAAATGTTATTTTAATATGGAAGGAATTCATGTTGGATCTCTAGATAATCTCAATCCTACTAGACCACCAATCATAGATGTGAATGACTATGATTACTGTGGACAAAAAATGATGACCTTTGTTATAAATATAGATGTAGAAAACTATATTATGTTAACAAGATATTATAAGATTCCGGATAAAGAACTTAGAACATTTACTAATCCAAAAAAGGTGGAATACTAGCTGAACATTAAGGTACGTAATACATTTCATTGTTCCATGACTTGAAATATATATATCCAAATTTTATCTTGTGAAGATGCTAATATCATTTGTAAGATTCTTGTTGTAACTCACATTGGAACTTCCAAATTCATTGATACTAGAAGAGCTGTGATCAAAGTTGAGTATCATGGTTTATGCATTCTTTATGGAGAACCCATATGTAAGGTACAGAACATATTTATTACTATCACCAACCACTTACAATATATGGTTGAGAAAGGATTAGATGATGATATTCTTCAAGCCAAGATTATAGACATCAGGCCAATCAAATGGGAATATAAGAGGAATTCCGTAGATGAAAATATGAAAGTAATACAGATTTCTCTTTATGAGCAATTTGGAACTCTTCTTCTAAATGAAACCAGAACGAAGAGAGATGATTATAATATTAAGAAGAAGAATTGTAATTGAGGTGCTTCTTTTATAACTATATCAAATCACACAAAATACAAGACTCCTAAGAGAATTACGAGATCAAAATCAAATAAGGTTTTTATTCAATCTGAATCTAGTGAAAGTGAAACATCAAAAAATGAGTTATAAAATCTTGATCGATGGATGAAAAATATTTTTGGATAGAATAAAATTCAATATATATAAGAAAACAAATATGGAAAAGATAAGAAAGATAGGGAAGTGACATGCTATGAATAAAGAAGACCCTATCATATTAGACCTGAATTTTAATGCTTATAAAATGAGACAAGAAAGTTAGGAATTCTGAATGAAACATGATGATGTTCTAAAAATCAAATCATAAGAATTTCTTGAAAGGTAATGAAACATGGAGTTCCAGTGGTGGATATTCTTCTAATGACTCTTCAAAATATTAATTTTCTAAGAAGAAGAATATTTCTCTAATAGCGAGAGCTCCATTTCAAAATCATTGTCTTATGGCTAATGTACGAATTTATAAATCCTTATCCAATATGTATTTAAGTAGAAATTTTCTGGATAGAGGTTTATCCTCATATGAGAAATCATCTTCCTCATATAATGATAATGATTTTCCATCCTATGAGGACATTTCAAGATTTGATACATTTCTTGAAAATAGAAATTATAATGTTTCTATGAGACTTGTAAAATAAATTCATGAAAATTTATTTAAATAAATTAAATCTCGAATCATACTATAGTTCTTGATAACTAAAATGGTATTATAGAATATCATTCTATGAAATATGGGGAATTTAATTCAAAAGAGGATATAATTTCTATGAATCTTAATAATCTATTTTTGGAAAAATATATTTTAGAGGATAAACTCAACTCCAAATCTATTATTCTTGAGGATAAGAATTTATTCCTCAGACAAAAATTTAAAATATTTTCCTTCAAAAAAATTTCTTTCTAATTTTACTTCGGGTAATGAAAATTTTTACAAGATGTATTCTCAGATCCGACCTCGTTGTAGTAATCAGGGTTTCAATTTTTCTCATGAACAACCTATTTTTAGAAACAATTACTATATTCCTTCAAGATCCCCTTTTTCACTAAATGTCTGAGTGGTGGACATTGTATGAAAAACTGTTTTTTAAATAATTTTCAATCCCTTGGGATTCTTAAATCATATTTTTATAAACAAATATGGCTACCCACGTTTTTATTATCTAATAATTTCGGATCAAAGCATGTATGGATTGAGAAAATATAACTCTTTCTTTTTAAGGATAATGAAGTAAGTACCAAAAAAATTTGATACATGGATAGTGGATGTTCCCGAAATGTGACTGGTAACAAAGACTATTTCCAAAAGATTTTAATGACTAATGCTGGAAATGTATCCTTTGGAGATAACTGTCAAGGAGAAATTTTCCGTATATGTAACATTATTCTTATTGGTAAAGATATTATTTCAAATGTTATTTTTGTAAAAGTCATTAAAGAAAACCTTATTATCCTAAGAAAATTATGTGATGATGTTTACCTTGTCAATTTTAGAAATGATAGATGTTTAGTTCACAATTCCAAAGATGAGTTTATTCTTTCTGCACTTCGGCAAGAGAATATTTACACCTTAAACCTAGGAGACTATAGAAGTCAAAATAAACCTTGCCTTTGTTCATTTTAAGATCAATCATGGCTTTGGAATAGAAGACTAGGACACTTTAACATAAGGATTCTTAGTAAAATTTCTAAGATCGAACTTGTTCAGGATATACCAGAACATAGATTTGTTTCATCAAATGTCTCTGACCCTTGTCAATATTTCAAGGAACATAAATCTATCTTTAAGTCTATATGTTGAGTTAAAACTTTTAATGCCTTAATGTTAGTGCACATAGACATATTTGGTCCAACAAAAACTGGAATTATTCGAGGCAAATACTATGTGCCTGTTCTAGTTGATGACTATACTAGATTTACATGGGTCTATTTTCTTGCAATGAAATCTGATGGTTTTTTTAGTTTAAATCCTTTAGAGCTCATGTTAAAAAAGACAAATATCTATTGCTGACAAAAATTCATAGCGATCAAAGTGGAGAATCTGAAAATTTTGATTTTGAATCATTTTGTAATAAAAAAGTTATTAATCACAACATTTCAGATCTATGAACTCTTCAATAGAATGGTGTTATAGAATGAAGAAATTGTTTTCTTCAAGAGATTATATAAACCATGTTGAGTGAATAATATTTAGCGAAGCATTTTTGGGCTGAAGCTGTAAGTACTACATGTTTTACTATAAATTTAGTTTCAATAAAATATTTTATTAATAAAACACCTTATGAGTTGTGGACTGGGCGAAAACCAAAAGTATCATACTTCAAGTTTTTTGGTTACAAAGTATTTATCTTGAATAACAGAGATAACTTACATAAATTTTCTCCTAAATATGATGAAGTAATTTTCTTAGGTTACTCTACAAACTCTAAGTCATGTATAGTTCTTAATAAAATCACTTGCACTGAGGAAGAAATAGTACATGTTAATTTTGATGAAAATGATCCTTTTATTTTCAAAAAAAACTGAATCATTTCTAGATATATTTCTAAAACTGATCACCAACATTTGATATAAGATCATTCAGTCAAGAATAATACTCAAGAAATTATTTCTAAAACATTTACACCGGAATATTTTCTACCCGATGTTGATGAACAAGTTATTAAAAATCCAATGCTGTTGTTACTTAGAAATCATCCCATTGATAATATAATTGGAAATGTAAATAAACCAGTAATAACTAGAAATTATTTAATCAATGAAGTTTAAAATGTTTCATTTCTCTCCCAATCTGAACCGAATACTCTTGAAGAAGCCTCAGATGACGAGGATTGGATTAAGTCTATGCAAGATGAACTCAATTAATTTGTAAGGAATAAAGTTTGGACCTTGGTTGAAATACATAAATAAGATACTTTTATATGAGTAAAAAGTGTTATTAAAAACAAATTCAATGTAAATGGAGTTATTGTTAGAAATAAAGAAAGATTAGTTACCAAAGGCTATTACCAACATGAAGGCATAGACTATGAAGAAACTTATTCTCTTGTATCTAGACTTGAATATATTTGTATTCTTCTATCCATTGCAACATTCATTAATTTTAAACATTATCAAATGGATATAAAGTCTGATTTTCTTAATGGTTATGTGCAAGAGGATGTCTATTTTGACCAACCCCTATCTTTGAAGATTCAAAATATCCTAATCATATTTATCACCTTACTAAATATTTTCATGGACTTAAACACACCCCTAGATCTTGGTATGATAGACTTTCAGGATTTTTGCTTCAAAATAACTATGTTAAGGGAACTGCTGTTCCATCCCTTTTTATTATAAAAAATAATAAAGTTGATTTTATTGTCCAAATTAATGTTGAGGACATCATCTTTTGAACAACTCAACAATTGTTAACTAATTCCTTTGAAAATATTATGAAATCTAAATTTTGAGATGAGTTTGATGGGCGAGTTAAGTTTTTTTCTTGGTTTTCAAATTTCTCAAAAACCAGAGGGAACATAGATATCTTAAAATAAGTATATCAAAGATCTTATTATGATGTTTGGGTATGACAACACTAACAGTATAAGTACTCCTATTAGAACCTCTTATACTCTTGATATTTATGATGCATGGAAACATGTGGATCAAACATCTTATCGAGGGATGATAGGAATATTACATTACATAATAGCTAGTAGAACTGACATAATGTTCTCAGTATACTTATGTGAAATATTCCAAGAATATCCTAAATAATTCCATTTAAAGGCTTTAAAAATAATTTTTTTCTATTTAAAAGGGAACTTTAGATTTGGGACTATTTTATTCTTTTATAAATGATTTTAAACATAATAGTTTTTTTGGATTATAACATTGGTGGTTTTAAAATGGATAGAAAATGTATGTATGGAACTTCTCATTTCTAGGTTGATTCCTTTGTTTCTTTTCCTTGCGAGAAACAACATTCTGTATCACATTCCACTACTGAAGTAGAATATGTAGCAGCTGGAAGTTATTGTGCTTAAGTGTTAGAGATTCTGCACACACTCACAGAATATGATATAAGTTTTACTATTACTCAAATAATGTGTGATAACACAAGTTCCATTTCCCTAAGGAAAACCATGCTGATCACTCCCGTGAAAATCCCTTAGATATTAGACATCACTTTTTGGGATCACACACTAAAAATAGATATTTTTCTTCAATTCATCGGAAAGCAAGATAAACTTACTAATATTTTTAAAAATCCATTATCTTCCACTATATTTGAATAAAATAGATAGAAGAAATAAATTATCTCTGTGAGGGAATCATTCATATCTACTTCTTGTATAAATTATCTCCTTACATTAAACTACTCCTTATTTCAGGGGAATAGACATGCTTGTTTTTTTCCCTACTTATTTTCCCTTAAAATATTAATTTCTTTCATAAAATTTGTATCATTAAATATAATTTTTTCCTCTCTTAAAAATTTTATCTTTCTCTATGAAAATTTAGGTATTGAAAATTTTAGTATTGAATTTTTTTTTTGAAAATTTTGGTATTGAAAATTTTGGTATTGAAAATTTCAGTATCTAAAACATCCAATATAATTCTTATAATAATAATAAATTCCTTAGATTATTCCAAAAGGTACACTTTCATACTCTTTATTTTCTTATTTTAAGTTTTAGTTGTTAGGAGTTCAAAATTTTAAATCCTGGTTTTCCTTACTACAAAAGAATGGAATTCATTTTTTCTATAATCATCTTCAAATATCAAATAAGATCAAGTTATTTTCAGTCGTTTTATTATCTTATGGAAGTTTAAATTTCAAAGTTATGTCTATATAAGAGGTGCCTCATTTTTAAGTTCTACTCCATCCATGCTGACCTTTATGACGAAGTTCTATTAACATCAAAGTATTCATTCTGATTCCTTTGTCTCTTTTATCCTGAATGACTCCTAAATCCTTAGAAAATTAGATGCATAATAGAAAGGAAATAAAGAAATGTTCTATCTTCAGGTAAAGGTTGTATGACCTATGTTTTTTTGATAAATATGGCACCCTTATCTCAAAGGCGATAAGAACTAACAGATGGGAAAGTGTTTGTGTGGGGAAAGAGAAAATTCAGGATCTTTTTTCCCTAACCTGGTTATTCAGTTCAATGAATCTGTTACATTATTTCAAAATAATTGCATGGACTTGTTTAGGTTCACATGTTATGATAAGAATTAAACAGTTCCCTATTACCAGGCAGCAAATGTTCTCAACATATCGTATTAAGGGGAAGCTATTCTTTGCACTCAAAATTGTCTTGAGAAGAAAGGCTATTTTGAAAAAGTCAAGGCCTGGAATATCTTGGTCTTAAGTATGTTAAATATTGGAAGATTATGAGTCTTACAAAAAATCACAAAATGGTAGCTCTCTGGATGCAAGGTTTTCTTATTCCAAGAAAAGAAGATAAAGACTCTCTATAGTTATGTAATATCTTTCTTTTTTATTTTCTTTTCAACTTAAGAAAGATAAACTTTGTTAAGTAAATTTTTCTCACCATCTAGGAAATAAAAGGCGGAACCATCAGATTTCAAAATCTTATGTATCTGGAAACAATATCAAGCATAATTGTTATTTTCTTTTAAGAGCGTAATGTCGCATGCTGATCATTTTCAAAGCCTTTCAAGATTTTATTACTATGTGATTAAACTCTAAGGAGGATAAAGGTATATTTCTTACTAGAATCCACAAGTATTAAAGAAATATTTGGTTAGAACAAAGTTTATGTTCCAGATACTTTTAAATCGGATCCAAAGAACAGAAAACAAGATGAACCAAGCCTTACAGTACTAGTTCCTGATGTCCTGGTATTAGCACCTCCTCCTGCAATGAAACCAAAATCATATTATGATGCAACAAATTACAAGTTAAGAGAAATGGAATCTACCAGAATGGAAGGAGATCCTTCCTTTGTCTTGAATCCTGCTAATGAAATGGCTTTAAAAATAATGCAAGATGAAAATCTTGAGAAATAAATGAAGGAGAAGATATTGAATATAAAATATTAAGAAGGTAAAGTATGTCAGTCTCTTCTAAAAGTTGTAGAAAAGAAATATCAAGATGTTCCTGAACCTCATGTTGTTAATAATAAACCAGTTGTCACTCTAAGAATCCAGAAATCCAAGATAGTCCTAGCTTTATTAGAACCTATTCAAGAAATAGAAGATCATATTTTTCAAGAAGACTATGATAATGTTTTAAGAGAAGTAGAAGATTAAATTGCAATTCCTTTGAGTTTAGTATCTAAAACTTTTCCGGAAGAAAAAGTTGAAGATAAAGATGAAGAAGAAGTTAAGGATAAATTATATGTTGAAGATAAAGAACAAGCTGAATTTGAAATGGATATTCAAGGAAAAAAAGAGGTTGATCAATGAACTTGTAAAGAGGAAGATGTTTAAAAAGTAGAAATACATGAAGGAACACATGATGAAGAGATTCAAGAGGAAGAAGATGATAAAAAAGATCTTAATGTTATCTAAGTATCTGATGAACAATCCCGAGATCGAAATTCTATAAATGGAATGAATGTTTTGGTTGCCTGATCTGATAATGAAACAACTCAGAATTCATTTAAGTGAATAGAAAAATCACATTCCTTAACTCCAAGAGGAGCTGAGAAAGGAAAAGATGATCAGACACTAGATCCTCATATATTGTTAAGAATGAATTTTCCAAGCTATCATTAAGAAAGTCGGTCAGCATCATTCTGGTTCTCGCAAATATAGATTCCCATAGTCAAATGACGCATGAAACCTTGAATCAAAAGACAGAATCGACCAATATTCTTATGGACATTATGGTGAAGAAAGAATTAGACTTCAGTAATCTTTTAATTGATTAAAAATCTCATAAGGTTACTTTTGAAAAAGTCATTAACCGCAGCCAAACCATTAATGAAGAGATTATATAGTTTAGTGACTTCATGGATTCAACAGACAGAGCTTTCAATACTTGTGAAATTGAGTCAAAAAGGTCAAGGAATCAATCTCTAAAAAGGCTAGTCAACTCAATTATATTACCTGATATGTATTCACTGAGAAAGAAGTCAGATCGGAATTAGTGAAAAAGGTGGATGCTCTAGAAGAGTTCAATCAGAATCAAGATGATAGAAGCCAAGATCAGGAAGAAAGTATCTTTTCATTAGAAAAGAAGAACCCAGATCATGATATCTTGCTGAAAAAGTTTCTATAAGATCATAAGGAAGTCAAGAAACATATAGACTTGATAAAGAAAGTGTTGTCTGGGCAGAAGAAGGTTGGATGATTTTCATTACATTTTGATGTTTTGTTGTAATCTAAACCATATTTCCAGAAAAAATTGTGAAGTTTCTTGCATATCTCTCTCTTTTTCAAATGTATGCTTGATTAATATTGTTTATACATCTTATTCTTATCCATTATTCTCCCTCCTTCTAAAAATCACATACGGGGAGAATTTATTTAAAGGAATAGTTTAAGGATGATCTCAAAGGAGGAGAATCTGTTAATGGAGAGTATGGTATGAAAGGATAATGTCCAAGTAAGGGGGAGTTTTCCATTAAAAAATAGATGTTCATCTAATGCGGAGATATTTTCTCAAGAAATAAAAACAGATACTAATGATAAAGAATATAATCCTTGGGAAACATAACATAAGGGGGAGTTAGTCATATTTATCTGAAATCTCATTCAAGGGGGGAGATAAGTTTTTCATACTTTTTTATCTAAGTCAATATATTCATACTTAGTAAAGTTGTTTGTGCATTCCAAAAAGGGGTATATTTTTGTGTCAATAAGGATATATTATAGCTTCTCCATTCTTTATTGACTTATATTTTGAAAATCCCAAACACTTTTTCTTAAGTTCTGATTTTATTTTAAGAACTGATTTTTTCTTAAGTTCCAAATTTGTCCTTCTGTTATACTAATAGAATTATCATTCAGTTATACTTACCGAATTCTCACTCCATTATACTTATAGATTAGTAATTCTATTTAATGATACCAATTTTATGATACTGATTCCGGTGCAAAAGTCACGGTGATTTTATGATACTGATTCCTGTGCAAATGTTACACCGATTTAATGGTACCGATTCTGGTGAAAAATCAATGCCAATTTTTTCATACCAATTCTGATGAAAAAGTCATACCGATTTTAGGATACCGACTCCGATGTAAAATTCATTAAGTCTCATGATCTTGAATCTAGTACAAAAACCATACATATTTTATTATTCAGATTCTGGTACAAATGTGATACCGTTTTGTCAATCTGATTTACTTTTTCTTATGAATTAGTTTTCTTGATAATGATAGAGTTGTTTTTTGTATCATTCTAATATTATCAGATTCCATGTTTTCTTATACATAATGCTTATCATTAACTTAACATAATTTCTTATACTTGAAACGATTTCATACAACCTATTTTAAACTAACCGTTGTATGCTTGACACATGTCCAGGACCCTTCGAAATTTAAGGAATATATGACCATTGGAGTGGAGCTGACTTTTAGGATGTTTTTCAATAAAAATAATCCCATTTCAATGAGAAAAGAATATGTAGAGATTGGATGCACATAATTCATGGGAAAAAGAAGTGAAGTGATTTCTATAGAGGGAGTCTATTATAACTCTGAGTGCTTCGTGAAGATGTTGTGAACAACTTGTTCCGGTGTGAAGAACTTTTTCGTTGTTTCTTTGTGCCTACTCTGATCATATTAATCATGGGATTTGGGGTTTGGAAGACAGAGGTTCTGATTTCCTTCAAAATCGAGGGCTTGCGAGGATAGCAAGATAGATACTGATCTTTGGATTGGGGGATTACCTGGGTTTGTATAAGACAGACATTCTTGAAATTAAAAATTAAGGAACCTTTATCCAATGTTGTTTCATACCCTTCTCTTTGGGTTAAAATAATCTTATTGTTACTTTCTTACTATTTAATGTTGTTCTATATTTTCGTTGCAATCATAACATTTTTTATGTTAGAATGTATAACATTCCTATAATTTATAATTATGTTACTCTGATTATATTAAAAATTATATACACATTAAGGAATAATCTTTCCTTTAATGGTTCAAAAGGAATTTTTTAAAGAATACAATTCACCCCCTCCCCATATATTGAGAATCTACATCATTATTTAGATCCTACAATTGAATGTGGATGTTTATCAAAGAAAAAGAGGAAGAGGGACGAGTAAGGGAATAAGGGAGGTGGTTATTCAAACAATCCTTCCTATTAATCTTCATCTGCACCTTTTGATGCTGGGTTATTGTATGCCTTCGATATTGGATGGTAGGACACCTAAAAATGAGATGTACATATCCTCCCAATTTGTTCCATCGGGTTTGGGTCTATGGGACACCTACAATGTCTTCTGTGATGCACCAATATTAGAGTGAGTGAGGATCTATGGAACCCTATCGAATTTCGGCTCATTCATAGCCATCTAGGATAGTGGGATATCGTTTTTGGTGGTATTATTGGTAGTATGATATCCTCTTGTGGTTAGAGTCTATTAATGATAGAGCCCCAGGTTAGCAGTCATAGTTAGACCCAAAAATATATATGTAATATCCATGAAGTAGACCAAGAACCATCGAATTTAGATACATGGAATTTGATTTTTCGAATTACAATTTGGAATTTCCTCATCATTGTCCATTTTTGTTGTTTGATCCCAGTTCTTCTTTTTTATTTATCTCATCCCTCCTTGTGAAACTGTTCTGGTTTCCAATAGATCACATTCCATATGTGATCGAGTTAGTAACACTATTGTATAAGATTAAACAACATAGTATTATGTGTCTATCTTGTTCACTCGTCGTATCAGGGTTTGAGCTCGAATGGGATTTATTAGTCTAGGATATGGTTCTATTTGATGTAATCCTTAGAAAAGATTTAATGGTTTTTTAGGCTCACATCAATTGTTTTATATGTTGGGAGAATTCCATGGAACCTAATGGTAATAATCTAGTATTTAATGGTGAATGGGATCCACGGTTCGGTTTTTATAGACCTCTACATCCAGAATTGGGAAATATCAACTTTCGGTTATATTCACTCATTCTATAGGGAGATGACCGATCTCATGTGATAGATTTCATCCCATGGTGGATGAGTTCCTAGAGTTTTTTATATATATTTTCTCATTTTTTCCGCTTTAGTGGAATGTGTAGTTTTCGGTTGATTTGGCATTGGGAACACTGACTATATCTATTTCCTCACACTATATGGTCCCCACCTAATTATGGTAATTAATGGTACAACTAGAATATTTGGAAACCAAAGGATTCATTCACTAGAGTGTCTCTCATTAGATATCACCCATGATGTTGGAAAATATAGCTGATAGATCTCTCCAGTCATGTATTGATTCTAAAAAATTTACATGCATTATAATTATAACCAAATGCAGGAGAAAGTGGGAAATGTCCCGAATATGAATTTCTATAGTAGGAATGATCATTTTGATTACATATTCTGGACTTTAGGGTCGATGAATTCTCCAGAAGTCATAATGGATCATATGAACATGATGTTCCACAAGTATCACAATTTTTTCAATATATTTTTGGACTAAATCCTTTTTTCTACTGAACATGAGTAGGAGACTGGGCAACACATGAAATTCATATTGCGATGTTTTTGGGACAATCCCCTTACTTCTAATATTTCAAGGTATACCATTTAGATTAAGAATGTTATGTTGTTGGGACATGTGATTTTAGAACTAGGTGTTTCAATGGACCCAGATTAGATCGACACAATCATGTCATGTGACCAACTAATATAGAGTTCGAGATAAGAATCTTTCTTTGGCATGCCAGATATTATAGACGGTTTGTTTGGGTCATCTCTCAAATTTCTTCTCCCATGACCATGATCACCACAGAAATGGGTTAAGAGTGATTTGAGCCAAGTGTATCATTAGCCCTTTGAGGATATAAGTGGTTGTTGACTACTGATACTATATTAATATTTCAATTAATTTGAAAAGGATACGAGGTTTATTGTGATGATTTATGTATGGGTCTAAAATGTGTGCTTATGAATTATTACTATGTGGTGGCTTATAGATCATTCCAACTTTGACAACATGAAAAGAACAATCTGACATGTGAATTATTGGTAGTCGTAGTGATTCATGCATTGAAAATGTAGTGCCACTATATTTTTAGGGAGAAATTTTTTGTTTAATATGGTCAAAAGACATTGAACTAAATTCACTCTCAATAATATATGAATCTAAGGTAGCACAACTGGGTGGAGTAAATTTAAGGGTTTAACATTGATATTATTTACATGTCATGCAATTTGAATGTAGTGGTGGATGCTATGAGTAGAAAATGTTTTGTTAAAATAGTGATGATGTCTAATGATGATATGAAATCGATGGATATTTATTCACAGTTTCACATGGAGACCAAATAACATATTGTATTTCCGTTCATGGCCAGTATCCATTTGAATCCTTCTCTTCTAGAGTAGATTCTATAGGAGAAACATATTGATGATCTATACCATTAGTCGATACAATTTCTCCATGGAGGGGAGATACCTTGTGATTGGTCATTTTCTCACAACAAAATCTTATTCTTTAAGGTCCTCTTTTTGGTCTCATGTCTTTTAAAATGGAGGTCATGATGGATAGCCACCAGTCTCAGTGGTTCATTCATCATAGAGCCACCAAGAAGTATTATGATGTTTTTTTCATAATTTCTGGGGGCAGGTGTGAGGCGGGATATAGTTTAATTCCTCCCAAGGTGTAATACATGCCAAAAAGAAAAATTAGAGCACCATAGACCATCTGGTTTTCAGTAGACACTACCCATTCCAGCTATCATGTGGGATGATATTTCCATGGACTTCATTATTGGATTTATGTATACACGTCAAGAGAAATATTACTTATGGGTTTTGAATGACTGTATGACCAAATCCTCCAACTTCATTAATATAATAGATTCATCTATGGTGGGTATGTTGGGATAGTTGTATATATGGAAAATAATTATGGTTCTTGTTGTTCCTTTGTCAATCCATTCTGATATGGAACTATGTGACATCATTTTTTGGGAATGGACTTAGCTTGAAATGGGTCAATGATTATGTTAGTCATGGTATAAAATCCTCAAATAAATGGTCAAATAAAGTGGGAAAATAATATTTTAGAGGACATGCTGTGAGAAGGCATGTTAGATTTTGGATTATCATAGGATAGTCATTTAGGATTGGTAAAATATTCATATAAAAAAAGTTCTAAATCCTTGATTCAAATGGATAAATTTTTTGTTCTATCTGGTCATTCATGCTAGTCTCCATTTTGTTTGGATGAGTAATGTGATACCAAATTGTGGGAAACGATCTTAGTGATAGAGATATTTGGGAAATTATTTCTAATTAATTAGCTATTTTGAGATCTTAGATTCATCATTAATCATACGAAAATCAAAGATATCAAGATATTGTGTTTCCCATGGGTGACTACATGTTCTTGAAAGTGGAACCTCTCTTAGTTCATCACTATATAGGAATGATAATGAATCTATCATTGAGGTATATAATACCTTTTGATCTTACGTATAGAATTAGTAAGGTATAAAATTGGTTGAATTTTCCTTCTTAGTGGATGTCAACTCATTACGAGTTTCATATATCTCAACTAAATAGGTACAACCCAGATCCATCTCATGTTTTGGATTGGGAAGAATTGGAAATAGAGCCTAATTTATCTTTGTTTGAGAGATCAGTTAGGATATTAGATTCTAAAGAAAATGTTCTCCATGGGATGTTTATTCTACCAGTCCACATTATTTGGAATAATATTAATGGTATACATGAGATATGGATGTCGAAGACTTGCGTTGATAAAGAGTATCCCTCTTTAGTATCTAATCATAAATCATGATGAAATTCTAGTGGTGTAACATTTCTTTGGTGGGGAGAATTCTCATATATGCATTTCAATTTTAAATTATTCCATGTTTCTAATTCATTATAGTATTTATATATGGGTTTCACCCATGAATATTGTTTAGAAATATTGATTGTTTGGATGACAACAAGGGGTACATGATTAGCTCATTGTTTTCAAAACCTTGTGTCCTATCCTAAGTAACCTTGTGACTTGTTGTGTTTTTTGGATAGTGGAAAAAAAAATTTGTCATACGGTTTTTAGGCTATGGGGTCAAACTGTTCTTCCTACTTCTTTTTGATGATTTTAACTGCATGGTATGGAAAACCATGTTGGAAAACTATTTTCATGTTTAGTTTATTAAAAATCATAAAATTTATATAATATCCATCTTCAAATTAAACAAAAATCCACCCATTCTTTCCACACTCTATATTTTCTAATCAAAGAGATCCCCCCTCCTCTACACTCTATTGGTCTTTATTTTGTTGGTTATTTGTCTTGTATTCATCATGAAATACAATGGTAAGTGTACTTTTTCTTGACATTTCAAATTTTTCTAGGGTTTCCTTCCTTATTCTATAGGGTTGCATTATCCAATGGTGTGGGCAACCTATATTTTGTTGAATCTTGTTTAATAGGGTTAAATTTTGATGTTTAATGTTCAATCATTCCACTTTAGGGATCACTGGTCATTCAATCATTATTTTCCACCATATTTTGGTACTTTCATCATTCAAGATAATTGGTAGGATGCTATAAAGTTATTTGATGAATTTTATCTTTAATTATGAGTTATTAATTATTTTCTATGGGTTATATATGAAGTTAGAAATGTGTTTTGGAAATTTTGAAAGATATTTTTGGCATAAAAGTAGATTTTCCAATATAAATTGGTTGTTCTCAAATGTGTCCTTTTGTTTTTCTTTTTGAAGGTATTTTATAAATTGGAAAATTGTTCTATATAATTTTGAAAATTATGTGAAACATATTTCTATGTAGATTTGGATTTTGTTCTGATTTGAAATTGGATTTGGCTATGAAAAAGGAAATTCAACAGGTAGGTTAATATTTTTTTGGTATGTGTGCATATGAATGTAGTGATCGCTTTGTTATGTAGAATAGAAATTGAGAACGAAGGGAAGCATGGCTAACATGGTGGGAGGAAAAATATTATTATACTAGTTGACTCAAAAGTGGTTCATCGTGGATTCATCTAAAAGGATTAACAATTCAACACTATGTAAATGATAATGATTATTGGAGACCCCTAGGCCCATGGGGTGTCCCCTCCAAGTGTCTCATACATTAGAACGTTCTTGGTCATGGTAACTATACCACTTTTATGTGAGTTACAATGTACCCAGTGACCCATTTATAGGTAGATCCTAGAGGGTTCTCCCACAAATTTATGATCTATGGTGATAGTGTAATTACCATCATCATATTATACACATTGTAAGATATTTAAAAAGTAAACATGTTTTCCAATAAAAAAATTCATCCAAAATGTTTAATGTTTTCTTGGATAAATCATACATAATTATTTATCTTATAATTTTTCTAGCATAGAATATCAATTTTTGGGTGGTATCATACTATGAATTTGTTGAAACCCTACTTACACCATTGGATGTATGTAGACTTGGTTATGTTTGATAGAGGTAATGGAAAGTGGTTTGGAAATGGTGGTTTGGGATGACAGTGGTCTTACCTTGAATGTGTTGTGGTGGTGGATTATGGATTACAACACTCTTATCATATGATTGTTTTTTGGGATAGTGTGTAGTCCCATTTTTTGTATAACTTTTTGGGGTTTTAGTTAGAGTTATAAGTTTGAATTTTAAAATATTGTTATTCCATTTCTTGGTTATGATTATTGAGTTTTGGTTTATTTATTTTATTTATATGATTATGATTATTTATATGGGTAAAATCATTCCAATGTAGTATTATTGATACCAATGAACTTTTCTCCAGCCCATGGGGATCAGGATCATCCTTTGGGCCATGACATGGATTGGGATGGGTGTCTAGTTGGATAGAACTCTGACTTTGTTCTTGACAGATATACATTATATATTTAATAAAAGTATTTTATTTATTCTTGATATTTTAACTCGTATGAAGCAATATGAATTTTGATGTAAATTCATTAAGTTACAATCTAATTCCATTTTCACAATTTCTATGGAAAATATATATTAAGTGAAATTTTATTTAAATAATACAGTACATAAAATATATTTAATTATAAACTATTTATTCCTATAATTTTCATGAAATATGATCACTTTCATCTCTTTGTATCTAAAAATTAACAACATAATGTATCAAAAAAAGACTAACCTTATTTCATCTTTTTTCAAGAATCTTCTTCTTCCATAACCGTATTTTCCATATATTGTTTTTAGTATTGATTTTCATATTATAAAATGATTTATTATATCAATTTTAACCAATATTTAACATTTTATTATATAGGTTAAATGGAATCTTATTCTCATCTCTAATCAAGGTACTTTTTACCAATGAAATGAATGAAAACATTATATTATCAAATATCATATGATTGAATTGTCCCACCATAATTAATACAATTTTAATTCGTGGTTATATTTCATGGTTACTTTATTTTTTTCAATTTAAATTATTTAAATATTATTTTTGTAAATTTATAACTTTAGGTAAAATTCTTAGATATAAAATGATATTTTTCACAAGAAATGTTTCAATGTTATATTAGGGGAATGTAATTCATTGAAAATAGATATTTATGTTACTAATGATTCACATGGGTTATGATCTAATGATACCAACTTATTCATTCTATATATGGTGTTTGATTATGATGATTAAATATTTATGCAACCTGTGTTTATTTTCATAGATTAAACTATTAGGAAATGATAATTTTTTTTCATAACTTTAGGAAATATATATGATTGAATCTTTGTAATGGGATAATTAAACCCTTTATCACCCTCCAATGCATTGGGTAATGATATATATATATATCATAAAATATGATGATAAGTATGGATATGATAATAAATAGATCTATTCATATTTTTATGTGTGAGTATGATTACTTTAGGCTATACTCACAAGAATATTCTTCTGTACGATTGTGAATTGCTAATTTTTAATTTTTAGTTGTGAGTATGATTTCTTCTAGCTATTTACTTGGGATTATGAATGTAAATGAATATCTATATATATGTTAAAATGTTATGGATTTCTTTGTCCTATCATTGTATATGACAATGTTAGGACTCTTTAATCATAACAACCTAAGATATTATAATATATTTACCTTCATCCAATTTTAATATCCCCAAAATATAGTGGTATAAACAAACCCATGTCTTATTGATCTTTAATATAGTATACCATTATGACCTAGATGACAAATGGGATAATTTAATTGAAATAAAAAATATTAGAATATTTTTATAGCTATTTTGAATAATGAAAATAAAAATTATTGTATTGGGGTTGATTCTTGAATAATGAAATGATGAAATGTGTATTGATTCCAGTACACAATGACAGTCATACCAGTGATCCTTGAAAAGGTAAATGAATTTCTACTATTATGGGTATTCCATAATGATATGTCTTATTCGAATGTTATGCTCTCTTGGTTCATGTTATTTATTTACATTGTGATTCATGTATTATTAACTACCATGCCTTATACTAGGAACCATGATTTTGATCTATGATTAGGTTGGAATGGTTTTAAAATATATATCTCATGTTATAATACCATTATTCTCATGTAATAATAAAATAAAAATTATTTTATTGGGGTTGATTCTTGAATAATGACATGATGAAATGTGTATTGATTCCAGTACACAATGACAGTCATACCAGTGATCCTTGAAAAGGTAAATGAATTTCTACTATTATGCGTATTCCATAATGATAGGTCTTATTCGAATGTTATGCTCTCTTGGTTCATGTTATTTATTTACATTGCGATTCATGTATTAATAACTACCATGCCTTATACTTGGAACCATGATTTTGATCTATGATTGGGTTGGAATGGTTTTAAAATGTATATCTCATGTTATAATACCATTATTCTCATGTAATAATTAAATAAAAATTTATATATCCCTTTTACACTCTTACTATAATTCAAACTAGACTATTTATTATGTTTCATTTTCCACAAGATATGAAGAATGTTTTTAAATGTGATATTTCTATTAATGGTGACAGTTATGATGACCTATGTGGGGGATGATAAAAAATTATTTATAAGATCTTTATTTATCCATGATTTCGAAGACACAAATCCTATACCGTTCTTATGTGGATCATAATTTTATGTAATGAATATTAATCTATAAGGATTTAATATCCATGTATGAAATGTATGGGTTACTATAGTTTGTACCATACAAATATATAGTTACCTTTGGAAAAAGGATCCGAAAAATATTTTGAGAACTTTTAAGATATGACTAGGTACAATATAAGGTCCTATATTGTGATAAATAATGGAGTTTTTGTTATCCTATAAAATTAATCCATGTCCAGATAATAAATTTTGGTGGTGTTTTTGAGCATATGAATCTAGGCATAATAACCATGACATGGGTAAGTAGATTATATCTCGACCATTATTCTAGTTTGTAGTAAGTGTCCACTTATTGCTTACCTAGTTTGACACTCTCATGATATATTCATGGGTTAATTTATATTTTATTTATAACCCATTATGATTTTTTTAGATAGTATTTTACTATGGAAATCCTAGATTAAACCAAAGGTATCATCTATTGATAATAATCTTTCATGATTTATTCATTATGTGAATTTTTTTCATAATATACCACCCCCATCAAATATAGTTGATTGACACTATTCCCATTTTGGGTTTCATATGTGATTTATGATAGACTGAAAATGTTGTGGTTGTTAGAGTCAAGATAAAATATTTATATATTATATTTGAACATAATTATATGACTTCTTATAAAACAATAAAGGTCCAAATGAATTTAGATTCATATCATCAATGATTAGATATCAAATTAGTTGTAAAAACAATTAATTTTAAAATGATTTCATCTCAATTTTTTTCTTTATTCAATTTTTTAATTTTATAGGAATGTGAATCCTTCAAATATTTTTTCTCTCCCTAATGATTAATTGGATTTTATCTTGGGCATGGATGTAATTTATTTTTATAAATAATTTATCAATTTCAATGTAAGGGAAATCATATTTGATAATGTATTTCAATAGATAATATTAAATGAGTGTGAGGATAAATGTGAGATTCAAATGGAAATTGCATCCATTATATAGGCCTTGATTCCAATTAAAAAGGGGTTTTTATATCACAAGGTAGTGTAGAAGAAAAACATAGAAAATAAACATATTTTAAGAGAGTTTTTTAATGTTATTACATTACTGTTTCCACGTATTAATCTAAGTCTTGAAGTTATGTTTTCTATAGAACTCATACATAGTGTTACTATTATTTCCAAAATACCTTAGGAAATTATCATCATTGTGCTATAGGAATTAAATAATAGAATCTTGGATAATATTGAAAAGGTATTAATTTTACAAATTATATTACCTTATGGTAAAAATATTATTTTTTGAAGAATAATGAAGAAAAAATGTGGCTCTATGATGCTTATTGGGAACTAAAAAAGAACACAATCAACAATATGATTTTTCATTCCTCTATTGATGATGATTTTGATGAATTATAAAGAGCTAAATATTTTTCCAGGAATGGTCTTAAATATAATTAGTATATTTTATGTGTATAGGGATAATATATATCAATAAAATATTTATATTGATGAAATGTTCACTATGAATTTGTAGTGACGCCATTTGGTCTGACTGATCGACCAATATTCATCAGGGATTTAATAGATATTGTCATTAACGATTTCATTATATTTAATGTGGTTGTATATATATATTATATTCATCTATATTCCATGTTTATGAAATACCATTTTCATTACTTGAGGATTATACTTAAGATAATATGGAAGGACAAGATGTATCTGAAATTTACAAAGACTGAATTTTTTGTATAATTTTCTGTGTCATATAATATAAAAGAATGGATTAATAGTGGATACTTCATAGATAAAATTTAATAATTATTGTTGAAAAAAAATTCTAGTGTTCCATATATTTCTTGGATTGGATGGATTTTAACAATTTTTTTGTGGACAATTTCAAATGGTTATCTAATCCACTCTCTATGATAACATTGAGGTGAATCAAGTTACATTACATTGAATAATGTGAATAAAATTTCCTATAACATGACAAATTATTAGTTAGTGAGCCAATTAATACACTACCTTTTAGTAGACAATGGATCATGATTAAAAGTGATGCATCAAATAAGTAACTTTGATGTGTCCTCAAATATAATTTTGTGTTTATACTGTACACATTATGAATGTTGAAGGTTGAGGAGTAAAATTATGCATATAATAAATTTTATTTAGTGGTTTTAATTATTATATGAATGATATGGTGGAATTATGATTATGGGGAAATGTGTGTCCTATATACTAATTATAAAATTTTAAAGTATATATTCACATAGAAGTATATGAATATGAACAAATGAATATGGTTGGTGTTGATTGATGACTAATACCACTGAATAAATTACTACCCTAGGAAATAGAACTATGTGGTAGAAAATCTATGTCAGAAGGTTAATTGTGACTTATATATGAGGAGGATTAAAAAGAGTTAAAATATTTCTAGACATGGAAAAGATGGATTTAGAAAATCATAATGGAATATGATAAATATCATATTCATTAAATGGGTGTTCAACCATCAATCTAGTTGATTGTTAAAGAAGAACATAAAGAAGACGCGGAGATATAAAAGAATATGTGAAATGTAACTCTGTGTAAAATGGTTTTTGATATATATAAATTCTTTAGGAACCTAGAATGTGACTTTTTTAATAACATATATAATGGAGTTATTGGACGAAAATAATCATTTATCATTATCTATTTATCATTGATGTATGAATAAATATAGGTATAATAAAGAGTGTTTTGGTGGGACAAAATGTAAAGAGTTATTTTGGAGTATGTGTACCAGTTATTGGTATACCAATAAGCTAATTCTGAGAAAATATTTTTTAAGAAGACATGAAAATCATTACCCGTATAAAATTTTAAATTGGAAGAAATCACTATGAACTATGTTCTAGAGGGGGATGTATATGCACTACTGTTTGGATTGTTACCCACTTCTTCTTTAACATTCTTTTCCCTCCCCTATCAATTTATAGTGATCAATTTTCCTAGAAAGCGCTTTGTATCAGGATCAATGGTTTTGTGCATCGACGCACTTATTTTTGGAGAACATTCGCCATAAATATTGACTATAGCTTCTGGTTCTTCCATCACACTCCCAATTAGAATACTTCAGTGGATTTAAGAGGCATTTAGATTTACATATTGTTTGATCGGTGGTGCATTAGAAGGTGTGTCTTATGTGGCTTCGATTCAGGTTGTGGAGGTTCTCATTACAGGTATTATTTGGAAGATATTCATTATAGGGCGTGTTGTGTGGACCTCTTCTAAATCTCCAGCTTCTCTAACATACCCAATCCCCCTCTTCAAAGACCCATTCATTGTCTATTTGGTTCATTGTTCTGTACGGGTGTTTTTGGGAGGTTCTTTTGAGTGCGAACCAATTTTCAAGATTTTGGTTTTTCATTTATTCTTGCAATGAATTTTTCAGAATGAATAATATCGCTTTCTCTATCAAATAGATTCTCACCAGCGAGCAATGATGAAGATACTAGAATTTGTAGGTTATGACTTTGATATGATTTTTAATTGTTGGAAATGTTTTTATCTACGAAGATTCAAATGTGTTAACATGGATAAAGTGTTTCCAGTTATAGTGTTTCACAGTTCTCTAGCAGTGGGTATAGTTTCAACTGTAGGTGTTACTGATGTCAGTTAGTGATGATGATGATGGTGGTTTTCTATTAGATATTATGAATCTATAGAAGGTTATGTTACTTGATATGTCAATTTTATTTCATAAGTTTGTGGATATATGGTAACATAACTAAAGGATGACTCATGTGGAATGATGATGATATCATCTCAGTAGTTGTGAATCCATTGAATTTTAAATTTTTATGTTTGGTATCTCTTTCTATTTTATTTAATCCATGTTGTTTAGGTTACTAATCATCCATAATGATGATATTGAAAATCAAATAAAAATATAATTTTCAATTGGAAAACCTCAAAATCGATTTCATTATTGAACTCTACAAAACATTTAAAGAGAATGATTATATTTGGGTTTTGTTTTTCACATTAAAATAGTAGAAAATCTAATCATCCTAATCTAATATTAATCAATTTTTGTGTTCATTTGAAGTGTTTTTGTGATTATAAATTTTCACCTGCTCAGGTTTCTTACAACAGTATATTTGGAAAAAGATTTTAGATACATCCTTATAAATCCCTCAAATGAAATAAGTTTAATAGTCCAAAAGTTTTATATTATGTTCTATAAAGGATGATATTGTGACATATGTAATATTTAAAATTGAAGATAAGGATAGATCTATTTAGTATCATGTTATAGTAGTATAGGGTCAATAAAAAGTTCAATAGAAGATAATTAAAGAAATATTGAATTATATGTTAATGAGAAAGTGTTCAATCAAATTCTTCTATGGATAAAGGATATGATATTTCTAAATAATTAAAGGCATATCTCTATGTATATTGGACATTTCAAGATTCTTGTTCATGCAACGATGGGATCATATAACATGAGACATCCACTAAACCACTCGTATTGTCATGTTGTTTTCCATGTATCTCTCTTGATTATAGGAATACCAAATCCTGAATATAAATTAAACTAATTGGTTATACAACTATATTATGATATTTCAAATAATGAATATGGGATATAAATATTGAATTATAGAAATAATATTATACGGAATATGACTACTCACCCCGTTAAAGTTCTATGATATAATTATTAATTCAAAGAAGCTAATTTGGGATATGAGGATATAAATAAATAGATATATCCTTGGTTTTTTAAATCATAAAATAAAATTTCATTATAAAAAAACTATTTTAGTGGGGGTAATGTAAAACCATGAGATTTTATAATATATTTATCTTTTAAAAAATATAATTTCATTAATATCTTTAAATACATCTAAAATAGCTTCTAAATGAACTATAATGATATATACCATTATTACATGGATATTGAATTAGAGATATAATTAGTAATAACCATCATCTAAATATAACTTATGAATAATTTAGAAGTTTAAATTGTATTGAGAATTTGTCCTCAACTTTTAGTAAAGGTATTATTTTTGAAAACAAATAATTTACCTAAAAAATATATTAATTACTAATTATAAGAAAATAAAAAACTTAATTTGTTCCATTTTTTAAAAAATAATTTTACCAATTGAACATAATTTTAGACATTATAATGAAAAAATTTTCTTTGAAAAAAATTTAGAGAACATTCTGATAAGACTTTTTTGTCAAAAAATAGTGAAAAAATATTAATATTTTTTAAAATGTATTTTAATTTCCAGAAATCGCAAAGGTGAAATTTAATTAAATGTGGTTCCAATATTAATTTTTTTATTATATTATTATTAATATAAATAAGTTCACTGGAATAAATGTTTGGTCAAATTTTGGAATAGGAATCATTGTATACATAAAACTATTTTCTTGGAAAAACTACATTTCATCATGTTTTATATGCATTATTTTAAATTAAATTATACTAATTATATGAGTTTCATTTAATAAAAATTATTCCTTATTTGGAATTAAAATGATTAATATTTAATAAAAAATGGAACACAATTTTTGGTCCTAATAAACAGTAAATATATAAAAATTTGTTATAATGGTTAATGTTAAAATAAGTTTGGTGTGGGTAAAACAATGAAGTAATTGTCTATTTTTTAATTTTACATTTATAAATATTATTGTATTTCCATATTTAGATATCAACCTATCTCTCCCTTGAATATATGTCCATTTTCAATAATTTTTGAAGAGTTTGACTTTATTAAATTTTAATCATTTTCGAAAATTCCACATTTTTCCTCTACCCACTTATTAAAGCACAACCCTCCTTCCATTTAATGATATTACATTGAGACACCAATCTATACTAAAACCCAATTTATTATATTCAAATATTTCATTAATATTAATTATTAGTGATTTTATTTTTGAACTACCATTGCAATGTTACTTAAGAAGGAATATAAAGGTGTCTTATTAAAGAAGAGGTAATCATCCAACCCACCATATTTCAATTTATTTATTTTAATGTATTTTATAAATATGAACTCATTAAAAAATTATATCATCAGTACAATAAATTTTTTATAAATGATTATTATTTCATCACATCCATTATTAACCCCCTTTTCCATCAAATGTGAAGTGAAAGTATAACTAGTGTGTACATATGGACTACCACCCCCACATAGTGGCATAAATAATTAACATCACAACATTTCATTATGGTAATTATGATGATATTAATGTTTATATGTGATATTTATGAATTTTTATTCTCTTGGAATTTTAATATTATGACTATCATATTATATTACAATACGTTGGGAATTACTAATGTCGCTGGTACAAATGTTTAGACTCCATCCACCATGAATTTAATTATAATTTCCTCATTAAATATATTGTAAAATGATATAAATTTTTTTGTATATATATATATCATGATATTAATATGGTTATAAAATTATTTCAAGACAATTTATCTTTTTAAATTATTTTCTGTAGAAATTTAAAACAATGATATAGCATATGTATGACTTACCATATCCATGAAAACTATAAATAATTTTACAATATATAACATTAAAGGATGATTATAAATATTTATATAATGAATATTTAGGAATAATAAATAATTACTTACATTATTAGGATTATTGAACCATGATCATATTACAACGATCAGATCTAACGAAATTAAACTTCCAGGAAAAATGAAAACTATTAAAACCCAAAAATGACATTCCCATGTGAATTAATAATAAATGGGTGTTAAAAAGATATAATGGGATATTATTTTATAGAATTAGTATTTAAATTACTGAATAATATATTTATAAAATATTTAATATTTTTATTCCAGATGTCAGATCACATTCATTGCAAAGAGAATTTTCGGTAAGGTGATTTCGAATCTCAAATTTATTTATGTGAAAAATATTTTATATTCACCACTTATTTATATTATATGGTTTATATGAAATCCCTGAATATAATTTATGATTTTTATATTTAAAAATAATGGATTTAAAAATCCATCGAGGTATCAACTTTCTGGATGTTATGATTTGAAATATACCAAAGTTGTATGAGATTCATAATTTAAACTCATTTTATTTGGGATTTCTTATGCATGAATTTTAATTGAAGAAAATTTTATTATTTTTTATTCCCTTAAATATTATTCTTACCTAGTAATTCATGTAATTAGAGATAAATAGTTTAATTCTTCTCTTTGTTACTCAATGTGATATGTTAAATGTTTTAAAGATATATAGATATTATTTACACTTTGGCCAAGAATATATTTCATAAATGTTATTGATTTAATGAAAATGTATTATAGATTATAGTTACAATTAATTTAATAATATTTAATATGATTTATACCCTTCACTAAAATTTTAAAAAGTAATTTAAAAGTAAAACAATTTATCATTTTCCGAACAAGGTACTTTAGAATATTTTATGAAAATGGGAAATGAGTTTTTTTACTATCTTAAATAAAATGAAATGAATTTACCACCACCATGAATGATCAAATATTGGATACTTATTTTAAAAGATTACTTTTGTTTATACTAGTAAAATTTGATTCATAATTTAATGTTAATATCTATATATTAAATAAGTGAACACAAATTAAGAAAGAAAATATCGTGAAAAAATATTACATATAATCTGTTAAAGTTATTTGTATCTAAGATGACATCCTTTAACAGTATTAAATATTTACTTGGGATATGATCAAATAGTACTATCCATATTTATTCTATAGTTGGATTATGATAATGATGATGTTATTTTTTTGAAACCAATTTATTTCAAATTTTTATGTTACGATGAAATGAAGAAATTTTTATAAAATCTATGTCTTTTCTTTAGTATAGTATATATCAATGAAGACTTATGATCTTATGACACACACAGACACACACACACACATAGATATATATATTTGATATTAATTATTTTATAGGTGAAACCATAATCAAAAATCTATTAAATTCATTAAGTAAAATGTTTATCTTTGAAGATATTAAAGAATATAATATAGATTAAAAATAGTATAATAAGATACCATATACATTATCATAGTATTGGTAGTGAAAATTGATCTGAATATTTTGGAATTGGATGTTAACCTTTAAAAAATTATTGCATTTTTATAGATCCTTGAGTAATGAAATAATCTTATATTTTTGTATGCATGCAACAAACATGAGTTCTATTCCAATGTTATATTCTCATGACAATGGGGCTTGCTACACTCTTGGTTACGACACTCCTGGGGGATATGCATAGGATGATTATCATTTTCGTTAGATATCATTATGAAGTATTTATGATTTTATACCTCTTCAATGAAAATATTTTTATGATTATGGATTATATCCATAAACTGTTGAATTTACGTTCGGTATTTTACTGGTTCGTAATTATTAATTGCAATTAATAAACTGACCTAGTGTATTCCATTGTATAGAAATGGTTCATAGTAGATGGAATGTGAACTCCAACAATATGTATGATCCAAAGAGTATGAAGGATCATATATTTCACGGTATTAAGCCAACATTTAGATAGGAAATAGTCTCCCATGTATTCTCAACATATGAAGAAATAGAATCATCTGTTAATAAGATAAGTAAATAATTCTACCATTCATATGGCTTCAAAGGGAAGCAAGAGATGAAAAGGATGGAAGAGAGAATGATAGATAAATGGAAGAAGGAAAAGAAGGATTTTCCCATTTGTGATAACTGTGGAAAGAATCCCCTTGGTAAGTGCTTGAAGGGAAAGTGAGTTTGTTATATGTGTGGGGAAAAATGACAACAAGTATGTGATTTCAAGGGTACGAAAAAGGTATCAAATGTACAATGATTAATCTACATGTAGTTGGGACACTACTTGTATCATTATCCAAATCATCATAGTATACCCCAAATGCTCCTATTGGATAATAATAAAGTTATGACACTACTGAAGATGAAGAGGAATGATTAGAATTCTTACGCTGTTGTTAAATTATTGTTTCATTTGAGTATTTTACTAATGATGTACATGTTATAAGAAATATATAGTATATAAGGATTGTACTGCAGAACTATTTCATTAAGAACTTGAGATTGTGTGGAACCAAGAAAAGGGACTGAATAGCAGGTTAAATTTTTGGAAAATACATGGTTGAAGGAAATGTAATCCTCAATATGGTTTTGATAATGAGGTAGTAATTTTGGAATAAGAAATGGTTGATTTGGATAAATAATATTGGATATTATTGACTTCCTTGGACCTAATTAATAGTTTTTTTATTTCATCATTGTTGGGGTATACAACATATTTGGATATAATGAGTATATCTAGAATTGTATAAGGAATAAGGGATCACGAATGTAATTAATAAGGATTTATAGTAATTAAGAATGTTTCATTATACATAATGAAGGTGTTCACATGTTAATACGTGGAAAATGGATCTTCATTGTGTTTACCTACCTTATAAATATCAGACTATGAGTTTGGACAGAAGTATTTTGGATAATTCAAGTTTTATTACCATAAAAGGAAAACATGGAGGTCAAGCGGTAGTCCATCGCGTCCAGGAAGGCACGAGACTTGAACCCACAACTGAAGGGTGACAATGGTGTGTCACCTACCACTGGCCCATGTGATGTCCTGGATTGAATAATGTATTTTTTTTAAAAGTTCTGTTAGATGAATTATGAAATCATTTTATTGGAACCCTAAACGAATAGGATAAATATAATATTTTTTATGTTCTATTATCTTTTAGTGTGAATGATGTGTTTTTGGTAGAAATTAGTTAAAGGATGGAACTGTACTTCTCAAGTATATATTTATATTTTATTCTCTAATTCTATGAAGAAATTAATTATTAAACTTTAGGTAAGGGTTCTTAAACTGAAAAATTTGTTAACCTAATACCTTATGTTTTGTTGAACCGATGATATTTTAAATCATCATAGATTGGTAGCTTTGAGGCCCAAAATTCTACATTTATTTGGGTTTGATGACCTCAATCAATCCCTATAAATATTTACATTTTCCATCCAATTATGTGTATCTAATTTCCACCAATGTTCTCCTAATTGAGATCATAATTCGGTGGTGACTTTTTCTTTTACCTTTTCCACTTATTAAGACTAATTTTTATTAACCCAATTTTCGATGTGGTGTTTCCCACAAAGGTATTTTTTATTTTAATCCAATTATTTTCTAAAAACAATTTCATTGCAAGGACATTTTTTATTCAAGGAGAGAAAAATGTAAAACCCCAAGATTTCATAGTATGTTTTTTTAAAGTAATTCAATAACATGCACTACACCCAACACCGAGTTTAAGTGCACCATGACTTACCAAAATAGCTATTCAAAAGCGGTTGGGAATAGTATTAACAGAATTTTGAACATTATATAACCCTCAGAATTTTATAATCCATATTATGAGTTTCTTAGACATAATTTAAGGACAAATTCAGTTTTTCAGATAAAATAAGTATTTAAAAAAATTCAATTTTACCCCTTTTAATGGAGAACCATTTTTAAATCCAATATTTGAAACTTTCATATATTCAATTTGAAAAAATAAACTTATTCTTTACGATTGGGACATAAGAATTTAGTTTCAATAAATTTTTGGTGTTTTCTCATAATTTTCATATCTGGGTGAATATAGGAAAATAATATATTTTAACTGAAAACAACTTTTTTAATAAAAATAATTTATTGTGTCCAAATACACATATTAATTGTTTGGAAGCTTAACTATATTATTTTTTTACAATTTAATCCAATTTTGGTTATTAGAAGTAATTTATATTTGAAATTGGACATCAACAAGTGTCACTCTTTTGGTAGTTATTATTTCTTAAAAATATGTTTTTCGGTTTTTACAATAGGGTTTAATTTTAAATTAATAAATGAAATTTATATGTTTTTTATTTCTTAAAATAGACTTCATTTTGGTATTTAGAATAAAATTCTCTTATAGTTAATTTTTGGTATGTTTTTGGAAACTTTCATTTTTTTATGAATAGTGAAAAACACTATGTTATTGGTTAAAACTGTGATTTCATTTAAATATTTATTTATTTTATTTAAATTTATTTTAGGTAAAAATAGATACATAATACCTATATATGTTCAATTTAATTCATTGGAGTCATTTTGTTAAAATATGAGATATATAAAATTTTATAGAACTTTTCACCGTCTTTTACCCACCTCCTAGAGGAATTTGAAAATTCACATAAAAAATTATTTTACTGCTTTTGTGAGTGGAATTTTAAAACTCCGAGAGACATGGTTGATATAAGTAAGTAAAATTTCGTTCAATATTATGAAAATAATTTTTGGTGAAAAGTAACTTTTTACTTTGATTTACCATGGTTAATAATAAATAGTAAAATTATGGGTAAAAAGGATATTATTATTACCCTAACACATGTCCTAATTTTATTGGATATGTTTAATTCGACCATAAAAAATATTAGGAATAAAACATGAACCTATTTGGTCCACTTGTATTAGATTAAGACATTTATTATTATTTAATTCAAAGAAGAATTAAAAGTGTTATATAAAAAGTTTAATAACTAAACCATTTTTAATATAGGGTTAAACATAATATAAATTTGACTATAGATATTAATTAGAATGATAAAAATATTTCCTATAAAATTGTATTTTATTTATAATTTTTAGACTTTAAATAATTTTATTTATTTATGACACAATTAGGATGTTGTAATTACCTAATTAATGACATATTAAAATAAATGAAATTATAAATATCCAATTAAATTAAATTTGAGACTTTTTATGAATTAAACTATTCTTCAAGGTAAATATGACATATTAGGGTTGGTTAGATGAATTTTTTAAAAAGTAATAAAGCTGTAATGAATTTAGAAAAATTAAAATACCAAATATTGTCAAAATTGACATAAAAGAGTTTTTAAAACAAATATTATATTATTAATTGATATTCTATTCTTACTAATCTAAGGTTAGGCCAAAAGACTTATATAATTATATATGTATCATTAATGAAAAACTTGTGGTTCTATTGAAAGTATATAGTATGTTTATTAACCATATAATATAAAAATATAAAGATATATGTTAAATGTCAATCTATTTAAATAAGAGTTAAATCTAAAAGATAAAGTTAATATAGTGACCCAATCCTATATAAAACCTATTTTTTGAGTTTTTTTGACCCATACCCACTTTAGATTTTAAATAATTCATTTTTGATCCTTTAGAAACCGAAAATGATTTTATTATAAAATAATATTTTAGCTTTTCCTATGGTGCCCCTCACCCCTCTTATAAAAGTGCACTCCCACTTCCCTCTAATTCACACATTCAAAGAAATTTGGCTCGCCCATCCCCTACCCAAATGCCCTCTAAAATATCCTACCTTCATCATAGAGGAATTCCTTTGGTAAGAAAGCCAACATATGGATCCCTTCTGATCAAATCAAAAGGAAGAACGCAAAGAAGAGGTAAATATCTCACCACCTATTTCATGTTCCTTTCTTCTTCCACTTAATTTTTCTTTGTTGTCTACATTATAAAATAATAACTATAGTATCTCTTATATACTTGTATTTTATTTTAAATATGGTACAACCAGATTCATTATTCTAATCATCCTTTGAATGACATGTCACCGTATGTGTGTACGTACAGCTTACCGTCTCCACGTCATGGTGCAACTCTTATTCAAAACATTATTATATGGATGGGTATAATAATGAAGTGTAATTGATGTAAATAATAAATATAACGTGATAATTATTATTTATATATGATATAACATCCAATTATATATTATTTTAATCTCAAAAAATGATATTTTCGCTCGTGCGTAAGTACGGATTATTGTCCCCAAAAACACGATGAGATTCATTCCCCATCGTATCCATTCAAGAAAAATTTTCATTATATGATTAAAAATAATTTTTGAAAGACTTAATATCATTCTGAATATGAAAAATATATATTCCATCCATAACAAACATTACTTACGAAATAAAGCATATAAAGGAAAACAGATCAGTTAACACCAGAAATGATGATAATACTAAGATATTATTAACAAAGTAATTTTAAAAGATCATATATGTTATCATATTACTAAATATGATTCTTTTATAATTTAATAACAGTTATTTTACCATTATACAAGAGTTTAACCTTTCCTCGACCAAGGAAAAGTACAATGTAAGTGTTAATTTCTCAATCTCATTATTATTCGAGATTGTTTATGGGTATGTTTTTATTGCGACATATTTATTACCCATGTACATGTTTCATAAAAAAGTTTTCAAAGGGATTATTTTTAAGGAAATCTTTTAATAAATCATAATTTTAAATGTTTTAAATATTTATTCTTCTAAATTATTATCATTAATGTCCATGTTTTCAAAATGGTTTTTAAGGATTTTTTATATGGACAAGAATGTTTTTAAAATGTTAATTCTTTTCAAAAGTTTCAGAGTGATATGGGAGAATTTGATTCAAAAATTTCTTTAAATGTCTTCCTTTCAAAATGGTGTGACTATTAAATGTCTTCCTGAAAAACGGGATAATTCTCCCAAAGAGTTTTACAAATCATTTTAATCAATGTCAATATACTTTGATGGATTTTAAACTTGATTGAAGTTGATTTATTATGATACAAATCATTCATATTGTATTGAAGGTTTTGTGATATTTTTGACTATGGATGTGTTATTTTTATATCGTAAATAGTTTATGGATAATGTATTGAAATTTCGTATGTTGTTTTTAATATGAATGTTTATGTTATGTTTAAACATTTTCATATGAGGAATGCATTGGACTTGGTAAGTGATGGGTGGAGCCCACTATAGCTCCTCGATGCATCGGTAGGTCTCATGAGACAAACTTGTGTCTTGTCACAAGGCCTTGACAAAATCATATTTGTAGACTTGGCACAAGGCCTTGACTATGTGGTTATGAAAGTATAAAATTATGCATTTCTTCATTATGGATGTAACTGTTGATATTGCATGTGATTATTCGACTAGTAGAATATCTATGTTAAAAAGTAAATGACATTATTTTGATTTATATTTTCCATATTATGATGACGTTTATGTTGAAATGGATTTTGTTCTAGTTTTATACATTTCTATAAATGAGTAAGATTATTTATGAAATCTTCCACTATATTATTATCGTTAATGAGCATCTAAGATGACCACTTTCTATGTTTTATTTTTCACAGGATGAGAAGAATTATATTATTACTAACCTACAGGGATAGTCTATGGGATCTCAGTATTGTCTATAGAAACAATGTTGTTGTAGTTTTCTATTTTATGATGTAATGTAATCCTTATGAATGAATATAGTACTTCTAAATCTACTAAACTAATCATTCTTTCAAGACCCGATCTTTTGGGATCATGCTAATGATATATAATAATGCACCAACTCTGGGTAACTAGGGTTTGGGCGATACATTTCTTATCCTGATGTTCTAGTATTTTTCTGAAAAAACATCAATTATTGATTAATAGTGAAAACTCCGAGTATTATTTGAAAGCTGACCTTTTCATTTAAATAAAATTTTACAGCTTCTGTGAATTGAATTTCAACAATATGACCTTCATGGTTGTTATTAGTAATCAAAATTTGGTTCAATAAGATGAAAATAATTTTTGTAGAATAGTAACTTTTGACTTTTATTTACCACGGTTAAAGGTATATCGTGTAATTTAAGGTAAAAAAATATAATAATAATATAAACATTACTCTAACCCTTGTTCTAAACATATTTTATGAGTAATTTCCGACAAAGACAATCACTGGGTGATAATTGTGGCCTTTTAAAGCCACTTGGGTAAGATAATGATATTAATAACATTTAATTTAATGTAAAAATAAAAATATAATTACATTTATTGTATTGATAAATCAATATTAATGTGGGGTAATATATTGGATATATTTGACTCTAAATATTCATTATAAATCTATAATTATTTATTACATCATGGTATTTTTTTATAATTCTTATACATTAAATAAATAAAATTATTTATGACACAATAATGATGTCGTGTTTACCTCATTAATAAATGATTTAAATAAATGAAATTATAAAGATTAAAAAAATATCCATAAACTATCCAATTCTTATTGGATGATTTTATTTCAATCATACAACATCTTATATTAAACATTAATATGTTTTGGACCTTTATGAACCGAAAAAAAATTATATAATAAAATAATATTTTCACACATTCCATAAGAGCCCCTCCTCACCCTTATACAAAGCCCTCATCTCTGACCCATTAATCACACCTCTCATGCCGCTTGGTTCGTCCAAAATCTACCCAAATATTCTCTAAATATCCCTCTATTCCTTTTATAACCCTTAACTTAGGGATAACACACTTCAAAAATCCTTTTGGTTCAAACCAAAGGGAGTTACGCGATTTAAAGGTAACGTCTTCTCTAAAGTTCTCTTATTTTATTTTACTTCTCCAAAACCATAAGCTATTTTTATTCCTTAATTTTATAACAAAACTAGTATCCTAAATATAAAAGGGTTTTTATGATAATTAATCTAACTACACTTAAAAACACCTCCAACTAATGGGTAAATAACATACTATTTCTATAGACGACAAACTAACGCCTCACGAAACGATGATTGTTCAATTATGTTCTACTACCACTCATGGTGGCCATTATGATGGAACTGTATTTATATATTTTATATATAATGTTTTATTTTTCTCTATTCATTTGTAATTTTTATTTATAAGCATTTATTTATGCTTTACAATATGTGTAAACATGATAATTCCATTTGAGGATGTGCGGACTACCGCCCCCTCAAGCTGATATGATTCATTCATGACATACATGAAATGTATAAAGGATGGAATTACTGAAATTATGTAACATGTATATGATATGATATTATACTATAATTATAACATACCAATTTTCAATTATGTTTTCATTCCATTAAATATGAAATATAAATGAAAGTAGCGTTCATGCATACGTTCTATTTAACGTCTCCATGAACATTGTATTTCATTTCTTATCTCCAAATTTCATGTAATAATTATAAATACACACACACACACATATATATATATACTGGACATATATGATATATATTATATTTAAGTCATGAATATAATTCTATTGAAAATAGACTTTTGACCACATGGACAATTTGTAATTTTTACAAGTTCATTTTTGAATCAAGTACCAAATATCAACAAAATGACCACTATTAACTGAAATTATTGTATAATGTTTATAACATAGTAATAAGTGATATAAGATGAATAATAAACATGAAAAGTGTTCTTAACCGATAATGAGTTAACTTTAGTTTATTATTTAGGATATTAAAGAATGAACGGGTCATGTCGGACACGAGGTAAGGGGTTTCTTATCTCACTTTTAATTCAGTGAGATTTCCATTGTTCACCACTTATTTACTGAATGTGGTGTATTTTGTACAACCATTTCTTATATATTATCCTAATTCTATTAATTATAATGGTATTTTGTAACTCATTTGGTGGTTATTAACTTTTGTTCATACGACTCGATTGATTACAATGTGGTAAGGTGTTATCATCTCACATTTTATTCATTCGAGATTAATGCTATGTTTGAAACTATTTTCATTTGTGTGATGTATGTACTGTCCATGAGAGTATTATTATTGTAATATACATTAATTTATGGGTATTTACATCTTCATATTATGATCATTATTTCATGTGGTGTATGTTTAATAAGATACCCTATCGGTAAGGAATGTTTTTAACTCAATTCCCATTCCCAGGGTTAATTATCTAATTCTTAATTATGTCAGGATATTATTATTTGTGGAATCAATGTTTATTAATTTATGTTGTAATTTACACTCCACTTTTTTTTGATATAATTTTCATACACATAATATCTCCATTGATAAATTCTCAAGTCATTGATATGAACCTGATAAGAGTAATTTTAACTCAATTTCCATTCATTTAGTTAAACATCCAAGTCATTGGTATTGTTTTAACAAATATATGTGAGAATGTTCTCTGATTAATTTACACAGAATATTCAATCATATTGAGTGTATTTATATTTTTTACACATTATTATGTAATCGATATATCCTAAATTTACGGATACCGTTTTATAAGGGATTTTGTCTCGATTTACATTTCATTGAGACTTTATTGTTGTTATGAACCAATTCACTCATATGTGATATATATACTATCCTTTGGAATATTATACCATGAATCAATTTACACTCATGAAATTATAATGTTCTCATTAAATGTTTTTCCTCAATTATTTGTATTCAAGCATCTCTCATTTTGTAAAAAACACTTTAACTAAAATATCATTTTAAATGTTCTAATGATTAATTATTCTAAATATGTCTCAATAATGTCCATGTTTTCAAAATAGTATTTAGGATTTATTTATATGGACATTAATTATTTCAAATGATAATTCATTTAAAATTTTCAATGTGTTATGGGAAACTTTGATTCAAAAATCTCTTTATTAAATGTTTTAAATTGTTTTTTTTAAATGGTTTGATAAAGATTTGATTATGTCAATATCTTGAAATAATATAATGTGATATCAATGTGTAAGTGTTATCTTTTTTTATGAATATTTTATGTGTTTTGACTATGATAAAGCTTTAATTTTCACATATTATATACTGTATTACAATGTTATAAATCCCACCAAATTGTTATTATGGGCAATTGTCACATTTTTATGTTTCTGTGGTATTATGAGCTCAAATGCAAAAATGGCTTAATTTTGGTGATTAATTGTTTTATTTAATTTCATTATTTCAGCCATATCATTTTTTACACTGAGCCAAAATTTAAAATTCTTTTCTATAGGTTTACTTACATCATTTTCCGAATTTCATCCTTCTGGAGGCCCAGCTAAATCAATCATTTCGAGGCCCAAAATCAGCTCAAAATCTGTGCCTCGAAAACTGTGTGCATATTTGGAATGTTTTAAATATGGGATATTATCTCTAATTATACTGTTCCATTGGAGCTGAAATTCAACATGGATCTGCAGAAGGAATTAATGAAAATAATTTATTAATGGGGACACGTATTAATCCGATTTTTTCATGGTCATTATGGCATGGGAAGTTGGAGTTGTGGAATATGAAGAGTCACATTGGTAGATTAAATGTTCCGAACTAAATCGGCTATAACTACTTCATATGTGGACAATGAGGATGAAATTTTGTGGAGGGATGCGGACGATGATGTGTAACAACTTTCAAGAAGGGACCATTTCCCACTTCAGTCATTTAATGGGTCTAAAAGTCTATTCAGTCAGGCGGACAGAATTGAGAGATATTTCTTCACCCATTTCCCTATAAATGTGTAACTTATCTCTCTTTTACAAGGATAGTATTTTCAAGGGGGTTGGACCAATGGAGTGATATTTTCTGGAGGAGATATGCTGGATAATAGAAGATCAATTTATAATCAAGACATGAAGGACTAAAATCCAAGTGGTGGTGGGAAGTAGAGATCCAACGATTCTTCCCTTTTGAGTTTTGTACTTCAATGTATTCTAATTATATTTTTCTGGAATTTGTTTTCATGAATTATGGAGGTCTCTTTTCTTTCATGAATTCACATTCTTCTATATTATTCTATAATGTTTATCAACTTATTAATGTAAAATAATTGTCTTGTTGTTTGAACTTCTTTGGGTGAGGTCTCCCCATTGAGCACAACAAGTTCAATTAGTTCTGATTGCTCGAAGGTCTTTGGGTAATTGAATCACATTCATAAGAGGATAAACACCCATATTTATGATCTTGATATGGTGTATACTCAATATAGGTGTTCAATTAGAGATATTTGAGCGATCATTGAGAAATATAATCTGATAATTCAATTAAACAAGGATAGAGGGAGTATCTGAGGATCAATGTCTGTCCACCACTGCCTTCTTTTGTTTGTTTCCTTTAGTATTTCTTCTCATTTCCAATCACTAATGTATATTTATAGTTTAATTCTGATTTTATATTATTGAAAAATATTTAAATAATTTCAAATCCCCATTTCTAATTCTGACATTAACAAAGTGACAGTATGATAACTTAGCCATCAACCTCCTCGTGAGACAACCCCGTGGTCACCACTATGCTACATTTTAATGGAAAATTATTGACTGGAGTTTCAAGAAAAAAACCACAGCGTCAATTTGGAGCCATTTCTAGGGAGGTTGCCTATGTTTCATTTATTTTTTTTTAAATTTTCTAGGCTTTTTAACCAAAAATTTTGTTAAAAAAATAAAAAAATGGATTTTCACAAAGACTACTCATATGTTTGGCCTGATTATAAACAATATGAGGAGCCTAGTCATGATGTGTTTTTAAAATTTCAACAAGATACTCTTGAAATGCAAAAAAATAATTTGGTGATTCAACAAAATATTCACAAAGTTATCAGAAAAATGAGAATTCTTTCCAATGAGTTAAAAGAATTGAAAGAACTGAAAGCTCAAAAAGATACTCAAGAAATGGAAAATAACATCCCACCAATTTTTTATGTTGATGAACCTTTGTTGATGTGTTGAAACCTGATTTTGAATCATCTTTTTCAAATTTTAAGGACGAAATTTTTAGAGATTCACCAACAGATGTGTCTTTTGGAAATGAAAGCCCTTTTGAAAAACATTGTGTTGAATTTGTTGAAAATGAAATTTCATTTGAAGACACTATTTTTGAAATTTATAATTTAGAAACATTTTATGAATCATTGGATAAAAAGGAATAGAAACATGAGCCATTCCTTTTTGAAGAGAATATGGAAGAATCAGAGCTGCTTCCCACATTCAATGCCACTATTTTTATCTCGGAGAATGAAAGGGAACCTAAGAATCCACAGGGAGATGTCTCAAATTTTGATCCTTACATTCCTGATAATAATGATAATAAATGTCTATGTGCTTCTCCCTATTCAAATTTAGTTCATGTTTCTTTTTAGTGGACTGACTTTTCAGATGATGAGAATTTCAAGGCTGAAATTAAGGAAAGGATGGTGTGCCTGTTTCAACAACCTGTGGAGGCGTTTTGTGAAGATAATTTATTGATGTGTGAGATGAAGAAGACTATATTTGGGAGCTTGTATAAGATGTGTGAGCTGAAGAAGATTGGAGAGATTTCATTTTGGTGGTTTTTGAGCAAGAAACCTCATCCACCATTGGATTGAGGTTAAACTGCTGCAACTACTGGACTAGGGGCAGCAAAAACCTAGCACCCTCTTGGGCGTCAAACCAAGAATTATCCTCTTTGTTTTCCATTCCTCTTTATTTTTGTTTAGTTTTCTCATATTTTCATTATTTTATGTCTTTTAGGTCAAGTGGTAGTAGCTTGGGGCTTAACTCAAGGGTTCCACTAAAATATAAAGCCAGGTTGTATCATTCCTTCCCTTTTATTTTTATGCCCTTATCATTGTTTTGTTGAGCTACAATGGGGCTAGTGAAATTTAGGTGTGTGGGGGGGTGTAAACCTACATAGTTGTTTTCTGTTCATTATTTTTCTTTTTCCATTCATCTTTTTATTAACCTTGAGTTTTAATGAATATTATAATCAATTTTCACACAATAATTGATTTTGAGATGATTGAAATAATTTTTGAAGAAATGGATTTTAATGGATTGTTGATGTGAAAACATTGTCCTTGATTTTGATGTTCAATAATTTTTATGAGTTTGACCAATTTCTAAAATTGTTTCCCCTGAAACACTAACTCAATATATTTTTCCTGTCCTATGAGGTATTCTAAACAACTTTTAAATATTCTTTCTAATACCCACACTTTCTTGAGAGAAGCTTGGATTTTGGGTGAGAACCAGAACTTGTGATTTTTCTCTTTCGAAACATTGGATTTCATGGAATGTTTTTAATATTATTGAGGTATTTGTTTGGCTAGCCATATTTTATCTTGAGACCTACCTATACATCAATCCTTCGTTATCTCTTAGATTCCATGAATTTCCTTATAGGTTTACGCCACATTACAAGCCGATTTTTCCTTACCTACCCACACTCTTGGTATTTTTGCGTGGATATTTCAAGTTTGATTGTGGGGGAAGGGCCTTTCGTGTGCGTTCAATGGGATGTGTTTAATTTATGGGGGATGTGAGGTGTGTGTAAACTTTTTGGGAAGTTGATGATAAAGACCAAATTGGGCATGGGTGATTCTTTGATTGAGCATTATTTGTTTCATCCGGTTATTGTTCAAAAAAATGAAAAAAAATCGAAAAAATGGAGATGATCTTGAATTTATCATTATATTCAATTTTCAACTCATTCTCTATGAAAAAAAATAAAAAAAAAGAAAATAAAGTAGTGCCTTTCTGGAGCTTTACAAAAAAATGAAAAAAATGAAAAAAATGAAAAAAATGGGAGAACTTGGATGAAATCATTCAATGGATTCATTTCCTGGATCATGTCCCATGTCATAGAAAAAGGTCGGGTGTTGTGTATCACATTCTTAGAGGGATTTAGTGAGGTTCATCATGTGTTTTCACTTGATTATTCATGCATTGTGGTTTAGAGTCTAACCTCCTCTTTCTAGCCTAAATTTTTCAATCATTTTCCCACCAACCCTAAGCCATAGAATTCACCTTGTAAAAAGACCTCATGATTGAATTCATTTTCATGTTTCGCGCTGTGGAGAGATGAGAATGGTCACAAGCCTATGGTGATACATGAACTTTCCAAGTATGACCTTATCTATAGATTTAATTTCTCTTGAGTTAATAGTGACACAAAATTCAAGGTGAGGTAGGTTGTGGTTTTCCATGGATAGATTTATGTGGTTGAACAAATTTAAATGTGAGGAATGAATATGACTAGGAATTGTTTTTCATAGAGGATACATATTGGAATTTCATTTTGGAAGAGATCATTGAGGTTTTCTCATTGTTGATTTTTGTGTGAATTTTGATTTGGATATAAGATGATTTCTCAGGATTGCAATGATTAAGTGTGGTGGAGTGATAAAGCTTGAATTTTCACATATTATATACTGTGTTACAAAGTTATAAATCCCACCAAAGTGTTATATTATGGGCAATTGTCACATTTTTATGTTTTAGTGGTATTTTCAGCTCAAATGAAAAAATGGCTTAATTTTGGTGTTTAACTGTTTTATTTAATATCATTATTTCGGCCATATCATTTTTTACACTGAGCCAAATTGTGAAATTCTATTTCTATATGTTTACTTACATCATTGGCCGAATTTCAACCTTCTGGAGGCCCAGCTCAATCAATCATATAGAGGCCCAAAATCAGCTCAAAATCCGTACCTCGAAAACTATGTGAAAATTTGGAATGTTTTAAATCTGGGATTTTATCACTAATTATACCGTTCCTTTGGAGGTAAAATTCAACAAGGATCTGTATAAGTAATTAATGAACATATTTCATTAATGGGGACACGTATTAATCCTATGTTTTCTTGGTCATTATGGCATGGGATGTTGGAGTTGTGGAATACGAAGAGTCACTTTGCCAGATTAAATGTACCGAACTAAATCAGCCATAACTACTTCATACCTGGAACAATGTGGATGCAATTTTGTGGAGGAACGCGGAAGATTATTTTTAACAACTTTAAAGAAGGGACTATTCCCCAATTCAGTCATTTATTGGGTCTAAAAGTCGATTCAATCCGGCGGATAGAATTGAGATATATTTCTTCACCCATTTCCCTATAAATATGTAACTTCTCTCTCTTTTACAAGGATTGTATTTTCAAGGGGTTTGGGCCAAGGGAGTGAGCTTTTCTAGAGAAGATATTATGGAGAATAGGAGTTCAATTTATAATCAAGACATGAAGGGCTAAACTCCAAGTGGTGGTGGGCAGTAGAGATCCAAATATTCTTCCCTTTTGAGTTTTGTACTTCAATGTATTCTAATTATATTTTTCTGGAATTGGTTTTCATGAATTATGGAGGTCTCTTTTATTTCATGAATTCACATTATTCTATATTGTTCTATAATGTTTATCAACTTATGAATGTAAAATAATTGTCTTGTTGTTTGAACTTCTTTGGGTGAGGTCTCCCCATTGAGCACAACAAGTTCAATTAGTTTTGATTGCTTGAAGGACTTTGGGTAATTGAATCAAATTAATAAGAGGATAAAAACCCATATTTGATATCTTGATATGGTGTCTATCCAATATAGGTGTTCACAAAGAGAAATTTGAGTGATCATTGAGAAATATAATCTGATAATTCAATTAAACAAGGATAGAGGGAGTATATGATGATCGATGTTTGTCCACCACTGCCTTCTTTTGTTGGTTTTCTTCAGTCTAGTTTGCTTCTGATTTCCAATCATTAATGTATATTTTTAGTTTAATTCTGATTTTATATAGTTGAAAAATCTTTATATAATTTCAAATCCCCATTTCTTTTTCAGACTTTAACAAAGTGACAGTTTGATAACATAGCCAGCAACCTCCTCGTGAGACAATCCTTTGGTCACCACTATTCTACATTTTAATGGGAAATTATTTATTGGAGTTTGACGACAAAAACCCCAGCATCAATTTGGCACTGTTTCCAGGGAGGTTTCCTAAGATTTTTTTTATTTTTTTAAAATTTTCTAGGCTTTTTAATGACAAATTTTGTTTAAAAAAATGGATTTTCAAAGTGACTAGTCCTATGTTTGGCCTGATTATAAACAATATGAGGAGCCTGGTCATGATGTGTTTTTAAAATTTCAAAAATATACTCTTGAAATTCAACAAAATAATTTGGTGATTCAACAAAAAATACATGAAGTTATCAGTCAAATGGGAATTCATTCCAATGAGTTAAAAGAATTGAAAGAACTGAATGCTCAAAAAGATACTCATGAAATGGAAAATGACATCCCACCAATTTTTTATGTTGATGAACCTTGTGTTGATATGTTGAAACCTGATTTTGAATCATCTTTTTCAAATTTTAAGGAAGAAATTTTTAGTGATTCACCAATATATGTGTCTTTTGGAAATGAAATCCCTTTTAAAAAACATTGGGATGAATTTGTTGAAAATGAAATTTCATTTGAAGACACTATTTTTGAAATTGATAATTTAGAAACATTTTCTGAATATTTGGATAAAAAGCAAGAGAAACATGAGACATTCCATTTTGAAGAGCATATGGAAGAATCAGAGCTGCTTCCCACATTCAGTGACACTATTTTTGACTCGGAGAAAGAGATGGAAATTGAGAATCCACAGAGAGATGTCTCAAATTTTGATCCTTACATTCCTGATAATATTGATAATAATTGTCAATGTGCTTCTCCATATGCCAATTTAGTTCATGTTTCTTTTGAGTGGACTGAATTTTCAGATGATGAGAATTTCAAGGCTAAAATTAAGGAAAGGATGTTGTGCCCGTTTCAACAACTAGTAGAGGCGTTTTGTGAAGATAATTTATTGATGTGTGAGCTGATGAAGACTATTTTTGGGAGCTTCTACAAGATGTGTTAGCTGAAGAAGATTGGAGAGATTTCATTTTGGTGGTTTTTGAGCAAGAAACCTGCTCCACCATTGGATTGGTGTTAAACAGCTGCAACTGCTGGACTAGGGGCAGTAAAAACCTAGCACCCTCTTGGGGGTCAAACCAAGCATTATCCTCTTTGTTTTAAATTCCTCTTTATTTTTGTTTATTTTTCTCATATTTTCATTATTTCATGTCTTTTAGGTCAAGTGGTAGTAGCTAGGAGCTTAAGTCAAGGCTGCCACTAAAAAATAATGTCAGGTTGTATCTTTCCTTCCCTTTTATTTTTCTGCCATTATCATTCTTTTGTTGAGCTACAATAGGGGTAGTGAAATCTAAGTGTGGGGGAGTGTCAACCACCATAGTTGTTTGGTGTTCTTTCTTTTCATTTTCATTTTCATCTTTTTAGTATCCTTGGGGTTTAATGAATATTCTAATCAATTTTCACATGCTAATTGATTTTGAGATGATTGAAATCATTTTTGAAGAAATGGATTTTAATGGATTGTTGATGTGAATACTTTTTCCTTGATTTGGATTTTCAAGAATTTTTATGAGTTTGACCAATTTCTGAAATTCATGCCCATGAAACACTAACTCAATATATTTTTCCCGTCATGTGAGGTATTCTAAACCACTTTGAAATATTCTTTATAATACCCACACTTTCTTGATAGAAGCTTGGATTTTTTGTGAGAACCAGAACATGTGATTTTTCTCTTTTGAAACACTGGATTTTGTGGAATGTTTTCAATATGATTGAGGTATTTTTTTGGCTAGCCATATTTTATCTTGAGACCTACCTTTACATATATCCTTTGTTAGCTCTTAGATGCCATCAATTTCCTTATAGGTTTATGCCACATTACAAGATGATTTTTCCTTACCTACCCGCACTCTTAGTATTTTTGTGTGGATATTTCAAGTTTGAGTGTGGGGGAAGGGCATTTCGTGTGCGTTCTTTGGGATGTGAGGTGTGTGTCAACTTTTTGGGCAGTGGATGATAAAGACCAAATTGGGATGGGTGATTCTTTCATTGAGCATTATTTGTTTCATCCGGTTCTCCTTCAAAATAAATGAAAAAAATAGAAAAAATGGAGATGATCTTGAATTTATCATTATATGCAATTGTCATCTCATTCTCCATGGAAAAACATTAAAAAAAATAAAGTAGTGCCTTTCTGGAGCTTTACAAATAAATGAAAAAAATGAATAAAAAATGGAGAACATGGTTGAAATCATTCATTGGATTCATTTCCTAGATCATGTCCCATGTCAAAGAAAAAGGGGTGGCATTGTGTATCACATTATTACAGGGATTTAGTGAGGTTCATCATGTGTTTTCACTTGATTATTCATGCATTGTGCTTAAGATTCTAACCTCCTCTTTCTAGCCTTAATTTTTCAATCATTTTCCCACCAACCCTAAGCCACAGAATTAACCCTGTAAAAAGACCTCATGGTTGAATTCATTTTCTTATTTCATGTTGTGGAGAGATGAGAATGGTCACAAGCCTTTGTTCATACATGCACTTTCCAAGTATGAGCATAACTACAGATTTAATTTCTCTTGAGTGAAGAGTGACACAAAATTCAAGGTGAGGTAGTTTGTGATTTGGCCATGGATGGATTTATGTGGTTGAACAAATTTAAATGTGAGGAATGAAAATGATTGGGAATTGAGTTTCATAGAGTAGACATAATGGAATTTCATTTTGGAAGAGATCATTGATGTTTTATCATTGTTGATTTTTGTGTGAATTTTGATTTGGATATAAGATGATTGCTCGGGAGTGGAATGATTAAGTGTGGGGGAGTGAAAAAGCTTTAATTTTCACATATTTAATACTGTATTACAATTTTATAAATCCCACAAAAGTGTTATTTTATGGGAAATTGTGACATTTTTATGTTTTAGTGGTATTTTGATCTTAAATGAAAAAATGGATTAATTTTGGTGTTTAACTGTTTTATTTAATTTCATTATTTCGGACATATCATTTTTTACACTGAGCCAAATTGTGAAATTCCTTTTATATAGGTCTAATTACATCATTGGACGAATTTCATCCTTCTGGAGGCCCAGCTCAATCAATCATTTGGAGGCCAAAAATCAGCTCAAAATCTGTGCCTCGAAAACTGTGTATAGATTTGGAATGTTTTAAATCTAGGATTATATATATAATTGTACAATTCCTTTGGAGATTAAATTAAACAAGGATCTGTAGAAGGAATTAATGAACATCTTTCATTAATGGGGCCATATATTAATCCGATTTTGTCATGGTCATTATGGCATGGGAAGTTAGAGTTGTGGAATACGAAGAGTCACATTGGCAGATTAAATGTGCCAAACAAAATCTTCCATAACTCCTTCATAAGTGGACCAATGAGGATGAAATATTGTGGTGGGAAGCGGAAGATGATATGTAACAACTTTAAAGAAGGGACCATTTCCCACTTCGGTCATTTAATGGGTATAAAAGTAGATTCAATCCGGTGGACAGAATTGAGAGATATTTCGTCACCCATTTCCCTATAAATATGTAACTTCTCTCTCTTTTACAAGGATAGTCTTTTCAAGGGGGTTGGACCAAGAGAGTGAGATTTTCTGGAGGATATATTCTGGAGAATAGGAGTTCAATTGATAATCAAGACATGAAGGTCTAAACTCCATGTGGTGGTGGGCAGCAGAGATCCAAAGATTCTTCCCTTTTGAGTTTTGTACTTCAATGTATTCTAATTATATTTTTCTAGAATTGGTTTTCATGAATTATGGAGGTCTAATTTCTTTAATGAATTCACATTCTTCTATATTATTCTATAATTTTTATCAACTTATGAATGTAAAATAATTGTCTTTTTGTTTGAACTTCATTGGGTGAGGTCTCCCCATTGAGCACAACAAGTTAAATTAGTTTTGATTTCTCGAAGGTATTTGGTTAATTGAATAACATTCATAAGAGGATAAACACCCATATTTGAGATCTCGATATGGTGTCTAGTCAATATAGGTGTTCACTTAGACATATTTGAGTGATCATTGGGAAATATAATCTGATAATTCAATTAAACAAGGATAGAGGGAGTATCTGAGGATCGATGTTTGTCCACCGCTGCCTTCTTTTGTTTGTTTTCTTCAGTCTAGTTTTCTTCTGATTTCCAATAACTAATGTATATTTATAGTTTAATTATGATTTTATATTATTGAAAAATATTTATATAATTTCAAATCCCAATTTATAATTCTCACATTAACAAAGTGACAGTTTGATAACTTAGCCTGAAACCTCCTCGTGAGACAACCTCGTGGTCACCACTATGCTACATTTTAAGGGGAAATTATTAACTGGAGTTTCATGACAAAAACCCCAGCGTCAGACTACGTTATGGTTCTTTGATATTGTTTACTTATACGAGTGGTTCCGTGATAAAATGAGGGCGGGTGAGCCCGAGATAGCTCTCCAATGCATTGGGTAATATGATGGAGGTAAATGTTAACGTTTCTCCTAAGAGATGTATGTAATATACTATTATAGGTAATCCAACATGACTCCTTATGTAGTTTTGATATCTAGAATTTAATTATGATATAGATGCTACAAGTTACCTTTATAATTTGTGATTTTTATGTGTTATTCATATATCTTATGATTTATTGAGGTATGCTATGATTGAAAGGTATAGATTCTTTGATTTGTATTTATTTTTGGGTTAATGTTTCCTTTATTTATTTTATAACCCTTACTGAGATTTTTTATGATCACCCCAAGTATTGAAATTTTTTTCAATGGACATGAAGATTATTAGGGTCAAGGAGGGAAACAAAGAAAATTCATGTTGTCTAAAACATCGAACTAGACATGTTTTTTTAATGTTTTTATTTTTTTGAAAAAAATGGATACATAGTAAAAGCATCTACATTTTAATTTTTGAAATATAATGTTATATATATTGCCTAATTCTATAAAACTCTTAACCTGAAAAGATCCTCTATGTGAATTCTTAACATAACTCAATATTATGTAATGTTTAAGGATGAGTCATTATATTAACAATGTTTATTAGCGTACTAATAGATCATATGAACCAAATACATAAAATGTGTGTTTTACGAGCTGTGTAAGGGTTACATGTCATGGACTTAAAAAACACGATTTAATAAAAATTAGAAGTGTTTTTTGACATAACTTCAAATAAAATTATTTACGGATTTGTAAATTATAACATGCCTTGTAATTCCTTGAGTTTCAAAATTCAGGCCACTTTAGAGGTGTTTTAGGATTCATTTTTGTTCTCAGACTCCTCCTCATAGACAAATCTCTTAAAATAGGAAATTTTGGGTAAATCCTTTCCTCGTAATCGTTGTATTTAGTGATTTATCAATAGGGAAAGTCACTTCATCTGCATGGGTAATAATTCCACACAATTTCATCCTCTTTTTTGCTACTATATTGAATGTGCTAGAAATTTGTAATCATATTGTGTTTTATATTAATCCCATTCAGTATCTAGTCTTCACATATCATCCAAATGTGGATCTTGTGGTTTCCAATACATATTAACAATGGTCATATGGTTTTATACATTATATTAGTAGGAGTAACTTTTCTTAAATTTTGGTTTCTATGATATCATATTTTTCTTATAGATTCTATGATATTGGAAATCAAATTTCATGCGTTGAAATTGAAAATGGAATGGGAATATGTTTTAAAGGAAGGTTATCATTGAAAGGAAATTTATTTGATTTTGAAAAATAGTTTTTCAAACCATAAAGTAGATTTGATTGGATTTGTAATTGTTATATTAAAATTTTATCATGGTTTTAAAAACATAAATTGATGAGTATTTAATAGTGTGAATCATGGGTGAGTCGATAAATAAACACATGTGGCCTTAGTGTGTGTGACACCACTTGTTTCAAACCTCTGACTTTGGAATCAATCAATATTGGTTGGATCAAACATTAGGCTATTTTGACTCATGGGTGTCTAGTATATATTTTCCCATAGGATAGATCCCAACTAGATATTACATTATTGTTTCTTTATATCTATTATGTGAATGGTTATTTCATGGAAGTCGACAAAAAAGTGTATTTATGTTTATATATGTTTACCACTGTTATTTTATGACAAGAATGTTTATAGATTTAGAAAATATGATATGAATGTTTTGGAAAACTCATTTATTTTTTGAGAAATGTTTTCAAAAAATTTTATTGATATAAATGATTATAAAACTATTTTTTTCTAATGCTTGGACATGTGAATTCTTGGTACTAAAACATTTGAAGATTCTTTAGTGGTATTATATTATGATCTATTTCTCACACCATAATTCCTCCATTTAGTGTATGTAGACCATGTTTTATAAGATACTGGTAGTGGTATAGAAATTATATAGCATGATGGATTCCCTTTTTTCATAGTGTCAGGTTGTGATGATTTATGTAGGTTATCATTGGTCTCATGGAGACATATTAGTCTAGAAATTAATTTATTTAAGGATTAGACTATTTTAATTTGTTGTATCTCCCTTTTTTAACCTTTTTTCGTCAGTTTTATGTCTTTTTAATGTATATATGAGTCATGTTATGTGATCTTTTTTTACCTCAACCAGTAATGGGTTGAATAGGGTATTTAGTTTGATTGACCCAGGTTAGTCAATTATAATTTTGTATCAATGTATTTACTCAGTCTCAATCTCGAGACTAAATTTGAGTTTCCATGAGTGGTCAGAAAATCCTATCTAATTTTGTGACCTTTTAAAAAAGTCCATTTGAATAAATTTTTTATAAAATCTATTTAAATGGACCTATATACATAAAATAGGGTCATTGTGTTTTTATGTTCATTTGAATAGACTTAGTGGTGATTTATCTATATGGACCTATCCCTTTCAAATATTGTTTCTTTTTGTGGTTGAACTCATTCTTTCTTTAAATTATTATCTTTTTTAAGAATAGATTTAGATTCTATAAAATTTTTAAAATGTTTCAGTATTTTGTTCATATATGATTAGTTATTGTCTTATGTATAATAAATAACTATGCCTAGAAGAACTCTTCCAAAAAATACAGGGTAATTTGTGAGGCATGTTCTATAGGAATATTCTATAGTTAAAAAATCATTGGTTGTAGTAGTTATCATTACCATTTAGACTCGGGATTCATTGGGATCATGATCTAGGGAAGAGTAGTGGACGATGAAATTGAATATAGAAATAATCATCCACTAGTATTATATGGAGAGATAGGACCCAAAAAATTAGAGGATTGAATTGAACTGATTGAGATGATCTTAAAAATTATGAATACTATTGAAAATTTTTAGGTGGTTTTTTCATGTATATACTTGAAGGTCCACGATGAAGATGGCGATACACTAAAATAAATGATAACTCTCATGTGGATCTTAACTTGTTTCCATCCTTAAAGATAGTTTATCAATAGTTCTGACATATTAATTAAACTGTGGAGAAAAACAGTGAGTTTCTAATTATTTAGAAAGGGATGATCAATGTTTGGGATTACTCTAAATAGTTTGTTATGTTAGTGAAGCTGGCCATAGATCATGTCACTACAGATTTCCTGAAGGATCTGAGGTTCAAGAAAGTGATTAGGACCAATATTAGGTTGATGAAAGTCCAATTTTCTTCCATCCACTCCTTGCGGAGGTAGGGTAAAAGAAGGATTGCATATAGAAAACATATGTGGAAGGATTTGTTTGGGACATGCTTCATTAGTAAAAGCAATTATCCATGTTGAATCTTATAGTAAAAAATGAAGCACAATATTGGTGGGTTTTTAGAATGATTAGTTTCAGTGGTCACATCAAGGTATGAAAAGTTTATTTTCAACCATTTTGGGAGGTGTGGTTATACTTTCACTCATTATAAGGATTATCCTTGAAATTTTCATCACTATGGGAGTTCTAGATGTTAGAAATGTTTCTCTGATAGGATGTCCCATTGGAGTAAGGTAGGATCCAACTTCACTAAAAGTTCCCATGATCATATAGATGTTTCCAAGGGTTGTGGTTTAATTATATAGAGAAGGGGGATGTTATGGTGGGTAACACTACATAGATCTATGTAGTAGAATGTGTAATTGAGTAATATGATGTTTGTCAAGATACTGTTATAGGTAAGGTTTTTATTTCATCTTATATGGTGACATTTTTTAACGGGTGCTTCTCATTCTTTTTATCATCATTATTGGTTGATATATTGGGTTTGTTTTCTTATGTTATATTTTTCATGATTGATATTTACAAAACTTTGGGAAAAATTTCAAAATACGGTTTCATGTATCCCACATTTCTAGTGGTGCTATTTAAATTTGAGGTGGTTTGGGTGTTTCTTATTCTTGAGCATGACATTAACAACCTGATTATCAACATGGACTAGATAAACTATGTTAATGCGTAGATAGAATATTATAATCGTCATGATCAATACATATATGTTGATTGGGTTGCACATGTCTTCTAGGGTGAGCCATCTTGAGTCACCTGTGACCTATAGAGGCGGGCTTGAGGTAGTTGTGGCTCGAGCCCCGGCTTGGGCTGGGCCTTAACAGGTTGACATCAGATCAGTTCATTCTTTGGGATGTTGTCTGCAGTAGTCCCCATACGAGGATTTAGTTGGGATTTAGGGAAACAAAGTCAAAGTGTTTCAAGTGCAGCTCTCAGGCCCGTGAATCCAGTGATGGTATAGGCATCCGACGTATCCATTCATTAGGATCTTAACTATCTGTTTGTTGACCTGACATACCAAAACATTGGTTGCATGGAACAATGACACATGCATCATAAAATATTGAGTTTTTGATTGTCCTTCTTGAGTCATCTCCCCATTGATGATATATATATATATATATGATATCCGACCATGTTACGTCTTGATTAAATTATATGATTCCTCCGTGACAACAGCCAACCAGAATACCAGTTTTGGATCGTGTCGACGATCAAATGAGTGATGTGGCCTCAGTTTAGGGTTTTTTCCATGAGCTTCTTCCTCTAGGTAGGTAGGTAGTAGTACCTCCACCCGTTGAGCAGCAGATCATCCTAACACAGCAGGTCGAGGATGCACTCATACAACGCACTTGGTGAGTTCTAGCACCAGACGTCGCTGAGGATCTGCGGCGAGCTAGATCCTCAGGCAATAGTGGATTGGCTAGAGTTAGTGGTTTGTGTTCTAGGCTCATTCGAATACCGACAGATCAGATGGTTGCGCTGATAGCAAGCCTTTTTCTCGAAGTAGCTGGACGTTGGTGAAATCTTGTTATCCAGATGCATGATGAGTTGACACTCTCGTGACCCGACATGCAGCAGTTATTTCGTGAGGAGTATCACCGCTTCTGTTTGTGCTTAGTTCAGATTCAAGAGCTTATGGAGCTTCAACAAGGAGAGATGATAATGACTCAGTACACAACGAGGTTCATAGAACTTACATGGTACTCCCTTGACATGTCCTTAATAGTGTTCCATTTTTCAAAAAGGATTCTTTATGTAGTTTGCACATGTAAGGAATTCAACAACTTTCTATTATTTGTGCATAACCTAATGTCTTTTTGAATTATTTTTATGATTTACCACTATAGAGAGTGTTCTATTTTACAATTTATCTACAATCTATAGTGATGACCATTTCAATATAATCCTATAAAATAAAACTGTCTGATTTGGTGAAACATAAGATTAAGTTTGAGGATCTTGAGGTGAAAGGATTTATTCATTCATGAATATCACCATGGGATTCACACATACTCTTTTCTATGAACTAAGACACAAATCATAGGATTTGTATTGACAATAAAAATATTAATTGGGTGATCGTTAAGAACTAGTTTCCTTTACCTAGAATTTATGATCTATTTTATCATCTTAAAGAAGAGTTTTGGTTTAAAAAAATATACCTATGAACAACCTATGATAATTTGATAGACTAAGATGAGGACATACTTAAGAAAGTGTTTTAGAGTTGATATAAAATACTTGTGTTTCTGATTATTCCATTCAGACTCACTAATGATCATGTGGTATTCATAGATGTGATTAACCATATCCTTTATCGATTCTTGGAATATTTTTTTATTGTGTTGAAGGATGATATTATGGTGTAATAAAATTCATGAATGGGAATGTAGTCCATTTTTATATCATTTGAAAATTCATATAAGAATGTTTTCTATATGATATTGTTTATATGTGTGACTTTTGGATCTGAAAGTTGATATTTCTGTGGAATTTGATATCTAAGAGGGAAATCTCAAAGGATCCTGAAATGTTACTAGCATTTATTTCAATAGAGGAATATAGAAATGTTTTTGAGATCCTGATCATCCAGGGTTTGGCTACTTACTATAAATAGTTTTTCTAAGACTTCTCCAAGCTTGTATCCCTGACGATAGCTTTAACTATAAGAGCATAATGTTTGAGTGTGGTAAAAATGTCAATGATCATTTAAAGAGTTTAATGTGATGTTGACTTCAGCACCAGTGTCGATTGTCCCAGAACCAGGTTTTAGTTACAATGATTTCTGTGGTGATTTATGTATTGGTTTGGAATATTTCTCGATAAAGGGGAAATATGTTGTTAATTATGGACCATTCCAGTTATTCCTTTATAAGGAGAACTATCTTACCCTTGATCTTGAGTGGGAATGAATTATGTATTCACTCAATATGTGACATCACTATATTGTTGGGTAGCTTTTTATAGTGTATTATAATCACAAAATCATGCATGATGTTTTAAAACATAGGGATCTAAACATAGGACAGAGATGCTAGGTTGATTATTTCTCTAATTTTGATTTTGATATCATATATACCATAAGGAATGGGAATATAGATGTAGATGCACTATAAAAAAGACTCTTTATCCAATTAGTGAAGGAATCAGTTGAAATGTGGCTTATAATGGGTCTCTCAATATGAGCATAAGAGTGGAAGAGGTTTGTGGAAAAATGTTATTAGGGTCAATAAAAGTTCTTTTTTCTTTTTAGACTAATTTTCACTTGAGATGATACAATAAATAAAGTGAAAAATGTTTGGAGAAATCCTAAACAGTTGAGAGACCTATGGTGAGTGGTCTTAGTCTCATAGTGGAGATTTATGGTTTCATGAATATTGGGTTGTTCCTTTTTTCGTAATGTAGTATTTTTTAATAAATTGATATGTGTCATGTTGTTCTGTGCACAATGAGGATACACTGATATACCTTGATTTTAGATTTTTATATTGGTGGCCCTGGATGAGGCGGTCAGTTGAAGATTCTCTATCATGATGTCTCACATGTCATAGAGTTATGAAAGATCTCTAGAGACTTGGTGGTGTCATGAAGCCTTTACACATTATAGTATTGGAGTGGGATGCTATTTCCCTTGATTTCATCTTTGGTTTATCAAAAAATACATGTGGGAATGATGGAATTTGGGTGATTATTGATAGAATCACTCAATTATTTCCATTCCCACTATTATAGGAGATATAAAAAGTGGAAAATCTTGGTGTAATTATTTTTTAGTGATTATGAGACATCATGGTGTCCCCCTATGGTTGTTTTTTATAGTTAATCAAGGATCACATTAATGTTTGGGAATGTTTTATATGAGAAAATTGGATCCCATTTGAAACTGGGTATGACACATCATATTGATAAGGTTGAAAAAATATGGAGTTATATCAAGGTTCATGAGGATATGCAATATGATTTTTAGTTTGATTTAGGAGGATATTAGTAGAGAAATTTTCCTTCGGGCGAGTTTAACTATAACAATAGTTATCGAGAATGATCATGATTCTACACTTTGAGGCTTTGTATGGGTGGCCATATCAATATCCCTTATTCTATGAAGACTTAGGATAGATTTCCATATTTGGGATGAGTCTTGATAATGAGATGCCATAGATTGGGAACTTGTTATAGAATTTTTTGATCAGAAAATAAATCAGAAAAAAAAATTTGGACCATATTCTTTAGCCACTAAAGTTTTTAATTGATTATTATTGTTTTGAAAGAGTTTTTACTCTATTGGTACATCATTGATTGGGTAAATTGGGTTTGTTATCACCAAGGTTTGTAGTACAATTTAAGATCATTAGGCAATAAGGAAGGGCGGACCAACCATTATAAATTTCACCTAGTTTGACTTCTATCCATGATTTGATTCATGTTTCCCAATGGAGGATGAATATTCTAGATACTTCCCTTGTTTTTAGTTAGCAGTATATAGAACATAAGAAATATACCACTTTTGTTGATAATTCAGTTCAAATTATGGATCGCCAATATAAGGTACCATGTGGTAAAATGTTCATCTAGGTCTTGGTACCTTGGATGTTCAGACATGATCTCCACAATACTTGGGTTTAGGAGTCGTTGATGAGGTAGCAGTGGCCTTCCATTTTTTAGATACAAGATCTTGTAAATATAAAAAGGATATAAATATATTATAGTGGGATGATTCAATTGAATAGTAACATTTCTAATAGTTATGTTCTAATAATTTATTTTGGTTTTTGTTTTTTTGTGTGAGTATTTTCAACCATGAATTGAGAAGAATATCATTAATGGAAAAGTAATAGATTTATTTGAATTATCATCATAAAACCAATATTAATACTATTCACTTGGTAGTTAAATGATGTTTAGTTGTATATAATTATGTTTAATAGTTTCTAGACATATTCCATGAACCAAATACACAATGTTAGAATTTTCTATGTATTTAAGTGTTACACTTTATGTAATGTGAAAAATAAAATTTTAAATAAAAATGAGGCACATATATAGATGTAAGATTAAATGAATCACGACGTGTAATGTATTACATGATACCTAATTCCTTATTTTGTATCTATTCGGTCATTGTATTGAAGTTTGATGCTTCATTATCTTATCAGCCTCCCTCTCTCGGCAACATATCTTACCTAGGTGATTAGGGGTGACTCTATTCCCTCTAGTTCACTCTATTCATTGATTGATCAATATTTATAGGCATCTGGTCTCATTGGGTAAGTATTCCTTTTAGTTTCAACTTCGTCTCTTGTTGTGGAATTGAATATGGAAAAGATTTGTTTTAAGATTTTGATTTCTATAAATAATTCATAGCCCCATTTCAAGTCTATTCATTAGATGGTAAATAATATGGATTCCAATCCATATGGTCAATGGTAGTTTGGTTTTATACAACCTTTTTGTTCCTTTATCTATTTACAAATTCAAATTTCTTTTATTTATTTTTGTTATTATCGATTCACTGTGATTTAAAATATAATTTCATGTTTGGAAATTCAAAAGGGAATGGTTTAATGTTTTATATGGGTTTTTTATTTTGAACATAATTTCTTTTATTGGGAAAAATGGATTTTCAAACCTTGAAGCATATGGTCTTAGAATGGAAATGGTTTTATAAAAATGGGAGCATGGTTTTCAAAAAATATATTAACAAACATTGCATAAATTGAATCATTTGTGTGTCGGTAAAGTGGCATGGTTAGCCTTAATTTGTGTGGAACCACTAAAACGTAACCTCTTTTATATTTTTGGATTGTGGTATGACTAAATATTAATTAGAAAAAACTATTTGAATTCTTTTCTTTTGAGTTTCCATTATGTATCATCCCATAGGTCTGATCCATAATGATAGGTAGATTGTTGATTCTGGTTGTCTACAACATGATATGTTATTTCTTGGATGTTATATAACATTTATATTTAATTTTCAGTTTGATTATGTTCTATCATAAATGAATAGAATGTTTTTAATTTGGTAAAATATGATATGAAATTTTCATAAATACAAGGGATTATATTTTAATTTTTTCAAATTCTATTATTGATAAAAATTATTGGAAAACTTTTTTCTATTAAAGAATGAACATTCTCATTATAGATTTTATTACTTTTAAACATAATTTAGTGGGATCCTAATGGTATTTGTTTCATGAACCATACTTATGGAATTGGTCAATAATAGTCATTGTTTTTTTAGACACTGGTAAAAAGAATGGTGATTTATGGCATGTTGGATTCTCTTTTTCCCACAGTTTTATGTAGGATAGCCTTGTGGAGATGACGATTGTTCACTTAGATACTTCTTATTCTGATTTTCTATTATTTTTTATTTATCCTTGTTGACAAAATTGTATATCCCTTGTTTTCGCTTCAGAATTTAGTTTAATTTATTGATTTATGTTTGTACATGAATTGTTATGTTAATTTTTTCCTCAGTATATAATGGGACGACATGGGTAAATAATATGGCCGACCCATTATGGTTTGTAAGAATATATAACATATAATTATCCCAATATTATGTCATTGGGTTTTGTCATCAAATTTAGGCTTTGCTAAATCTATTTTCAATAGATTATACAAAAAATGATTTGATGCCAATTATGACACACCAACCCGAGTGACCCGTATTAAGTGGCCATATTACTATATTAGATAGAGTTTCAAAATAATAAATAAAGATCTATGAAATATTTTATCATTAATGGGAGACTAGATATATTCATGATTCTCACATTACATTTAAAAAAATAAAATACAACATTAAACTACTCTGGAAAGTTTGTTATTTCCTTTTGTATAGCCTTAAATTAATTATAACACCCCTTAATTATATCCATGTAAAATGAAAAAATAACAAATGGTGATCGCATATGCTGAGTAATGTAAACATACAATTAATAATCTCATAGAATAAATAAAATATGAATAATATAGTGTAAATATGAAATAAAAAATATTCCATATAAATACTATCATAAATGGGGAATATATTCATGGATGAAAAAATAATAATTATTATCACATTGATAATAATATATAGTTCATTATGATTGATTTCATAATGTTTGATGTCATAATCGTACAATCAATAGAGCATTCCATGAAATCATATAGAAATATTCAAGGTGTATTCCAAATACAAAAACTAGTTTTTCACAAGAAACACAATGGATCATCGAGGGGATGTAAATGTCCAGTTATATCAAAAAATATGTCTAATTCATTCATTATTTTAAATAAAGGAATAAAAATTCAATATATATCAATATAATATTCCACATTTAAAAATAAAAATAAAAAATGTTACAATTTTCTTTAGTAAATAGGTAGAATAACATGATCATAATCTATCTAGAAAAATAAGGTGGATGATATAATTAAATTTTATCACCACTAGATAAAATGATACATTATATTATGTCGAAACAAAAAATAATACCTTTAGAATTACATTGAATACTGTCATTGAAAACAAGAGGAAAATATGCATGTCTAATTCTTAAAAATATTTAAAAAAATTTCTTGAATACTTAAACATATTTTTTGTTCAAAATTACCATTAAAAATAGTCATGAAATATTAAAACAAAAGAATAGCGGTGATGGTTGTAAACTACATTAATTTAATAAACTTTAAAATGATTATTCAATGAACAATTTTGGTAAAAATTATTAAATTATCTCATTTACAATACGAAACGGAGATCCATTTTTACCATTTCTAAGGAAATTAAAAACTATCTTAAAATAGAATTAAAAAATAATTTGACCATACTAATAAAATTAATGAAATTATTCTTTAAATAATGCAAATAGAAGAAAAATATTTATAACAATATGTATAAATAACTTCAATTTTTTATACTCATTTTTTCAGTAGTTCAAAGAACAAAGAGAGGAAAATGTAAAGAATTTTTCTGACACACATAAATAAGAATCAGTTAAAAAAATATGTTAATTTATTATGGTAAATTTATTATTATTTCAATTATAGGATATTTAACATTAAATAATGATCAATAAAATGATATTGCAGCAGAAACCCTATGTTTTGAATTCTTTACATTTAGATGTGTTGCATCCCCTTGATTAGTCAATATATAGTTAATAAATAATATCATTAGAACATTCTCATATATATTTTATTTTTATACATATTTTCATATCATTTACCATCCATTAATTTAATATTTTTTATTTATGTTAATCAATGATTATTGTTTGATATATTTCTCTAAAAAATATATCCACATATTGTATATTGTTGAAGGTGTTATAAAATAGTTATATCATCTCATGGACATTAATATTGGATATAATATAACTTTTGTCATTATATTCAATTTTATATTCATCCATGAATTTTTTTATTTTAAAAACTAAATCAAGTCTATTAGTAATGTGTGCAGTCCAAATGTATATAGAAAGGAAATTAGCATTATTAAATAGATAAATGGGTATGAAGGTAGATGTAATAATAAAAATATAGGATTATAATTATTTAAAAAATATAATATATAGTAATTTAAAACATATATATTACCATCCATGTAAAGTGTTGTAGAAAAATGAGCTTCTACTCTACACATAGACAATAGGCCATATGCACAAATATGTGGTACTTTCATTTACAATAGGATGGAATGGAGATATAAAATGGACATCACATTTACATAAAAACATATATGAATGGTTAATATAATAATATTTATGTATTTAAGTTGATATATTTATTTATTTTATTAGGTGGTTTAATTAGAAAGGAACTTGAAAAAGACAATATGAATTTATTCCTCTTATATTGGTAATATCTATTTGATTTCACCTTAATCCTCTTTGAAAATGTATTTTTTTGAGACAAATGCCACTTTGAAGATGGGGTAATTTTTAATGAACTTTTTGAAGCTATTTATAGAAATAATTGGTTATAGTATATTTCAAGAATATGATATAGAGGATTTACCTTTATTAGTGTGGTGTGTGGAAGATATATAAATATTTGATGCCTATTTATATAATAAATAGTTTAATCAACTGAATAGTATACAAATTATCATATATTTATTTATGATAATGGTATGGTCGAAATAAAACCATCCAATGTGATTTTAGAAATTTCATTATGTATTCCAAAAGATTAGTCCCTTTACATTTAGTCATTTCTAATCGTTGTACCCTTAACTGAATGCATAAATATTTACTGTAGTAACTATTCCTTTTGACAAAAATGTAAATGACAATTTTGACAAATATTAATAATTTTAATTCCAAATAAACATTTAATTTTATAGTATTCATTTTGTTCAATTGTTAAATTTTAAAATAAATATATGTTCATAAAACATAGTGAAAATAGTTTTTAGAAAAATAATTATTTTAAGCATAAAAACCATTATCAAAATTATAATTAAATATATTATTATTTAAAATGGAATTAAGTTGCTTTTAAATAATTAAAATAAGTATTATTTTAATTTAATGAAAAAATAACCTTGTTAATACTTGATTTAGAGTGAAAACACAAAATAGTTTCTCATTTAATAAAAACATTACATATATTTCCAAAATGATAAACATTGATTTCTATGTTCAGAATTCCATTTATATATAAAATATATTACTAATTAAAATATATTATGTATAGAAATGATAGTTTAAAAGAATATCATGATATTATTATATAATTATTAATTCGTAAATGTTAAATTATATACAAAATCATTGTTTATCACTATTCTACACTAAAATCGAATGTTTCTTTTAAATAGAAAAAACATCCCTATTATAATTTTGTAACATATTATTCAAAAAGGAAAATAATTTAATCCAATTGTTTTTTTAAAATTCTGGAAGATTGGTTTTAATAGCATTCATGATTAATGTTATGCGTATTATGTTGTAGTTTCTTTAGTAAGATATTTTTACACTGTATAATTATTGGTTGAGTTTTGCAATAATATTTAATTTCTGATGAATTCTGAAAATAAATAATTTTTTTTGGAAAATGTTAAGATGAATTTTAACTATTAATGAATAATATTTCTATTTTACCAATTCCAAAAAACATATATTTTATACTTTAGGTATATTATTTTTAATGAATAAAAGTGAATTATATTTCAAAAATCCCTTTTGGACACATCATTCAAAACTAATGGATTAAAAACAATTGTTTTATCACAAATATTTCATGATTCATTTATATTTAAATTTCTGTATAATAAATTTTCCCTATAATCCTAAAACATCTAAATATTTCATTTCCCTCATGTAACATTTTCTACAAACCATTTTGGAGAATTTCTATAATCACTCATTAGTTATTTTTATGAATTTCTCTAAATAAAAGAATCATTTTCTATTTATTACATTTGGTTATCATGAAAATAAGTTATCCAATCATCAAGAGAAAATATTTTATTTGTTAGTATTAATTTAGATATTTTTTCAATTTGAATGGTGTTAGTGGATAATTATGTTAAAATTTAACGGCATAGTAGGGAGGTTGAATCATAAAGTACATTTAATGAATATAAATTTATAGCTTAATGAATTCTTCTCTAATTACCATATAATTTGTATCACATAATAAATTTCATTATCTATTTGATCATGATGATTCATTAAATAAAAATAAATAATATGATGAAATATTTTTCCCAAAATCCTTATTTTTTATTTTTCTCATATATAGTTAAATTTATTGTAGATATTTTATATTAATTTTTTGGATTATTATAGCATTACAATAAATTATAATGTAATTTTACTATTAAACATTATCACCATTAAAATTATGACTATAACTCCCCCTCATAAATATTTATATATTGTTTCTTAAAATAATAATGATGTATCCATCATATATTACATGAGGGAAAATCATTCAAAATTATCCTGCATATGAGGATGTAAGGAAAAATAGATTTTATTATAGCTCCCCAGGTAGGCAGTTCATGGATTATATATTATTGAAAAGGTTTGATAAGTGAAAATGTTTTCTGAATAGATTATAATTAGTTAAAAAATTTCATCAACCATTTTTATATAAATATTTTTTTCGCAAATTTTTTAATAAAAAATTAAATCATGTTATAATATACATTAAATAATTGAATAAACCAATTAATATTTAAGTTTTTAAATAAAATTATTTTACATATAAGGATTTGATCAAAAATATGATATTTAATATTATGATTAAATTTATTTATTAATTTTTATTCAATATATTTTAAAAAATTAACATGGAAAGTAAACAAAAAAACAAAAAAAATTATTCATATCAAATAGATTTACCAAATATCATCGATTATTTGTTTAATTATCCATAAAATAACTCTAAATTTATTACTAAGGATTTTAAAATATAATGATAAGGAAATATATAAACTCAAGTTCATAAAAGAGACATGTAGATTGTTATTTCTTGTTGATAGCATGGAACAAAATATATTTCTTTCAACTATGATCCTCTAAATAAAATAGAATTATTACAACTATATTTAACTAAATACATTAAATACACTAATGTTGATTAAAATATTAATAATTAATGTTTGTGCTTCCTCAAATGAAGATATATAATTTTAATTTAAAAATATTATAGTTTAAATTAATATCCAAAATAAGATTAAGGATGTGAATTTGATTCCTTTAGGAGCCATATTCATGTATCTTTAATAGCCCTCCATGAATACTTTTACATATGTTCCAGGTCAAAACAATAATGTCATAGAAGAAACACATGTTGGGTGGTTGTTAATTAGGCTATGAACGATTTTAAATTATACCTCATATTGGATTTATTCTTATTTTATAATGAAACAATTTAATAGTTAAATATCAAGAACATGAACAAAATTTATAGAATGTGAATTTAAATCGAGTAATATAATGATTTTTTTAGCGCCCTCCCATGTGCTATATCTAATAAAAATATAGTGATGAAGTTTCGATGTTCAAAAATCCCAACATTTTTTTATGTTTATAATGATTCGGAAGGACTAAATATTTACCTTATGGTCGTCCCCTATTATATAATATAAAACCAATGCATCAAGACTATGATTACTTAAAATATCATAATTTAGGTTACATAAAAACATCTCCACTACAACAAAATAACAAAAAATAATGATGGTGACATTATTAAGATTCTATCAACGCGAAGAAATATAGATAATCAATATTAACCCACACGAGACTATGAGTTATATTAGGATGGAAAAAATATTCCATTTATCATCCATTTTAATTAATTTTATTATCTTATTTTTCACCCCCTTTACAAAACTCATTAATCCCCATCAATGTCAGATTTTTAACTTATCACACACTAATTTAGACACAAAATCATCTTCTTGGATTAAGAGATAAAATGCATGTTACCTTCCAAAAATATCAATATTATAATACTACTAAATCATAAAAATAATTTATAACATACCACATTATAGTGAGATTAATTACATATTATTTTGATGATCATTATAGTGTCATGAAAATTATGAAAAAGAATGAAAAATACTCCCAAAAGATGGGTGAAGCAAAGAAATACATATTGAATTGAAAATTTGATAACAAACCATAATAAATAATATTTTGAAAAGGGATTTAGCTTGGACACATACCAATTATAGGAAAAGGTCCATAGAGGGCATAAATCGTTGATCACTAGAATGTGGATAGCCTATGACACGCTAGCCCGTGTGTCATTGGCCAACAAATGAAGCTGTTCGTAGTGAATTTCCTACCATGAACCAAATCTGTCGCAAAAAATATTCACTGGTAAAAATCAGACAAAATTACACATGTCATACTATCCCCATGAATAAGGTAGTTCGTGAAAAATGTGTATTGAAGGGTGCCATGAAAATTCCAAACCAACAAATTGCGGTTAACACAGTCATCTGTGGAACATATTTCTACCATTGACTTTCACATAAGGTGCCATGTAAATCACACATACAGCTTCTCTAATAGTTAAAAAAATTACAACTACAGGAAAAAAGGGTGGTGGATGAGGTGGTGAAGGAACTCCTAAACGGAGAAGAGATTTGGGACGATCGAAAAAGGGATGAAGAACATATAGTGTGAGGAATAAATTTCTCCCACACCTGAAACTATTCACAAGACTCCATCCCACACATGAAGTAGTCCCAACAATACATGCCATGAACCACATACATAAAATAATTCAGGAAATTTCTCCCCATGAACCGTATTAGGGAAATCCCTTACAGAAAACCTGAAAACAAATAAAATATATAACAGAAATGGTTCACATACTCCCTATGCCGGAAATGAAGTAAACAGGTGACCCTTTTGGGATATTTTCTGTGGAAACCCTATTCACATTGTTGTACGCAGTCTCCCCTTTGAGGAATATACTTTGGAGCTAGTTCTTAACCAGCCAACGGTTCGTGGGAGCCCCTATGATGAAAATAGTCTATGTACCATCCTCCATTGTGGGCTCTTATGTGGATTCTTATACGCAGATAGCCAATGAGAAAAAAATTTCCCTCCTAATGCTCTATACCGAAGGGGATGTTCCCCTACACCCCTTCTTCGGATCACTATTGAGCAATGGTCCTGGCCCTTCATCCTGGTCCCTTCGCTACCATCACATCATCCCATGAAAAATAGAGAGTCACATGACTATCTTTTTGGGTAGGGTCGACAACATTTTCCATTGCACAATTGTTTTCCCCAAACATTCTTCCCTTAAATACCATGTGTTGAAAAAATCCTCATGAGACTCCTAAAATCTTATCACCTAGCCTTTATTCCTAGATTAATCCAGATCTCCATAAACATTCTCATTTTGAATGTTCCTTAGATATCATTACACATCCTTTCTATTAGATAAAATCTTTTTCCCTGGGGATTCTAGATCTTCATAAACTTATATAGATATTGGATATTGAAGCTTAGTGTCCTAGGAACACCACTTCATGACTATGAACATAATGACCCATCGGCTCTACAAGTGTTTCCCAAAAAGTTTACCCATCAACAAGAGACATATTCATCCTCAGGATATGTTTTTACTACAATAATACTCCTAATGGATCCCATGCTCTTTATGATTTCTCTTAATCCATGAATCCCCAGAATCATAGTTTACACATTCCTTCCCACTCATGTTCGAGGCATGTTAGAACATCCTATCCCAATTATCCTCCATTTAGTCATGTTTCCATCCACAAACGGTCCAAAAACAATCGCCTTAAGCTATGAGTTATCATTTAGACCACATGATATTAAACAGTATGGTATAAGTCCATGAAAAATGACATTAAATTGTGGTAGCAATGCACATTTTGTATGAAATTAAACTATACAATATGCGAGATTTTAAATCATTATAAACCTCCCTGAACATCAAAATTTGACTATCAAGGTCTTGAGGAAACCTTTATCGGACAATGCACATTATGCCCCAATGGATCTGCCTATGTCTTCCATAAAATGGAATGTCAATCATTGAATGATTCATCCATAAGGGATGTTTTTCATACCACTTTATGCAAAAAAAATTATTAAATTCCTCATATAATTTTCCAAATCCAGGATCCTCTAAAATCATTGATTTCACATTTCTTCCGTCTCATGTTCACAGCATGTCGGAATATCCCAACCTGATTTCCGTACAGTTAATCATAGTCCATGATATATGAATATAAACAATAGTATATGCCATATTATATTCAAAATGGCACCTCTTCTATCATAATAACATTATCTTTTGCGAGAGGAATCACTCTTCACCCTCTTCACCTCAGAACAAGATATGTTTGGATATATCACCATGATATGACTATCCCAAATATAAAAACTATTGTAGGGTGAAAATTAAAATTTCATCTCTCTCTCTTTTTTCTCTATTCCCATCTAACAGCAGATGATGTAGTTCATGCGATATTAGGGTATTTTTCCTCCTGTTGTTTCTCACACTAGGAATTTCTTAGTTGGGATTAATGTATGGTGGTGATCTGGACTTATTCATAGTCACAAAATATTAAAATCCTTCTAGGCGTAACCCCCAACCAAATCTACAAATCCTTATGAATTGAGTGCCTCCTAATGGTTCCAATCATAGGAGACTCCTCCCATCTGTATTCCTGAAGCTAAATGAACTACGAGTACTATGATTCCCAACCCAAATAGGATAAGTAGGTACCCTTTAACTAGTCATGAGATCCACATCTTCTCCTCCATGAAAATAGAGAACATTCCCCCTTCTGATGGGAAACATTCATGAATAATCCCCAAATCCTAAATCAATATTCAGGACTATGATTCCTAACACAACTGGGATATGCAGGACACCTTCTTGAAGGACTATGTTGAAAGGGGTTCCCTTCCAAAAGGTTCACCCAATTATGTCCAAAACAAATGTAACATCCTAAGGTGTAAGCTCCATGCTAAATGTACTATGAGAACTATGAATCCCATCATAATTAGTATATGTAGGATGCTCTTCTAAAGAACAAGCTCAATAGACATTCTCCTAAAACGTTAGTCCTTATAAATTGATCCCTTCAATTAAAGAGGGATTCTTCATAGGTGTAGGTTTCTTGAGCCAAACTATGTGGGCTCTGATTCGTCTCCTAAAGATATCTAGAAAGCCCATATTATGGGTCTGACACCCAAATTAAACCACCTTCCATCTATCCTCGATGACAGAAAGCTCAAGAGTTCCTCATTGGATGTCTTAAGTCCACATTGCCTCTATAGAATCAAATCCATGTATATCCATAAATATCCTGCAACCTAGGGGTATCCTATGGATTCAATCTTCGGGAATGAACGGAGGATTCATGAACATATTATCATTCATTAAAATTATAACAGAGTCCCAAAATAGGTAATAATTTCCCACAAAAGGGTGTGATGAGCTCGACCTCACATCCAATCAACTGGTTGAGTCTTTAAGTGTCATTGCCCAAATCATCATCCAAAATGTGTCTGCCATAGGAAATAAGGTCCATGAATCATGGATTCGAGGCCCGTTGGGTTTTTGTGGATATAAAAACCAACCTATTGGAGAATATCCAAGGAAATAATTTCCTAGAAGTATCAATTTCACAAATATTTAACCCCCTGCAATCACCCATTTCACCATTCGACTGTGGAACCTCCATCATAATATAAAAGGGATAAGCTGCCTAGTCCCTACGAGGTCAATCCAATTTCCCGAAATGGATAATGACAATGATTTTTCCAAAAAAATGAAGATGTGAAACTCTCTACCACAATATATGAGTGATGATTCTCATCAGGCCATTTTGGCATTCCCCCAAATGAGTATGTGCCTCACCTCGAGTCAAACAAATCTTCAAATTGTAGCTTATTTACAAAATTGTCATCACTTTTCCTCCAAGATGGTCATCATTGCGGTATGATCCCGTCTTCAAAATTATAATTTTTTTCCCCATGAATCATGACATTAACCTTTCATAATGTTATTATATGTTATCAAGATAAATAAGTAACCGAATTATTATGGTTTCACTATTGGAAATTCCCTTTTAACTAAATCTATACTTCATGATATTTTTATGCATAAATAGTACATGCTATAATGTAGCCATCCCTATTAGAAATGACTATCCATCATCATTTAAAGTTACTCTCACACAAGTATCTTCATGGAATGATAGCCTCTTTTTGATTTTTGTTTACAGATCAGATAATAGATCAATATCGAATCCTCTTAGACCATATCCTAACACATAAAATATTTTTACCAGATAAAATATATTAAAAAACAAAACATAATCACTTGAGATTCAAAATTTTATAATTTAAAAAATGAATAAATATATAAATATAATCCATTCTAATTTAAATCACCATCATTAAAAAAATAATTCTTATTGGATTTTTTGGTATTCTATGAAATATAATTAAAACCAATAAGTCTACAATCACTCTAAAATAATCTGAACATATATATATGAATTTAATAACCATATGTTAGAATTACAAAATAATTATTTAAGTAAAATAATCATTACCCAATTAATTGGAGAACTATATGGGTGCCCAGATCATTTCAAATATATCAGGCTCACCCGATGCTATCTGGGAACACCCATCATATAAGACATTACTAGTTCACCCGGTGCTTTTTGTATGTAACAATTGTATTTAATGTTGATGAAAGAAAACAATAATAATGTGCATAGTTATTTCATCACAAAACTCAATGATATAATAATTATTCCAGTTATATGTTGATTACCCTGTTGAAAAAATGGATTTCATGTCAATCTTTTAGAAACATGAATAAAATATTGAAATGAAAAAAGGGTTACCGAACAATCTATTTCAAACAAGGTTAACATGTTGTAATGAAATGTGTTCTACAGCTGTAACACCTTGATATTTTTAGGAGATGTATATATATTTTTTATTTTTATTGCTGTCTAGTGTTGTACTCTACAATAAGAAATGATTGTGCTATATGAAACACTAACTTAGGTTGATATATATGCAACACTATTCTTGGATCTGTTTCCGCACAATTATAGGTTCTTTTAGTATAATACATTTAATGCAATATAGAGTTCAAGTAAAAACTAAATATTGTTATTATACATTATAAAATAGCAATTATAATATAAATTATCAGCATTATTCACTTAATTATTAAAATATTATTTACACATGTATATATAACTAATTATGTGGTGAGTAATTAATAATAAATATAAATATAACCCTTTTTCAAAATGAAAGAACTTTTTCTTTTTTTTAAAATTTTAAATCATTTATTTTAGAAAATATAGATTCACCCTTGATCGATTTTTTTATTAAATTAATATTTATGAAATTCAATCTACCATTTAAGATTTAACTTATTTTATTTATAGATATGATATAAGAAAAAATTAAATTTTTCGAATAAAAGATGTATTTTTTTAAATAAAAATTTTCCACCTTTTGATGGATCCACCATTATAAATTTAGTTTTTTCACTATTTTATATTATATTTTACAAAATAAATATTATTTTTTACATCCAATTATAAAAATTTACTTTGGATTAATTTTTGAAAATTTTCTAAAATGTTTCATGTTTTTATGAATAGTAAAAATATGATAAATTGAAATTCAAATCCAATTTTTTCATCAATATAATTTATATTGCTGAATTATATTATTAAATGGTTTTATTGAATAAATGTATTATTTTTTGATAATTAAATGTAATTTATTCCATTTCTATTAGTTTTACATTTAATTTAGACGTAAAAAACTTTCTATTTTTTCATGATTTAACTTTTATAACTCATTTTCACATTCCAAAAATGTGATTAATATTAAATTAATTATTTCAACGTATGTGTTTATAATATTTAAAAATGGGTTTAATTTTTTGAAATACTGGGTCTAAATTATGTAAATATCTTTATTTAATTTTTTTTATTATAAATAACAACCTTAGTAATGTTTTATTAATATAGAAAAATATATAAATCAAGTAAATATTGGTAAATATAATATTATAATTTTAGTCGAACGGTTTTCTTAGTATCCTTAGATGATTTTATTATCTACCCAAATCATCCTTGGGTTAAAATGGTGTCATTTTGAAGCCACTTGGATGAGATTTAGAAATTTTCTAAATTTTATTTAATGAAATGTTAAATATGCATTACATAAATTCTAATTAATATATCATTTTTAATATAATGTCATATATAATATAAATTATATTTTATGTAATAATTTGAATGATATTTTTTTCATTTCTCTTTCTTTTTTTAAATTTTTTTGTAATTAATAATTTCCATAATGGATTATACATTGACGAAGGGGATATTATTCAATGGTTGAAAAATCAATAATATAATTTTTATTGAAATGTTAATAACCATTAAAAGACCAAAACTACTGACCATTTCATATTGGTGAAGTATATATCGACTTTATGCATCCAATGTGCATGTTATTGACCATTTAGATTCATATGAAAAAGGATATGAAACTTTATAATATCTTATTTAAAGTGATATAAAAGATGTAACATTCATGTTTTTATAAATATTTCTTTTTTAATAAATAATTTTAAAGAATTTATATATTACTAAATATATTATTATTAAATCTAGAAAAATTTAATTTTTTATGGTATTCTATTTTTAATTTCTAAAAAAATAATTATATTAAATACTTTAACAAAACTAATGTAATAATAATTTTATTAATAGAAATATCTATTTAATGTTGACAAAAATATTAAAATAAATATAATATGGGGTAATTAATATATCCAATGAATTATGTAGATAAACATGACCCCTTAATAACATAATAAATTTTTTTGTTCCAGGTTAACCACTTAAATTGATATTTTTTAAAATCTAAGAAATGAATAGTGTCAAAATTGACACCATTTAATTTTTTTTCAATATAATGTGAAAATAAATTATATAAAAATTATAATATATTTTAAAAAAATAAAATATTAATTATATGGAATATAAGATTATAATTCTTCCATTTATTGTCCAATATACAATATTAATAGTAAATAATTAGACTCCTTTAAAATTGATTATTTTGATACCATTTCTAAAATTAAAATTGAATAACTAAGTGATAATTAAAATGATAAGGTACTAATTGAAAAAAAAAGATGACTAAAATTTATTGGAATATGATATTAAAACCTGGTCTCATCAAATATTTTAATATATTTTATTTATGATGTTTTTGGATGAGTTTTGATTTCACTATAAATTAATATTTTGGAGTTTTCAAAAGAGCCTCTAAACTCAATTATAAAATGAAACATATTCCTTCACAACATCACTTTACATTGATCCTTAAATATCAACTGTCACATTCCAATTTCACTTATCTACTCTCATATTAACATTATATATGTTCTTTTCTTCATAAATGACCAACTTTAGAGCCATTAAGAGATGATCTAGATGGAAGTCGTCAAGGATGAGGATATCTCCTTGACCGATTATATCTAACATATTTCTTATTATACATACTATATATGAGTGGTTTCTTTTATAAAGTAATAATTCTAGTATCAATACTATTCTGAGGTGTTATTATTATAATGGAATAATGATATTCTACCTTCTACACATACTAAAAATTGGTAATCACCATGTGAGCTTATGTATGAATTACCGTCTCCACATCGTGGTGTAATATATTTTTAATCAAAAAATTATTTAGATGGTTATAATGATAAAAATAATAGATATATATATTTATTATGACATGATATTGGTTTTTTAACATCTTATATACCATACAGTTCCTTATGTTTTTACAATTAAGTAAATGATACCATCACTTGTGCATATGTACGACCTACCATATCCACGATGTGATGCGAATTCATTTTCCTTATTCACCATTCTATTATGATTATATCATTTTATAGAGTGAATAAATGTGATTTTTAATACATTAATATAATTATTCCACAGAAATAAATATTTTATATTTTCATGAACCAAATCTAATACGACAAAACATGCATAAGAACATGAAGCAGTTAACACGTTAAAGATGAGTAATAATGTTATTAAAAAATAGGAATGAGTATGATCACATATGATATCATAAAGATGAATATTTTTCATTAATTGTTTAGTACATTATTTATACCATTAAAAATGTGGTTCAATCCTGTGAGAAGGATCCCAGACCTATGTAAAGGAATTTATGTCTGACATTTATTTCTGTTAGAAAGATACCTTATACACCATTTGTTTCCTCAACGTAGAGTACATACTACCTATGAATGTATTATATGTTTTTTACATTATTTTATGGATATTTACATATCTGTTTTATGATATCTATATTATGGGATTTATATATTAAATTTTATCAAAATGAGTAAGATAGTTTTGTCTCAATTTTTCTGTTATAAGGAAGAAAATTTTTTTTCCACCAATTTTCATTTACATGTTCTATACACTACTATTTGACATGTTATATATTAAATATAATTATTTTCATGATATTTTATTATTTAATTAGTATTATGATTCAATTGTTTCAAAGTGTCATGGGACAAATTGGAATGTTTAAATATTATTTTCTTCAATAAATGTTTTTTAAAGTTCTCTTAAACTCATTTTCAAGGAAAAAGGGTTTATAAATTTTTTCCAGAAACCTAATTATGTATTAAAGGAAATATGTTTTAAAATTTTGTCAATATTTAATTTCATTTTTTCATGTTTATTTTCAATTAAAACATTCTAAAAATGTTTTATTTTGTTCAAAAAAATCAAAGAATAATGAATATTTTTCTCAGAAATTATTTTCATGTGATCTCTGAAAATTATTTTCCATATAAGATAACGTTATTTGATTTTACGTGTGATTTAATAGTGATATAATTTAATTATATACATATTATTCATTCATGAAAATATTTATGTTAATGATGGAATTATATTTCAGGAATTCATTTATTTTTTGTGTTAAATTATGATTGAATCTATTGATTTCCATGGGTTCTAATGTGGTGATTTATTTTATGTTCTTATTGAACATATATGTATGGTTTTCATTATGTGATATTTGTGACATATATCTCCCACCAAAGCATCGGGTAACCATGGATAACACTTGAGGTATATATATTATGCATGAAGTTGATTTCATGTTCACAATTTTATGCATGGACTTGATTTTCATGTCCATATTCATGAGTTGACCTGGTTTCCATGTCCATATGATTATTTATGGGCCTCATTTCTTGTATTTTAGTTCATGAGTGAATCTTTTCATATTTATGCATGTTATCAAAGATACAATTTTATATGTATGCCCTAATTTCAATTATTATGTTAATATTATGATCTCATAGATAAGGTTATTCTATTATCTTATTATCTATGTCTTATAAACAACCAATATTTGTTGCATGATTTTTGATAAGCATGGTTTGACCTTTTATTTCCATGATAATGTTTTTATACCATTATTCATGTGAAATTACTATATATTTTCTTTTTGTACCCTTACTTAGCATATGATCTCACCCCTTTATATGTTTTCTTTTCATGGTTTTTTACTGAATGGTTTGTGGTATGGTTACTAAAAGGGATGATCTTTATGATAGAAGTGGAAGATCATTCATCAAATTAGATGAATGTGTTTGATGCTTCAAAAGGAACTAAGCTAATATGGTCATTTTGTGTTTTTGTGTAATGTTTTATGTATTCAAAATTTTTATGTAATTTCCATTTACAACATGACTGGGTTACTTATTTGGTGTCAGATCTAATGTTTAGTAATCCTTTGGAAACTGGGAAGAAAAAAATATAGTGAGATACCAAGGGATATTTATAAGGATATGTCCAGTTATTTCCTAAATATAAGTCTAACAATATCTTACATTAGTATAATATACATAAAAATAATGAAGAACCAAGGATTAAACATAGTGTGTTATAGATTGATATTTTATATGAAATTTCCCTTGGATATGTGATTTTCATATATGATTATTGTCTCTCACCCATTTCTATCATTCCTAGAATACAACAGAAACAAGATAGATTATGGTAAACATTGAATGATTCAGATGTGGGATGTATGGAATTTATAGAAATCAATTTCCTTTGTGGAAATATCATGCATATGATCATAAAGGTGGTATATGTATTGGTTATACTACTAAGGATAAAGAATTTGTAAACTAAATCTAAAGGGAATGTGTTGTTCTAACATTATAGTTTACATTAAATCGGATAATCATGGTTTGATTAATGTTTAGAAACATTAATGCACTATTCATATATTAGGAAAGTCTATGATAAGGAATCATTAGTAATGGGTAAAGAATAATGTTCAATGACTGAAGTGTATATGTTTTTTAATTCAGGGATTATGTATAAGTATTTTCAGTATAATTTTTCATCAAGGATTTAAAAGGATATGATTAATGGTGAGGAAGATATAGAAATGTGATTTATTTGAAAGATAATACTTTTATTAAGGTAAGGTAATACTTAATGTGTTCATGATTTTGACCTACTTCTATTTATATTAGATAAGGATATGTTGGATTTGATTAATTTGATGATAGTAGTTATGTATTTTTTGACATTTGGGTTATGCTATCATGGATAAAGATTATATAAATTTGGAATGAAAGAATATATCCAATAATCATTTATGCAAGGAAACATGCAAGTTTTTAATAATTATTTATGGTAATTTTGGTTATTACCATGTATCAAATGAATATAATATTAATTTATTCACAGGTTTGGAATTTGACAACCAAGATCAACCATATGAAATATGGTAGATAAATGTTAATCTAATTTAGTTCATCTATTTATAATAATATTTGTTTTTAATTTTCCTATGGATTGTAAGTGTATTGATTTATGGATAGTATATGTTAAACTCTAGATACATATTGTTTGATTAAAGTATTACCTCACTATAGGTGGACTTGTGAATATTGGATGACTTGAGCTTACCATTTTGTTGTGATAAATGTATATGGAATGACCAATCATTTTATTTATAGATCACATTATCTTTTAACACTTTAGGATTGATATATTAAACTTTATTTAAATTAATAAGTGATGAAGTATAAATTGTTCCAGACACAACCAATGGTTATATTGTACTAAATTCACTATATATATCTTTCCATGAAAATTATTCATCATTTCGAAAAGGGATCATGATGTAAAAGTGTGTCTTATTCTCATCATTTTTTGACATCAATGACCTCTTTAATTCTTCTTTATTTTATGTTTTTTTAATTTCAATTTTTTATGGATCACCTACCTTAATGTGATTAGTCCTATTTATAAATATCTATGATTATTTATACTTTTCCTCCATGCCAAAATCTTTTCCAATGTTCTCCTACATGGACACATATTTATGATTTACATTGAGTAACTATTATTTAGTGACTAATTATTTTTAATGGGATATTGTACTATTTGTTTTTATGATGTGGGTATCTATGAAAGAAACATTCAACTATTATACTTTTATAACCCAGATGAATATCATGGGTGAAATTCATTGTAATGGGGGTAGAATAAAACACCCCAAGATTCATATGTGATAGTTCTCTATAATTTCATTGATGTATTGTGTTATACTCTTCATCAATATAATATTTCACTACCTGAAACACTAGAATAAATTTATGTATAATCAAAACTATGCTTGTCTTGTGTTATAAACACATTCATGCTATTTTAATATAATTCATTTTAAGCACAACCGAGATTATGTGAACATAAAAAAATTTAATATATTACAGTATAACATAGCTATATTGTTAGTGGGTAATAATAGTATCAAATGAATTAATAAATTAATCATTAAACATGTATATATAATTAATTCTTGGGTGAGAAATTATTATAAATTAAAATAGAAACATTTGTTAAAATAAACAATATTTTATGAAAATCTATTTAAATGCCCATAATTGAGCTCATAAATTAATAAAATAACTCTTAATAAATTTTATTAATGAAAGATATATTTAATATATTCAATATAATGTTTAAAATTAATTTCATATGTTTTCTAGAAATTATAAATGAATAAATTCAATTTTTTGGATAAAAGAATTATTTGTCAAAAAATGCATTTTTTCAGCCATATGATGGCATTCCAATTTTCAAAAAAGAATTGAAAATTTTTATATTATATTTCACAAAAATAATATTCAAATTTTAATGTATAATATAAAAAATTACTTTGGATAAATTATTTATATTTTTCGGATAATTTTGAGGTTCTATTGAAAGGTAAAAATATTTTAAATTTTCATTTAAAAAAACATTGCTCATTAAAATAAATTATATAGTAAATTTATATTATTGAATTATTTTAAAGAAAAAATTGATTATATTTTAATCATTTAAAAAACTGCATTTATTATCATTAATTTTACATTGAATTTAGATGTAAAATCATTTCAATCTTTTCCATATTTTAGCATTTAAATCTCATTCCTTTATTCGGAAAATATGATTAATTTTATGTTAATTAATGAAACATCTATGTTTTTAATTTTAAAAATATGATTCCTTATTTTTCATTAATGGGTATAAATTACGAAAATATCATTAATTTATTTCATGAAATTATTAATAGTATCTTCAATATATTTTTGTTAATATGTTAAAAGGAAAAATTGGGTAATTAATGGTAAAACTAATATTATAATACTACCCTATCAATTGTCCTAATATCATTAGAAGAATTTTCTTCGACCTAAACCATCCTTGGGTAGAAATTGTATCCTTTGGAATCCGATTTTATGGGACTAGGACGTTTGATATATTTTATTGAATGAGAAGTTAAATATATCTTACTCAAATTTTAATAATTATATCATTTTTAATATAAGGTTATTTAAAATCTAAATTATACTATAAATAATAATTTGAAATATAAATTGATTTTATTTTTCATGGATTTTGTTTTAATTTTAAGGAATTAAATAATTATCTATTAGCCTTATACATTAATGCTGAATAAATTATTTAATTGATGATAACCCATTAAAATATTTTTTTATTAAAATGATAATAACCATTACAAGTCCAAAAAAAACGTAAATTTGTTTTGGTCAAGTATATAATGTCCATAATCAACCTACGGTAGAGTTATTTAACATTTTTAGCCATATATAAATGATTATGAAAATTTTAATATTTTAATTAATGTGATGTTGAAGTTGTTGAATTCATGTTTTAGTAAACATAAAATTATTCCTATATTATTTTATTGAATATATATTCCAATATAAATATTCCTATAAAATATAATAGAATTATATTCAATATAAAATTTTGTTTTTAATTTCTAACTAAAAAATAAGTTTAATAATTAATTACACAAAACTTAATTTTTAAATATATTATTAATTGATATATTAAATTAATGTTATTAAAAATATTTAAATAAATATAATTTTATATAATTAAAATATGAAATGAAATTTTCTAATAAACATTACCCATTATGGACATAACAAAATTTTTAGTTCGAGGATAACATTTAATCTTGATATTTGTTGGATCGAATATATAATAAGATGCTCAAATACAAGAGGGGGGGTGAATTGTATTCATTAAAGTATCCTTTAAAACCTTTAAATTTTATATAAATTTTTTTAAGAAATATTATTAACCTTAAGAAAATTTGTTTCTTAAAGTTAGTTTTTAAATTTAAGAAAACATAGTTTACCAAAGATTATCAAACATTCACCAAACCACTTAATGAAAAGATTCAACCTTAAGGAGTATAGAATCTATAATATAATCAGAGTAACAAAATTATAAAGTATAAGAGTTATATACTTACTATCATTAACAATGATAAGAATATATCATTATAAAACCAAATTAAAATAGTAAACAAGTAACAATAAAATTATCTTAACCCAAAGAGAAGGGTATCCAGCAACCTTGGATAAAAGTTCCTTAATTTAAACTTTCAATAAAGTATGTATTACCCAATCCTAGGTAAGCCGTCAATTGAATTATTGTTATCTGGTTTGCTATCCCCACAAGCTCTCGTTTTAGAAGAAATCAGAACCTCTGTTTTCCAAACCCAGATGCCCATGATCAGCATGATCAGAGTCCACACAAAGAAAGTCTGAACAAGATGTTCAAACCTGAACATGATGTTTACGACATCCACACGATTCAATAAGAGTTTTAGGAGCCTCTCTCTCTATAAATCACTTCACATCTTGTTCACATGAATCACGTTCCTCCACTCTCTTCGTTTGTTGTTTTTCAGGTTCAAATGGACTTGTATTTATAGGGAAAACTTCTCAACTATTGGCTCCAATTCAACTGTCATATTTTCCTTAAATTTCGGAGGGACCTGGACACGTGTCAAACAAAAAACGGTTTTTTGTAACAGATTGTACCACATCGTTCCAAGTATAAGAAACACTGCTAAGTTAAAGATAAGTTTTATGAATAATAAAACATGGAATCTGATAATATTGGAATGCTACATTAGAAAATTATAACATTGTCAAGAAAATGTATTCTTAAGAAAAAATAATTCAGATTGGGAAAATGGTATAACATTGGTACTTGAATCAGAATCATAAAATTCGTATCACTTTTGCACCGGAATCGGTATCTTGAAATCGGTATCAATTTTGCACCAGAATCGATATCATGACATAATAATGATTTTTTCACTGAATCGGTAACATGAAATCGTATTGAATTTTCCACTAGAATTGTTATCATTAAATCTTAATGACTTTTGCACAAGAATCGATAGTATAAAATAGAATGGATTTTGCACCGGATTCAGGATCATGAGATCGTAATACTTTTGCACCAGAATTGGTATGATAAATCTGTAAGTCTAATAGAATGTAGAAACGTAATGATATATCTATAAGTATAATGGAATGACATGTTTGGATCTTAAAAACAGTTCTTAAGGAAAAAATAAGAACATTAGAAAAAAGTTGTGGAGATTTTTAAAAAATAATACAATAAGTAATAGAGAAGTCATAAGATAAACTTATTGATCCAACAATCTCTAAATATTTGGAAAGCACAAACAACATTTCTATGGAAGAATATATTTACTTATATAAACAAGTATGAAATACATATCTCCCCCTTTGGATGAGATTTCAGTAAAATACGACTAAATCCCCCATAGGTTTTGTTTCCCAAGGATCGCATATTTGATCTATAGTATTTGGTTTTATTTCTTAAGAAGATATGTCCCCTTTAGATAAGAATTTCATATTTAAGTAAAACTCCCCCTTACATGGAAATTATCCTTTCTTACCATATTTCACATATTATATTCTCCTCTTTTGAGATCTTCATTAAATTTGTCCTTTAAATAAATCTTGCACCTTTGATATTTTCCAAAAGGGGGAAAGGAATGGAGAATTATAAGATGTACATGTAAGGTTAATCAAGAATACAATCATAAAGTAAATAAAGAATGCAATAATATTCTTATAAATGTTTGTAAATATGGTTTATATTAAAAAAACATCTAAATGTAAGGAAAATCATCCATCCTTCTTCTGCTCAGATAAATTTTTTTTAACAAGGCTTTAAGTTTCTTCACTTCCTTATGATCTTCTTAGATCTTTTTGAAAAGATATCCTATTCCTAATTCTTATTTTCTAAAAATAGGGTCCTTTCTTCATGAGGGCCAACCTTTTTTCGAAATCATCTCTGACATCCTTCTCACTGCTTACAGATCGTGCAACCGAATTAAGTTGATTGGCCTTTTCAGAGATTGATGCCTTGAACATGTTGAACTCAGTTTCACATGTGTTGAATGCTCCATTTGATGAATACATGAAGTCAATAAACTGACTATGCTCTTCATTAATGGTTTTGGTGTGGTCAAAGACTTTATTACATGTCACCTTTTGAGGTTTGTAATCAATCAAAAGATTACGGAAGTCTACTTCTTGCTTGACCACTAGATCCATAAGAATATTTGTCGATTCCGTCTTTTGATTTAGGGTTTCTTGAATCATTTTACTCCGACCATCTAATTTGTGAGAACCAAAATGGTGCTGACAAACTTTCTTAAAGACAGCTTTACAACGTCATGTTCAATAGATGATGAGGATTCAGAACCTGAAACATCATTTCCTTTCTAAACTCAACTTGGAGATGATGAAACAAGATTTTATATTCTCATAGAAGACATCTGAGGTGTTTTCTCTTGAGATGAGACAATCAACAAAATATTTCCATTGAAATTTTTTCAAACTCAAGATTTTTCCTTTGATACTTGGATAAATTATGTTCTTTATGTTCATCTTCTTCTACTGGAAACTCTTCTTCTTCCTCACCTAGTTGATCAACCTCTTCTTTCACTTCTTATTCCACTACAACTTCAAATTGCTCTTCATCTTCTACTTATACTTCTTCAGCATCTTCTTATTCAATTTCTTCTTCAACTTATTCTTCAACATTTTCTTCTGAAACATATTTACAGACTGAACTCGAAGGCGTTCCAATGTAATCTTACACTTCCCTTAAAACATCAAAAAATCTTCTTGAACTATTTGATCTTATATTTCATAAACATGATCTCATAAATTTAGAACTTTATTGTCATTATGGACATCTGGAGTGACAGACAGCTTCTTTTGAACAACATAAGGTCCAGGAACATCTTGAGATTTCATTTCTAAAGCTTTTTGTAATGACTGACAAACTTGCTCTTCTATGTATTTCTTCTTTAACTTCTTCTCATTCTATTCTTTTTCAATTTTTTCATCTTGTTTTATTTTCAAGGGCTTAGACTATATAGGGTTTAAGCCAAAAGATAGATATCATACCTTTCTCATAGCTTCCATTTCTCTCCACTTTGAAACTGTTGCATTGGAATAGGATTTTGGTTTCACTGCAGGAGGAGGTGTTGATACTGAGAGTTCATGAACTGGTACTAGAATGCATGGTTCATCAAGTTTCCTTTTGTTTGGTACTAATTTTGAAGATTCCTGAATATCACCCTTGTTCTGGATAATAATTTCTTCAAAACTATTGGATTCGGGTAAAAACACTATCTTCATCCTACTTAGAGTTTCATCACTAATAAAAAAAATCATAAAAGGCTTTGAGACTAATCGACATGGGACATTCAGCTCTTGAAGGATCATAACAATTATCCTCGATATAGTTTTCAGATACATAAGAATTTGAGATCTGATGGTTCTACCATTTATTTGTTAGATGGTGAGAAAGATGTACATAACCAAGTTGATCTTTCTTAAGTTGACAAGAATGTCTAAAAGAAAGATATAACATATCATTAGAGAGTTCATATCTTTTTTCTGAGATTAGAAATACTTTCACCAGAGAGAAATCATCTTGTGGTTCATTGAAATATTGTAATCTTCCTATTCTTAACATACGCGAGACCAAGATAATCCAAAGCCTTGAATTTCGCAAAAGAACCATCCATCTCAAGACGTTTTTTGGGAGCATAGAATAGCTTCCTCATCATTTTTTATGTTGAGAACATCTGTTTCTTTCTAATAGGTCACTATATTGATCTTGTAATAACATTTGTACTTAAACAAATGATTTCCATCCTTTTGAAAGAAAGTAATAGATTCATAAAAATGAATAACCAGATCAAGAAAAAATAGATCCTGAGCTTTCTCCTTATCCACACAAACACTTTCTCATCAATTAGTTTGTATCACCTAGGAGATAAGAGAGTCATTTTTTGAAAATAAGAAAACACATACAAATCTTTCCCTTAAGATTGAACTATCCTTTATTTCCTTGATAGTTGATATCTGATCTATTGAGGATCCCAGAGACATTTTGAATGAAAGCGACAAAGGATTAGGGATAAAGACCTTGTTGGCAACAAAACATCAGCATAGATATCAACAAGGATGGTGTGACAGTTATAAATGAGGAACCCCTTATATAGAAATGGTTTATGAGCATTCAACTTTTATAAGATAATCAAACATATGAAAATGATCTGATCTGATCTGAGGGATGGGGATGATTATAGAAAACAATTATTATGATCTTTTATAGTAATGTAAACAAGGATTTAAAAGTTTGAAATACCAACAACTAAAACATAAGATAATAAATTATAGTGTAAGAAAGTGTACCTCTCGGAATAATATGAGGAATTTATCTGTATTATAAGAATTGTCTTGAATGTTTTAAAATTTGGGATTTCAGTACCGAATTATTCAATACCGATATTTTAATTACGTAAATTTTCAATATCAAAATTTTCAATAATAAAATTTTCAATATATAAATTTTCAATACCAAAATTTTCATTCAAGAAATATAAAATTTTATGAAGGAAATAAATCTTAAGGAATGATGAAATTTTAAAAAGAATAAAAAGCATAAGGGAGGGGGAATAATATGTACTCCCCCTAAAATAAGTAGTAGTTTAATGTTAAAATTTTATTTAAACAAGAAGTAGATATGAATTATTACCTTAAAAAGATCATTCCTAGCATCTGTTTAATGTATTTAAATCTATCGGAAGACAAATGGTTTTGTAAAAATATCAGCATGTTTTTCAAGAGTTTCGATGAATTGAATAATAATATCTCCTTTAAGTGTGTGATCCCTAAAAATGATGTCTAATATGTATGTGCTTTTCAAAGGAGTGATGTGAAGGGATTTTACTTAGAGAAATGGTTCTTGTGTTATCACAAATTATTTTAGTTTTGGATATATTAATACCATATTCTGTGACTGTGTGTTTCTCCCACAACACATGAGCACGAAAACATCCAACTGCTATATATTCAGCATCAGTAGTGGAAAGTGATATAGAATGTGGTTTCTTGGAAGACCAAGAAACTCAGAAATCTCCGAAATATAACAATTTTTTGATCTACTATTCCTATCCATTTTACAACCTCCAAATTCAGCATCTGAAAGAATTTTATTTTCAAATACACTTTCAGAAGAATAAAATATGTCGAAATATAATGTTCCCATTAGGTAGTGACAAATTATTTTTGTTGCCTTCATATAAGATTCCTTGGGATTGGATTGATATCTTAAACATAGGCATACTGAATACAACATGTTTGGATGACTAGTTGTCAAGTATATAAAACATCTTATCATTATTCTAAATGATGTTTGATCCACTGGTTTCCCAGGTTCATCATGATCAAGAGTATTTGAGGTACTAATAAAAGTAATTATACTCTTAGTGTTGTCATATCCATAATTTTCAAGATGATATTTAATATACTTATTCTGAGATATGTTTGTACCTTCTGGTTTTTGAGAAAATTGAAAACCTAAGAAAAATGTTATATCTCCCATCATGCTCATCTCAAACATAGGTTTCATAATATTCACAAAGGAATTGGTTATGGATTGCAGAGTTGATCTGGAGATAATATCACCAACATGAATTTGAACAAACAAAACGTCTTTGGAAACATTCTTAATAAAAAGGATTCGATCATCAGTTTCCTTAACCTAATTATTTGATGCATAAATCCTGAATGTCTATCATTCCAAGCTCTAGGGGCTTTTTTATGTCCATATAATGCTTTTGTATGTTTATAAACAAGATTTGGATATTTTCTGCCTTTATAACCAAGGGGTTGATCTACATAGACTTCATCCTATACATAACCATTAAGGAAATCACACTATACATCCAATTGATAAGGTTTAAAATTAAATAAAACTGTAAAGGATAGAAGAATACGAATAGATTCATGTCTTTCTATAGGAGAATATTTTTCTTCATTGTCTATGCCTTCTTTTTGGTTATAGCCTTTGGCAACTAATATTTATTTACTTCTAAAAATAACTCCATTTTAATCGCATTTGATTCTAAAAACCCATTTCACTCCAATAATAGAAGTGTTATTATGGTTTTAAACCATAGTCCAAACTTGATTCCATATGAATTTGTTGAGTTCATCATTCATAGCCATTATCGAACCATCCTCACCAAAGGCTTCTTTAGGAGTATTTTGTTAAACATGAGAATGAAAAGAAACATGTTCAACTTCATTCCTTGAAGAACATCTAGTTATTACTTGTTGATTATCATTTCCAATTATATTATCACTAGGATTATTCATAAGTAACAACTGAGTAGGATTTTGAAAAACTAGTTTATCAGCATATGGTAAAAAATATTCAGGTGTAAATGATTCAGAAATTTTTTCTTGAACATTATCCATGACTGAAATATCTTCTATCAATGGTTGGTGATCTACTTTAGAAAATATATTAGGAAAAGATTCAGGTTGTTAGAAAAAAAAGTATAATTTTCATCAAAATTTAAATTTCATATTCCTTCCATAGTGCATGTGTTTTTATTGAGAACTTTACGTTCCTTAGAGTTAGTGGAGTATCCTAATGAGATTCCTTCATCGGATTAGGGTGACAATTTATGTAAGTTATCCTTGGTCTTTAAGATAAATACATTACAACCAAGTGATTTGATGTATTATACTTTTGGTTTTCAGCTAGTATATAACTCATAAGGTGTTTTATTATGAAAATGTCCTATTAAAACACAATTTATTAAATAACAAGCAGTACTTACAGCTTCAACCCAAAAACGATTAGCTATTGAATATTCAATCAACATGGTTCTAGTAATCTCATGAAAAATACAATTTATTCTTTCGACAACAACATTCTCTTGAGGAGTTATTGGATCTGAAAAAATGTGAGCAATAACTTTTTTTCTACAAAAACATTCAATATCAGAATTTTAAAATTCACCTCCATGATCACTATGAATAGTTATCAATGGTAGGTTTTTCTCATTTTTAGCTTGGGGTCTAATTATTTTGAAATAAGAATTGGATTCAGATTTGTTTGCAAGAAAATAGACGCAAGTATATCTAGTGTAGTCATCAACTATGTAAAACACATAGTATTTGCCTCCAATACTTCTTATTTGTGTTATACTAAATAGATCCATGTGCACTAAATTTAAGGCATTAGAATTTGTAACTTCACTTATAGATTTAAAGATACATTTATGTCTCCTTCCATATTGACAAGGATCATGAACTTTTGAAGAATCATGATTAATATCTGGTAGATCCTTAACAATGTATTTCATAGAAAGTTTACTAAGATCCTATAAGATACAATGTCCTAATATTCTATGCCAAAGCCATGATTGGTCTTCGATTTGACTTAGGCAAGACATGTCACGAACCAGGCCGGTGCGTCATCCGACCTGGCACCCGACCCGGTCCACGACATGGCCCAAAGGGCGTTCCCGATCCCCACGGTTTGGCAACTAGTGCCGGGCATCAAAACAAACCAATTGGGAACGGTTTCGACCATGACAAACATAAATAAACATGAAATGAACATGCAGATAAATAAAGGAAAATAAACTGAAAAACGTGGCAGTAGAAAAAGGAATATAAAAAAGAAACGTGACATACCTCAGGTGACCCCGTGGATCACCACAGTACGACAACCACACTCGCTCCCAAAAGTGATCCAAGACTGAAACCTGCAATTGAAAAGTAAAGTAGGCGTGATCACCGAAATGCTCAGTAGGAAGGCCAAAATATAACCACGTCTTATGACTCCGCCTTTATTAAGAAATCCAACTATGCCAGTTTGAAAATAAGATATAATAAAATAATGTTTTCCCTTATTTTAAAATTCAAGTAATGAGTTTTCATTTTCAAATAAATCATTTCAATCTTACTATATTTTCAAAATAGGTTATAAGAAATTCATTAACATTTCAAAATGAAAAGAAACCAGTTTGGAATAAAATGTGATTTTTTTTCAAACAAGACACCAGGTATGAAAAAACTGAAAAGAAATTTACCACACTAGCAGCATGTCATAGATGATCACTTTGTGTAATCCCTATAGGTATCTAGTACAAGTGGGAACCTAGAGACCTCATACCTCGGTGAAACGTGGATCAGAAGACCACGACCCTCAGAAAACGTGGCTTAGAAGGCCACGACCCTCAGAAAATGTGGCTTAGAAGACCACGACCCTCAGAAATTCATATGTTTAGTTAGTGTTGTTGCGTCAATCCTGATAGTCAAACCGGGACCAACCCCTGCCATGTCATCTAGCATACTAGTCCTGGTCACCCACCTAAATACCCGGGTTTCCCATTGTGCTCTATTTCAAGAGTTGGTGAGTTTTTATTCATCATGTAAAGATATATGAACATAAAAGTTTCTTTATCAAAAGATCATTCAACCTCTCACCATTTTTCTTACTCCTTAAGCTCGATCCCCCTCTTTCACGTCACACAATGCATGAACATCATCGTTAGGCACATCATAACACTTTCAACATACAAATCGTTTTCTAAAACCAAGGGGGCGTGCCTCAAGAGAGGTTTTTCTTTTTCCATAAAACATTCTTAAGGTTCCAAATGGGCTTTATACATAAAGGGAATACTTTTTACAATTAAGTGGCCAAAAGACCAAAAACCTTTGGAAATACACATTACCAATTCAAAACCACTTTAGGAAATCAATTTTTGAAGAAAAAACACTTAAGACCAACGACATTTGAAATACATTTCAATTTTCCAAAACAAGGCATAATAGTTTCTAGAAACTGCAATCAGATTCCGTAGCATGTGTATATAGAATAGTGTAAAACATATTTTTAAAAAAACCCAGAAATTATGAATTTCAAATTAAAAGCTTAGGCATAGTGGATCTACCTCAAACAAGTCGTTATTTGTCGATGGCCACTCGAACCGACACTTGGCACACACACGCACATGCATTTATACATATATATATACACCCCTAGATACATTGCACATATTCCCCACGCCATGAGGGAATATATATAAAGAGGACATATATATATATGCCTTACCCTATGCATGTACGTGTAGGCGTTCCTGACACCCGCAACTTGAAACCATCGTAGCAAGGTCCAACGCACTACACAAATAATTTAATAAAGTAATTAAACACTTAACCGATCCATAATGTGTTTCAAACTAACACATCAAGTATTTGCACCAACGACGCAGCACTTATGCAACTCATAAAACTCATTGAAAATATTAAAAGAAAAGCACAAAATCAATTTAACCATTTCCAAAGGCCGTTTCAAATCGTCACATAAACCGGGACAAATTCCAAAGCATGCACTTCATTGTTTAAACCATTTACGATTTACATTAGAAATACATAACAACCCAAACATACCAAATTATGCATTTTACTTTTAAAAACCAACACCCAAATCCATTTTCACCATATGTGCCATTGAAAATTTGATTCGCACCATTTTAAAAACTAGATAAACCATTTGTACAATTCATAAAACACCTAAAGGAGACACAGCATGGTTTTACACAAAAAGCATACACAAATTCACATTAAGAAAGAAAATCCAACCCAAACGCATACCTAATTCTTTCAAAAACTAGTTTCATATCACTTGCACAATTAAATAAGTCATTTTGATAATTTATAAAACATTACCAAGGTGCACACCAAGGCTTAACACATAGACTATACCCAAATTCCCAAAAAAGTCACCTTAAAATTAAAAACAAGTTTTATTTTTATCAAATTCCAACTTCGCATCACGCACAAAAGTAAACGAACATGTCAAATTAATTTAAAAAATATAAACTCAATATGAACAATTATTTTCATGTGAAACCACCCTATTTCATGTGAGAAAAACTATTTTCCAAACCAAAATCATAACGAACCTTTGCTAAAACCAATCCACACAATGAAATTCCCCCAATTGAACCCCAAATTGACCAGTGGAACCAAAAGTATCAATAATCAACCCTAAGCAGTATTACCAAACATTAAGAACAAATACCCAATAAAAATGTTTTCTAAGGCTAAATGCGCACCAAAAACATTCTAAAATATAATCTGCAGCCCTTGCATGATCTAAAAAAAACAAACACACAAGTCATAAAACAAAACCAAACATTACTGAATTCATTCATATTCGAAACAGACCCCATTTCAAAAAAGCCTTCCATATAAAAAATCGAGCACAAAATAATCTATTGCAAAAACAGATTTCGCACCCAACAAAAATTTCTACAACTCAAAAATCACAAAACTCCTAAATTAATATTAAACCACAAATAAGAAATTGAAGAATCCTCACCCGAAAACCATTGAGAACCCACTGCCCTCGATGGCAGTGGCTAAAGACGGCCTCGACGGAGCCCGACAGAACCTAAAAAAACAATATTCAATCAAAATCAAAACCCAAAAAACATTAGGGTTCGGCCAAAATTCGGTAGGGCGACAGGAGACTTCAAATAGACCGGGAATGGGAGAAGAAGTGGGAAGAAACCAATACCTTGAATGATCAAACCAAAATCTGGTGGAAAACCAGTTGAAATCCAAGCCGAAGAGGGAGCATGGGGGTAGCGTAGCGAGCAGAATGGCTTGGACAGAGTGGAGGTGTGCGGGTCCAAGAGAGGGAGAGTGGGGCGCTGGTGGTGGCTCGCCGGAGGTAGGTTGCGGGAGGGAGAGCTTCCGAAGGGAGGGGGGATGTGCCGAAGGGCCCTCGGCTGGTGAAGGGGTCACGCGGGCAGCATGATACAAGGAGAGGGGGAGAGCAGGGCGACACAACAAGAGGGGGGAGGAAGAGAGAAAAGAGATAAAGGAGAGATAAAAAATAAAGAGAAAAGAGGAGGAAAAAAATATATAAAATAAAATAATATAAAGAAATAATAAAACAAATTAAACAAATAATATTAATATTAATACTCATAATAACTTAATAAAAATTATAATAAACATAACAATAATATTATCATTAACCATAATAATAATAAAATTATTAGTAAAAGAAATCCATTTATTTTATTTTACATCATTTTGATTTTAATTTAAAAAATTTTTAAACTTTAATAACCAAAAGACAAATAATAATAAATAAATAAATAAAAACAACCACGACCGCAAGACACTAGGTCGGGGTGTGACAATTCTCCCCACAACAAAAACATTCTTCCCCCAGAAAGTAACCCATCCAAACGAGGAATCAAACTCAAGTTTGAAATTGAAGGAGGGAAACAAAATCACAAACACGGTATGAACTTTCACTCAATCAGTCACAACCGACCAACTCTGAGAGAAACCAAAAAGAGAAGAATCATCAGGAAACGAGGAGGGTTCTCCCCACCACATGAACCCGTCTAGCACCACCAACATTGAGACATATAGCATGGCCTAACTCTGGAACTGCGAACTTGATCCAAGAGGGAACCACCGCAAAGACCAAAACTCGAAGAAGGAACGACATGATTCGTGGTGGGTCTCCCCAAAATTTATGAAATGACCACCTGAACCCAATTAGCACAGACTAATACGTGAAAACCAGCACAAACCGACCCTTGAACTCTCTGCATAAACCAGACCCCCACCACATGGGGTCATCGACGAAAGACCCCAAACTGAGTAGCAGACTAAACCCCTATTCATTATCTCCCAAGACGCATATTTATCCAAAACGAGCACATCCTAAAACAAGAATGGGTTACCAATGGAGCTAGCCACATGAGAGAGAGAAACTTCAGAACTCATATTTGAGGAGGTACGACTACTAGAATTACAAGAAAACAGATTTCCACGCCTTATTAAAACTAAGGTGGGGTATCTAAAGAACAATGACCGCAATGAGAAAAAGAGACCTTTACGCCTCTTACGACAAAAATAGATCCTTCAAAGATAGGAGAGATACAACAGGGAAATTCAGACCGTCCCCATTTCAGCATTGGAGACAAAAATTAAACCAAGGTTCCCCACACCCAACGATTCCCGACTATGTGAAGAGCTTCACTCCGAGGCCGGTGGCTGGAGCTCTGATGTCTTGAAGCATCTGTTTCCCCGCAGTCAGGAGCTGATATTCTCCTGTCGAGACTCCTCCTGATTAAGCCTCTAGCAGAACCTCTCTAAGTTTTCCAAATGGCACACCGATGGAAAGTCTTCGAAGTATGGTGACAATGCGAATTAAAGTACCCAAACCGAGCACACAAGAAGCAAAGGGGGGTCACCCAACTAATAGAAGATGGGATTGAAAAGAAGACTTATAAGAGACAAGTTCCTCCGATTCTCCCTCGTCACCGGATGGGGAACCTTACTGAACACCAAAAAGAAATGTTCCTGGAACCCTGGACGAAGACCCCACACAAGAGAAACTTTAACTGATTCCAAGACGCTACCTCTAGAAAAAATTGAATGAACCCCCCTTGGAATGTCCCACGTAGACCTTCACTACTCGTTGGCCTTACTCGACACCCACTAGTTCTGCTACTTTCCTCGCCTTTACTTCCTTGGGTACAAACCATCTGGAGAGATTTTTCTTTAACACATTCCAAGACATACCATCACGCAACTACGCTGGGATTATTTCCTCCACTAATCCAAAGTTTCACCTTCAAATGAACCCAAACCAACACGGAATCTCATAGTTTTGGGAGTTTCCAATAACCTAGAAACACCAAAAATTTCACCAAGCATGTCTGCTACCATCGATAGATCGTGATCACCACATAATCTGAAAAATAACCGAAAAGAATTCAACTCCAACACTCCGCTATGAGTCTGGGTAGAACAAAAAACGAGAAGTGATTCACTAGAACCTTCTGGGACTTTTATGGGTGGCATACTCAAAAAAAGGGGCACAAATCCGAATCAAAACTCATCATAAATCAAAATTCCACACCTCAAAGACGAACGAAATCTCAAACTCAAATCACTATTCCAACCACAATTCAATATGTCAAAACCAAGAACTCGCGAAAAAGAATACCCAACACGAAAAGAGAACGCTAAACAATTTCTCACTCACTTTTCTAAACATTTGAAAAACCCATTTTTGAAAAACAAATTTTCAGCAAACAAAACAACTTAGATATCCACCATTGATATCCCATGAAGTCTCACACATACATATCCATGTGATAGATCAAGCACCCATCCACTCACAGAACCAATTTCCCCACTTGCCAAATGCGCACCTCGATGTATGTGATCACTCATAGGAATACCAAGGCTCAATTCAAGACACTTCTCATTTCCAAAACAGACCATTAAGCACAAAGCACAAATTCCCAACCAATTGAGAAAGTCACTTATCATTAAGGAAACACATTTCAAAATTCCAAAACGTCTTCCATTTCAAAAACCATTTTCCACTCCAACAACCATATTCCCTTTTGATAAAACCTTCACAAAAATCCATTTTCATTTTTGAGATCTACTCACACCAACCAAAATGATGCTCAAACATAACTCACATCAAAATTTCCAAAAATTAGGGACTAGTTTCTATGCCAACCCGGAAACATGGCTTAGCAGACCATGCTCCGAGCGGGCATCCACTACAAGATGTATCTTCAACCGTGCACTCGGGCTGTACATGGGTCGCTACTCCATGCAGGATCATGGCATAACACCAGATCACTTCCCTTGTCATCCATCATCCACACAGAATAGAAAAAATAAAAACACAAATCCCATACTACCCTTGGAAACTCGAGTCTCGGGATGGGCAAGGTTTCATGAAGTCCTTCCCGAACCTACCCCTCGAGTCCCGACACACTTAATCACAAAGCTACTTGACACCCCAAATAACAAGAACATGCCTCTGATACCATTTTGTCACGAACCAGGCCGGTGTGTCATCCAACCCGGCACCCGACCTGGTCCGCGACATGGCCTGAAGGGCGTTCCTGATCCCCACGGGCTGGAAACTAGTGCCAGGCATCAAAACAAAAAAGTTCGGAACGGTTTGGCCAATGAAAAAGATAAATAAACATGTACTTAACAAGCAGATAAATAAAGGGAAAAAACTGAACAACATGGCAGCAGAAAAAGGAATAAAAAAAGAAACGTGACATACCTCAGGTGACCCCATGGATCACCACAGTACGACAACCACACTTGCACCTAAAAGCGATCCAAGACTGAAATCTGCAACAGAAAATTAAAGTAGGCGTGAGCACCGAAATGATCAGTAGGAAAGCGAAAATATAACCACATCCTATGCCTCTGACTTTATTAAGAAATCCAACTATGCCAGTTTGAAAATAAGATATAATAAAATAGTGTTTTCCCTTATTTTCAAATTCAAGTAATGAGTTTTCATTTTCAAATAAAGCATTTCACTCTTAATACATTTTCAAAATAGGTTCTATGCAATGCATTAACAATTCAAAATAAAAAGAAACTAGTTTGGAATAAAATGTGATTTTTTTCCAAACAAGACCCCAAGTATGAAACAACTGAAAAGAAAGTTACCTCACAAGAAGCATGTCACAAATGAGCACTATGGGTGATCCCTATAGGTAGCTAGAACAATTGGGAACCTAGAGACCTCGTACCTCAGTGAAACGTGGCTTAGAAGACCAGAACCCTAAGAAAACATGGCTTAGAAGGCCACGACCCTCGGAAAATGTAGCATAGAAGACCACGACCCTCAATAATTCATATGTTTAGTTAGTGTTGTTGCATAAATCCAGCAAGCCAAACCGGGACAAACCCCTACCGTGTCATCTAGCGTACTAGTCCTAGTCACCCACCTAGATACTCGGGTTTCCCATTGTGCTCTATTTCAAGTGGTGGTGAGTTTTTCTTCATCATGCAAACATATATGAACACAAACTTTTATTTAACAAAAGCTCATTCAACCTCTCACCATTGTTCTTCCTCCTTAAGCACATTCCCCCTCTTTTACATCACACAATTCATGAACTTCATCGTTAGGCACATCATAACACTTTCAATATACAAATCATTTTCTAAAACAAAGGGGGCGTGCCTCAAGAGAGGTTTTTCTTTTTCCATAATACATTCTTAAGGTTCCAAATGGGATTTATACATAAAGGGAATACTTTTTACAATTACATGGCCAAAATACCAAACACCTTTGGAAATACACATTACCAATTCAAAACCACTTTATGAAATCAATTTTTCAAGAAATGTCACTTAAGACCAACAACGTTTGAAATACATTTCAATTTTCCAATACAAGGCATAATAGTTTCTAGCAATCGCAATTAGATTCCATAGCATGTGTATATAGAATAGTGTAAAACATATTTTTGAAACAACCAAGCAATTATTAATTTCAAATTAAAAGCTTAGGCATAGGGGACCTACCTCAAACATGTGGTTATTTTTCGATGGCCACTCGAACCGACACTTGGCGCACACACGTACATGCATTTATACATATATATATACACCCCTAGCTGCATTGCACATATTCCCCACGCCATGAAGGAATATGTACAAAGAGGGCATATATATATATATGCCTTACCCTATGCATGTACGTTTAGGCGTTCTGGACACCCGTAACATGAAACCATCGTAGCGAGGTCCAACACACTACACAAATAAATTAATAAAGTAATTAAACACTTAAACGATCCATAAAGTGTTTCAAACTAACACATCAAGGATTTTCCCCAATGACGCGCCACTTACGCAACTCATAAAACTCATTGAAAATATTAAAAGAAAAGCACAAAATCAATTTAACCATTTCCAAAGGCCATTTCAAATCGTCAAATAAACCGAAACAAATTCCAAAGCATGCACTTCATTGTTTAAACCACTTAAGATTTACATTAGAAATACATTACAACCCAAACATACCAAATTATGCATTTTCCTTTTAAAAACCTACACCCAAATCCATTTTCACCATAAGTGCCATTGAAAATATGATTCGCATCATTTAAAAAACTATATAAACCATTTTTACAATTCATAAAACACCTAAAGAAGACACAACATGGTTTTACACAAAAATCATACACAAATTCACATTAAAAAAACAAATCCAACCCAAACACATAACAAATTCTTTCAAAAACTAGTTTCACATCACTTGCACAGTGAAATAAGTCATTTTCATAATTTATAAATCATTAACAAGGTGCACACCAAGTCTTAACACATAGACCATATCCAAATTCCCAAAAAAGTCACCTTAAAATTAAAAACATGTTTGATTTTTATCAAATACCAACTTCGCACCACGCGAAAAAGTAAACGAACATGTCAAATTAATTAAAAAAATATATACTCAATAATAAAAATTATTTTCATGTGAAACCACCCAATTTCAAGTGAGAAAAACTATCTGTAAAACCAAAATCAAAATGAACCATTGCTAAAACCAATCCGCACCATGCAATTCACCCAATTGAACCCCAAATCGACCAGTGGAACCAAAAGTATCAAGAAGAAACCCTTAGCAGTATTACCAAACATTTAGCACAAATGCCCACTCAAAACGTCTTCTAAGGATAAATGCACACCAAAAACAAACTAAAATATAATCTGCTGCCTTTGCATGATCTAAAAACAAACAAACACACAAGTCATAAAACAAAACCAAACATTACTGAAATCATTCATATTCAAAACAGACCCCATTTCACAAAAGAATGCCATATAAAAAATCAAGCACAAAATAATCTATTGCAAAAATAGCTTTCGCACACAACAAAAATTTATACAACTCAAAAATCACAAAAATCCTTAATTAATATTAAACCACAAATAAGAAATTGAAGAATCCTCACCCGAAAACCATTGTGAACCCACTGCCCTTGATGTCAGTGGCTAAAGACGGTCTCGACGGAGCCCGAAAGAACCTAAAAAAACAATATTCAATCAAAATCAAAACCCCAAAACATTAGGGTTCGACCAAAATTCGATAGGGCGACGGGAGACTTCAAATAGACCGAGAATGGGAGGAGAAGTGGGAAGAAACCAATACCTTGAATGATTAAACCAAAATCCGGTGGAAAACCGGTTGAAATCCAAGATGAAGAGGGAGCTTGGTGGGTAGCTTCACGAGCATAATGGCTTAGACAGAGTGGGGGTGTGCTGGTCCAAGAGAGGGAGAGTGGGGCGCCGGTGGTGGCTCGCCGGAGGTAGGCCACTGGAGGGAGAGCTGCCGAAGGGGGGGGGGGGTTACGCCGAAGGGCCCTCTGCCGGTGAAGGGGTCACGCGGGCGGCGTGATACAGGGAGAGGGGTAGAGCAGCGCGACACAATAAGAGGGGGGAGGAAGAGAGAAATGAGAGAAATGAGAGGAAAAAAATAAAGAGAAAAGAGGAGGGAAAAAATAAATAAAATAAAATAAAATAAAATAATTAAATAATAAAACAAATAAAACAAATAATATTAATATTAATACTCATAATAACGTAATAAAAATTATAATAAACATAATAATAATATTATCATTAACCATAATAATAATATTATTAATAGTAAAATAATCCATTTATTTTATTTTACATCATTTTGATTTTAATTTAATAAAATTTTAAACTTTAAGAAACCAAAAGACAAATAATAATAAATAAAAAAATAAAAACAACCATGACTGCAAGACACTGGGTCGGGGTGTGACAAGGAAGATCATGACTTCCATTATCGTCTTGGTTTAGTGTGTATAAATTCTCTTTCATATGGGCTGATAGAATTCACTCATCCGTGAAATTGGGTACTAAGAACTTGTAATTCCTAAAATTCACAAGGTATCCTTCATCACATAATTGAATTATGTTGACGAGGTTGTGCTTAAGACCATTAAAAAATAATTCATTTGAAATTAATGATTTTCCAAAATGAATAATGATACTAATACTGATAATTTCTCCTTGAGAGTAATCTACAAAGTTTAATTTTCCACCTTTAGTCTTCATAATATTTTTGAAATATACATTATTACTAGTCATGTGTCAGGAACATCAACTATCCATATATCATTTGTTTTTGGTACTTCCTTCATTAACCTAAAAAAGGAAAAGTTTGGTTTTCAGAATCCAAACTTATTTGGATGCAGAATATTTAGACAATTACATTTTGGGTATCCACATTTATTTAGAAAAGTAAGATTTATAAAACCCAAGATATTGATGATTATTTGAAGAATAATTCTTCATCCAATTCCACCACAGTGATTTTTAGTTGAAAAAAGGCCTCTTGAAGGAACAAAATAATATTTTCAGAAATTTTTTTTTTCGTGAGAATAACCTAAACCGTGAATATTACAATGAGGTCAGATTTGAGAATACATCTTGTCAAAATATTCCTCACCAGAAGTAAAATTTGAAAGTTGTTTCATCAAGGAAAATATTTCAGGCTTTAGTTTCAGGACTAAATTCTTATCCTCATGAATAATAGATTTAGAGTTAATTTTATCCTCTAAAACATCTTTTTCTAAAAACTGAATTTAAAGATCCTTAGAATTTTTATCGATGTTAGAATAAACTTCCTCTAGTTTCTTAGATAGATTTTCTAATACACCATTTTTCTTATCAAGATATTTAGTAAGATCTAAAATTTTATTAGTTAAAATAAATTCTCTTGAATTTTGTTTTTCATGTTTCATAAAAACATTACAATTTCCTTTTTCAAGAAAGTTAGAAAATATAGAACTTTCATCATAGGAAGGAAAATCATTATTGTGATCTGATGAAGTAGATTCTTTATCTGAAGAAAAATATTTATCCAGTAAATATTCACTTAAAGAAATATTGGTTTAGGGTTCAACAGTTCATTCGTTATCAATAAGACCATGTTTTGGAAATGGATCCTGATCTATTAACCAATATTTTTTTCCTCAGAAGATTTATATTCAAGAAGAGTTGTTAGAAGAATGTCCCCCACTAGAACACTATGCGCCTTTGGATTTCAAGACTTTCTTATGGTTTGATTTGTAGAACTTATTCTTGTTTCATTGAGAATTCATGTCCTTCTTGCCTCTTTTCATATGTAAGGGACAATCAGGTCTAATATGACCAGTTCCTCAACATTCATAGCATGTCACTTCTCTGTTATTCTATTATATTCCATCATTATTCTTCTATTTATATTTAATGTTCTTATGCCCGACAATCTTGTTATTACTTTAGGCAGGATTGGCTAACTCAATTATTGAATCTTCACAATCACTAAATTTAGATGGAATAACAACCTTCTCAGATTTAGATCATGTAACTCTCTTAGGAGTCTTGGATTTCATATTATTTGAAGTAGTTGTAAAAGAAACACCTCCATTTTCATTATTCTTCTTAATATTATCAGCATCTCTCTTCATAATGGTTTCATATTGAAAAATGTTTCCAAACAATTCATCAAGAGAAATATGTGTGACTTTTCTATTCTCACCTATAGAAGTTCTCTTAGATTCCCATTCATTAGGCATGATATCTATAATCTTCTCTACAAGAATCCCATCATCTAGACCTTTTCACCCATGTGTTGTAAATTTTTTATGATAGTTATAAATCATTGTCGTATCTTACATATGGGTTCTCCGTAAGGAATGAAAAATCCGTGATACTCAGCTCTGAGCATAGCTCATCTAGTTTTAATGACATTGGATTTTCCAAAGTGAGTTTCTTCAAGATTCATTAAAATAAAATTTTAAGCTTCACAAGCTAAAATCTAGATATATATATTTCTAGTCACCAAACAAAGAAAAGTATTACATACCATAATGTTCAGCTGGTATTCAACATTTTTTGGATTAGTAAAGGTTTTATGTTCTTCATCATCAATCTTATAATCTCCAATTAACATAATATAGTTGTCTATACCTAGGATTATCATAATGGTCTTCATTATGTCTCTCCAGTACTCATAGTCATTTCCATCTACGATTGGTGGTCTATTAGGATTGAAATTTTCTTAAGATCAATCATGAATGTCTGCCATTATAAAATAATATTTCATTCCACAAAACATGTTAGAAGAAAACGTTTATAAACAAATATGAAAAAGAAAACTCATGCAAGAAAACTTATATGTGGATATAAGTATTCTGATACAACCTTTGATACCAATTTTAGGATCGAATATGTAATAATATGCACAAATACAAGAGGGGGTGAATTGTATTCCTTAAAAATTCATTTAGATCCTTTATAGTTGATAAGAAAATTTCTTAAAGAAATTTTCTTAACCTTAAGAAAAACTGTTTCTTAAGGGTAGCTTTTAGCATTACGAAAACATAGTTTAACAATGATTAACAAACATTTAAAAAAACTCTTAAAAAAATATTCTACCTTAAAGTGTATAGATTCTGAAATATAATATGAGAAACATAATTAGAAAGTATTATAATTTTATACTTTCTAACCTTAACAAATTTAAGAATACTAAGGAATTAAACCAACGTAAAATAGTAAACAAGTGGGAATAAGAATAATTTAACCCAAAGAGAATGGTATCCAACAACCATGGATAATGGTTAATTGATTTATACTTTCAAGAAAGTCTATCTTACCGAATCCCAGGTAATCCCTCAATCAAATAAATGGTATTTGTCTTGTTATCCCCGTGATCCCTCGATTTAGAAGGAAATCAGATCCTCTATCATCCAAACCCGAATGCCCATGATCAGCAAGATCGTAGTCTGCACAAAGAAAGTATGACAAAGTTGTTCACACTTTAACAAGTTGTTCATGACATGTGCACAAAGAAATATGAGTTGTAGGAGCCTCTCTCTCAAGAAATCACATCTCAGCTTTTTCACAAGAATCATGGTCATTCACTCTCTTCATTCGTTCTTTTTCATGTTCAAATGGACTTGTATTTATAAAAAAAACATCCCAACGGTCAGCTCCACTCTAACAGTCATATTTTACTTAAATTTCGGAGGGACATAGACACGTGTAAAACATACAACCGTTAGTTTGAAACAAATTGTATAACATCGTTTCAAGTATAAGAAATGATGTTCAGTTAAAGATAAGTGTTATGAATAAGAAAACATGTAATTCAATAATATTGGAAAGATTAATTAAACAATTTTAAAATTATCAAGAAAACATATTCATAAGAAAAAGTAATTCTGATTGTGAAAATGGTATCGCATTGGTACCAGAATTGGAATCCTAAAATCGGTATAACTTTTGCACCAGATTATGTATCCTAAAATCGATATCACTTTTGCACTGAAATCAGTATCATGAAATCGTAATGACTTTTGCACCAGAATTGTTATCATGAGATCGTAATGACTATTGCACCCGAATCGGTATCCTGAAATCGTAATGAATTTTTAACCAAAATCGGTATCATAAAACAGAATGGATTTTAATCCGGATTCGGTATCATGCGATTATAAGGACTTTTGCACCGGAATCGGTATGATAAATCTATAAGTCTACCAGAATGAAAAAACATAATGATATATCTGTATGCATAATAGAATGTAAATTTCAGATCTGAAGAAAAAAAGTTCTTAAAAAATCATAACTTAAGAAAACAAAGTGTTTGTGATTTTAAAAAAATAATACAATAAGGAATGGAGAAGTAATATGATAACCTTATTGACTCAACGATATTTTTAAAAATCCAGGAATTGAACAGTGTTTAAATTGACACTATTAATATTTTTTCAAAATGATGTTAAATAAAGTTATTTAGAAATCATAATATATATTAAAAAATTTGAAATAATTATTATATTGACTGAAATATAAAATATTATTCATTTATAGTATTATATAAATAAAAATAGAAAAAATTAAAGTCTATTAATAATGAAACAATAGTTACATTTATTAAAATAAAAATCGAATAACTAGGGGTTATTTAAAATGATATGGAATAAATTGAAAAAAAACACTTATAATTTTTTTGGTTGATGCGATTAAAACCACATATCATGTAATATTATAAAACATGACATTTCTGGTGGTTTTTGGATGGATTTTTATTTTACTACAAATTATTATTTTTGGAGATTCTAAATGTGCCCCTCACCTTAATTATTAATAGACACATCCTCCCTATCAACATCAATTCACATTGAGCCTTCAATATCATATATTCTCTACCAGTTTAACTTATAAACTTCCAAAAGTTACATTCTATAGGTTATGGTAATATCAAATGAAAAAATATAGTGCCTTTAAGAGGAGATGTAGAGGGAACTCGTCAAAGAATAGGTAATCACCTATACTGATTCTTTAAAAAAAAAATCATATACATCCTCTTTATTAGTTGTGTCCATTATAAATTAATAAATAAAATATAATTTATTTTTTGATATTTTATTTTTATTATGGAACAACCATATTCCACCATCAACCCATCCTACGAATAATAAAATCAATATGTGTTCTTACGTACACCTTAGCATCTCAACAATGTGGTCTAAACTATTTTTCATCACCACATTGTTTTTATCATTATAACAATGAAAATAATCGATATATTTGGTAATTGAAACATTATATTATTTATAGAATAAAATATATACCATACACATCCTTACTTTTTTATTATTAATGGAATGATACCATTGCTCGTGCATACGTACGACCTACCATATCAACGATGTGATGCGATTTATTTTCAATATTAACCATTAAATAATGATTATGTGAATTTAAAGAATAAATAATTATTATATTTAATGACTTAATATCATTAATTTAATTTAATTACAATATCCAATGTGCGTGAACTGAAAATTATAAGACCAAACATGCTCAATAACATGAATCAGTTAACACTAGAATGAGGAGTTATAATGTTATTAAAAATCATGTAATAATATAATCCCATATAATGCCATAAAAAGGAATATTATTTGGGAATAACTTAATAACATTATATAAAACCTATACAATTTTTTATTATATGTATTAAGGAACCTAGACCAAATGTAATTGATTTATGTCTATGTTTTTTTTTCTATTGGAAACATGCCTTATACACCACTTGTTTCGTTGATGTGGTGTACGTACTGACCATGAATGTATTATATGATTTTTATAATTTATGTTATGAGTATTTACATGTCTATTTTATGATTATTATATCATTGGAAATTATTGTTCAAAAGATACTACATATGTAAGGTAGTTTTGTCTGAATTTTCCTACTTTGACAAACATGTTTTGTGATGCACCTACGTTATTTTATAGAGTGTATGCACTGCTATTTGTCAGGGTATATAATAAATATACCTATTTTAATGATATTTTGTTCTTATTGTATGTTATTATTTCTTTAGGATTATGATGAAAATGTTTTATAGTGGTATGGGACTCTCTGAAATGTGTAATGATTATTTTCATCATGAAATGTTTTTAAAAGATCACATAAACTCAATTTCCAGAAAAAATAATGCAAAAATATTTTATAGAATCAATCATATTTTTTCAATGGAAAAGGTTGCAAAATTTTTTTCAATAATTATTTACATTTTTCATGATTATCGTCATTAAAAATTATTTTAAAAATGTTTTATATTTTAAATATAATTTTTCAATGAATAATGGATATTTTCTTCATGAATTTTTTTCAGGGGATCTCTTAAGATTATTCTCCACATAAAATAATTTTATTTGATTTTAATTTTTTACAAGCGATATAATTAGATTAAAGCATTCTTACTACTTATAAATTTTTTTTTATTTTTATAAAAGAATGATATTTATGTAATTAATTTCTTTTTTTGTGTTACAACGTGATTGAATCTATTTCATTCCACTGGTTCTGTTATAAGGAATGAATTTATGTTATTTTCGTACACATATGTATTGTTTTTATCATATTAACGAGTCAGATCTATATCTCTTTCTAATGGATTCGATAATGATGGATATCTCCTGAAGTATATTTGATATGCGTGAACCTCATTTCATATTCATAATGTAATACCTGGAACTGATTTTCATGTTGATAATTTTATGAGTGGACCTATATTCAATGTTTATATTTTTATGAAATTGACTCATTTAATGTCATTAAATTAATGAGTGAACTTGTTATTATGTATACGTGTTCACGATGTTACATGTTTATTGTAATGCCACAATTTCTGGTCTTATATAAATGATATAATATCATGGATTATGTTATTCGATTCCCTTATAAATCCTTTCGTATGATCTACCAAAATTTATTCCATGGATTTTTTTATACAGGGTGTGATAATTTATTTTCATTATCATGTTTTATTACCCTTATTCTCATGAAATTCATAAATATTTTTCTTTTTTTACCCGTACTGAGCATTTAAACTCAACCCTTTATATGTTTTCTTTTCCTTGGGTTCAAAAGATTTGTTCTAGATATGGGTAATAATGGTTAAAGTTTATATAGTAGATGTTTAAGATCATTCAAAAAATTAGAATAATGTTTTACATGTGTCCAAAGGTAGTAGACTAATACACTCATTGAGCATGTGTTTCAAAATTTTTTTAAGTATACCTCAAATTTGATGAAATGTGCATGTATGTCGGGAATATGTTGATATAATAGATATAAATATGAATCATGGTTACCCTATAAAAAATAAATGTGTTCCATATATATTTCATTTAAATATGATCAACTCATTGGAATAAAATGAGTTCTATAACAATATATTTGAAACAATCTTAAACAATTTATATAAATAATAAATATGGAATCATTACAAAATATCCCCCTTATGAAATAAGAAACTAAATTGTTTATTAATATTGATATATTGATATTACATTTAAATATAAAATATCACATATAGATTAAAATAATCCTTTTTTTGGGGAAAATAATTTTTAAAAGAAAAAAATGAAAATAATATTTCAAATATCCTTTTCATTATAAATATTTGGAAACCAATAAATAAATATTTAAAAACAATTTAGAAATATTCATAAAGAAAATTTCAATTCCATTTTCAATAAATATATTTTTCATGAATATAACCTCGATAACATATTAATTATTCTTAATAGAATTTGATGGTGGAAGATTTTTTTTGTATCGTACCTGTTAAAATAATGATTCCTCTCACATTTTGGTAAAATAACAATTCGATTTATTTTGAAAATGACATGATGATTACCAAAATTTTCATTTATAATAAAATCATGGAAGAAAAATTAATTAATAAATTATTTTAATAATTTTTAAAAAATATTTTTTTTACAAATCGTAGTTTTTCATGGAAAATGGATTTTTTTGAATGAACAGAGAAATAAAAACAATTTTACATAAAAAAATTTCCCCATTTATTTTAAATAAAATGAGTAAAAATGAATTTATTTCATGAAATTATTATAAATAGATATAGGGGAAGAAAAATAATTATAATTAGTGAGATTTATATAATAATAATTTATAATCAGATACTTAATCATAGATAATCACAATAAACAATGTGTTTGTGACCTAAAAACTCTTTCCACTTTGGAAAACTAGAATCATAAGACCCATGATAGTAAAAACGTAAATTAAACATAAAATATCATGATAATAAATTAATTAATGTTATTATATGTCAAAGGGGTTATATATACAAATCATAAGGATTATAGGATTGAAACATGACATGAGTCTCAAAGAAGGATAATTGGGCCCAATATCCCTCAAAAATATCATATCATTGAAGTGAGTATTCATAAATGAAATGTTTATATGTATCAAATGTAATTCCACAAAAAACAAGTGAAAATTAAATATAAAATAATCAATTTTCATTAAAATTATAATATCATCATTAAATAGCCAAAAAAGATTGTTTTTTACCTAATGAATGGAAATTGAGTTAAGAAATAATTTACCCCAAGATTAATTTTGGTTGAACGTTATTTAAAGTTAATTATAATGGTTGTAAAAATGTTTTTACCTTATTATTGAGCCATATTAATATCTAAAATATCATATTTTATACTTTTATTAAATTTTATCACCCGTTCTTCATTAATCTTTCATTAATTTCGTTATTTCCAGTGTTAATTTCATTGTTTGCTCATTTATTCTTCATAATGAATGTTTTTGTTATCTATAATATAATATAATTATATAAAATTCACAATAATAATAATTACATATTTAGAATATTTATATTTTTATTATATTTTTATTAATAATTATTAATGTTTACTTAAAAAATAATTTATGTTAAAATCATGGAGACTGTAGGGTATACGTATAGATCAATAACATTTCCTTTTAATGAGGAATGCAGTATTTTATCATTATATAATTATAGTAATTTAAAAAATAAAATATTATATATTTTAAATTAATTAAATATATCATCCATGTAGAGTGGAGATAAAATAGAGAGTAATATCTCTTTGTGAATGTGACAATCCACATGTACATGAACAAGGTTATCATCATTATGTGGGTGAAATGGTAAATAAGAAATAATATATTATATTTTCAGAATGAAAAATATGTCTTTAATATCATAAATATTTCATTTATATTATATATATTCATTTATATTTTTATTATTATCTGAAATGTAATGTGTTAATGAAAAACTAATCAAATCTCATAACATAGTGGTAGTCCGCGAAACATATGACCAGTATTGTAATATCCCTTAAGTAATGTAATGTAAAATAGTAATTTATGATATAATGAATAAATTGGTATAATTATGTTATTAATATCATATATATACTTTCTATACATCATCATTCCCAGCTGTGAGAGGTGGTAATGGAAAAAATGAATGACATTGGTTCGTGAAGAGATAGTTCTCCGTACACACGAATGATGATTTTATAACTTATATGATGGTAGACAAGAAATGTTTAGGATAAAATTAACATAATATGATATAAATATATATAATAAAATGAAGATATTATATTGTCCTATATTATGAATAATTTAATGAGGTGGAGTAGTAGATAAAATAAACATTCCCGTAGAATAATGTTACCACTAATTTGGGTAACTTTTATTGGATTAAAAAAAGGCTTCCTTGGTTAGATGTATGCTTTAAATAAGTATTAAAAGATGATATTATGTAATTATAGAATTTATGTTCAATTTCACTTGTTGAATAAATAATTTTTTAATGTATGAAGAGGGGAAAATAAGGGACGGACTTTTATAAGTGAGGTCAGTGGCTGACTCATAATTTATTAAAATGCGTGATTTTCAACCACAATTTTTTTCATTCCCCAATGCTCGAATAATATATCATTATTTTTAATAAAAGACATAATGTATAAATACATCCACAGAATACATTTTTATCTATTTTTATGTCATTTTTAACCTGATAATTTTACTCTAATCCTCTAGTAAATCCATTTTTAACTAAATACATCAATTACTGTTTATTATTTTTACTATTTTTTTTGTAAAAAATAAAATTTTCTTTATTATTGAATATAAATTCATATCATTTAAAATATTTAAATATTTTTTACACATTAAATTAATAGATGTGTGATAAATTATTTTAAAATTAATCCTTGAAAGGTGACGAAAATGTGGGTTTCAATGATAAATATTTCAAATGCATACAATGTATTTATATCCATTTTTTCAAAAGATTTTGGATCCATGAAATTTCAATTGTAAAATTTATTTACAAAAATTCAAACTATAAAATGAATTTTTGGAACAATTTTACCCCTAATTGATATAAAATATAACATCACATTATATATAAATTAAATGAAAATTAATTTTTGAATTAGAATTCTTTTTTTACCCAAATAATCAAAAAAGAACAATCCTTTCCGAAAAATATTAAAAATGTATAAATAATATAATTTTTATAAGATGATTCAAAAATTTTTGTTTATTTATTAAATAATTATTATAAAATTTTAAAAACATAAATTTAAAATAAAACCCAACCACATGACAAAAAAATATTGTTTTTGAGTAGTTTATTTTTTCACAGCAAAAGATTAATTTATATTAAGTCAATGTATAATTATTATCAATGTATGGATATAAATAAATATTTATTGATATATAATACATAAATTTTCTTTAAATTATTCCTTATTTTTGTTTTATTATTTAATTAAAATCAATTAACATTATATACATTAATATAATCTTCAAAAAATGTTTGTTTCTTAACCGCAAAATAAAATTATACTGAAAAATATAATGATGATTAAAATATAATTAAATGATTGAAATATAAATAAAGAATAATTATTTTAATATAAATCATATTCCAAACATTATGTTACTTTAAAATTACAATGTTTATTGAAGATAAATGACATTTTAAAAAAATGGATTCTTTTAAGTATTCACCGAAAAATAAATATTAATAAAAAATTCATAAATTTCAGCAAATGAAAATTTTGATATAACAATTAAAATATTGATATAAATTTTATCAATTAAATTTTAGGAAAAGTAAAAAATATTAATTTTAATATTTTTCATGAAGGGAAATAAAAATAATTATTGAAGATTTCATATTTCTGATGAAATAAATTACTTTATGAAAATTTGATTGATTATTTACTAAATATTTATCAATAGTTTATATAAAGTAGGAAATAAAGACACACACACATATATGTATATATCATAAATTATTTAATATTATTCTCAATCTCAAATTTAATGTATAGTTTGTAACAATTTTATATATGGTGGGTCGTTTAAGCTTAGTGTTGTCTGTTGGATACACTATAGAACATAAAAATATAATGATTTCTTATACAAAATGACATAAAAGAGATAAAATTTATATCAGAATTAGTCTATCCTAATTTATTAGGGAGATAAATTTTTATCCAAGTTCAATTTTTCATGTTTTTATTTGTTATCAAACATAATTTATATCTATTAAATTCTTGGGGTGTTACATCTTTCCATTTTAACAAATTGCATCCTCATAATTTGATCATTTTCATTGTAATAAATGAATCGAAATTTGAAAATAAACTTTTTGTAACACCAAATAGTAGAAAGGGTTAATAAAACATCATCATATTTTATGTTAAATAAAAGTTTGAGTTTCATCTAGAATTATATATAGTAGGTTACCATGTTTCAGAACATATGTGGGAATTGATGATTTCGAAATGGAATAACAGAATAAATAATTATGTATACTGACTCTAGAAATTGATCTAAAATAAGTGACTGATAAATATAATGTTAATTTAAAAAAAACTATAAATCAATGAATATTAAAAGACAATCCAATTCATCGGATATGAATGTAATATGATTACATTTTTATGATACATTTTCAAATCATAAGGGATTATTTTAAAATATAGAATAAAAACATAGTGAAATATACTTACATGAATGTTGTAATTTAATACTTTATCCAATTTCCCCCCAAAAAATTATTTTCTAAAAATAATGTGTAATCAATATTAATTTTTCATACCTAAAGTGCTAAAAATAATATTTTCAAGAATAATATTACTATAAATGGGATAACAATCTATTCCACATGTTTTTTTCAATAAAAGAAATTATTAGCATTATGTTTGTTAATTAACAAATTTTTTTAACAATCATATGATAAAATGATACATTAATATAAGAAATTAAATAGTAATCCCCAATGGTCAAACTAATTTATTCCTAAAAAGCATCAACATTAAAAGGGGTTATAACCAAAAAATGTTATCTAATTCCTTTCATCATTCATTCCCCAAATATAGGAATATGTTTTTTGAAAAAAATAACCACATAGTCACCAAATCACATTTCAATCCCATGATTATCTATATGATATAACATGTGTACATATAATTACTTTAATACCCCAGATCATATAAATCCAAATTATTATCCGGACCATAAAACATATTAACAAGAAAAGTAAATGATTACATTTCATTAATGTAAATATTTATATATACCTCATCATGATAAATAATATCCTAAATTTAGAGTAATCACATTAATATCACAACACATTAACCATCAAAAAAGGTGTATAAGACATTGAACATATGATCACCATAATTCTTTATAGACTGATGGTATCCATTAGTATTATGTTAATAAAAAATAACAACATCACAATATCAAATGTTATTTAGACAATTCCTCAAACACCAAATACAAAATCCCTAATTCTACAAAGTTAAATAAGGTGATGAAATACGAAAAATAAAATTTAAATCATTGATACTGATGATTTTTTCCCAATTATCAGCATACAACAATATTAAATGTAAATATTGGTCACATATATTTTCAATGAACTTCTAGGTTTATAATTTGAGATAATTATTTAAAAATCTTACATAAACAATACCCATGTATGTAAATGATAACTTCTATCACTTAATCCATATATCCTTATTTCCTATTAAGTCATCATCATCCCCTATATAAAGCCCTTCTATAAATAACTAATTTAGTATATTTTATTGATATCCTATTGCAAAGGAAACATAATATTGGTGAGTTTAAATTCTTTATAAGGTTTAATATAGTTATTGGAAAATGAATTTCATTAGTGAGTATAATAAGAGCATATGAGTATAATTACAAAATGTGAGTGCATTAGAAAATCATAAAAAACTCATGCACATGAATTCTTGAATCATTAATCATGCATCATGAAATATGTATTAATCAATGGAAATATTCATTATAATAAAAATAATGAGACATTTGATATTAATCTTGATCAAATGAATAATTATATAGTCTTAGAAATCATAGATAAACCATGTTGGTATCCCATAACATCATATTCATTGGCACTTAAACCCCGTTAAAGATCCCTTAAAAGGTAATAAATATATAGTTTCTCCAAATTTAATTATTTATATAATAGAATCGTTATCCAATGAATTATAATACTATATGGGAATACCCATCATTAAATCTGTATGATCCTCACACAGCGCTATCTGGTTTCACTCATCCTATAACAATAATGGGCTCACCAACTGCAGTTTAGGTTATTTAATTATATAAAATATCTAAAAACAACAATATAAATAATTAACATAGATATTACAACATAAAAATAATATGAAAACCCCTTTCTATCTTTTCTAACATGATTTAACCATAGAAAAATTATCGTTTTTTCCATATCATTGAAAAATTATTAACCCATAAAAAAGAAATGGGTTCCATAACAATATATTTGAATGTTGGATAACCTATAGTGAAGAAATAGGCTCCACAAATATCTATTTGAAATATGGTTAACCTTGGGTTTAGAAACGTGTTCCATGATAATAACTTTGAAATATTTTTAAAAATTGGGAATGAAATTTATTTAATAACAATCCCTATGAAATAGTCTAAATTAATCTAGACAAAGAATATAGATAGTGTCATTACAAAATATCCAGGTTCAATCATATGTAACAACATGGGTTGTTGATATTGATGAATGGAGATACCATTAATAATTCATAAATAACATTTTGAAGAATAGAAATTAAATAATTTGATTAAAATTAGAATTTTTAAATTTAATTTTCAAGAAATATTTTAAAAAATTATTTTCTTTGAAAACAACATTCAAATCATATAACAAATGCATTAAAACCCATTTAAAAACATTCTGGAAGAAAATATCTTATTAAAAATTGGAAAAATATTTTTAAACAATATTCCATTTTTAAAATACTTACATTTTAAAATAACCGTGAAAATATATAATGGAATCTTCCAAAAACAATATTGTCGAAATATTCATTCATGTCAATAATGTTAACACAATGATTATTTTTAGATTTTAGATAAAACACAAATGAGTATTTTTTGAAAAACCTTATGAATATTCCTTTAAAAATATCCAAAAATGAAAAAATGGATAAAAATTTCAATTCTAAAATATGTGATGAAATCACAAAATATATTTGAAAACATTTATAGAGAACACGTTTTGGGAAGAAAAAATGGGCTTCCAATGATAGATAATAATAATTAGGGTTTTTGATAAATATATTATATCAATTATTTTAAATACCATATAGTTGTAAATGGTAATATTACTTGATAATATTATTAATAAACAAAATATAATATAAAACATTAAAATCCTATATATCTAGATGATAATATTTTGATATTTGAGACAGAATCATTGAAATAAGAATAAAGAATGTGATTGTAACAGAATCCTCTTAACACATTGGTAACATCGAATAATAATCCTCACGAAGGGATGAAATTAAATTAATATTAAAATCTCATGATAATAAATAAAATAATTATATTACATTGAAAACATATATTTATATTCTCCTCATAATAGAGTATTCGTGCATATATGACCAAAGTCTCAATGAATGAAAATTAAGACTAAACCCCCATACTAAGATCATTTTATTATTTTGGGGATAATCAATGGATTTGTTTTGTATATCAAATAAAAATAAAAATGAAACCATCTTAAATAAAACATAAATTAATCAAATTTCATTACACAGATAATCATACCTTGAAATCATAATATGAGTATATGTTCAACCTAATGAAGGGAAATTGGGTGATGAATTACAAGACCTCATATTCCCTATTGTTTGAACATGTTTAACCTTTAGTATAGTGGTATTGAACATGATATTTAATTATTAAATAAACATATTATAATTTATAATAAGATATATGGGTTTTTCATAACATCTTATCACATATTCATTAATAATATTTCAGTATTTTCATTTTTTCAAGTTTTAATTGCATTATTTTCACATTAATGATTTGTTATGATGGTTTTACATCTAGTAAATATAATATAGTTATATCATCTCCATAATAATAATCATGAAATAATAATCATATTTATACATCAATTATACTTTAATGAAAATTGTGATATAGTATTTTTGATAAATTATGTGTGTTATGATTAGGGAGATGATAGACCGTACATATTCATGAGTAGCGTTTAAAATTGCCAATAATTATTTTTAAAAGGAAAAAATTTATATTCTATATTTACATAATAATCATTATATAATAAATAAAAATGTTTTTATTTAAATTTACTTATATATATCTTTCCTTTTGTGTGATGATATTCAAGAGAACCCATTGCTTCATGAAGGTCGTAGTCCAATAGTACAGGAACATGGTCATCATCATTCAGTGAGTGAAAAGGATATAAATAAATGTTATATTATATTTTCAAAATAAAAATATGATAATAATAATAAATTTTTATTTTACTCACATATTTTTTTAACTTCATCCTCATTCCCTTCCGTGTAAACCATTAGTGAAAAAATTATTCACATCACTTCAAGAGGGGGTAGCCCACCATACACATGAATGATGTTTTCATAACAAATTTGATGGAAGAGGAGATATATATATATATATATATGTTTTTAAATTTTCATAACAATATATAAGTATATGGAACACACTGAAGATATTATATAGTAACGGTATTATATGAATTGTAAGTAGTAATGTAATAAATAAAATAAAAACAATCATTGAAAAAATTTACCACTTATTTGGGTAACTTCTTTTCTGTCTGTAGAAAATGATTTACATGGATGGATTTATGAAATTATATTGCATCTAGGATGATAGGATTGATTTAGATATGTATTTTGGGTAGGTATTTGATTTACCACTATGTTTTTTATGTGTTGAGGGAGGAGGGGAGAGGGGTTTCTTTTATATGTGAGGAGAGTGGCAGACTTGAAATTTTATAAAAGAATGTATTCCGACCATATTTTTTAATTTCAAAATTCCAAAATTAATGAAAAATAATAATGAATATATTTCTTAATATTTAATCATGTCATCAAATATATTTAAAAAATGTTTTTAGGCCCTTTATTCCCCAATCTATTTTGTTAACCACTGGTAAATCCATTTTTATCTTAACCAAGGTAATTAGTTTTTATTGTTTTCAATATACATTTCTATAAAAAATTATGGTGAAGCTAAAATAAAATATTTTTTATTATTATTAAAAACATAAAATAAATTATTGATAATACTATTTAGAGAAGTGTAAAAATTTAATTTAAAATTAATCCTATAGACAAGATGAAAAATGAGAGGAAATATTAAAATGTTTATAATTATTTTATATCAAATTTCATTTTGAAATTGTTAAAATGAAATATATTGGCGTAATATATATCTATATGCAGTTATTTTAAATTAAAAGCTCTAAAATAATAACTTACCTTTTACAATTAATTTATATTAAAATGGTGTTTTCAATTAAAATTCATTATTTTTCATTATTTATAAAAAATATTTATTAAAAAAATTCTCAAAATTTATCATAATATTATTTTTCCATGATAATTTAAAATGTATTGTTTCTTTTTCCAACTAAATTTTATAAACTCATAGTATTTCAAATTTAATACAAAAACAAAAACATGATAAAGAAGGAGGGGTTTCTTTATGTTTATTTTTCTTCGAAGCATAAGTTGATTTAATATTAACTCAATGTATAAATATAATAATTTTATGAATATAATTAATATTCACTAAAATATAAACTGAAAATTTTATTTAAATAATTCCATATTTTTGGTGATCTTAATTAATTATGATGGTGAGACATTATTTAAAGTTCAACATTTTTCAGAGAAATAAAATTTCAAAAAAACAAAATTTTTCGAAAATACAATATAATGATGGATAAAAATTAATTTATCAGGTTAAATATATATAAATAATATTTTATTTGATTAAAATAATATTAAAAACATAATTTTACTTCTAAATTATTTAACTTATTAAGAAAATGACATTTTAATAGAAATCATTATTTTTTCTATATATAAAAAAAATTATTTTCCAAAAAATTCTAAAATTTCACCCAAAGTAATTTTTAATAATAAAATTAAAAAAATAATGTTCATTTTTTCAAATAAATTTTCTAAATGTTTCAAAAATTAATTTTACTATTTTTTATGAAATAAAATAACAATCATTTTGAAGAGAATATTTTTTTGAAGAATAAAATTCCATTACTAAAAATTGATTAATTATTTGTTATACTATTTATCGATAATTTATATTTACTATTAAATATATATATATACTAAAATTCTTATTACTATTCATATTTAAAAATTTAACACCTTGGAAGAACATTTATATAAATCCTGGGTCATTTAATCTAAGTGGTGCATGTTCAAAGTGCTTACAAGCATAAAAATATTGGTGTTTTATATACCTTAATAAATCAAAGAGATTATATGTTTTTAAAATTAATAATATAGTAAATTATCAAGGAAATACATTCTCGTCTATGTTCAGTGTTTCATGTCATTTACCTCCTCGAAAAAAATTTCTTCTATTAAAATATAGATGTGTTAAACTAAAATACTTATGTTAAAATAAATAAAATCATAAAAAACTAGATATCTACCTACATCAATTGTCCATAAATTATTATCCTCATGGATTTTTACGCCAACTATATTCATTAAAATAAATATTGCAGTTGTATAATTACCCTTGAACTGAGGTAACATTCATCTCATTTTCCAATTTATTTTCTACCAAAAAACATTATCTTTTGTCTATGGGGACGCAATGCCATTAATCATTTCTAAAATTTCATGATAAATCATAATATTACATTCATTGATGATAATATAAAATAGAAGCATTCAAAATAACATTAGTAGCATTATTAATAATTAAAATCATATAATGAGAAGAGAGTTAAAACACCATTTAAGTTAATGGAGGTGATTAAACACCAAACATCAACTACTGTCTTTCATATGAAGGTGTGGATATTATTTATGTAGATATCTCAATGACATTTTGATATGATATAAAATTAACAATCTTAATTATTAGTTTATCCCTTTTTAAATTTATGATATGATATCATATGTTACGTTATTTTATATGTGAATGTCATTATATAATGCTTATTAATGTAATAAATCACTATTGATTACAATAAATCATCATAGGGACTTAGTTATCATTAATTATATTCATAATGATATAATCGATACATAATAGTTGGGTTCAGGGAATTATATTCAAATATTTACTCCAACTGATCTTCATTTAGTGATGTTCACTCTTATATATTTATCAATAATCCAATGCACTTTCTTCTGATAAAAAACTCATACACTTATAGATTTTCAATCCACTTTATCTATAGCCTATTATTTATTTTAAAATTAAAACAAAAAATTATCAATAGAGATATAATATTAAAAACATCTATCTAAATTTTATTTAGTGCACTTTATGATTTTCCTCACAGTAATGAGGTGTGCTTCCTTTAGATTTAATTTTAACTGAGATGCCGTAGAACTAACATTGAAAGTATATATTACTATTTATATAAAATAGATAAATTTATTTAAAAAATAATTAGTTCAATATATTATTAATAACAATTCCTTCTAATTAAATTTTTTATTTGATCCAGTTGTTCATAAAGTAAAAACTAGTTTCTATCATAAATCAAGAACTTCCATAAGATATATGTTGATCATTAATTTTTATAAATAAATGAATATTTTAGTTTTTGAATAACTTTTAATCCAAATATGTATGTGAAATCCTCAATCAATCAAATTTTAATACTCAAATTTTGTAGTTTTTCTAACTCCTACACTTATTTTTTCATGTTTACCCCTAAAATAATTTCAATAACAAATTGGAGTTCCATGAACTACTCTAATAAAAACCCTTTTCTCTTTCACACATTTATACATGATTTAATAAATAAAAATACACTTAATACAAACAAAAAATATTGATATTTATAATGTCTTTGGGAATTAGTGACATAACCAAAAAAATAACATTAGACACAGAATAAATAAAATATTCTTAACACATGTAACTATACTAATTTTCATGGCCCCTATTCTACTTGTCTCTCTATCCACGCTCATCATCCACAAATTTCCCCACTCCTATGATTCATTTCTCCTTTCAATAATCGTGTTCCCCAAAACCCTATGCACACTCTATTTCTTCTTCTATCTCCATAATGTTTTCAACTCCAGTGAAATCCCTTTCCCATTCATTACCATACTTCTATGTAACCATACCGATTATCAAAACTCTCTTCTTCTTTGCTCCCTCAAGTCTTATTCTCACCGCCTGACAACCATTGCTACTAATCATAGACTCAATCTCTCATCTTTCCATATCTCTTATATCTAGTATCACATCTCCCATACTTTCCCCCATCTAGCTCATTGTCTCCCCCTCCCCATCATTGTCTCCCTCTCTACTCTCTTCCTCCCTTACATCCCCCCATTATAATTCTGCATATTCCTATAAATAATGGGGTAGTATTTTTTTCATATCCATAATACCCAATGATTATGTCAATGGTTCTCTTAATGATAGAACAGGAGAATATTTCCATATGCTCCCCATCGTCACGGAGAAGATTCAAGCCCCTACTATTGGTTGGTCGATTGGATCCACCTACCTCGAGGATTTAAATAAAATTCAATATCTCTTCCAATTTCCATTAACCACTACCTTCTGTTAAATATTTCATAATAAGCTTTCTTTATTTCTCATAATCTAGTACTTATAGTAATAAATTTAACTTCTAGGGGAATTTCGGTCATATGGAACTATATCAACAACCACAATTCATATCCCATTGAATAAGCTCGATACGATGATGTTGATCAATGTTTAGAGTTCATTTGGAAAATTTTGGATTCCATCCAATGATCCCCCTAGAACATATTCTCGTAAGTGAATAGATAAATAGGGAGAGTATATTTGAGACTTTAAGTAACCCATTTGGTACCTTCTCAATAATTTACTACTTTATATCATTCCCAAATATTGTTTGACTATCCTAGGGCCACAGAATTTTATCTATCATCTATAATGGCTTCCTTTGATGTAGTCTACTAGTTTCTTTTTAATAGAACAAAACTACACTCCACTCACCTTCTATTTCATTGTCATATAGGTAAGAACTCGCATGAAAAAAATGACCCCTACTATATTCTTGGTTGTGTTTATGTTATTTTATTACAATAGTTATATATCCCCCATAGTTAAAAAGGATATTTTGGATCTACATTTTCTTTTTATGGAGGTTTCATCTTGTGGAATCCTTGAGAGGGTATGACATGCATGTGGAAGTGTTTAATTGGATGATTATGACTCATAGTTCTAGGCACAAGGTCATCTCACTATGACTCACGACATCTGATTAACATGTGGTAGGGCTTATTTAAATTATGAATTTTCTACTTCCTAATATCGTGATTTTTTTTACTATTTGGATTTTGATTCACTCTAATTTTCTACATTATGTGGTGATTTCTGATTTATTATGTGACTTTAGGATTGGTTGGGGTTATTTTTTTCATATTTGATTTTCCATTTTCATCAATTTTTATAGGTTATGCTATTTTTAGCCCCATGAAGCACAATAAAGCGGGAGTAGAAGGTCTCCACTACCCAGACCTAGGATATATTGTAAAACTGATTATTCAGGAAGGAAATGATTGTAAGCCCAAGGGATGGGTCCCTCACCCCTTTCATGAGATCTATTTTTTCTCATCTACTTTATGGTTCACTCCCTATTTCTTTTCATCGCAACTCATTTTTTTGAACAAGAGTTTTTGCGAATGATTAAATGTAGCTGGTGACTATTCAAGGTCATACCCATCCATGATCTAGAGTACATGTACCGTTATTAAAAGATTATGAAATTTTCTATTCATTATTATCTCCTCCTTTAGTACACATCTGATATATATAATTTAGGATGTTGTTAATTCCAAATTATCCCCAATGGTTCATTGCTCGCAATAGGCACCTCATTCCTCATGACTTCATATAGTTTTTGGGATTAAATTTTTTGTGACACTCTTTTTCAAGAGGTTATAGAATAATAGAAAAATTTTCTAGAGCATTTAATGGGGTAGAATTTACATATCATAAAACTGGATAATTGTAACATATTTTTCTTTTAACGTTGACTACAACCAATATACATTATTTTTTTTCATATTTCCACTCTAATATAATTTTTTTGATATCTGTATTTCAAGACTAATCATTGAGATTCCTTATAGTTCAATATTTCCCAAGAGGACCAGAAACATGTTCATATTGGTTGGGCCATCCAATATTATTTACGCCCTTTTAGGTATTATATCACTCAAAATGTTTCCTCTCCAATAATCCCTTGAAATCTCATTCTTTATATCATCCCATTTTTTAAATTTTTAGGAACATAGTTATAGAACCATTTCTGGTCCTATAATATATAAATGTTTTTAAATAAATTAGTTTTCATTCTGAATTTTATATTTTTCTAATTATACTCTTATATTTTATGATTATATTATTTAACATCAAGATATGAATTGAAAATAATTCAAAAATTTTTTTATTGTTTTTTATGAGTTTTTATTCAAAATTTATTAAATTTATTGCTTTAGTAATTATCTTACATGGCCATTTCAAAGAAAGAAAAAAATCAATCAATGAATCATAGCATGTGATTTGATAGTTATAAATCAATTAATCATGATGTTTTATGCTACATTTTACATCACTTTCATATTGTCTCCAATGATGATAATTATTTACCAAATAAACTGTTCATTAATCTTTTAGTCGTTCATCATATACATTTTAGCTCAAATTTTCTATTTCCATTGTTTATGTTTATAGGTTGTGGCCATGAATGCTGCATGAAAGGGAGATTCCATATATATAATTGTTAAAAAAAATTACCATGAAGACATTAACAAAGTTGTAATGCATCATTATTTCTTTATTTTAATGGAAATGGTTATTATTATATAGATTATGGGGTATATGTTAATGTTATATTGAAAATTTATATATTTTCCAATAAAAAATGCGATGACGATGGGTTAGATAAAGGAATGGGTATGATTTGAAATTATTGAATGAACATGGACATATTTTCAGTATACATATATACACAGTGAATATGTTGGTATCATAATAAAAAAAATTAAATTAAATCCACTATTTTTGTTTGATTTAAATAACATATTAAAAATTTAATCAATTTTTTGGAATGTAAAATATTTGTTATTCCTAATTCAAAAAACAATACTCGATTAAGAGAATTGTGGGATATGAGGTTTCTCACTAGCATAAATTTTCTATAATGTTTCTAATATCATAAAATAATTATATGTTAGAATATTTCATTTCATTGTCAATAAAATTCACAAGGGTAGTGAGAGGTGACCATTCTAAATTTTAGGATTATTACATTACAAGAGTTAATATTCATTCATTATTATTACATTTATTATTTATTATTTACATTAAATCATTCGAAATTATTTTTTGAATTTGATTGATTGTGAAGGCCATTAACTGGGGGAGGACTTGAATTATTTTTAGATGGGTGAAAGGAATATTTGGAAAAGGTAACTTCTTTAAAAATATTTCACTTTATCTTAATAGATCCATATTTTATTTTTCATCTATCTATGTTGACGTAAAATATAAATTTGTTTTTGAGGCATTGATGGATTAAAATATTTTAACTATAGGGTCATGTTATTGATATTTTCTTTGTTAAACAATTTAGATGTAAATGAGGTTAAAAATTCAATATTATTTATGTTCACTATTTGTTCACGGTTCACATGTTTTGTCAATTTTTAGTATATTGTGATCATTATTGATATGTTGTGTTCACTACTAGAATGCTTTATTCACTGGATATTGAATACATTATATATGTGTTTCTATTCACATTAATTTTATTTAATTATCTATTTATATGTTAATTTTAAATATTTTTTAACAAGTATATGTGTTTCCATTTAATTATGAATGTTGAATAAACTGTATATGTTTGAACTGTATAAATTTTTCCAATCACTATTTGTAATTTTTATTCAATAATATTACATTTAACCCACTATATAATATTATTTATGCACTGATAGTTTATGTATTTGATTCATCTGAGAGGATACACCGAAATAAAAAATTTAGGATAAGTGCATGAATCTTCAAGTTATGCACGACTATGGGTGCATGTTGGAGACATAAATTTTCATATAATGTTTTATTAATCAATCATGTAATGAATATACAATGATGTATAACACATCACATCAATTATAGAGTATTTATGTTTTTTATTCCGGTTTTAAAAAATTCAATAAATCATAAAAATAGCTTAAATATGGGTTCGATTTCATTTTTTCTATTCATATGATGAACCCCTAAATCCCATCAATGGTATTAGATATATACTCTATGTCAAATCAATATTTTTTTTATAAATTAAGTACATGTTTAATGAATCATGGAATTATTTCACCTTTTCAATATTATGTTATAAGATAACGCAATATTGAGAGAACCACTTTATATTATGTTATATAGTTCACATAATGTTCTATGGATGGTAGAAATTATGTTATGTCGTAAACTTAATTCATGTCACTACTGTTGTAATGCAGAGTATCATGTACATTGGAATACATTTTTTTGAATAATTTGTCTATACAATCATTAAATAGTTTTAAAATATTAATGAATTTCTTATATTTTTTCATCTTATGCATATTATTCTTTTTTGGTTCAATTATTTTGAACTCCAGTTTCAAAAAAACCATAATTATCATTATGCACTATATGTAATTCATATTCAAAGGTATTTGTTGAAAATTATAGTCAATAGAATGTGATTTTTAAATTTCATTTTTCATATTTTTACTACAGTTTATTTATTAACCCATTCCAACTTTCCTTCCCAAGAGAAAAAACTTCCATATTATGTTTCATCTTTTGATGAAAATTTTAATTGTTTTTCAAGATTTAACCGCTGCAAGAATTTCTAAATTTTGATGTAACTAAAGTTGGATTGTCCAATAGAAAACAATGGTTTCATGGATTATTTCATCCTATTTTGTTCAAATACAAACAAATTTATATTTATAAAAGTTGAAAACTATTGTTTAAATTATGTTTTATTTTACACAAATATCTATATTGGTCTTCGATATAAATTATTTGATAACCACTGTTGATAATTTTATTGATTCTACTGTTTTGATTTTTTCAATCCATGTCTATGTTTAATCATTGTTAATATAAATTCTAAATTCTATAATCATGGATTTAGAGTTAGTTTCACATGTTTTAATTGTAAGGATATTTACTGAATATGAAAAACTGATTACTTACTTCAAAGTAGTATTTTCATGAAATTTGTAAATAATTATATCAATCATATACTTCAAAACTTTTCACAGGCGTTTCACATGTGTTATAATAATGTATTGTTTTCTTCAATTTGATATATATAAATCAATTTTGAATGATTATTTTATTTTGATTTATAACCTTTTGATACTTCTTATGAATAATTAAAATTAATCAACTACTGAATCAATTCTCAGATCATTATTATTACATAATTGGAATATATTATTGGGATATAAGTTTTTTCATTATTGATAATGTTACAACTTTTCATATGTCATACTCACTTCAATAAATCAAGGCCAACTCCAACATTGGATAAGGTCTATTCTTCACATTTAGGTTTTATTCATTTCTACCATCATTATTTATTAATCACGATAAAATACTTTGGCTTGTGGTTTGATGAACACCTTGAAAACAATAATTTTTCATATATAGCATGGACCAATGGATTGGTAACACATATTTAGTTTTTTTGATGATGTGATCATGATATGATGACAGATTGGGAACAAATACATGTTATTCTCATGGGTCTTGACATGCTATGCTACAGAAAAAAATGATTTCCCCTAGGAATAATTTTGAAATATTCATGTGAGTGGATATAGTGAGGCTCATAAAGATGATATCAATGATTTTTGGAATCATTCAGGGCCAAATTTGAGATTTCTGGTGCTTAGGAGATCATGTGAAATTTCTCAATGGGCTCTAGAAAATTCCAATATGCATAGTGTGTAGTAATTAAATACACGCCATATGAGGACATGACAAGGATTATATGTTTTCTTAAAATGATATAAGTATCATATAAAAAATAAACCTTCTCACATCCTATGTGACACGTACTTGGTATCTTGATGTGTACCTCAGAGATTACAATGACACATTCAGGAGTAAAAAAGGATTGGAAATTTCATGTACTCGTATATAAACATGGCTCGAAATACTATGATTTATACCTACCATCTAAACAGAAAAAGACATCAGAACATGTTTTGATCTACGGGTAGAACCTAGTGGAAAATTGAAACACCGTATAGTTCCATTACATACCATTAACTCATTCAAATGCCTTATGACTTATTTTTCCTTGTTAACATTGACATGTTTTGTTAATATGGGTTTTACGTGATATATCCCCTTAGGGTTTAGTATGGATTGATGCCATATATATATATATGATATTAATCCCCTCTAGTTATCATTAGTTTCAGATAGTGTTTTTTGAATCATTTTGTGAGGCTAGAAGGGAGATCCTCTATCTTCATCATTTCCCTAGGTGGGGATCTTGGAATTTTCTTGGCCAAAACTATGTGGGATTCAATCTCATATATATTATGTTATTTCAAATTTGTTTTTATTATACCCCATGCACATGGGTAGGTATACCTACCTATGTGTCTATCTCTCCAAACATCAAGAATGTACATCATATGCTGAGAACCGACGACCATGTCCTCTCATATGAAAATCATTAGTGTTATATAACTCATGGAGTGTTTAAATAAAGATAAGTGTTATATGGAATCTTTATATGGGTATCCTAGTATAGTATTATGTTTGTGAAAATACATCAGACTATGTGCCTACTATGACTATATTTCGATGTTATTGTCATATGTTATGTTGAAATATTCATATAATCAGATACCCAATATTCCTAATTCTATAAGCATTTTAATTTTGTGGGGTCATACTGGGTACTATTATAATCAACCATGAATGGGAATTCCACCGATGTGTTATGTATTTTTTAGAAGACTATCATTTTGATAGAGTCCTAGAGAGACCAAGACCAAGAGTATTTTATTGAGCCAAAAAACGACATTTTTCAAGCAGTTACCTTTGTATCTATCCACACTTATATTACAGTTTAGAAATGTCTTCAGTTTCTTTTTATGGTATTATATTTGTACCTTTTACATAGTATTACATGTTTTCGTACTCTTATGGTGGGATTTTAGAAGCATGCATGGGTGAATATCTATTGTATTTCATTTCATCATTCTATAGGATTGGATGTGTGTGTGTGTAGGTACATTATATAATGGACTCCCATGAGTGTATGATATTCCTACTCAGATATGGTTTCCATCCCCTGGACTATTTATGGTGGGCTTCGGGTAGTCACAGTTTGGGGCCTGTTGGATTGGATCGTGAAAATAATCATTTGATGCACTATAGTCCTAAAGTCTCACCTCTTTGTCTTCTAGATGAATACATAACTATATAACCTATAATACATCATCCAAAAATGGATTTAATATCCATGAAATACTATGGTTCTTAGTGTCAGAAACCAAGAGAAGTTTATAACAATATAGTTTTTTAGTAATTGATACACCCCTATTATGGGGTCTCCAAGAACCAAGACCTATTTTAAACCACATATACCCTTACCATAGTATGGTTATATATCATGACATATAGCCCACACTAGATCATTCTCTAATTATATATTTTCCAACAAACCACTTTAGAGTAAAAAACAGTAGGTTTAAGCTCTCATAAATTCTCATGGATCAAAAAAATAATTTATCATCATTCATAATGTTTTCATTTTATCTATATCCATTAATTTTCAAGATTACATGTTTTTATAATTCATTAATTTTTTTTAGATTGCATTCCATGATTTGACATATGGAACACCATTAACATTTTTTATCTGAAAACAATTTTTTTATTTATAGAATGTTATATAATGAAAACAGTGAATTTGTAATTTATTTATATCTACAAATTTAATATGAAGTAACATGGTGAATTAGACATGAATGATTTCACCATAGTCACTTATATGGAACTCATAATATTAATCATTGAAGACACTTCTAATAACTTAATATTCTCATTTATTTATTCCATAAACAATTTAAAAGACTTGAGGATATAAATCATTGAATAGTCCTAAATAAATATAATATTTAAATCATAGATATCTATGAATAACAAGAAACATAAAATATCATATAAATCCTAGGTTCTTAATATGATTCATTAATAAAAAGTATCTATATTCTATACTATCATAATATATAAAATACCATTAATTATAACATCCTAAATCAAGTGAATTTCAAGAGATCATATATCACAACTATAATAATAAAGAACACTGAAAAACAATCCCATAAAAGGAAACATGGTATTTACCACATATGTGGGTTGATCACTCCTTGGAAGATCTCATAACCAAGATTTACAACAACTTAACCCCCTTTATATCATCTCTATAATTAGTACGATAAAATAAAATGACCCTGATAAGAAATTATAACATACCTCCACCCTGATCCAGTATATGATACATAAATCATTGGTCACCACATGATCTTAATAATGACTTCCTATACAATGAAGGATACCAAAAATTCGAGTGTTCTGTGATCAGTTCTGTGGGGAAACATTACACTCAATATCAAAATCATTATTTTATTAAAAATAACAAATTAATATATAACTGAGAACTACTTAACGTCACTTATAAGATAATAAAAATTACAAAATTAAAATGGTATAACAATATATAATAATGGATAATTCGATAACATTCATAACGGATACACTATAGTGGATAAAATTCAATGTATAACAAGAAAAATAAAATACAAAAATCTAAAACTCATCTCAAAACTATTGCTAAGTCCCTCATGTTATTAAAATCCATAATCCATTTTCTCATGTCAAACAAAATATCATACAACTAGCCATTTATCAAAATATATACATTATGAAAAATAGTTTTATATTCTCTGATACCCAATATCCATTCATCCTTATTTGAGTTTTAGTAAAACTCTACAATACACCACCAATGATATCCTTGAAATAATATGCATATAACAAATCAAAATTTTAATTTATACAATTAAAAAAATTAATGGAGTTAATAATTTAAAATAAAATCAGTAAAAATACTTTAATTCCTATGATTCATGATTATATTTGACAGTAGTTTATTTTTGTATTGATTCGTAGGATAGGGACCATGATCATCCATACCTACACTAAATAATGATATGGTCTCTATGCAAATTTCTTTGACAATGCCAACCATAATACTATGGAAAACATTGACAAATTTTTCTTTAGGGAGCAACAACCACCACATAGAGAGTGCTCATGACATCCTAATAGAGACCATTCACAAACTCGACATAAGGAGTCTAAAAAACCTCTCTAGTGAAAGTATTCCTAACCTCCCCATATGTAGTACTAATAATCTCTCTTTGAGGACTATTCATGGCATATTACAATCTATTTTTTCAACATAAGTGAAATAACTTCAATAGGAGTGTTTTTTATTAAATATTCATGACATCCCTACATGAATCATAATTTCTATTGAATGGGAAAACATTTTTTACTTAAAAAATTAATTTAGATATATGCTTCTTTCCATAAAATGTATAAATAATTTATAAAATTTAATACCCACTAACTACTAAAAGATAACAATAGTTAAGTAACCACATAACATTTAAATGGGGGTTTATAAAGTTTTATGATTTCACAAAGATAACCATTTAATTTCAATTAATAACATTTATCTATTTTCCACATAAATAATGATTTATATATTTTTATCATCTATTTCCTTTCCCATACCATTTAAATAAAAATTCCCAATTTTAGAAAACAATAATTAACAATTAATTAGTCTCAAATCAATGTTCAAATTCCTATCAAATGATTCCCAATGAAATATCACTTCATTTCATTTGTAATTATTTTTATTTTATGTTTCATTTTAAAACATTAGTGACTATAATATCCTAATTCAAATTCATTTACATAAATTACAATTCACGTTTTTAATATATTTATATTATGATTTAATTTTTATTCCAATCCAAAAAATTTTAAATTAATTATGAAGCTGTTTCCCCTAGAAAAAACCTAATTCTAAGGTCCATTTCAGAAAAAAGGGAATTAACATATATAAAATAAAAATTAAATATTTCAATGTAATTTTTTCACAACATGACGATGTTTTACTGACTAAAAAATGAATCAATATATGAAATTTTTATAGGGAAACAAGTTAAATTTATTGATGACATAAAACTTGTTTATAAAGGAATATCTTGCAATTAGAGACTTTCTATTTTTTTTTAAATTTGAGAAATCGAGAAACAATTGAAACAACCTAGAAATATTTCATATTATATAGACAAACCATGTGATCTGTAGAGGCTGAAATAAATAAATAAAGGGAGAAATATGATTCATAGACAACCATTACTCCCTTAATTGCACCTGATTGTGGATGATGTCGACCATAGATTGGGGAGATCCACCATCTCTATCAATGGAGGCATGATGTGTGTGTTTCTATTATACATTGAATTTTTATGGAGAATTTTTTTGAATTGAAATTTTATTTTATGGACCTAGGTAAAATTATGGGAAACCCCTTAATAAAAATAGTACATGAGGGTAAAAAAGGATGTGTCATTCACCGGCTAGCCGTTGGCCCCCTGGTAGGATAGGGATTGTGTCACTAGACGAATAGGGTGACAAAAGTACTTATAGGGCTTCTTCCCATACCATTGAATCATTAGTGGGCCATAATGAAAAGCTAGTTGGGTTTCATCATCACACTAGAACCCAAAATCTATGTTCTAAACTCCCAGATCATCTATGATTCATTTCATTGGTGAAGAAAAACCATATAAAATGAAGTTGAATTAGTTTTTTAAGAAATATATACACCCCATACATTTAGATTGAAGGGGTATAACATGATATCAATGGGTTATTGTCCATTAAATTTTTTTAATAGATTTATATATGTGAGGATTTTAATGAATTTTTTAATCCTAATAATGATAAAAAAAAATATTCAATTACTAATATTAAATTATAGTGATGTTATAAATATCTTCTATAAATTTTTAAAAATTATAATAAAAATTATCTACATGATACCATGGAAATATAATGAAGATATTATGAAATTATTTACATTACCAAAATTCACAGAAAGTCATTAATGTGGTACAATTCAAATACAATAAAGGATTATTTTGTTTTCATTTATTTTTGAAAACTCAAATAAAATTTATTCATATACATATCTAAATTATAGTTATGTTGCAATAAAATATCATTCCATACCAAAATTCATAAAAAATCATTCATTTTGTACCATGAAATCATATAAATGTCACTATAAATATTTTTACAACTCATTCCCCATATACTATATAGTCATATTAATTCAATAATTAATTTTTAATATTTTTGGGAATTATATGATCTGAAATGTTTTGGTTATAATATATTTACAATTTTATTTTATTTTTTTAAAAATATTCCTCATGATATTGTGTTGTGAGAATAAGGTCACCATGTCTTCTTATTACCAAATATCATGGATTTCATGTTTAGTAATTTTGGAAATATAGGGAGGATATATATTAAATGGTAAATAACCACACAAAGGTTCATCATACCGTGTATTGAAATATTTGGAAAATGTTATGAATGAAGCTGATTGAATTTTATTATGGTGGTTCTATTTATCCCATGTTATAGTGTTTAGCATAATGTGATGGGGGCTTTTACTTGTGAAAATAACTATTATCCTTGTGTGATCCTCATTCTGATCACATGAATATAGAAATAGTAATTTTAAGAGTTTGTTTTCGTAATGAATATGGAATAGTGGAAAAAAATTATGTCTGTTATAATAGTGTTGCGAATGGATAACTGGGGTTTTCATGCAGAGTTGAAATAGGATAATACAACTAAAAATATGAATTTTCATCACTTCTTTCTGTTAAATATGTTTCTATATGAAATACGGAGTCCCAAAATGATACTCTTATAATCATGTATGATTTTATCTAAAATTAATCAAACAATGTATCTGAAGTAGACCATAACCTAATTCTATATAAAGATATTTTTTTATATTTAGAGTTTATTTGAAAATTGAAATCATTTAATTTTATATATCATGTAATCATGAGTTTCACATAAGATTCATATATTATATGGGTATGAGTAATATATATCATGGTGGATGTCGAGTTTAGGAGATCTAAATTGTGAAATAGTTATATATATGTGGTATATGATGATATTATATCCAATGGTTTCTGATTTAATGATTGACTACATGGTGACCACCTCATGGTATATATGCATATGATGTATTGAATTAATAATAATTTAACATATTTTTCATGAAATTACTATATTTTTTGAGATACTTTTGTACTAAAATTGTTTAATTTTAACTGAATAATAGAGAATATTATGGATTAATAATCCATAAAAGTCAAATTTAATTAAAATTATTAAATTATATCAAATTTCACACACTCCATGGAAAATTACAAAAAAGGATATTTGTGTTTATAATAGGGTGTCATATTTGGAGTCATCATGGGTGAAATTATATATCTTATTTTAAAAGAATAATGATAAGATATGATATTCCAAAAGATTATATATATATATTCAAACATATTTGATGGAGGAGGAGAAAATAGATTCTATAATATCTATGTAATTTTGTATAATGGTTCATGGATGATCTAGGTTTCACTTTGAGAAGTATTTTTTTGTTACTGAGTGAAGAGATATAAAACATTTTACCATATTTTATGGGTTGTAAACCAAATTTTTTGGTGAGGACAACCAAAATATATAATGAATATGTAGTTAAATATGTGTATTTTGGAACCCTATGACATCACTCTTTTCATACTCTATGTACATATCCCATTACAGGTCAATCAATTGGAATAACTCAGGTCCCTATTTATATTTATATTTAATATTTTTTATTATAAGGGCTTTAAGAGAGGTTATAATTAACATAGAACAATATCTTTTTATGAGGTTATATTTATTCAAGTGCTATGATTTACCTCTCCTCTGAGGGTGCTTCAATATGTGAGATAAATAATTTGTTTAAAAGAAAAATGGGTTTTATAAGAAATATTTTATCTCTATAATTGATTGAAATAATTTAAGATCTCAAATGGTTTTTTATATTTGATGGTATCAACTATCACCATTAGTTGAATCCACAACTACACTTCGTTTGATCATGTGTATATATTCTTATATAGATTTTATATATGAATTACCAATCATTATATAATGCGGATCGTTAATATAAATAGATGATAATGGGAAAGATATAAATTCAATAGAAATAAACATTTTAGGGAGATATTTTCTTAACAAAATCAGCATTATGTTTATGTTGGGAATATCATCACATTCCTTATGGAAAATCGTTCTTAAACATTATATAATGTTTCTAATGGGTTTTGAAGCTAATTTTCATGTTTTATGGAATATCTATGATAAAATTGAGTATTCACTAAAAATAATCTAATAAATCATTCTATATCATCCATCCCCAGATTCCGTATAACTGGTGCCCCGATATGGTTTCCACAAGACCTAAAACATTCCTCCTTGATAGCTAGAGGGTCCAAAGTAGCACCTACGGAAAATTGTGTGACCATAGAGAGAACATGGAATCATTTATTAGTGTAATGAAAAAAAATATGTATATAAAATAAGAATAATCTAAAGGATTATTAACTAGAAGATTATAGTGAAAAAAATCATAATCATGGAGGAAGATTAAATAACATGGGGAAGATGAATAATATATTTATACAAATTGATGGTGATATTAGGTCATTTAACAATACTAAAAAAATATTCGTCGGATATGGGTTACATTCTTATACCACATGCTAAAAATATTCAGAAATTCCCAAAACATAAAATACTAGTATCTCGATCATAGGTTTGGTCCTCTATAATTGATACTACTTCCTTGTATTGTAAAGCTATAAGTGTAAGTGGGTTCCTTCCATTTATCAATAACTATAACCATAACGTCTTCATGGGGACCAAAGGAATCCTCAGTAGTGTTTGAGATAAAATATCATTAGGTCACCGCCCATGTTGTAGAGATCAATAAAATACAAGATTTATAAAATTAACAACGTTTCATTATTAAAAAAATAAAAATACAAAACAACAGGAAAATATATTGGAATGAGTTTCACTTGGCCACCCATCCAATTAAATTTCACCATCCTTGACAGGTGAGTCTAAACAAAGGGATCCTACAAAGGTAATATGAGTAATATAATATCTATGAAGTTGGACTATCCCAAACATTTTTACCGAACATCTATGAAATGTCCCTATATTTCCATGAGAAAATGATTGTTTATCATTTGAAATCATTCATATAATTCTTAATTCAATTTAATCTTTTTATTAAATTTATGAGTTTCAACCGGATCCCATCCATTGAAATTCAAAGAGAACTACCATGTATCACTCTAGTGTCTCGATATATGTTAAATTCCTAGGGAGTTCATCAAATAAGGCCCATGAATTATGTCCTATGTGTCACTCGAGGAATGGTGTGATAATTTTATAAACTAAAATTTTATTCCATAACTTATATATCATATATGGGTCTGTGTATCTCTTTTGGAATGGTACAATCGTCATTTCCTATATCCCATCAAAGGGGTCTCCAAAGGGGATCATGTTTCACCCATCTAGAAGTAAATTAAGAAATTGTTAGTGAGGAAATCACAATCATAACTATTTTCACTCTGTCGTGTTTACAATAATTAAAAATCATTATATAAAGGAATTAATAGTCCATCCAATGGATCTATGGGTTATGAACCCTTTTATCAACCTTGATGATAGGGTCAAATCATTTTATCATCAAAACATTTACTACATGATAATAACATTGGTAGATAATTTCATTTTGATAGTCAATTTATGGCATATGGGTAATATATGAGATATTCATCAATTTAGTCAATTCTACCAATTCATTTATGGAATTAGGTGTAATTAATAAGAATGTATTCAATAATTTATTTTATGGAAAGTGATGTCAGATCTTTTTTCATGGAACTGAATTCTATATAATTTAAATTAATAATTCATGGAATTTAAAATATGAATATATTCATAGGGGTTTTAGGAAACTTAAAATGAAAGGAAAATTAAGCTTCAATGGTGGATCACATCCATCAAGGTGGATTTATCCCTCCAACCACTCTAATGAGGAGATGCACCTCTAACATGGGACAAATTTTTTATGGAAGCGGTTTCAATTTAATAGAGTTAGAAAATTAATTTTTTCACTAGAATGTTCTGGCCCGTAGATGAAAGACACATAATATTGGATTTAATTAAAGAAAGGATAATAACCTAGAACCCCCACTATATTATCACAGATCATTAATCGACCATCTATGACAATTGATTGTAGATACAATGGATGAAATTAGAGTAAATATCATATTACCAATAAGTTGGGACAATTTTCAATCACAAATATAGAATAATAGAGGATGGGTGAAACTTGAAATAAATGTGAAAGTATTGAAGGTCATACTAAAATCATTCTGATGGATCTGATGAAGAGTGAAATAGAAAAGAAATGGAAGAGTTGAATAGGAATCTAGGATAATAGGGAGAGAAGGATTTATACATGGGAGAATGAAGAGCCCATTTGAAAGAAATATAGAATGAAGTGGAAAATGATTAAAACATTAAATCGGGAAAAGGGTAAATTCACCATCAGAATTAGGGGTCATGATTAGGTAGCACGTTTGGAAAAACCTTGTTCCAACTATGATTCATTCCATTACATCAAAATTTTCCCCACATGATTAGGCTCATGAGTTTTCAAACCATTTTCAAACTATGAAAAAAAGAACATTCAAAAACCTACTATTGTGCACACGAGCGTGTGTCTGGGGTTTCATGGTTACAAACAAACTCTTCATCCCCCATCACTTAGCTACATACAAACACACTATTTAGGGAAATCATTCATGATAGGCTACTTAGTTTCTTCAAACCATGTGTCCTAGTCTCCCTCTTCTAATATTGGGGATATGGGATCAAAAAATAACACCTAACACACCCCAGACATTCTTTACTCTATTACAAATCATTAATAGGCCAAAAAAATAATTTACACAAAAAACGAATGGTCTATACTTTTGAGAAAAATGGGTATGTTATGACCTCCCCTATTTAATAAAACATGTCTTCGTGTTTCCCTTCGAATGGTGGGAATATATCATTAGATACGAGTGGTGACCAATGTGATCATATATCAGCCTCTCACTCCCATGTCTCATCATGTATCAATTTTTATTCATTAAACCTAGACCATATGATTTGTATTACCACTAAGAGAAATCATTCTCCAATAAAAGATATATATTGGATGCTCCTAGAAGGATTCCACCACTTTCATCCTAATATATTCAACATCTAATTATTGAGATGGGTAAACATTATATTTTTGATATAGTGATGCATAGGAGAGTCATGCATTTAATGGTAACAATTAGGTAAAATAAAACTATAGGATACCATCTTGAAAATGTCCAATATCTGGTAATTCCAATAAAATAATGGTTATATCATTCCCTATCTAGAGATTCATCTATAACCCAATCGTGACAATACATGTAGTAATAAAACATGTCCCTCCTTGAACTCTTTCGGTATACTATCATGATCAATATAAAAACTCTCCCTATAATTAGTTTTTTCCAAATAGTTCAAAATAGGTTGGACATGATCTAATGTCTCCTGAACATGATGACGACCCATTAGAGTTGCATCACCAGCATCTTGAAAGAACAATGGTGAAAAACATAACCTATGTTAAGGTACCCTTATAGATCCATTTAAGTCATATGATAAAAGTTATTTTTACAGGAAAACTCACCCAGACGTTTTTGATTTCCCCTATAACCTCCAAAATTAAGGATTCAAGTGTGATTCATATTCTCTAACACATGTACCATCATCTCAGACTACCATTCAATCTAAGGGTGGCATGTTTTATTCAATATCACATATGAACTGAGTCCCTTTTATAACCCCTTGCAATACATTAAGGTAAAACATGCTTCTCGGTCCATATAATATATAACATGTAATATAATTTAATCACATGATCACCCTGGCATATATCCTTCCTAGAAAATCAATATATGAGGACTACCTAATCTGTATGAAGTGTTAATTATTGGTCAACCTATCAATGATCGCCCATATTGCATCACTGTATCGATGAGATCTCAACATTCCTATCAAAAAATGTATTTTGACTTCAATAAATTTCCACATAGGAATTAATAGAGGTTGTATAAGTCTTGTAGCTCTCTAGTGCTCTACCTTCAACTACTAAAAGGTGGATCACTGAGTGATTAAACGTACTTTCATCCTTTTTTTACCTAGCCGATAATACTAAATGTCGATGTCTTGGTATAACTTGGCATCATCAGGATAGAGGGCCTATACAGAGGAATGTGATTCCCCCAAAAATTATTCTCACATATCAAAAGGCACCAAAACATTCCAAAAAAAGAATATGGTCACATTTCTATAAGCTACCCACCATAGTGGTGGGTACACACTTATGACTCTATCCCTCTTAATGAGTCCCTTTAAATATGATAACCTCCTCATCGAGACCCACTCTGTAAGTGGGAATGTCACTTGAAAATTTACAATAATTGTTTTCCTATTCTATTCATGATCCTCTAGGTGTAACACAGAAAATATTTCTATCATATGCCACTCACTGCGAGAATCCTTGATGGCATCCATCTCACTCTTCCGTATCAAGGCATAATTTTCTATGGTTCCTTTTCTGGGTGTGTATAATGCACAATGATGAATTATCTTATGTATTACATTCGCCTATTATACCTTAGATTCATGTCTTACTTGGTGGAGATTTTTTTTAGACTTTTTTATCCATGTAAAAAATTAATTGCTCATGCAACATCTAATGGATCCAACAACATAGAGCATGAACCATGGTAGCTATCTCGACTCCAAGAATTGGGTAATTAAACTCGTAATGATTTAGCTAGAGAGACTCATATTCTCTATCTCAATAACCCTACTTTGGAACATCCCCTATCCTAATCCATGAACCATCACAATAATTTTCATAGCTTCATATGCTCTATGGAAAAATCGGAATCACTGATAATCTCTTCATTCACATAAACTATTAAAAACCTATATCATAGGATTATATACAATCAAATTTCACACCCTCCATGGTAAATCCAATTATTGGCATGTCAAGGCATGATAAATCCTATATATATACTTGTAATATCCACCCAACTCTATGATGTTTTGTATATCAAACACATTATTAGGCTTGTCCTCTGAAACAACTAGGATCGGCTTCTTTGGGCCAACATATACTTCATATTATGATATGATATGACATAATATGTGAAACTTAATAATAAAATAGTGGAATATTTTGAGCTCCAAATATATATTATAATCCTCCAATTTAATCTTCATGACTTGCAGAGGACATTCATGGTCATGTGTCATATGAGAATACACTATGATTTCATCTACTAATACTACCACAATGGATTTAAGGTGAAGCTGGAAAACCAAATTCATCATATCCATGAAGAATACCCCAACCTTTGTCAGTCCAAATAGCAATAAAAATTACTCTTATAGGTCATGCCTACTCTAGATCACTATTAGTGGTATATATTATGGTTGCATTTGAACCTGATGATTCCAAAACCTCAAATCGATCATTTAGAAAACCAATTGTATTTAGATTGCATCAAAGAGGTCATCTGTATGAGGAAATAGATATTATCTCTATAAATTGTGTTGTTTATGTCAGCAGTAATCCGTGAAAAATATAATTGTACAATCTGCCTTCATGGTGAAAAGGATAGGTGATCTCCGAAGGCTAACCATCGAGTCCCTATAGAAGATTTATAAGAGGTTCCTCATGGGTAACTATAGGAGTAATGAAGGGTGGGTTAGGGCCAATCGCCTCTATAGTATTCACATCTCTACCCTCATGGAGTAAATCATGAAGTATTCATGGTTCTAATGATCTATAATTTTTATGTTCATGCCTCATATGGGATTTATAATAGAAAGGGAAAGCGGTAGTGAAAGGATTGGTACAACAAATTGTACAAAAGGAACACACCCCTATTTCCACATTAAGATTCAAGTCTGGATGATAATAATGAGTTACATAAGAGTCAAAGGTGACATGGCCTAATTCCCACTACTATTTCAGGTCAGGTTAGAGGTCTAACATTAAAAATAAGGGGGGTCTATTTCATTTTTTAGTATTATTTTTATTTTAATATATTTTTTTAATTTTTATTCCCATTAAATGGTTTAATTAGATATATTACCACCACAAATTTATAAGGGAACATATACAATATAAATTTAAATGTGTTGTCCAATTAATATAACATGTTCCAGCTCATACTACAAATGGAAAAATTTATATCATTCCACCATTGGAAGCTTAATTCATCTACATTAACCTATGTAGGAAATCACAGTTATGGTAAGGTAGTCACATTAACGTCCAATTGTATTATATTAGTCCTACAATCGAATATTAACACATTTTTATATAAAATATAATTTCATAATATGGAATAATAATCAAGGAACAAACAATAATCACATTGGAAAAATGTGATACTTGCTAAATATAGATATAAAGAGAAAAATGGGTGACATTTTAATAATATTGTTCATAAATTTATTCATGATTTTACGATACCTCATATCCTCGGGCATGATCTAAAGGAATAATTTTAAAAATATTATCTTGAATAATAACACAATCCATGTGTGCCACCCCAAATTGAAATTTGTGAAACAATAATAAACACATGAAAAAAACATTAACCAAACCCAATAATATGGGTTTCCATTGAACATATTCTTAATAATCCAAAGCAATGACCTGTCAAAAAATACCATAATCCTAGAATCTATAATAAATTCACACAGTATGAAAAAAGGGAAAGTAAATTTTTTATACCAATTTGTAGTGTCCTAACCTAGATGTCACTTAATGGGAGGCCTGATATGATGACCACAAGACCTCAAGAATTCCCCCCCCCTTATGATAGATTTTCCAAACTAGAATTGATATCATAGAGTGTAAAAATGGATAGAATATTCCATAATTTATTAGAGTGGAGAACATATATATTTTATATAATAATAATGAGTTGAAATAGTACTAACCATAAGACATGAGTGGAATAAAATTACATTATCATCTATGAATATTTATTAATTAGAAAAAGATGAATTAATAAATTTAAACAATGTGATGATGATACAATGAGCATTTTCTTGGTAATATGTCATATATGACTACAATATTGAGAATATTCTTGGCCTTATACCCCAATTCTCTATCCTAGTAATGTAAATAAAACATCAGATGTTGGACGCTTCCCTTTGTCAATACCTACAACCTTATTTTCTTCTTGTGTTCCAAAGGCATATCATACAGGGTGTCATATAAAATCATAGTATCCAACAATTAATGGTGTTTATATTTATCTCGTATATCAATTGTAGAATTTGCAGGGTCCCATACATGATAAATCAAAAGCAAAAAGAACTGAACAAAAATATTGGACATGGTTACAATTGGACACCCATCCAACTTTCCTAATTTAACCTATGCTGGAGATTCAACACAAACAGGACCTGAAATGGGAATTTTAGTGGGATAGTTTGTGAGAAGGTAGACATTTCACACATTTGAGATTTATTTTAGAGGGAATTTTCATTTGTTTCCAAGAAAAAAGGAACATTTATCATTTGAAATTATTTATTTAATTTTTAATTTAATATGAACTATTTTATCAAAATTAAATGGAGTAACATTGATCCCCTGTATGAAAATTTGGAGATGCTTAAATATATTTATCAAAGGGCCCAATATTTATCCAATTTCAAATGATTCCATCAATTGAAAATAAATAATGAAGCAACATTCTCACTCTAGTCATGTTGTGATAATGTCTAGAACTAACATTTGAGTCCATACCTAGTATATAATGATGGAGTTAGTGAATGTCTCATGTCTTGATAAAACCACCATTCAATAATACCATATAAGTGGTCTCTTTTAAGGAACATGTTTCCCTCATATTCATGTAAACTATTAATGCTTAGTGATCCCATCCCAGAAATAGCTAGTATGTCCTCCAATGTGTTAAAAAAGAATTTAAAATAAGGCACTAATAGTCCCTCAAAGGGGTCTTTAGGTTATAACTCCTTCTTTAACCAATGAATTTAATCATCAAATAATTCATAAAATGATAAGAATCTTTTTAGAGGAATTCAGTTTGAAATATCTTTAATGGAAAAATCATAATATATGAAAACAACATCAATTTAACTATTTCAATTTATTAATTTATGGAATTAGGTGAAATGATTATGAATTTATTCAACAAATTTATATTATTTAAATGAAGGTAATTGAACAAATCATTGAACAAGCATCATAATAATTTCATTTAACAATTCACTGAATTTTCAATAATCAATTCCCCTCAAGGATGTAAGGAAACATAAAATAATGGAGAAATTATTCATTAATAGTGGAGAACACTGATTGTTTTGGAAATAATAAAGGAGACAAACCTAAGGGGTTAATATTCTACTAAATTAGGATTCATTTTTCATGGTAGTAATTTTAATTCAATTTAATTACAAAATTATTGGAATCACTAGAATGGTCTATCATATTGCATGAAATCCAAAAATATATGATTCAATATTAAAAAATAGGAAAACCCCTGGACCACCTAACTTAACCTTGTAGAGATTCTCCCATCAATCATTGTCCCTTGATTTGAGGTCAAATAGAAGATATCAAATAATCCATCAAAAGACCTAAAAATTGGGAAAACGAGCCTGCAATAAGATAATGCAACATTGGATGGATACAATTTCAAATTTATGTTATAGTATTTAAAATCATCCCTAGAGATTTTTATGGATCAAATGGCATGTAAAACAGTCTCTAGAAAGAGTATTTAACAAGGAACCTCGGTTAAAAGTCAGGAGAGACTTCAAACATGAGAGTATTATGAGTCCATTGGATATCTATAACGAATGACGAGTAAAATGTTAAAATAATTATATAAGGGGGGATATTGTAAATTTACCCACAAAATAGGGGATCATGGTTTGTTTTCATGGTCTGGCGGCATAGTTGGACAAATCATAATCCAAATGAGCCCCATGAAAATGCGTCCAAAAAATCCCTACAAGGTTTGGCACATGGTTTTTCCAACAATTCAAAAATCATGCCAAAAGCCACTATCAAAAACCTTTAGTTGGGCCCATGAGAATGTACTTGGGGTCACACATTTGAAAAACCCCCATTAAACCACCAAAACTATACTATATTCAACAACATTATTAGGGAAACATCGTGGGTTTGGCAGAACAACCTCTACTAACCATGAAACCAAGTATACCTCTTTTAATTTTGGGGATCCTGGCTCTAAATGATCCTCGAACACACCTGAGACCTCAATTACACTATTATTCCTCATTATTAAAAGGAAAAAATATAATTTTAAAAAAGGAATGGTCAACAATTTTTATAAAATCAGATACATTACAAATTAACTATGTGGGAGTTTTTATTATAGAGTATTTGTTTGGACTCAAAAAAACAATTGATTATATCAAAATTTTGATGTATATTGTTAATTAAGTTCCTCTTAAATTTATTCAATTTTTTAGAGGTAAAAAATATAAAATTTATTTTATTATATATTCATCATTATTATTATTTTTATATAAATATTGGTCTACTAATGATGATCTTATGGAAAAGAATAATTATCATGATGGGTTATTTATATTAATTATGAATATAATAGTGGAATTAAACCCATAAAATAAAGAGGTAGTTGTGGTAAAAATATATTTTCCTCAAATATTAAATGGGTAAAATAAATGATTAATATAAAACATTTTTTATATATATTATACTAAAAATATTTAGAACCATGTGGAAAATTATATCAAGATTTTATTTGAATATAAAAAATATAATTCATACATTTATAATATAGCAATGGTTGGAATGGTGAGATCAGTATGTGGAATTTATTTAAAAAAATAACAATATTTTATAATATTTGAATACTTGGATACTATTAAAGTAGGGTATATTTAGTATTTTTAAATTCATTATTAGATACGTTTTTTTAGTTTTAATATACAATACATAGTTAAATGTGAATTTTTATTGGAAATAAACCGATCTTGTGTATATAATTTTCCTTATTGGAGATGGATACTATACTTAAAGAGATAGACATTTGAACATTCAAAATAGAGAAATAAAATTGAGTGGATCATGACCCAAAATATATATATATATATAATATATAAGATAAATTTTTTATTTTGATAGATAATTTTGAGAAGATCAAATTTTAAATCTATGAAACCAATTAGTGGTTATATAGTACTGACATATAATTAATGAATATTTAAATATTATTGATTGTTTTATTAGAAAAATGTATTAATGAGTTAATTTTTTGGATATAAATGTATAAACCATTTGAATATTATTAATTAATGAACAATGGGTTAGAATATGGAGTCTTCGAAAAAAATTGGTAAATTGAATCAAATGGGATACTAAGAAAGTTATTGAGAAATATAGTGATCCAATTAACAAGATATAAGTATTTTATTATCAAGAGAAAATACTAGAAAAATTAATGAATATCATATGGGGCTATATCATATAAAAAATTTGATCATAGTTTCATCTATGGCAGAATAACCTACAATATGGAAGATTATTTATATGGGAGAAACCCAAACTCCAAACAGATCACCAAGGAAGACACATAGTAATACTCATCAAAATTGATGTTATTATTCTGGAATGATGGGGTATACAAGGAATGTGAGTTACATTAAAAGGATTCTAATCTTGTTAAAAATTATTATATTTAATAATAATTCAAAGAAAATTTAATATTTTAAAAGGATACTATTTTTGTGATGGGAATTGATATAAATCCATGTATTTCTCAGTAATGGTTTGGTAAAGAGTTCCAAATAAGGCTCAAGAGTGGTAGATAAAAATATCAATTTTTTGGTCTTTACAAAGAAATAGGATTATCAAAAATTAAATTTTAATCCATTTATGTTAAGGTTGAGTAATCAAATAAAAATTAAGAATAATAATATTCACCTCAAATAGAAGTGATGAAATATATAGGGGTCAGAATGAAAAGTGTTAAGAAGAAGGATTTAATATAGAATTATTTTCATGAAGAAGACTGTGTAAGAGTGTGGATTTCTAAATGTGGATGTACATACCATACTATATATATATACACCATTTCATAGAAATAATCATTAATAATTATAGGGTTTTTCATTTTATAAATGATAAGGGATTGAAGACCATTATCTCTACGATTTTTCAACCTTGAGACCAAGATATGTGGTGCATTAATATCTTAGTAGATGAATTTCGTAAATAATACATACATATTTTTAGTAACTTTTTTAACATCATGAATGTTATAAAAATAAAAAATTGATATTTTATTGTAATAGTAAATAGATGATGAAACATTTAGTTAGTAATTTTCATGAATGGATATGTATCATTCATCCTTGAGAGGAACACATTTATATTCAATCCAAGGAGGATGGGAAATGTATATTAAAAAAGGGTCATAGAAAATTGAGGGAAAACACTTTATAAGATATAAAGAAACATTACGGATTATAGGATATCCCATAGATTATATGTTATCATACTCATAAATGTGATATTTTTTAAATGGAATTACTAGATGAATGTAATATGATTCGAAAAATAATAATTCATCATTTTTTATTGATTGAGTACATGTTGATATTTTTTGGTAGATATTAACAATAAAATTAATTGGAAGAGAACTTTTTTTATTTGATGATTTTATATTGATGAAATTAATGATAGTGATAACTAAAACATCCATGTGATTTAATTTTATTATATATTAGAGGAGATTTGTAGAAAAGATACTCAGGAAAATTATATTGAATGTCTGATGTGACAATTAAATAAAGTTTTCTTAATGAAATATATATTATCATCTTTTAAAACCATAGATAAGGAATTGATTATCTATATTAAGTACAATAAATAAATTTACATAGTTGAGAGAATAAAAAAGAAAATTAAAAATATGGATCAAACTATGATGATTGATAAAGGGGTAAATATGTGTTTTTGGATGGTCATTGTCTTCAATATAGTCTACATAAAAATTTGATAAATGTTCATTTTATTGGTACTCTATATGAGATGTGATATAGGAGGAATGCAAAAATGTTATTACATCACTTATTTTAATGTATCTAAATTTAACTTTGTTAGGAGAAAAACCATATGAATTTTGAGAATTGTAGATATAGAGTTATTTTATTGCATACACTTAGAATATAAAGGCATTCAATAATTTGAATGAAATAATTATAGAAATTCAAGATGAAAGAGATATGTAAAATTATAATATTTTCAATAAATTAGATATAATATTCTAGAGGAAACATATATGAAGATACATAGATTTGTAGAGAACATTGGCCTATTAATTAATATACTGAAGAGAACAATTTTATTATTTTTTATAATAGATTAATGGTTTTAAAAGATAATATACATCGTAGATCTGAATGAGTAAAAAATTAATAGTAAAAATTGATGATATAATAAAAAAAATATTATAGTATATATTTTATTATTTACTCATATAACATGAAGTAGGTAAAAGTTTTAGTAATACTACTATTGGTTGAGTCGGATCAAGGTTATGGATGATGATCTTGACAAAAAGGATTATAATTATTATGTAAAATTATTTTGAGGATGAGTGGAAAAAATTCATATTGAATTGGATTTTAGAAATAAACATTATAAATATGGAATGTAAATTTTGGAATAAAGGATGTCTTGATTGAAATTTTTATTCTCCAATTTAAAAAATCATTTGTGAATTTTTTTTTCATGTAGCTAGGGAAGAGATCATTTAGTTTTTCTGGGATATAGTGATATAAATATATTATATATTTTCTCAAAATCAAGTCAAATATATATTACATAATGGATTTTTTATATAATATTTCTTCATTGAACTACTATATGAATTTATTATTCATAGGTAATATTATTTTTTTTCTTTTTAAATATTTTTTTTCTATGATTAATCCAGAACCAAGAGATTTAAATTTTTTGTATGATCAATGCTTGTGAAATCGTTGACTCTGACAGAGAGGAGTTAATCATAAAATTTATTTTAAAAGAGGTAATATTCATAATTTTTTTGATATAAAATTTATTTATTGGATAAGGATTAATGAAAATATATTGTGGAATTAATTAGGTATAAGTTATAAATATGGATGATTAGTGAGTTGAAATTTTTCGTTTATTTTTTGTTTCTCTAAGAATGGAATTGAATATTAATTTACCATTCTAAATAAGCCAAATAATTATTCAAAAATATTTTTAATAGTTTATTAAATGTCTATGAATATTTTAATTTTTACCTTGGTGAAATTTTTAATAGGTGATAGTGTAAAAAATGTTATATGATAAAATGTTGGCGAATTGTTGGACTTATAATATACCAAACAAAAAAAGTTTTGGTATTGTGTTTTATACTATTTAAGATGAATTGTACGAATTTTTTCATATGTAATTACTTATAAATGCTGGGAAAGGAATACTATTGTATATTAAAGGAATAGTGGATTTATATTGGTTTTACCTTGCAACATCAAATAATTAGTTTGAGGGATTTATGATTTTTATTAGGTTGATATAAATACTGGTCTAAATTTATGACCATTTCGAATTTGTTTTGTAGATTTATATAATTATTAGATGAAAAATATGTCAGATCATTGAGTGTTTAAAATATTAAAAAAAATGAATTGACTCATTAATATTCACCCCTCTTATGGATAATGAAACCATATGATGGTATTTATGTTGAGGAAAAATCTCCTACAAAAATTATGTTTTATTAATAAAATGTAATTATTCTTAGAAAAAATCACAGTCTATAATCCATGGAAAAATAAAAGGAAGATAAAATATCACATAATAAAGATAAATTTCATTAAATATGCAAGATATTGGTGATTGTGTGTGCTCAAGTTAAAAATTGGGACATCAAGATAAAGTAAAATCCCATTATAATATATAATATATATTAGTTGGAAATTGGGGTCCAACCCTCTTTATCCACCTGAATGGTTGGGATCATGGATCCACAATCCCGTATTTTTTTATTTCAATGTTTCAATTTAATTTCTTCATTAAACAGTTGGTTAATTTATCATTCTTTTCAAGTAATGGTATTTTTTATCCCTTAGTGTTTCTACATATTATTTCACTTTCGTGAACAAATGATGAAATTATACCTTGGTAGATTAAAAAATAGGTATATATGGATAAATATAATGTTTTAAAGGTTGATATTAACCAGAAAAAATGTTTAGGTGTATTCCTTATTATTGATAAAGTTGGAGAAATGTTTTAATTCAAGTGTTGTTAGGGTAAATCACATAAATGTTCATTTATGAAAGTTTTTCTCTACTACAAAATAAACCGTTGGAAACTAGGATATAACCATGGGAAGGATGACCATGGATATATGAAACCATGAATAATGACCAAAAATGTATATAGATATAGATCACCCTTATCCATGGGAGTAATCCTCATGGCTATAGGTTGATTCACAAACCATTTTTTCATTTGAATAAGGTGATGATTATTTTTATTATAAATACACTATCGCCATGGGAATATTATACCATGGTTACAAAATTTATATCCAAAACATATAATCCTAAGTAATTATTTCCCATAGATATATAATTTTAATGGGGACACAATTTCCATAGGAAATGGTTCATAGACCTATAACTATAAAAACCAAACATAATAAATAAATTTCTTCACAATAAAACCACATGTATTTAAATAGTTTGTATGAGCCAAAACACTAAAGAAAAACAAACCACATAAAATTATGTAATCATTAAATTGAAGAACTCTGATTATAAGGTAAAAATAGATAAAACTAAATAATTAAATTAAATTAGAGAAAATTAAATGTCATTATTAATATAATGGAATTGATGAAAAATCCTTTAGATTTCCTTAACGATAATTAAGAATGATTTATTAGTTAAACTTTCAACTTTTTAAAAAGAATCATTTGATTTTTTTGTTTAAATAAAATTAAAATAACAGGAAATAAAAATATTTTCATTATATTACTAATATACTAACACTAATTTGATTAGTAATTTAAAGGAAATATGATATCATATTAAAATAGTTTTCATTATATATTTATATTTTGAATTAATTTTAAATTGAAAAAAAATATTTAAATTTTACCTATGACCAAATTATCTTCATTTTTTATTTATATTAATAATATTAACATAATATGACTTTTTTATTTTTATAACGTAGTTGATTTTTAGTTAAATTTTCAAAAATTATAGTTCATGTTCAGACCATTAATTTTTTTACATTGTCTCAAAAAAATAATGACATTACTATTTATGAATCAATTATATATATAAAATATATTATTTAAAATTAATTTAATTTATTTATATTACCATTTTTTAGAGTTTTGGAGATATAAATACCATTTTACTCAAAAAATAATTTATTATCATATATTTAAAAACTGAGTTGTTACCACTAAAGGAAATTGAATATAAGAAATTGGATTTAATAATTTTGATCAAAATTATCAATTTATCTATAACGGTAAATTCTATTTTTAGGCATACAATTATGAAAACTATGATTGATATTAATTACCACAATAATGGTAAAACCATTATTTTTAAAGATTTGTTTATTAATAATATTTAATTTATATATTCAAATAAATTAACAACCTATCAATAATGACTTTAATAGAAGTTTTCAACATCTATTTAAATAGTTATTTTATCATTAAATTCATTATATATACTTAATAAAATTAAGGGCAGTTAAATGTTGAAGGAATATTTTTATATAAATCAATTTAACTATATATAAATATATATTATTTTAATTTAAAAGTAATTTTTCTCATAATTAGAGTTAAATTAGATTGAATTGATATTTTATTTAGGTCCATAAATTGAATGTTTCATAATATGGGTTATTTTATATTCTATTAAAATGATAATTTACTTGGGAAAATATTATTTTCCCAGATAATAATAAAAAACTATAAAAGTGAAAATATAATATCAAATAATTAGAAAAATATTAAAAAATGTGATTAAATACATTTATGAGGATTTATAGACCCATTATCACCATAATATTTATTACTTACATATTTTTTAATCATTTACCTATGAATAGATTCATTCTTTAGTTGAAAAATAATTGTTGTTCAAAAAGTACCATCCTACTCACTTATAAAATATTACCGCTTAAATAATTTAAATAGTTCACATAAACATAAAAATATCATTGAAAACCTGATGCTTTTCCCTCTCTTATAAGTGCCATTTATTTCCTTAATCAAATTATCACTTAATGTTTTCTTAGTCCTTCAACAATATTGATTTCATAATGTCGGAGTTCAAGGACTCTACCTAGGCATTACATAATACATATTTATTTCATCATATATATTATGAAAAAATTACCATAAATATTGTTATATAATTAAATTATTATCATTATTACATTAATTTTTTTATATTAGTGTTAAAATGGTTCAATTTCCTTTCTTTTACATAGAAATAATATAGAATTCTATTCATGTGATGGGTGGACTATCACCTCCAAAAAGTAATGTTTTAGGTTTTTCAAAATGACTGTAATTATTTATCCAATATAATTCAACGATGATTATAAAAAATTAAATAATAATAATAATAACTTTATTATTTAATTGAGATTATAATCAATACTTTCTTGGCCATATATGCCCATAGATATATAATGTGTTTAGGTTCATGTTTGGTTTAACCACTAGCTTAAAAATTCTATAAAACTTTATAATGATGGAATGTGGGAGAATCAATATTAATATTAACATAAATAAATAAATAAATAATTATTTTTTATGGTTTCATAAATGTTATATTTTTTTGTAATTTTTAAGATATCATCATCGATCTCTAAAATTACAAAAACAAGCAGCCACTAATTAAATTTTCACATAAGCATCAAAAATTATATGTTAAATACATAATATATGATAATAAATTATCTCTATTAAATGAAATATAAATGAATAAGTTTCATAATAAGTTTTCCAACAATTTGAGTTTTGTTATTAAGGATGTTAGATGATTGCATATTAGGAATCATGAATAATGTAAGGATTTCATAGTTCATAATTTCACATCATGGGAAAAAATTATCATTATACACAATTTTTTCATTGATTTATGTATCCAATAACACGTTAATATTTTTATCAAGATACAATAATTATTAAGGGGATTTAATTTTTCATTTGGAACCACATCTTCCATGTTGTTTTTTCATGAATTTTTCTAAAGTTGTCCGAGATTCTTATTCTCAATTTTAAATATTTTATCCATGGATGATATTGGGAAACATAATTTATTTTTATGGGGTATTAACTACCATATTTATTTAATGTGTTATAATTAAATTTCATATCTTGAAATTAAAATGTAAATTTCTATTAATTTATTTTATTTCTTAATTTACCATTACTATAAGTATTTTGGTTTACCAATCAAACATGATTGAGTTAAAATGGTTCTTATTGGAATTATTTATTCCATGATTGGTTCCATACGATAAAATAAAATATTTTATTTATATTAGGTTTAAAATAGTATTCAATGATATTTTAATCCAAATAATTTCCAATAATAAAATTTTCATCCAAAAATTACATAATTGTTGAGAATATGTCACATTATTTTAAATGTAGATTCACTTTATTTGTATATATTCTATTTTCCGACATGTGTTATCCAATATAACTAGAAAAAATATTATACTATATCTCACTTTACCACAATAATTCTAATAAATATCTTTATTATTTAATTTTTTAATTAATTTTACAATGGTTGTTTTGATCAATTATAATTTTCAATATTATAACAGTTTTCAATCAATTCAAAATTAAATATTTTATCTTCTACTCCACTATTATTTCGATAAAAATAATGTCCTATTAAGGATATATTATTGTAATTTTTTAAATGGTAAATTTAAAAATATAAATCACTTAACCTTGTAGAAATTTACTTTTGAAATTGTCTCATAACGTCATATTTTTATGATAAAGTTGAAAATACTTTTTAAGGATATGTTTTATGTTTTCTTTAATGTGAATATATAATTCTTCAAATTTTTCCATTTTGAATGAAATATACAATATAAATTTAATTTAAATCAAAATAATTAAATTTCCGTTGTATTTTTTTATTACTCTTAAAATGATTTCAAAATACTATAGTTATTTCATATTTACAAATTGAATTTTCTAAATGTCTAAAATATTAATTCTCATCTAAGGGAATATTTTTTATATAAAATATAGTTGATCATGGAAATTTTTAAATTGATACCATCAACCATATTTATCTTGAGAAAAAAGTCTAATTTTTTCAATTAATGAAATGAGATATGTAACACCCCAAGATTTTATGAGATATATTATTTGTAATTTCATGATCTTCTATTATACACTACACCAAGATTATCTTGTACTATACGCAATACCGCATTAGCTTGTAGTATATGTAACACTATTCTTGGATCGTGTTACACACAATTTCAAGTTCGCAACATTGAGTGAATATATATATATATATATATTTAATGTATAAATGAAATATGGTTGGATTCTGTTATATGAAACAACGAAGGATTCTTTCAAAACACGTAACCCTGACTTGGCTTGCATTACAGGTAATCACGACTTTCCTCGATAGCGTGTGTTGTACGCAATATCAGGTTTCACTAAAAAATGATATATGGTTATAATATTATTATGAACTAGATGTTATGAATATTATTAACTAAAATTTAAATGTTATAACATTATTATTTCATCTTACACATTTTCTTAGAACACGGTACGTGAACAAAATAATTTTTTCGGGTAAAATAAGTATTTTTTAAAAAATGCAGTTTTGCCGCCTTTTAATGGCCACCCACAATAAATCTTGTTTTTGACATATTTATAAGTTCAATTTAACAAAATAAACATTTTCCTTTGAATCAATATATAAAAATTTACATTGGATAATGTTTTGATATTTTTCTGATAACTTTTATATTTTAATTAATAGTAAAAACACGCTCTATTTTAATTAAAAACAACTTTTTTCATCGTAATAATTTATGTGGTTAAATAAAAATATTGAAAAGTTTTAAATTATAAATAGAATATATTTTTGTCTATTAATATAATTTATGTCATTACCATTGATTTTACCTTGAATTTGTAGGTTAAATCAATTCAATCTTTTGCAATGTTTTAAACGAAAACCCGTTTTTTTCAACAACGAGATTAATTTTAATTTAATTTCTGCATCATTTGTGTATTGAATTTTGAAAAATGGATTCCATATTTTGAATCAGTGGGTCCAAATTATGTTAATAAGATACTTTTTATTTTTTGGGCATTATTAATAGTAACTACGGTAAATTTTATTTACTATAGTTAAAGGTAAATCAGGTAATTAAGGGTAAATATAAGATTATAAAATTGCCCTAACACCTGCCAAAATCCTATAGTATGACTAAAAGTCGACTCCTATCATCTAAGGGGCGTATTATATTCATTTAATGGACTTTTTTCCATGAAAATAATTTAATTATTATTAAAACAAAAGAAAGTGACAACATGTCACCTTCTTAAATCTTATAAGTATAATAATTTTAGATTAGTGATAAAATTCATGAAACATCAAATATAAATATTCTCCTGAAAGATAATAAAATTATCTATATTATATGAATTTATTTAGAATTTTTATGGATTAAATAATTGTCATTATATGTGACATAATAGTGATGTTGAAATTATTTTATTAAGAGAAATATCAAATATATGGTTTTAAAAAATTTAAAATAAATATTATATGAACTATTTAATGTACTCCACTAATTTTATAGATAAATATGACATGTTATTAATCTATTAAGTTTTTTAGTTCGAACATATCTTATGTATACTGTTTATTTAAATTCAAATAAATTAATAGTGTCAAAATTGACACTATTGTTATTTTATAAGAATAACATATTATAAAATTGTTTAAAAATCACAAAATTATTTAAAAATTATAAATTTAAATTTATATGGTCGAAAATGTCATTAAGTGTCAAATTATGGAAAATTCACAACACATATGTAATTATTTATAATAATTTAAAATTTAGAATATTATTACCACAAATAAAATTAAATTGATAAATAATGATTAATCAAGTTGATAATGTTTAAAATAAATTCATAACATGTAAAAATTTTATTGGTTTATGATATTACAACCTCATCTCTTCTAATATTCAGATATGAGTTGTTTTGGAAGTTTTTAAGTGGGGTTGGGATTTAATATAAACTAATATTTCGTATACTTCCAACAGTGCCCCTCTCCTCCCTTATAAAAGGGAATCTCCTCCCTCTCCTCCTCACACCATTTTGATCCTTAAAGCTCGGCCAAAACCTGCCCATTTCACTTCCCCACTTCCTTACAAACCTACTAGAGGTACTGGTCTTCTCAAAAGGCCATCTCTAGTGCCATAAGATTAAATTTAAAGGAGGCACTTCGAGAAAGAGGTAATACCTTCTACCATTTTTTTCAAGTTCCATTATTCTTCTACTCCATCTTCTTTAGTTGTTTCATTATTAAGTAATAAAATAAGTATCCCTCATATACTGATATGTTATTATAAATATGAAAAAACCCTATTTCATCTTCTATCCATCCTACAGAAAACAAAATTACTGCGTGTGCGTATGTACGGAATACCGTCTCCACGCCATGGTGTAACCTGTTATTCCACCAATACTTTACATGGATGGGTATAATGGTGTAAAGAATAACTATATATGGTTATTATAACATCATACTGATTCTGATATATTATACCCTCCACTCCAATTCTATTCAATAATTATAGGAACGATATCATCGCTTGTGCGTACGTACGGACTGTCATCTCCACGACGCGATGAGATTCATTCTCCGTGTTATCCATACATTAATGATCATAAAGATTATATAATGAATAATAATGAAATATATGAAATAATAATGCTACTTTATTTATGTATATATATATTTATGTGATCTATTTAGTTACATTCAATTCAATAAGTAAACGAAAACAACGTTCATGCGTACATACGACCTAACATCTCCATGAACGGTTTATTTCATTCCTTTTATCGATATATAATATATATGTATATGATGAATATATATTATATATAAATCATGTTTTACATTCTGGAATTATATAAATCAGGATATAAGTAATAATATCAAGAACGATAAGTCGAAACACATACGATAAATGAAATGATTTTACCCAAAACGCTGCTTTAACATGGAATTTACAAAAGAACGGGTAATATAAAGTCATAAGTGAAACATATATGATATCATAACAATGAATATGATTATTTAATAAGTAAATGAAATTATTTAAATTATTATATAGGAGTTTTGGATCCATATAAAGCATATCAGACCTAAGGTAAGGGATAACTTTTCCAATCTCGTTTTTATCAGAGATTGTTTATTTGTAAGTATTTACTTGGGTTATTGTTATCATACAAGCCCATGTTTTATAAAAATGTTTTATGTATTTATAATGTCCTTTTTACCCATTTTTTACTTTTACCAAATTTTATGAAAGGAATATTTTTATTGTTTACCATTCGATGGTTTTTTTTACTTTTCCGACAAAAGTACGATAAGAATGTTATTTTTAACTTATACGGCGTGAACAGATTTTTACGGTTTCATAACGCCTCATTTTCATGAATCATACTCTACAAGATTTTATGACCATTTTCAACAATATACTTTTATTTTAAAATTTTATGAAATTTTGTGAAATGAAAATGATTTTGAAGAAGAAAGTATATTTTCCTCAAAAATTCATTTCATCTGTTTTATCAAAACTATTTTTCATCTAGGATGACATTATTTCATATGTGTATGTTTCAAGTATAATGTCTCTATGATTTAAATAATTTCAATTTTCTTATTCTGAAATTATATACATTTATTTTATATGGATTATGTGATGATGGGATGATGTTTATGAAACCCATTTTATTTATTGGGTTATTATTAATGATGTATGTTTATTTTTTGGCATATGTATGAATGATTTCATTATGAGATGGGTGGGACCTATATCCCCCTACAATGCATTGGTTAAATATTTCTATCTCATGAGGTAGACATGGATAGAACGGAATGTTAAACCGGTTCAGTAATACAAGACTAGAACGAGGAGTGAACTCGATTCAGAAAAGGATTTATCCACTAAGCTGGTCTTGGCAGCAATGCCTTAGCTACTATAGAAATCATAACAAGTGATGAATGGTTGCCACAATAACATGTTTTATTCCCATGCTATGTTATCATGATTAATATTTCATTATGATCTTTTCCTTATGTACTTCCATGTTTTATGTCATTGCTCAAGATTTTGATGTTTAGATTTTATGGTGATGTTTTTTATATTCAAATGTCTAAGGATTGTTTTATATTCTCTATGATTACCGTTACTGAGCATTTGAGTTCACCCTTTATATGTTTTCTTTTCCCCAGGATTTAAAGAAAGGATTTAGGTAAGAAAACAAAAGGGGATGATCATTAATGGAGATGTGGAAGATCTTTCACAACGATTAGAAGATTATATTCTGAGTTTCCAAATACACTAAACTATTACGATCCTTGTGTGTATGTTTTGTTATGTATTAAGTATTCTGCAAAATTAATGTAATGTCCATGAACGTCAAGATTTGGGTCTCTACTGTTGGTATCAGAGGACAGGTTTAGTTAACCTTTGGAAACTAGGATGTGAAAATGTTAGTGAGATCCCTAGAGATATTTCTAAGGTATGTTTAGGGATGTACCTAAGGTTAAGTATACGTATAGGTTATAGTCATAGAATTGCACTAACTATCTTACAATTAAACATAAGATGTTAGAATTTGAATGTACTCCCCCTTTATTATTTTTTTCCCTAGAATGATTTTTTCCTCTCACACTATTCTTTTTGGGTTTTAAAATACGGCTGGAAACAGGAAGATTCACGATAATGGAGGATATGACAAACAATGGATTGATATTCATCATGAGAAACCAAATGAAATAGGATTTTGAAGTCCAAACATCATTATTATACCTAATCTGTAATCTCATAATATGATCAATAATCTCAACATTGGTAAGTTTCTCGACTCAGATAATAAGAGAAAGATGGAGTTTCACGATGATCATAGAGGAAATAAAGTTCAATTTCCCTCATTTAAATCATGTGGGAAGAGGCATCAGGGAGATTGTTTAAAGGAACTGGAAGATGATTTGGGTGTGGAAAAGAAGGACACAAAGCCAGTAAGTGCAAAGGAAAATGTTCAGTTAACACTGTGGACAAGGATAATGGTATTTCTATGAAATCAACAATGATTAGATGTTTTAAATGTGGAATGTATGGGAATTATGAAAACCAATGCCCTAAGGGAAAATCTCATGAAGAGAATAAGCATGGTCATATGAGTAGTATTTATGTGGATGATGATGAAGAGACTACAAATGAAATATGAGATGAAACAAATGATGAAGCTCAGTCAGCGGTTTAAGAAGTTAGTGGAATGATTGTATGTTTATAAAGAATAATGTATGGTACTATGGAATAAAGAATCATCTATGGATTGTTACACTATTGTTTTTCTTAATGTATTTGGAAGTATATTTTGAATGGTACATGTAACCATGGAAGGTTATTCAAGAATTTTTGGAAAGTTGATGATATGGGTATAATGAGGGATAATAATATAATGATATGTTCGATTATATTCATGAGCTCATGACAGATATAAGGACTAAGTGATATTATGGTTTGATTATATAGATTTTTTAGGATTTTGGTATGTGGAAAGAGTTGCCTTTTGATAGTATTCATGTTTTCACTGAGGTCCTATAGTAATTTATGTTTCATGAGAATATATGACTAAGGTATTCATGTGTTTGGAATGCAAACAACAAGATATATCTTATGATATATGTGAGATAAAAGCTTTTATTCACATTCTTGGTAGATAATCTTTCTAGTAATTGTTTTATTTATACTATTAGCTTAGACCGATTTATTTTAGATAAGCCTAATGATTGGAATGGATTATGTTGGACATAAGTTACTATTGTTTAAGGATAGAACTTTTTTTGATATTATTGATGGGATGTTATAGTAATGTAGTTTTAGAAAAAGGAAAACCTGCAGGACGGGCGAAAACCCATCACGTCGGACAAGGTTGTGGGAATCAAACCCACGACCAAAGTGTGACTCACCTTTATCGCCTACCACTGGCCTACAAGAAGTCCATAGTTAGTAGAAACTAGTTTTACATTATTAAGCGGTATGATATATGAAGTATAAGTTCATTTTTGGAATCGTATATGATTAACCTCACCATAGATGGACTTATGTATATTTGATAACTTTTGCTAATCTTTTGTTCGAAACTGATGGAATGACCCATCATTCTATCACATGATCTATTAACACTTCATGAATAACAAATTCAACTTCATTTATTTAAGATATGAATTAGAAATTGTTCAAAGCAGGAACAACAGTGAGATTGTACCAAAATCAAACAAGTATTTCTTCTAACTCAAAATTTTCAACTTTAGGGAAATGATATTGAAAACAAAAAATGTTGTCCTAGTGCTCTTATATCCGATGAATTGGATGGTACCTTAGATCATCACAAATTTATGGCTTTGTGATTGATGGCTTTTTCATAGCCATGTTCTCTACCACTCTTCATCAGAACTTGATGGTTCTATTTTTCATCCATATCCATATTTTCACCTATGTTGTTATATATAAAAACCCAGGGATGAGTTACTTTGGGTAATCGTTAAATCTCTTACTTTAGTTTTTAAAATTATGTTTTAGTATTCTTTTTTACGATGTGGGTTTCAATGAATAGTAAACGATTTATAACCCCAACGAATTTCAAGGATGAAATTTATTTTAAGGGGGGTAGAATGTAACAACCCAATATTTTTTGAGATATATTATTTTTAATTTCTTTGATCTTCTATTATACACTACACCAAGATTATCTTGTACTATACGCAACACCGCATTAGCTTTTTTTATACTTAACACTATTCTTGGATCGTGTTACACACAATTTCAAGTTCGCAACATTGAGTGAATATATATATATATATATTCAATGTATAAATGAAATATGGTTGGGTTCTGTTATACGAAACAACAAAGGATTCATGCACAACACGCAACCCTGACATGGCTTCCAATACACGCAATCAAGACATTCCTTGATAGCGTGTGTTGTACACAATATTAGGTTTCACTAAACAATGATATATGGTTATAATATTATTATAAACTAGCCGTTATGAATAGTATTAACTAAATTTTGAATGTTATAGCATGATTATTTCACTAAAAAATGATATATAGTCGGATTAGATTCATTTAATGGACTTTTTTCTACGAAGTTAATTTAATTATTATTAAAACCAATGAAAGTGACAACATGTCACTTTCTTAAATCTTATAAGTATAATAATTTTTGTTTAGTGATAAAATTCATGAAGCTTCGGATATAAATAGTCGCCAGAAATATAATAAAATTATCTACATCATATGAATTTATTTAGAATTTTTAGAGATTAATCAATTATCATTAAAGGTGACATAATAGTGATGTTGAAAAAATTTTATTAAGAGAAATATCAAATAAATGGTTTTAAAAATATTAAAATAAATATTTTATGAACAATTTAATGTTATCCACTATTTTTCAAGTTAAATATGACATGTTATGAATCTATTAAATTGTTTTGTTCGAACATATCTTCTGTATATTGTTTATTTAAATTCAAATAAATGAATAGTGTCAAAATTGACACTATTGTTATTTTATAAGAATAACATATTATAAAATGGTTTAAAAATAACAGAAATATTTAAAAATTATAAATTTAATTTTATATGTTCTAAAATTTTATAAGGCTTAATATTATGGAAAATTCACAACACATATGTAATTATTTATAATAATTCAAAATTTAGAATATTATTACAACAAATAAAATTAAATTGATAAATAAGGATAAATCAAGTTGATAATGTTTAAAATAAATTCCTAACATGTCTAAATTATATAGGTTGATGAGATAACAAACCTATCTAATCTAATATTCAGATATGAGTCATTTTGGAAGTTTTTAAGTGGGGTTGGGATTTAATATAATCTAATATTTCTTATATTTCCAAAGGTGCCCCTCTCCTCCCTTATAAAAGGGCACCTCCTCCCTCTACTCCTCACAGCAATTTGAGACTTCAATCTCGGAGAACACCTGTCCATTTCACTTCCCCACTTCCTTAGAAACCTACTAGAGGTACTGGTCTTCTCAAATTACCATCTTTAGTGCCCTAAGAGAATGTTTAATGGAGGCACTTCGAGAAAGTGGTAATACCTTCTACCGTTTTCTTCAAGTTCCATTTTTCTTCTACTCCATCTTTTTTATTTGTTTCATTATGAAGTCATACCATCAGTATCCCTCATATACTTATATGTTATTATAAATATGAAACAACCCTATTTTACCTTCTTTCCATCCTACAGAAAACAAAATCACTGCACATGCGTACGTATGGAATACCGTCTCCACGCTGTGGTGTAATCTGTTTTCCACCAAAACCTTACATGGATTGGTATAATGGTGTAAAGAATAACTATATATGTTTATTATAACATCATACTAATTCTGATATATTATACCATCCACTCCAATTCTATTCAATAATTATGGGAATGATATCATCGCTCGTGCGTACGTACGGACTACCGTCTCCACGACGCGATGAAATTCACTCTCCATGTTAACCATAAATGAATGATCATAAAGTTTATATAATGAATAATAATGAAATATATGAAATAATAATGCTACTGGATTTATGTATATATATATATATATATATATATGTCATCTATTAAGTTTCATTCAATTAAATAAGGAAATGAAAACAACGTTCATGCGTATGTACGGCCTAACATCTCCATTAACAGTGTATTTCATTCCTTTTATCGATCTATAATATATATGTATATGATGAATATATATTATATATAAATCATTTTTTACATTCTGGAATTATCTAAATCCAGATATAAGTAATAATATCAAGAACGACAAGTCAAAACACATACGATAAATGAAATGATTTTAACCAAAACCCTGCTCTAACATGGAATTTACAACAGAACGGGTAATATAAAGTCATAAGTGAAAAATATATGATATCATAAAAATTAATAGGAATATTTAATAAGTCAATGACATTATTTAAATCATTATATGGGAGGTTCGGATCCATACGAAGCATATCAGACCTAAGGTAAGGGATAAATTTTCCAATCTCGTTTTTATTTGAGATTGTTTATTCGTAAGTATTTATTGGGGTTATTGTTATCATCCATGTCCATGTTTTCTAAAAATGTTTTTATGTATTTTTAAAGTCCTTTTTACCCATTTTTGACTTTTACCACATGTTATGAAAGGAATATTTCTATTGTTTACCATACAAGGATTTTTTTGACTTTTCGAAAAAAAAGTACGAGAAGAATGTTATTTTTAACTTATACGGCGTGAACGGATTTTTATGGTTTCATAACGCCTCATATTAATGAATCTTACTATACAAGATTTTATAACCATTTTTAATAAAATAAATTTCTCTTAAAATTTCATGACATTTTTTGAAAATAAAATGATTTTAAAGAATAAAGGATATTTTTCTCAAGAATTCATTTCAAGTGTTTTATCAAACCCATTTTTCATCTAATATGACATTATTTAAGATATGTATGTTTCAATTATAATGTCTATATGATTTAAATGGTTTCACTTTTCTTATTCTGAAATTATATCCATTTCTTTTATATGGATTATGTGATGATGGGATGATGTTTATGAAACCAATTTTATTTATTGGGTTATTGTAAATGATGTATGTTTATTTTGTGGCACAAGTAAAAATGATTTCATTATGAGATGGGTGGGACCTATATATCCCTCCAATGTATTTGGTAATGATTTATATCTCATGAGATAGACATAGCTGGAATGGAAAGTTAAACCAGTTCAGTAATACAGGACTGGAACGAGGAGTGAACTCGATTCAGAAAGGGACTTGGTCCACTAAGATGGTCTTGGCAGCAATGCCTTGGCTACAATGGAAATCATAAAAAGTGCTGAATGGTTTCCACAATTACATGTTTTATTCCCATGCTATTTTATCATTATTTATGTTCCATTATGATCTATGCCTTATGTACTTCCATGTTTTATGTCATTGCTCACGATTTTGATGTTTAGATTTTGTGCTCATGTTTTTTACATTCAAATGTCTAAGTATTGTTTTATGTTCTTTATGCTTACCCTTACTGAGCATTTGAGCTCACCTTTTTTATGTTTTCTTCTCCCGATGATTTAAAGAAAGGTTTTAGGTAAGAAAAAAAGGGCAAGATCATTAATAGAGATTTTGAAGATCTTTCACCACGATTAAAAGATTACATTCCAAGTTTCCAAAGACACTAAACTATTACGATCCTTGTGTGTCTGTTTTTGTTATGTATTAAGTATTCCCTAGAGGTAATGTAATGTCCATGTACGTCAAGCTTCAGGTATCTACAAGATATCAATGCCTATGACTCCCATAATTATGGAAAATTTATAAAGATAATTTTAATCCATAATATTTGCTAAATGAATTGTTCATATTTACATTACATGATTGAATAGTTCTAAAATATATTACATATTTTGGTTTATTATGCAAATTATTTACATAACTATATACACCATTCTCTGTATTGTTAGATTTTATGGGATACTAACATATAACTATATTTAAATCATTTATTGCGAAATAGGTAAAAATTCAAATAATAGTTATTGTAATATGAATATTTATTGATTACATAAGAATTTTTTTTATTTATTATTAAACTATTGAATATATTTATTTTTATGGTTTATGATCCTTTGGTACCTTCTATTGACATAGAGAGAAATATTGGTGTTTTTAAATTGTTATTCCAATACAGATGACTCTTGGAATAGATGATTTGATATTATTTATTAATTTTACATTTTCAGGACTTTTTCTAATGTAATTAGTGATGTTTGGTGAGTAACCGATTTACTGAAATTATAGGTCTCATACGATAATATATCATCGGTATTTTAGTGTATAATTTCTTTGAACATGACATTTTCTAGGCATAAGGCTATGATTATAATATCTGGATGTCTAGGCATAGGGTATGAAATCAAAAAACTAACATTATGAAGTTAATTAAAATGAAACTATTAATTATTATATATGTGTTTTTAATAATTGATATGTAAACAATGGATATATTATTTTACCATTTAATTTTTAAAAATAGAATAATTTTTATCATTTAGTCATACGGTAATATTTGTACTCATCTTATTTTCACTTTTCACCTAAAATTGTTATCTCTTATGTTTAACATTAATGGGAATTTTATCAAACCACATGTTATGTTTCCTTTTCCATATTTTATGAATATAAATAAAATTAACACCCCCTATTTTTTAATTTAAAAATAAGTATGATATAGTTTTTTATGTGCAGAACCTAGCCAAAATGAATAATGATTATTTAAATATAACTATTATAACCTAGAAATTAAGTTGGAAGTTATAAATAGAAATAAGTGCATTATGAAATTTAAATAAAGTTAAAAATTTTTAATAAATATATTAATATTCCTCTAAAATATTAAATAAATTTTTACTCATGGCATTTTATTCATCAAAATTTTTCTTTTATATATGAAGGTTTCTTATTTCTTCTTGTGAGAAAATTTTATAATTAATTTAAAAAAAAAATTAAAATTATTATTTTATTAAATTATTATTTTTTCTTATGTAATAATATTAATATAATAATATGGTTTCATTTTTGGGTTTTGTTTTTTTTAATAGTGAAAATAATTTTTTTTAAATCCCAAATTTCATTTCAACAAATTAAGTAACATAAAAGTCCCATTAGGATTTGAAGTTGAAATAAAATTAATATAAGTAAGGTTTAATTATATTTAACACAATTTATAACATTTTATTCATATTTATACACTATTTACGTATAATATTTTTTAAACGTAAAAACACATTATTCTAAAAACTCTTTTTATGAGTATAATTCTTATCATATTTAAATAATTAAAATAACCCCTAATGAGAAATATTTGAAATGAAATATACAAATTAAATATAAATATATTATAATTTAAATTCATATAATTATGCATAGTAGTCACAGTGTTAATATAAAATCAAACTATTCTTGAAAAATACAATTCATGAAAAAACGTTTTCGACACATTTGTGGTTATATTTTTAAACAAAAATCTTATAATTAATTTAATTAAATTCTAATCTGAATTAATAATTTTTTAGGATAATAAATAATATTATATATTCATTTCATCTTAATTAGAGGGGGTAATGAATAGTAAATGATTTAAAATTTTTTACCATGGTCAATCTAAAATCATGGTTTTGTGTGGTTTATAATCATGTGTTAAAATTAATTGTCCACAAATATTATATTTTTATTTCATAATTTTAAATTTATATTTATAAATAATATGTCCCTCTTATATATTAATAATCATTCTATTTTTATTAATAAACGAGAAATTACTATTATAAAAACATATTAATATGGTGGAAACTAAAACAGTAAAAGAGAGTGACCACAATGATAAAGGGATTAATGTATTTTATAACATGTTTAATAATTTCTTTGGAGGTTTTGTTTGACATTAAATTAAACTAAATAAATTATTTACCATTTTTTATTGCACTTATCTTGAGGATTATTTCCGATTATTAAATAGTTCAATTTTTGTACAAAAATAATTACTTCATTCATCATTATAAGATGGAAGCCATATATTATCATATATACATATTGAGAGACATGTGTTTCATAAAATTCCTAAATAAATATCTTAATATAATCCCCCACATGTCTAAGATGCCTTATTTCTATTGTAAACCCACCCTTGGAAGGATTTCTAAGGAAACATTAAATGGTTCTCTAAAGAAAAACTGTCGCCATTGATAGGGAATGAATATAATAATACTTCATCAAACTCCCTAAAATAATAATCAACTATGGTGATATTATAACAAGTAAATATCCCATATTTTAATATGATATTATGTTAAAACATAAATCCAAATCCTCTTCCATTAAATGGAAAAAAACCATCGTCCACGATTACATAATTCTACCATCTCAAGAACCGACGTACATCATTTTCCATCATCAACTCTCACACATGTTTAATTTCATTGATTATATATATATATATTATGAATGAAAATTTATTTTAATTTAAAATTATAATATCATATAATTTCTTCCTTTCTATTCAGATAGAAATGAAAATGTCGTTCATGTGTCTATGAGGATAACATCCTTTACAAATATGTTTGATTAATTTTTCATTACCTCCCCACGTGGACGGTATATATAAGTTTATTTGAAGAAAAATATTGATTTTTATGTTATAATGATCATTTTATATTGGTAAAATAAAAAATACATTTTTTTCTTGAGTATCACTGATAAATGAAAGCATAACTCAAGTGTACGTATAACCCATCATCTCCATTATTATAGAATCATGAATTATTCATAACTTTCGTTCATGATTGTATTTATATGTATAAGTAATTTATAAAAATGATAATTTTTTCTTGATTAATATATCGGATATTTTGATATAAACATATCTTTTCCCTAAATCCAAAATCCAACATTATTATTAACATATGAACCAAACAACCTCAAAACATCATGCTTGAACCTTAATGATTGAGTAATTGAATATAAAAGATAAGAAATAAAATAATTGAATAATAAAATTGAATAAGTTTCATATTAAATTAAAAAAACATATTCTAATTATTTTAAAATATAATGAATGAACATGATGAATCAATCTCTATGTATGGGATCTCTTTAAACACCCATTTTATCATGTTATGACCCTTTACTATCTATCTCACATTCTATATCACTTTAATCTTATGGAAGTATTATAAATTATATATATGTCTCTCAAATATATGTGTACCTTATTATACATTACATTTATAGGGTAGTACAAATCTTATGATCATTTATACAATTTCTTCACCATATAATTTCTTTGGAATATGATATCATGCGAGATTATATAACCCATTTTCATTACTTGTATAATTTGTAGGATTATTCTTTAGGATTGATTTTTTTTTTAGGAACACATAGTCAATATCATGTTATAATTGGTGGAGTCATATTTTTCTCAAATTCACTAGGTAATTAATTTTCCTCATGAGATGTTATGTATGGTATTAGGTAGTATACCAAAACCATTATGGGATTTTTTGAAATTTGTAATATAGTTTGGGTTGTTATCCTCGAAAAAAGTTTCTGCCAGTGTATATGTTATAATAATATTTAATTTGTTTCATTGTTATTTTAATAAAATTTTCATCATGTTATTATTTATTTAAATTACTCACTATCCTATCTTTTATGATATCATTGTATACCAACGAAATACATTTATGTTTTCCTATCATGTTTATTACCATACTGGGTTTCTTAGATCCACCGTACCTTTTATGCATTCCATAGGTTATCCTAATATGTTTTAGGTGGTAAATTTTATTTAGGTTGTCACTATGTATAAACAAATATGGATGACATGTTTTTGTTTCATTTTTAGGTATAATAAATGTAGTATTAAAAATACATTATGCCTCAAGATCTTTGAGTTTTACCTATTGTATATTTATTTTTAAAAATCAATTAATAATTAATGAAAATGATTATGCTGTAATTTTTGTACGAGAACATGGAATTATTATTTTGGGTGATTAATGCATAGAGAATTAAGTATAACCATATGTATAATAAAATGTATAAAACATATCATGACATATTGGTGAATTTAGAGAAGGTGTATTCAAAGAAATATCATCCTAATCTTGATACTGTAAGTTGATTTGTATTTGGAAAAGTATTTCCTAGTTTAAATAACCACTAAAAGGTAGAATTTGTATTTATTACACCAATAAATATTTTCTGGAAAATGATCCTACTTGGACCCATGGGTTTTCATTCTATAGGGATGTGTTTTGGATATTAAATCCCTCTTTATGAACCATTATAAACACATTATTTGGTTTTAAAACGTAATTGGAAACATATCTATTTATAATCATGAATGAACCCTATACACTAATAAGATACGACATAATTATCATTAATAATCTTTTTATGTTTATAACTATCATTTATGTATCTTGACATTTTGATGTATTTTCATCATGTATTTAAATTTCAGTTAATGGAATGAAATAGTATAAACCATACCAATAACCAAAAGTATATAAAATGTGATTATTTCACTAATGATATGCCTAAAATACTGGGAGATGGAGTTTATAATTTCTTGATAGTAATAGGTTAACTAGAACTTGTTATGAATAATAACATAAATCATATGGAACTTGAACCACATCCTAAGAAATATAATGTTTTATTGAGTCATTTATAATACAATGGACTACATCCATTAGTGGATCTTCATATCCACTCAAAAAAATAAAGTATTTTCATTATAGAGAATTTTTCTCAGTCCTCCAATACTAAGATCAAGTGAATGTTTTGATATACATTTATAACATGGAGGTAGATGTCAGTAAATGGTGGAAACTGATCATTAATAAAAAAATCCCCAAAACTATATTGATTTAAAGAATATGAATTGTAGAGACCCGTAGCTTGACGTAAATGGAAATTACATTACTTTTTCGGAATACTTAGTACATAACAAAAACACACACACAAGGACCGTAATAGTTTAGTGTCTTTGGAAACTCGGAATATAATCTTCTAATCATGGTGAAAGATCTTCAACATCTCCCATAAAGATCTTCTTTTTTTACATAAAACCTTTCTTTATATCTTAGGGAAATGAAAACAAAAAAGGGTGAGCTCAAATGCTCAGTAAGGGTAAACAAAAAATATATCAATCACATCATATTCATAAGAACATAACATTTTGGAAATTTTAACCTGCAAAAGAGATCATAATTTCATAACATGGGATAAATCATAGTACTGAAATGTAATCCCAATAATCATAACTTAAAACATGAAACTTTGTGTCATACACACATAATCATAGAGAATCATTTCTTGTTAGTCAAGACTTATTTCCAAGACTATCTTAGTGGACAAAGTCCATTTCTGAACTGAGTTCATTCCTCGTTTCAGTCCTATTTCACTGAACCGGTTTAACCTATCGTTCCAGCCATGTCTATCTCATGAGATATAAAATCATTACCCAATGCATTGGAGGGAGATATAGGTCCCACCCATCTAATAATGATACCATTCTTATGTGTGCCACAAAATCATAATCCATACATCATAGCATAACCCATGTAATAAAAATGGGATTCTTAAACATCATGCCATCATAACATAATCCATATAAGATAAAAGGACATCATAAAAATAATTCCATAATAACATAATCAAATCAATGTAAAAATATGGATATTAATAGAACCCTTTATTATCTTAGTTGGAAAATAATTTTGATAAAACACTTGAACTCCATTCTTGAAGAAAATATCCTTTGTACTTCAAAACAATTTTCCTTTCTTAACATGTCATACAATTATAAAATAATAGAAGTTGATTAAAAATTAACTTGAAAACTTGTAAAGGAGGCTTCTTGTAAATAATTTTTTTAAAAATCCATTCATGCCGTATAAGTTAAAAAAACATTCTTCTCGTACTTTTGTCAGAGAAGTCAAAAAGTGCCTCTTATGAAAAACGACAAAAGATTCCCTTCATATCTTTTACTAAAAACACACCGAAGGGTAAAATTGTATTTAAACAATTGTAGGTGGATGGAAATAATGTTACATATTGAGAAACATGTATGTGGATGATAAAATATACCCCAGTAAATTCCAAAGTATAAACAATCTCGGATAAAAATGAGATTGTGATATTTTCCCTTACCTTAGGTCCGATTTTCTTCGTAAGTGTCCAAACCTCCTCTATAATGAATTAAATAATGACATTTACTTATTACAGAATCATATTCATTGTTATGATATCATATATGGTTCACTTATGACTTTATATTACCCGTTCTTTTGTAAATTCCATGTTAAAGAGCGTTTTGGGTAAAATTGTTTCATTTGTCGTCCGTGTTTTGACTTGTAATTATTCATATGATTACTTAGATCATGATTACTTAATTCAAGAATATAAAACATGATTTATATATAATATATATTCAAAATATACATATATATAATAAAATAGTAAATGGAAAGAAATACACCGTTCATGGAGACGGTAGGCCGTACGTACGCATGAACGCTGTTTTTATTTCCTTATTGAGTTGAATGGAATTAAGTAGATGACATACATATATATATACATAAATCCAGTATCATTATTATTTCATATATTTCATGATTACTTACTATATGTACTTTGTAATCATTCAGGAATGGTTAAAGTGGAGAATGAATCTCATCGCTTCGTGGAGACGGTAGTCCGTATGTACGCACGAGCGATGATATCATTATCATGATTGTGGGACTGTATTGGAGTGTATGTATACTATTTAAGAATCAATATCACTTTAAAATAATCATATATAGTTATTATTTACACCATTATTCCCATCCAAGTAAGGTGGTGGTGGAAAATAGATTTCACCATGGTGTGGAGACGGTATTCCGTACGTACGCATGCGCGGTGATTTCATTTTCCGTAGGATGGATAGATGGTGAAATAGGGTTGTTTAATAATTATAATAACATATCAGTATATGAGTGATACTGATGTTATTACTTCATAATGAAACAAATTAAGAATATGAAGTGGAAGAAGGAATAAAGTTGAAAGATTCGGTAACGGACATTACCTCTTCTTTGAAATGCCTCTTTGAGATCTCCTTTTATGGTACTAAAATTGGTCTTTGAGGAAGAACAGAACCTCTATGATGTTTCTAGGGAAGTGGAGAAGAGAATTTATCAGGGGTTGGCTGAGCTTGAAGGCTCAATGTGGTGTGAGGAAGAGAGGGAGGGGTGCCCTTTTATAAGGGAGGAGAGGGTCATCTTTGGAATAACAAAACATATTATTTTATTATAAAGCGAAATTCAGTTTTAAATTTCTCCAAATTGACTTATTTCGAAGATAAGGTGGGGATGGGTCGAAATCATCTCATACAATATAATTTAGACATGTTTAGGTTCCTATTGTAACCTTATCATTTATATTTAACATTAAGTTAGATAATTTTACTTTTACCGCGTCTTCTTGTTTTCTTACACTATAAGGTTAATAAACTTACTATATCAATCCAAACGAACCCTATGTTGTTTATTATTAATATATATAACCTTATATAAGTCATTTGTCCGAGCCTTAGATTTTTAGGAATAAAATTAGAATTAATAATATAATATTTGTTTTAAAAACTATTTTATGTCAATTTTGACATGATTTAGTAGTTGATTTTTGTGAAAATCATAACAGAATTATTATTTCAAAAAGAGTTAATTAAATTAATACTAACATGTCATAGTAACCTATAAAATTAGTGTAATTTATAAAAAGTCTCAAATTACATTTATTTGGGTATTTATAACATCAATTATGTCAATATTTCATTAATAAGATAATTACTACATCATCATTGTGTCATAAATAAATTAAATTATTTAATGTCTAAAAATTACAAATAAAATACCATTATGTAGGAAATATTTTTATCTTTCTAATGAGTATTTATAGTCGAATTTATCTTATGTATAACCCTATATAAAAAAATTATTTACTTATTAAACTTTGATTCAAACTATTTTAACCCTTCCTTAAATAAATTAATAATAAATGTCCTAATCTAATCCATGTGGTCTTAAATGATCATATTTTATTCCTAAGGTTATTTTTGGTCGAATTACACTTATCCAATTGAATTAGGACATGTGTTAGGGTAATAATAATAATATTTTTACCCTTTATTACCCTATTTACTTTTAACCGTGGTAAAAAAAATAAAAAGTTACTATTCACCAAAAAAAATTTTCATCTCATTGAACCACATTTTACTTACTGACATCAACCGTGTCTCTCGGATTTTTGAAATTCTACTCACAGAAGCGTTAAAATTAAGTTTTATGAAAAATTCATTTTTTTAACTACCACTTAGTGGTTTCACTATTCATAAAAAAAATGAAAGTTTCCAGAAAAATACCAAAAATTAGGCATAAGCTATATTTGATATTATGAACTCAAAAATGATGTCTATTTTACCAAATTAAAAACATATCAGTTTCATTAATTAATTTAAAAATTAATTCATGTCTTCAAAACAAATAGCGTGTTCTTAAGAGATAATAACTATCAAAAGATTGACACTTGTTTATGTCTGGTTTAAAAGTGTAATTACATCAAATGACAAACATTGTATTAAATTGTAAAAATATATTCTAAATATACTTTAAAACCACTCAAATTAATAATTTATCACTATTAACTATTTCGATTAAAAAGATTGTTTTTAATTAAAATTTAGTAATTTTCACTATTAATCAGAAAATGAAAGTTATCTGAAAAGTACCAAAATTCCACACTAAGCTAATTTCGATATTCCGAATCCAAAAATGAAGTCCATTTTGAAAAATAAAATTTACAAAATTTTAAAAAGTGGTTATTACTATTCATAACGGCTAGTTTTAATAATATTTTAATAGCATTTCGTTGTTTAGTGAAACTCGGTATTGCGTACAACACACGCTATCGAGGAAGGTCGTGATTGCGTGTAATGCAAGGAAAGTCAAGGATGCGTATTGTGTAAGCTCCTTTTGGTGTAGCGTACAACACAAGACATTAATGAAATTAAAAGAATATTTTTCATAAAATCTCTGGGTGTTACATTCTACCCCCCTTAAAATGAATTTTGCCCTCGAAATTCGTCGGGGTTATAAATGGTTTAATACTCGAAAGTTTGTTTAATAGAAACCAACATTGTAAAAAGGAATACCAAAACATGGCTTTAAAAACTAAAGTATGATATGTAACGGTTACCCAAATTAACTCATCACTAGGTTTCCACGTAGGATAACATAGATGAAAATATGGATATGGAAGAAAAATCTAACCATCAAGATCTGATGGGGAGTGGTAGAGAACATTTCTATGAAAAAGCCATCAATTAAAAAGCCATAAGTTTGTGATGATCTAAGGTACCATTTGATTCATCGGATATAAGAGCACTAGGAAAACATTTTTGGTTTTCAAGATCATTTCCCTAATGTTGATGAAATTAGAATTAGAAGAAATACTTTCGTGATTTCGGTATAGTCTCACCATTGGTCGTTCATTGGACAATTTCTACTTCATCTCTTAATGAAATGAAGCTGAATTTGTCATTCGTGATGTGTTAGCAGATCATGTGATAGAATGATGGGTCATTCCATCTGTCTCAAACAAAAGGCTAGAAAAGTTATCAAAAAATACCTAAGTCCATCTATAGTGAGATTAATGATATATGGTTCCTAAAATGGAATTATACTTTATATATCATACTTCTTAATATAATAAAACTAGTTTCTACTAAACAGGGACTTCTAGTAGGCCAGTGGTAGGTGATAAAGGCCAGTCGCACTTCGGTTGTGTGTTCGATTCCCACAGCCTTGTCTGACACGATGGGATGACGCCCGTCTGTAGGTTTTCCTTTTTCGAAAACTATATTACTATAATATCCCATCAATAATATCGAAAAAAACCTCTATCCATAAACAATACTAACTTATGTCCAACATAATCTATTCCAATCTTTAGGCTTATCCATAATACTACAATCCACTCTCATAATATAGTGAAAACGATTACCAGAGATTTAATACCATCATTGATCCCCATATATGATAAGATATGTCTTATTGGTCACATTCCAAACATTCAAAGGCCTTAATCATGTATTATCTTGAAAAAAAATGAATACCCATTGAACCTTAGTGAAAACATGAATGCAGTTGAAAGTTAACACTTTCCACATACCAAAATCCTCAAAATTCTATATACTCAAACCATGATATCACTTAGTCCTTATATCAATCTTGAGCTCATGAATACTGTCAAACATTTCATTTTTTCCTTATCCCTTAATTAAGCACATATCATCTTTTATCCAAAAATATCTCAATCAGTTTCCATGGTTACCGGTACCATAAAATTATTGAAAACCACAATAGACCAATACATAAATATTCAAATATTCCACGATACTATATACAACATTATTTTGGAATCCCATTACATAAACACTTAATCATTCCACCACATCGTTATCATATTCAACATCACCAATGGTGATCGCATGTGACTTCCCTTTGTCCTTTGCCTTAAGTGGTTGCTCATGTCGATCATCACTAACCCTTGGATTAGGGAATTTATTAGCATAATGCCCCATTTCCTTGCACTAGAAGCATTGAAGTGTAGTAGGTTAATTCTGTGTATCCCTTCCTTTGTTTGCATCATTAGACATCTTCTTCCCATCATTGCGGCATTCAAATGCCTGATGACCTTCCTTTCCACATTTGAATCATTTACTTGTCCCTTTAAGACAATCTCCACCATGCTTCCTTCCACACTTTGAGCATAAGGAAACATTCATCTTGTTTCACCATTATTCTGAGATTTATCCTTGAACTCCATCTTTCGTTTCTTGTCAAAACTATGAGATGGATAAGTAACACCAAATTCCATTTCTACCTTGATAGAACAACACACAATTTCTTCAAAGGTACTAAAGTCTCTTATAGCTAATGCCCTTCGAAGATTTGTTTTTAAGCCACTAAAGAATAGATCAACTTTACATTCAGGTTGGATGATAAATTCAGATGCATACCTTTCAAGCCTTGTAAAATTTGCTTCGTATATACCAACAGATTCATCATCATTTTGCTTTAGTTCAAGAAACACCTTCTCCATCTTTGTTCGAAAAATACGAGGGAAGTAATTATTGAAAAATAAGTTTCTGAACTCATCCCATTCCATGCACTCAATTTCATCTCTTTGCCTCGTATTCTTGATAAGATTCCACCATTGACCAGCTTCACCTTCCAAAAGATATACTGCTAAGATGAATTTATCATGTTCAGAACATTGAAGAACTGAAAATATCTTTTCAGTGGTATTGATACATTGTTCAGCAACACGTGGAACGGAAGACCCACTGAAAGAAGGTGGACGTTGCCTCATGAAGGAATAAATAGAATATTATTCCCTTCTCCGCTCATTTGGAAGTCCAGAATGATTCATAGCTTGTGTAAGTATAGCAATAAGATTTTTCACTCCATATCCCATAACATTTGTTTATTCAGAAGGACAATCATTGCATTAATCAACACGAGTCTTTCGGGTTCCAGCCATCGTCTAAAACGCAAAAAGAATACTGTGAGAGGAAAAAATCATACTAGGGAAAACACCATAATAAAGGGGGAGTAACTTCAATATCTAACATCATAGGTTAAATTCTATGATCATTACCGTAGTTCTAGGACTATATCCTATACGTATACTTATCCTTAGGGACATCCCTAGATATACCTTTGAAATATCTCTAGGGATCTCTCTAACGTTTTCACATCCTAGTTTACAAAGGTTGACTAAACCTTTCCTCTGATACCAACTGTAGAGACCCGTAGCTTGACGTACATGGACATTACATTACTTTTGCAGAATACTTAGTACATAACAGAAACACACACACAGGGAACATAATAGTTTAGCGTCTTTGGAAACTCGGAATATAATCTTCTAATCGTGGTGAAAGATCTTCAACATCTCCCATAAAGATCTTCTTTTTTTTACCTAAAACCTTTATTTATATCTTGGGGAAAAGAAAACATAAAATGGTGAGCTCAAATGCTCAGTAAGGGTAAACAAAAAATATATCAATCACATCATATTCATAAGAACATAACATTTTGGAAGTTTTAACCTGTAAAGGAGATCATAATTTCATAACATGGGATAAATCATAGTAGTGAAATGTAATACCAATAATCGTAACTTAAAACATGAAACGCTGTTTCATACACACATAATCATAGATAATCATTTCTTGTTAGTCAAGACTTATTTCCAAGACTATCTTAGTGGACAATGTCCATTTCTGAACTGAGTTCATTCCTCGTTTCAGTCCTATTTCACTGAACCGGTTTAACCTGTCGTTCCAGCCATGTCTATCTCATGAGATATAAAATCATTACCCAATGCATTGGAGGGAGATATAGGTCCCACCCATCTCATAATGATTCCATTCTTATGTGTGCCACAAAATCATAAACCATACATCATAGCATAACCCATGTAATAAAAATGGGATTCTTAAACATCATGTCATCATAACATAATCCATATAAGATAAAAGGACATCATAAAAATAATTCAATCATAACATAATCAAATCAATGTAAAAATATGGAAAGAAACAGAACCCTTTATTATCTTAGTTGGAAAATAATTTTGATAAAACACTTGAACTCCATTCTTGAAGAAAATATCCTTAATACTTCAAAACAATTATCCTTTCTTAACATTTCATAAAATTATAAACTAATAGAAGTTGATTAAAAATTAACTTGAAAACTTGTAATGGAGGATTCTTGTAAATAATGTTTTTAAAAATCCATTCATGCCATATAAGTTAAAAAAACATTCTTCTCGTACTTTTGTCAGAGAAGTCAAAAAGTGCCTCTTATGAAAAATGACAAAAGATTCCCTTCATATCTTTTACTAAAAACACACCGAAGGGTAAAATTGTATTTAAACAATTTTAGGTGGATGAAAATAATGTTTCATATTTAGGAAACATGGATGTGGATGATAAAATATACCCCAGTAAATTCCAAAGTATAAACAATCTCGAATAAAAATGAGATTGTGATATTTTCCCTTACCTTAGGTCCGATTTGTTTCGTAAGTGTCCAAACCTCCTCTATAATGAATTAAATAATGACATTTACTTGTTACAGAATCATATTCATTATTATGATATCATATATGGTTCACTTATGACTTTATATTACCCGTTCTTTTGTAAATTCCATGTTAAAGAGCGTTTTGGGTAAAATTGTTTCATTTGTCGTCCGTGTTTTGACTTGTAATTATTCATATGATTACTTAGATCATGATTACATAATTCAATAATATAAAACATTATTTATATATAATATATATTCAGAATATACATATATATAATAAAACAGTAAATGGAAATAAATACACCGTTCATGGAGACGGTAGGCCGTACGTACGCATGAACGCTGTTTTCGTTTCCTTATTGAGTTAAATGGAATTAAGTAGATGACATACATATATATACACATAAATCCAGTATCATTATTATGTCATATATTTCATGATTACTTATTATATGTACTTTATAATCATTCATGAATGGTTAAAGTGGAGAATGAATCTCATCGCGTCGTGGAGACGGTAGTCCGTACATACGCACGAGCGATGATATCGTTCTCATGATCGTGGGACTATATTGGAGTGTATGTATACTATTTCAGAATCAATATTACTTTAAAATAATAATATATAGTTATTCTTTACACCATTATACCAATCCAAGTAAGGTGGTGGTGGAAAATAGATTTCACCACGGCGTGGAGACAGTATTCCGTACGTACGCACGCGCGGTGATTTTGTTTTCTGTTGGATGGATAGATTTTTGAAATAGGGTTGTTTCATACTTATAATAACATATCAGTATATGAGTGGTACTGATGTTATTGCTTCATAATGAAACAACCTAAGAAGAAGAAGTGGAAGAATTAATAAAGTTGAAAGAATCGGTAATGGACATTACCTCTTCTTTGAAGCGCCTCTTTGAGATCTCCTTTTAGGGAACTAAAATTGGTCTTTGAGGAAGAACAGAACCTCTAGGATGTTTTAAGTGAAATGGAGAAGAGATTTTGGCAGGGTTTGGACGAGCTTGAAGGCTCAAAGTGGTGTGAGGAAGAGAGGGAGGGGGTGCCCTTTTATAAGGGAGGAGAGGGGCACCTTTGGAATAACAAAAAATATTATTTTATTATAAAGACATATTCGGTTTCAAATAGCTCCAAATTGATTTATTTAGAAGATAATGTGGTTATGGGCCTAAAAACGCTCATCAAATAGAATTTAGATAAGTTTAGGTTCCTATTTTAAACATATAATTTATATTTAACTTTAAGTTAGATAATTTTACTTTTACCGTCTCTTCTTGTTTTCTTACACTATAAGGTTAATAAACTAACTATATCAAGACAAACGAACCCCAAGTTGTTTATTATTAATATATATAACCTTATCTAAGTCATTTGGCTGATACTTAGATTTTTAGGAATAAAATAACAATTAATAATATAATATTTGTTTTAAAAACTATTTTATGTCAATTTTGACACTATTTAGTAATTGATTTTTGTGAAAATCATAACAGAATGATTAGTTCGAAAAAAGTTAATTAAATCAATACTAACATGTCATATTAAACTATAAAATTATTTTAATTCATAAAAAGGCCCAAATTACATTTATTTGGGTATTTATAACATTAATTATGTCAATATTTCATTAATAAGATAATTACTACATCATCTTTGTGTCATAAATAAATTAAATTATTTAATGTCTAAAAATTACAAATAAAATACCATTATGTATGAAATATTTTTAGCATTCTAATTAATATTTATAGTCGAATTTATCTTATGTATAACCCTATATTAAAAATGATTTACTTATTAAACTTTGATTTTAACTATTTTAACCCTTCTTTAAATAAATAAATAATAAATGTCCTAATCTAATCCAAGTATGCCTAAATGATCATATTTTATTCCTAAGGTTTTTTTTGGTCGAATTACACTTATACAATATAATTAGGACATGTGTTAGGGTAATAATAATAACATTTGTACCCTTAATTACCCTATTTACTTTTACCCGTGGGAAAAAAATTAAAAAGTTACTATCCACCAAGTATTATATTCATCTCATAGAACCACGTTTTACATACTGACATCAACCGTGTCTCTCGGATTTTTGAAATTCCACTCACAGAAGTGGTAAAATTTAGTTTTATGAAAAAATCATTTGTTTTAACTACCACTTAGTGGTTTCACTATTCATCAAAAAATGAAAGTTTCCAGAAAAATACCAAAATTTCACCCTAAGCTAATTTCGATATTCCGAATCCAAAAATGAAGTCCATTTTGAAAAATAAAATTTAAATTTTTTTTAAAAGTGGTTATTACTAGTTATAACGGCTAGTTTTAATAATATTTTAATAGCATATCGTTGTTTAGTGAAACTCGGTATTGCGTACTACACACGCTATCGAGGAAGGTCGTGATTGCGTGTAATGCAAGGAAAGTCAAGGATGCGTGTTGTGCAAGCTGATTTTGGTTTAGCGTACAACACAAGACATTAATGAATTTTAAGAAAATTTTTCATAAAATCTCGGGGTGTTACATGAATAATTAAATAAAATATATTTTTTATAAATATTTCCCAAAATTTACTATCTTAATAGTTAGTGGGAGTTCTATAAACTGATGAAAAATGGGAAATAATTCTATCTGGTCATATTGTAAAAATTCAAAAGGAATTCATAGGATGACTCTAGTATCTTAATCAGCAATGAATGTAAGGGGAATCATTTACATAGATTATTAGATCTTATTATATTAAAATCATTAGTGATTCTATAAAATGAATGATATGAACTGATTTTCTATCAATAAAAAGTGTTTAGATTAAGATCAATGAATCTCAGTGCTTTAATGTACCTAGAGGCAAAAGAAATAAAATGGAGTTTCTTTTAGGAGTATTAATTGATAAATATCCTTGATGAATGAAATCCAAATGTCCAACATGCCAATGGTGTTGAATGAAACACCCAGGAAACTATCAAAATGGATCCAAAAGATTTATCAAATTTGAAGTATACGGGAATCATGTATTATAGTTACATAGGTAAGTGATAGCACCTTGTATTGTGAAAGATTAAAAGCATGTTCAAATTAACACTCATTTTGTGGTGAAATGTTGTAACTATAATGAACATTGGAATTATTTAATATAATACCCAAACCATTTTGTTTCAGATGGACTAAAAAACCACTAGTCATAGTGTGTATGGAATGATATATACAATTACTACGGTTGGGTAGGATCAACACAACAATGTGGAAATATGTATGCCAATTATTCATTCATGAATAATATAAACAATTTCTTATTCTAGTTCCACGATGTTATTTATATCCTTCACTTTTGAGGAACTATTCAAAAACCCACTCGAAACTTGACGATTGATCTACCTGTTAGAATAATAGATGAGGAAATATTTTCTTACAAAGTATATAAATTATCCCTAGTAAATGTGTATATATTAAATATAATAGAAAATATCATATTACATTATTTATGTGAGTTTGAGGATATATTTGACATGTATTTTCTATCAACATATAATGAAATCACAAACTATTGAGATAGAGAGATAATTAATCATGTCCTAAGTTATCCTTTGAAATTTTTCACGTGTATGGTGGAGGATGAATCTCCAATGAAAAAATCTACTAAATCAAGGATTTTTTTCAACTTTGAAAAATAACATATACCCCAAATGATTTGGAAAATGGATATAATCCTTCTTAATTACATGATAATTCATAAGATTATGATGTTATATTTCACGATGAGTTGTCTAATCTTCCTCCCAAATGAGAGGTTGAGTCAACAATTAATCTTATTCTTGGATCACTCACCATAATAATGAATCCATAGAAAATATAAAAAATATTTTTTTTAAAAAAAAATTCTTAAAAGAAAATATTGATAAGGGTTTTATGTTCCACAACGCTTCAACGAGGGGTGTGATTTTCAACTTCATCAAGAAGAAGGATGGGTTAATGATCCTATGTATTAATTATCACGAACTCAGAGAAAATAATGATAAATAAAAATCATCCCCTACCATGGATAAATGATTTTTTCAATAATATACGGAGGGAAAAGTATTTTTCTATGGTGGACCTTCAATCGAGATATAATAAATTAGAAACCATGAAGGAAAATATTCTAATGGTTTCTTTTTTATTGTGGTATGTACACTACAAGATCCTGGTGATTCTCTTTAGACTCACTAATAATCAATGATTTAATATTATCATAATTAAAATATACATTAATGATTATATAGAAAAGTAATTATAGAAATTATTGATAATATTCAGATATTATTTTACTATATGGAGAAGTGTGGGGGTCATTTTAATAGTTTTCAAAATAATTTGCTAAAAGTGAAGCTATATTAAATGTATAGTAAATTTAAATTATAGATGAAATATGAAAATTTTATACAGTATATAATCACATAAAAGGAGATATATATGGACCCTTCAATGAAAAATGAAATCAAGGACTATCATATTAAATAACATATCATGGATATATATTGTTTCCATCAACAAGATATGAAAAACTGATGAATCTTAAGAAACATATAATTATTTTAAAACCCCCTATGTAATATATCATAGAATTGATGTATGATTTTATATAACTGTGAATGGGAATGTGCCTTTATGGAGTTGAAAACTAGGTTTATCAGTACACCCTTCCTCATGCTACTCTAATGCGGAAAACATAATGTTGTAAACAATGATGAATTGAAGAAGGTATTAGGCTATATATTGAGGAAAATGATATAGTAATATATTATTCCTCAACGGAGTTGAAATTTCATGAATCAAACTATTGTTCACATAGACTTTAGTTCGCTCTGGGGATGCTTGCATTTAATATTCAGTGAAACTATATCCATGGGTAGAAATGTGAAATAAATATTGATCATAATACATTTAAATAAATATTTACATACAATGAGATTAATATGTGTCAATGAAGATAGTTATTGATGATCAATTAAAAAGAAATATCAATCTTATACCATCATCAAAAGGTAAATAATGTATATGAATCCATATAGATAAAAGATTTAATACCCTTTTCACTGATGAGAAATTTGAATGATCTAATTTTTTTATAATTCAAATGGTTTTAAATTAGAATCATGAGAGAGATAACGACATCATTCCTTTCTCAAATTATTTATCAAAAATTCCTCCGAGATAAGATAAAAAATAATAATATATTTTAAGGGAATGTAAAGACATTGGTTAAATATATATGAATTGGGAAATCCACAGTGTCCAAACTCAATGATGTAGGTTTTGTATTTTTTGGGCACTGATGATGTTTACCATAAAACCTTGAGATAATGAATGTACTTTGGAATGATTGAAATAGTTCAACATTATCCACAAATCCAAGGAGGTCTAAGATATATTGATGACTCTATGTGATCTATTTTTATGAATATTTGAATAACATGATCATTGAGTATCAATAAAATTGTATATTATTTCATAAATTGATGTATAAATGTAAATAATAATAATTTAATTATGTAACCATTATACACCACAAAACTGATGTGAGAAAACATAATTATGGGAATTGTTATTTTCCATACAAAGACATAAAAATTATTTAATTGATTAGGGGTTGTGGTGGTCCATCTTATTATGACAGTAGAATTCATTTTAATTCTAGAGGAATTATCATTCTATCAATATGAATGGATATAAAGCTGTGTGGTGGTGATGCTACAATGAAAACCACTATCGATTTTATGAGATTGAGATATGATATTTATTACTATATTGTGGATGATAATTCAATGTTTTATAAATACATAACGGAACATTGTTTAACTATTATCACCCCAAAACTGATGGAAAATATAAGTGCACAATTCATACAATTGAAGACATGTTGAGAGAATCCTCTCTAGACTTCAAAGGATTTTTAGATCAACATCTTCCTCTGTTCAAACTATTCTTCAACCAAATCATTCAGCAAACCATCAAAATGGCTCAATATGAAGACCATTATAGGAACAAACATGTTAAACTAGAATGTTGGTATGGTGATTGTTTGAAATACTTTTGGGGACCTAATATAGTTTAAGAAATGTTAAAATCTTTTATGACCATTCTGCATTACATCATAAATTCTTAGAGATAAAAGTATAGCTATGCTAAAAATCAATGATGATTATGAGTTATGGAGGTCTGTGATAATTTGTTACTTTTTATATCTCCATGGAATAGTGTAACGATATTTGATATTAATGAAAAATATAATCCCCAATTACATCAGATCATTTGAGATAATCGATCACATTATAGCTTTGGATTATCGACTACCACTCCGACCAATCCATCCTAAGTACAATACATATTCCTTATATCACTTTTGAGGAAGTACATTCTAGATCCCTAACATAATTTTTTTTGAGGTGGTATAGTTGGAAAATGATATCTCTTATAAGGATTTTTCAGAAATGATGTTTTCTGATTTAGATAATGTTTTATATAACAGGACCACACTACATGTCAATGTACCATGGATGAACAATAAATATGAAGAGTCATCCTGGGAACTGAAGGAATCCATGAGGCTTATGTACCATCACCTATTGTCACTATAGTATATTATATGAAATTTGTAGTGTGAAATTTTTTAAGGGGTAAGAATGTAACACCCCATGTTTTTATAAGGAAAAATATGTTCGATATTTTATGTGGAATGCAATGCCATTCCTAAATGAACAATTATTATTTAAATATAACTGTTATAATCTTAATATTAAATTGGTGGATGTGAATAGTATTATAATGATTATAAAATCTATATAAATTTAATTATAAATATATTTGTATTGATAAATTCTTATGAAATAAACACAAATTATTTAAAAAATAAATTTTCTTTATCAAATATATGTTTTCTTCCAAATAGATCTTTATTACCTTTTTTGATAAAATAATATAATTTCTTTCGTGAATTTTTTTTAATTTTATTTCTTAAATGTAATATAATATATTAAATTTTTGTAATAATATTAACTATGGGATAAAATTGTTGATATTTTTTAAAATTTTTATTTCTTAGTAAATTGGGATAATTATCCATTTTCATAAAAAATACAGTTCATTTTAAAATAATAATTTTGTTAAATGTACCATTTTTAATTGAATATTAATAGAATTTATCATAATTATTATTTATTTATATTTACACAAATAAATAGATTGAATATGATAAATTATATTAAATATTTTTAATTATAACAATTTTTATTATGCCATAACTTCATAATATTTTTTATTAATAATGAGTTGTATAAATATTAAAAATCAATTCTCTCAAATAAGGTTGAAATATACTTTTTCATTTCACATGTGATTGTGTTAAAATAACTTTTTCAGCATAGATATGAATTTTATTTGATAAATTGTTATTTTTAATTTATAATAATTGATTCAATTTTTTTAATAAGGTTAATTTTATTTTTACTCTTTGAAGTATTTTTTACTTAGTTAAAAAACTAGTTACCTTGGTGAATACTGAAATATTAAAAGAGAGTAACCATTAATGTTAAGTGAGTAAAAAGTTTAAAATGTGTTTTATTTTAATTTTACAGGTGTGTATAGATATAATATTCCCTATATTTACATAATTTTTTTAGTTTTGGATGCACTTTGATTGATGGTTACTTCCCATTTTTAAATAGTTTTATGTATTTTCAAAAATTTAACTCAATCGTATATATAAAAGGGAACCCCCTCCTATATAATATACCCCACAAGATCCTTGTAGTTTTTCTAATCCTTAACCAAATACCTACCTTATATCTCCTCAAATTTTATATAATCATTTTTAAATGTAAAATCGTTCATGGATTCATTTTGATGAAAACATATTTAGGTTTTCCAAAAAATAGGTATTATTATTGACCTAGTATTTTTGTTTTAATTATTCTTCCAACACATTGAAATAATTTTAAAACAATATGATATAATAAAAAAATTAACTCCCATATAATATTATTTTATTTTGAAATATCCTAAATCCATATCATCTACCATATAAAGAGAAATGAAACCATTATTCATGTGTATGTCGGACTATCACTTCACAAAACGATGTAACCATTTTCCCATCATCGATTATCAGGGTTGTTTATAATGATGGATTTAATGTATATATATGATATTCATTAATTTTTTATTCATTATTTAAAATTAATATATCATATATTTAGATTAATTTCCATTTATAGAATAATGATGACATCATTTTTGTGAAAGTGTGGATTACTAACTCCACAAAGCGACATGATTTATTTCCCATCAGTGCATCTCATGGATTGTTAAAATAAGTGTATTTAAATAAAGAATATATTATTATATATATAATTATATTTCAATAAGGAAAAATTAAATAATAAATTCTTTTTAACATTATCGTTGAAAAATGGAAATGTTACTAATATGTACCTGGAAACTAATATCTCCATGATTGTAACATAGTTCATTTTAAATATCCATCCATTATAATCAGTTTAAACTGTATAATTATTATATTAAGGATATAATTTTCTATATATTTTTTTACTTTATATGATCAAATAGTAATCATTCTCAATATATTAATCATTCCAGAGAGATTTTATACATGTGCACAGAACATTCTCAAAATGTTAATCCAGAACCTAAACAATTCAATAATTGAGTATGACATTATAATAAATAGAATAAAATGATTATCAAATTGGGAATTTTAGTTAGGATAATAGATAATTAAAATGTTATTATTATTAATCAATATAATGAATGCATGTGATTATTTAAGATCATGTTAAGGGATCTCCCTAAACAACCCTTTTCTGGTTATGACTATTCTCCCTATGAAATTTTATTTATATCTTTTTAATGATATGGATGCTAAAAAATTCTCTATATATGACTCTGACATATATAAAAAGCATATTATCCCTGTCATTGATGGGGTAATGCATGTCTGAGGGTTATTTTCTAAATTTACATATTATGAAAATTACATTGATTATGTTATGAGGAAATATTATAAAACCCATATTCATTGCATGCGTAATTATTATGTTAATGAATAATGATTTATTTGATTTTTTGGAACATATAACCAATGAAACGTTATGATGGGTGTGAAAAAATCACACTCCAATGTATTGGGTAATTAATTTTTCTCATTAATAGATATTTATTGGATTAGGGAGTAAACATAATCAATTATAACTCATTGTACACTTGGTGATATTTTTAGGTAGTTATATATAACTAATTTTTATGTCATTTTATAAGTTTCCACTACATTTCCTTAGTTAATTTGATCCCATGATACCATGTTATTTATATTATACTTACTCGCAATTAATCATGAGTCGTCTCTTTGGTGATATCACGTTATACCATGACCTCATATGTTATGTTTTCTTATGCTTATTCACATAATAGGATTTTCATATCACCCATTTGTTTTTTGTACTACATAATTAATAGAATATAGATTTAGGAGCTAAAATGGATTTAGGATCTCATTAATGTGAAAAAATAAGAATGTAATATTTTAGATTCCATTAAATGTATTATAAACATATTTTTCTAAAGGCACATGGAATCATGATATTCGAGTTGTAATTATTTGATATTTATGTACAAAAATCATTGAAAGATATGTTCAATATGTTTTTTTTCTATAGTAAAATACATAATAAGTATAATAGGACGTCATGAGGGTTCAATTTGTTGGGTTACATTATATAATTATTATGGTTTAAAGAGTTGATATTATAGTTGAATAAAAATTACATTTATATGGGAATGAAATGTGGTTTAATAGTTTATGATTTTTAATAATTATAAAATTACTAAAACCTAATTTTTTTGTAATTTATGTAATTAAAATTTTATTTTTTTACATAATTATGAGTGGGTTATCTTAGATTCTGTAGATAGAATCCAAAACAATATGACATTTGTTTGTTTTCAGCACTAGATCTAAGAGTGAAGGTTTGATAATCTATAGTTCCTATCCGATAATGGTTTATATATTTTTAGATGTTTTTTTTATGTTCAAAGTAATATCTAGGTTGAATATTATTTGTCGTTTAATATTCTAGACATACTGATAACACTTTATGTTAGTTGAGTTATATTGTGTATTTTAGGAATTAGTATTATAAAATGTTGGTGAGTTATAAACATGATATAGCGTGAAGAAGATTTTTCATCCATTCAAGAACTATGAGTGTTGTATTTCATCCATTTTCTACCAACTTCGTCATACCGTGAATTATAGTTAATAACATCAAATCTCTAACCTGGTGAATAAAATTGTGGTTATTTTTTTGAAAAATATCATTTAATTATTTAATCCAAATACTCTATCAGTTCTAAAATTTTCTTATGTCCACACTATAAAATAATACTAAACATACATTAGTTGAATTTATTGTTGTATTGGCCATAGAGTGGATTTTAATATATCGATACCATAAAAATTACAAATATAGGAAAATAAAATTAAAACCCTAAATCAGTATATGAAAACCCTTTAATACAAGGGTAGATAAAATTTCACAATAAAAAATCATAGAAATTTTATTTGAGTATTTAACAAATGGGAAATATAAAGCACCATATTAATAATTTTCCTATTATAGAGTAAAAATTAACTCACTAATAAAAGAGTCAACATTAAGGATGAAACTTCATTATAATTTAAATCTGATATAATGTCTATCTCATTGAAATTATTTACTATTTTATTATTTTGAAATAAATAAAAATTTTATGGTGTCATCTATTAAGGAGGGAGAATATAACACAACATATAATTTAAATTATATTTTCTTGAATCATAGTGTGTCCAACAAAATTATTTACACAGAATAACAAACCAAAACTATAGTGTTCCTAACCTCTATAGATTGGATCTTATGCCTAATTTTTTAAATAATAATGTAATATGTGTAATTGTATCTGTATTGACTAAATTGTTTAGTAATTTGTAGAAAACAGATAAATATATGATTCCCATTTTATACTTTAATACACATATCTTGACATAATTTTTTCCAGGAATGACATTATTCACTCTTGCATGACATTGTATATCAAACATTGTAGACTTCCAAGATAAATGAGAATTGAATAAAAAATTATGTGTGGGAAGAAATTCTAGTAATGTTTATATACAATGGATTAAATATAGAATGAATTATACTAAATAGTAAGGATTGGTAAATAAAAGAAAAAAGATTCCATGTAATCAATAAACTGATAAGGAATTCAATCATGAGATGATATGAATGTGAACATCTCATGGATAATATGGAAAGTGAATTACTGAAATCACATTCATTTTAATCAATATCATGACTATGAATATTTTATATGGAATATTCCATATTGAAAGATAAGTATTTGATAAGAGATTGCACTTAATCAAAAAACTAAGAATTAAATATGTTAATATATATATCATTTTGAAAATATCATGGATAATAATTATAACATAAATTTTCAAAATTATTAGGTATTAGATGTCCTATCTTAGGTAAATAATACCTCTATGGTAAATGTCTTTCAAAATACATTTTAAACTATATGTTAAGACCAATTTAATTATATCTTATTTATTCGTATAATTAGAACTACAGATACATCTAGGGGATATATAATATCATTCCCCACCCATCAATGTATGTCTAAAATAGTCTATATATAATGAATAATCGATTTAATTAATAGACAATGTTTCGTATCACAAAATACCCATACGTAGTAGATAATATGGATTTATCAATATTTTCCGAGATAAAAAAAATTATATTCAATGTAGAACAACATATGTATAAATAATAAATGTTTTATGAAATAAACATATCAAAGAAAAATAGTATAGATATTTAATTTAAATTTTATGCCTAATGACTGCAGTAACAAGAATATATCTAGGGGATGTTAATGAATTCAAAAATTAATCAAGGAAGTGAATTTGAAAATTATCCTTAGTCAAGATAATAAAAAACAACCATGTTAAAGAGTAATAATCATATCAACACTACATATCCCTAATTAAATACATGTAAACCAAATTTATATTTTCATTGATAAATAAAAATATATTTAAAATCATTCTTCTATAAAATAACCATTTTATTTTTAATTTTTTTTAAAAATAAATAATTTTAAAAATGATTTTTATTTAATATAACATTTAAAAAAAATATATATAGGATATTAGGAGAAATATTTAATTAAAAATAAAATTCTAACCAGTAAAAAGAATATTTAATGAAATGGAAATCATGTCCATGTGTAATTCCATACATGTTGTAAAGAACAGTCCTTTTCGTGGTAACAAGTTTGTAAAACCATTTTGTCCATAAAGATTCAACATGATTCCATTGAAAATATTTAATTAAAATAAAAAATATGCAATCTTGTCTTTAATAAATCATTTTGATAAGGATATAACAACTTTTTAAGTCGTTTTTAGAAAAAATGGGTTCGGAAGAAAACTGAATACCAACTAAAGAGATACGTGATATCCGATTTTCTTTAAAAAATTCAAATTATTTGACGTATTGATATATTGACCTAGCCTTAAAATTTACATAATCATGAGTACTGATCACTAGTCTACATTCTCTAAAATTGAGGATTTTATCATGTTTATAGTTTTAGAGAATTAGGCCATAAATATTATCTCACATCACCAAAATTACAATGTCGACACATCTACTCTATCTAATTTTTTAATAATAATAAAACTCTTTAAATAAAACTAGAATTATTTCATTGATAATAATATGGTTGAATTATTCATTTCTTGTATCCTTTGTTACACCCTGTGAAAAAAAATTCAAACACATGGGATGAGAATAAAATGATCAGTAATGAATATACAATAAGGAATAAAACTGTTAGGTCATAAATATTTATTACTAATGAAAACATTTTAACAAAATCATGTTTCTCACCAATAAAATGTAAACATAATATCTAACATAGTTTATTCTTAATATTCCTAAAAACATCATAAAAATAATACAAAATACATGTAACATGCTGAATCCAAAACATACTTACACAATAGATTTCACAGCTACATAAGGAGTAACATTAATGGTTGTGTTTGGAATACCCATTACATTTTATTCCCTAAATCTCTTAGGATAAATGTTATCTTTTACCTCTATCTTGTTACCCAATTAATGGGAGATGTATAATGGGATCACCAATAATATGATTATCATGGAACCACCAGTATTTGGTTTATCTTGTTATCACCCGTCAAAAGTCCAAGTATTATTACATAATCATAACACACACAAGATTAAAATTACCAACATTTCACCCATCAATCACATGAAATCAATTCATGATTTTGAAATATTAAATACATTTCAAAAACCATTTAAAACATTTGAAAAAGATAGGTTTGAATCAAAGTGCCCAATACCACTTTGAAACTCAAAGGAATTAAAATTTTATAACTATACACTCCATATCAATAAATACTTAAAAACATTATGGGAACATGGTCATTATTGAGAAATACATTGAATAATAAATCATAAAAACATTTAAAACGATGTTTTATTTAAAGAGGATCATATAACTTGAGAACCTATTGAATAAAAATAATTATAGAATAACATCAAACGAAACGTTAAATATCATGAAAATATATAAATTCATGACATAAAATGTAAAAAGGTTGGTATATACATTTTATAGGATATTATAGGTTCAAAATATCATGTTATGACTCAATGAAAGGAGATTGAGATGTAATCCTTTGTAAAGATCATATCACTAGAATGAGGATAAATCAATGTTATAATTATATGTGAAAAATATAAATACACCGAATATAATTAGATAATAAGGCTAAAACAATAATAGGTCATTCAGACATATTCTTGAAAAAACAAAACCAATAATATTGGTATTTAACTCTTTAAATGGATATTGAGTTAATATTTCCCTTAAAAATTTCATATTAATGATGTAATAATATATTAATGTGGTGATTATGTGTAGAAATAGTATATCCATAAAAAGGTTAGTGGAAATTAAATCAGTAATAAATAAAAAATAATTCCACAAATAATCATGGCATAATATAGTCAACGATGTTTACGTAAAACCCAATGAGTGGAAATTGAGTTTAGAAATTCCCTTATAAAGATAATTTTGTTAATAAAATAGATTGATTATGTGTATTCACAATAAATCTAAATAAATAAATTATAAATGCTAGATAAGTTATTAAAATTCATTTCTCAAAAAACTATAGAATGATATTTTCAAGGAGTACAAGATCAACCCAAAGACTGTGAATTACTTTAGGAAGTTCCCTTAACTTGAATCTGACTTGTCATGTTCATTAATTAATTTTATAAATAATAAACACTGGATAATTTCTACTCTACTCAGAACCATATTCAAGTTTATTATTCATCTTGTTTTACTTATTATCATGTTTTAAAAATTACATAATTATTTAATTTCATATCGGTAGTTTAGATGATATTTGGTACTTGAGTCAAAAATGAACTTATTTTGATATAAATTGTGTATGTAGTAAAAATTCCATAATCTCAAAAATATAATTTATGATTTACACATCATAAATATCCATTATATATGTATTTATAATAGTACATAACATTTTTATATAATAAATTAAAAGCACTATTCCTGGAGATGGTAGGTCGTACATACGCATGAATGCTTCTTTCAATTCTTTTTCTTATTAAAAGAATAATTATCACATGATATAAATGTATATTATAATACCATTATTAAAAAATTTCATTCATGTCTCATAAGTTTTAAAAACCATATTTTATATGTTCCATGAATAACATGAATTAGTCATATCAATTTGAGGGGTCGGTAGTCCACACATCCTCAAATGAAATTATCTTATTTAAACATCATGGAATGTAGAAAGGTATATTGAAAATAAAAATTATCAAAAAATAGAGAAAATATAAATATAATAAATATAATATATAAATATATTTACATCATAATTTCCAAAATGAAATTTAGTAGGAAAAAATTGGACAATCATCATTTCGTGAGGCAGTAGTTCACCATTCATAGAATAAATATGTTTGTATCCATTAGATGGTGGTGTATATCTGTGTAACTAGAATCCTTCTCATAAAAAATACTATACTATTGGGTATACTGGTGATTTTATTTAGTCAAATAATAATATGTGCATAGGGTGTGGAGAAGGAAAATAATGTAGATTAACTTGAGAGAAGATGTTACCTCTAAATCGGTTAACTTATTTTGATTTGAGAAAAAAGCCTTTCTTGAATTACCTTCTTCCCATCATAAGGACTCTATAAAAAAAGGAAAAATGTTGATATATTATTTGAATAGATTTTGGATTATACTAGGGTCTTTAGTTGTGCGATTATGTTGGTATAGTTAGGGGCCTTTTATAAGAGGGAGGAGGGGCAGTTTTCGAATGTCTTGAAATATTATTTATTAATAAAAGTATATTCAAATTATAATTTTGAAAATGTGATATATTTCGTTTATAGATAAAAATGGTTCAAAATAATACCAAAAATAGCTATTAGACAAAATTATGTCATGAAATCAACATTATATTTTAGCATTATCCCTTAGTTAAAAAATTAACTCTTTCCATTTTTTATTTTATTTATATAATATATGGGTAATATAGTTACTATAAAATTCTAAGAGAACTAAAGGTGTATCATTAATGACAATTTTTAAATTATATAGGTCCATTGTATAAATATTTTATTTTTAGAAATATATATCATTTAATAAAATTTTATTTTTTTTTAAAACACATTTTTGTCAATTATGACACTATTTAGTAAATGATTTTTCTTAATGTCATAATAACATGGTTAATTCATTATGAAGGCATTAACTCAAATATAATATTTCGTAATTGTATATAAAAATTCATTTATGTGATCAATATTTTAAAATTTACTTTATTTTAATATTGAATATATCATTTAGTTGAATATTTCTTTATTAAGGTAATCACTACATCATCCTTGAGTTTTAAAAAATGATATTTATTTAAAGTCTAAAAATTATAAATAAACATCCAGGATGTAAGAAATAATTTAATATTTCTAATGACCATTTATAGTCTCAGTGATCAATTATATAACCCTATAATCAAATTTCATTTGTAAAATATACATGTTTATGTTTTATCTCTCTACACATTAAATTAATTTTTACTAGATAACATTTTCAGACAAAAGTGGATCTCCAATGCCAAATGTTCAGAAAAAGGATGGTCATTGTTGGAAATAACTCATCCAATATTAATAGAACACGTTTTATTATAGTTTCATGTTATTATAATATTTTTTATTTACCGTAATTTACCTTATTTTCCGTTTAATAAATATATATTAAAAATAATTACTGAAGTTACCATTCATCGTGTAAAAAAATAAAGGATACATATTTACACTGTATGGACAGTCTAATAAAAAATATTGAATATATTTATCCAAATTAAAAACATATACATCATAGTAATTAAATTAAAAGTAATTTTCGTTGTCAAAACCTTAATATGGGTTGTTAAGAAGTAAAAATATCAAATGAATGAAATGTGTTTATGTCCAATTTAATTGTGAAATTATTTCCAATGACCAAAATTGTATTAAATGATAAAACTATGTTTCATTTATACATTCAATCCATTAAATAATATGATTTAACCATATAAACTATCTCTATGGAAAAACGTTATTTTCAAATAAAATTTACCGTATTATTACTATTCATCCAAACATGATCGTTATCAGAAAAATACAAAAAACATAATCCAACGTAAATATTTATGTCCCAATTCTAATTAATTACTTTATATTGTCAAATATAACATATAATGGCGTCAAAATCTATATTTAAAACAGTGTTATCCATAAAACAGTGGTAAAACCACATTTTTATAAAAATACTCCATTTATCCCAAAATTAGAATATATTCTTAGATCATATATAATAAACATATGAGATAAATAAAAAACATTAAATTGAACATATAACATATATTTTTCTTTAAATAAAAATCCATAATGGGTGTTTTGATTTTATAAACACAATTATAATTTTTTTTAATGTGATTACATAAAAATACATCCTTTATATTCAATTGGTTTTTATTTTCATTTCTTGTAAATTTGGAAACCATAGAATCATTATTTAAAAATTGTTAAACCATATATTCATAATTCACTTGATACTATTTATTCTCTCCATTCCACTGGCATAGTTATAATGGAATCATTTATATAATAATATTTAGTTTCGCGTTTAAGCTCGATGTAGCGTACCATGTATGGTATTGAACACAATGTTTCTATCTTAAAACTAGGAATGTTACATAATTCCCCAAATTTGGAAATTTTATCCACGTAATTTTAAATATTTTCTTGGTATGTTCATTGATAAACCTACATTATAAAAAAAATACAATAATACTATTACTTTAAAATAATTAAATTGGAGTACAAAGGTCACCTGATATAACAAATACTAGGATTCCATGTAATAAAACATGGATATGGAAGAAAAACTAACCATAATTTTTATGGAGATTGATGGAAATAATGATCAGGAGAAATTCAACAATTTGAAAACCACAAACTGGTGATGGGTTAAATAGTCTTTGATTCCGTAGTAAGAAATATTAACAGACAACATTTTCATAAGGCCCTTATAATAACGTTGTGAAATTTATTTATGATCGTGACTATGACCGTAATGAAAATTAAATACATGTAAATTATAGTTTCATAGTATAATAAATATCTACCTAAAACCTATATTTTTTCGAGACGATGAGTGTTCATGATGACTTGGTCACACCAGGCGCTCTAGAAACAGCTTCTTGTGAATCACATAATCCACAAAATATGAACTAAAAAATTCTCTTGTTTATAGACATTATCACAAAACCACAATGGTTAGGAAAAAATTAGATAAACCCCAAAAATATTAATCCATTATTAAAATAAATAGTACTCTTAATCTCCAAAATTCAACAAACAATACTCAAATATCAACAAATACCTTTCAATAAAAAATTGTCCTTTAAATTAATCAAAATTATCAAACCAAATATTGAAACCCAAAATTCAAAATGATTTGATCACATAATTTTCCATGATAAATTTTAAAATTTATCTTCAAATTAAATCGACTACTCATAAATTATCACACTTAAATGTAATTAATCTAATCTTATATTATCTGTGACAAGTTAATTATTTCCATAAATAACCCAAATTTCCATATGTACAAAATTAAATCATATATTTCTCCAAAAATAAAATATGAATTATTAATCAGATATACTCTTATAGTATTCTATTTACATTAATCATATAAAGATCCCAAAACAGAGAATGTATTCCAAAAAACCATTATCACGTAATCCACAAATCATTTTCCAACACTAATGATATCCCTTATTTAAAATATATGCCTCCCACATCATCTTATTCATAATCCATAATATAATTAAACTAAAAATAATATGTTATGTTATACTAGAAATTCATATTGTCTAGTGGTAGGGGATAAAACCCAGTCACACTTTGGTTTTTGGATAGATTCCTATATATTTGATCGACACAACATGTTGTCACCCGGTATACGAGTTGTCCTTTCTCAAAAACTGGATGATTTTTATAACATTAATAAAATGAGATAATGTCATAAAAATAACTATAACTAGTTTCAAACTCAATGGTATTTCATACCTCACATTTTCCATACCAAAAACTAATAGCCCATAATTTCATCAAAGTTGAATGTCTCTAAAAATACTGTTAATCGCCTAGAAATTTTATAACATAAGGCTCAAAATAGGTATATAAGTAATTGAACATATAATATAACATAAAATTTTATTCACATGATGGAATCCCTAAATTTTGTTAAAACATCCTAATCTCTAAATGTGTCAAATCCATTCCTCTAATATAAAAACTAAGGCCCCATAATTAAACCTCACATAATCTTGAGTTTTGATCAAGAATTTACATTATTTTCAATTTATTATTTATCAGTTTTATTGTTTCATAGAATTAGGCATTAACTATTACATTAGATCTCAATGATTACAAAGTCTAAACATCTAATATAAACAATTTTTTTACAATAATAAAACTCCTTAAATAAAACATGAATTATTTCCTTGATAAAAATATTATTGTTATCTTCCATTATATTATCCATCCTTGTACACTGTGAAAAAAATTCATAAATATGGGATGAGAATAGAAAGTGTAGAAAGGAATATAAAATAACTAATAAAACTAATATTCCATGAATATTTAAAACCCATAAAATATTTTTTTTAAATCATCCATTTTGCCTATAAATAAAAAAAAGACTTAGCCTAAATCATGTACTCATAATATTCCAATAAAAAATCATAGAAATTATATAAAATAAAGGCAACATGTTGCATCAATAACATACATACCTTATAGAATTCATAGATAAAAATGGTGTATCCTTCATAGTAAAATTTTTAATACCCATCATAGTATATTGCTTATATCACTTAGGAGAAACATTATCATTTTCCTCTTTCATGTTATCCAATGCATTGGAGAGCTATTGTGGGCTCACCTTCTCCATTTTTATTACATAACATTCCATATTTTTTATCACGTAACCAACAAGAAAATCTCCATGTACCATTAAATAATCATAACACATAAAATATTGAAATTATCATCATTTCACTCTTCAATCACAATAGATCGATTCATGATATTGTAACATTGAATCTATTTCACACACTATTGAAAACATTTAATAAAGATATTTTTGAATCAATGTGTCCCATAGAACATTGAATGTTTTATAGTAATTAACATTTTAAACCATTAATGTTTATATAAAGAAGTCATTAAAACAATTATGAACACATGGTATTTAATGAATTTTTTTTAAGAATAAATATTTAAAACATTCATAACGGTGTCTTTGATAAACAGGATCATAACTTTTTAGAAACACATGAATAAATTTAATTAAATAATAAAACAAATAAACCTTTAATATCTTTAGAATATAGATTTTCATGATATAAAATGTCAAATTGGTTGTATATACACCTTATAAGATATTAAATGTTCACAATATCATGATATGCCTCAATCAAAGGTGATTGAGATGTAGACCCTTACAAAAATCATATCATTATATTAAAGAAAAATAAATGAAATAATTATGTGTACAAATTATAAATACACCCAAAATATGTGGATATTAATTTAAAAAAAATCATAGTTCATTCACACAAATTCTTGTAAAAACAAAACCATTAACTTTGATATGTCACTCAATGAAAGGATATTAACTTATGATGTCATGTATGAAATTTGTATCCGTGATGTAAGAATTTATAAATGATGAATTTTTCTATAAATAGTATATCCACACAAAGTGAACTTTGAATTAAACCATAAATAAATAAACAGTTAATCCATACCTAATAATGGAATAATATAATCATTGAAGTATGCATAAAACCTAATGAGTGGAAATTGAGTTTCAAATTTTTCTTTAAAAGATCACATGGTTAATCACTTAGATTAATTATAGGTATTCACTGTAAATCCATATTAATCAAGTATAAATACTACAGAATATATCAAAATTTATTTCTCGCATAATCATAAATATTCCAAATCAAGATCTAGAAGATAAACCGAAATAATATAAATTGGTCTCAGAAGTTCCCTTACATTGAATCAGACATTTCCCGTTCGTACTTCAATTTCATGAATAATAAATATATGTTAATTTAAACATGTTTCAAAACCTATTTAATTCTCATAATTGTTTTATACTACTCCATATCATTTTATAAAAATTACATAATAATTTATGTTCATATTTTCCATTTTATCGATATTCAGTATATGAGTCGAAAATGAACTTGTTTCGAGGTAAATTCTCCATGTATTCAAAATTACATAAACTCCAAAATATTATTCACGATTTAAATATAATATATATCCTTTATATCCGTATTTATATTAATTTTTTACATTTGGAGATAACAAATGAAATGCACCATTCATGGAAATGGTAGGTTGTAAGTACGCATGAACGCTACAACCATTACATTGTAGTATTAAAAGAATAATAATAAAATGATTTAAATGTATATTATAATAATAGTATTATTTTTAGGTCATTTATGTCTCATAAGTTTAATAATACCAACCATTATACATTCCATGTATATAATTAACTAGTCATATCACTTTGAGGGGCGGTAGTTCACAATTCAAGAAATTATATAATCATATTTACACGTCATTGAATGCATAATGTTATGTTTTAAATAAAATTTATAGAATAATACAGAAAATATAAATATAATATATATCATATAAATATAGATACATCATAATTTCCAACATGATAGGTTGTAGGGGACAATTAAACAATCATTATTTCGTATGGCAGTAGATCACCGTACACAGAAATGGTATGTTCGTATCCATTAGATGTAGGTGTGTGTATGTTTACTTCAAATCATTATCATATCAGCATCCTAGTATATTTTGGATTATTTTTTTGTTATATAATAAAATTATATGATGATCAATGAGAGTGGAGAAGGAAAATTATGGAAAGAAACTTGAGAGAAGGTGTTACCACTAAATCATGTAACAACAACTGATTTGATACGAAATGATTTCATAAATTGGATTCTGCCCATGGTAAGGGTTATATTAAAAAATGTGGGATCTTGGGAGATTATTTGAGTAGAATATAGATGATCAAAGGGGCTTGAGTGGTGAGACTATGTGGGTATAGGTGGTGGCATTTTATAAGAGGTGGGAGGGGCACTTTAGATATCTTTTGAAATATTATTATATTATAAAAAATACTTTAGAATTATAAAATTTAAAAGTGACATATTTTTTGGAATAAATTATAATAGATCGAAATATTCTCAACAAATAAGTTTTAGGCATCCTTATATAAAAAAATTAACCTTATTTTTTTTTACATTAACCCTTAGTTACAAACATTAACTCTTAATATGTCGTCTTTTATCATCATAATATATGATAACTATAGTTTCTATAAATTTCCAAGATTACAAAAACAAGATAATTAACTACATTTATAACCTTATATACATCAGTTTTATAATTATTATATATTTATGACTATAAAATCATTTATTTAAGTAGTATTAGATTTAAAAACCCATTTGTGTAAATTTTGACACTATTTAGTAATTGATTTTTTGTTAAATTCCTAATAATATAATTCATTAAACAAAAAGGCATTATATAAAAGATAATATTTTACTATCATACATAAAATTATTTTATGGCATTAAAATATCTAAATTATATTTATTTCAATTTTTATAATATAATAAATTTGAATCATTCAGAAATAAGGTAATCATTGTAACATCATTGTTTCATAAATAACAATATTTATTTAATGTATAAATTTTTTAAATAAAATAAAATGTTTTAGGAAAATCATATATATTTCTAATTACTATTTATAGTCTAATAGATAAATTATATAACCCTTTTTAAAAATTACATTAGTAAACTGAACATGTTTATGTAATAGCTCTTTTTTAAATTTAATTTGTTCTTATAACAAGTCATTTTAACAACCAAGTGGTTCTTAAATTCCAAAATTTCAGCCTAAGGATTTTCATGGTCGGAAATAACTCATACAATAATATTAAAAGACATTTTATTGTAGTTTTATTTTAATATATATTATTTTTTAACCCATATATATCTAATTTACCTATTAATCATAGTAAATAAATAATAATATCAGAAGATAATATTCATAAAATCAAAAAATGAAAGGTTCCAAATTTAAAAATTGGGAAATTTTATTTCAAAATATTAAATATGTTTTTACAAATTGAAAAAATAAAAATTGTAGTAATTAATTTAAAATTAATTCCCATTTTCAAAATAAGAAAACTTGTTTTTAAGAATTAAGAAGTATAAAAATATTAACAGGTGTTTATGTCCTGTTTAATTTGTGAAATTACATATAATGAATAAATTTTAATTATATTATAAAATAATATTTAATTTATACTTTAAAACCATCAAATTAGGTTATTTAACCATTTCAATAATCTCTATAGAAAAAGTTGTTTTTAATTAATATTTAGAGTTTATTTCTATTTAAAAAGACATGATAGATATCTGAAAATATCAAAAAATCATCCAAAGTAAATTTTGATGTCCCTATTTTAAATAAAAATTTTATTTAATCTTAAAAACACATAATTTTGTCACATAATTTATTTTGAAAATGTTTCACCATTAAAAGGTAAAAAACTGCATTTTTAGAAAAATAATTCTTTTACCTAGAAAATTGAAATTGCTCTTATATATTATCTAGAAAAAATATATAATGATTTTAAACATTACATTGAATTTATAAAATATATTTTTCATCGAATTAAAATTTATAAGGAGTGATATGATTTTATAAACACAATTATTATCTTTTTAAATAGTTTTTCATAAAATTACATCTTTTATATTATAATGGTTTTTATTTACATTTAATATAAATTTGGTAAACAATGAATCATTTTTTAAACATGTTTAAACCATATTTTCATAATTCATATGATACTATTCATTCCCTCCATTCCAACCACTATGTTATAGTGATATCATTTAAATAATAATATTTAGTTTGTTCATTTATATTCGATGTAGCGCATCAAGTATGATATTGAACAAAGTGTTTCTTACATACAACTCCGGATGCTACATCCAATGAGTGAAAACTATTATATATTAGGAAAATATAATTAATAGGTATAGTATTTAATTTTTAAATGATTTTAATATATAATTATAAATAATTCCTTAAAAGGAAATATAAGTATAACTAATCCCGGCTTGAATGTTATTGAGAAAGAAAGTCATTCAATGAAAAATAAATATTGTGGTGTGAATTATTAAATTAATAGATTGTATGTATCATATTTAAAAACACCAAATAAATGTTTAAATATCATTATATAAAGTAAAATTTTCTTATAAACATAATCAGTTAATATTAATTATGATGAAGATGTAATATAACAAAATGAAATGAAATTGAGTTATGAGATTCATTACCACATGGTAACTTTTCTGTAAAATCCATTCAGATGAAATAATTAAAATTTAATTATTAAAAATAATGAATAATAAATTATTAAATATATTTCATGTCAATTGGGAAGTATATACAACATAAAAAGAATCCAGGTTCATAACGTTAGAACATTTCTCAATGAAATGAAATTGAGATAAAATCTCTTACCAAATGCATCCTTTTTGGTTGAATGTGTTTTGTTCTTCAGTATAGTTGTTTTTACATGTTGTTAAATTATTCTAGAAACATATTACCATTTTTAATTTATTATTGGAACCATTTATAGATTAAAATCCCTTTCGTTAAAAACAATTCATTTTATTATTATTTTGAGTGTTAATTGCATTGTTTATTTATTTATTTTTTATCATGAAAGATCACATTATTGAAAATGTTATATAGTTTCATCATTTGTGTAATAATAATCATTAAATAATAGTAATATTTAAATTTAAATTAATCTTTAAATACCAATAATTAACAATTTCTTGGTGAAATGATGTACGCTACAATCCTGGAGACGGTAGGTCATACATATTTATAAACAACATTTCCAGGATTTATGTGGCATTATAGAAATGAGGTGACTAATGTAATAGATTTATAAAATGTAATTATATAATAAATATTATATTATTTCATTATATATATTTATATCATCCATTTTTATGGTGATGAAAATAGGGTCACATCATTTCTTGAAGGCAGTCATCCACAAACACATGAACTACATTATCATCAATTAGTGTACAAAATAAAGTGATATAATAATTATACATAACGATGAATATGTAATTAATATCATAATTATGTATGAAATATCCGATATAATCAGTAAAATGTTTCCTTATCTCTTTCCATGTAAAGTTTTACTGATAGATGAATCACACCGCATCGCAAGGCAATAATCTACCTTACACACGAGCGATGTATTCATGTCTTCTTGAAAATAATAATTAATATGTTATATATGATATGATGACCCCATGTGTATAATTATTTTTAATATATCATTTATATACTTTATATTCATCATCGAACCTAACTGTGAATGGTGGTGATGGAAAAATGAATGATATTGATGCGTGAGGTGGAAGTAAGCCATACACTCTAAAGATGATTTCATTACCCATGATAGAAGTGGATATAGTTTTAGATTGTTATAATATTAAAAAAATCTCAGTATATGGAATATACTAAGGCAGTTAAATTATATTTTCCTAATAATAACTTGAATAGAAGGAGGGAGAAATAAAAATAAATTTTTTATTGGATAACATTACCTCTTTTTTAGGAATCATTCATAGGTTATCACAAAATCATTTAATTTTAGGATTTATGAAAAAAATAATTCTTATAGGATGAGAAGAGAGATGTTTGGATATTATTTTTTCTTGTAATTATTAACCAATGGGGTATTAATTTTTTAATAAGTGAGGTGAGTGAGTTCCCTTTCATAGTTGAGGAAGAGTAATACTTTGGTAAGTACCTAAAAGTATTCTCTATTAGGAGTTGAATATTACATAATGTGGATCCAAAATTAATTAATAATATATAGTAGGTTTTATGTGGTTGATATACACCTCCAAAAAACTAAAATAAAAAAATTATATTGTAAAACCTTATTCTTCATGTTTAATCATTTTTTAACTTTTAGTTTTTACCATAGTTAATTGTATCTTTTTATTTACCTAGGAAATTTAACATTAAAGAATTAAATTCAATTGAGATATTAAAAAATTATTTAAAATTATTATCATTATAAATAAAATTTATCAAATAATAATCCAAAGTCTATGTGAAATTATTTTGCATACAAACACATATAATGTGAAAAACCTTTTTTAACGTTAATTATGGTAATTAATTATAATAGTTTTAACAAATAAATATGGTAAAAAATATGTTGAACTTTTCAGACAATAAAAAATTATTAATAATTTAAATATGTAATCCATTTTACCAAATTAAGGTCATAGTAGTGGAATAATTTTATTTTCAATTAATACCATAGATGTGATGAGAATAATAGTTTTTAAAGTGAAACTTTTCAATGGAATATAATGTTATTATATAAAAATTAAATATTAATGTTATTATTCTGAGTGACATAAATTTGAAAGAATATTATCATAGAAACTATAAAAAATATAACATAACATTATAAATTATTAAAATTAAAATAATGTTTTCAAATAAATTTCATTAATCATCACTATTTTTAAAAAATGGAACTGCTCAGAAAAAATCAAAAAAACTAGCCCTATATAAGTTTTATATTATTATTTCATGAATTAATTTTATTTAATAAAATAAATTTTATAAATTTGGTAAAATTATTTATAAATTATATGTACCAAAAATGACAAAACCATATTTTAGAACAATAATGTTTTCAGAAAATATATCTTTTTATTTTAAATGAATAACATTATATAGCATATAAATGATAAAAATATTTATTAAAATTTATTTATTACTATATTTGACCTCAAATTTAATATATATTTTATAATAATAAGATTTTAATAGTTTTTCACATTTTTTTCAGACTTGGTGTTGAATGAAATTCAAGCTAAACTAATTGTTACATGTAATGAATGCTAAACACGATGTTGAATGTAATGGATTATATTTATGAGACGGAATTTATATAAAAATAAACTTTTATGTTGTCCGAGGATTCTATATTCTCTTATATTCTTGGTTACTCTTTTCATACATACTATGGAATATGTTTTTCATATTTTAAAACTTCATACTATCATATTCTACCAATATTTAATAAACTGCATATTAAAATTTTAAACACTGTCTCTATAATCCAATTTTTAATATTTGGTGAATAATTTTTTGAAAACACACATCTTAAAATGGTATAAAAAACCCCCTTTAATAATCAAGATAGTGAGGTACAATGATCATGAAGAATAATGTATAACATGGTTTACAAGTAGGAGAACATTGGTGGAATGTGATTATATTCATATGGTGGAAAAAATTAATAATTACAGAGAGTGATGGAGGTAATGGTCAAAAAATAGATTGATCTGATGAAATTTAAGGGCCAAAAAACAATATAACCATGATGATTTAATAGACTATCTCATTTATCATATAAAAATGTAATCATAATTTTTTTGTTTCATGTTATGCTTCCTAATGTTGATGAATTATTTTATTTATCTAGTAGTTTTAGATAATATATATACCTGATGTGATTATATTTACTAATCACAATTCTATAAATTGATTATTCATCAATAACTTTTTAATATATCTTTTTAATTTAATATATAAATAAAAAAATGATTTTTTTTAATGCATGACAGACTAAAATTATTTTTTTATCAAATTGTACAATATATAAAAGAGTTACATTGCTTTCCTTATGTCTCTATATATTTTCCAACCCCAATATTTTTAGAAAAAAGATATCCTATATAAATAATTAATCTCTTATCCTAAAAAGTAACATCACTAGTCCATCATTAATATCAGTTTCCCAAATCATTCAACCAATTATATATTAACGAAGTTATCATGTAGGATAGTTATAGGCACTAATCCGTTATCATCCTTCGGTCATGTGTTTAAACCCCACAACCATAAAAGGATACGAAGTATTGTTATTTTTCTATACTACATTAATATAATTCATATAATGTCCCTTGAGAAAATTGATGGGCATCATTGAAATAAAATTACTCATTAAATAACCCTTTCACTACGGTTTTAAATATTACATATTATTTTTAACAATTATAATTATAATTTTTTACAATTATTAATATATCACTAATGTTCATATTAACCGTAATTGTTATGAATAACATTATACTTATGTCTATAATATATGGATGAATTATTCCTCAAATAAAATTTTCTCTTGACAAATAAAAAACCAAAGGGTTGTATTTCTATAATTTTTTTCTAAAACTATCTTTATTATTTGTGAGCTCACATAAAACATAAAATATATATTTCTAAAACATTTGTCTTATGGTAAGTCATTAACTCATTAAATAATTATACAATTCATAACTCTTAAGATAATTATTTCCCATGGAATTAAAATACTCTAACAATCCTTAGATGATTCAAGATTTATATATCAAAAATATCATTTCAAAAATACATGTACAATTTAAATATGGAATAAAAACACAAAAATAATTTAAATGGTTTTTTCTAACATAGAACTTTTAATGGTCTATGGATTCACCTATATCATTCATTTTATTTATCTATTAAAATAATTTATAATGGTTTTCAAATAAAATGTGATTTATCCTATGTATATCCCACAGTAGGGTCAAACCCTATATGTAGTATAGTCCATTTTCAAGCACTGGGCGATGATTCAATCAAGTCCAATGTGCCCTTTTGGAGTTACTACCCATAGGTAAATCTGTTCCAAAACTACATCCATATAGTGTATCTTGATAGGGATCTATATCTACGAAATACCACATAGAATCTACCTTACAAAAATAAAAAAAATATTCATATTTACTTAACCACAAATTATATCATATGGTTTTGTTCCCTAATTTATGTTATTCAAAATCTGATTCTAAAGGTTTCTAATAAACTACTTCTGATACCAACTGTTCGGAACCCAACCCATGTATCCTAGAGATTGTTCCTTCTTTAATAAATTGGTATACATTACAAGGAATCAAACCCTGGAGAACTGAATAGTTTTCTAATCTTGGAAAAACAATTTCATAAAAAATTCTCATATGTCATTTGAATACATAGATTAAAACATTATATTATTCCAGAATAAAGTTATTCCCTTATGAATATACTTGTATATAAAACAATTAACACTTCATAGACTATAGATATATAGAAAAAACATTTCTATGATCAATTTATTATTCCAATTTAAGTAAAATTGGAGAGAACATGAATCAAAAAGCATAAAAAAATTTCATAGTGAATAACTAGACATTCCATGTAATCAATAAACTGATAAAAATCACATACATAAATAATATCAATGCTAAAATATATTGTATAATACAAAAGTTAAGTAACTGAAAACACATGGCATTTAATCAACAACATATCTATCACAAATCAAAAATGAATTATCAATATTGAATGGTAAAAAACTAAAAAAACATTCAATTTAATCAATAAACTAATAATGAAATGAATACAGGGATAATATAGTTGTGAAAATCTCATGAATAACATTAATAACCCGAATAAAGAAAATTTACAATTATTTAATGTCATTTTTCAATAACACTATACCTATACCATTAATACCATTCACAAGATGATTTAAACAACTTGTAAAAACCCATGTTATGTGTCATTATTGATTCGTCTCATGGGCATACCGTTACTTAATATATATATATAATTATGCCCCCCCCCCATTCACTACAGGTCAAAATTATTCATCATGTATCATATAATCCATTTAATTCCTAAAAAAGTACAATATATTTGGAAAGAAGTATTGAGTAATGATTATAGATTTATCACTATTTCCCTAGTTAAAAATAACTTTCAATATAAAACATTGTATGTGTAAATTATATAAGTTTAATGAAATTAAAATGTACCTTATAAATAATATGGATATTTTAGTGAAATTTTATTTCTAATGATCATTAGAATGTGAATATATCAAAGTCAAGTTAATGGGTACAAAAATGAATCAAGGATGTGGATTTCAATACCATCATTGGTCATTATAATCATAAACCACCAAGAAGAAAAATAAAACTGTATTAGAAAAACATATAACATGTGACATTAATGTAAAATAATTTTTTCCATTGTTGTGTACAAATATTTTTAAATGAATTATTATGGTAAATATATTATAATTTTTAAAATAGTTTTTTTTAATCCATTTAAAAAAAATTTCTTTGAAATCACATTTATAATGAAAAACATTGCTAATATTTATAAACCATTATATTTAATAATAAAATTCCAATAATGTATTGTATGTTTTAAATAAATTATTGTCATGTTGGTGGATTATTCAGTATTTTTTGAAAAGAACATTCCTTATTCACAGTAAATATGACAAAAAGGTTACTTGTTCTAAATGTTATAAAAAGATTCTCATGATTACTTAAAAATGTAAAATAAGTAAAAATGTCTTCATAAATCAATTTTATAATGTTTAAAATCATTTTTGAAATTTTTTTTAGAAAAAATGCTTTCTAATTAAAATTATAATGAATAATCGGACTATGATGATATTAAATAATTTTATAAAAAAAGATCAAATTATTTTCCCTTAATGGAAATAAAAGAAAAAACCAATTTATAATGAGGTTTTTATATAAACTTTAGAACAATTATAATTTTTATATTAGAATTAATTACGGAATAGAATATGTGAATTTGTTGTAAATCGAGATTAAACTATTGGAAATACAAAAAATGATAGTCGATAGTAATTATAAACATTATCATTTAATATAAAATATTTTGAAGAATTAATATTAACCTATGAAAATAAATTGAGTTATGAAACTCATTACCACATGGAATCAGTTATGTAACATCAAAATAAATGAATTAATTAAAATTAAAAAATAGAATAAAATTATTAATCATGTAATAATGATATTATCTGTCAATGGGGTAGTATATAAACCATATAAATTGATGTAGGTTCACAAAATTATAATATTCATTAATGAATTGAATTTTATCCAAAATCAAATACCTTACACTTCACCTTTGGATGGACATGATTTAATAGAATATATAGGGGCTTTAAAAATGATATTAATTTATACCATATAAATATTAATGTTTATAATATCATAATTTTATGAAACCCAGGTACATATAGAATAATATTTTTTCAATCAATAAATACATATTTTTTAATTTTATAAATATATAATGGAACATGTTATATTTATAGAAATTAATGATTTTATACTAATAGAATATTAAACTAGCTGTTGGAATAGTAATGTTACCATTAGAACTAGTAATTTAACTGCTATAATAACAAACTCAACTATGATTATATGAATAATTTTTTTGAAGCTTATAAGATAAATCTATGACATATTCAAATCATGAAAAATGTAAATAAATTTATTAAAAATAAGAAATTAGGTATTAGTATTTCAGTGAAATGTAAATATCTATTTAAAATATGATAATTAATATAATGATATAAATGAAAATTTATTTTCATAACACATATTCATAAAGTATTATTATTTTATTATAATTATAAAATTATTTTGCGATACCTTTATTAAATTTGCAAACCATCGTAAAATTAGTTAAAATATTTAAATTAGTATTTTTTTAATAATTTCTGATTTAAATTAAAAAATAAATTAATTATATTTAGAAAATTAATTTCATAAAATTGATTCCATTTTTATATATATAATTTTAAAAATGGTTTGGGTGTATTATTGGTACATTTTAAATATAGTTGAATGTTTGGTGAATAGTGAAATACTCAAATTTAAGTTATTAGCCATTATAAGTCAAATAAATGATTTTTTTAGTCTTAAAAGGGGTAAGAAATCAATATTTATAACTCAAATGTATTATTTAAAATACATAGTAAAATTAATCAACACTATTGATGGGTATGTGGTAAAATAATAAACAAATGAAAAATAATAATACAAAACACCCCTCTCCTCTCCATATAAACACCACCCCTCACCACCTCCACTACTCACACATCAAAACCATTTTATCATTTTTAAATTATAAAAAATTCCCTTAAAACGCACTTCCCCATGTCCAAGACTTGATTTATTCCCCAAAATACCATAAAATTATCTTATGGATGTGTTCAAGGAGATGATATTTAAGAGGTTAAATCCTCTTTCTTTCTCTTTAGAATTATTTATTTCATTCCTTCCATCAGCCTAATCTTCACCTCACAAATAAAATGGGGAATGATAACTCCAGTATCATATATATAGTGTAATTTTATTTTTCTAATTAAATACCAATAATCAAAACTCTTATAGTCTCATTTTGATAAAAAAATGAAAACATTTTCTGTGATGTGTTGATTCACCGCCTTCGTAGATGAAGAGTTTTTTTATTTTACCGTAGACAAGGATGGTCATAAAACCATTATTATGGACAAATAACATTTTAATGTTTGTATTATATCATTTTTAATGTTCTAGAACTAATCTATAAACATCATATTGAATAATGAAGCTAGTTTTTGATTCTCAAAAACCTCCCCAAAAAAATAAACAAAATATTTATCATTAATGGTTTATCTAATGAAATATCCTCATATCATAGAAAATGATATGATGGATCATTTAAGATTATTTAGGTATAATAATACAATTTCTTTCACCTTATATTGTTTTTAGTCCATTTTCTAAGAACTCCCAAAATTATACTAAATGGAACGGACCATAATTCCATGAACCAAACACTCCATGAATGATGAAATTGAACTCTATAACTTATAAATATATCCACAAATGAATATTATAAAATTATAATAAATAAAATAAATTAATAATAGTTTTGATATTTAGAAAATATTGAATATAATTTTAATATCTATTAAATAATTTACAAGTACAGAATGCTTACAAACATATGTTACAAGAATTCATAACTCATTTTTATATTCTATGAGTTAACCTTCTACTTCACTGATTTTTTCATGATAAGATTATTATTGACATTAATTTTTATTATATTCTGTTTCATTAAGTTTATTTATTAAAAAAATTATTCCATTCATTTGATTAATGCTCACTTCAATGATATGATATTTTTTGGGACATTTCATTAAACATCATCTTTAATGTCTCTTATTACAAAATTTATAAAGATTTTTTTTAAATATATAGCATGAATGAAATATACCACATTCATGAATAATTATTTTTTTAAATAATGCATTATTTCTTTACAATTTTAGTTTCAAATAAAATGTTTTCTTTTAATAGTTCACACCATTGTAAAAAAATTATTTCCAAATGGAAAAAAATTCCTCAAGAATGATTATTTTATACATTCCTTATGTGTTATGATTATGTTAATAATCATGGTCATTATTTATTATAATATTTAGTTTCATGAAAAAATGAGAGTGGGTGAGCCTATTATAGATCTACAATGAATTTGGTAAATAGATGGAGTTTACAGGATAGTTTTTTCCTAAATGATTTTGTGAATATTCTATTATGGTTATTTCAAGTGTAACCAGGATGGTTACACCCTCTGTAGCTAGGAGCGATACTTTATTTAAAAGTGTGATATGAAAATAATGAAAAAATTTACCTTTATTACTTATTAATTTTATGGAATTTTACATGAAAACATACAATTCAATAAGGTACACTAATGAGATTATGGTTTTTCTGTAAAAATAATAAATTATTTTGTAATGTATTCATTTATAGACAATAAATTTATTTTTTCCATTTCTATATCCCTTACAATGGATTTTTTTCTCGTCCTAATATTTAAAAAAATAATAGGGGTTTTTTAAGGGATAAAAAATAATAAATGAAGTTAATTTTCTGAAGTTTTATAATAGAACTAATTAGTGTTTTGTTTTAAAAGATTCATATTGTGAAAAAATAGATATTGAGTGGATGTGTCTATATTATAATTTTTTAGTTTCTATGTCTGATTTGATGATGTAATTATATAAATCTCTAAAACTAATATATCACTATGAATTTAGGAAATTTAATTCAATTTTAATTAACTAGGTTATGTAATGCTTATGGTTGGGACCTTATAGTTGTTATTAAAGAAAGGTTTAAATAATTCTTTTATGATTGGATAATGATAATAAAATACTTATAAATGAATTGTGTATTATGGTTAATTTGATCTGATATATTATTTTCATATGCCATGTTTCTACATCTTAGGTGTATATAGTCAAAATGGTTTTCCATATAATATATTTTGAATAATAAGTAAGGAATCAAGAAAACATAATGATTCAAAATCCATAACCTATAATAGTTTGAATTAGAAATGGAACATTTGAGATAGTAATATATCTGTTTCCATAGTCTACAAATAGTGGCGGCATCAAGGCACAAGATCTTCTAGATCAACATATGATGAATATGTATATGGTGGAACATTTTATGAAGAAACACCCTCTAGAATATTGTGTATCTTCTAACATAGTGGAAAATGAAATAAGTATTTGGTCCCTAGAAATTATTTTTGATGTCATGGTTTGTTTAGGCCAACAAAAGCATAGTCTTTTCATTTACTATTTTGAAGGTAAAGCTTACTAGTGGTGATTTCACATTGAGAATATCAGATATAGTGAGACGATTGATGCATTTTAATTTTATTAATTCAAATATGTTTTCCTTGACAAATATTTTCCAATGGAGAATAAAATTAGAATATAGAAATAGTTATAAGAATTGAGAAAGGAGGAGGATTTATGGGCTACATATAATGAAAAATTCACTCAATTAGCATGATACACTAAAAATTTTATCCCACATAATGATATTAAAATCATCCATTTTTACTCAGGATTTAATCCAAAATATCGAAGGACATTGGATTCTCATGATTTCAGTTGACCAAAATGAAGTTCATTATGTGGAGAAGGTGTAAATGAAGTGTGATGATGATCATGTGTTCCTTGAAGAAAAAAATAAAAATTGACATTATGGAAGGAAAAAAGAAAAAATTTATCAAATACGATTTATGGTATGAAAATTAGGTTTTCACATTATGAGAAATTTCCTAAAAACACTAGGGAATGCCTTAGGGAATTCTAGGTGTTCCCAATTTATAATTTTTTGGAATATGACTCATAATTGCAATTAAAAATATTATATATGTTTAAGAAAAATTATGATATATAAAAAATATAATTTGTCTTATGTAATGAGAATCATAATTATAAAAACAAGTGTTTGAAGAGTAACCTTAATGATGGATATTATCCTTTCTATACGTAGAAATTTTTGGTGAAATAATTCTAAACTACATAAGCAGATGATAGGAAATCAAATGAAGTGGTATCATGTACATTGTTTATTTAATAATATTATACATATACCTTTCTTGATAATCATTATACAATGTCATTATTTTCTAGGAAATTTAATGGTAAATTGTAAATTACACCTTAATAAATGAAGCACAAACTTATAGTAAAAACACCTCAGGGAAATAGAAAAAAAGTACAACAATATTCCAATCAATGTCTATAAACTTTTTTTACATGGGAACAATATTATCACTCCCATGAATAAAATTGATATAATTCTTATTATGGATTGGCATTCAGTTCACCATGCTATAATTTATTGTATACATAATAAATTAATTTCAGAAATAGTTACAATTTGTATTAAAGAATGTGCCCACAAAATTGATTACAAATCAGGAAGGCAGAAAACTATTAAATAATGGAACTGAATTTTATTACTAATATATTTTTTATGATAAGGAATATTTTCATATTAATTAAATTCTAGTGGTAATTGAGTATATATAAGTTTTACAGATTAATTTCTTGGTATTATACATTATTTTTTGGTTAAGTAAACTTTTGATTTTGTTTCTCATGCTAATTCTATTTCATAACCCACATATCAAATACCACCAATAGAATCTAGAATTGAAAAAAAGTAACTTTATTTCTTAGAAAATGTTGTTGTTTGACCCAACACATCACATTGGGGTGATCCAATTTTTTTAAAACAATTGTAGTGTATTGATGAATTGCATCAATTATTAATGATTGAATAACATTGTGGTTACGAATTACTAAAAAATTACACATATTCATTTTTTTATTTACAATCTCCATGAAATGAATTAACTTTCAAATATTGATCTCAATTTAGGGAACCATCAAGTGACAGTGAGGGAGAATGAAATTTCAAAAAAAACATTTCATACTAGATATGTGCATTGATAGTTTGTAGACATAACCATTGGATTGGAAAATCAAACTACATTATTTGTGGTTGAAATGAATATATAATTTCATGAATATTTAGATAATATTATTAATCTTTTTATTAATGATATATTTTTTTATTAAAAAATATAGGAGGAATATGAAAAACATATATTAATTTCATTCATACCTAATAGAAGGGAAGCTAAATGAGACATTTAAAAATTTTGATTTTTGGATAGGAAAATTTCTTTTCATGATATCTTTGTAAAAAATGGATGGAATAAGAGATGATACTATGAAAAAAAATTGGTTGATGATTGGAAATTACCTAGAAATGTTACTGATGTTCATAGTTTTCGAGGATTTTAAGGCTATTACCAACAGTTAGTTAAAAAATTTGTTGGTTAAGATAATTTTATTTGGATAGAAGAATGTAATGACTTTATTTGTGAACATAAAAATAAAATAGTAAATTTTATCAGTTTTATACCTATCTTTTATAAATAAATAGTTGTTCATCTATAGTGATTCTTCCATAATGTGGAATGTTTTTTTAATAATGAATGATCAGTTAATTTTTAGTCTTCACGACATCTGATATAATATGAGTCAAATTATCCAACGCATGATTTGGAATTAGTGGTCATGGTTTTCTCTTTAAAATTTTGGGTTTATCAATTATATGACGAAAAATGTGAAATATATACTTTTCATAATAGTTTGATGTATATATTCACATTAAAGGAATTGAATATAAGGTTGATAAAATGGATAATATAATTATGGATTATGATTGTATCATCAATTACCATCTTATAAATTAAAAAATAATACAAATTCTTTGAGTAAAAAACATCATGATACATTTACCCAGTTACATTTGAAACATCAACCCATGGTTAATGATTTTATGGATTTTCACTTTGAATGTGTTGGTGTATAATATACTTCTATTTTGGTATGGGTGTTTTTGCAATCAGATATATCAGATAGAATTATGTATGATCAAAAGAAATATTTTGAGTTATCGAAATATTTATACATTGAAAAAAAAATTATTATTGAGTAGTTTATCATTGATTAATTTTTTTATATTAGGGAAGATATTATGTGTTTCTTTTTATTCAGAGTATAAGAAATAATTATTAGGTGAATCTCATAGTTCTCCTTTATCACGTCACCCTAGAAGAAAAAAGATGTATAGTGATTTTCGTGATTATTACAAGTGGGATAAAATGAAAAGGGATATGGATGACTACACAATAGGATTTTTCTTTTTTTAATTGGTAAAAGCTAAATGAAAATCACCTATGGGGATTTTTCATAATTTTCCAATTCTATAGTATAAATGGGAAAATATATCAATGGATTACATAGAGGGATTACTAAAAACATTATAGGGTAATAATATGATTTCGGTTATTATTAATTGAATAACTAAATCTAAATATTTTCTTCTTTTTTGAGATATTATTTTGTTATATAATATATCTTTATAATACCTTATAGAGATAGTTAAATTACATGGATTCCTCTCTCCATTATATCTGATTTTGATCCCAGGTATACTTATAGAATTTTTAATTCAATTTATAAGTCATTAGGAACTGAATTAATTTTCATCACATCCTTACATCCTTAATGTGATTTATTGATTCAGTAAATATTCATAATTTTTTGCATATGGTTCAATGTTTTCAATGATATAAATAGAAATATGGTATCAGCATCATTCATTGATTGATTTCACTTATAATTACACTTTCATTTCAATTTATTGATTGAACATTTTGATCCATCATATGGAAATAAGTGTCTAAAGATTGAATTTTAAGATCAATTGCATAAAATAAAGTTGATGGGACTTGAATTGGTAGAGGAAATAAAAGATAAAATTCTATTTATTCAGTGATAATTGAGATATTCTCAATGTAGGTTGAAAATTTATGCGGATGAGAGGAGGAAGGATCTTTATTTCAAGGTATATGACCAAGTCTTTCTCAATGTTTTATCCATGTAAAGGAGTTATATTTTTCAATAAAATGGGGAGTATGAGTCCATGATTCATTTAAACCTATGAAATCATATAGAAATTTGTATATGTTGCATGTAGAGTAAACATTCTTCCAAATTTATCCTAGGTAAATAATTTTTTCTTTTTTACATGTCAGGAATGAATATTTTATATTTTTATCATGTTATGAACCATAATGTAGTTCAGTTGGAATAAAACCTTTCATATATGGAGAATCTCGTTCAGATTTTTTACTATGGAGAGAATGTATTTAAAAATTCGGTAATTCATAAAGTTATGGTTTTTTGGAGAAACCATATGGTTGGAAAAAAACATGGGAATCTATAGATTATCTGATAAAAAGATATCATCACTTGTTTAATAAGTGAATAAAATATAGAGGATACAATTTCCAAAATAGGGTGAGAATGTAATAAACTATATAATTATAAAATTATTTGTTTCTATTATTGAATAAAATTGATAAATTAATTATAATAGTATAATAAAATATGTGTTTTTATAGAAATTACACAATATATACCAATGGAATAGTAACCTGATCATTAAAATTGTAATTCGACCATTAGTAACACTTATCTATCCATTTGAATAAAAACATAAACATTAAAAGTATAAATAGAATTTATGTATCTCATAAAAGAAAAAAATGAAATTTTCATATCATCTAATAAATAAATAAAAGTTTGGAAAATGATAAAATATGTTCTATTACTTTTTCAATATAGAAATACCTAAATAATATTTTATAAATAATATAATGATTTAATAGAAAATTTATTTTCTTAAAATAGATTCATAAATTAATATTTTTTTTCTATATAAATTATAATATAATTTTATCATCCATTAATTATTTTTCTTAAATGTCATAAAATTATTTATAATAATAATATTGATATTATTTTGAAAAAATTAGAATTTTTATGAAAAAATTAAAATTCAGAGATTTATAAAATTTGTTTTATAAAAAAATTCACATTTATTAAATCTATATGTCTAAAAATGGTTAGGATTATTTATTTTTATTTTTCTAAAATAGATGAATTTTTGGTGAATAGTGAAATACGATAATTTATGGTATTTGGCATTATAAGACAAATACGATAATTTTTCAGTCACGAATGATGTATGAAACAATTAGTCTAAACTAATAAGAACTAGTTATTGTATATTGTCCCAATAATCAATATTATTGACATTCTTGTGCCAAAATAAAAAAAAATGAATAAAATAATCAATACACACATTTCCACTCCTTATAAATACAAACCCACACCACCTCTTCTACTCAAACAACTAGATCCTTTAATATTATCTTAATTAAGACAATTTACATTCCCAATTATCTTACCCACATATAATACCTTCTAATATCATTAAAAGGATAAATATTTGTGCCTTAATGTGGTTCTCAACGATACAAAATGTAACTGTTAAAATCCAACTTCTTTCTCGTTTAATTTGTTTCTTTATTTAATTCCTTCTACATAATAACCACATACCCTATAAAAATTGGAATTATAAATATAGTATCATATATATATATATATAAATTTATGTCAATGGAATATAAGTTATTAGACCACTTCTCTTCTCTATTTATACTAAAAATGAAAAACTTATCTGTGATGTGTCGATTCACCGCCTTCATGGATGACAAGGTTTAATTATCTATTACCTCATTCATGGCTAATCAGAAAACCAATATTATGGTAAAATAATATTTTAATATATATATTTCAATTTTTTCATATTCTGTAACTAATTTATATAAATAATATTCAATAAAACTAAACTAGTTTGTGATGGTAGGAAAACCATGATAAAATAATCCAAACATTTATCATTAATTTCTTATCTATTAAATCATCCTCATATCATAAAAAATTATATATGGGAACATTTAGAACAATTAAATTTTATTAATACCATTCCATTCTACTTTTGTTGATTTTATTCTATTTTAAATGAACTCTAATTATTATACTCATCCTAACATACTATAATAACAAGAAACAAACACTCATAGAACTGTGTAATAGAACACTATAAACCATATATATGACCATAAATTTACATAATAAAATTATAATATTTAAAATAAATGAATAATGAGAACTATATTTATTGTGTAATTAATATATTTTGATATCCATAACATTATGAACAATATAATCTATCTTTCATGCTTTAGGGAAGGGAAATCATAACCCCATTTCGATTGATTGTGATAACATTCTATGTCATTCATTATGTCATGATAAGATTATTTTTGAAATAAAATTTGATTATATAATGTTTTATTATGTGGATATATTAGATAATACTCATATTCCATTCATTTAATTAATTATCATGTAAATTAGGTTATATTTGTATTGGAATTTCCCTTAAATATTTTCTCTAACATCTATTTTTACATAATATAAAGGAAATTTTTTTACCTATAATGTATGAACTGAATTTACCTCATTCATGATGCATTAATTTATTATAGATTCAGTTAAATATTTAAAATATTATTTCCAGGTAATCTTTTTTCATTTAAGAGCTTGCGACAATGCAAAAAATTAAAATTGATTTAAAAATGGTAAAATTATTTTTTCTCGAGAATGTTTCTTTATTTCAAGATTTATGTTGTATTATAATGATATGGTTCTCATTCATTATTTATTAGAAGGGTTTTTTTAATGATAAAACAACGGAAGCTGAGCCTATTATACCTCTACAATGCATTGGGTAAAGGGAAACAATTAACAACATAGGTTTCACCTAAGATATTATTAGAGTAAAATTTTTTGGTTATTACAAGAGTAAAAATGATGGTTACCCCATGTATAGAATTTATACCTACTTTATATAATATTGATATAAAAATGATTCCTAAAAATAACATGATGATTTACTGTTTATATGGTTTTTTAAATGAAAACTTATTACATCGTAAGGTTAGATATAAATATTTTTTATGGTTAAAAGTTATAAGTTTGGGGAAATGTTTTCATTTATTGACTACTAGTTTATTTCTACCCTTTTATTTCCAATTTTGAGAATTTTTTATTCATACCATGTATTAAAATTTTGTCATTTTGTTTGTGGATGGGTTATGGATGAGAAAATTTTATTTGTAATCCTGTGATGTTTTTATGGAATGAAATCATGTTTAGGTTTAATTGATTCATATTTAGAATGAATGGATATTGAGTTGACTTGTCTACATTGTTATACATGTGTTTCTATGTATGATGTTATGAACTAATTCTTCAATACACTAAACCTAAAACATTTTTTCGAATTTTTAGATCTGAATTATAGTCGAACTAACTAGATTATTTAATTTTTATGGTCATTTCCTTACACATATGATCATTTTAAAGAATATTATCACTCATTAGTTAATAATAATTAAATACTTTATTTTTTTGGGGTGTTAATTTCCATTTTTTTGGGTTTTTTTTGTAATGATAGTTCGATTTATTGTTCATACCACATAGTTAAATAGACACTATAATAATAATAAATACATAGTAAAAAAATTTGTAAGTCAAATATACTTTTATGACCCACCGTGATTGTTCTATCTAAGAACTAAAATACATCACTATCATGGAATTCCTAGGACATACGTACAGATTAGTAATATTTTCCTTTGTTAATGACCAATTTAGAATAGAGTCAAATAATATATTACCTTTATTGATAGATAATGATATCTTATATTCCATAATATTTCATTAAATACACAAAAGTAATATATATATATATATATATATATATAAATATATATTCATTCCTATATCATTCTTGTTGTGTGGTGATGAAAAGAGAGTAACATCAATTTGTGAAGGTGGTAGTCCACATGGACATGAATGATTTTATCATTTTTATGTATATAAACTAAAATTATATATTATCATTCAAAAATTATGAATAAGTCATGAATATCTCAATTATGTCAATTATGTAACATTTAATCATTATAATTATCTCTTATCAGATTCCTTATAAACTATTATTGAAAAATTAATCACATTGCATCGTGTGGTGTTAGTCCATTATACACACAAGTGACATTATTGCTTCTTATATGGACAGATAAGTAATAGGGAATATATGATAAAATTAATAATGTATAATAATTTTTCTATATATATATATCATATATATACATTAAATTATTCATTATACACGACCCTGAAAGATGATAATGAATAGAAGAATTAATTCAGTTCGTGATGTGGTAGTCTATCGTACACATGGACAATAATTTGATATCCCCTTTTATATAAGTGGATATAATTTTAGGTACTAGAGATAATATATAAAATTATAATTATATGTACTGTACTAAGTATATCATATAATCATTTTTGAATAATAATTAAATGAGGTGGAAATGATATAAAATAAAAACCCTTAATGGAGAACGTTACATATTATTAAGGTATCCTATTTAGGATTTCACTAAGACCTTCCATTAAAGGATTTATGAAAAAAGTAACATTTAAATAAATTTATAATCAAAATTGGGAAGTGATTTTGGAAGTTAGTTTTCTAAACATATGGTTTGAAGGTTTGATGATGTGATGTGAGTGAATTTCCATTTACAATTGTGAAGAAGTTGTATTTTCTCTAAGTACCCAAAAATATTCACTATAGGGAGGCCAACATTACCTCATGTGTATGACACATTTATTATTAATTGGTGGTATATTTTTTCTAGAAACACCTACACCAACAAAAAAAAACGTTTTTTATGTTGTCCCTTAGTTTTTATGTTTACCCATGTTTTCCATTTTGTTTTTACCATGATAAATTTTAAGATTCATTTACAATGCTAAATAAATATTACCTTTATTATGTAATATATTCCGACTAATTATAAATATTTAATTAAAATTTTTTAATAAAAAAAATTTATAAAATTAATTTCAATATAGACTCATGTAATATGCTAAACCGTCCTTTTACCATAATAGTGCTAATTAATTATAACTGTATTCATTAATCATTTTAATAAAAAATCAGGTTATCCTTATTATCTAATTTATATTATTATGATTTTTAGTATGGAATCAATTTTTACCAATTAAAATCATTTAAGTGGGGGAATTTAATATAAATTTAATCCCACAGAAGTGACAAGATAGTGTGTTTTAAAATTTAAAATAGTCAAATGATTGAAAATATTTTCTATAAAAATAAATATGAAATGTTTTAAAATTTCCTATATTTTTTAACTGATATAATATAGATGTAAATTTACTTTAAATACTATTTAATATATAATTTAACCTTATAATTTATTTTAATAGAATGAGATATTTCAATTAAAATTCAATATTTTTTTATTATTCATCAAATAATGATACTTCAAAGAGAATCCCAATAATTCACCCCAAAATAATTTTGGCATTAATGTTTCCAAAATAAAGTCTATTTTTTCAATTACATTTCTATAACTATTATATGTAATTTATAATTAGTTATCATTAGGAGAAAATAATCCACCTATTAGAAAAATGAAATTTTCATAAAATATTTCTCTTTTTAAAGATTATAATATTCTTAATAATAAATAGAAACACATTTTTTAATAAATTATGTATTACAATAAATACCATACATATTAACATATAGGTTATAATCATAATTTTTTAATAACATGTAATGTTTTGTTAAAACACATTGTTCCATGGAACAAAAGAAAAACTCAGTGTTTCATGTAAACAAATCTAAACATAGTGTTTCATGTAATGAAAGATATTGAATGGATTTAATTTATATCAAAATAAATATATCATGAATTCTCTAGATGTTATATTCCCTTTTCTCTTGTTGTTGTGTGTCCTGCATGATTTCAAATTTAATGTTTATATTTTATGATTATGGGGTGTTACAAAAATCCAAACACAAGAAGCCAGATAACCATTATAATAAATTTAGTTTTAATGGTGCTTAAAAATATAATAAACATAATTTTGAAATATTTATTTATAAATAATACTTAATCAAATATCTACACTAAGGGATTGATTAAAATTAAATAAGTATAGCTAAATAACTAATAAAAACTATTTATGTTTTAAAATATTAGCTTTCTTAAAATATTCTATTTTATGTGTTTAATTTTAATATACATATATAAAAATATTTTGGATAGTATTAATTTGGTATGAATAATATTTTAACTATAATTTCAATACTATTTTATATGAAATAATAATTTGATTGTTTAAAATTTTAAAAGGATTTTCAATTGAAAACATTATTATTAATATATTTATGTTTTTTTAAAGTGATATAAAAAAATTCAGAATTTTATCTTTTAAAAAATTAATTTATTTTGGGATTTAAAAAATATTATCTTATGATGTTTTTTTGGAATTTTTCTGATGTAGTTGTTTTTATGTGAACAATGAAAAAATAATGATATTTCTAAACAAACACTTTTAATACATTATCATTATAAAAGTAACAAATAAATTATCTTGGGATATTTTTCTATCATATATATATATATATATTAATAAAAATAATTCATTCTATTTTTTATATTTTCTTTATAGAACCCATTTTCATTCTATGGGAAACATAAGTAATATTTTTCACTGAATGATGATTTATTTTTATTGACATATTATTTAAAGTAATTTGTAAATTAAATAAAAAAATGTAGTTAATATTATTATCAACATGATAACTATATTTAATAATTTAGGTATCATTTTTGGAAAAAATATTTATGATTACTAAGATTTCTTTTACTAAACAACATTAATTTAAAAAATTATTACTTAAAAAAATTGATATCATTTAAATTTTATATAATAAAATAAAGTAATCTTCACTAAAAGTATTATTTTATATAATTTTACTCTTATATTTCAATACAAAAAATTATTAAATTGGAAAACAATTTTAATTATGATTAACAACACTTTAATTTGAGATCAATATTTTTATACATATTATTTTCTTATATATGTAATGTTTTAATCTAAAATTTCATTTTATATTAAATATAAATTTTATAATATTAATCAAAAACAAAACTAATGTTGAATACAGTATTTTATGGCTGGATTTATTGTTTATTCATTAAAACAATAGTAAATTGGTTAAAAACTTGTTTCCTAGGTAATAAGAAAAAAATTGATAAGATTAAAAATATAAAACAAATGACATGAAACCTGATTAAAACATGTGATGAAATAAATTACCAAGGGATTATCAACCTATAATCACATATGAACCGTTATTTAGGGATTTAGCAACCATTCTCCACTTAATAGTTTTATTCCATTATTGAAAAATAATAGGGGTTCACAAATACAATATTTTATTGACTTATAAAATGGTATCACATCCACCCATTCAATGCCATGCATTCCATTTTATACATACATGGAAAGCTACCCAATATTCCTATTATATAATTACCTAATTTATTATAATCCTCCAGTCACTATATGTAATAAAAAATCTTCCCATTTTAAGAAGATCATCAAGAGGATGTTTTATTTATCAACATTTGTATTATTTTATGCTTACCGTTTTATTATTATTCCCTCTCTTCCAATAATAACATACCATAGTGATATAATGACAAAATATCATTATAAAAATTCTTACTGAACATATAAATGCAACAACCCCAATTTATTCTATTCTATTCACCTAGAAATGATATGGATCATTTATGGAGCGTTGAGATGACTACATACCCTAAAAAGAAATCATTATTCATATAAATATTAATTACTTATTTATAACCATTAAAATATGATTAAAAATTTTAAAATTAAAAATATTCTTATTTTATAATTTTTTAATTATAGTATACACTTATTGAACCATACTAACCCGTCGAGATGTAGAATTTCTATGTATGTAGTTAGTTTTATTATCGAATAGAATAATGTTATAAAACAATATGATAGATGATGATGGGAATATAAATAATAATTACATGTTATGAGAAAAATAAAATCATGATTGTTTTATTATTCTAGAAAGGTTTTATCTATTATTTTTTAAATAACTAAAATATCATATTTGATCTCTTTAATTACTGAAATTATTTGACACCAACACAATATAAATTACACAATAATAAAACCAAGTATAGTTAATTTATATCGTATGATTATAAAAAGATTATAACAAAACATTTATATATGAATAAGGTTCTTTATATCATATGTATCAAACTAAATTTGGTTTTTCAATATGTTAGGTGCATGTGCATAACAAATCCTAAACAAAGAACTTTTTGACTCAAATTTTCACCGATTGGAACATTTTTTTATTATGAAAAATTTTCTATTTGAAATTGATTATATAAAACCCTATTAATGTTTTTTATCATTATATAATCATTTATAATTGTATTAAAATGTTAACTAGGAATCATATACATCAAATGGTTATGAATTTAATTTTTATATAGATTTAAGGGACTCTTTGTCTTAACTTTAAATTTCATAAGTCATGTCTTTTATTGAACACTATAATAGCATTTTAAGGTTTACTCTATAAAATAAATCAGACAATTATTAGGAATACATTTCATATCATGATTTTTTATTATTCATTTGATAGTATCTTTCTGTCATCTTCTTTTAATTTATATAATACCATTACATTAACATTTTTCTTAAACTCCCCGACATTCATTAAGTTGAAATGATTCTTATTGATAATATGTACAATGTGCTATGATTAATCCAAAATTATATTCTATTTCATATAATTTATCTACCACTATGATCAAATATTATATTTTAATCCAAATATTTTACTTTGATAAAATTTTATTTTGAGTCGTATATTTCAATTTTTAATAATTCCCATCCTCTAAAATAAATGTTTCAAATTTTTGTACATATTATACTATAAGTAAAAAGTTATCCATAATATTAATAATCGTATCTAATTTTTATCTCATATTAACTAAATTATTCCCTTATCCTCTTCTAAAAACACTTTCTATGATGTGGGTATTCAAAAAATATATCCATACATATTAAAACAGTTTTAGGAATTTTAAAATAATATGGTTTATCATTAAACCTTCCATTTTTTGGAAAACATTTATTTCATTTAAATTACATATTTTTAATTTATCAATTTACAAATTAAATTATTTTATATCTTTTCATTAATATTTAAAAACATTAATTTGGAATATGACAAGTAACTTCAAATATTTATAATAATTTAAAAAAAACTAAAGCCCATTATTATAATTTGTGTCAATTTAAAGATTTATTTCCATTTCCTTTTCATTATATACTAAATTTCCCCATTTAAGTGTTCTGGATATCTAAAAAAAATTCAAACTTTTTTCTCTTAAATTTATTTCAAAATATGAAGAATATTTCTTATTTAAAATAAAATTTATCTATAACTCCAAAAATTATTTTTTATATATGTTATTATTCTTTTTAATATGTTATGATTGTTCAGTTTCAAGAATCGAATGTTACCATTAACCATCATCCACAAGAATAAATATATTATTCTCTACTATATGAATGATCCATCAATGTCTTTGTCATTCCAATTAATTGAATATTTATAAACAATATTTTTCATCCTATCTCATTATTATTTGGAAACAGTTTTTATCCATCATATAATTAGAGGTTTTTAAATTTAATGTTACATGTTAATTGATTGGGGAAATTATTTACATCACCCAATGAATCATTCACTATTCCATGTTTATTTTTGGTTTCATTACATATAATGAAATCCAATTTCCTTATAGGGGGACTATTGATAATATATATTTTTTTCCATTATCGATATTTATTAACTTTTAATGCATGTTAATTATGTACAGTTTGATAATATAAATATTCTCTCTGGATGATTTATGATCATGATATCCACTTTATTGGAATAATGAAATGTGTTTATGTTTCGTCTGCTATTACTTCAAGGAAGATAATTATTGGTAAAGTTGATTATTTATTTTTTATTACTTTTCTAATATGATGAATTCATATATTATTAGTGAATGGTGGACCTGGATATATATATCTTGTTAATGCACCAATAAGTCCCACGAGATAACCATTATTGGGTATATTAGTGTATTGAAAACCAAAATATGATATTTTGTATACATGGGTCAATGATGGTAAGATCATGAGACATAATATTACAATTACTATGATTATGTCATGGAATTAGCAGTCCAAAATTATTAATTTCATCACTAATGTCCTAATTTTTCTTATCCATGAGTTTATTTATCGTAATTTCTTTAATTAATGTTTTAGGATAGTTGATCATTTGGATTATGCAATTTATTTGAAATCTATTCTTGCACTATTATTTGTTCTCATTTTATTCAACATTATGATGTTTTTGTTATTATCTCTTATGTTTATCCTTACTAATTATTTGTTCTCACCTCCCATATATGTGTAAATTTCCCCATGTTTTGAGGAACAGTAATAGAGACAATATTCATATAAAGAGAGATTATGTGAAAAATTCATTTGAGGCATTGAAGACTAATTATGGATAAATTAGCTAATTATATTCTAGAATGGAAAATTTCCATTAATTTAGAATGATATATTCTTTATTATACCATTACTTTTCAAAATTCATTAAACCTATAAACCGTAATGTTCACGGGAATGTATGTAATGTAATTTTTTATTTAATACATCGTATTATATGATAGTTTTTTTGGGAATATGTACATTGTATCAATTACAATATGTAAGGTATGTGTTTCTCCCAAAGATGTGGGAGTGAGGGTACATAATTATATAAAATCTATTGTATCGAGAGAGTAAATCCATGTAGTTTTTTCCATGATGTTATTCCAATATTAATAATATATATACCAAAAATTTTATATCCATAACCAAAATATATAATGAATCACTGTGGAATAGAACACATTAGATTTTCCCTATGTCCTTTGTATAATCCAAAATAGCATATATATTTTTTATGTTATTCAATTTTTATGGGTGTATATATATAAATATTTGAAAGTAAAAAATTCTAAAAATAAACATAATGGATAGGAATTGTACCTCATAATCATTATAGAGAGAAAATATTAACCTCTTAATAATGTTGATGACCTTAAAATTATCAATACTTATTAAAAAAATTGAACGATATATTCATAATATCTATTGTATTAGAGTAAAAATCATATTTAAAATCATATTCTAATGATCGGGTTTAAGTCCTCCTATAGGAAATAATTTTCTGGATTTTAGAACTACCATGTTAAGATGGACCGGGGAAATATTTTGATGCATGCTGATAGTATTAAATCCATCACTGGAACATGGTTATAGCTTCATGACGGTCCATATTCTATGTCATATCCCATATTTCTCTCAAATATATCATTTAGATGTTCCAATTGTTCTATCCATATGGGGTCTTTCAAAATATTTGGTTCCATGGTGGATATACTAGTAGATATAATCTATAACCGTAAGAATTGAATCATTATCTATTGAATTGGACCATAATTATTGCCTCATTTTGTACATTTCATTATAAAATATATGTTGTGATATTTTTATAAATAATGTAATACTAATTTTGTTGATTAAAAAGATATATAATAACAAAACTATTCTATGGTGATATTTCTATTCAATTCTTCATTATCATATTGATTAGAACACATATAAGATTCAATTGGTTCATTAATAAATCACAGAATACACTATATGTTCAAGGAATATAGTTACAGAAGATTGTTGATTTTTTCTAATGTTTTTCGTAGAAGATGTAATATGGTGTGATAAATAAATCTGAAATGGATGTGTTTTAGGAAATATTAAAGGATTTAAATTTGGGTTATGTTTTCTGAAAACTAATTTTGTATATAAATTATATGTATCATAAGAACATCCAGGATTATCACATTGATTATTTTAATAAATAGAATATATTTATAATGATTTTATTTTTTATTTGGAAGGTGGTATCCATTTATTACATTATTAACATTTGAAAATAAATTGGTGGAGAAAAGGTTTGTGGAAATGGATGGTATGGTTTTATAATCCTCATAGATATATTTCTTATAAAATATTAAATACATAATAAATATTCCATGTATGACTGTCTTTACCAATATAAAATAGTGATAAATGTTAATAAGGAGCCTCATATAGATATAATAGTCAACCATTAAGAGTAAAAATAGGTTTTTGAAAATAAAAATTGATTTTTTTCATTATTCTATATTAATTATATTCCTTACAAAAATTAGGTGGTGTAGAATATGTTTTTGAAAAGTCATTGTGGTATCATATACGATCCATCAAAAAAGATAGTTTATTTCGTCGATTATGTTGTTATAGATATAGAGATTTTTAGGATTTCATTTGTTGATATATAAATGAGAAAATGGATACTTTTAATGCTTTTGGGTAAGGTTCTTCAATGGGGTATCATTATTCCATGGTTTAGAGTTTTCTATGCCATGGTGAAAGTCATGTATAAATGTTTTGAAAATTAATAAATAATATATTTTGTGTTATATGAAATGTGATGTCTAATGTTTCATGATTTTCAATTTTTCATAGAGGTCACCACATCTTGAAAATATTATAAATTCCATGTTTTATCTGGGTATTATAGAATTCCCTATTTTTTAATTCTTATCTTTATAGAGATATTTTTTCTAACATTTATTGAAATTAATACCTTATGGGATAATATTAATATTAAATACCTCATATGAAATCAATAAAATACAGGAATAAATTAAGGAAAAATGAGAGACTCTCTGGGGGATATAGAGGAATAGATATTGATCTACAAAAAAATTGAGAAGGAGATAAGAGATCGATGGTTGAAATTTAGATCTCTATGTTTTTGGAGAATATTAATAAAATTTGGTACTATAGGATATAATTATTATAAATTCATAGTGATTCATAAAATCAAAGGAAGGGGAAGTAGATGAATAAACAAATATTTATGAAATTATAATTCATGTTTCAATGGTGATCAATTAGACACTTTTGAGGAGTATTTTATTCTTACTCTGTGTGGGGAGAAATGAATTACCAATATATTATTAGATTTGTAATCCAAATGGTATGTCATAAAACACTAAATTTTTAGTGAACATCAAGTTTGTTTAGTGGTGTTTAGTAAGGTAGCACATAACCAAATATATTCTATTTGAATTTTTTATAGTGTAGGTGAAATGATAAAAATTTATTTATCCTCATATTATGTTTTTATTTGTTCCATATTTGAAATGATTGATATAATGGTTTTTTATAAAACATTAATAAAGGTTATTTGAAGTGGTTATTATATTATGAATACCAATATTTACAATATTTCATGGTATTTTATAATTATTCTAATTTTTTAATTGTTTTACCATTTAAGCATTTATTTATAATAATATAACTATGACTATAATACCTATTTGTATGGGAGAGACTGAATTATTGATTAAATTTTTGTTTTTGATATGCTAAATTGGTTGTTTTGAAACTAGTGGTGGGTTGATTGTACCATAGGTTGGAACCCCTATATAGTGTGTCTATGGCCATGTTTTCATGGAAGGGTATGTCCCAATGAGATGGGAAGGGACTTGATAAGGTCTGAGTCGATGGAAATGCATCATGTTTCCATAGGAATGATAGTTACATGAAAAAAGGGCATGATTGATATTTAGTGTCCATTGATAGGCTTAATTCTATCCCCTTTGGATTTTAGAAGACCTCCCATCTCCTCCTCAGTATTTTCGAATTGTGGACTAGGGATGTGATTCTTATATTCCTCTTGGTTCCCCCAACTTCATGGGATGATGTGGGGTGCATATATTAGTGAATATTGGGATTTCTATTGTCTAATGTTAGGCTATCCCCACATAAATTTCACTCTCTTACTATTTGTTCCTTTAGATTGTGAATTTAATGACGATTCTACAAGAGGATAGTGGAATCACACTGATATGAGGAGGATTCCATTATTCCAAGTGATAAGGTGTTCAAAGGTAACATTTGATATCTATATCCATTTTTTTATGTATATCATTTATTGATATTTCCATGTTTTCCCCAAAAAAAATTTATGTTAGGTATGTTTTCTAGACATATTGATCATAAATTTTCATAGTCATCTAGAATATGTTAGGACTTAGTTCTAATGCATCATGAGTATACAGTGAGTAAATATTTATTTATTCCTAAGGGTTTTATAATAGTATAATATTTTCTTGTTTTTATGAATTATAGTTCATTAATTATGAATTTTTATTATATAGATGTGTGATATGAAAACAGATCGTATGAGCATAGTTCAATGGTCAAAGATGATCTCGAGTTATATATTGTAATTTTATGGATAAAAATATAAACAAATCGTACTATGGTAGGTATTTCCTATAAATAAACCATTGCCTCATAAATATTTGCAATGTTCATGGGTTTTCAACTTTCCTATATTTGCAGGAATAGACAAAAATTTATCTAGTGGATATTATTTTATTAAAATATCAAAAATTTGTTTTTATTAGATAAATTGCCATTTTATCATGGCATGAATCATGAAAATGGTTAGTTAGATCTGGGGTGATGATTGTTGGGGTTTTTCCATGAAATTTCTTTGGGTATAACAATTTAATTTTTATTAAATTTGTAAATTGAATCTGTAATATGCTTTTATGGTTATGAAAGAAAATTTCCCACTCATCGATAGTTTATTAGTTGGTTGAACATTGAATATGTCCATGTGTATTTGGATGGACAAGTAAATGTTTTTGAATCATTATAAGATTACATAATTTGTAAAATATACATCTATTAACATTCATATAATGCTTTTAACATTATATCTTATCAATGAAATAAAATATAATAAATCCATTTGGAATAGATTAGAATTTTAGGATTGGGAAAGGGAAATTTACTAGTTCCATGATCTCTAATTATTATCATGATTAATTTTATATGTGTATTTAATTAGTTTGTGTTTGTTATGGGAGGAATACATTTGTTGTTATATCTTAGATAAGGGGTTTGAAATTAAATTTTTTGTATTCCTTTAGTTAAATTGGATTCCCTTAGTGGAAAATCATGAATTCTATTAGATGATGCATCACTTGACTCAAAGAAGTCCAATGTTATGGAATTTCCTAAGCTCCCTTCGATTCCACATTGATTCATCCCTATTAATACCTTAGGATGGATTCAGCATGAATTTTAATGTTTTAATATTATTTAAATTTGATTGATTACTGTAATAGATTCCCTAGAGTTACCCATGTGAATAATACAAGATGATCTCGACATATTTAAATTTATTTTATGAGATGGACTGCCATGGTTTTGTAAATTGATTTCGAAGAAGAATGTTACTCTGAATACCAATGATATAAGAATCCATGTATTTATAATAGATAATTATAGGGTTGAATTCCTTTGATTAGCCTATATATAATGTAGAGGAATTCCATGTGTAGATTCAATAGAATCCTGATGGATTGGTTTTTTAGATATTCCTAGTGGAGCCCCAATTTCCCATGTGTTTTCATGACTATGGTTTCTTTGGTTGTATAGAATTTAATATGTGAATTGATGTAATATACAATGATAATTTTAATTATGAACATGGAAAAGGATGGTTCAAAATGACATAATTATAATTAGAGATCCAGATCTTTTTTAATTATTTCACTTCCTTTTCATTAAACTATAAAACTATTAATTATTTATTCTATTTATTAAATATTTATTTAGGGACATAATAATGAACATTAATATTGACTTGATTTTATTGTGAAATTGTTGGCGGTTTTCTATTTTGTTATAGTCATCCAATTCCAAACCATCCATGGTACTTGGGTACCTAATCAGGTGTCATTATTTCATATCAAGTTAGGGTTTGAGTTGGAGACAAATTTAGTAAATTTCATTGACACTAGAATAGACCATAGAGATGTGACAAGGATACTAATATTTATGTCTTTTGAGAATCAATTTCTTTATTTTTATCATTTTGGAATAGTAGAAATTCATGAGATTATATGACTTTTTAATCTAGTATATTATTCATTTCCATATATCATGGGTTCTGGGTTATTTAGCAGTAATTTCTAGTATTTCGTTTACTTATATTATTATCATGATATTAAATTTGTTTAATTTTATATAAGGTATTAGTTTACTCTAATATATAGGTACATCCTGTTAAATTTACACGCTTTGACCTAAATTTATTATTGAAAGCCTCATGTGTTTTGGGAGGCATGAATGAATCCATTTAGAAACCACTAATATAGGCACTAATTTGTGGTTCTAGGTGGTGGAGTGGTATAATGAATATTTTATAACAAATTCATTCATAGTATCCCATGTATATGTAATGAGTTCACTATTACCTTATATAATTTTTTCAATGTCTTTTATTGATGTTTATAAAGATATAAATAGTCCATTGTGACATTCTGAAAGTTTTACAATTCCTTTCATGAGACAACATGTTGTTATAATACAGACATTATGAATTTCATTATTTATTGTAAATATAAAAAAGGAATTCATGAGTTTGTACATAATTAAGAACAATTTAATATACTGTTGTAAACAAGTGACCATGATTTTAAAAATACTATAGTTCTTTTTTTAATGTTAATTCTTAAAAGTGGGAATAATCCTTTTTCTATAACACGCCATATATTTTTTACTTTCGTGCATATTTTTGAAATATGATATCAGAAAACGAACACTTTTTTTATATAATTTATATATCATAATTGATTATAATGATGAAAATTTTATTAAAAAGTAATATAATATATTATTAAACTATAAAAAACTATTTTATACTAATGATTAATGTTTAAGAAACATTTTTTTTCTGTTATGTAGTCATAAATTTTAGGCATTGATAAAATATATTAATTGAAATCTAATTGGGAAAATATATGAGGTAGGTGTTCTTCATTAGTAATGTCATGGTAATGAAACAATAATGTGGTCATATATCTGTATAAAATGACGATTTTAGAGGTATATCAAATACAATGAGGCCCCCTTCCATAATGAAAATCATCACCATATAAAAATCATATATTAATAATGATTTTATATTTTGATTTATTAATTGGAATATAATGTTGTTAATTAGGAGTAAATTTTGACAGAATATAATCCTTGTAGATTTTTTGGATTACGGATAGTTTTAAAAAAATTCACGATAACGAATATGAATCATATGATAGTTACTCTTACGAAAAAAAATCCATATTTATATAGTTATGGCTATATATGAAGATAATGTTATTGTATGTAGGGAATTTCATTGTTAATGTGGTTGTATGTTTTTAAAAAAATAATAAATTATATCTAAATGAAAAATTAAATTGTAAATTATCTAGTGAATCAATTACTTGAAATAGTAGATAGTGCATACGAAATTTGAAATAAAACACTATGAGTTATTTCATAATTCATGATATTGCCATTGATTTATTATCCCTTCCAATTTTGAAATGTTTTTTTCATGGATATCTTTTAGGATCATGATATGATAAAATTATATTGAAGAGTTAGGTATTTAATTTAAAATAGATAATATAACATTATATAGTAAAATTGGATTTATTATTTTATTATAGAGTTTTTTCACATCAGAGTGATCACATTAAAATACATTTCGTCAGGAAACAACGTTGGATACCCTTAATAAAGTCTCTATAGGATCTCCATGGAAACAATAAAAGGTAATTCCCCAACCCCTACGGAAAACAGCTTGTTCCTATTCATAATGAACGTACCATGGGAACAGTTTCACCCATAATGGGAAGATATAAAAAGGTTACAGAATATATCACTTGTAATATAATAATTCAGACATAGCATAAATGAGATTAAATTTATATGACCAAATTGAATGATAATAGACTCTAAAAGGCTATACAATTTGTAGAAAGAATATTATAGATACCAAAAATAAAACAATGAATTTTGGGAAATTTTAATATGATGTTAGGGCACAACACACCATGTCACCTCCATTTACATGATCTTTACAAATATTATTACAAACTACCTCAATCATATTTCATTTTTTTATAAATATTTTACAAAATAATATATATATATATACCAGCATTGATGGTTCAACGGGTGTGAGAAAAACTATCCCACCAGGATTCAACAAGTTTTCTCATAAGAAACCATTTTAAATCAAATATAAATACTATTGTTCTAAATGTAAATCACACGATATTTTTTGCAGTTTGGAAAAAAAATTATATAATGTTTAAATATGTTACTTGAAATTTCATCATATAAAATAAAAAAATATCATAAAACATTCGCCATGGGAATTCTATAAGGTAAGTAAGTTAAAGGTGTCATAATAGGATCCACTTAGACGTGGAAATCAGTATATGTCCTGTCAGATTTAAATTATATGACAATAGATCATATAATATTTCATCATGATTTAAGAGCCCCCAAAACTAGATAACTAAAGGCTATCCATGTCCTAATTGTTATAAATTATATGACTATGGATCATATATTTTGAATATTGTCATTGCACATCATTTCTCTAATGAGAGTAGGGAACTACTGAGACGTTTTGATATGAAAAATACTCTAAAGAGGTAATAAAAATAATGATAAGTAAATAAATAATCATCCTGATATATGATATTGAATAATATATTTGTTTTTTAATATTATTTCAATCAAATATAAAATTTTATTTGCTCAAGGAAACCACCTTTAAGAAAACAATCTAATCAATTTGCCCCATGGAGTAGGAAGGAACAATAAATGACATAGTTTTTTCAAGTAATGGAGATTAAGGATATTAATAGAGTTGAAAAATGGATCAATTTGTCTATATTTTTAAACATCAGTTGGAATTAGTTTCATTATTGATGAATTAGGATATTACCTTACTAGATGGTTGTGTAATGATTTCATACAGATCCCTGGTGTCAAGACCCGTCCTTGGGGCCCGTGTCTTGACTACCCCACACCCGCCTTCCATAGGCCAGGGGTTGGCGACTAGCACCAATGGCGTAAATCCCGATAAAAGGGAATTCATTGCCTTTATAATGAAAACAAAAACCACAGAGTATGCAACTGAAGTAAACAATAAGTAAACTGAATACACAAGTAAGTGCTGGAAAGTAAAGGGCCAGAATAAAAACCAAACTGAAAGTACATAACAACTGAAATGAATGTACAAAAACTGAAAAGTAAAGTAGCAACCACGAAGTCATCCTCCAGAACTCCCACCTGAAGGGTGAGTACAGACAGTCTCGTTGGCTCCTTGTGTCTGGCTGTCCTCTCCGTGTAAGTCCCACCTGATAGACGACCTCCGGGTACCGTCCTGCTCCTCAAGCCTCAACCGCGATTAGCACTGTCCGTCGTCTACAGCAAACACAACGTAGTGCGGGCGTAGCCCGTGCATGGGTGAGTATACGATACTCAGTATGGACCCCGAGACTCCCGAATGTCTCACATAATCCATAAAGGATAAACAACAAAGGAAAGATATGAACACACGTATCAACCAACAAAACATAGGTATATGACCATACATACACCTATGTCATCAATTCCAGTTCTGCTCCAACTCACGAGCACGAGTACAACCCAGCCCACACCGGAAAGTATAACTCAATCCACATAGGATAGTACATCCCAATCCACACAGGTAAGTAAGTCAATCATATAGAAAATAATGATTGAAAGTCAAGACTCAGCTCACACTGGCATACACTTTGTAAGGAAAGAGATATGATCAGATGTAGCCACTGATTCATCTAAACTGTCGGACCCACATAGGATACAAGACCATCTAAGCTGTCAGACCCACAAAGGATACAAGACCAACTACTCTGCCGGACCCACATAAGATACAAGTACATAGTCAAATACTGTCAGACCCACAAAGGATACAAGAACAGTAATCATCGCTGTCAAACCCACGGAGGATCCCAATACAGTCTTCGTCACTGCCGAACCCATAGAGGATTCAAGTACATACGTCATCGCTGCAGAACCCACGTAGGATCCATGTACAGTCGTCATCGTCGTCGCAGTCACAGCCAGCTCTACTGTTCCCGCACACAGCATGCCCGATTCCGGGAGGGTCCGCTCCCCCAGCAAAGGGGTCGATACATCAACTGAAACATAGTCTGGAGTTGATGTATCCCAAAGTTCCGTCTCATCAAAAGGAACTCAATGCGACATACGGCACATGAATCGGACGCCTGGTCTGAGAGTTAATGCCTTTTTCGTCCGAGAGGCCCGGTTAGTTTTTAAGATAAAACCAACCCTACCGTACTCCAGCTGCTTCCAAACCTCAAGCAGAGTAATCCAAAAGAACCGCCTAACTAAGAGAAACCCAGCAAAGTCTACGACACGTCAATTGGACGTCCGGAGCTCAATTTATAAGTGTTTCCGCTCCGCAGGCCCGATTGGTTTTGTGTTCGAACCAACCCGGTCATACACAAAGTTATCTAAAACCTTCAGTGTAATATACAGAAATGACCGTCTCGATCCAAGGATCCCAACTCAACTACCATTGCATCGATCAGAGGTCCGTAGCCCATGTTATTGGAGTTTGAACGGTTCTGTCCGAAAACATGGGGTTTGGGCCCGGTCCGACCCGACCCAATACCCCATGGGTCGGCCCGAACCGGGTCGACCCGACCTGGGTCCGGCCCGGTTGGGCGCGGCCCGGCCCGGCTGGCGCGACCCGGCCTGACCGGCGTGGCTCGGCCCGTTGCAGGGGTCCGGCCCGGCGCAGGCGGCCCGGCACGGTGTGGGCGGTCGTGCGCTGCATGGAAGATGAAGTGGGCCCCACCCCCTTCGAATCAAATGGCAGACCTAGTGGTGTCCACCCTTCTTGCTGGCTCAAGGGTTCAACCCCCAGTTTTCCTGGGTAATGTCCGGCCATTATGGCCGGTCGGTTGATCCACACGGGATCCGCGGGGGTCCCGCCTTCAGGGTGTGTCGGTGGCCGGTTTGACCAGCCTCCTCTGGCTGCTCCGCTTTAGCCAAAGGCCATGACCCTTGTCCGATAGGCATGGCACGATGGTGTCACACCCATTTTCCGCGGCCAGCCCCGGTCGCGGCCTCCTAGTAGTCCGGCGTGGCGTGACGACGCTGTGCTCCTCCACCGTAGCCCGGATCCAGCCGCAGCCTCTTTCATCCTCACCCGTGCGACGTGACGGCGTCGCGCTCCTCTGCCACAGCCCGCTTTCTTCATGGTTATCTCGACATCATGGGGTGCAATAGTTCTGCCTCCCTACCAAGCCATGAAGAAATTCAACAACAAATATGGGAGGAGGTTCGCTTGTGTTCGTGCAGTCCGACCTCCTCCCGTTATATTGATAACTGGTGGCCAATATTAACGATGTATGTTGAAATATTCTTGAATGTAAAATCAACCCCTACCTCAAATAAGTTCGCGGAAGCTAGCATCCTTGGGATAATGTCGACGACAGCGTTGACGTGCGTCCACAGAGGGGATTCCATCTCACACTGACTACGGAGAGGAGAAGAATGACACATCGATCTCTCCTTGTAGTGACGGCATTCTTCATCGAGGTCTAGACGTTCTTCCACGAGAATGATGGAGATCACCAAGACATAGAGTATTCTCTCCGAAAAACTCAACACAAAAAGCTCAAACCAAATAAAGTAAGTCTTCACTTATTTTATTACTCAAACCATGCATTTCAAAAACTACAAGATTAAAAATTGAATTCAATTCATTTAATTAATCTTGAGTTGTCAAAATTAAATGGAGTGTTTAGGTTGGTAATATTAAAGTGAGGGAGAGCCACATAATTGAAGAGGGGGTTTAAAGGAGTTAGGGAGTTATGGGAAATTTTAAAAGATGGGGGCTCCTGTGGGCCCCACCTCACTAATATAATAACAAGAGGAGTTGGGTTTTAGTGGGTCCCACCCCAACTCCTACACATGGGGGTTAACCACTTATAAGTGTAATAAAATTGTAACACGATTTTATTTCTCTTTAAACATAAACCACAATTTTTAACAACTCTTCCCAAGTAAACTCAACTTCAGTAGTGGTGTTCTTAAGCAATTACTGGCGCTGTAGTTTCATCGGTGCCCTCAGATTTCGATTCCGACCATCGGTTCAAAAGTTAGAAAAACCCGCTCGTTCGTTCACTAAACATACCTGATCTAAACTTTAGAAATTTATTCCGGGCACACTGGGCCTCAGAATCAGGTGCTGTTAGAAACAGTGTACTCGTAAAAACCCAAAGAATTTAAGAAAAAAATTTCCTTGAAAATTACAGGTCTTTAAATTACTCCTACCTCAGGGATTTACGTCCTCGTAAAGGTACAACTTAAACTAGGGAAACAAATGAGGGTACTGAGAATGCATCTGAGCCTCCCTCTCCCAAGTGCTCTACTCGAGGTTCCAGTGCTTCCACATGATGTGCACAAGAGGAATTGACATCCCACGTAGTACTCACTCCTATCGATCCTCGATCTCCACTGGGACCTCTGCAAAAGTTTCCCCGTCGTCGATGTCCATCTCCCCATGGTCGATGATATGTGCCGGGTTTTGCACGTATCTCCTTTGCTGAGATACGTGGAAGACGTCATGCACCTGGTGCAACTGAGGTGGAAGAGCCAATAGATAAGCCACATCATCTATCCTGTTGATAACCTGAAATAGTTCAATGAAGCGCGGAGATAACCTGCCGACCTGGACAAATCTTTGTAATACACGTCGAGCTGAGACCCGTAAAAAAACATGGCCGCCATCCTCGAACACTAGTGGTATATTCCTTCTATCAGCATAAGGCTTATGTCGGCTTTGAGTTGTCCTCATCCTCTCCTGGATGACCTATACCTTCTTCGTCGTGGCCTGGACCATCTCTAGTCCCACAAGTGATGACTCCCCTGGGTCAGTCTAGCACAGAGGTGATCTGCAAGGTCGGTCATACAATACCACGTATGGTGCCATCCTGATGGTGGAGTGGTAGCTGTTGTTATACACAAACTCTACCAATGTTAGTTGATCCTCCCTGCTATGACCAAAGTCGATGACACATGCACAGAGCATGTCCTTGAGATTTTGAATGGTCCTCTACGTCTAACCATCCGTCTGAGGGTGAAAGGTGGTGCTCAGTCGTAGCTGTGTCCTGAATGCCTCCTGCAACCCCTTCCAAAGTTGGGAAGTAAAACAAGCATCTCGATCAGAGACGATAGATGATGGCACGCCATGAAGTCATACGATCTCCAGAATGTAGAGGTGACCAAAAAACTCCATTGAGCCCTTCTCTCTGATGGGTAATAAGTGCGCCGACATGGTGAGTCGGTCAACGATCACCCAAATGGAGTTGTGTCCTCTGGAAGTACGTGGAAGTCTAGTCAGGAAATCCATATATATCCCATCCCACTTCCACTCTGGGGCCACCAAGTGTTGTACCAAGCCTGCTGGTACCTGGTGCTCCACCTTCACCAACTAGTAAGTGAGGAATCGTGAAACGAACTCTGCTAAAACCTTCTTCATACCCGGACACCAGTGCTGTCTTCTATGATCATGGTACATCTTTGTTATCCCTGGATGTACCGCTAAAGGGGATGTATGAAACTCTCTCAGCACCTCCACCTGTAATAAAGCTGGTACAATGGTACGTCCTCTGAAAAGAATGACGTCCTCTCCTCCTACAGAGAATCCATCAGGTGCCTGTCCTGAGGATACCTGTGCACATCATGTCTCACAGTCAATGATTCCACATTGTGCCTCTCTGACCTGCTGAAGGAGTGGAAAAGTGACTATGAGGGAATGAAGAAAGGCTTCCCCATGTCTATCCACGAAAGATATCTGTAAAGCGGCTATCTGCTCCGTCGTCTCACCAAATAGTTGAATGCCTGACCTCCTGCTGAGAACATCAGCTCATACATTCCCCTTCCCAGGAGTATAGACATTCTCAATGTCATTGTACTGGAGGAAATCGATCCATCGTCGCTGTCTCAGCTCTGGGAAGCTTTGCTGAAATCTGTCTGACCACACAAAGGGTTTTCCCTTCCTCGTTAACGTTATGCAAAGCTGCAAAGATTTCTCCTTTTCCGAAAAGAGAAATCTGGTATCATCCCCTAGATAAACCACATTCTTTTTTTAATACAGTAAATCCTGACATGAACAGTTGTAATTCATTCCATGGATGACATCGTAAGGCCTCGACGCTGCTACCAAGAGATCCAACCGTTACTCTCACCTCCATGGGTTGAGTCATACTGTCGGCATTAGTGTGTGGTCAGTGGGTCTCCTCCAGTAAGAATAACATATGTGAGGGTCAAGTCAATGATTTGTAACTGGAACCTCTTAGTATTATCATACAAAAGACAATAATGAAAACATCACTATTGCAAGTGTCTTCTATTACCGAAACTCAAAGTACAATGAAACGAATAAACACCAACAATGATTTCAATGAAGCTAGAAGAATTATGGATAAAGGCCTCCATGCCTGAAGCTAGAACTCCTCTTGTCCACCAGCTTTCGGAGCTCTATGATTGTAATCTTTATCAGCTTGAAGTTGTGCTCTCCCCTGTCCACCTGTTCCCTGTGGTTGGGGTGGACCTCCTAGTGGTGGTGGTGGTAGAGCCCCGTAGCATCATCCACCACCTAATGCTCTGCCAGCTCCTCTACCTCGTCCTCCTGCGCCCTGCGGACCGCCACGTTCGAACCTCAACCTCTACCTAGGTGGTTCCTCAACCGTCTGCTACTTCTCTACATGGCAGGTCGGGCAGTCACGAGCCATGGGACCCTTCCCGCCGCATGCATAGCACTGACTGCCTCTCATATGACTGGTTGTGCTGCATGTGCCCTGCACCTCTGAACCTGTATTCTGAGGTCACCCACCTAATGGTCTAGTCCACTTGGATCCCTGTGACATCTGTCGACTACCAGCAGTAGAAATATCTGCTACGTGCTGCCCTGCGGTAGGTATCACTGCTGGTGTAGGGTCAACAAGAAACCTCTCTAAAGGAAGGGCTCACTCCAGTACTCCTTCCTGTGTCGGAATACTGAGGGAGATCATCGAAGCCCTGATCTCATGCCTTAGTCCCTGCTTGATGTTCTGGGCCTAGAAGAATGGGTCATGTACCATGTTCGTCGAGTAGCGCGAGAGATCGGTAAACCTCACTGAGTACTGGGCTACAGTCATGCTGCCATGCAGCATCCATAGCAACACCTGAATGCGCACCTCACAGAGGGTGGCTGGAATGAACTCCGAGCAAAAGAGGCTCTCAAAGCCCGTCCAAAGAAGAGATTCCTCTTCGTGAACCTCGAGCACCAGGTTCCACCATCTACCTGCTGCCGCGGGCAAGAGACTCACCACAAGGATCACCATGAGGTCAGTTGGTGTCCCTACTAAACTAAAAACATGAACAAAAGCCTCCAGCCAATCCTCGGCTGCATGTGGATCTGTCTCCCCATGGAACCTGGGTGGTATCTGAAGCTGAAACTCATGCAGTGCACTAAGGCAACATGCACTCTCAGCTGCTGGGGCTGGTGTCAACGGTGGCTCGGTGGGTAGAGGTACCGCCAGTGCCTCCACTGTAATGGGGCCCTGCACTAAGGCCTCGTCGCTCGGTGGGTTTCCATCTCGCACAATGCTCGGAACCAGAGCTGGCTACCATTGTGGGGCAATCCTAAAAAGAAACAGGTGTGCCACGGTCAACACAGTATTCCTGGTGAGCTGACACAAAGTAATAACAAGGAAAACTTTGAAACATATTTCCAATCAATGTTTTCATGCACTGAGTCAGAAATCGGAAGTCAGGGTCCTGGTGTATGGATACGTCGGCCACGACACCAACACTGGACTCAATGGACTGATAACCACACTCAATACCCTTAACAGTATTGCATCACATAGAAGAGAGATCAGAGTCCTGAGTTCTGCGGTAGAACCGAACTCCTCTAATACCAATTTGTCACGACCCATCCTCAGGGCCCGTGTCGTGACTAACCCAATCCCGCCTTCCATAGGCCAGGGGTTGGTGACTAGCACCAAAGGCTTAAATCCCGATAAAAGGTAAGGCATTGCCTTTATAAAGAAAACAAACACCACGGAGTACACAAATGAAGTAAACACTAAGTAAACTAAATACACAAGTAAGTGCTGGAAAGTAAATGGGCCAGAATACAAACCCAACTGAAAGTGTAGTACAACTGAGAAGAAACAACAACAACTGAAAAGTAAAGTTGCAACCACGATTTCGTCCTTTGGAACTCCCACCTGAAGGGTGAGTACAGACAGTATTGTCGGCTCCTTGAGTCCGGTCGTCCTCTCCATGTACGTCCCACCTGATAGACCACCTCCGGGTACTGTCCTGCTCCTCAAGCCTCAACCGTGATCAGCATTTTCCGTCGTCTACAACCAACACAACGTAGTGCGAGCGTAGCCTGTGTAGGGGTGAGTATACGATACTCACAAGGGAGCCCGAGACTCCCAAAGGTCTCCTAGAATCCACAAAGAATAAATCACAAAGTAAATATACGAACACAAGTATCAACCAACACTACTTAGGTATATGACCACACATATATCTAAGTCATCAATTCCAGTTCTACTCTAACTCACGAGCCCGAGTACAACCTAGTCCACAGAGGAATGTATAACTCAATCTACACAGGATAGTATGTCCCAATCCACACATGTAAGTAAGTCAATCGTATCGAAGATAATGATTGAAAGTCAAGACTCAGCTCCCACAGGTATACACTTCGTAAGGTAATAGAGATGATCAGATATAGCCACTGATTCATCTAAGCTGTCGGACCCACATAGGATACAAGACAAGCTAAGCTATTGGACCCACAAAGGATACATGACCAGCTACTCTACCAGACCCACATAGGATACAAGTATATAGTCAAGTACTGTAGGACCCACATAGGATACAAGAATAATAATCATTGTCGTCGAACCCATAGAGGATCCCAGTATGGTCTTCATCACTGCCGAACCCACGGAGGATCCAAGTGCAATCGTCATCGATGTCGAAGCCACGTAGGATCCAAGTACAGTCATCATCGTCGTCGCAGTCGCAGCCAGCTCTACGGTTCCCGCACATAGCATGCTCGATTCTGGGAGGGTCCACTCCACGAGCCATAGGGGTCGATACATCAACTGACACGTAGTCCGGATTTGATGTATCCCAAAGTTCCGTCTTGTCAAAAGGAACTCAACGCGATAGACGACGCGTCAATCGGACGCCCGGTCTGAGAGTTATTGCCTTTTTCATCCCAGGGGCCCGGTTGGTTTTTATGATAAAACCAACCCAATCATACTCCATCTATTTCCAAACCCCAAGAGGAGTAAACTAGAAGAACCATATCGCTAAGAGGAAACCAGCAAAGTCGACGGCATGTCAATCGGACGTCCGGAGCTCAAGTTATAGTCGTTTCCGCTCCACGGGCCCAGTTGGTTTCGTGATCGAACCAACCTGGTCATACCCAAATTTCTCCAAAATCTTGAGTGTAATATACCGAAATGACCGGCTCGATCCAAGGATCCAAACTCAATTGATGGTGCGTCGATCGGAGGTCTGTAGCCCATGTTTTATGCATTTGAACTGTTCTGTCCGAAAATAGAGGGTATGGGCCCAGTCCGACCCAGCCCAATACCCCCTGGGTCAGCCCGAATCGGGTCGACCGAACCCGGGTCCGTGTCAGGCCCGGTCGGTCATGACCCAGCCCAGCCGGTGTGGCCCAGCCTGGTGCAGGGGTCCGGCACAACGCGGGCGGCCCGGCCCGGCGCGGGTGGTCCGGCTGGGCGCGGGCGGTCTGACCCAGCGCGGGCGGCCATGCGCTGAGTGGACGGAGAAGGGGGCGTCAACCCCTTGGAATCGAATGGCAGACCCAATGGGGTCCACCCTTCTTTCTGGCTGGGGGTTCAACCCCTGGTTTTCTGGGGTAACAGCCGGCCATTTTGGCCGGCCGGTTGATCCACGCGGGGTCGCGCGGGGGTCCCGCCTCTAGGGACTTCCGTCGGCCGGTTTGACCGGATGCCTCCTGCAGCTCCACCGTGGCCCCTATCCGACCAGTATGACGCTATGGCACTGCACCCCTCTGCAGTGGCCCGCCGCGGCCACAGCCTCCTGGTGCTCCGGGATGGCGCGACGGCGCCGTGCTCCTCCCCCGCGGCCTGCTCCGGCCGCAGTTCTGTCAACCTCATGTGGAGCAACGGTTCCGCCTCTGTTTCAAGCCATGAAGAAATTCAACAACAAAAATGTAAGAACCGAGTTATTATATTTGAGGCATGTGCTTCTTCTTTTCACTTTTACTTAAGTGTTTTTGAGAAAATAAGGAAAGTGGAGAAAAATCCTAAATTTTGGAACTACACGCCGTGTACTTTTCCAAACGTCGTGTACTTTTGGATGTGTGGGATGAGTACACGGGGCGTGTAGCCTTGTCTGAGAAAAAGGGTGTAGGAACTGAAAACACGCCGTGTAGTGGCCCTTAACACGCCGTGTAGTCAGTCGGCATGCTGAAACAGTAAGGCGACGGAGCAGCCAACAATGGGGTGACAGTACACGCTGTGTACTAATGAGTACATGTCGTGTACTCATGTCGACGGATGAACAGTGAGGTGGTGCCGCCAGAGGAACAGTTAAATTAAGATATCATACACCGTGTACTCAAAAGTACACGTCGTGTACTTTGTTTTTTTCTCTTCAATCAGCAGTAGCCTCCCCTGTTCCTAGGGAAGGTCTAGAATGGAGGAGGAGCTCGAGAGAGAACGTCCAGATCATCGTGGATCAACTGATTGAGCGTCGGGAATCCGATTCTGTCTCGGACGATCTCGTTGGAACGATGCGGGTAAGCCCTTCCTTCTCCTAGAGTAGCTCTTACCAATTCTTTCTCAAATGTGAGTTATTTGAGTTTTAATGGTTTATCTTCTATGTCCGATCTACGTCGTTCTTGGACGTTTCTTGAATCAGCGTTCGTGTATACCACTCGTTGGCATATAAGGTAGGTGGGTTGGTGTAAATTTCCAACTGTCGTGTGTTTTTTGTGCATTTTCGTGCCACGAACCCATGTTGGGGTATCATGTGGCTGAGGCCGTTGCTATATTTATTCCCTAGAATTGCATAGGTGATAAAATAGTGATAATAAAATGTTGGTTGGGATCATTGCATGGATCCAGAACCACCCTAGGAGTGTGTTCCACTATTTAGCCGTTTGGCCAGGATACCCAAGGGTATGCCTTTGATGTAGTAATTTTAGAATTTTCCTGAGAGGAATTGCTTGTTTACTGCATTTTGACATGTTGGGCATGGCCCGGTTCCCAGTTCAGCCTGAGGGCGTTGTTGTGATTAGCTTGTGGGAACTGCACTATTTAGCCTGAGGGTTGTAGTTATTTCACCTGAGGGAAACCATTCGTGCATGTGGGCGACACTTCCTATGCCTGAGGGAAATTTCTGTTATGCCTGAGGGCTATACCTGCTGTATGGATTCTGATTAGCTGAGGGTAAGGATTTGGTTGTCTGAGGACATTGACGGTTTATGTAGAAATTCACTGTGGTTATTTCTTATATTAAATGGATTAAATGAATATTAAAATGGAAATATAACTAGTAGTTAGTTACTTTTGAGTACTGCTTAATTTATTTCATTTTAACACTGCACACAATTGTTTCATGTTATCACGCACTTGGGCACGAGCCTTTGGTGGGTGCCTACTGATACATATTTCTCACACCCTGTTTGGGTCATGATTTTCAGCTCAAACAGATTACGTTTCTGCAGGTGTGGATAGAGGCAAGTGTCCCTATAGAGGTACTCGACAGTTGCTGTGGAGTAGGAGGGCATGGTACCGAGCCTAGGCTCGCGATGCCGCTGCTAGCTATTTTGATTTTTTTGTTGTACTCTGTATTTTGTTGTACTGTATTGATATATAAGATGTTATGGCTGCTTTCTTAGTCTTTGAGGCATGTTGCTCCATTATTTATACACTAGTTGGTATTATCTACTACAGTTGTTTAATTCAGTTGTGTGTGGTTTTTTTCTTCCGTTGTCGTTGTATGTTTTATTTCAACTCCACTGCGCTACACTTTGACAAATGAGGGCATAGATTCCCCACTATTAGACCTGGGCCCTCGCTCCTAGTCGGCAGCCTCTGGCGTTTGAGGAAATGCGCTTGAGGTCACGTGGCGAACCGGGTTCGGGGCACCCGTTGTGTGGAACCCGGGTCCGGGACATTACAAAGTGGTACCAAAGGGTTTCTTTTCGTTGACATACTATTTGGAGCCTTAGTCAGGTATAGGATGAACTAGTAGTTGGTAATAAGCTGTGCCCAGGCGTAGCTAACCCGTGTACAGGGAAAAGCCCGTCTACCTCGTAATTTTTCAAATCTTTTGAGTTTGAAAATTTTACAGTTGATTTGATTTCACCGTTGGGTGATGCACATGGGATTATTTGGTTTATATTTTATTAATGGGTTCTATTTAGTTTCAACCCCATGAGATGAGATTATTCCATCTCATGCATCATATATGCACATTTTAGGAATCACATGTTATGCATAGTTTCCATGCCATGTAGGTGCATTAGAAATATTGCATGTTGTTGTGATAGTTGTTGTACTAGAAAAGAATGCGATTGTGATAGCTACATGATAGATACCTGGTATGTGATATGGTATTTTCTTGTGTGAGCCTATTTATAGAATGGGCGCCAAGCTTTGGTTTTTAGGGAGTATGGGCCCCCATTGACCGGAATTTGGTGGATCATTAGCTGTTTATTTTTTATAACACAGATAAATGTCAAATTTTTATTCCCAAGGAGTATGGGCCCCCACGGGTCAGAATTTGACACTTGGGCGTTGGTTTCAGTATTTTCTAGGTTCCGGAGAAGTTTTTGAGGCATACTGTCTGGAAACCAAATATACATGACGTGTAGTACCTCATACACTCCATGTATGTTCTTTTATTCAGGAAGAAAAAAATAAACATTTTGAGTACACGCCGTGTACCCAGAGTACACACCGTGTAGTCTCATTCCGTGTCACAAACCGTGTGGGTAGCGACACAGGGTAGGGAATGTTTGGGGAAAACATGTCATGTACCGAATGTACACACCATGTAGTGTTAACCCGGATTCCGCCCGTGTATCAAACAAATATGGACGGAGGAGACCTTGATACATACACGTCATGTCCACTGCACGCTGTGTAGTCTGACTCGGAGTACGGCCATGTAACTAACAACACGGGTCAGTGAACTCTTTCCTTTATCACGTCGTGTCAATGATGGACATGCCGTGTAGTGTGACCCGAGGACTCGGCCGTATAACTAACAACACGGGCCGGTGTCACCTCTCATTGAACACATCGTGTACCTTTGGGACACGTCATGTAGTCTTGTCCGAGGATAGAACATGTTGTGTTAGCCGTGTGGCTGAGAAACGGAGTGATGTACATGCTGTTTTCTCATGTAACACGCCATTTAGTTTCAAGCCGAATAGTCGGCTGTGTCACAGATGACACGTGCATTTGGAAAATTACATCATTCATGCTATGTAGAATTTATACACGCCGTGTAATTTTTGTTCAACGGGAGTTGTGTGGCTTTTCCGTGTATAAGGACCCGGGCAGGGGAAGAGAAGTCAAGTACACGTCGTGTAGTCAGTATACACGCCGTGTAGTCTTGTTTTTCAAATTTTGAAATTCCTTCTTCCTCTTGTTCCCTTTGTGGTTCCTTCATTTCTGTCTTAATAATCTTGAATCTGAGGCATTCTTTTGACCTTGTAGTGTCATGCCGCCTAGATGTCCGCAATTTGTTCGCCATGAGAGCAGCAAAAATTATACTCAAGAGATTGTGGGCCATGGGCCACCAGTTGATCCTCCAGCAGAGCCTGATGCGGCGCTAGCTACTATACCAGACACAGGCATGGAGGCGCAGTTACGTGAGGGATTTATGCGGTTCATGTAGACATTTCAGGGAGCACCGCAGGCTGCTACAACTTGGGCCTAGCTGACACGTATCTTCCAGAAGTATCATCCACCTACGTTTTCAGGGGATGGAAGACCATAGGCTGTGGAGTCTTGGCTGGGGTGGAGGCAGACTATTTTCGAGTATCTTGAGATGCCTCCAGGGCGGAGGGTCAAGCTCGTGACTTATATGCTACATGATTCCTCCAAGAGGTGGTGTGATGTTACCACCCAGTCAGAGCATCATATATACATGGCGTGGGAAGATTTTCAGGAAGTCCTCTATGACTTATTCTATCCCGAGATGCTGATGGAAGATAGAGATCGCGAGTTCATGAATCTGCAGCTGGGCGCTATGTCGATGATGGACTATTCTGTTCGCTTCACCGAGCTTCAGAGTTTTGCACCCGTGCTGGTGGGTGATGAGACTTTGAGAGCCAGAAGTTTTGAGGATGGTCTTCGATATGACATCAGAGTGCTGGTGAATGTTTTCATGTTTCATTCAGTACACGCTATTGTGAATCAGGTGATGATTACAGAGAGGAACCTTCGAGAATCTAGTGGTATGGGCCAGGGCGGTTCATCACCAGTTACTGATACTATTTCTACTGGAAAGAGGAAGATACATATGGACTTCTCTCAGGGTGGTAGTACCAGCTAGGAAGTTTCTTTAGGTGTCTCGATCAAGTAATACCAGTGTGGTAGAGAGGTCCATAAGAGACTGCAGCGTCCATGAGACATAGTGGAGTGCCGATCTTGTGGCAAGATGGGTCATCATTATCACTTTTGTAGGGTGTTTCCACCAGTGACTATTGAGAGGGGTTCAGTATAGACTCCACGTATGGGAGCAGGGCCAGTGGCTTCTTACCAGTCAGGGAACTGGAATGTGTCAGGGCGTGCAGGCAGAGATGGTGGTCGTGGCCATGGTAGCCAGACACCAGGATCTCAGAGCCAGCAGGGCGGGACAGCTCAGGGTAGCCAGGCTATGTCGCAAGGCCACAACACTAGGCAGGCATATGCAGTATATTAGATCCAGCAGGAGCAGGATATCGGACCTTCTACAGTCAGAGGTACTATTCTAGTAGATTCTATCTTATCTTCAGTACTTTTCGATACGGGCATGACACATAGTTTCATATCTGTACCTATTATGGAGATCCTTGGGCTTGGTGTTTCTTCTTCTTCTGATATCATGACGCTAGACACTCCATTGGGGACTTGGATGGCTGGTGTGCATCTGTGCAAGTGGTTCCCCCTTGAGGTTGGAGGGCGTCACTTTCCTTGGGACCATTATGTCATGGAGATGACGAGCTATGATGTCATTCTAGGTATAGACTGGTTGTTCCCTTTCGATCCTTTGTAGACGGCTATCGTCACAGTGTGAGTTTCACGTCACCAGAGGGCGGAGAGTTTCTATACAAGGGTGAATGGGATGTTCAGGTGAGTCAAGCTAAACTAGAGCATCATGGGCGAGGTGGAGTCACAGCCCAGATTGCAAGCTTGTATCTGGAGGATCAGGGGACTTGTCAGACGGTTTTCCCTCCAGTTTTTGACCGTTTCAGGGATGTCTTCTTGGACGACTTCTCAGGTCTACCTCTGGTGAAAGATGTGGATTTCTCTATTGTGCTTGTTCCAGGGGCAGCACCGGTGTCCATTCCTCCTTATAGGATGGCTACACCTGAGCTGCAGGAGCTCAAGAGCCAATTAGAGTAGTTGTAGACAAAGGGATTTATCTGACCCATTACCTCTCCTTGGGGTTCTCCGGTTCTTTTTGCGAAGAAGGTGGATGGTACCCTTAGACATTGTGTGTATTATCAGAAGCTAAACCAGTTGACGGTTAAGAACCAATATCCCTTGTCGGGGATTGAAGATCTTTTTTATCAGCTTCGTGGAGAACGAGTGTTCTCGAAGATTGACTTGAGATCCAGATATCATCAAGTACGCGTTAGACCATCAGATATACCGCTTACAGCTTTTTAGAGAATATATCTTTTGTATGAGTATACAGTTATTCCGTTCAGACTCCAGAACACACCAGTAGTTTTCAAGGCTCTGATGAATCGTGTGTTCCTTCTGTATCTTGATTCTTTTGTGGTAGTATTCATGGACAACATCTTGATGTACTCTCACACTCGACACAACCATGCCACCCATCTTGAGATCGTATTGAGTACACTGAGATGGGATCAGCTATATGCTAAGCTCTCAACGTGACACTTTTGGATGGACCAGATTCACTTCCTGGGTCATATCATCTCGGAGGTGGGAGTTGCAGTAGACCCAAAGAAGGTGAGAGTAGTAGTTTCCTAGGAGACGCCTAAGAATGTGTTTGATATATGGAGTTTCTTCGGGCTGGCTGGTTACTACATACGTTTCATACAAGAATTCTCATGCTTAGCGGCATCGTTGACAGGTCTGACTAATAAGGGTGTGAAGTTCGTTTGTTCAGAAGCTTACGAGGAATCTTTTCAGGACCTGAAGGGAATGTTGACATCGGCACCGATCCTGATACTCCCATATCAGGGGAAGAGCTATAAAGTTTACTGTGATGCATTAGGGATTAGGCTGGGAGCAGTGTTGATGTAGGGAGACCGAGTTTTTGCGTACAGGTCTCAATATTTGAGGCCACATGAGAGTAATTACCTGAAGCATGATCTCGAGTTGGCTGCAGTTGTTCATGCGTTACGCCATTGGATATATTATCTATTGGGAGAGCATTTTGTGGTTTTCACCGACCACAAAAGCCTCAAGTATATCTTTAATCAGCATGACCTGAATCTGAGGTAGAGAAGTTGGGTTGATTACCAAGAGTCCATTGATTTTGAGCTTGACTATACACCTGGTAATGGTAATGCAGTAGCTGATGCACTGAGCTGGAAGACTCAGATATAGGCAGTGCAGAAGGCCAGTGGTGAGTGGAAGCTCATGGATTTGTTTTCTGAGATGCATCTGGAGGTGCATGACAGTCAGGGGTAGACTTATCTTTCTTCTTTAGCTGTGACATCAATACTCCTGGATAGAGTGAGGATGAGGCAGTTATCTGATTTAGAAGGCCTACATCTGTGGGAGTCGGTGGCAAGTGAGGACCCATCTCCTGGTTGGATGATAGGCGATTATGAGGTCCTGTGTTTCCATGGACGAGTATGGGTTCCATGGGATATACGCAAGTATCTGATGTAGGAGTTTCATGCTTCGGATTGGGTAGTTCATCCCAGGGTTACTAAGATGTACCATGACTTGAGACATAAATACTAGTGGCCGAGTATGAAGAGTGATGTATCTGGGTTTGTTATGAGATGTTCCACCTACAAGAAGGTGAAGGCGAAGAATCAGAGACTAGCTAGACTGTTACAGTAGTTACCCATTCTAGAGTGGAAATAGGATGATGTCGTGATGGATTTCGTGACGGGATTGCCGAGGTCACCTCGAGGCAATGATGCCATGCGGGTTGTTGTGGAAAGACTCGTGAAGGTAGCTTACTTCCTGCCGATCAAGGAGACCTTCGGTGTTGATGAGCTTTGACGACTGTATATCCAAGAGATCGTACGTCTTCATGGGGTCCCTCGTTCTATCATTTCAGATAGGGACGCCTGCTTTATGTCTTGTTTTTGGCAGAGTTTTAAGAGGGCACTCGGTACAGAGGTTCTTCTGAGAATAGCATACCACCCTCAGATCGATGGACAGTCAGAGCATACGATATAGGTGCTTGAGGAAATGTTGCATGCATGCGTCCTAGACTTTGGGGGCTCTTGGGAGAAGCATATACCCTTAGTCGAGTTTTCCTATAACAATAGTTTCCAAGCGACTATTGAGATGGAACCATATTAGGATTTATATGGTAGGCCATGCCGATCACCTTTGTGCTGGTTAGAGGCAGGTGAGGCAGCTTTAATGGGTCCACAGCTCGTGCAGGAGACATCTGAGCAGGTCCAGATGATTCGGAAGCGGATGGCTACCGCGCAGTCTCGTCAGAAGTCTTAGGCTGATCGACGCAGATGACCATTGGAGTTCGTGGTTGGGGATCATGTTTTTCTATGTGTTTCACCGAGGTTGGGACACAAGCGGATCATGAGACAGGGTAATCTTTCACTGAGGTATGTGGGGCCATTCGAGATTTTGGAGAGAGTCGGGCTGGTTGCCTATCTGTTGCGGTTACCGCAGCGGTACAGAGCCATGCACGACGTCTTCCATGTGTCTCAGTTGCATCGCTATCATTCAGACCCATATCACGTCTTTCAACCTGAGGAGGTTGAGCTGGAAGCAGATGTGTCCTTTGAGGATCATATGATTCATATCGTTGACAGGAGCTCGAAGGTTCTCTGAGGCCGATCAGTTCCTCTCGTACGGGTGCTATGGCAGCATGGCTGAGTGCAGGAAAAAACTTAGGAGTGGGAAACCGATGTACGTGCTCAGTGGCCAGAGATATTCTGAGCTTTATCTTCACCACCATTGGAAGAGAAATTCGGGGATGAATTTCTATAAGGGGGGAAGTTTGTAAGAACCCAGTTCTTATATTTAAGGCACGGGCTTCTTCTTCTCTCTTTTCCTTAAGTGTTTTTTAGATAATATGGAAAATGGGGAAAATCATAAATTTTGAAACTATGTGCCGTGTACTTTTCCACACGTCATGTACTTTTGGATGTGTTGGATGAGTACACGGGGCGTGTAGCCTTGTCGGTGACAAACAGTGTAGGAACCGACTACATGCCATGTAGTGGTCCTTAACACGCCGTGTAGTCAGTCAGAAGGATAAAACAGTATGGTGGTGGAGCAGCAGATAGTTGGGTGACAGTACATGTCGTGTACTCCGGAGTACATGTCGTGTACTCATGTCGACTGATGAATAGTGAGGCGGTGCCGCCTGAGGAACAGTTAAATGAAGGGAGTACATTCCATGTACTTATAAGTACACACAGTGTACTTTTTTCGCTTAAATCGGTAGTAGCCTCCCCTGTGCACAAGGAAGGATTAAAATGGAGGAGGATCTCAGGAGATAATGGCCGGATCTTCATGGATCTACCGATCGAGCATCGAGAATCGGATTCCATCTCGGACGATCTTGTTGGAACCGCGCGGGTAAGCCCTTCCTTCTCCTGGAGTAGATCTTACCAATTATTTCTCGAATGTGAGTTATTTGAGTTGGAATGGTTTATCTTCGATGTCAGATCTACGTCGTTCATGGATGTTTCTTGAATCGTTGTTCGCATATACCACTCATTGGCATATCAGGTAGGTGTCATGGTGTAAATTTCAACCTATCATGTGTTTTTTTTGTGTTTTTGGGCGACGAACCCATGTTGGGGTGTCGTGTGGCTGAGGTCGTTGCTATATTTAATGATGAAAATTGCATAGGTGATTAAATTGTGATAATAAAATACTACTTGGGATCATTTCTTGGATCCAGAACCACCACGAGGTTGTGTTCCACTGTTTAACCGTTTGGCCAGGATACCCGAGGGTATGACTTTGATGTAGTAATTGTAGAATTGCCTTTAGAGGAATTGCTTGTTTACTGCATTTTGACATGTTGGGCATGGCCCGGTTACCTATTTAGCCTAAGGGCATTGTTGTGATTAGCCAGTAGGAACTACACTATTTATCCCAAGGAATGTAGTTATTTTTCCTGAGGGAAACCTTTCGTGCCTAAGGGATTGACTTCTGTCCATGAGGGTGACACTTCCTACACCTGAGGGAACTTTCTGTTACTCCTGTGGGCTATACCTACGGGTTGGATTCTGATTACCAGAGGGTAAGGCTTTGGTTGTCTGAGGATGTTGACTGTTTACTTAGAAATGCACTGTGGTGATTTGTTATATTAAATGGATTAAATGAATATTAAAATGTCAATATAACTCATAGTTAGTTACTTTTGAGTACAGCTTACTTTATTTCATTTTACCACTGTACAATATTGTTGCATGTTAGCACGCAGTTGGGAACAGGCTTTTGGTGGGTGCCTACTGAGACATATTTCTCACAGCCTGTTTGGGACTTTCTTTTCAGCCCAAATAGATTTTTTTCTACAGGTTTGGATAGGGGAAAGAGTCCCTATACAGTTAGTTGACTGTTGCTATGGAGTAGGAGGGCATGGGACCGAGCCTAGGCTCGCGATGTCGCTGCCAGCTGTTTTTCTTGTTTTGCTGTACTCTATATTTTGTTGTACTGTATTGATGTATAACATGTTCTGGCTGCTTTCTTAGTCTTTGAGGCATGTTGCACCATTATTTATACACTAGTTAGTATTATCTACTGCAGTTTTTTAATTCAGTTGTGTATGGTTTATTACATCCACTGTCGTTGTATGTTTTATTTCAATTCCACTGCACTACACTTTGACAAATGAGGGCATAGTTTCCCCACTATAATACCTGGTCCCTCGCTACTAGTCGGCAGCCTCTGTCTTTTGGGGAAATGCGCTTGATGACACGTGGTGAACCGAGTTCGGGACACCCGTTGCATGGAACTTGGTTCCGAGACGTTACAAAAAAGGGGATGAGGTTCGTCCGTGTTCGTGTGGTCCGACCTCCTGCTGTTATATTGATAACATGCGGCCAATATTAACGATGAATGTCGAAATATTATTGACTGTAAAATAAACCCCTACATCGATGAAGTTCACTGAAGCTAGCATCGTGGGGATGATTTTGATAATGTCGTTGACGTACATCCAATGAGGGGATGATTTCTCCCACCGACTGCGGAGAGGAGAAGAATGGAACGTCGATCTCTCCTTACGGTGAGGGCGTTCTTCGTCGAGGTCTTGACATTCTTCCATGAGAATGAACGAGATCTCCAAGACTTAGAGTATTATCTCCAAAAAAATCACACAACAAGCTCCAACCAAATAAAATAGGACATCTCTTATTCTATTACTCAATCCATGCATTTCAAAATCTCCAAGATTCAAAATTGAATTCAATTCATTTAATTAATCTTGAGTTTTCAAAATTAAATGGAGTGTTTAGGTTGGTAAAATTAAAGTGAGGGAGAGCCACATAATTAAAGAGGGGTTTTTTTAAAAGTTAGGGAGTTATGGGGAATTTGAAAAGATGGGGGTCCATGTGGTCTCTACCTCACTAATATCTTAATAAGAGGAGTTAGGATTTTAGTGGGTCCCACCCCAACTCCCACACATGGGTTTAACCTCTTATAAGTGTAATAAAATTAGAGCACAATTTTATTTCTCTTTAAACATAAACCACAATTTTTAACAACTCTTCCCGAGAAAACTCAACTCCAGTAGAAGAATTCTTAAGCAATTATCGGGATTGTAGTTTCATTGGTGCCTCAGATTTCGATTCCGAGCACTGGTTCAAAAGTTAGAAAAAAAACCGCTCATTCGTTCACTGAACGAACCCGATCTAAACTTCATAAATTGATTTTGGGCACACCAGGATTCGAAATCAGGTGCCGTCAAAAACAGCACACTCGTAAAAACAAAATGAATTTAATAAAAAAATTCCTTGGAAATTACGGGTCTTTACACCCGGATTTTAGGGATAAAATATCTCGGTTTAATGGTGGGGTAATTACCACATTATATTGTGACGTGAACAACCTTTTGAGGAGACCCAAAAATTTATTATTTAATGATATAGAATCTTAATATTGGGGATGATGTAGTGAGGAATATTTTCTCGGGATTATACCCAACTCAATTTTGTGATAACATATTTTTAGTACCATCCTATGAGAGAAATGTAAATTTTCCATATGAGAATACATTGAATTTTTTAAATAATATAATTGATCTCAGGGTGTGTTTTTCATCCCAGGGATGAGATGAAATAATAATATTATAATTTCAAAGCCTCAATAATAATATATTAGGTACAATATTTTTTATGTTTTTTCATGAATATTCATTGAAACAAAAATTTCCCTCTAAATTGAATCCATAAATAAAAAATACAATACAACAGTTTTATATGGAATATTAGATTTACCATATGATGGGAGTAAAAAACTAATATTGGTACATGATTATTGGATATTGTGGGTAAAATTAATTAATGATATTAATGAAATTATTTATTTTTAATATAATCTCCAATCCGTAGATTCTAAAATATCTAACTAAAAATACATCACTAAACCCAATCCCTAGAGTAAGACAAATAAACTGTATCATTGGATGGTGGAGATAGCATGAGATAATTTATTGATATAACATCCATGGATAGAAATATTTCTTTGATCATTTTTTAGTCTCATACTGAATTTGTTCTCTATAGGAAATAATTTTATTAGGGTAATCGATTTTTTAATTGTAGTTCAATGTTATTTGAGTAGTTTATATTAAATTTATCGAATTCGGTCACAATTTTATTTGTTTATATTGTGATTATTATTTGATTAATTTACTTTCATATATATTTCCTATTCATTAATCCCTAAATATTATATCCTACAGTTTTAAGGGTGGATGGCTTTAATTAGAAAAATTATATTTCTGTTTTCATTAAATCGAAAGAGGGGGTATTTTAATAAATTAGTTACTCCCTATATTTATATAAATAAATAAATATTTATATATATCTATCCACCTTATATCTCTATATTATATTTTCATGTAGATATTGTCCTCAAAATAGAGATAATTGAGGATCAGGTGATGAGGGTTAGTGAAAGATGACTAATATGGCTTTTACGACTAAAGACACGAAGCATAAAAAATGTAGTGTGTTGCAATAATGGAATGGAAATATGGGGGAGACATTTACTAAATGGAATGATGATGTGATGGTATCTTGTTACTTAGTACTGGCTTGTGGTGGCATGAAATCGGGATTTCACGGTTATGTGGTCATTGTATGTTGACAAGTTTATTGTTTGACGGTTAAAAGAGGTGTAGTAGTATAAAATCATATAGATGTGGCATGTAAATGATTTTATACCATAGAGTGATAAATCATTGTTTTGGATCTACAACATGATGATTGTGGAATTAAAATAGGTCTATATAACACTATCCATAATGTATACATTGAACCATAAATAGAGTGGTGGTTAGTGGGCCACTGTATAAAAGGTTTACTAGTGGGCTCAACCCTCTAGATAAGATGAACCACCAATTGAGAATTCTAGAATATATGGTGCTCACACGAATTTTATTTGAACATTTTTCACTTTTCATGTGCTTTACACCATACTTGATGGAATATATGTTTTTCGATTTCATTCATTTATGGGTTTTTTACATTTTAGTCGAGTGATGATTACTTATAAATCTAGATCATATCCAAACAATTATGTCGACACAAATATCAATGATGTGGTTAGTTTCTCTATCAATGATAACTTTTTATATGTGATTTAGACAATTTGAATTTATCAGTACAGATCTATTAATATTGTTTAGGATAGATTATGAATGAACACATTGGTTAGCTACTCCCCTATTAGCATATGAGTAATAGGGCATGAGTTCTTCATATTCATCAAAGATTTTTGTAGGATACCATATATTTAGCGAATAAGTTATTTATATTTCAATTGGGGTGGTATTCCCTTCCCTAAAATTAGGTGTGGGTCCCCCATATCCTACCTATATACTTCATAACATCCATATCTACGAAGTCCAAGCTCATTGATGTCACAATCCAAACCATATTCCCAGAACCAACCCATGAATGTATCACAATTAAACATCTTACTCATAAAGAAAGTTCATGTATATTAATGGGATATTTATAATGTCCCTTATAAAATGAATATTTATTTTTTAAAGAGTAATGAATATATTTTCATTTTATTATATTAACTTTATAAATGACTTTAAAAGAAAAAAAATACGTATTTTTATATACTATTCAATTTCAATTAAGATGATTAATTTCATGGTTTAAGGTATTTTTTAATTTAAAAATATTTTCATAAACTATTATTAAATAGTATTTATTAAATATAAATTATCACATTAATTTTTTGTCAATGGAATGTTTTATAATTTTCCAAAATTATTTTTGTAAATTACAACACAACCTTCATCAAAAAATAATGATTATTATTTTAAATATAAAAACTAACATATAATAAAAATCTTGTTGATTAAATATATATTATTTTTTGAAATAGAATGTCAAAATTATCAAATATTGAATTTTTCATAATTTTATGAGGTAGTCAAATTTTAGAATAATAATTAAATATTGTATCAATATTCCATGTCTTTTATGGCATCATAATGACCCAATAGTGAATTACTAAACACAATAAAGGGAATAAATGACCAAATATATGTATTCCATTTAGTGTAATTTAATTTTATGTTTATTTTATAAATTTTACAATTCCATAATAAATCCTCCAAAAATAATATATATTTTATGGTTTTAAAAACATTTCCTTAAAATTATGACTCACCACTATAAAATAAAAGTTATTATTTTATTATTCTCAACACCTAAACATATAACATAATTAGAAACACTCCCATTTGGATGTTACCATAGTTTGGTTAGTTATTTTTTTATATAGAGTCCACCACCAAAAAAAATTAATGATATCCCTACTCATTTCATATAAATTCCCACCCAAAATCCCATTTCACTTCCATCAAACTCCGTGAAAAAATGTAATTACTCCTCCATCTACTCTATAGTGTCATCATATGGATCCCCCAATCTCTAAATAATACCCTATCAAACATTTGAAATCAAACAATCATTTAAGGTATTTCTCTTTTTCATTTCCATTTAATATCATATTTTATATTTTTTTCTTTATTTATATTTTCATATGTTGGGATATGTTATTTTATATCAACCTATATTTTCATTTTATGTATAAATGATGGGATCCATTCATCACTCTTATTATGCCTCCCATGTTCCTTTGTGTCCACCATTTACCTTTCCAAAATTTAGTATGTATTCTTTTCTTTATCCTCTTTATTAAAGTTTCAATATGATGTTATGATTTCTATATATTATTGCTACTGTTGGGAAAGGATTTTACATGTTCCTATTACTACCAATTTGAAATTAAAATTATGATAGTCCTTTTCACCCTCAACAGCCCATTTATGAATTTTTAAGTGATGTTGTTATGTGGAAAAAATATCACTTCGATTTTCCATGAACAAACAATTGTATAGAGAATAACATATCCATTTATTATTAAGGGTTTTAATCTTTATGAAACTAATTTTTTTCCTTGGAGTCATAAATGTATGTATTCCACACTCATTGATATTCGAATAAATTATGATGATCAATCAATCAATGTTCTATGATCTATGATTCACACTTAAGAAGGATAATGAAATTATTGTGGCTAGTGCACCCATAATTAAATAGTACTCAAATGAATTATGTATTGAATAGTGTTAGTAGATTTCATGTTGATATAGGTAGTGAATTTTATTCCTTTCTGAAAATTTTCCATTTTGATTCATTTTTAGGTAGGCTAGAAATTTTTTTTATGAAGTGTTTTAAGATTCTCACATATTTATCAAGTTTCGTTTATTATTATCATACTCTATCACACATTCCTGTTTATAAGGAACATTCATTTATGCACATTGATGTTCCTATTTTATGACTTGTATTATTTTTTATTGCTATATTCCCTTTCTAGGATATATTGCTCACCCATTTTGTATGCCTCTCCCCAGGATATCCCATGAAGCATTATGTGTAAGCATGTTATGATGTTTTTCAATAAATATGTTGTATTTCCTCTTTTATAATGTTATATGAGTTACATATTTCCGAATGAAACTATATTTTTGTATTTTTTGGGTTTTATTTCCTATAATTTTATTTAATGAATCTTTTATTATTTTGTAATAAAGAGACAGGTTGTTTGAGTTTGTATCAAAAAAATAGTTATTTTAATGATTGGGATTAGAAAACTCTAGAAAAATACTTATAGATAATACAATGTATAATAAAACAACACTAAATTTTGGTGAGTATATAGTATGTGTTTAAAAATATAAATACTGACCTTTATAGATACTATATGTGGATGTGGCTCAAGTATAGTTGTCCATAGGGGTAAAACCTGAAAACAAATATTTCATTTATACTCGACTTAAAAATGGAGCATGAAAAAATGCATTGCTACGCCCTAGGTGTAATGGCTTGAGTTTTTGGGGATCCATTACTTGGTAAAATTATGATGTTTGAGGTATTCTGGGAGGTTTGGAAATCCATCCCAGCTTCTCGGTGACTCATAGCGGTAGCCTTGGCCTATCAATAGCCTTGATCAACTGGTAGACTTACCCTACCGGTGACCTTGGGGTACCGGTAGCTCTCGGCTACCAGTAGCTGTTGGCTACAGGTAGCTATCGCCAACTGGTCGCTCTCGGCTACCGGCAGCTCTCGGCTACCGGTCGCTCTCGGCTACCGGTAGTTGTCACCAACTGGTAGCTCTCGGCCACTAGTAACTCTTGGCTACCGGTATCTGTTGCCAACTGGTAGCCCTCGGCTACCAGTAGATGTCTCCAACCCGTATCTCTCGCCTACCCCCCATGGGTTTTTCAGTAGTGATTCCTTTTTTTGGAAATTGGGTTTTAAACCTTGTTTTGGCCCCTTGTTTTAAAGCCCATTAATTCCGATTAATTTCATTTAATTAAATTATTGGTGAGGTACCCTGGTGTGCATCGGTTTAAACCACCTCGAAAGTCAGGGACCCTTTAATGACGTGTGGGGTGTCCCAGCCGCGTGGTCAACCCATGATCCCACTCTTTACGCAGTTTTGGGTTTTTCTCTCTGTATCTTAACCATCTTGGGCATGCTGTATCTCAGACCTTATCAGCCTTTATAACCTAAAGGCTTCTCCCTACGTTTTCTTTTCTCGATCACCCTGCGGCCGGATGACCCTTCCTCCCGACGAGTTGTAACCCGACAATGTTTTTCCTTGATTGTGTTTCGTGGAGCTCTTGCTACTCACGCGGGGACAAAAAGTCGATCCTTGATCAGTCAGGTAGGGGTTTCACCTTCGTTTCTATTTTCTGTGTATCTTGCGGGGTGGGTAATCTACTGCTTCTGTATAATTGGATGAACCACACTTTAATAAAGATAATAAATGGATTCTAAAGAATGAAGGGGAGGGGTGTGATCGATGATGCTGCAATGTTTTTCTCCTCTTTCATGATTAATGATTTATGAATTGTGCAGGCTTACGCCTACTGAAAATCATGGCTGTTTGTGGTCTTTCTCTATGTACTAACAAACCCTTTCCTATTGTGATGTTCAAATGGATTTTATTTTGGTTATGAACCTTTTTCTGTGTAAATGAAATTGGTTAATTACGTATATTTGGCTAAATAAATTTTGAGCACCAGGATCAACTCATTTTCTATGATAACCCCGATTTGAGCCCTGTGGAATTGAAACCATGGAGTGTGTTAAATCATTTAAATCTGAAAATGCCTGTTGAGTCTACCTTGTGTTCGTAGTATTGGTTTAGTTGTTTCCTCCACAGGCCAAGTACGGGTGGCCATGTTGATTTCTTGGATAGGTGCTTTGACTACTCGGGTGATGTTGGTGAGGATGGCATCCTCTATTTGTATCACGAATTGGGGTGGGATCCTCTTCTATTGTGAAACCTTCTTATTCATAGTTTTGGGATCTTGGGAATGTATCTCACTTTGACATTCTTTGGTTCCAATAATTGGAGGGGTCTCAATTGATGTGTTTTTACAAGAGAACCAGGTGTGAATGTTTAAATTGATGTTGGGTGTACTTTTTTTCCCCTGGTTTGTGCTTATGCTTACTAGTTGCCCAAGTAGGTGCAGAAACTTATTTAAACATTATTTCTGGACATGAAATCAAGGATGGGACAAATGGGGATTTGGTTTGGTGTGAGGTATGACTTGGGAATGGGTGATGTTCTCTTCTCTTATGAAAGAGTAGTACGGATAGTGTTCTTTAGGCTGGCCGAAGAAAAACCTAGATTGGGTGACTACATGTAACCTATACATATACTTCTAGTTTTTGTGATTCTTATTCGCGCCCCACACAGGTTGAGAACTTAGTGACGAACACCCCCATTTCATGGGGGAGGGTGTTTTCCCAACACTCCTATGAGTGGCTTGTTATTAGCTCGTTTTCTTCTCCCTTTCCCGAATAGCCCAAGACACTATGAGCGGTCTGTGATGGAATGAAGTCCATTATTAGCCTATGAATCATCGAGCATGGTAGTTTGGTGGTTGGCCCAGGTGTGTGCGGGCATGTGGTTTCCCAAGTATCTTCGGGATGAGGCCCAACTGTCTTTGGGCGTGGCTGTGGTTGTTCTGGCCTAGGTGTTTCCAGGCGTGGTTACATGTGACCGTTGTGGCCCAGGTGTCTGCGGGCGGGTTAGTGGTTGTGGCAGAGGTGTTTTCAGGCGGGATGTGTTGTTGTGGCCCAGGTGTGTACGGGCGGGGTATGGAAGTGGGACTATGATGAGAATGGCGTGATTGGTCCGATGCATAGGATGTCTTCAATAACTAGTGGGAAAGTGGCGCGGGGTACCCAAACTTCGATGTGCTATTACTATACATTAGTTGACATGCGTTATCCGGGGAGTGTGTCATGGTGAGGAATCGGTGGTTAGTCTCCTTACTAGGTGCTTGGAAATCTATTTTCTCACAGTGCATTAGTATGCCTCCCCACTTATGCACGAGAGTCTTTTGTTTTCCTACTAGGTATACTTGTATACTCAACATACGTATATAAAACTGCTTTCAGGTTTCCAGGAGGACTTCTGGGATCATTCTGGACCATACTAGCATGGACCTTTGGGGAACTTGCTGTTGTTGATTTCCTTATTTTTTGGTACCTTTTTTTACTTTTTGAGTTTTGTGGCTTGTATATTTTACCTTCGAGCATGCATATGGGAAGGGTTTACTTTCATCCATACTTGCACTTTTAGTTTTGATGTTGTCAGACTTATTATCTTATCTCTTGATCCAATTAAATTAAAAATGGTAATACCTTCCATTTAGTGAGTGATTCAATACCCTTGGTGCTGGTCTCCACTCTAGGACCTATTGAAGGCGGGTTTCAGGGGTTATTATCTCTCCTTCAACTTAGAGAAGGAAGGTCCTACCAACCTGCTGACCCTTACCTCACTTTGGTAAAGGCAGGACGTGACACAATGGTATCAAAGGTGATGTTTGAGAGATAGGATGGAGTCTAGAGTTATTCACAATGAGGATTTCATGGGATGGTAGGTTGACAGTGTTGGGTGACCTTGGTGCGTGAATTAGTCCAGGGAAGACCGATTAGGATACGTAATTTTAGGGCCCCCAGTGATCCGATGCAAGGACTCTCGACCTACCGAATGACTTTGTGAGACTACACTAATTGCAGGGTAGAGACCCGAGGAAAGATACAAGCATCATAATGACTTGTTTTCTAATGATTCTGGGGTTTTTTTAGAAATTAAAATGAATAATAAGTTTAAGGAAAAATTTGAGAATAATATTTTGCACTACTTGGGCTTAGGCAATCTTCGCTTAACTTGCAGCTATGGCACCTAGGAGACGACCACGAGTTGTGCGGGCGATCGAGGCCCACGAAGTCAACTTGGCCGATTGGCAAAGGATCGACCGAGAGGAGGAGGATGATCAGTGGTAGAAGACGCTTTAAGCATTTTAGCGATAGACCCCTGAGAAGTATGAGGGAAGCACCTCCCACATGAAGATGGAGAGCTGGCTAGAGAAGATGCTGATAGCTTTTGCCTTGATTTAAGCTCCGGCAGAGTACTGGGTTCCTTTGGTCGTGAGCCATATGTGGGGAGAAGGACATCAGTGGTGGACGCTCTACCTGGGGGAGAGGAGAGAGGCCGAGGTGGCATGGGCTGATTTCGAGAGGGAGTTCCGGGCAGAATTCATCTCTTATACGATGAAGGCGGAGAAGAGACATGAGCTACTCTCCCTCCAGCAGGGTAGTATGTTAGTGAGGGATATGGGGATCACGTTCAAGGACCTCCACCACTTCGCTCCAGACCTCTTTCTAGACGAGAAGTCCCGTGCAAGATGTTTATAAGAGGCGCTTTGACCCTCCCTCGAGTACGTTGTTACCCCCTTCACCTGGCCGACATACATGGAGGTCCAGAAGAAGGCCAAATTGGTGGAGAGGATACACACGCTAGGAGGTGTATCATGAGAAGGGATCCAGCTGGGATCATTGAAGGGGAAGTCCATTAGCACCTGGCCTCCAACATCATGACCCTCTAGGTTCTGACCAGCAGGGAGCAGGCCGCAACAGTTCCAGTTCCGATCACCTGATCCTCGCCCTTTTCCTTTGGGACTAGGACCGGGGTGCTTCGTCTGTGGGAGCCATGGAAATCTCCAAAATTAGTGCCCGAACCGAGTACAGCATGATGGTGGTGGAAAGGCCCAACACTCGCCCCAGTAGCTGGTTCCATTTAGGCCCTTCCAGCAGCAGCAACAGGAGCGGCGGGCTCCCGCTCCTCCAAGGGCAGGAGTTGCAGAGGAAATCCTACCTCACGGTGCTCATCAGGGACCTCGACCAGGGCATGGTTGGGGAGGCGGTTGACAGTCGAGAGGCAGAGGAGCTGGGCCTGGGCAGTTTCATGCCACAGAGGCAGCAGTTCTGGCAGGACCGAAGGTCGTTCGAAGTACGATCAGTTTTTTAGCACCCTTGCTTATGCCTTATTCAATACCGGAGCTTCATACTCCTTCATTGCACCCAGTCTAGCCCGTTCTTTGGGTCTAGATGTCGAGAGAAATCCCATGCCCCTGCTACTGAGCACACCAGTCAGAGGTCAAACCGACTTGTTATATGTTTTTTGAGGATGCAGACTGATGAAAGGGCCACATCAGTCATTCAGGGATCTCCTACTATTGCCGATACATCCATACGATGTCATCCTAGGCATCGAATGATTTTTATATGTGTGTGCTGTCATCGACTGCTTCCAAATAAGGGTCATGTTATCAGACATGGGTGTCCGGAGTGTTACTTTTACCGGTGAGTGGAGCGGTCAGATGGGCAGCAGGCAAGAGGAACACCTCCTCTCCTTGTTAGCTAAGCTGTCAGTAGGGTCAGTAGATGCTGAGATGGTGGAGGGACCAGGGATCGTCAGTGAGTTAATGGACATCTTTCCTAAAGAGGTAACGACTCTATCCCCTCAAGGTGATGTTTAGTTTGGGATAAACATGCAGCCTGGTGCTCGTCTGATTTCAAGGGATCCTTAGCAGATGGCACCTTCAGAGCTACGGGAGCTGCGGATTCAGATTGATGATCTAATGAAGAGGGATTATGTTCGACCAAGTGCGTCACCGTGGGGTTCTCCAATTTTGTTTCACAAAAAGTAGAATGGTGGTCTCATGTTGTGTTTAGACTACAAGAGGATGAATCAGGTGACGATCAAGAATCACTGCCCTCTTCCAAGGATAGACGATCTCTTTGACCCACTAAAGGGGGCAGGATGGTTCTCAAAGATCAACCTGTGGTCTGGGTATGACCAGTTGAGTGTAAAGGAGGGAGAAATCTTGAAGACGGCCTTCAAGTGAAGATATGTACACTTCAAGTTTTTATTCATGCCTTTCGGTGTTACGAACGCCCCAGCTGTGTCCATGGGGCTTATGAACTCCATCTTCCAGGAGTACCTGGATCGGTTTGTAGTTTTTTTCATCGAAGACATCCTGATCTATTCAAGATCAGAGGAGGACCACGTGGAGCATTTGAGGATGGTTTTAGTGGTCCTCCGATAGCACCAGCTCTATGGGAATTTGTCGAAATGAAAGTTCTGGATGAGAGAAGTACACTTCCTTGGGAACATAGTGTCCTAAAAGGGGGTAGCGGTGGACCCAAAAAATGTTGAGGTAGTTGTTTTTTGGGAAGCGCCCAAGAATGTGGTAGAGGTTCGTAGTTTCCTCGGGCTGGCAGGTTACTATTGGAGGTTTGTACCCAACTTCTCCCGAGTTGCAGCCCCTTTGACAGACATGACCAAGAAGGACTAGGTTTTCACGTGGAGTGAGAAGTTCGAGGAATCCTTCATCTATTTGAAGGAGAAATTGGTTAGTTCCCCAGTGCTAAGACTACCAGAAGAAGGGGCAGCATATGAGGTGTTCTGTAATGCATCAGGGCAAGGCCTCAGATGTGTGTTGATGCAGCGACAAGGGGTGATCTATTATGGGTCTAGGCAGGTACTCCCTCATCAACGTAATTATGCCACCCACGATCTGGAACTTGCAGCCATCGTTTTTGAACTGATGTTATGGTATCATTACCTCATCAGAGAATTATTTTTGGTCTTCACGGATCACAAAAGTTTTAGGTATGTCTTCTCCTAGCGGGACCTAAACATACGGAAGCGAAGGTGGATGGAGTTCCTCCAGGATTATGACATCGATATTTCCTACACTTTGGGAAAAGGGAATGTAGTGGCTGATGCTTTGAGTAGGAGGTCGCAGAAGGATGCAGTTCGAGAGGCAGCAGACGCCTGGAAGGCGATGGAGGAGTTGGCTGCCTTGTACCTGGATGCGAGGATGGATAGCGGTGGAGGTTGGTTGTATCAGATGACAGTGTAGTCTTCTCTCTTGTGGAAAGTGGAGGAGTCTCAGTGGGTAGACCCAGAGTGCAAAGTGATGCATGACCGAGTTGACCATGACAATGCTCCAGTAGGGTGGACAGAGGATGGTCAGAACCAGATTCTTTTCTGAGGAATGTAGTTTTTTCTAGAGGCGATACGCAACCATGTTCTTAGTGAGTTCCACAACTCACCCCTAGCAGTGCACCCGAGAGTTTCCAAGATGCACCAAGGTATGAAGAGACAGTTTTGGTGGCCTGGAGTAAAGGGAGCAGTGGCAGAGTTTGTGGCCATGTTTTTAGTGTGTCAGCAGGTGAAGGCTGAACACCGTGTTCCAAGCGGCCTTCTATAGTCTATAGATGTCCCCGAGTAGAAGTGGGACGACATATCGATGGATTTCATCAGGGGACTACCCAAGGTGCAAGGAGGCTGCGACGCCATCTAGGTAGTAGTGGACCGGTTGACGAAATCGGATCACTTTTTGGCGATCAAGTAGTTGAGTACAGTGGACCCTCTAGAACAGAGATATGTGGACAATGTAGTGCGGTTACATGGAATTCTGAGTTCCATAGTCTTAGATAGGGATACACGATTTACCTCGCGAGTCTAGAGGGGTTTGCATCATGCTTTTGTCACTCAGTTGCGCCTTAGCACTACCTTCAACCCACAGACAGATTGTCAGACAAAGTGCACCATCCAAACCTTGGAAGATATGTTGCAGGCATGTGTTCTAGACTAAAGAGGATCATGGGTGTGACAGTTTTCTTTGATATAGTTTTCCTACAATAATAGCTATAACTCTACCATTGGTATGGCTCCTTTTGAAGCCTTGTATGGGAGGCCATGCCTCTCACCCGTGTGTTGGACCGAAGTCGGAGAGGCGTGCATCCTTGGCCCGGAGGTGGTGCAGGGCATGACAGAGAAGTTTCAGCTTAAAGGGAATGGATGAAGGTGGCCCAGGGCCAAAAAAAGTCATATGCCTATAGCAGGAGAAGGCCCATGGAGTTTGAGGCAGGAGACCACGTCTTCTTGATGGTCTCCCCTTGGCGTGGACAACGGAGGTTCAGCAAGGTAAGTAAGCTTTCCCCCAAGTTCATCAGACCCTTAGAAGTGTTGCGGCTGGTCGGCGAAGTGGCCTACCAGCTAGCGTCGCCACCGCCGCTACTAAGGATACATGACGTCTTCCATGTGTCCCAGCTCCGTCGGTATCTTCACGACGATTATTCACACGTCCTCAGCTAGTGAGGGCTAGAGATCGAGGACGACATGACCTTTGTGGAAAGACCAGTGAGGATCGAGGGTGATGAGGAGAAGGTTCTTCATGGGAGAACCATTCTCTTGGTTCGTGTGTTATGGAGACATGGTGGGTTTGAGGAGAGTACCTAGGAGAAGGAAGCACAGATGTGTGCCCAGTGCCCAGAGTTTTTTTGGGTTTTGTGTTGTTCTGTTTATACTTGTTGTGATGGAGCGTTTTACCATGTTGGCTATGAAATACGTGGTTTTTCTATTCTCTGAATGTTTTTGGAAAGTCCCGGCTATAGGGAGGGGTGGACCCGACCTCTAATAAATACTCCTTATGATGGATGCGATTAAACCCATGCGGGCAAGTCAGTTATGCCCAAAGCGGATAGTATCTTGACATGGGGGAAGAGGCTCCCCAAACCATGTGATTGGACAGTTTGACCCTGATATGTTTCTTGGTTATTGAGAGGGATTTTTTTAGATCATGCAGAGATTCACTCCTAAGAGGTATCTTTCTAGGTGGTTGTTCGGACCCTCTCTTTCCTTCAGGGTTGTTTTGATTCTTGAGGGCGAGAATAGTTTAAGAGGTATCTGATGTAATGGCCCGGGTTTTTGGGGATCCATTACTTTGTAAAAATATGATGTTTGAGGTATTCTGGGTGGTTTGGAAGGCCATCCCACCTTCTCGGTGACTCTTAGTAGTATACTTGGCCTACCGATAACCTCGGCCTACCGGTAGACTTCACCTACCAGTGACCTTGGTGTACCGGTAGATCTCGGCTACCGGTAGCTATCTCCAATAGACAGCTCTCATCTATCGGTAGCTCTCAACTACTGGTAGATCTCGGCTACCGTTCACTGTCTCCAACCAGTAGCTATTGCCTACCCCCCACGGGGTTTTCAATAGCGCATACTTTTTGTGCAAATTGGGTTTTAAACCTAGTTTTGAACCCTTGTTTTAAATCCCATTAATTCCCATTAATGTAGTTTAATTAAATGATTGGTGAGGTACCCTGGTGTGTGTCGGTTTAGACCACCCCGAAAGGTGGGGACCCATTAATGACGTGTGGGGTGTCCCAACCGCGTGGTCAACCCACAATCCCCCTCCTTATGCGGTTTCGATTTTTTCTCTTCATATCTTAACTGTCCCGAGCATGCTGTATCTTAGCCTTTATTAGCCTTTATAACCTAAAGGATTATCCCTATGTTTTCTTTTCTCTATCACCCTGAGGTCGGATTACCCTTCCTCCCAATGAGTTGTAACCCGATGATGTCTTCCTTGATCGTGTTTCGTGGAGCTCCTGCTACCCACGCGGGGACTTAAAGACGATCCTTGATCAGTCAGGTAGGGGTTTCACCTTCGTCTCTCCATTCTGGGTATCTTGCGGGGTGGGTAAGCTACTGCTTCTGTACAATTGAATGAACAAAACATTAATGAAGTTAATAAACGGATTCTAAAGAATGAAGGGGAGAGGTGTGATCGATGATGCTACTATGTTTTTCTCCTCTTTCGTGATTAATGATTTCTGAATTGTACGAGATTATGCCTACTGAAAATCATGGTCATTGGTGGTATTTCTCGGTGCACTAATTTACCATTTCCTCTTGTGATGTTCAAATGTCTTGTATTTTGGTTGTGAACCATTTACTGTGAAAATTAAATTGGTTAATTACGTATTTTGGACTAAATAAATTGGGAGCACTATGATCAACTCATTTTCTATGATAACCACGGTTTAAGCCCAGTGGAATTGAAATCATGGAGTGTGTTAATTCTTTTAAGTCTGAAAATGCATGTTGAGTCTGTCGTGTGTTGGTAGTATTGGATTAGTTGTTTCCTCCACGGGCTAAGTACGGGCGAACTTATGGTTTTCTTGGATAGGGGCTTAGATTGTTGGGGTGATGTGGGTGAGGATGGAATCCTCTGTTTGTATCACGAATTGGGGTGGGATCCTCTTCTGTTGTGAAACCTTCTTATTCATAGTTCAGGGAACTTGGGATTGTATCTCACTTTGACCTGATTTGGTTCCAATACATGGAGTGATCTCACTTGATGTGTTTTTACAAGAGAACTGGATGTGAATGTTTAAATTTCTATTGGGTGTACTTTTTTTTCCTTGGCTTGTGCTTATGCTTACTAGTTTCCCAAGTAGGTGCAGAAACTTATTTAAACATTATTACTAAACATGAAAACAATGATGGGACAAATGGGGATTTGGTTTGGTGTGAGTTGTGACTTGGGAATGGATGTTGTTCTATTCTCTTATGAATGACTAGTAAGGATTGTGTTATTTAGGCTGGCTGAAGAAAAACATAGATTGGGTGAGTACTTGTTACCTATACATATACTTGTACTTTTGGTGTTTCTTATTCGTGCCCCAACCAAGTTGATCACTTAGTGTCAAACACCCCCATTTCATGGGTGAGGGTGTTTTTCTCAACACTCCTATGAGTGGCTAGTTATTAGCTCCTTTTCTGCTCCCTTTCTCGACTAGCCCAAGACTCTACGGGCATGTTGTGATGGCCTGAAGTCCATTATTAGGCCAAGAATCATTGGGCAGGGTAGTGTGGTGGTTGGCCCAATTGTGTGTTGGTAGGTGGTTCCCCAAAAATCATCCGGATGAGGCCCATGTGTCTTTGGGTGTGGCAGTGGTGGTTATGGCCTAGGTGTTTGCAGGTGTGGTTACGTGTGACAGTTGTGGCCCAAGTGTTTGCGGGCAGGTTAGTGGTTGTGCCCCAGGTGTTAGCGGGCGTGATGTGTGGTTGTGGCCCATGTGTGTGCGGGCGGGGTATGGCAGTGGGACTGTGATGAGAATCACAGGATTGGTCTGATGCGTAGGATTTCTTCAATAACCAGTGGGAAAGTGGCGCGGGGTACCCAAACATCAATGTGACATTACTATACATTACATGACTTGCTTTATTTGGGGAGTGTGTCATGGTGAGGTTTGGGTGGTTAGCCTTCTTTCTAGGTGCTTGGTTATCTCTTTTCTCATAGGGAATTAGTATGCCTACCCCCTTGTGTACGGGAGTCTTTGGTTTTCCTACGGGGTATACTTGTATGCTCACCCTACGTATATAAAACTGCTTTCTGGTTTCCAGGAGGACTTCAAGGATCGTGCTAGACCGTACTTGCTTGGACCTTTGGGGTAGTAGTAGTTGTTGTTTTCCTTTTTTGGTACCTTTTTTTTTACTTTTGGCGTTTTGTGGCTTGTATCGTTTACCTTTGATATTGCATATGGGAATGGTTTACTTTCATCCATACTTGCACTTTAAGTTTTGGTGTTGTGGGTCATACTATCTTATCTCATGATCCTATTAAAAGAAAAAGGGTAATGCCTTTTATTTAGTGAGTGATTCTATACCCTTGGTGTTGGTCGCTACTCTGGGACCTATTGAAGATGGGTTTTGGGGGTCATTATCTCTCCTTCAACTTAAAGAAGGAAGGGCCTGGAAATCTGCTGACCCTTCACTCCTTTCGGTGAAGGCAGGCTGTGACACTAGGTTTAAAACACTTGGGGTATATGCATTACTAAATTCAAGATATCATTTTGAACTATGATTATGTGGAAAAATACATATATGAATATATGTTATGAATTAGATCATGGAAATCATATATCAAAGTATATAAATTCATAAGTTGTAGAATTATATGCAATTTATATGTTTTACATTTATTTTAATTATTTATATATTTATAAATTTAAACGATACTCATCCATAACACTATATTGGAAAATTTAAATGGTTATATACAAAATCAAAAAGAAAAAGGTAGGGTCATCATCCATTGTTGTTTGAATTTATTCATATCATGAATGTTTACAAGAACTATTAAAACACTACCACAATGAATGGATGTAGATATGATAATGAAAATGGAAGATGGATAAATTATTACATCCCAAGTATTTAAATCCCCCTATCAATTTTATTTGGATAAATGTTTTATTGAATATTTTTGTACTCCATTTGGTGGAATATTATAGAAATTATGTGATAGATTGATTTTCCCTATATAGAGCCATCATAAATTGTCATGATAATTAAATTACTCTGTTTATCAAGAATCAATCACCGATTATGTACAAGTACAAGGAAAAGGATGAATCTTATTTAGCACCTACATCTAATGAATGGATATTATTTACATTTATGAATTCATATCTAGCACAAATGATTCAGTCTTGGGAAAATATACACCTTGAAGACTTTCCCATTCCGAGGGAATATAATGATGTGTTACCAAATAATTTCCTGGTCTTCCTCCTTGATGAGAGGTTGATCATTCAATCGAGATTATACCTAGGACATTTCCATTATTCTGGAATCCTAATAAATTTTATGATATGAAACATGAGGATATGAAAAAAAAACCCTTGAGAATATGGATATATAGTTCTTACACCGTAGTGCTTCACTATGGTGTTCACTAGTACTCTTCGTCAAGAAGAATGTCAGTTTAATGGGCCTTCGAATTGATTATCATTAACTCAATAAGATCACTATAATGAAAAAAGAATCCTTTTCTACGTATTGTTTAATTGTTATATCATCAAATTAGAGAAAAATACTTCTCCAAGGAGGATATATAGTCATGATACTGCTATCGTAGGGTGAATAAGGAGGATATCCACAAGACTACTTTTCATAAATTGAAGAGTAACAATATGTTCACATTAAATCCATTTGGACTCCAAATTTATATAGAAATATTCATCGATGTGATTAATAAAGTCTTTAGATATTTCCTCATCAAACATTTCATATAATTTATAGATTATATCCTATTATTCTCCTCAAAAATGGATGATCATGAAGTGCATCCAAGTATGGTGCTAAAGAGCTTATGATAGAAAAAACGTTCTGAAAAGTATAGAATATGTTTGTTGTTGTTGAAGGATGTATCATTCTTAGGTAATATCATCACATGAAATGGGATATATGTGGACCCTTTTAAAATAAAAGAAATTAATGTATGGTTGACGTTAACATCTTTGATAGAGATATATTTTTTTTGGTTAGCAACGTACTATTGTCTGTTCGCATTAAATTTTTTATGACTGTTAAACTTTATAACAAAGATAATTCATAGGGGGTTCATGTTTTATGTAAATTAAAAATATAAAGATATGTTTGTGGATTTGAAGATTAATTTTATCATGGAACCTGTACTCAGACTACCAACAAGTGGAGAACATTTCATGGTATTTAGGGATTCATTGTGGAAGTTATTTTCATATCTGTTAATGAATAATGACAGTGTGATAGCATACGCCTCATGGATGCTAAAATATCATGAAAAGAGCTACCAAATTCATGATATGGAGTTAATAATAGGGATATTTCAATTGAAAATATATTAGCATTATATCATTAGGCAGACTATGAAACATATTGAACATAAATTCTGCAAGTATATATTAACAGTGAAAGAACTGAATATGTACCAATGATTATATTTACAGGTGATCAAGGACCGTGAATTCTAAATCCAACACTATAATGGGATTTTTAATAAAGTTTTAGACACTTTAAGTAAATATGATCAATCAATCCTACCAATGATGATAATTTTGATGGACCAGATCTTCATAGACATGATGGGAATAGAATTGGGAATCATAAAGAATAGAATATCATCAATCCATTCATGTATGAACATTCAACACTCTTATCTGAATATGAGAAAGGATTCCCCGATTAAAGATATGGGAATTTATCGGAATGATGAAACTATAGGAAAAGGTAAATCCTTGGAGTTCAATGTAAATGATGTAGAAGTTGTCTGATTTGGGACATAGATATGTGTACCATCAAATCATTTGTAAACGAATGAGTTTTTGGATGATGCACGTTGTTCAAATTTCATCATCCCTCAATAGAGAAAAAATATTAACAAATATATCTTCAAGCATGATTATTAGTAATATATGAAAAAAATGTATTGTGGGATATATATCAAGATATCTCTCATGACATAATGTTAAGGCATAATTAAAAAAATACTAGTGGATGATGTAACCATTACTCATATAAACATGGGTAAGAAAAAAATCACCATGGGAATTGTCATTGGACTTCTTGAGATATCAAGAGGGAATAATTTTATCTGGGTTGTGGTGGACCATCTTACAAATAATTTACATTTTTTCAAAAAAAATGGGACATCTCACTTGATTAACATTCAAGGATATACATTTGAAAAGTGGTGAGGTTTCGTGGAACACCATTATCCATTGTATCTAATCAAGACCCCTATTTTTTCTCTGTTTTTGAAGAGTCTTCAACATGATCTGAAGAACCAGAAGCTCTTATGTAATGGATTTTCAACCTCAAATTAATGTCTAGTCTATTCAGACTATCTAGACAGTTTAATAAATGATTATATAATGCTTGATTGACCTCAATGGATGATGGGATTAAATTGTTCATCTGGCAAAGTTCTCGTTAAATAATAATTTGTTGTCTAGTATCCTAATGGCTCTCTATGATTACCTTTATGGAAAGAGGTGATGATCACATTTATGTTGGGGTGAATTTGGGGAACTAGAATTGTAGGGTGATGAAATGGTTGAAGAAATTGTGGAAATGGTCAAGACCATTCAGAAGTACATCATTTTTTCTTAGAGTTGAAAAATATCTATGAAATAAATTTTTTATGAGACATATAGTTTTATGTTGGATACACGGTATTCATATGCATATCTACATGGAAGAGATTCATGAGATTTGTATATAATGGAAATATTATTGCATTATATTTTTAACCTTGGAGATAATTGATCACATAAGAGCACTAGACTATTGACTAGAACTCCAAATAAACCTATCTCTAGTATATTATGTAATCAATATATCTCTATTGAGGAATTACATATCATATCATTCACATGTACTCAATCCAGATATGGTACCTTTGTAGAAATACATGTTATATGAGGAGAAACCGGTCATGATCTTTGATCACAGATAAAAATTTCAAAGAAACGGGAAAATGAACATGGTGAAACTGTTGGGGAGATACCACCAGTTTGAAGAAGAAATGTGGGATCTTGAAGAGGTGATGAACCAATTTTACCATCTTCTATTTTATTGTGGGAAATGAAAATTTCAAGGGTGAAATTATTTAGTGGGATGATTGAACCTTCTCGAACTATTATTAATAAAATTCCCCATATGATTGAATTTAATGTCATAGTATGTTAACTTCTTATAGAAAACACATGAACTACATTGAAATTATTATTGTATATTTCAATTTAAAGGCCATTAATTATCATTACCAATGATAATTTAGTTGTTGATTAGTGATCCCATGATTAGTATAAATATAGGGTATCAAAATTCAATCAACATTGAAAAAGGATGTGAAAGAATCAAATACTGGGATAATACCATATGAGGCACATTTATCAGATCTTTTTTTGTAGATAAGACTAGTGATCTTCATTTTTTGATTAATCACATTTTGGGAACCAACATATTAGGCATAAATGAATCCATTTACTAGTGATGTTCTAGATCATCAAGATCACAAATCAAACCATGTTCTCTAAACCACCCAATGAATGATTTATCATCACACACCTTACTCTCATGGAATTTTATGTCAATCAAAAGAGATATGTATCAATACCAAACAAAAATGATTATTTATATTTTGTAGAGTAATGAATATATTTTCATTTCATTTTCATTACTATATAAATGATTTAGATATAAAAAAATATTTATTATTAATTAGTATTCAATTTTAATAAAGAAGTTTATTTTCTCAATATAATTTATTTTTTAGTTAAATAATATTTTAATAAATTATAATTAAAATTTTAAATATAATTGATTATATATTATTGATGATATTAGAGGTAATTTTTTTATTGGTCTAAAAAATTATCATTGTTAAGAAACCCATCATTTTTAAATATATATCCATTATTATAAAGAAACTGAAAATTCAAATTTCTTGAATGTTATTATGATTAAAATAATATTATTTTTGTAATCATAAAAAAATTACAAAATAGTGAATGTATCATAATTTTTCAAGATAATCAAATTTTCTGGAAGTAAATAAAGATTGTATTAATATACTATGTCTTTTAGGATATCATAATAGTCAAATAGTGATATAATAAATAATATAAATGGTATCTATGACCAAATATATGTTTTCAATATAATACAATTAATATAATATTTATTTGATATATTTTAGAAATCTATAATTAATCCCCCAAAACAATTAATATATTTTATGGTTTTAAAATCATTTATTTAAGAGTATGTCTCACCATTATAACAACAGGGTTATTATTTTATTCTATTCATCCTTTTGAATAATAAAATAATTATAAACACTACCATTTTGTTTAATCCATCATAAAAAACCATTAAATGGTTTTTGGTTTTGATTATTTGATTTTGTAGATTCCAAAACCAGAATAAAAATTAAACCCACAATCTTTCACTACATAAACCCACCCAATCACCTATTTCTATTCAATAAAAATATTTATAGAATTTTATCACTCTTCACTATACAATATAGAGTTCTCTATATGATCACAATTTCTCACAAGAATCCCCTCCAACGCATTTTATGTCACACCCTCAAATAAGGGATTTCTCTCCTCTCATTTCCATTCAATCTCATATTTTATAATATGTCTCTTAATTTCAATTTTCATATGTGAGGATATGTTCTTGCATATCCCCTTATGGTAAAACCATTTTATAAATGATTATATCCCCCACTTAATTCTCATTATTCCCTTAATTTTCCTTTGTGAACAATGCTTACCATGCCGAAAATTAGTAATGATTATTTTTGTTGTCCTCATTATTAATGTATCTTTATGATTTTATACATAATATTTCCTATTTCTAATGTTTGGAATTTATTTCCATGACCTATTAGTTCCCATTTTATTTATAAATTATTATATTCCCCATTTTCTCTCATCAATACGTTTGATGGATTTTGACGTGACATCGTTATGCTACAATAATTTCACTACAATTTCCCATGCCAATACAACTATTTAGTGAATTCAATATTGATTTACTATCAATGTTTTTCACCTTAATGAATATATAATTACTAATTTTGGACTTTTATTTATTTATTAAACATTCAATAACAATGGAATATATTATTATGCTGAATTAATCTTTGTTTTATGATTAATGTGGGACTTTTAGCATGAGAATGAAATGAATGTGATAGGTGAATCTAGAATTTAATAGTGCTAGAATGAATTGGATAATCTTTTGTCTCATGGTATGTCATATTGTGATAGAGAGTGAAACCGATTCCATAATGGGAATTTCACCATTATGATTTCATGGAATTTGTCCTTGACCTCTCTTTATGATTCAGTGTTTTAAAATGTTACTGCATTTCCCACTCTTCATTTATGTTTATCATGAAATATCATTTTTTTTTCATGTTTATAATTCTCACTCCCTTATCCCCATTGATATTACTATTGTATAAAATTTATTAATTTATTCATTGTATATTCCATTACTAGGATTTATATCACACTTCTTTCTTCTTCATGTCCCCAGGTTATCCCATGCCGTTGTATGTGAGAGCATGTTAATGATGTTTTCAACCATGATATTTAATTTCCTATATTAAATTGTTATGTAATGTACCTATTTTCCAAAAAACTAGTCCTATAAATATTTTGGGTTTTATTAAATGTAATATAAATGAATAAATCATATTTTAATGTGTATGAAACATATGGGTTGTCTTGGTGAAAATCTCTTGGCTAAAATAAAATCATAGACAAGGTGGTGGTCCACGAATAGGGGTTCTTAAATGGTGGTCCAAGTTTCTTTGGAACCATGGATTGGTACTACCTCGAATGGCATACATAGTTTATCATTAAATAGTTGTACACTCTATATATTATTGTAGTGTGGTGATGATAGACTGAGTAAATCAGGTACTTTGCGCAATTTTTTTCTCCATGAATTATGGGTTTCATTTATGATGCACCACACATTTGTGTTATATACATTAGAATTTATGAACATTATTCTTTTATTAATCTATATTTTATCATATATTATATCCTTAATGGATTAGATATAGGTTTAAAAGGACTCTACTATGTCTACATAATTTAAATTTTGTATTATTTCAAGATTAGCATCTATTTTCTTCCTCCCAACAACTCCCAAGTATCAATTTGTTTGAGATATCTTTTATTTATTTATTTAAATTATTGGTTTTAGGGTATTTAATTGAGTGTTTTTATACTAATCCTCGTACAGAATTTATGCTCACACTTATAGTTTTTGTGCATATGACATATGATTTTGAAGATGCACCTGTTATATATTGATCTATTATAGGATTGTCTGGATCTGGATCACGGTTATATTTTGTGACCCATTATAGATCATGGTAGTTAATTAATGTGGTGGTAAAAATTATATCATGACATTGATCCACAGGTACACATATTTAGGATGAAACATAATTTATCTTTTTTTAGTTGGATTGAGAGTCTGATTAAATGTAAAATTACATTGTATTTCCTTATAGGAGACACTATTTTTACTAGATATCTCATGAAATAATTATATAATATTTAATTAGACATTTATTTATATTAATATTCCTTTTATACGTTATTATTGAACTATTTTTTCATTTATATAATTATAATATGTTAATATAGGCTATGTCTTACCAGGTTGTGTGATATACTATTCTCTAATATACACTAGAACATGTCTTATCAGGGGAAATATTATGGTTACCAATTTTTCATACTATTATCCTTGGTGGTATTATTGGATTTTGAGCGACATAATGTCAATGAATTCATGATTACTTGAGGGGAATGTATTTCATGTTGCATATATTAAGTTACTGTAGAGACCCGAAGCTTGACGTACATGGACATTACATTACTTTTGATGAATAATTAATAAATAACAAAAACAGACACACAAGGATCTTAATAGTTTAGTGTCTTTGGAAACTCAGAATATAATCTTCTAATCATGGTGAAAGATCTTCAACATCTCCATTAATGATCTTCCCCTTTTGTTTTCTTACCTAAAACCTTTTTTTAAATCCTTAGTTACGATATGCTTAGTATGGATATGAACCTCTTGTATAATGATTTAAATAATGTCATTGAATTATTAAATAATCATATTCATTGTTATGACATCATATATGTTTCACTTATGACTTTATATTACCCTTTCTTTTGTAAATTCCATGTTAAAGAAGCGTTTTTGGTAAAATCATTTCATTTATCGTATGTGTTTCGACTTCTCGTTATCGATATTATTACTTATATCCTGATTTACATAATTCCATAATGTAAATCATCATTTATATATAATATATATTCATCACATTCATATATATTATAGATCGATAAAAGGAATAAAATCGATCGTTCATGGAGACGGTAGGCCATACGTACGCATGAACGCTGTTTTCGTTTCCTTATTGAACTGAATGAAACTAAATATATGATATAAATCAATATATGCATAAATGAAGTAGAATTATTATTTCATATATTTCATTTTTATTCATTATATAAACTTTATGATCATTCATTTATGGTTAACATGGAGAATGAATCTCATCGCGTCGTGGAGACGGTAGTCCGTACGTAAGCACGAGTGATGATATCGTTCCAATAATTATTGAATAGAATTGAAGTGGATGGTATAATATATCAGAATCAGTATTATGTTATAATAACCAAATATATTTATTCTTTAAACCATTATACCCATCCATGTTATTTGTTGGTGAAAAAACAGATTACACCAGGACGTGGAGACAGTATTCCGTACGTACGCACGCGCGTTGATTTTATTTTCTGTAGGATGGATAGAAGGTGAAATAGGTTTTTTTCATATTTATAATAACATATAATTATATTATGGATACTGATGTTATTACTTAATAATGAAACAACTAAAGAGGAGGGAGTAGAAGATGAATGGAACTTGAAGAAAACGGTAGAAGGTATTACCTATTTCTCGAAGTGCCTCCTTTAAACATTCTCTTAGGGCACTAGAGCTGGTCTTCTGAGAAGACCAGTACCTATAGTAGGTTTATAAGGAATTGGGGAATTGAAATGGGGAGGGGTTGGTCGAGCTTGAAGGCTAAAATTGGTGTGAGGAGGATAGGGAGGAGGTGCCCTTTTATAAGGGAGGAGAGAGGCACCTTTGGAAATATAAGAAATATTAGATTATATTCAATCCCAAACCCACTTAAAAACATCCAAAATGACTCATATCCGAATAATAGATGATATAGGGTTGTAATATCATCAACCAATAAAATTTATACATGTTAAGAATTTATTTTAAACATTATCAACTAGATTTATCGTTATTTATCAATTTAATTTTATTTGTGGTAATAATATTCTAAACATTAAATTTTTATAAATAATTACATACGTGTTGTGAATTTTCAATAATTTGATACTTTATGACATTTTCGACCATATAAATTTCAATTTATAATTTTTAAATATTATTTTGATTTTTATACAATTTTATAATATGTTATTCTTATAAAATAACAATAGGGTCAATTTTGACACTATTCATTTATTTGAATTTAAATAAACAATATACAGAATATATGTTCGAAATAAAAGATTTAATAGATTCATAACCTGTCATATTTGTCTTGAAAATTAGTGAAGCACATTAAATAGTTCATATAATATTTATTTTAATATTTTTAAAACCATTTATTTGATATTTCTCTTAATAAAATAATTTCAACACCACTATTATGTCACCCTTAATGATAATTATTTAATCCCTAAAAATTATAAATAAACTCATATGATATAGATAATTTTATTAGATTTCTGGAGACTATTTATATCCAAATTTTAATGAATTTTATACCTAAACTAAAATTAGTATATTTATAATATTGAAGAAAGTGACATGTTGTCACTTTCTTTGGTTTTAATAATAATTAAATTATTTTCATGGAAAAAAGTCCATTAAATGAATCTAATCCGACCCTTAGGTGATATGTGTCATATGTTAGTCATCCAATAGGATTTTGGAAGTGTTAGGGTAATTTTATAATCTTTTATTTACCCTTAATTACCCGATTTACCTTTAACTATGGTAAATAAAATTTTCCGTAGTTACTAATCATAATGCCCAAAAAATAAAAAGTAGCTTATTACCATAATTTGGACCCACTGATTCCAAATATGGAATCCATTTTTCCAAATTCAATACACAAAAGTTGCAGAAATTAAATTAAAATTAAACTCGTTGTCGAAAGAAAACGGGTTTTTGTTTAAAACATTGCAAAAGATTGAAATGATTTAACCTACGAATTCAATGTAAAATAAATGATAATGATATAAATTATATTAAATGGTAAAAATATATTATATTTATACTTTAAAACCATTAAATATTATAATTTAACCATATAAATTATTACGATGAAAAAACTTGTTTTTAAATAAAATATAGCGTGTTTTTACTTTTCATTAAAATATGAAAGTTATCAGAAAAATATCAAAACTTTATCCAATGTAAATATTTATATCCTGATTAAATATAAGAAGTTTATTTTGTAAAATTGAACTTATAAACATGTCAAAAACAAGATTTAATGTAGATGCGCCATTAAAAGGCGGAAAAACTGCATTTTTTTAAAAATACTTATTTTACCCGAAAAAATTATTTTGTTCAAATAACTTGTTCTAGAAAATGTGTATGATGAAATAATAATGTTATAACTTTAAAAATTTAGTTAATACTATTCGTAAAGTATATTTCATAATAATATTATAACCATATATCATTGTTTAGTGAAACCTGATATTGCGTACAACACACGCTATCGAGGAAAGTCGTGATTGCGTGTAATGCAAGGCAAGTCAGGGTTGTGTGTTGTGCAAGAATCATTCACTGTTTCATATAAAATAATACAACCATATTTCATTTATACATTGAATATATATATATATATATATTCACTCAATGTTGCGAACATGAAATTGTGTGTAACACTATCCAAGAATAGTGTTATGTATACTACAAGCTAATGCGGTGTTTTGTATAGTACAAGATAATCATGGTGTAGTGTATAATATAAGATAAAAGAAATTAAAAATAACATAACTCATAAAATCTTTGGGTGTTACATTCTACCCCCCTTAAAATGAATGTCGTCCTCGAAATTCGTCGGGGTTATAAATCATTTACTATTCATAGAAACCCACATCGTAAAAAAGAATACTAAAACTTAATTTTAAAAACATAAGTAAGAAATGTAACGATTATATAATGTAACTCATCACTGGGTTTTCATATAGGAGAACATAGGTGAAAATATGGATATGGATGAAAAATCTAACCATTAATTTCTAATGGAGAGTGGTAGAAAACATGGCTATGAAAAAGCCATCAATAAAAAAGCCATAAATTTGTGATTATCTAAGGTACCATCTCATGCATCGGATATAAGAGCACTTAGACAACATTTTTGGTTTTCAATATCATTTTCCTAAATTTGAAAATTTTTAATTAGAAGAAATACTTGCTGGATTTTGGTACATTCTCACTTTTGTTCGTGCTTTGAACAATTTCCACTTCATCTCTTAAAGAAATGAAGTTGAATTTGTTATTTGTGAAGTGTTAATAGATCATGTGATAGAATGATGGGTCATTCTATATGTTTCAAACAAAAGGTTAGAAAAAGTTATCAAATATACATAAGTCCATCTATGGTGAGGTTAATAATATACGATTCCAAAAATGAACTTATACTTCATATATCATACCGCTTAATAAAATATAACTCGTTTATACTAACCAGGGACTTCCTGTAGGCCAGTGGTAGGCGATAAAGGCCAGTCGCACTTCAGTTGTGGGTTCGATTCCCACAGCCTTTTCCAACGCGATGGGCGGTCGCCCATCCTGCAGGTTGTCCTTTTTCTAAAAATACATTACTATAACATCCCATCAATAATATGGAGAAAAGTTCTATCCTTAAACAATACTAACTTATGTCCAACATAATCCATTTCAATCTTTAGGCTTATCTAAAATACTTCGGTCCAAGCTCATAGTATAAGGAGAAGAATTACTAGAAAGTTTATCTACCAGGAATGTGAATACAAGCATTTATCTCACATATATCATAAGATATATCTTGTTGGTTGCATTCCAAACACATGAATACCGTAGTCATATATTCTTTTGAAACATAAATTACCATAGAACCTTAGTGAAAACATGAATACTGAAAAAAGGTAACTCTTTCCACATACCAAAACCCCAAAAAATCCATATAATCAAACCATAATATCACTTAGTCCTTATATCAGTCATGAGCTCATGAATACTATCAAACATCTCATTATCTTCTTATCCCTTTATTATGCGCATATCATCTACTTTCCAAAAAATATCTGAATAACCTTCCATGGTTACCGGTACCATTCAACACATACTTTCAAATACTTTAGGAAAAACAATAGTGTAACAATCCTTAGATGATTCTTTCTTCCATAGTACCATACATTATTCATTATAAACATACAATCATTCCAGTAACTTCTTAAACCACTGAATGAGCTTCATCATTTCTTTCATGTCATATTTCATTTGTAGTCTTTTCATCATCATCCACATAAATAATACTCATATGACCATACTGATTCTGTTCATGAGATTTTCCCTTAGGAAATTGGTTTGCATAATGCCCATACATTCCACATTTAAAACATCTAGTAATTGTTGATGTCGTAGCAATACCATTATCCTTGTCCATGGTGTTAACTGAAACTTTTCCTTTGCACTTACTGGCTTTGTGTCTTTCTTTTCCACACCCAAATCATCTTCCAGTTCCTTTGAAACAATCTCCCCGATGCCTCTTCCCACATGATTTACATGAGGGAAATTGAACTTTGTTTCCTCTATGATCATCATGAAACTCCATCTTTCTCTTATTATCTGAGTTGGGAAACTTACCAAAGCTGAGATTATTGATAATATTATGAGATTGCTGATTATTCATAATAACGATGTTTAGACTTTCGAATATCGTTTCATTTGGTTGCTCATGAAGAATATCATTCCATTGTCCTTCATATCCTCCATTATCGCGAATCTTCCTATTTCCAGTCATTTTCTAAAACCCAAAAAGAATAGTGTGAGAGGTAAAAATCATGCTAGGGAAAACAACATAATAAAGGGGGAGTACATTCAATATCTAACATCTTAGGTTTAATTCTAAGATTATTAGCACAATTCTAGGACTATAACCTATACGTATACTTAACCTTAGGGACATCCCTAGACATACCTTAGAAATATCTCTAGGGATATCACTAATTTTTTTGCATCCTAGTTTCCAAAGGTTGACTAAACCAGTCCTCTGATACCAACTGTAGAGACCCAAAGCTTGACGTACATGGACATTACATTACTTTTGTGGACTACTTAATACATAACAAAAAAAGACACATAAGGATCGTAATAGTTTAGTGTCTTTGTAAACTCGGAATATAATATTCTAATTGTGGTGAATGATCTTCAACATCTCCATTAATGATCTTCCCCTTTTGTTTTCTTACCTAAAACCTTTCATTAAATCCTTAGTTCAAATATGCTTCGTATGGATCCAAACCTCCTGTATAATGATTTAAATAATGTCATTGACTTATTATATAATCATATTCATTGTTATGATATCATATATGTTTCACTTATGACTTTATATTACCTGTTTTTTTGTAAATTCTATTTTAAGTAGCGTTTTGGTTAAAATAATTTCATTTATCATATGTGTTTTGACTTGTCGTTCTTGATATTATTAATTATATCCTGATTTACATAATTCCAGAATGTAAAACATGATTTATATATAATATATATTCCTCATATACATATATATTATAGATCGATAAAAGGAATGAAATACACCGTTCATGGAGACGGTTGGTTGTACGTACGCATGAACGTTGTTTTCGTTTCCTTATTGAATTGGATGAAACTAAATAGATGACATACATATATATATATACATAAATCCAATAGAATTATTATTTCATATATTTCATTCTTATTCATTATATAAACATTATGATCATTCATGTATGGTTAACAAGGAGAATGAATCTCATCGCGTCCTGGAGACGGTAGTCCGTACGTACGCACGAGCGATGATATCGTTCCCATAATTATTGAATAGAATTGGAGTGGATGGTATAATATATCAGAATCAATATGATTTTATCATAACCATATATAGTTAGTCTCTACACCATTATACCCATCCATGTAAGGTGTTGGTGAAAAAATAGATTACATCATGGCTTGGAGACGGTATTCCGTACGTACGCACGCGAGGTGATTTTGTTTTCCGTAGGATGGATAGTATGTGAAATCGGGTTCTTTCATATTTATAATAACATATTAGTATATGAGGGATACTGATGTTATTACTTAATAATGAAACAACTAAATAAGAGGGAGTAGAAGAAGAATGGAACTTGATGAAAACGGTAGAAGGTATTACCTCTTTCTGGAAGTGCCTCCTTTAAACTTTCTCTTAGGGAACTAGAGTTGGACTTTTGAGAAGACCAGTACCTCTAGTAGGTTTCTAAGGAAGAGGGGAAGTAAATGGTCAGGGGTTGGCCGAGCATGAAGGCTCAAATTGGTGTGAGGAGGAGAGGGAGGAGGTGCCCTTTTATAAGGGAGGAGAGGGGCACCTTTGGAAATATAAGCAATATTAGTTTATATTAAATCCCAACCCCACATAAAAACATCCAAAATGAATCATATAATAATATTAGATGAGATAGAGTTGTAATAACATCAACAAATAAAATTTATACATGTTATGAATTTATTTTAAACATCATCAACTTCATTTATCCTTATTTATCAATTTAATTTTATTTGTGGTAATAATATTATAAATTTTAAATTATTATAAATAATTACATATGTGTTGTGAATTTTTTATAATTTGACACTTCATGTAGTTTTAGACCATATAAATTTAAATTTATAATTTTTAAATATTTTTGTGATTTTTAAACAATTTTATAATATGTTATTCTTATAAAATAACAATAGTGTCAATTTTGACACTATTCATTTATTTGAATTTAAATAAACAATATACAGAATATATGTTCTAACTAAAAACATTAATAGAATTATAACATGTCAAATATTTCTATAAAATTAGTGGAGCACATTAAATAGTTCATATAATATTTATTTTAATATTTTTAAAACCATTTATTTGATATTTCTCTTAATATAATAATTTCAACGTCACTATTATGTCACCTTTAATGAGACTTATTTAATCCCTAAAAATAATAAATAAATTAATATGATGTAGATAATTTTTTTAGCTTTTTTTGGCTATTTTTATATAAATTTTCATGAATTTTATCACTAAACTAAAATTATTATACTTATAATATTTAAGAAAGTGACATGTTGTAACTTTTTTTAGTTTTAATAATAATTAAATTATTTTCATGGAAAAAGTCCATTAAATGAATCTAATCCGACCCTTTGGTGATATGGGTCTATTTTTAGTCATCCAATAGGATTTTTTTAGGTGTAGGGTAATTTTATAATCTTATATTTACCCTTAATTAACTGATTTACCTTTAACTATGGTACATTAAAATTTATCGTAGTTACTATTCATAATGCCCAAAAAATAAGAAGTAGCTTATTGACATAATTTGGACCCACTGATTCCAAATATTGAATCCATTTTTCCAAATTCAATACACAAAATTTTCTGAAATTAAATTAAAATTAATCCCATTGTCGAAAGAAAACAGGGTTTTTTTTAAAACATTGCAAAACATTGAATTGATGTAACCTACGAATTCAAGGTAAAATCAATGATAATGACATACATTATATTAAATGGTAAAAATATATTCTATTTATACTTTAAAACCATTCAATATTATAATTTAACCATATAAATTATTACAATTAAAAAAGTTGTTTTTAATTAAAATATAGCGTGTTTTTACTATTCATTAAAATATGAAAGATATCAGAAAAATATCAAAACTTTATCCAATGTAAATTTTTATATCCTGATTCAAAATAAGAAGTTTATTTGGTAAAATTTAACTTCCAAACATTTCAAAAACTAGATTTAATGTGGGTGCGCCATTAAAAGGCGGCAAAACTTCATTTTTTGAAAAATACTTATTTTACCCGAAAAATTTATTTTGTTCACATACCATGTTCTAGAAAATGTGTTAGATGAAATAATAATGTTATAACATTGAAAATTTAGTTAATATTATTCATAATGTCTAGTTAATTCTAATAATATAATCATATATCATTGTTCTGTGAAACCTGATATTGCGTACAACACACGCTATCGAGAAAAGTCGGGATTGTGTGTAATGCAAGCCAAGTCAGGGCTGTGTGTTGTGCAAGAGTCCTTCGTTGTTTCATATAACATAATACAACAATATTTCATTTATACATTGAATATATATATATATATATATATATATTCACTCAATGTTGCTTACATGAAATTGTGTGTAACACGATCCAAGAATAGTGTTACGTATACTACAAGCTAATGCGGTGTAGTGTATAATAGAAGATCAAAGAAATTAAAAATAATATATCTCATAAAGTCTTGGGGTTTTGCGGTAAAGATTACTAGTTTAATATAGAATATTGGGAAATAAAAAGGTGTTTTCATAAATAATTGATATGATATTTCTATTATACATTGAATTTTTAATTAAACGGCAACACAAATTCATAATGTGGGGTATTTATAATGTCCAAAAATATCGGTTGAGAATAAATTGACTCATTATTCTTATTTTTTGTGCATAAAAATAATTATAAGTGAAACATAAATAAAAATTATATAACAATTCTATTTTAAAATGAACAATTTAGATGGAATAAAACCTCGAGGATGGGTTTGAATTTGGATTCTAATGTGGGTTGGGAGTTTTTTTATTAGGCATAACATTTAATTTAATAGTGTTTTGTTATAATAGTTTTATGAAATGTAAATAGATGGGGTTTCATAAATATATTTTACTATTTATGGATTTTATAGATATATGTGTCTATTTTATTTGGAATAAAGTGGTCAGGGATAGGGGTTCCATTGCCTTATTATAAATAGCATATTTACAAATTATGAGATCCCATTTTTTCTTAATCAGTATCCTTACCTCTTAAATGGGAAAACAAATAATAAAATGGTCTTCTATTAAATATATTATTTTAGGACAACATTTTAATGCCCCAACCCTAGTTACCCAGAGCTAGTGAATTATTACATAACATTGGCATGACACAAGGAATCATGTCTTCGATGACTGATCAGTTTAGTATCTTTGGAAGTACTAGATACATTCATAACTTTTCATTACATTAATAAATAAAAAACAAGAACAAAATTTTCTCAATTGACCGTATTCATATCCTTTAGACTATCCCTACAGGTCAGTCAGAATATACTTCTTCGCATCCTGAGAAAAAGAAGACATAAAAAGGGGCCAGCTCAGATTCTCAGTAAGGATGACAATATAGCGGAAACATTCATAAATAAGCAAAAATATTTAAACCAATGTACAAGATTAAAACATAATCCTTTTAAACATAAACTTCAGCATAATATGTAAAATATAAATCCAATGACACCGTTTACATATACACAATGATATTTTACTTGTCGAATAATCACATGTAATATCAATAGCTAGTTTCATTATGATATAACGAATAATTCAAGATTAAATAACCACATAGTCAAGGCCTTGTGCCATGACTAAAAATAAGAATTTTTCAATCCCTTCTAACAAGTCACTAGTTGGTCTCATGAGACCTACCGATGTATCGAGAAGCTATAGCGGGCTCCAGTCATCACATACTAAGTCCAATGCATCTCTCAGATGAAAAGGATTTATCATAACATAAACATTCATATTAAAACTAGCATACCAAATGTGAATACTTTATCCATAAAAAATGAATGGTATAAAAATTAAAAATCCAAAGTCAAAAATATCACAAAACCATCAATACAATATAGAAGATTTTTATCATAATAAATCAACTTCAAATATGTTTAAAATCCATCTAAGGATGTTGATATTAATTAAATGAAAACTATTTAAATGAAATACCGCTTTATATTTTGAAACCATTTAAAAGTAATATAATTATAAAAGTAATCATTTATTTTGGATATATTATTATAATCTTGTAATGAATCCTTAGATGATATTACAATGGCTGAAAATATCCACACCTGCCGTATAAGTTAAAAATATTTTTACTTTAATTTTGTCAAAAAGTTCATAAAGTACCTTGTTTGGAAAACGATGGAATGATTCCTTACAAAACATATTAGGGAAAATAAGGGTATAAAATAGTTTAACCCATAGTCTAGTATATTGTAAAAATGTTTTGAAATACATTTTTAAGAACCACAGATGTGGTTGATAAAGAAGTTATAGTATAAACTTACGTAAGAACAACCTCAGATAATAAAGAGATTGTGAAATTAACCCTTACCATGTACTTTTCCTTGATTGAGGGTACATTAACCTCATGTATAATAGTTAAATAATTGTTATTAAATTATAAAAGAACCACATAAATAATTATGATATCATATATGATCTTCTAATATTGATTTGTTAATAATATTTTGTTAGTATCATTGTTTTGGGTATTAACTGATTCATTTTCCTTAATATACTTGGTTACGTAAGCCATGTTTGTTATGGATAGAATGTATTTGATTCATATCCAGAATGATATTATGTTCTTAAACATTATTTTTAATCATAATATGAATATTATATTTGCATTATTAGGATGGGGAATAAATCTCATCGAGTTCGTGGAGACAGTAATCCTTACGTACGCACGAGCGACAATATCATTATATTGATGGTGAAATCGTATGTTATTGGATGTTATATCATATATAAAGAATAATTAACATCTTATATTTATTATTTGAATTATTTATACTCATTATTATACCCATACAAATAGTGATGTGTTGGAATAACAAACTACACCACGACATGGAGACGACAAGTTGTACATACGCATGTTTCGTGACTGTCATTTATAGGATGTATAGAAAAACGAAAATCATTTTACAATATTTATATTAAAATTACAGTATGTAGGAGGTACTAGAGTTATTATTTTGTTATGAAAAAAAAAACAAATAAATAAGACGTGGATGAAGATGAGTACTTGAAAGTGGGTGGGGAAATTTTTACCTTTTTTTAGGGTGTTTCCTTTTAAGTTAATGAAAAGGGCTCCATGGGTTGGATTTCTGATCAAAGTAAGGCCTCTAGGTCAAAGATAGGGAAATTGAGAGGATATTTGGGTAGGTTTTGGACAATAAAAATGGATTCAGATATAACGACCCATACTTTACATACATTGTTAATACTTCAAAATTGAAGTACACCTATTAAAACATATAACAAAACCATGAAAGGACTATATAGGTATAGTGTCTTTAGAAACTGGAAAACATAAACAACTAGTTCATAAATCATCTACGTTGTCTCACATTTATTTTATCATATCTAGAGTCCCTTTTTGGCATATCCTACTTAATATCCTTCTTCCTGACCTGTGAAAAGAAAACATACAAAAGGGTGATCTCAAATGCTCAGTAACGGTAAACAAAAGAAATATCAAACATAACATATTTATAAGAACATAGCATTTTGAAAATCTTATCCTGAAAAAGAGATCATAACATGGGATAATCATAGAAGTAAAATGTAATTACAATAATCATAACATAAAACATGAATCTTTGTGGAATACACATATAATCATAGAAAATAATTTCTTAGTAGTCAAGACTCATTGCCAAGACTATCTTAGCAGATAAAGCCCCTTTCTGAACCGATTCCACTCCTGGTTTCAGTCCTGTTTCACTAAACCGGTTTAACCTGCCATTCCAGCCATGTCTATCCCATGAGATATAAATATTTACCCAATACAGTGGAGGTAGATATAGGTCCCACCCATCTCATAATGATACCATTCTTATTGGTGCCACAAAATCATAAACTATACATCATAGCATAACCCATGTAATAAAAATGGGATTCTTAAACATCACGTCATCATAACATACTCCATAAAAGGATATTTTAAAAATAATTCCATCATATCATAATCAAATCAATGTAAAAATTGGGATATAAATAGAACCCTATATTATCTTAGATGGAAAATAATTTTGATAAAACACTTGAACTCCATTTTTGAGGAAAATATCCTTTCTACTTCAAAAACATTTTCCTTTCTTAACATGTAATATAATTTTGAACTAAAAGAAGTTGATTAAACATGAACTTGAAAACGTGTAAAGGAAGATTCATGGAAATAATTTTCGAAAAATCCTTTCATGCTATATAAGTTAAAAAAAGCATTCTTCTCGTACTTTGGTCAGAAAAGTCAAAAAGTACCTCGTACGAAAAACAACAAAAATTTCCTTTAAAATCATTTACTAAAAAATGACCGAAGGGTAAAATTGGATTCAAAAAATTTTACGAGAAAATAAATAATATTACATATTGAAGAAACATGGATGTGGATGATAAATATTCCCCAGTAAATTCTGAAATATAAAAAATCTCAGATAAAAATTGATATTGCGAGATTTTCCCTTACATTAGGTCTTTTTTGCTTCGTAAGTGTCTAAACCTCCTGTATAATGATATAAATAATGTCATTGACTTATTCTAGAATCATAATTATTTTTATGATATCATATATGGTCATATTCTTAGCTTCTTATTAGTAATATTTCATTGCTACTTGTTATTCGGGTGTTTATTACTTTCTGTTCTTATGCGTGTTTTGTTGAATAAATCTGTATTATTATTTTTAGGTTATAGATACCTCATTTAAATAATGTTATTAGTTTAATATATATCATATCCATTCATTCAATTCATTTATTTAATAATTATGAAATGAAGATCATGTAGAACGAGTCGCATCACATTGTGGAGATGATATTTCGTACGTACGCACGAGCGATGATATCGTTCCCATGATCATGGAATTGTATACTATTTTAGAATCAATATCACTTTACAATAATCATATATATTTATTCTTTACACCATTATACCCATCCAAGTAAGGTGGAGGTGAAAAATAGATTACAACACGGTGTGGAGACGATATTCTGTACGTACGCATGCGCGGTGATTTTGTTTTCTGTATGATGGATAGATGGTGAAATAGGGTTGTTTCATAATTATAATAACATATCAGTGTATGTGTGATACTTATGTTATTACTTAATAATGAAAAGAAATAAGAATAATTGGAAGAAGAAATAATGTTGAAAGAATCGGTAACAAACATTACCTCTTCTTTGAAGCGCCTCTTTGAGACCTCCTTCCAGGGCACTAAAATTGATCTTTGAGGATGACCAAGAACTCTGGTATGTTTCTAGGGAAATGGAAAAAAGAAAATTTGGGAGGGGTTTTCCAATCATGAAGGCTCAAAGTGGTGTGAGGAAAAGAGGGAGGAGGTGCCCTTTTATAAAAGAGGAGAGGGTAACATTTGGAAAAACTAAAAATATTTTTTTATTATAAAGTCATATTCAGTTATTAATAGCTCCAAATTGATTTATTTATAAGATAAGGTGGGTATGTATCTAAATCCTCTCATAAAATAGAATTTAGACTAGTTTAGCTTTCTATTTTAACCTTATCATTTAGATTTAACTTTAAGTTAGATAATTTAACTTTTACTGTGTCTTCTTGTTTGTTTACACTATAAGGTTAATAATCCTACTATAATAAGTAAAACGAACCCCAAGCTGTTTATTATTAATATATTTAACCTTATATAAGTTATTTGGTGGATCCTTATATGTATAGTAATAAAATAACAATTAACAATATAATATTTTTTCTAAAAACTATTTTATGTTAATTTTGACACTATTTGGTAATTGATTTTTGTGAAAATCATATAAGAAATATTATTTAAATAAAAGTTAATTAAATAAATAATAACATGTCATATTAACATATAAAATTATTGGAATTCATAAAAAGTCTAAAATTACATTTATTTGGGTATTTATAACATCAATTATGTCAATATTTCATGAATAATATAGTTACTGCATCATCATTGTGTTATAAATAAATTAATTTATTTAAATTCTAAAAATTACAAATAAAATACCATTATGTAGGAAATCTTTTTATCTTTCTAATTAATCTTTATAGTCGAATTTATCTTATGTATAACCCTATATTAAAAATGATTTAGTTATTAAACATTGATTTTGACAATTTTAACCCTTTTTAAAATAAATTATTAATAAATGTCCTAATCTAATCCAAGTGGGCCTAAAAGGTCATATATTATTCCTAAGGTTTTTTTGGTCTAATTAAACTTATCCAATAGAATTAGGAAATGTTTTTGGGGTAATAATAATATCCTTTTTACCCTTAATTACCCTATTTACTTTTAACTGTGGTAAAAAAAGTAAAAAATTAGTATTCACCAAAAATTGTTTTCATCTCATTGAACCACATTTTAGTCCTTGATATTAACTGTGTCTCAAGGATTTTCGAAATTCCACTTATATAAGCGGTAAAATTATGTTTTATGTGAATTTGGAAATTCTCCTAGGAGGTGGGTAAAATACGGTGAAAAGTTCAATAAAATTTTTATATATATAAAATTATTATAAAATGACTCCAATGAATTACATTGAACTTATATAGGTATTATGTATCAATTTTTACCTAAAATAAATTTAAATAAAATAAATAATTATTTGAATAAAAAGTCGGGTTTTAAATAGTAACCCAGTGTTTTCACTATTCATAAAAAATTCTATGTTTTTAGAAAAATACCAAAATTTCACCCTAAGATATTTTTGATATTCCGAATCCAAAAATAAAGTCCATTTTGAAAAAGAAAATTTACAAAATTTCAAAAAGTTGGTGTTAATATTCATAACAGCTAGTTTTAATAATATTTTAATAGCATATTGTTGTTTAGTGAAACTTGGTATTGCGTACGACGCAAGCTATCGAGGAAGGTCGTGATTGTGTGTAAAGCAAGCCAAGATAGTGTTTTGTGTAGTGAAGGATTCCTTTGCTGATTTATATAAAAACAATATATTTCTCATAAAAGTCTCGGGTGTTACATCGGAGGTGTGAAAGTACATGAAGGGAAGTATGTTTTTATAAGATAGGTGATGGTAACTTAAGGAAAGCTGGAAATATTATATTATAATAAAATCATTTTCGGTTTCTAATGGCTCAAAAATGATTTATTTCTAGGATAAGGTGGTTACGGGTAGAAATCCACTAAACCATTATGTTTTAGATAGGTTTTGGTCACCATATTAACATTATCTTTTAGATTTAACAATTAGTAAAATAGTTTAACTTTTACCATGTATTCTTGTATTATTATAATAAATTGTTAATAAACATACAATAAAAATCCAAGAGAACCATGAGTGGTTCATTAATGACATAAATATCATTATATATGTTCTTTGTAAGAACCGCATATTTTTAGGAATATAATATAATTTAATAATATAATATTTGTTTTTAAAACTCAATTGTGACAATTTTGACAATATTTAGTATTTGATGTTTTTAAAATCCATAATAGCTTGATTACTTCGAACCAAATACATTGAATCAACCCCAACATGTCATATTCACTTAATAAATCCGTCTATGTCATCAAAACTTTGAAATTAATTTTATTTTAATATTTATATACCATTTATTTTATATTTTCATTAATAAGGTAATTACCACATCATCATTGTGTCACAAATAAATTTAGATATTTAATGTTTAAAAATTATAAATAAAATATAATTATGTATAAATATTTTTTTATTTATAATGATTATTTATAGTCTAATGGTTGTTATGTTGAACCCTTTATTCATAATGTTTTATTTATTAAACTTTGAATTTAACACCTATAACACTTCCTTAAATAAAATAATAATAAATGTTCTAATCTAATCCATGTGAACCTAAAGGATTATATATTTTTTACTAAGGTTGTTTTTTGTTTAAATATATTTATCCAATTGAATTAGGGAATTTTTTAGGGTAGTTATAATATCAGTTTTACCATTAATTACCCTATATACTTTTAACCGTGGTAACTGAAATTCAAAATTTACTATTCACCAATAATTATTTTCATCTTATTGATCAAAATTTTACATACTAAAATCAATCGTGTTTCTCAAATTTTTAAAATTCAATTTACAGATGTGGTAAAATTATGTTTTATGCAAATTTCCAAATGCTCCTAGAAGGTTGGTTAAAGACGGTAAAAAGTTCAATAAAATTTGATACATCTAATTTTATTATAAAATGACTCCAATGAATTAAATAGAACATATATATGTTATATATATATATTTCTACTTAACATAAATCTAAATAAAATATATATTTATTTAAATAAAAATTTGGTTTTAAACAATAACGCATTGTTTTTCACTATTCATCATAAATTGAATGTTTTCAGAAAAATACCAAAAAATCACCCTATGATAATTTTGATATTCCAAATAAGAAAGTTATTTTTATTTTACCTAATTAAAAACATAGATATTTCATTAATTAATTTAAAATTAATTCCTGTTGTCAAAACAAAAAAGCAGGTTTTAAAAAAGTAAAAACTATCAAAAGATAGACATGTGTTTAAGTCAAATTTAAATGTGAAATTACTTATAATGGCCTAAATTTTATTAATTGATAAATATATAATCTAATTTTACTTCTAAATAATTAAAATTCATAATTTAATAATGTAAATTATTTTTATTAAATAAGTTGTTTTCAATTAAAATTTAGTATTTTTCACTATTCATCAAAATATAAAAGTTATCAGAAAAGTACCAAAAATTTGTACACAATATATTTTTATGTTATAATTCTAAATAATAATTTAATTTCATTAAATTTATAATATAAAAGTGTCAAATATTGGTTTTAAAAAGGGTTCTCCATTTAAAGGCAATAAAATTTTATTTTTTGAAAAATACATCTTTTATCTGAAAAAAATGAATTTGTTCTTATATAATTTCTAAGAAAAACATAATATTGATTATAAAATTTTATGGATTATATGAAATTCAAAATTCAGTTAATACTATTCATAACTACTTTTTGACTAGATAGTTTGGTAAGTCGTGTTCCGCTAGAACTCAGTGTTGCATGTAGTACAAGTTATCGAATTAATTTGGCTCGCTCAAAATTACATTATATAATCACCTCTTAGAAATTATTTATTTATTCCATGGATGTTATGTTGATAATTATTTCGGATCCTTGATTATTGAGTACATAATCTGTATTATAAACATATCACCTTAAATCTATATTGTTTATTACAGCATTTTTTGTCCATAATTACACATATATGAAACAATTATATTTACAAAAGATTAATTTTTTCTTATATATCACTAAAAATTCATTTTTTATATTATTTGGAAATGATGATTGAATTATATTGTGTATTCTTTAGTTTATTTTATTGATATTCAATATACCCTTAGGGGTTTAGTCAATATATAAGATTTTATTATTTGATATACCTTTTTAATGGTAATGAAATTTTTATAATGATATGATTATTGTAAAATAAATTATTATTATGATTTATCCACTGATTTTTTACTTCAGATTTTAATTCACTTTTATTTTGATAAAAAAAATTATGAAATATATTTTAGGAAAATATACACTATAATACATTACAATAATGACATTATTAGTCCTTATAGTCTTTCAAGAAGTTAAACATAGTCATATAATATCCCATAAATATATTATAACACTCTCAGTGTATATACATTATATGAGGATATATTTATGTATTTTTTAGAAAATGTAGAATTTATATATCCATGGAGATTTATAGTTGATATGCATATTTTATAGGTTTCACACTAAACACATGATAACTTATATGGAGGTAATATAGATATATGGTTATATATATAGTTTGATGACTATTTAAACTGACCCATACAATCCTCTAGTACAGTTGTGATTGTGTGGTGAATATGTTTATAATTTTCACATAACATATTAATTTAGTAGAAAATTTAAGAAATATACATATAATTTATGAAATCAGACCCCATAAGACTAGATTTTGTGTTATATAACATTACGCAGGTGTAAGATACATGGACTCACATCCCAAAGGAACAGTCCATTTAGTATTCATGTAAAACTATAAACATACACGAGCCATACATAAAATCTGAATACACATATTAGAATATATGTTTTTTCTGAGATGCACTTAATCCCCTAATGAATATCCTTACATATCAATAATATTATACTTCATTAAATCATGGGGACAAGAAGCAAAATAAGGGTGATCTAAAATTCTCAGTAATGGTTTAGTACATCTATAGTGATAGTTAATTAAAGATAATTATATATACGGAATGTTAAATAATGGAAGAATCATGCCATCTAATTTATAAACTAATAAGTAACTAGGTAAATAATATGGAATGTTAAATAATAGAAAATTCAATCCAATTAATGAATAACATGACTATCATAACAGGATATTGAATAATTTATTCAGAATGTTAAAAAACTAAAACACATTCATTTTAAATAATTGGACATGAAATTTATCGTGAGACAATGTCATAGTAAAAATCACAAAACTAGAAATAACTTAATACTAAATGATGGAAATGCATAATTTTTGGATTCCATGTTTCCCAAGTACATGGTAGCTTTACTCTCAAGGCCAATCACAATATGGTTTATACTATATTGGGTAACCCCCGTGTTAATAAGGATAGTGAACTGATTCATCACATGATACTACCAATGCATGAAGGGGATATCATTAACTAGGAAACACCTATGTTGTGCCTGTCCAAATAATTATTCATATATAAAAAAATCAATTTAATTCATAAATAATGTTCCATATATAAAATTGGTATTGAGTAAAGAAAATTAATTTTATAAATTTATCCACATAAATAAAATGAGACTCAATTTAGTATACCATATTTATAAATTATATTTGGTTTTTAAAAAAATTGTATCCTTCATAATTAATATTTAAATTTAAGGGATTTTCAATTTCCAATGATAATAGTAAAGTGAGAATTTCAAGGGATGTTATTGACTACAAAATTGAATAAATGTGGAGAATTTCAATACTTTACTTATTCCAAATGTTCCTAAACCATCAAGTGGATAAATAATGATGGAATAAATATTTCATAACCACTATAGTTTATATATAAATTACTAGTTTTTAAGGAATTAAAAATCCATAAAAATATCATTAAATTAATTCTTGAGAAAAAAAATCATTTATATATTAAACGTCATTTTAAAATGAATTTTCATTGAAAATCACTATTAAAAATACTTTATTTCAATATATCTAGATAAACATGTGATTGAATCTTCAAATAAACAATAGACATTTTGGTGATTAATTTCATTAATTTTATAAAGAACATTCACTTTTCCTGGTAAAAAGGTTATAGAAGTTCTTTTTTAGGATATAGATAAGAGGATTTCACTAATATTTTTTGTTAATAGACAAAATGTGTAAAATTTTATTTAATAAATAACCTTAATAAGGTTTAAGGAATCATATTTTCTATAATTCATATAATACATTGCTTCATAAGAGAATAAATTTTTGACTAAGGAGAGAAATGATGTCATATTTTATGAAAACATTTTTTCAATATTTTTACGTACCAATGAGTGGTAAAATGACAATATCACTTTAAAAAAAATCATGAATAACCAAAGGATAATAAAATACAATGGTTTATAAAATAATAATTATATAATTTCTTTTGATGTAAATTCAATAATAAAAAATTCGATTATAGTGATATTGTGAAATAATCCCATAATGCGTTCATAACATTCATGTGATTATTAAACAATGTATAAATTATGTTGATCAAAAATAAATCCCCATAAAACATGTTTAAATAAAAAATTGATATTACAATGTAATTATATGAATAATCAAAGAATATCAATGACAGTAATGATGTCATATAACCCAATTAAAATAAATTGTGTTATGAAATTTATTTACAACTTGGAATCTTTATGTTCAAAACCCCTTATATGAAATAATTCAAATAGAAAAGTAAGAGAATAATATTAATATTTATACATGATATTACATTTCAATGGGGAATTATATTTACCATATAATGTGATTAAGTGTATATAATTAAAATATTCCTTAATGAAATGATACTAAGAAGATATCCTTTACCTTACAATTAATTTTGGATGAAAAGTATTTATCAAACATTATAGTGTTTTTAGAAATGATATTATATTATTCCCAAACCATATTAATATTTTTAAAATCATATATTATTCTTTTATAAAATAATATTTCATTTTATTTAACAATCATTATTATTTTCATTATCACGGGTGTTAATTTACTTATTTTCTCATCAGTGTCTTATTATGAAAGTTCCAATTATTTACCATATTATATAGTTATATCATATCAATAATAATAATCATTACATAATTATCATATTTTTACATCTTCTATACTTTTAAATCCAATCATGAGTTATGGTTATTAAAAATGATCTATGTTAAGATATTGGAGATGCTATGCCATATATACACATGAGAAAAATATTTTGTTTTTCATTGATCATTTAGGAATGGGGTTAATTAATATAATAAAATTTTATAATGGTAATAATAAAATATTTTATATGTTATATTATTACATATGTCTTAAATGTGATGTGGTGATGAAAATGGTGTTAAATCGATTCATGAAGGAAATAGTCCACACGTAAATGAATGATGTTATCATCTTTACATGAGTGAAACGGAATGAAAAAAATGATATATTTTATCATTCAAATAGAAAAAATATGAAAAATATAATAATTATGTTCTTTTTTCACATATAGTAATTAAAATTATCTTAATCACCTTGTTTGTGAATTTTATGTGAATGAAATATCACATTTCATCCAGAGGCATAGTTTTCCATTAACATGAGTGACATTATCATGTATCCTATATAATAGAAGATAATTATATATATGTGATATAGAGACTCTATATGTATAAATTTGTAAAAAATCATATATACACATTATATCCATGATCATTCCCAACCATTAGTGGTTGTAATGGAAAAAAGAATGATACCAGTTCATGAGGTTGTAGTCCACCATGCACACAAAAAATGATTTTATAATCCATTTTATGAATGTGGGTATGGGTTTAGTACATTAATTATTAAGAAAATTTAAATTATAAATAAGATTATTTGGTCATTATATCAGCATCCATTAATAAAAATTTAACTAGTTGGATAATAATATAAAATAATAATACTTGTGTAAATGTTACCTCTTCTTTAGGTATCTTATTTGGGTTGGAACTAATGCATTAATTTTATGGATTTATGATAAGGATATGAATTATAGTATGAGGGGATGGAATTTGGGATGTTATTTGTGTAGGTAATTTAAAAAACAATATATATTTATTGTGAAATGATTAGATGATATGGGTTGGGCTTTTATATTTCAGGTGAGTGGAATACTTGTAATGTTTTGAAAAAGTGAATTCCACCTAGCTTTTTTCTAGGAAACTCGGCCCTAATAATGGTCCTTGCTCGATCTGAAAAGTTCAAAATTGGAAATATGGCCATATAATGTGTTTTTATAAGTTTTTGGTCATTCCAACACCTTATATTATATATTTAAACAATAAGAAAAACCATTCTAACATTATGAAATTTTATGTATTGTATCTTTTTTTACTACTATGTACAATAAAAATTTAAGGATCCATAATGAGATAATATAAATAATTCTTATTCTAAATATGGAATAAATTTTTCTAATTTAATCTCATAGAATCGACATAATTTAGTTTAAAATTAATTCTGCAGATGTGACGAAAGATATTGCTTTAAGAGTGAAAATTATCAAACATTAACAAAGTTTTCACATCATAACTAAATAAAAAATTGATTAAAATTTTACAAATTGGATTAATAAAAGTAAAATATATATAATTTTACATTAAAGAATCAAAATTTAAATTCTTATTAATAAAACAAAAATAAAAAAGCATTTTTTTAAAATGCAGTATTTTTTCCAATTCATAAAAATTGAGACATTTCATAAAAATATAAAAAATTCACCATAAGATAATCTTAGTGTCATATTTGGAAAATATTATTAGATTTTTATATTAATATTCTTAAATTGTTATATATTAATTTTATATCATTTGTGATAAGGGTGACTAAATCGTCTAATAGGAAAATACTATTTTTCCGAAATCATTTATCTATATTATAAATGATTTAAAATCAATAGATGACAAATAAATGAGTGTAAACTATATATTCTAATATGATTAAATCCTAATCATACCAAAAATTTGAAAAAAATCTGATAACATTCTTATTATTAGATAATATTAATTATATATTATTGATATCTATAACTCAATATTACGTGTAATGAAATTTATCAAAGAAACTTTTATTGAATACACTACAATATAAACTCACGGTTGCGTGAATTTCATGATGTAGAATGTAATGAATTTATTTAAAATAGTAAATATATCATAATTTGTTAGGATTTTATTTTCTTATTTATGCATGGTGTTGAATGTTAGGGACGTAATTGAATAAAATGTTATTATTCTAGAATTTCATGTTATGACATTATCCCCTCCATAAATAAATTTGTTTCCTCACCCTTTAGAATTGAACTTGGTAACCGAGGGCTTGGAATTTAGAAATACCATTTTTTAAAATTTCAAATATTAAAAAAGTTAATTTAATACACCATTTATAAGAGAAAAAATGAGGTATAATGGTAATATGGAATAACACATATCTATGTTTATATATAGGAGAACATTTATGGAATGTGAAGATATAAACATTGATGAAAAGTGATAATATCTAGAGAGTGATTATGGTCACTGATGAAAAGAATCTAAATTATAATTTTAATGTTGAGTGCCTCTAATCCAAAAATCTATTATTATTTTAAAAATGGTTGAAAATTAATGAAGGTATTAGGATAAATTTTTCATTTGAAGTTCATTTTCATATTGAGGAGTAATTTGAGTACTAAATATGAATATAATAAATTTTTTTTATTGATATATTTTTATATTATAATCACAATTTCATCCTTTAGTTTTTATTTTAAATTTTTTTAATTCATCCTTACTATTATGAAATTAAAATCGAAGAAATTATTTTTCATCAACTGATATACTGAAAATACAACGTAATTAATTATAATATCCATAAACAATTAAAATTCGTTCCACATGCCTCTAACTATTTCCCAAAATGAAATATGTTTATCGATAGTTATCCAACATAATTAACTACTAGTCCATCATTAAAATTTATACTTCAAATTCACTAACTAAAAATATTTACATATTATTTTGGGAATTTTGTATGCCTGTTGTAGGCACAAAACAATTATCATCCTATAGTCCTGTGTTGAAACTGCACAACCTTTTCGGATGCATCGTGTTTTCACCCATAATGTGAATTTTCATTTCTCAAAACAATATATTAGTCTGATAATGTTAACCAGATAAATATTTTGGACATACCTAAAATTAAATTATTCATTAAATCACATTTTTACAAATATTTTCAACAAAATTTCATTATTTAATTAATTAATTTATCTACAATGTCTAATTAATTTATATGCCATTTAAAATTCATTTAATGATAATATAAACCCTAATGGATATCAATATAATTAATTTTATTACTATAAAATGTAAAGCCAATATTCCATTGAGAAACATTTCCATTAAAAAATATTCCAGACATAAATTTTTACCAAAATATCCTTAATATTGTGACATTCCTACAAAAAAAGACAAAAAATCAGTGTTTATGAATGTATAAATATTTTACATCTAAACTTTATTGGCCAATGATTGTATCCATAAATCTTATGTTAATGAATACATAATTTCCCATTAATTTTAACATAATTATTAATTGTTTAGTGATTCTTGTAACCAAATTACCATTAGTAAAATAATTCTACAATTTAAATCTTAAATATCCTTACATCATACATTTTATATCAATATATATCCTTACATGGTCTATTGTTTAACATCAATCATTACTTTTCATCTTCTATTAAAATCTTCATATTTTTTTATTGATAATGTGTATTATATTAACCGTGTTCCCAAAAAGTGTAATAAAAATTGCTCAATGAGGCACACTTCCATAGATCATGTGACGATTGGGTCTAGCCCAAGGAACCCATTATGATGTTATTACCCGTAGGAAATTCTTTTCCAAAACATCATCCACATAAATTATATAGAGATGTATTTATTGATAAGAGAGAAAAAATAATCGTGATCATAATATAACATATTAATGTTCTTCTATACTTATCCTAAAATTCTATTTTGTGCTCATATACCATATTCTATGTTATCTTAAATCTAGTTCTCATTGTTTCCAGTAGACATTATCTAATACCAAATGTAGCAACCCCAAACCATGAAGCTAGTAGTTGGCACCAGATACCATTATAATGGAATAGAATACACTGATTCACCTCCCAAAGTATTAACAAGATTAATAGTATTCTGAAACATGATATATATATATATACAAGTCTTAAATAATATTTGAATGCATAAATTGAAAAATAATGTTTTTTAGGGATGAAATTAATTCCATCTAACATATTCTTATAAATAATTCAAAGTAAACTTCATGGAAAACTAGGGAAAGGAACCAAAATAATGCTGAGACTAACTGTAGAGTATGTTTTTCTACATTAAAATCAATAGTAAATCAATGACCATAATCAATATCAAATATTAAATAACTAAACACACATATTGTTTGATCAATAAATCATGAAGTTAGTGCATATACAATATGTCAAGGAAACTAGTTGAATATGTGTTCCATTTAATCAATAAAATTACTATCATGATTAGATAATGAATAATTTATAAGTCAATGTAAATAACTAAAACACATTCCTTTTAAATAAATGACAATTAAATTCTTCTGGAGATAATGAAATCATGAATGTATCTTTCAGAAAAATAAACAAAAATTAATTATAAGAATGATTAATTATTTCATTCCATGTTTCCTATGTAAAATTTACCTTTATAGTCATGATACTTTACATGATAGTTCAAAACATACTGAGAAAAAACAAACTTAACTAAGGTTATCCAACCGATTCGTCCCATGAGAGTAGTGATGCATTAATGGGATATCTATAACTAAGCCCCAATTGTGTCATACACTCCCAAATACTTCATCAGTTATAGAATAATTTTTTTAATTCAAAACTAATGTCCCTTATCAAATATTCATATTTTGAAATGAATACTTATTTACCAATTTTTCAACATATAAAAAATAACATCTAATATAGTACACCATATGTTGAAATGATATACATTTTATGAAATAAATATATCCATGATATATAATATAGATGTTTTAGAAAGAATTATTGTCCACTGATATTGGGATTTTGAACATTTCAATTGATGTTATTTACAACAAAAAAGGATCAAGGCATTGAATGTCAAATAATTCCTTAGTAAAAATTATAATTAACCATCTATATGAATAATCGGGATGGTATTACAAAAAAATATCCCCAATTTATTATATGTTCAATAATGGGTGTTTTAATTGATGAATGTAAATACTATAAATGACCATTAAATCGATACATGAGGAAAATAACCATTTCATTTTTAGAATGATTTGGAAAAACCATTCATATGAAAATATCATTTTAAAAAACCTTGAAATACATCCTAGTAAATGTGAAATTTAATCTTTAGAGAAATTATTGTTAGGATGGAGGGAAATTACGTAAATTATGTAAATAACATTCCTTTTGTATAGTAAAAAGTTTATAAAAGTAACTTATATATAAAAATAAACGAACATTACATTGAAAAAAATTTAGAAAAAAAATTCAAATAAATATATTTTAAAATTTTAAAGAAATTATTTTTGAAACAATTTTTAAAAAAATGACTTCGAATGTAAACCGACATCTAACTGAAGTATAAAATGATGTTGTATTTTTTAAAAACAATTTCTAAGTAGTTTTATGTACAAAATATTAAAAAATGGTAATATATATTGAAGATGACCCTGAAAAACAAAAAAAAGAATTAAATAAAATGGTTTTTTAGAAAATTATCAAGTAATTTCTTTTAACGAGTATTTAGTTATTAAAAATCTCAATTCTAATGAGATTGTTAAATAAACCCTTAAAAGGATAAAAAATATGATGTGATAATTAATAAATGAAAAATTTATATTTATAAAATATTTATAAACATAAAATTGTAAATAATACAACAATATATATTTTTAATTCAAAATTTAAATTATCATAAAATATCAAGCACAATGAAAAAGTAATATTACACAATGAAAAACAATTCGGTTCATAAATTTCATTACCATGGTAACATTGATTTTAAATTTCCATAGATGAAATAATTCAAATTTATTGATTATATACCATGAATAATTACTTATAAATTATATTATGTGTTAATGAGGAATTATATACACCATATTAATTTAATTAGGTGCATAACTTTATAACATTCTTTAATAAATTTAAATTGAGACGATATGCCTTTCCTTACACATCGTTTTAGTTGAACATTTTTTATGCTCATTTAGAGTGGTTATAATCATTTTTTAACTTATTTCATAATCATATCAATATTTATAATATCATATATGATCCTTTTGTAAAATATTTTTACCAGCTCATTAATAATTATTCATTATTTTCACTATTTTGGGTGTTAATTACCTTGTTTTGTCTTCCTTGTCTTATTATGAATGATCCAATCCATTCCCTTGTTATATAATTACAACATAAATTGAATGATAATAATTACATAATTAACATATATTCATGTCATGTGTACTTTTAAAACCAATCTTGAATGATGATTAAGAAAAATGAAGTATGTAACAATCATTGAGTCTATAGGTCATATATACACATAAGTATCGTTTTTCATTTATCTATGATCATTATGGAAGGGGTGTAAGTAATATAACACATTTAGGTAATTGTTTTAATATCTTTAATATCATATCTTATATAATTTTATATTTCATCATTGGGTCTTGGTGATCAAAATAGTGTCACATTGCTTCATAAAGGCGGTAGTCTGCATGTACAGAAATAAATTTATCGTGTTTACATGAGTGAAAAGGAATGAAATAAAATTATATATATTACCTTTATATAATTATAAATAATTGATAAAAATAAATATAATTTCAATTATATCGATTATAATCAAAAATATTATCAATATCACCTTCCATTTGAAGCATATCTTGAAGATCAATTACATCACTTCAAAAAGTTGTAGTCTATTTTCCACACGAGTGACATTATCATGTCTCCTATGGAATGGAATGAAAAAAAATTTATATGTGATATGATTACTAAATACATATATATATTTTAAAAAAACATATATATACTTTTTATCTATCATCATACCCAACCTAGAGAGGTTGTAATGGAAAAAACAAATGAAATCGATTCATGAGGTGTTAGCCTGCCTTACACACAAATGATGATTTAGTAACAAATTTTATGGATGTATAGATGGTATTATTTCATTAAGAAATTATAAAATCATACTATTTTATGGAATATAATGTAGTAATAATGTTATCATGTCTTGGTAAAAATTTAATATGGTGCATAAAAATGTAAAATAAAGATTCTTGTTAAAGAGAATTATCTATTTTTCATGTATCTCCCTTTGTTTCCCATTGAAGCCTTCAATGGTTAGATTTATTTTCAAGAAAGGCTTTTATCATGAATTTAGGACAGTTGGTTTGATTACCCCCTCCATTCGAATATACTCCTCATGGGATTGAAATTTGGAAATGGTAATAGTGACCCTTGTGTCCGACCTCCAGTAGGTCTCGAGTTGGAAACTAGCACCAAGGGTGTACTAATATAACAATATTGGACGTATTACCCGATTATTTAAACAAGATTAGGATATAGGATGAATCATAAATAATTAAACTCCATGACATAATATACATGAAATCCAAAATCATTCCACTTTCATTTATAAAATAGATCTGATTAAAAAAACACTCCAATGTAGATACTAAATGGTCAACCTATACTGCGATAAAGAAAGTATCCTGATCCATGATTTTATGGTCCAAAATAGTCTATTAAATCCTATCTGAAACCTAAAAATGGTCTATATAGGTAGGGTGATCATACAAGTATACTTAGTAGAAAACCAATGTCTCTTGTGATGATGTGAAATAGGAATACTAATTCACTCGTGGGAAAACAGTAGAACCAAAAAACAACAAATTATATATAATAACCACCCTAACCTCTCCAAGGCACACTAACCAAGTAACGCATCCCAAGTAATATAATACAAAACAAATCAATGATAGGGTTCCACAAACCACTTTCCACAACACTTTCTCAACATCGTATTTCATGGAACTTGAATCCCATTCAAATACCACATAACCCCCCCCCCCCCCCCCCCCGCACACACCTGTTCCTCACAACACATCTCGACCTCACACACCTGGGTCTCACAACACATTCCTCCCACACACATGTGGGCCTCACAACACATCCTTCCCACAAATATATGGGTCACACGACACATCTCATCCTGATGACACCATTGAAAAAAGTACACAACTCATCACGAAGAAACATAGGACACGAACCACCTCTCCCAAAAATAGCTTTGTAATCACATCTCTCCTGAAGACACTCGGGCCATCACAACCCCCATAGACTTCACTAATGGACCTATATACATAAAAAAATGTTCCATACCAATGACAACAGGTAGAGGGAAGGGAAAAGAGTGGGTACCCAGCCATCTATACTCCTCACCAGATGTTGGTATAGACATTATCCCTTCTGACGATGGGGGTGTTCAGAACATAGTGCTCAAATAGGGTGGCTGTATATATATATCTTAATAAATAAAAATTTCTACATTTGTATTGAGGGCAGAAAACGAGACCATCCTATGGGTTTAGAAACCAAACACTAACTTACACATGACATACCCAATATGTTACTAGCTCTAGGTGAAATTATTTGGATCATTGGCCATCATTTGAAAAGGAGATAAGCCGGATAAAATAATGATGGTTCACATTTACATCACGTTTAACACCCTTTTACTTCATCATTTATTATCATCCACATCATACCACAGAACCCATGAATTAGAATTTCATTAACTATTTCCTTTATCTCAAACTAACCGAACCATGTATTTCGAACATTACTGTGTAACTATTTATTAATTCAATTACTTCCCTGGAAACAAAGATGAACAGTAAAAGTCATGGTAGATTAACACAGATCACATTAATGACACATCATACCATGACCTCTAGATTTGTGGTGATTCATATTCCATGTTATCAATTGAGAAACACTTATACCAACAACTAATGTTGTTACATAATGTCATCCTTCCCAAACCACCATACCAACTGAAAATAAAACCCCCGACTCAAACCACATCAAGTATAAAAAGCCTAGATCAATAGTTACCCAGCCCCACAATATAATCATACAATGCTTATATTACCACATCAATAGAACCAAAAACCTATTCATAATGATGTCCACAACCGTATCACCCCCTAAACAAATGAAAACCATATTTAAGAATTAACAAATCATTCCTTCTTTAATTCCACTTGTTAGTTGAGGGGTAATCATATAAATTGGAAGATCTTGGCCCATCCATTAATTAGTTGAATATATGTGGTAAACCAACAATTATATATATGTGTCCAATAAAACCAAACAACATGAAATATATAAACTATTATATTCACAAACAAGTACCCCCAAAAGGAAATGTTTTTTAGTGTGTAGATAGCCCATAAAAATCAGAAGATCAATAAAAACAAAACAACAGCTGGATCATGCACTAACTTTTCCAGCCCCTTATCTATAGATTTTAATAAAATTTGATTATCATTATTTATTTGGAATGAACTATCTTTACAAGTAAAATATATATATACCAATCCCTCAAGATGGAAAATTTATAAAGATGATGTAAATACATACTTGAATGATAATATGATGGACACATATTGGTTTCACGGAAACAACGACGTATATTCCACATGAAAAGATCATGGGAAACACATCACAAAAGATGGAGTGTGACCACACAACTCCCAAGGGAGGAAGGGTTTCAGGTCATACCATACAAAGAGAAATAAGTAAGGAAGAGCAAGGGGGAATGGTATCTCTACTTTGTGAAGATATACAGATAGTCATTGGATTATATACATTTTTTATTTTATATTAAATGAGGATGTGGTCATGATTACACATTTTTATTAATAAAAATATAGTAGAATCTTAGGAAATTAAATATAGAATCTATAGGCTTTGAATCGACATGAAATACTTTAAAATATGGTGTTAAATGTATTTTACATCAAAGAAAGACGTCAAAAAGGGAAAAACAGGAAGAAGATGGAAACACTATACACATGGCAGTGTTAGAGGAGGCATCACTTAATAAGGCACTACTCAAGATCCCTCGTTAGGCGAGGTACCACTAGAAGAGAGACCTCTAAATGAGGAACCACTAGACGAGTGGCACATAGATGAGTTACTATTGGATGAGGCACTACAAGATGGGAAACTGATAAATGAGCATCCATTGGACGAGGCACGGCTAGATGAGTGGTTCTTGGGATAAACCACCTTCCACCATCAGTGAGTCACAACCATGAGAGACAATGTCCGCAAGACCCCTATAGGGTGAGACACTGCCAACGTGAGCCACCTCCAGTGAGAGACCTCCAGGGTGAGACACGACCAACAAGCCACCGCTGGGGTGAGCTCTCACTAGGGTGAGACTCTGCCAGCTACCCACCATGAGGGTGATCTAACGCTGGGGTGACACCTCCATCGTGAAAATCCATTGGTGGTAATTACAATTGGAAAACATTGAAAACCATTAATTTTGAAATGTGTTAAATATAGAAAACATGACCACCTCAGACACCTAAAACACTATATTCCTATAATGTATTGGATAAGAGAGGTCTGTGACACTAAATCAGGTAACACTTAAACTATTCTTCCACTCGAGAATTCAAAACCAAACTTGAAGGAAATGAGAAGAAGGGTCCAAACAACTATCACTCGATATACCTCTCAAGTATATCTTCAAACATGAAACATGATATCAACTAAACACGTCAATGTTAAACCACCATGGGTTGTTCGACAACTTTAGTAGAAACATACACATTGAGACAAACCTCCCCTGACATCTTCTATCAAGGAATTATGATTATAGGTGATGAAATTAAAACCAGAATGACCACAAAACACAATACACATGAATAAAAAATCACATTGCCCGGACACACAAATCAATGACTTCAGTTCCCAATGATATGATTATATCTTCTTCCAGGCAGAACTAGCTCACTCGCATAGGTTTAATCACATCACAGTTAATGTGTCTCCTTTAAAAATTTGGTACTCTATTTTTTTCATGTTTGGAATATTTCATACATCAAACCACATACATCACAACCCATGGGAAAAATCTCTTATGTAACAACCCACCACTTCTCATTGGATTGAGAAGGATGAGGAATTTTTCTTCTCCTTAGGAAATATTCCCCAGGCATTAATGACAGGCAACAAATGTAGAGGGATTCAAGAACAACTGAATATTGATTTTCCATAAGTAAAAAAACATACCAGATGAGTCATATGCAACCACCACTAATTGATTCAGGATAACAATGTAACCCAATACAATACATTACCATGAAACACCCCATCCACCAAACAAATCCTATATCGACGCCCAAAGACAAATATCACTAATAAAAAACTATCCATAATCAGACTACTGAGAAGAAGAATAAAATTCCATACCGAAGAATGTTTTGACATAACTCCACAGCTCCATGTCAATCACCATGCTCTAATCACTAAAATATCTCCCAAGAATCACAATGAACCACTAAGGAAATGAGATGATTTCCCATTACTTTTCTATTGGAATAAAATAGCTCAAAAGAACCAAAGATCCATAAAAGGGGTTGATTAATAATAATAAGTTGGTTTCCCCAATGACTTGCCTACACACACCATTAAGATAGAACACACTAGATCAATTTATATAAAAGAGTTATTATAAAGACCTAAAAATGGATTAATAATTAGTAATAAACCAAAAACATCATTACCCCAAGAAACTCTCCCAAATCAACTCAACTCCAAGGAAGGTAAAAAACATGTCACTACAAATTTCAAATTATCCTAAACCATTCATACTCACATGGTTGATAACATGTCAGAATCACATGATAATGTTTCACACACACACACACACCTGAACTCAATGATACGATTGACGGTAGAACATCATGTCCCGCACCATCCCCTTTTTATAGTCGTACATCATGCCCACTTCTTTGTTGGAGGTTCTTCATGCCCACTATCCATTCATTCCAAACCATTCATAACCACTTAATCTCGTATATAATCAAATGAAATTTTCCAAAACCACAAAACAATCAAAATAATAATTTCAAACTCTTATCAATAAACATATTACACGCTATTCTACCCAAAAGTTTTAATGTAAAACTAAAACTCAACAAAAATATTTATGGAAAAAATGTTTTATAAACCATTTTTGATAAATCAACTAATCCACATATTTTAAAATTCTACTTTTTAACATCAAACAACTAATCACCTTTCACAAAAATAACACAATATCCCAAAAATACAAAAATCATCATAAAATGGGATTATATAAAGCATATCACATCAATACAAAACAAATTCATAAAAAATCATTGCATTTAAAACTAAGCATTCACTATATATAAAAATGGAGATGTGAGTGAATCCACCTACCTTAGGGTTTCAGTGAAATTGAAAAATGAGAAACCACATCCCAAATAATGATGAAAACTCTACAAAACCTCCTTATATAACTTTTCCTTACAGTATCAAGACCATATATAATCATTTAACGAAAAACCCTAGATATATATGCAATGGATGTAGATCTAAAAAACTGATTGAGAGGGATAACTATATCTCCCGAAAACAAAGATGCAACAAAGAGAGGAGACTTACCTGAGAAAAACTACCTTCACTAAACCCTAAAAACCATTTGAATAGCTCCATAAATTAGTGGTAGAGGCCTCCATATCCATGAGAACAATAAATCCCAAGAGAGTTTCAAGTGTTATAATTTTTAGGGTGTTTTAGGTTAATTCCCAAGTGAACCATTTTTAAAATTTCTATTTCTATTTCCAGGCATGGTTAGGTCACACAGTGACAAAAACCTTCCACTAACCACGATAATGATACTATCAAAAGGGTGTTTCACATTGTTTCCTCCCACAATTTGGAAAATCGTGCACTAACCATTCCAATCCCACTACCTCATGTTACATGGTTACAGGGGTTTGTTTCATTGTTTACACTAGCCATATTGAAATTGTTCACGAATAGAAATGATTCAGATCATTCCCAAAACCATTACAAACACTCCAATTCATTACCCAAACACATTAAATACATAAAAAGGAATAAATGAGAGCTACACACCTCATTCCAGTGGTACTAAATTCTCCCCACCATTGGAATTTCCTTCCAGAGATAGAGAGAACCACTATTTTACACAAAAGTCATGGGATATTGTTCGGTCATCTCTTTCTCTACCTCCAAACCCTCATACTGGATCAGAACATGTTTCTGTAAAACTGGAATGAGACCAATTCTTTTACCACATAAGACATTGTCTTTCCTATACACAATAATAACTAGCATGCTTACCAAAGAAGCATTCCTATCTAACTCAACATGATCCCAATGAGTCAGATGGTCATAATCAGCATGACACTTTTTCAATTGTGGCACCGGAAACAAATTAAGAACCATGCTAATAAATTAGGGAAAGGCCAACCAATATTCCACCTCTCTAATACTATCAACTATCTCAAAAGGGAAATTATAATTTTGAGATAACTTTCCCGCCTTCCCAAACCAATGATTTTCCAATCTTAGAGAGATTCCCATAAACATGTGATCCCCTACCTCTTATGAAAAAGGCCATCTAAATTTTTTTACATACAATTTCTGACATCTCTAATCCATCTCCATTATAATCTTGATCAACATAATATTTTCTATTATCTCATGTACCAGGTATGTCCCAACCAATGAATTCTCACATGTTTTCAATGAATATAGTAGAGAATGACACAGATTCCATGAAAATTCCTCAACTAGTTTCATATGCATGGAGTCTTGATAATTGTTGTTGTAGGAGAACGCAACTAATGGAATGTTCTCCTCCCATGAGACACATAAATCTTGGGATCAATCCCATATCATTTCTTCTATCATTTTTATCATGCTCTCAGATTTCCCGTCTGTCTACGGATGATACACCATGCTTATCATCAATTGAGTACTAATGGATTGTTTTACGGATTTACAGAATTTAGACATGAAATACATATCTTTATAAGATTCCATAAAAATTGGCACACCATTTCTCTTTACCAAATACCAGATATATATTTTCGATAGATCCTACACCTTATGGGATTATGGAATAGAGATGTAATTAGCTGATTTTGTGAGTCGATCCAGAATCACCCATCTGAAATCATGTTTCATAACCATTATTGGAATACCTATAACAAAATCCATTTTTAAAATTATCTTCTTCCTAAAATAGGATAGTTGAAGACTAAAACATACCGTATAGGTGCTAATACTCTTCCATGACTTTTTGATAATTCACGCATCACGATATAAACTCAGACACTCTCTTTTTCATACCAGCCCAGCAAAACTATGTTTTTAATTACTTGTACATTTTATAAATCCCATGATGGAAGGCCCATATAGAACAATGATAAGTGTTGAGAAGTTTCCTGTTACAGTCCATTTGTATATTCATCTGATATTGAAAGCTAAACAATGAATGCCCATCTATTTTCTATCCCTCAATGGTCTCCCCCCTATTGAGTTTCGATCTCATTACCACACACTCTGAATTTGACATCATCACCTCTTTAACCAAACCAAACATGTTAGGAACCAATGAGACTGGAAGGTAAATGGATACATCACCCCTTTCTTTGCATTCTAAACTCATGTAAACTATAACAGACATAAACTACCACTGATATGATGATTGTTTCACCACTTGATCATATATATTTCTATTTAATTCAACTGACACCGTATTACCCCTATCCAATGTGTACATCAAGTAAAATTTAATCATCTAGAGATACTCCTTCCAAATTATTTTCCTTAAATTCAAATATCTTTATGAGAAGATATGCTCAATGATCTTATGGTTGTATTACAATACGAATTTATCATTGAAGATATAACGATTCCATATTTTCAAAGCATGAACATGGATGCCAACTCAAAATAATGTATTGGGTAGTTCTTTTCATGAAACATTAAATTTAATGATCCATACATAGCCACATGATTCCATTCTATGAGAACACATCCCACCCTTGATCCTGATTCATTTTAATACACCATATACCCATCCCATAGTTCTAGAAAAACCAAGAATGGTGCTGATGTAAGAGGATCCTTAAGCTCATCGAAATAATTCTTCCAATGCTCATTAAATTCAAATAAAACATTCATTCTTTTCAAAACTGTAATCGACAAATATAATTGTGAGAAGTAGTCAAAAAAAGTGTATATAATACCCAGCTAGATAAAGGATTCTTCGTCACTCAAATGCATTCTTTGTCTATATCTAAGATATAACAACCTCTATCTTCTCTAGATACACATTCCTTCACTAGTGGAATTTTTGATAGATAATGTGGTTACAAATAGTTGGGAATGGATTTATAGTTGGTGTGATGAACCACCAACAAGATCGTGGAATGATACTCAGACTAAAGATATTTTACCAAGGAGCCGATGGATGGAAATAAATGTCGAGGGCATCAAGAACAATTGTGGAATGATTATCAATTAAGAAAAAACAATCATCCAAATGAGCACTAACCAAACTAATCTACATGAATCATGATAAAAACATAACCCAATACAATACATTTATACGAAAAAACCATGACACCAAAGTAGTCCCATAACAATTCCTAGAGACCAATACTACTAAACCAAAAAATTCCATAATCAAAGTACCCAGTAGAAAATTAATCTGCAAATCCCAAAAAAGCAATGATATAACTCCACATGTCCATTCCAAGCTCAACACTCCAATAACCAAAATACTACACAATGATCACATTGATACAATAAGGATTTGAGATGCTTTTCCTTTACAAATTTCATGGAATACAACTGCATAAAAATCCCAAAAAGTACCAAATTTTGGTCGACAAATAATACTCCGTAGGTTTCCCCAATAGAATCCATAAACATTACAATATGATATAAATTAGATCCAAATTTATATAAAATAGTTTATATAAATCCAATAAAATGTGTTATCAATTGAAAATAATCCAAATACATCATTACCACAAGAAACTCACCCAAAAATACATAACTCTGTGGAAATAAACCAAACATGTCATTACCCATTTCAAATTTTTACAAACCATTCCAATTCGTGTATCTGCACACATATCCCAGCAACATGACCATGTTTCACCCACACAAAGACACACATGAGCTTGGTGTAACCATTGATCGTGGATCTTCAGGTCTAACCCCATCCTCTTTTTGTAGTGGTACATCATGCCCACTTTCTTGGTGGTGGTTCCTCATGCCCACTATACATCCATTCCTGACCATGTTTAACCACTTATTCAAACAAACAAGGAAAACATATTTAAAAATACCCCATTAATATAAAAATTCTACAATTTCCAAATCATATCAATAAACATATGAAAATCCATACTACCCAACAATTTCAATTCCAAACCACATCTCAATGAATCTAAATTTTTATTTAAATCCATATTCTTTAAAAAAAATAAAATAGTCCGTCCAAGAGACAAATTTTAAAATCATCATTTTAAAATCAAATAAAAAATCCCTTTCACAACTATAACCAATTTCCCTAAAAATCTCAAAATCATCACAGAAATTTTTTCCACCAAGCATTTTACATCGCAAAAAAAAATAATTTTCAATAAAAAAATTTAATTTCAATCTAAACCATAATGTTCTATTAAAATGGAAATGAGAGTGAATCAACAAACCATAGGGTTTTTGTGGAATCGAACAACGAGCAACCACACCACAAATTCGGCTGAAAACTCTACAAAATCAAGCTAGATATTTTTTCCTAACATTAAACTAGTTCATAAATCATTATTTTAGAAAACAAAAAACCTATACCTAAATGAGATAGATATAGATCTAGAAAAATGAGAGAGATAGAGAGAGATAACTAGATATAATAAACACCGAGAATCTACAAAAAGGAAACGTGCTAGAGAAGGACCCCCTTCCCCGCACATTGAAACCCCTTCAAATCTCTTTCAAATTGAGTGGGATAAGACTTCATACTCTTTGGAATAATAAATATATAGTTAGGATCAGGTGGGATTATTTTTATGGTGTTTTAGTTTAAATATTGAATAAACCATTTTCAAAATCCCATTTTTATTGTTGCGGATAATTACCACGCACAAATAGTCTAACCGTGAACTAACTGTGATACTACTATTTTCCAGTGTGTTTTTTTATGGTTTCCTCACATGGTTTGGAAGAATACACACAAACCGTGTGAATACCACTACCTCATGATGCATGGTTACATAATATTTTCACACAGTTTACACTAAATGTGCTCAAATTGTGAACCCCAAGAAATGCTTATCAACCTTACCAAAACCCTTCCAAAATATCCCATACATTACCCACCACATTACAGGAATTGAAATAAATAAAATAGAGTTACATACCTCAAACTAAGGGTACTACATCCTCTAATAATCAATAGGGTTAAAACATCACATCATAAAGAAAAAAAACAACACTCAAAACAACTATGGGTTATGGGAATGCATATTCATCTAATAATCCCGAGCACTCTCCTCCTGGCCCCAATTCCTAAAAACATTACCAATGGATTGGACCATCCACACTACACCTTCCTTCGATGATCATGGGTAACCACTAGTTATTCCAAAAATGTCGCATAATCCACGATATCTACCTCTCCCCGGTCAATAACATGGGTGTAATAGTGAATATACTGATGAATCTAAGACACATGAAAGACATCATGGATTCTTTCCAACTGGGGTTACAATGGAAATAGATACTCCATGTTTCCAAATCACTCTAAAACCAAAAAAGAACCCCAATAACAATGGATAAATCTTATTCTATATGCCAATCCTCCCATGACCCACATCGTGGGGTGACCTTCAAGAATAAATGATCCCCAACTGTGAACTCCAAGGGCATATTTATGTTATTAAGAAACGATATCTTATGATTATGTATTGTTTTTATCCTCTTGAAAAAAACTAAACCTTTTTAGTCATGCATGTCAACACATTAGGAAAAATAATAGTGTCTCCCCATCCTCCGTCCAACACAATGATAAATTAAATGGTATCCCATACAAAGAAAAAAATTGGTCCCTAAAAATGATAGAGTCAAAAATATTATTATATGAAATCTGTACCAAAGGGTACTATCCTACCCATGTCCAAATAATTTTGAGGATTCATGCTCGTAGCATATCGTCCAACATTTGGATAGTCTACTATGTCAGCCCCTCTTTCTGTGGTTTGAAATCAGTGTCGAGGTGTAACCTAATTCCAAAAAAATAATTTAATACCCTCCTGAAATGTGAGGAAAACTATGCATACCAATATGATATAATGGAGATCAGAAATCCATTAAACCATGACACTTCATCATTTAACTTCATAGCTAAATAATCCAATTCACTTGACTCCTTGATTACTAAGAATTTATCCAATATCATCAACTGCTCACTATCACCCTAATATCATTGTAAGCTCCCAGATTTATGGGTACCCTTATGATGAAATAAAATAATATGTTATCCTATTTCTACACAAGAACAACCATAGGCTATAAAAAATTTACATGAACATGGTTATGTACCTTTACCTACGAGAAAACCATGCAATTTACCATAAACAATACCACTGCCCGTTTCATCCCACGACACCATTACCGCATCCTCAAGACATGGAATATCATGGAAAATCTCGGGTGTACATCCAAGGATGATTTTTTGTAACAACCCATGAAAATAAAGAACATGAAAATTTTCATATTTATTAATATTTTTGAATTAAATATTAATTATACTTTAAAGGGGAAGCAATGTTCGATTGCGTACACAATACGCAATAATGGGTTTCTTTGAAATCTTATATTGCACACTAATAATATAATATTATTTTTTTTAAATGGTAGTTAACACCTAACCATTGTATTTGGGGGAATGAATAGAGGTAACTACAATATTATTGTACATATTTTTTGAATATTTGTAAATTTTTCCAATAAAAGTAAGAAGCATAAAACGTGAATGAATCTAAGCATAAATACTCTAATATTCTATAAAGGTCGATTTACCGCCTTTTGATGGAGAACCCTATTAAAATCTATTCTTTCATATTTATATGTTCTTTTTTACAAAATGTAATTTTTATTTAGATTCGGTACATCAAAATTTACTTTGGGTAAATGTTTTGTATTTTTCTGATAAAGTTCATTTTTATAATGAATAGAGAAAAATACTGTATTTTAATTCAAATGTGACTTTTAATATAATTTATTTATATAGTTATATTATCATTTAAATTGTTTTTAAAGTGAAATTATAATATATTTTTACCATTTAATCTAATTTTGGACATTGGATGTAAATTCATTTCAAAATTGGACATAAACAAGTGTTAATCTTTTGATAGTTATTATTTCTTAAAAACACGCTATTTGTTTTATAAGCGGGAATTAATTTTAAATTAATTTGTTCCAATTATGTGTTTTGAATTTGGAAAATGGATTCCATATTTGGAATAAGTAGGTCCAAATTGTGTAAATATGAAAATTTTATTATTAGACATTTTAAATATTTACTTCAGTAAATATTTTATTTACCATGATTGAAGGGTAAATATAATAAATAAGGGTAAAATATAATATTATAATAATATTAAATCACCTAAAAAAGTATCCTAATACTATTTTATGTTACATATCCAACCATGGGAAACCTTGGGTTGAATTTGGGACCCCATGGAGCCACATGGGAGTAATAATGAAACTTTATATTAATTAATTCAATGTAAAGACAAAAATGATAAAAACCAATATATTTTAGTAAATAAATTTATATATGTGGTTATATAAGATATCTTTTAGACTATAAATATTTTTCAGAAATATATGATTTTTTCCTACATCATGGTATTTTTTTATAATTTTTGGACATTACATGAATTAAAGTATATTTCACACAATAATTATGTATTATTTACCTCATTAAGAAATGATTTAAATAAATATGATTATAAATATTAAAAAAATATCCAAAACCAGTCCTATTAATATTTTATAATTTTATTTATTCCATGAGAATCTTAAATTTGGTTTTATGAATAGTTGACTTTTTGAAACCAAAGATGAGGTTATAATAAAATATTTGTTCCAAACATTCCTAAATTCCCTCCTCTCCCTTATAAAATCCCTCACTTAAAACTCATTCCTCACACTTCTCAAGCCTTTGGATCATCCAACATAGGCTCTAGTAAGCTCCAAAGATCCCTCTATTTATCCTAGAATCCTTACATTAGGAAGAAATAACGTCAAAAAACCCATTTGGTTCTAACCAAGGGGAGTTACTCAATTTAAAGGTAACGTCTCCTCTTAAGTTATTTTGTTTTATTTTACTTCTCCAACCCCATAAACTCTTTTTATTCCGTTATTTTGTAACAAAACCAGTATCCTAAATATACTAGGATTTTTTTATGAGAATTATTTGATCTAAACTAACACACACCTTCATCTAATGGGTAAAGAACATATTGTTTCGATGGATGGAAAACTAACGCCTCACAAAATGATGACTGTTCAATTATCTCCTACAGCCTCTCATGGCGACCATTAATATAGAACTATGATTATATATGATATATATTATGTTTATATTTTTTTATGCTTTTGTATTTTCCTTTTATATCATACCTTCATGGTTTCCATTATGGGTAAACGCGATAATTTCATTTTAGAAAGTGCGGACTACCGCCCTCTCAAAATGATATGACTCATTCATACCATATGTGGTACGTATAAAGGATATAGTTAATGATATTATAAATGATAATATACTAGAATTATAATATAACTATGTATCATTATGTTTTAATTCAACTAAAATAGGAAATATAAATGAAAGTAGCGTTCATGTGTACGTACGACTTACCGTCTCCATGAACGGTGCATTTCATTTCTTATCTCCAAATTTTACGTACTATTATAAATACATATATATATACTGGATATATATTATATATATGATATCTATATCATGAATATCATTCTGGATATAATGAACATTTGAGCACATGAACAACATGTAATTATAAGAAGTCAATTTTTGACTCAAGTACCAAATATTGACAGAATGACCATTTTTAACTTAAATGATTACATAATGTTTTTAACATTGTAATAAGTGATATAAAAGAAATAATTAACGTGAAAATGTTTCATAAGAAGGAAGAAATTAACTTTAGTTCATTATTTAGGAAATTTAAGAAGGAGCGGGACAAGTTAGACACAATATAAGGGAACTTCTTAACCCAATTCCCATTTTTTGGGTTGATCTTATCTTTCTTATTTATGTCATTATTTAATTTATACATGACATTATTTTATATGGTGTATAAACCCTTTTGAATTTATTTTAAAAGTAATCTGTTCTCTATGAATCGTTTTATTAAATGGAAAAATATATGTATCTTTTTTACGTACACGATGACAACAACCTTTCTTCCACCACGAGTATTATTTGATCTTTGGATTCATTAACATACCATAATGTTTTTAAAAGGTATATAAATACCAAATACTATTTTACATATTTTGGTATTGAAATTGGTTTATAAAATGGATTGATTATTTCAATGTATTGAAATGATTTCTTTTGATTTCAAATGAAATGTTATTAGTGAAATGATTGTATTTGCAATACATTATGTGTTATGATTATATTTGATGGGTGCTTACATGATAAGCCAAATGACGGGTGGTGCCGTGATAAACCAAGACGAGTGGTTATGTTATAACTTCCAATGCATTGGGTATGAAAGTCAACCGTATGGCTATTCCATTTACTGATACGTGTGGATGTTGATGGTATTGTTATTCCATTTATGTGTGTTTAGTCCAATGAAAAATTTTTTGTTATGTGTTCGTTGTATGAGTTTTATGGAAATAATTTGGTTGCAAAAGGGTAAGAAATGATCTTTTATTTATTGGAGAGTATTTACAACTTCATAAAGGTGAAAAGCATTACTTATGATATAGTATTCATGGTTTACTTGTTGTTTTGAAAAACTAATAGTTTTCCTTCTTTGTGTATCCCTTACTGAGCTTTTAATGCTCATCCCAAGTTTTTGAAATGTTTTTCACAGGACATAAAGATGAATAAGAGTCATGGATGGGATCAAAGAAAAGTCATTTTTTCTAAAACATGGAACTAGATAAGACTAATTTTATCAAGAGTTTTGATTTTATGAAAAAATGGATACTGAGTATAATTTTTTACATGTAATATTAATGTTGTTATGTAAATGTTATGACCTAATTCTCTAAAACTCTAAACCTGAAAAGACCCTTAATGTGAATAATTCATTTAATTCAAGATTACGTAATGTTTTAAGGTCTGGTCCTTATTGTTGGTATAAGAGGTCGGTTTAGGCAACATTAGGGATTATGAGTTTTCATTAAACACGTGGTTAGTCCCTATGTCTATTATTTCAGTTAAATCCATGTTTTATAACTTTTTTTCAAATCAAAAAAAGTATGTTACAAATGGAAGGAGGAAGATCTCAAACGATATTCCTATCTATTAATGATGACTTTCTTGCAATAATTATTGCAATGTCATGTTTGGATGATTGTGAAACAATTTCTAACATACAACTCAGTTGTAAGAAATTTTATGAGATATCAAAAACCTCCACTATACCCAGATATCATCACGGATAATGGGTTGTATTTAATCAAATCCAACTTTCACAATAGTCTCATATTTTCAATAAAGTTAAATATTTCAAGGAATTTTCAAATATTTTACCTTATCACTATATTTTGAAGCTTATTCTGATTTTGAAAAAGGTGTGGTATAAGGAAACCCTTGTGCAACCTATTTATTATCTCTTTTAAACTATAGTCTCTCAGAACATGCTTATGGTATTGTAAAAGGACTATTAATTGAAAGTTACCACTCAAATTAGGTCCGACTATTTTATAGAAATCATGGTTTATCAGATCTTTGGAAATTATATATCAGGCAGGATTATTTTCCAAAACTATTTTTTCTGCGAACACCCTTATGACCCAAGTTGTACAAGGAGTATTCAGATGATGGATGCAAATGATTTTGAACGATATCTAAATCATTGTTGAAATGGATGTATATTCTACCTACATGAACTATATAATGATTAAACAAAGTGGACACCATTATAACGACCCATACTTTACATACCTTGTTAATACTTTAAAATTGAAGTACACTTATTACAGCATATAACAAAACCATGAAATGACCGTATTGGTATAGTGTCTTTAGAAACTGGGAAACACAAACAACTCGTTCATAAATCATCTATGTTATCTCCCATTTATTTCATCATATCTAGAGTCCCTTTTTGGAATATCCTACATAATATCCTTCTTCATGACCTGGGAAAAGAAAACATACAAAAGGGTGAGCTCAAATGCTCAGTAAGGGTAAACAAAATAAATATCAAACATATCATATTTATAAGAACATAACACTATGAAAATCTTATCAGGCAAAAGAGATCATAACATGGTATAAATCATATAAGTGAAATTTAATTCCAATAATCATAACTTAAAACACGAATCTTTGTGTCATACACACATAATCATAGAAAATCATTTCTTAGTAGTCAAGACTCATTTCCAAGACTATCATAGCAGACAAAGTTCTTTTCTGAACCGAGTCCACTCCCCGTTTCAGTCCTGTTTCACAGAACCGGTTTAACTTGCCGTTCCATCCATGTCTGTCTCATGAGATATAAATCTTTTCCCAATGAATTGGAGGGAGATATAGGTCCCACCAATCTCATAATGATACCATTCTTATGTGTGCCACAAAGCATAAATCATACAACATAGCATAACCCATGTAATAAAAATAGGATTCTTAATCATCATTCCATCATAACATAATCCATATAAGATAAAAGGACATCATAAAAATAATTCCATCATAACATAATAAAAACAATGTAAAAATAGGTATAGAAACAGAACCCTATATTATCTTAGATGGAAAATAATTTTGATAAAACACTTGAACTCCATTCTTGAGGAAAATATCCTTTCTACTTAAAAAACATTTTCCTTTCTTAACATGTCATATAACTTTAAACCAGAAGAAGTTGATTAAAAATAAACTTGAAACTTTTAAAGGAAGCTTCATGGAAATAATGTTCTAAAATTCCATTAATGCCATATAAGTTAAAAAAACTTCTCGTACTATGGCCGGAAAAGTAAAAAAGTACCTCGTACGAAAAACGACAAAAGATTCCTTTCATATCATTTACTAAAAACTGACCGAAGGGTGAGATTGGATTTAAAAAATTGTAGAGGATATAAATAATATTACATATTGATGAAACATGGATTTGGATGATAAATATTCCCCAGTAAATTCTGAAATATAAACAATCTCGGATAAAAATTGAGATTGTAAGATTTTCCCTTACCTTAGGTCCGATTTGCTTCATAAGTGTCCCAACCTCTTGTATAATGATTTAAATAATGTTATTGACTTATTCCAGAATCATTATTATTTTTATGATATCATATATGGTCATATTCTTATCTTCTTATTAGTAATATTTCATTGGTACTTGTTATTCAGGTGTTTATTACTTTTTGTTCTTATGCGTGTTTTGTCGAATAAATTCTTATTCTTCATTTTAGTTTATAGATACCTTATTTACAAAATGGTATTAGTGTAATAAATATCATATTCATTCATTCAGTTCATTTATATAATCATTATGCAATGAAGATATGTAAGATGGGTCACATCACATCGTGGAGATGATATTCTGTGCGTACGCACGAGCGATGATATCATTCCCCTGATAATGGAATTGTATTGGAGTGTATGTATACTATTTCAGAATCAATATCACTTTAAAATAATCATATATATTTATTCTTTACACCGTTATACCCATCCAAGTAGGGTGGTGGTGGAAAATAGATTACACCACGGTGTGGAGACGGTATTCCGTACGTACGCACGCGCGGTGATTTCGTTTTCCGTAGGATGGATAGATGGTGAAATAGGGTTGTTTCATACATATAATAACATATCAGTATATGAGTGATACTTATGTTATTACTTCATAATTAAACAACTATTGAAGTAGAATTGGAAGATGAAATAAAGTTGAAAGAATCGGTAACGGACATTACCTCTTCTTTGAAGCGCCTCTTTGAGACCTCCTTTTAGGGCACTAAAATTGGTCTTTGAAGAAGACCAGGACCACTAGTATGTATCTAGGGAAATGGAAAAGAGAATTTGGTAGGGTTTGGCTGATCTTGAAGGCTCAATGTGGTGTGAGGTAGAGAGGGAGGATGTGCACTTTTATAAGGGAGGAGAGGGGGACCTTTGGAAAAACTAAAAATATTATTTTATTATAAAGTCATATTCGGTTTTTAATAGCTAAAAATTGATTTATATAGAAGATAATGTTGGGATGGGTCGAAATAATCTCATACAATAGAATTTAGAAAAGTTTAGATTTCTATTTTGACCATATCATTTAGATTCAACTTTAAGTTAGATAATTTAACTTTTACCGTGTCTTCTTATTTTCTTACACTATAAGGTTAATAAACTGAAAATAACAAGTAAAACGAACCCAAAGTTGTTTATTATTAATATATAAAACCTTATAGAAGTCATTTGGATGAATCATTGATTTTTAGTAATAAAATAACAATTAATAATATAATATTTGTTTTAAAAACTATTTTATGTACATTTTGACACTATTTGGTAATTGTTTTTTGTGAAAATTATAACAGAATTATTAGTTCAAAAAAAGTTAATTAAATCAATACTAACATGTTATATTAACATTGAAAAATATTGGGATTCATAAAAAGTCTCAAATTACATTTATTTAGGTATTTATAACATCAATTATGTCAATATTTCATTAATAATATAACTATTGCATCATCATTGTGTCATAAATAAATTAACTTATTTAAAGTATAAAAATTACAAATAAAATACCATTATGTATGAAATATTTTTATCATTCTAATGAATATTTATAGTCGAATTTATCTAATGTATAATCCTATATTAAAAATGATTTAGTTATTAAACATTGATTTTAACTATTTTAACTCTTCTTTAAATAAATTAATAATAAATGTGCTAATCTAATCCAAGTGGGCCTAAAAGGTCATATTTTATTCCTAAGGTTGTTTTTGGTCGAATTACACTTATCAAATAGAATTAAGACATGTGTTAGGATAATAATAATATCATTTTTACCCTTAATTACCCTATTAACTTTTAACCGTGGTAACAAAAAGTAAAAAGTTACTATTCACCAAAAATTATTTTCATCTCATTGAACCGCATTTTAGTCATTGATATTAACTATGTCTCTCGAATTTTTGAAATTCCACTCACATAAGCGGTAAAATTATGTTTTATGTGAATTTGGAAATTCTCCAAGGAGGTGGTTAAAACACGGTGAAAAGTTCAATAAAATTTTTATATATCTAAAATTATAGTACAATGACTCCAATGAATTGAATTGAACATATATAGGTATTATGTATCAATTTTGACCTAAAATAAATTTATATAAAATAAATAATTATTTAAATAAAAAGTCTGTTTTTAAATAGTAACCTCGTGTTTTCACTATTCATCAAAAATAAAAAAATTTCAGAAATATATCAAAATTTCACCCTAGGCTAATTTCGATATTCCGAATCCAAAAATAACGTCCATTTTGAAAATTAAAATTTAAAAAATTTCAAAAAGTGGGTATTACTATTCATAATGACTAGTTTTAATAATATTTCAATAGCATATCATTGTTTAGTGAAACTCAGTATTGCGTACGATGCAAGCTATCGAGGATGGTCATGATTGTGTGTAAAGAAAGCCAAGATAGTGTTGTGTGCAGTGAAGGATTCCTTTGATTATTTATAAAAAAAAATATTTCTCATAAAAGTGTCGGGTGTTACATTCTTCCCCCTTAAAATGAATTTCGCCCTCGAATTCGTCACTTCATTACAAACAGTTCAGGATACCTCTCCCTCATAACATCCTCATATTCCCATGTAGCTTCTTCTAATTGGTGGTTCCTCCATAAAACTTTCACAAGAGAGTGGCCTTGTTCCGTAGGAAAGTTTCACTAGGATCGAGATTCCCAATCGGTTGTTCTTTATAAAAAAGATCTTACTCCAGCGGTACAACTTCTGAGCTGAGTACATCTGAAGGATCGGGTATGTACTTTCTCAGGAGAGATACATGGAACACATCGTGAACTTGAGAGAGATTCGGTGGAAGCGCCAATCGTTAAGATACCTTCCCAACATGATCCTGTATTTTGAATGGAACGATATATCTAGGGCTCAGCTTTCCCTTCATTCTAAATCTCATTACTCTATTCCAAGGAGATATTCATAAGAACAATTTATCACCCACTTCAAACTCTAGGTCTTTTCTTCGGTTGTCGGCATAACTTTTTTGTTGACTCTGAGCAGCTCCAATGTGTTGTTGAATAGATTTGACCTTTTCTTCCATCTCATCAACAAGATCATGTCGTAATAGCTTTCTTTCCCCAACTTCATCCCACCAAGTTGGAGTCCTGCATTTTTTCCATAGAGAGCTTCATAATGAGCCATCTGAATATTGGACTGAAATATAGTATTATTAGAAAATTCCACTAAAGGTAGGTGTTGATCCAAACCACCTTTGAAATCCGTAGAACAAGCTCTCAACACATCTTCTAGAGTTTGAATTGTTATCTCAGACTGACCGTCTGTCTGAGGATGATAAGCGGTGATGAAACTCAACTATGTATATAGAGTATGCTGAAGACTTCGCTAGAACTTTGAGGTAAACCTCAGATCCCGATCAGATATAATAGAAAGTGGTACTTCATGCAATCTTACCACTTCCTTCACATATATCCTGGCAAGATGATCCAGAGAGAAATCCTCTCTAATAGCAATGAAGTGTGCCGACTTTGTAAGATGATCAACAATAACCCAGATAGAATTATTTCCTTTGGATGTTTTAGGAAGTCTAGTGAAAAAGTCCATAGTGATGTTTTCCCATTTCCATTCTGGTATGGGTAATGGTTGTAACACCCCCTTATACTTTTGTCTCTCAGCTTTAACATGCTGACAAACCAAGCATTGAGAGACATATTTAGCAACATCTCTTTTCATGCCATCCCACCGTAAGTACTCTTTCAGGTCCCTATACATCTTCGTGCTTCCAGGATGAATAGAGAATAAAGAACTATGAGCCTCATCCAGTAGCTCCTTCTTTAATTCTGGTATGGGAGGAACACAAACCCGATTCCTGAACATTATTATCCAATCGCAATCAAGGTTGAATTCAGGAACATTTCTCACCTTCTTTTGTAACTCTACATCCTCTTTTGTGCCTCTTTAATCTTCATATGTATAGATGGTTGAACATTCATTTGAGAAAGATACTATTTTCCCCTTTCCATTATAATTCCAAGATCCATCCATTGTAAATCCATAAATATTGGATCTTTTGTGATCCTCATCATGGATAAGCTAGCATGGTCTTGTCGACTTAATGCATCTGCCACCTTGTTTTCTTTCCCAGGGTGGTAATGAATTGGGCAGTCGTAATCCTTAATCATCTCCAACCATCTTCATTGGCACATATTCATCTCCCTTTGTGTGAAAATATACTTTAAACTTTTATGATCAGTATAAATATAACACCTTTCTCCATAAAGATAATGCCTCCAAATCTTTAATACAAAGATTACTGTAGCTAATTCCAAATCATGAGTTGGGTAATTTTTCTCATGGATTTTCAACTGTCATGAGGCATAAGCTATCACCATATCATTTTTCATAAGAACACACACCAACCCCATCTCAGATGCATCACTGTAGATCACAAGCCTTTCTCTACTACAAGGAAGTGTGAGTATAGGTGCACTGGATAACCTTCTTTTCAACTCCTTGAAATTCTCTTCACATTCCCCCGTCCAAACAAACATAACTCATTTTCGAGTCAACTTGGTTAGTAGATTAGATAATCATGAATAATATTTCACAAAACATCGATAATATCCAGCCAAACCAAGAAAACTTCAGATCTCGGTTACTGTTGTTGGTCTCGACCATCTTTCGATAACCTCTGTTTTTGCTTGATCCACAGATATCCCCTCTTTTGAGATTATGTGACCAAAAAATGCAACTTTTTGAATCCAAAAATCAAAATTGGTAAATTTGGCATAAAGATTCTCCTTTCTCAAGGTCTTCAATATTATTCTCAAGTGATCTTCATGTTCTTCCTTGCTCTTTGAATATTCTAGAATATCGTCTATAAAGACTACCACAAACTGATCAAGATAGTCCTTAAAGACTCTATTCATCAGATCCATGAAGATAGTAGGGGCATTAGTAAGACCAAGTGGCATCACTATAAATTCATAGTGTCCATACCTTATACGGAAAGCCTTCTTTGGTATATCCTCCCTTTTGACCCTTAATTGATGATACCTGGAATGAAGATCAATCATGGAAAAGTATTGAGCTCCGCGTAGTTGGTCAAATAAGTCATCAATGCGTGGGAGAGGATATTTGTTCTTGATTGTGATCTTGTTAAGTTCTCGATAATCAATGAAGAGTCTCATTGATCCATATTTCTTCTTAACAAACAGAACAGGTGCTCCCCAAGGTGACACACTAGGGCGTATGAATCCCTTATCAAGATTCTATAGGAGTTGCTTCTTCAATTCCTGCAACTCAATTGGGGCCATTCTATATGGTGTCTTTGAAATAGGTAAAGCACCCGGTACAAGTTCTATTGAAAACTCAACTTCACGATTTGGTGGAAGACCCGATAATTCCTCCAGAAAGACATCATAAAACTCTCATACAATGGGAATATTCTTTATCATGAGTTTCTCAACAACCATTTGAGATAAATAAACTTCATTTAGTGGAATCAAGACCCATAAGATGGAAGAAATTTCCACTGGAATGTTATGTTCATCCTTGCATTGATAGACGATCATAGATTAATTTGGAATATGAAATGTGACTTCCCTTATTTGGAAATTGATATGAGCTCCATATAAAGAAATCCAATCCATGCCAAGAATCACATCAAATTCCACTATATGAAGAATCACAAGATTTGAAGGAAGCACTTTCCCACAAAATTAAATCAGAGAAGAATTATAAACTTTTAATGTGACTGTTGTGCCATTAGAGGTTGTCACAGATAACACAACATCTAATTGTTGAGGTAATATGGCGATACCCATAGAAAATTAATCAGAAATAAAAGAGTGGGTGGATCCAGAATCAAATTAATCATTTGTTACTTTAGAGTGGATGATAAGTGTACCTCTCACCACTTCATTATCGTACTCCATATCGCTGATAGATATTTCATGTGACTTTCCATTTTCTTTGGCCTTAAGAGTTTGTTGACGTCGATCATCGTCCACATCCCTTGGATTAGGGCATTGATTAGAATAATGCACCATTTCTTTGCACTTGTATCATTGAAGTGTAGGAGGTTCACTCTATGTATCCTTTTCTTTGTTTGCATCACTAGACGTCTTCTTCCCATCATTGCGGCATTCAAATGCCCGATTACCTTCCTTTCCACATTTGAAATATTTACTTTTCCCTTTATGACAACTCCCTCCATGTTTCCTTCCACACTTTGAGCATAAGGGAAAACTCATCTTCTTTTCAGTGTCCTCTTTAGATTTTCCTTTGAATTCCATTTTCCTCTTCTTATCAAACCAATATGACTGATGGGTTACTCCAATCTCCATCTCAACCTTGAGATCACATCGAACGATTTCCATGTAACTATTGAAGTCCCTTATGGATAACGCCATTTGATTTCTTGGTTTTATGCCACTAAAGAATTGATCGATATTACTCTCAGGTTGGATAATAATCCCAGAAGCGTACCTTGAATGTCTTGTAAAATTTTCTTTGTAGGTACCAACAGATTCATCATCATTTTTCTTTAGTTCAAGAAACTCCTTCTCCATCTTTGTTCAGAGAATACGAGGGAAGTACTTATTGAAAAATATGTTCTTGAACTCGTCCCATTCCATGGACTCAATTTCATCCCTCTGCCTCATATTTTTGATAAGATTTCACCATTGATCAGCTTCACCTTCAAAATGATAAACTGCTAAGATGACTTTATCATGTCTATAACATTAAAGAACTGAAAATATCTTTTCAGTAGTACTGATCCATTGTTCAGCCAATAATGGATTAGTAGACCCGCTGAATGAGGGTGGACGCTACCACATGAAGGATTCGACAGAATGTTGCTCGTTCCTTTGCTCGTTTGGAAGTCTTGCATGATTCATAGCTTGAGAATGTTTTGTGATCATGGAAACAAGATTTTTCATTCCAGCTCCCATAACGTTTGGTTGCTCAGGGGGACAATCATTACATTTGCCGTCGCATTCTGCATTAACAGGGTTCTTTCAGGTTCCAACCATTGACTAAAACCAAGAAGAATATAGTGGGAAACACTAATTATAAGAGGAAAACCACATAATCAAGAATAAAATTTCACACTTAAGGTCTTATCATAGGTTGTTCATGGCCATTTCTAAAACACTAATATTGTGTTTTATGCGTAGACATATCCTTAGGTTTCTTACTAAGGCTTTCACATCCTAGTTTCTAAAGGTTGATTATACATTTCCTATGATACCAACTATAATGACCCATACATTACATACATTGTTAATACTTCAAAATTGAAGTAAACGTATTACAACATATAACAAAACCATGAAAGGACTGTATAGGTATAGTGTCTTTAGAAACATGGAAACATAAACAACTGGTTCATAAATCATCTACGTTGTCTCCCATTTATTTCAGCATATCTATAGTCCCTTTTGGCATATGCTACTTAATATCCTTCTTCCTGACTTGGGAAACGAAAACATACAAAAGGGTGAGCTCAAATACTCATTAAGGGTAAACAAAAGAAATATAAAACATATCATATTTATAAGAACATAACATTTTGAAAATCCTATCCAGCAAAAGAGATCATAACATGGGATAAATCATAGAAGTGAAATGTAATTCCAATAATCATAAATTAAAACATTAAGCTTTGTGGCATACACACATAATCATAGAAAATCATTTATTAGTACTTAAGACTCATTTCCAAGACTATCTTAGCGGACAAAGTCCTTTTCTGAACCGAGTCCACTCTTCATTTCAGTCCAGTTTCATTGAACTGGTTTAACCTGTCATTCCAGCCATGACTATCTCATGAGATATAAATCTTTTCCCAATGCATTGGAGGGAGATATAGGTCCCACCCATCTCATAATGATACCATTCTTATGTGTGCCACAAATCATAAATCATACATCACAACAAAACCCATGTAATAAAAATGGGATTCTTAATCATCATGCCATCATAACATAATCCATATCAGATAAAAGGACATCATAAAAATAATTCCATCATAACATAATCAAAACAATGTAAAAATAAGGATAGAAACATAACCCTATATTATTTTAAATGGAAAATAATTTTGATAAAATACTTGAACTCCATTCTTGAGGAAAATATCCTTTCTACTTCAAAAACATTTTCCTTTCATAACATGTCGTATAATTTTCAAATAAAAGAAGTTGATTAAAAATAAACTTGAAAACTTTTAAAGGAAGCTTCATGGAAATAATGATCTAAAAATCCATTCATGCTGTATAAGTTAAAAAAACATTCTTCTCGTACTTTGGCTGGAAAAGTCAAAAAGTACCTCGTACGAAAAATGAAAAAAGATTCCATTCATATATTTTACTAAAAACTGACCAAAGGGTAAAATTGCATTTAAACAATTGTAGTAGGATAGAAATAAAATTACATATTGAAGAAACATGGATGTGGATGATAAATATTCCCCAGTAAATTCTGAAATATAAACAATCTCGGATAAAAATTGAGATTGCGAGATTTTCCCTTACCGTAGGTCGGATTTGCTTCAAAAGTGTCTAAACCACCTGTATAATGATTTAAATAATGTCATTGACTTATTACAGAATCATAATTATTTTTATGATATATTATATGGTCATATTCTTAGCTTCTTATTAGTAATATTTCATTACTACTTGTTATTCGGGTGTTTATTACTTTTTGTTCTTATGCATGTTTTTTCGAATAAATTATTATACTTATTTTTAGGTTATAGATACCTCATTAACAGAATGTTATTAGTGTAATATATATCATATTCATTTATTCAATTCATTTATATAATCATTATGCAATGAAGATCATGTAGAACGAGTCGCATCACATCATGGAGGCGGTATTCCGTACGTACGCACGAGCGATGATATCGTTCCCATGATCATGGAATTGTATTGGAGTGTATGTATACTATTTCAGAATCAATATCACTTTAAAATAATTATATATATTTATTATTTACACCATTATACCCATCCAAGTAATGTGGTGGTGGGAAATAGATTACACCATAGCGTGAAGATGGTATTCCGTACGTACACACACATGGTGATTTCGTTTTCTGTAGGATGGATAGATAGTGAAATAGGGTTTTTTCATACTTATAATAACATATCAGTGTATGAGTGATACTGATGTTATTACTTCATAATGAAACAACTAAAGAAGAAGAAGTGGAAGAAGAAATAAAGTTGAAAGAATCAGTAACAGACATTACCTCTTCTTTGAAGCGCGTCTTTGAGACCTCTTTTTAAGGCACTAAAATTGGTCTTTGAAGAAAACCAGGACCTCTATGATGTTTCTAGAGAAATTTAAAAGAGAATTGTTCAGGGTTTGGCCGAGCTTGAAGGCTCAATGTGGTGTGAGGAGGAGAGGGAGGAGGTGACCTTTTATAAGAGAGGAGAGGGGAACCTTTCCAAAAACTAAAAATATTATTTTATTATAAAGTCATATTCGGTTTTTAATAGCTCCAAATTGATTTATTTGGAAGATAAGGTGGGTATGGGTCTAAATACTCTCATATAATAGAATTTAGACAAGTTTAGATTTCTATTTTAACCTTATCATTTAGATTTAACTTTAGGTTGGATAATTTAACTTTTACCGTGTCCTCTTGTTTTCGTACACTATAAGGTTAATAAACTTACTATAACAAGCAAAATGAAACCCAGGTTGTTTATTATTAATATATATAACATTATCTAAGTCATTTGGCCGAAATTTATATTCTTAGGAATAAAATAACAATTAATAATATAATATTTGTTTTAAAAACTATTTTATGTCAATTTTGACACTATTTGGTAATTGATTTTTTTGAAAATCACAAAAGAAAGATTATTTCGAAAAAAGTTAACTAATTCAATAATAACATGTCATATTAACATAGTAAATTATTTGAATTCCTAAAAAGTCTCAAATATCATTTATTTGGGTATTTATAACATCAATTATGTCAATATTTCCTTAATAATATAATTGCTGCATCATCATTGTGTCATAAATAAATTAAATTATTTAAAGTCTAAAAATTAAAAATAAAATACTATTATGTATTAAATTTCTTTATATTTCTAATGAATATTTATTGTTGAATTTATATTATGTATAACACTATATTAAAAATAATATAGAGATTAAATGTTGATTTTTACTATTTTAACTCTTCTTTAAATAAATTAACAATAAATGTCCTAATATAATCCAAGTGGGCCTAAAAGGTCATACTTTATTCCTAAGGTTGTTTTTCGTCGAATTACACTTATTCAATAGAACTAGGACATGTGTTAGTGTAATAATAATATCATTTTTACCCTTAATTACCCTATTTACTTTTAACCGTGGTAGAAAAAAGTAAAAAGTTTCTATTCACCAAAAATTATTTTCATCTCATTGAACCACATTTTAGTCCTTGATATTATCCGTGTCTCTCGGATTTTCGAAATTCCATTCACAGAAGTGGTAAAATTATGTTTTATGTGAATTTGTAAATTCTCTTAGGAGGTGGGTAAAAGACGGTGAAAAGATCAATAAAATTTTTATATACCTAAAATTATTATAAAATGTCTCTAATGAATTTCATTGAACTTATATAGGAATTATGTATCAATTTTGACCAAAAAAAATTTACATAAAATAAATAATTATTTAAATAACAAGTCGGTTTTTAAATAGTAACCTAGTGTTTTCACTATTCCTGAAAAATTGAAAGTTTTCAGAAAAATACCAAAATTTCAACCTAGTCTAATTTCGATATTCCAAATCCAAAAATAATGTTCATTTTGAAAAATAAAATTTAAAAAATTTCAAAAAGTGGGTATTACTATTCATAACGGGTAGTTTTAATAATATTTTAATAGCATATCGTTGTTTAGTGAACTCGGTATTACGTACGACGCACGCTATCGAGGAAGGTCACAATTGTGTATAAAGCAAGCGAAGATAGTGTTGTGTGTAGTGAAATATATCTTTGATGATTTATATAAAAACAAAATATTTCTCATAAAAGTCTCCTGTGTTACAGCCATGATAAAGGTATGATGTTCTTTATTTTGAGGATCGTTTAATTTTATCATATGGTGGTGAAATTAGAAAAAAATGAAAATATAAATAAGAAATGAAGAATTAATATATGGAGATCATAATGATTTTGGATGAAAAAGAGAGGTGTAAAGAAACCATTGAGGTTAAAAAATGCTAGGGTTATTTTTCAGTTTTATAAAAAAGACAACATGCAGACCATGTGACAACCCATCGCGTCGAACAATGCTCTGGGAATCGAAACCACAACCAAAGTGTGATTGGGATTTATCACCTACCACTAGACTATGTTAAGTCCCTAGTTAGTATGACTTATTCTATTTATTTAAATTATTTTATTGATCAAGAATAAGATGATTTGGGATTTTATGTTTTCTCAATTGGATATCCTTAGTATAATAATATGATTTGGTGATTAAGTGATAAAAGTGATTTTGGAAGATGTTCTCTCTTTTGGGGAACAATATATACCTACAGAAAATGGAATACTATGGGATTTAAATTGTTGTATAATGGTTGAAATATTATTTTTGGAAGAATTTATGTTTTATTTTGGAAATACGGACATCTAGGTTATTTATGGAAATGACCAACCTATTATAGAGAATATGTGATTAGGTTAATTACACTTTAGTATTAGACATTAAGAGTAGTTGATGCAATTTGGAGATAAATGTTAATATTTACTATGGAAGATATTGAGATTAAATCCTTCTAAGTTTTGTGTTTCAATCTTAGTTTGGATTATTTTGAAGAATTTTAAGGGCAATTATGTATTGAATGTTCTTTCATGAACTTTGGGTACTTTTGTTGAATTTAGGAGATTATGAGTAGTAATTATTTTATAAAGGATTATCCTTTTTGGGGGATTATATGATCTCGTGATAACTATTTTTTAATTATTTGATGTTTAAAAACAAGAGATGTGTATAGTTCTTATTTTCTCGATTATGTGATTATCTAGAATATGATTCTTGTGTTTTTTATGTGACCAGGTATTTTTGAACACTCGATGTTTGGAGAAAAGATTAGTTTTTGGTAGAATCTCATTAAATGATGAAACTCTACTTGAAGGAATGTATATTTCTTTATGTTCATATTCTATGTAGTAAATGAATTCATCAAAATCATGAAAAGGAACATAAAACAAAAACATTGTTGGTTTAGGTTTCCTACAGGGGAATCAAAGGCCATTTAACACATCAAATGTTTGTGAGTTTCTGGCTATTATCTTTCTCCAAATCATGTTTCCTACCACTATTCATAAATACTTGACCATTTTATCCCTCTTCCATATCCACGTTTTCCTACATGGAATACGAGTATGGGTTATCTCAGGTGACCTTTTTACTTCTCTTTCATTCTATTAAAGTTATTGTTTTACTTACTCTTTCCGATGTGGTACTTTTAATGAAGTTTCTAATCCCAGTTTTAAAATTTCGAGGACACAATTCCCAAAAGGGGGGAAGGATATAACATCCCAGGTAAATAAAGAAATGAAAATTTTCATATTTATTAATATTTTTGAATTAAATATTAATTCTAGATTAAAGGGGATGCTATGTTCGATGTCATACCCGATACACAACAATAGGTTTCTTTGAAATCATATGTTGCACACTAATAATATATTATTATTATATTAAATAGTAGTTACCACCTAGACATTCTATTGGAGGGATTGAATAGAACTATCTACATTATTATTATACATTTTTGTTGAATATTTTTAAATTTATCGCACTACTAGAAATCTAACCTATACCAACGCATCAATACCAATGGTTTCTAAAAACTGTTGGTATAGGTCCCCTTTCCCAACGGTTTGGTCAAACCATTGGGAAAGCCCACTTTGAGGTCACTTTTCCCAATGGGTTTCTATAACTGTTGGAAATGTGTATGGCTTTCCCAATGGTTTGGAAAAAATGATGGGAAAGGGTATGGATTTCCCAACAGTTTGGCCAAACCGTTGGGAAAAGTCCACATTGAGGCCAATTTTCCGAACGGTTTGGCCAAAAGGTTGGGATAGGTGCCCCAATTTTTTATGATTAAATTTTTCAAATATTATCAAATAAATAAATATATAAATTACACATATATATATATACAAATATATTCACAAAGTATAATCTAGGATAGTGGTAAAGTCATTGATATATAACGTAGAGGTTATGGGATCAAACCTCCACAGGAACCTTTAATTATATATTTACCTATCCCATTGGCTTCCTCAAAACTTTGGGAAATACCTATCCCAACGGTTTTCTCCAAATCGTTGGGATAGGTCTTGCCCCACGCCAAATCACCCAACAGCTCCCCAAACTGTTGGTATAGGCTATACCAACGTTTTGGGGACATATACCATTAGTTCTAAACAGTTGGTATAGGTAATCATTCCATTATTGTCCAATAAAAGTTAGAGGCTTAAAATGTTAATGAATCTAAGCATATATACTCTAGTATTCATTAAAAGGTCGATTTGCAGCCATTTGATGGAGAACCCTTTTTAAATAATGTTTTTTTAATTTTTATATGTTCTGTTTGAAAAAATAAAATTCTAATATGGTTTTGAGACATCAAAATTTACTTTGGGTAAATTTTTGGTATTTTTCTAATAAATTTGATTTTTTTAATGAATAGTGAAAAATAATTTATTTTAATTCAAAAGTTCCTTTTAATCTAATTTAATTATATGGTCATATTATCTCTTAAATTGTTTTCAAAGTGAAATTAGATTATATTTTTACTATTTAATCTATTGTTGGTCATTGGATGTAATTTCATTTTTAAATTTCACATAAACAAGTGTCTATTTTTTGATTGTTATTATTTCTTAAAAACGCGCTATTTGTTTTAATAGAGGGAATTAATTTTTAACTAATTTCTGCCACATGTGTGTTTTGAATTTGGAAAAATGTATTCCATATTTATAATTAGTTTGTCTAAATTGATAAAATATGTAACTTTTATTTTTAAACATTTTAAATATTTACTTCAGTAAATATTTTATTCACCATGATTAAAGGGTAAATATAATAAATAAGGGTAAAATATAATATTATAATAATATTAAATTCTCCAAACATGTGTCCTAATCCTATTTTTTTATACATATTCAACCATTGGAATCCTTTGGTTGAATTGGGGACCCCATGGAGCCACAGGCGAATAATAATGACACTTTATATTATATAATTTAATGTAAAGACAAAAATGACAAAAACAAATATCTATTAGTAAATAAATTTTTACATGGGGTTATATAAGTTACCGTTTTGTCTATAAATATTATTTGGAAGTCTAAAACGATTTCCTACATCATGGTATTTGTTTTATAAATTTTGGACATCAAATAAATTAAATTATTTATGAAACAAGAATGATGCAATATTTACCACATTAATAAATGATTTATATAAATTATATTATAAATATTAAAAAAATATCCGAAACCTATCCAATTATTATTGGATTATTTTATTTCTACCATGAGTCATATTAAATATGGTTTTAATGTATATTTGACTTTTTGAAACCGAATATTAGGTTATAATAAAATAATTTTTTTCAAACATTCCTAAAGAGCCCCTCCTCTCCCTTATAAAAATCCATCACTTCTAAATTATTTCTCACACATCTCAGACCTTTGGCTCATCCAACCTATACTCTAATAATCTCCCAAAATCCATGTCTTCATTCTAGAAGCCTTACCTTAGGCAGAAATTACCTTAAGAAACCCATTTTGTTCAAACCAATGGGAGTTACTCAATTTAAAGATAACTTCTCCTCTTAAGTTATTTTGTTTTATTTTAATTATCCAACCCATAAACTATTTTTATTCCTTTATTTTGTAACAAAACCAGTATCCTAAATATAATATGATGTTTTTATGAGAGGTATTCGAACTACACTTACACACACCTCCATTTAAGGGGTAAAAAACATATTGTTTCTGTTGATGGAAAACTAACGCCTCACGAAACGATGATTGTTCAATTTTCTCCTCTTGCCTCTCATGGTGCCCATTTAGATGGAACTGTGTTTATATATGATATATATTATTCTTATGTTTCATTTTTGTTTCTGTATTTTAAATTTATAGCATACCTTTATCGTTTCCATTATGTGTAAACGTGATAATTTAATTTGAGGATGTGCGGACTACCGCCCCATCAAAGTGATATGACTCATCAATACCAAACACAGTACGTATAAAGGATAGAATTAATGATATTATATATGATAATCTACTAGAATTATAAGATAACTATGTATCATTATGTTTTAATTCCAATAAATATGAAATAGAAATGAAAGTAGTGTTCATGCGTATGTATGGATTACCGTCTCCATGAACAATGCATTTCATTTCTTACCTCCAATTGTTATATACTATTATAAATAAATGTATATACTAGATATGTATGATATATATGATATCTAAATCCTGAATATCATTCTGGATATAATGAAATTTTGACCACATGAACAACATGTAATTATACGAAGTCTATTTTTGACTCAAGTACCAAATAGTGAAAGAACGACCGTTGTTAACTTAAATGATTACATGATGTTTATAACATTGTAAAAAGTGATATAAAATTAATAATTAACATGATAAAGGTTCTTAAGAAATTATATATTAACTTTACTTTTATTATTCAGGAAATTAAAGAATAAACGTGTCAAGTCAGACACAAGGTATGTGTATTTCTTAACCCAATTCTCATTCCTTGGTTTCATCTTATATTTCTTATTTATTTCATTCTTTAATTTATACATAACATTATTTTATATGGTGTATAAACACTTTTGACTTTTATTCAAATGTAATCTTTTCTCTACGAAGTGTTTTACTAAATTACAAAAAATAGGTTTCTTTTTAACGTACGCGATGACAATGAACTTTCCACCACTGCGAGTATAGTTTGATCTTTGGATTCCTTAACAAGTCGTAATGTTTTTAAAAGGAATATAAATACCAAATACTATTTTACATATTTTTGTATTGAAATTTTTTGAAGTGGATTGATTAGATCAATCTGTTGAAATGATTTCATGTGATTGCAAATGAAATGTTATTAGTGAAATGGTAGTATTTGGATTACTTTATGTGTTATGATTTTATTTGAAAGGTGGTTACATGATAATCCAGGACCAGTGGTTATGTTATAACCTACAATGCATTGGGTATGGAAGTCAGTCGTATGGCTATTCCATTTAGTGATATGTGTGGATGTTGACCGTATGGTAATTCCATTTATGTATGTTTATGTCCCAAGTTACCATTTTATGTTATGTGTTCTTTGTATGGGTTTTATGGAAATCATTTGGTTACAAAAGGGAAAGCAATGATCATTTATTCAGTGAATAGTATTTATTACTTCATAATGGTGAAAATTATTACTTATGATAAGGTATTCATGATCTACTTGTTGTTTGGAAAAAATAATAGTTTCCCTTCATTGTGTATCCTTTACTGTTCTTTTTATGCTCATCCCATGTTTTTGGAATGTTTTCCACATGACCTAAAGATTAATAAGGGTCAAGAATGGGATCAAGGAAAATTCATGCAGTCTAAAAAATGGAACTAGAAATGAATCTTTTTTCAGAAAAATTTATTTTATGAAAAAATGGATACTGAGTATAATTTTCTACATTTAATATTAATGTTTTTATGTAAATGTTATAACCTAATTATCTAAAACTCTAAACCTGAAAGGATCATAAATGTGAATTATTCATTTAATTCAAGAATATGTAATGTTTTAAAGTCGGGTACTTATAGTTATGAATCTCACAAAGGACTCAATTGTCCATGAAAACCATTATAAACATAAATCTATGAATCAAAATATGGTTCTGACAAATCTTTGACCATCCAACCGAAGGGTCACCATGGACAAAATGATCATGCATCACTTATACCTCTTTGTCTCCCCACAGATATTCCTCCACCTTCTTCATCAGGGAAGATTTCAATATAATCTGAAATAAATATCCATTATCCATGTCTTCTATTGCATCCAAGTGAAAGGCATCTAACTCCTCCATCGATTTCCATGCATCCAGAGATCCCTGATTGACCTCCTTCAATGAATTTCTCCTCAAAGTATATACCACAACATTTATATTTCATGAGGTGTATGAAATAACAGAAATATAGTCCTAAAGAAACTCAATCCAACTACACCGTCATAGATTCATGTAATTATGGTATAACATATACCTCAAACTACTGTGATCTGTGGAGACTACAATGAACTCGCTAATGAGGTAATTCCACCAAAACATTAGCTCCAGAACAACGGATTCTAGTTCTAAATCATGGGGGGAATATTTATTCCCATGTGAACACAAATTCCTCGACCCATTGAAGATCAATTCCTATTAATGCATCATAACACATCCATAACATGTATGGGAGTAATTGAAAAATTCATCCAACATCACCCATTCCATTAGAAACCGTAGAAATGGGGCACATACCAGGATCCCAATCAAGAAACTAAATGCTTCCTGGCACTGAGTACTCCACAATTTTTTTTTTATTTCATTTCAATGTTGTCGATATGGACATAACATGAGAGAAATGAACAAAAATCATCTTATAATAGCATGTCAGACAAATGAAATTGTGAACCTCTGTCACATTAGTGGGTGCTACCCAAGAAACTACTACTTCAACCAATGATGGGTCTACTTCTACATCATGCTGAGACATAACATTTTATGGAAATGAACATCCCTGGTCTATAATGTAAATGTGGAAAAATCTCCATATAGCAGGTGGACTCAAAGAACCTGCAAGACTATTTTGAGATTCTGGGAATGGTCCTCCTATGACTTCTAGTAGATTAAGATATCATTGATGAATATGAAAGCGGAACTATCTAGGAATTCGTGGAATATGTATCTCTTAATCCCCATGAACATATCTAGTGCATTCGTAACACTGAAAGGCGTGAATAATAACTCAAACTTCCTATACCTGTATCTGAAGCTAGTCTATTGTATGTCTCTCTCCTTCTCCCTCAACTGGTGATATCCATACCATAGATCAATCATAACATACCAACTCTCCCAAATCAGAATGTAAAAATGAATTTCTATCCTTCGAAGAGGGTAATAGTTCTTGTCCATCACGAGATTCAACCCCTAGTAGTCGATGCACAACCACAGACCAACGTGCTCCTTCTATGCGAAAAAAACTAGAGCACCCCAGGATGACACACTGGGGGGTATAAAATACTTCTACTTCGTATCATCTATCTGAATCATGTACTCCCTCTAATTAAATTGTTTCATCTGATAAGGATCCATCAAAATAGTTGAATCACCTGATATCAAATATATCCCAAACACAATATCAAGTTGAGGGGGTTGTATTAAAAACAACTAGGGGGAACTTCCAAGAACACCCAAACAACATTGGGATCCCCCACTATTTTTGTGGCCACTGATTATAATGAAAACTTTGCCAACAATTAAGGAAGATCATCCACACATGGCTGCCCACCCAACAACCCCGGTCCCCAAATAAAACAACATGATAGTCATCCACATATGAAAACATTACTCCCATCGGGAATAAGATGATAAAATAATTTACATAATACAACCATTAGATGTTGATGATGACATCATTTTAGTGAATCTATAAGAAGAAGAGATCCCTAGAGGAATAATGTGGTTCCATCATCAGTCTACACCCTTGACACACACAGAACGATAAGACCAAAATTACAATTAGAATAATCAAAACTAGAGGGATGGGAATTATCTCAATTTCTAGTCCCATATCATGGGATAGAGTTGGTTCAACACATGATTATGAAGCTCATGAATAAAAAAAGCTACAAATAGAATTGTTAAAGAAACTGATCTTACCAATGATGATATCTGGCCCTGCTAATACTGCTGCCTCTACCACATGAAACTAATCAATCCCAACTAATATACCACTATGCCGATGAACACAACCACAACCACACTGGATTCAATGTTCATTATCATAAGGAACTTCTTGGGGCCATCCTCTACTTTCTCCATCTCCCCTCAGTAGATAAAAATATTGATTCCATTGATGCTAAAATGGTCTCACTAGAAATGGTTGTTGAGGATGATGATTATCCTATCTACCATAAAAAACGGTCCTAGGGGAACATATGATAACTTAATATGGTGATGGTCAGGAAACCCACAACCAAAACACACTTGAACAAAGCTCCCATTAAAAGCACAGAAACCACCAGCACTAGAAGGCCGGAAATAAAGCGGCTGAGTATGTTATCTCACCAGACAAATCCTCAATGTTTTTGGCACCTTAGATCTACCACTGAAAATTCTACCACTCAAATAAAATTATTATATTACCTATCTTGGATGTCCACCTCATTAATGAATGTTCTTCATCACTAATAACTTCTTCTAAACCTATAATATCTCTGCAATGTAAAATTATCAATTTCATACTGGATAGAATGGTGGGGTGCCTCTTCAAGACATCTCAGACAAGACTCCGCAATTATGAAAGGATAAGGGGAAAAGAACAGAAGTTGTGGGAACAGTGTTCAAAAACCCCACACTAGTATACTCTTCCACTGGAGGGAGATTATATCCTACATCTTCTCAGAAATCATATTTGACGAATGGAACTATGCTCAGAACTCCTTCTGGAAGTCTACCATCAAAACATAGGCCTCCTTCCACTCTCCCAGATATATCATCGACCATTGACACACTACAGCCCACATCACACTAACATCTAAAGGGACCGTGTACTTTTTTGTGGCCCGAATCAAATAGAAGGTAGTCTCTAAATCCTCCACTCAACCTTCTATCTCCACATCCGATTTTCATCCCTCATACTTCCCCAAATCCAGTCACTGGAAGAAACATATCTTCTTCTTCTCCTATTCATCCTCTTAGACTAGATCAGACCTATGATGATCAATACGATCAGCCTGTTAAACCCCTACACCCTGAGTATCATGTGGATGATGATCTGGAGCCATATATAAAAGGTAAACTGTGATTTCTTATGTCAGGTAGAATGGATTTTCATTAACATTCAATTTAGTTTGTTTAAATTATTATATCATTTTTTACATTCCCAAAAAACACAAGTCAAACAAGAACACATGTCATTTTGATGCATCGACATCTCCTAGGTCTATACCATACAAGAAAGTCTATATAACATGGTCTCTCAATAAACTCATATTCTATACACTGGATCACAAGGGCCCTAAAATCTAGGGTCTATACTAGTATTCCTCGACTATGTTACGCATCAAGCTCAACATAAACCATTTCCATAGTAACTAGGAAATACTCACTATTACTAATTCCAAACTATATCCTATCTCTCAACCATCACCTTTGATTCTACTCTATCATGACCGTCTCCCTACAAAGATACCCCTCCTTGGATAGCAATGAAGAATGGGGGATAATGACCCATTATTCAACCCTCTACTTAGTCACGGGATTATGACTAACTTGAATGGAAAAAAACATCACTATATAGAATCATTGTCTTTTTCAGTACAAGATCTTGATATTGGATGAATCAACAACAAATAAAGTCCAAGACATATTATAAAATAAATCTAAAACCATCCCAAATGCATGTATAAAATAGAACCGATACAAAAATTGTCTCTAATGTAGATACAAAAGGGTAATGATATGAAATGACACAACAACTGTCATGATCTGAGAAATTATGGTCTTATGTGGTTAGTGAAATCCTCATATAATCCTGAAAAAAAAATTTATATACATAGGGTGATCATAAAATTTTACTCAGTTGGACAACCAAATTCTCTCATACACCAATGAATGATGCATACTATTGTATGCATGGGAACACATCATATCAAAACAATACATAATTAGGATTACTAACCACCCCATCCTCACCAAGTCACACTCATAAAATCACACAACCAATGTAATATAAAATAGATCAAAGTTATGATAGGTTAACCCACACCAATTTTCCACTGGATTGTTGCTCTCTCCCTATATCATACATCATGGTGCTCCCATCCATTCTATTTAACACATCACATCCCTCCCTCACACATCTAGGCCTCAAAACACATCAATCTAAAACCAAACTAGGCCTCAAAACACACCCCTCTTACACACACATGGTCCCAACAACACAACCCACCCACACACACCTAAGCCTCATAACACATATCTTTGTATATACAAATCGGAAACCACATCACAACTCACCCTGAAGAAACCTATTACACAAACCACATTTCATGCAAACACATGGGATATCACATCTTTCCCAAAGACACGTGGCCCATCAGAAACACCCTTTAAAGCACCAAAAGACCTTTAACCCACAAAACAAATGCCATACATACCTCTCCTCAAAGATATAGTAGAAGAGGCTAAGTACCCAACCATCTATACTCCTCATAGAATGTTAGGAAAGACATGACATCTTGTGATAATGGAGGGGTTCAACACCTAGTTCTCGACTAGGGTGGGGTAAGTATAGAAATCATAATAATTTACAATGTATACATATGTATAGAGGGAAGAACAGAAGCCCAAACTAAGTGTTTAGAAACTAAACACTGACCAACCCATGACTTCGCCATTATTATAATACCTCTAGATGGAATATTTAGTATCTATGACCATCAATTCAGAATTTCAATATCCTGATTAAATAATGCAGCGTAACATTTCCTTTACATTTAACACGCATTGATTTCATTATTTAGCATCTTTAGAATTCAACCAAACAACCCACCAATAGAATTTTTATTATCACTTTCCCATCCATTAACCGAACCGACCCATATCATTCGATCATTACAAAGTAATTATTTATTCATTCCATCACTACCCAAGAAAATAATAAGAAAAGAAACAATCATAGTAGACTAACACACATCACATTAAATAAAAATTGTAAAATGACTTATAGATATGGGATGAAACATTATTTATGTTATAAATGGTGAAACACCCACACCCATCACTAATGTAATTCTTCAAAAATCAACTTCCCCAAACCACTATACCAACAAAAAATAAACCACCCAACTCACAACCACTTCTTGAAACATAAACCTAGAGCAATAGTTTTGCATCCCTACTGCATAATCCGACCTTGACAGATTACCACAACAATAGTACCATTCATGGTGCACAATCGTTCCCACAACCACATCACCCCATAACCAAAGTAAAAAATATTAATGATTTAATAAAAATAATAATTATTTAATTATTCTTTTCAATTCAAGTGTTATCACAGAAACAAAAAGATCCTAGGGTAACAATTCATTAATCGAACATATGTTGTTAAAAAAATTATATAAGCATCCAATAAAATCAATCAAGATGAAAGATATAACCATTGTTTGATCAAACAGGGACCCCCAATTACCACTATTTTCAATGGGTATTTAGTCAATATAAATCACATGATAAAAAAACATCAACATGCACTCAAATTCAAATAACCATCTGTATTATATTTAAACCAATTAAATTGCCTTTATCAATTTGGAGTCAACTGTCTAGATAACTAAAATATATATATAACCATACCACATGTTCCAAATTTAAGAAAAATGAATAAAACCCAACTTGGGAAAAAATAAAGTCCACACATCCTAGTTGCACTGAAATAGTGGCATGTACAGTGTGCGAAAACTCCAGGGCCACACGATCAAAAATTGGGATCCCGGTCGCACGACTCTGACATAAAAATGGTTTGAGGAAACCCATATTAAGAGAAAGAATAAGGAAGAACAATGGGGAATGTTATGTCATCTTTGAGAAAATAATAATTGAATCAGAGGTTTAGATATTATTTTGAACATTCATTAATGGATATATTGTTTGTATAATAATATTTGACCAATTTAAATCCCATGAACTATTAGGAAATTAATGATTGGATTTTTGGGCATTGAATCGATCTCAAATACTATAATATAAGATATTATAAGAATTTTACACGAATGAATTAAATGAAATGGAAAAAACTAGAAGAATCTTGAAACACCATACTTATAGCACCGTTAGATGAGGTACCACTCAATGATAAATCAACTAGGACCCACCATCAGTTGATGTGTTGCTTAAAGAAGCACCCCTCGATGAGGCACCACTAGATGAGAGAATGCTGGACATGGCAGTGCTGGATTAGAAAATTCTAGATGAAGGAATGTTAGATGAGGCCTCATTGGATGAGATACCTCCATGATGAAACACTTTCAAATTTCCATGATTCATTACCAGGAGTGACTCGATCCTCGAGCCACTACCAGTGTGAGACACCACCTACACAAGCTACTACCAGTGTGCGACCACCATTGTGGGACACTACCATCGAGCCACTGTTGGAGTGAGCTACTTCTAGGGAGATACACTCCCATGTAAACACCACTAGGGTGAACTACCACTAGGATGACAAAAACATTGGTGTGAGACACACTTAAGAAACAAAAAAAACTGATAAATTTTCAATGTATTGAAAAGATCCACCTTGACCTCCCATGACATGTCAAACCCAGGATTCCCAAAATGTAATGCACCTGATATATCTGGGACATTACTGTTGGGAACTTATTTGGTATATTATTTCAAGAACCAAAATGGTTTCATGGTTTTAAGAAGAGTGGATAGTGGGTGTCATTTTATAATTGGGGTGAGTGGAACAATTTTATGTTTATGAATGATTCAATTCCACCAATGTTTGTTTCATGTCACAAGACACCAATAATGGTCTATTCTCAATCCTATGATGGATAATATAGATATAATTCCACCCAATGGGGTTTTGACATGTATTGGTTCATTATTACACATTATTTTTTAGCAGTAATGTAAACTTGTTTTTAACTTAATATATGTAATTTATTTTAACTATTTGAATTGATCATTATTGTAAAAAAAATTGTAAATAAATATATAATATATGTTATCATGATTTCATGAATTGAATCAATTTGGACAAACTAATCTCAAATAATTCAATGAATATTATTTAAAATTAATCCTTAAGACATGATGAGGTAGTGGGGTTTGAAAGATAAAATACTCAAAATTTTAGAATTTGTTTACATAAAAATTATAGATGAAAATGTTTAAAATTATTTAAATTGGATTTATAGATGTATAATTGAACTATTATGACTTTGAAATGAATTTATAAAATTATATGACATTATTAAATCTTTATATGAAAAAATGACATTTTTAGTTAAAATCCAATATTATTAACTATTCATCAAAAAATTAATCATCTCAGAAAAATCCCAATAATTCACGCTAAGATAATTCTTCTATCTTTATTTCAAAAATTAATTTTTTTTATCATAAATTTTTTCTATATGTTCTAAAATTTTATTTTATATTATGTGAAACATGTTCGACTAAACCATATTATAATTAACTATTGTTTTTCTAAATAAATCATTTTCATTTTAATATTTTATAATCTATAGATAGATAAATATTTTTAGAAGAGTAAATGTTTTCATTATTTATTTAATCCTAATCATACATCCTAATCCCACATATTGGAAATAACTATCATATTTAATAATAATATTAATAGTATGTTGTTGGTTTATGAGACACTATCTGGTATTTGAAGAAAGTTATTGATTAAACTTGTTATTTCATGTAACACAAGATAAATTTAGTCATTCAAGAATTCCATGGTTTTGAATTTATTGAATTTATTTTAATTAGTAAATGTATTATATAATAATAGGTTGTTATATTTTATTTTTGGCTCTGTGTTGTTTTTCATACACTTAATTGAGTAAGATGTAATGTTATTGAATTTCATGGTTTTATACAAACTAATTCTAAAATGTCTCTGAGAATTATTATTTTTTCCATATATGGACTATATGTCCCATTTTCTGTAAATAATTTTCTTATAGGGGGTTCACTTCTAAACCCCACTTTAAATCAATTATTTTTCATTTCAAACATAGAAATAAATTAAATCACACTCCACATATTCTATTCTTTCCAATTTTATTTAACATTGTAATTTATAAACCCTATATTTTATTTTAATTTATTTTTTATAGAATGTATATATACATCTTTTTTCTGTGATTATGTATTTGTATTTCATATTTGAATTGAAAATGTTCATTGATTTTTACTCCATCAAATTAAAAATAAATTATTTTGGGTAAGTGAATACAATATTTCAAATAGGCGGTGGATAAATTTTATATTGTTTTGAAATAATTTAATTGAACCAATTTATAATTTATTTCAAACATAGAAACATGTATTTTGAGAATTAATGAGAGAACATGGAAATTGAGATTTCTTTTGGATTAAATGAAATTTATTTTTATAGTATTAATTTTTTTCCCTTGGAATTACATTTTGAGTGTTTTATATTTATTAAAAATATAAATTTAATTATTATTTAAATAGTTGAAAAGATTTATTTGAAAAATTTAAAATTAATTCTTATCTATATATTATCCAATATAAATTATTTTATATAATTACACTAATCAAATAGAATATTGGGTTTATTGAAATGTATGTTAAGTTACCATTATAGGATACAAATATATAATCAATAAAATTATTTCACAGTGATTAGATATAATAGAAATTTCTTATATTATTATTATTTATAAATTTAGAATATATATTAAAATATTATTATTTGTTCCATGAAAAAAATTTATTCATGATATCTTGGTATCTGTCTCCATGAGCGGTTCATTGTAATAATTTCACCATTTTTATTAGATATTTAAATTTTATAGTTCTACATTATTTATTTCAGAAAACATTTTATTAATTATCCCAACATTAGATTATTAATTATTTGTATTATTTTTCATTAATTATAATATAAATTATTTTATTTCTAATTACCTTATTAATGAAAATTATATTATATTTTTATTTCATTTATTATTATGATTATTCTAATTTTTTCCTCCTTTGGAAATGAATATTGGTACATCTTTGGTAGCCAATGCATGATCGGATTGAACTAGCTTAAGTTCAAATTTCACGAGATATAAATAAAATTTTATGGATGGGATCCTTAGGTTTGAGAGGATATATAGACCTATCAATTTCATACATTAATATTATATCTCATTATATGAATATTTAATACAATACAAAAATAGATGAATGAGGAACATAAATGTTTATTCCTCGGATACTACATATAAAATCATCTATTATCATTAAATACATGATCATATCCCACAAGTTCCTTCCGATTTTTGAAACATCATATACATAACCTACTTAAACCAATTCTTCATAACCTGGTTAAAGGAAATATAAGAATGGATGAGATAAAATTATTATTAAAGGTTAATATTGTATATATCAGTCGATGGTCATATAAAATCACATGATATGAATTTGGGGTTGAGACCTTGAATTAAACATATAGCATTCATAGCCATTTTATTATTGACCAAAAGAATTATTCATGTTATAAAACATTATCATTACAAAAAACATGAACCACACGATTTTGAAATAATCATAAATGGACCATGAATTGCATATTGAATTTCTTCTGAATGTGGAACCACCATACTTATAAAAACTATATCATATTTAATGGTTTGATATATAGATTATAAATTCAGAATTGATTTGGAATCAAAAATTATTTCTTGTAGTGTATTAATAATTATATCTTGTTTCTCATAACATATCAAGCACACGAACATGATTCCCATAGTTTATCTTTCACATCGACTTATTCCCTTAATTATAACTGGATATATAAAACAGTACTTAATTATTTAGAGGGATATAAAATTATTGTCACATCCATAACATAATTATACCCATACATATGTGGTTTATAAGATAATGAATCATTCATCATCTCATTATATCATAACCCACATGAATAAAATGGGTTTCATAAACATTTCATCAATCCATCATGGTATAACCTATGAAAATAGTTTTTTTATGAAAATATCATCTGCATAATCATAAAAAATATAGAAAATAAACAGCTATTGTACAAATTTTTCATTTCAAAAGTAACACAATGGTGACCCTAAATTCTATTTTATATTTAAGAATAGAATTTCCATATAAAGATCAATTAAAAATTAATAAAGAAAATAACATTTCCTCTTTCAAAATAACCTTTTCAAATCAATGAACATCAAAAAATATTAATATATACTTTTTATTTTAAAATAATATTTGAACAATTTAATGTATTGTTTAAATAATTGAGAATTCATTATGGTGTGAAATACCATTTATGTCGAACATGTTAAAACAATTATTCCTTTCAAATTTTCAGTAAAAAAGAAAAAACCCTTATTTAGAAAATGGCATAATTATTTCTCTAAATTTTTTTTTAAGAAATTATAACATGGGTGTTTTTTATTTAAAAATTCAGTGGAATTATTTAAAAACATTTTTGAAGTCTTTTTAAAAATAAATTGACAATGAAGAAAATTGATTTATGGCCGAATATATAAATAAAGTAGTTTTTAAATAAAAATTACTTTTTTCCCATGATTACTAAAATACATGGAAATTAATGGGAAACATGTATTATAAAAATATAACTACAGTATAAGAATATAAATTTTTCCATTAAGATATGGATTATAATATTTCATCATCAGATACACAATAAAAAACAACCCCGATAAATAATGATATTGTAACCTAAAATATTTACCACTTTGGAAAATATTGAATAATAATAGCAAACAAAAATAAACATATAAAGATACCTAAATCCTAGTAATTTTCAAATGATGAAACATGTATGAAGTAATTGGGAATTATATACACAAAAAACAAATGGTAAATATGGAATGTGTCTTATAGTAGAGAATGTGAGATTAAAATCCCCTACCCCAGGTATCAAATTACTTTTTATGTGTTAAAATATAACATAAAATAAATATATGTTTATTATATATCTATTATGGATAATTATATATTTATATCATACCACAAATGATTTAAATATAACCATTTATCACCATTTTATTATTAATGGTTTATTAAAATCACAATTCTGAGTGATAACTACTTCAGTTTACATGTTTCTTGATTCATTAGTTTGGACATTGTACTTTTATTAAGGTTAATAATATTTTTATTTCTAAAAATGGTATAATTATAATATATATCCATTATATACACATTTATCTTTATTAATAATAGATATAGATATACAAATATATTACACAGTTCATAGAAATGGTATGTTTTATATTCGCATGAATGCTATTTTATTTTTTAATAAATAGAACAAAAGAAAAGCAAATAAATATAAACATAGAGGGATAAATATAGTATCATATATTTCATATATTTCTAATAAATATATCTTTGTTACCATCTATGTAAATCCAAAATGAAAATAAGTCACATCACTTCAGGGATGTGCTAGTCCAGACTACAAACAAGATATTTTATTAGTTTACAAATGAATTAAAATATTTGAAGGTAGATGTGATATTATAATTAAATACGTATAATTACAACTTAAATATATTAAAAATAAAATAAATATAAGAATATTTCTATCATTGATAAGTTGGTATGATAATTGAATTATATTAGTTCCCAATGTTGTACTCTGATATACACTTGATCAATAGCCTCATTTCCCATTTGATATAGGAGTATTGAGATATAAATTATTCTAAATAAATAAAATATTATCATTTGTTTGATAATAGTGTTATTATATTGAAATTATTATATAATGAATTATGTATGAGAAGAAGTAAAAAAGATAGATCTTAATGATGAAAAATACATTCTCTAATAAAAACCTCTTTCAGATATTTATTAAAAGACATTAGGAATGGTATTATAGGAATAAACCAATCTATATAATGTTTATAAGAATACTGGGGAAACATTTTCACAGTTTTTTCTTGAGAATACTTTCGGTGTATGTGTGATATGTGAAGGGAGTAGGTTATTTTTATAATTGAGGATGAGTGGAAACATTTAAAATACCAAAACATATTCTATAAATGAAAATCAATCTCATATCAAGTGCCTAGAAAATTGATAAATAATGGATTGGGGTGATATTACAGTCAATGTACACATCTAAAATAATGAAATTAATAATTTTTTAAACATGTTATTTCTCTATCCTCTATGATTTATTTATTTTTCCTTTTTTTATTTTCTACATAATTACTAGATTTTTATTAATTTACAATCACAAGATACCCATAATTCCAAAATATAAATGATGACTATTAGATAAATTAGTTTTAATGAAGTTATATATAAAGTAAATAAAATTTATAAAAAAAATCTTTTTGTTTACAAAATATTTACATTGTGGAATGATACTCCAGAAACGCTGTTTTTTACCTAACAACATCAAATATTGTTTTAGTATTTTTTCTTTTCATTCTGGAAAAAAATTAATTTGGCAATATTACTGAATATTACTTATGAAAATTTAAATATCAAATCAATTTTAACAATTTCAGTTCATATTTATAGAATATTATAATATAATATAAAACGCGCACATGCGATGAAAATTTAATTTTCAATACAATAATTTTTCAGTAGCATAAAATGTTTCCATTTTAATAATTAAACATGAATTTTCTTCTAATGACCTATATTTTACTCAAAATGATAAAATTTAAATAATTTTAACTTTATTCAATCAAATAAAAATGGAAGAGGTGAATTATTTAAATTAAATGGATGTTCTCGATATTATTTATATCATTCAATATTCAAATCAAAATTGACCTTTTAAAAAAATCTATAAACATGACTTAGTGATATTTATTAATATTCTTTATATAATTTCAAAAAAACTAATTTTAAATTTATTATAATATTTCTGTGAAATGAATTTTATTAAAAAATGTATATTTTTATGCATCAAAACCAGATCTATTCTTATCTCACACATAATAAAATTATTAGATGAATGATACAATATATAATTAAATACAAAAAATATAAATTTCAATAAAATAATCCATCAAGTGTGACTACATTAATTTATTAATATAAAAACACAATTTCTTCATAAAATTGGTTTCCCAAAAAATAACACTCCACTTACATTCAAATTAATATTATTTTAATTTCAATTAAATTTTTAATAAATGAATTTATATTAATCATATATAAACCATATTATTTTGATAATTTAGTTTGTTCTATTCACACCTGAAAATTAGAAAATCATTTTTTATAAATGAGACATTAAATAATAATAGTTTAATATTATAACATGGTTCTTCTCAACTCACCGTTTCTAGTAAAGCTTTATATCGATGAAATTAAATTGATTTGAAAAAAAATTTGTATATAATTACATTATGTTACATTCTCGCCCTTTTATAAAATTCTTCATCATAATTTGATATTTTTTTCAGAAATAAGTTGACCAAAATTTGATAATTCCATTTTTTGAAATCAATAATGTAAAAGGGCCAATAAAACAACCCCTTAAAAAGAGGGAAAAAGAAATATTTTTGTCCTCAAATAACTAGGTTTCGAAATAGGAAAACAATAATACGAGTTTAAAATATTTATATAGAGAAAAACATAATGTAAAAATAATCATGGGGGAGTGATATGGATCATTGATCATAAAAATGTGAATGATCCAATGAAATTTAACTATAAAAAATTTATAAATCAATGTGGTGTTGGTGAAAAAGACAAATAATTCATTTGTAATAGGATAACATTTTATTTGGGATCATTTTAATTAATTTGAGCAATTAAATTACCATATAGATGAAGACTATTATGATATATATACATACATGATTTGTTTAATTTCATCATTTAATAAATTTCCACAAAAAATATAATATTTTTCGATAAAAGATGACTATTCAAGATTATTTTTTGACTACTAAAGCACTAAAATAAGTATTTAACAGATCACATCCACCAAAAATGGATAATAAGATAGTCACTATATCTTTATAAATTTACCATATTCATAATGGTTTGTAAAATATAATTCTCATAAATAAATAATCCATTCTATCATGAAATACCATAATAATCCCCAAATAATAAATATTAACTACCAACATTCAACAAAGAACATTCGATAAATAAGTAACCAAAAAATAGTCAAATGTATTATTGAAATGTAATTATTTGAATGACCTAATCACATATTCTTCCATGATTAATAAAACATTAATATCAAAATAACAATAAAAACTCATTATGTCTCATATAAAATATGTATATATATATTAATCAGATAATCCTAAAGATTGATAATCATTTTTATAAATAACCAAATATACTATCAAGTCACATAAACCTCATATATTTGTAAAAAAATATAATTCAAACATTATTTATTAAATAAAATAGCACAATATCTAATTTAACATAATCATTAGAGTTTACAAAAAGTGAAATTTTTCTAAAATAAAATTATTTAATAAATCTAATAGTTATTCTTATGATGAAAGATATGTTCCCAAAAATAATTAATCGTTATCTCTCAAATCATTTAAAAAAATATATTTTATACATAACAATGATTTCTGATAGTCTATCCATAGGTGTTTCACCCACATCACCCATCAATTATGGGTTTAAGCCACAGAACCATGATTGATATGAAAATTTGTACGCCTAAATGGCTCAAAGGACTTATATTTTTTTATATTTGAAATGTTTCCATTATTACCAAAATTATATTAATATAATTCTTATATTTTCACTTGAAATATGATTAAAATCATTGAAAACAACTTATTCATCTCTGGTCATATAAATATTTTTGTTTAGAAAAACCAATTATCATATTAAAAGGAAATTCATCTAAAATAGTACATTATGTTGAAACTTATAGTCACAGATACCTAATACTAATAAACATATCCCAAAATATCATTCATTACATTAAAATAAAATCCCACAAAACATCAATAGTGGTTCTTTAAACTCTTAGAATTTGACCACTCTTAAACTCAAAGATTCATGATTGTATCCATAACTCTTAAGCTAATCTTACATATTGAAATATGTTATTAAAAATATTTCATAATTAATAGAGGTCACATGGTTATTAAAACCAAAATAAAATTGGTTAAATTAATTCCTAAAAATAATTCTTCAATCCAAATATATAAACTCATAAATACATTCCCATTGACATTTTTAGTAGAATATGTAATTCCTTGATCAAGTGGAAAACCCTTATATTATGTTATTGAATCAAATACTTCCCATGTTCCAGCCATATAATTCATCGAATACCATGAAAATTAATTTCACAATTCCCAATATTTCTATATGGATAACAACTTCCCCTCTATTTTGATATATTATTCTATGATATTCTTCCAAAATTCTTAATAAGAAGGAATGTGATGTTTTTTTATCTGTAATAACATCCAGCTGAACTGCTATAAATAAATTTTTTTCTATTATTGGAATTTTTATGAAAATAACCTCTAATAGTTTTGTTAATAATTTTTTGTCATTGCAGATTTGGATTAATATAAATATAATTATCTCTAGTTATCATCAAATTTGGTTTACAATAACCACTACATTGTCTATCACATTCAACATAAAAAATATTCTATATGGTTCCGGCTAATGACTAATAACAAAAATAATTGTATTTGAAATAATAATCATAGAGTAAAACCACATAATCATGAGAAATCAATTATAAATTTAATAAATATATGCACAAAATTTTAAATCTATAAAAAACATTTCAACCCTATTTCATATATGGTCATCATATATTAATGTAATTCATGGTGGTTCATAAAGAATTTGTGAATTTCCATAATATATCCTCTGGGGTGTTAATAAATGTGTGTAGTAAGGAACATTATTGTGAAATAGGTGATAATAAAGATAAATACTAATGTTCATTTTTCAAAGTTATTTCAATGAAGTATAACTATTCCAAATCCACATCCACGTGTAGTATCTAGATAGTGATGTATTACTAAAAATACCACAAATTATATTTCCTACCAAAACATTAAGATATTATCCAAAACATTACATTATATAGAGGGTTTTTAGAAAACTAATCTTACTATAATATCCTATGATTTAATATAACATGAGTTTTATACGACTATTAATGACCTATTTTGTTATATAAAAATAATATATATTTTTTATACGTATATTCAATACATTAGAAAAATACTCACCTATGGACCATAATTGTTTTGTGTCATAAGATACCAGATTGACAATATTATTATTTCATGAAATTTATTCAATATCACCCATAATGATCACCGAATTTAGTAATCCTTATAGTCATACCTTGTATAAATCATTCCTTCATAACATAAGAAAAAAATAAACCTAAGACAAGTGAACTCAGATGCTCAATAATGTTAAATACAAGGGATATCAATAAATAATAATTTAAAATGATAAGATAAGAATAATCGTATGATATCATCAATAAATATTACATGGTTCAAACACAATTTATTATAGACCCTAAAGGTGATTAATGGAATAAAACATTATCATATTAAAATACATGAAACTATTGGCTAAGAAATCATAAAAAATAAATCATGAACCATACATTGATGTCATATATTTTTTCACCATCATATTTATATGAATCTTATTATATGTCATGGTTAACTATGAAGACCATATGATAGTAATTTATTTAGTGTCAAAACCTATCTCCCATAGTAGATCAAGAACATTGACTTGTTTACCATAATGAATTCAGAACATCCTATTATTTTCCACTGGGGATCAAGAACATTTTCTTGTTCCCCATAATTATATCATGTGATAAAATACAAATCCATATTCATATAGGGATGTATAATTTTGTACCAACTATTAAAATCACTAATAATGAACATATGTCATCTATAAAATCATTAAGCATATATCATATCATTATATCATAACCCATGCCATGCAAATGAGCATAACAACATATCATCAATCCATCATAAAATGACCCATGGATAAAATGGGGTTTTCAAAAATTCAATTATAAAAATTATAAATCATCAATACAGAGAACAATGATCCATTGGATCACATCACCATTAAAAAAATATACACTAACGATTGCTTCGGTTAATTAATATAAAAAATATATATAATTATTTTAAAATAATCCATCGGAAAATAACATTTCCAATTTCAAAATAAAATTCTAAAATATGATAATTTTATAAATAATAAATTAAAAAAATTATTTTATAACGAACATTCAAAATAATTATGTAAATTTTAAATCATTGAGTTATAATTATGGTGAGAAATACTCATCATGCTATATAATATAAAATAATAATTCCATTAAAATTTTTAGAAAAAATACAAAGAATGTTTCTCATAAAATGGATAGAATATAAAATTTATTCCACTTATAAATTTTAAAAAAGAATTTATTTAAAAAAATAATTATTTCATAATAATAAAAAAATTATTGAAATATTTTATAGAAATTATGAACTTCGATAAAAAAAATTTTTACGAAGGGAGAAATAACGTCTATTCTTCATAAAAAATATTTTTCCAGTCTCTTGATTAAAAGGAATGGGGAAAATGAAATGGTAAAATATTTTATCTAGAATTAAAGGTGTTAATATAAAATTCATATGTTTCATGGGAGATTGATCATAATATTTAAATCTCATAAACACAACAATAAACAACCCCATTGAAAAATGATTTTTAACGTAAAACCTTTAATAAATTGGTAACTTCGTCATAATAAGAACCATAAGATAAATAACCATAAATATATTTCAAACCTAAAAATATTTATAGGATTCATCAAAATAGACATTCATGTGTTTGATATACACCAGAAAAAAAAGAAACATATTTGGAATGTAACACATGCCTTATAGATATAAAAGAGAGACTAAGATCCCTTATATCAAGTCTTAGCCTTTAACATATGGGATAGATCCTAATATTTAACAAATATAGTATTATTATACTTGAATTATATAATAATAATCATATATATAATACCTTATATTATTTAAATATTACATTTTATCCCTCATTTATTTAAAATTCTTTAGAAAAATAATTGTTATAGTTGATAATTGTTTTGTTTTTCATGTATGTTTTGGTTTGATAGTTTCAGTATTTATAAATTTAATATTTGAACTTAAATTAATTAATTTTATTAAATATATAAATATAATTTAAATTTATTCTATTCATATTAAGAGTTATACATAAGAGTTAGATATCTAAAAATGAATTACATTGTTCCTAGAGGCGGTATATTGTACGTATGCATGAATGATGTTTTCATTTTTAATGGATTAAATGAAATAAAATTAAATAATAATTAAAAATGAAACAAACTTTATAATATAATAATATCATATGTAACCCTGAAATTTATCATTATTATCATCCATGTATAATGGGACTGAAAAACGTGTCACATCTCTTCATGGAGGTGGTAGTCCACAAATATTCATGAGCGACATTATCATTATACAATGGATAAGAATGAATGAATGTAGATAATATATTATAAATATATAATTTTTATAATTTCATTAATATCATATAAATACATTAAATCCATAAATATATCTATCATTAGATGGTGGCGATGGAATGTAAATTACATTAGTTCATGATACGGAAGTCCTCCATACACAAGATTGATTGTTTCATTTCTTATTTTATAGAAGAGGACATGTAGATAGTATATTATGTAAAATAATAAAATGTAATTACATGGTATATAATTTTATAATTATTTTTTAATAAGTTATACATGAATTTTTGTTGAAGGAGTAGACGTAAAATAATAATATTAATGATGACTATTACATTCTCATAGAAAAACAATATTCAGATATCTTATTAAGGACCTATTGGTTTTTATTTTTAGAAGTAAATTAGCTCTTGATAATTGATAAAGATGTCAGAGATATATTTTGGAAGGTTTTGTGTAGTTAAATGGATTATTATGTGTGAATAAGTGGGGGGAGTATGTTATCTTTTATAATTGATGTGTTGTGAAATTTTTATAAATACCCACGACTATTATATAATGGGAAGTCAATTTCAAGCCAATTGATTCGAAAATTATTAAAAGATTTAGTGTATGTATGGTAAGGGACATATAAATCACCCAAAAAAGATATTTTTAAAAATTTATTCCATTATCATATATTACTACAAACTTATGGAATTGTTGTGTTTAGAAACTAGTAATAGTGTTTTAATTATTCAGCAAAGAAATTTAACTTTTATGAAAAAATAAATTATCCATAATATATAATTTAGAACAACCTATAATTAATATTAAATGAAATTTATTTCTTTATATTATATGTGTGTTATCAATTAATTTTAATACAATCACATGTTACTTGCCAAAACTCGTTATAGACTTACTTGTGGTAATAAATTTTTACCATTATTTAATCTTTATTATCTCCAAAAATTATGTTTATATTATTAAATAATATTAATTATTTACTATTTAAAATATTTAATACATTAAATTATTTAAATTATCATATTTGGAAATTTTAAATTTAAAAATAAACCCTCAGATGATATGATAATGCAGTTTTCAAAAAACAATTCATTAGTATAAATGTTTTAATATAAAAATTCAAACTGAAATTGATTCTAATGACCTAAATTAGTATAATAAAATTTTAATTGAAGTAATAATAATTTCTTATAAAAAAATTATTTATAAATTATTTATACAATAATAATATTTTCAATAAAAAACAAAAAAATTAAATTATTCATCCAAAAACAAAAAAATTTAAAAAAAATTTAAAACACAACCCTATCATAATTTTTAAATGATGATTGAAAATATGAAAAAAAATTCATATAAAACCTATAAAATTATAAAACATTCATTTAAAAATAATATGGAAAAATTCGTCAAGCATGTTATTTAGAAAAAAATAATTTTTATGAATAAAAAAAGATTTATTCATAACTCTTGCATAAAGGAAATTGTAAATGAAAGATAAATATTTTATTGAATATATAATATTTAAGTTTAAATAAAATAATTATCCATTAGTTAAAACATAATTTATTAAGATAAAAACACATTCCAACCATAAAACCATTTTTGTAGAAATCTCCATGTTTTTATTTAAAATGATTTTAATTTTCATATCTAATAAATTGATAACCAATTAATATATTTTATTCATGTGAGACCCATATAATAATCATTATTTTGTAGCTTATATGTATTCTAGAAAATTTGATTGTTTAGATGTAGTATACCAACATTTTATGGAGATGTATGGAGCTTGTGTTTAGGTATTCATTTACCTTGATTTCCTTCTAATTTTAATGAGGCATGTATTGGGGGTCTTGGGGTGAAATTGGGATGATTATAGAGATTTTTTGGACAATTCATGACCCATACATTGTTTTCAAAAACCTTTACCCCATCCCCATCAAACCATACATCCTCAAATAGAGGGGGATCACATTTCTGGTGCATAGTTATTCAATATATGTCCCCTCTTAGTAGTAATTGTATGACCCTTGAGAAGAGGCACATGGATAGACACATTATTAGGGAAAACCATGTGCCTGGTTTAAGAAACTGTGCCCACATGATTTTAATCCTACTAAAATTAGATATACAAATTCCAAGTCACACACCTTCTCCTAAATTAAACCAATCTCAACTATAAAAGAATTATCTCACTTTCAGTGGATACCAAATAGATTCCATGGAATTTGATCTACATTCATGATAAATCAAGCCCCATATTGATGAATCTGTAGCCCCCTGGTATCAAATTTCATCATGTGTGTTTTCCCCACTATCCCACTATCATCTCTATTTCTAGACGAATATAATTATTTTTTCCATTCATAAGGTGTTATATCTTGGTTATGTTATATTTATCTCTATTTTATCGTGATTTTAGGATTTTGATCTAGATATATTTCATCATTGTGATGTTGAACATTCCACTCTAACTGGGTATTTATGTTGGTGAGTATTCGTCATGAATATTGAGTTAATTTTCCTAAATTTAAAATCCCATTTTCTTCATTTTAATAATATTGTGTAATTTTGAAATTTAAATTTATAATATTGGTCAATTTCATTAGAGATTAAATATATTTAACTAAATTTCCCTGTGGTAATTGAATTTTTGAATTTGGGATAATTTATTTGGTTTAATTTGATTTATTAATTGGTTAACTAATTATTGGAATGATATGGTTATAAAATTTATGGTCTAATGGAATTGGGTAATTGGTAAATTGATGAGATGTTGAATTGGTTTATAATGGTATTTGATGGATTGTTTAAATTATCCTACAATGGATAATGGGATTAGATCAAATGATAATATACGATTTAATAGTGAATGTTTCATATTATTACATGTGATTAATGTAATGAATTACGATTTACTAAATAGTTTAAATTGTATATCATGATTTGAAATGATACAAAATGTATAATGATGAATAACCTTATAGAATGTGATATATACGTTTTTTGGATAATTGTGGTGTTGGATATAGATTGAGGCTCCAAAGACTCTCAGGGTCCCAACCATGACATTCTAGGCCCGAATATACACATCTGGATATTATTTTATAGCATAGATGTAACAAACTAAGATTTTATAATATATATTCATTTTAATTTCTTTCATATCTTCTATTGTACGCTACACCAAGATTATCTAGTGCTATACACAACACCGCATTAGCTTGTAGTATACGCAACACTAATCAATGATCGTGTTACACAAAATTTCATGTTTTTTTGATAGTAGTTATTCTACGAAACATTGAGTATATATATATATATTAAATGTATTTTGTTATATGAAACAACAAAGGAGTTGTGCACTACACGCAACCCTGACTTGGCTTGCATTACACGCAATTGCGACCTTCCTCAATAGCATGTGTTGTACGCAATACCAGGTTTTACTAAACAACGATATATTATTATAATATTATTATGAACTAGCCATTATGAATAGTAATAACTAAATTTTGAATTTTATAACATTATTATTCATCTTACATATTTTCTAGTACATGATATAAGAACAAAATAAAATTTTCAGGAAAAATAAGTATTTATCAAAAAATGCAGTTCTGACGCCTTTTGATGATGCACCCACTTTATATCTAGTTTTTGACATGTTTATAAGTTCAATTTTACAAAATAACATTATTATTTAGAATCAGAATATAAAATTTTACCTTGGATAAAATTTTCATATTATTCTGATAACTTTCATATTTTAATGAATAGTAAAAACACGCTATATTTTAATTAAAAACAACCTTTTTCAGCGTAATAATTTATGTGGTTAAATTATAATATTTAATGGTTTTAAATTATAAATAGAATATATTTTTACCATTTAATATAATTTATGACATTAGCATTGATTTTACATTGAATTTGTAGGTTAAATAAATTCAATATTTTCCAATGTTTTAAACAAAAACCCATTTTCTTTCGACAACGGGATTAATTTTAATTTAATTTCTGAATCTTCTGTGTATTGAATTTGGAAAAATGGATTCCATTTTTGGAATCAGTGGGTCTAAATTATATTAATAGTCTATTTTTTATTTTTGGGCTTTATGAATTGTAACAACGGTAAATTTTATTTACCATTGTAAAAAGTAAATTGGGTAATTAAGGGTAAATATAATATTATAAAATTATCATAATACTTGTATTAATACAATTGGATGATTATATTTCATCCTAAGTCGTATTTCAGGAGAAATGGAATCCATTAGAACCCACTTGGAGGTGATTAAGACCTTTATTTTATTTTATTTAAAGGAATGTGAAATATGTCTCACTCAACTTTAATAATTAAAGTATTTTTAATATAAGTTTATACAGAATATAAATTCAGTTATAAATACTCATTTGAAAGATACAATTTTCTTCTTTGTCATGGTAATTTATTTGTAATTTTTAAGAGTTATTTAATTACCTTATTATCTTATACATTAATGATGCATAAATTATTTATTTAGTGAAAAATCAAAAATATAGTTTTTATTGAAATTGTAATACATATCAAAAGGCCCAAAAATCTGCACAAAACTTATTATTAGTATATATATATACCCTAATCATCCACTAGATGAATGTTTGACCATTTTGATCCTTATTAAGGTGATTATGACACTTATAATATTTTATTTTAAATGATTCCAAAGTTGTCACCTTCATAATTTAATAAAGAAAACAATTTACATGTTGTTATTTTAAGATGAAAAATTCTAGTAAAATTATTATTACATAATATTTGATATTTATCTTCATAAAAGGATTTTATTTTTAATTTTTATGCCACAAATAAGTATATTAAATAATTATAAAAAAAATTTGTACTAATTATTTTATAAAGAGATATACCAAATAAATGGTTTTAAAAATATTAAAATAAATATTATATGAACTATTTAATGTGCTCCACGAATTTTCTAGAACAAATTGACATGTTAGGAATCTATTAAAAATTTTATTTTGAATATATCCTCTTTGTAGATTTTATTTAAATTAAAATAAATAAATATTGTCTAAATTGAAACTATTGTTATTTTATAAAAATTACATATTATTAAATTGTTTAAAAATCACAAAAATATTTAAAAAATATAATTTGAAATTTATATAGTAGAAAATGTCATAAAGTATCCAATTATGGTGAATCAGCAACACATAAGTGATTATTTATAACCATTTAAAATTTAGAATTTTATTACCACAAATAAACGTAAATAGATTAAAAAAGGATAAATCAAAATGATAAGGTTTAAAATAAGATCAATAAACGTCTAAATTTTATTGGTTGATGAGATTAAAAACCTATATTATCTAATATTTTAATTGAGTCATTTTTGGTGGTTTTTTTGAGGGGTTTGAATTTATATTAAAATAATATTTTTTAGGATTCCAAAGGTGCCCCTCTCCTCCATTATAAAAGGGCATCTCCTCCCTCTCTTCCTAACACCATTTTGAAACATTAAGCTCATCCAACCTCTGACCATTTTACTTCCCCACTTCCTTAGAAACCTTATAGAGGTACTGGTCTTCTCAAAAGGCCAACCCTAGTGCCCTAAGAAGAAGTTTAAAGGAGGTGTGTCGAAGAAGAAGTAATCTCTCACTACTAGGAATACAGGATTTCCCAACGGTTTAAAACTGTTGGGAAATGTTGCAGAACCATTGGTATATGTTATACCAACGGTTTTACAAACCGTTGGGAAGTAAACTATTGGGAAAAAATTTTCCCAATGGTTTACAGTGAACCATTGGGATAGGGTGGAGAGAAATTACCCGATCCCAATGGTTCTTGAAAACCGTTGGGAAATATTTATCCCAACGGTTGTAAACCATTGGGATAAAGTACTGAAAATTAACATGTTTTTCCCAACGTTTTTCAAAACCATTGGAAAAACCCCAAAATCTCCACTTTCCCAACGGTTTAGAACTGTTGGGAAAAGTGTTTTACCAACGGTTTTATGAACCGTTTGTAAAAAAACCTAGACATTCTATGCCAACAGTTTTGAACCGTTGGCATAGCCTCTGTTGGGAAAATTGCACAGCAGCTCTTCAATTTTCCCAGCAGCTCCCCAATTTTCATCTAGCTCTCCAATTTTCCCACTAGGTCTCATTTTGTGGGTTCCCTCTCATTTTCAATCCAATTATTTACCTGCAATAAACTAACACATACATATACAATTATTGTACCTGCAATAACCAACTAACACTTACATATAGAGAACAAATTCATACACATTTAACATATAATGGTGGAACTATACACATCCATAATTTAATTAGAATTCATAACGTAATTATAAACATAAATAATTCATTTATAATTCAATTTAAAATATAGATGACAATTATTTTTGGAATTCGAAAATCAATTCATAATTTGATCGATTTTTTGTATACCAAATATTTTTACCTGAATTAATGTCCATTTTAAACATAATACATACACATGGATTTCTATCGGCCACACCGCACATCGGATTCAGGCGGGGTTTACTCGTACACGTCACATATGACCCGTAGATCGTTGTGCTAATGTATCAACACAATCCGAATGCGTTTGGTCAGTTTTCTGTATGCCAGTTGATGTTATTCAATTAAAATGACAAACTTTTGAAACAAAAGGCATACACTTTGAGTGGTGTCGGCCACACCGCGCCTCGTATTGAGGAGGCGTTGACTTGTACACGTCACATATGACCCATGGATCATTCTCCTAATGTTTCAATGGAAACCGAATGCATTTGGTTTGTTTTCCGTATGTACTTAAATTGATATACATTTTAAGAAAAAGAGATCCACTTAGAGTTATTCTGGCCACACCGTGACCCAGATTAAGGTAAGGTTGACTCATACATGTCACATATGACCCATGGATCATTGTTCTAATGTATCGACATAATCTAAAAGCGTTTGGTTGGTTTTCCGTATGCCAGTTGATGTTTTTCACTTCAAATGATGTCCTTTTGAAACAAAAGACAGACACTTTGAGTGGTGGCGGCCACACCGCACCTCAGATTGAGGTGGGGTTGACTCGTACACCTTAAATATGACCCATGTATCATTGTGATAATGTATCGACATAATCCGAATGGGTTTGGTTGGTTTTCTATATGCCTGTTGATGTTTTTCAATTAAAATGACGTACTTTTGAAACAAAAGGCAGACACTTTGAGTGGTGCCGGCCACACCGCGCCTTGGATTGAGGCGGAGTTGACTGGTACACGTCACATATGACCCATGGATCGTTCTCCAAATGTTTCAATGGATACCAAATGCATTTGGTCGGTTTTCCGTATGTACTTAAATTGTTGTCCATTTTAAGAAAAAGAGAGCCACATAGAGTGATTCCGACCACACCGTGCCTCAGATTAATGCAGGGTTGAATCTTAAATGTCACATATGACCCATGGATCGTTGTGATAATGTATCGACACAATACGAATGCGTTTGGTCTCTTATCTGTATGCCAGTTGATGTTTTTCATTTCAAATGATGTCCATTTGAAACAAAAGACAGACACTTTGAGTGGTGGCGGCCACACTGTGCTTCAGATTGAGGTGGGGTTCACTCGTACACGTTTCATATGACCCATGGATTGTTGTGCTAATGTATCGACACAATATGAATGCGTTTGGTCGGTTTTTTATATGCCTATTTATGTTTTTCAATTAAAATGACATACTTTTGAAACAAAAGGCAGACACTTTGAGTGGTTCCGGCCACACCATGCCTCGGATTGAGGTGGAGTTAACTCATACACATCACATATGACCCATGGATCGTTCTCATAAAGTTTCAATGGAAACCGAATGCGTTTGGTCAGTTTTCTGTATGTACTTAAATTGTTGTCCATTTTAAGAAAAATAGAGGCACAGAGAGTGATTCCGGCCACACCGTGCCTCAGATTAATGCGGGGTTGACTCGTAAACGTCACATTTGACCCATGGATCATTGTTCTAAAGTATTGACACAATCTGAATGTGTTTGGTCTGTTTTCGGTATGCCAGTTGATGTTTTTCACTTCAAATGATGTCCTTTTGAAAAAAAAGATAGACACTTTGAGTGGTGGCGCCACACTGTGCCTCATATTGAGTCGAGGGTGACTCGTACACGTCACATATGACCCATGGATCGTTGTGCTAATGTATAAACACAATACAAATGCGTTTTCTCGGTTTTCCGTATGGCAGTTTATTTTTTTCAATTAAAATGAAATCCTTTTGAAAAAATGCAGACACTTTGAGTGGTGGCAGCCACACCGCGCCTCAAATTGATGCGAGGTTGACTTGTACACGTCACATATGACCCATGGATCGTTTTTCTAGTGTATCGACACAATCCGAATGTGTTTGGTTGGTTTTCCGTATGCCAGTTGATGTTTTTCAATTAAAATGGCGTACTTTTGAAGTAAAAGGCAAACACTTTGAGTGGTGCCGGCCACACCACGCCTTGGATTGAGGCAGAGTTGACTCATACAGGTCACATATGACCCATGGATGGTTCTCCTAAAGTTTCAATGGATACCGAATGTGTTTTGTCAGTTTTCCGTATGTACTTAAATTGTTGTCCATTTTGAGAAAAAGAGATCCACTTAGAGTGATTCTAGCCACACCGTGCCTCAGAATAAGACGGGGTTGACTCGTACACATCATATATGACCCATGGATCGTTGTGCTAAATTATCGACACAACCCGAATGCGTTTCGTCAGGTTTATATATGCTAGTTGTTGTTTTTCACTTCAAATTATTTCATTTTGAAACAAAAGGCAGACACTTTGAGTGGTGGCGGCCACGCCGCGCCTCGGATTGAGGCAGAGTTGACTCACACACATCACATATGACCCATGGATCGTTGTGCTCATGTATTGACACAATCTGAATGCGTTTGGTCAGTTTTCTGTATGCTAGTTGATGTTTTTCAATTTAAATGATGTACATTTGAAACAAAAGGCAGACACTTTGAGTGGTGCCGACCACACCGCGCCTCAGATTGAGGCGTAGTTGACTCGTACACGTCACATATGACATATGTATCGTACTCCTAACGTTTCAATGGAAACCGAATGAGTTTGGTCAGTTTTCTGTATGTACTTAAATTGTTGTCCATTTTAAGCAAAAGGGAGACACTTAGAGTGATTCTGACCACACCGTGCCTCAGATTAAGGCGGGGTTGACTTTTAAACGTCACATATGACCCATGTATCATTGTACTAAAGTATCGACACAATCCTAATGTGTTTGGTTAGTTTTCCATATGCCAGTTGATGTTTTTCACTTCAAATGATGTCCTTTTGAAATAAAAGAGAGCCACTTAGAGTGATTCTGGCCACACCGTGCCCCAGATTAAGGCGGGGTTGACTTGTACATGTCGCATATGACCCATGGATCATTGTGCTAATGTATCGACACAATCTGAAAGCTTTTGGTCCATTTTCCGTATGCCAGTTGATGTTTTTCACTTCAAATGATGTCCTTTTGAAACAAAAGACAGACACATTGAGTGGTGGCGGCCACACCGCACCTCAGATTGAGGTGGGGTTGACTCGTACACGTTAAATACAACCCATGTATCGTTGTGATAATGTACAAACACAATCCGAATGCGTTTGGTCGGTTTTCCATATGCCAGTTGATGTTTTTCAATTAAAATGACGTACTTTTGAAACAAAAGGCAGACACTTTGAGTGCTGCCGGCCACACGGCGCCTTGGATAGAGGCGGAGTTGACTCGTACACGTCACATATGACCCATGGATCGTTCTCCTAATGTTTCAATGGAAACCAAATGCATTTGGTCGGTTTTCCGTATGTACTAAATTTTTTTTCCATTTTAAGCAAAAGAGAGCCACTTAGAGTGATTCCGACCACACCGTGCCTCAGATTAAGGCAGGGTTGAATCTTACATGTCACATATGACCCATGGATCGTTGTGATAATGTATCGACACAATCCGAATGCGTTTGGTCTCTTTTCTGTATCCCAGTTGATGTTTTTCATTTCAAATGATGTCCATTTGAAACAAATGACAGAAACTTTGAGTGGTGGCGGCCACACCGTTCCTCGGATTGAGGTGGGGTTGACTCATAAAGGTCGCATATGACCCATGGATTGTTTTACTAATGTATCGACACAATACGAATGCGTTTGGTCGGTTTTCCGTATTCCAGTTGATGTTTTTCAATTAAAATGACGTACTTTTGAAACAAAAGGCAGACACTTTGAGTGGTGCCGGCCACACCATGCCTCAGATTGAGGTGGAGTTGACTCATACACATTACATATGACCCATGGATCATTCTCATAAAGTTTCAATGGAAACCGAATGCGTTTGGTCGGTTTTCCGTATGTACTTAAATAGTTGTCCATTTTAAGCAAAATAGAGGCACATAGAGTGATTACGGCCACACCGTGCCTCAAGTTAAGGCGGGGTTGACTCGTACATGTCACATTTGACCCATGGATCATTGTTATGAAGTATTGAAACAATCGTAATGTGTTTGGTCTGTTTTCCGTATGCCAGTTGATGTTTTTCATTTCAAATGACGTCCTTTTGAAACAAAAGACAGACACTTTGAGTGGTGGCGCCCACACCATGCCTCAGATTGAGTCGGGGTTGACTTGTAAACGTCACATATGACCCATGGATCGTTGTGCTAATGTATCAACAAAATACAAATGCGTTTGGTCAGTTTTCCGTATTCCAGTTGATGTTTTTCAATTAAAATGAAATCCTTTTGAAACAAAAGGCAGACACATTGAGTGGTGGCGGCCACACCGCGCCTCGAATTGATGCGGGGTTGACTCGTACACGTCACATATAACCCATGGATCGTTTTGATAATGTATCGACACAATCCGAATGTGTTTGGTTGGTTTTCTGTATGCCAGTTGATGTTTTTCAATTAAAATGACATAATTTTCAAATAAAAGGCAATCACTTTGAGTGGTGCCGGCCACACCACGCCACGTATTGAGGCGGCGTTGACTCGTACATATCACATATGACTAAGGGATGGTTCTCCTAATGTTTCAGTGGAAACCGAATGCGTTTGGTCAGTTTTCCGTATGTACTTAAATTGTTGTCCATTTTGAGAAAAAGAGAGCCACTTAGAGTGATTCTGGCCACACCGTGCCTTAGAATAAGACGGAGTTGACACGTACACATCATATATGACCCATGGATCGTTGTGCTAAATTATCGACACAACCCGAATGTGTTTGGTCGGGTTTCCGTATGCCAGTTGATGTTTTTCACTTCAAATTATGTCATTCTGAAACAAAAGACAAACACTTTGAGTGGTGGTGGCCACACCGCACCTCGGATTGAGGCGGGGTTGACTCGTACACGTCACATATGACCCATGGATCGTTGTTCTAATGTATTGACACAATCCGAAGGCGTTTGGTCGGTTTTCTATATGCCAGTTGATGTTTTTCAATTTAAATGACGTACTTTTGAAATAAAAGGCAGACACTTTGAGTGGTGCCGGCCACACCGCACCTCAGATTGAGGCGGAGTTGACTCGTACACGTCACATATGACATATGGATCGTACTCCTAAAGTTTCAATGGAAACCGAATGAATTTGGTCAGTTTTCCATATGTACTTAAATTGTTGTCCATTTTAAGCAAAAGGGAGCCACTTCGAGTGATTCCGACCACACCGTGCCTTAGATTAAGGCGGGGTTGACTTGTAAACGTCACATATGACCCATGTGTCATTGTACTAAAGTATCGACAAAATCCTAATGTGTTTGGTTAGTTTTCCCTATGCCAGTTGACGTTTTTCACTTCAAATGATGTCCTTTTGAAATAAAAGACAGACACTTTGAGTGCTGGAGGCCACACCGTGCCTCCGATTGAGGCGGGGATGACTCATACACGTCACATATGACCCATGGATCGTTGGGCTAATGTATCGACACAATCCAAATGCGTTTGGTCGATTTTCCGTATGCCAATTGATGTTTTTCAATTAAAATGGCGTCCTATTGAAACAATAGGTAGACACTTTGAGTGGTTCTGGCCACACCGCGCCTCAGATTGAGATGTAAATGACTCTTACACGTCACATATGAACCATGGATCGTTCTCCTAAAGTGTCAACAGAAAACGAATGCGTTTGCTCGGTTTTCTGTATGTACTTAAATTGTTGTCCATTTTAAGCAAAAGAGAGCCACTTAGAGGGATTCCGGCCACATAGTGCCTCAGATTAAGGCGGGGTTGACTCGTACACATCACATATGACCCATGGATCGTTGTGCTAATGTATCGACACAATACGAATGCATTTGGTCGGTTTTCCGTATGCCAGTTGATGTTTTTCAATTAAAATGACGTCCTTTTGAAACAAAAGGTAGACACTTTGAGTGGTGGCAGCCACACCACGCCTCGGATTGAGCCGGTGATGACTCGTACACGTCACATATGACCCATGGATCGTTGTGCTAATGTATCTACACAATCCGAATGCGTTTGGTTGGTTTTCTGTATGACCATTGATGTTTTTCAATTAAAATGACGTACTTTTGAAACAAAAGGTAGACACTTTGAGTGGTTCCGACCACACCGCATCTTGGATTGAGGCGGCGTTGAATCGTACACGTCACATATGACCCATGGATCATTCTCCTAAAGTCTAAATTGAAATCGAATGCATTTGGTCAGTTTTCCGTATGCCAGTTGATGTTTTTCACTTCAAATTATGTCCTTTTGAAACAAAAGACAGAAACATTGAGTGGTGGCAGCCACACCGCACCTCAGATTGAGGCGGGGTTTACTCGTACACATCACATATGACCCATAGATCGTTGTGCTAATGTATGGACACAATTTGAATGCATTTGGTTAGTTTTCTGTATGCCAGTTGATGTTTTTCAATTAAAATGACGTACTTTTGAAACAAAAGGCAGACACTTTGAGTGGTTCTGACCACACCGCTCCTCGGATTGAGGCAGAGATGACTCGTACGCATCACATATGACCCATGGATCGGTATACTTATGTTTCAATGGAAACCGAATGCGTTTGGTCGGTTTTCCATATGTACTTAAATTGTTGTCCATTTTAAGCAAAAAAGATCCACTTAGATTGATTCCCACCACACTGTGCCTCATATTAAGGTGGGGTTGACTCGTACACGTCACATATGACCCATGTGTCATTGTGCTAAAGTATCGACACAATCCGAATGCGTTTGGTCAGTTTTCTGTATTCCAGTTGCTGTTTTTCACTTCAAATGATGTCCTTTGGAAACAAAAGACAGACACTTTGAGTGGTGGTGGCCGCACCGCGCCTCGTATTGGGGCGGGGTTGACTCGTACACGTCACATATGACCCATTGATTGTTGTGATAATGTATCAACACAATCCGAATGCGTTTGGTCGGTTTTCCGTATGCCAGTTGATGTTTTTCAATTAAAATGGCGTTCTTTTGAAACAAAAGGCAGACATTTTGAGTGGTGCCGGCCACACCGCACCTCAGATTGAGGAGAAGTTGACTCTTAAACATCACATATGACCCATGGATCGTTCTCCTAATGTTTCAATGGAAACCGAATGCGTTTGGTTTGTTTTCTATATGTACTTAAATTTTTGTCCATTTTAATCAAAAGAGAGCCCCTTAGAGTTATTCCAGCCACACCGTGCCTCAGATTAAGGCGGGGTTGACTCGTACACATCACATATGACCCATGTATCGTTGTGATAAATTATCGACACAATCCCAGTGATTTTGTTCAGTAATCCGTTTGTACTTAAAATGTTGTCCATTTTATGAGAATCCTCTGTGCGGGGGGTTGTTCGGGGTCCAAGGAAGAGGGTGGGGGGTGTCCGAGGGGCTGTCTGGGGGGCTGTCCGGGGGCTGTCTGGGGGGATGTCTAGGGTACATGGAGGAGGGTGGGGGGGGGCTGTCCGGGGGGCTGTCCGGGGGGCTGTCCGGGGGGTGTCCGGGGGGTTGTCCGGGGACCAAGGAGGAGGGTGGGGGGCTATCTGGGGGGCTATTTGGGGGGTTGTTCGGGGGGCTGTCCGGGGGCTATCTGGGGCTATTCGGGGGGTTTTCCGGGGTCCAAAGAAGAGGGTGGGGGTGTCTGGGGGGCTGTCCGGGGGTTGTCCAGGGTCCAGGTAGGAGGGTGGGGGGCTGTCTGGGGGGTTGTCCGGCGGGGCTGTCCGGTGGGGCTGTCCGGGGTCCAGGGAGGAGGGTGGGGGGTTGTCCAGGGTCCAAGAAGGAGGGGGGTTCCCAAACAAACAACCTTTAAAAGAAAAAAACATCCATAAAAACAGATAATATATAAAAATAACTCAACTCCAATACTATACTACGAGTCTAGATAAAACCAACAACTAGAATAGATTAAATATCAAATCTCAGTAATATTAGTCAAAAATGTAATGGATCAACTTGTCCCACATCACCATCACCATCATCAGCATCATCATCATCACCCTCGTCCTCGTGCCCATCATCATCCTTGCCCTCACCCTCCTCCTCATCCTCACCCTCGTCCTCACCCTCACCACCTGCCTCGCCCTGCTCCTATCCCTCCTATTCCGCATCAGACTCCTCGCCATCATCATCGTCAAGATGGACATCGTCCTGACCACCAACAGAACCGCCACCTAGTGCACCGTATATAGAACGTATCAATGATATATACTCATCAAAAGCTGGGCAGGCCTCTGCTTAAAGTGTAGGACGTAGAACTACAATAAATTTCATAAACGCACTGTTTTCCCTAGCAGACTGTTTTGCCGTCTCTGTGGCCCTTTTCTCAGCCTGTTCTGCCTATTCCCAAACATGCTGCACCTCGGTGGCACTACATCTCGTACCTGAGAAGGGCCAATACCTCGTCGGGGATATCCTAGGTCGACAGCATACTCTGCCAGAATGCTCCTCTCCTAACACCTGATGTAAGTGATTTGTTGGGCCAAAATTGTCTGGTTCTTGGGCATCAAGGGAATCTAAATCATCCTGTTACAAATATAAATATATCATTAAGTTAAAAAATATATATTAAAAAATCAATTCAATAGATTAAAACTTACAATCTGTTGCTGAGTCGCTTCGTTGACGGCACTTCCATCCTTTTTTCGTCTACTCGAGAAAAACAGTTTTTCTCGAGGCACACATCCTTCAATATTTTGTATATTCCTTTACAATGACATTGAAATCTAATGTTATATGAAAACTTTAGCAAACAATTAAATAATTGAAGAAACAAAAGAAAGTGTAAGTCGTAAAGAAAACATATAAACAATTTCCATACCTGCTTCCTCTCATGATCAGGCATCGTAGTGCATCCCAGTGTGTGGAGGTATTTTTTTTTCCATCAATGTTCTTTTTATTTTTTCCAGATGATTCCTAAATAAAATTCGAAAATGCAACAGATAGTATTAATGAAAAACATGAAAGTTATTATTTAAATACCTCAAATGTTATTAATACCTTAAACTGGGTACCCGTCCAATGAGTAATCATCTGACGATACTGCTCTATAGGACAATCATCCACCACTGGTACCGCCTCTAACTCATTCCCAACTCTAGCAACCTATCCAATATACAACTCATGCTTGTAGGCTCTCCAAAGGGCACCTAAATCCTTTAGACGTTCTGATCGTGCACCATCACCATCGGGAAAATTAAATCGAAGCTGAAATCAAAATATTAATTCATATAAATACTAAAATAATTCATGGAATTAAATAGAACAGATTTTTTACCCATATCTATGCCCAAGATCTATCCTTGACCTTATGTGGAAAATTTCCCCACGATAGCGGGCTGACGGGAATGATGTCAGAGTATTTGGCAAGCGTCGCCAAAGAACTCTGACATTGCTGCCCTGTTTTCTAAAGCATTTGGTTGTCTTCATTATAATCCACCATAACCTATGTGCGACGGTTCCACACCGAATGCATGCGTGTATGCCCATGCCAATGCCTCCTGTCAGTAGAGGTATTTGTCATGAAATATAAACAAAAATTTTATCATAACATGATTAATGAAAATAAATTTTTCTATAAAAATTTGTTAGGGTTCTATAAATATACCTATGTCGGTCTGATCGCTGAGTGCCGCTGGATCCACAGAAACTGATGGAACACCTTGTGGTGGAACAAGAGTCAAAGATGATGGAATATAGAAGCTCAGAGAGACATAAGTAGAAGGAAAAGAAGATGGGATTGCTGTCTGACTGGATGCTGACTGAGGAGTGGGAATCATCATGGGATGTAAAAATGATGGGCCAAAAGATGCAGAAGGTAGCGAAAACATGGGAGGCCTAAATATCCCTCATGTCTCTAACGACACACCGGGATTAGAATGTGGGAAGGATGAAATGTTAGTGGGAGGGGCAGGGTCTAGTCGGGTGCGCGCAACTGCTCGTCCACCTCTGGTACGAACTCTCCTCGTACCACCGGCCTGAGTACTAGGACCAGTACTAGGCTCCTCGTCGAATAACTGTCGACGTATAGGTGGATCCTACAAAAATGTTTACAAAAAAATTAATCACATGACATTATATATTCTTTAAATATATCAATTTGAAATAAAGTACTCACTACAGGCACTAATGATGGAATTCCCAACTCCGTCATTCGACGATTTTTCTCCGTCATTTTTTTCCTTCATCTCTATTCAATTGGATTCATTTCCTGCATTTTAAAAACAAATAACTAATTAATTAAAAAAAGAAAACTAATGTGTTACCCAAAAAACTAAATATATGCTGGAATGGGGGGATTCATTGGTAATTTAGGTATCAATTGTTTTATAAGAGCTTGAATGGATTTAATAAATCATACAAGTTGTAATGTTCACCAAGTTAGAAATATTGTTTGACTATGTTTGAATACAGTTCAATTCCAGATTAGAAAATGCAATTCAAATAAAACTCCAACCAATAAACATTGAAAATTCACATAATGGTCAATTAAGCTATCAATTGTTTTAGATGATCTTGAATGGATTCAATAAATTATACAAGTTGTAATGTTCACCATGTTAAAAATATTATTTGACTATGTTTCAATACAGATCAATTCCAAATTAGAAAATGCAATTCAAATAAAACTGCAACCAATAAACATTGAAAATTCATATAACGGTCAAGTCAGCTATCAATTGTTTTAGAAGATCTTGAATGGATTTAATTAATCATACTAGTTGTAATGTTAACCAAGTTAGAAAAATTTGTTTGACTATGTTTGAATGCAGTTCAATTCCAAATTAGAAAATTCAATTCAAGTAAAAATGAAATCAATAAACATTGAAAATTCACATAAAGGTCAAGTAAGCTAAGTCATATTTGTGATCAATAATAAATCAATTTGAATATTACCAACCTTAACAACCCAACTTGAGGTAAACCAACAGAATTGAGAACATGGATGAATGATTGTAAATATTTTCAACCACAACTTCAGGTTCACAATCAACTCTGACAATTGAGCTATTTGAGTCATCAAAAGAAATAAATGGATTTGTTCCAATGGAACTAGGGACAGTGTCAATTCCATCATCACCATCATCAAAAATATGTCTGGGAATTACTTCAACTATGACACAAAATTCAGGTCGAAGTTGGTCTTTGACATAAAAAACATGTTTAGCCATTGATGCCAACACATATGGTTCTTTGGTAGTAAGAGTGCGAGTCATATTAATTACTCAAAATCCACAATCATCAATAAATGTGCCATGTATCATAATCGAATCAAACCAATGGCATTTAATCATTGTGACTCGTCTATGAGAGTAATAATGCAATATTATAATTTTCTCAACAACTCCATAATAACCCACATTTTAAAATCATAGTCTACTATGTGATTCACTAGCATAACAATCTGTTGTGGAAGTAACCATAACACCGTGATGTTGTTTTATCATGTTATTTGCTCATTCAGTGACAATAAATTTGTACCCATTTATAAAAATTGATTTACAGTCACGAACCACGGTATTAGGACCAAAATCCAAAGCTCTTATTTCCTCAGAGACAGAGTCAGCAGAAACTCTCAATACCTGCAATATAAATGACTATTAAACTTAATTAAATATTGATATAATTATTTTCAACATTAATTTTTTTATACCTTCAATTTTAACCAAGCAGTAAACTCTTTACTATGCAAAGGCTCTCTCCTTCTCAATGATAAAGAACGATGCTTCCTATTTATCATTGTTTTATGTTCCCCATAGATAAAAAATATTAATAGTTTAACAGATATATATGAAAGATATACATAATCAATTTAGTTACTAGATATAGTCATCGAACAAATTACAGTTGAACAAAATTGTGTGATGTTCCATATCCCGCTCTTCATGGCTTAATGTCTTCAATGTATATGATCCAGTAATTCCTCCTATTTGAGGAAGTGATGGAAAACTGGGTTCAATTTTCTCATATTGTTCTTCTTCATTTCTCATTGGTATGTTCAATCTTGTAGTAAGATCAGACAAATACATCGAGTAGAAATCCATACAATCTTGAGCCAAGTAACCATTCACGATAGAACCATCGGGATGATTTCTGTTTCAGACATAAAACCTTAATGTGAACATATTTCTTTCAGTTGGATACATCCAACGAAAAGAAACAGGTCCTCCGAGAAGTATTTCAGTGGGAATATGGACAGTCATATGCATCATGAATGTGAAAAATGGTGGAGGAAATATTTTCTCCCACTCACACAAAATTAATGGGGCATCTGTCAACATTTTTTGCAAGAAAGACTTGGAAAACTTTTTAGCAAAAAGATCTATAAAAAATGGCACAACCGAATAACATCCACCCATACATTATTGGAAAAAAGACGACAGATTTCTATTGGAAGCAACTCATGCCGTAGAACGTGATAATCATGAGTCTTCTAAGATTTTAGCTTCAACTCTCTTCTGTTGACCCATTTAGATATGTTGATTGAATAGCCATCAGGAACTCTAATAGACACTAATACTTCCAGAAATTGTTTTTTTTCGTAGGTGACATCACATAAGAAGCACATGGAAGTTTCCATTTATTTTCACTGATACGTACATGATTCAATTCTGGTCTGATGCCCCAATCCACCAAGTCACACCGAGATCGTAAATCATCTTTTGTCTTCCCCTTGCCATTTAGAAGAACCTAAAGCAACATTTCTCATATATTCATTTCAATATGCATTATGTCTAAGAAATTAACTAACAAATTGGTTGACCAATAAGGGAAATAAAAAAAGATACTCTTCTTCCTCCAATTGTAACTGGTTTCAGTAGAAACATTATTTCTCTTTCCAGATTTCATTTGACCCTTCCCGAACGAAAAACTAAAATCTTTAAATTCATTAATCACATCAGTTCCAGACATACACTGCGGTGGATCATCAGTCTCTATGGTATTATCAAATCTTCGATGATTCATTCTATATGGATGAACCTTTGGAATGAATCGCCGATGTCCCATAAAACTGAAACTACAACGATGTTTCAGTCTTCTGGATCATGTATTCTTCATAAAAACTGGACATTACGGGTTTCCCTTCTTGCTCCATCCAGAAATCATTGTATAAGCTGGAAAATCATTGATCGTCCACATAAGCGCAGCACGCATCTGAAATATGTCTTTCGAACATGCATCGTATGTGCGCAAACCCACATCCCAAAGAAGTTTCAACTCTTTTATTAAACGCTGCATATATACATCAATATCAATGCCAGGATCAGAAGGACCAGATATGAGTATACTCATGAAACTGAAAGGTTTTTTCATACACAACCATGGGGGAAGATTATAAATGTGTATAAAAACTGGCCATGTGTTGTGCGAAGTAAGCATCTGCCCAAATGGATTTAAACCGTCGCATGAATGACCCAGCCTCACATTACGCACATCAGCTGCAAAATCAGGATGTCGAGCATTAAATATCTTCCATGAAAATCCATCTGCAGGATGAACCAACTCATTATTAGTCTTCAATCTCTCGGTATCATTCCATCTCATTGTTATTGATATTTCATCAGAAATAAAAATATTCTGAAGTATGGGGATCAATGGGATGTGCCAAATTACTTTTTTTGGAACACGGGATGGTGTTCCATCGGATTTTGACTTCCAGCGGGATGTTCCACATTTTATACAATAATTTCATTCAGCGGTTTCCTCCCAGAATAAACTGCAATCTTTCAGGAAAGCATGAATTTTGTTTCTTGAAAATCCAAGTTCCTCCACTAACTTCCTTGCCATATAGTGTTTTGAGGGAATATCTGCATCATCTGGATGTAAATCCTTCAAGAGGGTAAGAATGTAATCGATTGCTGTATTAGAAATTCCATACATAGTTTTCCCATGAAACAATCTGATTAAAAATTCCAGCTTTTTCATTTTATCGCATTGTCGATATACTGGAGTCGTGGCAGCATCATTAAATTTTTTCACCCTATCAATATCAACATTTTCACTAGATGCATCAGCTGTCCTCACATCGAAGTCTTCTTGAGTCGAAAACCTTTCTTTTTCATGACGACGAATAAACGGAAACCGATCATCTAAAAAATTCTCCATTACAGTCCTTTCATTTCGATCATCACCAATTTGAGATTTCATTTTCTCCCCATTGTGATACCACACAAAGTATTTTTCTTAAAAACAATTTTTGGTTATGTGGTAGCTGACATCTTCACAGCTCATCCAAGGTCTACCAACACAATTGCAACATGGGCAGTGTATGCGACCACTATCTGAAGCATTGTGAAATGAAAAATCTATAAAGCTCTCCAAATTGTTTTGAAAATCGCTTGAGATCTGATCGGTTTCATACATCCAACATCTTCCCATTCTGAAAAAATAATTTATATAAGTCATTTTGTCATAAACAATTCAATAGGATTGAACTTTAATATAAAATTTATTTTAAAATCCATTTTAAATAATAAAATCCCTTTGATCATTTTTAACAAATATTTGGATTATTCTCAATGCACCCCCATTTGGAAAAGAAAAATTAAATGCCCAATTTCCACGCCAAACCATTGAAAACAATTAATATGAGACAATCATCGACCACAAATAACTTAACTAGAAATTAAAAAATAGAAACCAAATGTGATATATAATTTAATGTTAAGTTAGGGGAAATGAGATTAAATAGAGACAGGAACATCATTAATGGTTCGAACATCATAACTTTTGATTAAAACCACCCATAATAGGAATGAGAATTCCTCATACACCTAATCACTAATAAAACCAACCAAATATCCAATTAAAACATTGAATTTAGTGTTTCCACCCCACTTGGACAGCCCTACCCCCACCCCACTTGGACAACCCAACACCCCCCACCCCACATGGACAACCCCACCCCCACCCCACTTGGATAACCCAGCCCCCCAACCATACCTGGACACCCCTACCCCCCACAACCCACTTGGATAACCCCCCCCCCCCACCACACCCCACCTAGACAGCCCTACCGTCACCCCACTTGGAGAACCCATCCCCCCACCCTACCTAGACAGCCCCTCCCCCACCCCACCTGTACACCCTCCCCACCCCACTTGGACAACCCTGCCTGGACACCCTCCCCCACCCAACCTCCACACCCTCCCCCACCCCAAACAGCCCTACCCCCACCCCATTTGGACAACCCAGCCCCCTCCCCCACCCTACCTAGACAGCCCCCTCCCCACCCTACCTAGACAGCCCCTCCCCCACCCCAAACAGCCCTACCCCCACCCCATATGGACAACCCAACCCCCTCCCCCACCCAACCTAGACTGCCCCCTCCCCCACCCTACCTAGACCTCCCCTCCCCCACCCCAAATAGCCCCCCCCCCCCCCCATTTGGACAACCCAGCCCCTCCCACACCCAACCTAGACAACCCCTCCCCCACCCTACCTTGACAGCCCCTCCCCCACCCCAAACAGCCCTACCCCCACACCATTTAAAAAACCTAGCCCCCTCCCCCACCCTACCTAGACAGCCCCCTCCCCCACCCTTCCTAGACAACCCCTCCCCCACCCCAAACAGCCCTACTCCCACCCCATTTGGACAACCCATCCCCCTCCCCCACCCTACCTAGATAGCCCCCTCCCCCACCCTACCTAGACAGCCCCTTTTCCACCCCAAACAGCCCTACCCCCTTCCCATTTGGACAACCCAACCCCCTCCCCCAACCTACCAAGACAGCCCCCTCCCCCACCCTTCCTAGACAGCCCCTCCCCCACCACAAATAGCCCTACCCCCACCCCATTAGGACAACCCAGCCCCCTCCCCACCCTACATAGACATCCCCTCCCCCACCCCACTTGGATAGACCTCGACATCCTCCCCCACCCCATCTGCACACCCCCCTCCACCTCAAATTGAAATATAAATTCATCCAAATCAAAATCCAATTTTCAACTAAAATAAATTCCACCAAAAGTACCATATCACCCCACTAAACAAACCCTTTACCATGTTTGAAGTTTAGATCAGAAAAACATAAAACAAATCAAGGGTTCCGTAGACAGAAACCCTAATTTAGCCTAAATCAAAACATCAAACACCAAAAAAAATAGAGAATTAACGCTAAAACTAAGGTAACACTTACTAATTTGAAGTGTGAAATATGATTTTGTTTGATTGAAGATGGATCTTGGGTGGAAAGAGTGTCGCGGCCGAGAAGAATTTAGGAGCTGGGTTCTGTCTGCAATTTTCAATCGGGCTGGGTGGGGGTTCAGCTGGTGTGTATTTGGGGGAAATCTTTCCCAACGGTTTCATTAAACCATTGAGAAAAATGATTTTTTTCCCCATCTTCCCCAACGGTTTGATGAAACCGTTGGGAAAAATAATTTTCTTCTAATCTTTCCCAACAGTTTCATCAAACCGTTGGGAAAAATCACATATACCAACAGTTCAATAGAACCGTTGGTATACAACTGTTGGGAAAACCATGATTTCCAGTAGTGTCTTCTACTAATTCTTTAAAGCTTATTTCATCTTCAACTTCTTCTTATTTAGTTGTTTCATTATAAAGTAATAACATCAGTATCACTAATATACTGATATGTTATTATAAATATGAAACAACCCCATTTCACCTTCTATCATTCCTATGGAAAACGAAATCACCGTGCATGCGTGCGCATGGAATACCGTCTCCACGCCGTGGTGTAATCTGTTTTTCCAACACCACCATACTTGGATGGCTATAATTGTGTAAAGAATAACTATAGATAGTTATTGTAACATCATACTGATTCTGATATATTGTGTCATCCACTTCAATTCAATTCAATAATTATGGGAACGATATCATCCCTCGTACGTACGTACAGACTACCGTCTCCGCGACGCGATTAGATTCATTCTCAATGATTAATCATTCATGAATGATTATAATTTATATATAATAAGTAATCATGAAGTATATGACATAATAATGATACTGGATTTATGTATATATATATGTATGTCATCCAATTAATTCCATTCAATTCAATGAGGAAACGAAAACAACGGTCATGCGTACGTACGACCTACCGTCTCCATGAACGGTGTATTTCATTCCATTTATCGATCTATTATATATATGTACATTTTGAATATATATTATATATAAATAATGTTTTATATTCTAGAATTATGTAATCATGATCTACGTAATCATATGAATAATTACAAGTCAAAACACGGACAACAAATGAAACGATTTTACCCAAAAAGCTCTTTAACATGGAATTTACAAAAGAACGGGTAATATAATGTCATAAGTGAACCATATATGATATCATAACATGGAATATGATTCTGTAATAAGTCAATGTAATTATTTAAATCATTATACTGGAGGTTTGGATACGTACGAAGCATATCAGACCTAAGGTAAGGGATAACTTTTCCAATCTCATTTTTATCTGAGATTGTTTATTCATACGTATTCCTTGGGGTTATATTTATTATCCATGTTCCTGTTTTCTAAAAAAAGCATATATGTTTAAAGTCCTTTTACCCATTTTTTACTTTTACTACATGGTATGTAAGGAATCTTTCTTTTTTTTACGTTACGATGTACTTTTTTTACTTTTCTGGAAAATGTAAGAGAAGAATGTTTTTTTAACTTATATGGCATGAAAGGATTTTTACAGATTTATAAAGCCTTATTTTCATGAATCTTACTCCAAAATATTTCATGACTATTTTCAGAAAAATCTCTTTCTTTTAAAATTTCATTACGTTTTGTGAAAAGAAATTGATTTTGAAGAAGAAAGGATATTTTCCACATGATATCATTTCAAGTGTTTTATCAAAAATATTTTCCATCTAAAAAGACATTATTTAATATGGTTATGTTTCAAGTATAATGTCTCCATTATTTACATGGTATGATTCTTCTTATGATGAAATGATATCCATTTTTTATATGGATTCTGTTATGATGGCATGATGTTTAAGAATCCCATTCTATTACATGAGTTATGTTATGATGTATGATTTATGGTTTTGTGGCACACGGAAGAATGATTTCATTATGAGATGGGTGGGACCTATATCTCCCTCAAATGCATTGGGTAAAGATTTATATATCATGAGATAGACATGGATGGAATGGAAAGTTAAACCGGTTCAGTAATACAGGACTGGAATGAGGAGTGAACTCAATTCAGAAAGGGACTTTGTCCACTAAGATGGTCTTGGCAGCAATGCCTTGGCTACTTTGGAAATCATAACATGTGCTTAATGGTTTTCCAAAATTACTTGTTTTATTCCGAATCTATTTTCTCATGATTAATGTTTCTTTATGATCTATGCCTTACGTACAGCCATGATTTTTGTCATTTCTCAAGATTTTTATTTTTAAATATTACGTTCATGTTTTGAAGTTCAAATGTGTATGATTTGTTTTATTTTATCCATGCTTACCCTTAATGAGCATTTTATCTCACCCTTTATTTGTTTTCTTTTCCGCAGGATTTAAAGAAAGGTTTTAGGAAAGAAAACAAAAAGGGGAAGATCTTATGGGAGATGTTGAAGATCTTTCAACATGATTAGAAGATTATTTTCCGAGTTTCCAAAGACACTAAACTATTACGGTCCTTGTGTGTTTGTTTTTGTAATGTATTACGTATTCTGCAAAAGTAATGTAATGTCCATGTACATCAAGCTTCGGGCCTCTAAAATTGGTATCAGTAGAAAGGTTTAGTTAACCTTTGGAAACTAGGATGCGAAAACATTAGTGAGATCACTAGAGATATTTCTAAGGTATGTCTAGGGATGTCCCTAATGATAAGTATAAGTATAAGTTATAGTCCTTGAATTACGGTAACAATATTAGGATTTAACCTAAGATGTTCGATATGGAAGGTAATTCCCCTTGATTATGATTTTGGTCTCTCAGACTATTCTTTTTGGGTTTTAGAAAATGACTGGAAACAGGAAAAATCACGATAATGGAGTATATGATGGACAATGGAATGATATTATTATCGAGAAACCAAATGAAATTGGATTTGGAAGTCCAAATATAGTTATTATTCCTAATCAGCAATCTCATAATATGATCAATAATCTCAACTTTGGAAAGTTTCCTGAATCAACTAATAAGAGAAAGATGAAGTCTCATGATGATCATAGAGGAAAGAAAGTTCAATTCCCCTCATGTAAATCATGTGGGAAGAGGCATCAGGGAAAATGTTTCAAAGGAACTAGAAGATGCTTTGGGTGTGAAAATAAGGACACAAAGCCAGTAATTGCAAAGGAAAAGGTTTAGTTAACACCATGGACAAGGATAATGGTATTTCTAAGACATCAAAAATGGTTAAATGTTTTAAATGTGGAATGTACGGGCATTACGCAAACCAATGCCCTAAGGGAAAGTCTCATGAAAAGAATCATCACGGCCGTATGGGTAGTATTTATATTGATGATGATGAAGAGACTACAAATGATATGTGAGGTAAAAGAATTGTTGAATATCGGTCAACGGTTTAAGAAGGTAGTGTAATGATTGTATGTTTATCAAGAATAATGTATGGTACTATGGAATAAAGAATAAATCTAAGGATTGTTATACTATTGCCTTTGCTTGAGTATTGAAAGTGTATGGTGAATGGTACTAGTAACCATGAAAGGTTATTCAAAAAAATTGGAAGGTAGATGAAATGTGCATAATGAAAGAATGAGGAGATATTGAGTTGTTTGATAGTATTCCTGCACTCATGATTGTTATAAGGACTATATGATATCACGGTTTGAGTATATAGAATTTTGAGGATTTTGGTATGTGGAAAGTGTTAACTTTTAACTGCATTCATGTTTTCACTAAGGTTCAATGGGTATTCATTTTTTCAAGAGAATACATGATTAAGGCCTTCTAATGTTTGGAATGTGACCAACAAGACATATCTTATGATATATGTGGATCAACGATGGTATTAATATGCTTGTTATATGAAGTCTCTGGTAATAGTTTTCACTATAATATGAGATTAGATAGAAGTATTTTGGATAAGCCTAAAGATTGGAATGGATTATGTTGGAAATAAGTTATTATTTTTTAATGCTAGAACATTTTCGATATTATTGATGGAATGATATAATAATGTATTTTTAGAATAAAAGGACAACCTGCAGGATGAGTGACAACCCCTCGCATCGGACAAGGCTGTGGGAATCGAACCCACAAATGAAATGCGACTGGCCTTTATCACCTACCACTGGCCTATAAGAAGTCACTGGTTAGTAGAAACTAGTTTTATTTTATTAAGCAGTATGATAGATGAAGTATAAGTCCATTTTTTGAATCATATACGATTAATCTCACTATAGATGGACTTATGTATATTTGATAACTTTTGAAAACATTCGATTTGAGAGAGATAGAATGACCTTTCATTCTCTCATATGATATGCTAACACTTCGTGAATGAAAAATTCAACTTCATTTCTTTACGAGAAGTGGTGGAAATTTTCCAAGGAACGACCAACGGTGAGATTATACCAAAATCAAGAACATATTTCTTCTAATTCCAATTTCATCAAAATTAGGGAAATGATCTTGAATACAAAAAAATGTTGTCCTAGTGTCCTTATATCCGATGAATCAGATGGTACCATAGATCATCACAAATTTATGGCTTTTTGATTGTTGGCCTTTTAATATCCATGTTCTCTACCACTCCCCATCAGAACATGATGTTTAGATTTCTCTCCCATATCCATATTTTCATTTATGATCTCCTATATGGAAACCCAATTATGAGTTACACTGGGTAATCGTTACGTTTCATACTTTAGTTTTTAAAAATATGTTTTAGTATTCCTTCTTATGATGTGGGTTTCTATAAATAGTAAACGATTTATAACCCCGATGAATTTTGAGGGAAAAAATTCATTTTAAGGGGGGTAGAATGTAACAACCCAAGATTTTATAAGATATATTCGTTTTAATTTCTTTCATATCTTCTGTTGTACAGTACTCCAAGATTATCTTGCGCTATACGCAACACTGTATTAGCTTACAGTATACGCAACACTAATCATGGACCATGTTACACACAATTCCATGTTTGTTTGATACAAATTATTCTATGAAACATTGAGTATATATATATATTCAATGTATTTTGTTAAACACAACAATAAAGGAGTCGTGCACTACACACAACCCTGACGTGGCTTGCATTACACGCAATCGTGACCTTCCTCAATAGCGTGTGTTGTACGCAATACCGGGTTTTACTAAACAATGATATATTATTATAATATTTTTATGAACTATCCTTTATGAATAGTATTAACTAAATTTTGAATTTTATAACACAATTATTCATCTTACACATTTTCTAGAACATGGTATAAGAACAAAATAAATTTTTCGGGTAAAATAAGTATTTTTCAAAAAATGCAGTTTTGCCGCCTTTTGATGGCGCACCCAATTTAAATATAGTTTTTTACATGTTTATAAGCTCAATTTTACAAAATAAAATTATTATTTGGAATCAGGATATAAAATTTTACCTTGGATAAATTTTTCATATTATTCTGATAATTTTCATATTTTAATGAATAGTAAAAACACACTATATTTTAATTAAAAAAAACTTCTTTCATCGTAATAATTTATGTGGTTAAATTATAATATTGAATGGTTTTAAATTATAAATAGAATATATCTTTACCATTTAATATAATTTATTTCATTAGCATTGATTTTACAATGAATTCGTAGGTTAAATAAATTCAATCATTTGCAATGATTCAAACAAAAACCCATTTTCTTTCGACAACGGGATTAATTTTAATTTAATTTCTGCAACTTCTGTGTATTGAATTTGGAAAAATTGATTCCATATTTGGAATCAGTGGGTCCAAATTTTATAAATAAACTACTTTTTATTTTTGGGCTTTATGAATACGAACAACAGAAAAGTTTATTTACCATAGTAAAAGGTAAATTGGGTAATTAAGGGTAAATATAATATTATAAAATTATCCTAATACTTTTATTAATACAATTGGATGATTATATTTTGTCCTAAGTCATATTTGGGTCGAAATGGAATCCATTAGAACCCACTTGGAGGTTATTAAGACCTTTATTTTATTTGATTTAAAGGAAAGTGAAATATGTCTCACTCAACTTTAATAATTAAAGTATTTTTAATATAAGTTTATATAGAATATAAATTCGGTTATAAATACTCATTTGAAAGATAAAATGTTTTTCTTTATCATGGTAATTTATTTGAAATCTTTAATGGTTATTTAATTACCTTATTATCTTATACATTAATGATGTAGAAATTATTTATTTAGTGAAAAATCAATCATACAGTTTTTATTGAAATATTAATACAAATCAAAAGCCCCAAAAATATGAAAAAAACTTATTAGTTGTGTATATATAAACCCTAATCATCCAATAGACTAATTTTTGACCATTTGGATCCTTATTAAGGTGATTATGACACTTGTAATATTTTATTTTAAATGATTCCAAAGTTGTCACCTTCATAATTTAATAAAGATAACAATTTACATGATGTTATTTTAAGATGATAAATTCGAGTAAAATTTTTATTATAAAATCTATGATATTTATCTTCATCAAAGGATTTTATTTTTAATTTTTTTGCAACAAATAAGTATATTAAATAATTATACGAAAATGTTTTACTAATTATTTTATTAAGAGATATACCAAATAAATGGGTTTAAAAATATTAAAATAATTATTATATGATCTATTTAATGTTCTCCAAGAACTTTATAGACAAATTTTACATGTTAGGAATCTATTAAATATTTTATAATATATCCTCGGTGTAGATTTTATTTAAATTCAAAAAAATGAATAGTGTCAAAATTGACACTATTGTTATTTTATAAAAATAACATATTATTAAATTGTTTAAAAATCACAAAAATATTTAAAAATTATAAATTGAAATTTATATAGTCTAAAATTTCATAAAGTATCCAATTATGGAAGTTTATCAACACATAAGTGTTTATTTATAACCATTTATAATTTATAATTTTATTACCACAAATAAACTTAAATAGATTAAATAAGGATAAATCAAAATTATAAGGTTTAAAATAAGATCAAAACATGTCTAAATTTTATTTTTTGATGATATTACAGCCCTATCTCATATAATATTCGAATTAATTCATTTTTTGTGGTTTTTATGTGGGGATTGAACTTATATTAAACTAATATTTTTTATTATTCCAAAGGTTCCCCTGTCTTCCCTTACAAAAGGGCACCTCCTCCCTCTTTTACTCACACCATTTTGAGCCTTGAAGCCCGGAAAAACTATGCAAATTTCACATCCCCACTTCTCTAGAAACCTTATAGAGGTACTGATCTTCTCAAAAGACCAACCCTAGTGCCCTATGAAGAAGTTTAAATGAGGTGCGTCGAAGTAGAGGTAATCTCTTATACCGATTCTTTCAAGATTATTTCTTCTTCAACTTCTTATTCTTTACTTGATTCATTTTAAAGTAATAACATCAGTATCACTAATACCCTGATATGTTATTATAAATATGAAAAACCCCATTTCACCTTCTATCCATCCTACAGAAAATGAAATCACCACGCGTGCGTATGTAGGGAATATCGTCTCCACGTCGTGGTGTAATATGTTTTTCCAACACCACCTTGCCTGGATGGGTATAATGGTGTAAATAATAAATATACATAGTTATTATAACATCATAATGATTCTGATATATTGTATCATCCACTCCAATTCAATTCAATAATTATGGGAAAAATATCATCCCTCGTGCGTACGTACGGACTACCGTCTCCACGACGCGATGATATTCATTCTCAATGATTATGAATTCATTAATTATTATAAAGTATATATAATAAGTAATCATTAAAATATATGACATAATAATGATACTGTATTTATGTATATATATATATGTATGTCATCCAATTAATTCCATTCAATTCAATGAGGAAACGAAAACAATGTTAATGTGTACATACAACCTACTGTCTCTATGAATGGTGTATTTCATTCCATTTATCGATCAATTATATATAAGTATATTCTGAATATATATTATATATAAATAATGTTTTATATTATGGAATTATGTAATCATGATCTAAGTAATCATACGAATAATTACAAGTCAAAACACAGACGACAAATGAAACGATTTTACCCAAAACGCTCTTTAACATGGAATTTACAAAAGAACAGGTAATATAAAGTCATAAGTGAACCATATATGAAATCATAACAATGAATATGATTTTGTAATAAGTCAATGACATTATTTAAATCATTATAAATGAGGATCAGAAACGTATAAAGCATATCAGACCTAAGGTAAGGGATAACTTTTCCTATCTCGTTTTTATCCAAGATTGTTTATTTGTACGTATTCCCTGGGGTTATGTTTATCATCCATGTTCCTGTTTACTAAAAATGTTTTCATGTATGTTAAAATTCATTTTTACCCATTTTTGACTTTTACTACATGCTATGTAAGGAATCTTTTTTTTTTACGTTACGAGGTACTTTTTTGAATTTTTCAGCAAAAGTATGAGAAGAATGTTTTTTTTAACTTATACGGCATGAAAGGATTTGTATAGTTTTATAATGCCTTATTTTCATGAAGCTTCCTCCAAAAGATTTCATGACTATATTCAACAAAATCTATTTCTTTTAAAATTTCATGATGTTTTGTGAAAAGAAATTGATTTTGAAAAAGAAAGGATATTTTCCTCAAGATTTCATTTCAAGTGTTTTATCAAAAATATTTTCCATCTGAAAAGACATTATTTAATATGTTTATGTTTCAAGTATAATGTATACATTATTTACATGGATTGATTCTTCTTATGATGAAATGATATCCATTTTTTATATGGATTATGTTATGATGGCATGATTTTTAAGAATCCTATTCTATTACATGGGTTATGCTATTATGTATGATTTATGATTTTGTGGAACACGAAATTATGATTTCATTATGAGATGGGTTGGACCTATATCTACCTCCAATGCATTGGGTAAATATTTATATCTCATGATATAGACATGGATGGAATGATAAGTTAAATCTGTTCAGTAATACAGGACTGGAACGAGGAGTGAACTCGATTCAGAAAGGGACTTTGTCCACTAATATGATTTTGGAAGCAATGCCTTAGCTACTATGGAAATCATAACATGTGCTTAATAGTTTTCCACAATTACATGTTTTATTCCCAATGATATTTTATCATGATTTATGTTTCTTTATCATCTATGCCTTAATTACTGCCATGATTTTTGTCATTGCTCAAGATTTTGATGTTTAAATATTATGTTCATGTTTTGAAGTTCAGATGTATATGATTTGTTTTATTTTATCCATGCTTACCCTTACTGAGAATTTGAGCTGACCCTTTATATGTTTGCATTTACACAGGATTTGAAGAAAGGTTTTAGGTATGAAAACAAAAAGGGGAAGATCTTATGGGAGATGATGAAGATATTTCAACATGATTAGAATATTATTTTCTGAGTTTCCAAAGACACTGAACTATTACGGTCCTTGGGTGTCTATGTTTGTTATGTATTAAGTATTCCGAAAAAGTAATCTAATGTCCATGTACATCAAGCTTAGAGCCTCTACAATAGGGACTGATGATTCAAATACCCATCGAGTGAGAGAGAGAGACTGATGCCATAAACAACTAAAGGATCCTAGACACGATGTTATACAACGATTATATTATAATTGAAAAATGGATCAAATGGTCTGTTCTATGAATTGAATTTAAATGGATGATGAATGAACACGTTTTATATTGAATTTTGGATTCCTTATGTGATGTGGTTCATCCTCTAGCATGAGTATAAGCATGTATTCATGTCTTAGGATTCCTTAGGAACATAGAAAATTTGGTTGTTAAGTGAAGAATAATTTAATGTGTTTAATGTTTACTATATTACACTATTTTTATTATTAAAAACTATCATATACTGTTAGTTAATGGATATTATTTTAGAATCCATTTGTTGTGGCCTACTTTGTTTTACTCTCACCCAACTCGTGATGCTTGATTGGTACCTAAATATATTTCATCGTTGCAGGACAATACATGGGTAAGATCACAATGTTAGAGGGATGATTATGGATAGAGCCTGGATTAGGGAATGACATGTGGTTTGAAGAAATTCATGGGGGTTATAGTGTGTCTTTATTAATGATTTTAATTTGAAACATATAACACATTTGGTATGATATATCTACTGATTTAAATTTGGATATTTTATTTGTATTTGTATTGTCTTATGAGACATGTATTATTATAATTATGGTTACTCAGTTGACCACTGGTTATTAATTTCCACAGTTTCTCTTCATTGATATAGAGGTTATATTCTCTATATTATTGATTTTAGATCCTTGCTACTTGTTGACATCCACTGGCATATAGGGTAGCACATTTGAGGTCTTGCAACCAACTGACTCAGGGCACCTATATGTGGAACCCATGCCAGGATGTCAAAAAATTCTATCAAGCAGTATTTTATAATCTTTTATTATTTATTATTATTTGGGAATGGTATATAGGATAATATGATGAGTTGAACCTTGGTTATTAGATCATGTGTGAGAGTAACTAACCCATATACAAGGTTAAACCTCAAGTACCTAGTGTGGGATTATTTTTCCTGATGTATGTGGTTACATTTGGATTTAATTACACCACATGTGATGATCTTGTTTTAAAATGGGATTATTGTTTTTGATATTTTATGAGATTTGATTCACGTTCCAAAAAATGTTGAGAGTTTATTGTACATACATCATTCTAGGAATAAGGAATTTTTATGTGACATGTATTATATATGACACACATGAGAAATAAGGGTTTTGGAAATTTTGTTAAATGAAAATTCTTTTCCTGGCATGTTGGATATATGAAAAATGTTTATGATATTAAAATGAAAATTAGAAATGATGAGAAATATAGAAAATGGATAATTGGGTGCCTAATGAGAAACATGAAAAATGAAAAAAAAATTAACCTTTATTAACCTATACATGGAAGTGGGATGGTCAAGGGTAGTGATAGAGTCTCATTTTTTATCTTATAGAGGGGTTTGTGGGGAATGAATTTTTAGAGAATTTTGGGAATCTTTCTTTTGTTAATGTGTTAATGTTGGGTAATATGTTTTGATTTGTTTGTTTTTATTTAATAGATATTAAACCATTATAATGCCAATTGATATGATGTCATGATATTATGGATAAAAATGAACCAACAGTAGTAGAGGCTATGACAAAAAATAGTTTTGGGTGAAGAAGTCGAAGAGAATTTCTATGATAACTATGCTTAATTTTTCTAGCTTATAACAAGATTACCTGGACTAGTTGTGATGAGTATTCTGACATGACATGGGAGTTTCAACTATAACACCCTCCTAGTTTAATCAATGATGGTATACCCAAGTCATATGACTTCTAGATTGAGTCTATCCTGGTGCTTCTTGACTATACAGAGACTCGTTCTGAGGAAAGAATCATGATTTCCATTTATATTTTGTGAGGATTTGTCAAGGGATTGTGTGACATCATATAAGGCCCCAACCTTAAACAATACATAATATTTGGTATAATAAATAATTTGACTTTATTTCACATTAAGGATATTTAAATGTTTAAAGATTTACTGAATTAGGTCATAACACATAGATAACCAAACCATAGAAATACAATTTGGACACATGAAATATAATCTATTTCTTCAATAAAATATAAAGGTTTAAAAAGATATGTGGTTTCATTTCAAGATAAATCATCAAACATTTTCCTTGATCCCATCCATGCCTCTATCATCACTTAAATCCTTTGAAAAAATATCACAAAATTGTGATGACAACATAAAAACTCAATAAGGGATATAAAAGAAGTAATGAAATCATTAGTCCATGAATATTTTAACATCGTGAAATCCTTTTCACAATATCCTACTTTTCTCCCATAATACATAAAATCTTTATCTTACCATATGAAATCAAATATACCTATAAAACGTTATAGAAATAAAAAAACATAATGTTAACTTGTGTCATACCTATCATACATACATTGTATCTTTCACAACAACATATGTTGTGGCCATCATGGTTATGTTTGGAATACCCATCATATTATATTTCCTATATCACATAAGAGAAACATTTTCATTTAAATTTGACTCACTATTCAATGAATTGGATATCTATCATGGGCTCACCCACCATTGGGTTATCATGGAACCACCAGTATACATCAACAATTACCAAAAACCACAACACAATCATACCACATAAAACACATATAAATGAAAAATAACATTTACACATTATAATCACAAAATATTATTTCAGGATATTGATAAAATAATTTCATTATCAAAACCAATTTCAATACCAAAATACCTAAAAATGGAAAATTGAATTTATTTTACTTTTTAAAAATATTACAGCTTTTATAGGTAGAGAAATATAAAATAATGGTCACGATGGTGGAAATGTCATTTTCACAACGTATGTTAAAATCATAAATTCCTTTTTAGAGTTTGTAAAATGACTCGTAAAAAATGATCCCTTTTGAGAAAAATTTAATTAAATTAAAAGGTCAAATTTGTTTATTGTACACAATAAAAATGATGGCATTGTATATTATCTATATATGCCTCAATGAAAGAAGACTGAGTTGAAGTCCCTTACCGTGATTCTGAATAATCACACACAATCTTTATATTGCTGAATAATAAACATGGGATAATTTATACTACTTGATACATTTTTTAATGTTTATTAAACCTATGATATTAATTTTTACAATTTTATAAAACTAATATTATTATTTATGTTCATATCAGACATTCAATCAATATTTTTTCCTTTAGAAAAAATAAGCATGCCTTGATGTCAATATTCTATGTGGTAATATGTACATCATCTCCATAATAATATTCCTTAAAAATATCTTTTTTATACATTAATTAGATAGTAAATTCAAAAAATTTATTTATGGTATGAAAATGGAAAATATTTATCTTCATGGAGACGGTAGGTTGTATGTACGCCTGAGTAACATTTTCCATTCTTCATTGATCCTTATAGAAATAGGGTAATCATTATTTTAACGTTAAAAAATGTTAATAATATTATTAACTTAACAATCATCATTTAAATAAACATATATAAATTATAAAAACTATTTTGGGTGTAACTCCCCAAGCTTTTATGGTACGCTTCTATTTGAATAATACAGTAACATGTGATGTACGCAACTTTGAGTTCTAACACACACCACAACCAATCAAACTAGCCGATATGAATAGTAATACCCAATTTTTGAAATTTTAAAAATTTTATCATTCAAAATGGACTTCATTTTTGGATTTGGAATATCGAAATTATCTTAGGGTGAATTTTTGGTATTTTTCTGAAAACATTTAATTGTTGATGAATAGTGAAAATTACTAAATTTTAATTAAAAACAGCTTTTTTAATCAACATAATTAATAGTGATAAATTATGAATTTGAGTGGTTTTAAAGTATATTTAGAATATATTTTTACCCTTTAATACAATTTTGGTCATTGGACTTTATTTCACATTTAAAACAGACATAAAGAAGTGACAATCTTTGGATAGTTATTATTTTTAAAAACATGCTTTTTGTTTCGACAGCGGGAATTAATTTTAAATAAATTTATGTTATTTATGAGATTTAAATTTGGGAAAATGTATTCTATTTTTTAAATCAGGATTACCATGTTTTGTAAATTGGTAACTCTTAATTTTAGGCATTTTGAATAATTACTTCAGTAAATTTTATATTTACGATGGTTAAAAGGTAAATCCGGTAAATAAGGGTAAAAAACAATATTATAATAATATTAATTTACCCTAAAACATGTCCTATCCCTATTGTTTGATACATTTACGATCATGGGCATCTTAGGGTTGATTTAGTGACACCATGAATCCACTTGTTAGTGATAATGACACTTTATATTAATTAAGTTAAAGTAAATACAAAAATAAAATAAGCATTTATCTTTTAGAAAAACAATTTTTACAAAGGGTTATATATGTTATATATTCTACTATAAATATATATTAGAAAGATAAAAAGATATCAAAAATAATGGTATTTTATTTATAATTTTTAGACTTATAATAATTAATTATATTTATGACACAATAATGATGCAGTATTTTCCTTATTAATGAATGAATCAAATAATTGGTATTATAAATGTTAAAATAAATCTAATTTGAAACTTTTGATGACATACACGGATTTTATTTGTTAATATTACATGTTAAGATTTCTTAAATGAATTTTTTTCGAATTAAGAAAGTATTTAAGACTTTAACAAAAATCTATTATTGAATAGTGTCAAAATTGACATAAAAGAGTTTTTAAAACACATATTATATTATTAATTGATATTCTATTCCAAAAAATCTAAGGTTTAGCCAAAAGACATATATAATGATAGGTGTATAATTAATGGACTACTTGAGGGTATCTTGGAAGTATATAGTAGGTTCATTAACTATATAATATACAAATACAAAGAGACTTGGTAAATGTCAAACTATTCAACTAAGTGTTAAATATAAATGATAAGGTTAATATAGTAACCCAAACCATTCTAAAATCTATTTGTTGAAATGATTTCGACCTATAACAACCTTAAAATTTAAATAATCCACTTTGGATCCATTTATATCTGAATATGAATTTATTATAAAATAAAATTTCTAGCTTTTCATAAGGTGCCCCTCACCGCTCTTATAATAGAGCACTCCCCATTCCCTCTAATTCACACCTTAAAAGTCTTTTGGATCGGCCAAACCCTGCCCAAATATTCTCTCAACTTCCCTCACTTCAACCTAGAGGCCTTAGTTTGATCATAATGCCAAACTAGTGATCCCTTTTGATCAAATCAAAAGGATGAACCTGTAGAAGTGGTAATGTTTTCACCACCCTTTTTCAAGTTCCATTCTTCTTCAACTTCTTATTTGGTTATTATTTCCATTATAAAATAATAAATCCAGTATCTTCTATATACAGTGATGTTATTATAAATATGGTACAACCATATTCAGTATTCTATCCATCCTTTGAATGACAAGTCACCATACGTGCGTACGTATGACCAACCGTCTCCACGTCGTGGTGTAATTGTAATTCAATACACTATTATTTGGATTGTATAATAATGATGTGTAATTTATTTAAATAATAAATATAACATGATAATTATTCTGTATATATGATATAATATCCAATTATATATTATTTTAATATCAGAAAAATGATATTGTCGCTCGTGCATACATACGGACTACCATCACCACGAACACGATGAGATTCATTCCCCATCGTATCCATTCAAGTCTAATTGTAATTTGATGATTAAAAATAATGTTTAAGGACTTTATATCATTATTTATATGAATAAGATAAAACCTATCCATGAAAAACATGGCTTACATAACAAAACAGATAAAAGAAAACGATTAAGTTAACACCCGAAACGACGATAATACTAAGATATTATTAACAATGCAATGTTAAAAGATCATATATGATATCATATTAATGTATATGATAGATGTATAATTTATGAAAAACTATTTCAACATTATACAGAAGGTTAAACTACCCTCAACCAAGTAAATGTACAAGGTAAGGGTTTATTTCACAATCTCTTCATTATCAGAGGCTGTTTATACGTAATTATCTACTCGGAACTCTTTATCATCCACATCCATGTTTCTTAAAAATGTATTTCAAAACATTATTACTATTTTATTGACTATTGGTTAAATTCATTTATATCCTTATTGACTTTTTATAATATTTTTATAAAGGAATCATTCTGTCATTTTCCAAACAAGGTCCATTTTAACCCTTTTCGACAAAATTAATGTAAGAATATCTTGTTTTTAACTTATACGGTGGGTGTGGATATTTTCTATAGTTATAACCTCGTCAAAGCTTCCATTAAAAGCTTATACGAATAATTTAAATTTAAATGTTTTATTTTTTAATAATGTGACTCTTAAATGATTTCAAAATAGAAAGAGATATTTCTCTAAAAAGGGTTTTGATTTCATCTATGTCAACATCCATTGATGAATTTTATGTTTATTTGGAGTTGATTTATTATGATACAAAACTTCCATATTGTATTGAAGGTTTTGTGATATGTTTGACTATGGATGTGATATTTTTATACCATTCATGATTTATGGTTAAAGTATTGAAATTTTGTATGCTAGTTTTAATATGAATGATTATCATATGTTTAAATCTTTTTATATGAGGATTTAATTGGACTTACTAAGTGATGGGTGGAGCCTGCTATAGCTCCTCGATGCATTGGTAGGTCTCATGAGGCAAATAGACGTGGAATTGGCCGAGGCCCTTTCCCAATTTTATTTATGGTTTTGGCCGAGGCCTTAATCATTTTAAGACGTCTTGGCCAAGGCCTTGAAAAAATGTTTCAGAATGTCCGACATTATATATTCCCTCATTATGAGAATAAATTTGATGGTTCATGTGGTCATTCTACTAGTAGAATACCCATGATTATGTTTTTTTATGGAATTTTTTACTCAGCTCATATTATTTCCATAAAAGTATTCATGTCTATTATTATTAATGGCACGTGGTTTCAATAATTAACCATGCTTAATATTTATGTTTTCTTCCACTGTATTACTTACCTTTACCGAGTATTTGAGCCCACCCCATTGTTATGTTTCATTTTCCTAGAATATGATGAAATTAGTTATGAGTGACTTTTATGAATTATTTAGGAGTCTTGAATGTTTCCAATGGAATAAATTCGTGTTGTATTTCTTTTCAAGTTGTAAAGATGAATTTATGTATGAATCTTGATTCCAATAATACTAAACTGATCAGACTTTCAAGACATGATTTCCTTGTGATCATGCCAATGTTATGTAATAATGCACCGACTCTAGGTAAATGGGGTTGGGGAATTACAGTTGGTATCCGAGAGAGTTTTGTACAAACCTTGGAAACTAGATTTAGATAAATTCTGATTAGAGCACATAGCTCTAATATAGACTTTGAGGATTAGTATAGAAGAACTTCCTATAATTTTGGTATTGTAGATATTTTGTGAGTTTTCCAAACAATACATCCTTGTCTGGATACGAGAAGGTAGAGGTGGCTCTAGCACAGATATTACTAGGTGTAAAACCCAAATGAGCCGCTTTGAGCTAGACTTGAACGGTAACTGGTGTACGACAACGGGCCTTGCTGCACTCTTGGATACGACACTCCCTAGGGATATGCTTAGGATAATTCTCCTTTTCTTTACAAACCATTATTAATGGTTTATGATTATATACTTCCTCAAAGAAAACATTTTTTTTATGATTATGGATTATATCCATAAACTGTTCAATTTATGTTATGTGTTTTAGAAGTTTGGAATTATATATTTCAATTCATAAACTAATCTAGTTTATGCCATTGTTTAGAAATGGCGCCTAGTGGAAGGAATGAAAACTGTATCAATGCACAAACTCCATGTATGGATTTCCCTCATGCTCAAGATAATTATAGTACAGCTAGTGATGAAACTGGTGCTGATTAGCTAATCAATATACTGGGACAACTCACTCAGGTTATGAATAATAACCTTAGCCATATGGAGCACCCTGATCCACATCATGGAGGATCAATATTATATCGTTTAATGAGGCAACAAACACCAACATTAGATGGGTGTACAAATCCCTTAGTATATGAGAAATGGATAAATTCCATAGAGAAAATATTCCATGCCTTGGGGAGTAGTGAAAGGGAAAAAGTTATCATGGCAGTTTACCACCTCACTGGAGATGCCGATCAATGGTAGTCATTGATTCAAAACATGAAGGAAGATGATGAAGTATCAAATATGGAATGGAGGGAGTTCAAAGATCTATTTTTAGAAAAATATATTCCTCGTGACAATCGAGCAGATATGAAAATTCAATATCTGAGTCTGAGACAAAAGGTGGATGAGAATGTCGCAAAGTATGAGACTAACATTACAAGGTTAGAAAGGTATGCTAAAGATTATATACATAACCCAAGAAGTAAGATTGATCATTTCATTGATGGGTTAAAACCTTTTCTCTGTCAATCATTGTTATCACAATCCTTCTTATCATACGAAGATATTGTCTCGTGTGCTATCAAGACAGAAAAGGAATTATCTAAGTCTCAGGAAATTAAATCAAAGAAAGAGAAGAAGAGATCTACTGAACACTATGGGAAAGGAAATAAGGAAACAGGGATGAATAAGAGAATTGAATTTCCACCCTGTGATAATTGCGGAAGGAAGCACCCCGGTGCCTATCTAAAAGGAAAACACGTATGCTACAAGTGTGGACAGAAAGGCCATCTAGCCGGTGATTGTAAAGGAAAGAAAGATACTACCAATGTTCAATTAAATAATTGATGGGACATGGGACATTAAGCAAATGAATGTCTTAAGCATCAGGGAAACGTACCTCATAAAAGGCCTAGGGATCAAGGCCAAGATTATGAAATCACTACTGCTGAGGTTGAAGCCTCGAAAGACGTGGTGGCATGTAATTTAATGGTTTCCTCAAGTTTAGGAAATGCATTTTTTTAATTCTGGATCATCACATTGTTTCATATCTTCCCAGTTTTCTATGAAAATTTGATATTTCCAATTTGATTTAACAAGGGAGTTGTCAGTCAAAACTCTTAAGGGAAGTATCATTGCTATAATGTTTTGTGAATTAGTCCCCATTAGAGAACATAAATGTTCTTTATCCACTGATCTCATCATCATACCTATGATTGAATTTGATATAATCCTGGGCGCGGATTGAATTTTTGACCATGATGCGAAGATTTATTGTAAGAAGAAGTAGGTTGCAGTTTTTGATGATGATGATAAGGAACACCTTATCTTTAGAGCAGAATCGTCACCACGAAATTCTTATATAGATCCACCCCCAGTGGCTCAAATAAATTCAACTATTGTGGAGGAAGATAATGTAATGACTGAGGGTGAGGAAATGAATCTTCAAATATAGGATGTACCTATTTTTAAAGAATATGAATATGTGTTTCTAGAAGATTTACCTGGACATCCTCCAGAATGTGAAATTGAGTTTTCCATTGATTTAATTCTTGGTTCAAGGCCCAAAATGAAGACCCCTTATATAATAGAAACTGTGGAATTAGTTGAACAAAAGAAAAACTAGAGGAATTGAGTAATAATGGATTTATTCACCCTAGTGTTTCTCCATGGGGAGACCCTGTCCTTTTTGTTAAGAAGAAAGATGGATCTATGAGGTTATGTATCGACTACAAGGAGATCAATGCTATAAAAATAAAGAACAAGTGTCCCCCACCTCACATTGATGATTTATTTAACCAACTGCATGGAGCTCAATACTTTTCAATGATTGAACTTCAATATGGATATCATCAGTTTTGTGTGAAGAAGGAAATCATTCCGAAGACAACATTTCAAACCAGGTACGAGCATTATGAGTTTATAGTAATACCTTTGGTATTGACTAATTCACCCTCTTTATTCATGGATCTAATAAATAGAGTTTTCAAGGAATATCTCAACGACTTTTTGGTGGTATTTATTGATGATATCTTGTTATATTCCAAAAACTATGAAGATCATGAAAATCACTTGTAAATTATCCTAAAAACTCTGAAAAAACATGAATTATATGTGATGTTTAGCAAGTGTGAATTATGGCTTCAAGAGATTTCTTTTCCTGGCCATATTTTCACTAAATATGGAATTCCTGTTGATCCTTCTAAAACAAGAGAAATCCAAGAATGGCCAGCACCAACGAGTATAACTAAGGTACACAGTTTTATTGGTTTAGCAGGTTATTATTGGTGTTTCGTCCATAATTTTGCCCGATTGGCTAACCCATTAACGAAGCTCACACGTAAAGAGGTTAAATTTGTTTGGGGAAAATAGTGTGAATAATGTTTTGAATAACTGAAGAGAATATTAGTCAATGCTCATGTGTTGACTATACAATCAGGGAATGAAATATTTGTTATTTATAGTGATGCATCGAAGAAAGGACTTGGTTGTGTCCTTATGCAGAACGATAGAGTTATTTCCTATGCATCACGCGAGTTGAAAATTCATGACAAAAATTATCATACTCATGATCTCAAGTAATCAGCTGTGATATTTTCATTGAAGATATGGAGACACTATCTCTATGGTAAGAAATGTGAGATTTATACTGATCACAAGAGTTTGAAGTATATTTTCTCACAGAAAGAAGTCAAATGAGGCAAAGAAGATGGCTTGAACTACTCAAGGATTAATATTTCATGATACAGTACCACCTGGGAAAGGCATATAAGGTGGAAAATGCTTCGAGTAGAATGGATCATGGAGATTTGAACAAGATGAAAGCTGAAAAGGATCCTATTTTCATGGATCTAGTAAAGCTGGATACGGGAATCACCATAGAAGGTGAAACATCAATACTTTTTCAAATGATTTCCAAACCATAGTTACTAGAAAGGAAAGAGTTCTCAGACCGATGATGAAGAATTTCAAAAGAAGATTAAATCTGTGAATGATGGTAGATTGATTGAATTTGTGTTTGAAGATGGAATTTTGAAATTTGGGAGGAGGCTTTGTGTTTCCGATAAACCTGATCTAAAAAGGAAAATTTTGGATGATGCTCATAGTTCGAATTTCTCTATACACCCTTGGAGCACCAAGATGTATAGAGATTTGAAGGAACATTTTTTGTGAGACAACATGAAGAGGGAGATTTCTGATTTTGTGTCAAGATGTATGGTTTGTCAATAAGTGAATGCTAGAAGGCTACATCCTAGAGGAGTCATGAAACCTCTTCCATTAACTAAGTGAAAATGGGATAATATCATGATGGACTTTGTCATAGGACTACCAAAGACTCCTAGAAGGAATGATGAAATATCGTTCATAGTTGAATGTCTTACCAAAGCAGCACATTTTCATGCTATAAGAGAATATCAACCACTTGAATGTATAGAAAGGCTATATATTAACGAATTTGTGAGACTTAATGGAGCACCCATATAGATTTTTTCTGATCGTGATCCCTATTTTACTTCTAGATTCTAGAAAAGTCTTCAGAACTCCCTAGATACTGAACTGCGTTTGAGAACTGCTTACCACCCTCAAACTGATGGACAATCAGAACAGAATATTCAAACCTTATAAGACATGTTGTTTTCTTTCTCACTTGACATTCAGGCTATGTTGGATTAATATTTTACCTTTGGTGGAATTTTTATATAACAATAGCTTCCATTCAAATATTCAGATGGCACCATATAAAGCATTATACAGAAAGAGATGTTGCACACCAACATGTTAGGATGAAGTTGGTGAAAGAATACTCATAGGCCTAGAACTGGTGGAGGAAACGATGGAAAAGGTTAAGGTAATCCCAAACCACATCAAAGAATCTCAAAGTAGGTAGAAGAGCTATGCCGATAACCGAAGGAAGGATTTGGAATTTCTGGTATGCGATCATGTTCTCTTGAATGTATCTCCATGGAAGGGAGTAATACGTTTTGGTAAGAAAAGTAAATTGATTCTTAGGAACATCAGACCATTCAAAATTCTAGAATGCATTCTGGTTATAGCATATCATTTGGAAATGACAACAAATCTCTCCAAAGTTCACGATGTGTTCCACGTATCACTGTTGAGAAAATACATTCCTGACCTAACGCATGTACTCACCTATGGAGAATTAGTACTAGAACCCGATCTGTCTTATTGCGAAGACCCTGTCAAGATTTTTTATACCAGAGAACATGTGATGAGAAACAGGATGACTCGTCTGTTAAATGTTCTATGGAGAAACCATTAAATGGATGCGGGAATGTGGGAACCAGATGAAATTATGATGAAGAATCACCTTAGTCTTTTCATGCGGTAGTATTCAAGAAATTTTGAGGAAGAAATATTTTGAAGGAGGGGAAAATTTGACACCCCAAGCTTCTACGGTACGCTTGTCGTTAAATATTACAGTAGCATGTGATGTATGCAATTTTGAGTTCTAACACACCCCACAACCAATCAAACTAGCCGTTATGAACAGTAATACCCACTTTATGAAATTTTATAAATTTTATCATTCAAAATGGACTTCATTTTTCGATTCGGAATGTTGAAATTAGCTTAGGGTGAATTTTTGGTATTTTTCTGAAAACATTCACTTTTTGATGAATATATGATATTATTAATATTTTCATGACTTATTATATTCCCCCTTTACTGATTTTATATGAAATGTACATAATTTGTGTGAAGTATTAATGTTTTAATATTAAGTATAATTTTTGAGCATTTTTAGAAGTAGTCCAATTGAGTCAGTGTAATGTTTTAATTATAACTGTCACTATTCTGATCCCAATTGTGTGGTTCTTGTTTTGTAGTATTTTTATTTCAATATAAAACATTTCATTAGAAGGTACCATGAGCCAATTCTTCCATTTGAAGGGTCATATGGTCCTAACAAACAAGACAAAAGAATCTGTGAACAAACTGGACCAGCCTTGAAGATTGATTTACTAGGCTCAATCCAGAAGTCCAAAAACATTAAATTTATACCATAATTAGTGGGACACTACATGTCATCTTGGATAAAACTTTCAAGGCCCAAATCCAAATACATGGTTCCCAAATGAAGCTTTGAATTTCAGCCCACCATTCTGGACGAGAATTAAAATCAGTATAGTATGCATGATATAGCTCATGATTTATACATCCAATCGAGCTGATACTTTATAGTGTGAAATAGGCGATATAGGCGGCCGACTTTTTTTGAGAACCCATTTGGATTTGAAGGCATCTTCATATTCAAAAAAACTTTCACATTCTAGACTTCAAAAAGACTGGATTCAAATGGACAATTTTACTTTGTTTAATCAACCGACAATAACTTATGATCCTTAAGTCCACATGACTCCAATTTTTGGGAGTATTATTCCAACTTTATTATATACAACTTTTAATAAATAGCTTCCTCGATATTCGGTTGTAATTATGTCCATATCTGAGAGCCAATTGGAGGGGTATTACTAGAATGTAAACAGTCCACTCCTTGGGCTATAAATACTCTCCCCTTCTCTCCTTGAGAGGGGTTGGTATTTCAGAAGAGAGGATATTATATTCGCACGACCCAAGTCGTGCCAAAGGCTTTTTAGGACCTTCCATACTCATGTTTTCACTTGAGAGACCTTTCATCCTCTCTTAGTTTTCACTTAATTTTGTGTTCTTCATTTTTGAAATTTTGGAAGTCTCTTTCTTTGTAATTCTGTTTTAATGCAAGTTACTTCTTCAATATCTCTTATTCTCATCCACCTTCTGTAGTTTAATATTTATTTTCTTAAAATAGTTTAAATTCAGTTGAATCCCCATCCCTTCTTCTGCTTCCTCATTCAACCGAAAATCCTTTTGTAATTATCATCATCTTTCTTGTGTGTGTGTCGACATACCACTCTTTTCTAATCCATTTCTTTTTCTTCTATTCTTAATTTATCATCATAATTATTATAACCAGAATATTAAACACCCAAATGTCTGATTAAATATCTCATTGGGGTGAGTTATAATTTAGGGATGTTAAGTGATTGAGAGTATTTGCTCGATGAGTATTCATTAATTTTACATTGTGTATGTTGGACTTAATTTGTCATGGATTAATGACATATTTTGTTTAGCATGTGGTTTCCATGGATTATTGGAACTAAAAATACACTACCATAAACATGTACTGATTGAGATTAAAATCCTAATTATGTTAATGCTTGGATTAATGCTTTAACACTTATGAATTCTAATCGATGTCAACTTGTGAAGTGGGTGTTAATTTAAATACAATATAAAGCAAAGATCAAGGATATCACAAGATTAACTCCCTAATAATGAACTCACCCCAATATTTATCAATTTGTTAAATCAATTATAGTCAATAAATCATTTCAATTAAGCTCTGAAAACAAACCCCCTAATCAAAACACAATCAACTAAAAACAAAAGACTATTTCAAAGTATCATTTTTGAGGATTCAACCTTAGTGCTGCTATACACATTAGAAGAGCAACGGAACTTTGACCGGTCGATATGCGACAATCAAAAACGCATTTCAAATGGCGTCTTTGCCGGGGATGGTGCTTTAAGTAGTAATTATTTTCTGGTTATTGTCAATAAAACACAAAAAAAAGAAAATTTAAAAAAAATTGAAAAAAACACAAAGAAAAACTCGTCTTCCACTTAAAAATCGTAAACTGAAAAAAATACAAAGAAAAACCTGTCTTCCACTTTCGTCCAAAATCTCTCTAAATGCCCCGTAGCCTCCCAAACAATCCCTCGGATTTTTTTGACCCTGAAATTGAGTGAACACTTTTCCAACTTAAGAGGAGCATAAGAGATTCTCAAATAATTCAAGAACCACTCCTCATCCAACCAGTTGAAATTGAAATGGCCAATCCTAGAGAACAAACACTTAAAGAACTCGCTGCCCCTGATATGACTTACCAACCTCTTGGTATTCAATATCCAAACATAGAAGCTGACTTCGAACTCAAATTGGTTTTGATTCATCTTCTTCCTCATTTCCATGGGCTAGCCGGTGAGGGTCCACATCTCCACCTTAAAGAGTTCCAAGTAGTGTGCTCTACCATGAATCCTCAAGGGGTTTCTGAAGAACAAATAAAACTCCGAGCCTTCCCTTTTTCCATAGCTGACACTGATATGTCATGGCTCTACTACCTTCCTTCTGGTTCCATAACTACATGGAATGACATGATGCAACTATTCTTAGATAAATTCTTTCCTGCTTCTCGTACTGCTTCTATCTGAAAGGAAATAAGTGATATACATCAATTCCCAAGTGAATCACTCCATGAGTACTGGGAGAGGTTCAAAAAGCTTGTGGAAACCTGCCCACATCACCAAATCCCAAACCAACTCTTGATCCAATACTTCTATGAGGGGTTATTGGCTATGGAGAGAACTCTCATAGATGTCACAAGTGGTGGTGCTCTTGTTGATAAAATTCCTGCAGCTGCAAGAGATCTCATAAGTAACATGGCTGTAAACACACAACAATTCCATACTTGAGCACATGATCAAGTCAAACAAGCCCAAGATAATCAATCAATTGAGCCAAACAAAATGACAGAGTGGATGAGTGAACTTACAGGTCTTGTGCGACAGCTAGCTATGGCCACCAAATCCCCAACCTCGTCTTCTCCACAATCAATGTTTCCTGGACCGGTAAAAAACTTTGGAATATGCAACACTCCATCTCATCCAACTGACACATGTCAACAAATTCAAGAGGATCAATCCGATTCATCTGGACCAATGGAGCTCAATGCAGCATATGCTCAGTGGAACACCAATCCTCAACTATCAGGTCAGTTTGTTAGAAACTTCAACCAACCTCAATCTGAGCTCTTCTCCTCAAACTTTAACCAAGGATTGAGGTATGGTAACCCCATGTCTCACCCCCCTCAATTCCCTCCTCAAAACGCAAACCAATTCCAATATGGTCAAGGTGGTGGTAAGTTCGATCAACCTTGTCCTTTTATTCCTCAACCTCAATGGAACAATCCTCCTCCTAGATTCCATCATCCTAGTGAGCCTTCCCAATTCTAGAACCAATAAAATTGATTTTCCAAGAACCAAAATCAAGGAAATCCTAATCCGGGACAAGCCTCTTCTTCCAAGCAACCATGGGGAAGTGCTGTTGAGGATATTTCCTCCTTCACCCATTCTAGCCTTAAAAACATTGAAACTCAAATAGGTCAACTTGCATCCCACCTGAGCTAGAAACAACAATCAAATTATTCCCAACTCCCACCTCAACCATTACCCAACCCCAAGGGTAATGAAAGTGAAATTTCACTTAGATCAGGAAATCAACATAATATGCCTCAAGATAAATCCTCAAACCCTCCTTTGAATGTTGACCTAGAAAATGTAAAGAAAACGAAACATAAAAAGGAACCTAAAACCATTTCGTCACATACTTCAATTCCACTTAGGAACCCAATTCCTTTTCCTCAAGCCGTTTATAAACCAAGGATGTCCTTTAAACCTGATCCTGAAATACTCGACATGTTTAGACGTGTTGAAGTCAACATTCCCCACTGAGATTCCATAAAACAAATTCCTATGTATACCAAGTTTCCTAAGGAATTGTGCACCCACAAGAGGATACTTAAGAACTTAGAAAATATTTCCACCCAGCAGTCCATACCCATTAAGTGCAAATATCCAGGTACCTTTACGGTTCCATGCCAAATTGGAAGTTACAACTTTAATGATGCACTCATAGACCTAGGAGCCTCAGTTAATGTCATGCCCAAATCCATATTCTCTATCCTTGGTCTAGGTCCCTTGCACCAAAAAGGTGTTGTCATTCAGTTAGCTAATCGAAGCACAACCAGTCCTAAGGGAATAGTTGAGGATGTCCTTGTCCATGTCAATGATCTTATCTTCCCTACTGATTTCTATGTCCTTGACATGGAAGGTGAGACAAACTCTTCTCGATCTCCCCTAATTCTTGGAAGACCATTCCTCATGACTGCGAGAACCAAGATTGATGTCCATTCTGGCATCTTATCCATGGAATTTGGTGACCAAGTAGTCAAATTCAACATTTTCTATGCCATACGATACCCATATGAGGATCACTCTGCATTCTCAATCCATGCTTCCGAGGACACTTCTAAGAGTCAATTGAACACCATTCCATCATGTTCATCCTGTTCTGAAGAGATATGATGTTGTGAAATCTGCACTAGGATTAACCAAGTCATAAATGGTGAAGTTGATGTGGACCTTTCATTCATAGACTCCATCAATCTAGAGGAACATGAAAACTCTCTTGAATTCCACATCAATTCTGATCTCTACTACTCCACCTTGGAAAGTATTAAGGAAAATGGATCTGAAGCAACTGAAGTCCCTTATTCTATTCCTGAGTTGTCTATCCCAAAAGTGAAAGATGAGACTGATTTGAAACCTCTTCCTGCACACCTGAAATATGCATTCCTCTTCCATGATCACTCATATCCTTTCATTATCACTGCCACACATACTGAAACTGAGGAGTCCAAACTTGTTCAAGTGTTAGAGGAAAACAAAAAATCCTTGGGTTAGACCCTATACGACATACCAGGAATCAACCCTGCCCTTTACATGCATCACATCAATCTGGAGGAGACATCCAAACCAGTTAGACAACCCCAAAGAAGACTCAATCCACTCATACTTGAGGTAGTTAGAGAAGAGATCACCAATCTTCTTCAAGCTAGTATTATCTACCCAATTTCTGATAGTGAATGGGTTAGTCCAATTCAAGTTGTACCTAAGAAGGGTGGGATAACTGTTGTCACAAATGAACATGGAGAGGTAGTCACAACTCGAGTAATGAACAAACGGTGTGTGTACATCGACTATAAGAAATTGAATTTTGAAACCCAAAAAGATCACTACCCACTTCAATTCCTTGATCAAATGCTAGAAAGATTGGCCAGAAAGTCACACTATGGATTTCTTGATGGATACACCAGCTACTTCCAAATCCCAATTGCACCTCAGGACCAAGAAAAGACTACTTTCACATGCCCATTTGGAACATATGCATATAGAAGAATGCCTTTTGGCCTTTGTAATTCTCCTGCAACATTTCAGAGGTGTATGATGAGTATCTTTTCGTAATTCATAGAACACTTCATGGAAGTATTCATGGATGAATTTACCATTTATGGCGAGTCATTTGAGTCATTCTTCCATTCACTCTCTCTAGTCCTTCAAAAGTGTGTCCAGTGTAACCTTGTGTTAAATTTTGAAAAATGTCACTTCATGGTTGCAAATGGGATTATTCTAGGGCACATAGTTTCAAAAGAGTGTATTGAAGTTGATCCAGCCAAAATTGAAGTGATCTAATCACTAACTGAACCCACTTCTGTTCGAGACATCTGTTCATTCCTCAGTCATTCTAGTTTCTATTAGAGATTCATCCATAAATTTAGTGAAATTTCTCTCCCACTCACTCGTTTGCTCCAAAATTATGTCTATTTACATTTTATGAGGTTTGCAAGAGAGCCTTCAGTGAACTCAAAACTACTCTTACATCTTCCCCAATAATCCAACCCCCAGATTGGTCATTACTCTTTGAATTGATGTGTGATGCTTCTGATAGAGCTGTTGGGGTTGTTCTTGGTCAATGAAGAGAAAGAATTCCTCATGTCATCTATTATGCCTCAAAAACATTGGATGAAACTCAATATCACTAAACTGTCACTGAAAAAGAACATTTAGCAGTGGTTTTTGCCTTATATAAATTCCAGTTCTATCTATTACGTGCCAAAATCATCATCTTCATAGACCATTATGCAAATAAGTTCTTACTCAAGAAAAGTGATTCCAAACAGAGGCTAATAAGATGGATCCTAATGCTCCAAGAGTTTGACCATGAAATCAAAGATAGACCTGGAAAAGAAAACCATGTGGTTGATCACTTGAGTAGAATTTCTAATTCTTCTCATTCATAAATCATTGATCCTGAATTCCCCATTGAGAACCTTTCGTCTCTCACTCCAAAGTTACCATGGTATGCCCCAATTGTAAATTATTTGGTTTATGGTGTTTTTCCTGAAAAGTTTTCAAATGAACAAAAAATGATGTTGAAAAGTGATTCAAAATAATATTTTTGGGAAGAAAATAAACTTTGGAAAACAAGGGCTAATATGGTAATTAGGAGATGTGATGAAGAAAACGATCATTCTTCCATCTTAGAATTCAGTCACTCACTTCCCGGAGGTGGCCACTTTGGACCACAAAGGACCTCCCGAAAGGTCCTAGACTCTGGATTCTTCTAGACTTCACTCTTGAAGGACTCACATGAGTTCTTTCAATCATGTTCCACTTTCCAAAAGTTTGGCACAATCTCCAAAAGAAATGAAATTCCCCAAAATCCTTTAATCTTTTGTGAAATATTCGATGTTTGGGGCATCGATTTCATGGGACCATTTCCCCCTTCCAATGGATTCTCATACATTATTCTTGCGGTCGATTATGTTTCAAGTTGGGTTGAGGCCAAACCCACTAGGGAGGATGATTTTCATTCTGTTAGTGAGTTCCTAAAGACCCACATCTTCCAAATATTTGGCACACCACGTGCCTTGATCATAGACTTAGGAACCCATTTTTGTAATAGAACCATGGAAGCTCTTCGAAAAAAGAATGGGGTTCTACATAAAACTTCAACTGCATATCACCCCCAAACAAATGGCATGGCTAAACTCTCTAATAGAGAAGTGAAAATGGTACTTGAGAGAATTGTTAAGCCCACCAGAAAAGACTGTCGTGAGAGACTTGGTGAAGCCCTTTGGGCTTATTGAACTGCCTATAAAACACCCATTAGGATGTCTCCTTTTAAGCTAGTTTTTGGTAAACCATGTCACTTACCAGTTAAAATCCAACATAAGTCTTTTTGGGCTATGAAAACCTATAATTTTGATTGTGAAATATCTGGTGAAGAAAGACTGTTGAAATTGGCTGAACTGGAGGAGCTTCGACTTGATTCTTATGAAAATTATAATCTCTACAAAGGAAAATCCAAGGCACTCAATGATAAACACATCATGAGAAAGGTATTTGATGAAGTTAAAAAGGCAATTCTCTTCAATTCTCGATTTTGGATTCACCCAGGTATGCTTAATTCTTGTTGGGAAGGTCCTTTTGTTATTACAAATGTTTACCCATTTGGTGCAGTGCAAGTCCAAGACCCCTCTTCCAAAAGGACATTCACGGTTAATGGGAATTGGTTAAAGCATCACCATGAGAGGATGCACAATCCTAGATCAATATCGACTTCCACTGGCTCCCCAACTTCTCTAGCCTACCTAACACTAGATGGAGAAGGCAACCCGCCAAATCCAAACCAGGGGGCACCCCTTTCCCTTTAACTCTCTCTATCTCTTCCTCTATCTACCTATTTCTTCTTTTTCCTCTCTCTTTTATTTGTTTTACCATTTTCTTTATCAAAAAAATTATTTTTCACTTTCCCTTTTGTGTGGGTGTATCTTTACAAAAATCGAAACGTAAAAAACAAAAAACAAAACCACGAAAACAATCACATAAAAAAATACAAAAAAAATTATAAGTCATGCTTACTCACCATCGAGTTTTGAAATTTTTTACATTCATTTTGGGGAGTTAACAGTCATGTTTTTAACTAAAAAATTTTTTATTTTCATCATGACATTGGATAAATAATTTTGTGTCAAAATTAACAAATTTTGAATGCTCACTTTTTGATTTGGAAAATGATTTTCCTGAACTGTGAGGAACAACATTTGCTTTCATGCCAAGGCCACCTATGGACATCATTTCAAAATGTGTGTTTTCACCCCCATTTGTGAGCCTGGAGTTTGTGGACCTTCGAGCCGAATTTCTACTTTAGTGTGTATTAATATGATAGAGGCATTTTCTGAACCACATGAGAATCACAATAGCCAAATAGCCTCCCATTTACCTTCCATTAATCCTCCTTTTGAAAGCCCCTTTAAGCCTATGAAAACCTTTTCTTTGATAGCCACATTACAGTCCCAATACCTTATCCCACCCAATATCAACATGAATTTTCATTGCATATGTTTTTGAAATTTAAGTGTGGGGGGGAATGGATTTCATTTTTGGGTATCATTTCCTAACTTTCTGGTGTGTTATCATATGCTTGAGGGAAAGGATCCATTTTAGTGTGGGGCGGAGGTTTTCATTCAGTGGTATTTGGGAATGTATTGTACAAATGATATTGAAAAGTGTTCAAAAAATCATTCAGTGAGATTTGGGAATGTATTGTACAAATGATATTGAAAAGTTTTCAAAAAAAATCAAAATCAAAAAAAAAATCAAAAAAATGAAAAAATGGGATGTGTCTTGGGTAGGTCAAAAATAACTCTTCCTCAACCTTTTTTCTTGTTATAACTATTACAATTAGTGTCATGAGGAGATCAAACATGGGTTGAGATATGAGTGTGAGATCTGTTTCTAGGTTAACTTTAAATAAACAAATAAAAAAAAGAAAAAAAAGAACACTTGCATTATATTCTTTTTGGGATAAGTTTTTTGTTTTGTAAATATTTCATCTTCTCATTACCTCCATATCTTCTTCCTCTATTGTGTCTTTCTTTGCACAATCATTCCCTTGTAAATAAGTGTTTTCATTTCCTTCCATGTTTCATTTCAAAAAAAAGTGCATTGCTTTTTCTATGTTGGTATTTTAACCCTCTTCTTCTCTCTCTTGGACATTATATTCCTACCGTACCACAGCAACAGAAAAACCCCTTAAAATAACTCTTGATTCTAGTTCACTTTGGATAGGGATTGGATTCTGAGAGCTCTTTTCAAACTCCAAGATTTTCACTTTTGGTTGGTGAAAGAGTGAACCTCCACAAATGAATTTTATCATTTGAGAGGTGTGAGTTTTGAGTGTCCACATTTTCCATTTATAAATTTGAGCATTAGAAAAATGAATTAGTTTTGGAACATTATTTCTGTAACAACTTGTGGTGGAATTCAAAATGGATGATTGAAATAGTCTAAACCTCCCCTGATTGGAGAAAACAAAATTTTATAATATGTTGGTGAGTAAAAATGATTTTGTCATGTTTTTATATTTGTTGCACATGAGGACATTCAAAAAACTAAGTCTAGGGGAGTAGATGTTATTAATATTTTCATGACTTATTATATCCTCCCTTTACTGATTTTATATGAAATGTGATTAATTTTTTTGATATATTAATGTTTTAATATTAAGTATAATTTTTGAGCATTTTTAGAAGTAGTTCAATTGAGTAATTTAAATGTTTTAAAAATAACTATCACTATACTGATCCAAATTGTGTGGTTCTAGTTTTTTAGGATTCAAATTTCAATATAAAACATTTCATTAGCAGGTACCCGGAGCAAATTCTTCCATTTGAAGGGACATATGGTCCTCAAAAACAAGACCAAAGAATCTATGAACAAACTGGAGCAGCCATGAAGATTGATTTACTGGGCTCAATCCGGAAGTCCAAAAACATTAATTCTCCACCATAATTATGGGGACACAACATTTCATCTTGGATAAAAATTTCATGGGCCAAATACAAGTACATGGGGCCCAAATAAAGCTTTGAATCCAGTCCACCATTATGGACAAGAATTAAAACCAGTATAGTATGCATGACATATCTCATGATGTAAGAATCAAATCGAGCTGATATTTTGCAGTGTGAAATAGGAGATATAGGCGGCCGTCTTTTTTGAATTACCCATTTTTATTTGAATGTATCTTCATATTCAAAAACCATTTCACATTCTAGACTTCACAAAGACCGGATTGAAATAGACAGTTTTACTTTGTTTAATAAACCGGCCATAACTTTTGATCATTAAGTCCAAATGACTCCAAAATTTTAGAGTCGTTGGCCATCTGTATTATCTACAACTTCTAAGAAGAAGATATCCTGAGATTCGGCTTTCATTATGTCTATATCTTCTACCCAAGTGTAGGGGTATTGCTGGAATGTAAACAGTCCACTCCTTGGGCTATAAATACTCTCCCCTTCTCTCCTTGAGAGGGGTTGGCATTTCAGAAGAGAGGAGATTATATTGGCATGACCAATGCCTTGAAAAAGGATTGGGAGGACCTGCCATACTCATGTTTTCACTTGAGAGTCCTTTCCCCCTCTCTTTGTTTTCACTTAATTTCGGGTTCTTCATTTTTGTAATTTTATAAGTCTCTTTCTTTGTAATTCTGTTTTAATGCAAGTTACTTCTTCAATATCTCTTACTCTCATCCACCTTCTGTAGTTTAATATTTATGTTCTTAAAATAGTTTAAATTAATTTGAATCCCCTTCCCTTATATTGCTTCCTCATTCATTCAAAAATCCGTTTTTAATTATCATAATCGTTCGTGTGTGTGTGTGTGTCGACGTACCACTTTTTTCTAATCCCTTTATTATTATTCTATTCTAAATTTATCATCAAAATTATTATAACCAGAATATTAAACACCCAAATGGATGAGTAAATATCTCATTGGGGTGTGTTATAATTTACGGATGTTAACTGATTGAGAGTATTTTCTCGATGAGTATTCGTTAATTTAACATTGTGTATATTGAACTTAATTTGTCATGGATTAATGACATATTTTGTTTAGAATGTGGTTTCCATGGATTATTGGAACTACAAATACACTACCATAAACATGTACTGAATGAGAATAAAATCCTAATTATGTTAAGGCTTGGATTAAAGCTTTAACACTTAGGAATTCTAATTGATGTCAACTTGTTAGGTGGGTGTTAATTTAAATGAACTATAAAGAAAAGCTCAAGGATATCACAATCTTAACTACATAATAATGAACTCACCCCAATATTTATAAATTTGTTAAATCAATTATAGTCAATCAATCATTTCAATTAAAATATGCAAACAAACCCCCTAATCAAAATACAATCCACTAAAAACAAACAACTTTTCCAAAGTATCAACGCCGAGGATTCGACCCGAGTGCTGCTATACACATTAGCAGAGCACCGGAACATTGACCGGTCGATAGGTGATAATCATCCGTGTGTTTCAACACTGAAAATTACTAAATTTTAATGAAAAACAACTTTTTTAATCAAAATAAATAATAGTGATAAATTATGTATTTGAGGGTTTTGAAGTATATTTAGAATGTATTTTTATCATTTAATACAACTTTGGTCATTAGACGTAATTTCAAATTTATTCTGGACATAAATAAGTGTCAATATTTTGATAGTTATTATTTTCTAAAAACGCAGTTTTTATTTTGATAGTGGGATTTACTTTTAAATTAATTTCTGTCACTTCTGTGTCTTGAATTTGGAAAAATGGATTCCATATTTGAAATCAGGATTCCAAATTCTAGAAATATGTAACTCTTATTTTTAGACATTTTGAATAATTACATTGGTAAATTTTTTAATTATCATGGTTAAAGGGTAAATCAGGTAAATAAAGGTAAACAAATAATATTATAATAATACTAATTTAACCTAAAACTTTTCCTAACCCAATTTTTTGACACATGCCCGACCATGGGCATATTTGAGTCGATTTTGGGACCCCAGGGATCCAATTTTAAGTGATAATGACACTTTATATTAATTAAGTTAAAATAAATACAAAAATGACATAAGCATATATCTTTTTGAAAAACAATTTTTTCATAGGGTTATATATGTTATATATTCGACAATAAATATTTATTTGAAATCTAAAAATATTTTCTACAGAATGGTATTTTATTTATAATTTTTAGACATTTAATAATTAAATATATTTATAACACAATAATGATGCAGTATTTTCCATACTAATGAATGAATAAAATAATTGGAATTATAATTGTTAAAATAAATATAATATGAAACTTTTGATGATATCCACAAATTTTATTTGTTAATATGACATGTTAGTATTAGTTAAATGAATCTTTTTTGAATTAATAAAGTATTTACGACTTTAACAAAAATCAATTATTGAACAGTGCCAAAATTGACATAAAAGAGTTTTAAAAACAAATATTATATTATTAATTGATATTCTATTCCAAAAAGTCTATGGATCGACCAAAGGACTTATAACATGATAGGTGTATAATTAGTGGACCACTTGGTGGTAGATTGGAATTATATAGTATGTTTATTAACTATATAATATAAAAATACACAGAGACAAGGTAAATGTAAAACTATTTATTTAAGAGTTTAATATAAATGATAAGGTTAATATAGTGACCCAAACCTGTCTAAAATCTGTTGGTTGATGGTATTTAGACCCATACCCACTTTAATGTTTACATAATACACTTTGGAGCCATTAGAACCCAAATATGAAATTATTATAAAATAATATTTCTAGATTTTCCTATTGTGTCCCTCACCCCTCTTATAAAAGGGAACTCCCCATTCCCTCTAATTCGCACCTTCAAAGCCTTTTGGTTCATCCAACCTGAGCCCAAATATTCTATCAACATCCCTCACATAATCCTAGAGGACTTATTTTGGTCAGAAATCTAACCTAAGGACCCCTTTTGATCAAATCAAAAGGAAGAACCTGACGAAGAAGTAATGTTTTCACCACCCTCTCTGAAGTTCCTTTCTTCTTCAACTTCTTATTTCATTGTTATTTCCATTATAAAATAATAAATCAAGTATCATGTATATGCTGAGATGTTATTATAAATATGGTACAACCATATTCAGTATTCTATCCATTTTTTTAATGACACGTCATTATATATGTGTACGTACGGCCTACCATCTCCACGTCGTGGTGTAATTTTTATTTAATACACTATTATTTGGATGGGTATAATAATGATGTTTAATTGATGTAAATAATACATATAACATGATAATGATTCTGTATATATGATATACTATCCAATTATATTTTATTTTTATATCGAAAGAATGATATTGTCGCTTGTGCTTACGTACGGACTACCATCTCCACAAACGTGATGAGATTTATTCCCCATCGTATCCATTATAGTACAATTGTCATTTGATGAATAAAAATAATGTTTAAGGACTTGATGTCATTGTTTATATAAATAGGATACAACCTATCCATAACAAACACGACTTACATAAAAAAACATATAAAAGAAAACGAGTAAGTTAACACCAGAAACGACGAGAATACTAATATATTATTAACAAAGCAATGTTAAAAGATCATATATGATATAATATTAATTTATACGATTCTTGTATAATTTAATAACAGTTGTTTAACCATTATACATGAGGTTAACGTACCCTCAACCAAGGAAAAATACAAGTTATGGGGTTATTTCACAATATCTTCTTTATCCGAGGTTGTTTATACGTAATTATCTACCGGGACTTCTTTATCATCCACATCCATTTTTCATAAAAAATGTATTTCAAAAAAATATTACTATTTTATATACTATGGGATAAAATCATTTATAACATTTTTGACTTTTTATATGTTGTTTAGAAAATAATCTTTTCATCGTTTTCCAATAAATTTCCTTTTTAACCCTTTTCGACAAAATTAAGGTAAGAATGTCTTCTTTTAACTTATACGGCTGGTGTGGCTATTTTATACCATTATAAACACGTCGAAGCTTCCCTTAAAAGATTATAAGAATACTATCAAAGTAAATGTTTTATTTTATAGTTATTTGACTCCTAAATGATTTCAAAATAGAAAGAGATATGTCTCTAAAAAGGGTTTTGATTTCATCTATGTCAACATCCTTTTATGGATTTTATGTTTATTTGAATTTGATTGTTCTGATACAAAACAACCATATTGTGTTGAAGGTTTTGTGATATGTTTGACTGTAGATGTGATATTTTTATACCATTCATGATTTATGGTTAAATAATTGACATTTCATATTCTAATTTTAATAGGACTGTTTATAATATGTTTAAACATTTTCATATAAGGAATGTATTGGACTTAGTAAGTGACGAGTGGAGCCCTCTATAGCTCCTCGATGCATCAGTAGGTCTCATGAGACAACTATATGTGGAATTGGCTGAGGCCCTATCACAATTTGATTTATGGTTTTGGCCGAGGCCTAAACCATTTATAGACGTCTTGGCCGAGGCCTTGACAAAATGTTTCAGAATGTCCGGCATTATACATTCCCTCATTATGGAAATAATATTGATGGTTCATGTGGTCATTCGACTATTAGAATACCCATGATTATGTTTTTTATGAAATTATTTACTCAGCTCATATTCTTTCCAAAAAAGTATTCATGTCTATTATTGGTAATGGCATGTGGTTTAAATTATTCACCATGCTTAATATTTATGTTATCATCCGCCATATTGCTTACCCTTACTGAGCGTTTGAGCTCACCCCTTTCATATGTTTCATTTTCCCAGGATATGATGAATTTAGTTATGAGTGACTTGCATTAATTATTTATGAAGCTTGGATGTTTCCAATGGAATAAATTCGAATTGTATTTCTTCTCAAGTTGTAAAGTTGAACTTATGTATGAATCTTGTTTCCAATAATACTAAATTGATTGGTCTTTCGAGACATGATATCCTTGTGATCATGGCAATGTTTTGTAATAATGCACCGACTCTTGGTAACTGGGGTTGAGGCGTTACATGGGGAATAAATATTATTCACATCGCTTCATGGAGGTGATAGTTGACACGTACGCATGAATGACGTTATCATTTTTATGTGCACAGAATGTAAGAAAGAAATTGATATATTATACCATTAAAATTATAAATATCTCATGATTAAAACAAATAAACAGTTATTCAATAATTATAACTAGTCATGGGAGAAGAAATGGAAAATTAATTAGATCTGTTTGAGGAGGTGGTACTTCACACGTACACATAGAAGATTAATTCCATTTTCATTTAATGGATGTGGATATTGATTAAGCTGATGATATTAACATAAAATATTCTTATTATATTTAGGATAGTAGATTTATTTTTAAAACACGGAAGTATATTTTTTTAAGGATGTCGAATAATACATAAATTAGAAATTCTTATATAAAATGATACATGTTCTTCGGTTGATCGCCTTTGAAAAACACATTAACACATATAAGAAGTGTGTTATGCATAAAAAAGGCCTCAATAATGTGTGGATGGATTCTAAGAAGGGGTTTCAGTAGAAAATGGTTGATCCAAATGTTTTAAGATGTGTATCAATTAGTGAAGAGTTATAACCTTTTTATTGGAGAGGGGACGGTTACCCTCGAAAATAATTAAAATAATAAATTAATATAAATTAATTTTTAAATACAAATTTCTCCAAATTGAGTAATATAGATGATAATTTTGGGATTGTTATAAATCTCCTTTTCTGAAACTTTTTATACATTTATTAATATTATTTAAAAATGTATATTTTCGGTTTACCCTTCATTATTTTCTTTTAGTTTTAATAGTGGTATCAAAATTTAAAATATTAAGACGATATAAAAGTTCCTTATATGGGGGGAATTTCACATTATTGAAAAATATATAAATTGTTAGACATTATAATATTCAATTTTTATTTATTAAATATATATATATTTTAAAATTTATTTCATAAAATAATTCTTTTGTAAAATATCAATAGTTTCAATATTGACACTCCCCATTTCACCGAATTAAAATAAATTCATAAATAAAGGTACAATTGAAAATATAAATTTAATGTACTCATAATATGTCATATTAAACTATAATATGCATGGATGGCATAAATTTCTCCAAATTAGACTTATTTTAATACTATTTATATAATCTTTTGATTCTTTTTTCCATTAATCTATTACTCCATCATTATGGTGTCACTATTATATTTAATTATTTAATTCAGAAGAATGAATTATAAATTTCGTTGATGTAGGTAATAATTTTTCATTTTTAGAAACTGTAAATAGTTTAATATATACTCTGTATATATCCATAGGAAAATACATTACCTTTTTACAAAAAAAGTGTAAAAAAATGATTATCCATTGAATATAATTTTATAAATGCCTTAATGTAATCCAACCGGCTCAAAGTTGTCCTAAAATAGATACATGAATTATAATGGTTGGAATAAACTCATCCAATTAAATTAGGACATGTGTTAGTGTAGTTTTATATTATTATAATATTATTTTTTTCTTTTAATTACCAGATTTACCTTTAACCGATATAATAATTATTTTACTAAAGTTAATATTCATAATGTAAAAAAATTAACGGGCCATATTTGGATAATATGTACCATCTCATTCCAATTATGGAATCCATTTTTCATTATTCAACATATATATTTGGCATAAATTAATAAAAAAATCATCCCCATTGTCAAAATGAGAAAACAAGATTTTTAAAGTAAAAAACCATCAAAAGATTGAAATGAATTTATATGTAATTTCAATATGAAAATACGTCCAATGATAAAAAATGTATTAAATGAAACAAATATAATATAATTTTACTTCTAAATAAATATTAAATATAATTTATCAATATTAATATATTAGATGAAAAGGATGTTTTGAATGATAATGCATTATTTTTCTCCATTCATTAAAATAAAAATTTTATTAGAAAAATACAAAATTTTCTACCAAAGTAAATTTTGGTGTCACTATTATGAAGAAGAAGTTTTAATTATGAAATATAAAATATAAAATTGTCGAAAAATATATTTAAAATTGTTTCTCCATTAAAAGGCGGTAAGACTATATTTTTAGAAGAATTCTCTTTTTATACATAAAATTGAATTTTTTCTTATATCATGTATGTAAATTACATATGATGATTTTTAAAAATTACAATAAATTTATATTTCATTAATATAATCCACAAATACTAATTTTATTATTCCATAAAATCATTTATTCACATTTAAATAGGTTTTCATACAAATATATCTTTATATTAAATTGGATTTTATATTCATTTCATGTTAATTTGGAAACCGAAGAATCATTATATAAACATGTGTAACCCAAATTTTAATAATTTAGTTAACAGTATCCATTTCCCCCAAAATTATAATAATGTGATGGCATCTATATTGAATTATTGTATTTATTTATTCGTTTAAGATAGATGTGGTGTATCAAGTATTATATCGATCATTGTGTTTTCATTTAAAAACTCGATACGTTTCATTCTCTACCATATTTGGAAATTTTTTCCTTTAAATTTGAATTGTAGGTTGGAAACTAACGTATGAATTTTCAAAATACCATTATTGATATACCACATTGGAAAAATGGTTAATAAAACTTCCAATTTTAAATAATGAATGGATTATAATGAGGAATACTATGAAAACCCTTACTATGATTCCATATAAGAAAACATTTACATGAATGAAAAAACTAACCATCAAAGACTAATATAGAGTGATAAATAATTTATTCCTTGATAAATTATCCCACATAATACAATAAATATGTGATGGTTAAATGACCATTGAGAAATGTAAACATATAAACCTTTTGTTTTAAGATCTATTTAATAGAGATTCAGAATTCATTTACTTCCTTGAATATAACATAATGTAAAATACTTAATTGAACATTAGAGTTTAATCCTTTAGTCTATCTACGCCATAAACTCGTATTTTTATCTGAATGATGATTATTCAAGATGAATCGACTTCAGCAAAATCACATAATCCTAAAATGATTAACTATATATTTCTCATATATTGATATATTAAACATAACAAAAAACATTAGGATAAAATAATATAACTACATAATATAATGATCTTTAAATGAATAAATACATCTTTTAATCCCTAAAATTCAAAATTAATCTCAAATATCAAAATATAACATCCAATTTTTAAAAATCCATAATATTCTTTAAATTCGTGTAAATAAATATTGATAATTGAAATTCATAAGAATTTGGTCACAAAGTCTTCTATGATAAATTTTAAAAATTATCTCTAAATAACATTAACCATCCATTATTTCTTATTCTACGAAGTAATTAACCAAATCACATATTTCCAATGATAGGCTAATCATTTCAATAAATGACCTAGTTCCCCATATGTACATAATTAATATCAAATATTCTTAAAAAAATATAATTTTTCGACTTCTCCTTGAATAAAATCTCATAGTATTCTATTTTCCAAATGCATATAGGTTTCCCAAAATATTGAATGTCTTCAAAAATTAAATTTATCACTTAATCACAAAATAATTTTCTAATACCAAGGTTATCCATTTGAAAAAATATAAGAATTCAAAATCATCTTATTCTTGTTCGACCAACTCATTCAACTAAAAGTTAAAAAACTCATACTAACTAGTGACATCATTTATGACAGTCGTAGGAGATGCACCATTCCTTCCCTTCTGTTCTAGGTTTTATTCACACTGCCTTTCTGATCGAAATGGGAAGTAACCAATCTTGCAGTTTTTCCATTTTCTAAAACTATATATTTCCTATAACATTCCGATAATGAGATAAAATCCTCAAAAATAACCACAACATATTTTAACCTCAATGATTATTTCATTCCATTAATTTTTCATCTCAAAATGTAATGTGACATAATTTCCTCAAAATAAAGATCATATATTCCATAGAGTTTATATTTTTTACAATTATTTCTACACAAGAAAAGATAATTCTTACTAAAATAAAATGGTCACATAATAATCCTAATGTTTACACATAATAGAAAAAGAATTAAAATGTAATCCCATTTTCAAAAGAGCATTAATTCTATTAAAAAATTTATCATTTGTCAATCTAGCATAACGCTCGAATCCCTTATTGGTAGACTTCTTAATCATTCATCATTATTCATGTTCCATTAACAATAATGTATCACCTTATTCCATAATATTTCATTCCAACAAACTAACATATGAACCATGTTCAAATATTTAATAATGTTAACTCATGAGTCAAAAAATAATCCATACCATTAATATGTGCCTTTTCAATTTCCTAATCTTCAATTAGGATTTCATTAGGAATTTTTTTAAAATATATTGGTATGATACTACTAATCCTATTACCATTCATTTTTCATAGGAATTTTTTTTTCATAATTACCATTCTCTCCTTATTTAAAACATTCATTTGATTACTCGGAAAAAACATCTTTCCCTTTCTAGGATTCAACTAAACACCTTATTTTTCATTGGTAGGGTATTGCTTTACGACCTTTATTACCACATATTTAAAAACTTCATGTCCCTTTAAAACACTTTTCATTGTGTTTCATTGCACATTTTCAACACATATGTTGATGAATAGTATACCTTTATTATCATTATTAACTGAACTTCCATAGAGATTCCTATCTCTCATATATGATGAATCAAAATGAAAATTACCCTGTTTCAAGTGGTTACTCATTAATCATGATTGTTTCCTTATAATAGAAAATATGATTCTCAATGCATTTCACTTAACAATTTGATTCTTATCCATAGAACCACCACATTTCCCCTAATATTCATTGTTACATTGGTGACTGGTACATCCAGCCATCTATAGAAACCAAAAAGGTAAGTATGAGTATATCAACAAAATAGTCTTATGAAAAAGATAAAAACTATGATATACATATTCATGTTATCATCAAATAATTCAATTTTCTAAAATAAACATTAATATTTCTAGAATTATAACAATTAGAATGAGAGGGTATGCCTATGCCATCAGTACCAGCCTGTGCTTGCACGGGAATCCTAGCCAGATGGTCATCCAAAGGTGGAGAGCTACTATCAGGATGCAGATACTGTGGAGGGGCAGTTCCTTGTAGATAGTCTAGTTGAATTTCGTAAGACCTTCGGGTCATGTAATCTCTTAAACCTACGAGCCATGTAATCTATGAGCCTACAAGCCTTGTAAGGGTCCCCATTCATCCCGTTAAAGATGGGTTATCAAAAATCAATAAAAATGAAGGCCTTCGGGCCATTAAGGCTAGAATTTTAACCATTATGGTTATATATAACATTTAACTTATGATTAAATATGAACACAACATCTAATGTTATCTAAAAATCCTTCTAATAAAACCTATAATACCCCATCCTTAAACATTACACAATATTATTATATGTTAATAATTTGACATTATATCACTTTGAGTATATTTTTTAGAATAAATCTCTAGATAATTACTTCATAAATCATACATAAAAAGCCATGGAAATATAAATATATCACTTACTACAGTACCTATTTTATCCATAACACAGATACTTCTAAAATGAAAATTTGATTATTTCCATTTTAATAATAATAACTTTTCCATGATCCCATCCATGACTCTATTCTACCATATATCCTATGAAAAACATTTGATCACAGTGGGATGAGAAAAAAAAAGATTAGTAAGGGTTATAGAATGAGTAATGAAACCATTAGTCCATGAATATTTTAAAAACAAATTTTTTTCACAAAATCATACTTTTCACCCATAAAACAAAAACTATTTATCTTTTCACATGAAATAATAAGATTACTATAAAAAATTCTAGTAATCATGAAACATAAAGCTATATTATGGCATCTAAATCATACTTACACTGTAGTTTTCATAGCTACATAGGGAGTAACCTTCATGGTTACATTTGAAATGCCCATCATAGTGTATTATGTAAACGTCTTAGGAGAAAACATTTCATTGAACTCTATTTCAATATCCAATGAATCAGAGAGCTATCACGAGCTCACCTATGGACAATTTACCATGGAACGACCTGTATACCTAAACTATTCTGAAAAACCATTACTGTAACGCCCCGACACCAGTTGCCCAGAGTCGGTGCATTAATTACATAACATTGGCATGATCACAAGAAAGATCAAATCCCGAAAGACCGATTGGTTTAGTAGCCTTGGAAACACTAGATATAATCATAAAGTTTTACATTACATCATAAAATGAAAAACTACTACAACAACATAATGTCTCAATAGACCACACTATTAACCCCTCATAAAATCCCTGCAGGTCATTCATAACTTACTTCTTCACATCCTGGGAAAAATAAAACATAGAAAAGGGGTGAGCTCAAATGCCCAGTAAGGATAACAATATAGCGGAAACTTTCATAAATAAGAATAAACATTTAAGGCAATGTATAACTAAAACAAAAGCCTTTTAAATATGAACTTTCAACATGGTATGGCATAAATAAAATGAAATAATGCCATTTACTTATTCACATGGATATTCTACTAATTGAATAATCACATGCAAAAATCAATAACCACTTTCATAATGTTGGAATGCATAATGCCAGACTATCATAACCACATAGCCAAGGCCTCGTGCCAAGACTACAAATAAGATTTTGTCAAGGCCTTGTGCCAAGACACTAGTTTGTCTCATGAGACCTACCGATGCATCGAGGAGCTATAGCGGGCTCCACCCGTCACTTATTAAGTCCAATGCATTCCCATATGAAAAGGTTTAAACATAACATAAACATTCGTATTAAAACTAGCATACGAAATGTCAATACTTTCACAATAAACTATGAATGGTATAAAAATAGCACATCCACAGTCAAACATATCACAAAACCTTCAATACAATATAGAAGTTTTGTATCATAATAAATCAACTTCAAATAATCTTAAAATCCATCAAAGGATGTTGACATAGATGAAATCAAAATTCTTTTTAAAGAAATATCTCCTTTTATTTTGAAATCATTTAAGATCCATATAAAATAAAACATTTTCTTTGAAAATATTCTTATAAGATTGTAAGGAAAGCTTTGAAGATTTTATAACGGCGTAAAATAACCACACCCGCCGTATAAGTTAAAAAAAACATTCTTACCTCAATTCTGTCGAAAAGGTTAAAAAGGACCTTGTTTTGAAAACGACGGAAAGATTCCTTTATAAACCTCTTATAAAAAGTCAAACAAGGGTATAAATGACTTTAACCCATATTCTTGTAAATATTAAAAATGTTTTGAAATACATTTTGAAGAAACATGGATGTGGATGATAAAGAGATCCCAGTAGATTATTACGTATAATACAACCTCGGATAATGAAGAGATTGTGAAATAACCCTTACCTTGTACTTTTCCTTGGTTGTGGTAGGTTAACCTCCTGTATAATGGTGAAATAATTGTTTTTAAATTATACAAGAATCATATACATTAATATGATATCATATATGATCTTTTAATATTGATTTGATAATAATATCTTAGTATTATCGTTGTTTCGGGTGTTAACTTACTTGTTTTCTTTCATATGTTTTGTTACGTAAGACATGTTTGTAAAGGATAGGTTGTATATTATTCATATCCAGAATGATATCAAGTCCTTAAACATCGTTTTTAAATCATAAAATGATAATTACGCTTTAATGGTTACGATGGAGAATGAATCTCATCGCGTTCGTGGAGACGGTAGTCCGTACGTACGCACGAGCGACAATATCATTCTTTTGATATTAAAATAATATATAAATGGATGGTATATCATATATACAGAATAATTAACATGTTATATTTATTATTTACATGAGTTACACATCATTATTATACCCATCCAAATAATATTATATTGAATAACAATTACACCACGACGTGGAGACGGTAAGCCGTACGTACGCACGTATGGTGACATGTTATTCAAAGGGTGGATAGAATACTGAATATGATTGTACCATATTTATAATAACATCACAGTATATGTGAGATACTGGAGTTATTATTTCAGAATGGTAAGAACAAAGGAAGAAGAAGTGGAAGAAGAAATGAACTTAGAAAAGGGTGGTGAAATCATTACCTCTTCTTCGGGTTCTTCCTTTTGATTTGATCAAAAGGGCTCCTTAGGTTGGCTTTCTGATCAAACTAAGGCCTCTAGGTTGTATTGAGGGATGTTGGGAGAGTATTTGGGCAGAGTTTGGACGAACCAAAAGGCTTTGAAGGTGTGAAGAAATGAGAAGGAGGAGTGCCCTTTTATAAGAGGGGTGAGGGGCACCTTTGGAAAAACTAGAAATATTAATTTATAATAAATTCATATTCGGTTTACAAAGGCTCCAAGGTTGACTATTCAAAGGATGAGGTGGGGATAGGTCGAAAACAACTCATCCAATAGAATTTAGACAGGTTTGGGTACTTATATTAACCTTATCTTTTAGTATTAACTCTAAGTTAATTAGTTTCACTTTTACAATGTCTCTTTGTATTTTTATATAATATGGTTAATAAACTTACTATATACATCCAAGCGACCCCCAAGTGGTCCATTAATGGGGAACCTATCATAATATAAGTCTCTTGGCCGAACCTTAGATTTTTAGGAATTTAATATCAATTAATAATATAATATTTGTTTTAAGAACTCTTTTATGTCAATTTTGACACTATTCAATAGTTGATTTTTGTGAAACTCCTAACAGATTGATTACTTCGAACAAAGTCAATTAAATCAATCCTAATATATCATATTATCATAGAAAATTAGTTTAATTCATTAAAAGTTTCATATTATAATTATTTGGGTATTTATAAGATCAATTATTTTTATTTTTCACTATTTTAGTAATTACTGCATCATCATTGTGTCATAAATAAAATAAATTATATAATGTCTAAAAATTATAAATAAAATATCATTATGTAGGAAATCTTTTTATCTTTCTAATGAATATTTATAATCGAAAATCCAACATGTATAACCCTATGTAAAAATTGTTCTTCTAAAAGATGTAAGCTTATGCCATTTTTATTTTTATTTTAACTTTATTAATATAATGTGTCCCTACCACATACAAGTGGCTCCAAGGGGTCCCCAAATTGACCCAAGGATGCACATGGTCGGGTATGTGTCCACCAATAAGGTTAGGACACGTTTTAGGGTAATTTTGTATTATTATAATATTATTTTTTAACCCTTATTTACCGGATTTACCCTTTAACCATGGTAAATAAAATATTTACCGCAATAATTATTCAAAATGTCTAAAAATAAAAGTTACCTATTTACACAATTTGAACATCCTGATTCCAAATATGGAATCCATTTTCCTAAATTCAAAACACAGAAGTGGCAGAAATTAATTTAAAATTAATTCCCGCTGTCAAAACAAAAAGCGTGTTTTTAAGAGATAATAACTATCAAAAGATTGACACTTGTTTATGTTCGGTTTAATTGTAAAATTATGTCCAATGATAAACATTAAATTGAATGGTAAAAATATATTCTAAATATACTTTAAAACCACTCAAATTCATTATTTATCACTATTAATTATTTTGATTAAAAAAGTTGTTTTTAATTAAAATTTAGAAATTTTCACTATTCATCAAAATATGAAAGTTATCCGAAATGTACCAAAATTTCACCCTAGGCTAATTTTGATATTCCGAATCCAAAAATGAAGTCCATTTTGAAATATAGAATATATATGATTTCAAAAAGTAGGTATTACTATTCACAACGGCTAGTTTAATTAGTTGTGGTGTGTGTTAGAACTCGAGGTTGCGTACAACACACGCTATCGCATTATTCGAATGGAAACGTACCGTAGAAGCTTGGGGTGTTACATTCTCCCCTCCTTCAAATAATTGCGTCCTCGCAATTTCTAGGGTATTACTGCATAAAAAGACTCGGGTGGTTCTTCATCATAAGTTCCTCGGGTTCCCACGTTGCCTCTTCCATCTTATGATTCCTCCACAAAACTTTTACCAGACGCGTCGTCCGGTTTCTCAGTACTTGTTCTCTTGTATCAAGAATCTTGACGGGCTCTTCGCAATAAGACAGATCAGGTTCCAGTTCTAATTCCTCATAGGTGAGTACATGCGTTGGGTCAGGCATGTATTTTCTCAACAGAGATACGTGGAACACATCGTGAACTTTGGAGAGACTTGGCGGCATTGCCAATCGGTAAGCTACAGCCCCAATTCGTTCTAGAATTTCGAAAGGTCCGATGTTCCTGGGACTCAATTTACCTTTCTTACCAAAACGTATGACTCCCTTCCACGGAGATACCTTCAGGAAAACATGATCACCGACTTGAAATTCCAAATCCTTCCTTCGATTATCGGCATAGCTCTTCTGCCTACTTTGAGCTGCTTTGATGTGATTTTGGATTACCTTCACCTTTTCCATCGTTTCCTCCACCAGTTCTAGACCTACAAGTTTTCTTTCACCGACGTCATCCCAACAGGTTGGTGTACGACATCTCTTTCCGTATAACGCTTCATATGGTGCCATCTGAATACTCGAATGGAAGCTATTGTTATAGGAAAATTCTACTAGTGGTAAATATTGATCCCACATACCCTGAAAATCAAGTGAGCAAGATCTCAACATGTCTTCTAAGGTCTGAATAGTCCGTTCTGATTGTCCGTCTGTCTGAGGGTGGTAAGCAGTGCTCAAATGAAGTTCAGTATCCAGGGATTTCTGAAGACTTTTCCAGAATCTTGAAGTAAAACGGGGATCACGATCAGAAACAATCGATAGGGGAACTCCATGAAGTCTCACAACTTCATTAATGTATAGTCTTGCTAGACGTTCCAGGGGTAGATCTTCTCTTATAGCAAGAAAATGTGCTGACTCGGTAAGACGATCAACAATAACCCATATTGCATCGTTCCTTCTAGGAGTCTTTGGTAGCCCCATGACAAAGTCCATCGTAATATTGTCCCATTTCCACTCCGGTATGGGAAGAGGTTGCATGACTCCTCCAGGCTGTTGCCTTCCAGCTTTCACTTGTTGACAAACCATACATCTTGATACAAAATCAGCAATCTCCCTCTTCATGTTGTCCCACCAAAAATGTTCCTTCAAATCTCTATACATTTTGGTGCTCCCAGGGTGTATAGAGAAATTGGAACTATGAGCATCATCCAGCAATTCCCTTTTTAGATCAGGTATATTGGGAACACAAAGTCTCTTCCCGAATTTCAAAATTCCACCTTCATACGCAAAGTCTCTCAATCTCCCATCATTCACAGCTTTAATCTTCTTTTGGATTTCTTCATCATCAGTCTGAGAACTCTTAATCCTTTCTAGTAAAGATGGTTTGGCAACCATTTGAAAAAGCATTGATGTTTCACCTTCCCTGGTTATTCCCATGTCCATCTTCACTAGCTCCATGAAAATTGGATCCCTTTCAATTCTCATATTGTTCAAAACTCCATGGTCTTTTCTACTCAAAGCATCTGCCACCTTGTTTGCCTTCCCTGGGTGGTAGTGTATCGTACAATCATAATCCTTGAGTAATTCAAGCCATCTCCTTTGCCTCATGTTGAGTTCTTTTTGTGAGAAAATATACTTCAAACTCTTGTGATCAGTATAAATCTCACATTTTTCACCATAGAGGTAGTGCCTCCATATCTTCAAATCAAAGATCACAGCTGCTAACTCAAGATCATGAGTAGGATAGTTTTGTTCATGAATTTTCAACTGTCGTGATGCATAGGCAATAACTCTATCATTCTGCATAAGGACACAACCAAGTCCTTTCTTTGACGCATCACTATAAATAACGAACCCATCATTCCCCGATGGTAGAGTCAATATAGGAGCATTGACTAATCTTCTCTTCAGTTCTTCGAAACATTCTTCACACTCTTTTGTCCAAACAAATTTAACCCCTTTACGTGTGAGCTTCGTTAATGGGTTAGCCAATCGGGCAAAATTCTGGACGAAACGTCGATAATAACCTGCCAAGCTAATAAATCTACGTACCTCAGTTATACTCGTAGGTGCTGGCCATTCTTGGATTGCCTTGGTCTTAGAAGGATCAACAGAGATTCCATCTTTAGAGACAATATGTCCAAGAAAAGAAATCTCCTGAAGCCAGAATTCACACTTGCTAAACTTCCCATATAATTCATGCCTCCTCAGAGTCTTCAAGATAATGCGTAAGTGATTTTCATGATCTTTGTAGGTTTTGGAGTATACCAAGATATCATCAATAAATACCACCACAAATTCATCGAGATACTCCTTGAAAACTCTATTCATCAGATCCATGAATACATAGGGTGCATTAGTCAATCCAAACGGCATTACAGTAAACTCGTAATGCCCGTACCTGGTTCGAAATGCTGTCTTTGGAATGTCTTCCTTCTTCACACACAACTGATGGTATCCAGATCGAAGGTCAATCTTTGAAAAGTATTGAGCTCCATGCAGTTGGTCAAATAAATCATCAATACGAGGTAGGGGATACTTGTTCTTTATCGTTATAGCATTGATCTCCCTGTAGTCGATACATAACCTCATAGATCCATCTTTCTTTTTAACAAAAAGAACAGGGGCTCCCCATGGAGAAACACTAGGGCGAATAAATCCCTTATTACTCAATTCCTCTAGTTGTTTCTTTAGTTCGACTAACTCTACAGTGGCCATTCTATAAGGGGTCTTCGATATAGGCCTTGATCCAGGAATCAAATCAATAGAAAACTCAACTTCTCGTTCTGGAGGATGTCCAGGTAAATCTTCTGGAAATACATCTACAAATTCTTTCACAACAGGTACATCCTCTATTTGAACATTCCTTTCCTCACCGACAGTTATTTCATTCTCTTCCTCCCCAATAATTGAATTAAGTTGAGCTACTGGGGGTGGGTCTAAATAAGAATTAGGTGGTGACGATTCTGCTCTAAAAATAAGGTGTTCCTTATCATTATCATCAAGAATCGTAACCTCTTTCTTCTTACAATAAATCTTCGCATCATAGTCCGAAAGCCAGTCCATACCGAGGATTATATCAAACTCAATCATAGGTATGACGATGAAATCAGCAGATAAAGAAAATTTATGTGCTCTAATGGGGACTGACTCGCAAAACTTTGTTGCAACGATACTTCCCTTAGGAGTTTTAACTGACAACTCCCTTATTAAATCAAATTGGAAATATCTAATTTTCTTAGCAAACTGGGAAGATATGAAACAATGCGATGATCCAGAATCAAATAATGCATTTGCTAAACTTGAGGAAACCATTAAATTACCTGCCACCACGTCTTTCGGAGCTTCTACCTCAGCAGTAGTGATAGCATAAGCCTGGCCTTGATCCCTTGGCCTTTTCTGAGGTAAGTTCTCCTGACACTTAGGACATGCATTTGCATAATGCCCCTTCTCCCTGCAATTGTAGCACTGAACGTTGGTAGCTTCCTTCTTCCCCTTGCAATCATGAGCTTGGTGGCCTTTTTCACCACACTTGTAACAGACTCCCATTCCCTTCAGGCAAGCACCGGGGTGTTTCTTCCCGCACTTACCACAAGATGGATATTCAACCTTTCCCTTCTTCCCCTTATTTCCATTCCCAGATTGATCAGCAGGTCTCTTCTTCTCTTGCTTCGCTTTAAAGTCATAAGACTTAGAGAATTCCTTTTCGGTCGTTATAGCACATGAGACAATGTCTTCGTACGATGAAAAGGATTGTGAGACTAATGCTCGACAGAGAAATGGTTTTAACCCATCAAAGAAACGATCAATCTTACTTCTTGGGTTGCGAATATAATCACCAGCGTACCTCGCTAACCTTTTAAAGTTAGCCTCATACTTTGTGACATTCTCATCCTCCTTTTGTCTCAGACTCAGAAATTGTCTTTCCATATCTGCTCGATGGTCGCGAGGAAAGTATTTTTCTAAAAACAGATCTTTGAACTCCCTCCATTCCATGTTTGATACTTCATCATCTTCCTTCATGTTTTGAATCAATGACCACCATTGATCAGCATCTCCAGTGAGGCGGTAAACTGCCATGGTAACTTTTTCCCTTTCACTACTCCCCAAAGCCTGAAATATTTTCTCTAGGGAAAATATCCATTGCTCAGCTACTAAGGGATTTGTACTCCCATTGAACGTTGGTGGTTGTTCTCTCATGAATCGATCTAACATTGATCCTCCACGCTGCGGATCAGGGTGCTCCATACGGGTAAGGTTATTATTCATAACCTGAGTAAGTTGTCCTAGTACGGTGATTAGCTGATCGGCACCAGTTGCATCACCAGCCCCACTATAATTATCTTGAGCAGGAGGGCAATCCCTACATGGAGTGCGTGCATTGATACGGTTTCCATTTCTTCCACTAGGCGCCATTTCTAAACAATGGCATAAACTAGATCAGTTTATGAATCAAAATACATAATCCCATACTTATAAAACACTTAGCATAAATTGAACTATTTATGGATATAATCCATAATCATAAAAATGTTTTCTTTGAGGAAGTATATACTCATAAACCCTTCATAATGATTTGTAAAGATAGTGAGAGTTATCCTAAGCATATCCCCCGGGAGTGTCGTAACCAAGAGTGCAGCAAGGCCCGTTGTCGTGCACCAGTTCCCGTTCGAGTCTAGCTCAAAGCGGTGTTTTCGGGTTTTACCCCTAGGTACATCTGTGCTAGAGCCGCCTCTACCTGCTCGTATCCAGACAGGGATGTATTGCTTGGAAAACTCACAAAATCTCTACAATACCAAAATTCTAGGAAGTTCTTCTATACTAATCCTCAAAGTTCATCTTAAGTCTACGTGCTCTAATCAGAGTTTATCTAAATCTAGCTTCCAAGGTTTGTACTAAACCTCCTCTGATACCAACTGTAACGCCCCGACCCCAGTTGCCCAGAGTCGGTGCATTAATTACATAACATTGGCATGATCACAAGAAAGATCAAATCCCGAAAGACTGATTGGTTTAGTAGCCTTGGAAACACTAGATATAATCATAAAGTTTTACATTACATCATAAAATGAAAAACTACTACAACAACATAATGTCTCAATAGACCACACTATTAACCCCTCATAAAATCCCTGCAGGTCATTCATAACTTACTTCTTCACATCCTGGGAAAAATAAAACATAGAAAAGGGGTGAGCTCAAATGCCCAGTAAGGATAACAATATAGCGGAAACTTTCATAAATAAGAATAAACATTTAAGGCAATGTATAACTAAAACAAAAGCCTTTTAAATATAAACTTTCAACATGGTATGGCATAAATAAAATGAAATAATGCCATTTACTTATTCACATGGATATTCTACTAATTGAATAATCACATGCAAAAATCAATAACCACTTTCATAATGTTGGAATGCATAATGCCAGACTATCATAACCACATAGCCAAGGCCTCGTGCCAAGACTACAAATAAGATTTTGTCAAGGCCTTGTGCCAAGACACTAGTTTGTCTCATGAGACCTACCGATGCATCGAGGAGCTATAGCGGGCTCCACCCGTCACTTATTAAGTCCAATGCATTCCCATATGAAAAGGTTTAAACATAACATAAACATTCGTATTAAAACTAGCATACGAAATGTCAATACTTTCACAATAAACTATGAATGGTATAAAAATAGCACATCCACAGTCAAACATATCACAAAACCTTCAATACAATATAGAAGTTTTGTATCATAATAAATCAACTTCAAATAATCTTAAAATCCATCAAAGGATGTTGACATAGATGAAATCAAAATTCTTTTTAAAGAAATATCTCCATTTATTTTGAAATCATTTAAGATCCATATAAAATAAAAAATTTTCTTTGAAAATATTCTTATAAGCTTGTAAGGAAAGCTTTGAAGATTTTATAACGGCGTAAAATAACCACACCCGCCGTATAAGTTAAAAAAACATTCTTACCTCAATTCTGTCGAAAAGGTTAAAAAGGACCTTGTTTTGAAAACGACGGAAAGATTCCTTTATAAACCTCTTATAAAAAGTCAAACAAGGGTATAAATGACTTTAACCCATATTCTTGTAAATAGTAAAAATGTTTTGAAATACATTTTTAAGAAACATGGATGTGGATGATAAAGAGATCCCAGTAGATTATTACGTATAATACAACCTCGGATAATGAAGAGATTGTGAAATAACCCTTACCTTGTACTTTTCCTTGGTTGTGGTAGGTTAACCTCCTGTATAATGGTGAAATAATTGTTATTAAATTATACAAGAATCATATACATTAATATGATATCATATATGATCTTTTAATATTGATTTGATAATAATATCTTAGTATTATCGTTGTTTCGGGTGTTAACTTACTTGTTTTCTTTCATATGTTTTGTTACGTAAGACATGTTTGTAAAGGATAGGTTGTATATTATTCATATCCAGAATGATATCAAGTCCTTAAACATCGTTTTTAAATCATAAAATGATAATTACGCTTTAATGGTTACGATGGAGAATGAATCTCATCGCGTTCGTGGAGACGGTAGTCCGTACGTACGCACGAGCGACAATATCATTCTTTTGATATTAAAATAATATATAAATGGATGGTATATCATATATACAGAATCATTAACATGTTATATTTATTATTTACATGAGTTACACATCATTATTATACCCATCCAAATAATATTATATTGAATAACAATTACACCACGACGTGGAGACGGTAAGCCGTACGTACGCACGTATGGTGACATGTTATTCAAAGGGTGGATAGAATACTGAATATGATTGTACCATATTTATAATAACATCACAGTATATGTGAGATACTGGAGTTATTATTTCAGAATGGTAAGAACAAAGGAAGAAGAAGTGGAAGAAGAAATGAACTTAGAAAAGGGTGGTGAAATCATTACCTCTTCTTCGGGTTCTTCCTTTTGATTTGATCAAAAGGGCTCCTTAGGTTGGCTTTCTGATCAAACTAAGGACTCTAGGTTGTATTGAGGGATGTTGGGAGAGTATTTGGGCAGAGTTTGGACGAACCAAAAGGCTTTGAAGGTGTGAAGAAATGAGAAGGAGGAGTGCCCTTTTATAAGAGGGGTGAGGGGCACCTTTGGAAAAGCTAGAAATATTAATTTATAATAAATTAATATTCGGTTTACAAAGGCTCCAAGGTTGACTATTCAAAGGATGAGGTGGGGATAGGTCGAAAACAACTCATCCAATAGAATTTAGACAGGTTTGGGTACTTATATTAACCTTATCTTTAAGTATTAACTCTAAGTTAATTAGTTTCACTTTTACAATGTCTCTTTGTATTTTTATATAATATGGTTAATAAACTTACTATATACATCCAAGCTACCCCCAAGTGGTCCATTAATGGGGAACCTATCATAATATAAGTCTCTTGGCCGAACCTTAGATTTTTAGGAATTTAATATCAATTAATAATATAATATTTGTTTTAAGAACTCTTTTATGTCAATTTTGACACTATTCAATAGTTGATTTTTGTGAAACTCCTAACAGATTGATTACTTCGAAAAAAGTCAATTAAATCAATCCTAATATATCATATTATCATAGAAAATTAGTTTAATTCATTAAAAGTTTCATATTATAATTATTTGGGTATTTATAAGATCAATTATTTTTATTTTTCACTATTTTAGTAATTACTGCATCATCATTGTGTCATAAATAAAATAAATTATATAATGTCTAAAAATTATAAATAAAATATCATTATGTAGGAAATCTTTTTATCTTTCTAATGAATATTTATAATCGAAAATCCAACATGTATAACCCTATGTAAAAATTGTTCTTCTAAAAGATGTAACCTTATGCCATTTTTATTTTTATTTTAACTTTATTAATATAATGTGTCCCTACCACATACAAGTGGCTCCAAGGGGTCCCCAAATTGACCCAAGGATGCTCATGGTCGGGTATGTGTCCACCAATAAAGTTAGGACACTTTTTAGGGTAATTTTGTATTATTATAATATTATTTTTTAACCCTTATTTACCGGATTTACCCTTTAACCATGGTAAATAAAATATTTACCGCAGTAATTATTCAAAATGTATAAAAATAAAAGTTACCTATTTACACAATTTGAACATCCTGATTCCAAATATGGAATCCATTTTCCTAAATTCAAAACACAGAAGTGGCAGAAATTAATTTAAAATTAATTGCCGCTGTCAAAACAAAAAGCGTGTTTTTAAGAGATAATAACTATCAAAAGATTGACACTTGTTTATGTTCAGTTTAATTGTAAAATTATGTCCAATGATAAACATTAAATTGAATGGTAAAAATATATTCTAAATATACTTTAAAACCACTCAAATTCATAATTTATCACTATTAATTATTTTGATTAAAAAAGTTGTTTTTAATTAAAATTTAGAAATTTTCACTATTCATCAAAATATGAAAGTTATCCGAAATGTACCAAAATTTCACCCTAGGCTAATTTTGATATTCCGAATCCTAAAATGAAGTCCATTTTGAAATATAGAATATATATGATTTCAAAAAGTAGGTATTACTATTCACAACGGCTAGTTTAATTAGTTGTGGTGTGTGTTAGAACTCGAGGTTGCGTACAACACACGCTATCGCATTATTCGAAGGGAAACGTACCGTAGAAGCTTGGGGTGTTACAATTACATAATCCTAACACATAAAAAATGAATAAAGAAATAATAACATTTCCACAATGAAATTGAAAAATATTATTTCAAGATATCGATAATATAAACTAATTACCAAAACAATTTTCAATAACTATATGCATAAAATTCAATAAGTTGTACACTTTACTTTCTAAAATTTTATAGCTTATAGAGGATTCCAAATATTAAATAATGGTAACAATGGAAAAAATGTTGTTCTCAGCACGTATGATAAAAGAAATCATTTTTTTTCAGTTAGAAAAACACTTGGTATAAAATAATTTCTATTGAAATAAATTAAATGAAATTAAAATGTAAAATGGGTTTATTAAACACCATATAAATTAAAGTGGTGTATATTATCAAAATATGTCCTAATTAAAAGAGATTGAGAAGAACTCCAATATCGTGAGTTTAACTCATCACTTACAATAATAATATTCTTGAATAATAAACATAGGTTAATTTCATCATTCATTGGAAATGATTTAAAATTTACTATTCCTTTAATTTCACTTATTAATATTTTATAAATATTACATAATTTTGTAATTTAATATCATACATTCATTCGATATTCAGAAATTCAATCAAAAATGAACTTGGGTTGATGTCAATAGTTCATGTGGTCATAAGTCCATCATCTAAAAAATAATATTCATGACATAAATATAAATTTCATACATCAATTATACTATTAAATAAACAAATATATTTATGGTATGATAAATGAACAATGTTATAATCATAGAGATGGTAGGCCGTACATACACTTGAGTAATGGTTACCATTTTTCAATAGTAATTATCCAAAAAAAGTAATTATTATATTTTTAAGAAATATCATAATATTATTAAAATAATAATAATCATTTAAATATACATATATATATCATACAAGCTATGTAGTGAATAAAAATGATTCGCATCACTTGGTGGAGGTGATAGTTCACACGTACGTAAGAACAATGTTATCATTTTTATTTGGAAAGAAAGTATAAATGTCATTGATATATTATTATAGTAAAATGTTAAATATTTCATTAATATTTAATATAAAAATTTATTCAATCATTATAATCTGTCGTCAGATATGTCCATAGAAAATGAATTTGATCGATTCATGGAGGGGATTCTTCACATGTACACAGAAATGATTAAATTCTTTAAAATATATATGAAGTAAAAATTTATTTAGGTGATAATATTAATATAATATCATCTTAGTAAATTAAGGATACTAGATTTTTTATTCTATCTTCGAATAATAATATTTGAATGAATTGGAATAAGAAATAAAATATAAATACTTAATTAAAATGATTCCTCTTCTTCGGTTGATCACTTTTGAAGAACAAATTAACACTTATAAAAATAGTGTTAGTCCAAAAATAAGGCCTCAAGAATGAGAGAATGGATTATATGAAAAGTTTTGTGAAAATATAGAATGAAACAAATGGATTTATAAGTGTGAGTATCAGAAATGGGTGGGTACATTTTTATAGGGGAGGGGAGTGGCACCCTTGGAAACTCTTAAATTATTAAATTAATATAAATTAATTTTTATATATGAAAGACTCAAAATTGAGTATTATAGAATATATTATGGGGATATTTATAAATCCTCTTATCTATTAATTTTTATACATGTATAGTTATTATTTTTACCCTTATAATTTATTATTACCCATTATTATTCTATTTTAATTATATGTTTGGTATCAACATTTTAAATTTTAAGGGGCTATAAATTTTACTTATGTGGGGTTAACTTCATATAACTAAAAATGTTATGAAATTTTATTCCTTGTCATATTAACTTCATTATTTTTATATATTTATATTTTTTTTAAATAAATTATTAAATAATTAGTTTTATAAAATTTCATTTGTGTCAATTGTGACACTATTTATTTCAATGAAATTAAATAAAATACAAAAAATAGATAACTTTAAAAAAATACATCTACCAGTATCCAAATATGTCATATTCTTCTATAATAATCATGGATGACATAAAATATTTCATATTATATTTATTTTAATGTTATTAATATCAATGATTAGATTGTTTCTTTAATAAATCTATTATTTCATCATCTTTGTGTCATAACTAAAATTAATATTATAATTATTAAAATTAAAAATAAATTATAATGATGTAGGTAATAATTTTTTATTTATAAATATATATTATAGTCTATGAGATCCCCTGTTTAACTCCATATTAAAATATATTTCTTTTTGAAAATAAATGTTAAACAAAAATGACTATTCTTTGAGTATAATATTATAAATGCATCAATGTAATACATGTGTATCCAAGAGGTCCTAAAATACACCCAAGGATTATCATTATCTGAATACACTCATCTAGTTATATTAATACATTTATTAGGGTAGTTTTAAATTATTATAATATTATTTATACTTTTAATTAACTGATTTACCATTAACCGACATAATAAAAAAATTTATTATCGTTACAATTTAAAATGTCCAAAAATAAAAGGGACACCATTAAATAATTTTGAAAATATGATTTAAAATATTTAATCTATTTTTCTAAATTCAAGACATTAAATTTGAAGTAATTAATTATAAATCAATCCCCATTGTCAAAACGAGAAAATGAGTTTTTTAAAGTAAAATCCAACCAAAGATTAACATTAGTTTATATATAATTTCAAAGTGATAATACTTCAAATGACAAAAATAGGATTAAATTATAAAAAAATAAGTTAATTATACTTTAAACCCAAATAAAAATATAGAATAACAATATAAATATATTAGATGAAAAATATATTTTGAAATAAATTGAAGTATTTTTCACTATTAATTAAATTATGAATTCCATAAAAAAAATTTTGAAGTCCCAATTTCAAATAAGACATTAAATTTTTCAAATATTTAATAAAAAATATTCAAAACTATATTTTAAAAGGGTTGACCATTAAAAATATGGTAAAACGTTTTTTTTCAGAAAAATACACTTTTTGTCCCTAAAATAGAATTTGTTTTTATATCATGTCTACAAGATACATATGATGAATTTCAAACATTAAATGGAATTTATATATAATTAATATAATATATCAAGAGTGGTTTTATTATTTTATACAGACATATTTTCACATTTAGTCAAGTTTCTATAAAAATGCATCCTTTATATTGAATTGGTCTTTAGTTTCTTATCATGTTAATTTATTAACCAATGAATCATTATATAAAAAAGTGTAAACAATATATTAATAATTAATTAGTCACATTTCATTACCTTTAATCTAACTTCTATGTGACCACTACTATATTAAATAATATTATTTTTTCATTTAAGCTTGATGTGGCATATCAGGTACTCTATTGAAATTTGTGTTTCCTTTAAATTACTTGAGATGTTACACATCTATACATTGTATGGGAAAATTGAAAATCATACAGATGGAAATAATTTAAATTTCACAGAGATATTTTAAAATGAGACATTGAGATAATATTGGGTAATAGTGTTGATGATGCGTGCCTAAGATAGTACATAGGTTACAGAATATGATGGTCGATTAAACAAAATACAATTATTTACACCCGAGAAGGAAGGGGATGAGAAGACTAATGAATTATGATTTCATGATGGGATTTAATATGAGATTATGTCCCATGAAAAAATATTTATGATAATGATATTTTTAGTGGTATTGTATAATGCGCTCATATATAAGGGGAATCTAAAAATAGATGTCAGTGTAGGGAACGTTTTTTTGCGAGACAACTTGTAGGAATGTATTTTCTGTGTAGAAAGTGTATATATATAAACATTGTCCAATGTAGTCGATGGTAATGTGGCTTGGTTGAATGGTTAGTTACTCAGGATCTTACTTTAATGCTTTTCCATTAGAGCAGTATTCGTGGCCACTTTCTTATTCACTTTCATTGACCACATGTAGATTAAGATATTATGACATTATGGAACATCTATTTTGGTTCTTTAGAAACCCATTAGATACAATTAATGATATAAGAGCTCGGAATAATCATAGTGCTCAAAGGGGGTCTTCAAACCAATTGGATTATAGGAGTGGTGTTTGTGAGTGGGTTTATGAAAATAAATACTCCATTGGAAGTACGATTGCAGGACATATATTTCTAGAGGGGGTGTTCTCTCTAGGTGTGGAAGTATCATTTTATTTCGGAACACTAAATTCTTGATATTGATGGATTATACTTGATTTTGTGAATAAACTGATTAGTAGCTAACCGATCCCACATATATTGTTACCACAAGAGAGTGAATTTTATATCTCAGAAGGGATAAAAAAAATTTCACCATGAAGAGTGGGATATCAAGGTATGCCAAGCAATTCTATTTCACTATATCCTGGTGGAGATCATCACCCATGTTTCTAGTATTTTGTGGTAATGTGGGAGTAATGTTTAATGTATTTAATATTGTAGAGGACTGGTTTTAGGATTTGATTTCTGATGAATTATCTAGGATTCCACCTAAGAGGGATGATAAATTTAGGACAATGATCATTCCATGAGATGAGTATATTTCTATTCAACCAAATAGAATGAATACAAATGAAAATCAAGAGTTAATGACTCAGATCTATGAGTTCACAGATAATATATTTATCAATCCATGTTTGTCACATTGGGGTTCTCATATATTGCTTGCTAATAAGGTGATAAGAAATTCTATATCTAGGATGAAAATCAAATGTTGAACCTTTTGACTCTTAACAACCAGTATTAGCTTCCCTGTAATGAGTATCTTTTTAAATAGTAGAGGGGAGATTGTATCTTTACCAAGATTGAGCTTTAAACATGTCATCTTCTCTTGATTATTTGACCTTCAGATATATCAAGGGTTGCATTCAGAAAAAGGTACGTTTATTATGAGTTTGTTGAGATATATTTTTTTCTAATGAAAAGTCCTTCAATGTTTATGGTCTTGATGAAATGAATATTTCACCCATACCGTGATTGATTTTTAATTGTGTTTGTGGATGAAATATTTCTATACTCTATGAGTCATGATAATCATACCCAATATCATTGTCTCATACTGAGTACACATAGAGGAAATTGGATATATTACAAGATATCAATGATTCCATTATTGATTAATTAGGTACCCTCCATGGGTTACATCATCCTAGTGTTTGGATTGTCATTGGAGCTAGTGAATTCGTAGGAAGTTGTTTCTTAGGTGCAGCCAAATAATTATTTCGATATATGTAACATTTAGGGTTTAACATGATATTATCAAAGGATAATCCAAGACCATTCTTAATTACAAGAACCACAATCCATCATGAACATGTAGAAGATATTGTATCCATGGTTTGTATCATGTGAGAATTATTTCAGGAGCTAATGAAGCATTTTACTTGTACATCGATTTTGATCCTACTTGAGTTGGGTGATGAGTATATACTGTTTTGTGAGGCATTTGGGCTCTTTCGTAGAGTAGTGTTGATGCATGGAAACAAATTTTTTGCATATTCCTCATGACATTTGTGACCACATGAATAGAAAAAACCAACATATGACCCTGTGTTGTATGTAATGTTTTATTCCTTGATGTGTTGGTTTTGTTATCTATTGGGCAAGAATTTTATTGTGTATACTAGTCAATTGAGTTTAATGTATATTTTTTTTGGCAATATTATAAAATCATAAAGCTAAATTGCATTCATTATATGTAGTCATTTTATTTTGAGCTAGCATATATGCCTAGTATGGGAAATAGTGATGAAAACACTTTGTATATGAAAACTAAGCCTCATGCAGTTCAAGTGTCAAGTTAAGAGTAGAAGATGATGTCATTACTAGATGAGATGCATGTTGTGGTTGAGGAGGTCTAGGGGAAGATGGCCATATTATTATATTCCATATAATCCAGACATATCATATGAATTAGCGATAATATGTATAAGTAACCTTAGAGCTTTTATTTGGGGGAAATCCTTTATAGTGGGTAGTCACATTCGTATTAAAATGTATATGAAGATGGGATCATCTATCCCAAAAATAGGGTTTTCTGTTCAGTCATGTATGGAGGTTCTACTTATGTGATATTTTCATCCTTGATGTGGGAAATGAATCCTAGTTTTTCTAAAATGTATTATTACAAACATTGATAATATTGGTGGCTAGGCATGGAATAGAGATTTTAGGTTTCATAACACGGTGTTGCACCTTCCCACATGTGAAGGCCAAGAATCAATGACCTGATGGCTTGCAATTGTAGTTTCCCATTTCAGAATAGTAGTGTGTTAAGTTAATTATGGTCTTTATGTGGGTCTCCCAAGGATTCCTTAGAAGAATGATGTTATATTGGTGATCTTGATAAAATTGGAAAAATTTGAACATTTCATACATATATATGAGACTTTATTAGTGGATCAATTTGGTGATACATACATAGGGAGTTTTTACATCCATATATGGTTTCACCGAACATAGTATCATACCATAACCCATGTTTTACAATCTTCTTCCCATATAGTTTTCATAAGGCACATAATACATCATTTTTATTAAGTACATATTTTCACCCAAGACAGATGGGTAGCCAAAATGTACTATTTTGTTGTATGAGGAAATATTATAATCATTTTTCCAAGACATTGAAAGGTATTGGGAGAATAATATAGATTTATTTGAGTTTCCTAAAATAACATTTATCATGTTCCTATTTTTATGGAACCATGTGAGGCACATTATGAAAGGACATGAAAATCACCTCTATACTAGTTGAATGCAACTGAGTCATAGCTATTGGGACTGAGTATCGTACACGATACATCAGAGTAGGTTTTTCTAATTTTGAATCATATGGATTCAGATCAGAGTAGGCATATGTCATATGATTCTTGATTTCTACGACCCATTTTATTTATAATGGGTGATTGTGGTTTCCTTCGGGTTTCTGCAAGATTGGGTGATTGTTGGAAATAGATATAGGGGTTATTGGTGACTAGGTATGTTTTACCATTTAAGGATGTGCGAAGAACCATACCTATGAAATACGCATTGTATCATCCATATAGGTACACTATTATTCCTAATGTCATTACTGTGTTACATATTTAGTAGAATCACCCAGAAAATTCTCCGATGATTGATGTGGATGATGTTGATATTGAGACTGATGCATCCATTGTGGATCTTCTCATATGTGTGTTTGATCGTAGAGAGAACGTATTATATGGAAAGGAAATTATAATAGTTATTCTATTATGTAATCATTGATGTTTTTACGAGGAAACATGGGGGGATAAGAGGATGTGTTGTCTCAGGGTATCATTATTTTTACCTCAGAATCTTACTGGTGTTTAAGAGTACAACGCAAGGATGAGATATTATAACGTGGGTAGATTATATGATTCCAAAACATTATAAGGATTTATCAATCATGTAATAGGAATTATTTTTCTTTTTTTAGATTATAAAATGTATTACTCATGTACTGGGTACATTTTAGTGGATTTTTTATTCATTGAAGAGGTTTTGGGAAGTGCAAGCCTGGATTTCCCAAACTGTGCTCCATTCCTCCTTATGCCATGCAACCCAAGAAAGAGGTGGATTGAACATTTGGATGACGGGTTTTCAAACTGTTTATCCTATTAAAATTAACCATAAAACTCCTATGATGATATGCGTTGTTAGAATCAGGGTTAAGTCTATCGACGATCGACATACAAGAAACCAAACAAACAGTATATTAATCGTCTAAAAAATAGTTTTAAAATTACTAAAACAACTGTTATTCACCATAATTTGACCCAAATCTACAAAAAAGGATTTATCTATTTTTTGGGCCTCTTGGATGGATTCTAAGTGCTTCAAAACTCCATTATTTGAAAATAGATGACTGAATTAAATAATTTATACCCTTCTCATTTGAAATCTCAGTCCCTGATGTTTCCTCTCTATCCAATATCTCATTATGGGTATACATGAATATTTTTTATTCATTAGGATGATATTATATCTATTTAATGATAGATATTACTCAATTTGATATTTATTCAAGTATTTTGATCTAGAACTGGTTCATTTTTTTTCAAATGAGAATCATGTTTCAATTATGGATTTATATTAGTGATCATTCATCAATAATATTGAGGTAAGAAATGAAGATCCCATTTTGTTGATTTTATTGTGTGTGTGTAGTTGTGAAATTAAAAGTTCTATAATTGTAAAATTTCATTAGATATTCAAATGATTTAATTAGATTTCCATGTGATAATTGAATTGGGTGAATTTTTGGTAATCGTAAATAGATTATTTATTTTAATTAATATGTTAATTAATTAATGGAATGGTGTGGTTATGAAATTGTTAGGTTAATGGAATTTTTTAATTGAAAAATTGATGATATATTTAGTTGGTTGATAATAGTATATGAGTGATGTTTAATGTATGCTTGAAGAGTTAATTGGGTTTAATTTAGTTGTAATTAGTTATTTAATGGTTAATTGTTCATATTATTATATGTTATTAATGAAAACAATTATGATTGAATTAATAGATGAAATGGTATAACATGATGGAAAATTTCACAAGGTGGTTAACAATGAGTATCATAATTGAATGTGATATATTCCATACATCTATTGGATTGAGAAATGTGGTGTGGGAAACAATCTAATGCTCCAAATACATGTGGGGTCCCTCCAATGATGTTCTAGGCCCAAATTCATTCATGTGAATAGTATTTCATAAGACATTGACTGATGGTAAAAATACATATGGGGTGTGGTACGGGGAAAAATGTACCAAATACATATGGGGTTCTATACACGACTCGCTATTGTCATGAGATTAGAATTGTAATATAGTTCCATGTTGGTGTGATATGAATTGAAATGAAATAGATAATGCAATCTGATGTGTTATAATGAATTCCTAATTCCATATGTTATGTGGTTTACACTATGGCATGGTCAAAAATTGTTTTTGATGTTTTTGGTGTCCCTGGGAACCTGAGAAATTTTGTGGATAAATGAGGAATATCAAAATTTGTAAATATATTGCCTTATTTCATTTAATTTAATATTTAAACAAGTAAAAACTCTTTTATTTAGTATATATTATTTTATATGTTGTTTTTTGGCATATTGAGTTGTTATTTCATGCTACTCAGTCTTCTATATCGATACCCATATAGAAATTATTTTATCATTACATTATAAGGATGAGATCCCTATAATAAATGGTTGAGTCCTGATGCATCAAGGATAAGGGAAAAAGGCATAGTTTTAAGAACCACATGGTTGTGTTAGTGTGTTCTTATTTTGGTTTTTCATTTAACACATGACACAATTATGGAACGACATGTCTACTTCTTCTGTTTTAGATATTTTATTCCTATATTAATTCCCATGTGATACTTTTATTTTTCGGATTATGGTTATTCAGTTGGATATTTTTTTCATTATTTTCTCTATTGATATACATTGATAAAGTGGTTATAGTTACCTCATAGATGATATTAGAATCAGGCTAGTATTCTATATCCTATGATGTATGAGGGGGAATGGTTGAGGTAATGTGTTTGACCTACTTAGGGAACTTGTGTGCTGAACATAAATTAGGACATCACATAAGGTATAACTATCGCATTAATTAATAATATTTCAATAATATTTCATGGTTAGTTTAAACATAGTGTTTCATGTTACAAAATCTATAGATCAAACATTTATTTCAAAAAACATATTCCATAAATACTCGGGGTGCTATAGTATGATCAAAAAATGGGTAACAATTACTCCTTTTCGTAGATAAGGGAAAGCCTTACCGGATGTTCCTTTTTTTCTATACCAATGAGGTGGGGGTTCATCCCATGAATGACTCCTATTTCATGGATTAGTTTTAATGTTTGGGTATCCAATGATATTTGGTATGACATTTCCATGGCTCCATTTAAGATTTAATTAGTTGAATATCAATGAGTTATGTTGACTTCTATGTCACACATGGATAATTTCTTGTTTTCGGTGTGTATTATTGTGGTTGAGGATTAGTTTGGGAATAGGTTAGTGAGATGATCATGGGTGAGATACATGTGTATTCATGGGATGTGATGGTTTAATAGTTTCCATATAAAATTTTCCAATTCTTATTGAAGGAACATGAGTGTGAAAATTATTAGTTAATGTGAGTTATAAAAGAATATAATTGACTATAAGGATTACAAAAAAATGAACCAGGTAAGGAATGTTCATAAATTATTATAAGATTCATATTAGATGTGGGAAAACTCTTGTGAAAAAAGTGGTATACAATTTCTATTTTTACATTGGATGTTTGAGTTCTTTTATGTTTATTTTAACTCATTATACATTCCTAAGATATAATATTTATATGTTATTATTAATAATTTATTGTTATTTCAGTGCTTTAAATAAGGAAGTTGAATATGAACTCAAAAATAATTAATGAATGTCAATAACAATGGTATATTAATATAGAGGCTAGGGTGAGATGTCATATAATTTTATTTCTAAAATTATTAATGTAATTAATTATACTTAATCAATAGAATAATAATAATAATTTTATTATATATATAAACAGAAAATAAAAATTTTATATATTTCATAATTATCTATAGAATATGTCATTGAGTGCGAATGTGTATATGCTAAAATTTTAAAAAAATATGCTTCTTTTGAAAGATCCTTATTAATTTTTTTAAATATAGATTAATGTGAAAAATAATATTATTTTAAAATTAGACTTGGAGAACTATTTTCCAAAATCATTCTTCATTTCAAAGTGATTTTCACCATAGTTTTGGAAAATATTTTTCAAATAACTTAATTATTATTAGAAATAATTATTAACATTTTCCATACTCTGATAATAAATATAATTTATTTTCAGGTGATGGTGTATTAGAGATATATTGTTTGAGATGGATGAAATCTAAGTGTAATATTTTATACCAACATCCAAGTTAGAGATAAATTATTCAAACTATTGGGATAAGATTAACATTAACGTGATTATAAGCCTAATAATTATGTAGTGTTTCTTGTCTTAATCCATTTTCATATATGTGTTAATAATTTATCAACATTTAAACCCTACTATTTTTCCTTGATTTTCATGAATATTTTTTCACTACCGTGCAATATAGGATAACACCAATGTACATTAACAGGATTTGTCTACATGGTCAATGTCATCATTTTTTTATAAAGGTATATTCATTTCTAAAACATTAGTCAATTGATATATTAAATATATTTGGTAATATATATGTGAAGAGGGAAATTTTTAGGTTAATGTCATAAATAAGGGGGCTCTTAAATTATGTTGTTAACCATGGTATATTATAGAAAAATATCTTTCATTGAATAATCTAAAGGGAGTTGATTCCTTTGAATTGAATCATGTATTACATCATTACATTATGATCAAAACCCCATACATATTATTGACCATACAATCTCATCATGATCATGGGTTCCACTTGAAGGTGCATAGAGCCAGGATGGCCACATAGATCACACACATATCTCCGAATGACAGAGGCTGGTGAATTACAATGATTTCCTAGTGTGTATCCATGGGGATAACATTCCCTCATGAATATATATTTTCAAAATGGATAGATAAAATATTATGTAAATAGAAAACCAAATATAATAGGTAGAAGGAACAACTAATGTATAGTGTAATAATAATTAACATGACAAATTATATTCTTATACAAAATATGATGATACATTTCATATCACTATAATACAATAAAACATGGATATAAGGTAGTATTCAATATATTCTAAACTATGTTAGTAAAAAAACCAATAACTATCCATATATCAGGATATCTAGTTCCATCATCAACTACTAGGATTTATATTATGTGAGAAAGAAGTATCAGGTTTCAAAGACAGGACGTTTCCCCCTATCTACACATTCATAAATTTAATCTATAAAGGTAACAATGGATTCCCAAATAGAGTGTGAGATAAATATTAATATATAATCACCAACAGTGGTTATAGCATCCTTTACATTTAATATGAACTTAAATAGTGGGATAACATGCATATCTAAATTTAATTTTGTACAATAATGTAAATACCCATGTTCATGCTTCAGCATATACTGGTGTAAAAACATGTATTTGATTCATTAGTTAATTTTATTCTAGTTTATACTGTATTACATGTGAGTTATAACTAGAACTGATTTCAACTAGTGATAATAACATCGAAATATTCAAGGTATACATGGAATCTTGTGATTATTATTATAGAGAGGTTGAATGCGGGTAATGACCGACACATTAAACAGTAATAAGGATAATGAATGATCTAAAACAATAACCGTTGAATTCGGGACATCAGGGGCTCGGAAAAATATACAATAATCTATATTTTATATATAGGGGTAATAATGTAATCCATGGGGAATCACCTAATTAGTTTCATAATACTAGTTTCATTCGAGTCTAAGGATCTCATCAGAAGGTAAAATGTGTAAGTAATTATTGGGATAGATGGATGTAATAATGGCACCTGATGCCTATGAAAATAAATATTTACTCATGGAATGTGTCCATGTAATCTTATAATGATAATATATGAAACCAATGGCATCATACTAAGCATAATTAAATATACAATTATTAGTTTCAAAGGTGGGTCTAGACCATTGCAACTGATATCTTTGAATGGGATTATTATCCAACAGTCATAAAATAATTCAATACAAAATTCAAAGCTGACTTGAGTCATACAACTCCTATTGTAATATTAAAGACCCATTTCATTAGTCAACGTTTAAATGATTTAATTATTAATTAATTTTATACGGAACTCATTCCATTTAATAAGATATTTGGTTATTGATTTTACATTCATTATTGAGACAAGGTCTAACTAAGAATTTCAATACCCATCCAAGTGGGGCCCTTGCCTCGAATCCTGAAGACAAAATAATGTTGAAAATTAAAGACCCATAAGATCAAAATGAATTCATACCACAATATTTCAACATGAGTACGACAGGAAAGTAATGTGTTGTAAGGTGAAATGTGTTACAATACATGATCACTAAAAATAAATCTCTAACCACAAGTAAAAACTAAAAAAATAGATATTGTGACTACTTTATATAGATGTAGTAAAACCTCAAACTTCCTAATCTTATAAATAACCATCTAGTCTCGGTCGACCATGGAATCCAACACAATTTTTCCTGTTTCTACAATACATGAAACGTGTGGGAAAAGCCTATGCAGAGTTGAGAATAACAAAACTCGCAAGGACACCCCAAAACAACAATGCAATACACAAAGTAAAGTAAAATTATCTCTATACTGTATATATCTATAACACATATATCATGAATATATATATACACTATCCATACCATAGAGTCTGGGTTATGTTATATCCACAACATACCAATGTAAGGTATTTAGCTCAAAGATTCCATGAAGCACTCATCAAACAAATCACACTCTTGAGTCGGATAGCATTGATGACATACGGATGATTAGTACTATACATTGGTTACAATGATGAAATATACACACTTATAGGTCTGATGAGAGATATATGATACACCGATGAGGATCCTAGCTTGGATAGTGAGTAATAACAAATACTCCATCAGGATTTACCATCTATGTAGAGGATCAATGTCAATTGAATTTGGTCACATAAATAAAAAACAATCTACATATGGATCAACGGATGAATAAAGGATCCAACTTTGGGCCTTTAGAGGGATTCGAACAACCATATACTGGAATTTTTTGTAAAGGGATCATAATACAATGAGTAGGAAACTATACAAACCAAGCATCAGGGAAACGATAATGGGAAAAACATGACAAAACATGTACAAGATATGGAGGATATGAGACTCAATCCATGATGAAAAGGGACACACGACATGTAATAGGGTCACAAGTCATGTTCTATTTCCGTCAGAACATCTTGAGTACAACGGCCTATGTCATTCCATAATATGTCATGTAGAAGATAGGTACACAATATATAAAACACGTCACATGTCGTTTTATTCCATCTGAGGTCCACCTGTGTACTCTAGGGGAGTCCCAGAACATGGTTTCAACCCATATGTGTATTCTAGTATACCATTACACAGGGAAGTCCATATACTCAGACTAGGACAAGTCATTTTTGGGGTACACAGCATGTAAGCAACTGGTTTACTCAACCTGGTGTCCAAGTATATCCAAAGATACATGTTTTGCCACTTTGAAGGGCTTTCATGTAGTGTGATAGGGTCACACACCGTTTGGAATTTTACTATCTCATGAAACCCTAGCTGCCACTTATTGGGGGCCACAAACCGTGTAACCCTGGGTCACATGCGGTGTTGACCTAGTTTTTTTAGAACTTATATTTCATCCTATTGTTCCTCCATTGATCTTCTAGGATCCGTTCTTGTGGTCTATTATCCTAAAAAATCTGGATCTAGACTCATTTCATCACCCAAACACAAAATTCAGGTGTTTTAGGCCTTTAATAATCTCATTAAAAAACATTAAATCCATTTAACAAAAACCACCAAGATAATTATATCTCTCCAATCACATAAATTCATCAGTCATTGCCATCATCACACCTCGGATGGGTCTTGTCAGTGTTGGATCTTCAATTTCAAATCATTCTACCAATAAAAAATGGAACAACGATCTTTTGTTCATAACCCCACAGAAAAAACATCACATGTAGATAATATGGGAGATAACTTCATGTGGATCAAACTTGAGGAATAAACCTCAGCTGTTGTTCTTTCGAGCCTCAATCTATTCCTTTAAAATGATCAATTATCATATAAAAACAATAATCATCCTCATAAATTCCACAATTAATACACATCCTCTAAGAATGGTTGAATCACATAACATCCAATTCATTTTTTAGTTCACCGTCATCATTGAATTCAAAAAAGATTAAAAATATCAAAACAACACACCCTACTAGGGAATTGGATTTATTTTTTTTGTTAAATATTGATTGATATTGGTGTATCCAATCAAGAATGATCCTCAATAAAAGTCGATATCATTACCACCAAGAGAATTATACACAATTTCTCTCTAGATTATCATGGTAATTTCCAAGGTAATGATCCAAACCCTTGATCCCTTCATGGATGATTTATTAAATGAAAAATCATATCTTTGTCCAAGATACAGTAAAATAAAATAAATTCACAATTTATTTTAATCAATAAAAACACCTGAGACTACTGTTTATATTTGTCCTACACCGACTGATGCTAGGCCATGCCTAGAGTGAATACACTAATCTGAACACAACAATTCCCTCCTATTTCTGATCTTGGCACCTGTTTGGAAGTAATTTTACCATTTATAGAAAACAGCGCCGGTATGCTAAAAAATATATTTTCATAATTTACAAACAATTGTTCCGGGAAAATTAATATTTAGAATCACATGTTTTCTGAACACATCATATCAAATTTAATCTAAAAAATGATTAAAAACAATTCTCCAGAAATCTAGCACAACCCTGAGGGGATTTACATACCTAAAAAGTAAAAAACAGGTAAACTAAAAAAGATGTGGGTATTGTGCATGAGTCTAAGCCTTCGGATCCCATGTGAGCCCTGGGAGATTTTATTGACAAGACCAGACACACACCAAATGAATCACTCACCCATTATGTTTCCTCTTCTACCCATCCTTGACTTCCAGTAGGTACTCCACCAAAGTAACTCTATCCTCAATGTCCATATCACCCTAGCCGATGACATGCGATGTAACATGAATGTACATTTTTATCTGCGATACGTGAAAGAAATAATGTATCTGATCTAACTGAGGATGTATATCTATGTAGTAAACCACCTCACCAACTCTATTATGTATCTATAATGGTATGATAAAACTCAGAGATTACTGGCTATCCTGGAAAAGTCTCTATTGTCCCCATCGAAGTGAAACTCAAAGGAATAAATGGAATTCATCTCCTAGCACCAAAGGCCTCCATGGACATTCATTATTAGACTCATGATATCTCTATATAGTATTAATATGTTATTGTGTGATCTAAACAATTTCTATAATTTATCGAACAAACTCTAGGAGATACAATCCCTTGAATGTATCTTTAACAATGGTGGAATGATAGTCACTATTATAAATGAACTACACAACTGGTAGGCGATCCTCCAATAATTGACTAATGTCCAAAATAAACACTCACTATGTATTGTCTAGAACCTAATTGGTTCTCTCCATTTTCCCCTTCTATCAATGCTAGTAATACTACAGACAAGTGTAACTGGGTTATAATAACCTCCTAGAATTCATTCCCAAACCTAGATGTAAAATAAGTACACATATCATAATGAATCATTGATATTATTGATTTATCTCATTAATGTAGAGGAATAAAATGCACTCAACTGGACTCTTCTCTTGAATAGAAAGGAACTCGGTTGACAAGGTGAGTTATTCAATGATAACCCAAATGGAATCATGTCTACTGGAAGTACATTTTAAACCTATCATAAGCCATTCGATATCCCATCGCACTTCAATTCTAGAACCTCAAGGGTTTTTGGTAAACATATTGGAAACTGGTGCTCATCCTTCACTTGCAGACCAGTAAGGCACCCTGAACCAAACCCTGCTATAACGCGCCAACCCCAGTTACCCAGAGTTGGTGAATTATTTTAATTCATTGGCATGATTACAAGGAATCATGTCCCGAAGGATTGATCCATTTAACAGTCTTGGAAAATAGATTACATACGTGAATGATACATTGCACTTTGTAACATAAAACACATCATAAATAATCTGTTGAGAGTGCCATTATTCACCTAGCATAACCATAAATATCGAACATAATATAGTATATGGAATCCTAAGAAAACAAATCATAATAAAGGGGTTAGCTTAGATGCTCAGTAAGGGTATATAATTTACCAGAAACAATAAACATTAAAGTCAAGATCTATAATAAAAACATCAGTCTTTTAAACAGTAAACATGATCACAATATGGTAAAAATAAATCAATCATCACCATATAAACATGCACATGGATATTATACTAGTCAAATAACCTCATGTAATAACTAATTTCATAATGATGGAATACCTAAGTATGGACATCTTTACCACATAGTCAAAGCCCCGTTCCAAGAATAGAAATAAAATTTTTATGAAGACATTGTTCCAAGATAGTAGTTTGTCTCATGAGACCTATCGATGAAATGAGAATTTATAGGGGGATCCACCCATTACATACTAAGTCCACTTCATTCCACATATGAAAAAGTTGAAACATAACAAAAACATTCATATTAAAACTATGATATGAAATGTAAATACATTAACCATGAACCTTGAATGGTACAAAAATAAAACATCCACAGTCAAACATATCATAAATCAATCAATACAAAAAATAAGATTGTATTATAATAAATCAACTTCAATCAAGATTAATATCTAGAAAAATATTCTGACATTGATGAAAATGATAAGTAAAACTTTTTGAGAGAAATATCCCTTTTGTGATATAATTTAAAAGTCACACATTTATAAAGGAAGTAATCTAGAATATATTTTTGAATGAAAGTGTCACAGAACACATTGAATCATTTGAAAAATTTATCATTTCAAAACATTCATGTCCATATAAATACATTCTTAAAATAATTTTGAAAACATGAACATTAATTAAAAGGACTTGGAAGGATAAATCATTAAAACTTTTAAAATGATGATATAGTTAAATAGACCCTCCCATAAAACCTCAAAATATTCTTTTTGAAAACATTTTTATGATATATGGGTATCGATGATAAATATTTCCCAGTAAATACTTATGCATAAACAATCTCAGATAATAATTAGATTGAGTATGTAGCCATTACCTTGTACTTACCTTTAGTCGTGGGTACGTTTAACTTCCTATAAAATGACCATAGTATGTTATTAAATTATTCCAGAACTGTATTAATATTTATGATATCATAAATGATTCATTTATAACTTTATACTACCCATTTAACAATAATTTACATGTTACAATATCATTTCAGGTAATAATCGCTTTCTTTATCGTACGTCTTTTAACTTGTAATTCTTGATCGTATCACTTAGATCATAATATAAATACGTCCAGATTATAAAACATGATTTATATATCATATATAATTACAATATAAATATGTATAATAGGCATATATATGAAATGGAAAACTCTGTTTATGGAGACGATATGCCACACATACGCATAAATGTTGTTCCCTTTTTCATAACGTATTGAACGGAACAAAGTGAATAATATTTATTTAAGTAAATATATATATATATATCTATGTGTGTGTGTGTTATAAGTAGAATTATTATTTCATATATTACATACACATTAATAATATATATTTTTATAATCATTGTTAAATGGTGAATGTGGAAATGAATCTCATCAAGTCATGGAGACGTTAAGTCGTACGTACACATGAGTGATGATATAATTTAATTAATGATTAAAAGGTGTGTAATTGGATAATATATTATATATACATAATAATTAACATGTTATATTTGTTATTTAAATTAGTTATAATCATTACTATACCCATCTAAATAATGATGTGTTTGAATAACAAACAACACCGGGACGAGGAGACCGTACGTCGTACGTAGGCACATATGCTGACTTTGTTGTTTATAGGATGGATAGAGTAACGAGTTTGGATGTACCATATTTATAATAACATCAATTTATGTAGAAGGTACTGGAATTATTATTTTGGTATGGAAACAATAAAGAAAGAGGAAGTGGAAGAAGAAAATATCATGAAAGAGGGTGGGGAAATTATTACCTCTTCTTCAGGTGTTTCTTTTTGAGTTGATCAAAAGGGATCCTTTGGTTGGATTTTTGATTAAATTAATGCCTCTAGGTTGAAATTAGAGATGTTGGGAAGATACATGGGTATGTTTTGGACAAGTGAAATGGATTTGGTGGTGTGAAAATAAGAGAAGGGGAAGTGGCCTTATATAAGATGGGTGAAGGTCACTTTAGAAAAAGTTTGAATTATTTTTTTATTAATCAATCATATTCACTTTATAATGGCTCCAAAAAATTGATTTCGAGCCTTAGGTGGTTTTTGTTTGAAATCCTTTCAACCAATAGGTTTTAGAAATATTTATATTACCATATTAACCTTATTGTTTAGATTTAACTCTTAGTTAAACAGTTTAACATTTATCATGTCAACTTATATTTTTATATTATATGGTTATTAAAATTACTATATAATTCCAAAATTACCCCAAGTGGTATATTAATGACATATATATCATTATGAGAGTGTTTTGGGATATGATTATGTTTTTAGACTGTTATATAATTTGATATTATAATATTTGTTTTAAAAACACATTTATGTCGATTTTGACACAATTTGTTATATTGTTTTTGTGAAAGTCATAAAAGCATGATTATTTAAAAAATAATTCATTGAATCAACTCTAACATGTCATATTAACCTATAAAATTTGGGGATGTTATCAAAACATTGAAATTATATTTATTTTATTATTTATAATACCATCTATTGGATTCTTTCATTAATAATGTAATTAATGCATCATCATTGTGTCCTAAATAAATTTAATTATTTAATTTTTAAAAATTATAATTAAAATAATATTATTTATGAAATATTTTTATCTTTTTAATTAATATATATAGTTGAATTTATCTTATGTGTAACCCTATATTAAAAATTGTTTACTTATTTAACGTTGAATTTAAAAATATTAACTCTTTTTAAATTAAATAATAATAACTTTCCTAATCTAATCGAAGTGGATCTAAAGGATCATATTTTATTTCTATGGTTTTTTGGTATAAATAAACTTTCCAATATAATTATAAATGTGTTATGGAAATTATAATATAATTTTTTCTTTTAATTGCCTTATTAACTTTTAACTGTGATAAAGAAAAGTCAAATGATACTATTCACCAAATATTTTTTTCATCTGGTTGAACCACATTTATTTACTTATATTAACAATTTCTTTCATATTTTTTAAATTCAACTCACATAAGCGGTAAAATTATGTTTTATTCATATTTTCAAATGCTCTTAAAAGGTGGGTAAAAGATGGTAAAAAGTTCAATAATATTTTATACATCTAATTTTATTATAAAATAGATCCAATTAATTACATTGAACTTATATAGGTCTTATATATATATATACTGAATAAAAATTTAAATAAAATAAATAATTATTTAAATAAAAAGTCAGTTTCAAAAAATAACGCATTGTTTTTCACAATTAAAAAAAATTGAATGCTTTCAGAAAACTTCCAAAAATTCACCCTAATCTAATTTTGATATTCATAATTCAAAAATGAATTATATTTTACCAAATTAAAAACCTATATGATGAATTAATTAATTTAAAATTAATTCCCTTTGTCAAAACCAAAAAACCAGGTTTTTAAAAAGTAAATACTATCAAACGATTGACATGTGTTTATGTTAGATTTAAATCAAAATTTTTTTTATAATTACCTATATTAAATTAAATTATAAAAATATAATCTAATTATACTTAAAACCCATTCAAATTCATAATTTAACATTATAAACAATTTTGATTAATTTTTTTTTCAATTACAATCAAGAATTTCATTATTCATCAAAATATGAATGTTATTAGAAAAGTACCAAAAATTTATCCAAACTAAATTATGTTGTCCAGATTCTAAGGAATAATTTAATTTCATAAAATTTAATATATAAAAGTGTCAAATATTTATTTTAAAAAATATTATCCCTTAAATATGCGGTAAAATTACAATTTTTTAAAAATACTTCTTTTACTTGAAAAAATTGAATTTGTTCATATATCATGTCTATGATACACATAATATGGATTCTAAAATTATATAGGGAATATAAAATTCAAAATTATGTTAATATTATTCATAACAGCTTTTTTAATGGCTTGTTTGTTAAGACGTGGTGCACACGAACTTGGTGTTGCATGTAGAGCAAGTTATTGAATTACTTTGAAATGATAACGTATTATGAAATCATGGGGTGTTACATTCTATCATACTTCAATAAATTGCATCCCCACAATTTAAAATTTTTCTTATAAAATAAATGGTTAAAAATAGAAAAATACCTATTTGGAAAACCCACATCAGAAATTGGGTTAATAAAATTTAGTCTTAATTAAAGGGAAATGGAAAGGAAAAAGTCTCCACCAAATTATGATATCGATAAGGAAAACATTGGTGGCAGTTATAGACACATAATTGGAGAAAAATGTAAATATTTACAGGGAGTTATTAAGGTCATCAATCACAAACAAGTGAAAATTTGATGGCCTCAATGCCGTCAATCTAGGATGATTTAAAATATCATCGGTTTAGAAAAACATAAGGTTTTATGATAACACATGTTTGGTTTTAATATCCCTTCCCTAATGTTTAAGAATTAATTTATTCATAGAATAAGAGGGAATACTATACTTGATAGGTAGAGTTTCATCCCTCTACTAATTCCTACCACTAACTCATCTTTCACTACAAAGATAATATAATTCAAAAATATTCTATTTATCCTAATCGTATAGGGTTCCAAAATAATGAATTTATAATTCTTTAGATATAGTATTTAAAAAAAACTACATTACACACACTAGGACATCACATATGCCAGTGGTAGGTGATGCACCCTTGTTTCCTTTCAGTTTTGGGTTCATGTCTCTTGGCCTTGCCGGACGCGACGGGTTGTCGCCCGACCTCCAGGTTGTCCTTTTTATGGAAATCCAAAAATAATATCAAGAAATGATTTAACCTTATTAATAATATTAAATGTAAAAATTAATCGATTCCAACAATTATAATTATCCAAAATACTTCTATCCAAACTCGTAGTCCAAAATTTTAACGGATGGTAAACACAATGAAGATCATTTTTACCACTTAATAACATGTGAATACCTTTATCATGTATTATTTTAAAACATTGTAAGCCCCGGAATTACCATAAAACCTTATTGATAACATTCATTTTCCCTTATTAAATATAGAATACTAGATATACTCTTTCTATCAAAAAAAGGTTGTAAACACGAACAATGATGGAATATAAAAATCATTAATCAGTTTAATGTTAGTCAAGAATATCCAAAATAATTTAACCAATTCAATCATATATTATTCCCAATTCACAACCTACATATAATAACCATATTATGGTTTATCTTTCACTCATCCATATATTTTCCAAAAATATCAACCTACTATTGAATCACTTTTCTTTGTTCCACACAATCCCAAGTACAAAATGAAATAGTACTAAAGTACAATCCGTATATACTCTTTAATTATTATAACATGTACATAATTAATGCAATGCTCAAATGACAAAATTTGATAATAAAAACATAAGAACACTAATCATTCCACTTCATCTGCGGTAGTATCAAAACTCGATTATTATCCAATAGCATCATTTGGGTATACTCTGATGATTGGGACATTTATTCAGAAAGTGTCCCAACTCCTTGGAGATGAAGCATTGACCACTTGAAAACCATTTCTTTCCCTTGAAATCATGTAGATGGTGTCATTTTTCTCAACACTTATATCTAACACCCATTTCCTTCATGCATTTACCAAGGTGATTCTTTTTTTAGTTATCATATATGAAAAAATCCTTCTTTACCCTCTTCCATTTATCCATATTTCTCTCTTCCATCTATCCATATTTCTCTCTTCCATCCTTTTCTTCCCTTTCTTCCCATCAAAGCCATATGAATCAGATAATTCATTACATATCTTATTAAAACATGATACTATTTATTCATATGATGTGAATACGTGGTAGAATATTTTTTTTAAATGATAGCTTAATATTATGAAAGATATGATTCTTCTTAATATTTTGATCATGCGTATTGTTGGAATTCTCATTTCTTCCAATAGGAACCATTTCTAAACAATGGAATACACTACGTTAGTTTATGAATCACAACGTATAAATTCAAACTTGTAAAATACCTAATGTAAATTGAAAAGATTATGCATATAATCTATAATCCAAAAATGTTTTCTTTGAGAAATTATTAACCCCAAAATCCTTCATAATGGATTGTAATGAAAATGTGAATTATCTAAAGTATATCCCAGGGGAGTTTTGTAACCAATAGTGCAGCATAACCCATTGTCATGTACCAGGATACCTCGGGTCAAGCCCAAAACTCAATGTCCATGTTTTCACTCTTAGTTACATCTTCCCATATCCACCTATACCTGCTCTTATCCAGACAAGGATGTATTTCATATAAAATACACAAAATATCTACATTACAAAAATTATAGGATGTTTTTCTATAATAATCCTTAAAATCTATCTTAGGTTAATGTGATCTAATAAGAGTTTATCTAAAATGTGTTTCCATGATTTATGCTAAACTTCATCTGATACAAACTATAATGACCTTAACCCCGTTACCCATAGTCAGTGTATTATTTTAATACATGGGCATGATTATAAATAATCAAGTCCAAAGGACCGATCAGTTTAGTATTCTTGGAATATATATTACATACATGAATGTCACATTGCACTTTCTTACATGAAACACAACATAAATAATCTATTATAATTCTATTATTCCTCTAACAAAGCCCTGCATATCAAACATAATACACTTCTTGGAATCTAGTGAAAACCAAACATAAGAAAGGGGTGTGGTCAGATTCTTAGTAATGGTAAATAATTTAGCAGAAGCTATAAACATTTAAGGAAAGATGTATAATAAAAACATCACTCTTTTAAATAGAAAACATTAACATGATATGTTAAAAATAAATAAAACATCACCATATAAACATGCACATGGATATTATTCTAGTCAAATATTCACATGTAATAACTAATTTCATAATGAGGTAATGACTACTGCCGGACATCATTACCACATAGTTAAAGCCTCATGACAAGACTACCAATAAATATTTTGACATGGCCTTGTTTTAAGACCCTAGTTTGTCTCATGAGACCTACTGATGAATTGAGAAGCTATAGCAGGCCCCAACCGTCACTTATTAATTCCACTACAATCCTCATATGAAAATAATGAAACATAAATAAACATTTTATTAAAACTAGCACACAAAATGTCAATACATTAACCATAAATCATGAATGGTATAAAAATACAACATCCAATAGTCAAACATATCATAACTCATTCAATACAATATAGAGGATTTTATTATAATAAATTAACCTCAATCAACAAAAATATCCTATAAAGGATGTTGACATAGTTCAAAATTATTAGTAAAACTTTTTGAGAGAAATATCCCCTTTTGTGAAATCATTTAAAAGTTAAACATTTAAAAAGGAAGTAATTAAAAATATATTTTTGAATCAAAGTGTCCAATAACACTTGTAAACTTTTTAACATCATTATCATTTCAAAAAATTCATGTCCATATAAATAAATCCTTGAAATCATTTTGATAACATGGACATTAATTAAAAGGATTTAGAAAGATAAATCGTTAAAACATTTAAATTGATGATCTAGATAAATAGACCCTCCATAAAATATTAAAAATTACTTTTGGGAATATTTCTATGATATATGGGTATCGATGATAAATTTTTCCAAGTAAATAATTACACATAAACAATCTCGGATAATAATGACATTGAGGATGCAACCCTTATCATGTACTTCCCTTTAGTTGTGGGTGTGTTTCACTTTCTGTATTATTACCATAGTATTTTATTAAATCATACCATAACCATATTAATATTTATGATATCATACATGATTCATTTATGACTTTATACTACCCATTTAATAATAATTTACATGTTAAATTAATATTTCTGGTAATAATCGCATTCGTTATCGTACGTGTTTTAACTTCTTATTCTTGATCGTATCACATAGATCATGATATAATACTTCCATAACATAAAAAATTATTTATATATCATATATATTTAGAATATAAATATGTATAATAGGAAGATATAGGAAATGAAAAACACCATTTATGGATATGGTAGGTCGTATGTACGCATAATAGAAGTTTCCATTTTCATATCTTATTGAGCGGAACTAAGTGAAAATGATATATTTAAATATATACAAATACATGTATATATATATATGTTTTTGTTAGCATTATTCTATCATATATTATATACTTATTAATAATATATATTTTTATAATCATCATTGAAGGGTGAATGTGGAAATGAATCTTGTCGCGTCGTGGAGACGGTAAGACGTACGTACACACGAGTGACGATATCATTTCCATAATGATTTAAATGTGAGGAATTTAGTGGTATATATTATATAATGAATATTTAACATGTTATATTTATTATTATCATCAGTTATACTCATTATTATACCCATCCCAATAATGATGTGTTTGAATAACAAACTATACCACGACGTGGAGACTATAAGTCGTACGCACGCACGTATAGTGAAATTTTCATTTATAGGATGTATATCATTACTAACATGGATTTACCATATTTAAAATAATATATCATTATGTTGATGGTACCATATTTTTTATTTTGGTATGGAAGTAACATAGAAAGCGAAAGTGGAAGAAGAAAATAACTTGAAAGTGGGTGGTGAAATTATTACTTCTTTTTCGGGTGTTTCCTTTTGAGTTGATCAAAAGGGTTCTTTAGGTAGGATTTAAGATAAATCTAAGTCATATAGGTTGAAGTGATGGATGTTCGAAAGATATTTGGGTTGGGTCTGGCTGAGCCAAATGGATTTGGAGGTGTGAAATTATGAGAAGGGGAGTTACCTTTTTTATAATAGGGGTGAGGGAAACATTTGGAAAAACCTGAATTGTTATTTTATTTTTCAATAATATTCATTTTATAATGGCTCAAAATGAATTTATTTCGAGACTTAGGTGGTTATGGGTATAAATACTCTAAACCAAATTCTTTTAGACAATTTTCAGTTATAATATTAATGTTATCTTTTATATTTAACTGTTAGTTAAATAGTTTAACATCTACCATCTCTCCTTGTATTTTTATAATATATGGTTAATAAAAATGCTATAAAATTCCAAGAGAATGCAAAGTGGTTCATTAATGACATATATATCATTATAAGAGTCTTTTGGGTGAAACCTTATATATTATAGGACTATTATATTATTTTATAATATTGTATTTTTTTAAAAACTAATTTTTTGTCAATTTTGATGCTATTTGGTATTTTGTTTTTGTGAAAGTCATAACCACATGATTAATTCAAAATAAATACATTTAATCAACCCTAACATGTCATATTAACCTATAAAATTCTTTTATGTCATAAAAACAATGAAATTATATTTAATTTAATATTTATAAACATTTTTTATTCTTTCATTAATAAGGTAATTACTGCACAATCATTCGATCATAAATAAATTTAATAATTAAATGTATAAAAATTTTCAATAAATTACCATTATGTAGGAAATAGATTTATATTTATAATGAATATTTATAGTCGAATTTATCATATGTGTAACCCATTTTTAAAAAATTTTTATCTATTAAACATTGAATTTAATACTTTTAACTCTTCTTTAAATAAAATAATAATAAATGTCCTAATCTAATCCAAGAGTCCCTAAATGATCATATTGTATTCATATGGTATTTTTTGTGGAATTAAACTTATAAAATATAATTAGGGAATATTTTATGGTTATTGTAATATTATTTTTACATGTAATTACCCTATTTACTTTTAACTGTGGTAAATAAAAGTCAAAAGTTACTATTCACCAAATATTATACTCATCTTATTGAACTTAATTTTACTTAATGATATTAACTATGTCTCTCTGATTTTTGGAATTAAACTCCTAGAAGCGGCAAAATTATGTTTTATACAAATTTTCAAATGGTCCTTGAAGGTGGATAAAAGATGGTAAAAGGTTCAATAAAATTTTATACATCTAATTTTATTATAAAATGATTCCAATGAATTAAATTGCACTTATATAGGTTTTATATATTTATTTTTACTTAAAATAAATTTAAATATAATATATAATTATTTAAATAAAATTTCGATTTTAAACGATAACACAATGTTTTTCACTATTCATCAAAAATTGAATGTTATCATAAAAATACCAAAACTTCACTCTAAGATAATTTTGATATTCCGAATTCAAAAATGAATAATATTTTACCATATTCAAAACATATAACTTTAATTAACTAATTTATAATTAATTAGCATTTCAAATCAAAAAAGCTGGGTTTTAAAAAGTAAAAACTATCGAAAGATTGACATCGTTTATGTCAAATTTTAATGAAAAATTATTTATAATGACCTAAATATTATTAAATCCAAAAGATATAAATTAATTATACTTCTATACCATTCAAATTAATTATTTAACACTATAAATTATTTCAATTAAAAATGTTGTCTTCAATTAAAATTTAGTAATTTTCACTATTCATTAAAATATTAAAGTTATCAGAAATGTGCAAAAAATTTATACAATCTAAATTTGTATGCCCCAAATCCAAAAATTTATATAATTTCATTAAATTGAATATGTAAAATTGCCAAATATTTGTAATAAAAAGGATTCTCTATTAAATAGGCAATAAAATTGCAATTGTTTTTACAAATACTTCTTTTATATGAAAAAATGAAATTTTTATGATACTATATCTATAAAAAATAATATGGATTCTCAAATTATATGGATTATATAAAATTCAAAATTTAGTTAATAATATTCATAAATGCTTTTTGAACGGCTAGTTTGGAAAGTCGTGGTGTGCTCGATCTTGGTGTTGTGTGTAGCGCAAGCTATTGAATTACATTGAAGTGAAAATGTACTATGAAATCTTGTGGTGTTACACCTACCATCTCATTCATAATTCTCTATCATAAAAATAGATTTCATAGGTCCGGGTATATCTTCACCACACCTAGATGTACGGCCAAAAGGGATGTATGAAACACCCTTATAACCACCTTCCTCAATGCCATTGGTACTACTGTTCATCTTCTAAAAGAATGATGAGCTACCCACATTTAGAATATACATAAAGAGAATTCCCTTGATATATCTGAGCATGTATAGTCTCACAGTAATTATCCCCATGCATTTCCTCCCTTATAAACTGTATGAGTGTATGGGTAATAACCACAGACTGGAGTTAAGTCGCTCCATCACCATCCACTACAGATACCTGAAATGAGGCCAACTTCTATAATGCATCAATCAAATACTATGAACTATATATTATATGGATATATTATTCTACCACATTCCATTCTCAATAGTGTATACAAAATTGAAGTCATAGGTGAGGAGGAACTCTCGTCTCAAGATAAAATCCTTCGAAGGGAAGATATACTTGAGACTCTTCTAATGAGAGTAGACGAAAACCGCTCACCTGTCAGGTAGTGTTTTGAAATCTATAATGATACATCAACCATTTCTAACTCATGTTCTTAGGTAACCTATTTTTTCTAATTTTGTTTAAAATGGTTTAAACCAAAGGTAATCATTCTATGTATCTTCATTAGGAAAAAACAGTGTTTGGACCATGTTGCATCGTAGAACACTATATACTCAACACCCTCCTATTATAACCTCATGATCATAACGCTCATCAAATTCTACCTCAAATTCTCAAAATCCTATTGGAACTTCTCACTCCACAAAAATGGTTTCCCATTTCATGTAAATGTTCTCATAGGTGGTGACACCTTGGAGAAATTAGGTATGAATATTAGGTAATATCATGCTTGTTAGAGGAAGCTTCGTACCTCCAGCACGCGCCTAGGTGGCACCCAAGCTAACATTACCTCAACCTTGTCTGGTTCAATAGCCCCTCCATCCACTAATATAACATTTCCTATATTTTGAACTACATAAATCTAGAACTGGAAAATCGATAGTTTCCCATAATGTTGGTGCTCTCGGAGTTTGTCTACAACCATCCTTCTGTGTCGCACATGCTGCTCCTTAGACACCAAGTACACAAGGATATTTTCGATGAAGACTACAGTGAACTATTCTATGTATGTCTAAAGGATCATGTTCATGTGTCTAATGAAAACATAATGGGAGTTCAACATTCCAAAAAAAAGTCACCAAGTACTCATAGTGACAGTAGCGACATTTGAATGTAATATTTGGGATATCCTTATCTCATACTCATAGTTGGTGATAAAATGATCAGGTGACATCCTCTGAGAAACATAATTCCCCTCTCAACCTATTAATGAGTTCATAAATCCTTAGTAGTGGATAAATGTTTTTCACGGTCAACTGGTTTAAGCACAGATTGTAAATACACAACTTTATGCTCCCATATTCCTTTTTAGCAATCAATATTGGGGCCAGCTAGGGTGATTTGTTGGGTCTCAAAAATCCCTTATTCTAAAATTATTATAAATATAACATAAAAAATGAATCTATATGATATTCATTTGATATTATATTGTACATATCAATATTAGTTTTTTGTGTTAATCAATACAGAAGTATACCTATTTATGGGGAGGTAATCCTGGAACATCTTTAGGAAAGACATCCTCATAAATATTTACTAAAATTTGGATGTGGAAAGTCATAACATGTTCTACACTGAGAGTTTGGAAAACCAAATGATTAGTAATCAGTTGCACCCTCCTATGCATGATTCCATACTATGCTACCTAGGATTCCATTTCACCGAAAAAGGGAAAACACATTCCATTACTACGGAAAAACCACACCATTCACCTAAAAATTCAATCTATGCATAGGATGTAGATAACCAATATATACCATGAATGATTTCTTATGTCCTCAACACTATTACCAAGAGGATCTAACTAAAACTCTTTCTTTCAGGGGTCTGGTCACATTATCGACATAGTTGTGCGATCACTGAGTATTATCTTGTAGGTGTCTCTAAGTGTAACGGTCGAGTCAATTGATCAACCAAAATCTCTAGGTCTCAGACAAGATATGTGTAAAGAATGTAATTAAAACAACCTATGTCTATCAGTACTATAGGTAAATTAATAATGACATAGATCAAACCTTGAATACTTCTCAGAGCCCCTTGGGTCATATTCCTCGATCGCATGCAGCTTTCCCCAACCATGTCCTCTAGCTGCCTGAGCCTAATGTGGACTTCATTGGGGTAGGGGTGGTAGCATGTCCAAGCACCGACCACCTCCCACTTCTCTCGCAGACCATCTTCCATGTTCACCACCATGGGGATCTACCTGCTCCTATCAATGTCTCTACATTATTGGTCCATCCACTATCTCCCAGTTAGCAGTATATTGGTATGGAATATCTGAACGGATATGTTCTCTTCAACCACATGAATAGAAAAACCTCTCACTAGTTTGTCTACACACACCCTATGAGCCCTAAACTATTTAACATCAATCATGCATCCTACTACTAAAACATCCCCAATTTAGAGATCCCTAATACCGACTATGGATCCCTACTGTCGAAGAATTTACACCTGTTATCCACCATTGTCTTTCGTTGGTTTTATGTTCCCATCCATGAAGATTTAAACCAAAAAATATTTCTCAATCAACCCATCATTTCTCAAAATTCATTGTAGATTAACCTTGGACCAGATGTCTCTACATAGACCTTGTGTAAAGGTCCAATCCGTGAAGATATGATGCCAAACCATATCCACCTTGTAACATGAATGGTTAGTGAACCCTGATGAATAATAATTCACTATAATGATACCCTATTGGATAGGATGAATCTATCATATACACAAAAATCTAAGAATAACTGGCGAGAACTCCTTTCTGAAGGGATGATCAAACTCTTTCAAGGAAAGAGTCTCCTCGTTATGATTTTGGATAGTCAAAATCCACCATCTCCCTATTGAAACCTATTTAAGGATCACTTCTAGGATCACCATCTGATCCACTAGTTTCCTGAATTGATATAAAACTCAGGTCACCCCCTTAATCCATTCCTCAACTACATGTGGGTCGATCTCACATCGGAACATGAGGGCTCATTGTCTCTGAAACTCATGTAGAGAATTCATCATGAACTCCTCATCTACGGGTATTGTGTGTAGCACCAGATGCTCTACAGGTGGTGGTATAGCTAGTGTAGATCTTGGTGGTTAAATATGGGGAATTGGTCCATATATCAAAGCCTCTTCAATAAGGGGTTCATCCCAATTATTAAGTTGTTGAATTCTAGTTGGTATGATTCTCGGAGGCATCCAATTAGAAAATAAGACATACCATGGACAATGAGTATATCTAGACAAGTCACTCAAGAAATATAAGGAACCACAACCCATTCTTATATGATGCATGTACCATTATTTTCCTGGAATCCAATGTTTTCTTGTACTGAGTCGAAAAGAAGGTTAATAGTGTACTCTTGTATGGATAAATCGACCACTACACCAACCCTTGAGTCCTTGGCCTGAATGTTGATCCTGAAACACATAACATTGTTTCCCCAAATCAATCTCATAGACTCCCAGTCTTGAAGTAGAATATAAATCCTCTAATACCCATCACTCATGACCCATCCCAGTGGGCCCATGCCATGACCCCCAAATCCCATAGAAGGAAGAAATGTAAAAACCAGTAAGAACCAAATGCATGATATACACTATATCCTAACCAGATTAAGACAAGAAAGTGAAATATAGTAAAACAAACTATTATAAAATAAAATTCAACTAAAAATATATCTGTAAAACAAGTCCATCCTATAAGAAGATGTACAAGGATTACTTCCTCTTGATGTAGTAAAACATCTACCAGACTTATCTCATTAGAAAACGCATATTCCTGGTCTTACTAGGGCACTGTCAGAATGTCTTTAATCTTCACAAGATATGAAATGTGTGGGAATATACAGTACATGGGTGAGTTAACAATACTAATTTGGACACCCAAATCCACTGGTCAATACATAATTAAATGTACAATCTAATCTACAAAGTATATTTCTACAACACATATAATATGAATATCTTAATATAATCAATCCATACCCCACAGTTTGGGGTAAGTAAATACCACTACATACCAAATCTAGTGATTCAACTCAAAGATTCTGTTATGCATTCCTCTAGGTGAGCAAACTCCAGTGTCTGATAACTTTGATGATTCCCATCAGAGTAGTATAGTTTTTTGGGAACCGTACTGAGATAGATACAGTAATAGATCTAGAAAAAAAAAGATATGATACAAAAATGAGGATCACAACCAGATACATGGGGTGATACCAATCAATCCATATTTATTATCCTATTAGGTAAATAATCAATTCATCATGAAGATGTTCACGAAAATACCTAAGACATTACCTAGGGAAGGATGGCTGAATATAGAATCCTACTCTGGGCATCTTTGGGGACTGCAGCAACTCTATCAAAGAATTCATGTTGATGGATTCATACTTCTACGAGTAGGGAACAATATGCATCAACATTCATGGAAACAATCAAGGGCACAAACAATAATCAAACATATCCATGATACAAAGAACCGGAGAATCAATCCATGTAGAAAGGAATACAAGACATGTAGTAGGGTCCCTCATTGTGTTATTTTCCCCCAGGTACTTCCCTTGAACAACATCCCATGTCATTCCAAACTATGTCTTATAGAATATGGGTACATCATTTGTACATTAATTCACATGCATTTTCCATTCATCAAGGGTCGACCTGTGTACTCTGGTCATGTGCTAGTATATTTTATCTACCCATGTTCACCTCCCTGTTTACCAATACATAGGGTAGTCCATGTACTTGGACTAGCAAAAGTCAAGTGGTGGGGTACACACAATGTAGGAAACCCGAGTACTCCACCCCCATGTCTGTGTATCTCCCAAAATACATATTGAGTCTCTATAAAGGGTATATATGCCATGTGACAGTTTCAAATTCCATGTTATAGGGTCACACGCCATATGACAAATACCTATATCCAAAAACCATTTATGCCGATCAACGGGGACCACATTTTATATAACCCAAGGTTACATGCCTTGTTTGTTGAATTTTTATAGAATTTTGTGTTCTTCCTCCCATGCATTGGATGATCTTCCTAGTTCTAGTATGATGGTCCAATAACCTCGATAATTTGGATCTATGATTTTCTATTTACCCTAAATCCAAATCTTGGTGTTTGGGGACTTCAATCGACACGGAATAAAACATTAAATCCATATGAGTAAAACTACCCAACGAATAATATATCCCAAATCACATCGATTCATCCCTCATTTTCACTTTCACAACTCTGTTTGGTTATCTCTTTGTTTTATTAGTAATTTTAGATTGTTTCACCCTAAAATAGAGGTGAAAAGATGATTCCTTCATATCCCTATGAAGAATGAAGAAAATTTTTAGAAAAAGTGGGATATAATTTGACATGAACTACCCTGAGAAATAACAACGACCATTGTTCATTCCTTCTTTTATCAATTCCTATTATAATGACCAACAATTAAAGAAAAATTATAATCAACCCCCTAAATCTGGAAATTAAAACCCATACTACAAGAATGATTGAACTATGGAGAAACCTATTCATTGTTAGGTTCGTGTTCATCATGTAATCTGAAAATGGGGGATAGGATACCATTCGATTTCTGTTGGTGAATCCATTCTAGAAAAATTCTCAATCCCAGTCTATGTCGTCACCTCCAAGAAAATTATCTAGGGTTTCTATTCATATCCTCCTTGGAATTTCTAGGGTTGTGAGATTAAATTTGGATCCCTACATATAGGCTTTTTAAATGAAAATGCATCATTGCACAAATGAAATGGTAAATGAAAACAAATTCATTGTTTATTTTATTCATTAAAAATGTGCAAAACTACTTTTCTCATCTGACCTGTGTCGGATGATGTTAGGCCTCACCTTGGGTAGTAACTACTCTAAACACAATCGAGGCCTTAGATTATAATACTAGAACCCATTTAGATGTTATTTTTATTTTTCAGGGAAAAATTCATACTTTCAAAAAAATTAATTTAATATTTTTTTTAAAACATTTCCAAGTACACTGATCCTCGTAATTGCACGTCGTCTCAACACCTTGTCACTAATTTAATGCATATACTATATAAATAAGAAAACTAAAAATCCATGACATTATAAGGAATGATACCATGTCATTTATTTATGTCATAATAAATAATTAGGTTCAATTTTTTACCATCCATTAGACATGGAAATGGGTGAAACATATGTGAAACCAAACACATTAATTACTATTAATAAATCCATGTCACATATATTGTATACATGCCATGTATATTTAAGACTCATTAATTATATTAGAAACCATACATTTTTAGAGTCATGTGGAAATTAAATAGCTAACTATTAGTAATCAAATATTAAATTTATTTTTGAAAATATTTCTATTTGTAGGTTCAAGACAAATCACACCAGAATGGTGGTGCAGAAAAACATGTCAATCCTCTAAATGCGTAATTATTGAAAGGAACCTTCTTGGGGTATGTATAATTGAGTTTTTAAACTCTAACGACATTTATATAATTTATTAAAGAAGTTCTAGAACATAATAACAAAGAATATACTTATGGTATATAAATCTAATAGTCTATGACCAATGAATTGGTGCATGCATAATTACGAAAGATTATAATATGATGAAACTTGAGGGTTGAGTTATAGAACACTTACCATATAATCATATGATTCCCAAAATACATTATTAGACTCAATATTGAGATGTATTACAATATATCTAAATAATGTATCAATTCACTTGAAAGAGGTCATATAGACTTGCACTTTGATAACTTCATTGAGATAATGATAAATTAAAAATGAAGAAAAAAATTATGATCTTACCGAGTGGAATCCAATGAGGTGAATGGTAATTCATTTTGATTAAGGATGGATGAACGCGATCAAAATCTATTAAATAGACTCAATAGAGATCAACATAGGGAATATGAGACTTTTTTCTTATTGGTGATGAAAAGAGGTGAAGAAATGTTAAAGCATTTATTTAAGGGAAAATTCATCATTTCACCCAAACATTTTAATCGTACATTTTGGTTGCATGGTTGGTCAAATAATGCACTAACAACATTCCATCTTCTGTGATATGTTGGTATCTAGACTATTTTGATGCATGGTTTGGGATACCATGTGCCAAATCAGTGAATTACATATAATAAAAATATAAAACTTGTCTAATAGGTATCCGACCCCCGGTTCTTGGTTAGGGGAAAACATGCACCCTAATTCCCCTCATTGTCCCACCCCACATGGTTTGGGGAGACCATTCTAGATCATTTTTTTGGTTTCTACCATCTATAAGGCCTACTATATTTTCTATAGGCTAGGGTTTTGAGCTCATATGAATCCCCACCCATCCCTGAAGCATTTATAACCTTGTAGCGCATCCATATTAGGTACATAATAATGAATTATTTTTTTTTGTAAAGGATCCATACATGAGATAAAAATTAGTTTCTTAAAGAATTCCCCCATAAAGGAAATTATCCCCAATTTCAACTTCCAAGGGCGGTGAAACACTTTTTGAGAACAAATATAGAGAATGGGCATGTTCATCATCCTCCTTCTCCAATGTATTATTTTTTACATAGTTGTGCTTCCATAGCCCATATACTTGTGGGAAAGACCAAACTCAAAAAGAATTTTTCTCCAGTCAATTATGTCAATAATATAACCCTTGAATAAAGCATATACATCTAAATTATCATTATTGGGATCAAAATTATGGGACCTTTCAACATGACACTGGAAAATCAGTGAAATATGAAAGACCCTGTCAATAGAATGAACCTCGAAGGTAGTAGCAACTCATATGCTATTGGGATGACTCACTACATTAACTCAAGATAACCTACATGATGAATTGAATTCATCTTTTTCATCTATTTCTATATATTTCCAATCCTAGGTGACACCCATAGGAAAACATGATCTATGACCACAAACTCTAGAGGTATTCAATGTAAATATGTATAATATTTATATCTAGATAAACTGTAGACATATAATACCTAATTAGAAAAAAATAATCCAAGATCCCTATATATGATGAGGACCCAGTAGGGATTCTTATTCTTCCTCTAACCAACACATGGGTGAATGGAATGACCAGCCAGAAATGGCCTAAAAAATAATCCCACTGAATTTTATCATGAAAGGTAATATTATAAGAAACATGAATAGAGGTATATGATTATTCAATTAACCACTGAAATAAATTATTCATCCTTGGATCATATCCTGTAACAAATGTATCATGCATTCTGATAGTCCATCAATCTGAGGGCGGGTATCTATATTTATAAGAACCTGTGTACCCATTGGTTTTTGTATACCACAGACGAATGGTGATGTGAAACGAGAATCCCTATCTGAAAAAATAGTATGATGGACACTGTGTAGTGGTATGATATCCCAAACATACATTTTTCATATCTCCTCTGTTAGGAATGTCACCCAATGTGGATGACGGTAGGATAAATTCCTCAGTATGTCAACAATAATCCAAACTGCATCACTGGCTCGAGGAGACCTTGGTATGATAACTATAATTTCCATGGAAATAGATTCCCATTTCCATTCAATGAATGGAAGTTACTGTAACAATCGTGTAGGTAAATGGTGTTATTCCTTCACTTTCTCACAGGTATAACACCTAGTAATAAAAATTCTATCTAAAACTTCATCCCAAGCCACCAATACCTGCATTACATATCTTCACACAATTTAGAGATTCTTAGTAGAACATTACATCGAGAATTCTAGGACTCTCACATCAATATATATCAAAAATCTATAGGAACATAGATATAGACTTTAATAAAAATAACCTTGTCTCTCTCCATAGACTAATTCAGAGGTGATTCATCTACTGAAATAACACAATGAGAACCAAGATGTCTGGATATGAAAATTTCTTAATCTTCAACATATCAAGTAGGGAAGAGGTAACTGTCAAGGCTGAAAGATATGACTTCTAGAGACTATCATAAAAATCTTGTTTAACCTTTGAAAATATGTCCATGAATTTTCATTCACCACAGGATTATTGTATGGAATGTTCCCAATATATTTTTCACACTGAGCTAATAACTACATTTCTATTTCAAGGTATACAATAAATCTATAATCCGTGGATTAAATATATTTGACCCCAATTCACCATTTTCAATTCATTTCACACTAAGAAAATATATATTTTTGGAATATTTAGCTTGTATACACCAAAAAGTTCTCACTCATCTGATAGTGTCTCTATAAATATATGAAATGGAAAAATACTGATATATCGAGTTCATGCCTTAGGTATCTTCTACGGTGAGGCCTCTACTACTGAGATACTTATGTAAGGACTCTATACTCCTATATGGTCACTACACCTTGGTTAATTCCTGATACATGATAGAACATTTTATAACATCTTCCAAACTCTAGAAGAAAGATTATATTTGCAGAGAAAATACTCTTTTTGTAATATATAAATGGTTTATCATACACATTTGATCATCAAAACATAATTCCCTTTTTCATAAGAACAATAAGAGGTTATTCATTGTGTGAAAATTATTGTATGAGATGCCTATAATATCCATCTATGGACATGAAAATAAATATATTAAAAAAATTATTTTGAATATCCCTAGATACCATAGGACTCACCTTATCAATATCAACCTATATTGATGACTCTATGATAATATGACCCTATAGGTGAAGATTTTCAATCTATATGTGGAACATACAAATACATGTAATATTGTTGATGACCTCCTTATGCACTCATAATGATTTCAAGGTGCATTTAATGTATTCTAATATTCTGATAATGATCATTGTATTCATCCAAATATAATATAACTGATGAATCTAGATAGTGGTGGAAAAACATTTTCATCAACACTAGAATATGAAAGGTATATTAATAATTATTATCCTTATTAGGAGATACTCATAAAGACTATATCTACTATTTAATTTTGTATGATGTAATTCCTAATGTCTAACTTGCTCCTAATATAGCTGGATATGATGCTGATTTTATAAAACAACCTCAGACCTAGATGCAGGTAAGAAAGATCATCTAGATGAGGATGTTGATATGGGTTCTTGATTGTTTACTAGTTTAACCAATTGTAATCCACACTTAAATGAATGTTCATATCTTCCATATAGGGGGAATGTATTGGTGAACCCCATAAAGTATTGATATACAGTATAATACCTTTGTACTATAAATAATCAAACCATATATTGAGATCTTGTAGCTCAGTAGCATATATCCTATATATAGGAATAGAAAATGTAACTCCTTCTAGAATGATCTTTATTGTATTCTCAACATCTCTATTAGGTGGTAACTAGAGAATCATTGGGAAAGAGTCCATGAAATGATAAACTATTTCTGTGAAAATTATATGGTGTAATCCCTTATCCTTCATGAAGAGAATATAAATAAATGTGTTCATTCCACATATCCCATGATTCTATTGTTCCCCTCTACTAGAATAGAAATCAAACTCACCTTTGTGTAGATAACTACGTCCGTTAATTGATGTAAATGATTCTCTATAGCTATTTCAGTCTATATTGGCATGATGACGAACTAACCAATTCATCCCAAAAATGGATTCAATGCCCATAATTTCATGAACTAAGAGGTCCCACAATAATTGGTAAATGACTAACACAAGAGTAATGTCCATACATTGTCATATTCCATCTCACCATACTCCCAAACATGTGTCCAAGCTCATTACACCACAATAATACTACATTTCCATCTCGATACGTTTCATTATTGATAAGGAGATGAAGGATTGTGAAGCCCCGGTTTCAAACTAGAATATTCCATAATGGAATCTATTAGAACTATATAGAATACAATAAGTTGTTTTACACTCTTATCCTCAAGTACCATTTATAGAGCATTCAACTGACATAATCCATGGTCTTGTTCTACAACTAAACTACCCATATCATGATTGCTTTGGTGGCGCTGCTGAAAATCTAAAGTTTTTTTATTATGTAAATGGAATCATTCTTGGGAAGTGAAGTTGGTACTACATTTACTCCCCTATTTATATTTCCTAAAAGATCCTACCCTCTATTGTGGACCTGGTGTAGAGCCTTTTATATTAGAAGTAGATTGAATGTTCTTGCAGAATATCTGAATATGCCCCATACGAACACACTCCTGACACTCTAGAGGGTATATATCAGACTGATGATTCATATTCCACTTCCATACATACAGATGGATTACCAATAAGTTACTAGTAGGATTTATTTGGTTTCAACTGCCATAATGACAAACCTCAATGTAACTTTTCATGCTACTTGAAGAGCTTCTGGCCTACCTCAACACTAATACTTTATTAATGATATTTTCACCTTCCCTAAGGCTGCACTCAGTGAGAAGATAATTATTGATGATCTTTGAAAAATATAAGTAGGACAAAGGCCTATAGCTTTGTAAAGATCGCATACTAAATACCAGCCTCAATGCATCAAGCATGGGAAATATCATTACCAACATGAAGTTGTAAAAAATGTTATAACTCTATAAAATATGCGGAATAATATATTCCATAAATATCACAATAATCGAGATGCATGAATTATCTGGATTAGTCATCTCATAGTGTCTAAGGAATGAAATGATTATACAAGGAAGTCTTAAAATAATCCCAAATAATGAAATGATGATGGCGAGATCATGTAATCACATCCAACTATCACTTGGACGAATCTTGTCGCATATAGGTATAAAGATTGACTCAAAGGTCTAAGTACATATCTAGAATTTCATTTATAGAAGGTGTTTCCTCCAACCAAAACTCCAAACATATATACCATCATCCCCTAAAAACGTTGGAGATAGATTCTGCTAGAACTCACGAGTCAGATCAAACATCCTATGAGCATGTCCGGAAACACTTTATATGGACTCCATTATTCATTGGATACTATCACGAAGATGATCATGTGTTCTGATACTTGGTTAAATAGATGGTGCCCCATGTGGCACTTTTGGAAGTGTGACAAGCAGATTATATCCCACCACATTAGAAGCATTAATTTCTTCACCCTTTTGGCACACGAAATTGAGACGCCATAGAAGCATTGGTCAATAAATTACAAACACATTCCTTAGAACAATTAAAAGAAGTATATAGATAGAAATAATTAAATATTTACAAAAGGAAAGGAGAAATACCGGATTTATAATAGATTGAATACCTATATATAAGGCCAGTTATTTGAAATTATTCTAATTTAAATTTTAAGGTTTCAGTAGTTGAAAAGAGAATAGTACTTTTCTTCTTCATTTTCCGGAAACCACTTTATTTCATATGTAATTTTTTACTATTAAAATATTTTATTATAATATTATATCATATTTCAATTAAAATGAATTTTAATTTATGATGAATTTGGGAACATAAAATTTATCATGTAATACGATATCCATTTAATCTCTATTTTACCTCATTTACATTCAACTTCAGAATGTAACCTATTATGCATGATGCCATGACTTGGAAAACTACACATTCTAACCCACAAGGACCCAAACACCAAATTAATTCAAACATGAAATCACTGAATCATAGACAATGAAATACGTAGGGAAAATATGAAAACCATATCACTACTCGAAAATGATAGGAAAATAAGAAATTCTTGCAGTGAAGTGCACCAACATGGGATGGAAATTTGCATTGAATATGAATTCTAGGTTCCTATGATGATACATGAAATAATTATTCTTTAACTCTTATCATCGGCCATGGATGAAATGAAATCATCCATAATAATAATAACAATAAGCAATAAAAATCATGTTAATCACCCAATATTGATTGGATATAAACTATAATATAAAAGAAACAAACAATAATAATAATTTAGGAAACTAAAAATTTACCTGAAACATAGGTTAACTACGCCCAGGAACAACATATAACCATATTCCTAAGAATTCATAATATAAAGCATATTGTCTTTGAGTAGTAATGAATGAAATTAATTCCTTTGATACCAATTTGTAATATCCTGAACCTATGATCCACTCGAATGATCCTCGAGCTCAGTTGGCCACATGGCCGATGAGAATCTTCCCAAACTCTAGAGGATGAGGACTAGAAGTTGGGGCCTTCCGTATGTTTGTAGAGATATTATAACCTCATTTCCAGAGTTTTCCAATGTGGATAATTATAATAGGATGTAAATTGTGGAATTAATATAATTATAAGATTTAAAAATAAAAGTAGTATTGAGTAATAAATAAATTAAAATATAATAATCATACAAAAAAGATGATTATACTTGTCATGATTTTCTAATACTAGAAAAAAATGTATACAAGGAAGCATACAATACATTAAATAAAATAGTATAAAAAAATTATGACCATCATGAGATCCACCTATTTTGTATACTATTATGATCCATCCCAAGCGAGTAAGCAAAATCAAGTGTCTAGAGTGGGATGCTTCCCCTTGTTGACACCTAAAAACATGTATTATATTCAGGTACCAACGAAATCCAAGATAATATGTGAGATAATTAAAATTAGTCCACCAAAAATGGAATATATAATATTATGTCTATGTAATATAAATTGAAACAATTTTCATGCATGAATATATTAAATTAAATTGGTATAGTAACATAAATTCCCGTGTACCAGCTTCAGCCTCAACTGGTGTATGAATGTGTATCAATTTTATTTTTTTATTATTTTCAAATTCATATAGTAAATCATGTGAGTTATAACCATCATTAACACCAACCTGGGTAATAATAGTAATGGATGCATGGTATAAAAGTAATCTTATGCTGATGATACTGGGGAGTAAGATCCAAGGTAAAAATTATGGTATTGTGAAGTAATACTGATAAAGAAGAATACAAGGTAATAAACATGGAATAAATGATATCAAAACTCAATATAAATCTTTAATAATATGTACCTCTGATATAGGGGTAAGAGTGAAATACAAGAGGCATCTCCCAATCCATTCAATAATAATATTTATATTTTGGTCCAAGGATTCCATCGAAGGTAAAATGGGTAAGCAATGAATGGGCCTGATGGATGTAACCATGCCATGTCATGCCTATAGATATCATGTTGTCTTGAAGAAATGTATCCCAGGAATCTAATAATAATAGTTTTGTGATCCTATGGTTTCATACTTGGAATCCAAAAATAATCAATGATCGAATTCCATGGTAGGACTCACCCGTGGAAACTGAAATCACTGAATTGGAATAGTGTCCCTGAGTGCTCATGGAATTACCTCAAAAATACAAGGATAACATGAGACTGACCAATCCTATAGTAATTTTAATGTCAATATGCATCTTGTAACTATATATTGATTAAATAATTAATTAAGTCCATTTAATACAAACATTGTTTAAGAGGTTATTTAGTTTTGGTTGTTGCCAATCATTAGTGTTACATAGAATTAATAGGCATGAAACAATTTCATTCATTTAATCCATAAGACATTAATTATCTTCACTATGATATGTACCATTAGACATAGAAAGTGGTTATATGGATGTTAATTTGAAACCATTTAATTACATTTAATTTGGAAAACCCGCATACATAGACGCTTTCCATGTAAATTTAAGATTTATTCTTTATATTGAAACACATAAATTAGAATGGTCAAGTGGAAATTTCAAGGACAATGATTTTCAATTCAAAATCCATTTTTGTTGGGAATGTCTTACCAATATTAGGATCAAGCCATAGAACACCCTAATGGTGGAGAAGAAAAACATGTAAAACCACTAAGGGAATAATTATGAAAAAAACCCTATATGGGGTTGATAACGTTGAGGTTATAACATCCAAAATAAAGAATATATATTATTAACAAAGCATTAGAGCATAATCATAGTGACCAAATGATAGGCATATGAATCTAATATGACACTTTCTACGAAATTAGCAAGCTCAAATTTATGAAAATTTATAAAATGGAGAAATATAAGTGTTGAGGTATTGACCACCAACCTAATACTAATTCAATTGTTCTCATCCAATAACAGCTTCTATTTTATAATTTATTGGAAGATAATAGATGAATTGATTAATGTCCAACAAATATGGCATTGTATCCAACACCTCAATAAATCCATCGAGAGAAAGATAATAGAATAATAGATAAAAATTAATTGATATCACATCTATATGAATCTAATTAGATGAATGGTTAATCGATCTGATTAAATTTGGAGGAAAGGTTTAAAAAAACTAAAAAGTAGTATCAATAGAGCTCAAAAGAGACAAAAGGTTTCTTTTATACCCACTAGAGAAGAATTGAGAAAAATGAATTTTTACAATAATTTATTGAACTAAATTTCTCAATTTCCCCAAAAATCTAGGGTTGCATTATTTGGATACATGGTTAGCTAAATCGTTTTCCAACCATGTTCCATATGATGTGATAAGGGGGAATCCCCATGGTTAGACCACATAGTTAGGGAAAACATGAGAAAATTGTTTGAATAACTGTTTCTAAAAACTATAAACGTTTATCATGTGTCTGTGGCCCTTGGTACATGGTTTGGTAAAAATGTCCACCCTTCATCACCCCACCATCCATCACAAAGTTTCTATAGAGACCTTGGGTGTTAGGACAGATGGTTTAAACTAACCGTGCAGCTTATCGTTTTTATCTACCAACCAGGGTTTAAAGCTCAAAAATCCCAAGACACAACAAAAGAATTTATAACCACAGAGGTAATACATAGTAGGTCATAATAAAGAAATAGACCAAATTTTATTAGGATTCAAACTTGGCATAAAAACAATTTTCTTACACATACATCAATGTGAAATATATCATTCTTCTCTATATGATTCTATTTACTTTTACACATTCAATTATTATTTTTCATGTTGTTATTATTATTATATGTTATATCGATGGATGCGAATATGAATTGGGGTATTTTCTAAATTTTTAAAAACAGTCCCTATAAAATGAAATTGTTCTAGGTCAACCAAAATAATTATCTGATAATGCATTTACATGTAGATAGATACCAAAAATAAGGGAAAAATTATTTTTTCAATTGAGTACATAATATTATATTATATTTTATAAATTTATAATTATTATTAATATATATATATGTTATGAAATGGTTAATATATTATTAAAATTTTAATATAATAGTTAACTTGGGTGGACACATTATAGTCACATAATTTTATTAAATCTTCTGATCTACAAGTCACAAGACAGTGAACCATGATATCCACCCTACATATAGGGAATATTATATCGAACTGATTTGAGGATTGAAACTACTTCCCCATGATTTTCTAATCCCTGGATCGATGCATTTAATATTTTCTGACAAGAAAATAGAATCTATAAATTCTAACTGTTTTGAAACATTATTGATTTAAATAATATAATAAAATTATATAAAAACAAGAAACCATCAAATTATTTTCCAAACTATAATAAAAATATAATTTATTACAACAAGGATTCATGAAAATTATCACCATTGAATTATTTTTTAAAGAATAACCATTTATGATTAATGCATTAATCAGAAACCAACTAATGACACCTCTAATTTAGGATCTTAATTCGTCCCTTATCAAGCCCCTAAAAATTTCCTCATTTCCACAAGATGGAAACATACTCCTGAAAATCATTATATAAATGTGATAATTATTTATCTTCATAAATATATTATTACACAATATATAAACATGGATGTTAGTCAAGAAAACATAAATTATAGTTTTAAGGATAAAATATAATGTATTATTACAATTTTAATTAATAAAATATATCATGTTATAACATCAGTTATAGTTATCCAATGGAAAAATTTCACCCCATTTTAGTAACTCAAACTTTGAAACATTTCAAAAATGAATTAAATTTCAATTATAAGAAATATTTTCAAGATAGTTTGTTAAAAAGTCATTTTTTATTTTTATTGAAAAGAAACCATGATTTAAAATACACATTTGAAATATAATAAGAAGGATCAAAAATTATGAAATTGTACTCTAAAAAGCAAATCAATGATTTAATATCATAAATACTATCATAATAATTACAAATTCATAGGATCTTTATAAATACTGAACTAAGAATAAAATAAGGCATAAAATAAAAGGTAAATAGAAATTTCATCCACTCAAGTATATAAAAAAATAGAACATTATACAATATTGAAAACTAAACAATAAAAAAAGAGAACTAAAAGTAAATAACCTAATGAGACTTGAATTAGGGAAACTAAATTCATCTAAACCTAGGATCCTCATACTATATAATGATTTAGAGAATCCCTTTACATTTTAAACATGGGTTTCAATGGTGATAATTTATTATAATAGTGGGTTTGTGAAACATAGTTGATGTCACCACACCTATATGAATACTACTAATGGGAGAATATTATGTCTTAGATGCTATTTAAACCAATATGATGGCACCACAAAAATATATACTGACCCATATGTTTAACAGATCAATATTACTTATTAATATATGTATAATCATTAAATAAAAAAAATCCATCCTATAATTGTATAGGTCTAGTCACTTTTGAAATCTGGATACATAAATCAAATAGTTGATAACTAAATAGTATCTCAAAAAGTTCCTACAATGTAAAACCATTTTTTCAATTATCATAGATAATACATTACTTCATAATCTCGTTAAAGGAAACACAAAAATGATTGATTAAAGTAACTCAATAAAGGTAAATAAAGGGGATATCAATTATCATAAATTCATAAAATGTGAATAAGGGTATGAGAACATGAGAATAAAATTTGGATTCAATAACCTACTTGTCATATATCATAAACATGAGTCATGGTATAAAACAATTTAGTTCAAAATACATGAATCATAAATGAATCAATAAATATCCATGTGGACCAAAAATTGTCATATAAAATTTATTATTGGCATAAACATAATTTTTTACATTGTGAACATGTATTTATAAAAAAATGTTATCACGTTAAGTTAAGGGAATGAAATCAGGTCCTCAAATAAATTTATGAGCATGAAATCCATGTTTGCAGATAAACTTGTGAACATGTAATCATGTTCTGGCATAAAATATTTATATCATATGTTTCAATCGATACAAATTATATTTGATGGAGATATAAGTCACACCAATCCACTGTTATAATTTGACCACCATAATTTTTTAGAGTAAAAACTCATTTGTGGTTATAATATTACCATTGTTCTTGATTATAATGTAACCACCATCAAATAATGAAAATAATTCTATTGTCGTCCAAAAGATGATAAACCATTAATCATATCAGAACTCATGAATAAAAGGGTCTCGTTAACATTTAATCAAAGAATAACCCATCGAAAAGAAATAGGTTTCATAAATAATCTTTCATAAGAGTAATAAACCTACTATAGATGAAATAAGGTTTATATAATTGTATTATAACCCTAGTAAATATAATACAACATAAAATGATGATGAATTTGATGTAAAAGAAAGTTTTATTATCACATGAACCATTAGTAATATAAAATTAAAATTTCAATTTGAAATCCACTGTCCCTAGACAAAATTTACACAACACAATTTGAAAATATTTTTCATTGAAAAAATAATTTGAAATTTATTATTAAATATTTAATACATTTTATTACCATGATTTTGGATAATTATTTTCATGTTTAATATGTTAAAAGAATACATTTCATTCACAATATGGTAAAAATCAAAATAATCTCATTCTAAAAATGATAAATATAATACATGAATATAAATTTCTAAAAAAAACAACATTAAAAATGAATTTGAAAAATATTGAAATAATAGTAAATAATTAGTATTTTTGAAACATGGAAGTGGATGATAAATGATATTCATATATAGAGGGAAATAAATTCACATTCCCTAACAAAATTTATGTGGACTCATCTGTATGTAAATGGAGGAAAAAATAAAAAAAATATTTTCCTGATATAATAAAATTATAAAAAAATAAATTATGTTCTTAAGTGATATATTATAATAATTATTAATCAGAAGCATAATAATATGAAATCCTAATAAATAATGAGATTTTATCAACAAACCCTAAACATTTTGTTCCTTAATTCCCATTAAAGTATAACATAAATTGAATTATTAATCATAATTATAAATATTATATTCATGATATAACCTAAATATATAGGAGTATATATTGCACACAAAAGAAATGAGTGGTAAATATTTCATATGTCTCTATCAATTAAATGAGAGATTGGAATCCCATTACCATAATTCTTGATATTCTTTGAACACATTAATTTCTCATTTATAATAAATATTGTTTTTTATATATATTATAAAAAATTACCATAATTTATATAATGCCACATAATAATTACATATAACTCGTTATCACTTTTATATTAAAAATTTCATGTTAAAATATAGTTTAGTGTAATAATTGATTCTTTTTCATGAATATTTTGGTTTGAGAAAATAAGTCCTCTAAAATAAATCCTTGTTCTAGAATATATATATTTTTATCCAAAATATTAATATAATATATATTCATTATATATATAATTAGAAATCCATACGATTTAGAGATAGAAAATAAATTACACATTTAATAGAGATGGTAGTTAAAATGTACGCGTGAACATTATTTCAATTTCCAAAACAGATGAAACGAATGAAAGGTAAATATTAATTAACCATTAAAGAATAATTTTAAGAAATATATATAATATATATTCATTTAATCTAACCTTATTATAATCTGTATCAAAATATAATAAAAATTATATCACATTGCTTTGTTGAGGCTGTAGTCAACACGTACGCATGACTGATGTTATCATTTCATGATATTTAAAGGTAAGATGGTATATATGATATCTTAATGAAAAAAATAGAATTATGACATTAATAAAATAAAAAATCATTAAATCCATGACTATATCTATCCATGGGTGTTGGGGATGGAAAACGAATTAAAGCAGTTCACAAGGATGCACTCCTCCACAAACTAGATCAATAGATTCATTTCAAATTTGTGGGTATTGGAGAAGGATTTAGATTATTAAATAAAAATAATACCATCATTTAATTTTTTATTTACCATAATTATCATATCATAATATCTTATGATTAATTTTTGTTGGTTGTATAATAAATATAACAAAAACATAACATTAAAACTAAAAACTCTTCATCAGAGAAATTATTTTGGTGAATACGTAAATCCTTATTAGGAGGGCTTACAAATAAACAAGGAATCTCATATATGGGGATGTATTTGAATAAATTAATTGGGAAGTTATTTTATAAACTGAATGTATTTGGATGTGAAGATAGGAGAAGATAAGAGGTGTACTTTTAAATGTGGGGGAGTGGATAGAAATGGATTTTTTATAAAGAAAAAGTTATACCTATATTTTTATCTTCATTGAAGGAAAATAAATGACTAATTATCAATCAATAGATGTTATAATATCTAAATATGTTCATTTAATATGATTTTAACATGTTTTTAAGTCATCATATCCCTTATTATTTTTAACCCCTAGTAACCCATTTTGAACCTTAACTACAGTAATTGTGTTTTTCTGATTTTACTAATAATTATGGATGGAAAATAATTTTAAATTATTATATAATATTAATAATGAGGAATAATAATATCGAATCTATTTTTTCAATGAAAAATACAAAAAAATCAATAATTTTATTTTAATTTAAAACGCCGAAACAAGGAAATTTTTTTGTTTTCCCAGGAGATTGTTTTCATAGAGAAAGATTTAATATCTTAATTTAATGTGGAATTTATTTAAATTTCCTAATTTGGAATAATAATAACAAAATTTAAAAGGATATAATATTAATAATTTTTTATAAATAAAATACAACTATAAATAATCATTAAACAAAAGGGTATATTTTAATAAAAAGTATTTTTTTATATTTCATCCATAAATCTAAAAATTTAAAAAATATTCCAAAAAATCAAACCAATTTAATAATAATAGGTCAATTTATAATGAAATTATTATTTTTAAGTAAAATATCATAATAAAAAATAGTAATATTTCACAAAAAAGTCAGTAAAACTATTTTTTTATAATTACATATTTTCAGTATATTTTATTGGCATTAATAAAAATTAATTTTTATTCGATCAATATATTATCATTAAAAATAATTTATATAGATTTTTGAAAATATGATTATGAATATTCATACAACCATGTTTTACGACAATATTATGATATACTTATTTTAATAGTAGTATATTGGGGTGTATTAAATATATTTGTTTCGTGTAATGCATGGTATGGAAAAAAAGCAAATTTATCTGATTTTTTTTACAAAAAACCACTTTTAGAAAAAAAATATCAATTATATTATATAAAATTAAATTATTATCATATAACCTAATATTACACCTCAAAAATTTATGATAGATTTACATTTAAATAAATTTTGTCTCTTCGATATCTTGCAACACACAACCTTGATTCTATGTGTAGCGTAATATAGTATATTATTAAAATATAATCACTAATTTAGGGGGTATGAATGGTTATAACAAAATTTTGAAATGTATACGGTCTAAAAATATTAAATAAATATAAATTTACAAAAAAATGATAAATCAATTTAATTAAAAGGAAATGTTTTCTAAAAAATTATATTTTCTAAAACGACATTTAGTAAAGCTTTGGACACATAATATAATATTAGTTTTTAAATTTATTTGAAATTTAATATGATCAAATTAATTAAATTTCCTAAATAATCATATTAGAACTATCTTTGGTTTAATTTGAAGGATTTTTATGAAATGTTTCTTTTTTCAATGAATAGTTATAAATAACAATTTTTTTTAAAACTATCATTTTTACAATAATTAAATTGTTAAATTATGTATTAAATTTGTTTGAAATGTAAATTATTTCAATAAAACTAAAATTTAAATAATATAATTTATTATAAAAAAATTATTATTGAATATTTATATAAAAACATACTTTACGTAGGAGAATTTTATATTTGGAATGTTTATTTCCATCTCTTTTAAGAGTATATTATCAAATTTGATTATACCAATTTTATGAATTATATTTGAAAAAATAGAATTTATATTTTTTAGAATAATATTTTTTATTATCTAAAAATATCTATTTAATTTTTTTACCATTATGAAAACTAAAAGATGTAAAAATTATTTACCGCATATATAGAAAAAATTTATTTACCAGGCAGTATAGTAAAAACCATAATGGATAAAAATGAAAAAATTGAAAAAAATTATGGAAACATATGTAACATCCCTCATCTGTGTTTTTAGAATGAAGCAACTTGGAATATTTTTTAACGATTTAATCGTGGATGAAATAGATTTGTTTTTAACAAATATTCATTTGTGTCATCTCCGCCACATATAAAATCCACCCGTCTCTTTCCCTCATCACAATTCCAATGATATTTTTTTCCAATACCTACCCAAAATACATCAATAACACATATATAAATCCTTGGTCCATCGATTAGATTATAAATCCATATGAAATAGGATTTTGGTGAAAACACAATGAAGTTGTTCAATGAAGAGGAAACATTCTAAAATGATCATTTTTATATTGATTATTATTCCACCATCTTGAAAAAAAATTCAACAATGTAAATATAAGAAAATTTTTATATAAAATAAATAATATATTATTATTTTATGTTCCTAACTATATACATCTCCTCTTACGTCAATTTGAAATGAAACAATTTGGTCGTGTCTACGACAGAACACTCTTTCGCAAACGGATATAAATCATTTTTCAAATACAAATCAAAAAATTGAATATTATTATGATGTTACTATATTTATAATAGAATGATATTAATATATTTTTTAAATTATAATATGACATATACCATTTACCTTACATGCATTTTAAATTTCAATAAAGTATATCATGTTCATGACGGACTACCTCCTCACGAAAATATGCAAGTAGTTTTTCACTTATGCTTCACATTGAATGTGTTATGGAAAAATTAAATGAATATATATTTGATATGTACAAAATAATACTATTCTGAAAAATTAATATATCAAATTATTTCATTCTGTTTAAACCATTATGAGTAAATGATAATGTCGCTAAGGAAAATATATAGCCAACCATCTCCACAGAATTATGGGATCCATTCTACATATTCAATTTTAAATAATGATAAAAAATGATATTTTTTAAAAAATTATAATAATATGAGTTATCTCTTTATGGATAATATGGATCTATATCCTCTACATAATATTGAAAACATTCTTGAGAAACACGTATGAGAAAACAGGGAACCTAACACCGGAACCATTGAATAAAATGAAATATTATTAACAAATGTGTGACAATATGTTATAATAGGATAATATATGATATTATAAATATGGATATAGTAATAATATAAATTAATAACAATATTTAGCTAATTATAAATGATTATAAATAACGATCAACAAAAATGAAGTATGTGGTGGGTGACTTCATCTCAATATGTTTTTTGGAGGAATATAGTAATGTTATCCACCTAGATTCTTTTAAATGTTTTATATAATTCCGCTTTTCAATTAATATCCTGAATAAATATTAATTCATGGTATTATAATTTTAAATTGTATTTTTATTCCTATATGGGGATTTGACTTGAAAATTACCAAGTGGTAGATAATTTCATATTTCTTTTCTACTAATTTTGTTATATTACTTCTTCATTGTCTCCTAAATTATAATATAATGTGTCCAAAAACTATTGACTATATGATTTTGATAAAAAAAAATAGAGTGGATTTAAATTTAAAATAAAATTTATTCCTTGATCCATTCTCACTTCATCATTATGATCATGCAAGGGTTTATTTCACAACGCCATTTCAATTGATATAGTTCACAATTAAATTACCATTAAAATATATTATTTTATAATTTATAATAAACACCATTAATGTTCATCTTATATGATTATTAATGATGATTTATTGGTAATAGTGTCATATTCTACTCTTTGGTTCTTAAAGTGGTTGATAATTGTTTTTAAATAAAATCTGACTTTATATACCTCTTGAGTAAAAAATTTATTCTTCCATAACAATGTTTTCTAAATTTTTATCTTTAATTTTTTTAATAAAAATGAGTTGTTAAAAAAATTTACACTTTTTTACTTTTTAATTTTTTTAAAGGGAATCACGATGTCATTTCCCAAAAAAATGCTCGTTCGGATTTTACCAAAACATTTAAAAGAATAATTATATAATATTGTAAGACATGAATTTAATTTTCTTCTATCAAGGAAAATAAAAGTATAAAATATTAAATAATATATTTCATAGGTTATATTAAATGAAAATATTTTATGAAATAATTTTGAGAAAATTTATTTTTAGAAATGTTTTCAATGTAATGAAATGATTTTTAAAACAAGAATGTGTATATTTTTTATGGTATTTATAATGCTACATGATGAAAACCATTGGAATTAACTATATTACAATGGGACATGTTGTATTTATATACCAATTATTATTTGTATAGATTATTTATGATAATATTTTGACCAAGGAATGTATTAACATTATCTTTTTTGATTCATATTTGTATTCATTAACTTTCCCTTAAAATATTCTATTTCCTTCAATTATTAAAAATTATGATTTCCCTAAATATAATATTATTTACCATGGAGATGTATATTTCCATATATTTATTTAATTTGTAAATATATTTTTATATACTAAAATATAATTCATTATCTAAGGAAGTATTATTAAATTGGAATTCCTTACTCAATATGGATATATAATTACAAGGCATATTGTTCATGAAGTATATCAATTAATCAATATATGAGGAATGATATGGTCTTGATGATATGGAATAGGCCTAGTTATTGGATTCTCCTTGATGCATCTTTAGTCTGATGGAATGAATCAATTGGAAAGACATATTTAAATTGGTTTTTAGTGTATATATACTTATCTGTTTTAAATAAAATTATTAATGGTATTGACCATAGAGGTATCATAATGTCTGAGGTCATGATGAAAAAAAATATTGAAGGTCAAAAATTTAGAATACATATAATAGTATCAATGATATTTTATAGTGAAATTATCTCTACATTCAATTTTTTTTCTAAATTTATCGAATAAGTGATGTTTTTTCAGTTATTTACCTTCACATGTTATGTGTGCGTCATCTATTCATGATAATGATCTTATATATATTGAATTTCAGTTCAATTAATTTTCCTTCCATATTTTTTTATGCATTATTAGATCAGGATAGTCTTGTTATAAATTAATTGGAATGTGTGTTCATATATTTACATTTCATTATTAATTATTTTTATCTAACCATTCTAGTCATGTTATTGATAAAATGGAATGTGTGTTGATATATTTTCATTTAGATATTTTTTATTTGATATTGATCATGATTTATTTACTCATTATAGTATCAGTTATACAAAAAACCAATTCAATAACTTATCCCAACTTGATTTGTTTTCTTTTCATACAATCCAAAAAATATCATATTAAAGATATTAAAGGAAATTCTAGAGATAATAATGATTGTATTGAAAAAAATGTTGTAATTTTTGTACTCAAATTTAATTTGGGAATAATTTTTGTATACAGTTTATGAATAGAACTAATAAATTTATTCCATTGGGATGAAATCACGTGTATCTAGTGATAATGTTATAATGCAGACACCGGATCGGGGCTATTGGGATTGGATTCATTATAGTTTCAATCACAGCAAAGTTAATAGAAAATTTTTGGAATTATATTTTTTAAAAAATATATTATTAAACATAACCCTATGATAGTCATTTATGATATGAATAGAAGAGCATCCTATTGTTTTGTTAAAGTGGTAATTTTCTTCCCTGTAAATATATGCATATGTAGATAATACAAGTGGAGGTGGTTTTGGCACTGATGTATCTTGGGGTAATAAAACCAAAAATATATATTAGTAATTACTCGAGTAGTACCTAGTATATGAAAATGGGATTAAATATGAACTTTGTTTGACACACATTGGTGATTTTCTTTTGATAATTCAAATCTTCTTAGGAAATAATTATCAAGGACTTGAATAGATGATGATAATGAAGGAATTAATATAAAACTAAGGAGTCTCCAATTTAAAATAATTATTAATTTTTTATACAAATAATAATTGATTATAATTATTTTCGGATATTATTATTATTGATCATGCCGTACTACCAGATATTTTATAATTATTTCTCTTTAATAAATTTTAATTCTTCAATAGCTTGCCTTTTACGCAACATTGAGTTTAAAAGAATAGAAAGATTTCTTTAGTATAAATTTGACATCATATACTAGATATAAAATTATATATAATAAATAATTATAACTAATAAATGATATTAAAATATAGTCCTAAGTCAATGTGTTTGTATTGGAAATCATTTTGTAAATAATCACACAGTTTTAAAACAATCATATTATTCTTCAAAAATACATGTTCATCAAAAAATTAGTTTTTTTAAAAATAATTTGAAAAAATGAATATAATTTTTGAATATAGAATGAAGGATCTTCTTATAATTATTATTTCTTAAAAAAGTATTATAATTAAATAATAGTGAAATTATTTATTTTTATTGAAAATTGTATTTTATTTAAAAATCGATACAAAGAGAAGCTATCTTTTTAATAGTTTTTAAATATAAAAAATTTCATTTTAATTTAAATTATTTTTTATATATTTTTTAAAATATATTTTATATTAGTTTTTAATGAAAACCTTTTATCTTTTAAAATGGAATTTTTGTCCAAAAATTGTTCTTCATGGTGTTTAACAAGATTTATTATAATTAAAATTCAAAAATCTATGTGTTTGAAATTTAAAAAAAATTTATTTCAAATTTATATTAGGAAGTTAAAAATTTTATAAATAAACCCTTTTATTTTTTGTGATTTTGAATAGTAAATATTGTAAATTTTATTACCATGATAAAAGGTGTGTAAGGTAATTTATGATTAAAATAAAATTATAAATACTATAAAATTACCCTAAAACATGGAAAAAATTTATTGGATGAATAAAATTCAACCTATAATACCTATGGATCTCAATTAAGTCGTTTAATAGAAAGTTTTCCATTAAAATGACTTATATAATATTTAAATTAATGAAATACACAAAATGTGACATTCCTTATTTTTAATGTTTCTTATGTTCCTACATGGGGAAAACAATATGTAATGAGTGAATATAAATATGTTATTTTTAAATAATAAACATATATTCAAGATAAAAATTTATTTATGAATTTTGGGTCTCTAAAATGGGAATATCATATGTATAATATTTGTATAAAGAAAATTTAAATAATTCACATTCATATTTTAAATGCTATATTATTTTTAATTTAAGGATACCCAAAAGATAAATTCAACTATAAATATTAATCTTAAATATAAAATAATTACATTATTCTTTGTATTTTATTTATAATTAATTTAAATGAAATATTTATATTAAATAATTACTCAACGTTGTTGTAGTAATTATTTTTTAATGAAAATGTGAAATAATACATATTAAAATATAAAAAATTAATCAAATTTTAAATAAACAATAAGCTCAATGAATTTTAAAGAATACCATAAAATCATAGGGATATAATAAAACAATTTTTTTCATGATATATTTTTATCTTGATATATTTAAAAGTCCAAATAATAAATAGATCAAAATTTGAAACTGATGATATTTCATACAAAAAATATTATATTAAATTATATAAAAATAATAAATCATATTTAAATATAAAAATTAATTATAATATGGTCAATATATTATAAATTATTCATTTATGGTCTAATTAACATCACATTAGTATAAGTTACATCCTTTTAATATTGAAATACTTGGTACCATCATAAAAATTACAATATGATAACAAAGTGTTAATCAATATGATAAGACTTAAAAAATACCACAACATATCTAACAACCATTAGATTATGATATTAAAATATTATACATCCTTATAGTTGAATACATGTCATTTTTAGATGTATTTTTATTGTGGTTTAATTTATTATAAATTAATATTTTTGAGATTAAAACAGTTTCCCTAACCTCAATTATAAAAAAACACATCCTCCCTTAGAACTTCAAAACAAATGGATCCATTATCATCAACCATAACCTACCCATTTATATTATCGTAATCACGGGACATTTTATAGAGGTTCTTGTATTCTCAAATGTCCAACCCATGTTTCCCTATGTGGAGATCTAGAGGATGTTCTATAAGGAAGAAGTAATTGTCTTTATCAACATTTTCAAAATTATTTATTATTATTTGTCCTCGTCATGTTATTTTACAATATAAATTAAAAAATATAGTTTCAAATATTTGTTTTTATTTAATTATTATTATGGAACAACCAAATTCCACCTTTTATCCAACCTATAAAAAACAAAATCACCACACAAGTGTATATATGGTCTACCATCTCCACATCTTTGTGTATTCTCTTTTCACCACCAATAAAATGGATTTGTATAATGGCAGAAATAATATATATGTGTTAATTATAACCTTATATTGATTATGTAAAAATTTATACACCATAAACTTTTATATCATTTCACATTAATGGAATAATATCCTCGTTCATGCATACATATTACCTATTATCTCTAAAACACGATGTGATTCATTCTCTATGATCCCCACTGATGAAGGATTATATAAATTTATATAATGAATAAATAAAATATATATTAAAAAAATATAATTTATTAAATGATATAACAACAACATAGGATGATTATCTAGGAAATACACGACAAATCATGTAGTATTTTACACTATAATGAAGATAATAATGAAGCATCACTAACAAATGTGTGATAATAAGATCATAAATGATATCATAAATTTTAACACGGATACATATTAAGTTAATAATCTTAATTAATTCAATATACAGAAGTTTTAGATATTTATGAATGAATCATACCAAAGGTTAAGGTTAATTTCACAATCCCATTATCGTATGAGATTGTTTATATGTAAGTATTTATGGTTTTATATTAATCTTCCATGTCCAGGTTTTAAAAAAATGAGTTATAAAATATTATTAATATTAATGTAAAAAAATTAACTATCATTCTAGATGTGTGTGATTTTTTATTAAATTGGTTGAAATGAATTTTTTTATATGAGATACTTTTTGACCTATCTGAAAATAGTATAAGAATATTTTTTTTATAACTTATATTGAATGAAACAATTTCTTCACTCTTTCATTAAGCCTTAATTCGCTGAATCTTTACATACAATCATACATGGTTATTTTAATATAAATTTTCTTCTTTTTTAATTTCATTCCGTTATAAGAATATAAAATGTTTTAGAAGAATAATGGATATTTTTCTCATGAATTATAATCATATAATCTATCGAAAATAATTCCCTTTTATGATAACATTTTTTTAATGTTATGTATTCATTAATAGAGATTATTTTCAAGTATATCATTCCAATTAATCATATGGTTGGTTTATATTAATGATAGAATGATATTTATGAAACACATTTCATTTCAATGGGTTTTGTTACGATGGAATGATGTTTTTGAACACCAATTTATTCAATGTTTTTTTATATGATGAATGATTTTTCATCTTATAGAACACATATGCATTGTTTTCATTCTGTGATGGATGTGACCTATATCTTTCTCCAAATCATTAGGTAAAGATTTAAATGTCATGATATAATCCTGACTAGAACTATTAGTAAATTTTGTTAATTAATATAGGGATGAAATTATTATTGAACTCAGTTCAATAATAAAAGGATGGAATGGTGAGTGAAATCGACACAGTAAAGTACTTTTTCCAATATGTTGGTTGTCTAAATCATCCATTACCAATATGAAAAATATTTTCAAAGCTTATTTTTACTCTAAGAATTCAATATATTATATTATTCTATTTTTGAATATGTTTTTTGATGAAATTCTATGATTTATCAATTGATATGATATAATGATCTTTGATATTCATGATTTAGTTTTCAAAAGATACGTTTATATTATAAGGTCTTATGATATGATTTATATCTCCCTAATTTACCCTTACTAAGCATCTGAGCTAACACTGACTTATGTTTATTTTCCCTAAGTTATAAAGAAGGGTATTTAGTATGATGTGTCAAAAAATGGTTCTAGTAATGATAGAATAAGAGTGGGGGATATTGGTGTATTATAAATGAGTTGTTTATGTTTCTATGTTTCTAAAGAAACTAAACATATACAGTCTTGGAATTTTTTTGATATGTTTTGTGAAGAATGTTATTATATTTACATGAAATATCTCTCTATGAAAAGTTAGGGATGTCAGAGTTGGTATTAGAGAAATTTTTACTTGACTATTAGAAACTATGATGGTAAAACCATAGTAAGAACCATAAGGATAAGTATATATAGTGGTTTGACACCAACTATTTTATTAACAATCATGAATAACATAGGATAATACCAAAGGTGTCTTTAATTGAAATTTTATAATTAATTTCCCTTCAATATCTTGTTTTCTGATTATGATTAATGTTTCTTACATTATTCTTCTTTACGTAGTTAATGGAACTCGAATGATCCATGTTAATGCTAAATGTGATGGAAGTTGAAATGATTACCCACCAAAAAAACCAAATTTTATGGGATCTATAATTTAATATCATATTTATATGCTCAAAAAACATTCTTAAGAATTGAGTCATGAAGTTCATCCAAATGATAATAGGAGAGAACAATATTTTTTTGATTCCTTCATTAGGTATTTTCCCCCTTCTTTCACGAGGTCATCTGATCAAATAGTGGATAGGAAATTTATTAGTACCACTGAATGGATATTATTTACATATCCTATGTTCAAAACATGATAATTATATACTGAAAGTTGATCATTTGGATGTTAAAGCTTATGAATGGTGGAATGTTATCACATATATGATGAGAAGAGATAAAATTGAATCTATGGAATACGATGAGTTCAAAAAAAAGTCTAGAAAGTAATTTTCACGTATTTTTTTTAAAATATGGAGACGGAGTTCATTCTGCATTAGAAAAACAATGATGAATTCATTGGTACCTATGAAGAAAATTTTACAAGACGCACAAAGTACGCTTATGGAATTATCAACCAACCTGTGAGTACATTTAATGGATTATTCATTGGCGTAAAACAAAGTATCTGACGGTAATTATCAATAAGTTCATTCAATAGCTTTGATAAAATCGGTCGATGTGATCTCAATAATGAGATGATTATTTTTTCCAAACATCAGTGTTATGGGACTATTATGAAGAGAAAATCGGAATTCAAGGGAAACTCCAAAATAATAGTGAAAAGAAGATGCACTTTTCTATGTGCTCATATTATAGAAGGAAACAAAGTGACCACTTTCATAAGGGGAATAATAAATCATTTATGTATGTTAGATAAGGTTATCTAAAAATTTACTTCACATGTAATGAGAAAAAATAGCTATATATTTTAACCGAAAAAAGGATATACAAAATTAACATCCCACAAATAATTGTTTCAATTACGAGAAAAAGGGGAATTATGATAACCAATACCCTAATACAAGGGTTATCTATGATGACTAACATTTGAAACCTCTTATGAATAGATAAAATGGAAAATCACATGTGATCATTATTAGGAATGTTAAGTAGGACAATGAAGTCGAGAAACATTGACTTATCAACCACTGTAATGTCCAAAATGTTTTATTTGTTTTTTTATCCACCCCCTATTTTATTTATGAGTAATTTTATAAGGATATAGTCATATTATTTCAATATTTAGATGTTTAGTGGGATAGAAAACCTTATAATTTCATAATAGGCACATATAATGTTTATAATTCATCTCTAGTGGATGTTTGGGGGAATGTGCTTCTAGTAAATAAATGTATCCTATATTAAGTTGAAATCAATGAGACTCTTATCATGGGTTTTCTTTCACTAGGTGTAGCTGAAATAAATTTTTGAATAAGGGAAGACACATTTCATATTCATAGTTATTCGTTGATTGCCTATTGAATCAATGATGATAATAATCAAATAGACAAAATAATTTCCATAATATAGGTTTTTATTAATATATGTAAAGGATATCTATCCTATATGGATGGGGAGAAAATCACAATTTAATATACACATACGGAAGGTGAGTTTTTTGTTGTCTTTCCATAAGACATTTCTAGTATTCTACCAAACAATTATGTTTTGATTTCAATATAACTCAAACTAGATGCTAGACCTATATCAAATACTATGTATAGAATGAACCCAATTGAGATGTGGTAATTAAAGAAGAAAAATTGAGAAAATATTAACATGGGATTCATACAAACTAGTGTGTCACCTGAGGGTGCACCTATGGTGTTTGTTCTAAACAAAGATGTATCAATGAGAATCATAACAGTTTATCATAAACATATCATTTTCAATATTAAGAATAAATATCCTCCCCCTATATTTATGAAATAATAAAATAACAAAATAGAGATAAATATTTTCCAAGTTTGATCATCATTCTAGATATCATCAATTAAGGGTCAATAAAGGGGATATACACAAGATGTCATTCAATACATGGTATTGTCACAATGAGTATATAGTGATGAAATTCGGTCATAATAATTCTCACACTATCTCTATGGATATAATGAATAGTGTCATTAGAGACTATCTTGGTCAGATTGTTGTAGTCTTTATTTACAATATTATTTCATATTCAAATAGATATGAAAAACATGAAGATTACTTGAGGACTGTTCCAAATAACAGAAGAAATGAGAAGTACCATGAAAAATTTACCAGGTGTGAATTTTGGATTAAGATAGATTCATTTCTGGCACACATAATCTCAATATTGGGAATATTTGTTGATCTAGAAAAGATGAATGTTATTGAACGTCGTCCTAGACCAATAACAGAAACTGAGATGCAAAGTTTTCATGTATTTGATGGATATAATCAATGTTTTGGGAAATATTTTTCAAGATTATCTAATCCAATAACCAATTTTATTTGGAAATGGGTTAATTTCATATAGATGGAGTGGTGTGATGAAAAAATTAAAGAGATGAAAAAATGATAGTCAGTGAAACTATTATCACAATAACCTAAAATGGGGATAGATTTATGATCTAAAATGATGAGTCAATGATGGGTACGAGAACGTTTCTTAGGGAAACTAATATTGTGATAGCTTATTCCTCACAATATTTGATATCCCAAGAGAAAAAATACCCAAATAATGGTTTTTATTATGCAACTGTGATGTTTGTAATAACTATATAGTTGAATTGTATTTATGTAGAATGGTGTGATATTTATAATGAACATAATATTTTAACAAATATTTTCACTCCATTGGAGCTAAATATGTGCCAAAAAATATTGTTGGAGTTTTTTTAAGGATTATGACTACTCAATACATTATCTTCCAAGTAATGTGAATAAGGTGGTAGATGATTTGAGTCGAAAGGACCATGATATTCCATCTATGTTAAGGATCAGAAAATATCCAATATTTATGGATTTTCAAATAATGGATGTTGAAATTTTAAACATAGGGGATACATCATATCTTTTTCCATTGAATGTTAAACTATCTATAAAAGTAATGATTAAGGACGCCTAAAATAAAAATATAGAGATAAAAATGAATGTGATAAATATTACTAAGATCGCCTTTTTAGTTTGATATAATAATAACATTTAGGAACTAATATTCTATTCCTCCTATACTAGAACTAATGAAGGATTTGTTGGAATAGACTCATAGACCATCATTCCCTATTATTCCATTAAGTGTAATGATGTACTGGGAACTAGTATAATAGTTCAAGTTGGATGGAATAAAGAGAGATATTGAAGAATATGTTTCTCGTTGATTGGTTTATCACCATGTTATGGATTATAGATTATTGTCTAACATAATTTTAAAACCATTACACATACCAGAATAAAATGGGAAAATATCACCTTCGACATTTTCATTAGACATCCCAAATCATATAATGTCCATAATTCATTATGGGTTATAGTTGATCACCGTAAAATGTTGGTACACATCATTGGTATCAGATATAATATATCTCTTGACCATCATATATGTTTATATATAATATATGTTGTAATATTTCATGGATTACCACTTCCTATTATATGTGATCGGGATCTGAGGATTACATCAATGTTTTAGAGAACTATTCAGTTGACTCTCGATAAAGAGTTAATATTAAAATTTTCTTATCATCAAAGAGAATATGGTCAGTCTTAGAGTACAATTCAAACTCCAGAAGACATGTTCAGATCCACACCTATGGATTTCAATGGTTTTTTGGATCAACACCATCGTTTGGTATAGTTGTATTAAAACAATAACTTTCACTCCAGTATTATTATGAATCCAACTACAGTAGGAAGTGAAGAACTCTTACATATTAGATTAAGTAATGGAAATTAAGATATTGAGACATGATCATGATGAGGAAATGTCTTAGAAGTTCTAATATATTAAGTAGAACAATAGAGCAGTTTAATGTAGACAAAAATGTTATGCTACTAATTGATGAAAAGAACTACAGATTGTAGTGGGTGACAAGAGTTTTTATGAATTTTTCCTAGGAAGAGGCTAATTGTATTTGGTAATATGGTCAATGGATCCATAGGTATATTGGTTCTTTCATAATTCTCGATCAAGTTGGGAAGGTAGTTTATTGATGGGAGGTTCAACAGAATCTCTTCCTTGTTCAGGATGTGTTCCATGTATCTCTCTTGAGAAAGTATATTCGTTATCCTTCATATATACTTATCTAATACATCATACCACTATAAAAAGATATGCATTCTAAAGAACAACAAATAGATATTCTAAATCATTGTAAAAAATTTCAATGAAACAACACTGCTCTCTTGGATAATTATTTATAGTAGGACCACCAATTTTAGGAAGCATTGTGGGTACTTGAGGATTTGATGAGGCATAACTATCCATATATGTTTGTATCCAATTGACTATTTTTTGGTATAATTTATTTTTTTTTGTTGTAGAATGCAACACTCCAATTTTTTAATAATTATTTCTATTTAAATAATTTTAAATCTTCAGTAACATGCTTTGTAGGAAACCATGAGCTTAAATAAACGAAGAGCTGTTATTAGTAAAAATTACCATTATAAGATATCCATTAATTTTATTTGGATAAAATAATAATATATAATCAATGACATAATAATAGATGTCCTATTCAATACTAATATATTGGTGAGTTCTTTAAAATATTCATATTTTTTTAAATAACATTTTTCATCAAAAATTCTTTTCTCCCAATATTTTCATTTTTAATTTTTATTTTAATAAATTCATTTAAAAAATGCATTTTATATTTTAATTTATAATGAAAAATATATCTTAAAAGTATTATTCTCTAAATAATATTTATTTTTTATTGAATAATGAAAATACTAATTTTTATTGAAAAAAATATTTTCTTTTAAAATATATACATGGTGGAACAATGTTTTTGGTTATTTATATATTTAAATTAGTTATTTATTATTTAAAATAATTCAATTCTGGTGTTTGAGAAGTGTTTTACAAAATAAATTATTATAATAACAGTTTATGTTTTAGAAAATATTTTTTCTGAAAAACTGCTTTTCACGGCGTTTAACCGTTTTTATTTTAAATTAAATTCATTAACTTCTTTGTTTTTAATTTTGAAAATTTGATGCCAAATTTAAATTCAGGATATATATTTTTTAAAAATATGTCTTTTTTTGGATAATATTAATATTAATTGTGGTATTTTAGTATGCTATAAAAAAGGAAATTTAGGTAGTTTAGGATACAAATAAAATCACAAATGCCTAAAAAAGACCCTATATCATGAAAACAAAATCATGAAAAAAATTCAACCGATAAAACCTGCGAATCTCAATTAAGTAATTTAATAGACACAATCCCATGAAACTAACTTATATAATATTTTAATTAATGAATGGTATAAAATGCCACTTTCATTGTATTTTGTATCCCTTATGTGTCCAAATATGAACAGGTAATTTAAAGAAGGAATATAAATCTAATTTTTTAACATAATAAACATATTTTAATTATAGAAATTTATTTCCAAATTTTTGGTTTAATCAGACGAAATTATCATTATTATAATATTTAATTCAATGAAACATTAAAGATTCCACATTCATGTTTTAAATACTATATAATTTTTAATATTGTATTACACAAAATATATATTCTTCTATAAATAATATTTTGAAATATTGATAAAATATTTTCATCAGGTATTTTATTTTCAATTTTTATTAAATATATATATATATATATATTATAAATATATTATGTTGATGTAGCAATTTTTTAATTAATGTTAATAACAAATAAATATTATTAAAAATAATACATAATAAAATGTTATATAATTAATGTGATCAAAAAATATTTTTAGTTTTATTTATTTCTTATGGATATAATAAAATATTTATTTATATGTAAACTTTTTATAATAATATTTTTAAACTTCCAAATAATGAATCTATTTTAAATATAAACTAATGATATATTATCAAAATAATATTTTATTATATTATATTAAAATTATAAAACAACAATAAAGATAAAAATTTCATAATATGTTTGAAAATATTATTAATTGTTCATTTATAGCCTAATTTACAACACATAATTAAAAATAAAAACATTTTAATATTGATTTTTTTTAAATTATTTTAAATTAAAATATATTAACAAAGGTTTAATCCTAATGTTATGGTTTCAAACAAATACAAAAATATTTATAGAATATATATAATGATGAGATAAAAACATTATATCAACTTATGTTAGAATCCATTAAATTTTTAATGTATTGGGATTGTGAATGAATTTATAATAAATTAACATTTTTGGAGCTTCCAAACTTCCCCTCACATCAATTCTAAAAGGGAACCTCCTCCCTCACTTCATTAAAACACATTAAAACTTAATGATCAACAATCCCATATAAATTTATATTATAAACTTCAATTTATACATTATAGATGTTCTAGACATCTAAAAATTCCAACCCATGTTTCCCTAAGAGGATATCCAAAGGATGTTCAGTTAAGAAGAGGTAATCGCCTTAACCGTTTTTTGATGATTATTTCATCTTCCACATTATCTTCATAGGGTTTTAACATTATAAAGTAATAAATCCAGTTTCACCTATTATTGAGATGTTCTTATGATAATGGAAAAATCATATTCCGCATTTAATATATCCCATGAAAAACTAAATCACCATATGTTTATAAGCAGGACCTACTATTTCCACACCATGGTTTATATGATTCCACCAAAAATTTATTTTGATGGATATTTTATTGGAAATAATAGATATATAAGATAATTATAACATTATATTGACTTTGTAAAATTATACAAACCATCCAATTCAATATAATTTTACTATTAATTGAATGACATTGTCTCTCGTGTATACATACAACATACCGTCTCAATGGTGGGATAGGATTCATTCCCCTTGATCACCATTAATTAATAATTATATAAATTTATAGAATAAATAAATATTATATATATTAAATTAATGTCATTCTACAAATCATATAACTATAACTTATTATGAAGAATTCAGATTTAGAACAAAACATGCCACATTTAACACCCAAAAAAGTGCAATATTGAAATATTAATAATGATCGAGTAATTACATGATCATATTTGATATAATAAATATGATTATGGTTCAAAAAAAAGTAATGAAATTACTTAATATAATATAATGTATTTTTAGATACGTATGATTGATATCTAACGTAAGGAGGGGCTTAATTTAACAATCTCATCATGATATGAGATTTTATATATATAAGTATTTATTGGGTTATATTCATATACCATGTTCTTGACTCCACGAAATGGTTTTCAAAATATTCTAACTATTATTATACAAAATTTTACATTCAATTATAACATCGTGTTAATTTTTTACTAAACAGGTTAATATGAATCTTTTTTCCTCATGATGTACTTTTTATCTTATCGAGCAAAATAATGAGAAGAATATTTTTGTAACATGTATAGTTTGAATAGATTTTTTCCTCTTTTATAACACCTTAAATAAAATTATATTCCATTAAAATATTAATAGTTAATTTTATAACACGAAATTTTTCATTTAGAACTGTGTGTAAATTTATAAAAATAAAATTATGTCAACGAAGAAAGGATATTTTCCTCAAGTTGTATTTATTAATAATCTCTCAGAATTGTTTTCCATAGAAGATAAATTTATTTATGTTACATATTAATTAATGGGGACTTTTTTAATTTATACTAAACTTATTATTACTAAATTTATTTATGTTTATGATGGAATGAAATTTATAAAAAACATTTTTTACCATGAGATATGTTATGATGGAATGATATCTATGAAACACATATTATTTCATTGGTTCTAATATGATGAATGATTTATGTTCCTGTGGAACCCATATGAATGGTTTTAATTATGTTATGGGTGGGATGTATTTCTATTTACAAGTATATGGGTAATTATTTTTATCTCATGGTTTAGTCAAATCTATAATGGGTATTATACTGATTTATTTAATAAAGGGATAAAACGAGGAGTGAACTGTGTTCAATAATACATTGCTGGAATGAGGAGTTTAATTGGATTGGTATTGGAACTCATTGTCTATATTGGTTTTGAAATGATTCTTTCCTAAAATTGAAATTATTTTCTATATATAATCCTTTTAAGAAAACTCAATATCTTATGTTATGATCACTAGGAATATTTTATTTAATTAAAATCTATGATCTATCAAATAACACATTATCTTTATCATTAATCTGAAGGATTTAGTTAAAATAATATTTTCATATGTTCTTATGTCTTATGGTATTATTAATATCTCACATGTCTACATTTACATAGTATCATTACTCAAACTATCATATTTTACCCAGGTTATAAATAAGGCTATTATGCCGAATATGTCAAAAAGGGTTCTCATTGTCAAGTAATAAGTGAGAGATGGTATAAATAATTTATGAACTAATTTTCCATGTATCCCATTTTCCAATGACACAAAACTTATACAACCCTTCCATGGTCTTAAAATGTATTTTAATGAATATTCATAAATTAAAAATTAATATCTACATTTGAAAATTATGGTTTCTAATATATAAAATTCCTCTTCCTTGTAGTCGATATCATAAACCCGATGGAATCACGATACCATTGATTATGAAAGAAAATTTGGTGACTATGAGAAACAAAATGGGTTTATGACCTGAGTGAATGTTATCAAGACTATTCGTAAAAAGATATCCCACAATATTATATAAATTAAATACCTTAAGAACCTCTCAGACTCATTAATTATTAGAAGCATGGATTTTATATGTTCTTTAGTGGTAGAGGCCATGGAGGAAATATACCTTGATTCCCTTCATATCCGAATTGTGGAAGAAGAAAAAAGAAATATGCATCAATGTAATGTAAATATTTTTTATCAATGTAAATGATGGTAATAAAAATTGAATTGTCATGGAAAAATTAAGAATATAATGGAAGGAAATAAACCTCTTTGTATGGAACCATTTATAGGTCATTTTATTCAATGTGGAGAAACTAGGAATTATCCTAGTTAATACCCACTTATTTTAGTTATCTCCATGAATAAGGAAGGGACTATGTCTAAATAAAACTAATGAAGTGTCCATATATATGGTAATAAGAATTAAATTATATATTTAAAAATTATAATTTATTTATACGAATCACGAAGCAAATAAGGAATAAGATAAAATTTAAGAAGCATATATGTCTTAATTAACATAACAGATATGGATACCATTTTGAGTTTATGAAATTTATATTAATCATAAGTTAAATGTCCTAAATAATCCTTTTTTTTGTTTATTGGGATCAGTGTTTATCATGATTAATGATATAATGGGGAAATTTTATGGAAATACAACCCATTGCTTTAGAATATTCCTTACTAAAAAATATATTTATGTATGAATTCCATTGCATATTACATGTATAAGATTAAAGGTATGCAACAAATATATAGTTTATATTATCACATGTGTTGCATTAATTTTGGATAATCAATATTTAGAAACATTTTATTTATTATATTAATATAGTTTTGGAATAAGGAAACCCATTTTCATCCAGAAATGTTCACAGGGAATTAACCCAGAAATGAGGGATTATAAGGGTTAGCCCCAACAAATGTATGACATGATGTTCTCGATAATATTTGATTGTTTTTACATAAATTTGTAGTAGAATAAATATTAATGAAGAACCTTTGGTTATACTGTTGAGGTTAGACAATAATAAAATTTTCTGAAAATATGGGTTTTGGAAATTATTTAGAAATATGAAGAATGAATTATAGCTCTTTTATAGATCATAAGTCCGGTTAAAAGTTAATTTTAGTGATTCAAGAATAAAATATCATTTTTGGTATTCATGAAGTTGATATTTTATTAGGATCAACCAAATGATGGAATAATGATTATGAAGTGGAAATGTATCAAGTACCTATATTTAATTATATTATTTGAAACCACAAAAATTATATAAGGTTCACTGTCTAAATGATATGACATATGTCAATAAGGCTCACCTTTATTTTTAAGAGCCTACCTGATTAGAAATAAAGAGTTAATAATTATTAATATGGAATAAGGATCTATATTGTGACCTTATGGGATGTTTTATTGGGTGTGTGTGAGTGATAAAAAATCACACTGGAAATAATTTGTGTGGGATTGTAGGGATAATCATTAGTTAGATGACCCTTTCCAGAATATGGGAGGGCCCCACGGTGGGGGATACTTGTTTGTGGGGAAACTGGTGGTACCTGGTGGGCTAGGTCCTAGTGACCATGTTAAGGTTGTGTGTCTATGTTGTCAGCATGGTCGAGATGAAAAATTTGGCATTAGAGGTGGTACCCAGCCTTAAGTGTGGTTGACTGTCGGGGTTGACATATAAGGCTCATAATGAGGACGTTGTGATATTAAGGGTGGGTGAATGTAAAACACTAGAATAACAAATCGATAAATGAATAAATTATATGGCACATGTCCACATGGTAACACTTACTTTTCAAGATACTAGCAGACTATAACTCCACAAATAATCATACTTGTCCTGGTGTAGTGATTAGGATGCGTGTCCTTGTTGGATGTTTCTGAGAGTGTGTGTTAGTGAGGAAAAAACACACTGGGAAGGACCTGTGTTAGCATATTGGGATTTTAATTATTGATATAGCATGTTAAGAAAAATGGATAGGCCCCATGGTGGGGACCTCTTATCTGCGGGGCAACTGGTGTTACCTGACGGGCTAGGACCCAATGACCATGTTAAGGTAGGTTGTCTATACTTTTAGTGGGTCCCTGTTGTCACATTATTAGAAATTAAAATAATAGGATAAATATTTTGAAAGTATCATGAAATAAAAATGTTATCCAATTACCTTCAATATATGAAATCAAATATTCTTTTTAATCATTATGTATTTACAGTTTTTGGGTCCTTAAATTCCATTAATCATTTACTTTCTTCTGACTAATGATATTTATCACTCTCTAAAATTATATAAACTTTTACTGCATGCTCATATATTCTCATTCACCCTTTTTTCTCATAAATGGATATCATGTAATTTTTTATTCATGATTTACTTTGTATTTATCTTCCAATATTCCAAAGAGGATGATTTATTACGCATTTTAGGATGATGGTTTTTTTGAAATAATTCCCATATGTCAAACCATTGATTAACGTGATCGAGTTTAAATTTTGAGAAGGAAATATATTTAAGGATGGTAGAATGCAACATACCATGATTTTATGAAATAAAATTAGACTTTATAGAATATATATAACACAAAATTGAGCTTCTAAGATAATTTAACGCATCAAGAATTTCAGATATATTTCTATTTACTGAAATTCGATTCCTTTGATAGTTTGCAGAACAGAAAACCCTGAGCCTAGTAAAAAAGAAATATATTGAACCATTATAACCATGATATTAAATTTGTGGGTATTAATAATAGAATCCAAATTACTATAATTATACTGTTTAAACACGTTCATAAATTATATCTCATATATTATTAAAAATAATTTTTTACAATTTTTTTTTTAAAAAATAATCTTTCTAAAAGGTTGTTCAGTTACACTTTGAGCACCTAATTTGAATATAATTTTTACCACATTATGAATATTTATTTCATAAAATTAAATAATATTTCATTATTTTTATAATAATTATCTTATGGTGAATTAATTTTATTATTCATAAATGCTTAATTTTTCATCAAATTGTTTAAAATAGAGAATTTGTATTGAAAAAATGGATTTTTGGTTAATTAATTAACAAGGTTAAATAATATTTCATATTATTTAAAATGTTAATTTTTTTAATAAAATGGTAATTTTTTACTAATTTTGGTCATTGGAATCAATTATGTTTTTTATTTTTACAATAAAACATTCTATACTTATGAGATTTTTCTCTTTTAAAACCCAAATATTTTTCACATCTCTATGTAAAATGATACATTGTAGTTTTTCAACTTTTGTGAATTGAATTTGGAAAAATGGATTCCAAATTTGGGACCCAAATAAATTATATTTAATAATATTTTCATTTTCATTTTTTCTTTGTTAATTGTAAAATATGTAAAAATTAATTACCATGGATATGGTGGAAACTGATTTTCGTGAGGGGTTAATTTAAAATGATAGTGGCTAAAATGATTTTAAATCATATGAAAACATTTTTATGGACATATTTTGTCCTTTTCACCTCTTATATTTTATAATGAACTATTTTTTGTCTTATAAAATGATAATTATATCGATATAATTGACTCATTTCAACATTTTGAAGTGTGTACTCTCCATCACATATAAAAGACCACCCTCTCTCTTCCTCTTTTAACCATTAAAAATATATATTTGGTTATTCCAAGTGCATAAAAAACTTATGTAAACCCTTAATAACATCTTATATCCCTATGTTTGATATGAAAAAAAATCTAGGATGTCATTTGGTGAAATCTAAAAAATATGAATCACTTTAAAATGAGTGTTATTATTTTGTTTCTTCTACCACCTCTATGAAAACCCTTCTCCTTATTACAAAAATAAACATAAATTATTACATGAAATTAACTTGATAAAACATAGAATATTTAGAGGTAAAGTGTCTTTGGGGTATCGGATCATTACAAATCAACTTAAAACATGGAACATGAAACATCTTTATTGAAACCCTCCTTTACATGACCACTACATTCCTTCGTACTTAGCATTTCATGGGATAACCTGAGGACTTGCATAAGAAAAGGGTGAGCTACAAAGACCCGTATAGGAATAAACATGGAATAAAATGAGGAATACAATGCATGTTAGGCAATAGGAATATCAATATAGAAGAAGAGTGGAATAAACATAAATGAATGATAAATCATGATAATCATAACATGGAAATGTGGCAACAACTCTTAACATGGAATTAGCATGAGCCAAGCCTCATTGCAGATAGAGGATGAGTAAACCATCATTGCACATGGGGCTTGAGTAAAACCTTGTTTCACATGAATTATCATGATTCAACACCCATTTCACATAACCTATCATGATGTTATACCTTATCTAATGCATTGGAGCACTATAAGGGCACACCCTTCTTAAACATTTAATTTCATGCATAAGTGTGCCACATGGATCATAAAACATTTAATCATTCAACATAATCTTCTATTTAATGATAAATTAATATAGAATACACACAAGAATCTATTTAAAACAATAATTAAATTTTCATAAAGTTGAATAACCTTGATAGAGAAATGGGAATGGAATTCACTACACAATGACTTTGGCTTGGAGAAGCGCGGTGTAATTTTGGCAGCATAACGGCATGACATAAGAACTTATAAAAATGTTTGATGAGAGAGAAAGGGGTGTCTAATCATATTTACATGACATGGGATGTAAGGGGGTAGTAAATATACATTTCCCAACATGTGTAATGGAATTTAGATTCATGATACAAAAGAATTGCTTGAATGTAAATGAGGTGAGAGGAATTCCTTTCGGAATTTCGGCATAGTATCATGTGTACATGGGAGGCATTTAATGAGATATAAATGGATCTACCATCATTGAAACATAAAGAGGGAAGTATGGGCGAGGTGTTATCCATACCCCAACATTTATAATTCAAATTAAAAGGGCATAACAATTTAAAGAATATTGGACAAAAATGTGAAAGGAAGAAAAACCCTTACTTGGAAGTGTGCTTCTAGAAGCATGATAGAGGCTTGAGAGAGGCTTCTTAAAAGCTTGGGGAAACTTTGGAGGATTCTAGAGAGAGTATGGAAGTGGATGGATGAACTTAAAAGGCTTTTAGTGAGGAAGAAATGGGAGATTGGGTGGGTTTATATAGGAAAGGTGAGAGAATTCTTTATTATTTATGTTTGGGACACCTAACATTAAACTAATCCAAAACACAAAGCAGCCCAAGGTTTTTGCCCATGTTTTTTGGAAAAGGTAAGTAGAAAATAATATTTTATAAGTCCAAAGTCGGAAATTTTTAAAATAGTGGGGTTGCTTATGTGGAGGTGAGTCACACTCCCAAGGAAAACTATTTAAAAAGACAAGATGTTAAATAAGACATGAAAGGCCCATTAATGCTTTGTAAAATAAGTAAAACACACACAAAATCACATTATTTAATTTTTACAATACATATTTTTCGAACATAAATCTTATAGTATTTTATTACATAACTATTGGGTCATTATGATGTCATAAAAGACATTATATATTTAAATGGTATTTATTTTTAGCCAAAAATTTGAATGTCTTAAAAAATTATGAAAAATTCACCGTTGGATAATTTTGAAATCCTGATTCTTGAAATAATATTTATTTTATCTAAATATTTGTCTAAATATTTTAAATTTTACTTTTCAAATAAAAATTGACATTTATCGAAAATTCACGGTTTTGACCAGAATGGATTTCAAAACCTAATAAAGATTACAATTGCATTCATAAAATTATATGTTAATTTATATATAATAAAAAATAATTTAATAATAATAATAATAATATTTTATTAAAATATTATTTAAGTCAAAAATCCATTAATTTATCAAACTAGATTTCTAAGTTGAACATTAACTAAAAATACTATTTGTGCATAAAAAACTATTTACAATGTAACAATAATAAAATGAAAGTATATTCGTTATTATATAAAAAAATAATGCACATAGCCATAGAGCTAGGGACTTGATAAATAACCCCTTAAAACATATGAATAATTCCGAAGGGTGAGATGTGTGATTGTGATAGACTCTTCGGGTGGCTCGGATAACATTGCTCGTGTGGTGATCTCTAACAACTTCCACTTCTCCTATAGGCGGTTCTGTTCGATCTTAACCTGTTGAAGCTCGGCATGGGCTTGTTTAAGAGTGAAGCCCAATGATGCATCCTCTTTTCCAAGATCGAAAAATGGGCTTCGTATAGAGAAATTTTATTGGATGATTCCATCACTTCCTTTGTTTGAGTAAATTGGATTTGTTAAAATCCATATTAATAATAATCATGTGATCGTTGTTCAACAGAAAAAAAAGAAATGGTCACAATTCTTAAGGGTATTTTAAAATCCAAAAACAAAAGAATTTCATATATTGTATAACCATTTCATATATTATGACATTTAATTATATCAACAGACATTTTTATTAACAATGGTTTGGGTCGTTACAATCTTCCCTCCTTAAGAAATTTCTCCCATGAAATTTCATTTTAAATTCTAGCCAAAAAATAGATTTGGGTACTTTTCCTTAATTTCATCCCCCAGTTCCCATGTTTCCTCTTCGTACTCATGGTTTCGCCATTGTACATTGACCAGATCAGTAGTCTTGTTTCGTAGAACTTTGTCTCTACGATCCAAGATCATCACTGGATACTCCTCATAGGAAATATCATCCTCCAACTGAACCACCTCAGAAGAGAGTACATGTGAAGGGTCTGGAATATACTTCCTTAAGAGGGATAAATGAAATACATAATGTACATTGGCCATGGTTGGTTAAAGTTCTAGTCGATAGGCAACAACCCCAACACAATCAAGAATCTCGAAGGGGACGATGTACCTAGGACTTAACTTCCCTTTATTTCCAAACCTCATGACCTTCTTCCATTGGGATATGTGTAGGAATACCATGTACACTACTTCAATATCAAGGTCTCATAGACAGTTATCTGCATAACTCTTCTATCGACTCTGGGCAGCCTTGATATGCTGCTAAATGGTTTTCACCTTCTCCACCATTTCTTCGATCATTTCAGGTCCTAGTAGCTTACGCTCACCGACTTCATCCCAACACCCAGGTTTTCTACACCTCTTCTCATACATGGATTTACAAGGTGTCGTTTGGATGCTTGAGTGGAAACTGTTATTATAAGATAACTCTACCATAGGAAGATGTTAATCCCACCCTCATTTTAATTCCGTTGAGCATGCTCTCAACATGTCCTCAAGTGTTTGGATACTCCACTCGGATTGGTTATCAGTTGGAGGTTGATAAGTCATACTGATGTTCATATCAGTATCCAGAGCATGCTGAAGACTCTTCCAAAACATCGAGGTGAATCTAGGATCACATTTGAATACAATATATTGTGGTACTTCATACATCCTTACCACTTCCTTGACGTAAATCTGTGCATGTTGATACAATGAGAAGTCCTCTCCAATCATGATAAATTGACCTGTCTTTGTAAGACGATCCTCAATGAATCATATAGCATTATTTCTTCTGGATGTCGTTGGATGTCCAGTGAAAATATACATGGTAATGTTATCCCACTTCCATGCTGGTATGGGTAGTGGTTGCATCATTCCCTTAGACTTTTGTCTCTCAGCCTTCACTTGATGACATACAAGACACTTTGATGTATATTCTGCAATCTCCCTTTTCATATTCACCCACCAAATGTTTTCTTTGAGATCTTGATACATCGTTGTTCCCCCAAGGTGGATAGAGAAGGTCTATTTATGTGCATAATTCAATAGCACCTTCTTTATCTATGGATCATATGGAACACATATTTTCATCCCAAATCAATCAAATCATTCCTCATCAACTTTGAAATCAGAGGATTTCCCATTTCTAATAGCTTCCACCAATTTCTGAATTTCTACATCTTTTCATTGAAAATTCTTTATTCTCTCTCAAGTGGGATGTTGAGAAATCATTTGAGAAAGGATTGATGGTGTTCCTATGTTAATGATTCCCTTGTCCATCCATTAAAAATTGAAGAATATCAGATCCTTTTCAATTCTCATCATTGATAAAGATGCAAGATCCTTTCTACTTAGAGCAATCACCACATTGTTTGCCTTACCGAGATGGTAGTGGATTGTGTAGTCATAATCCGTGATGAGATATATCCATCTTCGTTGGTTCATATTATTCTATTTATGTGTGAATGTATATTTGAGACTCTTGTGGTCAATATATATCTCAAATTTCTCCCCATAGAGATAATGCCACCAGATTTTTCAAGGAAAAGATCAAAACCGCCAACTCCAGATCATGCATTGGATTGTTTTGATCATGGATTTTCAACTGCCATGAGCCATAAGCTATCACATTATCATTTATCATCAGCACACAACCTAATCCCTTCCAAGAAGCATCACTATACACCATAAAGAGTTTTCCACTTTTATAGAGTGTGAGTACTGGAGAAGTGATAAGCATCTTTTTTAACTCATTGAATCAATCTTCACATTCATGTGTCAAGATAAACTTTACTACCTTATTTTTTAGAATGGTCACTGGACTTGAAAATCATGAAAAGTTATTCACCAATCATCAATAATACCTAGATAAACCCAAAGTGTAGTGAATCTCCATTACAGAAGCTTGCATGGGCCACTCTTCAATTGCCTTCGTCTTGGTAGGGTCCACAGATATCCCTTGGCTGGTGATAACATGCCCCAAGAATGATACATCCTCCATCCAGAACTCCCATTTACTATAATTTTCATATAAATTCTCCCTTCTCAAAGTCTTTAACACAATTTTCAAATTCTCCTAATATTCCTCATTTCTCTTTGAGTATATCAGAATATCACCAATAAAGACTACCACAAATTTTTCGAGGTAATCTCTAAAGACTCTATTCATTAAATCCATGAAAATTGCGGGAGCATTAGTGAGTTTGAAGGGAATCACTATGAAATCATAGTGACCATAACTCATTTGAAAGGCAGTCTTGGGAATATCTTCATTCCTCACCATTAATTGGTGATATCCCGATAGATAGTCTAACTTAGAGAAATAACTAGCCCCATGAAGATGATAAAAGAATTCATCAATCTGTGGTAGGGTATACATGTTCTTTATTGTTATTTTATTGTGCTCACAATAATCAATGTAGTGGTGCATTGATCCATCGTTCTTCTTGACAAGGAGGACTGGCGCATCCCATGGTGAAGCACTCAGGCATATAAGACCCTTCTCCAGATTCTCTTGAAACTTCTTCATCAACTCTTCCAGCTCTACGATGTCCATTTTGTCGGGTGTCTTTGATATTGGTATAGATCCGGGGATAAGTTCAATTGAGAACTAAACCTCTCTGTCCCTAGGAATATCAAGAAACACTTCAGGGAATACATCAGTGTAATCCCTCATGATAGGCATGTATTCAAGCATGATTCTCTCATTTGACTCAATCATTTGAGCTAGATATGCTTGCTCATAAGGAAGAAATATCCAAACATGAGATTATGATTCAAAATAAGGTTTATCTCCCTCCTTGCACTTGTAAATAATTTAAGTAAGCTTCGGGATGTGAAGAGTGATATCCCTTTCCCGGTAGTGGATAGTGGCTTTGTATAAAGACATCCAATCCATGCCCATGATAGTGTCAAACTCCACTAAAGGATGTATGATGAGATTTTTTGGTAGGTTAAGTCCGCAAAAAATAACTGGGGAAGTGTTATAAACCATAGATTCAATTATTTCCCCATTCTCTGTTATCACAGATAACTTCTCCTCTAAATTTTGAGCTGGTGTTTGAATTATTCTACTAATCTTACAAGATATGAAAGAATGCGTAGAACCAGAATCAAATATTATGTTCACTATTCTTGAATGAATAACTAGCGTATCAGTCACCACATCGTTTTTTTGGATCCTCCTCAGTGGTAGTGATAGCATAGCCCCTTACTGGTTGCCTCGGAGGTTGTTATGGATTGCCTCCGACAACCCTCGACTTAGAAAAATGGTTTGCATAATTCCCAAGCTCCTTGTAGTTGTAACACTGCCCTTCTGGCTGAGTGTTGATATGAACCTTCTTTTCATCATTAATATTAGCAGTATTTTTCATATCCCTTCAGTAGTTCATGGATAGATGACCAATCATTATTCATTTGAAGCAATTTCAGGTTCCCTTGAGACAGTTACAAGGATGTTTCTTACAAAAAATTTTGTAAGAGGAAAAGTCAGGCTTCATTCATCATGAAATTTGTTTGATGGACCACCCGTGTTGTTATCCATTTTCCACATCTTTTCACTGGTCCCAAGAGACCATTGAGAGTCCCCAATCTCCATTTCAACCTTGAGGGAACAACAGAAAAAATCCTCAAGACTCTCGATGACTCGAATCGCCAACTCTTTTCATAGACTCAGCTTTAATCTGTTAAATAAGTGATTCTCTTTGCTTTCGGTGTTCATGAAAAATCCATAAGAATAAATTTCTAGCCTTGTAATTTTTTCTTTATATGCCCCAATGGACTCATCTTCCTTCTTCTTGAGTCCCAGAAACTCTCTTTCCATCTTGATATGGAGGTTTTGAGGAAAATATTGGTTGGAAAACATCCTCTAGAATTCCTCCCAATTCATGGAATCAATTTCCTCTTGGGACTTTGTATTCTTGATCAGTTCCCACCAATGATCAACTTCCCCATCCAAACGATAGACCTCCAGTACAACTTTTTCCTCTTTCGAACATGGGAGGAGAGAGAATATCTTTTCAATAGAGTTAATCCATTGTTCCATGAGGAGGGGATCATAAGATCTAATAAACATGGGTGGCCTTTTCCGCATTAAGGAATCTACGACAACATGATCTTTTCATTGAGTAGGAGGGAGTTCCGCCTGATTCATGTTATTATTTATAACTCGAGCCATCTTATCAAGTACTGTCATGAATTTTTGAGTACCCACTCTCATCATATGAGGCATATCATTAGGGAAATCTTCACATTGCCTATCACATTGGTTTTTGGAACATGTTCTTCTGTTTCCCACCATTAACTAAGAAAAAGAACGTATAATTAGAGGTCATAAATACTTATCCATCAAGCTTGAAAAAGATTCTTTGAACATAAAAGTATAAAATTATAAAGAAGAAGTATATCCTAACTAGTGATTTCTTAGGTTTAAATCTAGGTTATCCTCAATCTATTTCTTAACATATATTCTTATGGGATTTTTTTGTCTCTAAATAATAGTTTGTACTAAGATCGTGAATCAACCAAACATATCCCCTAGGAGTGTCGTGACCAAGAGTGAAGAAAGGCCCATTTTCGTCCACCATTTTCCATTCAAGTCTAACTCAAAGTGGTGTTTTCGGGTTTTACCCCTAGGATACATCTGTACTAGAGCCGCCTCTACCTGCTCATATCCAGGAAGGGATGTATTTTCTTGATAAACCAGTTACTCAATACTCACCAAAACATATGGATGTTTTTATTATACTTAGTCTTTTCTCTAACGCTTTACTAGGGTTTTCTAATCTTAATCCCAAAAATAACTAAACCTATCCTCTAATACCAAATATAACAACCGTTCTCTTTATTACACAATTAAACATAATTTATTACATGAACATCACTTGATACAATATAGAATATCGAGTGTTATAGTGTCTTTGGGGCATAGGATCATTACATGACAATATAAAACAAGAAACATGAAACATCCTTTTTGAAAACTTCCTTTACATGACCATTACATTCCCTCGTACTTAGCATTGCATGGGATAATCTGAGAACATGCATATGAAAGGGGTGAGCTACAAGGCCCGGTAAGGGAATAAAAATGGAATAACATGATAAATAAAATACATTTTAGAAAATAAGAATATCAATAGAGAAAAATAGAAGCATAAACATAAAGGCATGATAAAGCATGACAATAATAACAAGGAAATGTGGCCACAACTCTTAAAATGGAATTAGTATGAGCCAAATCTAATTGCACATAGAGCATGATTAAACCATCATTGCACATGGAGAATGAGAAAAACCTCATTTCATTTGAATTAACATTAGTCAACACCCATTTAACACAATGTATCATGATACTATACTTTACCCAATTTATTGGAGTTCTATAATGGCACACCCTTCTTAAACATTTCATTTCATGCATAAGTGTACCACATGGATCATAAAACATTGAATCATTCAACATAATATTTTATTCCATGATAAAGGAATGTGGAATAGATAAATGAAACTATTTAAAAAAATATGTAAATGTGAATTATGGTGAATTCACTTGATAGAGAAATGGTAATGGTATTCACCACACAATGTCTTTGGCTTGGTAAAGTGTGGTGCAATTTTGGCAGCATAACAGCGTGACATAAGAACTCATAAAAACGGTTGATGAGAGATAAAGGGGTGTCTCATAATATTTACATGACATGGAAAGTAAGGGGGTCATAAATATATATTTCCCAAAAAATTTAATTGAATTTAGATTCATTATACAAAATAATTGCTTGAATGTAAATGAGGTGAGAGGAATTCCTTTCGAAATTTCGGCATAGTAACGGTTGTACAAGGGAGGCATTTAATGAAAGGGAAAGGTGTCTCCAATCATACAAACATAAAGAGGGAAGAATGGGGGTGGTTCCAAACCATACCCCAAAATTTATAATTGAAATTAAAAGTTCATTCCAATTTAAAGAATATTGGACAAAAATGAGAAAGGAAGAAAAACCCTTACTTGGAATTGCGCTTTCAAAGGCTTGAGAGAGGCTTTAGAGAGGATTCTTGGAAGCTTGGGGCACCTTGAGAGGATTCTAGAGAGAGGAGGTCAGTGTTTGGATGAACTATAACAGCTTTTATGGAGGAGGAAGTGGGATATTTGGTGGGTTTATATGGGAAAGGTGAGTGAATTATTTGTTATTTAGGTTTTGGACACCTCACATTAAACTAATTCAAAACACAAACCAGAAAATGGTTTTTTACCAAGGATTTTGGTAGAAGGAATTGGAATGAAATATTTTATAAGCCCAAAGTCTGTACGTCTAAAAATAATGGGGTTGCTTATGTCGAGGTTTGTCACACTCCCACGGAAAACAATTTAAAAAGACAAGATGTTTAATAAGTCTTGAATGGTCCATTAATGATTTGTAAAATAAGTCAAACACACCCAAAATCATATTATTTTATTGATAAAACATATATTGGCCGACATAATGCTTATAGTATTTTATTACATCACTTTTGGGTCATTATGATGTCATATAACAGATTATATATTTAAAAGGTATTTAATTTTTACCCAAAAATTTGACTATCTTAGAAAATTATGAGGAATTCACCATTTGATAATTTCGATGTCCTGATTCCCGAAATAATTTTATTTTATCTAACTAATTTTCTAAATATGTTAATTTTAATTTCTAAAAAAATCGGCATTTATCTAAAATTCACGGGTTTTGAAAAAAATTACTTTCAAACCTTAATAATGATTGCAATTGCATTCATAAAATTATTACATAAATTATATTTAATAAATATTAATTTAATTATATTAATAATATTTTATAAAATTATTATTTAATTAAAAAATCCATTAATTCATCAAAATATATTTCTTATTTGAACCTTTACTAAAAATATTATTCATGCTTAGAAAACTATTTACAAGGTAACAATAATAAAATGAAAGTATATTATTTATTATATAAATAAATAATGTACATTTTCATATTAATAGGTTATTGTTAAATAACCCCTTAAAACACCCACATAAGACCAAAGTGTGAGGTGTGCGATGGTGAAAGACTCTTGGGGTGGCTCGGATCACATTTCTCACATGGTGATCTCTATCAACTTCCAATTCTATCATAGGTGGTTCTGTTCGAGCATAACCTATTGAGGATCGGCTTGGGATTGGTCAAGAGTGAAGCCCAATGATTCCACCTCTTTTCCAAGCTCAAAAAATGGGCTTTGTATAAAGCAATTCTACTGGATGAGGCCATCACTTCTTTTGTCTAAGTAAATTGGATTTGTTAAAACCCAAATTTATACTAATCATGTGATCACTATTCAATGGCTACAGAAGCAATGGTCATAATTAATAATGGTATTTTAAAATCCAAAAAAATATGAAGTGCATATGTTGTATAACCATTTCACATATTAAGTCATTTCATTAGATCAAGAGGGATTTTCATTAACAAAGGTTTCGGTCGACTCAACCTCATTAATATATTATTAAAAGATTTTTATATAATTGAATGAGTATATTAAATATAAAATTTATTTTTATTGTTTTTTAATGACATATATTCAAATAATAATCTATAAAATGAGAACGGAAAACATCGATCGTGTGTACAGTGGGCTATCACCCCATAAACTGATTTAACTCTTTTTCCATCAACGAATATCATAATTTTATATGATGATTAATTTAATAACTATATATAATAATAATTATATTATCTATATACCAAAAATATATATTCTCATATTCCTTATCACATTTCATGTCATTTGAATTATGATAATGTTTCTCTTGTGTACAGCGATCAACCACATTATAAAGTGATGTGACTCTTTTTTACATTCGAATTACATAGAATGTAATAAGGGTAATTTTAATGAATATATATAATATATATAACATTAGATGAATATAAAATTTTATAATATAACCCAATTAATTGACCAGAAACTACTATTTTAAAAAATAACATCGCGGATGCATATATATAACCTACAGTCTCCATGATGCTATGTGATATATTCGAAATGCTCAAATTTAAATACTTATTCTAAAAAAGTATATAATGAAACAAATTATAACTATAGAACTAATAAAAATTTATATATGATGGATTTAAATCCTCTCTATATAATATGGAACCCTCATGACCAAACAACTATGAGAAAATAAGGAAATTAATAAAAATAATAATAAATTAATGAAATATTTTTAATAAATGGGAGTTAATATAATATAATAGGATCATGTATGATATATTTAATATCAATATGGAATTATTATAAAGTATCAAAATTATTAGATTAAGTAAATATTAGGATAAATCATGTTCAATCATAAGTAAGTCTGAGGTTAGGGACTTCATCTCAATTAACCTTCATTGTGGTATATTGTAATGTAATGCACCTAATTTTTCTTATGTGTTGTACATTCATTCCTAATTTCTTATAATATCTGGAATAATTAATAATAGATATTATATAAATATATTTTTTCAAATATATTTTCTAATATGATTTTACTTCTAAATTATGAAGTGTTAAAAAATTTCATAACTCAGTTTTTTTCATTGGGTTATATTACTTCTTCGTTGTTAATGACATTCTAAATTATATGTATAAAGACTTTGGATATCTCATTTTTGATTTATTATTGATTTATTATGATATAAAATTGACACACACAATATATTAATTAAATAATTGTAACATTAGTGTTATGATCCTTGTAAGGGTTTATTTCACCCTAATGTTATATTCGAGATTTTTTAAACATGAATTTTCATTCATAGATATTATTTGAAAATTATTTAATAAACATCATTAATATTATTCTAATATTTTTTTTAATTATTTTTTCATACAATAGTACCATATTCAATTATTTATAACTTAAAATTAATGAAATTTTTTTTTCAGTAAAATCAGACTTCATTTCCCTTGTCAATCAAAAATAAATCTTCTTCTAAATCCATGTTTTGTAAAATTGTTTCAAAAATTATTATTTTAAATTTTAAAAATGGTCTATTAAATAAATTTTTAACAATGATTGATTTTTTATATATACAATCTCAAAAGAATCATTATTACATTTCTCATATAAGGATGATTTGGCTTTTAAAAAAATTTGAATAGTATCTTACTTTGACACTGAACATCATGAAAAAAATTTATAGAAATCATGAATCCTAAAAATTATAAGGATTACATTATATTTTAAAATATTATTTTCAATTAAATAAATTTTAAATATATTTATGATTTTTTAAAAAAATAATTTAAATTTTAAAATAATATTTTCCAGATGAATTTTAATAATTAATTTGTTAAGTTATTTCAATATTGTAATGAAAAACCAGTTATTTCATATATACTATAGTTGTGATATGTTTCATTGATATTATAAATATTATTTATAATGATGGATTATGAATAGAATTTTCCCAATAGTGTATTGATATTCAAATTCCTGATTTATTTTTGTAGTCATTATCTATCCCCTTGAAATTTCACTTTCCTATTATCATTGGAAATTAAAATTACACTAAAAAGAATATTATTTATCATGGATATGGTTTTAAATAATATTATTATCATTTAAATATATGGGGTTCTACATCGATATTTAATTTATTATCTAGGGATGTTTTGATCAAAAAATATTATTTACTCAGTATAGATATTTGATGATAAGGAATATTTTTTATGAATTAAAATTATTATAATATATATAAGGAATTAATTGTACATGAAGATATGGGTGGTTCCTAGTTATAGTTAGTCCCCTAATTCATCGATAGTCCCGTGAGAGGAATCTGTTTGATAAAATCAAATAAATGGGTTTCTTATGTATAGCTACCTAATACATTCAATCTGCCTTTCGAAAGGTCATGGTAGTAGATGTATCTTCATTGTTGAGATTATGAAATCCTATAATAAATATATTCCTTCATTATGATTTTAATTTTTATTTCCCTTGTCAATTTCACAATGATATTATATCTATTTTCATTTTAATTCTTATTTTATCGATTAAATGGAATATATTTTCATATACTTACCACATCCTATTGATTATTCAATTACTATTTAGGATAATAAAGATAATTAAATGGAATTTGTCTTTTTTTTACCTTGAAATAATTATTATAACTTATTTTATTACTATTGTCATGTTATTGATTAATTGGTATGTTTGTTAATATATTTACCCCTCCAAATTGAAATGTAATTTTCTTCCTTTATGATAGTTCATGTGTAAGGATTATGTTCTGGTTCTTGGGGATTGATTATGTATATAGGTGGTTCCGTGATAAAATGAGGGAGGGTGAGCCTGTGATAGCTCTCCAATGCATTCGATAACGTGATAGATGTAAATTGAATGGTTTCTCCTATGATATTTAGGGAATATACTGTTATGCGTATTCAAACAAAACTATCAATTTTACTCACTATGTAGAAGTGAATTCTATAATATAAATATGTTACTAATGCCAAAATATACATTATTTATTTTTAATTTCTATGGATTATTCATAAATTTATGATTTCAGGAGGTATGTTAAGGATCTTATGTATTATGAGAAAAATGTATTATTTCATTGATTTTTATGCATTCATAGACAAATTTTTTCTTTCCTTATATTATATCCCTTACTAATATTTTTATGCTTATCCTATGTTTTTGAAATTTTTTCTATGGGGTATAAGTAAGGGTAAGATTAAAGAAGAATTAAATATTTTTTTCAATCCAGAAAAGAGGTCTTTTTTTATTTAATGAGTTTTATTATTGTAAAGAAAATAGATAGAGTAGATGGGTCTACATTCTAATATTTGAGATGTAAGGAAATAATTATGGATTAATTCTATTAAAAAGTAAACCTAAAAGGATCCTCAAAGTGAATTAATGTCAATTGTTGACTTTTCTCAAGATTAAGTAATGATTACAGAAGGGTCCTTATAGTTATAATCTAAAAACTTTATAGATTACTTAAGGACTCAGGCTACTATTAAATTAATATCTTTAAATTATTTAAACATAATTGTATGATTGAAATTATATAGAATTCAATATTAACATGTTTATTTCTCATGGATATTTCGATGTTTAAAAAAATTCAGTAGAGGAAACATGGTAGATATGATGGGAAAACATCAACATGAAAAAAAGCAAACAAATCAGTAACTAGAAATAGTCTGAATCGAAACTGAATAGTATATTGCAGTGATAAAACAATTGACTTGGGATATAAATGGGGGTGGTATCTAGTATGAGATCAGCCATATCATCCACAAAAGAACATGTCATTGGTGGATCATTTCATGATCCAATATCCCACATCCTATAAAGGACCATCTAACCTTTTTTTAGATGAATAGTGGATTAATGAACTGGAATTTTTTCAATTTCATGGGGTTTTAAGAACATAAAAAAGGATAGTAATGATGTTTACCATTTTCATGGTGAAGCTGATTAGTGGTGTTTGATGGTAAAAAATATCAGCGATAATGAAAATATGTATGCTTTGATTGGGATGAATTCAGTTTTATGTTCTTTGAGAAATATTTTTCTAAGGTTGTTCGACATATAATGGAAAATAATTCATGGCATCAAGGTAGTGGGATGACTCAAGGGATTATGATGATGTAAAATTCATTCGACTAGAAAGGTATGCTCGGAATTTCGTACTGAATCATGATAGTAAAATCCATCATTCTTACTCAGGGTTAAATACAATGTATCAAAGGGAATTCTCTTCTCCTGAAATTAAAAATTATGAAAAACAAGTTCGATATGTGGAGAAGGTAGAAATAGATTATCTTGATGATCTCGTGTTCTTTTAAAAAAACATAATATTAGGTCGACGTGGTAGAGGATAGGGAATAACTCTTTAAATAATTCTAATGGTAAAAAACTTATGTTTACATCTTGTGAAAATTTTGGGAAAAACAACACTAGGGAATGTATTTTGAATTTGGTTATGTGATTTTGATGTTGTAAAATGGAACATAAGGTTCATAATTTCAGAGGAAATGATTTGTGTAGTGGTATGAAAAAATCAAATTTACAGTTTGAAAATTGGTTTAAGTGCAATGAAATGGGTAAATTATGAAAATGAGTGTCTGACGATGAACTAAAAGGATGGAAAGTAGTCGTACTACTAGAAGAAATGGGTGGTGAAATCCTTTGAAAATACAATAGAAAATGTTTCCATATAAAATAATGTAGTATCAGGTAAATTGTTTTTTATTCATATTATTATAATTTTTTATTTGATTTTGGGTCTTTATATTCATTATTTTTGAAGAAATTTTCTAATGAATTGGAAATCCCATCTCCAAATATGAATCCAGAACATGTAGTAAAAACAACTGGATGAAATATTGAGATGAAATGAAATTATATGAACCTTATTTTCCTTGTGTTTGGATAGAAACATCCTGAAAACATATTATTTTCCTCTAACGGAGTTTGATGTTATTTTGGGTATGAATTGGATTTTCGTTTATCCTACTAAAATTGAATGCAGAGCTAAAGAGGGTTCCTTTAAAAAATAATTTCAGTTTTTGTAAAACAATTAACCCTTACTATTGATAACATATTGAGGAGATAAGAAACTATTAGAATATGGAAATGAATGTTACCTTGCACATATTGTTGAAAAAATGAACTGGTCATATTAGTGAGGTACTAGTGGTCAATGAATATCTTGATGTTTTTTCTGATGAGTTTTCTGGTGTAAAAACTGAGGTATTTATAGAATAACACTATTTCTTTTTTAGAAATATGATATTGATTATATTTTAAAATTGGACAGTTTGACTGATAGAGTACACAACATGCAATAATATGTTTCATTGAAATCTTGCTTTGCACACATCATTGATTTATTCCAAAAAAAATATTTTTATTTTAATTTATAGTTAATGCCTAGCCATTGTATTGGCAGGATTGAATATAACTAGAAAAAATATGCATACTAAATGTCTTCATAGTTATCCAATAAATTTTAGAGGCTTTAAATAAGAATGAATTTGATTTTAAGAATGAAAAAACTCTAATATTTTTAAAAGGCCATTTTATTATCTTTTGATGGAGAAACGTTTTAATATCTACTTTTGTCAATTTTTTTGTTATATTTGAAAAAATAAAATTCTTATTTAGAATAGGGACATCAAAATTTACATTGGATATAATTTTATTATTTTCCTGGTAAAGAACATTTTTTAAGGAATAGTGAGAAATACTGAATTTTAATTCAAATCTATCTTTAATCAAATTTATTTATATAGTTAGATTGTAATTTTAATTAGTTTAAAAGTTTAATTGTATTATAACCGTATCATTTCATCCAATGTTTTCCAGTGGAAGTAATTTCACTTTGAAATTGGACATAAACACATGTCAATCATTTTGCAATTTTTACTTCTTAAAAACACGCTTTTTGGTTTCAACAACAAGACATAATTTTAAATTAATTTCTAAAACTTTTTGGATTTGAATTTAGAAAAATTTATTCCATATTTGGGATCAAGAAGACCAAATTGATGAAATAGTTACTTCTTTTGACATTATAAATTGTAACTTCAGAAAATAATTTATTTACCATGGTTAATGGAAAATATGGTAAATAATGAAAACATATAATATTATAATAAAATTTAATTACCCCAACACATGTACTAACCCTATTGGATTAGAAATTTAAAACCATTTTCAACTTTGGGTTCATTTTAGGACACCATGGATCCACTTGTGTGTTAAAATAAAATTTAGATACTCTTAATTTAAAGTTAGGGAATATATAACTGAGGCATATATCTTTAAGTAAATCTATTTTTATATGGGGTTATATAAGTTATTATTAAGACTAAAAATATTTATTTGAAATCTAAAAATATCTCATACCTATTTTTGTTTTATTTTTTAGTTTTATACATTATATAAATAAATTTAATTAAGACACAATGTTGAGGCAGTGATTGATTCATTAACAGAAGATTCAAATAAATTATATTATAAAGGTTAAAATAAGTCTTGATTTTTTTTTATTTTTATGTCATACACTATTTTTTTGGATGATATTTACATGTTAATTTTGTATTAATGATTTTCTTTCCATGTAATCATGTTTTTATGGAATTTTAAAAAAAATGTAATGATATGAATAGTGTCAAAATTGACGTAATTCATATTTAGAAATAGAAAATATTTTGTTAAATATTTTGTATTTTTAAATATATAAGACTCTTCCAAAAGTTTTAATAACTCAAAAATTTTATTGACTATTTAATTGGATATTTTTCATGTTTTGGTAACTATTTTTATTTTCAATGTCTTAAATATTGTATAAAACAGTAAGAGTAAAAAAGGGTTAAATAAAACAGATAAGGATTAAAAAAATACCGAATACATCTCTAGTTCTTATTGGATGATTTTATATTGACAGATATTCAAATTATATTATAAATTAATGAATTTGGATTCATTTATAATTGATATAGATTTTATAATAAAATAATATTTCTAGATATTACTTTAGTTCCCCTCCTCCCTCTTATAAAAGGACACCAACTCTAACCCTTACACACACCTCAATCCTCCTTGGTTCATCCAAAATCTGACCAAATAATCTCCCAACATACCCTTATTCATCTTATAAGCCATAACATGGGCTTAATGAAATTCAACAAGGTCTTTTACCCTAAATCATATAGAGTTACCTAATTTACGATAATGTCTTCTCTCAAGATTCTTCTATTAATTTTTCTTCTACAACCCCCTAAAATCTCTTTAATCCATCATTTTTTAACAACACCAGTTTCTTAAATATACTTGGATTTTTTATGATATGTATTCAAACAACACATCCTTACACCTTTATCTAATTGATATGAACATACTGTTTTTGTGGGCGGTGAACTACTATCTCACAAAAGGATGAATGTTCAATTTTCCAATACCACTTCTCATGGTGTCCATTATGATGGAACAAAAATTAATTATTATATTAATGATATTTATTTTATATCCATTCATCTCTAATTATCATTTATAGCATACCTTTATCATTTTCATGTTGTATAAACATGATAATTTCATTTGAAAAATTGTGGACTACCACTCCATCAAAGTGATATGACTCGTTCATGCTATACATGGAATGTATAAAGGATAGAATTAATGAACTTATGTAAAATATATAACATATTTATTAAATTAACAATATAATATACCTGGGAATCGTTTATTTTTCATTTCTTTAAAATTGAAAAAATATATGAAAGTAGTGTTCATGCATACGTACGGCTTACCGTCTCCATGAATGGAGCATTTAATTTTCTTATATCCAAATGTTTTGAACTATTATAAAATACATATATACTATATCTAAATACATATACACTGGATATATAAGATATTTAATGATAAATACAATTCTGGAGATAATTTACTTTTGACCACATAGACAATTTGTAATTATAAGATGTTCATTTATGACCCAAGTACCAAACATCGACAAAAAGGACAATATGAACATGATTAATTTTATGGTTTTTATAGTAGGGTAATAAGTGAAATAAAAGGAAATAATAAACTATAAAAATGTTCTTAAAAAGTGTAATTAACTTATGTTTATTATTCAGGGAGATATAGAACAAACAAGACAAGTGGGACACCAAGTAATGTAACCTTTCTCCCTCCTCTTTAAGTCAAAGGCATATTTTACGTTGTGTCTTTTAATTTCCAATTTCTTTTGATGGGATATGCTCTTCTATATCCTTGTTAGTCTAAATTTTATTCTCAATTGATGAGAGACCATTTTCTCTCTCATAAACTCATTTTCTGATCTTTTATCTGATGCAGTTTAGGTTACCAAAATTTCATAAGGGACTTCGTCTCAATCTACTTTCATTGCAGAATACATAGATTTAAACAAAAAAAATTCATTTTTGTAGTTTATAAACCCCTTTGTGTTTTAATTTCATTCAAAGGGAATATTTTTTTGATGAACAATTTTACTAAATTATAAAAAGAATTATTCTTTATAACATATGTAGTGAAAGCGACCATTCCACTACTGCGAGCATTGTTTGATATTTGTTTTCCTCTATAAGCCGTAGTATTTTTAGAATTAAAATAAATACCATATAAATATTTAATGTATTTTGGTATTGGAACTGGTTTTGATATTGGTTTTATTATGTCAATATTTTGACATGATATATTGTGATAACAATGTGGAAATTTTATATTTCTTTTATGCTTGTGTTATGTGTTATGAATATGATAGGGATCTTGGGAATTATTTATGTATACTAGTGATTTCATGATAAACCTTGGGCAGGTGAAGTGGATATATCTCTCCAATTCATTAGGTAATGTGACAAAGGTAAATGTTAATGTTTCTCCTAAGAGATTTAAGGAATATATTATAATGGGTATTCCAAACAGAAAACCCTATGTAGATGTGAATGCTACAATATAAATATGATATGGTTTTCATCAGATAATTTTATGATTTAGGATTTTTATTTGTTATTCATAAATCATATGATTTTGTGAGGTATGTTGAAGAGCTTATATTTTATTATTAAAAAGTATGATTTCATATATTTTTATGTATTGATGTACTAATGTTTTCATTCCATTTTTCTTTACCCTTACAGATATTTTTATGATCATAACATGTTATTGAAATATTCTTCACCAGGTATAAGAAAGATTATGTGAATGGACGAAATATATAATATTTATATTAAGGTAATAATTCTTGTTCTATTTAAGAATTTTTATTATTGTTAAAAAAAATATATAGTGTAGAAGTGTCTACTTTGTAATATTTGGTGATGTAATTTAATAGATATGGCATAATTTTATCTAAATATCTAAACCTAGAAAGATCCTCAATGGGAATTATGAACATAATTCACGATTATGTAATGTTTAATTTTGGAGCCTTATAGTTGGCATGGGTTGTAAGTTTAGATAACTTTATAGGTTATGGTGTTATCTGGGTGTAGGTAAAGTATCCCATATAACCCAGAGGGTTATTATCATATGGAAACTATTAAGGTTTATGCTATAATAGTTTGGTTGTATAATAATATGAACAATGGATATATATTGAGGTTGATGTATTTGAGTAATATAAATGTTTTTATGTTATCATTAAACTGTAAGGTATTCTTTTTTTAATTATAATATTTGGATTCATGTTTAAGTGCTGATTAATTTCATTAGATTAGAGATCATTTATCATGATGGAAGGAAAGAGATCGTGCACAACCTTTTTATCCCTCCATGATGATTCAATCATCAATAATATGGGAAAAGATTGTTGAAATTATTTTTCACATCTTCTCGAGTATTCAAATCACTTGCAAGAATTTGATTAAGCTATCCAACACCTACTCACTTGTAAAATAATTTGATGGGTCATGGTACCTATTTCATATGATTTCAAGATCACAACTTTTACAATTATATAGAAAAGTGATATTACAGAAGTGGAGTGAATTTTTACATTTTGAAAGAATGAAAACATGACAAAAGAGAAAGGGAACATCATGAAGATCATGATATATGGATTCAATGTATGATTTATTTTCTTATCCATAATGAATTAAGAATCTTTGGAATAATATTTATAAATGATGAGGATATTCGATCTACAGGAATGATGTATTAAGAAATAAGGGGCAAATGCATAGTTAATTTATTATTAAGAGAGTTATATGAGTGAGAAGTCATCTTATAAAGGATTTAAGAGTTATGGTTGATTGTATTAGGGTGATATGTTTTAAAGTAATAATGCTCTTTTTATGATGGTATTAGATTGGGACGAATTTTTATAATATGTGTAACCCTGATGTTTGATATGTGAAAATTTTATTCAAGGAAGAATTACTTTTTCTTGTGTGGACATAAGGGATAACCTTAGGGGTTTGTACGATCATTTTTATATTAGTAGATTAATGGTTATTAAATTTTGGGATGCAAATGAAAGGTATTGTATAACCATTAAGGTTAAAGTAGGGTATAACAATTTTTGATGAAATTATCTTATTTTTTAGAATGTTGTGAGAATTAAATGGTTGTAGAATAAGGATATCCTACAGGATGGGTGAAAAACCATCATGTCTGGCAAGGATGAAGGAATATAACCCTAAACCGAAGTTCCACAAGGGATCAATGCTTACCAATGGCCGATGTGAAGTCCCTAGTTATTATGGACAATTCTTTTTAGTTAAATGATTTTATGGATCAAGACATAGTTGATTTTGGTAACATATGTTTTACCAAATGTATATCGTTAGAATAAGAATATGACACGGTGATTACGTGATAAAGGTTATTTTGGAAGATAGTAACTCTTTGTTGACCACTATATTTCTAAGGCAAATAGGGTACTTTGGGATCTCATTTTTGGAGTAATGGTTGAAATTTTATTTTGGATGAATCTTTGTTTTTATTGAAGACATATTTTTTGATTTAGATTATTTTTGGAAATTATTTACCTATCATAGAGAATATGTGATTAGGATAATTATACTTTAGTATGCGACTTTATGAGTAGTCGTTGGTATTTGGAGATAAGTGATATGATTTACTATGGAAGAATATTTGAAAAAATTATTTTTATTTTTTGGTTTCAAACTTAGTATGGATCATATTGAAGAATTTTAAGGAAAATTGTGTATTCAATGGTATTTTATTGATATTTTGGTTTTTTTGTTAAATTTTGGCTATTAAGAGTGGTATTTCTTTTTATAAAGGATTTTCTTTTTGGGGATTCTCTAGTGTTGTACTAACATTTTTTATTCAGGTAAATGTTTAATGAAAAGTAAAATATATGGTACATATTCTGTGGATAATGTTAATCAATAGATGTTGATTCTAGGCCTCCAGGTGTGAACTAGACATCTTGAATACTCGTCTTTTAGATAAAATATGATTTTTTGTTAGAAACTTATTAAAGGATGAAACTTTCCTTGAAATGTATGTATATTTCTTTATTTTCATATTAAGGCTCATAAATAAATTATCCGACATTATTTAAGGTAACATAAAACCAAAAATAGTTTTAGTTTACTTTTTCTTCTGTGGAATCAAAGATTGTTTAACCTATCACATCTTTGTGGTTTTCTAGTGGTTAAAATTCTTCTGATCATGTTTTCTATCACTCTCCATCAAAACATGACACTTAGTTTATCCTCCATATCCATGTTTTCTTGGAATACTATTTTGTGTTATCTTGGGTGAACTATTTACTTCTCATTCATTATCATAATTTGATTTTTTTAATGAGTCTTTTTCCAATGATGGACTTTCAATGATACTTCGAAGACCAATTTTAAAATTGTGGGGACACAATTTCTAAATTGGGGGAAGGATGTAATGACCCAAATATTTATAGAATAATACATTTTCATATTTATGTATATTATATTAATTTTTATTTTTAAGGAGGACAATTTTTATAATTCCGTACTCAACACACAACAATAGGTTTCTTTGAAATCTTATGTTGCACACAACTTTGCGTTATACCAAAAAAAAATATTATTATTATTATTTAAAAAAAATGTTATCACATATTCATTGTATTAGATAGAATGTATAGAACTAACTACAATATTATTATTAAATGTCTTTACACTTATAAAATAAATATTAGATGCTTAACATAATAATGAATCCCATTTTATGGATAAAAAACTATAATATATTTAAAAGGTCATTTTTCTGCCTTTTGATGGAGATCCATTTTTAAATCTAGTTTTATTAAATTTTATACATTATATTTGAAATAAAAATATTATTATTTATAAGTGGGAAATAATAATTTACATTGGATGACATTTTGGTATTTTTATGATAATGTTTATTTTTAATGAATAGTGGAAAATACTGAATTTTTATTCAAACCCGACTCTTAGTCTAATTTATTTCTATAGATTTATTGTACTCTTACATGGTTTTACAGACTAATTGGATTATATTTTTTTTTCGTTTATTCCAATATTGGCCATTGGAAGTAATTTTACGTTAAAATTGGTCATAAACGCTTCTCAATCTTTTAGTAGTTTTTACTTCTTAAAAACATGTTTCTTGGTTTTGACAATTTGAATTAATTTTAAAATATTTTCTGCAACAACTATGTTTTGAAACATGAATAATATATTCCACATTTAGATTAATGATATTAAAATTTTGTAAATAGATAGATCTTATTTTTAGACATTATGAATAGTAATTTTAGTAAATATTTTATTTCCCATGGTTCAAGGGTAATTCAAGAAAATAAGGGAAAAATAATATTATAATAATATTAAATTACCATAACATATTTCCTTACCCTATTTTATTAGATATTCCTGACCATGGGCATCGTTGGGTCTATTTTAGGACCCCATGGAGCCTCTTGGGTGTGAAAATGACATTTAATTACTTTTAATTTAAAGATAAGGATAATAAAACTTAAATATGTTTCTTTTCATAAAACATTTCTTATATGTTGTTATATACGTGATAAATTTGAAAAAAAAATAATTAAATCTAAATATATTTCCTACATCATGGTATTTTTTAGATATTAAATAAATAAATTTAATTATGATGCAATGGTGATTCAGTGATTGCTTCGTTAATAAAAGATTCAAATAAATGATATTACAAATGTTAAAATAAATCTAATTTTGGTATTTTTATGTCATTTACAAATATTTTGGATTATAGTTACATTTTATCTTGGTATTTATTATGTTTCTTATAGGTAATCTCATTTTTATCGAATTTTAAAAATTCCATGATATGAATATTGTCAAAATATACATTATTCATATTTTAAAATATAAATTATTTTATTAAATATTATGAATTCCTAAATAATATTTGATTCAGAAAAAAAGTTATCATAAGTATAAAATTTTATTATTAACTCTATAATTGGATATATTTCATTTTTTGTTTACTATTTTGATTTTAAAAGTGTTAAATGATTGTTAAAACATTAACAGTAAAAAGGGTTAAATAAAAAAATATATTGATTACCAAATATCCCAAACCAGTTTAATTATTAATGGAAGATTTTATTTCGAATTATATTCATGTTATCTTAGAACTAACTGAATTTTGAATCATTTATAATCAATATAATATTTATAATAAAATAATATTTCATGATATTCATTAAGTACCTCTCCTCCCTCTTATAAAAGGCCACCATCTCTAACCATTAATCACACATCTCAATCCCACATGGATCCTCCAATATCTTACAAAATAATCTCTCAACACCCATCTATTCTTATTATAAGCCTTACCTTGGGTAAAAGGCAATTCAATAATTCCTTTTAGCTTAAATTAGGCGGATTTACCAGATTTATGGTAAAGTCTTCTTTCAAGCTTCTTCCATTTGTTTTCCTTCTCCAACCCCCTAAAATATATTTATTAAATTATTTTATTAGAATGACCAGATATTAAATATAATAGTATATTGTTATGAGAATAATTATAACTAAACTTCAACACACCTACATCTAATGGATACGAGCATATTGTTTATGTGGACAACAAACTACTCCCTAACAAAACGATGATTGTTCAATTATATTTTACCGCCTCTAATGGTTTCCATTATGATGGAACAGAAAATATATATGATGTATATTATATTTATATTATCTATATTCTTCTATAAATATCAGTTATAACATACCTTTATTCTTTTCAAGTTGTATAAATACGATAATTTCATTTGAGAATGTTCGGACTACCACCCCCTCAAAAGGATATGACTCATTCATGTTGTACATTGAATGTACAAAGAATAGAATTATGGATATTATATAACATATATAAAATAAATATTAAACTATAATTATAATATAACTTTGTACCATTTTTTCATTCCCTTAAAAATAAAAAATGAAATGAAAGCAGTGTTCACGTGTATGTACGGCCTACTGTCTCGATGAGCGGTGCATTTCATTTTTATACATCCAAATGTTATGGACTATTATAAAATACATATATTCAAGATCTAAATAAATATATACTAGATATATATTATATTCTAATTCTGAATACAATTCTAGAGATAATGGATTGTTGACCACATTGACAATTTGTAATTATAACAAGTTCAATTTTTATCTCGAGTACAAAACAATGAAATAAAGAATGATATGAACATGAATAATTATATGATTGTTATAGAAGAGAAATAAGTAATATAAAGGGAATAATAATCTTGAAAATTTTCTGATGCATGTAGAATGACATTAAGTTTATTATTCAGGGAGATAAAGAATGATCAAGACAAGTGGGACACATGGTAAAGGAACATTCACCCTCCACTTTTAGTCAAAGAATTAATTTATGATTTTTCTTTAAATTTCCATTTTATTATGTTTTTATATTTTCTTATATACCCTTATTGCCTTAAATTTTATGTCCAAGTTATGAGATACCATATTCACTCTCATTAAATCATTTTTCGGACATTTATGTGACGTCGTTAGGCTATTGAATTTCCTAAGGGACTTCATCTCAATTTTCGTTCATTGTGTAACACTTCCATTTATACAAGAAAATATTTTATATGGTGTATAAACCCCCCCTCCCAATTTAATTTTCATTTCATTAAAATGGAATACGTTTTCTATAAATATTTTTACTAAATGTAAAAAAAAGAATGCTTCTTTTTATCATATGTGGTGACAATGAACTTTCTGCCACCATGAGAGATTTTTGATATTTCGCTTCCTCTACAATTCGTTGTGTTTTTAAGAGAAAATTAAATTACATAAACACTTTCATATATTTTTGTGTTGAAAATGGTTTTTATAATGGTTCGATTATGTCAATATATTGAAATTATATGTTGTGATTGTAATATGGAAATGTTATTTTTCCATTATGCTTGTTGTATGTGTTAGGATTATGTTAAGGTTCTTTGAAATTGTTTACATATATGGGTGGTTAGATGATAAATCCATGGGTGGGGATCCTGAGATATCTCTCCAATGCATTGGATAACGTGATAGAGGTAAATGTAAATATTTATCATAAGAGATATATGGAATACACTATGATGGGTATTCCAGACATAACTCTTTATTTAGATCTGAATGCTATAATGTAATTAGGATATGGATTCCACAATTTAACATTATGATTTATGATATCTATATGTTTTTCATAAATTTTAGGATTTTGAGAGGATTGATAAAAAGATTATTTTTTATGACTGAAAAGCATGACTTCATTGATTTGAATGTATTGACGGACTAATGTTTTCTTTCTTTGTTTTATAACCCTTAATGAGATTTTTATGCTCATTCATGTTTTTGAAATGTATTATATAATTTATAACTAAGGATATGGTAATGGAATAATTCAAGAAGATTTATATCAAGAATAGAATTTTTATTTTATTTATGGATTTTTATTATTTTCGAAAAAAATGAATAGAGTAGAAGTGTCTACTTTGTAATCTTTTGAGGTGTAATGTAATAGGTGAAGCCTAATTTTCCCTAAATGTGTAAACCTAAAAAAGAACCAAATTGTGAATTATTAACATAATTAAATATTATTTAATGTTTATGGCTGTGGCCTTATTATTGGTATTAGAGGTCTGTTTAGATATCTTTAGAGATTATGGTGTTATATATGGGTGTAAGTAAAGGATACAATATAAATTTTAGGGTTATTATCATATGGATATTTTTAGAGGTTTATGTTAAAATAGTTTGTTTGTATAAAAATCTAAAAAATATAGATATAAGGAGGTTGATGGATTAGAGTAATATAAACGTTTTTATGTTATCTTCATCCTATAGAGGATTCATTTTTTAAATTATAATATTTCATTTCATGTTTAAGTATTGATTATTTTCTACAGATTATGTATCATTTCTAAATACGGAAGGAAAAAGATTATGCACAACCCTCATATCCCTCCCTAAAGATTTTATCATCAATATTATGGAAAAATCATATTCGAATGATTTTGACAGCTACTTGACTATTCAAATCACCTGCAAGAAATTGTTTGAGCTATCCAAAACCTAATCTTTTCTAAAACAATTTTATGGGTCATGGTATATTATTTATATGATTTCATGATCTCAACTTTTCCAATTCTATCAGAAATTGAAGTCACAGATGTGGAGTGAACATTTACTTTTTGAAGTTATGACATGTTTCTGAAAAGAGAAAGGGAACATCTTGAAGATCATGATATGTGGATTCAAGGTATGATTTTTTTTCTAATGAATATTGAATGATGAATCTTTGGATGGATATTTATAAATGATGAGGATATTCAGATTTCAAGAATGATATATTAAGAAATAATGGGGAAATTCATAGTTAATGGATTATGAAGAGTGCTGAATGAGTAAGAAGTCTACATATATGGGATTCAAGTGTTATAGTAGATTAAAGGAGATTAAATGATTAAAATATTAATTTATATTTTTATGACTGTATTACATTTGATGAAATTTTCTAATATGTTTTACACTAATGTTTGATATGTGGAAAAAATGTTGAAGGAGAAATTACTTTTTCTTATGGGGATATAATGGATAACTTTAGGAGTTCGTTTGATCTTGTGTTTATGATGTGATCAATAGTTATTAAATTTAGGGTGTCAAAATGAATGATATTAGATAAACTTTGAGGATAAAAAAGGGTATGTAATTTTTGAAGAATTTATCATATTTTTGACAATTTTGTTTTAATTATATGGTATTAGAAAATGGAAAACATGTAACATGGTTGACAACCCATCAAGTCTGGCAAGGCTACTATAATCAAACCCATAACCAAAGGGCGACATGGGTGAATCGGCTACCACTAGAATATTTGAAGTCCCTATTTAGCATGACTAATTGTTTTAAGTGAAATGATTTTATGGATCATGAATAAGTTGATTTTAGAAACATATGTTTTATCAAATGTATATTCTTTTTATAAGAAATTGATTGGGTGATTAAGTGATAAAAGTTATTTTGGAAGACTTTTAATCTTTTGGGAACACAATATGCCAAATAAAAATAGTGTACTTTGGGATCTCACTTATGAAGTAATGGTTGAAATTTTATTTTGGAAGAATATATGTTTTTAAAATGGAAATATGGTGAATAGTATTATTTATTAAATCATTATCTTATCATAGATAATATCTGATTATGATGATTACACATCAGTATGAGACTTTAAAAGTAGTCAATGTTATATGAATATAAATGTTACGATTTACTATGGAAGACTACGTGATTAAATTATTATAAGTTCAGGGTTTCAATCAATGTTTGGATTATATTGATGAATTTTAAGAAAAACTAGGTATTTAATCATTTTTTTTGATCTTTCTATTTTGTTTGTTTAATTTTGGAGTTTAGGAGTAGTATTTTTTTATTGTTATCCTATTATGGGATTATCTGATCTTGTACTAACATTTTTTGTTTAGGTTACATTTTAAGGACAAGGGAAATATATTTTTCATGTTTTTCGGATCATGTTCTTCTCTAGATGATTATTCTAGTGCTCTTGGTGTGACCAAATCATCTTGAATACTTAGAATTTGGTGAAAAGATGATTTTTTGTAGAAACTTATTAAAGGATGATACGTTGAAAAGTAAGTATATTTCCTCATATTATTAGTCAATATAATAAATACATTATCCATTTTTATTAAAGGGAACCTAAAATAGAAAACATTTTTCGTCAACTTTTCCTACTAGGGAATCCGAAACTATTTGTCCTATCACAAGATTGTGGTTTTTTAGTGGTAACTTTCTCTTGATCATGCTTTCAATCACTCTCCATCAGAAAATGACACTTAGATTATTATATATATCTGTAATTTCATGAAATCATGGTATGTGTTATCTCAAGATACCATTGTACTTTTATTTATTTCTTTTAATGTGATAGTTTTATAGACTCTTTTTCCAATGTGGGAATTTCAATGATGTTTATACGCCCAATTTAAGAATTGTGAGGACACAATTTCCAAAAGAGGGGAAGGATGTAACAACCCAGGTATTGATAGAATAATACTTTTTCATATATATAAATAAGATATTAATTTTATTTTTAAATATGACAGTTTTTCTGATGGCGTACTCAACACACAACTACGTATTGCTTTGAAATCTTACATTCCATACATCATTGAGTTATACTAAAAAATATATATACAATAATATTGTTGTGTTAAATGATTTTTAATTCCTAGATATTTTATTGGAGGAAATGAACATAACTAACTACAATATGATTATCAAATTTATTTAATGTTATCCAATAAATTATAGAGGATTAAAATAAAAATTAAACTTATTTTAACCATGAAAAACTCTAATATTTTTAGAAGGATGGTTTACAGCCTTTTGATGGAGAATCGTTTTTAAATATATTTTTTTCACTTTTATATGTTCTCTTTTAGAAAATAATATTCTTCATTATAAGCACGATATTAAAATTTACATTTTATGACATTTTGGTATTTTTCTGATAAAGATCAATCTTAATTAATAGTGAAAAATACTACATTTTAATTCAAAATAACCTTTTAATGTAATTTATTTATATAGTTACATTGTAATTTTAATTGTTTTAAAGTATAATTGTATTATATTTATAAAATAATCCAATTTTAGTCATTATATGTAATTAAAAATTGAAAGTTGACATAAATTCATAAAAATCTTTTTGTAGTTTTTACTTATTAAAATAATGATTTCTCGTTTTGACAATAGGAATTAATTTTAAATTAATTTCTGCAACATATATGTTTTATTTTTTGAGAACTGGATTCCATATTTGGAAATCATGAGTTCCAAATTGTGTTAATATGTAACTTTTATTTTTAGAACTTATGAGTAATAACTTAAGTAAATAGATTATTTACCGTCATTAATGGGTAAATCTATTAAATAAAGGTACAAAAATAATATTATAATAATATTAAATTAAACTAACACATTTATTGGCCCTATTGGACAAGATAATTCTTACCATGAATATCCTTGGATAGAATTTAGGATCTCATGGATCCACATTTGTGTGAAAATGACATTTAATATATTTTAATTATAAATTATGGAAAACATAACCGAATCATATATCTTTTAGTAAAAAAATTATATTGGGTTATGTAAGTGATATATTTGAATATTAATATTTATTTGAAAGCTAAATGTATTTCCCACATCATGGTATTTTATTTTTAATTTTTAGATACTATGTAAATTACATTAACTATGAAACAATGGTGATGCACTTATTGATCCATTAATAATGGCTTCAAATAAATGATAGTTTAAATGTAAAAATTAACATAATTTTGTAATTTTTATGTCATCCACAAATTTATCAGATGACAGTAACATTTTATCTTTGTATTAATTATTTTTCGATGTAAAAAAGTTGATTTGGATTTATAAAAAAATCATGATATAAATAGTGTCAAAATTGACATAATTCATATTTTAAAATATTATATATTTTATTAAATATTATGAAATCCAAAATAAATATATGATTTAGGAAAAATGTTTTCATATGTCTAAAATATATTTATTTACTCTTTAATTATATATTATTCATGATTTGGTAACTAGTTTGATTATCAAATTGTTAAATTCTTGATAAAATGGAAAGAGTAAAAAAGGGTTAAATAAAAAATATAAGGATTAATATATATAAAAAACCGGACTAATTATTATTTGATGATTTTATTGATATGTATATATTTTATATCATTGAACTATATTAGTGACTACTTATTTTTGATCTATTTAGAATGTATAATTAAAAAACATTTCATGATATTCTTTAAGTGCCCTACCTCTATCTTAGAAAAGGCCACCAACTCTAACCCTTACTCTCACCTCTCAATCCCCCTTGTATCATCCAACATCTGCCCAAATAAGCTCCCATTATCCCCCTATTACTCCTAGAAGACTTACCATGGGATTAATGAAATTCAAGAAGGCATTTTAGCTGAAATCAAAAGGAGCTACACAATTTAAGGTAATGTATTCATTCAGGTTTCTTCTAATTATTTTTATTATCCTACACCCTAAAAACTCTTTATTACATTCATTTATAAAAATGGGAGTTTATTAAATATACTAAGATTTTTTATGAGAAGGATTACGACTACACTTCGACACACTTCCATCTAATGGATATGAACAAACTGTTTCTGTAGATGGAGAACTATTGCCTCACGAAAAGATGATTGTTCAATTATCTACTATCACCTCTCATGGTGTCCATTATGATGTCACATAAATTAAATTTGAAAAATATGATATTTATTTAAACTCAATTATTATATAAATATAATTTAGAAAATATCTTAATGATTTTCATGTTGTATAAATTCGATAATTTCATTTGAGGAAGTGTGGTCTACCGCCCTCAGAATGTTATATGACTCGTTAATGCTATAAATCAAACATTTATATGATGGAATTAATGAAAATATGTAACATATATTACATATATAATATACTATATTTATAATATAATTATGTATAATTTATTTTTCATTCCTTTAAAACAAAACAAAATTTTAAATAATGTTAATGTGTATGTACGGCATGCCATCTCCATGAACGGTGCATTTCATTTTATTATATCCAAAAGTGATGAACTATTATAAAATACATATATACCCAATCTAAATAGATATATACTCAACATATAAGATATTTAAATCATTAATAAAATTTTGGAGATAATGGACTTTTGACCACACAGACAATTCATAATTATAACAAGTTTATTTTTGACTTAAGTACCAAACATCGAAAAAAAGACTAATATAAACAGAAATAATTATATGATAGTTATAGCTAGGTAAAAAGTGATATAAAATGAATAATAATCATAAAATTTTTTCTAAATCATGTATGATTATATTAAGATGATTATTCATGGACATAATGAACGAACAAAACATGTGGGACACTAGGTAACAGAACCATTCACCCTCCTCCTTTAGTCATAGACTATTTTTATGTCATATATTTTAATTTACATTTTCTTATGTTTGTATGTGTACTAATATATCCTTGTTGATGTAAATTTTATTTTCATGTAATGAGAGACCATTTTTTCTCACATAATCTTGTTTTCTGAACATTTATGTGATGTTGTTAGGCTGCCGAATTTCGTAGGGGACATTGCCTCAATCTCTATTAATTAAGGAAAACATTGAATTATACACGACATTATTTAATACATTGTATAAACCAAATTTAATTTTAATTTCAGTCAAATGGAATTTTTTTTAGATAAATCATTTTATTAAAGGACAAAAAATTGTTTCTTTTTAACTTATGCAGTGACATCGACCTTTCTGCAGCCACAAGCATTATTTGATATATGGATTCCTCAATAAGTCATAGTGTTTTCAAATGGAAAATAAATACCTTATAAACATTTTATGTATTTTGGTATTGAAATTTTTTTGATGATGGTTTGATTATACCAATTTATTGAAATGATATATTGTGATTGCAATGTTGAATTGTTATCTTTCCTTTATGATTGTGTTATGTGTTATGATTATGTTATGGTTCCTAGGAATTGATTACATATATGGGTGGTTCTGTGATATTCCTAGATAGGTTGATCCCTGGATGGCACTCAAATGCATTGGGCAATGTGATCGAGGTAAACCTTAATTTTTATCCTAAGATAGTTAGGGAATATAAATTGATAGGTATTCGTAACATAAATCCCTATATAGTTATGGAAGCTACAATGTTATAACGAAAAGGATTCCACAAGTTACCTTTAGGATTTATGATTTATATGTGTTTTTCGAAAATCATATTATTTTCTGAGGTATGTTAAAGATTTTTTGTTTTATGAAGGAAAAGTATGACTTCATTCATTTTTATGTATTGATGAATGAAATTTTTATTTCCTCGTTTTATAACCCTTACTGAGTTTTTAATGCTCATCCCAAGTTTTTGAAATGTTTTTCGCAGGGTATAAGGATGGATAGTGGAATGGAAGAATTCAATAGTATTTATATCATGAATATAATTTTTGTTTTATTTTAATATTTTTATTATTGGGAAAAAATTTGATTGAGTAGAAGTCTCTACTTTTTAATATTTTGAGATGTAATTTAATAGTCACAACCTAATTTTCTCAAAATCAACATACCTAAAAAGATCCTCAATAAAAAGTATTAACATAATTTAATATTTTGTATTGTTGTAGGAAGGGTCCCTATATATGTTATTATACCAAATCTGGAAGTTTCATTTAATGTTGACTTGGTTCCTATGAGTTGGTCTATTTCAAAAACCACTTATCAAATGCTTCAAATGGAACATTTAGAGTTAATGAAGAAATAGGAGGAGTTTTTATATAAAGGATTCTTTTGACCTAGAACATCACCATGGGGTTCTCTTACCTTGTTTGTTAGAAAGAAAGTTGGTTTAATGATACTTTTCATTTTTAATAGATCCTTGATTTACATCACTGTTAAGAAAAAGTAACATTTTCCTGATATAGAAGATTTATTTGATAAGATCCAGGGATTTCAATATTGTTTAATTATTGACATGTTGTTGGGATACCATTAGTTGAAATTAATGTAATAAAACATTACAAAGACCATATTTCGTACTAGATAAGGAAATTATGTGTTTGTAGTTAGGCGTTTTAGGTTAACAAATTCACCTTATGTATTTTGGGATCTTTTAAATAAAATTTTCTGTGAGTCCTTGGATAATTTTTTAGCTGTGTTTGTTGATGATATTTTGGTATATTCTATAAGTAAAGAGGATAATTAAAGTTATTTATGTTTTATCTTGGATAAAATAATAGAAAAGAAATTGTATGGTAAATTCAAGAAGTTTGAGTCTTTGATAGATCAAATTTAATTCTTTGGTCACTTTGATTCTAAAGACCTAATAATTGTTGACCCTCATAAACAAATGTTCTTGAATAATTTCCAAGACCCCCAAATATAACTGATAATCATAGATTTATTTTGTTAATAGGTTATTACTGATGTTTTTTGAATATTTTCCATGGTTATCTAGCCCCAAGACTAAGTTGGCTTGAAAAGGTGTTTGGTTCAACTATACCAAAAAATGTGATTAATGATATTAGGAATTGAAAATATTATTTTTGAAAGATCCAATTTTGGATCGGCCTTCTAGAAATGGTGTATTATTCAATATTTTAGATTCATTGAATACATATTTTTATATCTTAATTTATAATGATCAGGTAATTTCTTCTACATCATGCTAGTTGAAAACTCATGAGTAAACTACCCTAAACATGATTTGGAATAATCTTCTATTGTTTTTAAATTATCAATTTGGAGTAATCATTTGTATGGTGTAATGCGTGAAATAATTATTGATCACAGATTTTTTAATTATATATTCTATAAGAAATAATAAAAAAGAGATAGAGGACATGTCTAGAATTAATCAAGCATTATGATTGCACGATTCATTATAATCTAGGAAAGGAAAATTAAATGGCCTAATAATTGAGTGAAAATACTTATTCTATACTAACCATGCTACATTTAGAATTATATCCTATGGTTTTTTATTTGATGAATTTTGTATTGGATGTTATTAGTACCTAGAGTTAATCTGTATTGTTTCTGGTGGCAGTGAAATCATATCTATCTAATTAAATTATGAAATCACAAAAGGAAGAAATTGAGTTGCTGAAAAAGGTAAAAATGGTTTATAGGGATTTTTCTCTTGAAATTTAAATGTATAATTTTTTTGAGGTTTGTAATGATATTGTGTGTGCCTTGTGATTCAAAGACAAAGAAACAGTGGTTATGTGAAACTCATTGTTCTATGTTTTTAGTTCATCCAGGTTGTACCATGATGTACAAAGATCTTTGGGAGTATTTCTAGTTGGATAGAATAAAAAGAGGTATTGCAGACGTTACTGTGAAGTGTTTGACTTTTCAATAGGTTAAAATAGAAAGGATGTTACCGAAAGGGATTCTTCGGCCTTTGCCAATTTCAGAGTATATACAGAAAAATGTGTCCATGTATATCATAGTGGTATTACCACATAATTCTTGTGGTACTAATGAAATCTGGGATATTGTTGTTCGATTGACTAAATATACTCATTTTCATTCTATTTGTGATACTCATTATCTAGATCAAATTTCTCCATTGTATATTAAATAGATAGTCATGCTACATGGAGTTCCCCTCTATATTTTTTCAGATAATGATCCTAAGATCATATATACCTTTTAGAAGGGCCTTTATAAACCGTTAGGCACGTAATTAAATTTTAGTACATCTTTTCATCTAAAATCATATGGGTAGTCATAATAAAAAACTCAGAAAATGGAAGATATGCTATGTGGTTGTTTCGAGGATTACCAGGGATGTTGGGACAAACATCGTTCTTTGGTTGAGTTTTCTTAAAATAACTGTTTTCATTCCAGTACATAGATGACATCATTTGAATCATTATATAGAAAGATGTTCCAAACTATAAATTTTTTGGATGATGTATGTTAATGGATTTTGATGGGAAACTAATTGTTGGAAGAGATGGAAAAAAAGATTTGTTGAATCAGAATCATATGATAATAGATCAGAGCAGGTAGAAAATTTATGTGGATAACCGAAGGAAGGATCTTTTTTTAAGGGAGGTGATCATGTATTTCTCAATGTATCTCCATAGAAAAGTCTGATGTATTTTAGAAAGAATTGAAAGAAAATTTTGAGGTTCATTAGACCCTATGAAATCATGGAGAATGTTGGATTTGTTTCCTATAGAGTGGCATTAAAACCATGTTTGTCCCAGGTACACAATTTTTTTTTCATGTTTCAATATTGAGAAAGTCTATGTCAGATCCATGTCATGTTTTGAGTCCAGATATAGTTTAGTTAGAAAAATATAATTCTTATGAGGAACAACCAGTTCAGATTTTGGACCGCAAAGAGAAAGTGTTGTGGAATAAATTGATTGATCGGGAAAAGGTTTTGTTGAAAACCCATATAATTGATAAGGCAATGTGTGAATATGAATATGTTTTTAGGGATAAATACCCCCAACTTATTTGATAAGTAAATAAAATTTCATGGACACAATTTCGAAAAGGGGGAATGATATAGGATCCTGTGTATTTATAGAGTAATGATTTTTTATATCTATTAATATTTATGAATAGGATATACATTTTAAATTAACGGGGGCACTTTTTTTAATAGAATACTTGATACACAACAATGGTTTACCACAAATCTTTTGTTGCACAAAACATTGAGTTATACCGAAAAAATATAATAATATTATAGTTTTAAATGGAAGTTAATGCCTAGTCGTTGTTTTAGTGGGAATGAATACATATAACTATGTTATTATTATAAAAGTTTGTTATTTTTTTTTTAATTTTATCCAATACATTTTATATGATTAAAATGACAATGAATCCAATTTTAATCCTAAAATACTCTAATAGTTTTAAAATGATGCTTTATCACCTTTTGAAGGAGAACCAATTTTAAATATATTTTTTCACTTTTATGATATATATTTGAGAAAATGAACATATTCTATAATTTTGGGAAATAAAAAATTACATTGGTAATGTATTTGGTAATTTATGATAATGTTCAGTTATTAATTTATTGTAAAAAGTTATGCATATTAATTCTAAACATCATTTCAATATAATTTATTAAATAGTTATATTGTAAATTATATATTTTAAAATTATGATTGGATTATTGTTTATAATTTACTCCAATTTTGGTCATTGGATGTAATTTTAGGTTCACATTGGAGATAAACACATGTCCGTCTTTTGGATGTTTTACTTCATTAAAACATACATTCTAGATTTGAAAACATGAATTAATTTAAAATTATTTTGTATAATTTCATTATTTTGAATTTGGAAAATTGGATTCCATATTTAGTCTCATATGGTCAAAATTCTGTAATAGGTACCTTTAATTTTTGAAATTATGAAGAGTAACTTCAGTAATAAGTTTTATTTACCATTGCTAAAGGGTAAATCTGGTAAATAAGACTAAATAATAACATTATAATAATATAAAACATCCCTAAAATGTGTCCTAATACAATTTTGTGATATGTATCTAACCATGATCATCCTTATTCATTACTTTGGTCATTTGGGAGCCACTTGTGTGTAAAAATGACGTCTAATGATATTAAATTTAAATAAAGGGAAATATAACCTAATCTTGTATCTTTTAGTTAAACTACTTTAATATTTGGTTATATAACTTATATATATAACTATAAATATTCATTATAAATATAAAACTATTTCAACCATAATGTTGTTTTATTTATAATTTTTATACATTAAATATATAAATTTATTTATGACACAATGATGGTACAATGATTGTCTTTTTAATGAATTATGTAAATAAATTATATTGTAAATATTAAAATAACAATAATATGAATATGTGGGGGACATCCCTGAATTTTCATGATGTAATTGATATATTTTCTTTGAATTATTGCTTTTGTTTTGAAGGAATCTTGTTTTATCACTTTTAACAAAAATCAACTACTAAATAGTGTCAAAATTGTAAAAAAAATGAGATTTGAAAACAAATACTATTTTATTAAATGATATATTAGTTATAAAAATATATGATTATTCTAAATGACATATATAAATTTATAAATGACATTAATTATACACTTATTATTATCTTGTCATTTTATTGTAACTATAGTAACCATATATTATTAAAATACAAGAAGGCATGGTAAGTGTTAATGTTTTTAACTAAAGGATACAGATTAAAGATAATGTTATTTCTGTGACATAATCAATTCTAAAACCATTTTGGTGTGATGATTCCGACCCATCATAATCTTTTCCTCTAAATATTTCACTTTGAAACTTTGGTAATTTGAAAATCATTTTATAATAAAATAATATTTCAAGACTTTCCTAAACTGCCCTACATCTTTATAGAAGGCCGCCATCTCTACCCACTTATACAAACCTCTCAAGCCCCTTAAATAATTAAACATCTACTAAAATAAGCTCCAAACTTCCCTCGTCTACTTGTAAAAGCCTTACTTTTTAATAAGGTAATTCTTGAAAGCCTATTGGAACAAATCAATAGAAGTTACCTGATTTAGAGGTAACATCTTCTCTCTATATCCTTTCAATTAATTTCCTTCTCCACTCTGAATGTTAGATTTATTCATTGATTTAATAATAGAACCAATATACTCAGTATAATATGATATTTTTATTAGAATAATTCGAACTGTATTTAAAAATATCACCAACTAATAGATACGAATATTCTATTTTTGTGTATGACGAACTGATTACTCATAAAACGATGGTTCTTCAATATTCCCCTACCACCTCTCATGGATTCCAATATGATGGCACTATAATTATATATGATATATATTTTATTTATGTTACCTATATGCTTATGTATTTTTTTATTCACATTATACCTTTATGCTTTCCATAATGTGTAAGTACGATAATTTCAATTGATGAAGTGCAGACTACCGCCCCCTCAAAGTTATATGACATGATCATGCCATAAATGGAATGTATAAAGGGTGTAATTAATGAAATTATGTAACTTATATAATAGATATATTATAATTTAATTATAACATACCTATTTATCATTCATTTTTCATTCATTTAACATGACAATGAAATAAAATTAGTGTTAATGCTTATGTACAACCTATAGTCTCCATGAACGGTACATTTCATTAATTGTCACAAAATGTTATGGAATATTATAAAAACATATATAATTGATTTATATTATATTTAAATCATGAATATCAGTATAGAGATGATAGAATATTGACTACACAACCAATTTACATTAAAAAGATCAGTTTGGTCTCAAGTACCGAATATAGACAAAACAACCAATAGGAACAGTAATAATTATGTGTTATTTTAAGAGGGTAATAAGTGATATAAAACGAATAATAAACTTAAAAAAATTATTGAAAACAAGTATAAATCATCTTATGTTTATTATTCAAGACGAACAAGAAACATACATGACGATCTGGACTGAAAGTAAGGGACTTCATCATAATCTCCTTTCATTGAGGCATACATTGATTTATATAGGAGCTTATTTTTTATGGTGTATAATTATCCCCTTTGATTTTTAATTTCATTCATTTATTTTTAAAAGAAATATTTTTCTATGAACCATTTTACTAAATTAGAAAATGAATGTTTCTTTTTAACATATGTGGTGTCAACGGCCTTTCTGTCACCGCAAGAATTATTAGATATTTGGCATCCTTTACAGGCCGTAATTTTTTAAAAAAGTAAAGTATGTCAATATTTTTGGGTATTTCCTAATTAAAAATTGTTATGATATTTTATTGATTATACAAATATCTTGAAATGATTTATTGTGATTCCAATGTGGAATTTTTTTTAAGAAATTTATGCATGTTCATGTGTTATTACTACGTTATGGTTCTTAGGCATTGTTTTTTTATACCGGTGGTTCCCTGATAATCGAAGTGTAGGGGAGCTCGTGATAGCTCTCCAATGAAATGGGAAATGTGATAGTGGTAATCATTAAGGATTACCTAATGAGATTTTGGGAATATACCATGATGGGAAAATATGATTTTATTGATTTGTATGTATTTATGGACTAATGCTTTCATTCCTTGTTTTATATCCCTTACTAAGAATTCTAGTCGCATCCCATGTTTTTAAACAGTTTTTCATATGGTATAAATATGTGTAAGGAAAATGAAGAATTCCAGAATATTTTTTGAGAGAAAATAATTTTTATATTTATTTATAGAGATTTATTATTGTGAAAATATTGGATAGAGTAGAATTTTCTACATTTCCATAATTTAGATTTAATAAAATAGGTATGGAGTAATTCTTTAAACCACTAAACCTCAAATGATCATTTAAGTGAATTAATGTAGATTATTGAAATTTCTCAGTTTTAAGTAATTTATAAGGCTAGGGACTTATATGTATACCCTATTTTTATGTTACTAGGATTCCCTCTTATATACCCTCTTATTACTATCATGGGATTCCCTCCCATATACCCTCTTATTACAGGCATTGTATGCCTTCCTACTTACCCATTGAGACTATATATCCTTCACCATTTCCTAAATAATTATAGGGATATACAATTCCCAACCATCATAAAATGAAATCATATATTCAAATTCCAAAAGATAATAAAATAGTCACAATATGATGTCCCATAAAATGAGATGGGCTTCATAATTTTTACATCATAACCCATGAAATGTAATAATTGTTTTGAAAATTTCATCACATTATAACATGTGGAATATGTACATGTTTCATAATTATTTCGTCAAATTATAACATGAAAAAATATGTGAGACTCATATGTATTGTATCATAGAATTACCCCAAGGAGAGAAATAGGTATCGTAAACATGATGTCATTAAAAATTAAACCATTCAGAGAAATAACATTATTGGTATACTTTGAAAAATATCTATCAAATGATAAACTATATAATACAATCTTATCTTATCTGGAGAAGGATTTTGAATGATCACTCGGAGCATTTTTTAAGGGAAATTACAATTCATTTACGATCACTATTTTTAGACATAAAAAAATTTGAAAATACATTTCTTATAATACCACATTGGAAACTTATGAATTATTCTTAAAAAAATTAATATTTTCTTCAGGAAATATCTATTCCCCTTTGAAAAATGATTTTTTATTCATAATACATTTTAAAAACCTTTATTATTAACTTAACATTGAAAACATATAAAGAAACATTAAAATTAGTTACAAAAACCATCTAAATAAAGAAAATTCATTTAAATAATTTTTTTTGTAAATTAGAAAAAAATGACTGTTTAAATAATTTTGAAAATCGTTTTTAGAACCCATTTCTTTTAAAAAAAATATTTATTATCGAAGAATGTTTTTGTTGTTTTATTTTAATAAAAAGAACATTATTAGTTATATTATGTACCAACAAGTGAAATAAAGGTACAATTACATAGATATATAATGAATATAAATTGGGAAATAAAATTCATGATACTTATTCAGTTATGGGATATATTTTTTCATCAATGGAAGTATAATCATAACAAATCCTGACAAATGTTGAGATAGTAGTAATAAACTCTTTCTGATTTGTTAACATTTAAGACTCAACCAATGAAATATTAACATTAAAAGAGTCATACCATATTATAAAAAGATTGATATTTATGATCTAAAACATCAATTATTGAAATATAAATCTCATAAAATAATATAGGTTCATAATAAGACCTGTGTCTCAAAGAAGAAAAATTTTGAGAAATTATTGTACTACATTAGAATAGTTCGAATGGAAAACCCCATGAAAGAGATATAATCAAAAATATATGCAAAAAACAATAACTATAAGGATAATAAAAATATAATAAACTCATAAGAATTACATACAACTCACAAATTTAATGTTTTTTAAATATGAAATAATTCATAGATAATGAAAAATGAGACTTGAAATCCCATTTACTACATGGATTGATTTTGAATTGTAATACCCAAAAAATAACTACCTCAACAAAATAATTTAGTATCGTCAAATTAAATGAATTATTTATATAATATTACATATTCTATTATATAAACATCATAATAAAAATAGTTGTGGATATGACATATATATCACATAAAACATTGTGAGATTAGAAAACCCTTAGTACATTAGTAAATTCTGAATCATGATTCCACGAAATTATAAATTCAATTAATAATTTCAAATAATTAATTAAGGAAAATAATTATTTAAAATTTCATAGGTTAGTATATACACCACAAAAAAGCTACTAGTGAATATGTCTTGTATCTCAAGGAAACAAAAAAATTGAGACAAACATATGTAACCTTAAGTCGTGACTTTATTCATACATGTTAAAACCTTTTGTATACTAAATATATGTTTATTATACATCTACCAATGAACCGTATTATGATATATCATAAAATTTATTATTATTATTTTACATTATATTTCAAGTTTATTAATAATTTCTTATTAAATACATGTTTCATGTAATAACTGGTTTTCTTTTTAGTGTATGTTATGACTTGTTATTAATCAGCCTCTTACATAGATCAAAATTTATTTATTTAGATAATTTAAATAATTATTTGAATATAAAAATATTTATTATACAAATATTTATAATAATCTATGAATTATATAAATATGAAACAGAAAACACCGTTCATAGAGACGGTCGGCTGTATATATAGATAAACACTTGTATCAACATCTTATCCTAATAAAATATATAAAATTAATGACATATATTTATATTATCATTACAATAGAATTATTTTTTCATATATATCATATAAGTTCATTATTCACAACCATAATAAATTCCATGTAAAGTTTGAATGAATAACATATCCTTGAGGAGGTGGAAGTCCACACATACCCTAACATAGTTATCATATTCACACAAAATAGAAATCAAGAAGTTAAAAATTATATAATAAGTAAATAAGTATAAGGAAATAATAAATGTCAGTTATATCATTTAAAAACAAAATTTCCATTTTTATTTCCACCATTGAATGGTTGTTATGTAAGAATGAATAACTTTGGTTTGCGAGGCGGTAGTTCACCATAAACACCATCTATGATTGTGTATAACATTTTTTTGAAGTGTTTGTGATTTTTGGTCATAAACATAATTTAAATAAGTATTATTATGTTGAGGATATGGTTTTTACTATATAATCTGTAATAAAAATAATTTAATGGATGAAAAAATTAATAAAACCGAAGTATTTTTTGATGTAGGCCACCTCTTCTTTGGGTAATTCATTTAAATTACAACAAAATGCATCCTTGGGTGGATGTATTCCCAATTATTTTGTTGTAGAATGATATTAAGAAAAATTAGATATTATTTTGGCTCATTCTGGAATAGAAAAAGGGCATTTGATATTTGAATAAGTGAGGGGTGAGTTCCCTTCTATAAGGGGAGCAGTAGCCTGTTAAATTTAAAAATTTAAACATTATTGAGAGGTATCCCATACATAGTTTGCCTCAAATAATTTTAATATGTATAGATAAGGTAGTATATGGTATTAAAATGGCCAAGAGGGTTTTGGACTTGTTAATAGGTTATTTCTCCCCTTAGCATAACGTTTGACCAATAATTATACTCATTTTTAACTTAATTGCTACAATTAATTTTAAGAACTTGCCCAACTCATTTTGGTATAAAAAACTAAGATAATCATACTACACATTATAAATTATTACTATTCCAAATATGAAATTTATTTTTCCAAATTCTAATCAAAAAATTGGAAGAAATTAATTTCAAATTAATCCCATAGATGGGATGTGACCAAGAGTTTCTAAAGTAAAAATTCAAAAGATTGAAATGTTTTTATCACCACATTTAACATGAAAATGATTTAATGACCAAATTTTATTAATATTTGTATAGTTTTTATAAATATTTATTAAAAACAATATAAAACATAATCTATTTGTATAAATAAATTAGAAGAAAATATAATTTTCAATTAAAATTCAGTGTTTTCAATATTCATAAAAAAAGAAAATTCTCATAATAATACATAAAATTCTCCCAATATAAATTATCAGACTCCACATTCCAAAATAATATATTGTTTTTCATATAAAAATTAAAATATTTTACAATAATACATTAACAATATTATCTTTATTAAAAGGTTATAAAACAAACTTTTAGAAAATATATAATTTTTATTCATAAAATTTTAATAATTGTTATCTTTTTTCCTATAAAATATATTTTATCAGTGAAAAAAATAATTATTTATCGCATAATATAGAATTTTTATTAAAAATAGTCCTATTTTTGGAATATATTGAGGTAAAATGATATTTTTACATCGAAAAATAAGTTCATAATTTTGATATAGTTCGTACTATCATTTCAAACTAATTGTTAACTGAAGTAATTTTTTATATACATATGTAAATCATATTATATTAATTTAGTAAATATTATTTGTAACATAAATTCCAAAATTTAGGTGATAAATATAAAAATATTTTATAAATATTTGTAATAGTATATTTTAGTTTTGGTACAACACAGAATTGAGTGTAATTCAAGATATTAATTGAACCCAACATTTTTTGTAACATAATCCAAAAATATTGTTTTAGGTCACACAATATAAGAATTATGTTGTGTTTGATCAAACCTATGATTAGTGTAACCGGTATAGAACACTTAACATGGTGTTGTGATTAAATAAATCATTAATCAATGTAGTGTGCAATACAAGACATCAGGGAATTATATTTAATTCCAAAATAAATAACTTATAAAAACTCATTTTGTTAAATTATACACCACATAATATTAATTTATTCTTTGAAATTATTATAGGCCATCAAAGGATTAAAAATCGATAGTTCCTTCCATATAAACCCACATTAGAAAAAACTAATACTAAAACTTAATTTAAATATAAAATATATAAAAATAATGGCTAACCAATGTAACACATAACTCGATTTACATATAGGTGAACATAATTGGGAAATGAAAATAGGGTCATATATGATAAAAATATTATAAAAATGCTAATGGAGAGTTATAAGGAAAATTTAATAGAAGAATTGAGTGATCTAGAGAATGTAAATAGTCAGAAAACCCTAATTATGTGTTTATATAAGAGATCATTTGATTCATTAGAAAACGAGGTAGTGGGACACAATTTTTTGTTTCAATATCCTATTCCTAGTGTTGATGAATTGTTCATAATAATATATACTTACTTGATATTGTTCCATTTCATATACAAATTATTACTCATTGGTTGTGTCTTGATAAATTTCTACATCATCTATTACTCAATGAAATGAATTTTAATTTTCAATTCATGAAGATTTAATATATCATGAGATCCATAAATATAATTATACATAATTATATATGTATTCTTTTAACATTAAAAAATAAATGGTTAACACATGTTATCCAATATACTTAAATATCAAATTTTGAGATAATACATTAATCTCTAAACCCTAATATGATGTTTATCATAAACAATTCCACAAATTGTTAACTGTTAAAGACTTACAAAAAATGAAAATAAAAAACATTAAAAATAATGTATCTATATTTATTAAATAATCTTTACATTGATCATCTATATATCATAATGTATCACTTATATCTCACATACCAAACATGTGAATACATTTATCATGTATTATTTTAAAAAGTGTTAACAACTTAATTTTCCATAATAATATTTTTTAAAAATTCGTTCTTTATTATTCTATAGATTATTGGATATTTTCCTTACATCCAAAAAGGATTTAAACATCATCCATGATAACATATACTTAGTTGTAAATAAATCAACAATTTGATCCATGGTAATTTATACTATCCAATTTACTTTATCCATATGATTCCTATCTTTATCCATGTTCAAATAAATTCTCATCATAAAAAACTCACTAAATTATACATTACCAAAAAATAGCACATTTGTGTTGAATCACTTTTCTAGTTAATTATCACCATTTAATAAATTATTACAAATCCTTAATGGAAAGCATTTACCTATAGATTCATATAACATAATTTATGAATTAAAATACATATACTGTATAGACCTGAAGCTTAACGTACATGGAAATTACATTACTTTTGCGGAATACTTAGTACATTACAAACACACACACACAAGGACCGTAATAGTTTAGTGTCTTTGGAAACTTTGTAATATAATATTCTAATCGTGGTAAAAGATCTTCAACATCTCCCATAATGATCTTCTTTTTTTTCTTACCTAAAACCTTTCTTTATAACATGGGGAAAAGAAAACATAAAAGGGTGAGCTCAAATTCTCAGTAAGGGTAAACAAAAGAAATATCAATCACATCATATTCATAAGAACATAACATTTTGGAAATCTTAACCTGCAAAAATGATCATAGTATCTTAACATGGAATAAATCATAGTATGGAAATGTAATCCCAATAATCATAACATAAAACATGAAACTTTGTGGCATACACAATAATCATAGAGTATCATTTCTTTTTAGTCAAGACTCATTGCCAAGACTATCTTAGTGGACAAAGTCCATTTCTGAACCGAGTTCACTCCTCGTTTCATTCCTCTTTCACTGAACCAGTTTAACCTGCCATTCCCGCCTTGTCTATCACGTGAGATATAAAATCTTTACCCAATGCATTGGAGGGAGATATAAGTCCCACCCATCTCATAATGATACCATTATTATGTGTGCCACAAAATCATAAACCATGCATCATAGCGTAACCCATGTAATAAAAATGGGAATCTTAAACATCAGGACATTATAAAACAATTCATATAAGATAAAGGAATTCATAAAAATATTTTCATCACAACATAATCAAATCAATGTAATAATAAAGATAGAAACAAAACCCTATATTATCTTAGATGGAAAATAATTTTGATAAAACACTTGAACTCCATTCTTGAGAAAAATATCCTTTCTACTTCAAAAACCTTTTTCCTTTCTTAACATGTCATACAATTTTAAACTAAAAGATGTTGATTAAAAATATACTTGAAAACTTTTAAAATAAGCTTCTGGGAAATAATTTTCTAAAAATACATTCATGCTGTATAAGTTAAAAAAAATTATTTTCGTACTTTTTTCGGAAAAGACAAAAAGTACCTCGTAACATAAACAAAAGAATGATTCCTTAAATACCATGTAGTAAAATTCAAAAATGGGTAAAAAGGACTTTAAACATACATGAAAACACTTTTATAAAACGTGGACATGGATGATAGAAATAAGCTTAGTAAATACTTACGAATAAGCAATCTCGGATAAAAATGAGATTTGAAAAATTATCCCTTACCTTAGGTCCGATTTGCCTCGTAAGTGTCCGAACCTCCTGTATAATTATTTAAATAATGCTATTGAATTATTCCAGAATCATACTCATTGTTATGATATCATATATGGTTCACTTATGACTTTATATTACCCGTTCTTTTGTAAATTCCATGTTAAAGAGCATTTTGGGTAAAATCGTTTCATTTTTCGTCCGTGTTTTGACTTGTAATTATTCATATGATTACTTAGATCAAGATTACTTAATTCCAGAATATAAAACATGATTTATATATAATATATATTCAGAATATATATATATATATAATATATTAGTAAATGGAACGAAATACACCGTTCATGGAGACGGTAGTTCGTACGTACGAATGAACGTTGTTTTCGTTTCCTCATTGAGTTGAATGGAATTAAGTAGATGACATAAATATATATACACATAAATCCAATATCATTATTATGTCATATATTTCATTATTTATTATTATATATACTTTATAATCATTCATGAATGGTTCACATGGAGAATGAATCTCATCGCGTCGTGGAGACGGTAGTCCGTACGAACGCACGAGCGATGATATCATTCACATGATCGTGGAATTGTATTTAAGTGTATGTATACTATTTTATAATAAATATCACTTTACAATAATCATATATAGTTATTATTTACACCATTATACCCATCCAAGTAAGGTGGTGGTGGAAAATAGATTACACCACGGCGTGGAGACGGTATTCCGTACGTACGCACGCGCGATGATTTCATTTTCCGTAGGTTGGATAGATGGTGAAATAGGGTTGTTTAATACTTATAAAGGCATATCAGTATATTAGTGATACTGATGTTATTACTTCATAATGAAACAACCAAAGAAGAAGAAGTTTATGAAGAAATAAAGTTGAAAGAATCGGTAACGGACATTACCTCTTCTTTGAAGTGCCTCTTTGAGATCTCCTTTTAGGGAACTAAAATTGGTCTTCGAGGAAGACCAAAACCTATAGGATGTTTCTAGGGATGTGGATAATGGAATTTTCAGGGGTTTTACGAGCTTGATGTCTCAAAGTGGTGTGAGGAAGAGAGGGAGGAGGTGCCCTTTTATAAAGGAGGAGAGAGGCTACTTTGGATAAACTAAAAATATTATTTTATTATAAAGACAAATTCGGTTTTAAATATCTCCAAATTGATTTATTTATAAGATAAGGTGGGGATGGGTCGAAATAATCTCATACAATAGAATTTAGACATGTTTAGGTTCCTATTTTAACCTTATCATTTAGATTTAACATTAAGTAAAATAATTTTACTTTTACCGTGTCTTCTTGTGTTCTTATACTATACGGTTAATAAACTTACTATAAGCAGCCAAACGAACCCCAAGTTGTTTATTATTAATATATATAATATTATCTAAGTCATTTGGCCGATCCTCAGATTTTTAGGAATAAAATAACTATTAATAATATAATATTTGTTTTAAAAACTATTTTATGTCAATTTTGACACTATTTAGTAATTGATTTTTGTGAAAATCATAACAGAATTATTAGGTCGGATGAACTTACTTAAATCAATACTAACATGTCATATTAACCTAGAAAAGTAGTGTAATTCATAAAAAGTCTCAAATTATATTTATTTGGGTATTTATAATATCAATTATTCTAAGGTTTCACTATTATGGTAATTACAGCATCATCATTGTGTCATAAATAAATTAATTTATTTAATGTCTAAAAATTATAAATAAAATATAATTATGTAGGGAATCTTATTAGCTTTCTAATGAATATTTACAATCTAATGTATCTTATTTATAACCCTATAATAAAAATGTTGTAGTAAATAAACTTTGATTTTAACTGTTTTAACTCATCTTTGAATTAAATAATAATATATGTCCTAATCTAGTCCAAGTGGGCCTAAATGGTCATATTTTATTCCTAAGATTGTTTTTGGTCGAATTACACTTATCCAATAGAATTAGGACATGTGTTAGGGTAATAGTAATAACATTTTTACCCTTAATTACCGTATTTACTTTTAACCGTGGTAAAAAAAGTAAAAAGTTACTATTCACCAAAAATTATTTTCATCTCATTGAACCACATTTTACTTACTGACATCAACCGTGTCTCTTGGATTTTTGAAATTTCATTCACAGAAGCGGTAAAATTATGTTTTATGAAAAATTCAATTTTTTTAACTACCACTTAGTGGTTTCACTATTCATCAAAAAATGAAAGTTTCCAGAAAAATACCAAAAATTAGGCCTAAGCCATATTTGATATTATGAACACAAAAGTGATGTCTATTTTACCAAATTAAAAACATATCAGTTGCATTAAATAATTTAAAAATTAATTCCCGTCGTCAAAACAAATAGCGTGTTCTTAAGAGATAATAACTATCAAAAGATTGACACTTGTTTATGTCTGGTTTAAATGTGAAATTACATCCAATTACCAACATTGTATTAAATTGTAAAAATATATTCTAAATATACTTTAAAACCACTCAAATTAATAATTTATCACTATTAATTATTTCGATTAAAAAAGTTGTTTTTATTTAAAATTTAGTAATTTTCACTATTCATCAGAATATGAAAATTATCCGAAAAGTACCAAAATTTCACCCTAAGCTAATTTCGATATTCCGAATCCAAAAATGAAGTCCATTTTGAAAAATAAAATTTAAAAATTTTCAAAAAGTGGTTATTACTATTCATAACGGCTAGTTTTAATAATATTTTAATAGCATATTGTTGTTTAGTGAAACTCGTTATTGCGTACTACACACGCTATCGAGGAAGGTCGTGATTGCGTGTAATGCAAGGAAAGTCAAGGAAGCGTGTTGTGCAAGCTCCTTTTGGTGTAGCGTACAAAACAAGACATTAATGAAATTAAAAAAAATATTTTTCATAAATTCTTGGGGTGTTACATTCTACCCCCCTTAAAATGAATTTCTCCCTTGAAATTCGTCGGGGTTATAAATGGTTTACTACTTGAAAGTTTCTTTAATAGAAACCCACATCGTAAAAAGGAATACCAAAACCAATATTTAAAAATAAAAGTATGAAATGAAATGGTTACCCAAATAAAATAATCACTGGGTTTCCACATAGGTGAAAATATGAATATGGAAGATAAATCTAACCATCATGTTCTGATGGAGAGTGGTAGAGAAAATGGCTATGGAAAATCCAGCAATCACACAGCCATAAATTTGTGAAGATCTAAGGTACCATCTGATTCATCAGATATAAGAGCACTAGGACAACATTTTTGGTTTTCAAGATCATTTCCCTAAAGTTGAATATTTTGAATTAGAAGAAATACTTGCTTGATTTTGGTACAATATCATTGTTGGTCATGCTTTGAAAAATTTACACTTCATCTCTTAATGAAATGACGTTGAATTTGTTATTCGTGAAGTGTTAACAGATCATGTGATAGAATGATGGATCATTCCATCTGTTTCAAACAAAATATTAGCAAAAATTATCAAATATACATAAGTCCATCTATAGTGAGATTAATCATATATGGTTCGTAAAGTGGACTTATACTTCATATATCATACTGCTTAATATAATAAAACTATTTTCTACTAAACATGGACTTTCTGTAGGCTAGTGGTAGGCGATAAAGGCCAGTCGCACTTCGGTTGTGGGTTTGATTCCCATAGTCTGACGCAATGGGCTGTCACCCGTCCTGCAGGTTTTCCTTTTTCTAAAGCTATATTACTATAACATCCCATCAATAATATCGAAAAAAGTTCTATCCTTAAACAATACTAACTTATGTCCAACATAATCCATTCAAATCTTTAGGCTTATCTAAAATACTTCGGTCCAAGCTCATAGTATAAAGAAAATGATTACTTGAAATGTCACATAACAATCACGTGAATGCCATCATTTGACCCCCATATATCATAAGATATATCTTTTTGGTCAAATTAAAATCCTGTGAATACCTTAATCATGTATTATCTTGAAGAATGAATACCCATTGAACCTTAGTGAAAACATGAGTGCTGTAAAAAGTTAACTCTTTCCACATACCAAAATCCCAAAATTTCTATATATTCAAACCATGATATCACTTGGTCCTTATTTTAGTCATGAGCTCATGATTACTATCATATTATATTCTCCTTATCCCTTCCATATGCACATTTCATCTGCTTTCCAAAAATATTTGAATCACTTTTCATGGTTACCGGTACCATAAAATTATTGAAACCCACAATGGACTAATACAAATATATTCCAATACAACATAAAAGTACCTCAACAACATTATTCTTGAATACCAATACATAAACACTTCAATCCATCCTCTTCAATGATTGTCCTGGAATAAGTCCTTCCTTGATTTAGAAGTAACTTTTTAGGTTAGGGCATTGAGTTGGGTAATGCTCATTTTCTCCACAAATAATACATTGAACTCCATTACAGTCTGTCACTCTATGACCCTTTTCTCCGCACAGATAACATCGGTCCCTCCATTTGAGGTATTCCTCAAGGTTCTTCTTCCCTTCTTTAGAAATCTCAATCTTCCTTTCTTTATGCTCCTCAATATGCAAACATGCATAATAGTCTATCTTCCTCTGTTTTGATGAATTATGCATACCACTAAATTTCACCTTGTTAATCATATATCAGGATGACTGATTCGGCATAATCACAACATCTTTATCTCTAGGCATTACAAAATTTTGTTGCTCATAGTCACCAATTTGTCCATTGGATTCAATGTTAACTGAATTCCTTCTGGTTCCCTCCATTAACTAAAACACAAAAAGAATTCTGTGAGGGAAAAAAATCATACAAGGAAAATAACATAATCAAGGGGGAGTACCTTCGACATCTATCATCTTAGGTTTAATTCTAAGATTGTTAGCGCAATTCTAGGACTATAACCTATACTTATACTTAACCTTAGGTAAATCCCAAGACATACCTTAGAAATATATCTAGGGATCTCACTAACGTTTTCGCATCCTAGTTTCTAAAGGTTGACTAAACCTTTCCTCTGATACCAACTATAGAGACCCGAAGCTTAACATACATGGACATTACATTACTTTTGCGGAATACTTAGTACATTACAAAAACACACACACATGGACCGTAATAGTTTAGTGTCTTTGGAAACTCGTAGTATAATCTTCTAATCGTGGTGAAAGATCATCAACATCTCCCATAATGATCTTCTTCTTTTTTCTTACCTAAAACCTTTCTTTATATCCTGGGGAAATGAAAACATAAAAGGATGAGCTCAAATGATCAGTAAGGGTAAACAAAAGAAATATCAATCACAACATATTCATAAGAACATAACATTTTGGAAATCTTAACCTGCAAAAAAGATCATAGTATCATAACATGGAATAAATCATAGTAGTGAAATGTAATCCCAATAATCATAACATAAAACATGAAACTTTGTGGCATAAACACATAATCATAGAGAATCATTTCTTATTAGTCAAGACTCATTTCCAAGACTATCTTAGTGGACAAAGTCCATTTCTGAACCGAGTTCACTCCTCGTTTCAGTCCTGTTTCACTGAACCGGTTTAACCTGCCATTCCAGCCATGTCTATCTAAAGAGATATAAAATCTTTACCCAATGCATTGGAGGGAGATATTGGTCCCACCCATATCATAATGATACCATTCTTATGTGTGCCACAAAATCATAATCCATGCATCATAGCATAACCCATGTAATAAAAATGGGAATCTTAAACATCATGACATCATAAAACAATTCATATAAGATACAGCAATTCATAAAAATATTTTCATCACAAAATAATCAAATCAATGTAATAATAGGGATAGAAACAAACCCCTGTATTATCTTAGATGGAAAATAATTTTGATAAAACACTTGAACTGCATTCTTGAGAAAAATATCCTTTCTACTTAAAAAACATTTTCCTTTCTTAACATGTCATACAATTTTAAACTAAAAATATTTTATTAAAAATAAACTTGAAAACTTGTAAAATAATCTTCTTGGAAATAATGTTTTAAAAATTCATTCACGCAGTATAAGTTAAAAAAACATTCTTTTCATACTTTTTCTGAAAAAGTCAAAAAGTACCTCGTAACGTAAAAAAAGAAAGATTCCTTACATACCATGTAGTAAAAGTAAACAATGGGTAAAAAGGACTTTAAACATACATGAAAACACTTTTATAAAACATGGACATGGATGATAGAAATAACCCCAGTAAATACTTTCGAATAAGCAATCTTGGATAAAAATGACATTTGCAAAATTTTCCCTTACCTTAGGTCCGATTTGCCACGTAAGTGTCCGAACCTCCTGTATAATGATTTAGATAATGTTATTGACTTATTCCAGAATCATACTCATTGTTATGATATCATATATGGTTCACTTATGACTTTATATTACTCGTTCTTTTGTAAATTCCATGTTAAAGAGCGTTTTGGGTAAAATCGTTTCATTTTTCGTCCCTGTTTTGACTTGTAATTATTCATATGATTACTTAGATCAGTATTAATTAATTCCAGAATATAAAACATGATTTATATATAATATATATTCAGAATATACATATATATAATAGATTAGAAAATGGAAAGAAATGCACCGTTCATGGAGACGGTAGGTCGTACGTACGCATGAACGTTGTTTTCGTTTCCTTATTGAGTTAATGGAATTAAGTAGATGACATACATATATAAACACATAAATCCAGTATAATTATTATGTCATATATTTCATGATTACTTATTATATATACATTATAATCATTCATGAATGGTTAACGTGGAGAATGAATCTCATCGCGTCATGGAGACGGTAGTCTGTACGTATGCACGAGTGATGATATCGTTCTCATGATCGTGGAATTGTATTGGAGTGTATGTATAATATTTCAGAATCAATATCACTTTACAATAATCATATATAGTTATTATGTACACCATTATACCCATCCAAGTAAGGTGGTGGTGGAAAATAGATTACATCACGGCGTGGAGACGGTATTCTGTACATACGCACGCGCGGTAATATCATTTTCCGTAGGATGGATAGCTGGTGAAATAGGGTTGTTTCATAATTATAATAACATATCCGTAAATGAGCGATACTGATTTTATTACTTCATAATGAAACAACCTAAGAAGAAGAAGTGGAAGAAGAAATAAATTTGAAAGAATCGGTAACGGACATTACCTCTTCTTTGAAGAGCCTCATTGAGATCTCGTTTTAGGGCACTAAAATTGGTCTTTGAGGAAGACCAGAACCTCTAGGATGTTTCTAGGGAAGTGGAGAATAGAATTTGTCAGGGTTTTACTGAGCTTGAAGGCTCAATGTGGTGTGAGGAAGAGAGGGAGGAGGTTCCCTTTTATAAGGGAGGAGAGGGGCTCCTTTGGAAAAACTAAATATTATTTTATTATAAAGCCAAATTCGGATTTACATAGCTCCAAATTGATTTATTTCTAAGCTAAGGTGGGGATGGGACGAAATCCTCTCATCCAATATAATTTAGATATGTTTATGTTCCTATTTTAACCTTATCATTTAGATTTAACATTAAGTAAAATAATTATACTTTTACAGTGTCTTCTTGTGTTCTTATACTATAAGGTTAATAAAATTACTATAAGCAGCCAAACTAACCCCAAGTTGTTTATTATTAATATATATAACCTTATCTAAGTCATTTGGCCGAACCTTAGATTTTTAGAAATAAAATAACAATTACTAATATAATATTTGTTTTAAAAACTATTTTATGTCAATTTTGACACTATTTAGTAAATGATTTTTGTGAAAATCATAACATAATTATTAGTTCGAACAAAGTTAATTAAATAAATACTAACATGTCCTATTAACCTATAAAATTCGTGGAATTTATAAAAAGTCTCAAATTATATTTATTTGGGTATTTATAATATCAATTATTCTAATTTTTCACTGTTATGGTAATTACTGCATCATTATTGTGTCATAAATAAATTAATTTATTTAATGTCTAAAAATTATAAATAAAATACCATTATGTCGGAAATCTTATTATCTTTCTAATGAATATTTACAATCGAATTTATCTTATGTATAACCCTATATTAGAAATGTTGTAGCAAATAAACATTGATTTTAACTCTTTTAACTCTTCTTTGAATTAAATAATAATAAATGTCCTAATCTAATCCAAGTGGGCCTAAATGGTCATTTTTTATTCCTAAGATTGTTTTTGGTCTAATTACACTTAGCCAATAGAATTAAGACATGTGATAGGGTAATAATAATCACATTTTACCCTTAATTACCCTATTTACTTTTAGCCGTGGTAAAAAAAAGTAAAAAGTTACTATTCACAAAAAATTATTTTCATCTCATTGAACCACATTTTACTTACTGAAATCAACCATGTCTCTAGAATTTTTGAAATTCCATTCACAGAAGTGGTAAAACTATGTTTTAAGAAAAATTAAATTTTTTAACTACCACTTAGTGGTTTCACTATTCATCAAAAAATGAAAGTTTCCAGAAAAATACCAAAAATTAGGCCTAAGATATATTTGATATTATGAACTCAAAAATGATATCTATTTTACCAAATTCAGAAAATATCAGTTGCATTAATTAATTTAAAAATTAATTCTCGTCGTCAAAACAAATAGCGTGTTCTTAAGAGATAATAACTATCAAAATATTAACACTTGTTTATGCCTGGTTTAAATGTGAAATTACATCCAATGACCAACATTGTATTAAATTGTAAAAATATATTCTAAATATACTTTAAAACCACTCAAATTAATAATTTATCACTATTAATTATTTCGATTAAAAAAGTTGTTTTTAATTAAAATTTAGTAATTTTCACTATTCATCAGAATATGAAAGTTATCCGGAAAGTACCAAAATATCACCCTAAGCTAATTTCGATATTCCGAATCGAAAAATGAAGTCCATTTTGAAAAATAAAATTTACAAAATTTAAAAAAGTGGTTATTACTATTCATAACAGATAGTTTTAATAATATTTTAATAGCATATTTTTGTTTACTGAAACTCGTTATTGCGTACTACACACGCTATCGAGGATGGTCGCGATTGCGTGTAATGCAAGGAAAGTCAAGGATGAGTGTTGTGAAAGCTCATTTTAGTGTAGCGTACAACACAAGACATTAATGAAATTAAAAAGAATATTTTTCATAGAATCTCGGGGTGTTACATATACACTTCAAATTCCCAAAATTATTCTTAAACCATTACATATGATTCATCATATTGTTACAAAATATCGATTTCCTATAATATGAAATATGAATCATGTCCTTAGGTTTCTAATCATAAAATTAATCATTCTTATTAATTTTAATGTAAAAATTTTGTCAGAAAATACCATACCATTCACATTTCATTCATGATATCTTATTCATTATAATTGTAACAAAAAATCATGCCATATTCATGATTATATTCATTATATTTTCTCTCAGGACATCAATTATTAAAATTCCAATTCATTCCACATATGAAACAGTCAATGATAACCAAATTACATTTATTTCCCACTATAATCTATGAAAAGAAAGGCTTGTGTGAGAAAAACTTACCATATAATAGAACCACCAAGTAATCAATATTTTCGTATTAATGTATAAATCAATACACATAATCCTTTAATATATGAAACCATTGATTCTTCCTAGGTTTATAATTTGTCATCTTCTATTTATTTAGTTTATTATGGTTCATAATAGTTTTTTGTGTTCCCAAATATCATCCTATGGGGGTGTTTAACAAGGTGTAAAAAAGGCCCATTGTCCATTTCTAGTTCAAGATCGATTCAATCTCAATATGGTTTTTTTAGGTTGCTGCCCGCATATAATTTTTTCTTATAGCCAAATCCACTTGTTCTTTCTACACATGTGCTTATCTCTATAAAAACAATAGCTCTATCCTATACCAATATTATTGGACATTGTCCTCATTTTAACTAATCCTTAAACATATTCTTATCGACATCACTAAAAATATCCTTATAAATATACCTATGAAAATCAATATAGTTTTCATAGACTAGTTTTAGAAGGATAAATAATCATTTAAATTAATACCAAATATATCGACCAAGACTAATCATACATGGAAATGACATAATTTTAAATTAATATTCAGTACATTTAATAAATTATTTCTTGAGGATGATATAATTTAGCGTCTTTGGATACTGGGAAACATGATATTCTAGTTTGGTGAATGATTGTCAATTTCTCCCATAAAGATATACCCATTTAGTAATCAAACATAAAACCATTCTTCATAATTTAGGGAAATAAAACATAAGAATAGTGTAAGCATAGATTCTCAATAATGGAAAACAGTGAAAAAATGTATAGAATAACATGAAAATATTGTTATGATATCATCATCATAATGTTATATAATTGTACCATGCATATCAATGATCATAATAATGGTTAATGGAATAAATATTGGAATTTTATAATACATGAATCATAATGGAATCAAGAACATAATCATTGAGAGTATAAAATAGGAATGTGACATTGAATTGTGGAATACACATTAATATAGAAAATCCAATATCAAGGATAACAACCCAGACACTCATAACATGTTAGGATCAAGATAATTAACCAAGTAACATCTAGAATCATGGGGTGATCTCATGTAAAAATTCATGTATCGATCTTGGGATACTGTCTCTTTTACACTCTTCAAAACATCCTGGTATTAAACATATGTACCATGTTATTATGGTCTTGGGATGGCCTCCCTTGTATGCACTTAATAATGGCTTGGGATTTCATCCCCTATAAACTATTTTTACGGGATTCGGATGCCCTACCATATACCCTTTTGTTACGGGCTTGGATTCCATATCATAAAACCTCTTACTACGGGCTTGGGAATCCCTCTCGTATACCCTCTTGACCTGGGAATGAGATTCCCTCCGATGTACCAATTGTGATCATAGAACATTTAACATTTCCAAATTTATTTGTTGGAGATATAGGTACCACCAAAAACATAATGAAATCATTCAATCATGTCACTTATGATAATAAGAAAATCAGTATATCAAGATTCATAATATGTTATGGGATTCAGGAACATCACCAAATAACTAACAAAATGAAATGGGTATCATAAAATTTTAAACATATAATATATTTTAGAGAATATAAAGGATTCATAAACATTTAATAAATTCATATCACATGAAAAAAACTGAGTTTCAAAAGCATTGTATAAAGGAATAACACTCAAAAGAGAAACATGTTTCATAAACATCATTCCATCAAATCAAAAACCATTCAGTGAAAAATATGAATGATGCCCTAAGATAAAATCCCTAGTAAGGAATAAAAAATATTAATGTATCACAACTTATATTGAGAATAATTTTTAAATATCATATGGAGATATTCTTAGGGAAAGTAACTACTCCTAGAAAATCACAATTTTTTATACAAAAAAATATCAAAATGATATTCATTGAAAATACATTCAAAACCTTTGAAATAATCTCTAAAAATCATTTAATACATTTCTTGAGGAAAATAAACATTCCTCTTTGAATAAAACCTTTTAAAATCACAAAACACTTTGGAATACATTTTTAAATAAAATATACTTGAAAATTTATAAATGAATATTTGAAAACCATACTTAAAAATTTATATAAAATTAATTATTTTTAAAATAAGTTTCCTCAAAAATTAGTTTCAAATAGCAATTATAATTCTTTTTAAAATTATTTCTATAAAAATATGTTTATGAATAAAATAAATTTCAGTTCGAAGAATGAATTATGTTTGGATTTTCATAAAAAATAGTTTCATAGCTATATTAAATAAAAAATAGAATAAAAATTGTGCCATTAATTTGATATAGATTCTATAACCATATCAAAATAAAAATCATTTTATTTCATGAGAAATAGATAAAATGATTTTATAAGTGTAAGCATTATAAAAAATAATCCTTATATGTGATTGTTGCAATAAACTCTTACCACATTGGTAACCTTGATTCCTAACCCCATGTAATAATTAGAATAAAAGAATCCTTACATGTCATAAAATTAAAATTATTTTTGATCTAAAATTTCAAAAGGCGATATATGCTCCTTGTAAAATAGTATAGGTTCATAACATGACATGTGCCTCAATAAAGTTATATTAAGACAAAACTAATTTTCTGATTAGGTATCTTTTGTAAAAAACTATATGAAATAGATATAATCAAATGGATATTTAAATAAATATAAATATTAGTATAAATATCATATTATAAATTCTTGGATACTATATACACCACATAAAACAATAGTGGTGAATATGACAGATGATTCATAAAAATAGAAGTGAGACTATAGTCCCCCTTACTACATGAGTAACTATTTAATCATGACCCATATGAAATAATAAAAAATAAATAAAACTTTTAATATCATTAAATTATATAAATTAATGATATAACAATTCATATGTAATAATATACAACACACAACTAGAGTAAGTGGTGAATATATCATATATCTCTTAAAAATAAAAGTGGTATTACAAAACCCTTAGAACGTGACTAAATTTTGAATCTTGATCCCCCTAATATAGTAACTTCAATTTAAGCCATAAATTTTATTAATTAATTTAAATTAATGATATAAAATTTCATATGGAAATATATACAAAAAAATAAATGAGCGGTTAACATGACATGTATCTCACAGATATAAAAAAGTTAGATGAATGTTTTGTACCTTGAGTATAATATTTCATTGTGAACATTAAAAAATACAGAAAGTTTAATATAATTTTCTTATAAATATACCATAGAACCATATTATTATATATCATTGAATATTATATTTTATTATGAATTTATATTAACTATTTTTTAATAATTTTATGTTAATGTTATGTTTCTGGTTATAACTACTGAGTTTTTTTGTATATGTTTTTATTATTATTCCTGATATCCTAAATAATGTCATGATTTAATTATTTAAAGAATGTAAAAAATGATGTAAATATAACGTATATTTATAATATTTGTTTTTATAATAACTTACAAAAGATATTGATATGAAATGGAATACACCATTCAAGGAGACGGAAGGTCATACTTACGCTTGAATGTTGTTTCTGTATTCTTATTATATTGGATGAAACTAATAAAAATAAAAAATATGTATATTTCTATATATTTTATCATTCCATTAAAAATAATATTTCATATAAATAGTATTCAGATACTAAATATATCATTAATATATCTAGTTTTATGTGTGAATGAATCAAATTGCATTGAGCAGGCGGCGGTCTAGACATCTAGAAATTAAGTTATCTTATTCCAAAAAATGTATAACATGATGTTTTGAGTTATATGATAATTCCATGAGTATAAATAAATCATAAAAATCATATATATCATATAAAAAATATTAATTTCAACATTATTAAGAACCTTGAAAATTGGTAAAGGAAGAACCAATTACATAAATTCGAAAGACAATAGTCTTCTATATATAAAAACAATGACTATGTATTCTATTTCGTGGAATTTTGTCTTGTTTTCAGTCATAAAAACACCATCAAAACATAAAATTTTATTTAGGACACTTTATTTATAATCATGGAATAATAATAATTTAAGTGGTGGTGAATGAAATAAAACAAATGTTCTCGTTGAATGATGTAACCACTTATTTGGATTACTCCTTTTCGATTGCACTGAAAGGGTTACCATGGATGGGTTTATTCCCAATGTGAGGATAATATGAGGAGTTTAGTAATAATGGGATAATATTTGGTCTTTTTTTATTAGACAATGGGGGTTTTAGGTGTGACTAAATGACATGAGTGATTGACATTTTATAGTGGAGGAGTCATAATCTTATAAATATAAAAATGTGAGCACTATTAAGAGGTCTCCCATAAATAATTTTATACCAATATTCTAAAATTATATATAAAAGGGATAATATGTTTGGAATATTTCCATCTATTGGATTTTGTTTTTGTTTTGGGATATTTTTTAAATTATGTTAATGATTAACCACTAATTAGTCTCATTTTTACCATAATTGTTGTAAAAAATTCATTATTTTCGCTAATGTTTTTTCAAAATATAACTTTACCAAATATAAATTAAAATATATTATTACTAAATATATGTATTCAGTTTTTCCAAATTATATTGATATCAATGGTAGAAACCAATTCGAAATTAATCTTGCAGATGGATTGTAACAACATGTTTTTAATGTTAAATATTCAAAAGATTTAAATGATTTTATATCCAATTTCAATGTGAAATTGAAATTAATGACCGATGTTGGATTAATATATGTAAACATTATCTTTTTATACTTAAAATATAAATAAGTTATAATGTAAATATAAAAATATAATTATTGAAAATTTAGTTTCCAATTAAAATCATTGTTTTTAAATATTCTTCAAAAAAGGAAACATCTCAAAAAAATTCAATAAATTATACCAAATTAAATACAGATAATCCCCTTCATAAAACTAATTTGATTTTGAAAAATATAAATTCTAAAATTTTCCAATATTTATTATAATATTGGTTTTTAAATAAAAGGTTCTAAAGTTGCTTCTTTGTAAAATACATATTTTTATCCATAAAATTTAAATTATTCCTATCTTATGAGAATAAAATCTGTTGGATGTGTCTAAATAATATTGATTGAATTTATAATATATAATTTTTATTTATATAATTCATCAAAAGTTTTTATAAATTTTTTAGGTAAGATGGTGTTTTTATATAAAAAAACTTTTTTCTTAGAAAAGGAATTTAATTATTTTCAGATTTTACTTAAATTAATTGTTAACATATTTATAATAAAATGAATCATTTTATATACTTGTGTAAATCATAATTTCATTCATTAGTAAATATTATTTTGATGATCCGTTCTTATTGATAGATGATAACAATAACAATATTTTATATATAATATTATTAGTATATTCTGTTATTATAAAATTTAGTCTTGCATGTAATGCAAGCTATCAATGGAACATAGAATTTTCTATAGCAGAAAAAAATATAATGTTCCACAAATAAATCTAATCTTTTTTTTTCATGTGAAAAAAACTAATCTCGGTGTTGAATTTAGAGAATTATTAATTTGGTGTTATGTTTACAGAATGATTTACCCCAATGTTGTTTGTATTGATAGACATCAATAAATATTAACTTATTCAAGGAAAGTAATATTAAACAAACATGGGGTGTTATAGGGACCTGTTATATATAGCATCTCGATGAATCGATAGTTTAAATTGTTTTTTCATTTTCCTAATCAGATTGGATTTTACCCAAAATTATATAAACACACTTATGAAAGGTCTTGACAATAAAGGTAGCATGTACCTTGGAAACATGGAAACCAATAATTAATCATCTCTTTAATTCAGATTTATTTATTATTTATCTATGAGTCCTTCAATTTCAAATTATCTGTGGATGTAGTAGTTTATGAGAATATTGAGTAAATGGTATTTTTTTAATTACTTACCTTGATATAATTATTTTCCCTTTTCAAGTTATACAAATGGAATGCAGGATCAGTTATTTATCTTAACTGGATTATTGTGCTCAATAATTAATTTTTTCATATGATATATGTACCCTAACTGATCATTTTAGTCACCCATATTTTGTTTTCATTCCCTAGTATTTAAAGATAAAAAATTTTAATGATATTCCAAGGATTATAGTCATCTCATATTATTATGCATCATTTTTTATTTGATTTTTCCAGTTTTTAATATGGATATCGTGTATGTATCTATGTTTCCCAAAAATTTTGAACTGATTATTACTTCATGTTTTGATTCCTTGTAATTATTCCATTGTAATGAATTAAGTCACCATCCTTGATATTTTGGGGTTATGGCATTAAAAATTGGATTCTTTTATTTGATTTGGAACTCATTGATGTGGTTGGGTATGATTTTTTACTACCGTAGAATTGGTTTTTGTTGTTTGGTAGTAAGGATGATGTGGATAAATGTATTAATAATGATATTTGAAAATATAAATTCCCTTAAACACTTTGAGATGTGATTGGGTGGATTATTGTAATTTTTTTATATTATTTCATATAATAATACCACCATTGTAGAGTAGCTTTATTGAAATACATATATAGACATGGGTTTTCGGTGTTTTCCCAGAAATCAATATTTATGAGGGATAATATGACTTAACAACTCCCACAACTATCCCCCCCATCAGTTAGAAAAAATGATATTATAGTTCTAGTTTTATGTATATATTTAAAACCTATAATGGATTTAGGTTAAAGTATATCTATAGTGAGTAACATTGTTTTGTAGATGTGATGGTGGTATTGGGTAAGGGAATAATATGGGTGGTATAGTAATTTTTTTTGATGAATTTTAGTTACAAATTATCTTTTTGTGTAAAGGATTGGGGATATGGGAGCGATATGTTATTTGGTGATGTATATCAATGTCAATTAATTTTTTTTATTTCAAAAATTTATTTTTGTGAGAAGTGGGGAACCATAGAAGTTCCAAACAAAAGGTGATTAAACAAAATAATAAATATATAAACATTTAAGATCATTTTATGATTATTCGAATCAATCAACCAATATAATCTCTATTGAAGTGTTATTATCATCATATTTAGATATTCCATTCTATGATATTGAATATGATAGGTTGTCTTCTCCCATGATTATCATCACCCTATAATTTTATCTTCTATTCATTCAGTTCTTTTTTCAAAATGGATTCTTTTTTATTAATCTATACCCTTTACTCCTCAATACTATCAACTCCAATCATTCTGTCATATATCTTCTTAATATACTAATATGGATCGTTGATATGGATTCCTCCCCCCACAATTGTTTCTTATAGTGGAGAACGAGGATGAACCATTTTTCTTTGTTTATTTTTTCTATTTCATACATTTTATTAAAATCACTGTATTTAACTATTTCAAAAGACACTGAGTTGATCATAGTAAACTTATGTAATTTAGGTTTCAAAATACTACGACCTATAACCATAAAACATCTCTATCTTTGATCAATAGCTTCCATAATTTCAAAAACCGTACCTTTCTCCATTAAATAACTACACTCAGTCCATTGTTTTCCCCCTTATGATTAGTACTATTAATATAAACCCAATCATCCATAGCATCTTTTCATTTTGAGGAATTTTTACCCCATGTTTTGTGGAATACAGTGTATCCATGGGATTATGAAAATGTGACTATTCCTTTATGAATTTATATTTATTTCGCTTAAGAATTATATAGACCCTTGAGTACCATGTTCCCTCATTCATCTTCTTCCTTTATGGGAATTGAAGTCCTCTACAATGAATATAATATATGATTTCCACTAATAATTGACAGAAGATATTATCACCTTACTATTTATTACTCAATCGTTGAACCTTAATGTTTTCCTCCTACAAAAATAGATATTGGATTCCAATATCAAATTCTTATAAACCATCACCTTTTAATGTCTCCATATTTCATTCCCCTTGTTCATGTTGTAGACTATCGACTTCTAGACCTTAAATGTGGGTGAATTGAGTAATATTTTGATGTTCCTTTTAAGATTCATCTTCTGTGTTTTATTCACCCACCTCAAATTTATAAATGGCGTGTTACCTATAGATCTTCCATATTGAATCCAAACATAATATAATTTCTCACATTCCACCTTTATTATCACCTCATGTTTAGAATGATCACAAATATGAAATACCTCTGAATAAAATGAATTATTTGTGATGGTAGTTCGTAGATTCGATGAACCCTTTTAACACACCCTTGAATCCCCCCAGGCCCTGAAGAAATTTCACTAATTTTTACATGTTCCATCAACCCTTCACCAGATTATTTAACTAGATTCATTTTACATATACCTCTTCAAATACATGAACTGGTGTCCATCTTCTAAAAGGTAATTGGGATGCCCTACTGGCACACTGAAATAATGTGTCAAATTTTCTTTCATGAAGAACCAAAAACAATATATATGTTGACTAAAAATAGTTTCTAGTGACATAACACAACCCATATAAATTAAAAAATATATATTCTAGCCGTAATGAATCATCGACATCAATTAATATTTTTAGGAGATATAATGATAAACTTATATATAGTTTTACAATCAAAACAAAAATATTATCCAGCTATATTCCATATCATTTGAGTGAATGACTTATTCTAGAAAGGGAGATGAAGTTCTAGAAAACTAAACTATAATACTGTAGTCAGAGTATCAAGTTTCATATAGAAATCAGAAGCCCAGCCAAATCAGTGGAAATAGGATTTGTTGCAAATATAAGGAGTATTTGACCATGATAAGATCATGTAACTCTTTAATGAAAAATTAATCATTTTTTGTAAATAAGTCAGGTGAAAAATATTTTATCAATCCTATAAGCCCCATGATATAAAAATTACCCTATTAAAAGAGTCGACTGATGGATGATGTTTTTTTAAGTGTATCACTGATGTCAGATTCATGAGATGTCACACCCGGTTTTTTGAATTTCTTTTCATGGTTTTGATACAGTTCATTGAAAATATCGATCCTTTTATCGGGTTTTGGGTGAGATTAAGTTTGAGTTTGAAATACCATATATTTATAATCACCCTTATTTGGGTTCTCCATTGCTTGTTAGGTGTTTCTGGAGAAAGGGTGGTTACTTCCTGGATTGGGCCAACCATGAGCCCATTTCCATATTTAAAAACATATATTTTTTTCTTTTATAACTCATTCATTTTTATCATTCTCGACTCATTAAACTTCCCACTTTTCCTAAACTAACATATTAAAACTACCATATCCTTTTTACCCCTTATAAATTTTTAATAATGGTGAATTGGGGTAACTTATTTAGATATTGGGCCAGGCCATGGGCCCATTTCCAGTTTTGAATAATAATTAGTTTGTTTTATATCAAATTAAAATTTTAATATTTTTCATTGATTCCCCCTCAAACTCGAATAAAATACCCCCATCCTCACCCCAATTATCATTTTTACTTCTTTAGAGGTCATATGAGTCTCATATTAGGGAAAATATATCAATGTCTCTCAAATCACCCAGAATCAAGAAGGTATATTCATTTTTCCATAAATCATTTCATTAGTTCTCTTTTTCCCACAAATCATATTTCCTAGGTTCTTACAACCCATTGGAGACTCTCCAAGATGTTTCAATCCATTCATTATTCTATAAGGGTCCTGATCTAATGGAAGATGAAGTGTTTTCTAGTTGAAAAGGTGAGATTCCTTCACCTTTATACTCCGTCTTCTTCCTCCTTTCATTATTTCATGGTTTTATAATATCAACTAGTCATTATCTACATATGGTTTCTCTATAATATGAATCTTGATGGGGTTTTTGTTCTTTTGAGTCCGTTCGTCATAGGTTTAGGGTTTGTAAACCCTCGGATGGTGATATTGGGTGTGCGTTCCGTTACGCCAAGGATTTGAAGTAGGATATCTTTTTCACATGACTTAATATTTTAAGAATCATTGTTATATTATTGTTATAATATGATATATGTGTTTATTATAATTTCATATCATTTGGAGAATTTACATGGTGTGAAAAATGGATGTTATTCTTTTTTTTGTGAAAGGTACTGTTGTTTTGTCATAAATATGCACACCAAGTGCTTGTTTAAATGTTCAACTATCTTTACAAAAATATTTTGTTAAGTTTAGAACATGTTTAATGGTATTTTGAATATGATATATATAACACCGCAAGATTTTATGAGATATATTATTTTTAATTTCTTTGATCTTCTATTATACACTACACCAATATTAGCTTGTACTATACGCAACACCGCATTATCTTGTAGTATATGTAACACTATTCTTGGATCGTGTTACACACAATTTCAAGTTTGCAACATTGAGTGAATATATATATATATATATATATATATATTCAATGTAAAAATGAAATATGTCTGGATTCTGTTATATGAAACAACGAAGGATTCTTACACAACACGTAACCCTGACTTGGCTTACATTACACGCAATCACGACTTTCCTTGATAGCGTGTGTTGTACGCAATATCAGGTTTCACTAAACAATGATATATGGTTATAATATTATTATGAACTAGACGTTATGAATAGTATTAACTAAATTTTAAATTATATAACATTATTATTTAATCTTACACATTTTCTAGAACATGGTACGTGAACAAAATAATTTTTTTCGGGTAAAATAAGTATTTTTTTTAAAAATGAAGTTTTGCCTCCTTTTAATGGATAACCCATATTATATCTTGTTTTTGACATGTTTATAAGTTCAATTTTAAAAAATAAACTTCTTACTTTGAATCAGTACATAAAAATTTACATTGGAAAAAGTTTTGATATTTTTCTGATAACTTTCATATTTTAATGAATAGTAAAAACACGCTATATTTTAATTAAAAACAAATTTTTTCATAGTAATAATTTATATGGTTAAATAATAATATTTAATGGTTTTAAAGTATAAATAGAATATATTTTTATCATTTAATATAATGTATGTCATTAGCATTGATTTTACCTTGAATACGTAGGTTAAATCAATTCAATCTTTTGAACTTTTTTCAAAAAAAGCTGTTTTCTTTCGACAATGGGATTAATTTTATTTTAATTTCTGGAACTTTTGTGTATTGAATTTGGAAAAATGGATTCCATATTTGGAATTAGTGGGTCCAAATTATATTAATAAGCTACTTTTTATTTTTTGAGCATTATGAATAGTAACTACGGTAAATTTTATTTACCATAGTTAACGGTAAATCGGGTAATTAAGGGTAAATATAAGATTATAAAATTACCCTAACACCTAAAAAAATCCTATTGGATGACTAAGAGCCAACTCATATCACCTAAGGGTCAGATGAGATTCATTTAATGTACTTTATCCATGAAAATAATTTAATTATTATTAAAACCAAAGAAAGTGACAACATGTCACTTTCTTAAATCTTATAAATATAATAATTTTAGTTTAGTGATAAGCTTCATGAAACTTCGGATATAAATAGTCTCCAGAAATCTAATAAAATTATCTACATCATATGAATTTATTTATAATTTCTAGGGATTAAATAATTATCATTAAAGGTTACATAATAGTGATGTTGAAATTATTTTATTAAGAGAAATATCATGTAAATGGTTTTAAAAATATTAAAATAAATATTATATAAACTATTTAATCTAATCCACTAATTTTACAGATAAATATGACATGTTATGAATCTATTAAATTTTTTAGTTCGAAAATATCTTCTTAATATTATTTATTTAAATTCAAATAAATGAATAGTATCAAAATTGACACTATTGTTATTTTATAAGAATATCATATTATAAAATTTTTTAAATATCAAAAAAATATTTACAAATTATAAATTTAAATTTATAAGGTCAAAAATGTCATAAAGTGTCAAATTATGGAAAATTCACAACAGATATGTAATTAGTTATAATAATTTAAAATTTATAATATTATTATCACAAATAAAATTAAATTGATAAATAAGGATAAATCAAATTGATAATGCTTAAAATAAATTCCTAAAATGTCTAAATTTTATTTTTTGATGAGATTACAACCCTATCTCATATAATCTTTGGATATGAGTCATTTTGGAAGTTTTTATGTGGGGTTGGGATTTAACATAAACTAATATTTCTTATATTTCCAAATGTGCCCCTCTCCTCCCTTATAAAAGGGAACCTCTTCCCTCTCCGCCTCTCACCAATTTTAGCCTTCATGCTTGGCCAAACCTTGACTATTTCACTTCCCCACTTCCTTAGAAACCAACTAGAGGTACTGGTCTTCTAAAAAGACCAACTCTAGTGCCCTAAGAGAAACTTTAAAGGAGGCACTTCAAGAAAGAGGTAATACCTTCTACTGTTTTCTTCAAGTTCCATTCTTCCTCTACTCCCTCTTCTTTAGTTGTTTCATTATGAAGTGATAACATCAGTATCCCTCATATACTGATATGTTATTATAAATATGAAACAACCCTACCGTCTCCATGAACGGTGTATTTAATTCCTTTTATCGATCTATAATATGTATGTATATGATGAATATATATTATATATAAATCATGTTTTACATTCTGGAATTTTGTAAATCAGGATATATTTAATAATACCAAGAACGACAAGTCGAAACACATATGATAAATGAAATTATTTTACCCAAAACATTGCATTAACATAGAATTTACAAAAGAATGGGTAATATAAAGTCATAAGTGAAACATATATGATATCATAACAATGAATATGATTATGTAATAAGTCAGTGAAATTATTTAAATCATTATACAGGAGGTTCAGATCCATACGAATCATATCAGACCTAAGGTAAGGGATAACTTTTCCAATCTCGTTTTTATCTGAGATTGTTTATTCGTAAGTATTTTCTAGGGTTATTGTTATCATCCATGCCCATGTTTTCTAAAAATGTTTTTATGTATGTTTAAATACATTTTTACCCATTTTTCACTTTTAACACATGTTATGAAAGGAATATTTCTATTGTTTACCATACGAGGATTGTTTTTGACTTTTCCAACAAAAGTATGAGAATAATGTTATTTTTGACTTATACGACACGAATGGATTTTTACGGTTTTATAAAGCCTTATTTTCATGAAGCTTCCTCCAAAAGATTTCATGAATATTTTCAACAAAATACTTTTACTTTAAAATTGCATGACACTTTGTGAAAAGAGAATGATTTTGAAGAAGAAAGGATATTTTCATGAAGAATTCATTTCAAGTGTTTTATCAAAACCATTTTTCATGTAAGATGACATTATTTCATATGTGTATGTTTCAAGTATAATGTATCTATGATTTACATGGTTCAAATTTTCTTATTTTGAAATGATATCCATTTCTTTCATATGGATTATGTGATTATGGGATGACGTTTATGAAACCCATTTTATTTATTGGGAAATTATGAATGTTGTATGTCTATTTTGTGGCACATGTAAGAATGATTTCATTATGAGATGGGTGGTACCTATATCTCCCTCCAATAAATTGGGTAAAGATTTATATCTCATGATATAAACATGGCTGGAACAGCAAGTTAAACCAGTTCAGTAATACAGGACTGAAATGAGGAGTGAGCTTGATTCAGAAAGTGACTTTGTCCACTAAGATGGTCTTGACAGCAAAGCCTTGGCTACTATAAAAATAATAACAAGTGCTGAATGGTTTCCATAATTACATGTTTTATTCCCATGCTATTTTATCATTATTTCTGTTCCATTCTGATCCATGCCTTATGTACTTCCATGTTTTATGTCATTTCTCTAGATTTTGATGTTTAGATTTTATGCTCATGTTTTTTACATTCAAATGCCTAAGGATTGATTTATGTTCTCTATGCTTACACTTACTGAGCATTTGAGCTCACCATTTATATTTTTTCTTTTCCCCAAGATATAAAGAAAGGGTTTAGGTAAATAATCAAAACAGGAAGATCATTAATGGAGATGTTGAAGATCTTTCACCAAGATTAGAAGATTATATTCCGAGTTTCCAAATACACTAAACTATTACGATCCTTGTGTGACTATTTTTGTTATATATTAAGTGTTCCACAAAAGTAATGTAATGTCCACATACGTCAAGCTTCGGGTCTCTACAGTTGGTATCTGAGGAAAGGTTTAGTCAAACTTTGGAAATTAGGATACGAAAACGTTAGTGAGATCCCTAGAGATATTTCTAAGGAATGTCTAGGGATTTTACTAAGGTTAAGTATACGCATAGGTTATAGTCCTAGAATTGCGCTAATGATCTTAGTATTAAACCTAAGATGTTAGATATTGAATTTACTCCCCCTTTATTATGTTTTTTTTCCTAGCATGATTTTTTCCTCTCACACTATTCTTTTGGGTTTTAGAAAATGGATGGATACAAGACGATTCACGATAATGGAGGATATGACAGAAAATGGAATTATATTCTTCATGAGGAACCAAATGAAAGGTGATTTGGAAGTCCAAACATCGTTATTATGAATAATCATCAACCTCATAATAAGATCAATAATCTCAACTTTGGTAAGTTTCCCAACTTAGATAATAAGAGAAAGAAGGAGTTTCATGACGATCATAGAGGAAAGAAAGTTCAATTTACCTCATGTAAATCATGTGGGAAGAGGCATCGAGGATATTGTCAAAAAGGAATTGCAAGATTCTATGGGTGTGCAAAAGAAGGACACAAATCCAGTAAGTGCAAATGAAAAGGTTCAGTTAACACAATGGACAAGGATAATGGTATTGCTACGACATCAACAATGATTAGATGTTTTAAATGTGGAATGTATGGGCATTATGCAAACCAATGCCCTAAGGGAAAATCTCATGAAGAGAATCAACATTGTCATATGAGTAGTATTTATGTGGATGATGATGAAGAGTCTACAAATTAAATATGAGATGAAAGAAATGATGAAGCCCAGTCAGTGGTTTAAGAAGTTAGTGGAATTATTTTAAGTTTATAAAAAATAATGTATGGTACAATGGAATAAAGAATCATCTAAGGGTTGTTACACTGTTGTTTTTTCTAAAGTATTTGAAAGTATATGTTGAATGGTACCGGTAACCATGGAAGGTTATTCAGATATTTTTGGAAAGTAGATGGTATGCGAATAATGAAGGGATAACAAGATAATGGGATGTCTGATTGTATTCCTGAGCTCATGACTAATATAAGGACTATGTGATATTATGGTTTGATTGTATAGATTTTTTGGGATTTTGGTATGTGGAAAGAGTTACCTTTTGACAGTATTCATGTTTTCACTAAGGTTCTTTGGTAATTTATGTTTCAAGGGAATATATGACTAAGGATGTGTTTGGAATGAAACCAACAAGATATATCTTATGATATATGTGAGATAAATGCATGTATTCACATTCTTGGTAGATAACCTTTCTAGTAATTATTATATTTATACTATGAGCTAGGACCAAAGTATTTTAGATAATCCTAAATATTGGAATGGATTATGTTGGACAAAAGTTAGTATTGTTTAAGGATAGAACTTTTTTCGATATTATTGATGGGATGTTATAGCAATGTAGTTTTATAAAAAAGACAACCTGCAGGATGGGCGACAACCCATCGCGTCGGACAAGGTTGTGGGAATCGAACCCACTAACGAAGTGCGACTAGCCTTTATCAGCTAACACTGTCCTACAGGAAGTCCCTGGTTAGTAGAAACTAATTTTATTTTATTAAGAGGTATGATATATGAAGTACAAGGCCATTTTTGGAATCTTATATGATTAAACTCACCATAGATGGACTTATGTATATTTGATAACTTTTCCTAACCTTTTGTTTGAAACATATGGAATGACCCATAATTCTATCACATGATCTGTTAACACTTCACGAATAACAAATTCAACTTCATTTCATTAAGATATGAAGTGGAAATTGCTCAACGCACGAACAACAGTGAAATTGTATCAAAATCAAGCAAGTATTTCTTCTAATTAACAATTTTAAACTTTAGGGAAATGATATTGAAAACCAAAAATGTTTTCCTAGGGCTCTTATATCTGATGAATTAGATGGTACATTAGATCATCACAAATTTATGGCTTTGTGATTAATGGATTTTTCATAGCCATGTTCTCTACCACTCTCCATCAGAACATGATTGTTATATTTTTCATCCATATCCATATTTTCACCTATGTTCTCGTATATGGAAACCCTATGATGAGTTACATTGGGTAATCATTACATTTCATACATTAGTTTTTAAAATTAAGTATTAGTATTATTTTTTATGATGTGAGTTTCTATGAATAGTAAACGATTTATAACCCCGACGAATTTTGAGGATGAAATTCATTTTAAGGTGGGTAGAATGTAACACCCCAAGATTTTATGAGATATATTATTTTTAATTTCTTTGATATTCTATTATACACTACACCAAGATTATCTTGTACTATACGCAACACCGAATTAGCTTGTAGTATATGTAACACTATTCTTGGATCGTGTTACACACAATTTTAGGTTCACAACATTGAGTGAATATATATATATATATTTAATGTATAAATGAAATATGGTTGGATTCTGTTATACAAAACAACAAAGGATTATTGCACAACACGCAACCCTGACTTGTCTTGCATTACACACAATCACAACTTTCCTCGATAGCGTGTGTTGTAAGCAAAATCAGGTTTCACTAAACAATGATATATCGTTATAATATTTTTATGAACTAGTCGTTATGAATAGTATTAACTAAATATTGAATGTTATAACAATATTATTTCATCTTACAAATTTTCTAGAACATGCTATGTGAACAAAATAAAATTTTCGGGTAAAATACGTATTTTTCAAGAATTTTTAGGGATTAAATATTTGTCATTAAAGGTGACATAATAGTGATGTTGAAATTATTTTATTAAGAGAAATATCAAATAAATGGTTTTGAAAATATTAAAATAAATATTATATGAACTATTTAATGTTCTCCACTAATTTTCTAGATCAATATGTCATGTTATGAATCTATTAAATCTTTTAGTTCGAACATATCTTCTTTATATGTTTTCTTTAAATTCAAATAAATGAATAGTGTCAAAATTGAAACTATTGTTATTTTATAAGAATAACATATTATAAAATTGATTAAAAATCACAAAAATATTTAAAAATTATAAATTTAAATTTATATTGTCGAAAATGTCATAAAGTGTAAAATTATGGAAAATTCACAACACATATGTAAGTATTTATAATAATTTAAAATTTAGAATATTACTACATCAAATAAAATTAAATTGATAAATAACGATTAATCAAGTTGATAATGTTTAAAATAAATTCCTAACATGTATAAATTTTATCGGTTGATGAGATTACAACCCTATCTCATCTAATCTTCGGATATGAGTCATTTTGTAAGTTTTTAAGTGGTTTTTGGATTTAATATAAACTAATATTTCTTATATTTCCAAAGGTGACCCTCTACTAACTTATAAAAGGGAACCCTGTCCCTCTCTTCCTCACACTAATTTGAGCCTTCAAGCACTGCCAAAACTGGCCAGTTTCACTACCCCACTTCATTAGAAACCTAATAGAGGTACTGGTCTTCTCAAAAGACCAAATCTAGTGCCCTAAGAGAATGTTTAAAGGAGGCACTTTGAGAAAGAGGTAATACCTTTTACCATTTTCTTCAAGTTCCATTATTCTTCTACTCCCTATTCATTAGTTGTTTCATTATGAAGTAATAACATCAGTATCCCTCATATACTGATATGTTATTATAAATATGAAACAACCCTATTTCAACTTCTATCCGTCCTACGGAAAACAAAATCACCACACGTGCGTACGTACGGTATACCGTCTCCACGCCGTGGTGTAATCTGTTTTTTCACCAACACCTTACATAGATGGGTATAATAGTGTAAAGAATAACTATATATGTTTATTATAACATCATACTAATTCTGATATATTATACCATCCACTACAATTCTATTCAATAATTATGGGAACAATATCATCGCTAATGTGAACGTATGGACTACCGTCTCCATGACGCGATGAGATTAATTCTCCATGTTAACCATACATGAATGATATTGGTTGTGCGTTTCGGTATGCCAAGGATTTGAAGTAGGATATCTTTTTCACATGAATTAATATTTTAAGAATCATTGTTATATTACTGTTATAATATGATATATGTGTTTATTATAATTTTCTATCATTTATAGAATTTACATGGTGTGAAAAATGGATGTTATTCTTTGTTTTGTGAAAGGTACTATTGTTTTGTCATAAATATGCACACCAAGTGTTTGTTTAAATGTTCAACTATCTTTACAAAAATATTTTGTTAAGTTTAGAACATGTTTTATGGTATTTTGAATATGATATATGTAACACCCCAAGATTTTATAAAATATATTATTTTTAATTTCTTTTATCTTCTATTATACACTACTACAAGATTAGCTTGTACTATACGCAACACCGAATTATCTTGTAGTATATGTAACACTATTCTTGGATCATGTTACACACAATTTCAAGTTCCCAACATTGAGTGAATATATATATATATATATATATATTCAATGTAAAAATGAAATATGGCGGGATTCTATTATATGAAACAATGAAGAATTCTTGCACAACACGCAACCCTGACTTGGCTTGCATTACACACAATCACGACTTTCCTCGATAGCGTGTGTTGTACGCAATATCACGTTTCACTAAACAATGATATATGGTTATAATATTTTTATGAACTAGCCGTTATGAATAGTATTGACTAAATTTTAAATTTTATAACATTATTATTTAATTTTAAACATTTTCTATAACATGGTATGTGAACAAAATAATTTTTTTGGGTAAAATAAGTATTTTTTCAAAAAATTCAGTTTTGCCTCCATTTAATGGAGAACCCATATTAAATCTTGTTTTTGACATGTTTATAAGTACAATTTTACAAAATAAACTTCTTCTTTTGAATCAGGACATAAAAATTTACATTGGATAAAGTTTTGATATTTTTCTGATAACATTCAAATTTTAATGAATAGTAAAAACATGCTATATTTTAATTAAAAACAACTTTTTCATCGTAATAATTTATATGGTTATATTATAAAATTTAATGGTTTTAAAGTATAAATAAAATATATTTTTAACATTTAATATAATGTATGTAATTATTATTGATTTTACCTTGAATACGTTGGTTAAATCAATTCAATCTTTTGAAATGTTTTAAACAAAACCTATTTTCTTTCGACAATGGGATTAATTTTAATTTAATTTCTGCAACTTTTGTGTATTGAATTTAGAAAAATGGATTCCATATTTGGAATTAGTGGGTCCAAATTATGTTAATAAGATACTTTTTATTTTTTGGGCATTATGAATAGTAACTACGGTAAATTTTATTTACCATAGTTAATGGTAATCGGGTAATTAAGGGTAAATATAAGATTATAAAATTACCCTAAAACCTGAAAAAAATCCTATTGGATGACTAAAAGTCAACTCATATTACCTAAGGGTAGGATTAGATTCATTTAATGTACTTTATCCATGAAAATAATTTAATTATTATTAAAACCAATGAAAGTGACAACATGTCACTTTCTTAAATATTATAAGTATAATAATTTTAGTTTAGTGATAAACTTCATGAAAATTCGGATATAAATAGTCTCCAGAAAGATAATAAAATTATCTACATTATATGATTTTATTTATAATTTTTAGCGATTAAATAATTATCATTAAAGGTTACATAATAGTGATGTTGAAATTATTTTATTAAGAGAAATATCATGTAAATGGTTTTAAAAATATTAATATAAATATTATATGAACAATTTAATCTGATCCACTAATTTTACAGATAAATATGACATATTATGAATCTATTAAATTTTTTTCGTACATATCTTCTTTATATTGTTTATTTAAATTCAAATAATTGAATAGTGTGAAATTGACACTATTGTTATTTTATAAGAATAACATATTATAAAATTATTTAAATATCCAAAAAATATTAAAATTTATAAATTTAAATTTATAAGGTCTAAAATTTCATAAAGTGTCAATTTATAGAAAATTCACAACACATATGTAATTATTTATAATAATTTTAAATTTAGAATATTTTTACCATAAATAAAATTAAATTGATAAATACGGATAAATCAAATTGATAATGGTTAAAATAAATTCCTAACATGTCTAAATTTTATTTGTGGATGAGATTACAACCCTATATCATCTAATATTTGGATATGAGTCATTTTAGAAGTTTTTATGTCAGTTTGGGATTTAATATAAACTAATATTTCTTATATTTCCAAATGTGGCCCTCTCCTCCCTTATAAAAGGGAACCTCTTCCCTCTCCCCCTCACACCAATTTTAGCCTTCATGCTTGGCCAAACCCTGCCCATTTCACTTCCCCACTTCCTTAGAAACCTACTAGAGGTACTGGTCTTCTCAAAAGACCAACTCTAGTGCCCTAAGCTTGTGTTTGGTAAGATTTTAGTAAAAGAAAATAAATGATTTGATATTTTAAAAAAAAGAAAAGAAAAGAAATGATTATTATTTCTCTCCTTGCGTTTGGACCAATAACTTAGTAAAAAAAAGAAATTATTTAGATTTCTCTCCTTCTTGTTTGGTGAATGTTTTTAAAATAAAAGAAAAGAAATCTATTGTGATACATGTAGAAAATAGGGATAAAATTAGAATTTTAAAATTTTAACAACCCTCCACCATCATTTATCTCCAAATCATCGCAATTTTGGGGTGATTTAAATAAAATAGCAGGAGAGAAATCTATTTCGCTCCATTTCTCCACTTATCATTTCCCTACCTTTAAAATTATCACGCCAAACATGAGAAACCAATTTCTCCTCTTAATATCATTTCTTTTCTCTCTGTATCATCTCTACCAAACTAGCCCTAAGAGAAAGTTTAAAGGAGGCACTTCGAGAAAGAGGTAATACCTTCTACTGTTTTCTTCAAGTTACATTCTTCTTCTACTCCCTCTTCTTTAGTTGTTTCATTATGAAGTAATAACATCAGTTTCCCTCATATACTGATATGTTATTATAAATATGAAACAACCCTACCGTCTCTATGAACGGTGTATTTCATTCCTTTTATCGAACTATAATATGTATGTATATGATGAATATATATTACATATAAATCATGTTTTACATTCTGGAAAAATGTGAATCAGGATATAATTAATAATATCAAGAACGACCAGTCGAAACACATATGATAAATGAAATGATTTTACCCAAAACGCTGCTTTAACATGGAATTTACAAAAGAACGAGTAACATAAAGTCATAAGTGAAACATATATGATATCAAAACAATGAATATGATTATGTAATAAGTCAATGACATTATTTAAAACATTATACAGGAGGTTTGGATCCATACGAATCATATCAGACCTAAGGAATGGGATAACTTCTCCAATCTCGTTTTTATCTGAGATTGTTTATTCGTAAGTATTTACTAGGGTTATTGTTATCATCCAAGCACATGTTTTCAAAAATGTTTTTATGTATGTTTTAATTCCTTTTTACCCATTTTTGACTTTTACCACATGTTACGAAAGGAATATTTCTATTTTTTACCATACGAGGATTTTTTTTGACTTTTCCAACAAAAGTACAAGATGAATGTTAATTTTAACTTATACGGAATGAATGGATTTTTACGGTTTTATATAGCCTTATTTTCATGAAGCTTCCTCCAAAAAAATCCATGAATATTTTCAACAAAATCCTTTTATTTTAAAATTTCATGACATTTTGTGAAAAGGGAATGATTTTGAAGAAGAAAGAATATTTTCCTCAAGAATTCATTTCAAGTGTTTTATCAAAACCATTTTTCATCTAAGATGACAATATTTCATATGTGTATGTTTCATGTATAATGTTTCTATGATTTACATGGTTTAAATTTTCTTATTCTGAAATGATATCTATTTCCTTCATATGGATTATGTGATGATGGGATGATGTTTATGAAACCCATTTTATTTATTGGGTTATTATGAATGATGTATGTCTATTTTGTGGCACAAGTAAAAATGATTTCATAATGATATGGGTGGTGCCTATATCTTCCTCCAATAAATTGGGTAAAGATTTATATCTCATGATATTGACATGGCTGGAACGGAAAGTTAAACCGGTTCAGTAATACAGGATTGGAACGAGGAGTGAGCTCGATTTAGAAAGGGACATTGTCCACTAAGAGGGTCTTGGCATCAATGCCTTGTCTACTATATAAATAATAACAAGTGCTGAATGGTAGCCACAATTACATGTTTTATTCCCATGCCATTTTATCATTATTTTTGTTCCATTTTGATATATGCCTTATGTACTTCCATGTTTTATGTCATTTCTCTAGATTTTGACGTTTAGATTTTATGCTCATGTTTTTTACATTCAATTGCCTAAGGATTGTTTTATGTTCTTTATGCTTACACTTACTAATCATTTGATCCCACCCTTTATATGTTTTCTTTTCCCCAAGATTTAAAGAAAGGGTTTAGGTAAGAAAACAAAATAGGAAGATCATTAATGGTGATGTTGAAGATCTTTCACAATAATTAGAAGATTATATTCCGAGATTCCAAAGACACTAAACAATTACAATCCTTGTGTGACTGTTTTTGTTATATATTAAGTATTCCACAAAAGTAATGTAATGTCCATGTACATAAAGATTCATGTCTCTACAGTTGGTATCAGAGGAACGGTTTAGTCAACCTTTGGAAACTAGGATGCGAAAACATTAGTGAGATACCTAGAGATATTTATATGGTATGTCTAGGGATGTCCCTAATGTTAAGTATACATATAGGTTATAGTCCTAGAATTGCTCTAATGATCTTGGAATTAAACCTAAGATGTTAGATATTGAATGTACTCCCCCTTTATTATGTTGTTTTCCCTAGCATGATTTTTTCCTCTCACACTATTCTTTCTGGGTTTTAGAAAACGGATGGAATCAGGACGATTCACGATAATGGAGGATATGACGGACAATGGAATTATATTCTTCATGAGGAACCAAATGAAAGGGGATTTGGAAGTCCAAACATCGTTATTATGAATAATCAGCAATCTCATAATATGATCAATAATCTCAACTTTGGTAAGTTTCCCAACTCAGATAATAATAGAAAGACAGAGTTTCATGATGATCATAGAGGAAAGAAAGTTCAATTTACCTCATGTAAATCATGTCGGAAGAGGCATTGAGGAGATTGTTAAAAAGGAACTGGAAGATGCTTTGGGTGTCCAAAAGAAGGACACAAAGCCAGTAAGTGAAAATGAAAAGGTTCAGTTAACACTATGGACAAGGATAATGGTATTGCTACGACATCAACAATGATTAGATGTTTTAAATGTGGAATGTATGGGCATTATGCAAACCAATGCCCTAAGGGAAAATCTCATGAAGAGAATCAGCATTGTCATATGAGTAGTATTTATGTGGATGATGATGAAGAGACTACAAATGAAATATGAGATGAAAGAAATGATGAAGCCCAGTCAGTGATTTAAGAATTTAGTGGAATTATTTTATGTTTATAAAGAATAATGTATGATACTATGAAATAAAGAATCATCTAAGAATTGTTACACTATTGTTTTTCCTAAAGTATTTTAAAGTATATGTTGAATGGTACCAGTAACCATGGAAGGTTATTCAGATATTTTTTGGAAAGTAGATGGTATGTGCATAATGAAGGGACAAAAAGATAATGGGATGTTTGATTGTATTCATGAGCTCATGATTAATATAAGGACTATGTGATATTATGGTTTGATTGTATAGATTTTTTGGGATTTTGGTATGTGGAAAGAGTTACCTTTTGACAGTATTCATGTTTCCACTAAGGTTATATGGTAATTTATGTTTCAAGAGAATATATGACAAAGGTATTAATGTGTTTGGAATGCAACCAACAAGATATATCTTCTGATATATGTGAGATAAATGCATGTATTCACATTCTTGGTAGATAACCTTTCTAGTAATTTTTTTCTTTATACTGTGAGCTTGGACCAATGTATTTTAGATAATCCTAAATATTGGAATGGATTATGTTGGACATAAGTTATTATTGTTTAAGGATAAAACTTTTTTTAATATTATTGATGGGATTTTATAGTAATATAGTTTTAGAAAAAAGACAACCTGTAGAACGGGCGACAACCCATCGCGTCAGACAAGGTTTTGGGAATCGAACCCAGAAGCGAAGTGCGACTGGCCTTTATCACCTACCATTGTCCTATAGGAAGTCCCTGGTTAGTAGAAACTAATTTTATTTTATTAATCGGTATGATATATGAAGTACAAGTTCATTTTTGGAATTGTATATGATTAAACTCACCATAGATGGACTTATGTATATTTTATAACTTTTTCTAACCATTTGTCTGCAACATATGTAATGACCCATCATTCTATCACATGATTTGTTAACACTTCATGAATAACAAATTCAACTTCATTTCATTAATAGATGAAGTGGAAATTGATCAACGCACGAACAACAGTGAGATTGTACCAAAATCAAGCAAGTATTTCTTCTAATTCAAAATTTTAAACTTTAGGGAAATGATATTGAAAACCAAAACTGTTGTCCTAGGGATCTTATATCTGATGAATTAGATGGTACCGTAGATCATCACAAATTTATGTCTTTTTGATTGATGGCTTTTTCATATCCATGTTCTCTACCACTCTCCATCAGAACATGATTGTAAGATTTTTCATCCATATCCATATTTTCACCTATGTTCTCCTATATGGAAACCCCGTGATGTGTTACATTGGTTAATCATTACATTTCTTACATTAGTTTTTAAAATTATGTATTAGTATTCTTTTTTACGATGTGAGGTTCTATGACTAGTAAACGATTTATAACCCCGACGAATTTCGAGGATGAAATTAATTTTAAGGGAGGTAGAATGTAACACCCCAACATTTTATGAGATATATTATTTTCAATTTCTTTGATATTCTATTATACACTACACCAAGATTATCTTGTACTATACGCAAAACCGCATTAGCTTGTAGTATACGTAACACTAATATTGGATCGTGTTACACACCATTTCAAGTTCGCAACGTTGAGTGAATATATATATATATATATATATATATATATATATATATATATATTTAATGTATAAATGAAATATGTTTGGATTCTGTTATACGAAACAACTAAGGATTATTTCACAACACGCAACCCGGACTATGCTTTCATTACACGTAATCATGACTTTCCTCGATAGCGTGTGTTGTACGCAAAATCAGGTTTCACTAAACAATGATATATGGTTATAATATTTATATGAACTAGCTGTTATGAATAGTATTAACTAAATTTTTAATGTTATAACAATATTATTTCATCTTACACATTTTCTAGAACATGGTATGTGAACAAAATAAATTTATCGGGTAAAATTAGTATTTTTAAAAAAATGCAGTTTTGCCGCCTTTTAATGCCGCACCCACGTTAAATCTTGTTTTTGACATTTTTATAAGTTCAATTTTACAAAGTAAACTTCTTATTTTGAATTAGTATATAAAAATTCACATTGGATAAAGTTTTGATATTTTTATGATAACTTTCATATTTTAATGAATAGTAAAAACACGCTATATTTTAATTAAAAACAATTTTTTTCATCGTAATAATTTATACGGTTAAATTATAATATTGAATGGTTTTAAAGTATAAATAGAATATATTTTTACCATTTAATATAATGTATGTCATTAGCATTTATTTTACCTTGAAGTCGTAAGTTAAATCAATTCAATCTTTTGCAATGTTTTAAACAAAAACCAGTTTCTTTCGACAACGGGATTAATTTTAATTTAATTTATGCAACATTTGTGTTTATAATTTGGAAAAAGGGATTTCATATTTGGTATTAGTGGGTCCAAATTATATTAATAAACTACTTTTTATTTTTTGGGCATTATGAATAGTAACTTCGGTAAATTTTATTTATCATAGTTAAAGGTAAATTAGTTAATTAAGGGTAAATATAAGATTATAAAATTACTCTAACACATTAAAAAATCCTATTGGATGACTAAAAGTAGACCCATATCGCCTAAGGGTCGGATTATATTCATTTAATGGACTTTTCGCCATGAAAAAAATTTAATTATTATTAAAAACCAAGAAAGTGACAACATGTAACTTTCTTACATCTTATAAGTATGATAATTTTAGTATAGTCATAAACATCATTAAACATCGGATGTAAATAGTCTCCAAAAGGATAATAAAAGTATCTACATCATATGAATTTATTAATAATTTTTAGAGATTAAATAATTATCATTAAAGGTGACATAATAGTGATGTTGAAATTACTTTATTAAGAGAAATATCAAATAAATGGTTTTGAAAATACTAAAATAAATATTATATGAACTATTTAATGTTCTCCCCTAATTTTCTAGATAAATATGACATGTTTTAAATCTATTAAATCTTTTATTTCGAACATATCTTCTGTATATGTTTTATTTAAATTCAAATAAATTAATAGTGTCAAAATTGACACTACTGTTATTTTATAAGAATAACATATTATAAAATTGATTAAAAATCACAAAAATATTTAAAAATTATAAATTTAAATCTATATGGTCTAAAATGTCATAAAGTGTAATATTATGGAAAATTAACAACACATATGTAATTATTTTTAATAATTTAAAATTTAGAATATTATTACAACAAATATAATTAAATTGATAAATAACGATTAATCAAGTTGATAATGTTTAAAATAAATTTCTATCATGTCTAAATTTTATTGGATGATGTGATTACATCACTATCTCATCTAATCTTCAGATATGAGTCATTTTGGAAGTTTTTATGTGGGTTTGGGATTTAATATAAACTAATATTTTTTATATTTCCAAAGGTGACCCTCTACTCCCTTATAAAAGGAAACCTCCTCCCTCTCCTCCTCACACTAATTTGAGCCTTCAAGCTAGGCCAAAACCTGCCAGTTTCACTACCCCACTTCATTAGAAACCTACTAGAGGTAATGGTCTTCTCAAAACACTAAATCTAGTGCCCTAAGAGGAAGTTTAAAGGAGTCAATTCGAGAAAGAGGTAATACCTTTTACCATTTTCTTCAAGTTCCATTATTCTTCTACTCCCTCTTCTTTATTTGTTTCATTATGAAGTTATAACATCAGTATCCCTCATATACTGATATGTTATTATAAATATGAAACAACCCTATTTCTCCTTCTATCCGTCCTATGGAAAACAAAATCACCACGCGTGCGTACGTACGGAATACCGTCTCCACGGTGTGGTGTAATCTTTTTTTCCACCAACACCTTACATGGATGGGTATAATGGTGTAAAGAATAACTATATATGGTTATTATAACATCATACTAATTATGATATATTATAAAATCCACTAAAATTCTATTCAATAATTATGGGAACGATATCATCGCTAATGCGAACGTATGGGCTACCGTCTCCACAACGTGATGAGATTCATTCTCCATGTTAACCATACATGAATGATCATAAAGTTTATATAATGAATAATAATGAAATATATGAAATAATAATTATACTAGATTTATGTATATATATATGTATGTCATCTATTAATTTTTATTCAATTCAATATGGAAATGAAAACAATGTTCCATAAGGAAACGAAAACAGCGTTATGATAACTTTCATATTTTAATGAATAGTAAAAACATGCTATATTTTAATTAAAAACAACTTTTTTCATCATAATAATTTATACGGTTAAATTATAATATTGAATGGTTTTAAAGTATAAATAGAATATATTTTTACCATTTAATATAATGTATTTCATTAGCATTGATTTTACCTTGAAGTCGTCAGTTAAATCAATTCAATCTTTTGCAATGTTTTAAAAAAACCCTGTTTTCTTTCGACAACGGGATTAATTTTAATTTAATTTATGCAACTTTTGTGTTTATAATTTGGAAAAATGGATTCCATATTTGTAATCAGTGGGTCCAAATTATGTTAATAAACTACTTTTTATTTTTTGGGCAGTATGAATAGTATCTACGGTAAATTTTATTTAACGTAGTTAAAGGTAAATTAGGTAATTAAGGGTAAATATAAGATTATAAAATTACTCTAACACATTCCAAAATCCTATTGGATGACTAAAAGTCTACCCATATCACCTATGGGTTGGATTAGATTCATTTAATGGGCTTTTTTCCATGAAAATAATTTAATTATTATTAAAAACCAAGAAAGTGACAACATGTAACTTTCTTACATCTTATAAGTATAATAATTTTAGTATAGTGATAAAATTCATGAAACTTCGGATATAAATTGTCTCCAGAAATCTAATAAAATTATCTACATCATATGAATTTATTAAGAATTTTTAGAGATTATATAATTATCATTAAAGGTGACATAATAGTGATGTTGATATTATTTTATTAAGAGAAATATCAAATAAATGGTTTTGAAAATATTAAAATAAATAATATATGAACTATTTAATGTTCTACACTAATTTAATAGCTAAATATGACATGTTATGAATCTATTTAATGTTTTATTTTGAAGATATTTTCTGTATATGTGTTATTTAAATTCAAATAAATGAATAGTGTCAAAATTGACACTATTGTTATTTTATAAGAATAACATATTATAAAATTGATTCAAAATCACAAAAATATTAAAAAATTATATATTTAAATTTATATGGTTTAAAATGTCATAAAGTGTAAAATTATCTAAAATTCACAACACATATGTAATTATTTATAATAATTTAGAATTTAGAATATTATTACAACAAATAAAATTAAATTGATAAATAACGATTAATCAGGTTGATAATGTTTAAAATAAATTCCTAACATGTCTAAATTTTATCAGTTAATAATATTACAACCCTATCTCATCTAATATTCGGATATGAGTCATTTTGGATGTTTTTATGTGGGTCTGGGATTTAATATAAACTAATATTTCTTATATTTCCAAAGGTGACCCTCTACTCCCTTATAAAAGGGAACCTCCTCCCTCTCCTCCTCACACTAATTTGAGCCATCAAGCTCGGCCAAAACCTGCCAGTTTCACTACCCCACTTCATTAGAAACCTACTAGAGGTACTGGTCTTATCAAAAGACCAAATCTAGTTCCCTAAGAGAAGGTTTAAAGGAGGCACTTCGAGAAAGAGGTAATACCTTTTACCATTTTCTTCAAGTTCCATTATTCTTCTACTCCCTCTTCTTTAGTTGTTTCATTATGAAGTAATAACATAAGTATCACTCATATACTGATATGTTATTATAAATATGAAACAACCATATTTCACCTTCTATTCGTCCTACAGAAAACAATATCACCACGCGTGCGTACGTACAGAATACCGTCTCCACGACGTGGTGTAATCTGTTTTTCCACCAACACCTTACATGGATGTGTATAATGGTGTAAAGAATAACTATATGTGGTTATTATAACATCATACTAATTCTGATATATTATACCATCCACGCCAATTCTATTCAATAATTATGGGAACGATATCATCGCTAATGCGAACGTACAGACTACCATCTCCACGACGCGATGAGATTCATTCTTCATGTTAACCATACATGAATGATCATAATGTTTATATAATGAATAATAATGAAATATATGAAATAATAATGCTACTGGATTTATGTATATATATATATATGTATGTCATCTATTTAGTTTTATTCAATTCAATAAGGAAATGAAAACAGCGTTCATGCGTACGTACGGCCTACCGTCTCCACGAATGGTGTATTTCATTCCTTATATTGATCTATAATATATATATATATATGATGAATATATAATATATATAAATCATTTTTGACATTCTGTAATTATTTAAATTAGGATATATGTAATAATATCATGAATGACAAGTCGAAACACACACGATAAATGAAATGATTTTACACAAAACGCTGCTTTAAAAAGGAATTTACAAAAGAACGGGTAATATAAAGTCATAAGTGAAAAATATATGATATCATAACAATTAATATGATTATGTAATAAGTCAATGACAATATTTAAATCATTATATAGGAGTTTCGGATCCATACGAAGCATATCAGACCTAAGGTAAGGGATAATGTTTCCAATCTCATTTTTATCCGAGATTGTTTATTCGTAACTATTTACTGGGGTTTTTGTTATCATCCAATCCCATCTTTTCTAAAAATGTTTTTATGTATTTTTAAAGTCTTTTTTACCCATTTTTTACTTTTACCACATGTTATGAATGGAATATTTCTATTGTTTACCATACGAGGATTTTTTTGACTTTTTCGACAAAAGTACGAGAAGAATATTATTTTTAACTTATACGGCGTGAACAAAATTTTTCGTTTTAATAACGCGTAATTTTCATGAATCTTACTCTAAAATATCTAATGAACATTATCAACAAAATACTTTTCTTTTAAAATTGCATGACATTTCCGTTTCATAACGCCTCATTTTCATGAATCTTACTCTACAAGATCTCTATGATTTACATGTTTTCAATTTTCGTATTCTGAAATTATATCCATTTATTTAATATGGATTGGGTGATGATGGGATGATGTTTATGAAACCCATTTTATTTATTGGGTTATTATGAATGATGTATGTTTATTTTGTGGCACAAGTAAGAATGATTTAATTATGAGACGGGTGGGACCTATATCTCCCTCCAATTCATTGGTTAAAGATTTATATCTCATGAGATAGACATGGTTGGAATGTCTTGTTAAACAGATTCAGTAATACAGGACTGGAACGGGGAGTGAACTCGATTCAGAAAGGGACTTTTTCCACTATTATGGTCTTGGCAGAAATTCGTTGGCTACTATGGAAATTATAACAAGTGTTGAATGGTTTCCACAATTACATGTTTTATTCCCATGTTAGTTTATCATGATTTTTGTTCCATTATGATCTATTCCTTATGTACTTCCATGTTTTATGTCATTGCTCATGATTTAGATGTTTAGATTTTATGCTCATGTTTTATAAATTCAAATGTCTAAGGATTGTTTTATGTTCTCTATGCTTACCCTTACTGATCATTTGAGCACACCCTTCATATGTTTTCTTTTCCCCAGGATTTAAAGTAAGGTTTTAGGTAAGAAAAAAAAGGGGAAGATCATTAATAGAGATGTTGAAGATCTTTCACCACGATTAGAAGATTATATTCTGAGTTTCCAAATACACTAAACTATTAGGATCCCTGTGTGTCTATTTTTGTTATGTATTAAGTATTCCACAAAAGTAATGTAATGTCCATGTACATCAAGCTTCGGGTCTCTACAGGTTGTATCAGAGGAAAGGTTTAGTCATCCTTTGGAAAATAGGATGCGAAAACGATAGTGATATCCCTAGAGATATTTCTAAGGTATGTCTATGGATGTCCCTAAGGATAAGTATACGTATCGGTTATAGTCATAGAATTGTGCTAACGATCATAGAATTATACCTAAGATGTTAGATATTGAATTTACTCCCCCTTTATTATGTTGTTTTCCCTAGATTTATTTTTTCCTCTCACACTATTCTTTTTGGGTTTTCGAAAATGGCTGGAAACAGGAAGATTCATGATAATGGAGGATATGACAGACAATGGAATGATATTCTTCATGAGCAACCAAATGAAATGGGATTTGGAAGTACAAACATCGATATTATGGCTAATCAGCAATCTCATAATATGATCAATAATCTCAAATTTTGTAAGTTTCCCGATTCAGATAATAAGAGAAAGATGGAGTTTCATGTTGATCATAGAGGAAAGAAAGTTCAATTTCCCTCGTGTAAATCATGTGGGAAGAGGCATCGGGGAGATTTTTTTAAAGGAATTGTTAGATTATTTGGGTGTGGAAAAGAGGGACACAACGCCAGTAAGTGCAAAGGAAAATGTTCAGTTAACACCATGGACAAGGATAATGGTATTGCTAAGATATCAACAATGATTAGATGTTTTAAATGTAGAATGTATGGGTATTATGAAAACCAATGCCCTAAGGGAAAATCCCCTGAAGAGAATCAGCATGGTCATATGAGTAGTATTTATAGGGATGATGATGAAGAGACTACAAATGAAATATCAGATGAAAGAAATGATGAAGCTCAGTCAGTGGTTTAAGAAGTTAGTGGAATGATTGTATGTTTATAAATAATAATGTATAGTACTATGGAATAAAGAATCATCTAAGGATTGTTACACTATTCTTTTTCCTAATGTATTTGAAAGTATATGTTGAATGGTATTGGTAACTATGGAAGGTTAATCAGATATGTTTGGAAAGTATATGATATTAACATAATTAAGGGATTATAAGATAATGAGATGTTTGATTGTACTCATGAGCTCATGACTCATATAAGGACTAAGTGATATTGTGGTTTGATTATATATATTTTTTGGGATTTTGGTATGTAGAAAGAGTTACCTTTTGACAGTATTAATGTTTTCACTAAGGTTCGATGGTAATTTATGTTTGAAGAGAATATATGACTAAGGTATTCATGTGTTTGGAATGCAAACAACAAGATATATCTTATGATATATGTGAGATAAATGATTGTATTCACATTCTTTGAAGATAACTTTTCTAGTAATTGTTATCTTTATACTATGAGCTTGGACCGATGTAATTTAGATAACCTAAATATTGGAATGGATTATCTTGGACATAAGTTAGTATTGTTTAAGGATAATACTATTTTCGATATTAATTATGGGATGTTATAGTAATGAAGTTTTAGAAAAAGGAAAACCTGTAGGACGGGCAACTGCCCATCGCGTCAGACAAGGCTCTCGGAATCGAACCCACAATCAAAGTGCCACTGGCCTTTATTACCTACCACTGTCCTACATGATGTCCCTAGTTAGTAGAAACTAGTTTTATTTTATTAAGCGGTGTGATATATGAAGTATAAGTTCATTTTTGGAATCGTATATGATTAACCTCACCATATATAGATTTATGTATATTTGATAACTTTTTCTAACCTTTTGTTTGAAATAGATGGAATAACCCATCATTCTATCACATGATCTATTAACACTTCACGAAAAACAAATTCGACTTCATTTATTTAAGAGATGAAGTGGAAATTGTTCAGAGGATGAAAAATAGTGAGATTGTACCAAAATCATGAAAGTATATCTTCTAATTCAAAATTTTCAACATTAGGGAATTGATATTGAAAACCAAAAATGTTATCCTAGTGATCTTATATCCGATGAATCCGATAGAACCTTAGATCATCACAAATTTATGGGTTTGTGATAGATAGATTTTTCATATCAATGTTCTCTACTACTCTCTATCAGAACTTGATGGTTAGATTTTTCTTCCATTTTTCATATTTTACCTATGTTATCTTATATCGAAACCCAGTGATGAGTTACTTTGGGTAATCATTACATTTCATACTTTAGTTTTTAAAATTATGTTTTAGTATTCTTTTTTTCGATGTGGATTTCTATGAATAATAAACGATTTATAACCCCGATGAATTTTGAGGACGAAATTCATTTTAAGGGGGGTAGAATGTAACACCCCAAGACTTTGTGAAATATATTATTTTTAATTTCGTTGATCTTATATTATACACTATACCGTGATTAGCTTGTACTATATGCAACACTACATTTGCTTGTAGTATACGTAACACTATTCTTGGATCGTGTTACACACAATTTCAAGTTCGCAACATTGAGTGAATATATATATATATATATATATATATATTCAATGTAAAAATGAAATATGGATGGATTCTGTTATACTAAACAATGATGTATTCTTGCACAACACGCAACCCTGACTTGGCTTGCATTACATGCAATCACGACATTCCTCGATAGCGTGTGTTGTACGCAATATCAGGTTTCACTAAACAATGATATATGGTTATAATATTATTATGAAGTAGATGTTATGAATAGTATTAACAAAATTTTGAAATTTATTGCATTATTATTTCATCTTACACATTTTCTAGAACATGGTATGTGAACAAAATAAATTTTTCGGGTAAAATAAGTATTTTTCAAAAAATGTAGTTTTACCACCTTTTAATGGATCACCCACATTAAATCTAGTTTTGACATGTTTTTAAGTTCAATTTTACAAAATAAACTTCTTTTTTTTAATCAGGATATACAAATTTACATTGGATAATGTTTTTATATTTTTCTGATAGCTTTCATATTTTAATGAATAGTTAAAACACGCTATATTTTAATTAAAAACAACTTCTTTCATCCTAATATTTATATGATTAAATTATAATATTGAACGGTTTTAAAGTATAAATAGAATATATTTTTACCATTTAATATAATTTATATCATTATCATTTATTTTACCTTGAATTCGTAGTTTAAATCAATTCAATCATTTGTAATGTTTTAAACAAAAACTCATTTTCATTCGACAACGAGATTAATTTTAATTTAATTTCTGTAACTATTTTGTATTGAATTTGGGAAAATGGATTCAATATTTTGAATCATTGGGTCCAAATTATGTTAATAAGCTACTTTTTAGTTTTTGGGCATTATGAATAGTAACAACGGTAAATTTTATTTACCATAGTTAAAGGTAAATCGTGTAATTAAGGGTAAATATAAGACTATAAAATTACCCTAACACCTGCCAGAATCATATTGGATGACAAAAAGTATACCCATATCACCTAAGGGTCGGATTAGATGTATTTAATGGACTTATGTCCATGAAAATAATTTAATTATTATTAAAATCAAAGAAAGTGACAACATGTCACTTTCTTAAATCTTATAAGTATAATAATTTTAGTTTAGTGATAAGCTTCATAAAACTTCAGATATAAATAGTCTCCAAAAATATAATAAAGTTATATACATCATATGAATTTATTTAGAATTTTTAGGGATTACATAATTATCATTAAAGGTGACATAATAGTGATGTCGAAATTATTTTATTAAGAGAAATATAAAATGAATGTTTTTAAAAATATTAAAATAAATATTATATGAACTATTTAATGTTCTCCACTAATTTTATAGATTAATATGAAATGTTATAAATCTATTAAATATTTTAGTTAGAACATATATTATGTATATTGTTTATTTAAAATCAAATAAATGAATAGTGTCAAAATTGATACTATTGTTATTTTATAAGAATAACATATTATAAAATTGTTTAAAAATCACAAAAATGTTTAAAAATTATAAATTTAAATTTATATGGTCTAAAATGTCATTAAGGGTTAAATTATAGAAAATTCACAACACATATTAATTATTTATAATAATTTAAAATTTAGAATATTATTGCCAGAAATAAAATTAAATTGATAAATAAGGATAAATCAAGTTGATAATGTTTAAAATAAATTCCTTACATGTCTAAATTTTATTGTTTGATGATATTAAAACCCTATATCATCTAATATTTTGATATGAGTCATTTTGGAAGATTTTAAGTGTGGATGGGATTTAATATAAACTAATATTTCTTATATTTCCAAAGGTGCCCCTCTCCTCCCTTTTAAAAGAGAACCTCCTCCCTCTCCTCCTCACACCAATTTGAGCCTTCAAGCTCGGCCAAACCCTTCCCATTTTACTTTCCCACTTCCTTATAAACCTACTAGAGGTATTGGTTTTCTCAAAAGACCAACTATAGCGCCCGAAGAGAACGTTTAAAGGGGGCATTTCGAGAAAGCGGTAATACCTTCTACCGTTTTCTTCAAGTTCTATTCTTCTTCTACTCCCTCTTCATTTGTTGTTTCATTATGAAGTAATGACATAAGTATAACTCATATGATGATATGTTATTATAAATATGAAACAGCCCTATTTCACCTTTTATCCAACCTATGGAAAACAAAATCACCGCGCGTGCGTACGTACGGAATACCGTCTCCACGTTGTGGTGTAGTCTGTTTTTCCACCAACACCTTACACGGAAGGGTATATTGGTGTAAAGAATAAATATATATGGTTATTATAACATCATACTGATTCTGATATATTATACCATCTACTCCAGTTCTATTCAATAATTTTTGGAATGATATCTTCGCTTGTGCGTTTGTACGGACTACCGTCTCCACGACGCGATTAGATTCATTCTCCATGTTAACCATACATGAAGGATCATAAAGTTTATATAATGAATAATAATAAAATATATAAAATAATAATTCTACTGGATTTATGTATATATATATTTATTTCATCTATTTAGTTTCATTCAATTCAATAAGGAAACGAAAACAGCATTCATGCGTACGTACGGCCTACCGTCTCCATGAACGGTGTATTTCATTCCTTTTATCGACCTATAATATATTTGTATATGATGAATATATATTATATATAAATCATGTATTACATTCTGTAATTATTTAAATCAGGATATAATTAATAATATCAAGAACGAAAAGTCGAAACACATACGATAAATTAAATGATTTTACCCAAAACGCTGCTTTAACATGGAATTTACCAAAGAACGGGTAATATCATGTCACAAGTGAAACATATATGATATAATAACAATAAATATGATTATTTAATAATAAAATGACATTATTTAAATCATTATACAGGAGTTTCGGATCCATACGAAGCATATCAGACCTAAGGTAAGGGATAATTTTACCAATCTCGTTTTTATCCGAGATTGTGTATTCGTATGTATTTACTGGGGTTATTGTTATCATCCAAGCCAATGTTTTTTAAAAATGTTTTTATGTATGGTTAAAGTCCTTTTATCCTGTTTTTTACTTTTACCACATATTGTGAAAGGAATATTTCTATTGTTTACCATATGAGGATTTTTTTTCACTTTTTCGACAAAAGTACGAGAAGAATGTTATTTTTAACTTATACGGCGTGAACAAATTTTTTCGGTTTCATAACGCCTCATTTTCATAAATCTTACTCTAAAAAATTTTATGAAAATTTTCAACAAAATACATTTCTTTTAAAATTGCATGACATTTTGTGAAAAGAAAATTATTTTGGAGAATAAATGATATTTTCTTCAATAATTCATCTCAAGTGTTTTATCAAAACCATTTTTCATCTAAGATGACATTATTTCATATGTGTATGTTTCAAATATACTGTCTCTATGATTTACATGGTTTCAATTTTCTTATTATGAAATTATATCCATTTATTTTATATGGATTATGTAATGATGGGATGATGTTTATGAAAGCCATTTTATTTATTGGGTTATTATGAATGATGTATGTTTATTTTGTGTCACAAGTAAGAATGATTTCATTATGAGATGGGTGGGACCTATATCTCCCTCCAATGCATTGGGTAAAGATTTATATCTCATGAGATATACATGGCTGGGATGGAAAGGTAAACCGGTTCAATAATACAGTACAAGAACGAGGAGTGAACTCGATTCAGAAAGGGACTTTGTCCACTAAGATGGTCTTGGTAGGAATGCCTTGGCTACTATGGAAATCATAACAAGTGATGAATGGTTGCCACAATTACATGTTTTATTCCGATTCTATTTTATCATGAATTATGTTCCATTATGATCTATTCCTTATGTACTTCCATGTTTTATGTCCTTTCTCAAGATTTTTATGTTTAGATTTTATGCTCATGTTTTTTACATTCAAATGGCTAAGCATTGTTTTATGTTCTCTATGCTTACCCTTACTAAGCATTTGAGCTCAACCTTTATATGTTTTCTTTTCCCCAGGATTTAAAGAATGGTTTTAGGTAAGAAAACAAAATGGTAAGATCATTAATGAAGATGATGAAGATATTTCACCACGATTAGAAGATTATATTCCGAGTTTCTAAAGACACTAAACTATTACGATCCTTATGTGTCTGTTTTTTTTATGTATTAAGTATTATAAAAAAGTAATGTAATGTCCATGTACATAAAGATTTGGTTCTCTAAAATATAGTATCTTTTATAAAATTTGGCATTCTATTTTTGTTTTCTTCTTTCTCAGGTTCATAAAATAAATTGTTTTGTTTAAAAGGGCATGTCATTTGTTCGGTAAATTGTCTAGTTGGATTTTATGTGTGATGTTTGATTTAAAATTTATTTTTTGGGATTTATAATTGAATTGGAAGAATGATAAATGTTATCTTGGGTCCACATATGGATTTACAATTTTTATTTGGTTTTACAAACAAATGGGTTTTGGTTTACATCATATTTTTGCCGAGTTGTCAGAAAATGGCCCGTTTCACATCTTTATGAAAATGGTTGTGTTTTGAATATTTAACTTGAATGTTTAAAGGTATTTATGAATGTGTTTTATGCTAAAAATTTTGTTCATAAACCTTCTTAATAAAAATTAAATTCATACCTTGGTCAAATGATTGTTTTGATAATTGATTAAAGGCATGTTTGGCATTTTCTTTTTTGTAAAAATATTTTCTATTTGTATTTCTGGTTCTATCTTTCAAGAAAATTTTATTGTCCTTGGAAATGATTTAATAACTGGTTATAGGGTTTCAAAATCTGTGATGTTATGTTATTGATGTGTTTTTAGCTTTAAAAATCATTTTTGAATGAATTTAATGTGAATGGCTGCGTTATACTCCTAGAAATTGTTTTATGAATGATTTTAGTGGTTTATTGAATCATGAATGAAATGTGAAACATGATTGTGGGATTTATGTGTGATTATGGTTTGGTAATGGAATTTTTATGTGGAATGTGTATTTTATAATATGTGTAACTTTATTGAGCATTAAATGGAATTTTGGGTATCTAGGTGGGAAGATGTATACTAGTCTGCTAGTGATTCCATGGGGTTTGGCCCCTGTTTCACGTAGCATGTTTGATGATGACAAAACTAACTAAACTATGATGATTTTTTTGTTGGGTAACCACTAGTTTATGGGTATTCTCCCTACTATTGGATTATGTGTATGAGAACATATATTTATTATGGTTACTTTCGTCGAGTTACGAGGTACCTGGGGCTCATAACTAACTAGTGCCTCAAGGTGTTCTTTTGACTTGTTCTTACTGGATATTTTATAATCTCCATCATCCTATGGTGTGATTGGTCAGTATATACATTATTGTGTGTGATTTATTTAAAAGTGTAAATTCATTAAAGCATTCCTCTTAAAAAATATTATCATTTTGAAGTTTCACCTCTTTGAAAATTGTTAGTAGAATATTTTTTAAAAAAATGCATGTTTTTGTCTGGTAATTTATTAAAATATCATGAGGCCGCATTTGGAAAAAAATCATTTATATCTTTTATTTAAAACTTATAATTTAAATTTCTTTTATTTTAAAGGAATTTCATTGGGAATAGAATATCTTGCTAACATACTGAGCTTTAATACTCACGCATATAGTCTTCTTTGAGTTTTTCCCTTATCCAGGTTTTAGCTTGAGTTTGATCACCTAGAGAGACATGTGAAAATTATGTTTGAGCATGACCAGAAGGGTCACATGGAGTTACTTGGTTATTATGTTTGGTTATTTGAGTTGTTAGTTTTTTTTACTTTCAGTTTCTTGTATAAATAACGTTCAGTTCGGTTTTCATGTAAATGTATTTTGGGATGTCCATTTATTTCCACTATTTGTTTGATTGTTTATATATGGGAAAAATCATTCTCTTGTGTACTCTATTTATGACCTTGGTGATTTTCACCATCCCGGGAGGATTTGGAACGCCTCTCGGGACATGTCGCAGGCCTGCCCTTGTTACCGGTTTAGGGTCGACTCAGGCTGGTTCATGACAAAATGCTGTTAGAGGAGGTTGTCTCTTAGGAGTCCCTTTTTAGAGTTCCCTAGTTATTTTGGTGATGTCAAGGAAGATGTAGTAGGATTGTTTGGACCTGAGGGGTAATTTCAAGAAGAACATTGCGAACTCCTTATCATTCTAATCCTCTGGTTTCCATGGGAAGTCCAGTTTTATTAGTGTCTTTTGTTATTTTTGTTTGTTTAGTATTTGGATAAGACAAGGGGTGTTTGACTACTAAAATATCTGAGCTCCCAGGGCCTGGAAAACCATGTGGAGGTGGGTCATAGTACTAATAAGTCTCTATGTGTTTCTTTTCTACATGACATATGGCCTCCAACCATATGGTCAAGTCACCCACCGAAACTAGTTCATTTTTTTGGGTTTCATGGACCTTTCATGAATTCTGAATTTTTTGTTTTGAAAATCCATGATTGAGAATTTTAAATATGTGTATTAAAGGAGTGGTTGGTTTTTTAAAAGTGGAAAAGGGGTTTTCAAAAATAAAATATATTAATGGTTTTGGACGGTTTTGTTTTGGTGAAACAATGTTTTGGGAGGATGTGGAAAAGATTTTACGGGATTGGATTTTCCCAGATATATACTTTTGGTTTGTTGAAATAAAATGCTTTGAAAGTGTGATTCATTTCTAGGTGATTCTGAATCTTTTTTAAATGTATTGTTTTGGGATGTTGAAAAGTGTTTCAATCTCATGAATTGGTTTTGGAAATTGGTTTTGAGCGGTTGGTTTTCTCCTAGAAAGGGTATTGGCATCAATGACTATCAGATTATGAAATGATACATTGAAGTATATTAGAAAATGGGACGAGGATTTCTTGGGTAACATGGTTGTTTTAAGAGTTGTTAAAAATTAAAAGGGTTAGGTTATTATGAAAATGGTTCTCAATGAAGTGTGGTTTGTTTTGTGAAATATGAAAAGGGTTTTTTTGACATGGTGGTTGGTGATTCCTTTGTAGGTACATGATTTTTGGAATGATGTTGTATTGTTTTATCCTTTGGTGTTTTCTTGGGTGCCTACATGCATGGTTTTATTGATATCTAAGAGTATGGCCTATATGGCATGGTGTTTGGGGTGCCTAGGGTGTCATCATAATATGCATGTGAGTAAGACTTGATGAAACTCAATTGGTGAATGTGAAAACCCAACAAGTTAGTTTGTTTTTCAAAAGTGTTTTGAGCTGAAAAATTGTGGTCTTTGTTTATTATTCAATGGTTATGTGGCTTGTTATTTCTATCTCTTAGAAGAGTTGTTTCTTCCGTAAGATTCTTTATGATCTAGATGTAATACTCTTGTTTTATCATGAGATGAAATTTTTTTGGTGGCTCTTTTTTGGAGTAAGGTTCATTGGGATTCTAAATATGTTCTTGATGCTGTGATGTATCCATATATAGTTCTCCGTTGGAAATCATTATAATTGATTAACCTAAGGATTCATTTAAAATTTTAAATCCACCTCTTAGAATGATACCTCATCCCATTTGTTGAAAAAGAGAGCTTTTTTGCCATGATTGAAAGTGTCTTACCTTTATGTTGATTCTCTCGGTTGTAGTAGTTGGGCTCGGTGATGTTTAGTGGGAGTATTTGTGTGCCTTGTTGATTCTACTCCTTGTTCAGAGTGAGGGAAAATAGTGTTCTGTATCTCTATGTTCTTGTTTGGATAAAAATATGTTGTTGAGGAAGAGAGTTTCATGGTGTCTCTTGATCTTTTGTTTCTTAATGGGAGTGTTATGTGGTACTTTGTGAAACAAAGGGATGGAGTATAGGTTGGGGATTTTCAAAGACTCGCCGCGAGTCAAGAAATGCTCCATCCATTAGATCTCCAGCCATAGGTTTGGGAGTGAAGCAGATGCATAGTCAGGAGTCCTAGGATTGTGGGTAGTATTACTAAGATCATACCTCTACCATTTCGGTGAGGTAGTTACTTTGTTTATTTTGTGGTTTCAATGGGCTTATGGTAGGGGTTTAGATCTGTGTACAGAGTTTTGGCCCAGTTCTTACCACATCCATTTGAGAATGGGTTGATTAAATGTTCATGTTGTGTTTCTATCATCTTGGGTTGGTTGGTTTTTATATGAGAGTTTTAGTGGGCTTGTGTGATAGAGTCCTGATTCTATATCAGGTTGAATTCTTGTTTGTTTGTTGCAACTTGGGTTTTAATGGTGGGGAGACCCACCATGGGTCTCTTTCATTTATCCTCATAAAACAATATAGTACTAGTTGTTTCTTAATGGTGGGGAGTCCATCCCATAATCCCCTAGAATATTTGGGTTTTTCCAGTTCTCTTTGGTTTGGGTGATTGTTTGGTTCATTGATAGATGTCCCAACAACTGGGATCTTGGTTTGGTTGTGGAGATTGTGACTCGATATTTCGGTTGACTCATAAGAAGTGGTTTAGAGTTGTTGTATTGTTTGAGGTAATATGATTAAGTTCCATTAATGGTTGGTGGTGTTTCATTGGATTAAGAGCCTCGACCAAATTGATAAAGAATACTTAGGTTCTTATCAATCATCTGTAATGTGTTATGTCTTTTCGGGGGCGGAAAGCTTTAATGGGGGGGAGAATTGTCACACTCGGTTATTTTTCTTATCTTGGGTTTGATTTGGTTCACTGAAATTACTGATCCTTTAATTGGGTGTTGGGTGAGATTAATTTTTAATTTTGAACTAACATATATATCTAATCACCATAATTTGGGTTCTCCAATTCTTGTTAGGAGTTTTTGGAGAAAGGGTTGTTACTTCATGAATTGGTAAAACCGTGAGCCAGTTTCCAGATTTAAAAACATATGTTCGTTCTTTTATAACTCATTAATTTTTTATATTTTTTTACACATTACACTTCCCACTTTTCCTACACTGATATATTAGAACTACCATATCCTTTCTGACCCATTAAAAATTCATTAGCATGGTGAATTGGGGTTACTTATTTAGATATTGATCCAGCCCATCGGACCATTTCCAGTTATAAAAATATAAATTGTTTCTTTTATATATAATTAAAATTTTAATATATTTAGGTAATTTCAACTTTCACTCGAATCCAATACCCATATCCACTCCCAAATTATCAATGTTACCTCTTTGGAGCTCATATGAGTCATGTATTTACGGAAAAACTTCTCAATGTCTCTCAAATGGTCTACAATCACGAAGGTAAATTATTTCATACATAAATTATTCCATTATTACACATTTTCCTACAAATAATCTTTCCCAGGTTCTTCCAGATCTTAGTATAATCTCCATGAAGATTAATGCAATTCCATTTTCTCTAAGGGTGGGGATCTAATGGAAGACGAAGAGTTTTCTAGTTGTAAAAGAAACATTCCTTCTCCTTTCTAATCCCTCTTATTTCGGCTTTCATTATTTCTAGGTTTTATAATCATAACAAGTCATGATCAACCTTTGGTTCTGTTATCCTATGCTTTAAGATGGGGTTTATGTTCATTTGTATCTGGTTGTCATAGGTTTAGGGTTTGTAAACCCTCTGATGGTGATATTGGGGGTGTGTTTCCATTACACCAAGGATTTGAGGTAGGATATCCTTTTCACATGCATTCATACTTTAAAATTCATCATTTTCTTATTTTTATAATCTTATATATGTTATTATTATTATTTTTCAGCATTTGGATAAATTACTTGGTGTGCAAAATGGTTGGTATTCATTGTTTTGTGAAAGGTAGTGTTGTTTTGTCATAAATGCGAACACCAAGTGTTTGTTTAAATGTTCCTCTATCTTTTCAAACTATTTTGTGAGGTTTAGAACCATGATTATGGTATTTTTAATATTTTACAGTATCTTTTATAAGATATGTAATTCAATTTTTGTTTAATTTTCTTTTCAACTGCTTTAAATAAATAGTTTTGTTTAAAAGAGAATGTCATGTGTTCAATAAATTGTTTGGTTTGATTTTATCTGTGATGTTTGATCTAAAAATTATTAGTTGGAATTTATAAATTAATTTTAAGAATGATAAATGTTATTTTGGGTCCTCATAGGTCTTTCCAATTAGGATTTTTTTTATAAAAAATGGGTTTTGGTTTACAACATGTCTTGGCTCGAGTTGTCAGAAAATGGTCTGTTTCATGTCCTTTTGTAAATGGTTGTATTGTGAATATGTAACCTGAAATTATAAAGGGATTTATGAATGTGTTTTTCCTAGTTAAATGGTGTTCATATTCCTCTTTAATAATCCTAAAATTAAAACCATGGTCAAAGGATAGTTTTTAGAATGGATTAATGGCTAATTTGGTATTTTTTTTTTGTTAAAATGGTTTCCATGTGTATATCATGTTCTATCTTCTGGGTAAATTTTATGGTCCATGAAAATGATTTATTAATTGTTTTTGGGGCATACTAATCTGTTTTGTTATGTCATAGATGGGTTTGTGGCCTTAAAAGATCATTTTTAAGGGATTTGATGTGCAAGGACTCATTATACTCCATGAAATTCTTTTACGAATATTTTTAGTAGTTTTTTTGATTCGTGAATGAAATGTGAAACATTTTTTGGGATTTTTGTGTATTTATGGTTTGTTAATGGAATTTTTATGTGAAATTTGTATTTGATAATATGTGTTTCTTTATTTAGCACAAAATGGTATCCTAGGTATCTATGTGGGCAGACGTGTAATAGTATGCTACTGATTCCGTAGGGTTTGGCCCCTGTTTCACATAGCTTGTTTGACGATGACAACACTAACTAAACTATGATGATGTTGTCATTGAGGGAGCACTAATTTATGGGTATGCTCACTACTAGTGGCTCGTGTGCATGAGAATAGATATTAATTATGGATACTTTCACCGAGATACGAGGTATTTGGGGTACACAACTAACTAGTGCATTGGGGTGTTCCTGTGACATATGCTCATTGGATATTTTTTAATCCCTATTGGCATAAAGTGTGTTATGTTGGTAAATTTATTAGTGTGTGTGATTTATTTAAATTTGTACCTTATTTAAATCAATCCTCTTAAAAAATATTTTCATTTTGAAGATGCACCTCTTTAAAAATTGTTACTATAATTGTTGTTTCTAAAACATGCAAGTTTTTTTCTGGAAATTTTATTATAGCATGAGAACTCATTTAGAAAACATACCATTATATCTTGTATTTAAAACTTAAAATTTATGTTTCGTTTATTTTAAAGGAATTTCATTGGGAATAGAATATCAGGCTAATCTACTGAGTTTTAATACTCACGCATATAGTCTTATTCTATTTTTAGCCCTTGTGCAGGTTTCAACTTGAGTTCGATCGCCTTGGGTGATGTGTGACCATTATGTTGGAGCATGACCAGGAGTGTCACATGGAGTTAGTTATTTATCAGGTTTTTTTAGTTGATTTGTTTGTTTAGTTTTACTTTCAGTTTATTGTACAAATAATGATTAGTTTAGTTTTTATATAAATGTATTTTAGGCTGTCCATTTCTTTCCGTTGTTTATTTCATTGTTTATATATGGGATAAATCATTACCTTGTGTTCTATATTGATTCCCTTGGTGATTTTCACTATCTTAGGAGGATTGGGAACGCCTCTCGGGACTTGTTGCGGGCTGGCCCTTGTGACCGGTTAAGGGTTGAATCGAGGTGGTACGTGACAGGAGAGATGAGCATTATGTGAACTCTATGGCCTAGAGATAGAGACATGATGGAAATCACTGGAGAAATCTCTAAAATTAGGGATGAAAACAATATAATGGAATGTAGGAAGGAATGTTTATTAGAGATAGGGGTATAGGAAAAATGATGATCCCCCCTTGTATGAAAATGTTAATTCCTCCCCCTCTAGTGGGGGACTGGTAGATATCGTGGTTATGACCACCTAAATTAAATAAGAGGGTAGATAATGGATAATATATTCTTATCCCATTAGTAATGACTATATAGTTATATAAGGTATGTTCATGACATATTGTCTTTAAATTATATTTAAATATGTTTTATACAGTTTCAGTGAGTAGTCCATGGTGAGATAGTGGGGTAGTTTAACCATTATAGGAAATAATATGGTCTTACTATTTATATGTTGAGGAATTAGTATGATTCATAAATATTTTCATGAGGTATTTTGTGAATGATCCAATTTTGTATACAATGATGCACAACCCTTTCCACACACACACACAGACTCACACTTATCTATTTTATATATTTTAATGTGGGAATCAAAAATTGTGTTGGACTTTACAAGATTCTTATGCTTATGGAATGTGTTCATGAGTTTCTACCAAATGATTTTGTTTTGATATTAAAATGTTCAGTTTTTTCTATGACATTATCTTCATTATGGGATAATGGTATTATTATCTGTGTACTTTACTGGTGGATTTATTTATATTACTAGGATTATAAGTGTAATATATCCCATATATGATCTTATTTATCATTTTTGTTCATCATTGTCCAATGGCCTTTCAATGGTAGTATTTGGGGATCACCCACATCAGTACATCTTATCTGGGATGATATCCTAGTATGCAAGGGGTGTAGAATAGTGGAGTCTAATATGTGTATTCGAGTTATAAAAATTTATATAGGTAGAAACTAGTGAGGAATGAAATGGTTTTTAAGTGAATCATTATCCCTCAAACTCATTGTATTACACAGAAAGTGTGACCATCTTGTATATAGAAATTTTGGACCCTTATAACATAAGATGAGAACTCTAAACATTATAAATTTGATAGGTTAGGTGATTTTTATAGTGATTAAGATAACTAAGAGTTGTACACACATTAGAATGTTTTTTTCTTATATTTATATTGGGGTGATTTTTTTAAATGAATTAAAATTATTCATTTGTTAAAAAATAGCATTTCATCATTCTAGTTGAAGGAGGTTTCTTTAATGTTATAAATATGGAAAATACGAATCAGCATAATTTTGATATTGTTAGTTAGGATAAATTGACACAAATAGTTTATAATAAATGTTTTAACTAGTCCTTGAGGATGATTCATGGATATTTTGTTGGAATTTTAGTACTATAGAATTCTGATGTATGGAAGTAATTTCACTGATCAGTATATAAAAATGTAGATTGATTATATCATGGTTTCTTTTAGATTTATCAATTAAATAAAGTGAATATGATCTAATTGAACAATTTTTAACTCAGTTTCTATGCTTTTTAGTAGTGGGTTCTTTATTCATTCATTTAGAAGGAGTCAAAGTTATTATGTTATAGTTTTTATAAGAATCGAAAAACGTAATTATTCTATTTGATACAAAAGGAATCATTGATGCAAGAATTATCGATATTTGGTAGATAATGTGAGTTTTTATAATATTAGGGTTCAATTCATGACCATTATTCAATAGACTATAAAACTATTTTCATATGAGGAAGCTTGAGATTTTCATTTTTTAGGATGTGTGCAATCCCACTATTCAATATTAGGTCACAAAATTTCTTCTATATACACAGATAAAAGTGAAATTAAATGTACATTTTATTGATAATATTTTTAAATATTTTATATCTTCTTTAATTGTAAATCATAAAAAAATGAGTACCATAGTTTGAGATTGAGGTTTTTACAAATTTAGCTTTTTTTGGTTTCGACCAGAAGGTAGTAGGTCACAATTTAAATTAAACATCTCGAGAAATGGTAGTTATTTTGAATCTATAAAATATTTCATCATTATATATTTATTTAAGAGTAAATGGAAATAAATTATTTAAATTCCCAATATTATGGGAGGTAAATATAGAATATGATGTCAGATTCCGAGGTAACATTAATAGACGTTTCCTCTATGGTTATATTAGTTGAAGGGATAACAATACTTCAATAAAAAAATATGAGATAAAGTTGGAATATTATAGTAAAATGATTTTAATTATTTACTAGGAAATAGTTCATCTAATATTCATAGAGGCGATCAACATTAGGGATTGTAGAGAAGATGAACAAGATTTGGTTTTCTTCACATTAAGGACATACTATTGCCTACTGGTATAGATATTCTCTACAGTACTATATTCTTACCTTTTACCTTGGATTACTTATTATTTTATTTGGTATATTGAAACTCCATTATAGATCCTACCATATTTATAGAACTAAAAATAAATGCAATGTGGCTCACTACTAGAAACATTATTGTTATACATGGACCTATATCCATGGATAGGAATATTAATTGTTATGGGGAACATATTACCATATGTAAGAAATGTATATGGATATAGTATACCTATATCAGTGAGTAGGAGGGGATATATCCAAGGTAAATAAATGTTTATATATCCCACTTATGGACATAGGTTGGATTGGTTGTAGCCAATGTAAATTTTTGTGTATATATCCCACATGTAGAAATAGGAATTTCCCATGACTCTAGCATGTTTTCATGGGTAATATTTATTATATAGAAAGCTCATGAGAAATTTACCCCCAATCAAATCAGAATTTAAAAATACATATACTGATATTTATAGTGACCCCATTGATATATCCCCCATTAAACATAGTTCTAGCCATAGAAAACTGTAATTGTGGTTACTTTCATTCCACATTTTTAACTTTCACATTAGCCTTAGAGACTTGTGGATACTATTCCTTATACGAACCTATATATAAATAGTCACAATGTCTCTATCAATATGTCATTCCATTTATAACATATAATATATATATATATATATATATATAATGCAGAGTAGTGGTAGGGTAACCTATTCCACATTGACATGATGAGGGTTTAAAAGTCACATGATTATCTTTTGCTCTGTATTAATGGATAATGCCTATGGGTTTAGGCAAATTCACCTAGAAATTAGTTTTTCTAATTTTGGATCATTTGTATATAGTGTACAAAAAATTGAACATTCAATATAACACGGTTAGTGGCCATGACTAATAGAGGTCTAGGTGGGTCGGGCTCACATTATGGAATGGGATCCAAATGGAATCACCTTATATCCATTAGAATTTATCATCGATATTTAATTTTTTTATAATTTAATATAATACAGGATATAGCCATACAAATATGCTCTTATATCTTCATATAAATGGTAATATTTTGTGGCTACATTAATTTAGATTTTAGGAACATGCATGACCTATTTCTATAAACCCATAGTCTACATATGTCCTCTAGTGAATAGGGTGTATCATATTCTTAATGATTTCCTACTCGGTTTTCATGAAATTTGTCAAGATTATAAGATGAAAATGGGAAAAAATTAGTCACATAGGGATTTATTTTTCCTAGAGATACAATCATAAAATTTTATTCATATCATGGATATGTTTTTCACAGTACATGAAGTTATTTATTTCCTCTATAAGAGTGGTTCCCACATTGTATATGGGTCCAGTGTATGCTGTTCATTAGAGAGATAGATCAAAATATGGGTCATGTGACTTTATAAATTATTTTCCCTAGTTGTGGGGAGTCATTTTATAGTTTAATAATTGTGGTAAGAGGAATTGTTTTCCTGTATTGTGATGAGTTTCTAGATGTTTTACTAGAAGATATAGCGACACTACCCCTTATCATGATATCATATTTTATGTAGAGTTTCAACCGCATGTCACTCTGATTCCAATGGTTTTTTATTAGATAACACCATACGAGTTGTGATAGCGAAATATTTATATTGATGATAAAATAAAGAATGGTTTCATCTGACCAATTACATATCCATTGGGTGATTCTATGTTGTTCTCTAAGATGGGTGATTGTTGAATGATGATGGTCATGGTATAACAATTGTATAACCAAATATATATATATATAGAACCATCATTCCATGATATGGATTGATAATATTATTGACTAGCTAATGGTAATTTTTTTTATGATCAATTTATTATCTTTATTTTGTTATTTGATAGTGATAGGTTATTATATCCCAATAACTACCTATATGTGTAATTATTATCACATACTGATTATGGATATACCATGTAGTGTAATAGATTCACCTATTGGCTTCATATGACTCATGAAATCCAGGATTCATATGTTTCTGAATTAGTTTATCATATTTTCCATCAATGAAATTATTTTGTAGATGAGTTGGAGGATGGTCATGATGAGAATTTTGGACAATTAAATAAGTCCATTAGCACCATTACATATCTACAAAGCTATTAAAGTGTATGTTGTTATCCTATGACATCCATTTCATAGAGAATATTATGCCTAATTTTGGATTAGTAGTGAATCATTCAATAAGTAATGTGATGATTTTGTAGACACCACACAAGAATGTTAAAAATAATTATAGTTTTCTCATATATTCTTGTTATTACAAGAATTCCATTCTTAATTCTTCTTGTATATAATCAATTTCAAAATAACATTACAGGATGCAATATAACTTATTATAGATTTATTATTTTCATATAGGCATCGACTGCGAAAAGGAAATACAGATCAATGGACATATCCATAAACATCTATTGGATGAAATTATGAAAGGGGATTTCTATAATCATTTTTATCTCTTATTAGTATTCATACTGATGGAATAAGGGGATATGATCTCATATGGGTCTCTATATTTATTCCATAATGAGTAAAATTATTCACTTTATGATATCAAATTAGGATCATCTTCTTCATCTCCAAATTTTTTATTTATTATGACCCATATGATATATCCACATATATTACAAATTAATATTTTCATATTTATAATATATTAAAAATACATGCCTACGGATCATGGAGGATTAGTGTATTTAGAAAAAGAATACACAATATTCTTATTTCATGAATGAAAATCTACATATACACAATGATCTTCCTATATAGTATTATTATTAAACATTTCTTACTAAAAAACATTCATCCTCATTTGGGGAAGAGATTAATAAGAAATGGTGATCTAAAATGATCATTAAGGGTAAAAAATAGATATACCAAGGACCATAGAACTATTAAATTTTCAAAAGGTTATGAGAACATGATATTCATATTTTAAAATTCATAAAAAATTAATCATAGAACATATTATTTTATAATGGAATAAATCAAGGTAGTTAGTTAGAATAGGATCATAAGGTAATTAATGAAAATGATACATGTGATTCTAACTTTATTATAATACATAGATTTGTGGAATTCACATAATAATTAAAAAAACTTTCAAGGAAATTTTTCGAGCAGTCATTTAAGATTATGTTTATTAATCATTCAATTGATTCATTGCTAAATGATATCTCCCAAAAAAACATAGTGTACATAAACCGTTATTAAACTAGTTTCAATCCCCCATGTAGTCCTCATAATCATACGAGATATTAATAATTACATATTGAAATAGAGGTATATAAAATTCAAACACACACATAACATAATAATAATGTATTCATATGTATTGGAAAAGATCATAATACCTCATTACTATCATGAAATACTAACCCATGGAATTAAAATTGGGATCACAAACATTTCATCATTCAATAATATAATAACACATGGAAGATAAAATGGATTTCTAAAAGTTTCATAATCAAAATCATAAACCATCCAAATAACGAATAATGATTATATCATCGGGAATTTCCCTAGTAAATCATTGTCAATATATTTTCATATAATCAATGATGAAAAAAAATATATAAAATCATTATAATATTTATAAGCTAAAACACCATATTAATTTTGGAATCACTAATAAAAAAACAACATATCCAAAATGTTAACAAAATTATTGTCATTGAAAATAAATGTGGAAACTTGTGGTGAATTATCCAGTGCCTTGGGTGGTCCTCATGTTAAATAATTCAATTCATATCATGTATGATGGTATAAATATTCCTTCTTAATTTATAGTAATATATCAAAAGACCCACATTCAAAAAATGAGAAGAGTATGCAATTTAATAGTTTTTTATAAAACAAAAACATGTTTAAACAATATTTAAACAATTGAATAATAATATTTAAAAAAATTTAAAATATTCTAAATAAAATGTGGCAAAGGTATTAAAATATATTAAACTAAAGAAAAAATAAAGCCTTTATTTATTAAAAATATATTCTCAATATTTGTAAATAATATAGATTTGAAAATGTTATTATTAAATGAAAACCCCACGAATATTAACGGGATAATAAAATTAAGTTATTTATCATAAATGGATTATATAGTTTCCTTAAATGGATATTCAAGAATAAATATTTCCAAATAAAATGATATTGAATTGTAAATTATAATAAATGAAATTTTTTTATAAATAAATACAGGAATAATTTATAAACCATTAATGTCATATATGATTATACCATATCTCTTTCTTCGTTTTAATATATTTGATTATATTATGGAATATTTTCTATGCCAAGTGTTGAGATGTCATGAGATTCATAGGCCTATTGAGCATATTTATTAATATTATATAATAATTAAAAATATCAATATCATGTGAGAAAGGTTTTGTTAAGTAATGTAATAAAACTTATGTGGGATCCTTGATGAAAAATATAAGATTGCAGTTGAGTCATAAATATAGGTGTTAGTATCAACACAACATAATCTTTTCAGTGTTTGGTGTTTCGATAAATATAATTATGGGGAGAAATAATAATAAAACAATAATTAATTAAATTTTTATGTTTATAAAAAAATTAAATAACCTCATCTATAAATACTCAATTATTCCAAATCTTTAGAGTTGGATTATTAACACTATGAATTCAGTGGATTGTTTGGAGGAGATTATGGGGGATGACTGGAGGATTAGGGATTAGATCAGTAACGTAAATGACATCTTAGAAAATGGGGTTGTGGATCTCTCCAACAATAGTGTAATAGATCCATTCTACAACAAAGATTAATCCAATATCATTGGAGTACATTTTCATTATTTGTATTCATTCTGTATTGAAATACCATGTCATAATATAACCAATTAAAATAATAAAAAAAGGTTCTAGGATTGATGTTTGGTTACAGTTGATATTATTTGATTATTTATTGTATCCTCATTCATTATTTATAAAAAATGAATTTTGGCCATCCCAAAGGAAGAAAAGGTTTGTTCCACATTTTAGATTTATTATTTTATTACATATTTCTTTATATGACTCATAACTTCCAATTACATGGCTAGTGATTCAACCAATACCCAATAATATAAAATTGTACAACTGTTCTTCCTGAAAAAGAAATGATACCATTGAAATCATTTAGTGATTGACGGACTGTTCATGGAGACATATTGATCGAGAGTGACTATTCGAGGATCATGACCATATTCAATTTATTTATTTCCTAGTTTTTGTTGTGTGATGATAGCCTGATGTAATCGGGATTAATTCCCTATTAGGTTGGATGGATTAAATTCAGTGGGTAGTGAATGCAGGGATCTATCATATTGAGATGAATGTATTATGATTTAATAAAAAATAGATAAAACGATAGAGGAATGGGAAACAGTGTTAAAACAATACAATAACTGAGGAAAAATTCCAAACTACACAATGTGTATACATACGAACACACACCAATTAGTCCATATTCTATAGTGTAAGGGTCTAGAAATAAAAGATAAATATCACACACATAGTGAAATGTGTCCCATTCTATGGGACCTAGTGTTGGTCGAATGAAATTTAACATAGATGAAACATGGTTATAGAAATGGCATAGCATACGTTCATGACTAGAGTACATAGGTGAAACCATTAACTCATATATGGATATGTAAATAGCCTCAACCTTGTACAAGGTCATGACTAGTATACTAGACAATGAGGATAGGAACATTGGAATATGAACATAAAGGACTACATATAGTGGTACACATATTATACCATCTATAAAAATTGTGGACGACTTCTACGGAATTCTAGAGTCCTTGTTTTCTCTAATATAAACTATGTTTTGTTGAGTTTGTTCTATTGGTCAACAAATAAGAGGGTTTAGTGTGGCACTAAATCCTAAGCATGGGATTTTGATACCCTCAATGGGGTTTTTCATGGATTGTGTTTTTCATATCAATCAGTGTGACCAGGGTGGGATCCTCTATAATTCATTCTTTTTTCTTGATTAGGGTTCATGGTATCAGGGTGGCCACCGTGAACTAAACGTAAATCCGCTATCTAGTAAATTACTTCAGTAGGTTGTTTGGTGTCACCTAGTGGTTCTAGGTGTGATCGCCTATATATATTTCAACATATTCACGGTTCTGGTGTGTAAATTGGTGAGACATAATGATAATGACATCTCTAAATAGTTACGGTATTGGAAACATGGATCATGTAGTTATATTTCTGAAATCAGTGATACTATGATGCCTCATGTAGAATACTTTTCGTACAATATGGTTGAAAATCATTGATACTTTTAGTCTATCATGATTATAACTAGGTTTTATTATTATCCTTATTTAATTGTATCATAGTCTAATTTACATACCATCATGATGTTGATTTAAATATGCTCTGGATCCTTATATAGGTTTTATGGTTTCATATTGGGTAATATTATACTCACCCCCTCATGGGATATTCCCACCCAAAGAGTTTCATAGGTAGATGAAATCCACTTTCAAATTTTCATAGGGGGAATTTGATTATGTGGGGAATAGTGAGCTAGACTGACCATGGTTGTATTAGGTATTACATTTGATAGCAGTCCCTTCCTATATAGCATCATTGACTTTTTTTCAGTTTTGGTGGGCCTATATTTGGACCTTATTCTTTAGTGGTTTTTTTATAATCTAATTGAAGGATTTCGACTTATACATGCATTATGGTATCAGATGTATTGTTTGAATATTTTTTTAACTAAATGAGATTTTGGATATGTTTCTATGCATATTGGTAACTTAGGCTAAGGATTACCATGTGTGAGGTATTCCTACTTAGAGCTGGTCATTATCCCCATGCATAACAGTGGTGGGATTAGGATGTCATACTAGGATTACACTAGCTATGATTAACCTTGTGTAATCAAATCCATTTTTAATTTTTGGGATTACCATGAAGAAATTGTGTTGTTTTGTGGTTTGGTTTAGGATTTATGCCAATATTTTTAATGTGTTTCAAGTTTTTCATTCATGACATGGAATCTAGTGATGGTGAATTAGTTTATGTATCCACTCAATGATTCTCAGATATCCTTCTTTTTTAATCAGTATGTGTGTAATGTAGTCAGTGAGAAATCATTGGAACATTCCTTATATAAGAATTGGGCTTAGTTTAATTTCTTTATTGAGTCATCTCTGAATATATACTAAATATCCATGGTGTAACATAAATTTATTTTAGGATTCCTCCACAATGATTTACAACCATTATTCAATAGTGTGATATTGAGGATGATCTATTGAGTGATGTGGAATAAGTATAGGGTCCTATATAAGAGTGTTTCCTCTGGGTTTTTGCCCAGTATTTCCACCACCTGTTGAGTTCCATATCACCTCAACAGTATAAGTTGTGGATGCGCACAAGATAAGTATAGTACATGAGTTTAGATGTAGTTTCCTCTTTTATTTCTTGATGATCTAGTTCCCGTGAAGCTGAGGACTATTTAGAGGCAATTGCCTTAGTTTTCAAACTTCTAATGACACCATCAAATTGAATGGTGGCCCTCACATTGAGTATTATTTAGGGTTCTACCATGTGATGGTGGATACTTCTGAATCATACACATGATGAGATATATCTCTCATGGTAATATTGTTATAATATATTCTAGGATGTGTTCTATCCATCCATGTTGTGATCAGTTAATATCATGGATCATATGGATCATCATCCATTAAATATTATTGTGGATAAACATTTGACGAGGTTAGCAGTTAACAAATGATACTCTGGGAATATTTTTTAAGAAATATTTTTCCAAGAAACTATATTTTAGAAATTACAATGATGAGATATCATGGATTTTTTTATATCTATTTTCATTTTGATTTATACTAGGTATCATGAGTAAGACTTGGTGTTGCATATCTCTAACACCCCGAGATTTTATGAAAAATATTCTTTTTAATTTCATTAATGTCTTGTGTTGTATAGTACACCAAAAGGAGCTTGCACAATACGCATCCCTGACTTGGCTTGCATTACACACAATCATGACATTCCACGATAGCGTGTGTTGTACGCAATACCATGTTTCTCTAAACAACGATATGTTATATAGACTAGCTGGTATGAATAGTAATACCCAATTTTTGAAATTTTATAAAATTTATCATTCAAAATGGACTTCATTTTTGGATTCAGAATATCAAAATTAGCCTAGGGTGATTTTTTGGTATTTTTCTGAAAACATTCAATTTTTTTTGAATAGTTAAAACACTCAGTTACTATTCAAATACCGAATTTTTATTTAAATAATTATTTATTTTATTTAAATTTATTTTAGGTCAAAATTGATACATAATACCTATATATGTTCAATTTAAGTCATTGGAGTCATTTTATAATAATTTGAGATATATAAAAATTTTATTGAACTTTTCATCGTCTTTTACCCACCTCCTAGGAGAATTTCCAAATTCACATAAAACATAATTTTACAACTTCAGTGAGTGGAATTTCAAAAATCCAAGAGACACAGTGAATATCAATGACTAATATTTGGTTCAATGAGATGAAAATAATTTTTTGTTACTTTAACTTTTTACTTTTTTACCACGGTTAAAAGTAAATCGGGTAATTAAAGGTAAAAATGATATTATTATTACCCTAAAACATGTCATAATTCTATTGGATAAGCATAATTCGACCAAAAATAGACTTAGGAATAAAATATTACAATTTAGGCCCACTTGGATTAGATTAGGACATTTATTATTAATTTATTTAAAGAGGGGTTAAAATAGTTAAAATCAAAGTTTAATAACTAAATCATTTTTAATATAGGGTTATAAATAAGATAAATTAGACTATAAATATTAATTATAAATCTAAAAATATTTCCTACATAATGGAGTTTTATTTATAATTTTTATACATTAAATAATTTAATTTATTTTTGACACAATGATGATGCAGTAGTTATCTTATTAATGAAATATTGACATAATTGACGTTATAAATACCCAAATAAATTTAATTCGAGACTCTTTATGAATTATAATAATTTTATAGGTTAATATGACATGTTAGTATTGATTTATTTAACTTTTTTATAACTAATCATTCTGTTTTGAATTTCACAAAAATCAATTACCAAATAGTGTCAAAGGTGACATAATATAGTTTTAAAGAAATATTATATTATTAATTGTTATTTTATTTCTAAAAATAAAATTTTCGTCCAAATGACTAATATAAGGTTATATATATTAATAATAAACAACTTGGGTTCATTTTCCTTGTTATAGTAAGTTTATTAACCTTATAGTGTAAGAAAACAAGAAGACACAGTAAAAGAAAAAATTATTCAACTTTAAGTTAAATCTAAATGATAAGGTTAAAATAGAAACCTAAACTTGTCTAAATTATATTGGATGAGAGTATTTCGACCCATCACCACTTTATCTTCGAAATAACTCAATTTAGAGCTATTAAAAACTGAATATGACTTTATAATAAAATAATATTTTCAGTTATTCCAAAGGTGCCCCTCTCGTCCCTTATAGAAGGGCACCTCCTCCCTCACTTCCTCACACCACATTGAGCCTTAAAGCTTGGCCAAAACCTGAAAATTTCTCTTCTCCAATTCCCTATAAAAATCCTAAAGGTTATTTTCTTCTTCAAGGACCAATCATAGTGCTCTAAGAGGAGGTTTCAAAAAGGCGTGTCGAAAGTAGAGGTAATATCCGTTACCGATTCTTTCAACATTGTTTTTTCTTCTACTTCTTCTTCTTTAGTTGTTTCATTATGAAGTAATAACATAAGTATCACTCATATAATGGTATGTCATTATGTGTATGAAACAACCCTATTTCACAATCTATCCATCCTACCGAAAACAAAATCACCGCGCGTGCGTACGTACGGAATAACGTATCCACGCCGTGGTGTAATCTGTTTTCGACCATCACCTTACTTGGATGGGTATAATTGTGTAAATAAATAACTATATATGATTATTTCAAAGTGATATTGATTATGAAATATTATACATACACTTAAATGCAATTCCACGATCATGGGAATGATATCATTGCTCGTGTATATGTACGGACTACCGTCTCCATGACGCGATAAGATTCATTCTCCATGTTAATCATTCATGAATGATTATAAAGTATATATAATAAGTAATCATGAAATATATGACATAATAATGATACTGGATTTATGTTTATATATATGTATGTCATCTACTTAATTTCATTCAATTAAATAAGAAATGAAAACAGCGTTCTTGCGTACGTACGGCCTACCATCTCCATAAACGGTGTATTTCATTCCATTTCATTGATTTATCATATATATATGTATATACTGAAAAATATATTTTATATAAATCTAGTTTTACATTCTATAATCAAGTAAATCAAGATATAAGTAATAATATTACGAACAACAAGTCCAAACACATACGATAAATAAAACGATTTAACCGAAAATGCTGCTTTAGCATGGAACTTACAAACGAACATGTAATATAAAGCCATAAGTGAACAATATATGATATCATAACAATGAATATGATTTTGTAATAAGTCAATGACATTATTTAAATCATTGTACAGCAGGTTCGGAAACGTACGAATCATATTGGACCTAAGGTAAGGGATAATTTTGCAAATCTCATTTTTATCTAAGATTTCTTATTCGTAAGTATTTACTGGGGTTATTTCTATCATCCATGTACATGTTTTATAAAAGTGCTTTCATGTATGTTTAAATTCCTTTTTAACAATTTTTTACTTTTACTACATGGTATGTAAGGAATATTTTTTTTACCATTCGAGGTACTTTTCGACTTTTCCATCAAAAGTACGAGGAGAATGATATTTTTAACTTTTATGGTGTGAATGGATTTTTACGGTTTCATAACGCCTCCTTTTAATGAACCTTACTCTACATGATTTTATGACTATTTTCAACAAAATACTTTTATTTTAAAAGTGAATGGCATTTTTTGAAAAGACAATGATTTGACGAAGAAAGGATATTTTCCTCAAGAATTCATTTCAAATGTTTTATCAAAACAATTTTCCATCAAAGATACAAATTATTTCATATGTGTATGTTTCATGTTTAATGTCTCTATGATTTACATGGTTCACTTTTATTATGATGAAATTTCCATTTGTTTTATATGGATTATGAAATGATGGGATGATGTTTATGAAACCTATTTTATTCGTTGGGTTATGATGAATGTTTTAAGTTTATTTTGTGGCACAAGTAAGAATGATTTCATTATGAGATTGGTGGGACCTATATCTAACTAAAATGAATTGGGTACAGATTTATATCTCATGAGATAGACATGGATGTAATAGTAAGTTAATCCGGTTATGTGTTATAAGACTAAAACGAGGAGTGAACTCGATTCAGAAAGGGACTTTTTCCACTAAGATGTTCTTGGTAGCAATGCCTTGGCTATTATGGAAATCATAACATGTGCATAATGGTTTCCACAATTACATGTTTTATTCCCATGCTATTTTATAATGATTGATGTTCCCTTATGATATATGCCTTACATACTTCAAAGATTCATGTCTTTGTTCAAGATTTTGATGTTTAAATTTTATGTACATGTTTTTTGCATTCAAATGTTTATGAATTGTTTTACGTTATCTATTTTTACCCTTACTGGGCATTTGATCTCACCCCTTTTATGTTTTGTTTTCCCCAGGATATAAAGAAAGGTTTTATGTATGAAAAAAGGGGAAGATCTTTATGGGAGATGTGGAAGATCTTTCACCATGATTAGAAGATTATATTCCGAGTTCCCAAAGACATGAAACTGTTACGGTCCTTGTGTGTCTGTTTTTGTTATATACTAAGTATTACACAAAAGTAATGTAATGTCCATGTACGTCAAGCTTCGGGTCTCTAATGTTGGTATCCGAGGAAAGGTTTAGTCAACCTTTTGAAACAAGGATGCGAGAACTTTAGTGAGATCCCTAGAGATATTTCTAAGGTATGTCTAGGGATGTCCCTAAGGTTAAGTATAAGTATAGGTTATAGTCCTATAATTATGGTAAAGATATTAGAATTAAACCTATGATTTTAGATATTGAAGGTACTCTCCCTTTATTATGTTGATTTCCCTAGCATGATTTTTGCCTCTCACGCTATTCTTTTTGGGTTTTAGACGATGGCTGGAACCAGAAAGAACTGTGTTGATCAATGTAATGGACAATCCAATGATTATCCTCCTGAACAAACAAATGTTATGGGAGATGGAGTGAAAAATATTATTTCTATACTTACACAAGCTATTAATCATTATGGACTTCCAAATGAGTAGAGAAGGTAACAATATTCTATTGAATCCTTCATGAGGCAACGTCCACCTTCTTTTAGTGGGTCTTTTGATCCACTTGTTGCTGAACAGTGGATCAATACCACTGAAAAGATATTTTCAGTTCTTCAATGTTCTGAACATGATAAAGTCATCTTAGTAGTATATCGTTTGGAGGTGAAGCTAATAAATGGTGGAATCTTATCAAGAATATGAGGCCAAGAGATGAAATTGGGTCCATGGAATGGGACGAGTTCAGGAACTTATTTTTCAATAAGTACTTCCCTCGTATTCTTCGATCAATGATGGAGAAAGAGTTTATTGAACTAACGAAAAAGGATGATGAATCTGTTGGTATATACGAAGCGAATTTTAGAAGGCTTTCAAGGTATTCATCTGGCTTTATCATCCAACCTGAATGTAATGTTGATCGATTCTTCAGTGGCTTAAAACCAAATCTTTGAAGGGAATTAGCTATATGAGACTTCAGTAGCTATGAAGAAATTGTGGGTTGTGCTATCAAGGTAGAAATGGAAGTTTTTGTTACATATACATCTCATGGTTTTGACAAGAAACGAAATATGGAGTTCAAGGAGAAATCTTAGAATAATGGTGAAAATAAGATGAATGTTTCCTTATGCTCAAAGTGTGGAAAAAATCATGGTGGAGATTGTCTTAAAGGTACTAGAAAATGTTTTAAGTGTGGAAAAGAAGGTCTTCGAGTAGTTGAGTGTCGAAGTAATGGAAAAAAGGGTTTCTAATGATGTGAATAAAGAAAAGACTACAGAGAACGCCCCACCAACACATCAATGCTTCAAGTGAAATGAAATGGGGAATTATACTAATCAATGCCCTAATCCAAGGGTTAATGACGATCGACATGAGCAACCACTTAAGGAAAAGGACAAAGGGAAGTCACATGCGATCACTATTGGCGATGATGAATATGACAACCATGTGGTGGAATGATTAAGTGTTTATGTAATGGGATTCCAAAATAATGTTGTATATAGTATCATGGAATATTGGAATATTTATGTATTTGTCTATTGTGGTTTTCAATAATTTAATGGTACTGGTAACCATGGAATGTGATTGAGATATTTTTGGGAAGAAGATGATATGCGCATAATGAATGGATAAGGAGAAAATGAAATGTTTGATAGTATTCATGATCTCATGAATAAAATAAGGATTTATTTATATCATGGTTTGAGTATATATAATTTTGGGGTTTTGGTATGTGGAAAGGGTTATCTTTTGACAACACTCATGTTTTCACTAAGATTCAATGGGTATTCATTTTTCAAGAGAATACATGATTAAGGCCATATAATGTTTGTAATGTGACTAACAAGACATATATTATGATATATGGGGATCAACGATGGTATTAACATGCTTATTATATAAAATCTCTGGTAATCGTTTTCACTATAATATGAGAGTGGATTGCAGTATTATGGATAAGCCTAAAGATTGGAATGCATTATGTTGGACAAAAGTTAGTATTGTATAAGGATAGAAGTTTTATCTATATTATTGATGGGATGTTATAGTAATGTAGTTTTAGAAAAAGGAAAACGTGCAAGATGGGCGACAGTCCATCGCGTCGGACAAGGTTGTGGGAATCGAACCCACAACCGAAGTGTGACTGGCCTTTGTCGCATACCACTGGCCTACAAGAAGCCCCTGGTTAGTAGAAAATAGTTTTATTTTATTAAGTAGTATGATATATGAAGTATAAGATCATTTTTGGAATTATATATGATTAACCTCACCATAGATGGACTTATGTATATCTGATAACTTATGCTAACCTTTTTTTTGAAATAGATGGAATGACCCATCATTCAATCACATGATCTGTTAACACTTCACGAATGACAAATTCAACATCATTTCTTTAAGAGATGAGGTGGAAATTGTTCAAAGCACGAACAACAATGAGATTATTCCAAAATAATGTAAGTATTTATTCTAATTCAAAATCATCAACTTTAGGGAAATGATCTTGAAAAACAAAAATGTTGTCCTCGTGCCCTTATATCCAATGAATCAGATGGTACCCTAGATCATCACAAATTTATGTCTTTGTGATTGTTGGATTTTTCTTATCCATTTTCTCTACAACTCTCCATCAGAACATGACGGTTAGATTTCTCTTCCATATCGATATTTTTAACATATGTTCTCCTATGTGGAATCCCAGTGATTAGTTAATTTGGGTAACCGTTGCATTTCATACTTTAGTTTTTAAAAGCCAAGTTTTGGTATTCCTTTTTACGATGTGGGTTTTTATTAAAGAAACTTTCTAGTAGTAAACCATTTATATCCCCAACGAATTTTGAGGAAGAAATTCATTTTAAGGGGGGTAGAATGTAACACCCCGAGATTTTATGAAAAATATTCTTTTTTAATTTAATTATTGTCGTGTGTTTTACGCTACACCAAAAGGAGATTGCACAAAACACATCCATGACTTGGCTTGCATTACATTCAATCGCGACCTTCCATGATAGCATGTGTTGTACGGAATACCGAGTTTTTCTAAACAACGATATGTTATATAAACTAGCCATTAAGAATAGTAATACCCAATTTTTAAATTTTTTTAAATTTTATCATTAAAAATGGACTTCATTTTTGGGTTCAGAATATCGAAATTATCCTAGGGTGAATTTTTGGTATTTTTCTGAAAACTTTCAATTTTTGATTAATAGTGAAAACACAGGGTTACTATTCAAAAACCGACTTATTTATTTAAATAATTATTTATTTTATTTAAATTTATTTTATGTCAAAATTCATACATAATACTTATATAAGTTCAATTTAAGTCATTAAATTCATTTTATAATAATTTTAGATATATAAAAATTTTATTGAACATTTCACCGTCTTTTACCCACCTACTAGGACAATTTGTAAATTCACATAAAACTTAATTTTACCACTTCTGTGAGTGTAATTTCTATAATCCAAGAGACACGGTTAATATCAAGGACTAGAATGTGGTTCAATGAGATGAAAATAATTTCTGGTGAATAGTAACTTTTTATTTTTTTACCACGATTAAAAGTAAATAGGGTAATTAAGGGTAAAAAAGATATTATTATTACCCTAACACATGTCCTAATTCTATCGGATAAGTGTAATTCAACAAAAAACAACCTTAGGAATCGAATATGACCATTTAGGCCCACTTGGATTAGATAAGGACATTTATTATTAATTTATTTAAAGAGGGGTTAAAATATTTAAAATCAAAGTTTAATAACTAAATTATTTTTAATATAGGGTAATACATAAGATAAATTCGACTATAAATATTCATTAGAAATATAAAAGGATTCCTTAAATAATGGTGTTTTATTTATATTTTTTAGACATTAAATAATTTAATTTATTTATGACACAATGATGATGTAGTAATTATCTTATTAAAGAAATAATGACATAATTGATGTTATAAAGACCCAAATAAATGTAATTTGAGACTTTTTATGACTTCCAAAAATTTATAGGTTAATATGACATGTTAGTATTGATTTAAATAACTTTGTTAGAACTAATCATTCTGTTATTATTTTCAAAAAAATAAATTACCAAATAGTGTCAAAATTGACATAAAATAGTTTTTCAAACAAATATTATATTATTAATTATTATTTTATTTCTAAAAATATAAGGTTCAGCCAAATGACTTAGATAAGGTAATATATATTAATAATAATAAACCTGGGGTTTGTTTGCCTTGTTATAGTATGTTTATTAACCATATAGTGTAAGAAAACATGAAGACACAGTAAAAGAAAAAATTATTTAACTTAAAGTTAAATCTAAATGATAAGGTTAAAATAGAAACCTAAACATGTCTAAAATATATTGGATGAGGCGATTTCAACCCATCCCCACATTAGATTCGAAATAACTCAATTTGGAGCTATTAAAAACCGAATATGAGATTATAATAAAATAATATTTTCAGTTATTCCAAAGGTGCCCCTCTCCTCCCTTATAAAAGTTAACCTCCTCCCTCTCTTCCTCACACCACTTTGAGCCTTAATGATCGTTCAAACCCTAAAATTTTCTCTTCTCCACTTCCCTAGATACATCCTAGAGGTTCTGGTCTTCTTTATGGGCAAATCTTAGTTCCCTAAGAGGAGGTTTCAAAAAGGCGTGTCGAAAGAAGAGGTAATATCCGTTACCGATTCTTTCAACTTTATTTCTTCTTCTACTTCTTCTTATTTAGTTGTTTCATTATGAAGTAATAACATCAGTATCACTCATATACATATATGTTATTATGAGTAGGAAACAACCCTATTTCACCATCTATCCATCCTATGGAAAATGAAATCACCGCGCGTGCGTACGTATGGAATAACGTCTCCACGCCGTGGTGTAATCTGTTTTCGACCACCACCTTTCTTGGATGGGTATAATGGTGAAAATAAATAACTATATATGATTATTTCAAAGTGATATAGATTCTGAAATATTATACATACACTTCAATGAAATTCCATGATCATGGGAATGATATCATCGCTCATGCGTACGTACGGACTACCATCTCCACGATGCGATGAGATTCATTCTCTATGTTAACCATTCATGAATGATTATAAAGTATATATAATAAGTAATAATGAAATATATGACATAATAATGATACTTTATTTATGTGTATATATATGTATGTCATCTACTTAATTTCATTCAATTAAATAAGGAAACGAAAACAGCGTTCATGCGTACGTACGGCCTACCGTCTCCATGAACGGTGTATTTCATTCCATTTAATTGATCTATCATATATATATATGTATATACTGAAATATATATTATATATAAATCATATTTTACATTCTGGAATCATGTAAATCAGGATATAAGTAATAATATTAAGAACAACAAGTCCAAACACGTATGATAAATAAAACGATTTAACCCAAAGCGCTGCTTTAGCATGGAACTTACAAAAGAACATGTAATATAAAGTCATAAGTGAACAATATATGATATCATAACAGTGAATATGATTCTGTAATAATTCAATGACATTATTTAAATCATTATACAGGAGTTTCGGAAACGTACGAAGCATATCGGACCTAAGGTAAGGGATAATTTTGCAAATCTCATTTTTATCTGAGATTTCTTATTCGTAAGTATTTACTGGGGTTATTTAAATCATCCATGTCCATGTTTTATAAAAGTGTTTTCATGTATTTTTAAAGACCTTTTTATCCATTTTTTACTTTTAGTACATGGTATGTAAGGAATATTATTTTTACTATACGAGGTACTTTTTGAATTTTCCGACAAAAGTACGAGGAGAATGTTATTTTTAACTTATATGGCGTGAAAAGATTTTTACAGTTTCATAACGCCTCATTTCCATGAAGCTTACTCTGCATGATTTTATGACTATTTTTAAAAAATTATTTTTTTTAAAATTTGCATTGAATTTTTTGAAAAGAAAATGATTTTGATGATGAAATGATATTTTTCTCAAGAATTCATTTCAAATGTTTTATCAAAACCATTTTCCATCTAAGATGACATTATTTCATATGTGTATGTTTTAGGTTTAATGTCTCTATGATTTACATGGTTCACTTTTCTTATGATGAAATGTCCATTTGTTTTATATGGATTATGAAATGATGGGATTATGTTTATGAAACCCATTTTATTGTTTGGGTTATGATGAATGTTTTATGTTTATTTTGTGGCACAAGTAAGAATGATTTCATTATGAGATGGGTGGTACCTATATCTCCCTCCAATGAATTAGGTAATGATTTATATCTCATGAGATAGACATGGCTGGAATGGTAAGTTAATCCGGTTCAGTGTTACAGGACTGAAATGAGGAGTGAACTCGATTCAGAAAGGGACATTGTCCACTAAGATGGTCTTGGAAGCAATTCCTTGCCTACTATGGAAATCATAACATGTGCTTAATGGTTTCCACAATTACATGTTTTATTCCCATGCTATTTTATCATGATTGATGTTATCTTATGATATATGCCTTACGTATATCCATGATTCAGGTATTTTCTCAAGATGTTGATGTTTAGATTTTGTGTTCAAGTTTTTTCATTCAAATGTTTATGGATTGTTTTATGTTTTCTATGTTTACCCTTACTGGGAATTTGATCTCACCCCTTTTATGTTTTCTTTTTCCAAGGATATAAAGAAATGTTTTAGGTATTAAAAAAGGGGAAGATCTTTATGGGATATTTTGAAGATCTTTCACCACGATTAGAAGATTATATTCTGAGTTTCCAAAGACACTAAACTATTACTATCCTTATGTGTCTGTTTTTGTTATGTACTATGTATTCCGCAAAAGTAATGTAATGTCCATGTACGTAAAGATTTGTGTCTCTAAAATATCATTCTCCTAGAACAAATGATAGTACATGGTGTTGATGGTGGGAACACATGTGATGAGATGTTAGAGGGTGGAATCCATTAGTAGTTAATGGAATATATAAATATTAACATCTCGAGGATATGATCCAAGGATAAAGTATCGGTGGTTAAAATCTCTTATGGTCATTCAATTTTTTTGAGAGAGATAAGTTGGGTTTACCTTGTTATTTTTTCGGAAACCTGGCTTCATATTTTATATCATCCATACAACAGATAGAGAGATGGCTGATGAGCCACCCAGGTAGAGATAGTGGGAAGCACATGGATTTTTATATGGAGGTGTGTGTGGAATATGATTAGTTATATGAGTTAGTGGTGGATAATGGTTTGATCTATTTCTAACACAACCTCCATGTTGTCATCAGAAGGCATAAGGGAAAAGTCGATGGAGAAAATTATAACAATAAGTTGTAGATGCATATGCCACAGAGGCGCTTAGGATAATTAGAGGTACAATTTGATTCGTATCAATTTTTTCTATTGTATATATATCATAGTATGAGGCACTATTTTCATTTAAATTTCGTAATCCTGATTTATAGATTATGGTTGGGCACTTGGATCAACCCTTATTCAGGGAGACATTGATAGGGGGAATTTATTGATCAAATACATCTACAGAGCATTTGATCTGACACTCATAAGAGATAGCTAGGCGTGATATCACATTATTATAGAGATGATACCCTATTAAATCATCTTAGTTATAGACTATCAATCTATAGTTAATTAAATTATTATATATTTTATGTGGAGGATGTGGTGAATGTTAGAGGATTTTTTAGGAAGAATGGGAAAGCTAATTTTTCTTACGCTGGATCAATCATTATTTTATAAAAAAATGTGGTCCATATTAGAAACTTTTGGCCCACTAATTCATAATGATAAATAAATTTGTTCTGAATCAATGTCATATTTTTTGTTAAAATTAATATTAATATAATAAATCTATAACATATTAAAATATTTTTTTAGAAAAATATAACATGAGTTATATAATATCAAATATAGTTTTTAATATATAATGAATATTTTAGAATTTACAATTTTAAACATAAAAAAATGTTCACGAAAATGGTTTTATAATCTTCTCTATAATATTTATAATTTCATTAATGTCCTGGTACTAGTAAAAATTGAATATTACAATATTCCTCTAAAAATAATTTTTTAGAATAATCTAAAAAAATTATCCTCGTTTAACACTATGAGGAAAAATCTAGTGATAAATTAAAATTTTGGAAATTATGACTGAGAAAATTATATTTTTTTAAATAAAAAAACAATAAATTGTGAAAAGATTTTATTGTCGAAAATCACTTTTGGAATAAGTATTTTTTTCTTAAAAATTTTAAATTAAAATATTTTTAAATTATTAATCTTTATATAAATATATAATATCTTTTTTTGTCATAATAAAATTTATTCCGTGAATTGAAGCTGTTATTTTATGAAAAATACATTTTTAAGTGTAATGTGATTTTAGAAAAAATAAACTTTTGAAAATTATGTAAACTCATGAGAATAAAATGGTACATCAAAAATGTTGTATAAAATTATATTTAATATATAATTTGTTAAATGAGAATATAAAGGTATATCACAATTCATTACATAATAACACTTAAATAAATTATTCCCTTTCAATTTAAATTATCAACAACTAATGAAAATAGACAAGGGTATATAAATGGTAGTCATGGAATATTTTATAATATATTTATATTTTTAGACATTAAAAAACTGAAGAGCATATTAATATTCTCATAATATCCTTATCCTTGTTTTTTGAGTTTTTTAACAACCATTTGAGCCAATATTCCATTATTATCTTGTATTGTGAACCTTAATATATAATATTCCTCTAAAAGGATCTCATAAGCATCCTTGGATATATATTTAATCACACGATGAATAGAGAAATGAAATTATATCCCCTTATAATGATAATTTATATGTCTTATTTTTGGGGATAAACAATCCATAAACAAAATTACATCATGTTGAACAGATGGTAGAAGGAATAGGTTTCACAAAAATGTAAAACCAGAAATAATGATATGGGAAGTGTTATATATCAAAAATTCTATCATCATTTACCTAAAGGGTTTTATATATTGTTCATTATTCATGGGTTGAGATGTTGAATGGAGGATCATAGAAAACATATGTGATATAAAATAATGTCAACAACCATAATAAAATAAGAAACATTAAGATCTAAAGTGGATAATTATTTATATTTATCCACTTAATTATCATGTATGACATCAACTATAGAGATATAATACACTCTTACATTCTCCCTTGGGGTAGGATGATATAAAATAGTATTTTCAATAATATTTATGATAAGGGGAATCTATTTTTGAAATTTTTTTTTACTCATTTTAGTTGAATCCTTGATTTTCTGGTAGTACTTTGGTTAGTACCTTCTTCTCCTATAATGTGTTCTCTAACCTATTTCCATTAATTTTATAGTTTATGGTAATATGTTCTACCCTAACACACCTAAAACATATTATTATCCCTATATTGAAATCAATCAGTTTCTTCCTCTGATTTTTTTTCCAAAATTATACGGATAACCATTCATTACTAGTAATGTATTATCCTTACAGATTCCATGATAATACAACTTTCTTTTCTTATTGCTAATATAATAGAAATTCTTAATTTCCATATCCACCATTAACACAAATCAAACCATATCATCATACCATCCAATGTATGTTATGTATAATATCATTGAAATACTTGTCCCATACCACCAATGAATGATAAGTATTTTCCTATCGATAATGATATAAGAAAATTCATACCATGTGTGCCTTTTCAAGTTTACATTGAATGTACCAATAGACTCGTCCTCATTTTATTTAATATTTATAAAATACAACTCTAACATATAGAGAATAGTTTGAGTAATTTTTATGATATTGAGTAATCTAAGATACTGCTCTCATTCTAAAATCTATATTTCATTCATTTCCACTATTTTCAAAATAAGAGTAAAACATTGGTTATCCAATCCTTCTAGATGATAGATATACAAGGTTAAATTCTTGTTCCCCGAGAAACAGATAATATAAATTACTATTTACATCATTTTTTTGCATTAATAAGATATACATTTTTTTAATATCCACTAATGGTGGATTGATTTTCTAAAATTAATGGTCAGATATCTTGGAAGTATTTCATTAGTGTGTTTTGGTGCCTAATGAATTCACATTATTATTCACATCTCCTAATAGTTGGGTGAGTTTTTCAATATGGTTTGGAAAATTTTACCCTAACCCATTTTCTAGTTCATTTATCATATTGAAATGTTTTCCAACATACTCATTATTATATATTTACCTCCTAGTTCCATCCATTAAAGAAAATAAATGAAAATTTAGTGAAAATTGATAGTAAATTTAGTGAAAGAGAACTATAAACCAATGTGATGTGCATAACATAGTATAAAAACCACTATTCTCTAATCGATGTTGTCCAGTGTATCATCATTATTAGTTTCACAAGATTTAGAATATTCAAATACCTCATTGTGGTTTGTAAGAAGAACATGAATTAGACAAAACATATTCCCATGTAGTGCCTATCTAATTGCAAAGACCTAGTACCAATCTATTTACATCGGGGTAATGATTGATTGAATACTCATCCCATAATTATTGGAAATATTATCCATATATGTATATATTATACAATTCCACCTTTTTCTAGTATCCATATATGGATTTTATTTCCATTAATCCCACACAATTTATATGATACCTAAACAACAGGATATAATCCTATAGCTAGACTTGTTGAATGGGCTCTAACTATTGTTCTATATATCAATCCCCAACAAAACTGACACATCCACTCATATAAACTATATAAAACCATGATAAACATATATAAATATTATGTTCATTACATGGTTATGAGAACATATATTACAATTAATAAGATAAGTGTAGGAATTAATAGATTCATATATTTTACACTATCGTTGTGAAAAACTTGTTTTTCAACTATTTTTAACATTTCTCCATAACTATGATTCTATATAAAATAATCTAAACATTTTATATGATAACATCCCCATTATAACTCAAGTTAATGAAAACATATGAACTATGTGAGCATTACTATTCATTGATAGGTACATATAAACAATTAATACCATTTAAATCATAAATATTGAGTAAAACATCAATAAAGGAGAAATATTTGGGGATGATATGTAGGAATTATGTGTGGAAAACAGAAAACATAATTTATCAATATAGATCATGGTGTTGAAATATAATACCATATAAATTTCATAAATATAAGGTACATAAAAATGTAATAAAAACAAAAAAAAACTAGATTTCATAACATAATAAAGTTGGATAACTTTAAATAATGGAAATTTTAAAATTTTATCATTAAATTAAAATAAAACATATCATTTGAAAAAAAAATTGGCACAACAAAATCATATATAAACATAACATAGTGGTACTGGAATAACTAACAGATTTCCATTGTTTAATGTACATTGCTTACTCAATTCCCAGAATTGAGAAAGCATTCCATAATTGATTCTAAAAGTTATCAGGTGATATAAAAAACCATAACTAATGAATTGGAGGAAAATATATAAGCCCACTGATAATCATTCATATATATGAGTCCCACTTCAAATCAAATCAGTCACTCTTTTATGAATAACTCATGGAATGATACAATATTTTATAACATTTTATAATGGTATATCATAAGATAAAATATGTTCTTCTTATTTCATAATAATTATAAAAAAGTGTATTTTAAAAAATATAGGAATATTAATGAATCATACTTCCTTGGAGAAGAATCCATTTAAAATAGAACTTAAATCCCAAAACAAGTTACATTAAAATGTGCATCTCAAAATCACTTTAAAAGGATTGATTTCTAAGTCACCGTAAAAAACTACTATGTGATTATAAAATAGAAATTATTTTCAAAAAATTATATCAAAACCAATTAAAATAATAATACCCTAAAATGAAATAATATTTTTTTTCAAATTTGTTTATGGTAAATAAATTCCTTTTAAATACATTTAATCTCTTTAATTAAATACAGAAAAAATAAAATAAATAATGAAAATTTTGATTTAAAATGAAAAAATTAGATAATAGGGGTCATTGGGGATTAATGAAATTCTTTTTACCTCAAGTGAATTTAAATAATTTATAGGCCGTAAAAATCATGGATATTGATAAAAATGACTTCAAATATATATTAATTATTCATAACAATATTACATTTTTATGAAATAACAGATTCATCGAGTAAGAAGACATCATTTTAAAAGATGATTTCCCTATTAATGAATCATGATATAAAATATTAAATCATCATCTGGTTGGATAATTTGATATTGAAGTATAACAATAAAATTGGAGTTGTTATTCTTCAATAATGTGATTGATTCTATAAAACCCCATACCATTATTCCTACATAGTTGACTGATCTCTATCATATAATAAAAAAACCTAACTATCATCAAATTATATTTAATTACAATAAAAATATATGTTACACATTTATAAAATTGATATTAGATTATTTTTTTTGGAATATATTTTTTAGTTATTAACTATTTTCAATATCTGGTATTAGTAATTTTGATCCTGATGAAGTAGTATCAGAATATTAGTGTTGTTAATCATTCTTCAACCAATTTTCTTCCATACCAAATATTATAAGGTACTATAATTTATGTTAAATAATAGGTTATATTTTTTTAATACATTATATCAATGTTTTATTTATGGTTCTTGTAGATAAAATTAGAAACATTTAAACTTCATTTTATTAAAATGAACTATTTTTCAATAACTAATTATGTTTATTTTTATTCAAAAAATAAATATAAAATATCAAATAATTATTTACATACTGTTATCGATTATTACGTTTCTAACTCCAAACATTATAGAAATGTATAACATTTATCCTATTAGTGGTCAACCTGACCAAATAATAATAGGAATCAATTTATGTTTTAGTATGGATATGGAAGAAAGTTTTTGTTATAATATCTATATAAATAAATTATAATTAAATTATTTCATTGATATTGAGGTGATAAATCTAATAAAAATTATTTTATTGATTAATTTAATTCAAAATATTTTTTCACTTATTATTAAACATCTTTTCCTGTTTTTATATTCGGTTTAGGTGGCTAGTTTTTCAATTATTGTTAATCACAGGTATTATTTATTGAATCACTGAATTATATAACTAGAATATATTTCCAAAAATAAATAATATATATTCAATTAAACCATTTATTGAATAATTTATCGATATGTATGAATGAAAAATGAAACATGTCACACATAGAGGCGGTTGTCCACACATGCACATAAGTGATGTTCTAATTTTCAATTGATAGAGAGGGGAATTAATAATGGTTATAGTATAAATATAATATAATTTAAGTATATTAAATATATTTATATCATTATATACATATATTTAGAAAATTTTGAAGTAGGTAAGATTATAATTATTAATAAGGGATGTAAACGTGCTTGTAATAGATTGGTTTGATATGTAAATCACTTCTTCAATAATCCTTGAGAAATTAATGAATTGAGGAACATTATTTATGTGGGTGGTTACCAAACATGTATATGATCTTTAGAAGATGAAACTTTTTAATATTTTAGGGTAATTTTGATTTATATTTTTTGTATGGTTTGAGTAAGATCCTTTTATATGTTAAATACAAGGACAAGTATTTGAAGAAGAATATTGGGTGTGGTGTAAGTATTGATTGAGTTGAGTGTTTGGTGGGAAAGGTGCGGACATATTTATGAGAAAAATATGAATGTCTTTGAAACCTAAAATGTAATTAATTATGATTTTTAGGTCAACTATATTTTTTAAAATTCAACTAACAATAGATTAACCATTTCAACGCATATTATTCTTGATTACTATTTACTCATGATAATTATTAAATTAGTTGAAATATGTGATGAATATTCAAAAATAATTTCTTTAAATGAAAATTAATTATTATTTTTTAATATATTTGTATTTCTAAAGATGAGAACATTATTTAAATAAAAAAACAATTAATGGAAAACTACTTTTTAACAATAATGTCATTTTAATATTTTAGTTATATTATTATTATTTAACATTGATTAAAAATTATAGTAGAGTTAATTTTAATATATTTTATAACATATCAAATTATATTATAATAATAAGATATATAAATTTAACATAACAAAGATATACAATATTTGGGATGGTATCATTCTTTGAAAATTTACCCTCTGAGAGTGGTAACTATTTGTTACATAAAGTATTTTAATATTATTTCCTAAAAATAGTTTTTTAATTAAATAAACTAAAAGCATTGATTAATATATTAAAAGAAATTTCTTTTAATTCAATTTTTAAAATTATTAAAAATTAATTTTTATATAACAAATGTGTAATGTAATAAAACAATTTTGGAGAAAAACAATACATGAGCTCTAAAATAACAAATATGGGATTATAAATTGCTATAAATATTTTAGAAATTATTATTTCAATTAAAAAACAATTTTTTTTCAAATACATGATTTCATAAATTTTATTTTGTACCTATCAAGGCATAAAAGTGGAAGTATTAGTAAAACTGGTATATTTCAAAATCCACAAAAAATACAACTTCTGAAAACAAAAATACCATACAAATTTATATTAATTTAATATATAAATTATATATCTAAAAATTGAGGTGCTTTTTAATATTATAATCCAAAAATATATAAATTATTTATATAATTATGAAAAAATATGTTGAAAACACGTGTATTTATGTAAATGTTATTTATTTTATATTATTACTTTTCATATAAATTATTAATTAATCTACTATTTTTCTTCATAAAATCCATATAAATTTTAATTATTTAATAATAATAACCTTAGTTCTTAGAAATTATATGAAAATTTCGAAATATCGAATTTATATCTAAAGTTAACTAGTCAAAAATGACCTTTTGGAAAGTGTAGAGTCTCATGATATATCTATACAAAATAATTTTTATAAATTTACACTATAATTCTAATTTATTCTTAAATTAAATACACCTATTTAATACTAAAGCCTCAAATAAACTCTACTAACAGTTTCGGGTGGGAGTTTAGCTAGGAAGGACCATGTGGAAATATCCACAAGCATGAACTTTCAACATAAATTGTTTTTCTAAATATTTATTGGCTCATGTTTTACTTTTTTTGTATAAGGGAAAAAACTAGCTTTGCTAACTCCCTTTAGGTCTCACAAAAATGGGTTTTGTTTGGAAGATTCTAGGTCCAATATTCTATTTCATATAAAATCCATTGTTAATTTTGATGTAGGTTAAATTCAACTTACATTTGATAATATAATGGATAATCTCAAAATATAAAATATAATATTAATAATATATCAGGGTATATTTTATTGGGATTATAGTGGAAAATAAAAAATTTAATATATTATTTATTTAAGGTGAATATACATTGAAATATCAGGTAATTATATCATGGGTTTTCTACAAGAACACTTCAGGGAAGATACCTCAACCAATCCTTATACAGATATGACCTATAGTGATTATCCATAACTATTAGTTTAAATGACATTTGATATTTGAGTGTATCTCATCATCCAATAAATGAAACATAATGAGTTCTACAACTTGAACTAATTCTTCAGATGATAACTAAATGATCTGACTCTCCTCCAATCTTTTAGAAAAAATCAATGCTTGTTAAAACACATCATCCAACATAATCACTTCATTCCATGTTTATATTAATCCTTCTTTATAAATTAATCTTATATATCCAGTTCATATTAATCTCATTAAAGGATTTATAATCTTACATATAATCTACTATAACCATGAATTAGTTTCACAAATAAACTTCATCAATCCTTCTAGAAACACATAAAATATATATAATTCCTCATACATCACTCTTTCTGATGTGTTTGTTTCTATTTTAACTTTCATTTTCATAAGATTTGAAGTTATGATTTAGTTTCTTTCATCTACATTTTATATGTATACATTAGAATGTATTGTTACAGAAATTCAAACACCAATCAAGAAAACATTTATGAAGATGAAACCTAACATGATCCAATTATAAATATCTTGTGTTAGTTATCTATTCATCCCCAACTAGAAAAAATCAATGAAATATTTATTTTTTCAAAAAACATTATCTGTATATTCATTATTAGTACCATTTAATTGATTATGTTTATTTTGATGTTGAATTGGATGAATTGTTCAAGGGGATTCCCATCAACATTCATGATCATCAAAAAATAAATCATATTGGTTTCACCAATATCTTGCATTGTGTCTTTTAAAGACATGTTTCATGGATGGTGATTATGTAGGTCCATGATTCATATATTTATGTTGACTACAATAAGTTAATTTGAATTTAATTTTTAGGACAATGATTTATTTGTTATGATGATTCAGATTTTTCTTTTTATATATTATTTTCATTGTTTGAATTGTGAGGTTCATGTTTTAGAGCTATACCCTATTAGGTAAATGTTCTCATTATTGATTTTTTTGGTGATTAATTTTGATTTTTGGAGATGGGAATCATTTGAGAAGAATAAAATGTAATATCCCATACATTAATCTATAATTTTTTTTGAGTGTTCAAGATTTTAAGTGAATGTTCCTACAAAGATAAGTGGGTTTTTAGGTATTTTTTAATATATGACATAGATCACATATTAACATGTTTCTTTTAGTTTATAATTATGGTCAATTGATATGGTTTTCTAATTTCTTTTGTCTAACACCATTATTAGTAAGATTGTGTCTTGAGGATTCTTTTGAAGTGTAAAAAATATGTATGAGGTTTTGGTGTAGCATTTTTTTATGTAGGGGAGTTTATTTTGGTAGTGTTTCTTATACTTCAATGTTAAGGTTATTTATTAATCATAATTGATGTTTTTACATGATTTTATAGAGTATTATGGGGTAATAAACCTTTTTTTATATTAATTATTACATCACCGTATTATAGTTGATGTAATATTGTGTATTAGTTTGAGGTGTGGATTTACATTATTATTTTATAATATTTATACATTATCGCATAGGAGGATCCACATAGTCTTGGCATTCATTTGATGTACCAATTTTTAAGAGGATTTAATCCATTATTTTAAAGGAATAATACAATGAATTTTGGATTTGGTGCTAGATGGGGCATGACCAAACCTATCAGGTGACGACATCTTTTTTCCAAAATATTTATAAATTCCAGATCCATTTTTATTTTTTTATTTCAATTACATATTTAAAACCCTCGGTGATAAGTTGTGATTAATAATAAATATTTTCCCATCATTTTATTTTATATCTCCGTCAACTGTATGAGATAAACACCATGTAATCCTGGGATATTTCCTCTCATTTCATTATTTCTTCTCTATATGATCCCTCTTCTTGGGAGGTGGTAGTGTAATTTCATAAATTTCTGTATTTTTGGGATGCTTGGTTGACATAGGTTGAATGATAGTCGGTTTTTTGGGTTTTTATTTAGTTTTAATGGTGGTTTTATTAACTAAATACTCTCATTATTCTTCAATGGTTTTTAATGATTAGATTATAATAAGTGATTTTATACATTTCCTCCTTAATTATGTTTGACAATAATAATATCATGATTTTTCATACAATGGAATGATAATTTAATTTAATTAATGAATAATATCAATATGAATAATGGAATTGAATGTAGATGTAGGGATTTATTAAATTTTATATTATTGAATATGTGATATTTCATCATGATTAGTGTTGGTTAGTCTGAGATCCATGATTTCTAATATTTATAACATTTAAATAGTCATCCGTAGTTAGTAGACTCATTAATATAGAAAAGGATAAATGGAACGTAATTAATTTAATTAATCATTCTATCAGTGTATGGGGTAATTAAATTATAATTATGTTAGACAAATTAGGATCCATATTTTGTACCTGACTTATTTTTGTGTTCTTGGAATCAATTTTGAGTTTTCTCCATTATAATGATGTTGTTGTAATTTGGTTGTGATTTTTGTAGTTATTAGTAATATGGATTTAACATTTTATGGTTGTGGTGGAGGATCTATTGATGATGTTTGGTTATCATCATACTAATGGAATGTTTCGTTCATGTATAAATGGCATGGTTTTTTAACCTTGATAGTATTAATAGTGTGGTTATAGTCATTATTGGATCGTGGAATTAGATGTGTTAATTGGATTTTCTGATCTTTCAAGTGTAAAACATTCCATATAACATTGATTGATGCTAAATTTAATTAATTAATGGGTAAATAAATCAGTGTGGGATATGTTTTTAGTTATTTACATGCTAGAAATATTAATTACTATAATGGGAAAATGATATTTTGTAATTTTAAAATATAGATGAATCATGTAATTAATAAGGTAAATTGTAGTTAGTGAATAATATATATTGGGATATTAAATATTTTTGAATGAATTTTCTATCGATAGTAATGGTAAATCCATAATTCAATAGTGATGTAATTAAATAAAAAGATATTTATATCACATATGACTGTTCTTTGTTATATGGAATAGTTGTTAAGGTGTGTGGAAATTGTATTTGATATGAAGATATCATGATGATGTGATTAAATAATGTCATAGAAATACCTGAAAATTTATTTTTTGATTGACCCATATATTGGGTTTGACTATCTTATTATCCTATTTTTATTTTCTTATTATTATAGATGATCCACGAACAATGTTTGGAAAAAAACCTCCAATCACAAACTAAATTTAAATTTTATTTATATAATGATTAATTATTGGGGTTTTTGTTATACATATGTTTCTAGATAAATATTCATTGAAAATAGATAAATTTGGATTTCTGGGGAAATTAGAGGGTTTCCACAAGATTAGGGAAACCATTAATAAACTATGAAAATATACAGTTTCACTATAGTGGTGATTCATATGTATAGTGTATGGTTTACCTAACTATGTGTCCAGAAAAATGAGTTTCTTGGGTGAAACACTATGGACCATATATTTGGAGATGATTTACAGAAACAGTTAAGAATAAAAGTAGTTTACCCATAATTTTAAAAATATTTAAAAAAACTATGCTACCCATAATTGATTTAACCCTGAATCCAATAATTTCATCCAACAGTCCATCTTACAGCCACAACTCACATTATGTCCAACTTGTATACCTTCCTTATCATATTTCAAGTTTCATTTTGTCTTATATTTATTTATAATAATTCCATTAATGGTCTCTACTCTTCTTACCTAGCTCTCTTTTCCTTTCCCTCTTGTTTTTCTATCCCCATGTGGCCATGGAAGCCACGAGCTGACACAATCTAACACTCATGTCATCGTTCTTAGTATTTATGATTTCCTCATATATTTATATGGTTTCTTTAGTAATTTTCATAAAAATGGTATTTTTGATAATCAATTTCATTTTTTAAAGGTATGTACTTTCATGATATTTTTTTATGAATTAAATAATTTTAATTTAAAATTGTAATGAAATTATATATAGATAATTGTATTTTTAGGATTTGTTGTATTTTAATTAAATCAAATAAATGGATTCCCATGTTTTTATATTTGGTATTGTATTATATTAATTCTTAAATATTTATATATAGTACTTTAATATTTGATTTGGAATCTTTGGAATGGAAATTGCTAATTAAAACCAAGAAACCTAGATGGGAGGTCAAGAAAATTATTCTTTTGGTATGAAACACAAAATATCCCTTGTACTATCATAAAATACTAATGTATGATATTGAGACATGTATGTGGTCCTATATTTGGGTGTCAACACGTAATAAGGAACATGTTTTTCCCACATTAGTTGTCTCAGGGGAATAAATTGTGATGGATTAATCAATAAGAGTACGAGGATCCTAGAATGATACCTTAAAAATTAGTTCCATTGGAATATCCCATGTTTCATATGTTTATAGACATGTTATATTATACATTGTTCATATTATCTTTTAAAATCTTTTTTTTTGTAAAATATTTTAAACCAACCATTTTTTTCAATAAATTGTTATTTATTAATCACTAGTTGTGATCCTACTATACGAGTTATGATCAGACAAAAAATCATAAAAATGTTTATATGAAGCCCATATCTATCTAATATAGGTATATGATGTATTTAAAATAGTGTAGTATGATTTTATAATTAGTTTTGGTTATGTTGGTGGTGGTGACATTTTGTGGTGAACCCTCATGGAACAAAGTGTTGGATAGATTTTTTATAATTTTTATTTTGGGTTCAAGTTGTTTGACTACTTTCATGGCCTATTCAGATTCCCATATCATTATTTTGTATATGTTTAACTATCAATTTTGATTTTTTTAATGCTAATTTTTATATGAGTTGTGATGATTAAATTTTTACATGTATCTAATATTATATTTTCGTCACATTACGAATCCAAACAATTTTTACGCTCTTGGTAAATAATAACATGTTATTAGTGTGTGTGGTTTGAGAATTCCCATTAAGCCTTTGCAGAAATAAATAGTGGGACCTTGGCTAATGGTATCGTGGGTCGGTTCATGAATAAATTTTAACATACATCGGGTCTTATAATGTATATTATTCTTTGAGATTGGATTGATATGAGATAAGATCATCGTGACTGAATATGTATTTTTTCAGTGAGTTTTAGGGCACTACCCATTCATATGAACATTAAAATTTCATTAGATTTTAAGATAACATAATCTAAATATATATATATATATATATATATAATTTTATATATGTATATATATATATGGTGTGACTATTACCTTAGTATAGGTGAATGTGCTTTAGATTATGCACGGTGGAACAACCTGGTTGCTGAATGTAAACTTATATGTGATTTTTCATATGATTGGCATAATTATTTAATATATTAATATAATTATTTTATATTTATTCATAATTTTTATAGTTTGATGTTATTATTAGTTTTTTTAGTGTTATGAATCCTTGATAACCCCTAGTAAACACTTTAGGGGGAGCTATAGACAAAATTCCATGATAACAACCACTGGTTGATTAGATCATTATTGAGGCATTAGTTTGGTTGGTCTGAGACATTAAATAAGGGGTGTTATATGTCATTCCTTTAACTAAGGATATGGATCCACCATCTAATAAATTTCATCACAAATCATCATAAAATTCAATTTTACTTCAATCTATGACCATTTAACCACATACCGAATCATCAATATAATTTATTTAGACTGCAAAAATTATGAGTAATCAAATGTTAGACTTTATTCAATGAAATTCCCTTTTAACATCCCATTGTACTATGAAAGCATCGAATGAATAAAAAATCATCAAAATGACAGTTCAATAACACTTATTATATTTTTATTAACCCTTACACATTGTATCACTTTACAAAACCGCATCATCTAACACAACAAAAAAATCCAACACAAACTATGCCCATGAAAATACATAACTAATAGATTATATCTATTGAACATCCTAATAAAATCATAGTATGAGCATTGTCTATAAAAATTATTTTATCCTCCATTTGATTACTCATTGACAATGATGCCTTTCAATATACAGAATAATAAAATAATTAAGAACAAATAGCATCTCAAAAGTTTGTTTATTGAATACTCGTATTGATGAAAAATTTATTTATCATTATATAAGTGTTCAAAAAATGCTCAGGATGATCATCTCTATCTATTTTTTTTAACATAGATACACCATTAGTCATAGGATGATATTCTCCATCCAATTATCCATTTTAGAAATAGTAACAATTGACAATGTTTTATGTAATATAAAATAAGAAATTTATTTTTGAGGAAACCTTATACATTGATGAATATTCAGACAAAAATATTCTTAACTCTTTATTTCCTCTTTAAAAAAATTATAAAACTCATGGTGATGAAAATATATCCCTTTGGATCATTTTTCAAACTGAGGAACATAAACACAAAAAACATTGTAACTGATGCAATTGATTATTTATCCAACAATTCTAGTCCAACAAGAGTGAACATGTTGTTTTAAATTAGAAACATTGTAAAATTATACAATATTATACATAATAACTTCCTTAATAAACTAATTCAATTATATCATATGAAACTTCATACTCCACATTGATTTTTCATAAATAAATATTTTTCTACAAGAACAATATTTTATTTTTAAACTTTTAAAAACCATTATAAATTTTCACACATACTGAAATCAAAACGTACCCATTTCAATATATGCCACTAAATATATGATTTCCCTTTAAAGTTAAATCACTTAGTAATAGATTTATTTATATTGAATTATATTTTGTCACCATTTAAAACAATATCTAGTGAATGTATAGATATGTGATGGAATCACATGCCATAACCAAGAATAGGGTGATGTTGTACTCCTAGGATCAAACACAACTTATGGAATGTATTCTTTGGTGATGTATTAGTAAAAATTTATGCAACATAATCAATTATAGGAACAAATTATGTAATCAATTTATTCTCTTCTAAATCCATTTTTAAGAGTTTATATTTGATATTAATTTTATTCTAAAAAGAATGGTTCATGTGAATATTAGTATTATTTATTTCACATTTATTATCATAACACATATAAAGGGGTATCATCAAATAAAAAAGAAAGTCTCATAATTATGTTTTCATATATATATGTGTTGTATCGAAAATCAGTTGAATCTAAATAATTTTCATCTAAAGAGAATACAGTTACATAATATTTCATAATTTAATCCTAACACACACATATTTATCTAATAAATAAAACTCCACCCCATGTGGAACTTTTCTTATAAACATAACCCACCCAATCCACATCTATCGAACCAATCACATCAATATACTAAATTATGTAAAATTTTATTAGAAAGTCATTTATTCCTTTTATTTATATTATAAATCATTATACAACAATGAAAAGTATTTATAGTGAACATGAATTTTCTTAAATGGTTATTACATAATTTTAATGATTTAAAACTAAACAGTGACACATTCATCGATCGAGATATTTAGTATCTTGGGAAAATTATGATTGTAATTAATATTTACAAAATAAAGACTAAATATATTATAAATACTTACGGTTTATCCAAATAAAATCGTTTATTTCATCCTAAATACTTATAGTCACATAAAACATTTATTAGAAAAAGTGGTGAGCTAAATTAATAGTAAGGTTAGAGGCAAGATTCATGAATCAATAATACATGGGAGAGAATAATCATCATCATCATTGTATCAAAAGAATAGGATAATTATCAACATCATGTGGTAAAATTTTGATAAAGGAATGGATTATGGTGATGCATTAAAATGACACATCACGTCATAGTGGACAAATAACACATATAGTAGTGATCAAATAAATCACCATGTTCACATATAACATATTTACATAAAACATAACATAATGATAGTGAAAAAAGATAGAATTTATTTTATATGGAATACATGAATCTCATGAGATACATCACATTAACCAATTCATTGGAGGGTGATATAATTTTGATCTCCCCCATCACATCATAATAATTACATAATCACGCATACAAGAAAGAACATATTTTAATTATTGTCATTAAATAACCCATGGAAATTATTGGGTTTCATAATAATTTCAGAAATTATAATTTCATGATTAATAATGGGGTTTGAAAATGAATAAAGGAAAATATACTTGGTTTAAAAGCCATCATTCAAGAGAAAAGAAGAGACCACATTGGAGGATTAAGAGATGTGATTTGGAATGAAAATACTTTTGGAAACTATATTATTATTATATATCAAGGAGAAAACGTGTATATTTTAAAATGAAAATGTTTGAATAATGAAAATATATTTAAAAAATTATTGAGGAATAATCATACTGATAATTATGAGAAAGAGGGATAACCCAAATAACGGGATTTGGGTTTATGAATCCCCTTAAAAAGTACATATTTTTTTCATCACTTTATAACCTAAATAATGAATATATATTTATGAAAACATTGAATAAAAAGTGATTTTTATTAATTTTTTCACAATAATCAATTATAACAATTGACTTGTATTTCATTAATTTGTTTTGAACCTAGAACATTTCAATATCAGGATTTACATAAACATTATTGTAATTTATACATATGTATAATAAATTCTAGAAGAATAATATATATATATATATATATACATTTTTATATAATAAATAATTTAATTAAATAATAAATATGGTTGGTGACATAGAAAGGTGTTGGGAACGTCATCATTGGTGGTTAACTAATTTTTAATGGGATTTTGTTAAAATATGAGAAAAAAGAGGTAAAAAATATAAATACATAAAAAATATAAATTTTAAAATAGTTTAAAATAAATAATATAAAGTTATAATTATTCCTAATTAAATCTTACAAGAAATAATATTTTAAAATAAATAGAAAAATCTATAAGTGAATAGAAAAATGAGAGAAAAGTTTTAAAACTTATATACTATTTCTACACTGTAGATTCTCTTATAAAACAATAGGATTTATTGGTTATTGTCATTGGTTTACTATAGAATATCATTAAGAGTTAGTAGGGTTTAATATAGATGATTCAGGTATTACATTGGCTTTTTAAAATGAGGGACAAGTGGTTTTCCATGGGGAGGGAGAAGGGTAATGAATACTTGAGGACATGTGTAATTTTAAAATAAAATACTACTACAAAAGTAAAACATGTAATTGTGAATTTTTTATAATATAACTCATATATAAATATAAATGAATATTTTATGGTTATAAAATCCATTAAAATTTAAATTCACTTAGTTTATTAAAAATGATTCTAAAAGAAAATAATATTGATTATTTTACGGGGCCACTTTAGACATAAGGTTTGGAAAATGTTTTGAAATTTATTTATTTTTATTTTTATTAAACTTTTATGAATTTAAATATATTTTTGATTAAAATAAGTGTCTATAAATTATTATGTCATTATTGTACAATGAATGATGTAATTTAAGTTTCATTAATTCTATGAAATAAATGTATTTTTTACTAATGAAATGAAAACAAATGTATTAATGAAAATAAAAATTATTTCATTTCATCATGATAATTTTAAAAGTGATATTAATTTTATAGAACTAAATTTCTTACATAGGTAATTTTGATTTTTAATTTAAAAACTATGTTTTTTTACAAAATACGTTAAAATATAGTTTATTAAAAATGTGCCAAAATGTTCATTGAGTTTTATTAATCATGATATTTATTTTTTTTAATTATAATAATTATATTTTCTTATGTCACTTATGGTAAATTATATTTATATCCCAAATTATCATTTTGAAGTTAAATTATTATTCCAACAATTATGTTTCTATTCCAAAAAGACTAGTTACTATTCTTAATGGTCATGTTAATATTCTAATAGTCACATTACAATTACAATGGTCAAGTGAACTCATATAAATAACACTACTTTCATTCAAAAAAATATACATTACAATTACTACCTTGGTTATACTTTTTTATGTATACGATACTCATTGGTTTTTTAAAAATTTGTTTCATTAGTATAGTAATGGCCATGGGGGTGATGATTCATGAATATTTGGGAGATCCATATTTTCCAATTTTAGATATATTTTTTTCTTTTATGTCCAATTGAAATGATGGAAATTTTCCTTTGTTTCACAAATGACCAATGTGCTAAAATTTTCAATGATTTATTGTATTATTTGATTGTATATTTTTTCTTTGCCTATAATTCATATATAATATAAGTATAATTTACTATAAAACCAATTATTTGTTAAAATTTTTTGTTCCTTAAATTATTCCCCCATTTAAAATTTCATCATCAAAATTTCAACTCATATTATAGTTTGATAAAAGGTGAGGATATATATGATCTATTTATTCTTCTCGTTTTTACATCGCCTCTTCATACAAATGGTTCCTACAAAACACTTTGATATGGCATGATTTCTTTTTACGTAGAATATTGTACTGATAGTTTATTATCATCACTAGATACTATTTATAGATGAGTTTATTCTCGAATTACATCACCTCCAAATTCATTACATTTGAGGTATTGACTATGTATATCTTCAAGATAGATATATGGAATAAATCACAAAACTTTTCCATATTTATTGGAAGTTAAATTTAATAGGACATTGCTCATTTTTGATCAAGGATCTTAAAGGGACAATTTAATCTGGGATAGGGTTCCCCTTGTTTCCAAACAACCTAAATTTATTCAATTTTTATATTCATAAGAAAAATTTGTCTTCAATACCAAGCTCCCAATCCCTTCATCATTTTTCACCATAGATATTTTTCAAACTCTGAGTATCATTAATATTTTTTTCAGATGGACTGAACCTTGTCTATCATATTATGCACAAGATCAAGTCCATGATTCTTTCTCTGGAAAACATCATCCCAAAACATTGGAGTTTTACATTGCTTCCCATACACAACATATTGTAGAAAAATTTGAATACTTTGTTGGATGTTATTATTGAATGAGGACTCAAATAATGGGTTATGATGATCCCACACTCCTTCAAATCCAATTAATAAGGGTATAAACATATCCTTGATTGTATGTGAATTTTTATTAGACTATCTCTGAGTTTGTCAGTAATAGGGTATACTAAAATTAAGGTCAACAATAAAATCATGTCAGTGACCACAATATAGTTTAGATATAAACGTTGGATTTCAATCCAATTGGGTTGAAAATGGTAACCCATGTAGCCTCACCACATTAATCACATATAAAATGGAATGTTTCTCATAAAATAAAATTTCAAAATTGTTATCAAGTTGGCATTAATAATTTTTCCATCCACCACAAGCAATGTCGAAATTTTTATTTTTGGTTTATTCGGAGAGTAAGGTCATAGTCAATAAGGAAATTCAGCCATTTACTCATGGTTATATTCCATGGATTCTTGATCCCTATGCACTTTCGTCACTCTACATTTTCTTGTTGACATTGCACGAACATAGGGATATACTCCACAATATCAATCTTTATGTTGTCCTACATGAATTTGTCTTAATATACAATATTCATATTAATACTTATAGGACTCATAGAGACTGATAAGATATGGGCAATATCTAATAGTTACTTCTTTAAATTAGGTGATGAAGGAAGGAAATGTATTGTTCAAAATGAATGAATCAATCCACATATATTAGGAAATCATGTTTCTTCCCTTTCATTACCATGTTCAAATTCTTTTTAATCACTAGATCATCCATTTTTCCTCCTTTATCTTCTATTAAATAGAGTGTTGGTAAATAATATAGGGAAGTTAAAGAGTATTTCCTTCCATAATTATTTCTACATCCATTTTATTGTTGTCCATAAAGATATTTTATTTCTCAATTTGCATCATGGATACGATAGTTGGTTCTTTTTTGTAAAGTTCATCAGCTACATTGGTTTCATTTACTAAACAGTTCTGAATAGTGAAATCATAGTCCTTGATTTGATTTAATGATATTCTTTGATGCATGTGATGCTCCATATTTGGGAACATATATATTAGAATCTTATGATCAGTATATATGGTACTCTCCACACCATATAATATGTTTTCCCAATTCTATTAGAAAAAAACATGTTAGATATATCTGTATAATACGTCATTTAGTTTTTCCCATGGGTGTTCAACATTCGTGAGGAAAAGGCTATCACGTTTCCGTTGTACATGAGTACACAACCCATGTCTTTCATTGAAGAATCACTATATATATCAATATATTATCTATTTTTTTACAGTATGTGTACATGTGTTTAGAGTTCCCTAGATCATTTATCACACTATTTCATACATACATACATTATCCATTCCTATTATATAAAAGTTATAGGCATATACAATCATGTAAAATTTCTTACGAAACATTGGTATTACCATCATAATCCCAGAAAACTATCTTTTTAATGACACTAGGGGGTTTGAGCTAGTCCTTAATTTCTTTTTTTATTTAATGTTTCTATAGAAATTACTTCATTTAGGATCACATAAACCATGAATTTGGATTTCTACATTCAAAAGACACACATAATGAAAATAGAATATATTTTCACTAGCCATTTTTCACTAATAAAATCATTATATTCCTTATATTTTTCAATTTTCCTTTAGTGTAAATTATTATATAGTCAATAAACACTACTATAAATTTTTCATAGAAGCATATGAAGACAATTTTCATCAAATTAATTAATATTGTAGGGGAATTAGTATGTAATAATGGAATCAATATGAACACAAATTTCTCATGAGTTGTGCAGAAGGATGTCTTCTTAAATGTATTCGTTATTCACCATAATCTAATGATATTTATAATGAATATTGAACTATGAAGATTATTAGAATCTTAAAATTTTGTGGAACAATTTATAAATCCTTTGAAGGGGATACATAATATTTATGGTGATATTTTTTATCAACCAATAATCAATACATAACCACATTGATCAATAATTCATCATGAAAATAGTATTACCGAAACCATAGATGACGCACAATGTCATATAACAGATATGTCCCAATTCCCTTATAGCTGCATTCATAACTTGTTTAGTCAGTTTTGGGCCACAATGTCACAGAATATAGAGATACGAGTGGATCATGGTATAAATATTATTGATAACTATAATTTTATCAAGGGGAAATATGGGGAATTTTTTGGGAAATACATTTGTCTATTGTCTTAAAATGAAAATTTCATATAGGGTTATACCATCGTTTGACTCAAACATTTGGTGAAGGTACGATTCATCAAAATGTTTAAGCACCCACATCATTGATGGATTTTCCAAATGGGATTCATGATCTTTATTTCATTTATATAGAAGAATTATATGTCTTGTATAATGAAATTAGATTTTCATTTCCCAACTATTGATATTTGTTCTATATAATTTTTGAAAATCAAGGAACAATATAGAACTGATTTCCACATGGAGAAGTGTTATGATATTCTGTAGAAGAATATTCCAAATGAATTTTACCAGAGAAGAGTCCAACACTTAGGTTACAATGATTGTATTATAATTTGTTCTTATAGATTTATCAATGGAATTATATTATGGATTCATTTGAATAGTTATATAAAACATGAAAAAAATAATTGAATTTATAATACCAGAATAAAATAAAACTTCTTCCATTTTTGAGTAAATATGAATTATTACTTATTCAAATTAATTTTCATGGTTAACTTTAGATGTAGTGATAGAATGAGATTTCTATTTATCCATTTAAATTTTTGTTTTTTAACATAGATTACCCCATAAGACCCACAGATTAGTCGAATGGAACGCATAGTGCTCTTGATCTAGAGAATTATAGAATTGAACCAAGTCTATTGTATTATGATGTACCTTAATTTCATTCATCACATTGACTAGATTTATCTTGTCTCTTTTACAATTAGGATGTTGGTATCCATCTTGAAAACACATAAATAATTTTCTCATTCCATTGATGAAATTTCCATTATGATTTTATCATAATTTGAACATGTGGGTTATTGGATCCACTTTCCTATTTTTTATTTGACTCACCAACATGAAACACCATTTTACTCTTATTTGAACCATGTCCAACGACCCAATATCCAACGTTCGTCTCTACATTAAAGGTACATTAAAATAATTATTCATAACATAGGATGTCCTTGATATATTGATAATTTAAATGTTTTGGTTTTAAACCACTATATAATATATTTATTTTCCTATAAGTATTCATAAACTAATAAATTATGTATATTGAAATAATTGTGATTCTTTCCTCTTATGTCATGATATATTCACCTTTATTTTTCTGCAGCTCTAGGAATTTTTTCTCTATCTTTTTTTAAAGAGATCGTGGGAAATACTTATTAAAAAATATGTTATTAAATTTTTACCTCTCCTTTTATTCAACTTCAAACATCATTTTTGTGTTCTTTATAAATTCCCAAAAAAATTTGGATTCTCTCTATAAATTATAGATATATAGGGCCACCTTATCCTTCTCAAAATATTAGAGCACATAAAATATATTATACATTGAGTTATCCTTCATTTCTGCAACTTGTGGATTGAAGGATCCATTATGTTTTTTAAATAAGTGAAACTTGAAAGAGTAAATATATTGTTAATACTTCATGGATGATGGAGGATTTTCAACATGGTCCAGGTTGTCGTTCATCACCTTTGACTTCTAAGTAATGATTTCTATAAAGTCTATAACTTTACATCCCATGGAATTAGGGATCACATTAGGATAATAATTTCATTTTTCCACAAATAGGTTGTTTTACAGTTTTGTCATTTTCAATCCATTTTATAATATATAATAGGTTATAAAAACACATATGTCAACAATGTATGAATAAAAAATTTTGGTTTTTGAGAAATTAACTCTAAAATGATATCCTATGGGAATCCTTTCATTAACCTTCATCAAAAATGAATCTGTTATTATGATTTTAATATGAATTGACTAATAAAAATAAATTCCACAATTATTTTATAATCTAAAATTAAAAACTAAATATACATTGATCAGATACCGATTATAGTGATCATAATTTTTCATACTTGAAAACTACATCATTTTAAATAAAAATTCAATAATGGATATAAATTCAAGGAAATTTTTTTTGTATGTAGGGAACATAAGTATCATACTTATAATATGAAAAATAATGTATAAACATTATTAATAACCTTTTTCATTATAAAATTAAAATATTCCATATTCTCGTTAGTATATGTAGTCCACTAAACATATATAACTAGGAAAGGGATGAGCTAAAATATTACAAATGAGAGGAATAAGGGATATGTGCCAATAATAGATGGATGAGAGTAATAAAAATCATCCTATCATATTTATTGGATCATTATCAATGTCATGCGGAATCATTCGATAAGGAAATTTAATGTGGTGATGAAAAAATTAAAAAACAAGCCATAGTTCCCAAATACCACACAATTTTATGAACATAGAAAACGTCATTTTCACACATAACATATTTTCCTAAATCATATAATCGTAACGACAAAAAAAAAGATTCATGTTCATAGATAATACCCATAATCTCATGAGATGCATAATATTAAATAACGAATCATAAGGTTATATAATTCTAGGCCCATTTGTTACATCGTAATTTTTCCTAAATCGGACATGACACATTAAATTCATAAAAATAATAGCCATTAAATAACCCATAAAAAGTAATGGGATATATTAGTATTTAAAAAATAAAAATTTTAGATTATTCTGGGGGATCCAAAATAAATAATATAAAATTTATATTCCATCGAAAATATCATTCTTAAGTGATGAAGAAGCAACTTAAGAGGTCAAAGAGATGTGTCGTGGAAGGAAATATATTTTTGGAAAATCATTTTATTTGGACTATAAATCATAGTGGAAAATATATATTCTCAAAAAAGAGGGTTGAACCATGAAATTATATTTAAATAATTCATAGAAATACCCTTTCCAAAATGTTGTGAATGATTTAATGACCCGTCCCCAGAGGCCCATGTAGTGACTACCCCTCACCCACCTTCCAAAGGCCAGGGGCTGGATACTACCACTTGAAAGGCATATACCTATAACGGGATGTAATTTACTTTAAACCAGTACAAACACACAATACAAGAACATAAAAAGCTGCAACCATGAAGAAAACTGTTGAAGTAAAAAGTGTACTAAATCTAAAACGGCTAGAATACAAGACCAACTAGAAAGTACATGTACAACCGAAATAGAAAACAGCTCCTAGAACGTCCACTGAGGATCCTACATGAATTGTAGGTACAACTCAGGAGTAGTAGTCACTACAGCACGTCACGTCAAATGGTCCACCTCTGAACACCGTCTAGTCCTAGCCCCCTCATCCTCAATCAATTTTGTTCATCATCCACACAAGAAACATTACGGTGCTGGTGCAGCCAATGTAGGGGTGAGTATAAAAATACTCAGTATGTATCTTAAGACACCCAAAGGTCTCCAAAGTTCCACAAAAGAAACAACCTCTACGAAATACCTCAACCACAATGCACGAAGCAGTAGTTATCAACTCTAATTTGATATATTCCCATATATATGCATTATTTATCAACATATACTCATCTCATACACGAGGAAACACAACTCTCCAACTTTTATTCCATTTTCACAACTAATCCACAAGGGATGAAAACCACAAACGTAGCACCAGGAAGGTAACCCCATAAAGGTAAAAGTACCACAATGGTTACACCACGAAGGTAAAAGTACCAAAAAGGTAACACCACGAAGGTAATTCCAAGGAAGAAAAATTACTACAAAGGTAAAGTATCAGTTCACACTAGATATATAACTTAAGTACATATGTACGGATGATTAGTCGTAAATCATGAAATCTTATTCTATTGAGAAGCTCTGCTGCTGACCCACACAAGATATATAGATTCTAACCCAAATAGGATCTCCAGATGCTTACTCACACGAGATCTATAGATATTTATCCACACGGTATTTCTAAGCATTGACCCACACAATATCGTTAGATGATGACCCACATAGGATATATTTTTTTTCATCACATAATAGCCAGCCGCTAGATTCCCACACAAAGAACACATTATTCCGGGAGGATTTTCTCCACAAGCCATCGGTCATCCATCAACCTCCACAAAATTCTATGAAGATGTATCCCAAAGGACTGCCATGTCGTAAGGTTTCCAGCACGATAGATGATGCATCAATCAGATGCTATGTCTGTTTTCTAGAAGTGTTTTACTACCTAGGGTACAGTTGAATTCAGGTTTGATCTAACATGATTATATACCCAAATTATCCAAAACTAAAGTGGTGTATGACAGAAGGACCGTCTCTCTCAAAGAATCCCAACACTGCAAACAGTTTGTCAAACAGACACCTGGTTCAATGTTATGGCTCTTTTAAAGAAACTGGGTCGGAAATGTTTTAGGTATGGTTCGACCCGGTCAGACCGACTGGTCCAGGGCCAGTTGTGGTCTACCAGACTAGGTCTGGGTCAGACCTGAACCAGCCTGCTTGGGAGGCGTGGCCTGGCCAACGGAGGCGTGCGACCCACTGGACTCACGTGGCCCGACCTACGAAGGGCGCAACCCACTGGGATCACTCTGCCCGACCCATGGAGGGGCATGACCCACTAGAGGTGTTTCCAGCTGGAGTGGGGCCCACCCTAGCTGGAATGTGTGTGGGGGGGTGTTTCCCCTTGTTCAGCAATCGGAGCAGTGGAGCCTGGAGGTGCTGTCGGGTCGCCTGTGGGACCCGTATGGAGTGGGTCTCGGCCCTTGACCATGGCTTACAAGCCGCATCCACATTTAGTGGCCCGCGATGGTGCACTGCACACCTCAGCCCGCGGTCGGTTCGTGCTGGCCACCACTATCTTCCACAGAATTATACCGCGAACCTCTCTCCGGTAGATGGACGTTGTGCGCCACTCCGCCTTCCCTGGACGGCCCGAGCCGGTTGTCGTCTTCACCCGTCGTGGCTACAGCCATGACCATCTTTGCGAGCGGCGCTCAACGGTGCACCTCCATCTCCTCCACTGCCAATGGGTGCCAGCCCCTGCCATCACCTTGTCCATAGGCACCAATTGTATGAGGTCTTTCACGGGACATCAGGTGAGCTCCAATGTCCTATTTTCCATCCGAATGTGCCAATCGACTCCGCTGAATGTGTTATTCATCAGTAATCCCATCATTCCATGTTTCATCCAAACTAAATAAATCACTCACGAAAAAAACATCATATTTTAAAAAAAAGTCAGAGGGTCCCAGCCTTGTTCATTTATCTTCACACTCGGTGTTATCTTAATAGAAAGAGGGAAATATAAATATTCAACAACTAATAAAATTAGACAACAAAAAAACCCAAATTTAGGATCGTTGGATAATGTCTGTGTTTGAGGAGAATTCGGTGTTTTTCAAGTTATGGTTTGGTGGCACACGTCACCGCTCGCTGGAACTGGACCCACCTTCCTAGTGGTTGGCATCACGGCATTTTACCCGATCTTCATTGCATGGTAAAGTTGTTCCAATACCCTACCCTGAGATCCATTAAAATTGGAGAGGGGTTGGGTGACTAATGTCATTGTGAGTTTATGATCTTCATTTAATTAGTGAACCTCTCATATTCAAATGGCGTTGTTTCAGAGATTGAGGAGTCAATCCAGTTAATGGCTTGACATGATGTTGGTCTCGCCACCGCCGCTTGTCTGTTGTAGGAAAAGAAAAAGAGAAATAAAATAAAATTGTTATTTTATTGTTCATTTAATATTCCAAAATATATCATTCTCTCCCGACCTACTATAGTTTAACTAAAGACTTCCTTAAGAAAATCATGGCATTGCGGATTCGACGGTGCTCTTTGATTTTTAATCTGAGCGCTGGTTCAAATGTTTTAAAATGTCACTCGCACCTTTACTAATCATACCTTAAAAAAATTTCATAAATTCATTCCAGGCACACCGGGCCTCAAAAACATGCACTATCAATTTTCGGAGTCTCTTAATAATTCCCTAAAATTAAGAAATACATAGAAAATCTGAGTTCTTACATTTTCCCCACCATTGGGGTTTTCATCCCTGAAATCCATAACATAGACTAAGGAAACAAAAGTGGGTATGAAGAACGATTCGGAGCCTCTTGGTCCCATGTTCTCTCCTAGAGGTTTCTATGCTGCCAGCGAAAGCACACACAATGTATCAATTGTCCATGAAGGAATCGCTCCTGTCGATCCACAATCTCCATTGGATCCTCCTTCAATGCCCCCCATCATCAATGTCTATCTCACCATGGTCGCTGATGTGAGATGGGTCAGGAATGTATCTCCTACTCTAGAATACCTTGAAGATTCCGTGTACCCTCTCCAACTACAGTGGTAGTGCCAAGAGGTATTCCACCTCACCAATATTCTGAAGTATCTGAAATGGTCCGGTAAACCTCAGTGAATAATTGTCACCTCATCCAAATCTCCAAAGTCCATGTCGAGGGGTGTCTCACAAGAATATGTGGTCCCCCTCCTAGATTTCTAGAGGACTCTATCTCCTATCATAAAAAGACTTTTGTCTCCTCCATGCAGTCTTCATCCGCTCCCGGATGATCTGCACCTTCTTGGTGGTAGCCTATACTAACTTTGGACCCATAAGTGCTGACTCCCATGGGTCTGTACAGCAAAGAGATGATCTGCATGGTTAACCGTACAAGGCCTCAAATGGTTCATTACCAATGGTGGAGTGATATATGTTGTTGTATGCTAACTTCAAATAGTGAAGGTGATCCTCCAAACTACAACCAAAATCTGGGACACATGCACGAAGCATGTATCCAGTGTCTAAATATTATGCTCTATCTGATCATCTGTCTATGGATTAAAGGTAGTTCTCAAATGTAGATGAGTCCTGAACACCTCTGGTAATCCCTTCCACAAACTAGATGTAAATCATGTGTCGCAATTAGATACTATTGTCGATGGTACCCCTTGAAGCTGTACAATCTCTTCTATGCTGAGGCGTCCCAAGAACTCTACTCATACCTACTCTAGGATGGGTTGGAAGTGGGCCAACATGGTATGTCAGACAATGATAACCAGGATAGATTCATGTTCCCAGGATGTATGTGGAAGCCCAGTCACAAATTCCACAGAGACACCATCCCACTTCCACTGCGGCACCTCTAGTGGCTGTGCTAAGCCTACTAAAACCTGATGCTCAACCTTCACATTCTGGCAAGTTATTCATTTTGAAACAAACTCTGCCACTTATTTCATCATTCCTATACACCAATGCTGATTCCAGTGGTCCTGGTACATCTTTTCCACACTAGGATGTACCGCTAGAGTCGATGTATGAAACTCCCTAAAAACCTACTACCGTAGTTCCACTGGTACCACAGTGCATCATCTAATGAGAATGATGTGCTCCCCACAATCTATAAAACCATCAAGTTCCTATCTTTAGGATATCTGACCAGGCCAACCCTCACAGTCAATTTCCCCATGTTGTGTCTCCTGAACTCACTAAAGAAGTGGGGGAGTGACAGTCATAGACTAGAGTTAAGCTTCACTATCTCTATCCAAAAATAATATTTGCAATGCAGCTAGCTGCTCTATCACCTCACTCACCAACTATAGACCAGACCTCCTGTTGAGTGTGTCTGCTACTACATTCTCTATCCCAGAAGTGTAGACTATCTCCAAGTCATAGTCTTGGAGGAATTCTAGCCAAAGCCACTGTCTCAGGTTCATGCCATTCTTTAAGAAGATATAAATGAGATTCTTGTATTCCGAGTAAACTCTAAAACGATCACCCATCAGGTAACGTCGCCACATCCTCATGGAGAAGGTAACAGCCCGAGATTTTATGAAAAATATATATATTTTTTATTTCACTAATGTCTTGTGTTGTACGCTACACCAAAAGGAGCTTGCACAACACGCATCCTTGACTTGCCTTGCATTACACGCAATCACGACCTTCCTCGATAGCGTATGTAGTACACAATACCGAGTTTCACTAAACAACGATATGCTATTAAAATATTAATATAACTAGCCGTTATGAATAGTAATAACCACATTTTAAAATTTTAGAAATTTTAGCTCTCAAAATGGACTTTATTTTTGGATTCGGAGTATCGAATTTAGCCTAAGGTGAAATTTTGGTACTTTTCGGATAACTTTCATATTCTGATGAATAGTGAAAATTACTAAATTATAATTAAAAACAACTTTTTTAATCAAAATAATTAATAGTGATAAATTATTAATTTTAGTGGTTTTAAAGTATATTTAGAATATATTTTTACAATTTAATACAATGTTGGTCATTGGATGTAATTTCACATTTAAACCAGACATAAACAAGTGTCAATCTTTTGATAGATATTGTTTTTTAAAAACACGCTATTTGTTTTAACAGCGGGATTTAATTATAAAATTAATTAATGAAACTTCTATGTTATGAATTTGGTAAAATAGACTTCATTTTTGAATTTGGAATATAAAATATACCTTAGGATGAAATTTTGGCATTGTTTTGAAAAACATCAATTTTTGATGAATAGTGAAACCACTAAGTGGTAGGTTAAAAACTGAATTTTGCATAAAACTTAATTTTACCGCTTCTGTGAATGGAATTTCGAAAATCCGAGAGACACGGTTAATATCAAGGACTAAAATGTGGTTCAATGAGATGAAAATAATTTTTGGTGAATAGTAACTTTTTACTTTTTTTACCACGGTTAAAGGTAAATAGGGTAATTAAGGGTAAAAATGATATTAATATTACCCTAACACATGTCCTAATCCTATTGGACAAGTGTATTTCGACCAAAAACAAACTTAGGAATAAAATATGACCATTTAGGCCCACTTGGGTTAGATTAGGACATTTATTATTAATTTATTTAAAGAAGGGTTAAAAGAGTTAAAATCAACGTTTATTTACTAAAACATTTTTAATATGGGGTTATACATAAGATAAATTTGACTATAAATATTCATTAGAAAGATAAAAAGATTTCCTACATAATTTTATTTTATTTGGAATGTTTAGACATTAAATAATTTAATTTATGTGTGACACAACGATGATGCAGTAATTATCTTATTAATGAAATATTGACATAATTGATGTTATAAATACCCAAATAAAAATAATTTGAGACTTTTTATGAATTCCACTAATTTTCTAGGTTACTATGATATATTAGTGTTGATTTTATAAACTTTTTTCGAACATATAATTCTGTTATGACTTTCACAAAAATCATATATCAAATAGTGTCAAAATTGACACAAAATAGTTTTTAAATAAAATATTATATTATTAATTGTTATTTTATTCTTAAAAATCTAAGGATCGGCCAAATGACTTATATAAGGATATATATATTAATAATAAACAATTTGGGGTTCGTTTGGCATGTTATAGGAAGTGTATTAACCATATAGTGAAAGAAAACAAAAATACACGGTAAAAGTTAAATTATTTAACTTAGAGTTAAACCTAATTGATAAGGTTAAAATAATACCCTAAAGTTGTCTAAATCCTATTGGCTGATAGGATTTCGACCCATCCCCACTTTAGCTTCGAAATACGACCCTTTGGAACCATTATAAACCGATTTTGACTTTAATATAAAATAATATTTTGAGATATTCCTAAGGTGCCCCTCTCGTCCCTTATAAAAGGACACCTCCTCCCCCTCCTCCTCACACCAATTTGAGCACTCAATCTCGGCCAACCCCTGCCAAAATCTCTTATCCACTTCCCTAGAAACATCCTAGAGGTTCTGGTCTTCCCCAAACACCAATTTCGGTTCCCTAAGAGGAGGTCTCAAAGAGGCGCTTCAAAGAAGAGGTAATTACCGTTACCAATTCTTTCATCTTTATTTCTTCTTCCACTTCTTCTTCTTAGGTTGTTTCATTATGAAGTAATAACATCAGTATCATTCATATACTGATATGTTATTATAAGTATTAAACAACCCTATTTCACCATCTATCCATCCTACGGAAAATGAAATCACCGCGCGTGCGTACGTACGGAATACCGTCTCCACGCCGTGGTGTAATCTATTTTCCACCACCACCTTACACGGATGGGTATAATGGTGTAAATAATAACTATACATAGTTATTACAACATCATATTGATTCTGATATATTGTATAATCCACTCCAATTCAATTCAATATTTATGGAAATGATATCATCGCTCGTGCGTACGTACGGACTACCGTCTCCGCGATGCGATGAGATTCATTCTCCATATTAACCATTTAAGAATGATTATGAAGTATATATAAGAAATAATAATGAAATATATGACATTATAAAGCTACTGGATTTATGTATATATATATATATGTCATCTACTTACTTCCATTCAAGATAATAAGGAAAGGAAAACAGCGTTCATGCGTACCTACGGACTACCGTCTCCATGAACGGTGTTTTTCATTTCATTTATCTATCAATTATATATATATATATATACTGAATATATATGATATATAAATCATATTTTATATTCTGGAAGTAAGTAAATCATGATATAAGTAATAATAATGTCAATAACAACAAGTCAAAACACCTACGATAAATGAAACGATTTTACCCAAAACGCTTCTTTAACATGGAATTTACAAAAGAACGGGTAATATAATGTCATAAGTGAACCATATATGATATCATAACAATTAATATGATTCTGTAATAAGTCAATGACATTATTTAAATCATTATACAGAAGGTTCGGACACATATGAAGCAAATCGGACCTAAGGTAAGGGAAATATCACAATCTCATTTTTATCCGAGATTGTTTATACTTTGGTATTTACTGGGGTGTATTTTATCATCCACATCTATGTTTCCTCAGTATGTAATGGTATTTCCATCCACCTACAATTGTTTAAATCCAATTTTACCCTTTGGTGAGTTTTTAGTAAAAGATATGAAAGGAATCTTTTGTCGTTTTTCGTACGAGGTACATTTTGACTTTTTCGACAAAAGTACAAAGAATGTTTTTTTTAACTTATACGGCACGAACGGATTTATACTGTTTTATAAAGCCTTATTTTCATGAAGCTTCCTCTAAAATATTTCATGACTATTTTCAATAAAATCTCTTTCTTTTAAAATTGCATGATGTTTTGTGAAAAGAAATTGATTTTGAAGAAGAGAGGATATTTTCCTCAAGAATTCAATTCAAGTGTTTTATCAAAATTATTTTCCATATAAGATAATAAAGGGTTCAATTTCTATCCATATTTTTACATTGATTTGATTATGTTATGATGGAATTATTTTTATGAATTCCTTTATCGTATATGAATTGTTTTATGATGTCATGATGTTTAAGATTCCCATTTTTATTACATGGGTTATGAAATGATGTATGGTTTATGATTTTGTGGCACACATAAGAATGGTATCATTATGAGATGGGTGGGACCTATATCTCCCTCCAATGCATTGGGTAAAGATTTTATATCTCATGAGATAGACATGGCTGGAATGGTAGGTTATACCGGTTCAGTGAAACAGGACTGAAACGAGGGTTACTCGATTCAGAAAGGGACTTTGTCCACTAAGATAGTCTTGGCAATGAGTCTTGACTAACAAGAAATGATTCTCTATGATTATGTGTGAATGACACAAAGTTTCATGTTTTATGTTATGATTATTGTGATTACATTTCACTTCCATGATTTATCCCATGTTATGAAATTATGCTCTCTTTTGCAGGTTAAGATTTCCAAAATGTTATGTTCTTATGAATACGATGTGATTGATATTTCTTTTGTTTACCCTTACTGAGCATTTGAGCTCACCCTTTTATGTTTTCTTTTACCATGGATATAAAGAAAGGTTTTAGGTAAAAAAAAGGAAGATCTTTATAGGAGATGTTGAAGATCTTTCACCACGATTAGAAGATTACGTTCCGAGTTTCCAAAGACACTAAACTATTACGATCCTTGTGTGTGTGTTTTTTTATGTACTAAGTATTCCACAAATGTAATGTAATGTCAATGTACGTCAAGGCTCCGGGTCTCTACAGTTGGTATCAGAGGAAAGGTTTAGTCAACCTTTGGAAACTGGGATGTGAAAACGTTAGTGAGATCCCTAGAGATATTTCTAAGGTATGTCTAGGGATGCCCCTAAGGATAAGTATACGTATAGGATATAGTCCTAGAACTATGGTAACGATATTAGATTAAACCAAAGATGTTAGATATTTAAGTTACTCCCCCTTTATTATGATTTTTGCCTCTCACACTATTCTTTTTGGGTTTTAGAAAATGGCTGGAAACAAGGTGATTCACGATAATGGAGGATATGATGGACAATGGAATGATATTCTTCATGAGAAACCAAATGAAATGGGATTTGGAAGTCCAAACATCATTATTATGCCGAATCAGCAATCTCATAATATGATCAATAAAGTAAAATTTGGTAGGTTTCCTGACTCGGCTAATAAGAGAATGATGGAGTTTCATGATGATCATAGAGGAAAGAAAGTTCAATTTCCCCAATGTAAATCATGTGGGAAGAGGCATCAAGGAGAATGTTTCAAAGGAACTGGAAGATGCTTTGGGTGTGGAAAAGAAGGACACAAAGCCAGTAAGTGGAAAGGAAAAGGTTCAGTTAACACCAGGGATGAGGATAATGGTATTGCTATGACATCAACAATGGTTAAATGTTTTAAATGTGGAATGTACGGGAATTATGCAAACCAATGCCCTAAGGGAAAGTCTCGTGAAGAGAATCAGTATGGTCGTATGGGTAGTATTTATGTTGATGATGATGAAGAGACTACAAATGATATGTGAGATGAAAGAATTGTTGAAGCTTGTTCAATGGTTTAAGAAGGTAGTGGAATGATTACATGTTTATCAAGTGTAATGTTGTATAAAGAATCTCATGGTACTATGGAATAAAGAGACATCTAAGGATTGTTACATTGTTGTCTTTCCTTGAGTTTTGAAAGTGTGTGATTAATGCTACCAGTATCCATGAAAGGTTATTCAGATATTTTTGGAAATAAGATGATATGCGCATAATGAAGGGAAAACGAGAAAACGAAATGTTTAACAGTATTCATGAGCACATGATTGATATAAGGACTAAGTGATATCATGGTTTGAGTATATAGAATTTTGAGGATTTTGGTATGTGGAAAGTGTTAACTTTTAACTACATTCATGTTTTCACTAAGGTATTCAAGAGAATACACGATTAAGGACTTTGAATGTTTGGAATGTGACCAACAAAACATATCTTATGATATATGGGGATCGACGATGGTGTTAAATCTCTGGTAATCGTTTTCACTATGTTATGAGATTGGACTGCAGTATTTTGGATAAGCCTAAAGGTTGGAATGGATTTTGTTGGACATAAGTTAGTATTGTTTAAGGATATAACTTTTTTTTATGTGATGTTATAGTAATGTAGTTTTAGAAAAAGGACAACCTGCAGGACGGGCGACAGCCCATCGCGTCGGACAAGGCTGTGGGAATCGAACTCACAACCGAAGTGCGACTGGCCTTTATCGCCTGCCACTGGCCTACAGGAAGTCCCTGTTTAGTAGAAACTAGTTTTATTATATTAAGCAGTATGATATATGAAGTATAAGTCCATTTTAGGAACCATATATGATTAATCTCACTATAGATTAACTTATGTATATAATTTTTGCTAACCTTTTGTTTGAGACAGATGGAATGACCTGTCATTCTATCACATGATCTGCTAACACTTCACGAATAACAAATTCAACTTCATTTATTTAAGAGATGAAGTAGAAATTGTTAAAGGCACGAACAACAGTGAGATTGTACCAAAATAAAGTAAGTATTTATTCTTATTCAAATTATTTAACTTTAGGGAAATGATCTTGAAAACCAAAAATGTTGTCCTAGTGATCTTATACCTGATTAATCAGATGGTACCTTAGATTGTCACAAATTTATGGATTTGTGATTACTGGATTTTCCATAGCCATGTTCTCTACCAAACTCCATCAGAACATGATGGTTAGATTTCTCTTCCATATCCATATTTTCACCTATGTGGAAACCCAATGATTAGTTTATTTGGGTAATCGTTACATTTCATAATTTAGTTTTTAAAGCCAAGTTTTGGTATTCCTTTTTACGATGTGGGTTTCTATTAAAGAAACTTTCGAATAGTAAACCATTTATAACCCCGACGAATTTCGAGGGTGAAATTCATTTTAAGGGGGGTAGAATGTAACAGCCCGAGATTTTATGAAAAATATTTTTTTTTATTTCACTAATGTCTTGTGTTGTACGCTACACCAAAAGGAGCTTGCACAACACGCATCATTGACTTGCCTTGCATTACACGCAATCACGACCTTCCTCGATAGCGTATGTAGTACACAATACCGAGTTTCACTAAACAACGATATGCTATTAAAATATTATTATAACTAGCCGTTATGAATAGTAATAACCACATTTTAAAATTTTAGAAATTTTAGCTCTCAAAATGGACTTTATTTTTGGATTCGGAGTATCGAATTTAGCCTAAGGTGAAATTTTGGTACTTTTCGGATAACTTTCATATTCTGATGAATAGTGAAAATTACTAAATTATAATTAAAAACAACTTTTTTAATAAAAATAATTAATAGTGATAAATTATTAATTTGAGTGGTTTTAAAGTATATTTAGAATATATTTTTACAATTTAATACAATGTTGGTCATTGAATGTAATTTCACATTTAAACCAGACATAAACAAGTGTCAATCTTTTGATAGATATTGTTTCTTAAAAACACGCTATTTGTTTTAACAGCGGGATTTAATTATAAAATTAATTAATGCAACTTCTATGTTATGAATTTGGTAAAATAGACTTCATTTTTGAATTTGTAATATGAAATATACCTTAGGATGAAATTTTGGCATTGTTTTGAAAAACATCAATTTTTGATGAATAGTGAAACCACTAAGTGGTAGGTTAAAAACTGAATTTTGCATAAAACTTAATTTTACCGCTTCTGTGAATGGAATTTCGAAAATCCGAGAGACACGGTTAACATCAATGACTAAAATGTGGTTCAATGAGATGAAAATAATTTTTGGTGAATAGTAACTTTTTACTTTTTTTACCACGGTTAAAGGTAAATAGGGTAATTAAGGGTAAAAATGATATTAATATTACCCTAACACATGTCCTAATCCTATTGGACAAGTGTATTTCGACCAAAAACAAACTTAGGAATAAAATATGACCATTTAGGCCCACTTGGGTTAGATTAGGACATTTATTATTAATTTATTTAAAGAAGGGTTAAAAGAGTTAAAATCAAAGTTTATTTACTAAAACATTTCTAATATGGGGTTATACATAAGATAAATTTGACTATAAATATTCATTAGAAAGCTAAAAATATTTCCTAGATAATGGTATTTTATATGTAATGTTTAGACATTAAATAATTTAATTTATGTATGACACAACGATGATGCAGTAATTATCTTATTAATGAAATATTGACATAATTGATGTTATAAATACACAAATAAATATAATTTGAGACTTTTTATGAATTACACTAATTTTATAGGTTACTATGATATATTAGTGTTGATTTTATAAACTTTGTTCGAACATATAATTCTGTTATGACTTTCACAAAAATCATATATCAAATAGTGTCAAAATTGACACAAAATAGTTTTTAAATCAAATATTATATTATTAATTGTTATTTTATTCCTAAAAATCTAAGGTTCGGCCAAATGACTTAGATAAGGATATATATATTAATAATAAACAATTTGGGGTTCGTTTGGCATGTTATAGTAAGTGTATTAACCATATAGTGAAAGAAAAAAAAAAGACACGGTAAAAGTTAAATTATTTAACTTAGAGTTAAACCTAATTGATAAGGTTAAAATAATACCCTAAACTTGTCTAAATCCTATTGGTTGATAGTATTTCGACCCATCCCCACTTTAGCTTCGAAATAATACCCTTTGGAACCATTATAAACCGATTTTGGCTTTAATATAAAATAATATTTTGAGATATTCCTAAGGTGCCCCTCTCCTCCCTTATAAAAGGACACCTCCTCCCCCTCCTCCTCACACCAATTTGAGCACTCAAGCTCGGCCAAACCCTTCCAAAATCTCTTCTCCACTTCCCTAGAAACATCCTAGAGGTTCTGGTCTTCCTCAAAGACCAATTTTATTGCCCTAAGAGGAGGTCTCAAAGAGGCGCTTCAAAGAAGAGGTAATTACCGTTACCAATTCTTTCATCTTTATTTCTTCTTCCACTTATTCTTCTTAGGTAGTTTCATTATGAAGTAATAACATGAGTATCATTAATATACTGATATGTTATTATAAGTATGAAACAACCCTATTTCACCATCTATCCATCCTACGGAAAAAGAAATCACCGCGCGTGCGTACGTACGGAATACCGTCTCCACGCCGTGGTGTAATCTATTTTCCACCACCACCTTACACGGATGGATATAATGGTGTAAAGAATAACTATACATAGTTATTACAACATCATGTTGATTCTGATATATTGTATAATCCACTCCAATTCAATTCAATATTTATGGAAATGATATCATCGCTCGTGCGTACGTACGGACTACCGTCTCCACGATGCGATGAGATTCATTCTCCATGTTAACCATTTAAGAATGATTATAAAGTATATATAAGAAATAATAATGAAATATATGACATTATAAAGCTACTGTATTTATGTATATATATATATATATATATTTATGTCATCTACTTACTTCCATTCAAGACAATAAGGAAAGGAAAACAGCGTTCATGCGTACGTACGGACTACCGTCTCCAGGAACGGTGTTTTTCATTTCATTTATCTATCAATTATATATATATATATATACTGAATATATATGATATATAAATCATATTTTATATTCTGGAAGTAATTAAATCATGATATAAGTAATAATAATGTCAAGAACAACAAGTCAAAACACCTACGATAAATGAAACGATTTTACCCAAAACGCTTCTTTAACATGGAATTTACAAAAGAAAGGGTAATATAATGTCATAAGTGAACCATATATGATATCATAACAATGAATATGATTCTGTAATAAGTCAATGACATTATTTAAATCATTATACAGGAGTATCGGACACATACGAAGCAAATCGGACCTAAGGTAAGGGAAATATCACAATCTCATTTTTATCCGAGATTGTTTATACTTTGGTATTTACTGGGGTGTATTTTATCATCCACATCTATGTTTCCTCAGTATGTAATGGTTTTTCCATCCACCTAAAATTGTTTAAATCCAATTTTACCCTTTGGTGAGTTTTTGGTAAAAGATATGAAAGGAATCTTTTGTCGTTTTTCGTACGAGGTACATTTTGACTTTTTCGACAAAAGTACAAAGAATGTTTTTTTAACTTATACGGAACGAACGGATTTCTACTGTTTTATAAAGCCTTATTTTCATGAAGCTTACTCTAAAATATTTCATGAATATTTTCAATAAAATCTCTTTCTTTTAAAATTGCATGATGTTTTGTGAAAAGAAATTGATTTTGAAGAAGAAAGGATATTTTCCTCAAGAATTCAATTCAAGTGTTTTATCAAAATTATTTTCCATATAAGATAATAAAGGGTTCTATTTCTATCCATATTTTTACATTGATTTGATTATGTTATGATGGAATTATTTTTATGAATTCCTTTATCGTATATGGATTTTTTTATGATGTCATGATGTTCAAGATTCCCATTTTTATTACATGGGTTATGAAATGATGTATGGTTTATGATTTTGTGGAACACATAAGAATGGTATCATTATGAGATGGGTGGGACCTATATCTCCCTCCAATGCATTGGGTAAAGATTGTATATCTCATGAGATAGACATGGCTGGAATGGTAGGTTATACCGGTTCAGTGAAACAGGACTGAAACGAGGGTTACTCGATTCAGAAAGGGACTTTGTCCACTAAGATAGTCTTGGAAATGAGTCTTCACTAACAAGAAATGATTCTCTATGATTATGTGTGAATTCCACAAAGTTTCATGTTTTATGTTATGATTATTGTGATTACATTTCACTGCAATGATTTATCCCATGTAATGAAATTATGCTCTCTTTTGCAGGTTAAGATTTCCAAAATGTTATGTTCTTATGAATACGATGTGATTGATATTTCTTTTGTTTACCCTTACTGAGCATTTGAGCTCACCCTTTTATGTTTTCTTTTCCCCAGGATATAAAGAAAGGTTTTAGGTAAAAAAAAGGAAGATCTTTATAGGAGATGTTGAAGATCTTTCACCACGATTAGAAGATTACGTTCCAAGTTTCCAAAGACACTAAACTATTACGATCCTTGTGTGTGTGTTTTTGTTATGTACTAAGTATTCCGAAAATGTAATGTAATGTCAATGTACGTCAAGGATCCGGGTCTCTACAGGCACTACTCCTAATTCCAGGTCATGGGTAGTGTAGTTCTGCTCATGTCTCTTAGATATCCAAAACCATACGTGATCACTACAAGCTCCTACATCGGGACACATCCATGTCTAATCCCAATGTGTCTCATTAGACAACATACTCAATTCCCTCTTCTAGTAGCCTCATGATTGGGGCACTAATCAGTCTCTACCTCTACTCCTAAAAACAATTTTGACATATCTCCATATATACGAAGGTTTGTCCCTTCATCGTCAATGCTGACAAGGGTTACAAATATCTATAAATGTCTTGTAAGAATCTCCTATAGTACACACCCTATCCCAAGAAACTATTAACCTCGGTCACACTCATTGGTGGATCCTAAGAATTCATTGCCTATATCTTTGCTGGATCTACCACAACTATTTCCTTTGAGATAATGTGTCCCAAAAAGTGGACCTCATGTATCCAAAACTGGCACTTCAAGAGCTTACCATAATGCCAGTGCTCTTGGAGTGTATCCATACCTATCTACATATGATAGACATTCTCCTCCTTCGACACCAAGTATATCAAGATTTCGTCAATTAAGACCACTAGAATGTTACCGATGTATGGATAAAATATCTTTTTCATGAGTCCCATGAACACTTATGGGGTGTTGGACACACCAAATGGCATAACCAGGAAAACATAGTGTCCATACCGACATCTGAAGGTTGTCTTCTGCACATCTTCATCTCGTCCCATGAGTTGATGAAAGCCTGATCTGAGGTCTATCTTCAAAAACCAATGATCCGCCTTTAACTGATCAATGAGATCATCAATCCTCGGAAGTGGATACATGTTCATCAGGGTAACCTAGTTCAGGAACTGATAGTCTACACAGAGTCTCAAACTCCCATCTTCCTTTTTGGCGAACAAAATCAGGGCTGCCCATGGAGAAACTCTGGGACTTACATACCCCTTTTTCTGAAAGTCCTCTAGCTGTACTCATAATTGACGAACCTCTGTGGGAGCCATTCGATATGCGGGTGTAGATAACGGTTTCGTCTATGGGTATAGGTTGAGGTAAATGTCTACCTATCTACATGGAGGAAGTCTCAAAACATCATCAGTAAAGACATTGACATACTGGTCCACCACTACAGGATACCTCAGACTATCAACATCAACTGCTTCAAGGGCAAGGCTAGCCAACTGATTTGTGATCGGCTGCACCCACCTCCAAGAAAGTACATCATGTGCAGCTAAGGATCCCTTCTCACTACTTAAGGAAAACCTGGCCCCATCCTTATTAAGACACCACACTTTGTGCCTAATACAGTCAGTCTGAGCATAGACTATGGATAACCAGTCTGGACCCATGATGATGTCGTAATGCCACGATGCCGCTACTATAATATACTATCTGAATATCTCTCCTCCTAGAATTATATCACACCTATAGAACCAGTGTGTAATCATCAAATATCCTCCCATATGTGTCTCTAGCTGTACAGATCGATCCAACGGCTCACTTGGAATCTACAAGCTCCAAACGAGGGTTGTGGAAATAAATGAGTGATTGAACCCGTTTCTATAAGTACTGTAGCTAGTGCAGAGTAGACACAGATTGTACCTCTAATCATCTTTAGAGCACCTTTTTCGTAGGCCTTAGCTTCATGGAGCTGAGCTCGTCCCTGTCCTACGGCTCTATGTGGTCGGGGTGCACCTCCTAGAGGTGGTGGTGGTAGAACCTTGAATCACCACCCACCACCTACTGCATGGACATCTCCTTTGCCTCATTTTCCACCCTATGGACCTTCTCACTTGAACCTTTTCCTCTATCTTGGTAGTCCCTCAACTCCCTTTTGGTCATCCGTGTGACATGTCAGCTAGTCGCCAGCCATGTGTCCATGCCCATCGCAGAAGTAAATATGACTGCTCTTCATCTTTCCTCCTCTATCACATGATCCCTGCACCACAGAACCTGTATCATGACGTCATCCACAAATATTGTATGGCGTTCATGGGACCCTGTGTTATCCATCTACGGCCTACTGCAGATGAATCTGCTACATAATGTCTGGTGGTGGCTAACATTATCGGTGGCTTCTCATCTCGAAAGATCTCCACCAAAAGTTCTAGCTCTAATACCTGATAATACGTCTGAATGATGAGTGATATCATCTATGATCTGAACTCCCATAAGAGACCTTTCTCATAGGTCCGGGCCCTGAAGAAAGGGTCACATAAGATGTCGGTGGAGTAGTGGGAGACATCAATGAACTTTACCGAGTACTGGGGAACAATCATGATTCCCTACTATAAGTGATGCAGATCTTATATGCATACTGAGTATAGGGTCGCTGGGACGAACTATGCCTTGAAAATGCACTCAATGTCCACCAAGATGAGGGTCTCCTCATAGTATAATTGGTGTGTCAGACTCCACAATCTCCCAAATTCTCCCGAGAAGAGACTAGCAACTAGGATTACCATCAGATCATCTGGTGTCCCAACTAAGTGAAAAATTCTTCCTACAACCTCCATCCAGTCCTCAGTCTCCTGTAAATCTGTCTTTCCTCGGAACCTCAGAGGCCACTGCTTCTGAAACTCATTCAACATGCTCAATCAGCTTGCACCCTTTTTTGGTGGGGATGGTGGAAATGGCTTCCCAACAGGTAGTGGTTCTACTAGTACACCACCCGAAGGTACTAACACCATAAGAGTTCCCTCCACTGAGGCCTCATTTCTCATTGGTCCGTATCATTTACTTTCTCAGAAATCATGGATGGATACCTATGTGGAGGCATCCATAAAGAAAACAGATGTGTCACGGTCAATAAGTTACACATGGTGAGATGAATCAATGAAATAATAAGAATAGAAATTCAGACCACACACAATCAGTATTTTCCTGCACTAGGCCGGAAATCATAATTCAGGGTCCTACTGTATGGATACAGCAGCTACTACACCAATACTAGATTCCCCAAACTAAAAACCAATCTCATTACACAAAACACTATTTCTACATAGTAAGGAATAGAGCCATAGTTCTTCGGTAAAACTGAATCTGCTAATACCACTTTGTCAGGGTCCATACCCCAGGGACCATGTCGGGACTACCCCAAACCCACATTCCATAGGCTAGGGGATGGAGACCAGAACTTGAATGGAATATCCCTATAATGGGAAGAAATTTCCTTTAATCTTGTACAAAAACACAATCCAAGAACACAACACGAAGCAACCACGAAGAAAACTGCTATATTAAAAAGTGTACTGAAAGTAAAGGGGCAGCAATAAAATCCCAACTAGAATGTACAAGTTCAATCGAAATAGAAAACATCTCCTACAATGTCTACCATGGATCCTACCTGAAATGTAGGTACAACCAACGATCAGTAGTCACTATAGCACATCACATCAAATTTTCGACTTTTGAGCACCATCCAGTCCTGGCTCCCTCAGTCTAAATCAATGTTGTATGTCGTCTGTAGAGGACACATCAAGGTGTGGGCGTATCCCATGTAGGGTTTATTATAATAATACTCAGTAGAGACCCCAAGACCCCTTAAGGTCTCCCAAAGTTCCAAAAAGTAAAGAACCACCAAGCATGACTTCAACCACAATGCACGATGTAGTAGTCATCAACTCTACTTAGGTATATTTCCATTAATGTACTTATGTAATAAAAATATAAACATCTCATACATGATGAAACATAAGGCTCCAACGTTCAATCCGTTTTTACAACTAATCCACGAGGGAAGAAAACCCCAAAGGTAACACCACGAAGGTTAGACCACAATGGAAAAAGTGCCACAAAGTTAACACCATGAAGGACAAAGTAACACAAAGGTAACATCATGAAGGTTACACCATGAAGTTAAAAGTACCTCAAAGGTAATGACTTAGCCCACCCAAGTTATATAACTTATGTAAAAAAGTACAGATAATTAGTCGTAAATCTTGATCATCTTATTTTGTCGAGAATCTCTGTTGCAGACCCACACATGATCGATATATCCTGACCCACATAGGATCACTAGTTGCTAACCTAGATAGGATCAAGAGATACTGACCCACATAGGATCACTAAGTGCTGACCCACACAGGATCATTAGATGTTGAAACACACTGGATCGATGTTCTTTCTTCACATTACAGTCAACCACCGGATTCTCGAAATTAGAAGACATGATTCCAAGAGGATCTGATCCTCAAGAAATCAGTCACACCAGAACTACCATAAAGGTCCACTATGAAGTATCCCAATGGACTGCTATGTCGTAATGGTTCCAATGTGACATATGGTGTGTCAATCGGACACTCGGTCTTTATGTTATAAACATTATATTTCTGAGGACCTGGTTGGATTTAGATTCGATCCAACTCGGGCATAATCCATAATTCTTGAAAAATAATGTGGATTATACCAAAAGGACCGTCTCAATCCAAGGATCCCAGCTCCATAGATGGTTCTTCATATAGATGCTTGATTTACATGTTATGGAACTTTTATTAAAACTGGTCCTAAATGGGTCCGGGTCCGGTCGGAATCAGTCAGACAGACCCATCCTGACCCGATCCAGGTATGACATGGCCCGACCCTCCTGGGTGGTGTACCCTATTGGGTTGGCATAGCCCTTCCCACAGAGGGGTGTAGCCGACTGGTCTTGCACGGCCCGCTGGAGTTTGGCCCGCCCTAGATGTCTGCCATGACTTTATGTCGCGACCCTCTCTCTGATGACGTGTGGTTTCACGATTCTCAGCCATCTGCGACTGGTCTGATCCGGCCACAGCCTTCTTCTCTCGAGGCGTGCAACGGCTCGGCGCCATCTCCTTCACAGTAGGCTAGTGTCGGGCGATGCTATCACCTCCTCTACCGGCAAACATAGCTAGAGGTTTTCCACAGGTCAATCGGTGAGCTCTATTGGCCCATTTTTATACCAGAAGGTGACAATGGACCCTACATTATGCCCGCTTTGTTGCTAAACCCACTTTTCTGGGTTTCATCTAACCCGAATAAATATCTTGTGAAGAACACATTAAATTTCAATAAAATGCAGAGGGTCTGGGCCTTGTTCGTTTTGCTTGTTCCCTCTACGTTAGCTTAATAACAAGAGGGTAGTATTATGATTTAACAAATGTTGAAATTATACAAGAAATAATCCCTTCATCAAGATCATTAGAGAACATCCACATTTGAGAATGATTCTTTGTTCATCGGTTCGTGATTCGGTGGCTCTCTTCACCGCTCACTGGAACTTGTCCCATCCTCCATGTGGTCGGTGTCCCGGTATTTTACCCGAGCATAGTTGATTGGTGAAGTCGTGCAAATACTCTACTTCAAGCACCATATAAATAGGATAGGGGAAGGTTGAGTAATATTGTTGTGAATTTATGAGTTTCATTTAATGAATGATCCTTCCAAATTACAAAGTGTTGTTACAAATATTGAAGAGTCAAGACAATTAATGGCATGACATGACGTCGGTCATGCCACCGCCACTAGTTCGTTAGAGAAAAGAAAAGGAAAAAACTAAATTTGTAATTTTATTAATTTTTTAATAGTCCAAAATCTATCTTTTTCTCCTGACCTAATACAGTTGAAGTGCTTCCTTCCATAATAGAATTGTGGTGCTACGGATTCAACGGTGCTCTTAGATTTTTAATATTATAAATGGTTCAAAAGTTAGAAATCATTGATCACGCATTTACTAAACATACCTTAATAAAAGTTTAGAAATTTATTCATGGCACACCGGACCCCAGAATTATGTGATGTCAATTTTTGTAGACTCATAATAGTTAAATATAATTAAAAAAATTACATGGAAAATCCAGGTCTTTAAAAATGATGAATAAACTAATGAATGGTAGTTGGTTTTGAGAATCCACTTCCATTAAATAATTCTTTATTTCATCTCTTTTACTCCACAATAATAATGAATATATAATGGTTAAATTAATTTTATTGAGGGGAAATATGCTAATTTATTTCACTATATATCAATTAAAAACATTGGATTATATTTATTAATTTTTATTGAATTTTAAACCTTTTTATATCATTGATTTTTAAAATTTCTCTTTTAACTTATATTTCTCTACATTTTTTATAATAATTTATTCAAAGGTTGAATAAATTTGAACGGTATGAAAAAATTTATTTATAAATTTATATATAATAAATAATATATTTTATCTATCCATACTGTTTGTGACATATAAAAATGTTAGAAACACCCTTGTTTGTTGTTAAATGTCTGTTAACTGGTACATTCTACAAATATGATGTAAAAGAGTTATAAGATATTAATATATAAAAAATATAATTTATAATGATGAATAATTTTTTTAATAAAATTTTAAAATTCTTCATAATTGTTTCATTTAATATGTTTTTTTTGAAGAAATATTTTAAAAGGGAGAGAAGTATAAGAAAATGATATAGGAGTTCCAAAAAAACTTATTCATTCCTAAGTGTGGTATCTCTGGTAAGATAGTTGACATTCTTTCTAAATGGAGTTTGTTTACTCCATCACACTCCTATGATTTATAAGGTAATAAGAGATTAAATTTGGATATAACATTTGCTTTGGAAATTGAGGGAGGTGTGTGTTTACAAGGGAAGGTGGAGGGGTTATTTATACTAGAAGAAATTCATATTTTCAATGAAAAATATTTAATAAAATACTATATCAAAGTTAAAATAGGTAACAGTTATTTATTAAAAATATAAATAATAAATAATATAATATAGTGGTTTTTGGACAATAATCTCCATTACAAATAAAATAAAAAGGTTTATTAAAAACTTAGGATGAAAATAAAGAAAATTTTTATTTTAATGGATCACTTTCGACCTTACATTTTGGAAAGTTATTTTTTTGTTTAGAAATTATGATTATTTATTTTAATAAATATTTTATTCTATCAAATATGCTTTTTTCCTAAACATCCAATAGAAAAATTATTAGGTCAATATTACATTATGAATTTTTTAATTTAAGATACACTGATTACTTGTAAAAAATATTTTCACACTTCAAGTGAAAATTATGTTATTTAAGAAAATTACACTTCAAAAATTTCATCTAAATAATTTAAAAAACGATATAAATTTTTTAAATTTAATGTTATAACATAGATAATTGTAATTATTAATATTTAAATCATTTTTTAATAAAATGACAAAAAATAATGTTTCAATAAAAATGTTGAAATATTTTCATTTCATTTATTAACAAATAAATTTGTTTTTTGGGATTTATAGTATTTATAGTTATTAATATTTCTCATCATAAATATTATTTATATAACACTTTATTATTATAATGATAAATTGTTATTGTGAAATTCAAGTTATTATTCCCAATTTTCTGGTTACTATTCTTAAGGGTCCAGTTAATATTCAAATAGTGTCATTACAATTCCAACCACCACATCACCACATATAAATAAAAATAGAATCATTTAGTAGATTTCTTTAAAATTATTCCCAAGGATTTAAATATTAATTTTCATTGATTTTGATTTGTTTACTAATATTTTTTTTTAATTTCTATTAATATGGAAATGGGGTGATGATTCTAGAATATTGGGGAGATCGATAGTTTACCCTTTGAGATTTTTTTTCAATTTATAATGTTTATAGTTTTAATTAATTTCATAGATAACTAATGTATTGATTTTAATTATTTATTAATAGTGTTTTTAGTTTAATTCTATTTTTATGATTATAATCCATATATAATATTACACATATTTATTTACGAAAAATTTATCATTTGAAAAGTCTAGGGTGTTACACTTATTAATTGGATTACTATGATACCTTGTATAAATATAACTCTATACAAAATATTCATTATTAAAGCTATTAGTTCTGAAAATTTTGCAATGAAAATCCTAAACTCTTCTATATCACCTCATTACTATCTCTATTGTTGTAAAATAGTACTCTCACTCAGTCGTCTCACTCACCATAAAACTCCACGGCCCATTTTCGCAAGGGTTCATTATAGCACAAATGGTTGATCCAAAATAACATATTAATCTTCTCAAAGTATCCAAAGTATCATATTAACCATGAATATCATATTTACCTTTTTTACATTTATATAATCCTAATATTTTTTACTTGTTTCCATTTACATTCATATCTTCATCTTTAGAGAATTGTTGAGGGGCAAGGTTATTTATATATTATAATACTTTATTATTAATCATAGATTAATCCCCTTCCTAGAAAATATCCATGTTAGTAGAATATTTTTGTTTATTCCTTGAACACTTTCAAACATCATAATTTTTAGTTTTTCGTGTTTTGGATACATACACAGTCTCTATAACATGTGTTTTCTTATAAATACAATCTTATATCTTTTTAAAATATGAGGATTTTTATTTATCCCTATTTAAATTATACTTCATATAACAATTAACATATTATTTATCTGAGTTATGGAAATATAGAATTCCATCTTTTCCTTAATATTTTTTTTAAAATCTAAATTGTTATAATTTACATCTATCATTTTTTAATATTTGATGCTCATGATTTGCACTTCATAATGTTAATTATTCAAATCATCGATATATTTAAAAAGAATATTTTCCTTTATGAAATTATTCTGGAATTATTTATGAAATATTTTCGGTTTCCAATTTTTTTTTTCAAATTCTCAAGTTGAAATAAATTTTCCTGATATACTTTTATCTCGTTCATTTGTATGAACATAAACTGAGTTTCTTATACCTATTCTTAGAAGCTACATTCTTCATCACGAGATAAATTGTAATCATTCATTTTAAAAGTAATAAAATTCTATTAGAATCATCATTTAAATTTTCATCCTTTTATTTATTGAGATGATATTCCTCACACATTGACAACTACTTTCTCTTTTTCTTATTTAGATAAGAAATTATAAATTACATAAGAATAAGGCAAGATTTTTCTACATTAATCATGAGGGATCATATTGTATTCATGTCACATTTATCCCTTTATTCACTTACATTAAATGAGAAAAATTGGATAGGAATGGCAGAACCTATATAGAACTTAATAACACCCAAAATATCACTCCCTTACCGAATCCAATACCTTATTTAGATTTCATAGAAAACAATGATTTAATTTTATCAATGTTTCTACTCAACTTATCTTTAGAGTAAGAGTCACTTTAATATTCTGAGATAATATTAATATACATTTACTTCATTTCATCTATTTAGAAATTTCATGACTAGAATTTTCATTTTTGATCATAAAAATTTCTCTTAAAATTAAATAACTATGGTTAGTTTAATGTAATTGATCGTGACAGAGATTTTTAGTATATATATCATTAAACAATGATATGTTTCTGTAAAAATTATCCTGAAAAAATCAGAAGAACAATTCAAAATTTTTTGTTACATATATATTACCACTAAGTCATCACATGGTTCTTATAGTGTTATTAAACCAAGTAAATAAGTCACCAATATATTAATCATCCACCATTTTATTTTCTGAATACATTAGTCTCATTATTTATAAATTATCATTCATTTATTTTTAATGTAGAAAATATATCTTCCTGAATGTTTCTTAGAATCCTTTGGCCATAACAATTCAATTAACTATTAGAATATAACTTTCAGTGATTGAAAAATGTATAACACTTCTTGATCAACCACCAATTACAAAGTACTTCATAATTGTGGTTATTATTGGAACATCCAATGTGTGTGGAGGAACGGACATGTATAAAATTTTCAATTACTATATAACCAATGGACATGAAATATGGAAATATTCTATTATTATAAATATGATTCATATTTTCAATGATGATAATAATTTTCTAACTATTCACATATATCTTTTCATCCATGGTGTCTCATCTTTTATCAAGATTTAGTAACATTTAAGGATGAAAATAATTTCCTCACCCACATTATGTGTCCAATCAGGATATATTTTTCACTTAGAGGGGGACAAGGTGGGTCATAGATCATTTCATTTTTATAATATCTTGCAAAAAAATAACCTTCTACCATTATTAGATATATATATATATAATTATTCATAACAAGAAGACATGTAAACCCATAATTACATATGTATTTAAATGTTTCTCAATGGTATAAGAGTAATTAATCCTTGGTGTGGTTTATAAAAAATCCAATACCACAAAATGACTAGATACAATACATTAGTTTAGGTAACACTTAACTGGTTATATCCTTTTACTTATACTAAAATATCTTCAAAAAACCGTGCTTATTGTCATCACATAGATATATGATATACATCGTTTTCAAAATAACTACATGAATGTTTACTAATAGACATATGTATATTATAATTTTTCTACATGAAATTTATTCACACTTGATATCCATGCACGTACTTTTTATTCTCCAAATTAATTCTTAGATTCATGAAAGAATTCCCTCCACATACATTACTATAAAATTTCCACATCATCAGATATATATCTAGCACTCTTAATATGTCCATTCATTTTCTAACCTCCATCTAATTCACTCTATAAACTAATACCACTTCTTATATTCAATTTGCATGACTAACTATAAGTATTGTATATATGATACTACCTAATATGAATCTACAAACAATATAAATCTAAACAAACATTTTTTTACTATTTTTCTAATCATCTATTCACACTATTTTTCAAAAACTAACATGGAGGAAAATTGGGTAATGTATGAACCCAATCAATGTATCTCTAATATGTTTTTCCAATCATCTAAACACATTAGTAGCACTTGACCTCACTAAACAAAACATTAAAAAAAATTACTTTATAACTCAATCCACTTTATATAATCATGAATTCTCTAATAAAAGTTTAAATAGAGATATATTTATTCAAAAAATTTGGATTAATATTTTCTGTAGCTATTTAGGAAACATCCTTTTTCGATTGCATTGAATTATTTAAAAGACTCAACACTAATGATCTCCAACAATCTTCATTAAAAATCAGTTAAAATCATATATAATTCCTATAATGTGTTTATATCACTAAATAATAAGTGTATCATCAATCATTATGATATCTTTATTATGTTTTAATGAAGTCCTTCAAGATGGTACAATTTAAAACCAATCATTCATCCAGTAAATCATTTCATAATTACATATATTTGATGAACCTTCACCTAGGGTTCATACAATACATGGTATATATTTATCATATTCCTTTAAAAATAGACATCAACCATATAATGGGAAACATTAGAAACCATAAAATGTTTTCTTTCAAATTCAACCACTAACCGAAGAACTTCATATAAGATCATTTTACCTATTACTACAAAAAATAACCTAAATAGAAACAATATGGCTATCTTAAAATAATAAAAATCATTAGGGAAATTCCATTACACTTTCAAAACATATCTATTATAAAATATTTTTGAAAATAATTATTTATATAACATAATATATATTTTTAAAACCTTACACATTATATGTCTTTGTTGTTTGGAATCATCAAATTCATCCTAAATATTCATAACAAAATATACATTGCCAAATACAAATCTGATTTCATATCTCTTATTAATATCCACATAACATCATCATTTTATCATTGTATACACCAAAAATTTTCCTCCCCATTCGACATAGCATGGATCTGGAGTTATTTAAATAGTAATTTTCTAGAGACATTTAGAATAAAATTGATCGATAAAATTTATCATACAATTTATCTTATGAAAATATGAATCCAATGAAAATATTTTTTCACAAAACATGAGTAGTATAGTTTGAATTAAAGTATTAGTATAATCTATTTAGGATGGTCTTCTTCACAAAATTGCCCATGTTTGGAAGAATAATATTGAATAGGGATTTATGAAAAAAGGAACCAATTTTGTGAAAACCTAATTAATTCATAAAACATCAAACCAACATATTCACAACCTCATACATCATCATCAAAACACATCACAAACCCTTGGTCCTAATAAATAGAACCACATAAAAATATATTTTATAACATACATTGATAATGATGACTATAAGAATTTGTATTCCCAATTAATAATACATTGTGATAAAAAATTATAATTTAATTTATTTATATGGTTTACCAGAAGCTGTACCATTAAATTATATGAAAAATATTATGAACAACAATAATTTTCTCACTATACTATGACATAATTTCTTTATTCATGTGTTTATATCCCAATTTAATATAATGGATTCCAAAAAAATTGAAATATCCGGACAAGGCTCACCTCTAAGACAGTGGTATGGCCGTTGCATCACATAACCTCAAGCGCATCTCCCCGAATGCCAAAGGCTACTAACTAGTAATGAGGGACCTTTTGTGTCTATAGGGGAGACTATTCCCTCATAGGTAACAAATAATATCACAGTGGAATTAAACAACAAATAATAATAATTTACAGAAGCATGTGAATAAATATATTGCAGCAGAAGAAATGTTAATAATTCTACTAAATAATAAAAACCAAGTGTGGAAACTCAAAAAAGAGTGGCATAGCATGATATGAGTGCAAACTGAAAGTACAGAAAACAAAACTCAAACACAGAGTCAACTACAAGGAAAGACACAAGTAGAAATTGCCTCATGAGCAGGGCCCAGTACTCTGCCCTATTCTACATCCAAAGTATTAATGAACAGTCAAGCATCGGAAGAAGCATTCTTCCCCTTATCAAAACATGTGATCATGTTATCTACTCGGGTGTCGATGATGCCCGAGTAGGGTGTCAGATAAAATCCCATTAGGCTGGAACCCATGGTGTCTAAACCATTCAATTTCATGAAAACAAATATAGTGTTCCATTACATAACCATTTCAAGTAAATTAATTTTTGTGCAATTAAATAAATAAGTCATACAAGTTCCAAAATGGCACCCGTTCCTGGTCACCTACTTCAGCCTTATCTGGTAGTCTGAAAGGGTACATGTCTAAAGAAATGCACGATCACGCATATATATATATATAAACCAAAAATCATGGTAAATCCATGAAAACGTATACCCCAAGCTCATGGTATAAATTGGGGTTCATGTACTGTGTCAACCAGGAACACTTCCACATATCAGGGGAAATATCTTAGTTCTCAATAGACTCAATTAGCAATAACATTAACCTTATGTTCATCATTATTTAAGGTTCATGTTGAGATTTGGAGTTTGAGCCTGTCCCGAAGATATCGCTATGGAACATCCGTCAATTTATCCAATTCCACATAGCCCGTCCAAGGCATTCTTTTGAAAGAACAAGTATCTCCCAAGGCATGGTTTTATCCTGATTCTATCCCAATCTCTCAAAAAGTGGTTGAGTGTAATATGAAGCAGGCTTAGCCACATTAACAATGGATCCACCCCATTGGGCCCTTTTGGAACCGGTATTACTCAAAAGTATTAGAATGTTCGGGGGAGTCTCGGTCCGGCAAGGCCAACGACACCGCCCCCCGACACATAGAGGTATCCCTTCTGGAATAGAGGATGTACGAGTGGCCCTTAATATGGGATCCTCCTCCTTTCCTCGCCCTGAATTTAACAAACATTTTCACAGTAGCAAATATGACATAACCATTATATAATGTCGGAGCTTGAAAACTAAACAGATACACATGTGCATCACAAGACAAAAATTTAATAGTACAGCACAACAACATGAAAGGAAATATACGTATCATATCATACTTAGTGGATAATGCATATTTAAATAATAAACAGTTCCGCTAAACAAGTTCCAATGATCCAACAATTGAAGTTCATGTTCAAGAAACTATTTATTTAATTTAATTACTATAAAAAGTTTCATCGCACACATGAAATTAAGGAAACAATAATCTTGGTTAATAGCAGAATACACCAATCATGTCGGCACTCCCCAATGGGTGTCCAAACATTTTGAAATAATTCATGCAACTATTCACTTAATTAGAAAACAATAAAAAGGGTTTTCAAAATACCCGTAGCTAATTAAACTAATAAACAGGCTAATAGAAAAAATACGCCGACTATGTCGGCACACCCAAAGGGGTGTCCGATCTAGTTACAACCATTAAAAAACATTAATTTTATGATGATTATGGCCACAAAAATTAAACAGAACTATTTATGTAATTAAAATGGGTAAAATTGCACAAAGCCGGTAGACACAGACTTACGACACAACGGTGCATTTTTATAAATCACAATGCAATGGATGGAATATGAGTAGTCACCCTACCTTGAAGTAATAGATGACTCTAAGATCCATGGTAAACATTTATTTGACCTAATACAGATGAGAATGAAGAATTTCATAAATACCCTAAAATTGGGTAAAAATATTCCAGGAAGTACTGCGTACAGAATACTCAACAGAATCGAATGATTCAACTTGCATGACATTATTCTTTATCTTAGGATTAATTTTCACCTAAAAATTATAGAATCAGACATCGGACAGAGGAGAAGCGGTCTTTCGATTTGGCTGCTGGTTGGTGTGACGAGATTGACGGGTGTGACATGGTGAGTGGGAGAGGGAGAGAGGAGAGTAAAAAAAGAGAGAAAAGTAAGAAAAAGAAAACAAAACAAAAATAGGAGAAAAATAAAAGATAATGAAAAATAGAAATAAAATAAAAAGATAAAATAGAACAAAATAATAGAATGAAAAATAAGAAAAATACTTAAAAATTGGAATCCCACATTTTAATTATTTTCATTTTTCCCATAACCCGCTCTTTATTTTATTTCAGAATTAATTTTTATCCTTTCATGATTTATTTTGAATTTTATATAAAAATATTATTAATATTTTCCAATCCTAAATTTATTTTTTAAAACACGAACACCATGCCAAATATTAAAGTGTCATTTTTCATGAAATGTCTATAATTATTAAAATTAAATAAAAAGAAACCTGGGACCCATAGTGAGGTTCGCAGGCACGCATCCTGGGTTTCTAAATTAATTAGACTACAATAAATTAAAAATGGTAAGTACCTCATTATGTTTGGGACTTTACAAACTCCCCTCTTTAAGGGAACTCGTCCCTGTGTTTCCCTTCTGAGGGTAGTGGAACGTCTCCTGAGAAGAGGTTCGGCCACAACGCACGTACATCTGTCTATCACTACCAGGTCTTGTCCTAAACATGTCTGTGTTTCCACAACACTCGGACCAGTGGTGCTGACATGCCTCGGAGGAAAATAATGCTACAATTGACGGTACGAATCTAATTCTCTGCAAAGGAAGCATCAGCATCAAGCTCGATATCATCAGGGTCAAAATAATGATACGAGTCTTGATTATATTGAAGAATCTGAGATACATGGAAAACATCATTCATGGAATGGTACCTCATAGGTAGCAGTAACTGATAGTCTACCCACCAATCTATCTCCATTATCTCAAATGCCACGATGCTTCTCAGTGATAACATCTACTGTCTCTTGTTCCACCTATGACCCAACCTCAAAGAACACACATAAAGACTCAATGTCCCCACTCGAACTCCAGAGGTCTGCGGTGACGATCGGTATAAGAAATTTTCCTCAACTGAGTTGTAGTCATATGCTTCTGAATCAGCTGAACTTGCTTAGATTCCTCATAGGTATCCATTTGGATTGTATCCTGGAATCTATTATTATAGGTAAACTTAAAACAAGGTAAATGATTCTCCCAAGAACCTCCAAAATAAAATATATAGGCCCGTAACGTATCCTCTAACACTCGTATTTCTCTCTAGGATTGCCAATCAGTCTGGGGGTGATATGCAGTACTCAGAAATACATGTTAGCCAATCACCTTTTGAAACCCTTTCTATAACCGTGAAGTAAAATAGGAATTCTATTCTGAGACAATAGAATAAGGTACACCATGATGTCTCAAAATTCCCCGGATATACAGCCTTCCCAACTCATCAATCGTAAATGTATCTCGGATAGGAAAGAAGTGCGAAACCTAGGTCAACCTATAAACAACCACCGATACTGCATTATTACCTAGAGGAGATCTTGGATAACCTCTAATAAAATCCATGGTGATTTCATTCCATTTCCATTCAAGAATGTATAAAGGTTGTAGGGGTCCAATAGGTCGTCGGTGCTCTTCCTTCACCTGTTGGAAGGTGGAGCACCGAGTGATGAAACCTGTAAACTGATTTTTCATTCCAGGCCACCAATACTGTCGAAAAATGTCTCTATACATCTTGGTTTGACCTGGATGAACTTCCAAAATAGAGGTGTGAGATTCCTTCATCATCTCTTCCGGTATACCTGAAGGTACACATACACGACCACATTAAAAGAGAGTTTGTGCGTCACAATAAGAGCTACAAGAACTAGTTTTCCATTGTCCCCCTCAACCTATAGATGCATCTCTGAAAACAAGTCTATCATATAACCCTCACTGAAGGCTACCTGCACGTTATGCGTCAGTGACTTGTGACTTAAAGTGTATTCCACTACATTACCCTCACCAGGGGTATAAGAAACCTTAAAATCGAATGACTGAATGTATTCGACCCACCTTTGTTGTCTTAAGTTCATGTATCATTGAGTGGAGATATATTTCAAGATTTAATGATCTGTGTAAACAACGAATCTCACACCCAAAAAATAGTGTCTCCAAAAACATAGAGCATGAAACACAACTACCAACTAAAGTTCATGTGTAGGATAGTTCTCGTGAGGTCTCAACTGGCGGGATCCATATGCCACTACTCGACCACCATGCATCAAAACTGCACCCATTCCAATTCCTAAAGAATCAAAATAAACTGTATAGATCTTACTAGGTTCAAGAAGAATTAGGATCAGGCCAGAAGTGATTCTTCCTTTTAACTCCTGAATAAACTTCTCACAAGCTTCTAACCAGATGAACTATACCCCTTTCTTATTCAAGGCCATGGGAGGTGCTGATAAGTAGTAGAAATCCTAGATGAATTGCCTTTAATAGCCACAAAGACCCAAGAAAATGTGGATATCAAAGAAACTCTTGGGATACCCCCATGAAACCACGATGCTCACCTTTTCTGGGTCAACTGATACCCCTACTTTAGATATAACATGACTCAAGATGTGTAACTTATCAATCCATATGTGGAATTTATTGAGCTTATCTTATAGCTCGTGTTCTATCAATGTACTTAGCAAGATCTCAAGATGGTTTGCATGGTCGTGTCTGGAATGTGAATACACTAATATGTTGTCCATGAAAACTACCACAAATGAATCAAGATACTGATGAAAACCCAGTTCATCATTTCCATGATGACTACTGGCACATTCGTGAGGTGAAAAGTGATAACCAGATACTCTTACAAGCCATACTATGGAATACTGTATGCGGTATGTCAGATGGTCACACACGCACATGGTGATATCCCGACCTTAGATCAATCGTGGAGAAAATAGTTTCTCCCCAAAGCTATTCAAAGAGATCATTTATATGTGGAAATGGATATCGATTCTTTACTGTGAGCTAGTTGAGTTGAAGATAATCCACGCATAACCATAGGGTACCGTCCACCTTCTTGGAAAAAAGAACACGTAAACCCCACAATGATGTGAACGGTCTGATGAAACCCTTAGCCTCAAGATCTTCAAGTTTCATTTTGAGTTCCTATAGCTATATTAGAAACATCCTATAAGGAGGAGTAGACACTAGTTCCCCACATAAAACGAGCTTCAAATTGAACTCCATGTCTCTCATATGAGGTAAGATAGAGAAACAATTAGGGAAGACGTCCCTCAAAAGATCCACCAGTGGAGGGAATTCAACAAGTTAGGTTCCCTGATCGCTCTTGAAGATATTTGTCAACTGAGCTGTCACTCTGACCAACTGAGTGTATTTAGGATTAGCCTGGTCTATCTACAGATCACATTATTCTTTGTGAAGATATGTGTATCTCTCAAGGGATGTTAAAGACACCTGATGGCGATAGCAATCCACTTGGGAATGTTAAGGAGAAAGCTAGATCATACCAAGAATGACTTCAATGCCAGACATGTCAAAGTAATAGAAATTCCAAACAAAACGATACTCACCTATCTCGGGGGAGCACTCTTGGCACTGGTGTATTCCCTCTTCCCTGACCCCAAGAAGAGTGTCGAGAGACATGATTCCATAGAGGTACACAATTGGAATACCAAGACTTTCAACAACAACAACAGATATAATGGAGTGTGATGCTCCAGTATCAAAAAGAGTAGAAACTAAAGTAGTGGATACTAGAATATTACCTCTATCTATAGATAGCATTGCACACTACTCGCCTGGTTTTGATTGCACTATATACCTGGGACATGAGCCACGACCCTCATACACTACATAGTTGGCCTGAGTAGGTCCACTCTGCTAGAGCTGATTGTTTGGAACTAGATTTCCTCAACCACGACATCCACCATTTCCTCGTCCTGATCGACCAGTGGAAAAATAGATTCCAAACTATTATGGAGTCAAAGATTACATACCGAACGGAGGTGCAGGTGCGGATCCTCTACCATTGGAGGCTGAAGAGGAGGAACGGTAGAAACACTGAAGGTGACCCATCCTACTGCATGTTCGGCACTCCTTCGAATCTCTCATGCATTGCGGCTTCATGTGATCATCCCTACCACACTTATAACATATGAAAAAGCTATCAAGATGTGTTGTTAGGCTATGATTTCCCCCACATTCACATTCAAAATGGTGTTTCCTACTACCTGAGGAGATGTCACCCTGTCTCGGAACTGAATAGCCCCAGCTCACTGGTTTAGCTTCCCTGACATTTCGCTCTAAGATTATAGCCTAGTTCTCAATCTCTATAAAAGTGTTCAAACAGAAGATGTTCACTTGTGAGAAGATTACATACTCAAGTCCATACTCAAAATGCCTTATAGTAGTCTGTGAATCGCTAGTCAGATATTTGAAAACACGCTGATGTTCCATGAAATGAGGAGAATAATCTAACACAGTCATAGAGCCCAGATGATGATGTAGGAACTACCACACACAATCATCCCTCAGTGTATATGAAAAAATGTGATTGTAGAAGGATGTTAGGAAATCAGCTGAAGCCATGTCACTGGCCTGCTCAACCTGATAAATAATGTCCCACTAGTGTTTGGCGGTGTCACGAAGCATGTTGACTGCAATCTTGACCCTTCGCTCTAGAGGTGTCTCAAGGTAGTCGAAGATAGACAGTACAACATCTATCCATGATTCTAAAGCATGAGTTCCGCCACACCCTAAGAAGGTGGGAGGGTGTTGGTACAGAAAGTCTCGTGTATGGTCTTCCATAGATGAGGCAGGTATGGGAATATTCTGAACCGACTACATAAAAATGAGGAGAATATCCGTGAACTGAGTGTCAGGGTCACTCGGAAGATTGAAAGAAGGTAGGGACATATGAGGCTCTACGAGAGGAACCACTGGTGGTTTAATACCCACCATCACTAGAATGTCCACACTGCCACTCCCCTGAGACAAAACATAAAGACATCACAGAAGAATTTGTCTACAATAGGCAAACTCACCATTAGACGAGGTGTAAAAAAGGTGAGAAAACAAGTAGGGTGGAAAAGAGGTTAGGTACATAGCCTGTCTCTGAGCACTAAACAACAGACAACCTGCCTCAAGAGCTAGGTTTCAATATATAAGAGACAACTAAAAAGGATTACTAAATACTTCTACATCCCACTACAAGGTTGACTCAGTCTAACATATAAAAGACTAACACAACCGTATATTCAATAAACCAACAATTAAAAATTTTACCTCTTGGAATAACAACACTCACATGCAACAATAAATTCCTCACTGAAAGTAGATATGGAATGGAAATATACAAGGAATTTAAATCCTATAGTGCCTATCATGATGCATGGGATGTTTTTCCCTTGTATCATCGGGCTGCAATTGTAAACCCATTATTTCAATAATTCTAGCACAATAACATCACAAATCATGTGAGTAACCCATAGTGAAATAATATCAATAGTAACTAGTATAATCAATAATTGCAATCCCAACCCAGGAATTTGAGTTTTCACCTATACATGGATTCGTTACATCCAAGAACAGAGTATATCCCAAATCCCCATATCATAGTCTCATGTCTAACCCATACAGTTAGACAAAAGGAATGATCAGGCTCTGATACGACTTTGTATTGTCCCAATGTGGCTCACCCATAAGATGGTGGCCCGACCGATGTGTCACATAAACTCAGGAACATCTCCCTGAACGCCAGAGGCTTCCAACTAGCAGTGGTGGCCATTTTTGTGTCCCTGGGGGAGACTATGCCCTTATAGGTAACAGATAATATCAAAGCAGAAGTAAACAACAACAAATAATAAGTATCAGAAGCATGTGAATAAATAAAATTCAGTAGAAGCAATATAAATAATCCCACTGAATAATAAAAACCATGTGGGGAATCTAGAAAAGTGTATCATGCCATGATATGAGTCTAATTTGAAAGTATGAAAAACAGAACTCAAACACATAGTCAACTAAAAAAAGACACGAGCAGCAACTGCATCGCGAGCAAGACCCGATCCTTTGCCCTAGTCTTCATTCTATGTAGTAATGAATAGTCATGAATCGGAAGCAGCTTGATTCCGCTTGTCAAAACCTGGGAGCTTGTAATCTACTGGGGTGTCAACAACGCCCGAGTTGGGAGTGAGATAAAATCCCAGTAGGCCGACAACCAAAATGTCTAAACCTATCCATTCCGTTCAAAAATAAAAATGCAATGTACCATAAGATAATAATTTCAAATAAATTAATTGCAGTGTATTGAAATAAATAAGTCGGTGCGGGTCCCAAATGGCACCTGTGCCTGGTCAGCTACTTCATCCTAAGCTGGTAATCTAAAATGGTACCTGTCTGTAGAAATGCATGAACACACATATATTTATAACCCATAAAGTGAGGTAAAACCATGAAAAAGTATACCCCAAGCTTTTTTTTTTAACTTGGGGTTTAATACCAGTATCAACAAGGCCCACATCCACATATTAGGGAAAATATCTCAATTCTCAATTTACTAAATTATCAATTATATAAACCATAAGTGGATCATTATTTAAGGTTCATGTGGAGAGTTGGAGTCCTAGCCCATCCCGAAGGTGTCACTACAGAACATCCGTCAATTTATCCAATGCCATCGAGCCCGTACATGGAGATCATTCCAAAGAAATTGTATTGCATAAGGCATGGATTTACCCTGAGTCTGCCTTGATCTCATAAAAAGGGTTCGAGTGTCATCTGAGGCTAGCTTGGCCACATTGACAATAGATCCATCCTTAAGGGCCCTTTTGGAACCGGTATCACCAAAAAGTATTAGAATGTCCGGGGAAGTCTCGGTCCAGCACAACAAATGACACTACCCCCTGATACATAGAGGTAACCCTTCAGAAACGGAGGATCTAAGAATGGCCCTTAATATGGTACCTACCTCCTTTCCCCACCATGAATTTAATTAATGTAATCACAACTGTAAATATGACATAATCAGCATATAAAGTTGCAACTTGAAAACTAACCAGATTCACCTGTTCATCACAAGGCATAAATTTAATAGTACAACACAACTACTTTTAATGAAATATACATATAATATAATCCTTAGCAGATAGTCCATATCTAAATAATAAACATTTCTGCAAAACAAATTTCAATGATCCACCAATTGATGTTCATGTTCAAGAAAATATTTATTTAATTTAATTACAATAAAAAGTTTCTTCACAACACAAGCAATTAATAAAACAGTAAACTCGACTAATAGTATAATACACTGATTATTTCAGCACGCCCAAAGGGGTGTCCAACTTTTTTTCAATAATTCAAACAACTATTCATTTAATTTAAAAACAATAAAAAGGGGTTATGCAATACCCGCAACTAATTAGATTAATAACCCAACTATTGGGAAAATACGCCGACTATTTCAGCACACCCAAATGTGTGTCCAATATTGTTGAAAGCATTCATAAAAATTAATTTATGGTGATTAAGGCTTCAACAATTAAACAGAACCATTAATGTAATTAAAATGGGTAAAATTGCAAAAAGCTGGTAGGCACCGACAAATGGCACAATAGTTCATTTTTTATAAATCACAAAGAAACTAAGGAAAATCTACTAGTAACTATACCTTATAGTAATAGATGACTTTATTATCCATGGTACACTTTGATTTGACCTAAAATTGATGAAAACGTAGGATTTTAGAAAACCCTCAAAATAGGGTTAAAATCTTTCGCAACAAAATGCACACAGAATACTCAACAGAATCGACCGATTCAACTTTTTCAATGTTAAAAATTCTATAAGGATTATTTCACACTTGAAAACGAAGTAATCGTACATCAAACGGAGGAGAAGCAGTCTTCCGAAGGGGCTCTTGGTTGGTGTGATGAGATTGAGGGGTGTGACGTGATGAGTGGGACATGGAGAGAGGAGAAGAAAAAAGAAAAGAGAGAAAAGAAAGAAAAAGAAAATGAATGAAAAATAAAAGAGAAATAAACTATAAGGAATAAAAGAAAATAAAATATAAGGATAAAATAAAACAAAAGAAAGGAAAGGAAAATAATAAAAATAATTAAAAATGGAAATCTCCCATTTTATTTATTTTCATTTTTCCTATAATCCCCTTTTGATTTTATTTCAGAATTTCTTTTTATCCTTTCTTTATTTCTTTTAAATATTCTTTAAATATATTACTACTTTTTTCCAAAAATTAATTACTTATTTAAAACAAGAAAACTGGGCCATAGCGTGACGTCACATTTTTCAAGAAATGTCTGCAATTATTTAAATTAAATAAAAAGCTTCCCAGGACCTGTAATGAGGTGCGCAGGCGCAAGCCCCGGGTCACTTAATTAATTAGATTTCAATAAATTAAAAACAGTTCGTACCTGATTAAGGGTGAGAAGTTACAAAAATCCATTAATAGCAATGGCTAACACCATCACTAGTTTTCATTCATTTTTTATCAACAATTTTCATCCAAAAAATAAGTTATGATATTTTCTACATCCTTCGATGACATTTTTTTAGGTCTTCTCAAAATTACATTATTCCACTACAAAAATTTCATCTTTATTTAATTACATATTAATCCATTACCACATTGAAATAAACATAACATCAAAGAATATTTTGAGCTCATCAATATGTAAATGAAAAAAATAAATTTATAGTCTTCTCTCAATATGTGAATAATATGGACACATCATATTCAGATTGAGTAATCTTTTCTAGAGTTATCCAATACTAAGGGGAAAAAATTAATTAACAAACCAACATTAAGGACTTCTATGGAAACTCAATTTTAATGATCAATTCATGAGTTCCCTTTAATACTAACATTATTGATTACTGGAAACAAGCATATAATTTTCAAGGAAATGAATCATCACAACATAACCATATATTTAATCATATACAAAATCTATATTTCGCTTTTTTGTCTCCTCAAATTACAAGGAAACCTTATTTTATTACATGGAAAAATATAATAATATTTTCTACATATATTAAAAATCCAATTAAATAAAAACTAGAAAGATAAATCATAAACATAAATATATTTTTGAAATGAATAAACTACCAAGAAACTATGAGGTTTTCTGGGGATTTTTTGAATGATTGATCTATAAATATTTTCACAACATACATATTTAATAAAACAAAATCTTGATTGATATTATGAATTTTTTAATTCTATACAATTATGTGTTACAAAATATAAATAAGTTTCACACTGTATTTGTTAAAAAAATTCATTAAAAACATGATTTCATCTTAATTATCAAAAAAATCATTCCATTATAGATAAATTTCACTATCATGTAATCTTGATGAATCTACATACAAATCAATATAGTTATGTCCAATGATAATACAATATTATTATATTATAATATGATTAGTGTGACATAATTGTTATTCATGGAGTAGAAAGAATAAATTTCTCATATAATAAAAACATAATCTCGAAAACAGGACTATTGATCTCCTACTCTACACACACAATAAATTGATAAAAACAATAACGATTAATATAATTTTATTTTTAATATTTTTAGACATTCCAAATAGTTCCTCTAACGTAGTTGAGGATACACTTTACTTTTATTTGATGTGTCTACTTTCTGTTTCTTTGTTGTAAATAATGCATCTTTCTAATATATTAGATACTTAATCATAACTATATTATGTTAAAATATAATGTTAATTTATCCAAAACACTTTCTTGTTCATCCTTCAGTAGTTTATCACCAATTATTAGTAGAGTAAATAATTAAATTAACTACTCTATTAAAAATAATTTATTCTAATCTTGAGCATATTATTCTTGTGATAAACATATAATATACTATATTATCTACTATTAAGCCTATGAAAAATTATTATCACCAATAAAGGACATTAAAAATTTATTATTCAGTAAGGAGGACACATATTAACAAAATTACACTAAATTTAATATAATAATCATTTCATTGACATGAACCATCATACTAGTTTATATATATAAATATATATATATTTAATCAATTTCATTATTGAAATTCATGAAATTAAATCCTCCAACCAACTTTCACATTATATATGGGGTTCCTATTAAGATGGTTTATATCATTAAATAAATTATGAAATTATAATCCTTTATTATCTTGAGTAAAACCCGCTAGTTGGAAGCTGTTCACTTCATAAAAAAAGTTATCTATTAAGAAATAATTATTTAAAATTAATTTATGAAAAAATTTAATTTCATAAATACAAAATAACATGAAATAATTTTATCATCTAAAGACATATTTCATTCAAATAATTCACATCAAATCCAAGATTATAAATTAAGGTATAAAACATGAAAATTAGTTGATTTGGTTTTGGAATTTTGTTTGTCCATTTTCATTGTGATATTCATTAGGAACTCATTTCACACACTTAATTTAATTAAATCATGGCATGTTATAGAAATTATTATGTTTCATAATTATCTTTCTGTTTTAATTCATAGACCATAAACTATGTCATGTATCTATATTTTATAATTTTTAATCACTTTTTGGTTCCACTATTGAAATTAGAAATGTGTGATTTGAAATCGTCAGAGTTATTCTGGTTTGAAGACATTTTCAATAGTATCAGATAATATTTTCAAATTCTATATGTTGTATAGGTCTTGGGAACTAAGAATACAATTTTTATGTGCCATCATTTTCATTTAATGCATCTGAATCATCTTGAACATCATCAAATATTGCATCATTATAGAAATACCTTCTTCTATGAACTTATTTAAAATCAACATCAACTAATAATAATGTTTATAATGTATTGTGATCCTCCATCAAAATAATGTAAATTATATCATGATATTTATTATATTATATTTCTAAAAATGATATCTTCTTAATCAAGGTATATAACTATGAAAATACATTCTTTGGATCATTCATTTACAATTATAAAATACTTTCCTGGTATTTTGATAAGACTTTCTCTGATATAATATCTACTAAAATATATATTTTGATTAATTAAAGACCATATATTATATGGAATGATGACAATATTAGGTAATAGAAAAAAATTATTTAGAATTTATAAGGTAACAGTAGTGGATAGCATCTAATAATAGTGTGAGAAAATAACAATTGATAACATTGTTCTTCCCTTTTCAACCAAACATATTCTTTTCCCATTTGATATGACATTTTATTATACTGTTTATAAAGAGGAATATTCATTTAAAATTCAATAAATATCATGATATACTGAAAATTTTGTAATATTGTATTTGGATTAATTATTAGACTGAAATATTTTGATAAAAAAACATTAGTTTGTTTTATAAAACGTATAAAAATGTTTTATGCCTCTTAGGAGCCAATGAATCACTTCTATGAAATAAATACAAGGTATATGAGTAATATCAAAAAAAATCTATCACTTCAATTATATGTTTAATTCAATTCCCTTACAATAAATTTTAAATAATTTCATTCATTAATATTTATTATAAAATATCTAATTACTTTCTATCATATCCTTTATATTGTTATGTCTTTAACCCTAACAAAATTACCCAAATAATGAATGTTATATCATTTTAGGTAATATTATTCTAAAAAAACGAGTCATTAAATACCTAAAAATTTAAATTAATAATTATTATTGATGAAAAAATGTTAAATTATCATATTTATTAATGTATTTAATTTATTTTTATTTTATGATATGAGTGAAAAAAACCGATTTCCAGGATGTAGATTTTTTTACTTTTTGATGATTTATATACAACCACATACACCATTCCATGTTCATTATCACTTCACATATTTTTATATTCATAGTTATATATATTTTTGAATTCCCTATCATGATTTTTCGACACTAATTATATTATGTCTTTTTTGATCATACATACATCATGCTTCCCCAAAAGCAAGGACGATGTCTTGTAGTTTAACATTTTCTTTGGGATATTATGTTTTTTCTCATTAAGATGTTTTTGTTTCAATGGAATAACATTCTATGATAGTGAAATATAAATATAAATCTATTTTCCTATATAGATAATGTATAGGTTGAGATTTAGAAAAAGGGTAAATTCTATCATATGATGTAATTTGGGTTTTTTAGTAAACAACTAGAGAAGTGAGGATAGAAATTTAATTCCTATTTTTTGATGGAAATGTCCCTAGACAAATAAAAACAGCTGATGAATCCTATAATAATAATAATAATAACCAATTAAATTTATCGAGGGTGAAAATATTAATATAAAATATTAATTTTATAAAATATTAAAATAATATATTTATGAAAAAAGATTCCAAAAAATAATATATTTACAATATAAATATTATAACATATTACTATTATGAATATTGTATTAAATATTTTTGGATTAAGAAACAAGGATACAATGATACACTTGCTCACATAGACAAACACAAGAACATCTATAGAGGCTTGAAATTGAGACCTCACCCTTGCAAACACAAGGGATTCTAATTATATTAATCAATATTATTATTACTAAAATTATATTTGTGACATTATTATATAAAAATATTAGAGTATATCATTATTATTTATTAATATTTAAATATATTTATCATAATAATATTGTTAAATATTATTATAATTTCATCCTAAAATATATATATTTCCATATAATAATTATATATTTATATTATTATAATAAATTAATATAATAAATTATTATAATAATTTACTAATGAATAATAAAATGTTTTAAAATTATATAATATTTTTTTAATAATAAAAAATAAAATAATTTTTATAATTATAACTAGATATGTAAATAATAATAATGAGATATTTATAAAATCATAATATAAATAAATTGTAATATATTATTATATTATATTTACAAATAAACAAATTTTATAAATAATATGAAACTTATAAAATTAAATAATATAAAATTGAAATAGAAATAGAAAAATAAATATAAATAAAAAATATATAATAATATAAATAAAAATTTGATAACTAATAATAATAACAAATTGTTTGGGTGTCGAGTTTTCCAAATTCATATTTATTGATGAAAATATATAACTATAAAAACCATTTTAGGGATGAATTTAAATTATGGGTATAAAATTTCCCACTTGAATTAGAGTCGACCAAAGTTCTATAAAAATATAATAACAAAAAGGACAATATTTGGAAGCTTCTAACACAACCCTCTTTTTAGAATGCATGGAAAGCATAATATTTATCTCTAAAAATGTAAGATATATGAAATTAAATTCATTCATTATTATGTGAACTTTTAATACATTTTAAGATGATATTATAGGGAAAAACATGTGCCTCCAATTATAGAGTTCCATATTAGTTATTTAGTCATTTTTAACTCAAATTGAATTACATAGAAACTATCTTACAATGTACAAAACATAAAAAATGGCCCATATTTCATCTTTTATTATTGATCCACAGCGATGTAGATATCTAATTCCGAGAGGTTCTCACCCCTACATCGTATACATTTATATTGATCCACACTACAATTCGTGGAATCCATTTAATATAATATATATATTTATCTTTTATTCTCTTTCCCATGAAATTTAGTACAAAATTAATACTTAGAACAACAACATCAATATGCATTGAACCTCCATAATGATTTCATATAGTATGAACATCCCTATGTAAACATGTATCTAAATTTCTATAATAAGTTTTTCTTCTATTTAAAATTATATCATTCGCTCTATATATAACAAATAAAGTGTCATAAGAAACCACAACTAGAAAGGGATTAAAAATTTAATTGAAATTGTAATTTTTAAAAGTCAAAACCACATCATCGATAAGAATATAACCCTTGAAGAGTGTTATATTAAATACATATTTCATATAATTCAAATTATTTTTCATAATGAATCATTCAATAAATAAATTTTTATTGAATCAGTAGACTGACTACATAGAGAGGTGAAAAAAACTTCTAGGAATCAAACATTCAAAAATTTAACATCTATATAAAGAATATTTTTTTAAAATATTGGAAAATAATAGTAACTGACTTCAAAAAATGGATACATTCTTTATTTTTTAATTCCACCATAACATGGGTTTTAGATCATCAATTTTTTTTATAACTCTCACATTTTATCATGTCATATTTAACAAGAATCAAAATTTTTCAATCCCGATCAATATATATATTTATTTATGAGTGATTCAATTCTATCACTATGTAAAATATTTGAGGTATTACTGATTTTTAACAGTGCCTTATCAATAAAGATATCCATTAAGGTCTGTGGAATCGACATTAATTCTTAAATTGTTATGTAATTCCAATTAGTTCATTAATAGTTATGTATAGAGTCCATTTTTAGCATATATTTTGAGGAAATCATATGTACAATATGTGAGTGTCTATTAGACAAAAAATTGATAATTATACATATAATGAAAATCAGACTACAATTTTATGAATTGACTACCCATATGAAAATATATAACTATATCACTACAACTAACATGATACCAAAAAAATTATAAAAAAATTTCTTATCATTACAAAGTTAAACCACTACCATTATGCCATTATATATGGGTTCTGTACATGCATTACATGCAATATTAATCAACATCATTTTAATGATGTGTCTAAAACAAATAATGCTTTTATTATTAGAATTTTACTTTTAATAAGTATAAAAGTCTATCTGTTAAGAGAATAGGAATTCATAGAGATTGATCGACAATCATTTTTGGGCTATTACCTGGTCATCCATTTCAAGATAAAAATATATTTATTGATTATAGAAATCATTTTCTCTAGATTACACATCATCAACATTCCAAAGTATAAGGGATTTACTAAATTATAAAAGCGATGATATCTTTTAATGACTTCTATATTTCACAAATTCCTATTATTTTCTTCAATTATGTTTCCCTTTTAAAAAAATTATGGATCTATTCCCACTAATAGATTGTCTTAAAACGTCCATATATGGTTTATACATATTTTACAAATCCGAAATCTTTAGTTTACAATAAATTTTTATTTTATTTTTATTTAAAACAAAATAACATTATTTTAGAAAACTATAATATACAAAACAAATACTATTTAAATGTTACAATTATAAATTATCAATTAAATGGGTGGTTTGAACAGGATTAAACACATGATAAAAATTATTCATAATTTTATTTTATGAAAAAGTATTTATTAATAAATAATTAATAAGTACTCAATATTGTTTAAATTCCTTTTATCCATCAAAAAAGTTGGTTTCATAAAATTTTATTGTATTTTATTTATGGGAATTATAATTAATTAATTCCATTTTGAGAAATTTTTTTTCATGGGATTGAATAAAATTTATAATCATCATGTAAATATTATCTTATTTTATTTTAACTATTTTTTCTAACAAGTTATATTTTTTTAATGAATAGTGGAAAAGAGATATTTTTTCTACTATAATTCCATATCAGTATATATATTAATATAAAATTAGAATTTTTATTTGAAATTTAATTATTAAAAATATTTCACCTTTAATTATAAATAATCAAATGAAATATATATGAATATTTATGATACATGATTTTGGAATAAATTCATTCTGGGATATAAATACTATTTTCTAACTACTTTATTATGTAGGAAACATGTTTTTATAATAGAAAATTAAATTAATATCAATATGTTAATCGTTTCAATAGAATATACATATTATATATTTATAAAATTATTGTAACATTATATTTATGTTTTTTACAAAGAAAAAAATTGATATAAACTCAAATTTAACAAAAAAAATCTATTTTCCATAAATTATTATCGTAGAATTATTTTCTCTTACTAAAATACAGCATCTACTACTTATTGAAATTTAATATAGTATATTTTATTTCATATTTATAATAATAATAATAAATATAATTCTATATGTTCATCATAATATTTTTTGACAATGAACAGAAAAAAATAATTTTTTAATCATAGTAAAGGATAAAAGGTTTTACCTGTATGGGAGTTAAACTAAGAGACACTTGTAGTATGTCTACATAATCATTTCTAATTTCACTTAGTTGAATATTGTGATACATTATTTTATCATAAGTATTTTGTCAATGGTCTTTTTTTTACATTCACATGAAAATGACCTCAGGTTTTCAAAATATACTTTTGTAATTTCATATATGTCCCTCATCTCACTAATAAAAGGAAATATATTCTTCAACCTTATTCACAAAATATTAGCCTTCACTCTTGGCTAAGGCCTACCACACAATCATTGCAATATTCCTTCACTTAACCATTTATAAACTTGGATTATATTAAAATTGGTCATTCCGAACTGAAGCAGTAACCCATAAGATCTATCTCAAATAATAAGAGGATATAGATTTTAAAAATTTTGTCCAACACAAGTTACGGGTTCTTTGTCTCAATTTTGATTTATTGATAATTGATTTTCATATGACTATATATATGTTTATGATGGTTTTATAATACTAATATTAAATTTTATATCATGGATTCTTCTTAATTTCATAGTATATAATGATAAAACTAAAACTATTTCTTCCAAGTGTATTTAATTCAAATGATACAAAGGTGGTAAGGGTTTATAAATTAAAAAAATCCTTCACTAGGACATATGTTATTTTATAAACAAATGTTCTTTTATGATATCTATCAAATTACCCATTTGGTAATTTGTATCACAAATATCCATATATTAATCTTACTTAATGATTGATTTGATGTTTTCAATAACCTAGTTATTCATTGAGGTACATAGTTTATTTCATAAATTATCAGTTTAAATGTTTAAATATGGTCCAATGTGGATTCCATTTGAGGTCATGTTGGTATTGGGGGTGTATGGTGTTGATCCGAATATTGGAAACCATGTTTTTGGATAAAAGAGAATCACGCCGGGTTTCTGTAAAGTGTAAAGGTTAGGATGCATGGCCATGTTCCATGACTACAATTTCTGATAGTGGTTATTCATATGGTTTCCGCCTGATTAGTTAAAACATGTGAGGAAACCATATGGGTGTCCCATGCCTATAGACAACTACGCACTTAAACTGTGTAGTCAAGATATAACATTTAATATTAATGTTTTAAATTTAGATAAAATTCATTTAAAACCTATTTGTACCCTTTGGTTTCATATCAAGTGAGTATCTTCCCATTAGAAAACCTCTCTCTTAGATAATATATGAATCAAGAAAACAACTCTATCCAATCTATGAAATAATGACTGTTCATATCATGGGATCCATAATATTATTATCTTGATTCATTTTTAGTTTTTCATCATTATTCATGATATCAGTTATGCTATTTGGGTGCAAGCTAATATGACCTATTTTTTTTGTTTTTCATATGTTATTATTTTTCTCCCGATCTAAGCCGAATCAATAACTGATACTGGATGATCAATCCATTATATACCTATGTTAGGTGGGCTCATTAATTTCATCAAAAGTAGAGATATTTATATATGAAATTATGTTGATCACACAATTTACTTGCATCATGTACCGCCCTGACCCTTGTTACCCAGAGTCGGTGTATTATTTTAATACATTGGAATGATTACAAGGAATCAAGTCCCGAAGGACCGATCAGTTTAGCAATCTTGGAAAAGTAGCTCACATACATGAATGTTACATTTGCACTTTAAGACGTACAAAACAACATAAATAATCTTTATGAATGCCTTTATTCCCTTGTCTTAACCCTGCATATCAATCACATTACACTTCTTGGAATCCTGGGAAAAATATAACATAGAAAGGGGTGAGCTCAAATGCTCAATAAGGGTAAACAATACAACGGAAACATTCAAAAATAAGCATAAACATTTAAGGGAATGAATAAAACTAAAACAAAAGCCTTTTAAACTTGAACATCAGCATAATATGGAAGACATAAAATGAAATAATTCCATTTAATTATTCACATAGATATTCTACTAATCGAATAATCACATGAAATATCACTAACCACATTCATAATGATGGAATTCATAATGGCAGAATATCCAAACCACATAGCCAAGGCCTCGTTCCAAGACTACAAATATGATTTTGCCAAAGCCTTGTGTCAAGACACTAGTTTGTCTCATGAGACCTACCGATGCATCGAAGAGCTATATCAATCTCCACCCGTCACATATTAAGTCCAATGCATTCTAATATGAAAAGGATTAAACATAACATAAACATTCGTATTAAAAATAGCATACGAAATGTCAATACTTTCCCCATAAACCCTGAATGGTATAAAAATAACACATCCACAGTAAAACATATCACAAAACCTTCAATAGAAGTTTTTATAATAAATCAACTTCAAATGAGCTTAAAATACATCAAATGTTGAGTAAAGATTTTTGAGAGAAATATCCTTTTTGTAAAATCATTTAAAAGTAACACATTTATAAAGGAAGTAATTTTAAAAGAGATTTTTGAATCAAAGTGTCCCATACCAATTTGACACTTTGGAAAAGAATTATCATTTCAAAACATTCATGTCCATATAAATAAATCCTTAAAATCATTTTGAAAACATGGACATTAATTGAAAATATTTAGAAATATAAATCTTTAAAACATTTGAAAATTTGATCTTGATAAAGAAGACCTTTAAAAATCCTTAAAATCATCATTTTGAAATCATTTTTACGAAAAATGGACATGGATGATAATGATGTCCCAGTAAATACTTACACATAAACAATCTCTGATAATGATGAGATTGAGGAATTAACCCTTACCAATTTGGTAACATACGAAACAAACAACCCATGAAAGAGGTATCGTACAATGAATATGTAAATACACATAAATTAAAGTGTATTATACAAAGAAAACAATTATGGGCAGTACATACACCACACAAAAGGTAATAGTGGGAATATGGCATGAATCTCACGGGAATAAGGAGTGAGATGAAAACCCCTTACCTTGCACTTTCCTTTAGTCAAGGGTACGTTTAACCTCCTGTACGAAGATCGTAGTATGTTATAAAATTATACCACAACTATATTAATATTTATGATATCATACCTGATTCTTTTATGACATTATATTACCCATTTAATAATAATTTCCATGTTAAGTTAACATTTTGGGTAATAATCACTTTTTTTATCGTACGTGTTTTAACTTGTCACTCTTGGTTGTATCAAATAGATCATGATTTAAATACATCAAGAATATAAAACATGATAAATATATCATCTATATTTAGAATATAAATATGTATAATAGGAATATATATGAAATTGAAAACACCGTTTATGGAGATGGTAGTCCGTACGTACGCATAAACGTTGTTTCTATTTTCATATAGTATTGAACGGAAGTAAATGAATAAGATATATGTAAGTACATAAATCCTTATATATATATATATATCTCCAGTAGCATTATTATGTCATATATTACATACTTATTAGTAATTTATTTTTTTATATTCGTCGATGAATGGTGAACTTGGAAATGAATCTCATCGCGTCGTGGAGACGGTAATCCGTACATACGCATGAGCGAAAGTATCATTGTTTTGATATTAAAATAATATATAATTGGATGGTATATCATATATACAGAATATTTATCATGTTATATTTATTATTTACATGAATTAAAAATCATTATTATACCCATCCAAATAATAATATATTGAATAACAATTACACCACGACGTGGAGACGGTAAGTCGTACGTATTCACGTATGGTGACATTTCATTCAAAGGATGGATAGAATACTGAATATGGTTGTACCGTATTTATAATAATGTTATAGTATATAGGAGATACTGAATTCATTATTTTATAATGGTAATAACAAAGAAAGAAGAAGTGGAATAAGAAAGGAACTTGAAAAGGTGGTGAAATCATTACATCTTCTTCGGGTTCTTCCTTTTGATTTGATCAAAAGGGATCCTTAAGTTGGCTTTATGACTAAAGGAAGGCCTCTAGGATGAAGTGAGGGAAGTTTAGAGAGTATTTGGTAAGAGTTTGGCCGAATCAAAAGGCTTTGAAGCTGTGAGTTAATGAGAAGGGAGAGTGCCCTTTTATAAGAGGGGTGAGGGGCACCTATAGAAAATCTAGAAATATTATTTTATAATATATTCATATTCAGTTTCTAATGGCTCCAAAGTGAATTATTTAAAGGTAAAGGTGGGGATGTGTCGAAAACCACTAAACCGATAGAATTTAAACAGGTTTGGGTCATTATATTAACATTATCTTTAACTATTAACTCTTAGTTAACTAGTTTCACTTTTACTATGTCTCTTTGTATTTTTATATTATGTGGTTATTAAACATACTATATAGATCCAAGAGACCCCAAATTGGTCAATTAAGGATACAAATATCATTATATAAGTCTCTTGGAAGAACCTTATATTTTTGAGAATTTAATATCAATTAATAATATAATATTATTTTTAAAAACACTTTTATGTCAATTTTGACACTATTCAGTAATCGATTTTTGTAAAATTCATAACAGAATGATTACTTTGAAAAAAGTTAATTAAATCCGTCCTAACATGTGATATTATCCTATAAAATTATTTTTATTTATAATAAGTCTAATATTACATTTATTTGGGTATTTATGATATCAATTATTCTAATGTTTTATTAATTAGGTAATTATTGTATCATCATTGTGCCATTAATAAATTACATTTTTTAATGTCTAAAAATTATAAATAAAATATCATTATGTAGGAAATATTTTTATCTTTCTAATTAATATTTACAATCGAATTTAACTTATGTATAACCTTAAATTAAAAATGTTTTAGTAAATAAACATTAATTTCGACTCTTTTAACTCTACTTTGAATTAAATAATAATAAATGTCCTAATCTAATCCAAGTGGACCTAAATGATAATATTTTATTCCTAAGGTTGTTTTTGGTTGAGATAAACTTGTACAATAGAATTAGGACATGTGTTAGGATAATATTAATATCATTTTTACCCTTAATTACCCTAATTACTTTTAACTGTGGTAAATAAAAGTAAAAAGTCACTATTCACCAAATATTATTTTCATCTCATTGAACTGCATTTTACTCCTTGATATTAACCGTGTCTCTATGATTCTAGAAATTCCAATCACAGAAGTGGTAAAATTTTGTTTTATGAAAAATACAGTTTTTTAATTACCACATAGTAGTTTCACTATTCATCAGAAATTGAAGTTTTTCATAACAATACCAAAATTCCACCCTAAGCTATAATTGATATTTCGAATTCAAAAATGATTTATATTTTACAAAATTCCAAAAATATAAGTTGCATTAATTAATTTTATAATTAATTCTCGCTGTCACAACAAATAGCGTGTTTTTAAGAAATAATATATATCAAAAGATTGACAATTGTTTATGTATAATTTCAAAGTGAAATTAATTCTAATGAACACCATTAGATAAAATGGTAAAAATATATTCTAATTATACTTTAAAACCACTCAAATTCATAATTTTTCACTATTAATTATTTTTATTAAAAAATTTGTTTTTAATTAAAATTTAGTAATTTTCACTATTTATCAAAATATTAAATTTATCCGAAAAGTACCAAAATTTCACCTTAGGCTAAATTCAATACTCCGATTCCAAAAATGAAGTCCATTTTGAAAGATAAAATTTCTAAAATTTTAAAAAGTATGTATTACTATTCATAACGGCTATTTTGATTGGTCGTGGTGTGTGTTAGAACTCGAAGTTGCGTACAACACACGCTACTGTATAATTCAAAGATAAGCATACCGTGGAAGCTCGGGGTGTTAAATTCTCCTATCCTTCAATAAATTGTGTCCTCGCAATTTTATATTGTTCTTTGAAAATAAATGTTGAAAATATAAAATTTCTTTGTGGAAAAACCCACATCAAATATTTGGTTAATAAAATTTAGTCTTAACAAGATGAAAAGAGAAATGGAAGGGTCACCACAAAATTATAATCTTGATTAGGAGGACATTGGTGGAAATTATAGACATATAATTGGAGAAAAAACGTAAATATTTATAGTTATTGATTGAGGTCATCAATCACAAACATGTTTAAAATTGAGGTACTTAAATTCATCAATCTGTGATGATTTAAAATACCATCGGTTCAAAAAAACATAAGGTATTAGGATAACACATTTTTTGATGTTTCAAAATATCTTAGTTGAAATCACACATTGAAAAATGAATTAATGAAGCCTCAATTAAAAATAAATAGTGGAAAGTATGAAGATTTCTGAAAATAAAACATACTAGGGTTCCATGTGGGAAAATATGGACATGGAAGAGAAATCTAACCATCAATTCTCTGATGGAGAGTGGTAGAGAACATGGCTATGAAAAGGCCAACATTCCCAAAGCCATAAATTAGTGATGATCTAAGGTACCATCTAGGACAACTTTTTTATTCTAAGTTCCTTTTCCTAATGTTGAGGAATTTATTTATGAGATTGGCGAAGATTATAAGGAGATATACTTACTTTATAATTAGAGTTTTATCCATTTAAAAATTTCTACCAAAAATTCATCTATCACCCCAAAACAATATACAACTCAAAAATACTCTATTTATCCTAATTGTATAGGGTTCCAAATATAATGAATTTATAATTCACTTATCAGACCCTTTATGTAAAGAAAGAACATTATACCATCCAGGAACTTCATGTAGCACAATGGTAGGCAATAAATCCCAATTACACTATGGTTCTGGGTTCGATTCCCACAGCTTTGTCCGACACGACGGGTCGTCACATGGTCTGCGTGTTGTTCTTTTATAAAAATCCATAAAAGAACCTTTTAAACTTAATCCATTCCGACCATTAGACATATCCAAAATACTATTATCCAAACTCACAGTCCAAAATTTACAAGGAAGTTAAACATAATGAGGATCGTTCTTTCCAGGTAATAACATGTAAACGCCGTCCTCATATATTCATTTACAACACTGCATCATCCTGAATTACCAAAATCAACCATCTCTTATTCCAAAATCACTACCTCAATAATAGGACCATATTAAGGTTTATCTTTCCTTCAACCATGTAATTTCCAAAAAAAATAACTCACTGTAGAGTCACTTTTCTTAGTACCATAAAATCTCAAATCCTTAATTAAATAGTACTACAGTAAAATCCTTGTTTATTTCCAGAACATCATTAATACAATATATAAATGAAATAATTCTAAAATAACAACATAGGAACACTAGTCATTCCTCTTCATCTGTGGTAGTATCATAACTTGATTATTATCCAACAGCATCATTTGCGGCATAGTCTGATGACTGGGACATTGGTTCGTGTAGTGTCCAAACTCCTTGAAAATGAAGCATTCTAAATTTGAAAGTATTTTCTTAACCTTGCAGTCACGTACTTTGTGACTTTTTCCTACACACTTATAACAAATTACCATTCCTTTCAGGCAAGTTCCAGGGTGTTTCTTCCCACAGTTATCACATATGGGGAAATTATTATTTTCCCTCTTCCCTTTATCCATCTTTTTCTCTTCCATCCTTTTCTTCTCTTGCTTCCCTTCAAATCCATAGAAGTCAATAAACTCTTTATTTATCTTATCCACGCATGATACTATTTCTTCATATGATGATTATATGTGGGAGACTATTTACCTTCTAAATGATGGCTTAATACAATGAAATATATGATCCTTCTTACTCTTTGGATCATACGTATTACTAGAGTTCACATTCCTTATACTGGGTTCCATTTCTATACAATAGCATAAACTAAGTCAGTTTATGAATTGCAATGAATAATTCCAAATTTGTAAAGTACCTAACACAAATTGAACAGTTTATGGATATAATCCATAATCAAAAAAATGTTTTCTTTGAGTAAGTATATACTCATAAGCCCCTCATTATGGTTTGTAAAGAAAATGACAATTATCCTAAGCATATCCCCTTGGGAGTGTCTTAACCAAGAGTGCAGCAAGGCCCATTGTCGTGCACCAGTTCCCGTTCGAGTCTAGCATAAAGCATTGTTTTCGAGTTTTACCCCTATTTACATCTATGCCAGATCCACCTCTACCTGCTCGTATCCAGACAGGGATGTATTGCTCGGAAAACTCACAAAATCTCTATAATACCAAAATTCTACGAAGTTCTTCTGTACAAATCCTCAAATTCTATCTAAGGGCTATGTGCTATAATTATAGTTTATCTAAATCTAGTTTTCAAGGTTATTTCTAAACTTCCATTGATACCAACTATAATGCCCCGACCCCAGTTACCCAGAGTCGGTGCATTATTTTAATACATTGGAATGATTACAAGGAATCAAGTCTCGAAGGACCGATCAGTTTAGCAGTCTTGGAAAAATAGATCACATACATGAATGTTACATTTCCATTATAATACGTACAAAAAAACATAAATAATCTTTATGAACGCCATTATTCCCTTGGCTTAACCCTGCGTATCAATCACATTACACTTCATGGAATCTTGGGAAAAATAAAACATAGAAAGGGGTGAGCTCAAATTTTCAGTAAGGGTAAGCAATAGAGAAGAAACTTTCAAAAATAAGCATAAACATTTAAGGCAATGTATAAAACTAAAAAAAATCCTTTTAAACTTGAACTTCACCATAATATGGCATAAATAAAATGAAATAAATCCATTTACTTATTCACATGGATATTCTACTAATCGAATAATCACTTGCAATATCACTAACCACATTCATAATGATGGAATGCATAATTCCAGACTATCATAACCACATAGCTAAGGCCTCGTGCCAAGACTACAAATAAGATTTTTCCAATTCCTTGTGCCAAGACAATAGTTTGTCTCATGAGACCTTCCGATGCATCGAGGATCTATATCGAGCTCCACCTGTCACATATTAAGTCCAATGCATTCCCATATGAAAATGTTTAATCATAATATAAACATTCCTATTAAAACTAGCATATGAAATGTCAATACTTTCTCCATAAACCATGAATGGTATAAAAATAACACATCCACACTCAAACATATCACAAAACCATCAATAAAAGTTTTTTATAATAAACCAACTTTAAATGATCTTAAAATCCAACAAATGATGAGTATAGATTTTTTAGAGAAATATCCTTTTTGTAAAATCATTAAAAAGACACACATTTATAAAGGAAGTAATTTTAAAAGAGATTTTTGAATCAAAATTTCCCATACCAATTTGAAACTTTGGAAAATAATTATCATTTTAAAACATTCATGTCCATATAAATAAATCCTTAAAATCATTTTTAAAACATGGACATTAATTGAAAAGATTTAGAAAGATAAATCATTAAAACATTTGAAATTTTGATATTGATAAAGAATACCTTTCAAAATCCTTAAAATCTTCATTTTGAAATCATTTTTATGAAAAATGGACATGGATGATAAAAATTTCCTAGTGAATACTTACCCATAAACAATCTCGGATAATGATGGGATTGAGGAATTAACCCTTACCAATTTGGTAACTTACGAAACATACAACCCATGAAAGAGGTATCATATAATGAATATGTCAACATACATAAATTAAAGTGTATTAAACAAAGAATACAATTATGGGCAGTACATACACCACACAAAACGTAATAGTGGCAATATGAAATGAATCTCACAGGAATAAGGAGTGAGATGAAAACCCCTTACCTTGCACTTTCCTTTAGTCGAGGGTACGATTAACCTCATGTACGAAGATCGTATTATGTTATTAAATTATACCAAAACCATATTAATATTTATGATATCATACCTGAATCATTTATGACTTTATATTACCCATTTAATAATAATTTCCATGTTAAGTTAACATTTTGGGTAATAATCACTTTCTTTATCGTACGTGTTTTAACTTGTCACTCTTGGTTGTATCACTTAGATCATGATTTAAATACTTCCAGAATATATAACATGATAAATATATCATATATATTTAGAATATTAATATGTATAATAGACATATATATAAAATGGTAAACACCGTTTATGGAGACGGTAGTCCGTACGTACGCATAAACGCTATTTCTGTTTTCATATAGTATTGAACGGAAGTAAATGAATATGATATATGTAAGTACATAAATCCTTATATATATATATATATATATATATATCTACAATAGAATTATTATGTCATATATTACATACTTATTAGTAATATATATTTTTATAATCGTCGATGAATGATGAACTTGGAAATGAATCTCATCGCGTCGTGGAGACGGTAATCCGTACATACGCACGAGCGAAAATATCATTCTTTTGATATTAAAATAATATATAATTGGATGTTATATCATATATAAAGAATAATTATCATGTTAAATTTATTATTTACATGAATTAAAAATCATTATTATACCTATACAAATAATAATATATTGAATAACAATTACACCACGACGTGGAGACGGTAAGCCGTACGTACGCACGTATGGTGACATGTCATTCAAAGGATGGATAGAATACTGAATATGGTTGTACCATATTTATAATAATTTTAAAGTATATAGGAGATACTGGATTAATTATTTTAGAATGGTAATTATAAATAAAGATGAAGTGGAAGAAGAAAGGAACTTGAAAAAGGTGGTGAAATCATCACCTCTTTTTCGGGTTCTTCCATTTGATTTGATCAAAGGGGATCCTTAAGTTGGATTTATGACTAAAGGAAGGCCTATAAGATGAATTGAGGGAAGTTGAGAGAGTATTTGGGCAGAGGTTGGCCGAAACAAAAGGCTTTGAAGGTGTGAGTTAATGAGAAGGGAGAGTTCCCTTTTATAAGAGGGGTGAGGGGAACCTTTGGAAAAGCTAGAAATATTATTTTATAATAAATTCATATTCTCTTTATAATGGCTCCAAAGTGGATTATTTAAAGTTTAAGGTGGTTATGGGTCGGAAACCACTCAACAAATAGAATTTAGACAGGTTTGGGTCATTATTTTAACCTTATCTTTAAGTATTAACTCTTAGTTAATAAGTTTCACTTTTACAATGTCTCTTTGTATTTTTATATTATATGGTTAATAAACATAATATATACATCCAAGAGGCCCCCAAGTGATCCATTAATGATACACCTATCATGATATAAGTCTCTTGGCTGAACCATATATTTTTAGGAATTTAATATCAATTAATAATATAATATTTGTTTTAAAAACACTTTTAGTCAATTTTGAAACTATTCAACAATTGATTTTTGTAAAAACACATAACAGAATGATTACTTCGAAAAAAGTTAATTACATCAATCCTAACATGTCATATTATCCTAGAAAATTATTTGTATTTATAAAAAGTCTCAAATTACATTTATTTGGGTATTTATAATATCAAATTTTCCAATTTCTCATTAATTAGGTAATTACGGCATCATCATTGTGTCATTAATAAATTAAATATTTTAATCTCTAAAAATTATAAATAAAATATAATTATGTAAGAAATCTTTTTATATTTATAATTAATACTTACAATCGAATTTATCTTATGTATAACCCTATATTAAAAATGTTTTAGTAAATAAACAATGATTTTAACTCTTTTAACTCTTCTTTGAATTAAATAATAATAAAGGTCCTAATCTAATCCAAGTGGACCTAAATGAGAATATTTTATTCCTAAGGATGTTTTTGGCCGAGATAAACTTGTCCAATAGAATTAGGACATGTGTTAGGGTAATATTAATATCATTTTTACCCTTAATTACCCTATTTACTTTTAACCGTGGTAAATAAAAGTAAAAAGTTACTATTGACGAAAAATTATTTTCATCTCATTGAACCACATTTTACTCTTTGATATTAATCGCGTCTCTCGGATTTTTGAAATTCCAATCACAGAAGCGGTAAAATTATGTTTTATGAAAAATTCGGTTTTTTAACTACCACTTAGAAGTTTCACTATTCATCAAAAATTGATGTTTTTCAGAACAATGCCAAAATTTCACCCTAAGCTATAATAAATATTCCGAATTCAAAAATGATGTCTATTTTACAAAATTACAAACATTTAAGTTGCATTAATTAATTATTTAATTAATTCCCGCTGTCACAATAAATAACATGTTTTTAAGAAACAATATATATCAAAAGATTGACAATTGTTTATGTCCAATTTCAAAGTGAAATTAATTCTAATGAACACCTTTGGATAAAATGGTAAAAATATATTCTAATTATACTTTAAAACCACTCAAATTCATAAGTTATCAATATTAATTATTTTGATTTAAAAATTTGTTTTTAATTAAAATTTAGTAATTTTCACTATTCATCAAAATAATAAAGTTATCAGAAAAGTACCAATATTTTAAATTAGGCTAAATTCGATACTCCGAATCCAAAAATTATGTCCATTTTCAGAGATAAAATTTCTAAAATTTTAAAAAGTAGGTATTACTATTCATAATGGCTACTTTGATTGGTCGTGGTGTGTGTTAGAACTCGAAGTTGCGTGCAACACACACTACTGTATTATTCAAAGAGAAGCGTACCATGGAAGCTTGGGGTGTTACACATCACCTTAAATTGAAATTTTGTTTTTAGAGTTTATAGGAATGGACTATATGATTAAATTAAAATGTTATTGTTTTTTATAGGTTTAGAACATTGAACTGAAACCCACCCCCCCCCCCCATTTGGGGTGTTTTTTGTTAAATTTAATTGGGATGAATATATGCATTGTTTTCTTTTAGATGTCACTTTTTACCCCATGTTAAGTGATGCTAAATACTAAACTAATAATTTCAATTGATTTTAGTTATCAGTTGTTTTTGAAGTCAATTATGGAAAGGGATAGATGACCCCTCTCAAGTCACAGGTCATGCAATAGATTGTATAATCTATAAAGTCTTGTTATATTGAATCTTCCATGTGAGTTGATCAGAAATTTTTCCATGGAATAGTTTGTTAGATCTGGAGATGAATGATATAATATTCTTCACATTTGATTATTTGAACAAAAATCTTTCTAATATTGGATAAAGACATGGGACACCTTTGAGATGGGTTTGAATTACATGTTACTATTGTTGACCATGACATGTTTAATTAAATTTATTAAATGGTGTTATAAAATATTTAATGTCGATATTTTTTTCTTGAAATGTGGATTTAAATTATAAATTCAATGGAAGGACTCATTTTCCCTTCACCTTTCTTATTCTTATGTTATATTTGGACACCCTTGAGGACATCCAAGTGTGGAATCCAAGGCTTGAATGTTATATATTGATTGGTACATGGAATAATTTATTAATTCCAAGGATATATTCAATGGGAATAAAATTTTATGACATGAGGGACTCATGGGGATTCCTTATAGGACTACAAAGGATGGACTGAAATGGTAATGACTTTATACCACACATTGAGCATCACCAGGGTTATTTAGATGTTCCACATGGATGGGCTCATATAGTGTAGGTAATGTTATAACTATATTGGTTCTTGGATTGAAACATATGAATTCCATGGATAGAATCATGTTATAAATTGATTGAATGTTAAAATTAAAATTATATGGCATGTCTACCACGCCAATGAACAATATTAGTTTTTTTAGGAATTATACTTTGTAGAAGTTATATTGAGGCATTCTTAACTCATTTTACCATGGGGGACATTGGGATATTTATTAAGTCTTTAGACTTATAAAATAAATTTAATTTAATTATATGAATGAATTTATTATAAATGTGAACCTGAATTTATATAATTTTTAATTTTTTCAACTTCCTTGACTTCATAATTTATAGCATGTACACTTGTAATATATATTCACTGAATAGTTAAAACATGTGCTTGGGTAGTTTCCTAATTGTATTTTGTCTCACACCCTACTCAAGAACTATGATACATGAGTAAATTTTATGAATGTAGTTTTTTATTATGGAAAGCCCCCAAATATAGGTTCGTGATTTACTTCATCGGATTTAGAATGCATTGGACTGAACCGAGGCTTGCGATGCTATCTGGGACAGTTTTTTAGAATTCTCATTCCCTATTAGCGGCATTGTATTATCATGGAGTATACCATTATTTCCTACATTATTAGATATAAGTGAAATATATCATTATTACCTTGTATATTTGATTACTTAATATATTTATCTATTCTAGCAGTGCAATCTATGTTCTATTTGATTTAATTCATTTTTACATGTATGATATTTATATATCTATTAATTTATGCTATGATGACGTGGGAAGTGTCTACCCACTGACACAACTGAATCCTCAATAATAGTGGGTAAACTTTTACTATTGGGGAGATGCGGTTGACACAATGTGCCCAACTGGGCTTTAGGGAATCTTTCACTAGAATCTAGGTCTGGGATGTTACAAAGTAGTGTAAGTGGTTATTTTCTAGTTTTCATTATTATTTAATGAAAATATTCTGAGATAGGAAGGAATATATATTTTCTAATGAGTTTTTCCTGGGCATAGCTACCCCACTTATAGGAAAAATAATAATTATATCGAATTACATGGCTCATTTTTTGATTTTTACTATTATAGTTGATTTTATTCCACTTCTGGATGATGTACATGACTTGGGATGTTATTATTGAAATAATATTATGTTTTATTTTGTTGAAACCCAATGAGATGAGTGTATTCCCTATCACAAATCAAACTATTCACTTTCTATAAATATCATTCCCTATATTATGATATGTAATTTAGAACACATTGTTGATTTCACACTATTGTGATATGTGTTGTGATAGTTACGTCTACTATTGTGAATGACATAATAGAATGTGTTATGGAGTTAAATAGGTGGACCCCATGATTTTTTCAGTAAGGATTCTGGGCCCTCTTAGATATGAATTTGGTGGACCATTGCATCATCATTTTATGTGATATGATATATAAATATGAAATATTATTTAATTCATATAAAAAATGAATTAATGATAATGAGATGGCAATTGAAACATTTATTGTAGATTTCTTGAATTAGACATGAACTTAGAAGTGTGATATTGGTAGTATCTCTGGGTTATATATGGTCTATACAATTCAAGGACATTACCCCTGGGGAAGTCATATGGGTGTGTTCATATAAAGGAATTCTAGTACCTATCCTAGTCATTTATCATTGCATTCAAGATATGAACATTGATTATTATCTAATGTTGATGCATGCTATTGGTGTTTGTAGGGGTGTTCTTCCATGAAACCCTCATATCATGTTCCATGATGGTGGAAACAATCACACAACGAAGGTTGTGGGCTATGGGAAACCCATGGATCCTCCAGTCGAACCTGGTATGGAACCTGAAGTTGTACTAGGTATAGGTGATGAGGCACAATTCTGCGGTTGGTTTTTGTGCTTCATGAAGACCCTTCTGGGATAACTACAGCCCCACATAACTAAGGAAGAGTCAACATGTGAGTTCCAGTAGTAGTATTCGACCTTTTTTCTAGGAATGGTGGACCACATGTAATAGAGTCATGGATAGAGGCCTTCTTTTCTCTCATAGATCATCTAGATACACCTCTAATTAGGTGGGTAAATCTTATTACATATATGTAGCATGATTTCAAAAAGTGATGGTGGGATGTCAAAACATATATATTTCATCATAGGTAGATGTCCTGAAGGGAATTTCATATGACCAAATATGATTACTTCTATATCAAGATGTTGAGGTTCGATAAAGCTGGAGATTCCATGCATCTAGAGAAGGAAAAATTATCAATTATGGAGTATTCAGCCCGTTTTACTAATCTATTTCATTTCACACATATTTTGATGCGTGAAGAGTTATCTAACACTATGAGATTTTCAAGATGTCTGGAATTAAATCATATTTTCATATGTTAATGTATTCGGACTAACTACTATTTTGAGAATCATGAACTAGGTGTTTATAATAAAGAGTAACCTATAAGAACTAGGGGGTGTGGTCCCTGGTGGTTTAGCATCCAAACCATGTACTAAATCGAATAATAGATTTAATTTATTCTTTAAGCATAAACTCAATGATATTAGAAGTCAAATCATGAGCTTGGGATTCAAGGTGAGATGATACCCATACATTAGAATGGAATATACAAGGCCATAATGAATGAGGGACCTGGTCAAGTGTTGCTCATGTGGAAAGATGGGTAATATAAAGAGGTTATAAATAATTTTTCCTCTAGAATCTAGTGATATTGGGTCTGTAATGACCCCACATTCAAGAGTAGGGTGAAAATATTATCATTAGTTTGGGATCTAGTGTACAACTTTCCAATCAGTCTGTGGTGGTGGTTGTGCTTATGGTAGTCTGACCCATGTTGTATATTGATATTATGGTGGATATGATTAGGGGAGAAAGGATATATAATTGGGCAATGATTTAGGCTAGATATATGTACTGAATGATAACCATGAAGAGTAGTATCATGGACCTTTTATAGTTAGTGGTACTATTATGATAGCATCTAATTTATCTTCTATATTTTTTTATATAGGGGCTTCAAATAGAATAATATTTTTCCCATTGTGGATATACTTGGGTTGTGTGTTCATATTTATGATGGATTTATAATTATTTATACTTTATTGGGGATTTTAATGGAACATGCACATTATTTAGTGGTGTTCCCCATTTAGATTGGTTGGTTTCACATTGTATATGGCCCCATATAGTTGATTGAAAAAAGATTCCATCTGTGGAAAGGGATAATTATTATTTATTGTGATTTTATTGAGCTCATGATAATCAATATATAAATGCATTTCCCCATCCATATTATTAATGAAGATGACTAGAAAACCCTATTGTGATGCACTTGAGTGTATGAATGACTTATCCAGATTCACATATAACTTCTTCTTAAATTCTTGTAACTCAATGGTAGACATTCTATTGTGTCTTTTCTATATTTAGAGATCCAGGAATAAGTTCAATTCATAACTCAACCTCTCATTCTAGAGGAAGGATAGAGAATTCTTTAGGGAACACATTAGTGTAGTTTATCACAATGGGATTGTATTGATCCATTAATCTCCCCATTGTCTCAATAATTTAATCAATATATGATTTCTCAAAAATAAAATTTATCCAAAAATTGAGATAATGATTTATAAAGAGATTCATCCTCCTCATAGATGTTGTATTGAGTTGAAGTATACTTCAGGATTTGAAGAGTGGCCTCTATTTCTCGATAGTTGATGTTTTCCTTTTATTAATATAGATAATCCATGCCCAATATAACATAAAATTTCACAAAATAAAGTAAGAAAATATGTACTAAGAGGTTCAATAAAAAAATATTAACTATGGAGGTGTTATATATTTTGGATACAATAATTTCCCCATTTTTTAATCTATCAGATAACTCAGCCCCTAAATATTGTTGTACTGTTTGAAAAGTTTTACTAAACATGATATATATGAAAGAATATGTATAACCAGAATCAAATGGTATGTTCTCAATTCTTGAATGAATAACCAGTGTACCTTCCATGAAATCATTTGCAGGCTCTACCTCAGTAATGGTGATATCATGTTCCCTTTATTTATACCTTGGAGGTTTTTGATGATTTCCTATGATAACCCAAATATTAGGGAATGGGTATTCAAAATTCCCATGTTCCATGCAGTTTTAGAATTTGACTACAAGAAAAGTGTTGATTTTAACCTTCCCTTCTCCATCCATATTAATGGTATACTTCTTATTCCTTTGGAAATTATTATCTATATTCTATTTTCTTCCACATTTGAGGCATCTCTTGGTTCTATTTGATCAGTGTCAAGGATTCTTATTCCCACACATTTGATTCAAGGGATGATGGTTGTTCTTTCCATTAAGGTATTCATCTATTGATCTACTCTTATTAAACACTAATTTCATATTTTTTCACTAGGTCTACGAGACCACTGAGAGTCTCTGATATACACATCAAAATTGATGGAAAACAAAAAATCTCCTCATATATATCAAATTATCTAATCACCAATGATTTTCATAGACTCATCCATAGTATAATAATGAAGAGATCAATATGTATTTTGGTTTTCAACACAAATCTAGAGGAATATCATGAAATCCTTGTGTAGTTTACATCATATTACCTATTAGACTCATCTTCTATTTTTTATTCTAAGGAACTCCCTTTATATCTTAAGACAAATATTTTAGGGCAAATCTTTATAGAAAAATATTTACTTGAAATATTACCACTCTGTTGTGCCAATTTTCTTCTTGGACATTGGGTTCTTGATCAGTGTTCACCAATAATTAGCTTCCCCATCAAAATCATATAATTCCAACACATCATTCTCTTTATCTAAGAATTATAGGATATAGAAAATATTCTTAATGGAGTTAATCCTTTTTTTCATGAGGTGGGGATCAAAAGATAAACTAAACACGGGGGGGCACTTTTCATATGAATGATTCAACTGCAGTATAATCTTTCATGGGATATGGATTATGTTCCATGAGATTGAATATTTTATTCCTAACATGATCAAGTTGATAATGTATTTTGATGATTTTTTTTCATAATTTTCCACCATATTAGGATTATCCTAAGGGAAATCATCACATTCTATCTCACTTTAATTTATGGCCCGATTTATCCTATTTCATTCCATTAACATAGACAAATAGAGAACACTTAGGGGTTTGTAATAATTATCTAAAAATCATTTAATGTAAACATTGATCATAAATGGATAAACATATAAATGAAAAATATATCTGATCATATGATTTCCTAGGTTAAAACTAGGTTATCTATGGTGACTTAATTATCACATGGGTTCTTACAAATTTTTTCTTATCTTATTGTCCAAAAATAACTGGACCTTAATTTTCTACAACCATTGATACCCTATCCATCTATATATATTATTATATAATGTTATGCATTAATAAAGATCAAATAAAAATACATGGATCATAAAGTTTAGAATATTTGGAAGACTAGGCTCATAATACAAAATATATGGGACTGAAAAAATATATTATTTCCTCATAATATTGATATTCTAATGTCCATTGACCCATTACATCTATATTGGGAAACCTAAGAAAATAAGAACAATGGGATGAAATAAAAATATCAGCAAGGGAATAAAAAAAGAATAAAGCATAGAACAATGGTTAAAAAGCATAACATGATTGAATAAAAAGAAATGGAACCAGAATAATTATATGGAATTATAAAATTTATAACATATAATAATATATTAATTAAATAATTTGAAAGTGGAAAAAATATAAAACATTAAATAATTATGAGTCACGACAAACTACAATGATTTTTGTACATAGTGAGCAATGTCCCATAGAAGAATCATGTTCACTCCCAATCCTAACATGATGACTCAAGAGACTAAACATTACCAAATATATTAGATTAATATCATGGAACACCCATAATAACAAGATCATGAATATTTTATCCCCATGAAATATAATAAACAAGTAAACAATCCTAAACATAAAGTTTATCCCTATAATTTATTAGGTATCATAATCATGTCAAAAGGAAAAATAGAAGAGAATATCATAATGGTTTCCATAAAAGAAACTATTTAAATAATAAATGTACATTAATAGAGTAATATATATATATATATTTATATTAAATTTGAAAATTATGTTAAAACATATTAAATGAGTGTTTAAGAATTTGTATAAAATAAAACACTTTACTACAGTTTGAGTAAAATTTTAAGGAATATTTTACAAAAGGAATAATTGTTTTTATAAAACCAGAAATTAAAAAATATATTTTTTCATGATAAATTGATTGACTTTATAAAAAAATGGTGGATTAATGTATGTTATAGAGAGTAATTGAAAATGTGTAAGAAAATGAGATGTTCCCTTTAATCAGACTTGCTTATTGGGAATAATTTACAAGGGGACCTTATAAAAACATGTATATCCCCAAAAAGAATTATAAAATGATAAAGATACATTTTTTGGGACATATAAACATAATTAATAATATTTATATAAAAATATAAGATAGTATCATTGGGTTAAATAGAGAGAGATATCGTAACCTGATGAAAAAATTGAGGTTAGGAAAGATTCATATACCTATGTGTGAAAGTTTTCATAACATGATTTTAATTTTAGGGATAATCAAATTAAATAAATAAATTAAGAAATTTATATAATTTTATACATATATTTTATTTATTATATTTTCATTACGATCATTTTATCTTTTTTTTGATGTGTTATAAGATACAATTTTATCATTTGGGAGTGCTCGTTTCCATGGTTTCAATGAATTTTTCACATGTATTCAAGTATGGAATATCATGTGAAATGGTAATAATAATAAATAATTAATTTTACATGTTATTAAGGATCAACCATAAGGTTGAATTTTTATACAATTTAATTGGGTAAATTGGGTGAGGATGAATCATTAGATATAACAGCGGTGATTATTGTTTGGATTATTTTGATATCTTTTTTATTGTCAAGAGCTCAATTGGTTTTATAATATAATATTATATATATATATATGCTAGTTTCATAAAATAAAAAAAAGTTAACATAAAAATTACAATATTTCTACCCATTATAACATTTTTATGGTCAAACTTTATGGATATGGAGGAAAATGGAAATGCATTGTCTATGATTTTGGTTGATTGACATATCACGAGCGATTATTTATTTTAAGAAATAGCGATAGAAAAAGATGTTTGAGTATAGATACTATATTAACATGATATAATTGTAGTATATATTATACTATAGTTTTCATTCTACAAGTAAAATGGTAGAAAAAGAGAGAATAATAAAATATAATATATTGGAATGAAACAAAAAGAAAAAGAATTAGGATTTACCTATTGATTTATCCTCCACTAGAACCTCATTAACGAACATAGGTTTGGTATAGAATTTTTAACCAAAACCTCTTATATGTGGGGTAGTTTATATGGATGAGTAATTGAGATTAATTTTTACATGATTCATGGATTTGATGTGTGAGTATGAGAGGTGGCGAGGGGTGGAATTTGTAGGGGAGGAGAGCGGAGGTTTTTTATTTCTTTAGTAATCATATTACAATTTTGAATAATAATATGAATATTTTTTTATTATCATGAGTAAATAAAATAAATATGGGAGTAGGGTTCTTTATTATGGGTTTACATTACCAAACATTAAATTATTACTCATTAGTTCATGTATTTATTAAATACCGTAACATATGAAATTTAACTATTCATAAAAAATTCCACAATTTTAGAAAAATCCAAAAAATTACCCTAACACTTTTAAAAATTTTATAATTAAAAAATAATCTATATTTTACCGAAATAACTTTTTAAATATGAGAATTTAATTTTTTAAATAAAATCATCATATAGTCAAAAAAAATTCAATTTTAAAATTATAACAGATTTTATGACACGTTTAAAATTTAATTAATTTTTCATAAAATCATCATATAATCACAAGAAAACAAAATATTAATTTTTTAATATATTTTATGAAAAAATATTACTTCTAAAAATTTATATTAATTGTAGAAAAGTTCAATAAACATTAATTTATTAAAAGAAGAATAAATAATTTATCATTTTCAAAACATTTAATTATATATACCTTGATAAAATTATATCACGCTTTGTATTACAACATGTATAAATTTTATTATTAATTTCATAGGTGAGGTTAAAATTCTATTGGTCAGATTAATATTCAAAAGGGTCATATTTTTATTCTAAGGGTGAGGTTATTATTCCCTCAGTATTGGTTCCTTAACTTCAAGAAACACGTCTAAATTATTCATTAAACATTCATAATGTTTTTAATGACTTATATTTTTGTTATTTTTATGATTTATACAATATAATATAATTATATGAAAAGAATTTGTTTTTATAAATGTTTTTGTCGTTATATCAAAGAGGAATACATTATCCATAACCAAATGGTACTACCATATTATTAATTTGATGGTGTTTATTCTAATACTCATTTTTGGTGCCATACCTTGGAGAAACTATTTATGACTCAAGTATTTGGGATTAATGATAGAATCCATCCATTTATTTCTACTTTATGATAATTTAATGTTATTTTAATCTTATCTATAATGTATTTACATTTAAATATGATTGGTGATCGAAATTATTTGGAGTTGATGAGTGTAAAATAAAAAAAATCGTTTATATTATTAAAAGTAGTAAGATTAAAAATCCACATCTTTGAGTCCCCAAAAAATTAGAAAGAAATACATGAATTATTTAAATCAAACATTCCACATTATTAGAAATTTTACCAATAAATTTTTGATATTGACCAAATATATATATATATTTATCTAGTTTTGATTCTTTGTTTTCTACTGGCGTAATTAGGGGATCAGTCTTTACCGAAACATCAACCATTTTCATTTATTCTACAACAATCATCCATTTATTATCATAATTTCTTTTATTCACAATATTATGACGTTATAAAAGTAGGTATGCAAAAAATATTTCATTATTACTATATGTTTTCCATTTAATTTCCATCTACACATGTTGGAATGATTCATGAACTATAGATGTATGGGGCTTCAAAATTTCTTTTGTTTGACCCACTTCATAACTATCAACCCTTTTTTATTTTACTTACAATCATTAAATTATTATTATTTTTGTTAATGTATTGATGGAATGATAGTTAATCCCACCACGTACCAATGGTCTGAACATTTGAAAAATCCATAGAAGCTTCATTAATTGTACCTGTAATGGTTATTGGGAATGAGTTTTGAAATCATGACAACAACTATATCAATATGAGGTTCCTCAAATAGGATAAAAGAGTCTAGGGAATTGAGTATGATCCAATTTCTAAATCTTGAATATAATCCAAATCAATGTCAACCAGAGAGTTACATGTCTCAACTACCCATATATGAATTCATGATAAGAGATACCTTCTTTAATATACTACTATTAGTTGGGATTGGGTTTGTCTCTCACCAGGGGCTCTCTAGCCTAAATTTAAACATCTCAAACCAAAATTTATGGTTAACCTAATAGGAAAAAAGTAAATGGTTTATTAAAATTAATAATCATGATAATTAACCATTTCATAATGGGATGGTAACTCCCCCAACCCTTCATTCCATATAATATTATGTGCAAGGGGAGTTACATTATATAGGTAGGTCCCTCTATAATTAAACCTACTAAGACAACACCTCTAACCTTGGAAAGATTTTCTTAATTTAATAAAATACTATATATAATCAGCTACATTAGATAGTCTAACATTATATAAGGATATAAATTATATACTGAATTACTACAATAAAGTTAATAATAAATAGTTTATAGCTTAGAATCTAAATTATCATTCAAATAAATAATATCATTTGGGTACCTTGTTTTTTGTTAACATTCTTGGATTTCATCTACCAAATTCATTCCCTAGTTCGATTTTACTGATTCCTATAATTTTACAGTGTTCAGATCAATGGGAGATCTCTTTAGAAGGTTTAAATATAGGGTACGTATATTTTTGGATTCTGTGGTCACCTAAAAAGTCAATACTATATGATATAACCAAAAATATTGATTCTATAAATTACTATTATTGGAATAAATATAAATATATAAATATATTTAAGTACAACCATTATGCTAGCCTATTATTCTAAAGAGAATGATAATCTCTTGATTCATGTATTAATTTCTCTATTTGATATAACACAAGTTTGATCACTATGGTTGAAAAATATGTTGTGGTGGATGAAGGACCATCCATAATGTATCATTAATCACTACTTCTATGTTTTACAAAAATATGGTGAACCTTCTCCCATATCCTTTTCACATGGGGGTGATTCATGGTTAACCACTATTCCCTGATCCATATGCTTCATGGATATGATAGACAATAGATCACCATAAAATTTATATAGTGGTAATAAAGGAATGAAATAAAAATTAATATAATGAAATAAAAATATATTTTTTCATTACTATTCCTAATAAGTTCATTGTCTCAAAATTATCAAGGAATGCAGCACTACTAATAGTGTTTAATATGTGATGTTCATTTTTAATTTCATTTTTTTTGAAATAATCATTTTCAACTTTTTAGTGTTTTGACTATCTCAAATTTATAACTCTTCCTCACTTGTATTTAATGATAATAATGATAAAATTTTAGGAATGTGTTTTTCCATTGTTCGATAGCAACGAGGGTACCTACTCATTTATATGTTCAGAATCACCCCTGACATGGATTTTACACTAAGATTCATCATAGAAAAAATATCTTTTGATGGAATCAAATTTAACCATAATAATTGTAGTATGGAATCAACAAGAACCCTATAATATTTTTATATTGGTTCTACCATTTAAAAATGTATCCATTATATGAATCTCAATTTTGAACCTAAATATATATATTGAAACCCCATCTTTTATACCTATACAAAATTTCATACTATAAGCATTTATATTTGAGGGATTTCATCTTCTGATCAAAACTCAAAAACATTGTGTACAAAACATCATTGTTTAATAAATCATTCATCCTAGAGTCCTTCTTATGGTATTCTTCTCAACATCTCATAGTTGTCAATATTTTCAACAGCATAAAAACATATCATTTCACCAATATTTATAATGGCATTTCTTATGATAATATATGAAAATTAGGGAATCAAATTTTGTTGAACCTACATAACCAAGGATTGGTTTTACTGCCATTAGTGACTCTAATTTTATTTGGGTCTATATTTATCATAAAAAATTCCAAAAATCTCAATTCCACAAATAATTTTTAATATTAGTAAAATCTAATCATAAATCATGAATGTTACATTCCAATTTTAGTGTCAATGAACATTGATCTAAATGTTTCCACAATGTATATATTTTATAAATATAAATGTGACTCAATATAATAATCATTATTTGTATACATATGGTGATCATTAAAAGGACTCATCCTTTTAGTAACTCTCTATATAATGATTCCTTGGCCGGTTACCATTCATCCTATACAATTTTTCCAAAGAAAATCATTGTTTTAGACTTCATAAATATGGGATACTCTATAAAATGGAATTATATGTATTCATTAAATTCAATATACGGGTTTCCTCTATTTGATAGACTCACAAATTTTCATCCGATGAATTTAGAAATATTTTCACAATATAAATTATATTTTTTATCATCTATTACATTGTTTCACTTTTCCCCATATGGAACAAATTTATATTTTTCTACATCTTGTTAATAATTGTTTATTTCGTTATATAGTACAAAATTTCATTTATCTTCTTAAAATATCAATCTTTTCAATGATCTCTCTAAAAAAATTGATTGAAAAATTCTAGAAAAAATATCTTGTTTGAATTTTTTTTGTCTATTTAGTATATTATGAGAAACTAATTTCTCCAATTATCAAATACATGATAGTTTAATTCCTGATAGACACATTCAATTAAACTCAATATGGTGACATAATACTTCTATTGGCAGTGGACTCTTGATTTCTCATATTTTAACCTTTATAAATCTCCATATTATAATGCTTCATCTGATTGTTACGTAAAACATACCAATTTTTTGCAAGAACATTATTCAACATCATATTTAACTTTATATTAAATTTAGTTATCTATAAAATTTATGAATAAATTTATATTTAACCATAAGATAATTTTAGTAATAATGATGCTAATAGTGCTGTGAGTAAACAATGCACTATTAGACTTAATATATTGACCTTCCCAATATAGTGGACTCAACCACATTTATTTGGAAATAAAAATAACCTTCAATGATAGAAAGGGTTATTTAAAATTACAATTGATATTTTTAGAAACTATTAAAAAATTCATTTTTAAACTCTCTATTAAATAATATACATTCAAAAGAAAAAAATATCTAAACACAACATTGTTTTATTTGGAAATTTTGTAGAGTGAATTTATAACATAGCTAATAAAAAAAATATTCCCATGAAAATTATATACTCCACTTTATTTTTATAACATCTAGATTACTAACTTCTAGATGCATTACTCCCCCACATTATGAAGATGCCATATATCGACTCACAACATGTAAATAAAGGGGTTGCAATTGTTCTCCAACATTTAATATCAATTTATGGAATCATGGGGGTTACTCATTAACTATTTATAAGACACTTTAGAAGGTTGAAAATTTATATTCAATATTAATTCATAAAACCACTACCATATAAATTAATTAGTGAATATATCCACAATTAATTATTTAGTGGAGATATTTTCTTTCATTACATCCTTAAATGGAATATTTTATTTCATCAAATGATAAATAATATAAGTATTGTTTGATTAGGAATGTGTAAAAGTATTTTAGAGAGATCAATGGATCATTTTTTAACAAAAATAATCTTCATTGGGTTTTAAACATTTACCATCAAATTACCGTGTCATACTTTAATCCATGTCTATTGAGTACACACACGAGTAACAAAAAAATATTCATATTTCGATGTACTCAATGTTGATGAATGTGGTTTCATATGTTTATAATAAGAATTACCCTACCATTACTAATCTAGTTTAGTCAATTTATATTTTTTGATCATCAGAATAACCAACCCAATCAATATCCATGATCCTAAGAATGTATTATTTATTAGTTTTCTTTTACAATAAGAGGTAATTTAAATTTCCATTGGCAATCCTCAAAATTCTCTTAGAGATCACAATGTAGGATTATTTAGTATCACATTTATCACATTTACAAGATTCTAGGAAATAAAAAATGTTTTCCAATGACATTATAAGAGAGTTTAAGAATATAATCTACTTTTAGAACTCTTTTTTATTTACATGTTTGATAGATTATTCTTTAGTAATCTTCCTATAATCAAAAAGTAGAGTAGACACTTCATTAATTATTCCATTCCAAATCTCAATAATAAATATATAGAAAAATATAATTTTAAAAGTTATATATATATATATCAATTCTCGTGATATTTAGATCATGAAAAAACTTAATTATCTATAATAAATACATCTAATACTCCTCTTCATCTATTATAATAATGCTACAAACATATATTCTGTATCACCTCTACTGATTATGTGTTCAATATAAAGTAGAATTTTATTTTGTTTAAATCTGTTACAATTATATTGATATTACTATCTAATTTTCCAATATAAATGTTTTTTAAGATATCTAGTTTTAAATTCAAAACAATTAGAACCTACATCAACCTTATTATGATTTCTTAGCATTCCAATTTTGATTTTGATGTTTTATGTGTTTAATACATTTGGTTGTTCAATATAATATTATTCCCCAATATCCACCTATATGAATGATGATTTATCTTCCATCTAATATACTTTATATCTTTAATAAGATGAAATTTGCAAGGAAATTATGAAATATCGATCTTTACAATATGAGACAATTTTTCTTTATAATCAAAAACATGAACCTATTGAAATCATTTTTCAATGGTACCAATGATATTTCTTCAATCATCTCTCTTTTAATTTACCTTTCTAAGGAAAACACATTTAGATACTTGCAATTTTTTATATTCTAGTTGTGGAAGATGTTCCCATATGAAATTATTTTCAATTTGACCTAACTTTTAATTATATATCTTCCATCCATTGTTAATGTTAGATTTCATTTTATAATGATAATTTTTCTATTTTTATGATTTGTATTGTATGATTCTCTATTATTAGTTTCCTTATATTGTAGACTACATATCCAATTTCTTTGATAATGTTGGTTGGTTCAACTGATTTTTTAAATTTCTTGAAAATAGAGTTTTTATTTTCCCCAGTTTCATTATTATTACATATAATGTTAGAGTGTGTCTTTTTTAACTCCAAGCGTATTACATGCTTATTCTTTTTAGTCATCTTCCATTGTCATTAGATCCCTTTTTATACAACATTAAAGGAATATTTATATCAAATGTGATCATTAAATTATTATTAATTTCATTAACATCACAAGATTGAAAACATTTTTGTGATATGTTAATCCACTACTTGTAAATTCTTCTATAGGTCATATAGCACATGACGGTTCATTCCACTTTTACTTTACAAAATTTTCTATAAATTTTCATTTTTAATAATTATCAAGGAGGTAAATCCAAATATAATGATTCAATATATAGTATTACCCTTTTTGTGACACATTTAATAGAATAATTATTCATTTTATGGTCTTAGAAAACATCAATTTTGAATATGCACATCTATAAGAAACTCCTTCCCTCTAGAATTATTTTTTAATTTAATACTCAAAAAACATATATCATCCCATTTCAACTAGAATCTAGTTTATCATTTCTACTACATCATTCAATTATATACATCAAGGACTATTATATTGATGTCTAATCTCATTCCATAAAACAAATGTTTCATATTAGTTATATGAAATATAATTTTCACTATATGTTCGAAATTATATCATATATACAACTTGTTCATTATCAATATCTTTTTTGAATATATTCAACATTTATTAATAAAAAAAATTTGTTTCATATACATTAGATTTTTCATATATATGAAGTTAGGTATGAAGGTTATGACCTAAAGATTTCCTTTTGTTGAAGTAGGTCACATTAATTTATTAAGATCAAATTGAATAATTTTGAGATGTCCAACAAATTAAACCTCTTTCTTTTGGTCAGTTTTATTGACCACTCATTCTTTTTTCAAATGTTTCTAAAAAAATCAAACATTACATATTTATTTGAGGAACATCTAAATTTTTTTTCCTAGATATCCATAATTCATATTCATATTTATCACCCAAAATATACATAGTTACATGGATCTCTAATTAGGAACAAATTAACAATAGTTTTTTCACTAATTATAAAATCATTTCATATTTTTATTGCATTAAAATGTTGTTATCAATATAGAATATATCGTTATTATCATCATAAAAATCATTATCGAACTTGGTGATTTATATTAACGTTCATAAAAAAAACACTCACCTTTTGAAATTATATTTCTAACTTGATTTTGTGCTAATTCAATCCATTTTATTTTGGGAGAATAATTACTCACAAAAGTATCAATATCATCATCATGTTCTCAAATGATTTTTAGTATTTTTTAAATAGATATCAATATATGGAAATTACATCCATTATTGAGAATCCATGTACTCACCCTTTATTATAGTTTAGTGAAACCTCACCTAATATTTTTTCCCTAAATTTTATATTAACCACGTTTCTTAAAATTCATGTTTAGTTGAACTTTAATTGCTAATGAAGACTTAAATTTTTATTAATTATGATGATATAGAATAAATCGTCCAAATAACACATCAATACATGCATATCTATTATGTATTTAATACTATTTATCATCTCTAATTTTCCTTAATACATCATTTTCAATAATCCATAAATATTTATAATAATAAAAAATTTCCTTCCATTAAATATTTATCCCCCTTGAATCATTAATTTCTAAATCATGGTAAATGGTATTCCAAAAATTACAAAATTTATGCCCCATTTATCAACAACAGCAATAACAACCCTTGAATGATTATATAAAATAGTTATATGAATCTTTATTGAAATATTTCTATAGAGATTAATCATATTTTCTAACATGTTTATACCATTGATATGAAATATAAATCCTATGGGGAGGACCCAATAATTTTGATTGTTTTTAAAGGAAGTAAAATTTTCACAATCCTATAATATTTATGAATTCATTTCCCATTAATTGAAGAATCATATGTAATTGAAATAATATTTATAACACATTAATTATCAAGTTGAATTCGTATCTTTTATTTATATATGGATTCAATCAAAAAGTTAAGATTATTTTTCAACATTCATTAAATTACCAAAAAATTCATTCATAATTTTTATGGGTTTTCTAGATTTGATGAAACAATATTGATTGTTTCTTATCTCTTATTACATTTTTTAATGTTTCAAATCAATATATTTTATCACCTTTTCCTATTCAGTAACATTAAATTTGTTGTATTTTTATTTCTTCATGAACTTCTTCATACGTTTTTTTAGAATCATTGATTCAATATTTCTTATAAACAGTTATGTCTTATTTCATGATTTTATTGTTTTTATTGAGGAACAAATCATGTTCTATTATCAGAACATATTATTTTTATGTTTCTCTACTTTCTCCTTCTTTACTAAAATATGTTTTATGATGTTTCTCAATAAAATCCATGATATTAATTATTTTTTGACACTTATTTAGATGATGAATTATTTTTAGTTGAAAAATTATCATCCCCTTTTGAAATAATTATTATTGTTCTAATTATTCAATAATATCTTCTTTTTTTCTTCTCTGGATTACATTACATCTCATAAATTTTCATCCCACTTTTTCTAAAGGAAAAAATACATTTTTACCTTTTCCTAGAACTCACCCCTTTTTTTCGTTGGTAGTATGATGAAAATCGGTTGATATCTCTATACATAAAACATTTTAGATTTTATTTTCCCATGTTTAGGATTTTAACTTTTACATGTTTTTTTGTGATGAAATCCATTACACATTAATATTATTTATTATTTGGGGATTCATATTTGATGTGTTGAACTATTCATCTTATTACGAAATCTTTAGACTCTTTCATACATCGTAATAAATATAACATTTCACCTTTTTCTTAAAGACAAGTCAATTCCTCATTTCCTTTGTAATGATGATCTTAGGAAGATCATCAAAATAAATAGTTTTTGTATTATATATTATTGAATATTTAGGATCAAATAAATCAATAAAAATATTATTTATAATTTTTACAACATATGAATAAAAAAAATATTCTCTACAGACTTTAATGTTACTAACTATCTCATATACCATTGCAATGTAGTCACCAAGGGGTTTTTTCTCTTCCATTTTTAGTTGTTAAAATTTAATTTTATAATTTTTATGTTTCAGTTCCTTCGATTCAACATTTCATACAAAAATAATTTAATGTTAACCCGAAATATTCAAATAATTTTAATAACCATTACCTTGGTGAAATATATTTCACAAAAAGAAAATAGAATATTATTTTGAGTATCACTATCATCTTTTAGATTCCTCATATCATGAAAATTCATTGGTGATTCCTTTTCATTTGGTGGATGTTCAGTTGTTATTCCATCCACCACTTGTAGAGAAAGTGAAAAATGATAGGGTATTCTTCTATTATTCTAACCATAATTTTTCATGGAATTTAATGTAGGGAATCATATACTATTAGTTGAATCTAATATCATTTCACAAGAACAAATGGATCCACAGTGGATGCCATAAAAAATATACAAATTATTTATTGGAAGAAGGTATAGCCTCTTAAATGGGGTGATTAATAAGTTGTGATATTTTATTCACTTATTTTTCATGGATATAGTCAACTCAAAAAGTTAGAGATTAAATAAAATCATCTTTTTTATATAGAGTCATAATATATAATGATGAGAATTGTTAATAAGTGGATTATAGTTTTCAAAAGTTATGGTACCAATGTTGGTACATTCTCTTTGATGTGTTCAAATTCAATAGAGACATAGTTTTTCTCAATAGATATATCATAGATACAGTTTTGGGTAGGAATGTAATCACCTATATACCAAATAATTAAGGTAAATAATCACCCTTATCCCAATAATTTTTTTATAGTTGTTCCTCTAGTTTATAAATGACCCACTAACAAGAATATAAATTATTATCCTGAGAAACATTTCATGATCCATTGGATTATTCAGCCACAATAAAGATAATCCTCTAATAATTTATATTTTAATGAAGTTATGTTATGTTATAAATACAATCTTCCAAAATATTGCATCCCTAAATTCGTCTTCTAAACCATATTTCTTCTCCAACTCATTTTAATCTTCTTCTAATTAAGTCAATGTTCTAAATATTTTTCCAGATATTTTAAAATGCTCTTTATAGACCCAAACCATTGACACGTGTTATTTCATGATTTTAACAATATTTATAAATTGTATACAACCAATATATCAAGAGGATTAATTTATTTTGAATATTTGGTACATATAACCTCAACGTAAAACTAAAATAAAAAAACATTCTTTTACTCCCAATAATGATCTATCAACTCAATTTCACCTCTTAAAATCATATTGGAAAACATTGAGGATAAATAGGTAAATGGGTGAGCTAAAATTCCATGTTGGGGAATAAATTCAAATAACAAATAATAATATGTGGGTCAAAGGACATAAAATCCAGTCACAAAATAAAATTCCCATGAATAATCACCTGGGAGAAACACATAAAAACTTGTTGTTTTTTGATCATGTAAATAAAGAGAAGTTGTAGTAACATAAAAAATAATATAAAAAAATATCAATGACAGTTTTGAAGTCAACATCACTTGGGGGACACATTCCAATCATCCAGTATTTTTACTCTATAGTCACATAGATACTCTATCATAAGGAAAAATTGTTTCTCAATAAATTCGATCACTATCTAGGTAAACCCATAAATAATTGTACATGATTCTATGTTTCAAAAAAGGGAATGAGTAATTTATTAAAAACATACGAATTACACATGAAAATCTATGGTTTTCATAATCATGTGTTATATGATAATCATGGGCATAGAACAATGAATTATAGAAAATAAGGGATTATATATTACTTATATGTTTTTTTTGTGAGAAAATAAGAATATAACATGAAAATAGAGACCATATGAATTGGATGCATAAATAATGTGTGGAGAAAATATTTGGAAATATTATTTTAATTTCACTTTTATGTATAAGGTAATAGTATCATTAAATATTTAAGGTTATATGAGTTTACAAATAACCTTAGAATAAATAAAATGTTCATCCAATTAAATATAAGTGTTTATAGAGAATAGTGATATTTTAATACATTTTTTAGTTGAACCTTAAATGTTGAAAAGAAATAGAAAATTTTCCTTTAATGGGATTTTCCAATTAAATTGAAAATGAAAAATTTAAAGCATGTTTATACAGTTAATGGAATGATGAAATACATTAGGTATATATTTTTGTAAAATATATAAATAATATATATGTTTTAAATAATATATATATATATATATATATATATTAGGTGAGATAAAGAGAGAGAAACATAACCCTGAAAAATAGTGTGGTTTAGAGAGATCCCTTACATTAGGTTACAGAATCATTCAACACCTTTTCTTTATTTATAAAATAATCAAATTTGATTAATTAATTATAAAAATTAAAATAATTTAAATATATATTTTACTCTTTATTATTTTATTATTTTTTATACCATTTTTTTGATATATAAATCATAATTTCACTGTTATAGGGGTGTTCCTTACATCATTCTCTGGTAGGATCACTAGTGGTTAATTATTGATGTCATTAAAAATGGGAATGAAAATCCATAAGTGAAACAGAATTTTATTATTTTATTTTCAGAAATTTATATGTTAAAAAATATAAATTTTATGCTCTTACATATTGCAAACTATATTAGTTAAAATGTTAACATTATGTGGTTGTTTCATTTTGGTTGTTTTACCATTAATCTCAAACTAGCATTGTTTAATTTAATATTATGATAATATAGTCACACAAGAATGAAAAATAATATATTTTTTAATATTTTATATAATAACAACTAAATTTAATCATTTAATTTATTGAGTAGTTGTAAACAACTTCCATGGAGATGATGAATTGACTTAATACTTATGATGATTTCATTTATAGAGTATAAGATGTAAAGAAGGTGTTGAATGGTATATATTTTATTTGAACCGTATAATTATAGAATAAGTATTGTACTTGAGTAATGAACTCATTTTGGTTGTTGGTAATCATGATAATTTTGAAGAATAAAATAATCGAAAAGGGTTAGTACGAGAATATTACACCGTGAAAGTCATCTCCTTGAATTTTTTTTAAGGAACATAGATATGGTCATATAGTGAGACAAGTAGCACTAGGAAATGGATGATATAATTGAGAAGGTAATTGGGTTTAAATTTTCGAATCATCAAATTCATATATGTTTTAAGGAGTACGAGTTGTAATTGTGGGTATTTATTAGTTGAGAAGAGCTGTGTTTTTATATATTATATTAATTAGTTAAATATATTTTTTTCCAGGAAAACCAATATTATTTATTCATATGAATATAATAAATAATTGGTATTTGTGAGTTATTATTATGTCTAACATAGAGAATTCATTTACAAAAAAAATTCATATAATTAATATATAATGATAAATATTGAATTACATTATTCCTTCAAATTTAACTATTTTAGAAAAAATATCAATAATTCACCATAACCATTATTTTAACTGTATTTTTTTAAAAAAAAATTATATCCATCTATATAAATAATGGGGAAAATGTAGTAAGTTTATATTTTAAAATAGAATAATAATTTATTTGAAAAATACCATTTTTATGAATGTGATCAACTTTGTATCCAACGGATAAATTACAAATGGACTTAAAGAATAATATTTTAATTATAAGACAAATGATTATTAATTAGATGATAAATGTTATGATAATAAAATATTTTTAATTCTGTATATTTTTTATAAATGATAATTTAAAATACTTAGATTTTACAAAAATAAAAAAAACATAATTTCTCATTTTTAAAATATTTATTTACATGTACAATAGTTTAAATATATCATAGATTCATTTTTTTGGACAAGTAGATATTAATTAACATATTCATGAGTGAAGATACTATTCTACCTTATCGATTACTATTCTAAATTGTCATATTACTATTCCAATGGATAAATATGTAATAGTTTGATAGGATCCCAAATTTTTTATAATTATCTAATATTCCCTTCATTCTTCATTCACTTATATTTGTTATCTCAGTATTATATATTAATTTACAATATGAATATTTTCTTAATAATATTCTACTTCATTTTTATAGAATTATTCATCTGTTAAATTATTATTGTGGTTGAGATGATCCAAATATTCTTATATTAGTTATCATATTTTCAAAATTTTATTTGATTGTAATATTTTCATTATTGTAATTATTTTATTTCTACACCGAAAATTTTCATATTAATAAAAAAAAATTTACATTCATCATGCAGCTCATGTCCAAATTTATAAATTTCGAAGGACAATTACATTGATAAAATTCATTGTTATAATAATCATGTTACACATTTATATAAAAACCATTTCAATCATAAACAATAAAATATCATTGAATCCAAATTTAAAAAATAACCATAAATCATTCATTATTTTACCACCCTAAAAACACTTTTTTAACAGATAAAAAATTATACATAAGATTATTATTAAATATCAGTGTCATTGATAATTTCAAACCTACCACAAATCATGAAAAATCCATTAATATGACTTCATTAATGTTGAGTTTTGGAATAACCTACTGAGAATCAACATAATTAGTATAATGAATAAAAATAAATGAAATTTCTTGAAGTGATAATAACTTCCCCCCATTAATTAATCTTTAAAACAAATCCCCTATAAGATAACACTAATTACACATATGATTTTTCCATATCCCCTCTGTTTTATGGATTTTTTTCTTTGAATTAATCCCTATTGAGTAAAATATTGAGTTATACTCCATCAGATAACAATATGTTTTTCTGTTTTATATATACATTTGATCCCTACATATAGTACTAAAAAATTTCATCTTGGTAATTAATTTTTTTTATGGATATGTTAATTTTTTTTCGTTGCATTTTTCAACATTGTATGTTGCAAAATCTGGTAAAACATTTTATATTTATCCATCATGTATAATGGTGTAACTTTCTCCAAACATTTTCACATTATATTTTTCTTTTTCTATTACTCATTTATGTAAATATATTGTGAAAGTTCACTAAAAATACATTCAAAATTTTTTGCCTTATATAAATGGTATTCATTATCTAAAACAGTCTCATACATTCATCCTTCCAATCATCCAATATTAGATTATTTTATATTTGAGGTAATCTATTCATTAATGTTTGTACAATGACATCAAAATTATTCCTCTTAATGAACACTTATTTTTTTAACCTTTATTATTCTCTATCCCATGAGACATCATTCGATCAATAATTGAACTTCACCACTTTATAGCTTGAAAATTATAATGTTTCATCTTGATCAATGTATATTATTTATCTTCATAGACATATATTGAATAAAATAATCATAAAGCATGAGAAACATTAATTAATCGTGATGATAGAACCATTGAAAAAAACATTGCATCATCGGACCTAATATATATACCTTCTTAAAATTATTTCATCAACCTTATTTTAGTTGAAAATAAATACAACACCATTAACTGATTTATGGGTTCCTCAATATCCCATATTCATCTCTTGGTACCTCCAACCTAGACTAAAACATATAAGAAACATGATTTTTGTAACGAAGCATGTATTTATAATAATGTATTTAAATTTAAAAAACTATGAGGTGGGACTCAACATCCTTATGATGTTTTCAAGAGGAAATGGTGAAAGGGGATGTCGTGATCCAAAACATGCCAGATAAGTCATCTCTTATCAAAGAACCTTTTGGACTTCCTTAGTGGATATAATATTCCTCCAAGTATCCCATTACATCTAAGTATTTGGATATAATTCTGTGATTGGAATTAATAATGGAGGGGCACCAAAAAAATTTAATGATTTGTAGCCATACAGTGGATATATTTTCTTGAAATATTTGACGTTAATGATTTCCTCATGTTTTGTTTTTTATGGGATCATGTTATACATGGTTATGATTATTATATTTCTTCCACTCCAGATTTTAAATTTTCTAGGACATTCAATTTTCCAAACAGATCATCGAATTGACTATCTATACGTGATCAAATATTAGCTCTCAATCAATTTAATGAATCAAAATAAAAAAAATGAATTATGAAGAAATTAATTTATATTCCAATTTACTCTATCATTATAATCATATAAAATTATTTCAAATGTATAGATTTTTTCTTGGTCTCTATAATTGGTAGGGGATCATGAAATTTCTTTTTGTACAAATACTATTTCCTCTAGAATCATAGAGGCACATATCCATCATTGACAGCCTCACTAGAAATCATAACTACCAAGATACCTCTTTGATGATCCAGTAGATAAGTCAACACATCAAGGATAAATGTATAACTATGATTAATGGTTTCCATTCATTCTTCATAAGATATAAACATTATTTTTTCATGTAGGATTAATTTTTTCATCACCTCTTTATTATGTAATGTGGAATTCTTGACCCCCACTGATTCATTGAATAAAATTTATAAATAAATAACGAGGAATATGTTTCATATTGATGAATTTATAACATTCCACATGAGTCACAATTTATCAACATATTACATAGAAATGGTTAAAAATATTTTTTGGATCCTCTAACAAATAATTGTATCAAATAAGTCTTTATAACATGGAACATAATTGATTTGTAAATTTAATCCACCTACCGTTCTCTAGTATCACAAATATAAAAAAATTACAAATCCTGACTCTAGATCATATCTCTTGATTCAAAAGTGGGAAACCATATAATAAAATATCATGAATGGTTGCTAAGTAGACGATTCATTTTTAATATGAGGTGACCTTCCACCCCTATTTATGGATTGAAGCATCTCTTAATTTTGAAAAATTATAATCTTAAAAACTGTTATTTGTTTTGGTTGGTAAAATAGTAGGTATTATTTTAATTATCTATTTTCCACTCATCATAATAAATACATCTTTCCTTTTTAAAGTAAATTTCATCTGTTGGATAAAATTCCTCTCTTATGTAATTACTAACCATATAAAATAATTAATTAGATATCAGAGGGGTCCTATTTGAATCATCTCATTTAGAGGAAAAATGAATAAATTCATTAGAATTGCTCCCAATATTAGATATCTCATAATGATTTTCTTATAATAAAGGCCCACTCTAACCTAGACAAACTCTTAATTCAAAGTGTCCAAGTCTCAGTTCTATATACTAATAATGGTTATAATTTTGCATTTCTAATGATGGGTGAATGTACATGATATCTAAATGGATTCATATAGGCCTAATACATTTATCTCATCATCAAAATATTCATATCTCTATTACACCAGAATGGCCATCTCATATCAATTCTTAAAACTCATTCTCATCATATATCACAACTCAACGACTATTTTATATTTTAATAAAATAAGGACAACATTATGATAGATATATAATAATAAAAATCTAGTTCTTGTATATAACTCACCTATACATGGTCCAAAGGGTTGAACCATGTAACATTACATTTTGAAAATTTTTCTTCTCTATTTAATTTACATGAAATTTATATAATTTTTGGTTTTTTTCCTAATATTGTTTAATAGAAAATAGAAGATGAATTCATGATCTTGGTGTGGTAATTTAAACATAACTCAATATAAAAAACCCATATATAGAAATGAATATTACAATGAAAATCCCCACAGACTCATTCACATGATTTTTGATAGGAAATTAGGTCTTGGGTGAATACTCAAATTTTCAGTGACCATTACATTATCAACAATTAAAATTTTTCTAACCCTACACTCCTAAGCCTATACTATAAATGTAAAATTTGAAAGAAAAAATATTAATTACTCAAGTTAGATTATAGATTTCAATATGAAAATAAGACATGTTTTAATTATTCGGTTATATTAATGCATTCAGTTGATGTTCATGTCGACTCTATATGAATAATTTCATGATATGTATCTCACATTCATTAATCACATATAATTACATCCATGTAATCAACATTTACCCAAGGTTTGTATTTTGAATTAATAATGAAATATTAATATATGATGTTATTATATAGGATAATCATTAAACCATATCCAGAAAGATGTTATGTGAATTAATAAATAGATCACTAGTCCACATGTGAAAATTAATTCCTAAGTGAAATCATATTTATAGATATGGATATGTTATTCAATTCAATGGAAATCAAATAGAAATTTAGTTTCCGCAAAATGGAACATATTCAGTACATCCATGCCCAAATTACATGGGTATTTTTTTATTCCCACTAATGATTAATAAAATTCCAAATGTAAGATTTGTTCATTGGTTCAATGGACATTCTACAAGACCATCATATATTTCCATATAAGACAATCTCGATACACAACACATGGATTGTGATTTCATGTGACATATAAGCATTATCACATGGATCCTCAATGGAATGATTAGATGGTCATGAAATATTCATTTGATAGTTTTGATATGTATTGAGTCACTATAATCCTAGAACATGTGGATAGATTCCTATGAACTCTATCATTCACATGAGATTTGCTCGGTCAAATATTGTCATATACTGCGACCTGAAGTGTGCATATAAATATATTTTATTCCCATAACTCAGGTAAACAAGGAGACAAATTCAAATAGGTGGAACCAAGAGTATGGGGTTTTTTTTATAGAATTTTAGAAGATCTTATATGTAATATGGATGATAATCTAATCATAATAGCGTGGAAAATATTGGAAAAGTGGTTTTTGAATAAAATTCTCATAAGTCTATAAATGGTCATCCCTCATTCTTGACTATTACATGGGACTATCTACCAATAAATTCTTAGGTGATATCATCCTAATGTATAGCTTTCATGTAGACATACTATATCACCTTTTTAGTATATCATTTAGAGCATTAGTCTCTCCATTTTCTGTAATGTGCACCAATCACATTATCAAATCTTCCTCATGTATCGTATCACTTTGAGTAGATAATTGAATGTCGGTCAAACCCTATTTTCTTATCAGATTTCTTAATATTAATTGGATCTTTCAAAAGGTGATAAACTTCATTTTCAATCACATTATTATTTTTAGATCTCTTCACAAGATGAATCCTATCATAAATACCATCATGTCATACTTTACCTATAGTTAAAATCAAGAAATTATCGATCTAAATACTCCTACTAATACACTAAACACATAAATTCTAGACATGTAACATTCTATAGCTACCACCATTGATCGTGCATTCCCTATATTATAGGGATATAAGAAATTATCCACCGACATATTTTGAACCCATGGATATTCACAATTATGAATCTCCTTGATAACGGGGAATCATATCATTCTAAATCACTACAATCCACTCACATCTCCTTATATTAACATTATATTTTCACGTCACAATATTTAGTCCTCTAATGAATGAATATAACTAGAATTAAAAAACAAGTAAATAACAAATTTTTCATTGAGAAATCCTTGAGATGTTTCCACAGTAATTTTGCTTTCTCCAACCTCCATATCCCCTTCCTTATCTACAAGTCATCTATAAGTAAATATATTATATTGGGAAGAATTTGTACAATCCAAGTATATATACCCATTATTATCTCAAGGTAGAATTGGGAATCCATCATATTTTAATCCCATATCCTCTGTCACGTACATCAAAATAACCCAAGTTTTGAGTTTCCCATTTCATTTCCATCACCTGCTAATAAGTGGGAATACAATTGGAAATCACTATGATTAACCTCTGAATTCATATTCATTCCTCTCCTATAAAAGATGAGGGAATAATCCCTTGGTGTAAAACCAATATTATGTCCTAATTCGATGATGTTAAACTATATTGTATCTTAAATATGTGGGATTTAATTTCTATACTCAATAGGATAATTACGATACCCCTTTTGAGGATCGAAACTTATTCCCCTAGTTTGGAATTATATAAATCTCTATGTTATCCCATATCCCTTTTATATAAGGACACCATCATATCATGTATCTATATTCCCATTTTAGTGTAAACTATAAATCATACTATATATTCCCCCACTCATCCATATCAATAGAATATTCATATTGATTTGTGATCAGCATTATCATTGATGGGATCATAATCAACCCCCTAGCCTCTATCCCTATAACATCCATATCCTCCAGGGGTAATTATTCCTCATCAGACTTTCCCTTCTCTCCTAGAGCTATATTCCTATTAAGATTCATAATAATACCCCACGAAGGTCTATATTCACCACAAAATCATCACCCTTCTTCATTAGGATAAATTCCATTTATAGACAATCATGACAGGGATCCTTTAGAATAAGTACCTCAATAACCATTTATAATCACATTTTTATTAGAAGTACATAATATATTAATTTCAACTAAATGGTGAACATGTTCATGGACACAACACCTTAAGAGTATTCCTAACGTTAATTGATATGACATGTCAAATTAAGTGTCCTATACTACTTAGGATATGATACCCTTCAGAGAGATACATACTAAGAATATTTAATTGACCTAATACCATCTCTAGAAAAACCACATATTTCCTCGATGGTGTTATATTATATCATTCCATGACACATTCATTTAAATCATATCACAACTAACTAACCCCATAAGATATATTATGGATAACTTGTGACCCAAACCATTGTCTACTCATATATTATCCATGTAAATATATCATCTTCTTGAGTGTAACAAGTAATTTTACTAGGACTAATAATTATATTTCATGAATACATCATATATTTATAATAAATTCCAATTATATTTAATAAATCAACCTAAAATGAATCAAATTAGACAAACCTCCCACCATCTATGTTCCATAGGTTTTCCATGTTTTCACTGGATGGTCATGGGGAGAACCCAAAATGGTAAATCAGATATACTAATTATTATAATCATTTTTGAAATAATAAAATCATGAAAAATTCAGAAAAATTAAAAACTAAATCATAATAACATCGTATAAGGTAGAGACTGTGTGAAAATATTATACTAACCTCCAATTTTTATTTCTATTTAAATATATAGTATTGGTTTTTTCAAATAATCCACCCATAAAGAAAAATAGCATTATTGAATAATAATTAGATATAATTAAGAATATAAAATCAATAATACCCAACCTCAATAGATTCATTAATAATATAATTAAAACAATAAGTAAAAAACAAGGATCTAGAACCTTAAACCAAAAAAAAGAACCTACACAAGACAAATTGACAATAAACTCCCTTCATGAAATTGACTAAACAGAATCCTAGACTGAAATATACTAATTTCAAAGTCCTATGAGAATATGGATAACATGAATAATGGAAGATTAGAAATTAAACTGGAATTAATGAAGAATCTGAAATGTGAATTGATAGGTAACAGGACATAAGGAAATCACTAAAGAGCTCCAAATAGGGACTTAGGATCAGAATTCTTTTTGGGGGAAAGAATGAAAAAATTCAGAGGAAAGTCCCAACACCAATTTATAGAGAAAACCTTTCAAACAACTATAATAAGATAGTGAGCTCAAATTTTTCAGTTATGGCATCATTCAAATCCAAACCCACATTTCCTGTGATTTTGGGAAACCCTCAAGAATATATGTTCTCAAACCACAAGTTAAAATAGACTCATAGTTCTATCAATATAATACATATGATGGTACTCTACAACATTCATCTTCTCATGAATAATCTATACATATTATATATACTTTCACCCATATCGTTTTAAATGTCCACTAAATCTATATACATTTTCCAACATATTAGAGACCTAAAATGATTCCAATTCAATAGGTTTATTTAATCCATATTAGTGGTTACGCGATTTCATTCTATATGAAAATAAAATTTGGTGAAAAATTATTCCCCCAACATCATCAAAAAACCATAATTCATGAATGGATCATGCCTTCCAACATAATTATTATCAACCCAACATCACTTGTATTTGAGGGAGAAAGTAGTTTATTATCATAATAAATATATAAAATATCATTGGAATATTATATGAGATCATTTTATAATGTGTGGATATATATTTTAAATTATCATCCATAGATCCCCATGATGCTTCACTATATCATATACATACCTTCTTGACAAAGAAACCCCGAAACACTAAATTTTCATCTCTATGAAGTAATAAGATTTCTTCAACTTGTCCATGATCATAGAGACAATTTCAATTCCTCCTTCAGATTAATGTAAACCTGTGGTGAAACAATTAAGTATGTCATTCGCGATCCCTATAATGGCATATGGTGGTTATATCAAACCTCTAAGAATATAATCATTTTTAATTACCAAATAACAATCATATTATTGCGTCACAAACTCCACCACTAGACAATTTATCCACAGACACTAAAATATAAAAAGTCAATGATGTTACCTCTTGGATTTAACAGTATATATAAGCATGGGTGAGAAATGAATGTAATGAAAACCACCACTTGCATTATTGTATGAATTAATAGCATACCTCAAAATAGAACCTACTGTTAGTGAACCTTCATCAATCTCTTGGTTGCATAAGGATGAGTGAAATGGTCTCAAAACTCCCCTATATATGAGTCTCCCCCATCAAGCTTCTTCCAACTACAAAAACGATTTTGAATAAACTTCCATCAGGTATAAAGAACCTCTACCATCCACATTACATATATCAAGATGCATTATTAAAATTACCAACATCACTATCCATGCATATTTAGACACATAAATGGTTTCATCCATTACATTGTATATTTTTCAATCGCCACTAAATTCTCTTTCACCACTGTGTAGGTGATTACATGTTTATAATCCTATATGGACTCCATCTATGAGAACATAAAAAGATACTAATTCTTATAGGGTATTACATAAAAAATTTATTTGTTATGACTATAATCATTAAATTAATATGAGATATTTTCATATCCACATCACAATGATTACTAATACTAACTGATGACCATGGGTGGTATAATAAGGGAAATGGTGAAATATTTAATAAGAATCATATAAGATCAATATCCTATAATAAATCAAAAAATCTAATTACATAATAATGAAAATCATATAAAACCATGATTTTTACTCATTTATCTAGCATAAAAATAATGTTAGAACTAATTATATTCTCCATTAAATAATTAATAATCTTCTGATAATCATTATTTCACTGAAAAAACTTGTATTTATTTTTATGGGATTTTAATTGTGCTGTAATTTGAGAAACATTAGAGAAGAACATCAAAAAGTGCTTCAATATAAAAAGAAAACAAGAAACTTATTCAATGTAATTATACTATTAACGTGAAAAAATTTCCTTAATATTTTATTAATAAAACAATTTTAAAAAATGATACTCCATATTCATAAAGAAATTAATCATGGAAAAAATGATTACAAAGATAACATTACATATAGTTGATGGTTCCCCAAGACATCCAATATAAAATTTAGTTTCTCATCATGGTCCTTCCATTATTTAAAGAACTAAAGAATAATTGACTTATACACTACTATGAATTGGGATAAAATCCATAAAAATATGAACTTCATAAACCCCATGAGAATAATAGGGGTATTTATGAAACTGAATAACATAACTACGAACATAATGTTCCCATATGTCACTTGAATGTTTCATTACAAATATTCTCCTCCATCATCCTAAAATTAAAATATTTATACCATCTATAAGTATTATTACAACTTGTTTGATCCCTTTAATTGATTGTGTAAATCATCTATACTTGGAAGAGGATAATTGTTCTTGATCTTCACTTAGTTTAATCACCAGTAATCTTGGTGAAACCTCTGAAAACGATTTGCCTTCATGGAAAATAAAATTGGAGAACCACAAAGAGACTCACTCAGCCAAATGAAAACATTTTTCATAAAATTATAAATGTTCACACACAAATGATGAAATTCATAATGCAAAATTTAGTACAAAGAATGTGAAATATAAAAGGAAAATTGTTGAAAATTTATCTAAAACATAATATCAAAACTAGGGGGTATCAATATATCATATATAGAAAATAATATAGAAACACCGAAAAAAACATTGAAAACATTTCTTCCCACTCCTCAACATTAAATTACAGAATATCCCCAAGTTATGAAGAAGAGACCATCAAAAACCAATGACACATCTGATGGAAATACTCAGTAATAATTAGAAAAAATCTATGACATCATAATTTGAACTATTCAGTGACTTGAATGAAGTCATATTGTTTTATATTAAAAATTCTTAATTTACCTACTGAATGATAGTTCTCAAGAATTATGTTTTAACTATGTAATATATAAAATAATTCCAATAAATTACTTCTAGAATAGTAAACACTTGTGGATCTTGAATACTAACTTCCTTATGTCTCATAGAGTAGATGTAGTCATATGTAATAATAGAACACATTGATCAAGAAATATGAAAAGGTAAAATCCATCATAGTTTATAAGAATATGATACCTTTAAATATCATTATGACACCTAGAACTAGTGTATCTATGGATTAAAATTTGTCACACCCTACTCTTCTACCTCAGTGGCCCTATAAGCATCTTCCTCTACAAGATCATTCCTCCATATTACCTTTAGGATGACGTAAATAATGGGGTTGTTCCTTTCCTGAATTATATCTTCTATACTAACCATAAAAATTCAAACCCCACCTCTAATAATCCAAAATAGGTTACTGCTACTAAATATGACCCATAAGTTGACCAAATGTGTCACTTGAATCACTATGATTCTCTATGCCCTGAAACTATAAAATTTTATGAAATGTAGAAGAGAAAAATACGGAAAAAACATCCCATATATTCTTTAGAATAGATAAAATAAAAACATAGACAAAGATGAATGCTTAGATCGAATCCCTACTATTTTTACACTCAATATCTTTAACATTTATGATTGTCAATATATATCTTGTATTGTTAAGATATTTGGATAACATCCATCTTTAGATGATATAGACAATGCATGGGTCCTCTTAATCACATAAATATAGTCAATCACTACTATGAAACTAGGAAATATAAATAAAGTAACATGGTGCTAATCAATTGGATGTAGTGCGTCTTTCAAAAGACACAATATAGAATCCATTTCTTGGAATTTATCATGGTAGAAATCGATAAGGCCCCTAAATCCAATCTCAAGATCCTGGAAACTCATTATAGCATACTATAGGGAAAGAAACTCTTACCTCTTTTCCACATTGAAGATTAATGAATTAAATTAGGGAAATATTTAATAAATGTAGTCTATATTGTTATGTAGGATATTTTACATTCTAGAATATCATATAAACAAGGTATATATATATTTATTAATATATTCCTTTAGGGTATATTATATTTTAAAATATAAGGATATAATATACACACATAATGATCCATTACAATTTTATGAATGGTTGAATCACAATTACATGAATCTTATGGTGTGATTCCTCTAGAACATCCCTAATCATCAAAGGTAATGAAGTATTAACAAGTTAAAACTTAGATATTTAATATATAAAATGTCACTAATTACCCATATCATTAATTAAATAGATGGGGGAGTTTGAATAGATTTCGGTTACAATGGATGGATTCATAAATTCATAATATAATATTTAATTTATAATCATTAGTGGGGAATTAGAGAGGGATTTATATTAGGGAATACACTATAAGATAGTTAATCTGATAGAATTCCATTGAATTAGAAATAGAACTCCATTTTGAATATCACTTAGCTTACCTCCATTACACAATAAATAAATAACATTATATTGATGTTGTAAGCATTCTACTATAGGATGAGTGATTAAATACAACTTGTTGACACCTTTATAAGAGGTAATTCATTTTTATACCTCTCTTATGATCATCAGAAAAAACATTTGATGGAGACATATTTGTGTTATCTATTGTAAAAGGTATACAGTTTCAATATTTTTTAATATATAATATTTTATTATCAGGCATGGTCGATGATATATTTGGCTACCTATGATTGTTGTAAATTATTTAACAAGTGTCAATTCATGAATTGAAACAAAAAAAGTGGTGTTAAATAATATCAAAGAATTTTTATTCATGAAATTATTTGTAAAACTGGTGTTTTAAATTCAGAATATGAATCATATAATTGATCATAAAATATGATTTTGTATTTGTTTTCATAACATAGTCACATATTAAGATGAGGTAAATGAGTGTCTCTAAATATGTAGAAATACCAAATTATTTACTACTCATAGAATATAATATTGATATTCCATATTTAATTATAGTTCCAAACTATAAGTTTAAAACCTAGAATTGCATCACTATAGAGATATTGATTCCAATAATAAAATATGATTAATAGATAATACTTTTTTTCTTTATAATTATTCATTATCCCAAATAACTACAATTTTTTAATTTATCTCAGAAGTAATTAAAATTTACTTATAATAATTATCATATCTTGTGATAAGATTATGATTCAAAAAATATAACTACTAACACTTCAATGGTTTAAGATTGATAATATTAACTATCATATTTTTTGAATCAATAAATTTCACCAAATTTTATTTGATGAAGAAGAATTACTTTATTAGACATCAATTTTTAAATCAATTAAATAATTTATTTTTTTATTATTATTAGATATATTTTTGATATCTAATAATATATATATCATTTCGAAAATAAGGAAATTATATTGTTTTTATATAAATTTACTAAATGTTTATGAAGCATTTATTAATAAAAAATATATTAAAAAATAGATGTATTAAAAAAACATTTATATTAAATGGAATGAAATATTAATTTAATATAATGGTTTAATATATATGTTTTTAGTCTAAATAATTATTTATCTATAAATGAATACAATAATGATAAAATATAAAAAATGTTACACTTAATTATGGAATTTTTATATTTATCATATGTAACTTATTCAAATTGATAGCCATATTTCTTAAATTATATTGAAGGCACCAAACATTGTTTGGTTGATTTAGGTGATAATGGTTCAATAAAGTTATGTACATGATATTTAGAATAAAAAATATGTATAAATAGTCTAAATTTAAATATATAATTTTATATATTTCATTTAATATCATATATTTATTATAAAATACAATAATATGGATAATCTGAACCTTCTCATATTAGATAATCAATGTATTTTTTTTATATTCGTGATTTTTGAATATCCACAATTTATGAATAATTTATTAATCAGTTTTGATTATATTTAATTCATGAATTGTTTTTGAATGTTTTTCTACAATTTAAATATGTCAATATATAGTTTATTTAAAATTTATCCCATGCTATATTTTTATTTATAAATTTTTATTATAATGTAAATTTATATTCATTAGTTTAAATTATTGAATTTATTAGAGGTTGAAATACATGCATCTAAGGAGTAACATTATAATATTGAGAAAGAATTTATATTTTATTATACCACAACATAAGATTTTGTTTTATTATGAAATTAAAATATGTTGGATTTTGAAATATTCTATAAATGTGGGGTTTGACTATTTATGTCTCCCATATTACGCATATAGATATTATAATTTTCCCTATAAGTACACACAATTACATGACAGAGTTTTTATGATGTATATGGATATGATGAAATTGAATAAGTTTAAATATAGAATGATTTAAATTATTTATATTAAAATATGTTTTGAGTTGTGTAATGAGTTACAAATCAATATCTTAAGAACATATTGTTTATTTGGAAGACATATGTTTCAAAAAAACAACTAAGGGCACCTATACATACAGGGAATAACATGTGATTACATGGTGAGATAATATCTATTTAAAATAAAAAATGTTTGATTATTATATATAAGTGATTATTTATAATGTGATTATACAATCGAGTAGTCCATACCATAGCTTAGTTTATTAAAATTATACTCTACAAAAAATATAGGTAATTATAACAACCAAATATTTCACTATATATTTTCTCTAAACAAATTATATATTAAATAGTGTGTTGTATAAAATAAAAAAATAAAACCAAGAATATAAATATACAATGAATATAATATACATTTATATATATATATTAGAAAATATAAATTAAATTACATTTTATCAAATTAAGAAACCATATTTTAAATGAAATAGATGAATTATGATGAAATGGATACTAGAAGATGAGGTCTTCTTTATATGGACTATTCTTATGAGATTATAAGGGAGGTATCTCCACTAGGGGATTAACCAGACATAGACCACGCTGAACATGTGAAATTACATTTTTAGTGAACTTAGATATGGGATAAGTTCTATTATTAATATATTAAAACAAGATTCATTCTATTTTGACTACCACCCAAAATTGAAATCGGATAAAATATTATTCTTATGTAATGGAAAGATATCTTAATGGGTTATTTACAACACCATGACATTTTAAAAAACCTAATATACATTTGATTGATTATGTTTCATGAAACACTAAGCACAAAAACCCTAAAATATATCTCATTACACATAATCTGTTCAATAGATTGAGGTACATAAAACCCCTATCTAAATAAATCGTAAAAATAATAATGAGGTAAATACTTTGTTAGACTTGAGGAAATGAATAGGAATAAACAAATTTTTAAGAATATATGTTTTATACATGTAAAAAATTAATTCAATTTTTATCTACTAAATATAAATAATTTTTCTCATTTAATATAAAAAGAAATGTTTTTAAAAAGCATAAATTTTTTAATGGTTATTCCTTCATAATTTTCACACATACATTGAACATAATTTTTAACAATTTTACAAAATATATATTAACAAAATAACATTAATTTGAAAATAATCATTTAAAAATTATATTCGACTAAAATTTTGAGAATTTTCAAGAACGATTATATTTTTTTTGAATATTGAAAAATCATGGTTTTTATTAAAAACAATATTTTAGTTTAATGAATTTGAAAAGATAAATACTATTGTAATTTTTATTAAAATGTATCATTAGGTCAATTAATTATATTAAATAATATTTTATTTTATTTTACTTTAATTCTTGTTAATATTTGATATTAATACTTTAAATAGTTATGAGAATTTTCTCATTGGAACCCCACTTTTACATCTCATATATTTGTTATATTTTAAATAAAATTATACCACTTATATTAATTGAATTTATAAATAATGATTCAATATTTTTAATCTTAATAATTAATGTAATATAATAACCTCAATATATTTCTTCATAATGATTAGTAGAAATTAATTAGTGTGGTCAAGGTGAAAACAGGTTTACTAGAATGTTAATATAATATCATAAGGTTTATAATTCCAAACAAAATCACCCAATTTTATATGTATTGAAATATATTGTCCTTTAATCTTCTATGGTTCCTGAATACAACATTTTGGATCCTTGTTTTAGGTTAAAAAATTGGGTGTCACTTTTTCTTTTAAAAATTTCATCTATGTTCTATCCTCAACTTAAAAATGGGCACCCATATCCTCTCTTCCCACACTAAAAAATGCTTTTGAATATGATAATAAATAAATAAATTATTTCTTTAAATACCACCCCACATAATATATTCAATAGTTTCATTATAAATTCAATCATGGAAGGTTTTATATATAAATCCATGGAGGATTTCCAAAAAAACTTGTAATGTTCATATCCATACAATTTTATATTATATATAAATATATATACATGAAACCATATCAAAATATTCTAAAAGAATAACCCATGAATATCCTATGTATATATATTTTATTATGTTAATTAAATAACATAAATCCATCTTCTTGTCTATCAAATGGGAAATAAAACTATCGATTGTGTGTAAGGCAGACAACCACCTCATGAATTGATGTAATTAGGTTTCCAACAGCACCTATCACAATTGGATATAATTACGGATTTAACATATGTATATTTTATTTATAATATTAAAAAAATTTAGGATTATAATATCACATATAAATTATTATTTTTCAATCTCTTGCAAATCAATAATAATACTGAGGTGTACGCGTATACTACAACTTCCGCAAAACGATGTGAAATATCATACATTTTAAATTGAATAGGATGGTAAAAAAGGATATATTTAATAAATATATATGATATATATGATATAAATTTTTTAAAGGTGATATATTATTTACCTTTTGTAGGTTTCATTTCGTCGAAAAATAAAAATATTTTTGATGCATTCATACTGCTTACCGACTCTATGAACTAAGTAACTCATTTTCCTATCACTGAATTTTATATTATTTCATAACTACTTATATTACGATTATATATGATATTTATATTATTATTAAAATTATAGAGTCTGTGGAACCATTAACAAATTAAAATGATCAAAATTACTAAACAAAAATATACATGAAAAATAATGAAATTATCACCCCAAAATAATGATTTTAACAAATAATTGATAATAAATGGGTCAGAAGAGACTATTTTAGAGTAATATATAATAAATTTAATATTATTAAGGTTTTATAATAATCTTATTATAAATATATATATTATATAGGATTCAGGAACACATATGAACGAAATTAGACTTGTTGAAAGGGAATCTCCTCAAACATTTAGTCCATGAAATATACACCATATTAACCACTTTGTTTTTTTGTGTGTTGAATATACTACCCCATTGATAGGTTATATCATGGATCCTTTTATCATAATTTTATTTAATTTTTCATTCAAATTTATTTCTTCATGGTTCTTATTATTCATATATTACCAATGTGGTAAAGGGTTTTGATACAATCTCATTATATATTAGAATAATTCATGATTATATTTACAATGATCAATTATAATAATCTATATTTCATGAAACAAATTAGTTTAATTATTGAATGGTTATTTCTTCAGAATTCATATATTCATTTAATTTTCATATATCTAATAAAAAAGTGAATAAAATATTTATTTTAATGAAAAGAACATTGATTTCACCTTATGTTCAAAAACCCTTTTTCATCCATATCCATGTATTCTAAAAATATTATCAATTATTTAACATTAAAAAAATTATTTATTAAATAAATTCATTCCATTTTTTATATTTTTAATATATATTTTGAATAGAATATTTTTTCCAATTTCCAAATGTTGAACCTTTTACCCTATTTACAAAAGTGTGAAAAGAATGTCATTTTAAACATATTCCACTTGTAAGGAATTTCATGACCTCATGGTGAACAATTTTCTTTATGTATACATTATATGTTTACATGGAAATTTTTAAATAATTGTTTTCCAATTATTCTCTATAATTATAGTTTTAAAAAGTTATTTTAAAAGTAAAAATTTTGCATTCCACAGGAATATTTGGTTGATATTTGTTTTCATAATATAAAACAAAACATATTTAAATATTAATCCATTAAAAATATTTTCTAATAATACGTTCCTTATTTATTCGCTGGATGGTATATGATCATATTGACTGGGGATGTAATATTTTTATATCATTCACCATATTACTGTAGATGGTTTATGAATATTTTTATTAATTGATGAAATCCTTAAAATTTATTATGAGTGTTTTTATGTATATATTTTATATTTATTATGTTTATCTAATTTTAACTGATGAATGATTTGGATATGGTATGTGCTGTAGATGGATAGTTATATCCCCATGATGCATCAGTATGACTAATGATAAAAAAAGTAGAATATTTATTGGTTAAGGCCATACCATATTATATATATGTCCTGGTACAATGCTCAATGTTCAATTTTAGATGTCAAAAATTATACATTACATAATAAAAATTTTATATATTGATGTCCACATAGATATTTTAATTGTTAAGATATCCATGGATGATTTTCCATATCATGAGATTTGTTATATTGAATTATTTGATTATAATTTAATCCTTCCATATTATTCTTCATTATCAGGTCATCGATTAAATGATACTTTTTAGTTATTCACCTTTCCATAGTTATTATGTACTATTTATTAATGATATATTCCACTACTCACAATCCCTTATCATGTTTTACAAGACACCCATTATTAACTTTTCATTCCACAAGATTCTAGGGACCATTTTCAATTGATATGAAGAGATATAATGTAGGTAATAAATATGATCTTAATGAAAATAAATTTCCTTATATTATATTTTCATATGTAATATAAATTTCATGTATTTATATATTTTCTTGAATACAAATGTATTTGTTGAATTGGGATGCTAACGCTTTTATCTAACATCATTATAATAAAGCAACCAACAACTATGGGATACTAGGGATGAGGTGTTATTGTTGGTATCAATAATTTTTTTATAAAATCATGGGAACTATATTTAAGAATGTATTTGTTAGAAAAAATAACAATAATATTTACCATGAGGAAAATATTATAAGAACACCCTAATGTTTTCGAAATGAATAGATTATGTAGTTTTTTATAGTAATTCATAAGTTTATGGAAACTACATATGAATCTGTTTATATTATTGATATACCATAGTGTAATAACTTTGAAAAAATCCCATTATAATTTACATGAGAGGAATCTAGTATAATAAAATAGTACATACTGCACACATTGTTTGACACTCAAGCGTGATATTCTTTTTTAATTACCATTTTCATTATAACCCATCATGAATGATTTGAATAGAAGTTGACCATGAATGAACTATTATAAACCTATAATTTCATATATTTATAAGAATGTGTCATGATATAGACAATCTATAAATGGTTCATTATGATAATGTAATTTTCCCCTATTATTAGTGTTGATCATGCTATTTTTTTGTTTTAATCAATAAATGAAATGAGAAGGAAATAAGTTAATGATGAATGTGATATAAAATGATTTAATGAGAAACCAAATGGTATGATGACTGGATAGAATGATATTGTGATAATTCACAATTTGTTATCATAATATGTGATTAACAACATTCACTATGATTATTTATCAGACATTAAAAATATGATAGGCATAGTGTTTTCTAAGAGATGAAGTAGTAAAGAACATATGGAAAATAAAATTAATTTTATAATATTATTTTAATGTTGGAAGAATATGTGATGATGTTTTCTCAAAGGAATTATACTATTTATTATGTGTGGAGACGAAAATAACATAGTAAGAAATTGAAAAGGGAAAATAAAATGCTCAGTTAATACATTTGAAGGGAATATCAGTCTCAATAAGTTAATATTAATGGATTATGTTTTAAATTTAAAATGTAAAAACATTATGTAAATTGATTTCCTAGGTATAAATACCTATTGTTAGATCTCAATGGTTTTATTGGTTATTATTTTTCAATTAATGAAGAAGAGAGAAAGAATGATATATTAAAGGAAATAAGTGTTAATGAATATGACAATAGATCTGAGTTAATGCTGTATTAATAATGTGGAATTATTAATGTATTTATGTATTGGGATAGAAAGTAACATGTTGAAAATGTTTTTTATCAATTATGTTTTCTAACATGAATCATGAAATGAATAAGGATTATACAAAAATATTATTCTTTAAGGAAATGAAATCAGACACAAAATTGTACAGATGGCCCGAAAAAGTGATTTCATGAAAATACTATTTTTTAGGATATTAAACTTATTTTCTGGAATTATATAGGAATTATATTTATATAATTTTATAAGGAGTAAAACATATATGTTGGGAGACATGATTTTTCATTCAAAAAGTTCATGAGTCTTGAACCCCCAACTAAATGGTGATAGGGATATAACACATATGACTGAAGCATGTCATGTATTGGTTAGTATGACATATTTTGACCATACATTGTTAGGTTGATATATAATTATGGAATGGATTTGTAGAGACCCGAATCTTGATGTACATGAACATTACATTAGCTTTTCGGAATACATAGTACATAACAGAAACAGACACACAAGGACTGTAATAGTTTAGTGTCTTTGGAAACTCGGAATATAATCTTCTAATCGTGGTGAAAGATCTTCAACATCTCCCATAAAGATCTTCCCCTTTTTTCATACCTAAAACATTTCTTTATATACTGGGGAAAAGAAGACATAAAAGGGGTGAGCTCAACTGCCCAGTAAGGGTAAACATAGAGAACATAAAACAATCCATAAACATTTGAATGCAAAAACTTTAACATAAAATCTAAACATCAAAATCTTGAGCAAAGACATGAATCATGGAAGTATGTAAGGCATATATCATAATATAACATCAATCATCATAAAACATCCTGGGAATAAAACATGTAATTGTGGAAACCATTAAGCACATGTTATGATTTCTATATTAGCCAAGGCATTGCTGCTAAGACCATCTTAGTGGACAAAGTCCCTTTCTGAATCGAGTTCACTCCTCATTTCAGTCCTGTTACACTGAACCGGATTAACTAACCATTCTAGCCATGTCTATCTCATGAGATATAAATCTTTACCCAATTCATTGGAGGGAGATATAAGTCCCACCCATCTCATAATGAAATCATTCTTACTTTTGCCACACAATAAACTTAAAACATTCATCATAACACAAAGAATAAAATGGGTTTCGTAAACATCATCCCATCATCTAATAATCCATATAAAACAAATGGACATTTCATCATAAAAAATGTGAAACCATATAAATCTTAGATACATTAAACGTGAATCATAAACATACGAAATAATGTCATCTTAGATGGAATATGGTTTTGATAAAACATTTGAAATGAAATCTTGAGGAAAATATCATTTCTTCTTCAAAATCATTTTCTTTTCAAAAAATTCCATGAAAATTTAAAATAACAGTATTTTGTTGAAAATTGTCATAAAATCTTGTAGCTTAAGATTCCTTAAAATGAGGCATTATGAAACTGTAAAAATCCGTTCATGTCGTATAAGTTAAAAATAACATTCTTCTCGTACTTTTGTTGGAAAAGTAAAAAATTACCTCGTAAAAGAAAGATTCCATACATACCATGTATTAAAAGTCATAAATGGGTAAAAAGGACATTGAAAATACATGAAACCATTTTTAGGAAACATGGAAATGGATGAAAACAATAACCCCAGTAAATAATTACAAATAAACAATCTCAGATAAGAATGAGATTGGAAAAGTTATCCCTTACCTTAGGTCTGATATGCTTTGTACATTTCTGAACCTCCTGTATAATGATTTATATAATTTCATTGACTTGCTAATGAATAATATTCATTTTTATGATATCATATATGGTTCACATATGACTTTATATTACCCGTTCTTTTGTAAGTTCCATGTTAAAGCAGCGTTTTCGGTTAAATCATTTTATTTATCATACATGTTTGGACTTGTTGTTCTTGATATTATTACTTATATCCTAATTTACATAATTAAATATTGTAATACATGATTTATATATAATATATATTCATTATATACATATATATATGATATATTGATTAAATGGAATGAAATACGCCGTTCATGGAGACGGTAGGCCGTACATATGCATGAACGCTGTTTTTGTTTCCTTATTGAATTGAATGAAATTAAGTAGATGACATACATATATATACACATAAATACAGTATCATTATTATTTTATATATTTAATGATTACTTATTATATATTATTATAATCATTCAGGAATGGTTAACATGGAAAATGAATTTCATCGCATCGTGGAGACGGTAGTCTGTACGTACGCACGAGCGATGATATCATTTCCATGATCGTGGAATTGCATTGAAGTGTATGTATAATATTTCAGAATCAATATCACTTTGAAATAATCATATATAGTTATTTATTTGCACCATTATACCCATACAAGTATAGTGGTGGTCGGAAATAGATTACACCACGGCGTGGAGACTGTATTCCGTACGTATGCACGCGCGGTGATTTCGTTTTTCGTAGGATGGATAGATGGTGAAATGTGGTTGTTTCATACTTATAATAACATATCAGTATATGAGTGATACTGATGTTATTACTTCATAATGAAACAACTAATGAAGAATAAGTAGAAGAAGAAATAAAGTTGAAAGAATCGGTAACAGATATTACCTCTTCTTTCGACACGCCTTTTTGAAACCTCCTCTTAGGGCACTAATATTGGCCCTTGAAGAATACCAGAACCTATAAGATGTTTCTAGGGAAGTGGAGAAGAGAAATTGTCAGGGATTTTCTAATATTTAAGGATCAAAGTGGTGTGAGGAAGAGAGGGAGGAGGTGCCCTTTTATAAGGGAGGAGAGGGGCACCTTTGGAATAACAAAAAATATGATTTTATTATAAAAAAATATTCAGTTATTAATAGCTCAAAATTGAGTTACTTCAAAGATAATGCGGGGATGGGTCTAAATACTCTCATCCAATAGAATTTAGACAGGTTTAGGTTTCTAGTTTAACCTTATCATTTAGATTTAACTTTAAGTTAAATAATTTTTTATTTTACCTTGTCTTCTTGATATCTTACACTATAAGGTTAATAAACATACTATAAAAAGCCGAACGAACCCCAAGTTGTTTATTATTAATATATATAACCTTATCTGAGTCATTTGGCCTATCCTTAGATTTTTATAAATAAAATAACAATTAATAATATAATATTTGTTTTAAAAACTATTGTATGCCAATTTTGACACTATTTGGTAATTGATTTTTGTGAAAATCATAACAGAATGATTAGTTCTAACAAAGTTAATTAAATAAATAGTACCATGTCATATTAACCTATAAAATTATTTTAATTCATAAAAAGTCTCAAATTACATTTATTTGGGTATTTATTACATAAATTATGTCAATATTTCATTGGTAAGATAATTATTGCATCATCATTGTGTCATAAATAATTAAAATTATTTAATTCTAAAAATTATAAATAAATAACCATTATGTAGGAAATCTTTTTATCATTCTAATTAATATTTATAGTTGAATTTATCTTATGTATAAACCTATATTAAAAATGATTTATTTATTAAACATTGATTTTAACTATTTCAACCCTTCTTTAAATAAATTAATAATAAATGTCCTAATATAATTAATATGGGCCTAAGTGGTCATATTTTAATCCTAAGGTTGTTTTTAGTCGAATTAATATTAACCAACAGAATTAGGACATGTTTAAGGGTAATAATAATATCATTTTTACCCTTAATTACCCTATTTACTTTTAACCGTGGTAAAAAGGTAAAAAGTTACTATTCACCAAAAAATTATTTTCATCTCGTTAAACCACGTTTTATTCTTTGATATTATATGTGTCTCTCAGATTTTTGAAATTCCACTCACAGAAGCTGTAAAATTATGTTTTTGGTGAATTTGCAAATTCTCCTAGGATGTGGGTAAAAGACGGTGAAAAGTTCAATAAAAATTATTATATATCTAAAATTATTATAAAATGACTCCAATGGCATAAATTGAACTTATATAGGTATTATGTATCAATTTTGAAATAAAATAAATTTAAATAAAATTAATAATTATTTTAAAAAAATTCGGTGTTTGAATAGTATCCCAGTGTTTTCAGTATTCATCAAAAATTGAATGTTTTCAAAAAAATACCAAAAATTCACCCTAGGCTAATTTCAATATTATGAATCCAAAAATGAATTCCATTTTGAAATAAAAAATTTATAAAATTTCAAAAAGTGGGTATTACTATTCATAACGGCTAGTTTATATAACATATCATTGTTTAGCGAAACATGGTATTACATACAACACACGCTATCGTGGAAGGTCGCGAGTGCGTGAAATGAAAGACAAGTCAAGGATGTGTTTTTTGCAAGCTCCTTTTGGTGTAGCGTACAACACAAGACATTAATGAAATTAAAAAGAATATTTTTCATAAAATTTTGGGGTGTTACAAGATTAGAATTAATTTTATTTATTACTATTGATATTTTGAGATTAATTATTTCTTGGAGTAATCCTCATAACCATTTTATTTTTGGTAAATTTTATTGTCATATGTAAGTGATTTCAACTCCTTTTTTTATATTATGATCCAAAAAATTATAATTTTATTGTTTTGACATAAAAATCATCATTTTTGTTCATTTATTGAATTTATAGGTTATTTGGAAAATATTCAATGAACAAAAAAAAATATGAAATTATGCCTGTGATGTAGAAATATATCTAGTAATTATATTTCATCGTGTTCTATTTCTATATGGTGATGGAATTATATAAATTTAGAAAACAATATTTAATATCTAATTTCACCCTATTCCATTCATTAACATCACATGTTAATTTATTTATGGTTGTTAAAGATCTCTTAATCATTAACATTTTTTATCAATAGTCTATAACGCTCTCTATATGTATTCACATTTCTTATATTTTTCTATATTTCAACATCTCACTATTGTTTTACTCCATTGAAACACTATTAATTATTTTTATAAATAATATTTTTTAATTCCCATTCTTATTTATCAGGGGAATGTATAATAAACATTTTTTACGGGTTTTCAAAAACGGAAGGACTTATGGAGAATAATATAGATATGTGAGGGTCAAATTTATTTAATGGGGTATAATGAAACACCCATATATTTTCCAACAAGAACATTTTTATTGATTTAAAATGTAAATCACAAAACATATCGTAAAAAACATTATAAATTTATTTTTAAATATTTAATCTCTTTGATTTATTGTGGTACATGATACCCTCAGTCTAAAATACCATAGTATTAAATACAACTATTACAAATCTATTAAATTGGTGGGAATTAATTAGAGTAAAAAGATAATTGAAATTACATGAATTAAATATGTATAAATTAAATCCAATGTTTATGTCATGACTCGTCCCCTGGGGCCCCTGTCCTGTCTACCTCAAGCCCGCCTTCCATAGGCCAGAGGCTGGCGACTAGCACCAATAGGCGTATTCCCAAAAACTAGGAAGGCATTGACTTTATAAACATTAAACCCACACAACGAAGCACACAACAAGATATGAACACAAGTAACTGTATAGTAAGAAGAATGTGTATATAAAGTAAAAAGGGGCTAGAATACAAACCCAACAATAAATCACATGGAAACTGAAATGTACATGTAAAGTTGGGAATTACAAGTAAAATGAACAGCTCTTGTGAACACTCTCCATGGATCCTACTTGAAAGGTAGTTACAGATCTTGAACAATCGTCTCTATGGTTCACCTCATTTGATTTCCACCTTTGAGCTACCTCTAGTCTTGGTACTCCCACCCTCAGTCAGCATTTTCCATCATCCCCACTAAACATAACAAGGAGCGGGTGTAGCCCATGCAGGTGTGAGTATAACGTTACATAGTAGAGACCCCGAGACCCTCTAAGGTCTCACAAACCCCGCAAAGGATAAACCAAAAACCATGAAAACATCTGAAAACACTACATATGTTTATGCCCATGCATATACCTAAGTTATCAAGTATACCCATCTCATTGATGAGGAAACTCAAAGCCCAAATCCTTAGCTAAAAGCTCAACTATCCCACGAAGGAAGGAATACCACGATGGTAACACCACAAGGGTAAGTACCACGAGAGTAACGCCACACATAAGAATACCATGAAGGTATCACCACAAAGGTAAGTATCACAAAGGTATGCCACACAGAAGAATACCACAATGGTATCACCATGAATGTAAGTACCACTAAGGTACGCCACACAAAAGAATACCACAAAGCTATTACCATGATGTTAAGTACCACAAAGAAACACCACACCAAAAAATACCACAAAGGTATTATCACGATGGTAAGGACTCATCTCACACCAGTTATAAAATATGTATAGTAGTAAATATGATAATATGTAACTACTGAATCATCTTACTATGTTATGAGGCTGACCCACGTAGGCTCCTAAATCAGCATACCCACGTAGGATCCTAATACAGCATACCCATGTTGGATCCTAGAGTAGTCCCATGTGGATTTCCTATAGCGGACCAATGTGGGACTCTCGAACATAGACTCACGTAGGATACCAAAGCACAAAGACACATAGGATCCCAAATCACAAACCCACAAAGGATCCAAAAGCACAGACCCACATAGGATCCCAAAGCAAAAATTTACATTGGATCCATTTCTCATGTTACATCTAGCTATAGGGTTCCCACACTAATCTCTTTTGATTACAAGAGAATAATCTCCTCCAGCCATAGGTCGATACTCCAAATTACATGAATTCCAAATAAGAATTATTCCAAATGACCAATACGTGATAGGGGTCTCAACGCAACAGACGGTGCATCAATCGGACGCCCGATCTGTATGTTGTTGGCCTTTTAGTCCCGAGGCTCTGGTTGGATTCTTGTGCGATCCATCATGAACATAACCCAAATTTATCCAAAACTCAAGGGGGTATACCTAAATGACCTCCTTTATCCATGGTTTCTGGGGCCACATACGGTTCGTCAAAGGGATGCCCGTAGCTGAATATATGGCCAGAAGAAAGACAAAGGTCGTAGTTGGTCCGGGTCCATCCCAGGGTCCGACCCGGCCCACTGGGTCCGGCCCAGCATGTCGGTGTTGCCTGGCCCACGGTGTGGCGACCAACGATGAGGCAACCATCAATGCGGTGGACCTCTACGTGGCGCGGTCGCTCGCCGCGCCTTCGCCGGCTGTCGGCATTGATCCAACCACCCTCCTCTCAATGCCATGACACATGACCATGGCTCTAGCACACCAAGCGGAGCAGACGTATGACGCCATCCCCTTCACGTGACTGTCCAGAGTGTCTACCTCTACCCTTGATCCGCTGTGGAGATAGGCCGAATCTCTTCTCTGGCGGTGCTGTTGCGCCGTCGCCGTCTTCACTGTCGTCAGTGGTGTCTGCCGCTTCTCCCGAGTCCCACCGGTGCCAATCGCCAGCACAGGTCTCCATCCTCCTCCATCGTGAAGAACACATCAAAAACCAAAATGGATTGTTGAGAGGTCGGGTCATGTTCGTTTGGCCTGCCCCCTCCGCGATAGAGCGGTAGAAAGTGGCTCATGGAGAGAGGTTATACTTAAAAGAAAATTTACAAAGGTAAACCAAAATCACACCCCTACCTCGATGTCTTTTTGATGTTGGTGAGGAGGGAAGGATAGACTTCGGTTCTTTGGTGGTGTCTAGAGGTAGAAGATGAGTTCGTTGAAGAAAGTCGGCTTTTTTTCCTCCGTAAGGTGCTTCTGATCTAGGCTCGGGCTCGGTTCCTCATTCTTCGTTGGAGCATGTTCCTTGTTGGGGAGGCGTTATTCATTGGAGAGGGAAATGTTTCTCTAATGTTCTCAATGGATTTTCCAACACTTTGCCAAAGATTTTTCCCCCAACCCTATAAAAAATTATCCAAATTGTTAAAATAAATTTGGCCATTAACTATAATAAAGTTTTAATAATTAAAAGAAATATGATGGCAGAAGAAATAAATTTAATTGTGTTCGCACAACTAATTTAGAGTAAACCTAAAGTCACTTCCCTCATTAAAGAGGGTGTTCAAGATTCGGGTTGTCCCCACCATAACGAATTCAAATTTGGGGGGTTTCCAAGCTTGGGTGGTCCCCACCACTGCACAATCAATTTGGTGGTTCAAAATAAAATAAATGTTTGTTCTTTATTTTTTTTCCACAAAAAAAAACATGAAAAATAAATTTCACCATCATCCTAGTACGGTTGTGGTTAATGTCTCCTTAAGTGTGTATGGGCACTTCGAGTTCAACGGTGTCCTCAGATTTCAATTCTGAGAAATGGTTCAAATGTTACAAAAACCCACTCGCTCGTTTATTGAACATACCTAAAAAAAGTTCAGAAATTCATTCCGGGCACACTGGGCCTCAGAATCAGGCACATTCTGTTTTTTCAAACTCTAAAAATTCACATATAATTAAAAACAATTACATGGAATTTATGGGTCTTTAAATTCTACCCACCATAGGGCTTTGCATCCTCAAAACCCACAATACAAAAACTATTAAAAAAAGTGGGGGTACTGAGCACAAATATGAGCCTCCCGCTACCATGTGTTCCCCTGGTGGTTCTCGTGCTTCCAATGTACATGCACCAAAGATATCAATCTCCCATGAAGGAAATTCTTCTGTTGATCCTCAATCCCCACTGGATCCTCTGTAAATGTCTCCCCATCCTCGATGTCTAGCTCGCCCCAGTCAATGATGTGTGACGGGTCATTCATGTATCTCCTCAGTTGGGATACGTGGAAGATATCGTGCACCCGATGCAAATAAGGGGAAAGAGATAAGCACTATGCCACCTTGCCAACTCCGCTGAGGACCTGAAAGGGTCTGATAAACCTTGGAGATAACATGACAACCCGGACAATTCTATACAACCCTCATCGGGGTGAGACCCGTTGAAATACATGGTCACCATCCTCATACTCCATAGGTCTCTGCCTCTAGATGGCATAAGACTTCTACCTGCTCTTTGTAGTCCTCACCCACTCTTGGTTGATTTGCATCTTCTATGTGGTATCCATCAATATATTTGGTCCCATGAGTGATGACTCCCATGGTTTAGTCAAGCACAAAGGCGATCTGGAAGTTTGGTCGTACAAAGCCTCGAAAAGTGCCATCCCAATGGTGGAGTGATTGTTGTTGTTGTATGAAAACTCCATCAAGGGCATGTGATCCTCCTAGCTACTATCAAAGTCAAGTACGCAAGCATGCAGCATATCCTTGAGGGTCTTAATGGTTCACTTGGTCTGGCTATCCGTCTGAGGATGGAAGGTGGTGAACAAACGAAGCTGCATCCCAAATGCCTCTTGCAACCCCTACCATAGCTGAGAAGTGAAACGTGCATCATGATAGGAGAAAATCAGTGATGGTACACCATGTATCCACACAGTCAATTGGAAATAGAGGCGTCCCAACCTCTCTATTGGACCATACTCTCTGATTGGTAGGATATGGGCCAACATGGTGAGTTAGTCAATGATCACCCATATAGTATCATGACCCTAGATGTAAGTGGATGTACTATCATGATTCCCATGGATATGGCATCCCACTTCTACTCTGGTACCTCTAAATGATGAACCAAGCTTGTTGGTACCTGATGCTCCACCATCACTTTATGACTAGTGAGGCACAAAGAGACAAACATTGCTACTATTTTCTTCATTCCTAACCACCAATGTTGTCATCGGAGGTCCTGGTACACCTTCTCCACACTCAGATGTAGGGATAGAGGGTACGTGTGGAAATCCTTCAACACTTCCTCCCAATGTGACACTTGTACCCTGGTACACCATCTGAAAAGGATGATGTGCTCCCCACCTTCAGAAAATTCATCAATGCTTGCCCTATGGATATCTGAACACGTCGTGCCTCACAGTTAGTGTCCTTGTGCTACACCTCCCTGACTCACTGAAGAAGTGGTGGAGTGACTGTAAGAGACTAAAGAAAGGCTTCTCCATATCGATCCTCAAAGTATATCTGCAAAGCGGCTAGCTTCTCGGTCGCCTCACTGAGCAGTTGTATACCAAAACAGCTGTTGAGTGCATTTGCTACAACATTCCCCTTCCCAAGAGTGCATACTATCTTGAAGTCATAGTCTTGGAGGAACCCCATACAATGTTTTTGTCTCTGGTTCAATTCCTTGTGAGATAAGATATACCTAAGACTATTGTGATCAGAGTAGACTATAAAACATTAACCCATCAAATAATGTCTCCACATCTTCAAGGAGAATACCACTATTGCTATCTCCATGTCATGGGTTGTGTAGTTCTGTTCATTTTGTCTCAGCCATAGAGAACCATATTTGATAACTTCACACTCCTGCATCGTGAAACATTCGAGTCTACTCCCTAATGTTTCGCAGTAGACTACATACCCAACACCCTCTTCAGGAAGCCTCAATATGGGGGCACTGGTCAGTCTCTGCCTCAACTCCTGAAAACTCCACTAGCATCTCTCCGACCACAAGAAGGGTTCCCCTTCTTTGTTAACACTGATAAATGTTCTGCAACTCTGGATAAATCTGGATCAATCCTCTGACAGTATACAGTCCAACCCTAGAAACTGCATACCTCTGTCGCACTCCACAGTGACTCCCAAGCAGGTACCGCCTCAATCTTCACTTGATCCACTACTACTCCAGCCTCCGAGATGTCATTCCCTAGAAAGTGATCCTCTTATATCCATAACTAGCACTTCAAGATCTTACCGTATAGCTGGTGCTCTCGGAGTGTGTCCAGAACTATCTTCCAATGATAGGCATCATCCTCCTCAGTTGCTGAGTGTATCAGAATGTCGTTGATGATGACTACAACAAAGCGATCAAGGTATGGTTGAAAGATTCATTTCATGAGTCCCATGAACACTGTGGGAGTGTTGGATACGCTGAATGGAATAACCAAGAACTCATAATGGTCATACCGACATCTAAAATCTGTCTTCTGCACATCCTTTTCCCATACTCAGAGCTAGTGATAGACTGATTTGAGGTCTATCTTCGGGAACCACCATGCTCCCTTCAGCTGATCAAAGTGGTCGTCAATCCTCGGGAGTGCGAACCTATTCTTAACGGTCAACTGTTTCATGCGCCGATAGTAAAACCAATTTCTCAAGCTCCCATCTGCATTATTGGCGAAAAAATCGTGGCTACCCAAGGAGAAACACTGGGAAAGATGAATCACTTCCCCTGCAAGTCCTTGAGTTGTACTCGCTGCTCACGAAGCTCTATGGGATCCATCTAATACACTGGTGTAGATATCTGTGTCATCCCGGGGTACAAGTCAATGTAAAATTACAGCTATCTGTGTGGAGGTAGACCCGGAACATCGTCAAGGCTGTCATCCGCGTAATGGTCCACCACTAAAGGATAGCTCATACTCTCCACATCAACCGCTCCAAGGGTAATTCTAGCAAATTGATGAGTGAGAGGCTGCACTCTCCTCCATGTATGATTATCTTGTGCTGCAAAGGCTCCCTTCTCACCAGTGAAGGTAAAGCTAGTCCCATCCTCAGGGATACACAACTCTTTTCACCTAATACAGTCAATCTGAGCATGGACTATAAATAAATAGTACATACCCAGAGTGTCATCGTAAGGCCTCGACACCGCTACTAGGAGATCCCAGCCGAAGCTCCCACCTCCTAAAGTAAGCTCACACTACCAACACCAGTTTTTAATCATTGAATCTTCTCCCATAGGAGTTTCTATCTATAATGATCAATCCATCAACTCCATCAGAATCTCAATGCTTTGAATGAGGGAAGTGGAAATAAAAGAATGTCTGGAACCTGTGTCTATATATACTTCAGCTAAGGTGGATTAAACACATATCGTACCTCATATCATATCCAGAGCACTGCAGTCAAAGGCCTCAGCTTCCTAGAGCTATGCTCACCCCTGGCCACATTCTCCCTCTGGTTGGGGTGGTCCACCTAGTAGTGGTGGCAGTAACATCTTGAATCATTGACCATCGCCGGCAACATGGATAGCTCCTCTGCCACATCCGCCTGCTCCTTGTCGACCTCCTCGGTTGAACCTCCCTCTCTGCCTAGGCGGTCCTTCGACCGTTTTTTGAACATTCATACGGCGGGTCAGACAGTCACATGCCATGTGACCCTACCCACCGCATGTGTAACACTGCCTACTCCTCGCATGACTGGCCCTGTCTCCGGTTCCCCACACAACCAACCCTAAATCCTATGGTTGTCCACCTGTAGGTCTGGTCTTCTTGGACCTCTATTACATCTATCTGCTTCCAGCAACAGAAGACTCTGCTACGTGACGCTCGATGGTGGGTCTCACTATTGGGGACTGCTCAACAATAAAACTCTTTACTAAGTGGGCTCGCTCTAACACCCCCGCCTGCGTCGGGATGCTGAGAGAAATCATTGAAGCCCTTATGTCCTGCCTGAGTCCCTAGTCGACGGTCTGGTCCCTAAAGAATGTGTCTCGCACCATATTAGTGGAGTAGCGCGAGAGGTCGGTGAACCTCGCTAAGTACGTACTAAGATACATTCATACCTCCCTACTACATATGAAGAAGCTTCTGTATGCATACTGCCCGTGAGTCGCGGGGAAAAACTCTTCCTGAAATAGGATCTCAAAGTCTTCACAATGTAGCATCACCTCATCTTGAACCTGGAGTATCAGGCTCCACCATCTTCTATCCGCTTCCTATATAAGATTGGCAGCAAGGATCACCATTAGATCAGCTGGTCTCCCTACCAGTCGGAAGACTCTCACCATGACCTCCAACCAATCCTCAACCACCTATGGTTCCACCTGACCCCTAATCCAGGACGTCCTATGGCGTTGGAACATGTGCAATGCATTCAAGCGGTGTTCACCCTCTGATGATGGGGCTGGTGGAATTGGTGTCCCAATGGGTAATGGTACCGTTGATGCCTCCAATGGTTCCACTACAGATAAAGGTCCCTACACCGAGGTCTCGTTACTCGGTAGGCTATCATCGCGTACTATACCTGAAACCCTAGCTAGAAGTCTGGGATGAGGCTTCTTGAAATAAAACAGGTGCACCATAGTAAATAAGTTATACCAGGTGAGCTAACTCAAGGAGTTCATAAATAAAAATTTTCAAAACACGCATGCAATCAGTTTTTTCATGCACTCGGATAGAAATTAGAAATCAGGGTCATGGTGTATGGATACATTGGATGCCACCCCAAAACTGGATTCCCTAAATTGATAACCACACTCACTACACTTAACACTATTGTGGTTAAAAGATTAGAGTCCAATGTGTAATTGTAGAACTGACTCCTCTAATACCAATTTGTCACGACCCATTTCCCGGGGCCCGTGCCGTGACTGCCCCATGCCCGCCATCCTTAGGCCAAGGGCTGGCGACTAACACCAAAAGGCATATTCTTTACAACTAGGAATGCATTGACTTTATAACCTGTAAACTCACACAACTAAGCACACAACAAGATATGAAAACAAGTAAATGAATATTAAAAAGATTGTGTATAGAAAGTAAAAAAGGGGAAAGAATACAAACCCAACTATAAAGTAGAAGAAAAATAAGAAGTACAAGTAAAAAATGGGATGTTCAAGTAAACTAAACAGCTCCAATGAACACTCTCCATGGATCCTACCTGAATGGTAGGTACATCTCTAGATTAGCTAGTCGTCTCTATGGTACGCCTCGTCCAATGTACACCTCCAAGCTAACTCTATTCCTGGTACTCTCGTCCTTAATCAGCATCGTCCATCGTCAACAGTAAACACAACAAGGTGTGGGTGTAGACCGTTCAGGGGTGAGTATAACAATACTCAGTAGGGACCTTGATGCCCTCGAAGGTCTCACAAAACCCACAAATAATAAACCACAAAAGATGAAAAAATCTGAAAACCTGACATAGGTATATGACTATACATATAACTATGTTATCATTTATACCCATCTCATTCCTAAGTAAACTCAACGCCCAAATACTTAGCTCAAATCTCAACATTCCTAGAAATGAAGGAATACCACGAAGGTAACACCACAAGGGTAAGTACCATGAGGGTAACTCCAAATAGAATAATACCACGAAGGAATCACCAAGAAGGTATGTACCACAAAGGCACGCCACACAGAAGAATACCACAATTGTATCACCAAAAATGTAAGTACCACCAAAGTAATCCACACAGAAGAATACCACAAATGTATTACCACGAAGGTAAGTACCACAATGGTATGCCACACAGAAGTATACCACAATGGTATTATCATGAATGTAAGGAATCAGCTCACACCAGGTATAACTTACGTATAGTGGAAAAGATGATTAGTTGTAACTACTGAATCATATTACTCTATTATTGGCAGTCGCACGTATAATCCAATTTATTGGACCCACGTAGTATCCTAATACAACAGACCCACGTAGGATCCTAGAATAGCCCACATGGATTTCCTAGAGCGGACCCAAGTGGGACTCTCAAACATAGACCCACGTTGGATCCCAAAGCACATACCCACATAGGATCCCAAAGCACAACCCCACATAGGATCCCAAAGCACAGACCCACATAGGATCCCAAATCCCAGACTCACATAGGATTCATTTCTCATGTTACAACTAGATACAGGGTTCCGGCATAAAGATTTCTTGATTCTGGTAGAATCCTATCCTCATGTCACAGGTCTATACCCAACTACCAAGAATTCTTGCGAAGAAGTATCACAAAGGAATGCCATGTGATAGGGGTCTGAACACAGTATATGGTGTGTCAATCGGTTACTCGATCTAGAAGTTATTGGCCTTCTAGACCCGAGGGTCTAGTTGGATTGGTATTCGATCCAACCCATCCATACCACATCTTTATCCAAAACTCATGTGGGGTATACCAAAAGGATCATCTCAATATAAGGTTTCCAGATCCGTAGGCAGTTCATCAACCCGATGCATGTAGATCAAGATATGGCCGAAAGAAAGAAAAGGGTCCTAGTGGGGTCCAGGTTCGGGCATGGGTCCGACCAGGCCTGCTGGGTCCGGATCAACCCGCTGGGTCCGACTAGGCCCGTTGGATCCAGCTCGGCCCACTTGGTCAGATGTGGAAATAGTGCACAATGAAGGTGAAAAAAATCAGAGTGTGGAACAATCGGCGAGAAAAAATTATCACAAAAAGTATCAATTAGATACCATGTCTAGTGGAATAATTCCTACATCAATGAGAGGTTATGAACATCATTTATATGAAGATTAATATAAATACCTATTGGTGGAAAATTATGTGGGACTCAAAAATACACCTCAACGGGTGTATAATAAAAGACTAACCACATTATCAAATATAAGTAAAATTCATACTCAATACAAATATAGTCATTAAATATTTGGAAATAAAAACTCAATTTTTATTAAATTTATTTTATTATAAAAAAATATGTTTTCATGATAAAACAAATTTAATAGAACAATTTGAAAATTTATTTTAATTAATTTCTTGACCTTTTATAAATTTTTTAAAAAGGATATCATTTTTGAGATCTTCATCTTAGAATTAATTTAGTGTAAATTTTTGAAATTTTACTAAAGACTTTTTTTTTCTAAATAACAGTGAAAAATTCGGATTTTTATTATAAACTATATTTATATTTCAAAAATTTACAAATTTCACTTTTTTATTAAAATGGTTTAAAAATATCATTAGCTATTTTATATTATAATTACTCTATGTATGTTTATTGGAATAAATTTTGTTTTTTAATTACGTGTAAAAAAAATTATACTTAAAAAATTATTTTTCTAATAATTTGATTTTGGTTAACTTTTGTGTATTAGTATTCAATTAGTTTCTGAAAAATATAAAATTGAATCATAAAAAATATATCAAATATGTAAACTTAAGAGGTATATATTTTTTAAATATGTCCATTTTATTTTTGGTAAATTGATTAGAAACCATGGTAAAAAAAATGGTCACCAGAGTAAGAGTAAATGGAGTAATTAATGTTTAAAAATAATATAGTAATGACAATAAATGTACTTTCCACTTGAATTTTTCATATTATATTATTATAGTTTATACATATCAATCAATTTTTAGAAAACATGGAAAATTAATTCCATATTTCATTCATTTTGACCTTTATATTGTTATATACAAAGAATAGTTAAAAAATCCATTCATTTAGTTTAATTATAAATAATTTTTTTGAAAAAGTGATAAATAGAGGCTATGTGTAGTTCTATATGGTTATTTAATATATAAATAATTTTTTTTCTCCATGAAATTTATTTATAAATTTTATTTATTAAATTATTACCTGAAATAATTACATCACACTGATATGGTATTTTTTCAATTAATAAAAAACCAAATAAACGATATGAAAAATATAAAAAATTAATATAATTTGAAGAAATTATTTTTTTGAACGAATTTTTTAGATTAAAAATTCAATGTTTTTTCAATGTAATATTTTATAATTCAATTGTTTTCATGTTGTTTCTATAATAAAATTTAATTAATACTTTCAAAAGTAAGATTATATTTATTTTATAAAAAAAATATTTTATTAAATGATTTAAAAATTATAATAATCAAATTTTTTTCAACATTATTGGTATTTGTACAAAAATATCAAATATGGTCCAATTATGGACCAATTTTACTATTATAGTAACTATATTTACCTATAAAGAGTAAAAACATTGTTATCGTGATAATTCTCACAAAGGGTTAATGTGGATTAAAACAAATAGATAAGGGTAAAAACTATGAAAAATATATCAAAACAATATTGGATGATAGTATTTATACACATCATTATACAATATTTTAATTATATAAGTTTTAATCATTTTTCAATAAAAATTTATTTATATTAATTTAGTATTTTTTTTAATCCCAAGATTGTTCCTCCCCTCACTTACAAAAAGAAACATCTTACCATATTTTATTCACACAAAAAATTAATTCCTATTAAGAAAATATCTTAAAATTTTACTTCTTATCATCCTTCCTCATATTCTATATGTCTTGGTTTGGATATAATTCCAACCTTTGAGGGATTAAGGTGTAAATAGAATGAATTTCTCCGAAGAATAGAAATAGTCTTTAACTGAATATTTTAGATTTATATCTTCTTCTTCTTCCTTAAAGTAACCATAAAAAATTTCCAAAAAACACAAGTATATTTAACATATTTATATATTATTATGATAATTTATTACATCCATCCATCTCCCCTTTCATAAAATGGAACTTCAAATCATTATTCATGTATTGGAAGACTACCACCTCATGAGCCGATGTACTTTGTTTTCCATAACCTCTTATCATGGATGGTTATGATGATGTATTTAATAAATATATATATTATTTATTATATTTTTATGAATCTATAATGTTTAATTATTATTTATCTTTCTTTCGATCCATCGAGAATAGAAACAATGTTCATTCATACATACGGCCTACCGTCTCCATTAATGGTGTAATTCATTTTGTATCTTAACCTCTTTTGGATGACACTATATATATATATAAAGAATATTTATGATATTAATATCATGTTTAAAAAAATTTACTTTATTTAAACATGGTCATGATATAAATAATGAGATTTCAAAACCAAAACAGGGATGAAAAATAAAGCAATTATCAATAAGAAAAGTGATTTTAATAAAGAGTTACTAAAAGGGTGGTAAGATGGTATAATAGGATCATATATAATATGATAAATATAATTATGTTCAATGAATATGTTTATAATAAATCTATACTTATTATACATTAGTTTCTAACTCATATGAATAAATACAAGACCAAACGTAAGGGACCTCTCTAGGCAACCTTTTTTTCGGTTTATGGCATTTCTCCCTCTAACTCGCTTTCTCTCTCTCTATTTAGTGTTATATAATGCATATAAATTTATTATATATATATCTCTCTTATATAAATATATTATTATACATTCCATTAATGGGGTAATAGTTTTTTTATATTCATTTGTCAAAATTTTTTCTTTATGGAGTTTAAATTATTTATGAAATAAAGCAAGATTTTGAAACTCATTTATTTGCATTTGTAATTATTATGATTAATAATTATCATTTATTTCTTTTTTGGAACACATAATCCTGAACATGATATGATTTTTATGCTTAAATAGATTTCCAATAAGTTGGATAACGATTTTTAATCATGAGACGTTATGTATGGAATTAGGGAGTAAACCTAATCCGTAGTGAGTCTATGTCCTCGATGTGATGTTAACTTGGTAGTGATCCTTGACTCTGCTTATATCATGTTTTTTATTATTTTACCATTTTCTATGTTGTTGTTATCTTTTTATTCCATGCTCTTTATTTTAAGCTTTCTTTTGATTGTTCATGAGTCTTCTCTTTTATGATATCATGTTATTTAATATGACTCAAATGTTATACTTCATTACCATGTTTATTCCGCACTAGGATTTATTTCTCACACCCTTCATTTATAAATTCCAGATGTTATCTTATACAGTTTTAGGAGATCCAATGTATTTATAATCTAATTATGGAGAGTAAAATTGGGATGTTTTAATTTTTTTTTGATATTGTATTATTTATCTAGTCTTCTGTAAAGACCCGTAAAATTCAAGGAAAATTTTTTTCATAATTTTCTTTGTAATTTTACAAGAACGCGGTTTCAGACGGCACTTGATTCTGAGGCCCGGAGTGCCCGGAATTTCTATCTGAAGTTTAGCTCGGGTACGTTCAGTGAACGAATGATTGGGAATTTCTAACTTTTTAACCGGGGCCCGGAATCAAATTCCGAGGGCACCGATGGAACCGCAGCGCCGATAATTGCTTAGGAACTCCTGTTTCGGAATTGCATTATCACGGGTGTGGATGATAAAAATTGTGGAAGTTAATTTATTATTATTCTACAATTTTTATTCTAAGTGTTTAGTTGTTGATGGAAGTTGGGTAACAACCCAACCTCCCATGGGAGGTTATGAGGGTGGTGGGGGCCACATAAACCCCACCCCTTCATATCCTCTAACCCCTTTCAACTCCCATTAAATGTTAATAACTTAAGTTTACATAACTTATGGAATTAAAGTGGTGAGTTAAATGTAAGTTTTTGAAATTCAAACACTTGAATTTTCAAAAGGTTTGTTGTGTTAATAAAATAATAAAGGAGATTATTTTATTTTGTTGTTAGAGTTTTGTCGTTGAGAGGTTTTGGGAAGAACATCTTCTTCTTCCACGAAGAACATGAAGAACACCTCGGGCTCCGACGAAGAACACCGTTCTTCAACAAAGAACATCTCCGCTGAAGAACGCGGAGAACTTCTTCCACGACGTCCTTCTTCCACGACGTTTCCTCTTCGGACGCACCTCGACGACAACGGAATCGACGTTCGTTCTCTGCGACATCGACCAGCGACGCGATGTCTCTTTCCGTAACGGTTCTTCCACGACGCCGTATCTGAGATGCGACTTCCTCCTTCCAAGTCGCCTCTTTCAGCGATGGTTTTACTGTGATGTTTTCTCTTCGACGAACCTCCAAACAAGCTCCGCTCTTGAAACCATGGTAGGGGTTTTATTTATTTATTTTCTTTGTGAATACCAACATGACGATCTTCGTGGATTAAAACCAATAGTTATCGAATAACGCGAGGGGGCCGGACCGCACAAACACGGCTGACCCTCCTACTTATTTCATGTTGGTTCCATTGTGGTTTGGTATGGCAAGGTGTGGTGTCATCGCACCACACGGAATCATGTGAAAGGAAATGTGCGGCGCCGTCGCTCCGTTCTATGGAAAGAAGATCAAGGACGCGACGTCGTCATGCCGCGTCGAAGAAAACCGAAGACGCCGCGGCCGGAGTGGGGCCGCGGCGGAGGGGCGCGGTGTCGTCGCACCGCACCGGAGGAAATAGGCCGCGGCCGGTTCCGAGTCGCGGCGGAGCAGGGTGACCGGCGGCCGGTATCGGGCCGCCGGTGTCGGTGATGGAGGAAGGACCGGCTGTCTCCGGTCCTTGTTGGCGGAACCAGCCGGCTGGTGCGGGCCGGCCAGACACAGGAGAGCCGAGGGAATTAAATCCCCAGGCTGGATTTCAAAAACGGCCCCCTTAATTTGGGGGGGCGCGGTTATACAGGGGGGCAGGCGCCCCCACCCCTTGCCAATGGCTTGGCCTTCGGCCGAGCTGGCAGAGTAGGACGGTACATGGAGGTGGACCACAGGGCGGGACATACTCGGAGCAGACGGTGGGACCCAAGGAGCAGTGGAGCTATCTGTACCCACCCTTCATGTGGGATTTCCAGTGGACAGCTCGGCGTAGCGGCTTTTACTTTACAGTTGTTGTTTTCCCTTTCGAGTTGTACTTTACTTTCAGTTTGGGTTTGTATACTTGCCCATTTACTTTTTCCGCACTTACTCTTGTACCAGCTTTTACTTAGTGTTTACTTCTACTGCTTGTTTACTCTGTGGTGTTTGTTTACTTTTCAAAGGCAATGCCTTCCCTTTTTACCGGGATTTACTCCATGGTGTTAGTCACCATCCCCTGGCCTATGCAAGGTGGGCTTGGGGTAGTCACGGCACGTGCCTCGAGGACAGGTCGTGACATCTTCCAAGGACACTATGACTCTCAATCATTTGGTTGATTTTAATGGGTATTTATGTTAAAAATAATCTAATAATATATGTAAAAGGATAGGATTTATATAGTTGATATTTGATTAATGTTTTAGTAAACCGTTGGAAACTAGGATGATAAAACATTAGTGGGAACCCTTAGTGTAATATTCAGTATAGAAGAATGTTCTAAATTATGGTTAAGAAAAGAGTGTGGGTGTCCTAGAAAAACAAAATTTTCTAAATACTAAAAGTTGATGTGGTTTTGGAATAGATGCATCTATGGGTAATAACCCTAAAAACTTTTGGTCAGGTATATCCATTCCAGCATTTGGGTTCATGGTATGTGGGCCATTACGGCACACCTGGTTGGACTCTCTTGGGTGATATGTTTTTGAAAATTCATAAACTCTTTACAATCCATTATGAATAACTTGAATAGATTGTTAGATTAGGAAAATTAATAGGGAAATTACCATAGATAACTAAGATTGAAACTCCAAGAATCATAATTTATGATACACTTTATATTTATAATTCATTCCTTTCATGTTCATAGTTTCCCATTTTATATGTTTATTAGTATCAAGTATTCTCATCCTTTTTTTCTCTACTTTAGTTAATGATGTGAAATATGAGGAACTATTCCAAAAAAATATCGTAAGAAATGTGATGGTTAACTCAATTATATTTTGAAGCTTATGAGAGCATGATCTAGGATTTATGGAAATATTGGACCAGATAACTATTGTGATGAATAATTCCATGAATCATGCATAATTCCATCCTCATCATAAGAAAGATAATGTTTTGGTCAAGTATTTTATTCATCAAAGGTATCCAAATAATAGTGTATATTATGATCCCATTATCAAGGAAAAATTGATTAACTAGATGGAGAATATATTCTCTATCATTTAATTCTCAGAACAATAGAAATTTGTTTCAACAATTTATCACATGGAGGGGGATGTCTGTTAGTGGTAAACATTGATCATGAACTTGATGTCGAATGAGGATATTGATTCCAAGGTATGGGAATAATTCAACAAAATATTTACCCTAAACACACCATCTTAAAATGTAGAATTGGTTCCTTAGTCTAAATAAAAAATTGAAGATGGGTCGATAGGGGAATATGAATCATACATCTTATGTCTTGTATAGCACACCTTTGGTTGCTTTACCAATATTGAAATTAAGGTGGACTACTTATTTAGTGGATTAAACACAAGCCTATGAAATATTTTAGGATTAATGACATTGAGAGCTACAAATATATCATTCATTCGTCCCTTAAGGTCATAATGGATATTGGTGACTCTCAATGGTTATGTGGTACTTGAGAAAAAAAACTTAAAATGATTGTTTGGGTTAGATCTATGGATTAACATCAGGGAAAAAGTAAAATGCAATAACTAACCTGTCAAAATTGTTTGAAGAAAAATACTAGACTTAATAGAGGGGTTAAGGAGTTACTTCTAGTTTGGAAAAGAGGAAAAACAAGATAATCAATTCTAAGGATTGATAATGAAACTCATGAATATTATAAAAAATATAGTTCAGATCAACAATCAATCTATATTTTAGTGTTTCAACTACATTGAATATGTGTATTATGGATGTTAATGTCCAAATATAATTGTTTTCAATGGAAAACAACAACAACATCATCATCGTTTTTAGATAGAATGGAAGGAAATATGTCATCACTACATCAAGGGTGGATCCTAAAAATGATAAAGTTATTGTTCTATTGGTTTTTCATTCAGGATTAATGAATATACATTTTGATTCTAGTTTTATGCAATCATTCCTATCATTCAAAATTAGCATATATACTCAAACATCTCCTAAAAAATTTTGGGATGAGCTATCATTAGGAATATCATATGAATCAATTGTTATATCTCAAGTATATATCTACTCCATAATTAGTGCTTTTGGATTAAATCTCCCGGAAAATATCATCTTAATTTTTTTATAGAGTTTGAAGCTATTTTGGTAATGGATATTCTATGATTATATTAAATAACCAACAACTATTGGTTAATATGGATCTCTCTACGCATCACAAGTTATCTTCCGATTTTGTAAATGTGTAAGGATGAGAATGAATCCTCCTTTGAATCTCAGTATTAGGTGTTTATATTATTTCCTCATGAGAAAAGATATCTATGTCAAATGAATGAGACAAATGAGAGAATAATTCCTCTTGAAATTGCCCTTATAAGAGACTATACTGATGTATACCATAAAAAATTTATGTTTTCCTCTTGTTCAAGAGGTTGAATTCTAAATTGAACTTACGCTATGATCACTTTTCATACACAAGACTCCTCATAGAATGACCATCATTGAGTTGGAAGACCTTAAATGGTAGTTACAAGAGAAACTCGAAAAGCATTTTATACGCCTAAGTTCTTTACTATGGGGTAAACCAGTCCTCGTCATCATGAAAAGAAATGTGTCAATGTGAATTTGAAATGTTTATCATGAACTCAACAAAATAATGATAAATAATAGGTATCTTTTACCATTGATAAATGACTTGTTTGATCAAATACACGGGGCACTGTAATTCTTAAAGGGGGACCTTTGGTTGGGATATCACTAATTAAAGTTGAATAAGGACGATATTCCCAAAACAGTCTTTCAAACATTGTATAAAATTTATATGTTCATAATAATTCCCTTAGGTGCCACTAATTCTCTGGAAATAATTATCAAATTAATAGAGTCAATAGATATTACCTCAATAAATTTTTTGAAGCCTTTATGGATAATTTTATAATACATTAAAAGAAAAGATGAGCATGAGATGAAACTGAATACTATGATAATGAATTTGAAAAAAGAGAATATATATAAAAATTATAATAAATTTGAGGTATAGATGAAGGAATTATCATTATTTGATCATGTTATCACTATAGAAGAGATATATATGGACCCTTTAAGGAAAAAGAAAATTGAGTATCATCCTATATTATAATTTATAATATAGATCCACTGTTTCCTTAGAGTAGGTGAGTATTACAGATGATTAGTAAAAATTTTGATATGATTTTCAAACATTATAACCCACCTAACTCAAAATCGAGTAAAGTTTTTATGGACTGCTGAATGTAAAGAGAGCGTCATGGAATTGAAAAAGATGGATATCATTTCACCATTACTTATATTAACCACAATTGAGGACCATGTACAATGATGCTTGTATACAATGATGCTTATAAAGAAGTTTTTAAACTAAGTACTCATATAAAATGATAACATGGTAGTCCATGCATCAAGACTATTTAATGTTCATGAGAAAAACATTCTAATGCTTGATATGGAGTTGGTGGTGAGATTGATGTTGAAAATATGATTGTATTATCACTATGGGAATTAGATGTGAAGGAAGTGGGGTGGAAGCATAAGTTTTTGGGTAGGTTTTTTAAATATTTCATTACTGCGATGATGAAACTTGTCGTCTCTAATGATATGATCCTTGTTATGTTCTAAGGGTCTCACATTAATTATATAGAGCACACAAAAATAAAAAAGAAAACAAGACATTTTTTATTTAAATTTACGCTCGAAATATCCTAATGTATAGAGACCATAAGATGATGGATCAGAAGATGAACCCATCTAGATCATCCAAACATGCATCGGAAATCTACAGAATCAATGATAATTCAATTATAGGTGTTATCACGGTGATCCAATGATGTCTTTGATGTCTCGATGATCATCACATCTATATTCCCTCGATACATACATATGAACATGATCTGATTGTGTGGATTGAGAGTATCTATCTCTAGAAAGAGGCAGAGGAGACATAGGGTCTAGAAATATCATAGATAATACTATATGGAGAGATCCACTCTCCTCATTTAAATAGTGGGTGTCTAAAATAGCTGGTAGGGTTCCCAAACACTAGTTTATTAAACACGCATTAATGATAAAATTATGATGGACTAGTCTCTGTTATAAATATTATTTTTTATTGTATGACATTTCTACAGTATATTAAAAATATATTACATGATAAATCCATGACATTAACCTGACTCGTGATTCTCTCTTAATATTAAACAAACCCATAATATTAAAATAATATTTATTCGATTACAAGATTCTCACATTTACATAATATGTAAATAAGTTTAATAAATAAATTCCACTCAATTATTCATTACATGAGTACAATATTATTTATTTATTCACCAGTGATCGATGACTTGGACAACACTCATACCTCATGATGGGTCCCTCTATGTCCAATATACATATTCAACTAAATAGGACAGATTCATGAATGTGATATTGTGTGTGAAACTCTAGGCCTTTATCTCGATATATGTGAATAATATTCATAGACTATGATTGGAGTCTATAAACTCGTTACTGATTAACAGAATCAATAACAAACCTATAAACACTAACTATGTAATATAACTTCATCATCTTTAGATTTCTCAAAAGGATGGATGTAGAACAGTTTCATTGCCCATTTCTTTTATTATTATTTGATGAACTAACTAGACATGTTTATCCTCTACAAACTAGATGGAAGAATTATGAATGTACTATCTTCAAGATCATTAAGGCCTGATATATTTTATTTCCTCAACCTAGATGCGTAAAATCATTTTTGACCATTCATCCATTGTCATACCACCAATGTTGTACCCAACAATAGCTACCTCACAACAATTTCATTATCATTTTTTTCCTTGCATCAAGTTATGTGAAAAAATATAACACACTCATAAAGATCTCTAGTAGGTAGACACAATGCCAGATATAGCCCCTTTATCATCTTTTTATGAAAAACTAAAATTTTCATCATCTTGGTATCTCTAAAAAAGGTAGGTTTCTTACATCTCATTTAGAATCGAGTCACCAAATAGATTAAAATCATTGGAATAACCCCAAATTGTCTTCCCTATTAGATTCTATGAATCTTCTAATGTATGAACATAAAAATAACTAAAAATTAATGATTGAAAAATATTCATCCATTATAATATATTGGTATAGTGGAATAAAAAATGAATTGATCCTTATTCTATGATTTCATGTACAAGTACTAGGAAATTTAATCTTTAGTCGTATTTTGGGAATATTGCTTTTTACTTATGGTAGTAACCAAAATCATGGTCATGACCATGGCCATGGTCTGAATTATTTAAATATGAGGAAGAACGTATATGATGGTCCCTTATATGAATATCATTGCAGATATGATGGCTCTTACATTACTATCTTTTTCACATGTACATGAGGAAATGGATTATCTTCCACTCGAGTATACGGAAGAAGAAGAGGGAGGAGCAGTTCCAAAATTTGATATTTCATCTTTTGATCTTGGTCATCATCTAGAGTGTCACATTGAAGATAGACCCTTAGTATGTTACCTCACCACTTTCAACATATTCAAATATATCCAAGGTATATTTTCAGTAGATGAACATGATGAAAAAAAAGAAATGTTTACTACATGCTACAAAACCAACATAAATCAAGGTGAATCCTGAGGAAACTCTATAGAATCTTCCCCGGTTTTCAATCTTCATTCAAATTTCCTTCCTTATTTTCATGAACTTATTTAATTTTATTTTATTTCTACTTGTAGGTAGGCATGGTATTTGTTAGGTAACTGATATTTTTTGTTATCTTACCCTGAACCTGATTAGTAGAAGTCCTACCTAAACCCAGTTACCCTAAACTTTTATTGATCCAAATAATAACTTAATGTGGGCACAACAACACAAAAATAATACACTTTGATTCATGGGGATTTATAAGACAATGTGTACCCAATACCTAATCATGCCTTCAGGGTCCTTCTATCGCTTTTCGAGTAGAATTTGTATTTAAATATTAATTTATTGTTTGAATTTCATTTAAACAAACTATAGAACATGTCAATGTCTTAATCAGTTGTATAACTAGAACCCAATCCCCACCAGATTATTAATCAGGTAGGATTCCTATGACATGAACCATACCTTAACTAGATTTTTTGGGTAAGGTGGTGTCATGTACTCATTTTCATATCTAAATTTATGTGAAATACATTATTCATTTTTTTATATATTTATTTTGATATTTATAAAAATTATTTTTATTTTTAATTTATGGAACCCGAACTCATGATATAATGTGATCACAATGCATATATTGGGATATAAATAATTTAAAATGATGGCTTTATAGTATTTTTTTATTAATAACTGATGTGAAAAATCCTGGTGCATTATTTTTCACATCTGTTAAAGGACCTAAACAATACTATCTACATCACTTTTCTATGTTATTTATAAGATAAAAATCATAGAAATAATATAGAATATATTAATGAGTCACTGATAGATTTAATTTTATTCAATATATAATTATACGATCCCAAATTTCTTTTCTCAAACCCTCCAACCCCTGATATCTCCTTCAACCTCATTGTCGTCCCCACCCCCTCTCAATGTCGTCGTCATAATCGCCCTACCTCATTTTCCTCATCATGTTAGCCATCTATATTTATCATTTCCCTCATATTCGTTATCATGTTTATCAATTTTGATCATTCTCTACTATTTACTCTATGGTTTTCATGGTCCATAATAATTGATTTTCTATATGGTTCATATTTATCATGTTATTTTAGTTATCTTTTATCTGTTTATTTTTCATAATTATAATTATAACTTGAAATGACTTGTTTGTTTTCTTTTGAAGTCAAATTTTTACACTCTTTTATGATTCTATTTGTTCCTAGAGGCTCAAATATATTGTATCTCTATATTAATTATACTATAATTTTCTATATTTTATATATAAAACTAGTATTTTAAATTTACTTTGAATTTTTAATTTTGGATTAATGAGTCTCAGTAAATATTTTTTCCACTATCATTGAATGTAATGTGTGAAAATTGTATTCAAATATTAATTATGATAATATCATTTTCATTCAATCAATTCTTCAATAACATATTTTAAATATTATTTCTTGTTATGTCAATTTAATTTAACTTACTACCTACAAAATCTAGTGTAATCGAAATAATGCTTTGAATATGATCATCATTCTGAGAAAGTGTTTGTTTTTCATTAATTATAACTGAAATATAGTTTAATAGATGTTTCCTTCTCATGAATTATAATATGATGAGATTTAATAGATATTTTTTTATTTAATGGTTGTTGTGTGTGTAACTTTATTCTTAGACCAATGTGGTTCTTTTTTAGGCTATTCTTGTGCCTAGAATTAATCCGTTTAATGAAGGGATATTTGATTTTATCACATATTCAAAACATGGTCTAAATTGAAGACTTCTGAAAGTAAAAAAGGCTAATCCAAGAGTCTTTCATGACATTGAATTTTCTCCATTTTTTTTCTTTATCTTATAGAAATATCTTAACAATGAAGAATAATTTTACCCTTTATATTATGTTGTTTACAAATATTTTATAAAAAATAAAATCATATATATATATATATATAATTACCCAATTACATAATAAAAATAAATAATAAATATGTCTTATTAGTAGATAACCTTATAAAATCAATGTTAAGGTTTTTACTTTTATACAATTCTTTTTATGAATATTTTATAAAAGGTAGATAACTAAATAAGTACAAATTAAATCTTTTTTTAAGAAATATTTTGTGTATATTTTTTTGTAAACTATTTTGACTTTTATTTTTTTATTATCGTTTATTAATTTATTTTTTAAAATTAATTTCAATATGAAGAATCATATATTCAATACCTGAAATGGTAATAGTTTATAATGACTCATATGAAAATTAATGTGAGGTGAGTATGTGATGAGTATGAAGAAAGCGATTACTCTTTTTTTTGAATTTTTTAAACAAAATGTTATAAAAAATAACATGTTTCCCATACATTCTTGATATATTTAAATATGTAAAAGTTACAAACGAGAGTAATCTAAGATCATTTAATTTTTCATGGTTTTAATTTGTCTTATATTTCATAGAATTTGCATGATGAAATTTTTATTAAATAAAATTATATAGATGATGATGACTTTCAAGATGATATGTTTGATCGTATTGAATAAATGATTCTTAATGTCCATGGAAAGACAACTAAAAAAGAACTAGTGATCTAGTGCCTATAATGTGATGCTAAATGGGAATTGAGTCATGGTTATATGAAATTTATGGTTTTATGAACAATGTTATTATCTATTAACATTAAATATAAAATGTATGATGTGATAAGAGTTTTACAGAGCTACTATGTCTATTGAAAGAAATACTTCCTGATGAAAATGATCTTCCATATTCATATTATAATGCAATGAAAATAGTATACTCGATGTGTTAAGAGTATAATAAGATAAATTTATACACTAATGGTCGTGTTCTATATTGGATTAAATACAAAGGTCTGTTAGAGTTTTCATTATGTGGGACATCAAGGTATAAGTTGAAGGAAAAATAAAAGGTTGATTTAGTATTTATGAAGACACATTATATTCCGATTTTTCATCTTTTTATAATTCCTCATTTAAAATGTTAATTTTAAAATTCATATGATGAAAAAAGATTAAGATGGAATTTATATGATCAAATATCTGATGTAAAATTATGGTATGTTGCTAAATGTCCACAAGGGAAGAAAATTGATCCATAGTTTCTTACCATTGGAAATGAAGTGAGAAATTGTATGCTTGGACTATACACAAATAAAAGAATACATATCAAGGACATAGTAGAAAACATAGTTCATTAAATTTTTTGGTTGTAATTTATTACTCATCTCTTTAATTTTTTATGTAGAAAAAATATATCATGTTCTTTTTAATCATTTCTGGACTAAAACTACGCAGATAATATATAAGTGTTTTTATACAATAATTAATTGATGATTCTGAAACTTTATGGGGGGGAGGTCTTAGAGTGTATCATTATTAAAAAATGAAATATTCTCAATTTAATTAAATGATTATGTTTAGTATAAATTAAATCTCAACATATAGAGATATATCTCCACACAGTGTTATGGGACATAAAGATTTCCAAATTTATGAATAAAACACCTAATATTCTAAACTATAATATAATTGAAAAATAGTATACATTGTTTGTCTATCATTTTGTATTTGTAAAACTGTTATGTGTGATTAAAAAATATATTCAATGACTCACATGAATTTGATATTACTCTAGAACCTTTAATACCCGATAAATATTTTGAGAAGGTAAAAACACATAAGCCATATTCATAAAAACACCAAAATATGGTAATAAAATAATTATATGGTAGAAAAGATCATGATTTTTTTAGCTTCCATATTAGAGATATCATGAGGTCGAACATAACATCGATTTTATGTATGTTAAGAAGAATACTTATGATATTTTTTTTAGAACGATGTTATATATTAACGGGAATACTAATAATGGTTTGAATACAATATTTAACCTATTTTTAATGGGAATATGTTTTGAACTTGCATCTGATCCTAAGGAAATATAGACTTACCTTCCTCTGGATTGTCACACATTATCACAAAGGTGGAATATTAGTTTCTTTTTAGGTCATCTATAATATCAAGGTTTCACAAGGTTATTCTTCAAATGTAAAAAATTTTCTATCACTATAATATTTTATGTTAATAAGAAATAAATTATAGGATTTTCATATCAGGATAAGATATATCTTATAGGTTTCATTTTCATTTAATACTAACAATCAATGTCAGAATGGAAAATATGATGGTGTGTTATTTTCTCAATTACGTTTGTAACAAAGTGATGAATCTAAATTCATTGAACAATTTATATAATTATGTGGTATTATACTTTATCAACTGCATATGTAATTTCCACCATCCTTTTTTAAAATCATGGTGCATTTAATGGTTAATTTTGTGTGAGAAATAAAAAATTTTGGTCCTATATATCTATGATGGATGTGTCCTTTTGAATGGTACATAGAGATATTGAAAGGATATATTAAGAATCCATATAAACCATATTCCTCCATTATTGCAAAGTATATATTTATGGAGGTTGTAGAGTTTTGTAAAAACAACTTATATATAGTGGAGAACAAGGGTTTTCTTATATCTCACAAAAAATAATTTTTGGGATAAAGGTTATTTATGACATGAAATTAAAATCATTGATAGTGAATTAATAAATCAGATGCATCTATAAATCTTAAATAAGATACATAATGCTTATAAATGTACAAAATTTCATATCAATATATTAAAACAATTTTATCTATATTAGGAAGATATGTGGATATTGAATAAGAATAATAAGGATTTTTGTCGTGGTTTAGAGTGACTGTGTGTGGAAGATCTAATATATTATAGAAATTGAGATGGTTTGCAGGAGACAGAAGTTTAAATTTGTTAAAATGGCCTTAGTATGACATTAATGAATATCTATATTATACCAAACATCAGAACAAAAAAAATTATTTCATAAATATAATGTATTTATGTTTGTAGACATGAAGCATTTTTTTGTGTGAAACGGACAAAATTTCATCTTTTCATCAAGTGCATATTATTGAGTTATTGAAAACATATAGTAAACTAATTACATTAAATTTCTAATTCCTATGTTTAACTATAAATGGGTTGTTAACAACCTAATATTATACATTTTGTTCCATTAAATTTAATCTCTTTAATAGCTTACGATGCACAAATCCCAAATATATTAAAATAACACTATGTTTGATATAATATACAACACACCACATCGATTGTAAAAAAACTGAGATATACTATTAAAATATTATTTCAACATGATTGTTATAAACAAGTCATTAAATTTGTGGGTATGAATAATATTAACTATATTATGAAATTAATATGATGTTTATATTAAATACATATTTAATTATGCATCAGAAATAAACACATAATTTTTAGTAAATTCAATTTATTCTTCAAACATATGTTTACATAAAAAAAGAAACCTTATTTCATTCAATGAGAAAATAAATGAAATTAATTTTCTACAACTTTAGAAAAATATTTCAAAATAAAATTATGTTTTGGTATCAGCACATCAAAATTATATTAGCCTAATTTTTTAGGAATAATCTAAAAAAATCATTTGTATGTTAAAAATGTGAATATATTTTATTTCGTAAATACCATATCCTTAATGAAATAATTATTATATGATTTTGATATCAAATTTATTATCACTTATTATTTATCAAAAAAAATTTACAATTATATAATACATAAATTGTAACATTTAAAAACACATGCTCAACAATTTTGAAAACTAGGATTTTTTCATTAAAAAATAATGTTTACAACTTATACACATAACATATTTATAATTGATTTTTATTAAAGATATAAATTGAATCAAATAAAATTGATTTTATATTTTGAATCAGTAGTTCCAAATTATGTTATTATATCATATTTATTTTTAGGCATAAAAAATTTACCGTGATAAAATAAATTTACCATGGTATAGGTAAAATAAAGTAATGAGTTAAAGTAAAATGGTAAAAGCATAAAATACCTAAAAATGAAAATTTAAATAGGTTTTTGATGTGTTTATATACCTTCACTATATTTTAAAACATTTATCATCATCCAGATTCGTTGGAATTCATTCCACCCAAATTTGGTTGGATTTAAATATTAAATAATCATTATTTAATCACTTAAAACTGCCCCACCTCTAGTATAAATACCACTCATCACACCCCTTTATTCTCACAAGCCATAATTCATTTAAAATATATTCCAATACCCCTCATATAAAATTTTTCCATGTCCACGTTCTTCTGGTCTCACCCGAAAATAATTCATGTTCTGTAAAAGGTCCTTCAAAGTGGTGATATTCAATAGGTAACTTTCTCAAAAAACCTCTCTTAAATTATTTTATTTTTTATCTTATTTTAGCTAACTTCAACCATAAAGTAATAATAAAAAATGTATAATTTATATTCTATATTTTTATGTTTAAAATGAAATATTTTATATCTATCCGTTTTATGTCTTCCTCTTATTCAATGAAATGAAACTGTTGTCAAAATATTGGCATTTAACCATCTATGTGGATAATGATATTTCATTATTAAATAACAACTAAAGTGATGGAAATAAAAGATTTATTATTGATAAATAATAATTTAAAAGGTATATCATAACATGTTTCATGTTCTAGAACTAAAATACGTACATCATATTAATGGGTAGCGTGAGGTAAGGGATTTTTTAACTAAATTTTCATTAATTAGGTTAAACATATACTTCATTGGGGTTTTAATGATATTATTGTGTGTTAAATGAACTTTTATTACCTTGTTTTTTTATTTACTATATTATATATTTATTTATAGTTGATACCGATAATTAACTCATTTGATTAAATCTCATTTCAATGATGTGATATTTATAAGATAATTTCTTTTAAGAAATATATTTTTTAATTTTCTCTTAGAACTCTCTTTTTTATCACATGGTCATGTTTTTTTATATTTTTCTACCTACATTTTTCACCATTATTCAATTATTCTTTAATTCCATTATTACTCATGTTTGAAATTTTACAAATAAAATTTATATGTATAATGTTTTGTTCTCTAAACTTGATTCTTTGACAATTTGCCTAAAAAATATAGAAGGAATGCTGTTTTAGCTTATATGGCTTGAGAAGTTTTTCCTACCATCATGATTCCTTAATTCTTGGAATCCATCTTTATAATTTTACTTGTTCATATTTAATGAAAAAAGTTAATTTTATAATTGCACGATGATTTAAACATATTTGAATTTCAAAACAAAAAAGGTATTTTCCAAAAAAAAATCTATTGATCTCATTTAAAGAATTTTCATATATTTAAAAAACATTTGTTGAATAATATAATTAATTTTGGTTGATCTCATATGATAACATATTCAATCATTTATTAAATGGTTTACGATTCATTTGGTTGGGGATACACTATTTTCATGTTATTCACCGTTTTACTCCCGAAGGTTTCTGATTATGATTACCAATTAGGGGAATTTATTTACATTTCATATGATAGTTTCAATCAAAATAATTTTTTTATTATGTTTTACACCATTGACATGAGGATTCCAATATACGTATTAAGTGATTTGTGGGACCAACTATAGACCCTTGATGAATTCATAGGTGACATTAGACAAAGTAGTTTGTGTATTGGATGATGTTTTATCAGTTTATGTATGGTGTCTTGGTAGAATCCATTACCATATTTTTATGATGAAATACATTATGCATTACCTTATTATGAGATTAGTTATTAATTACCATGTGAATATTCAATTCTTATAATATCCATTTTCATGTTTTCTAGACCAGGTGATTATTTGTATTTTATTATTTGATTATCTTTTTTCATTCACATTACATACATGTTTTTGATTAAATGGATTTTGATTCATTTATTTTCCACTTTATAATTATTTATTCTTACTTATTATAAATTCTACTATATTTAACCCTTACTAGGAAACTGTGCTCACCCCTTTCTTATGTTTTATTTTTCCCCAGGATTTGATGGTGTTTATTATGATTGAAATGAAACGTCCGGATTGGAGATTAATGGTGTCCTTATAGGATTCACTATGTTATATTTTATAATTTTAATTGTAATTTATATTTCAAGTGTGTGTGTAGTTTTAAAAAACTACTAAATTATTCATACCTTTAGGATATGATTCCTTATATATTTTATCAATTTAATAATGTTACAGCCAACTCTAGCCTACCACGGTTAGGGTCATTAAAATTCATATCAAATAAATAATATTAGAAACCATAAAAACTATATTTATGAAAAACATATATTAGGGAAATATAACCCTATAATGTTCATTGATAATATTCATAATGTAACCAATATCATGAATTTGTGATTAGTTATACATAAATTTTGAAATTCTGTTATGTTATTCACTAGTTTTGAAATCATACATTATGATTTATAATCTAATCTAGAGTATTCCTTTTTATAGATATGGATCATAGGGGATGAAGTGAAATCAATATCAATTCACGTATTCCATATAATGATTCCCCTATTAAGAAATATAATGATGTTGGAGCTTGAGCTACATCTATAGATGAGCAGCTTATAAATATATTGGGATATATGACTTATGTCATGGGAAATAAACTTACTCATAAATAGAAACGTGATCCAAAACATGATGAAATAATTTTGTACCAATTCATGAAATAAAATCACCATAATTTAGTACAAATAAAAATATATTTATAGTAGAGTAATGAATAAGATCCCCAGATATTATATTTTTTACTTTGGGAAGTAATTAAAGAGATAATATTTTTTTATTCTTCCAGGAGATGCAGATAAATGGTGGTAATTAATTCAAAATAGTAAGGAGTAAGACGAAATTTCAAACATCATATAAAAGTATTTTAACAATATTTTCTTATAAAATATTTTTCCTCGTGAATAGTGAGGGGATTTGGAGAAAAATTATTGATTCTGAGGCAAAATCTAGATGATAATATTTCTCTGTATGAATCCAATTGTACAAGGCTAGCAAAGAAAACTGTGGACTATGTATGTAATCCAAATAGTATGAATGGTCATTTCTTTTATGGGATTAAGCCAGATATTTAACGAGAAATAGTATTCCAAACATTCCATCAAATGATGATATAGTATCATGTACCATCATGATAGAAAATCTCTTTATCACGTCTAGTTGATTTGAATGGAAGCATGATAACAAAAGGGTTTTTGAGTACTCCAAAAATGCAAATAATGCAATGGGGAATAAGGGATGATTGGAATTTCAAACATAAAAAATGAGGAAAAAACATCATAGAACATGTCTATTGGGAATTGGTTTTTGTTACTAGTGTGGAGAAAAAGGACACTCAAACCTTGATTATAAGGGTAGAAAATATGATATATATGTGCAACGATTCAGTTGTAGAGAGACGGGACACTATGTTTGTGATTTTTAAAATTTTGAAGGAAATTTTCCACAGAAAATACCATGAGAGAAAGACCAAGAATATTCGGCCACATGAGCTGAGCATGAAGTTCCTAATGATTTTTTGTTAGGTACTTTAATCTTTTGATAAAATTAGATAATGACCTATTTGATTATAGACTATCTCATTCTTTTATAACTTCCCAGTTTTCCAAAAAAAATAAACATTTTATATTAACCATAACAAGCGTGTTGTCAATAAAAACACCTAGTGGTAATCTATTTGCAACAAATATGTGTCATGAATTTCTTATTATGACACATAAAGATGCACTATGTGTTAATTTTTTTTATCATTTTTATGGTTGAATCTAATATAATTGTTAGTATTGACTAAAATTAAAAAAATATATTGGAAGACTTAATTGTTAAGAGAATGAAATTATGATTCATGATGATTATATTGAATTCATTATATTTAGAGGTGATACTTCATCATCTGAATCATATCAAGATCTACATCCAGCATCACTTTTTAATGATATTCTTGGAGAAGAATAGCATACAAATCCTACTGATGAAACTGGTAATCTTGAAATATAGGATTTACATATTCCACAAGAATATAAAGATGTATTTCCCAAGGAATTTCTTAGGAATTCACCAGATCATGAAGTTGAATTTTCCATTTATTTAATCCTTGAATAATGGATTTTATCAGTGAATCCCAATATAATGAACATTGTGGAGTTATTAGAGTAGAAGAGAAAACTATAGGATTTCAGTGGTAAGATATTTTTATGCTCTAGTGTTTTTCCTTCGGGATCCCCTTTTATTTTTATTAAAAATAAATATAGATCTATAATGTTGTGAATTTATTATTGGTAAATCATTGATATTAAAATAATGAAAATGTATTCTCTACCTCACATTATTGAGTCACTTGACCATCTTCATGGAGCTCATTATTGTTCATGTATTGACCTTCCTTCTAGATATTATCAGTTACAAGTACATAAAGTTGATGTTCCAAAGTAATCATTTTGATTGAGGTACGGACGTTATGATTTTGTGGTAATTACATTTGGATTGGAAAATAAACACTCTATTTTTATGGATCTAATGAATAGTGTATTCAAGGAATATCTTGATATTTTTTTTGGAATTTATTGATGATATCTTGGTATATTCCATTAATTATTAGGGCCTTGAGAACCACATGAAGGAAATTATTGAGACTCCAAGAAGAGAATAGTTTAATGGGATGTTTATAATGTGTGAATTTGGGCTTCAAAATGCTTATTTTTTGTTATATTTCATTAAAATATGGAATTTTGGTAAAAAATGTAAAGAAAAATGTAGCCTGAGAATGGAATATTCCAACAAACATTACTATTGTATGCATCATCATTGGATTGGAAGGTTTATATCAGTGTTTTATTCAAAACAAATTCACCATTGTCTTACATATTAATTAATATTACTTATAAATGTGTTATGAGTATTTCAGCAAAGGAATTTGAAGAATGTTTTGATGAATTGAAGAGGAGATGGGTGAATGCTCTGATCTTCACACTACCAATAGAAAATGGTGGATTTTTTATTTATAGTGATGCATTGAGGAAAGTTATTTGTTGTGTCCTTATATAAAATGATAGAATTATTTCATATGCATCGAGGTAGTTGAGACCTCCTGAGTAGAACTATCCAACTCACGATCTTGAGTTTGTAGATATAATTTTTTCTCTAATGATATGGATACACTATCATCGTGGTGAAATATTTGAGATATATACAAATCAAATGATTTTGAAATATATATTCTCCTAGGATGAACTAAGCATGAGGCAAAGAAGATGGATTATACTACTAAAAATTTATGAATGTTAAATAAACTACCACCCAGGGAATGAAAATAAGGTAGCATATGCACTAGTCAATAATAATCATGGAGTTCTAATGATAATTATGATTGATAGTTATCCTCTGTTCTATGAAATAGTAATGATGGATATGTGAATTATTAAATAAGGGGAAATCTCAATCCTTTTTCAAATGATTTACCAACCATATTTATTGTAAAATATAACAGGTTCATAGTCTGATTATGGGGATTTTCACAAGTAAATAAATGATTTAAATGATGAAAAACTGGTTGAATTAGTATATGAAGATGACATTATACAATTTTGAAATTGGCTTTTTGTTCCCACTAAAATCGAGTGAAATGGAATTATTGGATGATGATAATAGAAAAAATTTCCCTATATAGCCTATTTGAATAATGATTTATAGAGATTTGAAGTAATATTTTAATTTGGATAATATGATGCGTCAAATATTCTGATTATGTGTCTGGATGATTAGTTTGTTAATACGGGAAAGTTGACAAAAAACATCCTAGTGACGTCATGCAACATATAGCTATTCAAACATGGTAATGGGATGACATTACTATGTATTTTTTCACTGAATGACCAAATAATAAAAGAGATAATTATGCAATATGGGTAATTATTGATATATATAACAAATCTACACATTTCCTCACTATAAGGGAGGATTTTCCAAGAAAAAACAATTCATTACTCTATATTAATGCTATTTTAAGACTTTTTGCACACCCCATTTTAATCTCATTTGATTTGGAACCAATATTTACAGTGAAATAATGTGAAATTATTTAGAAGGCCCTTGATACCGAACTTCATTTAAGCACCACTTATAACCATCAAACTGACAGACAAATAAGAAGGACAATCTAAACTTTATATGACATGACTATATCATTATCATTGGACTTTCATGGTATGTGGGATCAATATTTTCCTTTGGTAGAATTTTTTTAAAACAGTAGCTTCAACTCAAGTATTCAAATAGTGTGGCATGAATCATTATATGGGAAATGATATTGTACACTATCTTGATGGGATGATATTGGTGGAAGGAAGCTGGCAGACCCTAAACAGGTGGAATAAAAAATAGCCAAGGTAAAGGCTATTCAAGACCATATCAAATCATATAAATGTATGATAATGATTTATGCCAATACCCGTAGGAAATATTTTTGAATTCCTTGTGAGATATCACATTTTCTTGAAGGTATCACCACAGAACGATGTTATAAGAATAGTAAGAAAGGAAAACTGAGTCTCATGTAAATCAGACCTTTTCAAATCCTATATTTTTTTGTATTTGTGTATTTTTATTTATATGTTCTACCTAGCCTTTCTAATGTATACAATGTGTTCTATATCTCTTTTCTAAATAAGTTGATGCCAAACCCTTGGCATGTTCCGACTTCTAAAGAGATAGAATTAGAACATTACATGTCTTAATGTGATGATCCTTTATTAATTCTAAAAAATAGGGAATGTCTGTTGTGGAATCAGATAACTCAACTAGTAATGGTAGTTTCAAAACATCCAAAGATAGAATAGGCAACATGGGAACCTGATGAAATTATGATAAAAAATCCAAATCAATTTATGATGTGATATTCCTGAAATTGATAGGATGCAATTTATGGAAGGAGGGTAGAATGTAACACACCATGATTTTATAGTATTTTTATTTTAAATTTATTATATTTAATCGTATACTATGCACGCAACCCCATGATTAAAAAAATAACACTATCATTGATACAATATAAAACACATCACATCGAGCATTAATGAACCATGATATACTATTAAAATATTATTTTTACCTGATCGTTATAAACTACCCATTAAATGGGTATATATTAAAAATATTAACAATATTATGAAATAAATATGATGTTTATATTCGAAACAGATTTAATTATTCTTTGAAAATTGGGACATAATTTCTAGTAAATTCATTTTATTCTTCAAATATACGCTTTCTTAAAAAAGTTATTTTTCTTGATTTCTATGAGAAAATAAATATAAGTTTTATCCCTTTTATAAAATTCATTTTAAATAATAAATTTCTATTTTTTGAAAAATAACATCAAAATTTTTTTTTGGTTATTTTTTGGTAATTTATACAATGTTGATTTTTGTGTTTAATTGTGAAAATACTATTTTTAAAAAATAATGAAACACTTAGGAAATAATTTTTATATGATCATTATTTAAAATTTATTAACCCTTATTATTGATCAAATTTTTTTGTAGTTTCATAATACAAGTGTTTTTACATTTAGAAATACATTCTTAGAAATTTTGGAAACTGTGATTATAACCTTAAAAAAATTTAATGAGTTATATACATATAATATTTTGAATTGATTTTCATAACTTTTATAAATTTAGTCATGTAAAATAGATTACATATTTTTAATCAGAGTTACCAAATTAGGTTTTCTGGTAATTTTCATTATTAGTCATAAAAATATAATCGTGGTAAAAAAAATTTAATGTGGTTTGAGTAAAATAATGTAACAGGGTAATGTTAAAGGTAAAAGCTTAAAATACAAAAAAATAACAAAATTAAATGGTTTTTTTTATTTTTTTAACATAAATTACCATACTAAATAACATTAATCATCATCCAAATTAATTGGAATTAATTCCACCAAAATGTGATGGGTTTTGAATTTAAAATAATCATTATTTAATCACTTAAAACCACCCCTCCTAAACTATAAATATCACTCCTCTCCACCAATTTCTTTTAAAAAGCCTTGGATATTTTCAAATATTTATAAAACCCACTCCACGTCACTATAAAACTTTCGTTGTCCTACTATTGTTACCCAAATACCAATTCTATGTTCCTTAAGAGGTCTATCAAAGAGATGATATTCAAGAGGAAACCTTCTCAAACAACGTAGGTTAATTTGTTTTTATACTACATTCAATTAACCTCTATAATAATTATATTAATAATAACTATAGTTCATTTATATACTATAATTTCATCTTTATAATGGAATATCATATATCCATCCCTTTTATTACATACTCTTAATCAAATAAACGAAACCATATTCCAAATTATGGTCGTTAAACATCCCCGTGGATATAGATTTTTCATTTTCCACAAGGATCATAATAAAAGTGTTATTAATGTTATATAAGATTTTAAAAGGTATGTTATAACCTATTTCATATTCTATAATGAATATATATAAATTATATGAAATAAAATTAAACTATTTTTTTATTGTTGGAAAAACCTCCAAAATAAACTAAATATTTATCATTCACTTTTATCAAATAAATCCACCTCATATAAGAATGAATAAAGATATATGTAACCATTTAATCTTATTAATTTGTATTAATTAAATTTCATTACACTTTAAAAGTTTTATTTCCATTTTACAAGAACATCCATGAGTGAACAGACTATGAAACCATGAAACAATCACACCCAAAACAATGAAAATAATGAAATATTAATAATTAATCGGTGGTATTATGATATTGAAGGATCATATAACGAATTATAAATATGAATACAGTTCTATAATGATTTAATGACATTATTTAAACAATTATATATGATTTTTATATACAAAAAACTAAAGTGGAGTGTTATGTAAGGGATTTCATAACTCAATTTCCATTCATTGGGTTAAAATTATACTTCATTGAATTTTTCATGTTATGGTTAAGTGAGAAAGAAATTATGATTATCTTGGGTTGAATTTAATCTTAATTTCTGTTGATTTAAATTTTAATCGTATAATTTATTCTTATTAATAACTCTCACTTCAATGATATGTAATTTTAATGGACTTTCTTTTAAAAAATACCTCTTTTAATGTTTCCCTTAAAACATACTTTTCATTCCATGTCCATTAGTTGATTCCAAAAATATTTTCAATATTCTACTATGATTATTTAAATTCATTTTTACTCATTATTTAATATTTATAAAATGTTCTCAAACGTATATTGTATCATTTTTATACATGTTTCTTTGAGACCTTTCAAGAAAAATTTGGAATGGATGTGTTTTATCTTATACAGCATGGGTGGATTTTATCACCTTCGTGGAACCATAATGTTTTGAAGCATAATTTTCAATTTTAAATTTTCATAATCAAAAAAATGTGTTTTCCATAATTTTATGGAATTTTAAACATATTTGATTTTCAATGTGAAAAGGGTACTTTCTTGAAGAAATTTTCAATGATCTCATTTAAATTATTTTCATATATGTTAATATAATTTGTTGAATCTTAAACATCTGTAAGTTTAATATCTTATGATACCATATTCTATAATTTATAATATGGTGTATGATTATTTCAAATTGATATATACTTTTTTGATACCATTCACCGTATTACTCTGGATGGTTTTTTATTATGTCTACTAGTTAGGAAATGTAAATTACATCTCATATGTTAGTTTTAGTACAGATAAATTTGTTAATTATTCTTCACCAATTTCATAATAGGAATGGATTGAACATAGTAAGTGATGGTTGGGGCTGATATATACTCTCAATTCATCGGTAGGTTTCATAAGAAAAACGAGTTTGGGTATTGGCAGATTTCTTACCCATTTATGTATGATGTCTTGGCCAAACCCCTAACGGTTAGTTTACGATGTACCACAATAGAAAATTACATAATTATGAGATTATTCTATTTTTATATTATTCATGTTTATGTTTCATAGCTCATGTGATTCTTTATATTCTATTATTTGATCATTTTTTATTTCAGCTAAATTATGCTCATGTTATAGATTAAATGTCTTCTATTTTTTTGTTACCATTCTAAAATTATTTATGCTTACTTAATATAGATTCATCTATACATAACCCTTAATTGGAATCTTATATAACCCCTTTATTAAGTGTTCCTTTCCCAAGGATTCCAATAATTTCATTATGATTTAAATAAAAGGTCAATCTAGTAGATTAATGGTGTCCTCAGATGATTCAATATATCGTGTCTTATTTTTTCAATTGTAATGAATGTTTCATGTATGTTTCTAGTTTTCATATACTACTAAACTGTTTGGTTCTTGAGGAGGTTATTCCTTATATACATTTCCAATATAATAATTTAACCACTGACTCAGGGCTACCAGGGTCAGATCCATTACAATTGGTATCAGCGAAATTTTAGTTGAAACAATATGAAGTCGATTTAAGAAAAAATATAGATTAGGGAAACCCAACCATGTAATGGCCTTTTATAATATTCATAAATCAACCAAGCTCATGATTTTGAGATTAGTTATACAAAAATCTGAGATTATGGTAAGTGTTTCACTAGTTTTGAAATCAAACATTATGATTTATAATCTAATCAAGAGTATGCAATTGTTTAGAAATGGCGCCTATCGGAAGGAATGAAATCTCTATCATTAGATATATTCCATCTAAGGATTTCCCTTCAAAGAAAAATAATTATGTTTGTTCCAAAGATATAACTAATGTTGAGAAACATATTACTATATTGGGACACATGACATAGGTCATGAGAAATAACCATACTCATAATGAGTAAACTGATACAAAAAATGTTGATTTTTTTAACCACTTCATGCAACATCAATCTCCATCATTTCTGGGAATAAAAATACATTTATATCAGAGTAATGAATAAGATCATAAGGGAATATATTTCTTACATAGGGATGTAATGAAAGGGGGAATATTTTTATAGTGTTTTATCTATTGGATCATAATATATAGGTATATGTATATTAGATAGCACAATATAACGGGGGTGAATTTTAATTTTTAAACCATTGTATTTATATACTTAAGAAAGAACAATGTTTAAGATATCTTATACTAATACAATTAAAAACCATTATAATTGACCATAATGGTATTGAATTTAATTGATATGATATGACGTAATACTATAAGTAATGCAAAACAATTGTATTCTAATTAAATACAATGATCAATGTATTACCAAGGAAAAATATTCTACCATATATCATATATAATCTACTAAAAAATATGTAACAAAAGAATCATAATTGAAATAATTAAAATTGAAAAGAATATGAAAATAGAGAGGAAACAATAAAATTCTTGTTCTAACACAAACAGATGTGGAAATGTAAAGGTATGACAATTATTTTATCACAAAGAGAAGGGTATCCTTTCACCGAGGATAAAAGTTCTATCTTACCACCACCTAGGTCTTCCCTCAATGCGATGAATGACATATCTTTCATGTTATCCCTACAATTCCTTGATATTATTGGTAATGTGCACCTCTAACTTTTAAACACTTGAATGTCCTTAATTCAAAGATTGGTCGCATCATCTGCCTATCCCCGACAGCCCTTGATCATTATCAGCTGATCGGACTCACAAAAAAAATCAAAGCACTTATTGAAATAAAAAATCTAGAAGTGAACCATTCACGTTTTGTAGTTCTAAGTATTTCTCACAAAGCAAGAGATAAGTCATAACATCTCTCTCTAGAACATGATAGAAGAAAAAGTTGATCAAGGCCTCTTCTCTGTTTCAAATGACCTCATATTTATAGGCCTCTCGTTCCAATAGTCATATTTGCTACAATGGTCATATTTCTCCGAAAAACATGGATGGAATTGGACACCTGGCATTGTAACAATCACATTGAAATAGAAAATTTGACACTGTTTTGATTAGTTTATAACTTACTCCACAACATTGTTTTGGTTAAATTGAGAAGTACATGAGAATAATAACATGAGTACTATTAATATAGAACAAGTTTTTTGATAATAGATTAAAATCATGTATGTGGTACTAATAAAACAAGAGTATTATTATTATTACTAAGTGAAATGCATTGATTGGATTCAAAGTGAGTATGATGACCAATGTGAGTATGATGAACACAGTCAGTTCGATTGATAGTGTCAGTATGATTTATAGAGCCAGTATGATTGACAAATTCAGTATGATTGATTGAGTCAAAATTATTGACAGATTCAATATGATTAACAGATTCAATATTATTAACATAGTCAGTATGATTGACATAGTCAGTTCGATTGACATAGTTAGTATGATTGACATAGTCGGAACAATTAATCGAGTCTATATTCAAAGAAAAACTTTTATTTAAGAATAGATTAAGAAAATATTTTTTATTTATATAATAAAAGACATAAAATTTAAAAAGAATACTTTTCGACATAACAAGATCCCTCTTTTGGGAAAGCACAAAACACAAAGTAAATTTAGAAGAAAAACTTATCTCCCCCTAAATTATACAAACTTTTATAAATAAAAAAACAAATTAAACTAACTCCCCCTTAGGTATAGACATTCATAATGATTTTATTCTTATATTTTCCTTGATTTAGATGTATTCCATTAGAGTAAGACAATAAAAATAATCACCCATTGTGAAACTTTCTCCTAAAACATTCTCTGTCTTAGTTATTTACAAAAATAATGGGGTACCCCTATGTTTCCTGAAAAGGTTAGAGAGAAACAAAATGAAAAACAATTGAAATGTAGACGTACATTTCATTGAATCATCAAAGATTGACAATTGTCAAGTACAAACTAGGAAAGATAAAACTAAACATTCAATTCCTTTCTCTTTATTTCTCTTGATTAATCAACCCAGGAAGAATATCCTTCATTTTCTTTATCTATTTCTTGTCTTTAATGATTGAAACACCCTAAAATTTGAGAAGATTTTTTTGGTTGGCCGAAATGTGATCCTAGTTTTTGATAGGCTCTTCTTGAACTCTGATCAATTCTTCAATATTATCAATTCTGTCTTGAAAATTATTATTCTATTAGGACAAAATAGTATTTTGATTCTTCAACAAAACTATTTCATCTCTGAAAAATGAAACCATCGAAAACTCTGACTGGAAAACATTCATCCTTTCCTACAACTCTTTTACTGATGGAATATCAGCTCTATGGGTTTTTGAGATCTGGTTCGACCTGCCTAATGTTTCATTATCAATATTATTAAAATAAATAGAAAGATCATTTGAAAGACTCTTAAAGTCTTCAATTTATTCCTCATGTTCATTCACTAAGATTTCAATTTTGTATGACCACTTAGTCATCTTGTTGCAGGCCCTCTCAAGGGTAGTTTAACTATCACTCAAAACTTTTAATTGAGATTCTATTGACAAAACTCACTTTCTGAGATCTCATACTTAACCAAATTTGTTACTTTGGTTGTTTGTAATAAAATCAATTTTTTCCTTCAATTCTAGTAAAATAAGTAATAGTCTTCTCAATTCATCTCGTGGCATGAAAAATGTAATCACATTTTTTCAAAGAAATTGTGTGTTCTAAATTAGTGTCATCATCGTACGATTCCAATTCATTTGATCGACTAGTGTTTTCAGTAGACTATTTTCCTTTTCCTTTCTCTTTTTCCTTTTCCACCATTTCTATTCCACTTTATGCTCTTTATTCTTCCACTTTTTCACAGATGAAAATTACTTTCTTAGTATGAGAACTCTGAGGTCCTTTCATGGCAGAAGATGGATTTTTTATGAACAGGTTTCTAAAGATTGAGCTTCTTCATGATCAATATGGGTATTTGGTTTTATTCCTTCAATTTTTTTTTATAAAATATTCTTCCATTCTCTTCTTAGAAATATAAAGATATTCAAAAATAAATTATTCTTCCTCTTCTTCACATTCCAGAACTTCTTGCACTATTTTTTCCCTTTGTCTTTCTCTAGTAGAGTCTATATGATTGGTTCTTGTTGCAATTATTCTATTAGTTGAGAACCTTCCAACTCAACTCCTTTTAGGATTTTAGCAACATCAAAATATTGAGATTTTACTTTCATAAGTGTTTTATTTTTTCTTCTCACCATATAGAGTATCTTCCACCATTATCTTTTCAGCTAGGCCATCAGCTAGATCTAGGCCAAACTTAGGATCACCTTATTTTCATTTGTTCTTTCTCCTTTCTCAAATTGGCCATAACAGTCTTACTGTATTTTTCTTCTTCTTCGGCTTATTACTAACGTGAGGATTTGACTTCTGAGAAGCAATAATTATTGGAGCTGATTCTATTAGAATTGGTTTCGATTGATTTAGATCTGATTATACTTCCACATATTTGATAAAGAGTTTTTATTCTTCATCAAAACAAACATACAATTTCTTTAATGTATTCTTACTAACCCAAGAAGGCTTCATCTCTTTCAATTCTACATTAAAAGGAATATTAATAAACATAAAACTTTCAAGAATGAATTTTGAATGAATAGAGTATACATGATAAGATGAGACATGATCACTCCTGACAATACATTCTCGTTGGTTTCAAAAATTTAACCCATGAGATTTATCTTTCTCATGTTTACAAGATAATCCATCATTAAAATTTAAAAAACCTTAAGAGTTTCTCTATCCCCTATCCTTGGAATTGTAAAACCATTCATCTAGTGGACAACAGACTGGTTGTCTAGAGATAAATAATTTACATTCCTTTTCTCATCATTTATAAGAAATAAAAAAATTTCAGCACTTTCCTTATTAAATGTAACAACATCATCAGGCAATTTATGAGATGGAAAAAAAGTCACCTTCTATTGGAACATTTTGACAGTGTGATATTTTTTTTATAGACATTGAAATTTTTATATCATATATAGAGATGTTAATTATTGTATTCTTACAAAAATACACCATAATGTAGAATTTCATAACATATTCAATAAAAATGGATCTTATGATATAGGTTTCTTAACACAGATATCTTCCCTACCTTGGAATAAAATAATTCCTTCGATTTTTGAGTGATAACAATCAAAAAAATCATGAGAAACTAATCTTTCTCTAAAGAAATTTTTCTCTGAGAAAGTCTATGAATACATTTCAGCAAGTGTGTTGAAAAAAGTGTGAGACATAAAGATGGGAGACAAAAGAAAATATCGAGCCGATAATTAAGGAGGAGAAGCGGAGCTTCACCGAGAAATCATGAAAAACTAGTGTGGGTTTGAGGAGGGGGGTCCACTAATTATAGGTGAATTTTGATGACCGTTGGTTTTCTATAGTTGATATTAGAAGATAAAAAATACATCAATGGAAAATAAAATGGTTTTTTCTTAAAAATAAAAGAGAGTTAAAACAAAGGGAAAAGAAAATATACCTATCATAAATTTTAGGTATGTTGTTCGTATCATAGTATTATAGTGACATAATACAATATAGAAAATAAATAGTAAAAATAATGAAAATAATACAATCAATAATAAAACTGATAAAAAATAATGTAAAAATGATTGATTTTCAAGTCGATGGAAAACAAATTCATTACCATGGGTTTTCAAACTGATGGAAAACAAATAATTTTCCATAGGGTTTCAATCCGATGGAAAACAAAGTCATTACTATAGGTTTTAAATCTGAATGAAAACAAAGTCATTACCATAGGTTGTCAAACTGATGGAATAAAAATTAATTACCATAGGTTGTCAATCTGATGGAAAACAAAATCATTATCATAGGTTTTCAAGCCGATGGAAAACGAAGTCATTACCATATGATTTCAATCCGATGGGAAACAAAATCATTAACATTTGTTGTCAAGCCGATAAAAGACAAATTCATTACCATAGTTTTTCAAGCCAATGGAAAACAAAGTCATTACCATAGGTTGTCAAGATGATGGATAAAAATTAATTACCATAGGTTTTCAATCCAATGGAAAAAAACATTTCCATAGGTTGTGAAATTGATGGAAAACAAATTAATTACCATAGGTTGTCAGGCTGATGGAAAACAAATTCATTAACATAGGTTGTCAAGATAATGGAAAACAGATTCATTACCATAGGTTGTCAAGTCGATGGAAGAAAAAATCATTAACATAGGTTGTAAAGTCGATGGAAAAAAAATTCATTACCATATGTTTTCATGCTAATGGAAAACAATGACATTATTATAGGATTTATGTAAAAAAATAAACAGAATGTAAAAATAATAAACATAATTTCAAAACAATAAACAGAGTATCCAAAAAAGAAACAAATATAACTATAAACATATATTATTAAGATAAAATAAAAAATAAAAAATAAAAAATAACAATAATAAACATATAAAAAAAGAACAAAAAACTAATGTTCTCTCCCTTTGAAGAGATGTTATTTAATGTAAAGAGTAATGTAAAAACATAAAACAATTTTGAATGATTATTTTAGTGTAATCATTCCTAGATTCTGTTAAATAAATTCAAATATATCAAAAGGTAAAGGTTTTGAAAAATGTCAGCATATTTTTTCTGCGTTCCGATAAATTGTAAAATTATATCTCCTTTTTGTGTGTGATCCCTACGAATGTGATGCCTAATATATGTGTTTTTAATGTGAGTGATGTGATGTTTTTTTACTAACATATATGTCACTACTATTATCATATAGTATTTGTGTTTTGGAAAAACACATACCATAGTCCATGAGTGTGTGTTGCATTCACAAAACTTGTGTGCAAAAAAATTCGAGTTATTACATATTCATCTTCAATAGTGGAAAGTGTTACTGACTGTTGTTTTGTAAATGACCAAGAAACTAAATAATCTCCTTAGAAATCACATTCTTTGGATGTACTCTTTCTATCCATTCTACATCCACCAATTTCAGTATCAGAAAAACATTTCAAAATAAAATCATTTCCTGATGAATAGAAAAGGCCTAAATCGAAATTTCATTTTAAATAAATGAAAATAATTTTCACAGCTTTTAAATGGGATTATTTTTTATTTGATTGATATCTTTCACAAAAACATACTAGAAACATTAAGTCTGGATGTTTAACTGTCAATTATAACAAACTTCATGTCCTACCTCTAAATGATGTTTGTTCCACTAGTTTCTGAGATTCATTAAGAACAAGTGTATTTGAGGAATCTATTAGAGTTCTAATACCTTTAGTTTTGTTATATCCATAATTTGAGTAAGTATTTTATATACTTATGATGTGATATATAGGTTCCTTATGCTTTTTGAGAGATTTGAAAACAAAGAATGAATGTTAACTCACACATCATACTCATTTTAAATTTAAATTTCCATAGATTTGAAAAATAATTGATTATAGATTGATGAGATGATCCAAATATAATGTCATAAATATAAATTTGAACAATCAAAACATTTTTGTATTCCATTTTTATAAAAAGAGTCAGATCTGTTGTACCTTATGAATAATTGTCTTGTAAACAAAATCTCATAAGTCTATCATACTATGATCATGGGGCCTGTTTAAGGCTATAAAATATTGTTATGTTCAAAAACCTGATTATGAGGATTTGGATCTACAAAACTAAGAGTTTTTTCTACAAAAGCATCTTCTTGTACAAAAAAATTACGAAAAAAAAACATTTTATATCCATTTTAAAAAGTTTGAAATTGATGTTTTCTGCAAAGGCTAATATAATATGAATAGATTCAAGTCTAGCTACTAGATCATAGGTTTCATCATAGTTTATTCCCTCTTATTGATTATAGACCTAAGAAACAAGTTTTTCTATATTTCTTATAATGAATCCATTGTCATTGAATTTATTTCTGAAAACCCATTTTACACCAATTATATTTGTTTCATTAGTTCTTTCAATCAAATTCCAGGCATGATTCATTTAAAATTCATTTAGTTCAACTTGCATTACTTTAATCCATTCTCTATCACCAAATACCTAACTTAGAGTTTTATGTTCTAATTGAGATTGTAGAAAAATATGTTCAATTTCATTTCTTGTGGAATTTATGGCCCATAGAGGTTGATTTACATCACCAATGGTATTATCACTAGGATGATTTTTAAGAAATAATTGATTTGGGTTTTCTAAAACATGTTCATCAACATAAGATAGAATGTCTTTTGGGGTAAATGTTTACAAAAAATTCATGAGTATTCCCCATATCATAAATGATTTCAATCATATTTTAATAATATATTTGTGAAAATACATTAGTTGATGTATTTTAGAATTGTTTAAAAATAAATGGGCCAGTTTCATCAAATTTAACATGCACTTTTTCATCAATTGTACATGATTTTTTGTTAAAAACACTCTGAGAATTAGAAGTTGAGGAATAACATAGAAATATTCCTTATTAATATTTGGGTTTAAATTTATGTAAATTAACTTTTTTATTCAATATGAATAATTTTCATCCAAATTCTCTGAAGTATGAAACTTTAGGTTTTTGGCCAGTCAACACTTCATAAGGGGTTTTATTAAGAAAATGTCTAGTTAAGACACAATTTATAGTATAACATGAAGTACTAGATGATTCATCCCTGAAATTCTTATAAATCTAGTATTCACTCAACATGGTTCTTATCATTTCTTGAAGAATATGGTTTCTTCTTTCAACAACACAATTTTGGTGAGGGGTTCATGGTGCTGAAAATTTGGGATAATAACATTCATACTAGAAAATTTTTCAAAATACAAAATTTGTAATTCATCACCTTGATCACTATAAATATTTATTAGTGGTCGGTTTTTATCATTTATAACTTGATCTCTAAATGTTTTGAAATAGAAAATGGATTCAGATTTTATACTGGAAAATAGACCCATGTAATTCTAGTGTAGTCATAAACTAAAAAAAATACATAATATTTGAATCCAATGTTTCTAGATTGTGTAAGACAGAATAGATCCATGTGTACTAAGTGTAATACATTAGAAGTTTATATTTTATTGATTTATTTAAATCTAGTATTATTTTTCTTTCCATATTGAAAAAAATCCCAAACTTTTGAAAAATCATAACTATGATTCAGTAGATCTTTAACAAGTATTTTATTTAAGAGTTTACAAAGGTCTCCAAGGTTAAAATATCCTAAAATTCTATGCCATAACCAATATTGGTCTTCTATTTCACTTAAGAAATGTATGTCTTAGTTCCTATGGACTTCTATGTTAAGTCTGTATACATTCTCTTTCCTATGGACAGAAGCAATGAATTCATCCTTGGAATTGTGAAATAAACACTTATTATTCCCAAAATTCATAAGGTATCTTTCATCTCATAATTGAATTCTACTAATAAGGCTATTCTTAAGTCCATTTAAAAACAAAACATTTGAAGTTAAAAATTTATAGAGGAAAACAATATTAACTATATTAACAATATTTCCTTGAGAATTGTCTCCAAAGGTAACTTTTCAACCTTTCATTCAATAATATTTTCATGCAAATCATTATTTCCAGTCATGTGTTGAGAAAAAACACTATCTATGTACCAAATGTACTTGTTGTTAGTACACATTTAATTTTCCTAAAAAATAAACAATTAGTTTTTCAGAACCCAAACATGTTTAGATTCAGAGATGCTAGATAAAATTATTTTGGGAATATACATTTCTTTTGAAAAATGAGAATTATGAAAACCTAAAGATTGAGTTCTATTAAGAGAAATTTTTTCACAATTTCCACCATAATGACACTTAGTACAAAATGGGGCAGTTATGGGAACAAAATAGTTATTACTAAAAATCAGTTTAGAATGAGTATAACCAAATCCTGAATGATTCCTTAAAGGTCAAATTTTAGAATACATCTTGTCAAAATTTTCCATATATAAGGTAAAATTTGACAAGAACATTCATAAAGAGAATATTTCTGACTTTAGTTTAATAACCAAGATTTTTATCCATGTAAACATTATTTTTAGAACTAGAGATTGCCTATAAAATATATTTCTTAGAAATTAAAATTTTAAGATCCTTAGAAGGCTTATTCATTTTATAACTAACATCCTCAATGTTTTTTGAAATAATTTAAAAATCATGATTTTTCTTATCATGATCATTTAAACGATCTGATATTTCTATTATAAGGGTAGTTATTCTATAATTTTCCTGATCAATCTTTTTCTTGAGATTGTAATTTTCATTCTAAAGTAGTTTGGAAAAATCTATATACTTCTTGAAAAGAAGGTAAATGTTATTTTTTGAGGAATATTTTTTGTCTGAAGAGTAATAATGCTTCTCATTATAGTAATTATCATCTAAAGAAACATTTTTAAGAGATTCAACATTGTGTACCTTAGCAATGAAACAATTATTTTCAATAGGTATTCTGGATATTAGTCCAATATTTCTTTGTACAGAAGATTCATATTCTAAAGAATCATTTAATGAATTACCACCACAAGCACTCCAATTATCATTTTCCTTCAAGACATTCATTGAATTTGACTTGTAATACTTTTTCTAATTTCATAGTGAAATATTCTCCTTCCTGTCTTTTATTTTATGCAATGGTAAATCTGGCCTAATAAGACCTTCTCCCTTGCATTAAAAACAAGTTAATTCTAAGTATTTCATGTATTTTCAATATTTCTTTTGTAATCTGTATTGAAAATCATTATTTCCCATGATCTTTTTCAGCCTTCAAAAAGTAATGGCTAAATCGTTCTCAGATTGTTCATTATCACATGATTCAGATATAACAACTTTCTTTGCTTTGGATCTTGTCACCATTTCTACTGTCTTAACTTTAGATGTAGTAGTTAATGCTATGCCTCCATTACCATTATTATTCATATTGAAATTAGAATCACTATTTATTCATGTCTCATATTGAAGCGGGGTTCCAAATAATTCATATAGATTTATTTGAGTAAGTATCCTATTTTCATCAATGGTTGTCCTTTTCGATTCCCATTCATTTGGAATTATATCAATAATCTAGTCTCTAAGTTTTTCATCATCATGTCCATTATCTCCCATAGATTTTGAACTATTAACAATTTTCAGAAATCTTTCTTGTATATTACATAATGGTTCTCTATAATGGAAAATAAATCCATGATATTCTGCTCGAAGCAATGCTCTTCTTGTTTCTATAACAATAGATGTACCAAAATGTGTGACATTCAATTTATTCCATATAGAATTGGATTCTTCAAAATACAATATCTGACTATATATATTCATAAGAATAAAACATAACATAATATTGTTTACAGTGTAATTCAATTTATATTCTTGCTTCCCATGATTGGTAAAAATACGGACTGCTTTGTATGGGATTTTGTATACTCTAGTAGGAATAATAAATTTTTCCACCCCTATATTAATAAAAAATGTTTTCTTTTGATATCTCCAATACTCATAATCATTCCCATCAAATATTGGGGGTCTAGTTGGATTCAGATTTTCAATTGATCCAATATTCAATCCTGCCATCTTTTAAAACAATAGCGTTCCACTCCACACATCAGTGTAGTTAGTTGTTATAAAAAATTATAATATAAAGATAATTATATTGTAAAAATAAATAAATAAAATAATAAAAAATCTATGGAAACCGCCTTTGATACCAATTTTTGGATCGTAATATATATGGTTATTAATATTAGATGGCACAACAAAAGAGGGGTGAATTGTAAGTTTTAAAACATTGTATTTAAATACTTGAGGAAGAACATATTTTAAGAGGTCTTAAACTAATACAATTCACAACCAATATAATTGACCACAATGGTTTTGGATTTAATAGATATGATATGATGTAATACTATAAGTAATTTAATACCATTGAATTCTATTTTAATACAATGATAAAAGTAATACAAATTAAAAAGATTCTACTATAAAACATATAGAATCTATTAATAAAATACGTAACAAAAGAATCGTAATTGAAACAATTATAATTGAAATGAATATGAAAATAAAAAGGAAACAATACCATTCCCTTTCTAATAAAAACAGAAGTTGAAATGAAAAAGTATTACAATTCGTTTATCCTAAGGACCGGAGTGTCCTTTCACCTTGGATTAAAAGTCAGTCATACCACCTTTTTGGTAATAACTCAATACAATGATCGGAATGTCTATCTTTCTATCCTCACAAGCCCTCAATTTTACATGTAATCGGTACCCCTGCCTTTCAAACATTTGAAATCCCTCGATTGAATGGTTGGTCTCACCGTCTGCCTATCCCCGATAGCCCTATATCGTTATAATTTGATTAGACGTAGATAGAAAAACAGATCATTTTTTGAAATACAAAAGCTAAGAACAGGTCGTTCACATTTCATAATTCTAAGGAATTTGCACAAATAAAGAGAGAAGTCATAACTTCTCTCTCTATAACTTGATAGAAGAAAAAGTTGATCAAAGCCTCTTATCTGTTTCAATTGACCTCATATTTATAGGCCTCTAGTTCCAACAGTCATAATTTCTCCAAATTTCATATTTCTTCAAAAAACTCAATGGGTCTTGGACACCTATCATTGAAAATGTCTTATTGAAATTGAAAACATGAAATCATTTTTATTTGTGGATAACAAAGTCCACGATAACGTTTTTGTTAAATCGATAAGTATATGAGATTTGATTACATGATTACGATTAATATATAACAAGTGTTTTGATAAGATATTAAAATCTGTATGTGATACTAGTAAAACATGACAACTAATATTATTAATTAGTGCAATGTATTGATATGATGAAAAGTTAGTATGATGCACAATGTGATTACGATGAACACAGTCAGTGTGATTGATAGAGACTGTACGATTAATATAGTCAGTATGATTGACAGAGTCAATAATATTGACAGAGTTAGTAAGATTGACAGAGTCTTTACGATTGACAGGGTCAGTATTATTGACATAGTAAGTATGATTGACATAGTTAGTATGATTTACATAGTAAGTATGATTGACATAGTTAGTACGATTGATATAGTCAGTATGATTACATAGTCTCTATGATTGATAGAGTCAATAGTCAAAGTAAATAATTTAATTATGAATAAAATATAAAAAGATTTTTATTTCCAAACCAAAAGGCATAAAATTTAAAAGAAACCTTTTGAAATAACATTATCATATCTCAAGAGAAGAAGATCAATGGGAGTAATTAATTAAAAATATTATGTATTTGGAGAAAATTTCAATCATGGAATAAAAGGATTTTCATGATCTTTTCTTATAATAATATTATCCGCATGAAAAGTGAGTGGTTATGGAGAGAAAATTATTGATTTTGATGGAAAATGTGGAAGAGAATGTTTCTAAGTATGAATCCTACAATAAAAGGCTTGAAGGATATACAATAAACTATATTTATAATCTAAATATTAAGATTGATCATTTTATTGAGGTCATTAAGATATATCTTCATAAATAACTACTCTTCCAAATATTCTCATTATTCCATGATATAGTTTCATGTTCCCTAAAGATAGGGAAGGACTTTCTCATGTCTTATGGATTCTAAGGGAATAAATTAAATAAAATGGTTTTCGAGTACTCCAAAAAATTAACTAATGAAAAGGGGAATAAGGGAAGAGTGTAATTTCAAACATACAAAAATTGTGGAAAAGGACAATAGGCCCCTGATTACAAGGTTAAAAAATAAGATAGATATGCACAGTAATTTAGTTTTAAGGAGATGGGACACCATGTACAAGAAAATTTTAAATCTAAAAGAATATTTCCCCATAAAATTCTAAGGGAGAAAGGCCATTCTTTTCTAGTAAAATCAGGGAGATTAAAGGTCCAAATGATGTGGTAGTAGGTACTTTAATCATCCAATGAAATTTAGATAATGACCAAATTGATTATGGACTATTGTATTATTTTATATCTTCCTAGTTTTCTAAAAATAATAGTCATTTCACATTCATATTAATAATGGATATAACAATAAAAACTCCTAGGGGAAAGTCTCAATGCATCAAAGATGTATCAAGTAGTTCCTATTATGACACACAAAAATACTCTATTTTTAATTTTATTTTAATAACTATGGTTTCCTGATGTCATTATTTATTCATAAATTTTCATATTCTCACCTTAGTAAATTTAATGTAAAAGCGCATAATTGGTGTGAGATACTCATGTTTTAATTCTAAATATAATTTTTGAGCATTATTTGGGGTAGTCCAATTGAGTTATTTTACTATTTTAATTATAATTCTCACCTTGAAAATCCAAATTTAAATGTTAATATTTTTTAGGAATCCTTATTGAATTTTAAACATATCATTATGAGGAATCATTGTCCAATTCTACCATTCGAATGATCATATGGATCACACATGAAAGCCAAAAGAATTTGGGATGAAAATGAACTAGGTATGAAGATTGAATTACTAGGATCAATACACAAGTATGAAATCGTTGATTCTCCACAAAAGGTCTAGTGACCATAGAATTCATATTTGATAAAATTATCATGTCTCGAACCCACTAACAAGTATCTCAATTGATTCATTTAAATCCACCCCACCATTTTGATGAGGAATTAAAATCATCACACCAATATTTGCATTTCTATGGATAAAGACATCCATTAGATCTGATATATTTCAGTGAGAAATAGTGTATCTAGGTGGACATATTTTTTTAATAATTTTTATGATATTTATGGAATCTTCAGGTTCAAAAACCAATTAACATTATGGCCATCGAAAAAGAATGGGTGGAAGTGTATAGTGTAGAATTGTTTAATAATACATCCATAACATTGGATCCTTAATTCCAATTCCTACCGACTTATGAGGGTAGACTATCAACATTATTATATACAACTTTAAATAAGGGTCTATCTCCGTATTCAGATTTCAGAATTTCCTAATCATCATGCTAAGTGGAGGGGCAGTTTTGGAATGAAAATAGTCCACTACATTGAGAAATAAGTACAACCCCCTCTTCTACAAGAAAGTGGTAGTCATTTCAAAAGAGAAGAGCATAAATTGGAATATACAATTCCTTTCGAAAGTCTTGTGAGGACCTTCCATACTCGGGTTTTCACTTGAGAGACTCTTCCGCCTCTCTTTATTACATGTTCTTTTGTGTTCTTCTTATTTGTAATCATGTACGTTTGTTTTCATTTCCATTGAGTTTTAATGCATGATCCTTATTCTTCGTCTATTATTCTCATATACCTTATGTTTCATAATGTTAATGTTCTTAATATATTTTAAATCAAGTTGAAATTCATTCACTTATTTTACGTCCTCATGCAATCTAATTTTGGTTTTTAATTCTCATTATCGTCCGTGTGTGTGTTCGACGCACAAATATTTTCTTATACTGTTCATTTTATTATATTTATAATTAATCGCCAAAAAAACATATTACAAAATTAATAACAATATCAATGTATGTGTAAATATACCATTGGGGTAACTTATAATTTGGGGATGCTAAGTTATTGAGAGATTTTTCACGATGAATATTTTTTAAATTAACATTGTGTGTGTTAAACATAGAATGTAATGGAATAATGACATGCTTTGTTTAATATGTGGTTTCCATGAATTATTGGAAACATAAATATAGTACCACAAATAAGATATGATTATGATTAGAACCCTATGTTATGTTAATGCTTTGATTAAAGCCTTAACACTTGGGAATTTGAATCAACTTCATCTTGTAATGTGGTGTTAATTTAATTCAATATATAGATATCCTAAAGAATATCAGAAGATTAAATCTCTAATGATGAACATAGCCCAATAATTATTAAATTGATCAATCAATAAATCATTTCAATAAATCTCTTTCAACCCCCCTTCCCCATCAAAAATAAAATCAACTAAAAATAATCAACAATTATAAAATATTGTTGACAAGGATTCGACTCAAGGTCTAATATACACATTAGCAGGGCACTGGATCCTTGAACGGTCGATATGAGACAATCAACCACACATCATTGACTCTAATATTATCCTTATTAAATACTATCTTTAAAACTATAATTCAAAAATTCATTTCAAAGAGAATGAAATTATGATTCATGGTGATTATACAGAATTAATTATATATAGATTTGAGACTTAGTCATCTAATTCATGTCTAGATTCACCCCGAGTTGTATTTTTGAATGATATTCATAAAGGATAATAGTAGAAAAAACATACCATTAAAAACGGTAATCATTAAATTAAATATGTACTTATTGTACAATAATATATTGAATTTTCTCCCGTAGAATTACATGGGAATCCACCGGAGCATAAATTTGAATTTTCCATTTATTTAATCCTTGATTGAAGACATGTATTATTTAATCCTTATATAATGAACCATGGGGAGTTTTTTGAGTTGATGAAAAAACTATAGGATTTTAATGGAAAGTGGTTGGTATGCCCATGTGTTTCACCTTGGGGATCCCCTTTTCTTTTTATTATAAAGAATGATGGATCTATAATGTTGTGTGTTGATTATAAGGAAATCAATGATATTAAAATAACCAAAAAGTATCATATGCCTTACAGTGATGAGTTGTATGACCAATTTCATTGAATTAATTATTTTGAAAATATTTTCCATCATTCTGGATATCATCAATTGTGAGTGAAGAAGGAACATATTCTGAATATTGCATTTTGAATAAGGTATGGACATCATGAGTTTACGATAATTCCATTTGGATTGTCTCATACACCCTCAATTTTAATAGAACTAATGAATAGATTATTCGAGGAATATTATGATAATTTTTTGGGTATTTATTGATTCTCTCTTGGTATACTCCAAGAATTATAAGGTCAATGAGAACTATATATGGGTCATTATATAGGCTCTTTGAAGAAAAGAGTAAAATGGTTTGTTTAACAAATGTGAATTTTGGCATTAAAATAATTATTTTCTTGGCCATATTGTCTAAAAATATATAATTTTTTTGATATTATGATAAAAAATGTTGTCTATGAATGGAATATTCCAACAAACATAACTGAGGTATGTAGTTTTATTGGTTTGGCAAGTTACTGGTGTTTTTTCATTCAAAAAAATCAAGATTATCTTACATGTTAACTAATATTACTCATAAAGGGACGAAGTTTATTTGAATAGTAGAATGTCAAGAATGTTTTGAATAATTTAAGATAGAATTAGTGAAGGCACCGATCTTGAATTTATCATTGGGAAATGGGGACTTTTTATTTATAATGATGCATTGAAAAATGTACTTGTATTTTCCCTTATATTGAATGATAGAATTATTTCATATGCATAATTGTTGTTGAAAAGTTGTGAGTAGAACAATCAAACTCATGATCTACAGTTATATGCCATAATTGTTTCTCTACAGGTATGGAGACACTATAATTTTTATTTAAGTTTTGACTTATATATATATATGTGACAAGATTTTGAAATATATACTCTCATATAAGGAACTCAGCTCAAGGAAAAAGAGATGGATTAAACTACTCAATGATTATGATAATTAAATACACTACAACCTAGTGAATGAAAATAAGGTAGCATATGCATTGATTAGGAATGATCATGGAGTTTTAAAGAAAATTTGGATTGACAGGGATCTTGTCTTCTAATATATACTAAAGTTAGATATGGGAGTTGTTAAAGAATTGTAAACATCACTCCTTCTTCAAATTATTTCTAATCCATATTTATTAAGAAAAAATAAAATGTTATTAATCTGATTATGAGAAACTTCAAATGAAAATTAATTTTTAAATGATGAATAATTAGTAGACACCATATATGACGAAAATATTCTAAAATTTGAAAATAAACTTTCTATTCCCTCTATAATAAACAAAAATACGGAATTATTGGATGATGATAATAGCTCAAATTTTCCTATACAACCTGGTAGAATCAATATGTATAGATATTTGAGGGAATATTTCTAATGTTATACTATGATGTGAGAAATTGTTGATTATGTATCGGGATGTTTGGTTTGTCAACTAGTGAAAGCAGAGAGACAAAATCCAAGAGCAGGAATGCAACCTATACCTATTCCAACATGGAAATGGGATGACATTAGAATGTATTTTTTTCTGTATTACAAATCAATCAAAAAAATAATGATTCAATGTGTCTAATTATTGATCAACATATCATATCTACACATTTCCTCCCTTTAAGGGAGTACTTTTCAAAAAAAATTATCAATTCATGACTATAAACTAATGATGTTGTAATACTTCATGGAGAAACTATTTCAATCGTGTTTGATCTACATCCATGATTGAAATTGTAATTTTGGAAAAGTCTATTGAAGTCCCTTGAAAACAAACTTCATTTAAGCACTTCTTAGTACCATTAAACTGATAGGAAGTCAGAAAGGACTATACACACTTTATAATACTTGTTCATATCATGCTTATTTGACTTTAAAAGTATCTTGGATCAATATTTACTTTTTTAGATTTTTCTAAAATATTAGCTTACATTAATGAATCCAAAAGGTGTCATACGTAGAATTATATGAGAAAAGATATCATACACCAACATGTTGAGATGAAGTTGTTTAATGGAATCATGCAGAACCCGAACATTTTGAAGAAAAAATAAAAGATGTCAAGACTATTCATGACCATATCAAATAAACTTAGTGTATGATAACAGGCTTTGCTGATAAACAGAGAAAATATTTTGAATTTCTTGTGGGGGATCACATTTTCTTGAAGGTACCTCCATGGAAGGGTGTTATAATATTTGGTAATAAATGAAAACTGAGTCTAACATACATCATACCTTTTCAGATACATGAATTATTTGGATTTGTTTTTTACCATTTAGAATTTCCACCTAGCATTTATAAAGTATGTTATATGTTTTATATATCTTTCATAAGTTAGTACGTGAAAAACCTTACGCATGTTCTGACTTCTAATGATATATAATGAGAACATGACCAATCATATTGCAATGGTAGTTTCCTAATTCTAAAAAATAAGAAACAAGTGTTGATGAACTATATTACTCTACTAGTAATCGTACATTTGAAAAATAACAAGATGAAATAGGTGACATGGGAACCTGAAGAAATTATGATATACTATCCAAATATATTTATGAAGTGAAATTCTCTAAATTTAAAGGAACCAATTTATTGAAGGAGTGTATAATGTAACACTCCATGATTTTACAATATGTTTCATTAAATTTAATATCTTTAATATGATAAAATACATGGAACCACATGATTTTAAAATTATTTTATCTTCCATAGAATATAAAACACAACCTATTGACCATAAATGAACAATGATATACTATTAAAATATTATTAAAACATGAAAGTTATGAACTAGACATTAAATTGGAATCGTTGAGTAAGATTATATGTATAATGAAACAAAAAAGATGTTAATATTCAATACAGACTTAATTATTCTTCAAAAATAAAAACATAATTTTTAGTAATGTTGTTTCACTCTTCAAATCGATGTTTTGGTCAAAGAGATATTCTTATTGTTATCTATGAAAAAATAAATATAATTAGTTTTTACACTTCTAGAAAATTTATTTTAATAAATAAATTTCTTTTTTTGGAATCAGCGCATCAAAAATATCCTACAGTATGTTTTTTGAGAATTGCCTATAAAAGTAGGATTTTGGGTTAAAAAGTGAAAATAATATTTTTACAAAAAATCAAAAAAATAAGAAATAAGCTTTATATGATCATGATTTAATATTTATTTACCCTTATAGTTTATCAAAATGAATTTATGGAATTAAATAATACATATGTTGTCAGATTTTGAAATACATGCTTTGTAATTTTGAAAACAATGATTTAAACATTAGTAAACTATTTTTAAGAGTATATGTATAAGGCCCAAACCATAAACATTACATACTCTTAATTTAAGTCAGGAATACACATTGAGGATCAATTTGGGATTAGATTTTTAGAGATTAAGGCCATACATATCAAATATTAAATAGAATACACTTATACTCTATCCAATTTTTCACAATAAAAATAAAACTCCATAAATAGAATAAGAATTCATTTCCCGATATAAATCATCATGAATTCATCGTTTCTCTTACCCTTCCCTATACCCTATGAAAAATATTTCAAAAACATGGGTTGAGAAAAAAAATCATAGTAAATGATTTAAAATAAGGAATGAAAACATTAGTCCATGAGTACATAAAATAAATGAAATCATAATTTTTAACCCTTAAACTTATTATCTTTAACTTACCTCATGAAATTATTTGAATTATGAATAACACATAAAAATCATAAATCATAAAGGTAACTTGTGGAATCCATAACATACTTACATTGTAGCTTTCATAGATATATAGAGTGTTAATTTTAGAATACCCATCATAGTATATTCCCAAAATATCTTATGAGAAACATTAAAGTTTACCTCGGTCGCGTTACCCAGTGCATTGGAGAGCTATCTTGGGATCACCCTCCCTAGGATTATCATAGAACCACACATATTTGATTTACCATGTAACTACCCGTCAAATTTCCATGAACAACTTTTTAATATTAACACGTAAAAGATATAATTTATCAAAATTTAACTCATCAATCACAATAAATAAATTCGTCATATTCAAATATTTAATCCATTTCATAAAACCATTTAAAACAATTAATAAAGATATTTTTTAATCAATGTGTCACATACAACTTTGAAGATTTTATAGGAATTAACATTTTAAAACATTAAGGTTCATGTCAAAATGTCTTTAATACCATTTCGATAATATAAGCATTAAAGATAAATATTTAGAATAATAAATCTTTAAAACATTTAAAATGATGTTTTAGTCAATGAGTCCTTTTTCACATTACAAAATAAAATCAATTACAAAATAACATTAAAAAGCATATAAGATCATGAGAATAAGGATATTAATGATATAATATTTCAAAGGGAATTATATACATCATATAACATTTAATTGGGTTATAACAACAAATATGTCTCAATAGAATGTAAATTGAGACACACTCCCTTACTGAAGATTGTATATTTATATCAAGGATAAATCAATGACATAATTATTTGTGAAAAAAATAAGTACACCCTATATAATAGGATAATAATTGTAAAACAATCATAGGTCATTCACACATATTCTTGGAGAAAAATCCAATTGCATGGATTATTAACTCAAATAAAATGAGATTGAGTTAAGATTCCCATTACAATGTTCGTATAAATGACATAATAATTTATCAATTGTATGACTATGTGTATAAATAGTCTATACAATCTAAGGGGAGTGTAAATTAAAACATAAAAAAATAAATAGTGATTCCATAAATAATATTGGAATAATATAATCAATTAAGTATCCATAAAATCCAATGAGTGGAAATTGAGTTTCAAAATTCCTATACAAAAATTCAGCAGCCAAACGACATCCCATTAAAATTTCAGAAAATTAGTTGATAAGAGAAAAAATTATCTATCATCACATGGAAATAAAATGGAAAACAATATGGATATAGGATAACATATCCAAATTTTTTAAAATTAAAATTAAAATACATAAGAGATAATTAGTCTTTGACTAAGAGAGGAGGTTGAATGTTTCCCTTACAAACATTATTTAGTTAATAAAATAGATTGATTGTGTGTATTGACTATAAATGAACATTTATTGATAATAAATTCTATATAAGATATAAATATACATTTCTCCTATATTCATAGAATGACGTAATCAAGTAGTAGAAGATTAACCCAAAGAATGGGATTTGGGTTAAGAAGATCCCTTACCTTAAGTCAGACATGTCTTGTTCTTTCTTTATCTCCCTAAATAATAAAATTAATTTAATTTAAACTTAATTAAAATAATATTTCATGTTAATCATTAATTTTAATAACTTATTACCTTATTATAACAATCATATAATTATTCATGTTCATATCGGTCGTTTTGACGATGTACAACACTTGAGTCAAATATGAACTGGTTATAATTACAAATCGTCCATGTGATCGAAATTACATTATTAGAATAATATTATTCATGATTTAAATACCATATATATATCATATATATCCATTATTTATTTATTTATAATATTTCATAATATTTTGAGATAAGAAATAAAATGCATCGCTAATTGAGACGGTAAGACGTACGTATGGATGAACGCTACATTCATTTATTTTTCATATTTAAAGAAATTAAAACTAAGATATAAATCATTCAGTTATAATTCCTTTATAATAAATATTTATAATATGTGACATATGTTCCTCAATTTTATTTTTTATATGTTCCATGTATGGCATGAACGAGTCATATCACTTTAAGGGGGCGGTAGTTTGGACTTCGACAAATGAAATTATTGTGTTTGCAAATCCTGAAAATCATAAAGGTATGTTGAAAATAAAAATTCAATAAGAATATTGACAATTTAAATATATAATATATCATTTATAAATACAGTTTAATCATAATGAAAACCATGAGAGGTGACAGGGGAAAATTGAACAATCATCTCTTCGTGAGGCAGTAGTTCACCGTAAATAGAAAAAGTATGTTCATATGAATGCGTAGTTTGAGTCCTTCTAATGAAAAAAAATCCAAGCTTATTGAGGATACTGGTGTTGTTGTTTAATCAAAGAATAAGAATAGCATAGGTAGTGGAGAAGGAAAATAAAAGTAATGAACTTGAGAGAAGAAGTTACCTCTAAATCCGGTAACTTTTATTGATTTGAGCCAGAAGGCCTTCTTGAATTGCCTTCTTCCCAAGTTAAGGATTCAATGATTAAGGTATGTATGTTGGAAGATTATGTGGGCACAACCTGGACAATCCATGTGGCCATAAATGTGTGACTATGTGGGTAGAAGTGATTCCATTTTACAAGGGGGGGTGGGTATTTTATGAATGTCTGGAAATATTATTTTATTATAAATTCATTTTTGGTTTAAAATGGTCCCAAACCATTTATTTAAAATATAAGATGATTTTTGGTCAAACCCCTCTCAAGATATAAGTGTTTGAAAAGTTTAAGTCAAAAACATAACCTTATATTTTATCTTTAATCCTTAGTTTAAAACATTAACTCTTACCATGTCTTCTTGCATTTTTATATTATATGGTAAAAATATTTACAATAAAATTCCAAGAAAACCATAAGTGGATAATTAATTAAATTTTTAAAATTATATGTGTCATTTGGAAGAATCCCATATTTTTAAGACTATTATATCATTTAATAAAATAGTATTTATTTTAAATACTCATTTATGTCAATTTTGACACTATAATGTAATTGATTTTTTTATTACTTAGAAAAAAGGAATTAACTCAAAGATAATATTTTAATATCATCCAAAAAATTCGTGTATGTGATAAACATAACCAAATTAATTTAATTTTAATATTAATAATATAATTAATTTGAATCCTGTATTAATAAGGTAATCACTACATCATCATTGGGTTATTAATAAATTTATTAATTTAATGTCTAAATATTATAAACAAAATACCATGCTATAGAAAGTATTATTATATTTCTAATGAATATTTATAATCGAAGATATAACCTATATAACCCTATATAAAAAAATTAGTAAAAGATATATGTTTATGTTATATTTTTCTTTACATTAAATTAATTCTTATAAAATGTCATTTTCACATCCATGTGGCTCCACGAGGTCCAAAAATTGACCCAAGGATTCCCATGGCCACAAATATCTGATCTCATTTGATTATCACATTGTTAGAGTTGTTTTATATTATTAAAATATTATTTTTTTACCCTTATTTAATTGATTTACCCATTAACTATGGTAAATTAAATAATTACTGAAGTTGCTATTAATAATTAGCAAAAAAATCTAATTATTTTCACAATTTAGATCTTCTGATTCCAAATATGGAATTAATTTTTCCAAATTCATAACATTGAAGTTGCAGTAATTAATTTGAAATTCAATCCTGTTTTCAAAACCAAAAAGTAGTTTTTAAGAAGTAATAGCTGTTAAACCATTTACTTTTGTTTATATTCAATTTCAAAGTGAAATTACATCCAATTAACAACATTGGAATAAATGATAAAATTATATTCCATTTAAACTTTAAAACCATAAAATAATATGATTTATCCAAATAAATTATTTCAAGTGAAAAAGTTTTTTTCAATTACAATATAGCCTATTTTTACTATTCATCAATACATGATACTTATCAGAAAAATAAAAAAAAACCATCCAATGTAAATTTTTATATCCCACTTACAAAGATAATTTTTATTTTTTCAATTTTAATATATAAAGGTTTCAAAAATATATTTAAAAATCATTCACAATAGAAAGGTGGTAAAACTATATTTTTATAAAAATACTAGTTTTATCCAAAAAATTGAACTTTTTCTTGTATCGTATCTGCAAAACATATAAGATGAATTTAAAACATTAAAGTGAATATATAAAATATATTATTCATTAAATAAAAATCCATAAATAGTGATATGATTCTTTAAATACAATTATTCTCTTTTAAATAGGTTTTTATAAAATCACATCCTTTGTATTCAATTGGGTTTTATTTCAATTTCTAATAAATTTGGTAACCAATGAAGGGTTATTTTAACATGTGTAAACCATATTTACGAATTCAGTTGATACTATTCATTCCCATAATTCCAACAGATATGAGGTAACTACTATTTAAAATAATAATATTTTTATTGTATTATATTTCGGTATAACTCATTGTTTTGTGAAACGTAAGATTTTGGACAAATCAAATGTTGCGTATCGACTACGCTATTGGGAAAAATGTCCCCTTTAACATAAAATAAATATATTATTCATAAATATTAATAGAAATGAAAAATTATTATCCTATAAATACCTATGTCCTTACATCATTCCCCCCATTGGAAATTTCATCCTTGCAATATTAAAATTGTGCTCAAAAACATCATTGAAAATCACACATTGGAAATGAGTTAATAAAAAGATCACTTTAAAGAAAGAAAGAGAAGAACTACCATCACCTACGATAACACAGACAAGGATTCCATTTATGAAAACATAGATATGGAAGATTATATAAGTGCCAAGATATAATGGAGAGTGATATAAAACATGATTCAATATAAAGTTAACTACAAGAAAATCATAAACTTGTGATGTGTTAAATTGTGTTTGAATCCTCAACAGGAAATGTAAACAAACAATACATTTTTTCATTATCATACTGTTAAGGAATTTATTTATGAGATTGACTAAGAATATAAGGAAATATAATTACTTTTCATGTAGAGTTTCATCCTATAATAAATTTCTACCACAAACTCATCATTTCCCCAAACAATGAGTATTCATGATGAGTTGGACCCATCTGATGTGCTAGAATCACCTTCTAGAAAATCACATAATCCATATAATATAAACTATATATTTCCAAAATCTTTATACATTAACCAAAAATAAATTGTTTTGTATAGGATCTGATAATCCCCAAAAATTATAATCCTTTATATAAAGAAATACCTCTCTTAATCTTTAAAATTAGACAAACAATACCCAATTTTCAACAAGTTCCATTCAATAAACATTTGTCCTTAAAATTATTCAAAATAATAAAAACTAATATTGAAACCTAAAATTTAGAATTATTTGATCACATATCCTTCCAAAATAAATCTTAACATTTATATCTAAATAACATCAACTACTCTTAAGGTCTCATATTTAGAAGTAATTATCCTAATCACATATACTCTATGATAGGTTAATTATTTCCATAAATAACCCAAATTATTATATATCCACAACAAAAATCTAGATTATCCAACAATAAAATTCAACCAATTCTCCTCAAATGAAATATCATAGTATTCACTTTTCCTTAGGCATATAGTGTTCCTTCAAGAGAGAACGTCTTAGAAAAATAACATTTATCACTTAATCACCATATCATTTTTCTATACTATGGATATAAATTTGATAAAACATAATATCAAAAAATCAACTAATTCATGATCTATAAAATCATTTAACTATAATGAATAATTCATACTAACTACGGTCTTCACGTAGGCCAGTGGTAGGCAATGCACTCTTGTCGCCCTTCGGTTGTGTGTTTGATTCCTACGGCCTTGCAGACATGACGGGTTGTCACACGGTCTACGTGTTGTCATTTTTCAAAACTATATAATTCTTTTTACAGTATGAAAATGAGATAATATCCTCAAAAATAACCATAACATGTTTTAATCTCAAAGGTTATTTCATAGCTCGCATTTTTCGTCCCAAAAACTAATAACCCATAATTTCCTCAAACATGAATGTCTCCAAATATACCAATAATCACCATGAAATGAAAAAAGGCCCAAAAGGGAATTCTATTTCATTGAACTTATAATATTAAATAAAATTATAATCCCAGTATTATACACCTAACACTTAATAATACATCATAATCTCCAAAGTTGTCTAAACTTGTCCTCTAATACCAACTATAAGGCCTCAACCTTAAACATTAAACAATCTTCAATTATGTCAAGAATTTGCAATGAGGATATTTTCAGGATTAGTGTTTTAGAGAATTAGTCCATAACTATTAAATTACATCTCAAATATTAAATAGTAGACACTTATACTAAATCCAATTTTTAAGAATAAAAATAATACTCTTTTAATAAAAAACATTTCTTTTCTTAATATAAATCTTCTCGAATTATTACTTTCTTTAACCCTTCCTTATAATCTATGAAAAACATATCATAAACATGGGATGAGAATAAGAAGCTCATTAATGGATATAAAATGAGTAAATAAATGATTCATCAATGTATACATATATATCAATGAAATCATACTTTTTACTCACTAAACATAAGCTCTTTAACATACCTCGTGAAATCCAATGATATATGAATAATACATAGAAATCATAAATCATAATGATAACATGTGGAATCCATAACATATTTACATTTTAGAATTCACAGCTACATTGGGAGTTACGTTTGGAATACCCATCACAATATATTCCTTAAATATCTTAGGACAAACATTAACATTTACCTTATCCACACTAACTAATTCATTGAAGAGCTATCTAGGGATCACCCACTGTAGGATTATTACATAAGTGCCCATATTTAGATTACTATGTAACCAACCATTAAAATGTAAATTTATTATTACGTAATCATAACTCATAAAATATTGAATTTATCAATATTTCACTCATTAATCACAATAAATCGATTCAAGATATTGAAATATTCAATATATTTACAAAAACATTTAATAATGAGATTATTGAATCAAATATTCCCATACCAAAATGCTGATTTTATAGGAATTATAATTATAAAAAATTCATTTCCATATAAATAAATTTATAAAAACATTTTTAAAGCATATAAATTAATGAGAAATATTTTGAAAAATAATTTTTAAAAACATTTAAAATGATGTTTTAGTTAAAGAGTCCCTTAACACTTGAGAAAATAAATGTAATTACCAAATAAAATTAAACAAATCTTATAATATCATGATAATAAGGAGACCCATGATATTATATGTCACAAATAAAAGTGAATCGGTGTATAACAACAAATAAATCTCAATGGAATGTAAATTGAGACAAACTCCATTACAAAGATCGTATCCTTAGATCAAGGATAAATTAATGACATAATTATTTGTAAAAAATATAAATTAACCCAATATAAATGGACTTTACATGTAAAGAATTGATCTCATTCACTGATATTCTTGAAAAAAACCAATGACAATGTTTATTTAACTCAAATATAATGAGATTGAGTTTATATTTCCCTCACAATGTTTGTATAAATGAGGTACAAATTAATCAATGATGTGATTATGTGTAGAAATAGTATATACACAAAAATGGGAGTGGAAATTAAATCCTAAAGAAATAAATAGTGATTCCACACATAATCCTGTCATAATATAATCATCGAAAAATACTTAAAACCTAATGAATGGAAATTGAGTTTTGAAATTCCCTTAAAAAAATTCTAGCAGCCTAACAGTGCCACATAAAAATTTAAAAAATGATTTGATCCGAGAGAAAAGGGACTCTCATCACCTGAAAATAAAATGGAATGAAATAAAGATATAGAATAACATATCCCAATATTTGAAAATTAAAATTAGAATACATAACATAAAATAAGTCTTTGATTATTAGAGGAAGGTGATAGTTTCCCTTATAATGATTATTTTGGTAATCAAATAGATTGATTATGTGTATTCACTATAAACCCACATAAATCAAGAATAAATTCTAAATAAGATAAATAAATTAATTTCTCAAATAATCATATAATTACATAATAAATAATTATAGGATTAACCTAAATAATGGAAATTGGGTTAAGAATATCCCTTACCTTGAGACCAGCCTATCTTGTTTATTCTTTATCTCCCTGAATAATAAAATTAAGGTAATTTAAACTTTTTGAAGAACATTTTTCAATTTTATTTTTCATTTTATATCATGTATTATCTTGTTATAAAAATCATATAATTATACATGTTCATATCGGTCGTTTTGTCGATGTTTGGTACATTAGTCAATGATGAACTTGTTATAATTAGAAATTGTCCATGAGGAAAGCAGTGCATTATATAAAAAATATTAATTATTATTTAAATGTCATATATATCTTATATATCCATTATATGTTTATTTATAATACTCGATAACATTTGGATATAAGAAATGAAATGCACCATTCATGGAGACGGTAAGTCGAACGATCGCATGAACGCTACTTTCATATCATTGTCATATTTAAAGGAATAAAATATAAATTATACATATGTTTTTTATAATTACAGTATGATATCTATGTTATATATGTTAAATAAGTTCATTAATTTCATCCTTTGTACATTCAAATTATGGAATGAATGAGTCATATCACTTAGAGGGGGCAGTAGTCCACACTTCGTCAAATTACATTATCGTGTTTACAAATCATGAAAAGAATTAACGTACATAGTAAATAAAATTTTGAGAAGCCTAGAGACAATATAATTATAATATATATAATATATAAATACAATGCCTTCATAATGCTCACCATGAGATGTGGTAGGGAAAAATTGTACAATCATCATTTTGTGAGGAGTTAGTTTTTCATACACAAAAACAACATGTTCGTATCCATTAGATGGAGGTGTGGGTAAGTGTAGTTCGAGAACATATAAGAACAACATCATATTATCATTCGGATACTAGGTTTGTCATATAATCAAATAATAATAAGAGCAAAGGGAGTGGAGATGAAAAATAAAATAATGAAACTTGATGAAGACGTTACCTCTAAATCAGGTAACTTAATTTGATTTGAGACAAAAGGATTTCTTGAATTTCCTTATTCCCAAGAAAATGATTATAAATGTAAAGGAGGTATTTTTGGATCTCATTTGGGAATAATTTTTAAGAGAAAATGGGCTTGTTAGGTGTGAGTAAGTGGGTAGAGGTGATGCTCTTTTATAAGAAGGGGGATTTTAGGAATTTCTTGAAATATTAATTTATTATAAAATTATTTTCGGTTTCAAATGGTCCCAAACCCATTTATATCAATGATATGATGATTTTTGGTCTAAAAGTTGAATCTAGAAGGTTTTATATATGTTTAGGTCAAAAAATTAACCTTATCTATTAGCTTTAAGGCTTTGTTAAAAATAATAACTCTTACAATGTCTTCTTGAATTTTTATAATATATGATAACTATATTTACTATAAATTTCCAAGAGATTAACAAGTTGAACACTAATGAAATTTGTAACATTATATGAATCAATTGGATGAATCTTAGATTTTTAGGACTATTATTTCATTTAATAAAATATTTTTTGTTTTAAAAACTCTGCTATGTCAATTGGGACACTAATGAAATGTATTTTCTTTAAATCATAAAAACATTATTCCTTAAAAAAGGCATTAACTCAAATATAATATTTCAATATAATCCAGAAAATTTTAGAATGGAATAGAAATAACAAAATATTATTTATTTTAATATTTATAATAACATTTATTTGAATCATTTATTAATAAGGTAATCATTACATCATCATTGTGTCATGAAAAAATTTATATCTAATTTCTAAAAATTATAAATAAAATACGACGATGTATGAAATATTCATATATTTAAAAAAGAATAATTATATTAGAATATATCACATACATGATCCCATATAAAAATTGTTTTTATTAAATGATACATGTTTATGTTATAGTTTTTTTTACATTAAATTAGTTTTTATAAAATGTCATTTTTCATCCATGTGGATTTATGGGATCCCAAAACAAACCAATGATTCCCATTCTTAGACATATTTCTTAAAATAGTATTATTCCATGTTTCAGGGAAGTTTAATATTATTATAATATTATGTTTTCCCTTATTTACCTAATTTACCCTTTAACCATGGTAAATAAAATAATTATTAATATTACTATTCATAATGTACATAAATAAAATGTACATATTTATTTAATTTGGAAATTATGATTAAAAATGTGGAATCCATTTTTTCAGAATCAAAACACAGATGTATTTGTAATTATTTTAAAATTAATTCTTATTGTCAAATCTAATAAACATGTTTTTAAGAAATGATATTTATCCAAAGATTGACATGTTTTTATGTCCAATTTCAAAGTGAAATTACATCCAATGTCCAATATTTAATTAAATAATAAAAATATATTCCATTTATACTTAAAACCAATTACATAATATTATTTAACCATTCATGTTATCTAGATTGAAAATTTTGTTTTCAATTAAAATTTAGCGTATTTTAATATTCATCAAAACATGATAGCTATCAGAAATATATAAAAAATTCATCCAACGTAAATTTTTATTTCATGCTTCTAAAGAAAAATATTATTTTGTAAAATTTAACATATAAAGTTTTCAAAAACTAAATTTAAGAAGTGATCCCCATCAACAGTTGTAAAAGTGTATTTTAAGAAAAATACTTATCCTATCCAAAATGTTCAATTGGATATTATATCATATCTATAAAACATATAAGATGAATTTAGAATATTAAATTGAATATATAACGTATATTTTCATTAAAATAAAATTCATGAAGAGTGATATGATTTTATAAATACAATTATTCACTTTTAAATAGGTTTTCCTAAAAACCATCCTTTATATTCAATTGGTTTTTATTTCAATTTATAATAATTTTTTTAACCAATGAAACATTATTTTAACATGTGTGAACCGTATTTAAAATTTTATTTGACACTATTAATTCTCTCTATTCCAATGGATCGACGTTAACTACCATTTAAAATAATATTATTATTACTATATTATTTTTTGGTATATCTCAATGTTCTGTGCAACGTAATTTTCATAATAACCCATTGTTGTGTATCGGATATGCTGTTGGAAAAAGCATCCCCATTAATTTAAAATTAATATATTATTCATAAATATTAATAAAAATGAAAAATTATTATTCTAAAATTAATTGGGTCATTACATCATTCCCCCTTTTGGGAAATTATGTCCTCGTAATTTTAAAATTGGGCTCGAAAACTTCACTGAAAAACCAACATCGAAAAAAGATACAGTAAAACAATAGATTTAAAATAAAAAATATAAGTACAATGGTCGCCCAAGATAACACATACTAGGATTCAATTTATGAACACATGGATATGGAAGAGAAACTATGTGTCATGTTCTAATGGAGAGTGATAGAAAACATGATTCAGTAGAATGCTTACTACAAGAAAACCATAAACTTGTGATGGGTTAAATAGTATTCGGATCTCTAGTAGGAAAATTAAATGGAATAAATTTTGTTTTTATGTTGATTTTCATAGAGTTGAAGAATTTATTAAGTACATTTACAAAGTACCTAAGGATATATACATACTTTTCAAGTAGAGTTTCATCATTTAATAAGATTCTTCCACAAACTCATATTTTCTCTTAACTATGAGTATTCAAGATGACATAGTCACATTTGAAGTGATGAAATCAACTTTTAGAGAAGAACATAATCCATAAAAGATAAACTATATATTTCCCATGTCCTTAGACAGTAACCAAAGCTAAATTGGTTTGTACAATATCAGATTATCCCCAAAAAAGATAATCCTTCATAAAATGAAATTACACTCTTAATCTCCAAAATTCAACAAACAATAACAAAATCCCAACAAGGACAATTCAATAAAAATTTGTCATTAAAATTATTTAAAATAATTCAAACTAATATTGAAACTAAGAATTTATAAGGATATGCTCACATAGTCTTCCATGATAAATCTTATCATTTATACCCAAATTACATCGACTACTCTTATTGTCTCATACTAATATGTAATTAACCTAATCAAATATTCTCTATGATAGGTTAATTATTTCCATAAATAACCTAAATATCTTTTTTTCACAATAAAACAGAGATTGTTTAAAAAAAATGCAACTGTTACTTCTCAAATAAAATCCCATAGCATTCTCTTTTTCATAGGAATATTTTGTTCCCAAAAGAGCGATCCTCTTCCAAAATAACATTTTTCACTTAATCACCAAATCATTTTACTATAAAAAGGAAATCAATTTGATAAAAATTTAGTTCTCAATATCAACATAGTATTATTCCATAAATTCAGTTAACTAAAAGAATAATTTTTACTAAATAGGGACTTAATGTCGGCTAGTGTAAGGCGATTCACCCTTGTCATCCTTCAGTTGTGGGTTTGATTCTAGTGGCCTTTCTGGATTTACCAAGTTGCCACATGGTCTACAAGTTGTTCGTTTTCAAAAATGGTATTATTCTATGTACACTAAAAAAATAGGGTAAAATCCTCAAAAATATCAATAACATGATTTAATCTTAAAGGTTATTTCATACCTCAAATTTTGCATCCCAAAAACTAATAACCATGATTTTTTTCCAAGGTTAATGTCTCCAAAAATACCATTAATTTCCTTTAAATTACATAATCCTAAAATGGGGTTTATAAGTCACTGAACTTATTATATTTCATAATATTATAAAACCATGACCATATCTCTAACCCTTATGAAAACATCTTAATCTCCAATGTCATCTAAAAATTTCCTCTGATACCAACTATAAGGACCCAACCTTAAACATTACATAATCATGAGTTATGTCAAGCATTCACATTGAGGATATTAAAAGGTATATAGTTTTAGATAATTAGGGCATAAATATTATATTACATCTAAAATATTAAATAGTATACACTTATAGTCTATCCAATTATTCACAATAAAAAAACTCTTTATATAAAACGATTATTATTTTCTAGATATAAATCTTCTTGAATTCTTCCTTTCTCTTACCCTTCCTTATACACTGTAAAAAATATTTCAAAAACAAGGGATGAGAATAAAAAGATCAGTATGGGATATAAAATAAGGGAAAAAACATTAGTTCTTGAAAACATACAAATAAATGAAATCATAATTTTTATTCATAAAACATAATCTCTTTAAAATACCTTATAAAATTATAATATTTATAAATGACACATAGAAATCATAAATCATAAATGTAAATTTAGGAATCCATAAGATAATTACATTTTAGCTTTCATAGATACATAGGGAGTTATTTTTAGAATACCTATCACAATATATTTTATAAATCTCATAGAAGAAATATTAAGGTTTACCTCTGTCACATTACCCAATGCATTGGAGAGCTATCATGGGCTCACTCGCACTGGGTTTATCACAGAACCAACCAAATTTGATTTTTCACGTAACCACCCATCAATTTTCCAAGTACCATTACATAATAATAACACATAGAAGATTGAATTTATCCACATTTCACTCATCAATCACAATAAATAAATTCATGTTATTGAAATATTCAATCCATTTCCAAAACCATTTAATACATTTAATAAAGATATTTTTTAATAAAAGTTTCCCATACCACTTTGTGGATTTTAATGGAATTAACATTTTAAAACATTAATGTCCATATGAATAAATAATTAAAACCATTTTGAAAACATTTCTATTCATATGAAATATTTAAAAGAATAAATCATTAAAACATTTAAAACAATGTTTCAGATAAAGAGTCACTTACCACATGATAAAATTAATGTAATTACAATATAACATTTAAAATACATATAATATCATGAGAATAAAGAGATTTATGATATAATATGTCAAATTTCATTGTATACACAATATAAAAGTGAATTAGTGTATAAAAACATTTAAGTCTCAATGGAATGTAAATTGAGACAAAAACTTTATCAAAGATAGTGTCCTTAGACCATGGATAAATCAATGTCGTTATTATGTATGAAAAATATAAATAAACCCAATACAAATGAATATTACATGTTAAAAAATCATAGGTCATTAACATATATTTTTTAAAAAGCAAAACCAATTACATTGATATTTAACGTAAATAAAATTAAATTGAGTTAAGATTTCCCTTACATGGTTTGCATAAATGACGTAATAATTTATAAATGGTGTGATTATGTGTAGTAGTAGTATATAAAAACTAATGGGAGTATAAATTAAACCATAAATATATAAATCGTTATTCCACACATAATATTGGATAATATAATCAACAAAGTATGCAAAAAACCAAATAAGTGGAAATTGAGTTTGGAAATTTGCATTAAAAAATTCAGCAGCCTAATGACTTCACATAAAAATTCAGAAAATGAGTTGATAAGAGAGAAAATGTTCTATCAACACTTGGACATAATATTTCTATAAATAAGGATTTATAATAATAAATCCCAACATTTCAAAATTAAAATTAAAAGACATAACAAAAAAATAAGTCTTCGACGAAAATAGGAGGGTGAAAGATTCCCTTACAATGATTATTTTGTTAATCAAATAGATTGATTATTTTTATTAAATATATATCAAAATAAATCCAGAATAAATACTAGATGTGATATAAGAAATTCAATTCTCACATTATCTTAGAATGAAATAATCAAGAAGTAGAATAATAACCCAATGAATAGAAATTTTGTTAAGAAGATCCCTTACCTTTAGTCCGACTTGTCTTGTTCATTCTATATATCCCTGAATAATAAACATAGGATAATTTATACTTTATTCAGAAAATTTTTAAATTTTATTATTCCATTTATATAACTTATTATCTTTTTATAACAATCATATAATTATTTAAGACTATATCAATCGTTTTTTGATGATCGATACTTGAGTCAAAGATGAACTTGTTATAATTTCAAATTGACCATGTGGTCAAAAGTACATTATCTGCATAATATTATTCATTATTTAAATATCATATATATCATATATATCAATTATATATGTATTTATAATATTCAATAACATTTGAAGATCATAAATGAATTTCACCGTTCATGGATAGGGTAAGTTGTATATACGCATTAACGCTACTTTCATTTCATTATCATATTTAATGAAATGAAAAATAAATGATAAAAAGGTATATTATAATTATAGTTTAATATATATGTTATATATGTTACATAATTTCATTAATTTCATCCTTTATACGTTCCATGTAATGCATGATCGAGTCATACCACATTTATGTGGCGGTTGTCCGCACTTCCTCAAATAAAATTATTGTGTTTAAAAAAACATTAAAAGCATAAAGGTATGTTTTAAATAAAAATTACATATGAATATAGAAACTATAAATATAATATATATCATAAATAAATATAGTGACATCATAAATTCCACTATGATATGTGGTTGGGAAAATTGAACAATCATCATTTCATGATGTGGTAGTTCACTATACACAAAAACAGTATGTTAATATCCATTAGATGCAGGTGTGTGTAAGTGTAGTTAGATTCTTTATAATAAAAAATATCCTAGTATATTGAGGATTATATTTTTTTATGTAATCATTTAATAATAACAGAATTGGTAGTGGAGATGGAAAATAAAAGAAACGGTTTGAGGGAAAACGTTACCTCTAAATTGGGTAACATTTTTTTATTTGAGCCAAAAGGTTTTCATGAATTTACTTCTTCCCAAGGTAATGATTCTTGCAGGAAGGAAGGGATTTTGGGAGATTATTTGAGATTATTTTAGATGTGCCTTGAGGGTTGAGATGTGTGTGTTTTTGGGTTTAGTTTTTTCCCTTTTATAAGATGGATGAGCAGTATATTAGTAATGGCTGGAAATATAATTTTATTATAAAATTATTTTCCATTTAAAATAGTCCCAAACGAATTTATATCATATATAATATTATTTTGGGTATAAAACCTATAAAAAATAGGTTTTAAACAAGTTTTGGTCAAAAAATTAAACTTATATTTTAGCTTTAACCCTTAGTTAAAAAGATTAACTCTTACCATGTTTTCATTCATTTTTTTAATATTAGGTACCTATTTTTACTATAAAATTACAAGAGAACTATAAGTGTATCATTAATGAAATTTTCATGATCATATGAGTCAGTTGGAAAAATCCTATATTTTTAGGACTATTATATCATTTAATAAAATGGTATTTGTTTTAAAAACACATTTATGACAATTTTGACACTATATGGTAATTGATTTTTTTGAAAGTCATAAAAAATATTAATTGGAAAAACAGAATTCACTCAAATATAATATGTCAATATCATCCATAAAATTCATGGATGACATAAACATAACCAAATATCATTTATTTTAATATTTATAATATCATTTATTGAATCCTCTATTAATAAGGTAATCACTGCATCATAATTGTGTTATAAATAAATTTATTTATTTATTGTCTAAAAATGCTAAATAAAATTCCCTGATATAATAATTTTTTTAGATTATAAATAAATTATATAGTCAAATAGATCACATATATATCCCGGTATAAAAATGGATTTATTAAAATATTTATGTTTATTTTATATTTTTCTTTACATTAAATTTATTCTTATAAAATGTCATTTTCACATTAAAGTTTCTCCATGGGGTCCCAAAATCGACCCAAGGTTAGCCATGGTTAGAAATCTCTCATCCAATATGATTAGGACATGTGTTAGGGTAGTTTAATAATATTATAATATTATTTTTTTACCATTATTTACCTGATTTACCCTTTAACCATGGTAAATCAAATTATTATTGAAGTTACCATTTATAATGTCCAAAAATAACAGGTACTTATTTACACAATATAGACCTTTTGATTCGAAATATGGAATCTATTTTTCTAAATTCAAAATACATATTTTGCAGTAATTAATTTAAAATTATTTTCTTTTGTCAAAACTAAAAAACATGTTTTTTAAGTAGTAACTATCAAAAGATTGACATGTGTTTACATCCAATTTCAATATGAAATTACATCCAATAATAAAAATTAGATTAAATGAAAATAATATATTCCATTTATATTTAAAAATAATTAAATAATATGATTTAACCATTTTAATTATCTCGATGGAAAAAAGTTGGTTTCAATTAAAATTTAGCATATTTTTATTATTCCTCAAAACATGATAGTTATCAAAAAAATCAAAAATTCATCCAAAGTAAATAATAACAATCAAACAAACAATAGAATGAAATGGATAGCCCAAAATACTTTTACATAAAAATTGAACTGAACATCATTTTTACAGGAAACTGAAAGTACAACTAAACCAACAACTCTACTAACCATACCTGCTAACCAACTAACTCCATGTGATCCCGCTAGTCACTCTTTAACACAATGATCACACGTCACCCAAGGCGACCAAACTCAAGATGAAACCAACGCAAGGGATAAAAATAGAAGAAGACTATAGGCATGAGTATTAAAACCTAGCAGATTAGCTCAATATTCTATTCCAAATGAACTTCTTTTAAAATAAAAGAAACAAATATTTCAAGTTTTAAATACAAGATATAAAGGTAAGTCTTCAAAATTAATTCCCATGCATAAAAAAATTACCAGAAAAAACATGCATGTTTTATACACATGAATGCTAGTAAAAATTTTCAAAGAGGTGCAACTTCAAAATGAAAATAATTTTCAAGAGGTATGCTTTAATAAATGTACACATTTAAATAAATCACACACAGTGTAGAATTTACCAACCAAACACACCGTATCCTGATGCTGAGTACAAAATATCCAATGACAACATGTCACGACCCGTCCTCGAGGCCCGTGCCGTGGCAACCCCAAGCCTGCCTTCCATAGGCCAGGGGCTGGAGACTAGCACCAAGGCATAAATCCCAGATAAAAGGGAAGGCATTGCCTTTGTAAAGTAAAAAAACAAATACCATAGAGCAAGCAAGAAGAAGTAAACACTAAGTAAAAACTAAGTACAACAGTAAGTGCAGAAAAGTAAGTGGGCCAGAATACTAACCCAAACCGAAAGTAAAGTACAATTGGAAAGGGGAAAACAACAACTAAAAGTAAAGCCGTATCGTCGAGCCGTATACTAGAAATACCACATGAAGGGTGACTACAAATGGCCTCCATAGCTCCTAGGGTCCAGCCGTCCACTCCGAGTACGTCCCGCCCAGTAGCCCACCTCCAGGTACCGTCCTGCTCCACAAGCCTCAACCACGATCAACGATGTCCATCGTCTGCAACCTATACACGTAGTACGGGTATAGCCCGTGTAGGGGTGAGTATAAGCTACTCAGTAGGGACCCCGAGACCCCCGAAGGAATCCCAGAATCCACAAAGGATAATCCACAAAGGAAAGATACAATCACGAAGTAACATTCAACACTACTTAGGTATATGCCCATACATATACCTAAGTCATCGATTCCAGTATGCTCCAACTTCTAAGCCCATGTACAACCCAGTCCACACAGGAAAGAAAAACGTAAATCCACACAGGATAGCACAACACAATCCACATAGGAAAGAAAAACAGGATTCAGCTCACACAGGAATACTTCTTCGTAAGACGATAGAGACGATCATATATTGCCACTGATTCATCTAAGCTGTCGGACCCACAAAGGATGGATAGGTACTAACCATTGAAATGACCCACAAAGGATCTGACCCACATAGGATCGATAGGTAACTAACCCCCGCAATGACCCACAAAGGATCTGACCCATACAGGATCGATAGGTAACTAACCCTCGCAATGACCCACAAAGGATTTGACCCACACAGGATCGATAGGTAACTAACCCCCACAATGACCCACAAAGGATCTGACCCACACAGGATCGAAAGGTCACTAACCCCCGCAATGACCCACAAAGGATCTGACCCACACATGATCGATAGGAAAATAACCCCCACAATGACCCACATAGGATCAGACCCACACAGGATCTGTAGGCGCTGGCCCACACAGGACCGCTGAGCGCTGACCCACACAGGATCCGACCCATACAGGATCTATAACACTGATCCACGTAGGATCACTGAGTGCTAGAGCCGTCGATATCGAATCCACTGAGAATCTCTGTACAGTCATCATCTTCGTCGCAGTCGTAGCCAGCACTAGGGTTCCCACACACAACAAGCTCTTTCGGGAGGGTCCGCTCCATGAGCCGAGGGGCTGATACATCAACTGACACAAATTCTGGAGTTTATGTATCCAAATGTTCCTTATCGTTAACAGGAACCCAACGTCGCAGACGGTGCGTCAATCGGACGCCTGGTCTGAGAGTTATTGGCTTTTTCGTCCGAGGGGCCCGGTTGGTTCTTAAATCAAAACCAACCTGACCGTACTCCACCTGCGTCCAAACCTCTGGAGGAGTAATCCAAAAGATCCGTCTCACTTAGGGGAATCCATCAGAGTTGACGGCACATCAATTGGACGTCCGGAACTTATGTTTTGAGCGTTTCCGCTCTGAGGGCCCGGTTGGTTTCGTGTACGAACCAACCCGGCCGAACCCGAAATATTCCGAAACCTTGAGTGCGATATACCTAAACAACCGTCTCGATCCAAGGATCACATCTCAACTTACGGTGTGTCGATTGGAGGCTCGTAGCTCATGTTATGGGCGACAGACCGAAAATGGTTCGGTAAAAGGGGGTTCAGGCCCGGTCCGACCCCGCCCGATACCCCCAGGGTTGGCCCAAACCGGGTCGACCCGAACCGGGCCTCGGTCCGACCCGCTTGGGCGCGGCCCAGCCCGGGAGGCACGGCGCGGCCTAGCGCGTGGCGTGCTGGTGCGCCGCCAAGGATTCGGGCGAACCGTTTTAGGGTGGGTGGCACTGCCCCCGCGTGAAGTAAACTGCGACCCCTTTAATGGGGCCGCTCAGCTGGCTGGCCGAGGGTTACGACCCCCGGAGCTCTCCTCAAACCAGCCGGCCCAGCCGGTGGGCCAGCTGCCCCCATCACGGTACCATCCTGGGCCGGTCCCCTTGCTCTGACACCGGCGGCCCGGAACCAGCCGCCGATTCCCCTTCTCTGCCGTGGCCCAGAACCGGCCGTGGCCTTCGTCCGTCCGGCGTGGCACGACGGCGCCGCGTCCTTTGTTCATCTTATACGGTGCAGTGCAACGGTGCCATGGATTTGTAGCTTCCCACGGTGCGGTGTGGTGGCGCCGTGTTTCTCCGCTCTCCCTTTTAAAATTTCCACGCGGTGCTTCTTCATCGCATTGCCTTATTCTCTGCATCCAAAATACACAACCAAAATGGGGAGGAGCAACGGCCGTGTTCGTGCAGTCTGACCTCCTCCTGTTAATGCGATAACAGGCGGTTCAATTGAAAGGAGAAAAAAAAAGATGGAAGAGAAACACAAATAGAAATGCATAAAAAATCCCTACCTCAATGCTGTCGTCTAACTAGCATTCATCGCGGAAGAAGAGGTTCACCATTGGCATTAGGTGATCTCCGAGGAAGGCATCTCTCGCCGTCGGTGGTTGGCGTTCTTCGTTGGCGGTAGAGCGTTCTTCGCATTCTTCGTCGAAAAATGAAGAATCGTGTCTTTGTTCTCCCAAAGGTTTAACACAACACAAACCCCCAACCATAATAAAATAAGTCCTCTTCTTATTTTATTATCAACTTAAGAATTTTAAAAACGAAAGATAATAAACAAACAATTAATTTGAAGAATTAATTGTAACAATTTAACCGCCCAATTTAATGGGGAGTTTCATAACCAGAAAAATGCATGGTTTGACTTTCATTAAAAGGGGGGTTGCAGGTGCGTTACATAGGAGGGAAGAAATTTTGGGGCTCGTGTGGGCCCCACCTCACAAATATCCTGCCAAGTGGGTAGGATATTTTGGGTTCCACCATATCCGCTTAACTTGGCTTAAGTGGCTTTAAGTGAAATAAAATAAAGTTGTCGCACCACTTTATTTTATTTCTTAACATAACCCCAAAAATTAAAAACCACACCCGAGCAAATGCAACTCTAGAAAAGGTGTTTCTAAGCAAAAAACGGCGTTGCGATTCCATCGGTTCCCTCGTAATTTGATTCCAAGCACCGGTTCAAAAGATAGAAAACCCTGCTTGTTCGTTCACTGAACGTACCTGAGCCAAACTTCGGAAAATGATTCCTGGCACACCGGGCCTCAGAATCAGGTGCCGTCAGAAACTGAATTCTTGTAAAATTCCCAAATAAAATTATGAAAAAAAATCCTTGAATTTTATGGGTCTTTACATCACTCTCAACTCAGGTCTTTACATCCCCGTAAAGATACATCATAAACTAGGGAAACAAATGTGGGTACTGAGCACACATCTGAGCTTCCCACTCCAATGTGCTCTCCTGGAGGATCTCGTGCAACCATCTGATGCACACAAGAGGAATCGATCGTCTAATTAGGACCCGCTCCTATCGATCATCAATCTCCATCGGGACCTCCGCAAAAGTCATCCCATCATCAACGTCCATCTCCCTATGGTCAATGATATGTGTTGGGTCGTGCACGTATCTCCTCAGATGAGATACGTGGAAGACGTCGTGCACCCGGTGCAACTGAGGTGGTAAAGCCAGGCGATAAGACACCTCACTAATCTTGCAGAGGACCTAGAATGGTCCGATGAAGCGTGGAGACAACTTGATGCTTCGTCCAAATCTCTGTAATCCATGTCAAGGTGAGACCCGCAAGAAGACATGGTTGCCATCCTCGAACTCCAGTAGCCTCCGCCTCCTGTCAACATAAGACTTCTGCCAGCTCTGAGCTGTCCTCATCCGGTCCTGGATGACCCGGACCTTCTCTGTCGTGGCTTGGACCATCTGTGGTCCCACAAGTGCTGACTCCCCAGGGTGTTTCTAGCACAGAGGAGATCTGCAAGGTCGGTCGTAAAATGCCTCTTATGGGGTCATCCTGATGACGGAGTGGTAGATTTTGTTGTACGCGAACTCCACCAAGGGTAGGTGGTCCTCCCAACTGCGACCAAAGTCGAGGACACATGCGCGGAGCATGTCCTCGAGAGTCTGTATGGTCCTCTCTGTCTGACCATCTGTCTGAGGGTGAAAGGTGGTGCTCAGATGTAGCTGCGTCCCAAACTCCTTCTACAACTCCTTCCAAAGCCAGGAAGTAAAGAGAGCATCTCGATCGGAGACGATAGATGATTTCAGACCTTGAAGTTGTACAACCTCCTTAACGTAGAGACGTCCCAAGATCCCCACTGAGCCCTGCTCTCTAATGGATAAGGAGTGAGCCGACTTGGTGAGTCGGTCGACAATCACCCAAATGGAGTCGTGACCTCTGGAAGTGCGTGGATGTCCAGTCACGAAGTCCATAGATATTCCGCCCCACTTCCACTCCGGGACCTCCAAGGGTTGTACCAAGACTGCCGATAACTTATGCTCTACCTTTAACTCCTTGCAAGTGAGGCACCAAGAAATGAACTCTGCCATAGCCTTCTTCATGCCCGGACACCAGTGTCGTCGTCTGAGATCCTGGTACATCTTCGCCACTCCAGGATGTAACGCCAAATGAGAAGGGTGAAACTCTCTCAGCACCTCCTCCCGTAAAGCAACTGGTACCAAGGTACGTCCTTTGAAAAGGACGTCGTGCTCTAGTCCTAAGGAAAAACCATCAGGTGCCTGTCCTGAGGATATCTGCGCACACCGCATCTCACAGTCAGCGTCCCCACGCTGAGCCTCTTTGACCTGCTGCAGTAGTGTAGGGGTGACTGTGAGAGACTGAAGGAAGGCTGCTACATCTCTATCCATGAAGGATATCTGTAAAGCGGCTAGATGCTCTGTTGCCTTCTCAAGTAGCTGAATTCCAATCCTCCTACTGAGAGCATCGGCTACCAAGTTCCCCTTCCCAGGAGTATAGACTATCTCAAAGTCATAGTCCTGGAGGAACTCGAGCCATCACCGCTGTCTCTAGTTCAGGTCCTTCTGATAGAAGATGTACCTGAGACTCTGATAGTCATAAAAGACTGTAAAGCGCTCTCCCATCAGGTAGTGTCTCCATGTCTTCAGAGAAAAGACCACTGCTGCTAATGACAGGTCATGGGTAGAGTAGTTCTGCTCATGCGGCCTCAACTGACGTGATCCATAGGCAATCACTACCCTCTCCTGCATCAGGACACATCCTAGTCTGGTCCCTAATGCATTGCAGTAGACTACGTACCTTACTCCCTCCTCTGACAACCTCAAGATAGGTGCGTTGGTCAATCTCTGTCTCCGCTCTTGGAAGCTCTTCTGACATCTGTCTGACCACACAAAGGGTTTCCCATTCTTCTTAAGAGCTAAGAGTGGTGCCGCAACTCTAGAGAAGTCTTGTACAAATCTCTGATAGTATCCAGCTAGTCCCAAGAAACTCTGCACCTCTGTCACGCTCCTGGGTGGCTCCCAGGCTAGCACTGCCTCGATCTTCACAGGATCCACCGCAACTCCCGCCTCAGAGATGATATGCCCTAAGAAGTGGACCTCGCGTATAAAGAACTGAAACTTCGAGAGATTTCCATAATGATGGTGCTCTCAGAGTGTGTCTAGTACAACTCGCAAGTGGTAGGCATGCTCCTCCTCAGTCGTCGAGTATACCAAAATGTCGTCGATGAAGACCATGAAAAATCGATCGAGGTATGGATGAAAGATCCTATTCATGAGGCCCATGAACACTACTAGAGCATTGGTTATGCTGAAGGGAATAACCAATAACTCATAGTGGCCATACAGACATCTGAATGTTGTTTTTTCATGTCCTCATCCCGAACTCTGTGCTCATGATAGCCTAACCTGAGGTCTATCTTTGAGAACCACCGTGCTCCCTTGAGCTGATCGAAGAGGTCATAAATCCTCAGTAGCGGATACTTGTTCCTCACTATCACCTAGTTCAGGTGACGATAGTCGACACAAAGTCACAAGCTCCCGTCCGCCTTCATGGAAAACAATATCAGGGAAGCCCAGGGTGAAACAGTAGGTCGGATGAATACCTTGCCCTGCAAGTCCTCCAACTGTACCTGTAGCTCTCGAAGCATGGCGGGAGCCATCCGATATGCTGGGGTGGATATCAGGGCTATCCCGGGGTACAAATCAATATAAAATTCTACCTCTCTGTGAGGAGGTAGTCCTAGAACGTCGTCGGGGAAAACGTCTGCATACAGATCCACCACTGCAGGAAATCAAGGACTCTGCATGTCAACTGCTCCTAGGATGAGGCTAGCTAACTGATGAGTGATGGGATGTCCTCTCCTCTGCGGAAGTCCATCCTGTGCTGCGAAGGCCCCCTTCTCGCTGGTGAAGGTGAGCCTACTCCCGTCAGTGCGTACACATCTCACCTAGAGACTAATACAGTCGATCTGAGCATGGACTATAGATAACCAATCCATGCCCAAGATTAAGTCGTAAGGCCTCGACGCCGCTACAAGAAGATCCCAGCCGAAGCTCTCGCCTCCTAGAGTAAGCTCACACTGTCGGCACCAGTGCGTAATCAACGAGTCTGCTCCCGTAGGAGTCTCTAGCCATAAGGATCGAGCCAACGACTCTGTCGAAATCTCCGAGCTCCGAACTAGGGAAGCGACTATGAAAGAATGACTCGCTCCTGTGTCTATAAGAACTGCAGAAAGGGTGTAATAGACATAGACAGTACCTCGAATCATCTCGGGTGGACCGTGGTCGTAGGCCTCCGCTGCCTGGAGTTGTGCTTGTCTCTGCCCGCCAACTCCATGTGGTCGGGGTGGACCTCCTGGTGGTGGTGGTGGTAGAGCCTTAATGCATCGCCCACCACCTGCAGCTCGGCCAGCTCCCCTGCCTCGTCCGCCTGCTACCTGTGGACCACCACGGTCCACCCTCTGCCTCTTCCTGGGCAGCCCCTCAACCGTCTGATGCTCCTCGGCACGGTGGGTCGGGCAGTCACGAGCCATGTCGCCCTGCCCGCCGCATGTGTAGCACTATCTGCCTCTCGAAAGACTGGCTCCACGCTGTGTGCCCTGCATTACTGAGCCAGTGTCCTGAGGTCATCTGCCTAAGGGTCTGGTCTGCCTAGACCCATGAGTCATCCGTCGGATTCCTGCTATAGAAGACTCTACTACGTGCTGCCCCGCGGTAGGTGTCGCTGCAGAAGAAGGCTCAGCAAGGAAGCTCTCGGTAAAAAGGGATCGCTCCAGTACTCCTGCCTGAGTCGAAATGCTGAGCGAGATCAGCGATGCACTGATCTCATGCCTCAATCCCTGCTCGAAGGTCCGGTCCTGGAAGAATGGGTCCCATAACATGTCTGTCGAGTAGCACGAGAGATTGGTAAATCTCGCCGAGTACTGGGCGACCATCATGCTGCCCTGCCGCAGCTGTAGAATCTCCTGGATGCGCACCGCATGGAGGGTGGCTGGGACGAACTCTGAGCGAAAGATGCTCTCAAAGTACCTCCAGAGAAGAGATGCCTCGTCGTGCACCTGGAGCATCATGCTCCACCATATTCCCACTGCCGCGTATAGTAGGCTCGCTGCGAGGATCACCATGAGGTCTGCTGGTGTCCTCACTATCCTGAAAACTCGTACCACAGCCTCCAGCCTGTGCTCGGCTGCTTGGGGGTCCGTCTCCATGCGGAACGTCGACGGTCACTGGCGCTGAAACCTGTGCGGTGCACTAAGGTGATGTGCATCGTCAGCGGCTGGGGCTTGTAACATCAGTGGCTCGGTGGGTAGAGGTACCGTCGGTGCCTCTGTTGTCAAAGGGCCATGTACCGAGGCCTCGTCTCTTTGTGGGCTGTCGTCACGTACAACTCTCGAAACCCTAGCTAGCTATCATCGTGGGGCCATCCTAAAAAGAAACAGGTGCGCCACGGTCAAACAGTACACCTAGTGAGAAGACATAAAGTAATCACAATGAAAACTTGAAACACACATGCAATCAATGTTTTCACGCATTAAGTTGGAAATCAGAAGTCAGGGTCCTGGTGTACGGATACATCGGCCGCCGCACCATCACTGGAATCCCTGGACTGATAACCACACCCAATACGCTTAACACTATTTCCTCACATAGAAAAATATCAGAGTCCAATGTTTTGGGGTAGAACCGAACCCCTCTGATACCAATTTTTCACGACACGTCCTCGGGGCCCGTGTCGTGACTACCCCAAGCCCACCTTCCATAGGCCAGGGGCTGGAGACTAGCACCAAGGTGTAAATCCCAGTAAAAAGGGATGGAATTCCCTTTGTAAAGCAAAGAACAAACACCACAGAGGAAGCAAACAGAAGTAAACACTAAGTAAAAACTGAGTACAACAGTAAGTGCAGAAAATTTAGTGGGCCAGAATACAAACCCAAACCGAAAGTAAAGTACAACTGGAAAGGGGAAAGCAGCAACTAAAAGTAAAGCCGCATCGTCGAGCCGTCCACTGGAAATCCCACCTGAAGGGTGAGTACAGATGGCCTCCACAACACCTAGGGTCCAGCCGTCCGCTCCGAGTATATCCTGCCCAGTGGCCCACCTCCAGGTACCGTCCTGCTCTGCAAGCCTCAACCACAATCAGCGTTGTCCGTCGTCTGCAACCAACACACGTAGTGTGGGAATAGCCCGTGCAGGGGTGAGTTAAAGGTACACAGTAGGGACCCCAAGACCCCCGAAGGTATCCCAGAATCCACAAAGGATAATCCAAAAAGGAAATATACAATCACGAAGTAACATTCGACACTGATTAGGTATATGTCCATACATATACCTAAGTCATCAATTCCAGTATGCTCCATCATCCGAGCCTATGTACAACCCAGTCCACACAGGAAAGAAAAAATTAAATCCAAATAGGATAACACAACACAATCCACATAGGAAAACAAAATAGGATCCAGCTCACACAGGTATACATCTTCGTAAGATGATAGAGATGATCAGATATTTCCACTGATTCATCTAATTCGTCGGACCCACAAAGGATTGATAGGTACTAACCCCCGCAATGACCCACAAAGGATCTGACCCACACAGGTTCGATAGGTAACTAACCCCCACAATGACCCACAAAGGATCTGACTCACACATGATCGATTGGTAACTACCCCCCGCAATAACCCACAAAGGATCTGTCCCACACAGGATCGATAGATAACTAACCCCCGAAATGACCCACAAAGGATCTGACCCACACATGATCGATAGGTAACTAACCCCCGCAATGACCCACATAGGATCGGAGCCACACAAGATCTGTAGGTGCTGGCCCACATAGGACCACTGAGCACTGACCCACGCAGGATCGGACCCACACAGGATCTGTAGCACTGATCCACGTAGGATCGCTGAGTGCTGTAGTCATCGCTGTCGAATCCACTGAGGATCTCTATACAGTCGTCGTTGTCGTCGTAGTCGTAGACCGCTCATGGGTTCCCGCACACACCTAAGTCGTTCGGGAGGGTCTTCTCCACGAGCCGAGGGGCTGATACATCAACTGACACAAATTCAAGAGTTGATGTATCCAAATGTTCCAAATCGTCAACAGGAACTCAACTTCGCAGATGGTGCGTCAATCGGACGCACGGTCTGAGAGTTATTGGTTTTTTTGTCCCAGGGGCCCGTTAGTTTTAATGTCAAAACCAACCTGACCGTACTCCACCTGCGTCCAAACATCGGGCAGAGTAAGCCAAAGGATCCATCTCACTTAGATAAATCCATCTGAGTCGACGAAACATCAATCGGACGTCTGGAGATTAAGATATGAGAATTTCAGCTCCGAGGGCCCGGTTGGTTTCGTGTACGAACCAACCCGGCCGAACCCAAAGTATTCTGAAACCTTGATTGCGATATACCGAAACTACTTTCTTGATCGAAGGATCGCATCGCAATTAACGGCGCGTCAATCGGAGTCACGTAGCTCAAGTTATGGGCGACAAACCGAAAATGGTTCGGTAAAACGGGGTTCGGGCCCGGTCCGACCCGGCCCGATACCCCCAGGGTCGGCCCGAACCGGGTCGACCCGAACCGGGTCCAGTTCCGGCCAGCTTGGGCGCGGCCCATCCAGGCGCTCCGGTTCGGCGGACCGGCCAGGGCAGCCGCCTGGCGTGGGGTGCGCTGTTGCGCCGCCAGGGGTTCAGCCAAATGACCGAACCGTTTCGGGGAGGGGGGCGCTGCCCCCGCGTGAAGTAAACCGCAGCCCTTTTAATGGGGCCGCTCAGCTGGCCGGCCGGGGGTTACGGCCCCCGGCGCTCTCCATGAATCGGCCGGCTGCTGCCATCATGGGACTGGTAGGGGCCGGTCCCCTCGCTCCGACGCCGGCGGCCCGGAACCGGCCACTGGTTCCCCTACTCCGCCGCGGCCCGGAACCGGCCGCGGCCTTCGTCCGTCCGGCATGGCGTGATGGCGCTGCGGATTTTTTGCTTCCCACGGCGTGGTGCGGTGGCGCCGCATTTCTCCACTCTCCCTTTTACAATTTCTGCGTGGTGCTTTGGCACCGCGTTGCCTTGTTCGCCGCATCAAAAATCCACAACCAAAATGGGGAGGAGCATCGACCGTGTTCGTGCAGTCCGACCTCCTCGCGTTAATGCGATAACAGGCAGTTCAATTGAAAGGAGAAAAAAATGACGGAAGAGAAACACAAATAAAAACTCATAAAAAATCCTTACCTCAATGCTGTCAGTGAACGAGCATTCGTCGCGGAAGAAGAGGTTCGTCGTTGGCATTGGGTGATCTCCAAGGAAGGCGTCTCTCGCCGTCGTAGGTTGGCTTTCTTCGTTGGCGGTGGAGCATTCATCGAGTTCTTCGTCGAAGAACAAAGAATCCTCTCTTTGTTCTCCCAAAGGTTTAACACAACACAAACCTCCAACCATAATAAACTAAGTCCTCTTCTTATTTTATTATCAACTTAAGAATTTTAAAAACAAATGATAATAAATGAACAATTAATTCCAAGAATTAATTGTTACAATTTAACTGCCCTATTTAAGGGGGTGTTTCTTAACCAGAAAAAACGCACGGTTTGACTTTCATTAAAAGGGGGGTTGAGGGTGCGTTACATAGGAGGGAAGAAACAGTGGGGCTCGTGCGGGCCCCACCTCAAAAATATCCTACCATGTTGGTAGGATATTTTGGGTTCCACCCTATCCGCTTAACATGGCTTAAGTGGCTTTAAGTGAAATAAAATAAAGTTGTCCCACCACTTTATTTTATTTCTTAACTTAACCCCAAAAATTAAAACCACACCCGAGAAAACGCAACATCGGAAAAGGTGTTTCTTAGCAAAAATTGGAGCTTTAATTCCATCAATGCCCTCGGAATTTGATTCCGAGAACCGGTTCAAAAGTTATAAAAACCCGCTCGTTCGTTCACTGAACGTACCCAAGCCAAACTTCGGAAAATGATTCTGGGCACACCGGGCCTTGGAATCAATTGCCGTCAGAAACTGCGTTCTTGTAAAATTTCCAAGAAAATTAAGAAACGAAATTTCCTTGAATTTTACAGGTCTTTACACAACAAATCATGGGAACACCCCTAGGCACTAGTTAGTTTTTATCCACATGTGCCTCATATCTCGGGGAAGGTAACCATAATAAATATCCATTCTCATGCACACTATCCTCTAGTAGGGAGAATACCCATAACCTAGTGGTCCAAAAAAATAATAATCATAGTTTAGTTTGTGTTGTCAACGTTCAACATGCTACGTGAATTAAGGGCCAAACCCAATGGGATCACTAGCATACAAGTACACGTCCACCCACCTAGATACCCAAGATTTATTTTAGTGCACAATCAATTTAAACATATTATCAAACACAATTTCTATAGGAATATTCAATCCCAAAAATCATAAATACACAAAAAACCCACAAAAATTCTTCACATTTCTTTAAAGGATCAATAAACCACATACTATTTTCATAAAAAATATTCTAAGAGTGTAATGCGGCTTTACATATAATACTCATTCAGAAACAATATTTTAAGGATAAATGCACAACAAAAGCATACCCAAACAAATTTGGAATCCCTCAAAACATTTAATAAAATCATTTCAATTACCGTAAAATAATTCTAATTGATGAAACATTTTATATACATGTAAAACACTCAGTCTTCATTTTTTGGAAAGGCCAAAAAGACTTTATACATTATTAAAAAACCTTCATTTTTCAAATCCAAAAATAACACATTTAATATGGATGTTAGAAAAAACAATTTTAAGATTGAAAACATTGGTAACCATGTTGAAATTATTCAGATTTCTTATCCATTACACAACCATTTTTATAAAAGGGACAAATGGGCCATCTATTAGATACCCATGTCAAAATACTTTAAAACTAATAAAAATTCTTCCAACAAACAAAAAACTTCTTGGAATACACATAAGGACCCGAAAAGAATTTCTTTTCCTACTTCAAATATTATTATAAATCCAAACCAATCAATTTAAACCACACTCAACCCATAAAATTCAACTGGGAATCTTACCGAAAACATAGCATCCATTTTTTAAACAAAACAATTTATTTTAAGCACTAAAAAATAAATTAAACATAAATGGCATGAAATTAATTTATTAAAGATATGGAATCATGTTCAAAATTCCAAAAACCATGTCCAGATGATAATAAATCATTTGAACAAACTCACGGTGTGCACCATGTTAACAAAACTACGCCACTTTACCAGAAACAAGGTTTTAACTGCTACTTGGAACAGCAAAAAAATTATCCGTAGCATAAATTAAAATTTTATAAGTATGAGGAAGATTAAAAAAACATTAAATATATGGATCTTAAATAAAAAGTTCATGTGAAATGGGAAACCTTCCTTAAATCCTTAGCAGAATGGAAATGAAAAATTGAAATCACCCTCCGCGGGATTATAAAGACTAAAACTGTGAAGAAAATACCTAAATTAATATAACCCACATCAAAAATCATTCCCAATCATAACCCTAGGGCTTTAATGAAAAGGGGAGAATAAATAACTATGAAATAATGCAATTAGGAGGAAGAGGAAGGACTAAGGAGAAGGAAACTCACCTTGGAAACTAGAAAACTCTTTGTCTTACCTTTGATACACACTCTTATAGGAGAGAGAAGGAATTGAAACTCAATGTATGATCTCCTTAGGTCTGGGAGAACCATGGGAAACAAATATTGGGGGAATATAGTAGGAAATGAATTATTTATGGATAAATCAGTTTACCTTCTCAAATCCGGACGATTTGAGGAACCTTGAGAACGTTCTCCCTAATATACAACGACAATGATCTCTAAAGAGTAAAAATCGATAATGGGGGTGATTATATGGATCTTGTCTTAGAGTGGGAGGACAAATTATAGAAAAATATTAAAAAAATGAAAAATATATAAAAGAAACAAATTTTTTTAATACTTAAAATGGGCCCATGGGTATGCCAAATACCTAATGAAGTAACCGAAATTCCCCATGATGATGAATTATTAAGGGGTCCAAAAGGATATGGTGGTTTGAATATTTTAGGGTTGGAAAAGTAGGAAATGGAATGGGTTCTAAATACTGAAAAAAGATGAGTTATAAAAGAAATAAATTAGGTTTTTACGTTTGGTAATGGGCTCACAGTTGGCCCAAATCATGAAGTAACCACCCTTTCTTAAAAACACCAAATAAAGCAATGGGGCACCCAAAGATGGATGATTAGACATATATGGAAGTTTAAAACACAAAATTAAGCTCACCCAACACCCATGAAAAGGATCATTATTTTTAATAAACCTGATCAAAACCTAGACATGAAATGAAAAAAAACGCGTGTAACATATGGAACCATTTAAACATATGAATTTGAATTAATACAATGTCATTCCAATGATTGAGTTTTATTTCCATTTTATAAGAACTTATATAAGTGAACCTATCATGAAACCATGAAATGAACACACCCAAAACAATGAAAATAATGTAATATTATTATTGAATAGTTAGTAATATGTTATTAAAGGATCATATAAGGTATTATTAATTGTAATATAGTTATATAATAAATTAATAACATTATTTAATCCATTGTATAAGAGTTTTCTATACAAAAAACAATTTTTAAGCATGATTTAGTGGATTTATTAACTCAATTTCCATTCATTAGGCAAAACTTCTACTTCATTGAATTTTCCAGGTTATGATTATGTGTGAAAAGAAAATATGATTTCATTTTGTGTCTTTAAACCGATATTATGTAAATTTACATTAAATTAATATAATAGATTCATTATATTAACACTCACTTTAATTATATTACATGTTTAAGGGATATTATTTTTAAAAAAATTATGTTCTTTTAAATTTTTCATTAAAACTCACTTTTCATTCCACATCTATGTTTTTTATAGTTGTTTCCAAAACTGTTTTTAATATTCTCCTATGATTTATTTAAATTCATTTTTATTAATTATTGAATTTTTAAAAAACGTTCTTAAGGGAATATTTTCCATTTTCTAAACGAGGATATTTAATACATTTCTGAAAAAATAATGAAGGAATGTTATTTTTAACATATACGACATGAGCCGATTTTTCCAACATCAGGACACCATAATGTTTTGTAGCATAATTTATAATTTAATAAGGATATATTCAAATATAATATTTTATTTTATAATTGTATTCTATTATGAACATATTGAATTTCCAAAGTGAAATAGGGTATTTTACTAACGAATTTTCGAATGATCTCTGTTTAAATATTTCCATCAATGTCAACGTCATTTTTTGAATCATAGGGTTAATTGAGGTTAATATATTATGATACCAGATTCCATAATTTATTAATTGTTATATGATTAATTTTACAGGGGAAATAGTATTTTTATACCATTCACAATATTACTCAGGATGGTTTTTTCTTATATTTATTGATTAGGGAATGTTATTTACATTTCTTATGTTAGTTTTAGTATAGATAAATATGTTTATTATGCTTTGAGACTTTCTTAATTGGAATGTATTGGACTTAGTAAGTGATGGTTGTGGTCCACCCTAACCCCTTAATGCATCAATATGTCTCATGATACAAACTAGATTGGGTATTGGATGATATCTTACCTATTTGGGTATGTTGTCTTGGACAAAGCCTTAACGGTATGTTTATGATGTCTCATAATATAAATTAACTCATTATAAGATTATTTATTGATTTCCATATGTTTATTCATGTAGTATATTATTAATGGTAATATTTTATAGCTCATGTGATTATTTATTTCGTATTATTGGATTACCTTTTATGTCATCCATATTATGCTCAATTTATTGATTAAATGGCTTATGTTTCATTTAATTTCCCAACATAATTATTTATTCTTAATTATGATAGCTTCCACTATACATAACCCTTATTGAACATCTAAGATCACTATTTTATTTTGTTTTATTTGCTGTCAGGATTCCAAGAAGTATCTTATGATTGAAAACAAAGGTCAATCTAGAAGAATGATGGTTTCCTCTATTGATTCCATGTGTTGTATTTCAATTGTAATTTAAGGTTCAATTATGTATCTAGTTTTCAAAAACTATTAAACTGGTTGGTCTTTTAGGATATCATTCCATGTATATTGTGCTAATGTAATAAAATAACCACCAGCTATGGGATACTAGGGTCGGGGTTATTAGCTGTAGTTGGTCACAATAGTGTCAAACCCATTAAATTTGGTTTGACCCTAGTAAATATAAATAGATTAGAACATGTAGCTAATACTTTTTTCACTAAAACATGTATAAAAAATTATATGATCTTAATCTATCAAATATACAATGGTATGTTAATTTTCTAGGAAGAAAGTTGTATTTTGGTGAAAAACATTTAACAACGATGATGATTTATGTGATATCCCTACTTTAAAAAAATATTATTATAGAATATTAATGGAGACATCATAGTCATGGATTTTCCATATGTAACAATCACAAGGAAAGAATATGGGAAAACAATCCTCTAGTAATATCCTAATATGAAAGGTAACATAAATTTAAAGGATGATCAATCTTTGATCATTAACCTTTTTAAATTTCATAAATGATTATATATACTATTTTTTATTTTTTTACTTAAGATACATATTTTATTAAATATGATAAAAATTTTGTTTGTATAATTTTACATTTATTAAACATTATATGTAAATATTGGATTTTTTAAAATTTGTTACATACTTTTTTTCATATATATTTAATATTTACAATTTCATATCTCATTAATATTGTCATTTTTTGAATTTTAGTTGATAACTTTAAAAATATCAATAACAATGTGTTTAGTTTAGTTTAGTTTTTATTGGATCATTTTATAAATTTTATTTAATTATATATGTAACAATTATATTTGTATATTTTAATACTAATTGTTTGGTAATTTGATTTATTGGATAATATCATATCAAACAACCAAGTCATCTCAAAATTAAGGGGAGAATCGTACACATACTTTTCTTGAGGATCCTTCTCATCATTCTAAATAAGATCCTTTTACATCCATAGAGAAAAATAATTATTATAGTATTGGTAAATTTCCTAGAATATATTTACCAGGATTATCAATTGATCGTAGCTAGGACTAGAGGATATTTATTCTGTCTAATTATAATGAAAACCCTAGGGGTACAAATTACGAATAATATAAGAGCTATATTATAATGAAATATTTGCATATGGATATAATTTTGATTTATTGTTGGATACGTGTTAAATAAGTAAAAATATCTATCTTATGGGATATAATTTTCATAATTTCATTTATTATTATTTTACATATCATGACATATTTTTTTCCAATTTAGTTTTTTTCCATTATTATAAATAAAATATCATATTCTTGACACTAAAGAATTCAAGACGAAATGTTTATCTTCTTCTTATAAGAGATGAAGGAATTTTAAATGAACCCTCAATTAAAATTTCATTTGCGATCCAAGAAAAAATTAAAATATATGTGATATAAAATATTTTTTATTTGAAGATACATGGAATCAATTTGTTGAATGTATATGAAATGAAAAATTTAGCATTCTATACCTGGTTCACTCATATGTAACCAAACCTAATTGGTCACAATACCACAAGCGTGCCTCCCCATATGCCATAGGTTTCTAACATGTAGTTATAGTCTAATGTTGTATTGTGGGGAGACTATACCCCTATAATCAATGTAACACAACATTTTAATCAGAAAATAAATGGCAGAAGAACAATATCACATACAGTGGATGATGAATCATATAGATAAAATAATAACCATTTACTCTAATATCCAGTACCACATAAAAAATGTTGTAATGACATGTCTATAAATAATAAGTAACATGCAATATGTCAGCAGAAACACATTCATACTGGTATATCAAAAGGAAAAAAAATTATCTAGATAGCATCACAAACCATAGCCCCGTCTTGTATGTAGGGTCAAAATATAGATTTAGATTTCTCAATTTCAAGAGGGGATAAATTTTATGTTTAAAAACATTTTCTTTTAACGTTAAAGAAGTCTATGTTTAATAAAGTTATACAAGGTAATTTCACAAACCCACATTGGTTCTAAAAAAGGAATAATTGGAAGGGCCTAGGTGAAATCATAAAAAAACTAATCGTAAACAAGTTAAACATAAAAAAAATTAAGATAGTTTATGTTAGGGACATATAATACCTCGATGTATATAGAATATTATTTATGAGGGTATACAAGTATAAGAAAGTATATGAAATTTATACATTCTAACATTAATAAAATACATCATAATTTAAACTTGTAACAAAAACAAGTAAGAAATTAGAAAATATTTTATCCCAAAGAAAATGGTATCTAATATCCTTAGATAACGTTCTCTTGATTTATACTTTCAATAATGAATATCATTTACACACTAGGGTAATCTCTCAATAAGAATATCAGAGTTTTTCTTTCTATCCCCACAAGTCCTTGAACTTTAAATATATTGGAACCTCCATCATCTTATCCCGAGAAGTAATATAAATTTAATGTATTCAAAACCTGTATCTTCGGATCCCTGTAAGCCCTCGATTTCACTCAGGAACCATCGAATTTACAGTAAGAAAGCGGAACAAGTTGTTCATTGTTGAACAAGTTATTCACAAGTTAAAAAAACCATGAGAGTATTTCTCTCTCTAGAAATCACATCATAGCATGAAATCTATAGGATCATCAATCGATACTAAACTCATTTAAATGAGCTTCTATTTATACGGAATAATTCTAATGGTCACCTCCCTCCTCCAACGATTGTATTTTTACTCGAATCTTAGAGGGACTTGTACACGAGTCACTTAACCAAAGGTTAGTATAAAATAGATTGTACGACATCGATTCATGTATGCAAAGCATGGGAAACATTATCATTATAATGAAATAAGAATATTTAAGGAAAATAATAACATTTTTAAGAAAATAGGATTAGATAAAATTGAAACAATATGGTAGGAAACAAAATCAACTTTAACAAATTTGAATAATCAGAATTCCGAAAAGTTATCAATGTCTAAAAATATAAACAATCAGATTCTAGAAGAACGGATATTTGGAGCCTAATTTCTGGGGAATTCAGACTCTGAATTATGATAAATCCAGACTTGGGATTCTAATGAATTTGGGGTTTGAAGTCAGAGGAATTCAGAGTCTGAATTCTGTGGAAGTGGGAGTCTAAATTATGAGGAAATCGGAGTCTGAATTCAGAGAAATTGAGATTCTGAATTCTGAAGAATTCAGAGTATGAATTATAAGGATTTCAGTGTCCGAATTATAAGGATGTTGAAGTCGGAATTTTAGAGAATTATGAGTTTGAATTTCAGATAATTCAGAGTCTGAATTTCAGAGAACTCGGAGAATGAATTTTAGAGAATTTAGAGTATGAATTTTAGTGAATTCAGAGTCTGAATTTTAGAGAATTCAATGTCTAAATTTAATAGAATTAATTGTTTAAAAATAGTTATACTGGGTATCTAAGGAACTATAAGATTCTATGGTTTTAGATAAGGATACTAATTTTGGAATAACAAAAACTTTGTTAGGCATATTTTGAGAAACACTAGAAAAGAAATTGGAAACCACGGTAAGGATATAACATTTCTTATAGAAAATAAAATATTCCTTAGGTAACTAATTCCTAGAGAAGGATAATTTTCCTTTAAAAAATGTGTTTGTGATTTTTAAAACATATAGGAATAAAAAATTCATCAGAAAACCTTATTGAATCATCTATCTCCCCCTTTCGGGAAAGCACAAACAACCTTTTAGAAAACAATATAAGTAATATGGATTATTCATTTTGAACATTAAAAAAATACTTATCTTCCTTTACTTATGAGATATAACGAATAAAACTAACTCCCTCTTAGAATTTGAAATCCCTAAGGATTGTATTCTAGTCTTTCTTAATTTTGTTAATTTTTCTTTCCGGAGAAAATATTATTTATGTAAACTCATCCTAATTAAATCTCCACATTTATTAAAGAATTGTCTTCTTTTTACATAATAATATTTTGATCATTATTTTCTCCCTCCCTGTGATTTTCAAAATGTAACTTAGGGGATGAAAAAAATGTACCTGAAAGGTTGTAAATATACAAGCCTAAATAATGGACCGATGAAAAAAATCATTATGATAGGAAAAATTATTACAAGAAAAATACAAAAAAATATCATATTTAAGTAAAATCATTCATCCATATTTTCCTTCTTCATAATAATTCTCAAGTTTGCCTTTAATTTCATTTACTCTTTGTGATCATCTTTAATCCTCTTGAGAAACAGGTCCTAATCTAAATTTGTTTTTTTGAGGAGTCTGATACTTTCATCTTGAGATGTGAGAAATTTGGCTTGAGACATTAATACCTCTTCTTGATGCTTGAAATTTTCTTCCAACTCTACTCTGATTTTTCTTTACCCATACAAATTTAGAGCAACTTAATTGATATTTCCATTCAAATATTTATCCCCTTCAATCCGTGGTACTTGCTCAATATTTTTATTCTCTAAAAATCTACTTCTAAGGTTCTTGATCATGTATCTAATTTATCAAAATAATCCTTTACTGTATCATGGAAGTGATCCATAATTTTCATATCATCAAACACTGTCTTATAAAATTAGGTTATTTCATTTTGCGATCTCCTACGAGCATCATATCCAATATGAAAGGTTTTGAAATCTGCTTCAATCATAGAAGAAATTTCCATGACAATGTTTCTCGAGTATGACTTCTGATTGATTGATTGAGGAAGCATTGGAATCTCCAATCAATTTTTGGAAATAAGGGGGTGGTATTTACTAGATTTTTCAAGACTAAACCATGAAATACTGTCCCATAGATGGAAAAATTTCTAAAGTTGTTTCCTTTTCTATTGATGAAACATTAGCTTTCTCTTCAGCTTTCCTCTTGGTTATTCCACCAACATCTTTCTTAGCTTTCACAACCACAATTTTCTAATCAAAATATCAAATTTCATTCCTTTATCAGTTCTGGATATTTCCTTCCCAACATTCAAAGTTTCATATTCACTTTCTTAGACTTGGATTATCTTATATTCCTGAACATATTCTATCTCAGCAACTTCCTTAATATCTTCAGGATAAATGAAATCAAGGTTGATACTTTCATCATTTGAAGGTTTATCAAACTCACCATGATCATCTGCATCATTACCTTGAGAGATTATTTTGGTTGATTCAACCGAGGAAGTTCTGATCGATAACTTTTCTGAATGACTTTCCTTCTCATGATATTCTTCCACCTTTTTTATCACATCTTCACATTCCTATTCCTCTTCCTCTTCTACTTACTCAGCTATTTTTTCCCACTGTGGGTTTTGGTAATGAAAATTTATTTCGCAGAATTTCTTCTAAAACTAAATCTTGAAGAAAGAATTGTGGTACCTGGACTAATTCAGATCCATTCACTATATGGTTGAGTAATTATAGAATGATTTTGTCTTTAGAAATTTTCCTCTTCAAATTATTCTCTTTTCTTTGCCTGGAATGTTCTTTAGCAGCTTGAATTTTCAAGGAATTTGCCTCAACATGTTCTAAAACAAAGCTAGAATCACCTTTATTCTTCGTCTTCTTCTTATGATCCCTCAATTTTTCAACCACTTAATCAGAAAATGTATTTTTCTTTTTGGGTTTTGTTGGATTTGACTCTGTTTCTGGAATGGGAGATTTCTCTTTTGATTTTGGTTCTATCACATTTCACTTCTTCTGAGTTTTCTTGGATGTTTCTCCTACATCCACTTTCTAGGATAATGCGTGATCCTCACTTACATAAAGATAATAAAACATTCCTGAATTTATACTAAAACTATATTTCAACCTCCTATGACTATCATCACTCAAAAACATAATCTTGAGGGTTCTGGGTTTTGAATTGTAGGTAATTTTAAAGGATTCTAAATAGTGTACGATGATCTTAGAAAAGATAGGTAGATAAATGATTATATGAGACATGACGGTTCTGTTCATTATATAACTGATGGTCAAAATGATGAACATGATCAGGTTTACCTTTTTATGATTATCCATGAAGTCAATCAAAAAGATATCACTATTATTAATAGATTACTTGTCTCACTTTCTCGGAATAATAAATCCATGCATCCACGATACTAATAAAATATAGTTGGTAGTAAGATGGTTGATCATTAAGTACATGACTCCCTTGAGTCCGAGGAAGTCAATTTCCTTTACCTTATCAAAACATAATTGCTTATATGGAAATTTCTGACCTTATCAAAACATCATTCCTTATATGGATAATTCTGAGAGAAAATATTACGTCTCTTTTATATGGAATACTGAGAATTTTTTCAGCCATGTGGAAGGATTGGTTTTTCCATTGCTCTTGAAGGAAAAATTTCCCCATCCTCATTCTTCATAAAAGCTGACTATATCATAAAACTATATCAGAAGGTTAGGATTAACCGGATATGGATTCTTCAACTTGTATACACAAAGAATTGTCTAGATATTCTTTGTATAAAATTAGAAATCAAAAATTCATAATTCAAAAATAAATTTGGTTCAACCAACCATCCTCTGTAAATTTCCCAATGTCTAATTTTCTTGTTTGAGGCTATCTTATTTTTAGAGGAAATATCAGGAAACATTCAGAACATAAGGAAGCTAAAAAATGAATAGTTGATTTATAGGGTGGTAGGGATTGAGGGAAAAAGTCTAAGAAAATCGATGTGGGACACGGATAATGGGGAATTTATATAGGCTTTATTGTGGAAGTTTGAATTTCCGATTCAATTCAATACAGGAAATAAGATTCATATGATCTGATGGTTGATATCTCTACTAAAGAATGTTTTGAATGTTCTAATATTTTGAGGTCTTAATGAAGAATCAATTTTAAAGAAATTTAATATGATGTAGTTTTCTTAAAATATGATAGATATAAAAACACATAAATAAATAAAATTACGAATATTTAAATATGAAATCATACATTCTAGATTTTATAGAATAATTTGTCAGTATGAGCAATGTTTTTCATAGTATTTTTTAAAAAAAAATCCGAAGTTAAAAAATTAAGGTTCCGATTATTAAAAAAATTTGGTTCTGATTTTTAAAAAAATCAGGTTCTAAGAATTCAAAAATTCATGTTCTGAGACATCAAAAATGCAGGTTCTAAGAATTCAATAATTCAGGTCAAGAGAATTCAAAATAGTTCGGTTCCAAAAAATATTATTAAAGAAACTAAAATTTTAGGTTCCTAAAAAGCTTATTAAGGAAATAATTTTTTTTTAACTAATTAAAAAATGTTATCCCCATATGAAAAAGAAGTTTCTTAATGTAAGGAGATAGGTTTTGAAAAAAAGTTACTATGGATGATTAATTTTGGGTTTTCATTCCTATCTTTTGTTTAGTGTATTCAAATTTTTCAATCGGTAATGATTTTGTATAAATATATGCACGTTGATATTTTCGTATGATAAATTGAAGAATGATATCTCCTTTCTATTTTTTCTTGAGCATACGAAAATTTGGTCTAATATATGAATCCCCTTTGCATTCATAATATTTTACTTTAGTATCATTCTTATCCATTCTATCATTCTTTTTATATTTATACAGAAAATCATTCTTTCCCACAATCTTGTTAATCCTTCAAGAAGGATTGGATACATCATTTTCAAACTGATCACTATCACTTGACATAGATATAACAATAGCTTTTATAGCATTATATCCAATTACCCTTTCTAGAGTCATATATTTAGTTTTAGTAGTGAAAGAAACACTTACATTACCATTATTATTTTAATTAAAATCATCATCTCTCTTCAATCATGTTTCAGTCGGAAGAGGTGTTCCAAATAACTCATCAAGAGTAATGTAAGATTGTTTCCTATTTTCATCAATAGTTTTCCTTTTCGATTCTCACTCATTGGGCATGATGTCAATTATCTTTTCCACAAGAACGTCATCATCAAGACATTTCTCTCCCATAGATTGATGACTATTTACCATTTTCATAATTCATTGTTCTAATTTGCAAACAGGATCTCTATAAGTAAATGTAAATCCATGATATTCATCTCTTAACATAGCTCTCCTAGTTTCTATAACATTTTATGTTCAAAAATGTGTAACTTAATGTTTCTTTAAAATATTATTATCATCATCAGAAAAATATATTTTAAAGTATAAATTCCTAGTCATAAAACACAACAATGTATTTTTACCTTGTAGTTTAATTTATATTCCAGTTTTTTTGGATTTGTGAAGGATCTAATTTCCTTTTTGGGGATTTTTTTCTCATGAGTATGCTTAAAAAATTTGTCTGCTCTGGTCTTTATCACAAACTATTTCATCATATCTCTCCCATAATAATAATCATTACCATCAAAAGTTGGTGGTCTAATAGGATTTTGGTTGTCAATATAACTGACATTCATAGGTACCATTATTTCAGACATATACTTTGCCACAAAAAAACTAGTTGTAAAAGTTGATAAACAAATAAAAAATCCTTATGAAATACATCAACGTGTTAAGTTAAGAAGGAAAAGTATATCAAGGAAAAAATGATTAATAAAATATATATTTATGTATAAGTATTTACGAGACATTCTCTGATACCAATTTTAGGATCAAAATATGTATTTTGATTGCTCAATTACAAGAGGGGGTGAATTTGATGTTTAAGAAATAACGCTTTTAGCCTTAAGGAAATCTATGATTAACAAAGTTAAACAAGGTAATTTCACAAACCCTCATTCATTCTAACACAAATGAATAATTGGAAGGGCCGAGGTCCAATTTTAAGAAACATAAAATTAAATAAGGTAAACATAAAAATACATAAGAAAGTTTATTTTAGGGGAATATTATAAAATATAGTGTATGAAATATTATTTATTAGAGTATACAGGTATAAGAAAGTATAAGAATGTTATAATTCTATACTTTAACAAAATACTGTGGAATTAAAACATGTAAAAAAAGATGTAAACAAGTATGAAATATTTTAACCCTAAGATAATGGTAACCAACAACCTTAGAGAAAGGTATCTTGATTTATACATTAATGAAATAATGTCTTACCCACACTATGGTAATATCTCGATTTTAATATCAGAGTCCATTTTTCTATCCCTACAAGCCCTCAAACTTTAAGTTAGTCGTAACCTCAGTCTTCTTATCCCTAGATGTTCTCGAAAATTAAGGTAGTCGGCCCCTATGTCTTCTTATCCCTAGAAGCCCTCAATTGTACTAAATAACAATCAGTGTTGCCCTAACAGAATTAAAAAAGTGGTTCACGGTTGAAAATAATGTTCACAAATCACACAAATCATGAGATTATTTCTCTCTATATAAATCATTTCACAACAATTAGTCTCTATGATTTTCCACTGATATTGAGCTTGTTCAAATGAGCTCTTATTTATATTCAAGGATTCCAGTGGTCAGATCCCTCCTCCCATGGTCATATTTTTCCTTGAATCTCTGAGGGACCTGTACATATGTCATTTTACCAACAATTAGTTAGAAAATGATTGTAAAACATCATTACATTTATTTAAAACTTGGGAAACATTATCAAGCTTATGAAAAAAATAATATGAGAGGAAAATAATATCATGTTTAAGAAACTAATCTATGATAAAATTGAAATAATATGTTAGGAAAGTAAAGTATCATTAACAAATATAAGTAATTGGAATCTAGATTATTAATCAGAGTTTAAAAATATAAAAAATAAAATTCATGAAAAATTTGATATTCAGAGTTTGAGTTCTGAAGAATTCAGAATCTAAATTCTGAGGAATTTGGTGTCTGAATTCTATAGAATTCGGAGTCTCAATTTGTAGGAATTCGGAGTATGAATTCTAATGAATTTGGAGTCCAAAATATAAGGAATTCAGAGTCTAAATTCTTAGGTACTCAGAGTATGGAATCTGAGGAATTTAGAGTCTGAATTAGGATGAATTTAGAGTTTGAATTATGAGGTATTCCGAGCCTCAATTCTAAGGAATTCTGAGTATGAATTTTTAGGAATTCAGAATCATGATTCTATGGAATTCATTGTCTACATTTTTTGCAAATTCAGATTCATAATTTTAGAGAATTCAGAGTCTGAATTTTGAAACATTCAGTGTGTAAATTTCAAAGAATTCGGATTCTGAATTTTAGGGAATTCAAATTCTGGATTTTAGAGAATTTAGAATATGAATTTCTAAGAAATTAGAGTCTGCAAATATTAAGACTCGGTATCTATGGAACTGTAAGATTAGGAGGTTTTAGATAAGGATCCAAATTTATTATTAACAAAATAAGGGATAGATTTGGTTTAAGAAACATTAGAAAATGGAATGAATACCAATGTTAGGGTAAAGATTTTCATAGAGAAAAGAAAATTTTCTGTAAGGAAATAATACTTAGAGAAGGATAATTTTCCATAAGAAAATGTGTTTGTGATTTTAAAAAAATAGAGGAATGAAAAAGTCATAAGGAATACATATTGACTCAACATTGTACTCCCTAACTCCAATTATATAATCAAGGGGCCCTCAAAAACACCCTCCAAAGCCTTTGGAAATTGGAAGTTGGTGTAGCTATTCAGGAAGAGGGGAACAACCACATTGTTTTTGAGTTCTTAAACGAGAGAGATAGAGATAAAATCCTGAGATGTAGACTGTGGTCCTTCAATAACCAACTACTCCTCATGGAAGAATACAAAGGGGCGGAGATATACAACACATTAATATCACCCGATCCCCCATCTGGATAAATATCAAAGGAATCCATTTTCATTCATGAACGGAACGTGTTATGAGAGAAATCGGGAATAGCATTGGACAATTCCTCGATTGGGACAACTCAAACCCTATCCAATGGGGGCATGTGGTTCGAATTAAACCCGAAATGGAAGTGTAAGATCTGCTGATGAGGGGCATGTTTTTGAATTTTGATGACACCAACATATGGATATCATTCAAGTTTGAGAAACTCCCAATCTTCTGTTTCTTATGTGGACGTCTTGGCCATCTGGAAAGCGCATGTGTCTCAAAGAAAAGGAATGATTCAGGTATTCTCATCCTTTAATATGGCCCATAGCTCCGTGCCAGATCGACTAGATATGCCTTCATCTATGAGACGGAGAAACAAAAGGACCGTGACCATCTCACATGGGCCCATACCAGACGGGCCGAAACTATACATGAAAACGTCTTTATGCTTGGACCACCAAAAATCCCTAAAGATGGCCCAACCACTCAGTGGGAAGCTGGAATATTCCCTAACTTCTTGATGGGAATTATCCCAACATTTACAGAGCCAATGATTACACCAAAAGACCCACCAGAAAAAAAAGCTCGAAGCTAGAGAAGATTCACTTTGAACACCTGATTTTGACCCTAATTCAGAAGGGACCAAGACAGAAATCTTACCACATGGTGAATACGGGATGAAAAGAAACCCACCACCTGGCCCAATCACATGTCGAACCAGGAAAAGGGTGCAACATGATGTTAAAGACAGTAAAATAGATGACCCAAAACCCGGGGAATTGAAAAAGATGAATTGAAACAAATCAGTCAATGGGGAATTCCCCAAAAAGATGGAAAATGATGGGTGGAAAATCATGTTTAGAGAGCTCAAAGGTGAAGGCGAGTGAGACCCAGCTCTGCCAAGATCAATGATTGTCTTGTGCTGGAACTGTCGTGGGCTTGGATACCCACAAACGGTTCACATGATCCAGCGCAATTGTGCCCAAAGTCGCACCGATATGGTTTTTCATGTCCGAAACCATACTGGAAAACAAGGACACCACTAGAATTTATCTGAAATACGGCTTCCAAGGCTGCCTCTCGGTCTCTATACAAGGCAATTCTGGGGGACTCTGACTCCTATGGATGGAAAATATCGACATCAAGATATTTTCCTTCTCCTCGCACCATGTGGCTACAGCCATTCAGGCGGACCACACCCCGACTTGGACTTTTGTGGGGTTCTATGGCTGGCCATCCCATAATGAGAAGGGGAAATCATGGGATCTGCTATGAAAACTACGTCATGATCTCTCAAGACCTATTCTCTTCAGACGGTACATCAATGATATTATATTCCACAAGTAAAAACAAGGTTGAATTGTCCGACCCTATGCGCCGAAGTCAAATTTTTAGGACGCGTTCTCTAGGGAGGACTTGGTTGATCTGGGATACACATATAATCACTTCCCATGGTTCTTTGGTAATACATATGGTCCCAAATCACCAAGCGACTTGATATATTTCTAGGATCTACTAATTGAATTAATCTCTTCAACAAGTTCCACACCACCCACATGATGCTCAACTGTTCGGACCACTGCCCAATTTTCATTGACTACACTCAAGGCGAACGTAACAGGAAATCCAGCAGACCCTTCATATTTGAGAGCTTCTGGTCGAAAGACCAGGAATGCGAAGAGGTTATATGATCAAGATGGAAGAGTTATCAAGATGATATTGTCCTCAATATCCAACAGACAGCATCAGATATGTGATCTTGGAGCAACAGGAAATTCTACCACCCTCATTGGCATTGTGATGTCCTTGAAAAGAGACTGCACAACCTACTCAGACAGCCCCCATCCAATTGAAATCTCTCTACGATTGGTGCCACTCAAAGAGAGCTGGATGTGGCCCTGTGCATTAAGGAAAGATTCTGGGCTATGCGGGCGTGTGACATCCATATTAAAGAAGGGGATTCTAATACAAGGTAATTTCAGCATAAATATTCAGCTAGGTGCCAGAAAAATTCTATCATGTGTATCTCACAACCTGATGGTAGAAACGTTTCTAACACCATTGGAATTCACGAAGCCTTGACAAGCTACATCCAGAACCTTTTATCTACAAGAACTCCTTTCATGTCTGCTGAGGTGGAATAATGCATCAGACCTGTGATAACCGAATAGATCAATCGGAAACTTACAAAAGATGTGATGAATGAAAAGAAACTTCTGGCACTGAAACATATCCACCCCACTAAGTCCTTTGGATCTGATGGATTCCACACCCTATTTTTTAAACAATACTGGAACATCATCGGTCCCGACATCAAAAAAATGATAAAAAATATCTGGGCGGGGAATACAAGCATCTCCGCCAAAGGCGAAACTATCCTCATCCTCATTCTCAAAATCAAGAAACCCCTGGTGATCCCTTATTTTAGACATATCATCCTCTGTAATGTCTCTTATAAGATTTTCTCAAAGGTCATTGTCAATCGGATGCTCCCTTGGATTCTTGATATTATCCCTGAAAACCAGAGAGCCTTCGTGGACAAGAGACTGATCAATGATAATGAAATTAAGTCCCATGAAGTGTTCGACTCTATGAAAACACGATCCACCGTGAAAAGAGGAACCATGGCCTTGAAACTGGATAGGACCAAAACCTATGATAAAGTGGAATGGTAGTTTCACAGAGATGTGATGCTGAAAATGGGTTTTTGCACTAAATGGATTGATATAGTCATGTAATACATCTCAACCGTCTCCTTCAGAATCAAGGTCAATTGGGAGCTCACCTGAGGATTTTCCCCAACCCGAGGCATGCTCCAGAGTGATCCCCTCTCCCCATTTCTCTTCATCTTGGTGGATGATGTTTTCTCTAACCTTATTTCTTGGGCTGCATCCTCTAAATATATTCATGGGGAAAAGGTATACTATGAAATCCCACCAGTTTCGCATCTCTTATTCACCGACGACTGCCTCATTTTCTCTAGAGAAACTATAAATGAATGTCGGGTGATCAGCCATGCGATCCAGCAGTATGAGAGGGTGTCTGGATAGTCTATTAATCATGGAAAATTAGAAATCTCCTTTAGTAATGGGTGCCTCTTTCCAAGAGAGATGAAATTTGTGCCTCAGTAGGCATCCATATGGTTGATAAACACAAAAAGTATCTCAGGATAACCACGGTGACTGGCCGGTCCAAAAAAGAAATAGTTTCATCTCAAGTGGACAGGATTAAGAAAAAAATACAAAGCTGGACCCCAAAAATAATCTCCAAATAAAGAAAATAACCCCTCATTAAAGTTTTCATCCATTCTATCCCTTGATATTTTATGTGCCTTTTAAAGCTCACGACGAACATCATCAATTAGATCTATTCGCGTACTGCCAACTTCTGGTGGGGGAAAATGATGGAAGGAACAGACCCCACTGGATGGCCTGGGAGAAACTCTGCAAACCGAAGTCAGAGGGAGGGATGGGATTCCAGAATATTCTTCTCTTCGATGACGCACTATTGGCCAAGCAAGGGTGGCACCTTATTCACCATCTATCATATCTCTGTGCGTGTTTTGTCTGTGCTAATTATTATCCCCACATAGACTTCCATGTTTCCTCTCTTGGCCCCCGTCCTAGCATCCTCTGGAGAAGCATTTGGGGGGCCCGAAATCTCTTGGAAAAGGGGTTGGGCTTGAGGATTGGGAATGGATCATCAGTGAACATCTGGACCGATCCCTGGTTGGTCGATAAGGATGGTATGTGGGCTACATCCCCCTCCCAACCAGGTCTTCAAGACGCCATTGTGAGTTGCCTCCTTGCTTAATAGGGATTGGGGTGGTGTATGGAAAATATCCATGAATGGTTTAATGAATAAGACCAAATAATTATCCTAAGCATCCCCTGGGTCCCAGAAGCCAGCCCCGACTCTCTTTTCTAGACCAATGACATATCAGGCAACTATATGGTGAGATCTGGTTATAAACTCGCTCTTGGAAATCACATTGTCGATTGGGATGAGGGACCATGGAAATCGATTTAGAAGCTCAACTTCCCCCAAAAAATACACCATTTTTGTTGGTAGGTGTACACGGGCACCCTCCCTACCATGATCCTTCTAGTTTACTGACACATGGCTAGTGTAGAGTCCTTCCCTTTCTTCCCGAATATTCCAAAAACTCCTTTTCACGCCATCATTCACTGCCCGGGAGCTAAAGAAATTTGGAATAAATGTGGCCCAGCTTAAGATGCATCACAGGACATTGCCTCTAACCTCCCCGATCTTCTGATGTGTTGGTGCTCCTCTCTCTCTCTCTCATCTTATAATGCAGGTTCACTTTGCACCTTGGGCTGGATCATTTGGGTTCGGCGTAACGATGATGTTTTTTACCACGTTCATAATCCTCCCCAATTCTGTATTGAACAGACCACCTCATAGATTGAGTGTTGGATGGACCACAATGGACATTGTATTCCAGGTGTTCCCCCCTCTTGTCCCCCTCGTTGGAATCCCCCCACAAAAGGGATTCTTAAGCTTAACATGGAGGTGTCTCTCCCCAAGGATGGGTTTGTTTCTCTCGGTCTCCTGGGCCGTAATCATCTGGGCCAAATAATTACTGCAAAATATGAATCACATCATGCCTTCTGGGAACCTTCAATAGCTGAGGCCTCTACCATCCTTGCAGGTATGATGCTTTATGTGAAACATGGATGGGTTGATATCATCATTGAGTCTGACTACCTCACCGTTATCGATGTTATTGACCATAACGACGGCAGACTCCAGTCATTTGGATCCACCATCAGAAGAATTCACTCGCTTCGCCAAGGCTTCTCTTGTTGCACCTTCTCCTTTACCAAAAGGTAAGGAACCAATGCAGCCCATCAACTGGTGGCCTCAGGCCCCTTCGATGACAACGAGATCTGGCTGGACAATTTCCTGTCATGGGTTTTCATATGTACGTCTACTGATCTTCTTCATTAATTTTATATGTCCTTCTTTTAAAAAAAGGTTATTTTATCTACACCTACCTACATACTTGGATTCTGTATGGGTATCAATTGATGGATCGAACATGGTATGAGATATACACTATAGTCCACCACTAATTATTCCTTCACATATCTATTTGGTGAATAAAAATATAATAGTGTGAAGGTATGAACAGTCCGTAGAGATGTACAATGTGGGAAATAAAAACATGCTTGTCTAAGCTCTCCTCATGGGATTTGAAGCCCATTACAACTTCGGCCTCAGTGGGGAATGTCCATGAACACTTTCCTTCATGTATATATATACATACATCAGACAACCATCTGCATAGATATGCATTCTCTAGCATGGACCCATGACTTAGGGCCTAGGTTTACACATAGTATAACAATTGGTCAGGAGTCATATATGTGCAATGTATAAAATTTATATGTTTTTTAATAAGGTGACATGGATTGGTTTCCCAATCCATGCCAGAAGGAATTTATTAAATGAAAAGTTTAAATGAGGTCTCGAGGTGAAATTACCTTACACCATCCGAAAACAAGAAAACAACCAAACAGAATTGCATCATTAAAGAACCTGGTATACAACATCGGAAGGATCTAGGAAATTATAACAACAGATTCTTACATTAGCTTCTAGGTGCGTGAAAACACAGAGGTTCCAGATCCGTAATATCAGAGAGGGAGTAGAGATAAAAGTAGTATGCTACGGTAGAGAAGCAGATCAGTCCAAGCATGAAAAGAGTATCATCATGCCAAAATTCAGAAATCTCCATTTAATAGGATGTATAAAATTTATATGTAAATATTCAATATTCAATATATAGACATATTTCATTAAAAAAACATAATTATATTCATCATATAAATTTAATTATTATCCATTTCATTAAAAAACATATCTAGCCATTTTTTACATTATAAATAAATACGAATATATATAGATATATACTTAAAAATTTATTTATAATGTTTATATATATGTTTCTATGTGTGTGTGTTTTAATGAACATAAATATATATATTTTATTTCAATATATGTAAATGAATATTAGTATATAATATATTTAAATAAATATATATATATATCACACACATAAACATATATTTTATAAATATATGTAAAAAAATTAAATAAATATATAAATAAAAGGATGCATGTAAATATATATATATAAATAAATATAAATATGGATAATGATTGAATAAAAAATTTAGTGCATGCACGTCCTTTTGAACACAAATGTACACATTTGATGCATTGGGGAAACCTACTTTTTCATTGGGATCTCCATTATCCACGTAAAGGACATGTGTTCGGGTGAACATTTTTAGACCTTTATATTTTATTTCGTCACTCATGTACCATGTGGAATTGATCTCATGGTAAATATGAACAGGAAATCAAGGTCATAGATTTGGTAGGATGTTTGATAGTTGGATCAGAGTCCATGTGTTTATATACTATTGTCTTTTAGCATGTACAGATTGTAAGAAAATATTATACTAAATGTTTTCTTTATTTCTATCTTTTGTTTCTACTCTATTCTATTTTCTAGTTATTTTAGACAACATATTCTTAGTTTTCTCTCAATTTTGTCTATAGGTTAAATGGATGTATGTTATATGGATCGGTCATGCAGAATTTTCAGCAGATCTTTGGAATGACCATTTGAAATTGTTTTTTGGGAATAGTCTCCTTACAATATTAGGGCCTCGCCAGGGGTTATAAGTATTTGACATATAGGGAGGCATATCTAAGGTAATGTAGCGACCCCCACTTATGATCTTTTTTTATGTCCCAATCTTGTAGTTACAAACATTATATATGTTATTGTATTTTAATCAATTTTTGTGAAACCTTGAATATTTATGACAATGAGTCACTTGGTTCTATTTAAAAGCATTAAAATTTCTCATCTGATTATTGGTTATTATTTATATATTTAAATTATTTCACATTATTTTGGTTTAGATTACTTTTTAAATTGTTAAGTTAATGGTAAATCAATTTAATATATCAAAAACCATTATCTATTTGATAAGTGATTTGTTCTGATTAATCGTATAAAAACTATGTTACCATCACCTCTAGTAAAGTGATAAAGTGGTAAATTTCTAGGGAATCTTGTTGATTCTATTAGAAATTATTTTATTCATGTAATAATTATTTAAATAGAACTTGAAAATAAGAAGGTTTCAATTTTCATTATTTTTAAATCTATCTAAATATTCAATAATGATTCAAAAGTGGTGTTTAATTCATAATGAAAATATGGTTTATGTTGATATTTACTCGATTTAATGGTTTTAGAAAAAATAAATCCTACTCATCAAGAGTGTTTTAATGTTTTGTAATAAAACATGTTTTTTAAATAAACACATGCATTCTATGTAATTTTAAATTCGTTAAATTTGAAAGTGCATTGTATTTGTTTTTTTATCTAATACAAACTAGATTTTGTGATTATATTGAAGAAAATAATTGGACAATATTAAAAATACTTTGGGATCGATTCATTTAGTGAAAAACATTAAAAAATTTAAAATACATTGTTTTCCTAGATCATGTATAAACATCCATTTAATTAACTGAAGAATCTATTATTTACTTGCTTTAGTTTCAACATACATGTTTATATCATATCTAGAAAAAAAAGTATAGTTTTTTCAGCCAAACATTCTAGAATTAACTAACATTTTTAATCAAATCAATACAATTAAATTCAGTATTATGCTATCATAGTTTATTCCAAAACTTATTACATTCATGTATTTTCTCTCTTTTATTATTCCTAACCATAAAAATATTACTCTTTACTATATTGACCCCTCAAAAATTCATGATTAAAATATATACTGTTGAAATTTAAAATATTATTCTATTGAAGAAAGTTTTCCATAAAGAAATTAAGGAATCACTGATTTCAAATCTGAAACTTCTACATATGAAGAGATTACATTATGGTAGACTTTAGAAAACCAGAAGAAAAGAGAGAAGAAAAAGAATGAAAAAATTTCACTTCATTGGACTGTATTGTTATTATAAAACACCTTTACCCATAACACAAACTCAAAACTATCGATCATGTTTTCTTTATTTAATATTTACACTAATATTAATTTCTCAATTTATAATATATCTACCTATATTTTTTAAAAAAAATTAATATTTTTATTTGTTTTAAAATATACTATGTCTCATCCAAACATACTAGAGGAATACAATATTTAATGTAAACATTTTAATCTAAACCTCTAATATATACATGAAAAAATTCATATTACATACCTTCAATGAATAGTTTTCTGGTGAAACACCTCTTGTTCTGCAGTGGAAATGTTTGAAGTTGAAATATATGTGAAAAATGACATGATAAAAAGTGAATTTAAACCCTTTGTTATTCGAATATTCCCATTCCTTGTATACAATACGTAATTACTACATCATTAAATAAAAAGTTTTTTGAAAATGGATCTAGTAAATACATCAAATTATAATGGGAATAACTTATTATATTTAACACCCCATAACAAAAAAAGTTCTTTTCTTATTAACTTTTTTTTAAATGGTAACACTTAATGTCCTCATATAGGGATCTAGTATGAATTATAATATGGAATTCCTCGCCAATAATAACATCCCATTCAATATTATAGAATGGTTACATGATTTGATCAATAATGTATGGATAGAATATGAAAAATCTATATCCCTTCCTAATCTTGGTAGGATGGTTATTGTGATCATAGTGTCTTTTTATTTTTTTCACTCATATCTAGTGTGTATGTAGATAAGGTACTTCAACTTTCAGGGATGGTACTTTTCATGCCACCAATATACCTGCATCCATATCATCAACACATTAAATTTTACCTTAACTTATACCAATATATTCCACTAATTTTATCACTATTTATCATAAGTAATAAGTGCTATAAAATGTTTTTAGTATGTACTGAAAAATATTCCCAAATTGTTTCAATATAACTAATTAGAAAAAGGGATTTTCTACAAATTTATTTTTTTATTTAATTTTAATGAAACCAAACAAAAATATTGTATTGTTCAAATATACAATCAGAAAGAAACAATTGTATTAATGATTTTCTAGGAAGAATGTTGGTAATTCATATCAGTTCCTACTAGGATTTCGAATATTACACAGTCGATTCCCGATTGATTTAATTATTAAGAATAATAATAATAATAATCAAAACCTATAGAATTGTGAATATTATGAATGATCAGTATGAGAAATATGGTATGGAGAAATGATAATAGAAAAACTAAGGAGAAATAGAATACAAGGGTAGGCCTCATCTCCCCTTCCCAAGACACTTTCTCATTGCATAGAATCTTTCCACCCACATTCTCTCACACCCCTCCCCCTTATAACCATCTATTGTCCTACATTATTAATCGTGATGGATACACAACAAATAGTTGTGTAAATAAAATCCAAATTAAAAGTTGGACAAATTAATTGATCTACATTCCCCTATAGTGACCCTTATGGCCCTCATGAAATGCACTTTCTAGGCTAAAGTGGCTCCACAAGCTCCATCAAATAATAGAAGTTGAATAACATGTTAATTATTGAGAAGATAGAAACTGATGATTCAAGATTTAGTTCAGTTCTAGATCCAAATAATACATAATATTTTTTCATAGATCCCATGACCTTCACATCCTCGGAATCAAGTCTATCTTTATATTGAACTAGTTTTGAAGACATTACTTCTTGTATAATCTTCTATTGTTCTTCTAACATAGCCTTTTGTTTTTTTCCTATTATGCCAAAAAATTATATAGGTGTGTAAGAAGAAACCTATTTAGTAAAACGAAATTAATGGATGAATATATTATACGGGTACATTACCTATATGGTGTGGTCCTATTTGAATTAAATTACATGATCATCCCAACCCCCACACACAAATTCATGTGAAAATGAGCCCGTCTTTTGTTCTTCCTTAACTAACTCATCAATTTCTTCATTTAGCATGGACTTTTGGATAGAATTATAGAGTTTAAAAAAATTTATAAATTAGATAAGTAATAAAATATAAAACCCGATGAATCATTATAAAAAAAACCTTTTCAAAGAAATATAATCCCACAGACTTATGTTTTCATCTGACGCAACATTTTTCAACTAAGATTATAAATTCCAAAGGAAAATCCATTTAAAACTGAACTAATCCATTTAGATTTTAAATTAAAATAACATAAAATTTGATGATAGTATATGAAAATATAGAAAAACATTTTGTTTTAAATATACATAATCCAATAAAAAATGCTTCTCTATTTTCCATTGTATTTTTTAAAAAAAATTAAATTATAATTTAAAAATCACTGAAACCTATAAAATAGAAAATCATGAAGAGTTACATTACATGTTTTCTTTTATTTAATTGAAATTAGTAATATTTTCTAACACATATTTTAATATAAATTTTCAAAAAATATAATAGAAAAAAAAAATTCAAAGCCAATAACAGTTAAACAAATCTGTTTTCTATGTCATTTTTTATGAAGATATCTTCCTAAATTAAACACTCAACCAAAAAATAAAATAATTTTTCCATAAAACATGTTTCCTACATTCATTTCCCAAAAATTAGTATAAATGATCTTCTGAGTAATATGAGAACAATTTTTTTGTTTCTCAAAAAATCTATTTTCCATTTTAATTTACAAAAAACTATTCAGTAGATACAAAATTTAATACATTTTATCCTAATCATTCATTGAAACTTTTTCCCCATTTCCACATCCCAAATACTGCTCTCAACCTTCCTTTTCATGCTCTGAAACATAATCTCATTCATTTTCATGATCACCCTCATCAATAGGATTCTCTAGGAATAAAAAATGTTTATGAAACATTTAGGAATTTATTTCCATTAAACAAGCCTATAACCCCACAACCATAATAATAAACTCCTTGTAAAATGAGAGAGATATAAATAGAGGGATAGTAAGAGAGAGAGAGAGAGAGATTGGCCTCCCAATATTCACCTTTTCCTTGAATATATGGAGTCTCTTAAGAATATCTTCCCAATATTCGACCACCTTTGTTGTGTAAGAGAGAATTTTTGGCTCGATTTGGGATTATAATGAATCCAATTCCTTATGACTCTTCCCTTCAAAAAGTTTCATCATGTATGATTCAATGCTTGAATTCATTTCACATTCTTCTGCGCACAACTCTAGAGGGGGTTCAACCCCATGCACCCTTGCTTTATCCAATTAATAATTATTAATACATTTTGAATGTTTCTAGTAACATACCACAAGAGTGTCTATTCTCATTAAATGAATCAAAAATAAAAAATAAAAAAAATAAATCATTCAGTGAAAACACCACAATTTTAACCAATTTTCCAGTCAATAAATACACAATGTTTTTTTGATAACACTAAAACTACATAAAACACAAATCACTAAAGTAATGAATATGTGTTTTTGGATTTCTAATTGAAAAAAGGTTTTCCTGCCACATTTTAAAGTTTATTTCGTCCAAAATTTTCTACCATTCTAAAATTATAATTAAAAAAAATTCTAACACTTATCGGTTATGAAAATAGCATCTGCAAGTGTTTTCTAATTTCTTTTTTAATATATTATTTTATTCCACTTATTTAAGTGGTATTCTAATGAAATTTATGTTTGGGTTATTTTATTAAGAATTGAATGGACACCAATTATATTTTTGAACTGGATAAAATAATTTTTATGTTACATGAATAGTTTTCAATAATTATTGTCAAAAGGATATGTCAGATGTTAGATATGATTCTATCTAATGAATATTTATTTGAATATTTCTATCCTATTCACTTTTCCTCTATTTTAAATTTTAAATTTCATATATATCCAGAGTCTTATTTTTATACATTATATCAAAACCTAGAAAACTTTATGGTCTCTCTATATCTCTCATCTATCTTCTCCCTCACATCCATGTCGGGGGGCCTTTTCCCTCAGGGCTCGGGCACACCTACGCCTTGGCACCCAACACTAGTATTCAACTCCCTGCACTTGGGAATCCATCCTCCTTTGATCCAGACATGCACTAGCACTAGGTGTGCCACCACTACTGGCACACCCGTCAGTGCACACTAGGTGTATACCCTAGCTAAAACACCCCTCCATGCTCATGTTCCCTGACTAATCCATGTGAATTCTACCAACACTTTTTTTGTTCCCCTATTGAACACACATCCTATGATAACCTTTCTAGGACACATCCCACATTCTCTCCAAGATGAGACTTCTTACATGTTCGTGCATGCTGCCCATATAATTCACACACTACCAATCTGCATTCCAAAAACTCGAATAGATGGGAGCACCTACTGGATGGAAATTTATGTCATATCTTGTTTCCCTATTTAAAATTCGTATTGAGATTATCAATATCAAACCTGAACTATTTATTAAACATGTCATCCTATCATGACATTTTAAAACATCTTAGTTTTATATTTAATTTATCATTTAATATATTTATACATATTTTTTATATTTTACATATTTTAATTATTTAAAATTTTTCGTAGAATACAAATAGTTTCCAATAAAAAAATATTCCAATATATACATTAATTTACTAAAAAATAATATTTTTCATTTAATAATATATGCATAAATTTTTTAAAATTTCAAATAATTGTATCATTTCTCATGTTCCATAAACCCTAGCCTGAGTCATTTATTTAATTATGTATCAATTTTGTATTATATTCTCATTTTTTTAGATCGCCACACTGATTAGGGATAGTATAGACTCTGGTTATGTGCCATCCTCATGACACTCACCAAACCATACACATCTCCTATTAAATGTGTGCCTACCATGTACCCTCTTCATTCATGTTGTAATCTATTGTACTATGATTCCATCTCACCAAGGTGCACTATGAACCCCTCCACCATTGCCCAATGCTTTTTTGGGAGTCCTTATAACTGACCAAGCCTCTGTCAGGTCACTTTAGTGTTTAGGCCTCTATTTGGTGATTTGATTCTCACTGTCGTTGTGTCGTGTCTCAAAGGAGTCATGTAATGAATTTTATATATTGTAATCATGAGAATCATAACTATTAGATCATAAATATATGATTCTCATGTGTATTAATGGGTAATAAAATTGTTTTATGACATCTTTTGGATCACATAAATAACATGGAATAGATCTAGAAAAAGGGCTTTATCAGACCTTAATCTTCCTTCAGTTTCTCACATTAGAAAATGAGAGAGAAGCAGAGAGAACTAAAAATTCATCCAAATGGTTGAGATAACTATTCATAAATTTAAATTATATTATTTATAATTTCAAAAATTTCACTTTGATACTTCGAAGTTATAACTTTCATATTAGACTCCTGTGAACATTGTGACTTAATTTAACATTTCATAAATGTAAAAAACATTTTACCCCTCACTTATAACATATTATCATGTTACATAGTAAAATATGAATCATTAACTCGATTCAACCCTCCTTTAATAAATTAATGAACCTTAAATTTACTATGTTTTAAAAAATATATTTTCTGATATTATCTTTTATAATCGTATAACTTATGAATATCTTGAAAAAAAAATTCAACCAACATTACTCTAAAAATTAATAATATACTTGAAGTATTTTTACATGTGATCATTCACACTCAGACATTCATCGACCCTCGCACATGGGGTTCAAATCTTTCTAAACTCCTATTTATCTGAAAAGGTGGAAATTGTGGAAACACGTCTTGTGGGACCCTTATGATCCTGATCACGATAGTAGTGGGGCCAACTCAAAGACCAAAATTGGAGTCTAAAACCCCATCATGGGCCTTAGGTATATATTGAATTTCATAGTTATGAATAGATTCTATGAGAACAGTTTGTATAATATAATCTTTTTGTCTAATTATATCTCATAAAACAGAATGCCCACTTTTTTCATCATCATTTGAGACTTTATTTTTTCCATGAACTTACTGGAATAACTTTCATTATTGTATCATTTTCAATGATTTTTTGAACGTAAAACCATCATGGTCAACCTAAGCCCATGAGATAAAAATTTCTCAACTTTGAAGTAACTAATAATATTTAGATCATTAATTTAATGTCATACCACCAATGACACACTCAACACCAACTACCTCACCATGACATTAATATAATGGGTTTTACCTTGCATAAAAGTATGTGATCAAATGGAATGCATTGATAATGATATTATGATAATAAACAAATATACATTACAATGGATAGGAACAAAAAATGACACATGAAACATGTGGTGTTCTTATTTGTGGGTTAGTCCTCGTGATCTCATCTACTCGACATCACTATGTGTGAACTTCATGAGAAGAAGTCTCGATGATTATGAGTCCCCATTACCTATTTTATTGAAATCATTTATATCATGTCAGTATGATGTAACTGAAACATAGGAAATATATTAAAGATCATTTTAATTGTATCTCAAGGTTCTTATTAAGGCTAGGTACTTCTATATAATTTTTTATAACAAGTAATATAAATACATTATAGTGTAAAATATTAATGCATAAGTATAAACTATATTATGGAAAGAAAAAACATATCTACATATCATTTTATACACATGTAATTTTCATGAAAGTAAACAAAATGATTTAGTTCTAGGGAACCCAATCAAAACACTCTCACATACACTCGATTCAACTGCTAATATTCTGATAGATTACAACATTGCGACTAGAAAGAAGGTTTTATCATATTCAATGCCTTGATGTTGCCTAAAACACATAACTACTAGTCATTCCTTGTAGGTGCTCACATGAATATCAATTTCCAGCCTTTTCATGAATAACCATTTACACTCAATAGGATTTATAAAAACTATTAGGTCTATAAATATCCAAATTTGATTTTATTACTTATATTATATTTCAGAAAAAATGGATTCTTATCATGTAGCAACATAATTTTCATACACTAATTATAGATTAGAGTATTTTTATTATCTTGGTGTAACTATTCACCTACCTCGGTGAAAAAAAATCTATCTAGATCTCTAACCCCTCTAGTAAACCTATGTTGTACTTGTGTCTCAAAAACCTCAACATGTCCCATTATATCTTATAGAGACTATTCCCATACCAACTCTTATGAATAAGGACAATTAACTTCACCAAATTAAATCTTTCTCTCCTTATTTCCATTATAAATGTATTCTCTTTCTAGAAATTTATCTTTTCTTATAACAACCATGTTTTTATCTGAAGGGTTATATAGATTATATCATTTACACTCCTTAGGATCACATATAAAGATATAATTAGTGCACCGAGATACCAATTTTTTACTACATATAGTCTTGAAAAAAATCCTCTCATCCCCATACATGTATGTATGATATACTGGTCATTTTTATATACCACAACATCTATGAAATATCATATTCTTCTTTTTATTGAACTCAGTTTACTGTATGTGTTGATGTTTGCAATGCATATCCCCAAAATGATAAAGGTGGATGATTAGCCACTAAAAAAGATAATATTAATTTTAATAATATATAATTTACATGAGATTAATTATTTACAAACACCATTTTTAGTTCACATTACAATTTGAACATTATTTCACATTATAATTGTAATTCCTCCTTAAAATTAACTATTATATGGTGCATTTTTGAAGACCTCCTAAAATTTTTGATTGTCTTTAAATTATTTTAATATTTAATTTTTAGGTCTCCCAAACTATGGGGAACAATATATCCATCTAGAGCTATTCAATATTCACTTGGTATGATGACTAATGTTGGAATTGAACCTAGAAAATTATGGATGAAGTGAACTACATAATTTACTAATAAAATAAATATATCAGCCATGATAAAATCACAATGATAGAATTCATTTAACTAGAGATATAGGGTATCATGGGTAAAATTTCATTCAACAGTAACTGGAGGTAATTATTCTGTTTTAAGGCATTTACATATGGCCCAATTTGAAGATGAATTTTTTTTCCCAATTCCTTATCTTAGACTACCATCCCACCATTGCGGTCATATCATCAAAATAAAGCATTCAATTGGGATGAAATTTTAAAATCTGTTAGGGGAAATCAGAGGATTTAGTTTCTTATTTTGTGGACCACTCCAATTTGGCCATCTAGAAGCTCATTTCGGTGCCTCTTTTGGGTTGATGCATGATGGGTCATATTTTTTTCAAGGGTAGAAAAGTCTATTACCCCTAAAATTTTCACCCACCCATGAATATCCTCATTAATTGTAAAATAATATATTATTTGGGGCCTTACCAAAGGATTTAAAACTTCATAGTTAAATCGGTTGTTGTGGCGGAGTTGGAAGAATATTTTGTATGATTTCATTTTAATGTCATGCTTCCAATTTGATGTTGTAATTGCATTTCTTTATCCTTTATATTGATTTAGTTCGCATTAGATTCATAGTAAAATATTTTTTTATCCACCTATTTTATTCTTCATATCCCATTGATACCATTACCTCATGGTGTGAACTTATTCACACAGTATCTTGTGAAATTCTTCACACAACAGTGGATTGATTTCTATTTCACTATTTTTCTACTTCAATTCTACCCATGTGAGTCTACCTATCACTTCCATTGATAGAATAACATAAATGGAAGGATAACCCTCTTATGGGATGATCTAATAGAAGGGAAATGGGATGTATTAAATGTGATTTCCCACTCTATTAATGACTAATCACTTCATTTTATTTTGAATTTGTTTGATGATCTTAATACTTCTTTGTCCATGATGAATTTTCAGGCCACACACTTGAAGTGCTAATACAGACCATTACCTTGGATTTATAAAAATAAATACCCCAAGTATATATTATATTAGCATCATTTTTTTTATTAAAACAATAAGTTAATAATTTTATTATCTATTTAAATGAATCACTCTCGTGTCAGAGAAATTGAAATTGTTAAAAATTAATTTCATCAAATCCATCCCTTTTAATAGCCTAGGATTATCTCTTTCTTATAAATTGAACTCACATAGGTCACATAGTATTTTTTAACGAAAGTCCATTCAACCCAAATATATGCTACTTCATATCCAAAATCAATCTCTATAGAATGTGTGTCCATATGACCATCTTAGGAATCTTAGGATTTAAAAAACAAAGCTACACTACAAGTGACCACTTCAACCCTAAACATGGGTAAATTTTGGTGAGGCCTAATTTTGGAACTAATTTTAGGGAAAAAATTAAGTTATCTCACCATTCATTCTATTATCCCCCATTATGCTTTTCTCACATCAAATTATACAATCATTTCCCCTTTTTTCACATTTCATGGAGAATTTCTGCCTAAACCATAGAATAATCTTAGCAAATTGTTATGGTGGATAGTCCTAGGATTAGAGGGCAAGTACGCGTAGGGTTAACATTAAACTAGATCATAATATTCATTATACTCTAGATTCCAAAATTGAGCACAGTCAAATATAAGTTCTTCAATTAAATTAACTCGTGAACCCAAATGGGAACCAAAATAGAAATCCAAATTAAGAAGCCCCTAACATGGTAAATTAAGTCAGTCAAACTTTCAATGACTATCTCACACCATCTCGGACCAATTAAATATATTTAATTAGATATTATAAAATAGGATAATCATGGTATGTCTTCAAACCTCATGTCTTGAACCCCCTTCAAACCATTTATGGTATGGAGTTGGAAATTTTGTACTTTAATGTTAAGGATTTCAATGAAATTGTTGAAACCATGTTCCCCCTATATCAGATTGAGTTGGCTAAGATGAGGCTCATTACTTTCTCACTAAAGGATATATTCATGAATTGGTTTAAAAACCTAAGACCTATATCAATTCACTATTGGGACCCATTACAATGAGAATTCTAAAAAACATAGTTCCCCCATCACAAACAAATTTCACATAAAAAGTGATTCCAAAACATTTCAAAAAAATTAAGTGAGTCATTTTATGAAAAAGTGGAAAGTTTAAAGACAAAAAATATCATACCTCACCATTAATTTGTAATCCCATAATAATTTGAAATCTTTTATGAAAGTATGGTGACATGTGTATGATCGAAATAATGATGTAGATGCTCAATTTACAAGAGGGGGGTGAATTGTATACTTTAAAAATTCCTTTGGAACCTTTAAAGTTAGTTATGAATAAATATGTTTTCCTTAAGCAAAGGAAAGGGCTAAGTTTAACAAAGTTAAACTAAGAAAATTCACAACACCTCTAACACCGAATACAAACTTCGAAATAGATTCCGAAAGTAGGTTCCGGAAATATGGTTCCGGAAATTGGAACTTAACAAAAGATTACAATATGATATTCTACCTTAAAGCGTATAGAATCTAAATGAAACAGAGTACAAGTAAGGAAGTATAAGAAAGTTATACTTTCCTTATAATACAAAATGCAGCGGAATATAAACAAGTAGTTAAACTATAAGTAACAAGATATAAGTCTTTTAACCCAAAGAGAAGGGTATCCAACAACCTTGGATAAAGGTCCCTTGATTTATACTTTCAAGCAAGTCGGTCTTACCCACACCAGGGTAAGCCCTCGATACGAAGATCGGAGTCTCTGTCTTGCTATCCCCGCAAGCCCTCAACTTCAAGGTAGTTGGCAACCTCTATCTTCCTCATCAAGGAAGCCCTCGAACTTTAAGGTAGTCGGCACCTCTGTCTTCCTATCCCCGGAAGCCCTCGAATGTTATCACCAATATTCGGAGTTGCACGAAGCTGTTGAGAGTTAATAAGAGCCTCTCTCTCTATAAATCACTTCAAGCATGTGATCACATGAGTCGAAGATCTGTCAGCCTTTTTTCCATCAGTACTGAGCTCTTTCAAATGAACTCATATTTATAGGTAAGGTCGGCTCCTTCTCCAACGGTCATATTTTCCTTAAAGATCAGAGGGACCTGTAGACGTGTCACTTAGACAACGGTTAGTTTATAACAAAATAGACGACATCGTTTTATAACAAAACAAGTGTAACAGAATGTACGACATCGTTTTAAACTCTAACATAAAAGTTTGGAATGAAAGCTTCGGAGTAAAGGTTCGGAGTGTAATGAAAATAATAAAGAGTAGACAAATTATAGAAGTGTAAGAAGAATAAAAGTTCAGAGTTTAAAAAATATTTTTCGGAGTCTGAATTAATTCATAGTGTATAAAACAAAGATGATCAGATTCTGTTTAATAGGAGAATTTGGAATGATAATTCGGAATGATAATTCATCATCATAATTTGTATTGAGAATTCGTCATCGAACATCATAAGAATTCGTTATCCTGAATCTGGAGTAGAACTCAATCAGAGTTCGTATCCGGAATTTGGAATGAAACTTTATTACAGTTCTTATCCCGAATTCGGAGTGAAACTTCCTTACAGTTCTTATCCAGAATTCGAATCCTAAAACAGAATACTTCATATCAAAGTTTCAAGTATTTCCGAGAAAATAGAAATGAATCCGAATCTTATACTTAAGAAAAAATCTAGATGAAAATATGATAAGGATAGTTTTTCTTATAAAAACGATTTTCCTTATAAAAGCAATTTTCCTTAAGAAAGCAATTTTCCTTATAAAAGCAATTTTCCTTAAGAAAGCAATTTTCCTTATAAAAGCAATTTTCTTAAAGATAAGGTGTTTGTGATTTTCAAAACAAGAAGTAATGGAAAAGTCATAAGGAAAACCTTATTGACTCAACAATCTCCCCCGTTTTGGAAAACACTAACATCCTTACGAAAAAGAAAATCTAAGAATAAAGAAAACATTAAGGCTTATCTCCCTTGGTTTTAAGGAAATTGATGAATACGACTAACTCCCCCTTAGGCTTTGAAACTCTAAGGATCGTATTCTAGATTTTCGGAGTGACATTTCATTACGAAAAAGAAAGTCTTCTTTAATGAAAAACTCCCCCTTAGATAGACTCTTATTAGAGTTCTTTTTCCTTTAAGGATCTTTTCCTTCTCCCCTTTAGATAAACTCTCATTGGAGTTCTTCTTTTTCTTAAGAATCTTTTCCTTCTCCCCCTTTGTGATTTTCAAAAAGAAATCGAGGGAATGAAAAAAAACAAAGTACCTGAAAAAATTAGTAATAACAACAAAAGAAACGAGAGGCACAATTATAATTAGGTTTAAAATCTCCACAACAAAGAAAATTAGATACAAAAAAAGATTGGATTTAGTTATTTCGTATCTTTTTCCTTCGACATGAGCCCCTTAAGGATAGTCTTGATCTTCTTCAGCTCTTTATGATCTTCTTCCGCTTGCTTCTCTAAGACCACTATTCTTGCACTTTGAACTTCAATTCTTTCTTCCTGGGCTTGAATCTTTTCTTCCTGAGCCTTCATCTTTTCTTCCTGAGCTTTCATCTTTTCTTCATGAGCCTTCATCTTTTGTTCAAACTCAATCCGATGATCCCTTTCAAACTTCTAGTTTTGAGAAACGGAATTCAGCTTGCCATTCAGATCTCTGATTTCTTGAATCCGGAAGTTCTTTTCATCTGTCAGCTTCTCTTCAAAGGATGACGTTAACTCATTTATCTTGTTGTCCTCAGTCTCAAAGGCATCTTTAACATTGTCTTGAAACTCATCGAATATCCTCATCTCTTCCACAGTCTTCCTTGACCAGCTCGTCATTCTCTTGCAAGATCTTTTGTGGGCTTCATAGCCAACAAGAAAAGATTTGAATTCAGCTTCAATCTCGACATACTTATCCATAACCAAGGATACGGAATCTGTTTTCTGATTTAGAGCATGTTGGAGCATTTGGCATCTTGAGTCTATAGTTGAGATGGTCGGAATGGAACCAACTAACTTCCTCAAAGATTGAACAACAAAGTCATGTCCCAATGAGGATGACTCCGAATCTGAAACTTTACTTGGAAATTTTCTTCCTCAACAAGCTCCAACTTCCTTTTATAAGAATCACCAATTTCTCTTTTCTTTCTAGCCACTGATTTCGGAGTCTCAACAAGGAGTTTATTTACCTTGTCTTTTTTCGGAATCGATTCTTGATCAGGAGTTCTCTTCTCACCAGTAGACACTTGAATAATATCATCAACAACTTTTTGAACAACATCTTCCTCATTCTTATCTTTCTCTGGAGTTACTAACTTAGAGGATTCAGCCTCTGAAGTTCAGAGTGATAGGTGTTCCGAAGGTGACCCCATATAATTATCTACTTCTTTCAATAAGTCTCTTGTTTCACCACTTCCTTCAGCAACAACTTCTTCCCCTTCCACTTGTTGAATATGCTCGAGTTGTTCAACATGTTCAGTTGTAATATCTTCCGGAAAATCAAGGTTTCTTTATGGAGTCTCAGGTAAAGATTCCAAGGAGAAAGATCTCAGAACTAGAATACTTCTGGATACCATCTCATTAAACTTTAACAATGCTTGGACTGCCTCGGCTTCTGTCATCTTCTTCTTGAGCTTCTTTTCCTTTACTTGTTTTTCAAGCTCATCAGCAGTTTTTTCCTTCAATGACTTAGCCTCCGCAGGGTCCAGTCCGAACTGCGGATCCCCTTCATTCCTTTTCTCTTTATCTGCTCTCCACTTCACGACAACCTCATCAGGATATGCCATCTTCTTCTTTGGTTTTGGGGGTGCGGTTTGAACTTCCTTAGATTTAGGATCCTCAACTTCAACTGAAACCTCTTTCAACTTTCCTTTCAATACCGGTTTGGATGATTCCGGTTCAGCAACCTTCGGAGCCACTTCTTCTTGATTGGGCAAATCAAAGAACTCACCAGTCTCCTTGTTGAAAACCACATCCATCCTCTTAAGGGTATCATCACTGACCAACAAAATTTTACAAACCCTTGGCTTAGATCTGCAAGCTTCCTTGAAAGACTCAAGGCACCGAACTATCAACCTCGATAAAATTGCTGGGTACATTACGATCTGGGCTCTGAGATTTCCTTTCTTAAGATTATCAATGGTTATAATAATGTGTCCCATGAAGTTGTACTTCCTTAGGTTTATCAAGAAATCTATGATATAGATCTCACTCTTCTTCAAACTGTCTTTATCACCTTTCCTCAGTACGATAAGCCCTTGCACCCACAACTCTAGAATCCGGAAATTTGTAGGCAAACTAGCAATCTTCGGAGCTTTTTCATCTGAGAGTCCGAGAGTTTTCAAGGATTTTTCCTTGTCGAAGCTACCCTTTGAATCCGGAAACACATGAGAAATAAACTCAGCTTCACCTTCATTATTCAGCCCTACCAAGCTGGCTGCCTTAGCATAAGAAAGTTTGTAAGTCTTTCCATAAGACTTGAAAGAAAACTTCTCCCTATTATCTTCCTGAAAGAAGGAAACTGTTTCATAGAACTCAATAAGTAACTCTGTAAAAACATCATCTTGGTTCCCCGGTTTGGATACAGCAATATCTTCCCAGCCATTCAACTTAATGTTCTTTGAAATAAGAGAATCATAGTTGTTGAAGAAATCCGGATGGACTAGCCTTTCTCTATAAACTAACCATTGTGAAATAGGCTTGGTGGAAGACATTTCTTGAGAAGCTAACTCCACAGACTTTCGGATCTGATGACCTCTTAGAAGTTCGGAACGGAGAAATCTGATGTTCAGAACGGCCTTAAAACAGAGAGGCAGAGATTCGAGACGCTGGAGCTTGAAATCGATGTGGGACAAGCATTTGGGTCCCCTTTATATAGGCAGTGAGATGACGGTTCAGCTTCCTTGGTTGATCGAACGGTTTATATAAGCTGAGATCAGATCTGACGGTTGAAAATTTGAATCCGATCTTTTTGAGGTTTTTATTAAATCAGAGAATTAAGAAAACTATAATCCGAAAACATAATACAAGAAAATGTCAGCAAGTAAAATATGACTACGAAAACTTGGGTAAGGGAATCATACCTCTCGGATTACCTTAGGTAGATTATTCATATTTGGTAACATTCTAAAAAAACATTTACAACGAAAAATAAATTCAGTAAGAAAAACTCAGTACGAAAAACTCAGTACATAAATTTTATAAAAAAAATTGAAAACGAAAAACTTATTATGAAAGATTCGGTACGGAAATCCCGTTATGAAAATACCAGTACGAAATTTTCCATTCCGGAAATTTTCAATACGAATACTTCCATTCCTGAAGTATTCTGTATGAACATGTCCATTCTGGAAAAATTGTGGTTCCGGAAATCTCCATTCCGTAAATCTTCGTTCCGAAAAGTTTGAAAACAAATTTTTGAAAAACTTTGTTATTCTATCAAACAAATGTACCCCCCCTATGAAAATGAGTGTATTGCTGTAAGGAGACTTTTTCAACAGAAAGTTAATTAAGGAGGATTACCTTATGGTTATCATTCCTAACTTCTGTTTAATATATTCAAATCTATCAGAAGGCAATGATTTTGTGAAAATATCAGCAAGTTGATCTTGCGTTCCAATAAACTGAAGAATAATATCTCCTTTAAGTGTGTGATCCCTAAGAAAGTGATGCCTAATATCTATGTGTTTTTCACGGGGGTGATGTGCAGGGTTCTTACTAAGGGAAATGGCACTTGTGTTATCACACAAAATTTGAGTTTTAGTAAAACTCAAGCCATAGTCTGTGATTGTGTGTTGCATCCATAACACTTGAGCACAACAACTTCCAGCTGCTACATATTCGGCTTCAGTAGTGGAAAGTGATACAGAATGTTGCTTCTTGCAGGACCAAGAAACTAGTGAATCTCCTAAGAAATGACAAGTTCCGGATGTACTTTTTCTATCCATTCTACATCCACCAAAGTCAGCATCAGAAAATCTTTTTAGAACAAAATCATTTCCAGAAGTATAAAATAATCCTAGATCCATGGTTCCCTTAAGGTAGCGAAAAATTCTTTTTTCCGCCTTTAACTGAGATTCCTTAGGATTGGATTGATATCTTGCACATAAGCATACTGAAAACATTAAGTCTGGTCGACTAGATATTAAGTATGTATACTTCCTATCATACCTCTAAAATATGTTTGATCTACTGGTTTCCCAGCTTCATCAAGATCTAAGGAGTTTGAGGTACCAATAGGCGTACTTATACTCTTAGTGTTGTCATAACCATAATTTTTAAGAAGATCTTTAATATACTTATATTGAGATATGTAGATTCCTTCTGGTTTTTGAGAAACATGAAATCCAAGGAAAAATGTTAACTCACCCATCATACTCATTTCAAACTCAGATTTCATTAGACAAGCAAAAGAGTCAGTCAAAGATTGCTGAGTTGAACCAAATATAATGTCATCAACATAAATTTGAACAATTAAAACATTTTTCTTATCTTTCTTTATAAAAAGGGCTGGATCTTCATTTCCCTTAACATAGTTATTTTGATGCAAAAATCCAGTGAGTCTATCATACCATGCTCGTGGGGCTTTTTTAAGACCATACAAAGCTTTGGTAAGTCTAAAAACATGATCCGGATGTTTTGTATCTTCAAAGCCAGGAGGTTGTTCAACAAAAACTTCCTCTTGAACATAACCATTAAGAAAAGCACATTTCACATCCATTCGAAACAGTTTGAAATTAAAGAAAGCTGCAAAGGCAAGTAGAATACGAATAGATTCAAGTCTAGCTACTAGAGCATAGGTTTCTTCATAGTCTATTCCCTCTTGCTGATTATAGCCTTTTGTAACAAGTCTAGTTTTATTTCTAACAATGACTACATTTTCATCACATTTATTTATGAAGACCCATTTTACTCCAATAATGATGTTTCCTTAGGTCTTTCAACAAAGGTCCAGACTTTATTCCTTTCGAGTTCATTTAGTTCATCTTGCACGGCTTTGATCCAATCATCATCACCTAAAGCTTCATCAGTGCTTTTAGGTTCTCATTGGGAATGAAATGCTAGATGTTCTATTTCATTTCTTAAGGAACTTCTAGTCCTTACAGGTTGATTTACATCACCAATGATACTATCACTGGGATGATTCTTAAGAAACACCTGATTTGGGTTTTGTAAAACCTGTTCATCAACATAGGGTAAAAAGTCTTCTGGGGTAAATGTTTCAGAAGTATCTTCTTGAACATTATCCTTATCAGAAGGTTCTTCTATCAAAGGTTGATAATCAGTTTTTGAAAACACATCCGAAGATGTAGGTTGAGGTGGTTTAAAAACAAAAGGATCCGAATCATCAAATTTTATATGTACTGTTTATTCAATAGTGCAAGTATTTTTATTAAAAACTCTATAAGCCTTAGAGGTTGTGGAATAGCCTAAGAAAATACCTTCATCAGATTTTGGTGCGAATTTATGTAAGTTATATTTAGTATTCAAAATGAATAATTTGCAACCAAAAACCTTGATGTAAGATAGTCTTGGTTTTCTACCATTACATAACTCATAAGGAGTTTTATTAAGAAAAGGTCTAATCAAAACTCGATTTATAGTATAACAAGCAGTACTTACAGCTTCAGCCCAGAAATGTCTAGCAATAAAATATTCACTCAACATGGTTCTAGTTATTTCTTGAAGAATTCTATTTCTTATTTCAACTACACCATTCTGTTGAGGAGTTCTAGGTGCTGAAAAATTGTGAGTAATACCTTTCTTACTACAAAAAGTTTCAAAATCAGAATTTTGAAATTCTCCTCCATGATCACTATGAATAGTTTTCAATGGAAGGTTTGTAACATTTCTAACATGAGCTCTAAAACTTTTGAAATAAGAAAAAGCTTCAGATTTCTTTGCTAGAAAATAGACCCAAGTAAATCTAGTGTAATCATCAACTAGAACAAACACTTAGTATTTGCCTCCAATACTTCCAGTTTGTGTTGGACCAAAAAGATCCATGTGCACTAACTGTAATGCATCAGTTGTTGAGACTTCACCGATCGATTTAAAACTAGATTTATGTTGCTTTCCATATTGACAAGGATCAAAAACTTTAGAATAATCAAATCTAAGCTCTGGTAGATCCTTAACTAGTTTCTTCTTAGAGAGTTTACATAGGTTCCTAAGATTACAGTGACCTAGTCTTCTATGCCATAACCAGGAATGATCTTCCATTGCACTTAGGCAAGGTAAATCTTGGCTTCTGAGGTATTCTAAGTTTAGATTGTAAACATTCTCTAGCCTTTTGGCTGAGAGAATAAATTCTTCCTTGGAATTGTGAACTAAACACTTATCATTCCTAAAATTCACAATGTAACCTTCATCACATAACTGACTTATGCTAATGAGGTTGTGCTTAAGACCCTTAACAAAAAGAACATTTGAAATCAATGTTTTACCAAGAAGAACAATATTACCAATACCAATAATCTCCCCTTAGCATTATCTCCGAAATTTACCTTTCCTCCTTTCGTTTTGATAATCTTTTCAAAATAGCTTTTGTTACCAGTCATGTGTCGGGAACATCCACTATCCATGTACCATGTATTGTTGCTGGTAATTTCTTTATTTTCCTGAAATCAAGAAGAATCTTAGACTTTCGGAATCCAAACTTGTTTGGATCCGAGATTTCCAGACAATAAAATTTTAGGTACCCACATCTTCTTAGAAAAGTAAGCTTTGTGAAATCCTAGAGATTGGGTTTTGTTTAAGGAACAATTCTTTTCCCAATGACCACCACATTGACAGTTGGTACAAAATGGGGCACTTTGAGGAACAAAATAATTGTTACTAAAAATTGGTTTTGCATGAGTATAACCAAATCCGGATTTATTTCTTAATGGTCGTATTTGGGAATACATTTTATCAAAATTTTCCTTACCATGGGTAAAGTTTGATAAATACTTCATTAAGGAAAAAATTTCGGACTTGAGTTTTATAACCATGTTTTTATCCTCAAAATCATTAGTTTTTAACTAGATTTAGGCTCGAAAACATTTTTCTTAGAAATTACTTTTTCTAATTCTTTATAATGTTTGTTCTTCTCAGAACTTACTTCCTCAAGATTTTTTGAAATACTTTCAAAATCAGCATTTTTCATATCAAGATCTTTAGAAGGATCCGATATCTCTTTTGTAACAATAGAATTCCTAGAGTTTCCTTTATCAAGTTTCTTATTGAGTTTCGAATTCTCAACCTCATGAAGTTCAGCAAACCTAGAGACTTCTTCATATGTAGGTAAAGTATTTTCTTCATCATAAGAAGATTCTTCATCCGAAGAGTTATAATACTTACTATCATTGGAATTTAAAGAAACATTGGTCAATGATTCATCATTTCGTACCTTAGCCATAAAACAATGATTATCAATAAGTAATCTGGCTATAAGACCAAGATTCTTCTGTCCTAAAGATTCATAATCAGAAGATTCATCTGAAGAGTCACCACCACTGGCACTCCAGGTGTCATTAGCTTTCAGAACTTTCTTAGCTTTGGCTTTATAATAGTTCTTTCTGTTCCATTCTGAATGCCTTTCTTTCCTTTCATTCTTTTTGAGCATAGGGCAATCTAGTCTAATATGTCCAGCTCTCTTGCATTCATAACAAGTAACTTCTCTTTCTTTCTTATCTTTCCTGTCCTTTTTCTTATACTTGGATTGAAAATTTCTCTGTCCAGCTATCTTGTTCATTTTTCGAGCAAGATTTTATAGTTCATTTTCAGAGACATCACTCTCACTTGATTCGGATTGGAAAATAACTTTCTTAGACTTGGATCTGGTTACTCTCTCAGGAGTCTTAGTTTTTATCTGATTTGACGTTGTAGTAAAAGCAACAGTACCATTTCCATTCTTCTTCTTGATGTTGTCAGCATCTCTCTTCATTCTGGTTTCATGTTGTAGAAGAGTTCCAAATAGCTCATCAAGAGTAATTTGAGTGACCTTCCTGTTCTCATCTATAGCTGTTCTTTTGGATTCCCACTCATTGTTCATAATATCAATTATCTTATCCACAAGAGCATCATCATCTAGACCTTTCTCTCCCATAGATTGTAGACTATTGACTATAGTCATAAATCTCTGTTGAACTTTACAGATAGGTTCTCCATAAGGAAAATTGAAACCATGATATTCTGCTCTAAGCATAGCTCTTCTAGTCTCAATCACTTTAGATATTCCAAAGTGTGTAACCTCTAACTTCTTCCAGATACAGTTAGCTGCTTCACAAGAAGAAATTTGGCTATATATATTCCTAGTCATTGAACAAAGTAAGGTATTGCGTACCTTATAATTGAGTTGATATTCTTGCTTTTCCTGATTAGTAAAAGTTATGACTTCCTTGTCAGGAATTTTATAGTCACCAGTAAGAATAACAAAGTTATCCACTCCAGTATTGATAACAGAAGTCTTCATTCGATCTCTCTAGTATTCATAATCATTACCATCAAAGATTCGTGGTCTTGTAGGATTTAGATTATCAATTGATCCAACATTAATTCCTGCCATACTTGAAAAATCCTTCGATACACAAACTCGTTAGTAGGAAAAGTTCATAATAACAAAGTTCTGAATGGGAATGTTCTGAATGGGGATGTTCGGAATGAAAAAGTGAGCAAGAAAAACTTATTCGTAAGTATAAGTATTTTAGAGACCTGCTCTGATACCAATTGTAGGATCGAAATAATGATGTAGATGCTCAATTTACAAGAGGGGGGGGGTTAATTGTATACTTTAAAAATTCCTTTGGAACCTTTAAAGTTAGTTATGAATAACTATGTTTTCTTTAAGCAAAGGAAACAGCTAAGTTTAACAAATTCAAACTAAGAAAATTCACAACACCTCTAACACCGAATACAAACTTGGAAATAGATTCCGAAAGTAGGTTCCAAAAATATGGTTCCGGAAATTGAAACTTAACAAAAGATTACAATATGAGATTCTACCTTAAAGCGTATAGAATCTAAATGAAACAGAGTACAAGTAAGGAAGTATAAGAAAGTTATACTTTCTTTATAATAAAAAATGCACTGGAATATAAACAAGTAGTTAAACTATAAGTAACAAGATATAAGTCTTTTGACCCAAAGAGAAGGGTATCCAAAAACCTTGAATAAAGGTCCCTTGATTTATACTTTCAAGCAAGTATGTCTTACCCACACCAGGGTAAGCCCTCGATACGAAGATCAGAGTCTCTGTCTTGCTATCCCCGCAAGCCCTCAACTTCAAGGTAGTTGGAAACCTCTGTCTTCCTCAGCCAGGAAGCCCTCGAACTTTAAGGTAGTCGGCACCTCTGTCTTCCTATCCCCAGAATCCCTCGAATGTTATCACCAACATTCGGAGTTGCACGAATCTTTTGAGAGTTAATAAGAGCCTCTCTCTCTAGAAATCACTTCAAGAATGTAATCACATGAGTCGAAGATCTGTCAGCCTTTTTTCCATCAGTACTGAGCTCTTTCAAATGAGCTCCTATTTATAGGTAAGGTCGGCTCCTTCTCCAACGGTCAAATTTTCCTTAAAGATCGGAGGGACCTGTACACGTGTCACTTAGACAACGGTTAGTTTATATCAAAATAGACAACATCGTTTTATAACGAAACAATTGTAACAGAATGTACGACATCATTTTAAACTCTAACATAAAAGTTCGGAATGAAAGCTTCAGAGTAAAGGTTCAGAGTGTAATGAAATTAATAAAGAGTAGACAAATTATAGAAGTGTAAGCAGAATAAAATTTCAGAGTTTAAAAAATATTTTTCGGAGTCTGAATTAATTCAGAGTGTATAAAACAAAGATGATCAGATTCTGTTTAATAGGAGAATTCGGAATGATAATTCGGAATGATAATTCATCATCATAATTCGTAATGAGAATTCATCATCGAACTTCATAAGAATTCGTTATCCTGAATCTGGAGTAGAACTCAATCAGAGTTCGTATCCAGAATTCGGAATGAAACTTTATTACAGTTCTTATCCAGAATTCGGAGTGAAACTTCCTTACAGTTCTTATCCAGAATTCGGATCCTAAAACAGAATACATCATATCAAAGTTTCAAGTATTTCCGAGAAAATAGAAATGAATCTAAATCTTATACTTAAGAAAAAATCTAGATGAAAATATGATAAGGATAGTTTTTCTTATAAAATCGATTTTCCTTATAAAAGCAATTTTTCTTAAGAAAGCAATTTTCCTTATAAAAGCAATTTTCCTTAAGAAAGCAATTTTCCTTATAAAAGCAATTTTCCTTAAGAAAGAAATTTTCCTTATAAAAGAAATTTTCTTAAAGATAAGGTGTTTGTGATTTTCAAAACAAGAAGGAATGGAAAATTCATAAGGAAAACCTTATTGACTCAACAACATGTTACAAACAATTCATTAACATGATGTGTAATGAATCCTTAAAAAAATCCCCCTATGATTCTTATGAATATCAGAAAAAACTAGATGAACAAAAACAAACATAGGGAACATCACCTTACTATGAAAATCCACTAAAATCTAGTGGAATTCACACCCTTTGTGAAGAAGAAATGCTTAGTAAAAAACTTGTTTCACTCACTCTGAGGGTTGAGGAGATCAATCATAAAAGGTCTATGAAATCAAAATTGTTGACCCATTTTCACAATTAATGAAAAATATGAACAAAATACCAATAAATCCCAACAATATCTTACATAATAGATCTTCCTTTAGAGGTACCACCATAGGAGGTTAATACTATAAACATTCAGAAGCCATAGTACCAAAACACTTTCAATCTAATGTACAATGACCATCTAGGATCATTTTGGAAATATAACCAACAACCTAGCCAGACAAAAATACTAAACCCCTACCCATCCACATGAATTTTCAAATCCATAATTAGTTCCAACCACAATCGGTTCAATACTAATATCCTGATATCCAATACAAGGAACCCTTCTAGCAACCCATTCAAAAGAAAATACAATAACCATTATATCCTATTGGGACAAAAAAACAATCACAAACCCCTACCTAATATGTAACTATAAAATTAAATTAACAATTGAGTAAAAAAATGATTAAAATTAACTCTTATGTATCATCGCTTAAAAATTAATTGAAAACCATTAATACTGGAAAGACACCCATACATACTCAGGTTGTCCTATTTGTTGGAGATGGTTTTCTAGAACAATCTTATGGGTACTTTATGCTTAATTGTATTTATATTTTTAAAAATTAATAAAATATTTATCACATTATGACTAATCTTATATATAACATATTATGTGATAATTTACTAAGAGTAGTTATCGAGATAAAATGTCATAATAGGTCCTAGATATGATGAAAACCCATAAGTGCTACAACACTATTCTTAAATATGTGTTCTATAGCTGGATGATATAATTTTAGGGATATAAATAATATAATCTATCAGTAATTGAGACTCATATGACATTGAGGCAACTTCTCATGGTGTACATCATTGGTAATATCCAGTGTAGGAAATTATAACAAGATGAACAAAACGTACAAAATTCACATTTATATTTTTCATTGGTTATTCTTATCTTTGGATGTGTGTATTGATCCTTAGACTTTATGATTATTATTACTGAGTATTATGAGTATCATACTTTTATGTATTGTAGAAAACCAATGGGACTTCTGTTCACAACAAGGTAGGAAACATTGGACACATCACAAGAAATGTTGCATTAATGAATAATGTGAGAATTTATTTGTCCCTTATATTCTTTAAAATACGTTTTTTTTCATTCCATTTGATGGAAAAGTTATGTACTAAATAAATCCATCGTTATGGTGTTCTATAGGCAGGTTTCATTTCTGAAAATTCAAAAAAAAAACAGGCATCGAGCACATAGGTTGATGGCACTAGCATGAAACCTTCTTGATTAGAGATATCATGATAAATGGATTAGATTACACAGTAAGCATGAAAATGATGTATTATGTCATTGAGACATTAACTACTCTCAATCGATTCCTTGGCATGTTTGTAAATTCTAACCGTAGAGTTTAAGCTTCTTCTCCAAATGGAAATACGAAAGAGACCAAGAGGGTCCCACACTACATGTATCCAGCTTCTCAGTTATATAATATTTTATTTTTTATTTTTTAACTATTTGAATGATTGTTATTCCGTCACATGGTCTAATAATTGTTCAAGTATGCATGATCTTAAATATTATGTCACAAGTTATTCATGAAAATATTTTGTGAGAAGAATATTTAATAAACATGTATTTACTTTTTAGTGAATATAATATTTAATTATTTATTATTGAATAGTGCAGTGATATTTATTTATTAACTATATAGTCACTATTCAAGGCCCTATAAATATTGTGGATTAATATCATTTTGAATTTTTAGGTCTGGTGAAAAATAATATATATTTAATATTATTTGATTAAATAATATTTAATTTAATTCTCAAGTTAAGACCATTTCATGGATATAATATTTATATTATTATTTTAAAATACTGGGTTCCACAAGTGATTAAATAAATATTATAGGGAGCTTGTGAAAGTATTTATTTCATAACTATAGGGGTATTTAAACCCAATTAAATTATTTTCTTATTAAGAAAATTCAATTTTATTTCCACAATGGAAACTATTGAGAATCGTCATAAACACTAGAGAGCTCCATCTCCAAGAATCCTCGAATAAATAGAGATTCATCTTCTGTTACCTCCCAATTGTGAGTGTAGAGGGTTCGATTATGAGGATTTGGATGCGATTCTTGTGGTGATCATAGTCAAGAGATGCATTTGATAAGACCTGTTGTGTTATCACTCAAACACTCTTATGGAGAAGTTTGATGATTTTAAGAACACATGTGTATCACTATTAAAGGGAATATTCTCTTGATTCCTACTATACAATGATAGTATAATTCATATCAATTTTTTGATCCATCAATGAAGGTATAATTCACAATATGAAATTATTTGATTTCATTAATTAATTAAAAATAATATGTGATGATCATTTCCTTGGTTCTAGTGTATTATACCATGTTTATTTTATTTTATTAAATTTTGTGGATTATAGAGTTTATATTCATGGAAACATGGATTCATAATCTATAAGGACAAAAAAACAATGTAGGTCAATACATGTCACAGGCTTTTATAGTTTATAGACCCTTCACCATAACCTACCTTAAGGGGATAATCTCATTACACACAAACCTCTCATGAAAAACTAATATAAATGACTTTCATAAGTGGTAAATCCATTAAAAAACCTAAATAAACAATTCCACAACCATTAAGAGATTTAAAATCACATGAAAATGAGAAATAACCACCCTCAAATTCTGAAAAATCCAATGAGAATGCAAAGGAACGAGAACCACACTAAAAAATCAAAAAACCTGCTCCCTTCCCTCAATGTATGACAGTAATATAAAAACAATAACTTATTAAAAATTTGAGGAAAATATTCTATTAGATTAATTTGAACATTACCCTTCTCAATTCAATTGAATCCACTCTGGAAAAAAATACATTCTTTAAAGAGTTGTGTGATTTTAAAAGTAAATTTTCACATAAAAACCAAGTCCTTGTGGTTTAAATTATGAGTAACTCCATTCAAAGGATCATTACTCCTAATTTGAAAGTCCCAGGATTTCTATACATCAATTATGAGTTAGGAGAGACAATGTTTTCAAAGCCATTTGTGTTCTAGGAGTTAGTGTGAATCAAATTCCATATGACAAGTTTTTTCTATTGGGACTTGATGAAATCTAACTCACATATATCACACATTAACTCACTGATTGTGGTGTTCGAGTACCTAAGGTGATCTTTAAGGATTATTTGGTGAATGTTGAAATTTTCATTTACCCCACTAACTTCATCTTCCATTACAATCCCACAAGATTTGGTCCTATGAAGAAAACCACCATCATTGTTTGTCATCCCTTCTTAGCAACAATCAACTCAGTCACTAAAGTTATGAATCTTAACACAAAAATACCCTTTGAAAAAATTGGCCATGATATGATCATTTAAAATTCAAACTATCAATTTGGGAATGATTAAGAGATACATTAGGTTAATTGGATAAGTATTTTTCATAGTGAACAAAAGAATAATCATTGAATTTAAAAAGAATTTTTATGTCCAGAGGATCTTGATTTCCTTTTTTCATATGAGGGAAATTATTATCCTTGAATGGAATCTATTTCAAGTCTATATTTGGATGATTTTCTCAAATCAAGAATTATTGAAACAATTGGAGAAAAAAATTAATTCCATGCACATTATTGACACTGATATGGCCAATGTAGTGGTTGAGACTTTTATTGAAAAGGAAAATTTTCATCCATAAATTTGGAAAAAGTATCTAAGTCTGATGAGAAGTGGAATCATTCTATTAAAAGTGATAAAAAAACCTAATTTTGAATTTAAGGTACCTCCTTCATCACTAAAATATGCATTCTTAAGGGACAATCAGACCTTCCTGGTTTTCATTTCTTCTTCCCTTTAATCCAATAAAGAGGGTATGCTTCTAGATTTCCTAGTAAAGCGTTAGAAATAATTGGTTGGACCCTCTCTGATATTCCTTGGATTATCCCACTCATTATAGATCATAGGATTGTTATTGAATATATCTCTAAAAAATTTAATCTTCCTCGGTGGAGACTCAATCCCAATCTTACGGATGTGGTAATGAATAAAATAATAAATTTGTTGATATTAATTAGCATCTTCCTAATTTCTGAGAGTTTGTCATTAAGACTAGCTCAAGTAATTACAAAGAAGGTTTGAATCCCTAAGATTATCGGTGTTCGTCTCCCCATAAGAAAGAGTAGTGGAATGAGAGTGTTTATTGACTATAGAAAGGTAAACTCGTGTACAAAGAAGTACCATTTCCCCTTTTCATTCATTGATCAAGTTCTCAAGTGAGTGTTGTGTCATAATTTCTACTATTTCCCATATATATATAAAAGGTTCAATCAAATTGTGGTTTACATAAAATATAAATGGAAAAACATTCACCTATCTATTTGGTACTTTTTACATCAAAAGCATGTCCTTTGGGTTATATAATTCCCCTTGTATATTATAGTGGTGCATGAAGGGAATTTTCTCTGACATGGTGTGGGGTTGTTTATAGTTCTTTAAATAGGACTTCTTCATATTTAGAGATACATTTAAAAAATTCCTTAAAAAAAATTAAAGGGTTTTTTCTAGATTTGATTATATGATTCTCATATAAAACTGGGAAAAATTCCATTTTATGGTAAAGGGCTTGTTCTTTACAATTTGGTCTATGGTGGTGGGATGAAGTTGATAAACATATGGCAGATTTAATTCATATCCATCCCTCTCTAAAAACTATCAAGTGAGGTCCTTAAGACATGCTGGTTTCTACAGAATGTTCATTAAGAATTTCATCTCTATTTTTGGACTACATTGTTCTCTTTTAGAGAAAGACAATCTATTTATATGGACTAAAATCTATGTTGAATCATTATTGACAATCAAGTCATCTCTTATCACTCCACCTATCATGAAACCATAAAATTTTATTCTTCCATTTGAAAACATGCGGGATGAGGGTGACATCACAGTAGGATATGTCTTATGACAATGTTGTGATAAAAACCAATGTGTCAATTCTTATGAAATTAAATCATTAAATGAGTCAAAAATAAACAACCCCACCACTAAGAAAATTTTCTTCTTATTTTCTTTTCCTTATAAAATTTTAGGACATAACTCTTAGGATCCTACATCATTGTCTTCATGGATCATTCAGCCTTGAAATACCATTTCCATAAACTAGATACCAAAGATAGATTTATTTTTCAGTCTTTCTTATTCAATATTTTGATATTACCATTACGGATAAAAATGATTTTGAAAATATTTTTGGAGATCACCTCTCTATGTTGGAATTCATATATATCTAACATCAGATTTCTATGTCAAATTCATTTCTCGATGAGAACCTTTATTATGTGAGTGATTTCCCATGGTATGTTGACATAGAAGACCACATGGATATGTGTGTCATTCCAAAATTCATCAGGACCCATGATAAGAGTAAATTCCTAGTTTATTTAAAAAACAATGTGTTTGATGATCCATTCAACATCATGTTTTGTCCTAATAATTTCATTAAGAGATGTGTTCCTGAGTATGATCAAAGATCTATTCATAAATTATTCCATGTATACCCATGTGGAGGACACTTTTTTATAAATAAAATCATTGAAAAGGTCCTCTAAAATGGATTATTAAGGATTATCCAAACTAAATATTAATTCACATTCTTCCAACATTGTCCTTGAGGACAAAAATTATGATCTATAACCTAATGGAATAATATCCCCCTTGCTCTCATTTTGGTCATCAAAATCATTGATTGTTGGATAATTGATTTGATGGGACCATTTCCAAAATCACAAAGATATCTCTACATCCTATTATTGGTTTCATATTTCACAAAATGGGTAGAGGTCCTTCCCACAATGTTTAATGACTATTAATTCATGATATTATTCTTGAAGAAACACATATTTTCTAGATTGGGAATTCATAGGGTTGTCATCAGTGATCGTGGAACACATTTCCACAGCCATCCTTTCTCAAAACTCATTTCTAAGTACCTTATTTTAGAAAAAGTTTCAATTTCCTACTATCATCAAACCAGTGATCAAGATGAATTTGAAATAGGGAAATTAATCATATTCTTGAAAAAAGTGTCTCCCTTTAGGAAATATTTGTCTAAAAACTCATGGATTACCTTTGGGTATATTATATTAAATTAAAAACCATCTGAGGCATGTCAATGTATAGTTTGGTTTATGTAAAAGTATTCTATTTACCTATTCAAATTGAATGTGAGGCCATTCAGGATATCAAAAAAATTATCTTCGATATTTCTTTGACAGAAAAAACAAAACATTAAACCTTAATTAACATGTGAAACATAGGATAAAGGATTATGAAAATTCAGAGGAAAAAATCAAGAGTCCATGCCTACCAATCTAGGAATTTCAATGTTAAATACTTTTAACCTAGAAAAATAGAGCTCTGATATTGTTCCAAACATTATTTATACCTAATAATGTTTTGGTCTATATGGATAGGTTCATACACAATGCATCATGTGTACCCCCTAGGGTAGTAAAGATTTTGGATCCCACTAGTTTTCATGTCTTTAATGTCAATGGTCATAGGTTACATACCCTCATTGAATCATTCAACAAAAAATAAATAGAGGATGAGTTAACTAACCCAAATTATGAACATCAAAAAAGTTGATCAATTTTGGGTCCTTGTAGAGCCAACAAAATTAAACAATGATCTTTATGGGAGGCAACCATACAATTACCTTTACATTCACTCAATGTTTGGAGTTTAAAAATAAACCAGTATACTGTTTTATCTATCAGATTAACAATTTTTGGTTTTAAATTAAGGTAACCTCAAGGGGATTCCATTTTATTCTAATTGTGTTTGTGTGTATGATTTAAGGGATGTTGAGGCTGAAGTATTTTCAGGAAAATAATTTTTCTTCATTGATATAAAACTTAATTTTATCATTTATGAGATGTATCTAAGTGACATGGAGATCAAAGAAGTAATTTGGATAATCATGAACATTAGCTTCAATAAAAAGGTGACGTTGTTTTATGTTACTTATTTATGTTTCCTTTAAAAATTGTTCTCTGTCTCTACCCCCTTCTAAATATTCTTTTCTTTAAACATTAGGATAGAGTTATTTGAAGTTTAAGGGGGTGAAAAGAAAAAAAATATATGTCAAATAATATTTTTTGTGCATAAATAGTAGGAAAAATTTCTTTAATGATGTACATTATATTTGACATTACATACTTTTAAACATAATATAAAACAATTTAAGATGCTTTTATTATGATTTTAATCCTTGTTTATGTTCATAAGAATAAATTTTGGAATATGTGACTTTCTAATTTTATTTTGAACCATTTAAATTTACATTCACTAAAAAATCATAATACACACCTTTTGGATTGTGGGTTATTAGTTTTAGTTCATGGGTTTACTCAATAAATAGCATATTATTGGTGATAATTTGGATTTTAAAATTAAAATTAAAAATAATAACAAATAAAATTAAATAATTCAATAATAAAAAACAATAAATTTTCACATATTGAAATTTATTGACCTAATGTGGGGCATTCAGCACTTGGGGATCATGACTGCATAGTTTTATGGTCCATAGTTCAATATTTTATCTCTATTTTTTTAATATTTATCTAACTCAATATAATTATTAATTATGTAAAATTCACATGGTTCTTTATGGTCTTTGTGCCTGGGTGTCATTGGAACAATCGTGCAATAAGGGTTGACTTTATGGAGTTTAATTTCAATTATAATGGAAAACTTTCAAAAAAAATAAAATAAAATAAAATAATACATGATTACTCATCTTAAAGTTAAATTTTGAATCCAAATATAACTTCCATATATTTTTCCTATGAAAAAAATGAAATCACTACTCTATTGTGATGCATAACACATCATCATGATTAATTGAAATTAGATGAAATGTGGTGATGAATTTGAAAAAAACTGGGTTTGGGTTTGGGATATGTTATTTGAATCATCTTGTGGTAAATGATTCAGATGGGTTTCTTACTTGTTTAGTGTTATGTTTTTTAATGATAATTTTATGTCAAAATGTTTTTAGAAAATTAAATTAAATTTCATATTTTTAAGATATGTTTTTCTCAAGATTAAAAAAACTCATGTTGGGGTGTTATTATCCATTTAAATATGATAATATTAATTTTTATAATATATTATTTTCATGTGTTTTATTATTCATAAACACCATTTTTAGTTCATTTTAAAATTTGAACATTACTACACATTATGATTGAAAATCTTCTTAAAATTCACTATTACATGGTATATTTTTTAACACCATTTAAAATACCAAATGGTCTAGATTTTATTTTTCATATTTCATTTTAAAGTACCCAATTTTATGAGGAATAATCTATACTACTGGTGCTATTGGAGATTCATTAGGGGCGATGACCAAAGAGGGACATGAACCTAGGAAATTCATGGCAATGTGAACTAGATCGTATCACAATAAAATAACTATACCGACCATGATACAAGCCTAATGGTGCTAAAATTTTAAATGAAGATAGAGTAAATAATGGGGAACATTTTACTTCATATTGGATCGATCTAATTCAGATGTTTAAAGGATGTTCTAGGTGTCCCAATTTGAAGATTAAATTCTAGGACAGATTTTTTCCTACCCTCATTAATCAGGAAGCCATGGATTATTGGGATCATAAACCAAGACATAAAAAATGTGTATTTAAGGTAGTGGAGAGGGATTTCGATGTAATTTGTGTATGTTTTCATTTTAATGATATATTATACATGATGTTGTGATCACATTTATTTTCCATTTAAATTGTTTTAATTCACTTTAGTTTATTAATAAAGGTTCTTCTTATCCTATTTTTCTATTAATCATCGTGTTGATACCATTACCTCAATGTGTGAACTTATTCCCATAAGTACATGTGAAATTATTCACACGATAGTTAATTATTTTTTATTTCAGAGTTTTTCTTCTGAAATAACTCCCTTATGAGTCTACTTTCTACTTCGATTGAGAGCATAACATCAATGGAGGGATATCCCTTGTAAGGGTTTATCATAGCATTAAGGGGCTCGATATAATTTTATTTCTCACTCTATTAATGTATAATCACTTCTTTTAATTGATAATTTCATTTTATGGTCTTAATACTTCTTCATCCTTATTGAATTTTATGTCCACACACTTCAACTACTAATATGAATTTTAACCTTGGAGTGCTCATAAAAATGATCCTCTAAGTGTATATGCGATTATCATTATGTTGTTTTGTTATTAAACTAATAAGTGATGATGTTTTTTTTGATATCATTAAATTAAGCACTCTCAAGTCTAATAAATTAATTTTTTTTTTTAAAAAAATTCATCCAATCCACCTGTTTTAATAACCTAGGTTCTACCCTTCCTCATAAATTGAATTAACTTACGTCTCTTAGTATTTTTATTACACACATCTATTAAACCACAAAGTTTGAAACTTAATAGAAAAAATAAATCTCTATTAAATATGTTCCCATCGTTTTTTCTTATTTCTCTGGGAATTAAATAATCCAAGTTACACTCCATGTGACCACATCGACCCTAAACATGGGTGAATATGGGTGAAACCAGTAGTGTTTCATGGCTCCTCATCGATCTGGCCATGTCACATAGGGTCTGATTCCACCTATCACTAACATCATTCCACTAAGGTGTATATGTATTATGTTGGGAAAATATATCACACCATTAAATTCTCGAAAAAATATTGGTTATGATATTCTCCACCATGATCAACGAATATTGTATTAATCATTATGCCCAGTTGAATTTCTACTTCATTTTGATATTACCTAAACAAGATAAAGGATATGAAATATACCATTCATGTAGATATATCCATATATTCTATAATCATCCACAAATGTAATGAAGAAAAGACACCTCTTGCCTCTATTGGAAAATTTCCACATACACTAGTATGAAACGACTACAGTAATTCTTGAGCTCTTTCACCATTATCACTACAATGGGTTTTGGCCATTTCACCTTTTAAATAAATGTGACATAGATAATAGTTATTTTAAAACATAAAATAAAATCAAAGTGTCTAATCTCCACACTATTATTATTATTTTTCTAATATGTGGTACATTAAAACAATTATTTAATACAATAATCATTGCACTAGGCCAAGTAAAATGATAATCTCTTACTACTGATGTCTCTAATATCGCACCACTTAATTCTCAGAGATGCTCTTAATTTTTTACAATAACATTGAATATATTTGGTTCCTATATTTTTTTACAAATGTGTGAGTCACATGTAGTATCCTATACCCAACAAGTAGAAATATACAGAATGCATTCAATTACAAATATACATAAAGGAGAAGCATCACCTTGATTCTTCTTCCCACCTGTACAACTATTCCTCTAGTAGTCCTTCTTTACACATGAAAAGCATAGTTCCTACTATTAGCTTCACTCCCTTTGTATCATTAGCTTCTTGGTGGGGAGATTCATTCACTCCATTGAATTAGACTTATACCTTGACACTTTATCTATGAATTTGTTCCACATTAATACCATAAGTATCTATGAATTGGAATTATTCATATCATTATTTGTCTATATAACCAAATCCATCAACTCAAGAGTGACTTATTCATGTTATTTATATTGTAATTAATTATAAATGTCGATAATCTATTAGGTAAAATGTATATAATGAGATCAATTTCATGTTCTTGGTTAATATTACACCCAAAGGAATATTGTCATTCAATGTGCCTGACCATATTGAGTACATGAGGACCTATCTAATTCCTTTCTTCTAGTCAGTATCTATACATATAATTGGATATTTTATATCATTCATATCGATCACTCTCCTTGTATAACTTTTGGAAAGAATCTTTTTCTCTGTGATTTTTATTCGTTTCACTAGACATAGATGAAAACATGAAACACTGGAAATTTAGTGCATCATTCAAATTCTTATCTACCATTCCTGATCTCAGAAGTGGTTCATATAGTAGTGGGGATTTCAGAGCATAAAGCATTTGTTCATAGTGTAATACTATGCACAAGTGCATGTACCACTCTTGGAATTCATGTCTAGTCAGTATATTTTGTATTAAATATAGATCATAGTGATATATAGATGTTGGTGGTTTTAATTTGATCTACAACTAATAAAAATATCATATTACATATTAATCATGATTTCCAATAAACATTTTAAAATTATTAATTTTAAATGTCTTGCAATATTTTATCAAATCCTAATAGACTTGAACTACAAGATGAAAAATACTTGGCCGCCAGAGTATTATATTGAAAAGGATCCTTAAACCTCTCATCAAAGTTTAATCTCTTACATCTCTCGTGATATGATCATTTAAGATTTCTTTTTTTTAAATCAAACACATTAAACAGTAGCTCCTTGACCTATTGAGTGTAGATAAATCTCTAGGAGAAGATTAATTTTTCATTTCTCATTTTTTTACTCTAATGTTGCTACAATGGATACCCATTTGCACAAACCTTTAGTTATTTCAACTCAACACTTTCATAATAACTCCTCGATAGTAAGATAGAACATCAACTATGGTTGACGAGCACATCGAATAATCAGTTTCGTTGAAATTCAATTGATGGAATGTATCACCACCATTTTTGTGTATGTGACCCTTATATTAGTGATTGTTATGTATATAAAGTGGTTGAGGGATGTTTGGGAGATTTTGGAAGGTTTTTTTGGATTGTTTTGGGTCTTTTCTAAGGGGGTATAGTTTGTTCATAGTTAATGAAAAATATGAAACTCCTCTAGGAAACTGTTCACAATGAGGCAGTGGGATTTAGTCTGGTGCATGACTAAGGTGCATGATTGGAAAAACCATGCAGCAAACCAAGTTATACCCTGAAACATGGTAAAATGGGTTGTTTACAGAGGTTGCATTATTATCTAACCATGTGGTCCAATAGTGAGAGGTACCCTTTAGAGGTATCATTCAGCGCATGGTTACACACCATTTACCTAACCATGGGACTAACTATGCACAATTTTAAAAAGGGGTTTTAAAAAATAGATTTAGGTCAAGATAACCCAAAAACTTTCATTTTTTCTCCCAAATATCCATAACTCTATATTCATCCCTCTCAAATGTTAGGGAACCTATCCCCCTCTTTTTTTAAGCATCCTGAAGCCATTTCATGGTGTCGCAAATCCATATCTTCAAAAAAAAATTGGTAGTTTTCTTGGTTTTTCTTAGATTTACATATCTCTCTCATAGTTTCTTATATCTACATTGTTATCATATATATATATAGGATTTTTTATGATAATAATGGTTATATATTCCATTTTTGATTTTAGGGGAAGGGATCAAGGACATATTTGTGAATTTTTTACATGGATTTCCGAGTTTTTGGTGTTGGTTGTCGTTTTCATAAAAAACCATTAAGGTATGTAGATTTACTCTAGACTCCAATTACTATAAATATAATGCTTAATTTAAAATTAATTATTTTTTTGGAATTATATTTGGAAAATGATGTGTGATTCTTGGTTGAAACCCCTTTCATGATGATTTTTTTGGATTTTTTGAAATTGTGATGTTGTTGTGAAATATGATTCATTATTGAATTTTAAAATTATGATTTTAAAATTTGTTTCTTGGTTTGATTTATGGTATAATTTTTTGAAATTATTTTTTGTAAAAAATTATTTTTATTGAAATTATTTTGGCATAAATTCATGGAATTGTTTTTTCATAAATGGTTGAAATATTGTTTGGCATGATGTTAGATTTAGGGTGTTTTTAATAGTTGGTTATTTTTATGAAAATAGTTTGGAAAATGGTCATTGGCATGTATTAAATTTAATGGTTAAGAATTAGTTGGATGGGAAGGATAATGTTAGTGAAGTACCAACATCAATGGGATGAAATGTGGTCGTGAAGTACCACGGTAAAAGGTGGATGAGGTATAGACATGATGTTCTTCAATCAATGGTAAAATAATGTTTATATGGTTGAGTTTCAGGGGTGGTCGAGGTGTGCGTTGAGGGAAATACATAATAAGATGGTTTATTCCAATATGAAATGGGGAAATGGTTAATGAATTCTTTGGTGTCTTTCCTTGGGAATATGTTTATTTAGGTACTTTGGAAAGGATGTGTTTGGAAGGTCTGAAATTATTGAACTGTTTCAATGGTATAATATTAACTTCTTTATATAAATGTGTAAAATTTTTATATCTTAGTGGTGTGATTATGGATGTTGTTTAAAGAAAATCCTACAGAGTTTCATTACTCATCCCCTTTTATGGCATGTTGGTGAGTTTGCAGTTATTTTATATCGGGACACAGGTAAAGGTAATGCATCAAATTTATTTAGTTTTTCATCATGATTCTTCAGTTTCCTTATGGAATTGAGGATTGGAGAATTGTGTGGAGATTTGGAGTAATATCTTAGAGTCGTTGTATTTTTTTGTGGAGTCTTCTTCTTTGGTACTCTGATTCTTGTTATGTTGTTGTTGTTTTTGTGGTGGTCTTTTGGTGTTGTGTAACATGATTACATTGTTGACAAGTATAATTTAGTTACATTTAGTAATGGATTGTTTGGTTTTTGTCTTTATTCAAAAGGGAAATCATCCTAGGATCATTCATGAATCCCTTATCATTGATTTCCAGCCTTTGGAACCTTGGGGATGTCACATAAGGCCATATAGAACATCCTCATCGACTTAAGCCATTGATAAGGGGTATGTTGTTACAAGTGGTATAATTCATGGTCAATCAATTTTTTCTGTTGGGACAAGTGATATCAGTTTCATCAGTATTGGAATTGGAATTCATATTGTTTTTCTCTTTAGATTTGATATGGTAGCAAAGAGTAAGATTGTTAAAACATTAAATATGTAGCATAAAAATACATATATATATCCTTTTTATACTGAACTTCATTTTAACATGGAGTTGGGTCAAAAAGTGATCGGGGGACACGTATAGTAGCGTAATCTCATTTTCCTGGATTTAGTAAATGAAAAGATTATGGAATGAATTGTAGAAATGACTTCCCACTAGGATAGAATATTTTATTTAGATAACTAATTTATGTTTTTGTATGAATTTTTTGATTTATGAAAAATATAGAAATAATTTTCAAATGATAGATTTTTAAATTAGATTGTTTATGATATTTTTGAAATGGAATGTTTTTCAAATCATTGTGGATTCTTAAAAAATTGATGAACATTATAAATATTGAATTTTGGAAATAAATATTATTATTGTCAAAATTTGATAGAATTTTAAATTGTAATACTTAAGTTACTATTGATAAGACTTATGGTTTTTGTTGTGTGGAATGAAAAGGGAACCTGATAGGCATTGTTGAAACCGATTGGAGAATTTTGTGAAAAAATTTTTTCACCAAATCCACAGGTGAACTAGTAGCTTTTTCAGATCATATAATAATATTTTTCAAGTATTCTATAGGGGAAACCAATATATTAGACAAGTATTGTGGACTATTTCATTCAGTTTCATAAGAAGAATCCACCCATCATTTAGAGTGATTTAGAACTAGAAAAGGTGGAGTTGTTTCTGAATAAGATGAATTGAATTTTAAAATTCCTAATAACATCGTCAGAGTTAAAATTCATATTAGAAATATACATGTTGGATGATCTTTCATGTAGGTGGTGGGAGATAGTGGTCCAGTATAAACTGGATCATGGAATATCATGGGTGATTTTGATGACTTTCATAACAAAAAATTCAATCCTCATATGTTCAGAATTTAACGAATAATGGACCTCTTCATCTTGAATTAGGAGAACCTTTAAGTGAAGATATATTTTGCTAAATTCATTAATGTAGTTAGGTTTACACCTAAGGTTGTTCCCAGTAAATAATTTAAATAACACATCTCTTAATCAATGGTGATGTTGGAAATTCGTTCAACTAATTTGTTCCTTGTATAAAGGATTATACATAAATTGTAAATAGAGAAACAGTTGAATAAATGGAAATCATAAGATATATGGGGAAAGGAGGTATGATGATACCCATTGAAAAATGCTGGTAACTCTAATATGTGTATAAAGTGGTTGGGCCATACCTATTTCCATGGTTGGAGTTTGATTTATAATTGAATGTCAGGATAAGTAAATCTTCCTCTGAACTCTAAGTGAAAACTAGGGTGTTTCCAATATTGATTTCTAATCCACATTAAATGAGTGTGTACTGAACAACATTGATCATTACATAATTTAAACTAGATGGGGAATCATTATAATTATTGTTGTATTGCACCAAGGTCAGGTGCTCGGGATATATCTCAGGGGTCACATGCATCTTACGCTACAATAGGACGAGGACAGGAACATACCCATCGTCAGAAGAATAGAGTTATCCATGGTGATTCTAGGAATACCATGTCTCCTTAATATGAGAACTTTTAGAAGGGGAATAAAGTAAAAAATCTAGAGAGTAAGTAGATATATGGATCTAAGCAGGTTTTGATGGACGATTAGTCTAGACCATCCACATTTAGTGGTATGATTCTTTTAAATTCAACCCGTATGAATGCTTAGTTTGATATGGGTGTGTATAACACCTTTAATTTTCTTTGTGTTGTTAATTTTGGGGGATTTAATATGGAAATATTTCCTTATATTTTTAAATTTCAAACTCTTCTCGGACAAAGAGAATGTCAAGACATAATTTGTAGAGAATGTTGTATAATTATTGATGGAGTTGAATTGGCATGGGACTTCTCAGTTATTTATAAGGATGTTTATTATATAATCCTTGGTATGGGTTGGTTGAAAATGTTCAATTCTAACATCAACTGCTATATGAAAATGGTTAGTTTCCCAACTGGGGATGGTGTTAAGAATCACTCTAGACGAGAGAGGAATATAAAAGTGGGTGAAACAGTATTCTTAGCACTAGTATTTGGGAGAATATCATTCTAGTTGGTGCCTTTTTATTTGTAATTAAAAGAAGAGATAGAGAAGAGTGTTTTTCCAGTGGTTGACAATCGGTTCTCGATTTCATTCATTAATATTTACCAGGTTTTCCACCCATAAGAGAAGTCAGTTTTACTATTGATCTCTTTCTGAGGACTAGTCCTATTTCCATTTTTTCTTATTGGATTTCACCAAAAACATTGAGTGAATTTATAGTTTATATGGAAGATCTTAAAAACAAAGGTTCATTCACCCTAGCACATCTATGTGGGTAGAAAAATTCATGTTTTTTTAAATGGTAGATGTTACTCTTTGGATCTTTGAGGACTATCGTAATCTTAACCAAGTTACAATAAAGAACCAATATCCACTTGCATGTATTAATTATATATCCGATCAATTAGGGGAGATTATTGGTTCTACAAAATTGTATTTTGATCATGATATCACCAATTGTGAGTGAATAATGAGGATATTCTGAAAAAATCATTTAGGATTAGATATATCCATTATGAGTATGTGGTTATACACTATGGTATTATAAATGAACCAAAATTTGTTATATCATTAATGAAAAGATATTTCATATGTATCTATATTCTTTCAAAATGGTGTTCATGGATGATATATTGGTGTATTTAACGAAAAGGGTGGTGTGTGACCAACACTTAATTATAGTATTATGAATCTTGAGAGACCATCAGTTGTATACCAAATTATAAAAGTTTGCTTTGTGGGTAGAAGAGGAATGATCCATTGGACATATTATTTCTGATAATGGTGTTTCAGTGGATTCATAAGAGATAAAGGTTTTTATCTCTTCGAAACCACCCAATAATGTCTTTGAGATATGAAGTCTCCTGGGTCTATCTAGTTGTTACAGATTCTTTGTTCATGACTTTTCATTAGCAGCATCACCGATGGTAGATTTGATAAGGAATAATGTTCCATTTTAATGGAATGAGGAATGTCTAGTGTCCTTTTAAGATCATAAAGGTTTCCATACCTCAGCACCAAACAAAGTTTCTTGATAACTCAAAAAAGAGTGTGTGGTCTATTGTGATGTGTCTGGATCCAGGTTGTGGTGTTTTCTCATGTGTGGGGATCATGTTGTTGTGTATAGATCATGGAAATTATGATTTCTTGAGAATAATTATCCGATGTATGATTTGGAATTGGCTAATGTAATGCATAATTTGAAAACATGGTGTATTTATCTCTTCAGTGATAAATTCATGGTGTTTCCCTATCATAAGAGTTTGAAGCATATTTTCTCACAAATAAATTTAAATTTTAGACAAATGAGATGGATAGAGAATCTATAGTTGATTGAATTTTATTTTATGAATACACTAGGTAATGTTAATTTACTATAGGAAGCATTAAGGGAAAATTCAAATGTTCAGGTAGCAAAAAAGGATTTGGATCTGTGGCAATTCAAATTGGCCATAGCTAACATCTGTTTGGAATGTGATGATAGAGGTAATGTAGCACTTTTTGTTATAGTTTTGGTTGTTTCATAATTGATTAAAATTATTGAAGAAGCATAGGCCTCTGATTTAGAATCTGTGGCCTTGAGTTCAAAACTCAATGGTGGGGAGACCATTGATAGATGGAAACTAGATGGGAATTCAATTTTTTGGTTTCAAAATTTTATAGTTGTACTGGTGGATTTATCGGAATTACTTCTTAGTAAATATAATAATTTTATATGGGTAGTTCATCCTAGAAATAAAAAATATATATAAGGCATTGAAAGCATCATTCTGGTTGGTGGGAATGGAATGGAATATTTCAATGTTGTTTTCAAGCTGGATGAATTTTTAGAAAGTCAAATAAGAGCATCAGTGACCTGCACGCATTTATTTATATTTACCTACACCTATGTGAAAATTGAAAAAAATACATATGTCTTTTGTTACATGTATCCCAAGAGTGATTAGAAATCATGATTCCATATGGGTTATTATGGATATTCTCTCAAAGTGTACTCATTTTATCCCTTTTCATGAATCTAATACAATGGGGGGCCTATCCAAAAACTATATTCATGATGTTTTAAAGAGGAATGGTGTTCCAATTTTGATTGTATCATATAGTGATATGTGGTTCATGTCTCATTTCTAGAAATCCTTGTAGTAATCCCTTGGGACTCATTTTACCATGAGTACGACATATCATCCTTAAATGGATGGGTAATTTGAGAGGACAATACAAACATTGGAAGAGATATTGTGGGATTGTGTGATGGATTTTGGTAGATCATGGGAGTTTCACATAACCATGGTGGAGTTATGTATAATATCAGGTATCAGGCCTCGATACACATGGCTCCATTTGAATTTTTTATAGGCATTTTTTTCATTATCCAAATTATTAGATTGAAACTTGTGAGGCTGTGATACATGGTTTGAACCATGTCCAAGAGACAAAAATGAATATTATGTTGATTAAGAATTGATTGGAGATGGATTAGAGTCTTCATAAATCATATGTGGATCATCATCGACGGTTGTTGTCATTTGGGTTGAGGTATCATGTGTTCTTGTTAATCTCTCCCAGGCTTGGACATCATCATCTTGGAGATTAGGGAATGTTATCAGTGAGATGCATAGGGAATTTTGAGATACATGCGTGATTTGGAGCAGGGGAATATCAGTTGGATTTTCCACCATGGTTCAGTCTATTGCCTAAAGTGTTTCAGGTATTTTAGTTGAAGAATAATCAGACTGATCCTAACCATGTGATTCGATGGGATCATGTTGAGCTAGACGAAGATGCTTCATTAGTGAAGGTGCCAATGCGGATTGTAGATTGGAAATAGAATGTATTGCAAATGAAAATCATTGAACTAGTATGGTTTTTGTGGAAGCATGGTCATATTTATGTGAAAACAAATGAATGTGAGAAACATATGTTTGATCAATGGCCAAAGCTCTCTTGGGGAAGTGATGGTTTTCTACTATCCAAGGATGGAGAGTCCAATGACAGGGAGAATTTAGCACCCTCGGTTTTTCATATATAACCCTTTATTTTTTTTGTATATAACGTGTTTGAATAATATTTGGAAGAGTTTGGATTGTTTTCTAGAATGTTTTGGGTCATTTCTAAAGGTTCATGGTTTGAGAACAATTAGTGAAAATCATGAAACTCTACTGTGAAACCATCAACAATGAGGCTATAGTAACTGTAAAGGTGCACCTATAAGGTGCACAATTGTGTAAACCATGTGTCCACCCTAGTTTAACTGTGTAATATGGGACATTGGGATTTTTCATGGATAGGGAATGATTTTTTTAACTATTCAATCCAACCAAGCAACGTAACCTTTGAGGCAGTACCATGGGAATGATTAGCATATGGTTTTCCAAACAATGTGACTAACTATATATGATTTTAAAATATATATTCAAAAAATTTATTTAGGTCTATATTCACCCCAACCCCTCCATTTATCTCCCTTATGTCTATAACTTAGGATTCGTCCCACCAAAAGGTTAGGTATCCTCTCCCACAAATTTTCTAATCATTTTAAAGCGATTTCATAGTGTGGTAAAGTTGAATCTTCATTGATAAGTCTCCATTGTTGTAGTTTTCTTGGGTTTTCAAAGATCTAATTATCTCATCTCTCTTGGTTTCTTAGATTAACCTCCATCATGGATAGATCTTTGGTTTTTATGCCAATCATGGCCAAATTTATCCTTTTTGGTATTAGGGGAAAGGATTTATGGTGGATTTGTTGTGTTTTGACATATAATGGTGGTCATTTGGTTTCATTCATTGTTTTATCCAAAACCCTTTAGGTATATGTCTTTACTCTATAATCCTATTACGAGAATTAGAATGAATAATTTGAAATTAAATTTTTTTCTTTAAATTGATTGCAAAATTGATGTGAGAATCTTGGTTGAAACCCCTTTGGAGATTATTTGTTTTTTTGGTTAAATTTTAATGTTATTATGCAATTTGATTCTTTGTTGGATTTTAAAATGATGAATTTAAAATCTGTTTCTTGGTTTAATTTATAGAGATAGTTTCTGGAAAAAAAATCGATAAATAAATTATTGAAATTTTATTGGCATAATTTCATGGAAGGTTTTTAGATTAAATGGTTTAAATGCTGTCTATCATGGATGTGTGATTAATTTAATTTTAAATAAATGGTTTATTTAATGGAAATGCTTTGAATAATTTAATTTTTCATGAATTGGATTGAATGGTTATGAATGATTTGGATGGGATGGATAGTGATCGTGAATAACGACATCAAATGGTTGGAATGTGGTCATGAAGTACTACTATAAAAAGGGGACATGGTATGGACTTGACGTTTCACCATCAATGTAACACCAAGATTGTGTGGTGGAGTTTCATGGTTGGTTGATTTGTGTGTTGTGGTCCTTGTGAACTTGAATGGGTTATTCCAATTTGAAATGGTAAAATGGTTAATGACTTGTTTGGTTTACTTCCTTGGAAATGTGTTTATTTGGGTAAAATGAGTTTGGTAAGGATTTGTTTGGATTGTTGGAAGTTATTGAACTGTTTAAATGGTTTTATAAAAAAAATTATATAAATTTGATAACTTGTTATATCTTAGTGGAGGGATTATGGATGTCATTTTGGGGAAAGCCTTCTGATTTTCATTACTCACTCCCTTCTTTGGCATGTTGGTGCGTTTTCGGATGTTGTATATTGGGATACATGTATACATAAATCATCACATTTCATTAGTAGTTTATAATGAAGCTTGGCATGACTTCTGGAATTGGATATTGGATATCTGTATGGATTTATAGAGTTTTACCTTATATTCCATGAGTTTTTTTGGTTGAGTATACTTCTTTTTTACATTGATACACGTTATGTTGTTATTTTGTTGTGGTGTTATTTTGGTATTTTAGAATCGTATTACATTTTTAACAAGAATCCTGTAAATAATTTTTTTAATGGCATGTTTTGTTTGTTGTTTTAATTCAAAGGGAAAACTATCCCCAAAATATTGATGAATCCCTTGGAATTTATTTCCATCCTTTTCACCTTGGGGATTTCATTTAATGCCAAGTAAAACTTCCTCCTCGACAGAAGATAATGAGGTGGGGCAATATGTAACATGGAATGAATTTACTAACTTAATATTGTTTTTAAAAGATTTTTCAACTTTTCTCTTCCAATGAAATATTTTTCTATTTAACTTGTTTTTTCAATGTGATCATGCTCAAATTTTAATTATGCTTTAAATAGAAAATATTCACCAAACATGTTAATTTTACTTATAGATGTTTTTTAATATTATAAAATGTGATCGCATATAATAAATACAAATTAAAAAATAATAAAAAATACATATAGTAAAATAAATAAATAATTATGTGATCACAATCCATAAACAATTGGTTAATCCATTGAGTGAATAATTGATTAACTGAGACATAATGGGAATTCCTTAAGTCATTACCTGACATGAATTGTAGTGTCCACAATTCTTGTCCACTTCAGTGGTCTTGTTTATACTGGATATGGAATCTAACTACATCACCATGAATTCCTCTAATAATTATAATGTATATACACACACGGGTGAAGGGAAATGGGTTGAAAAATTAAATTTTATCACATAAATGTGGACATACTAAAACTTATAAATTTATAGAGGTAGGGAAGATACATCGATTGTGAAAATAAAAATAATTATTACATCTTAAAAACTCAAATCTAATATGTAAATTAAATAAATAAAAAACTAAACATGTGTGGGTTGGTCTTGACTAATTATCAGTCAACATGTAGTTATATTGCATAAGAAAAATTAAATTTTTTAAAATTCTTCTTGAGTTTATTTTTTATGCATTAAAATGATTTAAAATAATTTAAATTAATTATCGATATGTCATGGGGCTGCCAAAATTATTTTACTAAATTGAGGAAAATTAAATTAAATTTTTGAAATTATTCTACAATAGTGTAGTCTGTTTCAAACTAAATAAAATCCTCATATATAAATTTAGATCTTTTGATAGGCTTAATTGGTTCGGTGGTTCAGATATGGACTAAATTGACCTGGCCTGGGATGGGGCGAGGTCGGGCATCCCGATTTGGGATGTCACACATATATATTTTCACACAAAAAAATACACATACACATATATGTATATATATATATATAAATATGTCACATAATATATATATATATATATATCATATAATATATATATATATGACCATGCACCACCCTAATAAATAGGTTGGCCATTTGGTCAACATGAGTGGATTTATGCCACCCTCATGATGGATTATTTTGGCTGTGTGTATCTCTTATATAATTAAGTGATAAGAAAATGACCTTAAACAAACCTCTTTAACATGCCTCATTGAAACAAATCACCCATATGTTTATATATGAATGTATCTATATATATATTAACTCATATATATATACATATATTAACATGTATAATGAAAAATATCATTATAATTTTTGGTTAAAACTCATCGATCTTCGATCGGTGATATCTCAGTCATACAAATTTGGATCGATGCATTATAGGTTACATTGGGCCAATATCGAAACCCACATTCCAAATCATAAAATAATTAATTTAAATATCAAAGTCCATTATCCTTTATAATTACAGATTTCCCCTAATGTAAATTTAAGGAACCCTAGGAGCTACAGAATAATGGAAAATACAAAAATTTAAAATTTTGGATTTAGATTCATATTAAAACCCCAGAATACACAGAAACATTTCCTTCTATTTCTCAAAGGATCATGTGTAATTTAATTTAAATGCGATGACTAAAATAAAAAAAACCATAAACAATATTTTTTTCATTTGAAGCAACTAATTTGATTCACTCATCATCAGCATGTAGGGTCTCACAGTTTCCAAGAAAGGAATCCTATAGATCATCCAAACATGAATCACAAAATTTGGATCATTGATATATGATTCTAGAGTGTTGGTGTAGAAGATAAAATATTATTACTACGTCCATTCGATCGTGTCAATAATGTATAATCAATCCAGAATGGGGGATTGATCTGACCTTGTTCATCCTTATGTTATTGATAAACAATAGATGGTTAGTGTATTGTATTTTGGTATAAAAGGAACCCTAAAGAAAAAATATGTATGAGAAGATGAAGATCCTGAGTTTTCACACCCACTTAATCCACTATGTTCATCCAACCCCTTCTGATGATTCATAACAATATTTATCCCTCTCCTATACAGTTCCATTTAATCCCTATTATAGAGGGATTTAACAGCATATCCCCAAGATATTCCCCTAGGCATGCAACATATTACCCCTAATCTATCTATAATTTAGCATCTTCATCCTCTAAAAATTCCCCAAAATCCCATATTTTGGTGGTAAATAAAGTCTCTATCATGGTCTCCACTTCAAATTCACCTTGACCTCCTGTTCAATAACATTATGATGTTTTGTTCTAGCTGTCATTACCATGGGTTGTACGTCGGGGCATGTATAGATATAGTGATCAACTTAGTCAAATCCCCATTTGGGACATAGTCTCCAAACAATCTTCTAGATGGTCCTCCAAGTGTTATGGTGAAGCACCCTGCATTTATATACTTTCTAGGAAATCTTCTAGATGGTTCTTCTTCCACTGCAGGCTGAATATATTTGTTTCTTCTCAAGTGTTGATGCATCATTCCCTTGCATTAGGGTAGAAAATAGTTTTCATAATGTGGGATAATTTTCATTTGTCATTACTTTTGACTCTATGTAATATTGTAGTAGAAAAAAAATTGGTGACATATATCCCCAATTCATAGTGTCTTCATCCACTCGTGTCTACGCCTTATTCTTCATTGTCAATAGTGTGGGTCTCCCACATTTATTTTGATGATACTTACACCATTGGCCTAGCATGTGACATTTTATATTCATTTCTACTTCATGAAACACCATGGCCTTCCTCGACTCACCATCACTCATGACAATTTTTGGATGCGACCCATGTGTCGATGCATCACACCTATGAACTAAGGTAAAAAATACTTCTCATATTATAGGTGAAAGGTGAGTTCCCATAATTTTTTTATCTAGGAAATATTGTATGGGGAAAAATAGGTGACTTATATCCCAATGTCATGGGGACTACATCCTCTCATGTCTGTGCATCTGCCATCATCATCAATAACGAGTGTCTCTCCCTTTGATGATCACAATCCTTCCACCATTTCTCAAGTATAAAATTTTTTATTTTTATTATTACATCATTGTACCCTAATTCCTTTCTCGACTCACCTTCACTCACACCAGTCCTCAGTGTATGTTATACCTTACTGGTAAATTCCTAAAATTCCGTCTGGCCAATTGTGTATGGAATCCCAGTCCTATACCCTATGGTTTTCACCCCATAGCCTCCCCCGAGATGAAGGGTTTGGGTCACCTAAGAATCTCATATTGGCCTTTCGAATTCCAGAACCAGTGTTAGACAAGCATCTAAAAATATTAGAGTAGGAAAATCACTTCATGAAAATTGAATGCCTACTTTTCCATTGTTCCCTTGTATCAATATACTTATCATCACTCTGGATTACTCTTACGGTAGCATTGATTCCTAGGGAGTTTGATTGTCTATCATGTATTGCAGAATATACTCCTATTGTTGCCCTAAAAGTTCCAAGAATTTATGGGATTCAATTTTGGGTGTCCTTGCATGTTCATGTCCTAGCTAGAATTGTTGTATTTGGGAGAGTGTCTTGATGAGCTTCTTTACATGCAAGAGCACCCCATACCACCACATCATCATATTTTCTTCAAAACAACAATGTGTATCTCTTCCATAGTAGTGTGCCTTATGAGATCCAAAAAGGTTGTAGTGGTAGTGTGTTTGACACTATGCACATCCATTCCAGCCAAAATTAAGGCATGTGTCCACACATTTTTTGGTCTGCACCTAACAGATATGAAACTAGTGCTAAAAATTCATTCTCAAGTGCACCATCACAGAACATGTGATGGTGGTTGGAACCTCCTCCAATATTAGTATTGTAGGGTTTCACATCGTCCAAGAATATTGAGAATATATAAAGCATCTTCGTCGTGTTCCTTGTCCATGAAGTGGGTTAGGCTGTTAGGTTAGGTCCTAGTTGGAGGCATTTCAGTGATCGTGTGTGCAATTCCTGGGAGCAACTATATGGAATGTGTCTACTTCTACTGAAGGTACCATTGATGTGTATCTATGATGATGATGGTATAAGAGAGGAACATGACAACAGTGTATGCAGATCATAAATATAGTACATGGTAGAGGAAGAATAAAGTGGAAATTAGTGGAAGGATGGACTGATTGATAAACAAAAGTGGACCAGATTCTTGTGTTTAGGTATGAAAGGAACCATAAATACAATAGAGGTAGGAAGAGAAGATGATCGTGATTTATTACTCCTACCAAAGCTACTATGGCCTTCCTTGCCCTTTGACTGATTCTTAACAATATTTCATCATCTCCTATGCATTTCTCATTAACCCATTTTTCTAGAGGGATTTTACAGCATATCCCCTTGATATTCCCCAAGGCCCACTACATATTCCCCATACTCTATATCTCATCTAACTTCATCATCCAAAAATTACACCAAAATCCCATATTCTGGTGGCATAACAAGACCTTAATAGTTTCTAACTATATAACTAGAGAGAAGGGCATAGCACACACTTTTTTTTTCAAAATGGTAGATATATTTATTCTGGAGTTTAAAATTCACTTATATACTTATGTTATACTTTCCAAAATTAAAATTTTTTCCTTGAAGAGTTATAATGTTCATTTAATACCATTTTAATATTTTTAACTTAATAAAACTTATCATGAATGTTACAATTATTTTATCACACTTTTGTGACACTTTAACATGTTACGTTATATAATATTAAATATTTTCTCTACTTGGTACTCCCTTAACAATTTAAAAACCAATGAACATACTATCTTTATTTAAAAAATTATATCTATTAGTATTCACTTTAATGATAAAAAGTTTCTCAATACCATGATAAATAAATTCAATCATCATTATTCTAATCTTGAATAATTTAATAGATTTTTTTTCATGCAATCATTCATACTGGGGCATTCACCAGCCCCCGTACCTAAGGACCACTTCATTCTAAAATCCTATCTTTTTTAATTAGTGAAACTCGTTGATATATATTATGTGTGACCCTCTAGGTACTTATATTGATAGTATAGAATCCATCTCATCAACCAATATTGATGTCTATAAACTCATCATAACCCCTAAGGTAATAAAGAATGACCACTACCTCTGATGAACATGTTCTGGGTAGTAGTATTTTTTTCTTTTGATATCACATAATGTAGGATGAATGCTTGTGTCATAATCATTATGATTGTTTATGTATTTTTTCACCTTACCAGGTGAACATACATTATTGTACAATGGTTATAGATTTATTGAAAGTACTACCATCCTAGACACCTGGACCCATGAGATAACTCTTACTAAACTTAGAAACGACAAATTATTTATTAATTATTCACCCAATGTCAAACCAAAAACGACACACCCAATACAAGTTACCTCACTACGACATAAATTTCATGGTTTTTACCTTGCATCAAAGAATGTGCTCAAATCATACACATTGATAACAATATCATGTTAATAGACTAATACAAATTTTCATAGAAAAATAACAACAAATGACATTAAAACAATTTGGTGTTTATATTAGTGTGTTCGCCCTCATAATTTCATCTACATTAGATCACCAAATGTGATCTTTATGAGAAGAAGTATCAATACTAATGTTCCCCCTTCACCTGATAGTAAAAAATCATCTATGTCTCATAAGTATGATGTATCTAGACCATGGTACATTTGATTAATATTACTTTTATAGTATCTTGAGGTTCTCATTGCTATAACCTTTTGATATGACACATAATTAATAGACATTACCATGTAAATAATAGATACATAAGAATCAACATAATAATTTTATGAATAAACAAACATATATATATGAAACTGTATACATGTAATAGTAATAAAAGTACGTAAGGGAGTTGGGTCTTGGGTGGACTCTCATAATAGCCCTTTATCCCTATATATCTTTCAGGAGACTAATCCATACATCCTTTTATAGGTGACCATTACAGGAAAACATTATAGGAATCATGATTTAGAATATTGTTTCGGTCATCTATTTAGATAAATTTTTCAATACTTATATCCAGAAAACTACTTCTAAACATCCTTTTATAGATGAAATGTCTCCAGTTTCATATCCATTTCTGTTCTGGAAACTTCTTGAATGACCATTATTATCACAATATTCACACAACTCTTAGAAGAGCACCATCCTTGAAATTTTCAACATCATCTCTAATACCCTTGTGGGTAAGTTTAAAAGTAATTTTGTTGATTTGTCTCTTCAATATTGAATTTGTGTTCCAATATAGAGTATGCACCCACATGATTGGTAATTTTAGGGTAATTGTGTAATTAATAAGCTTTAGTTCATGAAAAAAATAACTTAAACAAGTGGAATAAAAATAGCTTTTCAAAAAGAAATAAATCCGAAAACATTTTTTCATAACCATTCATTATAAGTGACAAGTTATATAAGTACCATTCAATATGTCTGTTCAAACACAACCAAAGTCAATCTAGCAACAATAAGGTTTCAATATTTCCCAAAACTAATTTATATTTATTTTTCATTTGAATGTGCATTCCAGAAAACTGTGAAATAAATGAATTTAAAACATTCATGTCACAATAGAAGTTTCAATTATAACCATGTCCAAATTTTGACACCTTTTCATATGAAGGAGTACACCCAAAAACATGAAAAAATGAATCCCAAACCCTCATGGAATTAAACAACATAGATCACTTTTACTTTAATTGGATGCATGCATGAGGCACCAAGACAAAACATACAATAATCTAACTGATTTTCAAAAAATATAACAATAAAGAAATGAGTAAAATTAACTTATTATAAAATCTATCAAATCTATTTCTAGGAAAGGAAATAAGTGTACTTCTAAATATAATACATGTCTTGGAGTTTCAAAATCTAAATCCAAATTCATCTTGATGCGATCACGAATACCTTCCACTACTTTTACCATCAAACCCTGAGTAAATATTAAATACTCATGATAATAATTGATAATTTAAACATATAGTAAATGTATTTTCAATTTAAATAAATTAATTCATAAAAAAAGTGAAATTCACAAAGATATTAGAAATATTAAATTGGTTCTCAATACATATAATTTTTTTATCCAAACATGGACTAGTCAAGAAAAATAAAAGAATAAAAGAATAATATTGAGGAAATGAATAACATGTTCAATAGAAATTGACTAATATTATAGAAATACCACATATATTGAACATCAAAAGACACACAAAATGAAAAATGTGAAACATGGAGAAGTACGATAAAAATGTTTGACAAACTTTAAATATAGAACATTAAAGTACATAATATAATACCCCACTGGTGTTATAATTATAGGTTGAGACGATGTCATGTTATATAGGCTGGCACATTTTTTTTAACCAATTTATTTATTGTATTTATTGAATTCCATACCCAGTTTGGGCAAGGATAATTAGATAATCAAGCCCATGCTATCCTATTTTTTTAATTTTTTTAAAAATATATCTATTATTTTTGTAAATATATATAATACTATTATTATTTAAATACTATATTTTTTGTTTTTTTATAAAAAACAAAGAAGGATCAGGACCTGGTTAATGTTGGCCTAATTGATCTAACAAGCTACATCTGGAGGCCCAGACCAAGACTAGGTCGGTAGTCCATCATTTCACCCATGTGCACTACTATGAACTTTAACTTGATCATCATATGCAACATAGATATAAAATTATAGTGGAAAAATGGAATAATAATCAAAATTAAAAAATAATGGTAAAACTGAATGACTACATAATTAAATTTCAATTATTAAAACATTTACCATAATAATTGTGTAAGGCTCATTTATTTCTATATCAAAAATATTAGATCCATTATGGTGCTTGAATAGAATGTCAATAGTATTTTTGCACCATTCACACAATCTAATCAATGGTATGACTTTCCTTTCATCCAAATAAATCTATAGATTTTAATATTAAACACAAATCAATTGGAAAATTAATGAAAGAAAACACAAGTGGTAATGAATAACAATTAAATAAATGGGTGAATAAAATATAACCAAAAGAAAAATAACAGCATCAGAATCATACCTCTTCTTCTTCTTTCTTCTCACAGTCATGTAACCCAGCCCGAGAACATTCTATGGACAATTATTCCTATAAAACACATCATTGTGATGAATGATGAAAAAGGTAAAATGAAATTGATAACATCTGCTAAATAAAAAAACACAAACCAAATATGCTAAAACCATTGTTAAATAGAAACATTAACTAATGTCACAGAACTCAATGTACCATTTCTTCCTCGTGTTTTTCCTTTTCAATTGCCATTTGGACCCTTATCTTTTTTACATTCCCAATTTCCTCATATATTTGCACCTGTTTTTTCAAATTTGATGTAAAACAATCTAACAAGTATGACGTGTACTTATTGACCGGTCCTCATGGTTTTTCTAGACAGGTTTCAATGGGAACTTACTCATTTAACCAATTCATGAAACTTTAATTTAGAAGAAAAAAAGAATTGCCAAAAAACCAACATAAATGTCACACTTACTCCCAAAAAACAAATCAAAAAATAATTTCAATTAAGACATTGTAAAAAATAAATAGTATAGAAGTATTTCACAATAAATATTAATTAGATTTCATTTCAAAATCTCTAATAATTTTTTAAAATCATCAAGACAAACATTCCAACCTCAATATTAAATGATTTTTCTATCCACATTATAAAACATCTTACAAGAAATATAGATGAACAATATAATTTATCTGAAAAAACATGATATCTTATATTATTTAAGTAAGTTGATGTGCTAAACATAATATAATATCCATTATTTCTTTTTGTTGAATAATAAAAATGATGGGAATGTGATCCATGAATGAATCAGTGAGGCTGTCTGTTAGAGGGATACTGCCAGGGTGGTTGGAATAAATGAGGGTCATCAAATCTCTACTACATACATTACATATCATAGGAGAAGGTAAGGTAATAGTAAAACTAGGTTCATTATTATATTTTATTATTAATAGTTCGTGAGCCTAGGAGTCAGTAGGTTGGGTTTTTGGAAGCCTGGTAAAGGGAACCCTATTATAAATACTATTTATAGCATGTGTTGAGGGGAATTCTGTTATCTTGATTCTGCCTATATAGGGGAGTCCTCCCAAGAGAGTTGAGAGAGCACTATAGAAAATTATAGTGATCTGGTAGTTTTATAGTAAATATTCAATTATTGAATAGAATATTATTTCATGTTCAAATATTTATCATTGTGTGACTTCATTTATAGAAAATTCTTGAGATTAATTTGAAAAAGAAAAGAGAGAAATTCTTGAAGAAGTAATTAAGGAAGACAGGGTAGCATTATGTCCATAATCATGGAGACACAAATTTCAACAGTGGAATCTTCAATCACCTAGATTATGTCAAAGATACAACCTAAATATTTATATGTAAGAGTTTATATAGAATTATTTTGATATTTATTAAATACAAGAAAAGATGCAGTACATGATGATTGAGAATAAGTTCACGATGAAAGAAAGGGAGAGTCAACTATAATAGAAAATGGAAAAAGAATAAAGAAAATATAATAACAAGGAAGAGGCATGAAATAAGGATTTACTCATAGAGTAATAAAAAAAGTGGTGAGCAATCTCTAACCAACTGGATATACTAACATTTTCAATAGAATATTTGTTTTCATGGACTACCAATGTTGATATTTATTTCTTTCTATAGTAAATATCTGTCATGAACCCCTCCCACCAAAGATGCCCCTTCTGAGATGGCAATGGGGAAAGGGAGATAATGACCCCAGTGTCCCGCCTCCAGTAGGACCTGGAGTGATGACTAGCACCAAGGGTATGAGTTTCCACAAATATGGGAGGCATTACCCTTTTTATTATTTAAGATCGGGAAATAGGATGAGTCAAACTCCAAAATAAAATGGAATAAGTAAATGAAATTAAACCCAAACCAATCCCACATGCATGTTTGAACAATTCTAAAACAAAGTACAAGTACAAGAAAACTCAAAAGTACAATATCGAAAGAAACAATAGTACAAGAAACTTCAAAAACTACAACTGTCCCAACTAGTATGGTCTCGCACTGCCCTGGTAGTCCTCCAGGAAACCTGAAAGTAAACGTAGGGTGAGCATACAAGTATACACAGTAGGGAAACCTAAAGCTCTCATGCACAGGTGGAGAGACATCCTAATGTCCCGTGAGAACAACAGAAGAAACCAAAACCTATCAAGGAATTATATCCACCCAACCTCACCATCCACGCTCACCAAAAACACAAAACAATATGTATTAGTATATATGAAAAAGATTATTGGGAACCTCACACCATTTCCCCCACTAGTTAGCTGCTCTTCCTAACGGCAAATGTCCTGATGCTACCACACTCTTCCTGCCCGCATACACCTGGGCCTCAAAAGCCACACATCCTGCCCGCACACACTTGGGCCTCACAAAACACATATCCCACCCACACACACCTGGGACTCACAGACCACAATCACTTCCCTGCGCGAACACACCTTGGACTCATCCCGAAGATTCTTGGTAATTGTAATAGTAACAGAACTCTCCCCTGAAGACACCTGGGCCTCATCCCGATGATTCTTGGGAAAACAAACTTTCCTGATGAGTCATGGGCTTAAATAACACCAATAGAAACATACACGAAGAGTCATGGGTGTAAGGTCACCTCAAGCCATCACACCCTATGGAAGAAGGAGCAGGAAGGAGCTAGTAACTAAGGGGAAAACACCATCTCCCAAGAAATGGGAGTGTTCGGCACTAAGTGCTCAACATGGGTGGTGTGTGGCAAAACACAAAGATATAGATACATATATGTATACCAAACACACAGCCCAAACAATGGATTCTAAACAGAGAAACTGAGCACGTTCCTCAACACTTCTACTATGAATCATGCATACAACAAACAATCCCAACCCAATTTAGGTTTTCATGTTTCAATAGTATTAGTTTATTAGTTCCTTATTTATTGGGAAATTATCATACCAAATCAAGAATTTCGTAGAAAAAAACCCTACCAACCACAAATCAAGTTAGATAGAACACAAGCAACACAAAACCATCCTTTTTATCATCAAACAATCCCCATTTATTTTTCCCACGTTTAATTCATTATCACATTCCACAGTTCGTTATCAACATTCCACTTTCATTTAATATCACAACCCATCAATGCAGCAATGCTGCCCCTATAACCACATATCCACAACCATATCACAAAAAAAGGCTTGTGCCACATCATTTCCCCTTTAATATCATTTATTGCAGCCCCACTACCCATCCTATTCGTAATAACCAAGGATTCACCCCCCTTTCACACACCGCGTAACCAAACCAACACCCACATGTTCATTATTCCATTTTGTTCAACCGGGGTGATCACATAAGGGTTCTGGATATTCAGTTAATCATCCAACTTTGCGTGATTTACCAAATTCCATATTCCATAAAGTTTCAATCCACAAAACGGTCTATAATGATAGGGAAACATTTAATTGCCCAAGAAAAGGCCCCCAACGATCGTGGTTTTCTGTAGGCAGAAGCCTTTTCAATTCATAACATAACAATAGGATAAATAAAGATAATCATAACAACTTCTCAATCCCCATTATTTAAGAAAGTTATTATCTTCCTTAAACTAGTTCAACTGTGTCATGTGGAAGCAAGAGGACACCAATCCAGCATGAAACACAATTTATAGAGACGAAGGTAGATCCCTACCTCAATAGGTTCTGATCATAACGCTCCCCTAGATCAACTTTAGAAGACGTCTGTCGGCGTCCATCGCTTCTGTCATAACCCAGAAAAACCTCCTCAGGTGGAAGTTGGGAGGGAAAGGCCTAAGGGAAAACAACATATCCAAGCTCATAAGTTCCGCCTCTTCGTTACAATCTCGTGGCCACCGACGGATCGTAAATCGGAGCATGGAGGAAGAAGTTATGGAACAAATGAGATTTGGAGTCTATCGGGAGGGCTCTTCTCGGAAGAATGGGGAGGAGAGGAATGATCTAAAAAGGAGGAGAGGTTGCCTCCTTTTATAGGAGATAAAAACTAAATAACATGGAGTGTACTTCCTAGTACATGAAGTGTACTAGGCCATTCCACACGGTTGTCATGCGGCATCCAACACGGCATTCAATGCAGCACAAGGCCATTGACTGGTCAACACGCGGTTTGAGGGTAACGCGTACGCGGGGAGAAACTACACAGCGTGTAGGGTGGGCTACACGGTGTGTACACATTTACTTCACATGGCAAGGACATGGCTTCAACATGGCACACGACTATTGACTGGTCAACAAACAGTTTGAGGGTAACGCGTACGCGGGGAGAAACTACACGACATGTAGGATGGGCTACACGGTGTGTACATATTTATTTCATGCGGAAAGGACACATGATCAACACAGCACAGGACCGTTGACTGGTCAACACATGGTTTGAGGGTAATGCGTACACGGGGAGAAACAACAGGGCGTGTAGGATGGGCTACACGGTTTGTACTTATTTATTTCATGCGGTAAGGACATGGCTTCAACACAGGGTATACTTGGCAAGGTGGTAAATGGCATGTACTCACACTACACAGCGTGTAGTCACAAAATTTTGAAAAGTGTGGGAAAAGTCCATTTTACCCTCCAGAATACTTCATGACTTTCTTTTCGAAAAAGTAATGGGTCGGAGAGGTCCAAGCCTTTACACCAAATACCTCTTAAAACATTATCGTCCCCGAGAATTGAAAACCCAACCCAGAGGAACCCAACAAGATACCTATTAGGTATCTCGTTATAATAGGAACCCAACCAACAACCCTAATCACATGTGTTAGGAATCCCTTCTCTTATGTCGAGATATTATCCGCTTTAGGCGGTACTGACTCGCCTGCATGGGTTTAATCGCATCCGCATTAATGCGTCTCGATTAAGAATTGGGTCTTCCCACTTCCATATACTAGGATTTTTCAACTTACAATTCCCCCAAAACCATACAACCAACACACTGCCCGAACACATGGCTTGGGGAATTTTTAACACCCCAAGATTTCATAGTGTGTTATTTCTTCAAAATAATTCAATAACTTGCACTACACGCAACACCGAGTTAAAGCGCACCATGACTTACCAAACTAGCCATTATGAATAGTAATACCTAATTTTTAAAATTTTATAAATTCTATCTCTCAAAATGGACTTCAATTTTGGATTCGTAATATCAAAATTAGCCTAGGGTGAAATTTTGGTACTTTTCGGATAACTTTAATATTTTGATGAATAGTGAAAATTACTAAATTTTAATTAAAAACAAATTTTTTAATAAAAATAATTAATAGTGATAAATTATTAATTTGAGTGGTTTTAAATTATAATTAGAATATATTTTTACCATTTTATCCAATGGTGTTCATTATAATTAATTTCACTTTGAAATTAGACCTAAACAATTGTCAATCTTTTGATATATATTGTTTCTTAAAAACACTCTATTTGTTGTGATAGCTGGAATTAATTATAAAATTAATTAATGAAACATATATGTTTGGAATTTTGTAAAATAGAAATAATTTTCGAATTCGGAATATCAATTATATCCTAGGGTGAAATTTTGGCATTGTTCTGAAAAACTTCAATTTTTGATTAATAGTGAAACTACAAAGTGGTAGTTAAAAAAACTGAATTTTTCATAAAACTTAATTTTACCGCTTCTGTGAATGGAATTTCGAAAATCCAAGAGAAACGGTTAATATCAAGAAGTAAAATGTGGTTCAATGAGATGAAAATAATTTTTGGTAAATAGTAACTTTTTACTTTTATTTACCACAGTTAAAAGTAAATAGGGTAACTAAGGGTAAAAATGATACTAATATTAACCTAACACATGTCCTAATTCTATTGGAAAAGTGTATCTCTACCAAAATAAACCTTATAAATAAAATATTATCATTTAGGTCCACTTGGATTAGATTAGGACATTTATTTTTATTAAATTCAAAGAAGAGTTAAAAGAGTTAAAATCAATTTTTATTTACTAATCCATTTTTAATATAGGGTTATACATAAGATAAATTCAATTGTAAATATTAATTAGAAAGATAATAATATTTCATACATAATGATATTTCATTTATAATTTTTAGACATTAAATAATTTTATATATTTATGACACAATGATGATGCAGTAATTATCATAATAGTGAAAAATTAAAATAATTGATATTATCAATACCCAAATAAATTTAATTTAAGACTTTTAATGAATTAAAATAATTTTCTAGGATAATAAGAAATATTAGGATTGATTTAATGCAATTTTTTCTAAGTAATAATTCTGTTATGAGTTTCACAAAAATCAACTATTGAATAGTGTCAAAATTCACATAAAATTGTTTTTAAAACAAATATTATATTATTAATTGATATTAAATTCCTAAAAATCTAAGGTTCGGCCAAGAGACTTATATCTTGATAGGTATATCATTAATGGACCACTTGGTGGTCTCTTGGATGTATATAGTAAGTTTATTAACTATATAATATAAAAATACAAAGTTACTTGGTAAATGTCAAACTAATTAACTAAGAGTTAAAACTAAAAGATAAGGTTAATATAGTGACCCAAACCAGTCTAAATTATATTGGATGAATGGTTTTCGACCTATCCCCACCTTATAATTTTAATAATCAACTTTGTAGCCATTAGAAACCGAATATGAATTTATTATAAATTAATATTTTTAGCTTTTCCAAAGGTGCCCCTCACCTCCTCTTATAAAAGGGCACTCCTCCTTCTCATTTCTTCACACCTTCAAAGACTTTTTGTTCATCCAACCCCTGACCAAATACTCTCTCTACATCCCTCACTACAACCTAGAAGCCTTAGTTTGATCAGGAAGCCGACCTATCGAGCCCTTTTGATCAAATCAAAAGGAAGAACCAGAAGAAGAGGTAATGTTTTCACCACCCCCTTTCAAGTTCCTTTCTTCTTCCACTTCTTCTTTCTTTGTTATTACCATTATAAAATAATAAATCCAGTATCTTATATATACTATGATGTTATTATAAATATGGTACAACCATATTCAGTATTCTATCCACCCTTTGAATAACATGTCACCATACATGCGTACATACGGCTTACCGTCTCCACGTCGTGGTGTAATTGTTATTCAATATATTATTATTTGGGTGGGTATAATAATGATGGGTAACTCATGAAAATAAAAAATATAACATGATAATGATTCTGTATATATGATATACCATCTAATTATATATTATTTTAATATCAAAAGAATGATATTGTCACTCGTGCGTACGTACGGAGTACCGTCTCCACGAATGCGATGAGATTCATTCTCCATCATATCCATTCAAGTATAATTCTCATTTGTTGATTAAAAATAATGTTTAAGGACTTGATAGAATTATGTATATTAATAATATTCATCCCATTAATAACAAATATGGCTCCCATAACTAATAATATAAAGTAAAATAAACCCGTTAACACCTGAAATGACGATAATTCTAAGATATTATTAACAAATAAATGTTAAAAGATCATATATGATATCATATTAATGTAAATTATTCTTTTATAATTCAATAAAAATTATTTCACCATTATACAGGAGGTTAACCTACCATCGACCAAGGAAAAAGTACTAAGTAAGGGGTTTCTTATCTAACTCTTAATTTCGTGAGAATTCCATTGTTCACCACTTATTTATTGCATGTGGTGTATGTGTACTACCCATGATTGTATTCATTGTGTAATATAATTTAATTTATGGGTATTTACATCATAATTTAATGATTCTTCTTTCATGGTTGCATGTTTCATAAGTTACCAAATCGATAAGGGAATTTGAGATTTTAATTTCCACTCATTTGGCTTTACTCATATTTCATTGATTATATTACTCCAAGATTATGTGTGGAATCACTATTCATTTGATTATGTCATAATTTCCACTCCCCTTCCTGTGTATATACTTTTTATACACATAACCACTCAATTGATAATTTCTCAAGTCATCAATATGAATTTGATAAGAGTAATTTTAACTCATTCTCCATTTGTTGAGTTAAACATCCAATTCATTGGTGTTGTTTTTACAAGATTATGTGTGAATGTTCTTTGATTGTAATACAATAAATATCCAATTATATTTAGCATATTTATATTTGTCACACATAACTTTGTCGTTGATTTATCCTTATCCTAAGGATACGGCCTTTATGAGAGATTTCATCTCAACTTAAATTCTATTGAGACTTCTTCGTTGTTATACACCAAATCCCTTTTATGTGGTGTATATAATGTACTTTGACATAGTATATCATGAATCCATTTATTCTCATGATATTACAATGTTTTTATTACCTCAATTATTTGTATTCAAGTGTCTCTCTTTTGGTTAGAATCTCTAACTAAAATACCATTTTTAAATGTTTTAAAGACTTATTGATCTAAATCTTTCTCATTAATGTCCATGTTTTAAAAATGGTTTTAAGGATTTATTTATATGGACATTATAGTTTTAAAATTATAACTCATTTTAAAAAGTTTCAAAGTCGTATGGGACACTTTGATTCAAAAATCAATTTTTAAACGGCTTCTTGACAAGTAGTGTGACTTTTAAATGATTTCAAGAAAAGGGGGATATTTCTCTCGAATAGTTTTGATGATTATTTTCATCTATGTAAACATCCTTCATTATTCTTGATTGAGGTTAATGTGATACAATACAATATTCCATATTGTATCGAATGAGTTATGTTGGACTGTGGATGTGCTATTTTTATACCATTCATGGTTTGTGGTTAAAGTATTGAAATTTTGTATGCTAGTTTTAATACGAATGTTTATGTTATGTTTAAACCTGTTCATATGAGGAATGCATTGGACTTAATAAGTGACGGGTGGAGCCCGCTATAGCTCTTCGATGCATCGGTAGGTCTCATGAGACAAACTAGTGTCTTGGCACAAGGCCTTGGAAAAATCTTATTTGTAGTCTTGGCACGAGGCCTAGGCTATGTGGTTATGATAGTCTGGCATTATGCATTCCGTCATTATGATGGTGGTTATTGATATTGCATGTGATTGTTCGACTAGTAGAATATCCATGTGAATATGTAAATGGAATTATTTCATTTTATCTTTTCCATATTATGCTGAAGTTCAAGTTCAAAAGGATTTTGTTTTAGTTATAAATTGGTTTAAGTGTTTATGCTTATCTACAAAAGCTTCTGCTATATTGTTATCCTTACTAAGCATCTGAGCTCACCCCTTTCAATGATTTATCTTTTCCCAAGATGTGAAGAAGTAATTTATGAATGACATACAGGGATAGTATGAGGGGATATGAAGACAAGATGTTGTTGTAGTTTTTTTTACCTTATGATGTATTGTAAGACTTATGAATATATCTAGTGTTTCCAATACTACTAAACTAATCGGTCTTTCGAGACTTGATCCTTTGTGATCATGCCAATGTTATGTAATAATGCACTGACTCTGGGTAACTGGGGTCGGGGCGTTACAGTTGGTATCAGAGGAAGTTTAGTACAAACCTTGGATGCTAGATTTAGATAAACTTTGATTAGAGCACATAGATTTAATATGGACTTTGAAGTTTAGTATAGATGAACTTCCTAGAATTTTGGTATTGTTGAGATTTTGTGTGTTTTCCGAGAAATACATCCCTGTCTGGATACGAGCAGGTAGAGGCGGCTCTGGCACAGATGTAACTAGGGGTAAAACCCAAAAAAACCACTTTGAGCTAGACTCGAACGGGAACTCGTGCACGACAATGGGCCTTACTGCACTCTTGGTTACGACACTCCCAGGGGATATTCATAGGATAACTCTCATTTTCTTTACAAGTCATTATGAAGGGTTTATGAGTATATAAATCCTCAAAGAAAACATTCTTATAATTATGGATTATATCCATAAATAGTTCAATTTATGTTAAGTGTTTTGTAAGTATGGGATTATGTATTTTGATTCATAAACTGATCTAGTTTATGCCATTGTATAAAAATGGCACCCAGTAGAAGGAATGAGAACTCCAGCATTACACATGATCCAAAGAGAAAGAAGGATCATATCTTTCATGTTATTAAGCCAGAATTTATAAGAGAAATAGTCTCCCATGTATTATCATCATATGAAGAAATAATATCATGTGTTGATAAGATAAGTAAAGAGTTTACTGAGTCCTATGGCTTTGAAGGGAAGCAAGAGAAGAAAAGGATGGAAGAGAGAACGATGGATAAAGGGAAGAGGGAAAGAATAATTTTCTTATATGTGATAACTGTGGGAAGAAACACCCTGGAACTTTCCTGAAAGGAATGGGAGTTTGTTATAAGTGTGGAGGAAGAGGGAACAAAGTATGTGACTACAAGGGTATGAAAATGGTTTCAAATGTACAATGCTTCATTTGCAAGGAGTTTTGACACTACGCGAACCTATGTCCCAGTAATCAGACTATGCCACAAATGATGCTATTGGATAATAATCTAGTTATGATACTACCACAGATGAAGAGGAATGATTAGAGTTCCTAAGTTGATTATGTCATTTGAGTGTTTTATCAACAATGTACTTGTTATAATAATTATGGAGTATATAAGGATTGTACTGCAGTGCTATTTCATTAAGGACTTGAGATTGTGTGGAAAAATGAAAAGTGACTCAATAGCAGGATGAATGTTTGGAAAATATATGGTTGAGAGAATGATAAACCATAATATAGTTCTGATACCGAGGTAGTGATTTTGGAATAATACATGATTGATTTGGATAAATTATATTGGATATTATTGACTACCTTGAAACTGATTAATGATTTGTATATTCCATCATTGTTGGGGTTTAAAACATTTTTGGATTGAAGGAGTATATATATTATTCTTTAAGGAATAAGGGATCATGAATGTAATCAATAAGGTTTTACGGTAATTCAGGATGTTGCAGTGTTTTAAAAGAATACATGATGATGGTGTTCACATGTTATTACGCGGGAAAAAGGATCTTTACTGTGTTTACCTTCCTTATAAGTTTTGGACTAAAGTATTTTGGATAGTTCTAGTTTGGATTATTTTGGATTGCCATAAAAGGACAACCCGGAGGTCGGGCGGCAACCCGTCGCGTCCGGCAAGGCCCCGAGACTTGAACCCACAACTGAAAGGAGACAAGGGTGTATCACTTACCACTGACCCACGTGATGTCCGGGATTAAATAATGTAGTTTTTTAAAAAAATGATCTGGTAGATTAATTATAAATTCGTTTTTTTAACCCTATACGAATAGGATAAATAGAATATTTTTTTTACGTTCTATTATCTTTTAGAGTGAAAGATGAGTTTGTGGTAGAAATTATTTAAAGGATGGAACTCTACATGTCAAGAATATATTTTTCTTTTTCTCTTATTCTATGAAGAAATTAATTCTTATACTTTATTTTTAAGGAATCCTAAAACCAGAAATGTTTTATCCTAATACCATATGTTTTGTTGAACCGATGGTATTTCAAATCATCATAGATTGATGAATTTAAGGACCTCAATTTTACACTTGTTTGTTATTGATGACCTCAATCACTACCTATAAATATTTATGTTTTTCCTCCAATTATATGTCTTTAATTTCTACCAATGTTTTCCTAATTGAGATCATAATTTGGTGGTGGCCCTTTCATTTCTCTTTTCCTCATATTAAGACTAAATTTTAGTAACCCAATTTCCGATGTGGGTTTTCCCACAAAGATATTTTTTATTTTCAACCTTTTATTTTCGAAGAACAATTTCAAATTTAGAGGACGCAATTTGTTGAAGTAGGGGAGAATGTAACACCCCAAGATTTCATAGTGTGTTATTTCTTCAAAATAATTCAACAACTTGCACTACACGCAACACCGAGTTAAAGCGCACCATGACTTACCAAACTAGCTGTTATGAATAGTAATACCTAATTTGTGAAATTTTATAAATTCTATATCTCAAAATGGACCTCATTTTTGGATTCGGAATATCAGAATTAGCCTAGGGTGAAATTTTGGTAATTTTCGGATAACTTTAATATTTTGATGAATAGTGAAAATTACTAAATTTTAATTAAAAACAAATTTTTTAATCAAAATAATTAATAGTGATAAATTATGAATTTTAGTGGTTTTAAAGTATAATTAGAATATATTTTTACCATTTTATCCAATGGTGTTCATTAGAATTAATTTCACTTTGAAATTGGACCTAAATAATTTTCAATCTTTTGATATATATTGTTTCTTAAAAACACGCTATTTGTTGTGACAGTGAGAATTAATTATAAAATTAATTAATGAAACTTATATGTCTGGAATTTTGTAAAATAGAAATCATTTTTGAATTCGGAATATCAATTATAGCTTACGGTGAAATTTTGGCATTGTTCGGAAAAACATCAATTTTTGATAAATAGTGAAACTACTAAGTGGTAGTTAAAAAAACTGATTTTTTCATAAAACATAATTTTACCGCTTCTGTGAATGGAATTTAGAAAATCCGAGAAACATGGTTAATATCAAGAAGTAAAATTTGGTTCAATGAGATTAAAATAATTTTTGGTGAATAGTGACTTTTTACTTTTATTTACCACGGTTAAAAGTAAATAGGGTAATTAAGGGTAAAAATGTTATTAATATTACCCTAACACATGTCCTAATTCTATTGGACAAATGTATCTCGACCAAAAACAACCTTAGAAATAAAATATTATCATTTAGGTCCACTTGGATTAGATTAGGACATTTATTATTATTTAATTCAAAGAAGAGTTAAAAGAGTTAAAATCAAAGTTTATTTACTAAAAAAATATTAATATAGGGATATACATAAGATAAATTCGATTGTGAAAATTCATTAAAAACATAATAATATTTCCTACATAATTATCTTTTATTTATAATATTTAGTCATTAAATAATTTAATATATTTATGACACAATGATGATGCAGTAATGACCATAATAGTGAATAATTAAAATAATTGATATTATAAATACCCAAATAAATATAATTTAAGACTTTTAATGAATTACACTAATTTTCTAGGATAATATGAAATATTAGGACTGATTTAATGGACTTTTTTCGAAGTAATCATTCTGTTATGAGTTTCAAGAAAATCAACTATTGAATAGTGTCAAAATTGATATAAAATAGTTTTTAAAACAAATATTATATTATTAATTGATATTAAATTTCTAAAAATCTAAGGTTCGGCAAAGAGACTTATATCATGATAGGTATATCATTAATGGACCACTTGGGGGTCTCTTGGATGTATATAGTATGTTTATTAACTATATAATATAAAAATTCAAAGTTACATGGTAAATGTCAAACTAATTAACTAAGAGTTAAAACTAAAAGATATGGTTAATATAGTGACTCAGACCTGTCTAAATTCTATTGGTTGAATGGTTTTCGACCTATACCCACCTTATAATTCGAATAATCAACTTTGGAGCCATTATAAACCGAATATGAATTTATTATAAATTAATATTTTTAGCTTTTCTAAAGGTGCCCCTCACCCCTCTTATAAAAGGGCACTCCTCCTTATTATTTATTCACACCTTCAATGCCTTTTGGTTCGGCCATACCCTGCCCAAATGCTCTCTCAACTTCCCTCACTACAATCTAGATGCCTTAGTTTGATCAGAAATCCGACCTAAGGAGCCCTTTCGATCAAATCAAATGGAAGAACCCGAAGAAGAGGTAATGTTTTCACCACCCCTTTTCAAGTTCCTTTCTTCTTCCACTTCTTCATTCTTTGTTATTACCATTCTAAAATAATATCTTCAGTATATTATATATAATTCGATGTTATTATAAATATTGTACAACCATATTCAGTATTCTATCCACCCTTTGAATAACATGTCACCATACATGCGTACGTACGGCTCACCGTCTCCACGTCGTGGTGTAATTGTTATTCAATATATTATTATTTGGGTGGGTATAATAATGATGAGTAACTCATGAAAATAATAAATATAACATAATAATGATTCTGTATATATGATATACCATCCAATTATATATTATTTTAATATCAAAAGAATGATATTGTCGCTCGTGCGTACGTACGGAGTACCGTCTCCACGAACGCGATGAGATTCATTCTCGATCATATCCATTCAAGTATAATTGTCATTTGATGATTAAAAATAATGTTTATGGACTTGATATAATTCTGTATATTAATAATATTCATCCCATTAATAACAAATATGGCTCACATAACAAAGAATATAAAGTAAAATAAACTCGTTAACACCCGAAATGACGATAATTCTAAGATATTATTAACAAATCAATGTTAAAAGATCATATATGATATCATATTAATGTAAATGATTCATGTATAATTAAATAACAATTATTTAACCATTATACAGGAGGTTAACCTACCATAGACCAAGGAAAAAGTACAAAGTAAGGGGTTTCTTATCTCACTCTTAATTTCGTGAGAATTCCATTGTTCACCACTTATTTATTGAATGTGGTGTATGTGTACTGCCCAGGATTGTATTAATTGGGTAATATACTTTAATTTATGGGTATTTACATCATCATTTTATGATCCTTCTTTCATGGGTGCATGTTTCATAAGTTACCAAATCGATAAGGGAATTTGAGATTTCAATTTCCACTCATTCGGCTTTACGCATATTTCATTGATTATATTACTCCAAGATTATGTGTGGAATCACTATTCATTTGTTTGTGCCATAATTTCCACTCCCCTTCCTGTGGATATACTTTTGATACACATAATAACTCCATTGATAATTTCTCATGTCATCAATATGAATTTGATAAGAGTAATTTTAACTCATTCTCCATTTGTTTAGTTAAACATCCAATTCATTGGTCTTGTTTTTACAAGATTATGTGTGAATGTCCTTTGATTGTTTTACACTAAATATCCAATTATATTTAGTGTATTTATATTTGTCACACATAAATATGTCGTTGATTTATCATTAACCTAAGGATACAGCTTTTATGAGAGATTTCATCTCAACTTAAATTCCATTGAGACTTCTTTGTTGTTATACACCAAATCCCTTTTATGTTGTGTATATAATGTACATTGACATAGTATATCATGAATCCCTTTATTCTCAAGATATTACAATGTTTTTATTACCTCAATTATTTGTATTCAAGTGTCTCTCTTTTGGTTAAAATCACTAACTAAAATACCATTTTTAAAAGTTTTAAAGACTTATTCATCTAAATCTTTCTCATTAATGCCCGTGTTTTAAAAATGGTTTTAAGGATTTATTTATATAGACATTAATTTTTTAAAATTAAAACTCTTTTTAAAAAGATTCAAAGTGGTATGGGACACTTTGATTCAAAAATCAATTTTTAAACGGCTTCTTGACCAATAGTGTGACTTTTAAATGATTTCAAGAAAAACGGGGATATTTCTCTCAAATAGTTTTGATGATTATTTTCATCTATGTCAACATCCTTCATTATTATTGATTGAGGTTAATGTGATACAATAAAATATTCCATATTGTATCGAATGAGTTATGTTTGACTGTGGATGTGCTATTTTTATACCATTCATGGTTTGTGGTTAAAGTATTGAAATTTTGTATGCTAGTTTTAATACGAATGTTTATGTTATGTTTAAACCTGTTCATATGAGGAATGCATTGGACTTAATAAGTGACGGGTGGAGCCCGCTATAGCTCCTCGATGCATCGGTAGGTCTCATGAGACATACTAGTGTCTTGGCACAAGGCCTTGGAAAAATCTTATTTGTAGTCTTGGAACGAGGCCTTGGCTATGTGGTTATGATAGTCTGGCATTATGCATTCCATCATTATGAATGTGGTTATTGATATTGCATGTGATTGTTCGACTAGTAGAATATTCATGTGAATATGTAAATGATATTATTTCATTTTATCTTTTCCATATTATGCTGAAGTTCAAGTTCAAAAGGCTTTTGTTTTAGTTATAAATTGCTTTAAGTGTTTATGCTTATCTACGAAAGCTTCTGCTATATTGTTATACTTACTGAGCATCTGATCTCACCCCTTTCAATGATTTATCTTTTACCAGGATGTGAAGAAGTAATTTATGAATGTCATGTAGGGATAGTATGAGGGGATATGAAGACAATATGTTGTTGTAGTTTTTTTACCTTATGATGTAATGTAAGACTTATGAATATATCTAGGGTTTCCAAGACTACTAAACTAATCTGTCTTTTGAGACTTGATCCTTTGTTATCAAGCCAATGTTATGTAATAATGCACCGACTCTGGGTAACTGGGGTTGTGGCGTTATAGAATTCCTTTTCCCATGTCGAGATATTATCCGCTTTAGGCGGCACAGAATCTCTTGCACGGGTTCAATCGCATCCGCATTAATGCGTCTCGATTAAGGATCCGTTTTTCCCTTCCCCACACATCCGGACATGTTACATACTTCTAGAGAGAAAGGAAACAAAACATCTCAAAACCGACAAGCCAAGAATTCCATATATCAATGGTACAGAGTATAAAATCAAAACGAAGCTCAGAAGAACAAAGAAAAACACAAGTCAAAACAACTATGGGTACTGAGCGTGCATCTGAGCCTCCCGCTCCCAAGTGCTCTCCTCGAGGCCGCCATGCCTCCAAAACAAACTAACCAAGGAGGTGGTTCATCCACGGAGCACCTTATCTTCACGATCCTCAATTCTGACTGGTCGTTCCTCAATGGTCGCGTCATCTCCCATATCTAACTCTCCCAAGTCGATAACGTGAGAGTTGTCGTGTAAGTATCGACCAAGCTGGGAGACGTGGAAGACGTCATGACCCTTCTCCAACTGTGTAACGCCCCAATCCTAGTTACCCAGAGTCGGTGCATTATTGTGTAACATTGGCATGATCACAAAAGATCAAGTCTAGAATGACCGATTAGTCTAGTAGCCTTGGAAACACTAGATACATTCATAAATGTTACATTACAACATAAAGTGAAAAACTACAATAACAAAGTCTCTGTAGCCCACGCTCATATCCTCTTATGACTATCCCTATAGGTCATTCATAAAATACTTCTTCACATCCTAGAAAATATTAAAACATTGAAAGGGGTGAGCATAGATGCTCAGTAAGGATAACAATATTACGGAAGCTTTCATAAATAAACATTAACATTTAAGGCAATGTATAACTAAAAGAAAAGCCTTTTTAAACTTGAACTTCAGCATAATATGGAAAAACTAAAATTAAATAATTCCATTTACTTACTCACATGGATATTCTACTAGTCGAATAATCACATGCAATATCAATAACCACTTTCATAATAATGGAATTCATAATGCCAGACTATTATAACCACATAGCCAAGGCCTCGTGCCAAGACTACAAATAAGATTTTGTCAAGGCCTCGTGCCAAGACACCATTTTGTCTCATGATACTTACCAATGAATTTTTTTAGAAGATAATTACTTTTAAAATTTCTCAAATATACTCCAGTGTTTTTTTGATAACATTATGCAAGCTTCTGAAAACAAAATAACTAATTTTGAGACTGCTCGACTAATTACAGGCCATGATGGGTCCACGCCCAATCCATTCCTGTCTACCACACTCGAGAGTCGGGTTTTCTGAAAACATTTTTAAGCTTGCATTAAATACGTATACATTTTCACTAGATTTTCATATATTTGATAGAAATATCTCTCTCTTTTTTGAAAACATTTAAAAAAAGTTATGGCTTGTATAGGAAGCTGAAACTCAAATAATGGTCATGGTGGCGAAGAATTCGTTGTCGCCGCATACGTAAGACAAACCATTCCTTTTGTCATTTAGTAAAAACTCTTCATGTAAAAAGATTCATTTTGAATAAAAGTAAAAGTCAAAGGGGTTTATACACCTTATAAAAGAAAGTTTTGTATAAAACAAAATATGCCTAAATGAAAGGTGATTGAGACGAAGACCCTTAAAAAGATCATTTTTTAGATAAAGTAGATCTATTATGTGTATTAACAATAAGTACTTATAAAAAAAGTACAAATACAAGATAGGACATAATAATATCATGACATAATTTGAAAGTACGAGAGTAACCCAAATAATGGAAATTAGGTTAAGAAGTTCCCTTACATTGTGTCCGACTTGACTCGACCATTCTTTAACCTCATGAATAATAAACTAGAGTTAATATCTACTTTCTTAAGAACCTTTTTCAAGTTCATTATCCCTTTTATATCACTTATTACAATGTTATGAAAATTATGCAGTCATTAAAGTTAATAACGGTCATTTTGTTGATCTTTGATACTTGAGTCAAAAATAAACTTCTTATAATTACAAGTTTTTTATGTGGTAGAATATCCATTATCTCCTGAATTATATTCATGATGTAGATATCATATATATAATATATATCCAGTGTATACATTCATTTATAATATTATATAACATTTAGAGGTAAGAAATGAAATGCACCGTTCATGGAGATAGTAATCCATACGTACGCATGAACGCTACTTTCATTTCTATTTCATATTTAATGGAATGAAATAATAATTATATAAAGTTATACTATAATTCCACTATAATATATTGTATAATACCATTTACTCTAACCATTATACATCCCACATATGGCATTAACGATTCAAATCACTTTGAGGGGGCGGTAGTCCACACTTCCTAAACTGAAAATATCGCGTTTACCCATAATGGAAACCATAAAGGTATGCAATAAATGAAAAATACAGAAGCTTAAGTAAAATATAAACATATTATATAAATATAGTAACATCTTAATGGCCACCTTTGAAGCTGTTATATGAGTGTTGAACAATCATCATTTTGTGAGGCAGAAATTCGCCATCCACAGAAACAGTTTGTTCTTAACCATTAGATGTAGGTGTGTGTAAATGTAGCTCAAATAATTCCTATAAACAAATTCTAGTATATTGAGGAAACTGGTTTTGTTACAAAATAAATTAATAAAAAGAGTTTAGGGGGTTGGAGAAGCAAAATAAAACAATATAACATAAGAGAAGACAATACCTTCAAATCGGGTAACTCTTTTTGATTTGAGCCAAAGGCTTCCTTGGGAAGAGTTATGCCCAAATTGATGATTCTATGAGTAAGAGATGGAAGTTTGGAGAGTATTTGGGTAGATTTTGGCCGAGCCAAAAGGCTTTGACGGTGCGAGTAAGGTGGTAGTGGTGGGGGCCTTTTATAAGAGGAGAGGAGGGGCACTCTTTGAAAGTCATAAAATGTTACTTTATTATATAATGAGTTTCGGATTTTAAAGGTCCCACACTTATATATGTCAAGGATAAGGTGATAAGGGTTCGAAATATACTCATCCAATAGGTTTTTTAAAGGTTTCGGTTTTATATTTTACATTATCTTTTTATTTTATTTAAATCGTTAATTAATGAGGTAATTGCTGCATCATCATGGTGTCATAAATACATTAATTTATTTAATGTCTAAAAATTATAAAAAAATTATCATGATGTTGGAAATCGTTTTATCTTTCTAATTAATATTTATAGTAAAAAATATGACTTGTATATCATCTTTTAAAAATTGTCTTAATAAAACAACTCATGTTTGTGACATTTTTATTTTAACATTAAATAAAAAGTTTTTAATGTTATTTTCCTACCAAAGTGGCTTCATGGGGTCCCCAAGATGACCCATGGATTGTCTTGGTCAGCCATGACTCATCCAATATGGGTAGGAAAAGTTTAAAGGTATTTTCATATTTTTATAATATAATTTTTACCTTAAATTTCACTAATTACCTTTAATCGCGATTAATTAAACTTAAAAGTTACTATTCACCAAAAAAATTATTTTAATCCCATTGAACCACATTTTACTTTATAATGACAACCATGTATGTTGGATTTTTGAAAATCAAATTAAATAAGTGGTAATGTTTCATTTAAACAAAAAATCTGTTTTTTAACTACCACTTAGTGGTTTCACTATTCATCAAAAATTGAAGTTTTTCAGAACAATGCCAAAATTTCACCCTAAGCTATAATTGATATTCCAAATTCAAAAATGATGTCTATTTTACAAAATTCCAAACATATAAGTTGCAATAATTATTTTTATAACTACTTCTCATTTTCACAACAAATAGCGTGTTTTTAAGAAACACTATATATCAAAAGATTGACAATTGTTTATGTCCAATATCAAAGTGAAATTAATTCTAATGAACACCATTGGATAACATGGTAAAAATATATTCTAATTATACTTTAAAACCACTCAATAGTATAAATTATCACTATAAATTATTTTTATTAAAAAAGTTGTTTTTAAGTATTTTTTACTATTCATAGAAAATTGGAAGTTCTCAGAAAATTATGAAAAATTAAAATTAGGATAATTTTGATATTCCGAATACAAAAATAAAGTCCATTTTCAAATATAAAATTTATATAATTTCAAAAAGTGGGTATTACTATTCATAACTGTTACTTTGATTGGTCGCGGTGTGTTAGAATCTCGAACATGCGTACAGTGCAAGCTATTGTATTATTGAAAGAGAAGCGTATCGTGAAAGCCTGGGGTGTTACATTCTCCCCTCCTTCAATAAATTGTGTCCTCGCAATTTGAAAATGTTCTTCGAAAATAAAAGGTTGAAAATAGAAAATACCTTTGTGGAAAACCCACATTGGAAATAGGGTTAATAAGAATATAATATTAAAAGAAATAAAGAGAAGTACAAAGGTCACCTGAGATAGCCAATACTGGGATTCTATAAAAATATGGATATGGAGGAGAAACAAACCATCAAGGTCTGATGGATAGTTGTAGAAAACAGGATTAGGAGATAGTTAACCACAAGAAAATCACAAACTTGTGATTGGTTAAACGGTCATTGAATCCCTAGTTGGAAAAGTTAACTGACAACGTTTTTGTTTTAAGTTACCTTTTATAAATTTGAGGAATTTGTTTTAGAGATTTTATAAGAACGTAAGGAAATATACTTACTTGTCATATAGGCTTTCAGTCTTTAATAAATATTTACCACAAACCCTTATTTCACTCCAAACGGTAACAGAACTCAAAAATATTCTATTTATCCTAATTGTATAAGGTTCCAAATATTACCACATACCATTTAGATTAGGAAAAATATTTTGTAATAATCAGGGACATCCTGTAGGCTAGTGGTGGGTAATAAAGGCCGATCGCACTATGGTTGTGGGTTCGATTCCTGCAGCTTTGTCCAACGCGACGGGTTATCCCCCAACCTGCAGGTTGTCATTTTCTTAAAACAATAGTATTATAATATTCCAAATATAATCTTCACAAATTTTTTAACCTTAAACAATACGATCCAAGGTTCAACTTAATCCATTCCAACCTATATAGTTATCCAAAATACCTTTGTCCAGACTTTCTCTAAAAGGTCTCTAAATTCCAAAATCAATTGTAACATCAGATTCCCCAATCAAAGTAAAGTTTCTCTTATTATCACATACTAAAAATATGATTACCTTCATCATATTAAAACCTTAATGAAAAAAACAAGTACTGCAGTACAATACTTATATATATCACATTATTATTATAACCAGAATATAATCCTTGAGTCTAAATGCACCAATACATTAATTTTTCCACTTAAACTTTAGTAATAGCATAACATTGTCCTTGATCCCTTGGCCTTTTTTGAGGTAAGTTTCCCTGACGCTTAGGAAATTAATTTGCTTAATGCCCCATTTCCCTACAATTATAGAATTCAACATTGATATCCTCTTTCTTTCCCCTGCAATCACGAGCCTGGTGACCTTTTTCTCCACATTTATAACAAATTCCCATTCCTTTTAAGCAAGTACCGGGGTTATTCTTCCCACAATTATAACATAATGGAAAATCCTTCTTTCCCTTTTTCCCTTTATCTGTCTCTTATTCCACCGTTCTCTTCTTCTCTTGCTTTAATTTGTTGTCATAAGACTTAGAAAATTTATTTTCTGTCTTGATAGCACATGAGACAATATCTTCGTACGATGATAAGGATTGTGATAATAAAGATCAACAGAGAAATGGTTTTAACCCATCAAAGAAACGATCAATATTACTTCTTGGGTTACGTATATAATCTGCAGCATACCTTGCTAACCTTGTAAAGTTGGCCTCATACATTGCGACATTCTCATCCTCCTTTTGTCTCAGACTCATAAATTTCCTTTCCATATCTGCTCGATGGTCACGAGTAAAGTATTTTTCTAAGAAAAGATCTTTGAAATCTCTCTATTCCATACTTGATACTTATTCATCTTCCTTTGTATTTTGAATCAATGACCACCATTGATCGGCATCTCCAGTGAGGTGGTAAACTGCCATGATAACCTTCTCCCTTTCGCTACTCACCAAGGTGTGGAATATTTTCTCTAATGAGTTTATCCATTACTCAGCTACTAATGGATTTGTACCCCCATTAAATGTTGGCGGTTGTTTCCTCAAGAAGCGGTCTAACATTGATCCTCCATGTTTCGGATCAGGGTGCTCCATACGAGTAAGGTTATTATTCATAACCTGAGTGAGTTGTCCCAGTGTGGTAATAAGTTGATCAGCACCAGTTGTATCTCCAGATCCACAATAATTATCTTGAGCAGGAGGGCAATCCCTACACTGAGTGCGTGCAGTGATACAGTTTCCATTCCATCCACTAGGCGCCATTTCTAAACAACGAAATAAACTAGATTAGATTATGAATCAAAATACATAATTCCATACTTGTAAAATTCTTAACATAAATTGAACTATTTATGGATATAATCCATAATCATAAAAATGTTTTCTTTGAGGAAGTATATACTCCTAACACTTCATAGTGGTTTTTAAAGAAAATTAGAATTATCCTAAGGATATCCCTCGGGAGTGTTGTATACAAGAGTGAATCATGGCCCGTTGTTGTGCACCAGTTCCTGTTCGAGTCTAGCACAAAGCGGTGTTTTTGGGTTTTACCCCTAGGTACATCTGTGCTAGAGCCGCATCTACCTGCTCGTATCCAAACAGGGATGTATTGCTCAGAAAACTCACAAAATCTCTATAATACCAAAATTCTAGGAAGTTCTTCTATATTAATCCTCAGAGTCTATCTTTGGGCTATGTGCTCTAATCAGAGTTTATCTAAACCTAGCTTTCAAGGTTAGTACTAAACTGCCTCTAATACCAACTATAACGCCCCAACCCCAGTTACTCAGTGTCGGTGCATTATTTCATAACATTGGCATGATCACAAAAGATCAATTCTCGAAAGACCGATTAGTTTAGTAGCCTTGGAAACACTAGATACATTCATAAATGTTACATTACATCATAAAGTGAAAAACTACAATAACAAAGTCTCCATAGTCCACACTCATATCCTCTTCTGACTGTCCCTGCAGGTCATTCATAAAACACTTCTTCACATCCTAGAAAATATTAAAACATTGAAAGGGGTGAGCTCAGATGCTCAGTAAGGATAACAATATTGCAGAAGCTTTCATAAATAAACATTAACATTTAAGGCAATGTATAACTAAAACAAAAGCCTTTTTAAACTTTAACTTCAGCATAATATGGAAAAAAAATAAAATTAAATAATGCAATTTACTTACTCACACGGATATTCGACTAGTCGAATAATCACATGCAATATCAATAACCACTTTCGTAATGATGGAATGCATAATTCCAGACTATCATAACCACGTAGCCAAGGCCTCGGGCCAAGACTACAACTATGATTTTGTCAAGGCCTCGTTCCAAGACACTAGTTTGTCTCATGAGACCTACCGATGCAATTTTTTTAGAAGATACATACTTTTAAAATTGCTCAAATATACTCTAGTGTTTTTCTGAAAACATTATGCAAGCTTCTGAAAACAAAATAACTAATTCTGAGACTGCTCGACTAATTACAGGCCATGATGGGTCCACGCCCAATCCCTTCCTGTCTACCACACTCGAGAGATGGGTTTTCTGAAAACATTTTTAATCTTGTGTTAAATACGTATAAATTTTCACTTTATTTTAATATATTTGATAGAAATATCTCTCACTTTTTTGAAAACATTTACAAAATGTTATGGCTTGTAGAGGAAGCTAAAACTCAAATAATGGTCACGGTGGTGGAGAATTCATTATTGCCGCATACGTAAGACAAACCATTCCTTTTTTCGTTTAGTAAAAACTCTTCATATAAAATTATTCATATGTAATAAAAGTAAAAGTCAAAGGGGTTTATACACCTTATAAAAGAAAGTTGTGTATAAAACAAAATATGCCTCAATGAAAGGTGATTGAGACGAAGACCCTTACAAAGATAATTTTTTTAAATAAAGTAGATCTATTATGTGTATTCACTATATGTACACATAAATAAAGTACAAATACAAGATAGGACATAATAATATCATGAAATAATTTGAAATAAGGAGATTAACCCAAAGAATGGAAATTGGGTTAAGAAGTTCCCTTACCTTGTGTCCGACTTGACTCGACTATTCTCTAACCTCCTGAATAATAAACTAGAGTTAATATCTACTTGCATAAGAAAATTTTTCAAGTTCATTGTCCCTTTTATATCACGAATTACAATTTTATGAAAATTATGTAGTCATTCAAGTTAATAACGGTCGTTTTGTCGATCTTTGGTACTTGAGTCAACAATAAACTTCTTATAATTACAAGTTGTTTATATGGTAGAATATCCATTATCTCCAGAATTATATTCATGATGTAGATATCATATATATCATATATATCCGGTATATACATTCATTTATAATATTACATAACATTTAGAGGTAAGAAATGAAATGCACCGTTCATGGAGACGGTAAGCTGTACGTACACATGAATGCTACTTTAATTTCTATTTCATATTTAATGGAATGAAATTATAATTATATAAAGATATAATATAATTCTAGTATAATATAATGTATAATACCATTTACTCCATCCTTTATACATCCCACATATGGCATTAACGATTCAAATCACTTTGAGGGGGCGGTAGTCCGCACTTCCTAAAATGAAAATATCGCGTTTACCCATAATGGAAACCATAATGGTATGCAATAAATGAAAAATACAGAAGCTTAAGTAAACCATAAACATATTATATAATTATAGTGACATCTTAATAGCCACCTTTGAAGGTGTTATATGAGTGTTGAACAATCATCGTTTCGTGAGGCAGAAATTCACCATCCACAGAAAAAGTATGTTATTTAACCATTAGATGTAGGTGTGTGTAAGTGTAGCTTGAATCATTCTTATAAAAAAAATACTAGTATATTTAGGATACTGGTGTTGTTACTAAAGAAATTAATGAAAAGAGTTTAGGGGGTTGGAGAAGCAAAATAAAACAAAATAAGATAAGAGAAGACATTACCATAAAATCAGGTAACTCTTTTTGATTTGAGCCAAAGGCTTCCTTGGGAAGAGTTCTACCCAAAGTGAGGCTTATAAGAGTAAGAGAGGGAAGTTGGGAGAGTATTTGGGTAGAGGTTGGCCGAGCCAAAAGGCTTTGAAGGTGTGAGTAAGGTTGTAGTGGTGGGGGCCTTTTATAAGAGGAGAGGAGGGGCACTCTTGGAAAGTCATGAAATGTTACTTTATTATATAATGATTTTCGGATTTTAAATGTCTCACACTTATATATTTCGAGGATAAGGTGATAAGGGTTCTAAATATACTCATCCAGTAGGTTTTTGTCAAATGTAAGTCTTATATTTTACATTATCCTTTTATTTTCTTTAAATCGTTAATTAATGAGGTAATAGTTGCATCATCATGGTGTCATAAATAATTTAATTTATTTAATGTGTAAAAGTAATAAAAAAATTATAATGATGTTGTAAATCTTTTAAGATTTATAATGAATATTTATAGTAAAAAATATGAATTGTATAACATCATTTAAAAATTGTTTTAGTAAAACAACTCTTGTTTGTGACATTTTTATTTTAACATTAAATAAAAAGTTTTTGATGTCATTTTCCTACCAATGTGGCTCCATGGGGTCCCCAAGTTGACCAATGGAATTTATTGGTAGGCCATGACTCATCCAATATGTGTAGGACAAGTGTAAAGGTATTTTCATATTTTTATAATCTCATTTTTACCTTAAATTTCACTAATTACCTTTAATCGCGATTAATTAAACTTAAAAGTTACTATTCACCAAAAAATTATTTTAATCCAATTGGACCACATTTTACTTTCTAATGACAACCTTGTATGTTGGATTTTTGAAAATAAAATTAGAGAAGTTGTAATGTTTCATTTAAACGAAAAATCAGTTTTTTAACTACCACTTAGTGGTTTCACTATTCATCAAAAAATTAATGTTTTTCAGAACAATGCCAAAATTTAACACTAAGCTATAGTTGATATTCCAAATGTAAAATTGATATCTATTTTACAAAATTCCAAACATATAAGTTTCATTAATTAATTTTATAACTAATTCCCGCTGTCACAACAAATAGCGTGTTTTTTAGAAACAATATATATCAAAAGATTGACAATTGTTTATGTCCAATTTCAAGGTGAAATTAATTCTAATGAACACCATTGGATAAAATGGTAAAAATATATTATAATTATACTTTAAAACCACTTAATAGTATAATTTACCACTATAAATTATTTTGATTAAAAAAGTTGTTTTTAAGTATTTTTCACTGTTCATAGAAAATTGGATGTTCTCAGAAAATTACAAAAAATTCAACTTAGGATAATTTTGATATTCTGAATACAAAAATGAAGTCCATTTCGAAATATTAAATTTATATAATTTCAAAAAGTGAGTATTACTATTCATAACTTCTACTTTGATTGGTCGTTGTGTGTTAGAATCTCGAACTTGCGTACAATGCAAGCTATTGCATTATTCAAAGAGAAGCATATAGTGAAAGCATGGGGGTGTTACAAACTGAGGTGGCAGGGCCAACTGATATGTCACCTCACCGACTCGCCTCAACACCTCAAAAGGTCTGATGAACCTAGGGGAGAGCTTACTCCCCTTCCTAAACCTCATCTGCCCCTGTCGAGGGGAAACCTTCAATAACACATGATCTCCCACCTCGAACTCCAAGGGCCTCCTCGGATGATTAGCATAAGACTTATGTCAGTCCTGAGCCGCTTGCATCTTCTCACGCACAAGCTGAAATTTCTCTGTGGTGTTCTGTACTACCTCTGCCCCAAAACCACCTTTCTCACAAACCTCTGCCCAGCAAATAGGTGAACGACATGGTCTTCCATACAAAGCCTCAAACGGTGCCATGCCAATAGTAGAGTGTAAGATGTTGTTGTATAAAACTCTACTAAGGGAAAGTGTCGAACCCATGATCTTCCAAAATTCAGAACGCATGCTCGCAGCATGTCCTCCAACGTCTGGATAGTCCGCTCTGTCTGCCCATCGGTCTGGGGGTGGAAAGCAATGCTAAGAAGCGGTTGGGTGACAAAAACATGATGTAACCCCCTCCAGACTCGTGAGGTAAACCAAGTATCCAGATCTGAGATGATAGTCTTCGGAACTCCATGCAAATGCACCACCTCATCTACATACCTCTGTGCTAAGGTACTCACAGTGCCGGAATCCTTAATTGCTAAGAAGTGAGCGGATTTCATCAGTTGATCCACCACTACCCAGATATCATCATATCCAACCTGAGTTCTAGGTATTCTTGTGATGAATTCCATTGAGATGTCATCCCATTTCCACTCGGGTACATGTAAAGGATGCAACAAACCACTGAGAACACTGTGTTCAGCCTTTACATGCTAACACACTAGCCACTTAGCCACAAACTCTGCCACTGCCCCTTTCACCCCGGGCCACCAAAACTGTTCCCTCAAGCATCAGTACATTTTTGAAACTCCCAGATGTACCGCCAAGGCAGAGCTATGGAAATCACGGAGAACTCCCTCATGCATCGCCTTTGGAACAAACAACCTTCCGCGAAAAAGCATCTGATTTCGGGTGTCCTCTGACCATCTTTCTGCAGCATTTCCTAGATCGATACGATCCCGCATTAATTCCGCCTCAGAGTCTCCCCACTGAGAATCTTCCACCTAATGCAACAAGGGGGACCACGCCATCATCTGAAACAAACAACCTCTAACACCCTCTACACTTGCATCCAAGTGTAAGGCAGCCAACTCTCCCATCGCTTTCCAAGCATCAGCGGATTCCTGAACCACTTCTTTATGAGACTTCTTGCTCAGGCCATCAGCCACAACGTTGCCCTTACCTACATTGTAAGAGATCTTGGAGTCATAGTCTTGGAGAAACTCAACCCATTCTGTTGTCGTAAGTTCAGGTCACGCTGGGAGAAGATATAACATAAGCTCTTGTGATTTGAGAAGACCACAAAGCACTCCCCAAAGAGGTAATGTCGCCAAAAATTCATTGAGAACACTTCTGCTGTAAGCTCTAGGTCATGGGTGTAATAGTTACGCTCATGAGGGCGTAACTCCCTAGACACATAACAGATCAAACCCTTCTTCTGCATCAGTACGCACCCCAAACCAAGGCCAGATCCATCACAAAACACCTCATTCAACAACCCTTCCTCTAGAAACCTGAGTACTAGAGCACTGACAAACATTTCCATCAGGTTTTCGAAAGATTTCTGGCACTTCTCGCTCCATTGGAAGACCTGGTCCTTCCTAGTCAATGTTGTCAATGGAGGAGAAACTCGAGATAAGTCCGAACCAAACCTCCGATAATAACCTACCAACCCCAGGAAACTATGAACATCTACTACACTCTTGGGGGTTGCCCAAGAAACAACTTCCTCCACCATCAACGGGTCCACTAACACTCCATGCTGAGACACCACGTGCCCAAAGAAGTGTACTTATTACGTCAAGAACTTACACTTAGACAATTTCCCATAAAGATGGTGGTGTCGAAGGACTTCCAAGACTGCCCTGAGATGCTCAACATGATCCTAATCTGATCTTGAGTAGATCAGGAAGTCATGAATAAACACAATGACAAACCGGTCCAAAATCATTTGGAATACAAAGTTCATAAGTCCCATGAACACAACTGGTGCATTCGTAACTCCAAACGACATCACTACATAATCGAAGTGCCCATACCTGCACCTGAAACCCATCTTCGAGATGTCATTGTCATTTACCCTCAGCTGATGATATCCAGATCGTAGATCATTATTAGAAAACCAACATGTTCTCCTCAGCTGGTCAAAGAGATCATCTATCTTTGGAAGGGGGTAACGGTTCATGACTGTTACCTGATTCAACCTTCGATAGTCTATGCATATACTGAGACCACCATCTGCCTTCTTCACAACCAAAACTGGAGCACCCCATGGTGACACGCTGGGTCGAACAAAACCCTTCTCCATTAGATCGTCAATCTGAATCCGCAACTCCCGCAACTCCGAAGGTTCCATCCAATAAGGGGACATTGAAATCGGATGAGTACCAGGCTATAAGTCTATCCTGAACTCAACGTCATGTCGGGGGTGTAGAGTCACAACCTCCTCCGGAAAAACATCGAGGAACTCCCCATCAACCTATGGAACATCCATCATCTCTTTATCAGATAAAACCATTGACAACCCACCTAACAAGGAAAAGAGAGTCTTCACATGTCGACTTCCCACTTGATAGATCCTCTCGCCAGCAAAGGCGACACGCTGCCCATCCATGTCGGAGAACAAGACTCTTATTCAGAAGCAATCGATAATTGAAACAATAGAAAACATGCAGTCGATGCCTAGAATGACATCGTATGGCTGCATCTGTAGCAAAATAAGATCCCCACTAGATCGATGCGGTCACAATGACAGCCCACATCCCCAGAAAATACAAGATACGCTAGTCTGACCTCCAACTGGTGTACTCATCACCAGGGGTACGGAAAGTCTCTATACATCTAGACCCAAAGCATGGGTTAGACCGGGTGCAACAAAGGAGTGCGATGCTCCCGAAATTGAACAAAGCAGAAGCTAGGGTTCTAAACAAACAAATCATACCTTGCACCACCTCGGGTCCTGCCGGAGCTGCCAAGTATGATGTGTGAAACTATCCATGCCCAGCTCCTCTGCCTCCCTGATGTCGAACACCTCTCTGACCATGCCCTGGTCGAGGTCCCTGAGGAGCACCATGAGGTCGGCCTCCTCCTGCAAGGTCTTCCCCTGGAGGAGCAGGGTCCTCTTGCTGCTCGAAGGGCCTCGTCGGCAACTGGTGCTGCTGAGGCGGGCGATGAACCTGCCCACCTCTACTGTACTAAGCTCTGGTCGGGCACCGACTCTGAATGTGCCTAAATACTCCACAAGAGAAACACTTCGGTCCTGGGCTCGTGAAAAAATGACGAGGACCCGAAGATTTGAACTAGAACTGCTGGGGCCTACTCCCTACTGGCCTGAATCTGGAAGGTCCTATCATAGGAGACATGCTGCTAACTGCCTTCCCCTTCGACGAACCCGGCTGCATCCCCTCTCGTAGTGCACCTCCCAATAAGTGCATCCTCTCTACAACCTCTTCTTTATTTTATACTTCCATGTACGTCAGAAGGGTGAAGGGCGTGACAACATACTGGAGAGAAGGACGAAGCGCCTCCTCCAAATTTCTCGCCCGAGACTCCTCATCCAGAAAGAGATTCGGAGTAAAGAATAAGAGACCCTTGAACTTGATCCCCAATTCTCGTACTGACATACTACCCTGCTGGAGGGAGAGTAACTCATGCCGCTTCTCTACCTTGATCATGGAAGAAAGGAATTTCTCTCGAAATTCCTTCTCAAAGTCAGCCCACGTAACCTCTACCTCTAACCTCTCCCTGAGGTTGAGCATCCACCACTGCCACGCTGTACCACTCATGTGACTGACTGCTAAGGAAACCCATTACTCCCTCATAGCACGGATAAAAGTAAAAGAGATCCCTAGCTCATCAAGACACCCCTCTATCTCCATATCCTAAGTAGTACCCATGTACTTCTAGAGAGTTTGTCGCTGGAAATAACAGAGAGTCTTCTGCCACTGATCATCTTCCTCCTCTCGATCAATCCTCAACTAATCGACCACCTGAATCTGCTGGGTGTTGGCTATCTGAGTCACTTGGGGATGACATCCATGTGCCATAGCTATATGGTAAACAAATAACGCATAAGCCCAAGTAGCAAGGATATTTTTCAAGGTTTCATTTTATCACTTTATTTCAATTTCATTCCCAGAACACCCAAATAAAGTAAAACACAATCATAATGATGAATGTACCTTCCCTAAGGTCTCTACCCTGAAATCAATGTAGTCTCACTTGGTCGTTAGATAGGCTCAGAGTCCTTGCATCGGATCATGGGGGGCCCTAAAATCCTGTGTCCTAGCCATTCTACCCTGGCCTATGTCACGCACCAAGATCACCTAACAATGTTTCCCTACCATCCCATGCAATCCTTACTGTGTCTAACTCTAGAATCTATCCTATTTCCCAACCATCATCTCTAATACCATTCTTTCACGACCCCCTCCCACCAAAGATTCCCCTTCTGAGCTGGAAATGGTAAAAGGGAGATAATGACCCCCGATTCCCGCCTCCAGTAGGCCTCGGAGTGGCGACTAGCACCAAGGGTATGAGTTTTCACAAATATGGGAGGCATTACCCTTTTTATTATTTATGATCGGGAAATAGGATGAGTCAAACACCAAAAGAAAAAAGGAAAACGTAAATGAAAATAAACCCAAACCAATCCTACATGCATGTTTAAACAATTCTGAAACAAAGTACAAGTACAAGAAAACTCAAAAGTAAAATACCAAAACAAATAAGAGTACAGAAAACTACAGCAACTCCGACTGTCCCGACTAGTAGGTTCCGCACGGCCCTAGTAGTCCTCCAGGAAACCTGAAAGTAAACGCAGGGTGAACATACAAGTATACTTAGTAGGGAATCAAAAATCTCTCATGCACAGGTGGGGAGACATCCTAATGTCCCGTGAGAACAACAGAAGAAACCAAAACCTAGCGAGGAATTCTATACACCCAACCTCACCATCCACACTCACCAAAAACACAAAACAACAAGTAGTAGTATATAAGAACAAGAGTATTGGGAACCCCACACCATTTCCCCCCACTAGTGAGCTGCTCTTCCTAATGGAGAATGTCCTGACACTACCACACTCTTCCTGCCCGCACACACCTGGGCCTCAAAAACCACACATCCCGCCCGCACACACCTGGGCTCCAAACATGCCATACCCCACCCAAACACACTTGGGCCTCATCCCGATGATTCTTGGGAAAACAAACCTTCCTGAAGAGTCTTGAGCTAAAATCACACCAATCGAAACCTACCCTAAGAGTCTTAGGTGTAAGGTCGCCTCAGGACATCATATCCTATGGATGAAAAAGCAAGAAGGTGCTAGTAACTAAGGGGAAAACACCCTCTCCCATGAAATGGCAGTGTTCGGCACTAAGTGCTCAATATGGGTGGGGTGCGACAAAACACTAAGATACAAAAACATATATGTATACAAAACACACAGCCCAACCTATGGCTTCTAAACAGAGAAACTCAGCACATGCCTCGACACTGCTGCTACGAAGCATGCATACAACAAACAATCCTAACCCCATTTAGGTTTTCATGTTTCAACTGTATTAGTTTTTTAGTTCCTTAACTACTGGGGAATTATCAAACCAGATCAAGTGTTGCATATAAAAAAACCCTTCCAACCAAAAATCATGTTAGATAGAACACAATCAACACAAAACCAACCTTTTTATCATCAAAAAATCCCCATTGATTGTTCCCGCGTTTAATTTATCATCATTACCCATAGTTCATTATCAACTTTCCACTTTAATTTAATATCACAACCCATTACTGCAGCCCTACTGCCCCTATAACCACATCTCCACAACCGTATCACAAAACAAGGCTCGTGCCACATCATTTCCCCTTTAATATCATTTACTGTAGCCCCTCTACCCATCCTATTCATCATAACCCACCATTCAACCCCTTTCACGCACCACGTAACAAAACCAACACCTACATGTTCATTATTCCATTTTGTTCAACCGGAGTGATCACACAAGGGTTCCTGTTAAGACCAATATGGGCCTATATACCCTGAGAGGGGGGTGAATCAGGGTATGGATATTCTTTTTCAAATCCCTTCCTGCCCCACTGGATCTTGACCTCTTTATTACAAGGGTCACTTTGTTTGAAATTGTGTGTTTATTATGATCACTTATTTTCTTCTTTATCTGATGATGATGCTTTAAATGCATTGCAGGGAAGTAAGTAGGCAGATATAGAGATTTTTACTTGGTTCACCCTCACTGGGCTACGTCCAAGGAGCATACGCCGACAGGTTTCCGGTCGTACCAAATTCCACTATTCTTTACTAGATGTGGATACAAAGTTCGGGCTAGATCACTTCTATGCCCATGCTCACTGCCTTTACAATGTTTAGGGTCAGCTCACTACTTTCCCAAGGGTCACTCCCTGTTTCTCTCTCTGGATCACTGCCGGTGGAGAGGATCACCTTCTTCCTCTTCCTAAGCTCACTGCTCTTGGAAGGAATCCACTCACAGTTTATAGACCTGTAGGTCTCTTCATTTTCATGAATGAATGCATCTTTCTCTATATGTAGATGCTCTGTTGAAGTACAACTTTCACCTATAGATGAATATCTCTTTGCACCGATGGTATCGGGCAAACTTCCAGCTTCCAAACAGCCCGAAAACACTGCTGGAACAAACCCTTACTTGGCGCGCAAGTCAATCTTGGCTCGGAAGTATCGGCGCGCAAGTCACAATGGGCACGCAAGTCCTCCTCAGACACTTGCACGACTCAAGCTTCCTCAACTCCAAACTTGCGAGACTCTCTTCCTTTGCGCCCAAACCAATATCGGTGCACAACTGCCAACCGGCGCGCAACTTCTAACACCGGCGCACAACTTCAACCACTGGCGTGCAACTTCACCTGCGCGACCACACACACCACCTGCGCGACCACCACACCTGCACGACGGGAGCTCTGATTTCTCAAAGTGTTGAACTCTTGTAAGAATGAAGAGGGGTGGTCCAGTATTTATAGGCAATCTGACCACCCTACGCGATAGTACGCAAGTCACCTGCGCAACCCAGTTTCGGCACGCAAGTCCCCTGTCATTTAGAAACTTGCGCCACCAACTCCCAAACTTGCGCGAACATTTTTCCTTAGCCATATTTTGATCTTCTGATCTTGAAAAACATATGGCGCACAGGTTTCCTATACTCCATGTCCTCGGCGCCCAAGTCCCTTTGCCGAAAACACTTTTCTTAATTTGTCGATTTTCAGGCCCAATAATTTGGAAAACACTGGAAAACGACGCCACCTTGTATCTGTTCTTTTGTACCGCCTCCAGATCATCCATTCCTTTTATCGATGTTCTGGAATCAAACATGGATCGTTGAACTCATCTCTTGAACTTGACATTCCACCATGAAATCCTCTTTGTCAACAAATTTGTATTGCATTGTTTTGCTTTGTCAACAATCACTACTAAGATGTCCACTTTTTCAACAAACACAATCACCTCAAAAATGCTTCAATGATACCTTGAGGGATTTTTTCCCAACAGTTCCGGATATTCATTTAATCATCCAACTTTACATGATTAACCAAATTCTATATTCCACAAAGTCTCCATCCACAAAAAGTTCTAGAAAGATAGGGAAACATTTAATTGTTCAAGAAAACTCCCCCAAAGATCGTGATTTTCAGTAGGCAGAAGCCTATTCAATTCACAACATAACAATAGGATAAACAATGATAAATATAACAACTTTTCCATCCCCATTCTTTATGCTAGTTATTATCTTCATTAAACTGGTTCAACGATGTCTCATGAATGCAAGAGGACACCCAAACCACATGATGCACAATTTAGAGAGACGAAGGTAAGATCCCTACCTTAACAGGTTCTGATCACAATGCTCCCCCAGATCAACTTTTGAATACATCTGTTGGCCTCCGTCGCTTTTTTCAAAACCCAGCAAAACCTCATCAGGAGGATGATGGGAAGGAAAGGCCAAAGGGAAAACAACAAATCCAAGAACAGAAGTTATACCTCATCATTACGATCTCATGGCCGCTGACGGATCATAAATCAGAGCTCAGAAAAAGAAGTTATGGAAGAAAGGATCTTTGGAGTCTCTCAGGAGGGCTCTGCTTGAAGGAATGGGGAGGAGAGGAATGATCTGAAAAGGAGGAGAGGTCGTCACCTTTTATAAGTGAGATAAACTAAAGTACAATGCGTGTACTTCCTATTATACGTCATGTAATAGGACCTTCCACATAGTCTCCACACAGCTTCCAACATGGCATTCAACGCGGCACACGACTGTTGACTGGTCAACACACGGTTTTTGGGTAATGTGTACGCGGGGAGAAACTACACAGCGTGTAGGATGGGCTACACGGCCTGTACTCATTTATTTCATGTGGCAAGGACACAGCTTCAACACGGGACACGGTCGTTGACTGGTCAACACACGGTTTGAGGGTAACTCTTACGCTGGGAGAAACTACACGACATGTAGGATGGGCTACATGGTGTGTACATATTTATTTCACACGGCAAGGACATGGCTTCAACCTAGCACACGTCCGTTGACTGGTCAACACACGTTTTGAGGGTAACGCTTACGTGGGGAGAAACTACACAGCGTGTACTTATTTATCTCACGGGGGAAGGACACGGCTTCAACACGTGGTATACTTGGCAAGGTGGTACACGGCGTGTACCCACACTATACGTCGTGTAGTCACAAAATTCTGAAAAGTGTGGGAAAAGTCCATTCTACCCTCCAGAATACTTCATGACCTTATTTTCAACAAAGGAATGGGCTAGAGTGCTCCGGGCCATTAAAATATCATACCATATAACGAGGTATGGTTCATTATTTACAAATTAAATGAAGATGATAACTTAAATACAAGAAAACTCATTTAAAAAATTGATCTTTGTTCGTTGACTCTCATCATAAATAACTAAATATTCTAATACCCCCTTTATGTGGGATATATATTTTTCATTCCTAACTAATTTTAAAAAAATTGATCACACATTCTACGAACCACTTTCAAAATAATATCTTCATGCTTATCAGAGGTGAGAAAATGACTGAGGGTGGTACTTTTTCTCATAATTATCTCAAGTGGATAATCACCTTTAATATTCTTTTTTCACTCATGAACGGATGGATTTGTGGCCATATTTATAGTATCATGATTGAAACAATACATAAGTGTAGGTTTCCTGATAGCATATTTGATCTCTTGTACTATCTCTTATGCCCAAATAGCCAATGTAGTCACATGTTACATAGCTCATTATTCTGACTCTACACCTGATTGGGAGACAACTCTCTGCTACTTACTTCTACATGTGATAAAATTACCTCCAATAAATACTGAATAACTAGACATAAATCTCCTAAAATGGACACATCATGCAAAAAAAAATTCAAATAATGCTTCAGTTTTCGTATGTCCATGGTTAGAATATAAAATATTTAAACATGGTTCCTTTTTCACACAACTAAAAATGGGAAGAAGAGCTTCCCACTACATTTTTAGGGATTCAATGAAATGGATTACCTTTCTAACTACACAAACAAAAAATATAGAGTCACTTTAAAGTAATTATGATTCCCAAAAAGTTTTATATATTAGTCTGGTGAAGGGAAGGGTTCACTGTTAGTGTGAAGTGACTTCTATCTAGGTTCCATAAGTGAATCAACTGAGTAAGCTTGAGTAATGTAATTATCTTGTTGTGCATTGAGAACATACATTATCCAAGATAAAAATATTAATTTTTTCACATTTAGAGACCTCAATTCCAAAGAAATATAAAAGCAGACCCAAATCCATTGGGTGTAAATTTTTATGAAGATAATAATTGAGTCATAAAAATCTAGTAGCATCACTACGAGTAATAACAATTACATCCACATAAACCACGAAAATAATGCTTCCCACTATTGATTGATGAAAAAACAAATAAAGAACCTTTTTTTGGAACATGAAAAAGTTAATCATAATTGTGAAAAAATAGTCGAACTAAGAATGAGGTGACTTCTTGAGTCTATAAAATGATCAAAGAAGAAAAAAATACATTAAATGACTCTTCGTGATCCAAAAATCTGGGTGGTTGGACCATAAACAATATTTCAATATCAAAACCATGAATAAAATCATTTTTATCATCTAATTGATTTAGAGGATAGGGAATATAAGCCACTAGAAAGTTAAAAAACTGAGTTAATCTTTAAAACTATTCAAAAACTATCAATTAATCAAATCTATATGTCTATGCCTAACCTGAAACTATAAGGTGGGCCTTTATATGATCAATTGAGCCATTGACATTAACATGCACTTTATGGATCCATTTCCAACCAACCACCTTCTTACCCAAAGGGAGAGAGACTAGATCCCATGTATGGTTGGCATCCAAAGGCTACACATCATCATACATAATTTTTAACCAATAATTTTGGGATTTGGCCTAATAAATAATGCATTATGTTGGGTGGGAAGTCATCACCTCGATAACACATGGGGTAGCTATAGATAATTCCCAATAATATAGATATCTTCGTGAACAATTGTGATTTTCAATAGGAAGCTTTGGTGATAGAGAAGTAGGATCAGGTGAGTCATCAGGTGTGGTAGAGGCATCAGGGGTTGGGGTGGAAAGTGTGAAAGGTTGGTAATTAGAGATTCATGACATAGATGAGGGAATAAAGAAGGTAGAGGAAAATATTGTGATGAATAATGGTAGGATTCATGATGAATTAGGCATTCACAATTGGTGTCAGAGGTGCGGAAATGTGGGGAGGGGGTTATGTAACCTCCACTAATACCATGTTACGGTAAATATCATACCTCATAAGACAATAGGGTTCTTTGATTATAGGTTAAATAAAGGTGAGAACATTAATTCAAATCAACTCATTTATGCAGTTATACTTTTACCATGGACTCTTATCATAAAAGTTTAACTATTCAAACATTTCTCAATACATCAGACTCGAGAAGAGGTAAAAGTCCCAATTTCAATGTTGTGTAAAGTATCAATGTTGCAATATTGGATCATATCATTGAAGTATATTAATGGTGTATTAACATGGTAACAACATGAAGAATAATTTCTCAAGTGGTATGGAATTACCAAATAGGATGATCAATTGATTTCTTTGAAGGAATTATAGAATGATCGGGACATTATACATTTATATAGTTGACTTTGAACAAATGGCTTTGTGGAATCCAAATTTCATTGAGAAATGGATATTAATAAATTTATGTGAGTTATGAAGTCAGAGATTGAAAGTACAATAATGAAACATGAAATTCAAAATAATGTAGGATTTATAACTCTATCTAGGAGAGTTTAATGTGTTTTTGGTGAAAAGGATTATCAAGAGTTCTGAGATAGATAGAAGGATATCAATTCCTGGAAGACAAGGATGAAATTGTAATATGAATACTATGAAATTTATCGATTTTCAATGTTTATTTTCTTACTTATTCAGTTAAAGGAATAGGTTCTTATCCTCATGAGGGTGGTAGAGTAGTTAGATTCATTTTCTTGGTTCTTTAAATTTATGAGTTTGATTCCTGCTTGTTGCATCTTGTCATCCCAATATACATCTATACAAATTTTCCACGTCCATTATCTAGGGAAATGTGAGGAGGCTTAGTTATACCCATTTCGACCACTTTATTAATGATGGGACCCAATAATCTTTTTCCATCTTCTTGTATGTGGAGTATAATGGGAATTCTATGGCATGTTATAGGAGGAAAGGGTTTTTGTTCAAAAAAAATAATTGGTGCCTTTTCTTTAGACTATCTATGATTAACGCAGTTAATAGCTTCAAAAAATATTCTTCTTGGTTTTCTCTATTTAAATTTCCTTTAAATTTTCATTGTCTTCTACTAGTCTCTTTCACATGATCAAATTATTTATCTTTATCACCCCCCTCTTCGAGTCTTAGTTAATATCTTAACATAAAATTCCTATCTTATTTTCATCAATCTTCACTTCATTTAATTCTCCATTAAATACATTATATCATCTTCTTAATTCTCAGACACATAACTTTAATATATTTCTAAAAAAACTCTCATAAAATATTCATATTAAATTGACCTCAACCACAAAAATCAATCTTCCCTATTAAAAATTTTCAGAAACCCATGTTTTTACTAACAGTACTAGTTATTCCCCATGAATAATATATTTCTCTTAGAAACTACTCTACATGCATAATTTTGACCTATACATTGAGTAACTTTTTATTATAATCCTAACATATATTGCTTTAGGTTGCGTCTCAAATATTTATTTCATGCAATATTGTTCACCCAAACTTTTACACCATGAAAGTGTCATTCATTTCACAACTACTCAATGCACCACTTTTTTTTCTCAGAAATTACACTTCACAAAATGTTGTGCACTCACATTTCTACTGCATACAAATAGTACTCTAATCAACACCACAATTTGCACTCATGGATTCTTATCCACACATCTCATTGTGTTGGATCATGATGTAAATTCTATATCAAGAAAGCTTGTTCCTTATCCAAACACCTCATGTGTGCTTTCAATTGTTCCCATAATACTACCAACTCATATCTGAGTCTTTCAACCATTCCTACTCAGGATTTTAAGCTCCTTAAATTTCACTTGTAGAGTTTCAACTGTTATTCAATGTAGTCCACCGCATATCATAGTCCTTTATTAATCAAGTCCTTAAACCTAATAAACTCTTCCAATGGTGATGCAACAAAACTCATTGGTTTTAAATAATCCTTCAAGCATTCCTATATGATCATTGTATTTCTGCATAAGTTAATACATGTTTTTCATGTATAGATAGTTCATCGTTATGGATTTATAACAAATCTAACAATTCCATTTTCTCAAATAAATCATATCCATTGGGTCCAATAACCTAATAGAAAATATAAATGGTGTCATTAATTGTAGAACTACAAACAAGAGAGTTAATGGTGAATGTGGATTTTAAAAAATATCTACACAAATGGAACCTAAAAATGATTAAAATTTTATTAAGAATGAGAGTTGGTAATATCAATACATGAGAAATTACCCTAAATTGAAAAAATAGAGTAGGATTTTCCCTAAATCTATTGAAAATCCAATGGTAGTAAACCAGATGAGAGTTTGGGGATAAGATAGATAATAATTAGAAAATTTATAGAAATAAAACAATATTGGTGTCATATGGATAAGATGAAGAAAATGTTATTGATTCTGATATGGTTCATAAAAGGATTACTAGCAACAACTAGCATGGCAGGTAGGATCATTCCAGAAGGGGTAGAAGGGGGTTTTCTAAGGGGGCCCAGCTGGGGTTGTTAGGGGGAGGGGCCAGTATATTAGACTATGTGTGGTAAATATTGATTTAGGAGGTAGATAGAGAGAAATATCTAGGGGGAATATATTGTGGGGGCATGGGAATATTCTATGCGTATGTTGTAGGGTCGTTTGGGAAATAAGAAGAAATAAATAGGGGAAACTACAAGAGGAAAGAATTATTCTTCTATAGTTTTATTCCTATGGCTTGATAGAGAGTGAATGGGCCTCTCAAGTATTTATTTCATCGCTCTATTAACTTATTATTCTTCTCCTATCCTCCTGTAATTTTGTTATTTCCATATCTGTATATTCCCTTGGTCACTAGTTCAAATGTTTCTAGCTGGACCATGTGATAAAGTCAATCCATCTAAAAAAAGATTCTTTTTATATAAATATCAATATACAAAAATAAAAGATTTATATTATTGAGTAATATGAATATAATAAAAATGGAAGGAGGAAAAGTTGACTTGAGAGGTAATTACACTCTTTCCCAAGCCTTATGGTCGAACCAAGACTATAATGATTATTTCCTTATACAGTACCTCCTTCTTAAGTCCATTTGTAAATGAAGTCACTCTTGATGAAAAATGGGAAACAGCTACATCAAGGCGGTCCAAGTGATTCTCCTAGTTAGTATGAAAATGTTGGGGATAGGAATCCACGTTCAAACAACAATATGGAATGGAGAATATTAGATAGCATTTCAGGAAGTGCTCCCCTCTGATGGAAACTTTAGGAGGTGCTTCATTCTCCTCCCCCAGAAGGATATTTTATAGCTCAGAGCATGAAATATTTTTGGAAAGGATTATTTATATAGAAATATCATGATATGGAAAAAGAAAAATACTGGAGCGAGGAAAAATAGAAAAATAATTAGAGGAATGGTAGAATAGAGAGGCCCTTCCACTCTCACCCCTACCTCATGGTCGAACCCACAGAAGAGCAATTCATTTTGTAGGTAGTCATCTTTTCCCTTTCATCTTATATCCATATGTACTACACAATATATTCTATGGAATATTCTTCTTACCCCGAGACATATTCCCCAATGTTATTCCCCTCTAACAACTTCTTAATTCTCTATGACCCACTTGTGCGCTAATAGTCTAGCCCCTAACCCTAACAACACCATTTAGCCCCCATTGAACCCCCCTACCACTTCTAGAAATATCCTTCCAATTATGTTGGTTGTTCCATGTACCCCTCTATAATCTCTATTAGATTCAAATAAATACTATGAACTAGTATTATGGATCTATTATAAATCCTTTTATGTATGTATCTAATATAGATTTTACTTCATATCAACTAGTTTTTAGGTGTAATTTTTTCAAAGAATATGTTGATAAAGATATATATGTGAAACCAAATTATGTATTAGTCTATGTATAAAAACATACCAAGGTATTATTTTGTTTAATAAAATCATATAAAGGTTTATACGAGAATTTTCAAAAAAAATTATCCAAAATCATTTAATAATGGATAATATCTATTGTATACATTGAACCAAATTTATTTCAAATCAATTCTTATGAAACAATATGATGATAATATTATTTTGGATCTACTAATTCCGTTTTTTTAGGATCTTGAATATATTCTGAAAATTTAATTTGAAATGAATTTTATTGGAGAACATAAATCATTTATTGTCTATTTGGATACTCTAAACCATTAATTAGATTTACTTACGTCAGACAAATTATAAAAAAGAACTATTGAAATTATGAAACATGGATATAAAAAAGTGACTAATAATTTGTAAAACAATAGAAACTAAGATTTATTGATCAATAATATATAGTATTTTGTATCTCAAAGAAAATCATCTGGACATCAGGTTTTATGTGTTCTTGTGTACCAGATATCAAATTAACAACAAAAATAAAAAATATTTGCAGTGAAAAATGCTTCCAATAATTGAAATCACTATAAACTAATGAATATTATTATACCAACCCATGTTTATTAAATTATACTATGCTCGATATCTTTCTTAACACGCAACACCCATATTAAAGGGAATTATGATATACTATAAAAATAGTATTATTTAAATGTGATTGTTTTACCTTAACTATTAAATTAGAGGATATAAATTGTATTCACCTAATTATGTAACATATGTATAATTAATAATAAATAAAAAGGAATTGATTGATGATTAATAAATAAGCACTCAATTTTTAACAGTTATTTTATTTTTCAAAAATTCATTTTCTTCGAAATTGGTTTTTAAAGATTTTTTTGGAAAAATTTTAAAATTAATTTCTAGAAATTTTATAAAAAGGATATAATTTTTTAAATTAACCTCTAAAAAATATGTTAGAGTAAATATTTAGGTTTTTTTTGAAAATATTGATTTTAATGTGAATAGTGAAAAATAAAGATTTTTATTAAAAACTGTATTTTTGTTTCATGAATTTACAAGGTTCCCACTTTGAATAAAATGGTTAAAAAATAAAATTAGTTATATTATTTTATAATTGATAAAATTATGTCCACTGGAATCAATTTAATGGTTGAATATGGTATAAAAACTTTTTTATACTTAAAAATTATTTTTCTGAAAAACTGTTTTTTGTGAAGTTTTACATTGTAATCGTAAATTAATTTATATATCTTCTTGAAAATGAATTATAAAAATGGACTTAATATATAAAATAATTATTTATATATTTGGTAAATAAGACTTTTATTTTTTGTTAATACGAACAGTAACCGTGCAAAATAATTGTCACCATGGTTAGGGTCAATCCGGTAATTATGGTTAAAAATAATATAATTAGCAAAAAAAACTAACACTAACACTTGAATTAATTATATTGGAAGAGTGTAGTATGAAATTTTACAACTGTATTTCGTAAACAGGGCAGCTTGGTGCCATCTATCATTGATTTTTAATATAATATTGTTTCATGCAGTGAAAAGTAAAAAATGTCATTCTCTTCATTTTATTATACTATATCTTTTTGGCATAAAAAAATAGTGGATATGTCCAGTTATAAATGATAATTTTAAAGATAAATAATTTTTTTCATTATAATTTATTAATAATTTTCTGTGATGAAATAATTACCATAAATGATTATGTAATGTTGACCTAAAATTTATTCAATTAATAGAAAAATAAATTATTTTTTAAAAAAATATTAAAAATAATATAATTTTAATATATTATTGTGTTGTAAGAATTTTTTTGATAAAAAACATATTATAGAGTTGATAATGTATTATAGTAAAATTAAATTGTTGTCATGTTAAATTCAATGACGAATTAAATTAATATGGTCAAAAATAACATTAATGTTATTTTATAATAAATAATATTTTATTAAATGATTTAAAATTCCTAAAAATATATCATCTAAAAATTGTTTTTATATGTTTTAAAATGTCAAATATGGTCCATTTATAGACCAATTAACCTTTTATAATAACAATATTTACCCTTATATAGTAAAAGCATTGTTACCCTGATAATTACAAAAAAAGGTTAACACGAATTAAAACAAAGAGATAATAGTGAAAAACAATGATAAAGTAGTCCAAATTTTATTAGATGATAATATTTCAAATAGTACTTATTCTATTTTTTAATTATATCATTTTTTATACTTTTTTAATGAAGATTAATTTATATTAATAAAATAAATTAAGTAATCCTAGGAGTGTCCCTCCTCTCACATATAAAAGGGAACCCATTCTCTTTTATTCACTCTTAAAAATTCTACTGTTTAAGAAAATATCTTCCCAAATCAGTTCTTACGTTCCTTCCCTGCGTTCAATTGGTCTTTTTTTGGAGATAATACCAAACATAGAGGGTTTTAAGGTGTAAATAAAAGGAATTTGTCTGAATAAGAGGAATAGTCTTTAACCAAATATTTTTGCATTATTTATTCTTCTAACTATTCAAAATATTCTTCAAACAATACAAAATAATAACACCAATATATTTCATATATATATATTGTATCAATGGAATCACTGACATCAATCTTCCCTTCCATAAAATGGAAAACTAAACCATCATTAGTGTGTATGGAAGAATATCACGTCATGAACCGATATAATTTGTTTTTCATCACCGCCTCTCATGAATTGTTATAATGATTTTTTTAATAATTATAAATATTATTAATGATATTATTATGAATCTGAAATTGATGAATTGTTATTTACTATTATTTCATTTTATCCATTGAAAATGGAAATATCATTCATGCATACGTAAGGTCTACCTTCTCCATCAATGTGTAATTAATTTTTTTTATCATTACCATATTTGGATGACACCAAGTATATATATAATAAATATATATGATATGAATATCATTGTTAAATTTTTTTGATGATGGAACTAATTTATATGTATAAATATCGAGACTTCCTAAAAACATGCATGAAAAACAAAGGAATTATCATCTATAAGAGTAATTTTAAAATAGAATTGTTTTAAAAAATGTGGTAATTTTTTATAAGAAAATTGTATATAATATAATAGATATGATTATGTTTATGTAATACATGTATATTAAATATATATTAATTATATAGTATTTTTTATCTCAAACAAAGAAAAAAAATACATCCCATAAGGGATCTCTCTGAACAACCCTTTTTCATTGGGTTATGACATTTATCTCTCTAAAAAACTTTCTCTCCGTCTCTTTAATTTTATGGAATGCTTAAATATTCTATATATATATATCCCATATATATATATCTTATTATCTCTTCCTTTAACAAGTTAATAAATGTCTTATTATTATTACATAAATGTCTTATTTACGATAGTTTCTTTAACTATGATATGAGGAAAGATTATGCAACTCATTTCATGGCACAAGTAATTCTTATGACTATATCATTTGATTGATTTGATTTTGTGGTACGCATAGTACTGAACATGTTATGATGAGTGTCCCTAGATATTTCTCCAATTCCTTAGTTAAATATTTTTTCTCATGAACCGTTATGTATAGAATTGGGGAGTAAACCTAATCCATAATGGGAATAAGTCCACCATGTGATGTGGTCTTAGCAGTTAGCCTTAACTTATTATTATGTCATGTTTTGTTTTACTGTCACATTTTTTATTTTTTTCATGATCATATGATACCATGTTCTTTATGATATGATCTAATTTAATTAATCACGATTATAATCTTTTATGAAATCATTTTGTGTCATTTGAATCACATTTTGTCCTATGTTCTATATTTATTCACATACTAGGCATTACATATCAAAATGTTTTTACTTTATGCATTCCTCGGGTTATTCAATGTAGTTTTATAAGCTCAATGGGATTTAAGAACTCATTATAGAGAATAAAATAAATATTTTTTCTTTCAGTTTCATGTTGTTTGATGTTCCTAGTATTCTATATACATTAGAAATATCTATCCATTGGTTGTATTTAATGGGTATTTATGTTAAAAGGTTATATAATAATATATAAAAAAGGATTATGTTTCTATTATTGATATAAAGGGAATGGTTTAGTTAAAATTTGAAAATTAGGATGAAAAAACATCAATGGGAACCCTTGTGATAAAACTATTTATAAGGGAACTTCCTAAGCTGTGGTAAAGAATGGAGTGGGGGTTTCCTAGAAAAATATCATTATATCAATACTACATGTGGAATTGGATTTGATGTGGATACATCCATGGGTAATAATATATAAAATAGATGGTAGAGTATATCTCTTACATCATTCTATTTCATGGTGAGTATACCCTTATTGTGTACCTGGTTCAACACTCTTAGGGGATATACATTAAAAAATTCACACTCTTTATAAACCATTGTGAAGGATATAAATATACTATGAGGCTACAAAACTAAATAAGGAAATTACAATGGATAACCTAGATTGAAACTGAGATACTCATAAGTTAGGATATTCTTTCCATGTTTATGATATTCCTTCTAAATTCATAGATTCACTTTTTATTTGTTTATTAGTTAAATTATTTTCTTCTCATTTCCCATTTATTTTTTATAATAGAGATAAATAAAGGGATTTGATCCTATTATGAATGTGATAATAAATGTGAAGGTTTTTCTAATGATATGCCCAACCATAAAGGAACAGGAACTGATATTCATAGCAATATTGGCATAGCAGACTCATGTTATGAATAATAACATGAATTATGAAAAACACCCTCCACTTAAGAAAGATAAAGTCATAGTCAAGTATTTTCTTCTACAAAGGTCTCCCCCCTTTAGTGGACCTTATGATCTCTTCATCACATAAAAATGCATTAACTCCATTATGAAGATATTTCTTGTCACCCAATGCTCAAAATAAGAGAATTTTGTGTTGGCCAATTATCACATGGAGGGGGAAGCTAATCAGTGGTGGACAATAATCAAGTACAGGAAGTCAAAAGAGAATATTGATTCCATGGAATGTATTAAATTCAAGATAATATTTTTCAAAAATGATTTTCCCCAAACACTCTTTCTTAAAATGTAGAAGGTGTTCCTCAAAATAAATTAAAATGAAGATGATATTATTGGGGGTGAATGGGGAAAACATTACAAGATATCTACATTACACCTCGTGCTTCATCATCAATACAAAATGTAAGTTTGGCCGCTTATTTATTGGATTAATTCCAGTTCTACAAAACAAAATTGACTATTCAACATAAAAATTTATGAATATATTATTCATTGTTCCATTAAGGTTGAAATGGGGATTGGTGAATCTCAATGGTCTTATTGTCTTATAGGTAAAAAATAAAATGATATTTTATTCAATATGAAAAATAGATATATATTATGGAAGAAAGAATACATACTATTATAAATGTCTCAACTGTGGGAAAAAGCATTCCAAAAACTATATAAGGGGAATAGAAGATGCTTCATGATTGGAAAATACAAGAAATAGGCTAATCAATGTCAATAAGAGATAAGGGAATTGATGAATCCAGTGGAAAAAAATAAGGTTAAGATCAAAACTCAACCTGTGTTGTAGTGTTTCATATAAAAGGAACATGGGGATTATGAATTTAAATTTCCTAAGCGGGTTGTTTTATTAAGAAAATCAAAAAAAAACTTACATGGTCTAGTGAGAAAGTGAAAATGTTATCACTACTACTGAGGTGGATCCCAAAAAGGATGTAGTCATAGGTATGTTGGTAATTAATTCAAGAATATTGATTGTACTTTTTGATACTGGTTCTATCCATTCTTTCAAATTTGTAATGTTTTGCATAACTATTCAAAAACCAACTCAAGGCATGGGGTTTGACCTATACAATAGAATAGTATATGGATCAATTGTTGAATACCATGTATGTAACTCCTCCCTATTCAATTTTGTTCGATTAATCTCTTAAAAAATACCCATTATACATATTTTATTGGTATTTGATGCTATTTTTGGAATAAATTGATTATACGTATATAAAACTAGCAAAAACTATCAGAAGAGGGATATCTCTCTTCACATACCAATTTATCCTTAGATTATATAAAATATAAGAAGAAGTATTAATCACCCTTGTAATATCCCACTCATTCGTGGATATTATTGCCTTATGAGTAAGTATATTAGGTTCAAATTATTAAGACAAATTAAAGAATCATGCTTAATGACATTCCCATTTTAAGGGATTATATCGACGTATTCCCTAAATTTTTTTCCACTATTACTCATGAATTATAGGTTCAGTTCTCAATCAAACTTATACCTTGATCACTTCCCATATCCAATACCCCTTATATATTAACAATCATTTAGTTGGAGGACCTAAAAAAGAAGTTACAAGAGAATCTCGAAAAGGGTTTTATATGAATTAATGCTTCACTGTGGGGTCTATCGGTCCTCTTAATCAAGAATAAAGAGTCATTGCACCTCTATATTGATTATCATGAACTCGATTAAATCAAAATATAGAACAAGTTTCACCTACCACATATATATTACTTGTTAAATCAACTAAATAGGGATAATTATTTCTCTAAGGTATATCTTAAATAGGGATATCAGTGATTAAATGTGAATGAGGAAAATATTTGCATAACTATCTTTCAAACAAGGTATAGACACTATGAGTTAATAAAAATTCCCTTCAGGGTCACTAATTCCCCAGTAATATTTATGGACATAATAAATAGATTATGTAAATATTACCTCAACAATTTTCTGATAGTTTTTATAGATTACTTTATGTTACTCCAAACGCAAATAGGATCATGAGAAAAATTTCAACTACATGCTAAAGACATTTTTTTTTGAAAAGTGGAGCCTCGATCAAAGACCAAAGCGCAATTTATTAATTAAAGAATGAATGGAAGCTAAAACAATCTGAAAGAGGGAGACTTATTACAATCTTTCTCATAATGAGGAATCGAGTCGTCAGGAAAAACATCCAACCAGGTAATGTCTTGATTGACTCCTATATTGGCTAGACTATTTGCAAACATGTTTTCTTCACGGAACACTTGTGTAGCATTGTAGGAGAGATCCGCAAGCAAGGTAAGGCATTTCATCCATCTAGAGGTAAGTGGCCATGCGAGGTGCACCACCCCTTTCCAAATAGCTTGGACCACAGTGGTAGAGTCGCATTCAATCCAGATCTAGTTCCATCCTTTTTTCATTGCATAATCCACAGCATGTATGATGCCCAACATTTCAGCTTCCAAGGCCGAAGCCGTACCGCATCCGCTAAAGAAGCAGCCAAGGCATCTTCCAAGAAAGTCTCTGAAAATGGTGTTGCATCCTTCCGGTCCCGGGTTACCCCTAGAAGCTCCGTCAACATTTACTTTGATCCAACCTGGAAACGGGGCTTTCCAGAAGACCTCAAAGGTACGTCGAGGTTGTCTATAGGACCCCGTAATCCGAAGGCGGCGAAGGATCTCGAAATCACCAACAAAATTGTCACAATGATCCTTCTGAAGCAAGGCGGCATCCTTGATGGCAGTAAAAATACATATTTTACCTGCATTGAGATTGAAAGAGCAGTTATTGTGTATAAAGTATCATTCATAGAGCATGTTATCAACATAAAAGGGATATTTGTGGACCCTTCTAAGACAAAAGTAATTGAGGAATGGCCTATAACAACATCTGTAACATGTATCCATAGTTTCCATGGACTAGCTGGGTATTACATACAATTTGTGGGAAAAATTATTATGATTGTAATACCCACTAACCAATATAACTCATAATGGTGTAAAGATAGTCTAGACTGATGAGTGTGAAGAGTAATTTAATGAATTGATAAGGAGTCTTATCACCGCACGAGTACATACACTACCCATATGTGAGGAACTTTTGTTCTAAGCATTGATGGTTAAAATATAGGATTCAATTGTGTATAAAAGGACCCATCCATAAAACATTACATAATGTCTAATTAAATGAATAATTCACATTGATGATCTTTTCATGTTTAGAGTTTTTGAGAATTAGGCACAAACTATTACATTACATATCAAAAATTAAAATGTAGACACTTCTACTTATTTTCCATTTTCTTCATAAAATAAAAACCCTTGAAAAAAAAAGATTCATTTCTAGTTACATGTTTTAGACAGAATGATATTTCCTTGATCCCATCCTTGAACCTATTCATCTTTATGTCTTGTGAAAAACATTTCAAAAACTTTGTATGAGCATAAAAAGAACAGTAAGATTAATAAAACAATGAAATAATACATTAGTTCATCAATACATACATAACATAAGATCTTTATCACACCTCATTAAATCATTAGATTTATTAATAACACATAGAAATCATAAATCGTAAAGGTAACATGTGTCATCCATATCATACTTACATTATAGTTATCACAGCTACGTAGGGATTTATGTTGGAATAACCATCACAATATATTTCCTAAATCTCATAGGAGAAACATTCACGTTTACCTCCATCACATTACCCAAAGCATTGGAGAGCTATCTCGGGCTCACGCACCCTAGGTTTATCATGAAACCATTGGTATATTTAATCAATTCCCTATAACCATAACATATACAGAACACATAAAACATACATAAAGGAATGATAAAATTTCCACATCACAATATATCATTTAAATATATTGACATAACAAATCTTTTATCAAAACCAATTTCAATACCAAAATACCTAAACGATTATATGGTATTTATTTTCCTTTTAAAATCATTATGTCTTGTTAAGGAAGCCATAGATCTAATAACGCTTGCGGTGGTGGAAAAGGTCATTGTCGCTACTTATGTTAAAAAGAAACATACTTTTTGTCTTTTAGTAAAATGCCTCATAGAAAATGATTCCTTTTGAATGAAATGAAATGTAGAAGGTTAATATATAGTGTATAAAAGAACTCCGGGTATAAAACAAAATATTCTTCAATGAAAGGAGATTGAGACAAAGCCCCTTACCTCATGTTCGACTTGACCCGTTTGTTCTTTAATCTCATGAATAATAATCTAAAGTTAATTTATACTTTCTTAAGATCCTTTTTCTAGTTTATAGCTACTTTTAAATCAATTATTACCATGTTTTAAAAATTATGTAACTGTTTTTGTTAATAATGGAATTTTTTAGATATTTGGTACTTCAGTCAAAATGGACTTCTTATAATTACAGGTTGTTCATGTGGTCAAAATTTAATTATTTCCATAATGATATTATTGATTTAGATATCATATATATATACAGTATATACAAGTATTTATATACACACATAGCATTGGTAGGTAAGAAATGAAATGCACCGTTCATGAAGTCAGTAAGCAGTACGTATGCATGAATGCTACTTTAATTTTTATTTCAAATTTAATGGAATGAAAACATAATGATAAATTTGTATATTATAATTACATTATAATATCATATATATAATTTCAGTAAATTCATCCTTTATATGTTCAACGTGTGACATTAACGATTCATATCACTTTGAGGGGGCGATAGTCCGCACCTCTTCATAAGAGATTCTTGTATTTACCTACTATAGAATCCATAAATATATTCTATAAATGAATAATATAGAAGCATAGAAACAATATAAATATAATATATATCATATAAAAATATAGTTCCATCATAATGGCCACCATGAGAGGCTGGTGGAGAAAATTTAACAAACAACATTTCGTGAGGTTGTAGTTCGACGTCCAAAGAAACAATATGTTCTTTAACCATTAGATGGTGGTGTGTGAAATTTTTGTTTGAATAATTCTCATAATAACAACCCATTATATTGATGATACTGGTGTTGTTATAAAATAAATGAATAAAAATATTTTAGGGGGTTGGAGAAGTAAAATAAAAAAGAACTTCAAGGAAGTTGTTACCATTAAATCGAGTAACTCCCTTTTGTTGGAACCAAAAGGGTTTCTTGAAGTGTCTTATACCTAAGTTATGCATTCTAGGAGGAGGAGAGGGATCTTGAGAGTTTATTTGGGCAGATATTTGATGATACATGGGGCTTGAGAGGTGTGAGTAATGGGTAAGAGGTGAGACATTTTTATAAGGGGGAGGAGGGGCTCTTTAGAAATGTTTGAAAATATTATTTTATTATATAATGATTTTCCTTTTCTATATTTCCAAAACATATGCAAGTAAAATATAAGATGACTCATGGTCGAAAGAAAATCATCCAATAATAATTGGATAGTTTTTCGATATTATTTTAATCATTATAATCTTATTTATTTAAATCATTTATTAATGAGGTAAACACTGCATCATTATTGTGTCATAAATAATTTAAGTTATTTGATGTCTAAAAATTATAAACAAATAACCTAATTTATTAAATATTTTTATATTTATAATGAATATTTATATTCAAATATATCAATTATATAACCCCACATTAAAATTGTTTAAGTAAAATAATAAATGTTTATGACATTTTATTTTTACTTTAAATATAATGTTATTAATATCATTATCTTACCCAGGTGGCTTTCAAAGGCCAAAAGACTCACCCAAGCATTGTATTTCTCAAACATTATGCATCCAATAAGGTTAGGACCAGTGTTATGGTAGTTTTATATTATTATAATATTGTTTTTACCTTGAATTACACTATTTACCTTTAACTGTGGTAAATAAAAGTAAAAATGTACTATTCACCAAAAATATTTTCATCTTGTTGAACCACATTTTACTTAATAATAAAAAATAATTATGTTGTATTTGAGAAACTTAATTCACAGATGTGGTAAAATTTCATTTAAATGCAAAAGTTAGCGTTTTAACTACTACTTAGTGTTTTCACTATTCATCAAAATTTGATATTTTTCAAAAAAATACCAACAAATTAGCCTAAGCTATATTTTATATTAAGAATTAAAAAATGATTTATATTTTACCAAATTCAATACATATATGTTTGAATAGTTAATTTAAAATTAATTCTCGTTGTCAAAATAAAAAGACTGTTTTTAAGAAATAATAACTTCCAAAAGATTGACACTTGTTTATGTCCAATTTTAAAGTGAAATTACTTCCAATGACCAAAATTAGATTAAATGGTAAAAATATAATCTAATTACAATTTAAAACCAATCAATAAGATAATATAAATATATAAATAAATTAGATTGAAATGATGTTTTGAATTAAAAGACAGTATTTTTCACTATTCATTAAAAAATGAATTTTATAAGAAAAATACCAAAAATTAACCCAAAATTTTTTTATGTCCCAATTCTAAAGAAGAATTTTATTTTTTTAAGTAGAACATATAAAATTGATCAAAAATAGAATTAAAGAGGGTTCTCTATTAAAAATCGGTAAATCGACCTTCTAAAAAATATTATAGTATTTATGCTTAAAGTTAGATTAATTCACATTTTAAGTCTTTAACTTTTATTAGATAAATGTAAAAACATTTAAAAACATGTATATTCATATTGTAGTTAGTTCTATTCATTCCCGCCAGTACAACGTCTAGGAGTTAACTCTCATTTAAAATAATAATATTATATTATTATTTTTTTGTCTGAATCTGCTTTGTGTGCAACGTAAGATTTCAAAGAGACCCATTGTTTCATATAGCGTATTCCATTAAACATAGAAACCCATTAAAAGTAAAAATAATATTTAATTCAAAGATATTAATAATTATGAAAATGTATTATTCTATATTTACTTGAGATGTTACATCCTTTTCCCATTTTCAAAATTGTGTCCTTGTAATTTTTATTCACTTATAAAATAAGTGGGGATATTTATCCCTCATAGAATTTTGACATTCCCACATTGACAATACAACTATATAGGTTTTTCACAGAACCATTACCTGTTGATTTACCTTTCTCTGCAATACTTTCTCTCTTCGATCACGAATCTGGAATGGTTGTTCCTCATAAGAGAGATTCTCTTCCAACTGAACTATATATAGACTCAAAACATGGGATGGATCTGGCATATACTTTCTCAACATTGAAACCTTAAAAACATTGTGTACCTGGGATAATCTTGGAGGTAAAGCCACTATGTATTCAACTGGTCCAACTTTCTATAGGATTTCATAAGGTTCAATTAATCTCACACTCAACTTTACCTTCATACCAAAATGCATCCCACACTTCCATAGATAAACTTTGAGAAAGACCTGATCACCTACCTCAAAATAAAAATCCTTCATCCAGTTATCTGCATAACGTTTCTCCCTACTATGATCTATTATCATGTGCTTCTAAAAAAACTGAACTTTTTTTATCATCTCTTCTACTAATTCTGGTCCAATCAACATCCTTTCTCTTACTTATCCCAAAAATCTGGAGTTCAACACTGATTCAAATATAATGCCTCAAATGGATCCATCTCTATACTGGAATGATAAATGTTATTATATGAAATTTCATCCAAATAATGATGTAGGTACCAACTTCCTTAGTAATCCAATGAACATGCACGTAGTATATCATCCAAGGTTTAAATTGTTCGTTCTAATTGCCCATCTGATTGAGGATGAAAAGCGTTACTAAAATTTAATTCTGTACCCAATGAAATCTGATGGCCTTTCCAAAATTTTGATGTAAACATGGGATCATGATCATATACAATGGATAGAGGAACTCCATGCAACATGACTATCTATTTAACATACAATCCAGAAAGTTGATCAAAAGACCATGTATCTCGAATAGGAAGTAAATTAGCATATTTAGTCAACTGTTCAACAATAACCGAGATTGCATTATTACCTCGAGATGTCTTCGGTAACTCCACAATGAAGTCTATTGATATATTTTCCCATTTCCACTCTAACAGCAGTAAAGTCTAGGGCATCCCTTTCGGTAACTGTCGCCCTGCTTTAACCTGTAGATATGTCAAACACATCACAGTAAACTCAGCAATATCTCTTTTAATTTTATCCCACCAGTAATACTTCCAAAGATCTTTTTATATCATAGTACTGTCAGGATGAACAAAAAATGGGGAACTATGTGTTTCACATAACAACTCATTCTTCAACTATGAATCCCAAGGCATTCATAATCTCTTACCAAATCTCAAAATATAGTCATTATCAATGTTAAAATCATGTAACATACCCTTTTTGAACCAACTCTATATTTTTCTGCAACTCACTATCTTTATTCTGTGCTTTCTTAAATCTTTATGATAGAAATGATTTTACTGACACCTGAAACAAAACAGAAGAATTTCTTGCACCAACAAACTTCTATTCCAATGTTCATCACATCAAAAATCAAAGTATATCATTCCAATTGTAGCATGTTTATTGGAGCATTATTTTTTCGACTCTAAGAGTCATCCATTATTTTCTTTTCAAGGATGGTAATTGATCGTGCAATAATAATCATTGATAAATTCTAGCCATATCCTCTGTAACCTATTCAATTATTTCTGATTGAATATATTCTTCCAACTTTATTAATCAGTATATATTTCACAATTTACTCCATACAAATTATGCCTCCAAATTTTAAAAGCAAAAAAACTGCAGCTAATTCCAAATCATGTGTAGGGTAATTTAACTCATGAGGTTTCAACTGATGTGATGCATAAGAAATTACCTAATCATTCTGTATTAGGACAAAACCAAGTCCTTTCAACTAACCATCAATGTAGATAACAAACATACAATTTATGGAAGGTAGTGTCAAAACTGTATCATTCACCAATCTTCTATTAAATCCCTAAAAACATCCATCACATTCTTTTTTCCAAATGAACTTAACACATATTCGAGTTAACATAGTTATTGGACTAGATAACTATTAAAAATTTTCAACAAACCATTGGTAATAACCTTCCAAACCAAGAAAACTGTGGATCTTGATAATATTTGTGTCTTGTCCATTCTTCAACAACTTTTGGTTTATCAAGATCAATATTTATGCCATTATTTGATACAATGTGACCAAGGAAAAAAATATTTCGTAACCAAAATTCACACTTTTTGAATTTCCCAAATATTTTATTTTCATTTAATGTTTGCAAGACAACCCTTAAATGAATTTCATGTTCCTCTTTAATTTTAGAATAAACCAAAATACCATTAATGAACACAACCACAAAGTTATCCATAAAGTCCTGGAAAATTCTGTTAATAAGATCCATGAATACAGCAGCTGCATTGGTAAATCCAAAATTCACAACTACAAATTCATAATGGTCATATTTAGTACAAAACACGGTCTTCTAGGTGTCTTCTTCCTTTACATTCAACTGATGTTACCCCGACCTCAAAGCAATCCTTGAAAACTAGTGAGCTCCATGGAGATGATCAAACAAATCGTCAATATGAGGCAAAGGATACATGTTCTTAATAGTGATGTTATTTAATTCTCTATAATCAATGAAAAGACTCATTGAACCATCTTTATTTTTAACAAAAAGATAGGATCACCCCATGGTGATGTGCTAGGTCGAATAAATCCTTTATCTAATAACTCCTACAATTTCTTCTTTAACTCTAAAAGTTTAATTTGAGCCATTCGATAAGGGGGTTTTGAAATTATATTAGCTTTAGGAACTAAGTCAACAGTAAATTAATCTTCCCGATCATGTATAATACCAGGAAACTCATCAGGAATAACATCTAGGTACTCATTTACCACTGGAACATAATTATTCTGAATAGTAACTTTGTTTTAAAAAATAGGTGCAAGGTAACATTCATTTCTATATTTTAATAGTTTCTCTGTTTCATGATATGTTATCAAAAGTTTTGGTTTATTCGTGTACACAAACTAAAAATCTTTCTGAAAAGAAACCTCTTTAGCACTACAGTCAATCATATCATGATAAACAGAAATCCAATCCATACCCAGAATAACATCAAACTCTACTAGAGGAAAAACAACAAGGTTTGCAGGTAGATTCTTTCTGCCCCCAAGTACATGGTGGTTCTTATAATTTCTTCTTCTCTCAAAATTTCCCCTAGTGTTTTTACCATAAGTTCAAGATTCTTATCTTGAGATGGAATTCCCAATTTACTAGAAAACATAACTGAAATTAATGAATTTTTAGACCATAAATTAAACAAAACATTGGCATAATTTGAACAAACAAATATTGTACCAGATACTACTTCATTCGATGGCCCAATATCTACCAAAGTAGTTGAGAAGGATTTCCCCAGACCTTTTTTCTTGTAGTCTAGATTCTTTCCCTTAGTTTAGTTCTTTATTCAACACTCATTTACATAATGACTAATTTCATTGCAATTAAAAAAATTTACTGACTGCAAATTATATTTTCCCTTGACGTTACCCACCTATTTTTCAGTAAAATTACGAGCCTTATATCCTATTTTAACACATCGGTAACACTTACTAGTGTAACATACCGGTTCCGGAATCCACCCATAGGTGACCCATACTCGGTTGGTCACATGGCCTCCACCGCATTTCCCTGCACACCAGAAGATGCCGACTAGTAGTGAGGGATTGGGTGTAATAGTGGGGAAACTATGCCTTCATTGGCCGAGTACATAGTGGTAGTAAACAACTCACAATAGCGGAAGAAGTAAATATCCAACAATAGTAAATAGTAGAAGACTAGAATAATAAAAAACTAAAGCACATATATGTATAAAATGATGCATGATACATATGTCTAGGAAAATATCCATAAAAGTCACAATGATGGAAATAAAAATAGTGGTAATCCAAAGTATAAAAGAAAAAGATAAATATATCCTCAACATCGCAAGCCTAATCTTGGTCCCATGATCCCCATCTATAGAAAGTCAAGTACCAAAAGTAGAAGGGCACTTGACCTTATCTATACCTGCAATAATATAATCTGTTTGGGTCCAAAATAATGACCCAAACAGGGTGTGAGAGTAAATCCCAGTAGGTGACCACCCAAAGATATGTGCCAAATAGTCAGTGAATATATGGATAGTAAAATTACAGAAAATAGTAAACGAAAAATTCCTCAGCATAAAACAATCCACAGTCTCAATATCAAGCTACAACGAAACAAACTGCTAAACCCAAAATAGATAACCCTCTGGGAAGTACTCACAGCAATCCCCTCTAGTCTTACATAAGAAGTACAAGCAACCCTATGGGAAGTGCACTCGGCCTAACCCCTATGGTTTAATCATAATAATTCATAATGTCTCTCTAAGGATGTACTCACAGTCAATTCCTCCTATAGTCTAAGGTAGTCGGGGACTCTCTGAGGAAGCTCACACAGTCAATTCCCCTTATAGCCCCAAGGTCAAGGACCCTTTTAGGAAGCTCAGTTGGGCAATTTCCCTTATACCTCAGATCTTTCAAAGACTCTCTGAGGGAGATCACTCGGTCAATTCACCTTATAGCCTACTACACCAGATTATCATGGCCATGTGTAGGTCAACGAGCAAAGCAATTCAATATGGCCAAAGTAAACCTACAAAACTACTTAGCTAATTATTCTATAACATATTGCACATGACAGAGTGAAAACTCTCCATCCTATAGCAACAGACATGGAAAACAACCAAGGCGACCAAACAGGATAAAAAGGACCAAACCGCCGTAAAGAGTTCATGCATGGGAAAAAATCCAAAGCAAAGAATATCAACCATATTCACTTCCATTTAACCTCTACCCAAGCATACAAGCATGAAAGGCAGTCAACAAGGGGTAAAATGGTAAACACGCAACACCCCGTTCAAGGCTATTGGTCAAAATTTCACATAAAACTCAATGAATTTTAACGAAAAGACACAAACCACCTACCTCGGAATTAAGAGATCACTATATGTGAACCTCGAGGCTTGAATCACCTTAGAATGTTTAATATCTACAAAATGTTTAAAATGTTCAACCCACGATATGTCACGCGAGAGGAGAAATCCGAAGATGGTGCTCTTGGAGAAGAGTTAAATCACTGGTGCGATTCCAACTCAACCGATGGAGTTTGATTCGGAGAACGGACCCTCGCCTAGGGGTTCGTCGAAGATCTACGGCCATACAGATCTCTCAGAAGAACGAGACCTAGAAGAATGTTTTATGGCAATTAGACATGACCCCGGTGAATTTAATGAAAAAAAAATTACACTGTGTGTTCTTTCCATTTCTGTACTCCTCTTGAAGTAGCCTCTAGGTCACTCCCACATGGCCATATTTTTGTTTACTACATGTCCAGAACACAACCTCCTATGGAAAGGTAGTACACTACATGAACTCATAAAGTACATAGTTTTTATTTAGATAATTTCCAGAATTTCATCCTTTTCTCAATAATGACTAGAAAAGAAAAAAATACTTGAAAAAAAGATCTGGGTTCTTACAAACATCCCCTATTAATGAAATTCAACCCTAAATTTCCCTAGTGTGGCAAAGAAGAAGAAACCCTAAACAACATTGGACATTGTTATCGTACGCCTACATCCCTCTCCCAAGTCTCGTCATGTACTCGCCCGTGCTGCCAAAGCACTCGTGCCAGAGGAAGAGACCGTCCATGGAGAACCTTCTTACTTCGATGCAAAATTCGGATAGGATGCTCCTCAAAGGATGAATCCACTTTCAACTCAACCTCCTCGGGATGGAAAACATGAGATAGGTTTGAAAATTAACATCGAAGGTGAGAAATGTGGAAGACATCATGCATAGATCGGTACCCTTGAGGTAACTTCAACTGATAGGAAACCATTCCAACTCTCTCCAATGCCTCAAATGGCCTGATATACCTCGACGAAAGATTTCCCTATCTCTTATTCCTCTTGTGTCCCAAAATCAGTGTGACATGCAGGAAAAGCTAATCCCCAACCTTGAACTCCATAGGTCGTCTTTGCTGATTATCATAAGACTTCTGTCGAGACTATGCAGTAGCCATCCTCTTCGGAATCAACTCTATCTACTCTTTGGTCTCCTGAACAAGATGAGGTCCCATCAAAGTTGCCTCTCCTACCTCCATCCAACATAAGGGTGATCATCACGGCCTACCGTACAAATCCTTATAAGGTGCCATCTGAATAGTTGCTTGAAAACTATTTTTGTAGGAAAACTCTATAAGAGGTATATGATTCTCCCAAGAACCTCCAAAATCCATAATGCTTGCTCAGAGCATATCTTCAAGAACCTGAATCGTACGCTCGGACTGGCCATTTTTCTGGGGACTGTAGGTTGTACTCAAAAGTACCTGTATACCCAAAGCCTTATGATGCCCCTACCAAACCTGAGAAGTAAAACCTGCATCCCTATCTAAAACAATGGAGTTTGGAACACCTTTTAGACATACAATCTCTCAGATGTACAACCATCCTAGCTCAGCAACACTGAAGGTCTCCCTATTCGGCGAGAAGTGAGAAATCTGCGTGAGCCTGTCAATGACAACCCAAACTGTGTCATTCCCTCAAGGAGACCTTGTCAAACCGGTCACAATGTCAATCTCAACTTTATTCCACTTCCACTCAGTAATAGGATACTACTATAAAATCCCTACTGGTCACTAATGATCCGTATTCACCTGATGACAAGTGGAACACCTCCTGAAGAAACCAAAAATGTCACTCTTCATACCTGGCCACCAATACCGATGGTGTAGATCCCGATACATCTTGGTGACACCAAGATGAACTGCCCAAAATGAGGAATGAAAGTCCCACATCATCTCCTAACATATGGCTGCTGGCACCCATACGCGCCCCTGGAAATACAAGATCTCATCCTTGCATATGTTCCATCCAAGAATAGGGTCCTCTCCTGACACACTCTCCCTTAGGACTAGTCCATTAGAATCTAATAGCAGCCTCATTCGAACTTGGTCAAGAAAATTTGATCTAACAGGTACCGAAGATAGAAAATTCTACCCTTGTCTGTCATGAACCTCCAAACGCATCTCAGAGAACAGACCCATAAGTTTCCACTCACTGTTGTCTTTCTGAACTACCTATATCTATGTCCTCCTAGTCAACGCATCAGCCACCGTGTTGTCTTTTCCAGGCATGTAGGCAAGCTCAAATTCAAAAGACTGCAGGTACTCGACCCACCTATGCTATCTTAAATTCAGATCACGCTGAGTGAAGATGTACTTGAGACTTTTGTGGTCGGTGAAAACCACAAAATTCTCTCCAATAATATAATGTCTCGAATAGCATAGGGCATGAACAATAGCTGCCAACTCTAGATTGTGCATAGGGTAATTCCTCTCTTGTGGCCTCAACTGCCAAGACTCATATGCAACATCTCCATCTCCATGCATAATCACTTCTCCCATCCTAATACCTGACACATCACTGTAAACAATATGGCTCTTTCCCATCTCTGGAAAGACTAGTATCGGTGCTGATGTCAACCTCCCTTTTCAGCTCTTGAAAGGATGACTCACAAGAATTTGGCCGTAAGAACTTCTCACCCTTCTTAGTCAGACCTGTCAGCGGTGCTACTCAGCGTGAAAAGTCTTGTATAAAACATCTGTAGTATCTAACCATCTGTAGAAAACACTACACCTCAATGATGTTCTTCGGATGATCCCATGAAACTACTGCTCTCAGTTTCTCCAGGACTTCTGATACTCATTCCTCTGAGATAATGTGACCCAGGAAGTGAATCTGATCAATCCCAAAGTGTCTCTTTGATATCATAATAACTGATGCTCCCTCAGTGTAGCCAAAACAATCTCAAGATGGGTAGCATGGTTGTGTTGAGTGTGAGAGTACACCAAGATATCATCCATGAAAGCAACCAAAAAGGAATCCAAGTATGGATGGAACACTTGTTAAATCAGTGCCATGAAAACTTCATGCGCGTTCGTGAGACCAAATGGCATAACCATATACTCGTATAGACCATTCCTGCTCCAGAAGGTTTTAAAAGGTATATCTGATGGTCTAACGCACAACTGATGATAATCGGTCCTTAATTAAATCTTTAAGAATACCCAGGATCCCCGAAGCTGATCAAATAGAACATCAATCCTCGTTAAGGGATTCCAGTTATTGACTGTCAACTGGTTCAACTTACGATAGTACACACAAAGCCTAAGGGTTTCTTCTGCCTTCTTCGCAAATTGGATAGGCGAACCCCAAGGAGAAGTACTGGGTTGGATGAAGCCCTTTTCATGTAACTCCTCCAAATATTTCTTGAGATATTGCAACTCTAGTGTATCCATCCTATAAGGATGAATAGACACTAGTGCCTCTCCTAGCACAAGCACAATCGAGAAGTCTACCTCGTGCTCTGGAAGAAAACTAGAAAAGTCCTATGGAAAGACATCTCTGAAACTATCCACCACTAGAAGAAAGTACATCTTTGAAGACCCCTGGTAATCGAGATATAGACTAGCAGTCTATTCTGTAACTCCTCCCAACCTATGATGCTCTAAACCTTCTCTATTCACCTGGACATCCCATTCTCCCCTATTAAGAAAGGATCCACCCTCTAGTGACTTGAAACTCACCCTGCGGCCATAATAGTCGACGAATTCCTAGAATGGAACTAACCTGTCCATTCAAAGAATTATAACATACCCTATCATCTCTAGGACATAGAGGCCCCATAAAAGTGACACCCACCAACCTCTAGAGGTCACTCCCTACACAGACGTACACTAGCCATTCTAGTCCCCAACAGAGTGGCTAGTGTTGAAATATCGGGAGAGGAAAATATAAAGAGACCATGGCTCTCCACAAAAGCAACAAATATAAAGCTATGGGAAACCCCTTTATCCAAAAGGGAAGAATCTAAAACTAAGGTTTCTATGCTCGTACCTCAAACTGTGGAGGGTCCGGGATCCTGCACCTATTGGTTCTGCTCCACTAGGAATGTCTGGCTTATGTCGCGGCCCTGTTACCCTACCTAACCACTCTGAGCTGATCCACCCTAATGTCACTGAAGAACCGGTGACTGACTACCATGGCCACAACCTCCACCTTGGCCCAAACGGCCGGAAGAACTCTAGTTCCTAGACTGGTGAGAAACTTGTGGCGTTGCTATTAAACGAAGAGTCATAGAAGAACCCATGTCACAAGCTACTGGTGAGAAGAAATGACAAAAACGTTGAAGGTGACCCATCTTGCTGCAAGATCGGCACTCTACTAGGTTACTCGGGAAAAATGGCCTCGTATGCCCACTCTTCCCACACTGGTAGCACACCACCTGGATACCGGAATATGCGTACCGCCTGCTCTGATCTCCTTGTGAAAACTTCATGCAGCAGTTTCTGCTCTCAAGAGGAGGGATACTAACTCTAGATGCCAAACTTCCCTAGATCACCGTTCCATAATCCTTCAGACTGTGCTCTATGATCAGTGCCTGGTTGAAAATAGAAGATATCTAAGTCAACCTGAAGATGTTCACCTAGGATTAGATGTCGTTCCTCAGACCATCCTCAAACATCCATGCAAGGAACAACATATCACCTCCTAGAATATGCGTGAAGCGTTGCAGCTCTGTGAAGCTAGAGGAGTACTCCATAACAGAAAAAGGACTCTGCTAAAAAGTCATCAACTCTTGGGCTCAGTCGGACCTCAAGGTATCTAGATAGAAATAATCAGAGAAGATTCACTGAAACTCAACCCAAGACATATTCTGCCAGCCTCCTGCCAGTGAGATCACATCCCACCACATCTTGGAGGAATCTCGAAGCATGTAGGCAGTGTGATTCACACTCTTCTATGGAGTTATCTCTAGATGCATGAAAATCGTCAGTGTGGCTTCTTTCCCTGACTCTACAGCCTGGGGTCCTCCATCCCCTAAGAAAGTGGGAGGATACTACTACTGAAAGACCCACATCAATTCTCTCATCGATGGGGAAGGAGGCGGTGCTTCCTAAAAGGTCGGCATCATCCTAAAAAAGCCCTCTAAAAACTATTCATCAGCACATGTTTCATGTATAATGGATGGTACCAAGACTAACACGATAGGAGGATCTGCAGGTAGTCCCTGATCACCCATGTCTGGTGTTTCATCACTGTTTGGAAACTAGCGTACAACCGGAGGACATCTCGCTAGCATGTCTCTGCAAGGTCAAGCACACAACTTAAAAAAATATTATCAAGGACTAAAATCTAGAAGCATAATAATGGAAAAAGATAAAGAAAGCAATAATGTTTTAAGAAACATTACTACAGAGTGTGTAAAATTCCTACATTGATTTTTCCCTTAAGTAATTTACATGGGTGTGTACTCCTACCTAAACTGGTCATGTAACACCCAAAACACACATCATGTTGTCTTAACACATGGTGTGTACTTGAATCCCCTTCCCCTGCCTGAGTTCTTATACACGGTTAAGCCACACGAATCTCCTAAGACAGGACTACACAACGTGTTCAAGGTAGACATGGCATGTAGTAGACAAGCTTCACCTGGCCCATGTTGTTTGTGACATGACCTGACACATGACTAACACTACACGACATGTTCTAGACGGACATAGTGTGTACGTGAAAGGATAACACCAACCTGTGTTCTTAGTGACACGGTCGAGTACCTAGTTCAGACTACATGATGTGTTCAATACTGACACGACATGTATAACTTATGGTTCATCCGTCCGTGTTGTTAGCTACCCGGGAGAACATAAGATCAACGCTACACGCCATGCTCAACTGGGACACAATGTTTTCCACAAGAAAATCCATATCTCAGGTATCTGCCCACATGTATTATGACACGGTTAGAGACTACACGGCATATATATAAAGTACATGGCGTGTACTTAAGAAAATCAGTTTATTCCTGAACAGAATAACACATTGAGCGTATTCAAAACTACATGGCATGTATTCTGGGTTTTTGCAGACAGTAAGCCTTAGAAACTACTCTAGAGCCCAGAAAAACACTAAAACGAACATTAAAAGTGCCAAACTCTGATCCGTAAGGGGCCATACTCCCCGCGAATCAATTTTTGGCATCTTCTACATGCTATAACAAGGAAAAAACAAGGATCCACCAATTTTCGGTCCACGAGGGCCAATAACACCTCAATAACCATAACATGCCATTAAATCAAACAAAACATCAAACAAAAATACCCTATCAAAAAAGCAGGTATTCTTATCAAGGAATCTATCACAACATCATTCATATTCTACACAAAGTATATCACAACAAGATGCAGTTGCTAATGCATCCTAGATGACACGGTAAGAATTCATGACGTGGGATTTCTATCAAGTGAATATATGATACATGATATGGAATACCCTCATCTCATTGGGTTGTGACCGAAATAGAACCTCAATAATGTCTGCAAAAATAACACAAAACATGTGAGTGAGCCAATAGTGAAAATCAGATCAACAGTAAACATGAAAAACCCGAAGAAATTGCAATAAAGGAGGTAGGTTGGCTTTTCCCTGTACACAGGTCTGCTACTTCCGGGCACATCATATTACCATGCACCTATTATTTAATATCCCTAGAAAAAGGAGCCATATAGAAAATCCAATGAAAATAATTCCTCTGATACCACTATGTAAAATCCAGGTTCCAGAATCCACCCAGAGGTGCCCCGTACCCAGTTGGTCACATGGCCTCAAGCGCATTTCCCTGCATGCCAAAGGCTGCCGACTAGCATCAAGGGCTTGGGTTTTATAGTGGGGAAACTATGCCCTCATTGGCAGAGTGCACAACGGAAGTAAACAACACACAATAGTAGAAGCATTGAATATCCAACAATAGTAAATAGTGTAAGACTAGAATAATAAATAACTGTAGCACATATATATATAATGATGCATGATACATATGTCTAGGAAAATATCAAAACAAGTCACAATTCTGGAAATACAAACAGTGCTAAACCAAAATATTAAAGAAAAAGATAAACAGCTCCTCGGCATTGCCAATTTACGCTTGGTACCTTTCTCCCAAACTCCAAAGCCAGACATGTACCTGAAGTAGAAGGGAGATTGCCTTTATCTATACCTGCAGTAATATAATCTATTTGGGCCTAAAAGCATGACCAAAAAATGTGTGAGACTAAATCCTAGTAGGAGACCACCTGATGATATGTGCCTAACAGTCAGTGAATATATGGAATGTAAAAGTACAGAAAATAGTAAACATGAAAGTACTTAGCAAAAAACAATCCATAGTTTCAATATCAAGAAACAGCAAAACAAATAGCTAAACCCCCAATATGTAACCCTATGGTAAGTACTCACAATAATCCCCTCTGGTCCTACCTATGACGTACAAGAAACCCTTTGGTAAGTGCACTCGGCCTAACCCCTCGGGTTCAGTCATAAGAATTCATAAAGACTCTTTGCGAAAGCACTCATAGTCAATTCCCCTTATAGTCTGAGGTAGTCCATTACTCTATATGGAAAATCACATAGTCAATTCCCCTTATTGCCCCAAGGTCATGGACTCTCTATGGAAGCTCACTCGGTCAATTCCCTTTATAGCCTACTACACCAGATTCTCATGGCCCTATGTAGGTCAACAATCATAGAAATTCAATATGGAAAAATTAAACCAACAAAACTATTTGGATAATCATTCTTCAACATATTGCGCATGTCCGAGTACAAACTCTCCATCCTAAAGCAAGAGGCTTGGAAATCAGGCAAGGTGGCCAAACAGACTAAACAAGACCAAACGATCGTAAATAGAGCATGCATGTGAAAAACATCCAAAGCATATCAAATCAACCCTATTCACATCCATTTAACATATACATAAGCATACAAGCAGGTAAAGCAATCAACATGGGTAAACTAGTAAACGCACAACACCTCGTTCAAGGATTGGTCAAAATTGAACATAATACTTGAAGAATTTGAATGGAAAGGAACAAACCACCTACCACGTTTTTAGGAGATTGCATTATGTGAACCTAAAGACTTGAATCACCTTAGAAAGTTAAATATCTATAACAACGTCTAAAATGGTCAACCCATGATATCTCACGAGAGAGGAGAAATCAGAATATGGTGCTCTTGGAGAATAGTAAAATCACTAGTGTGATTCAAACGCAAAAAAAATGATCGATTTGGAGGACGGATGATTGATCAGGGGTTCGTCGAATATTTGCGGCCGTACAGAGCTCTCGGTCGAACGAGACCTAGAAGGAGAGCGTTCGGGAGATTAGACGCGACCCCAATGCATTTAATGAAAAAAAGAAATTACACGGTTTTTACTTTTAAACTACATGGTGTGTACTCGCCGTTTCCATACTCCACTTTAAGCGGCCTTCAAGTCACTCCCACATGGTCGTGTGTGTGGTTACTACATGGCCAACACACGACCTCCTATGGCAAGGCAGTACATGGCGTGTACTCATAAAGTACACAGTGTGTACTTAGAAAAAATCCATAATTTTCTCCTTGTTCTCAAAAATGACCAGAAAAGAAAAAACATACCTGAAAAGAAGATCCAGGCTGTTATAACCATAATTCAAAATACATTCCCCAGTATGCTTTTTAACACAATTTTCACAAACTGTATACTTAAGATTCTTACCATCGGACTTTTTTGAAGTGTTCTTACCTTTCATCTTCCACTTTGACGACTTATTCTGTTATTTTTCAAAGAAGACATGATCATCAGAAAACTCCATTTCCACCTCCTCCACACATCTAACAAGTTTTTCATAACTTTTGAACTCACGAGAAACTAAAACCCTTTGATAATTTGTCTTTAATCCTGAGTAAAAATGGTTGATTTCCCTATCAAGATCTCGTAGGAAATTTTGAGCACACCTTTCCAATCATGTGAATTTTTCTTCATAAGCATCCACTGAGTCATCCTCCTGCCTTAATTCTAGGAATTTGATTTTTCATCTTATGACGAACCACCTTATGAAAATATTTTCAAGAAACATACCATTGTATTCATCCCAATCAAGAGCATCAATATCATCACTATCCCTGATATTTTTCTCCATCGACCACCACTGATCGGCTTCACCTTTAGAATTGTAAATATGAAGACTAACATTTTAATGTTCTAAACACCCCATGACATCAAAAATCATTTCCAGTGCTTTAATCCACCCTTCAGCTAGCACATGGTTAGATGATCCTCTAAATTATTGGGGATGTTGCCTCATGAAATGCTCCACTACTGACATGTTACTCTATGGTTGGTTTGGCTGATATCATCCATGGATACAACCATAATTTATATCCTGAGTCAACTATTCCATCACTGCAACAAACTATTCAGTTCCAGGTCCGACTATCTTAGGTTGCTGATTTGGAAGGTTGTCTTCTTCCTGATGTTGTCCCATCATAGCTGCCATGTTTCCATTCTAGAAAACCATTCTAAACACATAAATATATTAGGCGAAGCAACAGGGTAATATGTAAATGCTATATTACTTCAATATTACTGTAAATTAAATTATGGAAAATGATTTACAATATCCTAAATTCTAAAGTTATCTAAACAGACCTATGATACAAACTCTAAGGAGCCTGCCATTAAACATTATATAATCTTGAATTAAATGTATAATTCACATTGGGGATCTTTTCAGTTCTATAGTTTTAGATAATTAGGCCATAACTATTACATTACATCTCCAAAATTACAAAGTATACACTTCTACTCAGTCTCCATTTTTTCATAAAATAAAAACTCCTAAAAAAAGTGACATGTCTAGTTCCTCATTTAAGACAGCATGGCTATTCCATAATCCCATCCATGGCCCTATTTATCTTTAGTTCGTGTTAAAAACATTTCAAAAACATGGGATGAGCAAAAAAATCTCTGTAAGGGTTGTAAAAAAAAGAAAGAAAATATTAGTTCATCAATACATAAATAACAAAAGATCTTTATCATACCTAATGAAATTATAAGATTTATGAATAACACGTAGAAATAATAAATCATAAAGGTAACTTGTGGCATCCATATCATACTTACATTATTGCAATCACAACTACGTAGGGAGTTACATTGGAATACCCATCACCCTAAATCTATTAGGAGAAGCATTCAGGTTTACCTTCATCACGTTACCCAATGCATTGGAGAGCTATCTCAGGCTCACCCACTGTAGGTTTATCATGGAACCACCCGTATATGTAAACAATGCCCAAGAACCATAACATATTCATAACACATTAAACAAACATAATGGAATGGTAACATTTCCACATCACAATATATCATTTAAAAATATTGCAATAACAAATCCATTATCAAAACCATTTTATATTTCAAAATACGTAAAAGATTATTTGGTATTTATTTTCCTTTTAAAAACATTATAGCATGTTAAGGAAGCCATTGATCGAATAACACTCACGGTGGTGGAAAATGTCATTGTCGCCGCTTATGTTAAAAAGAAACATTCTTTTTTTCATTTAGTAAAACTCCTTGTATAGAAATCTTCATTTTGAATGAAATTAAAAATCAAAGGTTTTTAAAGAGAGTATAACGGAAATTCGTGTATAAAAAAATATGCCTCAATGAAAGGATATTGAGATGATGTCCCTTACCTTGTGTCTAACTTGACCCGTTTGTTCTTTAATCTCCTGAATAATATAAAAACATTAATTTCTAATTGATTAAGAGCATTTATCAAGTTTATCATTCCATTTAAATAACTTATTACCATTTTATAAAAATTATTTAATCATTTAAGTTAATAATGGTCATTTTTTCGATGTTTGGTACTTGATTCAAAAATATACTTCTTATAATTACAAGTTGTTCATGTGGCCAAAAGTTACTTATATACAGAATGATATTCATGATTTAGATATCATATATATCATATATATATCCATTATATACATGTATTTATAATAGTACATAACATTGGTAGGTATGAAATGAAATGCACCATTCATAGAGACAGTAATTAGAACGTACGCATGAACACTACATTCATTTCTATTTCATATTTAATTCAATGAAAACATAATGATACGTAGGTATATTATAATTTTATTACAATATAATATGAAAAATCTTAGTAACCCCATCCTTTATATATTCCATGTATGTCACGAACGAGACGTATCACATTGTGGTGGCGGTAGTCCGCACTTCCTCAAATGAGATTATCGTATTTACCTACTACAAAATCCATATAGGTATTATATAAATGAAAAATACAAAACCATAGAAACAATATAAATATAATATATATTATATAGAAATATAGTTCCATTATAAATTCCCCCATGAGAGGCGGTTGGAGATAATTGAACAATCATCATTTCGTGATACAATAGTTCACTGCACAAAGAAATAGTATGGTCTTTAAAAATTAGATGGAGGTGTGTGTAAGTGTAGTTAGAATAATTATTATAATGAAAACCATGCATATTAAGGATAATTTAGTTTTTATAAAATAAATGAATAAAAAGATTTTAGGGGTTTGGAGATGTAAAATAAAACAAAAGAACATAAGAGAAGACTTTACCTTTAAATCGAGGAACTCCGTTTGGATTGAACCAAAAGGGTTTCTTGAAGTCCCTTCTACCTAAGGTAAGGCTTCTTTGAGGATTATAGGGATCTTGAGAGCTTATTTTAGTGGATTATGGATGAGACAAGGGGCTTTATAGGTGTGAGTAATGGGTTAGAGGTGATGGCTTTTTATAAGGGATGGAGGGGCTCTTTAGAAATGTGTGAAAATATTATTTTATTATATATTTATTTTCGGTTTCTAAATGTCCAAAAATTCTTAAAGAAAAAGATAAGATGACTCATGGTCGAAATAAAATCATACAATAAGAATTAGACTGGTTTTGGATATTATTTTATTCTTTATAATCTTATTTATTTAAATCATTTATTAATTAGGTAAACACTACATCATTATTGTGTCATAAATAATTTTAGTTATTTGATATCAAAAAATTATAAAAATATAAGATAATTTAGGAAATATATTTATATTTTTAAATAATATTTTTAGTCAAATATATTAATTATATAACCTCACATTAAAATTGTTTTAGCAAAACAATATATGTTTATGATATTATTATTTTTACATTAAATAAAAAGTTATTAATATCATTATCTTGCCCAAGTGGATTTAAAAGGAAAAAAGTCTCACCCAAATATTATCTTGGTCGCCCATTACTCATCCAATATGTTTATTACATGTGTTATGGTAATTTTATATTATTATAATATTTTTTTAGCTTGTATTATCCTATTTACCTTTGACCACGGTAAATAAAAGTCAAAAGTTAAAATTCACCAAATAAAATTTTCGTCTTATTGATCAAAATTTTACTTACTAATAACAACCATTAATGTAAGATTTTTGATATTCAATTCATTGAAGTGGTAAAATTTCATTTAAATGAAATTGTCATTTTTTTAACTACTACTAAGTGTTTTCGCTATTCATCAAGAATGGATGTTTTTCAGAAAAATAACAAAAATTCAGCCTAAACTATATTTGATATTCCGAATTCAAAAAAATGTCTATTTTAACAAATTAATTACTATAAGGTGCTTTAATAAATTTAATATTAATTCTCATTGTCAAAACAAAAAGAGTGTTTTTAAGAAATAATAAATATCAAAAGATTGACACTTGTTTATGTCCAATTTCAAAGTGAAATTACATCTAATGACCAACATTGGATTAAATGGTAAAAATATAATCTAATTACACTTTAAACCCAATTTAAAAGATAATATAACCATATAAATAAATTATATTCAAAGGTAGTTTTGAATTAAAATACAATATTTTTCACTATTCACTAAAAAATGATTGTTATCATTAAAATACCATAAATTACCCAAAGTAAATTTTGATGTTCGAATTCTAAATAAGAATTTTATTTTGTCAAATATAACATATAAAAGTGTAAAAAACTAGATTTAAGGATGGTTCTCCATTAAAAGGCTGTAAATATAGCTTTTAATGAATATTAGAGTATTTATGCTTAAAATTAGATTAATTCACATTTTAAGTCTCTATCATTTATTGGATAAATTGAAACACATTTAAAAACATGTACATTTATATTTTAGTAAGTTCTATTCATTCCCACTAATATAATGGCTAGGTTTCAACTATCATTTAAAATAATAATATTTTCTTATTTTCTTAGTATGACTCAGCCTTGTGTGTAACATATGATTTCAAAGAACTCGTTGATGCATATCCGGTATACCATATAACATAGAAACCCCTTTAAAGTAAAATTAATAATTAATTCAGAAATATTAATAATTATAAAAATGTATTTTTCTTTGTTTACTTGGGATGTTAAAGTGTACAAATTCATAATGATAAAGTGACAATCTATGCCTGAAGGTAGTTGAAATTTCATGAACAAAACTGTCCAACATATGGTCTAAAGTAGGCGGTAGTGATTTTCACTTTGAAAATATTAATGCATTATAACTATGAAAAGAAGTGTGAAATATAAATGAATCATAAAAGATGAAAGTATACATTCACACAAAATGAGTTTAATATGCACCAATAAAGATGGTTAGGTTGATTAAGGTCTATGACTGCCTAATAGAATTCCATTCTAGGATAGCTAACATGGTTGAAGATGCTTTAAGTTCAAAAGAGCAAAAAACATTATCAATGATGAGAATTGAGAAGGAAGCAATACTGTTTATACTTGAAAACTATGAACATGGATATTCTAGAATAAATATATAATTCATTTCGGAAATTATTATCTAACCATCCCTTCTAGAGAAGATAAAGGACGCTCAAAGGGATGAAGTTGAAATTCAGAAGAAGGTATAATCTATAAGAAAAGGTAAATCATTAGAGTTCAAAATTGGTGGAGTTGTAATATTTGGGTCATGACTATGTGTACCCTCAAATCCTAAGATAAAGGATCTATTGAATGATCTTCATAACTCGACCTTCTCCATCCACCAAGGGAGCTTGTAGATGTATCAAAATCTACAAGAGAATTATTGATGAGACAATATGAATATGTAAATCATGGAATATACATCACAGTTTTTATTATTTCATCAAGTGGAGACTGAAAGGAATATGTTTAAGAAGTTGATAAAACCATTACCCATACCTACATGGAAATCAGAAAAAATCACAATGGAAATTATTACTATTATTATAAATATCATGAGGAAATAATGTTTTATGGGTTGTGGTGGATCATCTTATAATGACTACCCACTTTATTACAATTTGAAAGGACCTATCAGTTGATCAACACGAAAGGATAAACATCCTGGGGTGGTGAGGATTCTTGGAACACCACTATCGATTGTATAATATTGAGATACAATATTTACCTAAAAGCTCCAAAAAATTCTCCAACATGATCTAAATATTATGTAGAACATTGGTGAAACTTCTCACCCACAATCTGATGGACAATCTAATCAGACTATCCAAACCCTGGATGAAATATTGAGAGCATGCTCTATGGACTTAAAAGGATGATGGGATCAATATCTTCCAATGATTAAGTTCACATACAATAATAGATTTCATTCAAACATCCATATGGCTCATTATGTATCCCATTATGGGATGACATGTAGAACACATGGGTGTTGGGATGAAGTTGGTGAATGAATGATTTTGGGACGTAAAATGTTTATATAAATGGTAGAAAAGTTCAAGACCATTAAAAAACAAATCAAAGTTTCTCATAGTCAACAGATGTTCTAAGATGACAATCATCGATGAGGCCTAGAGTTTGTGGTTGATGATTCTCTGTATACATCTATGGAAGAGATACATGATAATTTTTAAGAAGGGAAATTTGTGTCCCACGTACATCAGACCTTTTTAGAATATCGATATTATTGGAACAATGACCTATCGACTAGAACTATCATAACCCTACCATGAGTACATGAAAAATTCCATGTATACCTCTTAAGGAAGTACATAGTAGAACACTCATGTGTAATGAATTTGGAGGTTTTACAGATAGAATATTTTCTTCTATGCGGATAAATTAGTGAAGATTTTGGATCATACAAATAATGTTCTACACACCAAGAAAAATCACATTGTAAAAGAAATATGGTGAAAACATAAATATGAGGTGGAAACAAGGGAACTGAAGGAATCCATGAAATTGAAGTTCCCTAATCAATTTTAACCTTAATATGTGATACAAAATTGTGATTGAGAAATTTTAAGGGGGGATGAACAAAAAACCACAAGTTTATAAAAGAATACAATTCTCGATAACATTCTTAACATGAAACACAAACATTTAAGGGAATTGGGATATAATATAGAAATAATATTATTTAAATGTGGATATTACAACCTTGTCATTGAATTGGTGGGTATGAATAGGATTAACCAGATATGAAATATATAAAAATTTCATACTCAATACAAATGTATTTTTTAATGATCAGTATATAAAACACAATTTCTATTAAAGTTATTTTATTTTTTAAATATATGTTTTCCTAAAAATTAATTTTTATTGTATTTTTTTGATGAAATATTAAAATTAATTTATGGAACTTTTATAAATTGTATAAAAAGGATATTATTTTTGAAAGCACTATGTTTAAATTATCATAACAGCGATTTTTTTTGGATTTTTCTAAAAAACTAATTTTCTAATGAATAATAAAGAATATTTATTTTCATTAAAAACTATATTATTGTTTCATGAATTTAAATTTTTTTCGTTTTTATAAAAAATATATTTAAAAAATTACATCTCCAATATTATAAATACTTCAGTTAGGATAATTAGAATCAATTTTATGGTTGAATTTGGTATAAAAACATTTTTATACTAAAAAATAATATTTTCTAAAGAACTTTTTAACATTTCATTTTCTGTTTTATTATTAGATTAATTTTTTCTACATATAAAAATTGAATCTTGATAAATGGATATAATATTTGGAATCAAGGGTTTCAATTTTTTTTAATACAAATCTTTTATTTTACATAATTATTAACATTGATATATTATATTGTTTTCTAGTTTCATACTTTTATGTAAATATTAGTTTTATCATTTATGATAACCATAGAGGTTATGTTCATGAAATATTAAGATAAAAATTAAAAAAAATAGTGACGACGTTTCACTGAAAAATGAGAAATGATTATTTTTTTCTTGAAAAATTAATGACTCTTTCACATAATTGGAATTTTTGGAAGATAATATTTTGCATTTTATAATATTATATGATGATATAAATTAGTAATGTGATAGTACAATAATGTAAGTGGAATTGAAGGATCGCCTGCTGAAGGAGTCCTGAAGGTGAACATAAAACATCAGAGTTAGTGATTTCTAAATCAATGAAGAATGGCTTAATAAATGGAATATATTTCCATCATGATATGCATAAATATGATTAATTGCTTATGAAATTTAAAACAATTTGAATATAATCACCCTTAATTCCCCTACCCTCTATAAATTCATGTTAAAAAAATCGAATGGTGTGTAAGTTTTAAAAAGTGTTGTATCTCAAGTACTCTCATTATTTCCAAAATAGTATTATTTTTTTGTGTATTCTCACTACCCAAAAAGTGGGAATGATTTTATACTTTTTCTTCACAACAGTTTAAAAGTGAATAATTATATGTGTCTCACTTTTGTGTGAGGGATCTTAGGTGTCTCAACATCATTATTGAATGATGAATTTCGGATAAATAACAATTTATTCAGAGTTATGGATATATAATTAAAGACCATAATATTTTCTGGGTCAAGAGAATGTATTTTTTTTCTTAAGAAAGAATGTGTAGTAATCCAATAAATTCCCATGGATGAACCATTGATACTAAGAGAGTGAATATATGTCACATTAAAAAAACTCACATGATTTTTTATGTTTTTTAAATCACTTTTCTATTTTTGATATGTATAATTGATTGATTCCAAGAAATAAGTTTAAATTTTGAATAAGAGGGATACACTCAATCCCCCACCATGGATGTCACACCTAAATCAATGATATCACTATATATAGGTAAAAAGTTTTATTCCAATACATTAATATGATAAAACATTACAAGTTAAATGGTTTACATTGGGTATAAATGGTTTCAAGTTATAGTTGATTCAAGTAAATTGAAATGAAATACATTCAAATTGAGTTTGGGTTGACCATTTGTAGCTTATCTAACCTGAGTAAATTGATTAGAAAATATAATTATATTATATAATAGTAAAAATATAATAATAATTAATTTTATAATAAAATTTATTCCTATGATATACTAGATTTAAAATAATTCAACATGTTTATAACATATTATTTATTTTAAATGATTTAACGGGGTTGAGTCGCTACATGGATAACATATGTTTCATATTAATAGGGTTAATTTTAATCTAAATGAGATTACACAATTTTGTTATACCATAGAAATATGTGATATTAACTTGATGGATATGTCAAGATACATATCTATGTAATGTTGGTGGGTTGAGATTGGGTTGACCCATTCGTAAACAGGTTGGGTATGGTCAATTTATTTTACCAAATGGATTGGGTTTGGGTGGAGATTAATCATGTTCACCGGATGGTCAACCCGACATGAACCCAACACATGAAACCAAATTTCCACCTTTACTTTTTGTGATTCAAAAGGATGGTCTGAGAGCACATGGTTTTTTAAGAACAGAAGACTACTTGTGTTATATAAAAAGGAAACTGAGACTTCAAATAGAGGGATAGGAATAAGAAGACACTCGGGAGATATCCCTCACAAGTTGAAGCTGATTTTAAAGCTAGATGTTAATTCCATAATAATATTCCCTCCCCCTACCACCTCACTCACCCTCCTTATAATAGACTCCACCCCCTACCCTTCCATAAAAATGGATCCCAAATGGACCACAAAAAAATAGACTCTCTATTATAATAATTCTATTTACCATGATACGTAAAAAAATCTCTTATTCTAAGTCCTATAATCTATAAATCAGACCCACAGATTCAATCTTTTCTTCAAGATTGAGGAAAATAAAAATGATTGTGTTGTTCCCTCTTAAAAAATTCTATAATAAATTTTCTCGATGGTCCTTTTTTCTTTATGTTTTTGGATAAGTTGATGGTGATGCACCCATTCTTCATATACTCTCCATAAAATATACCATATGGTTTTTCTGATTCTAGGGTTCGACTGTATTTTCCATTGCCAATAGAAAATGAGGGTTGATTTTGTATTCTCCAATCCCACTTGAAATAGTAGGTTGGTTCCCCCTAATGACCATAACCACAAACTATTGTGTATATATCATCATATGTATCATTCTAGACATATGACATTGTTTGAGTGATCCATTCCACTGGGGGTTCCTCTTATTTCCATATAGTGGTAAACATAATAGAACAAACCTCCGGAAGTAGTAATGGCCAACTAGACAGAATCTCCACCTCTTGTGGAAGTAGTTTCACATGAATGGTCATATTCTCCGTGATCCAAAAGGTTGTGTGCTATCCATACCTGCCAGAGCATTCATCCCCATTATCATTAAAGAATTCCCCTCTGTGCAATATTATTCTAGCATCTTTATGTTTCACAAGATGTTGTCATAATAAATAGACAACTCCTCCTGCATCACTTCATTCATTCATGGTGGGAATGAATTTAACCCCTCCTCATAAGGCAGAATATCCATCAGACGATGCATCTAGGTTGCATGGGATGTTTGGAATTATACCTGATCTAGAGGTTTCTTAAAGATCATAGAGTTGATAGGTAGAAAGAGATACTCCGCCTCATTGAACATCGTGGATATGAATTTGTTTTTATGGGTTTTCCCTCCCCCATGATAAATTCCAAGCACTCATTTTTGTCTCCCCTAATAAAAAATTCGGGCACTCTATTTTTTTCCTCCCCAAATTGAAAATTCGGCAACTCGCCCTTTATTGTTTGTACCAGTGCATGACTGGGAGAGATGGATGCATCACCAAAAAAAGAGACAGGAGAATGAGAAAAACTCATCATATTGACTGACAAGCTAGATTTCATTGTTGGGTATTAATCGAAGTGGCACAACTGAGTGTGTCGCCTAAAAATGTGATCCATCAGTGGTGTCGTCGGTGTGTCCCTCATCCATGAGAGCTAGGAATGTGGGGAAACAATATCGAATAAATTTCTTGTTATGTATGGTGCCATCGAGGGAAAAATCTTGGAGTGTATAGTGTGGTTGATACCAATCAAATATTGTATACCATCAATAAAAAATACTCGATTGGGTGTCATGGAAGTGGTGGTGAAGGATAAAAGGATACATGAATAAATACGAGTTTTTGATATTTTATAAAGTCATACCATGTGTTTATGAACCAGGGAATACATTAATTGTATATGAAATGAACCAGATACATTAATTAGAGGAGGTGGAAAAGGAGAAATATGCTTAATATATATCTTTCCCAAGCTGAAGTTAATTTTCATGTCAAAGTTTGATCCCCTAACAATATTCCCTCACCCATCATTATCTCCCCAAATCTCTTTATAATGGACTCCACCCCTCCCTTTCCCTACACATTGATCCCAAATAACTCCCACAAAATAGACTCCCTACTACAATGAATCAATTAGAATAGCTATAAAATCCTCCCTCATTCTATGGCATGGACTCTCTCATGGTTTATATCTAATGGTCCTTTAATTATCATAATAGGTTGACTGAACCCCTAGTTCTAGGGATAAAGAAACATCATGGTGTTTTCAACAATACCAATTTATCATTTGAAAAAAATAAGGATTAATTAAATAGATGAAATTAAAAACATTTATGATGTTTTATAATTTTAAGCATTTACAAATAGTGTAATTTAAAATTCATGTTTTCTCATTTGAAAAACAACCCACAATAATACATACTTGTTTTTGAAACTTGACATTTTTCATGTGGATTATAAATGAGTTAATATTGATTTTAACTATAATATAATGACAAAAAAAATAATTATCATGAAAAAGAATCAATAATTCATGGAATCAATAGACTTAGAACAGTTTTAACATTCTTACCATTAATTTGTTTTCTATCTCTTCTTCTAAGGTTAATATAAAACACATAAAAGGAAGCACCTTGGATAAAAGCATGCCCAATATTCATTTTATAACAAAATAATTAGCACAAAATAAGAACATAATATTAAGAATTTTAAAAATAAATCATATTTTTGACGGTATGTGATTAAATAGAATTACTTTTTAAACAGATTGAGGGAACCGAAAAATGAATAAAATTAAGAAATAATTTATTTAGATACCAAAAATTTCAACATTGTTTGAATTTAATAATATCAATCCATAATTCCTTTTAGAAATAAGATAAAAATTAAGGTAATCATCTTATAATTTCTTCAAACTCTTTATATCCGAATTGAATATGCTTGCATGACATGCAAATAAATTAAGAGATTCAAAGAAAAATAAAAACACATTTTTACCATATACCAGGCAGTTTTTTAACCAAACAAAACAATATATATTTATTATAAATTACCAATTCAATAATAGTTTTATTTCAATTTAATTTTAGATAATTATTAATAATGAAAAGGGTAAATGAATATTTCCTCCTTGAATAACATATGCACAATATTCATGGGTAAACAAAATTTTTAATCAAATAAAATAAATTCAATTTTTCTATAAATCCACATTCTTTAATTTTATACCAATTGGTAATTTTTAAAAAAAATATTTATGTATCTTTTTATGGGTTTAGGAATTATGAAATGAAAATAGCACATAAGGTGTGGTTTCATGGTAAAAATGAGGCCTATATTGAGACTCCTCGAAACTCTCCTCCCATGGAACTTCATTCAATTAGGGTGTAGTCCTTTTTATGATATCTCTAACAATATTAGAACTAGATGTCAGATAAATCAAATTAAATAATTTACCATTTTCTAAAATATTTTTCTTAGTAATCCAAAAATCCACTAGAACAACATTTTTATATATTTATCTTATGTACATTCAAATATTATAGTGCTGCATTTTTATATATTAATCGAATTTATCAACAATATTTTTTAATTTTTTTCTAAAATTTTGATCATTAAAATTTAAAATAAATAAATATCACTTATTCTTTGGTATTTTCATTTCATTTGATACACCAATAAATAATTCATATAGATCCTACAATGAACCTTAGAGAACGTATATCTCAGATGTGAATAAAAAAATTTAATCATCACATGATTTGGAAAAAACATTCAAATAAGATCATTGAGCATAAAAAATGTGACAAAATTACATTGAAACCTAGAAATAGGATTTCTTGATTTGAAAATTTCAAGCATTCATACTGGAGAATGAAAAAAATCACAATAAAAAAATGGATTTTTATTCCCAATAAATAAATAAATAAACCCTAAAGTACATTATAGAAGGCAGTATAATTGTGAAATATAATTGAGAAAACAATTTCCCCACCCCTTATATCATCCTTTGAATAAAATTTATAAAACATAACTTTTAAAAAGTAAAGTGATATTGTATCTGATAAATTTGAAAACAAACCTTGAAATTCCGTATTGGAGGAAATTTTAGCATATCAGGCATAAATTTTTATCGATAATGTACTATATAAATCAATTTAGGTGGATTTTCCATTAATTAATAATACATAAAAAACCCCCCAACAAAAATATAGTCAAGAACAATCATAGAAGCATCACCCTTTTCATCTTTTGAGGAAAAAAACTATGTTTTTCAATCTCTTTGAATATTCAATAAATAAGAAGGTAGGACAGCTTACATCTCATTGACATTTGAGTCACCAAACTGTTTAGAATTATTGGAATAACATGAAATATCATGGACCTTCAACTTTTTTGAAACTACTAATTTATGAACATAGATAATGGTATAAAAAATGGTATAAAATTACCCATTCATTGTAAAATAATTGAAGAGATAAAATGTAATAAAAAAATGAATCGAACCTTCTTATGTGATTTCCTGGAAAAGTACTCAACGGTTTCATCTTCAGTGATCTTTCTGCATGATTCCTTTTTCATGTGGTCTCAATCACAATCATGGTCATGGTCTAGGACGCCTGCATAGTTTGAATAATTGGAATCTGAGGAAGGGCTTCTGTGATGGTGCCTTCTGCCAATATCGGTGTAGTAGTGCAGGTAGCCGCATTCCCAGTTTTCATCTTCGGATCCAGGTCATCATCTAGAGCACGCCTTAAAGATGGCCTCATAACCTCATTCTTGGAAACTTTCATCATTTTCGAATCTATCTAATTTAGGTGGTTGGTGGATGAACCTAATGACAAAAAAGAAGAAACTATCATTATAGGCTTCAAAAACACGAGAATCAAGTTGATTCCCAGGGTTACTTTATGAGGGCTTCCTAGGTTCACAGTATACATTAAAATTTCTGACTCCTAATTATTCCATAACATATTTTTTATTTTATGAGCTGATTTTAATTTTATTATTATTATTACTAATTCTTCAAATTCTTCCCATTTGTTGTTTTTTTGGTACCTTTTTTTATATCCCAATATGAAATCAAGGCGGCCGCAATCCCACATCGTAAATACCCCTTGAGTCATGGTTATATATAATTCAATGTGTAACCACTTCTTTATTGTGTCATTGGGTCCTGTTATACCATTTTTATCTCTTGAGAACAAAATATAAGCTTGTCAAAAACATGGAATATCTGATAAACAAGAAGGTATGGGAGCTTACTTCTCATTGAGATTCGAGTCACCAAACCGATTAGAGTCATTATAATAACCCAAAATAGCATGTCCCTTCCACTTTTTTGCAACTAACAATTTATAAAAAATTAATGTGGTATTAAATAGTAGTATAAAAATATTCATTCATTGTAATATATTTTTATAGAGAAAAGCGAATTAGAAAAATGAACCGAACTTTATTTTGTGTTTTCCTAGACAGGTATCCAGCGATTTACACATCAGTGATATTTTTAGAATATTTGTTTTTCTTAGAGTATCTTCCACAATCAATGTCATGGAATATTCCCTTGCCATAGTCTGAATAATATCAATTTGAGAATGGGTTTCATGTATTTTATCTTCTATGTATATTAGTATGTCTTTCATAGTGGCCGTGTTCCTGGATTTCATCTTCTGATCTTGGTCATCTCCTGGAGCATAACCTCAAATATTACCTTTTTATATTATTCCTAACCACATTCAACATCATAAACTCATGGTATGGTAGATTTTTTGTATATTAATGTTTGGAAAAATGGTGAAACTCCCACTGTAGACTTCAAAACACACCAGAATTGAGGTGATTCCCAAGGAAACTCTGCATAGGCTTACCATGATCACATTCTGCATTCAAATTTCCTACATCACTTTATGATAATATGTATCTTTTTATTTTATGGGATGATTTTATTTTTTTTAAATTTTTTGTGTAGGCTTCCCAATTTTTATTTTTGTGGTATATCATTCTTTATAACCAAATGTGAACAAAAAGTTATCGTAATTCCACATCAGAGATGCCTAACGAGTCACATTTAATTATATGTCAATGTTTTATAACTCCCCTGTTGTTTTTATGGCCATTCTATCCCTTTTTCATATTTTTTTCCAACAAAAACTAAGCATGTAAACATATCTGTATCTCTGATAAACACGAATGTAGGGTGGAATACTTCTCATTGATATTAAAGTCACCAAAAGGATTAAAAGCATTAAACTAACCTGAAATATCCTATCACTTCAAATTCATTGCAACTTCTAATTTCTAAACATCGAAAATGGTATAAAATATTTGTAGTAAAGAAATATTCCATTGTAATATATTGGTAGAAAGTAATCTGAATTGATAAAATAAATGGAACCTTTTTATGTGCGTTGTAGAAAAATTACATGGTGATTTCATCTTCTATGAACTTTCAAGAAGATTCTTTTTTAATATGGTCTCAAACACAATCACAGTCTTAGTCGAGGAAATGACCACAGTCTAAATAATCTGAATCTATGTATTGGATTCCATGATGTTCCCTTCTACAAATATTGGTGTGTCTATGATGTCGGCTTCATTTCCAATTATTATCTTTTAATCTTGATATTCTTGTGGAATGTATCCTTGAAAGTGGTCCCATAATCACTATCCTCATCACTTTTTGAATCATTGAATCTAGCTAAGTTAGATGGTCAGTAGATGAATGTGAAGAAAAAAAGGATAAAATCCCAATATATCTTAAAATACACCCGAATCAATGCGATTCCTAGGGATACTCTTCCCAGATGTCCTAGGATCGCAGTATGTTTTCAAATTTTCTACTTCAATTTCAGATGCAACATATTATTTTTATTTGATACCCTGATCTTATTTTTTTTTTTTTTTTACACATAGGCTCTCTAGTTTTCTTTTTTTACCTCTTCTTTGTATATACTAATCAGAATTCAAAGAAACCACAATTGCATATCAGATATGCATAGTTGTCACTATTATTTATAATTAAATGTGTTACCACTCCCCTATTATGTAATCAGAACCTTTTATCCCTTTTTCATCTTTTCAGAATAAATACATAGCTTGTAACCAGCATGGAATCTCTGATATACTAGAAGGTAGGGGAGCTTACATCTCCTTGATATTCATGTCACCAGATGGATTAGGGCCATCATAATAAAACGAAATAGTCTTAACATAAACTAATTTAAATTTTATAATGTCTAAACATAGATAGTGGTATAAAATAATGGATGAAAAAATATTTGTGTATTGTTATATATTGGCAGAGAAAAATGGGAATTGGAAAAATGAACAGAACCCTCTTATTTTCATTCTTGGAAATATACATGGATATTTTTTCTTATGTGAAATTTACATAGGATTCAGTTTTCTTTTGGTCTTGTCCACAAGAATGGTCACAGCCGAGGCTACCACTATGGTCTAAATAATATGAATTAAAGGAAGGTATTCTATGATGGTATCATCTATGAATATCGGTGTGGTTGTGATGGTGGCTAGGTTTTTTTCCTTTGGATATTGTTCATCATCTACAGTTTCTCCTCAAAGATAAACCCATAATCACATTCCTCATTAATTTCAGCATCATCAAATACAACAAAGGTTTATGGTTAGTTGAAGAACATCTAGAAAAAAGTGAAAATTTCACTACAAGCTTCAAAACACACTAGAATCAAGGTTATTCCCAGGGAAACTCCATGCAGTCTTCACTGGTTCATATGATACATTAAAATTCCAAACTTTTCATTAAGTTTTTAGATAATATTTTATTTTATGAACAAATAATATTTTTTATTTTATTTTTTCTGTGAAGGCTTCTCCGTTTTCTTTTTTTTAAACATCTTCTTTGGATATACTATTTAGAACTCAAAGAAACCACAATTACACATTTGAAATTTATAGTGAGTCACAGTTATTTACATGTCAATGGGTTCCCACTCCCCTATTTTTTCTTGGGGTACTTTTATACCTTTTTTATCTTCTGATAATAAAAACAATGTCTCTTAATATATTTTTATCTTTGATAAACAAGAATTTATAGATGTTTACTTCTCATTGAGAGTTGATTCACCAAACTGATTAGAGTCATTGGAAAAACAGAAAATAGCATATACCTTCAACTTCTTTGCAACAAACAATTCTTAACCATCGATTGGGTTATAAAATAATGGAAGAAAATATTTTTCTATTTTAATATATTAGTAGAGCGAATAGGGAATCCCAAAAATGAACAAAACATTCTTATATACTTTCTTGGACAAGTAATTTTCATTTTCCTTTTCAATTATATTTTGTTAGATTCAACTTTTTTTAGAAGTGTTGGCCAAAATTACTCTCATAGTCGAGGCCAAATACACAGTCTGAATAATATAAATATGAGGAAGGGCTTCTACGATGGACCTCTCTATGAATATTAGTGTGGATATGATAGCAGATGAATTCCCAAATTTTTTCTTTTGATCTTATTCATTTTTTATAGAATAACCTTTAAGATTTCCCTATCATCTCATTACGTACCACTTTTAGAGTTTTTGAATCTAGCTATGGTATATGGTCGTCATATCAATGAGACAAAAAAAATTAGAAACTCCTACTATATGCTAAAAACACACCAGAATCCTTGTGATTCCCATTCATACTCTTCGTAAGCTTCTTAGGTTCGCATTCTATGTTCAAATTTCTTACTTAATGTTAGGATTTTACGTATTTTATTATTTGTAATCTAATTTTATTATTATTATCATTATGTTTTTCTGCACATGCTTCCCAACATACACTTTTACCACCTTTTTTATATCAGAATCTGACATCGAATTGGTGACAATCCCACATCATAAATGCATTGAAGGTCACAGTTATTTATTAGTCAATGTTTTCCCACTCCCATGTTCTTTCATTAGGTCCTAATATCCTTTTTCATATATTGATAACAAAAACTAATCTTGTCAAATACTTACAATCTATGATAAACATGAAGGTAGGTTTTATTATATCTCATTCATATTTGAGTCACCAAACAGATTAGAGTCATTTAATTAACTTGAAATAGAATGTCCCATATATTTCATTTCTATTGCTAATAACTAATCATCAAAAATGATTTAAAATAACTATAGAAAAATATTCTTCTATTGTAATATATTATAATTGTGCAAAGGTAATTATGAAATAAAATGGAACATTCTCATGTGCTTTCCTGGAAAGGTATGCGGTGATTTCTTCTTCATTGATTATTGAAGAAGATTCTATTTTCATATAGTCTTTTCCATAATCATAATTGTGGTCATGGACATGGCCATTGTATGAATAATATGAATCTAAGAAAGGGCATATACAATTCTACCTTAGGTGATTATCAGAGCTACTGTAATGGAAGCTTCATTCCTAGTTTCTATATTTTGATCTTGATCTTCGTTTGGAGAATCTCCTCGATGATGACCTTATCAATAACAAATCTTCTCTATATTACACACATAAGCATAATTTATTACATAAACATTCACTTAAGAAAAATATGAGGATTGAGAGGTATACTATCTGGGGAAAATAGGAACATTAAAAAATAACATAGAATATAAAATACAACATCATTATTGAAAACATATTTATATGACCACAACATTCTTCATACTTAGTATTGCATGGGATAACAGGAGGACATGCATAAGAAAACAATGAGATATAAATCCCAGTAAGGGAGTAAACAATGAATTACATGATGTATATAGTATATGTTAGGACATAGGAATATCAATGGAGAGCAAAAGAAATATGAACATAAAGGCATGATATAGCATGATTATCATAACATGTAAAATGTGACAACAACATTTATCCTGATATTAGCATGATCCAAGGCTCATTGCACATGAATAATGAGTAAACCCTCATTGCACTTGAAATAGAATTAGTAAACCCCAATTTAACTTGAATTATCATGAGTTAACCCTCATTTCACATGGAGTATCAAGATACTATTCTTTACCCAATGCATTGGAGCACTATCTGGGTGAACCCCTCTTAATCATTTTGTTTCATGCATAAGTGTTCCACAAAGATCATACAACAAGGATCATTAAACATCATAATTTATTCCATGAATACGGGATGTGAAATAAATTAGTGTATGTCCTCAATCAATAAGTACACATGAATAAAGATGAATACCATTGATAGACTTAAGGGTATGGTATTCACTTACATGGTGATTTTTTCATTGGAATTTTGGTGTAAAATTGGAAGCATAATGACGTAAAATATTAATCGTAAAATGGGTTGATGAGATAGAAAGGGTTATACCACCATTTAAACATGAACAATACAGTAAGGGGTACACGGACCATAATATCCTAACATATTTAATGGAATTTAGATGCATAATATAAAATAATTTTTGGAATGTAAATGAGGAGAGAGAAATACCTTAGGCAATTTTAGCATAGTAACAGTTGTACATGGGAGCCATTAATGGGAGAGAAATGGGTATATAATCATTCAAACATAAGGATTTCAGTATAGGAAAGGTGATATATCAAACCCCAATATTTTTAATTGAAAATAAAAGGTCATAACAATATAATAAATCTTGGACATAAATATGGAAGGAAGGAAATTGAGGATCCCTTACTTGGTTGTGTGAACCCAAAGGCTTGGGAGAGGCTTGGGAGAATCTTATTGGGATATTATGTCACCATGGTAGGATTATATAGAGACAAAGGGAAGAGGTTGGTTAAGCTAAAAATGGTTCAAGTGAAGTGGAATGGGATATTGAGTGGGTTTATATAGGAAAAGAGAGGAAATTCTTAATTATTTAGGTTTTGAACACTACACATTAAACTAATCAAAAACACAAACCTACCCATGGTTTTTGCCCATGGTTTTCCCAAATGTGAGTGGAAACCATTGTTTTTTAAGTCCAATGGCAGAATTTATTAAAATATTAGGCTTTCATATGTGGAGGTGAGTCACACTCTCTAGGAAATCATTTTAAACTGGTAAAATGTTTTATAAGCCTTGAAGGTTTCACTATGGAAATGTAAAATTAATCAAAAAAATATAAAATAACAATATTTTCAAGGTGAAACAAATATTTTCCAAATAACCATTTTATAGTATTTTATTACATCACTATTGGGTCATTATGATGTCATAAAACACATTATATATTTAAGCGGTATTTAATTTTTACCCAAAAATATGATTCTCTCAAAAAATCATGAAAAATTCCCCATTATATAATTTCAACATCTTAAATCCAAAAAAATCATTTTATTTATAAATTATCTAAATATGTATATTTTATCTTTTAAAAGAAAAATTGTCATTTATCAAAAGTTCATGGGTTTTGAGAAAAAGAGCGTTCAATCCATAATAAAAATAACAATTGTATTCATAAAAAATATGATAACATTTATATTTAATAAAATGTAATTTATTAATAATATTTTATTAAAATATTATATGTTTTCAAAATACATTAATTTAAAAAAAGAGATTTATTAATATAATTTAAATACTAACTAAAAATATTATTTGTTCATCAAAACACATATACAATGTAACAATAATAATATGAATGTATAGTCTTTATACAAAAATAATGCACATAATCATAGTGATAGGGTCTTGTTACATAACCCCTTATAACACCCTCATAAGACCTAAGGGTAAGGGGTGTGATGGTGATAGACTCTTGGGGTCACTCGGATAACGTCACTCGGGTGGTAATCTTTATTAACTTCCACTTCTCCATTAGGAGGTTTTGTTCAAAATGAATGTGTTGAAGCATGGTTTGGGATTGGTCAAGAGAAAATCCCAGTGATGCCAAATCCTTTCTAAGCTCAAAGAAATAGGGATCAGATGGGTAAATTCTACTAGATAATGCAATCGCTTCCTTTTTCTGAGTAAAATGGATTTTTTAAGGCCCAATATTTATACTACTCATGTTATCAGTGTTCCACATCTATATTTTCTACAGTTATAATTCTTAACGGTATTTTAAAATCCAAAAAAATAAAACCATTGATGTTAATTTGGTCTATATAACCATTTTGCATAATAAGAAATTTAATTAGATCAATATGAATTTTCATTTATAAATGTTTGGGTCGTTACAATATTCCCCACTTAAGAAATTTCATGCAAGACATTTCGTTTTCCTACACTAAAATAGATGAGGGTAACTATAATTCATCACTTCATATGATTCCCAATAATCTTGTTAAAAATTTTGGTTTCACTACATAACCTTGATGAGGGGTGTTGTCTTATTTTGTTATACTTTTTCCATGTTATCTAAGATCTCCACCAGTTTCACTTAATAGGAGAGTTCATTCTCATGGTACCACCTCTTGATTGAGTACCTGTGATGGGTCAAGTATGTACTTCCTCAAGAGTGATACATGGAATACATCATGTTCTTGAGATTGTATCGGTTGTAGTGATAGTCAATTGGCCACTTCTCCAATGTGATCAAGGATCTCAAAAGGGTCGACGTACCTGGTATTAAGATTTCCTTTCATCCTAAATCTCAAAAACAAATTCCACTATGATATGAGGAGGAATACCATCACTCTAATATCAAACTGTAGGTCTCGTCGATGATTATCAACATAAGCCTTTTGTTGACTCTTAAAGGATTTAATGTTTTTTTGGATGGTCTTAACCTTCTCCACCATTTATTTGTCCATTTTTGGACCTAGGATTTTTTTCTCCCTAGCATTATCCGAACATGCTGGTGTTCTGCACATCTTCTCATAAAGGGCTTTGTAAGGAGCCATTTGGATGCTTTAATAGAAACTTTTAATGTACGAGAACTCAACCAGAGAAATATTTTGATCCCATCCACCTTTCAAGTCTATTTAAAATGATCTTAACAAGTCCTCAAGTGTTCAGATGGTCCAATTATATTGGCCATCAGGTTGAGGATGATAATCCATATAGAAGTTCAGCTTAGTATCCAGAGTGTATTGAAGAAACTTCTAGAACATAGAGGTGAATCATGGATTTCGATCAGATTAAATCGATAGTGGTACTCCATACAGTCTTACCATATATCTGATGTATATCTGTACCAGTTGATCCAATGAGAAATCCCCACAAATTGTAAAAAAGTGTGAAGTTTTTGTAAGACGATCCACAACAACCCAGATAGTATTGTTTCCTTTTGATTTCTTTGGAAGTCCAGTGACAATGTCTATGGTTGTGTTGTCCCATATTCATGTTTCTATGATTAATGGTTGCATCATCCCCTTAGACTACCGCCTCTCAACCTTCATTTTCTGATATACCAGGGGCTTTGATGTTTACTCAGCGATCTCCTTCTTCATGTTATCCCACCAATAATGCCCTCATATATCATGATACATATTTGGGTTTACTGTGAATGGAGAAATTCAAACAATTTTCGTCATCCAAATGTTCATTCATTAACTCGGGATTTCATAGAACACATAGTCTTTTCCCAAATCTCACAATTCCTTCTTCATTAACATTGAACTCTAAGGATATCCCTTTTCTGATAGTTTCAACATTCTTCTTAATTCCATAGTCATCTTTTTGACCATCCTTTATCCTTTCCAAAAGATACGGTTGAGAAATAATTTTTGATTGAATTGATAAAGTTCCCTTATTAATGATGTAACGACCCGAAATTTTGAATAAATATTGTTTCCTAATTTTATGTGTTATTTTTATTTTATTTTTATACTCAACAAAAATGTTTCATTTGATAACATGAGTATAATTAAAATGATACCATTGGTTTTTGACTGTTATATGACCATTAGTCAATATGACCGCTGGAAACTAAACGTTTTGATTATTGTCTCTAAATACAAGTAATCTTGGTTAATTAATATAGAAAGAAGATTCGATGTCCTCACCCAGTAATCTTGGACCGATCGAATCCCATCTAACAGAACTTGGGAAGGAGGTAGCACCACTGGGCATTGATCTGGACCAAACCGAAGCTGAACTTCATCGTGTGAAGCTAGAACGGGATCACCTTCGCGAGAAGTTCAAACTGATAAAAATTACCACTCGTGCGATGTTGGCCGAGCCTCCCTCAGACTCTCTAACCTTAGCACACCTTACACTTAGGTCCTATGCTGGTGTGATAAGGGGCTATGTAAGGAGACCATAACTGCCTTGTGTAATCCTTTGTTTTAAATAAAAATTGGAATTTCTTCTTATGATGAAGTGTATGAAATTTCAAATGACCAGATAAATATAGTATGCATATTTTTTGAATTTTAGAGAAAGGATATTTTAAAAATGTTTATGTAAACCTTAAATAAATAAAAATGTGTAACGATTTTCAAAAAATGGTCTTCTACAAATATGTTCAGTATGGAATGTAGAGTCTAATAAGATCAACTTAATTTTTGATGAATAGTAAATTATGAATAGTGATTTTATGCTTAGGATTAGTAATGTGACCAAATGGATTAGTAATCTCACTTAAAGAAAGTATTAATATAATCTAGGCACCTTGATTTACGTAATGTGATTCAATAAAATGGTTAAAAAACGGTTTCATAAATTATTATTCAAGTATTAGTTTTTCCGAGTGAATAGTGTTTTTTAAATAAAATTTAAATTAAAAATATTTAGAAAAATATTTTTATAAAATGGATTTCATTTTTGAACTCAGAGCATCGATATTATGTTAAGGTAATTTTTGGGGTTTTTTCTAAAAATAATGAATTTTCGGTGAATAGTGTATTTATTTAAAAAATAAATTAAAAATATTTAGAAAATTATTTTTATAAAATGGAGTTCATTTTTGAAATCAGAGCATTGATATTTTGTTAAGGTGAAATTTTTGGATTTTTCTAAGAAAGTTGAATTTTCAGTGAATAGTAAAAATACAGTTTTAGGGTTTCTGTATGTTTAATGACATCATAACTGTGTCATGATGATGTCATGATATATTTTAAAGGATGTTCGACTAAAGAGGATGAATTATTGTGTGGGGGTCCCCATGTGGCCTAACTTTATGGGAAGTACCATGGGAGGGCCCATGCTTTTGAGAAAACCACTTTTGAGGTGTCCCTTGGCCATTAATGCCTTGTCCCCTCACTTTTCCTATAAATACCAAGCCCTCCTCTCATCTTTTCGACTCCAAAACCATCCTCAACGAAGTTATGGTCTCCTTAACTCCCAAGGAGTCCTCCCAAGGTTCCCCCAAGCCCTCAAGGTCCCAACCTTTGAGTTTTAAGAGTTACGTTTTAAGGTAAGGGATCCGACCTCTTTCTTTCATTTCAAGTAATCTATTTTATGTCATTCCTTTTATGCTCCATGTTCTTATGTTGGAGGATGTTCTTTTATACTCCTCTTACTGCCCTTTTCATGTTCATATAATGAGAAATACCCTCTTACTGTCATTATTTCGTTTTATGAAGTTTTAAGTGGCGCCGTTAGGCTGCCGAAATTTTTGTAACGGATTCTTTCTCCCTTCTCATTTTTCAAGATCTATTTTCATGTAAAGTATTTCAAGTTACTTTTTATTATTTTGGGGTATGATCTCTAAATTTATCATACTGATATTTTATGATCATATGATGAGAGACCCCATTTGATCTTTTCAATTCAGTATTTTGAAATTTTAAGTGGCGCTGTTAGGCTGCCGATTTTTTTAAGTGGTTCTTCACCCTTCTCGTTTTGAAGTTCTACTTTCATGTCAATTCTTTCAAGTTCCTTTTTGTTATTTTGGGGTATGATCTATATATCTATCATACTAGAATCTTATGTTCATATGATGAGAGACCCCATTTTATCTCTTCAATTCAGTATTTTGAAGTTTTAAGTGGCGCCGTTAGGCTGCCGAATTTTTAAGTGGTTCTTCACCCTTCTCGTTTTGAAGTTCCACTTTCATGTCAATTATTTCAAGTTCCTTTTTGTTATGTTGGGGTATGATCTCTATATCTATCATACTGGGCTCTTATTTTCATATGATGAGAGACCCCATTTGATCTATTCAATTCAGTATTTTGAAGTTTTAAGTGGCACCGTTAGGCTGCCGAATTTTTCTAAGGGATTCTTTCACCCTCCTCATTTTTCAAGTTCGATTTCATGTCAATTCTTTCAAGTTCCTTTTTAATTATGTTGGGGCATTATCTATATATCTATCATACTGAACTCTTATGTTCACATGATGAGAGTCCCTATTTGATCTTTTCAAATCATTTTTGTTGAAGTTTATGTAACGCCGTTAGGCTGCCGAAATTTCATAAGAGAAATCTAATTTTTGTCTTCCTTCCATGTTTTTAATTTCAAATGGTATGTCCTTGAAATTTCATTACCATGATCATTTATCCTTCTTATTCTGTCCATCTACTGTTTTATGGGTCATTTATGAATGTTTGACCCATTTTCCCTCTCTTTTTAATGTCTTCTAAAACCTCATAACAAAGCCGTTATGCTGTAGAATTTCCATCTAAAAATGTCTCTCTCTTTTTCTGAAGTTCTTTTATATTATTAAGTGAATACTCAAAGCTCTTTATTCTAAAGGGGTATTCACATATATACCAAAATGTTCTATTTTAAATTCTGGTATTTACATACATGAGACCCACCTTTCTTTTCTGTGGGTTTTAATGTGACGTAAAGATCATGTCTTTAAAGAAGTTTTTAAAACGTTGTGATTATGAAATGAAACCCATTTATTTTATGCTATATGGGTTATTTATGAAATTTTTGATGATGATATATGTGGATCACATGATAATAAAGGCAAATTCAAGGGTGTTCCCTGATAGCGCTCCAATGCATTGGGTAATGATGTAACCACTAGAGATTACAATTTTCATGATACCTTGGTGAATAACCTTGGTAATTTTCAAATGACACCTTGGGGATGGACCTTGGTGATATGTTCATGATTGTCTATGTTAAATGATGTAGCCACATACTCAAGTTATGTAAAAGTTTTATTTTTATTATGATATGCCTCATGATTTCATTTTCATGCCTTAAAGTTCTTTTTATGACTTTATTGATGTATCTCATGTTCATATGTAAAATGTTTCACTTCTTTCCCTTGCTGGGCCTTCTGCTCACCCTTCCTTTTGATGTATGTCCCCAGGTTATGAGATGCAGTAATGAGCCTAGGGTGAACATGAGGAGAAGCCTTTCAAGTATTTAAGAAGAATGTTTTATGTTTTCATGTTTTAAGTTCCTAGTTTCCAAGACACTAAACCTTAAAGATCCTCAGTTTTGTAAAATGTAATGAAAGTTTATGTGATAAAAAGGCAGGATGCTATAGTTGGTATCAAAGGATGGTTTAGTTATTTGTGTAAATTAGGATATGAAAACTCTTGGAAGAACCCTATAGAAAAGTTTAAATATAGGAAATCTTCCTCGTATTTTGGTGAGTATTGAGTAAGGGGTTTCCAAGAAAATACATCCATGTCTGGATACGAGCAGGTAGAGGTGGCTCTAGCACAGATGTACATAGGGGTAAAACCTGAAAACACCGCTTTGAGCTAGACTCGAACGGGAACCGTTACACGACAACGGGCCTTGCTGCACTCTTGGTTACGACACTCCCGGGGGATATGCTTTGGTAAATTCATAAGCTTAGTATGAACCATTGTTAATTGAATAAAGATAAAATAAAATAAAGGTTCACATAAGAATATATGATCATGGGTAACCTAGATGGGAACCTAGGGGATCACATTTTAGGGTATACTTTTCAACTACAAGTTATCCTTATATGCTTTAAGTTTCTTTTCATGATTATTGGCTAAGTATTTAATCCCCTATTTATAGTTTCTTTTCTTAGTTAATGGCGGGAAATGAAAGAACATGTCCCAACAACCAATGTGATAGGAAATGCTACGATTTCCGTATTAATACGACAGAGATGACTAGGAGATTAAAAGATGATTATTATTTTGGAAGACGTTCACTATTTTGAGGACCCTATATGATCGAGGTAAATAGATTACTACGGTATTTTCATTGAGGAGTAAGGTTGACTTATATTTTGAAGAATCAATGAACTTAAGGTGGACTTATAGTAATTTAGGTTACTTATGGGAATGATTAACCTATCTTGGGTAAAATATGTTTATGTTAGCTATATTTGTTATAAGATGTTAGGTGTGGTTGATTTTTTTTGGAGATGAACAATGATGTTTATTATGGAAGACTATGTTATCAAATCCCTCTTGTATTTGGGTTTCAATATTAGTTTGGTTTATTTTGAGGAATTTTAAGGACCGTTATTTATGGGATGGTCTATGATGAACTTTGGGTAGTACCATGGAAATTTGAAGATTTAAAAATAGTTTCCCTTCCTATGGGATTCTTTCTTTTTGAAGAGTTTTTTTACCTTACCCTTTCTGTTTTGGGATAATGTTTAAAGATAGAAGAAATAGATAGTTAATCTTTTGTGGATTATGTGATTCCCAAGAAGATGATTCTTGTGTTTTGATGAGACCAAGTAGTTTTGAATGCTCATCATTGGGAGAAAAGATTAGTTTTGGTATAAACTTATTAAAGGATGAAACTCTACATGAAGGTAGGTATATTTTCTTATGTTTTTGTTCTATGTAGTAAATGAATTCCTCAAAATTAAGAAAAGGAACGTAAAACAAAAACGTTGTTGGTTTACGTTTCCTACTAGGTAATCAATGACCGTTTACACACATCATAAGTTTGGGATTTTCTTATGGTTAACTTTCTCCTAATCATGTTCTCTATCACTCTCCCTTAGAACTTGACCCTTTTTTTTTCTTCCATGTCCATGTTTTCCTACATGGAATCCCAGTGTGGGCTAACTCGGGTGACCTTCATACTTCACTTTCTTTCTTTTAAAGTAATAGTTTTACTGAATCCCTTTCCGATTTGGGACTTTCAATGAAATTTCAAAACCTAATTTTAAAAATTGCGAGGACGCAATTTCTTAAGGGGGGAAGATTGTAACGACCCGAAATTTTGAATAAATCTTGTTTCCTAATTTTATGTGTTATTTTTATTTTATTTTTATACTCAACAAAAATGTTTCATTTGATAACATGAGTATAATTAAAATGATACCATTGGTTTTTGACTGTTATATGACCATTGGTCAATATGACCGCTGGAAACTAAACGTTTTGATTATTGTCTCTAAATACAAGTAATCTTGGTTAATTAATATAGAAAAAAGATTCGATGGCCTCACCCAGTAGTCTTGGACCGATCGAAGCCCATCTAACAGAACTTGGGAAGGAGGTAGCACCACTGGGCTTTGCTCTAGACCAAACCCAAGCTGAACTTCATCGTGTGAAGCTAGAACGGGATCGCCTTCGCAAGAAGTTCAAACTGATAGAAATTACTACTCATGCGATGTTGGCCGAGCCTCCCTCAGATTCTCTAACCTTAGCACACCTTACACTTAGGTCCTATGCTGGTGTGATAAGGGGCTATGTAAGGAGACCATAACTGCCTTGTGTAATCCTTTGTTTTAAATAAAAATTGGAATTTATCCTTATGATGATGTTTATGAAATTTCAAATGACCAGATAAATATAGTATGCATATTTTTTGAATTTTAGAGAAACGATATTTTAAAAATGTTTATGTAAACCTTAAATAAATAAAAAGGTGTAATGATTTTCAAAAAATGGTCTTCTACAAATATGTTCAGTACGGAATTTAGAGTCTAATAAGATCAACTTAATTTTTGATGAATAGTAAATTATGAATAGTGATTTTATGCTTAGGATTAGTAATGTGACCAAATGGATTAGTAATCTCACTTAAAGAAAGTATTAATATAATCTAGGCGCCCTAATTTACGTAATGTGATTCAATTAAATGGTTAAAAACGGTTTCATAAATTATTATTCAAGTATTAGTTTTTTTGGGTGAATAGTGTTTTTTAATTAAAATTTAAATTAAAATTATTTAGAAAATTATTTTTATAAAATGGATTTCATTTTTTAACTCAGAGCATCGATATTATGTTAAGGTAATTTTTGGGGTTTTTTCTAAAAATAATGAATTTTCGGTGAATAGTGTATTTATTTAAAAAATAAATTAAAAATATTTAGAAAATTATTTTTATAAAATGGTGTTCATTTTTGAAATCAGAGCATTGATATTTGGTTAAGGTGAAATTTTGGGATTTTTCTAAGAAAGTTGAATTTTCAGTGAATAGTAAAAATACAGTTTTAGGGTTTCTGTATGTTTAATGACATCATAACTGTGTCATGATGATGTCATGAGATATTTTAAAGGATGTTCGACTAAAGAGGATGAATTATTGTGTGGGGGTCCCCATGTGGCCTAACTTTATGGGAAGTACCATGGGAGGGCCCATGCTTTTGAGAAAACCACTTTTGAGGTGTCCCTTGGCCATTAATGCCTTATCCCCTCACTTTTCCTATAAATACCAAGCCCTCCTCTCATATTTTCGACTCCAAAACCATCCTCAACGAAGTTATGGTCTCCTTACCTCCCAAGGAGTCCTCCCAAGGTGCCCCCAAGCCCTCAAGGTCCCAACCTTTGAGTTTTAAGAGTTACGTTTTAAGGTAAGGGATCCGACCTCTTTCTTTCATTTCAAGTAATCTCTTTTATGTCATTCCTTTTATGCTCCATGTTCTTATGTTGGAGTATGTTCTTTTATACTCCTCTTACTGCCCTTTTCATTTTCATATAATGAGATATCCCCTCTTACTCTCATTATTTATTTTTATGAAGTTTTAAGTGGCGCCGTTAGGCTTCCGAAATTTTTGTAACGGATTCTTTCTCTCTTCTCATTTTTCAAGATCTATTTTCATGTAAAGTATATCAAGTTCCTTTTTATTATGTTGGGGTATGATCTCTAAATTTATAATAATGATATTTTATGATCATATGATGAGAGAACCCATTTTATCTCTTCAATTCAGTATTTTGAAATTTTAAGTGGCGCCGTTAGGCTGCCGATTTTTTTAAGTGGTTCTTCACCCTTCTCGTTTTGAGTTCTACTTTCATGTCAATTCTTTCAAGTTCCTTTTTGTTATGTTGGGGTATTATATCTATATCTATCATACTGGAATATTATGTTCATATGATGAGAGACCCCATTTGATCTCTTCAATTCAGTATTTTGAAGTTTTAAGTGGCGCCGTTAGGCTGCCGAATTTTTAAGTGGTTCTTCACCCTTCTCGTTTTGAAGTTCCACTTTCATGTCAATTATTTCAAGTTCCTTTTTGTTATGTTGGGGTATGATATCTATATCTATCATACTGGACTCTTATTTTCATATGATGAGAGACCCCATTTGATCTCTTCAATTCAGTATTTTGAAGTTTTAAGTGGCACCGTTAGGCTGCCGAATTTTTTTAAGGGATTCTTTCACCCTCCTCATTTTTCAAGTTCGATTTTCATGTCAATTTTTTCAAGTTCCTTTTTAATTATGTTGGGGAATTATCTCTATATCTATCATACTGAACTCTTATGTTCACATGATGAGAGACCCTATTTGATCTTTTCAAATCATTTTTGTTGATGTTTATGTAACGCTGTTAGGCTGCCGAACTTTCATAAGGGAAATCTAGTTTTTGTCTTCCTTCCATGTTTTTAATTTCAAATGGTATGTCCTTGAAATTTCATTACCATGATCATTTATCCTTCTTATTCTGGCCATCTACTGTTTTATGGGTCATTTATGAATATTTGACCCATTTTCCCTCTCTTTTTAATGTCTTCTAAAACCTCGTAACAAAGCCGTTATGCTGCAGAATTTCCATCTCAAAATGTCTCTCTCTTTTTCTAAAGTTATTTTATATTATTAATTGAATACTCAAAGCTCTTTCTTCTAAAGGGGTATTCACATATATACCAAAATGTTCTATTTTAAATTCTGGTATTTACATACATGAGACCCACCTTCCTTTTTTGTGGGTTTTAAAGTGACGTAAAGATCATGTCTTTAAAGAAGTTTTTAAAACGTTGTGATTATGAAATGAAACCCATTTATTTTATGCTATATGGGTTATTTATGAAATTTTTGATGATGATATATGTGGCTCACATGATAATAAAGGAAAATTTAAGGGTGCGCCCTGATAGCGCTCCAATGCATTGGGTAATGATGTAACCACTAGAGATTACAATTTTCACGATACCTTGGTGAATAACCTTGGTAATTTTCAAATGACACCTTGGGGATGGACCTTGGTGATATGTTAATGATTGTCTATGTTAAATAATGTACCCACATCTTCAAGTTATGAAAAAGTTTTATTTTTATTATGATATGCCTCATGATTTCATTTTCATGCCTTAAAGTTTTTTTCATGACATTATTGATGTATCTCAAGTTCATATGTAAAATGTTTCACTTGTTTCCCTTGCTGGGCCTTCTGCTCACCCTTCCTTTTGATGTATGTCCCCAGGTTATGAGATGTAGTAATGAGCCTAGGGTGAACATGAGGAGAAGCCTTTCAAGTGTTTAATAAGAATGTTTTATGTTTTCATGTTTTAAGTTCCTAGTTTCCAAGACACTAAACCTTAAAGATCCTCAGTTTTGTAAAATGTAATGAAAGTTTATGTGATAAAAAGGCAGGATGCTATAAATGATCCCCATGTCCATATTCATCAAATCTATTAAAATGTTATCCTTTTCAGTTATCAATAATAACAGAATTGTTGGGTCCTTTATGGTTAGAGCATATTCCACCTTGTTCTCTTTCCTAGGGTGGTAATGGGTTGACCAGTCATAGTATTTGATCAGATCTAAACATCTTCTTTGGTGCATATTCAGATCTTTTTATGTGAATATATACGTGAGGATTTTGTGATCCATATATATTTCACACTTCTCCCCAAATAGATAATGCCACTAGATTTTTAAAGTGAATATTACTACAGCCTACTCTAGATCATGTGTTGGATAGTTTTTCTCATCAAAATTTCTATTTCATTTAATTATAGGCAATCGAATTTTCATTTCGCATCAACACACAGCCCATACCCTTCTTCTAATCATCAATTAATACAACAAAAAGATCTCCACGAGTGGGTAGTGTTAGCACGGGTGCATTGATATGCCTCATTTTCAACTCCTTGAAGTAATATTCTCATTTATCACTCCAAGAAAACATGACTCCCTTCAGAGTTATCTTGGTATGAGGGGTTGAAAATCTGGAGAAATTTGTCACAAATCATCACTAATATGTAGCTTACCCAGGGAATATATGGATATCCGTCATATATTTTGGCCTCATCCATCACTCAATTGCATTTTTCTTGGAGGGATCCATAGATATCTCAATTCTTGTATTGAAATGACCCAATAACGAGACCTCCTTCATCCAAAATACTCACTTGTTTTACTTTTCATAAAGCTTATCCTTTCAAAAGAACAATACTACAGTGCTTAGATTCTCCTCATGCTCCTCCAATGTTTTTGAGTGTATTTGAATATGGTCTATAAATACTACAACAAATTTGTCGATGTAATATCTCATGACTATATTAATCATGTCTATGAATATTTATGGAGCATTAGTGAGGCTGAAAGTCATTACTATGAACTAATAGTGCTCATAGCTTATTCGAAAATCAGTCTTGGGGATATCCTCTTTCTTCACCCTTACATGGTAATATCCCGACCACATATCCACCTAGGAGAAGTATTTTTCTCCACTTAATTTATCAAACATGTCATCAATTCGTGGAAGAGGATAATTGTTCTTTATCATGATTTTTTTGATCTCACGATAATCAATGTAGAGGCGCATTAACTGATCCTTATTCTTGATAAAGAGGACTGGTGCACCCCATAGTGAAGCACATGGGCATGTAAACCTTTTATCCAAATTATCCTATAGTTGTTTATTTAGCACCTCAAGTTCCACAACATCCATTCTATATGAGTTCATGGATATTATAATTTCTCTATGTATAAGATCATTCATAAATTAAACATCTTTTCTAGGAGGAAGACTAGAAAATTCCTCTGGAAACACATCACCGAATTCCCTCAGAATAGGAAAGTCTTCAAGGATGGTTGCTTCCTTATACTCTAACATCTATGAAAGATACGTGTCATCATAGGGCAGTAATATCCACACATGATATGATGGTGCTAAAGAAGATTCATCCTCCTCTATGCACTTGTATGGAATCGGGGGTCGATTCTCCATATAGAGAGTGATTTCCCTCTCATGAAAATTTATGTTGGGTTAACATAGGGAACGTCAATCCATTCCAAGAATTGAATAAAATTATACCATATGGATTATGATGAGGTTCAATGAGAATTTCAATCCAAAAATTGTGATAGCGGAGGAGTTATATTCCTGGGATGCAATAATTTCTCCATTTGCCATTCTCACTAGCATCTCTACTTCCATGATTTGTGGTGGTTTTGGGATGCTTCTACTAAAATTTTGAGATATAAAAGAATACTTTGAACTAGAATAAAAAAGTATGTTCGCTATTCAGGAATGAATAACATGTATGCCTATAACCACTTCACTATTGGTGTTCTCTTTGGATATTGTGATGAAAAAAATCACTACCTTGATACCTTGGAGGTTGTTGTTTTCCTCAAAAAAACCTTGGATTAGGGAACTAGTTTTCAAAGTGCCCTGGTTATTTTCAGTTGAAGCAGTGAACAGTGTTTTGATGGTTATGTGAATCATTCTTCTCCTCTGTCATAGTAGTGGTTTTTTCATGTTAACAATTAATGGCTAGGTTCCCTTCTCTTCTACACCAAAATCATTTCCTCCTCCCCCTCAGGTAATTTCTAGGGTTCTTATTTCTGTACATTTTTCATGTGTGGTGCTAGAATTTCATAGCACCATTGGATTTATACATCATACCACTAGAATTAAAGTCCATTTTCCACTTCTTATCCCCATGATACCCCTAAGATTCACCTATCCACATTTCAACTTTGAGTGCACATCGGACAATTTCTTCATAGCTATCAAATTCATGAATCACTAGGGCTTTCCGTAGGATAGGTTTTATCCCACCAAAGAATTGTTCAACCTTGGATTCAGGGGTAACGACAGAGCCGAAGGAGTATTATGCAATCCATGTGAAGTTTTCATCATATTCACCATTGGATTTATTGTCTTTTTTCATGAGGGAAAGGATTTATCTTTCAATCATATGTCAGAGGGTGCGAGAAAAATATTTATGGAAAAACATTTTCTGGAAATCCTTCCATTCCAACACCTCAATCTCTTCCTCAGGATTCGTATTTTTTTATCAATGTACACCATTAATCAACTTCAACCTCCATACAATAATCATCCAGAAGAACCCTCTCTTGTTCATAACAATGAATGATGGATATTATATTCTCAATGGAGTTGATCCATTGTTTTTGTGATTGAGGTATTAGATTATCCATTAAAAGTAGAAGGCATTCATCTCATGAACCTCTCGATTGTGTCATGATCTTTCTTGGGTGGGGGCCAGGGGGGTTGAACATTCGTATTGACCCATGTTTCTATTTAGTACATGAGTTAATTGAGATATTATCATGGCAATGTTTTCAATTACCATTCCCATTGTATTATGAATCTCATTAGAACAACCATCACATTGATCATTGAATTGGTTGTTAGCTCGAGTCTTCCTTTTACCATCCATTGGATGGAATAAAAATAATGTTATGTGTAACACATAAAATGATATCCATATACAAAAAACGAACAACTTATATAATTACATTTATTTCCTTTACTCGTGAATTTATATTCTTCAATCTATGTTATCCATGATCTACTTCCACACATATATTCTGACGCTTATTTTTTTATTAACTTAATAATGGTTTTTACTATGCTTATGAATTTAACAAATCATATCCCCCAGGAGAGTCTAATCAAGTGTGAAACAGGGCTTGTTTCCATTCACTAGTTCCCATTTTAGTCTAGCTCAATTCGGTGTTTTCAGGTTTTACCCCTAGATACATCTGTTCCAGATCCACCTCTACTTGTTTATATCCAAACAAGGATGTATTTTTGTGATAAACCACTTAATCTATAATCATCAAAATTTAAGGATTTTTTATTATATAGTCTTATCCCTAAGGATTTCACTAGGGTTTTCTAATCTCGATCCGAAAAATAACTGAACCTATCCTCTGATACCAACAATAACAACCATGCTCTTTACCACACACTTTAACATGATTTATTACATAAAAATGAACATAAAAAAACTATAATGATCAATCGGTCTAGTGTCTTGGGAAAATTGGAATATTACATAACAAATTATAACATAAAATAAAAAAACATTATTGAGAACTTCTATTAAATGAGCACAACATTCCTTCGTACTTAGAATTGCATTTGATAACCTAAGGACTTGCATAAGAAAAAGGTGATCTATAAATCCTAAAAAGGGAGTAAAAAAGGAATAACATGATTAATATATTACATGTTGGTAAATTGGAATATCAGAGGATAATAAGAGAAATAGGATCCTAAAGGCATGATATAGCATGATTTTCATTACATGGAAATGTGGAAACAACATTTAACTTGATTTTTTAATGAGCCATGGCTCATTGCACATGGATCATGAGTAAACCCTCATTTCACTTGAATTAGCACAATTAAACCCTCCTTTAACATTAATTATCATGAGTAAACCCTCATTTCACATGGCATATCATGATACTATTCTCTACCTAATGCATTAGAGAGCTATCAGGGTGCACCCTTCTTAGTAATTTCATTTCATGCATAAGTGTGCCACATATATCATAAAAAACCTATTCATTAAAATTCATAATTTATTCCATGAATAAGATATGTGGAATACCTAAGTGTAATTAATAAATCAAAAATTACATGTTCATAATGCTGAATACCCTTAATAGAGAAAAGGGTATGGTATTCACTTACACGATGATTTTGGCATGGGAATGTTTGGTGTAACTTTAGCAACATAATGACATAAAATAGAAATCATAAAATGGGTTGATGAAATAGAAAGGTGTCTCTAATTATTTATACATCAAAAGAATAGTAAAGGGGGTCTATGAAAATAATATTCCAACATATGTAATGGAATTTAGATGAAAAATATAAAATAATTTCTTGAATGTAAATGAGGAGGGAGAAATCTCTTCCTAAATTTTAGCATAGTAACAGGTGTATGTGGGAGGAATTAATGAGAGTGAAAGGGGACTCTCATAATTCATATATAAGTAGGGAATTATAGTAGAGGTGAAAAATAATACCCTAAATTTTTTAATTGAAAATAAAAGGTTATAACAATAAAAGGAAACTTGGACATAAATAAGGAAAGAAGGAAGGTGAGGATCCCTTACATGGAAATGTGATCCCAATGGCTTCAAAGAGGCTTGGGAAAGGCTTCTTGGGAGCTTGGTACACCTTTTGAGGATTCTATAGAGATTATGGAAGAGGATGGTTGAGATTTGAATGGTATCATTGAATAGGGAAGGTATATTGAGTGGGTTTATATAGGAAAGGACATGGAATTCGTTATTATTTCGGTTTTTGAAACTACACATTAAAATAATTAAAACCACAAATAAACCTATAGATTTTTCCAATGTTTTTTCCTGAAGGGGAGTGGGAAAAAAATTTATAAGTGCAATGGCTGTACTTATTAAAATATTAGTCTTTATTATGTGTAGTTGAGTCACGCCCTCTAGGAAATCATTTTAAAATGTTAAAATGTTTTATAAATCTCGGAGGGTCCACTATAGCATTTTAAAATTAATCCAAAAAATTTAAAATCACATTATATTAATGGGAAAACATATATTGGCCAAATAACCATTTTATAGTACTCTATTACATCACTATAGGGTCACTATGATGTCAACAAACACATTATATATTTAAAGGCTATAAAATTTTTACCAATATATTCAACTGTCTCAAAAATATTATGAAAAATTCACAGTTATATAATTTCAAAATCCTAAATCTAAAAATAATAATCATTTTTTCTAAATAATCTTCAAAATATGTGAATTTTAACTTTTAAAATAAAAACTGACATTTATCGAAAATTCATGGGTTTTTACAAAAATAGCTGTCGAACATTAATAAAACTTTAAATTATATTGATAAAAATTGTATGATAATTTATATTAAATAAAAATTAATTCAGAAATTATATTTTATTAAAATATTATTTAATTGCAAAATCATTAAATTTTTAAAAATAAATTTCTTAATTCAATTTAATTATCAACTAAGAATACAATTTTTTCTTTACAAACCATTTAAAATGTAACAATAATAAAATGAATGCGTATTATTTATAAAAAATTATTTACATAATAATAGTGATAGTGTATTGTTACATAACCCCTTACAACACCCGTATAATACCTTCTGGTAAGGTGTTCGATGGTGATAGACTCTTGAGGTGGCTCAGATAACATCGCTCATGTGGTTATATATATTAACTTCAACTTATCCTTTAGGTTGTTCCATTCAATATTAACATGTTGAAGTTTGGATTGGTCATGATTTTGACAGAAGAACAGTGATGCTACCTCCTTTCCAATCTCCGAAAAATGTCTTCGTATGGAGAAATTCTACTAGATGAGGCAATCACTTCATTTTCCTGAGTAAATTGGATTTGTTAAGGCCTTATATTTATACTAATCATGGGATCACTATTCAACTACTATATTAGCAATGTTAAAAATTCATAATGGTATTTTAAAATCCAAAAACATATTCCCATGGAAGTGAATTTTGATTATATTACCATATAACATAATAAGATAATTAATTAGATCAAAAGTAATTTTCATTATTAAAAGATTAAGTCATTAAAATCTTCCCCCTTATGAAATTTCACCCTTTAAATATCTTATTCCCACACAAAAATAGATTAGGGTAGCTATGCTTCATCAATTCCTCTAATTCCCACATTTCTTCTTCATACATGTTGTTTCACTACAACTCTTTGATGAAGGGAATTGTCTTATTTTGTTGAACATTTCTCCTACGATCTATGATCTTTACTGGATTATTTTCATAGGGGAGGTCATTCTCCAATGGTACCACTTCTGTATTGAGTACATGTGATGGGTCAGGTATATACTTCCTCAAGAGTGACACCAGGAATACATCATGTACTTGATACCGGTTCGGTGGGAGTTCTTGTTGATGGGCCACTGCTCCATTGTGATCAAGGATATCCAAAGGGCTAATGTACCTTGGACTAAGCTTTACCTTCTTCCAAAATCTCATAACTCTTTCCCATAGTGATATGCAAAGGAATACCATGTCTCTAACATCAAAATCTAGGTCTCATCGACGATTATCAGCATACCTCTTTTCTCGACTCTGAGAAGCATTGATGTTCTACTAGATGGTCTTTACCTTCTCCACCATTTCTTCTGACCATTTCTAGACCTATTATTTTTCTCTCCCCAACTTCATCCCAACATTCCGGTGTTCTACACCTCTTCCCATAACGTTCTTTTATGGAACCATTTTGATTATTGGGCGGAAACATTTATTATAAAAGAACTCACCTATAGAAAGATATTGATCCCATCCAGCTTTTAAGTCCATTGAGAATGCTCTAAACATGTCCTCATGTGTTTGGATATTCCACTCAGATTGGCCATCAGTTTAAGGATGATAATTAGAAATAAAATTAAGCTAAGTATTATGAGCATATTGGAGACTCTTCCAGACCATAGAAGTGAATCATAGATTGCTATTGGATACAATCAATAGTTTTACTCCATGCAGTCTTACCACTTCTCTGATGTATTTCTATTCCAGTTGATCCAATGAGAAATAATCCCAAATTCCAAAGAGGCATGAATTATTTTTAAGATGATCCACAACAACACAGATAGTATAGATTTCTCTGGATGTCTTTGGAATTCTAGTGAAAAATTCCATGGTGATGTTCTCTAATTTCCACATTGGTATGGGAAATGGTTACCTCATCCTCTTAGCCTTTTTCCTCTCAGCCTTCACTAGCTGACATACTAGGCACTTTGATGTATACATAGTTATCTCCTTCTTCATGTTATCCCACCAATAATGTTCTCAGATATCTGAATACATCTTTGTGTTTCCAAGGTGAATGGAGAAATTTTAACTATGTGCATCATCAAAATGTTCTTTCATTAACTCCTTAATTGATGGAACTCATATTATTGACCCAAAACACACAATTCCCTCTTCATTAACATTGAACATTTAGTATTTCCCTTTTCTAATAGATTCAACATTCATCTAAATTCCCACATCATCCTTTTGTTCAACCATTAACCTTTCAAAAATAGACAGTTGAGCAGTCATTTTTCAAAGAATTTATGATATTCCCTTCTTTATGATTCCCATTTACATCTTCATAAAATATAAGAAAATTGGATCCTTTAAATTATGATTAATGATAGAATCATTGGGCCCTTTATGCTAATATCATCTTCCACCTTATTCACATTCCTAGGATGGTAATTTATTGAACAATCATAGTCATTGATAAGCTCTAACCAACAACATTGATTCATATTCATCTCTTTATGTGTTAATATATACATTAGGATTTTGTGATCTGTATATATTTCACACTTCTCCCAAATGATATAATGCTACAAGATTTCTTAAAGTGAAGATTACTGTAGCCAACTCCAGATCATGTGTTGGATAGTTTTTCTCTTGAACATTAAATTTCGTTGAAGCATAGGCAATGACTTTTAAATTTCGCATCAACACACAATTGAGACACTTCTTCAAAGCATCACTGAATACCACAAAAAGTTCTCCACTTGTGGGTAGTGTGAGAACGGGTGCAGTGATAAGCCTTATTTTGATCTCCTTGAAGATATCTTCACATTCGTAACTCCAAGAAAACCTGACTCCCTTTTGAGTTATCTTTGTAAGAGGGTTTGACAATCATGAGAAATTTCTCACATATCGTCGATAATATCCAGTTATCCTATGGAATCTATTGATATCTGTCACAGATGTTGGCCTCGGCCATCCCTAAAATATATTTATCATGGAGGGATCCATAGATATACCATTACATGTGATGATATGACTGAAGAATTAGACCTCCTTCAACCAAAACACACACTTGTTGTACTTTTCATAGATCTTATCATTTTGGAAGGTCTCTTGTATAGTTCTTAGATGCTCCTCATGCTCCACCTTCGTTTTGAATTATATTAGAATATCATATATAAATATTATGACAAATTTTTATATGTAATCTTTATAAACTCAATTCATCAAGTCCATGAAGATTTCTGGAGCATTAGTGAGTTCTAAAGGCATTACTATGAATTCATATTTCTCGTACCTTGTACAAAATGAAGTATTGGGGATATCATCCTTCTTCACCCGTACATGGAAATATCTCGATCACATATCCTTCATGGAGAAGTATTGTTCTCCACATTTTTGACAGAACAAGTCCTCAATTCATGGAAGTTGATACTTTTTCTTTATTGTGATTTTGTTGAACTCACGATAATCAATGATAAGGCACATTGACCCATCCATCTTCTTGATGAAGAGTACTAGTGCACCACATGGTGAATAACATGGGCATATAAACCCATTATCCAAATTTTCCTATAGTTGTTTATTTACATCCTCAAGATCCAAAACAACCATTCTATATGGAGTCTTTGATATTGGAAATTCCCCAGGTATAAGATCAATCGATAATTCAACATCTCTTCTAAGTGGAAGACCAGGAAATTTCTCAAGAAAAACTGTAGAAAATTCCCTCACAATAGGCATGTCTTTAAGGATGGTTGATTCCATATAATTCATCATCTAATCAAGTTACGCATGTTTATAGGGCATTAATATCCACACTAGAGATGATGGTACTAAAGATGATTCATCCTTCTCCATGCACTTGTATTGAATCGGGGGTCGATTCAGCATGGGGAGAGTGATTTAGCTCTCATGACAATTTATGTTGGCTCTATATAGGGACCGCTAATACATTCCATGAATTGCATGAAATTCCACCAAAGGGAGTGTGAAGAGGTTCTACATGAAGTTTAATCCACAAATTGTGGCAGGGGGAGTTATATGAATTGGATGAAATAATTTCCCCATTTTTTATTCTCACTGAAATCTTTACTTCCATGATTTTTGGAGGTGTTGGTATTTTTCTACTAAACATTCGGGATATAAAAGAATGAGTTTCCCTTGAATCAAAAATCATGTTCACTATTCTTGAATTAAATACTTACATACCAATTACCACTTCATTGTTGGGGTTTGCTTCAGTGGTAGTGATGGAAAAATATCAACCTGGTTGCCTTGGTGGTTTTTGGTTGCCTCTAAAAACCCTTGGCTTAGGGAATTGGTTTACAAAGTGCCATGGTCCTTTGTAGTTGAAGAAATGAGAAATGTGTTGAGGGTTGAATGAAGAGTTCCTCTCCTCTGTTGCAGGAGCATATTTTTCATGTTAGCTATTAATGTCCAGGTTCCCATCTATTCCACACCTAAAGCATTTCCTCATCCCCTTTAAGAAATTTTTGGGGTGATTCTTTCCACACCTTCGGCAAGTGGGGTGCTTGAATTTCATAGCACTATTGGATTTATTTATCCAAACCACCAGAATTAAATTCCACTTTTCACTTCTTATACCCATGATACTCCTCAAATTCACTGATCTCTATTTTGATTATGAGGGTACATCAGACTATTTCTTTATAGCTATCAATGTCATGGATCTCTAGGGTTTTCTATAGGCTAGGTTTTAGCCCACCAAATAAGCGGTCAACCTTGAATTTTGGGTAATGAAAAAGCTGTACTCATTTCATGAAATCCTTGTGATGTTTTCCTCATACCCTCTGATTGATTCATGATCTTTTTTCATGAATACAATGAATTATCTTTCAATATTTAGTCAGAGGGTGTGGGGAAAATATTTATAAAAAAATGTTTTCCAGAAATCCATCCCTTCCCACACCTCGATTTCTTACATGGTCTTCGTACTTTTTTATCAATTTCTACCATTGATGAGCATCAACCTCCATACAATAAGAATCCATAAGAACCATCTCTTATTCCAAACATTTAAGGATGGTTAAGATATTCTCAATAGAGTTGATCCATTTTATGACGATGGGGGGATCAGATGATCCAATAAAAGTATGAGGCCTTTGTCTAATGAATCGCTTGATTATGGATTCTTCTTTGGGGGGGTGAAGGTTCTTCTTGACCCATGTTTCTATTCAAAACCTAAATTAATTGAGAGAGTAACATGAAAATGTATTCAATTACCACTCCCATTGGATTGGGCATCTCATTAGAATAGTTATCACATTGATCATTGTATCAGTTGTAAGATTGATTTCTCTAATTACCGTCCATTGACTGGAATAAAAGGATTGTTAGGGGTAAAACATAAAGTGAAATCCAAAGACAAAAAGGTATAACTTATAAATTACAATTATTTCTTTAACATATGACTTTAGATGTTCAAATATACGCTATCCATGATCTACTTCCCAATATATATACTTAGGGTCATTTTTTGTTCCCTTAATAATTGTTCATATTAAGCTTATGAATTTTACAAAGAATATCCCTTGAGAGTTTCAAACCAAAAGTGAAGCAAGCCCCATTGTTGTTCACCGGTTCCCATTCAAGTCTAGCTCAAAGTAGTGTTTTTAGATTTTACCCCTAGATACATATGTTCCAGAGCCACCTCTACTTGTTCGTATATAGACAGGGATGAATTTGATTAATAAACCAATTCTATATACTCACAAAAATTTGAGGATGTTTTTATTGTACATAGTCTAATCCCTAAGGCCTTCACTAGGGTTTTCTAATCTTAATCCCATAAATAACTAAACCTATTCTGTGATACCAACTACAACAACCCTTCTCCTTATTACACACTTTAATATGATTTATTACATAAACATTCACTTATGACAAATCTATTGATAGAGATGTCTACTATCTTTGGAAAATAGGATCATTACACAACAAATTAGAACATAAAATACAACATCATTATTAAAAACTTCTTTTAAATGGCCACAACATTCCTTCGTACTTATCATTGCATGGGATAAATTGAGGACATGCATAAGGAAAGGGTGAGATATAAAGCCCAATAAGGGAGTAAACAAAGAATAAAATGAAAAATATATTACATGTTAGGAAATAGGAATATCAGTGGAGAAAAAGAGAAAAATGAACATAAAGTCATGATAAAGCATGATTATCAAATCATAGAAATGTGGAAACAACATTTAACATGATGTTATCATGAACCCTGAGTCATTGCACAGGGACCATGAGTAAACCCTCACTCCACTTGAATTAGCATGAGAAAACAATCACTGCAATTTAATTAGCATGATTAAAACCTAATTGTTCCTGGTGTATCATGATAATATTATTTACCAAATGCAATGGAGCGCTATCAGGACAAACCCTTCTTAATCATTTCATTTCATGTATAAGTCTTCCACATAGATCATACAACAAGGATTCATTAAACATCATAATTTATTCCACGAATAAGAGATGTGGAATAAATAAGTGTAAGTCATCAATCTACATGTAAATGTTCATAAAGTTAAATACCCTTTATATAGAAATGTGCATGGTATTCACTTACATGATGATTTTGGCATATTAAATTTAGCTGTAACTTCTACAGCATAAGGGCATCAAATAGAAATTGTAAAATGGGTTGATGAGGGAGAAATGGGTATATCCTCATTTATAAATGAAATTTATAGTAAGGGGGTCATGGAACAAAATATTACAACATATGTAATGAAATTTATATGCATAATATAAAATATTTTCTTGAACGTAATGGAGGAGAGAGAAATCCCTTACAAAATTTCGGCATGGTAACGGGTGTACATGGATGGAATTAATGAGAGAGAAAGGGGTATATCATATTTCAGACATAAGGAGGAATGTATCAAAGAAGTTATAAATTGTACTCCAAGATTTATAATTGATGATAAAAGGTCATAACAATAAGGAAACTTGGACAAAAATAAGGAAGGATATAATGTGAGGATCCCTTAATTGGAAGTGTGATCCCAAAGGCTTGGGAGAGGATTGAGAGTGGATTATTGGGAGATTGGGGAACCACGTGAGGATTATAGAGAGAGGAAGGAAGAGGTTGGTCAAGATCCAAATGGTTTGAGTGAAGAGGAATTGGATATTGAGTGGGTTTATATAGGAAAGGAGGGGGAATTCATTATTATTTAGGTTTTGGACACTACACATTAAACTAATAAAAGCCACAAACCAACCCCAGGGTTTTCACACTGTTTTTTCCAAAAGGGAGTGAAAAAATTATTTTAGAAGGAAAATTTCCAAATAAATTAAAATATTAATATTTCCTATGTGGAGGTGAGTTACACTCTCAAGGAAATAATTTTAAAACATTAGAATGTTTTATAAGTGTTAGAGGGTCCACTAAGGCATTGTAAAATTAATAAAATAAATATAAAATCTAATTATTTTAAAGGTAAAACATATATTTTCTGACTATCCTATATATAGTATTTTATTACATCACTATTGGGTCATTATTATGTTATAAAATAAATTATATATTTAAACGGTATTTAATTTTTACCCAAAAATTCTGTTGTCTCCGAAAATTATGAAAAATTCACCGTTAGATTATTTCGATTCCAGAATCCAGAAATAATACTAATTTTAACTAAATAATTTTCTAAATATGTGAATTTTAACTTTTAAAATAAAAAACAACATTTATCAAAAAATAACGTGTTTTGAGAAAAATAGCTTTCAACCCTTAATAAATATTACAATTCTATTTATAAAACATATAAGATCAATTATATTTAACAAACGTTAATTTAGTAATAATATTTTATTAAATTATTAGTTAATTCAAAAATATATTAATTCATCAAAATATATTTCTTTATTGAATATAAATATTAAATAAAATACTATTTTTTCTTTAAAAATCATTTACAGGGTAACAATATTAAAATGAATGTATATAATTTATAAACAAATAATGCATAAAATCATATTTCTAGTGTCCTATTATATAACCCCTTATAACACCCATATATGACCTAAGGGTACGGTGTGCTACGGTGGAAAACTCTTTGGGTGGCTCATATAACATTGCTCGGGTGGTAATCTATAATAACGTCCACTTCTTATGTAAAAAGATTCGTTCAAGCTTAACATGTTAAAGCTCAACTTGGGCTTGGTCATGAGAGAAGCCTAGTGATGCTACGTCCTTTCAATGCTTCGAAATATGGGCTTCGTATGGAGAAATTATACTAGATGAGGCCATCACTTCTTTTATCAGAGTAAATTGGATTTGTTAAGGACCTATATTTATACTAATCATGTGATCGGTGTTCAATGGTTGTATTAGAATCGGTAACAATTTTTAAGGTACTTTTAAATCCATAAACATAAAAACAAGGAATTTCATTTGGATTATAAAACCATTTTACATAATTTGACATTTAATTAGATCAAAAATAATTTTTTTAACAAAATTTTGGGTCGTAACAATGTCACTTATTTTCTCTCTACTTTCAAAATCATCAAATCCTACATAGGTATATGGTCTGTAGATGAATGTGAAAAAAAAGCAGAAACTCCCTCTATGGGATTCAAAACACATTAGAATCAAATTGATTCCCAGTGGAAACTCAGTTCATGCTCCTAGGTTTGTAGTCAGCATTCAAATTTCCTACTTCACATTAAGATGTTAAGTATTTTCATATTTTATAAACTGATTTTTTATTATAATTTCTCTAGACATGATTCTCGATTTTTATCTTTTTTCATACTTTCTTTGATTATAACAAAATAAAAACTCAAAACAATCATAATCCCACATCTGAAATTCACAACGAGCCACAATTATTTATAATTCAATGTGATCCAACTCTCATGTTGTGGTTTTATGTCCTTCTATCCCTTTTTCATCTATTAGGAACTAAAACTAATCCTATCAATGGATTCTCATCTCTGATAACCAAGATGGTAGTTGTGCTTACTTCCCACTGAGATTTTAATAACCAAATGGATTAGAGTCATTGGAATAACCCAAAATATCATGTCATGTAAAATAATTTGTAACTGAAAATGCCAAAACATTGACAGTGGTATAAAATAATGGTAGAAAAATATTCAACTATTTTAATATACTGGTAGGGAAAAAATGGAATCGGAAAAATGAGCTGAACCTTCTTTTGTACTTTCCTAGACAAGAACTCAGTAATTTTTTCTTCGGTCAAAATTCTATATGATTTATTTTTCTTGAAATATCAACCACACTCACAGTCACAATTGAGTCCACATTCTAAATAATTTGATAAAGGTATTCTATGATTGTCCCATTTGTGAATATCGGTGCCACTACGATGGTGTCCATGTTCCTGATTTTTTTCTTCTGATCTTGGTCATCATCTGGAGCATTTCCTTGATGTTGAGCCCATCATCTCCTCCCTCTCCAATTTTGGTATCATCGAATCTAGCTAATATAGGTGGTTAGTGGATTAATGTGGTGATAAAAGGAGAAACTCCCACTGTAGGCTTCAAAACACACCAAAATCAAGGAAATTCCCAAGGAAACTCTATATAGGCAGCTTAGTTTTGCAGTCTCAATTCAAATTTCCAACATCATTTTTTTATGTAATTTATTTATTTATTTTATGACCACATTTTTTAATTCTTTTCTATGAAAGATTCAAAGATTTTATATTTTTTTCCTCTTTTTTACATAATAATTAGAACTCAAAGAGGACTAAATTCAACATCTAAAATTTAGAGTGGGTCATGGTTATTTATAAGTCAATGAATTCCCACTCCATTTCTTTCGGTTCAGGATATCCCTTTTTCATATTTTTATAACAGAAAATATGCAATTCAATATATTGGAATCTCTGATAAAAAAGAAGATATGGGTACTTACTTCTCATTCATATTTTAGTCACTAAATGAATTACAGTCAATGCAAAAACCCAAAATAGCTTGTCCCTTCAATTTGATTGCAAATACCAATTCCTTAAAATCAATTTTTGGATAAAATAGTGTTAGAAAAATATTTTACTATTGTAATATATTTCTAGAGAAAAAATGGAATCTAAAAATGAACACAAACTTCTTATGTTCTTTCTTGGGAAAGTACACAACGATTCATTCTTCTGTAATCATTCTGAAAGATTTTTTTTGTGGTCTCATAAAAAATCATGGTTATGGTCGAGGCCATTTCCATGTTCTAAATAATCTGAATTTGAGGAATGGATTCTACGATGGTCCCTTTCATGAATATCATTGTGGCTGGGATGGTGTCTGCATTTCGGTTCTAATCTTCTGATCATGGTCATCATCTAGATCATCGCTTCAAATATGACTGCTTCATCTCCTTCATTTCCATTTTCAACATCCTAAAATCTAACTAAGGTAGGTATTTGGTAGATGAACTAATAAAAAGGATAAACTCCCACTACATGATTTAAAACACACTATAACCAAGGTGATTCCCAGCCAAATGTTATACAGGCTTCCGAGATTCGTAATCTCTGTTCAAATTTCCTTCTTCTTTTTAAGATGGTATAATTTTTTTTATTTTATGACCTTGTTTTTTATTATATTTTTTTCTTCAAAAACTACCCAGTTTTTATTTTTTTGGTGCCTCCTTTTTTTATCCTAATCATAACTCAATGTTGCGACATTCCCACGTTCGAAATTCATAACAAGTCATTATTATTTATAAGTCAATGTGTGACTACTACCTTGTTTCTTTCTCGAGTCTTGCTATCTGTTTTTCATATATTTAGAAAAAAACTAAGCCCATAAAAAACATGGAATATATGATCAATAAGAAGGTATGGGTGATTATTTCTCAATGATATTCGAGTCACCAAATTAATTAGTCATTAGAATAACACAAAATAAATTGTCCCTTCAACCTATTTCCATCTACTAATTTCTGAACATCCATAATGGAATAAAATAATGGTAGAAAAATATTTTTTTCATTTTAATATATTGGTGGTGTGAAAATGAAATCATAATAATGAAAAAAACATTCTTATGTTCTTCCTTTGACAAGTACTCGATGATTTCATTTTCAGTGATATTTTTAGAAGATTCATTTTTCTTATTTACATGACCAGAATCACATTCAAAGTTACTGGCATGACCATTGTATGAATAATATGATTCTGAGGAAGGGATTTTATAATGCTTCCTTTAGCGAATATCGGCGTGGATGCAATGGTGGTTGTGTTCCCGATTTTCATCTTCTCATATTCATCATCATCCAGAGCGTCACCTCGAAGATAACCACATCTTCTACTTCAGATCCACTTTTGGAATCATTGAATCTAGCTGATGTAGATTGCAAGTGGATGAATGCAAATAAAAAGAAGGAGAAAACCAAAATTAATGATTCAAAACACACGAAAATCAATGTGATTCATAGGGAAAATCTGCGTGGGATTCCTAGGTTCTCAATCTCTTTGAAAATTTACATATTCACTATATTTTGTTACATATTTTTATATTTTTTGACCAATTTTGATATTATTATTATTATTTCTACACAGGAATTCATGATTTTTGTATATATTTTTTTATATCCTAATTATAAAACAATACAACTGTTATTCCACTTTGAAAATTCAGAGTAAGTCATGGCTATTTATAAGTCAATGTGTTACCACCCCCTTATTGTGTCATCAGGTCCTTATTTACTTTTTTCAACTTTTGAGATAAAAAATTATGGCTTTAAACATCTTGGAAACTCTGATAAACAAGAAGGTATGGTTTCTTAATTCTCATTGAGATTTGAGTCACAAAACAGATTAGAGTCATTGGAATAAGATGAAATATCTTATCCTTTAAAGTTCTATGTAACTGTCAATCCCTAAACATCGAAAGAGGTATAAAATAATAGTTGAAAAAAATTCTTCTATTGTAATATATTTGTTGAGAAAAAATGGAATTAAAAAAACAAATAGAACCTTCTTATGTGATTTCCAAGATAAGAACCCATCGATTTCATCTTCAGCGATCTTCCTAGTAGGATCCTTTTTTCTTTTAGTATTTTCCAAAATCATGATCATGGTTGATTACAAAGCCACTAGTTAAAAAATATAAATCCATGTAAGGTATTATACTATGCTACCTTCTAAGAATATTGGATCGACTATGATGGTGGTTGCATTCCCTGCTTTCATCTTCTGATCTTTATCGTCGTCTAGAGAGTCACCTCAAAGATGACCCCATAACATACTTCCAAGGAACTTTTATTATCATTGAATCTATATATGGAATAGATTCAATAAATTAAAATCATGAAAAAAGAATAAACATCCACTAATGGCTTTAAAACAAATGAGAATCAATGTTATTCCCATGGAAACTCTATGTAGGTTTTCCATGTTTTAGTCTGTATTAAAATACCAGACATCACTTTATTATATTCCATATTCTTATATTTTATAACCTATTTTTTTCTATGTATACCTCTATTTTTTTCCTTTCATACCTCCTTTTTTTATATCATTAATCAAAATCAAAGCAGTCACAATCTCAGACCAAAATTCATAGAGATTCCTGGTTATTTATAATTCAATGTGTTCCCACTCCCCAATTGTGTTGTCAGGTCCAACTATCCATTCACATTATTTTGTAAAAAAAACTTATCCATCAATATAATTGAATCCCAAATAAACATGAAGGTAGGTTGATTACTTCTCATTGAGATTCTAGTCACCAAATGGATTAGTGTTATTATAATAACCCAAAACAGAATGTCCCTTCAACTTCTTTGCAACTATCAATGCATGAACAACAATAGTGGTATAAAATAATGGAAGGAAATTATTCATCCATTGTAATATATTGGTAGAGAGATAATTGAATTATAATAATGAATGGAACGTTCTTATGTTTATTCCTAGACAAGTACTCGATGATTTCATATTCAATGATCTTTCTATAATATTTTTTGTGGTCTCTACAACAATCATGATCAAGGTCGAAGATGTGGACCAGGTCTGAATAATCTAAATTTGAGGAACAGATTCTATGATGTTTTCTTCTAAGAATATCAGTGCGGCTGTGATAGAATTTATGTTCCTGGTTTTCATCTTCTAATCTTGGTCATCATATAGAGTGTCACATCGAATATGACTCCATCTTCTCATACCTCGCTGCATTCTCCATCAAAAAATCCTTCTAAGATAGATGGTCAGTGGATGAACATGAAAAAAATGAGAAACCCCAATTGTAGGCTTAAAAACCATAATCAAGGTGTTTCGTTGGGAAACTCTTCATAGGCTTCCCCGATTCAATGTATACATTCAAATTTCATACATAAATTTAAACTATTTCTTTTTTTATCTTATGAAAAGATTATATTTTTATTATTATTATTTTTCTGCGTAGGCTTCTATGTTTTTTCTCATTGTACAAAAATTTTTTATATCATAATCAGAACTCAAAGTGGCCGTAATTTAACATCCTAAATGAATAGTGAGACATGGTTATTTATAAGTAAATGTGTTCCCACTCTTATGTTTTGTCATCGGGTCCTTATATCCCTTTTTCATCTATTGAGAAAAAAATTCCTTTCAACAGCATGGAATCTCTAATGATCAAGAAGGTAGGCATTCTCATTTTGTATTGATATTCAAGTCACCAAATGGATTAATGTCAACAGAATAACCATAAAGAGCATTTCCCTTCAACTCTATTGAAAATATCAATGCTTGAACATTGATAATGGTATAAAATAATGGTAGAAAAATATTTTTATATTGTAATATATTGGTAGAGTGAAAAAGGGAATAAGAAAAACGAATTAAGCCTTCTATTGCGCTTTCCTAGAAAAGTATTCAATAATTTAATTTTTCTTGATCTTTCTGGATGATTCATTTTTCCTACGACTTTAGACACAATTACATCCATGATCGAGTCCATGGTCATGACCAGAATAATCTGAATCTATGGAATTGATTTTTTGGAAGTCCCTTCTGCAACTATTGATGCCACTTTGATAGTGGCTTGGTTCCCAATTTATTTTTCAGAACTTGGTCTTCATCTAGAGCATCGTTTCAAATATGACCATATCCCTTCCTTCCATTCCATTTTGAGTATTATTGAATATAGCTATAGTATATAGTTGTAAGATGAATGCAATGAAAAAGGAGAAACTCCCACTATATGATTCAAAAAACACCAGAATCAAGGTGATTCCTAGGGAAACTATGTGCAGGATTCCTAGGTTCATAGTCTATATTCAAATTTCCTATATCTCATTATGATTTTACAAATTTTTTATTTCATGACATGAATTTATATTTTTTAATTTTTTATCAACAGACCCCCCTTTTTTGTTTTTTTTATACCGCATTTTCTTATATCCTAATTAGAACTCAAAGAGGCCGCAATCCCACATCAGAAATGAAAATCAAGTCACAGTTTTTTTAATTCAATGTGTGTCCACTCCCTTTCTGTTTTTTTCCTTCGTAATATTCCTTGTTAATGTTTTTATGAAAAAACATAGAATGTCAATAGATGGGAATATCTGATAAATAAGAAGGTAGGAGTGATTACTTCTCATTGAGATTCGAGTAACCAAACGGATTAGAGTCATTTGAAAAACCTAAAATGCACTAGACCATCATCTTATTTTCATATACGAATTCATTTAAAATTAAAATGGTATAAAATAATGGTAATTAAATATTCAACCATTGTAATATAATAGTAGAGAAAAAAATGGAATTTGAAAATTTAATTAAATGTTTTTATGTGCTTCCCTAAGAGAAGTACTCGATGATTTCTTCTCAATAATATTTTTGGAATATTTCATTTCCTTTAGGTATCATACATAATCATTGTCATGGTCAAGTCCGAATTCATGGTATGAATAATATGAATCTAAATAAGGGATTCTATGATGATTCCTTCTAGGAATATCTGAGCACCAGTGATGGCACCCGCATTCCCAGTTTTGGTCTTCTAATCTTGGTCATAAAATGGAGTGTCACCTTCAATATGACCCCTTAATCTCCTTCCTCTCCCCATTCCACATCATCAAATCCAACTCAGGTTGTTGGTCAGTAGATGGAAATGAATGAAAAAATAAGAAACACTGTCTACATGCTTTAAAACACACCATAATCAAGGTGATTCCTATAGAAACATTTCATAGGATTCCCAGGATTATAGTCTTTGTTAAAATTTCCAACTTCACTTTATGTTGTTACGTATTATTTTATTTTATGAATGGATTTTTTTTCTATACAGGCTTATCGATTTTCATTTTTTCGGACCTCATTTTTTATATCCTTACAAAACACAAAAGGGTCATAATCCCACATCATAAATATAATGTGAGTCATAGTTATATATAATTAAATGATTCCCCACTCCCCTGGTATACTATTGGGACTTGATATCTCTGTTTCATATTTTTAGTATAGAAACTAATCCTATCAAATGTTTTTCATCTCTAATAATAAAGAATGTAGGATGGTTAAATATCATTGACATTCAAGTAACCAAATGGATCAGAGTTATTAGAATAACCCAAAATGTCATATACCATAAAATTTGTTTCAAAAACAATGCCTAAACATTGACAACAATATCAAATAATTGTATAAAAATATTTTTCCATTGTAATATAATGGTATAGAGAAAATCAAATTAGAAACCTAAAAAAACCTTCTTATGTGAATTAATGGAAAATTACTCAGTGATCTCACCTTCGGAGATCTTCCTAAAAGATTATTTTTCATGAGGTATCAGCCATAATAATGGTCATATTCGAGTCCATGACCATGGTTTAAATAATATGAGTATGACAAATGGATTCTATGATGGTCCCCTCTATGAATATCGATGTGACTTATATAAAAATAAATTTCTCTTCATTACACATTAATACATGATTTATTGAAATTAAATTACACTTAATAAAACTTGGAATATCAATAAGTTAATTTTGTTTGGTAATTAGGGTCATTTCATTACAACATTAAACATGAATTACATCATCCTTATAGATAACTTCTTTAACACACCAGTGCATAAAACTGCATTGGATATCCTGGTAAAAAATATATAATAATGTTTTAAGATATAAAGACTAGAAAGGGAATAAAAATGGAATAAAATTAATAGATTAATACATGTTTGAAAATATAAATAAAAATTGGAATAAAGTAACATGAATCCTATAGTCTAATATTCCATGGTAATTCTAACATGTGAAATGTGGCACAAACATAAATTACAACATCATGGGTCAATATTATACTTCCAATGCATCAAGGTATAAAAATTCCCATAATGGAATAAGATACATCATTTTCCATACATGACGTATCATGATAATAATAATTACATAATGAATTAGAGAACTATATAATTCTGGGTTCACCTGTCACTTTCATATCATTCTCATTCTTAGGTGTGCCACATAGATAAAAAATAAATAAATTCATTATCATTATCTATTAAAAAGTAAAGTATTATAGAATAAAAACATTTAATTCCCCAATAAAAATTTATATGGAAATAAATTTGAAATCCCATGATAGGAAATGGGTACGGTATTCACTACACAATTGGTTTTGGCATGGAAAATTATTGTGAAAACTCAACAACATAATGATGTTACATAAAAACTAATAAAATTGTTTAATGAGAGAGAAATGGGTCTCTATTAATTCTGAAATTGAGTGGATAGAAATTGGTACATGGAATGACATTTTCACACATATATAATTAGAAAATTTAGGCATATGATAATAAATAAGCTTGAATAAAAAGAAAATGTAAAGGATTATTATGAAATTTCGGCGTAGTAATGGGTGTGCATAGGAGGGAATAATGAGAGATAAAGGGGTATCCCATCATTTAGACATAATAAGGATAGTATGTTAGAGGTTTGAAAAAATACCCCATTATTAGTAATTTAAAATAAAGTGGCATAACATGATAAAACTCTTGGATAAAGAGGCAAAATGAAATAACCCTTACTTGAGTGTGTGGCTCCAAAATAATAAAAAAGGCCTTCTTGAGATCTTGGGGCACCTTGAGAGAATTATAGAGATAATAAGGAAGTACAATAATGTGATAATTTTATTTTGAGTGAATAGAAGTGGGAGAATAGGTGCATTTATATAGTAAATCAGAGGGGAATTCTTTAATATTTCACAAACATAGGTTTTGGACCCTTTATAATAAAATATTCAAAACCACAAACCTTTTCAGGATTTTCCCATGATTTTTCCAAATTAGGGAGGTTTTAATTATTTTAATATGAATTGGTCCTAACATATTAAAATATTACCCTTTCTTATGTGGAGGTGAGTCACCCTTTTATAGAAAGGGATTTAAATTCATCAAATATATTATATATTTTGGATGAATAATAAAATAATTATAATATTAATAAAATAAACTTAATATCACATTATTTTAATGTAAAGATAAATATTTGTCCGATTATACCCATTATAGTATTAATTAAATCATTTTTGGGTCATTATGTTGTCATAAAACACACCATGTATTTATTCAATATTTAATTTTTACATGAAAATTTGACTATCATATAAAATTATGAAAAGTTCACCATTGGATAATTTCGACATTTTGAATCAAAAGTAAAATTTATTTTCTCTAAATTATTTTATAAATATATTCATATTCACTTTTAAAATATGATTCAACATTTTTTTAAAAATGGTGGGTTTTTTACAATAACAGTTTTTAAACCCTTATAAAAAGTAAATGTAACATCATAATAATTATATGACCATTAATAATTAATAAGAACTATTTATTAATATAATTTTAACAGCATAATACCTATTTCAAAAATATAATAATTTATCAAAATAAATCCTTTAATCGAATTTGAATATTACTTGAAAATACAATTTGTGTTTAATTAAATCAAAAAACAAGATAATTTGTAATGTAACGATAAAAAATAAAATAAATTCATTATTATGTACAATATAAGTATTCATATTATTATGGAATTTATACATATCTCTTTATTATACTAGTGTATGCCCTAAGAGTAATGTTTGTGACGGTGAGAATTTCATGTGGTCATTTGGAAAACATGGTTTGGGTCGTGATCTAGATGAGATTCAAATTATCCCATAAATAGTTTCTCTCATGCTTAATTTATTGAATCTCATATTGGTATTGGTCAATTTAAAATCCATTATATGCTATCTCCCTTATAATTTATGATAAATGGGCTTCATAGGGCACAATTCTACTGGTTGAGGCCATCACATCCTTTTTCTAAGTCAATTGGATTTGTTAAAACCCATATATTTATACTAAACAAGTGATAACTATTAAAAGGATATATTAAAAATGGTTTATATTATTAATATACATTTAAATATAAAAAGATATAACTGAGGAATTTCAAGTTCTTTCTATTACCATATTACAAAATAATACATTAAATTAAATCAAAAAGGGAAACATCATTTACAACTATTCAGGTAATTACAATCTCCCCCCTTAATAAATTTCACCCAAGAAATTTTCATTTCAAACATAAAAATTGGTTATGGTAACTCTATTTCATCACCTCCTCTTGTTCCCACGTAGCTTATTCAAACATGAGGTTTCTCTACAACACTTCAACCAGGTGCATTACCTTATTCAATAGAACTTTTTCTCTACAATATATGATCTCCACAAGATACTATTCATAAGTGATGTAATTTTCCAATGGTAAAACCATTAGATTGAGTATATGTGATGGGTATGATATGTACATTTTAAATAGGGACATATGGAATACATCATGTATTTGAGATATGTTATGTGGGAGTGCTTGTCGGTAGGCCACCTCTCTAATATGATCAAGGATCTCAAAGGGTTCGATGTATCTTGGACTAAGTTTTTCTTATATAAAAACCTCATAAATTTATTCCATGGAGATATATAGAGGAATACCATGTCTCCAACATCATACTCTTTGTCTCGTTGATGATTGTCAGCAAAGCTCTTTTGTTGACTTTGAGAAGTCTTGATGTGATGTTGAATGGTTATAACCTTTACCACCATTTCTCAACCATTTCCAGACCTAGAAGTTTTCTTTCCGTGACTACATTGCAGAATGTAGGTGTTTTTAACTTCTCCCTAAAAAGGGATTTATATTGATCAATTTTGATCCTTCGGTGGAAACAATTGTAACAATAGAACCCAACCCAAGGAAGATGTAGATCTCATCCTCCTTTGAAGTCCATTAATACTTCTATCACAATTTCATCAAGTGTATGGATATTTTGCTCAGATTTTCCATCAGTTTGAGGGTGAAATGTCATGATAATGTTCAAATAAATATTCAGAGCATGTTGGAGACTCTTCCAAAATATAGAGGTGAATCTTAGATCTCGATCTAATACAATAAATAGTGGTATAACAAAGAGCCTCACTACTTCTCTGATTTATATACATGAAATTTGATCCAATGTGAAATTCTCTTGACTCACAATGAAGTGGGCAGTCATTGTAAAATGATCCACCACGAACCATGTGGCACAGGTTCCTCTAGATGTATTTAGAATCCTAGTGACAAATTTCATGGTTTTGTTTTCCCATTTCCATGTCGGTATGCATAATGGTTGCATCATACCCTTATATTTTTTCCATCCATCCTTCACTTTCTAACATAAAATACTTATTCATGTATATTTTGTGATCTCATTATTCATATTTTCCCACCAATGGTATTCTTAGAGATCTCAATACGTTTTTGTGCTTCCAAGATAGATAGAGAAGTTATGTTCATCATCCAACAGCTCTTTCTTTAACATGGTATTTGATTGTACAAATAGTCTTCTCCTGAATCTCACTACACATCCATCATTAACATTGAACTCTAAGGATAAACCATTTCTTATAGTTTCCAATTTTTACAAAATTCCTACATCATTTCTTAGATCATAATTTAACCATTCCAGAAGAGATGGTTGTACGATCATTTTTTGAAATGATTTATGATGTTCCTACCATAATGATTTCAATGTCTGTCATCTTTATGTCTAAGATGATTGGATCCATCTCAATTATCATCAATGATAGAATTTTTTTATCGTTTCTATTTAGAGACTCTGCCAATTTTTTCTTTTTCCCAAGATGATAGTGAATTGAGCTGTGAAAGCCTTTTTTCAACTCTAACCATCTTCACTCGTGAATATTAAAGTCTTTCTATTTGAATATATACATGATGATTTTTTGATCCATATACAGTTCAAACTTCTCCCCAAATAGATAATTCCACCATATTTTCAAAGAGAATATTACAATAGCCAACTCCATATCATGTTTTGGGTAGTTCTATTAATTAATTTCCCACTTCCATGAAGCATAGGAAATTACATTGTCTTTTTTTCATTAACACACAAACCTTTCCCTTCTTCAAAGAATCGATGAATACCATGAAAATATCTCCACATAGGGGTAGTGTGAGAATAAGAGCAGTGATAATTCTCATTTTCAAATCCTTGAATATTTATTCACATTAATTATTCAATGAAAACATGACTCCCTTCCAATTTAGTTTGGTAAGAGGGTTTGACAGTCATGGGAAATTTTTCACAAATCGGCAATAATACCCATAAAACCCAAGTAATCAATGGATATATATCACAAATGTTGGCCTCACACATCTATTAATTGATTTTGTTTTTTAAGGATATACAAATATCCCTTATTTGTGATGATGTTCCCCAATAAAGAGACTTCAACCAACCAAAACTCACATTTTCTGTACTTGGCATAAAGCTTTTCCTTTCCTAAGGTCTTTAGCACAGTACATAAATTCTCCCCATTCTCTTTCCTATTGTTGTAGTATATTAGAATAAAATATATAAAGAATACCAAATTTTTGTTGAGATAATATCGAAATTTTCTATTCATCAGTTCCATGAGGATTTCTAGAGCATTTTTGTGTCTAAAAGGCATTACTATGAATTCATAGTACCCATACCTTGTAAGAAAAGGAGTCTTGGGAATATCATCCTTCTTCACCATAACATCACATTATCCCAACCACATATCCTCCTTGGAAAACAAATTAGTCGACGTAGGTAATTGAACAATTTAACAGTCCATGGAAGAGGATACTTGTTCATTATTGTGATCTTGTTGATCTCATGATAATCAATGCAATGGTGCATTCAACCATAATTATTTTTAATGAAGAGGATTGGTACACCCTACGACAATGCAATCAGGAATATTAATCCTTTATCCATATTCTCTTGTAGTTTTTTTCAGCTCCTCATGTTCCACAACAGTCATTCTATAAGGATTCTTGGATAATGTTAATTTCACAAGTATAAGCTCAATTAAAAATTCAACCTCAAGAAAAGAAGGATGACTAGTAAATTTACCAGGAAACACAATAATGTATTCCCTCACAATGTGCATGTCATTACAGATGATTATCTCATTTTATTCAATCATTTGATCTAGATATTCTTCCTTATAAGGAAATAATCTCCATATTTGAGATGATGGTACTAAGGGGGATTCATATACTTTCTGGAACTTGTATTGAATCAGGGGTCGATTTCCCATAACTAGATTGATTTACCATTCGCAAAAAATTATGTTAGATCTATATAGAGAAATCCAATCAATGCCTAGAATTTTATTAAATTACATAAAATAGAGTATGAAAAGGTTCTCGGGGAAATTCATCCAACAAATTGTGATGGGGGAGTTATATACTTAGGATGCAATAATTTAAACATCTATTGTTTTCACTGATAAGGAGACTTTCATACTTAGTGATGGTGTTTGAATAGTTAAACAAAAATTTCATGATATGAATAAATATTTAGAACCAGAATAAAAATGTATATTCACTATTCTTGAATGAATAATTATTGTACCTTTCACCACCTCATTCTCAGGATCTACTTGAGTAGTTTTGATGGAAAAATATCTTCCTTGTTACCTTAGAGGTCGTTGGTTGTCCCTAAAAACATGATGATTAGTGTATTGGTTTGAAAAATTCTCAGGTTCCCTATAGTTGTAGTAATGAAAAACATGTATAGAGAAAATTTGAGCACTCCTTTCCTCTATAACGGTAGTGGGTAATTCTAATCAGCAACTGTGGGCTAAGTAAACTTCCTTCCTGGACATAAAGAACATCATATTCCCCTTTAAACAATATCCAAGGTAATTCATTCCCCACCATTGGAATGTGGGATTTTGAAGTTTCTTGGAACCATTATATATCACTATCAGACCTCTAGAATTTGTCTCCACTATCCTATCTTTACCTCCATGATACCCCTAACATTCGATGATCTCTATTTCAAAGTTTAAGTATTATCAAACAATTTCTACATAATGATCAAATTCATGGATCTCTATAGATTTTCACAGAATGTATTTTATTCCAAGAAAGAAGTGTTCATCCTTGAACTCGGTGGTAACGACATAGCCAAAGTTGTATTGTGAAATACTTGTGAATTTTTCCTCACACGCACATATAGATTCAAATTCTTTTTTTTTCTTAAGGGAAAATAAATCCATTTCAATTTTATGTTACAGGGTGTGGAGAAAATATTTATCAAAAACATTTTATGGAAATCCTCTAATCCTATCGCCTCAATATCATCCTACAAATTTTTATTTATGATCAATTTCCACCATTGATCAGCTTCACCGTCCATATGATAAACCTCCCAAAGAGAATTCTCGTATTCGGATCATTGATGGATGGATAGGTTCTTCTCAATATACTAGATCCATTGTTCAGTGACTAAGGGATAGGATGATCCATTGAATGTAAGATTCCTTTCTCATATGAAGCAATCAATTGTGGAATGTTCTCTTTTGGGGGTATTTGGATGCTCCACCTGATCTAAGATTCTATTCGTATCTTGAGTCAGTTGAGATATTATTCTCATGAAGTTCATGATTCCTACTTCCATCAGGTTGGGCATATTGTTGGGGTAGTCATCCAATTTCCCTTAACTGAGATTGTGTCCCAGATTCTGTTTAATTTTGGTCTTTGTAAATTGTAAAAAGGAAATTATGGGAGGGTATTTAGAAAATATTAAACACTTTAATGGGAATCCAATGACATTAAATGTAAAAATTAATAATTAAATTTCATTACCTAACTACTAAATTTCTAGGATTCAATATATGTTATCCATGATCTATATCATAAGATATATTCGTATGGGATGTTTTTGTTCCTTTAATAATAGTTCATACTACGCTTATAAATAAACCAAAGAACAACCCATTGGAGTGTCAAACTAGGTGTGCATTGAGGCTTGTTTTCATGTACCATGTTTCCCTGAGTTAGGAGCGGGACACCTTGTCAGAGTCATTACCCCTAGGTACATATTTTCCATAACCAAGTCCACTAATATTATCTAAATAGGGATGAATTTTCTTAATAACCCACATACTCTATCCTCACTAAATCGTATGGATGTATTCTAATACTTAGTCTTATCCCTAAGTATATTTATAGAGTTTTCTAATCCCAATCCCAAAAATAACTAGACATTAATATTAATTCCAACTATAATAAATGTTATATTTATTAATCATTAATACATGGTTGAATTAAATAAAATTACATTTAATACACCTAGAATGATAAATAAGTTGAGGTTTATATGGGAATTAGGTACATTGAATTAAAACATTAAACATGAATTAAAACATCCTTATTGAAAACTTCATTATCATGTTTGAGATAAAAACTACATTGGATATCCTAGGGAAAGTGGTGATCTATAAATAATTTTAGGGGAATGAACATGGAAAAAAATTAAGAGATTAATACATCTTAGACAATATCCATAACAATGGGAATAATGTAACATGATCTATCATGCGTGATAGAGAATTATAATCATAACATGAGAAATGTGGAAACATCATAAAACATGGAATCATAGGTCTAAGATAAACAAAAAAGAATTCATTGTAGAAAAAGTCCCATAATGGAATCATATACACCCCTATCCAAAAATGAAATATCAGGATACTAAATATTATCCAATTCATTGGAGAACTCTATAATACTTGGCGCACCTGTCACTTACATTCCATTTTCATGGTTAATTATGACACATTAAACATAAAACACAGATTCTTTAATCATCATAATTTATTGAATGATGAATAGATGTGTAATACATACATTTAATTCTCCCAATAAAAATTATATGTGAATAAAATTGAACACCATTGGTCAGAAATGGGTATGTTATTCACTACAGAATTGGTTGGACAAGGAAAATCATGGTGAAAATTCATCAGCATAATGGTGTCACATAAAAACTTATAAAATTGGTTTATGAGAGTGAAATGGGTATCTAATCATTTGGACACAAATTTTAAACTATTAGGGACATGTAAAGATAATTCCACACATATATAATTATAAAAATAATTCGCAAAATAATAAATAACTTTGAATTAAAAAATATATGAAAGGATGCCTATGAAATTTTTTCATGGTAACAGGTGTGGGGGGATTAGTGAGAAATAAATGGATATATCCTCATTTATAAATAATAAGGGATGTATGAGGGATGTGAAAAATCATAGCACATAATTATTAATTTAAAATAAAAGGGCATAACATGATAATGAAACATTGATAATAATGTAAAAGGAAAGAACCCCTACATGAGTGTGTCGACCGAAAATCTTGAAAAAGAGTTTTATGAGAGAATGGGACACCGTGGGAGAATTCTAGAGAGGTTAGAGATTATTAAGGGAGTGATAAAATGATTTTTAGTGGTGATAAGTTGGATTATGGGTTAGTTTATATAGGAAATGAAATCAGAATTCTTTAATATTTCCCAAACATAGGTTTTTGATACTATATAATAAAATATTCAAAACCAAAAACCCTATAATGGTTTTTCTCCTTGGAATTGTCCAAATAAATATGTTAATCATTATTTAATTTTGAAATGATATGATTAAATTTAAATATAATCGTTTCCTATGTGGAGGTGAGTAACTCGATTAAAGAAATTAATTTAAAATCATAAAATATATTATATATTTTGGAGGATTCATAAAGGAATTATAAAACTAATCAAATAGACATAAAATCACATTAATTTAATGTGAAAAAATATATTTGGTTGAGTATACCCATTTTAGTATTTATTACGCAATTTTTGGGAAATATGATTTCATAAAACACACCATATATTTCTACAGTATTTAATTTTTACCCAAAAATTCGACTCTTAGAAAATTATGAAAAATTAACCATCAAAAAATTTATAAATTATGACTCTAAAAAAATATTTTTTGTATCTAAATAATTTTATAAATATGGTAATTTTTACTTTTATAATAAGATTTTATATTTACTGAAAAATGTTTTCTTTTTTATAATAACAATTTTTGAACCCTTACAAGAATTAAATTTCAGTTAATAAAAATAATATGACCATTTATAGTTAATAAAACTTATTTAATAAGAAAATTTTATTTAAAAAAATTCTTTCCAAAATCCATTAATTCATCAAAATAAATACATTAATTAAATTGGAATATTACATGAAAATAAAATTTCAGTTTAATTGTGTCAAAAAAAATTCATTGATAAAGGAACAACATAAATGAATATAAATTAATTTTTTTATTCAAAATACTTATAAAAAATATTAATATCTTAATAAATATTCTTTTATTTCACCATTTTACACCATAAGTGTAACGTATATGATGGTGCGACATTCATGGGGTTGTTCGATGAACAGGGTTTGTGCAGTGATCTCAAGAAGCTTGAACTTATCCCATAAACGGTTTTGCTCATTCTTAAGTTGTTTTATCTCAGCTTGGGATTTTCCAAGTGAAAAGTCCAGATATTTTATATCCCTCACAATCTCTGATAAATGGTATTCATAGGGCATGATTCTACTAGTTGATTCCATCACTACCTTTTTCTATGTCAATCGGATTTGTTAAAATGCCTATATATATACTAATCATGTGATCAATGTTCGATAGTTATATTAAACATGGTAAATATTATTAATGGTGTTAAAAATAGGAAATCATATAACTAAGGAACTTCATGTGTCTTCTATAACCATATCACAAAATAATACATTTAATTAAATGAAAATGGAAAACATCTTTTATGGTAGCTCAGGTCGTTACAATATTCCACCTTAAGAAAATTCACCCTCAAAATTTTAATTTCCCACATTAAAGTATATTATGGTAACTTTGTTTTATCACCTCCTCTATTCCCACATTTCTTCTTCAAAAATGTGGTTTCTCCACAACACTTTGACCTGGTGCATTATCATATTCTGTATAACTTTGTCTTTGTGGTCTAAGATCTTTACTAGCTACTCTTTATAAGAGAATCATTCCTTAATGGTACACCCTATGAATTGAGTACATGTGAGGGGTGTGATATGTACATTCTCAAGAGGGATAAATGAAATACATCATGAATATGACATAGGTTATGTGGGAGTGCTAATTGGGAGAGAAACACTCCAATGCACTAAAGGATCTCAAAGGGGTCAGTGTATTATAAAATAATATTTCTATTATTTTAAAATCTCATCACTTTATTGAATGAAGATATACATAGGAATACCATGTCTCCAACATCATAATATAAGTCTCATCAATAATTTTCAGCAACGTTATTTTGTCAATTTTGCGCAATCTTTATGTGTTGTTGAATGGTTTTAACCTTCGCCACCATTTCGTAAAACATTTTAGGACCTAGCAGTTTTGTCCCTCAACTTCATCCATCCATGTAGGTGTTCTTCACCTCTACGAATAAAGGGCTTCACAAGGATCCATTTGGATTCTAGAGTGGAAACTTTTTTTGTAAGAGAAATCTACTAGAAGAGGATATTAATCCCATCCTCCTTTGAAGACCATTGAGAATACTCTCAACATGTACCCAAGTGTATGGATAGTCCTCTAAAACTATCCATCTATTTGAAGGTGATGGTTCATGATGAAGTTCAACTAGGTATTCACAGAATTCTAGAAAATCTTCCATAACATAACAGTGAATATTGGATCCTAATCCGATAAATCGATAGTGGTATGCCATACAACCTCGCCACTTCTCTGATGCATATCTATGAAAGTTCACCAATGAAAATTCATATCTAATTGTAGTGAAGTGTAATATATTTCAAATATGATCCACCACAATCTAGATAGAATTGATTCATATAGATGTCTTAATAATCCTGATGAAAAATTATATGGGGATGTTTTCCCATTTCCATGTTGGTATGGGTAATAGTTGCATCATATCATTATATTTTTTTCCTTTCAACATTCAATTGATGACATATAAGACGTCTTGATGTATATTTTGAGTTCTCCTTCTTCATATTGTCTCACCAAACATGATTTCAGAGATCTTGATTCAGCTTCATTGTTCAAGGATAGATAGAGAAGGTTGAACTATATACATCAACCAACAACTATTTATTTACATACTATTTGATGGTACACATAGTTTTTTTCCAAATCATACACCACCTTCTTCAAAACATTGATCTCTGAGGATTTCCCATTTAATTATAGATTCCACATTCTTCTAAATTCCAACATCGTTTCTTTGATCATCCATTAACCTCACTACAAAAGATGATTAGTCAAAGATTTTTGAATGGATTAATCATGTTCCTTTATTTATGATTCCCATATACATACTCTTAAAGACCAATAATATTGGAACCTTCTAAATTCTCATCAATGGTGGAATTACTAGATCCATCCTACATAGATATTCTACTAAATTATTTGCTTTCCCATGCTAGTAGTGAATTGAGATGTCATAGTCATTGATCATCTCTAATAATCTTCATTGGTTCACTTTCAAGAACATATGTGTGAATATATACATGAGGATTTTAATATTCATATATATTTTACACTAATCCTCAATGGCATAATTTGTCCATATTTTCAAAGATAATCTTACCAAAGTCAACTCTAGATCATGTGTTGGGTACTTCTTTTAATGAATTTTCCACATCCTTGAAGACTAAGAAATGACTAAAACATTTTTTATTAACATAAAGTTGAGACCCTTCATCAAACCATCGCTAAATACCATGAAAATATCTCCCCTTATGAGTAGTGTGAGAATAATTGCAAGGATATGCCTCCCTTTCAACTTCTTGAAGCATTATTCACATTAATCATTCCATGAAAACTTGAATTCTATATGAGTTAGTTTGGTATGAGGGTTTGAAAATCCAGTGAAATTTTTGATGAAATGGAAATAATACCCGTCTAAACCAAGGAAAATATGGATATATTCCACATATGTTTTCCTCAAACATATTTTAATTGTTTATATTTTTTAAGTGCCTATAAATATCCCATTTGTTGTGGTGATATTCCCCAATAAAGATGATTCCTTCAACCAAAACTCACAGTTCATATATGTGACATAATGATTTTCCTTTCACAATGTCATTATCAAAGTACTAAAATACTCCTCTCGCTCCTTTTTTCTTTTGGGGTATATTACACTGTCAGTTATAAAGACTACAAGAAATTTGTGGTGGTAATCTATATAGACACTATTAATCAAGTATATGAAGATTCCTAAAGAGTTATAGAGTCTAAACGACATACAATGAATTCATTGTGCACATACCATATATGAAAAGCAATCATGGGGATATCCTCCTTCTTTACCCTAACATAGTAATATCCTGAGCACAGATCCACCTTGGAAAAATATTGTGATCCACATATCTGATCAAACAATTCATCAATCTATGGAAGAGGATACTTGTTCATTATCATAATCTTTTTGAGATCAGGATAATCAATTCAAAGGCTAATTGACCCATCCTAAATCTTAATGTAGAGGATTGGTGAACCCAATGGTGAAGCACTCGAGTATATAAAACCATTATATTGAATCTCATATTGTTGATTCTTCAGTTTCATAAGCTCCTGATTTTCCACAACATCCATTCTAGATAGATTCATGGATATTTTTAATTCCCCAGGTATAAGATTGATTTAAAAGTCAACCTCTCGGCATGGAGGAAGACCTGGAAATTCCTTCGGAAATACATCAGTGTATTCCCTCATAATGGGCATGTCATCAAGGATGATTATCTCCATAGACTAAATCATTTGTGTTAGATATGCTTTCCCATAGGGAAATAATATCTATTCCTGATATTATGGTGCAAAAAAATTCATCCTCCTCCTTTCACTTGTATAAAATCAAGGATAGACTCTCAATATAGAGAGTGATTTCCCTCTCATTGAATTTATGTTGACTCTATATAGAGAAACCAAATACATTCTTATAATTACATAAAATTATACCAAAGAGAGCTTGAAAAGGTTCACTGAGAAAGTAATCCCACAAATTGTAACAAGAGATGAGTTATATACTTAGGATGAAATAATTACCCCATTTTTCATTTTCAATGATAACTCTACTTCCATGCTTTGTGATGGTTTTTGAATGGTTCTTATAAATATTCTTGATATTGAGGAATGTTTAGAACCTGAATAAAAAATTATGTTCTCTATTCATGAATCAATAAATACCATACCTATCACCACCTCATTGTAAGGATCCAATTCAGAAGTTGTGATTGTAAATCACTCCCATAATGCCTTGGAGTTTGTGGTTTTTCTCTAAAAACCCTTGTATTAGTGCATTGGTTTTCAAAATACCTTTGTTTCTTCAAGTTTTAGTGATAAAAACCCATTGATAAATGATTGAAATATTCCTTTCCTCAATCGTAGTAGTGTATTTTTCATGTCGGCAATCACTGGCTAGGTTCCCTTACTTTTCATACCTAAATAATTTCCTCATCCCCTTCAAGATATTTCTAGGGTGATTCTTTCCACCCATTTTGACAGTGAGATATTGAAATTTCTTGGATCCATTAGATCTATCTATAATACTTCTAGAATTGTTCTCCACATTCCACTTCTTATCCTTGTGATACCCCTGATATTCTTTAATCCCCATTTTTACATTGAGGAAACATCATAAAATTTACTCATACCTCTCAAAGTCATAGATCTCCATGGATATTAATAGACTAGGTTTTATCCCCCAAAAAGTGGTCAACCTTGTTCTTAGAGGTAATGACAATGTTCACGTCTTATCATGTAAGACTTGATAATTTTTTATCACATGCCCCAATAGATTTTTCATATTTTTTCGTAAGGGAAAGTATATACATTTTCATTATAATTTGATGGGTGAGGGGAAAATATTTATCGATTGACATTATCCAGAAAACCTTCTATCCCATCACCATAATCTCATCCTCAGGATTCGTATTTTTAATCAATTTTCACCATTGATCAGCTTCACCCTCCATGCGATAAACGACAAATGAACCTTTTCTTGTTCGGTTTATTGAAGGATGGAGAATATATTTTCAATGGAGTTGATCCATTGTTTGATAATTAAGGGATTATATGATCCATTGAATGTAGGAGACCTTTGTCACAAGAATATCATGATTAAAGATTGTTCCTTTTGTGGGGGATTTGGACACTCTTCTGGATCTGGGTTACATTTCAAAACTTGATTCGGCTTGGAGAGTATTTTTATGAAGATCATAATTATTACTCTCGTCAGGTTGGGCATCTCATTGGGGAATCCTTCACATTTCCATTCGCATTAATTGTTTCCCTGATTGCTCATATTTTCGACCATTGTCTAGAATTAAAGGGAAATTATGGTTGAGTATTTTCAAACTATTAAACACGTAAAGTTCAATCAAATGACATTAAATGGAAAAATTTTAAATTACATGATTTTCCATAACTTAAGAATTTATAGTCTTCAATTTATATTATTTATGATCTATTTTATAAAATATATTCTTATGAGAATTTTATGTTCCTTTAATAATGGTCCATACTCATCTTATGAGTTTGTCGAAGCATATCCCCTTGGACTGTCAACCCAGGTGTGTAGTAAGGCCCATTGTGATATACCATGTTACCCCTAGTGAGGCCCGAGACACCTTGTCAAAGTTGTTACACCCAGGAACATATGTTCTCGAACCACGCCAACTCGTATTATCCAAGATAGGGAACCACATACTCTATACTCACCAAAATTTCAGGTATGTATTCTTATACTTTGTTTTATCTCTAGGTATTTTTATAGAGTTTTCTAATCCTAATCCCAAAAATAAATATAATTTTCCTTTAATGTCAACTATAACAACCATTCAATTTAAAATATATTAATACATGATTTAATTACTTAAAATTACACTTAAAATAACCTAAATGATTGAGAGGTCTAGTGTCTTTTGTAATTAGGTACATTACATTACAACTTTAAAAATGAATTACAACATCCTTATTAAAAACATCTTTAACATGCATGTGGTTAAAACTGTATTGGATATCATGGGAAAAAATACCCAATAAATTGGTGAGATATAAATACCAGTAATGCAATAAACATGGAATAACATAAAGATATTAATACATTTAGATCATAGAAATAACAGTGAGAATAAAGGAACATGAATCATAAAGCATGATATAACACGATAGTCATAACATAAGAAATGTGGAAACAACTTAAAACATTGCATCATAGGTCAAGGATAAACCACCACGAATTCATGGAGAAAAATGATCCGTAAAAGAATTAGCTAAAACCCTATCCCAACATGACATATCAAGACACGAAACAGTACCCAATGCATTAAAGTTCTATATAATTCTGGGTTGACTTGTCACTTTCAATTCATTTTCTTGTTTCATTTGCAAAAATAACAGAAAGCATGGATTCATTCATCATAATAATTTATTACATGATAATTGAGTTTGTAATAAATACATGTAATTCCTCAATAAAAAGGTATTTGTGGATAAAATTGAACACCCTTGATAAGAAATTGGTATGGTATTCAATACACACTTGGGTTGGAATAGAAAATCATTGTCAAAATTTATCAGCATAACAACATCACATAAAAATTCAAAAAATGAGATGAGGTGGGATAAATGGGTCTCTCAACATTTGTAAATAAAGAGGACAGTAGAAGATTCATCTAAGGTCGTGTCCACAAAAATAGAATTAGAAAAATAAGTCATTCGATAATAAATATGCTTGAATAAAAATAGAAAGAAAATGATGCTTATGAAATTTAAGATTAGTAATAGGAGTTAATGGGACGGATTAAGGATAGATAAAGAGGTCTATCATCTTTTAGACATGATAAGGGTAGTATGGGGAGGTGAAATAACATACCAATAATTAATAATTGAAAATAAAAGTGCATAACATGATAAAGAAACATGGGTAAAGAGGCGAAAGAAAATAACCCTTACTTGAGTGTGTGGCGCCGAAATCATGAAAAGGGGATTTTTGATAGCTTGGGGTGCCATATAAGGGATTTTAGAGAGGGGATGGATGAGTAAGGATATTATTTAAGTATTTTGAGTGAAGATAATTATGTGCATGGGTGGTTTTATATGGTAAATTAGAGTTGAATTCTTTAATATTATTCAAAAGCACAATCTTTCCCCTGATTTTTCCAATTATTTATTCCAAAGTGGGGAGGATTTAATTTTTTTATTAGGAAATGAGATGAAAATATTAAAATATTACCCTTGATTATGTGAAGGTTGGTCACTCTTTTAAATAAATGACTTTGAAATCCTGAAATATATTATATATTTTGTAGGATTCATAAAGGAATTATAAAATTAATCAAATAAACATAAAATCACATTATTTTATTGGGAAGGAAAATATTTTTATGAGGATACGTAATATACTATTTATTACATCATTTTGGGTCATTATAATGCCATTAAACACAACATATATTTATATGGTGTTTAATTTTTACCTGGAAATTTGATTATCTCATAAAATTTTGAACAATTCACAATGGAATAATTTCAACATTTTGATTCCAAAAATAATATTTATTTTTTCTAATTAATTTTATAAATTTTTTCATTTTAATTTTGGAAATAGTTTTCAATATTTGTTGAAATATGTTGGGTTTTTTTATAATATCAATTCTTAAACCCTTATAATAAAGTAAATTTCACTACATAAAAATTATATGACCATTTGAAATTAATAAAACATATTTAATAGAAGAGTTTTTTAAAATAAATTTATATAAGAAATACATTATTTCATCAAAATAAATCACTTAATGGAATTTGAATATTACATGAAAATGTAATTTTTTAAATTGAATAAAAAACAACATCATTTATAAATTTAAAAAATGAAAATAAATTAATTTTTCTATACAATATAGATATTCATATTTTTATGGAATTGATACATATCACTTTATTACACTATAATACACTCTAAGAGTAAGGTTCATGATGGTGAGACTTTTATGGGGTCATTCAACGAACATGGTTTGAGTCGTGATCACGATGAGACTGATCATCACCCGTAATCAGATTCGCTCATGATTATGTTTTTAGATATTATATTGTGATTGGTCAGGGAAAAAGCCAAAATATGCTATATCCATCATATTTTCTGATATATGGTCTTCATAGGGCATGACTCTACTGGACGAGGTCATCACTTTCATTTTCTGGGTCAATTGGATTTGAAAAAAGCCCTATTTTTTACTAATAAGGTGTTCACTATTCAATGGTTATATTAACAATGTGAAATATTATTAAAAATATTTTAAATCCAAAAACATATAACCAACGATGATCATGTGTTTTCTATAACCACATTACATAATAATACATTTAACTAAATCGTAAATGGAATCTTCATTTTTAATAGTTCGTGTTGATTCAACTGCGATGTTAGCTGCATTCCCGGTTTTCTTCTTCCAATCATGGTCATTGTCTGAAGATTCCCCTCAAATATGACTTCATCCGCTCCGTCCTCGCCACTTTTGTCATCAATGAATCTAGCTATGGTAGATTTTTAGCGGATTAATGTGACAAAAAAGGAGAAACTCCCACTATAGACTTAAAAACACACTAGAATCAATGTAATTCCTTCAGAAACTCTATATAGGATTCCAAGGTTTGTAGTTGGTGTTCAAATTGACTAATTATCATTAAGGTATTATGTATTATTTTTTATTATAGTATTTTAGGATTATTATTATTATTTTTATGTTGGATTCCCAGTTATCATTTTTTGGTACCTCCTTTTTAATATCCTAATCTGAACTTAAAGCATCCACAATCCAACATTCAAAATACCTAGTGAGTCATAGTTATTTATAAGTTAATGTGTTCCCACTCCCCTATTTTTTTATTCTTATTGTCACATTTTCATATTTTAATAATAAAAATATTCCTATCAACATCTTGTAAGCTATAATAAACAAGCAGATAGGGGTCTTTACTTATCATTATGATTTGAGTCACCAAATGGATTAGAGTAATTGGAATAACCCAAAATAGCATATACCTTGAATTTTATTGCAACTACCAATTCCTAATCATTGACATTGGTATAAAAATATTCATCTCTTGTAATGTACTGGTATAGTGAAAAGTGGATCGAAAAAATGAATTAAACCTTGTTATGGGATTTTCTTAACATGTACTTGGTGATTTCATCTTTAGTGATCTTTTTGGAAGATTCTGTTCTCTTATGATCTCATTCACAATCATTTCATGTTCGAGGTCACATCCATGACATTAATAATCTGAATTTGAGGAAGGGATTCTATAAAATTCCATTATGTGAATGATGATGAGGTTTTGATGGTGGTCATGTTTCAGGCTTTCATCTTTTGATCATGGTCACTGTATGGATCATCTCCTCAATGATAACCATGTCGTCTTCTTCCTATCGACTTTTGGTATTTTCAAATCCAGCTATGGTATTTGGTCAGTAGATGAATTCAATGAATAAAAGGGGAGACTCCCACTGTAGCCTTCAAACCACAATAGAATCAAGGTGATTCCTAAGCAAACTATTCGCAAGATTCCCAGGTTCTCAATCTGCATACAAATTTTCTACATCACATTATGCTGTTAAATATTTTATTATTTAATGAAATTGTTTTTATAATAATTATTATTTACCTATACAGGCTTCTTGATTTTCTTTTTTTGGTAGATATTAATTTGATATCCTAATCAGAACTCAAATCAGCCCTGATTCCACATCAAAAATTCATAGTGAGTCATGATTATTTATAAGTCCATGTCTGCCACACCCTTGTTTTGTTTTCAGTCAAAATACCCCTTGTTCATATTTTGAGAACAAAAATTATGTCTGTTAATAGCAAGTAATCTCTGATAAACAAGAAGTTAGGGTTTCTTAAATCTCATTGATATTTGAGTCACAGTGTGGATTATAGTCATTATAATATCGAGAAATAGCTTATCCCTTCAAATTATTTGCAATATATAATGATTGAACATCGATAGCGGTATAAAATAATGTTATAACAATATTGATCCATTAAAATATTGTGGTAGAGTTAGAAGGGAATTAGAAAAATGGATTGAACCTTTATATATGATTTATTGGACATGTACTTGGTGATTTTATCTTCCATGATATTTTTGGAGTATTCCAGTTTATTGGGGTCTTAGCCAAAATCACATCCAAGATCAATTCCATGTCCATATTTTAAATAATATGACTATAAGGAATGGATTATACAATGTTCCCTTTTGAGAATATGTGTGTTTCTGTAATGGAATAAATGTTCTTGGTTTTCGTCTTCTGATCTTGGTCATTGACTAGATAATTTCCTTGATGATGACTATGTCGCCTCCTTCTTTGCCACTTTTGGCAACATAGAATGTTGGAAAGGTGTATGTTCGGTGCGTGAGTGAGATGAAAAAAAGGAGAAACTCCCACAGCATAATTTAATACACAACATAATAAATTTTCTTCCTATAGAAACTCTAGGAATGATTTCAATGGATGATAGTCTACATTAAAATTTCTTGTTTTCTCAATAATATATCATGTATATATTTTTTCAATTTTCTGATTTTATTATTATTATCATATTTCTGTTTAATCTTCTAGGTTTTCATTTTTTTCGACCTAAAATTTTTATATCCTAATCATAACTCAAAGTGGTCATAATTCCACATTGCAAAAGCACAGTGATTCATGTTTATTTATAAGTCATTCTGTGCCCACACCCTTGTAATTTCGTCAGGTCCTACTATCCCTTTTTTATATTTTTAGAACTAAAACTAAGCATGTCAATATCTTGACATCTCTAATAAATAAAAATTTAGGGGTGCTTCTAATTGAGATTCTAGTGACCAGATGAATTTGAGTCATTGGAATAACCTGAAATAGCTTGTCCATTCAATTAATTTTCACCTACCAATGCATGAACATCGGAAAAGGTATGAAATAATGGTATAAAAATATCATCTCTAGTAATATATTGGTTGAGATGAAATGTAATCAGGAAAATGAACAAATCCTTCTTATGTGTCATATACATGTACTTAATGATTTCATCTTTAGTGATCTCTCAGAAAGATTGCATTTTCTTGGGGTCTTGCAACAATCATGTTCATGTTCAAGGCCACAACCACGTTTTAATTACCTATGTCTCTTTTATTATTTGTATTTTTTATTTTATGACCTGATTTTATTTTAATTATTATTATCTTCTATGGAAAAGCTTCCTAATTTTTGTGTACCTCTTATTTTATATCCTTTTCAATACTCAATGTGGCCACAATCTCACATTAAAAGTGCACAATGAATCATAATTATTTATAAGTCAATGTGTTCCCACTCCCCTATTGAGTTTTCAGGTCCAGTTATCCCTTTTACATATTATGAGAAAAAACTATGTCTTTCAGTAACATGGTATCATTGATAAATAAGAAGGTTGGGATGATTACTTATCATTGAGATTTGGTCCTTCAAATGGATTAGAGTTATTTAAATGACCTAAAATAGCATATCACTTTAACATCATTTCAATTTAAAATTCAAAAATATTTAATGTGGTATAAAATAATACTTGCAAAATATTTGTCCATTGTAATATATTTCTATAGAGAAAAGGGAATCAGAAAAGTGAATGGATCCTTGGTATGTGCTTTCCTATACAATTACTCGGCGATTTCATCTTGTGTGATCATTTTGGAAAATTCTTTTTTGTAATGTTTCATCCAAAATCATGGTCAATGTTGAGTCCACAACTATGGTCCGAAGAATATAAATATGAGGAAGGGCTTCTAGGATGACCTCTTCTATTAATATCAGTTCGGCTAAAATGTTGACCGGGTTCCGGTTTACATTTGATAAATAATCAATTAAAATTTTAATTTTAATCATTAATATAAACTTTTACCCAATTTGTAAATGATGTAATTTAATTTTATGTTTCATTTATATTTTCTACTTGAGATAATTCTTTCCTTAAAATCAATATGAAAAAAAAATTATGTCATTTCATCATTTTTACTTTTTGAGATATATTTTCAACCATTAAATGTTACTAATGATTTTTTAGAAAAGAAATATCTTAAGTATTGGGGAAATTAATTTTATTTTTAATTAATTTTGTTTTTTTTTCAAATTAATTTTGTTTTTAAATTATGTTTTTATTGATTAAATATCCCATAAAAAGATTAATTTATTTTTTGGTTAATTTTAAATTTAGTCAATCAATAAATGAATTTTATGTCTAATTTTTTATTTTATTTTTACATTTAATTTTTTTTAATTATGTAATTTTTATTTAAGATACCATTTAGTAACTTGTTTTAGTATTTTTGTCGTTAAATATTAAATTCTATATTAATTTAATTTAAAATTCAATTACATAAATTATTTAAGATGTTGTAAAATTAATTTATATCATAGTTCATAATTAAAATTTATCAATAATTGTTTTTCTATAAATTAATTAATTGGTTTTTAATATTTTTTTCATTTTACTATTTATTTTTAATTTTCATTATTTTGATGTTTAATTTTCTAAAATTTAATTTTATGGTTTCATTTAATTTTTCTAAGTTGATTTTATTTATTCTTTGATTTTATAACATTTTATTTATTTTTTAAACTTGATGGTTTATTTATTATAATTTTTTGTAATTTTTTTAAATTATTTTTTATTTGATGAACATTTCATATTTCTAGTTTTCTATGGTTCACATAGACAATTTATGGAGATTCCTAAGTTAGACAATTCTTGAACCAGAACCACAAGGGAAACAAGTATCCATTTTATCAGCAGGTTCATGTAGCTGATATTATTCCCAACTACATAATATTTTTCCCAAATACTGATGTATCCAAATACCTAAAATCAACCATATACCCAAGTCTAATGATCTGTTCTTGGGACTCTGATGCATAGGAGACCAGAATTTGGATGATGATGAATTTTCTTAGATGAGCTAATGACGATGATGATCGAGGGTGGTCATGATTCTAATCATCGCAGATTACTTTTAGGGTGATACTTAAACATGATATTCATTGAATCTAAAAACTCATTCAATGAATTTAAACTAAGAATATTTTACCCCAAGCTGAGTGATGGTAACAACATTGGGATTGTAGTTGAATATGATCAGTGCTTTGCAACATTAATTCCACTCTTTACCGATGAATCCATAATCAAACTATTGAGGTCGATTTGGAAAATAATCTTGATGGGAATGATAATATCAGGCTTGGTTGAAGGTAAAAAATATATGAGTCCATATCAGAGACTAAGAGGTTCCAAGCAATGATGATGATCCACAACATTACTTACTTTGATCTGTTCGAACAGACCCCTTTTCCTTGATGAATTCGATTGAAATCATAGAGGCATTGTGTTTGATTATGTATTCAGGATGTGACCATATCAGAAAATGTGATTCGTGTTGCTTATAATATTATTCTTAGAAGGATGAACATGATTTGAACCTTGTACTCCCTAATGGTTATACTTCATAATCAAGAATGAATGCACAAATTTTCTCAATTTAATGTGTGTGAACAGATTATTGAACCTTTAGATGTGTTATCCAAAATAAATGAAGGGGTTTGAAGTTTATCTTCATTAAGGAGCTCAAACTAGTTTAAGATTGTTGTTTGTTTATATTCATAAATTTTTAGATCATTATAGGGGAAACAATTTTGTTGTGTAGCAGCGCATAAGCAAACACAATTGGAACTATCATATTCCAAATTAAGATACTAAAAATAAAATTACATAAAATAGACCTTTAAGTCTTGAAAGAGAATGGTATCCAACCAAAGAAGTTTTTGGATGATCTTATTTGTTTTCTGTAAGATATTAGAGGGCTTATTAAATGAGGATATGTGTCCAGGTATGCCTTCTTGAATGTTTAAATGAAAATTTACAAGGGGTTATGATTTTTTAGAAATATGTTTTCTCAAATCACATAAGTGTTAGGAAATACGGAAATTGTTGAACATAAAAACAAACAACCCAATGACTGAGCAATGGAAATAAAATTTGTTCCCTTCAAAAAAGATATAAAAATTAAACTGGATTCATAGCGATTGAATAAAATGTGTGAAAAAAATAAACATTGGCACCAAAAATTTTTACATGGAAAAGATAATGAGGAAAAACCTAGGTACCTAGTCTAGAAATAAGATCCACTAAAAAAATAATGAATACATGGTAGAGACTCCATAAAATGTGTGGTATCTCAAAAGTATAAATCTCTAATGTAATAGAATAAAATACTAGTGAAAAATGGAGACAGAATGAAGATCTGAAAAAAATAATGTCTATAAGATTAAAAGAAAAATGACCATCGATCTAATCTGACAAGAAAACAGGGATTTTATCATCGTATTGTCATTGTGTTATGAGAATCCAATTCAACGCCTCCCTTTTAAAAAAACCATGTAAATATTTGTAACTCCAAAAAGAACATATCTGACCACATGTTTTTTTAATGAAATTGTGTCATGAGCCACTTGAGGAGGTGCCTGACAAACTCTTCTTCCAACTAAAGTGAGAGTCATGTCCATCCCTAAAAATAGTCAGAAAGTCTCAAATTTTCTTTTTAATAAACTCTTGTTTAACATTTCTAAGACATTACCTTCAGTGTATATCATCTAAGACTCTTCCTATCATGAATCAAGGACATTTTAGATCTAATAATACCAAACATAGATCTATTTTGACATGTCTTTATAAATATTGAGCTCCTAAAAAAATTTTCATCCACAAAAATTCTTTGAATTCCTCTATAGGTGCAATAAACTCTGACTTTGTGGTAGATAATGTAATAAATTTATACAATCAAGACTTCCATGATAAAGAACCCCTTTAAAAATTATTAAGTTTCTTGAAGTAAACATTCTAAAATCAATATCTCCTTCCATATCTGAATCTCTGAAGACACAAAGCATAGGTTCCCCTTTTCCAAAACACGGTCTCATATCAGAACTACTATGTAGATACTGAAGTATATTCTTCAATAAATTCCAATGTGATCTAACATGATTATATATAAAACAACTAATCACACCAACTTCATTATTTATACAAGGATATGTATATTCCATCCCATACATTATACATCCAATGTTAGATGAATAAGGGATGTGTTGAATCTCCTCTCTCTATTCATTAGTAGAATTTTAATCACTGGAAATGAGGTTAAAATTTAAATTAGGCAGATAACTGACAACTTTCACCTTATCCATATAAAATCAATGAAGAACATTTTCAAAGTATCTCTCCAAATATAACCAAATAGTTTTTGTTCTTTCTATCACGAGAAGTCGACAGGCCAAGAATCTATCATGATGGACCCTTGTCTTTTATCACAAAATATTGAAAAATATCCTTCTTTATTTTTTCAATTCTATAATCATCATGGACAACAACGATAATCTCATCAACATAAAAACAATATAATGAAATAATCATCATTAAATCTCTAAATAGAAACATAATGATCAGAAAATGTCTTCTTGAAACACAAATGAAAAATTATAAATTCAAAAAAATTATACCACTACCTCAAATATTTTTTTAAACCATAATTTCTATTATTTATCCCATAGTTATGATTCTATTTACTTGTTTCAATAAATCCATATAGATGCTCCCTATAAACCTCATCCTATAAATCTCTATGGATGAAAGTTTTCTTCACATCCATTTTCTCAATCTGAAGATCCTAACTAGCATCCAAACCAAGAACAACTTGAATTGTTGTCATTTTGACCAAAGGTGATAAAATAGCATCAAAATCAATACCTTTATTCTGATTAAATCCTCTATAACTAACATATCATTGAATCCTGGAAAAAAACTAGATTCTTCATTTATAATTTGATAAATCCATTGGTTTTTTAAATTTATCTTTCTTCTGTGCATTTCATAAGAATAAAATTATGGTTTTCATGTGAGGATCTAATATCATTAACCGTTACTACAACCCATATTTCCTTCGGTTAACATTCCATCTCCTCAACAAAAGATTTCAGTTCCACCCATTAATGATGAGCAGAGACACAATAGGTGAATATCGAGTAAAAATGAATGATGCATAGATGACCTCAGGAGTGGAACAGTGGGTTCATTAATAACTTATAAAACCAGATCATCAAAAACAAAAGGAACATCAGAAATATCAACTACAACATGTTGACCCTGGACATCATTCTTCATATCAACATGATCATCAAAATCAAAAATATGAGGTAAATGTGAATCAGAACCGAGCTTAAGACTGAAAAAGCCATCAGAAGATAGTGAAGTGTTATTTTCTCCCTTAAAAATATCTACAATGGTATGCTCCCCCTTAAACCATTCATCATCACTTATAACAATTTTATTCATAGTAGGATAATAGAACTTGTACCCAAACTTATCATGTCCATAGAGAAAAATACACTGTCATGACTTACCATCTAGCTTGGATCTATTATCATTATTCACATGAAAAAAACCATGTAATGAAAAACTTGTAAGTTATCGTACCTGATATATTTTCAATATCAAAACATATCATGAGTTTCTATCTACAAATCATTAACATGGGATGAATTCATGATATAAGTATCAGAAAATAAATCCTCACCCAAAAATTTTCTAGGAAACATTTCTTTAAAAAGAAGACAACAAACTATTTCTAACAAAGTCATATTCATCCACTAAAATAAACCATTTAGTTGAGGTTTCTTGCGAGGATATTTTGATGTAGAATACTTTCCTTCTTTCAATAGTGATCAAATAGACTACCATACACACCCCCATTTTTAGTGTGAATACATTTCAATTTCTTTCCTAATCCCCTCTTAATAAAAACCTAAAATTTCTGAAAAACATGGAGCATCTGAAATTTGAAATTCAAAACCTAAAATAATATATTACATGAGTAGTCATCAATATAATTCCAAAACTAAAGACCTCCAAAAATTGTTTTAGATTTCAAATTTCCACAAACATCATAATATAATAATTCATATACATATGAATTCATGTGTAAAGGATGACTATTAAAAATCACTCATCACTATTTTCCAGCCAAACAATGATCACACTTGTCCAATTTTACACAATTAAAATCTAGAAGAATATTTCTATTAAGAAAACAACTAAACCATTTCTCACTAATGTGGCTAATTTTCTTATTTTATAACATAGACAAAACACTACACTTAACAACACAAGAAGTATTGGAACAAATAGAATCTATAGTCTAGTACATATCAGAATTCGTCATACCTATATCCAAAATCACAGAACCATTATAAATCATCTATTTGTAATCTTGAAAATTATTAATAAACCCTTCATCATCAAGTACACTGGTAAAAATAAAAATTCAAGCAAACCTGAGCAGCTTTTCGAACATTATTCAAAATTATCTTACTTCTTATTTTGGTCTCCAAATGAATTGTAACAATATATATAATATCAACATGGCGATCATTACCAATATTCAAAATTCCAAAATTTCCTGGTCTATATGATGTAAATAACTCCTTCTTTGACGTCATGTGAAAACAATTACCACTATCAAAAACCAAGCAAGAATCATCATAAGAAATATTACTGCAATCATAAAAAATAACAAGATCACCTCCTGTACTGGTGGTGACATGATCAACCCCATAATCATTATTCTTCAGTTGGTTTTACTTCATTCTATATTCACTTTTCAATTGAAAAAAACTTCTTAACTTGACTATTCTTGCCATAATGGTTCAATTCAAATTCTCTCTCATTCGACCTGAAAATTATTATACATTTTCTCTTGCGTTTTTTTCTCTGTCACATATATTGGCTTATCCCTTATTCTATATAACTAAAATCTCAGAAGAATATTTCTCTAGAGTGTGTCTCCAAACCTATTTATTTAAAATATCATATTTAAACAAAACTAAATGAGAAAACACAATTAAGAGTATAACGGGTTAGAGTTACACGTTAATTTTCTTAATAATCAGGTAAAATTTAAGAAACAAGAGTGATAAAACATCATCTTAAAAATTAATACCCATACCAGAAAATTGATAAAAAATTATTTCATATTCACTCAAATAGTCAAAAATTGATGTTCCTTATTCGTACCTCAAATTAATCTTTTGTTGGAGAAGAAACAATTTATTGTTTCTTGTCTTGGAATCAAAGGTGGTCTCAATCTTCGAAAACAAATTTCTCATGTGATAGATGTTTATAATGTGGTTCATCATGTTGTCTTTGATCGATTGGAGAATGAAACCACAAACCATCTCATGCTTGAACTCTCATTCTTCATATGACATTCTTTCTGGATTCTGAGTACTAATCCCTAGAATATTCATCCTCTTGACAAAAAGTAGGTCTTTTATTTTTAATCTCCACATATATTATTTGGTATCATAAAAAATTCACCAGAATATAATTTTATCCCATAATTTATCTACAAAAAACAAAACCCTTTGATACAAGTTGTTGGAAAACTAAAAAATAAATGAATTTGAAAACAAAAAACCAAGAGAATGCGGAATTGAAGTAAAATTCATTCCCTTCAATAATGTTAGAAAAATTAATGTGTATGTATCCCGAGAAAATAAAATTTGTACTAAAATAATGATTGAAATCAGATATTTTTTTCATGGAAAACCTAGTTATAAAAAAACCACAAGACATAGTACTGAAATAAACTCCACTAAAAATCAAAGTGTACAAAGTAGAGTCTCAGAAAAATGAGTGGGATATCAAAAGTATAACTCTCTAATGTAGTAGAATGAAATACTAGTGGTAAATGATGATAGAAACAAGATAAGATAGAATAATTTTTACAAGATCTAAAAAATGATCATCAATCAAATGTGATCATAAATGTTGGATTTTATCTTTATATAATAATTGTGTTGTGAGAAACCAATTTGATGCGTCTCATTTAATAACAAATAAAAACCAAATTAGGATTTTTAACTAGAGAAAAATTCTTCTTTTAGCACACGTTTTTATTTAATGAAAATGTTTCATGTGATATTTGAGGAGACACCCAACAATAAGAAGGAAGAAACAAAATTAAGTTTAAATATGAAGATTTATGACTATATATCACTTGTTTAAATGTTTTTATATTTTTAGTATTAAATAGTCCCCTTAAAACCTAACTTCTTATAAACCTTCTGATTTTACATCTTTCATTTTCGGTCCCTCTTCTCTCTGTTCTTCTTCAACTTTTCCCTTCTATAATTATTTGTTTTATAAATAAAAAAATATTTTTGTTTCATTTTCTATTTCTTCATTTTATAACCATTAACCTCTAAAAATAGATGAATAATTTTTAGGGATAATTATAGGAGATCAAGATCAAAGAATCATAGAGACTTAATATTTTTTCAACCATCACTTTATTCTTCACTTTTTATAAATTGTGAATTTGGATTTAGTATATGTGACTACAAACTAATTATTTGGAAAGTTTTTCTAAGATATTTTTCCATTATTATTCTACTATTCTTTTAATAGATTATCAATAAATAATCTAAATATAGTTTATGATATTTTGATGATCACTTATTCATCAAATTCATTCTAGGAGAATTCGATCTAAACTGGTAATTCGCCTCACGTTGAGGAGAGAACTCATGTTCAAGAAGAGAATATGTTTATGATCAATCATTATTTTAGTAGAGAGAGTTTTTTATATCGAGACATCAAGAACGCATTGAGTAAGGATGAGTATTTTCAATATAAAAATTTTGTCTAGTTCTAAGTAGTGATGACTTAAACTTATATGGAACTAGTTTGGTTCTTGATAAAATTGTTTTCTCTATCTCTATTATATTTAATTCTTTCATTTTCTATTTCCTAAATATACCCACATTCTACATCAATTTTTCTTATTCTCTTTTTATCATTCAAAATAAATAAAAATATTTATATTTTATAAATAGAAACTATGATAGAAACACTGTCTCCTAAAGACTCACCCCTAGGTTAGCGGCTGCTCTATATCATGGGAAAATATAAATGTATCCTTGTTAGTAAAAATGACAGTATATAAATTTTTTTCCATTACTATGGATTAATGTTCTAATTATTAATTTTTCACTTTTATTTTTTATATTTTTGTTAATAGTGTTGGAATAAACTATTCTGGGCATATTTTCACTGTTAGAATATTCCCAGGTGCAGAGCCATACACAATCACTAGAAGGACTCTAGGACTAACCATGAGGAAGGATTTGAAATACGTCTTATGTATTAGAAATTTTAGATATTTATAATTTAGTGAATCATGATGATGATACCTATTCATATAAAGAGGACTATAAGAGAAAAGAAACACTCCAGTTGTTATCAAATTTTTTTTCTAGAAAATTAAAAGAAGGTAGAAAATAAATATAAATAGATAAATTAAGTTTCTGTTTCTATTTTTTGAGCCTGAAATTCTCATTGATACATCTCAATATTTTCACGTCCTTATGATAACAAATTTTTTAGGATCTAGAATGAGATGGGAGATTTTTAGAATGAAAAATATGGGCAACTCTATAATGATCATTTAATATATCCTTTTCATTGTAATGATTTTACTACACTTATTTGACTAATGATTTTTTGATGTTTGAACAAACTCATCCATCCAAATGCATACTATATTTTCCTCTGAAATACAACATATCTGTGGTGTTTAATTTTTTAGCATGTTTTTAAGAGGATAAATACCTCACTCCAGACCCAGGCATACTCCAAGGAGTACTTTTCCATCATAAAAAGAACAAGCTTCACATATTCTGAGAGTAAGAAATTTTATAAATAAAGATTATATTTTTTTAATTCTATCTATATTGTGCCTATTATAGACTATTTTACTATAAATTTAGATATTAAATATGTAGATTATATTTGTGATATCCTATAATGTAAATAATGATTTTAGTCTTCATCTCTTGAGGAACCTCTCGAGTTCCTGAAACTCATTGAAAATTTAAATTTTGAGGCAGTTAAAGATGATTGTTAGGCCATAGATGATATGGATGAATTTAAAAGGGAGTTATTTATCCTACTGAATTATATTCATTTTTCACTCTCTAGTTATTTATCAATTTAATTTAGAAATGGTTGGAGATATTTTAATTGTTACTGATAATTTTGATTGTTTTTTGAGGTTGAGGTTCCTTAAGTCATGATCTCATCTTCTTTCCACTTTAATAAATCAATTAAATAAAAAAATTAGGTGGTTACATTATTTTTACATTGATAATAGGACTTCAAATAAGAATATGTTTTTCTTGTGTATAGAACCATTGTCTGAGAAAACTCATTAGGAATAAACACATATGGCAGTTTTAAAGAAAGAAGCCACATTGACCAACTGATTATGGATGAGTCATAGTATTTACAGCTATGGGTAGTCTTAAAACAAAAAATCTTATGGGGTTTAACACAATATTATATTATTACATTGTTTTTAGTTATATTTTTGTATCACCATTATTTAATATTTGTGTGATGTTTTTCTTATAGTAAAATAATAAGATGGTACTATATTCCACCATGTGAAATCCTATATTTCTTAAAATATTTAATTTCAAATAATCTTCATGGTTATTTACTTCAACTATATTATTTTAAAGAGTTTAAATTTATATTACATATTTTTAATAAACTCTATGGGAAGGTTTCATATCAATTTATTTATTTCACAAGTATTTAGTTTTCTGGGTTTTTGATTGTTGAAATAAATAGAAAAAAGGCTAAAACACTAAAATTTGGTGAAAATAATTTATACTTTCCATAAATAAAAATTTCATATTAATTTTGATTTCTAATTTGTAAATTTTCATCTAAGAATAATTTTACATCATTTATTAGAAACAATTTATTGTTCAAGTAATAAAATGTAACACCCCGAGCTTCCACAATACTCTTCTCTTTCAATATTGCAATAGCTTACATTGTACGCAAGTTCGAGATTCTAACACACCGTGACCAATAAAAATAGCCATTATGAATAGTAATACCTACTTTTTGAAATCTTATAAATTTTATCTTTCCAAATGTACTTTGTTTTTAGATTCAGAATATCGAAATTATCCTATGTTGAATTTTTGGTATTTTTCTGAGAACTCCCAATTTTTATGAATAGTGAAAAATACTTAAAAACAACTTTTTTAATAAAAATAATTTATAGTGATAAGTTATACTATTGAGTGGTTTTAAAGTTTAATTAGAATATATTTTTACCATTTTATCCAATGGTGGTCATTATAATTAATTTCACATTGAAATTGGACATAGACAATTGTCAATCATTTGATATATATTCTTTCTTAAAACACGCTATTTGTTGTGACAGCGGGAATTAATTAGAAAATTAATTAATGAAACTTATATGTTTGGAATTTTTCAAAATAGACATCATTTTTGAATTCAGAATATCAATTATAGCTTAGGGTAAAATTTTGGCACTATTCTGAAAAACTTCGATTTTTGATGAATATTGAAACCAATAAGTGGTAGTTAAATAACTGATTTTTTAATTTAAATGAAATATTACCACTTCTGTGATTTGATTTTCAATAATCCAACATACACGGTTTTCATTAGGAAGTAAAATGTGGTTCAATGGGATTAAAATAATTTTTTGGTGAATAGTAACTTTTATGTTTAATTAATCGCGATTAAATAAAATTAGTGAAATTTAAGGTAAAAATGATATTATAAAAATATGAAATGACTTTGACACTTGTCCTAAACCTATTGGATGAGTCATGGCCGACCAAGATAAAACATGGGTCAACTTGGGGACCCCATGGAGCCACATTGGTAGGAAAATGACACAAATAACTTTTATTTAAAGATAAAATAAAAAGGTCACAAACATAAGTTGTTTTACTAAAACAATTTTTAAATGGGGTTATTCAAGTCATATTTTTGACAATAAATATTCATTAGAAATCTAAAAAGATTTACTACATCATGATAATTGTTTTATAATTTTTAGACATTAAATAAATTAAATTATTTAAGACACCATGATGATGTCGTGATTACCTCATGAATTAACGATTTAAATAAAATGAAAGGATAATGTAAAATATAAGGCTTACACTTGTCAAAAACCTATTGTATGAAGAAATTTCGAACCCTTATCACCTTATCCTCGAAATATATCATTGTGGGACCTTTAGAATCCGAAAATCATTTCTTAATAAAGTAACATTTCATGGCATTCCAAGAGTGCCCCTCCTCTCCACTTATAATATGCCCCCACCACTACCACCTTACACAAACTTTCAAAGCCTTTTGGCTCGGCCAAACTCTGCCCAAATACTCTCCCAACTTCCCTCCCTTACTCCTAGAAGCCTCACATTGGTCAGAATTCTTCCCAAGGAAGCCTCTGGCTCAAATCAAAAGAGTTACCCGATTTTAAGGTAATGTCTTCGCTTATGTTATTTTGTCTTATTTTGCTTATCCAACCCCTTAACTCTTTTTATTCATTTATTTTGTAACAACACCAGTATACTCAATATACTAGGATGTTGTTATTAGAATTATTTGAGCTACACTTACACACAAATACATCTAATGGTTAAAGAACATACAGTTTCTGTGGATGGAGAATTTTTGCCTCATGAAACGATGATTGTTCAACACTCATATAACACCTTCAAAGGTGTACATTATGATGTCACTATATCTATATATGATATTTAATATGTTTATGTTTTAGTTAAGGATCTTTATTTTTCATTTATTACATACCTTTATTGTTTCCATTATGGGTAAATGCGATATTTTAATTTCAGGAAGTGCGGACTACCGCCCCCTCAAAGTGATTTGAATCGTTAATGCCATATGTGGGATATATAAAGGATGGAGTAAATTATATTATATATGATATTATACTGGAATTATAATATACCTTTATATAATTATGATTTCATTAAATACGAAATAGAAATGGAAGTAGCGTTCATGCGTACGTACGGCTTACCGTCTCCATGAACGGTGTATTTCATTTATTACCTCTAAACATTATGGAATATTATAAATGCATGTATATACTTGATATATATGAGATATATGATATCTATATCATGAATATAATTCTGGATATAATGGATATTTTACCACATGAACAAAGTGTAATTATAAGAAGTTTATTTTTGACTCAAGTACCTAAGATCGTCAAAACGACTGTTATTAACAAAAATAATTACATAATGTTCATAACATGGTAATAAGTGATACAAAATGAATAATAAACTTGAAAAAGGTTCATAAAAAATTATAAATTAACTCTAGTTTATTATTCAGGAGATTAAAGAACGGTCGAGTCAAGACAGGACGCAAGGTAAGGGAACTTCTTAACCCAATTTCCATTCTTTGGGTTAATCTCCTACTTTCAAATTATGTCATGATATTATTATGTCCAATCTTGTATTTGTAATTTCATTATGTGTACTTATAGTGAATACACATAATAAATCTATTTTATTTAAAAAAACAATCTTTGTGAGGGACTTTATCTCAATCTCCTTTCATTGAGGCATATTTGGTTTTATACACAACTTTCCTTTATACGGTGTATAAACCACTTGGACATTTACGATTATTCAAAAGGAATCTTTTTATATGAAGTGTTTTACCAAATGAAAAAAAGGAATGTTTTTCTTGTCATACGTATGTGGCGACAATGACTTCTCCACCACCATGGCCAATATTTGGGTTCCAGCTTCCTCTACAAGCCATAACTTTTTTTAAATGAAAAATAAATATAAAGTTTTAATTTTCTTTTATTTTGGTATTGAAAATGGTTTTGAAAGTCTTTTAATTATATCAATGTGTTGTATTTATATCTTGTGACTGAAATGTGGAAATGTTATGTTTCCATTATGCATATTTTATGTGATATGATTATGTTATGGTTTATGATATGTTTAAACTTATTCATATGAGGAATGCATTGGACTTAATAAGTGATGGGTGGAGCCCACTATAGCTCATCGATGCATCGGTAGGTCTCATGAGACAAACTAGTGTCTTGGAATGAGGCCTTGACAAAATGTTATTTGTGGTCTTGGCACGAGGCCTTGGCTATGTGGTTATGATAGTCTGGCATTATGCATTCCATCATTGTGAAAGTGGTTATTGATATTGCATGTGATTATTCAACTAGTAGAATATCCATGTGAGTAAGTAATGGAATTATTTAATTTTATTTTGCCATATTATGCTGAAGTTCATGTTTAAAAAGTCTTTTGTTTTAGTTATACATTTCCTTAAATGTTAATGTTAATTTATGAAAGCTTTCGCAATATTGTTATCCTTACTGAGCATCTGAGCTCACCCCTTTCAATGTTTTAATATTTTCCAGGATGTGAAGAAGTATTTTATGAATGACCTGTAGGGATAGTCAGAATAGGATAAGAGTGTGGACTATGGAGACTCTTTTATTTTAGTTTTTCACTTTATGATGTAATGCAACATTTATGAATGTATCTAGTGTTTCCAAGGCTAATAGACTAATCGGTCTTTCGAGACTTGATCTTTTGTGATAATGCCAATGCTACGAAGTAATGCACCGACTCTGGGTAACTGGGGTCGGGGCGTTACAGTTGGTATCAGAGGCAGTTTAGTACTATCCTTGGAAGCTATATTTAGATAAACTCTGATTAGAGAACATAGCCCAAAGATAGACTTTGAGGATTAGTATAGAAGAACTTCCTAGAATTTTGTTATTATAGAGATTTTGTGAGTTTTCCGAGCAATACATCCCTGTCTGGATACGAGCATGTAGAGGTGGCTCTGGCACAGATGTACCTAGGGGTAAAACCCGAAAACACCACTTTGAGCTAGACTCGAATGGGAACTGGTGCATGACAACGGACCTTGCTGCACTCTTGGTTACGATACTCCCAGGGGATATGCTTAGGATAATTCTCGTTTTCTTTACAAAACACTTTGAATTGTTATGATTATATAATTCCTCAAAGAAAATATTTTTATGATTATGGATTATATCCATAAATAGTTCAATTTATGTTAAATATTTTATAAGTATGGAATTATGTATTTTGATTCATAAACTAATCTAGTTTATGCCATTGTTTATAAATGGCGCCTAGTGGAAGGAATAGAAACAATATCAATGCATGCACTCCATGTAGGGATTGCCCCCCTTCTCAGGATAATTATTATGGAGCTGGAGATACAACTGGTGCTGATCAACTTATTACCATACTGGGAAAACTCACTCAGGTTATGAATAAGAACCTTACTCGTATGGAGCACCCTGATCCGCAACGTGGAGGATCAATGTTAGACCGCTTAATGAGGGAACAACCGCCAACATTTAATGGGGGTACAAATCCATTAGTATCTGAGTAATGGATAAATTCCTTAGAGAAAATATTCCACGCCTTGTGGAGTAGCGAAAGGGGGAAGGTTGTCATGGCAGTCTACCGCCTCACTGGAGATGCCGATCAATGGTGGTCGCTAATTCAAAACACAAAGGAAGATGATGAAGTATCAAGTATGTAATGGAGGGAGTTTAAGGAAATTTTCTAAGAAAAATACTTTCCACATGACCATCGAGCAGATATGGAAAGACAATTTCCTTGTCTGAGGCAGAAGGAGGATGAGAATGTCCAAAGTATGAGGCTAACTTTACAAGGTTAGCGAGGCATGATACAAATTATATACGTAACCGAAGATATAAGATTGATCGTTTCTTTTATGGGTTAAAACCATTTCTTTGTCGATCTTTAGTATCACAATCCTTCTTATCGTACGAAGATATTGTCTCGTGTGCTATCAAGACAGAAAAGGAATTCTCTATGTCTTATGACAATAAAGTAAATCAAGAGAAGAAGAGAACAGTGGAACAAGAGACAGATAAAGGGGAAAGGGGAAAGAAGGATTTTCCATGATTCGATAATTGTGGGAAGAATCACCCTGGTACTGGCCTAAAAGGAATGGGAGTTTGTTATAAATGTGGATAAAAAGGTCACCAGGCTTGTGATTGCAAGGGAATGAAAGAGGCTATTAATGTTGAATGATATAATTGTAGGGAAATGGGGCATTATGCAAATGAAGTTCCTAAGAATCAGGGAAACTTACCTCAGAAAAGTCCAAGGTATCAAGGAAAATCTTATGCTGTTACTACAATTGAAGTAGAATAATTAATGTATTGGTGCTTTTGGACTCAAGGATTATATTCTGGTTATAAGAATAATGTGATATATATAAGGATTGTACTGCAGTACTTGTTCTTATCATTAAGGTCTTAATATGATGAAGGTAATCATATTTTTAGTATGTGACAATAAGAGAAAATTTACTTTGTTTAGGGAATCTGATAAATTGATTTTGGAATTAAGAGACCTTTTAGAGAAATTCTGGACATAGGTATTTTGGATAACTATAAAGGATGGAATGGATTAAGTTTAACCTTGGATAGTATTGTTTAAGGTTAAAACATTTCTGAAGATTATTTTTTGGAATATTATAATACTATATTTTTAGGAAAACGACAACCTGCAGGGTGGGGCATAACCCGTCGCGTCAGACAAAGCTGGAGGAATCGAACCCACAACCATAGTGCGACAAGCCTTTATTACCTACCACTAGCCTACAGGAAGTCCTTGGTTATTAAAAAATTGTTTTACTAAAATAAATGGTATGTGTTAATATTTGGAACCTTATACAATTAGGATAAATAGAATATTTTTGAGTTCTATTACCTTTTAGAGTGAAAGATGGGTTTGTGGTAAAAATTTATTAAATAATGAAAGTCTATATGACAAGTATGTATATTCCCTTACATTCTTTATAAATATCCTAAATAAATTACTCAACTTTATAAAAGGTAACTTAAAACAAAAACGTTGCCGGTTAAATTTTCCAACAGGGGATTCAATGACCGTTTAACCAATCACAAGTTTGTGATTTTCATATGGTTAACTTTCTCCTAATCTAGTTTTCTACAACTCTCCATCAGACCTTGATGGTTTGTTTTTCTTCCATATCCATATTTTCATAAAATCTTAGTATGGGCTATCTCGGGTGACCTTTGTACTTCTCTTTCTTTCTTTTAATGTTATATTCTTATTAACCCTATTTCAGATGTGGGTTTTCCACAAAGGTATTTCCTATCTTCAACCTTTTATTTGCAAAGAAAATTTTCAAATTTTGAGGATGTAATTTATTGAAGGAGGGGAGAATGTAACACCCCGAGCTTCCACAATACGCTACTCTTTCAATAATGCAATAGCTTACATTGTATGCAAGTTCGAGATTTTAATACACCGCGGCCAATCAAAATAGGCATTATGAATATTAATACCTACTTTTTAAATTTTATAAATTTTATATTTCCAAATGGACTTAGTTTTTAGATTCGGAATATCGAAATTAGCCTATGTTGAATTTTTGGTGTTTTTTTGAGAACATCCAATTTTTATAAATAGTGAAAAATACTTAAAAACAACTTTTTTAATAAAAATAATTTATAGTGATAAGTTATACTATCGAGTGGTTTTAAAGTGTAATTAGAATATATTTTTACCATTTTATCTAATGGTTGTCATTAGAATTAATTTCACATTCAAAATTGGACATAAACAATTGTCAATCTAATGATATATATTCTTTCTTAAAACACGCTATTTGTGGTGACAATGGGAATTAATTAGAAAATTAATTAATGCAACTTATATGTTTGGAATTTTTCAATATAGACATCATTTTTGAATTCAGAATATTAATTATAGCTTAGGGTAAAATTTTTCCACTATTCTGAAAAACTTCGATTTTTGATGAATAGTGAAACCACTAAGTGGTAGTTAAATAACTGATTTTTTTTCATTTAAATGAAATATTACCACTTCTGTGATTTTATTTTCAAAAATCCGACATACATGGTTGTCATTAGGAAGTAAAATGTGGTTCAATGGGATTAAAATAATTTTTTGTTGAATAGTAACTTTTAAGTTTAATTAATCGTGATTAAAGGTAATTAGTGAAATTTAAGGTAAAAATGATATTATAAAAATATGAAATGACCTTGACACTTGTCCTAAACCTATTGGATGAGTCATGGCTGACCAAGACAATACATGGGTCAACTTGGGGACCCCATGGAGCCACTTTGGTAGGAAAATGACATAAATAACTTTTATTTAAAGTTAAAATAAAAATGTCACAAACATAAGTTGTTTTACTAAAACAATTATCAAATGGGATTATAAAAGTCATATGTTTTACTATAAATATTCATTATAAAGATAAAAATATTACCTACATCATGATAATTTTTTTATAATTTTTAGATATTAAATAAATTAAATTATTTTAGACACCATGATGATGCCGTGATTACCTCATTAATTAACGATTTTAATAAAATGAAAGGATAATGTAAAATCTAAGGCTTACACTTGTCAAAAATATATTGGATGAAAAGATTTCGAACCCTTATCACCTTATCCTCTAAATATATCATTTTGGGACATTAATAATCCAAAAAGAATTTCTTAATAAAGTAACATTTCATGACATTCCAAGAGTGCCCCTCCTCTCCACTTATAAAAGGCCCCCACCCCTACCACCTTACTCACACATTCAAAGCCTTTTGGCTCGGCCAACCTCTGCCCAAATACTCTCCCAACTTCCCTCCCTTACTCCTACATGCCTCACATTGGGCATAATTCTTCCCAAGGAAGCCTTTGGCTCAAATCAAAAGAGTTACCCGATTTTAAGGTAATGTCTTCGCCTATGTTATTTTGTTTTATTTTGCTTATCTGACCCCCTAAACTCTTTTTATTAATTTCTTTTGTAACAAAACCAGTATCCTAAATATACTAGGATTTTTTTATAAGAAGTATTCGAGCTACACTTACACACACCTACATCTAATGGTTAAAGAACATACTGTTTCTGTGGATGGCGAATTTCTGTCTCACGAAACGATGATTGTTCAACACTCATATAACACCTTCAAAGGTGGCCATTATGATGTCACTATATTTATATATGATATATAATATGTTTATGTTTTACTTAAGGTTCTGTATTTTTCATTTATGGCATACCTTTGTTGTTTCGATTATGGGTAAACACGATATTTTTATTTTAGGAAGTGCGGACTATCGCCCCCTCAAAGTGATTTGAATCGTTAATGCCAAATGTGGGATATATAAAGGATGGAGTAAATGATATTATATATGATATTATACTAGAATTATAATATAATTTTATATCATTATGATTTCATTAAATACGAAATTGAAACGAAAGTAGCGTTCATGCGTACGTACGGCTTACCGTCTCCATGGACGGTGCATTTCATTTCTTACCTCTAAACGTTATGGAATATTATAAATGCATGTCTATATGGGATATATATGAGATATATGATATCTATATCATGAATATAATTATGGATATAATGTATATTTCACCACATGAACAAAGTTTAATTATAATAAGTTTATTTTTGACTCAAGTACCAAAGATCTTCAAAACGACCGTTATTAAAGTAAATAATTACATAATTTTCATAAAATGGTAATAAGTGATATAAAATGAATAATAAACTTTAAAAAGGTTCTTAAGAAATTATAAATTAACTCTAGTTTATTATTCAGGAGATTAAAGAACGGTCGAGTCAAGACAGGACGCAAGGTAAGGGAACTTCTTAACCCAATTTCCATTCTTTGGGTTAATCTCCTACTTTCAAATTATGTCATGATATTATTATGTCCTATCTTGTATTTTTACTTTCATTATGTGTACTTATATTTAATACACATAATAGATCTATTTTATTTAAAAAAATGATCTTTGTGAGGGACTTCGTCTCAATCTCCTTTCATTGAGGCATATTTGGTTTTATACACAACTTTCCTTTATACGATGTATAAACCCCTTTGACTTTTACGCTTATTCAAAAGGAATCTTTTTATACGAAGTGTTTTAACAAACGACAAAAAGGAATGTTTTTCTTGTCGTACATATGCGGTGACAATGACTTCTCTGCCGCCATGGCCATTATTTGGGTTCCGGCTTCCTCTAAAAGCCATAACTTTTTTTAAATGAAATATAAATATCAAGTTTTAATTTTCTTTTATTTTGGTATTGAAAATGGTTTTTAAAGTCTTTTTATTATATCAATGTGTTGTATTTATATCTTGTGATTGAAATGTGGATATGTTATGTTTCCTTTATGCATATTTTATGTGATATGATTATGTTATGGTTTATGATATGTTTAAACCTATTCATATAAGGAATGAATTGGACTTAATAAGTGATGGATGGAGCCCGCTATAGCTCCTCGATGCATCGGTAGATCTCATGAGACAAACTAGTGTCTTGGCACGAGGCCTTGACAAAATGTTATTTGTGGTCTTGGAACGAGGCCTTGGCTACATGGTTATGATAGTCTGACATTATGAATTCCATCATTATGAAAGTGGTTATTGATATTGCATGTGATTATTGGACTAGTATAATATCCATGTGAGTAAGTAAATGGCATTATTTAATTTTATTTTTCCATATTATGCTGAAGTTCAGGTTTAAAAAGTCTTTTGTTTTAGTTATACATTTCCTTAAATGATAAGGTTTATGTCTGAAAGCTTCCGCAATATTGTTATCCTTACTGAGAATCTGAGCTCACCCCTTTTAATGTTTTAATATTTTCCAGGATGTGAAGAACTATTTTATGAATGACCTGCATGGATAGTCAGAAGAGGATAAGAGTGTGGACTATGGAGTCTTTGTTATTGTAGTTTTTCACTTTATGATTTAATGTAACATTTAAGAATGTATCTAGTGTTTCCCAGGCTACTAAACTAATCGGTCTTTCGAGACTTGATCTTTTGTGATCATGCCAATGCTATGAAGTAATGCACCGACTCTAGGTAACTGGGGTCGGGGCGTTACATAAAATGACACAAATGATCGAGTTGCTTGTAGTAAAATATCATACAAAAACATTGGTTTAGTTAATTTTGACCATAAATTAGTGATTTTATTAGTTTTTCATTTCCATTTACAGGATATGGAATTGAGAAATAAGAGGTATATTTATATGAAAATAACGGGAGTGACATCGTTTATCTTCAAATGATATAGCTTCAAGCGAAGAGAGTAACAATATGAATTAATCATTTGAATTATGTTCATATTTATTATGAATCAAAATATTTTTATTTTTTTCTATGTTGTCATATATTATTGAATATTAATATATATTTATAAAAAATTAATGTTGAATCTTCTATGTAAACATTTTTAGTAAAAAAAAATTTTACGATCTTTGTTTGCTGAAATCTTTGATTGAATGTATGTTTAGATACATTGTAGATAATACTTATTTGAAATCAAATTATAACCTGAATCTACTCATAAAAATAGGATTATAATCTTTGTTTTTATATAGTAACGAATGGTTATCTCTTGGGAATTATGTGAATTTGATTGATTCTTGAGATGAAATGTGATCCTCAAATATGAATCATTCCCTGATAATTTTCATAATCTTCTTCAACATTCACTGTCAAAAATGTCATCACAAAATTTTCATATCAAAATTCCATAATATTTTAGGATTTATGTGTTGTCTAATTGAGGTATACTTAAATGTTCTCAATAGTAATTAATTTTTGATACCATAAAAATGCATTTTAATATTTCATAATTGTGAGTTTTTATGAATCCCTTCAGAATTTTCACTTGTTGAAAATTTGTCTTAAATTTTAGGGTTGTGATTCCACTTTGGGGAGTTTAATCCTTAATACCTAATGGATTTTATTGGGTAAATCATTTTTCTTTATCTATTGAAAAATGGATTTTGGTATAATTTCGGGAGAATGTAATACATTTATCATTTAATTTGACCATTTAAACAAGAATTTGTTCGTAAGATATATATCCAATTGAATTATATAATGAAAATCTTAATCCATATTGATCTAATTATATCATCCATTCATTACCTTTAATTATTTATTCATCAATTTTTGGATGATTTATTTATTAAACCAATAAATTATCATTGACCACATCATATTTACTTTTCAATTGTTATAATATCTTAATTTATGTGAGTTTTTTCATCTAGAGGTAAATATAATTTTAGACATTCAATTGGAAACTAATTGATTTTTTTAAAAATAATTATTTAAAATTTTTATTTTAAATCATTTTTTAAAGGAGTTACCAATTTTTTACTTATGAAATTCAATTTTATGGGGCATTCATATTTTATACTTGATATAATACTTGAGGAAAAATATTTATGAAAATAAATTGATAGTGACATTCCGATTTTCATTTTTTGATATGTAGTTACTACCATTGAATGAGACAAGAAATTGCGTGACAGCAAGGAATATATTAAGTGTGGGGGAATATGATGTGGTATTTATTTCAAATGTTTTCTACATTAATGTTATAATTATATTATTTTTCAGTGGTAAAATATCCCTTAAAATAGTTAAATTATTTCTTTTTATATTTTTCAATTGATTTGGTATTTTAAAGAAATAATTTTTGATTTATTATTTTTTGTTTAAAGTGAAATATATTTTGAGTTATATGATTTTAAATTACTTTTTCTTTTGATAATTTTTTTTAATTATTAAAATATTTATTTTACTATAAATTATCTTATAATTTTATTTATAAAATAATTTAGTTTTTTATAACATAAATATTTAAGTATGTTCTTTATCAATTTTTATCACACTTTTTTATATTAATTGATTAATTAAATAATTAATTAATAATTTTTTAATTTATTATTTATTGTTAATTTTACATGTTTCAAAACTCTATTTAATTTTAAATAACAATTTATACTTCAATTTATGTGTTCTAAGTTGGTTTAATTTATTCCATATTTGTTTAGATTTTTTTATTTTTTTAATAACTCATATAATTTATTTTGTTTTCATTTAATTATTTCACTTATTATTTATTCATATATTTATTTACTACATAGTCCACATTTCTAGTTTGATGGTTCTCATGTATCAATTTTTTTGGACATTCCATACTTATCAAACATAAAAATAATACTCATTTTTTCAAACCCATAGAAACATCACATATCCCTTTTATTTATAGGTTCACATAGTCGATATTCTACCCCGCTACATAATAGAATTTGAAAATACCCATGCATCTAAATACCTAAAATTGTCCTCATAATAAAATCCAATGATCTATAATTATAACTATAATGTAGGTTACACTGAAACTTGGATGAGGATCAAGCTTATTCAATGATGTGCTGGCTATGGGGATGATCGAGGGAGATCATGATTTCAAACATCATCATCATCATCAAGAGAACCATTTAATCATGACCGACAAAGCACGAGATCTATTGATTTAATGAATTATTTTAACAATTGAATATGATAGCATTTGACCCTATACCGATTGATGGTAGAAACATAGAGATTGATATTCATGATAATAGAATCCACAAAACTAACGATTTGCAACATTCTCGCCACTCTTTCCCAAATGAATCCATGATAAAACTATTTTTATGAAATCATAAACATAATTTTAGATGTAAATGAAGTTATTTTTCTGGTATATGCCTTTAAAATAAGAGTCCATTGTTGAAAATATGAGGTGTTGAGAATTAATGAAGATGGTAATGAAGATAGACAACGTTTCATACTGAGATTCAATGGAACTGTCTTTTTTCACTGACAAAACCAACTAAAATCGAAGAGGCTTTATATTGATTCTAAATCAAGGACCTGACCAAGGCTAAGACCATGTTAACCAATTTAATCTATGTTCATTAGATATTCCTCTTCACATGTTAGAAAATTTGGGAACCATGCACACCATAATGCTTCAACTTCAGATTTGGGAGTTGGCACACATTTGGTGATTGGTCTAATATGTGTGAAAATCTATATACACCACTAGAGGTGTTCTATAAACCCAATGAAGGGTCTTTATGTGTATCTTATTCGAGGATATCATCCTGATTTAAGATGGTGGTTAGTTATGTTCATGAATTTTGAATCTAATTTTGAGGAATATTGTGTAGTAAAATAGTGGAGAAGAAAATATTATGGGCACTATTTAATGTGAAATTGAAACATTATAAAAAAAATAAAATATATAAGAAATTTATGTATTGAAATAAATGGTATCCAAATGTGTGATTTTTTGGATGATCATGGGAGGTTTATGAAAGATTTTTGAGGCTATATTAAACAAGGATACATGTCTAGGTTCTTCTGCCTTTTTGTATAATAGAAATTTCACAAGGGGAAGTGATATTTTTTAAATAATCTTTCTCACATCGCATAAGGAAGACGTAGCATAGAGAAGTTTCCACTTATAGGGATCTGGTAATCTATTATTTTTCTTATTGTTACCTTATTTTATTCATTAAATCGGGCCCCTAAACCCTTGAATTCATCTATAACCTTTGATTCTATATTATTTATCTTCTCTCCGTCCTCTTTATCTTCTTCTTCTGCTCCTCTATTCAATAATTCTCTACATTATAAATATTTTTTATATATTTTTTCATTTTATATTTCTTCATTTTGTGATCATTAACATATGTAAGGATTGGACTAATTTTTCAATCTAGGACTAGGTTAATAATATTGATTGTTCCTGGAGAACAAATATCTTTTTGATGCTCTCTTTATTCATCACTTTTGGTCAACTATGGACAGAGAGTTAGTGGATACGACCACCCACTCATTTGTTCATAAAAAAAATTCAACTTTGTTCCCCTTTATTATTTTTTCCGCTTATTATCCTAGAAGATTGATATAAATCTGGGGAGATTTTATATAATTGTTTATCTTGTGGTGATCACTTCTTTACGGAATATATTTTGTGAGAATCATTTTTGAAAAAGTGATTTGTCACACATTGAGGAAAGAAATCATGTTCAGGATGACAATTTGTGCGTGATTATTCACTATTATAGGATAGAGAGGAGTTTGTGTTGAAACATTGAGAAAGCATTGAGTGACATTGAGTGTTTAATGTAAAAACATTAGGTCGGTAATAGTTAGTAAATATATCATCTTCCCTAGAATTTGATTTATTCTTGCTAACATTGTTTTCTTTTTCTCTTATCTATTTCATTGTTTCTTTTTATTTTCCCCCATCATGTTCACATTCATCATCAATATTTGTTTTCTTTTTTATCATTAAAAAAATAAAAAAATTGATGTATCACTAGGATAGAAACATTTCTTCATTAAGACTGACCCTTGGGTTAGCTAGTATACAATATCTAGGCAAAATAAAAATGTATATTTTATTGTTCAAAAGTAAATCTATCAATACTATGTTTAAAAAATTAATATTATTATGTTATAAATAATTATATTCCATTTTTATGGAATGAAACCTAGAAAAAAGAATAAAAATATTATCAATGTACAAAATATATATAGGGGCCTCCCTCATGGGAAATATGATGATTCTATAGCTAGAGTTCGAACTGATAAAATTATAACTATATTTGGGAAGAGGAATCAAGATATGCTAAAAAACCATTCCTAAAAATATTATCCTACTACACCTCAATGTGGTGAAACAATGTTTGAAAACTATAATTTTCCCCAAACATTATTATTATAGGGGAACATTAATCCATTTGTTCCAGATAAATGGATCACATCCTTGACGATTAAATTTCTTTATTTGGGAATTAGTGAAAAAGATAATGTTATCATAGAAATTTATCATTTTAATAGAAATTTTTTTCAGTATTTTTCATTTATCAATGAAAATAAAAATTCAAATGTAATAAAAAGTGTGGAGTAGAAGAATTTAAATATGATATTTTTCGAAAAAAAAATTCATCCTAAGAAATGACATGATATGAATAGTAAATTCTTCAAACTAAGGAAAAAGGAAGTTGATATTTTATTTGAATATGAATATAAATTTACAAGGTTAGTTACTAATTTTTTGGATAATATATAAGATCTATGGGGAATGATTGAAAATTTTTTTATAATCAAAATTATATCTTTTTAAGGGTGTTAGTATTTCAGACATCTTTAGTATATGATCATATAGTTTCATGTCCCATCATGAAAAAGAATGACTTATCAGAATCATTTGTTTGATAAGGAAAAAATGAATTATTTGAGCAATGTTGCACATTATTATGTGAAATATATAAAAATAGATAAACGAAAGGGTTGATTTCTAATATTGTAATAATTTTGAGGAAAACATTGTGAAAAAGGCGGCTCTAGCTCCAAGAACAGGTCTTAATGGATTGCCACTTTTGGAACTGTCAGGGCATTGTGAGCCCTGCCACTTTTTCTACTCTAAAAATATTTATTTTGACGCACAAACCTAAACTTTTTTCTATAGCTAAGCCAAAAATTAAATTCTCTTTAATGTTTAGAAATCTATGTTCTTATTGTTATAATTATTTAGGTGCTTGAAAAACTAGGTCATCTATTGAATCTCTTTGGACGTTTTATCCCGACTATTTACAAAATGTTAGTGTTTTATTTTCCACTGATAAAATGTTATCTTTTACATTTCTCTAATTGGAAGGACTAATATATGTACGATGATCTGTGAGAAAAATTGATATCAGGACTATAGGTCCCTTTGGAGAGATCTTGTTGATTTATCCCGCAACACTCACGACCCCTGGATTGTGTTAGGTGATTTCAATTCTATTCTAACCCCCAGTGAGAAAATTGGTCATTCCTTCTCCTCTATTGCTTTGAGAGATTTTAGAAGTGATATTGATAATTGCAACCTATTAGAATTTAATCTCACTGGTGCAAAGTACACATGGTATAGAAGACACTACAATAGGGTAGTTGCAAGAAAACTGGATAGGGCTTTCGCTAACTCTCAAGCTCTAGACTATTGGGATATCATCTCTAGGATCACCTTAACCATTCTTAATTATAATCATAATCCTATCCTGGTCAGTCTCAGATCTAATAAGATGAAAACCATTTTCCCTTTTAGATTTAACAATTCATGGTGTTCTGACTTAGATTTCTCTAACATCATAAAAATTTTATGGGAGTTTATGAACCATCACAAAGATACTTTTGCCTATATTACTAATTTAAAGCACCTCAAACAATGCCTTAAGGGCTGGTGTAATTAAAAATACAAGGAAATGGATAACGATAAATCTATCCTTGAAAAAGATCTTTCCCAAATTCAACATAACTCTACTTGCTCTGATTTTTCTACTGACCCACAATAAGAAGTCGACACTGCTTTCAAACTGAATTCTCTCATTGTTTTAAATGACAACATTAGTAAGAAATTTTTTAAAGCAAAATGGATTTCTGATAGTGAGAGATATACTAAGATTTATAACTCTCTAAAAAGAATGAGAAAGGTTTTTCATCCACTTGCCTTCCTTAGAGATATTGAAACCCTTCTTGAAATAGAGGAGGCCATTACTACTCGTGTGATTAACTACTTTGAAAAAATTTCAATGGAACAAATATTAATAAAGACATTTGTCTTGAGATCATTCCAATCTTGGTGAATGAAAAAGATAACCTCTCTCTTATAATAATCCCTCTTGAATAAGAAGTTAAATACACTCTCTTCAGCCTTAATCCTGATAGTGCCCCGGGCCCCATTGTTTTAATAATGGTTTTTTCAACATCATTGGGAAGTCATTAATATGGATGTGTGCAATCTTGTGAAATCCTTCCTCTCTAATGTGGATCTCCCTTATGGTCTAAATGCTCAATTCCTTACTTTAATCCCCAAAGTTGACAATGATTCTGAAATTCATCTTTTTTGGCCCATAGAGCATATTTACTCTTTCTATAAAATCATCACCAAACTTCTTTCCAATAGACTTTCTTATCTTCGCCAAAAAATTATTTCATGGAATCAATTTGGTTTTATAAAGGGAAGGAACATGCATGATTGCATTTTCCTTGCCTCGGAATGCACCAACACTCTAAACAATACTAATATAGGAGGTAATGTCACCATTAAACATGATATTAATAAATCCTTTGACACCATTGACTGGAGCTTTATATTCATGGTTTTGGAAGCCTTCGGTTACAATGATATTTTCATCAGTAGAATCAATTCCTTGTTCATTTCGGCCTCTATTTCTATTTTTGTTAATGGATCTCCTAAGGGATATTTCAATTATACCAAGGGAATCAGGAAAGTTAATCCTTTATCTGCACTCCATTTTTTCATAGCTGAATATTACCTTAGTAGGCTTCTCACCAACTTGGTTACTCAAAAAAAACATAAACATATTCAGGCGGCAAGAAACTTAAGTGTGCCTACACATCTTTTTTATGCCGATGAAATCATTCTTTTCTTAAAATACGATATAAAAATTCAAAATCTTAAAAATGGCTTGACCAAATATAAAGAAATCTCTGGTCAATCAATTAGTTGGGAGAATTATTTTATCTTCTATGGGAAAAACTCTTCTCATAATAGAAAAAATGATATTGTAAATTGTCTCTATATCAAGGAATGATCCTTCCCCTTTAAATACCTTGTTGTCCCTATATTTTGGGGAAGGCCTAAAACTATTTTCTTTTCCGGCATTATTGACCAAGTGGTCAACAAGATTTCCTCGTGGAATGGTAAATCTCTCTCTATGGTGGGAAGGATCTTTTTGGTGGAATCTACTATTGTGTCAAAGATGGTCTACTTTATGATTCCCTATAAATGGCCTATCGGTCTTCTAAAAAAATTAATCTGTATATCATTAATTTTATTTGGACTGGTAGCATTCTTGAAAGGAAACTTGTGACAATCTCAAGGGATACTTGTTGCAAGCCGTTTGATAAAGGTGGTATTCGTATTAAAAAACAATGTCTCTTTAACGACGATCTTTAAGCAAGAATCACGTGGATATTGATTAATAACAACTCTAATTCCATCGCTTTCCATAGAAACATATTCACTGGAAAACTTAGGAAATGTAATTTGAACTATGTCCAATCATCCATCTGGCCCCCCAGTAAACAATCTTTTGCACACATTATGACCAACTCAAGGTGGATGGTTAGTGTTGATTCTTCCATAAATTTTTTGTTGGATAATTGTACTGGTTCCCCTCTTATCACTAAGTAACATGCTAACTCTATTCTGGTAAATACAAATTGTAATATTAATGATATCAAGATTTCTGGTAGATATGACCTTTCTGATAACATCATTCATATTATTGATAATTATCCCTATGAAAATGATGATTTTCTTATATGGGAACCTCCTCCAAATGGTATCCTTGACTCAAAAAAAATACAATCATAACATTACTAATCCAAATCACAGCTTCGTTTGGTTAAAATACTTTAATAAGAACTGGATTAAGCCCTTGAGACTTAATCTTGTCTGGCGTATTTCCCACAATTGTGTTCCCCCAGAGGTATGTCATCAATCATTTAGAATACAACTTTGTTCTAAGTGACATTTTTTCCATCAGCACAGGGAATATTCTAACCATCTGTTTTTGTCTTGTTCTATAACAACAACGCTTTGGAATTATATTACTGACATGTTTGGATGTAGATGGTTACATTCAAACTCAATTAGTACTCAAATAAAATTTTATGTGGAGCTATATTCTTCACATCAAATAAATAATCTCTTCTTAGCAGTGGTGGAAGATCTCTTACATGTGATATAGTGTGATCAGAATGCCATTATTCACAACAATTACTCATTCAATCTTAATGCAGGTCGTACACTAATTTGAATGGCCATCAAGGATGACACTTCAATTCAAAAATCCTATTGTGATAACTCTGTTGGTGATTTTGAGATCCTTCATCCCCTTAGAGTTGATGGTATATACAGGCAACCGAAGCACACCATTGAAGTTTTCTGGAAGAACCCATGATTAAAGAGGATCTTAATGGAGCATCCAATGGAAATCCTAGACCTAGTGATTTTGGTGCGATTTTCCAAGATTCTAATGGGAGATTCCATGGATGCTTCTTTGGAAACTATGGTACAACCTCATCCTTTCAGGCAGAAATGATGGGTGTGATTCACGTTGTGGACTTCATCATGTAAAAGGGCCAGAACAACATCTGGATTGAGAGAGACTCATTTTCCGTTGTTCAAGCTATATTGAACGATGAATTACATCTAGAATGGCCTATCACTACTCTCTGGATGAGATGCCTAGCCTCTCTTATGGAGATCAAATACATTTCCACCCACACCATTCATGAGGCAAACAAGGTTACTGACAGTCTTCCTAATATGGGTATCAGTCAGGGTCTTACATGGAAGGATGATATTCCTATTAAGCTCCATCCTCTTTATGAAGGGGATTGTAAAAAATTTCCTTACATCAGAATCATTTAACCCCCCCCCCCCTTATTGACTTAATAAATTTTTTCTTGGTCCTTGACTGAGACACTACCTGTTTTAAAAAAACAAGGAAATGATTATGTGCATAATATAATTGATATTTAATATCTTATATATAGTGTTCTAGAAACACCAATCATAAATTCAAATTTAGCTAATTCTTTATTTGATTCTGGATCTTCATAATATTTGTAATCGTCTAGATCAGAAAGTGAGATTAGGTATTTCTCAAGCACATTATGAAGTGAGTTCTCAATTAGGAATTATATTTGAGATATTACTACAACATGGATATGTTTTTTAGTTCCCATTATGACATAAAACATACTCTATTATAAAAATTAATTATTATGCCGATTATTGACATTAATAAAATACATATTAAGGATTGCATTTTAATTGATAATGAGAAAACGTATTTCTGAGAGAAGGGTATTTTTGTTCTTTATGGATACATAGAATCCATTTTCATCATTGGAGAGACTACCTCATCTAAATCATGTCTCTTTACACCTGCAATATCTCTAAATAATGAAATATAATAGAAAATGTGTAAAAAACTATGAATATAGAATATATCTATAAAATAGAGGATGTGCCTAATGTGAATGAATTCATTGATGTGTTTCCAGAGGTACTACATAGATATCCTCTAGAGTATGACCCTGAAATTTTCATAGATCCTTTCCCTAAAGAAAAACTGATATCTAATAATCTTGTACAGGGTTCCATAGTGGGATTAGTTTAGTTTTTATTCATAATAAATGTAATTTTTTGTTATGGGATTAGTAATACATAGTGTTTTACTATAGGGATACCATATACACTTCATTAAGTGAAAAAGATGGGTTTATGACCTAGTGTATTGGTTATAGGGTAATCAATGGCACTATTATAATAGAAATTAATCTATTTCCCCACATTAGTATCTTGTTTGATCAAAATCAAAGAGCTCAATATTTTTCCATGATTGATATAAAATATGGGTATCATCAATTTCTATTAAATAGGGAAGATATTCCAAATAAATCATTTTATATGAGGTATAGACATAAAATCATTATAGTGAATCTCATTAGATTAATTAATGTTCCCTATATTTTTATATATATAATTAATTGAGTATGGATTGATTATATATATAGTTTTTATGGTATTTATTGATTGTGTATAAATATAATATAAAAGTAATTAATTATAAAAGAGTGATATGTGAATCATTATTAAAAATATTTTAAAAAGTGGTCATATTGATAATTTTTAGAAAATGGTTTGTGCCTTTATGAATTTTCTTTTTCAGGCCATATTTTCTTTAAGAATGGAATATCTCTTGATAATTGAAAAAAAAAAGAAATTATGGAATGTCCAACAATGATGAATATAATTGTGGTACATAATTTCCATGGATTAGTAGGTTAATATTGATGATTTCGTCAAAAGTTTTTTCAATTAGCATACTTGTTAACAAAGTTGACACATAATGGGGTAAAGTTAATATGGTCAAAAAATGTAGAGCATGTTTTGAAGAATTAAATTGGATGTTGTAAAATGAACTAATATTTAATTTACTATTGATATGGTATGAAGTTTTGATATATAGAGATGAATCAATGTTGGTAATTGGATTTATCCTAATGTATAATGGTATAGTTCATACATATGAATCAAGGCAGTTAATGATTCACTGTAAAAAGTTTCCAACACATGATCAAGGTATGGAAACTATAATCATTTCATTTTAAATATAGATTCGTTATCATTATTCTAAAATATGCGAAATATATATATAGAACAATAATTTGAAATACATATTATCATAGAAAGTTGTCAAAATGAGGAAAAAAGATCATAAGAACTAATCAAGGATTAGTATTTCATAATACACTACCATATTGTGTTGGAAATTAAGGTGGTTGAATTGTTGAGTAGAAAATAAAAAAAATATTTACTACATGAGGATTGATAAAAATCCAATTTTCATGAATTTGGTAGTGTTGGATATGCGAATAGTTAATGAAGGGGAATATAACATCTATTCCAAATGATATATAAACCACCCATATTAAATAAAATAAAAAATTTCTAGATAGATTATATGAATATATAAAATAAAATCAAAGATATGAATGATGGGAAGTATATATATAAATTTCATCTTTGAAAATTTTATTTTGAAATTTTGAATGAATATATATTTTATATCTATGCATGAGTTAGAAAATGAATTCTTATATGAATTTATTTGACTAAATTTCTTTGTATATCTTGTTATTACAAAAATGTATTAGGACTTAAAGGAACATATTTTCTAGGATTATATGAAATTAAAAATTATGGACTATATATCAAGATTCTTGGCTTTTCAAAAGGTGAAATATGGAGATAATATCCTAATTGAATCATAAAACCTATACAAGTTTCTATGTGGAAATGAGATGATAATGTTTTGGACTTTGTTAGTAGATTTTTAGAGGTTCCTGGATGGAATGATGTCATATGATTTATTGACGATCCCTTTAGAAATTACACAAATTTCCCCACTACTCCGGAAAATATAAATGTTGAGAATCTAGTGAGACTTTAGAAAAATTAATTGTTGAGTCTTCATAGTGAAAATCTTTCTATTTTTTCTTATCCTGATTTATCAATTATATCAAAATTCTGGAAGAGTCTACTAATATATTTAGACACTGATCTATATTTGGGAACCTCCTATCATCCTCAAACTGATGGTATATATGAATTGACTATTCAAAACAAAAAACACATATTGAGGTCATTCTTACTAGACAATAAAGGTATATAGGATCGTTATTTACTTTTGTGAAATTTTCATATAATAATAGCATCTATATGAGAATCTAAATGACCCCATATGAGGTATTATAGAGAAAATAGGTGTTTCACAGCAATGTTTTGTGATAATGGTGGTGAATGGAATCTTGTAGGCCTAGATATTATTGAGTATGCAACAGTGAATGAGAAGACAATTTTGAATCATATTAGGGTAGCTCAAGGTACACAATAAGTTTATAATGAAAATGAAATTAGGGATTTATATTTTCATATTTTATATCATTTTTTATTAAATGTATCTCAATGGAAATGTATTATATGAGTTGGAAGAAAAGTAAATATATGTCCTATATATATCAAGTCTTTTGAATATTTGGAAATAATAAGAGTTATTGATTACTAAATAGAAATTCCACCTAACATCTCTAATATTCATGATGTGTCCAATTACTCTTTTTTGAGGAAGTATCTGAATCAACCAATGCATGTACTAATCTTTGAAAAAAAATATAATCAAATTAATCAACTAGTAAAGATACTTTGTATAAATAATTATATTGAAGATATGATGTTGCAAGTTGAAGAAGATATATTGAAAAACTACCAATTTATTTTCATATGGTAAAATTCATCAAATTTCAATGATGAATTATTTAAGGGGGATTAACGTGATGCTCAATATTTAATTATTGTGTACAGGATTTTCTTTCCAAAGAAAAAAGTTTATATGAAACATAAATTTTTTAAATAATATGATTAATACCATAATTTACAAACCAATTAAATTTAATTTGATAAAATGAAATTATTTTTATAATTTATCATTTCAAAATTATCTTATGCTTAATTTTTGGGAATTTTTTGAAATATATGAAAATTGTATGAGTAGTGAAAATGATGTTTTTTTTCAAAAAACATCATTTTTTTCATTAATTAAATAAATTTAAAAGACTCATTATTTTTTGATATGGTTTTAAATTAACATAATATAAAATTATTTAAAAATATATAATTAATTTCTGTATAATATAATATATATTTTATTTTCATATAAGATCATATTTTTTTATTAAAAATGATATTATCTTTGGAAATAATTTTTTTTCTGTTTTGGAAACGAATTTAAAATTTTATTTCTACTAAATATAGAAATTTAATTTGATAAAATGTTTTCCATAAATTTATTTACTATTTGATGATTTTCAGAAGGTGAGTTTTTTTTAATTTCTCTATAAAAGATGAATTGTTAGTGAATAGAAAAAAATATTATTTTTTTATATACTATAGATATTATGAGATCGTCATAATAAAATAAAGAGTTAAAAATTTATAAATATATTTTTAAGTTATATTTGCATTTATGGAGTAAAATAATACATTTAAAATTTTCTTATTGAATGTATGAACCTATGATTGAAATTTTGAAGCCTAAGTTATATTTTATTACAATAAAAACTAATTTTTTTATTCAATTAATTTAATTAAGTTTTAAAATAAATTTCTATAATTTAGAATGGTTCAAATTAAAAATAAAATTAAATGATTAATTAATAAACCCAAACAATCATTTAAATAGTCAACCCTTAAAATATTTGGCTTAAATGCTGAAATTGTCAATATTTTACCCTAAAAACCCCTCTCATATAGTATAAATACTCTTTTATTACACCTTGTAAAACTATTTCCTAATAGCTTTATCCAAACCAATAAATATCCTATTACATCTCCAAATTCCCTAGATACATCATATAGGTCCTTCTCTTACAAAATTCCAATTCTATAAAGAGTATGGTGTAAGCCAAAGGAGGTCTCTGAAAGTTTTGGTAATCTTCTTCCCCGATTCATTAAAAGTATATTTCATATTCTAAATACTATATATATATTGTGTTAGTACTCTAATAATTTATCTATTATCATAAATATACTTATATTTTATTATGATTATGATAATACAACTTTCCACCACTTTCCATCGAATGTGGAATGAAAGAGTCTCTCATAAAAACATGTGGACTACCACCTCCACAACACGATATGATTCATTTTCCCTCACTACCACACATTTATTAAATTTATTACTAATTTAATATATATATATATATATATATAATATTTATTATATATGTATTATTTATTAATTAAAAAGTATAATTTAGCACAATTTTATTTTCTTTATCAAAAATTGACAACATCGTTTACACCTAAGTAGGAGAAACTCTCTCCACGAACATTGTAATTAATTTTTTTCTTCATTTTATATACTATAATAAAAAAGTTTTAAATTAATATATATGATATAAATATATATTCAAATTCTAATTTTTATGGGACCATTTTTTAAATTAATGTAAAAACATATGAATTGAAACATACATAAAAAATGAAGAATTTGGAACCTGATGTTTTAAGGATAAGGGCATACTTTTAATGAATGGGTGATAGGATGCTACAAGTAAATTATATATGTTATTACATCTTATAATATAAATATTTCATGGAATTATAATAAATATAAATTTATTATATTGTATGTCATGAGAACATTGAAATCAAGTCAGACCAGAGGTAAGAGTTTATTTTATAATCATATCATTTTTTTATGTTTTTTATGATTAAGTTTTAATTGGAGGAATTATATGATATTTTTATATTAAACCTAATATATTTTCTTCTATTATGGTTATTTTTACAAGATATTATTTTCCAATTTTTTTCTCTCTCAGATAAAAAATAATGGGAAAATTATTTCAAGGAAAAGAGACTTTGAGTTTCTTTTTTGTTAGAAATAATTTTATTTCATTTAAATATTTTATATCAAAAGAAATAATTTTTTAAATTAATTTTTCATTTATTAGCTTCATTTTTACCCATTTTTTGAAATTATATAATTGTTTTTGAAGGTAATATTCTTGTCGTTTTATAAACAAATTACTTTAACAAAGGTGTGAACAGAATCATTATTTCAATATTGACTATATGAATGAATTTTTCCTCTTTTTAGATTATAATTTTCCATTATGTATCTTTACAATTTTACCCGATTTATTTGTAATAATTTTATTCCATAATATTCTATAATTTTTTATATTTTAAATAAGTAATGTCAAAATAAAAAAGATATTTTTTCCAGATATGTTCCACATATATTTTAAAATTATTTGAATATATTTTAACATAATTGAATTAATATTATGCTTTATAAGGGATATAATCTAATTATACCATCCACCATATTACACTATATGGATTATGATAATATTTATTTATTAATTGACTAGGGTAAATATTATTATTTTGTATTATAGTTTTCAAATTTAAATGTTTATGTTGATTATGTATTGATTTTTTATTCGTTTTTTTCTTATGATGAATGAATTGGAAGTAGTATGTGATATTTAGGTCTCGTTATATCCCCTTGATGCATCGGTAGGTCTAATTAGAAAATCTAGTTAGGGTATTTGGAAAATACCTTAACTGTTTATATAGGATGTCTTAGAACAACTCCTTGATTGTATGATTATGATGACTAACATTATAAATTCTATTATTATGAAATATTTTATCATTATCCATGTAATTATTTATATTACTTTAAAATCCATATACATAATCCACTTTCATGTAATTTCATTAATTGAATATATCATTATTTTTAATCATTTCCATGCATATTATTCATTCATTATTATTCTTGTAATCGATTTTGTTTATGCATTCCCTTCCTGAGTATATGATCTCACAATTTATTGTGTTTTCATTTTCTTGGATACTAAGAAAGGGTTTATGATGGATTTATGGAACATAAAAGAATATGTGATAATGTTATGACTAGAATATTATGTTGTTTTCCATTCTCTCAAATATAATGTGAGAATCGTGTATATATCTAGTCCCCCAATAAAATTTAAATATATGATCTCTCAAAACAATATCATACTTATCTTTTCAAAATGTAGTAAAATACAAACATTCATCATGTTTCTCGAGTAAGGGGGTTACATTTAATGGAAAGTATATCCATCACCGAAGATGAAACTATTATAAAGAAGTAATTTACCCCTAGAAACAATTTAAAATTCCACGTAAAATTGATTAAATGTGGAATAAAAGAAACATAGAATAATATATTGGAATATGAAAGATTATAACTTAATGAAAAGAATTTGGGTTAATAAAAATCTTTCTTTTATGTCTGTATTTCATGGCGCATGTATATTTCCTCTTTAATTACCAAATTAAGTGTATTAAATAGATGATTAATAAAATTATTCATGTATATTTCATTTTCTAGATCGGATTTTCATCATATTTCATTATTTTAATGAATGGTATAGAATTTAATCAGCCACTTGTTGTTGTTAGGTTATTTCTCAAAGACTTCTTTGATATTTTGACCATAATCAAAGTATTTATAAAATAGTATCATAATTTCTAAAATTATAGAAATATATTTTATTTTTAATTACATTAGAAAAATTTTACTTCACCTCAATATGCTTTAAAAAATATAATCTAATTTTTAAACATGTCTCAGTATGATATAATTTTTCAAGTTAATTTTATGATGACCATTTATTATTAATATTTTTAATAGAATTCCATTATCATTCCAAAATTTTAATCATGTCATAAACATAATATTTATTAATTAAATACATGTTTTTCACTATCAATGTATGGTTGGGTTGAATAATTATTTATGTAATTCATGGAGGTTGACATCTAACCATAACTTGAGTGATGATTTCATTTTCTAATGGATGGGATGAAGTTGGAAAATTTTAAAAACTTGTATTTTTAAATTATATATTTCATTAAGACTTAATATGTTTGATATATTGTGATATATATAACATCAAACCACAATGAATTGTGGAATACTCTATAACTATTAACATGTAGTCATAAAATTAGAGGGTAAAAATATTGGTATCAAAATATGAAATATGTATATAAATAAAAATAACGGTTATTATTAATATTAATTCATTGATAAGAAATCAATTAGTCTAGTTTGTAACTAATAAGGTTGATCTAGGATTTAAAATGAAACCCTTCTAAACTTGGATATTTTGTGATATATTTTATGTAACTAAATATGGTATAATTAAAAGATATTATTTATATGACTAATATGCTAACATAAAATTTTATTAGTAATTAATAGTAAATAACAATAGGAATAGCTAATTTTTGAAAAAAAAAATCAAATTAAAATAGTTCACATTATATATTAATATATTTATTTGAATGCTAAATTTTAAAATTTTAAAAGAATAGTACTAATAAATGAAAATAATTATTTTGTCTTAATATTATTTTTTTAGTTTTTTTCTAAGATAATTTATTTTTGGGTATAGGGGACAAATGAGGTTTTTTATGAAGCTACAGTGGTTATGGATATTTTAGGAAGTAAGTATAACATATATAATTAAAAAACATTATCACTAATCAAATATTTAATTAACTATTAAAAATATACATTTTATAATACTATCATGGATTTATAAAACCAATTTTTATCATTTTATTGAGATAAGTGATATCTTCTAATAAAAGAAACCATTTTTTATCTTTTCTTTTAATTAAATATTATTATATAAAATGAATTTTTTCCATTCATTTTAAGACACTAAAAAAAAAATTTAATAACAAGGTAATTTATATTATTTAAATCAATTACACTGAATTTCTTATCCCACTCATAAATTTGGAACTTAAAATAACGTTTTTCAAAAAACATGATTTCAAGAATTACATGTGCTAATATTAAAATTAATTATTATTACAGAAATAAATTTTATTTCATTAACTAAATTTTATATTGGGAATTAGTTGATCTAAATTAGATAATAAAACTATTTTTTATATGAATTAAAAGTAAATTATTTAGGTATAAATTAGTTACTGTGGTAAAACCAAAAATATTAAAATGTAAAAAAACATAAAAAATGACTTGAAACATTGATATTTTTTCAAATGATATTTAAAGGATTTAGAGAACATTTTATACCCCAAAATCAGTTATTTATCACTATTGGATGTAATGAATAACTAATATCATCATTCCAGTATTAAAAAACAATGGGTTTTCACAAAAGTACCCATTTCTTCAATTATTGAAGAGGATTAAATCCCTAAATTTAATAATATACAATATATACCTAATTGTTGTTAAACACTTCATAGTTTTTCATTCAAATATGTCCATTTAATGGTATCAATCCTCTTGTATCCATATGTTAGTATATTTCTTTTATTTCTAAATAGACTTTTAAGAGAATGTCTAAGGAATGAATGTTTGGGTTAATTAATATTTATCCATTAATTTTTAGTCATCAAATTAAAAATATATCCCAAAATTTACTAAAAAGGGATAAATATCATTAAAATATTTTGGAGATCTTATATTAATGGAAAAAAATTATTTTTTTTTTCTATCCACTAAGTCAAACAAAATAATGTCGATTGTTCATTTATGTTGACTGCCACCTCTATGAATTTAGATTCTTATTATTTCATCAACACCTAACATAGATGAATTTAAAAAATATTTTATGTTATATTAATATTTTTACATTATTAATATTATATATTTATAATATTGGATGTTATATATGTGATATGAATTAAAAATGATCATAATAAACATGACCCGAAAATATAAACATATTAGACTACCTTTCTTAATCTATGTTAATTTTATAAAGATCTATATAACAACATAATTTTTATGAAAAAAATATATTAAAGAAAATATACCAATGCTATTATTTATATTATGAAGATATTGTACTACACCATTAATGTTAGTAAACTTCAAAAAATAATTACATAGAAATTGACTGGAATACCTCAATTTACTAACAAAAGAAAACATATATAATAAATAAATTTCATATAATAATAAATGGAACTAAATAAATGATATATATATGAATAATATTCCTTTTAAGGTACATAATAAACTATGTTATCCTATTCAATAAGTTTGGTGTATTTGAAAAGGGAATCAGGATCAAGATAAGGGTTTCTGTTTTCATTTTAAAATCATTGTGACATGTTCGATATTGTGAACCATAATTTATATAATATATTTTATTATCTAATAAATATACTTCAATAATTATTAATATCATTCATTTAATGATAATTTAATTACTATTTTTTTGTATCCCCCTTATTTTATTTGATTCTTAAAATACCATTATTGTAAGGATTAATGTCAATTCAACTCAATTTTTTTGAGAAAAAAGGATTTTTCTTAAAATTATTTCACCAATATTTATTTCCTAAACCATAATGAATTATATAAAAGTAATTCATATTCCATTATATTTTAAAATTTCCTTTTAATTAAAATAATTTATCATTATAAAAATTAATTTTCAAAAATTATATCAATGTTGATAATTATTTTTATCCTCTTTGATGTCATTTCATCTCCTTATCCATATTTTCCATTCCCACTATTATTATCCTTTATAAATCAAATCATAATAATTTTTTATATATTGTGAAATTCAAATTTCCCTACCACTTTTTAAGGGTATTTTTTCCCACTTTCTTGGGGTATGTATTCAAAAAAAATATTTTCAATAAAATAAAAACAAAACTCTTTTACCTAAATACTTTTTAATTGACACATCAATTTGGGGATATACCCATATTTTTTTATTTTAAAAATAAATTTTCATATACATTTAGAAACATCGAAATATTTTTTATATAAAATCAATTTCAAATTTTACATATGATATGTTTTACAAATAAAAGAATATATTTTATCCTTTGTGTGTGAACTTAATGTTCCCCAGCCTTTTTTTTATATGATACTTTATATATACTTTTTCATGGTTTGTTAAATAAATTATTGTTCTACTAGTTATATAAAATACTTATTTTTAAATTATTTCAAAATATTATTGGTATTTCTTATTTCCATATGTATTATTTTCAAAAACTCCTAATAGTGTTATTCATATATGTCATTTCCTTTTGACATATCATTTGGTTGATCGGATAAATTATTAAAATGATACCATATACCAAATATATCTAGATGGATTATTTAATGTTATTTTCAATCAAATAAATGTTCCATCACTACCTTTTTCATTCCAAAACATCCTCTATTATAGAAGTAATTTTTTTCTAATTCCATTCTTATATAAAATAGTTCAATGTGTTCTATTTATGAATGTGTTGTTTATAAATATAAAAATATTTTCAAATTACATTATTCACTCTTCAGATATATATTGATCATCCCTCCACATTCATTCATTAGATGGATTGTGATTATTTTTTATCTGGGTATGTATTGGGATATCATATGTTGTTGTTAAAATACAAAATATTATGTATTACTAAGGAATGTTGATTACGTATTATATGAAAACTCATCATATTTCTTCAAGTGAATTATGTCCATGTTAATTAATTTATTAATAAATAATTTTTTAATCTTACATATTTTTTTAACAAAATACTGATGTTTATTTGTTTTTAAGTAATATTGAGTATGTATTATACTAGTATTCATATATTTCATATAGAGAGTGCATTAAACTTAATAAAGTTTCCAGTTATCTCAATTTTATATTGGTCCTCAATACATTGGTTTGCCTCATGAGATATAAGGTGTAACACCCTAGAAAAATCAAACGGGATTAAGATAGAGAACAATAATACATCATTGAGGAGCCCCCCCCCCCAATATGTTTGAGGCAGCCGACTTGAAGCAAGGGTAAAAATTCCATAAGTGGGGTGACTATACCCTTACTATAAAATCATTCCATAGAAAAAACAACATTGAAAATTAAGTGTCGAAGATAAGAAAACATAATGTATTATCAGATGAAACACATTACATAAATATAAATAATGATAATAAAATGGACTATGTGTGGGAGTCCAAAACAGAGTAAATCTATAAACAGATAAATAAATAACCCTGAAGAAATCCTCCAAAGTCTATCCTTGAAATGCAACATGATATGTGCTCCACCTATGAATTGTTTTCAAGGAGACCATTTCCCCAACCTGGATCTCTATACACAAATCATTTATTTCCATCAACATTCTAAGGAATTATATTTATAATAAAACCTAGTAGGACACCACCAATGTGTTCTTAAAAATTGTGCACAATTCCACCATGTGTCTCGACTATACCTTCCTCGACTCAATATAGGATAGATAATCATAAAAATATTGGATGTCTTCAGGTCTTAGCCATAAGGAAGTAGAACATGTTACTCTTTATCTTTAAGACATTGACTGACTATAGTACTCAACATACACAAGGCATCATGTTTCATCACTCTACACAGTATCACTACGGCATTGAGCTTTGAACTAGGCCATAAGGCCATCATTCTCTAACCCTGTGCATAGGTTAATTGTCTTTATCGACACATGTCATGTGTGCTTCCCCTATAAGTGCTAAACATTCATGATGGTCCACCTATCTGGTCACCAAGATAATACCTTCAATGGTATGGTAAATACACACAATAAGGTAGAGTATAACATGAAGAATCATAGCTTGTTATCATGAAAATATTGTACCAAAATATACAAGTACATGTGATCATTATAAAACCTAGAAACAAGCTATATAAGAAATATCATGCCATCAAACAACATAAACATGTTTGAAAGAAAATAGAAACACCCACGCATGATAACACTAATTCATGAAAATTAAACCATCCAAAAAGAGAATCATACCATGGAAACATGTCTATAAAAGAGCCCCAAGTATAAAGGAACTTCTAAACTCTATGTTGATGACAATGTAATCCCAAGATTATCCTTAGATTTAAGTAGAAACAATTTTGAACAACTATATATAAAACATACGTATATCATATATCCATGTTCAAATCACAAGAATTTGGAGGAAAATGGTGTACATCTTGAGAAAATATGTCATTCTAGCATTACTAGATCGATATAACATCAAAGAGGAAATGGTAGATGAATATGGATAGATATGAGTCAAAAGGTGATGTCTAAAATTGGAAATGTAGTAATTATAGATTGAGTTTATTATTAAATAAGTTCAAACCCATGTGGTATTAATGTCCTAAATGGTTCATTTAATGCACTCTAAGACTGGGTTTACGGGACAAGCAGTTGGCCTTATCCCTTGTCGTGTAGCTTCTATATGGATTTTTGTTGGGTCACTAATGGTTTTACTAAGGCCTTGTTATTTACACTATGAATCCACCTAACTTACCATCACTTATCCACTCATTCAATGATACTCTTAACTAAAAAAGAGTCCTCAAAAAAGCACAAAATAGTGGTAAACTGAGGGGAACACATAGAAACTCGAAAACTAAAGTATCTTATACATCAAGATATAGTGAAGATGTTACAATTATCATGTTCTAATGAATTATTGTCCTTGATAAGTACCTTAAAATATTATGATAAAAAAACATGGTACATTAAGCAGGAACATCAGACTCACTCCCATGTATCGACTTATATCCAACCATGACACTATTGAATCTATAAAAGTGGCATTATTATCTGTTGAATGACTTTCTAAATATATTCTAAAATTTTCACTAATTTTCCCATTTATGTTGTGTCATGATCTAGTTAAACATTTTCATAGTTGATGACAATCATAATATTGGTCATATTCCTTGAGAGATGACTAATATGAAACACATCATACAAACCTTTGTGTAAAGTAAGAATATATAAATGGAACACCACTATCTGAATATATTTAGTGATCTAAAAGTGTAAATAATAGAATGGTGTAATAATCTCATTCTTTGTTAATATTTTTTGGAATAAATGATTAATTTAACTTAGAAAAACTCAAATTTCTATAAAAACGCCAAATGAATCTTCCATTGGTCAGCATAAAATTTATTCCTATTCTATGATATTGAACTCTTATAAATCATCTACACTCTCTCTATGGTTTTTTATTCCTTACTGGGCCACACAATCACTAGCTCACCGACCTCATGCAAACAAAGTAGTGAACCACATGTCCTACCATAGAGATCCCCATAAAGTTCCATATAAATTGTATCTTGAGAATTGTTTTTGTATGTGAACTCAGCCAAGGATAAGTGATCAACCCATGCTCCATAAAAGAATATGACGAATTCTTTAAGTGTATCATCTAATATAAAAATCATCTACTCTAATTTTTCATATATCTAGTGGTGGTAAGATACACATAATCACAGTTGGGTCCTAAAGACCTTCAATAATCTGTAAAAAAACTATGTTGTAAAATGTGAATCTCTAAAAGATATTTCACTCAAGGTAACTGCATTAAAGATTACTATCTCATAGTAATAAATCCTTCTGACCACATCTAATGAGTGATTATCATGGATCAACATTAAATTTTCAATGTTCATTAATCTATAAATAGTCACCCACATAGCATCACAATATCTTGGGGTCCTAGGTAACCCCATTACAATGTCCATCAAGTTCTCTTCCCACTACCACATGGGAATATGAATTGGATAGAGAAAGCCAAAAGGATTTATATGGTTGGACATTATCTTCTAGTATGTATGGTATCGAGATACAAAACCACTAATGTTCATATTTATCTCATTCCACCAAAACTGCCTCAAGATTTTATGATATGTATCTTTCACTCCTATAAGCCCCACTCACACATAATCATCATCATCATGAATTTTATTAAATGGAACCAAAATGAAAAGAATATAGCCACCACACCCTTCATCTCACTCCATGAAATCAAGGAGTCCTGAAGTGGTGAAGCCCAAGGGAATCTTCTTTAATGAGATTGACCCCCTCCACATTCAAACTACCCACAGTATGCAGAAAAAAATCCAAAGAGTCATCATACTACAATGAAGCCATGTGGTCCGCCACTGTGTTCCCCTCCCTCCAAGTGTGAAGGAACTGTGTTCTCTAGCTCATAAAGCTAATTCATTTTCTAGTAATGTAGCAGATGGACCAAGGAGAAACACACTCCCCTTTCAATGCGTTGTGGACAATCAGCGAGTCTGTTTCCACTTCCGAAATCTCTAGCCCTTTTATCTCACACAATCTGAACCCAGTGAGAATTTCCAAAGCCTCTTCTTGAAGAGAGGAACCCTGACCTAGCCAGACCGAGAAAGCCAAAAGGACAGACCCCTTGTTATCATGAACCACTCCTCCACCCCGCATCGCTCCCATGACATATGATCCATCAGTATTCAATTTCAACCCATACAACGGGGGTTGCCAGCAGAACCAATTTTCTATATTGAGAGTTGGTGAAGGAGTGGCATTGGAGCTGGCTTTGAAGCGGAGTAGAGTGGGGTCCTCCTTCTAGTTTCTCACCCCCTTAGCTAAGTTAATAAGAAAATTTTGATCCCATATAATAATGACCCATGCTGAAATGGATGCACCTTCAAACCTGACTTTGTTCCTCACCACCCATAGCACCCGACTCCCAGCATGAAGAACCACAGAAAGATCCAACCATTCAAGACCTCCCTCCCCTTCTCCGAGAAACCATCTGTTAAGAAAAGGAAGGTTGGTCGCAAGAAAGTAATAGACCACTATGAACTGCCCAAGAATCATCCACACTTCACACGCCCATTCGATATCAAAGAAGAGATGATATGTGGACTCCACACATGAAGCCTTACAGCAAACGCACTTAGAAGCATAGAAAATACAACACCGTTGGATATTATCGTCTGTCGGAACTTCCTTGTTCCTAATCGTCCAGGTGAGACAATTGAACTTGTTGGGCACACTCCTCACTTTTTTCCTCTCATCAGAACATTCTTGATGAAATCAAGGACTATAATACTCCAATGTGAAAGTATCATATCATCATATGATATTGAGAATCTGGATATCAGTTCACCTCCTATAAACAATTTCCACATCCTTGTATAGTATGAGGTAGTCCCTTTTCCAACCTCTACCTTTTCTATATATGATGTATTTCCCATTAATAAATATATTTTCATCGATCACTGGTCCTCAAAATTATAAAAACACTAATAGTCCAACCATATCATTGGGTGAAACTATTTAACTAAAGGTTTTTCTCTAATACCCTAATATACCTATATCTTATGGATATGATATTATAAATATACATTTTCCTTCCCATGAGAAGAATCCAAATCATAGTTGAACATCTATTTACACTTTTCCAAATGAATATGTCTCTAATTTAGCTCCTATTATACATACATATAACAGAGTATCATGTGGTACTTTTTGAAATTAAACTATTAACCAATGAGATATTTTATTCAACACTTGGTATCTCTAAGTCGTGGATAAGATAAATTTTCTCATGGGTCAATAACTAAAGTGACCTATAAGATACTGACTTCTCACTCTGCATCACTAATTCTACAAAACAACATGTTATGAATTAAAAATTATTTTATATTCAATCCCTATATTAGGAAAAACTAACAGACGGGCTATATTCTAACTCATATTCATATCAATATTAACCTTTTCATAAGGTTCCGACCACTATAACATTAACACATTCTTCATCAGAATAGTAATGGGTTCTGATAAATGGGATATGTTCTAGAAAAACACTCATAATATGATAGTAAGTCTAGAAATATCATCACATCTGACAAATCATTGTGAAATGTATAGGGCATCATGTATTCCACTTTCTCTAGTTCCATATATATACCGGTTTCCAAAACCATAGGCCCCATTAACATCACCTCCTGAATCAAATATTTACACATTGATAAATTTTCATAAGAGTGATGAGATTGATGTTTACTAAAAACTATATTAAAATGTTTATCTATCTAATTCATGCTCATTGAGTATATCAGGATTTCATTGAAGAAAATCATAATGAATGGGTAAAGATATTTGGTGGATGTTTTTATTAAATATATCCATGAATAATACCAATAAATTCATCAGAGAAAATGGAATCTGAGAATACTCATATAGATTATACCTACTCCTAAATGTTGTATTAATAATTTCCTCCACTATAACCCACTAATGGTGATTGATTTCTCATATATCAATCTTTTAGAAAAACAAGGCTACCCATAACAAGTCAATGATATATTTGATCCTTGGAAAAGGAAATGTATTCTTCACCATCACCTAATTCGGCTTTTTGGAATCAATGAAGATTCAAAGAATACATTCTATATTCTTGGAGAAAAAAATAGAACTCCATGGTGAAATAATCAACTTGATAATCCCATTGATTCAATGATCTTGAGTTTTACCTTAATCTTATTTAAATTAATTGATTCTATATGATAAGGGTATATAAAAATGGATTTTGAACCTGACAAGAGTTTTATCTCAGTGTAAAATTATATATTGGGTAGATTTCCTATTTTTTTCTTGTAATCCATCCTAATAAAGCTTCACTACTATAGGATAATATGATAGTGCCATGAAACATCCTCATAAAAGATACAATCCTTGAATCTGTGCCATAATTATCCCAAGATAACATATTTCTTGACTTGCTATACCTACCCCTTACTATCACTCAACGGTCATCCATAACATCACAAAATTATGTTATTTAAACAGTAACAATCTACCAAAGAAATCAATGTGTCCTTGGAAGATGGTTGAAAATTCCATGCTAAGAATCACATCAATGCTCCTTATCTCTAGAATCAAGAATTATCACATATATCTATTACCATAAATGACTTCAAAACAGTCTGGGGAAAACTAAAGACAATCCACATTCATACCTAGGGATGTGTTAAGGGAAAGTGTCAATGAATTTAATTTAATGGTAAATTGTCTACAATAAAAACATTCATCGATATAATGGAATGGGAATAACCAATATCAAAAATAATAGATGAAAATTTAAAAATGATAAAACATGTACTATGAATAATAATTGGTCCTTAACCACCATCAGCAAGAGTTTGATCCAATACATACGCTCAGCCTTCCTATACTCAATGGCACCAACACTATGGTATATGACCTGTTTCTTGAGGTTTCTACTAAGGAAACTTTCTAGATATATTGTATGTAGATAATGTCCATCATGCACCCCAATATAAACTCATCCTAGATTATCTAAAGAAGAAATAAATGAGATTCCCTATCTTGATATGCTGGGAAAAATTTCCATGAGGAAATTGATTTTATTTATAATGTATGACCTTCTAATGGTTTATGTATATATGAAATTATCTAGATGGGGTTGCTGAATCCTTACACAGATAAACCTATTTAGTAATAATTAATTATACTTCCATGGTCATCTTCTTACTTCTACTATAAGTGAGAATCCTCACATTAGTAGTTGGTCCTACAACCTAAGTATTAATGGCTGCGTAAAGACCAACTAATAAATTTACAAACATTCCCATATGAATAATTAATGAATCTCACAGAATTTAAACTATATCATTAGTTTAAAACACTTCACTAGTTATATTACATCTTGATAAATACTGATCTATATATTCCAAGAATTCTGGGCATTGTTTTCTTCTAATAGAGGAGAAAAATGATGTATTTTGGTAAAATGAGAAAATTATATTAAAACCATCATGGATATGTAATGGTGTTCTATTAACTCTTATTCTCTTATGAACATCCCCATTTTTCAATGAATTCCCTAAAAACATCTCTTGTAAGGACTCCATGGTGAGTCCCTCATACTAACCAGCCTATCCTATAATACCCCACTATATCATGGTGGGTCACTGGATCATGAATGTTTCTATCTTCACATCAATCCCAATGAAATTTAATGAATATCAAAGTAAACTCAATGATATTCAATAGATAGTTTTCATATTTTGGTCCACTTATTACTTATATGGTTTGTGGATGTCAAAGGTGTGTGTCTCTATCATAATTATCCAAGGACCTTAGTACCACTCTTTCATAGATCAACCCAAGAAGAAGGACTCCAAACTAAGGTGGTACCATTTCTTATACCACCTAAATGGTTACATAAGCATGCTCTATACAACTCTTCTATGTAGTGGGTGGTGGATTATGGGGAACCTCCATTGAAATAGAATATTGATACATGTTAGTTGGTTGTACCATTAGTATCCTTCAAGGAAGCAACATCTAAAAATTTATCATATTTTTTGAAAAAAACATTTTTTTATGAATGTTCTTAATCAGTATAAGGGGTCACACAAATGTTATCCTCAAATTCATCCCATCACTGAATGTATATCCCACATATCACTAACCATGGTTCCTATCCCTAAAAATTAATCATGGTGAAATATATCTTCAAAACATAATAGAATGAACTAGTTAAAATAATTATTATCCACTAATATATCATAACATAAATATAAACAGATATATCAAACAACAATGCATACAACACTATCCCAAATAGTTAAAAAAATAAGTTGTTGAATTAATATACTATTTTCCATCATATAGTATATATATATATGGAATGTGATCCTATTTTCTCTCACAATATTCATGAAAAAACCCACAATATCATAAAATAATAACAGTAATCCCGTAAATGGTAACCTGAGGGTCTGTTGTACATGAGATAGCCATGTACATGGAATCTCCCTTACAATAGCCCCACCCAGCCTATCTAATATGTAAAAGGTCCTAGGATTTTCCAAAAATAAAGATGAAATTTTTTTAATACCATTTTGTAAGGTCCCATCCCAAACCATCCGGTGTATGTAACAGGGCAATAGGACATCATGCACACCTCCATATGAATAAAAGGAAAATAATTAGTGATAATGGTATGAATTATACCAGTAGAGAGAATATATCCTCATAATCATGTCCATGAACCATTAATATACATAATATATAAAACAAGACATAGTAATAAATGTGGTATATAAGACTACATAATGTTATATCAGATGACACAGATGTCATAGAGATTTGTACAGATAATAAAATGGGCACCTAGTGTGGTAATTAAAACCAGAGTAAACATGTAAGAAGTTAAATAAATAACCCAGTGGAATTCATCTACATTCCATCCTGGTTGCACAACAATCTATGTGCTGCACTACTCATCTATCTACCATGATCCCCTTTCCCCTACCTAGATTCATATACATAAAGTATCCATTTTCATTGAGATTCATGTATAGGGTGAAAGTAATAAAACATAGTAAGACACTACCAAGGAATAATTATAATGTGTTAATAAAATATAACATGTGAACATCATGATAAAATAAATTTTCAAGATAACATAAAGAATCATATACCAAATAATCATGTGGTATTTAAGACACCATGGGTCCTAGTTGTAAAATCCTTGACATTGTACAATAAAGATAACTATTAAGAATTTAAAAGAGGACAATAATTATACACAAGTGTTGTGATAATGTTTCTAGGAATCCAAAAGGCATCGACTGAACATATTACTCATCATCCACAAGATATCGAGTTCCAAAATGATACTTGGTATTCTCTAGGAATCATGTTTTAGACTGGGACATAGGGTTTTCATGATCCTACCTCGATAATAGGTTCATTATTTTCATCATTGTATATCTTGTGTTCTCCCATTATATAGTGTAATAATACATTATATGACACCTATATCATTAATATGAATAAAATACCTCCAGTGGCATGGTAAATACATTGAAATATGTGGATTATAATAAAGAAAAGTATTGAATATCATCAGGATAAATTAATAGAAACATATTCATGTATATACGATCATCATAAAACATTTGAATAAGCTATGTAAAAAACTCAAGGCACACATGCCCACATATGATCACACTGAAGCATGGAAAACAAATATTCCAACACAAGAATCATACAATGCGAAAAAGTGTATACATGATTCCAAAATGGTAATGACCATCATACCCTAATGTTTTTAATGAGGAAATCCATGGTTTATCAATGTATCAAAACCCTCAGTACCTTGTAAAACCATTGAGATATAGTTTTCGCATCTAGGATTCCAATATAATGGTTTGACTTCATCCAAAAATAGGATTTAAAAAGTAAAATCTGGATATTATATGTTAGTAATGGGATTCTTGGATCACATAACCTTAAAATTCTATCAAAGAAACCAATTATGAGGTGTGTTGATGGAATGGATTCTAATTCAACCCATCTATTTTCAAAAAAAGAATACATCATGAATTCATTGGTGATTCTTGAAGATAACCTTGACTCAACCCTATGAACATCTACCAATAAAAAATCCATAAATAGAATAAATATTAAATAATAAGAGAGTGTGATGGTGAATTATTTATAACATCTTACACAGAAATATCATATTCTCTAAATAATTCTTGATCCTATCAAACGGGTTGTCATTGAAACATAAAATCCTTCACCAATCTAACAATGCTTCATTAAAACATTATAGTTCAATGATAAATCTAGAATCATGAATTGTTTTAGGAATATTAGTCATAAAATAATAGTTTTAAAACATATATCAATTATTTTAATTCTATATCTAATCATTAGACATCAACAAATCGTTAGATTCACAACAGATCTTTGAAGGAAAGAAGAATTCATCATCAAATAACCATATTAACCATAAATATATCATAAATACATGTTCATCTTGCAAGAGAGAAGAGTTAATGGGTATAGATCTTGATAAAAATTAATATCCAGGAATCGCCAGATTTATATGACATCAATGATGTAAGTGGAGATAAATCGAGGTCCAGGAATAAAAAATGGAGGTCCCAAATTTTAAATTGGGTCCTCAAGGTGAGAATTGTATTTTAAAGAAGGAATGAACTATAAATTATTAAAATATTATGGGTTGAAATTAATGCACCCTTCGATAGGTTGCATTGTCCTGTTTTTGGGAATCACCGGAAAGCTGGTTGGTTTGTTAAAATGTTTGGAATCATTGTGTTTTCCATCTACAAGATGCTGGGATTTACATTCCAGTAGAAACATTACTAACACTACTAGATGGCCTATGTAACCTCAATGGTTATCTGGTGGCCTTCTTTATGTCATCGTGCGACCTCTTAATATACCACCCCTTAATCACTCATCCCAATATAGTAATAACTCTAAAACCAACTACTAAAACTCCTATAAAAGAGGTGAATCGTGAGGAAAATAAAGAATTTCATAAACAAAATCATCATTTACATTGAAATAAAGTGATTTTTATTCAAAATGATTAGGTATACTGTGAATTCCTCCTCAATTAAAGCATGACGTCTTGGTTGTGACCTTCATTTCAAAAATGGTTTATTGGTTAAGGCCTTGATGAAAAGAATGATATATTTATTGTGATCATGATGGTAAAAGTTGTACTACAATATGAATTCCATCACCATGAATTATATTATTATAATCAATTTGTTTCATTATATCATTTTATAATACATGTATTTTTCTAAAGATCATGTCTTTAGTAATATGGTATTGTGGACTCTTGTTGATTGAGTCCATATTATTCATTATATAATAGCTTATGATATGTGTCTTCCCATAATTATCATTTTATATCACCCTTCTCATGCTTCCATCTCCCCAGGTGGTAATTAAATGTAATAGATTAATATTTTTAGAATAAAATATCATATGTGTAGAATTTATTGGATATGTTGCTGAAATATTATATTTTTAATCAATTTTTATAAAAGTGGGGAAATACATTGGTTAAAAAATTCATGGGTTTTTTCAATTAGTGAGATTTACAAATTCTACAATGATATAACCATTAAAGTTCATGTTAATGTATGTAATAAAATATTTTTTATAAATCATTTAATTATGGTATTTTTTTCATTTTGACCATTATGGTATTGAATCGAATATGTAAAGTATGTTTTTAGAGAACCGAAACTATGATTTCTTGTTCAAAGAATCAGAATTGGTATCAAAGTAGCGTATATATAACTTCAGTTGTTAGGAAGATTGATGAGGAGAATTAATGTGTTGATATGTTAAAAATAATCATAATATCAGTGTTATAGATAACTATTTAGGTTAGTGGAGGTAATAATTTATATTTTAGATATTAGGATAAGTGAACATTTGGGAAACCCCTAGGGTAATGTCTAATGGATAAGTCAATGTGTAATATAACATCTTAGTGATTCGGTAATGTAATGATTTTTTTCATCTTGAAATCAAATTCGTGTCTCTATAATAAAATGTGGATGAAGTTGTGACATGGATTCACTTATGGATAACCAACATGAAAAGACTGGTTGATTATCAAGGAAATATTCAAATTAGTGCATGATGAGGGGGCCTAAGACAACACGCCTTACTAAACACTCAAAGGTAATATTATTTTATTAATCACATTATATTTACTAGAAATTATGATGGATTTATTTTATTATTAAATTATGTAAAAAATATGAGAAAACCCAACCTAAAGAAACCTACATAGAACCAATAGTGATTTAGGATTAACGGAATGTTAGTCTAAATTTTTTGAAGAGTTTTCCATTATGAGGATTAATTTATCATCTTATAATAATTGTATAATGGTTTAAATTATTCTACACACATGATAACTCATTTTTTTAGTATTGACTAAAGCCCAAAGGACTCATGTTAATGATATTAAGCATGGACAATACTAATATTTTTCCAATGAGAAACCTAATGAGTTAATACCTGAAGTGATACACCTTTTGATTATACCCAACCATCTATCAAGAAGCATGATTAACATCATGAACATAGTGGAATTCCCAAAAACACTAAAGAAGAGAAGGATTCCATCTCATTAAAGCTTAGCGGGAAATTTCAATGAAGTAATGGAGATTCAATTTTCTAATTGTTAAACAAGTGGGAAGAAGCCTAGAGGGAAATGTGTTAAAGGAACATGTAGATTCTTCAGGTGTGGAAATATAGAGTGTATATAAACATTTTCTAGGGGATAAGTGAAGCAATTAACTAACATAATGAAGTGAAAATTTTAATTTATTTTTATTAATGATGATATTAAGTTAGACTCTTTATTTTTAAATATATATTATGTTATTTAAATATTTTTGAAACCTATAAATAATTTTATAACTAAATAAATATCAAAATTATGAGTATTTAATTATATGGGTGATGGGTGGGGGAATTTTACCGTATAATATTTAAAAAAAATATTCGTTTAAGATCGAATATGTTAGATAGTTTGTGTTCTACACATCATTAAGCTAGAATAAACTATAGAAGACTATATAACAGTCAACATGTTATCATAGAAAATGGGGGTAAAAAATTATGAATTGAATTATGGTGTATATATAAAAAATGGCATGTTTGATACATAAAAATAAATAAGAAATAAATTATTGTTGTAATGTATCTAATAATATTGATTGATTATTTTAAATATAACCCTCATAAAATTGGATTTTATACAATTTTTTTTAAGATACTAAATATGTTATAAAAAAGAAATCATTGATTTTTATAATATTTTAACACCAAATTTTATTAGTAATTGATAGAAAATAAGAATAACAACGGTTAATATTATAAAGATTTATATTCTTTTTCATTATATATTTATATTTTTTTCTAAAATATAAATTAAATATTTTTATTTTTTTAATTTTTAACAAATTCACTTCCTAAAAATATTTCATTATGTCGGATTTTTTATATTTTTATAATTTAAATTATTTTTAGGAAAATAGTGAAAAAAAATATATTTTTTCTAAATCCATTGAGTTTATGGATGTATCAAGAATCAAGTATGATTTAAAAATATAAAAAAATTCTATGGTTGAAGAAGTATTAAAGAAGTAAAACTATTCCTTTAAAAAGTATATTTTAAAATTATTAACCCTATGATTTGAATTGTATAGACATAATTAATATTTTCAAATAAATAAAAAAATTTGTTATTTTATTTTAATTATATATTATTTGGGTAAAAGTAATTTATTATTTTTTTTGAAAGAAAAAAATTTATTTTTAAAATTAACCAATTTATAACATGAAAATCAATTACATTTATAATTTTATCCTATAAAAAAACTTCTTCGTATAAATAAAATTTTTAAGAAATGTGTTTTTATGCATTAAATACAATAATGTTAAAATTAATTCTCATTAGACACATTAATTTTAGTTATTAAAATGAATTTCATATTTATATTTTTTAAGCCCAAATTAGATAATAAGGTCCATTTTTTATGATTTAAAGTAAATTACATATGTAAAAAATTTGTTACCATTATAAAAATAAAATTTTTAAAATGTTAAAAAAAATAATTTGGATTATTCACCACACAATTTCCATAATTTATAATGAATATTATTCATTACACAATAATTAAATTTTCATTTCATGGTAACATCTCTTGGTCATTGATTCATATATTACAATTACCATATGGATTTTTGTTAACTCAACGCACTTCATTAAGTTAAAAATATTCTTCTAAAATTAAATTGGAAAATATTAATTTCTTCAACCCTAAGGATTTATTTCATGGTGACATATCTTACAGCCTTATTGAAAATTAAATTCTATTTAAAATCGTTTATTTTAAAAGATGATAATCTTAAAAATTATATCATTGTTAAGAATAATTCTCATCCAATTTAATGATAGTTTCCCCAATGTTTCCTTATTCTAATTTCCTACCAATGTTCTCATATATAATTTGAAACTTATTTATCTTTTATCACATTTGAAATTTATATATACCTTCCCCACTTTTGAATAGCAATTTTTTTACTCTTTTTTAAATGTTGGTTTTCAACAAATATCATAAAAATATTATTTTTATTCACTCATATTTTATCCTTGATTACAAATTCTATGTGATCCGTATATTTTTTTTCAAAAATTGAAAAATTCATTTTCAAATACAGTCATCTTATTTTTAATATTACAAAATATAATAATTTTAATAATTTATTTTTTTTTATTATTTTATAGAGGATACTAAATTAGAGTTTCAATGTGAACTTATCATATCACCTTAATTGTCATTTTATATGAAAAATTCACTATAAATTTTTTCTGTCTCTAGAAGTTACTATTCATCACCTAGTATTATAAAATATTTCTTTAAAACATAATTCAAAATATCATGGATATTTTATATATCCAATTTGATTTTACTGAAACTAATAAAAGTTATTTTTCATTTAGGTCATTTACATTTGAATTATATAATGCTTGGTTGGGGTAATTCTTCGAATAAAAACCTACACCTGCATTGTTTGGATGGATTAGATTATGTTATTTTTATCAATAAAATGGCCTAACAAAACGTTACTATTTCCAAATCATCATCTTTTATAGGAATGATTTTTCATCTAATTCCATTTAAATGTGAAAAAAATCAACGTGTTCTTTCAATAAAAAAATTTCTCATCTATGTAGAGATATTTTGGGTTTCCCTATATTATTCATAGGATGTATATTTTTAAATCATTCAAATTCTTTATCTAGATTACTTATGTTTATTCTTTGAATAGGGAAATTATTGACACCCCGTGTGTTTTTATTATAACATGGATGATTATTTATTATAATGTCATGTTGATTTTTTTTTTTACTATAAACCTTCTATATCGTGATAACATATATCCATGTTACCCCATTTACTGACTAAGAATGTATCGATGTTTTGTATGGTTTTATCTACATAATAAAGTTATTTATGTCTAAAGGAATGTTGATTATGTATTATTTTTATACTCATATCATTAATATTAATAATTAATTTGACTTGATAATGTTATGGGTGGAGATTCGTATTATATATACCCTCGATTTATCAGTTGGTATCATGAAGAAACTGGTTTGCATATTTGGTGTATTCCTGCACAATGCAATCATGATGTCTAGTTATCGACCTTGAATACAATAATGATGTCTTAGTGTTGGACCTGATGAACACAATGATATCTTTTCCGAGGGATTGATAGTAAAAGATGTTTGACATTATGCATTCCATCACCATTTATTCTTTAATTGTTTTCCATACGGTTTTTTCTATTTTTTATTATCTGGGGATTTATTTGGATCTCACTTGTTCAGTTATATATCATTATTTTACACTTATTTTTTCCTTCCATATTATTCTTACCATTATAATATATGGTGTTACTAATCCATTACTGAAAAATTGTGCTCACCCTTATTATATTTCCATTTCCTTATATTGTAAAAAATTTTGTATACATGATATACATAATGAAAAAACTTTTTTTGAATTTATCGGATATATTGAATACTTATTAGGGATTCAATATTATATATATTATGAAAACAAACCATCATTTATTTGAAATATAATAGCTTTTTTAATATTGAGTTATCTTATTCCACTTAATGATGGATTCTAAAAGGTCATGAGAACTTATGTAGCGAAATATTTTCTATCAGTCATGTAATTATGGGATAATTACATAAGGGATATCATAGTTGGTATCAATTCAAGTATATAAAGGTTGTGTCTTTAGAACTAGATATGAGAGTGTGGGTCCGAGATTCATAGTTTGTATTAGTGTAAGGATTAAATAATTTTAGAATTCAGGATTATTGTTAAGTAAAACATAACCATTGATAAGTTATAGTTGATCATAATTTCAAAGGAATATATAACTCTTTAGTTTAGAGAATATAATATTGGATATTTTAGATATTAGTATAAGATAACTTTAGTGACACCCCTATAGATTGTCCTAATGGATATGTTTATGCATAGTGTAATATCCTGATGTTTTGGTAAAATTGATATTTTGTGGTTCTCTTATAAATTTTATCATAATCAGGATATTGGAATGTGGATAAAACTGTTGAAAAGGAACACCTATCGGTAATCACCCTGACAAATGTAAGGACCAGAATATAAAAATAAAATATTAAAGTGAATATAAACATGAATAATCTTCATTATATTTCTAAGGATATTTTTAGTATAGAGTTTTAGATAATTAATAAACACTTTTACATAGTAAACCCCTACATTAAAAGTGGAAAACTATACTCCATATCTAGTATTTCACTAGAAAAACATATTTTTCTTTTCAGTAAAAAACAATAAAATTTTACTCTTCGCCTCATATGTGTCCCCATTATCCCTTAAAACCATGTGAAAAAATTTGAATACTTGGGATGTGCACAAAAATCTTAGCAAGAGTTATAAAAATAAGAAATCAGTTACTCAAGTGGGAAAAATGAAATCCAATGTAATTTTCTCAATTTTCCTAAAATTTATTTGAGTGAATTAAATAAAAAATTTCCACATGAAAACCACACAGGATTTATGCTCAAGTAAACCCATTACTACTTATTGCATTAAAATAAAAAAATAATTTTAGATAACATTGAGAATCACATTCATATCCTATTTTAAAATACTATGATAAATAACTAGATCCCGGTTCAATCCAACAGAGAAACAATTTGGTAACTCAATCCATGTAGACTCTCAAGATAAAGAACATTACCTAATAAATTGAAGCACTATTTGGATGCACCCAAAGGTATTACCATCTCACCAACACTATCTATGCACACCAAACATATAAAATATAATGATATCACCTATGATCTACAATAGGGATCAAACCTTCATATAGGTTATATCGAGATCATTCGTTTCCCATATAATTCTCAAGTACCATATAATTAATAATACATTTTACTATTCAACTTTTCATCATAAAATTTTCGGGAAAAAAATATTTAAAACCCATATATACAACACCTTCTTGTGTCTAAATACCCTATTATGTTGAAAATTTATTCTTAATACCAAAATAATCAATTCAAGGTATTTAAGTGTTTTTAATGAATAACTTATCACTAAATACATTTTTTTGGAAATTAAAATTCGATTTAAAAAAAAATTAAAAGATGTGAACTTATAAATGAAAAACATATCATTGAAAATAAACTTTAAAAATTTTAAATTAAGATAGAAATCAGCGAGGAATTATAATGATTGATAAATTATCTCAAATAATATAATTTTAAAAAAAATCATTTTAACTTTTGTAAAAAGAAACGTTAATGGAATATTATTTAAAAGAATGTCTCTTACATTAACTCTAACTCATCGCATATGTTATTTTTCTACCTGAATAATAAATAAAAGATAATCCATTAATTTATTGAAAACATTTTTCAATTTTATTATTCTTTATATATCCCATATTACCATATTATAGATATTTCTTAATTATTAATTTCACTTCGGACGCATTGATGATATTCGGTTCATAAGTCCAGAATGACTTCGATATGTTGACTATTTTAAAAGATATGATAATTTAATAATCTTGAAAAATAATAATCATGACATATTTGTAAATTTTATACATTAATTAATCCTTTAAATTCAATAATTACCCATGATTATAATAAATTATCCATTTTATAATCCTGGATATGATAGGTCATATGTACACATGACTAACATTTGCATTTGTAGTGGTAATTATGGAAAAAATTTAAGTATTATTTTACCATTATATAATGATCATAATATCATATATATATATGTTATTATTATGTTAAAATATAATTATTTATAACATCTATCTAATTTGGTGGTGGAAAATTGGACCACATCGCTTTATAGATGTGGTACTCCTTACGTACGCATGAATGATATCATTTCATAGTTCATGGATAGTTATGAACATAAATGATATACTATCTATTTATAATTATAAATCAGTTATTAATATAAATTATAAACATTAACCTCATTATTATAACTTATCTTGAGAGACAATAACGGAAAACAGATTAGATCGGTTCACAAGGTGGAAGTATGTTGTACACACGAATGATGAATTATTTTCTCATTTTATTGAAGTGTAAATTCATATAGATAATAATACTAAAATAATAAACTCTAATTATATGTAGGATATGGGATTTAATATTTTTTTATGGTTTAGGAAGGGTTGATGGGTGTGGAAGAATAAACAAAACAGAAACCCTCGACTAAAAATCATACCTCTTCTTTGGACTACCTCCTTTTCTTAACACATTAAGACCACTAAGGTTTTTGTTATACAAAACAATTACTGATATAATGTGGGGAGGTACTAAATGAATGGATTTTTTCAGGTCTTGGATGAACCAAATGGCTTTTAATGTGTGATGTAATGAAATGATGTGGTGTTTTTTTATAAGAGAGGTGAAGAGAACTCTTGGGATTTCTCAAAATATAAAATTAATATAAATTATTTTCCAAATAAACATTCTTAGAAAGTGAGTTATTTAAAATATAATATTATTTTTGGCTTAATTTCCATAATAAAAGACAAATTATATAATTTAGGCTATATATATGCCCTCAAATCTTGGTTTTAACCCTTATTTTTCCGTTTAACATTTTCAATGACATCATTGACTTTTACTCATTGAGGTTCAATATAGTTACTATAAAATGCCAAATGACCCATTAACTAAACATGGTTGATATTTTAAACTTTATCCTAATAAATGGGATGAATTTAAAATTTATAGTAGTTTTATATCATTTAATAAAATATTTCTTACTATAAAATATTCATAATGTAAATTTTAAGAACTATTCATTACATTGACATTAATAATATCTTAGAAACAATTATAATTCGAAAATAATATTTTATCCCATATATAAAATATAAAGGTAATCGATAAAGAGAATTATTACTTTAATTATCTAAAATTATATTTATTTTCAAAAATTAATATAATTTATATGATTTTTCTATTAATTAAATAATTATTGGATCAATGTTGTGCAAGTAATTAAAGTAACTATTTATTCACAAAAATATATATAAATTTCAACTATGATGATAAATCTATTAAATTTTAATATAATATTTATATTTTAACTTATCCTTAGGATACCACCATATTAAAAATGATACACTAATTTTCAAAAATAGCATGACATGTTTGCTAATTATCTAAAATAAGTATTATAAAGGTCATAATATTATCAAAGTGTCCCAAAAAAGGACTAATATTAAACATATGGATGATTACGGTTTTTATATACTCAACAAAAAATATTTATTCGAGTGTTTTACAAATTTAATGGATCTTATAATTTAATTTTTTTTGTTTTTTATATCATTTTATTGATTTTAATCATTATTTCACAATCATTTTGAAAGTGATTCATAAGAATTCAATGTAATTATTTCATATATAAAAAATAAAAATAAATTAATATCATAAAAATATAATTTTTCTCAATATATTCCTTTATGTACAATAATTAGGTTTCATTACTCATATCTATCTCTATAAAACTCATTTAATTTGTTAATTTTATTTTTTAGCCGTGTGCAGGCATTACAAAATCATTTGGAAAAGATTATTGTTATATAACTAAAAAATTAGAAACTATCATTCAAAACAATAATTTATGTGTGAAATATAAAACAAATTCATTAATGGATTATTTACATATTAATTATTAGCTATAAGACGGTGAATTTTACATTTCCAATGTTGCATAAGCGCTATGTCAGCACTGAATGTGATTTTCATATTTATCATGAAATAAATTATAATTTAAAAGTTATAAATAATTTTTTTATGATATTTAAATTATAATATTATAAATTTTTCATTACATATTTTTAATAAATATTTATATCATAATTTTTCCTTAATGATATCACATAAGATATCATATTTTGTAAAATCTTTGTTTTTTTACTATTTAACAAAAATTTATCTTTTTCAAAAAAATCTCAATATTTTACAATAGAATAATTTTTGATATGATGATTAAAAAAATTAATTTCATTTTATCGATTAAATTTTCTAAAACAACTAGAAATTAATTATTATATTCACTCATAAGAAGAATAAAAACTCATTTTTGAAGAAAATATTTTCCTAAAGAATTAAATGAAATTACTAAAAATGATTTTATTATTTTATAATCATTTCCAATTAAATTTATATCAATTAGGACCTATTTAAATATTTAGTAAATTACTTATTCTTATTCTCATCCTCTAAATTAATGGATAAGTTATAATTATTTCATTTATTTAATAAATTGTTTTTGTTCGTTTAGGATAGATGTTGAATATATTATATGCAATTGAACAAAGTATTTATTTTTAAAATATAAATATGTTACAAAAAAATCCATTTGGCTATCAACTGAATCTTCACTATAGATCAAGATGAGTTTCCATAAGACTTCACACCTAGCTAGACATTCCTAAGGGATATTATTTGGTCAATCACAATTTTGTAATGTTAAGGAATTATATTGTATGTTATATCACAACCTAAATAATACAAGATATATCTAAGAGTTATTTAGATTGATCTGAATGATACTGTAATAATTTCAAAGTGTAATATATTTTTTAATTTAATTTTTCATCTATTAATAATTATCTTACAACGTTAATTGTTCAATAGGGATATAAACTCTGTTTGGTTTAATTAAAGGATGAAGCCAGAAGGAATTGTGTTAATGATGGGTACCCTTAGAAAATGTTTAGATTTTACAAATGAGTGAACTAATTAGATAATAACTAAGGTGAAAAATACTTTTATTATTCCAAACAATATATCAAAAATCTTGAGTGTCATCCTAGACATGGGTAAATTATATAAAGATCCAATAAATATAATGATAATGAAACCTAGATTTTTACGTATAAAGTGAACAAATGAAAGAAGACTGGTTTTCCCACCTATCAATAATGTTTGAAGAAACACCATAGGGAAGTTATAAAATGACCTGAATGATTCTTCATTTTTGTAAAAGGAGTGAATATAGAAATAAGTGATAGATGAAAAACAATTTGACTGGTAAATAATGTTAATGGAAAATATGTGTTTCCTATTAATACCAAAGATATTATGTTATATACATAATTTGAAAATATATATGTTGTTATCCATATCTTTTAAAAACCTAACGAATTTTAATTTTTAGTGCAAATTAAAATTTTTATGAAGTAATTTATTTAATTATGGGATGGGAGAATGTAAGACACATATAATTAAAATTATATTTTCCCTCAAGATATAAAATGTTCAACAACATGAGACACATGAAAAAACAATGAAAAAAATATATAAACAAAAAAAGGTATCTATAAAATTATCAAATAAAAATTGTGATAATATAATTACGAATATTCCTAGAAATAAAATTAAATTTTTTTATTAATACTAAGGCACTGATAAAATTCCATTTCTGTAGCTAAGTAACTATAAAATTGTTTTTTGCTCTAAAATAAATCCATTACAAAATTTGTTTTAAACACATTATATTAAGACACTATATATGTTATGGATAAAATATAGTATTGATTGAATAAAATGTCAACAACTAATTTGATTTGTAACTCAAAATAAATAATTATATTAATATTTAATATATTAAAATATTATTTTCCTATGAGAATATATTTCATTATATATTTATTTTTTTATTAAAATGATAAACAATAAAAACTTTTAAATTGAATTTTACCATACTAACTTCAAAAAAATATTTTATTAAGCTAATTTTCTTATATTTACAAAAATAATTGATTTTTTATTGATAAATAAAAAATGTATTTTTTACTAAACTCGTAGCGATTTTAGATATATCAAGAAGTATGTGTACATTAAATAATTATAATTCATTTTATATGATAAATGATATATTTATGGAGTAGAATTATATATCTAAAAATAATATTATGGATTTATAAAAATAATGTTTGACATTTTATAAAATTAATTAATATTTTTCAATAAAAGAAATAATTTTTGGTTTTTTTAATTAAATAATATTTTGATAAAATTATGTTAGGAATTTATATTTAATGATAAATTACATTTATTTATTATAATAATAAAATTAATGTGTTGAAAATCAATCATATTGATAAATTTTTGCTTCACATAATTTTTAATCATAAAAAATACTTTATTCTGAAAATGTATTTTAAGCATTACATTTGGTAATGTTAAAAATAATTTTTAGACAAATATAATTTTTGTTTGATATCATGGATTTAATATTTGAAATAATTATTTCTTAATTATTTAATAATTACCACTATATTTTTTGGGATTAGAAGTAAATTACTTACGTAAAATTTATTTTCCATGGTAAAAATGAAAATTGTAAAATGTAAAAAAAGAAACAGGTAAATGAATAGAAAAATGATTATATATTGTGTGAAAAATAGAGGTGGAATATTTAACATTAATCTCTCAACCCAGAATAAATTATTTCCCACATTTAGAACCATTGACAATTCAATAGTGTCATTCAATCATTGAAAATAATGGTTCTTCACAAAATCCCCCATTTTGTAACATGTAAATTGTGATAAAATCCACCCTATCAATGTAAAACATTACATTAGAAATTTTAATTTAATGGTACTTAATATTACTTATTTATAATTCCCATACATGACCTGAATCCCATAGTCCCCTTAAGTTATCTTAATCCCTTCAAATCAAATCATACTTTCAAGAGAAAGACAAAGGTCTCAAAGAGAATATCACTTAATTTGTTAACCTTTTATTCATAATGATTATCCTACAAAATTATCATAAAAATATTAAATTAATGAAATTAGTATCATTAATATTAAAAATTACTGTTATAGTAATTTTACAACACCAATTTATTCATTTCTATCCCCTTTGAAAAAAAATAATGACAATCGGGTTTTTAAGAGGACTACATTTTCCACAAAGTTGCTTGATTTTTATTTCATCACAAAAAAACATGTTTGAAATTATTTTTTAAGGAATGAAAATAAATATTTTGACAATATTATTATTTTATAAAGGTAATATTGTAAATTCAATAAATTATAACAATAATAAACATTTTTAGAAAACAGAACCACCTAAAATAAACATATCAGAGTACTGTTCCAAATAAAAGTTCATTCAATTGAAATCATTTTAATTTTCAATTTTTAATTTTTATACTAATATAATATGAAAATAAATACACCCATAAATTTTTTGTTATTATTATTTTATTATGAACCTCCTCTACATATGGTCCATGTACCATAAGATTTAATTGAAAATTGACCGAGCCACCTCAAATAAAAAATCGAAGTATGAACTATAAGAAATATAAATAACACATAAAAATAAATGGTTCTTATTAAAAACATATTATTGAATAAGTTTCCTAAGAAGGTTTATAATAATCTTAATTTTATGATTAATTCAAGATCATTCACAGAAAACATCCTGGCTAATGTAAGGGTTTCTTTGAATTACGTTCAAATGAACAAGACATGTTTTATTTTGTGCACCATGTTTTATCAAATAGTGATGATTCACAACCCCATTTAATTGATAAATAATCAATATAATTCATTTAATTGTAATTTAACGCCCATATATTATCATCCCACATAAGTTTTCTTATTCATACATTACCATTACAGTAAGGATTTTTGTCAACTCAACTCCCCTTGTTGTGTTAAAATGATTCTTCTTGAAATTATTTCTATATTATTATATTCTTCCATCATAAGATTTTATTTATTAGTAATATATCTTCCTATCTATGGTAAAATTTTCATTTAATTAAATATTTTTCCTTGATAAAATTTTATTCTCAAAAAGTATATCATTGTTTAGAACAATTCATATCAACATTAAGGATTGTTTCCCCCTTTTTTCCACATCCATTAATCTGAAAAATATTTTCCATTATAATTGAACAAACAAGTATCTTTTCTCTCATGTCACATTGATATCTCTCTTCCCCTATTTATAATGTTTTTTTATTATCAATTACTCGACGTGGGATTTTAATTTGGGCATTTTCAATAAAATAAAAAGGAAATTATTTTCAATAATAATTTTATCTTTGGCTCCAAATTTTATGGATATCCATATATTTTTATAAAAATTGGAAAAACTAAATATCAAATCCAATGAAATTCATTGATTTTTTAAATAAAATCATTTTATTTTTTTATGAGGGTAATTTCTAACAAAAGAATCTCTTTTTTGCAATTTCTATGTAAACATAAATTTCTTCCCCCTACCATTTTATATGAATATTTCTATCTACCTTTTCATGGATTCTAAATTTATTTTTTATATATTTATTTTTTGAAATATGTATTTTAAAATTATTTCAATAGATCGGGTATATTTATAATATCAAAATTTCTTTTTTACAGAACTCCTCAAAGGTGATTTATATCTAAATAATTTCCCATTGACATATCTTATGGTTAATTGAATAAATAATTACAATGATACCTTCCTCCATATTTATTTGGATGGAATATTTATTATCAATTTCTACTAATGAAATAATCCATCGCTACCTTTGTCTTTCCAAATCAACCTCTATTATAAGGTAGAGTATCCTTATAATGCCTTTCCTATGTGATGTCATTAAGAGTGTTCTTTTTATAAAGGTGTTGTTTATCTATGTAAATATATTTTTTTATCCCTTATATTAATTTATGATTTTTCATATTTTGACCACCAACCGTTGTTCCCCATAGACATTATGACTATTCATTAATCAGGGAATGCATTTTCTTTCCTGTATGTTATAATTCCAATCCATATGATTATGGATTATTAAGTAATGTTGATTATGTATTGTTTAAACCTAATAACCATTATAAAGAAGGATTTTGTGAAATATACATCATTTGTTGACTAGGGATTTATTTATTTATTTTATGTTTGCATCAAAATAAATATTTTTATTGATTCCAAAAGAAAGTTGATATTGAATTTTATTGATATTCATAAAATTCATATGGTGAAAGCATTGGAAATAAATAAGGGATAGGTGGGGACCAATAATATATATCCCCATGATGCATTAACATTTATATTTAGAACAAACATTGGGGTATTTGTTTATTTTCTTCCCAATGTAAGAATAATCTAGTAGTTTTGACATTGATAACAAGAATGTTGGCTTCGCTATGATCTTGTTGGTAATAATTATGTCTTTGGTATGGTCTTGATGCTAATATATATCTTCAATTATTCATTCCATCACCCATAATTCTATTATTATCATCCATGTTATTTCACATATGTTTATTTCATACATGTATTTATTTCAGGATAATGTGTTCCATTATATGAAATTATTTTACTATTATTTATTCATGCCATATTATTCATTCCATGGTAGATTTTAATATAAATATTCCCTTGTTAATCATTTTCTCTCACTATCATTATGTTTTCTCTCCCCCGTGTTATTTATAAAATTATTAAACATTATGTGCCTAGAATAAAATTGCACGTATGGAAATATTTTTAGGGATATTGAAGATTTTTTATGAATTTAGTAGTTTCTTATTTAGAATTGAATGTTTTATTCTATTAAGAAGAAAAGGGATTTTGTTAGTTATGGGTTTCCCAAACACTATAAATATATAATCCTAAATATTCATGTAAATTAATATATTTAATTGTATTACATATATCATTTAATTATGGGATGGTTAAATTTCGGCTCTCACAGTTGGTATGAGTACATTATATAAAGTATGTGTTTTCAGCACAAAATCTAATAGTGTGGGTATAGTGTGGGATAGTAATGATAATTCCATCAATATAATGACATTTTATAATAATGATAATGATGATTTGAGTATACTAGGAATAGTATTATATATTTTGAGGAGTTGGAGAAGAAAAAAATTGAAATAACATGGTTAAAACAACTACCTCTTCTTGGGATATCATCCTCTCGAAAACACATTAAGCCTAAAATATTTCACCATTAGAGAGACCAAAACATTCATGACATGGGATATTAGATTTTGGAGGGGTTTTTTATAGTTTTGATAAGCTTGTAAACATTAAATATTAGGAAAAGTGGAGTGATGGAGGGGTCCTTTTATAGGTGAGTGTGTGGAATTTTTATAATACTTTTTTTCTTAACAGAAAAAACAATTCATTTTCAATAATTAAAGTGGATAAAAAGAGTAATAAGGTTATAGTGAGATAATTTTTACTTGATAAATCTCTGATACAAATATTTTGATGTATGGTGAAAAGATATTTCAATCCATTACCATTTATTTTTACCACTTTTACCTCATTTTACCTATATCATGGTATATCCAATTTTACCTTTGTAGTTCATTTTTATGAAAAACATTAATTAAACTATATTACATAATTTTAACATGTTAATTTTAAATATAAAAATTGTTTTATTGAATAAAATTATTATGGGTGTGAAAATTTAATTTAATTTTTGTGAACATTACACATAAAAACCAATTTTTAGAAAAAATACATTTTTAATCATGATAATAAATTTATAATTATTTACGCCAAATAACACTAAATCTTGTATAATTTTTTCAATTAATTACTAATAATGGGAAGGTATTTTCTCCTCAAATCAAATAAAAAATAGAATAGAATTCTTTCAATATCTAATTAATGAAAATGAACCAGAATATTTTTTAATTACATTATAATAAGCATAGGATCCAAAATTTCAAAAATAGGATTCCAAATTTGACCAATATAATTTTAATGATATATTATACTATTAAAAAAATTGGTCATGTATGGTGTTTTATAATTTTTTTAATTTTTTTATTATAACGATTTCAAAAATGTCACATCATTTGTTTTTGAAAACTTTAATTTTACTACTCGCCAAAAAATAAACCTTTTTTGGAAAATCCATCAAAATAACCCAATGAAATTTTTATATGTTAAATATAGATGTTAGGTTTATTTTATAAAATTCTAATTATAAATGTGATAAAATTAATTTCAATATATGTAATATTTACAAAACATAAACAGGAAATTATTTTAAGTAAAAAATTTCTTTTTCATTAATACACCATTGGAATTCAATATTTAAATTTGTGTTTTTAGAAATTTCATGATATAAATATGAAACATTTTTATATTATTCTATATTATACTTAAAAAACTCCATAATTAAATCATGTAATATCATTTTCTAAGATGTATATTTGGGGAAGGCTTTGATTATGATTTAACTATTATTAATCTCATAGTGATTTCCATATCTTTGACTTCTCCCATAGATGATTTAATCATGATGTAAACGTAGATTTTCAACATGTTATTGGTTTAAAGAAAACCTTTTGATTCTACCTCCATTCAAATATCGGATATATGAGACTCATATAGAAGACTTGTACCGCATGATCCCATTTATTCTCTTTTTTTACATATATTTCATTATCATGATACTTCAATTTATACCCATCAATTCCACATATATTTTATAATATACATAGTTATTAACATTATATCAATAATATATCGTGGTTTTATTTAGTTCGATGTTTCCGGTGATGCTATATATTCAACCACAAAATATTTATCTAATTATAAATATATAATATATTTTTTGGATGTTACACTCTGACCCCATAAATAACTTCATCAATAAAAGTTTATTTTAAATGGATTAATTTAACGGTATATTTATCCATTTACATAATTAGGTTCTGATATAGCTTAATCAAATAAACTATTTCACTAAAAACATTGACTTGATGGGCAGTATTATTCATAAACACTTTATCTCACAGATCCATGACCTAAACATGATTTTCTCAAAAAGATAGATCATATTTCAATAGAAATAATTTCGATTTTTATACATGAAATGGATCTAATATATAATTCCTCCAAAGTGATACGTTGAATATATTATAAACTTCTGATATATGTAGAGGAGGAGTTAGTTGATGAGCTATGACACTGAAATGATCATGAATCGCAAAGGGAACAATATAACTAGGTCACAACATCCCTTTCTTATTAAATATCATAACTTTCTTCTATGAAGTCATTTTTAGAAACATTATTTCACATTCTTCATACTCTAGATTTCATCATTAATTTTCTATATAGATACTATTTCAACTTTTTATTTATTTCACATATATTTGAATGTTCTATAATTTGACTATAATTTCTTGAATAAAGTAAGGTACTATTATCTTGGTCACACTAACTTCATCCCAATATATTATATTTTCAAACCATTTCCCATATTGAATCTATTATGGAGCCTGATGAATGCTTGTTTATAATTTTTTGTCATTATATGACACTAATTAAAGAATGTATTGATCCTATTATCCTTATAATTCCATTGAACAATATCTTAACATTTTAATGAGAGTTTTAAAGGTCGTCTTAGACTAACCATCACTTTAAGGGTGATAAAAAGCCTGACAATAACCTATTTCTTTAATATTTTTTTAATAATTCTCTATAACATTAAAGAGAATCAAAAATCATGATTAGATAAAAAAAGATAATTTCACTCTATCCTGCCTTAGTACATCAATTATATATATATATATATCTCCCTTTGTGAGTTGGGAATTTGAGGAATATTTATTGATAGTAACAAAATGTGTTGATATTGTATGGTTAATGACTATAACCCAAATGGAATTATGGTCTTTAGATTTCCAAGTTGTTCATATGAAATAATTTTTGGGATGTCATCCCATTTCTGTATGAGTATGGTTAAGAGATACATCAACCCCTGTAACCCAGTTTTTATGAAATTATTTTGTAGCATACCACGAATAGAATTATATACTATGTAATCTCCATCATCATGTTATCCCACTAGAAATTATTCTTAATATCTCTAGATATCGTTGCTCTTCCAAGATTAATAGAGATGGATGAGCTATTTGAATCATCAAAATTCTTCCACATCATTTCTATTTGTGATGATACATATATATGAGGACCAAATCATAGAACCCCATATTTATCAAGGTTAAACACAAGGAAAAATGGTACCATCATTTTTTGATCCATACCAACTTTTTGCGCCTTCTTTATTTTTTAGTCGATTGATTGTTGAAATACAATAGTGATAGTTAGGATTTCTTTAGTTCCTTCATGATCCCCAAATCCATGTTTTGTACATCAATGATTATTTTATAAATTCCAATCGTCATCAAGGATAAAGAAGAATGTTCTTTTCTGATCAATGCATATTCCAGATCTTTTTCTATTCTGGGATGGTAATGTACTAAACAATCATATCCCTTTATGAATTTCATCCATATCCTTTGTAGTATGTTTATATTCTTTTGAATGAAAATATTATTTAATCTATTTTGATTATTATATATATCCAACTGTTTTTAATAGAAATAATTTCGCCTAATGAACAATTCAAATATCACTACGACTATTTCTAGGTTATGTGTTGAGAAGTTTTTCTATTGAATCATTATTCAAAATTAGGCCTAAGTAATTACCTTTTTATTCTTTATAAGGAAAGAGTAAAGTTAATTTTTCAAATAATCATCATATAGAAAAAAACCATTCCACACTATAGGTTAATGTATGTAAAGGTGTAGAGATAAATCTACTCCTAATCTTCCTAAAACATTCTACAATTTCATTATTAAAAAATAAATTTACTCCCTTCCACTTTTACATAGTTCTAGGATTTGAAATTCATGATAAATATATCCCAAGGTGGTAATAGTATGTATTTAATCTAAGAAAACAACATATCTATATAATATTTGTTGTTTTATTAAATTATTTAATCATAACTAATTTAGAAGGATCCATATATATACCACCGTTGGTGATTACATGACCCACGAAGGAAAATTTATTTAAGAAAAATGCACACTTTTTTGAAAAATAATAAAATATATCATTTCATAATATCCTTTACACATTCCTAAAATTATTTTCAGGTTAACCATTTATCATAAAATATATGAGAATATAATCAATAAATATAACCATGAATTTTTCAATGTATTCACTATATAATCTATTCATCAGATCAAAAACAATTCCAGGGCCTTTGAAATTCCGAAACAAATCACTATGAATTAATAGTGTCTATACCTCCTATAGAAGGATATCTTATGTTTTTATTCTCTCCATACAATTAGTTGATGATATCCAAAAAAAATATCTTTGAGAAGTATTTATAACCTTTATGCTGATTGAATAAATCATGAATCTTAATTGTAGGGTATTTATTCTTCATCATTACCATGTTAAGATCCTGATGGTGACTGAAAATATGCATTGATTTATAATTATTTTTAGAATAGAGAAATAGGGTATCCCATGGTAGGGATGTACTAGGGTTAATAAATACCTTGGTTTAATTGTCCTATAATTAGACCATTAATATTTTCAATTCAATGGGATCCATTCTATATATACTAATCAATATAAGCATTGAACAATATATGAGTTAACTTTAATATCATCCTCACACTATTGGGGAAGAACATGTTATTCATTGGGAAACAAAAAATATATATATTCATACTATATGAATGTTATAATTATTGAGATCCTTCCAAATAACATGATTCAAGAGTCCTTGTTTTTTATGTATTACGACACATATTATCAAATTTTCTTCCTATTGGTGTTCCTAATAATCCTACAGTTGATATTTTATAATATGATGATTCGGAATTAAAGTGATATTTTTTCTCTTGAAATTTGATATAATATATATTTGTAGGTAAATATAATCCATGAAAAATATAAGGGAATATATATTTAATGGAGGAAGAACTAGATATAAAGGAAATATCATCCAGTAAACCTCGATCAAAGAAGAGTTTTATATATTGAAAGAAATGTTCATGTTGATAGGAGTTTTTATAGACAATTCAATATCCAATGTTTTATGTGGTAAATCAACAATACTATAAAACTTGAATTTTATAAAAGAATCTAATTTACTAGTCTAAAATAATTCATATATTGATATATATTTGGGAAAAGTGAACTATTAACTAGTTTATTATCATGATTCAACTAAATAGTAGTGATTTCTTATATTATATGTTAATCCCCTATTCTAGGTGGTTGACGGTGACTATTCCATTCATTATCTCTGATTTTAGGTGATTTATATATGTAATTACCAAAATCCATTCATTTAAAGCATTAATGTTTGGATGGAACATTATATGGGACCCTCCTTTCCCCTATTGTGTTAATCATTCTCATTGTATTGATTTAGAAGTTGTTATCTTGGTGTCATAGATTACCAAATTTAAATAGCGTCCCTAATTCATCAAGGAAATTTTATATGTGACATTTCTCCCATTTTTTGGATATAGGCGGTTGAAATTTCTTCCAATAATGTGATTTCCCACTCTAGTTTTCATGATAAAACACTTTCCTTTTCCTGTCTCCAAATACAATGGAATGATGAGAGTTGTCAGATTCCACTTTGACATTTAGTGCACAACGAATAAATTAATCATAATATATGATTTCTATTATAGAATATTGCATTCAAATACATGGTTTTAGGACACTAAAAAACAAATTGATCATACTATCCAAGTCAACAATAATGCTGGAGGCATATCTTATAAGGGACATTATATTTTCATCATAGTTATCAATGGATTCATCCTCTAATTGCTTCAACTCTAAAAATTCTCCATCTATTTTCATGGGAATGGTTCACAGAAATGTTTAAGTGAATAATATTTTCATTAAATGATCTATTTATATAGATTAAAATCCATAATTTTAGTTGGTGTTCTTAATTAGAGTAAACTATTCATAAGCTTCATCTTCCAAACAATAAAAATTAAAAAAAACTTCTCATTCTCTAAGCACAGGTGTATAGGAAACAACTTTTGCATCACATTAATCAATAAAATTATAATAGGTATTATAGAAATAATATTCTTCATGTATTCTTATAATAATTATACCAAACAATATCAGCCAAGGGATAACCCCCTGAATGTTTTTTAAAATAAAAAAAAGGACAGTAAGCAAGTACCACAAAACAAAAGAAACAGTTACATATAATAAAAACCATACCTGTCTCTGCATCCCTGGTAGAATGTTTCCACCACAGAAGCTGATTCCCATTCCAAACATTTATAATGCTTCAAAACCTTAGCATACCTCTATCACAAATTCATCCATTACAAGGATAAAAGCTCAGTGTTTCTAATGGAGGACCTGGTGGACATCATCTTTACCAGGTAGGAGTAGTCCTCCTTGGTATGTGTTGTGGTAGAGCAGTCATGACTTCCTGAGTCTCGGCCATCTTCATCCTCTCTCCCTGAACCACATCACTAAATGAAGGCTTTATCATACCACCATCCTTATCCTTGTCACTCTAAAATAAATCCACCCATTTACCAGGGATAAGCACCTCCTGATATAAATCTTTAACTCCTCTTACCTCCTAGAATTGGCCCTTAGTGCCAATCACTTTTAGACACCTTGGATGATCGATAGACTAATAACTAACCATTGTCCCCTGGTGTAGATATTTTGTTCCAGTGCCAGCCTCCATGGAAGGAGGCCCAAGCTATATACTGGCACCTTCAGTCATTGGAATGTCCTCCTCCACGTTCTCCTGCTACAACTCTTAGAAAATATTTCCCATAACAATTTTGAATCCCACACCCTTAACATTCAAATACCTCCCTTGTACCCCATTTACTACTTCCATCAACTCCAAAGGACCACTATCACAATCAAAATCATCCAAATTTACTTCAACCACAGTCTCTAGTCCCTTACACTAATCCTCAGCCTTTCTATCATTATCTAAAGGCACGAAAACCTCATGTTGTGTGTCCTTTGCAGCTGCAGTGACACTTGATGGACCTCATATTTTCTCAGTACCAAAAACATCCATTTCACCAACTTATATCACCCTACACCCCAACTTCAAATCATATCGAAGCCTACTAATCACATTAGAAACAGCTAGATTCAGGGATGTCCCTACAGAGCCCCTTGAATGTGTTGCATCCCTGTTCTCTACACCATCTTCATTTCCAGAAACCACATCTTCAACAAACATCAGCCTCTTCCCAGAGGACTTTCCTATCCACTCCTTCTAATTAGAGGTTCTTCTGTTCATCACCTGATATTGACATTTCATGGACATATTCCCCATTCGACAACATGTCTTATAGTATTCCACCCCATATTCAAAGACGACAACCTACCTCCATCTCAACTCTTCACCAACGGCAATCCAGATCCAATCGACTAAGGGCTTTACAACAACCACCTCAACCCAGAGGCGAGGATTGATCGGATGGCTTACATTGGATGATACAAAATTTGAACAGAGAAATAGATCAACCATATTACCAATCATACGAATAATTGTAGGCTTTTGGAAAGGTAGAGGGATCTGAGGGAGACTAACCCATGCCGCTATAGTGGATAGATCACGATTCAAACATAGATCAAACGACCAGCGAAGGAAGAAGAACCAGAAGCCATTGCATCTATGAGGGACACTGGACTAGGCCCGGATCAAATCATCTCTCGAAGAAAACCGAATCATGAAGTGGCATTTTTCGAGAAGACTGACAACTACACGATCTTAAAAATCCCACTTACCAAAGTTGAAATGGTAGAATTCATCGACCAAGGGACTTCGATGATTGAAATGTTCTACTAGTTTTAGCTCCAGATGGCTCAATGCTTCATAGATCTCTAACGATGAGATCGATAACTTAGTATCACCCAAATGAAGATCATGAACTTTCGAGCAAAGAGAAATCATCAGGAATTCTGGGAGAAAGTTAGGGTTTGAGAATGTGTTGAATGGTTTTTGCTATATTGGAGGTGGTGAGGCCCATTCCTCCACCTCCCCCCCCCCACCACTAGGAAGTAGATGGAAGTCAGCCTCAGTCATCATCTAGGGTTCTATCACTGCGGGTCATCATTGCCAACATCGCAGGTCATCGTTTCCATCCTAGAATCAAAGGACCTTAGTAATAATATTTAGCTATAATATTATCAAATTTAGTTTGACACCTTGTTCTAATTTTTTCCAACCTTACCACACTAGAAATAAAATAAATCCCATTTCCCTTAGATCATACAATTTCCCCTATTAAATGTTATATAAACAAGTAAATAAAATTAATAATCCATATCCTCTTAATAATTACTGACTTTAGAATTTTTATGTTTCCATATTTCATTGATGGAAATAAATTTTTATGGATGAATTGAAATTCGAATATCTTAAATCTCATTTCCTTGGCCACTAAACAACATTAATGTTTATTAATATATATCATTGTAAAATAAATTTCACCAAGAGATGGATATTTTTACCCTATAAAAGTGAAAAACTATGAAATATATTAACCATAATATTAATATCATTAATATCCTCACAAATTACTCTAGTCACACTAAAAATATCAATAATTTTATTAAGGAATCTATCATTTTGTTGAATAGGGGACATTTTGAAATCATTAAATCTATTGTCCAGACATGTAGCTTTGCCACCTTCACCTTAATATCTCAATCATATATGTTTTCTAAATTTTTAATAGATCATATCATTACCTTAAAATATATATATATATATATATATATATGTGATTTAATAAATATATTAATAATGAATTTTTATATTTAACATAATCATCAAGAAACATTTCATCACCATTAGTTATTGATACATCGTATTTTACACTAACACGTATCCCATGATTTTTAGTAGAGAAAACATCAATTCCAAGGGACTGTAAGTGAAACCTCAACCTATTCTTATATTACAATAATTACCTAATAATTTAGAATATATTTATCTTAAAAAATTATTTCTTTCATAGCTTTTGTTATACTAAACTTTGAGTTAAACTGAACCGCAATATAATATTAAAATATTATTATTTAAACATGACTAATATAACATAGATGTTAAATTAGTGGGAATGAATATTATTACATGGATTATGAAATATATATAAAGTTCATTCTCAATATAAATTTATTTACAAATTTTAAATAAATGAGCCACCATATTTAATAAATATATCTTGTTCTATTAAAAATATTCTTCCTTCAAAAATGATTTCTAATAGAAAATACTATTATTTATTTTTAAAACATTTAGAGATGTTATTTTATAAAATGAGAAAATAATTTTCAAATCATAATATTTATATTAACCAAGGGTAAAATGTTGATATTTTTAAAAAAATATAGATTTTTTAGTGAACATTGAAGAATACTAATATTTATTAAATTGTTAACTATTTTCTATAAATTAATTCCCCTAATTTATTAAATATTATTTAAAAATAAAATAATTTTTTTAATTTATATCAAATCAAATGAATATAATTTAAATTATATTTATAATGGATTTTATTATAAGTGTATTTTTAGGCCTTAAAATCTCTTTCCTTGAAAACTATTTTAATGTGAGTAATGATTCTCCAAATTAAAAAATAAAAATAACGCATAATTATGAATAGTTTAAATTAAATTATTAGTTTATATATCTATAATTATGAATTTAAATTCAATTAATTATGATTACTTGTACTATAGTTAATAAGAGATCATATTTTATATAAAAAATGCATTTCTTGAAATACCCATTTTTCGGCATGTCTGTGGGTATAATTTTAAATAAATTATTGCAACTTATCATATTAGAATTTAGAAAAAATAAATCTGTATTTTTATTAGAATAATATATATTAAATCATAAGTTCAATATAATTTTTTACCTTATTGAATAGTGAAAATAGAAAAAAAAATTACAATAATTTAGGTAATAAGTTATTTACCAGGGGTTAAACTACAAAGATATGGGTTAAAATGAAAAAAAAAATATATCCAATTCATATTATTAGGTCATATTAAAATCTTATTACATCTAATTATTTATAACGGTTCATTTTGGATCCTCTTATTTTTGAAAAACATGGCTGTAATTCATTCTTTTCCAAAATTCCAAATGTATCCACTCACCCACCTACAAAAGAGCACCCCTCTCCTCTCATTAAACACTTAAAAACCCATTTTATTAGACAATAAATGAAAAATTAGATACAATCATCCCTCCTTCCATATTACCAGCCTTTATCGGATCATAATGTCAACCTAGGAAGGATTTTGCTGAAAATCTAAAAATTTGTCTGATAGAAGAGGTATCCTTATTAACCAAGCATTTTATATTATATATTCCTCTACATACATAAAACATTAGTAAACAATTATATATAATAACCTCTATATATTCTATACACTATGATATTTTTCTATTATTAGAATGTACTAGACCCATATCCGTCTCCTTCAAATGGGAAACGAACTCATTGATCATGTGAACATCAAATTATAGCCTTAAGAACTGATGTAATTCATTCTCTATCACTTATTTTCATAAATGGATATACGGATTTATATAATTCTTATATGTAAAATATATTATATAATTATTTTTCAGTAATTATAATATCTTATATACCATCTTACTTTTCAATCTCTATAGAGTATGATAGCATCGCTCATGTGTACAGGGAACTACCGCCTCACAGAGTGATATGATTCATTTTTCAATTGAAATATTCATATAAAGTAATAAAGATTAATTTTATATTTATATATTATATTAAAAAATATTAAAAATTATGGAAAATAAATATATCATAAATTTACTTACCTTACCGTCCATTAAATGAATGATAATAGCGTTCGTGTGTATGGCAGACTATCGCCTCGCGATGTGATGTGATTCAATTTTTTTAGCACATCACATGGATATTATGGGTAAGTGAATTTGAATAAGTAATATGTTAATTATTATATAATTATTATCTTTTAAACATAAAATAACACTTCACTTATTTCTATCATAATCTTTTAAAAACGGAGATGTTATTCTTACATTTCTACGGCCTACCATCTCTATGATTGTAACATTATTCATTTTTTATAACAATATTCCATATTTTATTTTTTAAAAATAATTGATCTATAAATATGATAATTATTTATTTATTATTATTTTATTAATGATTAATTATTTACCTCTTGGACTTTACTCCACATAGAAAATTTATTATATTCATATTAGAAGTATATCATCAAAACATCTGATGTGTAATTAATTAGTTAAGTAATTGAATTTTACATGGTAATAAATAATATAAAAGGAAAAATAAAAATAAAAAATTATTAAGAAATTAAATGGTTGACATATTTTTTTATTCAGGAATATAAACAATTCACTTGATTATTCGGGATATAGTTGGGGGATTATTGTCTCAATTTTCCTTTTTTGAGACTTATGATTTGTTATGAAACAATCATATTTTATGTGGTATATATACAAACACTTTTACATAGTATATAATAACATCATTTTTTAATGATAAATAAATTTTGATTTGATGTTATGATTTAATGGGGCATACGATTCAACAGTTTTCTATAGTGGTATTGGTTTGATATGAAAATATGATTAATTATCGAGATTATTTATGATTATTAATTTGGTGATTAAATATTATGATGGAATTCATAATAACATTATTAATATTATTATCCCTTTTTTATTCCTTTATAATAATTTTTTTGCTCTATTTTCTAATCCTTCCATACTCAAGATTCGAAAAGAATGTTTTTAAAGAAAACTGGCGTTTTTTCTATCTTCGATTGAAAACAGCTTTTCTTTCATATCTGTATTTTCTAAAAAAATTAATTTTTTTTAATTTTCCTTTATTATTTTGAATATCAATTATAACCTTTTTAATATTTTTTTATAAAACAAGGCCCATTTTTCTTTTATTGAAAATTTAAACATAATTTTTTAAAATTTGTATTCCATGTATATAATTTTATACAATTATAACCAATAAAATTTTATAATATTCCTTTATATGTTTCCATGATTAATTCCAAATAAATTTTTTTCCATTTTTTAGAATTTATTATTTTAAAAATAGATTTTCAATGTTAAAATGTTATTTTCTTAAATTGAGTTTTAAATATTTTTAAAACTATTTTTATTTTTCAATAAAAACAATCTTGAATGTTATTGAATGATTATAAATACTATATATATATATTTTACTTATATAACTTTCTTATTCTCTATTAATTTTATAGTATAATAAATTCCTTATACTCATTTCTTATATTCCATTATTATAATATTTCCATTAATTATGATATGAAACACTTTTTCATTCCATGAATATTTATTATGTTTTGAATTATGATTGATTAACACTAAGTGGAACATATAGATAATGAACATGTTATTAAAGATGTATCCAGATAGTTCTCTAATACATTTTGTAATGGTTTTTTCTCATGAGGCATCATGTCTAGGAATATGGAATAAACATAATATTTTATAGAACTCTGCACACCATGTGATATTATCTAGGAAGGTGGATAGGACCCATGTTATCTCAGGTTTTCAGTTTCTGTCACATTTACTATCTTTCCATGATCTTATGAAACCATTTTATTTATTTTATGATTCCATTTGGTTACTCACATGCCTTCTCTTTTATGATATCATGTTATATCTTTAATTAAAACTTTATGTTTCTTTATCATGATTATTTCAATACTGAGAATTATAGTTCACCACTTTAATTGTTATATTCCTAGATCATCATGTATAGTTCTAGGAGATCGAAATGATTTTTGAGTTCATTATGGTAAAAAAAGGATTCTATATTTTAGTTCACTTTAATGAATTATGATACAAGTCACCCAAAGACACTAGGTCTCATGATCTTTGGATTTTATTTAATGAATTATTATGTTAAAAATCATATAATGATATCTATAAAAGATATGGGTCGTTATAGTTGGTATAAGAGGAATATAAGGAATCTTATCCATGACAACTCTAACATATGAGCATTGGATAAAGCATGGCTCTCTACCCAAGGGATGAAAAAGGAAAGGTATTCCACTATGAAGGTTGTTGTTTCCTACCCAAGAGGTGTAGCCTCACATGGAGTGCTCTAATTGGAATCAATTATAGTCTACTAAAAATAATTCCAGCCCTCTATAGTTTTTAAAAAAAGTTTCATTAAACCTTTGGAAAGAATGATAAGAAAACATTAGTGAGATACCTAGGGATAAGTATAAGGATAATTCTATGTATAGTAAAATATCATAAAATATTATATAAGTATATATTGAGTGGTTTCTAATAAACTAAATTCCAATATTGATACTGTAAAGGGATGTGGTTCTAGAACAAATGTACCTAGGTGTAATAACTCAAAAAAAGGTGCATTGGCCTTGACATGAGTGTTACCTAATGCATGAAAATGTTCTTTACTACAGAACTAGTTTCACACTCCCATGGGATATTAAATAGAAATTGAAAAACTTTTTATATACCATTATGAAGCACTTGAAGGAACTGTTATGTTAGAAAACCTAAGTGGAATATTTACTGGGGATAATGTAGATTGGAACACAGTACCCATAATATAGGGAATAATTATTATTTATATATCATTCATTTAAGGTTTATACGTTTCACTTTAGTATGTTAATTGATTCTTATCTTGTTTCTAATAATATTTTTAGTCAATATAGGAATATTATAGAAGGAATTTTGACAACAAATGTGATGGGAAATATAATGATTTTTCAAATGACATGCCTAACCTAATGGGAATGATAGTTAGACATCTTGTTATAATTCCAAATGAGAAATCTAAAATTATAATCAACAACTAAAACATTGTTTAATTAAAAACACATTAAATAAATGAACGATGAATTTTCAGAGAAGTTAAAGTGTTAAATATGATAATGGAAATAATATTTGGTCGCATATGTGTCAAGAATATTTGAAAAATTACATGGAAGAATGTCTCAACTATTTGGGATGTTATTTTATATTTGGAAATAAAGGGTATATAGAAATTAATTTCCAAGTAATTTGAGGTATTATTTCTATATAATATGGGAATTGTCCAAGTACATTCCCTAAACTAGGTGATTTGATCATTCTAGATTGAAAAAATGTTATAAACAATCATGACATGGATTCTATGAATTATATTATGAAATACACTATATTATAGTGTAATTATATTCTTAATTTCATAAACAAGCAATAATTTATAATATTATGAGAGAGTTATAATACAAGGTAATAATTTTATAGTTGAAAGGGCACATATTAGAAGAAATTACTCATTTAGATGGTTCCTTAGGATTACACCATAAGGCTTTAAGGAATTGTATTTTAATTAGTCTAATAAAACCAAAACATGGATTTGGTTAATAAGAGAAATGAATTTTTGGATCATTGACATGGGATATAATTTGGATGTGAAGATAAGAATCTGGTTGAGGGGCACACTTTTAGGTGAAATATAGGATAATTATTTTAAAAAATATCAATTAATTTATTATTCTTTTTAGAATTGTTAATGGGTAATATTCATGTGAATAATAGCTGGGTTTTATTAGATATTTCATATTTTCATGAAATTTAAATGATTTTAAAATAAAATGGTTTCATTTTAAAATTTTAAATTATGTTAAGAGTCTGAAATATTTTTTTAGAATAAGTTATAATTTATTCTTTCGAAATAGATTTTTAGGTTTTAAAATTATGTTTTTTATTTTTAAATTATTTATTTTTCACATTAATTTAATTTTAATTCATTGAAGTGTTTATAATTTTTTTTAAATTTTTAATTCATTATATTTTCAGTAAACATACTATATATTTAAAAATATTCTTTCAACTAAAAACTTCATCTTTTTTAGAAAAATACAAAAAATTCACCTTAGGATAATTTTTTTCTAATGATTTTTAAATACAGTCTATTTATTGAGAATAAATTTATAAAATATAAAATTATAATATTTAGTTATTTTAAGTGGATTTGTAGAGGAAGGTGTGAATTTAACCCCCAGTATACATGCCCACCAAGGATAAGAAAATGGTTGGAAGAAAATATACCCAAATTGAACTGGCCTCAATAATTGTTTTCCTCAATAACATATCTTCCACTTTATTGGCCTCTCTGTGGGAATAAGTCAAATAAAATTGTTACTTGAACATATCATGTTGGTATTTTAGCAATAATGGATGAATATTTCCTGTATTGTTTTTGGATATTGCCTTCAAAATTCTCATAAATATTTTTTGATATATTCACTCAAAAAAATCATCTATGCAAATAGAATAAAAACATTATAAAATGTGCCATCACCTAATTATAAACTACATATGAACTTCCATTTACAATATAACTATAGATGCATCATTTGAAAAAAAAAATCCATTATTGGTTTAAAAACACATTGGGAACCTATGAGAACTCTTGCACCTGATACCACACAACCAACATTTACTTATACCCATATATATTAACAAGAATCCAACACATTTACTACATCATATGAGGAATTTTGGTCATTTTAGGTACAATAGGAATAAAAAATTATTTAAATTAGATAATTAAATAATAATATAAGATCTTGGAATTTTAGATACTATTTTGACACCTCTATGGATTACAGTTTCAAAAACATTAAAAATAAAAACAAAGAGTATGGTTGATTATGAAATATGATTATTTTTCTTTTAAAACTTATGATGGAAATAACCCCCACTAATTCAATAAATAGGGTGTTTAATAATTACTCAATGATAAAAACATATGTGATTGAGATTATATTGTCATAAAAATTATTATAAAAACAATGTTTTATATTAAACATTTTTTGGGTATACTACAACTATTCATCATCATATGACATTTGAAAAATAATTTTAACATGTTGTTTGAATCCTTCCTATATATGTGTTAGGATAGGATGATTTTTATGATAGGTTTTTATGCTACTTATCAAGATACAAACAGTGTCTCTGGATCGTACCCATGGGATGGAAATTATGGGGTAAAATAATGGGCTTTCTATATTTTCTCAATCATTGGGATAAATTTTCATTATGGTAATAAATACTCACATTATAATATTTGGTATCCAGACACCAAATAATGATTATTTCCAATATCAACATGACCATATACATAAACTTTTTGTTCAGTATTTTTAGGATTTTTTGGGGATAAAACATCAGATAACTCACTGATTCTATGGTCCACATTTATAATTGAAATTGTTTGTATGCTATGTTGTATTACCATGATTTCATTTAAAGGTCATTTCATATTATTTTAAAAAAGTTTATATTAGACTATTGGTATACCATCTACATTGAGTAATTTATCACATCATGAAATAAATTCTAAGGATATAGAAAAATGGTTGATGAGAGATAGAATTTATACCCCTTTTAATGTAATGAGACAATCTTGTTTTGGAAAAACACCCTTTCCTCCTTATATGACAAGAGGAGAGTCAATGAAATTTCATGATTAATTTCACATTGTATTATTTCTGATCCATAATGTAAAATTATCATATATAAAAGGATTTTATATATTTATTCTATACAAAAATTATAAACATCCTTTCATGAATACATAAAGTCCATCAAAAAATCCCTTTATTGTTATTAATATTATTAATAATATTTTTTCATCTATTAGTGGATAATTAATAGAAAAGAAAATATGTTCTCACAAATATAACTAGAAAAACCCTACCCACCAGGTACATTATTTTTTCCATTCGAACTATAAATTTAATAAATCTTATTTTCAATAGAGGTTCTCTAACTAGTATATCATGGATTTCCCACAAAAATAGGGATGAACAAGTAGTTAATGGGTAGTGACCCTAACATAAGATCCAGACACATAGTTATAATATTATATATAAAGATTAGAATACCCTCACCATGTATAATTAATCATTCATTCAATCATATATATTTATCTAAAAATTCTATATAAAGAAAAAAAATATCATTTTAATAGATTCATGTGCATTTTTAGATGATTACATGAAGAAAAGAATGTGAAACATATAAATAAGTTGTAAATGTTTGGTGAAATTATATTTTTGTAATATTTTTATTATATTAATTTATATAATTTCATCACATTGAGATTTTTAAGCTTATTTAATGGAAATATATGTTTTTAGATTGAAATTGAAAATTCAATGAAAATAATTTTCCCCATGTTGGTTTTAATAGAGTAATTTTTCCATATCATTTTATATGTAAAAAAATTTGAATTGAAATATTTAGGTCTTTTGACTCAATAATTTTTCAATATTTTCCATAGATACATGAAGGATGGATCATATATTTGGAAGACCAAAAATGGAAGTTAGTACATATTGGGATGGATTTATCATAATGGCCTTTTCTTCAAAAATCCATCTCTAAAAACTATATTTATGAAAATAATTGGATGATATATTTCAATGTATTAGAGAACAAAAATTATTTAAATTCAATTAAATGTGAAAAAATATTCTAAGTGTAAACTCAGTATAAAAGGTGGCACAATACAGATTCGGTTTTAGAGGCAATATCACAAATGAACCCTTTTGGCATTTCAAACCTTAACACCCCCACACACTATTAAAATTATATTTTCACAATTTTGATAGTTTTAAAGATTATTTAGGGAGGTTTTTATGATAGGGGTATTATATGAGAAATATCTATGCACATTTATTAATGAAGGGTTTTTACAAAGATACATTATAATAACGAACTCCTCTCCAACTTCCACAGTGTGTTTCTTCTCATTTTGTTCTTGTAATTTCCTTCAATCATTAATAAAACTTATTAATGACACATTTTTAAAAAATTATAATATTTTATTTTTCCATATTCTATTAGTGGGGGTGATATTTGGTTGTAACCTTTTTTAACCTTTACTTATACAAATTGTCACCATGATGACAATTTTAGCAATGTGAGAGTGGTTCTTTTTTTGGTGAATCTTTTTCTTTCCTCCTTCATTACTGGTTTAGAATCACTTTATTACCTATAATGGATAAATTTCTTATCAATGAAATGATTTTGAAAGTTTAATACCATTAAAATGATCAACACATCAACCTTGAGTCAGGGATTGTTTGAATCATTAAAGAGTCACATTAATTGTCAAATATAATCAAAATGGTATCAATGGGTTGTGTTTAATTATAATCCCCAAACTAAATACATTATCAATTATATAGAATGTGTGTTGCCTAAAGTTTCCACTAATCATATTTAATGACATTATTTTTTCCCTATAAAACATTGGAAAATTGTAAAGAATATTTACAATGGAAGGATCTAAGTTAGTGTGGGATTTCAGGGCCAGGAGACCCTCAGTATTGATATATTAAAAATATTAAAATATTGTATGACCGGATTTAATATTTTCAAAAATGATGGAATAAATCATAAAATGAGTTTTAGATAATAATTCAAATATATTTATTGAATATGGATTGAAGATTTTACCCTAGATGTGACATAACCTTTTTCAGCATTCGGTGTTTGGATAAAGTGAAATCACAGGAATATTAATAAATTAGAAAATAAGGTTATTTATTTAATCAACATTAATAATATATCCCCTATTTAAACATAGATTTATTAAAATACATGGGTTACCCTCACAACCCTAGGTATTTGGTGAGAAATTTTATAGGAGAGCATAGTAGATTATAACCATATCATTGATTGACGATTGATGCCATGGAGTTTTTAATTTCCAGTAGATTTCATGTATCACACCAAGAATAATGACACAAAACCAATTATCATCAATGATTGATCTAACAATAGATAGCAAATTTTTGGTTATTGGTTTAATCTGGTATTTATTTTATCTGATATTGAACATAAATCAACCCTTCTAACAAATTAACATGCATTGATCGTATGATGAGTGGATCGTCATGTGATAATGAAACCAAGGACTTTCTAGATAAACTATGAAGGCTATATACTACCAAAAAACAAAAATTCTATGTTAGATAATGGGTCTCCAAACATATCCCTGTGCTTGATTTGTACTTATGTCCTTTTCTCACTTTTGTAATAGCTCTGTAATTTTATTGAGGAAGGTGTTATATTTTCCTCACTATAGCCTAACTAGAGAAGTGTTTATTCTAGAATGATATTAAATAATGATCGATTATTGATAAAAGAACATCAAACAGTGAGACCATTTATCCTACCAGATAAATAAATTTTTTTGATGTGTCTCTATATAATGGAATCATTATCTTGATCCGTAAAGAAGAACGCTGAATGGAATTCTGCAGGATCAGTCTCTGTCCAATAGACCTCAATAAGGAGGAACTTAGTTTCAAACACTTTATGGCTTAAGAAACACCTCTATGAGTGTTTCCTTGATGTATTTTGACAAACTCAGGGCATCCATGAATGAAAATGTATCCAGTACCATGGCTAATTGCTTCAAGATGTCATACTTTTGGCCTAAAGGTCTATTCTTCCTTGTGGAAGGATGTTACATCATAGTCTCTTTAGGGTATTGAAAGCCTCATTTTGATGGATCCTTCCCTAAAATATGAATTGAGGGTGGTCCATTTTTTATGGGTTAGACCGAATTGATATTCTTACATTTCCATGGTGATTGGACACATATTCCTCTTCTAATTGATACTCTGGGACGATTAGGTTAGGTTGGATTTTGGTATATTCTGAGGAATTTTCTTATTCCTTTTGGAAATGATGAAGGGATATTTCTTGAGTTTCCACAAAAAAGACATCTTGAGTAGGGCTGCAACTAGAATTATGATTTCTTTCAAGACTACTTCTTCCCCTATACCCTCAGCTCTTGGGCCTTCTTCCTCCAGTTCCCCAATCGGATGTGGGAAATGCGAGTTCATAGCTCTAATATTAATTAGATAAGGGACCATTAGATTAATGAAAATAATGGTGATGGGGATCAATTCCTCATTTGATGGGGATGTTTTTTGGTCTACCACTTCTAATGATGTCGTTTTGTGGGGTGGTGATGGTGTCGTTGAAGACAAAGGGACAATGTCCAATAAATCCAAAGACAATTTTGTCATTTTTATATGATCATCTTTATGTGTTTTATACTTAGTATTCAAGATGGATCAGATCATGAATGACCATATTTTAGAGGGATATTGTAACTTCATACACCCAAATTCTACATAAGGTTCCCCGATCTTGGTTATCCACATTGCCTCAAGCACATCTCCCCAAATTCCATAGGCTGCCTACTAGTAGTGGTGCCTAAGGATTGACTATAAGGAGACTATTACCACATCACTATAGTGTAGCATAGTGGATATACAATAATAGATAAGTATAGGTCATACATTCACTTATAGAAGCATTAAATCAATAAAACAATAGAAAACATACCAGATTGATATATAAACAATACTAGAAGTATTATCATATACAGTGGTGATAACGTCAATCCTCCACAAGGAATCAAAAGTTGTTATACATGGAAGGTTTGAAATATAATTATAGAAATTAAAACAATTCTAAAAATCACTATCTCTAAATAACAACATGAGCCTCATCTCGGTTCCATGATCCCATACTCCTAAGAAGAAATCATAAACTTTTGGTAGGGTGCTTTACCTTATCCATACCTAAAGAAAAATAATATTCTCTGGTACGAAATGTGACTTGAGTAGGGTGTGAGATAAAATTCCAGTAGGAAATAATAAATGTTTTTAATTCAATATAGTTAGTGAATATAAAATAACAAAATCTTGTCTATAGTAATAGAATATGTTAAAGAAGCACTATATTAAAATAACCCATACATTTCATGGTTCATATGGACACCCATCCACTGATACCTTTTTCATTCATAGTTGGAATGTCCCTAAATAAAAAATTATTCATATATCAATATTATTGTAGTGTTTATTTAATTAATTATTCTCACATAATAAATAAGTATCGAGACCTAACACGTAGCCCAGAATCCCCTATAAAAATATGTGATACAATGATTCCTATCAAGTCCATTTATAAGTTTTAAGACACTGAATAAATCTAATATTATTCCTTTTCTTAGCATATTCATCATGTAAATCACTTCAATTATTATTCAATTAACAATCAGAGCACAACCTTATAATTACTTATTTGGAATCCAAGTATTTCTCTAAGCATATCATAAAAAACCTAGCCATCCCAATATAGACATTACTAATTGGAATCTCGGTATTTTTATTGGTGTGGTATAACATCACCAGTCATTGAGTCCATCCTTGGCAGCATACTAAGAGAGACTAAGTGTCAACCATGGGGTATATAAACAACCACCCTATGAGCCCATCCTTGGAAATCCATATGGAATCCAAGTATCACTATAGAATATTTTGAATTATACTTCTATGACTATCCTTGACAATCTATAAAGAGTCCAAGTACAACTCATGTGTAAAATAGTTATCCCCCCATGAGTCCATGCTTGATGTTTCAGTAGGGAGTCTAAGTGTCACTCAGGCATAAGCAAGGTTGTATCAAAATGAATTCATCCATTGTGTTCATATATGAAATCATGTTTCACCCATGTCATAAATAATCATTGAATAAATATCTATTAATTATTTCATAGGTCATCATTGTGATCATTTCATTTAATCATCACCTCATAATGTGGCTCTAGGAGGGGCTTCACTTGGAAGTCTTAGCCTCTTAATTATCTCATGTGGGAATTTCATTATTAAAAAAACACATTCATAAGAAATAGAAGGAATGGTCATATCTTAGGGGCATGGTCTTCCATAACCATACATTGATCAAATTAAATTACAAATCAAATAACAATTCAAATAATCATTTAACATGGAAATGGGTAACGACGCACATTAAATATGATTAGTCCATATGCCACCAATGGTGGTCTATGTAATTAAACAACTCACTCAATGGGTGGTTTCAATTCAATGTCCATAACCTTTAATCACATACCAATGGTATCTTTAATTGTGTTGGTCATACCTACACATTTTAATCAAGTATTAAATCCTATTTCAAAGGAATCACTCATAAAATCAGGCACATGGAAAAACAACATATATACAAACTTCTCTACATTAAGGTAAAAGAACAAAACCACCTACCATAGTTCCTTAGTAGAGTGAATATATAGTACCAGATACCTATATGAATGAGAATGAGAGAAAACAAAAAAGTGATAAAATCATGAAAAGAGGGTATATTAGTTTTCTCACAAATAACTTCTATGTTATGATTTTAAATGAATAATGGAACACATAGAATTGATTTCTCAGCTATGTGAATCTAAAAATACTAAGGGAACAAGATTTTGAGTTAATATGAACGATTGGTGTCAAAATCTATAGAATAGATATAAGGATGATCTCCCACACTGATGGTTCCACCAATGGAGGAGAAATAGAAAATACAGTTGAGTAAAAATATTAATGAAGGGAAATTTTGTAATTTCACCCAAAATGTTGTGATTCATGGTTTGGCCACATGGTTGGAAAATATGTGCGACAACCTTTCACCCACTATTGTAAGGATGGGTTCCAAACATGGTTTGTACACGTGATTTGACTAACCATGAACAATGTGTGTCTCAGATCACAGTCAAAGATTGCAGATGCACCCTCATGGGAATATACCTCCATCTACACGGTCTGTCAAACCATGAGGGCTCCTCTATTACATTTCTTGGGCCTTAAATTGTTAGTCATAACATGTGGCCTATCTCACATGGATACAACTATCTAATATGTTTTCCTATTTTCTCTAAAAAATCAAGCTTCGGGATCTAAACAGGACCCAAAAACCCATGATACCCCCATGTCCTCAAAGGGTATTCACATAAGGATATATTTAATTTTCCAAATTGAAAACAAAAATATATACACCTCATATAATAACTCAGGATCTTATAATCTTCCCCTATCAAAGAATTTCGTCCCCGAATTTCCCACAAAAGGGTGGTCTGGAATCATCTAAGAATAATTATGGCCATTTAGCACATATTTCAGCATCTCACTCCCATGCCTTGTCCTATATTCAATCATGTGTCCCTAGAACCATACTAGAGGAAATAAATAGCCTTATAGAACCTTTTTCCTCTGGTCAATGATATGTATTAGATTAACCTCAAAGGATGAATCTACATGTAACTCATCCTTCTTGAGATGAAAATCAAGATATGTGTATGAAAGATAACAACATAGTTGAGATACATATAAGATGTTGTTCATGGCTCAGTACCTCTATGGAATCACCACTTGGTAGGATAACATCTATACTCTCTCCAAAATCTCAAACGGCCAAATATATCATGGTGAAAGCTTATCCCTCCTCTTAATCCATCTGTGTCCCTGTCTCAGTGAAACATGTAAAATGATCCAATCCCGGAACATGAACTCTAGAGGTTATCTATGATGATTTCCATAATATTTATTTCAATACTTTTTGTATCCATACACTTCCGAATGTACAGATCATACATCATTGTCTCTTATATGAAATAGGATTCAAGCATAGTAGCCTAACCTACCTCTAACTAGCATAGGGGTGATCGATATGGACTACTACACAAGTCCTCATAATGTTCAGTTTGTATAGTATATTTTTATCGATTATTATATTAGAATTAAACTAGGAGTTTATGCCTCTCCCAAGAGCCCCCAGAATGCAAGACACATACTCACATTATGTCCTCAAGAACCTATATTTTAGGCCCTAATATTCCATCAGTATGAGGATAGTATTTTATGCTCAATAGAACATGGGTACCTTATTCTCTATTCAACCTCTACAAAAAAATGGAAAAAATATTTCATCCCCAACTGAAATAATAGTATGAGGGACCCCATATAGTCATACTATCACACAGATCTACACCTACCCAGCTCATTAACATTGAGGATCTCCATGATTGGTAGGAAATTATCATCCTTCGTGAGCCCATTCATAATAAGCCACAGTACATCACTACCATGGTGAATCCTTGTGAAACTAGTTATGAAATCTATCACGACGTCATCCAATTTCCACTTGGGAATAGGTAACTAATATAAGAGTCTGGCTAGTCACTGATGTTCAACCTTCACCAATTGACAGGTGGAAGACCTCATGAAAAAAAACTATCTATATCACTTTGTATACCTTGACACTAGTACTATTTATATAAATCCCAATACATATTGGAAGCATCATGGTGCACTACCCAAGATGAAGCCTAAAAGTATCACATTAGCTCATCGTGCATGTCTGATGAAATATATATTTGACCATGTGTACATAGAATGTCATACTTTCCTATGATCTAACCAGGAGGTGGTTATGCACCTTCCAGACTCTTCCATTGGACTTGGACCACACAATTGTATAGATTCCTCATCCTTACTCTGTCTAGGAGGGTAGAAGTATCAGATAAGGATAAAATAAAGTTCTTCTATTAGTTGTCTGGCATCCCCAAGTGTATCTAAGAGAAAAAATCCATAATCTTTCCCTCGCTACTTGCATGTTGATCTTCCTGTATCGGAGTCCTCCAGCTCAGTGAATCGGCTATTATGTTTCCCTTCCCAGTCATATAGGTAATATAAAAGGCGAAAATCTATATGTGCTCAACCAGCCTTCACTATGTCAAATTCTGATCAAGCTTTGTAAATATAAACTTGAAGATTTTATGGTTCGTGTACACCACAAAATGCACTAGGTATAAGAAATATCTCAAAAGGGAAATGCATGAAAAACCGTAGAAAACTCAATATCGTGTTTTAGTTAATTCTTCTTATGTGGCCTCAACTGCCGATACCCATACACTATGACTCTACCACTCTCATAATAACATCTCCTAGCCTGATACCTGATGCATCATTGTAAATAGTGTAACACCTACATGAATCTAGAAAAAAACATATCAGTGCTAAAGTCAATATCCCTTTTAGCTCTTGAAAGGGTACCTCATATGTATGTGACCATACAAACTTCACACCCTTTTTAGTCAAGACCATCATCAGTTTTTATAAGAATGATTATTCCAGTATGAAACACCTATAATATCCAACTATCCCCGTGAAAGTGCATATTTCAAAGTCATTATTGGGATGCTCCCAAGAAACTATGGATCTCACCATCTTTGGGTAAATTTATACTCTTTTTTATGAGAAATATGACCTAGTAAGTAAATATGATCCATCCATGTGTGGAAATTTGTGATCTTAAAAAATAATTAATTCTCTCTCAATTTATCTAATTTAATCTCAAGATGTCTGGCATGGTCATATTGATTATAATAATACATAAAATATGTATTCCATGAAAACCAAACAAAAAAATCCAAATAATGATTGAAAAATCAGTTCATCAGTGCCGCGAAATCTTTTGGCATGTTAGTGTGCCTGAACAACATAACCAGCTACTCTTTCATACCATGCATGTTATGAAAATAAATAAGAGTTATATTTGTTGTTCTAACATAAACATGGTGGTATCCAGATCTCAAATAAACATATAATAACACTCGAGCTCCCCAAAGCTGGTCAAATAAATAATCTATTCATGGTAGAGTATACTAGTTCTTAAACATCAGTTAGTTTTATATTCCAATAATCCACTTAAATCCTGAGATTATTGTCCACTTTTTCACAAAAAGGGCTGGAAAATCCTAGGGATAAGTAATTAATAGTATAAATAACTCTCCCTATATTTCTTCCAGCTACCTCGTGAGCTCCTATAACTCAGAAGTATTTATTTTGAATGGAGGAATGGACACTGGTGCAAGTCCTGGAACACACCCAATGGAAAACTCTTCCTATCTCACTACAGGAAACCCTAAAATTATATCTTGTAAAAAATCTCTAATATTATTATGCACTCAACTAAAATCTTCTGGATGTGTTATTTGATCATATAGATATAAAATCACAATCTACAATTTCATTACACTCAACCCAAGATTCTTAGGACAATCTTGGATCACCTAGACACCCCATTGACCCTAGTAAATAAAATCTTCTCCCTCTGGTGATGTGATGGTCTCCCTTAGATGAAATAAATCAATGAAATAATGAAAGTTAACTAACCATTTCATCTCAATAATGATGATAAAACCAATCATATCAATAAAAAATATGTATTACATGAAGTGACTTCTTCTAATCTCTTGCGGCCACTCCCTGAACAGAAGTACATCCTCTATTCGAATTCCCAAGGGAGAATCAAGTGTCATAATTCCATTAAAAAACTAAACATTGAGCCTGAGGATCTCCATAGTGGGAATATATATAAATCAATGAAATTTGATTATATTTAAAATAGCATATATTATAGTAGAGGATTATATAATGTTACCTCTCAAAGTGGAAGGTTCGACACTCTGCTTCTCAAGGGTTGGTTGCACTGTTTATATCTGGTATGATCTACAGCCCCATGATATAGAATGACTATAATTGGAATATCTTCCTTACTATCACTACAAAAATAATTCTGATTACAATGTCCATTACTACCACATAGGAATGATCAGCCTGGTATACTCTAACTCCCTTCTTGAAGAGAATCCACTGACCTGGATCCAAGATGTGGAATTAGTGTAGACCCTATCACACTAGATATCAGAGTAAGAGTTCTATTAAAGCATTATAGATTACCTATCATGCGGAAGGACCATAATTAGACAATGTCTCTAGTGTACTGAGGTCTTGTATGTCATGTTCTACTGCACTGGTGGCACCTCATCTGGATAACTGAGCTTGTGTAGTGGCTACTAATATCACAACTTGGAAGCCTTGGATGAAGATTTCTACTACTAGTCAATGAATCAACAGATCTAGGTTCCCAACCACCCTGGATTTAACTCCCAACCTCTTTTAGGTTGTGATCTATGATATGCAACTGATTCACTACTAAAGAAATTTTTTCACCCCAAATACATTTAACTGCAATCATGTTTCATACCTAAGACCATCTGAGAATTCCAAAGATTTATAAAACTCATCACCCATCAGAATAGGTGAGAATCACTAGAGCTCTGTAAAATGGGCCAAATAATACATGCCAAATAATGTTCCCTACTCCAAGTTCATGATATCTCAGGCTCTATCATCCCTCAATTTCATGGTATTGAAGTAATAATGTATTGTCATATAAAAATCCCTCCAATGCATCTCATGATGATGATTTGTATGAGTAATTACATCCCACTATCTCTTGGTAGAAGCATGCATCAAATAAGTAGTGAGCTTTATTATCCTCTCAAGAGGTGTCTCTAGATTCTCAAAAATATATATGATGGAATTTATCAATGAATCCACAACCGTTGATCTTCAATCACTTGAAAATGTTGGTGGATTCTGCTACTAGATCTGACATTTCATATTTTCCATAGTTTGGGTAGGTCACGGTGCTCCCTGAATGGTCTGCATGAAATAAATCCTAAAACTGTGACTCATCACCTATGTTTAGTACAAAGAACATCACCTCAACTATAACTACTAAAGGATATTTTGGTATTTCATGATTCACAAACTCCAAATCATGGTTGTAGTCCGCCTTTCTAGTAAGCGACTAGAGGGCTCTGTAATGGAAAACCTCTACAAATTCTAAATAACCGCCTCAGATCAAGATTCTACAACTGATGTAGCATATATATTTAAATAGGATAGGTATATACAATTCTACATAATAATTAAAAACCTTTCTCTACTCCTTAATCTAGGTCTCGATGTTGTAAAGATCATATAAATGTATGAGGTACTTCATACTACCAACTATTATGGTTAGTTCCAGGTTAAATTATTTTCTATATATAGTTTTAGTTTTAGTTTCATTTCACATTCATTTTAAATATTTAAACTATATGGTTCACCACAATTGATCCATGAGGTCCTATACACCTCATTAAAAATAAATATAGTGTCCAATCAATCCATAATGGAATCCAATTCATTCCATGTGACTCATGGTCTATGAAAACACATGCCACAATGATCTTCTTATGGTTCTTATGGTGTATGTTGTATCTTACTAATGAAAATATTGTTTAGGTTATTACAATAACTCTATTTTCCGACAATGTTTTCTCCAATTCCTAGCACAAAATATTAATCACATAGCTAGTATATCAATTAGGGAACATATTAGAACATCATGAAATAAAGAAATTAATCCTCTATGGCAAGACATAATGCATGGAGTGTGAATCATGTAAAGTGCCTAAAATGATGCATGAGATGGAATGCCCTCATCTACTCATGTTGCAACATAATAGAACCGAAAACCATATAAAAAATAACATCAAAACTCAAGTGAATCACCTAATGGTTGAATGAAATCAACTATAATATTCAAAAACTAGAAAACCACAATTTCATTTAAGGAAATTTGGATTTTTCCTGTACATGGTTTAGAGACTCCGAGGAAAAACTCAGTTCAAAATAATATTACCTTCATATCCATGTCTATTATTATAAAATAATAAACTATAACAAGATTAAAACCATTTGATACCAATTTATAATTACCCCATACCCATATTCCACTAAAGGTGCCTCAAGCCTAAATAGCCATATAGCCTCAAGTGCATCTTCTTAAATGTCAGAGGCTGCTGACTAGCAGTGTGGTCCTAGGGTGTACCAATGGGGAGACTATTCCATCATCACTAGATTATAGCATAGTATATATAAAGTAATAGATAAACAGCAGTCATAGAATCAATAGCATAAGTGGTAAATCAATAAGACAAGAGAATACATTCAATATAGATATATAAAGAATATTAGAATTAATATCATATACAATTGTGATCATGTCATATTTTTAAAAAGATTCTAAAATAGTTATACATGGGAAATGTACAATACATGTATCAAATGTACAAAAAGGCTAAAAACCACTATATCCAGATAGAATCAGAAGCCTCAACTCGATCCCATACTCCCCTACTACTAAAAATCTATCAAAAACATGTACATGGGAACAATCTATTATCCATAACTATAGTTATATAATCATATCGGGTACCAAAGGCATTATGAGTAGGGTGTGTGATAAAATCCTAACAGGCCACCACCAATATGTCTAATTCCCTTCAGTCAATTTATATATAATGATAACAGTGTGGAGGTTGTAATATAATATGTAAAAGAATTTATTTATGTAAACAACCCATAATGGTTCAGGTTCCCATGGACGCCCATCCTATACTACCTACTTTTACTTTATCCATAATGTCAATAAATAAATAGTCCATCTGGTATCAATTTATAGTCAAGTTTCATATAATTAATCATTCTCATTTAATAAATAAGTCTCGAGTATAGGAACATAGCCCATCGCCCCCCATGAAAATATGTGATCAAAGGATTCCTAAGTAGGCCATCAATATGGTGTAATAAAATGATTGAATCCAAGTCTGTTCTTTGGATGGGAGGATGCGTCATATGAATAATTTCCTTAATTACTCAATTAGGAACCTAAGCCCATCCATGGTATTCCTCATTTGGAATCATGGTATCTATCTAGGTGTAATATGAACCAAACACCCTACAAACATTTCCTAAAAATTCCTCATTAGAATCCTTGTATCTCTCTAGGTGTGGTATAACATCACCTCTAATTGTATCCATCCTTGTAGGTATGCTATGGGAGCCCAAGTGTCACCCATGGGATATATAATAAACATCCCATTGATTCAATCCTTGTAAATCTATAAGTAATCCATGTATCACTCAGTTTTATAAATAATTTGACATCTGAGTCTATCATTAGTATTCCATCAGGATTCCATTGATCAGTCGAGCATATAAAAATCATCCCCCATGAGTCTATCCCGGAATGTCCACTAGGGAGTCCAAGTGTCACCCCATCATAAGAAATGATGTTTTTAAATGAGTCCACCCATGACATTTATATATGAAACCATGTGTCACCCAACGAATATAATAAACCTTCAATCAATATCATTTAAATATTTCAAAGGTTATGACCATGATCATTTCGTTAAACCTCACCTCAAATAGTGGATTAAGAAATGGGATAAAATTAGAACGATTATCCACTAAATTTTCTCATATGGGAATATACTTATAAAAATAAACACATGATTAATTAAGAAAAGACATGTATATAGCCTGGGAACACGATATTCTATTACCTTCATTTAATCTATTCATATTACAAATCTAATTACAATTAAAATCATCATTTTACATTCCATTATAAGAGTTAACAACACACCGTAAAGGTGAAAAATCCATATACCACACATGGTGGTCTATTTAATTAAACAACTCACCCAAGTCGCGGTTTCAATTCATTTCCTATAACCTTTAATCATTTATCAATGATCTCATTAATTTTTTATGTCATAACAAAATATTTTAATTTAGGATTAAATTACATTTCAATGGAATCTCTCAAATAATCGAGTGCACTGAAAAATGGAATATATCTAATCATCACTATTTTAAGGTAAAATCATGAGACCGCCTATTGTAGGTCCATAGTAGAGTGATCATACAATATTTAATTCATATTCAACTTGAATTGAGATAAAAAAAGCAACAGATTAAAATCCTGAAGTAATAGCATATTATCTTGCACATAAATAACTTCTCTAATTCAATGTTAATTGAAGAATGAAAAAAAAGGAATTGATTACTCACTGGTAAAAATCCAATGAGACTAACAATGCTTAATTCCCTATTTGGATGGAGGAGTGAGATCAAAATATATGAAATAGCTTCAAGGATGATCTCCCACACTGAAGGTTCTTCCAATGGAAGTGAAATAGAAAATTAGGCTGAGTTATAAGATTAATCATGTGATATTGTAAATGTTCACAAAAAAATAATGCTCTGCATGGTTTGGTAACATGATTGGTGAAACCATGTTCCCACTACTACAAGGAGGGCACTCGTACAGCTTTCAGGCATGGGTTGACTAATCGTATGAAACATATGTCTCTATCCAAAATAAAAAATTGTATACTCACCCACATATGAGTGCACCACCATCTGTAAGGATTTTAAAATTTTTTATCCTCCACCATCCCACAACCCATGCCTCACATGGTAACTCAAACCATGTAGTTTATCCCAAATTATTTCTAATAACAAGAAAAACTTCTTATTTCCTTCAAAAAGTTGAATTCTAGGCACCAAACAAGCCAAAAACTCCCCCAATACCCCCCATTAACTCAAGGGGTAATCACTTAACACCTTATTTATAAATTAAAACTAAAAAGAGAGATATGTACCATATATAGCAACCGTGTGTCTTACAAATTTGATGTCAATGAACTCCATGGTTCCATAGAGGAAGTGGTTATGGGAATATTTTTATGTTAAACTAAGCTTGGTGGATACCATGGGTTTAGTTTACTATGTTTTTTGATTTATCCAAATGCGAATTTTCTATGAGACTTTTTTGGACACTTCTTACCACTCACCTCCTTCCTCATGAGTAGTAGCAGAGACAAAAACTGATTGTGCCGGTGATTTTTTTGAGGTTTACATTATTACAATCTAATTTTTTTGGTAAGATCTATTTAAAAAAAATTATTTGAATGGTGTTCCCCAATATTTGGTGAAAGGGGAAATAAACTAACATGTCATTAAGATCCACTTGGCCAGTCCTCTTGGGATCTCGTAGGTGGATGATATAATAGTCCATAACTATTATAAAGTTGTCACAGACTTCCTCGTCTTAGAATGAAACAAATTTATTCCTTATCTCCACAAATTGTTTTCCCTTATTTCACCTATATTCATCCTGATCAGTTAGAGGTTCTCTTTTATACTCGAGGGGTGTCACATGATATGGTGAGGGCTTTGGGGATACAGTCAGTGCGGTACTAGCATAATTTTGATGAATATAGCCTCTACCATTCCCATTCTTCCCTGGGGTAGATGGAATCATTTGAAACTTGATCTTAGTACTCTATATTTAATCTTCCATTCATTGAGAAATTTCATTGATATCCTAAAACCCTATCATATATCTAACTAGGGATTGTGGTGTTCATAACTCAACACGAAGGTTCTCTATGAATGGAAAAATCAACTATTTTGGAAAAATTTGCAGGCTCGGGGGGTAGGTCAGTCCCTTCCACCTAGAAATGAAATCATGGATTCTATAATTATACCATTTTTTTAATTTGAGAGGTCAAGGATCATTGTATTATTTACCGTTCTGCTGAATTGGAAGATAAGATTCCAATATAGGTCTTCCCTTCTGATTATTATCCATTCTATAAAACTGGTGTATTATTCAATGGTAGTCCCTTGCATGTTTTTGATGAATCAAATGAGTTATAATTCTTCTTGTTGAGTAGAGGTTCCAATAATGGGGTCACAATGGGAATAAAGTGTGTCAAATTATATACCATGTCTTTTGATCCATTCAATATTGGAAACAAATGACACTCGAAATTTAGTGGGGGTGGGATCTCAGTCACCAATTTAGGGTAAGGTTTCCATTCTAGATACACTAGTTCATTCCATTCCTCTTTATCTTCCATTTGAACCCTCAATGAGTTGATGGTGTTGATAATAAATTGAGGAATTTTTAGTTTAATTTGAGAAAGGGAAGGAGTGAAAATTAGAGGATCATATCACATTGGCTCTGCTAATATTTTTTATTGTTAAGCGGAAGGGGACATCATTTGGGGGTTTTTGTAAACCCATTATATATTTTTCCCTAATGGTGGTAACTCTTGAAATCCTTCCACAATTGTTCCTAGGTAAACTAATGGTCAAGAAAGAGGGTTGAGTATAATTCATGGCTCTACTTCAATCACTGGTATTGACCCATGTTGATGAGAAACCCTATTGAATGTGCGTTTTGAAGCTCTTCTCATAGGGTATACTCATTAGGAATATTACCTTGGAGAATTTTTTTATTGATTATTCTAAACTCTTTCATTGTTCCCTCCTACCAAGAAATCCTTTATTAAAGTGTAAGGATTTAGACCTCTTTAAGTGCCAGATTGTGTCTAAACATTCCTTCACCCTTCTCTTTATTGGATGTATTCTAAAAAGGTAGTGATCGATTCATCAAGGGAATTCCCAAATTTATTGTAAGTCTCTTGTTTTCAGATGTGAAATCCCCCTTTATTTGTCTCTATGTGGACCATCTTTTGCGTAGAACCATCCTATCTTTTCTCATCTGCATTTTCCACAACTTCAGAACCGTATCAAGGATTGAAACAAATGTCATTCAACGACAAATAAATCATTTTAGGTGTTTTATTTATTTATGAGTGATAGGAGGGTCATTGGAGAAATTTTATTGGACATTTTCCTCCCATTCTAGGATCCACTTAGAGCTTCCTGGAAAAGGGAGACTCTGATAGAACCCCCATAAAACCTTGTCGTATGGGTATCTTATAAGGGATGTGGTTCACGAGAAGGGATGTACAGGAAGACCTCAGGTCTTGGTCTCCACCTAAAATGGGAAAATACAGATTTTTGCTGAGGAAGGGGTTGATTTAAGAAACCCTATAGCCATATATGAAAGGATTGCTCCAAATCTTCCATTTTCATCCCTGAAGATGAATTTGTTGACTTTAGAGGGGAACTTTTTGTTAAAAATTCCACCAAAATTATGCTCCAGAGCAGAAATTGAATTGCAGTGGCTGGTGCTACTACTATTACTCTCTTGGTCTAGTGAATCCTTATTTGAGAATAATCTGGGTGCAATATAGGTTCTTCATGCGAACCTCCCACTTTTGAGGGATCTGTAGTTCCTGTTGATTAGTCTCTTTTAAGTGGTAAACATGATTGATTTTTTTAGTTACATGATTTAGGTGTTTTTTTATGATCTCCTCTCACTAGGCTTGATTCTTCTTAGACATACATATGGATGATTCCTACTAAGTAAACCATATTTCCTCAGTATTTTTATTGTTTTTTAATCTTGTTAGAGGAATGGAATTACATGTTGTCACCTATGGTATATTTTTATTACTAGGATGTAGTGTGAGGTGTAAAGCTTCATGATCACCCAATCCTTGGATATGAACACTAGATAGGGTTTCAATGTCCAAAATACATATATATTACATTTAATTGAGGCATTCTAGTAGATGATATTTTTTCCACCTCTCTGAGCATGGTCACCATACATATTTAATGGATTCTACATTGATTTGATGGCAATGCTCTCCCAAAACATTAACATGACTGGAATAGCCATTGTAAGTTAAGAACATTACATTTAAATGGTATATAATTTTCTAGATATTTAAATGGTTTTTGTATGAATTCTTCCAAAAACTCATCCAGAATATCGAACTGTGAAGTAGTTGAGGGCCAAAACATGATGGGTATATTATCCCCAGCTAAGTGCCTTCTCATATTTTCTATTTTTCTACTAGATATTCCACTACCAGGTCATCCCAAATTGTTTTTTTTTATTTTTTCACATGTAGTTGGTAAAGTGGGTATATCATCATAAAGTAAATGGTCCAGATGTGGTTCAAAGGAATATTATTACCACGAATCATTTTTTGATTGAGAAGGGATGTCTCTATTAATTGATAGTGTGTCATGCATTACTGACCTCATATTTTTTAGCTTGTCCAAATATAAGGGTCCAATTGTATATGGATTTTTTATATGAGTATCTTCTTATTTATTTAACTTATTTCCTTTTCTAAGGATGTTATAGTAATCATTAGTAGATGTGCTCCTATGATCAGTCAGATTATTCCCATAAGGAATGATTTATTAGTAATTTTTCTGGAGGGGACCTTTAAATATTCTTGTAGTAGTATTGTGAGGATTAACATTTTGACTACTACTACCACTTCTAGAATTGGGTGATTGATAGGCATGATCATGGTTTTCTATTGATATATGTTTGATGGACCCAAGAACACCATCTTCTGACAGAGAAGAGTCATGATTCTACTTTTGAATTTTGAATTTTCTCGAGTTGGATTTTATTTTGAAATAGTCCCATAAGAATATGAGACTAAATAATGTTAATATTGATTCCCATAAAAGGGAGTGGCTTCAGATGACTACTATGTCAATTTTTTCACATGATGATGTGTTCCTGTAGTTTCAATAGGGATTTGTGCCTACAAAAGAGCAACCCTTAAAATAGGCAGGTAATCCACAATTGGAGATGGTTTTTTTTCACTGATCCAGCAATTCATTTGTCATGAAATATTTCTAATTACCCTTCTAGATGGTAGAAGGAATGTATGTATACTTCTGATTGATCATTCTATTATACATATGAGTCAACCCACTTGGGGAGTTTGGGTCATGGGCCCCTCTAAAAGATATTTTTATTAATGAGATTACAAATAGGAATGTTTGAAGGATGTGTTTAGATATTGATATCTAACCTTACATAATTTCTAGGACATCCTTATAAACATACTAATAAATAATGGTAATATAGACCCATTATGATGTTGGATAGAGATGTGAGTCTTCCCCTGGTTTATAGATGAGGTTTGTCGACTAGGCCCTCTAATTTCCTTTATATTTGACTAGCGGGATTCATATGCATGATTGGGTATTTTATTCTATTAATGGTGTATGGTGACCAAATAATAACATACATTGATACTACATCATTTTTTGGAAATATTCAATACATTACAAGAGTATATTTTTGTGGACCATAATAGTTTAGTGACTTTGGAATAACAGAACATGATCTACTAATCTGGTGAAACATCTTAAATATTTCCCACATAGGTCTTCCCAATTTTTAATCCTACTTAAACCCTTTACTTATATCATGGGTGAGGAAACATAAGAAATGGTTAGCTCAAATTTTTAGTAAGGGGAAATGAGGGATATATGTAGCATAATCATTTGCATAATGCTATTATAACATGATCATAACATTAAATTAACATACTTGTCTATCAAAGATCATAATCAAGAGTCACAGAATAAATATTAGTAGTTCACAAGACATAAATCATAAAGGAATAAAGATAGATATTCGTGAAAGAAAAACATTTAAATAGGACATGTAATTATGGTTGTCACATAAACATATAAACTGATATCCATAGTAGTCAAGATTTACTACTAAGGACATATTAGTGATATGTTATCACTCCCCAAACCATATTAGTAGATAAGGCTCACTCCCATCGACATCATAGTGGAAAAATTCCCTTATTAAACTGGGTTCACTCTTAATTCTAGTTCAGTATTACTAAACTGAGATCACTTCCCATTCCTTCCCTATATTAATGAATTGAGTTCACTCCTCATTCTATCCCTGTATTATTGAATAGAATTCACATCATATTCCAACCCTGTATTACTAAACTGAGTTCACCCCTAGTTCCATCCCTGTATTATTTAACTGAGTCCAATTCCTATTCGAGTCTTCTCTATCTAATGATATATAAATCATTACCCAATGTAATGGAGTGATATATAGGCATGACCCATCCCATAATGAAATCATACATATGTGTGGAACAAGATCATAAACAATCATCATTTCATAACTCATGAAATAAAATGGGTATCATAAAAATTTCACCATATAATAACCTGTGGAAAAGATAAAAGTTTTATAATCATTTCATCATATAATAACCTAGGAAAATAAGAAGGTTTTATAATTGTATAACCCATGGAAGATAAATGTATTTCATAAACAACAAGATTCATAAATATAAACCATTTAATTAAATAACAAGAATGGTGACCTTGAATCATATCCCTAATAAAGCCTAAGCTATATCAAATGATGACATCTTAGATGGAGATGAATTTTGGTATATATCTTTGAAAATTTATTAAGAAAATCTATCATTCTTTGATAATCCATTTTTAAAACATGAAACATTTTCAAAATCCATTCTTGTGAAAAAGAATAGAGAATTTTATAAAGGAAGCTTTTAAAAATAATTTAAAACATTTCTGGAGGAAAATATCCTTTTAACTTTTACAAATTACTTTCAAATAAAAAAAAATTGAAAATATTTTTATTTGAATTTAACCATGAAAACATATAAAGAATATTAGAAACCCATTTTAAATAAGTTTTAAAACAAAAAAATAAAATTCTTTTCCATGTAAACGATATTAAAATTTCATTTAAAACATTTTTAAAACATTTTTAGAAATCATTATTTTGAAATAACAACTAATTCTGACCGAAGAGCGAAATAATGTCCTATTTTCATAAAATCATTTTTCATTTTTCATAAATACCATGCAGCGTAAAAGTGTTTTCATTGCATAAGAGATCATTAATAAAAAAATGAGAAGAAAAATCATGATAATTATTGTGATATGGATCATAATATTTAATCAATTGGAGAATAATCATAAAAAATCCAGATAAATGATGATATTGAAACAATAAACTTCTACCACTTTGGTTACTTGGAATAAAAAGTAATCTTGAAATTATAAAATTATATAAAGATTAAAATTTAATAAAAATTATTAAATTCATTATATAATATTTAAAAGGTAAATATATATTCTTCATTAAATATTTAGGTTCATAACATAACATGTTTCTTAAAAAAGTAAAATTGAGACAAAACAACCTTATTGATTGGGTAACTTTTTAACTGTAAACACCATAAAATAGAGTTCACAAAAAGGATATCTAGATAACCATAATTTTAAGTATAATAATAGTAGAATAAATTCATGTGAATTATATACACCACACAAAAAACATCTAGTGAATATAGAATAAGTCTCATAGAAATAAAAGTGAGATTATGACTTCTCTTACTACTTGAGTAAATTTTGAATAGTGAGATGTGTGAAATAACAACATCAATTGATACTTTTAATATCATGAAATAATTTAAAATCATGATATAACATGTCATGTATGACAATATACACCACAAAATAAGTGTATGTTGTGAATATATCAAATATATCATAGGAATTAAAGTTAGACGAAAACACCAAAACTTTAAGTCTAGAATCTCATCATACTTGTTCAAAAAAATCCAATATATTAATATATGTTTATTATAAACATATCATAGAAACATAGTAATCTATATAAATATATATAATACCGTATATAATTTACTTTAGAATTTATATTACAATTTATTAACAATTCCATGTTAACGTAAGGCTTTAGGTAATAACCGCACTCTTGTTTATTCATTTTTATATTGTTATTATTGATACACTTACAGATATCAATATTTAATTTTTAAAAAAATATAAAATGTGATGAAAATATCAAATATATTCATAATATATGTATTTATAATAATATGTATGATATATAAATAGAAATTAAATACACCATTCATGGAAGCGGTATATCGTACATATGGATTAATGGTGTTTCCATTTTCTTATCATATTATTAATGAATGAAAAGTAAATTATATATATGTAAATTATATTTATATATGTATTTTTATTTGAAATATATAAAATATATTTATTAAAAAGATCCTTAATACATTTCACATAATGTATGGACGAATCACATCACATTAAGGAGGCAGTAATCGACACAACCATGAACGAAGTTAACATATTCCGAAAAAGTGTAAAGCTTGATGGTATGTGTTATTTATTAATTTCATTAGAATAAAAAAATCATATATGTCATATATATCATATAAAAATAGTAATTACATCATTATTCTAATCCTTGGCATATTTTAATTAAAGAATGAATGCCACTACTTCACGAGGCGGTAGTCTATCTTACAAATGAATGATGACTGTGTATCCCAATTTATGGAAGAGCATGAGGGTGTAGGTATTAAACATAATATAAAACCATTTCATTATATTTATGATATTATGGTTATTTTATAAGTGTTATATAACAATAATTAATGGTATATAGAAATAAAAAAAAGTGATCGTTCAAAAATGTCACCTCTACTTCGAGTAACTCCTTTTGGTTTACATAAAAATACATCATTGTAATGATATTTTTACAAAAGTGAGGCTTCTATTTTGAAAGGATGTAAATTAGGAATTTTTTTAGTAATTTATCGGGTGGAAAAGGGTATTTAGTTGTGTGAATAAGTGAGGGGAGGTGGGGTTGACTTCCCTTTTATAGTGTAAGAGTTGTGGCATTTTTGTTTATAGGAAAAGGTAAAAACAATTTTGAGATATACATTAAAACATTTTCATCCAATAATAATTCATATTCGATTAAATGGATGAAATAGTCTAAATATTTCTATAAAAATTATTTTTGACTAGTTTCTAAGTTATTTAGACCCTTAGAATTAATATTTTACCACTAAGTAAACTCATCTTTACCTTAATCATTTAATTAATTTTATCTTTTTTGACTAATTATTTTGATAAAAATTTAAGTTGAAATTAATCAATATTATAAATTATTTTGATTCCAAATTTTTAATAACTTTTTCAAATTTCAATTATAGAAGGGGTTGAAATTAATTTAAAAAAATCACCCCACTGAAAAAATGAAATAAAGAGCTTTAAAAGTGGAAATGCTAGAATGTTTCAAATACTTTTATATACACTTACAATGCAAAATTGATTTCAAGTATCTAAACTAAGTTAACATATATATATAATTTATCAAAATATAATTTAAAAATTATTCAAAATATAATTTAACTATGTAAATAAATTATAATATAATGTTGTTTTCAATTAAATTTCATTTTTTTTCAACAATCATCCAAAAATGAAACTTCTCAGAAAAAATGAAATATTTATGCTAATATAATTTTGAAATTAATATTTCAAAAATAAATGATATTTTATTCAAATTTAATTTATAATGGTTTGAAAAATTATATTTAAAATAGGTATCACATTAAAAGGCGATAAAATTAGCTTTTAGAAAAAATGTACATCGTTATGCGCAAAATTGGAATTATTCTTATTAATTATCTAGAAAACTCATATGTTAAATATTAATTGGTTGATTTAATATAATAATATATATATATATATATATTATTAAAAAAATTTATCAATGTTTTTTAGTAAATTTATTCAAATTCCTTTCAAAGAAATGTTTATTTGTATTTACAAATGGGTATTATTTTCATTTATAGTTATTTAGTCACAAAGGAATTCATCTTATATACATGTGTAAACAATTTTTTTAAAAATTTTTTATTATTAATTATAACATCCATTCTAATGAAAATGTGGTAAGAATAATGATATTTTAATAGTATTGATTGTATATTGTAGCTCGGTAAACTCGGCCCAGTGTGTAACGAAAGCTATTGAAGGAACATGATGTTGTATTAACCTCAAATGAAATATATAGTTTCATATACCCTAAGATAAAATAAATGTCATGTATATAATCGGATTAACATAGTGTTGTATATGAAGAACGTATATCTTATTTTATCATGCAATGCAAGCTATCAAAAAAATTTAATTTATTCAAAATAATATTAATTCATAAAAACTAGGGGTGTTACATTCTACCCCCTAAAAGAAATTTCACCCTCATAATTCATCTAGGATTTCAAATGTTTAATAATTTATATTTTGTTTTATTTAAACCCACATCATAAAAAATAATTCTAAAACATCCTTTAAAAAATAAAGTTGGAATAATAATGGTTACCTGCAGTAACTCATAACTAGGTTTTGACATAGGATGACATTGGTGGGAAGAGTTGATTGGAAATTGAAGAAACAATTAAATAATTATAGTGGGTGATAAAGATCATGTATTACAATAAATTAGGTCCTTAATGGAATGTGGAAAGTATAATAGACCATAATTTTCTGTTGATCGAAAATAATATTGGTTCATAAGAAATGGAAGTACAAGCATATCAAAAAAATTCTAAGATCCTTTTGTTACTGTTGAGTAATAATCAAGAGACGATATACCTACTTGATTTTAGCACAATTTTACCCATTGGTTATGCCTTGATCAATTTCCACTTCATTTGTTACTCTACCAAGTGAGGTTGAATTTGTTATTCTTTAATAAATAAGAAATCCTGATATCTATAAGTATAATGATAAAACATTCCATCAACCTTTAGTAAATGTCACAACAAAATGGTTTGCAGAGGTTATCCAATATGCATAATTCATCATGTAGTGAGATAACACTTTAATCTTTAAACCCACATCTCAGGTTTAACTTAATCAATTTCAAAAATGTCTAACCTTGTAACACATTTTATTGATTAAAATAAAAAATAATTATACATTATGTCACTAGATTTATCAAAATAAAGTTAGCATTGATCTGTCATATATCATAATGTACCTCTTAGTTGTCAAATACCAAACTTGTTAATACCATCATCACATATTTTCATGAAACATGTTGATTACAATAAATCCTTATTGAAAATATGATTCCTTCTTCATTATTTATTCATTTTATTGGACATTATCATTAAATCAAAAAAATATTGTAAAATATATACATGATAGCATAATCCACATTTTAAACATATCCAACATCTGTTCTGAGGTCATCAATACTATCTATTTTACTTTATTCTTACCCAAATCACATTATCCAAACAAAACTCCATTTTTTCAACATTAGGAATATATTAAGGGTTAACTTACCTTAATCGTGTATTTTCCATAAAATATAACCTTTTCATTAAACAAATTTTCTAGTTCATTAACATCATTCAACATTTTCATTCAAATCCTTTCCTAAAACATATGTTGAACAATACATATATATTTCCTGATTCATAAAACATAGTATTTTAATTCAAACACATAAATATGTATTTCATCACACTTTATTCTTAAACAATTAACTATGCTTCATCATCTTATTCCTTAACACATCTTTCCATTCAAAAGCTATTTTTAGTCTCTTTATCATCCATAATATAATCATTACTTTTACCAACATTATTATTTTCTTCACAAAATTTCATTCAAGGACATATATTTTCAGTATTCCCATTATTTCCAAATGTTAATCATTCATCCATTAAAAATGCCTTAGGGGGACCACTGTTCCCATATATTGTATTAACTGAGCTCTTCATATATTCATTGCAATAATATATTTGGGTCCTTTTCCACAATCAAAACATATTCTTGTTCCTCTAATACATTCACATGGGTGGTTTTTTCCAAATTCTAATCATATTCGATACTAAATCTTCTTTCCTCTACAGTCACAATTACCCGAATTCTCATTGAACTCTTTACTTATATACATTGGTATATCCGAGAGTTGGTTAAGGTACACATTATTAATCATGTTCCACGAAAACTAATTAGGCATTATCGCAACATCCTACACTCAAATCATCATCCCATTTAACTACTAATTAAAATGTTTTACATCCCATTCAATGTTAAACCTATTCCTTACGGTTCCTTCCATTAAATAAGACTAGAAATCCTAATGTGAGAAATATTAATCATAGTGAAAAACCCGCACAATCCAGAAAAAACTCTTATACGATGCATAAATCATAACACCTCCTTTTTAGTCAATTACACAATAGATTCAACCTAGGTTATTAATAGTCATTATCTATTTGAATCCTTTATAATTTTTCTTGTAGAGATTTTGAATTTCCAAGTCATATTCCTCGAGAGTGCCAAACTAGGTGTACTGCAAGGCCCGTTATCATGCACCAGTTCTGGATCGATTCTAGCTCAATATGGTGTTATCAAGGTTGTTACCGCAATGTAGTTTTTTTAGAGACATATGCACTTGTAGTATCCAGATAGAGATGAACTTCTAGGAAACCACTCGCTCTTTCCTTTACCAAAATTCCAGGACATTTTCTTATACTTTGACTTATTCATACACTATTGGAAGCTGAATGATTTTTTATGGGTTATTAATGATGGGATCAAATCTCAAAAAATCATTTCTCATGGGGTCCCATTAGAAATAGTTTATTTAGGGTTTTTAAAAATCTTTTTGTGATGGGTTTGTTGCAAAAATATTCAAAATATTAAAAAAATATTAATAATATAATAATATAAATAATATAATAAAATAATAAAATGAAACAAAATATATTTACAATATGATTAAAATAATAATATAATAAAATAATAAAATAATAAAAAACATAATATTTATAACGAAAATTAAAAAAATACAAATAATAATAAAATAAAATAAAAAACAAGAAATTAAAAACAATATAAAAACACAATTTACAAAAATATAAATATATGAATTAATAAAAATACTATAATTTTTTCCATTAAAATGTTTATTAGAATAATGATATAAATAACTGAAGGTAAAGGTCATCTGGAGGAGCTGTAGGTTCTGGTGGAAGGAACTCTATCCCTAAACCATGATTCAAATGCCACATATACCCCATTATCTTCTCATGCTGATACTGCTACCATCGGCGCATCTCCTACTTCTTTTACTGTTATTGAAATAGATCTTCATGCTCCCTATTCATGGTCTCTATAAGGTCACTCAAATCTTGAAAATTCTCCTCATATTGTGCTTCGCATGATGATGAATCTACATGAGCACCTCTCAAGATGCATGATGACATCTCAATGGTACAATAATTACTCCCATGCATCAATCGAGAGTCAATACCAACAACCCATCCTTTCTCAAATGCATACTAAGTTGCCTCCATCCATTATGCATTATCAAATCCTGATGAAATGGAGGTATGATCATTAGTATCTTCCAGGGTCTCATCATGTGTCTGAGACATCGTGGATTTATATGACTCCTTTAATTGAAATTTAAAATAGCAGTAGTTAAAATGTTAATTGTAGTTAATTTGAAAAACAAAAAATTATACTTACCACAATATGACATTGGTGATCACCTCAAATCTCTCTTGTGATTGGATTTCTGTACATCCTATTATAAATATAAAACTCATTAATATTAGTTTGTTTGACTTCCTATATGAGTATAAAAAAATTTCATTACATTTTATATTGTATAAATTATTAAAAAAATTGCATACCATATGTCATCGATGCGTACAAAATGTATGCCTACCATATCGATGTGTCACCTCTTGCCTTCCCTGATTCATTCGACCTAATGATACTCTCCTCTAAATAGTATCCCACATCCAGTATGAACATAATTCATCCCAAACCTGAGATGTGATGTAATATGGTCAATGGGAACAATAGTACTGATCATGTTCTGTGAATCTTGGTTCCATCATGGATTTCCTCTTCAGATTGTGAAAACCTTGACAGAAACGGTCGTGCATACATCCCTCCCATGCCTTCTAGATAGACTCTTTGCATGTTATCATCAATGGGATACCATAAACCCTACAAATAATTAATAATATCTAGTTATAAGTTAAATAAATTTTAAAATAACTATTATTTAGTTATATACCATCCATTGATCAAACATGTGGTGCTGAAAATCAATGAGAACATGATCCAATGTAACCCAAACTCTATAAAAATAATTCGTCAAAATAGTACTTCCCTGTCCAACTACTATATGAAAAAATTTATCACAAAATAAAAAAAGTAAACAAACAATTACTATATAAATAAATTAATGAAAATTAATGAAACCTAACTGAAATACATAACTCAACATAATTCATCATGTATGGATAAATGTCAAGACATGGACATCACTCAGGGATAGGTTCAGAGATCCTCAATCATGCAAGACCATACCCCCTCTAAGTCATCTCTGAATCACCAGCTGTAAAAGGATCATATGATTAAGCATTATTCTCATCACTAGATAGATCAGCCTCTTCAAACTCACGAAACATATCAGGTTCCAACTAAACCCCAATTAGATTGTTGTTATAAAATAGTTGAAAATAACTATTATATAAATATATATTATGATTATAACCTTCATTTCATTTTGTCAATGTTAATCTCCTTCTCCTCTTCCTACTGCAACTTTCATTGATGTGTCACATCTGGTCTTCCCTAGTTTTAGTAAACAATTGAAAATTAATTGACATGGATTACACAAATTGGACATTTCTAATGAACCAGAGAGTTGAAATTATGTGATTTACTAAGAAATATTAAATGATAGATTTCAAAATATTCAATTGATGAAACCAAATTATGCCAACCATGTCAATATTTTTCATTTTACAAATTTAATTCAACCATGTTATGTCATCGACGTATCTCCTCCTGCTACTCCTGCTGCTACCATCGACACGTCAGACAATGTTTGTCTCGTTTCTGGAAACCCAATGAAAAATTTGGACATGATTAGAATAGATTGGTAATTTATAAAAACCTAAAGATTTGAAATTATATAATTTACTAAAAGGTATAAATCATAGATTTTATAATCACCTGGTGATGAAACCAATCTGTACCAACCATTCCAAATTTATCATCACACTAATTTATGTCAATTATGTAATGACATCAATGTATATCTTCCACCACTTGTTATTTCAATCAACGTGTCACATCATATCTATCCTAGTTCTGGCGACCAAATGATATATTTGAAGATGATTGATGCAAATTGGTCATTACTAATTTGTATCAACCATGTATAAACAAATTTGTGGTTGGCGTATGTTTATAATTACTAATTCATTCCAACCTTGTATGTACAAATTTATAATTTTTCATCGGATGAAAATTATTAATAATTATTACAATTTAATACTATTTATTACTATTTATTATAATTTATAACAATTTAATTTTTTATGATTAATTTGATATAAGAAAAAATTATCAAAATAAGAGAATCAAATTAAATGATTAAAATTGACTTGTAAAGATTATAAATTCCATCTATTTACCATTTTTTCATAATAATTAAATTTACTATTAACATATTTTTTTATAAATTAATAAATATAATTATAAATTACTATAAAGTCATAAAATATACAACAAATTATGTAAACAATGTAAATCATAGAATTTTTAATCTTGAGGACCCGAGAAATGACTAATTTATATTAACCATGTATGTACAAATTTATTATTTCTCATCGCCTTAATATTGAAAACATATTTCATTTTCAATTTTCTAGTAATTAATTAAAATTGTAATTATTTCATAGTTATTTATAGTAATTTTTTTAAAATGTATAAAAATCAACACTATTTTATAACATTTTTTACTGATTACAACAAATTATTAAAAATTACACTTAATCATTACTTAATACCACAAATCAGTTCTATTTCTTGTTATTTTATAACAATTAATAAAAATTAATACTAATGATGACTAATTATTACTATTTATAATTAATTATTACTAATTATTACTAATTTCTTTTAGTTTATAATATTTTTTTACAAATTATTACTATTTATAACTAATTTCTGCAAATTATTACTAATTAATGCTAATTATAGCTAATTAGAGATAATAATTACTAATTATTTCTAATTACCACTTATTATTATTAATTTTTGTTATTTCAGAACAATTTTTTTACTAATTTCAGATAATTTGTAGAAATTATATTGATTTATTGCTAATTTTTACTAGTAACCACTATTTAAAACTAATTAATGCTTTTTTCTAATTATAATTAATTTTTACTAATTTTAATTAATTACTGCTAATTTTTACTAATCATCACTAATTATTACTGATTACCGATAATCATTACTAATTACTCATATTTGGAACATATTTTTCATCTTTTTAAATTTATTGAAATAATTTACTAATTACTGGAAATTTTTAAAATTATATTTATTTATTTCCATTTTTTAATTACCACTACTTTATAATAATTACCTTTTTTAACTAATTGTCGTTAATTTTTTCTAATTATTGTTTATTTTTACTAATTAAAACTTCTTTTTACAAGTATCTGGTAATGTTTACAAAAAAGGATAATTATTACTAATTACTGAAAATTATTACTAATTACTTCTAATTACCACTTATTATCCCTATTCTTTATTGGATTACAATTTTTTTTACTAATTAATGATAAGTTTCACTAATTATAGCTAATTATAACTAATTATCTTTACTTATTAGTAATTAATGCTAGATACCACTTATTATTACTAATTTTTATTAATTTATAACAATGATTTACAAATTACAACAATTTATTAATAATTATTTTTATATGTTGTTAATTTTTTCTAATTACCGCTAAATAATACTAAGTACTACTAATTATTGCTAAATAGTGCTAATTTTACTAATTATTGCTAAATACAACTTATTATTACTAATTTTTATTCGTTTATAACATTTTTTTACTAATTTCTCCTAAATAATGCTAATTTATCCTAATTACCAATAATGTTTCCTATTTATTAGTATTTTTTAATTACTGCTAATTATAACTAATAACCATTAATTTTTACTAATTACTGGTATTTATTTTAATTACCGGTATTTATTAATTATCCCCATTTTTTATTACTAATTATTACAAATTATTAACAATTATTACCAATTACTACTAATTATTACTATTCATTTATTTTCATTACTATTCAAGACTATTCATTATTAATCCTTACTATTAATTACTAATCATTACTTATTATTACTTTTTATTACTAATTATTACTATTTATTACTATTTATTACTGTCTATTTCTATTAATTAATATTTATTACAATTTATTTGTAATTATTACTAATTATATATTATTAGACTAAATTATTTTAATTGTTAATATTTATTACAATGTATTACTATTTGTTGCTATTTATTACTAATTATTACAATTTATTACTATTTATTATTATTTATTACTATTTGTTTCTATTAGTTACTATTTATGACTATTTATTACTACTTATGACCAATTGTAACTATTTATCACTAATTCTTAATTATTCTTACTATTTATTACATTTTGTTAATATTTGTTACTATTTATTACTATTTATTTCTATTTATTACTATTCATTACAATTTATTACTAATTGTTACTAATTATTTCCTTTTGTTAATTTTTCTTACTAATTCTTACCAAAGTTTAATAATTATTTCTATTTATCACTATTTGTTACTATTTATTACTATTTATTAATTATTATTAATATTTATTACTATTTATTACTTATTATTACTAATTATTACTAATTATTTTGATTTATTACTATTTGTTACTATTTTTATTATATATTACTATTTATTAATAATTATTACTAATTAATATTATTTATTACTTTTTATTACTAATTATTTCTATTTATAAGTAATTATTCCAATTTGTTAGTAATTAATTCCCTTTATTATTATATTTTGGTAATTATTAGTAATTATCACCAATTAGAACTAATTATTTATATTAATTACTCATTACTACTAATTAGTACTATTTTTTACTAATTACTACTAATTAGTACTATTTACTACTAATTACAAATAATTACAAATAACTTGTAACGTCCTATCCCGGCTCACCGTCAAACTGGTGGCTTGACCAGTCGCCACATGGCCTCAAGCGCATCCCCCCATATGCCAGAGGCTGCCGACTAGCAGTGAGGGTCTCGGGGGGGGTGATAGTGGGGAGACCATACCCTCTTATCAGAGTTGCACAACGGTATTATCAGAGTGAAACACAAAAGTAGCGGAAGCAGTAATAGATAAACAATGATCACACAGCAGCAGAAGACAAATAGTGATCATTTTTATAGAAGGTGGCCAAATCGAGTTTACACAATACAGGGATGATGAATGATACGATGTGAAAACAGGATACAATACAACGTGCTTATAATACAATGTAAATGAATAATGAAAAGAAAGCAAGGCCCGACGGGTGTTCTCTTGAGCATCCCAAGCTCCTGCTTGGTCCTTTCCTCTTATCCCCAGGTACAAGTAACACAACAACCAACCTAGGTCCTACAAACAAGAAAGGTCTACTCGGGTACCCCAGTGTAATGGCGGCCCGAGTAGGGTGTGAGATATAAAACTCAGTAGGTCGGCACCACCGGTGTCTAACCCAAACAAGAGAGTGTAACATTAAATAAAGCATGAAGTAGGTATAACAGGATTCAAGAAACAAAACAATATAGGATAACAACACCCGTCCAAGTTTCCCACGGAAACCTGACAGCTATACCAGCTTCGGCTTGTTACCAGGATCTCAGTCTGATCATGCCACTATAGTTACATATATAAAATTTATAAAAGATGGTGTGGGGTAAGCATGCCTCCCACCCATCAGCTGAAGATAGCGGGCACGAGGTATGAATGCCTCTCGCCCCTATAGGTCAACTTGCAAGGGGTATGAATGCCTCCCTTCCATCATTTGTGATTAGTGGGCACGAGGTAAGAATGCCTCTTGTCCCTATCGGTCAACTGGCAAGGGACATGAATGCCTCCCTTCCATCATTCATGATTTGAGAACAACGGGCATGAGGTAAGAATGCCTCTCGTCCCTATAAGTAAACTGGAAAGGGATATAAATGCCTCCCTTCCATAAACGTATAGAGAACAGCAGGAACGAGGTAAGAATGTCTCTTGTCCCTATAAGTTAGCTGCCATGGGGTATAAATGCCTCCCTTCAATACACCAATAGTGATCGCATCTGGCGTGGGGTAGGCATGCCTCCCACCCATACACAAATAAGCTGGCATGGGGTATGCATGCCTCTCATCCATAACCGTTCAAAGTAGATGGGATGGGGTATGAATGCCTCCCATCCATAACCATTAAAAGTAGATGGCATGGGGTATGAATTCCTCCCATCCATAACCACACACATTTGTTATCAGCATTATATTACAGTGCATAAGGCAGTACCTCTTATGCATTTCAAACAGACATTCCACATTCACAAACACCCATAATCAATTATGGAACTCATTCACAATAATAACAATAACACTAGGGTCATGCTCTAACCATCTCTAGTGTGCTATTCAGTTAAACCATCATTCATACTTATCAAGCAACACATAAGGAATTAACTTTTATTCGCTCCAATTAACCATATCATATTCACAACCCAACCCATTAAACTATGTCATTCAATTCCCTTTCCCTATTCAAGGTCATTTTATCCAATTTGCCTAAACATGGAAAATTGGGAAAGGGTTCTCCATGAGGATCATTCCATTTAAAGGTTACCATCTTACTCAATTTTCCTATCATGGAAAATTGACCCCAACACAAGTATCACAACCATTTCACCCTACTTTTCTCAACAAGACCAGTTCACATACAAAGCATCAAAGAGGCATTATAACAATCCAGCAGGCAAGCATAACATGTCTATCACTACTTTTAATCATGAAGAAAGCGCACCTCTGATCGTGGGGTTTTATTATTAAATCATTAGTTTAGTGACCAAGCAACCATTTTATCTTGTTCCTGCAATTCACACTCTTTGTACAGAACCATTTAATCAATTAAACTTTCATAATTAAAACACTAAAATAATACAGTATTAAACTCTTTAAATGCTTCACTTTAAATTTAAGGGCAAGGAGAGGGACCCTACCTCAAGGTGGATCCATCTGTCCACTTTGGCTCTTGGCACTTTATAACTAATAGTCGCCTAAGCTCTATCAAACCAATACCATTCCAAAAGCCTGACGCACAGGAAAAAACATACCAGGAACTCTTTAAAAACCTAAGACATCAATTTAAAGGATGCACAAACACTAAACGGGAAAAACCCTTACCTCATAATCAAACCGGCGGACTGAAACAAACGCAATCTTCCTCACCTTCAGCAGCAGACATCATACGCACACCAACGAAGTCCCGAGGGACCTTTCGCACCTCTTTACAAAAGAAGAAACAAGAACGAAACAAATCAAACAAAACCCCTAAACATGGGGGTTCAGCCGGAAGAGATTAGGGCAAAGGGGAGCCCAAAAATTTTCCTAGGAAGGAGAGGGAAGGAGGGGAGTGACCTAACATGAATATTCGGAAGGAGAAACACCAAGGAACGAAGGAGAGGAGGTCTGGCTGAGGGAGGGCTCACGTGAGGCCGAGGCCCCATGGGAGGGGGTTCGTGCGGGTCTGGGCGAGAGAAGTGAGAAAGAGTTTATTAGATTTAGGTTTTATTTTAATTTCTTTTTAAATATTTAAAAAACCCAAAACTGGGCACACCGCACGGTTTATCCTGCTCGGTTTTCCAAACCGTTTATAAACCATGTGGCACCCCTCTGGACACCCATGGCACCACGCACGGACTGACCGCACGGTTTGGGTAAACCGTGCGTAGGCTGTACGAACTCCTCTACCACCCTATTTTAAGCCGCACAGTTTGGGCAGCAAGGTTTGGGAAACCGTACGCCAACCGTGCGCCTTCTGCTGCTCTTTAAAAACCAGCCTCCTTCGGGTACGACGCACCCGGAATACCTCGATCCACTCAGAACACTTAACGGGCATTTTCCCATGTCCAAAAACATTAAAAAGAAGGGTTCAAACCTTGAGAACCTCGTTCAAAAGCCTGATTCTAAAAATGACTGGTTCAGTGATTGGAAAAGTTCAAATTTCTCCACTTTTTAACCCAATTCAAAATGCGGGTCATTACAAACTCCCCACCTTAGAAATTCTCATCACTGAGAAGCCATAGGGAACAACACACACACCTCACTCGACCTACAAGGGTCATGAAGTTTCATTCAAACGATCATGTTGCATTCACAAATGTCCATTATAACCTTAAGCTTCAATTAGACCCTACGGCACTGAAGCCACCAAAACTCGAGCCAACGCTCGTTTTCCAACCGTAACACAAATACGACTGTCACCCGAGCCTGTCAACTCAAAGACACGATCACATAATTGTATCATCAAGAAAACAATCAAAGGTAGTTCACACCTTAGATTTTTAACATTAAACAGCCAGGACTCAAAGCACAGCTCCACCACCTTTTGAATTGTCTTTCAAAACCACGCTCTAAGCATCCAACCACACACCTAGAGTGATTTTGAAACTATCAAACGGTCGATTTCCCCATAGACCTCTAAACCCAAGTAGAAAAGAGTCAAGCCACTCTAGCTGACTATTCAAGAAGACGCCCGGCTTAGGCGGCCGGTGCTTTACAAGCTGAACAACGATGCCTTCTCCCAAGGCATCTCACCTTTACCATGAGAACGTTCACCAAAGCACATAACTGACTCCCTGTGACGTCCCTAAGATCAAACCACAAGAGAAACCACACATTCCACGTGCAACGCCAAAAGAGAACAACTAAAAGAGCTCAACAACGTTTAAACATTAGTGTGGCATAAGACCGGCGCTCTCTTAGTGCATCCAAGATGAAAGAAATATAGGGGAAAACTCGTTGCGTAGTAGAGTACAATAAGAGGATTGAGAAAGGATTCCAGTTATTTATGCCCCAAAACTGGAAAAAAGATCAGTCGAACCACCCCTAGTCAACTCTAAAGAAGAAACTCGGCTTCACCCACCGATGCGTCAAGATTTAAACCGATCACGATGCCTCTTCCCACACAAGGAATTTGTCGATCAACCTTACCACCAAAACCCAAAAGCATTCGAGCAAAGCCTGACCATTTTCCAAGATGGTCCTTCTTGGCATGTCATTATACCCGGAAGGACACATTTTGCACAACTGGCACGATGCTTCCCACCTTATAAGGTTCGGCGTCATTGAAAAGATAAAGAAAAGATGCTCATAAGAAGACTTGTTCAAAATTAACTGAACAGACGTGCATCGCACCTCCGAGCCATGATCACCACGTCAACCACCCGAGTCTTCCGAAAATCATCCCGAGCTTTGGGAAAACTTCATTTTAAAATGCTCAGGTCACTCTACCACATAGATGACCCGAGACCATACACAGCAGCGTAAGAGATACAGCCAACGGTCGTATTTCCCCATATATCCTTTCTCTAGGATGATGAAATGTCAATTCATCCATTTCTGTGCAAAAAGAAATGGTCAAGCGACCAACAAGGTGACTGACCATGACCGAGGAACGTCCAACCAACTGATATTGATCATGTACCGATGCTCAATCCCTTAACAGGATCAAATGTTTCCTGACCACCCGTCCGAACAAGGGTGTCATTAGAACTAGAAGTCCTACATGGGAAAACAGTACCCGAACAGTACCAATCTTCAGAAAGTTCACCGAACATGCCAAGCACATAATCTCTAATGGCGCTACCTACCACGGGTTAGCCCCTCATGAAAAAAAAGCGTCGACCCAAGAACTTGGTCACACCAAACAAAATTCATCGGGCTTAAGTCTAACCTTTTAGTCATTTTTCAAAAGAAAACAAAAACCCACAGAAAACATCTACAGTTCCATCTCAAGGCACTCGCAAGAAAGACTTAACTTACCCTCACAAGAGGTTTCAACAGAGGACACCACTATAGGTTCTTTTTTCCAAGACCTTTATATTTAATCACGTTCATTCTTTTAATAAAATTAAAAGATTAAATTCAAAACTTCAAGTAACCTTTCAAAACCCAAAAGTCAACAGGCACTTGATCATTAACAAACAACTCAAAGCAAAGCAGGCCAGTCTCAACAAAATCCATTTTAACCATTAAAAATTTATCATACATCCTGTCTTATTCCAGAAATTTATCATAATAAATTCCTTTTAACAAATCAGGCAACCTGTGTGTGTCCCAACAAGTCCATTCACATCAAATAAAACCCAAACAACATTTACAGTAAGTAAACCTCTCACAAAGATTCCTACCATACATTCATTATGGGTTTCCATTTTCCAACTCATGAAGCGCCCATACACCCCATGGGTTGAAATTTGGCTTCCGTTAGATGAAAAAAATTACATCCTAGAATTAAACATGCTCAATGAAATCATCCAGTCATACGAGTAGCCACATACCAATCTGTAAAGCGCCCATACACTTTATAGTTTGTCATTTGGCTCCCTTTAATCAAAAACAATTTCAATTCATTTTACCATTTAAACTTTAGCAGCCATTTTTATGGTGATTCAATTACACAGGCTACCCTTTCCCAGCCATAAGGCACCCATACACCTTACAAATAAAAATTGGATCCCGCCGTAATTGAAATCATTTAATTTGGTCAAAGAATGAAATTCCATATTAATTGAACCCAGCCTGTTATCGAAAGCAGTAACACCGAAACATGCTATATCATAGAAGTATGGAATGACTACCACAACACCTATCACAATAGCAGGCATCAACTAATTCATCCTAGATGACATGGCATAATGTATGGTATGAAATTTCTTACAAGGTGCCTATATGATGCATGAGATGGAATACCCTCATCTCATCAGGTTGAAACTGAAATAGAACCCACAACTGCGTCAACAGTATCATGATAAATCATGTGTGTCACCCAACGGTGAAATCAAATTTACCGTAATAATCAGAATCATTAAAATACCAATTTCATTCGAGTCAATTTGGCTTTTATTTGTACATGGGTTTGCTACACCCGAGCATAGCTTATTACCAAATTCCAGTTTCTTCCTACCCCTTTCTATTGTTGCCAAATAGTAAAGAAAACCATAAAAAATAAACTCCTCTGATACCAATTTGTAACGTCCAAGCCCGACTCACCATAAAACTGGGGGCAGGAACGGTCGCCACATGGCCTCAAGAACGTCCCCCCGTATGCCAGAGGCTGCCAACTAGCAGCGAGGGTCTCGAGAGCTGATCGTGGGGAGACTATACTCTCTTATCAGAGTTTTACAGTGTTATTATCAGAGTGAAACACAAAAGTAGCGGAAGCAGTAATAGATAAACAATGATCACATAGTAGCAGAAGACAAATAGTGATCATTTTTATAAAAGGCGGCCAAAGCCAGTTTACACAATATAAGGATAAAGAATGATACAATGTAAAAACAGGAAACAATATAGAATACTTACAATAAAATTTAAATGAATAACGAAAAGACAGCAAGGCCCGAAGGGCGTTCTCCGGAGCATCTCGAGCTCCCGCTCGATCCTTTACTCATATCCCCAGGTACAAGTCACCCAACAACCAACCTAGGTCCTGAAAACAAGAAAGGTGTACTAGGGTACCCTAGTGAAATGGCGTCCCGAGTAGGGTGTGAGATACAAATCTCAGTAGGCCGACACCACCGATGTCTAACCCAAACCAGACAGTGTAATATTAATTAAAGCATGAAGTAGGTATAGCAGGATTCAATAAACAGAACAATATAGGATAACAACATCCATCCAGGTTTCCCAAGGAAACATAACAGCTATACTAGCTTCGGCTCATTGCCGGGATCTCAGTCTGATCATGCCACTATAGTTACATATATAAAATTTATAAAATATGGTGAGGGGTAAGCATGCATCCCACCCATCATCTGAAGATAGCGGGCATGAGGTATGAATGCCTCTCATCCCTATAGGTCAACTGGAAAGGGGTATGAATTCCTCCCTTCCATCATTCGTGATTAGTGGGAACGAGGTAAGAATGCATCTCGTCCCTATCGGTCAACTGGTAAAGGGTATGAATGCCTCTCTTCCATCATTCGTGATTAGAGAACAGTGACCACGAAGTAATAATGCCTCTCATCCCTATAAGTCAACTAGCTAGGGGTAGAAATGACTCCCTTCCATAAATGTATAGAGAACAGTGGGCGCGAGGTAAGAATGCCTCTCGTCCCTATAAGTCAGCTGGAAAGGGGTATAAGTGCCTCCCTTCCATACATGTATAGAGGTCGCATATGGCATGGGGTATACATTCCTCCCACCCATACTCAAATAAGCTGGCATGGGGTATTCATTCCTCCCATCCATAACCGTTCAAAGTAGATGGCATGGGGTATGAATGCCTCCCATCCATAACCGTTCAAAGTAGATGGAATGGGGTATGAATGCCTCCCATCCATGACCACACACATTCGTTATCAGCATTATATTACAATGCATAAGGCAGTACCTCTTATGCATTTCAAACAGACATTCCAAACTCACAAACACCCATAATCAATTATGGCACTCATTCAAAATCATGACAATAACAATAGGGTCATGCTCTAACCCTCTCTAGTGTGCTATTCAGTTAAACCATCATACCTAATTATCAAGCAACACATAAGGCATTACCTCTTATGCACTCAAATTAACCATATAAAATTCACAACCCAACCCATTAAACTATGTCATTCAGTGCCCTTTCCCTATTCAAGGACATTTTATCCAATTTTCCTAAACATGGAAAATTGGGAAAGGGTTCCCAATGAGGGTAATTCCATTTAAAGGTTACCATCATACTCAATTTGCCTAACATGGAAAATTGACCCCAACACAAGTATCATAGCCATTTCACCCTACTTGTCTCAACAAGACCAGTTTACAAACAAAGCATCAAAGAGTCATTATAACAATCCAGCAGGAAATCATAACAATTCTATCACTACTCATTATCTTGAAGATTTCACACCTCTGATTGAGGGGTTTTATTATTAAATCATTTGTTTAGTGACAAAGAAACCATTTTATCTTGTTCCTGCAATTCACACTCTTTGCACAGAAGCATTTAATCAATTAAACTTGTATAATTAAAATACTAAAACAATGAAGTATTATACTCTTTAAACGATTCACTTTAAATTTAAGGGAATGGAGAGGGACCCTACCTCAAGGTGGATCCATCCGTCCACTCCAGCTCTTGGAACATTCTAACTAAGAGCCGCCTATGCTCCGTCAAACCAAAACCATTCCAAAATCCTAATGCACAAGGCAAAACATACCAGTAACTCTTTAACAAACTAAGACATCAATTTAATGGATGAAAAAACACTAAACAGGAAAAACCCATACCTCAGAATCAAACTGGTGGACCATAACAACCGCAATCTGCCTCACCTTCGGCGGTAGACATCATACACACACCAATGAAGTCCCGAAGGACCTTTCGCACCACTTTACAAAAGAAGAAACAAGAAAGAAACGAATCAAACAAAACCCCTAAACATGGGGGTTCGGCCAAAATAGATTAGGGCAAATGGGAGGCCAAAAATTGGCCAAGGGAGGAGAGGGAAGGAGGGGAGTGACCTACCATGATGATTCGGAAGGAGAAACGCCAAGGAATGGAGGAGAGGTGGTTCGGCCATGGGAGAGATCGCACGAGGCCGAGGCGCCGTGGGAGGGGGTTCATGCGGGTCTGGCCAAGAGAAGTAAGGGACAATTTATTATATTTAGGTTTTATTATAATTTCTTTATAAATATTTAAAAACCCCCAAACTGGGCACGACACACGGTTTATCCCCCACGGTTTTCCAAACCGTGCGCAAACCATGTGGCACCCCTCTGGAAACCCAAGGCACCACGCACGGGCTGGCCGCACGGTTTGTGTAAACCATGTGCAGGCCGTGCAGACTCCTCTGCCACCCTATTTTAAGCTGCACAGTTTGGGCCGCACGGTTTGGGAAACCATGCGCCAGCCTTGCACCTTCTACTGCTCTTTAAAAACTAGCCTCCTTCTGGTATGACTCACCCAGAACACCTCGAGCCACTTGGAACACTTAATAGGAATTCGCCCATGTCCAAAAACATTAAAAAGATGGATTCAAACCTTCGGAACCACATTCTGAAGCCCGATTATAAAAACGACCAGTTCAGTGATTGGAAAAGTTCAAATGTTTCCACTTTTTAACCTGATTCAAAACGCGGGTCATTACATAACATCTAATAATGACTACTATTTATTACCAATTACTCGTATTTATTAAAAATTACGAGTATTTATTAACAATTACTGAATTTTATAACAAATTTTTACTATCTATTACAAGTTATTACTAATTATTACTATATATTACAAATTACTACTATTTATTAACAATTAATATTATTTATTAACAATTACTACTATTTATTACTAATTAGTGCTTTTTATTAACAATTACTACTATTTATCAACAATTACTACTATTTATTACAAATTATTAATATTTATTCCTATTTATTTCTATTTATTACTATTTATTAATATTTTATACTAATAATTACAAAATATTATTATTTATAAATAATTTTTACTAATTCTTACTAATTATTAATATTTATTACTATTTATTACTAATTATTACTATATATTAATAATTATTACTAATAAAAAATAAATAAAATAAAAAAATGGTTAAATACCACTAAATTGAAACATTCATTAGATGCGATCCTTGAAAATTTCTCCACAGGGAAATCTTAAACTTTTAATAATTTAAAGAGAGGAGTATGAGAGGAGATAATGAGAGGGAAGTTGAGAGAATAATGAAATGGAAGAAAATGAGGGGGTCTCTATAGGTTTTCTCATTTGTGATGAAAGTATTTGCGATAGGAGGCCTTTTGTAAATAGTTTCCTGCCGACAAACTATTTGCGATGAGAGTGTAATTCCGTCCCAAATAATTAAAAAACACAGATATTATTTTTGACCTGTGTCTACACCCGTCGCAAATAGTCTTCCAGTGTTTTAGCATGCGGTGCATGCCAAAGCCTTTTGGGAAGGGGATTACTTCCCCATCACAAATACATTTTTACAATGAACTATTTTCTACGTGAATAGGGACCAATCACAAATATTATTCAGTGATAGACTATTTGTGATGTGTCCTCCAGTCTTCATGAAGGACCCATCAGAAAAATCCATTTTTCCCATATTGTTAGATTTATCCTTAGCAGTATCACCTGACATGTCCTTAGAAATATCCATAAGGATCTCACTATTGTTTTCTCATCCTAGTTTTCAAAGGTTGACCTAACCATTTCTTCAATACCAACTATAGTGAACCAATTGTAACATACATGAATATTACATCATTTTAGATGAATATTAAACACATTTTAAAAGTACATGCCTGAGAACTATAAAGGTTTAGTGTCTTTGGAAACATGTAACACACTATGCTAATATTGTGAATGATCTTAAATGTTTTCCACAAAATTATTCCCATTTAGTACACCTACCTAAAGCCTTTCTTCATAACCTGGGGAGTGGAAACATAAGAAAGGGTGAGTTCTGATGCTCGTTAAGGGTAAATAATCGAGATAGGTAATCATAATCGAGGGCATAAGGGTATGAGAACAGGATCATAACATTTGAAGAAAAAACCATACATATCGAAGATCTTAATCTGGGGTCATGGAATAAAGATTTGAATTTCATAAGACATGATTCATAAGGGAATTAGGAGAATAATCCTAGAAAGCATAACATGGGAATAAGACATAGAATTATGGAAAACACATAAATATATTAAATGATTTCCATAGTAGTACTCGCTTACTTTCAAGGCCATATTTGTGGAATGAGTTCACTCTGAAAACCATATTAGTTTTCAAGTTTCACTTACAATACATTTTTAGTGGGCGAAGTCCTTTACTGAACAAAGATCACTCCTCGTTCCTTCCCTACATTAAGGAGGAAATTTCACTTCTAGTTCCAATCATGTATTACTGAACCGAGTTCACTCCTCGTTCCATACCTTTATTAATGAACAGAGATCATTCCTCACTTCCCACCCTATATTACTAAACTGAGTTTACTTATTATTCAACCATATATTACTGAACTGAGTTTACTTACCAATCCAGTCATGTCTATCTCATGAGATATTGTAACACCCCAAGATTTTACAGTACATATCTTCTTAAATAAATTCAATTTATTCAATAGAATACATTGCATGGAACCCTGAGCTTAAATGAACCAATATAGATTATTAAATATTATTATTTTGACATTAGTCATTAATAGGGTGTTTTTGAATAATATTAACTAAATTATGAAAATACTATTTATACATGAATTCTTTGATTACCAATTAATTGGAAGTAAAATTAAGAATTAATTGAATATAATGAGTCTGTTTTTATCATTAACTATTTATATTCCAACAACGGAATTTTATAATAATTGATTAAATTAATCACTATTAGTGAGATATCCTAATGAAATATGTATGTTATATATTCAATCAAATGATTTGACATTCATCAAAAAACATTTTAAAGGAATAAGATAAGAATGAATCCAATTTTATGCATTAAAAGGTAATATTTTTCTAAAATGAAATTTTACATCATTTTAATGTGGAATTTGTTTTAAAACTAAATTATGAAACTTTTCAATTGTATTTTAAAAAACAACATTATATTTAAATAAAAAATATCAAAAATAACTTTGCATTTTTTTCTGATATGTTTCATTTTTTATAAATTATAATGTTACCATAGGAAGAGTAATGTGGCCATAAAGAATAATAATATGAACAATGGAATAAACTATTCACCAAATTAAAGTATAAATAAAATTTTTGTATCTTATAAATGAAAATATGGTATATTTATATCATGGAATAACTAAATAAATGTTTTAAAATCGATAAATGAAGTGTTGATATTTTTGTGAAATATAAATTTCTATTTTAAACTTTATAAATAAAAAATTATTTCAAAGAATATTTATTTCCAAAATATAAATTCATAAAATATTATTTTGTTTTATTATGATTATAAGATAATTTTATGAGGCCTTAAATTTTTTTTAAAGTGTCATAAAATTAGTTATAATTTTTAAATATGTTTTTTTAAGAAATTAAGGATTTTATTTAAAAATTTATCTTCACATATTTAGAAAAAATTTTAAAAACAAAATGGACATCATTTTTGAATTCTATATGTCAAAAAATATTTTGGGTGAATTTTTGGAATTTTTCTGAAATAATTGAAATTTTGATGAATAATGAAATATGGAAGTTTACGGCATTTAAATTTTTTCCAAATACATAAATTATTGAGTCATGGATGATGTGTATATTATTTAAGCACCCATTGGTTAGAACTCACATTCATTATATACTTTTTTTTCACATGATTCATCACTATTTATAGTCTTGAAAAATAATAATGTACAAATGATTAAAATATTCAAAACACACCTATGTCCTCCACTATAAATACTATCCCTCACCACCTCCTCTCCTCACACCTAAAAATATTAAAGGGTGTCCAGTTTCTAAACAATATCTCTCCCATTCATATCCTCTAGTTTCAATTATTTCTTGTCTCACCCAAAAAACCTTTTCAATGTTCCATAAGGAGATTCTCAAGGAGAGGAATTCAAGATGTAAATTCCCATTTCATTTTTTTAATTTTTTTTTCAATTTCTTTTCATTTCAAATACATTCCTTACCACTTATATAAAAATTTTCCTGATAAATCTAGAATCTTATATGTAATACAATTTTGTTATTTTATTGTAATATCCATTATGAATTTTTTTCTCTTCCACTTTCTTGTTCTACAAATGAAAATGACATCTATGAGTTGTCGATTCACCACATTTGTGGATGATGATTTTTCATTTTCTTATACCTCCATCATGAATAGTAATAAACCATTTTTATAGTTAAATAAGAATATAATATATTTATTAAAACATATTTAATTTTATAAAATCAGTATGTATATATATAATATTAATTCATAATACAAAACTAGTTTGTGGTGATTGAAAAACTGCCAAAATAATCTAAAGGATTTTCACTAACGTATTATCTAATGATTCATCCTCACCTCATATAATAAAATGACTAATATATACATTTAATTTTCTATATGTTTATAAATAACATATATCTTTAGTTCTGGATAAATATTCCCATTTTACAGGATCACTCATACATTTATACAAGTAAACCAATCATCAAAACCAAGGAAAGGAACGCTTCCTTATGATAAAATTGTCTCTTATAACTCATCAAATATGACATAAATGAACTGAATAAAATTATAATAAATAAAATTCATTTATAAAATGTTATGAGTTAATTTAATAATTGATTTAATCTGGTTATCTAGGAAATTAATATCATGTGTATAGAACATTCAGATATAAGGTATGTGTTTTCTCATCTCAGTTTTATTTCATTGAGATATTCCTTATTCAACACTATTTCATATGTGTGGGGTATGTATAGTGACCTTTGATATATAATATCACTAATAACTTTACCTTAATGGTATTAAATTTTTCATTTTATGGCTATTAATTTTATGGGGCATATTATTCAATTAATTTCAATATTGTACGGATTCTCCACGTACCTCTATTTTTCATTCGGGTTATAAATTGTCTCTATTTAGCCCAATCTAATTATTCATTATTTTTATATTATTTTTCTAAATTCTATTTATACGTTCCAAAATTATATATCCATATAATTACATCCTTTTTGTGGAAAATAAATGATTTTATAAGGTTCTATTTTCAATTATTCCTGATTAGAAAGCCCGATTATAGGGAACCTCTGAGTATCATACCAATTTCCAACTGCACTGCATAATCTATTTTAAGACACCATTATTTTTCTAAAAAACTAGTTTTATCATGGTAAAAAAATATTTTTTAAGTTTATGTTTTATAAAAATAATTATTCCTATTACTATTTTAAATACTCTTTTATAAATCACACTAAATTCGGTTATTTCTATTGTTTCTTAAAAACACTTTTTATATGTTTTCACTTTATTTGGAAATAATTTATGGCTCAAATATAATTTTATTATCCCCATTTTATTTTCTTGTATATACATTTCATAATCTGATTTTATGAAATATTCAAATGATTTTCCAAAATAACTACTCATTCCAAATCAAAAAAGGCCATTTCTCTCAAGAATTCCTCGATGGTTTTATTAGATTATTTTCATCCATGAATATGATTGAAATATTTCAAGGTGGTATGGGACACTTTTATTTAAGGTAATCTTTCTAAATCATTTATTTGATTTATGAGGAATAAATTGGACTTAGTAAGTGACTGGCAGGACCCGTTATAGCCCCTTGATGCATCGATTGGTCTCATGAGAGAAACTGGACTGGGTTTTGGCTGAGGCCTTACACATTTATGTAGACTTATTGGTTAAGGTCTTGAAGGTATGTAATGCCCCGACCCAAGTTACCCAGAGTTGGTGCATTACTTTGTAGCGTTGGCATGATCACAAAAGATCAAGTCTCGAAAGACCGATTAGTTTAGTAGCCTTGGAAACACTAGATACATTCATAAATTTTACATTACATCATAAAGTGAAAAACTACAATAACAAAGTCTCCATAGTCCACACTCATATCCTCTTCTGACTATCCCTGCAAGTCATTCATAAAATATTTCTTCACATCCTGGAAAATATTAAAACATTGAAAGGGGTGAGCTCAGATGCTCAGTAAGGATAACAATATTGGAGAAGCTTTCATAAATAAACATTAACATTTAAGACAATGTATAACTAAAACAAAAGACTTTTTAAACTTGAACTTCAGCATAATATGGCAAAAATAAAATTAAATAATGCAATTTACTTACTCACATGGATATTCAACTAGTCAAATAATCTCATGCAATATCAATAACCACTTTCATAATGATGGAATGCATAATTCCAGACTATCATAACCACATAGCCAAGGCCTCATGCCAAGACCAAAAATAAGATTTTGTCAAGGCCTCGTGCCAAGACACTACTTTGTCTCATGAGACCTATCGATGCATCGAGGAGCTATAGCGGGCTCCACCCATCGCTTATTAAGTCCAATGCATTCCTCATATGAATAGGTTTAAACATATCATAAACCATAACATAATCATATCACATAAAATATGCATAAAGGAAACATAACATTTCCACATTTAAATCACAAGATATAAATACAACACATTGATATAATAAAAAGACTTTCAAAACCATTTTCAATACCAAAATAAAAGAAAATTAAAACTTGGTATTTATTTTTAATTTAAAAAAAGTTATGGCTTGTAGAGGAATCCGAAACCCAAATAATGGCCATGGCGGCGGAGAATTCGTTGTCACCACATACGTACGACAAGAAAAACATTCCATTATGTCATTTGGTAACACACTTCGTATAAAAATATTCCTTTTGAATAAGCGTAAAAGTCAAAGGGGTTTATACACCGTATAAAGGAAAGTTGTGTATAAAACCAAATATGCCTCAATGAAAGGAGATTGAGACGAAGTCCCTCACAAAGATCATTTTTTTAAATAAAATAGATCTATTATGTGTATTAAATATAATTACACATAAAGAAATTACAAATACAAGATAGGACATAATAATATCATGACATAATTTGAAAGTAGGAGATTAACCCAATGAATGGAAATTGGGTTAAGAAGTTCCCTTACCTTGCATCCTGTCTTGACTCGACCATTCTTTAATCTCCTGAATAATAAACTAGAGTTAGTTTATAATTTCTTAAGAAACTTTTTCAAGTTTATTATTTAGTTTATATCACTTATTACCATGTTATGAACATTATTTAATTATTTATGTTAATAACGGTTGTTTTGACGATCTTAGGTACTTGAGTCAAAAATAAACATCGTATAATTACACTTTGTTCATGTGGTGAAATATCAATTATATCCATAATTATATTCATGATATAGATTTCATATATCTCATATATATCCAGTATATGCATGCATTTATAATATACCATAATTTTTAGAGGTAAGAAATGAAATGCACCGTTCATGGAGATGGTAAGCCGTACGTACGCATGAACGCTACTTTCATTTCTATTTCGTATTTAATGAAATAAAAATGATATAAAGGTATATGATAATTCTAGTATAATATCATATATAATATCATTTACTCTATCCTTTATATATCCCACATATGGCATTAACAATTCAAATCACTTTGAGGGGGCGGTAGTCCGCACTTCCTAAAATGAAAATATCGCGTTTACCCATAATGGAAACAATAAAGGTATGTCATAAATGAAAAATAAAGAACCTTAAGTAAAACATACACATATTATATATCATATATAAATAGAGTGACATCATAATGGCCACCTTTTAAGGTGTTATATGAGTGTTGAACAATCATCGTTTCGTGAGGCAAAAATTCACCATCCAGAGAAACAGTATGTTCTTTAGCCATTAGATGTAGGTGTGTGTAAGTGTAGATCGAATAATTCTTATAACCACATCGTAGTATATTGTAGATACTGGTTTAGTTACAAAAGAAATAAATAAAAAATGTTTAGGGGGATGGATAAGCAAAATAAAACAAAATAACATAAGAGAAGACATTACCTTAAAATTGGGTAACTCTTTTCATTTGAGCCAAAGGCTTCCTTGGGACAAATTCTGCCCAAGGTGAGGCTTCTAGTAGTAAGGGAGGGAAGATGGGAGAGTATTTGGGCAGTGTTTGGCCAAGTGAAAAGGCTTTGATAGTGTGAGTAAGGTGGTAGTGGTGGGGGCCTTTTATAAGTGGAGAGGAGGGGCACTCTTGGAATGTAAGGAAATGATACTTTATTATACAATGATTTTAGGATTCTAAAGCTCCCACACTTATATAATTCTAGGCTAAGGTGATAAGGGTTCGAAATATTCTCATCCAATAGGCTTTGGACAAGTGTAATGCTTAGATTTTACATTATCCTTCCATTTAATTAAATGTAATCACTGCATCATCATGGTGTCATAAATAATTTAATTTATTTAATGTCTAAAAATTATAAAAAAAAATATAATTATGTATTAATTTTTTTTATCTTTCTAATTAATATTTATAGTAAAAAATATGACTTGTATAACCCCATTTAAAAATTGTTTTAGTAAAACAACTTCTGTTTGTGACATTATTATTTTAACTTTAAATAACAGTTATTTATGTCATTTTCCTACCAAAGTGGCTCCATGGGGTCCCCAAGTTGACCCATGTATTTTATTGGTCGGCCATGACTCATACAATAGGTTTAGGACAAGTGTCAAGGTCATTTCATATTTTTATAATATCATTTTTACCTTAAATTTCACTAATTTCCTTTAATCGTGATTAATTAAACTTAAAAGTTACTATTCACCAAAAATTATTTTAATCCCATTGAACCACATTTTACTTCCTAATGACAACCATGTATGTCGTATTTTTTAAAATCAAATCACAGAAGTGGTAATATTTCATTTAAATGAAAAATCAGTTATTTAACTACCACTTAGTGGTTTCACTATTCATCAAAAATTGAAGTTTTTCAGAAGAATGCCAAAATTTCACCCTAAGCTATAATTGATATTCCGAATTCAAAAATGATATCTATTTTACAAAATTCCACTCATATAAGTTGCTTTAATTAATTTTATAATTAATTCCCGCTGTCACAACAAAAAGCGTGTTTTTAAGAAACAATATATATCAAAAGATTGACAATTGTTTATGTCCAATTTCAATGTGAAATAAATTCTAATGACCACCATTGGATAAAATGGTAAAAATATATTCTAATTAAACTTTAAAACCACTCAATAGTATAACTTATCACTATAAATTAATTTGATTAAAAATTTTGTTTTTAAGTATTATTCACTATTCATAAAAAATTGGAAGTTCTCAGAAAAATACCAAAAATTCAACATAGGCTAATTTCGATATTCCGAATCTAAAAATGAAGTCTATTTGGAAAGATAAAATTGATAAAATTTTAAAAAGTAGGTATTACTATTCTTAATGGCTATTTTGATTGGTCGTGGTGTGTTAGAATATCGAACTTGCATACAATGTAAGCTATTGCATTATTGAAAGAGAAGCGTATCATGGAAGCTCGAGGTGTTACATTCTCCCCTCCTTCAATAAATTGCATCCTTGCAATTTTAGATTTTTCTTTGAAAATAAAAGGTTGAAGATAGGAAATACCTTTGTGGAAAACCCACATCGGAAATAGGGTTAATAAGAATATAACATTAAAAGAAAGAAAGATAAGTAAAAAGGTCACCAGAGATAGCCCATTATAGGATTCTATGAAAATATGGATATGGAAGAATAAAAACCATCAGGGTCTGATGGAGAGTTGTAGAAAACTGGATTAGGAGAAATTTAACCATAACAAAATCACAAACTTGTGATTGGTTAAACGGTCATTGAATCCCCAGTTGGAAAAGTTAACCTGCAACGTTTTTGTTTTATGTTACCTTTTATAAAGTTGAGGAATTTATTTAGGAGATTTACTAAGAACGTAATGGAATATACATACTTGTGATGTAGACTTTCATTCTTTAATAAATTTTTACCACAAACCCATCTTTCACTCTAAAAGGTAATAGAACTCAAAAATATTCTATTTATACTCAATGTATAAGGTTCCAAATATTCACACATACCATTTAGATTAGTAAAACTATTTTGTAATAACCAGGGACTTCCTGTAGGCTAGTGGTAGGTAATAAAGGCCTGTCGCACTATGGTTGTGGGTTCAATTCCTGTAGTTTTGTCCGACGCGGCGGGTTATGCCCCACCCTGCAGGTTGTCCTTTTCCTAAAAATATAGTATTATAATATTCCAAAAAATAATCTTCAGAAATTTTTTAACCTTAAACAATACTATTCAAAGTTCAACTTAATCTATCCCAACCTTTATAGTTATCCAAAATACCTCTATCCAGACTTTCTCTAGAAGGTCTCTTAATTCCAAAATCAATTTATCATATTCCCCAAACAATGTAATGTTTCTCTTATTCTCACATACTAAAATTATGATTACCTTCATCATATTAAGACCTTAATGAAAAGAACAAGTACTGCAGTACAATACTTATATATATCACATTATTCTTATAACCAGAATATAATCCTTGAGTCCAAAAGCACCAATACATTAATTATTCTACTTCAATTGTAGTAACAGCATAAGATTGTCTTTGATCCCTTGGCCTTTTATAAGGTAAGTTTCCCTAACGATTAGGAAATTCATTTGCATAATGCCCCATTTCCCTACAATTGTAGCATTCAACATTGATAGCCTCTTTCTTTCCCTTGCAATCACGAGCCTGGTGACCTTTTTCTCCACATTTATAACAAACTCCCATTCCTTTTAGGCAAGTACCAGAGTGATTCTTCCCACAATTATCACATAATGGAAAATCATTCTTTCCCTTTTTCATTTTATCTGTCTCTTGTTCCACCGTTCTCTTCTTCTCTTGATTTACTTTATTGTCATAAGACGTAGAAAATTCCTTTTCTGTATTGATAGCACATGAGACAATATCTTCGTACGATGAGAAGGATTGTGATACTAAATCTCGATTGAGAAATGGTTTTAACCCATCAAATAAAAGATCAATCTTACTTCTTGGGTTACGTATATAATCTGCAGCATGCCTCGCTAACCTTGAAAAGTTAGCCTCATACTTTGCGACATTCTCATCCTCCTTCTGCCTCAGACATAGAAATTTCCTTTCCATATTTGCTCGATGGTCATGTGGAAAGTATTTATCTAAGAAAATTTCCTTAAACTCCCTCCATTCCATACTTGATACTTCTTAATCTTCCTTTGTGTTTTGAATCAGCGACCACCATTGATCGGCATCTCCAGTGAGGCGGTATACTGCCATGACAAACTTCTCCCTTTCGCTACTCCCCAAGGCGTGGAATATTTTTTCTAAGGAGTTTATCCATTACTCAGATACTAATGGATTTGTACCCCCATTAAATGTTGGCGGTTGTTGCCCCATGAAGCAGTCTAACATTGATCCTCCACGTTGCGGATCAGGGTGCTCTATACGAGTAAGGTTATTATTCATAACCTGAGTGAGTTGTCCCAGTATGGTAATAAGTTGATTAGCACCAGTTGTATCTCCAGCTCCATAATAATTATCTTGAGCAGGAGGGCAATCCCTACATGGAGTGCGTGCATTGATATGGTTTCCATTCCTTCCACTAGGCGCCATTTCTAAAAAATGGCATAAACTAGATTAGTTTATGAATCAAAATACATAATTCCATACTTATAAAATACTTAACATAAATTAAACTATTTATGGATATAATCCATAATCATAAAAAAAATCTTTGAGGAATTATATACTCATAACCCTTTATAGTGGTTTGTAAAGAAAACAAGAATTATCCTAATCATATCCCCCGAGAGTGTCGTAACCAAGACTGCAGCAAGGCCCGTTGTCGTGCACCAGTTCCCATTCATGTCTAGATCAAAACGGTGTTTTCGGGTTTTACCCCTAGGTACATCTGTGCCAGAGCCACCTCTACCTGCTCATATCCAGACAGAGATTTATTGCTCGGAAAACTCACAAAATCTCTATAATACCAAAATTCTAGGAAGTTATTCTATACTAATCCTCAATGTCTATCTCTAGGCTATGTGATCTAATCAGAGTTTATCTAAATATAGCTTCCAAGGTTAGTACTAAACTGCCTCTGATACCAACTGTAACGCCCCGACCCCAGTTACCCAGAGTCGTTGCATTACTTCGTAGCATTGGCATGATCACAAAAGATCAAGTCTCGAAAGACCTATTAGTTTAGTAGCCTTGGAAACACTAGATACATTCATAAATGTTACATTACATCATAAAGTGAAAAACTACAATAACAAAGTCTCCATAGTCCACACTCATATCCTCTTCTGACTATCCCTGCAGGTCATCCATAAAATACATCTTCACATCCTAGAAAATATTAAAACATTGAAAGGGGTGAGCTCAAATTCTCAGTAAGGATAACAATATTGGAGAAGCTTTCATAAATAAACATTAACATTTAAGGCAATGTATAACTAAAACAAAAGCCTTTTTAAACTTGAACTTTAGTATAATATGGAAAAAATAAAATTAAATAATGCCATTTACTTACTCACATAGATATTCTACTAGTCGAATAATCTCATGCAATATCAATAACGACTTTCATAATGATGGAATACATAATGCCAGACTATCATAACCACGTAGCGAAGGCCTCGTGCCAAGACCACAAATAAGATTTTGTCAAGGCCTCGTTCCAAGACACTAGTTTGTTTCATGAGACCTACCGATACATCGAGCAGCTATAGTGGGCTCCACCCGTCACTTATTAAGTCCAATGCATTACGCATATGAATACGTTTAAACATATCATAAAGCATAACATAATCATATCACATAAAATATGCATAAATGAAACATAACATTTCCACATTTTAATAACAAGATATAAATACAACACATTGATATAATACAAATACTTTCAAAACCATTTTCAATACCAAAATAAAATAAAATTAAAACTTGATATTTATGTTTCATTTAAAAAAAGTTATGGCTTGTAGAGGAAGATGAAACCCAAATAATGGCCATGGCGGCGGAGAAGTCGTTGTTGCCGCATACATACGACAAGAAAAACATTCATTTTTGTCATTTGGTAAAACACTTCATATAAAAATATTCCTTTTTAATAAGCGTAAAAGTCAAAGGGGTTTATACACCGTATAAAGGAAAGTTGTGTATAAAACCAAATATGCCTCAATGAAAGGAGATTGAGACGAAGTCCCTCACAAAGATCATTTTTTATATAAAATAGATCTATTATGTGTATTCACTATAATTACACATAAATAAAGTACAAATACAAGATAGGACATAATAATATCATGACATAATTTGAAAGTAGGAGATTAACCCAAAGAATGGAAATTGGGTTAAAAAGTTCCCTTACCTTGTGTCCTGTCTTGACTCGACCGTTATTTAATCTACTGAATAATAAACTAGAGTTAATTTATAATTTCTTAAGAACCTTTTTCAAGTTTATTATTAATTTTATATCACTTATTACCATGTTATGAACATTATGTAATTATTTATGTTAATAACGGTCATTTTGACGATCTTAGGTACTTTAGTCAAAAATAAACTTCTTATAATTACAAATTGTTCATGTGGTGAAATATCCATTATATCCAGAATTATATTCATGATATAGATATCATATATCTCATATATATCCATTATATACATGCATTTATAATATTCCATAATGTTTAGAGGTAAGAAATGAAATGCACCGTTCATGGAGACGGTAAGCCGTACGTACGCATGAACGATACTTTCATTTCTATTTCATATTTAATGAAATCATAATGATATAAAGGTATATTATAATTCCAGTATAATATCATATATAATATAATTTACTCCATCCTTTATATATCCCACATATGGAATTAACGATTCAAATCACTTTGAGGGGGCGGTAGTCCGCACTTCCTAAAATGAAAATATCGCGTTTACCCATAATGGATACAATAAAGGTATGCCATAAATGAAAAATAAATAACCTTAAGTAAAACATAAACATATTATATATCATATATAAATAGAGTGACATCATAATATCCACCTTTGAATGTGTTATATGAGTGTTGAACAATCATCGTTTCGTGAGGCAGAAATTCACCATCCACAGAAACAGTATGTTCTTTAACCATTAGATGTAGGTGTGTGTAAGTGTATCTCGAATAATTCTTAAAAAAAACATCCTGGTATATTGATGATACTGGTGTTGTTACAAAAGAAATGAATAAAAAGAGTTTAGGGGGTTGGATAAGCAAAATAAAACAAAATAACATAAGAGAAGACATTACCTTAAAATCGGGTAACTCTTTTGATTTGAGCCAAAGGCTTCCTTGGGACAAATTATTCCCAAAGGGAGGCTTCTAAGAGTAAGGGAGGGAAGTTGGGAGAGTATTTGGGCAGAGTTTGGCCGAGACAAAAGGCTTCGATAGTGTGAGTAAGGTCGTAGTGGTGGGGGCCTTTTATAAGTGGAGAGGAGGGGCACTTTTGGAAAGTAATAAAATGTTACGTTATTATACAATGCTTTTTGGATTCTAAAGGTCCCACACTTATATATTTCTAGGATAAGGTGATAAGGGTTCGAAATATTCTCATCCAATAGGCTTTGGACAAGTGTAATGCTTAGATTTTACATTATCCTTCCATTTTATTAAACTTCTTAATTAATGAGGTAATCGTTGCATCATCATGGTGTCATAAATAGTTTAATATATTTAATGTCTAAAAATTATAAAAAAAATATCATTATGTTGGAAATATTTTTAGATTTCTAATGAATATTTATAGTCAAAAATATGACTTGTATTACACCATTTAAATATTGTTTTAGTAAAACCACTTCTGTTTGTGACATTATTATTTTAACTTTAAATAAAATTTATTTATGTCATTTTCTTACCAAAGTGGCTCCATGGGGTCCCCAAGTTGACCCATGTATTTTCTTGGTCGGCCATGACTCATCCAATAGGTTTAGGACAAGTGTCAAGGTCATTTCATATTTCTATAATATCATTTTTACATTAAATTTCACTAATTACCTTTAATCGCGATTAATTAAACTTAAAAGTTACTATTCACCAAAAAATTATTTTAATCCCATTGAACAACATTTTACTTCCTAATGACAACCATGTATGTAGGATTTTTGAAAATCAAATCACAGAAGTGGTAATATTTCATTTAAATGAAAAAATAGTTATTTAAATACCACTTAGTGGTTTCACTATTCATCAAAAATTGAAGTTTTTCAGAAGAATGCCAAAATTTCACCCTAAGCTATAATTGATAGTCCGAATTCAAAAATGATGTCTATTTTACAAAATTCCAAACATATAAGTTGAATTAATTAATTTTATAATTAATTCCCGCTGTCACAATAAATAGCGTGTTTTTAAGAAACAATATATATCAAAAGATTGACAATTGTTTATGTCCAATTTCAATGTGAAATTTATTCTAATGGCCACCGTTGGATAAAATGGTAAAAATATATTCTAATTACACTTTAAAACCACTCAATATTATAACTTATCACTATAAATTAATTTGATTAAAAAAGTTGTTTTTAAGTATTTTTCACTATTCATAAAAATTTGAAGTTCTCAGAAAAATACCAAAAATTCAACATAGGCTAATTTGGATATTCTGAATCTAAAAACGAAGTCCATTTGGAAAGATAAAATTTAAAAAATTTAAAAAAGTAGGTTTTAATATTCATAATGGCTATTTTGATTGGTCGCGGTGTGTTAGAATCTCGAACTTGCGTACAATGTAAGTTATTGCATTATTGAAAGAGAAGCGTATCGTGAAAGCTCGGGGTGTTACAATGTATGTATATGATAAGCGGCATTATTAATTACCTCATTATGATATTAGTAATTTAAAATACATGTGATTATTCAGCTAGTAAAATATATATGGTTATGTTTCATTCATATATGATTATTTATATGGCATTATTTGATATGCTTTTACTCATTACTACCAAACCAGTTTCTAAAAGTGAAAGTATTTATGAGTTCTAGAAAACGTTCTTGTAAATGGACTCTTTATCAGTTCTAAAGAAATAGCTGATAAATTCAAATATTTATCATTTCTTTTTTTTTCGTGCTAACAAAGTACCCCTTTATCAGTGCATTATTTTTAGTGCTGATAAAGGTTACCATTTATCAATACTTTATTTTTAGCACTCAAAGTGGATACCCTTTATTAATGCTTTATTTTTAGCACAAATAAATGGTACCCTTTTCTAGCACTATATTTTTAGAGCTCATAACGGAGTCATTTATCATCACTTTTTAGCATAGATAATGATCCGAATAAATAAAAAAAATATAAATAAAAATAAAAAAATTGTTTATTAAAAAAATTAGAAATGTTATTAATTAAATAATTATTCATAAAAAATGAATGATTTATTATACTATATATACATTATAAATACTAATAAATTTTGTGTATTAAGTATATATATATATATAATGAAAATTAAACAAATGAAAATTAAAAATACGTAAATTGAGAAAAATATTAAATATTTTATTAATTAAGTGATTATTGAAAATGTTTTTACGTAGTATATATATATATTATATATATATATATCAATGTATATAAATATGATTTATATATTAAAAAATTTATATTCTTTTAACATTAAATAACGATATATTTAGTGAATAATGGTTTATAATTAAAAATTAATATTAATGAAATACAGTATCTAATTCCATAGAATAATGGGAATATAATTGAATGTCATTTGATTTTTCAATTTAATATAGATATAATATGTGTTATATTGATTTCACATATATGTAATTAATATATTTTTATATATAATTCAAACACACAAAACATATCCTTTTTTAAATATTATTAAAGTGTACATATTTTTAATTTATTCAATTTCACTCATTTTGAACACACATTCACTTAAAATTAGATATTCATTAACAATGTTAAAAAAAATTAAAATATTTATAAATAAATATATTTATAAATAACTATATTTAAATATGTACAAACTATATTTATAAAATTATAAAATTTATAATTATAAATGAATAAATATTTTTTTAAAGTGTTTATATAACTATAAATAAATAATTATATATATTAAAATAATTTTTAAGCTTATAATAAATTTTCATAAATAATTTATATATTTACTATATTTAAATTTATATATATTTATTAAATATATATATAACTGTATAAATATATATAATTATGTAAATATTATTTTTTGAAAGTATTTATATAATTATATATAAATAATTATATATATAAATAACAATAAAATTATAATAAATATATTTAAATAAGGAATATATTTATAAAATATATATATTTCAATTAAGTATATATATATATATAATTATAAATTATTTATCATCTCTTATCAAACAAGTGATGATAAAATAAATCTGTATCAGGACTCCTTTAGTGCTGATAAAGACCTACATTTATCAACTCTAGAAAGCATGGATAAATATGGATTTTATCAGCACTTAAATAAGAAGGGCTAAAAAAGGAATCTTTATCATCACTTATAAAAATAGCTGATAACAATGTCCTGATCTAATTATAAAATCCTAACATGTTGTGAACCTGTCGCGATATTAGAAGCTTTTTGTTGACGCCACCCATTATTAGTGCTCCTCCTCTGTGAATCAAATCTCGAATCACACAAACCCACTACCTCTAGTTTCTCGAACATCGTTTGACATCAAGTGTTCTATTTCACTTAGTTTTTCTGATGAAAACGTCGAGATCATGATCTAAGGGTCTCATATTTTCATCAACCTATTGAGGTAGGCAGGTGTTTTCTTTTCAACTTTCTAATTTTCTTTCTATATTTTTTATTTTGAGATATGGATCTAAGGGTTTCCAATTTTCCATTATAGGTTCCTATTTTATTTATGTATTTGTGCTACAGTTGTATTATTCTGTTTTGGTATTTTTTATGGTGAGTACATTTCTTGACCACTCTTTTTGATATCTTATTTAGGCCTTTTTAAATTATTATTTTAAATCAATTTTCTTCACTCTCTACATTAATACCGTGGAATTCTTCAATTATTTTAATAAATTTAATTTTTAGGATAGGAGAAAATTTATTTATCAAAAAAATTATCATTCTGATGATGGTGTGAAGCAGCAATAGTGGATGATTTTATGCAATTGAGGTAAGGGATTTATTAATTTTAATTCTTTATTAATATTCTAATGTAAGGGATTTCCCTTAAAAATTTATCTCCACATAATTATGATATTTTATTTTAAGAGAAATATTATTATGGGAAATTCTATATTTGTTATTTTTAATGGATCTCTATTTTAAAAATTAGTATGGTGTTGTATTTATTTTACTATGTTGTGATATTCTGTTGTAAGGGTTATATATATTTTTATTAATTTATGATAATTATATATATATATATATATATCATTCAATCTATTTATATGATTTTTCAAAACATATAATGTAAAGGTGATTTAATAATTATTTATTAATAAAATATTGTTCAAGATTTCTATATTAGGAAGTGATTATGATTATTTTCATTAAAAATTTGTCTGAATGTTCATTTATTTTAAAATTATGTGTATTATAAGTTTCATGATATATATATATATGTCAGTTTGTGTGGGAGTGTTTAAATGTGCATGGGATTGGCATTGCAAGGGTAGGTGTGTCTTTCTCCTTTGTTTCTGATATATCTTTTTGAGGCATATTACTGCTTTATGCCATCTTCTTTATGGACCTCCCTAGAATATCAATTATGGTTCAATGCATATTATATATCCTTCCTAGTATCCTTTGGTTTCTACATCATTTATTCCAAAAAATAGAATGAAAGATAACAAATTCTATATATTAGAAATCATTTCTAGGTATTCTACATTTTAGGTCTATATGAACATTTTAGATCTATATATACATTTAATTTATAGTAATATAATTTATACTTAAATAACCAATAAAATATTGTAAACTTGTGTAACTTTCTAAATAATAAAAATATGTAACTATTTATATATTTTTTGAAATAATTAATAATTCAAAAATATAAATAATTTTATTTTATACACAATTACCCAAAATAATTATTATTTATAATTAATATAATTAAAAAAATAATATTTTCATTATAGTAAATTGTATTATATATATACATCGAATAATATAATGTATATTTAAATAAATATAAACATGATAAATAATATGGAAATATATATATATATTTAATTATATTTAAATAAAGATACTAATATAATACATATATATAAATATATAACATATATATATAATAATTAGGTAAATTCATTTTATTTATCTTTGTATCGAATGAGGAGTGACCTTCATCTGGTAGTTTTTGACGATTGAAGGCATGAACCCCGTTTACGTTTATTGCCTATTGAGGTAAGTGTTAATGAAGTACATGCCTCTATCGATCTCTTTTTAAAGTCATATAAAACAATATCATTTTTCAAATAAAATAAAACCAACTAGAAAGCATATTTTATAAAAAATCATATAAATAAATCATCAACCCATTTATTTATTACAGTTTTATTCGGATCATTGTGGATAAAATTGAGGATACAAATGAAAGTAATTCATCAATAACTTTGCCTCCACATCAAATCATATGAATTAATTTTAGTAATATACACCCGTCATCTGAAATTACAATATAGAAATAGATTACCCCTAGGCTGTGCAGCACTGTAGTTGCATTTTTTGAATCGTCCATCTCCACCCTCTCCATTTCATTCAATCCCTCCACTCTAAGATTTCACTGGTTGTGTAGAACTTTTCTCTGAATTGATTTAGGGGGAAATGAGACATTGATTTAATAACTAGTGTCAATGGTGTAATTCTCACAAATAGAAAGCATTTAACCTTCTATATAATACAATGAAGTGAGTGGTAGGAATTTCTCCTTGAACTTCATTATGTTTTCTAAAAGGGGAAATGCCTCCCATTTGTGAGAATTACACTATTGAAAATAGTTATTAACTTGATACCTCTATTATAGACAACTCCTTCTATATAAAATCTCCACACAACCTTATAAATGATAGAGTGAAGGGTGAGAAAGGAATGCAGAGGGTAGAGATAAAAGAATGAGAATACGCAACTATAGTGATGCGCAGCCCAGGGGTCTTGGGTTGATAAAGTGTAATTTCATCAAAGGAGTGTGTGTTACTAAATTTAATTTATTTTGTCTGAAAAGGTAGAATAATTAATGATTTATTAATTAAATTTTTATTGAATAAATTATTTATAGGTATCCAAATAAAACTTTTAGAAAATAATTGTTTGAGGATTTTTTTATAATATATTTTTAGATAAAACATATTTTTTTGTAGGTTTTATTTTATTTAAAAATTAACATGATTTAATATGATTGTAAATAAAGGGTGATGAAGGAATTTACTTCATTTACAATTATAATAATGAACTATATGTCATTTGGAACATGTAAGAATTAGTCGCACCTCGATTCGACGGACGGTGTGAACAATACAACTCAATGTTCCTGTTATGAGTTTAAAATTAATAGTTAATTTCAAAAATTTCCACTCGTTGAAAAGAAGTCATTCACACTTCTATTTTATTGAAAATTTCTGTCATAAATTAATAATTATTTTTGGCCATGTAAGAACCTTTCTCAAGTCAAAATGATACACGATGTTATCGAAATAGGTCAAAGTGTGTTTTCCAGTTTAAAATGAAATTTTAGAAAAAAAACAAGTGATCTACTCAAAACTGAACAAAATAATTCATATCGATTTGATCTATTAGTAAAATGATAAATATATCATTTGATACATTTATGATTCAGTCGTAACTCAATATGATGCATGGTGTGACCTATATGACTCCAAGTACATCTTTTTATTTAAAATTGATATCAATTTTAATAAAAAAAGAGAACTGACCTACTCAAAATTGAGAAAATGAATTTTTATTGTTTTTATACTTTAGGGAAATGATAAATAATTCATTTTTTACATATAGTAATCATATTAACCTTAATCTGATGCATGATGCTCCATGTATGACTCAATGTGTCTGTTATTAGTTTAAAATCGATAGTTTAGTTAAAAAAATGTCACCCACTGAAAACTGTGAAAACATGCTTGGATTTTACTAATAATTTAGATTAATGATTCCCAAGTCATTTTTTTTATTAATAGTTATCATGTTAAACTCATACATTGTGTGATCGGTATAGGTCAATGTGCATGTTTCAATATTAAAATTATATTTTTAGAAAATAACACAAGTGACGTGCTGAGAACCGAGTAAACACATTTGGATTGTTTTGTTGCTTTATGAAAATGATCCATAAGAAGTATTAGGCAAGTAAGAATGAAAAATCCAAAATTTTATGCATGGTTTCACCGATATGATTCAATGTACATCTTATTTTAAAAAAAATTGACATCAATTTTAGTAAAACAGACAACTCACATATACAAAACTAAGAAAATGAATTTAGATTGTATTGATACTTTAGTAAAATGATCCATAAGTCATTTGTGACATGTAGGAATTATATAAACCTCAATTTGTGACAAAGTTTTACTGATATGACACTGAGTGTGTTTTTTAAATATATAATTATCATTTTATTATAAATCATGAATCACATTTCCAAAACCAAGAAAACAATCCTAGATTATTTTTTTCATTTTAATTCAGTATTCCGTCGGGGATTACCTTTTCATTGGGACATAATAATCAGTTCAATCCATTCTAAATGTATACAATGTCTTATACCTTTTAGGGGACCCCAATGAGGGGATTTTGACTCTTAATAGTGGAACCAAATCCTTGAAACCTTTAAAAAGAGAATGTAAATTCAATGAGAAGGTAAAATGTTTTTTCAATATATTTTGTTTTCCTTACAATATTATAATTTCTATACTACATTAGTTGAATATATATTAAATTTGTGACTACTCATGTAGATGGTGTCTTCTACACATGATGATGTCACCAATCCTTCATAAGAACTAACTATAGTGAAGGATTCCCTTTTAAAAGATGTAAAGGTATTGTTATGATATACTTTCCATATTTCAACAAAAAAAATATTGAAACATTGATTTAATTTTCATTATTCCTTATAGTGTTTTTTATTTTAGAATATTTTGGTTCATGTGTCATTCCTTTTAAAGAAGAGAAATGCAACTATTAATGAATAATCTCAGAGGTAATCTTGATGTTTTCATAGTAAAATCATTATCTATAGAATTAATTTATTGTTTCATATTTATGTTTAACTTATTTATTTTTAGTATTACTCAAATAATAGTTAAATACTTATACATGTAGATTCTTTTGTTCATGTAGGGATGGTCTTTCCATCTTTCATTCCATTCTTCACTAAAACATTTATATACATCTTCTACCCAAAAAAAATCACCCACATAGTGTTTCATTTATCACATTATTTCATATTCACACCACATCCATTGTAAGAATACAAACGACACTTCCCCTAAATTCTAGATGTAATCATGATATTTTCACAGTAAAATCATTTTCCAAAGAATTAATTTATTGTTTCATATTTATGTTTAATTTATTTCTTTTAGTGATACTCAAATAATACTTTTTTTCTTATACAGGTGGATTATTTTGTTTGGGTTGGGGTGGTTTTTCCATATTTCATTCCTTTTTGAACCAAAACTTCCCTAGACTTTTTACCCCTAAAAACCATTTTACCACAATAATGGTGTATTTATCACTTTCATTCATGTTCCCTCCACTGCCTTTGCATGATGATCAATGATGCTACGTCTACTCAATTATAGAGGTAATTTTGATGTTTTCATAGTAAAAGAAGTGTCTGTATAATAGAATTGTTTTTTCATATTTATGTTTAATTTATTTCTTTCAAGTATTTCTTACATAATAATTGTTTTAATGAACTAGGGGATTCTTTTTTCAAGTTAGGGTGATCTTTACAACTTTCATTCCATTTTATACCAAAACATCCACAAAATTCTTCTACCTCAACACCTTTCACCCAAAGAGTGTTGAAATTTATTACTTTCCTTCAAGTTCCTTCCCCTACTCAATTACAGACATAATATTGATATTTAAACAGTAAAATCATTGTTCATAAAATGAATGTATTATTTCAAATTTATGTTTAATTAATTTCCTTTCAGTACTACTCATTATAATTGTTTCCTTATAAATGTGGATTGTTTTTTTTAAAGATGATGTGGCTTGTTCAATGTTGTTCATGCAGTTTTGGAAGTTTGAAAAAGAATTTCAATGGAAATTGTGGTAACATTGATAGTTAGTATTTTTTGATACATTTGGATGTATATGAATTATCTTCATTGCAATCTGACACAAGATGTGATTGGTATGACTCAAAGTACATCTTTTTATTTAAAATTTACATTTATTTTAGAAAAAATACAACTGACTCAATGTAACTATTATCATTTTAAAATCAGAGTTTTACATTAAAAAAATTCACTCAATGGAAACCGAGCAATCAGATTCACACATTCTTGATAATTTATGGAATTGATTCATAATTCATTTTTCAAATGTAGGAATTGGTCTGACATTAAACAAATACACGATATGATCTGTATGAGTCAAAGTGTGAGTTTCATGTTTCAAATGAAATTATAGTAAAAAATACAAGCTATTTACTCAAAATTGATGAAGCACATTCAGACATTTTTGATACTTAAGAAAAAAATCCATACATGATTTAGAAAATGTTGGAATCAGGTGAACCTCTATCTAGTGCATGGTGTGACTGGTATGAGTCTAAGTGCGTCTTTATTTAAAATTGACAGGATTTTTAGTAAGAAAACTTAAATAATCAAAACCAAACAAGAACATTCATACTATTTTGATATATTGGTACAATGATCCATATGTGATTTGAGATGGGGATGAATCAGTCTCACCTCAATCTGAGGAACGGTGTGACTGGTTTGACTCCACGTGCATGTTTTTTATTTAAAATTGACATCATTTTTAGTAAAAATACCTACTGACCTACTAAGAACTAAGAAAATTCATTCATTTTGATTAAAAACTTTTGGAAATTTGTTTTTATTCATTTTTTATGTGTATTAATTATCATCACCTCAATCTGATACACAATGTTTTTGGTATTAGTCAAAGTTAATGTTTCAAATTTAAAATGACATTTTAGTTAAAAATAAATGTGACCTAATAAAAATCAATAAACACATTAATATTTTATTTATTCTCTTTAAAAATGATCTATAAATCATTTGGGATGTATAGAAACCATCCAAACCTCAATTGAACGCACGGTGTGGCTGGTATGGCCCAATGTGCATCTTTTTAATTAAAATTGTCATCATTTTTAGTGTAATGGACAAAATTCATACTCAAAACTAATCACAATCATTCATACTTTTTTGAAACATTATGAAAATGATTCATAAGTAAATAATAATATGTACGAATCAGCTTCACCTCAATCTAATGCATGATGTTCCCGGTTTGGCTCAATGTCTCTATTATCAGATTAAATCGAAATTTTAGTTCAAAAAGTGTCACTCACTATAAACAAATCAAACATGCTTGGATTTTCAGGATTATTTTTTAAAAACAATTCATTAGAAAAGTTGTATGTGGGAGAATAAATTTCAAATCAAACTGTAACATGTTTTCATCATAATGATTAAAATGTGCATGTTTCCAATATAAAATGACATTTTGGTAAAAAAACAACAGACACACTCAAAACCGAGAAATCACATTTAGAATTTTTTTAAAACATTAGGAAAATGGTCTAATGTTTATTTGAGATGTGTTGGAATTAGCTTCACCTCTATCTGATGCCTAGTGTGATCATTATATCTTCAAGTGAATCTTTTTATTTAAAATTGAAATCAATTTTAGTAATATTAACAATTTATGTTCATTTTTTTCTTTATATTATTACAAAAACAAAATTTTTTTTCTTATACAGGTTTGTTATTTTGTTCAACTAGGGGCATTTGTTTTGGAAATTTCATGTGTGAGTTCAGGATTAAAAGAGAAATGAACTTCTTTTTGAATGTTTGTAATAATGTATATTTATTTAATTTTATGAAGAAATGTTTGAAATGTTGATAATATAGTGTTTTTTCTAGTGTTTTCGTTGTAAATTTCATTTTATTTAAATATTATATAGGGGATTTTTTGTGGACATCTAGTATATTTCTAGTGATGCGGTGTGCTATTACAGTATAGTGTAGTTGTGCTACAGTGTGCTGTTACAACACAATGTAGTATGGCCCTTTTTCAGCACTGATAAAGGGTCCCTTATTGGTGATTTTATAAGTCATGATAAAATACCCCTTAACAACACTTTTATAAGCATGGCTAAATAGTTCCTTTAGTGGTGCTAAATTTAACCTCTAATAAAGGACCCATTTTTCATTACGTTTTTAGCATTGATAAATGACTCCTTTATCAGCACCGATAAAAGACCAGCTCTTTTAACCTCGCCCATACAGTCATCATTTTTCAAGCACAGATAAATTCCATTTATATCGCTATTAAAGGCCAATTCTGTTGTAAAAACTCATGCCATATAATCCTCAATATTAATTTTAATGGAATGTGTTTGACTTATTCACGTTGTATTTTTTTATGATATCCTCCATTATATTCTTACCCTTATGGAGCATCAGATCTTACCCCTTTCATAGGTTTTATTTTCTCAAAAAATGCGAAGATATATATTATGAATGACTTGTAGGGATAATATAGGATTTTATGGATATTTCTAATGGAGTTTTTATGTTTTATTTCATTTCATGATGTAATGTAAAACTTATGTTTATATCTGGTTTTCCAATGCAACAAAACTATTCGGTCCTTTGGGATGTGATCTCTTGTTCATTGTAATAAGGTAGTAAATTAAGGCATCTGCTCTGGGATACTAGGGTTGGGGTATTTAAAGTTGGTATCAATGCATGTTTATTAGAGACTTTAAAAGAAATTTTTTTAAAATGGAGATTAGGGAACTTATACCTAATATAAACTTTTAGAATAATCATAAAAATACATCTTAGAATTTGTTTTGAGGTAGAGATTACGTTTCTCTAAATAAAAATAGATCCAGGTCATGATAATAAAAGTGGATGTGGTTTAATCACAAATATACCTAGGGGTATCAACTCTCATAGGGTGTGATGGGCCTGAATTAGTGTAACCTGGTTCATGACAACAGGACTTACTACATATCTAGTTTGATAATCCAGTGGGATATACTTCAGATAATTAACATTTTATTTACAAATCATTAAGAAGGATTTAAAAGTAAATATTTCCCCAAAGAAACCATTTTTATGATTTTGATATAAGTTAAAAAAATTAAATTTATGTTAAGTGTTTTACAAGTATGAAATTATGAATTATGATTCATAGACTATTGTAATTTATTATAGAGTTTATAAATGGAACCTAGTTGAAATAATTGGAACTACATCAATGCACATAATCCAAAGAGTTATAATGATCATTTCTTTGATTGGTTTAAGCTATTATTTTGAAGGGAACTAGTCTCTAAAACATTCTCATCATATTAGGAGATAGTATCATGTAATAATAATAATTATAATGATTATTATAAGTATTATAGATTCAGAAGGAAGCTTGATAGGAAGAGGAGAACATGAAAAAATATGGATAAATGTATGAATGGAAGAAATAATTTTCCCATATGTGATAATTGTGGAAGGAAACACCATTTAATATTCTTAATAAGAAAAGGAGTATTCTTGGTGGGGAGAAAAAGGACCCCATTCTTATTATAGAAAGGATAAGAGAAAAAGGTTCTTAATTTACAATAATTCAACTTTAATGAAATGGGACACTAGGAAAATAAATGTATCATGAATCAAGGTAATATAATCTAAAATAAGCTAATGGATGACGATCAAGATTATTCTACAACCACATATTGAGATGATTGATTAATGTAATTTTGTATGGATTCCAGAATCAGTCATTTGAGTATTTTATCAACAATGTATTTTTTATAAGAATTATGTAATATATAAGTATTGTATTACTGTACTAATTCATTGAGGATTTTAAGTTCTATGTTGAATGTTACCAAGAAATACTGATTTGGAAACAAGTTAATTTTTTTTAAAACACATGGTTAAAGGAATGACAAACCATAATATGTTTCAGATGATGGGATAATGATGTTGGATTGAGAGATGATTGAAATGGACAAAGTAACTTTGATAGTACTAACTAACATATGAATGATTCTAAAGTGTTGGATCATGATATTTTAGGAAGGTTTATCATTTAATGAAATGGATTAAGTTGATCATTTTATTAGGTTTTAAAGTTTAATGTAATAGTTCACCACATGATGAAACATGTACTAAGAGATAAAGTATAGATAGTTATAGGAGAAATCAAAGGGTAAATTTTTTTTTATAAAATAGAAATTTAGATTTATATTCTTATTGAATTTATTAAGTCCTCAACTCTTAGAAAATGATCTTAAACAAAAATTTATCCTACTATAATAATTTTTTAATATATTAATGACCATTTTATAACGGTAGTTTAATAATATTTGGAAATAAATTTTTTTCAAAACATGTTTTTAATAACTCTCCATAAAAACGTCATAGTTTAATTTTTTTCTTCCTTATCTATGTTTTCACTGTTAACATATGCCATCTGATTTGAAAGAATAATTTTTTAGTGACCATCACGTTTTCTTTTCTCTTTAATAAGAGGATGTATAATTCACCCTATTTCTAATGTGGGTTATCTAAAAAATAATTTTCATGTATCATACATTGATTTTCAAAGATCATTTTAGAACTATGTGGATGAAATTTATTCAAGGAGGGGATAATTTGACACCCTAATATTTTATGGTATCAGTCTTCTAAAATAAATTTAATTTCATCGATAGTATATGTTCCATGGAACACTGAGCTTAAAAGAACCATGATATACTATTAAAAATTATTATTTTAACAATAGCTGTTATGTGGGATTTTTTGAATTGAATAAAATAAATTATGAAATTATAGTTTACACATGAAATCATTGATTACCAATTAATTGGAAATGGAAATAAGAACAAGTTGAATATAAAAGTTGTGTTTTGTCGAAAATAATTTTTAAGGAAATAATGGATTTTTATCACAATTAATTAAATTAAACACTATTAGTGAGAGATATTATTTAAATATATATGTTATTTATTCAATAAAATTATTTTATATTTATATAAAATAATTTTATATGAATAAGAAAAGAATGAATCCAATTTTACGCATTAAAAGGTTATATATTCCTAAAAGTAAAATTTTCCACCATTTAATAGAACACTTGTTTTAAAAATAAATTTTGAAACTTATATAAATTATACTTGGAAAAATAAACAATATTTTTTGAATCATAATATCAAAATTAACTTTGGATAATTTTTTTTATTTTTCAAATTAGTTTCATTTTTTATGAATAGTAATGTCACCATGGGAATAGTAATATGCCCATCATGAATTGTAATATGACCAATGTAATAAAATATTCACCTATGAAAGTATAAATAAAACTTTGGTATCTTATTTATATAAATATGGTATATTTATATCATGGAATAAATAAATTAATAGTTTAAAAATGATAAAATAAGTGTTGATATTTTTTTCAAACATAAATTTTTATTTACAATTTGATAATTAAAATAATGCATTAAAATTATATTTTTTAATAAAATATATTCATAAATTTTTTTTGTCTTATTATTATATATTAGTTTTACGAGGCCGTAATCGATTTTTGAAAGTGTCATAATATCAGTTATAATTTTAAAACCAGTATATTTTATGTAAATAACTATTTTATTTAAAAAATAAATTTCACATATTTAGAAAATCATTATCATAAAATGGAGTACATTTTTTAATTATACATTTTAAAAATTGGTTATTTTTTAATTTGGGTATTTTTTGAAAATAGTAGAATGTTTGTGGAATAGTGAAATATGGTAGTTCATGGTATATAACATTTTGGAAAAATACATGAATTATTGTGTCATGGATGATGTATAGATGACATAATCAACTATTTTTTCGAAATCACATTCATTATTTAATATTTTTATTCAAAACAATAATCAATAATCCATGTCTTGATCAATTCAAAAAAAACACCCCTCTTCTCCAGAATAAATACTACCCCTCACACCTACGAAGCCTTAAAGCTTGACCAATTTTTTGCCATTAATTCTAAAAAACCTCTAACAAATTTTTGGCCCTTTATTTTATCACCCAAAATATCATTTTAATGCTACTTAATGAGGTCTTTAAGGATAGGAATTCAAGAGGTAAATTCCACTTTTGTTCTTTTAATTTTTCTTTAAATTTCTTTTCTTTTATTATCCTTTACTTAACGATTGTATCCAAACAAGAATGATAATTCTTGTATCATATCTATAATATAATTTTATTATGTTATTTTTATATCCATCTTTAATTATTTTCTCTTCCCCTTTGTTGTTCTAAAAATGAAAATGTTGTCCGTGAGGTGTTGATTTCCCACCTTTGTGGATGATGATTTTTTGTTTTCTAATACTGCCTCCATGGCTAGTAATAAAACCTTTTTTATTATTAAAAAGGAAAATAATATAATTATTAAAACAAATTTAATGTTATTTAATCAGTATATATACATATAATATTATTTCACAACATAAAACTAGATTTTGATGATCAAAAAACCGATGAAATAATCTAAACGATTATCACTACTATTTTATCAAATTATTCATCCTCACCCAATATAATGAAATGAATTATATATCCATTTAAATTTAATGATGTTAATTAATAATATATAACTTCAGTTAAAGATAACTATTCTCTTTTTACATGATCTTTTATACATTTATACAAGTAAACTAATCTTGAAAACTAAGGAAATGAATGCTTCCAAACGATAAAATTGTATATTATAACTCATCAAAAAGTCCATAAATGAACTTAATAAAATTATAATAAATGAAATACATGTTTAAAATAAAATTATTTTACTAATTAATTTATTTAATCTGATTATATATGACATTAAGATCATGTAAAGTACACATTCATACATAAGGTATGTGTTTTTTCATCACTTTTATTTCCATAAGTAAAACCTTATTCACCACTATTTATTGTGCATGGTGTAGGTATAATTGCCTTTGTTTTATAATAACATTAATATAATTATCTTCATGGTATTAATATTTTCATTTTATTATTATTAATTTTATGGGGCATACGATTCGATTGATTATAAGGTTGTAAGGGATTCTCCCCGAACCCCCATTTTTCATTTGGGTTATACTTTATCTCTATTTAACCCAATGTAATCCTTATTTATTATTATATTAATCTTCTAAATTATGTTTATTTATTCCAAACTCATGTATACAGATCATTACATATTTTTTTATGGTAAATATATTATTTTATAAGGTTACCTTCCCAATTCATCCTGATAAGAAAGCCCGATTCAATGGAACCTCTGAGTTTCTTACCATTTAATAATTATACTACATAATCTGTTTTAAAACACCAATTTTTTTTAAAATCACTCTTTTTATCATAAGAAAATTTATTTTTTCATTTCATTTTTTGGAAAACAATTATTCATTTTACTATTTTAAGGACTCTTTTATACATCGTACTATAGTGGCTCATTTCTAATGTTTCTTAAAAACTTTTTTTACATGTTTTCACTTCAGTTGGAAATCATTTACACTTAAAATATAATTTCATTTTCCCATTTTTATTTTTTAGGATATAAATGTTTGATAATATTTTTATGAAAAATAAAAACGATTTTCTAATAGAAATATCATTTCCAATGTAAAAAAGGGAATTTCTATCATGTATTCCTCAATGATTTTATTAGAGTATTTACATCTATGATTCTGATTAAAATATTTTAAGGTGGTATGAGAAACATTAATTTAACATTATAATTTGAAATATATTATCTTTTATATTAGGAATTCATTGTAATTAGTAATCGAAGGTTGGAACCGCTATAGCCCCTATATGCATCGATGTGTCTCTTGAGACAAACTAGACTGGGTTTTGGCCAAGGCCTTGCCCATTTATGTAGACTTCATATCCAAGACCTCGATCGTATGTTTATAATATCTAGTATTATGTATTTCAAAATTATTATATTAATAATTTATAATCCATTTTATTATTCTACTAGTATAATTTCCACAGTTATGTTTCTTTCCCCTGTGATTATTTATAGTTTATTATTTGATCAGTTTTTACTCAAGTCATATTATGCTCAAGATTATTTTTTATAGTGTGTGTTTTAGTTATTCACCATGCCTAAAATTTTATGATATCTTCCGCTCTATTCTAATACTTACTATGCATCATATCTCACCCCTTTCTTATGTTTCATTTTTTCCAGGATGCGGTGATGTATATTATAAATGACTTGTTGGGATAATCTAAGAGTTTATGGGTGTTTCCAATGGAATTTTTATGTTGTATTTTATTTTAGTATGTTATGTAAAACTTATGTTTGTATATGAATTTCTAAAGCTACTAAACTCTTTGGTCCTTTGGGATGTGATAGCTTGTTCATTGTAATAATGTTATAAATTAAGCCACCAGCTCTGAGCTACTGGGGTTGGGGTCTTTACAGATATAAATCTTTAGATAATGTAATAGAGGGATATATAGGTCTCAACCATCACATAATTAAATCATACATATGTGTGACATAATATCCTAAACATTTTTCCTGTCATAATAAAGGAAATGAAAGGTGTATCATAACATATCATCCTTTATTAAGTAGTATAAAAGAGAAATTTTTTATAAACATTTCAGCATAGAATAACCATTGAAAGGAAGCATGTTTTGTAAGAATAAAACCCATGGAATAGAAATTAATTTCATAATAAAGATTTCATCATAAATATAAAACATTCAAAGAACTAATTATAATAATGATCATGGATCATATCCCAAGTAAATAATAAACTATATCAATTGAAAATATATTATATGAAGAAGTATTTTGAAGGATCACATGAATCATTTCTAAATGAAAATAATATTTCATGGAAAATATATTTTCAATACATGAATCATTTTGAAAATAATTTTCTTTGAAAACCTGTTTGAAAATTTGATAAAGGAATCTTTTAAAAATAATTTAATACATTTCTTGAGGAAAAAACCCGTTCCACATTAAAAATGAATTTTCAATCATAAAACATTTTGAATAACATTTTCATTGAAATTAGACTTGAAAATTTATAAAGTATCATAGAAAATATTTTTAAACAAATTAGAAAATTCAACATTTTTTAAAATAATTTTCAATGAAAATTATATTGAAATATAATATATAATAATTTAAAAATAGTTTCTATGAACAAAAATTTCTTTCCAAAGAGCAAAAGAAAACTGGATTTTCTTATAAATATTTTTCATTTGTATTAAATACCAAAAATTGGATAAATGGGAAAATTATATGAATATATCATGAATAAAATATATGACAATAAAATTCATGATTATTGTTTAAAGATAGATCCTAATATTTCTTCAGTGGGATCATAATCATAAAAAATCCTGATAAATGATGAGATTGTAGTAGTAAACTCCTACAACTTGGGAAACGTTGAATCATAATCCTCATGAAATAATAACATTACCTGAAGCATAAAATATCATTAAAATATTTATATTCATTATATAACATCTAAAAGGGTAGTATATATAACTCATAAAATAATGTGAGTTCGTAACATAATCAGTGTGTCAAAGAAGCAATATCGAGACAAAATTACCTTATCAATTTGGAAAATATTGAAACATAAACACCATGAATGTGTTTATAAGATGGATTGGAAAATATCCATAAATTATGTTATAATAATAATAAAATATATTCGTGTGAAATATATACGTCACATAAACTAAATGAGTGGTTAATATAACATAAGTCTTGATGAAAAAAGTGAGACTATAAATCCCCTTAATATTTAAGTTACTTTTAAATCATCAGATGCAAAAAATAATAAAATAAATTGATACTTTAATATCATTGTATAATTAAAATTCATTATATAATATGTCATATGGAATTATATACATCCCACAACAAGAATTATTGGTTAATTTATCATATATCTCATAGAAATAAAAGTGAGACATAAAACCCCTTACATTATGTCATGAATCCCATCGTACATGGTCACACATACTATATAATAAATAATTATTTTATATATCTATTAAAGAACCATATTCCTATATATAATGCCACATATTATTTATTTATGACTTTATATTACTTTTTTGTCAATAATTCCATAATAAAGATATGTTTTAGGTAACAATAGCATTGTTTTTGGTACATGTTTTGCCTTGTTATTCTTGATCCTCATGCATTGATCAATATTTACTTATTATATAATTTAAAAAATTATAAAATTATAATATGTATTTATAATATTTTTATTTATAATAATCTGAAAAATATAGAAATAGGAAATAAATTACATCGTTCGTTCATATAGTAGGTCGTACAAATTCATGAACATTGTTTCGATTTTCTAGTCATATTTTTAAACAATGAAGTGTAATTGATATATATATATATATATATTATGCTTAAATTTTTATTATAATTTTATATATATCACATATTTTATTAAACCCATCTTTAATAGATTCTATGGAAATTGTGAATGAATCACATCACTTTGAGGATGCGGTAGTCCAAATGTCCACAAAAAAAGTTATTGGATAACCAAAAAATATAAATAATGAAGTTATGTGTTATATAATAATTATAGGTAAATAAATACATCATTAAAATAATATATATAATTTATAAAAAATAATTACATTATTATTACCGACTTTGATAAGTAGTAATAGAAGAACCCCCACGTCAGTTCGCGAGGTGGTGCTATATCGTACACATAAATTATGATTGTGTATCCCATTTGATGGATGTTCGTGAATGTTTAATTCATACCCTTAATGTAAAAAAATAATATCAGTATATTGATGATACTAAGGTTATTATATAATCATTAAATAATAATAATTTAAGGGGTGGAGAAAGAAATAAAACAAATAAATTTGTTGAAGAACGTTGCCTCTTCTTATAGAAACTCTTTTCGGTTTTCCCAAAAGGAAATAATTTGTTAGATTTCATCCCAAATAATTTCTCTAGGTTTACATAAGGGGATTTGGGAGATTATTTTGGCTCTTTTTAAAAGACCCAATGTTCTTGAGAAGTGTTAATAAGTGAGGTTCCACTTCCCTTTTATAGTGGAGGAGGAGTGGCATTCTTGAAAATACAATAAGATAGAAACTATTAAAAGTTATTCATTACATAATGTGCATCCAATAATATTAAATTTAACTAATTAGGTAAAATGATTAAATATTTTTATAAAATGACTTTTTTATACGTTTCTAGGTTATTTTTAACATTATAATAAATGTTTAACCACAAAGTAAACTAGTTTTTTTACTTTAATCGTGGTAATTAATTTTATCTTTTTTAACTAATTTTGGCATTCCTATTTCAAAATTGAATTTTATTTTTCAAATATAATTTTAAAAAGGGTTATAATTAGATTTAAAATTGGTGCACCATTAAAATGTAGTAAAATTACCTTTTAGAAAAATATAAATCTTTATGCGTTAATGTGGATTTATTCTTATCTATTATATATAAAAAAAAATAAGTAAAATTCTTGATATTTGATTGAATATCATATATATATATATATTCCATTAAAATCATTTATCAAAGTATATTTAATTAATTTTAAAAAATAGTTTTCTTGAAAATTATTTCCGTTTTTTTTAATGGGTTTTATTTTCATTTTTTGTTAGTTGGTCACCAAGGAATTAATCTTATATACATGTGAAAATCATTGTTTCATTATTTAGAAATTTTTATTCATAAGTTACATTCCAATGGATTGGTGATATCTATAATAATTTTTTTGAAATATTAATAGTATACTATAGTTTGATAAGATGAATTCTTGCGTGTAACGCAAGCTATAAATTGAACTGGGCATTGTGTGTAAGACAAGACAAAAAATGTTTTGTGTATACAATTAGATAATCCAAGTGTTGTGTATAGATAATTATTAACTTAGTGTTTTATATAAATAAATTTTAACTTTATTTAGCATTCAGTGAAATACATCAATGAGTTATAATTTATTCAAAAATATAATTCATAAAAACTTGGGGTGTTATATTGTGTGCCGCTGTATTTTACTTATGATCTTCATATGTGGGAGTAGGGATTTTCCTCTAGTTATTGTTTTCTTCATTATTTGAATGAATGTTATGATATGAGTGAGAATGTATTTTTATTTCCTAAATGTTTTCCATCAGATTTGATTTGTTGGATTGACTTGAGTGAATAGGGATTTTCATCTAATCACGGTGTGCTGCCATATTTGATTGAAGGGCTTAATAGGAATCATTAGGGATTTGTTTCATCTCATAGTGTGCCACATTATTTTATTTACATGCTTGATATTAGTGAGAATCTATTTTTATCTTCTCATTGTTTTCATTATATTTGACTAGTTAGATTGATATGTGTGGGTAGAAAATTATATATTCTCAATGTTTTTCAGCACTGTTGACTAATGGTCATGATACAAGTGATCAGGGATTTGAATCTACTCATGGTGTGCCATTGTATTTAACTTAAGGGCTTGATATGAGTGAACATGGATTTAAATATGTGGATTTTTTACATTATTTGAGTGATGGGATTTTTCAACAGTGAAAATGATGATGGTCTTCCCCAGATTGTTCAATCATCACACTTTTTAGTCCATCCTAGGGGCCCATGTCTAGATGAATTGTGTTAGGGGACCTGGGGATTTGTTTTCTTCATAGTGAGGATGCAATGCCATAGGGTATTTTTTATTATGATTTCTAGTATAAGCCCTTAGGCAGGACCCTATTTCATAAGGATGAAGTCACCGATGACCACTTCATCTATCTCCATGAGGTAAGAGAGGAACCCCTTATCACATTCCGGGGATAGGATCCAAAAATGGTTTGATATGGCTATTAGTTTTGTCTAGTTCGGTACATTTAAACATCATTGAGTGGGAAGCTATTAGGGATTCATAAGCTATATGGAATGTTTGGCTACCTCCATGGTTGGTATCATACCATTTTTATTGTACTCCACGAGCAATGAATTTGAGACTCAACATTGAAGATGTTGGGTGGGTAATGAAATCCTATGTTTAGATGAGGATCTACCCTAATTAGTAGCTTATGATCACGTTTATGTGAACTAGTGAGAAATCATTTGGAATGATGAGATTTATGTTGAATAGTGCCTAAAATATTTATGAAAAACACCAGTAAGAAAACCTCATAAAAATGTGTCTCTTATAAATAATCCCAAGGGTGATTGTTTTTCATGTTTGGACTTCTTTCATTAAGAATGTGAAACGGGATTGGAATAATGGTGATAGTATCGTCTTAATTAAATATTTGCGTTATGTTCGCCATTTTTATTTTTGACGGAAATGTTAATGTGATAACCCATGTGTCGAGAACAAAACCGTCCAATGAGAACTCAATAGTCTTTATTTTATTATTGTGAATGAGATTTCATGGATAAATGATTTCATGTTGGTTTTAAAAACAATTATGATATAGATGTGCTGGGATTTGGATGTATGCTTGATGGATTGATTATGTGGGGTTTGAATTCTAAAAAGTCATTTATGGTATGATCACCATTTATAAATAGTCTCTAATGGGGTTCATTCATGGATTCAAAAAAAAACCAACAAATCTCATATCCAAGATGAATCATGGACCTACTTTCCAAATGTAGGATTTAGTTGGGGAAATTGGCCAATAGCACTTAAGAACTCACATTGGTTACAAGTATGGGAGATCTGTCTCATCACACCTTTTGGGGGGTAATTATTGCCTACTACTAGACTCTATTATAGATTTAATAAATATTCATGAATCCTTATTTAATTCACAAGTATGACATGGGTTACCTTGGGGATAAAAATAAATCAATTTATTACAAAAAAAATTATAATAATTAGTATGCATCATAGGTTCTTCATTAATGGATATATTTGTATGTATCCAAGGTTCTCCATAAATTGTATTGATTTATGAAAAAAGAATATGTTCTTTTATCATCTCTGATTATAATGATGGTTTTAAACCATGTAGTGGGTCATTCAAAAACATATCATCATCCAGGGAGACAGAAGTCAATTTGATACTGGTATTGAACCCATAAAATATTCTTCCTACGCATCTTTATGAGAGAAATCAGAACATGCATTGTTCAGTGTCATGTAATGGTGTACAACATAACTTTAAAAGTCAGGTGTCATGGAACCAACCGTATAGTTTAATTTCATTCATTAATGATGCCCAGGCAAGATATTCCTAGTTAAATTTTGTTGTGGGGAGAATGTTAAGATGGCCCAAAAGACCTGGAAGGGATGTGGTGTCCTAGGTGGGGATATGATATAATCGTGAATATAGACTAATAAGGATTCTGATGAGAGGGTATCATAAGGAATATAGACATATGGTTTGGATGTGACCCTACTAGGTATATAACCTTGAGAAAATTATGGTGAACTTGGAGTGTTGGGTTTGGGCCATATGAAGGCTTCCTACATATCCTAGTTGGTTAGGAATCGAAACCCATATAGTTAGGAAAGGTGGTTGGGTATTAAACATACATATGAGGCCCATGGTTTCTATATTTGTAATATGTCCCTTTAAAGGATTTTCACATAGGTAAAATGTCCATTTTGAGAAGATAGTTACATGGATCTGGGGTATACACAAAAGAGTATTCCCATTTTAATGGGATATAGTAGGTTGGGGAATAACCCTATGGAGGAGGCCCATGACTGGTTAGGTATTACACCTATGGAGGTTTCACATTGTTGTTTGGGGCTTACATTTATGAAGGAGGAAAATGGTTGTGATATGGTTGAGGATTACAATTTAGAGGATTCCCATATGATTTTGGGTGCATGCTGACATGGTTGGGGATTACACTGAATAGGAGGCCCAATGTATGGTTGGGGATTATAATTGGAATGATACATAAAGGGTTGGGATCACGTGGTTGTCCTGATTACAAAAAACCTCTAAAACCATGTGATTCATGCTCGGTGTGATAAACATGAGGGTGTGGTAGATATAAAGAACCACATAATATGATTTTGTTTTCTAGAGGATGAGAGTTAAGCCAAAACAGAGATAGAACAGGATTTGAAGTGCTAATATCCACTCATTTTTTGGTATCTTGGGGACCATAGAAGGAGATAATAAGTGAAACCACCAATAAGAAACACTAATTCCTTACTCTTGGATTGATTCCATTGACTGGTTGGGGTTTACTCGTAGGGATGATTTTTATTTATAGTTCATGGGGAAGACAGTGGTATAATTAACAACACCAAAAATTAAATAGAAATAATGATCCCTTCACTCTAGTCCTAGAATGGGGGGGGGGGGGGTTCTACATGAGATCCTTCATTACCGGGAATCTCATTATCAAAGAAGTTTACACACTATAGAATTCTAAAGGTCCCCCCTTTTAAAGGAGGTTATCACTATAATATCATTTACTATGGCTATGTATTCACGAGATGACATGCTTATTTGTGAAATGATTTGGTCATATACATCTGGTTGTTTTGGGAAAGGCCTTATCCTGATTATATATAAAAAGGAAAACATATGTCTTATGGATTAATGATAGGAGGAGTGGCAAAGAAGATCATTAGGGTAGTTCACAGAGGGTCCAAGGTGAAACCAAATGGTACATTGTTGGAGGGTAATGAGAGTGGGGCATCATAAAACCTAAGGATGACCCATTCCACCTATAATTTTTCTATACGAGATAAGGTTCTCTTGGAATAGTGTTTTGATAAATGTGTTTGGGTGGCCTCAGTGTAGTGATTTGTAGTGTGGGCATGGGTTTCTCCCTTATAGTCACTTCCTACATGAGATCGAGTTCCTCCCATGGACTGTCTTACAAAACAACACATGTATTTCTCCATGTAGATTTTTACTACATGAGTCAATGGTCTTCAAATAGGTCATCCTCATATGCTTCAGGGAATTTAGTTCATAAATGGTTTATGTTTTTTGGATGGTTAGGTGATTTATTTTTCTCCCTTAATGTTATGTTGTAGTTATATATACTTATAAATGATGGTTATTTCACTTTATTAAAATTATCATTTTTTCTATACTATGGACTCACTCTCTCTTTTTGTCTCCCCTCTTGGTATTTTTATAGAGGGGTTGGAAAGAAAACTACCAGGATTGTTGGGAGTCGTATTGGGACATGGGGACTTCATTTTTGGAATCCAAGGAGGAACACCTAGGCCCATGAGTGATTTCATTTTTGGGGGACAGAAATCATCATACACACCCACAAATTACTTTTTTTCGGGGGAGGGTGAATATCGTCTCTGACCATGCACGAAGCCATTTCTGTCAAACTACTTAGTTTGGGGGATTACTTGTAGTGTTTTGATCTGTGTAGCAAGTTTCTCATTGCGAACCCTGCTTCTCCTTTATATTTTGGTTTCCTTGAAACATTTTTCTACAAATTATACTTTGGGTTTATTTTACCCTTACCAAATCTGTCAAAGTATCTTCACATTTGATGCAAAATTTTCAGGACCCAACAATAGTGATAACAGATTTCCCTTCCATCACGAAATGTATCTTATTCTACAAATTTTAAATGGTTTTCCAAATAAAACACATTTATGTATTATTATTTTAATATTTTAATTACATTCCTTTATTGATTGATAATATATTCTACATTATGTAACCCTTATTGAGCATCTTAGCTCAACCTAATTTTGTTTCTTTTCCCCATAATATTGAGAAGGAATCATTAACAGAATTTAAGGATATCAAATTTCAAACTTCACTCTATTGTATTTTGTGTTTCCAAATGTAAAGTGGGATTCATGTTTATATATTGTTCATAAATATTATAGAACTATTAGATCAATTCTGATGTTATTTCTTGTATCATATTCCAAATTAGTAAATTAACCACTATCTCTATGTTACTAGGATTAGGTTCTTTATAAAACAAAATCTAATTACCAAACACAACATCCCCTTAGTGATTCATGATCTCATCTGAGCTATTAACTATCTACTAAAACTCCCACCCACCACATCTCAATAACATTATTGGTTAAAAATATATATTTTGAAGAAATACATACCATATCCTTCACAATTATTGAATATAGAGGTGACATAGTTGGAACATTATGTCTTTTATAGTGAGAAACTAATGATGGTCTTGGACAGTGGAGTAAAATTTCTACACAACAAGACAACTCACCTAGTCAATGAGATCTCAAGGAAATATTTGTTTGACGAGGCCATGTGGGAACCATAAGAATCAATTAAATATAATTACCTTCATTTGTTATCATCTTAGTGGGTAAAATGAAATTTCAAGGGATAAACTTATTAAAGGGGAAGAATATAACAACCCATAATCTTATCAATGGAACTTACCATCTAAATTTACACTTGCATCATATTTAATAATATAGTATTTTATAAATAACATGAAACACATGATATAAGCAACAATATTTTATTATATTGACTTCGAAATTAGAATTAGAGTGTTAATATACCCAATAAAACCTTGATCATTAAATTGGGATAAAAAGTTAAAAATATGATAAGTATAATATGAAAATTCAGATCGACTCAATCCCCTAGAATGGTCATAGTCATGAATAACACTTTAGAAATAAAATTGGTTATTAGTAATCTTATATATATTTTTTTACATTAATATATATATATATATATATCCTTGATATAGAATAGAATTTCATGAATAATGAATTTAATATATTGTATTTGTAAAAGATTGGGAACTCATATGACCATTACAAATATGACCATTCCAATAGTAATATGTTCACCAGAATAGTAATCTGGTCATTAGAATTGTATCTTCTCTTATACATGTGTAAAATAATATTTTGGAATCGTATAAAATGAAAATATAGAAAATTGATATCACCTAAAATATAAATTAATTTTTTAATGATGATAAAATAAATGATTGAATATTTATTAAACATGGATGTTCTATATGTATTTTAGTAATATGTATAAAAATTAAAAAGGACAATTATTTTAAAAATATGCTTTTCTAATACATTAATATGGTTTACTATAATTATATTATAATATTATAATACCCTAAAATATTTTTCAAAGGGCTAGAAATTTTACAATAGTATTAAAAATAGTATTTTTTGTAAAACAAATAAGGATTTCATTTAAATAATAAATTTATAATATTTTTAAAAATATTTTAAATAAAAAATTATTATTTTTAACTCAGCCAATTGAAAAAAATTTATGGTGAATTTTTTGGATTTTTATAAAATAATTGAATTTTATGTGAATAGTGAAATACAGAAAAATTGAGTATTTTGAATTATAAGAATATACATGAATGATTCTGTAAGGTATGATATTAGAAACCATTACATTGAGGTAAAATTCATTAATTTCTATATAAATTCAATAAAATAAACACTATTTGTATTCATGATAAAAACAATCAATATTATATTCAAAAACACCCATCTCCTAAACTTATAAATACCACCCTATATCCCCATACTTTATTAATTTCATAGCATTTAGATACCATAAATAAATATCTCCCCAAACCTCCCCATAATTCCAAGTTGTTATTTTATCACTAAATACCATACCAGGATGTCTTAATTTGTTATAAAAGAGATGAAATCCAAATAGTTAATGTTTTTTACCGAACCTTCCTTTAATATTCTCTTCGTCTACCCCTCCCCATATCTTCCAACCAACATAAAATAATGAATCAATTATATAACATATAGTATAATTTTATTTTTTTTAGTGTAATATTAATTATCTATCATCTTCTCATTTCATATAGAAATAAAAAAGTTGTTCATATTAAGGGTGGTTCTAAACCTCTATAAACATCATACATTATTTTTTACCACCACCTCTAAGGTTGGTTTTAATAAATTTATTTTAGTGAAAAAATATTTATATAGGTATATTATATATTTTTAATATTTTTAAATGAATAAATGGTCATGTGATTAAATAAAACCAAGTAGGTTCATAGTTTTCATAGAAAATAGTCTAGAGGAATTAACAGTAAAACTATAATATTTGTACTATAGGAAACATGGGCATTTAAATACTATTTGGAATTTGAAAAAATTTTAAACTCTAGTGATGAAATAAAAATTATTTAATAACAATTTTTGATTTGTGGAACCACAAAATAAAAATTTCTATAATTACCTACACATTAATCTATCCATAGAAACATGAAACACATGACCATGGGACAATGAGTATATACTTGATATCTTAACAAATTGACTCTAAACTAGCATAAAATATTAATATTATATAAAATATTGTTGAGTTAGGTTCTTGAAAAATTATTTAAAACATATACTTTTATTATTCTAGATAATAAGTGAAAGTAAAAAATGATTCTAAACCAATGGTAAGGGAAATATCCAAAACCATAATATTTTCTTCTGATTATTCCATTTTCACTCAAACTCACTTTATATCTATTTTAAATTTTTTTAATTATTATAAATTATATTTATATATGTTTCTTATATTTATTACTATTTTATTATATCATTATTTATTAGTGTTATACATGCCTTAATTGCATTTTACAATACCTTATTTAAAATCGTCCCGATTAAGGGGAACTTTTCCATCCCTTAGTAAATTTATGAAACTATATCTAAATTTATTTTACCCATTACCAATTTCATAAAATAAGAAATAAATTGTGTTTAAATTTTTTTTCCTTTTTTAATGAAAAATATATATTCTATCCTTCTTTAACTATCTTTTACCAATTCCTTGGAAACAATTTTTTTAAAATTTCATTTCTATTCACAATTCTCTATAATATCTCATGAATATTTATTCAAATAAACTCCATATTTGAGGCATATTCTTATTTATTCAAATATGAATGTATAATGTATTCAATTACTTCTTTTCTTTATAATATGTATAAAATATAATTTAAAAATTCTTTAAGGATAGATTTTCTCACCAATTGCTTTTCATGGGTATTTCACATGCACGTTCCCTACAAATGATTTCCTAATATGGAACACATATACATTTATATGATATAATGTGGGTTCTAAGATATCACTATAATATATTGGGTAATGTATATATCTCTTGAGATTATATTTATGGTATTTGGGATTAAACCTATTTTTTGAGGGGAATCTACTCACCATGTTATATTGTATTGGTAGTAAGCCTTAACTTATGCTTATTCCATGTTTTATATTTATATTGAATTTTTATATTTCCAAGATCATATGATGTTATCCTATTTTTATCAAGTTACGATATGATTATTCATTATCCTTTTATTTTATGATATGATGTTATGCCCATTGATTCATGTGTTATGATTCATTGTCATGCTTATTCAATTATTGGGATTTATATATCACCCCTTATATTTATATATTCCTTGTGTTATCTTTTTATGTTTTTAAATATTAGAGGTATTTAGGATCTCATTAAAAAGATTAATATATATTATTTTTTATTTTAGTACAATTTTGATGTAATATGAACCTGGTCTACCAAAGACACTAGAACTATATATATTTAGGGTTTTATTTTTATAATTTTATGTTAAAAATAATGTAATGATATGAATAAGAGGTTTGGGTCTCTATAACATACATTATTATAGGATTTGTAAAAAATTGGTGGGATATGATAGTATGTGATGGAAAACATGATTGGATTTCATGGAAGTACATTGAGGAAAGGTTATTTGAGCACTTTTTAACAATAATGATGAAGGAAGGACAACATCATGTGTTCATGCATTTTATATAAGTTTATTCATCAATTAGAGATTTTTTTACGCTTCAGACACCTATTTCATTTTTTATCTCACTAGAGAGACAAGGGATAAAATTTTTACAATTATTTAAGGGTGATTTACAACATTATATCTATGTATATGTGAATATTTTATGGTTAACCTCAATTTATGGGGTGGGGAACAATGAAGATATAGATGAATAAAACATGAATTGTGGAAGTATACATGTCTAGAAAATGTTTTTTCGGATCATGTTGTTATTCTAGGAATCTAAAAAAAACATATTTGTTAAAACATAATGTGTGGAAATGATGTACTGAAATGGGCCCATTTTATTGTGTCCTAAAAATAGAACACAAAGGCTCATAAATAACCACAAAAAATATCACTCTCATTGAAAATAATTTCAGAAAACCATAATTAAAATAATAAAGAAAATTACTAACACAAAAAATTTAAATGGTTAGGACATGAGATTTACCAAATAGTGAGAATGATGGTTTAATTTTATTCAATGAAATGGAACATGATTACAATAGAATAATAAACGATCAAATGAAAAAACCTAGTTTTCTTAGTATGACTCATCTGGTAGAAATGGTTTCACGGTATTACATTATCTTTGGTGAGTGCCTCCATATATCTTCTATCTTCATGGATATATCTTCATTCAGTTATGAAATCACACTTCCTCAACCACATCTTCTGATAAAAAGTACCTTCTTCTGAAAATCACTTTATTTTACTCTTATATATCACTCTAACGACCCTTAAATTATCCATATTCTAAAATTTATCATGTAGAAAACATATCCGAGTGACTGTAATGTATCCATGTGTTCCTTTCTTGCAATTCCTTATTTTTTTCCACACCACATCAATCAAAATTTTCATAGGGTAACATTCAGTCATATGATTCTAGGTACCTCTATCTGGTTATTATAAATTCAAAATGGTTATTCCTCATAGTTAATACTCACCAATAAACAGTTTTTGTACAAAAATAAGTCATTAAAATACTCTCTTTTTGTTTGGAAAGGTTTCATAGCCTAAAATGGTTTTCACACATGGTTGAACCCTAACAATATACCATCTGAGAATCATTTTTTTAGGATTGAAAACTAAATCATGTGTCATTATTAGTAAACCATTTTCCATTAATTAAGAATTCATTAAATCTATATAGATCCCCCAATATGCTTCATATCATCCCATCTAGACTGACCTGTAGCGTAACCTCAAAACTATATGGAATACATCCATAGTCCACATATCCTCTATATCTTGAGTTCATATTATGTTCTATAGATCCCAAAATTTATACATTAACAAATTATTGATGAATTGATAATATAGTTTTGTAAGACCTGAGATTCAATAATAGTAGGAAGACACGGTATCACAATAACTATTTCACAATGCACATTCTATTATCCCATCATTATTGTAAAAAATAGAGTTCCTTTCATTAATGTATTTAGATATTTTATTTAGAAATTTTAAATTTGAAATTTTGTAATGTTTAGATTAAATTTTTTAGAATATAAAAATTAGATCAGGTTAATTTTTTAGAATTAATCAGAAAAGATTTATATTTTGAGTTAATAGTGAAAATATGTTTTTACAAACACTGTAAATTTTATGACATCATAATTATATGAAAAGTAATTAAAAATTTATGAATCCTACTTTTCAAAAAAAAAATTGTCCATAAAATAATTCATTCTAAAATAATTATTTGAAATAAAAATCATATTTGAAATTTTAATGCCTAAGTTATATTTTTTCAAATAAGAACTATTTATGTTTTTTCATTTAAATAAATATTCATAAGATTCCATTTAGTTTTTTCATTGTTTTAAAATAAAATAAATTATTTATGAAATAATATTCCAATAAAAAATAACCATTCAAATGTATTTTCTAAATAAGTAGATTCATTTTTATTCTTTAAGAAACTTTTTTTCAAAAAAAGTTTGTGTTAGGATTAATTATATTAAAATCAATTTATATAAATTTTAATATTTTAATTGAATAAAAAATAATTCATACATGGAATAATAATTCCAAAATTATGTAACATGTATAATTTTATTTTTATTTATAACAATAAGATACCAAATGTAAAATTTAGTCACCATTGTAAAGGGTAAAGTTTGGTAAATTTGTTAAATTTAAGGATATGATCACAAAATATAAAAAATATATTTAAATTGGTGGATGATATATTTCATAATAACCCCTTATCTTATATCCAGTAATTTTAAATATTTTAGCCACATTAATTGAATATGAAGTTATTTTATATTAACAATTAATTATTTACAAAAATATCAGCCCTATCACTTATAAAAGGACCCCTCCACCTACACTACTAAGATACACCACAAATATGAATTTCTCCCAAAAAATACCATATTTAATTCTCTTAATAAGATCCAAACACATTAATGTTCCTCTGGCCTCAAGATAGTGCTCTAATTCCTTGAAAACCAATAAGGTTTCTAAGAGGAGGTACAATGTCTTCTTTGTAAGTAATTACTTATAATCATTTTTTTAATTTATCTTCTTCCAATGCCAATTTTAAATTAAAACTTATATATTTTAAAACCTCGTTATATTTCTTTAATAATGATATTTTATTAAAATATTTTCATAATCATACTCATCCATTTATTATAGTATGTTCTTGGTTGGGTTGGTTTTACCACCAATATGTGTGGTGCTATAAGTTTATATCACAGATGAATATGAAAACTTAATCACTGGAAAGATATTATTTTTACAATAAAATAATAATTTTTTTATTTTTAATGGTAATATTAAAATTTAACTCATTATTAATATACTATATTTTATTCATTAAAATTTACCTAAACAATTGTGTTGTGAATTTCATCTTGGAGGACCATACCTGAAATACCCATGGATAAAAATTGGAACATCAAAAATCATTTTGAAACATGTATTCTAGTACCTTGAATATTTTAAAGATGACAAACTCATGAACATTGACTGATAACCAAAACTATGATATCGAAACAAACAAGGGATGGTTGAAACTAGTAACAATCGATAATAAATATTAACTAAAAATAAGTACTAACACTACTGGAAAACCAACCTATACCAACGGTTTGGAGAACCGTGGCGAAGTAAGCCGTTGCGATAGGTCTATACCAACGGTTCTGGCAAAACCGTTGGTATAGAACTATACCAACGGTTTTGAAAACCATTGGTACAAGTAATATGAAATACATATACCAACGATTATAAAACCGTTGGTATATGTTTTTCAAAAAAACCATTTGGTGGGATTTGATCCGAGGAACCCCGTTTATAATTGAACGACTTAACCACTAACCTAACATGACTTTTGTAAACATAATTTCATAAATATATATATGTATTATCATGATTATTTAAAATTTTGATTTATATAATGTCCTCGAGTAGTAGATCTGGAAAAAAATCAAAGTCACCTATCCCAACGGTTCTCAAAACCGTTGGGATAGGTGACTTTGATTTCGGGTGAATGTTGATTTTGGGGACACCCTTTCCCAATGGTTTGGGAAAACCTTTGGGAAAGAGGATCAAAACACACCCTTTCCCAACGGTTTGGGAAAACCATTGGGAAAGGGTGTGTCTTTCCCAACGGTTTTCCCAAACTGTTGGGAAAGATGCCTCAAAACACACCCTTTCCCAATGGTTTGGCCAAACCGTTGGGAAAGGGTGTGTCTTTCCCAACGGTTTTCCCAAACCGTTGGGAAAAGTGGGGAAATCCATGGCTTTCCCAACGGTTTGGCCAAACCGTTGGGAAAAGGTACCTATACCAACGGTTTGTAAAAACCGTTGGTATAGAAGTGTTGGGAAAGGTCCAATTTCCAGTAGTGTAAGTATGTAATAAATAATTATAAAATATCAAAATAAAGGTAAATACATAGGAATAATGTTATTTGAAAATTTATTAATAAGAATTAGTTTCAATATTTTTAATGTCGTAATTCCTATTTGAGGGTATTACATGTTAAATTTTCTGAAAAACACATATATTTTATTATTCAGTTGTTATTTCGAGGTTTTAGCTATTATTTTATTGGTTTACTTCAAATTTATTCAAAAATCAACTTAAAGGATGCCTAAAATTGGGGTTGTACTCATCTCATCTATTTTTTCCATAATCATTTCCCTTCATATCCATTTTCTACATATTTTTATGAATATTCATATCTATACTTCAATTGTTTATTACGTTTATTTTATATTAACTTTGACTTCCTTTAAAATTTATTTAATCAGAATATTATTAATGATTTCGACGAGGTCATTTTTTAATTTCTTCATAAGGGTATGAAAATAATATTATTTTTATTATTTACCACATAAGTACCTTTTAAAAATTTTATAACTATTTTTATTAATAAATATTCTAATTCAAGTATTCATGGTTTTCCAAAATAAATACTATTTCCTTTTTATTTTTTAATTTTCATTTTAAAATTTATGTTAAAATATATATAATACTTTTTTCCCAAGACTCCATTATTTCTATGTATTATTCTTATATTTTATAGTTTTTCTCTTATAACTAATGTTTGACTTATTTGGAGTTTAACACAATATTATATATTCTTTTTTTATGAATTTATGGTCTTCTTTTATCCCTTATAAATTTATTAGTCATACCTCACCTTATTCGTAAGGGTTATAATCCCTATCACACTTTATCTCTCCCTTGACGTTATTTTTATATTTTATTTCCATGTTATTAAATATCATGTAAATAATCGTTATCATTCAAATAAATTATGTATATTATTTTATAAATTAAAATAATCCTATACCCAAAACTATATATGGGTTAGTTTAGAGGATTCTTATGAAAAAGGGTTGCAACTGTTAACTAATAAAATATTGACATTTCATATACCAATTATTTTCAATAAAAATGTTTATTTTTTACAAAGTTATATTGATTATATATTTTTTTTTATTTATTCTTTTCGTACGAGGAACGTATTGAATTATTTAGTGATGAGTGAGACTTTGAATTATATATCCCTTAAATGTGTTCGTATATATCATGAGATAAACTAGCTTGGATATTTGGAATATTCCTCACATATATATGTATGATTTCTTTATATGAGGGCTCGACAGTGAGATTAATATGTATAAAATTATGTGTTCTTTAACTTTGAAATAATTTTTTATTTTCCATGTGATTATGTATATTTCTATATTATCCATGGATATATTCCATGATCATGCTAATAGTTTTACATCATATTTGATTATTATTTATTATTATTTTATTTATCACGAGTTGTTTATTTTATAATAGCTTCCATTATACACTACCCCTTACTGAGGATATGATATCACCCCTTTATTTTTTCCCTTTCCCTCGGGAACCAAAAAGATTAATTTTTATAATTTTATGTATATTCATTATGGAATAAGAAAGTTTTCAATTGGTTTTTATGTTTTTAAATGTAACGTGTGAGACATGTATTTATCTATTCTCTAATGATTTCTAAACTATTGGATCCTATGCAATGAAATATATTACATTCTATAAAAATGTTGTAAAATAACCACAAACTTCAGGCTACTAGTTTCTATGTTGTTTCAGTTTGTATTAAAGTAAATTTAATAGAATCCTTGTGAATTATATCTATAAGAATATATTAAAATGGAATAAACAATATTATTAACCCAAACGTATTCAATAAATTTTTCTAAAATATTTTATATACGTAGTAATTTTACACAATAATTAGATATATATCATGTTAAGAGCTAATTATGCGTATCTCATTTCATGGAAATGGAACCCATAGAAAAGATTGAAAACCCAATTACCACCCTTAATCAATATAGACACCTCCTTCATGTTCATGTCAATGTGGATAGAGATTTATCTAAGTATATTATAACTATATTTGGGTTTCTCACTCTAGTTATGACCAATAACAATGCCTTTATGGATGAACCTGCCAATCAAAAACATTAGGTATAAATTTTGGATTTCCTCATGTGACACAAAAAATCAATCCTTAAATAGAATAATTAATCAATTAGAAGATATGTAATGGATCAAGTCTCTTGAGAAAATATTTCTTGCTTCGAGAAGTAATGAAACCGAGATATTTATCACAACAGTTTATCCTATAAATGTAGATAATTATCAATGGTGAAAATTGTTTCAAAACATTAAGGAGGAGAATGAGAAAAATAGTTTATAATATAATCATTTTAATGTTTTATTATTTGAAAAATACTTTATGTTTCTTAAATGAGCTAATACAGAATCATAATTCTTAAATCTATGAGGAAGTGGAAAATATTGTTGAGTATGAGTGTGATGATCCAAACCCTCACGGTCCATCCCTTTGCCAATTTCTGGATCCTAAGGGCGGTGTCTCGGTGGTAGGAAATCATTTTGGCATGTGATAGACCGGTGTGCGACCGATCCGCGTGCGACCGATCGGCATGCGATCGATCGGCGCGACTGATCTGTGTCACCTAGCCTTATTGGGTTTCTCTTCTACAGTTTTTCCCGTAATGCATATTTTGGGCCTTTTTAGCTCTTTTTAAGTTGTTCAAAACCATTTAAAGCCCATAATTAATGCCCAAAAAATCCCAAGGAACCTCCCCAATGGGGGGTATTAAATAACAATTAATCTCGTCGTGTGTAACCACTTAACCACGTGGGGAACCACGATACAAATTTATAGCCATTCAAATCCCCATATCCCGTAACAACAGGATCTTATCTATATATCGCATGGGAATTTATTATTCCTTCTTCTTCCTATTGGCTGGATTCCTTTTCTTCTTAGTGCGTTTGGAGTTCCCATTTTTGAGGCTTGTGGTGCCCTTATGATGGAGTCTTTCTGCTCATCCTTGGAGTTCCTGACGTCCCTCCCCTGCAAGTTGCACTTTTCCCTGTTCTTGGAACGTGGAGAAGAACTTTGATCTTCGATCAATCAAGTAGGGGTTTTTTTCTTTTCTCCTTACTGTGCATCATGGGGGGTGGGTATTCTTTTGTTTCTATGGAGAATTATGAAACCAAACTTAATGAAGATAATGAACAGACTTTAAAGAATGAAGGGGTTGTGATCGATGTTCTGTTGTACTCTTTTATGTAGATATGTGTTGTGAACAGTATGGGCTTGTGCTCACTGAAAATCATGGTCGTTGGTGGAATTTCCTTGCATCCTAATAAACCCTTGTCTTTTGTGATGACTAAATAACTGTAATATGGAAATTGGTTAGTCACCTAAACTCAGTTGGTTTAAATGTATGTTTAGTAAAACAAGAATCCCTATGTGACCACCCCGGTTAACAAACAGAAAGAAGAACCTAATTAATGATGTGCTTGAACCTGGATGTTTACCACTCTATTTTGTAGTAGGTGTGTTGTTATTCTTGGTTCTTATGGAACGATGTGGACGGGGATGGGATCCTCTGTTGTGGTATAGTTGTTGGTTGTGAATCTAAAGTTGTGTGGTTGCTCTATTGGGACACGAACTCGGGTGGGATCCTCTCTTGTTGAGAAATCGTTGGTTCCTGGTTTTGGGGACATGGGGCTGTGTCTCTAGATTTTCTTTGTTTCCAGTACTTTGAGGGATATCACTTATCACTTTTTGTAAGGTTTTCTTTGGTTCCAGTACATTGAGAGATCTCACTAATCCCCTCTTGTTGATGTAACTTTACAAGAGAACCGGGTGTGAATGCTTAAATTTTTGTTTGGTTGTTTCTCTTCTCTGGCTTGTGGCTGTTCCTATTAGTTTCCTAGTAGAGTATTTTTCATCCAAATGAGATCACTTGAACATGAAAACAAGAATGGTTTAAATGGGGAATTGGTTTTGGTGATGAGTTGTGACTTAGCTGTGAGTGTTGTGCTTTTCTTTATGAATGAATAGTAATGAGGGTGTTTGTGATTAGGTTTTGGAGCCCCTAGGTTGGTAATTGTTCCTATTACCTATACATATATTGTATTTCTTATGATTCTTATTCGTTCCCCACCCAAGTTGAGCACTTAGTGCCGAACATCCCATTTCATAGGGAGGGTTTTTTTCAACAATCCTATGAGTGGTTGGGTATTAGCTCCTTTCTTCTACCTTTCCCGCATATCCCAAGACTCTTCGGGTAGGTTGTGAAGCCATGAAGTCCATTATTATCCCATGAATCTTCAGGTGGGGTAGTTGTGGTGGTTGGCCCAGGTGTTTGCGGGAAGGTTGTTTCCCAAGTGTCTTCGGGATGAGGGCCAGGTCTCTTCGGGCATGGAGGTAGTTGTTATGACCTAGGTGTTTGAGGGTGTAGTTACACGTGGTGGTTGTGGACCATGTGTTTGTGGGCGGGATGGCGGTTATGGCCCAGGTGTTTGTGGGTGGGGTTTGGCAGTGGTACTATGGTGATAATGGCGGGATTGGTTCAATGCATAGGATGTCTTCAATAACAAGTGGCAAAGTGGCGTGGGGTACCCAAATATCGATGTGCTATTACTATACTTTACTTTCCTTGCGTATTTGGGGAGTGTGCCTTGGTGAGGTTTGGGTGGATAGTTTTCCTTGCTAGGTGCTTTGGTTTCTCCTTTCTCACAAGGCAATAGAATGCTTCCCCCACTTCTGCACTAGAGCTTTTGGTTTTACCTACTGGGTATACCTGTATTCTAACCCTATGTATATAAAACTTCTTTGAGGTATCCAGGTGGACTTCAGGGATCATGCGGGTCCATACTAGCTCGGACCTTGGGGCAGATGTTGTTGTCGTTTTTCATTTTTCTTGGCTTTACCTTTAATCTTAGCTTTGGTACTGTTGGGGTTTCTATCTTATCTCTCGATCCCATCAAAATAAAAATGGTAATGCCTTCCATTTTTTTGTGTGAGACTCTATACCCTTGGTTTTGGTCTCCACACTGGGACCTATTAAAGGTGGGTTTTGAGGGTCATTATCTCTACTTCAACTTAAAGAAGAAAGGGCTTGGCAATCTATTTTTCCTTCCCTCCTTTTGGTTAAGGCGGGTTGTGACAGAATGGTATCAGAGGATGTTGACAGATAGGATAGATTCTAGATTTAGGCATAGTGAGAATTTCATGGTGTGGTAGGGCAACAATGTTGGGTGACCATGGTGCGTGAATTAGGCCAGGGAAGACCAGCTAGGACATGGGATTTCAGGGCCCCCGTGATCCGATGCAACGACTCTGGGCCAACCGAATGACCAAGTGAGGCTACAATAATTGTAGGGTAGAGACCCTAAGAAATGTACATGAATCATAATGAATTGTGTTATTGTGTTTCATGGGTGTCTTTGGGATTCAAAATAGATAAATAAGTCTTTGAAAATTTAAGAACCATATTCTACACTACTTGGTCTTAGAAATTCCTTGTTTACCTTGCATCTATGGAACCTGGGAGGTGACCATGAGTAGTGTGGGTGATCGAGGCCCAGGTGGTTCACTTGGCCGATCGGCAGAAGACTTACCAAGAGGAGGAGGATGACTAGTGGTAGAAGATGCTTCGAGCCTTTCAGCGACAGACCCTCGGGAAGTACGAGGGAAGCATCTCATACATGGAGATAAAGAGCTGGCTAGAGGAGCTGGTAATAGCCTTCAGCTTGATCCGGGCTTCAACAGAGTACTGGATTCCTCTGGCTGTAAGCATGATGCGTGTAGCAGTGCGTCTGTGGTGGATGCTTTATCTTGGGGAGAAGAGGTAAACCGAGGTGACGTGGGAAGACTTCGAGAAGGAGTTCCGGGCGGAATTCCTCTCTTCCACGATGAAGGCTGAGAAGAGGCATGAGCTACTCTCCCTCCAGCATGGATTTATGTCAGTGAGAGAGTTTGGGATCAAGTTCAAGGATCTCCTTCGCTTCGCTCCAGGACTCTTTCCGGACGAGGAGTCTCGGTTGAGACGTTTAGAGGAGGCACTCCAACCTTCTCTTCAGTACGTTGCTACTCCCTTCACCCTACTGACATACTTGAGGTGCAGAAGAAGGATGAAGTGGTGGAGAGGATGCACACCCTTGGAGGTGTGTCATGAGAGGGGATCCAGTTGGGCTCGTTGAAGGGGAAGGCTGTCAGCAGAAGGCCTCCAGCATCAGGACCCTCTAGGTTTCGACCAGCAGGGAGTAGGCCTCAGTAGTTCTAGTTCCGACCTTCGGGCCCTCGCCCTTTTCTTTCGGGCCCAGGACTGAGATGCTTCATCTGTGGGAGCCATGGGCACCTTCAGAATTAGTGTTAGGACATAGTACAGTATGGTGGGGGTGGGCAGGTCCAGCACCCACCTCAGCCGCAGCAGTTACCAGCTAGGCCCTTTCAGCAGCAGCAGCAGGGGCAGCGGGCTCCCACTCAGCCGAGGGCAGACATTTTCGGAGGAGTCTGGCCTCAAGGAACTCCTCAGGGGCCTCGACCTAGGCATGTTTGGGGAGGTGGATGATAGCTGAGAGGCAGAGGAGCTGGGCATGGGAATTTGCACACCGCGGAGGTAGCAGTTCCGGCAGGGCCAGAAGACGTTCGAGGAATAATCAGTTTGTTTAGTTACCTTGCATATGCCTTGTTTGACATAGGAGCTTCGAACTCCTTTGTTACACCCAGTCTGGCCCATACTCTAGGCTTAGACAATGAGAGACTTCCAGTGCCCCTGGTGCTAAGCACACCAGTCGGAGGTCAGACCGACTTGTTGTATGTTTGTCGAGGATGCAGACTGATTATAGGGCCAAATCAGTCAGTCAGGGATCTTCTACTATTGAAAATATAGCCATATGATGTCATCTTATGCATTGACTGGTTGTTCTCTGTATGTTCCGTTATTGACTGCTTCCAAGGAAGTGTTGTGTTTTCATACTTCAGCGGCCGACAGGTGACATTCATCCGCGAGTGGAGTTTCCAGGGAAGCTGAAAGCGAGGGGAACCCCTCCTCTCCTTGTTAGCTGACCTATGAGTAGAGTCGGTGGATGAAGAAATGGTGGCAGTTCTAGGGGTCTTCAGTGAGTTTATGGACGTCTTCCCTGAGGAGGTGACGACTCTACCCCCTCAACGTGACATTGAGTTTGGGATATACTTTCAACCTAGTGCTCATCCAATTTTGATGGCTCCCTATCAGATGGAACCATCGCAGCTACAGGAGTTGTGGATTCATATTGACGATCTGATGAAGAAGGGTTTTGTTCGACCAAGTGCATCACCGTGGGGTGCTCCAGTCATGTTCACGAGAAAGGAAGATAGTGGTATCAGGCTGTGCATTGACTACAGGAGACTGAATCAGGTAATGGTCAAGCATCGCAACCCTCTTCCAAGGATAGACGATATCATTGACCAGTTGAAGGGGGAAGGATGGTTCTCTAAGATCGATCTGTGATCTGGATATCACCAGTTGAGGGTGAAGGAGAGCGACATCTCGAATACGTCCTTCAGGTGCAGATATGGGCACTTGGAGTTTTTGGTCATTCCGTTCGGCATCACAAATGCTCCAGTTGTGTTCATGGGGCTCATGAACTCTATCTTCCGGAAGTACCTGGATCGGTTTGTAGTCATATTTATTGATGACATCTTGATCTACTCTAGATCAGAGGAGGATCACGCTGAGCACTTGAGAAAAGATTTAGAGGTCCTCTAATGGCACCAACTCTATGGTAATTTGTCCAAGTGCAAGTTGTGGACGCGATAAGGGAAATTCCTTGGGCACATGGTGTCCAAGAAGGGGATAGCAGTAGACCCATCAATGGTCAAGGTGGTTGTTTCTTGGGTAGAACCCAATAACGTGTCGGAGGTTCATAGTTTCTTCGGTCTGGCAGGTTACTACCGGAGATTCTTTCCCAACTTCTTGCGAGTTGCATCACCTTTGACATCATTGACAAAGAATGATCGAGCTTTCATATGGGATGGGCAGTGCAAGGCAGCCTTCAGCTATCTGAAGGAGAAGTTGGTTAGTGCCCTAGTGCTGAGGTTGCTAGAAAAAGGTGCAATATATGAGGTGTTCTGTGATGCTTCAGGGAAAGGCTTCGGATGTGTGTTGATGTAGTGGCAAGGGGTGATCTCTTAGGGGTCTAGGCATTTACGCCCTAATGAGAGTAATTATGCCACCCATGATCTAGAGCTTTCAGAGGTCATGTTTGCACTAAATTTGTGGAGACATTACCTCATTGGGGAGCGGTTCATGGTCTTCACGGATCACAAAATCTTGAAATATATCTTCTCCCTACGGGACAAGAACTTACAGCAGCGAAGGTGGATGGAATTCCTTGAAGACTACGACTTTGAGATTTCCTACACATCAGGAAAAGGGAATGTGGTGGCTGATGCCTTGAGCATAAAATCATAGAAGGATGCGGTTCAGGAGTCGACAAATTCTTGGAAGGTGATGGAAGAGTTGGCTTCCCTACACGTGGATGCAAGGATGGATGCTGATAGAGGTTTCCTGTATCAGATGACAGTATAGTCTTCTCTGCTACACCAGGTAGAGGAGTCTCAATGGGGATACTCAGAGAGTGAAGTGATGTGTGACCGGGTTAGCCAAGGTGATTCTTCGGAAGGGTGGACAGAGGATGGTCAGAATAGGATTATTTTCTGAGGGAAGTCATTTGTTCTGGAGGAGATGTGAGAGAGAGTTCTTGGTGAGTTCCACAAATCACCCATAGCAGTGCACCCAGGAGTTTCCAAGATGTACCAGGGCCTGAGGAGACAGTTTTGGTGGCCAGGGGTAAAACGGGCAGTAGCAGAGTTCGTAGCAAAGTTCCTAGTGTGTCAGTAGGTGAAGGCTGAACACCATGTTCCATGTGGCTTGTTACAACCTTTAGACGTTCCCGAGTGGAAGTGGGATGAAATATTGATGGATTTCATCACGAGGCTACCCAAGGTTCAAGGAGGTTGCGAAGAAATCTGGGTAGTGGTGGATCGGTTGACGAAATCGGCCCACTTTCTGGCGATCAAGGAGTCGGGCACAGTGGATTCTTTAGCATAGAGGTATGTGGATGAGGTGGTGCGGTTACATGGAGTTCTGAGGTCCATAGTCTCGGATAGGAATGCACGGTTTACCTCATGAGTCTGGAGGGGATTGAAACATGATTTTGGAACCTAGCTATGACATAGCACTACCTTCTACCCCAAGGCAGATGGATGGACATAGCACACCATCCAGACCTTGGAAGATATGCTACGAGCATGCATTCTAGACTTTGGGGGATTATGGGTGCGACACTTTCCTGTCGTAGATTTCCCCTATAATAACTGATACCACTCTACCATTGGTATGGCTCCATTCTAATCCTTGTACGGGATTCCATGTCACTCACCTGTGTGCTAGACAGAAGTCAGAGAAGCGGGCGTCCTTGGCCTAGAGTTGGTGCAGAGCACGATGGAGAAGGTGCAGCTTATACGAGAGAGGATTAAGGTGGCTCAGGACCGGCAGAAGTCGTATGTCGATGATAGAAGGAGACCCTTGGAGTTCAAGGTCGGGGACCACGTGTTCCTGAAGGTATCCCCTCGGCGTGGGTAGTGGAGGTTTGGCAGGGGAAGTAAGCTTTCTCCCAGGTTCTTTGGACCATTCGAGGTGTAGCAGTGGGTCCACGAGGTGGCTTACCATCTTGCGTTGCCACCATAGCTACAAAGGGTGCATGATGTCTTCCATGTGTCCCAGATTCATCAGTATCTGCACGAAGACTCACACATCCTTAACTGGGGAGATTTAGATATTGAAGACGATGCAACATTCGTGGAGCGGCCAGTGATGATTGAGTATCGTGAGGAGAAGGTGCTCTGTGGACGAACCATTCCTCTAGTTCGTGTGTTGTGGAGGCATGGTGGGCTTGAGGAAAGTACCTGGGAATGGGAGAAGCAGATGCACACCCATAACCCAGAGCTTTTTTGAGTACTTGTGTTTGTTGTACTTGGTTGTGATGGAACACTTTACCTTGTTAAATATGGAATGTATGGTTTTCCTTATTCCCTTGATGCGTGTGAAAAAATCCTAACTGTGGGGAGGGGAGAACCCGATCCCCAATCAAAATGCATTAAGTTGGATGCGGTTAAACACATGCGGGCGAGTTAGTGCCGGCCAAAGGGGATAGTATCTTGACATGGAGAAAGAAACTACCTAACCCGTACGACTGGATAGCTTGAACCTTAAATGTGGCATGGTTGCTTATGGAGGGAAGGTGTTTCCATGTGTCGGAGAGCTTCAATCCTGAGAGGTATCTTCGAGGGTGGTTGTTTAGAGCCCCCTCCTTTCTTTGGGTCTGGTTTTAAATTATCGAGGGTGAGAATTCTTTGAGAGGTATCTGATGTAATGACCCAGACCCTCACGGTCTATCCCTTTTCCAATTTCTGGATCCTAAAAGTGGTGTCTCAGCGGTAGGATGTCAGTTTGGCGTGTGACCGATTGGTGTACGACAGATTGGTACGACTGATCCGCGCGATCGACCGGAAAGACCGATCGGCACGATCGATCGGCACGACCGATCCATGTCACCCAGCCTTGTAGGGTTACTCTTCTACAGTTTTTCATTTAATGCCTCTTTTGGGCCATTTTAACCATTTTTTAGTGTTTCAAAGCCATTTAAAGCCCATAATTAATGCCCAAAAAAATCATGAGGAACCTCTCCAATGGGGGGTATTAATTATCAATTAATCCTTTCATGTGTGACCACCCAACCATGTGGGGATCCACGATCCGAATTTAAATCCATTCAAATCCCCATATCCTGGAACAACGGGATCTTATCTATATATCACACAAGAATTTCATCTTAATTCTTCTTCCTCTTGGTTGGATTCCTTTTCTTCTTAGTGTGTTTGTAGTTCCCCTTTCAGAGGCTTGTGATGCCTCTGTCCTAGAGTCTTTCTGCACGTCCTTGGAGTTCTCTAGGTCCCTCCCCTGCAAGTCGCGCTTTTCCCTATTCTTGGAACGTGGAGAAGAACTTCGATCATCAATCAATCAAGTAGGGTTTTTCTTTCTTCTCTCCTAATTGTGCATCATGCGGGGTGTGTATGATTTTGTTTCTGTGGGAAATGATGAAACCAAACTTAATAGAAATAATTAATGGAGTTTAAAGAATGAAGGGGGTGTGATCAATGTTCTGTTGTACTCTTTTATGTTGATATGTGTTGTGAACTATATGGGCTTGTGCTCATTGAAAATCATGGTAGTTGGTGGTCTTTCCTTGTGTCCTAATAAACACTTGTCTTTGGAAATGACTAAATTAATATAACATGGAAATTGGTTAGCCACCTAAACTCAGTTAGTTTAAATGGTTGTTCAGTAAAACAAGAATCCATGTGTAACCACCCCGGTTAACAAACAGAAGGAAGAACCTAATGAATGATGTCCTTGAACCTGGAAGTTTTTCAATTTGTTTGGTAGTAAGGGTGTTGTTCTTCTTGGTTCGTATGGGAAGATGTGGATGGGGATGGGATCATCTGTTGTGGTATGATTGTTGGTTGTGAATCTGAAGCTGTGTGGTTGCTCTGATGTGACACGAACTCGGGTGGGATCCAATATTGTTATGAAATTGTTGGTTCCTGGTTTTGGGGACATGGGTCTGTGTCTCAGGGTTTTCTTTGTTTTCATTACATATAGGGATCTCAGTTATCCCTTTTTTTGTGGTTTTCTTTGGTTCTAGTAGTTTGAGGGATCTCACTAATTCCCTCTTGTTGTTGTAACTTTTCAAGAGAACCAGGTGTGAATGCTTAAATTATTGTTTGGTTGTTTCTCTTCTTTGGCGTGTGGTTGTTCCTGTTAGTTTCCCAGTAGTGTAGTTTTCATCCGAAAGGGATTACTTAAACTTGAATACAAGAACTATTTAAATGGGGAATTTCTTTTGGGGATGAGTTATGACTAGTCTGCGAGTTTTGTGCTTTTCTATATGAATTAATAGTAATGAGGGTGTTTGTGCTTAGGTTTTGGAGCCCCTAAGTTGGGAAGCGTGCATGTTACCTATACATATATTTTATTTCTTATTTTTCTTATTCACGGCCCACCCAAGTTGAGCACTTAGTGTTAAACACCCCATTTCACGGGGAGGGTATTTTTCCCAACACTTCTATGAGTGGCTGGTTATTAGCTCTTTTCTTCTCCCTTTCCCAAATAGCCCAAGACTCTTCGGGCAGGCTGTGATGGACTGAAGTCCATTATTATCCCAAGAATCTTCAGGAGGGGTAGTTGTGGTGGTTGGCCCAAGTGTTTGCATGCAGGTTGTTTCCCAAGTGTCTTCGGGATGAGGGCCAGGTGTCTTCGGGCGTGGCGGTAGTTTTTCTGACCCAGGTGTTTGCGGGTGTGGTTATACATGGTGGTTGTCGCCCAGGTGTTTGCGGGAAGGATTTTGGTTATGGCCTAGGGGTGTGCGGGTGGGGTTTGGATGTGGGACTGCGATGAGAATGGCAGGATTGGTTCGATGCGTAGGATGTCTTCAATAACCAGTAGGAAAGTGGCGTGGGGTACCCAAATATCAATGTGCTATTACTATACTTTACTGGCCTTGCGGTATTTGGGGAGTGTGCCTTGGTGAGGCTTGGGTGGATAGTTTTCCTCTCTAGGTGCTTTGGTTTCTCTTTTCTCACAGGGTATTAGAATGCTTCCCTCACTTGTGCACGAGAGATTTTGGTTTTCCATACTGGGTATACTTTTATGCTCACCCTACGTATATAAAACTGATTTTAGTTTTCAAGGAGGACTTCAGGGATCATGTGGGACCGTACTAGCTCAGACCTTGGGGCAGTTTTTGTTTTCATTTTCCTTTTTATTGGTACTTTACCTTTGGTGTTTTTGTGGACTGTATCATTTACTGTTGAACATGCATATGGGAATGGGTTAATTTTGGCTTTACCTTTACTTTCAGCTTTGGTATTGTTGGGGTTGTTATCTTATCTCTCGATCCCTTCAAAATAAAAAGGGTAATGCCTTCCATTTTTTTGTATGAGACTCTATACCCTTGGTGATGGTCGCCACTCCGGGACCTATTGAAGGCGGGTTTCAGGGGTCATTATCTCTCCTTCAACTTAAAGAAGGAAGGGCCTGACAATCTGCTATCCCTTCCCTCCTTTTGGTGAAGGCGGGTCGTGACAATGAGACTAAACTTACATAGTTATAAAGACTTGATAAAATATATATACTTTATCTAAAAATAAATATTGATAAATTATTTTATGGGATTAAGATAATACAAGATTTTTTTGTCACTCAATAATTTTCAATATATAGGGATATTGTATCAAGTGTAATCAAGATAAAGAAAAAATTCTAAATGTATTATTTTTTCAATGGAAATATAGATAATAATAGTATAGTATTTCACAATAGAACAGGTAGAGTTGAAGAAATAATTACAATATATTTTTAATAAGATATTTATACACCCCAAGTGTTTGACCATGGGTATCCCATATTCTATTTTAAAAAAAGAAGGATGGTTCTATGAGTTGTTTCATCAATTTAAGGGGAATAGATTCCATTAATATAAATAATAAGTATATGTCACATTAATAGATTACTTATTTAATCAAATTAAATGAGATGAATTCATTTCGTAGATTGAATATACATTGGGTTTTCATCTTTTATGAGTGAATGAGGTTGATATACTGAATCTAATATTTCATATGAGGTATTGGAATTTTTATTTTACAAAAAATCCCTTATTTAAAAATAAATCCCCCACTTGGTTTATGTATCTTATAAATAGGGTTTTAAGGATAATATTGATGACTTAATTATGGTATTTATGGATCATATCATGGTATAATTTAAAGCTAATTATGACCATATGAATAATTTATGAATCATTCTTGAAACACATAGAGAAACAGAGTTATATGGTAAATTCGGTAACTATGAATATTGGATCTAAGAAGTTTCATTTCATATCCATATTTTCTCCAAATTTTTTATATCTAGTGATCATTAAATAAAAAAAATGCATCAAATTAATGACCCACACCAATGAATATAACTAATATATATATATATATATATATATCTTTTATTAAGAGGACACTATCAACAATTTTGTTCAAAATATTTCCCAATTTTCCAACTCACTGACCAAGTTGACACATAATGTGTTAAAATTAACATGGTAAAAGGTATTAAAATATTTTTGAGAAGATATAAATGAAATTATTAAATGTAATGGTTTTTTATATACCATCAAGAAAAGGTCAATGTGTTGGTTTCAAGTATATAGTCATGAAAGGAAGGATTTTTTTATTTATACATCTAATAATTGATTGGGGTGTGCATGTATAAAAAAAGGAGAGTGTGGTTACTTATGAATCAAAGAAATTAATGATTCATGAACATCATTATCCAAATAGTTATCTCAATTGTGAATATGTAATCATTGAATTAAAAATATAAAGAAAATAGAGCTATGGTGAAATATATGACATATATATGAATAAAAAATCTTGAATTATATATTATCACAAAAATATTTGAATATGAGACAAAAGAGAAAGAAGGTATTACTCAAGGACTATTACATCACAATACACTACCGCATTGAGAAGGGAAACAATATAGATAATTTATTAAATAAGAAGGATCATGATGTAGTAACTATGATGAGAATAGACAGGGGTACTTTATTTATGAAATGAGTAAGGTTGAATTCTGAAATTATTAGGTAAGGGGAACATCATTCCTTTAAAAATTTATTGTTAAACTATATTTATTAGAGAAGGTAAAGAAAAAATTAACATGGTGATGAGAGTTTGGAAATATGATTTTTGTTCTATCCTTATCTAATATGAAATGGTAATTACTAGATGAAGATTGTAGATAAATTTTTTATATACACCATAGTAGCGCTATGAATTATTGGGATTTAAGATGATTTTTTTTGAGGGAAAACATGAAGTATAAAATTATTAATTATTCATTAAGATTATTGGTTTGTACATATGTTTTGGATGAGAGACTACATCATAAGGGGGTTGTTAAAATTTTCCATAAACCAATGTGGAAGTGGGGTAATGTTAAAATATGATTTTTAACTATACTTATAACAGAACCTAGATGGAATGATGATGTATTGTTCGATGAGGATCATCTTACCAATTCCGCACATTTTTTTGTTATACAGGAGGATTTACACCTTGATCTCTGTATATGAACCTATATTAATAAATTTGTAAGAATTCATAGTGAACCAATATCAATTTTATCTAATCCTGACCCTCTGTTCATAAATAATATTGGATGATTTCCTTGGGATTCTCAACATTAAAATATATTTGATTTTGACCTATAATCATCAAAATAATCGGTATCCTAAAAAACTATTCAGATGTAAGAATACATGATGAGATCATGATCACTTTATTTTTAAGGAACGTGGGACCATGATTTACATTCGGTTGAATTTTTATAAAATAATAACCTTAATTAGAGCTTCTAGATGGCACCATATGAAGCCTTGATTTAAAATATATGATGTACTCTATCTTGGTGTAATTATGTAAATGAAAGTAATCAAGATGGCCCAAAAAATTTTAAAGATAAAATAGTAAAGGTCAAAGGTATTCATGTTCATATCAAGATAGCACAAATAAGATATAAGATCTATATAGATAATTGAAGGAAGTACATGGAATTTCAAGTGTAGGGTCATGTATTCTAAAAGAATTGTCCATGGAAGGGGATTATAAGGTTTAGAAAGAATGTAAATTTATATTCAAGGACCATCAAAATTTTTAAAATTATAGAATGAAATAGGCTAATGGTTACTATTTAGCTATGTCAGCCCAAACATTCTAAAGTGCATGATGAATTTCATGATTATTTTTTGATACGGTACATTCCAAAACCAAAAAATAAATTACTACTATGGAAATATAGTTTTATCAAAAAAATTCATATAATGAGGAGCCTATGCAGATTCTTGTCATGAGATAGAAATGGATAGGGAATCATAAAACTCATTTGGTAAAATTAAATTGGAGGATTAATTAATTATACATAGAAACCTAGGAACATAAAGTGGAAATGATGAAGAATAACCCACATATGTTTATGAGATGATTTATATCAAAAATTTCATAGATCGAATTATTTAATAGTGAGATAATGTAATACCATAGATTTTTCTATAGAAGGTAAACAATGTTTCCCAAAATTATGGAACAATAGACATTGTATTATCTCATATTTCTAGTACAATAATTAATTTTCTTAATGAATTAATTTAAAAGTAATATTTACAAATTTTAGAATTTAAATATGAAAAATGGGTGTTATTTTATGATTCTGATTATCAAAAGAATCTTATAGTGGGTTTTTAGATCTTTCTAAAAGGGGTACTTATAAAATGAAAAGTAAAAATGTATTTTTTACAAATACCAAAAAGTTTAAGATATATTCATGATAAAATAATTTAACACCCTGATATTTTATGATAAAATTATTTATATTTTTTCTATTGATATCTTTTTTCACGCAATACCAAATTTAAATGAACCGTGATATACTATTAAAATATTTTTATTTAATGTGATATTTATCAACTAGACATAGGATAATAATGTATGAATAAGGTTAACTAAATTTTTAAAAATAATATTGTTTAAATATGTTTATAATTAATTCATTTTATAACAATATATTATAAATAAAAATAAAAAACACTATAAAATAAAGGTGGTGTTTTTTCTAAAAAACTATTTTTATGCATGGAAATTTGTTTCTATCTTATTAAATTAAATTAATAAAAATTAGTGAATTATTTTAATAAAATTTCTCTATTTTAATAACAATAAAATGTTTTAACTTTCATCTATTGTTTTTCTAGGTATGTGATAGGAATAAATCCAGTTGTATGCTTAAAATTGTATTTTTATAAAAAAAATAGATTTTCCTCACATTTTACTCACTTATTTTCTAAAATGAATTTATATCACTTATAGAAATTGATCTATGAATAAAGGATCAAAAATTTGGAAAAAAGAGGTCCAAATTAGGTAAATGGGTCCCTTTTATTTTAAGGAATTATGGGTATTAACCATGTTAATACTTATCACCTTGGTAAGGGTAAATCATGTTAACTAATGTTAAAACTAAAAAATAAGTTCATGGTTTTTATTATTAATTATTATTTAATTTTTTCCCTGAAACTTATAACATTAGAGGCTAAATTTAATGGTATAATGGATACATTTATTGTAAAATGAAAAGTATAGTATTTAACGGAAATAAAAAAATACAAAATATCACTCTCTTACTTTTAAATATTTATTATGTGTTCACATTGGGAAAAAAGAATGTTTCAATGAATAATAATGGTGATTTTTAGAATAGTGAAACTAAATTCATTATGGTAATTTATTTATAATTTTATTAATTATATAGTTACCTTATATTCTTACGCAACATCGAAAAAATATTTCTTCAACTAATATGACAATAAAATAAATAATTTTAAAAATATTAAAAGTAACATAATTTGATTGATTTATAGTTTTCCAAGAATTTTATTGATTAATACAACATATTATTTTTGATTTAAGTGGTTATATTTTAATTGAAACTTTTTCTTCTTGTCTTTAGAGTCAAATTAAATCAATAGTGTCAAAATTGTCATTAATGATTTTTTATAAAAATAATATATTATTAAATTATTTATAAATTATTGTAATTTTTAGATAGGTAATGGTGGATAATGTAGAGTCTATAATTTCTTCCTTTGGCCAATATTATTCAATTTTACCCATATAAGTAAAATTATAATCCTTTAAGAATGAAAAATTCATCAGTAGAGTTGTTGTTAAAATAGGTTAACTAAGGGGTTAAACCAAAATATGAGGTTTAAAACACAACATAGACATTCCAAAAGTATATTTTTGATGGTATTTATACCAAATAATACCTAATATTTGAATCATTATCAATTTTGAATATTTTTTCTTGAGAACGCCTTTTTATATATTAATCATTTATGAAATTCCAAGAGTGCCCCTCCCCACACTTATAAAAGGGAAACACACCTTTATCTTATTTACACTACATTGAGACTTATTGATTGATAAAAACCTAAAAATTATCTTCTAAACTTCCTTAACCACATTATAGATTTTTTTCCAAAATATCAACCTTAGGATCCTTATGAGGAGATCTAAATGAGTTCTTTCAAAGAATAAGTACTCTATTTAACAAATCACTTTCTTTTGACTTATTTTTTTCACCAATATTACACATATGGTATTTTTAATAACATGATAACTTTAGTATCATTACTATACTAAAATTTTATTAAGATTGTTAAACCACCATTATCCACTCTCTTTCTCATCAAATGGGAAGTGAAACTATCACCTGTGCATATGTATGGATTACCGTCTCCATGTAATGATAAAATTTAACTTCTATCACTATCATTCATGGAAGTGTATTATAATGGTATTAAAATTTATATATGATATCTAATATATAGTTATACATATGTAATTATAATATCATATCAAACTTTTTGTCATCCAATCAGTTGGAAAACGATGATGTTGCTCGTGTATATGTGTGGACTACCACCTCCACAAAGAGATGTGATTTTATTTTCATTTATGTTTCAATGTGACAGTAATAAGGGTATATTTAAATAATATATATGATATATTTAATAAAAATTCCATCCATTGAAAAGTGAGATTTGTGTTCTTGCGTGTATATGGCCTACCATCTCAATAAAAATGTAACTTGTTTTTTCTATATCAGTTATTCTTGGATCCTAATTTCTATATAATAAATATATATGATATTTATATCATGATTAAAATACTTGTGATGATGTTACTATGTTCATTATAAATGGATTATAACTAACTATTTGGAAATCTAATGAAAAATAAAACTATTAACACCAAGAAATGATGATTTTAATGAGTTATTACAAAATAGGTGTTAAAATTTTCTAGATTGATAATATATGATATTATATGTTTTTAAATTATTATATTCCTTAATTATAATAAATATAAATTTATTATACATGGGTTTATGTTTATTTCAAATAAAGTGTTACTCACGATAAGGGTTTTATGTTATAATCTTATTGTATAGCATGATTGTTTATGATAGAGTTTTTAAAGATGAAATTTCATGATATAACTATAAAGAAACTCATAAATTCTCCTATCCTCTAGTTATATTTAGATATTACATGTGGTCTTCTATTTTTACTTTCTTTAAGGACACAATATACCAAGTTAATGTTTTTAAAGAAAACTTACTGTAGTTCTCTCATCAATCAAAATAATTTTTCTTCCATATCCATGTTTTATAAAAATGATTTTGAGAATGTTTTAAAATTCCGATCTGATTTTTAAAGTCATTTCAAGAATGATTTAATTTATAAAAAATGGGTTTTAGAATGAATATTTTGGAATTTTATTAATTAGGTGTTTTTTTAATTTTTTCCAATATTGGAAAAGAGTGTTTTCTTTTAAGTTATTGGACTTGAAAAAAATTTCATGTCTTTATGACCACTAAATGATTTGAAGATTAATTTAAAAGTTTCCTAGGTTTCTTTTAGAGAAATTTTTTCCCTTAATATTTTGGTATTTTTTATATTTTAAATAAGTGGTTTCAATATGAAATGATTATTTTCCTCAAAAAATATTCAAGATATCTTTTAAAGATATATTCATATTAGATGAAATAGTTTGATGTTAATTATAATTTATTAGGGATATGATCCAATGATACCATCCAATTTTATTTTTTGTATGGATTATGATGTTGGTGATTTAAGGATGATTCAATGTAACCCGTTTCTTTTCTACGGGTAAATTAAGTAAGGGAACATTTTTTGTTCTATAGGTTATGATATAAATAAATGATTTATATTTTAAGAAACATGTTTTTTATTCATAGCTTATGATATGATGAGTGATTTATTATCTTATGACACACACATATATCATTTTGTTTTCGTGATGGGTGGGATAAGAAGTATATATAACTCCAATTCATTGGGAAAATATGGATATATCAGGGTATAAATAAGAATAAAATGGACATTTAACTGTGTTCTATAAGGTACTCTATCCACTTTGATAGTCTTATGAGCGATGCTCGACTACTATGAAAATTTGGGGAGTGAACTAACTCCACTAAGAAGGTCCTAGCATTATGCCTTGAATACAAGGTAAATTGTTTTCTTTTATTATGTGTGTTTCAAAAAATTATTACTTATGATAATGCTATGCTCTTATGGTCCATGTTCTTTAATGCCTTTATAATTAATTAATTATGAACTACTAAGATTTACGTCATGATTAACTAATATAATATATGATATACAAGGTATGGTTTTAAAATGTTATTCTCATGTTCTAATTCCAATATTATCATGATATTTTTATTTGTTCATTGATATATCCCTTCTTTACCCTTAATGTGCTTCTGAGCTCAATTTTTCCTAAGTTTACATCCCCCAAGTTATAAAGAAAGGTTTTAGGTATGATATATCTGAGAAGGTTGTTATTTATTAAGAACTAAGTAGTAGAAAATGTAGTTATATTATTAAAAAGTTTATTATGTGTCTAAGTTTACAAATATGCAAGAGTTATACGTTTTTTGTGTCAATTATTATGTTGTTCAACAAATATTCACCTAATAAGATTTAATATCTATATATGAAAAGTGTGAGATGTTATATTTGTTTTTCATTCATGTATTTTAAGATGTTTTCATATATGGATTACAGTATTTAAATGATTATTCTCTCTAGTTTGTTAATTTTTTAACTAATTTTTTGTTCTATGAATGAATTCAATGAAAAATTACAAAAAGAGAAAAAATTACACTATTCACTACAAGCGAAGCTCATAGAGCGACACCAGATTTTCGAGGATGATCATATAGCTCTTTCAAGGCACATAACTGAATAACCCATGATAAATGAGGAATCTAGTGTAGAATACTAACATTACACATCATTAAATTATCAAACATCATGAACTAGTGAAATTCATGAAAGAGAGACACTAAATGAAGTGAATAAAATTGGAAGATATATTTACTTGTCATGTACTCATTACACAATGTAATTTTTCCATATACCTAGTAATGAGCCTTTTATGAAATTTTTAAATGATATTCTTAAGTATTTATCCCCAGAACCCACCATAGAGATGTTCTAACACCATTATAATTCCATTTAATGAATCCTAATACCCCCTAAAGTCCTATAAATTTATGGCTAGTATACTATCATGGAAGTGATCGTAGAGACCAAATCCTAGAGTGAGAAACTACATTATGGAGTGTCCTTCCTTGTTTCATCATCATTTTCCTTGTAAAATTTTTATATCCTTCCCTATTTCCCTCTTATAAATAGGTTGAGTGGGTAAACCTACGTTTTTATAGAGTTATACTACATAAGGGGGAAGATGTCATTGGATTGATTTCATTTTCTTTATTCAAGTATTTGTTTTTCTACAACCATTCAATAAATTTTCAATACCTTTATTTTACTTTTTTAATGACTAATGATATTTTATTTTTAAAGGAACCTTAATATTGTGAAACTGACTACCGTAAAGGATGCATGACCATTTTCAAATTTAGGGCAATCAGGTTCAAACATGGTATTAAGACAATCTTGATTTGATGAAACCCTAAATTACTATATCAAAGGAAATAAGTGATTATGACATAAAGGAGGGGAAACCATGACCATTGAATCTCGCTCATCTCTACTTCTTCACTAATAATTGATTAATCAACTTATTTTTTAAAATAAAATTTCTCAAGAACACTAAAAAACACTCACACACTTTTTAAACCATTTTTCAAACCAATCAAACAATATACTTCATTTTAATTATTATTTTTTAAATTAATCAAAACAATATTTTCTAACCACTTTTTTCAATCCAATAAAATAAATTCTTTTTAAAACCTAATTAAAATAATTCTACATATCTATGTGTTAGACCTCAAAATTTTATAATAAAACATTTTAATTAATTAAGTATCATAGTTTGAGTTTTTATAAATTTTGTATTTTGATTTCACCCATCATGAAATAAGGATGCCCCAAAAGCATGTCTGGATGTTACAGATGGTTTTAGGGAAAGGTTTCATTACCTTTTTAAACAAGGATTATAAATTTTTAGTGACAACCCTGGGGATAATTCTAATTATAAGATAAAATCCTATTATTTCTTTAATGAACATGGATGACTGTGGTTAAACCTAAGGTTCCATAGATTTAAAAGAAGCCATCTTTATTTAGACATCCTATAATTTTATTTATGATTATTTGGTTTTATAATATGATTATTGTTTCTCAGACTATGATTTTTTGTATTACTCAATTGATAGAACATGAATAAATCTTGTTAATTTTTAATGTGATAGAAAATTCAATGATCGTACACTTGGTAAAATAAATTTTATGGGAGATGGAATGAAAAATCTCATTTCTATACATAAGAAACATTAACAATATATTAATTTTGCTGACATTCAAAATTATAAAATGAGGGAACAACATTCTATTGAGTCTATAATGAGGAAAATTTTAGTTTCTTTTTACATTTCTTCTAATCCATTAGTTATTGATAAATGTATCTGTAAAAATGAATATATTTCTCATTTTCTCTTGTGTTTAGAACATGAAATTGTTATTTTTGTTGTTTAATGGTGGAATATTAACTTAAACACAAAGAAATGGGAATAAATTGGCTCCATGGAGTGGGATGAGTTTAAGAGATTTTATTAATAACTAATTCATTGAAATTATTTATAAAGAAAAGGATATTTAATTCCATTAGTAAAAGTGGAATGATGATGAATATGTTTGTACCTATGGGGAATACTTTACAAGAGTTTGGATGTATTATTTTGGTATTATCATTAAACTTGAAATTAAAGTTTATCAATTCCTTAAAGGAATAAAACCAATTATTTTAAGGGGGTTATACATAAGATAATTCTATAGCTATGAATAAATTTTTCAAGATTCTATCAAATATTAAATACATATTCTAATTATATAACCATATAATAGTTTTTATAATAAAATAATGTTTGAATTAAAGAGAAATTCAAAAAAATGTGGGTGGAAGAAGATGGGTCCCCTTAATGCTTTATTTGTGGAATAAAACTTGTTATAAATATTCTTAAGGGTACTGATAAATTTTTTATGTCCAGAAAGGATAGATACAGGGAAATCAAATTCCATAGTGAGGGTAATAATTTTTCTAATAATGGAGGAAATATACAAAACATTTCCTTATACACTCTCTAGTGTATCAAATGCAAGGAGTATGGTCAATATTCTAACCAATTTTAAAACTCAATGGTTAATGATTATGATAAGAATCATCAACATCTTCATCTTAGAGACAAAGCTAAATATCATGTGATCACTATTACTGATCTGGAGTCTGATAAAGGAGTGGTAAAAGGTGTAGTTATCATCCACTCTAGAACTGATAATGTCTTACATGATTCAGGACGTGCCCAATATTTTATATCTAAATAATATTCTATGGGTATCATTGTACTGCCTCAATATTTAGATGTTGTAATATAATTGAAAATCACTAATGGAATAATGATCACATCATAGGCCTATGATTCTCCTCTGATTGAATAATGTGGGAAATGTACTCCCTAAAAATAATATTATTCTCCAAATAGTTAAATTCGAAGATATTTTGGTCATGTATTGGATTTTTTACATCAATTGTACATCAATTTCCAAGGACGAGAGGTTACGATAGATATTCCAAACAAATCTAGGATCATATATTGGTGTGAGTATAAATATGAAATTCCAATAAGAATTGATTCCATTTTATGGGTGTTGATTCATATTAAAAGGGCTGTTAATCAAAGATGGTTTGGAAGAAACACAAAATCAATGATATGCCAATTATGTGCGAGTTTATTTATATCACCCCAAAAAAACATTCCAAGTCTACCACCGAATTAAGAAGTTGTGTTCTGGATAGAGATAATATTTGGTTCTACAAAATTTTCAAAGATGATGTGTCAAAATGACGATGAAGAAGATACAGTGGGGTTAATTACGACCGTAAAAAATATCAACAAAAACAAAACTTCCCTCTTGAACTAAAGTTATAATTTACTTTTCTCTTTAATATGAGTAATAAGTGGAAAATAATTAAATGGAAGAATGAGACAAAGATATGTATGGTGTTTCGAGGGATAGAAATACCATAGTCCACTCCACCAATTACCTCTTCATCAGCTTGGTGATTTTCAATATACAGCTCCTTTTTTATAGGCCTTGAAAGATCCATATAGTTTGTTGACACCGTACAAAAATTATTTTATTTGGGCATTCAGGTTCTTTTACGATGATCCTAAACATCCAAATATTAGCACTAGAATTTTACACTCCACCAAGACTGAGTACCAATAGTTGATACTTCAATAGGATTTAATGAGTTTTAGATTGTGGAAATAGATTTGAGACATAGTTATAGTAGAAACTAATAGATGTAGTGGACCATAAATAAATTATTGGAGAAAATTAATTCTTCAGTGTCACACATTCTACTTCTTATTTGAACGACAAAAAAATATGTATTTCATTGGTGCAGGTTGTATTTTTATTCATATTCATCTCACTATGATAGAATAATGAAGATATTGAGTAAAAATTTCTCTTCATCAAATATCAAAATATCATAACTAAAAATTTAATGAACTTTTATATTAGTAAGATATTTTACATTCTTCTCTTCCATTTCCATTTTGGAGCTAAAAAATATTTATATATAAAAATTCAAATATTACAATAGTTTTTGTTACTCCTATTCCATCAGATATTCAATAAAATCATGTTAAGATATTTCATAAATATCTCCAAGAATATAAAAAAATAATTCAATTTTAAATTTATAAAATAATCTTCAAATTATAATATTTAATTTTTTTTATTTTTTATCTCATAAACACTCTAGAATAATAGTAGTGTTGAAAAATTTAAAGCATAGTTTTAAATTAATTGAAATATATTTATAATAATCCAAATTAGTTCCATAAATCTTGAATAAAAACCTCATAAATAATTCCAAATTTTTATTTTAAAAGACCTACTATTATCTTTCTTCTCAATGAAAATAACAGCAAAATAAACCAATAATTTTTATATTTAAAAAAATCACCAAGACCTTCAAAAACAGTTCGATCATAACAGTTTGATTTTATGATCATTTATATAACTAACTAACAAAATATATTAATCTAGGTAAAAACAGCTAATAAAAATACAATCAATAGTGAAACAATAGAGAACCATAACCTGATTATGAAAAATAAAAAATATTTGATATTATCATAATCGTTTTTAAAAAGATAATATCACCATCTTCAGTAAGTAATTCCCGAACATCTCTTATTCAAGAGAAATCATATAGGACATGGAGACCATCATATCCATGGGAAGCATGACTATTTCCTAGGGCACATAATATCCAGTGTAATTCACAAGATTAAATTTCATCTAGTAATTTTATATTGAACCTTCGACACTTTATGAAAGCTTGAGTTCCTTTATATATCAATATTACTTCATGTGACCATTTTCCATTTTTATTTATTATGATATAAATGTAGAAAGTCATCAGTATATCATGATACATCAACTATTTATCATATAGTATATATCTTTATATATTACACCATACAAGCTCCTTCTCTCAACAAATTTTAGGGGTTTGAAATCATGGTGTAAATTTAATTCATGGAGAGTTTATTTTTCAGTTTTTTGACAATGATATAAAAAACCTTGTAGCAGTGATTTTGTTTGAAGGGGCATAGAAATGTAAAGATGATATCCATCAACTGTTATCATGAGAGACACTATTATCATGAATCCATGCATGGTGGAAAACATCTTATATCTCTCGTACATTACTAAGATCTACCTTTATAAAATCCACAACCTACACATATCATTAAATTTTATTTAACAAGAACTGATGTTTCTCTTTTCAAGTTATGGCCAATAGAATGAAATGCCTCCTCTTATGTTTATGATTACCACTCATGGGATCCTATTCATTATGTATAATATATGGATCCAACAATAATGAACTAATTATAAAATTTAATTCTATCCATGTCAATTTTCAACAAAATACATGAGTATGAGCTCTAATTAGGAACACCAACATAAGGTTCATATTTTACATCATCTTTGGGATTAATATGTGGCTCAACTCATAAGCGTACTAATAATGAATATTACTTTAACATGAGATTGGGATCATTTGTATCCTAAAATAGGTTTGTTTCCACAAATTTATTTTTCATCAACCTAACATGGATATCAATGTAGGGCAGGTCTTTTTGAAAATCTTGATAATTTACCATTTAGAATTCACTGATTTTTTAGAGCCTTTTAATATTATACTCATCTTCTGACCTATAATAATTATATTTAGGTAATCTTGTGGGATTTCCAATAGGTCAATAAGGTCATCAATCTTAATTCCAAATATCTCTAAATAATTAAAAATAAATTTAATAATATTTCGGAGACACTAAAACTCAGAAAAAAACATTACAGAACATTAAATATTTCATTGAGTATGAAACAACATTTTCAGGAATTTCTGTAAAATAGAAAAATAAATATAAATTAATTTGAATTATATTGAAACTTGTTATAAATTATTTTTATAATTTTATCTCATGAATAAATTCAACAACTATATCTATGAAAATCTGTAGACTGTTGAAAACCTAAAATGTTGTACAAATTTGGTGCACCTTTAGATATCTCTAAATATCATTTAAAACATCCTTATAAACTAATTAAATTAATATAAATATGTTATCTCTATAATATATGAATTTTTTCATGAATCTGAGAAATTTATATTGATATATTATCAAAATAAATATATTAATTTAAAATTGAAAACAAAATTTTCATTGAAAAACTTGTGAAAAATTCATATAATTTTTCCCTTATTGAAACAACTGATTTTTATTTTGACATATGAATATAAAATCCTGATAGTGATATTTTATATCAAAAATGGTCTAATAATATGATCAATATCATTTCATTTATAAAATAAATACTCATACATAATAAATATGAGATCACTAAAAATAGATTTATTAATAAATAAAAATGGGTCGAAGTAATTATCCAGACCATGATGAGAAAGAAAATAAACTACTCAACAACATGCCTCATATTGATAATTTCAATTATTAACTCTATAAAAAATTTCATTCCTCCTTTTTGTAAGGATAAAATATTTTAAATTTGAAAATAAAATTTTCTCCCCCTTTCTAAAAGACCAAAATAATGACTCAATGAGAATAAATGAGAAATGCATTCTTAATACATGAATCAATATAAACTCTTTTTTAATTAATGGATAGTTAAAAATAAAAAAGTTATTACCCAAGAAGCCAGGAAAACATTAAAAATATTATTGAATGAATAGAAAAGATTTCAATGAATTAAAATATATATCAATGAGATTAATTTATTCCATAATAATAAAATATTTAAACACACACTAAAAATTTAAAATAACATGACTAGGATTGAGCATAAAAACATTAGGATATTATAGGAATTTAAGTAAAATATGTTCAATTTTTTTAAAAAATATATTTTAAAATAGGTTTAAAATAAATATTTTCAACTAATTTTGAATAAAACATTTTTAAATAGTTTAAATTAAAGTATTTTCAAATGATTTTCACTAAAATAATTTCAACAAGTTTTGAATAAATAATTTTCAAATAAAATTGAATAAATGTTTTTTAAATAATTTTGATTAAAATTTTTTCTGTGATTTTTGAGTAAATGATTTCTAAATAATTTAAAACAAAATATTTTGAAATATTTTTAAATAAATTATTTTCATATTATTTTGTATAAAATATTTTTAAATAATTTTAAATAAGTGAAATTATTTGTTCATGGTATAAATTTTTATAGTAAGATATCAATCACATTCTCAGAGGAAAAATTAATTTTAATATATTAACACATACCAACCTAGAATTTTAATGACTGTTGATGATGTTAACAAAATAATTTAAGGAACTAATTTATCACATAAACTAATATAGTGAGAATTTATTTAATAGTACCAGTATATGAATTATGTAATATAGAGGAATAAATATATTATAAATTTTGAAGAAAAAACTCCCATATATAAAAAAGTTAGTGTATTAAAATTAATATAAAAATTAAATACTTACTTCATTTTAAATATTCGATCTCTAAGGGTATTTCTTTTCAAATAATGGACTACTTTATATTTGGTCAAACTTTGTAAAATAAATTAAATCGTTGTGTATTTAAAGTATTCACTTAATAATATAAAAATTACATCTCATGGTGAAATCCTAAAAAATATGAAATACAATTTCCATTAGGTACCCATATGCTTTTGGATCCTGTGATGTTAGCAGCCAAAGACTCAGATAAATAAATCTATTTTTATTGAGTAGAAATTTAAAATTTAGATTAAAATAGACATTTTGAAAAGTTAACTTGATTTAAACAATAATATTGAGTATTTATAAATAATCACTAAAATAATTTCCATTAATACCAAAATGAAGGAATTTAACAATAGACATGATTTCACTTTTAGAACATGGAAAAAAGTAATTTCTATATAAATTTATATTTTTTCAATTACTAAAAATACCATGATTACATTTATTAAGTTTATTGTTACCAATATGTGATTTAAATAATTCTTTCTCTTGATAATCAAATTAAAACCATGTTTTAAATAATCCACTTCTTCCAATAATTAATTAAATCTTTTCTAAAAAGAAAAATAATTTTCTAATGATTCAGATCATATATCCAAATTCTAATCAGATAAACTCTATTTCTCAAAAAAAAAATAGCATCATAATTTTTTTTTTGATTTTACAATTCTCTTTAGTCAATGGTTAAAATTTATCCAAAAGTATAAAACAACATTCATTATGTTCTCCAAAAGAAAGAGTTTCTAAATTATAACATTGAGAGCAAGATAATTGTACCTCATCTACACAATCAATAAGAAATTGATTTACCTTATGAATTTCATGCACTTCTTTAAAGTTTTTAGTATATTCAAATCTTGAATCATTAGATTCACTCCAAATAGACTTCATAGATTTCCTCACTTTTATTTTATAACCAAATTTTCCTTTATATTTAATAAAAGTACAACAAAGTCTCAAATGACATTTTTTACATTCATAGAATATAGAATTCCTCTATTTATGCTTCCTAAATTTTTCCTTTTTCTTTTTTATATCTTTCTAAATTTTATAGGAAGATCTAATAGCACATCACATAAACATGAATGACTATATTCTTAATCATAAAACTCATCCATCAACCCTTTAAGTGAAACATTTTCATTTTGGATAAAAATATGATTTTATATTTCAACTTACATCCCATCTCCATACATCACCAAGGTTCTTATAAACTCCTATTTATTTAAAAACATAACTGGTGTGTATTTTTTTAATAGCATAATAATTTACATTACACTTATAAGTAAAAAATCAAAGCACGAGTAACAGCCGATCTTGTTATGGAATTGGAGTTCCCAAGGATTAAACATCATTAAAATATTCATTCGGTCTCCCATTCATCTGAGTGATTCTTTCATCCTCCTTTATCATGAACATATCAAATTTATGTTTATCATTATTTTACCTTATTTATCAAACATTATTGTTTACTTTATTGGAAACCAAAATAATTTCTAGCATTTTATATGGTATAGCACAATGAGAAAATCAATTCAATTCATCAGTTTCTATTTAATTAATAATAACATTAATAGATTTTGAATTTAGATCATATTTAATCTCTTGAACAATATTCCACTACTGTGGTTCTTTTTTATGAATTATATAAGGACTAAATACTTTAAAATGAAATATTATTCCAACATTATATAAATAAGTAGTCATACAAGCCTTCTGATATCCATAATTATCAGCATTAAAATAATGATCATGTGTCATCAACATAACTCTATTATATCAACCATTGAAAATTTTGTTCACAAAAATCCTTAATTCATGCTTTTTAAATCCGAAATAAACATATCCACTATAGTCTAACCTTTGATACAAATTTTTATGTCAAAATGATAGTGATAAAGATACAATAGGGTGTGAATTGTGTCCTTTTAAAAATCTTGACTAAAACAAAACATCCCTCTTGAACTAAAGTGATCATTTATTTCTCTCTTAATGATTATTAGTCAGCTGAAAATAAATAAACCAAATAATGGGACACAATGATGTATAGTTTATTGGGGAAATTTTTTGTCTTCTCCATAGAATATCTCTCTATGATCTTGGTTATTTTCACTAAGTATTTCCTTTTTAGGGATTTAAATAACTATTTTCAATTAGTGGATACATTACAACAAGTCTTTATTAGGGACTTTTGGTAATTTTACTATTAAAATCAATATCTACAACTTAGTATGAGATGTTCACACTCCATTATGACTATTTAATTTAATTTTTTTACTTTTTTACAAAGTGATGAGATTTTTATTGTGGAATGAACTTTGACACACAGTTGCAACAATGACTGATAGATGTAGATGATATTCAATAAATAGTTTCTATAATTTTATTCTTCAATGTGGAACAATATTTTTATTCTTTAAAAAGCAGCTATATAATATTTTTATTATTTGGAAGAGGCTATCATTTGCATATTTCTTCTTCACATATTGATATAATAAAGGATATAGAAAGTAACCCACTATATTCTTCAAATTTCAAAACAAACATATGAAATTTTGAAGCACTTTTATTTTCATAATATATTTCAAATTCCTCTCTTATGTATCTCTTTTCCAGCCATAGAAATATTTATATATTTAGGAAAAAATATTCAAACAGTTGTACAATCACTACTTCCTTTGGATATTCAAAACAAACAGAGTTAAGAGCTTCCATTAATATCTATAATAATATCATATCGCTATTTTAATTTTAATTCAGAAAATAATATACAAATACTAAAATAGAAAAAAATAGAGTGGTTTATCTAATAAAATCCCTTAAATAATAGAATCATCAAAAAATTTAAAAATACTTTTAAATTTCATTCAAGCATCATCGAACTCATTCAAAGAAGTTCCATAAATCTAATTTGAATAATATTTTATCCACTATCATCTTTGAAAAAATAGAATTCTTATAAACCAATCATTTTTATCTTTAAAAACTACAAAAAAACCTTCACAAATAGTTTCATCAATTTTTTTGATTTTATGATAATTTATTCAAATGATAACCTAAGGAGAATAATCCATGTAAAAATCATTAGGTAAAAATAACCAGGATAAAGATAAATCAGTGAACCATAACTAACTTCCGGAATATCCAAAATATTTAATTTTCACATATTTCTTATAAACTAATAATACTTTCATCTCCAAAAAATAATTTTCAAAAAATTTATGTTCAAGAGATACCATAAAGGACATAGAAGATGCATACGCATCACCCCTTTCAACTTCTAATGAGAAATTACAGAAGAAAGGGAACACAAAAAGTGATACCACCTAAAATAGAAAAAATCTCAATTCCCTGAATGAAACACATGATTCTAAAAAAATAGAGGCTCTCTAGAGGTTCCACAACAATCGCCTTCTCATTTTTTTCTACAACACAACACTGTAAAATGAAACCAAACATTACCATTTCATTCTATGGTCCTTATAAGGTAAGGGACCTTAAAATGATTCCTGAACAATATGTGATTCTTGCAAATGATCATATCAAACTACTTGTACCATATTTTCCACATTGGTGCCCTAAAACAAGACTTTTCTTAGATAAACCTATTGAGGGTCCCAAAAACCCTTTTAGACATGGCCAGAACAAACAACCCAAACTGATTTCACCTTTCCTCACTAGAATTCCCTTAACCACTCTCAAATGGGACCTTTAGACATGATAGTGTCAAACATCACCTTTAAAGACTCAAGAAACCTATGAAAATAGGGTCTCTTTCATCCTTCCACAACCACTATCCTACAACAAGATGATCCTTCTTACCTAAAAAGGTGGAAAGGATTACTCAATTTCCAAATCATGCGACGAAAATCCTTATGGTCATCCACTAGAGGATATTCCAACAGAAAATCATCCATGGTCTCACTTCAAACATTAATTAATTAATTATGGGGGGTATGCACTAGCCAAGAATGAAAACAAAGACTCAATCAAACTATCCAATTTTCCCAGACATACCACAAGCGAACACCAAGCATACAAAGGGAACAACTGCATCAGATTCTTGAAGAATATTTTAGAAGAATCCACCAACCACACATTGTCAACAACAAATTCCCAAAAAGAACTCAAAAACAAGACACAAGTCAACCATAAATGGTTATCACCTTGAAAACCCATGAAAACAATACTCCCAAAATACAATAATACACACTAAGTGATCACTGGTTATTAAAACACCAAATTTTCCTTAAAAATTATTCTTGAAAATAAACACGGTTGGTGGGTTCCACATTCACATATGGTGTCCCATGGGCCTCACACATGAATGTTCTCATGCTACATTGGGGACCCTCCTCATGTCCATCCAGGAACTCATCCACTCATACCATTGACCATACATCTTTCCATATATTCCCATGTAAGTGGTCACCCGTGATAACACTGAAGACCAAAACCAGATTTTTCTTCTTTTCAAAACCAAAACATTCAACAAACACTTTTAAAACCTCACACATCAATTTCAAATAATTGTATTTTTGCAAAATTTTCCACTACACAAAAAAATAACTTCATTCTAAACCATTTAATTAAAAACACACGATTCTCATTTTAAACTTGTTTCCAAAACCCCTTTCTAAAAATAAAATTCAATTTTCCCCAAGAGACCAACTTTTTATTAACCAAAAATTTATTGATAAAAAACCAGCCTCGATAAACTCATCCCCTTTTCTGAAAATATAAATTTACAATGTTTCTCATTTCCCAAGCATCCATTGAAAATTATTTAAAATAAATTTTCAGCCTCCTCAAAACAAAACCATTTTTACTTAAAAATAAAATTTCCATGATTCTAAGATAAAGATATGTTGAAAAATGAAAGATGAAATTATTGTCAGTGGGTGACTTGGATATATGGTTGGCGGCCAAACACTAATCATGCCACCATCACAAAGTGTGTTATAGAAAAACATCCTCAGTCTAAATGGATTTTCCGGACATACAAGCTCACTAAGACCATTGACCCAACTCCCATTTCATTTTCCAAACAAAAAGTGACCACAAGGGCCAACGAACTCATATGGAAACTGAAGTCCCTACATGAGTTTTTGTGTCTAGGCACCTTACTTACAGCCAGAACATCGATCTTGAACAATCCTCACTCCAGTCTACCAAGACTTTTCCCCAAGTACGATGACCCAAAATAGAATGATCTCGCTTGATACCATTTTGGCACAAACCAATATGGGACTCCATCTAGTCCGACATCGGATTCGGTCCATGGTAATTCCCGAAGGGCATTCCTGATCCCCATGGACAGGCACAACTGCTCGAGTACCAATAAAAACGCATTAAATTGATTTACCTGAAGATAAATAATATGAAACTACCAATAATATAAATAAATAGAAACTAAGAAAACTAAAGCATACAAAACATAAAACTGTATAGATTTAATGATTACAAACTAACTCAAAAAACAAAAAGGTATATAATAGGATGAAAACTAAAACCTCACCCAAAACCTCTATGCCACCTAAAGAGAAATGTTTTAAGTCTCCACCACCAAGAGCCACACTGAAAACCACTAGGAACCCAATGTACCAACACTAAACATATTTCCTGTACCTAGAAAAAACATACAAGATGTTCTACATACATCCAAGGGTGTATGCAGGGTGTGAGCCGAAGCCCAGCAGGATGCCACCCAAAATAAAGTCACTTCCAATATATTTATAAGATAATATAACATGGTTATTTAAGTAAATTCTCTTAAATGCAATTTTGTTAAAAATAATTTATATACGTAAACACTTTAAAAAGAACAAATTTCAAGGAAACCTGTTTTTCAACCAATTTATTAAATGAAAAATGGGAATTTATAAGGACACACAGACATACACACATTAGTTCCACCATATACCGATGGTTGGCACCCACTCATAAAAATTATAGCACCATGGGTAAATTTCTAAGGTCAAACTTGTAACGCCCCGACCCCAGTTACCCAGAGTCGGTGCATTATTACGTAACATTGGCATGATCACAAAAGATCAAGTCTCGAAAGACCGATTAGTTTAGTAGCCTTGGAAACACTAGATACATTCATAAAAGTTACATTACATCATAAAGTGAAAAACTACAATAACATGTCCTCCATAGGCCACACACATATACCCTTCTTACTATCCCTGCATGTCATTCATAAAATACTTATTCATATCCTGGAAAAATTAAAACACTGAAAGGGGTGAGCTCAGATGCTCAGTAGGGATAAAAATTTAGCGGAAGATTTCATAAATAAACATAAACATTTAAGGCAATGTATAACTAAAAAAAGCCTTTTAATCACGAAATTCAGCATAATATGGCGAAATAAAATGAAATAATGTCATTTACTTATTCACATGGATATTCTACTGGTCGAATAATCACATGGAATATCAATAACCACTTTCATAATGATGGAATGCATAATGCCAGAATATCATAACCACGTAGCCAAGGCCTCGTGCCAAGACTACAAATAAGATTTTATCAAGGCCTCATGCCAAGACACTAGTTTGTCTCATGAGACCTACTGATGCAATTTTTTTAGAATATACTTACGTTTAAAATTGCTCAAATATACTCCAGTGTTTTTCTGAAAACATTATGCAAGCTTCTGAAAACAAAATAACTAATTCTGAGACTGCTAGACTAATTACAGGCCATGATGGGTCCACGCCAAATCCCTTCCTGTCTACCACACTCGAGAGTCGGGTTTTCTAAAAACATTTTTAAGCTTGCGTTAAATACTTATAAATTTGCACTAGATTTTCATATATTTGTGAGAAATATCTCTCTCTTTTTTGAAGTCAATTAAAAAAAGTTATGGCTTATAGAGGAAGCCGAAACTCAAATAATGGTCACGGCGGCAGAGAAGTCGTTGTCGCCACATACGTATGACAAAAAAACATTCCTTTTTTTAGTTTAGTAAAACACTTCATATAAAAATATTCCTTTTGAATAAATGTAAAAGTCAAAGGGGTTTATACACCATATAAAAAAATTTGTGTATAAAACAAAATATGCCTCAATGAATGGATATTGAGATGAAGTCCCTTACAAAGATCATTTTTTAAATAAAATAGATCTATTATGTGTATTCACTATATGTACACATAGAGAATGTAAAAATAAAAGATAGGACATAATAATATCATGACATAATTTGAAATTAGGAGATTAACCCAAAGAACAGAAATTTGGTTTAGAATTTCCCTTACAAAGATCATTTTTTTAAAGTAAAATAGATCTATTTTGTTTATACACTATAAGTACACATAAATAAAGTAAAAATACAAGATAGGACATAATAATATCATGACATAACTTGAATGTAAGAGATTAACCCAAAGAATGGAAATTGGGTTAAGAAGTTCCCTTACCTCGTGTCCTACATCACTCGACCATTCTTTAATCTCCTGAATAATAAACTAGAGTTAATATCTACTTTCTTAAGAACCTTTTTCAAGTTCATTATCCCTTTTATATCACTTATTATAATGATACGAAAATTATGTAGTCATTTAAGTTATTAACAGTCGTTTGTCGATCTTTGGTACTTGAGTCAACTATAAACTTCTTATAATTACAAGTTGTTTATGTGGTATAATATCCATTATCTCCAGTATTATATTCATGATTTAGATATCATATATATCATATATATCCAGTATATACATTCATCCATAATATTATGTAACATTTAGAGGTAAGAAATGAAATGCACAGTTCATGGTGACGGAAATCTGTACGTACGCATGAACGCTACTTTCATTTATATTTCGTATTTAATGGAATGAAATCATAATTATATTATAGTATATTATAATTATAGTATAATATCATATATAATATCATTTAAACCATCCTTTATACATCCCACATATGGCATTAACTATTCAAATTACTTTGAGGGGGCGGTAGTCCGCACTTCCTAAAATGAAATTATCGCGTTTACCCATAATGGAAATCATAAAGGTATGACATAAATGAAAAATACAGAATCATAAGGGAAAAAAACATAATATATATCATATATAAAAATATTTTCATCATAATGGAAACCATGAGAGGTGTTAAAAGAAGATTGAACAATCATCGTTTCGTGAGGCAAAAATGCGCCAACCACAGAAATAGTATGTTCTTTAACCATTAGATGAATGTGTGTGTAAGTGTAAATCAAATAATTGTCATAAAATCATCCTAGTAAATTGAATATAGTGTTTTTGTTACAAAATAAAGGAATAAAAATAGTTTAAGGGGTTGGAGAAGAAAAATAAAACAAAAGAACATAAAAGAAGACATTACCTTAAAATCGGGTAACTCTTTTTGATTTGAGACAACGGATTCCATGGGAAGCATTCTCCCCAAATTGAGGCTTCTAGGAGTAAGATAAGGACGTTTAGAGAGTATTTGGGTAGAGTTTGGCCGAGCCAAATGGCTTGATTGTGTGAATAATGTGGTAGAGGTGGGGGCCTTTTATAAGAGGAGAGGAGGGGCACTTTTGGAATGACATAAAATGATACATTATTATGAAGTGATTTTCGAATTTCAAAGGTCCCAAAATTATATATTTCAAGTATATGGTGATAATAGTTCTAAATATACCCATACAATATGTTTTTGACAAGTGTATGTTTTATATTTTACATTATCTTTTAATTTCATTTAAATCATTAATTAATGAGGTAATCGCTGCATCATCATTGTTTCATAAAAAATTTAATTCATTTAATGTCTAAAAATTATATAAAAAATATAATGATGTAGGAAATAGTTTTATCTTTCCAATGAATATTTATATCCTAATTTTTAACTTATATAACCATATGTAATAATTGTTTTAGTAAAACAACACATGTTTTTGACAATTTTATTTTTACTTTAAATAAAACGTTATTAATGTCATTTTCTTACCCAAGTGGCTCCATGGGGTCCCCAAGTTGACCCATTGATTTTAATGGTCTTCCATGGCTCATCCAATAAGGGTAGTTCAAGTGTCAAGATATTTTCATATTTTTATAATATCATTTTTACCTTAAATTTCACTAATTACCTTTAATCACGATTAATTAAACATAAAAGTTTTTATTCACCAAAAAATTATTTTAATCCCATTGAACCACATTTTACTTCATAATTACAACCATGTCTGTTGGGTTTTTGAAAATCAAATCACAGAAGTGGTAATGTTTCATTTAAACGAAAAATCATTTTTTTAACTACCACTTAGTGGTTTCACTATTCATCAAAAATTGACGTTTTTCAGAACAGTGCCAAAATTACACCCTAAGATATAATTGATATTAAAAATTCAAAAAATGATGTATATTTTAAAAAATTCCAAACATATAAGTTACATTAATTAATTTTATAATTAATTCCCTCCATCACAACGAATAGCGTGTTTTTAAGAAACCATATATATCAAAGGATTGACAATTGTTTATGTCTAATTTCAAAGTGAAATTAATTCTAATGACCACCATTGGATAAAATGGTAAAAATATATTCTAATTATACTTTAAAACCACCCAATAGTATAATTTATCACTGTAAATTATTTTGATTAAAAAATTTGTTTTTAAGTATTTTTCACTATTCATAAAAATGGAAGTTCTCAGAAAAATACCAAAAATTCAACATAGGCTAATTTCGATATACCAAATCCAAAAATGAAGTCCATTTTGAAATATAAAATATATAAAATTTCAAAAAGTGGGTACTACTATTCATAATGGCTATTTTGATTGGTCGCGGTGTGTTAGAATCTCGAACTTGCATACAATGCAAGCTATTGCATTATTGAAAGAGAAGCGTATCGTGGAAGCTTGGGGTGTTACATTCTCCACTCCTTCAATAAATTTCATCTTCGCAATTTGAAATTGTTCTTCGAAAATAAAAGGTTGAAAATAGAATATACCTTTGTGGAAAACCGACATCGGAAATAAGGTTAATAAAAATATAACTTTAAACGAAAGAAAGAGAAGTACAAAGGTCACCCGAGATAGCCCATACTAGGATTCTATGAAAATATGGATATGGAGGGAAAACAAACCATCAATGTCTGATTGAGAGTTGTAGAAAACATGATTATGAGAAAGTTAACCACAAGAAAATCACAAACTTCTGATTGGTTAAACGGTCATTGAAACCCCAGTTGGAAAAGTTTACTGAAAACGTTTTTGTTTTAAGTTACCTTTCATAAAGTTGAGGAATTTATTTAAGAGATTTACTAAGAATGTAAGGAAATATACTTACTTTTCATGTAGACTTTCATTCTTTAATAAATTTTTACCACAAACCCATTTTTCACTCAAAAAGATAATAGAACTCAAAAATATTATATTTATCCTAATCGTACAAGGTTCCAAATATTAACGCATACCATTTAGATTAGGAAAACTATTTTTTAATAACCAGGGACTTTCATTAGGATAGTGGTAGGTAATAAAGGCATGTCGCACTATGGTTGTGGGTTCGATTCCTACAGCATTGTCCGACATGACGGGTTATCCCCCAACATGCATGTTGTCCTTTTCCAAAAACTATAGTATTATAATATTCCAAAAATAATCCTCAGAAATGTTTTAACCTTAAACAATACTATCCAAAGTTCAACATAATCCATTCCAACCTTTATAGTTATCCAAAATACCTCTGTCCAGAATTTCTCTATAAGGTCACTAAATTCCAAAATCAATTATAACATCAGATTCCCCAAACAAAGTAAAGTTTCTCTTATTGTCACAAATTAAAAATATGATTACCTTCATCATATTAAAACCTTAATGATAGCAAAAAGTACTGCAGTATAATCCTTATATATATCACATTATTCTTTTAACCAGAATATAATCCTTGAGTCCAAAAGCACCAATACATTAATTATTCCACTTCAATTGTAGTAACAGCATAAGATTCTCCTTGATCCCTTGGCCTTTTCTGAGGTAGGTTTCCCTGATGCTTAGGACATTCATTTGAATAATAGCCCATTTCCCTATAATTGTATCATTCAACATTGATATCCTCTTTCTTTCCCTTGAAATCACGAGCCTGGTGACCTTTTTCTCCACATTTATAACAAACTCACATTCCTTTCAGGCATGTACCGGGATGATTCTTCCCACAATTATCACATAATGGAAAATCCTTATTTCCCTTTTTCCCTTTATCTGTCTCTTGTTCCACCGTTCTCTTATTGTCTTTCTTTACTTTATTGTCATAAGATTTAGAAAATTCATTTTCTATCTTGATATCACACGAGACTATATCTTCGTATGACGAGAAAGATTGTGAGACTAAGGCTCGATGGAGAAATGGTTTTAACCCATCAAATAAACGATCAATATTACTTCTTGGGTTGTGTATATAATCTGCAGCATGTCTTGTTGGCCTCATACTTTGCGACATTATCATCCTCCTTCTGCCTCAGACTCAGAAATTGCCTTTCCATATCTACTCGATGGTCATGTGGAAAGTATTTTTCTAATAAAATTTCCTTAAACTCCCTCCATTCCATACTTGATACTTCTTCATCTTCCTTTGTTTTTTGAATCAGTGACCACCATTGATCGGCATCTCTAGTGAGGCTGTAAAATGCAATGACAACCTTTTCCCTTTCGCTACTCCCCAAGGCGTGGAATATTTTCTATAAGGAGTTTATCCATTGCTCATCTACTAATGGATTTGTACCCCCATTAAATGTTGGTGGTTGTTGCCTCATGAAGTAGTCTAACATTGATCTTCCATGTTGCGGATCAGGGTGCTTCATACGAGTAATGTTATTATTCATAACCTGAGTGATTTGTCCCAATATGGTGATAAGTTAATCAACACCAGTTGTATCTCCAGCTCCACTATATTTATCTTGAGCAGGAGGGTAATCCCTACACGGATTTCATGCTTTGATACAGTTTCCATTCCTCCCACTATGTGACATTTCTAAACAATGGCATAAACTAGATTAGTTTATGAATCATAATACATAATTACAAACTTGGAAAACACTTAACATAAATTGACTATTTATGGATATAATCCATAATCATAAAAAAAATTCTTTGAGGAAGTATACCCTCATAAACCCTTAATAATGGTTTGTAAAGAAAATCAGATTTATCCTAAGCATAACCCCCAGGAGTTTCATAACCAAGAGTGCAGCAAGGCCCATTTTCGTGAACTATTTTCCGTTCAAGTCTAGCTCAAAGCGGTGTTTTAGGTTTTTACACCTAGGTACATATGTGCCAGAGCTGCCTCTACCTGCTCATATCCAGACAGGGATGTATTGCTCAGAAAACTCACAAAATCTCTATAATACCAAAATTCGAGGAAGTTCTTATATATTAATCCTCAAAATCTATCTTTGGGATATGTTCTCTAATCAGTGTTTATCTAAATCTAGCTTCCAAGGTTAGTACTAAGCTACCTCTGATACCAACTGTAATGCATTGACCCCAGTTACCCAGAGTCGGTGCATTATTACGTAACATTGGCATGATCACGAAAGATCAAGTCTCAAAAGACGGATTAGTTTAGTAGCCTTGGAAACACTAGATACATTCATAAAATTTACATTACATCATAAAGTGAAAAACTAAAATAACATAGTCTCCATAGACCACACTCATATCCCCTTATGACTATCCTTGCATGTCATTCATAAAATACTTCTTCACATCCTAGAAAAATTAAAACATTGAAAGGGGTGAGCTCAGATGCTCAGTAAGGATAACAATATAGCGGAAGCTTTCATAAATAAACATAAACATTTAAGGCAATTTATAACTAAACAATATCCTTTTAAACATGAACTTCAGCATAATATGGAAAAATAAAAAGAAATAATGCCATTTACTTATTCACATGGATATTCTACTGGTCAAATAATCACATGCAGTATCAATAACCACTTCCATAATGATGGAATGCATAATTCCAGACTATCATAACCATGTAGCCAAGGCCTCGTGCCAAGACTAAAAATAAGATTTTGTCAAGGCCTCATGTGAAGACACTAGTTTGTCTCATGAGACCTACCGATGCAATTTTTTTAGAATATACTTACGTTTAAAATTGCTCAAATATAATCCAATTTTTTTCTAAGAACTATAAGAAAGCTTCTGAAAACAAAATAACTAATTCTGAGACTGCTCGACTAATTATAGACCATGATGGGTCCACGCCCAATCCCTTCTTATCTACCACACATGAGAGTCGGGTTTTCTAAAAATAGTTTTAATCTTGCGTTAAATACGTATACATTTGCACTGGATTTTCATATATTTGTGAGAAATATCTCTCTCCTTTTTGAAATCATTTAAAAAAATTATGGCTTGTAGAGGTATCCTAAACTCAAATAATGGTCACCACGGTGGATAAGTTGTTGTCGCCACATATGTACAACAAAAAAACATTCCTTTTTGTCTTTTAGTAAAACTCTTCGTATAAAAAGATTCCTTTTAAATAAATGTAAAAGTCAAAGGAGTTTATACACCGTATAAAGGAAATTTGTGTATAAAACAAAATATGCCTCAATGAATGGAGATTAAGACGAAGCCCCATACAAAGATAATTTTTTAAATAAAATAGATCTATTATGTGTATTCACTATAATTACACATAGAGAAAGTACAAATACAAGATAGGACATAATAATATCATGACATAATTTGAAAGTAGGAGATTAACCCAAAGAACAGAAATTGGGTTAAGAACTTCCCTTACAAAGATCATTTTTTTAAATAAAATAGATCTATTATGTGTATTCACTATAAGTACACATAAAGAAAGTAAAAATACAAGATAGGACATAATAATATCATGGCATAACTTGAAAGTTGGAGATTAACCCAAAGAATAGAAATTGGGTTAAGAAGTTCCCTTACATCGTGTCCTACTTCACTCGACCATTCTTTAATCTCTTGAATAATAAACTAGAGTTAATATATACTTGATTTTGAACCTTTTTCAAGTTCATTATCCCTTTTATATCACTTATTACAATGTTACAATAATTATTTAGTCATTTAAGTTAATAACGGTCGTTTGTCGATCTTTGGTACTTGAGTCAACAATAAACTTCTTATAATTACAAGTTGTTTATGTGGTAGAATACCCATTATCTCCAGTATTATATTCATGATGAAGATATCATATATATCATATATATCCATTATATACATTCATTCATAATATTACGTAACATTTAGAGGTAAGAAATGAAATGTACCGTTCATGGAGACGGTACTCCGTACGTACGCATGAATGCTACTTTCATTTCTATTTCGTATTTAATGGAATTAAATCAAAATTATATAAAGTTATATTATAATTCCAGTATAATATCATATATAATATCATTTACTCCATCCTTTATTCATCCCACATATGGCATTAACGATTCAAATCACTTTGAGTGGGCAGTAGTCCGCACTTCCAAAAATGAAATTATCGCGTTTACCCATAATGGAAATCATAAAGGTATGACATAAATTAAAAATACAGAATCATAAGGAAAAAAACATAATATATATCATATATAAAAATAGTGTAATCATAATGGCCACCATGAGAGGTGTTAAAATAAGATTGAACAATCATCGTTTCGTGAGTCAGAAATTCGCCAACCAGAGAAACAGTATGTTCTTTAACCATTAGACGAAGGCGTGTGTATGTTTAAATAAAATACTTCACATAAAAACATTCTATTATATTTACTATACTGGTTTTGTTACAAAATATAGTAATAAAAAGAGTTTAAGGGGTCGGAGAAGAAAAATAAAACAAAAGAACATAAAAGAAGACATTACCTTAGAATCAGGTAACTATTTTTGATTTGAGCCAAAGGCTTCCATGGGAATAATTCTTCACAAAGTGAGGGTTCTAGGATTAAGAGAGGGAAGTTTAGAGGGTATTTGGGCAGAGGTTGGCCTAGGAAAATGGCTTGATGGTGTGAATAAGGTGGTAGAGGTGGGGGCCTTTTATAAGAGGAGAGGAGGGGCACTCTTGGAATGTCATAAAATGATACATTATTATGAAGTGATTTTCGGATTTCAAAGGTCCCACAATTATATATTTAGAGTCTAAGGTAATAAGGGTTCGAAATATACCCATATAAATTGTTTTTGACAAGTTTTTGTCTTATATTTTACATTATCGTCTCATTTTCTTTAAATCATTAATTAATGAGGTAATCGCTGCATCATCATTGTGTCATAAAAAATATAATATATTTAAGGTCTAAAAATTATATAAAAAATATCATGATGTAGGAAATAGTTTTATCTTTCCAATTATTATTTATAGTCAAAATGTTAACTTATATAACCCCTTTTAATAATGGTTTTAGTAATATAACACATGTTTGTGACAATTTTATTTTTACTTTAAATAAAAAGTTATTAATGTCATTTTCTTACCCAAGTGGCTCCATGGGGTCCCCAAGTTTACCCATGGATTGTATTGGTTGTCCATGACTCATCCAATAAGGGTAGAATAAGTTTCAAGATATTTTCATATTTTTATAATATCATTTTTACCTTAAATTTCACTAATTACCTTTAATCACGATTAATTAAACTTAAAAGTTACTATTCACCAAAAAAAATTATTTTAATCCCATTGAACCACATTTTACTTACTAATGACAACCATGTATTTTTTGTTTTCGAAAATAAAATCACAGATGTGGTAAGGTTTCATTTAAATGAAAAATCAGTTTTTTAACTACAACTTAGTGGATTCACTATTCATCAAAAATTGATGTTTTTCAGAACAGTGCCAAAATTTCACCCTAAGCTATAATTGATATTATGAATTAAAAAATGGTGTCTATTTTAAAAAATTCCAAACATATAAGTTGCATTAATTAATTTTATAATTAATTCCCACCGTCACAACACATAGCGTGTTTTTAAGAAACAATATATATCAAAAGATTGACAATTGTTTATGTCCAATTTCAAAGTGAAATTAATTATAATGAACACCATTGGATAAAATGGTACAAATATATTCTAATTATAATTTATGACCACCCAATAGTATAATTTATCACTGTAAATTATTTTGATTAAAAAAGTTTTTTTAATGTATTTTTCACTATTCATAAAAAATTGGAAGTTCTCAGAATAATACCAAAAATTCAACATAGGCTAATTTCGATATTTCAAATCCAAAAATGAAGTCCGTTTTGAAATATAAAATATATATAATTTCAAAAAGTTGGTATTACTATTCATAATGGCTATTTTGATTGGTTGCGGTGTGTTAGAATCTCGAACTTGCGTACAATGCAAACTATTGCATTATTGAAAGAGAAGCGTATAGTGGAGGCTTGGGGTGTTACAAAACTAGCTCAAGTGGGGTTTTACGAACATTGAATCTCGGTGAAAATGTCGTATAGAAACCATGAACATCAGGATTCTCATAGATAAGCCACTAGAAGGAGAAAACCCATAACCTAGTGGTATCCAATCTTCATCCATATACATATTTAGTGTTATAATCATCAATTTAGGTAAGTGAAACCATGTCATATCCACTTATATATCACTAGTAAGCTAGTAATATTTTATCCACCTAGTTACCCGTGTTTCTGTTGGCTCAAGTACTTGTTCACATATCCCTAACACATAACATCTATACACAAAAGTCAAGAAAAACAAAGAATGCATAGTATTCCACTACTTTCACACCCAACCCCCATTTTATTAACTTACACACACCAAATAATTTCCCAAGCATTCCTTTCGCCTCTTAACTAATTTAATAAATAATTTAAAAAGATTCTAAAATAATTCAAGTAGGCACTGTAAGGCTTTACATACAAAAAAACAAAATATCATTTTTAGACCAAACGCACACTAGAACCAACACATTTCATGATTAACATAACATAAATAATTTAATAAAACATTTGAACAATTTAAAAAGCATTAACTAAAGGCAAAATAAAGGTTTACATCAAAAACACACCCAATTTCACATGAAAATGAAACTTTAAAATCAAACACATATCATAACCATATCGAGACATGATTTTCAACACTTATATAATTTAATAAATCAATTAAAAAATTTATAGAACACTTCAAAACAGAACAGAAAGATTTTACCCCTTTTCACAACAATTTTCAAGACAAGCCCCTTTTTATAAATCCGTACATAACCCAAAATCATTTTCTAATAATTTTTTTCATATATTAAAACAATTTATAATTTATATTGGGAACTATAAAACATTTTCAACATGCTAAATTATGTCATTTTACTATAATAACTTACTTCCAAACCTATCCTCTCATTGTGTGCCATTGAAAACTTGTTTTACACCATTCAAAAATCCATAAAACCTTACCATGAAACACCACAATATAGCCCACACAAAATATAGGCACCTTCCATTATAAAATCCATTCTCAACACATAAACATGTCATTCACCTTAAAAATATAATTCAAACCCAGAAATGATACCATATAACACTTTTATAAATTTAAACAGTCATATTAAATTCATCAAATAATTCTATGTCATGAAACCACCTTCCTCAGGTAGAGAAATTACTGGAAAGATGTGTGAAACCCCATCCGCACCTCAAAAGAACCCTAAAATGGAATGATTTTCCCAAAAAAAAAAGAACAAACCCTAATAATCTAGATCTAAAACTAAATCTAACACCCACCCATTGGAAAACTGAAACCGAAAATAAGAGGAAGAAAAACCTTACGTGGAGGTAGACAGCACCTACAGTAGAGGGTGAGGGGGGAAATGGGAAGCCTAAGAGGTTGTTCGCACAAAGAGGGGATGATGGAGGGAGGCCTGTATGCTATATGAGAGTTTGGGTCATGCTATAGGTGTCTTCGCTGATAGGGGTTCATGCTGGAGGTTGCTTCAGCTAAGAGGTGGGTGGTGTGAAGGAAGTCCAAGGGAGATTAGGGTAGTGGAGGGTGGTTACCGGATGGGGAGAAGGGAAAGGGGAGGGGTAGTCATGCTAGCCAGCAAGGTGGATGCCAAAGACTAGTAGCGCGTAGGGTAGGGTTTGACATATGATGGAGAGAGGTGGAAGATAAAGAGAGAAGAGTGATAGAAGAAAAAAAGAAAAAAGAAAAATGAAAGAATAAAATCAAAAGGGATGAAACGAAAACCCTAAAAACAACATTAATAAAAATAATAATAATAATAATAATAATTTTATTAATACTAATATCATAATAAAAATAATATACTTAACACTAATAATAATATTAAGAATAATATTCTCAAATAATAATAATATTATTATTATTATAAAAACAATTCATTGAGTTTGATTTCATTTTACTTGTTTTATTTTATTAACCCATTAATGCATTAATGATTATTAATGTTAGGAAACTAGATGGTTTCCCTACACAGCCCTAGAGATCGTGCACAGACCATGTAGTGGCTTCTGCCCATTCCAGAAGCAACTGCATGGGTACTCAGGCTGACTACACGGCTTCTGCTAACTGTGCGGTGTCTACGCACTGGCTTGAAATCCAACAAGATTCCAATCTTCAAAAATATATATGAGGACCGAAACCCAAACATTGATGTTCCCCACTTTCATGAGAAAGGTGACTCTAAGATAGTCATCCTGGAAATCAACGGTGACTTGGTCTTCAAAAATCCATAACTTTTACCAAAGTTGGAATACACCCTCTAGCTGATGGCCCAGTTCCTATCTCAACCAGAAGTTACCAATATCCCTCAATCGGACAAGGGTCGAGCTAACCCCATGGATAGCATAGTTGTATCTCTTACAGAGACTATCAAGATGATTTGATTACCCATGTGGCACACCAGAGATTCATCGCCCCTATCACTCCAAATAATGATGATAGCCCACAAGTAAGCCACCTTATCACCAGAACCTCCCTATCAGGACCCCCAGGTCCCCTTCTCTTAGTGATAGATGAAACCCCCGACTGGAGGACACCATTTTTTGAGTATCTCCAGCATGGAAATCTCATGACATATCAGGCTGAGCACGACCGAATTTGATGTCGCACATTATAGTTTACTCTCTAGAGTGGTCCTGATCTTTAGAGGATCATCTAAAAGTGCTGGTGTGAAGGGGTTATCCTCCGCTTCATTTAAAGAGTTGATATTTCTTAGGTCATGTAGGAGGTTTATACCAGTTCATGTGGTCCTCAAAAGACCGGGCAGAAACTTCCTCACCAGATCCAGAGACTGGGGAATTTTTGGCCCTCCATGTTCCATGGCTGCATTGAGTTTTCCAAGAGGTTCCATGTGTTCCAAATTCATTCCAACATTATGCATCAGCCACCGAATCCTCCCCACACTACCAATTACTCTTGGCCCTTTGCTGTCTGGGGACTCAATGTCATGGGACCATATCCATCGGCAATAGCTCGCCAGTTCCTGTTCATCCTGACAACTACAGATTTCCTCTCCAAGTTGGTTGAAGTAATTACACTCAAGGAATTCAAGGCCCATTATATCATTGAAATTGTGATCTCCATTATCATCTAATAGTTTGGAGTCCCTCACACCATCCTCACAGATTACATCACCAACTTCTTGGCGGCCGAGTTGAAGAAATTGTTTGCCAAGTACCATATTCATTCTAACCACACCACCCTCTATCATGCACATTAAAATGGGAAGATCGATGTGTTCAAAAAACCCTATATTACATTCTAAAAAATGGTTGGTTAGAACAAGAAGTGTTGTTTGGAAAAGCTTCCTAATTCCCTCTAGGCATATTAGATGATGACCTGTAATTCCACACTGGTGACCCGATACTCACCAGTGTACGAAATGAAGGAATTCATGCCTATAGAGAATCCGTTTACTTCGTTACGCACAACTTTTTATGATAAAAAAGTTCCAGATAAAGTAGCTAAAATCTGTTTGTCTGAATTGGAATCCCTAGATGAGAATAGGCTTTGTGCCCTGCACAATCTGGAAAGGCATCCAAACATGATAGTTAGAGCTTTCAACAAGAAGGTTTGCCTCCTCTCTTTCTTGCAAGGTGACCTGATGTTGGCCCTAAGAACACCAATGATACCTGGTAGTAAACCACCAAAGCTAGAGTCCAAATGGGAAGGACCTTACATCATTCATAAGGTTTATCCTAATGGAGCATACTCCATGGTTTTCATGGATGGTGAGATGATAACTCCTCTCACCAATTCCATGTTCCTTAAGAAATACATTTCTTGTGAAAACCGGGTCCTACATGACCTTAAACTGTTATGTCCTACATGAAACTAAAATGTATGTTGTCCTATAGGATGTTAAAATATATATGGTCCTATATGACCTTAAACTGTTATGTCACGCATGACATTAGATTGTATGTCGTCCCGTAGGAAGTTAAACTATATCAGGTCCTCCATGACCATAAACTGTTATGTCCCGGAAGACCTTATATTACATGTCGTCCCGCAAGACATTAAACTATATCGGGTCCATCATGTCCATAAAATATTTTTTCCCGCATTACATTAAAATATGTGTCATCCAGCAAGATGTTAAACTGTATTGGGTATTACAAGACCTTAAACTGTTATGTCCTACATGAAATTAAACTGCATGTTTTCCCATAGGAAATTAAACTATATCAGGTCCTACATGACCTTAATCTGTTATGTCCTGCATGACATTAAACTGCATGTCATCCTGTAGGATGTTAAACTATATCAAGTCCTACATGACCTTAAACTATTATGTCCTGCATGACATTAAACTGTATGTCATCCCACGGGGCGTAAAACTATATCCAGTCCTACATGACCTTAAATTGTTATGTCCCACATGATATTAAACTATATGTCATCCTGTAGGATGTTAAACTATATCAGGTCCTACATAACCTTAAATTTTTAGGTCTGACATGACATTAAATTGTATATTGTTCTGTAGAACGTTAAACAATATCCGGTCCTACATGACCTTTTAATGTTATGTCCCACATGAAATTAAACTATATATTGCCCTACATGACGTTAAACTATATAAGTTCCTACATGAACGTAAATGGTAAAATGTCCTTACTATATGAATTTAAACTGCAAATCACTTTTGTGATCTATGTATGTCTTGATTTCCATCCTTGTGGGATACTTAGAAACGCTTAGATGCCTCGTCTTGACTCCTGCCCCCATATTCCTCTTTGATTATCCCACTTAGGTATAGTTCTTCCATAGGATCATGCATTGTGTCTTGTAGGTTTCTTTGGCCCCACTCATGTTAGGGTTACAATTATATCATCATGTTCCCTCTCCTCATTCTTCTATTCTCTCTTGTCCTCGTCGCATGATGTCATACTGCATGGCCTACAAAAACTATGTGTGGCATGATTCCCATCCTTATAGGATACATATGAATGCCCAGAAATTTTTTCTGTTAGCCCATCCTGAAACATCAAGATCTCCCCTTGGGTTAGAAAACATGGTGTGATATCGGCTTTTCCATCCTTTACATCAGCCTCATCATGATCGCGTTATAGATCCCTCTTCCTGGAGATCTCCACCTCTTTCACCATCCTACTTGACATCTAATTTGAATGGGAACATTTCTTCTTCACACACTCCCTTTACTTGGGAATTCATTATATTTCATATCAAAAAGTTCCCTCGAACGGTACAGATACATAACATAAGGTCTCACCTATCATTTCGGGCCAATGCCCTCAAGGACCTCGAATGACAAATTGATACAAGTCCTGCATTGTGAATATGGTCATCGGTTGACACTAATTTGTTGTTCCAATTTCATGTCACACGATATGGATGTTATGTTTTGAACAAGATAAATAGTTACCATTCGTCATTGTCACCACCCCCACATGTCCTAAATATTGGGTGTAGTGGTTCATGTTTTCCCGCTATCCCTTTAAGTGTCATTCTTCTTTGGGTAGGAGTGCGATTCCAAATTCTGTACCCTTATATGATGGGGAGATCCAGGTCTTATTCCTTGCTTACCACATTGCTCATCACTCATGTGGGATTAGGAAGTTGGGTCTGGTCCTACATGACCTTAAATTATTATGTCCCGCATGACATTAAACTAAAAAATTTTCAAGACTTTTTATCTCAGGTCCCCCTCCTCTTTTGGGTCCCTTGACCCAAGTTCTCACTCAGGATTGTGCGGTATGGCCTAGACTCTATATCCTCATTCTTGTTGGGCTATTTTTTTCCACAATTCATACATTCCCAAGGGAATCCCATCTATTATCATCCTCACTACAAGTCATTATAATGAAAACTGGCTGGGACATCCCGTCTTGAATCCCTTGACCTTTTCAGCCCCCTGACCCACGTTCTCATTTGGGGTTCTACGATATGGTGTGATCTTGTGTCCTCGTTCACGTTGGGTTACTCGTCATGTCGTACACTCCCCTCACTGGGATACCTTTACCCTATTTGTGTCCTTACTGCAAGATGTAAAACTTCACAACATCTCCATGAACTATGTATGACTTTATTCCCATCCTCATGGGATACGTAGGACCGCCCGGATGTTTTGTCTTTGGGTCCAGCCCTATTTCGTGGATACCTCCTCATATCTCTGGCTCATTGCCCTGAGTTCTCCATAAGGTAGGGTATGTGATGTGGTATGGGATTATTTTATCATTAACATCAGGTTTGTAACAACCATTCCATGTACCTATTTCTTCTGAGAACTCCTCCTTCCCCTGTTCTACACTCATCTCCTCAAATTGGATGCCCTTGAATTGGTTCCCTTGACCCTTATTGGTAGTTAATGAATGTGCCCAAGAGCACTCTAGTTTAGGACCTAGAGTGTTAGATCCTACTTAGAAAATATCTCACCCATTTTTAGGCTTTCTGTTCCCCTTCATCTGAGCTTCTATCATCATTCACATCCTAAAGGACCCCCAAATGGAATGGATTCTCAGCCAAAGGGCTCTCCTACCATTTCAGGCCAACATCCTCAAGGGGTTTGAATGAAAAATTGATACAACTCCCATATTGTGAATGTGTTCAGTGGTTAATTCTCATTTTATGTTCCAATTTCTGGTCACATGATATGGATACTATTTTTCAAACATGGTCAACAGTTATCCTTTATCATCGCGCCAACCCCATCAAGCCCTAATGTTCGGCTGCATGATTCACATCATTTTCCACCCCATCATGTCCAAGTGGAATTTCAGAACTCTTGGTACTATCTCTCAGTTCACATTTTCACATTAGGAGCACAAAGCATCAGTAAGGCGTTATTTGGGGATCTACCCTGATTTCACCTTTACGTGTATTCAATGTGTTGCAAAGACCTCTTTCACACTTGTTTCTCACATCGAGTGTAGCTCACATGGGCTTAGGGATTAGATCGAGGTATGTGCTCTCTTTGAAGAGTTTTTCTTCCCTATGGTCCAAGCTATATGACCTTAAACTGACATCTCCTTATTTTTTCTCTCTGTAAGGAGTAAAACCATACCTCTCAAAACTATGTATATCTTGATTCCCATTCTCATGGGGTACATAAGAACACTCAGACATCTCGTCTTTGGGTCCAACTTGAGTTCCACTAATTATCTCTTCTCTTCACCCTTTTAGGCCCTGACTCATATAGGATTCCATGGTGTGGCGTGTGTGAGATTATGTCCTCATTCACGTCAGGTTTTCAATAGTCTCACCATGTACTCCCCGTCTATAAGGTAATATCTCCTACATATTGTCCTGCATGACATTAAAATGAACTCTCAGAACTATGTATGGCTTGATTCCCATCCTCATGTGATACGTAAGAATACCTAGATGCTTTTTCCCTAGGTCTAGCCCCATATTCTCTGACCTTTTCTGTTTCCTTTCCCCAAGGTTTCTCTCCCATAATTGAGCATGGTGTGGTGTCGACCTCATCCTCGTTCACATCGAGTATGCTTTATCATCCCATGAACATTCTCCTCTAAAACCTTGTTTCTTCTATATTTTTCCAAGCCATATGATGTTAAACTATTAAGCCTAGTCCCACATAACTTTAAACTATTTAATATTTATTTAACGACATTAAAATGCATGGTTGGTCCTATCATACGACACTAAACTATGATATTATTGTCCTGGCCTAACAAAGAAAAACGATACTACATTGTGATGTCCTCACTTGGGGGGGGCATCATGTTGGGTATTGGTCATCCACCATATCATTTTTCAATGCCTATATGTGGCATGATTTCTATAATGACACTAGGATTCTTTGTCCTTGGTTTATCACTTCACAAAAAACACACATCAATCCTAAAGAAAAAAAGAAGATCAATAAAATGTTGCTTCTTTTGGTGCGTGTACCAGACCCACATGATCTTATCATCCCTAGAACAGGTAACTTTCCATGCCATATCCATAACTACATATGGCTTGGTTCCCATTCTCATGGGGTACATAGGAACACCAATGCGCTTTTCCTTGGGAAAATCCTAACTTTCATTATTGGTCCCTGGACCTAAGACCTACCCATGGAACACATGGTGATATGGGCTCAAGGTCTTCATTCACATTAGGTTTTATAATTACATCACCATCTGTCTCCCTCAATCCTTTCCATCTATGGTCGAGATCTAAGACCTTAAACTAAGATCTCTGGCCCGAGCTCTAAGACCTTAAACTGAGATCTCCTTTAACATCCTATTTTCAAGGAATAAAGATGACATTTCCATAACTACGTGTGGATTGATTTCCATTCTCATGGGATACATAAGAATTCCAAGACATTCCCTCTTCTAGTCCAGCCCTGGTAATCCTAAATCCAGCCACCCCAACTTCTTCGGCTCGTTGGCCTGAACTCTTTCCAAAACATGTGGTGTGACAAGTTCCTCTTAGGGTTCTCATTCACATTAGGATATGTACCATGCCACACTTTCCCATATTTGGTAACCATGTAACTGCAGCTCTACCCTGAACAAGTTTAGTATGGCCGATAATAATTATGGGATGCACCAGTTTTTTCACTAGAGAGGGTTCCCTCTACTGGCATTGGTCCCCCACCATGTCATGATTTAAGAATTGTGTTTGGATTGATTATCATCCGCACAGGACACGTAGCGACGTCTGGGCCATTCACCTCGAACCCAACCCCAGGGTAATTAGTCCTTTTGTCCCCTTGGCCACGATCATAGTCCAGTCTCTATGACCATAAACAATGAGCCTATGGTCCATGTAACATGAATTTAAACTATTAACCTTAGTCTAGGAAGTATGACCATAACAATATGTGCAACTCCCTCATTATATGACGTTAAAATATTCCATTCACAATATGCATTTTTATGATGTTAAACTATAAGGCATTCCAGGTCCTTACTAGGGAGGTCCTGTTCGGAAATAAGTTTGACCCTTGATCAAGCTGATGCTCCCACTTAATGTTTTTTCACCGCGATGGTGTAATTTCAAGAGTGTTGGAATCTATTCGAACAACCCATCAATCTCCCCCACCCTTTGTGTACCCTTTATTCGGACCCTCTCCCTCTTTCACGTCTAAAAGATCCCCTTAACAGTATGGATGCTTGGCCAATGGCTCACCTACTATCTTGGGTCGATGTTCTCGAAGAATAATGGATAAAATTTTGAGTTAGGCCCCTTGTTTCAAACATAGTCAGTGGTTGGACCTCGTTTGTTATCCCCATTTCAGTCTAGCACAATAATGATACTATGTTCCCAACATGGTCAATAGTTACCCTTCATTGTCATGCCACCCCTATAGCATTCTTATATTTGGGTATCATGATTCACACCTTCTATTACTCTCTGTTAAAATTAATTCTACTACCCCTGATATTTACCCTGCCCGTGCACTAGAGCACATTGTAAAAATAGCACTTTGATTATTTGAATAACTTCTCTCTCTAGTCAGGCCTCCCCCCTTTTTCTTCCCGAATGTCCGAATTTGTTGTTCAAACCCTGGATGCCCGAAGCTTGGTCGGAACTCTCATATTTGGATGGCACAACGAGGTACTAATCCCTTGATTCTCACATCGGGCCTTCCCCACGTGAGCCTAGGGATTTATTGTTGGATGCTTCATGAATGTAATAGATATATAGCAGAACAAATCAAATAACGGAACCCATGCATGAATATAGCATAAAAAATCAACGCTATAAAGTATGTTTAAAATTTTTTGCGCATTACTGCACCTGAGGATCGACCGCTCCCATGGATGGGTTGAGCTCTTCGATAGAGCATTACAGCTCTCCCACTCTCGGGCTTATGGTGTCCAAGATCTTCTATCACCGGTTTAATTCCTACTTCTCTTCAAAAACAATGGGGCATAATTCGTTATCCACAACCTAGGATTGCTCCTCATCTGCTCGGATGGCGGCCATCTCCTCAGAATATTTCTTTATTCATTCTTCGGCCCCTGTCAGTTGGGCCTTTAGGTGTGACATGAGTTATGATAGTTTGTTGAGGAAAGCCGAGTGCTCGTCTACTCATGCCCTTAAATTCAGAACCACTCCTTTAGCCTCTTAAAGCCTCATGATGTTCACTGATTTCCTCCATTTCTAGCCCTGACCAAGGTTGTGGTCAAGCTCCTGAATTATCTCATCCATGAAGTCCTAAATGATCATTTGAGGATTCTAGGCATCTACTCCTTCAGTGCATAGCTCACACACCCAAGAATGAAGCCTCTACATCTAGTCTATCCATTTCACATTAAGAGTATTCCTCATGAATATCTTGATCACCTTCAATGATCGACGATAGAATATCTTGATGTCTTCTTAGTCAGAGGCCATCTCATCTCTGTCCGCAGAGCCAAAAGGTTCATGTGAAAGAAACACCTCAATGAACTCATTAGAAAGATCTAAATCTAGTGTCTGATTGGGTACATCAGGACCCATTTTGTCCAGTTGATCCTTGTCGTCGGATCCCACCTCAATGATCTCAGGCTCTATCCTGCTGACGGTCCCACCAGTGATCAGAAGTGTTGTAACATGGTCAGTTCAAATGTCTACTTCTAGGAACATAGGTGTTCCCACTGGAATGGAACCTCCAGGAGCTCCAACCAATCTTGCCAATGCAGAACATTACATTTGAAGAATTTTGCATACATAATGTGAATGGATGGGGGTCAACCTGAAAAATGGATGACAGTCACCGCTTTTGTAAAGGAGACTTACATAGATCAAATAGTTGGTCTCATTCCTGAGTTGTTTCCACCAGAACCCCAAGGCATGGACCTCTATATGTTGTGGGGAATTAAAAAGGCTTTAGTAGGACCACCCTAGGTGTCGTTGTACTTCCTGGCATGATGATCATCATATCCACGGGTTCAGATCCTGAATTTCATGCAGTTGCATCTAATATTGGGTGGGAGTGGGTTTTGTGTATGAGGCCCTCCTACACAGTTCAAATGTTTTTAATGAGTCGTAAATGACCTAGATGAAGACTCCAGGGAAGTGGTATTGGGTTTTACCTCAAGATCCCTTGCAAACTCTTCAAGCTCCGGGTCTAAATCACCGACATCACTCTCCACCAAATCACTCCCTCAACTAGCTTCCTCCCCTTAGAAGGACTCAAATGATTCTTTCGGAAGATGGAAACTCTCTCTTAATTCCATGTCTGACTACTGTAGAGGGCATGTTCGATCTAGTAAAACCTTTACCCAATCCATCATTTGACGCATAGCACCCTGGGAGTGCACAAGGTCCTACATATCGACCATGTATTTATCCACCTCCACCTGTGATACTACAAAGTCAACCCTGACAGGGCCGATCCCCAAAAAATCCATCCCAACAGTGTTTAGGTGTTTCCACATCTCAGATGGGCCAAATAATTTCCTGTTGATGTCCCATATTTCCCAATCCTCTAGGAAGATATAATTCTACGGTATGTCTATACGGCTCAACCGCTTCCCCAGAGCCCAAGAAAATCTCAGGCAGAACCCCCTTGTCGGCCTCCCCTCCGGATGACTCTATCCCTCTAGGTAACTAGATCCAGTGCTATTTCTTCCATTTCAACTGGTGTGGGCCTCAACAACCCTATAGACCAACCACCACGAGAGGTCCTCGCTACCATCCGGCCCCATCATCGAGGTTGGGGAGACACCCGTTCAATGACCCAGATGGTTTTCTACTTCAACGTCTCCCATGGGTAGGTCACCTCCCATATCTTGGCATACTCCTTCACTAGCCCAAAGATGGTTTTCGACAGAGGAATCTTGTTCGCATATTACCATCCACCCGCATGAACATCAGCCACAAATACCTCATCACACACGGGTTCTCATCATGGATCACCCTCAAGTAGACCTGCAGGGTTAACCGCTACACATACCGAAACTATCTCGTGAAATAGTGTGGGGTGTATAGTTTGTAGAGAGACTCATGCTCAACTCATTCCACTAGGACTCCCCCTCCAAAAAACAGGAGGTAGGAACAATGCTCTTCCATTCCGTATCTTCATCAGTGAACACACTTGTTGACAACGGGGTCGGGTGGAAGTTGAAGTCATTTGACTTCCAGACCAAGTTCGACACCAATGAGGAGGTCATCTTAGTTAGAAATCTCCCTACTGTATTAAAAATGGATGAGAGAAAATTCGATCCTAGAGGGGAGATGGGGTTTGGATATTCATAGATACCACTAATATGCACCGCTATCCACCCATACAAAAGGTGAAATGGTTGGAATATCCTATGAGGATTTTTCCCCTTGCTGATGTGATGAAACATATTTTACAACATAGTGAGCATTGGGATCCTGATTTTGACCCATCCCCCTATCGCCAAAATGGACTCCATGATAATCATGCTCGGTCGCATGCCCATGTTCGTTTATCTCACCGGCATGATCCAACCGCAGATAAGCGCCACAATGAATGTAGCTAACCTAACCACCAGTTGTTGCTCGGTACTGACGCTGAATCCACAGGATTTCCATTGGATATCCTCCAAGATCCTCTAGTATGAGTGTTCCTTGCCTCGTTTATCCCCCTTCGGGAATGTCCGTGGCCTCATAGGGAACTGCCCATTTTCCATGAAATTCAATAACTACTTGAACCACCGTAGGAAATGGACTTCCCTCACTGATTGTTTGTTCTCCCCCAGCACTAGGTCCATAAATTCCCTTTATAGTGGTAGAATTTTCTCGAAGTCCTCCCATTAATTAACAACATAGAGGAAATCATCACACATCTCCCCTAGTATCAAGACCCCTAAGATATGATGCAGGTCCCATAGGCTGATGTTGACCGCTCCAGGGTGCAAATAGAAAGTGCTGGTCCTCGACAGCCATATACTTAGTAGATCTGGAATAAACTATTTCCAATGATAAATTTGAATTAGTGAGGACCATGCTTTCTCATTCAAAACCACTCGCCTTAGCTCTACCCCGAACTCCTCACACGAGGCACATACCAATTTGGCCCAAGCCCAATTGTCCGTAAAGATTCCACCCTAGTGTGGATCCCATTATTCAGTACACCCATTTTTTGGGATCCCCAGGGACGCCTTTAGAATATTTTCATATAATGGGGGAGATGTATTTAGATTTAGTGCCTTCCATCCGATTTCTTTCACATGGTTGTATAATAAATCGACATTAATAGTTGTGATGTCCTCCTAAGCATGGATGTCGGCTACCCAGAACCACTGGCGCTGGCACGACGTGCTCTTGAACCAATAATACGAATCATCCTTACTAACTTCTAGAATGAATATGTCATCCCTCTGACCAAAGCCGTACAAAGGAAGTCTTTTTCAAATTGGGTAGTTCTCCTAGTTTTCTGACAGAATCATTACTAGTGAATCATGATTTGAATTGTTTCGAATAAATTCACCAATTCCCAAGATATTATCCATCTCTTCTCTCCTATAATCATCTGCAAGGACATACCTGGTAGCTTCAGCATGGTCCATTCAGTTTTCAGAATTTGGACCTTTTTGTTCTGGTTTGCAAAGCACATTCACGAAGCTCATTCATGGAGATCATTCGCAGAGCTCGATCTCAACCAGAAATCACAAAGCTCTACACCCAACCTAGAAAACAAAATTCATGGAGCACACCCTCCCAAATTCAAAATACTTGCTATACACTATGAGACATAAAGCCCAATTCTTGGAGAGAAATCATCGACTTTGCAGAGCTTCACGAATTGAGAGCACTATTGCCAAAATACGAAGGTGATAAAGGAAAAAAGAGAGGTCAAACTCCCCTATTTATAGGTGACGATCTCTTTTTCTTCACAGTGTGTCCATCCGTGATATGTTTTTCAGTGCTCTCAACTCATGTGTCACTTATCCGCATCACGACCCCTCTTCATGAGCCTACTTAGCAATTGGCATAAAAATTTTCCTGATTTCCTCTCAGACTTAGACCCTCATTTTCTCCTCAACACCATGTATGATGGGGGAATTTGCTGGTGCCAAAATATGTGAATAGGAAAATAAAAAACAAATAAGAAACTAACTTCAGAGAGGAAGCCTCACAAAGCCATTTCATGGATCCCCCGTAGTACTGTGGTCAGAGCAAAGCCAGCACATTTGTGAAGCCGACACGAAGCAAAGTGGTAGGAGGATCCGTGATCTGAAAGACATTTGAAAAGTTTCCACAAAGCAAAGAAACTGGAGGCTCCATAATCCAAAATACATTTTCAAATCCTCCGTGAAGCAAAGAGGCTGGAGGATCCACAATCCTAAAGACATTTACGAAGCCTTCGCACAGCCAAGAGGCAGGAGGCTCCATGATCTAAAAGTTGTTTTCAAATCCACCATGAAACAAAGGGGCGGGAGTCTCTGCGATCCGAAAGATGTTTGTGAAGCTACAATAGATCAAAGAGGTGGGAGGATCCATGATCCAAAAGACATTTTTGAATCCTACACAAATCAAATAGTTGAGAGGATCCGTAGTTACAACAAAGTTCCATGTAACTTTGCGTTGAGCGATCCATGCTTCGCAACGCCTCTGGCCTATAAATACTAGGCTCCCCTCGAACCCAATGAACGGATCCCCCAACCTTTCACCTTCTTATCTCTCAAATAATCAAGAAATTTCTTCTCTATGAAAAAATGAACTCTTCAAGGTACATGAGCATCATCGAGTGCCTTTACCTTGGCCTAAATTCAACCCCTCTTCTAAGATGGATGCCCTTCGTAGAGCCCATGATCCTTCGCAAAGGAAGGGGATCCCCAAATGGGATTGGGTCTTCGCAGAGCCTTATGATTCAAGAATTGCCCTCTATGAACATGAAAACCCTATGCTAAGGGAGAGTCACCATGCTTTTAAAAGCACACTACTTAGTAGTGCTATGATTCACAAAGAACCCTTGCTTCCCGAAGCCTTTCTCTCTGAAAGCCTTTCAACTTCGCGATGTACCATCCATATGCTTCTATTTCTTATTACCAGTATAGGAAACCTTACTTCACGAAGAATACCCCTTCATGAAGCCCTTACACTACATGGAGTTCCAATGCTTCACGAGGCCTCTTCTTGTGGGCCCTTTTGCTCCGCAACCCCTTTTTCTATATAACCCTCTAGGTTTGTACGAAGTGATTTAAAAATACCTTGGGTGGTATTTCATGTTGTGTTTCTTTTACTCATGATTATTTTAATAAGCATGCTAATGGGTATTTATTCTTCACAAATCCACACTAATGTGGGCCCCTTAGTGGATCACTCCACTACACCCCCTCACCACGACATTGTTCATGCCTTCCCTTCCTCAAGGGTGGAAATGCATCAGTTATGTATGACCTAGGGGTATGGAGTGAACCCACCTCATCCAAGTTGTAGGATGTTAAACATCCAAGAACCATTGTCCTCAACACATTACATTTAATTTTTACCTCTCCCCATGCATCATAAATGGGGTGCCCCGTCTCAGAAATTATCCACCCCCATTGGTCTTCACGAGAGTGAGATATTTCTCACAAGGAATGTGATCCTATTTGTTGGAACATCGCCTACCATGGGAAAGGGAAACCACCATGGAGTAAGACCCTAGCCTTTCTTGTAGTAGGTAGTACCCCTATGCCTCCTCTCTTCTTCGGTGCCAAATACTAAGAGGAGATATTGGAATATGGGCCTTCATTGTCTCTTACCTCTCCTTATAGGCTTTGTCTCCCCCAAGCCTTCCACTTAGAGTTTGTCACAATCTCAATCCCTATGGGATGCTAACCATGCGTAAGTCCCTATTTCTTCTTTGGGCTCTTAACCACGCGTAATCCCCTGTTTCCTTTTCGGGCCGCTAGCCATCTATACGCCCCACTCCACTTCTCACGGATACACCTTTCACGATGTGATCTTCAGGTCTTTTCTGTCTCTTTTTTCTCACACCGATCATGTCTCACTTGGGCTTAGAGTAATCATTGACCATGGAATCCTTCTTGGAAATCCTTATAGTGTAATACCTATACCATTCTAAACTACATGGACTTTGATCCTTTCCAAGGCAAGGTACATGGGAAGCCTCGTAGAGGTTTATTCCCAACACCTATTGGTCATAACCCCCTTCATGTCGGTTCACCAAACAATCCCGAACTATGTGGACTATCATCTTGGCCATGTAAAAGTATGTTGGAAGCCTCCTTGAGGTTCATGACCAACATCTACTAGTCCCGACCCCTTCACTTCGTTTCACCTTTGTCCGACCTGACATTAAACTCTATACACCACTTTTCTTCCCACAAGATGTTAAATTGTACCCATTCGAATAATGTAGGCTTTGATCCTTGTCTCCTAGGCAAGGAATGTATGAAGAACACCAGTGGTCCAACCCTAAAAGGCAGTAAGCTGTTGTGTTCCTCAACAAGTGGTAAGTCATTGTGTTCCCCAACCATCCATTAGCCATCCTCAACCCCATTCGGCGATAAACTATTGGAACCCTATTCAGCTGTAAACCATTATCAACCCTAATCAGTGGTAAGACGTTGGAACCCCATTCAAAGGTACGTCGTTGGAACCCCAACCAGTGGTAATCCATTGTGATACCCTAATCAATGGTAATCCATTGCATTCCCCAATCGATGGTAACAATTTGGATCTCCATCCCATGGTAAGCCATTATGATCCCAATCTAGTGGTAAGCTGTTGTCGTCCCTTTCATTGGGACCCATATCTATGGTCCGTCCCAGTGGCGTTAGACTGATCTCGGGATGCTTACAATGTGTAATCCCTAGCATGTCATCAGGTCTTTTTCCTCTTCATACACCTTGATTCTATGCCCCCATCCTGAACTATGTGAATTTTGATCGTTTCCAAGGAAAGGTGCATTAGAAACCTCCTTGAGGTTCAAGCCTATCACCCATGTATCATCCTAGTCTCTCCCTTGAGGCTATGTGTTTTGGGAAGGTCATTCCCCATCCCATAGTTCCACTTCCTCTGGGTCCCATCCATATGGGTTGCCTTCTCAGGTGTCCCGTCACACCACCAAACTATGTGGACTTTGATTCCCTTTCACGGGGATATGTAGGAAGTCTCTTTCAGGCTCTATCCCAATACTACCATCACCTTTACGATGGTTTCATCTCATTCTTGCACCACTTAATTCAACTCTCCATCATCCATACTAATTCTTTCCTAGGCCACCACATCCTGGTAAGATCATGTCACTAACTTTCTCATTTCTTTTACTAGTAACCGGGTAACTAACCATGTGTTAGCCCAAACACCAGCAATCCCTCCCAGGGATGCACCCACCTAATACACTCTCATAAATGTTCTAATCAGTATGATCCATCTCTACTAGATGTTAAACTCATGGCATACCCTGTGTTAAACATCAGAAGCTAAGGAAAACCTTAGAGACAAGTCTATGGAATATAATTTATCGCATTCGATGTGGGATGCCTCAAGCTTCTGCACCCTCGAGAAGACCTATAAAAAAGGGAAGAAACTTACATGAACCTGTGTTCTAGCGCCCAGACGCGCCAGCGATGTTCAATGTGACTACTCCCCCGGCCAAAGTTTGCTACCATGTCAGGACCCCATGGAATATTTTGATGGAAGTAGTGTAATTAACCGTCATCCACAAGGATATGGCACCGGGAATGACATTCATGAACAACGAAATAATTTTTAAGGGAGACCCGGACTAGGTAATGAGTTCTGAGGAAGAATCCACGGAAAGATAAAATGAAATCCCATCATCCTGTTTCGATCAAGGAGAAAACATCCTTGAATAAAGAAAAAATTTCACCTACCTTTGGAAAGTGGTAATTCTGGGCAACAACTACACATCCTCCTCCAAATAACAGATGGATGCATGCCAAGATGAAATCGTCTGAAACAGTACTGCATCAAGCTCATGGAAAATGTTTTAATTCCAAATGGAATCCTTGGTTTCATCAAAAGACTCGATATACTCAGACTCCAATATAGAATCAGTGACAATTGGCTACTTTGAACATTCCTAGGTCATAGATGCTCTATTTTTATAAAAAAATATCCTGACTATGAATTGTTATTATTATTATATGTTCGAAAAATAACATCAATATAACCCCTAAGGACCATATTCTCATCTCTACCATATGTTGGGAACATATCCCTATTTTTTGTTATATACTTAAGTATAGCCTTAATAGTAGACTAATTCAGTTCTCATAGATCGGTTAGATATCTACCTATTATTCACAATCCATAGACAATATCAAGTTTTGATCATAACATGTCATACATTATTGATCCAATTACTGAAGTGTATGAGATATTAATCAATCTCTCTTTCTCATGGTGTGTCTAAGGAAACATTTTCATAGGAATATGGAGACCTTGTGACAAAGGAACCAATACAATATTATATTTTTCCATACTAAAAATATTTAGTATCTGGTAAATATATGTACTTTGAATTTTTCCAATAACCCTATTGTATCTATCATGAATGATATCGATCACATTAATATAGGTTGTCTCACCAATGTCCTTCATGGAGAAACATTATATTAACTATTTGTTAATATACTATAAGACTTCTATTTGTTTCCAATAAGTAAAATGTGACCGACATACACTACTAGGATAATGAATGCATTTCCACTAAACCACTTTTAATCATATTGCTCACATTATTTATTAATAAAACCAAATTCATTTATAGATTCATCGATTCAAATGTTCCCTAACTTGGTTTCTTTAATTAATCTATTAATCGATCTCTACTAGATCAATTTCCTTTTGGAATCACATAATGTTATAAACTCTTCGGGTTGTGTAATATAAACAACTTTTTGGAGGTTCCCTTTAAGAAACGTAGTTTTGAAATCCATCTTCAAAATCTCATAATCACGAAACAATTCTATAGGGTGTCGAATATTTATGGAATTAAACATGAAAACTCGTGAAAATGTTTTATCATAATCAATTCCATGATGTTGTTTAAACCTTTTATCCACCAAACTTTATTTATAGTTATTTTTATTTCCAGCCTTGTCCTTATTTCTCATGAATATTCATTTTCACCCTATGGGATTGACATCATCAGGTGCATCAATTACAACCCAAAATAGGTTTTAATACATGAAATACATTTCAAAATTAGTGGATTCTTTCCATCTTGTAACTCTTGAGTTCTCTATTTCCTTTTCGTAGGAAATAGGTTCATCACTATCAACCAATATTGACTCACCATCATTAGTGACTAGAAAACCATATTTATATGGTTATCTTAGCTCGCTTATTCTCTTATGTTGTACATGTATTTCAAGAAGTACATCTTCCATGAGAATTGGTGGAACCAATTCTTATTCCAACTATTCTGCATCTTGAACATCAAATTCATTGAATTCAATCTTTCTCCCACAATCCTTTTTGAGGATGTTCTCCCTCTTAAGAAAGACGACATGTCTAGCAATAGTTAGTTTCTTGTCTAAGGATTTATATATATATAATCCATTTGTTTGGATGGGAAACCCTATAAAGATACACCTTGTGCCTTGGGTGATAGTTTTTTTCTAAGAAGGCCTTAACAAATGCCTCTGAACCCCATACATGTGTATGTGACATAGAAGGCATAATTCCACTCCATAACATGAAGAGGGTTATGTTTTATTCTTTAGTTGATACTCGTTTTAATGTGTATATTCTGGTTTGTAATGAATATCCCCAAAAAGCATAAGAGAAGATCTGTATGACTGAATATCAACCTTAATTTATCGAATAATATATGGTTCCTCCTTTCACTATTACCATTACATTATGGTGTGTAAGGTGGAGTGAGTTAATATTGAATCCCAAATTCCCATAGAAAGTTGATACACTATTGTATAAGATATTCACTACCTAGATTCGATTGAATCTACTTTATCTTATTTCCAAGTTGATTCAATATTTACTTCTTGAGTTCCTTTAATTTCTCAAAAGACTCGAACTTATACTGCATCAAGTAGACATAACCATATATACTCAAGTCATCATTAAAAATTATATAGTACGAAAACCCACCTATATCTTCCATTGGAAATGGTCTACACGCATTAGTGTGTATCAATCCTAGAATCTCTTTGTCCCTTTTACCCTTACACCAAATTGCGATTTGGCCATTTTTACTTGTAAAAAAACATGGCATATTCCAATTGGTTTTAGCTCGAACATGCCTAAATAACCATCTTGATATAGCTATCTCAAATTCTTCTCATTTACGTGACCAAGGAGGTGATACCATAGATGGTTGTTATATGAGTCATGTGAACATGATTAGTTAACAATTTACAATACCTGGTTTTCATTATTTAGTAATTAAAGACCATTATTTAAATGTTCCATACACTAACTTATATTTTTCATCAGAAAAGAAACAAAATTTTCAAAAACCTGAAAATAAATCAATTTTTATCTAGGCATGACACGAATATTATGTTCTTGGTAAAAGTTGGTACATGATAGAAATGATTTAAAACCAAAATAATTCTATTTTGTAATGAAAGGTGGTAGTCACCAATAGCTATAGAATCCACCCTCACACCATTGGAAGCTCTAAAATCAACCTCTCCTCTAGAGATCATTTAGAATTTACTTGGTTCCTACATTTCTAAATAGATGAGAGAACCATAAGCTATATCTAATACCCAATGTGTTGATAATGTAAGATAACACTTGATAATGAACACACCTTTTTCTTCCCCCTTCTTCTTAGCGCAGTTCTTCTTCTAGTGGGATGTCATTCCACATGAAAAAACATACTACCATATTTTCCTTTCCCTGCATATGGATAATATTTTTCTTGGATGAACATTTCTTTGGAGATTTAGACTTGTTATGAGTCTGAGGATCTTTACCCTTTTTATTCTTTTTCTTATCCACCATATGAATTGTCGGTTTTTTAAGAACTATGTCATTATCCAATCAAAGAATCAAGGTATGAAGTGATGAAATAATTTTCTCAATATTTATCATATTGTAATAAAAAATAGAACTTGATAATATGTTCAGTTGTGATGAAATTATGATATTTATAGGCAACAGGTCTAGGAATTTAATCCCTAAGATGTCTAGGAATTCAATGAGGCAAATAATATCGACTACATGATTCCTAGATGATTTTGAGTATCATAAAATATTTATAAATAAATAATTATTGATATAATTTATTTCTTTTGTGGTTTTCTCTTTATTAATATAACAAAGGTGATACATCATGCTATATTCATCCATGAAATCATGTTGCTTCAAAAATGAATTGGTTATGAATGATAACATAAAACACTAGACATTTGTATCATCATTCATATGTTTGTCATAGAGAGATAGAGCATCATCAGTATCTTCACTATGAGGAACATTAGATGTTGGTTCTTCTAACAAGGAAAATTTTCTTTCATGGTGAAGGATAAGGCACAAGCGCCTTTTATACTCTTGGAAATTTGTGTGGTTGGTAAGTTTATTCTTATGATGTATGGATCATAGTGATATGTTTGATGAAATGTTTATTAATTTATCTAAATGTAATATGAGTATAGATTTGTTACTTTATCTGATAATATATAGACAAATAAATTAATATAATTTTTATTAATGTCCCACTATATTATCAAAAACCTTATATCCCTCACCAATAGATTTGGAATATCATATTCCTTGGTAATTATAGTGGAAAGGATCTGGATTCCCCTTCTCATTACCCCAAAATTGGTTATTTAAGAAACTTGAATTGTTTTAGGTAGGGATTCCAGATTTCAACTGCATTAACTCACATAAACTTGATATGTTGAGCAGAATCCCCAATCCTAAAATCCATAAAATAGTTTTCCCTAACTCTTACCTCTTAGTTACATAGAGACTCTATATGGAACTCAAACCTTAATATGAACTAAGATAAGTTATCACAAAACATCATGTATGAATTCCCCAATAATTAAAAGCTCTCTAACATTGGTCGGTCAGTCATTTTGAACTACGGTTCTATTTTAAAAAAATTAGTGTAACACTATACCGAATTAATATATTTTATTGATGGATTTTCTCTTTTATGTATAAATTTCAAATAATTACGTTTTTCATATGATTTTAAATATTAATTGGATTTAATTATGTGGTTATCCATGTAATTGATAAAATTAATGCATAACCAAATTTATTTTAGTTCAATCTTTTATTCTAGTTAATTTCATTAATTCATGAGATCGAGACAAAAATCAATAATGAAATAACGATGATACTTGATAGAAAAAAATAATATAGTAGTATAATCATGATATTTTATTAATGGTAACATTATTTAGTGGATGATAATCTAATATTTGACCTAGGGGAGAAACACCTTGAACCAATTAAGGATCATGTGACAGTTCTACACATATCCACCTAAGTATCTCTCTTGGATTGGTTTGCCTTAACTCCATACTTAAACCACCTCCACTAGCTTGGGAGATCTATCCATTACATATCCTTTTCCAAACACAAATCTGGGGGAAAAGGATTACATAAAAGAAAATACGGTCACCCAGAAACTTGCATAATAATAGGGGAGATGACACACATGCCAACAATTTAATTTAATAATAAATTAAATGAAACCAACTACATACAATGGTATGGTCTAAGATCATGATCATACACATGCATGAAAAGAATTATATACTTAATAAAACTAGCATTTAATTCATGATAATTCTTATTTAAGATAAACCTCACATGAATCAATTAATTATATTCATTAATTAAACAATTATTTTATCTTAATTATCAATGAAATTTCCTTGAGATACTCATGCATCAAAATTTTTGATATATTAAATAAATTTATTTATAATTAATTGTGTGCATATAAGTACTCTGGAAGCAACATGGTGAATACCTATCCAAATATATCCAATTATTATTATACTCATATACTATTTACTCAAGTGACATATGGCTTACATGAATTATCTCACTCTTTCATGGTGTGTGCTATCACCATAATGGTTACATGAATTACATGATTTTTCGGTTATGTGTTGTGATTCAATGAACATAGATTAATAAAAATAATAGGTATCACACATGATATGTAGATATGAACATTACACATAAATTTATTAACCTTTGATCACCATGATAATCACATCCAAATATTTCTTCTTAGTCACTCTAGATTCAAGTGTGGATGGTGGAGGAATATCACTCTCTGTTCTTATGAGAGTTCTTGGTGAGGGTGCTCTCTAGTGCTTGAGAGGATTATATCTATCTATCGATCTTCACAATAAAAAATTGAATTGTCTTGAATGGAAACCAATATAAATGAGTTTAAATAATTCTAGTGTTTATAAATAAATATTTTCATGATTTATCTTTAATATTTATTTAATCCCTTACAAAACCCCTTGCCTAAATAATAAAATTATTATTATTATTTTTCTACATTATCTTAACAAAGAAATTACCATAAATATTATTTAATCATATAATATTCAATATATATTATTTCTTATCGAACCTAAAAACTCAGTCCCCAATCCCTTCACAATATTTATTAGTCCTTGAATAAGGGATATTTACTTAAAAAATAAATATAACAACATTATTCACCAATAAACTAATATAATTTATATTCACTAAATAAAAAATAAATATTTACAAAATATTGTGCTCACATAATATTCTATCATAAAACTAATGATGAAATATATGTGTTCAAGAATACATGAACAATTACTAAACCACATGTGAGAATACTATTTATTCAACTTGTCAAATAATAAATAATAATATATTATTTAAATTAGATTCTAGTTACACTTAGTGTGCGACCCTCTATGCCACTTTCCTAGCAGCTTTAGGCGAAACAGGATAAAGTCCAAGGTTATAGTTTAGAAACACAAAAGGCATCCATAGATAAAGAAGTTAATGTTGCAAATACATAATACCTCATATGGATGCTCACTGTGTAATATAATCCCTTTATCATGATATCTCTAATCAAGTAGGTTACATAATAGTTCCATTAACCTATGTGCTCGATGTATCTTTATTTGGTTTTTTGGAGATAGAATTTGTCTATAGAACACCACAACAATGGATTTATTTAGGCTATATCATTTCCATAAAAGGGTCTGAGATATCAACATTAATTAAAGAGAAAAAGAGAAAAATAATTTATCACATTATTAATTAATGAAATATTACTTTTTATGCGCTAAACGTATCCTTCATTTTCGTGAGAATATGTCATTGTGAATTTTGTCTATATATCAATGTAGATGACTCATAATACACATTAATAATAATCATAAATTCTAAGGATCAATACACATGTTTATAGATAATAACATCTAATGACACATATAAATATGTATTTCCTACTAGCGGGTCTCATTTTCAAAATATCCTACACTAGATATTACCAAAGTTGTACACTATTAGAAGGTTCGTCAATGTATAATCAGTCTCTACATTAAATTTCATGTACTGTTTGTGTCACTAAAATAAAATCATTCAGTTATTGATCAAAAATGTAATAATTGTTTCATAGGGTTTTCATCATAGTGGGAACTGCTATTACCTTTTATTGAAAAAACTACTCTTTGAACATTATCAAATACTATGTTACATGGAAGAAAAATCATGACATGATAATGATTTTATTAATATTCACTATTGGGAGTATAAGTTACAAGAAAGTACATAAAAGTTTGTTCTAGGGAATAAAATCTTACAAAAACCATAACCAAAAACATTCTTCAACCCTCCCAGGGGTACAATAAACATATTGAACCAATTTTTCCCTAGGTAAATTAAGAAACAAGACACCCTATAGAGGGATACTCTATTAAAAATAAATCCTAGTAAAGCTCATTCTATGTGAAAACTCATACAACCAATGATAGTCCAAAAATGATCATTGATCAAAAGATTGAACAAAAGGGAATCTAGAGATGCTTATTAGACCCACATCATATCTAATATTAGATACACCCATCCACACATGAAACCCCATGATGTCGTCCTATCCAAAAAAATCCCTATCAGATCCAAACATCAACAACATTTCCATAACGAAAAAACTCTAGGGACCTCAAACCCATATCAACCTCCACTCAATGATACTCTTTCATAACAGGCACACCATAGTGTAATCTCAACCTAGAGGCTCCAACTACTCCAAACATTGGGTTATCAACCTAATGATACAACCTTATCAAACCTCAATAAACCAATACTGATATTTGAGTACCCTAAAAAGATCCCATTTTCACATTCAATATACCACTTGATCCCATATTTCTATAATGATTAATGTAATACCAAACAAAACCCCCTAACAAACTCAATATAAGTCGACCAATGATCTCATGACCCTAACCTATGCCTCACATCGCAACCTCTCCCTCGAGATGAAAGTAAATCAAAACCTTGAGGAAATAAAACTTCAAAACTCACACAAACTAAAACACATTTCAAATAGACTATCATACCCCAGGGTTTATACCATCATGTTCTACATAAAAAAATTGAAATTGAGTACCTAAAATTGAAATTCTATTTTTAAGGTGAAAGAATAAAGGAATACCAACCAAAGGGAGAGTACACAATGATTATTTCATGTATACAGTGTGTACCACCGTTAATCCCATCTATACATGTACCAAATCCCAACAGAGTATGTAATTTGATATACCTGGAATGCCTCCCTCATAAATGTTTTTCACCATTCAAAGGGTTCGTGTCTGTGTACCCTGTAAGGATTTTGGTCATTTATCACTCATTGTCTCTATCTCTGTATCCTACATGACCATGTTCCCCACACATTGGGTGTCTATCCTGGCACTTGTCTATAACCTGAGTCAGCCTACATAATGTTTCTAAAACACACACACCATGAAATCCAATCCTTCTAAACTTCCATAATGAATAAGAAAACATGGAAAGAGTTTTTTAAACTATATTCCATTTGATTTGGTTTCCCGAATGTAAATCCCTTTCTATCAAACTGAACCCCCTTCAATTTCACTAGAAAACAAACCAAAAAACCCTAATGGTTCTCCAAAAAAATAATTATAAGGATTTAAAACATATAAAAGTCTAATATATGGGTTTATTAGTGGAATAAAATAATTGACTTACCTTGGGGTGTAAAACACCAAAGATTCTTTCCTAGAGTTGTCTACGAACAAGTTATTCCTGATCCAGGTCTAATCCATTGACGAAAATGGTGATCCCCTCTCCCGCACTATATTCTTCCTCTTGGTTTCTCATACAACAAAGGGGGAATCCCTTATCTCTTATAAATAAATCCCCATGGGGAGAAAGAAAATTAAATAAGGAAAAAAATAAAAACTCTTTAAAAAAGAATAAGCTTAGTACTGACACCCCGAGATGAGTTTATAATCTTCCTATATAAAACCCCCCATTTCAAACACAACTATAAAGTAATAATTTCAAAATGAGGATATTTTCAAAACATTATCACTCAACACACCTAAAATATTTATTTATAAATATTTATTAAATAGTCCATAAAAATATGAATGGATCAAAATTCCACTAAACTCTCATCCTAGGGTAACAACGTATTCTGAGGCATACAAAGTAGTAAAAAATATTATCAAAGATTTTATACTATGATAAATTTTCATTTTCCACTAAAAGCCCCTAGGAACAAAAATTAAGATTTCCCAAGATTACCTCAATATTTAAGTTAATGGGCCATTAAAAATCTCCACCATAATTTATCTCACCCACCCCCCCCCCTAATAAGAATCAGTGTCTAACTAGATGATAGACATGAACTACCTCATCTATCAAATTTCATAAAAATAGGGGTTCCCTATCTCTGAATTATATATGTTCTTCCAATGCACAACATAGACAACCAAACCTAGATGCAATTTATTTTCATTAAAAATAAAAAAATTGATCCGAGGACAATCCCAACCACACCTCAAATAAAATGTCATATTTTGTTTCCAACTAACCACATCCTCAACCATGTAATAAACCACCATTCATGACTTTTTAGGCCGAATCCTAAAAAAACACTCAACATCATACCCTGACATGCCCCTAAAATGAATCACCCTTAGATCATTCCAACTCAAACCAAAACCCAATACTGACATACAGAATACATACAACACACATCTGAATTTTAAAAGTGGTATTTTATAATGAACCTGATATATTCAGATCCACCAACACAATAGTATCTCGGTTCTAGAAAAACAATCAATAGATTAGTATCATAGAGATCACAACACTTTTATTAAAAATTCCATTCAATCGTGACTAATATGATTCTCTCTACCATAAGTGTATCCTCACAATCACCAAGAAAATAAAACACTAAACCAAATATATCATGCTATGTCCCCTACCAAATGAAAGGAATTAACATGACAATATTACTCCCACCTGAGTGATAACATGATTATAGAAACCTCTAACCATTACATTCTAACCAAGAACACCATTTTCCCATACCAAATAACTCAGTTAATATTAGGGTTGTGAATTCAATAGCCTATGGTGAACTTCCCCCCCCCCCCATAAATATTACCTCAATCTGCTCTTCGATTGATGGCCTCAATAGTTCCACCACCGCAACACTACACTGGATCCCCTAAGAGACAAAAAAGTCTCAACATACCATAACATGGTCCATATAAATGATCACTGTTCCAACTATAACTTATCATAACCATCACACAGACATATCCTCAAAAAAATATTTATACTAAAAATACACAAAATATACCACTCTAATCCACAGGGTAGAGTGATACTCCCAGCACCTATCATGTCTCTCATTCACCAACCTACTCACCCTCACCGAAGACCAATAGTCATGTTCTCATTGATAACCTAATCACACAACTAAACTGAATCACACATGTTCCACACCTTAAAATATTCATTGAACATACATAAACCAGTAAACATACTCCTAATGTAGGTAGGATTCATTAATATGGAGAACCCTCAATGCTCCTCTTCCAAATCTAGGTGCCAAAATCCAGCCACAATTAAGAACACGACCACCTCCAACTCAAGAATCAATCCAATCAATGAGATTTTACTTACACCCCCACCATCCCACTAGAAGAACAACCAAGACCTTCCAAAACCAACAAGAATAAGAATCTATTCAAAATTTTACACACAAGACAACAACAAAGATAAGATCACTCTTAGTGATCCATCTCTAGAGCCCAAGGAATCCATAGACCTTACTAGAAAAAATCATCCAGGAAACCACATCATCAAGTAAATTTGATCCCAATCCAACCAAACCTCGGGTATCCTTCCCTTCTTCAATCAAAAAATAGGGCACCAAAATCCCTCAACAATCCACTAGGGTACTTACAAAAACCTCAATGAAAGGAATGTATTTACATAACTTAATAAAATCTCATCATAGATCCACTTGAATTTTAAATAGATTAAAATACACATGGTACAATAGAGTATAATTCTACCAAAAATAAATAAAAGAAACTTCTATATAAGTTATTTCTGGAAATTTGAAAAATTGATCATCCATAACTCGTAAAATCATACATAGGCACATGCAAAGTGAATCCAATATTCCTAGAATAATGCTTATAGATTTCCCCCTTTATAATGGTACAAGAGCTAAAAACCATAGTATATCACAAATCACAAATCCTTATCTTAAGTGCATTGAACTATGTGAAACCATACAATCATAACATTAAATGCCAATAACAAAAAAAACCATACCATGGTAAACAAGACAACACATTGAAAAAGGTGTTCACAAAATACAATTATGAGTTCTATCACAAGCTCAGATTCATCCCTATAGTACCTTCTCAAAATCAAAAAATAAGATAGGATCTGAAGTATTTATTTTAACAAACTAGCATAGGTAAACCCAACTTGTCACCTAATTATCCTCACCATAATCCCACAAGCACACCTCCCTATACTATAGAGGCTACTAAAAATATGTTATTGTATAATTAAATAAATTGGAGGGACTATACACTCATATTTAGGTGAACAATAAATATAAAATAACAACACAAATACACATCGATGAACTTCATAGTATAAAGGAATAAGTAAATAAATAAAATAGGATTATGATTTAACAAAATAGAATGTTTCCTATACACTCACATTCATTACCAAACACACCAATTTATCACCCAATATGATAACTATATATACATAATAATATAAAAAATAAAAAATGTCCCTACTTCCAATCCTATGTTATACCTCGAACCTAGTCACCAATTTACATCAAACTGCTCCAACTCAATCCATAGATACCACATGAGTATCCCCACTTGATCATCGAACATTGGGCCTCCTATTAATGATATTTAAAACCTTTGATCTAACTAACACTATAAATATAGTATATATTCACACCAATGTTTTATTATTGGGGGTGTTAAATAAATTCTCAGATGGGCCACCCCAAATAGTGGTACCCAACTTCTTCCAACCTAAAAACTACATGAACACTTGATATGAACATCTTAGTTGTACAATCACTTGTGGTATAAAATAAATAGAATAAATTAAATCATCATTGACACCTAGGTTCCATAAGCCACCCTAGATCGACCAAACATACTTTAATTTGTTCCATTAATCCCAGAACACATGACTCATGAAGAAACATATCTAATAGGCACCACTCCAAAACCATAAGAAATATTATGAATGTGTTACTCTATAACAGAAATAAGTCATAGAACTGAGGATATATCCTTAAGAATCCCATATGACCACACTCAGACATACTAAATCCCTAGTACTCCATTACAATGATATAAAAAGGAAACATGAACTATGATTGACATGGGAGAACCTTCTCTTATTCAAGTGGTCCTGAAAAAATAACTGGGATATATAATTCATCCTAGATGTCCATACTACCTTATCGAGACACCATTTACGTTCACTAAACATCTATAGACACCATTAAAGAGTGCTTGGTATCCATATACATTTACCTCATAGATAGTATATTGCTTTAAAATTGGTTGTGCTCATCCAGGTCCCTCATTAGCTCTTTAAGACCAACCTAACACAACCATTCGGCCAACATAAGAGCAATTTATATCAAAATAAGGGATAAATCCCTATTCAATAATATCCCAATGGAATCCTCAAATATTTATTACCAGATAAACAAACATTCTCAAACACCTCTTTTATTAACAATAAAAATCATAGGTAGTTCAATTCCCAAACCCAACAACAACATAAAACCCCCAACATGGACTCTCATCAACCCTATCCAGTTTCAATTAATCATAAAGAAACCATGTTCCACTAGACACATCATAAAATATGGAATCTAATAAGGGGGATTCACCATCAAAACTCCAAATTGAGCCACCAAGATTGACCCAAGAGAAATATCAAACATTCGATTGTAACTAATAAATGGACCTTATTCAACAACTAACTCAAAAAGGAGTCCACTAGAATCCCTTAGACCCACATGATATCTAAGATTATTTTCAACCTTTCATATTCAAAACCCCAAGATTTCATCCTTGTCATAAAGGACCTATTTGATCCAAACCTCAACTTACATCAACATTCCACCCATAAGGGAAAACTTCACAGTTCCATTGGCCCCATATCAATCACCACTCAATGAAACCCTGCCATACCACAAAACCTATAGTTCTATCCTATCTTAGAGGCTCCAATCAATCAAAATTGAAATCAACTGGTCCAAATAACCAACTCACTCAAACCTCAAGTAATTGGTCTATACATCTTATAACACTACAAAGATATCATATAATCATCTAAGACATCACTCTATATCATCTTATAGGAACCATTTGTGTAATTAAAAATAAAACTCCTTAGTATCATTAATCCTTGTTGACCAATGATGTCATGACCCTCACTGAGGCCTCGCATCATAACCCCGTCCTCTATAGGATTTTTAATCAAAATCTCATGGAAATCCCACAAAAACTCCTCCTAATAAAAATAGCTCTAAAATATCATTAATTACCCAAAAGGTCCATACCATAATGTTATATATGGAAAATGAACCTAGAATTGACTACCTAAAAGTAAAATTATAGATTAATGGAGAAAATAAAAGAAAACCCAATCCCAATGGAGAATACATTGTCTGTACCCCATGTACACAACAGATACTTCCCATGTACACGTTATTCCTCCCATAATGATGGAATTTAATTTTAATGGGGTACCTTATTATGTAGGCCATAGGGAATATAGAAAATTTCAATACAAGGCTTCCGATTTTTTACCACACACAATCTCTCTCCATGTATCATACAAAACTATGTGCCTTCACACAGGGTGTCTAAGTGGCCATTCAGCTACACTTCATGTCTTCTTAAACTGTGTATTAGGAACACAGACTTAATATAGTCCTCATATTATACTCTTTCATAAACATGAATAGAAAAAATCATGTTTCCTTGTGACTATATGATGTCTGATCATGTTTTCCAAATGAAAATCCCTACCAATTGGCCTAAAACCCTTTTTCTCCCCTAAACACCACAAAACGACCCTTAAGGGACTCCCAAAAACACATATATGGATTTAATACTTAAGAAAGTGTAATATATATAGGGATATGGAAAAAGTAAATGGCCTACATAATTTTTTAAAACATAGAAACCCCAGTCTCGAATCCATTACATTCACTCACTACACCTTAATCTCATTCTGATTGAATAAAGATGGTAATGAATTCCTCTCTATCTCCCTCTTCTTTCTCTCATCGAGTCACAAAACAAAGGGGGAATCCCTTCTAATATTTTCAGAAAGATAAAAGGTGGGAAAATGAAAAATAAAAAAAGAAAACAAAATAAAAGAAACTGAAAAGACCATGAAAAGGCTTAATACTTATCTCAATTCTTTGTATGAGTTTATACATCACCTCAATAAAACATCATTTTCAAACAAATCCACCAAGTTAAAATTTTAATCTGAAACACTATTTAAAATATATCACTAAATTAACATATGAAAATAATCAATTTACAAACTATCTAGGATAGGGAATTAAATATTATAAATAAATGTTATTTATGTATATAATTGACTCAATTGGACTCATAAATGTGGCCCTGTAGAGATGCATCCACTAGGCTATGCCCCAGGGGGTGAAAAATTAATATTAGTTGATTAAATATTAAATATTATGTGAAAATAAATACATCATAGAATTTCACCAAAACCCTTTTTTAGGTTAGATACCATATTCTGAGACAAAATTAGTGGTCAAAAAAATTTCGAAGCATATACTAAATAAAATTGAAATTTGACCCCTTGAAACCTCTTAGGAGAAAAAATTTAAATTTCCCTAGATTTTTTCAACTTGTAATGAAATAATAAATTAAAAATATTAACTGAATATATGTAATAAATATGTAATAAATGAATATAAAAGATAAATATAATAGGTACTAAAAATTAATAATGTTATCAAAAAAATTATTATAATATTTATTTATTATCTAATAGGTTATAGGATATACAAGGCAACTCTAGACTCAAGGAAAAGATTTATTTAACAATATCACCATTAATTAATGATTATTTATTTTAAAATTCATATTATGCGAAACTACATTTTTTATATAAAAACCCATATATTTTAATCTTCTCTAGTTATTTATGAATTTTACATGTATTATTATTATTTCCCTCACCTTAGGTTCACAACTCAACTAAATGGATGCCTGTGAATAGAACCAACATTATCTATTAATTTTTGTTGGAATCCTTATCCTTTATTTCCATATTATTTCTATTTTTATATGAATATAATTATTTTAATATCAATTATTACTTATGGTTAACATATATTAACTTTTAGTCCCTTTAAATTTTTTAAAAGGGATCTGTTAAATGTATTATGGACTTGTTATTTTTTACTTTCATTAAAAACATATCAAAAGAATATTATTTTTAGAATTTAATAATGAGCATATTTTCCAAATTTTATCACCATTTTTATTAATAATGATAAATCTTCATATTTCCATTATTTTCCAAAGAAATTAAAATTTCTAATTTTTGAATATTTTACATTAAAATATAATTTGAAATAAATATATGGGTTTTCTTATAAAGTTTTAATTATTTTAACCTATATTCTCATATGTAATATATTATCTCCAATAATAAAATATTACATTCTTAAGAGTTTACCATGTAATAATATTCATTTTTTTCAATTTAGGGGCTTATTTTCTCCCGTATGAATTTATAGTTAATGCCTCACCTTATTCGTATGGTTTATATTATCTATCACTCATTAACACTCCATTGAATTTATTTTTCTCATTAATATCCATGTTCTTTAATCTAATATACATATTATATATCATTTAATCTATTTATATATTTAATTTTAAATTATTGACAAAACTATATACCTATTATTATATACAAGACAGTTTGAAGAGTGGTTTCCAAGAAAGTTATTACATTTATTGACTATGGAAATATTTACATTATATATACATGTTATTTAAATAATATGTTTTTATTATTTGCTATGATATGTTGATTATGTATTATATTTTTTATTCATGTGTTTTATATGATTAATGAATTTTAATTATTTAGTGATATGTGGGTTCTATAACTATATATCCCTTCAATAGATCAGTAGGTCTCATGAGAAAAACTAGCATGTGAATTTGGTGTATACATTACAAAGTTATGTTTGATTTCTTGGAATGAGGCCTCAATGATTCAATTATGATAATTGAGATTATTAATTATAACACTATAAAATCAATTATTTTTATATTTATGATATTTTTAACTCTATGTTATCCATAGATATATTAAAGGCTCATGTCAATAAATTTATTCCATAATTGAATATTATTTATTATTTCCATATTTATCATAAATTATTTATTCCCTCATAGTTTCCCATATATTCTACCCCTTAAGAAGTATCTGAGATCCCCACTTTATTTATTTTCTGTTACCTAGGGATCTTAAAATAGAACTTTGAATAATATTTTGGATTTGATATAAGGAATATTAATGTTTTCAATGCGTTTTTGAGATTTGTTTTATTTTTTTAAAATTTATTATGTGTTCCACATTTTTATCTAGCCTCCTGAGGCTATTAAATTATTTGATAATATGTAATTTATTTTATAATATTTTGTACCAATATAATAAAATAAATATATACTCTGGCATACTAGATTCTTTGTTATTATAAGTTGAATAACCTCTATTCTAGAATTGATCTTTGTACTATTGTAAAAGTTAATCTCACACTATATGTCACAAAAATAGTATCCCATAATATTTCTCCCCTATAAGATCTTCCAATATCCCCTTAAGTTAGAACATCTCCTTCCCACCTTCTATCAAAGGAACATAATCTACTTCCTTTAATGAGAGTGAGACTACCCGATAAATCCTCACCATCAAACTCACAATCATTCTTTCATAAGTGAACACAAATATTGTGGTTCTAATAAGAGAATCTTAATCTCTACTAAAGTTAGATTCATCAAACCCATGTAATTACTTCTCTACTCTAATACAAAATTTATAATCTTCTAGAACCCTTCAAGCACCGAAGAACCATCTTCATAGCATCCCAATGTTCTATTTTGGGATTTTACATATAACTACTAAGTACTCCACTACTTGTGGAATGTTATGTGAAGTAAAAAAATATATAATAAATTATTATTATAAATGAAAATTTATAGGTAATCTTCACCATGAAAAATTTATTAACATTAGTCTCTATTACCTTTCCTTTCCTCAATATCATAATTTTTTCCAGTGGTGTGGTCACCTATTTCACCTTTCTCTTGTTTGAGCTATAACAAACTATAGTTTTATCATTGGAATGCCCCTTCTGATTATATAAATGTGTCATATTAGTAATTTAGTATTATAAAAAAATTTATGAACCATATGATATAACCAATTGTTTATTATTTTCCCATGATCTTTACATATAGAGTATAAATATACCAATTAATATTTAGAATACTATAATGTGACAAAAGGGAGAAACTAAGTTAACTATAATATAAGAATTTGGATCTACTTGATTCCCTAGAATGATCTCACTCACGAATAACATTATATAAATGAAATATATTATTACTAATGCAATATCCTTTTAAAAAATGAATATAATGAATTACTGAAATATAAGGTATATAAAGATGGTTGGGATCCCATATGACCATTACATATCTAACCATTGAAATAATAATTTGATCATTGGAATAATAATCTAGCCATTATTAATTTTAACTTGATTCTTATAACAGCATCCTAACATATGGAACTGTAAAATAATATTTAGGTATCTTATAAATTTAAAATTTATCAAATTGATACCATCTTGAAGATAAATAAATTTTCAAAAAATAATAATATAAGTGTTTTGATTTTAATAAATTATGAATTTACTTTTTATTTTTATAATAAATATATAAAATTTAAAAGATAATTATTTTTATAAAAAGATATTATACAAAAATAATATGTTTTATTTTAATGATAATATAATTTTATGAGACCATAAGTAATTTTAAAATGCAGAAGAAATTTGATCATAAAATTAAAATTACAGTTTTTTTCAAATAAATAAGAATTTTGTTTAAAAAATAAATTCCTCATATATGGAAAATTATTATTATAACATGGATATTTTTATAATTTATTGGTTGAAAAAATGTTAGTGTGAATTTTTGGTATTTTTCTAAAAAATTTGAATTGTTAGTGAATAGTGATGTACAATGTTATTCTTTATAAGAAAAATACATGATTTAGTAACTCATGGATAATATAATTAGTCATTATCATGAAATAACATGCACTAATTTATTTATATATTGAAAATAATGACCATTATTTTTTTTCTTGAGAAAAATAATAACCTAATCTATATTATATTAAAAAATAGACCTCTCCTCCCCTTATAAATGCCAACCCTTTTCCCCATACTTTATAAACTACTTATTTTTCCCATATTCTACCTATATATGTTCCAATACCACTATTTATATCTGAGGATTTCTATTCTTACAAAAATACCTTACCAATGTGTCTGAAGGGGTCACCCATGTGAGAACATCCAAAGATGTAATGTTCTTAACTGAACTATCCTTTAATATTCTCTTCTTCTTCCTCCTCATTACTTATTCCATACCACATTACATAATGAATCCATTATAATAAATATAAAAGAATTTTATTATGTTAATTTAATATCAATTATCCATCCACTTTTCATTTTACTCTAAAATGGAAGCGTTGTTCACATTATGGTTGGTTCACCACCTCCCTAAACAACGTACTTAAATTTTACTTCCATATTCAAGGAATGTTTTAAAAAGATTATTATGGTTAAAAATTATATAAATCATTATATTATATATATTTTTTATATTCTTTAATTGATAAATGGTTATACAGTTAAATAAAACTGAGAATTTTCGTCATGGTTGAAGAATCTGCCTTAATGAATTAATCGTAAAATGATAATATTTATACTCTATGAGAAATGTGTATTTTAATACTATTTTAATTTTAAAATAATTTAAAACTCCATTAATTACATTAATAACATTTCATAACAATTTTTTATCTATGTAACCATACCACAATAATTCTCATAATTAGCTATAAATTAACTCATCATTAGAAGCACAGAATGAACACCCTTCAGATAGAGAATATATACATGTTATCTAAATTAAATGAATCTAAAATAGCGTAAAATATTAATAATGAATCAAATATTTTTAACTATGTTTTAAATCGTGTTTTTAATAAATTTAATTTTATTATTTAGGATGTTAAGTGAAATTTTAGAATGAATCAAGACCTGAGGTAGTGAAACTCTCTGAACCAGCCTCTTTTCATTAGGTTATTTTTTTTATCTAAACTACCACTTTCACAATCTATTTTATGTTATTTATTTCTTATCAATTAAATATATTTTTATCTTATATATAAATATATCATATCATACCTTTCTTTGATGTGTTTATACATTCCATACATTCATTTATCAAAAAATTATTTAAAATAAATCTTGATTAGGGGGATCATTTCTACCCCTTAATGCATTAATGAAAAACTATATATAAGTATTTTAGAGATTCATGATATCCTAAAATAAAACTGTTTTAGGTTTAACAGTTTTTTACATTTGGTTTTAAATAAAATTCTATATCCTATCATTCTATAAAATTCTTTTATTGATTTATTTGAAACATAGTTTTAATATGTACGTTTCTATACCCAATTATCAACACTTTATCATGACTTTTTCATCGAAGAATAATCTCTATATTTGAGAAATATTATTATTAATTCAAACATGAACATAAAAAATATTTAATTACTTTCCCACTTTGTAATATTTATGAAATATAATTTGTCTTTTCATCTTGTTTTTTTTTTGTATTGAGATATTCTTCTTGATTATGTTTCTGATTGATGTTAGATTATGTTTTATGTTTCTCTTGTTTTTCAGAATATAACTCCTAGAAAGGTCCCCAAAGTTTTTGATGATTCATTACTAGTTATTGATTCTTTTTGAATGTTTCCTATTTATCATGATAATTTAGTTACATTAGAGGCAGTTTAGTGTCTTCAAGAGTTAAAGTGTCTCTTTGGGTTGTTGGGGACTCTTGAGGTTTCTAAGGTTTGCACTGATTTGGGTTTGATTGAGGGTCCATCCTTAGGACAATCAAAATTGGTTTTCCCACCATCCTTGAAAGTTGGAATGACATGTGATGTGTTTAAGTCCATCTTTTTCTTATGATTTATACCCATGGAGGTAAAGACAAAGAAGTGGGAATAGGTCATGTGTGTTCAACAAGGCTAGAGGACGATGAAGGTTTATGTTAACTAGTTCTTTGAGTGGGTTTCTAGAGTGAAGGAGATTGGAAATCTGGTGTTTCCTATTGTTTGTAAAGGATACCCATATGGAAAGAAGAATGTTTGGGAGGAACCTATCTTTAAGTAATATCTTTTGTTGGTTCTTGATTATAATTCATTAGATCGTTCATTGGTGTGCCACCAGTCTGGTCGGTTCAATCATTTGAAGCTGACCTGTCGTACCCCTTCAAAGTCATGCCATCATTGTTTCCATTTGGGTCTTCAGAAGAAGTTTTTCATGAAGAATCACTCAAAGAATGAGTTTGGTCAGGGGATGATAGTTCTTGACTATGAGGTAGAAGATGCTTCAGCCATCATAGCCCCTTCCACAGGTTATAAGGTCTAGCTCGCGCATAGTTAGGAGTCATTGTGGGTGTGAAACTCCGGTCTAGTTTTTTTGTTATGTATTGGGATTGGAATATTTAAAGTCTACTCATTCTTTTTTTCTAGTACTGAATTTATGTTGTCGTTGTAAGTTTATATTTTCCTTGACAGATCACGCGGGTAATGTTCTATTATAATCCATGAAGTTTTTCATGTCTGGATATGGATTTTTGAATCGTTTTTTTTTTCATTGATTGTGTTTAACCCTGGTGGGAATTTCTATAGGTTTAGCAGTGATTGTTTTGATATTTTAGTGTATTATAGAATTGAGGGGTGTTGTTTCCAATTTTATTTTTGGGTTAAGTTCTTATCATTGGTTTTCCCTAGTGTTGGGGGTTTTTGGCTTGGGTCGAGAGTTCTAGGATTCAATATAGGTGTTATCTTTCTCATGCTAAGGAAGATGGATTTTTTTGGAGGTTTAGATCGCTATGGGAATGTCTTAGTTCTTGTAGTGTTGTTATATGTATTTCCTTCATCTCAGTGCCCCGGTATGCCCGATCACCTTGTAATGGGCTTTCTATTTAAGTATTATTAGTTTGGTTTAGTTGTGTGGGTAATTTGATAGAGTTCAGGTTGGGGGTTCCATAATTCCATGTTGTGTTAATGGTGTTGTTCGGTTAGTGTGAAAAAGTTGAGTAAACCCCCATGGTCCTAGAGGATGGGTCTCTCTATAGTGGGTTTCCTATTTATTGTTTTGGTGCAGTTGGTTGGTTTTTGATGTTTCTATGTTATTTCCATTATTCTGGTGGAGAAAACCCCTCGTGTTCTCCCATAAACCACATGTTGTGTATTCTTATTGATTATCCAGGTGTGACCTATGGAATGAATAGTCACCCAAAGGTTCATGGTTTCTCACTGTGTGGATTGGGAATGGACTCAAATGTTTCTTAACTTTTGGCTTAGTGTATTTATGGGGGTAGAAAGTCTATGTGCTACAGAGAATTTTCACACCCAGACCCCATATACACTTTTATTTTATACTTTTTCTAGTCTCACATACTTTGGTCGTAATTTGAGTTTGGGTCCCAATTTCAAATTTTTTATGTTTGGAAATTTTGGTAAGTTTTGGGCTGGTGCATGGGAACCACACAGTTAGCAGTAACCATGCGGTCTTCCCGGGTGACTGTATAGTTTCCCACCACATAAAAAAATAAATTTGATGAAAACAAAATGAAAAATAATATAAAATAAAATAAAATATAAAATATGAAATAAAATTAAAAAAATGTATCAATAATGATGATGATGATATTATCAAATTTATTATTATTATTATTATTAATTTTATTTCTAAATCCATTATTCTAATTATTATTGATATAATTATTATTATTATTTGTATTTTAATTTTTTTAGACAAACCCTAGGGGTTGCACCCTTCCCCTTCCCCCTCACCCCATCCTGTGCATTGCCCCCTCACCCAGTGTGCACCACCTCTATCCGCCCTCCACCTCTAACTGAACAACTACTGTTGGACCTCTTATCTGATGGTACTTCTCCCTCTAGCGGTTCCCATCACACAAATCCACCCTCCCCTGAAAACCCCCTTGATTGTTTCACCCCTCTTGTGCACACGACTTCCCTCTACAACTCCCCATCCTTCATATCTCACCAGTTTTCTACTGAATCTTCATCTAATCATTCATGGGATGGATCCACCTCCATCATCCTCTCCTTTTCTTTCTTTGGTTCACCCTATCCATATCTTGAAAAGGTTAGACTGATCCTAGGGTGTGATGGGTTGAACTGATTCCAGTTTTTGCTTAGTTTAGGGTTGTGTGAATCATCTCCCAAGGTGTGTTCCTGCATGTTCTTGTAACCATCACCAATGGTGAGGCTGCTTATCATTAATTTGATTCTTCATCATCATCAAAGCTGAGGGTTTACAGTTTCTAGTTTTAATTTCACCATCTAATTGATGGTATTGTGATGTTTATCAATTCCTAGTATTTTAACTAAGGTGTGTTGGTCAATACTTTGGGGTTTCGAGTCATCGGGTCTAATGCAACTTCCCTACATATATATAGGTATATATGTATATATATATATATATATATGTTGGTTCCCCCATTATGTGTAAATTCATCCATGGTAGTGAATCTACATGTATGGAGCTAGGTGTGCCTATTTATATATATATGGAAATGCATACATAGGTGAGTGGAGACAGGTATATGCATATAATAATATATATAAGGATCCCCTTTCACATGATCATGGAAATGCTTGTGTGTGCATAGGGTATAGGTTTCCTTATCTATATGTGAAAATGAATATGCTCAGTGGGGGAGTTGCAGCTCTAAGATAGAAAGTTCCATGAGCCGAATGTTCAGTTTAGTTCTCCTTTGTGGTGGGATATCTATGAATTGGCCTTTAAATTTAAGAATCACTTATTTCTTGCATTTCACATCTAGTTGTTATATTAATTTTTTATATTGAATTATTATTAAAATTGTATGTCTTGTATTGGAGTGGTTTATTTCTTGTAGTGTATTGAAATAAATGGATTAATTTCATTTTTCACATAAATTACTTATTGAAATCCTCTATTTGCCTTTAAAAATATATTTTATATTTGACATGGTGACTTGGATTTCTTAAATAATATTTTAAGTGAATTTTTACTTTTGAAAGTGGAATATGTAGGTTCCCTTTTTCAATTGAATTTTAAATTTAAGAATACATTGATTGCTTGTCTTTTCCAAAATTATTTAATGTTTAGTTAGTAATTCATGGTTTTTATAATAATTCTAGTTATGAAGTGGAGTTATTTCCCATTTTATTTTAATTGTATAAAACTTTTTTTATAAAATTCACATATATAGTTTTTATCAAATTACCTAGTTGGCCTTTGTGAGTAAATTAGAGGTTTTAAAGAATTTCTTGGATTATAAATGTGTGTGGGTTGATCAAATATATTTCGTAAATTGGGTTCAAAAATTGTTTTGAAATTGGAAGTGGAATTTATTTATTTCTTTGGAAATAGTTTTTTGTATGTGTGGTTCTTTGATAATTGGTTTATCATGTGATGGTTCTGCGAGGCCTAATTAACACTTTAAAAATGGTTTCATTGGAAAACTATCCTTCGATGTTCATATTTCCTTGGTTTTGTACATGGTGTGGGAGGTCTACTATGTAAGACTCTCTTATGATCAAATAGATGAAATGAAATTGACTTTATCTTTGGGGTGACTCGGGGGTGACTTGTTGTGTGAGTTACTTATGTGTGATATTTGTATATGTTCGTATGATAGGATGATTGGTTGATATTAGTTTGATCATCCCCTTTTTATTTGTGATATGGGAACCTAGCATAGTGAGTTGATATTCAGTGAATGATTATTTCAAAAGTATTGATTATGCACTGGCTAGGGGCCCATATCAAAGGGATATTTTGTTATTATTGTTATGGGATTGGGCCCCTCGATCAGGCCAGGTAGGGCGATGATCGGGAATTTGGGTGACATGATGTCATCATGTAGGGCATGCCTTCTAGATGAGTCACATGTATTGTATGTTCTATATTATTCGTGAGCTCCTAAGTTCTCCCATGTATTTTGGAACATATTTGTCTATGTAAGATGATTTTGGTGCCTTGTGTGGCTAGTTACTCATGTAATTTTTTTATTTCCCTTTTTGTGTGGTTGTTTCTCATATTTCCTTTTGTGGTGTAACCTCTTTGAGAATGTGATAGGTTGGTTTGAAAATGTGTATAGAAAATAATTTATGTTTTTTTCACTTTCTTTTTCCTTTTTATGTAAATTAAAACATTCATTCTCTTTAAAATGATAATGTGTTTTTCTTGAAGAAGAATCAGGTTTTTAATGGAGAAAGGGAAATGAACCGTGATTTTTTTAAAGATGAAAATGTGTGGAAACCTTGTTTTATATATATTATTTCAAACTAGAGATTGATGGATCTTTTATTTAAAGGAAATTAAAATGAGAAGAGATTGTTTGGTCACACCTACTGATTTTTAATACTCACGCATATTTTTTATATTTATTTCTATCTTTGGGTATTTATTCTTTCTTGGATTCGATCCCCATAGTTTGAACATGGTTTGAGGTTAGTGAAGACCTAAAAGGTAACGTGGAGGTGTGTGAAGTTTTATTTTCATTTTGTTTCTAGCATTAATTTGTATTGTTCATTTTATATTTTTGTATTTTCCTTTTATTTACATTCCAAATCATTCCCACCTTTTTAATTTTGATTCCCTACACTAGTTTCCAGCAAATGGGGATCAGGAACACCCCTCGATCCTTGATGTAGGTTGAATCAGGTGACCGGTTCTGGGTCGACCTGGGTTTGTTCATGAAAAAATTGTATTATAGGAGGACCTTATTATTTGGGTGTCTAGTTGATAGAGATTAGGACCACCGAGACTTAGGAGGCAGGTTGTGGGTTGGTACCTGATCACCACTTCTCATGAAAATACTTGAGCAGCCAGGGTAGTTTGATAATTGTGTCTTTTTTCTTTGTCTTATATTGAGGGATTAAAATGGAGGAGATATGGTGTTACGTCATGATTTCACATGGAGTAGTGACCCATGTGGATTCTGAGTACATTGTTTAATATCCTCCTAGTTTTTTACTCTTACATTGGGCATGGCTCACTACCATGTCTCCAGGTTAAGCATGAATACTAGATCCTCATTCGAACAGTTTAGTGCAATTTTTTGTTCACTTTGGTTATGGTCTGTGTAATTGTGTTGTTGAAAATGAAAAGGGTTTTAGAAATGAAAATAATTTCATTTAAATGGTTTTAAAATGATAATATGGGTTTTAAATTTTTAATTGTTCTCTTTTTAGGATTTTTTAAATGGTTGGACTTTCTAATGAAATGGTTTTAGTGCGACCCATTGTTCCCTTTATGGACCTTTCCACCAGTGATGGTATGTGTGTGGAAATTTTGTGTTGACATGTATGTATGGATGTAGGTAAACACATGTGAAATGGTTCAAGGGATACTTGGGTGTGTATTTGGGATTAAAGGCATGACTTCGTTGTCCCAAAGTGAATTCTGAAGTGGTACTGATGTTGGAAACATACTTTTGTTCAATGATAGGAATTTAGTATCTGTAAAATGGACCTAGAAGAAGGATGTTGTGAAATTTAAATGAAAATGGTGGTTTTTTAAAAGATAATTTTTTTCTTATTTGATTTGTTTTTCTTATTAACCGTTTGTTTCCGATTGAGATATTATTCCTGATTATTTTTTGGAATGATGTTGGATTTGGTTTTATGTTTCTCATTTTGTTCAGAAAATGCCACCTAGAAAGGTCCTCAATGTGTCTGATGAGTCATGCCCAGTTCTTTTTTCTTTTTTAATGTTACATGTTTATCATGGTAATTGAGGTCTTTTAGAGAAAGTGAAGAGTCTTGAAGAGGTAAATCATGTATTTGGGTTGTTGGTAACTCTCGAGGTTGATAAGGTTCGAATTTTTTTGATTCAGTTGAGTGTCCAGCCTTAGGAAAATGGAAATTGGTTATCCCACCATCATTGAATGTTAGGAGGATATGTGATGTATTTATGTCCATCTTTGACCGATGATTTATACCCGATTAGGTAAATTTGAAGAAGAATTAAGATCTATTTTTTTCAATAAGGAAAGTGAATAATGAAGGTCTATGGTGACCACTTCTATGACTGGTTTTCCAGAGTGTAGGCGGTTGGAAATTTAGCGTTTCTAATTGTTCATAAAGTTTCCCCATCTAGAAAGAAGTGAATTCTAGAGGAACCTATCTCTAAGGAATATTATTTGTTTTTTCTTGCTTATTGTTCGTCAGACGACTTAGTGGTTTTCCATCAGTGTGTCTGGTTTAGGCATTCGAAGATGACATGTCACACACCTTCAAAGAACTGCCTTCATTTTGGCCATTTGGGTCATCTGGAGAAGTTTTTCAGGAAGCTGCAATCGAAGAAGGAGTTTTACTAGGGGATTCTAGTGCCTAACTATGACGCATAAGATGCTTCATCCATCATATCACCATCCATAGATCATGGGGTGATGCTTTCTCCCAGTCAAATGTCACAGGGTGTGAAACTCATGTCTAGTTTTGTGTTTTGTGTTGGGATTGGAACATTTAATTTCCTCTCATTATTTTATCCCACTATTTAATTTTTTTACATTGACGTATGTACATCATTTCCTAGGGAGATCATGAGGGGCATGTACTATTACAATCCAAGCAGTTTTTCCTTTCTAAATGTGGCTTTTTGAATCATTCATTTTTTGTGAGAGTTTTTAACCCTAGTGTGGGTTGATCTCAGTTTAGCTGTGCTCATTTGGATATTTTGTGTTTTATGGAATTTAGGGGTGGTGGTTTGGATTTTCTTTTTGGGTTATGTTCTTATCATAGTTTTTCCAATTCTTGAGGTTTTTTACTTGGTTATATAGTTCCAGATTTTAGTGGAAGTGTTGTGTCCCTCATGCTAAGGAAGATGGATGTGTTGGAGTTTCTAGATCTGAGTGGGAATGTCTCAGTTAAGGTGATTTTGTTGTAGGGGGTTTCCATCGTCCTGATTCCCTAGTTTTCTAGGTTTTATTTTAATGGTATTCTTGTCTAAGTCTTGGCAGTTTGGTTTAGTTGTGCGGGGAAGTTTAGTAGTTCATGTTGGGGGTTCCCTGGGTCTTGGTTGTGGTAAGAGTGTTTTTCTATTTATGTGGAATGGTTGAGTAAACCCCTAGGGACCCAGTTGTTGTGTCACTCTATAGTGGGTTTCCTATTTATATTTTTGTAGAGTTATTTGGGTTTTGAAGTTTCTGTGTTAGCTGAGTTCTTATGGTGGGGATAACCTCTCATCTTGTCCCTTCATCCTCATATTGTGTATTCTTATAAATTGGTCTGGTGTGACTTATGGAATGAATATTCACCATATGGTTCATGGTTTCTATAATTCATTATTGGGAATGTACTTGAATTTGTGTTAACTTTCAACTTGGTGAATTTCTTGGGGCCGAAAGTGTCTATAGTGGGGAGAATTTTCACAACCCTACCTATGATACTCTATAATTTTATTCTTTTCTCAGTCTCACATACATTGGTTGATTTTTGGGTTATGGTACTAGTTTGAACATTTTTGATGTTTTGAGATAATGGTAGCTTTCGGGATGATGCACGGTTACCACATGGTTACCGATAATCGTGCGGTTGGCCCAAGAAACATGTAGTTTACCACCACTAAAAATAAATAAATTTGACAAAAAAATAAAATAAAATAAGAAAGATGAAATAAAATTAAAATAATGTTTTAATAATAATAATGAGGATATTATTATTATTATTATCATTATTATTATTAATTTAATTATTAAATTTATTATTATTATTATTATTTCTATTATTATTGATATAATTATTATTTAGTTTCATTTACTTCTCATTTTTAGAGATACCTTAGGTGGGATCGCGACCTCCCCCTTCTCCATCACCCCTCCTATGCGTCGCCCCTCACCCTATGTGCACCTCCTATGCCCTCCCTCCACCTCCAGTCACATCCCTCTAATCAGACACCCTCCCTGATTATGCTCCTCCATCTGGTGGTTACCCTTGCACAGCGTCGCCCTCTCGCGGTTCCCCCCTACTCGCACTTCCCCTCTCATGCGTGCGACCTCCCTCTATGACCTCATCCCCTTCCATCATTTATTATTATATTTCCACCAGATCATCATCTGATCCTTCAAGGTATGGATCCAACTCCTTCCTCCTCTTTTTTCACCTGTAGTTCGGCCTGTCCATCACCCTTTAAGGTTCGGCCAAACCTAGGGTGTGAGGGTTTGAGCCAATTCTAGATTTCTCTTTCTTCAGGAATTTTCAAATCATCTCCCAGTTTTGTTCTTGGTTGTTCCACAATTCTCCACCGAAGGCGTGGCAGTTTCACATCTATTTAGTTCGTTGTTTTCATTCATAGTGGGGGTTTACATTTTCTTCATTGGTTTTCACCGTCTAATTTCATGCATTAGGATTTTTATGAACTCCTAATATTTTTATTAAGGTTTGTTTGTAACTAATTTGTGGTTTTGAGTCGTCGGATTTGAGGTGACTCGATTCCATATTCATAGGTAAATATATATATATATATATATGTATGTTTCTCTGGTTATGGGTATATTCATAAATGATAGTGAATATACATGTATGGGGAAAGGTGTGCCTATGTATATATATAGAAATTATTACATAGGTGAGTGGATAAATGTATATGCATATAAGCATATATGTAAGGATCCCATTTCACACGTTCAAGGTAATTTTGGAGTGTGCATAGGGTCTAGGTGTCTATATATATATGTGAAGATTCATATTATTAGTGGGGGAGTAGCAGCTCTTAGTTAGAAAGAACCAATGTCTGAATGTTTGTTTCAGTTCTCTATTAAGGCATGATATCTATGAAATGTCCACTAAAATTTAAGAATAATTTATTTCATGGATTATCACTTAATTTTTATATTAATTATTGATATATAATTATTAGAAATTTTTTTGTCTTGAATTGGAGTGGTTTATTTCTTATATTATATTACATTAATGGTTTGATTGTGTTTTTCACATCATTTTCTTGAATAAATTCCATACTATACATTATAAATGTGTTTTAGATTTGAAATAGTGACGTGCGATTCTTAAATGACTGTCTAAGTAGATTTTTGGTTTTGAATGTGGCATGGGTAGGTTCCCTTTTTAATTTTACTTTAAACTTAATAATAAATTTATTTCTTGTCTTCCACGCATTTAATTAATGTTTAGTTATCAATTTATTGTTTTTAGAATAAATGATTGTTGTGGAATGGTGTGATTTCGACTTGTATTTGAATTTTATAAAAAAAATTATTAATTTTACATACATAGTGTTTAAAAAATTTCCAGATTGGCCTTGGTGAGTTAATTTTTGTTTTTAAATAATGACTTGGATTGAAAATTTGTGTGGGTTTCTCAAATAGGTTTCTTAAATGGGGTTCATTTTTAAAAAAAATAGGAAGTGGGTTTATTTGATTCCATGGAAATGGTTTGGTGTGTGTGTGGTTATTTATCAAATGGTTTATCATGTGATAGTTGTGTGAGGCCTTGTAGGCACATTAAAAATGGTTTCATCAGAAAAATATCCTTGTATTGTCTTCTTGCCTTGGTTATGTTCATTATGTGGGAGGTCTTCCATGTAGGACTCCATTGTGATCAAATAGTTTAAAGGCAACAAACATGTTCCTTGGGGAGACTCAGGGGTGACTTGTTGTGTGAGTGTCTAATGTGTGATGTTTATATATGTGCTTGCGACTGGATGCTTGGTTGATTTTGGATGCCTCACCACCTTTTTATTGGTGACACGGGATCCTAGCAATGTAAGATAATTTTCAATGAATGATTGTTTCTCTAATTTATATTAAGCATTTTCTAGTGACCCATAACAAAGGGATATTTTTTTGTTATTTCTATGGGTTTGGGCCCCTTTTTTAGGCCATGTAGTGTGATGATTTGGCATTTGGGAATTATGATGTCATCAGGTGGAGCATACCTTCGGGATGAGTCACATATATAATATGTTCTAGATTATTCATGAGATCCTAGGTTCTCCCATGTATTTTGAAACTAAGTTGTCTCATGCAGAAGATTGTGGTTCCTTATTTGTCTAGTTATTCATGCTCTCTATTTTCTATTTCCCCTGTTCAGTGGTTTTTGTTCCTGATTGCTTATGTGGTGCAGCCTCTTTGAGAATGTGATAGCTTAATATGAAAAATTTTATGAAAAACAATTAAATTTTTTAACTTTCTTTCTTCCTTTTTAAGAGAAAGAAAACATTATTTCTCTCTAAAATGATGATGTATCTTTATTGAAGAAGAATTTAGTTTTAAATTTGGAAATGGTAATGGGCCATGATTTTCATAAGGTGTAAAATGTGTGAAAACCTAGTTTTATACAATTTATCTGAAACATGAATTTTGTGGATCTTCTTTAATGGAAATTCAAATGAGAATAGATTTTTTGGGAACACCTATTTATTTTTAATACTCACACTTATAGTTTTATATTTTTCTTTAGATTTGGTTTCTATGTCTTCATGGGATTCCATTTTCATTGTGTGACATTGGATTGAGGTCAATGGTGACTCAGAGGGTCACATAGAGGTATGTGTAGTTCTATTTTCATTCTAATTATAGCTTTAATTTTTATTGTTTAGTTTATATTTGTAATTTTGTTTTTTATTTATGTGAAAAATCCTTCCCACATGTTTAATTTTGATACCTAACACTAGTTTTTAGCATATGGGCATTGGGAACACCCCCTGAACCTTATCATGGGCCAACTCAAGTGATGGGTTTCAGGTCAACCCAAATTAGTTTGTGAAAAAATCATATCAGAGGAGGCCCTTGTTATTTTTGTCATTTGGTAGATGGATATTAAGACTGTTAGGACTTATGAGGTTGGTCGTGGGTTGGTTCCTGATGACCACCACTCATGAAGAGACCTGAGTTACTAAGGGTAGTTTGGGAATTGTGGGATGACATCGGAGTCAAGGCAGTGTTGCGTCATGATTTCACATGGAGTAGTGACCCATGTGGAGTCTATGTATACTATTTAATATCCTCCAAGTTGTTGAAACTTACTTGGAACATAAATCACTACCATGTCGTCGGGTTAAGAATGACAACTAGTTCCTCATTCTAGAATTTTGGTACACATTGTGGTTAACAGTGGTCCTGTTTGGTGTAAGTGTGTTTTGGAAAATGAAATGGGTTTTATAAATGAAAAGAATATTATTTTAAATGTTTTAAATTAGTAAGATTTTTTTTACATTTTAAATTGTTTTGGATTGAGAATTTTCTAAATGGTTGGAATTGTTATGAAAATGGATTGTGTGGGACCCTTGGTTCTATTTATGTATGTTTTCACAGGTTAGGGTATGTGTGTGGAAAGTGTGTGTTGACACGTATGGATGGAAGTGGATAAAAACATGTGCAACAGTTCATGATATTAAATAAGTGTCTATTTGATATTAAATGTTTGGCGTGGTTTTCCCAAAGAGAATTTAGAAGAAGAAATGTTTTTGGAAACTAAAATTGGTTTAAAAAGAGGGATTATGTATTTGGAAAATGGAACTAGAAGAAGGATGATTTTGAAATTTAAATGAAAATAGTTGTTTTTTAAAATGGAATTATTGGTTATGCTTGCATGTGTTTGGATTATCAACCTATTTTTTGGCTTGAGATATTCTTTCTGATTATGTTTCTGATTGATGTTGAATTTGGTTTTATGTTTCTCATGTTGTTCATAAAATGCCACCCAGAAAGGTTCCCAATGTTTCTAATGAGTCATTCCTTTTTATTGATTATTTTTTAATATTGGTTATTTATCATGGTAATTGAGGTCCATTAAGGGAATTAGAGTATCTTGAAGAGGTAAATCATGTCTTAAGGTTATTGGGAACTCGTGAGGTTGCTATGTTTTACGCTTTTAGGGTTCTTATGTGGGTCTAGACTTTGGCCAGTTGAAATGGGTTGTTTCATCATTAGTGTATGTTAGTATTATGTGTTTAAGTTCATATTTTTCTTGTGATTTATACCTAAAGAGGTGAATATGAAGAATTTGGAATAGTTCATGTGTGTTTAATAAGACTAGTGGATTATAAAGGTTTATGCTTACCACTTATATGAGTGGGTTTTCGAAGTGATGGCGGTTGGAAATCTGGTGTTTCTAGTCATTCGTAAATGTTTTCCATCTGAAGAGAAGTGAATTATAGAGGATCCTATCTATAAAGAATCTCTTTTGTTGGTTATGGATTCTAGTTTATCAAACCGGTTAGTGGTGTGTCATCAATGTGCTCAGTTCGAGCATTCGAAGCTGACACGTCACACCCCTTCGATAACCTCCCATCATTTTGCTTGTTTGGGTCATCATGAGATGTTTTTCATGAAGCATCGCTTGAAGAAGGAGTTTTATTGGGGCATGATAGTGCTTAAATGTGAGGTTGGATATTATTCATCCATCAGATCCCCAGACACGAGTCTTAGGGTGAAGCTCATGGAATGTCAGGAGTCACCATGGGTGTAAAACTCCCGTCTATTTTTAAGTTCCATGTTGGGATTAGAACATTTAAAGTCCTCTAATTCTTGTTTTTAAGTTATTGATGATTTTCTATCATTGTAAGTTCATCATTTCCATGGTATATCATGAGGGGGTTTACTATTATAATCTTTGTAGTTATGCCTGTCTGAATGTGTCTTTTTGAATCATTCATTTTCCTAGAGTGTGATTAACCCTTGTTTGGGTTGAGCTTGGTTTAGTTGTGCTCATTTGAAGAAGTTTCTATTTATTTGGAATTTATGGGTGGTGTTTCTGATTTTCTATTTTGGTTACGTTATTATTATGTGTTTTACCTTGTATTAGTGGTTTTTTGCATGGGTCCAGTGTACCAGGTTTTAGTGGACATGTTGTCTCGCTCGTGGAAAGGAAGATGGAGGTGTTGGGAGTTTTAGATCAGTGTGGGAAATTATTAGTTCCATCGGTATTATTATAGGGATTTTCCTTCATCACAGTGCCTCAGTATCACGGGATTCCTTATAATGGGATTTTTATTATAGTATTTTTGGTGTGGTTTAGTTGTGCGGGGAGGTTGAAGGAGTTTATGTCGGGGGTTCCTTAGTTCTCGGTTACGGTAAGGGTGTTGTTTGGTTATTGTGGAAAGTTTTAGTTAACCCCTAAGGTCTGGTTTTTTGGGTCGTTTTATAGTGTCTTTCCGGTTTATGTTTTGGCGGAGTTTTTTGGGTTTGGAGTTTTTATATTAGATGAGTTCTTGTGGTGGGGATAACACCTCATGTTCTCCGATCATCCTCATGTTGTGGAATGTTATTAATCGGTCAGGTGTGACTTGTGTAATGAATAGTAACCCTAAGGTTCATGGCTTCTCTTAGTTTTCATTGGGAATGGACTAAAAGTTTTGTTAACTCTCATCATGGTGACTTCCTAGGGGAATAATGTGTCTGTGGTGTGGAGTATTGTCACACTCCGACCTCAGATACTCTTTTATTTTATTCTTTTCTTAGTCTTGCATACTTTTGTTGATGTCTTGTTTTGGGTCCAACATTGAAATTTTCGATGTTTGTAATTTTTGTTATGTTTTCGGTTGGTCCACTGGCACCACAGAGTTGTGCTAACCATTAGGTCAGCCAAGGATTTAGTGTTATTTCCCACCACTTAAAATGAATAAATTTGATGAAAAAAGTGAAAAAAAATAAAATAATATAAGATAGATGAAATAAAATTTAAATATTGTTTTAATAATAATGATGAAAAAATTATTACATTTATTATTATTATTATTGAAATAGTTATTATTTAGATTTTTTATTTTTATAGAGAAACCCTAAGCGGGTTTGCGACCACCCCCTTCTCCCTCACCCCTCCTACACGTAGTCCCCTCACCTTATGCACACCAATTTCAGCCGCCCTCAACCTACAAATGCTCCCCTCCTGTTATACCCCTTTCCAAATGGCGCCCCTCCCTCCGACAGTTCCCCTTGCATGGCGCCACCCTCCCCCAACGAACCCTTTCCCTTTCTGACCCTCTCACGCCTACCACCTTCAACTAAATCCCCTTCTCTTTCCTTTGTTTCTCACTAGATTTCCACCAAATCTTCATCTGATCCTTCAATGTATGGATCCTTCTCCCTCCTCTATGTTTATGGTTATGGTTTGGCCTATACATCACCCAATAAGGTTCAGTCGAACATAGGTTGTGAGGGGTTGACCCAATTCTGGTTTTCTCTTACTTTAGGTTTGTTTGAATAATCTCCTATGGTTTGTTCTTGCATGTTTTGGAAACCGCCACAAAAGGCATGGAGGTTTAGCTTTGATTTGGCTCACTATTGTAATCCGAGCTGAGGATTCTCACTTTTTTTCTTTCTTTTCACCATCTAATTTATAGTCTTATGATATTTATGAATTCTGGGTACTTTAATTATAGTTTCTAGTCACTTATTTATGGTTTCGAATCATCAGGTGTAAGGAGACTCACCTGCATCTACATAGGTAAGTATATATGTAAATAAATATATATATATATATAGGTTCCCTCGTTATTTGTATATTCATCCATGTTAGTGAATATACACGTATGGGTTTAGTTGTTCCTATGTATATACATAGAAATTCTTACTTTGGTGAGTAGAGATGGGTATATGCATATAATAATATATGTAAGGATCCCCTTGGACATATTCATGTCCATACGGTTGTGTGCATAGGGTATAGGTGTCCTTATATGTATATTCTATGTGGGGGAGTAGCAGCTCTCTGTTTGAAAGCGTCAATGGCACAATATTTGGTTTATTTCTCCTTTGAGGTATGATCTCTATTCATTGGCCTTAAAATTTAAGAATAATTTATTTCTTCTATTTCACACCAAGTTTTTATATTAGTTATTAATATAGAATTTTTAGTAAAATTGCCTTTCATGAATTGGAGTGGTTTATTTATTGTAGTGTATTGTAATAAATGGATTGATTTTTCCACATCTATTGATTAATAAATTCCCCACTATCCTTTATAAATGTTTTTTAGATTAAAAATGGTGACTTCGGTTTCTTAAATGTGTGTCTAAGTGGATTTTTTATTTTGAAAGTGGTGTGTGTAGGTTCCCTTTTACACATAACTTTAAATTTCACAATACATTGATTGCTTGTATTTATCACATTTAGTTAATTTTTAGTCAGTAATGTATGGTTTTTAGAATAAAATCATGTTGTAAAATGGAGTGATTTCCCCTTGTATTTGAATCAGATAAAACTATTTTGTTAAGTGTACCTACCTAGTGTTTACCATATTTCCTGGTTGGCCACTGTGATTAAATTGTGGTTTTTAAATAAGGGGTTGGATTTTAAATGTGTTTGGGTTGCTCAAATATATTTCTTAAATATGGTTCCAATTTTTTTAAAAAATTGGAAGTGGTTCTTATTTGATTCTTTGGAATTGGTTTGGTGTGCGTCTGGTTCTTTAAGAAATGGTTTAGAATTTGATTGTTGTGTGAGGCCTAGTTGGTACTTTAAAAATAGTTTCATTGGAAAAATATCCTTGGATAGTCCTCTTACATTGGTTATGTGCATGTTTTGGGATTTCTGTCGTGTAAGACAACCTTGTGATCAAATAGTAGAAAGATAAGGGACTTCTTACATAGGGTGAATCGGGGGTGACTTGTTGTGTGAGTCTATTATGTGTGATATTTATATATGTCCGTGTGAGTGGATGTTTGGTTGATAATGTATGTCTCCCCCCCCCCTTTTATTTGTGACATGGGAACCATGCATAGTGAGAGATTTTTTAATGAATGATTGCTGCACTAGTTTAGATTATGAAATGGCTAGTGGACCATAACAAAGGGATATTTTGATTCTATTACTATGGGATTGGTCCCCTCGATCAGAATGAGTAGGAAAATGATTGGGATTTGAGCATTATGACATCATTAGGTAGGGAATGTCTTTGTGATGTGTCACATAAATAGTATGTTCTAGATTATTCATGAGCTCTTGGGTTCTCTTATGTATTTTGACACATAGTTGTCTATAGTGGATGATTGTGGTGCCTCATTTGGCTAGTTATTCATGTTCTATATTTTCCATTTCCGTTGATAGGTGGTTATTTCTCCTACTTCTTTTTTTGGTGCAACCTCTTTTAGAAAGTGAAAGGTTTCTTTGAAAATGTTTATGTAAACTAATTTAAAAAATTGTTTCACTTTCTTTTTTCCTTTTTAAGTGAAATAAAACTTTCTTTCAATCTAAAATTTTAATGTCTCATTCATGATGAATAACCCAATTTTAAATGGAAAATGGGAAATAGATCATGACCTATTTTAAAGAGTAAAAAATTTGAAAACCTAGTTTTATACATATGTATATTAAACATGAAATTGATTGATCTTTTATTTAAAGGATATGAAATTGTGAGTAGATTGGTTTGGAACACCTACTGATATTTAATACTCACGCCTATTGTTTTATCTTTGTTTTTAGCTTTGGGTGTTGTTCCTTGCTTGGATTCTATCTTCGTAGTGTGACGTTGGTTTGAGGTTGGTGGTGACCAACAGGGTCATGTGGAGGTATGTGTAGTTTTATTCTCCTTCTGCTAATATCTTTAATTTTTATACTTTAGTTTATATTTATTGATTTGCGTTTTATTTCTGGTCTAAATCATTCTCAACTTTTTAATTTTTAGGGTTGGCACATGTTTCTAGATTATGGAGATTGGTAATGACCCTGGGGCATTTCCATGATCCAACTCAGGTGATCGGTTTCGGGTCGACCCAGGTTGGTTTGTGACACTTATGCATGTGCCTTCTGTTTGATTCCCTTATATGGTACACATATACTTGTATATTTTATAATAGGTGAACCTATATAGTGATCTAAATAATTGGGTAATTTTTATATCTCGTGAGATGATATGTATAATATTAGGGAGTAAACCTAATCCAATAGGTGACATTTTCAACCATGTTATGTTTTCTTAGTTGTGAGACTTAACATATGATTATAATGTCATGTATTTGGATATTTCCACATTCTAATGATTCCATTATCTTATAATAAAATATTTTTTAGGCCATTATTCATTATTTTTATTCTTATGTCTTTTTGTTTATGATTTCATGTTGTGCCACTCGACCCATATGATAGGTTTCATTATCATGTTATTTCCCTTATTAGGTTTTATATCTCACCCCTTTTGATTATGTATTACATAAGCTATCCAATGTATTTTTAGAATCTAAATAGGATATAGGATCACATTATGGATATTAAAATAAATATTTTTTATTTTATTTTTAGGTAGATGTATTATGGACCCAAATTCCCAATGAAAATAGGCATTTAGAACCTTGGGTTGTGTTTATTGGATATTTATGTTAAAACTCATGTAATAATACGTAACGACCCAAAAAAATCATTAATGAAAATTCATCTTGGTATATATAAATGTCTTCTTATGGTTATGTAAAACATATGAACTTATATGGTTTTATGTTTTAGAATTAAAAATACCATTAAGAATTGAGATCGTTTCCAATATAGTTGTTGAACAGTGATCACATGATTATTATAAATATAGGGCTTTAACAAATCCAATTTACTCAGACAAAGGAAGCGATGGCCTCATCCAGTAGACTTTCCCCATAAAAGCCCACTTCTCAGAGCTCGTAAAGGACATGGTGTAAATGGACTTTGCTCTTGGCCAATGCCAAGCTGATCATGAACATGTTAATCTTAAGCGGAACCAACTATGGGAGAAGTGGAAGTTAATAGAGATTACCACCAAAACGATGTTATCCTAGCCACCCCAATAATCTGTAACCATCGCACACCTTAATCTTCGGTCTTATGCAGGGGTTATAAGGGGTTTTGTAATGATACCCTAGCTGTAACACCCCAAGATTCTATGGTACGTTTCTCTTTGAATAATGCAATAGTGTGTGTTGTACGCAACATCGAGTTCTAACACACACCGCAACTGATCAAACTAGCTGTTATGAACAGTAATACCTACGTTTTAAAATTTTAGAACTTTTAACTCTCAAAATGGACTTCATTTTTGGATTCTGAGTATCGAATTTAGCCAAAGGTGAAATTTTGGTACTTTTCGGATAACATTAATATTTTTATGAATAGTGAAAATTACTAAATTTTAATTAAAAACAACTTTTTTAATCAAAATAATTAATAGTGATAAATTAGGAATTTGAGTGGTTTTAACGTATATTTAGAATATATTTTTACCATTTAATACAATTTTTGTCATTGGACATAATTTCACAATTAAATCATACATAAACAAGTACAATCTTTTGATAGTTATTATATCTTAAAAACACGCTTTTTGTTTTGACAGCGGGAGGTAATTTTAAATTAATTTCTGCCACTTATGTGTTTTGAATTTGGAAAAATGGATTCCATATTTGTAATAATGATTTCGAAATTGTGTAAATAGGTAACTTTTATTTTTAGACATTTTGAATAATTACTTCAGTAAATATTTTATTTACTATGGTTAAAGGGTAAATCTAGTAAGTAAGGGTTAAAACAAATAATATTATAATAATACTAAATTACCCTAAACGAGTCCTAACATTATTTGTGGATAAATTTCCAACCATGGTAATATTTGGGTCGATTTTGGGACCCCATGGAGCCACTTGTAGGTGATAGGGACACTTTATTTTAATTAAGTTAAAATAAATACAAAAATGACATAAGCATATATCTTTTAGAAAAACAATTTTTACATAGGGTTATATATGTTGGATTTTCAACAATAAATATTCATTAAAATTTTAAAAATATTTACTACTTAATGATATTTTACTTATAATTTTTAGACATTATATAATTTAATTTATTTATGACACAATGGTGATGCAGTAATTACCTAATTAATGAAAAATTAGAATAATTGATATTATAAATACCCAAATAAATGTAATTTGAGACTTTTTATAAATACAAATAATTTTATAGGATAATATGACATTTGAGGATTTATTTAATTAACTTTTTATGAAGTAATCATTCTGTTATGATTTTTACAAAAATCAATTATTGAATAATGTCAAAATTGACAAAAAAGAGTTTTTAAAACAAATATTATATTATTAATTTATATTCAATTCCAAAAAATCTAAGGTTCGGCCAAGAGAATTATGTCATTATAAGTGTATCATTAATGGACCACTTCGGGGTCTCTTGGAGGTATATAGTATGTTTATTAAATATATAATATAAAAATACAAAGTGACATGGTAAGTGTCAAACTAATTAACTAAGAGTTAAAACTAAACGATAAGGTTAATATAATGACCCAAACCTGTCTAAATTCTATTGGTTGAGTGGTTTCCGACCCATCCCCACCTTAACTTTTATATAATCCACTTTGGATCCACTAGAAACTGAATATGAATTTATTATAAAATAATATTTCTAGCTTTTCCAAAGGTCCCCTCACCCCTCTTATAAAAGGGAACTCCCCATTCTCACTAATTCACACCATAAAAGCTTTTTGGTTCGGACAAACCCTGACCAAATAATCTCTCAAATTCCCTCAATTCATCCTAGAGGCCTTTATTTAGTCATAAAGCCAACCTATAGATCCCTTTTGATCAAATCAAAAGGAAGAACCCGAAGAAGAGGTAATGATTTCACCACCCTTTTCAAGTTCCTTTCTCCTTACACTTATTCATTCTTTGTTATTACCATTCTAAAATGATAAATCCAGTATATTATATATTATTTGATGTTATTATAATCATGGTACAACCATATTTCAATATTTTATTCATCCTTTGAATGACATGTCACCATACGTGTGTACATACGGCTTACCGTCTCTACGTCGTGGTGTAATTGTTATTCAAAATATTATTATTTTGATGGGTATAATAATGATGTGTAATTCAAATAAATAATAAATATAAGTTGATAATTATTCTTTATATATGATATACCATCCAATTAAATATTATTTTAATATCAAAGGAATGATATTGTCGCTCGTGCGTACGTACGGACTACCGTCTCCACGAACGCGATGAGATTCATTCTCTATCGTATCCATTCAAGTATAATTCTCATTTGAAGATTAATAATAATGTTTAAGGACTTAATATCATTCTGGATATGAATATGATACAACCTATCCATGACAAGCATGACTTATGTAACAAAACATATAAAAGAAAATGAGTAAGTTAACACCCGAAACGACGATAATTCTAAAATATTATTAACAAAGCAATGTTAAAAGATCATATATGATATAATATTAATATATATCATTCTTGTATAATTTAATAACAATTATTTCACCATTATAAAGGAGTTTAATCTGCCCCAACCAAGGAAAAGTACAAGGTAATGTCTTATTTCACAATCTCTTCATTATCCGAGGTTGTTTATACGTAATTTTCTATTAGGACCTCTTTATCATCCACATCCATGTTTCGTAAAAATGTATTTCAAAACATTCTTACTATTTTATAGAATATGGTTTAATATCATTTATACCCTTGTTTGACTTTTTATAAGAAGTTTATAAAGGAATCTTTCTATCATTTTCCAAACAAGGTGCTTTTTAACATTTTCAACATAATTAATGTAAGAATGTTTTTTTAACTTATATGGTGGGGGAGGCTATTTTCCGCCATTATAAAATCTTCGAAACTTCCCTTACAAACTTATAAGAAATTTTTCAAAGTAAATTATTTACTTTATAATTATGTGACTTTTAAATGATTTAAAAAAAAGGGATATTTCTCTCAAATAGTTTTGATTTCAACTATGTCAACATCCTTTGATGGATTTTAAGCTTATTTGAAGTTGATTTATTATGATACAAAACTTCCATATTGTATTGATGGTTTTGTGATTTTTTTGACTGTGGATTTGTTATTTTTATACCATTCATGGTTTATGGAGAAAGTATTGATATTTTGTATGCTACTTTTAATCCGAATTTTTATGTTATGTTTAAACTTGTTCATATGAGGAATGCATTGGACTTAATATGTTACGGTTGGAGCCCGGTATAGCTCCTCAATGCATCGGTAGGTCTCATGAGACAAACTAGTGTCTTGGCACAAGGCCTTTACAAAATCTCATTTGTAGTCTTACCATGAGGCCTTGGCTATGTGTTTATGATAGTCTAGCATTATTCATTCCATCATTATGAAAGTGGTTATTGATATTTCATGTGATTATTCGATTAGTATAATATCCATGTGAATAAGTTAATGGAATTATTTCATTTTATTTCTGACATATTATGTTTAAGTTCAAGTTTAAAAGTATTTTGTTTTAGTTATACATTGCCTTAAATGTTTATTCTTATTTATGAATGTTTTCGCTATATTGTTATCCTTACTGGGAATTTGAGCTCACCCCTTTCTATGTTTTATTTTTCCCAGGATATGAAGAAGTATTTTATGAATGACATGCAGGGATAGTATGAGGGGATAAGAGTGTGGGCTATGGAAACTATATTGTTGTAGTTTTCATTTTATGATGTAATGTAAACTTTTTGAATGTATCTAGTTATTCAATGGCTATTAAACGAATTGGTCTTTCGAGACTTGATCTTTCTTGTGATCATGCCAGTGTTATTTAATAATGCACCGAATCTGGGTAAATAGGGTCGGGGCGTTACAGTTGGTATCGTAGGATGTTTATTACAAAACGTGGAAGCTAGATTTAGATAAACTCTGATTAGAGCACATAGACCTAAGATGGACTTTGAGGATTAGTATAGAAGAACTTCCTAGAATTTTGGTATTGTAGAGATTTTGTGAGTTTTCCGAGAAATACATCCCTGTATAGATATGAGAAGGTAGAGGCGGCTCTGGCATAGATGTACCTAGAGGTAAAACCCGAAAACACCGCTTTGAGCTGGACTCAAACAGGAACTAGTGTACGAAAATGGGCCTTATTGCACTCTTGGTTACGACACTCCTGGGGGATATGCTTAGGAGAACTCTCATTTTCTTTAAAAATCATTATGAAGCGTTTATGAGTATATACTTCCTCAAGGAAAATATTTTTATGATTATGGATTATATCCATAAATAGTTCAATTTATGTTAAGTGTTTTATAAGTATGAAATTATGTATTTTGATTCATAAACTGATCTAGTTTATGCCATTGTTTAGAAATGGAGCCTAGTGGAAGAAATGGAAACTGTATTAATGCACGCAATCCATGGAGGGATTTCTCTCCTTCTCAAGATAATTATAGTGGAGCTGGTGATGAAACTGGTGACGATCAGCTAATCACAATATTGGGACAACTCACTCAGGTTATGAATAATAACCTTACCCATATGGAGCACCCTGATCCGCATCGTGGAGGATCAATGTTAGATCACATCATGAGGAAAAAACCAACGTTCAATGGGAGTACAAATCCCTTAGTAGCTGAGTAATGGATAAATTCCCTAGAGAAAATATTTCAGGCTTTGGGGAGTAGTGAAAGGGAAAAAGATATCACGGTAGTTTACCGCCTCACTGGAGATGCTGATCAATGGTGGTCATTAATTGAAAACATGAATGAAGATGATGAAGTATCAAATATGGAATGGAGGGAGATCAAAGATCTGGTTTTAGAAAAATACTTTCCTCGAGACCATCGAGATGATATGGAAAGGCAATTTCTGAGTCTGAGACAAAAGGAGGATGAGAATGTCGTAAAGTATGAGGCTAACTTTACAAGGTTATCAAGGTATGTTGTAGATTATATACATAACCCAAGACGTAAGATTGATCATTTCTTTTATGGGATAAAATCATTTCTCCGTCGAGCATTAGTCTCATAATCCTTCTCATCATACGAAGACATTGTCTCATGTGCTATTAAGATAGAGAAAGAATTCTCTAAGTCATATGACTTTAAAGCAAAGCAAGAGAAGAAGAGATCTGTTGATCAATCTAGGAATGGAAATAAAAGGAAGAAGGGAAAATTTGAATATCCATCCTGCAGTAAATGTGGGAAGAAACACCCCGATACTTTCTTAAAAGGAACAGGAGTATCTTACAAGTGTGGTGAAAAAGGCTGCCAAGCTCGTGATTTCAAGGGGAAGAAGGAAGCTACCGATGTCCAATGCTACAATTCCAGGGAGATAGGACATTATTCAAATTAATGACCTAAGCATTAGGGGAACTTACCACAGAAAAGGCCAAGGGATCAAGGCCATGCATATTATATCACTACTACTGAGGTAGAAGCTCCAAAAGACATGGTGGCAGGTAATTTAATGGTTTCCTCAAGTTTAGAAAATGCATTATTTGATTCTGGATCATTGAATTGTTTCATATCTTCCCAGTTTTCTAAGAAAATTAGATATTTCCAATTTGATTTAACAAGGGAGTTTTCAGTTAAAACTCCTAAGGGAAGTATCATTGCAACAATGTTTTGTGAATCAGTCCCCATTAAGGCACATAAATTTTCTTTATCTACTGATCTCATGGCCATCCCTATGATTGAATTAGATATAATCCTCTATATGGATTGGCTTTCGGACCATGATGTGAAGATTTATTGTAAGAAGAAAGAGGTTACGATTCTTGATGATGATGATAAGAAACATCTTATCTTTAGAGCAGAATCATCGCCACCTAATTCTTATATAGATCCACCCCCAATAGCTCAACTAAATTCAATTATTAGGGAGGATGAAAATGAAATTACTATGGTTTAGGAAAGGAATGTTCAAATAGAGTATGTACCTGTTGTGAAATAATATGTAGATGTGTTTCTGGAAGATTTACCGGGACATCCTCCAGAACGAGAAGTTGCATTTTACATTGATTTAATTCCTGGATCGAGGCCTATATCGAAGACCCCTTATAGAATGGCCACTGTAGAATTATTTGAACTAAAGAAACAACTAGATGAATTGAGTAATAATGGATTTATTCACCCTAGTGTTTCTACATGGGGAGCCCATGTTCTTTTTGTTAAAAAGAAAGATGGATCTATGAGGTTATGTATCGACTACAGGGAGATCAATGCTGTAACAATAAAGATCAAGTATCCCCTACCTTGCATTGATGATTTATTTGACCAACTGCATGGAGATCAATACTTTTCAAAGATTAACCTTCGATCTGGATACCATCAGTTGTGTGTGAAGAAGGAAGACATTCCGAAGACAGCATTTCGAACAAGGTATGGGCATTACGAGTTTACAGTAATGCCTTTTGGATTGACTAATGCACCCTCTGTTTTTATGGATCTAATGAACAGAGTTTTCAAGGAATATCTTGATGACTTTTTAGTGGTATTTATTGATGATATCTTGGTATACTCCAAAAGCTACAAAGATCATGAAAATCCCTTCCGCATTATATTGAAGACTCTTAGAAGACATGAATTATATGGGAAGTTTAGAATGTGTGAATTCTGGATTCAAGAGAATTATTTTCTTGGCCATATTGTCTCTAAGGATGGAATTTCCGTTGATCCTTCTAAGACCAAGGAAATCCAAGAATGGCCTTCACCGACGAGTATAACTAAGGTACATAGTTTTATTGGTTTAGCAGGTTATTATCGACATTTCGTCCAGAATTTTTCTCGGTTGGCTAACCCATTAACAAAGCACACATGTAAATGGGTTAAATTTTTTGGACAAAAGAGTGCGATGAATGTTTCAAATAACTGAAGAGAAGATTATTCAATGCTCCTATATTGACTCTAGCATCGGGGAATGATGGGTTCGTTATTTATAGTGATGCATCGAAGAAAGGACTTGGTTGTATCCTTATGCAGAATGATAGGGTTATTGACTATGCATCATGATAGTTGAAAAATCATGAACAAAACTCTCATACTCGTGATATCAAGTTAGCAGCTGTGATCTTTGCTTTGAAGATATGGAGGCACTACCTCTATGGTAAAAAATGTGAGATTTATACTGATCACAATAGTTTGAAGTATATTTTCTCACAAAAATAACTCAACATTAGGCAAAGGAGATGGATTGAATTACTCAAATACTATGATTGTACAATACACTACCACCCGGGGAAAGCAAACAAGGTGGACGATGCTTTGAGAAGAAAAGATCATGGATTTTTGAACAATATGAGAATTGAAAGGGATCCAATTTTTATGGATCTAGTAAATATGGACATGGGAATAACTAGGGAAGGTGAAACATCAATTCTTTTTCAAATGGTTGCCAAACCATATTTACTAGAAAGGATTAAGAGTTCTCAGACTCATGATGAAGAATTTCGAAAGAAGATTAATTCTGTGAATGATGGGAGATTGAGAGACTTTGTGTATGAAGAAGGAATTTTAAAATTCGGGAAGAGAATTTGTGTTCCCGATATACCTGATCTAAAAAGGGAATTACTGGATGATGCTCATAGTTCCAATTTCTCTATACACCCTGGGAGCACCAAAATGTATAGAGATTTGAAGGAACAATTTTGGTGGGACAACATGAAGAGGGAGATTGCTGATTTTTTGTTAAGATGTATGGTTTTTCAACAAGTGAAAGCTGGAAAGCAACAGCCTGGTGGAGTATTGCAACCTCTTCCCATACCTGAGAGAAAATGGGATAATATCACGATGGACTTTGTCATGGGACTACCAAAGACTCCTAAAAGGAACGATGCAATATTGGTTATTGTTGATCATCTTACCAAGTCAGCACATATTCTTGCTATAAGAGAAGATCTACCACTGGAACTTCTAGCAAGACTATATATTGATGAAGTTGTGAGACTTCATGGAGTACCCCTATCGATTGTTTTTTATCATGATCCTCGTTTTACTTCAAGATTCTGGAAAATTATTCAGAAAGACTTGGATACTGAACTTCATTTGAGCACTGCTTACCACCCTCAAACAGATGGAAAATCAGAATGAACTATTCAAACCTTAGAAGACATGTTGAGATCCTGCTCACATGACTTTCAGGGTATGTGGGATCAATATTTACCTATGGTAGAACTTTCCTATAACAATAGCTTGCATTCGAGTATTCAGATGGCACCATATGAAGTGTTATATGGAAAGAGATGTCGCACACCAACCTGTTGGGATGAGGTTGGTGAAAGAAAACTTGTAGGCCCAGAACTAGTGGAGGAAAAGATGGAAAAGGTGAAGGTAATCCAAAACCACATCAAAGCATCTCAAAGTAGGCATAAGAGCTATGCCAATAATCAAAGGAAGGATTTGGAATTTCAAGTCGGTGATCATGTTTTCCTGAAGGAATCTCCATGGAAGGGAGTCATATGTTTTGGTAAGAAAGGTAAATTGATTCACAGGTACATCGGACCTTTTGGAATTCTAGAACGAATTGGGGCTCTAGCTTACCGATTGGCAATGCCTCCAAGTCTCTCCAAAGTTCACGATGTGTTCCACGTATCTCTGTTGAGGAAATACATGCCTGAGCCAATGCATGTACTCACCTATGAGGAATTAGAACTGGAACCCGATCTATGTTATTGCAAAGAGCCCATCAGGATTCTTGATATGAGACAACAACTTCTGAGAAACCAGATGACTCGTCTGGTAAAATTTCTATGGAGAAACCATAAGATGGAATAGGCAACGTGGGAACCTGAGAAACTTATGATGAAGAACCACCCAAGTATTTTCATGTGGTAGTATTCTAGAAATTTCGAGGACGAAATTATTTGAAGGAGGGGAGAATGTAACACCTCAAGCTTCTACGGTATGCTTCTCTTTGAATAATGAAATAGTGTGTGTTGTACGCAACATCGAGTTCTAACACACACCACAACCGATCAAACTAGCCGTTATGAATAGTAATACATACTTTTTAAAATTTTAGAAATTTTATCTCTCAAAATTGACTTCATTTTTGGATTCTGAGTATCGAATTTCGCCTAAGGTGAAATTTTTTTACTTTTCGGATAACTTTAATATTTTGATGAATAGTGAAAATTACTAAATTTTAATTAAAAACAACTTTTTTAATCAAAATAATTAATAATGATAAATTATTAATTTGAGTGGTTTTAAAGTATATTTAGAATATATCTTTACCATTTAATACAATGTTGGTCATTGTACATAATTTCACAATTAAACTGAACATAAACAAGTATCAATCTTTTGATAGTTATTATATCTTAAAAACACGCTTTTCGTTTTGACAGCGGGAATTAATTTTAAATTAATTTCAGCCACTTATATGTTTTGAATTTGGAAAAATGGATTCCATATTTGGAATCAGGATTTTCAAATTGTGTAAATAGGTAACTTTTATTTTTAGACATTTTGAATAATTACTTCGGTAAATATTTTATTTACCATGGTTAAAGGGTAAATCCGGTAAATAAGGGTTAAAAAATTATATTATAATAATACTAAATTACCCTAAAACGTGTCCTAGCCTTATTGGTGGATAAATTTCCAACCATGGTCATATTTGGGTCGATTTTGGGACACCATGGAGCCACTTGTAGGTAATAGGGACACTATATTTTAATTAAGTTAAAATAAATACAAAAATTACATAAGCATATATGTTTTTGAAAAAAAAATTTACATATAGTTATATATGTTAGATTTTAGACTATAAATATTTATTATAAATATAAAAATATTTCATGGATAATGATATTTTATTTATAATTTTTAGACATTGTATAATTTAATTTATTTATGACACAATGGTGATGTAGTAATTACCTAATTAATGAAAAATTAGAATAATTGATATTATAAATACCCAAATAAATGTAATTTGAGACTTTTTATAAATATAAATAATTTTCTAGGATAATATGACATGTTAGGATTGATTTATTTAACTTTTTTCGAAGTAATAATTATTTTATGAGTTTTAAACAATCAATTATTGAATAGTGTCAAAATTGACAAAAAAGTGGTTTTAAAACAAATATTATATTATTAATTTATATTAAATTCCTAAAAATATAAGGTTCGTCCAGGAGACTTATATCATGATAAGTGTATCATTAATGGACCACTTGGGGTCTCTTGGAGGTATATAGTATGTTTATTAACTATATAGTATAAAAATACAAAGTGACATGGTAAGTGTCAAACTAATTAACTAAGAGTTAAAACTAAAAGATAAGGTTAATATAATGACCCAAACCTGTCGAAATTCTATTGGTTGAGTGGTTTTGGACCCATCACCACCTTAAACTTTAAATAATACACTTTTGAGCCATTAGAAACCGAATATGAATTTATTATAAAATAATATTTTTAGCTTTTCCAACGGTGCCCCTCACCCCTCTTATAAAAGGGAACTCCCCCTTATCATTAATTCACACCTTCAAAGCCTTTTGGTTCGGACAACCCCTGCCCAAATACTCTCTAAACATCCCTCACTTAATCCTAGAGTCATTAATTTAGTCATAAAGACAACCTAAAGAGCTCTTTTGATCAAATCAAAAGGAATACCCCGAAGAAGAGGTAATGATTTCACCACCCTTTTTCAAGTTCCTTTCTTCTTCCACTTCTTCTTTATTTTTTATTACCATTCTAAAATAATAATTCCAGTATATTATATATACTTTGATGTTATTATAAACCTTATACAACCATATTTCAATATTCTATCCATCCTTTGAATGAAATGTCACCATACGTGCGTACGTACGGCTTACCGTCTCCGCGTCGTGGTGTAATTGTTATACAAAACATTATTCTTTGGATGGGTATAATAATGATTTTTAATTCAGGTAAATAATAAATATAAAATGATAATTATTCTTTATATATGATATATCATCCAATTAAATATTATTTTAATATCAAAAGAATGATATTGTCGCTCGTGCGTATGTACGGACTATCGTCTCCACGAACGCGATGAGATACATTCCCCTTCATATCCATTCAAGTCTAATTGTCATTTGAAGATTAATAATAATGTTTAAGGACTTAATATCATTATGTTTATGAATAAGATACAACCTATCCATGACAAACACAGCTTACATAACAAAACATATAAAAGAAAACGAGTAAGTTAATACTCGAAACGACGATAATTTTAAAATATTATTAACAAAGCAACGTTAAAAGATAATATATGATATCATATTAATATATATGATTCTTGTATAATTTAATAACAATTATTTTACCATTATACAGGAGGTTAACCTACCCCAACCAAGGAAAAGTACAAGGTAAGGGTTTATTTCACAATCTCTTCATTATCTGAGGTTGTTTATACATAATTATCTATTGGGACCTCTTTATCATCCACATCCATGATTCTTAAAAATGTATTTCAAAACATTATTATTATTTTACATAATATGGGTTAAATTCATTTATACCTTTATTTGACTTTTTTTAAGGAGTTTATAAAGGAATCTTTCTGTCGTTTTCCAAACAAGGTGATTTTTAACCTTTTCGACAGAATTAAGGTAAGAATGTTTTTTAACTTATACGGCGGGTGCAGCTATTTTCAACCGTTATAAAATCTTAAAAACATCCCTTACAAGCTTATAAGAAAATTTTCAAAGTAAATGTTTTATTTTATAATTATGTGACTTTTAAATGATTTCAAAAAAAGGGATATTTCTCTCAAATAGTTTTGATTTCATCTATGTCTACATCCTTTGATGGATTTTAAGCTTATTTGAAGTTGATTTATTATGATACAAAACTTCCATATTGTATTGATGGTTTTGTGATTTTTTTGACTTTGGATGTGTTATTTTTATACCATTCATAGTTTATGGAGAAATTATTGACATTTCGTATGCTAGTTTTAATACGAATGTTTATGTTATGTTTAAACCTGTTCATATGAGGAATGAATTGGACTTAATATGTGATGGGTGGAGCCCGCTATAGCTCCTCAATGCATCGGTAGGTCTCATGAAAAAAACTAGTGTCCTGGCACGAGGCCTTGACAAAATCTTATTTGTAGTCTTGGCATGAGGCCTTGGCTATGTGGTTATGATAGTCCGGCATTATTCAATCTATCATTATGAAAGTGGTTATTGATATTTCATGTGATTATTCGATTAGTAGAATATCCATGTGAATAAGTAAATGGATTTATTTCATGTTATTTCTACCATATTATGTTGAAGTTCAAGTTTAAAAGGCTTTTGTTTTAGTTACACATTTCCTTAAATGTTTATTCATATTTTTGAAATTTTCTGCTATATTGTTATCCTTACTGGCCATTTGAGCTCACCCCTTTCAATGTTTTATTTTTCCAGGATATGAAGAAGTATTTTATGGATGACCTATAGGGATAGTATGAGGGGATAAGAGTGTGGGATATGGAGACTATATTTTTGTAGTTTTCATTTTATGATGTAATGTAAAGTTTATGAATGTATCTAGTTATTCCAAGGCTACTAGACGAATCGGTCTTTCGAGACTTGATCTTTCTTGTGATCATGTCAATGTTATGTAATAATTCACCGACTCTGGGTAACTGGGGTCGGGGCGTTACACTAGAACTATAACGATGTACATTATTCTTGGATAGAGAATATATATTCTTTTTATTGTTACCTTGTAAATAGTTTTTAAAGCACAAATAGTATTTTTAGTTAATATTCGACTATGAAATATATTTTTATGAATTCCTGGATTTTTTAATTAAATAATATTTTAATAAAATATTATTATTATTAATAAATTACTTTTTATTAAATATAAATTATCATATAATTTTATGAATGCAATTGTAATTTTTATCAAGGTTTGAAAGCGGTTTTTATCAAAACCCATGAATTTTCAATAAATGTCGGTTTTTATTTTCAAAGTAAAAAAATTCAAACATTTAGAAAATTATTTAGATAAAATTAATTTTATTTTTGGAATCAGGACATCGAAATTATCCTATGGTGAATTTTTCATAATTTTCTGAGACAGTCCAATTTTTGGGTAAAACTTAAATACCGTTTAAATATATAGTGTGTTTTATGACATCATAATTACCCAATAGTGATGTAATAAAATATTATAAAATTTATTTTTGGCCAATAAATGTTTTATAATTAATATAATTTGATTTTATATTTGTTTTATTTATTTTACAAATCTTTAGTGGACCCTCCAAAACATATAAAACATTTTGTCATTTTAAATTGTTTTACTTGAGAGTGTGACTCACCTCCACCTAAGCAGCTCTATTATTATAATAAGTTAGTCCATTGGACTCATAAAATATTTTTTCCAATCCGCTTTTTCAAAAAACTAGTGACAAAACCATGGGCTGTTTTGTGGTTTTGATTAGTTTAATGTGTGGTGTCTCAAACCTCAATAATAAAGAATTCCCTCTCCTTTACTATATAAACCCACCCAAGATCCCACATCCACTTTAATAAAAGCCTTTTTAGTTCATAAAACTTCTGACATCCTCTCTCTAGAATCTTCCCAATTCACCCCAATCTCACAATAAGCATCTCACGAGCCTCTCCTAAGCATTTGGGATTGCACTTCCAAGTAATGGATTTTTTCCTTTCTCATTTTTTCCAATTTTCTTTATATTGTTATGACCTTTTTATTTCAATTAAAAATATTGGGTAATGATTTATCACCTCCCCCATACTTCTCTATTTATTTTTGGATGATTGGATACCTATTTCTCCCTCATTAATGCCTCTCATGTACACCTGTTACCTTGTTGAAATTCTGTGATATATTTCTCTCTCCTCTCTTACATCCAAGTAATTATTTTGTATTATGCATATAAATTCCATTAATTTTATTGGGACATATATCTATATGACCCCCTTAATATCCATTTCATTTAAATATGATTAGACACCCTTTTATCCCTCATTAACAATTTTCATGAATCTTTATGTCAGACCGTTATGCTGCCGAAATTGCACTGCATTTTTGCAATCCAAAATCATTGTGTAGTGAATACCATAACCGTGTCTCTATCAAGGGTATTGAACTTTATGCACATATACATATTGAATATTACTTTCATGTGTTTATTCCACATTACTTAATCATGGGATAACTTATGATGTTAATTAATTCCATGTTATATGATCCATGTGGCACACTTATGCATGAAATGAAATGTTTAAGAAAGGTGTGCCCTAATAGCATTCCAATGCATTGGGTAAAGTATAGTATCATGATACATCATGTGAAATTAGTTTTGAATCATTTTAATTCAATTTCAAATAAGGTTTAATCATGCATCATGTGAAATGATGATTTACTCATGCTCCATGTGCAATGAGCCTTGGATCATGCTAAATTCCATGTTAAGTGTTATTACCACATTTCCTTGTTATGATTTTCATGTTTTATCATGAATTTATGTTAATGTATCTCTTGTGCTCCATTGATATTCCTGTTTTCTAACATGTATTCCATTCCTCATGTTATTTAATTTTTATTTGCTTACTAGGCTTTATAGCTCACCTTTTTCTTATGCATGTTATCAGGTTATCCCATGCAATGTTATGTACGAGGGAATGAAGTGGTCATGTAAAAGAAGTTTTCAATAAAGATGTTTTATTTCATGTTTTATGTTTTTATGTAATGATATTAAGCCTCAGATACACTAGACCTCTCGATATTCTATGTTTTATCAAGTTAAGTTCACGTAATAAATCGTGTTTTAGTGTGTAATACCAAACAGGGTTGTTATATAATATATGTAAGAGGCTAGGGATACTGTTGATGTGACCCACTACCATTCAGATGAAATTCAAGTAAGTTAGGTAAAAAACAACCTAACCTTAATCCCTTAATATATGTATCCCTATGATCCATTTATTTATATTTATCTTATAACTTATAGGCATTTAAACCATGAGATCATTGACCCTTTCCTTTACCAAACCAGAAAATAAGCATGTCATAAACATGGAGAATTAGAATGAAAAAGATCCCATCATAAAACACCTTCTAGGAATATAAATGGTCTATAATAATATGGATGAAATTTTTTTCTATCATAAAATCATTCATATGTTGATTTCATTACCTTGGTTCTTTATTCAAACTGTAAAGGATCTGTATCACCCTACACACAAGATCCTAGCTACGATGCTCTATTAAACTAACTGATTGATCCATATATATATATATATATATATATCCTAATATAAGTGTACGTTATGAAATTTTTTCAACACATATGTCTTCTATAGATGAAACCCCTCTATAGAAACCAAACATACTACTGTTTGAATAGTTGTGTGTTTAACTACTGATGAAAAATCTCAAATAAAATGAACATTTTCATTTATTGAGACTCATTTATGACTAGTTTTTCCTTATAAATCAATAAAAAATATGTTTCCTTCCACAATTTATATACTAATTTTATCATAAGGTGTTTTTTTCTTATAGGAAATTCCATTAGCTAACCACTTCTAGATACATTGAGCTAATAAAACATATCCCTCTAGATAACTCCCATTGATTTGAGTATTTCTAAATTTTGGCCTATTCTATGATATATAGATTTAAATATTTTCTGAACAGAATTTAATAAATATCACTGGATGTAAAAAAGCATCATCATTATTCCTCTCCTCTTTCTCTTATTCTGAAAATAAAAAAAAATCGTACGTGATATGTTGATTTACCGACATCATGGACGATGTGTCTTCAATATCTTTTACATAGTTAAAATATGGTTTTAAAACCATTTTAATGGTCGAAAACGATTATAAAATTTATTATATAACATCTCTTATGTTTTTTAATTAACTTATATGGATAATGTTAAAGATATATTATGAATCTACTTCGTGATTATCGAAGAACCGCAGAAATGATCTAAAATAATATCACTAACAATTTATTTAAAGATTGATCCTCATAAAATATAACTAAAATTATTTATGGTATAATTTTATATTATGGAAATATATTAACACCATTTCTTTCCACTTATAGAGTTTCTCTTCCATTCAACAATAAAATCCTTTGCGAACTGACCATGGAAATCATGTAAATCACGCACCCCAAATAATGGAAATTACAAAATATTATGAATTAATGGGCCGAATGATATTATAAAATGAGAATATAAGGTGTTATAAACATTATTATGCTTATTTAAACTATTAATAACACCCTTTTAACCATTATAAAGTATGTTTAAAAAAGTTTTACAAATGATGAACCTGAGGTAAGGGAATTCATAACCCAATTTATATTCTTTGTGTTAAACTTCTACTTCATTAGTTAAGTGATACCAAGATTATTTGTGTAATGATTTTTATTTATATTATTATTTATTATGTTTATTTATAGTGTATACACATATTACTTTAATTATATCAATTCTTATTTCAATTATATGATATTTTTAAGGGACATTCCCTTAAAATTCCTCTTTTAAAATTCTATTTTACAAAATTCAAAAGCAATGTTTTTATGAAATTATTCGTGTATTATATTATTTTATAGTTCTTGGGAATTATTAATGATGAATATTGGGAACTATATATCCTTTAAATTCAGTGGTTTTGTGTTATTTATAGGTTTTCCATATGGTTTCTCCCAATGTAACTATGATGGTTACACCGTAAGGTAGTTGTGAGGGTTACATTGTAAGGTAGTCGTGACGGTTACAAATCATATGGTAGCTGAGAGGGTTACAAAATAAATTATTATTGAACCAATATACCCATAAGGTTTTATATATGTTATTTAATGTTTTTTGTAAATATCATGTTTCAAAAAGTAAGTATATATGGGTGAGAAGTATATCTTTGTGGAAATGATTTAATATGTTTTATGTAATCATGGACTAATGGTTTATTTCTTTTTATATCCCTTGATGATATTTTTATGTTGATCCCATGTTTTTAAAATTTTTTCATAGGTTATAAGGATGTGTAATATAAATAAGGAAGTCTAGTTAAATTTTATTATGATTTTTCAAAGAAATCATGTTGTGGTTTTTTATTAAAAACCAGGTTTTGGAAGAAATGGATATTTTTTTAATGGTACCCCCTTTGTATGCTCCTTGGGATTATATATATGAGTTATGTACTAAAATTGTAAAAATAAAAACCTAACAGATCTTTAGGAATGTAAAAATGTGATATCTAGTTGAAATATCCTGATTATGTAATGTTTAAGGTCAAGTCCTTACAAACAAGATCCCACTAGTATACGATTGAGTACCTACTAGAAGGATAAGTAGGCTTATCCCTATTTTAGAAATCAGGTGTCATATGGTATACCACTATGTACCATGTGGTCCATTAGGTGGTCATAGACTGGATATTATTACCTAGTGTAGCCAAAGTAAAATATTATAAATGTGGTCTTTATTAATAATACAAAGGGTTTTTATAAAACCCACATTTAGGATTCCCTTTTCTATACCATCCAGATGAAAGGAGTTATCACCATTTTAAATCATTTATCCTCCCTTTCCCCTTTGAACCAGGTGATCTAAGTCTTTTTCATCAAATCAAATAAAGTTAAATCCTCCTCTACTTATCTTATTATTATCCTTCTTCAATCCAAACTAATTTTACTGTAGATAGATTATGGATTTGATTACATTCCACCAAATCAAGGTGAATAATTTAAAAATAAAGGTTCATTAGGTTATAAGGGATAAAAGAATGTAAGGAAAGATGAAATCATATCATTGAATTCTATTTATCTAGAATTATGTCTCTTTATTGAGTATTATTAGTTTTTAATAATATTTACTTGAAACTGAAGGATAATTTGACATGGGAATTTGGGGATTATATATATAAGAGTTTTAGGTGCATTTCATGGGTTTTGTCATGTTTTTATGATAGATTTTTGCCTTGGGATATTTCTCTGGGAGTTATATTATGATATACCATAATGAATTAATTTGGGATTTAATTGGGATATAAACCATGTTATCATATAATTAATTATATAGATTCTAGGATAGATATGGGGGCTCATGGATGGCAATGGTGACTAGGGATTGATGGAATATGAGCTGTTAAGTGGATAACTGTAAGAATGATCTGTAGTTGGTCCCTGATTTTACTTCTTTTATATGGAATTTCATATTTTATATGATGTGTATATAGGGGTATGTGGTTGTGACTGACCTGAGTGAGATCTGATGGCGATTGAGCGGTAATAGACAAATTGTTATAACCTATGAGGCTCATAGTGATGATCCAACATTAGTTCCCTTGTGAGTGTAGCCACCCAATAAATTCGATTTGATGATAGTGTGGTGTTATATAGTGAGTGAAACTATTGAATATATCTATCCTTATTTAATGAATCAAGTGGAATAGTGAGATCAAGTTTTATATAATGTAACACACCATTGAGAGTGAATTTGTTGAATATAGGAGGTCAGTGATCCTTTTGGTTTATGGAATGGGAAAATCCCCTCCCCATTCTATTTTTATGTTGAGTGTCATTTCATGATAGGTGAGGCCATATAATTATGATGACTCCATGATACTAATATGGGGTAAGGTAGAGTTTAATGTGTAAAATATAAATCATAAAAAAACTATATCCCATCACAAGACTTTTTCTAGTGAGGAGAAGTGATACATAGAGGGTTAAACCCCATGAGGAAGTTAATAATAACATGATTAGAGGGTTGGGAAGATCATGCTAGATGGTATCAGAGACTGGGTGATAGTTTTGAAGTAATTAGGTAATTATAACTGGTAAATTGTAGGATATAGGATGCTAGTGCACGTCAAGGTTCATGGAATGAGGGTAACCACCCAACTACCTAGATATCAATCATCACACCGTGAATAGGGAGGTCATGTAGTGAAACTGACACCTTAGGTACCACATGTTGTGAGGGTATATTTATGATTATAATATAAATAGAAATAAAACTCACCCCCATCAATAGGTATTTTCTTGTCATCATCTTATAAATGATGAAGGACGATTTGAGAAGGATGGTGTTGAAAGAGGAAGAGTTCTGACAAGATATGAAAGAATTTTTTTTAGGTAGAGTACATGTGTATTATTGTGATTATATAAAAAACAATATCACAAAGTGATAAAAAGTTTCACACACGAATAGGACTTTATAAGTAACATTGGAGAACTTTATAAGGATTATATACACAATTTAATAATGTATCATTATATGATTTAATTTTTGAAGGATTTACATAAAAATGTCTGTGATTATTGAAATTCATATGATGATTTAATTTTTGATATTTAGATAAGTATGGCTATAATTGTGATATAATAGGTCACACTATGATGGTCAGTTCAGTGTATTATTGAAGTTCAATCTATTGGAACATCATGTTGACAAGGTAATTTCATTCCATGAAGGCAGATCATATAGGATTCAAAAATTCTATAATTACATGTAATGTGATGTGTCCCAAAGGATAAATCAAAGATATAGATAAATGTATTTTTGTTATTTTGAAATGGAAATTTCTGTTCTGTGTAAACAAGGCTATGCTGTGATGGGTGACTAAGTGAATTTTAGATGTTTAAGATATATGGCGACCCACACACCATAAAGGTGGGTTGGGTCAAAACCTATTAAGAGTATAAGGAGACCACGAGGTTACATAAAGTGCAATGTTCTGATAGGTTAGTGTAATAGAAATTATTATAATGATCATGTCAGGATTATTATAGAATTAAAAGGGATATATTTTGAGATTTTAGTAGATTTTTTATATCTGAGTTTTTACTGATCGCCACACCCTAACGGATGTTGTCACACCATGAAATGGTTCAAGATTATATAAATTACACTATAAAGTGATTTTTCATGTTTGAGGAAAAAATTTCAATAAAATAAGGAAAATCCAATTATAAATTTATAAAATAATGGGTTTCCCATAATATCAAGAGAGGATTCAGTTTGTAATGAACATTTATGACCACACTAAATTCCATGATACACTTGGTAGGATCTAATAAAAACTAAAATAGAGGAATTGATATCAACCCTTGAATTAATGTAGGGTTATTATAAAACTTTATAAAACTACCCTTATTAATTTTAGAGAGGCGACCTAATAAAAAACATATTTGCATATTTGGTTTTCCCAGAAGAATAGAAAGAGAGAGTGACTAAGCATATTTTTATTCCTAGATTTATAAAAGAGGAATGGGTATTACATTCTAAATTATGTTGACAGACAATTAAGGTACAAATATTTTTCCTTTTATGAAATTATCTTTATCTATAATATGAAACTTATTGAAATAGAATTTCCGAAAAAAAAAGATTCAACTCTCTCATTGAGGGGTTTTACTATATATAGTAGAATAAGGTAAGAATAAAAATGTTAATAAAAAATATCCTAAAATCAAGAGAAACGATGATAGAGAAATCATATGTGTATTAGATATGAACCCAAACATCCTTACACCATTGAGGAAAACCCACAATTATATAATGATTCTAAACATTATTTTAGAGAAATTCAGGAGTACATAGTAAGAGAGTGCCTCCCTTGATCTTTAGTGTCCCTTTTAAAAATAATTTAACACATAGATTGAGTAGTGTTATATTATTATACCCAATCACAACATTGTGTTTATGATCCATGTATTTTTCCCTAGTGGGGAACCAACTAAAATCCTTATATTTTAATGCTATAATTTCTAAATCTATTTTATATTTCGGTTGAGATGTATAAGAGAGAAATATATTGAAAATGTTCTTACCAACATGGCATAAATAATTTTTTGGATAAAATGACAAAGGGAAATTTAAATTTTAACCTATATATATCCTAATAACCCCCCGCCCACCTATTTTGGTGTTCAACTCAATATGGTCCCAAAATTAGGTATCAATGACTAAAGCATCATCATTTATGTTTCATATCAATATATATTTATTTATTTATTGTACTCATAGAATATATTATGAAGCCTCTAATTTTTATTGGAAATTATTTTATTGGCTAGAAAATTATAAATACTCATGTTCTTATAGGATTGTGTGAAGAAGATGATGGAATATAATTTTTATGATTATAATCTAAAAATGAAGAGCCAAATAATGGTTTATGTAATGATAGAAAAAAACATGGAAATATCACTTTCTAATTAAGTTTAAAAAAAACCACTCATTGTGATACTACTTTCGATATATTTAAGACTCATAAGACCATTTTTGGGAATTTAGTGGGAGAAAATAATTGTAAATAAACCACATTAAGAGATAGTTTAAAATATGGTTGTAATGAAGAAATAGTTAATGAATATGGATATTCATTATTCATGTATAAATTTAATAACAAAATATAATATAATAAGAAGGCTTCTAAGAAGGAAAACTATAAATCAAGGTGATCTTTTCTGATATTGTTTTTAAATTTGATATTGATATTTTTTTCGAAGACACATAAAAACTAGAATTTACAATCCCCCATTAGAAGTTGGAGAAAATAGTGTTCTATGGAGTGATATTGAAATGATATATAGTCATCAGTATGAGAGATTTTCTTATAGTAATAATGATATGTTCCAATCCTTGTTAAAAGAGGTCGAAAATAGTAAATCATTCAACAATTTATATTTTTATTATTAAATGCATGGTCCTAAAAACTATATGGTTGAATGGGATTCAATTTGTCTTGAAGTTTTATATAAACAAGATTGTTGAAAGGATGAAGGGACAAAGATATATACATGAATAATATGCACAAGACTTTTGAAAGAAAATGGATATTGGTAAAGAGTTAAAACAAAGAATCAAGACATAACTTGGAAAGATGAAATGTTCAGTATAATAAGATGCCTAAATTTTAAAGGTGATAGATTTCCAAATAAAGGATATTTATGAAAAAATAAAGCACCTTGAGGAGTGGTTTAAACCCACTAATGAAATGAAGAATATCCCTCCTATGGAATCCTCTAAAAATAAAATAAATAAAAGTTAAAATTGATAATTTATAATAAAAAAAATGTATGCTGAAAATTTTGGATGAAAAATATATCAAAATAAAAAAATTATAATTCTATATAAAAATGGGACAAACCATGAGTTTTTATCTATAATCCCAAGGGGTCCATGCTAGAAGAGTAACCAATGAATCAACAATTCGATCGAAAAATGAAAAAAATAGATATGATTTATTTCATAGATACAATATTTATAATAACCCTAGACATAAGAATAAGGGATTTTAGTATTTGGAGAACTAAAAATAAATAAATAAACCCCTCATTCATTTGAAATAATAGGAAAAAAAATTTACATCAAGAGAAAATATTTTTTGATAGAAAATAGATAGACTATCACGGAGGAAAAGAATCGATCTCAATGAAAGGTTATTTATGAACTTGTTATGCTTCACTCACATCAGACTTCATGAAAATAATGGTTTTTTTTAAACAATTGAAATAAACTACTATAGTATTGAAGAAATTGAATAAATATTCCAAGAGAGATTCTCTAAAGAAAATAATTTTGGGTTCATTCTTATAGATACTGATGAAGAAAAAAATGAGGCATGCCTTAGTGGTTTCATAAACTACTCCATGAGGAATGTGGTGAATCATGGTGTAATATCCCTATAATGTCACATTAAGAATGGAGAAAGATGCATTAGTGTTTCATCAAAATAAGATTCATCCATACTTGGGATTATTATCACAATGGATAATGAAACCAATCCATCAAATATAAAAACCCTTAGAGATAATCTCAAGTGAAGTTTTTTTAAGTTCTATTAAAAAATAACCACTAGAATAGATTAAAGAACGTTAAAAGTCAAGAGTTGATTCAAAATAGACAAACACATTCCTCAACCCAAAGATGTAGAAGGTCCCAATCTCACCATGTAAAGAAATATTCTAATATTTATTAAATATATTAAAGACCTAAGGGTAGACATCATCTATTGGGTGTATGAATTCAATTGATATATATACACAGTGAGAAGATGATTGAGAAAAAAATAGATACATACAAATAGAGGAGTCAGATGTATTATGATTCATAATTTGTATCATTACTGAACAAGGAATCAAGGCCCTGAATAGACTCAATAAATCGGTGACTAGAAACTACCTAACCATTCAATGACATATCTATAAGTTGTATGTAATGATTAAAAATAACTAAAAATAAAATTTCTTCGTTTATAATTTTAATGATATGAAAGATTAATCTAACATAACATGTTATATTAGGCTATATATTTAGTGGTAACATACCAATAAGAATGTGATGATGGATTTTTGAAGAAATAAAATGTTTTTGTGAAATGAATATAATTGTTTGGTAATTTAACAAGGAGTACTACCTGATTGTGTTCAAAGGATACCAAGATGTTGCTGGAATTAAAACAGAATTACCAATGTGTGGTTTCCCATGTTGATAATTATTTCAAAATATGTATTCATGAGTTGAAGATATTCAGGGGTTTTTGGTAGTGAAATATCAACGTATCTTTATCCTCTTCTGATTAAAAGGATGTTTCCCTATGAAAAACATACGTGTACATCAAGTGGAAACATGAGTTTATCAATGAAATGAGTGGTATCAATTGATTATATATCTGGAATGTTTGAAAAACTATTAATTTAATTACTATGGATGGATTTTTTTTCTACTGTGATTGAGATCATAATAATATTTGTTCATGTAAGAAAATACTCATGCGGTTAGTGTTTTTGGAAGTAGATAAGTCATATAGAAATATTTGAGATTATTTTCATAAACTCTTATATCATACAAAAATATTTGGCTTAGTGGGATTGAAATATTTTTCCCTGACTTAATGATAAAGGATAAATTCACTCACTATTTTTAATGAAATTAAAGTGTTTATATGAATGAAAAGAGGAATGAGGGTTGAATGTTTCTAAATCTAATATTATTTAGTTCAACAGGTGGTTCAAATATATAAAGAAAAAGATATAGATTTTTCATGTACATCATTTCTTACAAAAATCCAGAGGGTCAAAACACAAGAGGAATTAGAAAGTAGAACAATATTTTCTAGAATAAATTATAGAAATGGTTGACAGAGAAATGATTTATAGATGAAAATAGTGGTATTTAAATGGGATAAGAAAGAATTTATATAAAAGGTGAATTAAAATATCTTAATACATTTTTTTAGAATACTCATTTTTCCCCAACATGGACTTTTTTAAGATAACTGTAAAAATTGTAGATGGAGTTTACTAACAATGGGGGGAGTAGAGTTGATGAATATGCCCCTATGGAGTTTTTGAGAAATATAGGGTGGGAGAATAAAAGAAAAATTTTGATAAAAAGAAACCACAAAAAAATTTCAAAAGGGGGTGAAGATATTGGAAGATCATATGAATTTTGTTTAAAAAATGGGAGTATGATAAAAACACGACAAATATAGAGTAATTAGATTATCTTGAAGAATCTAGTGTGAACAGATAAAGAAGTATTTATGGAAGTATTGTCAAAAATAACACAATGGGGATAATTTTACAACTAAATAATTGTATTTTTTACAATGATAACCGATATTTTCTTGTGAAAGAGGGGCCCGTAAGGGGAACAACGTGCTCAAGAGCTTCCATCATCGCCGCCTCCTTCCTCTAGGGTTATCGCGGTAGCCACCCCCATATTCATCTAGGTCTGGCGGCTTCCTCAGCTCGAGTGGCTTCACGGAATCGGTGGTTCACCATACCTGCCTTCTCACCTGATTTTGTTAGGGTTTCATTGCGGTGTGGTCCGTTCGGCTACCGATGTTCTAGATCCAACCTCTTTAGGTCTCCACCTTACTTCTGGTAAGTTCGGTTGGTGTTTTTCAGTGGTTTTCGAGCTTGATAAGGATGACGATGATGAGATATAGGTATTGGGATTTCTTCTGATGCCTTGTGACTGTCTTATTCTTTTCTTGGATCTGATTGCAGTTTGCTTGGTTATGTGGTTGTTTCTTCCTATGTTCTCTTGTTTGGATGAGGAATAGCACTGTTGGATCTAATGTTGATCTGTTTGGTGGTGAATTTGGTTCTTGGTTTTTGATTTCATGTTTTTTGTGATCTGTTGGATGAACCTGATCCCGGTATTGGTTGAATCTGCAAATTATGCCTGGATGAGTCACATAATGCGGGTGTGTTGATGGGGTTTTGATATTTTGAATTTTGAATCCATCTGATGTTGTGATTTGTAATCTGGTATGCGGGTTCCATGACCGCTGTTTATGATGTTGAGTTATTGTCTGTATGGTTACCGGTAACCCATAAACCGGCTTTTTAGAAAATGATAAAAATGGATTTCAAGCTAGTGAAAAATGAAAATATACACATTAATGTCCTTATATATTAAGTTTGTTGTCTTTTAAATAATTATTGATGACATAATAAGGTTGAGAATTCAAGAGGAGGAGTAACAATAGTATTTGAAGACATTAAGTATAGGTAGATTATATGGTAATTTTTTTAATTATAGAAAGTTCATTATTACACCCTGATGAAATGAATTGTGCCATGATGGGACATTTTAAGGTTAATGAGGTCACTTCATAAGGATCATGCACATCATAACAACATGTGTCATACCATGATTGGTGTTTTTGTAATATGTTTAAAGAAATGTGTAAAATAATTTAAATATATATATGGTGTTTTCCTTTGAGAAATATGGATATTTTTGTCTCATATTATAATATAATAGTTCATGTAGAGAAGGAAGGTTGATAAGATTTTATTAGTTATATATATTAGAACAACATGCTACACGCCATTTTTTGAATCACAAAAGAGGTTTGAAAATCATAAAAGATTCTAAAATCAAATGTTATGTTTCGAAATACATATGGAGTGTATCAAATATAGAGAAATAGATTTTAGTTATTCTATAATTGAGATGACGATTTTGTGTTTAAGAGGGTCACATTATAATATGTGATTATAATAATATTAGATATTCTAGATGTATAGAGACCCACACACCATGAAGGATTTTTCCCCAAAACATTTCAAGAGAAAAAAGCAGTCGTCGCATGATGAAAAGATTCACTCCCTGATAGGATGGTTAAATCAAGAATATTTGGAAGGATCAAACTATGATCCGAGGAGAATTAAAAAGGATACCTTTAGAGATTTTAGAAAATTTTATAGATATGAATATTGTTTGATCAATATATATAGTTGAATGATGGGAGTTCATTAACTATTTTTAGATTAAGATAATTACACATGAATAGTTTTGTGTTCCATTAAGATGTAATTTCAATGAAATATAGTAAATTCGATTAGAAATTAATATAGAGGTGTCTCATAATTTTATTGTTTGAAATGGTTTTTAATTAAAATTAATTAAAATATTAACTTATGGGGTCCTCTTGGTAGGATCTAAGTGAAAAATAGAAGTATGAATTGATCTCAAACCTTGAATCATTGGTCAATTATTGTTAATATTTTAGAAACATGCCATATTTGTTATAAGGAACTGATATGTAGTAAAACATATATGCATATTTTTATTTTAAATAAGGGGAGGAAGAGATATCCCGTAAATATTTTTATATATAGATTCATATAAGGAGAATGAGGATTAAACTAAAAAATCTATAAAACATAGAAATAAAGAAACGATACATTTCTGATTATGTAATTATACTAATTTACAAGAGGATTGTTGTTGTAGTAATATGATAGAAGAAAATAGATTCATCCCTCGCATGGAGGAGTTGTTCCAATAAAAAACAAAATAAGTGATCTAGGAAAAATTAAAGAAATAATTAATATCTAATCACTAGAAGTGATTCATATGATGTCTCATGTGACATAGAGAGACCCATGTATCATTAAAATTTTTAATAAGACACTCAATTCTCTAAAATTTTCAAGTGATGTATCATGAGAATTTAATTTTGAGCATGAAAATTATAATTAATTTCTAATATTTTAGAAATTTTATTTTCTAAAATTAATATCATTTTAAAATAATCATGTGAATACTAGTTTATGGTTAATTTTTGGGAATTATTGGAAATTATTTTTTATATAGTGAAAAGGAAGGATTTTGTAAAACTATCATTTATTCAATAAATCAACCTATTTAACTTTATCATTAATTTTGGAATTCTATAAAATTTTAACATAATTTTTACATAATTATAAATAATAAAGTTAATTCTATATGAATCATCATTATATTTTATTTTATTATAAGATCGATTTTGGGGTTAAAAATGAACCATTCTAAAATCTGTATATCATCACGTTTTGCAGGTTGTTTTTTAAATTTAAATATCCCACTTATTGAAATTTAATGAAGAAAAATTGAATCCATATTTATAATTATAATTTCTAAATTTTTTAATGATGCCACTTTCATTTTTGGCCATTATGAATAGTAACCAACATAAGAATTCAATACTACGGTAAATATTAAAATGGATTAATAGGGGTTAAAATAAAAAGATAAGGGTTACGTTTTAATTATATATATCTCCTATAAATATTAATATATTTTAATCATTTAAAAATTCAAGGTGTGTCATCTCCCTCCCTTATAAAAGGATACCAACTCTCCTCTCTTCCTCACACTTCATAATACATCTATGTCAAACAATCCCTATACAAATCCATTCCTAAAAACCATCACCATTATCTAAAGGTCCTAGCTTGATAAAAATACCAACCATATAAGGATTAATGTGAATTTTAAATGATTTAGTCCAATGAAAATGTATATATCTTAAATGAGAGTTTTAGTTTAATTTCTTTTTAAGCCCCATTAAATTCTATTCTAAACATTATAATATAAAAAAATTGTATCTCCCATATACTAATTTTTTATTATGTCAAAGATTAAACCTTTATTCATCTCCTTATTCATCAAATGGGTAATAAAATCATGATTCATACTTACATGTAGACTACTGCCTTGAAAAGCGATGTATTTCATTTTTCATCCCCACCAATCATGTTTGGGAATTATGATGGATATAATGTTTTTTTAAGATATTTAAAACATTATTTTTTTATAGGGTAATAAGATATAATATAAATTATTATTCATCTATTAAATAGAAAATTAAAATTATCACCCATGTCGACTACCATCTCCATGTACAGATATGAATCATTTTTCAACACCATCATTCATGGTTAGTTATTATGATGGAGTAAATTCCATCATAAGATATTTATGAGTTACTTTTACTTCTTTAATTTTAATATCTTTTATACATTCATACCTTTCTAAACATTGGAAAATGATATTGTCAGTCATGCGTACATATGGATTACCACCTCCATGATGGGATGTGATTTTTTTTCATTACTAAATTATAGGAATAAATATATATAATTATATGATTATAAATATGATACCCATTTTAATGAATCATGATATGGGATACTTTAAATTAATATTATCTTCAATATCTTGTATCTCAAGAAACCTTCAACTAACTCAACACCCGACTAAAATGAACCATGAAATATTAAAAATACATTAATAACATAATCATTCATATATTAAAGGATAATAATCACATAAAATAATTATATATTATTATTCTCTTTGATAGATACTTTAAATAGGTTGTCTTTCCAAGAACCATTTTAAAAGTGTATTGTATTTCACATTAATAAAATAAATTGATTATAGTTAAAGGTTTATCATAATAGGTAATATTTTTATTCAAAAACTAATATATCAATATTAAATTATTAAAATATATATATGGAATAATATTAAAAAACATGAACATTATAATGGTCATTTTTTAATAAATGTGCTTTTTTCTTAATATATTGTATTTCATTTAAAATATAATTTATAAATTCAAAATTTTGAATTTTAAAAAATAAATTATTTTTTGGTTTATGAAATTCAATATTATCTTTTGATTATTTTTATTATTTTTCTAAAAATAATTATTTTTAAATGTATAGTGAAAATCACTATTTTAACAAATAACATAAATTTTAGAACATTATTAGTATATAAGCATGAATTTTAAATTATTAAAACCATTTTATAAGAAAAAATATTTATTTTATAGGTGAACTTGTATTTTTTTTAATCAAATTTAAATTTACAAAAACATATTTTAAATTTTAATAATTAAGTTGTTTATTTTTTTAAAACAAGTTGTTATATGTTATACATTATGGTTTTTTAAAATTATTTTTTATCACATTTAGAAATTTAATTAAATAAAATGGAATAGAAATTTTTAATAAATATTTCCAAAATATATAAAAATAGTAATTTTATTTTTAAACATAAATGATATGTTACCCTAGAAAAAACATGTTAATATGGTAAAATCTAAAATGGTAAAAGTAATAATCTAAGAGTAAAAGTCCACAAATATGTTTAAAACATGTGTTGAAATATGGTATTGAGATATTTCCAAACCTTTTCACTTATTATATTCATTATTTATCAACTTTTGGGCCACTTTCATTAAGATTGACATCCAATTATTGAAAATATTTGGGTATTTACAAAAACTCCATCGATTTTCACTTATAAGAAAGAATTGCTTCTCCTCACTTCACATCACACTAAAAAACCATTTTTCATCCAAAAATCTAACCAATACACTCATACACACTCATAGATACATTTATGATGTTATTTTGTTATCCAAATACCATCCCTCAATAGCACAACCACATTTTGTAAAGGAGATATTGTAAGAAGCGGGGTATAAGTTTCCAACCTCTCTTTCTCTTTTATATTTGTTATGATCCTTCAATAATAAATATATTTCATTTCAAAAAAAATTATTATAAAACCACTATTGTTTTAATTCTTTTATATTATTATGATTATGTTACAATAATTAACCACCCTCTCCTCTTCCATTGAAAAAATAGAATTTTGAATTGCCATTGTGCGGACGGCTGCCACCAAAATGTAAGGTGTTTCATTTTAATTCTCGACCTTCCAAGTATATTCCTAATATAAAAGTTCATATATAATTATCATATTTATTAAATATTTTTATTCTTAAATGATAAACCATATTACTTTTTTCATTCATTCTATTAAAAATTAAATCCACACCCATGTGTACGTGTGAACTATCACCTCAATGTAATGATCAATTTTTTTTCTTTTCACTTTATCACCACTAGACATGGATTCTCATGATAATGGTTTAAAATGATAAAATATTATTTTTATGATATGAATAATGTTTTTGAAATATAAATGGAATAATCCTTTAAATGATATGAATGATAAATAATCGATATAAAATTTAGCATCTTAAACAAATGAACTAAGAGGGAAACAATTTATTCATATTGTGAAATTATTTTATAAGAATACATTATTAACCTAATTACATATAATTTTTATATATCACACTAATTAAGACTAAATTATTAAATTATTTTATTGGTATAATGATATTGTAACTTAGTAACCTTCTAATCATCCATTAATCTTGGTATGTTCATGTTTGGATCGGTTTAACCACCAATTTGAGTAGTGATGTTGAATTACATCATGGATAATTATGAAAAAATAATGTCAAGAAAATTATTATATATATAACTAAATAAATATATTATTTTTATATAAAGGATATATTAATGATGAAAACACCCTTTATAGGTTAAAAGTCACTGAAAAATGCTTGTTATCGATTTTATCTTCTAGGATAATGACTGAATTACCCATGAAAGGAAATATAAACATAACAAATAATTCTAAATCATATCTTATAGTAACACTAATTTTTTGGTAAGGATAAAATTCGAAATAAAAAATCATATCAACACCACTATTATGAAACTAGGACCATAACACCATGATTACCCCCACCCAACATCAAAATAGATAACAAATAACTAATATAAATGTAATGAATAATTATAAATTATATTTATAAAATATTATGTATATTAAAATAATTATGAAATAGGTTATTCATAAATTTATGTTTGTAATACATGATCTTAGAGTGTCTTCAATTAATCAGAGAAACAAGGTAAGGGTTTTTTTCTCAAATTCATCCCTTTGAGACATGTTTTGTATAATGTAGTTAATTTACTACCTGATTGAGTTATTATATCTTAAAAAACCATTTATAAATGTTAATTTTTGTTCAATTTAAATCTATCTATTTCGATAAGTTTTGATTTTAAATTCTACCCAATTTTTAATCATTTTTAACTCATTTTTTTAATGATTTATAATCATTCTTCTAGAACATATTTCATATAAGTTGTTAAATTAAAACCTATGATTGTATTATATTATATTTTTTCTTTTCATTTTGGGATTAACATTTTTAACATATAAAACCCTTTTTCAAAATTATCTTACATTATGAACTATATTTTCCATAAGAGACTTTGGTAATCCAAATCTATTTCTTTGAGTTATATGGATCATTTTAAACTCCAACCATAAATATTATATTTATTAACTGATTTCCCATTTTAATTGATGTGCTCTTTTATATTTATTGTAATTATTTCTCTTTATATTCAAATAAATATACTTGATTATTCTCTCACCTAAAATTATAACATTATCAATAATAAACCTTTATCTCTTAATTGGATCTTTATTTCATGTTCATATTTTCATTCCCACCAATTTTCCTCTATTTTTGGGAAATATGGTATGTATTGTTTTATATGATTCAAATAACTCTATTTACCGATTTTAAAAAAAAATGAATATTCTAACACCTTATTTACAATTCGTGTTTTCAAAAAAATGTATTTAAAATTATTTTTTACCCCAAATTTCTTTTGATAATAATTATGATTTATCAAGGAATTAATTATTTAAGTTTATTTTTCAAATTCCAATTTATTCAAAAAAAATTACTTCACATTATTTTAATAAACTTTTTAATTTTACCCATTACTTTTTTATTTAATGAATATGTTAAAAATGATATCCCATAACATTTTCCTGGGGAATACATTTTTATACCACCTTTATTAATTTTTTAAACATTCGCTCTATATTTTTATGGTTTAGAAAAGAGAAAAAAAATTATTATATATTTATAAATGAATTTTTTAAAATGATTAAAAAAAATCAATGATATTTCTTATTTCAAAAGTGATTTTTCCAAAATACATTAATTTTTTTTCCTCTATGTAAACTTCCTTGGACATATATTATACCTAATTGAAGATATTATTTAAATTATAATATCCACATTATTTCTCTAGAGATATTGTGTAATGTTTTTTTTCATTCAAGGAAATTATTAACGGCCCTTGTTTTCCCAAATCATTCAATATTTATAAGAATGAGTTTTATTCTAGTGCATGTCCAGTATGAATACCATATTCTTGGCCCATTTTATTGAAGGATGTTCACCTTGTAAGATATATGTTTATTGATTAGGGAAATTATTTAATAAACCCCTAACCTATTACCTATGTGGTTAAAATATTATCTTTTATCTTATTTTATGGGTATTTACCTAGATATTTTCTTGATTTTGTTTGAAACCCATTTATTTTCCATGTGATTACTATGATTATTAATTGAACATTTAATTATTCCCTTATTTCATGCCAGTTAAAAAGGCAATGAAACTAACTCACATTCCATGGGCTGTTTATATGATGATTTTTAAATGCCATGAAACCCATTTTCTATCCATCAGTTACCTTATTACATGATATTAATTTTCATGTGGAATAAGAATGTATGGATTATAAGATGGGTGGGATCTATATCTCCCAACAATTCATTAGATAAATTATTATATATCTTGAGATAGAAATGTAATGCAAACATATTAGTGAGCAGTTAGGTCCATAAAAGGTGAGTGTGATGGCATTTAACACTACTCCCAATTTTACATGTGAACAAGTTATAATGTATATAGGTGCACAAAGGATGACTATGGTGGTGTTTTACTCTACTCATGGTTTTATGATGTAATATGATTGTAGAAAGTCAGGTTCAAAATGATACAAAAATAATATTTTTATAAATTTTCCACTTTCTTTTCTAGGTTCCTTGGATCATTATGTATGCATCATGTTTGGTTTTCTTATTCCATTGTAAAGGATTGATAATTTTATTTTACCCATATATCATTAATTCTTATATAAACATGTTTTATGTTTTATGTTTTTTTAGTATGATTCTATTATGTATCTTGATTTAACTCGTATACTCATCTTATAATCACATAAAATTAGAGATAATTATCACATATGTTTACCCTTAATGATAATTGGATCTCACCAATCCATTTTGTATCCATATACCACGTTTATAAATAAAATTGATTTGAAATATGTTTTTATAAGGGTATATTTTGAAAATAATTTATCGGAGATGTTGAATATAAGATATTAATTAAGCAGTTTCTCTTATAGTGATAAATATAAATTTACATTAGTTAAAAAAGTTATATTTTTTATATTATTTATTATCCTAATTCTCTAAAAAATAAACCTATAAGGTATTTGAAATATATTGTGTGGAAATATTTTATTTATTCCATGTAGGTACCATAAAATTAGATCAAAACTATCTAGTTCATAAAATATTGGCTTTTCAATAACATTACTAATTAGGATTTTATTATTTCAATAATATTTTTGAGTTTGAAATATCAAAAAAAGTTTATAATCTATGTTTTACCCTAAATTCAATTGTGTACATATCCCTTTTGGTTATTAGAGTAAATATTTAATATTTTGGGGGTTAGGATAGTAGAACATTTGTGAAAATTCAATAGATTGGTCTTTATATCTGTTAAAATACCAAAGTATTGGAATCATAAATATTGTGTGGTTTTCTAAGAAATATAATCCTAATATGGTAGTAAAAGTGGATAGATTATTTAAAATATATGTATAAAGAGTCAATAAACATAAAATGGGTGTATTTAGTATTAAATCAATCTTCACCTAGTGAATAACAAAGAAGCCTAACTGCACACCTAGTTTGACACTCTGATGAGATGTGATTTTGTTAATCACATTCTCCTTATAAAACATTATAAAGGTGGTTTTCCCTTATCAAATAAATGGATTATGTTTAAAAGTATGAGATAACACAACTTACACATACCATGGTGGAAGCAATATAGTTATTGAATTATCCAAGAATAACATAGTTGATAATAATGTATCATCGGTTGAAATGGCAGTTGTTCCACCTTTGAGGTGGTGCATTTATGGGTGATGTGGAAATGGTTCGACGAAGATCGCCACCCATATCTTTTTCTATAGAGATGAGTTCTCATTAAATTTACCATTCCTTCCTTTCAACCCGTTCTGCGTCATTGTCCTTTAAAGAAGATTGAATTAACCCTGTGGGAACTATTAGTTCCAGTGGGCAATTGTGTGGTGTGTGAGTACTCATGGAATAATTCCTTCTTATATATCACTTCCTCGAATGGTCTCTAATGGGTTTATTCGTGGTTCCAAAAACACCCAAAGGAACTAGTATCCATGATTCATATACCTTCTTTCCAATGGATGGTGCTTGTTGGCTGATGATTTGGTCAGCGACACTTAAGGACTCCATTGGTCGAGAGGATGCGATATCAGGCTCACCACACCCTTTCGGGGGATGATTGATGCCTATTTCGGGACTCTCTTATTGATTTAAGTTGTGTTCATATGTTCTTGAATCCTTGTTTAATTCTTTAAGAGTGTGTCCACAGGAAACCCTTATATTGCAAGATCGTCGTATGTATGCATTATATATTTGATGTCACAAAGGTGAAACTGACTTGAGCCATATTATAAGGTGCTCTAGTGTTTATTGTCATCCAAGGGGGACATAAGGTAACTTGATGTTGGGATCATGCCCATAAAGAGGGATTCCTACGTATCCTCATGAGAGGAATCAGAACCAATGTAGTTCAGACTGTGTATGGCTTATCTATAGAAGTTGCCTATTTGAGGAAACATGGCTGGGTAAACCCATTTGGATGGGCACCATTTTGAGCTCGAGCTTTCAAGTAGGCATCCTACATATCCTGATTTGATTAGGAATCATAGTTCTTGTAGTTAGGAATGAGTGGGGTTTACACATGGAAGATTCCAATTTAAGGAGGCATGATTGGGTAGACCCTTATGCATGGGGACCCATTTGAGCTCAGGCCCTCTAGAAGGTGTCCAACATATCCTGGTTTGATTCGGAATCATAGTTATCATAGTTTAGATTGTGTGTATGTTTTAATCATCGCAAACCTCTATGCCCACATGATTCATGTTTGGTGTGAGAAACAAGAGGATTTGAAATATTCAACAATGGAAATGACTCCTCCCCTATTGGTGGGGTAGGGAGAGCCCATGGTGGAAGAGGCCAACGCAACGGTGGGAAAGGGCATAGAGGAATAAAACCAACAATGTGAAATGACATTTAATTCCATGAATCCTTGCCTCAGAAAATTGTGGACTTACCTCAGTGGGAGAGCCCTAGAGAGAGTTCTGGAAAGGGGAGAAGTTTCATCCCCATCAAATGGGTGAGAAAACATAATCCCTTCAAATGATCATTAGTCGTTATTGAATGGAAAAGAAAGTGATCACCCATTATCCCTAGAATGGGGATTTTCAACTCGGTGTCCCAAATGTGGACTCTGTGTTACTGTGGGAATGTAGCCTCACAGGCATTCTCGAAACACGAACCATTGTGGGAAGAGCCTTCGTGTCTCTACTTACCATGTGTATGTGGACTTGGAAGGGTGCGTTGATGCAACCGATGGTCTAATCATACGGGTCAGGTGTATTTAGAGGAGTCTTCGTCCTAATGTCAGGGGACTGGTTAGCAGAGGGACTATGGAGGACCAGATGGTAATGGAAGGGTGAGGTTGGAGCTGGAAGAAATGATACCCCAAAACACCCCATTATGCATACTGATCTCTTACGCGGGATGAGGGAGGCTCCCCATACCATAGTGGTATGTGGGTAAAGGGGACTTCTTCATATCTATGTGGTACTCAGGAATTGGTATAGTCCCCTGCGTACCATATCGGTATGCAGCTCATGATTCCCCTTGGGGTTCCATCCACGTACTGATATAGTACGCGGCACTTGGTTTAGTTCACGTAGTAGTGCACTACGCGGAGCTCCATATTGAAGGGGGTCTGGGGGATTTTCATTAGAGGGATGTTAATCCATGAAAATTACATGGTTCACGATTTCACCATTTAGGTTCATCATTCTCCTTTTATTATTAATTTCCCTTATTTTATGGTTTGCAACCAGCTGTACCTGCGAGGAGAGTGATTCGCAATCCTGGATTCACCGATGAATCAAGGATGAATCCAAAAACTTCTTCCAAACTCTTCCTTCCAACCTCTATGTCTCCTATGATCCTTCATCATCTGTGGATCCTTCTTCTTACATTAATCATTCTTCATCTGTACTTTGTCCTTATACTATGCTTCCTTTTATGGAGCATCGAGACACATGTATCTATTGGGAATGCAACACCTTTTGTGGAAGCCCATATAGATATCTTAACCCATGGAAGACTCGGTCAACTAAGATTTGCAGAGACTTAGTTTTGCGATAACAGTTCATGAAACCATACGAGTTCACTCCATCCATGAACTGATGGGTTCGCAGTATGATATGCGGATTGAATTCATGCGCCCAACTCCTTCGGTTACACAGTTTTCATATAGCCTTGTTTTCTATCCATCGCCTTACAATCCTATGGTTTGTGGATCGTTCTATATACATGGTGGTTCACGATCTTGCTAGTCTGGGTACCTTTCCCAATGACGGTACTTGGGAAACCTGAATTCTTGGTAAATTTGAATCTCTTCATGTTTCTTCTAAAAATTGAAACTTCAATTGAGTTGGTTCACCTTTCTAGACTTGTGGGAGTACTTTATTAATTCTTCAAGGTGATTTTGGGGTTATTTAATCCCCTTGGAAAAAATTTAAGGACCCTACAAATGCCCCCCATAATAATTGGGTCTTTTTAGAATCAAAAGGTGATGATTACGATGTAGATGTGGTTCTAAACTGAAATGGATCATGGTATATCAGATGGGCCTAGTAGGTGGGGACCACACATATATATAGTTTCTCATGAAATTTTTCTTTTAACATTTTTTACAAACAAAATGAGATCACATCTTCCTCTAGATTCCATTGTTCTAACGTACTTTTCTCATTGATAAAACCCCAATCGCAAACCACTTGGTACATGTCATGAATCAATTTCCTCACCATTTCTGCATCTATGTACCATATTATAAATTCCCTAAACGGGACTGTGGAATTCTAGGACTAAAAATTTTCTTTCTACATATGACAATGATACCCAGCTGGCTTTTCCATATACCATACTTGGATGGGATAATCGAACTTTTAAAAAATTAATCCGAACTATAGTTTTAATCCCCAACTTTTGAACATGAACTTAACAGAGGCCGAGGATCACAGTTTCTTCCTTTAACAAACTATTCTATTCTCTGGCCAACTATTTGTGGGATAATGCCTCGTGGTTCCTTTACATACCATGGCTGTAGGCGGCGAGCTGCATCCGCATAATGTATCTATAGGTGGAGTCACTTCCTCTTGTCATGTTGTACATGGAATTCTCCCCCTGCATACCGTTTCATGGAACATTATGCGGAGCCTTTGGAATACATGTTTTAAGTAATTTATCCAATTTTTCAAATCAATTATCCAACAATTTATATTGGACTAAACTTTAATCGGCTTCTGGATCTTCCTGTGCAAGCTACAATGGATAATTCATTGGATGCTACTGAATTAAAAAAGACAAGGGCAACAATGGAGAGGGATAATGATGATCATCTTCGGTCCCACGCCATTAATTATGGTATCTTCTTGACGGTATTCTTGAAACCAGAGCTCATAACTTACCTATTATCCATATAACATCCACTTTATGACTTTGGTCTTCCTACTGATGTGCCTCTGTCATTGACTGACCCCGAAATACCTTTTGTCCTCTTCGAAGCACCACAAGGTCATGATCGTGCCAACATTTCTCCTGTTGGAAAAGTCATCACTACTCTGATTTAGGAAAAAATATTCATACTGGGCAAGGAATCAAGTAACCTGTAAGTGTCACGATGGATTCCCGAGACTAGAATCCTAAGAGTACCCATCCATTATTAGCATTTACCAAGAAAATCCTAGCAGCGGGTGGAGAACCAAGGGGGATTTTCAGGCGGGAGGATGTTTCTCTGATGAGTGGGCCTCAACATTCAAGATGAATCTGACCTATCTAATGTCCCCCGACCAGTTATAAGCAATGGTCTTGTACTAAGCAGTCTGGGTTTCTCAGTTTTCAATCTTCTCTATGGGAAAATTCTTTCCAGAATTGTTGTGATGTTGTTTTTCAAGAACTAACACCATCCATTTACTACATGGGAAGGTAGGAATCATTTTATGGGATATCTAATAGATTGGCAGTCTCCCCATCCTTGGAGAAATGTATGAAGACATTTTCTAGGATTTCTCCACATGGAATTAAACTCACCACTTGTCTCCTTTGAAAAGGATCTCACTGGTCATGGTAGAGGGATCACCGGATCATCCCCCTGAGGCTTGTTCCCTCATCCCTTTTGAAGCGTGGATAAGTTTATTCCTATATATGAACAGACCCAAGATAAGGGCTCACCACAGTCAAACTCATCCCACTCACCAATCCCACAAAACTCCAGGGTCATATTGTTCTTCCCTTGATGAATGTAGATATTCCACATGGGGGTATGAGCTTCGAGCAGACGTTTCTTTTGCACTTAGACAAGGAGGTTTATTTTTATTGTTTTCAAATGGATGGGTCTTCCCATCCTGTGAAATATACACTGGGGTTTAGGCATTTACCTTGATGATGGAGGCCACGCTGACAGAGGGTCAGCCCATTAATTTGGCCCTACCTACCCTCTATTGTCTTTATGAATTGTTGGGACAGATATACGAAGGCAATCCTCCACATCAACTCAGTGGTCTGTTACAATTCATGTATGAGTGGATGGAAAAACACTTCCCCTACTATGAATATCGGCATACCACATGGGTTCCCCATTATGACTTTTATCCTTCTCTTCTAAACATTTTTCTATTCATCCTAGGACATTGAGTGTTGCCGATGTGTTTGGGATATTGAATGACGACTCACATTTCTCGTTCATAATGCATCTTACTTCTCATGGATCATTGAGAGGTGACAGGGGAAGTTCCTTGGAGGAATGGTCATACATGATCAACCATTAGGATGGGAAGCTCCCTCCTCATTTAGACCAAGTAGTTATTTCTGAGCCATACCTCACCTACCAGTTTTCCAGGAAATTTGGATGCCTACAACAGACTGCACTGCTTTCGGTTGTTCAATTAAGGGGAGAATCTCATTCCTTGGTTCTTCGCCAAATATGGATTAAGGTGATGCATGATGGTGCTTCTAGGGAGATTATCATTCCTAACACCATGGGTCCCAACATTCTATCACGGGAGTGTGCCCAACTATGGGAAGATTGTTACCACAACGGGAAGCTGAAAGAACCGGTTCGGCGGGTGTAGAAACCCTTGACCATTCCCTACCCCATCCTTGCCCCAACAACAATGTTACACGTTCCTCCTACCATAAAAAGTGCAACAGTTGTTCCATCTACTTCCATACCTACAACAACCACAATGGATACACCGCCTTCTCCTACTCTAGTGGTAAGAAGGCATTCGGTAATCGTCAAAATCATTTGGGAAGGGTTTCATCAGTACCAACAATTTTGATGGAAAGATATTTGAACTACTCCCCTCCTGTAGATATTTCTCAAGATCTTAATGATACTAGAATTAGTCGAGTTTCACCGATCATCCTGGAGGTCGGGGTTACTCTTCCTCATCTGACTCCAGTGGTTGGGCCATCTGAGGGTGGAAAGAGTCTCTCGTCTTGGGTGACCTACCTTAGGTCCCTCCCCACTCCTATAGCGACACTTCCTGCTTACAGACATGTGGAATCATGGGGGACCAAAGTGATGGTTCTGTGGCAAGGCACCAGGCAGTGCGAAAAGAGGCATGGCACTAGTTATGGGCTCTTACTGCGGAGACATCCATGGCCAATTTTTGCAACGTGGGTGACAATTTTCAGCTTTTACTCACTGATCTAGTTTTCTGAGACTTTAATCATCAACATTTACACCTCCTTATCTACCAAATCATCATTGAACATGAATACCTTGCCTCCTTCAAGGAGAATCTAGACATGTTCAATTCTTCCCATCACCAGGTGGTGAACATCCAAGACATTTCGGAAGAACCTGGTCATCTAACGGCCGATGAGGTGAAGGCCCGTGATTTGGTGGTGACCCATGAGGACTAGCTATGGTAGTGAGAATCTTGCATAGCAAGGTTGAGGTATCAACTGGCTTCCTTGTGCACCAACTATGAAGCCATCTGGAAGAATGAGAAGGACCTTAAATTCATTCTAGAATGGGTGTGTCTGATGGTTAAGGATGATATGGTGGAATGATATTCTTTAGAGAAGACTATTGATGACCCGTGAATATCACTCACCATCCTTTTGGAAAGGGTAAACTGGGCCCTGTTGTAGATCTATCCCAAATCATGATATCTGCTCTTCCCCCTTTTTGGATGCCTCAGAGAGACTCTAAATTAGGGATATTCATCGTTTTTTTTAAACTCAATGGAACTAATTAGGCTTTTAAATATTTATCTCATTAACTTTTCCTATCATTTCAACACTATTTCAATTTGGCATTAATTTTATACCATGACATGAATTCAGTAAACTGAAATAATCGAGTTGGGAACTAATTTTTTCCAGATCCATGGGACTCTGCGAGCTTAGTTTGACTATTGATGGGGTTTTATGGAAAACCCAAAAACATTTATGTCAATTTTTTTATATATTACCCTGTTTTTTGCCTAATTCTTCTTGGTATAGGCTTAGTGGGCATAACGTATATTTTTCATAGGCCTCCCTTTTCAGGTTTTTGACCTAACAAGCTCTACGCCTTCTCTTTTGGCTTGATGTTTTTTAACGAACCGGTACATGACTTTTTCCAAGAGGCACCCTCTGCAAATTGTTTCTGTGGAAACTATGGTGTCTCTTTCACTGGAAGTTCACAGTACTGCTGATAAAATTCATTACTGATGTTTTAGGTTGAGCAATTTTGACATGATCTTAATGGGGTAGTTCTCTGACTTGGAACTGTTAGCAAAGAATGTTATCATATTCTTTAGACATGGATTAGGAATTTTTCATGACCCTTGATTTGTGGATTCCGGACATGCATGGGGCTTGGGAGACACTTTATACATACATAGATAGGGAAGTACTCTCCTATGGATAAATTTTCCTTTGATTCATGGCTGTTTTTTTGGGAAACGTATGCAGATCCACCAGGGCATGATGTGCATAGTCAATAAAAGGTGTCCGTCGGACACTGGACTTCAATTTCCAATGGTCTAGTGGGATTTGAAACATTTCAGATTTATTTTGATGTTTGGGGCCACAGTTGGTGGATGGCTTGAGTAACGATGTATGAAACATTAGGGACACTCATATCATCTTTGAGTAGACAACTATTCTCACAAATTTCTTACTTTCATGAGGGAGAGCTGGTGAATGGTCAGTTCAGTTGAGAGTATTTTTTAGGTCAGGGACACATGGAAAGAAGGAAGTACAGAAGCCTTTATCCAAAAGTTTTCCAAATCCAAGTGTGTGAAAAGGAATGAATGTCATTTCAGTGTATGAAAGCTGGACATGACTCTTAAGGAAGAATTTTCCTTTGATTTATAGCCATTTTTTGGGAAATATATGTAGAGCCATCGGGGCATGATATGCATAGTCAATAAAATGTGTCCGCATGACGCGAGCCTTCCGTCTGCAATGGCCATTTTGGATTATGGAGATTGTGAACATTCTGAATACGGTGTGTGAAATTTGTCCATGGGTACTCCTAAACACAAAAGGAGGCATTTTTGCTGAACTACTTTGGGGAAAACGAGAAACAAGTGGGGACACTATTCTTCTGTATACGGATCAACATCATACAAATAGATAGGATATATTTATAAACCTAAAAAGAGACCCGAGATGAACCAGACCCATATGTTTTGATATATCCAGGATGTCTGTAAGGAGGAAAATATAAACCATGACTTTAATGTCCCTTCAATCAGGAGGGATGGAATGAGTCTTGGAAGACATTGTGAGTACTGAGATAGGATTGGAATCTCTTGGGGAGTAATTTTCCTTTGATTGATGGCCATTTTTGTTGGCAACAAATGCAGAGCTGCCGGTGCATAATAATAATAATCAATCAAAGGTGTCTATAGGACACTAGCCTTCCATCTCAGATGGCCTTGACTGATTATGGGGATCCAAGATTTCTTAGAGAATAGAGTCTGGGGTATGGTAGGAGTGTATCTGGACATATTGGGGACATTTGGGCTGCGATTTACTCATGGAATCAGGTGTCCCTTGCATAGATCTGACACATACATAGGTTGAGGTATTCATTCCATCTTTGGGATACCTGGTCATTTAACGTCACATGGCCAGGATATGGGATTCCTCTTGGGGGAAGGAACTATGACATGCCTTTTAAGGTTGTGCTACTTAAACCAAATTCTTGGTCCGTTTTTCCATAATGTCATGGTGTATCTCTTGATGAAATCCCTATGCTCATGTGATCAATTCTTGGTGTGAGAAATAAGGGACTATAGGGATTTTGTGTCATTCTTAGGATAGAAAAATCAGTCTTACAAGGTAATCTTGGTCTTAAACCATTGTTATATATTTTAACATTGTACAAAAAGGACGAGTTTGGACTTGCAGTTTAACGTCGTGTGGTGAGGAAGTGATGTTATATAGTTTAGGTTCATGCAGAAAGGTAGATTATATGGTCATAAAGATATTCAATAGTTTTAGGTTAATTGTAATTAGGATGTTCCAGTGTTCCTTATACATGTGTGATGATTTATGGTGAAAACCATAGTCTCGAGGGAAACTTGAATCAGGAGGGATGACATGGGGCTTGGAAGCCACTGGGTGTACTGAGATAGGATAGGACTCTCCTGGGGACAAAATTTCCTTTGATTGACAACCATTTTGGTGGGCAACATATGTAGAGCCACCTGGGCATAATATGCATAGTCAATCATAGGTGTCCACATGACACTTTCCTTCCATCTCATATGGCATTGAATAATTATGGTGATCCTAGTTTTCTCTAGGTATGGAGTGTGAAAAACGGGAAAGATGTTCTTGGTAATGTGTGAATACCTGGACCATGATTAACTGTGAACTACTGGGAGCTTCCACATTGGTCTGACCCTTATGTATAGGGGAATCTGGATCTTTTGACATCTCATGACTGAGAGGAATGTGTGGAATCTCATAATACTGAGGACTAGGCCACACATAACTCTTGAATAATTTTGTAGTTTATTATCATGTGATAGGGCCTTTCATGGAATCCACGTACAAGTATGACCTATGTATGGGTGAAAGGGTAATTTTTTTCCAGTGGCTGGGATAGGATGCCAAATCTGAGCATCATTGTCTATCCTGCGAGGGTAGGAATCAAGCCTCACATAGTTCTACATGTTCTCTACAAACATTTTCTTGATGTGTAGGGACACTTGAAGGAATTTTGGTTTCACTTGATATGTGTGCTAGGCCTACCATATTCCCCTATGATTTATTTTTGTAAGAGAATCCCCACCACTGCTTCTAAGATCATGTGAGTTATAATCGATGTGAGAAGCAAGGAGTGGTCATAGATTCTTTTTTGCAAGTGCGGGGAGGTAGAGAATTTTATGGGGGATTTTCATTTTCTTTCTTGGTGGGTACGGGCCAAGATCGAGGATCGATATGTCGCTACGTATATCGTGAGGGCAGAAATCAAGCCGTTCGTAGTTCTGTATGTAACCTTTACTGATTTCTCTCAGTTCAAAGGGATAGGAGAATTGTTTTCCTATCTGTCGAAGTTTCTAGGTCTATCATATTACCCAATAGTTGGCTTTCGTAATAGAATCCTTACCAATTATCCTAAGCTCACAAGAGTTATAATCGATGTGTGAAACAAGAGTTGATAAGGGTTTTACCTTATGAATATGGGTAGACAGGGAGCAAGATGGAGGAATTTTTATGGGGGCTAGGCCATGATCTAGATTGAGAAATTTCCACATATCACACGAGGGTTGGAATCAAGCCACATATAGTTCTGTGAGAGAATATGTAGTTTATTTTCATGTGATTAGGGCAGTTTGTGTCATATAGATTAACGTCTTAGGGAGAGGACATGATTCATAGTTTAATACCATGTTTCTGGGGAAAGTTACTTATGGTTTAATGTCATGTGGAAAGGAAAAAAAATTATAGTTTTAAAGTATTAGAGTTTGGACCATGGCTTAGAGGTGATATAACACATATTTTAGGGTCATTGAGTTCATAACATGGTATGGAGGCATATTATAACTCATGGAATAAGGTCTTAGAGTTTGGACTGTGACATGGGGGGCATTTTTTATGCATTATAACAAATAGTTTATGGTCTTAGAGTTTTGACCAGGACTTGGGTGGAATTTTTTTACATTTATTATCACTCATAGTATATGGTCATAGAGTTTTGACCATGGATTGAGAGGGAGTTTTAACTCACAGTTTTATGGCCTTAGAGTTTGGACCATGATATAGGAGCATTGTTAACACATAGTATAAGGTCTAAGAGTTTGGACCATAACATTTGGGGGATATTTTTATGACTCATAGTTTAGGGTCTTAGAGCTTGGACCTTATCATTGGTGTTTTATGACTCATAGTTTAGGGTCATAGAGTTTGGACCTTGGCTTTTCAATTTAATGTCATGTTTCATGGACTAATACCGTTCAGTTTAACGTCACGTGGCAGGGATGATGAATCTTATTTTATGTTCATAGAATTTGGACCATGATATGGGAGGGCTTTTACTCATGGTTTAAGGTCTTAGAGATTGGACCATGATATTAGTGCGGCATTTTTATGTGAAGTATTTCTTTGAGAACTTTGCATTTATGGGAGCCAAGATGAGCTATACATCCATTAATATCAGAGTGTATGCTCTATTGGAATAGAACCTATATAGGACATAGGGTCCTTCCCACTTTGGTTCAAGATTTGGAGGCTTCTTCTTGGGTATCATCTGGGTTATGAGGACCAATACCATATCTCCTTTGAGAAAAGATCGAAGGGGAACCTTTTTGTTGAAGGCTCATGCAATCTTATTTTGGTAGATTTCTAAATGGTGTAGAGTTTGAAGACTTTTTTCATTTAGCTACTCCAGTTCATCAAAACATCTATGTAATTGCTCGTCCTTGGACAGTTTGTCATAGATTGCCACACAAAGTTATGGCAACTGGGTTTCGATAGGTAACACTAGCCCTGCCCCGTATACTAGTGAGTACGGGGTTTCTTGGGTGGTAGTGTGGGTTGTGGTACGGTAAGCCCAAAAATAATGAAGGAGATTGTATGGGCATGATTTCTTATCCTTATACACCATCTTTTGGAGTATGTTGGATATGGTCTTTCTGAAAGCCTCTATCATCCCGTTGGCTGCTACATAGTAGGAAGACGACCGGTGGGATTTGATTCTATACTTCTGGTATAGCTTGTCCAACTCAGTAGAGTAAAAATTGGTGTCATTTTTTGTCAGTATTTTATATTGGACACAAAATATAGTAATGATGTTGGCCTTCACAAAGCTAAGGATTCCCCCCCCCCCCGACTTCTTTAAGGGGGATGACTTCAGCCCATTTGGAAAATAATTCAGTCTCTGTGAGTATGAACTTGAATTGTTTGGCTATGGCGAGAGGATATGGCCCCTCCACATTCATCCCCTAGGCAGTGAATGGAATAATGTACATAGCGGTATGAAGTGACTTTGGGGTTCGGTGTATGAAATTGGCATGAACATGGAAGGAATGGAACTTCTTGGTGAATATGGCACAATCCTGCATCATGGTGGGACAGTAATACCCAAGCCTTCAAATTTTGTAAGAGATCTTGGTTGTTGACTGGTTCACTCCACAATAACCGGTGTTCACTTATATCATGAAGAAAATAGTCTCTTCTCCATCAGTGTACCTGAGAAGGACTATGTCAAGGCCATGTTTGTATAGAACATTTTCATGTCTCACCCCATTGTATAGGGAAAGGTTGATTTCCCATCTTTAGACCTGCTTCTTTCCATCCCTATCTGGTGGGAGTTCCCCATTCCAAAGGCAATTCACAATTGGTGTCCTTCATCCCATGGTGTATCCATAATGCTTATAAAAGGGGATAAATTTATCAATATAGTCTATATGGTTATGGATGAACGACATATCTAACTAGTGGTGGGAAATATTAATGATCATTTCATCGAAATATGGATCGGCCAAAGTAGTGGCTACATTTTTAAAAGTGTAAGATTGGGTATTTTGTGACTAGGGGACATAATTAAACAATGGTTCTAATGGGAATTCTTTCATCATCTCTCAAACATGGTTTATCAAGGGAACCAAAACTTCTTTCTTAATGGCATAGTCACCAATGACATGTTTGAGGATTAGCTCTGAATCACCATGTATTTTTAGGAGTTTCTCTTGCACCTGGATTGCTAGTTCTAGGCCTACTATGAGGGCCTGATATACTGCTTCATTATCTTTCCACCCTTTTGAAAGTGGGGAAGAGTAAGGCAAGATATCCATTCTAGGATATACGAGTATGACTCCCAAACCCACATTGTTGAGCTTGATATCCTCCATCCTTTTCCCTGTTAGACTTCAGGAAGCACCAAAGAAGTAAATTCCTCATTTCTGGGGGTCCTCCTAGATGTAAAACACTTCTTAATCTAGTAGTTTAGCATCCAACGGTGATATTTCTTCTGAGGGGTGCTCGGCCAGGAATTCTGCTAGTGCCTGGCCTTTGATGGATTTCTATGTCACGTATCATATGTCAAACTATTGTAGGATGACCACCCATCATGATAGGCACCCATTTAGCATGGGTTAGTTGAGGATAAATTTGAGTGGGTTGCAATAGGAGACTAGATGGACCTCATGGTGCTACAGGTAATGCCTGAGTTTCTGAACTACAAAGATTAAGGATAGGTAGTTCTTCTCTATTTTTGAATACCGAGTTTCAACCTTGATCATTTTATGGATGAGGTAATAGAGGATGTTCTCACTACCAAAATCATACTTCTATGTCAGGAAGGCACCTAATGACCGTTCTAGGGTAGTTACGTACAATATGAGTGGTCTTCTATTAACTGGAGGCATTAGTAACAATGAGGTTAAGAGATATCTATTAAAATTGTTGAACGCTTCCTGAAAACCATTACCCCACTCATATGTAACTCCTTTCTTCATGATTTTTGTGAACAGTAAGCATTTACCTGCCAAGATGGCTATGAAGTGCCGGATGTAGACAAGGTTTCCTTGGAAACATCTCAATTCAGTGAGGTTGCGAGGTGGGGAAATTCCATTGATGGATTTTGTCTTCTCGGGTTCTACTTCAATGATGCAATGGTGTATGATGAAGACGAGTAATTTTCTTGTGGTATTTCCAAATGAAACCTTTAAGTGATTCATATACAAACTATGCTATCACAATTTGTTGAAGATTGTTTCAAGAACAGCCAGGTGGTTTGAGTGTTGTCGTGATTTAACCACCAGATTTACAACATAACTCTCGACGAGTATTCCTATGTAGGGCTTGAATATGTGATGCATTGTGCACTGATACATAGTTCTAACATTCTTTAGACCAAAGGGAATTACCTTGTAAAATAGCACTACCTGATGGGCCCTAAATGTGGTAGCTTCTTCATCTCTTTGGGCCATACGGATCCGGTTGTATCCAGAATAGTCATCCTTAAAAAACAGAGCTTTGTAATCGGTTGTTGCATTGATCAGAAGTTCTATGATCGGGACTGGGAAATCATCTTTGGGAAATTCCAATTATGGTCCCTGAAGTCAATGCAGATTCTAATCCTCCCATTCTTCTTTTTGACAGGGTCTATGTTTTCCATCCAGAGCGGATATTGGACCTCTTGTATGAAGTCATGTTTGATCAAATTATTGAATTCAACATCTATTTTTGAAGAATAAATCAGGTGGGTCCTTCTGGCTGCCTACTTATAGCCCAAGTGATATTCTGGAAAGCCTAGATGATGAGTGGAGACTTTAGGATTTAGGCCTGGCATTTCTATGTAGTTCTAGGAAAACACATCTCGATTATACTTCATGAAAGAGTTATATGCTTTATGTTCATCTACAAGCATAGCCACACTGATCAATGTGGTCCACGATTCATCTTTGGTTCCTAGGTTTTTCTCCTAAAGTTCATTAATTGTGGTGGATACATATTCTTAGAACATAAGAGGGGAGTCTTTTAGGTCTTCTTCCTCGTATCCATATTCTTCATCTTCTTCCTCTTCTTCCTCTTCTGATAGATAGAGTATTTTTGTGATGAACTCTCCAATGTTGGAAGATAAATCATCTTTTTCCTTAGTGTGTATGGCAAGAGAAGTTTGATGTCTCAAGGATGGGGTGAGAGAATATTTGATAGGGCTTCTCCTGACAACATGGGATTCATCCCTCTATTTCGGGTCCTTGGGCTTAGTGGTCGTAATAGAGACTGTGAAGAAAACTGGTTATATATTCGAACATGTACTTATGCATTCAACCTGGATAATGGGTAGTACATATTCTTCCCCAAGTTGCTGGAGGGGGTCGGCGGGAGCCATCTCCAATCCATTCGGGGCATTGATCCAACCATTGTTGGCAGCTGAAATATGTTTTCTTCCAATTCATTAAACCCCACATTGATATAATGTGATTTACAAGATTCAAATAGGGATTTATCTACTTAAAACATCCCATTTTTTCCATTAGTGAAATATTTGATGCACTGATGGTAAAAGGACAGACCTTCAGTGTAATGATGCAGCAAAGGCCTCCCTAACTGGACATTGAAGTTCGTACTTTTCTGCACCACCAGGAACTCAGAATCTGATATAAGATCTCTGAGCCAAGTTATATGCTTGATTCATCCCAATGGTTTCTGCTCACTTTTCTCATACCCGAGCAGATTCATAGTGTTGGGTGTCAATCTGTCTTCATCATATCCTAGTCGAAAAAGTATTCACAGTAGGAGGAGGTTATCCTAAGAGCCACTTCCAAATAAGATCCTTTATAAATTAATCCCATTTATAATGCCAGACACATATAAATGTTTGATGTGCCATTTCATGACAGTGTCTTTATCCCTGTCTATTAAGGAGATGACGACGTGACATTCCTCAGGACTGGTATCTGTTCGATAGACTTCAATTGCTGCTACTTCGTCATTGAACTGTTGGGGACTTAGTAAGACTTCTATGAGTGCCTCCCTAAGATTTGCGGATATACTTAATGCATCCATGATTGACATCTACGCTAGTACTGAAGCCAACTCCTTTATAATATCATACTTCTGCGTAAAAGGTCGGCGCTTCATGGCTCGAGGTTGCGCTTTTACAGACACTTTAGGGTTTTGACCATTAGAGGTAGATGGTTCGGCCTCTATGACCGAGGTTGGCGGTGCTGTAGCCCTTTCCACGTTAGGCCAGACTGGTCTACATATACACCTTGGGTGGTTCAGTATTTTTTCTTCCCCTGACGGATATTCCTAGAAAACTTGGCTTGTATTTCTTCCTACGGGGGTGAAGGAGTATTCCAGTTCCAGTTGTGTCTGTCGGAGGGTCCTACCATGAGTTTATGTGATGTTAATGGTTTGACTTGTGGCATGGAAAAGAATTTGACTCTTGCCACGGTTATGCCTTCTAGGAAACTTTTGGTCTCTACAACCTCTTCCCTAGGCTCTCCAATTGGGTGAGGGGGATTCTTGTTGTACCCATTGTATTCATCAGAAAAGGGGTCCATAAAGTGACTGACATTAATGTAGCTGAAGATCAGTTCTTTATCTGACACTTTTTCTGTATGAATGTCTCCTTCTGATGGTGTCGTTGGGCGGGGTAGTTCCCATTGAACCATTTTGCGGGGCGGTTCCCATTGAATGTTTTCCAGGGTGGTGCCCATTGATCTAAAACTATTGGCATTAAGCCCAAATGTGTCAACACTAACATCGGCATTGGTTTCCACTCATCCTCTTCTTCTTGTTTTCTACACTTCTAACCTTTGGAGGACCGTAGGGATGAGGAGGATATATGTACTATAATATAGGATTTCATATGCACATTTGGTTATTTGAACTATGCCTGGATGATTCCATGGACTCGGTTGATGGTATTTTGGGTCATCAAATTGTCAATCTTTTTATCCTTCTGATTAGTGAATGTTTTCCACTCCTCTTCTTATATAGAGTCTGAGGTGTAAACACTTTCCTCTTGTGATGGCAGTGGGCCCAACATGACTTTCCCAGAATCCACCATATTTTCTGGAGATCCTAGAAAAAAATCATTCTTTGATGGTGTGTCCCAGTATCTGGTGATATGGGGACAGTAATCGAGGCTCACTTCATCAGCTTGCATTGGCTCTGGCAGCCGGAGCAGATTGTAATTTATGGCCGCTATGAAATAGTACTATACTTTTTCATCCTAGAATGAGTAAACTTTATTTCATTGTTCTTCAAACTGATTTCTTTTAGCACCCAATTTCTCATCTTGCAAAGGTGGGGGTGGTTGTTGGTGTCTGGGGGGTCCGGCACGGGTTGGTGGGGGCCTCATGACTAGATTCGGTTTCAAAGGTGGATTAGGAGTGATAGAATCCAATTCATCTTTTTCTGTTCTTTTCCATAGGGATGATGGGGCCACTCGAGACTTAAGGATGGTCAGTTTCAAGGAATCCTCTATCCTTTGGGAGATGGAGGAAAATTCTCTAAACCCACTGGTGTATTTCACTAGGATGAACAGTGTTTTCAATTCATCCTGAAGATTATCGATGCACATGGAGATAATCTCATCCTGGGGGAGTGGTTGATTTATGGAATATTTCAGGCCTTTAAATCTGGAAATAAAGTCTGAGACTCTTTTGTTCTTTCACTATTTGAAGTTCATGAGATCACTAACCATCGTATTAGGAAACGTCGAACTGAACTGGAAAAGAAACTATCTTTGGAGGTCCTCCCATCCTGTGATTGAGTTAGATAACGGGCTATTATCCATACTAAAGTCGATCCATATAGGGTTCACATGAAGCACTTATGTTTTACATCTTTTTGTTGCTCTAGAGTTCCCATCATGGGGTCACAATAAGAGGCATAGTTTAGTAATTTTTGTTCTAGATCCCCCGAGCCATTAAATACTAAGAATATGGGGTTCTCAATGTTTGGTGGTGTTGGAATATTGGTCATCCACTCAGGGTATGGTTTGTTCTCTAGTTGTATCAGAGCAGGTCACCCCTCCATGCCTTCTAGTGGAGCTGTTAGTAACATGACAGTGTTTACGATCCATTGATTCATGTCTTATCAGACTTGAGCTTGAGTTGGTGTGTCCATGGCCAAGAATTGGCATGTCGGTGCTGCTGGAATTTGGTGGTTGATACCCATCTAGGGGCTTCATTTGTAGGTTTCCATGGATGTATTCTGGCTGCCTTCCTCGTGGGGGTAAGTCTTGATGTACTTCTAGGGCTGGGATGAGTAGACCACTGAAACTGGGTTCATTCACCAGGATGAGTGCCTATGGCATGGGAACCTCTTCTGGGGGCACCTGCTGACATTCTGCGGGGGGGGGGGGGAACACATCTGGCAAGATATCTCCCTCAGCGTAGCTCGACATTAATTTTCCTGAGCTCATTCATTTCTTAATCATACTTATCGAAACATTCCTTGAGGGTGAGGGGTGTATTGTCAAAGGAAGGAGGAGGCAGGTCATAGATGACCTTGGTTTTATTCTTCTCCTTGTTGGGGTTTTTCGGGGGTGGTAGTGATGGGTTTACTACAGGGGCACCCAGATTTATGGATGCTCTCTAGTTCAGGGTATGCACACCATCAGGCTCAGTCTGGGATGCCTTTGGGAGGGAACTATCTTCCATCGTGTATTCTCCCCCTGTGTCATTTCCTATAAGATCTTTGGGGTTTATTTTTACCATGTTCACTAAGTCATACCGCATTGGGGGTGGTGTACCCGGTGTCGAATGGTAGAAAGGCTTCTTACACCCTTTATTGAAACTATTTCCATTCTACAGTATTCTTCGGGTTTCAATGGGAAGATAGAATTGAAGGGATCCCTATTCTAAACATATTACACACCTTTTTCTTGGAGGATGCGAACCATTGTAAGGGGTTTAACGGGTAACTCCTCTATCCATCGTTCTTCCTATACAGTGGAAGACAGATGTCTGATGTGAGGGGATTTGAGGTAAACATATCCTCATTCCTATAGGCTGGGGTTGTTCACTTTCTCCTTTTGATGCACTACAACCTGGATTTATTGGTCTTATGGGGGCATTTTGATTTAAAAATGCTCCCAGTCCTGTGGGATGGGGTTGCTCTTGTATCACAGCGGTACCCACCGCTATCGTCAACATTCCATTTTCATGTACTTCTGCACGGATGTAAGATGAGTACAAAAGTGGGCTTGCATTGAGTCTATGGTCTTTTGAAGACATGAGAACTACCTGCTAGTTGGATTCCCTTAGGCAGGAAACCTACTGGATGTTCCTGGTTTCCTGACTCAGAAGCTTGTCGATGGATTGATCCCTTTGGCCCTGATGCTTTTGAGACATACTTTGGGCTAGGTTTTGTTGAGTATCCTATATTTTTTGAGTAGGAAGTTCATTTGATTGTATCCTCTCGGTGATGGAATTGTAGGATGTAATTTCCAATGTGGCCTGCTGGATGGGACGTTGGGTGAAGTGTAGAGATCCATGTTCTCCTCATCACCAAGTGTAAACTCCATCTGGGTAATTTCCAATGAGGTGACACAATTTATGTAGTATATAGAGGACTTCCAGTTCATTGTTTTTCTTTCACCTTTCGGATTCTTGCTTCCATGAAGATGGGAGGGCTTCCAAGTCAATTAGACAGAGAATCTCCCCTATCGTACTGACATGGTCTGCATAACATTTGTAGGGTATGAATTTTTCTTTCAGCATTCGAAGATTCGTCCATATGTTTAGGAGAATTTCATTCATGCATTCACCAGACAACTCTCCTTTAATGTCTACTTGAGAAGTGGTCATGGGCCAATACATCATCGAGATATTATCCATTACTATTTTTCTTTTCACAAGAAACATATCATGATTTTGTTCTTCCAGAGGCTCCTCTATTTGATATTCCCAGCTCGACTGGTTCTTAATAATTTATTTCCAAGAAATAGGGCTAGTGGGAGTCTTATTAATTTGTGGACTCCACCGGGGTGGTTCCGAAGATGAGAATGGCCCCAAGCCATCCTCTAGTTGAGAAATAATATCACTTATTATAGACAGATTTCCCAATGTGTCAGATATCTTTCTGAGCACCTCAACATAGGAGTTCTTTCTCATATTTATCCCGGAAAGGGAAGATATTTCTTGATAGTATGAATTTTGATTTCGGGGAGGAACTTCGCAATTGGTGCTATAATGGCGAGGGCTACTATGGCAACTTGATGCCCGACCGCAAGAAATTTAATTGTAGCGTATTCCTTTGGGAGGACCTTCAAGGCAGGCTATATCAAGGGGAGGACCTTCACAACAACATTAATTGTGGGGAGAGACTTTTCCAGGACTGCCATCATGGAGATGACTACCATAATGATTTGATACCTAGCTGTAGGGAGAATTTCTACAGTGCAAATCTTGGGGAGGGCCTTCAAGATATACTACAATGAGGGTAGGACCTTCTCATTGCTTTTCATTGGTAGTTGGAGGACCTTCATAGTAAATTCCATTGTGGTGAGTGCCTTCGCAATTACTGCCATCATGGAGAGGACAACCATACTATCTTGATGTTTGACTATAGGGAGAAGCATATGTACAGTGTATATCCTGGGGAGGAACATTAGGGCGAATGGAAGCTAGGGGAGGACCTTTTTTTGTCTAATATTTAGTTCAAGGGGAGGGATACACCGATGCGCATCAAGAGATGAGCTCTCATGATTGATCATTCTTGGCCCACAGAGTGATCCCCCATGGGTGATTTGTGGAGGACATTCAGAGCTGCTGGTAGTGACATTGCGGGGAGGGCCATTGAAACTAATACTTCAACTTCCATAATTTGGTAATGGAATGACAGGTTCTTGAGCCTTTTTTAATATATGTTTGAGGGTGTCAAGAACTCTAGCTTCCAGTAGAGCAGGATCATGTGAGTGCTCTTCATTTTCCGATTGGATTTGACACATTTTATCTTTGTGAACTCTCTTGTGGGTAAGAAAGGCCATCTTCTATTAGTAATGGAATTCATATATGGATCCCTATCATGTTGGGTCCCATGATATCATTGGGATATGCCGATAGGCATCTTGAGTTTTGGAAAGGATATATGCATGCCCTGGAGCGGCCACCACATTAGAACAGCATCCCCAAGTTGGAATGGGTATTTGTTCCTGACCCAGTTGTCCATGTCTCGCGGGATATTGTTGTCAAACCTTATAGACTAGATCAGGGATGCATAACTGCTCCAAAGTGACTAACACATTTTGTGAGTGAGTTATTTTGTTCGAGGAAATCGGGACGCGGGCCCGATTTCTCACCTTTTCCGCTAATGTAATGATATCTTGGCATGTTTTGAGGATATGGTCTAGAATCAACATCTAATATTACACCATTTCCATGATGTACTGAGATACATATATTGATGTAATGGGTATGAAGTCTCATTCTGATGTCGAATCTAAAGTTTGTACATGCTCTATTCCAACATGATTTTCTAGTAGATACTGGAATTTTTCCTGTGTCGGGACAGAGGAACGAGTCTGTCACCAGTTATCTTCTCTAGTTTCAACCATATTTGACTTGTCGTCCTCATATTCACGAGTGGGGATTTTTATCTGTATGCTTTCCATTGTATTTTTCTCATCGTTTTTGTATGCATTCGTAGGAATTTGACTGTTCTCGTGTTTGCTTGTCATCCTATTTTGATGGCAGGCTTGATAGGCATGAGCATGTGTTTGTGCCTACTTATTTCCTATTGTTGTCCAATTTAGATGGAAGGAATTGAATTTATCAATAGGTGTTTATGCATCCTTATAGTTCTGTGCCTCCCTATTTGGTTTTTGGGCTTGTTGTGGCTTTGTAGATATCTATATCTACCTGTACTTTTCCACTCTATCTTCACGACGGGATCAATGAGCATTATCAGAAACGTGAATGTGTTCGTATTGTGCCACCCAATTTCCGTGGTGGGATTGAACGGAGGGGGAAGATTCGTATGTCTTCCCAATGAATTCCATGGCATTAGTATGGTGGAGCTTCTCCTCAGGAAATAGGGTGATAACATGGTTTTGATTATATATTCGCCTCCCTTGGTAGGTAGCCAAAGGGCCCCTGATCTCCTAGACTTTGGAAGGTTCCCTCGGCATAAGGTCTTCCTTAATCAGAGGAGGCCTAGTCATCTGGTATTAGTGGTAACACTCTCTAGTGGGGGCCTGCGGGTAGTACCCTGTTCAATTGAGAGAAATTCTTTGGAATTGAATTCATCCACCTCACTAAGGTAAGGGAGGTACTTGTTATCATGTTTTGGGGATGAGCCCCTGAAATAGTTTGAGACGAGCACCAAAGTCGCCTTGTGTTGGGATGCCAATGGTGGCTAGCGAGGTGGCTAACGAATCTTTATAGACTGGATGTCTTGTCTTGTGGCCTCCATCATGGGGAGAGTACCATTTCGGTGGTACTCATTGATCAGTGTATTGGATACCCATCATTGAAGATGTTGGGTAGGCGAGGGGTCCTTCTCTTCTTTGAGGCCTTAGCTGCCTGTGAGATCGCTGATGTGTGTGTCGTCATGGGTCGTTGGGATGTAAATTGGATTTAATGTCACTCTATGGGAATCTTTAATATACATACTTGACATACAGACCACAAAACATCATCAAAGTAGCATTATTTTAAACGTATTCATATTTGGAAATTCAGCTTGCATGCTTCCCCTTTTCTTTTATTGCGGGGCAAATGGGTAAGAGTGTGGTAGAATTGCCACCTTGGTTAAGGATTCACGTCAGGTTTACCATTTTGTTCTGCATCAGAGGTGGTTCATTCTACATGCATCGGGATGAAAAAATGGCCTGACGTGTAGTATCCATTTGTCTTCAATCATTTGGGTGGAACCACCACCTTGGTTAAGGATTGACGTTGGGTTCACAATTTTTGTTCCACCTCTAAGGTGGCACATTTTACACTCATCGGGGTGAACAAAATGGTTCGACATGCAGTATCATTTTTTCTTTTATCTTTTTGGTAGAACCACCTCATTGGTTAAGGATTCATGTCTGGTTCACCATTTTTGTTCCACCTCTGAGGTGGCACGTTTAAGGGTGGGGAAAAATGGTTCAACAAGGATCGTCACCCATCCCTTTTTCAATAGAGACAGGTTCTCGTTAAATTTTCCATTCCTTCATTTCGACCCATTTAGTATCGTTTTCCTATAAATAAGTTTCAATTAACCATGTGGGAACTATTAGTCCCATCGAGTGATTGTTTGGGGTTCGAGTACTCATGCAATTTGTCCTTCTCATATATCACTTCCTCATATGGTCTCCAAAATGTTTATTCATGGAGCCAAGAACACCCAATGGCCCTAGTATCCATGTTTCATAGATTTTCTTTCAAAGGGTAGGCACTCATTGGATGAAGATTTGCCCAGTGAAACTTAAGGACTCCATTGGTCGAGAGGATGATAGAGCAGGCTCACCGTACCCTTCCAGGGGAGGATTTTTGCATGTTCCGGGTCTCTCTTATAGATTTAATTCATTTTCATATGTTTTTGAATCCTAGGATCAATCCCGAAGTGTGTGTCCATGAGCTACCCTTGGTTTGGAAGATATTCGTATGTATTCATTATATATTTGATGCTACGGAGGTGATGTTGACTTCATCCATATTATAAGGAACTTGGGAGCTTATCGTCATCTAGGGGGGACAGAAGGTAACTTTATTTTGGGATCGGGCCCACATGGAGGGCTTTCTAAATCTCCTCAAGAGAGGAATCAAAACCCACAAGGTTTAGACCGTATGGGGCTTACGCATAGAAGCTACCCATTTGAGGAAACATGGTTAGGTGAACCCTTTTGGATGGGAACCCTTTTGAGATCAGGACTTCATGTAAGCATCCTATGTATCCTGATTTGATCCGGAATCAGAGTTATCATAGTTCATAATGTGTGGGGATTACACTTGGAAGATGCCTATTTAAGGAGGCATGATTAGGTGAAACCTTTTGGATGCGAACCCTTTCGAGCTCGAGCCTTTTTCTAGGCGTCCTACATATCATGGTTTGATTAGGATTTAGACTTCTCATAGTTTGGTTGGTGTCAATTTTGTAATCATATCAAACCTTTAAGCCCATGTGAGTCTTGTTCGGTGTGAGAAACAAGAGGACTTGATGTATTAAACAATGCACATGCCTCCTCCCCTGTCGGTGGGGGAGGGAGAGCTTGCGGCAGAAGAGGCCCAGGTGACAGTGGGTGAGGGTGTGGACCAATCAACACTTCAATGTGCAATATCATTTAAGGTCATGTGGCCATACCTTAGAAGGTTGGAGACTTACCTCAGAGGGAGGGCCCCATAAAGTGTTCGGGAAAGGATAGGAGTTTCTTCCTCATTGAAGGGGAGAGAGAACATAATTCCTTTGACTGATTAGTATTCCTCATTGAATGGAAAAATAAGTGATCACCCTTAATCCCTATAATGGGGAGGTTCATGTCAGTTTCCTAAGGTTGGACTCCAGGTTAGAGTGGGAATGTAGCCTCACATGCATTAATGAATCCCGAACCATTGTGGGGAGAGCCTTCATGTCTCCACTTACCATTGGTATGTAGACTCAAAAGTGTGTGTTGATGCACCTGATGGTCAGATCATATGGGTCTGGTGGATTTGGAGGAGGCTTCTCCATGATGTCGGGGGATTGGTTAGTGGGGGGACCATGGAGGACCAGAGAGTATTGGAAGGGTGAGGTTGGAGCTGGAGGAAATGATACCCAAAAACACCGCATTCCGCATATGGATCTTATATGAGAGATTGGGGAGGCTCCACATACCATAGTGGTATGCGAGCAGAGGGGCCATCTGTGTACCGATGCGGTACATGGGAATGGCTATAGTATATTGTGTTCCATATTTTTACGTAGCTCATGACACCACTTGGGCTTCCATCAGTGTACGGATATAGTATGCGGTGCTGGGTTCAGTTCATGCAGTAGTGCACTATGCGGAGCATCATATTGAAGGGGGTCTTATGGATTTTCATTCATGGTAATTTCATCCATGAAGAGTACACGGTTCATGATTTCACAATTTAGGATCAAAATTATTCTTTTATTATTATGTTCTATGGTTTTCTGGTTCGTAGCTAGTTGTACCTATGGGGAGATTGGTTCACCGATGAATCAACACAAGAAGCTAGAAACTTCTTCCGAAATCTTCCTTCCTACCTCTAAGTCTCATTCGAGCCTTTTTCATTAGTTAATCCTTCTTCATCTATTGAGACTTCATCATCTATCATTTTTCCTTCTATTAAGCTCCCTTTTATAGATAATTGGGACACTTGTATCTATATAGAGTGCAACACCTTTTTTGGAGGCCCATGCTGATATCTTAACCCGTGGAAGATTCAGTCGACATGGGTTTTTAGAGGCTTCCTTTCGCATTAAAATTTCGCGGAACCCTTCTATTTTGCCTCATCCACGAACTGGTGGATTTGCAGTATAGTACACAGATTGACTTCATGCACACAACTCCTTCAGCAACATTGTTCTTGACCAGACTTGTTTGTTGGGCATCGCCTTGTGGGCCAGTGCTTTGCAGATCTTTCCACGTACCTGGTGGTTCGCGATCTGGCTGGTCCATGTACCATTCTCGGTGATGGTACATGGGCCACTTGAATTACTTTGGAATGTTGAATCTCTTCATGTTTCTTCTAAAAATTACAACTCCATTTGAGTCTCTTCACCTTACTATACTTGTTGGAGTACATTCTTCCTTCAACAAAGCGATTGTGGGAGTATTTCCTCCCCTTGGAAGAATTTTCAGGACCCTACAACATTGCAACTTTATAATACATATTAGGAAAGATATTTCATATTCACATTCTTTGAATATTTTAGATATCATCATAACCATTTTTTTGTTATTTGGTGGATACAAGATCACAAGCACAAAGTCTAGAAAGATATGAATCCAAAAACTCTTATCCCTTATGACTAAATAAGGGAGAATACATAAATGTTTGGGAATCTTAATATATTTCAATTATGATAGAAAAGATGAGTTTCCTGGTACTACCTAATGTAGTGAAGTTGATACCATAAGCGAAACTACCATAACTATTTTTATTAAGGATTGATATTTATAGATGGTATTCTGGTATATTCTAAAATTTATAAGGGTTATGTGAAATATCAAAAGATTTTTCTTCAGTAGTGTTTCTTTAATGGTATGGAAACACATATAAAATGGTATCAATAACCGTAAAAAGTGATTTTCTGAAAAGGTTATATTTTTTGGGTAAATTATTATGTTAGACATAATTTTTATCCTTGGGATTGATAATTGACTCGTGATATTTTATGTGAATTTTATCTCATTTTTTCAATTATTGTGAGTAGTGTTTCATTTTTTGAACTAGTGCATGATTATAATTGTTGATTTTGGAGGAATATATGATTTACATATGGATTAATTTCTGGTATATTTGAATGGTTTTGGTAATATATTTGGTGGAAATTAAATTATTAAGGTATAAATAATCAATGTTGTTTGAGGAAGGGTAAGTATGTTAGTCAATCTTAATATAGTAAGGTAGATGTCATATTGGAAATTATATCTTGAATAATAAATATGAAATCCCAAGTTTTGAAAAATGAAATAATATGTTCGATAGAGTACACTATATGCCTCATCGAGCTTAAACAAACAACTAAATATTATTATTTAATGTTACCATTTTCACATAGTCATTAGAATGGTGCGAATTTAAATTATCAACTAAATTATGATAATATGTTATATATATATATATATAATTTTTTGGTGACCAATTAATTATAAATAAAACTAAAAGCCTTTTTAAAATAAAAGGAATTGTTTACATTTAAAACTATTTAAATGTGCACTAGTGTGTTTTGTAGAAATTAATAAAAATATAAGTGTTATAGGATTATATTAATGATATATATATATATTCAATATAATATTAAACATTCAACTTAAGTGTTTCTAGAAATGATATAGGAAAAAATCCAATTTTATGTGTAAAAGAATTATTTTTCTAAAAAGGTAGTTTTGTTGCCTTTTGATGGCACACTTGTTTTAAATATAGTTTCAGAAACTTTTTAAAATTCTATCTGAAAAAAATAAATTTCTTCATTGAAATATGAATATAAAATTTTACTTAAATTTAATTTTTTGTATTTTTCTAATTAGTCTCATATTTTGATTAATAGTGAAATAATAATGCATTTTAATTGAAAATATTTTTTTTCATCTATATAATTTTTCATTTTAAATATATATTTTTTATTATAATTTTATTATTTTTTAATAATTTAATCTAATTATGTTTATTGGAATCTATTTCAAATTAAATTTAGATATTAAAATATTTCATTCTTTTGAATTTTTTAACTTTAATAACATCTTTTCTCACCCCGTTAACGGGGATAATTTAAAATAAATTTTATCAACTTTTATGTTTTGATTTTTAAAAAATGGATTCCATATTTGGAATTGGATGGTAAAAATTTAGTATATAGATTTCTTTTACTTTTTGAAAATGTGAATAGTATCATTAGTAATTTATTTATTACCACGGTTAAAGGTAAATAGTGTAATTAAAGGTACAAAATATAATAAGTATTATAAATTTACCCTAAAACCTTCAAAAATATTATTTTTTGAGTTATTATAAATAAAAACGATCATTGGCTCGATTTTATAACAACTTGGAGCCACTTGGATGACTTTAATCCCATTAGAATATTTTGTTTTCAATAAAATTCAAAGATGTCATGCTTATGTTTTAAAAACTAAAAGAAATTAATATAGGGTTTCTTAGAAAATATTTTAATCTATAAATTTTATTTGAAAAGTTAAAATATTAATATTTTCCATGTAAATTTATTTATTTATTATGAAAAAAAATTAAATTAAAGGCTTGCACAATGATGATGTTGTAATTATTTAATTAATGGAATTATAAAATAATTTTTATTTAAAAAATTAAACTAAATAAAATTGATATAATTAATGTAATTGATGATTTATTTTTATGAATTTGACATGATAGTGATTTTTTAAATTTTGGGTTTTAATATATCATGATTTTATGATATTTAAAAAAAAGTAAAGTTATGAATAGTGTTAAAACTTTCATTATTGATATTTTAAAAGAAATATTATTTTATTAAATGATATAAAATTTATAGAAGTATATTATTAAGGAAAATTATTCCTTTACAGTTTATAATTGATTCAATGATTAATTTATGGTTCTTTTTTTATTTTATAGTAACTATATTAACACTTAAAGAGTAATAACACATGTTATCAGGATAAGAGTTAAAGAGGTTAAGTAAGTGTTTAAAAAAAGATAAGGATTAAAAATAGTCAAACCATGTATAATTTTTATTATATAAATATTTTTTACCCATAATCTTCCTATATTATAAATAAATCAGTTAGGGGCAATTTGGGATATAAAATTAACTTGTATTATTTAAAATTTTTGAATTATTTCAAGAGTTCCCCTTGCCTCTCATATAAAAGGGAGCCCATTATTATCATTTAAATTCAATTAAAACACGATTTTGATCTACTAATATCCACCCAAATACCTTACTATAATCCCTCCCTATATTATTGAGGCCATAGTTTATTTGTAACACCATCATTAGTGAAGTTATGGTGTTAATCAAAGGAGATTATCTCAAGAAGAGGTTCTTGTTTTAATTAAGTATTTCTATTTTATTTCTTCTTCCAATCACATTAAATATTCTCCAACCATGATGAAATAATAACTAAAGTATTCCAAATATACTTATATTCTTTTATGTTAACATAATAAACTAAATATGTCTCCTCTTCCATCAAATGGGAAAATAATTACTGTTCGTGTGTACGATAAACAACCCTCTTGCAAACCGATATAATTCATTTTACATCACCCTCTCTAAATAATTATTATAATTATGGAATTAAATTTTATATATGATTTTAATAACATATTTATCATTGTTAAAATATAATATATCAATTAATTTCTTTCCTTTCCATGTAGTAAAAAATGATGATGTAGTTCGTGTGTACGTGTGAACTGTCACATCCACGAAGTGATGTGATTCATTTTTCATCACAACATCTAATGTATGATATATATAAGTATATTTAAATTATTAATATTATATTAATTATATTTTGATAATTTTGTATTGGTAAAATAATTCTTACCTTCATCCCATAATAGTCATTGAAAAATGGAAACGTTACTCAAGCGTGTATACGACCTACTCTCTCCATAATTATAACATGGTTCATTTTTCATAACAAAAAATAATGGTTTGATTTAAATATATAACTAATGTATAAATATTATAATACTGCCCTGAATATTATTCTAGAGATGATAGACTTATTACCACATTGACCATTTTCATCATACAAAATTCATTTTGGACTCAAGTGCCGAATATCAACAAATCATCTAACATGAACATAAATAAATACATAATTGTTAAAACATGATAATAAGTGATATAAAAAGAATAATAAACATTAAAAATTTAATAAATAAATTAATTAATTATTATATGTTTTTTATTTAGGATGATAAATATTGTATGTGATTATTTGGGCTCAAGTTAAGGGACATCATCTAAATATCCTTTCATTGAGGAATATATTGATGTTATATACTCAAAAAATTTTATGTGGTGTATATACAGTCCCCATTAACATATCATATCATTAATTTATTTTTTCATAACTTTTAATGTTTTTAACATCTTATCCATTCATGGGGCTTATGATTTATATGTTCAAAGTGGCATGGGGCACCTTTAATGTTTAATGATTTAATTATCAAATCTTTTTTCTCCATGTAAATATTCTTGATATTATTTTACATGTTATTTTATATGGATATAAAATAAATATAATAGTTATTTTATTAATATTTTTAATTTTGGTCAGTCATTTTCAAAAAAATCTTTTTATGTGTTTTATATAGAATTTTTTTGGCAAACTACAAAATGAATGTTCTATTATTAACGTACATGATGAAATATACTTTTACACTTCATCGACCATTATTTAATTTCAAGATTATTTTAAAATATTAAATTTTTTATTAAATGAATATATTTATTTTCCTTTTTTGGTATTTTGGAACATTAAATTATTATTTAAAAGAAACGAGTATTTTTATATGAAGGTGTATTTCATATGGGATAAAAAGAGTTTTTCAAAGGGTATTATGATGAAAGTATTTTATTAATGATATGGTATTTTATCATTATAGGAATTAGTTGATCTCGATATAGCTTATAAATGGTGTGGAACAGATAGTGTTGGTTAAGCCCATTACAATATGGTGGCCCAAATATCACTGGGGAACTGCATGACTACTTAACATGTGGTGGCCCAGATAGAATCAGGTAAGCCTGTTATAGCTTAACATGGGGTGGCTTAGACAGCACCAGGTAAGCCCGTAATTGATTAATTGGAATTAGACATTTGGTTATACCAATTGAAAGGGTTTTGAAAGGGTTTCATGTATACGAATCACTAAGTCACATAAATGAGTTTTAAATTCTTTCTAGGAGATTTAATGATTTTCTTTGAGAAATATTTTTGTTCTTTCATGTGAAAATGTTTTATTTCATATTCTCAAGGAACACTGAATATAAAGGTACACATTATATGATCTTTTAGGTTTTTATTGAACTAATGGTTTTATTTATTTCTATATCCCTTACTACTATTTTTGTACTCATCCCAATATTTTAAAATCTAATTCATGAGGTTTGAGGGGAAATAGAGACATTTATAAAATCAAGGGGATAATTGTGGTGATTTTTTATAATGATAAATATTGTTTTATTTTAAATACTTTTTTATTGTGGAAAAAATGGATACTGAGTATAAGTGTCCACATGTAATGTATGAGTTTACTTTGTAAGAGTTGTTCCCAATTATCTAATACTCAAAACTAAAAATATCCTTGAATGTGAATTTGAGTTAAAAAACACAAGGATGTTTAATGTTTAAGGATGGGGCCTTAGAGTTGGCATCAAAGGTTTATTTAGAAAAATTTAGAGGTTAAGATGTTTTATTAAGACATATGAATATCATCATGGGTTTATAATTTTAAGGTTAATGATATGTTTAGTGACTTACAAGCCACTTTTTAGCTTTATGTTATGAAATTTTAAGGTGACTAATGTAATTTATAGAGATATTTATTTCTGAGTTAATTGTGGTTTATTATAATTTCGGATGAAAAATTAAAAGTATGAGATAAATATTAAGGTTAAAACATATTATAGTTGTTCTTAAGTTTGTTTCTCGTATTTTATAAAATTTACAATGAATATATTAATATAGTTATAGAAAAAGGACAACCGGAAAAATGGGTTACAACTCATCGCATCCAACAAGGCCAAGAGAATCAAACCCAAAACAGAATGGTGAAAATGTTGCATTTCCTTCCACTCGACTACATGATATACCAATTAGTATTAATTTTTTTTATATAAAATATTTGATGGATTAAGTATAATTTGATTTTGGGAACATATTTTTTATCAAATAGATATCCTTGGGATAGGAAAATGATTTGGTGATTAAATAATCAGAAGACATTAAATATTTTGGGAAATCTATATGGATAATGTTAATAGAATATTGTGAAATTTAATAGGAGAAATAAATGTTGAATTATATTATACAGGAAAAAATTATTTTATAGTTATTAATTTCTTTTGAAATATATAGCATACTTGGACAATATTTGATTTAGGAAATTACATTTTCTTAAAATACATCAAGTGTAATTGATATTATTTGGAGATAAATAATTAAATTATCCTATAAGATTATCTAAAGAAATAATATTTTGGATTTTAATCTTATTTGTAGTATTTTTGAAGAATTTTAAGGATTGTAATTTTTTAATGGTCTATGTTGAATTGTGGGTATTACTATTGAATTTTGGAGATTATTGTAATTTATGATCATATAAAGGCTTATTATTTTTTGGGGAATAATATTATATTATCCTAACCATTATGGATTTAGTTAATGATTATAGAAAATATGAATATATAGTTATACTTTTATGGATTTTTTATCCATAAATTTTTAATCCATCCTTCAAGATTGAATAATTAATATTAAATACTCACCGTTTAGAGAAAATGATGAGTTTGTGTTAGAAATTTATTAAAGGATGAAACTCTAATTTTCAAGTAAGTATATTTACCTATTTTATTAGTAAAATTAGTAAAACAATTCCTAATGTCTATGAAAAGGATCTAAGGACAAAAACATTATCCATTTTCATTTCTTACTAAGAAATCAATGACCTTTTAAACCATCATAGATTTATGGTTTTGTGATGGTTAACTTTATAATGACCATGCTCTCTATGAATCACCATATGAAATAGATATTTGGTTTCTATACTATGTTTATTTTTTCCCATATGTAACCTAATTATGTGTTATCTTAGGATACCTTAATACTTCCCTTTTCTCCTTTTACTGTCGAAGTTTTATTGGCCCTTATTCTGATGTGGGATTTAAATAAATATATTTTCAAAAGTCACACCTTAGTTTTGATACTCAAATTAAAATTTTGGATGAATAAATTTCTGAAAGGGTGTGGGGAATATAAAAACCTTAATTTTTATAAATAAATACTATGATTGATAGCATATATGATATTACACATCGAGCTTAAACGAACAACTAAATACTATTATTTAAATGTTACCATTATAACCTAGATGTTAGAATGGAGGGAATGAACAGTATTAACATAATTATGAAAATATTTATTACAAAAGTATTATAAATAATTATTTTGTGACAAATTAATTTAAAATGAAAATAAATCCTTTTTCAAAAAAAAAGTAAATGTTTTTCTCAAAAACTATTTAAATGTGCACAAGTCTGTTTTATACTAATGAATAAAAAATCAATCTTTATGGATTATATTAATGAAATATATATATATATATATGTAGAATTTATTCAAAATAATTTTTAACATTCATCTTATGTGTTTTAAAGACATGATATAAGAAAAAAAAATCAAATTTTACACATAAAATAAATATTTTTCTAAAAAGACAACTTTTCATCAATTTGATGGAACACATGTATTAAATATAATTTTTGACATTTTTTAAAATTATTTTTTATAAAATAAAATTATTATTTTCAATTGGAATAAAAAAATGTACATTATTTTAATTTAAGGTATTTTTTGATAAGTTTCATTTTTTGAAGAATAGTGAAAATATACTACATTTTAATTGAAAAAAAACTTTTTTATTTAAATAATATACAATGTTAAATTATATTTTTGATTTGTTTAAAATTATAATTAGATTGTTTTTTATTATTTAATCCATTTTAGGTCATTGGAATCAATTTCATATTTAATTTTTATGTACAAACATTTCAATCTATTGAATGTTTTATCTTTTGAAACCCATTTTCTCACCATATCAACGAGATTGATTTTAAATAAATTTTAGACACTTATATATTTTGACTTTTGTAAAATGGATTCCATGTAAGTAATTATAAGGTCCAAAATTTAATAATAGGATCATTTTAATTTTGGAAAACATAAACATAAACTTTATTAAAAATAATATTACTATAGTTAAGGGTAAATCGGGTAATAAAGGGTGAAAATAATATAATAAATATTCAAAAAAATACCATAAAACTAAAAAAATATTTTTTAATCCATTGATGACCAAAATCATCCTTGGGTTGTTTTTATGACCCCATGGTGCCACTTTTATGATTTTAGGACCATTATAGTATTTTATTTTCAATAAAACTCAAAGATGTCAAACTTATGTTTTCATAACTATATCTTTTTAATATAAGTTTATTTAAAAGTTATCATTGACTATAAATATTATTTAGAAATATAATTTTTTTTATATTCAGAATAATTTTTTTAAAATTTTTATGATATAAAAAATTAAATTAAAGGCTTGCATAATGAAAAAGTAATAATTGATTAATTTATGTAAATATCAAGTAAATATTATTAAAATTTTAAAATAAGTAAAATTTGATATAATTAATGTCATAAAAAAATTTATTTATTGATTTTAATTGTTATTGATGATTTAATAGTGTTTTGAAATATATATTGGTGGTATTATTTTTTAAAAAATTGTTGTATTGAATAGTGTTAAAATTGGAATTATTGATATTTTAAAAGAAATAATATTTTATTAAATGATAAAAAAGTAATAAAAATATAAAATTAGTAAAATTTCCTTTTATATGGCTTAAAATTTTATAAATGATAAATTTATGGTTATTATTTCATTTTATAGTTACTATATTAACCCTTAAAAACAAAAAACACATGTTATCATGGTAAGAGGTAAGGAGGATAAATATGGGTTAAACGAAATGATAAGGATTAAAAAATAGTAAAAAATTCCTTCTTTTTCATTTTATGGATATATTTTGATCCATAATAATCCTATATTCTATATAAATCAGTTTGGATCCATTTTTAATATATCATTTATTTATATTAATTTAATATATTAAGGAATTCCAAGAGTGCCCCTCCCCTATCCTATAAAACGGCACTTATTATTCTTAATTAAATTCACATAAAACCTATTAATTCAGAAAATATCTACCAAAAAACCATCTTATAATACCTCCCTAAATTCTATAGTCCCTATATTATTAATACAACTCTCTTTATATTTGAAATGGTGTTAATCAAAGGAGATCATTCGAAGAAGAGGTATCATTTTCAATTTAGTGGTTCCATTTTATTTCTTCTTCCACATCCTTAAAATATTCACCAAAAATGATAAAATAATATATAAACTTTCATAAATATACTGAGGTTAAATGTTAATATCGACACCAAAACTCATCTCCACTTTCATTAAATTAGAAGAGAATTATTGTTCCTCTGTACAACGAACTACCGCCTCGTGACCTTATATAATTCATTTTACATCACTGTCTCTCAAGACTGGTTATAATGATGTAATTAAGGTTTATATATGATTTTTATGAAATATTTATCATTATGAATTTATAATATTTCTTTTCAATTCTTACATTTCCTTACACATAAAAATGATATTGTTGTTCAATAGTATGTGTGAATTATAACATCTATGAAGAGGCGTAATTCATTTTTCATCACCACATCATTTGGATGATATATATAAGTAAATTTAAATTATTAATATGATATTAATTATTTATTGTTAATATATAATGGTAAAATAATACTTACCTTATTTCCATAATGATTATTGAAAAAATGGAAACGTTACATATGCGTAATACGACCTACCATCTCCCTGATTACGACATAGTTCATTTTTTATAACCATAAAAAAGGATTGATCTATTAGTACAATTTATGTATAAAAGTTATAATAATGTAATGAATATTACTTTTTAGATGATGTAATTATGTCCACTTTGACTGTTTATATCATACCAAATTCATTTTGGACTCAAGTACCAAATATCAGCAAAACATATGACATGAACATAAATAATTATTTAACTGTTATAAAAAGATCATAAGTGACAAAAAAAGAATAATAAAATTTTAAAAATATTTGAATCATTTAAATTATAAACCTATTTTTATTATTATGTAATACAAATATTTTACATGATGCGTCAGACTCAGGGTAAGGGACTCCGTCTCACTATCCTTTCATTGATGCATATTTTGATGTTATACACAACCCTTGTTTTATAAGGTGTATATAAATCCCCCATTTACATATCATATCTTTAATTTATTTTATAATTCTATTTAATGTTTTTTATATGATATCATTTAATGGGGTTTATGATTTAAATGTTCAATGTGGTATGGAACACATTGAATATTTAATGATTTAATAATCAAATATTTTTCTCCATATAAATATTCTTAATATTATTATACATATTTACTTATATAAGTTTAAAATTATTATAATTTAATTATATATATATATATATATTAATTCAAATATTTTCAAAAATAATCTTTTTTACGTGTTTTATATGGAATGTTCTGAAAAATGAAAAAAGGAACGTATTATTCTTAACATACATGGTGACAACGAAATTCTTACCACTGTGACTATTATTTAATTTCTATATTACTTTAAATGATTAAATGTTTTATTAAATTAAAATTTTTCATTTCCTTTTGGGAAATTTTGGAATTTAAAATGGTTTTTTAAAATACAATGGTATTTTTATACAAATGTGTTTTTTATATGGGATTAAAATGGTTGTCAAAGGGTTTTATGATGAAATTATTTTATTAATGAAATGGTACATGATCATTATAAGAAACAGGTGAGTCTGATATAGAATATTCATGGGGTTTCTATATAACACTGAGCAATCCTGTTATAGCATAACATGGGGTGGCCCAAATAGCACCGAGAAATCCCATTACACGTTAACATGGGGTGGTCCAGATAGTGCTAGGTAATCCCATTACATCTTAATATATGGTGGACCAGATAGAATTGGGTAGTCCCATAATATCTTAATTGAAAGTTTTCTGTATGTTTATTCCAATTATATGGGAATTGAAGGGGTTTTTATATGATGTTCTAAGTCACCTAATGGAGTTTTAATTTCTTTATATGGGTTGTAATGATTTTATTAGATAAAAATGTGTTTGTTTTTTCATGTGAATTTTTTTTCATATTCTGAAAGAACTCTTAAAATAAAATTAAACATTATATAAGTTTTCATGCTTTAAAAAACATTTTTTCCTTTCTTTTTATATCCCTTTCTGAGATTTTTTTTCCATCAAATGTTTTAAAAATTACATGAAAAGGGTTTAAGTGAGAATAGAGATAAGGATTAGATGATTTGGATAATTTTTAACATTTTTAGATAGATAAATAATTTTTTATTCGAAATGATTTTATATTTTGGAAAATTGTGATACTGAGTATAGGTTTCAACTATTAATGTATGGGTTAACTTTGTAAGTGTTTTTTCAAATTATCAAAAACTCTAAACTAAATGGATCCTCGAATGTAAATTCTAGTTCAAATACACTAGGATATGAAATGTTTATAGCTAGTCCCATAAAATAATTATGTCAAAAATAACCTCCCTTATTTTCTTCTTTGCGTAATAATTAAAATTTTGAGGAAACATTTTATTTAAGGGGGTTATTATATAATGGCCTGAGATTTTGGATACATTAAATTAATACGATCTTCAATAGCTTATGCCACACGCACCACTGATCTAATGAATCACCAAGCTAAAATGAACCATGAAATATTAAAAATAAAAGAATAATATTACAATTAGTATATAAAAATAAAATAGTCAATTGAAATAATAATATATTATTATTATTATTAATTAATATTAAAAAAAGGTTTCCATTCAAAAAACAATTTCAAAATTTTTATTTTATTTTAACATAAAAAATTAAATTTATCATATTTAAAATGTTAATATAATTGGTAATGTTTATATTTTTAAACTAGTATATAAATATTCAATTATTTAGAAAATATATGTGAAATAACACATAAAAAATGATTTAAAAAATAATCATTTAATAATAAAATTGGTTTTTCTTAATATATTGTTCTTAATTTAAAATCTAACTTATATATTTCTAAATTTTAATATGAAGAAAATAAAATCATTTTTTAAAATATTTCAATATTATTATAATATATATTTTTTTATTTTTCTAAAAATATTGATAAAGTTCCATTTTTACAAATAACATGACATTTATAACTTTATTAGTATATAAGTATGAATGATGTATTAATAAAACCATGTTATAAGATAAAATATGTATTTCATAAGTGAATTTATAGTTTTTAATTTTTTTTATATTTATAACCACATATTTACATTTTAGAACATAGGTTGTATTTTTTTTCAAAACAATTGTTTTTAATAGATTATAAATTTAGTTTTTTAAAAAACTAATTTTTATCAAATTTATAAATAGAATAGAATAAAATATATATATAATTTAGAATTATGAGGTCCAAATTATGTCATAGGGGCAATTTTTTTGAATAAATGATATGTTACCCTAGGCAAAACCTAGTTACCACATTAAAAGCTAAAATGGTAAAAGTAAACATCTAAGGGTAAAAGACCACAATAAAGTTTAAAAGAATTATGAAAGTTTTATTGAGACCATTATTGAAAATATCACTTTTTATATACCTTGTTTTTCAATTATTTATCCACTTTCCTTGAGATTTACTTCCCATTATTGAAAACATTTGGGTATTAACAAAAAATGTCATTGATTTTCACTTATAAAATTGGTTCTTTTATAATCAATTCTCCTCACACCACTACCCCATTATTTTGGAAAATAATCTAAACCTAAAAATATTCTCTATACTCATAGAAAATTTAATGAGTTTCTATTATTCTCAAAGGATCATCCCTCAATGCCTTAACCATCTCTGCAAAGGAGATAATCTAATAAGTGATATATAAGTTCCTTACCTCTCTTTGTTTTTTTCTATTTCATTATGTTCCTTTATTCTTCATAATTTTTTTTCACCATAATATAATTATAAAATTAGTATATTTATTATAATGGTATGCTACTAAATTTTTTTTTTCATTAACCACTCTCACCTTTTTATTTTGAAAAATGAATGTGTGGGTTGTGTGTTGAGAAGACCACTATATCCATGGCACATCATGTATCATTTTCCTTAACCACACTACAAGGACAGTTAAAATGGGGATTTTAATATATAATTATCACATATAAATATGACATATTTTATTTCCTTAAATGATAAACCATATTACTCCTTTTCCCATTTCTATAGAAAATGAAATCATTATTCATCTATATGTGTGGACTACCACCTCTATGGAATGAACAATTTTCATTTTTCATTTCATAATTTCCATACATGTACTATCATGATAATGTCTAAAAGGATAAATATTATTTATATTACCAAAATCATTTTCTGTTAATAAAAACTGAATAATCCTCTTAGTGATATGAATGCTAAAAAATCTTTATAAAATTAATCATCTTAAACAAGCAAACTAAGAGAAAAAATTATTCATACTATAAAATTATTTTTTATCTATAAATTATTATCCTATTTCCTTATAATTATTATATATAACACTAATAAACACTAAATTTTAACAATATACTGCTGGTATAATGATATTGTATGTTAATCAGGTCATTATAATCCATTAATCATGAAATGTTCATGTTTGGGTCAGTTTGACCACCAAATTGAACAATACTATGAAACTATATAATGGATGATTATGAAAACATAATTACTGGTTTAATATTATAAAAATATATAAATGAATTTTTTTTGTTTTTTAAAGGATACATCAATATTGAAAACATTAGTTAAAAACACCATTCATTGGTTAAAAATAAATGAAAATGATTTTTATTGATTTAAACTTCTTGAATAAAGACTAAAGTGCTAATTAAAGTAAATATAAAATTAATAAATAATTATTAATAATCTATAATATCGAATTTATTATTTCAAAAAGATATAATTTTAAAGAATAATGAATATTGACACTTCTCTTATGAAACTAATTCAAAATGATTAGGATTACCCACACTCGACATCAAAAATATATAACCAATAACTAATATAAATGTTGGGAAAAATTATAAATGAATTTTATAAAATTTTATGTATATTAAAAATATCTAAAACATGTGATTAGTATATTAATTCGTGTTATATAAGAGTTTAGAGTGTGTTTCACTAATCTTGGAAATAAAGGAAGGGGTTTTCATCTCAAATTCCAGACTTGGAGTCATGTTTTGTATTATGTTCTTTATGTTCTTCCTAATTGAGTTATTATCCAATTAAATTTATTTAATACATGGTAATTTAATTTCAGTTTTAATTTGTACCTTCTAAAAGTTCTGATTTTAAATGATCCTCAAGTTTTATGGTTTTCTATTAACTCAATACTCATTCATTGACATATAATTGTTCTTCTTGAACATATTTCTTATAAGTGGGTAAATTATTTACTATGATTGTATTATATGGTATTTTATCTTTTATCATGGAGATTTATATTTTTTCTATATTATTTTTTATCCAAATCCTTCTTACCTTATGAATTCTGTTGTCCATAATGGACATTGGTAACTCAAATCTCTTTATTTGGGTTATATGGTTTATTTGGAACTTATTCCTTCAATATTTTCATTATTATCTACTTTCACATTCTATATGATATTCTATTTTATATTTAAGGGAATAATTTCTATATTTTTTTCAAATATCCAAACACGATTGTTTTATCTCTTAAAATTATAATTTTATCAATATTAAACCTTCATCTATTAATTGGATCTTTCTTTTAATTCCATATATTCTTTCCCACCAATGTTCTCCTGTATTTTTGGGTAATATAATATGGATTATTTTATATTATTATAATAACTCTCTTCACACCTTTTATAAAATGGAAAATTTAATACTCATTTTATGGTGTTGGGTTTCAAACAAATGTATTTCAAAATATTTTCCACCCCTAATTTCTTTTGATAACCATTATGACTTTTCAAGGAATAATTTATTGATTTTTATTTATAAAAGGTAAATTTTTTTCATATTTTTCACTTCACATTTTGGAAAAACATTATAATGTTTTTTTTATCTTTATCACATTATGAATTGGTTGGAGATTATATCCTTTACGTTTTTTCTAGGGAAACACATTTTTTCATTGCTATTTTCATTCTATTTTAACATTTATCTCTATTTTTTTGGTCATTTATAAAAGATAAATTAATTTTAATCTATATTTAAAAAATATAACTTTTAATATGATTTTTATAGAATAATGATGTTTTTTTTACCAAATTTATTTCTCCATAACCCCTTAAAAGTGTATTTTAACAATGTAAAATTACTATAAAATATATTATGCCTAATTGAGGATATTATTCAGATGATATTATCCACCATCCATCACAATATAGCTTATTCAATCTTATTTTCCTTCAAATAAATTATTCACTTCCATTATGTTTCTTAATCATCCAACCTGTATAGCCACAATTTTTCATTCATTGTATTTCTTCTATGAATAACCTAATATTGATTCTTTTTATTAAAAGTGTTTATCTAGTTATCTATACATATATTGATTGGGGAAATTTTTTACTAAAACATATACCCATTTTTTATATTGTGTAAATACCATCAATTATCTTATTTTCAGGGTATTTACCTAGAAAGTTTCTTTATTTCATTAGATAAAAATTTATTTTCTATGGGATTATTATTATTATTGGTGGAAAATTTAATGATTCTCTTATGTTAGTCTATTTGAAAAAGGAAACTAAACCCATTCTCCTTCCATAGTTTCTTCATATGATGATTTGTAAATTTCATGAAACCCATTTCTTATCTATTGGTTATTTTATGATGTAATGATTATTTTGAAGTGGAACAATAATGTATGTATTATAATATGGGTGGAACTATATCTCCCTAAAAATAATTGGGTAATGAATTTTATCACATGAGATATAAATATTGTGTCAAAAGGATAGTGAGTATCTAGGTTTATAAAGGGTGACTGTGATGGAATTTAGCTCTACTCAAAATTTCATATCTAAATAGGTTATAAAAATCTAGGTTCACAATGTTTGAGTGTGATGGTGTTTATCCCTATAGATAATTTTATGTGTGAGAAGGTTGGTGGGTAGAAATGTTCATAATGATAAGTAATCATATATTTATAATAGGTCCAATTTATTTTCTCTATTTCATAGCTTATGATTTATTCATTATGATTTGATTTCTTATTCTATGATAATGGTTCTCTCATTTTATGTTATATGTATATATTTTAGGCTTATAGAAACATGTTTTAGGATCTATGTTTTTTATATGGTGTGGTTTTTTATGTATATTTTTTATACCAATATATTTATCTTTTTCTCAATTATAATATTTGATTGTAATCACATTTGTTTTCTCTTACTGATCATTTGAGCTCACACATTTCTTATGTTTCTATTTCCCCTTTTTATGAATAAAGGTAATATATAAGATGTGTCTAGGAGGGTATATTATGGGAAGAATTTATGACAAATATTGAAGAATGTTTACTGGGTTAGTGTTTTATCTCATAAAGATAAGTAAAAATATCCCTTAGTTAAAAAATACATGAGTTTTATTACTTAATTTTTATCATAATTCTCTAAAAATATAAAGGATAAAGATCATGGTAATGTGTTGCAATAAAATATTTTCCATAAGTCATGAAATTAAGGGATGATTAATTTTGTGATATAATAATTATTTCATTATTAAGATTATAAATATGATTAAATCATCACCAAGGTGAAAGTATCAAAACAATCAATCCAAAACTTGCAAGGAAAACAAACTAGTTTAAACCTGAATGGTTATTTTAGTGAAAATTTTTTTTATAAAAGTATAATTAGAAACTATTAAGGAATTATAAATAGTAAGTTATTAATTAATATGGTTATAGAATATATTTATAACAAATATAGATTTATTATATAATATATTTGAATTCATACAAATCAGTACGTGACTCTAGGTAAGGGTTTTGGTTAAACTATCATTTATTTTCATGTTTTTCTATGCTAAATTTACATTAAGGTAAATTAAATGGATTGTATCCATTAAAACCAATATATTTTATTCTCATCAAGTTATTCCTATAATAATTATTTATTTTTAACATTTTTTCCCTTTGGTAATTAAATTTTTTTTGAAGTTATTTTTAATGAAAATTTGACCATATTTCCTCTTTGGTCATAGAACTTTTTCTTCCATATCCATCCTCTTAGAAATTGTTTGATTTAAATTTTTATAAAAATTTAATATTTTTTAGAAGTTGATTTTAAATAAATTATAATTAATTTATCAATGTATAAAAGGATTCATTTTCATTATATTTTTTCTAAAAAATCTATTTTTGACATTTTAGAAAATTTTGAAACTAATGTTCCCATTTAACATACATGATAGGAATTGATTTTTCAGCCATAATGACCATTATTTTTCTAAAATTTATTTTCATGTAGTAATCCTAACACCAACATCCTGAATCCATTGTATTATTGAATTTAATTGGAATAATACATAATAAATCACCTCCCATAGGATTGAATATTTTAGTAGTCTTGGTAAACCAGATACATATATGAGTCATGAATTATAATTGAATACAAAACATAAAACATTTTCTTTTGAGAATAACATTATTACCTATAAAATATCATTTCATATAAAAAATATTACTAATAATTTCATCTTATTGAATGGATAAAATTATGGTTGAGCTCAAATAATTAGTAAGAGTTAAGTATAGTGGAATCTATCATGTATCAATAAGCCTAATCAACATGTAAAGGTAAATAATTGAACACCCATACAATTTAAATAACTTGAATATTATGGTAAGATAAGGAATAATCAATATGTAAAGATGACTGACTGATAACACGTTTCATTTAATCAATAAGATGAGAATGAAATTCATCCAAAGGTTATAACATATTGAATATCTCATGGTTAATAATAATTGAATTATGAATAAATGAATTGCTTAATTATTGAACAAAATGTTTCTCAGGAACCCGATTCCATTACCTATAATATATATTCTCATGATAGTTTATAAAATTATTGGTAATAAACATTTTTATTTTTTTCGAAACCTTTCATAGGGCACTTACTTTCATGACTTATCCTCGAGATAGTTTAAAACTACTCGGTTACAAATAATAAGGCCTTATGGATAAATAAGTTTTTCTCATGAGACTATTGATGTATTGATAAGCTTATATTAACTAGTACCCAATCCATGTATTTAATTTCCAAATCATTTTTTCTATCTCAAATAATTTGTTTAATTCATATACAATGTGCCTTATCATTAAATATACATATTGAGTAATGGATGTAAATTTATCAATATTTACCCAAATAGTCATATAACACTCCAAGTAAACATCATATGTAAAAATAATAAATATTTTAGGAAATAATAAAATCCATGATAAATAAAGTGGTCTTTAGGAAATATTTTAATGAACAATTACCATGGGAAAGAGAATACTCCAAGGGAAAGTTATTGAATTCAAAAAATGATACTTGGAAGTGAATGCCAACACTATCCTTGGTCAAAATAATAATAAACTATCTATAGGAATAAAAAGGATGGTATAAATATATACCCATTGTTGTAAGAATAATGTGTTATTGTCATTGATGAATATAAAAAACATAAAAAATATCATTATAACATTTTTTAGTAAAACATTTCTTTCATTTTGTAAAACATTTTGAAAATCCTTTTCATAGTAAATCACTTTTAGAATAATTTACTTTAAAAATATCATCTTAAAAATGCATAGAAAGCTTCAAATAAATTAATTTCGTGATTTTTGGTTAATTTCATACATGATGTAAAATTAAAAATTATATTACATTTTTATTACAAAAAAATTAATAAAACGCGTTGTTTAAAAAATTACCAGATTATTCCTTTCACATATTCGGTAATAGCTAAAAAGGTAATGTTTTGAAAATGACATTAGATTAAAATAAATATATTTAAATATTTAAAATGATTCAAAATGAATTTGAAAGATTATTATAAAAAATAAAAAAATTATGAAAATATTTTTATAAAACATTATTTTAGATAAAAACATATTTCTGTTCGAAGAGCGAAATAATATCATATTTTCTGAAAAACATTTTATAAAATATTTTAATTAGAAAAAAGTTGATAAATATACTATTACATAAAAATTTCATGAATAAATATAGTATAATGTATTTAAATGTGTTTATTATGAAGTTTTAATATACTCTCCATCAACTAAAATTTAAGAGTAAACAATCACTATTAAAATGAGATTTTGAAATAAACCATTATAATGAGCATAACATTGAAGTAGGAATTAATAAATGAATATATTATGTGTATCAACTATAAATCCAAAAAAGACATATTCAAATACATTATAAGGTATAAAAATTCATAACACACATAATACTCGAATTGAATAATCAATGAATTAGAATATTAACCAATCAAACCAAAAATGAGTTTAGAAATCCCTTACCACTTGGTAAACTTTAATTGAAATCTCCGTATTTAATATAAATAAAATTAAAATTTTAAATAATATGAATAATTATTTATTAATGATATTACTTGTCAAATGGGTAGTATATACACCACATAAAGGTGAATTGGTGCATAATGACCAATAATTCTCAATGGAATTTAAATTGAGATGATATCCCTTACCTTATTATTAATTTTAGTTGAAAATTCCATAATATCATGTATAGTGATTTTATAATTTATATTAACTTATAAAAAATCATATTAATATTTATATTATCATATATTATCCTTTTATAACATCTTATCACTCATTCTTTAATGGTCTATCATTATTTTCATTGTTTTTGTGTTAATTTCCTTATTTTAACATGCATGTTTCATCAAGAAAGATAGGTTTTTTGAGAAGATTATATATTTATATAAACTATATAATATTAATCATTAAATAATTATCATATTTATTCTTTAATTATACTTATATATTATCCATTTTGTGTGGTGATGAAAAGAGGTTTGTATTGCGTCACGAGGGTCGTAGACCACACGTACATGAATGATGTTATCACTTTTACATGAGTGAAAACAAAAGAAAGAACATGATATATATATATATATATATATTCTACAAATAATTTTAAATATGTCTTAAATATCATAATTTTGTCATTTATATCACATATAATCATTTATTTCATCTTTATGACCTTCCATGTGAAGCATTAGTGAAAGAATAATCACATCACTTCATGAGGTAGTACTCTTTCATACACACGAGTGAGGTTATCATATCACCGTCAAAATGGTAGGAGAAAAACTTATATTATATAGTTAATAAGGATGTATAATTATTTTATAAATATCATATATATATATATATGTGTCTGTAATTTAGATCTATCATCATACCCACCCATGAGAGGTGGTAATGAAAAAATGAACGTTACGGGTTCACGAGGCAGTGGTCACACATGAATGATGATTTTGAAACCCATTTGATGGATGTTTCTTGGGTTTTAGGATGTAACATTAACCTAAAAACACCTTAATAAATTTAATAAATTTAGGTTAATATATCAAAATGGTTTTAAAATAATTAAAGGAGGTGGAGAAGGAAAAAAATGAAGACGCTTGTTGAAAAAAATCACTTCTCCTTCGGGTATCCTCATTAGGTTTGCACTAAATCATTTAAAAGTAGGATTTATTCCAATAATAATGATTATAGTATGGAGTTAGAGAATCTAATTAGTTATTTGGTAAGGTAAAAGATGAAAAAATTGGTTTGAAAGTGTGAAGAATGAGATAGAGTGAGTGCCCTTTTATAGTTGAGGAGTAGTGACATTCTTGTAAATACCCAAAAGTATTCATTATTGGGAGGTATTCCCCATCTAATATGGATACAAGATTGATCATTAATGGTTTTTAAATATAATATGGACAATATAGACATCCAACATAAAATATGAAACATTTATAAACATTTTTTTCCTAACATCTATGTTTCCTTATTTTTAACTTTTTGGGTTTTATGAAGGGTAACAAGTTATCTAACAAGGGTAATTTAACCATTGAGTATAAATTAAAGTGATAAATATTATATAATTGGAATAAAATTATTATAAATATTAGTAATAATTTATAAAATATAAATTATATTTATTTTTAAATTGACTTTCATACATGTGAATGTAATGAAAAAAAGAAATGTTTTAACCTTAACCGTGCAAACTAAGTTTTTTTCTATTTAGGGTCCAATATAGTAATTATAAATGTAAAATTTGTCAATTAATGGAAAATGGTTGATATTTATTGAAATTTATAAATATATTCTAAAAATATAGTATTTTTATTAATTTTAAATCATTTAATAAAATATTATTTATCATAAAATAACATTAATTTTGTTTTTAACATTTTTTGTTTAAATTGAATTTAAAAATATTAATAAAATTACGAAATTTAAATATATTATGTAAAACCTATTTAAAATCATATAATAATATAAATTATTAATATTATATAATAATTCATTCAATTTATTTCATGTTAAATATTTTTTGTATCAGTTCTTTAATTAAATTATTAACAATATAATTCCTTTGTTGTTGTTTGAAAAGAATTTATACTAATAATTACATCTCTAAAAATTTATAATAAATTACCATGATAAATGAACTAATTTTTATTTCAATATAATATTTATAATAAAACATATGATGTTTTTACCTACCCCAAAGCATTATATATATTAACGGTAAGGAAGGTTTCATTTTTTTTGTCTTTTTCTTTACATAAATTATTATATTGTTCATATCCAGGGATCAATATCCAAAAATAATAATAAAATTAGATAAAATTGTGATAATTGTATAAACATGTCCATATAATGGGTTTTAGATAATTTTTGGGTCATTCATACAACTTATATTCTAAGATTAACCACTAAATAAAATCGTTTTTACCATAATCACTATAATTAATTATAACTGCTTTCACTAATACTAATGGTAAAAAATTTAGTTTAATGTATTAGATATTATAAATTATTCTAATTCAAAATATTTAATACATTTAAAAAAAATAAACTCAAATAAGTAATATAATTTAATTTAAAATTAATACCATAGACGTGGCGAGAAAGGGGGTTTTAAAAGTGAAAATCTTCAAATCATTACAATGTTTTTATTTGAAATCTATATATGAAAGTCATTAAAATGACCTAATTAGATTAATATATATATAATTATATAAAATTACTTTAAAACAACTCAAAATAAAATTTAACCTTATATAGTTTTTAAATGAAAAGGCATTTTTTAATTAAAACTTGGTATTTTTTATTATTTATAAAACATTGAAACTTCTTAGAAAAATGAAAAACATTCACCCTAAGATAATTTTATTATTATTATTTCAAAAAAAATGTTTATTTTTCCTTATAAATTTTATAAAATAGGTAAAAATTAATTTCAAATTATTTTAACCAAGAACAGTTATATTATCTTTTAGAAAAAGACACAGTTTTTTAGAAAACATTTATTTTTATTTCAAATAATTTTTATTTTATTTATAATAAATATATAGCATAAAAATTTATAAACAATATATTTTCATAAGTTAGTTATTCCTATTCATACTCACTATTCTAATGGCCAGTTGATAACTATCGTATTAAATAATAATATCAATAATATATTGTTGTTTGGTAACACTCGACCTTGCACATGACCTAATATTTTGAAAAACTCATTGTTTCATGAAACAAAAGATAAAATCAATGTTTCAAGTAATTTCAGATAAAATCAATGTTTTGATTAATATACTCTATTGAATAAAATGTAATTATTTTAGAATTTTGTGATGTTTTATTCTCCCCACCTTAAATATATTGTGTCCTCGCAATTTAAACCTGATCATGGTAATCAAGGGTTAGATATTTTGAAATAACATTATTCAAAAACCCACATCCCAAAAGAGTAATAAAATTTCTTCTTGATAAGATAGAAAGGGAAGTACCAAGGTCATATGAAACAACACATAACTGGGTTTCTACATAGTACAACATTGGTGATGAGAAAAGTTATAGACATTGATGAAACGTGAAAATAATTGTGGAGTGTGATTTTGGAAATAGAACAAAATAATGTGAATGATAAATATAAATTTTAGGGGTTAAAACAATAAATATATGATGATTTTAAATACCATCTAATTTATCATATATAACTGTAATAGTGTAACATTTTTATATATTAGGATCATTTTCCTAGTGTCAAGGAATTATTTAATAATCTATGAGTTTAAAGAAATAAACTTACTTGATAAGTTTCTATTTCATAATCACAATTTCATCATTTACTTATTCTTTGATTACATACTCTAAGAAATTGCTAACAAAAAATGAAATTTTTACCCATGAAGCATTAAAATGCACTTTTAACCAATTGTAAGATCCATTAAATAGTTACAAGTCTTTCCATATGTCACATACTAATTTCTAAAACTAATATGGTAAAAAAAAGTTATCCAATAAATTAATATACAAATATAAAAAGTAGCACTATTGGTTTATCATTAATATTTATTTATAAAATCCTTTATCTAAAAACAATGAAATATTATCCTGGACATCAAGTAGGCTAGTGGTAGGTGATAAACCATTATCATCATTTGATCATGGGTTCAAACCACATAGCCTTATTGGACACGATGGGTTTTCAACCATAATATTTGTTGTAATTTTTCTAAAATATATTATTATAATTCATATAAAATATCCAATAAAATATTATGGACATCATTGAAATAAAATTAATCATTAAATGAACTTTTTATTACAGTTTTCAATACAACTTCTTTTCTGAGAAAGTCTAATAATAATATTATTACAGTGTTCTTAATGATCATATCAACCCTAAAGATTATAAATACCTTTAAACATAGGTTTATATAATGTAAATGCATTATTCCCAGAATAATTATTCTAATAATACATAGGTTTTCCACAGTACTCTCCAAAATTTCATTAATCATTTAATATTTCTACCACACAAATTTGAAAAAGGCATGTTTAAGAAATTGAACATATGATAAACCTTAAACCCATAACTATTATTGTGTTCATAACACTTTAATTAATGAAGATATATATTCTACTAAAATTTAACACAATCCTTAGATATTTCATAATTATTATAACTAAATACCATTGGTATAATACATCTACAAAAATAATTCATCTATCTTATTCCAACAATGCTTATTCATTGGTCTAGGGTTTAGCTTAGGCCATTTATTGTCATTATCTATTAAAATCCATCATAATGGGTTTTAAATAAACTATGAACTACCCTAACCACATCCCCATGGATTATCAAACCAAGTGCATAGTAGGACCCTTTGTTATGTACCAGGTAATGCCCGACTCAAGCCTGACACACCATTTTCAGAGTTATCATTGATAGTTAAATATTTTCCAAACCCATGTCTATTTTTAGTATCTAAATAGGGATGTATTTCTTAAAAAACAACATAATATCTACCTTATCCAAATTTGGTATTTTCCTCAATACTTATCCTCAAATTTTATCGTAAGGTTATGTTCCCAAATCTTTGTTTTCCAAAAACTAAATCAAAGAACATTTACTAAACTTATTTAATTACCAACTGTTGAAACCCCGACCCCAGCACCCCAAATCTGGTGTCTTACTTCCTTAAATTGGCTTAATACGAATAGAATTTCATCCTAAAGAACAAAATAGGTTAGTATTATTGGTAAACTGGATACATATATGAGTATTAAATTACAATTGAATACCAAAATTACAATATTTTTTTTTCAAGAATAACATTATTCCCTCTAGCATATCATTTAATATCAAACATAGTATTCTTTATAAAATTTTGGGGAACGAAAATAAAACAATTATGATATCAAATTATCAATAAGATATATGTACTACGTAAGCTACCATGAATCAATAATCATATTCATTAAGGAAAGGTAAATAACAAACACAAATTCCTTTTAAATAAATTGACTATCACGGTAATATAAAGAAAAATAACGTGGAAAATCCAAATAACTAAGAGATTATTCCATTTAATAAATAAAATTAGAATTAAATACATCCATAAATTATGACATGGTGAATATATCATGGATAATAATAACTAAATTATGAATTAGGATAATGATTAATTATTGTAATTCATGTTTCCAAAGAACATTATACCTTTACCATAATAATCTATCATCAATATGTTTTAAAACATTTTACTTAAAATAATATGATTTGTGTTAAGACCTTTCACAAGACACTTTCTGTCAAGATCTATCTTCTAGATGGTTTAATACTACTTGGATAAAAATGTGTAGCATTTGTGGCCAACAATTTTTTTCTCATGAGACTACCAATGCATCGATGATCTTACATTAACTAGTCCCCAACCCATATATTTCATTTACAAATAATCATTTATATATCGAATAATCGATTTAATTTATAAACAACGTTCATCGTCATTAAATTTCTATATTGAGTAAAGGATATAGATTTTTTACTATTTCCCCAACCAATCAAATAACTATCAAAGTAAAGGCCATATGTAAAAATAGTATATGGTTTTGTAAATACTCATATCTATAATAAATAATTTCACCATTTAGGGTAAATTTAATAACCAGTGATAAGAGGAACATTAATAATCCAAGGGTAAGTTAATGACTATAAAAATGAAACAAGGATATAAATGTCAATACTATAGTTGGTCAAAATAATCATAAATAATCCAAAGAGTGAATAAGGATGGAATAAAAATACACCCATTAGATTATGAATAATGTTTTTTTGTAATTGATGAATATAAATTCCATAAAAATATCTTTAAAAAAATATTTAGTAAAATATCATTTTCCTTTTTCAAAACATTTTTAAAAACTTATTCTTTTAAAAATAAATTAAATTTTTTTTTAAAAAACACTCCTCATAAATATGTGTAGAAAGATATAAATAAATGATGGTCATGATGGTATGAAATTATGTACATACCAAAAAAGTAAAAGGAACATTAATTATTCACTATAGAAAGGTTAAGAATGATCCATCTTCATAAAATGGAAAGAAGATTCCTTTCACAATTTTAGTAAAAGAAAAATGCGGTTTATTTCCAAGTAAAGTAATATTCCTTTGAAATATTTATATAAATATTAAAAATGGGTAAAAATGAATTTTATATGTCTTTTTAAAATGGACAAAAAAAAATTTGAAAATATTTTTAGAAAATTTCTTCGAGAATAAAAGATATTTTCAACTAAAGAGTCGTATGAAGTTATATTTTCCTTAAGAAACATTTTTAAAATTTTTAAGTACCAAAAAAAATGTAAAAATTATACTATTACATAAAAATATCATGAGTAACCATATGATATGTAAATAAAATGGTTTTATTATGAATATCTAAAATACTTTCCTTCAATATAAATTTAAGATTAAAAAATCTTGTTTAGAATTAGATCATGAAATAAACATTTATAATGATCATAATGTTGAAGTGATAATTAATACATTAATATATTAGGAGTATCAAATGTAAATATACATAAAAATTTGAAAATAAAACATAATTTAATAAAAATTTATTATACACATAATCTTATAATGACTTAATCAATGTATTGGAATATTAACCCAATGATTGAAAATTGTGTTAAGAAATGCCTTAGAAGTTGGTAATTGTTTGTCATATACCCTTAATAGTTTATTAATAATTATATAACATTTTAAATGGGTATTATATACACCACAAAAATCAGAATAGGTTTACAATAACATATTAGTCTCAATGGAATGTAAATTGTGAAGAAATCCCTTACCTTATTCTTCCATTTGATTGAAAATGAATTGAAATTATATATAGTGGTTTTTAAAATGTTATTAAATTATAAATTAACCTTTTTAATATTTATAATATCATATATTATCCTACTATAACATCTTATCACCCATTTATTAATGATCTTCCATTATTTTTATTGTTTCGGGTGTTAATGGTCTTGTTTTCAAATGCGTGTTTCATCTGGAAAGATCTTGTTCTTTCACATATTATATAGTTTAATCATCTTCAGGATAATAATAATGAAATAATTATCATATTAATTATTTAATTATAATAATATATAATATATTTTGGTGTGGTGAGGAAATAAGAGTCACATCAATTAATGAAGCTGATAGGCCTCCGTAGACACGAACAATGATTTTGTAACCCATTTGATGGAATTTTGTAGGTTTTTTTGTCATAAAAATAAAATTAAAACATATTAGTATATGGAATATAATTATGTTATTGCATCCTTATTTTTTGAAACGTATTGAAGGATTTTGAGAAGGAAATAAAATAAAGATGCTTGTAGAAGAACAATACCTCTCCTTTGGATATCATCTTTTGGTTTTCACTAAATCCATCAAAACAATTATGCCCAAAATAAGGAATCTATATGGATGTTAGGTAATTTTGGAAGTGATATGGGAAGTTATTGGCTGAAAAAATTGGTTTGAAAGTGTGAATAATGTGGGAGAGTGAGTTCTCTATTATTCTTGAGGAGGAGTGTAAATCTTTTAATACTAAAAATTATTCGCTATTTGGTGGTCTCCCTATTGTCATGTCGATCCAATATTTATTATTAAAGGGTTTTAAGGATTATATGATCTATCCACAACTAAAACACAAAACACAACGCATTTTATAAACATTTTTTTCTTAACTTTTGTGTTTCTTTATTTTAACCATTTTGGTTTCTCACCAGGGTAACCCATTTTCTAAGCATGGAAATTTATCCATTGAGACTAAATTAAATATTGAATTGTTATATAGTTTTTTAAACACTAATTATATATATATTATATCTAATTTATAAAAAATATATCATATGTGTGTTGGAAATTAACTTTAACACAAGTGCATGTAATGCGCAAAAACATCATTTTAACCTTCACTGTGCTAACAGAGGTTTTTGCTCTCTAGGAGTAAATATATTAATTATGAAATAAAATTTTGTACACTACTGGAAAATAGTTTATATTTATTTAAATTAATAAATTAAATATCATAATATATTATTTTTATTAATCCATAGTCCTTTAATAAAATATAATTTATCATAAAATAACATTAATGTAAATTTTGACATTATTTATTTTAATTGAATTAAAAAATATCAATACAATGATGAAATTAAATTAAATTATGTAAAAAATATAAAATTATATAATAGTGGAAAAAATAATTTAATAAAAAAATGTATTAAATTTAATTCACTTTAAAAAAATTTAGTACCATTTATTTCATTTAATTATTAACTATATTTTCTCTATGTTGGTGTTTCTTATCAACTTGAAGTAAAATTTTTCCTCTAAAAATTTGAAATAAATTATAATGATAAAAACTCATTTATATGGGAGGGAAAAAGAATGTGAGTGGAATAGGTGGTCATTCGATCAGCGAGGTGGTTCAGAGTGGGCAGAACATTATACTAGTCGGAGGGTCTGGTTCTCTCACTGCAAGACGTCGACCAAGGAAGGATTACTCCTGTCTTCCACAGCCAATGCAGACTCGTTCCACCTCTATGAGGAAAGGAAAGGTTACTGAGTCTTTTGAGATGGACATAGTGACTGAGAGGACATCTCCGGACCTAGTTCTGGAGCAACTCAGGAATCGGGTGCAAAGTGTTCAGTATTAGAGGACACCAGATTGGGAAACAACCTCAGCCACTGGAGAAGATGAGTCCGGAAGGGGATGTAGAGAGGAGTATGCCTTTGATGATTTTTAATTCTGTGTTTGTGCGTTCCTATCTGTTTCTTGGTTGAATTGGTGTTTGTATGTTTGGGCAGCATAACCCATTAAACCAGCTATTGAAAATCAAAAAAAAATATTTCCAAAAGGCAATGAAGGTTCCTTTTTTATCCTTTTTCATTAATTGACATAGTGTATTGATCGATTTCGTGAAAAATTATCCTAATAACTCATATAAATATATAATATAGTCATAAGGGTCAATAAATAGACATAAATTTGGTTTTGGATATGTTTTAGGTCATTCTTACGCCTTACATTCTATGTTTAACCACAAAGTAAACTCATTTTACCTTAATCATTATAATTAATTTTTACTATTTTCACTAATCATTATGAACAAATTAAGTTGAGATTATAATATAATATAAATTATTATGATTCCAAATATGGAATATATTTTTAAAATTTTAATTCACATAAGTGACATAATTTGATGTAAAATTAATTCTGCAGATGTAGCGATAATGTCGGGTTTTAAAGTGAAAATGATCAAAAGTTTTCAATATTTTTATATCCTAATAAAATTTTAAAATCTTTCAAATTACCTAAATTGAATTAATAGATATAAATAATATATAATTTTAATTTAAAAATAACTTAAAATAAATTTTATCATATTATTTAAATGAAAACACATGTTTCAATTAGAATTCAGTATTTTTAACTATTCATTATAAAATGAAACATCTCAGAAACAACACACAAATTTACCCTAATATAATTATGGTATTACACTTTCAAAAATTAATTTTATTTTATAATTGAATTTTTTAATTGGTAAAAAATTATTTTTAAATTTTTTGCACCAAACATGAATATACCATCTTTTAAAATATATTTTATTATAAAATATTTTTTTATTCCAAATTTTATTATTTTATTTGTAATCAATAGATAACTAAATAACATGTGTATACTATTTATTTTCCTATTTTATTTAATCCAATTAATAACCATAACTCTATTGGTTATTCTATTACTATCATATTAAATAATAATATTAAAAATATATTATTGTCTTGTTAAACTCTATATTACATGTAACCCAATATTTTCAAAGAAACTCATTGTTACGTGCAAAGAAAGATAAAAAATGTTTTGTTCTTAACAAAATATAAACTCAATGTTTTGTTTCACATACTCTATGGAATAAAATTTTATTATTTTTGACTTTTAATCTGTTACATTATATGTTTATATGGTTTTTCTCAAATAAAATCATTTTCTTATTATTCTAGTAATTTTAAGTTAGAATGTTATCTAAAGAAAAGAATATTTTTTTCATGTTTTAAAAGTATAACTTAACTATTATTTTAAATTTGTATTCATATATATCAAAATCATTTAAGTCTTGCCTTAGATCCACCATATTTTAATAACCACAAATAATGTTTCTTCTATTTCTAATAAGTTAAATTTTTTATATTGATAAATATTTTTACTGTGAAATTTTAGAAAATTTTGGCTAAGTATTGATCTATTGTTAGTACAATGGATCTACCTTCCATTATGAAGTGCTACCTTCATATATTCCATTGAAAAATTATACCACTAGATAGATCTACTATCCAGATAGATCGAACTCCATGTTTATCTAGCTCGAGACTTTTCTACCACTGGGATGATCTACCACCAGTCAGTTCTGCCATTCATAGTTGCTACCCCAAGAAAGAGATACCTCTAGAGTGCTACCATTGATATCCATATAAATTTAAAATATCAATCCCTATAATATCTAGTTTATGGAATTAAATTCATTTATACACATAGGGATTTATGAATCATTATTCTTAAACTACTCCATGGATTTATTAAAGAAAAAGTAAATCATTTTTGATTCGGTACATAGTATGATAATTCATGATAAATTACAATTATTTTTTAATGGATAATTGGACCTAGAGTGATATAAATTTATAATAACTCTCTATTATATGATAGGAGGAAAAATACATAGAGAACAATAACAGTCATTTTCAAAATAAAGAAGAAACTCTAATACACCTATCTGTGGAATGATTCTTCACATCTACACACTGAAAATAGTAGGATTATATACGCCTTCATAGTACTCAATTTTTATGTACATTTTGTAGAACATGTTCTAGATTCATAGAATGATATATTCGAGGAACTCTAAATATATAAATATATTTGGAGTGAGCATCATTCCTTTTTCCAATATCTAGTCACTTTCTATTTCTGTTTATGCATTATATTTGAACTATTTCTAGTTTTATTCTTTTTTACGTAAAAAACTAACTTTTGTACTTAACTACAGATTTATCAACACACTCTCTCAAATATATTCATTTTTATACCCTCTTAAATTGTGTAATAAGATATGTGTGACATATACTTATTTTTTCGTATGTATAACTGTAAAATAGGATTTGTGTTAAGACATGCTTATGTGATGTTGTCTATAAAACTTGATCCAGATTTTGGATGTTTTATAGTTTAAAAAACAACATGGTAGCAGGTGATTACCATGTTAAGGAGTTTAAGTCTATGTTTGAGACCAACCCCCTTATTTTAATTTTAAAGGGTGTTTGATTAGTTTTTTATTCTATATTTTGAATTTCAAATTTTTATGAATTTAAGAATCCTTATCAAAAAATTACTAAGATAGTTAACCTTAATTTATGTTATATATAGAGTGTTTGATCAAGTAATTTAGCTTTAGAAGATAAATCAATTTCAATGATTATTTTTTCTGAGCATTGATCCCTCTTTGAGAAGTTATTTGAAAAATAAAACTATATATTACTATAATTTTTATTAAATGGTTTTTGTATTAAATTGTGGGATTTATGATTTAAATTGTTTTTTGTACATAAATTTTAATGAGAACTTAATTCACTCCTCATATTGTGTTGTTTAATCCGATAAAAATTTGGTATCAAAGGACATCCAAAATATATTTTTTACTATGATTTAGTTGTATTTAAAGATGTTAATTTTATGTCATTTCTAAAGGCATATCATTTTTGATAATAATTGAAAAAGGGAAATTTCACTAATTGGAATCCTTATATTAATTTCACTAATTATTCTCAATGGGGGAGTAAAATTAATATTCTTATTGAAAATAATGGTTTTAAAATATAGACTTACCCCCAAACAGCTAGAGTTTAAAAGAGAGAAATTACTAAATTGATGATAAAAATAATTTTAAAGCTATGAAAGATTTATATTGTGCTTTATGTAATATCTCGTTCATGGGGCCACTAAACTAGTTCCCTAAGGCAGACTGTGACATGACCACAAGTGTATTCCTCATAAGTCAGAGGCTGTTGAATAACATTGGGGGACCAAATGGGAATTGTGAGTAGACTATACCTCCATGTCATTATGAACAAATATAAGTAAATAATAAATCATAATACATAGTATATAATTAAAAGATAATATGTAAACTAGACCTATAATGGAGCTGCAATAAAATGGACTACAATAAAGGTCGGACGACCAAGTCATTCATACAACCAACCACCCTATGGTCTAGTTAAATAAAATAACTAATTAATATACTCTATAAAAAGGTTCCACATCATCTCCAAGCCAAACCAATCCAATCTGGTAATACTAATCAAGCAATCCTTCCCAACCAAACAATACTCAAAACAAGCATTATAAAAAACCTACATCTGCAATAAACATTTAAGAGATACTCAAATACCCAAGTAAAATTCCAAGCCAATAAGGGTGTGAGTAAAATCCTATATCCTGCCACCAATAACATTTAAATAAAACACTAGTTTCATTAATAGTGTATACATATAAATAGTGGAATAAATAAATAGTTCAAAAAAGATATACAACCCAAGAAACATGATATTTCATATATTATCCACTGGCCCAAGGGTTTTAAAGTAACCCCCAGGACAACCAAACATTCAATTAACTTTACCATTGAACTAAAGAATAAAATATAAGGTACATGATCTAAATGTCAAGGAACTTTTTTCACTTTTTATTTAACTTATAGATGTATAAAACCTATATCTATTGTACCTATCTGAAGTGCCCTATCCATCAATGCCTAAATTGTTCGTCTAACTTATAAGTCAAATGACAACATCAATATCAATTGTGGTTGGAAACTCCATCCATCACCTAACCGTATACCAAACTATCAGTACCAAACTAAACATCAGGTGTATCAAACCCCTCACAAAACATAATGGTAATTCCCTAAACCTTAATCTAACATCCATCTATACCTAATATCAGTGGTTTATAGAGCATCGATCTAGCCCAACTCTAGGATAAACAGAATAAGTCCAAAATCCTATTCCACATGGTATACCATCATCAGCTAGAGCCTCAGTCTAGAAGTTATTCCAAGAAGTATACTATGAGTGTCCAAAACCTCAGTCTAACACCATATCCATAGTATATTTGATGTACCTAGAGCATCAGTATCTCTCCTAAACAATTCAATCATTTATCAATTATTAAGATCAAAATTTTGACCATAAAAAAGAGTTCAATAAAGACACAAAAAATCATTTTAAACCATTAATGCCATCTAAGGTCTCTATGGGCCTTCAAAACTAAAACATTCCCCAACCAATCTATACCCTTTTTCACATGCCAAAACAATCTAAATCAAACACCCTTGTTAAAAAATTCAAAACCACCCACTTAATATATAGATCATTCCATTTGAAAACAAACTAGGGCCCAAGGTCTACCTTCACCATAGAAACCATTTTATGGATTAGTCAAAACACATTCACAATAGTGGTCACTACACGCTCGTTTCAATTCAACATCTGAACTCTATTTAAGAAAGCTTTTAGAAACCACTTGGAGGTGAACACCAAATTTCAAAACACTGCTTTCCCCCTTGACACCCAAAACCTATTCAAATCCTAATTCACATATTTTAACACATTTAAAAATCTCATTGGTGATTTTGTATATTATTTACACATAAATTCATTAAAAAACCCCCTTACCACTCCATTATACCCTTTTCATGAAACGGTCTACCCCATGGGAAACTATAGTTTTGGTCTTATGGAAACCCATGGATCAAATGAGATCAACGGAATGTATAAGGTGTTAATACAAGGCCCAAATATGAATTATTTAATCTAATAAATAAATTACACAATACATGCCTTCAATAAAAATAATACATACACATGAAAAGTAATTAAAAAGACTATGGGTAAAGATCTTAGGCCGCTTATCTCATCCCCAAATCTTTCCGAATAAATTCCCAAATCATGATGGACCTTTTAAGACCCATCCAAGAATTTTCAGAACCCCTCGACACCCAAATGAGATTTTCAAGATCACCCAAGCTCCAGTCTCACACTAGAAAATAAAAATTAATTAATTATAAAAAATATTATAATTTATTCACCGAAACCCAACTAGGAATAATGTCAAAAAACTGATCGGGTCAACATTCTACCTTGAAATAGAATCTATCCACTAACTAAAGACCCAAGACATAACCCCAATAAATTTCAGTGCCTAATAACTAAGATAAGATACCAATTAAATAACTATTTGAATTATGTCTTTAGGAAAAATCTAAGAAGGATCACTATGAACACTTACCTAAAAAACTCCATGAAAAAATTATAGGAATCCATATCACGATCTTATCTATGTAAGAAGACCCAAATCCTCAAGAGAAATGGATTATTCCCCCATGATCTGATGCAATAATCAAGAAAACCACAGAACTCTGAATTTTCTCCACCAAAACTCCTCATTGGTGATGATTCGTGAAGGGGTGAAGGGAGGAGAAAGATAGGGAGCCATTATAGGATTGATCATACTAAGAAACACTAAAGAATCACCACCAAAATGTATTCTTGGTGAGAATTGAAGAATGAATGGAGGAGAACCCATCCTCTAGTTCATGTGCGTTAGGAGGGGAAGAGGATGGGTAACTTATAAACCAAAAGGGAAAATGGTAAAAACAACATTTAAATTAGATTCTGAATAGTTTCATGGTTAATCTATATAGTTTAAAAACTATGTGTTAACCACAAGATTTTCTCTATTAATGTCCATTCCACTCACATTGTTTGGCCGCACGATTATCCAAACTTGGTGCTAACTATTTTCCCCTCTATGTTAAACACCCAAAACAATCATAGTTAGGCTTCATGTCTGGAAAAATCATCCAAAAACCATTATATCAACACAATATCTATTCTATATCATAATACATGGTTTGTAAAAAAACAATGTGCAACCTATGTTCCATTCCATAGAACCTCCTCAACCTAGAACTATTTCATTGTTTTCCTCACATATTTTTTCCTAATCCATGTTCTAACCATATAGATAGACCATGATCAGTTCATAATGAACTAAAAACCTCTTGAGTATCATGGCGGTGCATGGTTTCTCTTGAACTGTGCACACTAAACCATTCAGCCTTTCCAAAAAAAACCATAAAACACTCAAAACATAACCTGAAACTTATAAACCTCATCTAGTCACCGATGATACCTCTGGATCATCATTCCTCATCTCAAAACACCCTTTTATGAAATTTAGACTCTTTTAATATCATTATGAGTCTTTATTCAAGATTTGACCCTTTTGATAAAGAAAATTCAAATTCCATTATAAATTTCTAATCTATCCAGATTCAGGATCATAAAAACTCCCAAACATAACAATTATCATCCTCAAAAATCCTCGAGGGTAATCCATCTGTACCACCCTCCCTAATCTGGTAACTATATTGTTTCTACTAGCCTCATTCAGATTTTGATATCTAAAAAAATGCAATGGTTCAACCTCCATATCAAGCCCCACAACTAAGAAAAACCCCGAGATAATTCCCATAAATTAGACAAAAACCCCAAAATTGAACATACCCAATCCCATCCAATAGAGAAATTGATTATAATATAAATTGATCATCCATAAAGCTATGGTTTTCCCCACCACATGCTTAATCTTATAATGACTAACTTTTGATAACTAACATCATTTCCTTCAAGTGATCCCAACCGAACATGAACTCAAGATTCCACTAAGCACCCTACACATTTCTCAACATACCATTCCCTAACACACATGAGAATTCCAACCATCATTGGTACCCATCTATGTCATTAAAATCCAAAAAATCAGATGAATACCCTCCATTCATTCCCAAACCAAGATCATACTGGGATTTAATCAAAATAAAAAAATCATTCGCAAAACATACCATCCTTAAAAAAGTGAAACATGGGGCGTAACTTTCAACCTTCAACACCCAAATTATTGGATGAACCCATTCGTACAATCCTTGGATAACTTTTTTCCAATGTTCTCAACTCCAACTAATGTTCTATCACCACATCTTCCAATAAATATTCCCTCACAGTCAAAGGTATTCTAAATCCACCCATACATACCTACTGGAGTCCATACCCAACCCCCAATGAAATTCCATTGTCAAATCCTCTACTAACTCAAAACCATAGTCGGGTCCTACCAAAAACATCAAATCATCTCCAAAACAATCATATATAATTTATTTATATAATCACTTTGATCCCAAGGCCATGCTCAATTCGATTCCCGGACACAGGTGATTTTTATTTGTAATCCCTATAGAATCTAATTGTGAACCTCAATGTTTTTTCACTAGAGTCATGGTGAAACCAAAACTGATCCATGACTAGTTCTACACTCTTATGACCTTTAAATTATGAGTGTGATACCACTATAATAGATAAATCACTCCCCACAATAAGATTATTTTAATCCCCTCACTAAAGAAACTCTAACAATTATAACTCATGTTCCATTCAATTCCAACTAAGTAATTGGTCATGGATATCTCACTCTCTCTTGATATATAAAATAAAATTCCAAATATCACCCAAACCTGGATTTCATGGATGGTTCCCAGAGCATTCTTCGACATCTGGTCCATCTCGAGAACCAAATTCATATAGGTCGATGGTGAACTTCCTATAATATGACCCCACATTCACTTCTCCATGAGTGTAACTTCCAAAATTTTCCATACCCAAACAATGGAAATTATGGTAGATAGGTTTATAGACATTTCTATCTTAGTATACTCAAAACAATGTCAATATATTGTCAATAATTTTTACTAAGTGTACACTATGATTTTGTCAATTAATACCAACTCCAATCACCAATTTCCAATGTCACCTTTAACTGTAGGAACATAACAAACCCATCCAAAGGTCTCAGGCCTTCTCGTCTACTATCATCCCATCACCTTCACATAGGTTCTCAGCCTACTAATGGTTGTTTGTTCCCCAAAATCACCTCAGGTGTCAATTCTCATAATGTCTAATCCACAAACTGGATGACATAGTTTATCATTATCTAATAATGCCCCAAAGATTCATATAACACTAAACCATCACACACAATCTTGTGTGAAACAACTAAAAAACCTTACTCTAACTCTAACGAGTCAAGCACTTCAGAACATCACCTCTCAATCCCTATTCAAATCCATGCCTATCTCAAATACCTATATCGCCCATTGTAAAACACGTGTGGTGAGTTATAAAAACCAAATCATCACATTGAACCAAAACCACCTTCACAACCACTCAATACATGAGATTCATTCAAAAGTTTCACCAAGTTCATGAATTCTCCCACCATGATGTTGGAGGATTATCTAGTGCTAATCTGAACATTAACCAAGAAGGTCCTGCCCCGAGAAACTACATGTGCTACCAAAACATCGACACTCAAATAAATTTCCAACTCAAGTAAACTAGACACCCCATGTGCCTCATATTAAAAAAACACATCCTTACGGTCACCACCCAAAGAAATGTTGCACACATAAAACCACATATTCCTCGAGAAAATCTTTTTCTCCCGAACGGACTCCCAACCCCCGGGAACACATTTTTGGACATTCCTTACTTTTGATAGGCACATGAATGAATCTGAGTGTTTAGAAACAAACAACAATATAGAAAACCTAGTATTCAAGTGCACTATATCAAACCAATTGCTTCCTACGTGAAAAACCCATGATAGCATGCAACCTTAATTCACAGTTTCCTAGGTCCAAAACATCCTCCTATGCCTCACACACACAATGGAACATGAAAACAGGCCAAAAAAACTCATTGGTAATTTAAAAAATCCACCAGATACTAACTCCTTGATATGGAGTTTCATTAAGAATCTCAATTTTCTTTCTCTCCTAGCCCCACAAATTTATTTTAACAAAAAGTCCCTAGGTCCAACCACCAAGTTCTACAAAATCTCAGAGGAGGGTACAACCAACATGCATGAAACATACTACCATATATTATTATTATTATTATATCAACATGGAAAACACCACCCTATAGAGTTTAACACCACAAATACATTACAGAATAACCATCTTCTCAAAACTAAAGAATCTATCCTCTCCAAGAATCTTCTTGTCAGACCACTCCCTAGAGGACCCAGACATGCAATCGTTCCTAAACAAAAACATTCAAAAAGTCAACCAATGGTCCAATAAATACAACACATTGAATCACTAGTCTCACTTCACCAATCATACATGAGTACCACACTAACATCATCATCACTGATTGTCTCTCCGTAGATCCACATAACCTTCTTTCAAAAGTAAATCCATAAAATCACACAATAGATGGCCTATAATGTGAGAATCCTACATGCTTATCATGGAAAATGAGAAACCTATTTACATTATAGGCTATGAATCATAACCAATTCATAGGATTCATTCCAACATGTCATGAACCATAAATCCAAAATAAGTCATCTATCCAAACAACTTGTGTGTCGCACGAAGTGAAAATCAAATAAAATCATAACATCACAAATAAAAAGCATAAATCCCAACCCTTGGTAACCTATAATTTCTATAAGAAGAGGTGTTCCGGATCTACCAGTCTACATTCCCTCCCAAGATTTGATACATCCCTATATATCTAATCTACCAAAACCAAAAGAGTAAAAGAATCGGAATGTAGACATCTTTTATACCACTTCCAGCTTGGGTTCCACTAAATCAGTGCCCTGCTCCGAACCACAACATGATCTCAATCACGCCTCATCGTATGTCAGAGGTTTCCGACTTGTAGCATAGGCCTAAAGTGGAATGATGAGGAGAATACACAACCATATCAGAGTGCACAACCAAAATTTAATAGAAAAACACCATACATATCAGAGGACATGTTGATAATAAGTAAACAGAAAGTAAAATATTTTGAAATAAAATAAAGTGCAATAAATTCCGGAATGACCATGTTATACCTAAATATAATTTCCCACTGGTCTATTTATATAATAATAAAAACTAATAGAAAATACAAAAAGGTTTTATAGCATCATTGAGCTGAACCCATCCAACTGGTTAATACTTCTTAATAAATCCTACTCGACCAAACAATAATCAACATCAGACTTAGTTAAAAATTATTCCTATAATAAACAAGTGAGAGCTACTTGTGTACCCAAATGTGATGGAGGCCCAAGAAGGGTATGAGTAAAACCTAGTATTCCACCACCAATGGTGTCTAATGAAATTAGTAGTTATAGTAATAATGTATGAAGATAAATAGTGGAATAAATAAATTCTATAGAAAAGTGGGGAAAAACAAGAAACATGATATCTCATATAGTAAAAATTGGAAAAAGTGTCTGAAGGTGACACCTAGGTCATCCAAACCTGAAATGATCTAATCCATCCCTGTAAATCATAAAATACGAAGTACATACTATAAATTTTAATGAAGGGAGTTCACATTTCATTCAACTTATGGAAGCATAAAACCTACATCCAGGGTACTTCTTTATTGTAATCAAGTCACTAGTGCCTAGATTTTCAGTCTTCCATCTAATTCAAATATCAACATCAATATCAAGTGTGGTTAGAACCTCTATCCAGTAACTAACTATATATCAAGATATTAGTACTAATACTAAATATCGGTTCTATCAAACACATCAAAAAACATAATAAAATTTCCATAAATATTAGTCCTATATCCATCTATATGTAACATCAGTGGTTCTTAGAGCATCAATATAGGATGGACCTTATATAAGCACCATCATTTTGGTATCTTATCCCACATTGTACACCATCATCACCTATAGAATCAGTCTGGAACATAAACCACAATTTATACTATTAGTGTCCATAGCTTCGGTCTAACACTATATTTGTAGTATAGTATGTTCTTGTAGAATCAGTCCAACACCTAAACCATTCCATCATTTCTAAAACACTAATCTCATATTCATCACCATAAAAAAAGAGTTTAGGAAATCAATAATCCTTTTTAAACCATTAAATATTTTGAAGTTCCCAATGGTCCTTCAAAACCAAAATATTCTTCAACCAAACCCAACCCATTTTAACATGCTAAAATAAACTAAATCAAATTACCTCCATAAACATCTCAAAACCACCCTTTCAATACATGGATATATCCCTTTGAAAATAAAACATGCCCTAAGGCCTACCTTTTTAATGAAGTTTATTTTAAGGATTCATCAATACATTTTCTCCAAATAGGTGACCACACACCCTATTCCCATTAAATATTTTATATCTATTAATATCACAATTTTAGAAACCATTTAGAGGTCAACAAATCGTCTCATTACATGGATAATTTCAAAACATCACATTCCACCCCTAACACCCAAAACCGGGTTAAATCCCAATTCACATATTTAAAACCATTTAAAAAGTCTCAAATAAATTTTCAAAAAAAATTAACATATAATATAAGTCCCAACCAACCCCTTACCACTCTACTTTTATATTTTTATGAAATGGTCCACCATTGGGAGACTATAGTTTTGGTCTTATGGACACCCACAGATCCAATAGTATCCATAGATTATCTAATGTGTTGATCCAAGTCCCATAACAAAGTTAATTAAACAAATAAAGAAAGTACACAACCCATGGATTTAAGGAACATACAATATACACATGGAAATCAGTTAACATGACTATGGGTAAAGCTCTTAAATCTTCTACCTCATAAACAAAGCTTTGAAAAACATTTACCACAACATAGTGTCCTTATTGGGATCCTTCCAAGCATCCTCCAAATCCTTTGACACCCATGTATGCTTTTCGTGATCCCCAAAGATCTAATATGACACCAAAAAACCAAAATTAATTAATTATATCAATTATAATTAATTAATTAACTAAAACCCAACTTAAAATAAGTCCATAAAAATTATTGGGTCATCATGCTTCACTGAAACTAAATCCAACAAATCACCTAAGACCCATGACATAATCCGACCACATTCTAGGGAAAATTCATAAGAGGATATTCTATTTAGATAACTAGTTAAATTATGTCATTATAAAAAAATTAATAAGGATATCCATGGATATATAACTCAACTAAATCTCATGCAATGACATGTAGAATACATATCGATTTTGTTATACCAACTAGGTTATATACATTGAGAGGGGGTGAATCTAGATATGAAATATTGAAGCAATATTATCTTAGTATGTTGTTTCATAATTAAACAAAACACCCTACTCTCTTTATTTCCCATGAAAATTTATGAATTGAAATGAAAATAGGAATGAGACACATCAATTTTTCTTAGTTCACCCCAACTAGGATTCATCCTGGGAGCATACAACGAAAACATGATAATGTACAAAACCAACTAAGGTTCACTACAAGAATAAGGTTCAAGTTATATAACTTATATTACCAAGCTTACTACCTTTAAAATGTTCAGAGTAGACTCACTGACCATCTTTGTTTACAAACAATCACAATTTGAAATCTCACTACTCTCTCAATTGAAGTTTGGTTACTGCTCCTCAAAACCTATCCTCTTAAATAACATGAATAAATATGTTTTACACATCATTTAGGGCATCATTATGTTTCACTTTCATTCAATTGGTTAATACCCTTTTACCATATAATTACTAGGAAAATACTTAAAGGTGCACAAAACATATTTTTCACACCAATTCCCATAACTTGTTTGAAATTATAACAACTTGTGTGAAAAAATTACTATTTATCATGGATATAAAAATATTATTTTCACTATAATGGAACTCATAAATTCTTTTTAATTTCATGGAACTTCCTATTATGCACAACTCATACACTTTGTGTGCACCTTCCATGGAAATTTAGGAAGAAGTTCATTTCTTGTGCACAAAAAATATTTTGATTTTTTCCTTCATGAAACTCATTTGCACGAAAATAAAAAGTTTTTGTGAAAATATTATGAAATTTAGTTCCTTGATTTTCTCTAAGGGTTGAGCTGCTGAAATGTGGGGGTTAGCCATCAAAATATGGATCTGACTGATCCTACGTGCAAAATCCTCTTGCACCTTCCTCTGTGGAAGCACAAAATAATATTTTTCATGGAACACTGGTCACGTGCACAAATTCCTTAAAGTGTTAAACATTACATTTGACATCATATTTGGAGTGTGATATTATTTCATTCCTACTTATATGCACAACTCCAATTTTGTAAAAAACCAATCTATCATGTAATTTCAGATATTACGCACACTTTTTTCCATTGCATTGTTTTAATGCATTGATCCCAAATCATGAATGGCATGAAAATTTGAAAAAAATAATCACCCTTGAAAAAAATTACATTTAAATGAAAATAATTCCTTATAAATGAATCCTTCATTCCATCCTCCAGATTTTGGGCCACAAGAACATGGAAAACACTGGAAAATGATGTCACCATGTATACACATATTTTTATACCAACTCCAGAGAATTCATTCCTTTTAATTGGATATTTATCAATAAACCATGTCAAAAATATTTCTATAAATCCACAACTAACCTTGGTAACTTTATTTTCCAACAAACACAACCAACCCAAAAACACTATAATGTTACCTTGAGCTATTTTTTCCAAGTAGGGATCTCCTCTATTCAAGCTAGAAAAAATCCTAATAAGAAATGGAAGATTCCACCATGATTTGGTAGAATCATAAAAAAATCATAAAAAACTATTAATCGCCATTAAAAGGACTCCCTAGTGAGGCTGGAAGAATAAATGAAGCTAAGATGAATAAATGAAACCATAAGAGGTTTTATATTTCTTAAAAAACAGTAATGAATCACCACTAAAATTCATTATTGGTGAGTCTTGAAGAAGAGAGTAAGGGAGGAGAAACCATCCTATGGTTCATTTGTGCAAGGGGGAAGAAAATGGGACTGGTAACATAAGGAAAAAATGTTAAAAATTCTAAAAACATTGTTTAAAAAATATTTTGGGAGCCTCACATTTTGGACACATGGTTTTCCAAACCATGCTCCAACCATGCAGTTGGCTCTATCCAATGAAAATATACTAGAATGGTTTAGCTTCACGGTTGGTCAAACTATGTTCCAACAGTTTACCCCCCATTTTCCAACACCCATACCATGAATGGTTATGCCACACAGTTTGACAATCCATGCACCAACCACACTTCCAATACTATCTCCCTTATACAACATGGTGTACGATGTTTCTGAAACTGTGCACAACCCATGAACCATGCCTCAGAACCTCCACATAATATCATGGTTTTTCTTTTTCCCTCAGAAATTTTTCCCAAAAACATTTTATAATAGTGAAAATAAATAGTTTTTTCTTCAACATGAACTAAAACCCTTATAAGCATCAAGTTGTCACATGATTTCTCATAAACCGTGCACACCAAATAGTTCTCCCTTACAAGAAAACCCCCAAAACTTTTGAAACATAACTCATAAACTCTGAAGATTATTAAAACACCTATGATACCTCCTAAGAATCATTAATCATCTAAAAACACACTTTTGATACATTAAAACTCACATAATCTCATTCTTGGTTTTAATTCAAGATTCAACTTGTTCGGTAATAAAATTAAAATTCATTCATTATTTTTTGAAACATCCAAACCCGAGGTCCTAGAAATTGGGAGATTACTATTTTAATAGAATATCTACCTTTGAAACTGCATTTGATATTTGGGATACCTTGGTTATGTCTCATGAAAAATCTTCAATTTTCAATGAAATGAGTTTGAATACTTATACTATTAAATATGATACCTTTAAGATGAAACACGATTGAGGAATTTCAAAAATGTATCTCATGTTCAATGAGATTTTAAACATGATTCATTCACTTAGGAAACCAATTAATGATAAGGATCAAGTGATGCACCTGCTAATATATTTACCAAACAAATGTATAAGAGTATAAATTTGAATTCATGAATTATGTAATTTATGTAAGTTTCCTATTAAAGAGCTCATAGGGAAGATCATGATGTATGAATAGGAACCTAAAGTTAACAAAGCAGAAAACATTGAACCAAAGAGAAAGTTAGTAACCTTTAATACTTCTGAATCAAATTAAAAAGGGAGATTAAGAAAGGTTGTTCATGAGATTCAGAATCATATTCTAACTATGATGAAGAAATGGATCACTTATCTAGAAGGTTCAAAAAAATTTACAAAAGGAATAAATTATTTGATATGTAAAACTAAACATTTATGCATGACCATATTGGTAACCAGAGGAAATAATGGTAAAAGGATGATTGTAAAAATGAAATAATGTGTTATGAATGTAATAGAAAAGGTTATATCAATGTAGATTGTTTAAATTTAATGTTTAAGAAAAATTATGAGGAAAAGAATAAGAGATATTATAATGATATGAAATAAATATGGAGTGATTTAGAAGATAAATTTGGTGATTTTGAAAAAGCATGATAGGATAATAATGATATAACCAATATGTGTTTTATGAAAAACACAACTGAGGTATATAATATTTTTTACATATACTATTCATAATTCTAACATTTATAAAAATAAAAATAGTGAAGAAAAAATGTCCACTAAATAAATTTTTGAATATTGTAATATTATAGAGGACACATTAAATGAACATAAAGATAAATATAATGGTTTACCGAATCAACATGCATTGCCTTATAATTTAGAAATAGATATTAATATAGAAAAGGATTAATATTATGAACAGTTAAAAGAAAATAATGATCTAAAATTATCTAATGAATAATTTAAAAAGTATCTAGAGATATTCATACATAAAATAAATACTTTAACCTGAATGTTTATAAATATAACATCACCTATGTTTAATACCACAATTGGATACCAAACTAGGTAGATAAATATCAATAAGACTAAATCTATTTCATGTTTTAAATATATAATTTCTATGAATATTTCTTATTATTATAGAAATAATAAGGTTTTTATTTATAAAAGTATCAGATCTACCTAAAAGAAACCTATTAAAAAACTATGGATTCCAAAATCCCTTATCACTAACATATGAGGACCATGAAAGATATCGGTACCAAAATCATTTCTTGTTTAATTTATTTTTACTAAACCTTATTGAGAAGTTATTGTTAGAACTAATGGTATCTAAATAGTGGATTATCAAGACACGTGATTGGGGATTAATCAAGTATCAATAACCTAATCAATGTTGATGGTGGAAATTTCACCTTCGATGAAAATTCCAATAGAAAAATAATATGACTTGGTCAAATGAGTAACTATAATACTATTTTTAATTCCAATATTTTATTCATAGATGGATTAATATATGATCTAGTTATCATATCATAGATATGTGTTTATGGATTCCATGTTATGTTTGACAATAATACCTATAGTGTTTTTAATTATGAAGATGTTCTAGTTTTCACTACATTTAAAAATGATAAGGTACATATGGTTTGTTTAAATTTTTTATTTTCCCAAAAAATCATGTCTAAGTGCCTTCCACAAAGAGTCTTAGCTCTAGAATAGAAGAATATCCTGTTAAAATGTTTATTCACTTAGAAATCTACCTAGGAATGGGTTAGTTATGGACAGACCTAAACTAGAATAACCAAATGATAATGTATATAATCTATGTCTAAAATTTAACAAACACAAAATTTCATTAAAACCAAAGAAATAAGTTTCAACTTCTCAACCGCTAGATTTGGTTCTCAGGGGTTTTTTTGACCCACTAGATTTTCTATCCTCAATTGGAAGAACTATGTTTATATTCTAGTATATGAATTTTGTAGACACACATGGGTATTTTTTATAGCTCACAATAGTGAAGACTATTCCTTTTTTTCTTTGTATCCAAATTCAATATTAAATTATACTAGTCTTAGAATTAATATCTTATGAATTGATCATGTATATGACTTTGAAAATCAAAATTTTGAATTATTATTTTCACAAAATGGTTGTAATGATAATTTTTATGATCCTATATCCTCACAGCAGAATGGTTTTATAGAAAGGATAAATATATCCCTTCATAAAATTTCATAAACCATTATCAATGAGCATGATATACATCTTTATATTTGGGAAGAATCTACAAATATATCCAACAACATAATCAATATATTTCTTATAAGACAAATTTTAAATAAAATCCCATATAAATTATTGAATGGAATAAAACCAAAGGTGAATTACATTACTTTTGTCTATTTCAAAGTATTTACTCTAAATATGAAGGACAATATTGAAAAAATTTCATCCTAAAATGAAAAAGTAATTTTCCTTGGATATTTTACAACTTGTAATTCATACAGGGTATTCTAAAAAAGAACTATTATTTTAAAGTAATCTACACATGTCATGTTTGGTAAAAAAAAGATCCACATGTTACTAGGAATCCTTTTTATAACCTATAAGATGATCTATATAATCTAAATATAAATTATAAACCTTCTATCAGTTCTAGGAAACTTGCAGAAAAATCTCCCAGTTTTGATGAACAAACTGGACCAGAACCTGTAGAGGATAATGAAATATCCATCACCTCTTTTCCAAGAATAGTTAATACTTGTAGATATTATCCAATATATTTTGTACCTTGAGTCTTATATGTAGGAACACAAACTAGATCATATCTTTTAAATCAGGTTGAACGTTGAGTTTTCTTGTCACAAATTGAACGTATGGACATCAATGATGCTGTTAATGATGAATTATAGGTAATAGAAATTCAATAATAACTCAATTAATTTAAAGGAAATAAATTTGGGGAACTATAGGATATACCTAAACAAATTATTACCAATTTTACTAAATGTGTGTTTATATTCAAAGTTGATGAGTTATGAATAATTGTTAGTAACAAATCTATATAGGTTTCACTAGGATATAGTTAAGAATAAGGTATTGACAATGATAAATCCTTTGCATCAATAAATATACTTGAAGCGGTTAGATTATTTTTTCTATGCCACACATATGAACTTAGAACTGTATAAGATGGGTGTTAAGAGTGTATTCCCCAATGGTTATATATTTGAGGATTTTTTTAATAACACCCTAGAATCCAAAATCCTCATTATCCAAATCATGTTTTTAACATAAAAAATTCTTTATATGTTTTAAAACAAGATCCTAGAGCTTGGTATAATAGGATCAGTTCATTTTTTGTTTATAATTTTTTTTCAAAAGGTATATCTAACCCTTCTTTATTTATAAAAATAATTTCAAAAGATTTGTCACTAGTAGAAATCTATATTGATGATAAAAATTTTTGTATCCTTTAAAAATTATTTATGTACTAATTTTTCAAAAATTATGTAATTTTCATATTGAAATAGTTTAATGGGATTGTTAATATTCTTCATCATTTTTCAAATTTATCAATATAAATATGGAATTTCCTTAAATAAAAGTAACTACAACAAATACCTTTTAATTATTTTTGGTATAGATAACATAAAGAGTGGATTTACTTCCATGAGATCAACCTATAAATTGGATTTTGATGAAACTGGAGAATCAATTGATCAAAAAAATTATAGAGGTATAATTGGAAGATTGATATATTTTACAGATATCCAGCCAAGTATTATGTTTTGTGTATGTATGTGTTCTCGTTTTAATAAAAATCCTAAAGAATCACATTTTCATGATATCAAGTTTTCTTGAGTACCTCAAGTATACAACTAACTTAAGACTATTTAATCCCAATGGAAGAGAAATTAATTTAGGGATTTATTTATATACATATTTTTGTGGTTGTAATTTAGATAAAAAAGAACCTATCAAACATTCTTTTTTTTCTAAGTCATTAGTTTCTTGGTGCAGTAAAAAAACAAAATTTTGATACATTGTCTACTATTATGGTTAAGTAAATAGCTAGAGGAATATGATGTGCCCAAATTCTATGTTTGAAACGCACTTTACGCTACTATGGATATCAATTTCTACATGAACCTATAAATTTTGATAATACAAGTGTAACAAATTTCACTAACAATCATGTATCTAATTCTAGGAAAAAACATATTGATATAAGACATCACTATTTGAGAGATCATTTCTATAAAGGTGATATAACTATTGACTTTTTTTTAACTAAACATCACCTTGATGAAATATTTATAAAAACATTTTATGATGAGATATTAGTATACAATATATATGAAATAAGAAGGATAAACTTTGATTAGTTATTTATCTTCAGATTTAATTTTTATAAAAAATTTCATAATTGGTGATCTAGCATTTCCGATCCATTTTTGGTGATCTACCATTGGTGATCATCCATTGGTGATCGACCATTGGTAATCTACCATTGGTGGTCCACCACTATTGATCTTTCATTAGTGATCTACTATTTGTGATCTACCATTGGTGATCTACTATTGATGATCTGCTGTTAGTGATCTTCCATTATAGATCTCCCATTTAGGTATTCCCAACTATATGTTACTACACCTGTTTTATGTGATTAAATTTCTTTTGGTTTTGTTTATGTATATTTTTTAATATTTTTTTATTTTAATTCTCTAAATGATAAAATCATTATAATTCATAATTTTAGATCTCTTTATCTCATTCCTCCTTTGAACCTTCACTTCTCCTTTATCTCGTGACATAAAACCCTCCATATATTCTCCATTCTTCCTTAAGACCAGTGTGAAGATAGTGAGAGTTAAATGTTCTATAGTTTCATATCATTGAAGTATTTCATCTCTAAAAGAAACCATTGAGTGAATCTATTAATTAAACTATTGTTGAACCAAAGAATCCCTAACTATTTTCCTAATTTGTTGTTGATGAATAGGAAATAGATGTCAAATGGTTAGTTTCGAGAAAGTTTCTACTAATTAATGTGATCCAGAACCAAGGAAGGATCAACTGTTTTTTAGGAATGACCGACCTTTCTATCCAAGGTTAGTTCACCAGTTTTATCAGTTTGAATATTATTATTTAGATGAAAATAAATATGTTATTATGACTACTATTAATAGAAAATAAATGATATTTTCATCAAAATCATGGTACAGATGTCTCAATGTACCTCATAAAGGTATATCAAAGGTTTTTTAGTGATAAATTATTAGTAAAAATTTTTTTACTGTATGAGAAAATATTATTAGAGTTAACTTGACATTTTTTATTGCGATGTTCTACAACTATAGAGCTTTATGGGGAATGAATATTTTTTTATTGATGTCAAACATATGCTTTTCCCCAGAATGGGTGGCATTAGCTTTAAAAGTTACCATGTTATTCTTTAATTTTATCCAACATAGCAGGATATGAATGATAGGTGTCACAACCGCCCTTTTCTATATATATATATATATATATATTATTTCTTTATTTCTTTTCTTTGTTCTGGGTGTCCGCGCCATGGTCCGGGCTGCGCCCCGGATTAAAATATTTGTCATTTGATGCTTTTTCTGGGTTTCGGACCTGGGCGCGGCCGCCGCGTGGTTGGCGGTCACCGCACACTTGGCCCAGGCGTCGGGCAAGTGCTCTCCTTTATTTATTTATAATTATTATTATTATTTTTTAATTTCTTCTATGTCGTGTTATTTTTAAATGGTTATTTTTATTAATTTTTATTATTGTTATATTATTATTACTATTTATATTATCCTTATTATTATAGTTATTATTTTATGCTATTATTATTATTATTAATATTGTTATTATTTTATTATTATTATTATTATTATTATTATTATTATTATAAGAATAATGAAAAAGAAAAAACGGAACCCTATTCTAACCCTAACCCTACCCGTTTTATCCCCCCATCCCCATATCTCTTCAGCACCGCACGCCCCATTCTGCCCAGGCCCTCGCCTCCCTGCACTTTCGCGACCCAGCCCCCCGGTCCCCTGCGCAACACCTGGCCGATCAGCGCTTAGGCCCTCCGCCGCCAGCTCCCGTTCACACAACCTCCGCACTCGTCCCTTGTTTACCCCCTGCGCAACAGCGCCTCCCAGCGTGAGCTGCCCCTCCCCGCAATCTACCCCCTATCCACGCCACCTCCCCCATCCGGTGCCTTCTCCTCCCGGCGACGCCCCATCCAGCCTTTCTCTCTACCCGAGCGCACCCGAACTGCACCCTCTTGCCTTGCAGCGCCGCCCTAGCCCACATCTCTTCGGTTTGGCTCTCCACCCACCAGGCCTCCCATCCCCCCTTCATCGTCCAGCGCTGTGTTCTCCCCCTGTTGCGGCCTCCTTATATGAGAGGTGAAACCCAGACACCCTCCAGGCCTCCCTTACTCCCTTTGTCGTCGCATTTTTCCCATGGAACCCCCCTGCGCTGCCCCCCTTCTCTCCCGGCCAGCCATCGCACGCCCACAACCCCCCCTATCGGTTAATTTCTTTATCCTTCTTTTGAGTTTATTTTTCATTCTGGGAGGTATATGATTTGTTTGGGGTCTCTGTTTAATCTCTATTTGGATTCTTTTTGGTTTGCATTCCTGTTTTAGGACATATTCATGGTTGCTTGTGGTGCGATTAACGTGCGTTTTTTGGTTTGTACCGATATATTGATGTTTTCTACCTCAAGGTATGTGGTTCCATACCTTTTTATCAATTTATTAATTTATTATGTTATTTTGTTTTATAAATGTGTTCTCTGATCAAATTTTGAGGTGAGAAATGCATTCTTGAAGTGTTTTGACTTGCTTCCAAGTGGGAAATTATTATTTCGGTGTGTTTTCCTTATTGCGCACCCTTGAAATTAATTTTAAATTATTTTAATAATGTTCTTTAACATGTTTAAATGATTTATCAAGTCTTTCATGTGATGAAGATTTGGGTGTGAAATGGTTCTTGGTGTACGTTTGGTCTCAAAAGGGTGATTTTATGTGTATTTTGGTGTGAAGTCTTTTTGGTTTTTCTTGAAATGATTTAATAAACAGTTTAGTGATTTATTGAGTTATTTGGATGGCACAAAAGTGTTATTTTGAAATTGTTGAATATGCGTTTGTTTTTAAAGTAGTGTGTTTATATAAAATAAGAAATGTTCTTGGTGTAAACCCTTTTTACGTCACTTAGTGGTGTTTCATAAATGGTGCAAGAAGTCCATTAAATATTGTAGATGGCGTGAGTTTTGTTTTGAAGTTATGTCGAGCTGGTTATTTTGCGCGGGTTGTTGTTTGGTGTGTTCTAAGTCAGTGGCTATGTTTTCATAGTTATCGTGCGTTTGTTGCAGCGTGTTGGCGAGAAAGACCTGTGTTACTTCGGTCATTGGCTTGCGCGTGTTTTTACGTCTGTGCGAGGCGTGACATGCCATTATGTTTGGATAGCGAGACGAGGTAGGTCCCCCATTGCACTTACCTTTATATTTAGAATTTATTAATTGCTTTATGTTTTATTAATTTTAATAAGTTGGAAATAATATAATATAATTAATTTTTATGTGGTTATTTGGTATGAAAAGAGCTGTTTATTTTATACCAAACACTTGAAACATTTTCTTGATGAGCGGACACCCAGTATTGAAATAATGCATGTTTGACCTTTAAACATAATTCACGGAATTTCAAAATTACTTCAAGTTTTAAAGATAAATGATTTCTTCTGAACATGTGTTTTGATCTTTTTGAGAAATGAGGTTTTACATTAAAATTGGTGAAGGCCTGTTTGGAACTTTAATAAAATAGATTATTTTGGAAAACCCACTCGGGGCTGATATTTTGTGAGCGTTGATTGAGTGAGCTGTATGTGATGTTTGTGCATCATGACTGATTAATTTACATTGTGGATGCTCCCCCCTTTTTATTGCTTGTGTTGACATGGGAACTTGGCATATTGAGTGAATTTTCTGAGAACGATTACTGCAGTAGTTTAGACCACGCACTAGCTAGTGGCCCCATAGTAAGGGAATACTGAGTTATTGCTGCTATAGGGATTGGGCCCCTTGTTTAGGCCATGCAGAGCTATATCGGGTAGTAGAATGGGCGTTATGACGTCATCGGGTTAGGGCATGCCTTCAGGATGAGTCAGATGTATAGTATGTTCTAGATTGTTCATGATCTCTTAGGTTCGACCCATGTTTCTTTTAGTGTTTATCTGTATGTGGCAGACGATCAAGAGGTCTAGTTCGGTTGCTGGACTAGTGCACCACTTTTTCCATTTCCCTTAGTGTTTGTTGTGTGTTGTGTGTGATTTTTTTCTTTTGACTAACAACCAATGTTTGGATTTCTAAATTGTTTGCAAAATGTTTTAAAAATGAAATGCACTTGTTTCTTTCAACATTAAACTTTTTCTAAATTAAAAAGGGCAATTGACTGTTACGTGTTTTAAAAATGAAAGTGTGTGTGAAAACCATATTTTATATAATTTAGTGCAAACCTGGAATTGATAAATTCTTTGTTTAATGGTATGTGCATTGGGAATAGAATTAGTCGGGCCTACCTATTAAGTTTTAATACACACACCTATAGTGTTTTCTTGTTTTTAGTTCTGTTGCAGGTTCCAGCTTCAGTTGTTCTCCTTGAGAAACAATGGTTGTGGTATTGGAGAGTGACCCACGAGGTCACATAGAGTTTTGTTCATGGTCAGGTTAGTAGTGTTGCTGGTTGTTCTTTATTTATTTGCTTTTGTTCTATTTTTTTCACTGCTTATTTTATTTTCCTTTGGGCCAAATCATTCCCACCTGCTTAATTTTGATGCATGGCACTAGTTTCCAGCCCGTGGGTATCGGGAACGCCCCTCGGGCCGTGTCACGGGCCGACACGGGTGACCGGTTTAGGGTTGACCCGGGTTGGTTTGTGACAAAATGGTATCAGAGGGCGCCCTTGTTATTTGGGGTGTCTGGTAGATGAAGATTAGGATTTTCGGGACTCGAGAAGTAGGTACGGGAAGGCCTTCATGAACCCTCGCCTGTTCCACACCTCGAGTCACCAGGGATTCTCCGGGAATTGAGTATTTGTTTCGTTCTAGTTTGTTTTCGATTGGGGTATAACAATGAAGGTAAACCGATGTTACATCGTGATATCACATGGAGTAGTGACCCATGTGGAGTCCGGGTACACAGTTCGAATTCCTCCTAGTTGTTGACGCTTACTTGGGGCATGGCCCACTACCATGTCACTAGGTTAATTGTGACCGATAGTCCCTCACTCCGGTGGTTTGATGCAATTTGAGTGCCATTTTTCGTTCTGGTTGGTGTTAATACGTTTTTGGAAATGAAAAAAAGGGGTTTTTGAAAATGGGATCGATTTCTTTTAAATGACTTTAAATTTATGAAATGGGTTTTAAAAGTGAAAGCCTTTGGTTTAGAAAACTAGTGTTTTCTTGGAAATTGGTCGAGAATGGTTTGGGATGAAACCTCAGGTACTCATTATGAACGTTTTCACATGTGAGAGGATGTGTGGAAAGTGCGTGATGGTGCATATGAATGAATGTGGATGAATACATGTGCAACGTATCATGGGATTACCTACGTGTGTTTGAAATTAAAGGCTTGACCTTGTTTTCTAAAATGGCTTTTAAAGAGGAAAATGGTTTTAGAAAGTGGTCTTGAAAGAAAGCGGTTTTGAAATATATAAAAAAATGGGGTTGTTTTGGAATCTAAAATGAAACGGGAATTTGGAATAGGGAATTTTGGGTTGTTTTTGATGTTGTTTGTTTCTTTTGATCTGATTGTTTTGGATTAAGCCGCTTAATTTGATGTTTCTTCGATTGATATTGGTTTCAGCTTGGTGTTATATATGTTTTTCAGAAATGCGGCCCAGAAAGGTCCCCAGATTTTTGATGAGTCATGCCTGGTTTTTGGTCTTTCTCGGACGTTGTCTATCCATCATGGTGATTGGAGTCTATTAGAGATAGTGCAGTGGCATGAATAGTTCGAGCGCATGTTCAGGGTATTGGGAACTCCCAAAACTATTAGAGTGCATGATGTCCTGGGTTTGTTCAAAGGTCCAGCTCTGGACGAGTAAGAGTTGTTTGCCCCGCCATCACTGCAAATTGGGGTGATGTGGTATGTATTTAAAGTCGTCTTCGTTCGATGGTTTATAACTGTGGAGGTGAAGATGATGAAAATGGAAGAGCTCATGCGTGTTCAACATGGCCAATAGATAGTGAAAGCATATTTTGACCATTTCAAGGATCTTGCATCTCTTTTTCTGGGGGTAGTGTCACAGGACTGGATGAAGACTTCTCTCTTCATCAAGGGTCTTCATCCAGAGATCAAGGAGCGAGTCCTCCCTTTTTGGGATCATCACATTTGAGAAGATGGTGCGCGAGGTGTTCCTAGATGGGTTGGTCTCTGGAGTGCAAAAGGTTGGCAATCCTCCGTATCTGGTTTCTCGTGAAGGTCCCCCATCCGACGAGCAAAGTGTGTCAAGTGAATTTTTTTCTAAAGTCTTCTCTTCTGTGGCTCTAACTTCCAGTTCGTCGGACCATCTAATGGTGTACCGCCTGTATGGGCGTTTAGGGCATACAAGCTGTCATGTCACACCCCTCCAAAGATATGCCGTCATTGCAGGTGTCTGGATCACCTCAAGAAGCTTTTCATGAATCGTCGTCTGAGGAAAAAACTGTGACTAGAAGATTCCAGTTCCTGACTATGAGGAAGAAGATGCTTCAACCATGAGAGCCCCATCCATAGGTATTGGGGTGAATCTCGCGCACAGTCAGGAGTTTTCAGGGGTCTGAAGCCTCAATTTGGGTTTCATGTTCCGTGTTGGCAATGAAACATTTAAAGTACTTTCATTCTCGTTCTTCCACTATTAAAGTTTTGGCGTTGTTGTAGGTCCATTATTTCGTCGTGAAGTTGGGATGGACATGTTCGTTGTAATCCAAACAGTCTGGTTTGACTGAATTATGATTCTATGAATCGTACATTTTTCTTAAAGGTGTGTTTGAATCTTGTGTGAGTTGATCTCAATTTGACTGTTTTCGTTTGGAGATGTAAGTGTCCTTGGGAGAAACGATGCTGTGATAATGCTTGGGTTTACTTCATGGGTTAAGTATTCTTAGAGTTTTTTCCCCTAGTGTTTGGGGTTTTGGTGTTGGTCAAGAATTCCAAGCTTTAGTGGATGCTTTGTTTCGCTCATGCTATAAATGTTAGTTTGGGAGTTCCCGCGTCGCCTCCTCCCCTTCCGGGGTGGTGTGTTTGGGTGTTAAATTTCTGCACGAGTTGAGATCTTGTGGTGGGGAGAACCCTTTCGTGTTCTCTCATTCTCTTGTATTGTGGGTCCCTTCAGTTTCAGTCAGGCAATGATTCTTGCCTTGTCTATCGTTCAGCTGAGTGACTTTCTGGGGGCAGAAAGTGTCTGTGGTGGCGAGAATTGTCGCAACCGCCCTTTTCTATTTATTTATTTTTTTTATTATAATTTATTTCTTTATTTTATTAGTTCTGAGTTTCCGCACCACGGTCAGGGTTGTTCCCTGGATTAAAATATTTTTTGTTTGATGCTTTTTCTGGGTTTCAGACCCGTGCGTGGCCGCTGCGCGGTTGGCGGTCGTCGTGCAGTTGGCCCGGGCGTCGGGCAAGTGCTCTCCTTTCTTTTTTTATAATTTTTATTATTATTTTTTTTAATTTGTTTTGGATCGCATTATTATTAAATGGTAATTTTTATAAATTTTTATTATTGTTATATTATTATTACTATTTATATTATCATTATTATGGTTATTATTTTGTGGTGTTATTATTATTATTAATCTTATTATTCTTTTATTATTATTATTATTGTTGTTGTTGTTGTTGTTATTATTATAAGAATAATGAAAAAAAAACGAAAACCTATTCTAACCCTAACCCTACCCATTTTCTCCCGCCTTCCCCATCTCTATTCAGCGTCGTGCGCCCCCTCCTACCCAGGCCCTCGCCTCCCTGAACTTCCGTGACCCAGCCCCCTGGTCCCCTGCGCAGCACCCGGCCGACCAGTGCTTAGGCCCTACGACGCCGGCTCTCGTTCACACAACCTCCACACTCACCCCTTGTTTACCCCCTGTGCAATAGCGCCTCCTAGCATGAGCCGCCCCTCCCCGCAATCTGCCCCCCTGTCCGCGCCACCTCCCCCATCTGGCACCTTATCCTCCCGGCGACGCCCCATCCAGCCTTCCTCTCTACTCGAGTGCACCCGAACTGCACCCTCCTACTTCACAGCGCCACCTCAGCCCGCATATCTTCGGTTTGTCTCTCCTCCCACTAGGCCTCCCATCCCCCCTTCATCGTCCAGCGCTGCGCGCTCCCCCTATTGCAGCCTCCTCCCATGCGAGGTGAATCCCATCCACCCTCTAGGCCTCCCTTACCCCCTTTGCCATCACAGTTTTCCCCTGGAACCCCACTGCGCCGCCCCCCTGCTCTCCCGGCCAGCCGTCGCACACCCACAACCCCCCCTATCAGTTAAGTTCATTAGCCTTATTTTGAGTTTTTTTTCATTCCGGTAGGTATATGATTCGTTTGGGGTCTCTGTTTAATCTCTATTTGGAATCTTTTTTGTTTGCATTCCTGTTTTACGATTTATTCTTGGTTGCTTGTGGTGCGATTAACGTGCGTTTTTGGTTTCGCACCGAGATATTTATGTTTTCTACCTCAAGGTATGTATTTCCATACCCTTGTATCAATTTATTAATTTATTATGTTATTTGGTTTTAGAAATGTGTTCTATGATCAAATTTTGAGGTGCGAAATGCATTCTTGGAGTGTTTTGACTTGCGTCTAAGTGGGAAATTATTATTCCGGTGTGTTCGCCTTGTTGCGCACCCTTGAAATTAATTTTAAATTATATTGATAATGTTATTTAACATATTTAAATGATTTAACAAGTCTTTCATGTGATGCAGATTCAGGTGTGAAATGGTTCTTGGTGTACGTTTGGTTTCAAAAGGGGGATTTTATGTGTATTTTGGTGTGAAGTCTTTTTGGTTTTTCTTGAAATGATTTAATAAACAGTTTAGTGACTTATTGAATTATTTGGATGGCACGAAAGTTGTATTTTGAAAGTGTTGAATATGTGTTTGTTTTTAAAGTACTATTTTTATATAAAATAAGACATGTTCTTGGTGTAAACCCTTTTTGCATCACTTAGTGGTGTTTCATAAATGGTGCAAGCAGTCCATTAAATATTGTAGATGGAGCGAGTTGTGTTTTGAAGTTATGTCAAGCTGGTTATTTTGCACGGGTTGTTGTTTCGTGTGTTCTAAGTCAGTGGCTATGTGTTCTTATTTATTTTGTGTTTTTTGTAGCGTGTCGGCGAGAAAGACTCGCGGTACTTCAGTCGTCGTCTTGCACGTGTTTTTGCGTCTGTGTGAGGCGTGATGTGCCATTATGCTTGGACAGCGAGACGAGGTAGGTCCCCTACTGCACATACCTTTAGATTTAGAATTTATTAATTTCTTGATGTTTTATTAATTTTAATAAATTGGAAATAATATAATATAATTAATTTTTGTGTGGTTATTTGGTGTGAAAAGAGCTGTCTATTTTATACCGAACACTTGAAACATTTTCTTGATGATCAGACACCCAGTATTAAAATAATGCTTGTTTGAACTTTAAACATAATCACGACATTTCAAAAGTACTTCAAGTTTTAAAGATAAATTATTTCTTCTGAACAATTGTTTTGAGCTTTTTGAGAAATGAGGTTTTACTTTAAAATTGGTGAAGGCCCATTTGGAACATTAATAAAATAGATAATTTTTGAAAATGCACTCGGGGGTGATATTTGGTGTGCATTGATTGCATGAGCTATATGTGAGTTGGTGCATCATGACTGATTAATTTACATTGTGGATGCACCCCCATTTTATTTCTTGTGTTGACATGGGAACCTGGAATATTGAGGGAATTTTCTGAGAACAATTGCTGCACTAGTTTAGACCACACACTGGCTAGTGGCCCCATAGCAGGGGAATATTGATTTATTGCTTCTATGGGGATTGGGCCCCTCGGTTAGGCCATGAAGGGCTATATCGGGTAGTATTATGGGCGTTATGACATCGTCGAGTTAGGGCATGCCATCATGATGAGTCAGATGTATAGTATGTTCTGGATTGTCCACGATCTCCTAGGTTCGACCCATGTTTCTTTTATTGTTTATTTGTATGTGGTGGAATATAGAGAGGTCTAGTTCATTTGCTGGTCCAGTGCGCCACTTTTTCCATTGCCCTTAGTTTGTGTTGTGTGTTGTGTGTGATATTTTCTTTCTTTTGACTAACAACCAAAGTTTGGATTTTTAATTGTTCGCAAAATGTCTTAAAAATGAAATGAACCTGTTTCTTTAAACATTAAACTTGTTCTAAATTAAAAAGGGCAATGGACTATTACTTGTTTTAAAAATGAAAGCGTGTGTGAAAACCATATTTTATATAATTTAGTGCAAACCTATATTTCATAAATTCTTTGTTTAATGGTATGTGCATTGGGAATAGAATTAGTCGAGCATATCTTCTGAGTTTTAATACTCATGCCTATAATGTTTTCTTGTTTTTAGTTATGTTGCAGGTTTCAGCTTTAGTTGTTCACCTTGAGCAACATTAGTTGTGGTATTGGAGAGTGACCCACGGGGTCACATGGAGTTTTGGTTGTGGTCAGGTTAGTAGCGTTGCTGGTTGTTCTTTATTTATTTTCTTTTGTTATATTTTTTTCCGCTACTTATTTTATTTTCCTTTGGGCCAAATCATTCCCACATACTTAATTTTGATGCCCAACCCTAGTTGCCAGCCCGTGGGGATCAGGAACGCCCCTCGGGCCGTGTCGCGGGCCGGATCGGGTGACCGGTTCAGGGTCGACCCGGGTTGGTTTGTGACAAAATGGTATCAGAGGGGGCCCTTGTTATTTGGGGTGTCTGGTAGATGGAGATTAGGATTTTCGGGACTCGAGAGGTCAGTAGGGGAAGCACGTCATGAACCGTCACTCGTTTTGCACCTCGAGTCGCCAGGGATTGTCCGGGAATTGAGTATTTGTTTCGTTCTGGTTTGTTTTGGATTGGGGGATGAAAATGAAGTTAAACCGACGTTACATCGTGATCTCACATGGAGTAGTGACCCATGTGGAGTCCGGGTAAAAAGTTTGAATTCCTCCTAGTTGTTGATGCTTACTTGGGACATGGCCCACTACCATGTCACCAGGTTAAGTGTGACCACTAGTCCCTCACTCCGGTGTTTTGAAGCATGTTGAGTGTCATTTTTCATTCTGGTTGGTGTTAGTGCGTTTTTGAAAATGAAAAAAATGGGTTTTTGAAAATGGGATCGATTTCTTTTAAATTACTTTAAATTTGTGAAATGGGTTTTAAAACTGAAAGTCTTTGGTTTAGAAAACTGGTGTTTGCTTGGAAATTTGTCGAGAATGGTTTGGGGTGAAACCTCAGGTACTCCTTATGGACGTTTTCACATGTGAGAGGATGTGTGGAAAGTGCGTGTTGGTGCATATGAATGAATCTGGATGAAGACATGTGCAACGGTTCATGGGATTACCTGGGTGTGTTTGAAATTAAAGGCTTTACCTTGTTTTCTAAATTGGCTTTTAAAGAGGAAAATGGTTTTTGAAAGTGGTCTTGAAATAAAGCAGTTTTGAAATATATAAAAAAATGGTGTGGTTTTGGAATCTAAAATGAAATGGGAATTTGGAATAGGGAATTTTGGGTTGTGTTTGTGGTTTTTTGTTTCTTTTGAGCTGGTTGTTTTGGATGAAGCTGCTTCTTTTGATATTGCTTCGATTGATATTGTTTTCTTCTTGGTGTTATATATGATGTTCAGAAATGCCACCCAGAACGGTCCCTAGAGTTTTGATGATCCATGCCCTGTTTTTGGCCTTTCTCGGATGTTGTCTATCTTTCATGGTGATTGGAGTCTATTAGAGACAGTGAAGTGGCTTGAAGAGGTTGAGCGTGTCTTCAGGGTATTGGGAACTCCCAAAACTGTTAGAGTGCATGCTGTCCTAGGTCTGTTCAATAGTCCATCTCTGGACGAGTAATAGTTGTTCGCCCCACCATCACTACAAGTTGGGATGATGTGGTATTTCTTTAAAGTCGTCTTCGTTCAATGGTTTATACTTGTGGAGGTGAAGATGAAGAAAATGGAAGAGATCATGCATTTTCAACATGGCCAGCAGACGATGAAAGCGTATGTTGACCATTTCAAGGATCTTGCATCTCGTTTTCTGGGGGTAGTGTCGCAGGACTAGATGAAGACTTATCCCTTCATCAGGGGTCTTCTTCCAGAGATCAAGGAGCGAGTCCTCCATTTTGGGAGCATCACTTTTGAGAAGATGGTGCATGAGGTGTTCTTAGATGGGTTGGTCTCTGGAGTGAAAACGGTTGGAAATCCACTGTATCTGGTTGCTCGTGAAGGTCCCCCATCCGATGAGCAAAGTGTGTCAAGTGAATTTGTTTCTAAAGATTTCTCTTCAATGGATCTAACTTCCGGTTCGTTAGACCGTCTAATGGTGTACCGTCAGTGTGGAAGTTTATGGAATACAAGTCATCATGTCACACCCCTCCAAAGACGTTCCATCACTGCAGGTGTTTGGATCACCTCAAGAAGCTTTGTAGGAAGCGTCGTCTGAGGAAGACACTATGACCAGAAGATTCCAGTACCTGACTGTGAGGCAGAAGATGCTTCAACCCTCAGAGTCCCAGCCATAGGTCTTGGGGTGAGCTCACACGCAGTCAGGAGTTGTCGGGGGTGTGACGCATCAATTTGGGTTTCATGTTCCGTGTTGGCAATGAAACATTTAAAGTCTTTTCATTCTCGTTCTTCCACTGTTAAAGTTTTGGCGTTGTTGTAGGTCCATTATTTCGTCTTGAAGTTGGGATGGACGTGTTCATTGTAATACAAACAGTATAGTTTGTCTGAATTATGATTCTCTGAATCGTACATTTTTTAAAGGTCTGTTTGGATCTTGCATGAGTTGATATCGGTTTGACTGTTTACGTTTGGAGATGTAAGTGTCCTTGGGAGAAACGATGTTGTGATAATGATTGGGTTTACTTCGTGGGTTATGTATTCTTAGAGTTTTCTTTTTCCCTAGTGTTTGGGGTTTTGGTGTAGGTTAAGAATTCCAAGTTTTAGTGGATGCTTTGTTTCGATCAGGTTATAAAGGTTAGTTTTGGAGTTCCCACGTCGCCCCCCCCCCTTCGGGGTGGTGTGTTTCAGTGTTAAATTTCTGAACCAGTTGAGATCTTATGGTGGGGAGAACCCTTTCGTGTTCTCCCATTCTCTTGTACTGTGGTTCCCTTTAGTTTCAGTCAGGCATTGATTCTTGCCTTGTTCATCATTCAGATGAGTGACTTTCTGGGGGAAGAAAGTGTCTGTGGTGGGGAGAATTGTCACAGCCTCCCTTTTATATTTATTTATTTATTTTTATTATAATTTATTTCTTTCTTTTATTAGTTTTGAGTGTCCGTGCCATGGTCCGAGTTGTGCCCCAGATTAAAATATTTGTCATTTGATGCTTTTTCTAGGTTTCGGACCCGTGCGTGGCCGCCGCGTGGTTGGTAGTCGCCATACAGTTGGCTCGGGGCGTCGGGCAAGTGCTCTCCTTTCTTTTTTTATAATTCTTATTATTATTATTTTTAATTTGTTTTGGCTCACGTTATTATTAAATGGTTATTTTTATTAATTTTTATTATTTTTATATTATTATTAGTATTTATATTATTATTATTATGGTTATTATTTTATGGTATTATTATTATTATTAATATTGTTATTATTTTATTATTATTAATATTATTATTATTATAAGAATAATGAAAAAGAAAAAAACGGAACCCTATTCTAACCCTAACCCTACCCGTTTTCTCCCCCCTTCCCCATCTCTATTCAGCGTCACGCGCCCCCTCCTACCCAGGCCCTCGCCTCCCTGAACTTTCACGACCCAGCCCCCTGTTCCCCTGCGCAGCACCTGGCCGATTAGCGCTTAGGCCCTCCGCCACCGACTCCCATTCACACAACCTCCGCACTCACCCCTTATTTACCCCCTTCGCAATAGCGCCTCCCAGCATGAGCCACCCCTCCCCACGATCTTCCCCCTGTCCGCGCCACCTCCCCTATCCGGTGCCTTCTCCTCCTGGCGACGCCACATCCAGCCTTCCTCTCTACCTGAGCGCACCCAAACTGCACCCTCCTGCTTCGCAGCGCCGCCCCAGCCCGCATCTCTTCGGTTTGTCTCTCCGCCCACCAGGCCACCCATCCCCCCTTCGTCGTCCAGCACTGTGCTCTCCCCCTATTGTGGCCTCCTCCCGTGCGAGGTGAAACCCAGCCACACTTCAGGCCTCCCTTACTCCCTTTTTCGTCACATTTTTTCCCTGGAACCCCACTACGCTGCCCCCTGCTCTCCCGGCCAGCCGGCGAACGCCCACAACCCCCCTATCAGTTAGATTCTTTATCCTTTTTTTGAGTTTTTTTTCATTCTGGAAAGTATATGATTCGTTTGGGGTCTCAGTTTAATCTCTATTTGGATTCTTTTTTGTTTTCATTCCTATTTTAGGATTTATTCATGGTTGCTTGTGGTGCGATGAACATGTGTTTTTTGTTTCGCATCAAGATATTGATATTTTCTACCTCAAGGTATGTGGTTCCATACCCTTGTATCTATTTATTAATTTATTATGTTATTTGGTTTTATAAATGTGTTCTCTGATCAAATTTTGAGTTGAGAAATGCATTCTTGGAGTGTTTTGACTTGCGTCCAAGTGGGAAATTATTATTTCGATGTGTTCACCTTATTGCGCACCCTTGAAATTAATTTTAAATTATTTTAATAATGTTCTTTAACATGTTTAAATAATTTATCATGTCTTTCATGTGATGCAGATTCAGGTGTGAAATGGTTCTTGGTGTACGTTTGGTTTCAAAAGGGGTATTTTATGTGTATTTTAGTGTGAAGTCTTTTTGGTTTTTCTTGAAATGATTTAATAAACAGTTTAGTGATTTATTGAATTATTTGGATGGCACAAAAGTGGTATTTTGGATGTGTTGAATATGCGTTTTTTTAAGTAGTGTGTTTATATAAAATAATACATGTTCTTGGTGTAAACCCTTTTTGCATCACTTAGTTGTGTTTCATAAATGGTGCAAGTAGTTCATTAAATATTGTAGATGGTGCGAGTTGTGTTTTGATGTTATGTCGAACTGGTTCTTATGCACGGGTTGTTTTTTGGTGTGTTCTAAGTCAGTGGATATGTGTTCTTAGTTATCGTGCATTTGTTTCAGCGTCCCGGCGAGAAAGACCCGTTATACTTCGGTCGTCGGCTTGCGTGTGTTTGTGCATCTGTGTGAGGCGTGACGTGCCATTATGTTTGGACAGCGAGATGAGGTAGGTCCCCCACTGCACTTACCTTTAGATTTAGAATTTATTAATTGCTTTATGTTTTATTAAATTTAATAAATTGGAAATAATATAATATAATTAATTTTTATGCGGTTATTTGGTTTGAAAAGAGCCGTTTATTTTATACCGAACACTTGAAAAATTTTCATGACGATCGGACACCCAGTATTGAAATAATGCATTTTTTACCTTTAAACATAATTCACGGCATTTCAAAAGTACTTCAAGTTTTAATGATAAATTATTTCTTCTAAATAAGTTTTTTGAGCTTTTTGAGAATTGAGGTTTTACTTTAAAATTGGTGAAGGCCCGTGTGGCACTTTAATAAAATAGATTATTTTGGAAAACCCACTCGGGGGGGGTGATCTTTGGTGTGCATTGATTGCATGAGCTGTATGTGATGTTTGTGCATTGTGACTGATTAATTTACATTGTGGATGCACCCCCTTTTATTGCTTGTGTTGACATGGGAACCTGGCTTATTGAGTGAATTTTCTGAGAAAGATTGTTGCACTAGTTTAGACCACGCACTAGCTAGTGGCCCCATAACAGGGGAATACTGAGTTATTGCTGCTATGGGGATTGGGACACTCGGTTAGGCCATGTAGGGCTATACCGGGTAGTATTATGGGCGTTATGATGTCATCGAGTTAGGTCATGCCATCAGGATGAGTCAGATGTATAGTATGTTCTGTATTGTTCATGATCTCCTAGGTTCGACCCATGTTTCTTTTAGTGTTTATTTGTATGTGGCAAACGATCAAGAGGTCTAGTTTGGTTTCTGGCCCAGTGCGCCACTTTTTCCATTGCCCTTAGTTTGTGTTGTGTGTTGTCTATGATTTTTTTCCTTTTGACTAACAACCAAAGTTTGGATTTCTAAATTGTTCGCAAAATGTTTTAAAAATGAAATGCACCTATTTCTTTCAACATTAAACTTGTTCTAAATTAAAAAGGTCAATGGACTATTACTTTTTTTTTAAATGAAAGAATGTTTGAAAACCATATTTTATATAATTTAGTGAAAACCTGGAATTGATAAATTCTTTGTTTAATGGTATGTGCATTGGGAATAGAATTAGTCGGGCCTACCTACTGAGTTTTAATACTCACGCCTATAGTGTTTTCCTGTTTTTAGTTCTATTGCAGGTTCCAAATTCAGTTGTACGCCTTGAGAAACGTTGGTTGTGCTATTGGAGAGTGAATCACGGGGTCACATGGAGTTTTGGTTGTGGTTAGGTTAGTAGCGTTGCTGGTTGTTCTTTATTTATTTGCTTTTGTTCTATTTTTTCCGCTATTTATTTTATTTTACTTTGGGCCAAATCATTCCCAACTGCTTAATTTTGATTCCCGGCACTAGTTGCCTGCCCGTGGGGATCGGGAACGCCCCTCGGGCCATGTCGCGGGCCGGCTCGGGTGACCGGTTCAGGGTCGACCCGGGTTGGTTTGTGACAATAGGGATACGTTCTGTAAAGAAATTAAATATTTCCTTCCTAGGATTTATACAAATAATGAGATAATTTCTCACTTTATGTTTCGTAAGGAGAATCTAGTAATGCCTTTTTTGACCAAGGAATTCTTGGATAAAGGGAATTAACTCAAGGTTTTATCCCCTTTTCTCAAGATTTTAATGGAAGAGAAGAAATATTACATCTAAGAAATAACGGATGGTGGAAACATTATCATATTTTTTTTGTCGATGAAGCATTTCTATATGACTTCTGAAATACGATAATAGAACCTTAGGGTATAACCTATCTACTATAATTTCTTGACCCTCTCCATCACCCTTACCTATAGAATATCATTTTGGGAATGACTCCAACTAAGGTAATTTAGCATCTCATGCCCGCCATGATCAGGTAACCTCCCTAACCAACTCCTTCACCCACTACCTCTACTTATATACCTCTAGTTAAAAACCAATGGAAAGGTTCCAGTGGTCCCTACTTCTCATCAAGAAAAGAGTTTTTCAAACTCTAATTCCTTTTTTGATAGGGAAAGTATTTTACATTTATTACTTTTTTAGATGTAAGTTTTACACTTTATATCGAATTCCAGTTATCTATTTTTCATCTTTTATATTTATTTTCTTTCTTTTTATTCTTCTTATAAATCCCAGAAGGGGGAGTATAAATTCATGGAATTTAATATGGTAATTGTCACATCCAAACTTTGAAATGTTAAGAATAACATTCTTCATATTCAATTATACCTTTATATATATCTATTTTAATACACATGGTTATAATTTTCATGATTTTTTATAATAAAAAGGGTGATATTGTTGAAACCTAATTATTTTAATACTCATAAATCATGATTGTTATGTTTCTAAAAAGTATAATTTTTTATGATAATAAATATTTTTCTAGTTAAATTTTTGTTAAATTTGGATAATTGTATATCTATCATTATTACAATGAATCTATCATCAGTTATGGCATGCTACCATCAAATATATCACTAAATAGATCAACCATCAAAATATATTTACCACCATATTGATCTACCAAAAGTATTATCTACTGTTGGGATTATCTACCACTAGTATGTGCTACCATTCAGAGTTGTTACTGTCATGATGAGTTACTATCAGAGTATTTCCATTGTTGTATAGATTAAAAAAAATTAATATATCAAATGGATAGTTTGAGTAATTAAATAAAATCACGAACATTTGGATTTAAGAATAATTATTCTTAAACTACTCTATGGATACATTAAATAAAATGTCATATTTTCTTGATTTTGTGCTCAGTAAAAGGATTTAATATAGGATATCATTATTCATCAAGGAATAGTTGGACATAGACTGATATAAATTCATAATAACTCTCTCATGTTTGATAGGGGAGATAGTTATACAGAGAAAATTGACCTATATACATTTAATCAAGTAGAATATATACTGTATCTATGTGGGGAAGGATTCTAGAAACATACATATCAAAAATAGAAGGATTTTTTAAAACCTTCATGACTCTCCATTTTTTCTATATATTTTATAGAACCTCTTAATGATCTTTCAAGGATATATTTTAGGACCTCTAGAAATATAAATATATTTGGATTGAGAAATATCACTTTGTATCATCCCAAATCACATACTCTTTATGTTTATTATTTGTATTTGATTTGTTTTTAGTTTAAATATGTTAATGAAATTTCCCAACCAGGATCAGAGTATCACTTAGAGGGGGAGGAGGTGAATCAGTGATATATTTTTCTTTTGTGTTTTATAAGTTTTGAATCTAGTTTTTCCTCTTGTTAAATATTTCATTAATTTATTCAAAAAAATAAGACATTAATGGGAATAGAATAATTTTCAAGGTTCACTTCTCGATAAGAGTAGCTACATCTTTGGTATGGTTTTGAAACAATCCAATACCACACAATACACTAGAAAACAATCATTTTGGGTGGATATAATAAGTAGGATATTCCCTTATTATAAAGTAACAATATGTTCAATAAAATAGTGTATGTACATTATGTAGCATGAAATGATATAATACAATTTGTGTAACAAGTTAAGAAACATTAACTTGATGCTTTAAAAGAAGTTATTATGCATCATTATCAACTTGCGAAAATATGTTCTTTAAAAAACCTTTCACTTCATTACCTAGTAGTTAGCAATAAATTCTCTTCAAATTAGTAATGATACTCAGTCTGTTTACTATTCTAATTCTCCAGTATGATTGCTCAGTCTAATAATTTAACTGTTAGAATACCACTGAAACAATTTTTAACTTCTTCTTCCTCATTCTGGAAAATCCCATACGATTTTCTGGTCTGATGATTCAGCAAGATGTGATAATATACTAAATATGATCTTTTTATCCTTCTATTCAGCTAACTTCCCCCACAATACTCAATCCAGAAACTTCTTCCCATTTGAATTTTGGAGTTTCTCTCTCATCTTTCACAAATAGTATAAGTACCAGAAAGTATAAATACCCTACTCTATTTATAGGTGTACCAAATATGGTTTATATGGGATTATGAAAAAAACTTCTTAAAAAATTTTCCTAAAACAAAAATTACTTTCATTTCTAGATAAATCTTTAACTTCTTCAATGCTTCTTAATTAATCTCAAACTATCTTGAATATTCTGATGAGTTTATCTCACTTCAAACAATCTAACAATTGTCTAGTCTAATTTTAATTCCTATTCGGATTTCATTATTATGATGAAGATATATATTCAATTTTAATTTCTTGACCCACATACAAATAGAACTAACGATTTATATTTAAGTTTCTCTACACCAAATGAAAAAAATATTCTCATTTTGATGATTCATACCCACAATTTAGTTACAATACATGAGAACCATCCTCAAATAAACATAATTTCCACTTATAAATATTCCATCACATCAATGGTAGTACTTTTAGCATTAAAATTACCCTTTTTTGTAAACAATTCATGTTTTTATCTTTTTTCTCTTTTCCTAAGACTATTCACCATGCCTTCGATATATTTTATTGGTGTCAATTTGCGCCAAATGAATTGGACTTTTTTTCCTCAAATGAATCGATGTCTTCTCCAATACGATGTTTGGAACCATATCTTTTATAATGACCCTGAACCCAAATGAAAACACATCAGAGTTGTTATTTTATTCTCGAACCAATTTAAAACCACCAATACATCATATTGATGAAAATTATTGACTATATTATTGATCGGTATCTGCATTTCATACATGCATGGGTCCCAAAAAACTTCCACTTATTCTTCTTTTTTCGTTGCTCCCACCTACTCCCCAATGAAGATATTTCTACCATAAAATAATCATTTGAATCTGATGTCATATGGATTAAAACAATCATAATGACATATCTATGAAATCACATCTTTGATGATCGGTGGCATTCCAACTACAATGGACTGGTGTTAGAAGAAACTATTTTCCTTTTCTAATTATGATACTAACCAAATTCTTTATATGAAGACTTATATATCATGGACTATTGGTTTGATTGAAAATAAATATCTTCATTCATTCCAACCAAGACTCAATATGATTGGCATCACTCCCCCTTTTCTATATAATTCTAGAATATCAGGTTTTAGACAACTTTTGATTTGTGAAAACTTTCCAAAAACAAATCATCATCAGATTTCCATCGGATCCATTTAGACTCCGATTCTAATTTTTTTTAATATCATCCTTCAATTTTGGACCCAAGGTGAGTCTACAGATTATTTTTTTCCAAAAAACTTCTTTCCAATCTGATGGAATTTATTAAAATTTCTGAGTTTAATCATCTAAATGTAATTGTGACTTTAATAACTAGGTTCTACAAAGTGAGGTTATTCTTTTCATCTTAAAAATAAAAGACAACTCTTTCAATATCCCCTTATTACAAATTCCAAAAAACATATTCTTCCATTATATTCCCAAAAATCTCCCCCTATGGATTTTCTTTTCATCCCATGTTCATAAAACACTAAACATTGTAACCTCAAAAAATGGATTACTAATAAATAATTCTAAGCCTATGTCAGCTAACTCAATTTAGAAAACAAGAATCACTAATATAAAAACAATGTTATCCAAAAGTAGTGACTCATGAAACATCCTCATCTTGTCTTCACATCTCCCTTTAGTTATTTATCTTTTCTATTAACAAAATTTTCTTTCCACAACTCCAACAAATATTTAGAATAGTCCACACATTTACATGATAATTTCAAAGCTTACCCACAACTCCCCCGATATACATTCTTCCTTAAAAGATTTAGCATATAACAATGTATAGATTAATAAAACAATCCCCTCTTTGAAAACACTATCCAAAGTGTATATGAGAGTTGGTACAAATTACATACCCAAACCTTGATGGGAAAGAGGTTGGAATCCCATGTTGAACCTCTTATTGAAAAATTATTCCTTCGGTAATGGTTTTGTGAATTTTTCAGCAACTTGTTCTAATATAGGAACATATTCCAACATTAATTCATTATTCCCCATATTCTCTTCGATGAAGTGGTACTTGATATCAATATTTTTTGAATGATAATGTTATACTAGATTTATCATAATGTTTGTGGAAATTTTATTATCAAAACCCAATAGAAATGGTTACTTTACATCAATAATTAAATATTCTAACTAGGTTTTAATCAACATTTTTTGAGTATCGGATTGATTTTCATCAACATACTAGAATTCAATCATGCTAATAGATACTGATTTTATTTCTTATTATTCCAAAAAACAAAACATTTCCCCAAAAATAAACTCCACTAGATGTATATCTTATATCATCAACATTTATTTACCAATCAAATTCTAAATAACCAAAAAAAAAATACATTATAGGATGAAAAACATGATTCCAAAAGTTTTTGTGCCTTTGATATATCTTAGAATCACTTTTCCTTCTAATAAATGTGATTATTTTAAGTAACTCTAAAATCATGATCATAAGGAAACAGTATAAAAATGTTTGTTCTTAATGCATATAAATATAAAAAACATAAAATCTTCTTCTAAAACTCTTTACAGTAATCATTTTTCCCTTTTCCATATTTAGACAACTTGGTTCCCTCTGAAACTCGTGTAGAAACCAATTTTGATGTTTATATTCCAAACATCTTATGAATTTCTGTATAATACTTTTCTTTATAAATAAATATGTATTTATTCTCTTGTGAAATTTTTAACCCATGGATGTATTTCATTTCCCCTAGTACATAAATTTCAAATAACATTTTCATCTCTTTATAAAACCTTTCACACGTACATTCATCATTCCTAGAAATGATAATGTCACTGACATAACCAATTATGATTGGGGAAAACTCCTAAATTTCTTTGATGTAATGGTTACTATCAACTATTCCTTTTTAAAAACTCTTCATTCATAAATAGGTATCTGATTTCGAATACCCTTCCCTTGGATCTTGGTTTATCCCATACAAGGATTTCTTCATCTTACACACATAAATTTCATCTTCCCCAACAACAATGCCACATGGTTGTTCAGTATAAACATCCTTATCAAGATCACCATTTAACAATTTTGTATCTTCATTGTGAAGCAGTAGCACAAAAGATTATTATTGTTTATAATCTTTCCACCCTAGAAAAATTATAATCAAAGTCAATGCATTAAGCCAGCGAGTAACCATTCTACAATAATATTTCTTTGTTGGTTATCACTTCACCATCTTCATTAATCTATTTTAAAAAAACCCACTTTGTACCAATAATATTTTTATATTCAGTTTATTTATGACTTCCTAAGTATCATTATTATTAATAAGATATAATTCATCATTCATAGCTTGAACCCATTCTAGATGCTCAAAATATTTAATCACATCATTACACACAACTTCAGAAGAGAAGTCATATGTTTAATAGAATTTGATGTTATTCTTGTTTGAACCTTTAGATGTTGATCACCCAAAAAAATTATCTTCCACGTTTTCCTCAGTGTAGGATGATATTTTTTGAGATTATTCCTCATCTCTAGGAACAAAATATGAATTCTTTCTCCTGGGTAGGATTACAATTTTTTTATCCTAATTAGAGTAGTTAATAAATATTCTTTTATCCTACACATCTTTCTTGTTAGCATGAATTTGTTTATCTTCTTAAAAAATTTCAATTACATTCACATTAATAGATTCAACTATTCCTCTTATTTCTTTGTTGAAACATTTATATCCTCTTCCTTCTGAGTCATAGCTAAGAAAAATTCCAACTGAACCTCTCTTCTCAAACATCAAAAGTTCCACATCTCTTCTCTATGATTAATGGACTTCCAAAAATTCTTAAGTGTCTCAATCATGACATTTTTAATAAAAAATTTCATTAAGAGTCATATCTGAAATTAGCCTATAAAAACATTAGTTTTGAAGGTAAATATCAGCACTCATGGATTCTATCAAAAAGTAATTAGAAAGAACATGTTCAAGTAACATAGTTCACCCCATTTCACCCAAACTTTTATTTTTTTCCTTTCAAAAACACCATTTTGTTGAGGATTAAACAGTGTAATTTACTAAAGATGAATTCCATTATACTAAAGATAACATTAAAATAATTCATTTTTGTATTCACCGCCATTTTATATTCTCAATTTCATTACCGAATACTCTAATTGCTTCTCATATTTCCTCATGAACATTTTAAAACATTTTCAGAGCATCTGACTTTATGCTTCTTATACATAACACTAGTAATGTGAGTATAATCATCAATGAGTGTAACTAAGTACTTATCTCCATTATTTTATTTTTATCACATTGGCCAAAATATTTTAGAGTGAACAAGTTCCAGGGGTTGTTTATTATCAAATTTCTAAATTCTTATGTACTGAATTTGGAATATTTCCTTTCTAGAATTTTTTGCAACACCAATCGTCCATCATGACTTATTATAAATTCCATGAAAACTATTTATTTTATATTAATTAATCATGTTTCTTTGACACATGTGTCCCAAAATTTAATGTCATAACTTATTCTCCTCCACCATGCCAAGATAACAATAGTTTTGAACCTCACCAACTTGGAGGAAATTTCATTTTGATTGTTGTTCACTTTTACAATTTTTGTATCTTCCTCTATTTTCACTACTGACCCATATTTTATGAATATTAATTTTGTTTCATTCATCATACAATTTTGAAACACTTCAAAAGTTTTGTTTCATCCCATAAAAAAACAAATCATTCATGGATTTTAATTTTTATTCCTCAATGATGGATGATACAATACCTTTGATTCTAAGAGATTAATTATTCCCCAATCTCATAGTTCATTCTATTAATTCTATTAAATTCATCAAAAAATTTAAGTATCCTTTAATAGAAGAATAACACCCACTATCCAAGATCCAAGGTCATTATCCTTTTGGGACTTTCAACGCATTTTCAACAACCAAGATTTTTTTATTCCCTTTTTCTTTCTTCACATCTATATTTTGAGAACTTTAAAGAAACATTTTTTGAGCTGGAGACCAAAAAAGACATAATTTCACAAGATGTCCAAGCTATTGAAATATTTCATGAATAGTTTCTGGGGGGTGGAACCTATTTTTAACATTCACACAAACCGTCTCAAGTTTCTTCAGGACTTCCTTCTTGGACTTCTTCATTTTATAGAATGGAATCAGCCTCAAAAATTTCCTTATATAACTTATGGAATAGTAGTCATGTTGTTTATTGAACCAACAAATATTTTCCATATGTATGAATCCATCATAATACAAGTAATATCCATAGAAAGATAATTTTACTCTATAACTCCCATACTAGCCAGAGTTGTGAGCATGTTTCTCAATAACCTTTTTTCATAACATTGTTGACCACCAAATTTTCTTCTCTCAATCTTAAGTTTCTTCTTCAGCTTAGTTTTATTTTCATCCTTAATGGAAAAAGATGTAATAGAGAATTTTTTGGAATCATAATGTTTAGAAACTTCAGAATTTACCACTTTTTATCTTTGATATAGAAATTAAATTATCATATATTGTTTTTATTTGGAACAATTTCAACATTATTCGCAACCTTTGAAGATAAATTTTGATGATACTTCTCATTTTTATCCTTCTTAGAGCTTTCACAAACATCAAAAATGGAATTTTTAAATCTTGTAACTTTCATTTTATTATTAAAATGTTTTGTTTGGAAAGGTTCTAATCATTATTATTTTTAATTTTATCTTTACTTCTATATGTTCATTTTGATTTTCTTCTTTCACAATAGATTTATTCATGTTATTATTTTATTCCAGTAGCTTAATATTCTCATCTGGAAACCATTATTTATTTTTTTAAGAACATTAATTTTTCAACTTATTGTTTTCCTCATCATGTCTTCAAATATTTCTAAGACATTATTTCAAATCCTATTTCTTATAAAATTAATGTTGAGTTTTATCTTCGTCAGAACTACAACTTCCAAAATCGTTATTATTCACTATTGAAATAAAACAATTATCTCTATCATTCTTAGTAGATATTCAGATTTATCCTCACTATATTATTTTTCATCACCTTTGGTTAAGAAACATCTCCTTTTGAATTTGGAGAACCTTTTGTATTTATATTTTAAAAAAATATCATTTTCATCCTTTTTCTTAAATGATTTTTGTGGACTAGTTTATTATTCATCACTATCATCTACTATCATTTTTTAGGACAATTAGATACAAAATAAAAAATGGATTCAAATTAAAAACACTTAAAGGGGAGTTTTACCTTGTATTTACCTATACCAATTTTGAAATTTTTATAAAACAAGGATAAAAATTCATTAATACTTTTACATACCACATTTTTAGATTCAGAGTCTGTAAAAAAATATTCCTCAAGTTTCTTCTTATAATTTCCTTACTTGGTGGCTTTGATTGAAATTTCACAATCAAACTTTCTTTTTTTCTTAATAAAATTCTATCCCCTCATTTTATATGTATATAGAGTAATATGAAGATAATAAATAGATAGAGTTTAAGGGACTCTATCTTCCAATAAGAAAACTTTAGTATCAAACTTTTCAGGACGAATTCTCAATATCTTTTCAAAAATAGTTGAGTATTCTAACATTTAACCAATACATTTGATTTTTCTAACAATATATTTCACCCTTATAAACAATCCACCAATATATTCATACTAATTGTTGTTCATATATACATACCTGAGCCTCTAAATTTGAAAATTTTCCTTCTGCAATTTTGTGTTGCTTTCACAAATGTTCTTTAACTTATCCTAGATTCCTTCAGTAATGGAAATAACTTTCACTCTTAAAAATAAATTTAAGAAAGTGATGAGGGTAAATAATTATTATCTCTTCCATCATTATAGATATTATTCTTGTTAATAGATGTAATAGGAAAATTATAATAAATAGGAGGAAATCTATCTATTGCATCTTCAAGAACGTCATACCAATGAAAAATAAGATAGTCAATATTATATCTTTCTAGATATGACATTTCCTACCATAGAAGACCAGAATGCCTTTAATATTCACAAAATTAACATTATAAATCATAAAATATCTTCCAAAAACATTGGAAAAGAGTAAAAAAAGTGATCCTTCACTATTATTTCAATTGAAATCACCTAACTAGGATCTTAGTAAAACTAACAGGGAGATTGGGTGAATCAGTGATATCATATTATTTTATGTTTCATTACTTTTAAAGCATCCTTCTCCTGCTGCTAATGATTTATTTCTTTTCTAAAAAACAAAACAAAAACACATACATAGGAATATAATAATTTACAAGTTTCACTACTCAATAAGATTAGCTACATACATGGTATAGTTTGGAAGCAACCCAATACCATATAATCCAGAAGAAAAAATCCTTTTGACAGGATACAAAAATTATGGTATGCACATACACTTATATATCAACATGTTCAATACAAAAATTCATGTTCTTCAAGTAGCACAAAATGATGTAATAAAATTTGTATAAAAATTTAAGGATATTTAACTATATGCTTCAAAAAAAGTTATTGTTATGCCTTGTTAGCTTTCACAAATATGTTCTTCAAACCAATTCTTTACTTCCTTACCCAGTAGTAGATATGATCTTCTATTGGAAATTGTAATGTTACTCAGTCTGATTCCCAATATGATTCTCCAATTGGATTTCTCATCCGAATAATATAACTATCCGAATAACACAAAAATAATTTTTAACTAATTCCTCCTCGGTCGAAAAAAACCCAATATGATTTCCCAATACAATGATTTATCCCGATTCGATAATCAGTTGAAAAAAATATTCCTCTCCTTCTATCCAGCTAAATTTCTCAATAATTCTCAATCTGGAAACTTATTCTCATTAAAATTTTAGATTTCATTAATCTTCTTCTATAACCAGTACAATTAATCATAATGTACAATGTAGTCTTCATTATTTATAGGTGCACCAAATATAGTTTAGGTAGGATTCTAAAAACCATTCCCACTCAACCAAAATGTCATAAAACATGAATTCTATTCGATTATGAATAAATATTTGACTTATTAATTATTCTCAATCATTATTAAATATTCTCAAGAATTCAAATCTATACAAACATTAAAACAACTCTTCATTATGATTTTGATTCCCATTCCAATTTCTTCATTATGATAAAGACATACTTTTAATCTTATTTTATTGACCAACTTGCAAATCAGATTGAAGACTTCTTATTAAATTTCTCCATAAAATATCAAAACAATATTCTTTTTCTGCTTATCGATACCTACTATTTAGTTATAATTCTTGAAACCCATTCAACCATAAACATAGTTTCCACTTCTAAAGATTCCTTTACTTCCTTGACAGAAAATTAGACATTTAATTTACCCTTATATCATAAACACTTCTATAATTTTTCCTTTTATTCTTTTCTTTAGTCCATTCATCCTACATTGGATATTGTTTATTAGTGTTAGTCTACACTTGATGGACCAAAATCTATTTTCCACTGATGAATCGGTGTCATCTCCTATATCATAGTCAGAACCAATTCTTGTCCACTAACACCTAACACAAATGAAAACATATCAGAGTTATTCATTAATTTTTTACCTAAATGAAAACTACCAACACTTAATGTTGATGAAATTGGTAGTTAACATTATTGATCAATCACTCACTTTCTTACATACATCGGTATCAACAAACATCCGCCGCTTTTTATTTTTTCATTGGTCCCAAAAAAATCCTCAATAAAAATACTTCGACCTTTGATTTATCACCTATATATCATTTCATATTGATAAAAACAATCATAATAACAAAATGGTGTCATCACTTATCAGGTGATTAAGAAAATATTGGTTCTGATGAATAGATGTCAGTAGCAACCTCATTCCTTTTATTAATACATTAGAAACCAACTCCTTTCTCCAAATATTTATATCTATCGGCTATTTGGTATAACTGAAAACTCACATCTTCATTCTTTTCAACCAATCCTTAATACAATTCACAGCCCTACCCCTTTCCTTCATTAGTCTACAATAATAATTTTTAGACAACTTAGGATTTATAAGAACTTATCAAATAGAAAAGTATCTTTATATTTTCATCAAATCCATTCATACTTTGATTCCAATTCTCATTATGACCATCCTTCCATTCCAGACCCAAGTTGAGTCTGTTAATCATTTTCTTCTAGAAAACTTCTTTCTAATCTTATGAAAATTCTTATGCTCTATGAGCCGGATCATATCAATACAATTGTGAGTCTAATCAGTAGGATTTACAAGGTTAGGTGATTATTTTCTTATTAACAAACAAAGATAACTCTTTCAGTAAAACCATAATTTAGATTCAAAAAACCATTTTTCCAACATTGTCCCAATAGTTATTATGTAAAACATAGTCTCTCATACTTAACTGAAGTTTTATCCACATTATCCCCAAAATATCTTCATTTTTATACCCATATCAACCTTAAAAGTGATCATGTGTTCCCTGCACATATTTTTGTCCTATATATAACTATCGAATAGGTTTTGTGCCTAGATATCCATGTGTGTTTTTGTTTGTAAAAAAATATCCTGGTTGTGGATCAAGTTTATTATTTAACAAAATACATGGAAGTCGGTGATTTCCAAGTATATTGGATTATGTGTTGGCTTGAGACTGAACCCCTTATCTTAATTCATTTGTGTGTGTTTTTAGTTTTTTTTATTTCATAGTTCACAATTTTATTTATTTTAAATTTGATATCAAATAATTACTTTAATAGTTAATCTAAATCTGTGTTCTATATAATGTTTTTGATAATTTAATTTAGTTTAAAATTTTAATTTATTTCAAATATTTTTTTTACCTAAGCATTGATCCCAATTTGATATGCTATTTTAAAAATAAAATTATATATTTTAATAGTTTTAATTAATACGGTGTTTTTATCAACTCGGGGGAAATACGTTTTAAATTATTTTTATATAAACATTATTATAAACTCAATTCACCCCTATTAATCTTTCTACCCTGACCAATAGGTTGTTATGATTCAATGGGGATTCTATCTTAGGATACCATATTCTTTATTTCACTAGATTTATTATGATGACAACGATTTATGGATGATATTATGAAACTTGTTTCTTCCCATGTGTTAATTAAGGTTTGATAAATACTTTATAATACCTTTTTATTTTCAATGGTTTATGCTACAATGAAATGATGAAATGTTTAAAAAACCCATTTCTTTTCCACAGGTTATTATATGATGATATTATTAATGTTTTATAATCTATTGGTATACATTTGTATGGTTTTCATTATTTTATGGGTGGGACTAGAATTATAAATACCTTTAATGAATTGGGTAAATGTTGATATCTCATGAGAAAATATGTACTACAATTGGTACTGATCTATAACAGCATCAATTTTTTGTTTCATATATTTGAAGATGCTATTTTTATAATTTTCATAAGAGAATTAGGTGGATACATGATTAGGTGAATCCTAGAGGTATTGGAGTATCTTGAAAAATCATTAAATTTGGTTTTTTAGATAACACTACCCAAAACTACCAAAACTAAACTCAAGTGCATGCAATTTTCGCTCTATTTTTCGAATGTGTAAAGCGGGAAATGGAAAACATCTTTTCAAGCTATTTTGGAGGATATTGAGATGGGGAAATTCCCTAGACTTGGAAACTATGCCCTATTGGAAGTCTTTTCAGCATTAGGATTTTTTTATAATGGCTAAAATTCATCCTTCTTTCTTGGATCTCCATAAATGATCCATGTTTGGTCTTGAAAACACATCCTAACATAATGAGTATTTTATTAATACCATTTTCACTCATTTTTCCAAGATTAAATTTCTCAATTTCCCTTAACAATTAGATATTTGATATTTTAGGATACTCATTATGAGAAAGTCAATTTGGTGTTATGATCTTCACCCAAGACTTAATTTATTATTATTTTAGATTAATATTTTTTTCGTTTTATCAGTCTAAGGCCTCAGTCCTTCCTTCTCTGCTAGTGCTTTTGTTTAAGGTGATTCAGTAGAGAACCATGTGTGTTCTTATTATTCTTCTAGTTAGACTATTCCAATCCATATTTGGATGATCCAAAAATGGGGCTATTATGGTTATGTCCACATTATATCATATGATATTTTTTTGGTTTAATCAATGTTAATGGACAATGTATTTTTATAAGGACCATTGAAATTATTTGATATCTTTGTGGTGAACAACTTTGAATTTATTCATCAGATAGTCTACCACATTCTGACACTAATTTTTCTCTTCAATCACATTAGTATTCTACTATTGATGGTTATTTTTATTGGGTATGTTTTTTATGCCCCTTTGCTTATTCTTTGTTATTTCTTTCTCAAGAAACCATATTGTTTTATGTGAAAATGGTTTTATGAGTTTTTGTAAAGTGAGCGTGTGATAGTTAGTGTGATAATGTGGTTTGTGATATGAAACCCTTTATAAACCACTACATTTTCAAAATAAACCTTAATGTAAAAAGATCCTTACCATTTGGGGGCCTTGTATTCACGTTTTTTCTAGGTTTGATTCTAGTCCGGAAATAAGCTTGTATGATTGTAATTGGTAGATATTTCATGTGTGTGTAGCCTATGAGACTCAGTTATTATGCATTATTACATGTGAATTCAATGTTTCATGTTACCATAATATTTTTTGATCACATGCTTATATATTTTTCTACTAATTTATCATAATGAAATGATTATGCTACTTGTATATTCCCCACACTAGAATATGTATGACAATGCCTTTTCAGGAAATCTTTTAATATCTAGAATAGGTGGACCAACATGATATTATTATCCAATAGAGGGGAAGTAAACATGATATATGTTGATAATGTTGTTAGACCTATTCACATGGTAGTAAAATGGTGTTATTATGGCCTAACATGAGAGACAATGCTTATTATAGTGGCCTTATGGCCTATCCAGAAGAAGTGTATTGATCTGATGACACTATATCCCAACCATGATAGATACGTGTTCACTTGACCCCTAGTGCATGTTGACTTACATGTTCATATGCTCTGTGAAAATCCCATGATCACTTCTGACAACTATTTTGTTTATCCATTTAGCATAAATCCCAAGAGGAAATAGATGGGACCATTGGTGGTTTTGTTAGCACATGATATCTTGATATTTATGCTTATTTAATAATTTATTATATCAGGGGAATACACTTGTTATAACTATGAAAACAAGATAAGGATGAATTGGTGGTGTCCTATAGGGTTTATTACTCACACCATACATAGGAATATCAATGTACATATATACATCATGTATTGGGGTCTAGGTAAGGGAATGGGGCTTATGGAAGATAGTTGAGCAATGGAAAATAGATCTTATAAGAGTAACCAGATGGACATTTGAGAATTATGTGCTATTTTTATTATTTATTTATATTCCCCCCTGTACTCTTGTTTGACATGAAAAACTATGAGGATTGTTTATTTATTTGAATTATATGTCTACCATAAACTCTAAAATGGTGATTATTTATCAACTTCCTTGATTTCTCTATGATATTTTGATTTTTCATTATATTTTTTCTATATGGATATGATACTGAGCATATAGTTTCCCTGTGGGATGTTTTTAGACCGTCACTTCCAGCTGGAAGACTCTTATATATAGGGTGGTTCTCATGAGGTCTTATATATCTATGACATAGACCTGGTGGTTCAAGTCATGGTGTTACAACAAGTTTGGTAATCGAGGGTGTCTAATAAGATAGTTTTGGAACTAAAACTTATATAAAAAATGGTGGAATTAGGAGTGAAGCCGATCCACTCTGAGAGTCTTTTCAGTGAGACATGACAAAAGAAATGATTTTCTATGCCTATTTGTATTCCATTAAATTATTTCTTCAGATTCTGATATGTTCTCATGGATTACGATTGATAATTAGTGATTCCAAACACTTATGAATTATGTATTTCTTCAGGAATAACCATATGTCATGCTTAATGATTAATGTTCATTGACTGGTTGGGTCTGATTATCATAAGTTATGGTCATGTTATCTTAAAATTTTGATTAACATATACTCACATGTGATTGTTAATTGATCTCTCTTATGATAAAACTTACTAATAAATTGAGCTCAACATTTCTTATGTTTTCTTTTTTCCAATTCATGAAGAATGGTTTTAACTAGATTATGTATAAGAATTTTGTTATGTGAGATGAACATTGTGGGAGATGTTGAAGATATTTCCAGAAATATGAAAATTATATATATAGTATCCAAATACACTAAACATTTTTAGTTATGTGTAATGTATTGTTATGAGATATATTTAATATCTATCTAAAATGATGTAATTTATATGTATGAAATTCTTAGGTCACCTGGGTTGGTACCCCAATAGGGTATATTTATTATTAAAGATTAGTAATAGTGGAATTTTTTGAAAACCCTAGTGATATGTCAATGTATTGTATAACATTCAAAATCGTTGCTAAAGTGGATATTTTATGGTATTTCTAGTATCGAAATCCCTTTCTAGTTATAGGAAAACTGTTGTGGTTTTAGCATAGATTAACCTGTGGGTAACAACTTGGAAGGGGTTGATTGGGTAATAACTCAATCATCACCAATTCAAAATTGGTGATCCTAAGACTACACACCTTACTATACACTTCTAGGGGATATAATCTGGTTTATTCACATTTTATTTATAAACCATTATGAGGGATTAGAATAGATGATGGGCATCAGTAACCTAAGTTAAACATATGGTGTCCTAGATATTAAAGAATGTGTCATGATTTAAACATCATATAAACTATTTTTCATGATTACATGATTAGTAATCATTATTATTACTATTCTCACTATGCTCTTTGGTTTTTTAAAATTGATGGAACCATGTTGAATAATGTTAATGTTTAACATGATGAATAATGTAGTGATTTTCTTCTTGAGAGAAACTAAATGATATTGGATCTAGGATGTGAAAAATTATAATTATTCCTAAATATCTATCTAAATATATGATTAAAAACCTTAACTTGGTTGAGTTTATTAATAAACACATAAGAGAAAAATGGTGTATCTGGGGATTTTAATTGCTGAAGAACAAATATTATAGAATATTTATCTTCCTATATGTTGAGAATGTTGGAAGAATCACCCATGTAAATGTCTCAAGAGATTGGTGATATGTTTTATGCATGGTAAATAATGGTATATATATATATTATTTTCTAATAAAAATTAAGAGTTTGATAAAGGGAAATAAATTTCATCTTATGGTTTCATTTATAGTTCAATGTATTGTATAAAAGAAACCTAGGTATTATCTTATACAATGCCTTAATCTAAGTTAAATACCTTGGAATAAGGAAATGAATGCATTATTTCAATAATTTATGTGGGTTATGATGATTAAGGAATAATTATCCTCCACTCCATAGTTTGATATTAAATGTTAAATTTTGAACAAATGTTCCTTACAAAAATATTTTTTTATCATTTAGAAGAATATGTTTTGATTTTGAGCATTGATTGTGTATCTTTACATAGATTCCATATAAATTTCAAGAATAAAAAAATCACATTTGATATTTAGAATCCACCCATGATCTTTTATCAGAGTGAGGATGAACATTAACTTCTAATGGAAATTAATTTCATTATTTGGGTATTATTACCTGTTAATGAGGGATATTTTTATCAAATGGTTTGGGATAAACTCAAAATTTATGATATGAATACTATTCAGGATTATGATAATGTATTTCTAGAAGAATTTCTGAGTCTTCCCCTAATTCATGAAGATTAGTTTTTAATAGAACCCATACCCGGTTTTACACCTATTTCAATGAATACATATAGAATGGACTCTGTTAAATTATAGGAAGTAATATGTAACTCTAGGAGAATCTAGATAAGGTATTTATATTCCCTAGTTCACCTCAATGGGGTTCACATTTTCTTTTTGTTATTATGAAATATGGGTCAATAAGTATTTGAATTGATTATCAATAACATAACAATATATATTACAAGAATAGGTATCATCAACCTAGTATTTATGAAATGTTTTATTAACTACATGGAGCTTAATACATTTCCAATATTGACCTTTTTTATATATATTATTAATTTTTGGTCAAGAAGGAGGATATACCCAAGATAGCCTTCCATGTGAGTTATGTTCAATATGGATTTATAGTGATCCCATTTGTACATTACAATGACATCTCTATCATCATGGATCTAATGAATTAAGTGTTTATAGATTACCTTGATCAGTATGTGGTGGTCTTTATATATGATATTATTAAATATCCTAAGAGAAAGGAAGATCATGAAGATCTTATGAAGATTTTTTTGAATACCCTGATAAAGGAGAAGTTGTAAGACGAATTTATCATGTGTGAATTCTTTCTATAAAAAGATTCATTTTTGGGTTATATAATCTCAAGAGGAGGTATAATATTGGATCCATCAAAGGTGGAAATTATTAAGAAATGGCCCATACCAACCAAGGTAACTAAGATCTTACATCTTCTTAGGTTGGTCGGATACCACTAGAGATTTGTGAGTGATTTATAATGAATATCTGATTCAATAACCAAGTTGACTCAGAAGAGAACCAAGTTACTTTAGATGGATGACTGTTGGGATAACATCAATGAACTAAATAAATGTTTGGTTAGTGAACCTATACTCATAACACCCTTCAGTGGAAAATGTTTTCTGATTATAGAGTGATATATCCAAGAGTTGACAAAGATGTGTTCTCATGCAGAATGACATGGTGAAAACATAAACCTCATGCCAATTGAATATCCATGAGAATAATTATCCAACTCATGACTTGGATTTTGAAAACACTAATTTTAGTATTGTAAATATAGAGGTATTATATTTTTAGTGAAATATGTGGTATACGTTAGATTCATAAAATCATGGAATATATATTCACATTGAAGGGGTTGAATGTGTGCTAAAGGAGATGGATGGAATTGATTAAGTATTACGAATTATCTATACACTACCACCCTAGGACGGAGAACATGGTGGCTGATTCTATAAGTAATAAATAACTTTCTAGTTTTTCCATGATAAGGATTGAAAGAGATATAATATTTATGGATTGGTAGAATATAGGTCGTAATATCATGAGGAAACGGGGCATATCATATCTTTATAGGTTGAATGTTCAACCATCTATATATGTGATAATTTAAGAGGCACAAAATGAGGTTTCTGAATTGAAAAAGAAGGTGAGGATGGTTCATTAGTTGAACCATGATCATAATGTAATGATAAGGTTTAGGAACAGGGTATATACCCCATTAATATCATACATTAATAAGGACTTATTAGATGAAGCTCATATTTCATAATTCTCAATTCATCCTAGAAGTAAAAATATATACAGATATCTAAAAGAGTATTTATTATAGGAAAACATGAAATGGGATATTATAATGTTTGTATCTCGGTTCTTGGTTTTTTACGACGTTAATGCTGAGAGATATAAGTCTAATGGTATTTCACAACCATTGCCCATACTAGAATAAAAATGGTAAAATATTACCAATTATTTCATCATTAGACTCCCCAAAACATTTAAAGGTTGTAATTCTATTTGGTTTATAGTCAATAATCTTATGAAATAAACACATTTCATTGAAATAAGATAATATTTATATCCTTATTAGATTTACTGGATATATATTAATTAAGTGATGAAGTTTCACAGTGTAAAAAATTCAATTTCATTTGATCATGATCTGAGGTTTAACTCAATGTTTAATATAAGTTTTTAATAATTTTAGAGTATTGATTTAAACTTTATCATTGTTTACCATCTTCCAAAAATGGTCTATCTAATAGGACCATTCAAAACCTAGTCGATATCTTATGATCATGTTCTAAGGATTTCAAATGTTATTGGATCAACTCCTTCCATTGGAAGAATTTTATTTAAACAATATCTTTCAATTTATCATTCAATTGGATCCTTATAAATCCTTCTTTGGTAGGAAGTGAATAACTACATTATACTGAGATGAAGTTATAGAAGAAAAAAATCTATTACCACCTGAGATATTTCAGGAAATGGTAGAAAATGATAGAGATATTCAGAATCATATCAAGTCATCTAAAATCTTATTGAAGAGTTATGCTAATAATAATTGGTGAGATCTAGAATTTAAAGTTTGTGAGAAGGTATTGTAGAAAAAAGTTTCATGTATATAGTTGTGATATTCTGAAATAGGGTAATGTTGAACCATAGATATATCACCCCACCCTTTTGAGATTATTGATCAGATCAAAATAGTTTTTTATCATTTAGAGATTCCAAAGAATTTATATCTTGTTTATGTTGTTTTTTACTTATCACTCTTGAGTAAGTACATACCTGATACTTTACATAAACAAATCTCAGAATCAGTATAGCAAGTATATGGACTTTCTTATGTAGAAAAACCTATTAAACTCTATGATCATAGAAATAAAGTGCTACAGAATAAGAATACTCACATGGTCAATTTTATTTATAGGAATAATAATTTTTAGTAAGTTACATTGGAATCCAATAATGTTATGGATTAGATAATAATAATTTTTTTCAAATCGTAGTGACCAAATTTTCAGGGTGAAATTCATTTTATGGGGTGTAGAATGTAACACCCTGAGGTTGTATATATTTTTTTTCCTATGCACAAAACATGAAGTATTTGGTAGATTTTTATACTCATAGACACAATTGTAAATTAACTATGATATATTATACCATGATAAACTATAAATTTCAATGATGGGTATGAATAATAGTGAACGTATTATGCATAATTAATAAGTACTCAATCTTTAGTAATGTCATTTTATGCTTCAAAAATGATTTTTATTAAATTTTGAGCACAAAATTTATAATTAATTGATATTAATGGAAAGAAATTACTAAAGGTGCATATTTTTTAAAATAATTGTTTAATATTATCTTAGGGTTATTTTTTTGGTTGTTCTAAAAATATTTATTTCTAAGTGAAAAGTGAGAAATTTTGAATTCATAAAACTCTCATTTTATAATTAAATTAAGTAACATAAAAGTCTAATTATGTTTTAAATTTTATTATAAATTAACATAAGTATAATTTAATTATGCACAAACTAGTTAATTATATTGTAATTTTCATCATACTTGATTTTGTTATAAGTTCATTTTTGGGTATAAAATGAATTTTTATAAAAACATGTTTTCATCGCATATTGTGGGATTATTTTTATATTTAAATGTTAAACATATAGAAATTGAATTCTATAAGACTAGATCCATAATTTACAAAAAAAATTATGAGACTGATTTCATTATTGGTCATTATGAATTGTAACTATGGTAAAAAATCAATAATGTGGTAAAGGTTAAAATCAATTAATGAGGGGTAAAACAAAAAATATAGGGATTAAAATTACTTAAAAATTTATTTAAATTAAATTTTAACTCTATGTTTAGATCCTATATCTTAATCCCTTTTAAAATAGTCTAATTTTGACCTACATTAATTGAGTAATACATTAAAATATTTAAATCTTTTGAAAAAAAATACAAGTCTATCCTCTCCCTTCCTTATTAAAAGACACCACTTCTCCTCTCTTCCTATCACTTTATAAGAACACTATATCAGAAAATAATTACCTGTAGCAACCCCCAATCCCAGGGTGCTTAATGAGACATGATATACTTAACATTTCATTACATCATTACAAATTAAATATCATGTCCCATTACTACAGAAGATCGTGAGGCTCAGGATTCTGGGAAACCAGCTGCTTCTAATTAACTTCATTAGTACCAACCATGCCTGAAAAAATTTAAACAAAAAAGTAGGGTGAGCAAATATGCCCAGTAAGGGGTTTTAAAAACGTTTTAAGAAAACTTTTTCTCAAAGCAGTCATTTTGAAGGGAATAAAACACTTTTCTAAGATCAAAACATTATCTTTTCTTAAAAACATGAAATCTGCCATTTTTGAAAACCACTTGCATAGAGAAGTACGTACTTGAAATAAACTCTAAAGTAAACATGATCAGAGAGCGCAACATACGAAAAATAAATAATTCATAATATTCAAACAAGGTTACTTAAATTATAAAAAGAATTCGGTGGCTAAGCAGGGAAAACATTCATAACATGGTTCATGAGAATATACAGTTCATTCTACATTTTACCACTTGAAAAACAGTTCTTGACACATAAATTACATTTTCATAGTCATGGGAGCTTTCAAATAGGGGTTTCCCTGTTAGTTGAACTAACCCCTGGTTGACCTTTATCATTACATATAGAGGGAATGTATAATACTGGACTTTGTCAAGACCTTTCGTCAAGACCATACTTAATGGGTCAAGGCTAAATGCCAATCCCGTTTCCATGGTAGCACAATCCAAGGCTAACTGCCAAGACCGTTGCACATAACGTCTCATGAGACTCTTGCTTTACCCAATGCATTGGAGCGCTGTATAATTCTGGGCACACCCGTCACATCATTCTTATTGTGCTATATAATTCTGGGCGCACCCGTCATATGTAAGTCCTATACATCCCTCCATATCTTGACATGGTCATTCATTCATAGGGTTTCATGCATTCTTAATCAACCCCCTTTTTACATACATATTCATAACTTGAAGACAGTTCAATTATAAATAAACTGACACATGCATGCTAAAATCCGTACACCCAAGAAAATATCTTAACAATTGAAACATGGGTTTTAAGGGAATAAACACAAACACTTAACATTCCATAACATCATAATACCAAATTAAATCATGGTCGTTCATAACTTGCACATATGATGATAAATGGGTATTGTGGGTGTTTAATTAAAACTGTGTAAACATACATGCAGTTAGGGATACAATGTTCATAATCAGGTCCATATTAGAGAAAATCATGTATATAATTGTGTAAAAACTCTTATTAGAACTTTAAATAACATGAACCCTTTTCTTTATAAATTTTGCAAGCATCATAAAAGAACTTGTAATTACAGACAACATAATGATATATATATATACCTACACATATGCATGGGTTTACCACACTAGACCATACTCAAAAAATATTTCCCAAGTTATACATTAATCAAAAATAATGTTTGGCAAACTGAGTGGGGTTTCTTTATATATAAAATAAATGAACATAACATTCATAAGACCCTTATTGGCCTAAAATCAATCTTTCATTCAACATGGTCGATGTGTACAAACACATGAATGCATGTATATAAAACTTTAGGGAATTCTTCCCATTTTCTCAAAACCAAAATCCTGATTTATCAAGAATGATGATAAATACAAATTTTCAATTGAAAGAACCATTTTGATATCAAACTAACCTTTAAACTTCATCATATATAAATATGTATATAAATGGTTTTTGGTTACTTTTCTTGAGATAATATGATTTTGAGAAAATAAATTATCATGTTATTTTGTACAAAACAAAAGAGCCAAATTCATCCCTTATGCACATTTATGTACATGTGCACCTATATGATTACATGTACATACACATCTTTATGCTCCATATAATTGCATGATTTACATGTTCATGCAATCATTCGACAACTCCATTTTCCATAGGCGAAAAGAAATTTAGGGTTACAAACATTGAGAAAAGGTTTGTATATCTGCATATATCATTTTATACATATATTTATATAAATGTATACATATATATACACAAAGTGTAAATGCAAGAACCCGCACCCAAATAAAATAGATCCTTCGAACCCTTACCCCAATTTTAGGATTTCACAAAGAAGATGACAAGATCGGTTCTAGAAGCCTTGTATAGGTGTACAAGGAGTGTATGCGTATAGGTATTTATATATGTATAAACCTTTGCATAAGAAAACACACCGAAGCTTAAAAGGAAAACAAGGCAAGATCTATTCCCTTACCTGATCGGAGGGGAGGAGTAGACGAGGCAAGAGGAACCGAAAGTATAAACACAGGAAATATACATATACATATAATACGTGTATATATATATATATAAACCGAAGCTTAAAAAAACTTAAAACGGAACTTGACCCTTACCTTAGCTTGGAGAGGAGAAGGAGAAACGATGCAGCGATGGGGACCGATGGTTGGAGATCCAAAACCTTCGGGTGCGCAACCTCCGGCCTTTGGTGCAACTTCGGGTTTTAAAAAAAACACCGAACTCAACACGAAGACGTCGACCCGGGTATCCGAGGTGAAGTCGGTGCCTAACCCATGGAAATGAGGAGACAGCTAGGTCTACTAGCCGGCCTACGAGAGAAAAACGATCCCTATGCTCTACTGGTTCAGCTGCGCAATGAAGAAGAAGAAAACGTGGGACGCGGGGAGAAGGAGAAAACTGGAAAACGGACGAACGACTGAGATTAAAGGGATGAAGATCGTGCGGCCTAGAAGTGGTGCGATTTTAAAAGAAATGGACGGTGCGATTGGGGGGAAAGAGGATCGGACGGCTCGGCTGCTGCGGCGCTTAAAAAAAGCGGTTCAGCAGATTTTTTAAAAAAAGAGGTTGTTTTATTAATATTTTCATTATTAAAGCTTTGTTCTAAAAATTAAATTATTAATCCAACTTTTATTTTAAAAAAAATTCATTGGTCAATAAAAATTATATATTGATTCAATCAAAACGTATTACTATATAAATATAGGTATATATATATATTTTTATTCTTAAAACATCAATAATTCTTATTATATTATCATTATTATTATTAAATCGTAATTATTAATTAATTAATATTTCATGATGAAGATCAATGATTAAAAACATCAAAACATCTTATATATATATGTATGTTTTAATTTCCTTTATTAGATAATTACCTTAATTTTTCTTAATTAAAGATTAATATTAATTAAACTACATTAAATCACACATAAGGGTGCGTTGATATAAGTATCATCACTATGAAACACACAAGTAAAAGAAATCATAGTTTGACGTAGTTTCCAAAACTGTTTATCCAAGTAATAAACAAAGAATCATTCAACTTGATGCAATATATATATATATATATATAACTCAAGGGTCAGCACACATTTAGACAAAATAAAAACCCATCAGCTTTAATATAATTACAACATAAAATTTTAATTGCTCAAATTAAGAAAATAAGTGTAGTGAATAATAATATTAATTTTCATAAAACATAATTCGCATTTTTGGGAAAACAAGAAATAAATTAATTAAGTTATCATTGATGTCATTAAAGAAAATTACATAGATAATTTTCCGAACCTTCCAGGTGTAAGCCATTCTTATTTCCAACGGTCAAAAACAAAACTTAGAGGATAGGAGAAACCAATGGTCATATTTATAGCCATTTGGGTTCAACGGTCGGATTGGTGTGCTTATAAAGGGTCTGGTCTCGGGGTGTCCCTCACTCCAGGTGACTGAATGAGAAAGGAGAAGATGGTTCGTATGAATCCCCTGGTGCTCAGAACGGTTGCAGTGGCTTCGGCCATCCTCATGTTCATTATGATGGATGCCAGAAACCCCTACCGCATTCTTGGGCTCTTGGTGGTTTTAAGCGGTCTCCCCATTAATGTAATTGGGTTCTTAGTTGGGATTTTGGGTTAATTTATCTTCTTGTTCGGTCAGTGGAGGTTGTAGCCAAGATTTTACTTATTTGAATAAAAGGATTTTTCATTCATTTGATGCATTTTTTTATTTTACTGTTATTATTACCTTATAAGTTGATTGTTGGTTCACTTAACGGGTGTCATTGAAAATAAAACTTGTCAAAAATCAAAACATGGTTTTCTCGGGTCGTTACATTACTTCCCCCTTCAAAGAATTTCTCCCTCGTAATTCTATCAAAAAAAGAAAAAAACTGAAACCCCAAACATAGAACACTACCGAAATAGTGGATCTGGCTTGGTTAACGGGATACCAAGGTTGGCACATAGCTCTTCCGTTTCCCTAGCCCAGATACACTTCGAACAGTATGTCCTGAACTCCTATTCGTGCGTACTGTATATGGGCTTCCAAAGGGAGGCTCGTTCCATGCAAAGATCAGAAACGTCTGAGTAGATAAACTCTTTGATAACTCTTCTGGCCACATCACGCTCGAGGTAGTCGAGAGGGATTATGCGGTTGAGGAGACTGATATTCAAGACTTGGAACATGTAGGCTGCACTGAGTTGGCCATTCTGAGCAGCCACGAGGAAGCACGCTTGGGCAGAAAAGTTTTGTGCCAGAGTAAAGCACCGGAACAAGCCCTCATGGTACCTTCCCCTTCGCCTATAGCAGGGGAGATGAGCAGTGGAAACGAGGTGAAAGACACGATCATCCTCTTGACATAAGCGAAGGATCTATGGACCGTTTTCTAGATCAAGAAGACGTTGACAAGACCCTCGCAGGTGGAGAAAGGATGGATAATCCACCATGCATGCCTTGATCAAGATGACCTCTACTATCTCATCGGGTAGTGATGAGAAGTTTTTTTGACCATCCATCTGAAAACAAACATCGAAAGGAAACTCTTAACAACATTAATAAGGTAGAGACATGAAAGGAAACAAGAGACTTTCATTTATGCAAAAGTTTACAAGGCAAAGCTTGAGTTTACAAGACGTACACCACAAAGAGTGGCAAAACATTCTAACACTTCAAACCACACATAGGCTGAACAGACAAGACTAAACTCATGGGAACATTTATAATGGCTCCTAAGTTTAACGTGAGGGGTATGGAGTTGGGAAAAATCGGTATACACTTCTTTCCTAAGAGACAATCGGGTGGAATCATTATCCAACACTCCAAAGTCCATTAACTGGCCCCAGAAGCCGTAGTGCAAAATCTGGCACAGGTAAGCCGCTCGGAGGTCTCTGGCAGCAGCAGCTTCTTGAAAAGGGTTATCAACCATTGTGCCAAATTCCTCACCAGTTGTGAACACTTGGAAGAGTCCTTCGTGATACCTTCCCCGACGTGCATAAGAGGGAAATTGGGTCATCATCATTAGGAGATAATTCGTCCCCAATCCCCGTGAAGACTAAGCACCCTAGGTGAGTTTGACACCTCATAAAGGTGCTTACACGTCATGTGAATTTGGGCATAATTCAGAAATTTCTCACGGCTAGCTAGAGATACAATGTTCTCTAGAGCCTCAGTGGGAAGTGACAGTAGGTCAGTAGGTACATTTTCATCAGCCATCTGAAAGTTATAACATTTTTATTTAGTCAGTCATAGTAATACATTTATATCACTTGGTTTTCCAGAGTTGCCTGAACCCATCCTCTGATACCAACTGTAGCAACCCCCAAACCCAGGGTGCTTAATGAGACATGATACACTTAACATTTCATTACATCATTACAAATTAAATATCATGTCCCATTACTACAGAAGATCGTGAGGCTCAAGATTCTGGGAAACCATCTGCTTCTGATTAACTTCATTAGTACCAACCATGCCTGAAAAATTTTAAACAAAAACGTAGGGTGAGAAAATATGGCCAGTAAGGGGTTCTAAAAATGTTTTAAGAAAACTTTTTCTCAAAGAAGTCCTTTTGAAGGGAATAAAACACTTTTCTAAGAACGAAACATTATCTTTTCTTAAAAACATGAAATCTGACATTTTTGAAAACCACTTGCACAGAGAAGTACGTACTTGAAATAAACTCTAAAGTAAACATGATCAGAGAGTGCAACATAAGAAAAATAAACAATGAATAATATTCAAACAAGGTTACTTAAATTCTAAAAATAATTATGTGGCTAAGAGGGAAAATGTTAATAACATGGTTCATGAGAATATACAGTTCATCTAATAGTTTACCACATGAAAAACAGTTCTTGACACATAAATTACATTTTCATAGTCATGGGAGCTTTCAACTAGGGGTTTCCCTGTTAGTTGAACTAACCCCTAGTTGACCTTTATCATTACATGCAGAGGGAATGTATAATACTGGACTTTGTCAAGACCTTTCGTCAAGACCATACTTAACGGGTCAAGGCTAACTGCCAATCTCGTTTCCATGGTAGCACAAGCCAAGGCTAACTGCCAAGACCGTCGTGCATAACGTCTCATGAGACTCTTTCTTTACCCAATGCATTGGAGCACTGTATAATTCCGGGCGCACCCATCACATCATTCTTATTGCGCTATATAATTCCGGGCGCACCCATCACTTGTAAGTCCTATACATCCCTCACATATCTTGACATGGTCATTCATTCATAGGCTCTCATGCATTCTTAATAAACCCCCTTTTTACATACATATTCATAACTTGAAGACAGTTCAATTATAAATAAACGGAGACATGCATGATAAAATCCGTACACCTAAGAAAATATCTTAACAATTGAAACATGGGTTTTAAGGAAATAAACACAAACACTTAACATTCCATAACATCATAATACCCAATTAAAGCATGGTTGTTCATAACATACACATATGATGATAAATGGGTATTGTGGGTGTTTAATTAAAACTGTGTAAACATACATGCAGTTAGGGATACAATGTGCGTAATCAGGTCCATATTGGGGAAAATCATGTATATAATTGCGTAAAAACTCTTATTACCACTTTAAATAACATGACCCCTTTTCTTTATAAAGTTTTCAAGCATCATAAAAGAACTTTTAATTGCAGACAACATAATGATATATATACCTACACATATGCATGGGTTTACCACACTAAACCATACTCAAAAAATATTTCCCAAGTTATACATTAAACAAAAATAATGTTTGGCAAACCGAGTGGGGTTCCTTTATATATAAAAGAAATGAACTTAACTTTCATAAGACCCTTATTGGCATAAAATCAATCTTGCATGCAACATGGTCGATGTGTACAAATACATGAATTCATGTATATAAAAGTTTAAGAAATTCTTTCCATTTTCTCAAAACCGAAATCCTGATTTATCAAGAATGGTGATAAATAAAAAAATTCAATTGGAAGAACCATTTTGATATCAAAGTAACCTTTAAACTTCATCATATATAAATATGTATATAAATGGTTTTTGGGTACTTTTCTTGAGATAATATGATTTTGAGTAAATAAATTATCATGTTATTTTGTACAAAAAAAGAGCCAAATTCATCCCTTATGCACATTGATGTACATGTGCACCTATATGATTACATGTACATACACATCTTTATGCTCCATATAATTGCATGATTTACATGTTCATGCAATCGTTTGACAACTCCAGTTTCCATAGGCGAAAAGAAATTTAGGGTTATAAGCATTGAGAAAAGGTTTGTATATCTTTATATATCATTTTATACATATATGTATATAAATGTATACATATATATACACAATGTGTAAATGCAAGAACCCGCACCCAAATAAAATAGATCATTTGAACCCTTACACCAATTTTAGGATTTCACAAAGAACCTGACAAGATCGGTTCTAGAAGCCTTGTGTAGGTGTACAAGGAGTGTATGCGTATAGGTATTTATATATGTATAAACCTTTTCATAAGCAAACACACCGAAGATTAAAAGGAAAACAAGGCAAGATATATTCCCTTACCTGATCGGAGGGGAGGAGTAGACGAGGCAAGAGGAACTGAAAGTATAAACACAGGAAATATACATATACATATAATACATATATATATATATTTACAAACCGAAGCTTAAACAAAACTTAAAATAGAACTCGATACTTACCTTAGCTTGGAGAAGAGAAGGAGAAACGATGCAGCAACCGGGACTGGTGGTTGGAGATCCAAAAGCTTCGGGTGCGCAACCTCCGGCCTTTGGTGCAACTTCGGGTTTTAAAAAAACACCAAACTCAACACGAAGACGTCGAATCGGGTATCCGAGTTGAAGTCGGTGCCTAACCCGTGGAAAGGAGGAGACAGTCGGGTTTACTAGCCGGCCTACGAGAGAAAAACGAGCCCTACACTCTACTGGTTCAGCGGCGCAATGAAGAAGAAGAAAACGTGGGACACGGGGAGAAGGAGAAAACCGGAAAATGGAAGAACAGCTGAGATTAAAGGGAGGAAGATCGTGCATCCTAGAAGTGGTGCGGTTTTAAAAGAAACGGACGGTGCGATTGGGGGGAAAGAATATCGGACGGCTCGTCTGCTGCGGTGCTTAAAAAAAAGCGGTTCAACATATTTTTTTAAAAAAAAGTTGTTTTATTAATATCTTCATTATTAAAGCATTGTTTTAAAAATTCAATTATTAATCCAACTTTTATTTTAAAAAAAAGTCATTGGTCAATAAAAATTCTATATTCATTCAATCAAAACGTATTACTATATAAATATAGGTATATATATATTTTATTCTTAAAACATCAATAATTCTTATTATATTATCATTATTATTATTAAACCATAATTATTAATTACTTAATATTTCATTATGTAGATCAATGATTAAAAACATCAAAACATTTCATATATATATATGTTTTAATTTCCATTATTAGATAATTACCTTAATTTTTCTTAATTAAAGATTAATATTAATTAAAATATATTCAGTCACACATAAGGGTGTGTTGATATAAGTATCATCACCACAAAACACACATGTAAAAGAAATCATTGTTTGACGTAGTTTCCAAAACTGTTTATCCAAGTTATAAACAAAGAATCATTTAATTTGATGCAATATATATATAACTCAAGGGTCAGCACACATTTAGACAAAATAAAAACCCATCAGCTTAAATATAATTACAACATAAAATTTTAATTGCTCAAATTAAGAAAATAATTGTAGTGAATAATAATATTAATTTTCATAAAACATAATTCGCATTTTTGGGAAAACAAGAAATAAATTAATTAAGTTATCATTGATGTAATTAAAGAAAATTACATAGTTAATTTTCTAAACCTTCCAGGGGTATTCCATTCTTATTTCCAACGGTCCAAAAAAACTTAGAGTATAGGAGAAACCAACGGTCATATTTATAGTCGTTTTGGTTCAACGGTCGGATTGGTGTGCTTATAAAGGGTCTGGTCTCGGGGTGTCCCTCACTCCAGGTGACTGAAGGAGAATGGAGAAGATGGTTTGTATGATTCCCCTGGTGCTCAGAACGGTTGTAGTGGCTTCGGTCATCCTCATGTTCATTATGATGGATGCTAGAAACCCCTACCGCATTCTTGGGCTCTTGGTGGTTTTAAGTGGTCTACCCATTATTGTAATCAGGTTCTTAGTTGGGATTTTTGGTTAATTTATCTTCTTGTTCGGTCAGTGGAGGTTGTAGCCGAGATGTTACTTATTTGAATAAAAGGATTTTTCATTCATTTGATGCATTTTTCTATTTTATTATTATTTTTACCTTATAAGTTGATTGTTGGTTCACTTAACGGGTGTCAATGAAAAGAAAACTTGTCAAAAATCAAAACATGGTTTTCTCGGGTCATTACATTACCCAAATACCTTCCTAAAATTCCTAGAAATTATATATAAGTCGTGTTATGATCAAAATACCAACCATAGAAGTCATAATGTGTAATCCAAAGGAGGTTTTCCAAAGAAGATGTACATATCATAACTGAGTGTTTTCATTTTATTTCTCCTTTTACCTTATTCAATTATATAATAAAAATGATGATGTAAAAACATAAATAGCTAACATATACTAATATTTTATTATGTAGATGGTGAACCATTATTTATCTCCTTAAACATATAATGGGAAATGAAATCATCATTCATGTGTAAGTGTGGATTACCGCCCTGTGAAGAAAAGTATTACATTTTTCATCGCCAATATTCATGGAATGTTATTATGATGGACATAATTTTTATACATGATATTAAAAAAATTATTATTCTTCTGAAAAAATAATATATAAAATACCTTTTTATACTTCTATAAAATGGGAAATTAAAATTATCACTCATATGTACGCGGGGACTACCTCCAACACCTAGTGATATTATTCATTTTCAATCAGCATGATCGATGGTCAGTTATTATGATAAATTTATTATTTTTATATTCTATAATTGTTCTTCTATAATTATAATATCATATATACCTTCTTTAATTTATATTCATTGGGAAATGATAACGTTTCTTATGCATACTTGTGGATTATCACCTCTATGAAGTGATGTGATTCATTTTTCATCACTACTTTATATGAATAATTATAAAGTGTAAGTGATGAATAAATATGTTACTTCTAACATGATTATGATTTTTTGTATTAAATCATGATCAATGTGAAAATTTTTGAACTATCAAATAGAATCATGCCTGGAAAATGTACCAATTTTTACCCGAATAGTCCTTTTAAAGAAGAAATTACAAATAAAAGGATAAGTGGAAATTATAAAGGAATGAAAAATAGTATGTTATTTATGAATATAGTTTTATCATATATTTATAATATGTCTTTAATTATTATACATGATATTTTAACATGTACAAATAAATACAGGATTTAGGTAAGATTCTATATACCAATTTCATTTATTTCTCAAAATGTCTTCTAAATTTACATTCAGAGAGATCATATAGATCTTATTAATTAAACCACACATTTTTACCCTCTTATTATTAAAATAAGTTATATATGTTATTATTAATTTATTCTATTTTTTAGTTATAATGATTGACAAAAATTTTTTAAGGAAAGTTCGACCTAATTTCCTATTTGGTCGTCAAACTGTTACTTACATTTCTATTATCTTCAATGTTATTTTATTGAGTATTTTAGTTATACCTAAAATGTTTTTAAAAGTTAATTGTCATTAATTTAACATTATTTACAATGTTTTAAAAGGAATCATTTTATATAATTTTTTTTGAAAAAAATTTCTGAATTTTTATAAAAGAGTGAAAATCATATAATATTTTAATGTATATGGTATGAATGGATTTTATCACTGTCATAAAAATTGATTAATTTGAATATTCCATTAAAATATTCCGTTTTTATTTTAAAATAAAATAATTTTCTAAATATTATATTAATTTTTACTTAAAATTTTTTCAAATGAAAATGATATTTTTCTCTTGTTTTCAAATAAAGTTTCGAATATTCTTTTAAAGGTATTTTTCATCTATGTGAACATGCTTTGTGAACTATTAAACATCACTACGGGTATGATATTATAATACAATTTAATTTATTTATTTGGATGACTTGTGATAATGATGGTTTAAGGATGATTCTATGAAAATAGTTTCTTTCCCATAGTTTAATTAAGTTATGCTAAAACATTAACGAAACCCATTTTTCCATAGGTTATGCTATAATGATATGATGAAATATTAAAAAAACTCATTTCCTTTACTTGGTTAATGATAAGATGATATGTTGAATGTTTTATGATCATTTGGAACACATATTTATGGTTTTAATTATGCGATGGGTGGGAATATAATTATATATTCCTCTAATGTATTGGGTAAAGAGGGATATATCATATGATAATGAGGAATTAAATGGAATGTGAACCCAATTCAATAAGAGAATCTATTTAATAATATAGTATTAAGAGTGAACCTTGACTAAAAATGACAGAATATGTAGTGAACTAAGTGTACTATGACCATATTGGTATGTAACATTGACCAATGAAATGATTATTTATGGTTATGTGTATGCCAAAAACATATTTATAATGATTATGATATTTTCTCATGGACCATGATTGATTATTGATGATTTCACCAACCTAAAACTAATGCATTTTTTTATGACAAATATTTTTTCTATGATATATGATTAATGATATTTCATAGATTGGTTATGATTATAATAATTTATGATCATGTTCTCATACACTTATGTTTATCCTTTAATGGAATATGATCATTGATTGGTATCTCTTATGTTTTCCCTTCTTGAGCATCTGATCTCACCCTTACTAAAGTTTCCATTCCTAAATTTATAAAGAATGTTTTTAAGTATCATATATCTAAGTACTATATTATGTGCGAATACATTTCTATGACTTATTAAATATATTTCATGAAATAATATTATTATGTATCTAGTCTCTAAAAACACAAAACCTATATGGTTTTGGGAATGTATGATTATGTGACATGTTGAATATTCATATTAATAGATGTAATATATATATATATATACATGAAATCCTCAGACACCTCAGAATGAGAATCTGAATGGATTTGAAGTGGTATTGATGTTTTACATAGAAAAGATAGTTGCAATGATGAAGGGATAAAGTGATATATGAATCAATGTGGTTTTTGATCTATCATCAGAATGACAATTTATATTCTTCCTACTCACTACTAGATAGTGAAAAGAATTTTAGATCCATATGGAAGGCAAGTGACATGATCCTATGTCTTTATTTAATGACCTAACTACTAAAAATGAGAATTTAAATAATGAATGAAATTGAGAAGAGTTTGTTCAGTATGAAGATGATAAATGAAATGTTAATTTTGTAAATAAATAACTATATTAAATAGTAGAAAGTTTAATCAATACTATTAATATAGGATTAAATTAATAAGATTATATTTAAATTATGTTCAAGAATATATGATTTGACTAAACATGCAACTGTATTTTTAGAAGTATTATAATATCCCTTGACAATTGTGACTACTTCCTTGATGTTTCACATAATTCATCAAGATACATAATCAAAAGATGATTTATAGATGAAAAGGTAAAATCAAGAATAAGAAAATATTTATAGACTTCAATAATAAATTCTTCCCTAATCAATTATGAAAATTTCATTTTTATAAAGATGGAAAAACAAAAGCACATGGACTTGGGATGAACCAGAAGAAAAATTAGAGGTAAGAAATATCATACTATATGTTGAATTCAATATCTCTTCACTAAAACTATGTCTCAATCACATCCAATGAAGCTTCTTCTCGTTCTCTTAAATGTGTTCCCTTGGTCTCATCTATGTAGCTTCAACGTTAGAAATTGACTCCAAAAATTTGTGTGTTAAACCTCTGAATAAATTCATTCAAAATTTTATTTTACTTCCTATAAATATAGTTAAACCCAAAAACTTATTTTTTCTAAATTCATCTGTCTGTTATCACTAGTAGTATTTATTTTTCATTTAGAATCCTCTTAGTACATTTTTTATTTTAACAAAGATATCCAAAAAAATCTTCTACCATCCCATGTGTCATTAATTTCAAATTGAAACCACCTCAACTTAATCTCTTAGATTTTTTTAAATCCTTTTTATTCCTATAATCCAAATGTATGGAGCCTAAACTTAATCTTACTAATCAATAACTACTCCAAGAAAACGTATGCAATTATTTAAATTCAACCAGTCATCATCAGTAATTCAATGAAACATCAAGCATGAATCTTGGAAAAAATATAACACCACTAAGAACCATTCATCCATTAAAGAAACCCTAACTTGGTCTATGCATCACCCTCTTCAAAAGCATAAAATTCTTACCAAATAAGAATACAAAACCCTAGACTAATTCCTCATATATTTTACTCAGATTCCATCATCCAAACTCACTTTGAAACCCATATTTATTTATTAAAGCATAGTGTCAAACTTCCTTCATAAAACCAGCCTATTCATGAAACCGTAGAAAATGAGATTTTTTTGCCTCACCATCATCAAAATCGTCATCTTATATCATAAAATCATCACAAAAGTATAAATATTTTTATATAAAACCTCACTTGAGTTTAATCATGGCTCCCAGTAAATCATTATTGTGTCATCCCATCTTTAATCATTTCAAATAGCCTTGAAAAATTCCTTATCATTAATAAATATTGGTCAAACACACTGTTCTTCTTCTATGAATATGATTGAATAAAATATCTTCATTGATTATTCTTCTCAAAATTGCATCATTGGTTGTTAAAAAATCTCCAAGATACATTAAATCATAAATTTCATCATTTGTGGGTTTGTTTAGGACTTCCCAGCCTCTTCATATGAGGATCTTCAATCTCATATTACCTTCTTCTTCCTATGAAAATATCTTTATTGGATCTTGTTCTGTATTGATTTGAAATCTCTTGTTCAATTGGATATAGTGAGTAGATTTTATAGGCTCCACTCATCTTATTTTTATTCATCCAAATCAGAAAATTGACCCCATATTCATAATCACAACACAAAAAAGTTTCTTTGAATGAGATCAAGTGGAATCATTGGTAAATCAAGATCGATATTCAAATTCCCACACATGAATCCATCATATTTTGTTTGGTTTTATACAAGATCAGTTTGAGTATTCTTTTTTAGTGGTATTCAACATCAATATCAATCTTATTTTGAAATAGACTTCCTTGAGCCTAAAAAAATAAATTGAACTTCTCTCAGCCCTTATCTTTGATTCAAACCATCCAGCTTTATCACTTCTGTATTAAACATGGATTGATAACAGTCGTCGCTCTTCATCATTGATCAGATTCATCCTAATTTCATCTTCATCTAGGGTTTGAAAATGAATCCATGACAACAAATATTAGATTTAGGTTCTTTGATCAATAGAATCTTGAGTTATATTAGAACCCACTTTTCCCTTATCCTTGGACTAAAATCTATCACATCAAGGTAGAAAGATAGTACTATGGGGTGAATAGTGTCATGGTATTAGAGACATTGGTATTGGAATTAATCAATGGAAACTTAGGGATTTTACCCTGACGATGGAAGGAAATGATAGTAGGGTTAGGGACAGCGGAAATATTTCCTCTAGTGATAGAAGAATAAAGAGTGAAAGAGGAAAGATAAATGGTATATGAACATTAGTTGTAGTACAACTAAAGGAGAAGTTGGAAAGGACGAGTTGATGGTAGCAGAACTGTAATATATTTTAGAGTCATGGTAGCAGTGAGGTGGGTGGTAGTATAATTTCCCCTCCTTGAAAAAATTCAATGATAGCAGAAACAACCTGGATAGTAGCATGATACACTAGTAAATCCTGAATTAATAAAATTCCATTTTTTAATCAAAAATTGAAATTGAAATTCCACAATATTTTCAAAGAAAAATACTCAACAATAGAAATAAATTTTTTTTATATAATTTAATTTCAATGTTCATAATGTAAAATTGTTGATATACTTATTGTCAATGATAATTCTATTTTGGAAAAATGATTAATCAAAACTGTTAACAAATTTTTCAGTTAAAATTCAGATCACAATTTCAAAAACATTAACAATTATCAATGATTAAAATTTAAACCCCAATTCTTAGAGTTTTATTACATGAATTTAATATAAAAAAATTAACATCAAATAATAGGGGATGAAATAAATTATATCACTAGATAAATAATTTTAAATTTAATTCAACCAAATTAATAAAATGACTATATATGAAATAAAATATAACTAAATAGAATAATTCACAACTTTATAGAAAATTTTAATTATTGAAACCTTCAACACAAATTTTTCTAATATTCAATATTAATGTTGTAAAATATAATTTTGAAATAAAAACCTCATTGAATTTCCAAATTAGATATGTAAAAACATATTCAAATAAAATACACATCATATACTCCCGGACTTAAATAATGATTTTTTCTAAAGAAATCAATTAATTAAATTCAATGGAATAATAGGTATCTCAAGACTAAAATACTGTGTTTCCAAAAATAATTGGTTTTCAAATAATTTTTCCTCATGTGTCATGATCAAGTAGTAAATGAACTTACCATTGAGAAATTAAATCTTTTTAATGTGTAATTTAATCCCTATTTTATAAAAAAAATTGACCATATTTTTTTAAGTATTTAAGAAATATTCAATTTTAACTGAAAAAAAATTATTCCTCTCATTACCTCTAGGATAAAAACATACATAAATAATAGTCATAATAATTAAACACGTTTTCTGGAGGATTAAATTAAATAATTAAAAACAACATAAAAATGATTCAAAATGAATAAACAATACAATAATAAAATACAATCAGTGGTTTTCAAGTTATCTTCAATTAATTAGTGAGAGATAATCGAATTTATTAAAGGAATGGATACCTTTTATAAGGCTTGATCATACACTATAACTCATTAGAAATACAATAGACATTTCCTTGAAACATCAGTTAATACCCTATAGGTGGAGTGTATTTCTCATAGAATGTATAGCTCATTCGAAGTTTGACCTCATAAAACATAGAGTTGTCAAAGTCATCTCCATCCAATCGTTTTAATAGTCATGTGACTAACCTTTCCCTTTGACCATTATATATACTTTCTCCACCTCCGCTCTTTTTATATTTAATAAAATATTTTTTTTATGAAAGGTAAGTTTTAACCTTTTCAAAATATTATTAGATGCACCCCTACCAGGCTTTGTTAAAAAGAACATGAAAAAAAGGAAATCCTTTATTTTCAAATGGAACATCATCTCTATGAACTGAATCATGTGCATAATGAATCTATTGGATTAGGGAATTATTCAATTTAAGTTCCAATTTATTCTTTTAGTTTATGAAATGTATTGGCTGACTCCCTATCCTAATTTGGATACCCAGCCTAGACATGAGAATAACTAACTTCTTATTATTATTGTATCACCATGTTGAGTTAAGAGAAAGAAACTTCTCAATTTCTATAATTTATACTACTTTTTTTACTATTTAATCTGTTTTTGGATGATTAAATATGGATTGTACTAGGGAAAATTCTTCTTCACCAAGACTTTACTTCTAATCTATAGAGTTTTTTACGACATGTGAGAAGCAAGGATTCCTCGAGTTTTCTCATCAAAGTCTGTTATATCACTTAAAATTTGATTTTTGAGGATGATTTCAATGATGTTTGTTCCTATTAGACAATTTAAGAAGATAAATATAATATATGTAGTGGGATTATTCTGGTCATTTTTTCATTGAAATAAGTTCCAACCATGGTGTTTTGACATGATAGGTGCAACAAAATGCACTGATTTCTTTATCTGTCACCATCCCTTTCAAAACATTATACATTCACATCATAGATATAGCGGGTTCACCTGTTTGTGTTCTGGTTGGTCCTTAAAATATTAATATAAATAAATAATACTTATGTTCCTCATTAAATTTTATAAAGTTATTATGGGATAATATTTAAAATAAATAGAAAAACAATCCATTGAATAGCATACTACCTATCTTTCACAATTGTTCGACCTGAATCGGTCAACCTATAAGATAAAATAGTCAATTTCACTTTTATTTTACTGAATCAATCAACATCAATTCATTTATAATTTGAATAAATTTCCTATCTAATATACATGGTTGAAGGAGGAAAAGGAATTTAGATTGGTAATAGTTGAACATAATCAATGTATCCTCAAAAAATAGAGTTCATTGGTTCAAATCCACTTCTAAAACTATGTGACGGTGGAGGAAATAGGTAACCTCAACTCGAGATGAGAAAGGGAACCTGAATCTTCTAATGAGTTTACCTTTTGAAAAAACCCAAAAAAAATATTTTCATTCACATATTCTTTTTCTGGATACAATCCACTAGAAAAGACCAAACATGGAACCAGTTCATCCCATTCTTTGGATGAACCAGTTTCCCATCCATCAACTGAATTGGCTCCAGCATTCCTTAGTAGTTCTCCTCCATTTGTTGAAAATAATGATGGTCGGTCTTTTAGGTATGGTTCTAGTGGTTAATGATATAGGGATTCATAGAAGATAAAGAACAAAAGCTTTATTTTTCTAAATCATACACATGTCAAAAAAAATAGAGATTAGGATTAACAGTGAATGAATAGATATGTTCATAAGTATGGTTTCATGGTAAGGAAGAGTTACTTATCTTGCATCAACTGGTGAATGCTTATATTCAAATTCAACGATGATATATAAAGAATCATAGTGTTCTTTTCTATGAAGGGATAAAAATTCTAAAAAATTTGTGTGTAATTAAAATAAATATATTTGATTCCAATATTGAAAGAGAACCTCTGAGAACCCTTTTTATTTATGAGTTGAAAACCTTTTTTATAGTCTCTCATAGAATTATTTTGGATTAATTGGAGTCGGATTCACCCAAGGGAGTGATAGGGTAATCAGGTAGTATCTCTAGGAGTTCAATAGCTTTGCGGAAAGAAAAAGTAAATAGGGGCACCAAGATTTTCCTAAATTAGTAGATTTCATAGATGTGTTCTATGTATTATTTACTATAGATTTGAAAAATGGAATGAAGAAGTGTCCACTCTTGAATTTTAGGGAAGCCTTTATTTTTATGACATAAACAAAATGATATGATAATGGGTAGAGGAGACGAAGTAGGTCTTTCATTATTTGGGAATCCTACCAATGTCGATACCGAAGAAAAGTACTTTCCCCAATTGACCTTATTTCTCTTAGTTTTAGCTTAATAGTGCCTTTTAGATCTACTCCAGGATGAAAAGTATGAGATAAATTCTCTAAAATTCACAATTTAATCCATGTTTTTGTGAATAGACAAATCTATCTAGGAACCATCAATGATATTTTATTTCCCCATCTCTGGCATCACCATATAAGAGAATGAAAATAGGCTAGTTTTTGTATTTTATTATTAATGAACATACTATCAAGTTTTACTAGATTAAAATGTTCAATTATCTTACTAGATAATTTAGTATAATATATATATATTGATTTGAAACATCAATATAAATGGTTATTTCTATATAATACAGGGAATCTGTTTCATTCAATATGAGCATCACTCTTAGATATAAGAAGACTGACTATATTTCCATGCTCCAACTCTGATTTTAGCATTAGTTAGCTCTTCCTGGAGTTCATAATCAAAAAGATATAATAGGGATGTACTTAATAGAATGTAAGTAGAATAAATCCTATTTTCTACAAGATATATATATATCAGTACCAGCATTCATGTAAACCCATTTTTACTAGAAATTCAAATCTCAGTTTGAAACCCTTGTACATGATACATCAGTAGAGTGAACCTCCTAGAATAGAAAATATCCACTAGAAATTCCCTCAGACACCTTTATAGATATTATATTTCTCCTATCCTAGTAGATTGGAAATCATATACTAACTATAAGATGTTAGTTTTCAAGATAATTTCTTCCAATACGATCCTTTACTAAGTTCTTTTTAGTGCCCTTTAATGAATGGTAAGAGAACATGGGATGACCTTCATATCCAACTACTCAAGTAGTTTGAAACATCAATCCCTAACATAAAGGTAATATTTACCAGGTCTAATGGTGTATTGTTTTCTCAAACTAAGATTAGTTTTGAAACTAAGTATTATTATGGGTCAAGTGAGATCTTGATTCTCCACATTGAGTAGCTGACTCACCCTTTATTCTAGATATATGATTCTGTTTAAAAATATTTCGAACCAAAATCAGGTGATTTTCTTCCTCTAGTTAGGCATAGTTTGATTTTTATCTTTAGTGGTAGAATCTAGTTCCTCAGTTTATGATAATAAATCTATAGAAAGAGCATAACCTATGAATCCTAAAATATATTTTTCTCTAGTTTCACATTACTTAATTCTCAATTACGAATCCTTACTTGATAATTTTATCAAAAAAGATACTTTCTCAATATCTCTGACAATATCTCCAATATAAAACATAGAGATACTATGAGAGATACTATCGATGATACTGATCAGAATTCATGCTCACTTCAAAAATGAAGCTAATAAGGCCTAAACTAAGTGAATATTTCACTAGAATGAGAATCAAGCGATGTATAGAAATAATCAAACAATTGATTGATCCAAAGAAGATTACCGAAAACATCCATTCCAAGTAGAAAGAAAGAGAAAAAAGCACTCCCTTGCTCTATCCTATAGAATATAATGAATCATGACCCTAGTGAAGGTATTTGATGATAGGAATGGGTGGATTCCAAATGATTGAGTCATTATATATGATGATCAATATGTATTGTATAGATATCTTAACAGAGGATAATTTCTTTTAAGACCACTATTAGATTATAGGAGCACCTATATTTGATCTCTTAAGTCCTTGACTTAAACACTTCACTAAAATCATGTAGAATAGGTTATCCCTTAGTGGACCAATTCAACCATGTGAATTTCTCACAGCCAGTATCCCCTCATTCCTTCCATCCTTTATGTCTTATTCTTTTGAATATCCTTGTTCCCATATTTCCTGGAATATCCCTTTCAACTAATTGATGCGACTTATTTCTGCAATCCCCTTACCCCTTGTTCCATCTAAATTTTCCTCAGACTCTACTGATGTTCTTGGTGTGATATGCTATTATCCACTTCCCCAACTATGATGGACCCATTTTTATAGATCCTTCACAAGTGGCCTAGTCTTCCATATTCTTCTTCATCCAAAAGGGTTTTCTCCCTATATAAGTGGTTCAACCTTTCTTCTAGTTGGTAATCTAGAGGTATTCATCCTTATGTTCCATAAATGGATATCTATGATAGGACTAGGTTCTATCTCGTTATGTTTCTATTATTTTCATTTGGCCAAGCAAGGTCTTACCTTTTATTTTGTATATGGATGGACCTTCTTGATTTGAAGGTCATGGAATAACTCAACCATAGGTAGAGGGGTTAAATATTACCTCATCAAATTCATTCTATCTTGTTCTTTGCTTTAGAATCTCATAGTTATCAAGGGTTTTTTTCCAACTCGACCAGAGGACATGAGATGACGCTAAATGAATGTCTTCTGGATCGATCGAAGAGAGAGCTAAAAATAATAATTTGAGTATATAATAGTTGACTGTGGGATGGAGAATCTCCTCTTGCTCTATTTAAACCGCACCTCATATCAGTATTTATCATTTATGATGTAAAAATCAAACATTTTATATAGAGGTGAAGTTTAAAAAATATACAACACATCAATCCTAATAGTCGAACCTTTTTTGAGGAAAATGTTCCCAGCCATAAAACATGAACACAAAAAGGGTACACCATCGGGTCTAATTGGAATAATTCACCAAACACTCAAATCCTAATTGGATGGAAAAAAGGAAAGTGAAAGATTATATATAACTAGGGAACACCAAAACAGAAATTGATCGAAAATAGGCCAAATTCCTATTCTAGTGGTTAAAATAAATCCCATACCTAACTCTCTATTTGTAGAGCTTAGCTTGGTCCCATGCTATGCTAATTGATCAAGATTCGAAATACCCTTCCTAGTAGCCAACTTCATTCTAAAATTGGAACCTTGTGCACTTTCATTATCATTATTATATTGATCAAGACTATACGTTTTTCCTCTTTATTTGTGAGTAATCATATACCTCATACAATAGATATCCTATTTAGGAAGCTATAATCTATTTTGACTGGAGGCAAGTTAAGAAGGAACGGAGAGTTTACAATTAAATACATCGAAACCCACAGAGAAGAAAGTTTTTATTTGATAGTGGACTTTCTTTTATTCCAACGGGAGATAAAATGTTCTTTTTTTCATAGGTAGTCTATAACAATATAGATATAGATAGGGTTTTTATATGGGATTAAGCTAATTTTACTGAGGGTTTAAGAAGTTATTAGTTATGAAAAATTATCTAATTAGGATTCTTCTAGAATAATGATCTCTATTAAGATCATGAAAGACTAATCACTAAAGAGATAGAATGTTGTATAGTTCCTTTTTTTTCAAGAGGACATGAAAATGCATCCTTATGATTCTAACTCAACTGAATGACATATGTCTTTCTCTTTCTTATGGTTAAGTTAATGGGATCTTTGGTCTTTATTTCGACTCTAGATATCAAGATACAAGTTATCTTTTTTTTGAAGTAAAAAAAGAATGTGAGGTGACTGAGAAAGAAACTGGATCAAAAATGGAAATAATTTTCCTTTCACTTCTGAGAATTATGTAGATGATCATGGCTTCCCTATATGATGATTTGGATGATGTATGAACTAGAACTGGTAAAATCCCTACTAGTCACTGATGTTCATGCCTTTTCTTGTCTTATTGGAGTAGCCACTCTTAGTGATTTTTTTCTTAAGGAATCAAGTAATATGAGGGAGTTATATGGTAAAAAAATTCACTACTAATGTACACATTGGTATAGTAATTAATTGAGTGAGTGATATGAGGAGTTAGGATATTATGGTTATCCATGTACCATACATTTATTTATCAGATGATGTGATCATCCACCAATTATTTATTCTTATCCCCCTTCAGGTCTTCCCACATGCAACTAGAATGTGGTAAGATAAGTCTTCATTATATGTGGGTTAGAACCTTATGTTAGCAAGAAGTATTTGGAAGATCATAAGGAATACCATGTTCCATTTGAGATTGAATCATATCATAATCATAGAGTAGAATAATGGATTTTGATAGTATGAAAATGAACTTATACCGTTAATTTATAATGAGGGAATATGCCTTATCTAGTGGGATATCTTTGGTATTCCAACAAATTACTAAAGAAACCATGGTTATTTGGTATCGTCTTGCAAGTAAGTGGCATTCAAAATATGAGAAGGTTTATAATCATATTGTTACAATACCTATTGTTTTTGTAATAACCATTGCTTTCGTTACCACTAATCTTATTTGGATAACTATTTCAGTTTCCAATGTCCATAAATTGTGATAGTTTCTACTATTGGAATAGAGGATCTTACTAAGATAATAATATCTTCTATTGAATCAACTGGACATTCATCAATAGAGGAGCTGGTTCTCTAATACCCTATTTCTATATGAAAATAATGTGTATTGAATTGTCTCTGAATGAATTTAGTGACAGAAGGGCCCCAATAAAGGAAACAGTATTCTACCATCTAGATCACTTCCCAGCTTACTCAATAAATATACTTCCTTCCACACTATCCTATCCATTACATATTTTTATAGAGTTTTCAAATGTTCCTCGAACTGGCTCATAGGGAACACTCTAGGTCCCAATTCAATCATATTTCCTATTACTTATTTTCAGGAGGAGGATATAGAAATAATCCCACCAATAATAGAATACATATATGAATATTAGTCTTGTGAGGAATGTCCCATTACACTTCTTATCTCATTAAGGGGTAAAAGAGTTATCTTGTTTGGATTAGAGTGAACCGAAAAGAGAGCTTTTCAATATGTGAGTAAGAAGATTCATTTATATTCTTGAATCCTAAATTTGTGGACAGAGAAATTAACCAATCAATTAAAAAAACATTAATTAGTTAATTCCTAACAGAATAGCTAAGGGGTTTATCCATAGACTTAAAAAAGTAGGTGAATATTCTTATATTTTATCCTCTTTGGATAAAAATGGGCTGCTAGCTTTGAAGATTCTAGTCCTCAAACTTTCATATTCTCTCTATAGCATTATGTATATCCTTCCCCTCTATCTCCATCATTATTATTTGCTTTATCTAGATCTCACAGGTTTCAAAGTGAGATCTTCCTTCCCCTAAAATAAACTTGGGAGACTTATATTTGACAATCATTCTAATTAAATATTATAGGATGCCAATAGAACTGACAAAATCACTCCAAAAACTCCCTTAAACATTAATATAGATTACTACTTATTCAGAAAAACTAGCATCGACTAAATACTAAATAAAAGGCCCTTGAATATTATCAATAGCATATAGTGCAACATATTATTAAGACTAACTTATGGGATGTAGAAGAAGTATAAAGAGAACTAACAATCAATGGACAAGAAGGGAAAGAGGCATAAGCGAAAAATAGAACTCCATCTAAAATTTCTACTCATTATACCAAGTATGGTATTAGAAACTGAAGATATTAGTTAGGATGGATGAAACTACATTGAACTTTCATGATAAAGTCTATGATATTGGATAATATGGCTAGGTTATATTATTTCTACTAAAAATCCACCAAGACCTGGGTTTTAAAAATATTGTGGGCTATACCATGTTTTTTGACATATTATACTTTGACATATTTTCTTGGGGATTCCCTATGTAAATCATCTTTATTTCACTGTGAGAATAGCTCTTCTTCATCCACCAAGGTGTGTCACTTTTTAAATTGGGTACCCACTGTATTTATGAGTGGTATTTCTTTTATATCCCCATCAATGAATTCTCACTGGACTTAACAAACTATAAAATATAGATAATCCCTTAACTTTATTAAATAGTAAAAAGGATATTTGTAGATTTTATATGAGAAAATCTAGGAATTCTTTCCTTGTTCTTAATTATTCTTGTTTTAAATGTTTTTGGATAAGTAAAGGTTTAATTGGTTTCCTTGGGACTTATTTTCCAATTGGTGAATCCATTCACTATAGAATTGAAAGATATATGTGTTATTTTTGATAGTGGACAAGTAAATTTTCTTATTTAATAATAGATCTAGGAAGGATCCTTAAAAAGGAGACTGAAATAGGGAATATAGATAAGTGAGAATTGATGGATTCTAAATTCCACTTATTTATTAGGTAGTGGAAGTCACATTTTAATTTTTTATCTGTTGGTTCCATGAACCCCTACCCTACATTCAATCCATATGTCCCATCATCAGAGGAGGATATATTCCCATGCATTATATTCCTTTCATACCTGTAAGGGAAATAAATCATCCCATAGCAATATCCATTCATCATAAACTATCAATTATGATTGTAGAGTAGGATAACCCCCAACATCATATCTATTTTAATTCTTTCTTGTGTCACTCATATAAATAATGTACTTTTCAATGAACATTTATTGTCTACTCTCTCCCTACGAATCCGAAAATCTGTAAATTAGACATATGAATAATCTTTACCCAATATCAACTTCTTATTCATTTACCAATAATGAAGAAGCTAAAGATAATGAGAAGAATAATATAGGAAATTTTTTTCCATCATATCCAAATGGGGATGCTCACAAAAAAAGGATCATTAGAAGGAATGAAATGAAATTGATTATTTAAGCTTGAACATAGGCACGAGAAGAACTTACTTACATAATAAAACATATTCAATTAATGAATCTAGTTCAAACACATTCCTATAATTCAATTATTATTGTAATCTTAGGCTAATATCTTATGCTTTCAGTAATAAAGAATCAAGCTGGTACTAATCTAACTATTAGGGGAGCCTTACTCTAACAAGTAAGAATATTCAACAAAATATTTATTTAGGAAACCAACCATGGTCAAAATATCAATTTTATAAGATAATAAATAAATTATTCAAGTTCATTAGTACTTTACTCTAATATTCTATGACACAAGGCTTTCTTAGTTCAAAGGCACTTCCCATCTTCATTGAGATTGGTCTGGTGTAAAGTATACCTTTTGTTCATATAAGAGAGGGAAAAAATCATTTTAAGGGTCCCACCATATGTTTTTTGGTCAACAACCAACCAAAAATCTATCTAATATTTATTAGATAAAGTCTCCTGGGGAGAATATATAAAGAATAAAAAAGAAAAACTGTAAAACTCAATAAGAAAAGGCATTATAGTGTCTGAACGAAGGGGGTTTTTTGTTACCTTTTTCTTTACATTTGGATGATTCATTAATGGGATAACATAGGGGAAGTTTAAAGTAGTAGTTACTGACATTCCAACCCTTCTCTTAAGTAATTCATAAGAGGTTTGGAACCAATCAAAAAATGAATAATCATGGAATGGAAAGGTGTGATAAAAAGGATGGAGCCGACATAAAAACCAGTGTAAGAAAGTTAAGGGTGAACAAAAATTGCTTTCTGAATTTGAGAATTATCTTCTATGCATGGAGGGTGATTCTATAATAGAATGTTCTATTATTTTGGGAGAGATTTGAGAGATTGGTAAAAGAATCTCAAAATCTACATATCCCTTTGGTTTTTTATATTCTTTTATTGTGATTATTCATTTTATTTCTTTCTGATCTGTCAATTAAACATGATTCTACAACAATATCAACTCTTAGGTAGAGGTCTTTCTTAATGGGAAAGTCGATCATAGGTCTAGTTATGGAGTTATTCTATTTTATTGATCGTTTCAGAGTTCTTCACCACTAAGATAATGAGTTTGAACCTGATATCATTGAATAGATAGCCCTATCCCAAGTAAAATCAACAGGATAGAGGAATAACTATCCAAATGAGGTCTCATATGATCTCATTGATCAAGTCCTGTGACATCCCTATGTAAGATTAGAAACACAAATAGAAAAGGAAGTGGCCAGGAGCTGCTAAAGAAACTTCCAAATTTCCTCTTTCTTTCCCAATACTGAAAGATATTAAATGAAAAGAAATTAACTAAACCCCTAATGGATAGGGAGAATAGTATAATAAATCCACATATATGAATTTTGAATGAATTATATGAAACCTAGAAAAAGGAATTATCAAAAGTTATTGGGGGAGTGGGATATTATATCTTTATAGTATCTATTATTGATATCTTATCTAGATAAATCCATAAATTGTTTCTCTTCATACTAAAACCAATATATTGTAACATATCTACTAAACCTGGTTGAAAAATTTATAGAAGTTACCATAAGAAATTTTGAATCCCTTAGGATTATTTATATGGTATAATACTTGTCTCTAGATTCACTATATCTTTCTATATAATTAAATATAAAACTTATATGTATCACATCCATTAAAGTTCTATAGATGATAATAGTGTGATATCTTCCAATTTCCTTGTGAGAAAAATTGTCTATACATAGTCGATAATACATTATTTTCTATAGTTGGGAATGGAGTTATAAATAGGGATTAAAACGTTTCATGGATACAATAGTCTTTTTATATCCCAATCCATTTCTTATTATTTATTGTCAGCCTTTTGAGTCCTAGTTTCAGGGTGTAATGGAGATAGAAAGTGAAGTAATCTATGGAATATGGGTTAGAATGAATTTCCAGGTTCCTTTGTTGTTAATCTGGCCATTAAGAGTTCATGTCCTACTCATATAGATCCAGTTTCAATTCTTTTTGAAGAAATCGATTGAGTGTTAGTTCATTCCTTGTTACCTTACAACTAGTAAAAATATAGCCTTTCAGACCTCTTCAAGTACATAAATGTAATTATATTATCTATATTATACCCACAATCATAGGGTAATTCATCTAGTTTAGTCTTATAGAATTAATTGATAGATTAAGAGAAGGTATTATAGTCCTGGACATTATAGTTAGAATAATATGAAATTTTAAAAGTAGATACTTAAAGAAGTCACTCCCTTTACGTGATAGCACTCAATCCTATAGAATTAGCTATGGAGTTTTATTTCCTCGACTGGGTTTGAATCAAAATGATAGAAGTGAAGTGGGTTTTCTGTTTAAAATGTTTGATCATCCAACCAAATGATGTTAACCCTAGAAAGACGTGTAACACCCCGACCCCAGTTACCCAAAGTTGGTGCATTATTTTAATACATTGGCGTGATTACAAGGAATCATGTCCTGAAGGACCGATCAGTTTAGCAGTCATGGAAAGTAGATTACATACATGAATGTTACATTACAGTATAAAATGAAAAACAACAACAACATTCTTTGCATTGACCATATTCATATCCCTTATACAATCCCCATAGGTCAGTCATAATATACTTCTTTGCATCCTGAGAAAAATAAAACTTAGAATGGGGTGAGATCAGATGCTCTGTAAATATAACAATATAGAGAAACTTTCATAAATTAGCATAAACACCTAAGGAAGCGTATAAAAACTAAAAAAACCTTTTAAACATAAAATTCAGCATAATATGGAAATGATAAATCAAATAATTCCATTTAATTATTCACATGGATATGCTACTAGTCGAATAATCACATGTAATATAAATAGCTAATTTCATAATGATGGAATGAATAATGTCGGACATCGTTGCCACATAGTCAAGGCCTCGTTCCAAGACTACAAATAAGATTTTGTCAAGGCCTTGTTCCAAGACACTAGTTTGTCTCATGAGACCTACCAATGCATCGAGGAGCTATAACGACCTCCACCCATCATGTACTACATCCAATACATTCATCATATGAAATATTTTGAAACATAACACAAACATTCGTATTAAAAATAGCATATAAAATGTCAATAATTTTACCATAAATCATGAATGGAATAAAAATAGCACATTCACAGTCAATTATATCATAACTCATTCAATACAATATTGAAGATTGTATTTATAATAAATTAACCTAAGTTAGGAATAATATCCAAAAGGATGTTGACATACTTGAAACAGATTTATAAAACTCTTTGAGAGAATATCACTTTTTCATGAAAACATTGAAAAGTCACACAATTTATAAAGTAAGACATTTAAAAGATATTTTTGAATCAAAGTGTCCCATACCACTTTGAGACTTTTGAAATAATTAACATTTTAAAACATTTATGTCCATATAAATAAATCCTTTAAAAACCATTTTGAAAACACGGACATTAATTAGAATGATTTAGAAGAGTAAATATTTAAACCGTTAAAATGATATTTTAGTTGAAGAGTCCCCTAAAAATAATCTTTTTTAAAACTCTTTTATCTAACATGTACATGGATAATAAATATATCCCAGTAAATACTTACACATAAACAAACTCGAATAATAATGACATTGAGGAATTAAGTCTTACCTTGTACTTTTCTTTGGTCGAGGGTACGTTAACCTCTTGTATATTAGTTAAATCACAATTATTAAATTATAAAATAACCACATACATAAATATAATATCATATATGATATTCTAATATTTCTTTGTTAAAAATATTTTAGTAGTATCATTGTTTTGGGTGTTAACTGATTTGTTTTCCATTATATGTTTTATTAAGTAAGCCATGTTTGTTATGGATAGGATGTATATGATTCACATCCAGAATGATATTATGTTCTTAAACATTATTTTTAATAATCAAATTAAAATTATTCTTTAATGGTAATGATGGTAAATGAATCTCATCGCGTTCTTGGAGACGGTAATCTGTACGTACGCACAAACCCTACTTCCATTTCATTTTTTTATTTTAAAAAGAAAGAAAAAAAATGATACATAGGTATATTATTGTTACATTATAATATAATATTTTATAAATGTTACGTAAGTTAATTAACACCATATTTTATACGTTCCATGTATGGTATGAACGAGTCATATCACTTTGAGGGGGCGGGAGTCCGCACTTCCTCAAATAAAATTATCATATATATACAACATGAAAAGAATAAAGGTTTGATATAAAAATAATTAAATAAATTATAGATAAAATAAATATCATATATATCATATATATTTATAGTTTTATCATAATGGCCACCATAAGAGGTGGTAGTAGAAGATTGAACAGTCATCGTTTTGTGAGGAAGTAGTTCGCCGTCCATAGAAACATAATGTTCTATACCCATTAGATAGAGGTGTGTGTATGTTTAGTTAAAATAATTCTCATAAAAACAACATATTATATTTATTATAATTTTTTTATAAAATAATGGAATAAAGAGAGTTTAGGTCATTGGAGAAGTAAAATAAAAGAAAAGAACTTAATAGGAGATGTCACCTTTAAATCGGGTAACTCCCTTTGGTTTGAACCAAGAGGCTTCCTTGAAGTGCCTTATTCCTAGGGTATGTCTTCTAAGAGGAAGATAGGGATGTAGGGAGCTTAATTGGGAAGAGTATGGATGATCCAAGGGGCTTGAGAGGTGTGAGAAATGGGTTAGAGTTGAGGTCTTTTTATAAGGGGAGGAGGGGCTCTTTAGGAATATTAGAAAATATTATTTTATTATATAATTATTTTCGGTTTCTAAAGGTCCAAAACTCATTAACTTCTAATATATTATGTCTCATGTTTGAACTAAAATCATCCAATAATAATTGCACAGGTTTTGAATATAGTGTTAATTTTTATAATCTCATTTATTTAAATCATTCATAAATGAGGTAAACACTGCATCCTTATTGTGTCATAAATAATTTTATTTATTTTATGTCTAAAAATTATAAAGAAAATACCATAATGTAGTAAATATTGATACATTTAGAATGAATATTTATAGTCTAAAATATAACTTACATAACCCCTTGTAAAAAAAATTACTAAAAGATATATGTTTATGTTATTTTTGTATTTACTTTAAATTGATTAATAAAAAGGTCATTATCACTCTCAAGTGAATCCATATGGTCCCAAAATCGACCCAAGGATGCCCATTGTCGGAAATGTATCAACCAATAGAAATAGGGCACATGTTAGGGTAATTTAATATTATAATAATAATATTTGTTTACCCTTATTTACTAAATTTACCCTTTAACCTTGGTAAATAAAATATTTATTGAAGTAAATATTCATAATATCTAAAAATAAAAGTTACCTATTTACAAATTTAGACCTCCTGATTCCAAATATTGAATCTATTTTCCAAAATTCAAAACACAGAAGTGGCAGAAATTAATCTAAAATTAATAACTGTTGTCAAAACAAAAAGCATGTTTTTAAGAAATTATTACTATCAAAATATTGACACTTGTTTATGTATAGTTTAAATGTGAAATTACATCCAATGACTTAAATTATATTAAATGATAAAGATATAATATAATGATACTTTAAAACCACTCAAATGTATAATTTAACACTATGAATTATTTCGATTAAAAAATTTGTTTTCAATTAAAATTTACTGTTTTTCACTATTCCTCAAAAGATAAAAGTTATCAGAAAAGTAACAAAATTTTATCCAAACTAAATATTTATGTCCTGCCTCTAAAGAATAATTTAATTTCAATAAATTTAATATTTAAAAGTGTCAAATGTTGGTTTTAAAAAAGGTTCTCCACTAAAAGGTGGTAAAATTGTATTTTTTGAAAAATACTTCTTTTATCTTAAAAATGATTTTGTTATTATATTATGTCTAAAAAACACAAAATATGGATTGTAAAATTATATAGAGTATATAAAATTCAAAATTCAGTAAATACTATTCATAACCACTTTTTGAACGTCTAGTTTGGTAAGTCGTGGTGTGCTCGAACTCGGTGTTGTGTGTAGCGCAAGTTATTGAATTTCTTTAAAGATATAACATACTATGAAATATTATTTCGTTACATTCTACCCTCCTTCAACAAATTGTGTCCTCGTAATTTGAAATTTTTCTTTGAAAATAAAAGTTCAAAATAGAAAAATACCATTGCGGAAAACCCACATAAGAAATTAGGTTAATGAAATTTAGTCTTAATAATAAGGAAAGAGAAATTAAAAAGTCACCACCAAGTTATGATCTCAATTTGGAGAACATCGGTGGAAATTAAAGACACATAATTAGAAGGAAAACATTAATATTTATAGGCAGTGATTGAGGGCCTAAATCATAATCAAGTGTAAAATTGAGGGCCTCAAAGCCATCAATCTATGATGATTTAAAATATCATCGGTTCAACAAAATATAAGGTATTAGGATAACACATTTTTGGTTTTAATATCCATTCCCTAAAGTTTAAAAAATAATGTATTCATAGAATAAGAGGAAAAAATATACATGACAGGTAGAGTTTCATCCTTTAACTAATTACTACCACAAACTCATCTTTCACGCCAAAAGATAATAGAATTCAAAAATATTTTATTTAGCCAAATCGTAAAGGGTTCCAAAAATAATGAATTTATAATTCATTTATCAGAGTATTTAAAAAATACTACATTATAAAAACTAGGACATCACGTACTCCAGTGGTAGGTGATGTTCCCTTGTTGCCCTTCGGTTGCGGGTTCAAGTCTCATGGCCTTGCTGGACGCGACGGGTTGTCGCCTGACCTCCTGTTTGCTTTTTTTATGGAAATCCAAAAATAATCTTAAGAAAATATTTAACCTTAACAATAGTATCCAATGTCAAACTTAATCTATTCCATCCTTTAGACTTGTTCATAATACTTCTGTCCGAACTCACATTCCAAAATTTATAAGGAAGGGCACATAATATACATTTGAATACCTTCATCGTGTATTCTCTTAAAATGTTGTAATAAAATGAATTTCTAGAAAACTATATTTTAAAAGGTATGTACTTCATTATTCCTTCTATAAATCATATAATACTGGATATACTCCTTAAATCCAAAAATTTTGTAATCACCAACAATTATGGAACTAAAAAACCACTAATTTGTTCCAATGTAGTCAATAATATCCAATATAATTTATTCAAATCAATCATCTTTTTTTCCCAATTCAATACCACGGTATTAAGACCATATTAATGTTTGTCTTTCCTTCAACCATGTATTTTCCAAAACAAATAACTTGATATTGAGTCACTTTTCTTGGTACCACACTATCTCAAATCCTTAATGAAATATTATTGTATTACAATCCTTATATAATATATAATTATTATAACTTGTACATCATTGATACAACACTCAAATGACATAATTCTTTAATATCAAAATAAGAACACTAGTCATTACTCTTCATCAATGGTAATATAAAAACTTTATTACTATCCAACAGCATCATTTGTGGTATAGTCTGATGATTGGGACATTGATTTGCATCGAGTCCTAACTCCTTGAAGATAAAGCATTGTACCTTTGTAACCTTTTTCTTACCCTTTAAGCCACGTACTTGGTGTCCTTTTTCTCCACAATTATAAAAAACTACAATTACATTCAATATTTAACCAAGGTGATTCTTTCCACAGTTATCACATATGGGAATCCTTCTTTCCCTTATTCCCTTTATCCATATTTCTCTCTACCATCCTTTTATTTTATGACTTCCCTTCAAAGCCATTGGACTCAGATAATTATTTAATTATCTTATTAACACATGATAATATTTCTTTATATAATGATAATACGCGGGAGACTATTTCCTTTCTAAATGTTGTCTTAATACCCTGAAAGATATGATCCTTTTTACTCTTTGGATCATGCATATTGTTGGACTTCTCATTCCATCTACTAGGTGCCATTTCTAAACAACAGAATGCACTAGGTTTTTTTATGAATAGGAATTCAAAATTCCAAACCTGAAAAATACCTAACATAAATGGAAATGATTATGCATATAATCTATAATCATAAAAAATATTTCCATTGAGGAAGTATTTTCCCCTAAATCATTCATAATGTCTTGTAAATAAAATGTAAATTATCCTAAGCATATCCCCCGGAAGTGTTGTAACCAAGAGTGAAACCAAGCCCGTTGTCATGTACTAGGATACCTTGGGTCAAGCCAAAAACTCATCGTCGAAGTTTTCACTCCTAGGTACATCTGTGCCAGAGCCGTCTCTACCTTCTTGTATCCAGACAGTGATTTATTTCATGGAAAATTCACAAAATCTCTACATTACCAAAATTCTAGGATGTTCTTCTATACTAATCCTCAAAATCTATTATATGGAATATTCTCTAATAAGAGTTTTTATGAATCTAGTTTCCAAGGTTATTTCTAAACATCTTCTGATACCAACTGTAACACTCTGACCCCAGTTACCTAGAGTCGTTGCATTATTTTAATGCATTGGCATGATTACAAAGAATCAAGTCCTAAAGTGCTGATCAGTTTAGCTGTCTTGTAAAATATATTACATACATGAACGTTACATTACAATATAAAATGAAAAACAAATGCAACATTTTCTCCATTTACCACATTCATATCCCTTATATTATCCCTGCAGGTCAGTCATAATATACTTCTTCACATCCTGTGAAAAATTAAACATAGAAAGAGGTGATCTCAGATGATCAGTAAGGATAACAATATAGAGGAACCTTTCATAAATGAACATAAACACTTAAGAAAATGTGTAAAACTAAAACAAAATCCCTTTAAACTAAAAATTCAGCCTAAAATGGAAAATAAAAGACAAATAATTCCATTTACTTATTCACATGGATATTCTACTAGTCGAATAATCACATGTAATATCAATAGCTATTTTCGTATTGATGGAATGCATAATACCGGACATTATAACCACATAGTCAATGCCTCGTTCCAAGACTACCAATAATATTTTGTCATGGCCTTGTGCCAATACACTAGTTTTTCTTGTGAGACCTACTAACATATCGAGGAGCTATAGTAGGCTCCACCAGTCACTTATAAGTCCAATACATTCCTCATATGAAAATGTTGAAACATAACATAAACATTCGTATTAAAACTAGCATACTTAATGTTAATACTATAACCATAAATCATTAATGGTGAAAAAATCACACATTCATAGTCAATAATATCATAACTCATTCAATATAATATTAGAGATTTTATTTATAATAAATCAACCACAATCAAGAATAATATCCAAAAGTATGTTGACATAATTGAAACTGATTAGTAAAACTATTTGAGAGAAATATCCCTTTTTCATGGAAACTTTTTAATGTCACACAATTTATTGAGGAATAAATTTAAAATACATTTTTCAATCAAAGTGTCTCATACACTTTGAAGCTTTCAAAATAATTAACATTTTAAAACATTCATGTCCATATAAATAAATCCTTTAAAACTCATTTTTAAAACATGGAAATTAATTATAATGATTTAAAAGAATAAATATTTAAACCATTAAAATGATATTTTAGTTGAATAGTCCCTTAAAAATAATTATTTTGAAAACTACTTTATCTAACATGGACATGGATAATAAATATGTCCCAGTAAATACTTACACAAAAACAATCTTGAATAATAATGAGATTGAAAATTAACCCTTACCTTGTACTTTTCTTTTGTCGAGGGTTTGTTAACCTATTTTATAATATTTAAATCATTGCTATTAAATTATAAAAGAACCACATACATAAATATGATATCATTTATGATCTTCTAATATTGCTTTGTTAATAATATTTTAGTAGTATCATTGTTTCAGGTGTTAACTGATTAATTTTCCTTTATAAGTTTTGTTACGTAAGCCATGTTTGTTATGGATAGGTTGTATATGATTCATATACATAATTATATTAAGTTCTTATACATTATATTTAATAATAAAATGAAAATTATTCTTGAATGGTTACGATGGTTAATGAATCTCATCGCGTTCGTGGAGACGGTAATCCGTGCGTACGCACAAACGCTACTTCCATTTCATTTTTTAAAGGAATTAAATCCAAATGGTACATAGGTATATTATTATTATAGTATTATATAATATTTTATATATGTTATGTATGTTCATTAACACCATCCTTTATACGTTTCATGTATCGTATGAACGAGTCATATCACTTTAAGGGGGCGGTAGTGCGCACTTCCTCAAATTAAATTATCGTATATATATATAACATGAAAGGAATAAATATATGCCATAAAAGATAATTACAGAAGATTATAGATAAAATAAATATCAAAAATATCATATATAATTACAGTGAAATCATGATGTCCACCATAAGAGGTGGTAGTAGAAGATTGAACAATCATCATTTCGTGAGGTAGTAGTTCGCCATCCACAGAAACATTATGTTCTATAGCCATTAGATGGAGGTGTGTGTAATTTTAGTTCAAATACTACTCATAACATGAACCTAGTATACTAGGGATATTGTTGTTTCTATAAAATAAAGTAATAAAGAGAGTTTAGGGGGTTGGAGAAGTAAAATAAAAGAAAATAACTTAAGAAGAGATGTTGCCATTAAATTGGGTAACTCCCTTTTGTTTGAACCAAAAAGATTCCTTGAAGTGCCTTATTCAAAGGTTAAGGATTCTAAGAGGAATAGAGGCATGTAGGTAGCTTAATTGGGAAGAGGTTTGATGAGCCAAGGGTTTTGAGAGGTGTGAGAAATGGGTTTGAAGTGAGGGTTTTTTATAGGGGGCTTTTTTTGGAAAGTTTGAAAATATAATTTTATTATATAATAATATTCAGTTTCTAAAGATCCAATACTCGTTAAATTCAATGATAATATGACTCATGTTTGAAATAAAATCATAAAATAATAATTTGATAGGTTTTTAATATTTTTTTAATTTTTATAATCTCATTTATTTAAATCATTCATTAATGATGTAAACACTCCATCATTATTGTGTCATAAATAATATTATTTATATGATGTCTAAAAATAATTAAAAAAATATCATGATGTAGGAAATATTTTTATATTTCAAATAAATATTTATAGTCGAAAAGATAACTTATGTAACCCCTTGTAAAAAATTTTACTAAAAGATATACATTTGTGTCATTTGTGTCTTTACTTTAAATTAATTAATATAAAATGTCATTATCACTCTCAAGTTTCTCCATGTGGTCCCAAAATTGACTCAAGGATGCCCATGGTCGGACATGAATCAACCAATAGGAATATAATGAAGGACCCCGGGACACCCTGAGAGGGGAGGGGTGAATCAGGGTGACCACTTTTTCTTTTAATTTGTTGGATCTTGTTCCCACGTTGGTAGGAACTTGTTGAACCTGTATGATGATTACGATCAAAATGAAAACATTCACATGCACAGAGAAGACACAGTCATTTTTACTTGGTTCACCACTAATGGCTACGTCCAAGGAGCATACGCCGACAGGTTGCCGGTCGTACCTAAATCCACTATGCTTCACTAGCTGCGGATACAAAAGTTCGGGTACAGACACTCTGTCCCAGGCTCACTGCCTTTACAATAGTTCAGGGATAGCTCACTGCGTCCCTCGGGTCACTCTCGTTGACTCCCCCTAGCTCACTGCCGTTGGTGAAGTCCCACTCAGTTTATAGACGTGTAGGTCTCTTCTTCATTTGCATAAGAGTGCATCCTTTGTTGAATGTAGATGCTCTATTGAAGTCTGATTCTCACCAGAAGAAGAATATCACTTTTCCTCGAATGAATCGAGTAGTTTCTCGGCTTTCGTGCAGCTCCAGTAAGGCAGGCGTGCTTCAATAGTGTATAGGTCTCCTCTTCAAGCCCGGCGCGCAAGTCTCCCGGCGGCGCGCAAGTCTCAGGCGCGCAAGACTAAACTGGCGCGCAAGTGTCACTGAAGCACCTGCGCGACAATGCCTTCTTGAACTAAAAACTTGCGCGATCCACTTCCTTTATCTTCCAAACTGCCTTGGGAGAACAGCCAAACACCGGCGCGCAAGCTCTACTTGCGCGACAAAACAACCACCTGCGCGACTCAACCACCTGCGCGACGAGAGCTCGAACAATCTCTCGGCCTTGAACTCTGTTCGAAATGAGGAGGGGTGGTCCAGTATTTATAGGAAAACTGGACCCCCTGCGCGGCGGCGCGCAAGTCCCTCGACGGCGCGCAAGTCCTGTCTCCAGATCCTCTGTCGCGCAAGTTACTTGCGCGACCCAACCAACACTTGCGCGACCTTCTTTCCATAGCCAAATTGTGATGTTCTGATCCTCAAAAACATATGGCGCGCAAGTCTTTCATCCTCCAAGAGCTCGGCACGCAAGTATCTTTTCCAAAAACACTTTACTTTATTTACGGATTTTCAGGCCCAAAAATTTGGCAAACACTGGGAAACAGCGCCACCTTCACTACTGTTTTCTTCCTGAACGGTATGATCGATTTGTTGGTTCACACCCTGAACTTCCACTGAGGATTGACAACAAACACAAACCATACACCAAATCATGCTTTGAAGAACCTGGTTCCAACAATCTCCCCCTTTGGGTTTGTTGGCAATCAGAATAAATTCAATAGATCTCCAACCATGAGCAAATCCAAAACGCAAGAATCAACTCGGCTAACACTCTAAGTCTATGTGAGCAATGCTCGGTGTAGAAAACAAGAGAGAAATCTTGAATTGGGTCTTAGTGTGTTGAAATCGTACACGAAATTCTTCATCCCGATGTTATCCTTATTAAACTTCTCATCACAAGCTTACACTTCTCATCACATCCTTATTAAACTTCTCATCACAAGCTTACACTTCTCATCACAGAAGAATTTCTTGCCTTGAATTTATTTCTTTCTCCCCCATTGACAATAAAACCAAAGGCCGAAAAGTTTGTTCAACGTTCAGCTCAAGCCATACTCCCCCTGGATAGTATCTCCCCCATAAACCTGCATCACAGCCATAAACAGATAAAAACAGTCAAAACACACGGGGAGAGGGGACTTCCGGAGCCTCCTTATGCAGTAGGAGGTGGTCGAACACCGAGGTTCAACCGATGCTTCTCGAACACAGCCGCGGACAATGGCTTGGTTAGGATATCAGCCACTTGCTCATTAGTTCCAACATGATCCATTTTAATCACGCCTTGTTCAACCTTTTCTTTGATAAAATGATACCGTATTTCAATATGTTTTGTACGAGAATGCTGAACCGGATTCTTCGTAAGATCAATTGCACTTTTGTAATCACAATAAATCACCATTGGTTGCTGCACCTTATCACCAATATCTGTTAGCTGCTGCTTCATCCAAAGAAGTTGAGTGCATGCTTTTGTGGCAGAGATATATTCAGCTTCAGCAGTACTAAGAGAAGTACTTTCTTGTTTCTTGCTCAACCAGCCGACACATTTCTGCCCAATATAGAAAGCTCCACCACTAGTGGACTTTCTATCTATGACATCACCAGCCCAGTCAGCATCAGAAAATGCTGATAATTCACTGTCCCTGCCTGCAGCAAAAAATAACCCGAAGTTATGTGTACCTTGAATGTACCTCATGATTCTTTTTACTGCTGCCATATGTTCCTCCTTTGGATTACTCTGAAAGCGAGCCGCAAGGCATGTTGCAAAGACAATATCTGGCCTTGTCGCTGTCAGGTACAGTAGGCTGCCAATGATCCTCCTGTACATGGTGGGATCAACAGAGTTCCCATCCTCATGCTTTCCAAGTTTAGTTCCAACTGCAATCGGAGTTGACATTGGTTTGGAGTCTTGCATATTGAACTTCTTCAGCAGCTCTCTTGCATATTTTTCCTGAGAAATGAATGTGTATTCCTTCTTTTGAATCACTTGGAGCCCCATGAAATATGTGAGCTCCCCAATCATAGACATTTCAAATTCTGATTTCATGTGGTTGGCAAATTCATCCACTGATTTCTTCCTACTGCCACCAAATATGATATCATCAACGTAGACAAGAACCATGAATTGATCTTTTGGAGAATTCTTCACATAGAGATTGTGATCAACTCCTCCTCTTTTGAATTCCAACTTCTTGAGATATGAATCTAGCCGTGAGTACCACGCCCGTGGTGCCTGCTTCAAACCATATAGAGCTTTCTTTAGTTTGCAGACCTTTGTTTCATCGGTACCCAAGACAAAGCCCACTGGTTGTTCAATGTAGACTTCTTCTTCGAGTACACCATTCAAGAATGCTGTCTTGACATCCATTTGATATACTTTATATCCTCTTTGGAGTGCCATGGCAAGGAATAGCCTGATTGACTCCAGTCTAGCCACTGGAGCAAACGTTTCTTCAACATCAATGCCTTCAATCTGAGAGTATCCTTTACATACCAGTCGTGCCTTGTTTCTGATGAAACTTCCATGCTCATCAAACTTATTTTTGAAGATCCATTTGGTACCAATCACATTGTGACCTTCGGGTCTCTGGACAAGATCCCATGTCTGATTCTTATCAATCTGATCTAATTCATCATTCATGGCTTTCACCCAAGATTCATCTTTTGCAGCTTCTTCGAATGAGGATGGCTCTACAACTGATAGAAATGCAGATTGCGTGGTATTCCTCATCCTTCTGGTTTGAGTGGGTGCACTCCTATCCCCAATTATGTTGGATGGATCAATCTCAGCTCTTCGATTTCTCCTGCGAGGTTCAGTAGTATTCTCTTCAGCCATAGTTTCTTCTTCAGATTCTTCTTCTGAGTCAACATCATCATGTGATTGATGAGTGTTTTGAACAACTTCCTCTATTTCTGCATTTGTAGGTTCTTCATGTTCACATTCTTCATGACTTTCTATCACATCAGCATATGACGTCCGTGAAGCATTTGTGGTTTTCTCTTCAATTATCTTAACATCATTGCTTTCCACAATCCTTCCCAAACGATTGTTGAAACATTTGTAGGCTTTGCTGTTCATTGAGTAACCGAGGAAGATTCCTTCATCTGCGTTGTCACCATATTTCCCCTGATTTCCTTCTTTGTTCCTGATGAAGCACTTACTTCCAAAGACACGAAAGTATTTTAGAGATGGCTTCCGTCCATGCCACAATTCATATGGTGTCTTAGTCTCACCCATATAAAGTCCTGTTCGATTCTGAATGTACACTGCAGCTTGAACAGCCTCTTTCCAGTAATGTCGTGGAATACGACTCTCAATCAGCATAGTTCGTGCCATGTTGTTCACCTGTCGATTCCTTCGTTCAACAACTCCATTTTGTTGTGGAGTTCTCACAGCAGCTACCTCATGTTGTATCCCATGCTTCTCCAGATAATTTTCAAATTCAATGGACGTGTATTCTCCTCCATTGTCAGATCGCAACACTTTGATTGTTCGTCCAGTATCATTCTCGGCGATTCGCCGATATGTTTTCATGCAGTCAAGGACCTGTCGTTTCCGGTGAATGACCATCACACATGCCATTCGACTGTAATCGTCTATGAAAAGAACAAAGTACCTTTCTCCATGAGTCCCGGCAACATTTATTGGACCACAAACATCTGTATGAATCAGATCAAGAAGGTGAGATGCCTTTTTCTTCTTTGGCCGATATGAACTGCAGACCAGCTTCCCACGAATACAAGCATCACAGGATTTTTCACGCTCACGCTTCAAGTTGGGGATGTCCATGACAATTCTCAATTTTGATATTTTCTCCATGTCTTGTTGATTGATGTGTCCCAATCTCCGATGCCACAAATTGTTTTCTTCTTCAACAGTCATGTAACATACATTTTCTTCACTATCAACCTAATACAAGTTGCCTTCTGTTCTGCATCCTTTCATAAGTGAATTGCCGGTTTTTCCCTTGATGGTGCAGCCTTTCTGATTAAAAGTAACTATAAGTCCTGAGTCACAGAGTTGACTCACGCTAAGGAGATTATGGCGTAGGCCATCTACGTAAAGGACTTCAATCTTCTTTAGTTCTCCATTAGCTAATTGGGTACTTCCACTTCCTTTGATTTTCAGAGCCCCATCATTACCAAATCTTACTGTGCCATCAACATTCTTTATGATATTTGTTAGTAGGCCGGCATTACCCGTCATATGAGATGAACAACCGCTATCCAGAATCCAGGTACTGTTGTTCTTTGTAGCTTTGAGGGCTACCTCTGCAAGGTTCGATTTCTCAATCTTCTTCCTTTCCTTCCATGAGACATTAGATTGAGTATATAGGACTGATGGCCTTTCAACTATCTCTTCCGCATACCCAGGTTCTTCATAGTCAAAGTCTTCTGTGAGAGGTGAGAACCTGTTTAAAAGAGCAACACTGTCTTGCTGATGAGACTTGACTTGTCTTGAATTTCGGTATGAGGTGTCTATGTCTCTTCTCTGCCTGCAATTAACGGCCTTATGACCAAAGTTAGAACAACAAAAACAATATCCATAGAAATTATTTCTTCTATGAGAATTAGGATATGAGATTGTTCTCCTTTGTTGAGCATCTATATCTTCTCCATTCAGATAGCTTCTTGCCTCTTCACAATAAGACATGGTATGGCCCAGATAGCCACAGAACTGACACTTCATGAGAGGAAATGTCTTCTCACTTGAATTTCTCCTTATACCTTCTTCCTTAGGAGAATAGTAAGAATGTCTGTCATTTTTGAATGTTTGAGGATAATTTTCAGGTCTCCTTTTAGTTTGGATTTAGGGTTCCTTTTTCAGCACTCTAGGTAACATTTCTTCATGTTCAACTTTCATCTTTTCTTTCTTTTGGATCTTTTCACTTCCAGCAGTTGATGACTCAGCCTCACAGCCAATTCCACTCTTTCCCATGCAAGCAGGTCTTTGATCACTCAGGACTTTTCCAACCCCTTCTGAACCACACTTGGCTCTTGCAAGTAATTCTACATCTGAGAATCTTCCGAACTGTATTTTCTTCCTCGATTCTTTTGGAACTGATTCTGTCTCCATTTTACTCCTTAGAGTAACTACTTCCTCCTCAAGACCCTCAAAAGTCTTGGATTTTTCATCCAGTCTGGATGTGAGGTCATTGATGACCTTTGCCTGCTCTTCAATTCTCAGCTTCAGATCAACTGCATCATCATTGCTTTCAATTATTTTAGACTGTACCTTCACAAATTCTTCCAGTCGTTCAATTTCAGCTTCAAGTTGATCAACATATTCAGTTGATTCTTCCACAATTGATTTCCACTTATTGCAGCTCTTACATTTAATCTTAAGCTTACTAACTGCATCCTTAAGTTGCACCTCAGGATCTACACAAGTTCTCAGTTGTTCTTCACCATCAGTATCTTCTGACTTTTCAACAGTGGCCATCATAGAATCATGGTTCCCAGTTTTGAATTCTGGTTCTTCTTCATCACAGAATTCATTTTCATCTTCTTCCTCTTCACAGACAAAACTCTTCTTTTGCATTTTCTTACCAGATTTGAATTCTCCCCTTTTGAAGAACCTTCTTTGAGGCTTCTTGAAGTTTTCATCTTCACTGTCATCATCATTGATATTCTTCAAGCACTGAGAAGCAATATGCCCAACTTTTCCACAACGGAAACATGCGAGAGGTAACTTCCCTTTGAATTTCCCTTTCCCCTTCTGGAACTTCTTTGCAATGAGAGAAAGAATTTCTTTCTCTTCGTCATCATCACCGCTACTATCCTTTGAGATTTTCAATTTATCCATGGCCTTGAATGCCATTTCCTTGCTCACCCGAGTCGTAGCATCTTCTGGTTCGACTCTCATTTCATAAGCTACCAAACTGCTCAGTAAGTCATCTAGAGAAAGTTTGGAAAGATCTCTTTCCTCAAGAGCTGACACCTTCGCATTATACAGAGGTGGAAGTCTTCTTAATATTTTCTTTACAATATCAATGTCTTTGATTTCTTCGCCCAGACCCCGAATTGCTCCAACCACTTCAGTAATTCGATTGAAGAAAGAGTCTGCATTCTCGTCTGGATGCATCTTCAGATCATCAAACCGATTGTGTAGCACTTGTAGTTTCGCCTCCTTCACTTTTCTATCACCTTCATAAATATTCTAAAGTTTATCCCACATAGATTTTGCTGAGGTGCAATTCATCACCTTCAGGTAAATCTGATCAGAAAGGGCTGCAGTGAGAGCATTCTGTGCTTTAGCATCTGCATCAAGAAGTTTCCTGTATGTTTCAGTCATAGCCAGACCTGTTGGATCAGTGACATGTATTCCTTGAACAGTAGAAAAAAGAACTTCCATTCCAAGAGATCTTAGATGAGATCTCATTCTGTTCTTCCAGATCTGGAAATTGCTTCCATCGAAGTGAGGGACTCCCCTGACATTGATCGCGTTTTCCATGACGAAGAAGGTCAGATTCAACGCCAGCAACCTGCCTCTGATACCACTTGAAGGACCCCGGGACACCCTGAGAGGGGAGGGGTGAATCAGGGTGACCACTTTTTCTTTTAATTTGTTGGATCTTGTTCCCACTTTGGTAGGAACTTGTTGAACCTGTATGATGATTACGATCAAAATGAAAACATTCACATGCACAGAGAAGACACAGTCATTTTTACTTGGTTCACCACTAAGGGATACGTCCAAGGAGCATACGCCGACAGGTTGCCGGTCGTACCTAAATCCACTATGCTTCACTAGCTGCGGATACAAAAGTTCGTGTACAGACACTCTGTCCCAGGCTCACTGCCTTTACAATAGTTCAGGGATAGCTCACTGCGTCCCTCGGGTCACTCCCGTTGACTCCCCCTGGCTCACTGCCGTTGGTGAAGTCCCACTCAGTTTATAGACGTGTAGGTCTCTTCTTCATTTGCATAAGAGTGCATCCTTTGTTGAATGTAGATGCTCTATTGAAGTCCGATTCTCACCAGAAGAAGAATATCACTTTTCCTCGAATGAACCGAGTAGTTTCTCGGCTTTCGTGCAGCTCCAGTAAGGCAGGCGTGCTTCAATAGTGTCTAGGTCTCCTCTTCAAGCCCGGCGCGCAAGTCTCCCGGCGGCGCGCAAGACTAAACTGGCGCGCAAGTGTCACTGAAGCACCTGCGCGACACTGCCTTCTTGAACTAAAAACTTGCGCGATCCACTTCCTTTCTCTTCCAAACTGCCTTGGGAGAACAGCCAAACACCGGCGCGCAAGCTCTACTTGCGCGACAAAACAACCACCTGCGCGACTCAACCACCTGCGCGACGAGAGCTCGAACAATCTCTCGGCCTTGAACTCCGTTCGAAATGAGGAGGGGTGGTCCAGTATTTATAGGCAAACTGGACCCCCTGCGCGGCGGTGCGCAAGTCCCTCGACGACGCGCAAGTCCTGTCTCCAGATCCTCTGTCGCGCAAGTTACTTGCGCGACCCAACCAACACTTGCGCGACCTTCTTTCCTTAGCCAAATTGTGATGTTCTGATCCTCAAAAACATATGGCGCGCAAGTCTTTCATCCTCCAAGAGCTCGGCGCGCAAGTATCTTTGCCAAAAACACTTTACTTTATTTACGGATTTTCAGGCCCAAAAATTTGGCAAACACTGGGAAACAGCACCACCTTCACTACTGTTTTCTTCCTGAACGGTATGATCGCTTTGTTGGTTCACACCCTGAACTTCCACTGAGGATTGACAACAAACACAAACCATACACCAAATCGTGCTTTGAAGAACCTGGTTCCAACATATAACACATTTTTGTGAAATTTAATATTATTATAATAATATTTGTTTACCCTTATTTACCAGATTTACCCTTTATCCATGGTAAATAAAATATTTACTGAAGTAAATATTCATAATGTATAAAAATAAAAGTTACCTATTTACACAATTTGGAAATCCTAATTCCAAACATGGAATCCATTTCTCCAAATTCAAAACACAAAAGTGGTAGAAATTAATTTAAAATTAATTCTTGTTTTAAAAAAATCATGTTTTTAAGAAATAATAAATATCACAAGATTGATACTTGTTTATATCCAGTTTAAATGTTAAATTGCATAAAATGAACTAAATTATATTAAATGATAAAAATATAATCTAATTATACTTTAAAACCACTCAAATTTATAATTTAACACTATAAATTTTTTCGATTAAAAAAGTTGTTTTCAATTATAGTTTAGTATTTTTCACTTTTCATCAAAATATGAAAGTTATCAGAAAGGTACTAAATATTAATCCAAAATAAATTTTTATGTCCCAATTTTAAATATTAATTTAATTTCATTAATTTGAATATATAAAAGGGTCAAATATTGGTTTTAAAAAAGGTTTTCCATTAAAATGTGGTAAAATTTCATTTTTTGAGAAATACTTCCTTTATCATAAAAAATGAATTTGTTCTCATATTATGTCTAAGAAACACATAATATGGATTCTAAAATTAAATGGAGTACATAAAATATAAAATTCAGTTAATAATATTCATAACAGGTTTTTGAACAGCTAGTTTGGTAAGTTGTGGTGCGCCCAAACTTGGTGTTGCATGTAGCGCAAGTTATTGAATTTCTTTGAAGAGATAACATACTATAAAATCTTGGGGTGTTACTAGATGTCACACTTGGACTTCATAAACTCTAACACTCATTCCATGGTGATGGGTGAGCCATAGGATGAATAAAATAGTGTCTATATGTTATCAGGATAATGAATTTATTCGATATGGAGATGTGAAGATGTGTTTTGGAAGTGATAGAATCTAATCTCCCCAGCTCGATAGAACAAGGTCTGTGAGCCCAATAAAGATTTAGGTGTCTACTAAAAATTATTATGACAATATTCAAGGTATACCACCTCCACTCTGAACACAGGTATCCCATTTAAGCGGTCAATAAGAAAACCTATAGATACTGATTTATTTTAAATAATTCATCAATAATCCCAATAACTCTTAATTTTTCTTTGTAAACTACCCCTAGGAACATTGACCCCAATGCTTTTGTGAATTTTCCTTCTCATGGGCAGGAAAACAAGTGATTAATATGATGGAATTGTGGTCATCTACGTCCTCTGCTTGTCACAATGGGTTTGGGCCCTCAATAATACCACCCACCATTCACTGGGAGTAAGTAGGATCCTTAAGATCCTATAAGTAGTGAGACGGTAACTGTCGGTTAACCCCTTACAGTTTCCTCTCAAGCCATGTTATTGCCTAATGTCCCCACCAACCTAATAAAAATAAATATGACACAACCCTTTCAGATGGAAAAGGATCAAAACTCATGATCATGGTTCAAAAAATTTAATAGTTCTTTGGAGACACTATATAGATCCAGCATTGGATCTACTACCACATATGACTATATTATCACTATCGGCTTGACAATAAAGGGCCAATAAAGCACTAAATAGATGATTCTGCCTTCCCCATATAAAATTATGGAACTTATATCATTTATATGGGTTTATTTTTTCTAAATATAAATATCATAATAAATAGGTAAGGTTTTCACTAATGTACAAACTATTGTGAGTTGGGCGGAAAAATCGTAGGCCAGCATAGAGAAAGCATGGAGTCGAGTCTCATAACATTGGTGGGATCCCTATTTCTATATACCCACTATCATATATCATTTCATATCTAATATAAGTACTTATTTTAAGGACTATGGGGAAGTCAATCAATCTCATTGTCAATTGAAATTAAGTGGGAATAGTAGAATTCAAGGGTTGTATTAATGTGAGTTGGTTAGGTCAAGGACCTGGGGAAGTCTGGACTTCATAGACATTAAACTGAGCAGATGGGACTATCTATTCACAGTGCTAGTCAACCTCGATTTACCCATTGATATGGACTCTCTATTATATCATTTAGTAGGCTTCAACATGCCTATTCCATTTGTAGATATCTATTTCAAAAGACTTTGGAATTGGTCAATCACTAAGGGCGATGTTATGTTAGAATTTTATTAAAATGAATAGAATGAATGTGATTGATAGGGATAATGAACTGATCACCAGTATGGCATATTCGGGAGGAGAAGAAAAAGGTATAACACAACTATAATTCTATTTCAGATCCCAAAAAACGAGTAATGAAAATGGTTGACACAACAAGGTAATTGACCCTACTACTAACTTCTCTTTCCTAATATCCGGTATAAAATATTTCTTGTCAATAGGTCATGTCAATATTTATCAATTCCTATAACTATAAAATAAAATATTTAAGTGGTACTAGATAACAACATTACTGGATTACAGGGAACTCTCCTTAGCTTGAAGAGGGAATGATAATATACTCGATGAATGGAATCATTTTTCTCTGGTTCAAGAGAGTAGATCCCGATACAAAGGGACATGAACTTATCTATGTGTGAATATAGAAATACAATTATGGGGGTTAATTCATTATATAATAGAGAATTATAGGTATAATTCATATAATTCATAAGGAATATGGAAGAGGCATTATGTCGACAATGAACTCAAAAGTTTGTCTTTTTGTTAACCTTCTTTTGCTTTAGTTAATGTCCCATTTTTAATGCCTTGTTAGATATCCTATTGTTATGAATTTCAATATTGAGTGTAAGTAAATCATATAATAATATAGGTTTATAGGGAATACTACTAATCATTTGTTTGAAGGACCTTTCTATAAGTGTCAGACTAGCTTGACCTGGACTGACTCATTGCTAAGAGCTCATCCCAAGAGAACTTGGAAAAGTATAAATGAATGTATGTTATTATGTAAGAAATCAAATCAAGTAAAATTTTAGGTTATATCCTCAATAATTATCTATCATCTTGACTCATCAGTGACCTTTGATTCTTTGATGGCCCACATCCCTACTTTCCTAAATCCAAAACTCTAATAAGAATGATGGAATGTTTTGGAATTGATCATTGTAAGACATGTTCTGTTAGTCATTACCATAGGGTGACTTGATAAATTTTTAAGTGGAATTTTGATATCCCTTAAGCTTCAAGATATCTGGTTTCAAGCATTGATGGAGTTCCTATGACTTCAATATAGAGGTCTAAAATAAGATGATCGTTCATCAGGGCCTTCAGTAACTAAGATGCAATCATATGCATAATCAAGCTAATATTATTCCATAGAAACTAAAGTAATATGTGATGAAAGTGTTCACCTTATTTTGAAAACATGAACAATTAAACATAGCATATATGGAATGAACTATTAGAGACGAGAATGTGGAAAACGCAGCAATCTACACTAATAAGAAAGAATTTTAGTCCTTACACATGAATATTTTTGATTTAGAGGTTCAACTTTACATTATTTGGAATGGAATCACTGATTTAGGTAGGAAATAAGGGGTAATGGAACTTGGTTCATTCTTTTCTTTGGAAAAGTAAGGTAAGGAAGTTTCTTAACTTATTGCTTTTAAGACATCTTCATTTATGAAATTAGAACCTTGACTATATGGATTATGGATGGTCTTTATTTCATCTAGCTTTAGGGAGAAAGGAAAAAAAGTATATTATTCTAAAATCCATTTGTATAGATACCATGGATCCTAGTTCTAAAGTGTATACTGACCAAAAATATTGGATGATGTATAGAGTTTGGCCAATCCATAGACAAAAATATTTTTGTAACCATCAAACTCAACTGTCTAAATAGAGAAAAAAGCTATACAGTGACACTATTGTGGTCTTCCTCATATATTTAATCTTTATATCTAATCCAAATCTATGAAAACTGTGTGGATATCTGCTAATCAGATGATAATAAGCATAAAAACTAAGGCCCATATGGAATTTCTTTCAACATGGGACATGATATTTTTTTCAAAGCTTCTTTACACTAGATAGGTGGCTCTTAGAATGTATTACACATTACATTATAATTATACTTTTAATATTAAGGAGGATAACAACATACATATATTTTAAATCCATTTTCTTAATTGTATTTCAAAACATATGGTCAAGAAAAACTAACACTTTTTGGATCTATCATTTCAAGAGAAGTTAGTATAATATTGGGAGTAATTAGGTTGGAGTGCAGTTAATAGTCAAACTAAAACCAAAATCCAGTCCCAAGTAACCCTACCCTGTTATTTTATGGAGACATTATATTCTAGAATACCTACTAAATTAGAAATATAGAATAAGGATTGGAAGGAAAGAAGAACCTTATACATACAAATACATGACTTTTTCCCTATTTTCCTAGATTTAAATTGAAACATCAACCCCTATAGACCAGGTATATCTATATGATCTGATAGATGAAATAGTAAGATATAGAGTTTTAATAGCTTCATTTTTATCATCTCACATCCTTTCCTTTTATGGTTTCAACCGACTCTTTAGAATATACATTAACACATATCAGAGGCTCAACAAGTAGCTACATGCATATAGGAGGGAACCAATTCTTTTATCAGAGATCAAAACATAGATGATATATAGACACAAGGAAGAATCAACCCAAACTCATGAAAAGAGACACAATCTCAAAGTATTAAACCCTTCTAGGGAATTCATCTACACACGGTAGACAACTATTAGAAAGAAATAAATTCTAGGTCAAGCGTTGTTCTCTCTTCTCATAGTCCATATACTGGTTGATGGTGGATCTGGTATTTTTTTTATTTATTTCAAAACCTCTCTTTCTTAAAGAAACGAATCCACATAGTAATTGGTGACTGACACTATTAGAAAGTGAATTAGAATAGGACCGAGGGTGTAGCTTGAATCACAGGTATACTTATCTCCTTCCATGTCTTATTTGGGATACAATACCTGCTTAATGAATCTCAGGTCCTCCTTGATTACTGATTGCCTAGTCCTTCCATGTTTCTCATTGAACAGATTCTCACTAACCAGACCCGAAAGGATCTGGTCAGTGAAAACCTTTTCTTTTCCTGGTTCTCACTGAATAGGTGTTCACTGACCAGACCTGGGAGGACTCGGTGAGTGATAACTTGGTCCTTTCCTATTTATCATTAAATAGGTGATCACTGACCAAACATGAGAGCTAGAAATGACCAGGAACTAGGAAATTCTTGAATTGGTAAATTCAGATTTATTTGGTCCCTTAAAGACAAGAACACTTAGTGGTTCTATCTACTTTTTCAGTTTAATTGATGATCACTCAAGATATTTATTCCTTGAATTATAAATTATACCTTTAAGTATAAAGTCCAAGTGTTTAATGTGTTCAAATAGTTTTAATCTTCTATTGAAAGGAATGAAATTGAAGTGCATTCAAACAAATAATGGTGGTGAATACTCAGGGCCATTTGGTAATATTTTAGGAAATAAGGTATTTGGAAACAGAAAAAAACCTTCAAAGACATTAAATTTGAAAGGATTATCTGGGAGGATGAAAATTACATTGGTTGAAAGAGTGATATGTTTCTAAACACAATTAAATCTTACATGATCCTTCTTTGGTGAAGCTTTGACCACGGTTGTGCATGTGTTGAATCTTTCACCATGCATCCCTTTAGAATTTTATTTTCAAAATTAGGTTCATATTTAGATAGGTAAGTATGTTTATTTTGATTATTTGTGTGTCTTTGGATATAATTATTTTGTGCATATTCCCTAGATAAGAGGTCATGGTCAAATATTGATGTGAAGACACACCAATTTGTTTTGTGGGTTATGGTCATGATTAATTTAATCACAAGTTTTATGATCCTATTGGGAAGAAATTCATTAGAAGAAATGATGTTTTTTCATGGAAGATCAAAAAATAAAGGGACAAAGTAGAGAGGTTACGGTCATAGTCTATTGGTGAGTTGATTGATGAAGATATAGTTCATTCCATGCCATTTCCTAAAAATAATGATGACAATGTTAAATCGGTAATGTAGATGAGTCTATAAATGATGAGGCTAATGTGAGAAATCATAATCATGTACCATTATAACCTACTCCAGCAATTCCACTTAGGATATATACCTGAGTAAGACAATCATCTACTAGGTATTCTGCTATCGAATAGGCTTTGTTTACTGATGGTGGAGAACCTCAGACTTTTGAAGAGGCTAGGAGGAGTGAGAATGGAAATGAATGGGTTTATGAAATGAAATATGAATTGAATTCCTTGCATGAGATAAAAACATATGATCTTATGAAATTTCTTAAAGTTATGAAGTCTTTCAAAAACAAAAATAGGTGTGTTTACAGAGTGGAGAAAGAATAATTCACATCCATGCTATAATGATAGAATAGTGGTAAAGGGTTTTAGTCAGATAGCGATAATGAAATTTGATGAAAATCATGTTATGAAGATGTCACATATTTAAGAGATACATGATTTAGTTGGTAGTCTTAATCTTCATATTGAGTAGATGCATGTGAAACCATCCTTCCTTTTTGGTTATTTAGAGGATGATATTTACATGGAGGAAATAAAATTTTGTTTTCAAGTTGAAAAAGAAACTAAGAAATTAATTCTCCATGAATGAATTAGGACCAGTAAAAAAATCCTTAGAATGGTTATATAATGAGATATAGCTACAAAGAAGTTGTATTTTTTCACAAGATAAGTGTATTTAAAAAGTACCTCAAAGGTTAAGGATGGAAAATGATAAAGTGGTAAGTTCTCCCATCTAATATTATAAGTCATTTTCTTTCAAATCTATGAAAAAACATTGGAATTTTGTGAATTAGTGTAACGCCCCGACCCCAGCTGCCCAGAGTCGGTGCATTACTTCGTAACATTGGCATGATCACAAGAAAGATCAAATCTCGAAAGACCGATTGGTTTAGTAGCCTTGGAAACACTAGATATATTCATAAGTTTTACATTACATCATAAAATGAAAAACTACTACAACAACATAATGTTTCCACAGTCCACACTATAATCCCCTCATAATATCCCTGCAGGTCATTCATAACTTACATCTTCACTTCCTGGGAAAAATAAAACATAGAGAAGGGGTGAGCTCAAATGCCCAGTAAGGATAACAATATAGCGGAAACTTTCATAAATAAGAATAAACATTTAAGGCAATGTATAACTAAAACAAAAGCCTTTTAAATATTAACTTTCAACATGGTATGGCATAAATAAAATGAAATAATTCCATTTACTTATTCACATGGATATTTTACTAATCGAATAATCACATGCAAAAATCAATAACCACTTTCATAATGTTGGAATGCATAATGCCAAACTATCATAACCACATAGCCAAGGCCTCGTGCCAAGACTAAAAATAAGATTTTGTCAAGGCCTTGTGCCAAGACACTAGTTTGTCTCATGAGACCTACCGATGCATCGAGGAGCTATAGCGGGCTCCACCCGTCACTTATTAAGTCCAATGCATTCCCATATGAAAAGGTTTAAACATAACATAAACATTCGTATTAAAACTAGCATACGAAATGTCAATACTTTCACTATAAACTATGAATGGTATAAAAATAGCACATCCATAGTCAAACATATCACAAAACCTTCAATACAATATAGAAGTTTTGTATCATAATAAATCAACTTCAAATAATCTTAAAATCCATCAAAGGATGTTGACATAGATGAAATCAAAATTCTTTTAAAAGAAATATCTCCTTTTATTTTGAAATCATTTAAGATCCATATAAAATAAAACATTTTCTTTGAAAATATTCTTATAAGCTTGTAAGGGAAGCTTCGACGATTTTATAACGGCGGAAAATAACCGCACCCGCCGTATAAGTTAAAAAAAACATTCTTACCTCAATTCAGTCGAAAAGGTTAAAAAGGACCTTGTTTTGAAAACGACGGAAAGATTACTTTATAAACCTCTTATAAAAAGTCAAACAAGGGTATAAATGACTTTAACCCATATTCTTGTAAATAGTAAAAATGTTTTGAAATACATTTCAAGGAAACATGGATGTGGATGATAAAGAGATCCCAGTAGATTATTACGTATAAACAACCTCGGATAATGAAGAGATTGTGAAATAACCCTTACAATTTTGGTAACTTATGAAACATACAACCCATGAAAGAGGTATCATACAATGAATATGTAAATACACATAAATTAGAGTGTATTACACAAAGAATATAATTATGGTCAGTACATACACCACACAAAAGGTGATGGTGGCAATATGTCATGAATCTCACGGAAATAAGGAGTGAGATGAAAACCCCTTACCTTGTACTTTTCCTTGGTTGGGGTAGGTTAACCTCCTGTATAATAGTGAAATAATTGTTACTAAATTATACAAGAATCATATACATTAATATGATATCATATATGATCTTTTAATATTGATTTGATAATAATATCTTAGTATTATCGTCGTTTCGGGTGTTAACTTACTCATTTTCTTTATATGTTTTGTTACATAAGTCATGTTTGTTGTATCTTATTCATATCCAGAATGATATCAAGTCCGTAAACATCATTTTTAAATAATTAAATGATAATTATACTTGAATGGATACGATGGAGAATGAATCTCATCGCGTTCGTGGAGATGGTAGTCCGTACGTACGCACGAACGCTACTTCCATTTAATTTTTATTTTAAAAGAATCGAATACAAATGATACATAGGTATATTACTATTCCAGTATAATATAATATTTTATATATGTTACTTAAGTTCATTTACACCATCCTTTATACGTTCCATGTGTGGTATGAACGAGTCATATCATTTTAAGGGGGCGGTAGTCCGCACTTCCTCAAATGAAATTATCGTATGTATATACAACATGAAACGAATAATGGTATGAAATAAAATGGAATTACAGAAGCTTATATATAAAATATATATCATTAATATCATATTTAATTACAGTGCCATCATAATGGCCACCATGAGAGGCGGTAAGATGTATTTGAACAATCATCGTTTCGTGAGGCGTTAGTTTGCCATCCACAGAAACATTATGTTCATCATCCATTAGATGGAGTTGTGTGTATGTGTAGTTTGAATACTTCTTATAACAACATCCTAGTATATTGAGGATACTGGTGTTGTTACAAAATAAAGGAAATAAAAAGAGTTTGGGGGTTGAAGAAGCAAAATAAATGAAAATAATTTAAGAGAAATCGTTAACTTTAATTTAGGTAACTCACTTTGGTTAGAACCAAAGGACTTGTTGAAATGCTTTCTGCCTAAGGGGAAGCTTCAAGGAGGAGGAGAGGGATGTGGGGAGCTTATTTGGGTAGAGTTTGGACGAGCCAAGTGGCTTGAGAGGTGTGAGTAATGAGTAGAAGTGGTCTCCTTTTATAAGGGGGAGGAGGGGCTCTTTAGGAAAGAGTGAAAGTATTACTTTATAATATAATTATATTCGGTTTATAATGGTCCAAAAATCATTGAGGTCGAAGATAAGATGACTCATATTCTAAATAACATCAACCAATAAGAATTGGACAGGTTTTAGATAATATTTTAATCATTATAATCTTATTTATTTAAATGATTTATTAATGAGGTAAACATTTCATCATTATTGTGTCATTAATAATTTAAATTATTTGATGTCTAAAAATTATAAATAAAATATCATTATGTAGGAAATCTTTCTAGCTTTCTAATGAATATTTATAATCGAAAATCCAACATGTATAACCCTATGTAAAAATTGTTCTTCTAAAGGATGTAAGCTTATTCCATTTTTATTTTTATTTTAACTTTATTAATATAATGTGTCATTATCACTTACAAGTGGCTCCAAGGGGTCCCCAAATTGACCCAAGGATTCCCATGGTCGGGTATGTGTCCACCAATAAGGTTAGGACACGTTGTAGGGTAATTTTGTATTATTATAATATTATTTTTTTAACCCTTATTTACCGGATTTACCCTTTAACCATGGTAAATAAAATATTTACCACAGTAACTATTCAAAATGTCTAAAAATAAAAGTTACCTATTTACACAATTTGAACATCCTGATTCCAAATATGGAATCCATTTTCCTAAATTCAAAACACAGAAGTGGCAGAAATTAATTTAAAATTAATTCCCGCTGTCAAAACAAAAAGCGTGTTTTTAAGAGGTAATAACTATCAAAAGATTGACACTTGTTTATGTTCGGTTTAATTGTAAAATTATGTCCAATGACCAACATTATATTAAATGGTAAAAATATATTCTAAATATACTTTAAAACCACTCAAATTCACAATTTATCACTATTAATTATTTTGATTAAAAAAGTTGTTTTTAATTAAAATTTAGTAATTTTCACTATTCATCAAAATATGAAAGTTATCCGAAAAGTACCAAAATTTCACCTTAGGCTAAATTTGATATTCCGAATCCAAAAATGAAGTCCATTGTGAAATATAAAATATATATATTTTCAAAAAGTAGGTATTACTATTTATAACGGCTAGTTTGATTGGTTATGGTGTGTTAGAACTCGGTGTTGCGTACAACACACGCTATCACATTATTCAAAGGGAAACGTACCGTGGAAGCTTGGGGTGTTTCATTTTAAATTTTTTGATGTCCCCATTTAGTCAAAAAGTTTAAAATATTGTATTTAAAAAGGTTTCACTATTAGAAGTTGATAAAAGTGAAATACTGAAAATGAATCTGTTCTTGCATTATGACTAAGAAACTCATAATATGGATTCTAAAATTATAAGGATTATATAAAGTTTAAAATTTAGTTAATACTATTCATGACCTCTTTTAATGGCCTTTTTTTTGTAAGTCAAGGTGTGATTGAACTCGGTGTTGCGTGTAGTGCAAGTTATTGAATTATTTTTAAGAAATAACACACTATGAAATCCTGGGGTGTTACATTCTCCCCTCCTTCAATAAATTGCGTCCTCGCAATTTGAAATTGTTCTTCAAAAATAAAAGGTTGAAAATAGAAAATATATTTGTGGGAAAACCCACATCGGAAATTGGGTTACTAAAATTTAGTCTTAATATGAGGAAAAGAGAAATGAAAGGGTCACCACCAAATTATGATCTCGATTAGGAGAACATTGGTGGCATTTAGAGACATATAATTGGAGGAAAAATGTAAATATTTATAGGTATTGATTGAGGTCATCAATCACAAACAAGTGTAAAATTGAGGTCCTTAAATTCATCAATCTATGATGATTTGAAATACCATTGGTTCAACAAAACATAGGGTATTAGGATAACACATTTTTGACGTTTCAAAATATCTTAGTTGAAATCCCACATCGAAAAATGAATTAATGAGGACTCTATTTAAAATAAAAATTCGAAAGTATGAAGATTACCGAAAATAACACATACTAGGGTTCCATGTAGGAAAATATGGATATGGAGGAGAAATCTAACCATCAATTATCTGATGGAGAGTGGTAGAGAACATGGCTATGAAAAGGCCAACAATCCCAAAGCCATAAATTAGTGATGACTTAAGGTACCATCTTAGGAAAACATTTTTATTCTAAGTTTCTTTTCATAATATTGAGGAATTTATTTATGAGATTGGCTAAGATCATAAGAAGATATACTTACTTTATAATTAGAGTTTTATCCATTAATAAATTTCTACCACAAACTCATCTTTCACTCTAAAAGATAATAGAATGTAAAAAAAAATTCTATTTACACTATTCGTATAGGGTTCCAAAATAAACGAATTTATAATTCATCTACATGATCTTTTAATAAAAAACTACATTATTTAATCCAGGACATCTCTTGGGCCAGTGGTAGGTGGTACACCCTTGTCGCCCTTCGGTTGCGGGTTCAAGTCTTGCAGCCTTGCCGGACGCGACGGGTTGCCGCCCGACCTCCGGGTTGTCCTTTTATGGCAATCCAAAATAATCCAAACTAGAACTATCCAAAATACTTCTGTCCAAACTCATAGTCCAACATTTATAAGGAAGGTAAGCATAATGTAGATTCTTTTTACCCCGTAATAGCATATGAATACCTTCATCATGTATTCTTTTAATACACTGAAACATCCAGAATTACCATATTCCTTATTGATTACATTCATGCTCCCTTATTCCATATAGAAAGCTGGATATACTTCATTAATCCAAAAATGTTTTAAACCCCAAAAATGATGGAATATAAAAATCATTAATCAGTTCGAAGGTAGTAAAGAATATCCAATATAATTTATCCAAAACAATCATGTATTATTCCAAAATCACTACTTCGGTATCAGAACTATATTATGGTTTATCATTCTCTCAACCATATATTTTCCAAAAATTTATCCTGCTATTGAGTCACTTTTCTTTGTTCCACATAATCTCAAGTCCCTAATGAAATAGTACTGCAGTACAATCCTTATATACTCCATGATTATTGTAACAAGTACATTGTTGATACAACACTCAATTGACATAATCAACATAAGAACTCTAATCATTCCTCTTCATCTGTGGCAGTATCATAACTTGATTATTATCCAATAACATCATTTGCGGCATAGTCTGATGACTGGGACATAGGTTCGCATAGTGTCCAAACTCCTTGCAAATGAAGCATTGTACATTTGAAACCATTTTCTTACCCTTGCAGTCATGTACTTTGTGCCCTTTTCCTCCACACTTATAACAAACTCCCATTCCTTTCAGGCAAGTTCCAGGGTGTTTCTTTCCACAGTTACCACATATGGGAAAATTCTTCTTTTCCCTTTTCCCTTTATCCATCTTTCTCTCTTCCATCCTTTTCTTCTCTTGATTCCCTTCAAAGCCATAGGACTCAATAAACTCTTTACTTATCTTATCAACACATGATATTATTTCTTCATATGATGATAATACATGGGAGACTATTTCTCTTATAAATTCTAGCTTAAGACCATGAAAGATATGATCCTTCCTTCTCTTTGAATCATGTGTATTTTTGGAGTTCTCATTCCTTCTACTGGGCGCCATTTCTAAACAATGGAATAAACTAGATCAGTTTATGAATCAAAATACATAATCCCATACTTATAAAGCACTTAACATAAATTGAACTATTTATGGATATAATCCATAATCATAAAAATGTTTTCTTTGAGGAAGTATATACTCATAAACCCTTCATAATGATTTGTAAAGATAGTGAGAGTTATCCTAAGCATATCCCCCGGGAGTGTCGTAACCAAGAGTGCAGCAAGGCCCGTTGTCGTGCACCAGTTCCCGTTCGAGTCTAGCTCAAAGCGGTGTTTTCGGGTTTTACCCCTAGGTACATCTGTGCCAGAGCCGCCTCTACCTGCTCGTATCCAGACAGGGATGTATTGCTCGGAAAACTCACAAAATCTCTACAATACCAAAATTCTAGGAAGTTCCTCTATACTAATCCTCAAAGTTCATCTTAGGTCTACGTGCTCTAATCAGAGTTTATCTAAATCTAGCTTCCAAGGTTTGTACTAAACTTCCTCTGATACCAACTGTAACGCCCCGACCCCAGCTGCCCAGAGTCTGTGCATTACTTCGTAACATTGGCATGATCACAAGAAAGATCAAATCTCGAAAGACCGATTGGTTTAGTAGCCTTGGAAACACTAGATATATTCATAAGTTTTACATTACATCATAAAATGAAAAACTACTACAACAACATAATGTTTCCACAGTCCACACTATAATCCCCTCATAATATCCCTGCAGGTCATTCATAACTTACATCTTCACTTCCTGGGAAAAATAAAACATAGAGAAGGGGTGAGCTCAAATGCCCAGTAAGGATAACAATATAGCGGAAACTTTCATAAATAAGAATAAACATTTAAGGTAATGTATAAATAAAACAAAAGCCTTTTAAATATTAACTTTCAACATGGTATGGCATAAATAAAATGAAATAATGCCATTTACTTATTCACATGGATATTCTACTAATCGAATAATCACATGCAAAAATCAATAACCACTTTCATAATGTTGGAATGCATAATGTCAGACTATCATAACCACATAGCCAAGGCCTCGTGCCAAGACTACAAATAAGATTTTGTCAAGTCCTTGTTCCAAGACACTAGTTTGTCTCATGAGACCTACCGATGCATCGAGGAGCTATAGCGGGCTCCACCCGTCACTTATTAAGTCCAATGCATTCCCATATGAAAAGTTTTAAACATAACATAAACATTCGTATTAAAACTAGCATACGAAATGTCAATACTTTCACCATAAACTATGAATGGTATAAAAATAGCACATCCACAGTCAAACATATCACAAAACCTTCAATACAATATAGAAGTTTTGTATCATAATAAATCAACTTCAAATAATCTTAAAATCCATCAAAGGATGTTGACATAGATGAAATCAAAATTATTTTAAAAGAAATATCTCCTTTTATTTTGAAATCATTTAAGATCCATATAAAATAAAACATTTTCTTTGAAAATATTCTTATAAGCTTGTAAGGTAAGCTTCGACGATTTTATAACGGCGGAAAATAACCGCACCCGCCGTATAAGTTAAAAAAAACATTCTTACCTCAATTCAGTCGAAAAGGTTAAAAAGGACCTTGTTTTGAAAACGACGGAAAGATTCCTTTATAAACCTCTTATAAAAAGTCAAACAAGGGTATAAATGACTTTAACCCATATTCTTGTAAATAGTAAAAATGTTTTGAAATACATTTCAAGGAAACATGGATGTGGATGATAAAGAGATCCCAGTAGATTATTACGTATAAACAACCTCAGATAATGAAGAGATTGTGAAATAACCCTTACAATTTTGGTAACTTATGAAACATACAACCCATGAAAGAGGTATCATACAATGAATATGTAAATACACATAAATTAGAGTGTATTACACAAAGAATATAATTATGGGCAGTACATACACCACACAAAAGGTGATGGTGGCAATATGTCATGAATCTCACGGAAATAAGGAGTGAGATGAAAACCCCTTACCTTGTACTTTTCCTTGGTTGGGGTAGGTTAACCTCCTGTATAATAGTGAAATAATTGTTACTAAATTATACAAGAATCATATACATTAATATGATATCATATATGATCTTTTAATATTGATTTGATAATAATATCTTAGTATTATCGCCGTTTCGGGTGTTAACTTACTCATTTTCTTTATATGTTTTGTTACATAAGTCATGTTTGTTGTATCTTATTCATTTCCAGAATGATATCAAGTCCTTAAACATCATTTTTAAATAATTAAATGATAATTATACTTGAATGGATACGATGGAGAATGAATCTCATCGCGTTCGTGGAGACGGTAGTCCGTACGTACGCACGAACGCTACTTCCATTTAATTTTTATTTTAAAAGAATCGAATACAAATGATACATAGGTATATTACTATTCCAGTATAATATAATATTTTATATATGTTACTTATGTTCATTAACACCATCCTTTATACGTTCCATGTGTGGTATGAACGAGTCATATCATTTTAAGGGGGCGGTAGTCCGCACTTCCTCAAATGAAATTATCGTATGTATATACAACATGAAACGAATAATGGTATGAAATAAAATGGAATTACAGAAGCTTATATATAAAATATATATCATTAATATCATATTTAATTACAGTGCCATCATAATGGCCACCATGAGAGGCGGTAAGATGTATTTGAACAATCATCGTTTCGTGAGGCGTTAGTTTGCCATCCACAGAAACATTATGTTCATCATCCATTAGATGGAGTTGTGTGTATGTGTAGTTTGAATCCTTCTTATAACAACATCCTAGTATATTGAGGATACTGGTGTTGTTACAAAATAAAGGAAATAAAAAGAGTTTGGGGGTTGAAGAAGCAAAATAAATGAAAATAATTTAAGAGAAATCGTTACCTTTAATTTAGGTAACTCACTTTGGTTAGAACCAAAGGACTTGTTGAAATGCTTTCTGCCTAAGGGGAAGCTTCAAGGAGGAGGAGAGGGATGTGGGGAGCTTAGTTGGTCAGAGTTTGGACGAGCCAAGTGGCTTGAGAGGTGTGAGGAATGAGTAGAAGTGGTCTCCTTTTATAAGGGGGAGGAGGGGCTCTTTAGGAAAGAGTGAAAGTATTACTTTATAATATAATTATATTCGGTTTATAATGGTCCAAAAATCATTGAGGTCGAAGATAAGATGACTCATATTCTAAATAACATCAACCAATAAGAATTGGACAGGTTTTAGATAATATTTTAATCATTATAATCTTATTTATTTAAATCATTTATTAATGAGGTAAACATTGCATCATTATTGTGTCATTAATAATTTAAATTATTTGATGTCTAAAAATTATAAATAAAATATCATTATGTAGGAAATCTTTTTATCTTTCTAATGAATATTTATAATCGAAAATCCAACATGTATAACCCTATGTAAAAATTGTTCTTCTAAAAGATGTAAGCTTGTGCCATTTTTATTTTTATTTTAACTTTATTAATATAATGTGTCATTATCACTTACAAGTGGCTCCAAGGGGTCCCCAAATTGACCCAAGGATGCCCATGGTCGGGTATGTGTCCACCAATAAGGTTAGGACACGTTTTAGGGTAATTTTGTATTTTTATAATATTATTTTTTTAACCCTTATTTACCGGATTTACCCTTTAACCATGGTAAATAAAATATTTACCACAGTAACTATTCAAAATGTCTAAAAATAAAAGTTACCTATTTACACAATTTGAACATCCTGATTCCAAATATGGAATCCATTTTCCTAAATTCAAAACACAGAAGTGGCAGAAATTAATTTAAAATTAATTCCCGCTGTCAAAACAAAAAGCGTGTTTTTAAGAGGTAATAACTATCAAAAGATTGACACTTGTTTATGTTCGGTTTAATTGTAAAATTATGTCCAATGACCAACATTATATTAAATGGTAAAAATATATTCTAAATATACTTTAAAACCACTCAAATTCACAATTTATCACTATTAATTATTTTGATTAAAAAAGTTGTTTTTAATTAAAATTTAGTAATTTTCACTATTCATCAAAATATGAAAGTTATCCGAAAAGTACCAAAATTTCACCTTAGGCTAAATTTGATATTCCGAATCCAAAAATGAAGTCCATTTTGAAATATAAAATATATATATTTTCAAAAAGTAGGTATTACTATTTATAACGGCTAGTTTGATTGGTTATGGTGTGTTAGAACTCGGTGTTGCGTACAACACACGCTATCACATTATTCAAAGGGAAACGTACCGTGGAAGCTTGGGGTGTTTCATTTTAAATTTTTTGATGTCCCCATTTAGTCAAAAAGTTTAAAATATTGTATTTAAAAAGGTTTCACTATTAGAAGTTGATAAAAGTGAAATACTGAAAATGAATCTGTTCTTGCATTATGACTAAGAAACTCATAATATGGATTCTAAAATTATAAGGATTATATAAAGTTTAAAATTTAGTTAATACTATTCATGACCTCTTTTAATGGCCTTTTTTTTGTAAGTCAAGGTGTTATTGAACTCGGTGTTGCGTGTAGTGCAAGTTATTGAATTATTTTTAAGAAATAACACACTATGAAATCCTGGGGTGTTACAATTAGATTATGAGGTATTTTAGGGGTACATCCAATACAATTTTTGTATAGTTTTTGGAAGTTAGAAGTCTGATTTTTTTGTTATACAAATGAAGATATAATTGGAGAAGTTGATTCTCTCAATTCCACTTTAGGTTATTTGATCACTATTTCAAGGTTGTAAAAAAATTGTTTCACTTTCCACCACCCTTTATTTTAGCTATAGAAGCTGGTAAAAATATCTTATGTATGATTAAGCTCAAAAAATTGTTTCAATAAAAGTATGTGTTATTTTGTGACTCTAACTGTAAGTGTTTTATTTGTCTTAGAAAGAATTGAACATTACACTCATGATCAATGAACATTGATTTTTGATAGAAATGGATCCAAGATGCACTGGAAATGAAGTCTTTTCAGCTTGAAAAGGTGCACACTAATGATAAGGGTTCTGTCTACAGACTTTCCCAAGGAGAAGCTTGAAATTTTAATAGAGATAGGGATAATGTAGAAATTCCCCACTTATGTTTTGGGGGAGAATTATTAGGATTCCCTCTCTTTAAGTCCTTTAGATCAACCCACATTGGGACTTCTATCCATTTTTTCCTTTGCTATTTTTTCTTCAGATGATGATTATTTAATGTGTTTCAGAAAAATTATATCTTTAATGTATTTGGACTACCTGTAGTTGAGCTAGGGAAAACTGTTTTTGTACCCGTTAATTTCATAGTAAATGATTTGGAGTAGAATACGGTCCCATGGTTTTTATTTTTCCATTTAGGGGTTTCCACATAAAAATTTTGTGGTCTTATATTTGATTTTATGGTTTTTCTTTTTGTTATTATTTCTATATTTTTCTTCTTTGGGTAAATTTATTATTCGGTTCACATGATAAGGGAGAGTTTTAGGATACTCTAATTAATTAATTAAATTTATCCTTATACTTATGATCCTTTATATTTCAAGGAGGGACATTTCTTCACTCCGATTCTTATACCCAATGTTTCAACTCATGCTCTCTTCTAGTTTGAGGAAGCTGTGTCTAGAGTATGTGTTTGACTGACTGATTGGGATAGGGGAAGCTACTAGGAGACGACTCAAACTAAAATAACTAGAATCATGAGACTCTGAGGATTCCATAAGAGAGTTTTCTACTAGCTACTCTGATATAAATCCAACGAGAAAACACATGAGTAAATACTCAATTCCTATAAATTGGAACACTATATGAAAACCTAAATTGACAATCCTTGGGTGGGGCTCCCTGTGGAATTATGAATGTGTGTTCATTCCCATATCATCAAATTCATTATTAGGGGTCTTTTTTATCTTTTCTTTCCCTTGAACCCTTTTTTATAATAGTTTATCTATTTATACATTTTTTTTATTTTTTTATACAAATCCATCCACACTAACCCTACATATCCATTGGACCAAGTTGTGAAGGGCTTGGTCCAAAAGAAGATTACTCTATAGAAAAAGATTCATTCTAGGAATCTTATTTCTCTAGAGTTCTAGGTCAATCTTATAATACAGTCATTCTAGTTGTCCATACTTCTTTCCATCCCTTTTTAATCAATCACTAGATTTTCATCCTATGATCTTCTATTCGCTTTTGGGTATGTATGCTCTGATCTTACAAATAAGCTATCATAATCTCTATCAATGATTATTGTTCTATTATTTTATGAAATTGATAGGATAATTTCCCATAGGTAAATACTCATTACATGTCTATCAAACTATTTCTTCTTTATCTATCAATTGGAATCTGTATATATCTTTCAAAATTATATCATTCGATTAAGAATTATTTCTTTTTCCCACTGCATAGGTTTCGATCAAGAAAGAGAAAGAGATAAATTCCATGGTATAGAGACTAATATCTTGATGTAAAGTATTCCTCTTAAGATCATGATACAGAATCTATCTATGGTAGGGTTGGTCCACCATCTTCTATTCGGGTTCAGCACTTATGGGGAGAGAAAGAGCTCAAATCCAGGTGGGTACTATCGATTGTGGAAAAAGCTCCTTTAGTCTTAGAGATGGGGAATTAGCTATCATAAGAAAATATAGGCAGCTAATTGATTGAGGGAATGGGAATCCCATGATCTATCGAATTGATCAAGGAAAAAAGAATATTTGGGGTCCTATATAGGGATGATGTCTTCTATAGTGAAATCCAAATTGACTCTTCTAGGGCGGTCGTACTCCCGTCTCTCCATCCCTTTTATCTTCCATATCATGATTTAAAAAGTGAAAAAAGTCTAAGAAACTATCTATTTGGGGTGATTATGAGAAAATATTATTATACATTTATATAATCACTTTCTAAAAGGAATGATTTTGGACCTTTTACGTCCATAAAAGAAGAGACCCTCTACTTTCTAGCACTAAAAATGGAATGGATGATACTGCCTTTACTTATAGGTCTATAATTGTATGAAGGGAATCTAAAGGGTATAGGTATTGATATTGAATTTCAACCTTTTATCCAACCTTTTTTTCCTTTTGTATTTCTATTTTTCATTTAAATGGATACCACCTATGCCTCTCCTTCAAGGGCAAGAGGTGTTGGATCTTCAACTCATAGAGCTGGAATTTGATATGTAACTAAGTGAGTAAGTCTTATAGAATTGTTTCCCAGCTGATTGGGATAATTATACATCATCTATGGTTCTATTACTACTCTTGATCTGGAGTTACTGATTTAACAATTGATATTGGTACTTTAATATCATCATAAATAGAATTTAATATATCAAATGTTGTTGGTGTGGCCTTATAGGTCTTCTTACTAATCATGGAAATTCCATGCACCCTTGACTTATATTTTATAATATATTTACTATAATATGTTATTGTAGGTACTCGTACTATCACCCTCTTATCTTCTTGATATGGAAAACAATCAGTGGGATCTACTAATTATTCTTAAGGAACTGTAACTTAGTCAGATGGTTCTCCATTCTTCAACTAGATAATGGAAAATCTAGGGTAATGAAAATAGTACTAATGAATCTAATACTGGATATGTGACTGGTTCATTCATTTAATTATTTGCTACTTAGGCACTTATTAGTTTTGATACTAGGTTTGGTTCATGTGAAAGGTCTTGATCTAATAGTGGATTTTTTTTCTAGGACAAATGCTTTATTTTCTTATGGAATATATGTTATTTGATTGGATCACTCATTCTGTTCATAGTGTTATGTTCATGAATGTCATAATCAAGCTCTCAATATCTACTCTTAAACTTTGGATCTCAAACAATGAAATATGTGGAAGCGGTATTGGTGATGGTTACAACACTTTATCAACTTCACTTCTTGAGTGAGGAGCAGTAATCATAGTGTACTAAAAAGAGAATGAACAAAAAGATTATTATAGATAGGAAGAATGTTTCATTTATCTCACATAATTTTGAATTAGTTTTAAGAGTATTATAGACAATTTTTATGTATGTGTTAGATATCAGTCTTTGAAGAAAGTAGTAGTCAAAAATTCCACATAGATGCAGGAAGTAGCTAAGAGAGATTGAAGACAATAATAAGTGGAGTGGTGTTCGTTTTCTGCATGAAATCATAGGGGATGTCTAGAACCAAACTGAATAAAAAAAGAGAGAGAATCATAATTAAAAGATTACTAAGGACTGAATTAGTGAGTAAATATCACATATTTTAGAGCATATCCTGCAAATCATAGGTCTTGGTAAGTAACTAACAAAACTAAGGCTTGGAAATGAAAAAGTATCCTTCTTATCTTATGATATTTTTAGTTTGATCAAGACAATATCACAATTTTTATATCGCTACTACCACTATAGTTTTCCCCCTTATAAAGTATTCCCCTTCACTGGGTGGGAGGTGACCTTCTATATATTCTCCATTGGGCTTCCCCAGTTAGGTATGTATCAGGTAGTTCTATTATGAAGTCATTTTTAATTATTTATAATATGTCACACTCATAGAAAAGTAGAAAATCTCTCAAATATAAAAAATTTAAAACCATCAAGGAAGAAAAAACATGGAGTATTCAAAGGGCAGTTTGTAGTTTTCTTCTTCCATCTCTTCCTTTAGCAACTAAATAGATGTAACCTTCTATGTGTGTTAGTTTAGATATGGCAAGGTTATCAAAGGTTGGGGTAAGAAATTATAGTTTCCATTGGTTGTGTAAATCTACCTCTTCCACTTCTGTCTTTGTTTCTCATTCTTCTTTAATTGACTATCTCTGCTTACATCATTAGGGAAGGTGTGCGTTATAACATAGAAAATAGTATTAATGTTCTTAATATTATGAATTTGAATCTATTTCCTTATAAATAATGTTGACATGTCCCTATGTGATTGCAGTATATGAGGTTTTTATACCACTTTGTGAAAGAATTTACACCTATGAAAATTTTTTCTTGTCCAATTCGCTGCCTTCAATTTAACACCTTCTTATGACATCTAAGAAATATACTACAAAGTTTTATGGTGTGGTTTGGATATGAATATATTCCTTTCCTATCAATATAGTAAGGGCTGTGTTGATCAAATTTTCATTCACATGGAACTTCTGGCATCTCTGAATAAAATAGATGCAATCCCTCCAAATAAAATAGAGAAGGGTGGGAAGATCAATATAACATCTTATAAGTGGATATCTTCCTCCATCACTTATAAATGAAAAATAATGGAACATACTAGAATAATTTGTCTTTTGGGTCAACGTGATGGATATCCATTTCATTTACTAACTAGTACTAGTAAATTACATTCACTACTTTCAAAAAATTAATTTCCCAAAAATCCTTGGTATATTAAAATTACCAACAATAGAAAGGAAAGACATAAGATATATAGCCCACATGAGTCCCTATATATTCTCGATGACTCTACCTTTGATTTGGATTAACGATGAATGAAGGTCCATGAAAGAGAAATGAAATCCTCTAGTTGGGCGTCAGCCCTGGAACATTGACCTCTCATAGTACTAAAACTCCAATTTTTGGAAGTTGAAAAATAAATCATAGAAATGAAAAAATCCTTATAGATTTTCAATAATGTAGGAACTCAAAATACTACTTGAAACACATTGTACTTCTATAGAAAAATTTTATGAAACCGTTTCTTTTCAATGGATCCTAACATACCTATTTGATTATTTTATGGCTTATTATGCCCGCTCAACCTCCATGTTTAGAAATCAGAACAGTCTCATCAATGATTTCACTCCCTATCCTTCATTACCTCTAATAATATTTCTATTTATCCTCCTGTAGATCTCTATTTCTTTGGTTTTAAGAAGTAATATTAAGATTTTGACCTGGGTTTTTTGTATATTTATAAAGAAATTTTAATTCATATTATTCCCATCTATAATTACAAGTAGTTTGACTTCCATGGAAAACAAATATATGTTAAAAGAGTACAGTGGTACAAACCCATAAGTGTCACAAGACATGATATTTAGACCTTTAAATTCATGTTTATGAGTATAATGTTGATGATATTGAAGAATCTCTCAGTGAATACTCATGAAAATGAGACAAATATTTCTACAAATATCTAAAATGACCTCTTTGAGATGTGAGGTGCGGAGAAACCATGTATTCTAAGGATTTTTATTTGGATAGGATAAGAAAAAGGAAGGTGGTAGGGTAAGATCCAAATAGGCTAAAAATTGGTGGTGAGAGTAGCACTACAATGGAAAAGATGTACACTGAAGGAGTTCCTCCAGTGATTTATTGATGTACCAAAGTCTCCTTCAATCTATCACATCTCTTTAGTTTAGTAATCTTGGCTACATTGGACCTCAAATATTCTAATATATTCTAGTACTTAGACTCCTGATCGGTAGAGTGCCTTCCCACATCTTTCAGTAGATTCTCCTCCTCTGGAGCTAGCATCCTGTCATGGAGCACCTTTATAGAGTCCGCGACTAGTTTTACTAGGAGATAACTAATCTATTTGTCATTATCCAACAACATGTTAATATGAAAATACTTGTTCTTTGCAAGAGACATAATGTTCTTAGAAAGCTCTATCAAAACTACCCCTTGAGGTGGCATCCTTGAAATTTCATCCTTGAGTTTTATGTAATTTACTTCCTCAAAAAAAGATCTCTTGTTTTCTTCTAATTCAATTTGATAGATGTTGTTTGTCGAAGAAGTATCAGCTTTAGTTTTGGAAGGTGTACCAATTCAGTTCATCTGCTGATGGATTAATGAAAGTGGGTAGAAAAAACAACATGATTTGGTATGGTATCATAGAAAATTAAGGTTCATATATGTACATTAAAAGGGGATGTCACTTGAAACCACTTAAGAGTTAATTTTTTATTAGATATACTTATAAGGATTAAATCCATATATATTTTTTGGCTTCTCAGATCATAGAGTTTCTAGAATTAGTAATGTGCTTATGTTTTACTTCGACTATCCCATTCTTCATTGGCCATTCATGATAGATGATGGGAAATTATTGCTTATAGTATATAATCATAAATTAATTTTGATGGTTTGTAATTAATTAAAAAATTTAGTGGATAACCTTGTTCCTATAGATAATGAATTGAATAATCGATATCATTATTTACTTTTAGAAGACTAAAAATATTCAGATGAAATTTTTTTTTCGTATAGGGATGAAGAAATGGAAAACTCGACTCAACTGATATAAGTATCCCTCATATTTTATAATTACATAGATTTTAAATAATGATCTCATCAATAAAGAGAAATCAATGAATTAGGCTTAATACCTTGCTACTATAGATTTCAAATTCCAAATAAATAAGGGAAAGAAGGAAGATTTAGAGGATTTAGAGCCTATTCATCATTCTTGGAGATCTTGATGTGGGAGAGGAACAACCATATCCCTACATTTGGTCCTTAATAAATATCTCATTTCCTAGATTGAAGAATAAAATAATTGGAAAATACATATAAGTCTATTGAAAACACATAATAAAGACTCTCCTTTGATCCCATCAGAAGTTACTTCTTTCTTTCTCACCCCCACTGTAAGCTCATTTTTTCATCCTTGAATCTCTTTATCCTGACTGATCTCAAGATAAAGAAGTTCCTTCCTTTGGTTCATGTAAATATAAACGAAGTACTTCATTTATTGAATATGTACTCATGAATTTTAAAAGTAAATTCATTGTTAATGGGTTCAAATCCCCAGTGTGTGAACCTTCCATGTACATTTTTCTTCTTCTGCATTCCTATCATTCTCTCTTGGGTCATGAAAGTGAGTAGCACATCGACTCATCAATTCCTTCCTTATTTTTTTCAATTATGCTCTCCCCTTAAGTCATATATCTTTTTATAATTCAAATAGATTAATTTCTTCATATATCCATGAAAATAAGATACAAAAAATTTGAAAGAAAGCTTATCCATATGTGTACATACCAAGTATATATGATTTCATACCATTACGCTTCCATCCAATGGATTGTTTGGTTGTTTCCTCCTATAATGAGGTAAATTTTTGAGAAAGATATTTAAAAACCATAAAACAAAGAAGGGACCATAATGTTTCACCCATTGAATGGAAAATTTTTGAGAAAATGCCTATTTCTTTAGTATATAATGAACAAGATTGAACATTAGACTTTCCTGACTATTTGAGGGATGGTGTGAATCCTATCCTCTATGAAAAATTATCATGTAATCATTATTTCCTATTATTATTGGGATAAAAAATTAAATTTCATTATAAACTAGATTTTTTAGTTTTCTATAATGAGTTTCTTATTTGGAAACAAACCCAATGAAATATAAACCAGATATCTACTACTTCATAAGTTGGATTTTGAACTAATCTACAATAGCATCTACTCCTGACCTAGAAATATCAAAGAATACATAAATTAATAAAATTTCAGAAGTATCACTAGATGGTGTTCATTATAGTACTTTTGAAACAAATTATGATGGTATTTTATATGGGAAGGAAGAAAAAGATCAATGAATTCCATAGACTGATAAGGCATAGGCTGGATCCGCTTCATCGGAATCATTTCCCAACAAATTGTTCATTAGGTATTTACAAAATTCTCTAGGGACTTTCAAGATCTATCCTAATATGAAGTATAGGTAAACCCCATCAGTAAATACCTAATAAGATAAATAGTTTTCTAGAAAATATTTATCCACCAGAACAACAACAAGATACAAAGCATCATGTTCTAGATAAGATGCAGTGGATAACAATACTATCCATAATTGTTCAAGCTACTTTGATTTCCATCATATAGAGAAATATTTAATTCATGTATACCACTATGAGTAAGAAATATAGTATAGTCTAGATAAAAATATAAAAAATTTGTTGCTTCTGAGTTCTCGTGCCTTATCTCTCATTATGCGTGGACATTAGAAAGATAAAGAGATAATAGAGAATAGGTGCATTACTCATGACCCTCCCATTTTTTCTAAGATAGGTCTCTGCCCAAAGAGAGCCCCCAATCAGTTTAGTTAGCTACTCTCTAGGTTGTTCTGGAAAACCATAAGAAAAATATCAACCATATAATGAGAAATCGCAATATATATAGATAGAATGACCTGAATCTATATGGTAAAGAGAATATAATGTGTTGAGGTCCCACCCTCAGTCAACTTAGTGTAAAAACATAGATTGATCTCATTACCATAAATATAAAGGGGAGATAAATGTAACTAAAACTTCCGAAAATCCTACCATCCTATAATCATCTCAATTATAAAAGGTGACTCTACAACGGATTATTTTAATTATTCCTTAAGAGGAACCCTAAAAATGTTAAAGGAAATAGATGATGCTACATTCAAATCATATGTTTCACACAAAAACCATGAGGAAGCGGTAAACAAGCACTAACAATGTACATTAAAAAATTGGTCAATAATAGATGCTCCCCTCTATATGGGGGTCGGATTCTATTCCCATGATGGCTTTGTAAACAATATTAGAATGGACTCCAATTACAACATCGATACACCCTAACCAGCTATAGGGAGGATTTATAGAAATAAAAGATATAATCCATTAAAGGATAAATTTTTTTTCCCTAAAACCACAGGTTCGAAGTTACAACCATGAAATAACAAAAAAAGGCACTTTAGCCACTCTATATTCTCTCCAGATAATTGTCTAAATTTAGATCATGTTGGTGCATATGTGTATATGTTATTAATGATTGTTCTTGATGAACACCAATTCTTAGTTTGTGATGGGTAACACAAATTCTTTATGGTGTAGAATTGGCTTCCTTTTTTGATGTATCAAAAAGGGCTTCCAATATACTACCAAAGTCCATATATATGCTAGTATCATCCCTTCCCACCATATACATTTAATGATAACTCAAAAAGATTCAATTTTTTCTATGATTGTAACATATTTATTTTATTCACAAACTCAGTCCTATCACCAAATATCCATAGTGAGATCCTTTATTGGAAGGGATGTTGAATCATGATTTACACCTCTCTCCACCATTTCATAGTAGTTTATTGTGAGATTATAACTTTATTCATTACAAAATAATTCTATTTTTCACACAATCTAGTTCAATAGTTTATTCTTATAATACCCTTTATCATCTACACTATGACTTCAGGTAATCATGTACTGACACAATCATTATCTCAGGGGCTATGATCACCCAAAGGCAGTACCTTGTCATAATAATTAAAAGACACACTTGATGGATTCTAGTTATTTTACACAAGAAATGAATAGACAATACTTTTAATTTATAATGAAAAATGATATAAACTAATTTAGATTCTTATATATTTCCACTCTTCTAGGATAATAATTTTGGTCTTTTTGTCTTACCCGACCTTCCAATATTTTCAATTGTTCTAGTAGATGCGTATATAGAGGAATTTTCCCAACTCAATACCTAACAAACTAACTACCTTTAAATAATATTTCCCAATTCCATATCAATATAATATACAATATCATATTCAAGAAATTCCTAAGGGAATCACCTACTTTAATAATAGACTCTTCCTACTGTGTAATTTTATACTGATTTCTTGTATCAAGAAGGCCATCTATATGAGTGTTATCCCCTAAAAGTGTTCTCCCTTCACTACTAGACCTACTTATTAATTATTTTTCACCTCCTGTAGGTGTAATCCAAAAATAAATGAATTAATTAGGATTTATCCACTTGAAAATACCTTAATTTCATTCAATATTATCTTTATTTTAGTAAGTGTATGAAAGATATGCAGTATTAGTGTTTGGAATAGGGATTTCTCTCACATATAAATGGTTGTTAATGTAATTAAACCCTTTTCTACTCCTCTTTTTTGTGATTGAAAAACCTCCAAAAAATATAATTTTACATTTCAATAGGTGTGGGATATTTTTTTATCTGTGAATCTATGAAAGTAATCACATGTTATAGTATATGGTCTTGAATAATGATTAGTACACTACTGTAGTAGGTAGGTCTTGGGAATATTGAAGACAATCTCTCATCCGACATAATCCAGTAGACAACATAGTCAGATAATATGGAATGGGACAAGGCTAATAAACCATATTTAACATAGTTCACCAAGTTAAGAAGCGGTGCCATATACTTTTGGTATAATATATGTAATAGTAACCTATGTCTTGCAATGAATTGGGGGCCATAGATGATTGAGCCTATTGGAATGTGTGCTTCCTTGGTAATTTTACTATTTATTATAATAATTTGGAGAATTTTTTCATGGGGGTTCAAGTTTTCAAGGAACATGTTCATATCCTTTCTCATTCTTTCTCTCTATTATTGATCTAAGGAAAAGTGGAGCACATGCAGAGAAATATAAGAAAGTTGGGTCGTTCTGCTTCATTCAAAGAAGAAGCAATGGGGTTATTGGGGGTATATGGATCTGAAAGAGGGGTGAGGATGTGGAAAATAATAATATGGTATTAGATTCATTCACAGAAGTTTCAATAAATAATCTCACCAATTCACTGACTCAAGGGGGTAGACATAATATATTGAAGTATTATAGGAGAATCGCCTTCTTCTAGATTTTCTCTACTATGATCAACCATTCAATTGAGTGATGTGAGAATAAATCGATTGATTTTCCAATAATTCACCTATTTATGATATTCATCGGGTAGAGGATAGAAATACAAGTTAATATTAAAGGTACATATAGAATCGAGGACTAACAAGAAATATGTTGTTTTTATATTTGATTGCATAACTACCCAGTTCCTGAGTACATTGGCAAGCATAGCTCGAATATATAACTAAGTCAAAAAAAGAATTTCACATGTCTGGTAGGAGCGTGATCCAGTCAACTATTAGTATAGGGTTTCATATGCTCAACCAAAGGGAAAGGAAAGAAGAGTTTTTATATATCACCATTCACTCATACATAAAGAGATTAACTGATTTATACTAAGGGTTCCAAAATTCTCTTGTATTTCAAAAACATCACCAATATTTAAGTAAGACTTATAAAACCCTAAAAACCAAAACATTATGTACAATGAAACCTAAAATAAAAATTAATGGCTAAAGGAAGATATTATTCCCCAAATATTTCATCAGTTGGTAGATCCCTACATCACTGCTCGAGATAGGACTAGTATAGTAGAGTACTGATTAGAGTATGAATTTTAACAACTCATAATGAAAGGCCTACATGAGTGGAATTATATACATGTTGACTTAAAAATTTAAAAGATCAAATATGATGACTATGGTTCTCAAATTGAGGTACTTTTCTATATAATTGGTTGATTGATGAAAACCAATTCATCAAGAAAATAATCATTTTAAGACAAGGGATCAAGACTTACTTAAACAATCGATGGCCCATACTCCAATATTGACTGGATTGGATTGTACTAGTGTTGATTTATTTCTTCTCTATCCCAAAACCTATGGTACCATTTTCTTTGAATGGACTAAAAAATTGGGAATGGTCACAGACTGGACATAGTAGCAGAAGTTCAAGGGAAGAGTTGATCAATTGATATTTGGGATCAGAGGGGGGATTTAGGATGCAGGGGGAGCACCATAGATTTAAGTACAACCATAGAAAATAGGAAAGTAGAGTCAAGATAGTATGGGAACTTTTTTCTAGTTTCAATTAGAGAAGAATCAATGGTGGCCAAGTGGGTGAAACAGTATGTGTTGTATTAGAGAGGAGGGACTATGTTATTGAAGTTGTGGCATGAACATCATCTGGTTGATCAGAGAAGGATAGTCTGTTGGTCAAATGGGAGAAATAGGAAGAGTAGGTATCAAAGAATGGAACCATAGGATCTATTAAAGTGATGACATTTACCACTATACCTTATGCGTTTTCAAACATTGTTTATGTGGAGATACGCAAGTAGATTGAATAGAAATTGACAATTTACCATCCAATTCAAATAAGATTATTCATGGGGATAAAATAATCATTTCTCCCTTCAATACCCCTTTTCCTCTTCCAATGAATACATCTTGCATTTTTTAGGTAATTGGAACCACTTCTTTTACTTGATACCATCTCTTTTCCTTTGAGAAATAGTGGATGGTTGAACTAGTAGTTTCTTCCAACGATCAAAATGATATCCAAGAAAACCAAAAGAAATAGTAACATATCTTTCATAAGAAAGGCAAGATCTTTGGTGGGTTCTTACTTTATTCTTGGCCATATAACATTGCCAATTTATATTCATAGTTGTTGGGATGGTCACTTGGTTGGCCATGACTATGATATGGGTGTATTCTTGTTGAATGTAATACATAATTTCATCCCAATCATGTCATATCATGTCACTATACCAACTATAGAATAATTGAAATTATAATCTAGAAATCCTATTTATTTTTTAACATTGTGAGGGATTCATTTGGAGCTATGTATTCCCCATGAAATCGACCAGAACACCAGAGATAGAGCCACTTGATCATCTTTAGTGCATTTCTACTCAAGATAGAACGAGAGATGCTAGTAGTGGGAGAGTGAATGGGCCATTATTTCTATCGCAGGATTAGGGAGTCATCCTGAGAGATGAATACTACACTTTCATTCATCGATTAGAGCTTGACTGAGTCTATTAGTGAAATAGTACATTGGGTTCCATACACCTAGATCCTTGTATTCTATTAGTGCAAAAATGAGTTCCATTAGTAAAGCCATAAATTTAGGATGCTCAATAGTTTCTCGATTCTCATCATCAATCCTTCAATCAAACCAACTCAGACAATTAATTTAACTATCCATTCATGAACCATCTTCTTTTACATGAGGTTCACTGCCATTTTCATGTAAACTGAACCATATTCTTAAGTGATAGAATCATTATGGATTTCTGCTCTAGTGATGGATTGAACTCTGAATAAACCATGTGGTATTTTTGTTCCCACTCGCATGGATTTGATTTGGTAGTTCTTACACCCCTGAAGTAGTACCACCCATTCAACTAATAGAGTAAATTCCACTCAAATATCGACTTGATCCCGTACACACTTTGATATTCTCTCTCTATTTTCCAATGTATTGGCCACTTACAACACTGCAACTATGACAGGATCAAGGTTTGTAACCATCATACCAGCTGGGGTGACATGAAAAAAGTGTTTGATATTATTAAATACTAACATAAGGACCAATGAACTGATTTACTTGAGCACTGATGGGTTCATCTATGGGTAGAATTTATAATCATGGCCTAGTCTATTCCACTAGATACCTTGGATATGGAGTTCAATGGTAGAAAATGTTACATTCTGCTACATTTTAACCTACCCAATTATAGTAGCGTTTACTTATGAAATTATCCCAATTATATTGAGTTTTTTCATGTCTATCCCCCACTATGTCTCATTTCAACTCAATCTATGCTCCCCTACCAAAGGTAATTTCAACCTAAGGGTAGGCTATATGTTGGTTCTCGAATCACTATCGTGTTTGATGAAACTATCATAGGAATGATTATACTTCCATTCAACTATATATGGTCAAGTGATGTATAGTAGTTTCTTGGGAAAAATAAAACGAAACAATGTTATTTTGGGACATTGGAGTGGAATAGATCTAACTAGATGAGATCCAAAATAGGTCTCTATCAATCCCATATAGGATATCCAATTCATATATTGATTATCGATATGACCATAATAATAAGAGATGAATTTGAAAAAGATGGCCATTCTACTGACCCCTTCTCCCCGTGGAATATTTGTCCATTCAATAGCTAGTCATTTCCAATGAACACTCTTACTACTTCTTTTATATGTGGGAATGAATCAATTCACAAGAAAATCTGAAAATATTCATCTTCCCCAACCTATTAAAACCCCCCATGACATTCCTTAGAATCACCACTCCTGACACCTGGTTTGATATCAAGCTACTATACAACACCATATCGAAATGTATATATATTCATCGAGAATTAGAAATAGTAAATTCTTTGGTCATAAATCACTAAGAGGAACGGACATAATCGAATTGGGTGTCATAGGGGTAGAAACCAGCTAGCCTATCATTAGTACTATGTAAATCCTAAATATAAGTAGTATTTAAATTAATTAGTCAACCACCATCCACTCAAGAAACATTTTTAAGTCTACTTGGATTGAGTACTTTAGTTCACAAATGAGAGTATATAGCAGAATATCCCACCCCCACATTCTATATAGTCTATAATGGTATCACTTAGGATCATAAACCCCCTTCCTAGTATCATGAATTCTATAATCATTACACCAACCCCATTACACAATTCTTTACTGGGTTTTTGGGATCCTGGTGATTAACATTATTAGAGTAGATTACTGAAAATGGTGATCCCCTACAATATGACTGAACTACTATCAAATAGATGAAAAAATTTCAAATGGCATTAGGGGTAGGTGTGTTCCCAATCCCCCTTGTATTATTAGATCTATCAATGGTTATCTATCCATCTTTCCTTCTCACTAAACTTTCTTGCACCACATCACTTTCAGGGTACCATGGTGCAGATGGCTCAAGTGGTGGTCGGGAATTACTGGATATGGATATGAGCTACTTTCCTAACCCGGTTGAGCTGACATTCTGTATTTATGGGTACTGGGTTCCCACTTTACACTTCCATTCTTTGAATAGATATAATTGACAATCCTACTTTCACTTCATGTTATCCCCTTTTCAAGTTGAGAGTAGGAATTGGCATTGCCTTTCCCACTACTCTTGTTTTGGTAATGGTGTGCTCGTGAGATTTATAGGAAATTATGCTTCTAGTGCGTGGGGCTGGTGAAATGTCATTACTCTACTCTAATATTCCTCCCTTCCATCATAGCAATGAAAAAAAACATGGTATAACATTCCCACCACAATGGTTCCATGAGACATACCTGGAAGAAGCGTGGTGGTGTTGACTCATAGTCTATAGCCTATATTATACTGAGAACCATACTATTTACTCTATTGAGCTATAATGACAGGGGGATCAATGAGTCCCTCATATCGGTGTACACAACTAGTAGATTGATCATAGCATTGGCCCTTGGGTTTCTATGAGCTACGTCACCCATTGGATCAGTTTTGTGGCTGTATTTTTCATTCTATATTCACCCCCAACTCCATTCCAAATTTCAAAAAAAACTCTAATAAATCCACTCCACTACTATCATGCTAGTTTTATACCCTCAATACTTAGTACTACCTATAACGCCCCGGTCCCAGTTACCCAGAGTTGGTGCATATTACATAACATTGGCATGATCACAAAGGATCAAGTCTTGAAAGACCAATTAGTTTAGTAGTCTTGGAAACACTAGATATATTCATAAGTATTACATTGCATCATAAGGTAAAAAAAACTTCAACAACATCTTGTCAGCATAACCCCTCATACTATCCCTGCAGGTCATTCATAAATTACTTCTTCACATCCTGGGAAAAATAAAACATTGAAAGGGGTGAGCTAAGATTCTCAGTAAGGATAACAATATAGAAGAAGCGTTCGTAGATAAGCATAAACACTTAAGAAAATGTATAAATAAAACAAAAGACTTTTAAAATTGAACTTCAATATAATATGGCAAAGGAAAAATGAAATAATTCCATTTACTTATTCACATGGATATTCTACTAGTCGAATAATCACATGCAATATCAATAACCGCTTTCATAATGATGGAATGCATAATGCCAAACTATCATAACCACATAGCCAAGGCCTCATGCCAAGACTAAAAATAAGATTTTGTCAAGGCCTTGTGCCAAGATACTAGTTTGTCTCATGAGACCTACTGATGCATCAAGGAGCTATAGTGGGCTCCACCCATCACTTACTAAGTCCAATGCATTCCTCTTTTGAAAAGTTTGAAATATAACATAAATATTTGTATTAAAACTAGCATACGAAATGTAAATACTTGATCCACAAACCATGAATGGTATAAAAATAGCACATCCGTAGTCAAACATAACTCAATCGATATAATATGGAAGATTGTATTGTATCATATTAATCTCAATCAAGAATAATGAATGATAATGACATAGATGAAAATAATCATCAATACTATTAGAGATAAATATCTCCCTTTTTCTTGAAATCATTTAAATGTCACTATATTTGTCAAGAAGCCATTTAAAAATAGATTTTTTTAAATCAAAGTGTCCCATACCACTTTGAAACTTCTAAAAGGAATTTTAATTTTAAAATATTAATTACCATATAAATAAATCCATAAAAACATTCATGGACATTAATGAGATGGATTTAGATGTCACGACCCGCCTTCACGAAAAGAAGGGAAGGGTCAGCAGATTGTCAGGCCCTTCCTTCTTTAAGTTGAAGGAGAGATAATGACCCTCGAGACCCTCCTTCAATAGGTCCCGGAGTGGAGACTAGCACCAAGGGTATAGAAATTTCTCAAAAATGGAAGGCATTACCCCTTTTTGTTTTATAAGATCGAGAGATAAGATGATGAAACTCAACAACACCAAGGTAAAAAAAAAGTAAAGCAAAAAATAAACCATTCCCACATGCATGTTCCAAAAGTAAAGCCACAAAGTACAAAAGGTGACTACAAAGGTAAGTACCAAAGAGGAAAAGCAACAACTGTAACTGCCCCAAAGGTCTGAGCTAGTATGGTCCTACGTGATCCCGGAAGTCCTCCTGGAAACCTGAAAGCAGTTTTATATATGTAGGGTGAGCATAAAAGTACACTCAGTAGGGAAAACCAAAGACTCTCGTGCACAAGTGGGGTAACATGCTAAAGTCCCATGAGAAAAAGGAGTAAACCAAACACCTATCAAAGTAAACTATCCACCCAAGCCTCACCAAGGCACACTCCCCAAATAACACAAGTCAAGTAATATATATATTAAGAGAACATCGATGTTTGGGTACCCCGCGCCACTTTCCCACTTGTTATTGAGACATCCTACGCATCGGACCAATCCCGCCATTCTCACCGCAGTCCCACTGCCACACCCGCCCGCACACACCTGGGCCACAACCACCACACGCAGTCCCACTGCCGAATCCCGCCCGCAAACACCTGGTCCACAAATATCACATGTAACCACGCCTGCAAACACCTAGGCAAGAACAACCACCACCACGCCTGAAGACACCTGGGCTAGAAAATCCACTGCCACACCCGAAGACACCTAGGCCTCATCCCAAAGACACTTGGGAAACCACCTGCCACACCGACCTGGCCAACGAACGCACTACCCCGCCCGAAGGTTCTTGGGTTAATAATGGACCTCAGGCCATCACAGCCTGCCCGAAGATACTTGGGCTATCCGGGAAAGGGAGCAGAAAAGGAGCTAATAACCAGCCACTAAGAATAGTGTTGGGAAAACACCCTCCCCTATGAAATGGGGGTGTTCGGCACTATGTTCTCAACTTGGGTGGGGCGTGAATAAGAAAAAAAACTACAAGTATATATATAGGTAACAATCACTCACCCCAAACAAGGTTTTTTTCAGACGGCCTACAGATTAAGAAATCTCTCAAGTCCGAGTCACAACTCTCGCCAAAAAACCCATTTGTCCCATTCTTATTTTCATGTTCAGTAATAATGTTAAAATGTTTATGCACTACTGGGAAACTAACACCATAATAATAACCAAGGAAAGGAATCCAACCAATCGTCAAATTAAGTATCCACACCCAGTTCTCTTGTAAAGTCACAACAAAGAAAAAATTGAGATCCCTCAATGTACTAGAACCAAAGGCAACCCCGAGACACTACCCCCGTTTCCCCTTCCCCAAAAAGGTTTTTCATCAACAGAGTATCCCACCCCAATTCGTGATATAAACAAGTAACCACTGGGTCTTAAAACTCACAACCATCGAATCCATAACGACAGGGGATCCCATCCCCAATTCACACAACCACCGAGAGTATAAAAATAGTGGATCCCATCCCCCCCCCCCCCACACACATTTCCACCAATCAGCCCCGAAAGAAAACAACCAAACCACTGTCACAAATACTAAGCAGGGCCATGCCTGTATTTTCAGATTTATAAGATTCAACACACTCCATGATTTCAATTCCATGTTTTAACCGTGGTTAGCACAGAAGGGATGGATCCTGGTTCTATAATTTATTTGGCCGGATATACGTGATTAACCAATTTACTTTTCATAGCAGGAGTTTACAACCACAAACAAGCCATTTAAAACATCAGCAGGGGTTCATTAGTGCACAAACAACGATCACCAATGGCCTCAATTTTCAGAAGGCGTAAGCCAGCACAACTCAGAAAGAAGATCATAATATAAAACGACATCAACGATCACAGCCCCCCCCCCCCTTCTTTCTTTATAGGATTCATTCATTATCTTTAATTAGGTCTAGTTTATCCAATTCTACAGAATCAAAAGCACGCCCACCCTGCACGATACACAAAAGAGAGAGGCAAAGGAGAAATTCCCTACTTGCTGATCGACGATCGAAGCTTAGGTCGGGCGCAGAACTTTACGGATAACGATGCGACGCGCCCGATGCACCAGAAGTTGTTTGTGAAAAGCCGCGATCGAGGAAAGGAGAAACCACGGCTAACCCTTAGTTTATAATAGCCGCGGACGGTTGAGGTGAGAACGTGAAACCACGTAAGGCGCGGGGGTCGTGGGTTGACCACGCTACTGGGCAATTACACACAGAGGTTTCTCGGGATTTTTAGGAATTAATTATGGGATTTAAATGGTTTTAAAAGGAGTAAAAGAATTAATTTACGTCGAAACTTATGTTTAGGGAGTGGAAAATTCAGGTACTGGAAAAGTAACGAAAAGCTCGGCCAGGGGACACGGTGCCACCGTCACGGTGTCACCCTCATGGTGCCACCCACACGGTGCCACCCTCATGGTGCCACCTTCACGATGCCACCCTCACGGTGCCACCCTCATGGTGCCACCGTCACGGTGTCACCCTCATGGTGCCACTGTTTTGGTGGAGACTCACTTTTGGAAAAGTAATGGGCCAGGAGAGTCCGGGCCATTACATTAGATACCTCTTAAATGATTCTCGTCCTCGAGAATCAAAACAAACCAAGAAGGAAAGAGAGGGTCTGAACAACCACCTCAAAAGATATCTCTTAGAAGTGAACCCATGCTAACCAAAAACACTTCTCTCTCAAGAACCAAGAAACATACATGCCAAACTTCCCGGGCATGTGGGTTGGGGAGTCTCCTCCCCCATGTCAAAATACTATCCACTTTGGGCGGCACTGACTCGCCCGCACGGGTTTAATCGCATCCACCTTAATGCGTCTTGATTAGGGTTCGGGTTCTCTCCTCCCCCATAGCCAGGGCTTTTCACACACAATCAGAGGAAAGAACACCAGTACATTTCATAGCCAAAATACAAAACGTTCTACCACAATTTGAACAACAAGTAACAAAACTTAAAACAACTCTGGGTATTGGGTACGCATCTGTGCTTACCTCTCCGATGTACTCTCCTCAAGCCCACCATGTCTCCACAACACACGAACCAAGGGAATGGTTCTCCCACGAAGCACCTTCTCCTTGCGATACTTGATCATCACTGGTCTCTCCACAAAGGTCACATCATCCTCGACATCCAAATAACCCCAATAAAGGATGTGTGAATCGTCGTGCAGATACCGACGGAGCTAGGACACATGAAAGACATCATGTATCCTCAGTAGTGGCGGTGGTAACGCTAGCTGATAAGCCACCTCGCCGACCCGCCGCAACACTTCGAAGGGTCCGATGAACCTGGGAGAAAGCATACTCCCCTTGCTGAACCTCCGCTGCCCATGCCGAGGGGAGACCTTCAAGAACACGTGTTCCCCAACCTCAAACTCCAAGGGCCTCCTCCTGGTATCATCATACGACTCATTTTGGCCCTGGGACGCCTTCATCCTTTCCCGTATGAGCTGAACCTTCTCTGTCGTGTTCTGCACCACCTTCGGGCCAATGATGCCTGCCTCTCCTACTTCGGCCCAACACATAGGTGAACGGCATGGCCTCCCATACAAGGCTTCAAACGGGGCCATACCGATGGTAGAGTGATAGCTATTATTGTAGGCGAACTCTACCAGGGGCAAGTGTCGCACCCATGATCATCCTGAGTCCAGAAAACATGCCCGCAACATATCCTCCAAGGTCTGGATGGTGCGCTCTTTTTGTCCATCTGTCTGGGGATGGAAAGTCGTGCTAAGGCGTAACTGGGTGCCAAATGCATGCTGCAATCCTCTCTAAACTCACGAGGTAAACCATGCATCCCTATCTGAGACTATAGACCTCGAAACTCCATGCAACTGCACCACCTCATCCACATACCTTCGTGCCAAAGTATCCACTGCACTTGACTCCCTGATTTCCAGAAACTGAGCCGATTTTGTCAACCTATCCACTACCACCCAGATGGCGTCATATCCCCCTTGTACCTTGGGTAGTCCCGTGACGAAATCCATCGAGATGTTGTCCCACTTCCACTCGGGGACATCTAGAGACTGCAGTAGGCCGCCTGGAACTCGGTGTTCAGCCTTCACTTGCTGACACACTAAGCACTTGGCCACAAACTCTACCACTGCTCGCTTCACTCCGGGCCACCAAAAATATCCTTTCAGTCCCCGGTACATCTTGGAAACTCTTGGGTGTACCGCCAGGGGTGAGTTGTGAAACTCACTGAGAACCTTGCCGCGCATCACTTTTGGAACAAACAACCTTTTCTGGAAAAGCATCCGGTTTTGACCATCCTCTGTCCATCCTTCCGGATCATTGCCCCTGGTCAACCCGGTCACACATCACTTCACACTCCGGGTCTCCCCAGTGAGACTCCTCCACTTGCTGAAATAGAGATGACTGCACTGTCATCTGATATAGGAAGCTTCTGCCTCTATCCATCTTCGCATCCAGGCGTAAAGCATCCAACTCCTCCATAGCCTTCCAGGCATCCACCGACTCTCGGACTGCATCCTTCTGCATCTTCCTACTCAAGGCATCGGCCACTAAATTTCCCTCTCCCTTAGTATAAGATATCTCGAAGTCGTAATCCTGGAGGAACTCCACCCATCTCCACTGTCGCAAGTTTAAGTCCCGCTGGGAGAAGATATACCTCAAGATTTTGTAATCCGTGAAGACCACAAAGCGTTCCCCGATGAGGTAGTGCCTCCATAAACTTAGCGCAAAAACGACCGCTAAAAGATCCAGGTCATGGGTGGCGTATTTACGCTCATGAGGGAATAGCTGCCTAGACCCATAAGAGATCACCCCCTGTCACTGCATCAACACACATCCCAGGCCCTGTCCTGAAGCATCGCAGAACACCTCATAAGCCGCCCCTTCTTCTGGTAATCTCAGCACTGGGGCACTAACCAACTTCTCTTTCAGATAACTAAAGGCTGACTCGCACTGCTCACTCCACCAGAAAACCTGGCACTTCTTAGTAAGGGCTGTCAAATGGGCTGCTACTCGGGAAAAGTTGGGTACGATCCTCTGATAGTATCATGCCAGCCCAAGGAAACTACGAACCTCTACCACATTATTGGGTGTTTCCCAAGAAACAACCGCCTCAACTTTTGATGGGTCCACCACTACCCCCTGCTTGGACACCACGTACCTGAGGAAGTGCACTTCTCGTGTCCAGAACTTGCATTTCGACAACTTCCCATAGAAGTGATGATGTCGGAGGACCTACAAAACTGTCCTCAGGTGCTCTGCATGGTCCTCCTCTGATCCTGAGTAGACCAGGATGTCGTCGATGAACACAAACACGAACCGATCCAAGTACTCCCAGAAGATGGAGTTTATAAGCCCCATGAACACATCCGGGGCGTTCGTAACACCGAAGGGCATGACTATGAACTTGAAGTGTCCATATCTGCACCTGAACGCCGTCTTTGGGATGTCTCCCTCCTTCAATCTCAGTTGGTGGTACCCAGACCGCAGGTTGATCTTCGAGAACCATCCTACCCCTTTCAGTTGGTCAAAAACTGTCTATCCTCGGAATAGGATAGCGCTTCTTGATCGTCACCTGATTCATCCTCTTGTATTATATGCACAACCTGAGACCACCATCTGCCTTCTTTGTGAACAAGACTGGATCCCCCCACGGTGACACACTCGAGCGAACATAACCCCTCTTCATCAGATCATCAATCTGAATCCGCAACTCCTGTAGCTCTGAAGGTGCCATCCGGTAAGGAGCCATCGAGATCAGTCGAGTGCCGGGATGCAGGTATATCCCAAACTCGATATCGCGCTGAGGGGGTAGAGTTGTCACCTCCTCAGGGAAGATGTCCATAAACTCACAGATGATCTCTGGCACTTCCACCATTTCAGCATCTACGGATTCCACTGTCAGCTCGTCCAATAAGGAGAGGAGAGGTTCCTCTCGCCTGTTTCCCTTCTAACTGCTCTGCTCGCCGGTGAAGGTAACACGCTGGCCGTCCGAGTCTGAGAACACCACCCTTCTTCGGAAACAGTTGATGAAGGCACACACAGAGAATATCCAATCGATTCCTAGGATGACATCGTATGGATGAATCTATATTAGAAGAAGATCCCTAACCGACTGATGTGGCCCTATCATCAGTCTACATTCCCGACAAACAAACAACAAGTTGGTCTGACCTCCGACTCGTGTGATCAACACAAGGGGCACCTGAAGTCTCTCGGCATCTGGACCCAAGGCACGGGCTAGACTTGGTGCAACAAAGGAGTGAGAAGCTTCGATATCGAACAAAGCATAAGCAAGAGTGCTAAACAAACTGATCGTACCTCGGACAACCTCCGGCCCTACTGGAACTGCTGCCTCTGCGGCGTGTAACTGTCCACACCCAGCTCTACTGCCCCTCAGCTGTCGGCCACCTCCCTGACCACGCCCCAGTTGAGGTACCTGAAGAGCGCCCTGAGGTCACCCTCCTCCTCCTACATCTGCCCTCGGAGGAGTGGGAGCTCGCTGTCCCTACTGCTGGAAAGGTCTGGCTGGAAACTGCTGCTGGGGTGGGTGGTGGGGTTTTCCACCAGCGTCGTGCTGCACCCGGTCTGGGCACTGACTTCGGAGATGTCCAGGGCTCCCACAGATGAAGCACCGCGGTCCCGGACCCGAAGGGAAAGGGCGAGGGATGGGGGATCAAAACTGAAACTGCTACAGTCTTCTCCCTACTGGTCGGAACCTGGAGGGTCCTGACGCTGGAGTCCTGGTGCTGACAACCTTCCCCTTTGATGGTCCCAGCTGTATCCCCTCTCATGACACACCTCCTATAGCGTGCATTCTCTCCACCACTTCGGCCTTCTTTTGGACCTCCAAGTACGTTGGCAGGGTAAAGGGGGTAACAGCATACTAGAGGGAGGGTCAGAGCACCTCCTCCAAACGTCTTGACCGAGACTCCTCATCGGGAAAGAGGTCTGGAGAAAAACGTAGGAGGTCCTTGAACTTGATCTCTATCTCCCTCACGGACATACTCCCCTGCTGAAGGGAGAGTAGCTCCTGTCTCTTTTCCGCCTTCATCATCGAGGAAATGAAATCCGCCCGGAACTCCCTCTCGAAATCTGCCCAAGCCACCTCAGACTCTCTCCTCTCCCCCAAGTAAAGCGTCCACCACTGACGCGCTGCTCCCCGCATCTGGCTGACGGCCAGAGGAACCCAGTACTCGGTCGGGGCCTGAATTAGGCCGAAAGCTATAACTAGCTCCTCTAGCCAGCCTTCCGTCTTCATGTCGGAGGTGCTGCCATCATACTTCTCGAGATCCTATCGCTGGAAGGCCGGAAGAGTCTTCTGCCACTGGTCGTCCTCTTCCTCTCGATCAGCTCTCTGTCGATCGGTCAAAGTAGTCTCCGCGGCCTCGATCACCTATACCACACGTGGTCACCTTCCAGGTTCCATAACTGCAAGGTGAACAAGGAAAGCCTAAGCCCATGTTTTGCAGAATATCGTCTTCGAAACTTCTTAAAATTTTAATTTATTCTTAATTCCCAAGAAATCCCAGAAACACAAGAACACAATTCATTATGATGCATGTACCTTTCCTAGGGTCTTTACCTTACAATCAGTGTGGCCTCACTCAGTCGTTCTGTAGGTCCAGAGTCCTTGCTTCGGATCACGGGGGGCCCTAAAATCCCGTGTCTTAGCCGGTCTTCCCTGGCCTAATTCACGCGCCAAGGTCACCCAACACTATTTCCTTACCATCCCATGCAATCCTCACTATGCCTAACTCCAGACTCCATCCTATCTCCTAACCTGACTCTGATACCATTCTGTCACGACCCACCTTCACCAAAAGGATGGAAGGGTCAGCAGATTTTCAGGCCCTTCCTTCATTAAGTTGAAGGAGAGATAATGACCCCCGAGACCTGCCTTCAATAGATCCCGGAGTGGCGACTAGCACCAAGGGTATAGAAATTTCTCACAAATAGAAGGCATTACCCCTTTTTGTTTTATAATATTGAGAGATAATATGATGAAACTCAACAACACCAAGGTAAAAGAAAAGTAAAGCGATAAATAAACCATTCCCACATTCATGTTCCAAAAGTAAAGCCACAAAGTTCAAAAGGTGACTACAAAGGGAATTACCAAAGAGGAAAAGCAACAAATGCAACTGCCCCAAAGGTCCGAGCTAGTATGGTCATGTGTGATCCTCGAAGTCCTCCTGGAAACCTGAAAGAAGTTTTATATACGTAGGGTGAGCATACAAGTACACTCAGTAGGAAAAACCAAAGACTCTCGTGCACAAGTGGGGGAACGTGCTAAAGTCCCGTGAGAAAAAGGAGTAAACCAAACACCTGGAAAGGTAAACTATCCACCCAAGCCTCACCAAGGCACACTCCCCAAATAATTCAAGTCACGTAATATATATATTAAGAGCACATCGATGTTTGGGTACCTCACGCCACTTTCCCACTGGTTATTGAGGCATCCTACGCATCGAACCAATCCCGCCATTCTCACCGCAGTCCCACTCCCACACCCTCCCACACACACCTGGGCCACAACCACCACACGCAGTCCCACTTCCGAATCCTTCCCGCAAACACCTGGTCCGAAACTATCACATGTAACCACGCCTGCAAACACCTAGTCCAGAACAACCACCACCACGCCCGAAGACACCTGTGTTAGAAAATCCACTGCCATGCCCGAAGACACATGGGCCTCATCCCGAAGACACTTGGGAAACCACCTGCCACACACACCTAACCAACCACCGCACTACCCCACCCGAAGGTTCTTGGGCTAATAATGGACCTCAGGCCATCATAGCCTGCCCGAAGATACTTGGGCTATCCAGGAAAGGGAGCAGAAAAGGAGCTAATAACTAGCCACTAAGAATAGTGTTGGGAAAAACACCCTCCCCCATGAAATGTGTGTGTTTGGCACTAAGTGCTCAACTTGGGTGGGGCGAGAATAAGAAACACAAAACTACAAGTATATATATAGGTAACAAGCACTCACCCCAAACTAGGTTTTTCATCAGATGGCCTACAGATTACGAAATATCTCAAGTCTGAGTCACAACTCTCGCCAACAAAACCCATTTTTCCCATTCTTATTTTCATGTTCAGTAATAATGTTCAAAATTTTATGCACTACTGGGAAACTAACACCATAAGCATAACCAAGGAATGGAATCCAGCCAATCATCAAATTAAGTATCCACACTCGGTTCTCTTGTAAAGTCACGACAAAGGAAAAAGTGAGATACCTCGAAGTACTATAACCAAAGGCAACCCCGAGACACTGCCCCGTGTCCCCTTCCCCAAAAAGTTTTTTCATCAACAGAGGATCCCACCCCAATTCGTGATATAAACAATTAACCACTGGGTCTTAAAACTCACAACCACTGAATCCATAACAATAGGGGATCCCATCCCCAATTCACACAACCACCGAGAGTATAAAAACAGGGGATCCCATCCCCCCCCCACGCATTTCCACCAATCGGTCCCGAAATAAAACAACCAAACAACTGTCACCAATACTAAGCAGGTCCATGCCTGTATTTTCAGATTTATAAGATTCAACACACTACATGATTTCAATTCCATGTTTTGACTGGGGTTAGCACAGAAGGGATTGATCCTGGTGCTTCAATTTATTTGGCCGGATATACGTGATTAACCAATTTACTTTTCACAGCAGGAGTTTACAACAAAAAACAAGCCATTTAAAACATTAGCAGGGGTTAATTAGTGCACAAACAACGACCACCAACGGCCTCAATTTTCAGAAGGCGTAAGACATCACAACTCAGAAAGAAGATCATAATATAAAACGACATCAACGATCACAGCCCCCCTTCTTTCTTTACAGGATTCATTCATTATCTTTAATTAGGTCTGGTTTATCCAATTCTATAGAATCAAAAGCATGACCACCCCGTATGATACACAAAAGAGAGAGGTGAAAGAGAAATTCCTTACTTGTTGATCGACGATCGACGCTTAGGCCGGGCGCGGAACTTTACGGATAACGATGCAGCACACCTGATGCACCAGAAGCTATTTGTGAAAAGCCGTGATCGAGGAAAGGAGAAACCATGGCTAACCCTTAGTTTATAAGATCCACGGACGGTTGAGGTGAGAATGAGAAACCGCGTAATTTGCGGGGGGTCATGGGTTGACCACGCGGCTGGGCAGTTACACACAGAGGTCTCTCGGGATTTTTAAGAATTAATTATGGGCTTTAAATGGTTTTAAGAGGAGTAAAAGAATTAATTTACGTCAAAACTTATGTTGCGGGAGCGTAAAAGTCAGGTACTGGAAAAATAACGAAAAGCCCGGCGAGGGGACACTATGCCACCGTCATGGTATCACCCTCACGGTGCCACCCTCACGGTGCCACCCTCACGGTGCCACCCTCACGGTGCCACCGTCACGGTGCCACCGTCACGATGTCACCCTCACGGTGCCACTATTTTGGTGGAGCCTCACTTTTGGAAAAGTAATGGGCCAGGAGGGTCCAGGACATTACATTAGAATAATAAATATTTAAAACATTTTAAAATGATATTTCAGTTAGAGTTCCTAACCAAAATAGAGACACTTAAATAAAAATAATTGTGGTAATAAAAACTTTTTAATATCATGAGAATAAAGGGATTCATGATATACTATGTCAAATTACATTATATACACCATATAAAAGTTATTTGGTGTATAACAACAAAGAAGTCTCAATGAAATGTAAATTAAGATGAATTCTCTTATAAAGACTATATCCTTAGGTTAAGGATAAATCAACGACATAATTATGTGTGTAAAATTTAAATACACTCAATATGATTGGATATTCAGTGTAAATCAATCAGAGGACATTCACACATATTCTTGTAAAAACAACACCAATGAATTGCATATTTAACTCAACAAATAGAGATTGAGTTAAAATAACTCTTATCAAGTTCAAATAGATGACTTGAAAATTTATCAATGAAGTGATTATGTGTATCAAAATTATATCCACAAAAGGGGAGTGGAAATTATGACATAAGAAAATGAATAGTGATTCCACACATAATCTCGGAGTAAAATAATCAATGAAGTTTGTGTAAAGCTGAATAAATGGAAATTGAAATTTCAAATTCCCTTATCGATTTAGTAACTTATGAAACATACACCCATGAAAGAAGGATAATACAATGATGATGTAAATATCCATAAATTAAAGTATATTACACAATGAATATAATCATGGGCAGTACACACACCACATGCAATAAATAAGTGGTGAACAATGGAATTCTCACAGAATTAAAAGTGAGATAAGAAACCCCTTACTTTGTACTTTTTCCTTGGTTGACTTTAGGTTAACCTCCTGTATAATGGTGATATAATTTTTATTGAATTATACAAGAATCATTTACATTAATATGATATCATATATGATCTTTTAACACTGATTTGTTAATAATATCTTAGTATTATCGTCATTTCGGGTGTTAATGGATTCGTTTTCCTTTATATTATTTGTTATGTGAGCTGTATTTGTTATGGATGGGATGTATATTACTCATATCCAGAATGATATCATGTCTCTAAAAATTATTTTTATTCGTCAAATGAAATTTAGTCTTGAATAGATATGATGGGGGAATAAATCTCATCGCGTTCGTGGAGACGATAATCCGTACGTACGCACGAGCGACAAAATCATTCTTTTGGTATTAAAATAATATATAATTGGATGGTATATGATATAGAAATTATTATTATCATGTTATATTTATTATTTACATGAATTATACATCATTATTATACCCATATAAATAATAATATATTGAATAACAATTACACCACAACGTGGAGACGGTAGGTCGTACGTACGCACGTATAGTGACATGTCATTCAAGGGATGGATAGAATAATGAATTTGTTTGTTCCATAATTATAATAACATCACAGTATATAGAATATACTAGAGTTATTATTTTATAATGGAAATAACAAGGAAATAATAAGTTGAAGAAGAAAGGAACTTTAAAGAGGGTGGTGAAAATGCTACCTCTTCTTCGGGTTCTTCCTTTTGATTTGATCAAAAGTGATCTTTAGGTTGGCTTTCTGATCAAACTAAGGCTTATAGGTTGAATTTAGGGAAGTTGAGAGATTATTTGGGCAGGTTTTGGATGAACCAAATGGCTTGGAATGTGTGAATTATTGAGAAGGGTGGTGCCCTTTTATAAGAGGGGTGAGGGGCACCTTTGGAAAAGCTAGAAATATTATTTTATAATAAATTCATATTCGGTTTATAATGGCTCCAAAGTGGATTATTTAAAGTTTAAGGTGGGATTAGGTCTAAAACCACTCAACTAATAAATTTTATACAGGTTTTGATCATTATATTAACCTTATCTTTTAGTTTAAACTCTTAGTTAATTAGATTGACATTTACCATGTCACTTTGTATTTTTATATTATATAGTTAAAAAACATACCAAATACATCCAAGAGACCCCCATGTGGTCTATTAATGATACAACTAAAATGATATAAGTCTCTTGGACGAACCTTAGATTTTTAGGAATTGAATATCAATTAATAATATAATATTTGTTTTAAAAACTCTTTTATGTCAATTTTGACACTATTCAATAATTGATTTTTTTTAAAGTCATAAAAACTTTATTAATTATAAAAAATTCATTTAAGCAATCCTAACATGTCATACTAACCAATAAAATTCGTGTATGTCATCAAAACCTTCAAATTATATTTATTTTAACATTTATAATGCCAACTATTTGATTCTTTCATTAATAAAGAAAATAATGCATCATTATTGTGTCATAAATAAATTTAATTATTAAATTTATAAAAATTATAAACAAAATACCATTATGTAGGAAATATTTTTATCTTCATAATTAATATTTATAGTCGAAAATCCAACATATATAACCCTATGTAAAAATTGTTTTTCTAAAAGATATAAGCTTATGTCATTTTTTATTTACTTTAACTTAACTTAAATAAAGTGTCCCTATCACATACAAGTGGCTCCATGGGGTCCCAAAATCGACCCAAAGATTCCCATGGTTGGAAATGTATCCACAAATAAGGTTAGGACACGTTTTAGGGTAATTTTGTATTATTATAATATTATTTTTTAACCCTTATTTACCGGATTTACCATTTAACAATGGTAAATAAAATATTTACCAAAGTAATTATTCAAAATGTCTAAAAATAAAAGTTACCTATTTACAAAATTTGGAAATCATGATTTCAAATATGGAATCCATTTTTCCAAACTCAAAACACAGAAGAGGCAGAAATTAATTTAAAATTAATTCCCGCTGTCAAAACAAAAAGCGTGTTTTTAAGATATAATAACTATCAAAAGATTGATACTTATTTATGCCCATTTTAATTGTGAAATTATGTCCAATGACAAAAATTGTATTAAATGGTAAAAATATATTCTAAATATACTTTAAAACCACTCAAATTAATAATTTATCACTATTACTTATTTTGATTAAAAAAGTTGTTTTTAATTAAAATTTAGTAATTTTCACTGTTTATCAAAATATGAAAGTTATCCAAAAAGTACCAAAATTTCACCCTAGGAAAATTTTGATATTCCTAATCCAAAAATTAAGTCCATTTTGAAAGAGAAAATATATAAAATTTCAAAAAGTGGGTATTACTATTCATAACAGCTAGTTTTATTAGTTGTGGTGTGCGTTAGAACATGAAGTGGCGTACAACACACGCCACTATATTATTCAGCGAGAAGTGTACCGTGGAATCTTGGGGTGTTACATTCTCCCCTCCTTCAATAAATTTCATCCTTGCAATTTTTAAAATTGGGCATTGGAATATGATGGAAAGTCCCCATCGGAAAAAGATTCAATAAAACTATCACTTTAAAAGAAAGAAAGAGAAGTACAAAGGTCACCCGAGATAACGTATACTAGGATTCCATGTAGAAAAACATGGATATGGATGATAAAATAAGTGTCCAGTTCTGATGGAGAGGGATAGAAAACATGATCAGGAGAAAGCTAACAATAAGAAAACCACAAAGTTGTGTTTGGACAAACGGTCATTAGTCTCCTAGTAGGAAAAGTAAATGGACAACATTTTTTTTGTTTTAAGTTACATTACATAAGGATTAGGAATTAATTTATTATATTGACTAATAACATAAAGAGATATACTTACTTTTTAAGTAAAGTTTCATTCTTTAATAAATATCTACTACTAACTCATTTTTAAATGATGAGTATTCAAGAAGATATGGTCACACTGGAAGAGCTAGAATAAACTTCTATAGAATCACATGATCCACGCAGCATAAACTATATATTTAACTTGACTTTAGAGATTAATAAAAACCAAAATGGTTACTATAAGATCTGATGATCCCCCAAAAGGATATTCCATTAAATAAACACTATTCTTAATTTCTAAAATTAAACCAACAATACCCCCCAAAGATAAATAAATACCATTCAATAAACAATTGTCCTTAAAATCCTTCAATATAATACAAACTAATATTGAAACCCAAAACTTAGAAGAATTTGGTTATGTAGTCTTCCATGTTAAATTGTATCTCCAAATGACATCAACTACTCTTAAAGTCACATACTTAAAAGTAATTAACCTAATCACATATTCTCTATTATAGGTTAATCATTCCCAAATCACTATAAATCCACAATAAAAACATAGATAAGAATCCACCATTACTCCTAAAATGAAATCCCATACTATTCTATTTTCCTTGGGCATACAGTGTTCCCAAAAAACCGAACATCTTCCAAAATAACATTTATCAATTAATCTCAAAATCATTTTCCTATAATAAGGGTATTCATTTGATAAGACATAAGATCCCAAATCAAATTATTATTGATCAATAAAATCATTTAACTAAAAATAATAGTCACACTAACCAGGGACTTCACGAAGTCCAGTGGTAGGCGATAAATCACAATCGCACTTTGGTTGTGGGTTTGATTCCCACGGCTTTGTCTGACGCGATGGGTTTTCACACGGTCTGCGTGTTGTCCTTTTTCAAAAACTATATTTTATAAAATTACCAAAATGAGATAAATTCCTCAAAATAACCATAACATAATTTAACCACAAATGTTATCTCATACCTTTCATTTTCATCCCAAAATATAATAACTTGTAATTTCCTCAAACCCTATGATCATATAAAACCAAATGGTTATTTATAACTATATCAACAAGAGAAAAGATAATTCTTCATCAAATATCAATTTCACATGGAAAACTGCAGGGTTAAAAATACAAGTGAAAGTTATTCCAATATAAACCCATTAATAATGAGAACTAATAATTTTTAAACATTTTTCCAACAATTTATTTCCACATAGCTTCTTCTTTGACCATGAAAATATCCTATAGAATAGGGAATTCACTTGGGTAATGGCCAGGTACTCTTCATTTACGGAAAATGACTATAAATGGATTCTTGGGACCATTTTTATCTTCTTCCATAGTACTCTTCATTTTTCTTTGGCAATTCCTCACTTTATGTCCTTCCTCCCTGCACGTAAAGCATTTCTTTGTCCCATTGAGAGACTTTCCTGGGTGTCTCCTTCCACATTTCCTGCATTATGGAAATTGAGGATTCCTTTCTCCATGGCCTCCACTGCTGGAGCTCTTATTATTCATCACCTTTCTCTTCTTTGTTGAGTCTGAGAATTGGTTAATATATATATTTCTGATCATATTTTTGTAAAATTGATTTGGCATGAAGATGATATCTTTTACGCCTATCAACATTCCATTTTGATGCTCATTTCCACCACTGTTCCCACCTAGTACATCATTCTCAAATTCACTATAACTTCCTTTAAATCTAGCCATTGACTAAAACCAAAAATCATTGTGTGAGTAACAGTAGTCATAAAATCATTTAGAGAATATCATGTCATCATATTCTCAATTTGAAACACATTAGGATAAACCAAGGTCATTTAATCTCATCTTATATATAATACTTCAAATCGGTTTGTAAAGAAAATGTAAATTATCCTAAGCATATCCCTCGGGAGTGTCGTAACCAAGAGTGAAGCAAGACCCGTTGTCGTGCACCAGTTCCCGTTTGAGTCTAGCTCAAAATGGTGTTTTCGGGTTTTACCCCTAGGTACATTTGTGCCAGATCCGCCTCTACCTTCTCGTATCCATACAGGGATTTATTGCTCAGAAAACTCATAAAATCTCTACAATACCAAAATTCTAGGAAGTTATTCTATACTAATCCTCAAAGTCTATCTTAGGGTTATGTGCTCTAATCAGAGTTTATCTAAATCTAGCTCCCAAGGATTGTACTAAACTTCCTTTGATACCAACTGTAATGCCCCGACCTCAGTTACCCCGAGTTGGTGCATTATTACATAACATTGGAATGACCAAAAAGGATCAAGTCTCGAAAGACCGATTAGTTTAGTAGTCTTGGAAACACTAGATATATTCATAAGTATTACATTACATCACAAGGTAAAAAAACTTCAACAACATCTTCTCATCATAACCCCTCATACTATCCCTGCAGGTCATTCATAAATTACTTCTTCACATCCTGGGAAAAATAAAACATTTAAAGGGGTGATCTCAGATTCTCAGTAAGGATAATAATATAGAAGAAGCTTTCATAGATAAGCATAAAACCTTAAGGAAATGTATAACTAAAACAACAGCCTTTTAAACTTGAACTTCAGCATAATATGGCAAAGTTAAAATGAAATAATGAAATTTACTTATTCACATGGATATTATACTAGTCGAATAATCACATGAAATATCAATAACCACTTTAATAATGATGGAATGCATAATTCCAGACTATCATAACCACATATCCAAGGCCTCATGCCAAGACTAAAAATAAGATTTTGTCAAGGCCTTGTGCCAAGACACTAGTTTGTCTCATGAGACCTACTGATGCATCGACGAGCTATAGCAGGATCCACCCGTCACTTACTAAGTCCAATGCATTCCTCATATGAAAAGTTTGAAATATAACATAAACATTCGTATTAAAACTAGCATACGAAATGTCAATACTTGATTCACAAACCATGAATGGTATAAAATAAGCATATCCACAGTCAAACATAACTCATTCGATACAATATGGAAGATTGTATTGTATCAGATTAATCTCAATCAAGAATAATGAATGATATTGACATAGATGAAAATAATCATCAAAACTATTAGAGAGAAATATGCCCCTTTTTCTTGAAATCATTTAAAAGTCACTATATTTGTCAAGAAGCCATTTAAAAAGAGATTTTTTTTGAATCAAAGTGTCCCATACCACTTTGAAACTTCCAAAAGGAATTTTAATTTTAAAATATTAATGCCCATATAAAGAAATCCTTACAAACAATCATGGACATTAATGAGAAGGATTTAGAATAATAAATTTTTAAAACATTTTAAAATGATATTTTAGTTAGAGTTTCTATCCAAAATAGAGACACTTAAATAAAAATAATTGTGGTAATCAAAACTTTTTAATATCATGAGAATAAAGGGATTCATGATATACTATGTCAAATTACATTATTTACACCATATAAAAGTGATTTGGTGTATGACAACAAAGAAGTCTCAATGGAATGTAAATTGAGATGAATTCTATTATAAAGACCATATCCTTAGGTTAAGGATAAAGCAACGACATAATTATGTGTGGAAAATATAAATACACTAAATATGATTTGATATTCAGTGTAAATCAATCATAGTAAATTCACACATATTCTTGTAAAAACAACACCAATGAATTGGATATTTAACTCAATAAATGGAGATTGAGTTAAAATTACTCTTATAAAGTTTAAATCGATGACTTGAGAATTTATCAATGGAGTGATTATGTGTATCAAAATTATATCCACATAAAGGGGAGTGGAAATTATGACATAAGCAAATGAATAGTGATTCCACACATAATCTCGGAGTAAAATAATCAATTAAGTTTGTGTAAAGCCGAATAAATGGAAATTGAAATTTCAAATTCCCTTATCGATTTAGTAACTTATGAAACATACGCCCATGAAAGAAGGATAATACAATGATGATGTAAATATCCATAAATTAAATTATATTACACAATGAATACAATCATTGGTATTACACACACCACATGCAATAAATAAGTGGTGAACAATGGAATTCTCACGGAATTAAAAGTGAGATAAGAAAACCCTTACTCTGTACTTTTTCCTTGGTCAAATATAGGTTAACCTCCTGTATAATGGTGAAATAATTGTTATTGAATTATACAAGAATCATTTAAATGAATATGATATCATATATGATCTTTTAACATTGATTTGTTAATAATATCTTAGTATTATCGACGTTTCGGGTGTTAACGGATTCATTTTCCTTTATATTATTTGTTATGCGAGCCGTATTTTTTATGGATGGGATGTATATTATTCATATCCATAATGATATCCTGTCTCTAAAAATTATTTTTATTCATCAAATGAAATTTAGTCTTGAATGGATATGATGGGGAATGAATCTCATCGCGTTCGTGAAGACGGTAATCCGTACGTACGCATGAGTGACAAAATCATTCTTTTGGTATTAAAATAATATATAATTGGATGGTATATAATATAAAAATAACTATTATCATGTTATATTTATTATTTAGATGAACTATACATCATTATTATACACATCTAAATAATAATATATTGAATAACAATTACCCCACAATGTGGAGACGGTAGGTCGTACGTACGCACGTATGGTGACATGTAATTCAAGGGATAGATAGAATAATGAATTTGTTTGTTCCATAATTATAATAACATCACATTATATATAATATACTGGAGTTATTATTTTAGAATGGAAATAACAAGGAAAGAATAAGTTGATGAATAAAGTAATTTTAAAGAGGGTGGTGAAGACATTACCTCTTCTTCGGGTTCTTCCTTTTGATTTGATCAAAAGGGATCCGTAGGTTGGCTTTCTGATCAAACTAAGACCTCTAGGTTGAAGTTAGGTAAGTTTAGAGAGTATTTGGGCAGGTTTTGGCCGAACCAAAAGGCTTGGAATGTGTGAATTATTGAGAAGGGTGGGTTCCCTTTTATAAGAGGGGTGAGGGGCACCTTTGAAAAATCTAGAAATATTATTTTATAATAAATTAATATTATTTTTATAATGTCTAAAAAGTGTATTATTTAATGTTTAAGGTGGTAATGGGTCGAAAAACACTCAACCAATAGATTTTAGATAGGTTTTGACCATTATATTAACCTTATCTTTTAAGTTAAATTCTTAGTTAATTAGATTGACATTTACCACGTCACTTTGTATTTTTATATTATATAATTAACAAACTTACCAAATACAGCCAAGAGACCCCCAAGTGGTCTATTAATGATACACCTATAATGATATAAGTCTCTTGGCCGACCCTTAGATTTTTAGGAATTGAATATCAATTAATAATATAATATTTTTTTTAAAAACTCTTTTATGTCAATTTTGACACTATTCAATAATTGATTTTTTTTTAAAGTAATAAAAACTTTATTAATTCGAAAAAAATTCATTTAAGAAATCCTAACATGTCATAATAACCAATAAAATTCTTGGATGTCATCAAAACTTTCAAATTATTTTTATTTTAACATTTATAATTCCAATTATTTGATTCTTTCATTAATAAGGAAAATACTGCATCATTATTGTGTCATAAATAAACTTTATTATTAAATATCTAAAAATTATAAACAAAATGCCATTATGTAGGAAATATTTTTTTCTTCCTAATTAATATTTATAGTCTAAAATCCAACATATATAACCCTATGTAAAAATTGGTTTGCTAAAAGATATAAGCTTATGTCATTTTTGTATTTACTTTAACTTAATTAAAATAAAGTGTCCCTATCATCTACAAGTGGCTCCATGGGGTCCGAAAATGAACCCAAAGATGACCATTGTCGGACATGTATCCACATATAAGTTTAGGACACGTTTTAGGGTAATTTAGTATTATTATAATATTATTTTTTCACTTTTATTTACCGGATTCACCCTTTAACCATGGTAAATAAAATATTTACCGAAGTAATTATTCAAAATGTCTAAAAATAAAAGTTACCTATTTACAAAATTTGGGCATCCTAATTCAAAATATGGAATCCATTTTTCCAAATTCAAAACACAGAAGTGGTAGAAATTAATTTAAAATTAATTCCCACTGTCAAAACAAAAAGCGTGTTTTTAAGATATAATAACTATCAAAAGATTGGTACTTGTTTATGTCTGGTTTAATTGTGAGATTATGTACAACGACCAAAATTGTATTAAATGGTAAAAATATATTCTAAATATACTTTAAAACCACTCAAATTCATAATTTATCACTATTACTTATTTCGATTAAAAAAGTTGTTTTTAATTAAAATTTAGTAATTTTCACTATTCATCAAAATATGACAGTTATCCGAAAAGTTCCAAAATTTCACCCTAGGCTAATTTCGATATTCCGAATCCAAAAATGAAGTCCATTTTGAAGGATAAAATGTATAAAATTTAAAAAAGCGGGTATTACAATTCATAACAGCTAGTTTTATTAGTTGTGGTGTGTGTTAGAACTTGAAGTTGCGTACAACACACGCTACTGTATTATTCAGTGAGAAGCGTACCGTGGAAGCATGGGATGTTACACTACCTATATTATAGAAATTTGTGGTCTTATATGGCATGCCATGCACTCGTGACCACTTCTAAATGAATGATAATTCTTCTAACCCAGTTGAAGGGGGAAGATTCCAATAGAATAATTATTTGGTGCATTTAGAGTATATCTATTAGATGATGAGAGTGAAAATTGGGTGGTGAGGTTGGTATTGGAAGCATTGCGATCGACATAGACCAAATGGTACCAAACACTTTGTACTGTCTGTTTTCCGAGACCTTCCAACCAAAACTGCTAAGCTATATTCTATGACTATAAATCATTATTGGTTATTTATCCACTTGTTTCCATTTTTATTAGATATTTTTAGTCAATTTTAACTTTTATTGGGATCTATTATGTCGAGTGTTTGATCCTGGGTAGTTTGAGGCATTTTTTGTTCACCGAAAAGCCAAGAATCAACCTCTAATGCCCCAACATTGTTGGTCCAGGTTCTCATATTCTGCACTCACAACTTCCCTATCCATATATAGTCAATAGTTTTTCCTAGTTTCTCATCTTGGAAGTGATTTTATTTTGAACTCCACTAAATAACTTCATCTCTATTTAACACTACTATTTCCATTCATTTTTCAATCATCCCATCATTTTGAAACCCAACTATAATTTCCCTAATGCTCACTCTCACTCTTCCAGCATATCCTATTCTCAAGTTCCTTTTTTCCATCCTAATAACCCAAAAATATAAATACCATATTTTCAAAATTTCAACTTGAAAAAATATGAATCTATAAGTATGATCTTTAATGGATTCCAACTTGTTTCATTTTCTTTTTCCTATACATTTGACCCCAATTGAGTAGTTTCCCACCACAATACCCAACAATATAACCCCTTCCGGTTCATTCCACCAAACGTTCTTTGACCCTCTCTCATGCAACACAAGGCGTCATGTGATCGTTGTAATGTAGGGAGTATACATTCCAAGATAAGAGTTCACTTCCCCCAATACCAACCTAATGGCTCTAATAGATTATACTAGTTATAGTGCATTCTGAATGATCGACCCATGGAACTCCCCAAACAACTTGATGCCAAAATGATTCTACTCTCGGTATAATATAGGTAGTATACCCACTCACCCAAATAAACCACCCATAATAAACACACTTGTTTTGATTCCTCCAACACCCATAGGTTCCGGAAATTAGAGAGCATAGTTGGAGTTTAATTTATGCTCCTAATTCAACAAATACACAACCGTACATTGGATGGAGTTCCCCGGTACTCCCTCATGCTATAAAATATAGATTTAGAGTTGCAAAGTCCCAGGTTCTACATAAAGTAAATATTCAAATCCATGTGATATATTTTCTTCATCACAGTAGATTAAAAATATAGTATGGGAGAAAGAACCCGAATATGTAAGAAAGGTGAGATGAAAAGACTTTATAAAACTCATCCAGATTCTTGATTATGATAGTGAGTTAGGGTAAAACTAGAAAGATTTTAGAGTTTCCCAGTACATGATGGGATACATGATGTATCTCAAGTAATCACTGGTATAGAATAATTCATGTCTCACTAGGATACATAAATTGTTTTATGTCCTCCTAGGTGCTCCCTTCACTTGTTAGTGAGAACCATGTCTTTTACTGGAAAACCTAATTCATGTATCCTAGGATATTTCAGACCCGGGAAGACTTGGGAGGACCAATATTTGTAGAATGAAAAAGGTTAGTCTGATAGAAGGATTGGTTCTATATCTTTCCCTTTTTCTAGAGATGAAAGATATAAAAATATTCTTGAGTTATCTCTGAGAAAGAAGACCAAAAATAGAGAAGTGAACAAGGGTATAGGTATCAATCATAATAATTCAAGCATTAAATCCACGTGAAATGACTAGGGTGAGGTTCCAATTCGTAAGAGTGGTGTGATGTAGTGTGTTATATTGAATCCCTCTGTAATTTTTGTATGATAATGGAACCTTTTATTATATAACAATATAAGGTTGGGAAGAAAAAGATCTAAACATGATTGGTGAGCGGGTGAGATGAATTTCTTTATTTTTAGAGATTATGAGAGGGGGGAAAGCATGAATGTAGAGAGTAAAGTATTACTATATTTTCCCTGTTTATTTTTCTCTATAGTCTATTCTATTATTTTTTTATGCTATTACAATTTGAGTAGAGTACAAACTATGGTCTTTGATGTGAAATAATAGAGTCATAGGATGAGATCCTAATAGTAAGGAGGCATTCAATATGGGAGATAAGTTCCTAACTCACCTACTTATACCATCTGAAATAATGTTTGAATAAATTTTTGAAATGTTATTGTACTATTAGAGTAGATTATTGGTCTGGGAGGAATGGAGGTGGGGGATCAAATGGAACATGTATTGGAGCATCAATTCAATGGGGTACTAGAGGAACCAAGGGGCCCCCAGGTGTGATGACATGTATCAAAACACTCATTTCATAAGTGGAAATGGAAATAGGTTTTCTTTCACCACTCTCATCCACCCTTTTCATTCATAGAAATATCACCCATAAATAGTGTTTTAGTGGACTTTCAATTCATTGGAATTAAATCATGACCCCAACACCATTTACATTCTAGTATTCAGCATTGACTAATTGGTGACTCGATGGGTATTGTAATGTATCCAACAATGAAGATCACCAACCCCTCCACCAAAAACCCCAACCCTAAAAATTCAAATTCATACCTTCTCACCTTCCATTAAAGGTAAAAACCACCAAATAAAATTCAATATATCCATTTTTCCTCCACCCATTGATCAACTGATGTCAGAACCCCCCCATACTACTTTTTAATTCGGCAGTGATATGTAAAACTATTGATTTTATTTATATCTAATAAACATTTCAATAGGCCACTCATCCCCAAGGGTTAAATCAAGATAAGATCAACCCCACTCGATGAGATACCCCATTCTCTCTTTGAAAAAAGGAAGCAATTGACTGTCTTGTTTCCATAATGAACAATAAAACGGTTTTGCTGGAGGAAATAAAGTAATTCGACCAGATGGGATGGTGCATTAGTTCATGTATTTTTGTACCAAAAAATATCATGATACCCGGTTGATATGATGTATTCCACCAATGGAAAGAATAAGTAAGTAATGGTAGATCGATCATTCCATATAGTAGAGATAAAGGGGATAGTGAGATATGTATATTTTGAAGACAAGGTGAACCTAGGGAAATGAGGATCGAGTGGAAAACAAATGTCATATGAGAATCCCAATTATAATATGATCCATGCCATTTCAAATCCAGCTAGTAAATAGTACCAACCCCATTGTCCAAGCCACCAATTTAGTATCAGTCCAAGCTGACAATGGAACCAAATGATGTTTTTTAACCACTTATTGAAAAAAATAGGTTGTAATGAAATAAAACCCCTAGTCCTATCTGAGTTATGAGACCATTAATATATGGTAGAATATCAAGTTCACATTATTAAAGATTGAATAGTGGGCCCAACAACCTAGTCATGAGACATGAAGGAGTTTTGATGAGTATTAGAGAGATCAATACAGTGACGCTCAAGAATGAAGATGATATCACATAGGAAGACAGGAATGATTGGTGGATGGTCATTGGCAGCTAGAAACAATTATTGTCCTTGTATGGTATGGGATGGATCAAATAGGTTTTTCATTTCATTGGATATGAAAACATCAATAACAAGCAACCTGTATCTTTCAACCATTTTGATTTCCACCAGTCTACTTTACATCTTGTCCTCCCAGGTAATCAGTGGGATACTTCATCTATCCTTGGTATAATATAAGTAGTAGGAACTGGGATAGTATACTTCACGTATCACTATGATGAAAGAAGCATTTAAGGTCCTCCTAGGCACTCCCTGCCCTTGTCAGTGAAAACATGGTCCTTTATTAGTTCTCACTAACCAGACCTAGTAGGACCTGGTCTATGAGAACTTAGAAATTAAAAAGTTTTCTCTTTATTCAGTCAGACCTGGCGAGTCTTCTAGACCAGGTCAACAACCATCTATGTACCTAGTGATTTAAAAAACTATGAAATATAGTACTTAGACCAAGAACGCAGTTGATCCACAAGGATGAGCATTGTATTGATCCAATTCAACTCCAATGGTCTAAATGGGAATCATTCTCATCAACTCTAATTCAAAACTGCTTCAAATGGGATCCCCTTTTTTGAAATTAATCATCATATTTAGTGATACATGCATGATATATCATAATCATCAAGTTCCATACTAATCTAACTAATGTTCCACCATTAATAAAAATCGTCAACCCCGCCCCAGCTCCACTACTTGACTTATGCTATTGGTACTCCCTTCCTTGATACCCTACAATTGGTTGTAGATCATAGTGGTTTGTTCCTAGAATATTCAGAAATCCACTCAGGTCCCTATACCATCAGTTCAGGCCTAAATGAACCTATTAACTGAGTGAAGTAGTGATCTACTGGTCATAGAATTCCCCATTGGAAGTTGAGTTATGACCCTTTTTTTAATCTGAAATATTGTGAAATAAAAATAAATATTATTGAAAATAAATATTAATAAAATAAAAAATAAAATAAATAAATAGTACTAACCCTTATGACTATCTTGCAGCTATGATTGAGTTAGCCTTGAAGTACTAGTGGTAACCATACACCTATCTGTCCATAGTTTCTAGGGAACCATGGATCAAGTTCAAACAAATGATTCATTCTTTCATCAAGGGGGTGGTAGAACAAGTCAAGTGACCCGCATCAATGGAGTGGTTGGTGGGTCCAAATCACCAATCTTTAACCCTCAATGCCATATAGGTATAATACCAAGTTTACTATATCACCATATTTGAATCAGGATATTGAACCTTGTGGACCATGGGGGTTCATCCATCTATATCGATGAATTGGGCATCTGTGTCTTGTATGTGTCATAAAGGTAAGAAATTTGAGAAATATGCAATCGAATAATGTTGTGTTGTTGAGAGTGTTGGAACAATCGATGTTGATCTAGTAGTGATACTATCATAATTGAGTTGATGGTTTGACCCCACCTTTGCCTCTGGAACTCGATTGGCTAGCGGAGTCCTTTGGGATGGAATCATAGTGACCAACTAGAACCCTTGGGTGAAGTTCATTTCCTAAATAGTCACATCAAACCATTGTCGTATCTCAATAAAAAGTGAGTAACACCAACCTCACTGAAGCGATTAGTTTAAAGAATTTTTTTTATCAATTGACAGCACTAGTGAAATGCCAACTCAATAACTATTCTTTCTTGGTATGGAGACATCGAGCAAAAGAAAAATTAATGCCTCCCACACCACTACCATTTCAAATTGGAATCGTTTCTATTTGAAATTCATAGACCACTTGAGCGGGCCCTAATGTAGTAGAAAAATATAATCGTTGTTCAATTGATGGTTTCATATAGTTGTTGATGTATTGGTTTATGAATTGAAAATTTTCACCACTTTGTTGTCAGATCTGAACCTCCATTGAATGAGTGAAAAAATGAACATTCCATCTCTGTAGGAAATATCTACAAGATTATTTTAGATTTATTATGCATTACACTTTGATGATTGAAATGTACTTCCAACTTGATGCCAGAATTCTCATCTACCACAAATCCACTCGATCATACATTTCCTTGAATTTCTAACTCTCTATCCATATACCCCAAAACCCATGACTTCTCTAAAACATCAAAAAAAATCAATCACCCCTGTGTAACACATCCACTAAAACAGTCATCTCAATAGGAAACTATAATGATTTACATATTGGTGTAGTAAATCTTGTTAATTTTCAATAAGAGTGACACTTTTGGGGGTTTCATTCGCCGATATCACCAGTTTTATCCTCACCCGAGCCACTCAAATTGGACCTAGGACTTTGAGTTCCTGGTGATCCCTCACCTTTCTATAATCTAGTTATATAGTAGGATACCTACATAATACCAAGATGAAACGATGAGGGAAATCCTATAGGGTTCTAACAATACATCCAAACTATGTTGTCTTATAATTTTATGGATGATGAAACCCCTGGTGGCATAGCTAAACCAAAGAAACCGGTGGTTTCTAAATAGAAGAATGAGTTTTTCAGCCTTCTTTTTCCCTTTCCAATTTCAAAATATGACCCTTACCTTTGAGAGATTGGTCTTTATATGATAACAAATGCATTCTTTCTTTCAAAACCTTTTTCATACATGGTCTTCTCCAGTACGAAAAGATCCAATTAAAATAATAGTATTAGAAGATTACTGAAACCCAGGATAGAATACCATTCATCTCGCATGGGAAATAAGGGCCTCGAATAGTTTTCTAGATTAATAGAACTTTCTTGGACCACCACCCAATTCGACCTCAAATTTGAACTTTTAAATTTTGCTGGGATTAAAGAATCCCTTTTAGCATTTTCTATAATGGTGAGTGGGGAATGATATCATTAAAGTGGGGGATGAGTCTCATTTATTAGGGAAAGAAGTTGCACAACATATTTGGTTTCTAATGTTTGGGAGACTTTGAGTCTTCCCAATAATGTGGATTCCCTCCACATAGTGCTGATGAGTTCCAATATCACCTTTAATGAATATAGAGGACCAGAAATAATTCCACTTCTTAAATAGTGGAAACAATTTCCCTATCACATATTTTGATAAAAAATGAAGAAATATTGATTCGACTTCCCCAATGGTCTAAACCAGTTGGGAATTCGTATCTAGGATCTCTACCTCAATTTAAATTTTTTTTGGATTCTGTTTATGGTTATCTTCTAATTAAATTCCTAAAAAGACTTTCATTCGCATAAAAATGAACTTTTACGATATATCTAGGTTGTTTTCCCATGCTTGGTTGACTAGAATCATTGGGGCACATTGGGGTTGGTGAAAGCATACATTCCCTATTGTGTCTAACTGCTTAAAATCCCTTTACAAAGCATTGTGGATCATAGACCAATCTAGACTAGTTCTTCTAACCCCTCCATCTATATCTCGAGTTTGGGAGACTCATTCAAGGAATACCCTATCATGAAGTGGTAGGATTGTTAAGAGTTCATACAGTAATCTCATGTGTTTATTCCAGGTCTTTAATGGATGTCACACAAGGGGAATTAAAAAGGAGGATCAAAACCTATGTTCTATTCATAGGAAATTTGATATGCACCAGTACTTTACTCCAATATGAATATTGTTTTCAATCTATATACTTAAACCTTATGATAAATCACCCATGTTTGAATAAAAAGAAAGAAGTCATAGACACGGGTTGTTCTTTTCCATTCTCTAGTACAGATCGAGTACTTATTTTCCTTGTGAGTTGGGGTACCTTTTTCCCTTTTGCTTCATCCCGAACTAGAGCTATCCAGTTGTATAAGTAGAATAAGATGAGTGGAGACAAGATAATAGTGGGAAAAAGTAGATAGTAGGTCAACAAATAATTCCCCATTACATTATAATTCATATCATATCATTAATTTTTAATTTCCCTCAATTTCATTCAATTTAGTTGTCGCAACACTGGGAAACTTCATGTATCCCAGGCTAGTCCAACTACTCTATTTCACTGAAAGTCACCTAAAAAAGATGATGTATCCAAGAAATGTTCATTTCCTAGTCTGAAAAGGTCTGACCAAACCCGGGAAACCTAAATTAAGTATCTTAGTAAATGACCAAGTGCTCACTGGCTAGGGCAGGGAGCACATGGGAGGACCTAGAATACTTCATGTTTCCCAGTGATATAATACATGAATTATCCTAGTTTCTGCTAACTATATTATACCAATCATGAATCAGTCTATTTTTTGAGTTTTAGTGAATCAGGAATGTTCAATTAATCTAACCAGTTAAGGTATCCCTAGTGATGTATCAATCAATCTCGTGGGATATTTTCATAGTTAGTTTCAATTCAATTTGAAGAATATGGAAAGGGAAAATGAGATACATACATACATCTTAGAGGAAGAAATATTTGGAACTCTTTTCTCTAAATACATATCCCATTTTTTACAAATCAAAATACTTAGTGAAAGGTGATCAATAACATGGGATAGGTGCAGGTTTGTACGTAGTGATTGAGGTTAAGAAGGTAGGGATCAAATGAAAAAAAGAAATACACACATCTCTTTCACAAGAGATAACTATCGAAAACAAAAAATTCACATTCCATTGTAGTGGACCCATAGGTTATTCAATATTGAAAATTATTGATTTGAAAAAGGGTTTTCAACCAGATGAGATCTTCCATTATATTTCATGGAGTGATTCAATATTCCTAAACCTATGGCCATGATTCCATACTCCTAATGGATATCATAGTGAAGTATCTTTTAAAGTATAATAGAATAAAACTTTACTAAATAGTGATGAAATGAGGCTATATCCCTTGAATTATATTATGTTTTAGAAGATGATAATATCTAGGTCCTATAACAAGAAAAAGAAATATCACTTTATATTCAGTCGAGCCTCCCACCCCTAGATCTTCTGATGTATTGATACCAAGGATAAAAAGTTTGGAAAATGGTTTGGAAGGTCCCTTTTATATCCAAATGGTAATTCCTAATGGATTCCCTCATTTTATGTATATAGGAACCCAGATGATCTATGAGTACCCTATACACAATCGTCACAACAAGGGTAGGAGGCTGCCTTGGGACAATAGTAGTCACCAATAATATATCTGCAGTGTTTTAGTGAAGTTATGAATCCTATTTTTATTGAGTTAGAGGTCCAAATTTCAGTAGAAGACTATGCATAGTGTAATTCTAGTGGATCAATGTATTTTCTCATTCCCCCTCCAGACTATGCACCCAAATCACTCATTTTTTAACTAGAGAGTTAACATTGATGAAATTTTCCAAAAAATACATGGTGATTGAAATAGAAGTACGAAGAAATTATCGATTTTTTCATCAAGATAAACCACTATCAATTCAATTTCAAGGAACTCACCTAAAAATTTATGGAAAATAGGAATCATAAATGTGAGTTGAGGCTGATAAAAAAATAAATAATAAGCTTACGAAAAGCAGTTGTTCATTCATGCACTAGTTGAAGTGGTCTAGGTGGAACATATAACTCAATTTGGAGGACTAGTTTAGTATAGACTATTGGAAAACTCCATTACTCCAAGATAGATTAGATTACCAGCTTGTAGTTGTGTATAAAAACACACAATTCCAACATAGTCCACAATCATATTTCACCCATGGTGATCCAATATTCCAGAAAGCATGTTCTATCACATAATATGCTTGAAGATTGTGACCAATCCTATTGACTTGACGGGGTTATCACCATATGAGTAGAGTACAAAAGCCTCCCAGTACCTCAATTATACTCTAGCAAGTTCATGTAACCAAACACTATAATTACATTTTTTTTATCTTGGTACTTATATATAATATTGGACATCGCATGCCGATGCAACCCTTTTGAATCAATCTACTAGACTGGAATGGATTTCCTCTCACATCAGTACTATGCTCTAATAGTAATGATGGTTACCATAGAATCTAGTAGTCAATCAATCTCAAGTGGAACCCCCACCTAAAATATAAATAATATAGTATTTTAATGTTCTCTAAAATCAAATTGTGTGAAGCATGGTGACAAGGAGTATTGGATTGGGTTGATAAAAAAGTTATTGTCAGATGATTCCAAAGTCCAAACATCGTTGAAAAAGTTGACTTGAATCATAAGATATCTTTCACATAGTCATCTATAATGGGAGTTTCAATGGTAGTGATAAATACTCGAAAATATTCTTAATTACTTTCTATATAGTTAGTCAAGCCTCTCCACCCCTCTATTATTAAAGATAATATATATAGGATAGAGGTCAATTACATTGACTCTGTTCTAATACTAATCAAGAAGACTCCTCGTTATGCCTTTACAATCTTCTTTATCCAATCAAAGAATCCCCAGATACCATTAATCTAGATTAAAGAAAGAGTGATATAGAGTTTAGGTGTCTATCCAATGCTCGACCAACAACACTGAAACCAAATTACTGAGGTCTAATATATTATATAAGACTTATTTCTTCATCAAAGAGCAACTGAACCTCAACTAATCCTGTAGACTAAAAAATAAATAATCACTATCTCACTTGGGCTTGAGGAATTTTATTCTAACCCTCATATATTTAGCTTGATAATTTCATTCATAGGCTTTTATAAATAGGGTAAGTCACCTCTACATAAAAACCCCCAAACTTGCTTATTGCGTCATTAGTGGGAAATAAAATAATGGTTTGATACCTTAATTATGTATGGAGTTTCATACCCCATGGTAGACCTGATTGTGTAAAGAGAGATAGATGGAAATATAAATATGTCTCTTAGAACCCCCACCTAAAAAAATGATATAAATTTGGAAGTGCATCCCTGGATTTCTTAAGTAAAGATATGAAGAGGATGGATAATCATTTAGCTATGTTTTGAAACATGAATGAGAACTGGTGGGTGGAATACATCACTCCTTGATCAAACCATTAGTGATTGATAAGATGTTTTTATATATTTACACTCATATATCTTTCAAAATATCATGCCAAGAGCATTCAAAATTAGAATTTAATGCCAGTGTTGGATACTCTGCTTTTGTAAGGTGATAAACTTATGCTTATACTGGTTGGCACTTATCAGTGTAAATGACCTCAGTACTCCTATAATAGAGATTATTTCACCGTCATTAAATACTTGTATATAAGATTAATGAAATGATAAATGTTTCCATATAACCTCCATCCACACCTATGGATATGAAGTTTTCCCTTGCACTGATGTTCTCACATCAAAAGGTTTCCACTCATGATGTTAAACATAAGCAGATACTGATACTGAGACTACCTAAGAGGTTTAATCAGTCTAACATGACTTGACTCAATGAAGAATATGTCTTTAGTTTTACTTATTAAATAAAAAAGAAAACTAAGAATGAAGATAATAAGAAAGAAATGGATTGACTGTGCCTAGTAAACTCTATAATAGGGAAGGAATAGGAAATAGGGAATGGAAATAATGGGATATTGAATATAGATAGACATGAATTATTGGATTAAAACTGAGTGAAATAATCAATTGAGAGACGATTGAGGACTATAGAAAACAAATTCCCCAGTCTAATTTGCTGGAAGAAGATAATAGAACGCCCCTACTGACCTAGTTGAGATTCTAATAGGATATGGTAGTCACCTAAATTAACCATTTGTTCTCATTATTCTTGATACACCATTTCAGAGTCTGACTTTATTCTTATATGATATTGTAAAGGGATCATTTTTCTTATTATTTATTCCTTTGGTACCCTTAGTATAAACAAATATGATAATTCTAGCACCTTTATCATCGGATAGCTTCTCTACTCTTACTACTCAAGGACCTAAGGATGAGATGAAATGATACCTCTAAATCTCCCATATGAGTTGTTTAAAAAGGTTTAAATTTACCTTTATCTTTTACCTTGAGGGAAAATAACATATTTCATGTCGAGATCACATCTTTCTCTTTTTTATACTTATATCTTTTTTTATTTATTTATTTAATTCTCTATTTATAGTACATGGTATGGTCAATGAGATGTTTCACATCAAGAATCACGGTTCAGCAACACCACACCCGAAGGATTCATGGTTTCCAGTCCCCATGACACTCTCAAAAGTAACTTAAATGACCTTTGGAATGACCCAAATCCATTCCATTAACCACCATCATTATCAGATTTCCATTGGGAGGAGAAAATTAGGGAATATCCATAAGACCAACTCCCAGCTCCACTTAAATCTATGACCATATCAACTCGAATAGCATGATAGTGTATTTTCCTTCCCCCTGATACCTTAGTTAATTGGGTAACGGATAGACCAAAGAGAGTTCTTCTACGGTGATCCACCCAGCTTTTCATTGCACAACTACAATGGTTTTGGTATAAGAACACACTGAGACCGTCCAAATGGTATGTAGTTGATAGGATACATTGGGAAATGGATCTCACTACTGTATACATTGGATTTACTTGTCCTAAATTTGGGAAGGTCTTGAAATAACCATTTCAAAGAGGCTCAAGATGGACACCAAATAGATATGATACCAAGGAAACTTGATTCCATTCAGAAGATGGCTTTCCACTCGACCAACATGTCTGAACAACCAATGAAGTATAGTCATTTTGTACCTCTGGCCATTCATTGTGCACTGACTGATGTTCCATTGATCCTAGAGTAGCATTACAATCATTGATCTCTAGCAGTCAGACCTCCCCACTCTTGTCAAAGGATGTGGCATTTTTCCCCCATAATAGGGTCCAAATGCAGAGGTATTGGATGGATTATTGATCCACTATTTCATCATATGAGATAGCTAGTACTACGAAGATTCAATAGAAACCACCTCTACCCTCACATCATCCCTCGTGGAGCTCATTTAATCCCATTGGAGTGAAAACATCCTGATGGAGTCCTTCTTCACATTGTGTTCTATAATTTCATGGGGATAATTTGTGGTCCCACACTAATTGATAATTATGTTTAAGGTAGGACACTATTAGAGTATAGTATTGAGATTTTCCTTCATGACCGTCATCTCACACCAGCGGTGCAAATAGTCAACAATGTAGTTTCATCATCCTTTCATATGGGGTCTTTAAGTGATTTCTACTATTAGTGTTGGGGTTTTATGGGCCTTAGGAATTTCAATGTTCAATATGGGATTTGTGGTTGATTAGTGGTATACTATTTATTAGGGAGAGTGAAATTCTAGTTTCTTAGGTTGATATAGAGAAATTAAGTAAGGGGTACCAGTTTTTTCAAGGCCAAACCCAAAACGCAATAGAGATAGAATTCATGGTATGATATAGGTAGTAGAATGCACAATGTAAAATTATATTCATATAGAGAATGGATATCTAGTGGGGTTGGGTGAAATGGGACATTAGTTTTCTAGTTATAATGAGTGAGTGTAGGTATCGACTAGATTGTAATAAAGGATCCATGAGTTTCAATTCCTCTATCTTGGATAGGTTCTTGGGAAGTTCACTTGCGCTACCCTTCTTTCTGTTCTTTCTAATAAATGATGCACCACTTCTATATTCCATTGAAGCATCCATATTTCCCCCATATATAAATACCAATGTATGCACCCCCACACCCATAGGCATATTGGTGTTTGAGATGGAGTTCCTATTTGATTCCCATGTACCATACCACTATTGTTCTCCTTGGCCTATTGGTACTCTAGTGGCTTGACCCAGTAGAAAAGATTGTGACCACTAGGTTTTCGAGTTTCTTTCATTGAACTAGAATGAAGGTGGTTTTGTGTACACATTGGGGTGGGGTTGACTAGAATTGAGGTATTTGGGTTACCCACATTTCAGAATACTATACAGAGTGAAATTCCAATTGACAGCTAATCTCCATTCAACTACTCAAGAACTTCTGATCTTGATGGAAAGGTCTTTAGTGTGGGGAAATGTATAACTTATGAATACACAAAAAGTCATGGGATAGGATGAATAGAGGGAGAATGGGTACCTAAAAATAGAATCATGGATGGAGTTGATTGTAACCCATGGGGTATTCAAAGCATATAATCCTTATGATATATGGATGTTAATTGCTTCTAGTATTTAATGGATGTGAGGTAGAAGTCAGTCACACCACCAATGGTATCATAGAATCGTATGATTCAAATTTTCCAAAATGACCTTTTGATATAGTTGGACATTATTTTTCCTTTGATTTGTTTCATCTAGTACCCCTAATTCCAAACAAAACAATTCAATACTTTACTCTAATAATCTGATGCTTATGAACCCATACCGATAGTCTCATGGATATTCCCGATTGAAAATCATCCGACCATAAATATTTCTGATTTTGATGTGGATATTATAAAATTATAGTAGAGTACTGATGCTAGTGGAATATGTTTACTTCAGTAATGACCTGATCTTGCGACCTCAATTATGCTTTATTCTCCCAATTCAATGAAAATTCTATGAATTGAGTTAAAATGATTGTTATGATTTGCTGATGTTCTAATCCCCCACCCAAGGTATTGTGTCCCAAGATAAGATACAAATGGGTCCATGTGATAAGGTAGAAGTTTTATGTTTTCTAGAGAATATATAGGATATTCTGGAAGATTATACTGATGTGATTGTTAAACAACAACCAAAGGGGTCACCACCCATCTGTGCACTACACTAATAATCCAGAGCATGGGAATCAAACTCCTTCAAGATCCCCATATACGATGGTCCAACCTTATACTGAATCATTTGAGAGCATATAAGAGATAATTATTTTAGATGGTATAAGAAGGTTCCTCAAAACTTAGCTCATGAATTGTTCCAGAAAAAGAAAGATGAGTCATGATAGATGAGTGTGTGTTTTAGATCTATAAAGACTGTTAATGTGAGGAACATGTACCCTTGACCCCTTTTTTCTGATTATTTTGACCAACTAGGGTTTCCCATGTACTTTATCATGTTGTATCTATGATATGGCTATTATCAAGTAATAATTTCTAAAGAAGATGAACATAAGACCACCTATGTAACCACCTTTTAATTCTTAGTAATATTTTTTAGTTTTACTAATACTCCTTTAACATTCACTACCTTGATTCATAAATTTTTCAATGAATAACTTAAAAATTAGTTTTTTGGTCTACTAAGATGATATCTTGGTATGAAATATCATGTTAAGAGATCATAGGGATAATTTGTGTAAATTATATCAACTAATAAGGGGAAATCAGTTAGTTGTGAAACATGATGTTTTCACTATTTCCTAAAAGAGAATATGGTGAATTGATCATGTGGTTGAGTAGGGGTTTTTTCATATGGATGATAATAAGGTGAAGACTATTCATGAATGGTACCTATCTAATCCAGTTATGTTCCTTCCTTGGACTTACCAACTATTATGATCACCTTGTGGGTGGTTACTCTTGAAGGGATGCTCCCCTAACCTAAATAAGGATATGGAATAGAACTTCACACCCTAAGGCATTTGAAGTCCTTAAAAGATCCATGTCTGAGGACCTAGTTTGGGCTCTACCATATATTAAAAAATTGTTTTATGTACATATAGAAGCATTTGTTTTTTATTTATGAAGTATTTTCACATAAGAAGGACATCCAATGGCATATTAATGTATAAAGATGAATTACTTAGAGATAAAGTATATTTATTAAGAGAAATGTCTATTATCAGTGGTACACTTATTTAGGGTGTGTAGACCTGGTAAATAGTTTTTTGGTGATGAAAGTCAATATTAGAGTATGTCACTTCTTCACATAGCCAAAGTTGAGTGATATAGAGAAAAAATGGAAAAACATTCTAGTTAAGTATGTTTTTTTATTCAAATAAAAAGTTAATATAGTGGAAGATGCTTTGAGCTGAAGGGGAATAGATGTGGTTTGTTAAAATGCCAGTGAGTCAGGTTGATTCCAAGATCTAAGAGTGAATCCTTGAAGAAAGATCATAATATAATGAAAATTATATATATAAGGAAGAAGAGATAGTTTTGGGTGAAGGATTAGCTACTATGGTCCAAGGATTTATACATAATATCAGAAGAATGCTGTTGAAATAACTCCATGATACTTTATGGGAAGGGGTGGGAGAGTCCCCATGCATTACTGAAGAGGGGGTATTATTTTCTTCAAATGAAAAAAGAAGTGGGGGATTACGTGAAAATGTGTCTTCTATTCCAACAATATAAGGTTGATAGATTAAATCCTACAAGGTTATTGAAACCATTACCAGTACTATATAGGCTATGGTAGATTTTTTCTTTGGAATTTTTCAGTGGTATCCCTATTTTCAATGGTTATGCTTCTATCCTGGTGATTATAGATCAATTTTTATAATAGGGTATATTTATTTTAGTGTTACAATAGTATTATATTATTGTGACATATGCTTTTTTATTTAAAAATTTAGTGAATGGGGAATTCTGAAGAGTATTATCAGTGATAGGGACCACAAGTTCACAGGTGGATTTTGGAGTGAACTATTTGACTATTTGAAGAGTATTGAGGGTCCCAACTAAAATAATCACTGATTTAATCCCCAGAGACTAATGAGAAGATTGGGATGATGAATGAATTTCTCAAAAAAGTTCATCACCTTTTCTTCAACCATTTAATTACATATGAGAGTGGTACATAGATGTAGATGTACATATATCTCTAAAGGTGTTAAACACCACTCGAACAATGTGAGAGCTGCGAAAAGCCACTGGATAGAAAGGAGAAGGGGAGGCCATATGGTTCCTAATTTAAATGATAAGTATGTGTGTGATCTAATCCATTTGGAAAATAAATAATAATCATACACAAAACTTGGTCTTAAGCACAAAGATGCTCAACCACTGAAAGAAGGTATAAAAAATTACCGATTGACTGAAAGGTTTCAGCATAAAGACACTCATTAGATTAGTTATTCCATTCTCTCTAACAACATAAAAAAATATTGAAAAGATATACTATAAAGGAAATATCTATTAACCCAAGATCCACACCAATAGAACACCCTAAATGTGAAAGGCACTCCCAGCACCATGGGATTAGTCTCATTCAATGCAAGCAACCCTGAATCTCTCTCTATAAACACAGAAATTATTTGTAAAGAAGTTCTTTATCCCTATCACTATGGAGTACAGGGAAGTGTAGATATAGAGTGTTTATATTATAAGGTTAGGATATGTATAAATATTAGTTGTTCTAAATTAGAATGTCATGGGCATAATCTACTAGAGTCCACCTGAGTTTGCAATTTTCTTGGTCTGTAATTAGATTCACGGATAAATTTGACTACCTTGGGATACATGAATTATCCCTGTGAGTACCTAGTCATTTCTTTGTTTAAAAAGCTATGAATATACCTAGTATACATGAATCAAGTATCCCATTAAAGGACCAGGTGCTCACTGACTAGGATAGGGAGTGCCTAGGAGGACCTGGAATACTATGTATATCACAGTGATACAATACATAAATTATACCATAACCTGAAGGACCTGGTCATTCCTAGTATTTCATCACCATATTTCCTCTTGTAATAGAGTGGATTGTTGTAACTAAGTCCTATTCGTGATATTTTTCCCTTCCCCTAGAAAAAATGAATTAGACGATGGAATGGTCAAGGTCTAGGAGATAAGTGGTCCAAGGGGTGGTAGAGGGGTTGGAAATTCATTGATAGGGCAGTATGGTCACTAACACTTCTCGACGAACCAAATTATGGTTCTTTCTAGGTGGTCTACAATGTCATCATCTAATCTCATAGTGATGAAAACCCCAATCACATTCCTTGTCAACTCATGTTACTTTTCAACTCGAGAGTTTCTTCAAATGAAGATCATCTAGATAATGTGTCATGGTCATGGAATTATCTAACCACAAGGGAAGAATGGGGGTGAAGGGAAGAGGTATCTGAGGAAGAAATGATAAAAAGGGAAAACTCTCAAAAACCCAATAGATTCATGGGATTTCTCTTGATGTTGAGGTATTTTGATCCTTTGGGTTTTGAATATCCAGTACCCAATATTATGCTCTTAAGTGATATCAATGGTCATGTTCATGAGATATTGATTTGTGCATTGAGCTTGAATGATAGTAGGAGTGTTGTATCCTCTAATCCAAAATCTAAGGTTCTTATCATGCCTATGTCTCTCAGTCAATGATAGTCTTCCCACAACTCCCTTGACCAGTGAAACTCTACCCATGTCATATCCTAAAACCCACCTCTCAATTACCTATTTCTCAACTCATAATAAGTCATTAAGAGATAAATTTAGGAATCATGGAAAATGGTGTCAAAGAATCTCTTGTCACACCACTAGCTAGGTGACTCATTTTTTAAACTAAGAAAGAGTAAACTTCTTTAAGACTTCCAATAGGCTCTCTTCTCATTCACTCTTCATTTTTCTTAGATATTACATATTTCATGTAGTAAATATGAATGTTCCAATTCTATTTCTATTTCTTCTCTTCTCTTCTTCTAGGTATGTGACTAATTGGAAATATCCTTCCCCTTTTCTAATGTAATAGGGTTAATCCTAAAGAAAATTAAAGGGATTTATTTGATGCTATCTATGCTGAAATAGTCGTTGATGCCGAGTTAGAATTACCTTGCTTCTATCTGGAATCTAACAGTCTTTTACTATGTTCATGTTTTCATTAAGTCACTCACAGTCTAATTATTAATAGTTTCTTACTTAGGAGGGTTGGTTTTCCTTTTCATCTAGTAGCTATATAAGATTTTTCTTAATTTACTTAGATTACTTTATGTCTTCTAATTTTCTTCTATTCATTCACTCATGGAGCTCTAGTAAGATTTGTGACTTCTTCACATCTCTCAATAAAATTTCATGCTAAAACTTTCCCTCACAAACCAAGTTATGCCCAAGTTGCCTATATGGTTTTGCTAAAAAAGGACTTTGTGATTAGTATCTGGTTCAACAAGAGAAATTTGATCTTATTGGATTGCTTATTCAACTTGCATGAGTAAACCCATATTTTCCTCCCACTATTTTTTTAATGATTGGATTTTCATAAGTCAATTTTCAAAAATAAGGAGGCCTATCCTACCATTTTTTCATTTTGGAGTTACCTATGGAGATTGAAAAAAGTACAAAAATTCTCCTACCCATATTTTTAGGAGTGGAGTTACCTTTATTATTTTAAAAAAAGTATGAAACCCGTCCTAAAAAGAAAACAATTCAAGATAAGTGAGATGTTCTAAGTTCTCTTTCTTTCTCAAGTGACTTTAATTCAATTGTTTCGCAATTATATTAATGAAAGACTTCAATTTATACAAGATTATAGTCAAACATAAAATCTATATTCCTTAACCTTGCATTAAACATTCCAAGTGATGGATATACAATGCCCCAACATAATATGTTTAGATTCCTAGTCTCCTTGTGTAATCTGCTATGTTTACCAAATTTGAAGAAGTGGAAGATTGATGGGAAAATTGAACCTCTTACTTTTCAATCTTGGTTCTTTTATTTTCTGGTTATTAATTTCGTTTATTACTTAATAAATCCATTTCTAGTACTTATTTATTAAGAAATATAAGAGGAAAGCTCGAAATTTAACCTAATATCATCTATTTCTCCAACATATTTCTCACTTAGTTGTATCTGTATTAACAAAAACATTATATTTATTGTTGATATCCCCATGAAAATTCTTAGTGTTTTTACCATCATCATTATATATATTTATCCCCTAAACCTAGTGTATTTGTAAATGATAATTAAGTCATTGTTTCTTTCATTCCCTTTTTCATAGTGACTAGTAATAATACATAGAGTGAGGTGAGGATATCATGTAATCAATGACGAATATATATCGAAACTACATATCTTCGAACATTTTAAACCCAGATTAAAGTAAATGGGGGAAAAGGTAAAAGGGAAGATAGTTCAGTGAGCCATTAGCTATATATCCGAAAAGAAAGGAATTAGCTCTAGTGACTATGAACCATTTCTTCAGATCTTGTGAGAATATCCCATCCATCCCCATCAGGTTAACCCTGTTGAATGAACCCTGGGGTGAAAGGGTGAGAATCTTACTAAACATAGACTTGAACATAGTAGTAGGAATTATATATAAAATGTCAAGCTAGTATAAACCAAGTTGAAAGAGAATCAATAGTGCAAGTAGTAGTGGAATAATCAGATTCTGTGATGGCTATTGTAAACTTTGAACTCAATGTATTCTTACACATGAATAAACAATTTTTTTCAGCAAAACATATTGAAGATAGTGGGACTTGAGTTTCCATTTGGTTTCTCAGAAGTAAGGTAGAATTAGTGAACTCTTGAATAAGTACTAAATTATGTAGAGAATATCAGAATATCAACATCTAGATTCCCATAATATTCCTAGATATGGATTCAGTTTGCAACCTTCTAGTTTTTTTTCATCGTTTTCATTGACTCAATACATTCATATTAATAATATTGGCTCCAAATTCAAAAGAACGAGCAAGTTTGGGGAGTATCCATCATGTAAACTGAAAATAATATTATAAAGGCCATAATTAGGGTAAAATTAAATATATCTTTCAGTGGACCATCAACATAGTAGAGAAATAGAACATAAATCCTATTATAAAACATTTTAACTATGAATGTGAACCCTTAAGAACTTTTAATTATTTTAATATAAGATTAAAATATGGACTATCCAACCCATGAATAGTAAAATATAATAAATCATATACAATTTTCTCTTTTGACATTTTGGATTTGAGAGTTCCATGAGGTTGGTTAAATAAATTTCTAATCCACATATTATATCATCTTTTGATATATTTGATGAAAGAGGCTTTTTTATCTCCAAAATAATGATTTATTCATTTATTAAGTAATTGAAGTAGCTCAAATCAAGGTATTTATCCTTTCACAATTCCATAATATTGTTAAATTCCTTGATATAATCACATGTATTCTCTTTTTTGAGATGTTTAAGAACCCGAATGATCTTGGTTATCATTTTCATTTGGATCACAAGTCAGCACTATTAAAGAATCACCCCGACTATATACTGGAACTATAAATTCCTCCCGATTTGTAACACCGCCTATTTTAGTTCATCCAAAAAATGATACCATAAGCAATAGTATAGAATAAAAAGTACTAAGAAGCATAAAAAACATGTATAAATGTGATACTAATGAAAATATAAGAATAAAATAAAATAAAATAATATAATATATTTAAATGAGGAATCATTTTTTTCTTTCTTTCTTGAACACTCCACTTCACCTTATATTGATCAAAAAATCATCTATCATCACCACAACCCACTTGCTTCAAATTCTATTTTCTCATGGAAAGGCATACCAAAAAAAAGATGAACCTAAGAAGTTTACATGTGAAAGAGAAAGTGATTCCTTCTATCCTGTATGACTAGTGAGAAAAAATAGTTTACTTTGTGTTGTGGACCAATGTAAATCCTAGGATAAAGATATACCAATAAATTTTAGAATGAGCACATCAACGAACCTAGGGATAGAAACCCCCTATCTCACTTGAACGTAGCCTTTTCAGTGAACCGGGTCACTAAAGTCCCAGGTTGAATAAAATTTAGTTCACTGAGTATATGTCCCCAGTTCCTTTGGTTATAGGTTCTGGTTCAAATACTATTTAGGATATGAACTTATTTCTGTAATAATTTCCCAGTTTGGGATAGTGATATCATCTTTATTTGCTTAAAAAGAATCTTATAATCCTTTATAAAGTAAGGCTATAAAAAGGAATAAAAAAGTAAAAAAAATATACATCTTTATATCTTCCCCTTCCATGTAAGAATTATTAAGAGCCTAGTAAACTAAGGAAGGTAACTTAGTTATCCATTTACTTTTCATATACATGTGGTTCATGGCCATCGTTCGCACTCAGCCTTCCAGAGTGATGTAAATCTACTTCATAAACTCAACCTTTTTCTAGTCTCGTATCATTCAACTTTCATGTGTGAAGAATATTACTAGCATTACATAGTCTCAAGCATAGTCCTTTTTTCTATCATAGGCAGGCTCAATGACCACATAATAAACTACTTTAGATCTCTTTAGGCCTTCCACTTTCTCGAATGAAAATTTAAACTGTGAATATTGTTTTTTATATATGTAATTTTAGGATTGATTTTCATTGAGTGGATTGAGGATGAGAACCCTAATTCAATTACTTCTCTTTAAATTAATCCAATATTCATCCAGAAGGATAATCGATTAAAAACATACTTCTCAAGTATTACAAATTTTTTCCACGAGCAAGGAATTTCTATATCAATCAACTGGGATCAGATCACCACACCCAATGAAAAATAAAAGATTTTATTTCTTGACAAACTAAACACAAACTAAATATCAATGAATATGAGGATAGAAAACTATACCTAAGAACTCGAATATCCTTTTAGAATTATAGGAATCTTACTACACTACTTTATTTCGTTTATTATAATTTAGTTCTACAAAATAAATATTTTCTTTTTCAAAAAACAGCTTATTCTCAAACAACTGATTTTGTGAATTCTTCTCTTTCCTACCTATACTGCTTTAGCGACTTCTTATCCTTATCCTTAAGTTTTTAATCATGCTAATGGATTAACATTTCAACATGTTTTATGGATATGACTACAAATTCGGGTCTTTTGTTCTATTTCTTGCTAAAACAGTATCGATATCATAGTATCTATCATGAAGGGGAGAAGAAAAGGGTATGGTATGATTACCTAGAATAAGTAGCCACCTAATGTTTATGGGAATCCTAAAAAATATATTCGTTCATACCAAAAGAGGTCATATGTTATATATTCCCATGAATTGTCCTAAATCATCACTATATTCATCTTATCCTATGATTCCAAGTAAAAAATTGAACTCACATTACTACCTTTCTAGATTTACCATAAAGTATTGAGAATAGAACTTGATTAAATCCTTCTTGTTATTCCATAGCTTCTTATTTCACAAGGGACTCTACCACAGTACTCTTATAATAGTGAGACTATATAAAAAATTTTTTGTGACATCTGATCTTTTCTCCCTCACAGTAGTACCTATAAAAGGTGAAATAAATTCTTCTATTCCATCTCTCCTATTTATCCATCAATTCATTGATTCCTTCCTTGGAAATAAATTATGGTAAGAAAAAGATATATATAAACCTAAATTTTTATTATCTTCTATCAGGAGTAGGTTTAGAGTTCCCCATGGAATTATTGGGTTTGTTTCTCATATTGAGTTGATATTTTTATTTCCCATGAAGTCATGAACATAAAGATGGAAACCTAGGTCAACATACCCAAAAAAGGAGTAAGTAAGAAATAGAAGAGAAGGAAATGTAGATCTCAAAAAAAATTATTCCTATCTGATTATTCTAGCATAGCACCTCATACATTTCATATTGAAGGTTTCAATCAAGTAGTAATAAGAGAATTTAATTTTTCCAGCATGGGACTTGGTCCACCAAAAGAGTTCCTTACAAATAGGACCTTAAAAGTTCTGCACCTAGGGATACATTTCACAAACTAAGAAATTAATTCCTTTTAAATACCGGGCTTTTAGGGGACATTTGGTAGTGATCTTATCAAGGGATTGGGAATGTTTGGAAAAAGAAAAAACTATTTCATCTTCTCTCATAGTCCCAAGGAAACTAAATAAATTCCAAAAGCCTTTTAATTAAAGCAACCTAAACAATCAACCATTAGGCCTTTTGTTTCATATATTTTAATTTGGTTATTAACCTTCTTAGGAAGTTACTTCATACTAGATATACTGACTAACAAACTAATTGACTCTTTATTTACCACCTTCATTATAGATATTTTAGTTTAGGGAGACTACACCTTATTTATTATGTCTTTGTTCATTATAGTTAGGGCATAATGGCACCCTATACAAATTTGTCTATGAAAAAATCTTTTAATTACCCTTTGAATATAGTTCCAAAAGGATTAATGAAGGTGGTGGGAAGATAAGAAAAACATAATAGGCCAATAATTATTTCAAGGTTTGATTTCATGACTTAGAGAAATTTAGGGAATCCCTCCCATCTTGCATAGTGAGTTCTTTTTTGGGTCAATAACTTTATTGATTCCATATGTTTATTCAAGAGATATATTTTTCATTCATGGTTTTGAAACTATGCTACTAAGGTAGATAAGATTAATTATAATCTCTAACAATAGAGCTTCTATTGAATCAGTTACATGACAATGAGGAAGAAAATAAAAGAAAAGAAGGATTCCTTAAGAGTTATTGATAGTAACGTCTACCACAAGTCTTTAGGTCACATGTTTAATCTACCAAGACCTGTTTTATTTCTTCTAAGTGATATAATATTTATAAGATAATTCAATATGCCTTAGGTACTCTTTTAAGTCCATGTAATGTGGAATCAATTTCATTTACATTTCATTTATGGTGATATAAAAAAGAATTAAGCTCCTCCTTTGCTTTTGTAGCTTGTCCCTTGGCTTATTGAAGCTCATCTCTGAAGTATTTAGTTTAAGAATTATAAAATAGTCATTATTCTAACACAAGTATGTCATACATTCCAACTAGTGTGGGAAGTCAAGTGAGTAACCTAGGCTAGGAGTTATTTAACTGCCTTTGGGAATTTGACGATAAGCTACTAACCCTTTTCTGTCATGTAAACAATCAGTTCTTTTCAATCTAAGTGTAGGATTTCCTTTAAACATATAAAGATAAATAATTTTATATTTTAGAGATTCCAGTCATTTTTCTGAATCAACTTGGTCCATTAAAGAAGGATGATGGGAAGGCATATTTCTATCTAGACCTTAGGTATAAAGAATTATTGGCATATTCACTAGTTTGCCTTCAAAGGTCATCCCTTCACATTACATATTCTGAGACTGTCTCATGTTCATGAGATGTAAAAATTGTCCCAAAATATGATTTGATCGTATGGCCGCATTTCTTTAGATAAAAGCTCTGAAAACATATTCAATAGTAAAATGACTGGTTATGAACCCAAGAGCATTTATTTCAACTTCAATAATAACTTATATTACTATTAATACGTATTAAACAGTTTTTGCACCAAAAAAATACAACTATATTTCAAACATTCAAGGCCTCTTAAAATCTTACATACCATTGAAAAGGTATAGACATTCTGATCTAGCACATGTCCACTTTTGATTCAATGTCTTTATTCACACCAAGAAATATTTTCACTGGAATGAAGCTCTTTTTAATATATAGCTATGTTAGGTAGGGTAGCCACCTGATAATGTTTTCCATCCATTGAATTTTATGAAATTTTATATAAAATAATGACTTCATTTAGAATTTATCCTTATTTTAATCGAGTTATGTTAGTTCCTATTCCATTAACCTAAGAAAAAAGGACAAGTCAAGAACACTAGGAATTCGGTTAGTTCACTCCCATACAAAATGGGAAAGAAATTATTTTTGATCTACTTTATTCTATCAATATTTAGTTAGTATTAAATCTATGGTAATATAGATAAGTTGTTTGGACATTCATCACACTATGGTGTAAAAGGAATGTAAAATATCATTATTCTTTATGATTTTGGAGAAATTCATGGGTTACTCTAGATCTTCTATTAGAACTCCAAACTTTGTTACCTTGAGTCTAAATATTGGGGTATAAATCATTAAAAAATAAAAAGGAAATAGCTTTAATTCTTTCCATAACATAAAGAATGGTAATATGGAAAATTAGTCTTCACTACACACCTATTCTAATAATACCTGACCTCGTCTACTATAACTAGAGAATATAATAAAGTTTTAGTGAGACTATGGGGAGAAGAATCATGAAGTTCCTTGCAAAAGGATGGATTAAATGTACTCTCAAATAGAACTTAAGGCTTGGTAGAAAGGATTAAAAAATAGATTAATTCTTGTTCACTTACTTAATGAAGGAAATTTCCTTCAATACTCTTTATTTCCCCATTACTTAACTACAATGATTTTCATATTCTCATCCCTTACATCAAGTGGGATATCATTAGCATTGGAAAGTATTCCTATCTTATTACAATCATTCCTAGTAGGAAAAAATCTAAAAGGGGGTTTGGTATGCTAAAGGCTTTGTTTTTTCCATTTCTAGGAATCCTTACTTTTTGAACCATGTTTGAATATTGTCTCCTTGTCATTATTTATGGAGATATTTTAGGTGATTCTCTTCTCCACATTCAACCTTATTGAAGGATGGGTATAATTTAGTGATAATGAAATAAAGACTAAGATTACCTATTCTCTATTTTAAGTTAGATTTCTTATGATGCGCCAGGTCTATTTCATTCTCTGTTTATAAAGAATTTAAATCCCCTTCTCTTTGGAGTGAAATCCTATACATGGGGAATGATTCATTATCATAATGAGGGGGAAGTAGTAAATCTATAACTCACTTCATTCCTCAGGTCTCCAATCCTTTCTTTTTGTTGCATTTATGATCTCTCTCTCTCTTTAGTTCCCAGGTTGAATAAAAAGTTGATTCATCAATAGAAGCATCTCTTTTATCATTCAACTTATATGATAAGTTAATAGTGATAAATAGGGGAGGTGAGGCTACAATAAAGGATCAATCCATATCATATGAAGGATATGTTATTGATGCATGGAATAAAGGATTGATTGATGGTTGGTTAGCTGTTTATATTCATTAAATAGCCATTTAACATGATCAAAGAGATTTCATGTCCTATAATGCGGGATTACATGAAATTAATCATATAATAGATTCTTCACAAATGAAAAGGAAATGAAAAAAGATTCGATATTTGTACATATTCTCATTTTCTCCTTTTGATTCATCTACCATCATTGAACTTAGAAGAAGATAATAAAAGAAGTGATATAGGTAGGAATCAAGGGTGACAACGTTACTATAATTTTTAGAGCAGTGTTTCAAATCTAAAGGTGAAGGAATGTCAGGAAAATCTTGCTTATTTGTTGAAGAGTGGGGGAATGCCCGATCTAGATTATATGGGGTAGTTTCATTTGGTTAAGAAGATCACCAGAGTGGGATCCCAAGATTTATTTTAATCGTTATTATTATGTTCATTGGAAACCTAATCAATTAGTGGATCTAGAAGAGAAAAATATAGCGAAACACACTCAAAATCTATAGGATGAATCGATTGTCTGAAGTTTATGTTTCACATCAGTCATCTTAATGGAATTTATATGTGATTCCTTATTCTAATATTCTAGTGGGAACACAAACTATTAATCCCTTCCTTGAATGTTTATTATTTGAATAGAACATATAATGTATCTATTGACCTAATTGAGTGAATTTTCATTGACTTCCTTTATTCCCACATGGATTGAGAGTCAAGGTAAGGAATTTGGGGATTTTCATAACCTTAGGGTTAGTCTTGTTTATTTTAAATTTAGTGGACTGAATGAAATATAGAAACATAAGAAGAAAATCATATGATATGAATAGATAACGAAGGAGGCCATTGGACGAAAGTAGAGAACCATGAAACAAAAAAACCTGAGAGAGGGGAAGAGGCTCTATTGAATGACCAAGTGTAGTTGTAGTACAATATTTGATCATTAATCCTAGGATTGACCTGATACATGAGATTCAGTATAATATAGATAGAATATATTCATAGGTGGTGGATGTGATTGATTATTTTCCCTTCTCTTTTGGTATGAACTTGTCGATGAATCAGCTACCTTATCCTCTTGTTGACATTGTACTTGTGAATGAGACTTGAGCCAAATCATATTCTTCATCCCCTTTGAGATAGAGGTGAACATACTCTCTGCTATATAATCACTACTTTCATTTTCAGTCAGTCAGCTACCCCTTCTGCCCTTAGAAGGAGTCTCAAATCATTAATTTGTTTCATTCTAAATAAAGGGAATAAAATGATCCCCTACATGATCTATCTATTAGAACACAGGTGGAATGAATTTATACTTTTGAATAAATTAGAATGAACCCTAATTTTAATTTTTTAGGCCTAATGAATCCAGTGAAAGGAAATAACCATTCCCATTAGCAAAGACAATTACTCCATCACTAATAGTTCACCTGATGGATTTACTGAAGATATTTCTCATTCATGTATGCTTCTTTGCTAAAAATTACTCTCTTTGGCCATAATCAAAAACCGTAGGTGTTGGAAAATATCTATTTAAGGTAAGGGAAACATTGAACAACTAGTGAAGAATAGGGAGAAATATCAAGCTAAATCACTAACAAGGATGCTGAAGAAGCACCAGTATCGAGGAATGGGTCGAATCATGAATAGTATTCCATGGATTAATGAGGTCCCAAAGCCAAATTCTTATCATATTTATATTCTCCCATAAATTAATTGAACTAGTATTCTAGGTAATTGTAAACATTATCTCTAGTAGGTTGTGAAAATGACTCCTTAAAGGTGGTGTTTAGCATCAACAACAAAAGATGCGTTCGTCGGAGATAAAGTATGAGAATTGGACATCACTTTCATTCCACTTGTTACATTCCACTGTATTGGAACCTTAATATAAACTTTATAGAAACTATTTTCTATACCTGATTGGAAGAAATCTTCTTTTCTCACCCAGATGAAACTTCTATGTAAAATACACATTTCCAACAAGAAAACTCCCCACCGCTAGTGAATAAGGTTCACGATTCTTAAGTCAAGTTGAGCTAGAGTACTAATCACTAAGTGATCATTTAGATTATTTCAAAATATCATTCCCTATTTTGGGAAACCTATTTCAACTCCCCCTAAGTCATAGCTCTCAATTGGTCAAGTAATTCCAACCTTTGGAGCTCGGTAGAGACCAGGTTTGTAAACTAACTATTCAATGGAATACTTTGTAATTTTATTTATTTTCAGCATTAGGGACCTTAACAGAATATCTTTCTAATACCATGATTTTATAGGAGTCTATTCTTAGAGGATTATGTGGGTTTCAGGCTTCAAGATGATTATTCAAAGCTTATTTAATGTTTCTAATGACTTTTCCATGGGACATAGTATTAATTATGTCTGAAATTAGGATGAGGAAATAGAATTTTTTTTTAATATACAATAGTCAAATAATCATGAGAGTTGTTCGATAGAGATTGAAATTGTTCATATTGATTCTGTTGTTCTTCCTCACTTCTAGGATCCTGAGGTTTTGATACTAGAAGAGACTTTAACCGAGTGGAATATTCATTGGTAACCTTAAGGGAGATAAGTGACCCATCTTCTTGGTCCTTTTCATGGCCATATTGTTACTCAAGAACCTAAGTCACAGAGATAGTAGACTCAAGAGAATCATAATGAGTAAGTGACTCAGTCTCAAAGGAGGACAAGTCATAAACAGTAAATAAGAGAATGAAATAACTATTTGATCCCTCATTTCTTAAATCACCTACAGCTAACTGTCTATCAATTCCTACATCCTATATTGATTTTTCTTGGTGATCAAACCTAATTAGGGAATATGTGATACGATAAGTTAAAACAAAGGTATAAAGTTAGCACATGTTCTGAAAGATTCTATCATGGAATATATCATGGGAAATAAGATTTACTAGATAGTGGTCAAGTTAACCTTTGTGACACATCACCCTACTCTTTTTACCCTACTCTATCACATGATATAGGTTCAGGACCAACCAATTAGAACAAGGATGGACATTGTTACTAGATTACTTATACTCAAGATCTTCAATGATGAAGGGGACTCCTTCAGGCTAGGTATTGGTCCCTGATACTAATTAGTTTTTTTGGTGAGAGAGAATTATTTATAGTTTAGTTAAAACTTAAAGCTAATGGTGATAGCTCATGATAAATCTATTATTATAGAATGAATCTAGAAGCCCTTTTGTCCTTATAAAACTAGGTCTATTGTTTTTGGTGGAGTAATTAACTAGAATACTGACGGGCTTAATACTATTCTAATAGTTATTATATGGGGTCAATGTGATCGATCAAGTGATTCATAAGGAGAACTACTAGTATGCATCCATTGTATGGCTACTAGGCATCCATTGTAGGTGAACCCATAAAACCTAGATAAAACTACATGATCCATCTTCACTTTGGAATATTAGGAAGACCTACTATGGTTTAGGAGAGTTTTTGATTGAACATGGTGCTAGGATGATGGACGGTCCACTCTGACTAGCCCAGCATATCGAGAGGTTCGTGTGTTTTGAGAATTAATAATCCAAATAGCATGGTGCACTGTCTATTATGGAAACTCTAGAACCTATTTTATTGGTATAATATAGGTAGTAAAATGGTAATGACATATTTTTGTAGGTTTAGTAGTGACATAAGTAAGAGGTTTATGGCTTACTAGCTAAATTCAATGATCACCCTACTCTTGATGTGATACTTCATGTATCCCTATCCATGGACCCAGGTTTAACTAGGCCAGGGTCTACTGCCTATATTATACTCAGTCCTCTTATGTCATCAATTGGATACCTGATTCTAGTATCCCAGGTCTTCATTGGGATACCTAATTTAGGTATCCCATGATAGGTCATTCCAAGGAAGACTTGGGAATGACCACCTAGTTAGTGAACACACATTGAAATGGAGTACTTGGACCAGGAACCCCCTCACATTATTCCATAGGAAAGATCAGAGTGGAAAACTCATGTATACACAAAACAACCTATTCCACCAATAGCTCAATTCCAATAGAGAGTAATGTTGTTTTAATTGAAAAAACAAGGTTGGGTTGTCATTGTGTTCACCCCTAGTTAGAATTCTAAAGGCCAAATACAATGTTTGAAAACCACTTTTCTCTTACCTTATTTTGATCGACAACTGCGTTTATCCTAAATTTCCAATAAATCATTAACACCTCTAATAAAATGGATTTTCACTCCTAGAATATATTTTATTCTCCCACCTTGGATAAAAATGATTTGATGTTTGTTTGGCTCACAAACCCTCAGACTGTGAGAAAACACTTCTGTTTGATTTTTCAACCTCAATAATATGATCTTACTATTAGATGAATTTGGTTTTTCTAGTGAAATAGTAAGCACATGTGGGAATAACCCTTTATTGTGTGGCACATGTTCTGACACTCTTGTCCTACCATGGTTTGAATTTTTATTATATTGAGTTCAATACTGCTTCTGAGTGAATTAGTTTCTTCTTGTAATTTGGTTCTCTATTTCATTGTACTCCTATGGTGTTGATCAAAAACAACATCTTTCCCACCACTTGAAAACCACTTGAACTTTCTTATTTCACTGCCATTGTTTTTTCTATTTCTAGATAATGCAATGGAGGCATACTCACATTCCCCTTATTAAATATAAATCTATATAGATGAAAGGGTGAGACACCCAATTCCTCTCTCTCTCTCTCTTCCTCTTTCTCCCTCTTTTTATAGGAAAAGAAACCAACATTCTTCCATCCCTCAACCAGTCGGTCTGCCCAGGTGCCTATAGGTGTGCTTTTGGTTATTTAGAAAATAATATGTGGCCTACACATGTTATCCTTTCCCCCTCAACCACTTTAGGGGAATTTCTATACAATAATACTACTAAATCATAAATTATTCTAACTAAATCATAATGTCAAAATTTTATTCCTTTATTGAAAATAGAATTTATGTATTAAAAATTCTTCTCTTGGGAATCCCCCTAGACTTTTATTTGGCATAAGAATCATCTCTAATCTCTTGAGATTCTATCTCTTCACATAGATATCATATTAATCCAATATATTCTCCTTGATTTATTCCCTATCACTAGTTGTTATTCCCTATCTGAAGCACCACTTTTTTATTCATAAAGATATCCCCCACTATCCTTGAACTTATAGAATGAATAAGTGATACATGTATTTATTATATAATTCACTCCTCGTATTCCATAACTGGTCTACCAGTATACTGAGATCCTCCCAATTTACGATATCCCCAAGGATGATTCTTTGAACAAGGTTTTGTGATATGTATGACATTCTCATAAGGAACTCTTTTATCCTGATTGAAAAAATCTCAAGAATAGATGAATCCTTAATACATAAATTATTTTTCCTATTCCATGAGATGAGACTGGGGTAGTTCAAAATTTAACAAATAGTATGGTATTTTTGTCTATAGAGTTTGTTTTCTCAGTACACTACTCTAATAGTCCATACTAAAAAAACAATTTGGATTTTTCATTTTCTATCTCATAATTAATTGATTATATCCTACTCATATTCCTCTTTAATCATCTTTGGACATTTTTTCATAACATTATTTTTCAGTATGCTACTTTTTCTCTCACTTCCCTATGATATTTCCAAATCTACTATTTAAATCCAAGAGGGGTAGTCTTGTATCCAATAAGGGATTTCCTTCTACCTAGATAGTGGGCCTAAACACCCTTCATTATTTTAATTTAATGTGTTGATCATACAGTGTTAGGACCAAGATGATAATGAAGCTTATATTTTTCAAGTATTTTATTTTATTGTCAGGGATGTTTGAGTAGAAAATAAATCACTTCACTTTGTATAAGTGGATGAGGGAAGACCGGGAAGTTACAATACATTCCATGGAAAATCTAATGATGATTTTATGGTATGTATTTCAAACATATCATATGTTTTTTATAACTTTTGATGAAATAATTATGAAGGAAAGGGGGAGAAAATATGCTTTCAATCAAGACTGTTGGTTTCCCAGATATAGGTGTCTAAGGTGGGGCAGTTTTCCAGTGTTTTCCAAATATTTTAAGGTCTAAAAATTGGATTTGGGATAGCATTGAGAAAATTATATTTACTTGAATATATCATCATTATATGGAAAAGGTAAGAGTTTCACAAAGATAGGATCCTTGAAGAGTGTTTTGCAGAGAAAAAAAAAGAATGTTGATGGTGATCTCTGTGACTACGATGACATTCATGAATGGAAAAGGTGAATAGATGTGAAATCAAGCATTGTGTTTGTGAAGACCATTTCAAGCGGAGCATTGTGGTGGAAAATAAGTTTTTACATAACACTCCACGTTTACGATGAGATTTGCAATATGGTAAAATTGTAGAGAAGCTTCTTGAAAAAGAGAGAATTTTGGATGAAATTTCAGAGCTTTGAGAAATGGGGTTATGTGGCCCTGACATGGAATATAAGGTCATATATTCGGTGGGAATAACCTATAAATAGGCCCATACACCCTCATGAAGAATAGAGAGGCTTGAAAAAAATCATATAACTCTTGAATTGTGAAGAAGGTTCGTGAAGGTAGTCAACTCTGTGAAGGTAGTAAGCTCTGTAAAGGGAAGAATCTTTATTGTGGTCCATTGAGATTTGTGACAGAAGTGAAATTCTCAAATACCAACTTGGGATCTTTTAAATAGTGAGATCTATGAACTAGTGAGCTCTGTGAACTAGTGAGTTCTGTGAACTAGAGTGCTCTATAAAGTTGGGAGTTTCGCAAAGGAGATCTGTGATTTGAAGATTTGAGTACCCAACTTAAATGGGAAGTGCTTTATAAGTACTTAAATATATGACTGGTGTATAGGAAAAAGTATCAATACAAAGTCTAGGAAGTTCATATCATCTTCTAGAGATCTGATTTGTGAAAGTTCATTAAGAAGCACAAAAACGTTGTACTACCCTATTTATGCTAAGAGGGTGCACACATGCTTGAGAATTGTTCTCCAAGTGATACACGAGTGTAAGGGTATATCCTTCTCACTATATTCCACATAAAAGTATTTTTTTTCTAGTGTATTTGTGGTAACAAATTTTTTCTGTACCATACCAATAATGTAGCCACTCTTTTTGAGTAGTGAACCTTTTAAATCTTGTGTTACTAGGGATGTGTGTTTTGATTATGTTCAATAGGGAAAAAACTATTTAACTGGAGGTTATGGTGTTTCAAAAATAAGGAAACATAAAATAAAAATATATCACTAATTCATCTCCCTCCCCCTCTCGGTGATAATTGGATCCTGACTAGGCAACATTATATATCCCTCATTTTCTGAATCTATATAGAGATACAATATATAAAACAAATAAATTTTTTTAAGGAGAATGTAGAAAATCCCCTCCTTAAAATAGGTAATAAATGATCATATTTAAGTCCCTGAATTTATTAAATGTCTATTAGACATTCAAGATAAGGTTTAAATACCATAAGGTTTAAGTACCAACTTATATCGTAAGGTCTCATTGGTCCAAAAAAATCTAAACTACATATTTATGTCTTCATGGTCATGTATTTCAATCTACACATAAAATAAAAAACTCCTCTATCATTTTAATTTCACTTGAATATGGAAGGACTCTTTCAGAATAGTGTAAAACTCATTCCCACATCAAAAAATTCATCACCTTTATATATAGGGCCCCTCCAACTAATTTGAGAAGTAGGGACATTTGTAAGAGGATGAATATTCATACATCTAATTTCAATTCATCTTAAGTGTTATCTCCCTTATTCATGGATTTTGGAATGAATTTTTGAATCTGTAGGGTGGCCTACCACTCTAGATAATGAATGAGGGCTTCTTTATGGATAATTGGGTGCCCTTGTTCTAAGAGAATATGAAATCATAGTCTAAAGGACCAGTCAACAGTACTCTACTCTAATAGTCCAAACATTCTCTAAAGTTAGATTTCCATATCTGGGGATTTTTGTGATGATTTTCCATCCAATGCATTTTCATTATTATAGTTAGAGATTTACTTGTGAAAGGTTGAAGAGAAGACCAACTCCATTAAGAATGAAAAAGGGATTGGATTCTAACCTTACTAAACTAATTGTTCTGAACTCAAGCTTCTTTTCAAGATTCCTATATAACTACCCTGCTTCAAGACCTGACCCTAATATATGATAATTATGAAACCCATGAACCTATAATCTACTCTAAAATTACATACCTTTTCCTTCTTTGTTCTTTCTTTCTATATCAGTTATCAGTCACATTACCATCCTTTTCCATCTCATTTTCACAGATTGAGATCACTGTTGAAAAGATTGGATATCCATTGTTTATGGATTAATGACCTATTTAGGTCAATAATAGGGTACTTTAGTTACTAATCAAGATTTATAGTGGGTATTTAGGATCTTCCTTTCCCTAAAACATGGGGGTAATCCCTTTCCCACTCTTCTATATATGTATCATGAAGATGAAATATATTTACCGAGGTGATTCTCACCTTCTTCTAAAGAGTCTTCCATATCAAACCCAACCCGCTCTCAACCATGAATTAGTGTGATTTAATCCTTTATGTCCGGTTTCATTATGGAATTATATCCCATTAAGTTAGTGTTAGTTTTATATAGAAAGACATCTAACCTTGGGAATACTTGTAGGAAAATCCAAAAGATGACCTTTCGAATTTCCATAAATTCGATGAATCAGATTGGTCTCCTCGGTAATAAGATTATACCCATATATGGCTTTATGATCTTGTATTTGGAACTCAGATAAAATACCTTACAATAGGGTAGATATTCCTACCACTCAAAGCTATCCACCTTGGGATTTTTGAATGAATATGTGCTTACTAACTTTTTCATGTCTGAAATCTCTAGCTGATGTGGAATTCTGGTGTGAGACATTTGACTATCCAAATAGAAGAAAAGTCTTTTGAAGGGGGAAAAGGATCTCATACTTGGAGAATTATTATGAGAAATAAGGAGGGGAATCATGACCTTACATCGATGAAGAAAAAATTTAAAGGACCAGTTTAAGAAGTGGGGTATCGAACCCGGATTTTTTGATTCAATATGCCAATTGTGGATTCCATCTTATTGTTGTAGTAGTCACTTCATTAAGATAAGGGACAAAATATTTTTTGTACTTTATTTAAATTAGGATACTTGTGCTTTGAATTTCTGTTTTCTTTGTTCCCTAAAAAAATGACTTGTAGCAACTCACCTTCCTAGATAAGTGAAATTCATGAGTAATTTTCACCAAATTCCAATCCAAGTGGTAGATATGTTTAAGAAAAAAGAATATTGCATTAATCTAAATGGCAATAATGGATCAAGTGATAATAACCTTATTAAGAATAGGTATTTGAGTTTCTAACCAGAATTAATTCAATAACCCAATGAGAAAAAGGAAAGGGCATAATTTCAATGCAAATCTATAGTACATTCCCTCCTCGAATCATCAATCCTTTCATGAATTAGTTGACTTGGTAAATCAATACTTTATAATAAACACCTTATGACACAAAATATAAAAATCTTAAGATAAAAATCTGTTGATTTAGTTCGGAGTAGAAAAATATTATCTGACTTGAATGATTATGTTGATTGGGATGGTTAGATTTCATCTAAATTTTGTGGATGTAAAGATAACAAAAAATGTATGGCATTAAATATCCTTTTTAAGAACCAACCTTTTCAGTGAAATTCCCAATTTTTTTTTGTCATAATCCATTGGAGGTAGATCTTCTAGACCAATGAGGAATTCTATAAATTCATGAACCCTCTTTATCACTACCACCCTTGAGTTTTGTGACAGTATCACTCAGATATGTTGTTTTTTTAGTTGTTTTCTTGGCCATAAGTGTACTAATAGCCTCAAATTCCTCTTATTTAAGGATGAATAGTAATTCCCCCATTCTTATTTTGTCCATTTCCTTGTATTGTGACTGTTAGTTACTTATAATTAAATGTAGGCCCACTTATAAATGAATCACTCTTCTTTGGTATTTTTTGATCCCTATTTGTATTCTGATCTCTAAGACTCTTAGTAGGAGGTAGATGACCCAATATGAGATACGTTATTCTGGAACCCATTACTTACTTCTTGAATTGTTCAGTATTCCTAAAACTTATGACTTCTCATTCTAGTGGATAGAGTCTCTAATAGGTAAGGTCATCTACCATGGCCACCTAGATCGATAGGGTGGATCTAAGATCATGATGAAACACTATACAAATATGATGATATAAAACCATATTTATTAGTGCCACCTATTCTTTTATACAAAATATTTTACACTCATATATAGTGATATTCATTGTTTTAGGATCAGCAGAATACTAGTCTTATGGGGAATGCCTTATCTCTCTATTTCTCTCCATTCAACTACAAGACATGCAAGGAAACTCTGAGAGATTACTTTAACAATATATAAATTTCTACCTTAGGAAAAATATCCAAAAGATGTTATCCATAGGAAATATTATGATATCGAGTTCTTATATTTTACCCTATATCAAGATAATGAATAATGTTTCATTATCTAGAGACTAAATTGGGCATAAAGAATGCAAAATCAAACTCAGTTCAAGATCTATCATTTCTACACTCTAACAGTCTTAATAAATCACGCTTATTAAAATCCAAAAAAAATCACTCCCATAAGGAAAAATTCCTCACATACAACATTATGAAAGCATGCGGATAAGAAATAATAAAATGTTACAGATCACGTTGGATTGACCCTCTTTCCTCTATGATAAAATCAATCATGTTTTTAGCTAATCAAGAAAGTGTTATTCAAAAACTAGCTACAGTGAGTTGAGTCCCATTATGAGCCCTTACTCATACCATAGTTTTGGAGTGGAGGGAGACCTATTATCTATCAATTAAATTATATTTTCAGTATAAAAAAATGTGATTTTGGTTTCGTTTCAGTAGTGGGGGATTCATCAATGCCCCATTAGTAGTAAGACATTGACTTTTTTAGAAGAGGAATTTAGCTGGATTGAGATTTCAAGAGGAAAGTTGGATAACCATTAATTATCCAAATTAAATCCACTTTAATCAATAATTTTGGTTTATATAACCCCTATTAGGTGAGGAAATTTACTCTCAAGGAAGTGAAATTCCCACTCTCACATGGGAAGAATCCAATCCCAAAATACCCTTATGGAATGAAAGATCAAATACATGATTGGACTATCAAAGTCATGTGATCCTCTCATCCATATTTAACCCCATCTCCATAAATAAATAAGAAGAATAAGGGGACTATTATCAACAAAAAATTAATCTTGACTATGTTTAATTCTTGGTCTGAATCCCTTTGTCATACAAAAAAACAAGAAAATATGGTTGAAACCAATAAACTATCCTTATCATGAAACAAATCTCATCTTGTCTTGCTCTTTAGGATACACCAAAAACTATTGTACTTAATAAATCATGTTTACTAGAATATGATTAATTCTATAAAATGAAATACATTTATCTTCATCTTTCTAGGCTCTCACTAACTTCTTTGGCTACCTACCTCCATATGGAGACCAAATTGACCTTCACTTAGCTGAAAGAAAGAACTTTGAGAAATTGATTTAAAAATACATCTCAAATATTAGTAATTATATAATAGCTAGATCAAGTCAATTATTTTCCTAGAAGGAAAAGTGAAGTAATTTATGATTACGCTAAGTAGTCATCTAAAGAGAGAACAACCAGGATGTTAATTAAAATAAAAAGGTATCTTGAGAGCAGAAAAAGTAGTATCAAGCCTAGGGGTGGGGGTTATCATTTACTTTATATATAGATATTATCTGACTGAATGGAAAATATATTTCCTTAAAAAAGGAAGGGGTGGATAGGTAACCAACTAAAGAAAACATTCTCACTATGAGAAATGAAATCCATTAATGGATGATTCCCACCACACCTTACTATCGATTCATTCTTAATCCAACCCAGATATAACTCATTTTATTTCTTCATTTGGTGCATATTTCCATTCCCATACATATATTCTTGTCATTTCTATAAATTGGAACGAGATTAGTTTTATGTAGAAGGAATTCCTATCTTAGGTTAGGTTCTTAGATCAATAGAAATAAAGTGCACTCAGGAAAGTGTAGATATTTTACTCCAAGATCTTTTAGAATATGCAGCTACCTATAATAATTAGGAATGAATTCATTTTTTTACATGCATGTAAACTTATAATATGAATAAATATAGTAAATATATTCATCCACCTACACTACATGCTAGAAATAATGGTGAGTAAAGGGACTCAAAAGGTTGGAATTTATTTAGTTTAGAACTGTATGGATGAGAAAATAGAAGTAGGTCCAATTCCCATACTTGGAGGATCAGATAACTAATAGAGTTCTTTCCTAAAATGAGGTATTGGTAATGTTCCACTATGGGTACACCAAGTAATGAACCAATACTACTCTATCATTTAATTCTAATAACCTACCCTTCTGTAAATATCCCAATCTCTTAAAAAATGTAGGAATATTAGATTGTTCCATCCCTTCTTGGTGCACTTTCTACCCCAATGTGTAGGTATAAACATTCACTCTTTCAAGGGTGATGAGACCAAGGAGATACTTTATAGCCCAATGAAATTCAAATTATTATCCATTATATCCACAACTAGGGTACTTCCCTACCCCTCCATTCCTATTTATTTGGTATTTCTACAACAATTGTGAGAAGAAAGAAGCTATGTTTCATAATTTATGTCCTTGAAGAGTTTAGTATGATTATTATTGATGAATCAAATATATATGATAAAAAATAAAAAATCAATCACCTCAAGATCCTATATTAGTAATGGGGGTGGAAGGAAGACTCTATGGAGTTCCCTGTTTCTTTGTATACATTATCTGGAGTAATGAGATAGTATTTTGAAAGAAAATTCTTGTCTACCTATGATTATCCTCCTAGATACTATATTTTGAATTTGGAAGACTCATTTCCAGATTTTGGGGATTAATTAGAAGGCCATTCTATTATCCCCCTACACCTTCTTTAGTACGAAACCCCATGATCATATCCTTGACTATATGGATCCTAAAGGTTCCAGTTGAGCTAGATCTATAAAAATGAATCTTTCATGATTGATACATAAGATTCACCCTAAGAAATCAAGATACTATTTTTACTAATTACGAATCCTTAAAAGAGATTTTGTAAAAATATAAATGGAAGGTCTTGCAGTATAAGGATATTCTCTTAGAAAACGTGATCAGAAATCTCCATTTATATCAATGTGAAATATTATTGAACATATTCAAAGATTGGAAAATCTACTGCTTCAAAGAATTCGATGAAAATGATCTACTCTATCTACCCTTGAATCCGAATCATTGATCACCGTCAGATATTCTTCCAAATCAACTCCTTCTATATGCACTATGAAAAGGGATTCTAGAGTGAGGGTTTTTTCTATTTCTATTTATACCAACTGACCATAACCGAATGTTCTGACTCTTGGTAGTTGAATCGTTTTGGGGTGTCTTGGGTGAATTTTTATATCAATGAGCTATTTTAACTTATTTCTTATTGGACTCAGATATGATGAATCCCAAGATCCATCGAGTTTACTCATTTCCTCATCCCTTCAAGGTGCACATACACAATACCTAATTTCGTTGATTGAATATTAAACAAGTTCAGTGCTCTCATAGTGATTTACATCAGTTCAAATGGTCCCAATCCTCCCTCCCAATCATAGTGTAAATGATTTCCTTCCCCTAGAGTAGTTTATTCCTTATTTTTCTAATGAATTCATCTAGCTAGTAAAAGATGAATCAAGGGAAATGGTTTTGCACAATCATGTATGTTTACATGTACTATTATAATAGTCTCTTTTGAGTTTTTCTTTTTTGGAAACATCAATCAATATAGTGTAAAATATAGGTGATTCCTATTTTATTTTACTTTGTAGTGCAGGAAAAAATCCATTCATTTTTGGATCTCAACCAACTAAATGAATCAATAGTAGAAGTGTTTTTCCTTTAAATTGAGATTATCTCAGCCCATGATCCTTTAATAAATATGAACTAATATACATGAATTCTCTCCCAAATCCATATCCTATCTCATGGAAAACTATCTATAGATAGAAAATTGAAAATTTGAATTGATATTTAAGTACCTCTATTCTAATTGAAAGCATTAGCCTTCATCCATTAGATTGGGGTATCATTACAAGTAGGGTCCCACTTACCTAATAGACATTGAAAACTCACTTTCCCTTTTGATGTATAATCCAACATACCATGACTTGAATTTAAATAGGATTCACCTACAATGGATAATAACCAATCTGCAAAAAACAAGGATAATAGAGATCAAATTTCCATAGTCTGAGTCATGTCTTGTATTTGACTCCTCTCTATGCCTCTCATGTCCTTACTTCCTTTAGCTGGGAGTCATTATTTTTTTAAATACATGGCTACTAACTGATTTCATGCCTGATGGCTTTTGATTAGCTAATGATATATATCCTCAGTTTCCCTATCCATTGCACATGATGACTGAATACTTATCCATCCCTAATCAACTACTAGATTTCATACAAGGCATGAATTCTTCATGTTTAAAATGCATTGAAAGAAAGAATTCAGTCGAATAGCCTATTACTAGTACATAACTACATGTATTTCTCTCCCATTCTGATCATAAAATAGACATAGTCAAATATTTTATTTCAAAGTGTTTTTCCAAGGCAATGATCTGATATATATATATATAGTTATATTGCACTCTCGCATAGCCAGAATGTTATTTTTCATTTTTTATTCATGGATAACTAAATAAATTTGAAGGAAATCTCTTTCTTTGTCTACATCATGTCCACAACCACAACTACGAATACTATAATTCATAGGGGTATCTCCTTTGATCACGTTATTTACTACTAAAGAATCTGATCCATCTCGATCCTTCTTGGGAAAGTAGTGGAAATAATATCTATTTTAGATGGAACTTTATTCTAATGAAACTAGAATGCATAGTCATGTTATTTGATTTGAAAAGATGTTTTATGGACCCAATTGAAGACTTCCTCTCTAAGGGGTCTCTTACTCAATTAATTTTTTTAAGGGAGATCGAAACTTTGATTGCTAAAGGGCAGTCCTTTTTATCTCTAGGTAGAATTTTTATGATAATGTAACTACTATTTGTGGTAGTTTTAGTTTCCTTTATTTTATAAAGGTATAGGGTAGATTATGTTAGTTTTTACTGTGATTTGATACAATATTGAAAAGAATGAATTTCATTCCAAGTGAGTTTCTTAAAAGGAATAAGGTGATGAAAAATAAAAAGAAATAAGATAAGAAAAATATACATAAGTTTGGGACGTTGTACACCAAGTTCACTAAGTTCTACCACTATAGGGACCAATCATTAGTTTTCATTCTCCTATTACTCAAATTTTTATCTCCTACTTTTTCTGAAAAAAACACTCTTTCAGTATTCCACTACACGAGTAAGGAGAAAAAGAACCAAGTGGGCTATGGTGATGTCGAGATTTTCAACTATTTTTTTCTATTTCATGATCATTTCACTAGTTTATATTATATTAGTCAGTATAATAATACAATTCTACATTATCCAAAGATATAGGAAGAAATTTTCTCTATTAATCAAGACTCTAATTAAAAAAAACGGCCTTTCCTATGTGTCAATACTATGGTTCTTCTATTCTATTTAATTGGTGATGTTTTTATTTTAGAGACTATGTTTGAATGTCTTGCTTGATCTCTGGGCATGTGGGACCTTTCTTCCCTTCTCATCAAGATGATGTGTTCTGAAACTCTAGCCTTAGAAATTTTATTTTCTATTAAATACCTCTTAGAAGTCTCCATTAACTAATTATATGATACCGGTGGGGGGTTTTGGGCCACAGAAGCTCATTCCGAACTGTGAAAAACTTTGGTTGAGTCATCATCAGTTACAAGATCCCAATGCAGCATCCATCAACAATGTAAAATTCACTAGCATCAAACCCCCATACTCAATGAAAAAATTTCATGACAGAAACTCAATGATCGATTAGGAATCTAGGTTATACATATAATGATGAATTTTGGGACTCCTCTTTTGAGGTCCAAATCTAAATTGAAAATCATTTCAAAGTCACCAACAGATATTCTCTTCAATCAATCCTTGAAAATATAAATTAGATACGAGTCTTTTTATTTTATCCAGGAGGAAAGGAACTTTCAAAATCTGATTACATGAACCATATCAAAGTGATTTGGGATAATTGAATGAAAAAAAGTGTTCAATGTCTCCAGATTATGGGATATTTGAATAGCTATGAGTTATTTTTATAAAAAAATGATTATATTTGTAACATCTCCTAGTCTTCTGCGATAGATCAATTTAAGATATTTTGTTAGGTCTTTATTTCCTCATTGTGATATTCCCATCTATTCATATAAGTGCTATAGACATTGCATTCTTATTAGTTGTTATGATCTTGGTCTATCTCTCTTTTTTTAATCTTTAAAATCAAACTGGAGAATCTTTCTAGGACGACTTCGTAAGAAAAAACCACTTATGTAGGTATCAACTCTTAGTTATTTATATTTATTCTTTTTTAATTTTGTTATCAGAATGAAAGGTAGTTCACTGTATTTGAACTTTGATCCCAAGGGTGCCGGTTCGATTCTAGCTTATGACAGGTACTTTTTAGTTATACCTCTTAATATTACTTCTTATTGTTATATTCAGTTCCTTTTCCTTCACCCGGGTTTTCATCTTTCTTCTTACCTAGAAGTGGTGGTTATTACTTTTTCTCCTTGAATTTGAGGATTCCCCTCACCAACTATTTGGAAGAGATCAAGGGTCTAACATAATTCCCTATATAGACTAATGGTCATCTTCAATGTAGAATTTTTTTCCTCGGTAGGGATTCAATTCTATAATTTATAATTAGTCCATCGGTCCAATCAATACAATAACAAGACCATCCCCATTGAATATGATGTTTTCCCTTTTTTGAATCAGTTTGTGCCACCTTTCTCTTCAAGGTGGAATTGGATTTGATTTCCCCTAATCTTCACTTTTCCTCAACCCTGATTCATGTTGGGGGAAAGAAAACCAATATAAACTGCTTTATTTGAGATAATTTCCTCTAACTACTCTTTATATATGATCTTTCTCGAATCTAGAAATAGGATATGCCCCTCCTTTCATATGATTTCAAGCATCAAGTTAACATATTTTTGGAAGTATTACTATTATTGTCTGTCTGGATACCTACTTATTGGATTACTTTTACTCCTCAACCCAAATCCTTTATTTTTCATTCATTAAATTTCCAAATCAGTACCTATCCAATGGAAAGTAGGTATAAATACTATGAACTTCTAATTTATGGTGGTATAAGGGAATATTAGATCAGACACCGATGTGATAACTTGAACATATAAGTATTCCTCACTTTTCTAAAATCAAGAAGCACCCAATCTCTCTGATAGGATAGAAAGTCATTCATTAGCATTCGGGTTGTGGAACCATAGTCCACAGGCCTCAAAAGAGTATCTATATTTAATTAAAGTACAGGCAGAATAAATTTTGTTTTCACGGGGAAAAGAATGAAGTAAGGGACTGATTAAACCAAGGATTAATGGATGAGTAAGTGGAGAATGAAACTTCATTACCATTTCCATTTCTATAGTATTATATAATAGAATAAATTACACATCTTATGACCCGATGAAAACAACATCACTCCAAGAGGAAGATTTGATGGAATTTAATCCAGTGATAGTCTTTGGGACTTATCTAGTGCTCTATTTCATGTAGTTAGAATTTCTGGTGTCATATTTTCTTTTCCACCTAATACAAGATTTGATTCCATCAAAATTCCTACTACCGATATTATAATGATCTACCACATCAGATATTGAATTCACTATCATCAACCACAATCACTCTAATTCTTAAAGAGTCAAATGGAATTGAGGAAGAAGTGGAATAAGTGCTTTTTCTTTTTTTCATCTGAATCAATAGTAGAATTAAGATGGAATAGAACATAGAATGAAATTGATGCTTCAAATTCCCGGTTTCCAGGGGTTATTATAGAAGGATATTTAGGCCAACTCAGAATAGAATAGGATCCTAGGGATCCTAGAATAAATACTTTGAATAGAATCTTGTTCTCTTTTAGGGGAACCTTGTGCATGTGAATTAGATGTGGGGCTTTTCTTTCTATCTTACTCTCAGTTGGGATACATTCAGAAGTGTGAAAATCCACTATTACAATATATACCATACCAAAAATTGGAATATATAGATGTTATAGAATCCCCAACTATTTAATATGATTAACTATACAATTCCATAATAGAATAGGATTATAGGTTTGGATTTATTACTTCACTTTGATCAAGGATTTCTATAAGAAGGGATATTTCCCATTTCAGATTCCTTATTAGATGAATATGAAGAGTGGCCTAGAAAACTCATAAAATTGGATGACATAGTTGATATTCACAAAAAAATATCTTCCATAAAGAATTAATGAAATAATATTTTTAAACAATGAATCCAAATAATGCAAGTTGTACTTATTCAAAGAAGATTGGGACCCCATCTTGTTCTGTTTTATCTTGTAGTCTAGATAGTTTTATCCACTCAAAATAAGGTATGGTTTTATTGTACAATGATTCTACCCTTGGGAATTGATTGATAATTCTAGAAATCTCTCCACCAAATAAAGGGATCTCATGCCTCCACTACAAAACTTTATGTCTGATTTCTATGGTTTCAGAGGTGAGTAAAGTATTTCTCTTTCAGGATGATGATGAAACCTCTTCTAATATCCATTATTGTGGTTGTACAATTTTATGTTTTCTCATATTTACTAGAATTTTTCTTTCATACTCTCTCTAAAATGAGGATTTGGTTATTAACTCAGATAGGTTCTCATGGATAGTTGGTCACTCTATTTCATCTTGATAATAATAAACAAAATACCAGAAAATTGGAGAGGGTACTCAATCACTCTCAAGGTCACTCAACCCTACACGTTTAGTGCATTTTGGATGAGTGAGAATAGTAGGACTATTGATTTCCATAACCAATAATATCTCCCTATTAGATTATTTTTTATCCTTATCATCCAAGTTCAAAAGGCCTGATGGTTGAAAGAAACTGTAAGTGGGGTTGCATACTCCAGTCCTTCAATAAGAACATTTGGAATAGTTTTTATCTTGGCATTGATGTACACCTATAACTATGGGTCAAGTATTGAGATTTGATTCATCCAATATGCATGTTATTAGGACGTATCCCAGTAAAATATATATTGAAATCACCAAACTGCGGTTATGGGGTGGTTAGAATATAAATTTCTTTATCCGAACAATGTTTCGGATGATAAGAGTTCCCACCTAATCATCAAACCAATATCAGATCAACACTCCTTGACACCAATCCTCTCAAAATGATAAAAAAATCCAACTGATCAACATTCTATAGACCACCGAACATACACAAAGAGAAATTTTTACCCTTTCAAACCTCTACATTAAGATGAAAAATTACACACAGGTTATTGAGAACACCCTAGAAAATAACCATTCATAGAACTCTTGAATGACTCAGAGACCAGAAAGAGGAATATTGATCAAGTAAACATTATCTGATTAGGTACTTCTCTAGTTTCTTTATTCTTCAAAGAACATTAAATTTGAGGATCAGTTACCTGATTCATTCTTCTGATATATATAAATACAAGGTACACACAAAATAAGATAACAATTCACTACCAAAAATATTCCCATCTCCTTAATCAAGAGATAATCGCATTAAATTATGAAATGATCCTTTGAAAATTATACCAACCCAAAACCATAATAAAAATGAGATTAATCCTACAACAGAAAAGTTCCAATTCCCACCATAAACATACTCTATGAATGATTCAAGAGATCAGACTTTTTTAAGGGTGAATTATTCCATTTCCCTCTCAGCTTACTCAAGCTCTATACCCTTTCTATATAATATTGAACTATCTATAATGATTTCATATAAGAATTTATATAGGATCATTAATTTAGCAACAGTTTCTGAGATCTCGTTGTGGATAAAGAGCTTGAACCAAGGGAAGACATAATAATTTGAACATTATAAGCATGGGATTGTCCTTGAACTACAAAAAATTCACCTTAATTATCAGTATAATATAAGTAGTAGATAATACCTTAAATGGATAACCAAGGATTGGCACCTTATAGTCTAAAACAAGTCTTTAAACTGATTCATAATCCTGCTATAGGAGACCAAACCGAACAAGATCTGAAGACTATCGATTGGATTTCTATTGAGCGGTCATGACTGGAGTGTCAAAGAAATAATTGAGCACTACTTCATGGATAAATAAGTTGACATAACAGAATTTATAGATCTTGAAACACTTCTTAACCAATTATTCAATAGATGATTTACCCAAAAAATATTTTACATTTCGATGGAGGTCCATAGGAAGCTTAAATTCATTAGTCTTAAACTCCTTCCCCAATAATAAATCCTTAATGATATGTGATAAGGGGTATTCCCATACAACTCAAAATCATCATGACAAATAAGGTTCTTGGTCATCACAGCTATAACATGATCATAATTATCCCTTATATTCTGATATAGATATGCAAGTTGATGATAACCCACACAACAATTTCGAGAAAAAATAGAGATTTGAAGCACATTATACTTGGTGTATATCCCAATAAAACCGAACGGGTAGTAGAAGTGAATAGAAGTGGTGATTGATATAGGATATAAATAATTATATAACCTTCTCTCTCTAATAATTTCTAATTCCAAGACAAATAGATGAAGAATTATTGGTTTTTCAAAAAAATCAGAAGTACGAAAAAATATAACGAAGAAATTTACTCTCCTTATTGAGGATTTTCCAACCGAATTTCTGAAGCATTGCAAATTTCACATCCCTAAAAACTTCTATTCTGAGTCCAACATCCTCATAGGGCTTACAAAACATATCCCAAGGGACTGTGATTAATTTCCTACTACCAGGATTTCTAGACTAGAGAATGTTATCCATCCAAAATTTTACCTCGTTAACCACATTACCTTAGTAAGACTCCAATAGATAGAAAAATTATGTACATGTTTACTTCCCACAACTGAGTTCTCCAATTTCACTTTACTAGACTTTGAGATAGTTTTTCCAAACCTATTATCTTTTTCACTTTTCAATTTAACCACCTTACATGAACTAGAATTACTTAATTCACCCTTAAATATTTCCCATTTCATTTTTCCTTCATTGATATAAACAGTGAAAGAGGTTACTAATGTTCTGCTTATCTATTATTTTGTAGTTAGGTGCAGTTATTCTTATGTACTTCTATTTTCATAACTGTGTATTTCTGTGTATCTAGTCTATGGACTTAGTGTTTGTCTAGCTTTCTTAGCACATGATTTCCTATAAGTTCTAAGGGGGATACTAGCTGTTAGTTTAAGTAGATTCACTTCCTGAGCAGTAGCCAGCTGGTTGCTGCCTTAAGCTTGATTGAGTATTTTTCTTTTTCCTAGTTTTTTAATTTAATTTAACTCAATTTCACTTGTGTATTTATATCTTGTTTAGGATATAGCTTTTTTATTTCAACCATTCCAATGGATAGTTATTAGGTATGCTATTTATCCTTTTATATTCTCTTACTACTACCATTCAATTAGATGAATAGAATGGATTGAAAATCTAGGAAGAGGTTGTATCTCTCTTCCTTTCTTCCTTCAGCCTTTGGAATAGTTCTATCTTTTTCTATTATATATTTATCCATTCAATTACTTTTATATAATCATATATAAATGGTAAAATGTTGTAGGAATATACGCATTCTATTTTTTCCATGTTGTGTCAATCTCTTTCCTTCTTTCCTTTCTACTTTTGGATCTCAAGTTTTGGAAATTCCATCACCCTAGTTGTTGGTGAATCGAGGTATTTATCTAGTCAGGCAAGTAAAATGACTACCTCTTCTGACCTATGTATAAGAAATCAATAGTGGTAATTCTCCTTTAAAAAGTGAAAGAAAATATTTTCAACACATTAGTGGTTGTTCTCAAATGGTCTTCCATAAAAGTCATTTATGGGTCTAGTATTCCCCATGATGCCAGTTTGAAGAAAGAGATCAACTAGTCTAAAAGGAAGGGATGGAAGGTTTCACCGATCATTTCTAATCTACTTAACGCTTTACCTCCTATAGTGAGTGGGGATTTACAAAACCTTAGTTCACTATCATTAAGTTAATGATCACTTCTTTATGTATTATATAATGGTGAGGGAGATTTAAATGACTTAGATACTTGAGTGATTGAAGTGGAAGAGGGATGTTACTAACCAACTAGATAACCCCTAAAATAGTTGAACCAGTGAGCTATAGTAGAAAGGGTATTAATAACTACTTTTAGACTACTAATCTAAAGGTAGGAAATAACGTTTTCTACTTCTATTTCTCAATATCATTCAATACACTTCTGATTCCATGTTGTCTCTCCTACTTGGTGTACCCAACAGATGTATTAAATACCCTACTCTTACTAAATATATAGTTTATAATCAATGGAATGATGGATCACATCTTTTTTTCTCCCTATCCCTAGGAGATGTGACTGAGTACCATAGCTAATAGAGTGTCGGAAGGCCAAGATCACCTAATTTAGAAATTGAACTGGGTACCCTTTCTGTTAGATCACTTCGTTCACTCCACTTACCAAGGTTTATTAATATCTTTTCAAGAAACATAAATTTTTTGTATTAAATATCGAAGATGAAGTCATAGACAACAAACAAGGGACCAGTTCCATAATTTCCTTAAGGAAGCTGGGAATATAGAACTACTCAGACATGTTTCTCTTGATGGTAAAATAGAAAAATAATAAGAACTGACCTTTATACTATTATTCTATAAAAGTTACAGAAAGAGGTCATATCCTATATTAATCTTACTAACTAGAGGATATTCTATATTCCCCACATTTCTCCCCTCATCTCTGGCTAGATGGTGAATCATAAATAATGCGACGGATGGTTTATGCCACTACTTTGAGCTATTGACTATCGTTTCCAATATAATAGGCCAAAAAATCCTTTAAAAGGGTCATATACTAATGAATGAGTTCCACTAGTGTGAAATTCTATAGAAAAATAAAAACATGTTGTAGTAGAAAACAATCTACTTGTTTTACTCATGTGGTGAAAATGTTTCTCACACATAATTCAATAGGGTTTTATACACTCCACCCATTGAAAAGGTAGGGAGAGATAGATTAATTATTCTTAAAAAAATTAATTAACTATAAGGGATTTCTTACTTAATTCACTAGTATTCTCTATTCAGAGTGGGAGGAATTTGGAATGATTGGGACAAGATACGGGAGTCACAATGATCACCTCTACCTGCCGAACAATGAAATAGTTATCTCTATAAGTAAGGTTCCCTGACCTAGGGAATGGAATGAGTTGTTTATAGAAACACAGTGGGATTGGATCCTTAAAAATGGAATTTTACAACCTCTATATACCGTTTTTACATCTAAGATATGGTAAAATGTACACTTGTATCAATCACACACCTCAAAATCTGTTATTTATAACAACTCATTTGGCCATGATCACTAACTTGTAGATTCGATCCAAAGGTCGTAAAGAAATATCCATAAAAACAAGTAAGAAATATCAACTCAGGTTATTTAAAGTGGTTATATCATTCAGGTGGGTGGATTTAGTACCAACACCTAGCCATGGTGTGGTTCGCGGGTTTGATGGTCCAAGGGGAGAAGAAACTAGCAGTGTACGGTACCCATTTCTAATAATAATAGGTGGACTAGATGAATGAAAAAATAATAAAATTCCATACACAGATTGAACCATCAATTGAACTTGACATTACTATGTCTAGAGTTTACATTTCACACTTGGGTAAGTTTTTTAATGATTGGAAGGAGAACTAACACTGGTGGTTAGGTAACGAGCACCATCCCAATCAACCCATGGTTGTTATTGGGGGGAAATGCATCCCATAGGCACTCTTCAGACTGATGGAGTTATGGTAGGGTTGAAAATAGTACCGTTTAGAGTACTTGGAAATCAGATATTCGTACCTAGTTATTACTATGATAGAATAGACCATCCATACCTCACAAAATCTGAACACTGAAGTCATTATATACAATTCTTTCTTAGAGGACACATAAGCCAGATTTCCCCACCATTATAGTAGATTACTAAGAATAAAAATTAAGATGCCCAAAAACACTTAACAAGAATTTTCATGAGAACTGTGTCACTATTTTTAGAGTTTTAGTGTTTAACACCTAACATGATAGTTGAACCACCCATACATCATCTGGGGATTTTGACATTTCTGGGTTCGTTGTAGTCTACCATGAATTCTAGTACAATAAAGTACCATGTTATCATCATCAGTATCCTAGATAACCAGTGAGATTAAATCAAAAAGGTATGAGGCCCACACCCAAAGGATAAAAAACTCATAGGATAAACCAATGCCATAGGTTTTGAATAAGCATCAAGTTGGTGATCCCCTCAGTACTCTACTCTAATATAATCACTTGATAAACTCATTTAGAACCACACTCGCCTATTTTTATTCAATTCAACTACCATAATTCCTATTCAATATTCATATTAATTGATAAGAGATAAGATTAAATTTCCCTCTGGTGAACATATATAATCATGATGACTGCACTCGTCTTATCGGTTGGTTGTTGGGGACCACGGGTGTGGCGAATTAGTAATGGTAAACTCAATGAGAGATAGACCCATCCAACTTTTATTGTCATAAAATTATTGAATATGATCTATAATTATGTATATGGATAATCAATCTCTTCTAGGAGTAATCAAAACTCATTTCATATAGAGAAGGAAAATCCTGATATAGTTCTTGATATAGTATAGAAAGTAGATTAGTGGGCTGGAATCAGTGCTATCAGATCAAATCCAAAGGGAGTTCATGTGATTAGAATCATAGTTAGGGTGGGGGAGAGTCCCAAAGTCAGGGGAGTGGATGGGATGACTTCACCATCCATAAATAGTAATAAATTGTGGCACATGCTTTGAGTTTTATGTCAGGATTGACCCATCTTGGAAAGAAGATGAAGGCATATCAAAGGGATTCCATATGAATGAGATAGGAGTCAGCCTATTGTATAAGAAATGTTGGGGTCTGTTTATAAATTTATATAATTAATAGGATTATGGATTTTCATTGCGTGGTTAAGAGACAATTATGGTGTGTGAGACTATATAGATGAGAAAAACCTACCTGGGCTATCAGATTCTAGTGTCTCAGTACTATACTCTATATAGTATGGATTCTATAATGATCAAGAATCATTGGACCGTTCATTGAGCTTATGAAATAAAATTTATCTACAGTATCTTCCTTGATTCACTTTATATACTTGGACTCAGGTTCCTTTCTTTATTAATTGATTGGCCTAACCACCACCAAGTGGAATTGGTAAGTTCCTTTCCGAGGTCATGGGAAGATACTTGTTGGGCCTTGTCATTTACTAGGGTACATGAATCATGTATCCCAGGTCTTCTCTAGGGTACCTAATTCTGGTATCCCATGGAATGACTTTCTCATTCATTATTTTTCCTTTGGAACTTGTTGAACCAGTGGACTAACCTCCTTAGGATCAATAAGGGGTTTTCATTCATCCTCACCTACTCACTTTTTTAGAAACTGATTTAGGGGGTTGATGGGGAGGTATATTATTATATGAACTATTTTCCTATCAGGGCCAGTAATGAATGAAATCCACATACTTTAGTGAACTCCTTTTGAAATAGGGACTAGATTTTCTTATTCCATTTTATAAGATCAAATTGAAATATCTATATAACTCTTATTGATTCTTCCCTCTTTCTATTCATCGATGTTGATGAGAAATATAAGGACTATTTTAATGCTTGATTCCTTCAATTATTCTTCTCTAAAAATATTTTTTTCATTCTCAGAAGAAGGTTTTTGACTCAACAAGATCATCTTGATTACTACAACTCACAAAATGATCTAGCCACCACTTATAAAGAAGGAATGGAAAGGTTCTAAGAAATTCTATGATTTTTTTCATCTAGACTTTGATTCTTCCATACCTTGATATTTCCAAATCATTATAATATCCTACCAACTTTTACATCCCAATCCTCAGGCTTTTCTGGTGAAACAGAAGGACTGTTATAGTAGAGTACTAACCATCCATAAAGATAAAAGATGGAATAAATGATTGAAAATATAGGTTTTTATAAGATTCAAATCATTCACAAATGTATTTATTCACATTAAATGATCATATATAAATCATTCCTAAACCATTTGGGATCCAAATATGTGATAAAATATGTGTTTGGTTATTAGCGGTATTGAATTCCTGAATGATTTTTGAATGTTCATTCATACCAACTCTTAAAAGTCTTATAGGTAACCTATCTCTACACATAGGCCATTTATACTTAGCCAAAATTTCATTATCACGTGATATAATTCCATTAAAATAGATTGATATAGCATTCTTGAACTTTTTACTGATATTATAACGATTTTGAAACTTGACTTATAAGGGATTATTGGTATTCCATCAATTTGTTCTCATATTGAATACGAAAGAACTACTATTGTATTTCCTCCTCCTTTTATCTATTACAGTCATTATGAATGTGATTCATGAATGATAATTCATGAAATTGAGTTATAACTCTCTGAATTAAGGGGTTCTCTACCATAACTAGTTTTAGACCCTTGGATTAGCCTTTCAGTATGGGTAGTGGTTGAAATATAATTTGAGATTCAGTCCTCCATGGTAGTCACTAGGCATTTATAGGAATGACATTATTGCTAGTGAGTATCAAAATATAAAAATATAAAAATATCAAGAAATATAGATAATAACTATTAGAGTAGAGTACTGATATAATAGATATTCCATCCCCCCATATCTCTTTGTACTACTATAAATAGGGTCTAGGAGGGGCATGTGATTATTTAATTGTGGGATATCTACTATAGGATTTGAATTGATTGAAGAAGCATTTCATCAAAAGTGGTTGATATTTAACAAGGAAAGAATCCCCACATGAGGAGGCTAGTCCTGTATTCTATTCTTCCAAAGATGACATGTCGTCATTACTCTACTCTAATAGTGGTGACTATATAAATATATAATCATGTGACTCTTATGGGAAGAGGATAGGGATATAAAACAATTTCAAGAAGGCATGACATATTCAAATCATATAGATTGGAACAGATTGATAGAAAATAATGATGAGGGTTCTTTCAAGACTCACTATTAACTGAGCTAGATGAAGAACATCAATGAGAGATCTTATTCCCCTCTCTAACCGCTTTATTAAGATAGATTATGGAAGATATGATACCTTGTTTCTTCCTAGTAGTGATATATTTTTCTTTCCCTCCCAATCATCCTCATTCACTCCACCATCCTTCAATTAATCACTTCTGAAGTTTCTCAATTCTTGAACCCGAAATAAAGGTGAGTGATATATGAAATTTCATAGATCATGTTATGTATTTTATTTTACAATTGGAAGGTATTGCATCTATCCCATTCTATTATATGGGATATCAGGGTTGAAATCATATACTCACCTAATCAGTTGAGATACAGTGGTCACACATTCCTTTGAGCCTTTTTTATAGAATAACTCAATAGTTGAGAGATTCACAATTTCATACACCATACTACTTCAGGGCTCCCACATTCAGTGGCCTAGTACTTGGTGGTAATGACTTTCTAGTTGTATGAGTGGTGTATAGTTCATATGGTCTTCAACTGGAAATATATAAACCAAGAATACCATATTTATTGGAATGGAATTATAATGGGGAAAGACTTGATCAATTGAGCATTTATGTTGGTGGTCGAAGAGAATCTAGGAAGCATTGCATTGGTATATGAGTTTGATTATGGGGGGGGGTTCCAGTGTTAGGACCCATCCCCTAGGGCCTGTATTGTGACTACCCCAAGCCCTCCTTCCGATGGACAGGGGCTGGCGACAAGCACCAAAGGCATAAATCCCTAAACTGGGAAAGAATTGACTTTATAACTTACAACACACACAACAGAGTACACAGATGAATACAAAAACACTAATTAAAACTTTATAACAAGAGGGTGCTGAAAAGTAAAGGGGCCAGAAATGCAAGCCCAACTAAAAGTACAAGTACAACTGAAAAGGGAAAAAAGAGCAGAAAGGTGAAAAGCAGCTCCTGGATCGTACACCATAGATCCTACGTGAAGGGTAAGTACAGATAGCCTCCTCAGCTCTCCATGTCCATCAGTATCCTCCGGGTATTGACTCATCATGAGGTCCACCTCCGGGTACCATCCAGTCCTCGTACACTCAGCCTCAATTAGTGTTATCCACCGTCTTCATCCAACACAACGAGGTGAGGGCATAACCCATGCAGGGGTGAGTATAATGATACTCAGTAGGGACCCCGAGACCCTCAAGGTCTCACAAAATCGAACAAGTATAAACCACAAAGTATAAAATCGACAGTTAACCCCACTTATGTATATGACCATACATATACCTAAGTTATCAAGAAATCCATCTCAATCATGAGGAAAAACACAAAGTTACTAACTCAGCTCACACAGGTATACAACTTATGTAGAGAGATATAGATGATAAGATGTAGCCACTGAATCATCTATTCTGTCGAACCCACATAGGATACAGGAACAAAAATCAGAACTGTCGAACCCACATAGGATCCAGGAACAGTTATTCTGTCGAACCCACATAGGATCCCGGAACAAAAGTCCGAACTGTCGAAACCACACAGGATCCAGGAACAGTATTCAGAGCTGTTGAATCCTTATAGGATCCAGGAATATTCATCAATGTTTTCAAACCCATATAGGATCCAGGAATAGTTTTCAGTGCTGTAAAACCCACACAGGATCTAGGAACAGTCGTCAGAGAGAAGCCATCCACAGGGTTCCGTACAAAGTATGCTTGATTTCGAGAGGGTCTTATCCTCAAGAAAAGTGTCGATACATCAAATTCCATTAATTTCAAAGTTTACGTATACAAAATATCCATCTTTCCATAATAAACTCAACATGATAGACAGTGCGTCAATCGAACGCTCGGTCTAAGAATTATTGGCATTTTCATTCCGAGGGCCCGGTTGGATTTACGTTTGATCCAACCTATCCATACCCTAGATATGTCCAAACATTCAGTGGGGTATACAAAAAAGAACCATCTTTCTCCAATATTTCCATCTCCACAAACGGTTCATCAATCGGACACTCGTAGCCCATGTTATGGCCGAAAAGGTGAAATCGGGTCAAACGGGTCTGGGTCCGGTCCGACCCAGTCGGACCGACCCGGTTCGCTGGTCGGACCCGGTCCGTGGGTCTGACCTTATCCGCGGGTCTGACTCGGTCCCTGGGGGATACTCGGCCCATAGGGTCGGCCCGGACCGCACCGGGACCGTCCCGCGCTGGGTCCGACACAGCGGCTCGTGCGGCTAGCAGCCCACAAGACTGGCAGCCCGACGGCCCGTGGGGTCTGCCCTAGCTGCATCCAGTGGAAAGGCCGCACCCCCTGGGGTACCTGAATGGCGATTCCATTCGGTTGGGATACAACCGGCACCCCGTGGCGCCAGTCCGCGTCACGCAGGACCCAGTGGTGGGTCCCACTCCTCCCGGCTGGCTGAGCGACCAGCAGACTCCTGCGCGGCGCCGTTGTGTCACGCCACCTCCGTCAACCCGGAGGCTCAGGCCGTCGATCTTCCTTGCATTGGCCACTATTTAAATATCACGACCATGGTCTGTGGCCCCATCTTCTCCACCGTGTGGTGCGGTTGCGTCGTGCCCTCTCCGGCGACCCGACGGCTCGGGCCGCCGACTTCCTTCGCAGCCGGGCTTGCGACGGCCGCCTCTGCACTTCCACGGCCCCGTCAGCCGTGATCTTCTCCTCCCATAGCATAGTTGCGCTGCCACTATCCATGCAGTCAGCCGGAGCACCGATCGCACTTTTCTTCATCGTCGGGGACGTTTGTCAATTCTGACCGCCGGTAAATCTATCGCGGGTCACCGGACGAGTTCTGGTGGCCCTTTTCTCATTCCAGAAGAAGTCACACTCTCCTCGGGTTGTTACCTTCAATCCAAAACTAATTATGACGAGAAACACTCAACCCGGACTCATTCCACTTTGGGCGTCAAAATCCATAATAAAGGCAGAGCGGTCGGGCCGTGTTTGTTCGGCCCGCGCCCTCCGCGTTAGGGTGATATCAAGAGGCTTATAATTCTAAACCACGACGGAAGACGAAGAACATGCAATAATTAATAAATCTTGAACACCTACCTCAGATTCATTTTCATTGGAAAAGAAGATGAAGACGTCGAGGACCACATTGTTGGTGTTCTTCAAGGATGGAACTTCCTCCCTTGTTCCGGTTGGAGATCAAAGAAGAAGTTGTCCGTCATCGGCGGATGAAGCGTTCTTTGTTCTTCGATAGCCGTTCTTCATTCGGAGATTTCTCCCAATAATCCTCGACCCAAATCACCAAAGTGAATAGTCATTCTAAATAATAGATTATAATATCTATTATTTCTTTCACAAGAAATTCAAAAGGAATTCATAACACTTGGTTGGCACAATTAATGTGAACGGTGGTTGCACCATTAAGTGGGGATCTCAAGAGGTTTCTCCCCACTTAATGGGGAGTTCAAAGGTTATAACCTCAGGTGGTCCCCACAAAATTAATCCTCACATGGGAGGTTGAGTTCGGGTGGTCCCCACAATCATAACCACTCAAGGGAGGTTAAGGTGTCGTTTTCCCCACCTCCAACTTCCATATGGTTGATATAACAAATAAAATAGGACATGAACTTAAATTATTTTATTATTCCCACGTAAAACCCAAAAAATAACTTTCATCCTCAACCAACTGCCTTCGAGGTGAAAGTCTTCTTAAGAGAATACCAGCGCTGCGAGTTCAGCGGTGCCCCCAGATTTCAATTCCATGTACCAGTTGAAAAGTTATAAAATCTTGCTCGTACGTTTATTTAATGTACCCAAAAAAACATCAAAAATTGATTCTAGGCACACCGGGGCTCGGAACCACGCACCTTCAATTTTCACGGACTCGTAAAATTCCTATGTATTTAAGAAAAAAATTTCCATGGAATTTTTTGGTTTTTACATTCTCCCCACCTCAGGGCTTTACATCCCCATAATCTACAACTCGAACTAAGGGAACAAATGGGGGTACTGAGCACTCATCTTAGCCTCCCTCTCCCATGTGCTCTCCTAGAGGTTCCCGTGTTTCCAACGAAGGCGCACCAGAGGTATCGACCATCCACGAATGACTGGCTCCTGTTGATCCTCAATCTTCACTGGAACCTCCATAAAAGTCAACCCATCATCGATGTCCATCTCCCCATGGTCGATGATATGAGAAGGGTCATGCACGTATCTCCTTAGCTGGGATACGTGGAAGACGTCGTGCACCCGGTGCAACTAAGGTGGAAGAGCTAAGCGGTATGCCGCCTCACCAACTCTACTGAGGACCTGAAAAGGACTGATGAAATGCAAACATAACTTACTGCCTTGGCCAAATATCAGTAAACCTCATTGGGGTGAGACCCATAGAAAGACATGGTCGCCATCCTGAAACTCTAGATTTCTCTGTCTCTTATCATCATATGACTTCTGTCTGCTCTGTTCAGTCTTCATTCACTCTTGGATGATCTGTACCTTCTTTGTGGTTTCTCATACCATCTCTGGTCCCACCAGTGCTAACTCCCCTAGGTCTGTCCAGCCCAAGGGTGATCTGCAAGGTCGCTCGTATAACACCTCGAAATGTGTCATCCCAATGGTGGAGTGATAGCTGTTGTTGTAGGAAAACTCCACCAAAGGTAAGTGATCATACTAGCTACGACCGAAGTTGAGGACACAAGCACACAACATGTCCTTGGGGTCTGAATGGTCTACTCAGTCTAACCATCCGTCTGAGGATGGAAGGTGGTGCTCAGACAAAGCTGAGTCCTGAAAGTCTCCTGAAACCCCTTCCATAGCCTGAAAGTAAAATGTACGTCATGATCTGAGAGGATTGAAGAAGGTACTCCATGTAGCCGCACAATCTTCTACACATAGAGGGGTCCCAAGCTCTCTACTGAACCCTGCTCTCTGATCGGTAGGAAGTGGGCCTACTTGGTGAGTCGGTCGACGATCACCCAAATCGAGTCATGACTCTTGAATGTACGTGGAAGTCCTATCACGAAGTCCATGGATATCCCATCCCACTTCCACTCTGGGTCCTCTAAAGGCTAAACCAAGCTAGCTGGTACCTGATGCTCTACCTTCACTTGGTGACAAGTGAGGCATCGGGAGAAAAACTCTACTACTGCCTTCTTCATACCTAGCCACCAGTGCTGCCGTCAAAGGTCCCAGTACATCTTCACCACTCTTGGATGTACTGCTAGAGGAGATGTGTGGAACTCCCCCAACACTTCCTCCTGAAGTGACACTGGTACCATAGTACATCCTCTAAAGAGGATGATTTGCTCCCCACCTTCAGAAAATCCATCAGGCGCCTGACCTGTGGATATCTGAGCACATTGTGTCTCACAGTTAGCGTCTCCATGCTGTGCCTCCCTGACTCACTGAAGAAGTGGGGGAGTGAATGTAAGAGACTGAAAGAAACCCGCTCCATCTCGGTCCACAAAGGATGTCTATAAAGCAGCCAACTACTCTTTCACCTCTCCTAGCATATTTATACCAGATCTCCTACTGAGTGCATCCGCTACAACATTCCCCTTCCCAGGAGTATAGACTATCTCGAAGTCATAGTCCTGGAGGAACTGAATCCATCACCACTGTCTCAGGTTCAGGTCCTTTTGAGAGAAGATATACATGAGACTCTAGTGGTCAGATTAGACTATGAAACGCTCAGCCATCAGATAGTGCCGCCACATCTTCGAGGTGAAGACCACTACTACTAACTCCAGGTCATGGGTGGTGTAGTTCTGCTCATGATGTCTCAGCTGACGAGAACCATAAGTGATCACTGCTCGCTCATGCATCTGGACACACCTGATTCTGGTCCCTGATGCGTCGCAGTAGACTACGTACCATGTTCCCTCCTCTAGAATACTCAAGATGGGGGAACTAGTCAGCCTCTACCTCAGCTCCTGAAATCTCTGCTAGTATCTCTCCGACCACACGAAGGGTTTCCCCTTATTCGTCAAGGTTGATAGTGGTGCTTCAACTCTGGAAAAGTCTGGTATGAACCTCTGATAATATCCAGCCAAACCTAGGAAACTCTGATCCTCCATCACACTCCTTACAACCTCAATCTTCACTAGATCTACTATAACTCCAGCCTCCGAGATGACATATTCCAAAAATTGAACCTCTCGGATCCAAAACTGGCACTTCAAGAGCTTAACATAAAGGCATTTCTCTAGGAGTGTGTCCAATACTAGCCACAAATGGTAGGCATGCTCCTCCTCAGTAGTCGAGTAGATCAGAATGTTGTCGATGAAGACTACGACAAATTGATCAAGGTATGGCTGGAAAATATTGTTCATGAGACTCATGAACACTGCTGGAGTGTTGGTTACGCTGAAAGGCATAACCAAGAACTCGTAGTGGCCATACCGACATCTGAAGGAAATCTTCTGCACATCCTCATCTCGAACACTGAGCTGGCGATAGCTTGATCTGAGGTATATCATTGAGAGCCACCATGCTACCTTCAGTTTATCAAAGAGGTTTTCAATCCTCGGGAGTGGGTACTTGTTCTACATGGTCACCTAGTTCAGGAGACGGTAGTCGACATAAAGCCACAAGCTCCCATCTGCCTTCATGGAGAACATAATTGGGGTTACCCCGGGAGAAACACTGGGTCGGATGAATCCCTTCCCCTACAAGTCTTCCAGCTATACCCGCAGCTCACGAAGCTCAGCAGGAGCCATCCGATATGCTGGTGTAGATATCGGTGCCATCCCAGGTTACAGGTCAATGTAAAAGTCCATCTCTCTTTGAGGAGGTAGACCTGGAACATCATTCGGGAAAACATTCATGTACTGGTCCACCACTACATGATAAGTCAGACTCTCCGCATCAACTGCTCTAAGGGTAAGGCTGGCCAACTGATGAGTGAACGGCTACTCCCTCCTCCGAGTAAGTCTGTCCTACGCTGCAAAGGCTCCCTTCTCACTAGTGAAGGTGAACCTGGTCCCATCCGTGTGGACACGCCACACTTTGCACCTAATACAGTCGATCTGAGCATGGACTGTAGATAACCAGTCCATACCCAAGATGATGTTGTAAGGCCTCGACGCTGCTACGAGGAGATCCCAGCCGAAGCTCTCTCCTCCTAGAGTAAACTCACACTGTCAGAACCAGTGCGTGATCATCGAATCTGCTTCTGTAGGAGTCTCTAGCCATAAGGATCGAGCCAAAGGCTCTGTCGGAATCTTCAAGCTCTAAACAAGGGTAGTGGAAATGAAAGAGTGACCGACACCTGTGTCTATAAGAACTGTCTCCAAGGTGGATTAGACACAGATCTTACCTCGAATCATCTCCATAGCTCCATGGTTGTATGCCTCAACTTCCTGAAGATGAGCTCTCGCCTGTCCACCTGCTCCCTGTGGTTAGGGTGGACCTCCTGGTGGTGGTGGTGGTAACACCTCGAAACATCGCCCACCTCCAGCTGCTTGAATAGCTCCTCTACCACGTCCGCCTGCTCCCTGCGGACCTCCTCGATTAAACCCTTGCCTATGGTTGGGAGGTCCATCAACTGTCTGCTGATCATCTGAACGATGGGTCGGATAGTCACGAGCCATGTGACCCTACCACCGCATGTGAAAAACTACCTATTCCTCGAATGGATGGCTTTGTCTCGTGTGCCTCACACAACTGAACCTGAGTCCTGAGGTCATCCACTGGATGGTCTTGTCCACTTGCGACATCTTTCTGCTGCCAGCTCCAGAAGACTCTACTATGTGATGCCCGTTGGCGGGTATCACTACTGGTGACTACTCAGTAAGGAAACTCTCCACTAAGAGGGCTCGTTCCAACACCCCCACCTATGTCGGGATACTGAGGGAGATCATCGAAGCCCTGATCTCTCACCTAAGCCCCATCTCGAAGGTCCGGGCTCTGATGAATGGGTCCCACACCATATCTGTGGAGTAGCATGAGAGGTCGGTGAACCTCATTGAATATTATGCCATAATCATTCTACACTATTGTAGATGTATTAGCTCATGTATCTGCACCGCAGGTAGGGTGTCTGGGACAAAATCTGCCCAAAACAGGCTCTCGAAGTCTCCCTAGAGTAGTGTTGCCTCGTCATGCACCTGGAACATTAGGCTCCACCATCTGCATGTTGCTACCTGAGGGAGAATCGCGGCAAGAATCACTATAAGGTCTGATGGTGTCCCTACCAGTCTGAAAACTCTCACCACATCCTTCAGCCATTCCTCAGCTGCCTGCGGGTCCGTCTCACCCTTGTACCTGGGCGGCCTCTGGCGCTGGAACTCGTGCAATGCGCTCTAGCGACGTGAAATCTCTGCTACTAGGGATGGTGGAACCGGTGTCCCAACGGGTAGTGGTACCACTGGTTCCTCCGCTGTAATAGAGCCCTACACTAAGACCTCGTCACTCAGTGGGCTGCCATCTCGTATAATGCCTAGAACCCTGGCTAGATTTCTGCGTTGAGGAATCCTATAAAGAAACCGGTGCGCCACGGTCAATAAGTTATAACTAGTGAGCGAACTCAAAAATATCACTAAGAAAAATCTTGAAACACACACTCAATCAGTGTTTTTGTGAACTGAGTCAGAAATCAGAAGTCAGGGTCCTCGTGTATGGATATGTCGACTGCCACACCAACACTAGACTCCCTAAACTGAAAACCACACTCTGTACCCTTAACACTATTTCTTAATAGAAAATATCAGAGTCCTAAGTTCTGAATTAGAACCAACTCCTCTGATACCAATTTGTCATGACTCATCCCCCAGGGCTCGTGCCGTGACTACCCCAAGACCACCTACCATAGGCCAGGGGCTGGCGATAGCACCAACGGTGTAAATCCCTAAACTAGGAAGGCATTTACTTTATAACTAAAAACACACAGAACATAGTACACAAATGAATACAAAAACACTAAGTAAAATTGTATAACAAGATAGTGCTGAAAATTAAAGGGGCTGGAAATACAAGCCCATCTGAAAGTACAAGTAAAAATGAAAAGGAAAAAAATAGCTAAAAGTTGAAAAGAAACTCCCGGATCGTCCACCACGGATCCTAACTGAAGGGTAGGTACAAATAGCCTCCTCAGCACTCCATGTCTGTCATTCTCCTCTGGGTATTGACTCATTGTGTGGTCCACCTTAGGGTACCATCCAGTCCTCGTACACTCAGGCTCGGTCAGTGTTTTTCATCATCTGCATCCAACATAACGAGGTGCAGGCATAGCCCATGCAGAGGTGAGTATAACGATACTTAGTAGGGACCCCAAGACCCTCAAGGTCTCACAAAATCCAACAAGGATAAACCAAAAAGTATGATATCAACATTTAACCCCACTTAGGTATATTCCCATACATATACCTATGTTATCAAGTAATTCATCTCAATCATGAGGAAAAACACAAAGTTACTGACTCAGCTCACACAGGTATACAACTTATGTAGAGAGATAGAGATGATCAGATGTATCCACTGAATCATCTATTCTGTCGAACCCACATAGGATCCAGGAACAGAAATCAGAACTGTCGAACCAACATAGGATCCAGGAACAGTTATTCTATTGAACCCACACAGGATCCAAGAATAGAAGTCGGAACTATCGAACCCACATAGGATCTAGGAATAGTAGTCAGAGCTGTAGAATCTGTATGGGATCTAGGAACAGTCGACAGTGCTGTCGAACCCACATAAGATCTAGGAACATTCGTCAGTGTTGGCGAACCCACACAAGATCCAGGAACAGTTGTCAGAGCACAGCTAGCCACAGGGTTCCGTAGAAAGTATTCTTGATTCTTGGAGGGTCCAATCCTCAAGCCAAGTTTTGATACATAAACTTCCACAAAGCCCAAATTTTATGTTTCCAAAATATCCTCCTTTACATAAGTAACTTAACATGATAGACAGTGCGTCAATCGGACGCCCGGTCTGAGAGTTATTGGTATTTTCATTCCGAGGGCCCAGTTGGATTTACATTTGATCCAACCCAACCATATCTCAACTGTGTTCAAACCATGAGTGGGGTATACCAAAAGAAACATATTTCTCCAATATTTATGTTGTCAGAAACGTTTTTTCAATCGGACACCCGTAGCACAAGTTATGGGCGAAAAGGTGAAATCGGGTCAAACGGGTTCGGGTCGGGTCTGACATAGTCGGACCGACCTGGCCTGACCCGGGTTCAGACTGGCGTCCAACCCGGTCCACGGGGGTGACCTGGTCTGCGAGGACTACCCGGCCCGTACTGGGTCCAGTCCGGCGGCCCACGTAGCTGGCGGCCCGGTGGACCGTGGGGTCTACCCTAGCGGCATCCAGGGGGGAGTCCGCGCCCCCTAGGGTTCCCAAATGGCTAAGACGTTTGGGTGGAAGACAATCGGCACCACGTGGCGTCGTTCTGCGTCATGCGGGACCCAGCGATGGGTCCCGCTCCTCTCTGCCGGTCGAGCGGCCAGCCGACTCTAGTGTTGCATCGTTGCGTCGTGCCCCCTCCGGTGACCCAACAGCTTGGGCCGCCGAACTTACTCAGGGCCAGCCTTGCACTGGCCGCCATTGCACCACTGCGGCCCCTTCTTCTCCATTTCATGGCTCGGTTGCGCCGCGCCTTCTCCGGCGACCCGGTGGCTCTGGCCACCGGCTTCCTTCACGACCAGCCTTACACCGGCCGTTGCGGCACCGCCGCGGCCCGTCAGCTACGGCCTTCTCCTCCAGAGGCGCGGTTGCGCTACCGCTATCCATGTGGTTGGCCAGAGCTCTAGCCGCCCTTCTCTTCTTCACTGGTTATGTTCTCCGGTTTTGACCACCGACGAATATTTCACGGGTCACCGGACGAGTTCTGGTGGCCCATTTCTCGTTCCGGAAGAAGTCACACTCTCCTTGGGTTGTCACCTTCGATCTGCAACCGATGTTGATGAGAAACGCTAAACCCAGACTCATACCGCATTGGGAATCAAAATCCATAAGAAAGGTAGAGGGTTTGGTCCGTGTTTGTTTAGCACACGCCCTCCGCATTAGGGTGATATCAAGCGGCTTCGAATTCTAAACTATGATGGAAAATGAAGAACACGCAGCAATTAATAAATCTTGAACCCCTACCTCAGATTCATTGTCGTTGGAAAAGAAGATGAAGAAGTAGAGGATGAAATCGTCGGCGTTCTTCAAGGAAGGTGCTTCCTCACTTATTCTAGTTGGATATCAAAGAAGAAGTTGTCCGTCATCGGTGGATGAAGTGTTCTTCGTTCTTCGATGGTCATTATTTTTTTGGAGCTTTCTCCCAATAATCCTCCAACCAAATCACCAAAGTGAATAGCTATTACAAATAATATATTGTAATATCTATTATTTCATTGGAAAGAAATTCAAAATGAATTCCTAACACTTGGTTGGCATAATTAATGTGAAGGGTGGTGGCACCAATAAGTGGGGAGCTCAAGAGGTTTCTCCCCACTTAATGGGGAGTTCAAGAGGTTATAACCTCAGGTGGTCCCCACCAAATTAATCTTCACATGCAAGGTTGAGTTCAGGTGGGCCCCACCACCATAACCTTTCAAGGGAGGTTAAGGTGTGGCAGTCCCCACCTCCAAATTCCACATGGTGGATATAACAAATAAAATAAATTAAGACATGCACTTAAATTATTTTATTACTCCCACATAAAACCCAAAAAAAAAAATTCATCCTCGACCAACTGGCATTGAGGTGAGAGTATTCTTAAGCAAATATCGGCACTGTAAGTTCAACAGTTCCCTCTAATTTAAATTCCAAGAACCGGTTCAAAAGTTATAAAATCTCGCTCATATGTTTACTGAACGTACCTGAAAAAACATCAAAAATTGATTCTGAGCACACCGAGCCTCGGAATCACATGCCATCAATTTTCACGGACTCCTAAAACTCCCATGTATTTAAGAAAAAAAAAATCACAGAATTTCTGGGTCTTTACAGCCAGTTTGGTGTCATTTCGGGTGGCATGACTAAACTATGGTTTTTTTGGATTATGGATATAGAGTTGGTGGGATCTCTTTGGTTTGGTAGTTCATCCCCCAACATGACTTTTAGAGTAGAGTACTATGGGAAAGGGGTATGATACATGTTCCACTAGTTCCCCTTTGTAATTAGAGGGTGGGTCACTTCTCATTTATATGAATCAAATGAATTGTTCATCCATGGTCCATTCCCCACAACTAATCAGGGTAAAACTCCTGTCTGGTTGTGTCCAAGATATGACGACTATATACACTAGAATCATCATTGTACCAAAGAAATTCATGGGAAAGGAAGGGGAAGGAAAATAGGGGAATGTGTGTGAGTGGTTTAGAAATAGTGAGATTGATCAGGGTCAATAGATTGCATAACTATCTAGGGGTAACTTGGTGAGACTATTATAGCATAGTACTAAAGGGAAATGTTGGCATTTTTTATAAAGAGGGTTGTATGATTCCATTATAAACATCCATTCATTGAAAAAATCATGTATGAGTTAATGTTGCTTCAATAATGGAATGGTTTCACTAGTGGTTTTCTCAATTTCATTCCTCTAACTAATCAAAGTGATGCATTTGGAAACACTTATGGTTTTTGGATCCTACATCTTTCCTATCTGGTTTATTTATTTTTTTAGTCATTGAATCACTTGATTGGTCAAATCCACTTATCTGCTAATGTAATGATTATATTTTACCTCTTAGGTACATGGGTGAATCACGATGGTAGTATACTATATGGTTTTATACTCCCATGGTTAATTAGATTTATTTATTGTATTTAAAAGTCTTCCTAAATGTTAAAACACCAAAATCTTTCTTACATCTTGGAGAACAAGGTGTTCTAACTTCACCAGTAGTTGGACAGAGCAACATCGTTTTAGTGGCTTTTGTTCAGTATGTTTCCCCTTCTTCCCTTGGGGTCTAGGAAAGTGAGTTCAGTCTATCTTGTTTTTCAATGTCCATATGGTATTATAGTGTATGGAAAAATGAATTATATCTGTTCCTTGTTTGTCGTTATTTGGGGTTCTGTAATGGCATAGTCTGACTCGATTCATGGGAATTTGGAACTATCGTCTCACTCTACCTACATATCAGATTTGGGGTTGGAGAATTAATTGTTTTGTGTTTGCTCCCATGTTTACAAGAATGGAGTATCTATTTTTATCTATATTTTGGGGTGTTTTTATCAAGTCACTAGCATTATCAAATCTTGTGCCACTTTATCCGGTATCAGGAATAAATATACACATCATCTATTAGGGTATCCTCACTTGATGTTTTGTGGATGGAATCATGAAATATTACCTATTGGAATGGAATGAATATCCCGGTGTATTCAACAAAAACGACAGAGTGGGACTGAAGTGTTGTTATTGCTACTCATTTGGTATGGTCAGAGGTAGCTCAGAATTTAACTGGAGTCCTTGGGACCATTCATCCAATATGGAAATTAGAATGAAAAAGAATATTGATTCCTTAATAGAAAGGAATAGTCATTTCAAGTCCAGGTGATCACTCACTTGGTCCTCCAAAGACCAGGATGTCCATGGCCAGAAGACTCACTAGGTCATTACCACTTCTGACCTATGATACGTTAAGTATCCCAATGAGAATCTGGGATATGTAAAGTATCTGAGTGAGCATATGTAAAAACATGGTCATGAAATCCAAGTGGGTTCCCCATTAGAGTGTGGTCATACCTGGGAATGTGTCTGGGGAAAACCTAGGCCCATATCTCATATCATCATCATCAAACCACTGACTCCATTCTAATAGAACTCAAATCAAATAGGCCAACCCAATTGAAACAACAGTCATGATTCAGGTGTAATGGAATGGGTGGAGTGCTTATAAGTTTGTTTGTACCAGTCAATGTTGAAATTGGATATTTGGACTTGTCGGTAATTTCAAACTGTGGGAATCATGCAAGGATGTTAGTGGGATCATCATAAATTAGGTCAGGGTGGCTGGTGGTGTCGGGATCCCTTAAAAAATGAATCCTCCTACTCTCGTCTTATTTCTTCCTCTTCTATTAATGTAGTGAATCATACCTTTATTTCTTGGTGGTTCTCCCTACTCAACATATGGAAATGGGTGGTTTGTTTCTCTGGTTCATTATTGATTCAGTTTGGCATGATTTCAACTGTTCATAGTTCTTTAGTGGATTGACAGTTCATGAGAGGCATTCAGGATAGTGGGATAATTTCTATAATGGCAGTGGAGTGGATAAGGTTGAAAGATAAATTAAAAACACTATATGGGAATGTCGATAGTGATTTTTCCATTGGACTTTTAAAAATCCAACTCGCTCACCTTTCTTCGCCACTCGAATGATATTCTCAAAGGGTTTAACATTCAATGATGTTCAATTACATGAATGTGGGGGGTTTTGAAGTCCATTTTACAATAAAAATTTTCATGTATGGCCTCTAATTTATTGTAAATTCAATAATATTTCCAATACCATTCCCCCGGTATGCCCACCAAGTCACTTGAACCATCGAGTGAATTGGAGAGGATTGAAAACCTCCATATAATATAGGTAGTAGACTCTGGTCCTTAAATCATGATATAATATAGGTATCCTTCTATATTAATATATTATATTAGGGTTAGTGAGTACCTAGAATACATGAAGTATCTAAGACCCGGTCACTTGGTCATTCCCATTTTTCATCATTTTGCACAAGCCCTCTACTGTGTCCCTTTTCCCCCACCCAATAATACCATACTCTATATGAGGGGAAAACATTTTGAAAGCCTAATTTTATAGCTCCATTATATTTTTTGGGAGGTTGAAGCTAGGTTTCATGGTTTTTACTATGATTCCCCTTCACTCGGACACCATATGGTCAAAGGAGTTGTCATGATATCCCAATAGTCTGTTATTGGATCAGGCTGCGGTCATGGCCTAAGGCAGATACTATAAACAATGGTATGATACAATTAGAGGTCAAAGAGGTATGGGTATATAGAGTTGTTGGAATGGAAATGGTTTTATGAAATAGAGTGGTCGATAGGAAATCGAAGGGCAACTTGCTTCACGAACCACCTTAGACCATATCAAATAAGATGTGTTTCGTGAGCTTGACAATTTTTATAGGGACCGTCTAAGGGGAAGGAAAGATGGGAATTTTAGTCTTCTCAAACTTTTTAGAACCCCCTTCATCCAATATCAACAACCATACTAAACATGTCTATGAATCTAATTCCAATAACCCACCCTCAACCAATAGGCGAGAGTCTCTAATATATATATTATATAGAGGGATTATATGGTAATGGGAGAAATGACCTTTAATGGATAATCTAGGTCCAAACATGTACTATACTGTAAAACCAATTCCAAAGCTGACTAGAACCAAAAAATACCCATCATTTCAATTGTAATGATTCATGACCTCCACCATGATGACTAGAAAAAACAATTACGTAACCATACAAGTAGATTTTATAAGAAAATCATAATTCCAAAGAAATATGTTATCTCTTATAAGAATATCCCAGATAATGACTCAAAAAATTAAAACATTCCATGATTTTTTACAAAAAATGAAAATCTTGAAATAATAATAGATACTGATCTATAAGAAATAAAAAACCCAAACCAATACTCATATTATACAAATAGAATGATTCCATCAAAGGGGCTTTATTAGAGTAGAGTACTGATACTTGTAGTTTCTCTACCATTGTATCTCATCACTTATCGGTGCTCTAAGTAGATTGTTTCCAACTTTTTCAAAACCTATAAAAGGTCATTAAATTATGGAATTAGACTCTACTGTTATAGTAGAGTACGGATTCTGAACATGAGTTGTACAAGAAGAACTAGTTGAGACTATTAGAGTAGAGTAATGAGCTCAAGTCCAACGATGTGAGTCTTTTGGAAATATAGATATTTCAAGTTCAATTGAAACCATCGCAGAAAGAACTATCACTATTTAGTTTGTAAGTTGGTCCAAAATTTCAACATTTAATTTAATAGTACTCACCCTCACTCATCATGGATGAAGTAATCAGTGTGCCTCTTCCTAAGGGAAAATATGGATATGTGTCAAAACCTGGTGGGTTGTGTACGAACTACATTGAGGAGTTCTATAGACATGATTGTGATAGGATATCTCCTCATTCAATTACTAGGATAGTTAGGGGAGAAAACACCTTTGAATAGAGGGTAGGAATGAGAGAATGGTAGGAGGCCTTTACTCTTCAAGGGTGAATGGAAAGCATATAGGTTGTTCAAGTAGCTCATATGGAACTCTCAAAAGTTTGATCCTTTTATGTTTGATCTTATTTCATCTCTGGACCCCTATGGGATGTAGGAATCCAAGTGGTTGATCTTTGAATCAATGTTTGGACATAGTTTCACTAGGCTAATATGGGATTCCCTTGTTGGTGAGGAAGAGTATCAGTCAAGACACAAACCAGGTAATCCATTTTCATATTTATCCCCTATTAACAAGCAACTATCATTTCTGGTCACTAGTGGTCTTTCTCCTTCCATCTGTTCAAATCAAAATCCATAATAATGTCAAGCTACTCAAATTGAGCTGTGAAATTAGTGTTGTGAGCTATTTGAATTGTTCAGTGAATATAAAGAAATAAACTAAAAAAATGAACTCAGTATAATATTGGTAGTAGATTGTAAGATATTCAGAAAAATTAGGATGGTACATTTCTCTAATGGTTTGGGACCTCCTTCATGGAATTTCTTTCCTCCTCATTAATGTATCTTATTCGGTTTCTGTATCCTATGTATGAAACCATTTATCATTCATATACGTAGACTATATAGCTCATCATGAGTAATAGGAAAATGATAAATACCTATCATAAAGTACTATCATTAGAGAAGAAAAGTGATTAAATATCTCTAGTCTATCTAGTGGCTAGTTATTCTATATATCTATATGAAATACCATGTATAATGTGTAGGGGGATCAAAGATTAGGTTTCAGACTGATCTAGCTCAATGTAGGGGATAAATTTATAGGTAGTATAGGTACTATCGCAACTAGTTTGTTTTTATTAAATGAGTAGGAGTCATATTCTTAACATGAAGCAAGAAACCAATTACTGTGATAGCAAAGAAATATGTCTCGAAGCTAGGAAATTTCATCATGAGAGATAGGCGATGACACTTTGGGTAGTTGAGAAGGATTCTATGACTCTCTTTGAGTAGTCTTTGTGGCCACACTAGTTTTAACATCCGGATGCACTCTCCCTTTTTGGTAGATCCCAAGGTTTTTTCCTCATGGGTGTAGTAGGTATTATAGAATATAAAGTTCCATGAGCTCAAAGAATCTCTTGATAATTGATAGAAGATTTTGTGTTTCGATGCATAACATTTTGACTGGACTTAAAATAATTTATTCCAATGAAACATATGTCTTTATAAACCTTGAGTTTCCACTTCAGAAAAAAAAAATAAGACTTTTTCTTGCCAATCAATATATATAATTACTAGGATAATGTAGTAGTTCCAATCCACTGCTCCTCATTTCCTCTTTCTCCAGCCCCAAATTCCTAATTCAACTGCAACTTGAAACACATATTAGTGTACCCAGATGCCGGTATAGCGGTTTGAATTCCATTTTTATGAAAATGGGTGTGCCCACACGTTTTTCAGAAGGTCCATTTTTCTCTCATATCCTAGTTTTCTACCTATATTATACATAAATAGATGCTCGAACAAGATCTTGATCTATTGATTCATATGTTGAACTTTAATTCCATCTAGACACAACTCGGTAACCAAATGGGGTAGGCACCTATGGGAGCATGGGGTGGTTGGACTATATCTTGTATGGTTTCTCATGTGGTGTTTCTTGGGAATCTCAGAAGGATCAGAATGAACAAGAGATAAAAATGGTGGGGAGGCATTGAGGTATCACAAGATGGAACATGACATCATGATAGTGCAGTCCATGGTTTGCTCGTGAGGCCAAGTAGGTTACCAGGCTAGTTTAGAAGAAGTCTATTAGAGTAGAGTACTAATGGGTCTTATAGAAACTCATCTATGGTATTGGGAGGTTGGGAATGGGTTAGCTATTGGACACATAATGACAAGTCGGAAAACAAGTCGTGTGTGGTTCAAAAATAAAGTGGCCTGGTCTAGCTATACTACCAAAAATGAAAATAACCTAGGTAGCTCTGAAATGTGGCCAAGATTGGAATACCATTAGGATGGTGGGATACCAAAAGGACTGATATTTTTGTTAGTGCACCTAGGGAACAATGATCTAGTGTCTTGGATGTGGTTATGGGCATCCTTGCAATACCTAGTGGTTCAATCCAAATGCATTCTAGTGGTTTCCCTTTAGGATTCCATGTGTTTGTGTATTGTGCATACCAGGGAAAGAGAAATAGGATAGAACTCCATCTATTTTTTATGTAGTTGAATCAAGAACCATCCATCAAATAGACCCAAGAGATCTACCAATGAAAGAGTGGGGTTACTACGACACATGTGTAGCCATTAGTGGGTTTTTTCCCCAGGTCAACCTAACATTTTCTACTGATAGTTCATCAATATATATAAACACTAGGTGAGTTATAAAAAGTTGTATTCCTTGGGATCATAGTGGGCTATAGTTCAGGGGGTGTGAAGGTGCAGTTCTGGTGAAAAATACAAGTGGGTATTAGGGTAGGCCATTCCTCTATGAGGTTTCTATATGTATCATGTCACTCAGACCCAATCAACAGGGAACAATGCCTTTAATCACTAGAAAGCTGATAGGTTAGTAGGAAGTGGTTTGTGTACTAGTGAGGTTGACAAGATCCATACAATGATGGTACAAGATGCTCCATCATTAAATAGAGAAGCAATCAAGGCCAAATTCTACCATTGAATGAGCTGGGGGCCATCATAAAGAGTCGATAAAGAATGAGGTCCTAATAGTGTTAGCAGTATCAAGAATATAGATTGACATTCATGCTATTATGATTGGAAATTTACATCAAGGACCCATACACCCATGTGTGTCTATTTATGAGAAATCATGAATTTGATTGAAACAAGAATGGTCACCATGGATGTTGGTGGAAAAACCTCAAATAGCTTATGGAATGGTTTCCAAATTCACATATCAGGGGATTCTAACATTTTCATAGGTTTTTTGGGCTCTACCAGGTGGTTTCCTTCAATTTGTGGAGATCACCATCGATATAATATAGGTAGTAGACTATAAAATACCCAAACTAATGGAATCTCCCACCTACCACACTATTATACCTCAAAAACCACATGCTAGGTGCCTCATCTACCAAATAGAGGTTGTTCTTTTCCGACCCCATGGGCATCAAAGCATGTCTAAAGGAGGCATACCTTTTAATTTGTAGTGAAAAATTAAAATAAAATGAAATATTTGGAACTATTCGGTTTGTCCTTGTCAAGAAAAGATAAAAAAAGTGGAACATGGAGGTTCAAATGAAGGTATGTTAGAATGTATCCTTCCTTTGGTGCTGGAAGTATAATGATATAGAAAAGGTTTCACTCCCTCAGTAGTTTCACTTAGACTCATTCGATCGACTAGGTGGTGAAATAGATGGGTACCCTCGTATGTCCTGGACATTTCTTGATATAATATAGGTATTGAAAACTAGGATATATGATTCCTGTATTGTATCCCAGATACTAGACCATAATTAATTCCAGAGGTTGTGGTTCTTGTTGTCTCTATGAGGTTCAAAATAATAGAGAGTCAATTTTGATAGCTCATCCTTACATTTTATTCACTTGATCCTACATTCAAATCAGTCGGTTTTGTTCCTTATTCTCATACTCAATGATAGAAGATAGATTCATCAAGTGTAATAAATTTGATATAATAAAAAGAAAATCTCTCATCTCACAAGTAGGTAATTAACTAAAAGCTATCCTATTTCATTGGGAAATTCTACTAAAGCATATGTATGTGTAGGATAGAGTCATTTCACCTTCATAAAAAACTTGATGTTTTTACCCTAAATATCATCACTGCCTTCTAATTGAGACATTTATTGTATTGCCTCATAGAACTTTTACCAGCGATGATTCCATCCACTTTTTGGTGTCTATGTCCCTGAAAGATTCCCTCTTAGATCAAGATTAAGGTAACTGGAGATTCTTGAGGAATTTCAAAAATCTAGTGACCTATTAATTGTGTTAAACTCTCCATAAATAAATGATAGGAACATATCTGAGTAGAATATTAAGTATCATATTGCATGCATGACATAGGAAATGACCTAGTTCTGCCCTTACTTATGGTATATTCTCATCTGTTGGTTAGGATACTAATCAACCGAGTTCCAAAAGATATTTCTTGAGAAATCACATGATAGTATACTACCAATATTATAATGATATAGTACACTACTTATATTATATAAATTCACATCCTCCCCTGAAGAAATATCTATGATTATACAATGGTATGGGAACCCAATGAAAATCATACCAAATTAAAAGTGCTTCGCCTCAACTCTCTTCCAGTATGAGCATCGCTAATAAGAAATTCAAATATCATTTCCTACTTTTGAGTAAACTCATCAAAATTTTCTCTTGATGGAATAAAAAATTGATAGATTTTGTAGATTAATATCTTTTTGAGTATTGGATGAGGCAATGCATTCTATGCCCTCTTTTTTCTCACAAACCATTCCTCCATCCTTTGTCCAATGGATTCCCCATTTCTCAATTCTTTGCACTTAGGGATGCTTGGTCAGAACATGATGCATCGTATACCATCAAAGAGGAAATACCCATATTTTTCCTTATTTATCTCTTCAATATAGCCACTATGAAGAAACCACTCTTGGTATAATATAGGTAGTGTATTATACCCACCCAAATGACATTCAACATGTTTTGTAAGATAATTAACCACCTTGTAGGCGTAGTTCATAATTCATACCATGATCAAACCTTATCACCCAAAAGATGAGAGTCAAGATAAATTCTCACCCCTAGTATTATTTTGTGATTATATCCCTCTAACCACAATGTCGTAAGATAACCATTCGACTCTCTTACCCCCATTTAACTCTATTTTTGTCCCTCTAACCCTTTAACTATACTACTACCTATATTATACCGATTCATTCAATACCACTAGAAAGTAAGAAAAAAAACATATACCTTGCCTACTCATCTTTAAAAGCCTCCCAAGATATAAGGTAACCTAGGTGATTCAAAGTTATCTAGTGATATCTATCCTGTAACCTATCCTTTATGACAAGGAGTCAGAGTTATCTAGTGAGTTTCCTTCTAGTTCTAGAGTGAGAAAGTTTCTAGAGTCATTATAACTAGATGAAGAAATGTAGGAATAATTAAGTGTTATTTTACTTGACTCGTGTTATTTTATGGAAGTGGGTGGAGGTCATATTTATACTTGACAGTCCCTCTTATGAACACCTTCGTTGTGTTGAGTCGAGCCTTTTTGGAGTCGTTGAACGGTCTAAAATGGTCGAGCACCAACTCTATTTGGACGAAGGAGAAATGAAGGTCTATACATGCTTCTTCCAAGGAACTCTAGTGTGATAGATGACAGTGGTCAACCTTTTCCATATAGGTGTTCATTCCATTAACCATTCAAATGTGAGCCTATTCTAGGTTCAGTTGTCTAGAGAAGCTCTCAAGTGGAACCCCTACCTCTGTTACCTATATTATACCGAGTTTCGTTAGTAAATGAATAAATTACAACAACTATGATATCACCCATACCACCATCTCAAAGTATTATGAGTGGTCCCAGTGGATGATAGGTCGAAGGGTTGAGCTACCATCCTGTTTCTTTCAACAAGTTGTTTCCCCCAAATTGAAAAATGATCCATATTGAATGGCCATGTTCTTGACCTATGTCAATGTGGGAATTTCTAGGACATCATGCTCTATATGCTCCCATTAGTGGTATGGAATCACCCCCTGGTGTGAGTGGAGATTCTCTTAAGAGATATAGTAAATGTCTACTGTCATGAGGCTGGAGTCACTCCTTTGGAGTTGAGTGGAGGAGGCTTCAACGCACCCTCGAACCCATTCCCCACTAGGTGTATTTGGGGCTGAAATGAAAGTCGGATAAGTGGTTAAAATATACTCAAAATCATGGATCTAAATAGATTTATGAGTCCAATTGTACCACCTCTTTCTATTTTATTCAATATCACAAGTCTGATCCATCCAATATATTATAGCTGCTCATGCCATCTGATTCAATATCACATGTCCACCCTCAATACCTCAACATCCACTATTCCAGACCACCATGATGTATCCTTGAACTAAAGGAAGGATAAATAAACCATATTATAATCAACCATATATATTATACTGAAAGGCTTTAGAAGTTGTTTGAAACCCTTTCGATTTGGTTTCTTCTAAGTGTATATTTCCCAATAAAAGTAAAAGGTCTAAGAAACCAGCCACTCCGATGTCCTATCCATTTGTAAAATTGACCTTATGTTCGATTCGTATCTTAAATAAATTACAATGATAAAAAAAGAAGAAAAATCATCCAAAAAAATCTTTGAGGCAGAGAACCGTGAACAATTGAAAATATCCCAAGAGCAACAAGCAGTGAAATGAGGCTAGGAAATGATCTTCCAAAATCTCTTCTAACCCTAACCAATAGTGAAAAGTGAGAGTTTGAGTCCTGGAACCATTGAATTGAACTTGTTTTTGGAAACCAAAACTTAATTTTCCCAATTGAACCATTGTATTTGAGAATATCACTAAAATTATCTAATTAATAAACCAACTATAGATTTGTAATCCCAATCTGTGAAATGCATTTTAGTAGTTCTAATTACTCTAGTCCTCCCCACCAATATAATGAGACAAAGAGGATTACCCAGAAACATATACAAAATTATTTTACCATGTTTCAATTTAAAATCCATCTTGATGTGCCTTTTCGAACTACCCTATTAATGGAAGATAATAATAGATGATCAAGTATAGTGTACGAATGATCACATGAAACCCATGAAACTCGATTGTTAAGGAAAAAATTGAACCATATATACAATCCAACAATGATAAGTACTTGTGTTCATATTACAACCCTTGAAACCCAGTGAAAATGATATCTTGTGTGACAGTAGAGAGTAAAGTGAAAATAGATCAATGGTACCTTTCATCCAATAGATTATGATGATCCCAAGTGATTGATGCTCGAGACATATGGGTAATTAGGGAATTTAGCTTTGGAAGAACCCAAGGATTGAAATGGAAGATACCTTAGGGTGGGATGATAAATTCAACCTCTACCACTGGCACCAAAAAAGAATGATAAGATGCCCAAAAGATAGAAATAATGAACATAACCTCCAAGACTATGAATAGAAAAGATCCATATCTTGGTCTATTTTGTAATTTGGGGTATTCTTCCCTATCTTTTCTTCACCTATAACATTACACCACCAAAGGAAAAAGGTGTATAGGATCACCACTAGACCTATCATACCAACTGTGAAAAAACCATGACTTGGATGCATATACAAAAAACCTCCAACCATACTGGTCCCAACACCGATTTCTCCAGACATTGGCCATGGACTTAGATCCACCAAATTATATAAATGACTCAGTGAATCAGGAAAGTCTTACTAACCAGATAGGTTTTATGAACCATCCATTCCTCCCTATCCAATTTAAGATATTAGGATAGTATTGGTATATGTAGTGTTCGATCTGATCATGCCTTGTTACCAACTATCAGTTTTCCTTCCACACCTTCCCAATGACCTCAGTTGAATGCACTCACAACCAATATAGTGTTACATAACACCTAACACTTCCCCCCATTTGAAGAATCATCTAGTCCCCCATTATTACCTCATATATCTGGACATATATAGTTTATAGTCATGATATGACTTTATATAATGCTGGAAATGGTACTCCAATAGCGCAGTTGAGTTGCATCACCTTGGTATCTTTCTCTACCATCACCCTGAAAAACCTCATGTGATGATAGAGAACCACCAAGGTCAAACCACTTTCTCCACTCATCCAATACTTTCTTTCCACCCCACCCCATGTTGTTCCAATGTCAATATACCTCGCCAACCTGATGTAAGATTCTAGTATGGTGCCTCAAATTCCTTTCGCTATATACCGCCACCATAACACCACATAAACCACCATTTCAATTCCAATACTAATAGGAATATAGAACTAAATCCAGTTGGAATATAGAATTTGAAGTAATAGATAGGGATAAGGAACTGATCCCACTCAGAGTTGTAAATGGAATGGGAAGAGACAACCCATTTCCTAGCATATTTTTTCAAGAGTACCACATCAAAAAAGGACTGAGTGACCTACTAATGTTTCAAGAGTACTTTTATTGTAGAGTACTAATGAATAATCTATATATATAAATATATGATTACTAGTACTTCCCACTTCCATTTTTATGTATTCCCCTTACATCCTATTGTGATTCATACACCGCAATGTGTTGCATCTCAAGATCGGAGTTTGAAATCCCCATACATGATTCTTGTAGTCCCATATGAATAGCTTCACAACAACCCTTGAGATGGCCAGACCCCCAATACCAAAATTGACCTTCGGAAAATTCGATCTCTTATGACTGCTCTAAATGTGGTTCTAGTATTAGTGGATGCCTAACCCCAAAACCCAAGGTCTATTTCAATGACAAAGGTATGACACCTTTTACCGAGTGTGCTTGTTCTAGTAAAATAGACTATTCTAACTAAGTAGAACATTGAATAATAAAACCTCCATATGACAAGGAGACCCCCACTCAGCGAGAACCAACCTTAATAGCCAACTGATATGGCCTTATATGCCAATCTATCCAGACATTTCTTCGATTTCCAATAGCCCGAGTCAATTGATATGGTTACCCCAGTACCAACCCATTCCCATAAACTAATTGGATACTTGGCATCAATATTCAGATTGATATTCTACACCCATGAAAACACCATGGCTGAATTTCTCTTGAATGTAGAACACCATGACTATCTTTTTTTAATAGTAAGGTACTTTCAAAAGTATGCAGGTGAAACCATACTTTTCAAATGTAGCTCAACTCTTGAACTCTAACCAGGCACATAAATATATAGTATAGTGAGATTACTAGGCATAACCAAATGGATTGTTACCAATAGTTTAATGCATCCAGTTACAGAATTGGAATTTAATCAAGAAATCATTTTCCCAAATCGATTCCCTCTATTTGTTCCTACCACCTCTCCCTCAAAAGATACAATACCATGCATCTTCCACTGGATTCAAGCTCGCTTCCATCCATCCACTGCTACTATGGTATAGTGTTGTTTTCATTATCACAATAAATACCAATCTCACCCGATTTGAGAACCCAATTCCAAGAGTTTTTTTTCCCAAAAACCCATGATCCATGAGTGTTCCTAACCATTCCCATGGTACCTACCTAGCCCTCTCGAGTGGGCGGGTGTTACAATTCCAAACACACAATTTCCCAACCTCACTATTAGACTATAGTACTAACATGATCACACCATCTATGAATGAATAAGAAATCATTTCCAAGCTATCTCTCTTATCTGATCTTTATTTTTTCTCCCTTATAACCTGAACCAGAGTAGGATCCGGCCATTCTATTTTGTACATCATGTATACCAATTACAAATACCTATACTATACTGATATTCTTCTTTATTTCTCTCTTATTCTAACAAAAAACATCTATATGACAATAAAAGGCACCACACACTCTCTTATAATGAAAATAATGATATTTTTGAACCCAACCATAGATCAATCTTGATGAAACTAGGAATTGATGCATATCAGATTCCCATCATGTCCAAACTACCTCAAGGAGCCTAGGAACCTGATACATGGTGCATTGACCCATTGAAATGTCTTCTCCACCCCTGTTGGGAACCCACCCATTAAGTGAATCTTCCCTAGTGACTAGTCTATAAGTGAATATCCCATGTCTAGTTCCATTCGATTATGCCAGTGGATATGGACATCGTAACCACTGTAGCTATTTTGAATAGATCATAGAAATTGAAAACCCAATCACATAGAGCCATTTTGTTTGGGAGGGTTAAGGAGTGGCATGTTTGTAATTTCATGAGGTACTATCATCGTCATGACACACTAGGTGTCCTGGGTGCACTGCAAATTCATATATCCATCTCAACTCAACCCACCCATTCATGATCCGTTGACCTTAGTATCATCCTATTTTTTTCCAAATGACAACACACAAGTATTCTATCATATAAAGTCCACCCTAAACCCAACACCATCTTCCCAATGCCTCTATAAAACCTTGAAAACCCCCAAAATATCAACCGTGTCTATTGGAATATAGGATCTAACCCCTTTTACTAGAACCCATTGTTGAACCCCCAAACCCTTAGAGATGAACCCAAGTGAGCCATGTCATGCCCCCAACCGCAATAACCCCTGTGATACTCTAATTACATAGATTGACATAACTATCTTCCTTAATAGAACACAGACCACACATAACTAAACTGTACATGCGGCTAGTAGGTTGGTAGTGGTCATACTAACACACCTTAAATGTAAATGGATTGGTGGTATGACAATGAGCATGAGTCATTCATGGGTCTCTGTCTCCTTTCCCAATGGTTTGAGTATGGATTGATTGTACCTTTCTTGGAATGGATATCATATGAAACAGTAGGTTGTGAGATGCCAAATCTAATAGGTATCATCTTCCATTGACCCATGGCTCGAGTTTAAAAGAGGAGTTCATTGAATTTAGAAGGAGAAGCACCATCGATACACCTTTTGGAAAAGTGTATACCCATTGAAAATGATTACTATAGATGACATGGCATGAGAATCTCAGAGAGAAGGTCGTTTCACATCCCGTAGATCAAGAAACATATTTCACTCATTGGAAGTAATGCATTTCCCTACATTTATTGTTGAACCTAGTTTTTTAAGTCCCTCCTCAAACCGATCATCTCATCAAGAATATATGTAAATACTCTACTCTAATAGTCATAGAGAGACAATTAGTGTAGAGTAATGATCATCAAACAAGTAGTAAATTTGGAACACTACCTATATTATACAAATTATACTATTCTCTCTTGCAGCTAACTCAATAATCAAACTTGACACCATCCATTTAGAATTTGAGTGTAATATGGGCCTATCCCACTAATATAGTATCCCTCCAACCAAGTCATTTGGGAATACCATTACGTTTCCAACTCCATTTGGAGTGGAGAAATACCTAGTTTCCCACTTTCTCCTCGGCTAGTTGAAACATTATCAACCCATATATCTATTGGAACTACCATTCCCCTGACCAACCACTCAGAGCTGAAGGGGGGATTATATGATTTGATTGATATATGAGAATACTGATGACCAGTTTTGTAGCAGTAATTGGAAATGATGATGTATCAGTTGCTATATGTTCTTGACCTAGCTAGGTATTGAGTTTAGCATGGGTAGTCTTTGAGGTGCATCTTGAAGTGGTACAGTTTTGTATTGACCATAGGAGGATAGTTCAACATCATAAAAACTATGTGAGGATATGGACATAAAAATATATAAGGATACTGAATGAACTGGATTTCCTCTGCCGAATCAGAAGGCAATCAAATAAACCTCCACCCCAAACACCCAATTTGAGTATATAGGGGAATATGTGCAGCTGATGTCAAAGGAAATGCATCACAACTAGCTCATTTTCTTATTTATACCTTCCCCACTTGAATGGTTGGTGGTGATCGGAACCGATGTAGTAGGATACAGAGGAAATTGTCAGAAAACCGAATCTTGGGATGAACCAATGCGATATCAACTACCCAGCATCACCCTAGGGAAAGACTACATGAACACCACCACCTCCAATAATTAAATTTTGCAACATCTCAACCATATATCTACCTTAAGTTAGTGAAAAATCCTTTGAATGTATGATTAATTTCACCATTTCTCTTAGGTTCCCCGTTCCCCCTTTCATATTGGTGATTGTTTGGTATTTCAAAATGGATTTGAAAATAACCTATGATTGGTCGTTCAACTACTAGTAGTGAGGAAAACCATCAATTATTTGGGGAGGGGGGTTTGATTTTCCAATCATGGATGACTTGATCCTATTATTTGGCCTTTCATCATGAGCCAACACCTACCATTGTGCATGTAAACTTGGCTGGGATATGGGGGATCGAGAACAATGTGAATGGGGAGAACTCAAATTAGGCGGTTGATATGGTGAAAAAGTTACCTCATACCATATTGATGGGAAGAAGGCATGTTTTTAGTAGAATATGATATTCTAGTGTACCTATGAATCTTGAAATAGTGGAAATAAAACACCACTATTCAATGGAAATCAGGGTTGTGGAAATTCTGGTCGATCTGTTTCAATCTATATTTTGTGATTACAAAATATTTTTAAAAATCATGGAAACTCAATTTTGATCAAGTGATCCACTCCAATGGATTTACTTTGTTCTTCGAGGAATGGTAGGTGCATGGGGTGTTCAAAAGTTACATCATTAGCCAATTCTATATCACTAAGATAGAAGTTCTACCTACTCAACCCCATTGAAGAAAGTGGATGGTTTCGTCATGACATTGAACTACTATGAGAATCGCACCCTTCTAAAAAAGGACCACTCCCTTTGAACCCCATTATGGAGCTACTCACTTACCTTCTCCAAACCCATACTATATGTGATCCCCATGTACATATATACTGTCATGACCCTACTTTGATCTACTCACCCCAACTATATAGGGTATATGTTGGAGGTTGATGGTGTGGAAGAATCAAGGAATTGATGGTCAAACTGAAGTATACCCTCCATTCCCCATTTCCACATATACTGAAACCATCCAACCCCCCAACTATGAATTTTCCAACCCATTATGTAGAAGTGTATCATGCCTGTTCATTACTCTACTCTAATAGTCTATCATCCCCCATTGTTGCCCAAAAAACCCCACTATATAGAGTGGAGTACTGAAAAATCCATTACACCTTGATATAGCCCCACTATATTTAGAGATCACTGAACCTCCCATTTTGATCTAACCGACTTTAATGGTGTTCATGTGTGTTCTTTATAGTTGTTTTCCTTATACATCCATCGATATTGAATGGTCTTGACTAGAAGATATAGTTAATATTTCTCCATTTGTTTGAACAACCTCTGGCATCAATCGAACATCATTTCTACATCCTAGCAATCGAAATTGGGAAATCTAGGCCATTTTCTTACCATCAATGGGGGATCATGACTAGTGAAACCATCCCCAACTCAATAAAAACAGTACCTCATACCATGATGAGCAGCCTAGCTCCAAGACTTTTATTTGAGCCTATGAATAACCTTTCCTAGACTATGGGGAATAAATATTCATAGTTAGATAGATTTGGGAGAAATAATCAAGATAGTTTAGAGTTAACCATAACTACCTAGCATTGTAGAAAGACTCACTCAATGCTTTATAAATACATCCAATGGGATACTTAATGTGTCCTTGGTATAATATAGGTAGTAGGTATTGTGATACTTCATGTATCCTAGGATATGAAATGACCAGTTCATGCCTTTAAATGACTTGTTGAGTCTTATGGCCAGGGAAGTTCTGGTTATTTACTCGAATACATGAATTACGGATCCTAGGTCTTCCCTGAGTTACATGAAGATCTGAGACCAGGTCCTACCTGGTCTGGGATACATGAATCATGTATCACAAGGAAGAATTGGTCTAACCTATCTAGGGATACCTAAATAAGGTATCCCAATAAAGTACCTGATTTGCACTGACCAGGGTAGGGAGTACCTGGGAGGACCTGGTGCTCATTGACTAGGGAGTTCCTATGATACCTAAATCATGTATCCCAATGAAGACTTAAGGGATAATGACTGAACAATATACTATCCCTATAAGTGTGTGGGAAAATAATAAAACTAAATTTTTTTTGATAGATGAGACTATTAGAGTAGAGTACTAAGGACACCGCTGGCTTGATGAACTCCATACCTTCTAGAAGGAATATGGGAACATGTTCACCTCTCACATTCTACACCAATAGAATTCTAGTGACCCTAACCCACCATTCCCATTTTTTCCCCATCCAATAGCTAACCAGACCCCCCATTAGTTCACTATTTCTTTAAGGGAATCAGACCACCACCAACAAAGGTCAAAGGGAATGACTATTAGAGTTGAGTACTAACTCACTCAGGGATTACTAACTTGGTTCATGGGGTTTTTTTCAAGGTGTTGTGTCCCCATTGATGCATTGGAATCCATTATAATAAAAAATTAATGAAACATTGTAACTAATCTGGTGTCACATTTAAGGAAAAATAAACATTTCCTTATTGAAATGACTTTTGATGCTGTTTGGAACTGGTACGCTAACTCAACTATTATTACGGTCATGTTGCTTCCTACCTCACCACCACATTTCACCACACATATCCCGATCTTGTTCTGATTGAGTGGATGGGTGGTCTAAAAATTCAGTGAGACCATTATGAAAAGGTACATCTGGCTCGCCCTATGGTGGTGAACCAAATTCCCCATGCATACTATAGGTGTGACCTTTAAGACAAAGGATAAAAGAATGACTTATATAAGCCTATTTTAATTGGACAAATCTTATCTAGTATATATAATGTATAAACTGAAGTGGAATTTGAATTTTAAAGACCAATTAGAAAAATAGTCCTGAACAACTACACAAATCGTATTGGAGGACCAAGTCAACGACTTTGGAAATCACATGGATCGAACCCTATTTCCACTTAAAGAGTTGGCGATCATAATGGTTTTCTAGATAGGTGGAACCACCACCTATCAAATACTTTTTCACTAGGTATAATCTAATCATAAATTCCCATGTTCCAATAGTGAGATCCAACTTTCTCATTGCGTTGGAACACACTAGGAACTGTGTGAAGAAAGAATTCAGGTTGATTGATAAAGGTTGGTAATGTTGGAATAGAGAGGGGGATTTAGAGAACAAGGTGGATTTCTTTGATGACCATCAATATCAAATGGGATAAAACATGGATGGATGAGTCACCAATACTCTAATATACTATTCCAATCGACCACACCACACCTTGAATGATCCACCTTCAAAAGGATATATTTGGGTACCCTTTGTGTGATACTACTCTTATTGATTTGGATGATGAAATATATGATCTGATGGTCCAATTTCTGAAGGTAGGTACTAGAATAGAGTGGATAGTACAAGTTGTTCGATGAAACCCCCATCTCTTCCAAACTACCACACCATGTTGCATCACAAGAATTCAAGAAATCACTTAAACTTCTTGAATTAGTTGGGAAAGTCCCATGAACCCCCTCTACAAAACTATAATATACTAGAAGTAGAAAATATGGAAGGGGATTAAAAACATTGACATCATTCTTGAGCTCACCAGAGTTGAAGGAGATTTGTATCCCAAGTTAGAAAGTACATATCCAAATCAATTTCAAAGAAAAACGACCCATGATTTCATATAGTATACAATGGTGAATCTTTATTAAATGACTCGCGGTGATGTTGGGGGTTTCCAATTTTAGTACTATCTCATCATATCATCATATACTATAATTTTATGAAGACACCTTGTTAACAACACTAGTTAGGGTCTCAAATTAAGAGACCCCAAACTTGAAGTACATGGATATTACATTACTTTTTCAGAATACTTAATACATAACAAAAACCAATACTCAATGACCGTAATAGTTTAGTGTCTTTGGAAACTCGGAACATAATCTTCTAATCATGGTGAATATTCTTCAACATCTCCCATAAAGATCTTCCTATTTTGTTTTATTACCTAAAACTTTTATTTATATCCTGGTAAAAGAAAACATATAAGGATGAGCTCAAATTATTAGTAAGGGTAAGCATGGAGAAAATAAAACAAACCATATACATTTGAACTTAAAAACATGAACATAATGTTTAAACATCAAAATCATGAGCAATGAAATAAAACATGGTAGTACATAAGGCATAGATCATAATGGAACATCAATCATGATAAAATATCATGGGAATAAAACATGTAATTGTGGAAAACCATTAATCACTTTATATGATTTCCATAGTAGCCAAGGCATTGCTGCCAAGACCATCTTAGTGGACAAAGTCCCTTACTAAATAGAGTTCACTCCTCGTTCCAGTCCTGTATCACTGAACCGAATTAACTTTATAATCCATCCATGTCTATCTCATGAGATATAAATCTTTACCCAATGCATTTGAGGTACATATAGGTCCCACCCATCTCATAATGAAATCATTCTTACTTGTGCCACAAAATAAACACAAATCATTCATCTTAACCCAAAGAATAATATGGGTTTCATAAACACCATCCCATCATAACATAATCCATATAAAATAAATTTATATCATTTAATCATAAGAAAAATGATTCCATGTAAATAATTGAGACATTATACTTGAAATATAAACATATTAAATAATGTCTTCTTAGATGGAAAATGGTTTTGATAAAACACTTGAAATGAATTCTTGAGGAAAATATCTTTTCTTCTTCAAAATCATTTTCTTTTCTCAAAATGTCATACAATTTTAAAAGAAAATGATTTTGTTTAAAATTATCATGAAATATTGTAGAGTATTATTCATGAAAATAAGGCATTATAAAATCGTAAAAATTCGTTCATGCCATATAAGTTAAAAACAAAACATTTTCTCGTACTTTTGTCAGAAAAGTCAAAAAGTACCTCGTATGGTAAACAAAAGAATGATTCCTTACATACCATGTAGTAAAAGTCAAACATGTGTAAGAAGGACTTTAAAAATACATGAAACCATTTTTATAAAATAGGTACATGGATGATAAATATAACCCCAGTAAATACTTACAAATAAACAATCTCGGATAAAAATGAGATTGGAAAAGTTATCCCTTACCTTATGTCTGATATGCTTCGTATGTATCCGAACCTACTGTATAATGATTTAAATAATGTCCTTGAATTATTACAGAATCATATTCATTTTTGTGATATCATATATGGTTCACTTATGACTTTATATTACCCGTTCATTTGTAAATTCCATATTAAAGCATCGCTTTGGGTAAAATCATTTCATTTATCGTACGTGTTTCGATTTTTTGTTCTTGATATTACTACTCATATACTGATTTACATAATTACATAATGTAAAACATGATTTATATATAATATATATTCATTATATAAATATATATGATAGATTGATAAATGGAATGAAATACACCGTTCATGAAGACAGTAGACCATACGTACGCATGAACGCTGTTTTCGTTTCCTTATTGAATTGAATGGAATTAAGTAAATGAAACATATATGTAAATAAATACAGTATAATTATTATGAAATATATTTCATTATTATTTATTATATATATACTTTATAATCATACATTAATGGTTGATCAGGGAAAATGAATCTCATCGCGTTCGTGGAGACGGTAGTCCGTACGTACGCATGAGCGATGATATCATTCCCATAATTATTGAATAGAATTGGAGTGGATGATATAATATCTAAGAATCAGTATAATGTTATAATAACCATATATAGTTATTCTTTACACCATTATACCCATCCAAGTAAGTTGGTGGTGGAAAAACTAATTACACCACGGCGTGGAGACGGTATTTCATACGTATGAACGCGCGGTGATTTCGTTTTCCATAGGATGGATAGAAGGTGAAATGGGGTTGTTTCATATTTATAATATCATATCAGTATATTATTGATACTTATTGTATTACTTTACAATTAAACAACTAAAGAAGAGGAAGTTGAAGAAGAAAGAAACTTGAAAGAATTGGTAGAAGAGATTACCTCTTCTTCAACGCACCTCCTTTAAGCTTCCTCTTAAGGGACTAGAGTAGGTCTTTTGAGAATAAAAGAACCTCCAGAATGTTTCTATGGAAGTGGAGAAGATAAATGGGTATGTTTTTGGCCAATCTTGAAGGCTCAAGGTGTTGTGAAGAGTAGAGGGAAGAGGTGCCCTTTTATAAGTGAGGAGAGGGCACCTTTGGAAACCTCAAAAATATTAATTTATAATAAATCAAAAACCACTTAAAAACCTCCAAAAATGACTCATATTAGAATATTAGATGATATAGGGTTTTAATATAATCAAACAATAAAATTTAGACATGTTGGAAATTTATTTTAAACCTTATCAACTTGATTTTTCCTTATTTAATCTATTTAATTTTATTTGTGGTTTTAAGATTCTAAATTTTAAATTGTTATAAATAATTACTTATATGTTGTGAATTGTCCATAATTGGATAATTTATAACATTTTCGACGATATAAATTTTAATTTATAATTTTTAAATATTTTTGTGATTTTTAAACAATTTTATATTATGTTATTTTTATAAAATAACAATAGTGTCAATTTTGACACTATTCATTTATTTGAATTTAAATAAAATCCACACAAAATATATGTTCAGACTAAAATATTTAATAGATTCATAACATTTCATATTTATCTAGAAAATTCGTGGATAATATTAAATAGTTCATACAATATATATTTTAATATTTTTTAAACCATTTATTTTATATTTCAATCAATAAAATAATTTAAACATCATTATTGTGTCACCGTTAATGATAATTATTTAATCCCTAAAAATTAAAAATAAATTCCCATGATGTATATAATTTAATTAGATTTCTGGAGACTATTCATTTTCAAAGTTTCATTAAGTTTATCACTAAATTAAAATTATAATACTTATAAGATTTAAGAGAGTGACATGTTGTCACTTTCTTTGGTTTTAATAATAATTAAATTATTTTCATGGTCAAAAGTCTATAAAATGAATCTATTCCAACCCTTAGGTGATATGGGTCTTTTTTTAGTCATCCAATAGAATTTTTGTAGATTTTAGGTTAATTTTATAATCTTATTTTTACCCTTAATTACCTGATTTACTTTTAACTGCAGTAAATAAAAATTACCGAAGTTACTATTCATAATATCGAAAAAATAAAAGTAACATATTAACTTAATTTGGACACACTAAATTCAAATATGGAATCCGTTTTTCAAAATTCAAAACACAGAAGTTGCAGTAATTAATTTAAAATTAATCCCGTTGTTAAGAAAACAGGTTTTAAAAGTTAAAACATTGCCAAATATTGAAATGTTTTTACCAATGAATTCAATGTAAAATTAATGGTAATGACATAAATTATATTCAATGGTAAAAATATAATCTATTTATACTTCAAAACCATTCTATATTATAATTTAACCATATGAATTATTGTGATGAAAAAATTTGTTTTTAATTAAAATATAGCGTGTTTTTACTATTCATTAAAATATGAAAGTTATCAGAATAATGTGAAAAATTTATCCAAAGTAAATTTTTATATCCTAATTCCAAAGAAGAGTTATATTTTTTCAAATTTAACTTATAAACATGTCAAAAACTAGATTTAAAGTGGGTGCGCCATCAAAAGGCGGCAAAAGTGTATTTTTTGAAAAATACTTATTTTACCTAAAAAATTTATTTGGTTCTCATACTATGTTCTAGAAAATGTATAAGATGAATAATAATCATATAAAATTAAAAATGTAGTTAATAATATTCATAACGTCTAGTCCATAATAATATTATAATAATATATCGTTGTTTAGTTAAACTTGGTATTGCATACTACACACACTATTGAGGAAGGTCGAGATTGCGTGTAATGCAAGCCAAGTCAGGGATGCGTGTAGTGCAATCTCCCTTTGCTGTTGCGTACAACACAAGACATCAATGAAATTAAAAAAAATAATTCTCATAAAATCTTAGTTTGTTACATTCTACCCCCATTAAAATGAATTTCTCCCTCGAAATTCGTCGGGGTTATAAATGGTTTACTACTTGAAAGTTTCTTTCATAGAAACCCACATCGTAAAAAGGAATAAAAAAACTTAATTTTAAAAACTGAAGTATGAAACATATTGGTTACCCAAATTAACTCATCACTGGGTTTCCATGAAAGAGCGTTGTCATGGGTGCCCTCAAATTATTAATGTGATTTTGGGGTACTTAGGTGCAGCATAGTGGCTGACCAAGGTTGTCTCTCAAAAGAGGAAGTAGATTTAAAACAACTTTTTAAAGGTATTCTCAAAATAAAATAAAAGAGAATAAAAAAACTACTTGAAAGGATGGGGGTTGGTTATATTTTATGAATCTAGAAGAAGTTTTCTAGAAGAAGATTGTATTTTTTTGTTTTTAGTTTTGAAATGAAGTTCGATTAAAACGACACAACAAAAAGATGTTTTTTAGACAATATTTGAAAGATGTAATCGATCTAACTCTACCTCTTCAATCATTTATTAATCATTATCATTTAAATTAATATTCACTTAATTATGATCCCTTAATTTGTTAACCCACGAACCCTACGAGAATTAACCTTACCATAAAGATAATGTGAATTTAACCTTAGGCTAACTTCAGAACATGCAATTGCAACACCCTGCTTTGATTGATGTTCTAAGATTAGCTTATGGTCAGTGGTAAATTAAGGCACATTTCCCCTATGGAAACTAGAATTAATTGAGTTTATGGATTATATTTTAACACTACAAATTGATCCCATATGGTTTTGAATTACCAATTAAGTTCCCGCTCTCACAATTCACATAATTCTCGACCTCGCGTGATTTGTGTTTGTTGTTCAATTGCTTTCTTAGTTTCATTTAAATTGAAAACTCAATTAATAGATCATATTAATTGAATTACATTAGCTCATTTATTCAAAATAAATGAATGAATAAGGTAAGATATATATCGATTACTAAAAGACTACTCTTCCATGGGTGGCATAATCATCGTAGAAGCGTTTTGCATGTGCAAAGGTTTATAATGGGTATAACCCAATAACGCTTCTACTAAATAATTCCATCCCAAAGAGGAAGATTAAGAGAAGAATAAATTTAAACAAAATAGAATAAAATAGATAAAATAAAATAAGAACAAATAAGTTTATTAAGAAAACACAAACATTACAACATGAGGAAGAAGAATAGGGCTTCGACGAAGGGATCCTCGCTTCAAGAGCTACCCTTATTGAATTGCTTGGAGAATTGGAGTGGAACCTCTTCTCCTCTACCCTAAACTTTCTAATTCACGTCACCAACCCCTCCAAATGAGAAAAACTCCAATTTATATAGGGGAGGGGAGGATAGGTTACAAGTGGTTTCAAGTGTGAATGTGGTAATTCGACCAAATATGTTATTCCAAATTTCACTGCCAATTTGACCACCAAAACGCGGGATTTAGCTGACCTTCCAGAAGGATCATATGTGAGGATATGGGTCCTATATCTCATCTAAAAATTTGGTCTCAATCCAAGCCCATATGAAGGAGTTATGTCCTAAATACAAGAAGCCTCTCCATTCTGGCATGTCCATCCCACCTTTGAGTTTATGGCCCAATTACTCCATCCAGATGCATTCTTTTTATCAAGTTTCATGAATAAAAGTTTTATCCAATGAAGTAAGGAACACAGTTACAAAATATTAAGTTCAAATAATTCAAATAAAAATATTTATGATTGAAATACTACAGTTATTTTGAAAGGGTAAAACTGGAATTTTCATCAAATATTCAAATGAATGATCTAATCCCAAATACTTTCTAATTGAACATATTTAACACAATGTGAGGAAATTATATCATTTATTATCAATAAAATATTCAATAAAATAGTTCTTTATCATTCCACATAGGAGAACATAGGTGAAAATATGGATATGGAATAGAATCCTAACAATCAAGTTCTGATGGAGAGTGGTAGAGAACATGGCTATGAAAAAGCCAACAATCACAAAGCCATAAATTCGTGATGATCTAAGGTACCATCTGATTCATCGGATATAAATACACTTGGACAACATTTTAGGTTTTCAAGATCATTTCCCTAAAGTTTTCGAATTTGAATTAGAATAAATACTTACTTTATTTTGGTACAATCTCACTGTTGTTCGTGCCTTGAACAATTTTTACTTTATCTCTTAAAGAAATGAAGTTGAATTTTTCATTCTTGGAGTGTTAGCAGATCATGTGATAGAATGATGGGTCATTCCATCTGTCTCAAAAAAAAGGTTAACAAAAGTTATCAAATATACATAAATCCATCTATGGTGAGGTTAATCGTATATGATTCCAAAAATGTACTTATACTTCATCTATCATACCGCTTAATAAAATAAAACTCTTTCTACTAACCAGGGACTTCCTGTAGGCCAGTGGTAGGCGATAAAGTCCTGTCGCACTTCGGTTTTGAGTTCGATTCCCACATCCCTGTCTGACGTGTCGGGTTGTCACTCGTCCTGCAGGTTGTCCTTTTTCTAAAACTACATTATTATAACATCCCATCAATAATATCGAAAAAAAGTTTTATCCTTAAACAATACTAACTTATTTCTAACATAATCCATTCCAATCTTTAAGATTATCTAAAATACTTCTATCCATGCTCATAGTGTAAAGAAAACAATTACTAGAAATGTCATCTACCGAGCAAGTGAATACCATCATTTATCCCCCATATATCATACGATATATCTTGTTCGTCACATTCCAAACATGTGAATACCTTAATAATGTATTCTCTTAAAAAATGAATACCCATTGAACCTTAGTGAAAACATGAATGCTGTCAAAAGTTAACTCTTTCCACATACCAAAATCTTAAAATTTCTATATACTCAAACCATGATATCAGTCATGAGATCATTTCATTTTCTCTTTATCCCTTCATTATGCGCATATCATCTTCTTTACAAAAATATTTCAATCACTTTTCATGGTTACCGGTACCATATAATTATTGAAAACCAATACATAGATATTGCAAAATTCCACGATACCATAAATGAGATTCCATGATACTATTTTGAAATCCCATTACATAAACACTTAATCATTCCAGAACATCATTATCATACTAAAAATCACAAATTGTGATCGTATGTGACTTCCCTTTATCCTTTTCCTTAATAGGTTTCTCACGTTGATCATCATTAACCCTTGGATTAGGGCATTGATTAGCATAATGCCCTATTTCCTTGCACTTGAAGCATTGAATTGTTGGTGGAGCATTCTCTGCAGTCTTTTCTCTATTCACATCATTAGTTACCTTTTTCCCATTACTTCGACACTCAACTAATCGATGACCTTATTTTCTACACTTAAAAAATTTTCTAGTACCTTTTAGGAAATATCCACCATTCTTATTTCCACAATTTTAGCATAAAGAAACATTCATCTTCTTTTCACCATTGTTCTGAGATTTCTCCTTGAACTCCATCTTTCGTTTTTTGTCAAAACCATGAGATGGATATATAACACCAACTTCTAGTTCTACCTTGATAGTACAACTCACAATTTCTTCATAGCTACTAAAGTCTCTTATAGCTAATGCCCTTCGAATTCTTGGTTTTAAGCCACTGAAGAATCGATCAACTTTACTTTCAGGTTGGATGATAAAGCCAGATGCATACCTTGCAATCCTTGTAAAATTCTCTTCGTATATACCAACAGATTCATCAACCTTTTTTTAAGCTCAAGGAACTTATGTTCCATCTTTTTTTGAAGAATACTAGGGAAGTACTTATTGAAAAATATGTTCTTGAACTTATCCCATTCCATGGATTCAATTTTATCTCAGGGCCTTGTATTATTAATTATAGTCCACCATTGGTATGCTTCACTTTCTAAATGGTAAATTTCTAGAATGACTTTTTCATGTTCTGAACAATGAAGTATGGAAAATATCTTTTCAATGGTACTGATCCATTGTTCAGTGACAAGTGGATTAGAAGACCCACTGAAAGAAGGTGGATGTTTCCTAATGAAGGACTCAATAGAATATTGTTCTCTTCTCTTCTCATTTGGAAGTCCAGAATGATTCATAGCTTATGTAAGTATAGAAATAAGATTTTTCACTCCATCTCCCATAACATTGGTTTGTTCAGGATTAGAGTCATTGCATTGTCCATTACATTGATCAACACGATTCTTTCGGGTTCCATCCATTGTCTAAAACCCAAAAAGAATAGTGTGAGAGGAAAAAATCATGCTAGGGAAAAATACATAATAAAGGGGGAGTACCTTCAATATCTAACATACTAGGTTTAATTCTAATATCATTACCGTAATTCTAGTAATATAACCTATACCTATATGTAACCTTAGGGGCATCCCTAGAAATATCTTAGAAATATCTCTAGGGATCTCACAAAAGTTCTCACATCCTAGTTTCCAAAGGTTGACTAAACCTTTCCTCCGATACCAAATGTAGAGACCCCAAACTTGACGTATATGGACATTACATTACTTTTTTGGAATACTTAATACATAAAAAACCAATACTCAAGGACCGTAATAGTTTAGTGTCTTTGGAAACTCAGAAAATAATCTTCTAATCATGGTGAAAGATCTTCAACATCTCCCATAAAGATCTTCCTTTTTTCTTACCTAAAACCTTTATTTATATCCTAGGAAAATAAAACATATAAAGGGTGATCTCAAATTCTCAATAAGGGTATGCATGGAGAAAATAAAACAAACCATATACATTTGAACTTAAAAACATGAAAATAATATTTAAACATCAAAATCTTAAGCAATGAAATAAAAAATGGCAGTATGTAAGGCATAGATCATAATGGAACATCAATCATGATAAAATAGCATGGGAATAAAACATGTAATTGTGTAAAACCATTAATCACTTGATTTTATTTCCATAGTATCCAAGTCATTACTTCCAAGACCATCTTAGTGGACAAAGTCCCTTACTGAATCAAGTTCACTCCTCGTTCCATTCCTGTATCACTAAACCAGATTAACTTTCCGTTCCATCCATGTCTATGTCATGAGATATAAATCTTTACCCAATTCATTGGATGGAGATATAGGTCCCACCCATCTCATAATGAAATCATTCTTACTTGTGACACAAAATAAACACAAATTATTCATCTTAACCCAAAGAATAATATGGGATTCATAAACACCATCCCATCACAACATAATCCATATAAAATAAATGGATATCATTTCATCATAAGAAAAATGAATCCATGTAAATAATGAAGACATTATACATGAAATATAAACATATTAAATAATGTCATCTTATATGGAAAATGGTTTTGATAAAACACTTGAAATGAATTCTTGAGGGAAATGTCCCTTCTTCTTCAAAATCACTTTCTTTTCTCAAAATGTCATTCAATTTTAAAAGAAAGGGATTTTGTTGAAAATTATCATGAAATATTTTAGAGTATTATTCATGAAAATAAGGCGTTATAAAATCGTAAAAAATTCATTCAAGTCGTATAAGTTAAAAACAAAACATTCTTCTCGTACTTTTTCCGAAAAAGTCAAATAGTACCTTGTATGGTAAACAAAAGAATGATTCCTTACATACCATGTAGTAAAAGTCAAAAATGTGTAAAAATGAATTTAAACATACATGAATCCATTTTTAGAAAATAGGGGCATGGATGATAAATATAACCTCAGTAAATACTTATGAATAAACAATCTCGGATAAAAACGGGATTGGAAAATTTATCCCTTACCTTATGTTTGATATGCTTTGTATGTATCCGAACCTCCTGTATAATGATTTAAATAATATAATTGAATTATTAAAGAATCATATTCATTTTTATGATATCATATATGGTTCACTTATGACTTTATATTACCCGTTCTTTTGTAAATTTCATGTTAAAGCAGCGTTTTGGGTAAAATCGTTTCATTTATCGTGCGTGTTTCGATTTTTTGTTCTTGATATTACTACTCATATCCTGATTTAATTAATTACAGAATGAAAAAACATGATTTATATATAATATATATTAAGTATATAATATATATGATAGATTGATAAATTGAATGAAATACACCGTTCATGGAGACGATAGGTCGTACGTACGCATGAATGCTGTTTTCGTTTCCATATTGAATTGAATGGAATTAAGTAAATGAAAAATATGTGTACATAAATCTAGTGTCATTATTATGTAATATATTTCATGATTATTTATTATATATATACTTTATAATCATACTTTAATGGTTGATCATGGAAAATGAATCTCATCGTGTTTGTGGAGACGGTAGTCCGTATGTATGCACGAGCGATGATATCATTCCCATAATTATTCAATAGAATTGGAGTGGATGATATAATATCTCAGAATCAGTATGATGTTATAATAACCATATATAGTTATTCTTTACACCATTATACCCATCCAAGTAAGGTGGTGGTGGAAAAACTAATTACACCACGGCGTGGAGACGGTATTCTGTACGTACGCACACGCGGTGATTTCATTTTATGTAGGATAGATAGAAGGCGAAATGTGATTGTTTAGTATTTATTATATCATATAATTATATTATTTATACTTATTTTCTTACTTTACAATCAAACAACTAAATAAGAGGAAGTTTAAGAAGAAAGAAACTTGAAAGAATCGGTAGAAGAGATTACCTCTTCTTCGACGCACCTCCATTAAGCTTCCTCTTATGGGACTAGAGTTGGTCTTTTGAGAATAACAGAACCTCCAGAATGTTTCTATTGAAGTGTAGAAGAGAAATGGGTAGGTTTTGGATGAGCTTGAAGGCTCAAGGTGTTGTTAAGAAGAGAGGGAGGAGGTTCCCTTTTACAAGGGAGGAGAGGGGCACCTTTGGAAACCTCAAAAATATTAATTTATAATAAATCAAACCCCACTTAACAACCTCCAAAAATGACTCATAATCGAATATTAGATGATATAGGGTTGTAATATCATCAAATAATAAAATTTATACCTGTTGGAAATTTATTTTAATCCTTATAAACTTGATTTTTCCTTATTTAATCTATTTAATTTTATTTGTGGTATTAAGATTCTAAATTTTAAATTGTTATAAATAATCACTTATGTGTTGTGAATTGTCTATAATTGGATAAGTTATGAAATTTTAGACCATATAAATTTTAATTTATAATTTTTAAATATTTTTGTGGTTTTTATACAATTTTATATTATGTTATTTTTATAAAATAATAATAGTGTCAATTTTGACATTATTCATTTATTTGAATTTAAATAAAATCCACATAGAAGATATATTATAACTAAAATATTTAATAGATTCATAACATGTCATATTTATCTAGAAAATTCATGGAGAATATTAAATAGTTCATACATTATTTATTTTAATATTTTTAAAACCATTTAATTGATATTTCAATCAATAAAATAATTTCAACATCACTATTGTGTCACCTTTAATGATAATTATCTAATCCCTAGAAATTATAAATAAATTCACATGATGTAGATAATTTTATTATATATCTGTATACTATTCATGTTCGAATTTTCATGAAGTTTATCACTAAATTAAAATTATAATACTTATAAGATTTAAGAGAGTGACATGTTGTCACTTTCTTTGATTTTAATAATAATTATATTATTTTCATGGTCAAAAGTCCATAAAATAAATCTATTGCAACCCTTAGGTGATATGGGTCAAATTTTAGTCATCCAATAGAGTTTTGGTAGGTGTTAGGTTAATTTTATAATCTTATTATTACCCTTAATTACCTGATTTACCTTTAATTGCAGTAAATAAAAATTACCATAGTTACTATTCATAATATCAAAAAAAATTAACATATTAAAATAATTTGGACCCACTGAATTCAAATATGGAGTCCATTTTTCAAAATTAAAAACACAAAATTTGCAGTAATTAATTTAAAATTAATCTTGTTGTTAAGAAAACAAGTTTTATAAGTTAAAACATTACCAAAGATTGAAATGTTTTTACGTATGAATTCAATGTAAAATTAATGGTAATGACATAAATTATATTAAATGGTAAAAATATATTTTATTTATACTTTAAAAAAATTCAATATTATAATTTAACCATATAAATTACTGTGATGAAAAATGTTTTTTTAATTAAAATATAACATGTTTTTACTATTCATTAAAATATGAAAGTTATCAGAATAATATGAAAAATTTATCCAAAGTAAATTTTTAAATCTTGATTACAAAGAAGAGTATTATTTTGTCAAATTTAACTTATAAACATGTCAAAAACTATATTTAAAGTGGGTGTGCCATCAAAAGGTGGCAAAACTGCATTTTTTTAAAAATACTTATTTTACTCAAAAAATTTATTTTGTTCTCATACTATGTTATAGAAAATGTGTAAGATGAATAATAATGTTATAAAATTAAAAATTTAGTTAATAATATTCATAACTTCTAGTCCATAGCAATATTATAACAATATATCATTGTTTAGTGAAACTCGGTATTGCGTACTACACACGCTATCGAGGAAGGTCGCGATTGAGTGTAATGCAAGCCAAGTCAGGGATGCGTGTAGTGCAAGCTCCCTTTGGTGTTGCGTACAACACAAGACATCAATGAAATTAAAAAAAATCTCATAAAATCTCATGTTGTTACACCAAAGGTCGAAGGGCTCTATTTTGGGGGTAAGGTAACTTTCTGGAGGCGGTGCAGTTGATTTCAATGATACTAAAATATGGAAGTACACTAGATATTCAATAATAAAGGCTCATTAACTCATTTTTTACATATTAAAAACTCTAAATTTGATGTCTTGTTCGACTTAAATCAACACCTTAAGAAACATCAATGGGTTAGACCTCATTATAATATAGGTAGTATACAAAAAAAAGAGGGTTGGACAGCCAAGAGAGAAGAGGTCTTCTTATGAGGAGGTAGCTTTATGAGGAGGTCTTGGTGGTTTGATGGGGGTTCATTGATTCATCCCTTTTAATATGCATGTACAAGTATAAATACCCTACTCTAAAAGTCTTGACCATGTTGGTCGCTACTCTTGTTGATGAACACGTACACCTTGATTTTTCCTGTTTGATTCTTGGGGTTATGGGTTTCCTGAATGATAAAAATGTTATAGTGAGATATAGTATCACCACAAGACCATTTTTGAACAAGATGAAATACTATATTTTTTTAATTTCAAACATCTGTCATTGGGTATCAAATATTATTGAATTTATGGGGATCCAAATCGAAGGGTACAACACAGGATAGGCATCTATGATTAGAGCTAGTCCTAAGGGTTTCCATCTAGGCTAAGGTGGTTTCTACTCATGACATTCTGATTCCAGAAGTACTCTAATCTAATAGTATCTATCCTGAATCCAAATATTATTGTCCCATGGGTGATCAGTTTCTAGTCAGTATGTATCCAAATATCAATTGATCTCACCAACGAGTTCGAGAAGAAATTGGTTGATTTTAATGAAAAATAAATCCAATATGTTCATTTTTTATATAAGAACATATGGGTACTCAAATGGATGAAATTTAATCTATATGAGTAGTAATAGATCTAAAAACATCAACCAAAGTATTCCATGGGCTACAGGGAAAGAACTGGAAGTTCGTACAATCATGGGAGTAAAAAAGAGTGAAAACAGATAGAGAAACACATGTGTGATTACAGCCACACCACCAACTTTTGCAGGGATACTATGCAGTAGGGAATAAAATGGTTAGAAATATCATTCATGAAAAATATGGTTTAGGGTTGGCATTGGATTAGCAGTGATATAATTTATTGGATGTAATAAGAAATGGGGGTCAAAAAACATAACCATTATGAGCCTAAGGAAAAAATAACCCAATCCTACTAGATCCTTCACATAGAAATAGTGGAAATATTCTATTTTATCCATATATGAATACATTACCAAGGAATTATTGGATCCAAATTGATTCAATGAGGATATATGAATCAGAGTGGATCCTACTCTTAGAAATGGAAGTATAAGATGCAAACAATAAAAATCCATTATGGTTGGATTGTCAATAGAGAACCCACCCCATATACCAGAGACAATTGTGTTTCCCACAACTAATATGGTGCTCAAAATGCTGGTTATGATAGTTTCTCCCCAAATTACCATCTTCACCAAGGAATAATGTATCCGGGAAATGTTTCCCCAATCAATAAGAGTAGTAGTATAAAACCAAAACCCTAAACCCATTATTAAAAATTGATAAAAATATCATGATAGAGACCATGAAAGAGACTAAGTTGAACAACTAAGAGAAACATACTCACCCCATTCAAATAAAGGTATCATAGAAACCATCCCCAAGAAATATCTCTCATTAAGGTTTCAATGTAGGAGAATGTGAGATCAACATTCAGTGTGTGATTCATCGATAATGAAACATAATAGACCCGTTGTAGTACTAAAAAAACTAGATAAAGGACTGAGTCCATAAAAATTAAATAGATTAATCAGGGTTAGAAAAGTAATCCATTGATGATGGATTGCTGAGATGATAGGGTGTTTCAGCATCGAGAATCGTTAGTGCATCATTCAATCATTCACGTTTCTACTCCTCCCAAGATCTTAATTGTGATCCACCACACCCTCCCCCTTCCATATCCCTAAACACCCAAGAAAAACCACTAGGATGTGTAATAGTGTACTGAGCCTAGCTCACCATTGATCATGGAGTATAGAGTGGATATGTTTTCCATTCCCAAGACCCTTCTAGCTCATTCCCTACACGCTGCCCCAACCGTACTATTCCGATATCGCTTTCCACCCTCCCCTCAAAACATAAGACTTTGTCTTAAAGGTCTCACATAGATGATGCATTAAACAATGCTATATAACTGTAGCAGAATAGTTCATTTGAACCCCATGCTCCTCACTTGACCCATTCCCATATGTGAATCATAGACATCATGCCCAAAAAATCCCACCACTTGCAACTATGGTATGTGATTCCATGAAAACAATTTCCTAGGAAGGATCACTGGAATGATTCCAATAGTTGACACTATTAGATTATAGTACTGATTCCATGACTAGCTAGATTGTAATTTGACTTGATGGTGGAAAACCATCCCCCATTGTTAAATAACATTAAAGACTCTATAATTAGAAACATATATCGATGATAATACTACCACCATGAACAACCTACAATTATATCATAATGATTTTAAAATTATCCCACTCAATGACAATGTAATGCCACCACTAATATACCTTGATCTTTATATCACTATAAGGAATCATGGGTAGTCGAAAAGAACAATTAGAGTAGAGTACTAAGAGAGAATACTCGAAATCGATGGATATTTGGAGAATTATTCATGTAGATACAAATTAAGATAGTAAAAACATGATCTTTTTATATCACTACCCCGAGTTCCAACCTAGTTAATGCTAGCACCACCAACAAAGTTCGCAAATTGCTAATAAAATTACATTGATCTTGTAGTATGAGAATAATTCACTTGAAACCACTAAAGATCTTGGATGAAATATTCCCATCTATTAGATTGTAAAATAAATGGATTCTCGAGATCAATGTTTGAAAATAAAGAGGGATGAGCTTGAGTAGTACGAGTACCAGTGCTAACCTCAGGAGCATGCCTTCAGGTAAGTATATGCTTAAAAATTCAGCCCATATCTCTCAACTCCCAATATAATGATGCAAATTAACATAAAAATGAAGGCAACCACATATAGAGAAGGTGACTAGTGATAGTGAAATTAAATGGAACCAGACCTTGGGAATTATGAAATAAAAATAAAGTAACAATGATTGAGATGCGAGGGGAAAATGTTGTTTCACATTAATAATCCCACATCTTATATTATTGTTGATTGGAATGGGAAATAAATCATAAAACAGAACTAAAAATTATTTTGTCACATTTGGTACTAAGGACCCCCCCATTCATAGTGACTAAGGGAATAACCATTATGACTACTGAAAGCGATAACAGCAAAAATAGGGTTAGATTTTTGAATGAGAGATACAAAATTATGAAACTCAATGTAATTGAAGGGAAATAGGAAAATTTATCCAATGGTATGAGAATGATCTCCAATCTAAAAATATATTCCTAAAATTATTCACATCTTACTCTGCAGTTGTTTCTGTTCAAATCATAAATCTGGTGAACAAGAAAATGGATATCATGGATTTCTCCATGGGCTGCTTCCAAAATAACATGGGAACTCTTGATATCCATAAACACTACTAATTATTCATGTATATCAGATGGAAGCTACATGATCAATTCACTGGATGGGTGAATACCAATGGGATGATCCCCAACAATACCAGTAGAAAATGAAGACGATCATCACGAATCATTTTAGTAGATGTATCCATCTCATGACTCATTGTACAACTAGTTATGTTCTAAATGGGATTATCACAATAGAATTTGTATCAATGGTTGAAATTTTTTCATCAAATTTAGAAATTTTTCAACCATTTTGATTCTTTATTGATTGATCCAAAACCTTGATGACTATCAGAAGATGCACATCCATGGGTGTCAATATGAAAAGTGAATAGGAAAACCTTTTATTCTGGATATGAAGAGAAAGGGGAGGTAGTGACCTAAAGTGTAGAGACCCGTAGCCTGACGTACATGGACATTACATTACTTTTGCGGAATACTTAGTACATAACAAAAACACACAGACAAGGACCGTAATAGTTTAGTGTCTTTGGAAACTCGGAATAAAATCTTCTAATCGTGGGGAAAGATCTTCAACATCTCCCATAAAGATCTTCCTTTTTATACCTAAAACCATTGTTTATATCCTGGGGAAAAGAAAACATAAAAGGGTGAGCTCAAATGCTCAGTAAGGGTAAACAAAAGAAATATCAATCACATCATATACATAAGAACATAGCTTTTGGAAATCTTAACCTGCAAAAGAGCTCATAATATCATAGCATGGGATAAATCATAGAAGTGAAAATGAAATCATAACTTAAAACATTACTCATTGTGGCATACACACATAATCATAGAGAATCATTTCTTGTTAGTCAAGACTCATTGCCAAGACTATCTTAGTGGACAAAGTCCCTTTCTGAATCGAGTAATCCTCGTTTCAGTCCTGTTTCACTGAACCGGTATAACCTACCATTCCAGCCATGTCTATCTCATGAGATATAAAATCTTTACCCAATGCATTGGAGGGAGATATAGGTCCCACCCATCTCTTAATGAATCCTTTCTTATGTGTGCCACAAAATCATAAATCATACATCATTGCATAACCCATGTAATAAAAAATGGGATTCTTAAACAACATGACATCATAAAACCATTAATATAAGATAAAGGAATTCATAAACATAATTCCATCACAACATAGTCAAATCAATGTAAAAATATGGATAGAAACAGAGCCCTTTATTATCTTATATGGAAAATAATTTTGATAAATCACTTGAATTGAATTCTTGAGGAAAATATCCTTTCTTCTTCAAAATAAATTTCTTTTCACAAAACATCATGCAATTTTAAAAGAAAGAGATTTTATTGAAAATAGTCATGAAATCTTATAGAGGAAGCTTCATGAAAATAAGGCTTTATAAAACAGTATAAATACGTTCGTGCCGTATAAGTTAAAAAAAAACATTCTTCGTACTTTTGTCGGAAAAGTCAAAAAGTACCTCGTATGAAAAAGCGACAAAAGATTCCTTTCATATTCTTTACTAAAAACTCACCGAAGAGTAAAATTGGATTTAAAACATTGTAGGTGGATGGAAATAATATTACATATTGAGGAAACATGGATGTGGATGATAAGATACACCCCAGTAAATACTTACGAATAAACAATCTCGGATAAAAATGAGATTGTGATATTCCCCTTACCTTAGGTCCGACTTGCTTTGTAAGTGTCCGAACCTCCTGTATAATGATTTAAATCATGTTATTGACTTATTACAGAATCATATTCATTGTTATGTTATCATATATGGTTCACTTATGACATTATATTACTCGTTCTTTTGTAAATTCCATGTTAAAGAAGCGTTTTGGGTAAAATCGTTTCATTTATCTTAGGTGTTTTGACTTGTTGTTCTTGACATCATTATTACTTATATCATGATTTACTCACTTCCAGAATATAAAATATGATTTATATATCATATATATTCAGTATATATATATATATAATAGGTAGATAAATAAAATTAAAAACACCGTTCATGGAGACGGTAGTCCGTACGTACGCATGAACGCTGTTTTCCTTTCCTTATTGTCTTGAAATGGAAGTAAGTAGATGACATACATATATATATATATATATACATAAATCCAGTAGCTTTATAATGTCATATATTTCATTATTATTTCTTATATATACTTTATAATCATTCTTAAATGGTTAACATGGAGAATGAATCTCATCGCGTCGTGGAGACGGTAGTCCGTACGTACGCACGAGCGATGATATCATTTCTATAAATATTGAATTGAATTGGAGTGGATTATACAATATATCAGAATCAATATGATGTTGTAATAACTATGTATAGTTATTCTTTACACCATTATACCCATCCATGTAAGGTGGTGGTGGAAAATAGATTACACCACGGCGTGGAGACGGTATTCCGTACGTACGCACGCGCGGTGATTTCTTTTTCCGTAGGATGGATAGATGGTGAAATAGGGTTGTTTCATACTTATAATAACATATCAGTATATTAGTGATACTGATGTTATTACTTCATAATGAAACAACCTAAGAAGAAGAAGTGGAAGAAGAAATAAAGATGAAAGAATTGGTAACGGTAATTACCTCTTCTTTGAAGTGCCTCTTTGAGACCTCCTCTTAGGGCACTAAAATTGGTCTTTGAGGAAGACCAGAACCTCTAGGATGTTGCTAGGGAAGTGGAGAGGAGAAATTGGCAGGGGTTGGCCGAACTTGAGTGCTCAAATTGGTGTGAGGAGGAGGGGGAGGAGATGTCCTTTTATAGGGGAGGAGAGGGGCACCTTAGGAATTCTTAAAAATATTAATTTATAATAAATCTAACCCCACTTAAAAACCTCCAAAAATGACTCATATTCGAAGATTAGATGAGATAGGGTTGTAATCTCATCAACCAATCAAATTTAGACATGTTTTGATATTATTTTAAACCTTATCAATTAGATTTAACTCTAAGTTAAATAATTTAACTTTTACCGTGTCTTTTTGTTTTCTTTCACTATATGGTTAATAAACTTACTATAACATGCCAAACGAACCCCAAATTGTTTATTATTAATATATATATCCTTATCTAAGTCATTTGGCCGAACCTTAGATTTTTAGGAATAAAATAACAATTAGTAATATAATATTTGATTTAAAAACTATTTTGTGTCAATTTTGACACTATTTGATATATGATTTTTGTGAAAGTCATAACAGAATTAAATGTTCTAACCAAGTTGATTAAATCAACATTAATATATCATAGTAACCTAGAAAATTAGTGGAATTCATAAAAAATCTCAAATTACATTTAATTTGGTTCTTATAACATCAATTATGTCAATATTTCATTAAAAAGATAATTAATGCATCATCGTTGTGTCATAAATAAATTATATTATTTGATGTCTAAAAATTACAAATAAAATACCATCATGTAGGAAATATTTTTATCTTTCTAATGAATATTTACAATCGAATTTATCTTATGTATAACCCCATATTAAAAATGATTTACTTATTAAACTTTGATTTTAACTATTTTAACCCTTCTTTAAATAAATTAATAATAAATGTCCTAATCTAATCCAAGTGGGCCTAAATGGTCATATTTTATTCCTAAGTTTGTTTTTGGTCGAAATACACTTGTCCAATAGAATTAGGACATGTGTTAGGGTAATAATAATATCATCTTTACCCTTAATTACCCTATTTACTTTTAACCGTGGTAAAAAAAGTAAAAAGTTACTATTCACCAAAAAATTATTTTCATCTCATTGAACCACATTTTAGTCCTTGATATTAACCGTGTCTCTCGGATTTTTGAAATTCCATTCACAGAAGCGGTAAAATTAAGTTTTATGCAAAATTCTGTTTTTAACCTACCACTTAGTAGTTTCACTATTCATCAAAAATTGATGTTTTTCAGAAAAATGCCAAAATTTCATCCCAAGCTATATTTCATATTCCGAATTCAAAAATGAAGTCTATTTTACCAAATTCATAACATAAAAGTTGCATTAATTAATTTTATAATTAAATCCCGCTGTTAAAACAAATAGCGTGTTTTTAAGAAACAATATCTATCAAAAGATTGACACTTGTTTATGTCTAGTTTAAATGTGAAATTACATCCAATGAACAACATTGTATTAAATTGTAAAATTATATTCTAAATATACTTTAAAACCACTCAAATTAATGATTTATCACTATTAATTATTTCGATTAAAAAAAGTTTTTTTTAATTATAATTTAGTAATTTTCACTATTCATCAGAATATGAAAGTTATCCGAAAAGTACCAAAATTTCACCTTAGGCTAAATTCGATACTCCGAATCCAAAAAATAAGTTCATTTTGAAAAATAAGATTTACTGGATTTCAAAAAGTGGTTATTACTATTCATAACGGCTAGTTTTAATAATATTTTTATAGCATATCGTTGTTTAGTGAAACTCGGTATTGCGTACTACACACGCTATCGAGGAAGGTCGTGATTGCGTGTAATGCAAGTCAAGTCAAGGATGTGTGTTGTTCAAGCTCCTTTTGGTGTAGCGTACAACACAAAACATTAATAAAATTAAAAAGAATATTTCTTTATAAAATCTTGGGCTGTTACATTCTACCCCCCTTAAAATGAATTTCGCCCTCGAAATTCGTCGGGGTTATAAATGGTTTACTATTCGAAAGTTTCTTTAATAGAAACCCACATCGTAAAAAGGAATATCAAAACCAATCTTTAAAAACAAAAGTATGAAACGTAACGGTTACCCAAATAAACTAATCACTGGGTTTCCACATAGGTGAAAATATGGATATGGAAGAGAAATCTAACCATCATGTTCTGATGGAGAGTGGTAGAGAACATGGCTATGGAAAAGCTAGCAATCACAAATCCATAAATTTTTGACGATCTAAGGTACCATCGGATTAATCAGATATAAGAGCACTAGGATGACATTTTTGGTTTTCAAGATCGTTTCCCTAAAGTTGAAGAATTTGAATTAGAATAAATACTTACTTTATTTTGGTAAAATCTCACTATTGTTCGTGCCTTGAACAATTTCTACTTCATCTCTTAAATAAATGAAGTTGAATTTGTTATTCGTGAAGTGTTAGCAGATCATGTGATAGAATGATGGGTCATTCCATCTGTCTCAAACAAAAGGTTAGAAAAAGTTATTAAATATACATAAGTCATTCTATAGTGAGATTAATCACATATGGTTCCTAAAATGAACTTATACATCACATATCATACTGCTTAATATAATAAAACTAGTTTCTACTAAACAGGGACTTCCTGTAGGCTAGTGGTAGGCGATAAAGGCCAGTCGCACTTCGGTTGTGGGTTCGATTCCTACAGCCTTGTCTGACGCGATGGGATGTCGCCCGTCCTGCAGGTTGTCCTTTTTATAAAACTATATTACTATAACATCCCATCAAAAATATCGAAAAAACTTCTATCCTTAAACAATACTAACTTATGTCCAACATAATCCAGTCTAATCTTTAGGCTTATACATAATACTGCAGTCCACTCTCATAATATAGTGACATCGATTACCAGAGATTTAATACTGTCGTTGATCCCCACATATCATAAGATATGTCTTGTTGGTCACATTCCAAACATTCAAAGTCCTTAATCGTGTATTCTCTTGAATACCTTAGTGAAAACATGAGTGCAGTTAAAAGTTAACACTTCCCACATACCAAAATCCTCAAAATTCTATATACTCAAACCATGATATCACTTAGTCCTTATATCAATCATGAGCTCATGAATACTATTAAACATTTCATTTTCTCGTCTTCATTATGCGCATATCATCTTATTTCCAAAAAATATCTGAATAACCTTTCATGGATACTGGTAACATTAATCATACACTTTCAAAACACAAGGAAAGACAACAGTGTAACAATCCATAGATGTCTCTTTATTCCAAAATTACACATGATAAACATGTAATCATTCCACTAAATTCTCAAACCATTGACCGAGCTTCAAAAATTCTTTCATCTCACATATCATTTGTAGTCTCTTCATCATCATCCACATAAATACTACCCATATGACCATACTGATTATCTTCATGAGTCTTTCCCTTAGGGCATTTGTTTGCATAATGCCCATACATTCCACATTTAAAACACTTAACCATTTTTGATGTCGTAGCAATACCATTATCCTCATCCATGGTGTTAACCGACCCTTTTCCTTTGCACTTACTTGCTTTGTGTCCTTCTTTTCCACACCCAAAGCATCTTCCAGTTCCCTTGAAACATTCTCCTTGATGCCTCTTCCAACATGATTTACATAGGGGAAATTGAACTTTCTTTCCTCTATGATCATCATGGAACTCCATCTTTCTCTTATTAGTCGAGTCAGGAAACTTACTAAATTTTACTTTATTGATCATGTTGTGAGATTGCTGATTCGGCATAAGAATGATGTTTGGGCATCCAAATCCCATTTCATTTGGTTGCTCATGAAGAATATCATTCCATTGTCCATCATATCCTCCATTATCGTGAATCATCTTGTTTCCAGCCATATTCTAAAACCCAAAAAGAATAGTGTGAGAGGCAAAAATCATGCTAGGGAAAACAACATAATAAAGGGTTAGTACCCTCAATATCTAACATCTTAGGTTTAATTCTATGATCGTTAGCGTAATTCTATTACTATAACCTATACGTATACTTAACCTTAGAGACATCCCTAGACATACCTTAGAAATATCTCTAGGGATCTCACTAATGTTTTCGCGTCCTAGTTTCCAAAGGTTGACTAAACCTTTCCTCTGATACCAACTGTAGAGACCCGTAGCCTGACGTACATGGACATTACATTACTTTTGCGGAATACTTAGTACATAACAAAAACACACAGACAAGGACCGTAATAGTTTAGTGTCTTTGGAAACTCGGAATAAAATCTTCTAATCGTTGGGAAAGATCTTCAACATCTCACATAAAGATCTTCCTTTTTATACCTAAAACCATTGTTTATATCCTGGGGAAAAGAAAACATAAAAGGGTGAGCTCAAATGCTCAGTAAGGGTAAACAAAAGAAATATCAATCACATCATATACATAAGAACATAGCTTTTGGAAATCTTAACCTGCAAAAGAGCTCATAATATCATAGCATGGGATAAATCATAGAAGTGAAAATGAAATCATAACTTAAAACATTACTCATTGTGGCATACACACATAATCATAGAGAATCATTTCTTGTTAGTCAAGACTCATTGCCAAGACTATCTTAGTGGACAAAGTCCCTTTCTGAATCGAGTAATCCTCGTTTCAGTCCTGTTTCACTGAACCGGTATAACCTACCATTCCAGCCATGTCTATCTCATGAGATATAAAATCTTTACCCAATGCATTGGAGGGAGATATAGGTCCCACCCATCTCTTAATGAATCCTTTCTTATGTGTGCCACAAAATCATAAATCATACATCATTGCATAACCCATGTAATAAAAAATGGGATTCTTAAACAACATGACATCATAAAACCATTAATATAAGATAAAGGAATTCATAAACATAATTCCATCACAACATAGTCAAATCAATGTAAAAATATGGATAGAAACAGAACCCTTTATTATCTTATATGGAAAATAATTTTGATAAATCACTTGAATTGAATTCTTGAGGAAAATATCCTTTCTTCTTCAAAATCAATTTCTTTTCACAAAACATCATGCAATTTTAAAAGAAAGAGATTTTATTGAAAATAGTCATGAAATCTTATAGAGGAAGCTTCATGAAAATAAGGCTTTATAAAACAGTATAAATACGTTCGTGCCGTATAAGTTAAAAAAAACATTCTTCGTACTTTTGTCGGAAAAGTCAAAAAGTACCTCGTATGAAAAAGCGACAAAAGATTCCTTTCATATTCTTTACTAAAAACTCACCGAAGAGTAAAATTGGATTTAAAACATTGTAGGTGGATGGAAATAATATTACATATTGAGGAAACATGGATGTGGATGATAAGATACACCCCAGTAAATACTTACGAATAAACAATCTCGGATAAAAATGAGATTGTGATATTCCCCTTACCTTAGGTCCGACTTGCTTTGTAAGTGTCCGAACCTCCTGTATAATGATTTAAATCATGTTATTGACTTATTAAAGAATCATATTCATTGTTATGTTATCATATATGGTTCACTTATGACATTATATTACCCGTTCTTTTGTAAATTCCATGTTAAAGAAGAGTTTTGGGTAAAATCGTTTCATTTATCTTAGGTGTTTTGACTTGTTGTTCTTGACATCATTATTACTTATATCATGATTTACTCACTTCCAGAATATAAAATATGATTTATATATCATATATATTCAGTATATATATATATATAATAGGTAGATAAATAAAATTAAAAACACCGTTCATGGAGACGGTAGTCCGTACGTACGCATGAACGCTGTTTTCCTTTCCTTATTGTCTTGAAATGGAAGTAAGTAGATGACATACATATATATATATATATATAAATCCAGTAGCTTTATAATGTCATATATTTCATTATTATTTCTTATATATACTTTATAATCATTCTTAAATGGTTAACATGGAGAATGAATCTCATCGCGTCGTGGAGACGGTAGTCCGTACGTACGCACGAGCGATGATATAATTTCTATAAATATTGAATTGAATTGGAGTGGATTATACAATATATCAGAATCAATATGATGTTGTAATAACTATGTATAGTTATTCTTTACACCATTATACCCATCCATGTAAGGTGGTGGTGGAAAATAGATTACACCACGGCGTGGAGACGGTATTCCGTACGTACGCACGCGCGGTGATTTCTTTTTCCGTAGGATGGATAGATGGTGAAATAGGGTTGTTTCATACTTATAATAACATATCAGTATATGAGTGATACTGATGTTATTACTTCATAATGAAACAACCTAAGAAGAAGAAGTGGAAGAAGAAATAAAGATGAAAGAATTGGTAACGGTAATTACCTCTTCTTTGAAGTGCCTCTTTGAGACCTCCTCTTAGGGCACTAAAATTGGTCTTTGAGGAAGACCAGAACCTCTAGGATGTTGCTAGGGAAGTGGAGAGGAGAAATTGGCAGGGGTTGGCCGAGCTTGAGTGCTCAAATTGGTGTGAGGAGGAGGGGGAGGAGATGTCCTTTTATAGGGGAGGAGAGGGGCACCTTAGGAATTCTTAAAAATATTAATTTATAATAAATCTAACCCCACTTAAAAACCTCCAAAAATGACTCATATTCGAAGATTAGATGAGATAGGGTTGTAATCTCATCAACCAATCAAATTTAGACATGTTTGGATATTATTTTAAACCTTATCAATTAGATTTAACTCTAAGTTAAATAATTTAACTTTTACCGTGTCTTTTTGTTTTCTTTCACTATATGGTTAATAAACTTACTATAACATGCCAAACGAACCCCAAATTGTTTATTATTAATATATATATCCTTATCTAAGTCATTTGGCCGAACCTTAGATTTTTAGGAATAAAATAACAATTAGTAATATAATATTTGATTTAAAAACTATTTTGTGTCAATTTTGACACTATTTGATATATGATTTTTGTGAAAGTCATAACAGAATTAAATGTTCTAACCAAGTTGATTAAATAAACATTAATATATCATAGTAACCTAGAAAATTAGTGTAATTCATAAAAAATCTCAAATTACATTTATTTTGGTTCTTATAACATCAATTATGTCAATATTTCATTAAAAAGATAATTAATGCATCATTGTTGTGTCATAAATAAATTATATTATTTGATGTCTAAAAATTACAAATAAAATACCATCATGTAGGAAATATTTTTATCTTTCTAATGAATATTTACAATCGAATTTATCTTATGTATAACCCCATATTAAAAATGATTTACTTATTAAACTTTGATTTTAACTATTTTAACCCTTCTTTAAATAAATTAATAATAAATGTCCTAATCTAATCCAAGTGGGCCTAAATGGTCATATTTTATTCCTAAGTTTGTTTTTGGTCGAAATACACTTGTCCAATAGAATTAGGACATGTGTTAGGGTAATAATAATATCATCTTTACCCTTAATTACCCTATTTACTTTTAACCGTGGTAAAAAAAGTAAAAAGTTACTATTCACCAAAAAATTATTTTCATCTCATTGAACCACATTTTAGTCCTTGATATTAACCGTGTCTCTCGGATTTTTGAAATTCCATTCACAGAAGCGGTAAAATTAAGTTTTATGCAAAATTCTGTTTTTAACCTACCACTTAGTAGTTTCACTATTCATCAAAAATTGATGTTTTTCAGAAAAATGCCAAAATTTTATCCCAAGCTATATTTCATATTCCGAATTCAAAAATGAAGTCTATTTTACCAAATTCATAACATAAAAGTTGCATTAATTAATTTTATAATTAAATCCCGCTGTTAAAACAAATAGCGTGTTTTTAAGAAACAATATCTATCAAAAGATTGACACTTGTTTATGTCTAGTTTAAATGTGAAATTACATCCAATGAACAACATTGTATTAAATTGTAAAAATATATTCTAGATATACTTTAAAACCACTCAAATTAATGATTTATCACTATTAATTATTTCGATTAAAAAAAGTTTTTTTTAATTATAATTTAGTAATTTTCACTATTCATCAGAATATGAAAGTTATCCGAAAAGTACCAAAATTTCACCTTAGGCTAAATTCGATACTCCGAATCCAAAAATTAAGTTCATTTTGAAAAATAAGATTTACTGGATTTCAAAAAGTGGTTATTACTATTCATAACGGCTAGTTTTAATAATATTTTTATAGCATATCGTTGTTTAGTGAAACTCGGTATTGCGTACTACACACGCTATCGAGGAAGGTCGCGATTGCGTGTAATGCAAGTCAAGTCAAGGATGTGTGTTGTTCAAGCTCCTTTTGGTGTAGCGTACAACACAAAACATTAATAAAATTAAAAAGAATATTTCTTTATAAAATCTTGGGCTGTTACATAAAGGGCATTCACTGGTATTCTACACATGAAACAATGTCATGTGGTTTTGCAGGTATTGTATACCCATCATCATGCATATGAATCTCTCACTCCCAGCAACAGTCAGTGCACTATTAGAAGAGTACTGAACTTCAGACTAATTCAGGGAAGTTCCTAGATTGATCCCAATACTCTTCGAATAATATACTACTAGTGGTGGGGGTAATCCTAGGTGAAAGAGTAACATTGATAAGCCATAACGTGCGTCGATTATTTTGGATTAGAGTGAAAGGTAGTTCACATTTTTACATTCTAATCCAATGGTTTCATTGGATTCATACCAACTTTTCACTATGTTTCACACCACACAAATAAGTACATGTATCACACATAGTGCAATAGCTAGACCCACTCTAGTTGCTTCATTTAATTCCATCCATCATCTAAAGATGAAACCATTTAATAGTCAAACAACCACACCCTTTCAATCCACATAGTGGTGGCATCGTTCTTATAATCCTCCACACCATTCTCAAATCCCACGAGTCCAGGTCGAGTTTTCTAGTTCCAATCATGTGAGTAATACAGAAACCACCCATTCACACTAAACTTCTCATCCCATGTGTTTCACCCACCATGAAATTATTGGATATATCTATGTGTTGATACTGAAATCTCCCAAAATCTCCAAAGGTCATGGAGATCTGGTTTCGAGGTGCCTTCACATAGTCAAACCAGGATGATGACCTCTCAGTTCCTTCCCCATTGCACACATCATACTTTATATTCCCACTCAACCACCTCTACTCCTCACTCCATTCCCAACATGCTGAGTTTCACCTATCCTATATCCACTCCATTCCACAAACCCGATATTTCTTATCGAGATTCCCAACACCATGTACCTACATGGACATTCTTTCTATGTTCCCAGACCACACATTCCCACACTTCATACAGTACCACTAATGGATGGACCACTTTCCTGAACCCCACTAGGTGCAATGTGTATCACCCCTATCTATTTCCCATCATTCTATTACTATACTACCTATATTATAATGAATCTAGTTCAGGTTGGGGGAAGAACCAAGACAGATCCAACTCTATTAGAGTAGGGAACTGAGGATCTACCAATTGGGGGCACTCGTCACTCTACAGTCACTCATAGGGATACCCTAGTATCGATCCTAGTTATATGTTATGATGAATATATTTTCTGATGGTAGGGAATGAATGAATTATCAAGTCTCCCTCACCACCATATCTCCCTCTACAGGTTTGGAAAGACCTAAGTTGGTACTTTGGGTATCAGTTGGTATAGTAATGCCAATGGTCGTTTCATCGATTTCCATTGGACATTGTGTTCTAGTGGTGTCACGGGGTCCAAACACTATCCATATAGAACACTATTATTATATTTTGTGGTTCACAAAATTCAAAAAAAAATCAACGCTTGAATTGTCCAATTTTAGAGTAGATTACACCACACTTACCGTACCGCTAGACATATTCTTTGATGACCCACAAAATTCCAAACACCATTTCAACTCAAATCCTACCACCTAACTTTCTCAAGCCCAAAGCCTACCCACCTCTACTAGTCCAAGACCCAAGGAAAACATCATAATAGTGTAATGGCTTATTTCCATTCCATTGACACCTCATAATGACTCATACATTCTTACATGGTCTACCGAGCCCATTAATCCATCTCAGTACATCTCCCATTTGGCCCCCCTTACTACTCCCTTCCCATAGGGCAATGGTGACCATTCTCATTTCATATTATACCTAGATTTCTTGATCTAATCAACTAGTGACCCCCACCCTAGTCCCACTAAACACCTCATCTCCATTACAATATGAACCCACTCACTGTATGAACAGAACCTATGGACTTCTTATTTTGGAGACCTGCGTTCAAGATATACTAAACTAAGAGTGGTCTAAGAAACCTCATCGACATTGGCATCTTGGTTTCTTCTTAGTGAAACAATATCCACAATGCCCAAAATGAGCCAATCGATGGATTTTACCTATTCAAATGGTGCTTGAACTAACCCAATCGTCTAACTTGGTATTCCATGAACCAAATCATCTAAAAACCCCATGACCCACCACCTTTCACGCCCACACCATTCAACCACATGAACAACATTTACAAATTGGGAAACTTAGCAGTATTGGTTTCATAAGTCCATTGGTGTGGTACAATGTTCAAGGACATGGAACTGAGGTTTTTTATTAAAATTCAACCATCATGCTAATTGAAACCTCCAACACTAAATATATTAGTTGGTGTGATATACCAGCACCTTGGTAATCCATTCCCAACCTAGGTGTTCCCAACTACCCATGATTTTATTGGCATGGTGGTGGATAATATTGAATTGGTTTCAAGGAGGTCTCCATTTGGGAATAATGCCATTCTCAATAGGCCATTATAATGGTATCTTAGAAACCCAAATCAACCATAGATGGAGGACTGTTTGACATTATATGATAATAAATCAAATTCAAAGAAAACCTTATATCCCCTTGTGATGGTGTCGATGCTTTTTCTGATGTAGGGTTATGCCCCTTCACCGGCATTCTAGTAGTTGTGTAGTCATTATTCTGAATCACATAGTCAACATTATGTGTTCCCCAGGAGCTCCCCAGTCAGTGAACACTAGGAAAGGACCAGGTTCTCCCTAACCAGGGATTACATGGGATACATGAAGTATTTATGTGCATCGTTCACTTAAAATACAGGAAGTATACTAGTCTATACAACCGATATTATACCTAGAGAACTAGAACCAATACAAACAAGCTTGTTCTAGTTTTCCCGATTCATCTATACTCATTGATTTTCCCTCAATACCACTACTTCCATCAAACTAAACAACCAACATGACTAATAGAAAACATGGAACACTGACCCAATTGAACCTTCTGGGGACTTATTGATGCAAGGGGGTCCCATCGCATCCAACCCAAATCCATCCAAGCATGATAGTTTCACTCAGACAATAGATTCAACATGAAACCCTTGGTAGAAGGAGGGGATCCCCACTACCATTTGAAATCAAGGAATATACCCATCATCAGGTTTCTCCCAACTGCTAATTCTTCATCAATATATCATACCATATCATGTCATTTCCTTTTTCCCTTGCACATGAGTTGGGCAGTGGAAATGTTGACCCTGTTAGTATTGGAAGCTCAAACCCCAACTATATTCTATTTGGATGATCTCAGTACTCTACTATAATAGTCTTGACATATCAAAGAGATTTATGATAAAAATAATATAATGCACTTGAGGCTGCTTTGGACTTTGCGGTTCTTCAGTGTCAATAGAGCAGGTTGATGACCGCTCAAGTTGATTCCATCCATTCCACTTGGGATATGGACATACCCATTCAACAAAACCCACATTTCTAAGTAGTTTCTTTAGTGGTGTCATATTTGTGTATGATGATCCCAATGGGTTATACCTTTAGTTCATGGATAGAAACCCATTACCCCATGTGGAATTCTAGGTCGATCTGTAGAGGGTGGTGCATGGATTGGGGTAGGTGGAGAACTGATTAAACACATGGATAGTTCATCCGAAAGAACCATTGAACTATCAGGATCTATGGAATAGTGTGTTTCTCGTTTAACCTCAAATGTTATTCACTCATTCTATCCCTGTAAAAATATGAACGTCACAATGTTGGTGTATTCATGATTCATTTCTATATTTCTCTATTCCACTAGAATAACTGCTACTCGTACGGATTACAATGGCCCTACCTTGATGGGATGGACCTACGAACATTGCACTAATATCGAAAATGTCATAATGAATCATCAAGAGAGTGACCACCCTCCTCAACACTCAAGACCCCCTCCATGTTGGAGTTGGTTCCCCCATGACATTCATCATGTGGTCATTCCAACCCATGATCAAGACTATTAAATTAGAGTACTAAGAAACTTCATCCTACCACATTTCTGAGCATGATCAACTTGCCTCACTCTTATGCATCTCTGTAGTCATTGGTTGTATTTAACACCCAAGAACAAAACACATTCTAATCCACTGCTTCAATGAAGATCGATTCAATGAATAGGGATACCTACTAGACCTCCCAAACAAAATTTTAGTTGTATTCCTCTAGTACTTCGTGTCCTTCAAGATGTGGGGTGACCACCATGATACTACAACCAACTCTCAAAGAACTAGATATTCTTGAGTTTATCATTGATTTCATCACAAAACTACCAACACTATTTAATTAGTTGTGAAATATAAAATTCTAATAGCAACCCATATCAGCTCTAATTCTAGTGGATATAGCCTTTTATCTATGAAACCTTGTGAGCGATTTAGTGCATTTAGTGGCCAAATAAATTACATTACCCTTTATTTAACATGGTGGTGGAGTTGGAAAAACAATACTACCCCATGGAAAACTTTTATAGAGTCATGAAGCATAACATTTTCCTACTACTGCTCAGTGTATGGAAACAGTAGTTTTTATTGTAGTATGAAGGCCCCTATGAGGTCACCCTGAACCATCAATCACCCAATTTCCTTGGAAACTCACCACAAACTCTATCACCCATATCATCATGTATACCTAAACTAGCAGAATTGTTTTGTTCAGCATCATCCAACTTGTACCCCCACCCTTCAGGCTCATCACATGAGTAGGAAATTCTACCCCCTCAAGGATATTCCAACTGAGACTCCAATCCATTACATGTCCTTTTGGTTCACTTAGTATGGTCAGTGTGGTATATGTGAATTTTTCCTTGACCAACCTGTTGAACATATTAGTAAGAACACCACCAACACTACATGAACCCCATGGCCATTCCACCATATCTATGAAAATCAAATGATCAAACTCATCTCTCCCCGTTTCAGGTGCCAATTTTTCTATATGGAGTTGGACTCATGAGCAGTTCATTTGATTGATAGATATATAGTCTTGGTTATAGTACCTATATTATAAATTATATTGCCTACATTATACCGATGTTACTCAACTAGAGATTTTATTGTTCTATCGGCATTAATAGTCTATGGTTGTATGAATAGACACAGTGGGAATACTGGGAAGGTATTCTTCTTCCTATATTACCATGATGTGGATCCATGTGATTGTTGTTCAAATATTAGAAATGGAATACCGCATCTTCATGTTCCACTCTTTCCCATGTTCCATCTAGAAATCCAAGAAGCTAGGTAGCCTAGGTTTCTAGATCACCCAACTCCACTCCAATCATTGATAAGGACTGAAAAATGGGAATTTACTAGAGCATATCCAACTCTCGAGTGATGCAGATACATAATAAATTTTGTATTGTGGTTGGGAATTCACCCTGAAAACCAAACGAATATCACCTGAGAACCACAAAATCCATTCCAGAATATATTCAATATACCATATCCTACAAGGAAGCAAGAATTTATATCATGTCATATCATATCATATCGTAGTAGTATGATCGTTCGATCAACTATGTAACATAAGGATGATAGGTTCCTTGTGTAGTGGGGGAGTTGAAACCTTCGTGAGCCCCAGGGAAAAAGGGGTTTGTTGGATGAGATGGTTGATATAATTATTATTAGAAAAGGTACGGATTTTCTCCATGCTGAACACCCAAGTCCCTAAGGTTGCTAATCGATGCCCTCCATTTCTACACCCCCCCCCACTCCAACCCTATTACGCATACCTGAAAATATAGACCTTGAGGTTTTCTATTGTTGTATTGACATTCTATATTGCACTATTTGACAATCTAGTATCATTTACCCCTTTTTTAAATCACTGAGATATCCCATAATTGAACAATTAATTGACCCCTCGGGCATTGATCTATTCCCAGTTGTACTGGAAAGTTAATATTTTTTATAAGAGTTCTAGATTCCCAATCCTCCCTTGGAAGATTAGGATATTTCTTCTCCATATATAGTCTATTTGGATTTACCACTTTAATTTACATTGATCGTACCATTTGAGACCATTCCACTAATGACTACTTGTTTTCTTTTGAAAAAAATTGTAACTAGTAATTATGGTTATAATTAATCATATGAAATGTGCGCATAATAGTGGAAAGAATCCACATGGGGTCAGCTGTTTGAAAGAGATGGTGATGGTAGTGTGGTTTGGACTAGATGATAGGTACTAGGTGATGTTCCTAGTCCAATGTTTAAAGGAATTATTTGTTCCTCAAATATCACATCACAGGCCGTAGTATACTCCACCGTGTAGTATAAACATGATCTGTTGATTTACATTCCCCAGTACTTCGTCACATTTCAAGATGGAGGAAGGAATAACAAAACTATGATGGACATCATATATTGTGAATAGAATATAGATATGCAATTTTTCTGGTAGGATGACTCAATTTTCTACTTCTAAGATATATGATTACCCCATTGCTGGTTTGGATTCTAGAATTGGACAACTCCCAAAAGTGAGATCCTTTTTCAATCTGTCAAAACATTATGAATACTCATAAGGGAAGAAAACAAACTGAGAACTGTACTTGCTGCATTAAACCACATACATCTTTCTCAGACACCTATGAGCCACCACTATTTCCATATCCATTTAAAAAAGCCATATATTACCTTGTTTAAACCCCATCCAAGAATGTTTATGTTCCACTTGAACAAACACCACTCTCCTTGTCTCTTTGGAATTTAATGAGGTACCACCACAAAATTATAGGTTCCAAATAATTGATCCATCATCGTAAATACTAGTCAACCCTATCCTAATGTTATACCATGGATTAATTCCATTCCATCTACTCCATCAACTAGAAAACCAAGCTCTCTATAGAAAAAAAATCTTGGTTCCCTTGATTCTGAATCGAATCATTCCTCCAACTCTTCACCACAAACAAAAGAACCTAAGAACTCGGAACTAGCCATCTAAATTCAGATATCCCTTAACCCATTTCATTCAGTACCACATTTTTGTTCCCATCCAGTGGTGTAAATAGTTTATTACTTACCCTCTGACATCAGAAGCATTATAGTCCCAAGACCATCTCTATTCCAACCCCGACTAACTCCATGCCACCATTATAGTACATGACTGATTGAACACATAGCCTAATCAAAATACAAAGCTACCCAATCAGTAACAGATGTCAGGATTACTTCAATCCCACCCACTTCCCCAAGGGTATCTACTACATCACCATCTTGAACCCTTCCAACCACATTCGGATCATGGTGGTGTCAATCCTAGTATTACCAATATTGTACCATCTCCTTTACAGGTACATGATTTGAACCTAAAGTCATTTGGGAAAAGAGCCTGAGGATTCTATCTAGTTACCGCAACCCACTTCCACCACTTCATTGTCATTGAAATGGTTCCCATTTAGTTTCCAAACACCTCGGTGATTAGTGGTATTATCATTTTCATCTGACCCCCAATAAAATCAATGAAAACTTCACCACTTTTACTCTATTTAGAGCCTAATACCTATATAATATTGAGATTGGACTTCTAAAAACATTCATTACATACCATCCATCAAACCCAACTGATTCATATATGTCATAGTGTACATCGGTCCTTCTATTCCATCTAAACCATGAAATTATACCCCCACCTCCTCCAATCAACCACCATACCCACCCATCATCCACTCAAGCATCCCAACTACCCCTGGTCATTTACTGAGATACATGAATCATGTACCTCAGGTTTTTTATAGGGAGTAGGTTGGGGTAGAAGAACACTGAACTTTCAATCACCCTACGTACCCTCCTCTTATCCCCATTATTCCTTGTTTCACCTACTCTGGTAGGTCACTGCACTCAAATATTTGTCTTGGTTTGATAACCAATGTTTCTTTTTTGTTTTTGATTCAATTTATCCTATATTTTTTGTGGATACTTATTATTGTAGATTCGAGTGGTGGTTTGGTAAGTTCACTGCTCTGGGTGCATAGAGAATGTTATGGATTCAAGCTCATTACTAGGATCTTCCTCTACCATTCCCAATAGAATCAAGAAAAAGACAATAAGAAACAATAATTCTATATTATATATATTTTCATACACAAATAAAAGGAATGACTATGATGGAATGTGCATATGCATCTTGGTATATATGCATGCTTAACACATTGCTATCAAGGGTGAATATTTTGACTGCTTAACTGCCTACTACAGTTACAAAAAATTAGTTTGTTCTTTATAGGTGTTGAGGGTCCACTTGGTGTATTGAATGAAGTTTAAATGGAGGAGATAGATGGGAGAAATGAGTGAACAAGAAAACCAATGAGCGGGGACTGGATCCAAAACACAATGGGAAACCAATGGAATGAGATGCATCTCTTTCACCCGATCCATCTAGAAAGTAACAACCAAAGTGAATAGAGTGAATGAGATTAAGAGGATAACTCAATGTTATTACCTCTATGGATTCACTTTTATATTATATAACATTTTTTCATCTATGAACACTAAATCACCTATATATATGTCATTCACCTGCATATGAATCAATTATTCATTACCATTACCCTTCACACCATTTCATCATCCAAAGTATTTTGGTTTTAAGGTATTTGATGACCAAAGTATTTAAACTTGAGTATTGATGTGTCTGATGACTCAATACTCAGGTTTCAATACTCTAGTATAAATAATTTGGACTCAATATATTTTCTTATATTTATGACTTGGACAGTTCTCATAGACTAGTACTAAGGATGAGGTTATTCCTAGGATAGGTGTATCCTAGTACAGTATTGTCAATAGGTGGTATCACCTAGGACAAATGATATCGGTATAATTGCAGCACCAATCATAGCTTTGTATTTAAATCTACAACCATAGAAATGGCATTCATGTCTAGTCATACAATTCCAAGACTTTTTTCTATCCGATATATCGTTTTTTACATAGAACCCTCTGATTCGATCCACAACCATGGATAAAGTAACTGAATACCTCAATTTGGATACCTATGTTTCACTACCACATCCTTACTAGCCACCTATTGTTGGATAAATAAGAGGCATGTTCGTATCCTTGGACCATTGATGACTTTGAGGTCAGTAAAAAACACAATGATCATGGTTTGGTTTATCATAAAAAGATGATAAACAATAATCCATCTCCCTTTTAGGATTTCTTATTTCCTGGTTTCCTTCCAGTTCCAAAAACAAGTCGAGTACCTATGAAATACTGAAGGGGACAGTTGATCGGGTGATGTTCTTTCAATGATTTCCTGACATTTTTTCAACTAAAACATGCATCTATTGATATATGATAAAAGTCTCAATCAACATGAGTTTATCATTTTCTTCATGGTTGGTAATATGATTAGAACTTTATAATAGATAATAGAATAATAATCTCAAAGATGAGGTGGACTTCAATCTATTCACTCATCATTTATTAGCATTATAAAGCTTTTTAATCTAGTGAAGGAAACAAATTTGGTCAAGTGCAGTTATAGAATAATAAAATTCCGGTTTCAAATCAAGCTATTGAATCCATTTATTTCTTCTTATGATGATTGTATTGACGAATAAGAAAAGTAATATTTGTTACAAAACAAGAATACTGCCAAAAGTTTCTTGGCCCAGCTCCTGACTATGTTGATAATATAAGAGGTAGGAGAAGATCAGAACTTAAATCACATAGTAATCCTATCATAGATATTTATTCTCTATTATTTATCTATCCTCTTTCCTTTCCCTAGTTCATGTAATAGAGTAGGGGTCTCTTTCTTTTCCTCAAAGAGGAAATGAATTCTCATTCTGATCAATTTCTTTGGTCATGGTGGTTAGTAGGTAGTTCTGATTCTACCACCAAATCGTTCACATTTCACTACACTACTGATTATTTATGTCATGAAATCATCTTTCTACTTCATACTCCATCATGGGATTCCTTCCCCTTCTCAAGGAATCACCATGGAACTATTATAGTATAGTACTAAGAGCAATAATTCCACTCAAATGAAAGTATTAGTGGCACTCCAGAAGACTCACAGGTGTAATAAATAGAAGTTTTTTCTCCCTTTGATCATAATTTGATTTCTTGGGGAAGTCCTTGTGGAATTAACTATTAGAGTAGAGTACTGATAGTAAAAATACCTTTACTGATCTACCCATTCCTGTAGCGACTCTACTATCAAATTTTTTTGAATATAACTTGGCCATGGCCATATTTGAAACCTCCTAGGATACCTGAATAAGGTATCCTAGTGACAACCTAGGATACCTGAATCAGCTATCCTAGTAAAGGCTTGGAAAAAAGGATACACGTCCTATGGATGGTCAACTAAATAATAAAAATGGCTTTAAGGATTATTGAATTTATTTCCTTTCACTTGGGTCATAGAAAGGACATCTCAAGTAGATTGTATTTCTCCCTTTGATCTCAAAATATTTCTAACTTATATTTGTAATATTATTTATCCAAAGGTATTTGAAAGACTCTTCCATCCTAATATGACTCAAATACCATCCAACCTCATCTCAAATCAAACAGAAAGGTATAGGTGATGGTATTAGGTGCATTACCAGTTGAGATTCAATGTGGGAGGGACTATGATTTGTCAGCAGCACACATGTTAAAAGGAAAGGCCAAGGAGAGCGCTGTGAAATAGTTTATTTGTGGTGGTCTAGGGAAAATATAGTATAATATTCAATAACTATTTATAAATATAGATATAGATATATATAATTGAAAAGGACAAAGATGTTATATTCTAGAATAATTATTATGTCTTACCGAAGAAGATGAAAGAACATTCCTTCCGCTTGGCCACCAACATTTCTCTTTTCGTATATTCTTTAAATATTAAAAAATTTGAGTCAAGAGAATACCAATAGTGATGAAACCAAGGTGGCCATGTACTCCATGTTTGGATCAATAGATGGAGTTGGGAAACCTCCTCTACTCCCTGCGAGCACAAGCTAGAGCACTAAATCGATTTCATAAGTAATAAAACCTGTTATTCCATATCCCCCATTGGCCCCTGAGTTGATTTGGATTTGACTTACCAATTGTAGAAACAATGATCCATTTCCTTTCTCTCTTCCTCATTGTTCTAGAATAATTTCACAAGTGACCTTTATATAAACAAAAATGTACACTCATATTGGTTTATTAGCACACTCACACAAAGTGCTACCACCTCATTCATCCTGGTACATTTGGATTTTTTTCATCCTTCTTCCCACTTTGATCAAGCATTAAATTATTTTAGACCAAAAATAGTAAGAAATTAGGGGTTGTTAAGTGTTTGTAGAATATATACAATGAAAGTACGTGGGGTCTTCTTGGTGAAGAAAAGACGATGGGTTTCTCCAAGTCATTGAACGAAATAGCCACTCATATGTTTAGCAAGGATGGGCCTTGAAAATTTCTAGGAGTATATAAATCTCTCATATTCTCCTATATGTAAGTCAGGAACTAGGAAAGATGAAAATATAAAATATAAAATTGGTATAATATAGGTAGTAGAGGTCATCAAACTACCCTAGACTCTCCCAATAGTCTTTAGCATGAAAATGGCTCAGGCTTGAAGCTTTCACTTCAAGAAAATCTGAATGTCTAGAAAAAGGGGCATAGACAGAGATTCACTCTGAGTCTTGATTTCACATTAATGAGAGACACATGTTCCCTAGTCTTCTTTCTTTGAAGACATTTTTGAAATCACACCTTTAGGCTGTGATTCCCGATATGAGACTAGTCGACTCAATCAAATAGTTGGCATGACAAGTATAACTACTCTACTACACAAACGATAAATGCTTTATGCCGACCTTAATGGACTATGTTATTAGATTTGTACTTGAAGCGAGAATGAAACTTATACTTATAATTTATTCTTTTTTATATCTGATACTTATGTACTCTACTCTATTAGTTCTCTAAAACCATAGACTAATGTTTGAATATCCACCTAATTTCTTTGACCTACCATCAAGGGTGTCTTAACTGAATGAATACAAATTCCAAGTTGTCCATTAACATTTAATAGTATTCGTCTTTCCTATCTTCAGTTCGTTCTCTCTTCCATTTATTCTAATCTTCCTACACCTACCTTCCATTGACCTTTCTGTGTGAAAACTAGGAAACATACCATATTCTAAAGAATAATAGGGAAGACAATGACCAAATCCTTCCTCTAGTAGTTTGAGAAAGATTATATTTTGTTAAAAGATATGGTATTGGTTTGACACTAATAGAGTAGATTATTGAGAGAATTGTTGGGATTGATAAAAACTATTAGATTAGAGTACCTTTGATACCAATTAATTAGATAATTCATTTATTTAGATTCATCCCCTTACAGGATAGAAGAAGAACATCGATAAGGTACTCTTCCCTAATGTTGGGGATCTCATAAAGTTTAGTTTCATCCAGAAATTCATTGAGATTGGGTTGGTGCTGAGATCAATTTAAGTGTATCTTACTCTATTTCTCTCTTTTTGTCTTATCTTATTGGATATAGGTGAGTGACATAAGGATCCTTTCCCTTTTTGTGGGTAGGATCTTTTAGGATCTCTTCCTCCAACATTTCTTATTCTTTCATGCCTCTATCTCTATCTAAGTGAATTTTTTTTCTTTTTCTATTTCAACAATTAAAGTCCTATTTGATGAAATTGAGAAATAATAAGGGATTGAATGACACTAATAAGATAATTGTTCTTTCCTACATAATTCTATTATGATCCCAGTGAGAATATCTAGCTTTTAGATTCTTGACATTTACTCTTTCGAGGTATGAGATGAAATTTACTAGGGTTGGGGAGGGGGATGAGAAAGAAAGGAAAGAGGAGCTATCAATGCTTTTGGTTTTTCCCCTACAATGCCGAACCCAAAATAAGATCAGTATATCATAGGAATTAGGTCCCTTATTCAAATATGAGAATTATAGGGAAGGTACAAGAATAGGAAAAGGGGTTCCAACAATAGATATATAGTCAAATTATGATGCTATGTAGTTACAAATTCTCGTAAAAGAAATGATGATATTCTGGGATGTAGTATATCTATATTTTTATGTTTGGGGTCAAATCTGATATTCGTAAGAGAGTCCTAGGTCCTACATTAATGCCAGAAAAAGAGAATAAGCTACCTAACATAATATAATGAAAAGTTTAAGAAACTCATATCACATCTCTTCTTGTATAAGGTGGGAAAAGAACAAATCTATCTACCATGTTCCAAGGTACTCAATTGAATATGTATATCCCCACCAAGTAGAACTATGGATGGACCAATATGGATAGGGGAAATCCTATCCCACCATCAATCATATAATTTTGTCTAATTTATTTCCATTTCTATCATTACTTTTTATGTATATATAGGCATATTTCTAATAGATGAACTTGTTGACTTGGGACCAGAGCCTATTGACTAGGTTGAAAATAGATCATCAGAGGATTATATAGGTAGTAAAATAACAAGCTACATATTCAGTTGTTAACCCAATATCATGATTGGAATAGATAGTACCATATGTTGGTTCTAGATAAATCTATGCTACTTAGTTTATTCTTTTTATGGAACATAACCAAAAATCTACTATAGGGCCCCCTGCCCGAATGGTCTCTTGCTTGTCACCACGCAAGAAAGTGAGGCCTCATGAATATAATTACCAATCATAATGTTCATGTAAGTAAGGTTTTGATTAAGATGGAATCTTTATATTATTATAATTGAAAAAAATATTAATAATAGTATATTTTCCCCATACTACTAGTTTAGTAGTTATACTTCATCCACTTCTATAAGCAGACATGGCTAACAGGCTCACTCTTTCAGACATTGGGGAACTACTTATTGACTAAACGTTCATCCATCCGTGCCATTTTAGGAATTATACTCTTTTTATCCACTCATGATGATCTTGATTCCTTTCTAGGTCTTTGACAGCCACCTTATTGAATGGGTGATCTCCATTATGTCTATAGATGAATAATGGATTCCAACGAGAGAAAAAATGAGATGAATGAAAAGGATGCATAGAGGTTCAAAGGGACACTAACTATGTAACATCCATAAATTTTTTCAGTTGTGAACTCTCCATAAATCAAAAAAAATCTCTAGAGATCCTTCATTGATTTGGTCCAAGCATCGATAATGGAATTAGTCTTTGTCTTGTACTTCATATTTTTTCTGAATGGTATCATTTAGAGTTTACATGAATGAATTGGGGTCAAAATCTATAGTTTCACCAGGAACTGTAGAACCAATCCTATAATATGGTTGAATCTTGATAGATAAACAAGAGGAAGAGGTTAGAGACTGAATGAGATTCAAGGGTGGGGCAGATGTGTGGGTAGGAGAAGTGGTACAATTAGTAATTCATGGACTAAAGTGTTTGTTTCTTATAAAAGGTCTTTAACCAGTGGGAGGTCAAAGGAATAAATTCTATAGTTATGATACTAGGTCTCTTGTAGGAATTAAAAGTATTTTATACAATAGTGATGCATTAATTTCAATCCACATAAACTAGAAAGGGTGATTACTTTAGGTTCATTTATAAGAACTCTATCCACGAGTTCCTTGGAGGTTGAATAAGCCAATCCTCACATGAGATCAAGTTTGAAAGGCAAAGTGTAGTTCCTCTGAGCAAAAAAGACAAATTTTATCCCCTATAATGGATATTAGAATATATTTCATTAGAATAATGAAAGATAAAAGAATTATTTAGCCTATAAGATAAGGCAGAACATAACTAGATGAGGATTGAGAAATTCTAGGTGAACTGATAGGGTTGGAATTTCATTCTGTAACAAAGGACCCACCCTAAGAAAGGGAACGCCTAAAGGGAAGGAATGAAATAAAATGTATTATTTAATCATAATATTGAACCTAGGACTTACTTAAACAATTTATCAATTTCAATCAATGAATCTATTTCATAAGTATATACATTGAGAATTATTTCCAAGCCTATGGCACAAAAGATACCCCCCAAAAACTATGGAATTTTTTTACCATAGTTGTTGAAGTAAGTTTTGAGTAAGACCCCATTATTTTTTTGATATATTATTTAGATTCATCCAATAAGGAAGAGATAGCTAGTATGATATGATTCTGGAATGAGAAGTGAAGTGGGTAAGATAGAATGGCTCAAGGGATATCAAGGGTCACAAGGTAGTTTGGAGTTTTCCATGGATTTCGATGAACTGGGTCATTGGGTAGAAAATCACAACAAATCATAATCAAATACAAGGAATTGATGGATTTTATTGAAAAACTAAAAGGATATTGGAACTATTTATTTTCTATTTTGTGTTCTTTTGAGTTTGATTGGAACATACTTTCTGGTTTTGATTCATATGGAATTATCAAACCCAAGTGATTAACATCTATGAGGGAACCACAAAATATATAATGTTTTCTTACGGTGCACACTATAGTCATGTTATTTTTCATTTTTATTCTGACTATGATAGGTGGTTCTAGAAATTATCATGTTTTGATTCTGATTGGGTCCCTCTAAATGTTCTTTCCACAATTAAATAATATATATCTTTCTGGTTGTTGCTTGCGATTATATTGCTCCTATTGTGCCCAGCTGTTGTGGAATTAGGGAGTGTGTCTAGTTTGATAGTCTATATATCCCTAAGTGGGATCAACAACCATTTGAGATTCATAATAGATTTATAAATTTCTAGTCTTCATCTTTGTATATTGTCTTCCATTTTTATTAGGATCAATTTTATTTCAACAATATTAAACATGTGTGGACTTTGAATGATAATGCATATATCACCCATATTCTTGTGTTATGTTCTTATGATTGTATGCTCAATATTTTTTGCTCTTCCCGTAATGGCAGGGGAACTCAAAATGTTATTAATGGATCAAAACATCAATACAACATTTTTTGATCTAGCTGGTGGTGGTTACCCCATTTTATACTAGCATCTCTTTTGGTCATTCGATTTGAAATGAAACTTTTCATATTCAAATAAAAATACACATTGTCTTATATACTGGGATTGTCTGCTTCATAGTACTCGTACTATGTTCATTAGTGGTTTTCTAGTAAAACCCTAATATTGTTAAAATAGATTATTTAAGACAAAATTAGAAGGAAACCAATTAAATAAAATCATTCTAGTTGGAACCTTAAAGACTATATGTGCAAAAACTGATCCTAGATCATTATGTGAGTGGCTAGCTAGAATTATTTATGGTGATGGAACTTTTCAAGTGGGTAATTAAGGATATACTTCTCTTGAAATTACCAAGGTACTAGAGGATATAAAACTACAATGATATATCCAAAATATGATTGGTGGAAGTTTTAAAATGACATCATGTGATAAATCTTATCATTATTGACTACATCATTGAATTGGTTTGTTGAAACCTGTGAATTGTGTTAATGGTCATATTAGTCATTCATCAAAACTATTTTAACTTCATCATTCCTATAAAGTACTGGATATCCCATTCATTCTACCTATTACACTAGATCCTCAATCCAATGGGTTTACAGGATATTTGACACTGATCGTACCATTGGTATTGTTATGAAGAATCAACTACCTCAACTCATTATTCAAATAAATGATAAACTTCTACAAGACGTAGAGTATTATAATGTAGTATTTGGAAGAAATATCTACTTTTATAGTAGTAAAAATGGTTAATATCAGTGTTCTATACAAAGTTGAAATGATGTGATCATGATGCTAGAGTACATTCTATCAAGTTCTTTCCAAAGTCATCAATCATTAATATTATTCCATACTGAGGAATATTACAGTCTTTAAAAGCTTAAAGCATTTAAACCTGAAAGTATTCACTATAAATATTGGTTAAATTTCCTACAAAAATGGAATATTTTGATGATATAGACCACCTTTATTTGATTATATTAATGAGTAGAATATAGAATAACCATGAATTTTACATCCTCACTCTCCTGGGCTCTAGAATCATCCGTCAGATCGATTAAAAGCTTTCAAACAAAATAGTCTTCAGTAATCTCAGAACATTATATTCCATGATTAGTATTGGTGTTCATAGCTCTCTAGTTCGGGGACATCATATGTTTACTATTGGGATATAATTTGATACATATTTATACATAATTGTTTCTACCATGATAATAGTTGTTCCTACTAAGATTAAAATATTTAGTTTTCTCACAACCTAGTGGGGCAGTTTAATCATGTACTTTAAAACACCCATGTTTTTTTTACTGTGGGCTACATCATTTCATTCATAATTTGTGGACTCAATAGAATAGTACCGAAAAATTATGGGCTTTAAATTTAACTTCATTATACCCATTATTCATTGAAACTAAAGTCCCAAAGGATTGAATAACAACTGAGAATGGGGGGTGAATTAGCTATTAGCTTTTAATTTTTTTTAAAACTTTTAGAAACATAACCCTTCTGACTTATTAAGATTCATTCACTTATCACCTTTTAGTGAATACTCATGCATGAAAACGTGTGAAATCAAGTAAAGAACACAATATTTACATGGTTTCACCTCAGTTTGAGAATATACATCCTTTCTATAGCCACATTTATTGGTATATGGAAATCCACTATTATGAACAATTGAATAAAACTCATTCCAACTCTTATTATACACCTTCTATATCCTGATTCGAAATATTATACTTACTCCCTTAAGTTTATAATGTTTTATTATAAAATAATTTAGCCAAAAACGAATAAATACATTGTTGAAATTGTTCCACAATTTCTCAATATGAATCCTTGGTCTGATTTGGTTGGATCTAATTTTCTCAATCTGTAGAATTTGGATCCTATTTTCTCAATCTGTGGAGTTTGGATATGATTCTCTCAATATAATGATTCTAGATTTGATTATATGAGTATGATGAGCCTGGATCTAATTCTATCAATACAATGAGTCAGGATCTAATTCTATGAATGTGATGAGCCTTGATCTGATTCTTGGAATATGAGGGCATTGGATCTGATTCTCTCAATTGGATTTACTTAATACGATGAACCCATTATCAATCTTAAAAAATCTCTAACTCTACTATAAAACTCAATATGATCTTTCTTAGTCCAATCAACTCAATACAATCTTTCACTATCAAATACTAAAAAATTCATTTTTATGATCCTCCACATGAGATCTCTGTAAAGAAATAACATTCAATTTATTTCTTTAGTGCCATGCCTTTCAACTTGCATGAAAATTCACTCATTAATGAATGATCTGAGAAAGTATTTATAGTCCACCCAGAAAATAAAAGTGGGAAACTTGAAAACTTTACCTTCTTCCTCAAATTTAAAAAAATATAAAAATATATCACATTTAAACTTCAACTTTGACTTTATCAATCCTATTTATATTTCTATAATATTTAAAGAAAATGAATTTCATGTTTGACCTCTTGAACCCTGCATAAAAATTATTGAATTTTCTTTTTGAGTCTTCTTCATAATCAGCTCATTAGGAATCTGTTTCCTTCTCATATCATTATGAATTATGTTTCCTTATTAGCTTATTAATATTTCTATTTCCTACATATCTCATTATGAATTATGTTTCTTTCTCAAATTATTATGATGGAATTTCCCATTATAATGGATTTTCCCATTATGAGGGAAATTATCCACTCTGCAAATCTAAAATTCTTCTAACTTCACCATTCCTCTTATTTCTAAATATTCTTCCTATAATGGATATTTAATAATGATGGAATCCCAATTATGATGTATTCTTCATTATGATCAATTGTATCTCATAACAAATCCACTCAGAAACATTGAAAATCTTCAATCCTCCTTAGCTATTGCTCATTGTAAAACATTGTATGGATTAATGGAACCGATACAACAATTACAATTCCTCCATTTCTTTAAAAAAATTATCATTAAAATTATCATGATTTTTAAGAACATTATGATCTGTAAAGAATCTTATTTTTTGGTTTACAATGAATTAAAACTTTCTAACTCCATACTTGACAATCTTCATTCAAAACTCTTTAGCAATAATACAACTTCATCACTTAGAAACTTTTTTTTCTAACTCGGTTACTTTTTCCATTATCTGATTATATAGAAGGTAAATCTCAAGAAATCAACAATTTATTCCTCTAATTATTTTGGATATGATGATCTTCAACATCATGCTAATGGACATGAATACGATAATGTTTCGGGTCAATAACTTATTTCTTTCAAGCTGATTCTTTGTTTGGTGCAACTCAATCTGAAAACCTAGGTCCAGAAACCTATGTCTAAAAAACAACCTCATTATGATGGACTGGGTCTGATTCCTTGATGAAAAATATTCTTTTAGAAAATTTTTAGTTTTCAACAAATACAAAAACTTTGTTAAGAAAATTTATCTCATTTTTTCTTCAATCTCCCCTTTTTATTTGTTGCAAACCCCTGTTAACAAATTTTCAAAACCTCAGAATTTTTTCCACTCAACTTTTGTAAACAAATCATGTTTTGTTTTAAATTTATAAAAATATATCCTTTATCAAAAGAGAGTTTCCTGACACCACACTACTAGATAAAGTAATTTTTTGAAGGCATTCCATCCCTCGGTGGCATGAAAATTTTACTAGAATATAATGATAAAATCCAGTTTGCTTTTATCTTTTCCAATATAAATTTTCTTTTTTCTCCATGTAAAGATAAACTCCCCCTTACATTTATATTTTCCTCTATTACTTTTATTTTTATCTCCCCCATTATATGATAACCACATATTTAGAATCATGAAAGAAAGATAAGTAAAAACTTCAAACTTTACAAAGTACAAAGCTATTACTTTCTCTCACCCTTTGTCAACATAATCCAAGGCACGGTGGGGGTTATTACTTATGAGGTTTAGGAAGACATGGGAGGAGGATGAACATAATATTGCAGCCTCAATTCCACAAACATTATTTTGGTGATGATTATGTAAATATATCAGCAATATGATACATTTTTAAAATATATTCTACCAAAATATCTCTAGCAGCAACTTTATTTTTTATAAAGTGAAACATTATATAAATTTTTTTCGAGATTGAATGTTAGATATTATTCTTAGAAAGATCGATTAGACTCTAATTATCACAAAGTATCATCAATGGTTTAGAAACTAATACATCTAAATCTTGCAGCTAAACATTCATCCACAACATTTGAGTACAATCTTGAGTAGCTGCAATATATTTGGATTCAGCTATTCTCAAACTTATTAAACATTGTTTCTCACTATAAAAACTCCCAAAAAATTCACCCATGCTAAATTTTCCTCCGAAGGTTGATTTTGAATCATTAAAATATCCTACCAAATTGGCATATGTATAACCCAGATAATTCATCTTAAAATTTATTTGGTATAATAATCCATGTGAATTTGTTCCTTTGGAAATCGAAAAATTTTCGTTGGTGCCAACATATGTGATTATTTCAGATTACTTTGATACCTTCAACACAAATTCACAATATAGACAATATTAGACCCTGATACTATAAGATAAATTATTCTTCCTATCATATTTTAAAAATATTTTGGATTCACACTTTTTATGAATTCATATTTACTCAACTTTGTTCTTACTGAAATAGAAGTCCAAACTTCTTGGGATTATGCCATTCCAAACTTCATTAACAATTCCCTGGAATAAATTTCTTGACATAATAAAATGTATTTTTATTTTTATTTTCTTGAACATGTAAGACATGGAAGAAAGTTAATTCTCCCAACATTGATATTTCAATATTCTTCTTCATTTCATTAAAAAAAATTTAAAAACATCTCCTCTATCTCTATAAAAAATTATATCATCCACATAAACAATTAAAATTAGATATCCTTAGTACACATATTTCACATATTTGTTTCAATAAACTTTTGCATTAGAAAATTTTAAGATTCTCAAAAAACTATCTTGTTTTGAATACCATGCATGGAGATATTTTTTTAGACCATACAATGATTTATTCAATCTAAAAACATTGTTTTAATAATCATCAAGTAAAAACCGACAAGGTTGTTCAATATAAACTTCTTGCCCAATCTCAACATTCAAGAAAGACGACTTTACATCCATATGATAAACATTTTAATTCCTATGTGTGGCCACTGAAATAAAAATTATAATGGTTTCTAATCTTGCAAATGGGGAAAACATTTCTTCACAATTAACAACTTACACCTATGGATAGTCATTACAATCAATTATGGATTTGTTTCTTGAAACTTATTCATGTTCATTTAACTTTTTCCATAAAACCACTAGTTTTTTATAACTTTTTTATTTTTTGGATATGAAAAAATTTCATATTTTTCATTCTTATCAATCTGATCCAACTCCTAATTCAAATAATCCACCCATTGTTTGTGTTTAATAGATTCTGAAACTGATTTTGGTTCAACTGTTGAGATAAGTGAAGTCTGATTTTATAATATCAACTTCCTTCGGGTCTGAACCAAATCCTTATTATTGAAAATTATGATTTCATATTCAACATGTTTTTTTATGGTAGGAAATTTCAGTGTTTATTTCCTATCTAAACTTTTTTCATTCCACGCATTTTTTTGAATCTTGATAATGATGTTTTGACTTACTTTCACTATTATTAGAAATATCTAGTTTAACCTCCTTAGTATTCTTATGAAAATTTTTATTATCAATTACTTTCACATTATATGAGTCCAAAAACGTTTTAAAACATTTTTTCCATCATTTGTAACTTATTCCATTTGGAGAATAACCCATAAAAATTCATTCCCCATCTTTCTCATCAAACTTTCCCACATCCAAATTTTTTATTTTGAGAAAAATGGACTTCTAAAAAAATTGAAGTATTTCATGGATGGTTTTTTGTTATACCACATATCACAAAGAGTCATGTTGGGTTTTTATCCTAACAAGCATCTATTTTGAACATTTAAAACATTACTAACAACTTATCTACAATATAAATTTGATATTTTGTATTCTTCTAACTGAATTCTTCCAATTTCCACCAAGCTACTATTATTTCATTCTTTAACTCCATTTTTTATGGAGTATATTGAGAACTATACTGATGTTTGATACCATTTTTTCTCAAATATTCTTCAAATAATTTCTTGTGAATTCGGTACAATTATCAATTCTCAACTTCTTTATAAAATCCCTCATTTCATTCTCAACTGCTTTTCTAAAAAACATAAACATTTCTATAGCCTCTGAGTTATGTTTCATAAAGATGATGTTTTTCATTCGAGTTAAATCATAAATAAAACTGATAGTGTAAATATTTTTTTGTGGATTGATGTCCCTTTGGCACACATAAATTAGAATGAATATGTAACACCCCAATATTTCATTGTACATTATCTCTTCAAATTAATTCAATAACTTGTGTTACACGCAACACCAAGTTCAAGCGCACCACAACTTACCAAACTAGCTGCTTAAAAAGCAGTTATGAATATTATTAACTGAATTTCGAATTTTATATACTCAATATAATTTAAGAATCCATGTTATGTTTTTCTTAGACATAATATAAGAACAATTTCATTTTTTTCAAATAAAAGAAGTATTTTAAAAAAAATACAATTTTACCGCCTATTTAATAGAGAATCCTTTTTAAAACAAATATTTGAAACATTAATATATTCAATTAAATTAAATTAAATTCTTCTTTAGAATCAGGTCATAAATAATTTATTTTGGATATATTTTTGGTACTTTTCTTATAACTTTCATATTTTGATGAATAGTGAAAAATACTAAATTTTAATTGAAAACAAAATTTTTAATTGAAATAATTTATACTGTTAAATTATGCATTTGAATGGTTTGGAAGGATAATAAGATTATATTTTTATTATTTAATACAATTTTGGTCATTATAAATAATTTCACATTTAAAGTTTACATAAACACATGTCAATCTTTTGATAGTTTTTACTTTTAAAAAACCCGCTTTTTGGTTTTGATAGCGGGGTTTAATTTTTAATTAATTAATTCAAATTATATATTTTTAATTTTCAAAATTTGAATTCATTTTTGAATTCATAATATCAAAAATAGCATAGGGTAATTTTTTGGTATTTTTCTAAAAACATTCTATTTTTAATGAATAGGGAAAAACAATGCATTATTGTTTATAACCGACTTTTTATTTAAATAATTATTTATTTTATTTAAATTTATTTTAAGTCAAAATAAATATATATAAAATCTATATAAGTTCAATTTAATTCATTGGAATAATTTTATAATAAAATTAGATGTATAAAATTTTATTGAACTTTTTACCATCTTTTACGCACCTTCTAGGAGAATTTTAAAATTGGCATAAAACAAAATTTTACCGCTTTTGTGAGTTAAATTTAAAAAATCTTAGAGACATGGTTAATACCAGTAAAAAAATTTGGTTCAATAAGATGAAAATAATTTTTGGTGAATAGTAACTTTTGACTTATATTTACCACGGTTAAAAGTAAATAGGGTAATTAATGGTAAAAATGATATTATAATTACCCTAACACATGTACTAATTCTACTGGATAAGTTTATTTCAACGAAAAAAAACCGTAGGAAAAAAAATATGATCCTTTAGGTCCACTTGGATTAGATTAGAACATTTATTATTATTTTATTTAAAGAAGAGTTAAAAGTGTTAAATTCAATGTTTAATAACTAAACCATTTTTAATATAGGGTCACACATAAGATAAATTAGACTATAAATATTCATTAAAAATATAAAAATATTTCCTACATAATTTTATTTTATTTATAAATTTTAGACATTAAATAATTAAATTTATTTATGACCCAATGATGATGTAGTAGTTACCTTATTAATAAAAGAATCAAATAAATGGTATCATAAATATAAAAATAAATATAATTTCAAAGTTTTCATGATATCCATGAATTATCTAGGTGAATATGACATGTTATCATTGATATAATGTATTGTATTCAAAGTAATCATGCTTTTCTGACTTTCACAAAAACAAAATACCAAATAGTGTCAAAATTGACATAAATGAGTTTTTAAAACAAATACTATATTATTAAATTGTATCATAGTCATAAAAGTATAAGGTTGTGCAAAAGGAATCTTATAATGATATATATGTAATTTATGAACCACTTGGGGTTCTATTGGAAATTAATAGTAATTTTATTAACCATATAATATAAAAATACAAGGTGACATGGTAAATATTAAACTATTTAACTAAGAGTTAAATCTAAAAGATAAGGTTAATGTGGTAACCTAAACTTGTCTAAAACCAATTGGTTTAGAGGATTTATACCCATAACTACCTAAGTCTCTAAATAAATTCATTTTTATCCATTATAAACCAAATATGATTGAATAATAAAATAATAATTCAATCTTTTCCTAAAGTGACCCTCAACCCTCTTATAAAAGGGTACTCCACCTCTTAATTTCACACCTCCAAAGCCATTTGGATCATCCAAAACCTACAAAAATATCTTTCCAACTTCCCTAAATTAAACTTGGATGCCCTAATTTTATCAGAAATCTAACCTAAGCAGCCCTTTTGATCAAATCAAAAGGGAACACCTGAAGAAGAGGTAATAATTTCACCACCCTCTTTCAAGTTCTTTTCTTCTTCAACTTCCTCTTTCTTTGTTGTTTCCATACCAAAATAAAAACTCAAGTACCTTATACATACTTTGATGTTATTATAAATATGGTACAACCATATTCATTATTATATCCATCCTATAAATGACAATGTCACCATACGTGCGTACATACGGCTTACCGTCTCCACACCGTGGTGTAGTTTGTTATTCAAACACTTCATTATTTGGATACATATAATAATGATTATAACAGATGTAAATAATAAATATAAAATGTTAATTATTATTTATATATGATATACCTTCCAATTTCACACCATTTAATCATTAATGAAATGATATCGTCGCTCGTGTGTACATACGGCTTACTGTCTCCACGACGCGATGAGATTCATTTGCACATTCACCATTCAACAATTATTATAAAAATATTTATTATTAATAAGTATTTAATATTTGAAATAATAATTCTAATAAAAAAATGTATATATATATAAATATATCTTATTCACTTAGTTCAGTTCAATACGATATGAAAATGGAAACAACGTTTACGCGTACGTACGACCTATCGTCTCCATAATTTGTGTTTTTCTATTTCATATATCTGTCTATTATACATATTTATATTCTAAATATATATGATATATAAATCATGTTTTATATTCTATAAGTATTTAAATCAAGATCTAAGTGATACGATCATGAATAACATGTTAAAACACGTACGATAAATAAAGCGATTATTACCCGAAATGTTAATTTAACATAGAAATTATTATTAAATGGGTAGTATAAAGTAATAAATGACTCTTGTATGATGTTATAAATATTAATATGGTTTTGGTATTATTTAATAACATAATATGGTCATTATACAAGAAGTTAAATGTACCCAATACTAAAGTTAAGTACATGGTAAGGGTTACTTCATCAATCTCATTATTATCCGACATTATTTATGTGTAAGTATTTATTGGGACATGTGTATCATCGATACCAATATATCATAAAAATGTTTTCAAAAAGAAATATTTTAAGGTTTTATGGGAGGGGATATTGAACTAGATCATCATTTTATATGTTTTAAAGATTTATCTTTCTAAATCCTTTTAATTAATGTTCAGGTTTTCAAATTGATTTTAAGGATTTATTTATATGGACATAAATGTTTTGAAATCATAATTCATTTCAAAAGTTTCAACGTGGTTTGGTTCAATTTGATTCAAAAATCTATTTTCAATTACTTCATTTATAAATGTGTGACTTTTAAATGATTTTACAAAAAGGGATATTTCTCTCAAAAAAATTTACTGATCATTTTCAACTATGTTAGCATCCTTTATTGGATACTATTCTTGATTGAGGTTGATTTATTATAATACTATATTCCATATTGTATTGAATGAGTTATGATATCTTTGACTGTGGATGTTCTATTTTTATACCATTCATGGTTTATGGTTAATGTATTAACATTTGGTATGTTAGTTTTAATACGAATGTTTATGTTATGTTTTAACTTTTTCATATGAGGAATGAATTGGAATTAGTAAGTGATGGGTGGAGCCCACTATAGCTCCTCGATGCATCGGTAGGTCTCATGAGACAGACTAGTGTCTTGGTACGAAGTCATGACAAAAATTTTATTTGTAGTCATGGCACGAGAATTTTACTATGTGGTAATGATTTCCGACATTAGGCATTCCCTCATTATGAAATTTGTTATTACATGTGATTATTCGAGTAGTATAATATCCATGTTCATGTTTATATGGTGATTTTTTATTTATTTTTACCATATTATGTTAATGTTTTCTATTTAAAATACTGATGTTTTTATTATACATATTTCCTTAAAATATTATAAATTCTTCTAAATTATTTACCCTTAATGAGCATCTGAGCTCACCCCTTTAAAATGTTTAGTTTTCCTAGGATTACAAGAAGTGTATTATGTTTGATATGCATGGTTAAGTTAGGGGAATAATGGTGTTCTCAAAAGATTATTTATGTTATTTTTTATGTTATAAATTATAATGTAACACTCACGTATGTAATCTATTTTCCAAGACTGCTAAACCGATCAGTCCTTCAGGACTTCATTACTTGTAATCATGTCAATGTATTAAAATATTTCACCGACTTTGGGTAACTAGGGTCGGGGTGTTACAGTTCGTATCAGATAAAGTTTAGTAAAAACCTTGGAAACTATATTTAGATAAACTCTTATTATATCACATTACTCTAATATAGACTTTGAGAATTAGTATAGAGGAATTTACTAGAATTTTTGTAATGTAGAGATTTTGGGTATTTTCCAAGAAATACATCCATGTCTGGATACGATCAGGTAGAGGTGGATCTGGAACAGATGTACCTAGGAGTGAAAAGTCTGAAAAAGGATTTTTGGGCTTGACCCGGGGTATCTTGGTACACGACAACGGTCCTTGCAGCACTCTTGGTTATGAAACTCCCAGGGGATATGATTTGGATAATTCGCATTTTCATTATAATCTATTTTAAAGGATTTAGGAGTAAATACTTCCCCAACAAGTTTTTTTATGATTATAGATTATATGCATAATCTTTTCAATTTACGTTAGGTATTTTACAAGTTTGTAATTATGTATTGTGATTCATAAACTAACCAAGTGTATGCTATTATTTAGAAATGGTTCCTAGTATAAGGAATGAGAATTCCAGCGTTACACATGATCGAAAGAATAAGAAGGATCATATCTTTCATAGTTTTAAGACAACATTTAAAAGGGAAATAGTGTTCCGCATATTCTAATCTTATGAAGAAATAGTGTCTTGTGTTAGTAAGATAAGTGAAGAATTATATGAGTTATATGGATTTGAAGGGAAATAGGAGAAGAAAAAGATGGAAGAGAGAAAGATGGATAAAGGGAAGAGGGGAAATATGGATTTAACATATGTGATAACTGTGGAAAGAAACACCTTGGTAAATGCTTGAAGTGAATGGGAGTTTGTTATAACTGTGGAGAAAAAGGACACCAAGTACATGATTTCAAGGGTAAGAAAAAGGATTCTAGAGCACAATGCTTCATCTCTAAGGAGTCGGGTCACTACATGAATCAATGTCCCAATCATCAGAGTATACCCAAATGATGCTATTGGATAATAATCGAGTTATGATACTACCGCAGATGAAGAGGAATGATTAGTGTTCTTATTTTTTTATTAAATAATTGTGTCATTTGATCATTGCATTAATTATGTACATGTTATAAGAATTATAGAGTATATAAGGATTATACTACAGTACTATTTAATTAAGGACTTGAGATTGTGTGGAACCAAGAATAGTGACTCAATAGAAGGTTAAATGTTTTGGAAAATATCTGGTTGAGAGCTAGATAAAAAATAATATGGTGCTGATACTGAGGTAGTGATTTTGGAATAATATATTATTGATTTGGATAAATTATATTTGATATTCTTGACTACCTTGAAACTGATTAATGATTTGTATATTCCATCATTTTTGGAGTTTAAAAGATTTTTGGATAGAAGGAGTATATCCAGTATTCTATAAGGAATAAGGGAGGATGACTATAATCAATAAGGTTTTATGGTAATTCATGGTATAGTATTTTAAAATAATACATGATGAAGGTATTCACATGTTATTACGTAGAAAAAAGGATCATCATTGTGTACACCTTCCTTATAAATTTTGGAATGTGAGTTTGGAAAAAATTATTTTGGATAAGTCTAAAGGTTGGAATTGATTATGTTTGACATTGGATACTATTATTAAGGTTAAATAATTTCTTGAGATTATTTTTGGATTGTCATAAAAAGGAAAACCATAAGGTCAGGAAACAACCCGTCACATCCGGCAAGGCTGTGAGACTTCAACACACAACTAAAGGGCGACAAGGGTGGATCACCTACCACTGGCATACGTGATGTCCTAGTTTTTATAATGTAGTTTTTTCTTAAATATTATGAAAAATGAATTATAAATTCATTATTTTTGGAACCCTATATGATTAGGATAAATAGAACATTTTTGAATTATATTATCTTTTGGAGTGAAAGATGAGTTTGTGGTAGGAATTAGTTGAAGGATGAAACTCTACTCATCAAGTATATACTTTTTTCCTCTTATTCTATAAATAAATTAATTCTTAAACTTTATGGAAGGGATATTAAAACCAAAAATGTGTTATCATAATAACTTATGTTTCGTTGAACTGATGATATTTTAAACCATCATAGATTGATGGCTTTGAGGCCCTCAATTTTACACTGGTTTTTTGATTGATGACCTCAATCACTCCCTATAAATATTTAATATTATCCTCCAAATATGTGTCTCTAATTTACACCAATGTTCTCATAATCGAGATCATAATTTGGTGGTGACATTTTTATATCTTTTTCCCTCTTATTAAAACTAAATTTTATTAACCCAATTTTTTATGTGGGTTTTACAGAAAGGTATTTTTCTATTGAAAACCTTTTATTTTCAAAGAAAAATTTCAAATTTTGATGATGCAATTTATTGAATGAGTGTAGAATGTGACACCCCAATATTTCATAGTACGTTATCTCTTCAAAGTAATTCTATAACTTGCACTACAGGCAACACCATGTTCGAGCGCACCACGACTTACCAAACTAGCCGTTCAAAAAGAGGTTTTGAATAATATTAACTGAATTTTGAATTTTATATACTCTATATAATTTTATAACCCATTTTATGTGTTTCTTATACATAATATAAGAACAAATTCATTTTTTTCAAAAAACGAGAAGTATTTTTCAAAAAAATGAAATTTTACCACCTATATAATGGAGAATCCTTTTTAAAAAAATATTTGACACTTTTATATATACAATTTAATGAAATTAAATTCTGCTTTAGAATCGGGACATAAGAAAATTTGGATAAATTTTTGGTACTTTTTTGATAACTTTCATATTTTGATGAATAGTGAAAATACTAAATTTTAATTGAAAAAAAAATTAATCGAATTATTTTATAGTGTTAAATTATCAATTTAAATGGTTTGGAAGTAAAATTAGATTATATTTTTGTGATTTAATACAATTTAGGTCATTATAAATAATTTCACATTTAAATTTGACATAAACACATGTCAATCATTTGAGAGTTTTTACTTTTTAAAAACCCACTTTATTGTTTTGAAAATAGGAATTAAATTTAAATTAATTAATTCAACTTCTATATTTTGAATTTGGTAAAATATAATTATTTTTTGAATTTGTAATATCAAAATTATCTTAGGGTAAATGTTTGGTATTTTTCTGAAAACATTCAGTTTCTGATGAATAGTGAAAAACACTACGTTATTGTTTAAAACCAACTTTTTATTTAAAAAATTATTTATTTTATTTAAATTTATTTTAAGTAAAAATAGATAAATGGTTAATATCATTAAATAAAATTTTGTTCAATAAGATGAAAATAATTTTGGTGAATAGTACCTTTTGACTTTTATTTACCACGGTTAAAAATAAATAGGATAATTAAAGGTAAAAATGATATTATAATTACCCTAACACATGTCCTAATTCTATTAGATAAGTGTATTTAGACCAAAAACAACCTTATGAATAAAATATTATCCTTTAGGTCCACATTTATTAGATTAAGACATTTACTATTATTTTATTTAAAGAAGAGTTAAAAGTATTAAATTCAAGGTTTAATAACTGAAACATTTTTAATACAAGGTTACACATAAGATAAATTCGATGATAAATACTCATCAAAAATCTAAAAATATTTTCTACATAATGGTATTTTATTTATAATTTTTAGACATTAAATAATTAAATTTATTTATGACACAATGATGATGTAGTAATTACCTTATTAATGAAAGAATCAAATAAATGGTATTATAAATATTAAATTAAATATAATTTAAAAGTTTTTATGACATAAACTAATTTTATAGGTTAATATGACATGTTAGGGTCGATTAAATGTATTTTTTTAAGTAATCATGTTATAACTTTCACAAAAACAAAATACCAAATAGTGTCAAAATTGACATAAATGAGTTTTTTTTAAAACAAAAACTATATTATTAAATTATATAATAGTTCTAAAAATATAGGTTTATGGAAAAGAAATATTATAATGATATATATGTCATTTATTAACCACTTGGGGTTCTCTAGGAATTTTATAGTAATTTTATTAACCATTTAATATAAAAGTACAAGGAGACATGGTAAATGTTAAACTATTTGACTAAGAGTTAAATAAAAAAGATAAGGTTAATATGGTAACCTAAACTTGTATAAAACCTATTGGTTGAGAGGATATATATCCATAATCACCCAAGTTTTTAAATAAATTCATTTTTATCCATTATAAATCAAATATGATTGAATAATAAAATATTAATTCAATCTTTTCCTAAAGTGACCCTCACCCCTCTTATAAAAGGGTACTTCCCCTTCTCTTAATTTCACACCTCCAAATACATTTTTATTGGCCAACCCCTTCCCAAATATCTTCCCAAATTCCCTAACTTAAAATTTGAGGCCTTACTTTGATCAAAAATCTAATCTAAGTAGCCCTTTTGATCAACTCAAAAGGAAACACCTGAAGAAGAGATAATAATTTCACCACCCTCTTTCAAGTTCTTTTCTTCTTCCACTTCCCCTTTTTTTGTTGTTTCCACAAAAAAATAATAAATCCATTACCTTATACATAATTTTATGTTATTATAAATATGTTAAAACTATATTCATTATTCTATCCATCCTATAAATGACAGTCACTATACGTGCGTACGTACGGATTACCGTCTCCACGTCGTGGTGTAGTTTGTTATTCAAACACATAATTATTTGGATTGGTATAATAATGAGTATAACTGATGTAAATAATAAATATAAAAAGTTAATTATTATTTATATATGATATACCATCCAATTACACACCTTTTATTCATTAAGGAAATGATATCGTTGCTCGTGTGTACGTACAACTTACCATCTCCACAACGTGATGAGATTCATTCCCACATTCACCATTCAACGATGATTATAAAAATTTATATTATTAATAAGTATGTAATATATGACATAATAATGCTACTTAAAACATATATATATATATATAGGTATTTAAATATATTTTATTCACTTAGTTCAGTTTAATACAATTTAAAAACAGAAACAACGTTTATGCGTACGTACGGCCTACCGTCCCCATAAACAATGTTTTCCATTTATTATATCTATCTATTATACATATTTATATTTTATATATATATATATATATATATTATAAATCATTTTTTATATTCTGGATGTATTTAAATCATGATCTAAGTGATACGATCAAGAATAACAAGTTAAAACACGTATGATAAAGAAATCGATTATTACTTGAAATGTTTATTTAACATGGAAATTATTATTAAATGGGTAGTATAAAGTCATAAATGAATCATGTATAATATAATAAATATTAATATGGATCTAGTATATTTTAATAATATAATATGGTCATCATACAGGAAGTTAGACGTACCCAAAACTAAAAGAAATTACAAGGTAGGGGTTACTTTCTCAATCTCATTATTATCTGAGATTGTTTATGTGTAAGTATTTACTTGAACATATTTATCATCTATAAACATATATCATTAATTTTTTTCAAAATTAATCTTTAAAGGTTATATGGTAGGGTCTATTTAACTAGATAATCATTTTAAATGTTTTAAATATCTATCTTTCTTAATCATTTTAATTAATATCCCTGATTTCAAAATGATTTTAAGGATTTATTTGTATGGAAATTAATGTTTTGAAATGATAATTCTTTTCAAAAGTTTCATATTTGTATGGGACACTTTGATTCAAAAAATCTCTTTTAACTTACTTCCTTTATAAATGTGTGACTTTTAAAGGATTTCACAAAAAAAGTATATTTCTCTCAAAAAGTTTTATTGATCATTTTCAACTATGTCAGCATTTTTTATTGGATATTATTCTTGATTATAGTTGATTTATTATAATAAAATCTTCCATATTTTATTGAATAAATTATGATATGTTTTAATGTGGTTATTCTATTTTATACCATTCATTGTTTATGGTTAATGTATTGACATTTCGTATGCTAGTTTGAATATGAATGTTTATGTTATCTTTCAACTTTTTTATATGGGAAATGTAGTGGACATAGTAAGTGACAGGTGGAGCCCGCTATAGCTCCTCAATGCATCGGTAGGTCTCATCAGACAAACTAGTGTCCTGGAACAAGGCCGTGACAAAAAATTTATTTGTAGTCTTGGAAAGAGGCTTTGACAATGTGGTAATGATGTCCGGAGTTAGGCATCCCCTCATTATAAAATTAGTTATTATATTTGATTATTCGACTAGTAGAATATACATGTGCATGTTTATATAGTGATGTTTGATTTATTTTTACCATATTATGTTTATGTTTTCTGTTTAAAAGACTGATGTTTTTATTATACATATTTCCTTTAAATTTTATAGCTTTTGCTAAATTATTTACCCTTACTGAGCATCTGAGCTCACCCATTTCTTATATATTGTATTCCCAATATTCCAAGAACTGTATTATGTTTGATGAGCTAGGTTTATCTAGGGGAATAATTTCATTCTCAACTGATTATTTATGTTGTGTTTTATGTTAGAAAGTGTAATGTAACATTCATGTATGTAATCTATTTTCCAAGACTGCAAAACTGATCGGTCCTTCAGGAATTGATTCCTTATAATCATGACAATGTATTAAGATAATGCATCGACTCTGGGTAACTGGTGTCGGGGAATTACAGAATAATTTAATGAGGTTTTGTAGATTGAATCTCAATTCTCTTATGACTTTTGTTTTTCATTATTCTTCTTTTTAAATTAATACAAACATATTCATCTCTTCTTTTCAATTCTGGTAAATTCTGAACAGAATCATCTGTAGAATGTTTGTTCATACTTTTCTTTTCAAGGTTACCAAGTTTTTAGTGCCACAATTTGTTTTCATCTTCTACACTCAAGTGACATGAGTTGATTAATTCTTTTATTTTTAAGAGATTCTCACTGGTTATTTCCCCTTTTGTAATAACTTTTACATTTTTCACACTTTTGATAATACAAAAATATTTTCTAAAAAAATAATTTTTCATCATCACAATGTTGAATTACACTAAGTAAGTTCAGTTTTATCCCATAAATGGATAAAACATCCTTAGATTTCAACTTTTTGTCTTCAATCTCAGTTGTTCTAGTTGCTCTAATTCTTAAGGAACTATCATTTCCAAGGTACCTAATCTTGCATCATAACTTTAAAAATGTTTCAATATTTATATATCACCTTTAATATGTGAATAAAAACCACTATCAAGTATACATGATTTGTACTTTTACTTTCTTTCATAGATATCTCAAAAATAGAAGCTCTTTCCTCAAATTTATTCTTTTCATATTCCTTTACTTTCTTATCATGAGAAACTTGTTCCATAAAGAGTTTCATATGTCTTTCGGTATGATGACCAACCTGATCACATCTTCTAAAAACTTATTAAAAACATTATAATTGATTTTTATTGGAAATTTTCTAACATATTGAAAATTGAACTTTTCTTCATTCGGTATGTCATGAAAGTTACTCATTCTAATTTCACTATTTATTCTACATTTATCAAACCTTATTCAAGGTAGAAATATATTATGCCAAAAATTATAAGCTTTGTTCCCATAGATTCCACAACACCAACAATAGCCATAAAATTTTGATTTTAAATTTTAGAAAGTTCTTTTTTGTATAAACCTTGTAGAGGTTAGTAACTTCTCTCAGCAATAATATACTCAAGACAAGGACCATCTTTTCTTTAAGGCGAGTTTCCTACATTTATAGATTTTATTGGTTTATCTCATCCTTTTTCCACTCATGATTTCTCAATTATTTTTATAGAACCAGAAATGTTTAAAGAATTAGATGAAACATTATTTTTGGTAAGATAATATTTCACTTGATTCTTGTATTGATCCTTATTAGCAACATTAGAAGTCTCGACGTTTACTTTTGAAGATATATTGAAGTTTTCATTCATCTTCCCCAAGGACTCAAGACATTTTGATTGAAACTTTTTAACTTCTTCTTCCGTAGATTCTTGCTTCTTACTAATATCTTCAATAATATTTCCCTATTCATTAATTCTAATTTTGTGACATAAAATCTCCTCAATGTATCCTTCCTCCTATTTGATGAATATTTTCTTCTGTCAGCAACTTCTTCAAAATATTTATTAATTACATTAATTTATTTCTTGAGAGTTATATTTTTTTTCAAGACATTAAACAAGTTATATTATAAGATGATACTCTCTATAAAATTATTCACCACCTTTTTTTACTTTATGGGGAATCTTTTGTTTTCTCAACATTTTCAATGAATGCTCTAAATTTTTCTGAACATTCATCTACAAAATAATTTTATTCAGTTAAGTCTGATTCAACTTTCTTACACAACATAATTATTTTATTTCCAATAAAATTTTTCTTGTATTTTTTGGAATATATTTATTCATTATCATTTCTGTTTCACTTCTTCCATTGAGGTTTTTAATCAGAATCATCTCGATATTCTCCAAAATTATTCATGGGGAAATTCATATAAAAGTTTCTAATTCCACCAAACTGAAAACATTTGATAAGAAATTTACCTCAATACTTTCCTATTTCAATTATATATTTCATGGATATAAGATATACGAATTTTTTATTCAAATAATCATTCTCTTTATCTTTAGGCTCATAAGGATCAACTTCTTCAAAATCATGGATTTTCAACTTTCTTGTAGATTCAAAATCCACTTAATCTTTTATATTAATTTTAAACGTTTGAGATTTCATAATTTCATAATAAATAAGAATTTTAGGCATTTAATCAAGAGATAAATCATACTTATCTTTCTAATATGAAATTTTAGAATCAAACTTCTCTGGAAAGTTTCTATTAAGTTTTTTTACAATTGTAGAAACATCCAAGACATCTCTGAATCCTTTGATGTTGCAAAAAAATCATTTACTCTAGTGAAGTATTAATAAATTGTTTCTTCATCTCCCATTCTGATGTCTTCATACATTGTCTTCTAGATTATTAAATTTTATTCCTTAAGTTTAGTATTCCCTTCAAGAAAACATTCCATCTTATCCCACATACTATTTGAAGTATTGAGACCCATCACCTTCTGATAAACAATCTCTTATAAGGAAACAAGAATTGAATTTATAGCCTTTCCATCAAATTATATATTTCTCTTATCATCAAATGTTATAGGATCATATTTCTCAATAGGTGGAAAACCAATAATTGCATTAGAAACAACATCTAGGACAAGAAATAGGAGATAAGGAATCATCATATTTTTTCATAAATAATAATTTTTTCCATCAAATGTTGTAATTCCTCTAATGTTCATAGAATTTATATTATCCATGATATTGATTCAATAAGAGAAGCTGGCTTTAATACCAAATGAAGTTCCAAATGATTGAATAACAACTTAGAATGAGGGTTTGAATCATTTATTCACTTTTTATTAGTTTTAAAACATTTAGAAATATAACCCTTACACCTTGTTAAGATTCATTTACATATCAACTTTTCGTAAATACTCATGCATGAATAAGTATGATAAAAATTAAAGAGCATTTTATTTACAAGATTCGACCTCATTGTAAGAACCAACATCCTTTCCTTAACCAATCCCATGGGTCTATGGACATACACTATTATGAAGAAGTGAATAAAACTTCTATCAACTTGTATTAGAAACCTTCTATATCCCCATAGGAAATGTTATACTAAATCTCATCAATTTTCGATGTTTTATTATAAAACAATTGAGCTAAACAAAAGAATAAAGACTTTTTTGATATTGCTCCACAATTTCTCAGTCTGAATGCTCAGTTCGATTTGGTTGCATCCTATTTTCTAAATATGAAGTGTCTGGTTATGATTTTCTCAATCTGATGAGTCTAGATCTTATTCTCTCAGTATGAGGATTCTAGATCTGATTTTGGGAATACAATGATCCTAGATATGATTCTCTCAATACGTTGATTTTTTATTTGATTCTCAGAATATGATGACCCTGGATTTGATTCTCAAAATACGATGAGGCTGGATCTGATTCTCCAAATATGATGGACTCAATATGATGAACCCATTATCAATCTACAAAAACTAAAACTCTTCTAAAAAAACTCAATACAATCTTTCTCTATTTAATCGACTCAATATGATCTTCTCATTATGATATTTCTCAATCTAATAAACACACTTTCAACATTTTGATCCTCCTTATAAGATCTCTATCTAGAAATAAATTTCAATGTATTTCATCAGTGCTCCACCTTTTCCACTTGCATAAAAATTCACATATGAATGAATTATATAAGAAAGTATTTATAGGTGAATCCGAAATCAAAATCCAGAAACTTGAGAACATTCCCCACTTCTTCAAATTTCAAAAACACTAAAAATATCTCGCATTTGAACGTGAACTTTGAAATATTCCTCCCTCCTTATATTTCTCCTAGATCTATGAACAATATAATTTCATGTTTTCCCTCTTAAAATCTTCATAATACCTCTGGAATTATCTTTTTGAGTCTTATTCATAATTATCTAATTACAAATATATTTCCTTCTCAACACATTGCAAATTTTTTTTCCTTCTCAGCTCATTTTTTTCTATTTCCTTCTTGTATCATTATGAATTATGTTTATTTCTCATCTCATTATGATTAAATTTCCCATTATTATGGATTCCCCATTATGTTGGAAATTATCCACTCTAAAAAATGAAATTATTAAAACTTCACCATTATTCTTATTTATTAAAGATTCTACCTCTGATGGATATTTTATAATAATGGAATCCTCATTACAATGAATTACTCATTAAGATCAATTGTATTTGTTGAAAAATCCACATATAAACATTAAAGAGCTTCAAACTTCTTTATCCATTACTCATCGGTATAAATTATCTTTATTTCTAGAACTAATACAACCATTATGATTCCTCCATTTCATAAAAAGCTTTTATCAATATAGTTTCCTTGATTTTTGAGAACTTCATTATCAAAAATCATCATCTAATTTGGTTTAAAAATTATTAAAAATTTCTAACTCCTAACATAAATATATTTTTTTAAAAACTCTTTATCAATAATATGACTTCTTCACATAGAAAATTATGATTTTCTAACTCAATAACTTCATTCTTTCTCTGAGTAAGACAAAGGTAAATTTCCATCAATCAAATTTTTTTTCCTTTGATTCTTTTGGATCTAATGATATTCAACTTCATGTTGATGGACATGAATACTATAAAGTGTATAATCAAAAACTTCTTTCTTTATGAATTCTTCTATGTCCAGTGCAACTTAATCCAAAAACCTGGGACTAGAAACCTATGCCTGGAAAACAACCTCATTATGATGAAATGTGTCAGATTTTGGAATAAAAACATTCTTAAACAAAAAGGTTTTTTCCCAAAAATTTGAAAAAAACATTGTTAAAAACTTTATCACAAAGGTTCTTGAGGAAAATTTCCATTATGTACTTTCAATTGGGGTTATTTTTGCTTTATTTGATAGATTTCACTATTTCTTTGGTAAATTCATAGGGATTGTTTAATTGAAATGATTAGGGAAACTCCATTTTTTATCACATTTTTCATGGTGATTCCTACCCTCTTTCGAATGCACTTCTGAGGCCTAGTAGGAATTCCACATCACATTCTAGATTTTTTAGATGCATTCAATGGATGGAATGACTTGATCTTCTATATATCAATCTATTCGTTGTTGGGATTTTTTATTTTGTAGTGGTAGTGATGATCTCATCTACTAGGGTGCCTAATTGATTTTTTATTATAAGTTTAGAAGTTCAATATGCTCCAACCACACTATAATGGCTTCTTCTGAGTCCCCTGAAATTTTATACATTTATTTAAATATCAGATATTAAGGAGACAAGATTCATTGTCTCAATACAGTTTCCTATGTTAAACATAACAACAACTCAAGAATATGAAATAAAAATGGGTACTTTTCTACTATGATGGGTTCATTCATGGGGTTTTTGGAATGACAAAATTGAACCAGTATGCATCTTACCATGTACCCAACCAAAGATTCCCTAGAATATTAAACAATATACTGGTTTTTTCACTACAAACTTTCTTAATTTCATCTTGCCTCCCATATTCTATGATGATTCCAACGACATCGCAACTTCTTTCAGGTACACTTCCATTAGCTGTAACTCCCCGACCCCAGTTACCCAGAGTCGGTGCATTATTACATAACATTGGCATGATCAAAAAGGATCAAGTCTCTAAAGACTGATTAGTTTAGTAGTCTTGGAAACACTAGATATATTCATAAGTATTACATTACATTATAAGGTAAAAAAAACTTCAACAACATCTTGTCATCATAACCCCTCATAATATCCCTGCAGGTCATTCATAAATTACTTCTTCACATCCTGAGAAAAATAAAACATTGAAAGGGGTGAGCTCAGATGCTCAGTAAGGATAAAAATATAGCATAATCTTTCATATATAAGCATAAAAACTTAAGGAAATGTATAACTAAAAAAAAGCCTTTTAAACTTGAACTTCAGCATAATATGGAAAAGGTAAAATGAAATATATCCATTTACTTATTCACATGGATATTCTACTGGTCAAATAATCACATGAAATATCAATAACCACTTTCATAATGATGGAATGCATAATTCCAGACTATCATAACCACATAGCCAAGGCCTCGTGCCAAGACTACAAATAAGATTTTGTCAAGGCCTTGTTCCAAGACACTAGTTTATATCATGAGACATACCGATGCATCGAGGAGCTATAGCGGGCTCCACCCGTCACTTACTAAGTCCAATTCATTCCTCATATGAAAAGTTTTAAATATAACATAAACATTTGTATTAAAACTAGCATACGAAATGTCAATACTTGATCCACAAACCATGAATGGTATAAAAATAGCACATCCACAATCAAACATAACTCATTCAATATAATATGGAATATTGTATTGTATCAGATTAATCACAATCAAGAATAATTAATGATATTGACATAGATTAAAATAATCATCAAAACTATTAGAGAGAAATGTCCCCCTTTTTCTTGAAATCATTTAAAAGTCATTATATTTTTCAAGAAGCCATTTAAAAATAGATTTTTCTTGAATCAAAGTGTCCCATACCACTTCGAAACTTCTTAAAGGAATTTTAATTTTAAAATATTAATACCCATATAAAGAAATTCTTAAAAACATTCATGGACATTAATGAGAAGGATTTAGAATAATAAATCTTTAAAACATTTTAAAATGATATTTTAGTTAGAGTTCCTAACCAAAATAGAGACACTTAAATACAAATAATTGTGGTAATCAAAACATTGCAATATCATGAGAATAATTAGATTCATGATATACTTTGTCAATTTACATTATATACACCATATAATAGTGATTTGGTGTATAACAACAAAGAAGTCTCAATGGAATGTAAATTGAGATGAATTCTCTTATAAAGACCATATCCTTAGGTTAAGGATAAATCAACAACATAATTATGTGTGGAAAATATAAATACACTCAATATAATTGGATATTCAGTGTAAATAAATCAGAGGACATTAACACATATTCTTGTAAAAACAACACCAATGAATTATATATTTAACTCAACAAATGGAGATTGAGTTAAAATTACTCTTATCAATTTCAAATCGATGACTTGAGAATTTATCAATGGAGTGATTATGTGTATCAAAATTATATCCACAGAAAGGGGAGTGTAAATTTTGACATATGAAAATGAATATTGATTCCACACATAATCTTGGAGTAAAATAATCAATGAAGTTTGCGTAAAGCCGAATAAATGGAAATAGAAATTTTAAATTCCCTTATCAATTTGGTAACTTATGAAAAATATGCCCATGAAAGAAGGATAATACAATGATGATGTAAATATCCATAAATTAAAGTATATTACAAAATGAATACAATCATGGGCAGTACACACACCACATGCAATAAATAAGAGGTGAACAATGGAATTCTCACGAAATTAAAAGTGAGATAAGAAACCCCTTACTTTGTACTTTTTCCTTGGTCGAATATAGGTTAACCTCCTGTATAATGGTGAAATAATTGTTATTGAATTATAAAAGAATCATTTACATTAATATGATATCATATATGATCTTTTAACATTGATTTGATAATAATATCTTAGTATTATCTTCGTTTCGGGTGTTAACGGATTCGTTTTCCTTTATATTATTTGTTATGCGAGCCATATTTGTTATAGATGGGATGTATATTATTCATATCCAGAATGATATCATGTATCTAAAAATTATTTTTATTCATCAAATGAAATTTAGTCTTTAATGGATATGATGGGGAGTGAATCTCATCGCGTTCGTGGAGATGGTAATCCGTACGTACACACGAGCGACAAAATCATCCTTCTGGTATTAAAATAATATATAATTGGATGGTATATCATATAGACAGAATTATTATCATGTTATATTTAATATTTACATGAATTATACATCATTATTATACCCATCTAAATAATAATTTATTGAATAACAATTACACCACAACGTGGAGACGGTAGGTCGTACGTACGCACGTATGGTGACATGTCATTCAAGGGATGGATAGAATAATGAATTTGTTTGTTCAATAATTATAATAAAATCACAGTATATAGAATATACTGGAGTTATTATTCTATAATGGAAATAACAAGGAAAGAATAAGTTGAAGAAGAAAGGAACTTTAAAGAGGGTGGTGAAGACGTTACCTCTTCTTCGGGTTCTTCCTTTTGATTTGATCAAAAGGGATCCTTAGGTTGTCTTTCTGATCAAACTAAGGCCTTTAGGTTGAATTTAGGGAAGTTGAGAGAGTATTTGGGCAGGGTTTGGATGAACCAAAAGGCTTGTAATGTGTGAATTAGTGAGAAGGGGGGGGGGTGCCCTTTTATAAGAGGGGTGAGGGGCACCTTTGGAAAATCTAGAAATATTATTTTATAATAAATTTATATTCAGTTTTAATGGATAAAAAGTGGATTATTTAAAGGTTAAGGTGGGTATAGGTCAAAAACCACTCAACCAATAGATTTTATACAGGTTTTGATCATTATATTAACCTTATCTTTTAGTTTAAACTCTTAGTTAATTAGATTGACATTTACCATGTCACTTTCTATTTTTATATTATATAGTTAACAAATTTACCAAATACATCCAATCGACCCCCAAGTGGTCTATTAATGATACAACTATAATGATATAAGTATCTTGGCCGAGTCTTATATTTTTAGGAATTGAATATCAAATAATAATATAATATTTTTTTTAAGAACTCTTTTATGTCAATTTTGACACTATTCAATAATTGATTTTTTTTAAAGTCATAAAAACATTATTAATTCAAAAAAAATTCATTTAAGAAATACTAACATGTCATCCTAAACAATAAAATTCGTGTATGTCATCAAAACATTCAAATTATATTTATTTTAACATTTATAATTCCAATTATTTGATTCTTTCAACAATAAGGAAAATAATGCATCATTATTGTGTCATAAATAAATTTAATTATTAAATGTCTAAAAATTATAAAAAAATACCATTATGTAGGAAATCGTTTTAGATTATTAATGAATATTTATAGTCGAAAATACAACATATATAACCCTATTTAAAAATTGTTTTGCTAAAAGATATAAGCTTATGTCATTTTTGTATTTACATTAACTTAATTAAAATAAAGTGTCCCTATCACCTACAAGTGGCTCCATGGGGTCCCAAAATCGACCCAAATATGACCATGGTTGGAAATATATCCACCAATAAGGTTAGGACACGTTTGGAGTAATTTATTATTATTATAATATTATTTTTTAACCCTTATTTACTGGATTTACCCTGTAACCATGGTAAATAAAATATTTACCGAAGTAATTATTCAAAATGTCTAAAAATAAAAGATACCTATTTCAAAAATTTCGACATCATGATTCCAAATATGGAATCCATTTTTCCAAATTCAAAACACAGAAGTGGCAGAAATTAATTTATAATTAATTCCCGATGTCAAAACAAAAAACGTGTTTTTAAGATATAATAACTATAAAAATATGGATACTTGTTTATGTCTGGTTTAATTGTGAAATTATGTCCAATGACCAAAATTATATTAAATGGTAAAAATATATTCTAAATATTCTTTAAAACAACTCAAATTCAGAATTTATCACAAATAATTATTTTGATTAAAAAAGTTGTTTTTAATTAAAATTTAGTAATTTTCACTATTCATCAAAATATGAAAGTTATCCAAAAAGTACCAAAATTTTACCCAAGGCTAATTTCGATATTCTGAATCCAAAAATGAAGTTCATTTTGAAAGATAAAATGTATAAAATTTCAAAAAGTGGGTGTTACTATTCATAACAGCTAGTTTTATTAGTTGTGGTGTGTGTTAGAACTTGAAGTTGCGTACAACACACGCTACTGTATTATTCAGTGAGAAGCGTACCATGGAAGCTTGGGGTGTTACATTCTCCCCTCCTTCAATAAATTACGTCCTCAAAATTTTTAAAATTGGGAATTGGAATATAATGGAAATTCCCCATCGAAAAAAGATTCAATAAAACTATCACTTTAAAAGAAAGAAAGAGAAGTACAAAGGTCACCCGAGATAACGTATACTAGGATTCCATGTAGAAAAACATGGATATGGATGATAAAATAAGTGTCAGGTTCTGATGGAGAGGGATAGAAAACATGATCAGGATAAAGTTAACAATAAGAAAACCACAAAGTTGTGTTGGGACAAACGGTCATTAGTCTCCCAGTAGGAAAAGTAAATGGACAACATTTTTTTTTGTTTTAAGTTACATTACATAAGGATGAGGAATTCATTTATTATATTGAATAAGAACATAATGAGGTATACTTACCTTTTAAGTAAAGTTTCATTCTTTAATAAATTTCTACTACTAACTCATTTTTAAATGATGAGTATTCAAGAAGACATGGTCACACTAGAAGAGCTAGAATAAACTTCTATAGCATCACATGATCCATGCAAGATAAACTATATATTTACCTTGACTTTAGAGATTAATCAAAACCAAAATGGTTACTATAAGATCTGATGATCCCCCAAAAGGATATTCCATTAAAGAAACACTAATCTTAATTTCTAAAATTAAACCAACAATACCCCAAAGATAAATAAATACAAATCAATAAACAATTGTCCTTAAAATCCTTCAATATAATCCAAACTAATATTGAAACCCAAAACTTAGAAGAATTTGGTTATGTAGTCTTCCATGTTAAATTGTATCTCCAAATGACATCAACTACTCTTAAAGTCACATACTTAAAAGTAATTAACCTAATCACATATTCTCTATTATAGGTTAATCATTCCCAAATCACTATAAATCCACAATAAAAACATTGATAAAAATCCACCATTACTCCTCAAATGAAATCCCATACTATTATATTTTCCTTGGGCATAAAGTGTTCCCAACAAAGCGAACATCTTCCAAAATAACATTTATCACTTAATCACCAAATCATTTTCCTATACTAAGGGTATTCATTTGATAAGACATAATATCCCAAATCAAATTATTATTGATCAATAAAATCATTTAACTAAAAATAATATTCACACTAACCAGGGACTTCATGTAGTCCAGTGGTAGGCGATAAATCTCAATTGCACTTTGGTTGTGGGTTCGATTCCCATAACTTTGTCTGATGTGATGGGTTGTCACACGGTCTGCGTGTTGTCCTTTTTCAAAAACTATATTTTATAACATTACCAAAATGATATAAATTCCTAAAAATAACCATAACATAATTTAACCACAAATGTTATCTCATACCTTTCATTTTCATCCCAAATTATAATAACTTGTAATTCCCTCAAACCCAATGATCATATAAAACCAAATGGTTATTTATAACTATATCCACAAGAGAAAAGATAATTCTTCCTCAAATATCATTCTCACATGTCAAACTGTAGGGTTACAAATACAAGAGAAAATTATTCTAATGTAAACCCATCAATAAGGATCACTAATAATTTTTATACATTTCTCAAACAATTTATTTCCACATAGCTTCTTCTTTGACCATGAAAATATCATATAGAATAGGGCATTCACTCGGGTAATGGCCAGGTCCTCTACACTTATGGAAAATGACTATAAATGGATTCTTGGGACCATTTTTATCTTCTTCCATAGTACTCTTCATTTTTCTTCGGAAGTTATTCACTTTATGTCCTTCCTTCCCGCACGTAAAGCATTTATTTGTCCCATTGAGACACTTTCCTGGGTGTCTCCTTCCATATTTCCTGCATGATGGAAATTGAGGATTCCTTTCTCTATGGCCTCCACTGCTGGAGATCTTATCATTCATCACCTTTCTCTTCTTTGTTGAGTCCGGGAATTTGTTAATATATATATTGTTGATAATATTTTTTGAAAATTAATTTGGCATGAAGAAGATATCTTTTACACCTATCAACATTCCATTTTGTTTCTCATTTCCACCACTGTTCTCACCTTGTACATCATTCTCAAAGTCACTATGACTTCCTTGGAATCCAGCCATTGACTAAAACCAAAAAGCATTGTGTGAGTAACAGTAGTCATAAAATCATTTAGAGAATATCATGTCATCATATTCTCAATTTGAAACACATTAGGATAAACCAAGGTCATTTACTCTCATCTTATATATAATACTTCAAATCGTTTTGTAAAGAAAATGTAAATTATCCTAAGCATATCCCCTGGGAGTGTCGTAACCAAGAGTGCGGCAAGGCCTGTTGTCGTGCACCAATTCCCGTTCGAGTCTAGATCAAAGCAGTGTTTTCGGGTTTTACCCTTAGGTACATATGTGCCAGAGCCGCCTCTACTTGCTCGTATCCATACAGGGATGTATTTCTCGGAAAACTCACAAAATCTATACAATACCAAAATTCTAGGAATTTCTTCTATATTAATCCTCAAAGTCTATCTTAGGGCTATGTGTTCTAATCAAAGTTTATCTAAATATAGATCCCATGGTTTGTACTAAACTTCCTATGATACCAACTCTAACACCCCGACCCCAGTTACCCAGAGTCGGTGCATTATTACATAACATTGGCATGATCACAAAAGATCAAGTCTCGAAAGACCGATTAGTTTAGTAGTCTTGGAAACACTAGATATATTCATAAGTATTACATTACATCATAAGGTAAAAAAAACTTCAACAACATCTTGTCATCATAACCCCTCATACTATCCCTGTAGTTCATTCATAAATTACTTCTTCACATCTTGGGAAAAATAAAACATTGAAAGGGGTGAGATCAGATGCTCAGTAAGGATAGAAATATAGCATAAGCTTTCATAGATAAGCATAAACACTTAAGGCAATGTATAACTAAAACAAAATCCCTTTAAACTTGAACTTCATCATAATATGGCAAAGTTAAAATTAAATAATGCCATTTACTTATTCACATGGATATTCTACTAGTCGAATAATCACATGCAATTTCAATAACCACTTTCATAATGATGCATGCATAATGTCAGCCTATCATAACCACATAGAAAAGGCCTCGTGCCAAGAATACAAATAATATTTTGTCAAGGCCTTGTTCCAAAACACTAGTTTGTCTCATGAGACCTACCGATGTATCGAGGAGCAACAGCGGGCTCCACCCGTCACTTACTAAGTCCAATTCATTCATCATATGAAAAGTTTGAAATATAACATAAACATTCGTATTAAAACTAGCATATGAAATTTCAATACTCAATCCACAAACCATGAATGGTATAAAAATAGAACATCCACAGTCAAACATAACTCATTCGATACAATATGGAAGATTATATTTTATCAGATTAATCTCAATCAAGAATAATGAATGATATTGACATAGATGAAAATAATCATCAAAACTATTAGAGAGAAATATCCCCTTTTTTTCTTGAAATCATTTAAAAGTCACTATATTTTTCAAGAATCCATTTAAATATAGATTTTTTTTGAATCAAAGTGTCTCATACCACTTTGAAACTTCTAAAAGAAATTTTAATTTTAAAATATTAATTCTCATATAAATAAATCCTTAAAAACATTCATGGACATTAATGAGAAGGATTTAGAATAATAAATCTTTAAAACATTTTAAAATGATATTTTAGTTAGAGTTCCTAACCAAAATAGAGACCCTTAAATTCAAATAATTGTGGTAATCAAAACTTTGTAATATCATGAGAATAAAGGGATTCATGATATACTATGTCAAATTACATTATATACACCATATAAAAGTGATTTGGTGTATAACAACAAAGAAGTCTCAATGGAATGTAAATTGAGATGAATTCTCTTATAAAGACCATATCCTTAGGTTAAGGATAAATAAACGACATAATTATGTGTTTCAAATATAAACACACTCAATATGATTGGATATTCAGTGTAAATCAATCATAGGACATTCACACATATTCTTGTAAAAACAACACCAATGAATTGGATATTTAACTCAACAAATGTAGATTGAGTTACAATTACTCTTATCAAGTTCAAATAGATGACTTGAGAATTTATCAATGGAGTGATTATGTGTATCAAAATTATATCCACAGAAAGGGGAGTGGAAATTATGAAATAAGCAAATGAATAGTGATTTCACACATAATCTGGGAGTAAAATAATCAATGAAGTTTGTGTAAAGTCGAATAAATGGAAATTGAAATTTCAAATTCCCTTATCGACTTGGTAACTTATGAAACATACACCCATGAAATAAGGATAATACAATGATGATGTAAATATCCATAAATTAAATTATATTACACAATGAATACAATCCTGGTCAGTACACACACCACATGCAATAAATAAGAGGTGAACAATGGAATTCTCACGGAATTAAAAGTGAGATAAGAAACCCCTTACTTTATAATTTTTCCTTAGTCGAATGTAGGTTAACCTCCTGTATAATGGTGAAATATTTTTTATTTAATTATAAAAGAATAATTTACATTAATATGATATCATATATGATCTTTTAACATTGATTTGTTAATAATATCTTAGTATTATCGTCGTTTCGGGTGTTAACAGATTCGTTTTCCTTTATATTATTTGTTATGTGAGTCGTATATGTTATGGATGGGATGTATATTATTCATATCCAAAATGATATCATGTCTCTAAAAATTATTTTTATTCATCAAATGAAATTTAGTCTTGAATGGATATGATGGGGAATGAATCGCATCACGTTCGTGGAGACGGTAATCCGTACGTACGCACGAGCGACAAAATCATTCTTTTGGTATTAAAATAATATATAATTGGATGTTATATCCTATATAAATAATTATTGTCATGTTATATTTATTATTTACAATAATTATACATCATTATTATACCCATCTAAATAATAATATATTGAATAACAATTACACCACAACGTGGAGACGATAGGCCATACGTACGCACGTATGGTGACATGTCATTCAAGGGACGGATAGAATAATGAATTTGTTCTTTACATAATTATAATACCATCACAGTATATAGAATATATTGGATCTGTTATTTTAGAATTTAAATAACAAGGAAATAATAAGTTGAAGAAGAAAGGAACTTTAAAGAGGGTGGTGAAGACGTTACCTCTTCTTCGGGTTCTTCCTTTTAATTTGATCAAAACGGATCCTTAGGTTGGCTTTCTGATAAAACTAAGGCCTCTAGGTTGAAGTTAGGTAAGTTGAGAGATTATTTTGTCAGATTTTGGCCGAACCAAAAGGCTTGGAATGTGTGAATTAGTGACAAGGGGTTTCCTTTTTATAAGAGGGTTGAGCGGCACCTTTGGAAAAGCTAGAAATATTATTTTATAATAAATTCATATTCGGTTTCTAATGGCTCCAAAGTGGAATATTTAAAGTTTAACGTGGGGATAGGTCAAAAATCACTCAACCAATAGATTTTATACAGTTTTTGAACATTATATTAACCTTATCGTTTAGTTTAAACTCTTAGTTAATTAGATTGACATTTACCATGTCACTTTGTATTTTTATATTATATAGTTAACAAACTTACCAAATAAATCTAAGCGACCCCCAAGTGGTCTATTAATTATAAAACTATCATGATATAAGTCTCTTGGACGAACCTTAGATTTTTAGGAATTGAATATCAATTAATAATATAATATTTGTTTTAAAAACTCTTTTATGTCAATTTTGACACTATTCAATAATTGATTTTTTTTAAAGTCATAAAAACTTTATTAATTCGAAAAAAATTCATTTAAGAAATCCTAACATGTCATCCTAAGCAATAAAATTCGTGTATGTCATCAAAACTTTCAAATTATATTTATTTTAACATTTATAATGCCAATTATTTGATTCTTTCATTAATAATGAAAATATTGCATCATTATTGTGTCATAAATAAATTTAATTATCAAATGTCTAAAAATTATAAAAAAAATACCATTATGTAGTAAATCTTTTTAGATTTGTAATTAATATTTATAGTCAAAAATCCAACATATATAACCCTATGTAAAAAAAATTCTAAAAGATATAAGCTTATGTCATTTTTGTATTTACTTTAACTTAATTAAAATGAAGTGTCCCTATCACCTACAAGTGGCTCCATGGGGTCCTAAAATTGACCCAAAGATGCCCATGGTCGGAAATGTATCCACCAATAAGGTTAGGATACGTTTTAGGGTAATTTAGTATTATTATAATATTATTTTTTAACCATTATTTACCGGATTTACCCTTTAACCATGGTAAATAAAATATTTACCGAAGTAATTATTCAAAATGTCTATAAATAAAAGTTACCTATTTAAAAAATTTGGACATCCTGATTACAAATATGGAATCCATTTTTCCAAATTGAAAACACAGAAGTGGCAGAAATTAATTTAAAATTAATTCCCGCTATCAAAACAAAAAGCGTTTTTTAAGATATAATAACTATCAAAAGATTGATACTTGTTTATGTCCAGTTTAATTGTGAAATTATGTCCAATGACCAAAATTGTATTAAATGGTAAAAATATATTCTAAATATAATTTAAAACTACTCAAATTCATAATTTATCACTATTACTTATTTCAATTAAAAAAGTTTTTTTAATTAAAATTTAGTAATTTTCACTATTCATCAAAATATGAAAGTTATCTGAAAAGTACCAAAATTTTACCCTAGGATAATTTAGATATTAAAAATCCAAAAATGAAGTCCATTTTGAAAGATAAAATGTATAAAATTTCAAAAAGTGGGTATTACTATTCATAACAGCTAGTTTTATTAGTTGTGGTGTGTGTTAGAACTTGAAGTTGCGTACAACACACGCTATTGTATTATTCAGTGAGAAGCATACCATGGAAGCTTGGGGTGTTACATTAGCGATATATTTTAGTATACGCCCTTATTACTCTAATCTAGTAGTTTTGAAAAATCCTCGTGAACCCTCCCAAACACATATCGTTCTACCATTCCACTGCTTTGATATCTTTATCAATAGAATGCTTCAACCAATATGACTATTTCCAATTCATTACAATGTCTGATGGACTACACTATATGATTTCAGGCATTAAGAGTATGATCAGAGTAGAGGGATCCATGAAGGAACCAACCAGGCGACCATTCCACCATTTAATGACTATCACACCACATTCATTCTAATCCACTTCATGAGATATAACGTGATATGATATTTCTTTTTACATGGCTAGTACACTGTGGATTCTTGGACACACACACACAATACATGTATCTATTGATTTCAATTATTTTATTCATGAATCTTTACTGACCTTGTGAGTAATCCTGTATGAGATACACACTTGACCCCATTGACTCGTGGAATCTAGGAATTTTAGTTTGATCCTTTACTTGGTCAGACAGAACAACAGGGAGCAGTGATCCATTGTATTTCATTGGTATTGAGTTTCCATTTGATGTAGTAATATCAAATCAATAAGGTCAACATTTATCTTCTTATAGTTTTAATAGAGTACTCATTTGGGGGAATTTTTTTCACATTCGATCAAGTCCAGTCAGTAGTATTGATTATATCCATCAGGTTTCATTGGATGTATTGGACACAAAACACACTTCTGGGGTAAGTGGTTGGAAAATTTCAATTCATGGTGAATGCACATGAACTCATATAGTTGATTTGAAAGTTATGGGAGAATCCCAGATCCAAGTACTCCATTTCACAGTGTTCTCACTAACCATATCCTCACTAAGATATATGAAGAATCCTATGAACTCACTGGGATACATGAATCATGTCATCCACTAATTCATGTTTTGTAGTTGTGGAGTATTTTGGAATGGACATGGGATTGATGTTTGTAAAAAAATAGGGATGAACATGGTATTCCCACAAACAGAAAAAGGATTCTATGTTCACCTGAAAGCATATCTCTTTTGGAGAATATATCTTGAGAACCCCTTTCTACATCCATGAAGCTACAATATAGGATGGAGAATCAAGAAAATAATAATTTCTCAAAAAATTATTTTTGAGAGATATAACCTAGAAATTGTTGGAGGTGGTGATAATTCTCCATCCCATATTGGAAATAAATGAGAGATCTTGGTGTTAGTAGCTTCTCTTATCACTGGTTTCAGTTCTTAGAGGAATGTTTTCAGACTCATACACTAGATTTTGACATTGAATTCAAGAATTGGATAGATTATATTTAGCCTTTAGAAACTCTCATCAAGCTCTTCGAAGATTTCTTTGGTAAAGGGGTATGTTTCAGTTATTAATCTTCATTCATTCTCTTATAGTGGGAAGAAGAGAGAAGCAGTGGTATGAAGCAAGAGTGAAGATATAGGTGAATAGAATTCTCTTTTGGGGAATCACCTTTGTGTATTCAATTTCATTTGATATAGACACCTTTTTCCGATTGGGATGAGGGTTATCAATTGGTAAGAATATTTCTTAGATTGTTTAGTTGCTAAAAGATTTTTCTATTGTCCATATTCAACTCTCCAAGTGAAAATATAGGATTCTTATATGGATTACCAGTCATCACAAGGATTATTATAGGAATTACCAGCTTTTATTGATAAAGTATTTCTTTTTGGTAATAAAGTCAGTTCATATAGTGATTCATGTGGGAAGTTGTTCATAGATTCTCTAATTTTTATAGTCTTTTCATATAAGATTTCCTTTTCTTAGTAGACTCAAACCCATTTTTTTTATAATTTCTTTGTAGAAATTAGAGGTCATATTTCTATGATATGTCTATTTAGGTATGTGTAGAGGACCTTGAGTGACCAAAACTAAGAAAATACACTGATATAACAATTTTTTGATGTTGTTGTGTATCTCTATATTATCTGTATGGATGGGACATATATGGCCTTTCCTACTGATAGTAATATGGTAAAATATGATATTATTAATAATAAAATGATAGTGACCTTCCTTTTTATTCTATGTTTAGTGATAAGTCTTCGATTCTGAGATTTAGATGTTCTCGCCTATGGATTTATTTTCAATAGGTGTGATATTTTTTCTCATGTGAACATAGGAGAAGGGATTTTACCCTCTTTTATGTTCTCCTATGTCTTTGAATCAGTAGTAAACCCTATTTAGTATTGGAAATTGAGACTTTTGAGAGTCGAATTCCCATGCTTCTCACAAATAGAATTCTAATAGACAAGCTTTCTACTATGTTTCTTCTAAACAATTACCCATTTGAAACAATTTAATACTGACTACTCTACTGCATTATAGCTTTATCGGTCTCATTTATTTTTTTAGTAGCTCCCAAGTATTTCATAATCCATTTAGCTACTATGACCTAGTTTTTTATTATTTTAAGCTAAATTAGAATTGATATGCTATATTATTTACCAATATCTGATAAGAGAATGCATTTCATATGATTCACTGTAATACCCACCTGTTCATGAGAGATATGAGATGGATCCCTCCATTATTAATGAAATGGTTCCATTTCCCTCTTTAGAGTAATTTTCTGATCTAGGGAAAGGAATATCCTATTCGAAAATAAAGTCATTAAATCTATCTCCTCTTTTAAGACACTTGATTTTATACATCTCTAAATTGAATGTAAGAAGAGAACTTACTGACTATGACTTATCCGATCAAGGACAAGTAGATCCTCAAATCTGTCTATTGTTTATAAGCCTCACTCGAATCACTAGAAAGAGGAAATTCTAGTATGAAATATAACTAGTAAGATATGTCTTGACCAATAAACCATAATCATCATGATTCATCAATTATTCATAATCTGTATGAGAAAATAGTAATAGCTTAATCTGAGGATAGTTTTATCCCTAAAGGTATTAATTATGAGTTAGGGAATTATATTTAATCATTATAATCTATTCTATTTCTTTTTTTATAAGGTGATACTTCAAATTTCCCACTCATCTGGTTCTCTCTTTTTTATCAAATACCTCAAGACCCTCGATATGAATTTGTTTTTCTTTTGGGGAGAAATCAAATAGAGTTTTGAGGTAATAGTTGGTCTTACGAATCACTAGGCCATAACTCCACCACTTTTCCTTGTACGATAATATTCAAAACATCCCACATCTCACCATATATTTGATGATAAATATTCCCACAAGAAGATATTTTGTATGGGATAATGGTCAGTCATTCTAATATTAGGGTAAGATATCCAAAAACCATAAATCAAGGGAACTTATCCTCTTTGGTTGATAACCTATTTTGGACTTAATAAGCCCACTATCCTAATAGAGTCCCATATTGTTCTTATTTAAGGTCACACCTCATGTTGGGTGAAGGGATTAGTTAAATATAACTCCGTTACATATAGGCTAAAATTAGAGTAGAGTACTGAGTTTGGGATTGGGCTTCGATATAGCTTGTTATCATGGTCTTTAATTATAACTATTCTCTCTGAATTCAATCTATATTATTTTTTAGGTTAAATATTATATTTTCAGATTAGTTCCATCAATAAATATCTCATAAACCCCTAAGCTGAATCTATATGGGGCCTTGTGTTAGGCCTAGATTGTGTTCATTATGTTTCACCTATGGTTTAACCCATACGTTACAATATTTTCATCAGGCCCTTGTAATGCTCTAAGAGGGATATGAGGCTTAGATTCGATATAGTTCAACCTACATTAGGATTTATCTAAGCCTACATCCATTTTTGAATAGGATATTTTTTGTATCCCCACTCATATAGAGTTATGTCACTTGGTTTGAACTTATTTCTTCTATTCATTTGATTACTTAGTGATGGGTTTTCTCCTTTTAGGATTAGTTTTTATCTCATATCATGTTATTATAAGATCATTTCTCTTATTAGGTATTACCTTGTGTACTTTGTGGATGTTCATATTTCATAACATGCAAGTTTTTCATTTTCCAAACATATCATACATCTTTCATATAGGATGATCAAAGAAATCACCTACGTGTTCATCATTTTCATGATAAAAGTCAATTATAGCATATAAAGAAGCCTACAAATTGATCTAGGTTAAAATAGAACTGACATTGTTAAATTTCTTTCAAAAACAATTACGATATAGAAGGTGTCCCAAACCAGGGTTGTGATGCCTCATATTGAGTACACAATTAAGACTGTAAGTTCATTTAAACAGTATAAGAAATACAATTATAAAGAATTAGACTATGTCTTGAGAAACTTGTTTTATTGGATTTTTTATTATATAATCAACGTGAAAATAACATTACAAATTTATATAGTCATTTATCACATCCATAAATCGAGAAAGACACATATGCTACACTAATAGGGGAGCACTACTTCATTAAAAACAAAAATACATTATTAAATGAATCTAAATATAATAGTGGGCAGGTCTGGTAATTATTTATGTTCGAACATTTATTAATTATTTTAATACAAATAACACCTCTATTATACTATTTATGGAGTAGAGGATGGAACAAGGTGATTTGAATCATATACTACTGGAATGAAACATATCCTTTTAACATAATTATGTTGTTTGTTGGGCCCTGATGGTGTAACTGGAATTTTTTATGGAATAAATCTAACCCCTTTTTTTGGTAGAGTGGGAAGCATCACTTTCCCTCATGTAGCTATGATGTAATTTAGAAAAAAACACAAGAAGAAGAAAAATGAAAATAAGTATTTTTCATATTCTTTCTATCATTAGAAAAAAAATATTAGATGTAAGCATCAAGGTAAGTGAAATAGATTATATACTACTATAGAAGCTAAATCGAAGGGGATGGATGAAAGTTAATGATAGAGTGATTGGTCGATTTTTTGGATGTTATGGATAACATGATTGAATAGTTGTAGGTCCTTTTAATCATGTTCCATATGTTCTTGGGTAGAGACTGTTGAACATCATTTGGATAGGATAAAGCTGTATTGGCTTAGGGATTTGGATGGATTTCATTTTCTGGTCTACTTGGAAGGGTTAACTAATTATGTATATAAGAATTCAAATAAGATCAGATTGTATGGGACTGAAAATCATTCAATGGAAGTTCGAACATCCCTTGATCTATTACTTATAATTATATATGATGAATTGTTCGTTTCTTGAAAAAGTAAGATAGTTGATTGTGAACCCTCCACCCAAAGGTGATTTTCTGAAATCTGGTCACTGGTAGGCTAAGATCCTTTCTAACTATCCTTTGAATAAAGCCAATTGTTTAGTTTTGGTACTCAAGTTACAACTCTCATAGAAATATTTTCTTTCAAGTGACAATAATTCCAATTTAAATAGGGAAAGAAGGTCATAGTGAAAGTGTTGTAGATAAAACTCTTTTCTTTCTATCATGTTTCTCCCTTTATCCCCCCAAAAAATCCTGAATCCCTTATTTCATTATATTATAGGAAACCCTGAGGAAAAATATATGTCAAGGAATGCTATGTGAATAGGTTTTTAATGCCCTCACCAAGTATCTATTATTTTAATAAACAATAATTTCAAAAAGAATTTGGAAGCAGTAGAGATATTTCTTCCTTACTCTCTATTCTTTCTCAAGTAAATATATGATAAAACTTGAGTTATATGAAACCCATTCCTATGAGTTGTAGATTTAGTTATCCCTTATCATCATCAGTATTCCTCCTCTTTATGGGATGTGAGATTGACCCCATGATATCTTCCTCCTTTTACATCCTTTTAGATGTTAAGGAATGCTTATCAATGTTTAATCTAGCCTTTTATCCACGATCAACAACTTTAATAGTTATTTTTTCTGCCCTTATTTCCTCTCCCAGGGTAGGAGCTCATTCTACATGTCCAAACACCAAATTTCTCATATTTTAAGACTCTCTTCCTTTGATTATAGCAACTGCATTTGATCGTTTTCCACTTCTATAAATTTTATTTCATTCTATATGAAGGAGATACTTTAACTTTACTTAGAGATGGGAAGTGGTAGATTATAGATTTTCTTTATTTTCTAATAAAAAAATATGTGGAAAGTAGTGTTATTTCTAAAAAAGGGGAGACTTGAAACTGACATAAAGCTTTCTTTACTCTAGAGGGTGCTTCCTGATTTAGACCAAATCAACCAAAAAAATCATCTAAATGGAATTTATTTATTATGAAATTAGTTGTTCACTCACTAAAAGATCAAAGCAATGTAACTCCTTGAATAGAGTCTTGATCCCTTTAAAGTAGGAAAGATGGATCAAATAGGTGTTTTGTGTGGTGCTATAATAGACCTTTAATTTTAAGTGAAATAAATAGTTGTAGACCCATACTGAAGATAAGAAATATATAATAAATAATAAAATAAAAAAACAATTAATAATGATCTAGAATCAGTAAAGGATCAACTATATTCCTGGTTAGTAATAACAACCTTAGAGGTGTTATCTAATCTTTAAAATATCCTAAAAGGATTCTATAAACTTTTTTAATGAGAGTTTAAAAAAATGGAGAGTCCCAAACCTTATTAAATAGTTTAAATCTATGTGGAATCAAATCAAAAATGATGTTTTTTTGACCTATAACCATGGATCTATTGGTACATATGGTTTGCTTGCAAATGAAATACCTTATAGAACACATCACTTTCTCTACGATTTCAGTGAAAATAAAGCTATAAATTTTATTATATATAATTTGATCAAGGAAAGGAATGTAGAAACTCGAGAATGAGGTGTATCAGGAGAGAGTTACTTGTGTGAATAATTTATATATGGGGATGATTGGGTGGAACTTAGGGATGTTAGGTTTAGGGAAGGATCGATTGGGTGTCTTAGATGAAATAAATATAGTTGATGATATGCTTCGTCATGTCATCAATGAGTTTATATTTTCATTGAGTCGAGTTCTTGGGTTGGTTGAATAAAAAAATTGGAATTTTTGAAATAGATTCACTTTTAACTTTCCTAAAAGGACTTGGGAAGAATCAGGTAAGTTTTCTCTACACTATAACAAAAGGACATAGGATCGCTACAATTCATAACCATCATCATGGTGTCCATCAAATTCAGGTGGGTGAAAGATTTTCAATACATGGAATATCATTTTCATCATTTTTATTCCATTTATCATGTAATCTATGAACCATCAGATGGTACTAGAAATAAAATATAATCTACATTTTCTTCATGTGAATTAGTAACCATGAGGTCTCATTTCTTGCTTAATAGTATATCCTATGTGTGAAATAATGGACATCCGATCTGGGAATGATAATGGTGAGGCCATTGAATGAGAAATAATGACGTCTATCTTGTACCTATAGTGTCAACTTGACATGTTGAACAACTATGATCATAATCCTTTCATCATTGATATTTCTGATAATTGGATCAGCCAAGGCTCAAGCTTAGTACCATGAGGTTGAAATTAAAACACTAAGTCTATTATCTAGTATGGGAATTCTATCCTTATCAAGAATTTTATAGGGAATATAATATCCTCTCTCTCTTTTTGTTGGGTATTGAATCAAATTAAAAGCTAGATAGGAGTGAACTCGATCCATCAGATATGGGGAATAGGGTTGTTAATAAACTTGAATGGGATGGGAAAAGGTGTTGAAATATGATCAACTATTGATCATAGACTTTTGTAGGATGGGTATATACCTAAGGGTGTTCCCTTAATTAGTATAAATAATCTAAGAGCAAAAAAGACATTTCAAACACGCACACATACAACCATGCAATACTTGTGCTTCTATAAAGTGTGGAGAAAATTGGTTCACTCCAAAAGATGAATTCTAAAGGGGGAATCATGTCAGATGGACCCCAACCCCTGTATTTCTCCTCTTCTTAATATATATCCTTTCACTAAATTTAAGGTTCCCAATATTGGCCAAAAAAACCAGGAACCTAAAAGTAAAACTACTTAGGTGATTGGAAAGACATATCCAAGTCGAACTGCATGAATGAAGTGTGGGAATAAAACATAAAGTAAAGGAATTGAATCCTTGCAATAGGGGGTATACTAGTCAAATCAAAGTCCATACGATCTTGAAAAAAAGGCATAAGTTTAAGGATGAGTTGGAAGGTTCGTCTCACCTAATGTGTGCTTTATTGGAATAGAATGACATCAAGGGAAAGTACACATTATCTTAATTCATCTCTATTTACAAATATTATTTTTCTAACCACTAATCAGTCCCATAAAAACTATTGAATCAAGGTTGAAAACCCCAAGGGTTGTGCCTCAATAGATCTATTGATAATGTATGGGGAAAGAAAACTAAATAAATTGTCCTATCCCAAAAAAATAGTCTAGAGTAAATGTTAAGCATTGGCCCATTAGTGCCATAATGTTTAAGTACAAGTACTTCGTGCCTTTCATTTTCAATTATTAGAGTATCCTAAATCCAAACACCACTACCATGTTAAGAGAAGAGAGTTTGGATGGCTATAAAAATAAACCCTTGTGGTAAGGAAAGGACTCAATAGTTCATAGCATGGGTGTGGCTCCCCTTTATTACTTCTCATACATATTATTTATTTTCATTTGACTGGCCCCCTTTGGTCCAAAATCTCCATACAAACTCTTTTATATCCCACTTTGAAGATAGGGCCTAAGAATACTATATTTTTTTAGTGGAATTAAGAAGGGAGTAGATCATGCCAGACCTGATAGATCATCCTACTTACCAGCGAGTTATCAGCATGCTCAATCACAAATCAGGTATCCCCCTAATATATTCTATCAGATTGTTATCTCATCTTGTCTCCCTTAGAGATCTCTATTCTCTCTTATATAGTATAGGGTTCCATTTTTTTCACAAGTTATCACATCTTGTTTCAAGTCCCAATAAAATAATATTTCCCACGACCTTCAGATAGCACCCCTTCACATGTCGTTTCGCTACTCTTGGACATAAACACCAACTTAGGAACCATCCATAACTTCACATTTAAATTCAAATTCATATTTGGTATGAGTCTTGGCCATATTACTTCATCATAGTCTTCTTCTTCTTCATAGTTTCCCTAGGATTTGGCATATCCTTATTCAGATTATTCATCCTTGTCTTCATCTCTATCCATCACATCAGATCCAATCAAAGTTTTTTTTCAACCTTCTCAGGTTCTAAGGGGTGGATCTTCACATAGTGTTCACTATTTTTTTGTATTGAACCTAAAAATAGAACCAAATTTCAATTTTACTTAGTCCTCTACTCATCAATCTGGATATCTCAAGATATCTTGAATCCATCCCTTTCTAATGCGTCTTATGTTTTCAAAAGGTAAGACATTACCCTTCTAGAGTGACCCCATTTTCTTAATCCCTAATAGAGGAATGGAAATCTCATTTTGGCCTAGACATGTCTCTTATCTATGAAGGATATTCCTATTCATATTTAAATTTTTATATAGCTTCTATTTTTGAGTGTATATATTTGGTTCTAAAGGTTTTCAATTATCAATATAGATGTAATGAATTGTATTTGACCCTTATGATAGTTGTAATATGGGTAAATTTATTGAAAATATATCCAAGAGGATCCACATCCAAGCATATTTCCTCTCTCACGTAGAGCCGTCCTTACTCTATGTGTTTTCTTTGGTGGGATTCCATCTATTTCAATTCCACTATTTTACATGTTAGATCATCTCCATTTGTATCTTTATATCTTCAAAATCAATAAATTTTCCTCATTCATCCAAATGTCTCAACATGGATCCCTATTCTTATTCATAGTTCCAACTTCTTGACATAGTTTCCATATCTTGAATAACAAATTTCTATATGGGTGTATTGAGTGCTGGAAATGCCTAAATTGTATGATTTCATAGTATATGGAACCTTAAATTCCATGTTTTAAACATATTAAGACCTTTATTGGGTAGAAGAAACATAGAAAATAAAGAAGTTATGAAATCCTCATCTTCACCACATGTTAAGAATATGATAATCGAGACTACTACCATCCCCAAAACTCCATAGATGTTAGATATGACCCTAAAACATCTATGGTACCTTGAAATGACTAAGAGCTCACATGAACCCAAATCCACCCATCATCAATCAAGAGAACTAGAATTGGATGGAAGAGAAAAACATGTATATTAGGACTACCTTTTTTGCTGGTGGGGAACTAAGAGAGATATAAGCAAGAAGGAAAGAAAATCATCAACATAAAAATAAACTTTCAAAAAGGGAGAAAGAAAATAATTAAAAATTCATAGGATATACATGATTAAATTATGAATAAAAATTGAAAATGTTGGTCTCTCATACCCCAATGTTATAGTTCCTAAAACTTTCAACAAAAATAATACTGTAGTGCCAACACATAGTAGGACCACCATTTCAACTACAAATAAGGAATACCTGTCTAAGAATAAGAGAAAAATTATTTGATGATACCAACACTACTACCTCACATGGATATATTTTTCTTCCATCCCCAAACCATGTAAATTTTTTTGAGGTCTGATTTCCATTTTACTCAAAATCATGTTGGGTGTTGAGAACTAAACTATACTGCCACTTCAATGAATATGCTCTTGATCTCCGAATCTCATTTCCTAATACTCCAAACTAGCCACTCATGAGCCCCAAAATTTAATTCCATAACTCCCTTATGCAATACACTCAAAGAAAGTGTGTACCCCTGATTATTCCACTCCCCCTCATCCCCCTCTTGAAACCTTTCAGTCCACCCCAAATATGTGAAATATAGAGTGTAGTATGAGTACCATCATTTCCCAATAAGCACCAGCTTCTAAAAAAATACATGACGTTATTTCATTTTCTCACTCTTGTCATTGATTTTGGTGAAGTAGTAGGAACCATCACTGGATCATCATAATCTTGAGCTCAACACCATGTGATAACCACTTCCATTTAACCTTTGAAGCCCCATTTCAACCAGTAAGACTTGGGCGATGACATCCAGTACATACATCATAGGCAATCCAATATATTCAACCAAACCAATCCCCATGATTCATACAGAGTTGCTGGTGTTATGAATTGACCATAACCACCTATATCCCATGTTTTTCTTATGGATATGGATGTTTTCCAACTAGAAACCCATAAACTGAAAATCTAGTCATTCCTGATATTGTCGATCAAAACCTGCTTACTTTGGCCTACCAGTTCCATCCCCTCAATTCCAATGCCATCATAGCCCCCCAGGTCCACTTCTCTTTCACTAAATCTCCAAATCGATATGAATAATATCTCAAATTTCTTATTCCTTAATGGCTTCACCCGCCTCAAAACTCTACTCTAATAATAATAGTGCAACAGAAATGGCCCTGGAATTCAACAAATACACCTAGATGGTTTTGTGCCTTCCTTGTTGGGATAAATTACCATGATTCTAGAAATCCAACTAAATCGATTATCAAAGTGCTACTAGGCACTTTTTCTATATTATAATGAGGATGGAAGGAAGTCATGGGAATGAAGAAAAGGATCAAAGGAACCTTGATGTTCAGAACACCATACACTATTCGAGAACACCTAATAGAAACTAGTTTAAGAATAAAATCTATATTCATGGTCATCTATACCTCCTCTTTGACCACATAAATTGTCGATACTAACTTCATAACCACAGAGTGCTTGAAACATAGTTGACTTGTAATAGTACAGATATTGGTTATACTCAGTTTCCCACCACTGACTAAGACTATTAGAGTAGATTTTCAATTGATGGGGGAATTTTGGCATAATAAAGACACGAGTTGTGATATTATTACTCTAATATAGTAGTGGGAATTTAAGTTTATATCATTGATCCTAGAAAATATAGTTGAGTTGGCCACACCATCACTATAGGGATCATGTCGAACATCATGAAACCAGTTGGTCTTCACTTTTCAACCATCCATTAAACCATTATCACTTCAAAATCAACCCCCCAATCTCCTAATGAGTTGATTCATGGATACTTTCTGATCTGTGTTTTTCCAACACCTATGGAAGTAAAAAGAAATTTAACTTCAATACTCTACTCTTAGAGTGTAGTGATCGGACAAGACTCTTTACTCAGACAACACTCGACACCCCCTAACTGTTATATGATTTCACCCACTATCTCAATATGTACCTCCACTTATCTGATAGGCCAATGTGGGTTAGTAATCTTCCAATAGTGTGTGAAAAAGGGTGACGATGAAGATATACAATCACTTCAAATAAATTCAATGGAAATTGGGAATGGAAGTTGACAAAATCAATTTAGTAGCTCAGAATGAATGGATCCTCAAACAACCAATTCAAATCCACCTATGTGCTTAGTAATCTACTCTAATAGTGTTTTACCCCCACCTAATCTAGTTGGGATAATGGGTTACTCACCCTATTCCTCTTTATTTCAACACTCTTAGAAAATATTTATGAACAAGTACACTATTCCAACTCAATTCCAACTGAACCACCCCTTCTGAGCAACTCAACTGATCATATCTCATACCTTATATCTCTATTCATTTTCAATCCTATAATATTTTTATGAAGTATACTCTATTTGGGTAGGATTTTAGGTGTTTGGAATTGTTATGGTGGTCACAAAAAAAGAAAAACATGAGCACACTCATTACACTTCTAATAGTGAACTCTATACCAGCGGAACCTAGTTTGGTTGAGCCAAAGTCATACCTAACACTCTCATCTCTTAAGAACTCTGGACCCCCACAATGGTGATTTTTCTCGGAGATGGGTGGTTTGACTACACATACCATCACAAATATAATCCCAATAACCAATAGTATCATGCTCTTATCGATGAGTGAGGGTAGAACCACATGGCGTTATTCCTCTTGACCCCACCCAATGAGTTTTTGTACCTTATAGTTGACTATAACCACATACCAACATTAGTACCATCCATATCCCTAGATCTCATTAAAGTTTTTATGGTTTCTAATATTAATATACATTACAAATCATGGTATAATAGATATACTATGCTACCCACATGATCCATCCATAGGTAGGGAACGAGTTTGGGATCATCGATTCATGAAACACACAGCTATACTAAGACAACTAGAAGTAGGTTGAACCATTCCTATAATGGGATTTGGTTTTCAATGGAGTGCTAGAGTCTTCAATTGATGTGACTCGATATGGGTGGTGGTGGTCCTTTGATACCCCCAATTCCAACTATCACTAGGTTTCTCCATTATCCATACCCATTTCAATAGTACCTCCATAGTAGCAGTCATCATGATTGTTTTTGCTACTTGGATGACATATTCACCAATGAAGTGGGTACTCGTTTTGTCTGGTACTAATGATGTTTGATTCATTCTTTGAGTTTACAACACCATCCCAACATGTACTCATGGTCTTCATTAGGTACATCACCACCAATCCCATGATCCAGATTCATGTATTTTTATTTTCAGTACTTAATCTTATGGTTGATCCTACCCCCCCCCCCCCCCCAATAATAGTACTCTTTGATTTGGTTTATAACACCTCAAATGTGAACCTCAATCCAACCCATGTACAATTCCCCACCATTCAAATTCCAACATTACGATTGATAAATCTATATGATTATCCATGTGAACCGAAGTCAGTAGGTTTTACTATCATCATGGATTGGAGGTTTCATTGGGATGGTGTCAACACCTCATAGCTCTACATACAGTCCAGGTGTTTTATTCTTCGACAATCAAAGTGGAACCACCTTAGAACACCTATATGTGTATTGTAATATTATAGTAGATTAATTAGGAAATTTTAAAATGTATATTATGTTTTTCTACACATTCAATCTCATATTCTGAGTATGGGTATGGTTTGGTGTCGAGATTCCAATAGACCTCAGGAAATGGGGGTTCAAAAGAATCAAACAGTCAATCTATTCATGGGGGTCACCACAACAACATATCAATTGAGAAACAATGGTTTAATTGAAAAAGGCTCACCATCACTGCATGGGGTAGATAAGGTCAAGAGAAAATGTACGAAATATTAGAAATCTAGATAACATATTGAGCTAGCAACTTCACCCAAAGGAACCAGCATATCTTGGACCGATGGGTACGCAATGTGCTCCAATGGGAAGAGGTGTATGAGGGTGTGGTTAGAGAAAAAGGATTAGTGTGGTGAATTTATTCATTGGTCATGGATCTAGGGGAGTGGTGTAATTGGAATTGGAAATTCCAAAAAAATGGAATGGATGGGATGGGATGGAGTGTTGGGGGGGTCGAAGGTCGAACAACTTAGAGGAGCATAAAAACGGTCAAAGAACACCAATATATATAAGTAAAATTGGATGAAAAATACTATTATAATAGAGTACTAAGGTCATGAAAACAATATAGTAGTTTGGGCATAATTTAATATATATATATATATAAGTACTAGTGGAATGAGTGTAGGTGGTGTCAGATCTAATCAATTATTGATGTAGAAGGATTTGGTGGGTGTATTATATTAGTGTAGAGTATTAAAACTAGGAAGTTGGTATTGGGGAATGGTCTAATTGGTGATGGAATGTTACCTTTTGGTGGTGTAGGATAGGGGACCCTTTAGGGTAGATTGGACACACACCACATCAGTTCTAGACTCGACTCAGTACTATAATATAAAATGGTTTAGTAGTATTTTTTTCATCACTATTAGAGAATATTACTAAGGTTAAATGTGGATATAAATAAGTCACTTGAATCGTTGGGTTGTCATTGGAGTCTCTCAAGATTTTGTAGGTAATGTGTAGTGGTGGAAGCGTTCAAACACTATCAATGGAGGTCGGTATCCATGGTGGTGGTATTGTAGTTGAGTGGGGCGGGAGCTTCATACTCTACTCTAATAGACTATTTTCAAGTTCATCTGAGTGGAGAATGGGTATAAATGGAGTGATGATAGAAATACATGGTACAGATGGAATCTATTTCTTCATATCAACACTATTTAAAAAACCTTGACATATTTCTGTGATTCCATGTTCAGTAGTGGTATTCAGTTTTCCAAATTTCCTTGCCCGAGGGCTTTCGATTAGATAACCAAAGAAGGTGATCAACACTATTAGAGTAGAGTACTAATTGTAGAACCCCTACAACTATTATTGATTGGGTATAACTTTTCACTCCATTGGTGGTGGTATTTATGGTCAGGTTTCACTTTGTCAAAAGGGTAGCATGATCCAAAATGATCCGTGAGCTGGGGGTGATACGATCCCCATGGCTAAAGAGTCCCCAAACCTCTTGGAAGTTAAAGAGGAGAGAGTGATGCATTTCAAAATGTATAGAAAATGAAATGAGATATAAAAAAATTATATTATTCCAGTGTAACCAATATGTTGATGGTTTCAAGTTCATGTTACTACCAGGTGGTGTGCCTTTGACCCATGACATTACCCTAGGAAGTCACTTAGAATCCTATGTATAGTGGTTGTCCCCAAATAATCACTGATGAGAGTTGTGTGTTGGGACTAATACCTATATCATATTGAGTATAAATATAAAATCAATAGAACAAATATGGGCATTTGATTTCATCCACTCAAGAGAAATTCCATATGTTGACTCACTCCATTTTAGTTGTGGGAGAAGTTTTTCTGAATGAACTCATTGGTGGTTGCACTACCATCTCCCAATTCCATCTACTATCATGATTGCAGGACAAGAAGTAAATGAATTGGAAAACAAGATATCAAATGATCTACAAATGGGACATCAATGATCAAAAATACTGCATCCAAAATAAACACCTAACTAATTGAGTGGCATTGGTGGTCTAGTTGAAATGCCTTAACTATTCCACATTCAGTGAAAAGGTACATCGACACCTATACAATAGAATTGAATGAAAGAATACATATTTGACGTGTTTCTAATTTATTTCCTTTTTTTGGTTCCATTCCTCCGGCAATGTAGCAAGTTATAAACCTCGTATTGGTAAATGTTTTTCAAATCAAGAATCTATTTCATCACATTAGGCTAGGAGATATCATTTACATTTTAGTTGTACTTGAATTGAACTTTTGGAGATTCATCTATACTCAATTGGAAGTGGAATGAGTATTCTTGAAACACATTGATAATTTGGGGAAACACACCAATTTACACTATTATAGAACCATCATTGAATTTTCTAGGATACTCAAAAAGTTATGATGTGTCCATCACATGATTGGTTTGTTGCGATTGGTTAGGTCAACTCTGCATATTTCCTTTAGACTATCCAGTTGTCCACAATCCAGATCTGAGGCACTATATTGCTTCACAGAGAGTTCCTTCACAGTTTAACACTTCCAATCAAGTACACTCTATGGTTTTTCTTCTACTACAGCTATCGATCACAACCATCCCCATGACACCTTTGTTCAATGGATCCACCCAGTTCACCCAAAATCAATGATTTTCAATATAGATACAGTGACTTACCTAACTTCTTTATTGCATCCCAAACTCTATTATAGACTCTTTATTAATCACATATTCCCCTTATCTCTTAGATCAATACCATATTCCAATATTTCTTTAGAGTTGAATCATAGAACACCTACAGTAGTGGTAACCTGAACCCCCTTCCACAATGACAATACAGGACAGGAAAATGAGCTAGTGAGATAGTAATATATACTATGATATGTCTATCCATGGGACTCTAATGGAATTCCATGAAATATGAATCAATTTTAGCAAGCAACCTAGTTCCATGTGGTAGGTTTGTGCTCCTATGACACAAGTTGTGCACACATAATACAATAAAAATTCATTTTCTCAACTCAAAAAGGGAGGATTGGGGAGATTGTCGGGAACATTGACCTGGCCGGACAAAAGGATCAGTACTCTACTCCAATTGTCAAATCATAGCTCATTACTCTACCCTAATAGTGTATTTGATGACCATTCATCTTAGAAATAATGATAATAGCTTGAGTTCCATTGAACAACTATGACATCGAGTGGTGTTTCGGTACCAATATGGCATATTGTGCCATCAACATATTACCATGTCTAAAATTACATATGAAATAAAAGACTATGTGTTACAAGGTGAAATGATTTGGTATTCAATATATATAAGTTTCAGTGGAATGGATGGGTGGTATAAGAATGGTTCAACAGATTTTCATAGATATGGAATGGTGGTGAATCAATATAACGATCTAATTTATATGCTAGAATACATGATGCAGGGAACCATACCTCTCAGGTAAAAACCAAGAGGTATGGTCCTGAAGTCACCATGATAATCATTCTATAATTATTCTTATAAAAATATTGATGGGAAACTAATGATGTAAGGTTTTGATATCACACATCCATATCTCCGATATTGGAAAATATTTAGGGGATTGAGGGACAGGTGGTTTGGTATTCTTTGTTGGGATTTATTGGACTCTCAATTTCCATCCTCCATGATGCATCTACGACCATGCCCATTACTCTACTCTATGAGTGATCCACTTTTTTACTATTTTATAGTAGTGACCAACTTTTTTATCTGATCAGTCTTGCAATTCCAATTGAATTGATTATTGTTGTTTTATTAGTTCAATGATGGTTTTATTGATTTCGTATATCACTTAAGAGGTTGTCATAGTATATCTGGTTCCCTTCAGAAATTATGGTGTTTCATTGGCGTTCAACACCCCATGTGTTAAATTAAGTGGTGTGGTACACTTCATGGGTAATCGCTAGTTGAGAGGTTTAAAACCTCACAAGGAGTTTTGTAGAGTCCTGGTAGTAGCTCTTAGTATTTAGATAGTAAACCACAATTTTCTAGTACATTCTAGGGTAGTAGCATATAGGTTTAAGGTCTTTTGGGAAATTGTTTTACCACCTTATAACTCTGCATAATTTCATATAGTGGTAAGTCAACAACTATGAATTGCCTACTTAGATGGGAAAAACTTAAGTTTCCAGTGTTCCAAGAGAAGGAAGAGGCTTGAATCAACTCATAACTCAATCCACTCACCTAGCCAAATCATTCCTATTTTTTCACTGGGGATAAAAGTTAGCCTATGGTACTACCCTACTATGATCCTGTTACTACACCATGTATAGAAGAAGGAAGGAAAGGCCAATCATCCTAATCTGTATGAAGAGGGGAGGTTGTCCTAAAAAAGGTTAAAGTAGGATGGTATTGCTTTTTTATTTACTTATTGAACATCTTCAGCTTGGGGATTTCCTAATATTGATGAATTAAAAAAATAGGCTTTAGGAACCTCTTCTATTGTTTTGGCTTTTGACTCTGTATATGATTATAGAAACATGTAGTCCCTAACAGTGGTTTTTGAATCAGTTTCCTTTTTCAAATTATCTATCATTGTATGATTCCTATTTAAGATCATGAATCAACCCTATCTCTATGATATTTTAATTTTATTCGAACAAATGACTGGTTTGACTATGAAAAAACTGGCTACTATAAATAAACAAAGAAAATAACGAAAATAAAGAAATAAAAGAAAATAAAGAGACTATGGACTATGGTTGGGTGATATGCATGAAGACAACATTCTAGAAATATAATATTCAGTTCTCATAAGTAAATACAACTGAAGATTTACATATAGACTCTCATGAATTTTAACTCTCTACAATAATAGTGAATTAAATTTCACTCATCAAAGAAAGATAGAGGTGAAAAAATGCTTGGGTCATGATTCATGGGGGGTGGTGTGCTCCAATATTTGAAACATTCAGTAGGATCTTTTCAAATATATCTAAAATGAATCCATATGGGGAATTTTCTGTACAAAAAACTAAAAGATGATCCAGTTCTCAAAAGTGATAGAGAGTCTACTGGAGAAGAGTATGAAGCCATATTAAATTGGGACTTCTACTTTTACTTCTTCCCATGGAGTTATATTGAGGATGTCTATAGGCTACGTTCCATGTTCTCTTTCTTAGTACTCTACTATAATAGTGTTGGATAGATTGGAAGGAAGAATGGTTAGAATCATCACCATAGGTTTAAGTACCGAGTAGCTAGTCTGTAAGTGTGTTCCGTGAAGTTAATGAAGTTGTGGGGTCATCACTATAGGTTTAATTACTGAGAGGTCTATAGATAGGATAGTGCATAACAATAATTTTTATAAGGAACAGTGAATAAGGTTTTCAAGATGACTAATTTTTTAGTTCTTCATAGAATACCATTTTTGAATCCCCCAAAAGGCCTTGGGGCCAAGGTATATGGAACGTGGGTCTTGGGGTATGGGGAGTAATGGGGAACTCTTTTGAAAATTCCAAGAGAAATAAAAATTACAATGAAAAAATAAACTTGAATATCCCACCCAGTACATGACTGGTGACTTCGCACCACACTGAACTACATATTCAAATCGCGAGGGTGATCCTGGATTAGAAAGAACACTAAGGATATGATTAATATATACAAGTCAAATGTTTATTGAACCCATAGATTTTTTTTAATTATCGGTAGTATAAATAGTCTATAAGACACACCATGCCCTCACTGGAATACATGAAGTATCCTAGTGATTTCTTGAGAAAATTTTGATGGAATCGAGAACATGACATAGAACATTTTGGGTGAAGGGGTGCGTAATGCATGGGCTTAAGAGAATCTTCCAAACATTGTGGGATCTATAAAAAAATAAATAATATTTCACTATTTGAGGATCCTATGTCATGTTAGGTTGTTAGTTGGTGTATAGAGGGACAAGAAATTGATGTGTTGATGGTATTTTCAGATGAGAAGCAACATTGAGATGAGAAGGACATACTCTAGTTTAGGGAGGAAGTAGTGTGGAATCTTGAAAAATGGTTTGATGATCGATCCAATAATATAACATGAGTGATCTTAAATTCAAGATAAACTTGTAAATCTTGTTCAATCAATTGGGGTAATAGAAATCATGATAGAACTGGGTTTTAATCCCTGAAAAACTCTATGCCAGCAACTACGGTAAGATGGGGGGAGTGTTTTTTTGGAATGAATGGGCATCAACAACAAGTGGGTGGTGGTCGAGTGGTGGGATTTTATGTTGCCTAATTTTCTAGCCTAGGTTAAACACAAATGCCACTAGACTCACCCGAGTAGAGTGAAATGTCTCATTGGTGTGGGGTCAAATCAGGAGATCGAAAATGGAATTCCTATGAAGCAAATTCAACTCTAATATAGATGTTGATTATTTGAGACAACATGTGGTGATAATGGGATTAGATAACCCATTTTTCTTAGAAGTAAATTACGAGTTTCTTCCCTTCTAGTGGGGCTCAATCACACTTGGAACACTCTGTCTTGGAATTGTAGTTAAAAAGAAACTCAAAATAATGGACAAGGTCTAGAATAAACGTTGGAGCATGTGGTGTAATTCTATTCATTGTGCACCACCTTACTCACCTAATTAGGAATGATCTCCCCTTGGAATAAAAGGAAGAAATGGTGCTTATGGGGTATTGCCTTTATTTGGATCAGATTTACATTGGTGCTTCATGGATATTATCAGTGCCTTGCATGAGATTGGAATGGTTCATCCAATAATGATCTCAATCCTACCTAGTATAGTCTTGTTGATAAATTCTATTCATTAAAATGTCTCTATACCCATTAATAACTTTAGCGCCTAATAAATTAATTCGGGTCCATCCATTATTTCATGGAATAGGGTGTTTATGGTCCTCACTATGTACACCTTGGATGGTGTTTTCTCATTACTCTACTCTAATTGTCTCTTCAGGGTCAGTACTCTACTCTAATAGTGTTTTTATTATGGGTCTAGTTTATTTGGTTGTGGGAATGCTAGGAATTTCTTGGAAGATATGGCCTATTCATAGAGTTGTGGATGAGTTTATTTAGAACTCTAGTGGGGGGAGGGGGGGTTGTGTCATGGGATGTCACGCTAATCACTCTAGAATTTCACTCGAAAATATGTAGGTGGTCGGATGAATTCATGTTTTCATGGCCTGATGGTATGGGTAATACACATGTTACTATTAGTGGTCCATAAAAGTGGGAATCATGGATGAACGGCCGAGCCAAACCTGTTCGATGGAAAATAGGATAAGATAATCAATAATTTGGATTGTTTTGTATAATTGGGAACATGAATTTAGAATCAATAGTGATCATGGATCATCATACCCTAGTAAATAGGTACCCTAGCCCTATCAGCACTACCCACCACCCCATTATGGTCGTATCCCAACACATCAATTCACAACTCCATTTCTTTGTTTGATACATGGTTCCATTATATAGCTATGACTCCCAAAAGATAGAGGGTGTTCATCAAATGCATGTTCATTTTGGTGCTCCTTCTAAGGATCAATTTATGCTATTGTATTGAACTTGTGCCCATGGGGTGAATTTGTAACAAGGTAGCTGTAAGGGAACCTGTGGATGGATTTGATTGACTATACTAATATAATTCCAATGATCAGCTCTATATGGGGCATCCATGCATCTGTATATTTGGAACATCAGTTAAAAAATTGGGGTGTGGAATCATAGGGAATGGTAAAACCATGTGAAGCTCGATGTCGCGTCATGGAACCTCTATGATGGCTTATGGAATTGGCACCACATGGAACTCATAGGAATTCAAGGGAAATAAGGCCCTTGGAATCCCATGATTGATACAATCTAGCCACCTTGAGTCCCACTACACCAAAAGGGTATGCACTAGATGGCGAACATACCTTGAATTAAATCTAGAAAGATTTTCAATTATTGTATAACACAGGGAGAGAAATGGATTTTGGGAGCAAGATAGTTCACAATGAAAATGAGACCTGAGGTATTGATGGTATGGAATGAACAACCTTGCTACCCTGATCCCACATGGAATGATACTCAATTCCTGGTGGTTCAATTTGAATGAGATCATTGGGGAAATTATGTACTAATATTTTTGGGGGATATAGTGACAATTACAATCATGCGGGAAAGATTCATATGGGGTTTGATCGATGTATTCATCTGGCTTCATGGAAACAAGTTGAAGTGTCCTTCAGATCATCCATCCACTATCCTTCTAAATGTGATTGATTTTTTAACTTAGGATCTTATCTGTATCAATACCATGTGACTCATATCATGAAAAACAGATACTTTTTGTCCCTTATTGGCTTAATATTGAAGTACTCCACCACTAATACCACCACGTACTAACACAAAACCCCTAGAAATGACAACTCAATCACAAGAGATGAAATGGAAATGGTCATGTGGAAGACCAATAAGGATACTAGTGCACTTATGGGTCTTGGTGAATATAAGGGAGTTGAAAGATTCATAATGGCCATGGGGTTGAAGTTTTAGTGTTTTATTCAAGGATATAAAAATGATTATATTGTCATATTATCGTTGGTAGGGTTATATCAATGGTTCACTTGATCAGAAGGTACTTGTGGAGATTATTGGTTTGATGACCTTTCAGTGTTCTGACCATGAGCCAATGGTCAACTCAACCTCAAAGCATACTATGATGAGTTAGTTGGGGTATTTCAAATGAAATAATGTCTCTTTACTAGATGCACCCATGGCCACCATATCAATGAAAATGGGTGGGGATCCCCTTGGTTTTCAGCTAGTCAACCAGTCCATGCTTGAGTACAGTGTTTAACATGAGTCAGACAAAGAGGTAGTGTAGTGCCAACTCAACAACTCATTATAATATGATAGAATAGCGCAACGAGATAGTATATTAATAATATAGGTAGTAGAGGGTTCTGTTGGTCTCACCAGTAGTATACTCTTCATGATGGTGGGTTCAGATGTCTTGGGATAGTGGAAAAATGTTGGGGAGTTTATGGATTGGTTGGTGACTTTGTGTGTTGGTCCATGTTATAGGTATGGCACCTACGAGCCTTCAGGATTGATGGGGTCATACTAGCAGGGAGGATAATGGTTGTGAAATCCACTCCATTACCAATTGAAATTCCAAAAATTGAATGGATTTCAATATTGGATCATTGTTATATGACCGGATTGGCACCCTTCCTACTCAGATGGTACTACTGCTATGTTTGGAATTGCACATGATTTTACAAATAGTGTTGAATTGGGTACAATATGAGTTAGGTTTTTTATGGAGGATGATCCAATCAGAAATGAAACTTGAATTGGAAGAGGTTATCTATGAAAATGGATCCACCTAACCCATCAATTCTAAAGGGGGTGGGAAATAGAGACGGTTAGTACAATGATAAGTGACTATGGTACATTCTATTCAAATGGTGGGCCTAATGAGGTTGGTACTAGAATGGAATCACTGACATGAATAAGCTCAAGAACCTGGGATATATCTCATCAGATATGGGAGAGTTAGAACTTGAGAAGTATGAATTACCAAGCTTCAGAGATGACGACTGAACTCAATAGTGGAAGGACAGTGGTATGTTTTCCCTGTTGTACAAGAACACACCATGGGGAAAACCCTAGAGGTTAGATTTTTTTCCAACACCAGCTATACCTAATTACAATACCATTATCAAATGGGAAGGTAGGCCATATGCTATAGCCAACTCCATTTTGGAAGGCGTATATTGCTAAACACGAGAAAAATATATCTATGTTCATTGATATCCGAAATCACTTGGGATTGGTCAACTAGTTGGTTTGATGATGGGATAAACACTTCTATAAATAAAACACCAATGTCTTCAACTTTTGTTATTTGGTAACTCGAATCAAATTAGAACTGTACATTGAAATAGGTGTTTTATGTTGTTCTAAACCCATATATCCACAAACATAGTATGAATTCAAATAGAGCCACCACTCACCACTTTTGAACATGTTCCATGTTTTTTGATACCCTATTAGTTCAATGGTGCTCTCAAAGTGGAAGGATGATGAAATAGGTACATGATGGGTATGAGAAACTCCAATGATCTCCCCATCATTCACTGATAAAAATTTCAGTGTGCTCACTACCCTCGATATAATGAAGATATATAGTAGGATACCTATATTATACCAAGGATACATGAATTATCCCAATTCCTATTACTTATATTATACAGATATTCTCTGCCAAGACCTAGAAATTGTAAAGGAGGTTTAGTCAGGGAAGTTATAGAGTGCACATTTCTAAATTCATGAAGTAATCCAATGTCTTTGAGTTGTTATTAGTCAACCAAGAGAGCACCCCTATTATTATTTGGGATTCTTGATGATATAGATATAAATATATGGTCTAAAAAGTGTTTCACGGATAGGCCAACTATTCTTCCATAGATAGGCTTCATTGATACTAATACTTATATTATATAGAGTTGTTAGAAGGTGAAGAGCTACGTCAGAAAATTCATCAGTTTCATTGGAAGTATACATTCCAAAAAAATCATAGTCGAGCTGATGTATCTTGCTGGATCTATCCATTTTTTATTTGTTCTCATCTATACCTCAAAATGTAAATAATTTGATGCTTTTGATTCATAAAATCATCATTATATGTTCATAGTTCATTCCCTAGTCTTAGATTTTCCCCCGAATGGTCTTCCATGATGCCTTTATTTATATTTAGAATGTAAACTCTACAAACCCTTATGAACAAGCCACCCTAGATAGTAGTCATTATTCACCTTCTTGCTCATTAAAATTCAAATCACTCAATACTTTACAGATATATAGTTAGTATAATATAGGTAGTATAATTATTGGATCCCTTATATCCTTTTGATATCAATGATGAAACAAGTTTAGGGAGGCCTAAGACTAGAGTCACTCAATACGTAGATCATTTTTTATCTTTAGCCAAATGAAAAGTGTTAATAAAGTAGACTAAGACATAGATCAGAAACCCTTCTACTTTATTGGTAGATGACTGTTCATCTCACTCTTCACTTCCTTTTTAGATCTATCTTCAAGTCAGGACCAATACCTCCCTTTCTTCCTAAACTAATGTATAGTATTTTTCTACACTTGAATAAGACAAACATCTAACTTAAGCCCTTATTTTCTATCAATCATCTATATCCTTCAATCTTATATGTCTTTCAATGAACCTCAACTAACATCATAATGCATTAAGGGTGTAATCATTTATAATTATACTATATATTGGATATATAGACATATACAATATTGACATCACTTTTTTATTCTAACAAGATGTTCATGGAAGACTCATCACATCCCTAATACTAGTATAGTTTTGGAATTGAGATAGGCTATTTGACATTTTTATGTAACTATTGGAGCTCTTCTCATTTTCCTAGATAATGGGAAAAAATTATATCTCTTTGTCCATTTCCATGGAATCATTCTGCTAACCAGTCAAGAAATGTGATTTTATTTTGGCAATGTAGTAGAGGCCTTTCATTTGACGGTTCTAGTGATGATACTATCTGTCTTTCTGTTATATCTATTATGATCCTAGTTTTTGATTATTCTATACTAGCTTGACTTAATTGTAACCTATTTGGAGATACATGGATCCTTAAATTGAATGAATAAGAAAGACTATTAGTGTATATTAATGATAAATAGTAATGTGAAGGGTGAAAAAATATTGAGATAAAGAAATGGATTTATTTGAAGTCGATCGACCGAGGAATTGCTGATCGAATTGGCCAGACTGACCTGCATAGAAAAAAAGTTCAAGATTAGACACCTATAACAATAAAAAGAGTCTAATATAGAGTGGGGCTTAGTATTATCTCTATATGTCCTTTTAGAATAGTACTGGTTCATATCCTATTGGAGACCAAAACATTGGGCCACATTGGATTGAACGAAATAAGAAATTCTGACTGCTATAGGAATCCATAGAAAGAAAATAGACAGAAGGCGTTGAACCTAACTAGCCCAAGAACCATTCATGAAAGAAGATGATCATGAATTTATTTAGACATATCAAATATAGATATATAATATAGTCTATCTATATAGTCTATGAATGTCTGAGAAGAAGGGTCAAGTGGATTAACAAAGGGTTGAAGATGAGTCTTGTGGTTTGGAAAGATTCTGGTGTCGATACTCTACTGCTTTGAAACCTCCTATTGAAATCATTTGAATCAGCTTCCACCATCAAATAGACGTTTATTGATTCACCTAGAACTCATATTATTAGATTCAACATCACCTTTGGTAGGTATGGAAGACAACAGTGACCTATTATTAAAATTAATTAAATCAAACATTCGCACACCTAAGGATGAACCATATCCCATGATGAAAGAGCTTAAACAAGATGAAAGAGGATCATCCATATGGGTAGAATACATACATATCTTTTAGAAACAATAATGCGATATTTGTATGATCAAAAGGATGAAATTGAAGAGACAATCACTCTTCAATCCTCTTCGAGTCATCTATGTGACCAATACACACTTCAAAGAAAGAAAGACTATAAGCTTTAAAGACCAACTCTTGATATAAGATAAGAATGTGGATGTTGAAAAATAAGGCCTCAAAATGTATATGAATTCATTTTAAGGTAACCAACCATGTTTATAGATAAGGTTTTGAAAGATTGTATGAACCCTTGTGTCTTGTTTTTAGTGTGTGTTCTAGTTGATATCAATATACTGAAGGTAAGTCCGATCCCATTAGGAAAGATACCTATGAGTTTAATAGACCTTTAATACCCTTCTATTTATATTTATTTAACCAATAAAATCAATTGAGTAGCAGGTTTGGCTATTCAAAAACCACCACATCTCATATCTTGGCATTGGTTCTATCAATCATGCGATCGATGTTTGAGAATTTTGGATTGTTCAAGTTGCTTGGTAGTATGAAAGACCAAACGTATGTGTTTGGATAAATCCCAATATTTTACTAGGACACCTATAGATTATTACCCTACTATGATATGATAGAAATGCACACCATTGTTATGTGGGAATGGTGACACCATAACAACAAAAAACAACCATCCTTCCAACCCCACTGCCATATCCCAATGATTGAACTGAGGTCCTAGTCATTTTTTCATCCTAAAACATGAGTACGCACATTTATACCAATAGATATTGTAGGGTACTAGTTTCTAATGTTGATATCATTTGGATGATACCCTTATCCTCCACATACCAGGTTAGTACAGTTCAAAATATTGTATGGTTGAAGTATAAATATGTTCATTTCAGATTTGGGGATGTAGTTTTGGAAATAGATTAAACGTTACTAGAACCGGGAAGAGTTTATATCTCTAATATCAAAACTATTATATAGTCATATGACATTTTCTTCTTTTATTCTTTCAAAATCAATAGATGGTCTCTTAAATGATATTGAAACATCTCCCTGCACTATGTTCTACTTTGTATTTCATTTATTGGTGCATCGAATGTGGTGATTCATGGTTCCACTTTTCTTATTTGGGTGTAGGGAAAGATCCCATCCCTTACTCCATTTTATTGTTTTTCACTTGATGGTGTTCGAGATCCTAAACTTTAACCCCGCTCATGTCATCTTGATGGAATGTTCCTTCCGTGTGAGACAACTACTTCACCACTCATTTTCTCTAATGTATGATGTTACCAAGCCTATTATACCATCCTCGCCTATCCATTCAATTTTCATTCCTTTATTTGATAATATCCTAGGTTTCCCCATTAATTTCTATCCATGATTCATGGCCCATAATATTCACTATTGATTCCCACACTTAGGTTGCATGTGAACTTACATTCCTATGAGAACTAACAACATTGGGTCACCTTCATTGTTTTTTCTTGGACTTTCTACTTATCCCAACTACTATAGATACACATCCAAATATGGTCTTCCAAATTTTAGAAAGTTTCACCTTGTCTTCTATCATCAATTTCACTATCTATATGGCATCTATGGTAATAAATTTTTTAAGTATGGTACGGAAATTAGGTTCGGCTCAAAGGACACTTTTGACAATGGATGGTTGGGTGATTCACTTCCTACAATTCCCATGAACAAATACCCCAACTCAACATTGTTCGATAGATTCTAGTTGATATGCCTACATTGTACCAAAACTATGCCTTGTAAAATGACGTTCCTAGACAAAGGAGAGATGGTGTTGTGGGTGATATCAAATTCATTGGCGTACCCATTCCAGTAGAGGCAACTCATGTGATAAAATTAGTGAGGCACCCTTCCTGGATAATTTTTTCCTAGATAGATAGAGTTTCAACCGTTGTTTTTTTAGTTGAGGTTGAATATTGGTAGTAGTGGATCAATTGGAATTGGAAACATTTATAGTCGCTTTCCTATTTTTGTATTTTCATTGATAGATGGGCATGGTTGGAATTGGGGGTTTTAGTTGGATAGGTTTATGGGAATGTTTTCAGAAAATGATTAAATCTACTACCTAGATGGAGTTGGAATTGGGTTTTTTTCATCTCTACAAGACCTCCACCGTGAGCTACTGTTGGAATTCTTTCTTTGAGGGAATATGAAAAATGTGCCCAGAACACTGCACACGGGTCCAACGCCAATGATTGCACCTAAAGATAAACATTAATCCCTTTCTATAATCCATCAATTCATGGGTGGTGATGGAACAGATGGATGTTCAGTGGGGGCTCATCGGCTAGGGGATTTTGAAGTGTATAGATAGAGAATGTGGCCAAAAGATCCATGAAGGGGGTATGATGGTGGAAAAGAGAAACTATGGACCTTTTGATCTAATATTTCCCATTATTGACTATATAAAAATTGGGGTCAGTGATGAGAAATGACATTCCAATATGTGCTGGGTTTGACAATGGAATATTGAATTTGAGACCTTAATCCATCTAAGAGGATAAACACCTTGAGTGTTCTCCATGTATCGTTCATTCCCATTATGTGATATTACTCCATCTCAGTCACTTCCCTGACATCTATTCATCTCACTATGGTGGTGATAAACAATGCACTTGTCTACCATTGGCTTGAGTGTAACGCCCCGACCCCAGTTACCCAGAGTCGGGTGCATTATTACATAACATTGGCATGATCACAAAAGATCAAGTCTCGAAAGACTGATTAGTTTATTATCCTTGGAAACACTAGATACATTCATAAGTATTACATTACATCATAAAGTGAAAAAATTCAACAACATAGTCTCCATAGTCCACAATCATATCCTCTCAGACTATCCCGGCAGGTCAGTTCGAAAATACCTCTTCACATCCTGGGAAAAATAAAACATAGAAAGGTGTGAGCTCAGATGCTTAGTAAGGATAACAATATAACGAAAACTTTCATAAATAAACATAAACATTTAAGGAAATGTATAACTAAAAGAAAATCCTTTTAAACTTGAACATAAAAATAATATAGAAAAAAATAAAATTAAATATTACCATTTACTTATTCACATGGATATTCTACTAGTCGAATAAGAAGATGAAATATCAATAACCACTTTCATTATGATGAAATTCATAATGCCAGACTATCATAACCACATAGTCAAGGCATTGTACCAAGACTAAAAATAAGATTTTTTCAAGGCCTTGTTCCAAGACACTAGTTTGTCTCATGAGACCTACCGAAGCATCGAGGAGCTATAGCGGGCTCCACATGTCACTTACTAAGCCAATTCATTCCTCATATGAACAGGTTTAAACATAACATAAACATTCGTATTAAAACTAGCATATGAAATGTCAATAATTTTTCTATAAACCATGAATTGTATAAAAATAACAAATCCACAGTCAAGAATATCACAAAACCTTCAATACAATATGGAAGTTTTGTATCATAATAAATAAACTTCAAATAAGTTTAAAATCCATCAAAGGATGTTGACATAGATGAAATCAAAACTATTTGATAGAAATATCTCTTTTTTGAAATCATTTAAAAGTTTCATAATTATAAAAGAGAACATTTACTTTGAAAATGATCTTATAAGATTTTAAGGGAAGCTTCAACGATTTTATAATGGAGGAAAATAGCTGCACCCGCCGTATAGGTTAAAAAATACATTTTTACCTTAATTTTGTCAAAAAGGTTAAAAAGGACCTTGTTTGGAAAAAAAATGAAAAGATTCCTTTATAAACATCTTATAAAAAGTCAAAAAATGGTATAAATGACTTTAACCCATAGTCTATAAAATAGTAATAATGTTTTAAAATACATTTTTATGAAATATGGATGTGGATGATAAACTGTTCCCAGTACATAATTAGGTATAAACAACCTCGGATAATGATGAGATTGTAAAATAAACCCTTACCTTGTAATTTTATTTAGTAGATGGTAGTCTAACCTCTAGTATAATGGTGAAATAAATGTTATTAATTAATAAAATAATCATATAAATTAATATGATAACATATATTCTCTTTTAACATTGCTTTGTTAATAATATCTTTGTATTATCATCGTTTCGGGTGTTAACGGATTCATTTTACTTTATATTCTTTAGTATGTGATTCATACTTGTTATTAATGGGATGTGTATTATTCATATCCAGAATGATATCAAGTCTTTAAACATTATTTTTAATCATCAAATGAAAATTAGTCTTGAATGGATATGATGGGGAATTAATCTCATCGTGTTCGTAGAGACGGTAATCCGTACGTACGCACGAGCAACAATATCATTCTTTTGATATTAAAATAATATATAATTGGATGTTATATAATATATACAGAATCATTATCATGTTATATTTATTATTTACATGAATTAAACATCATTATAATACCCACCCGAATAATAATGTATTGAATAACAATTACACCACGACGTGGAGACAGTAATCCGTACGTACTCATGTATGGTGACATGTCATTAAAAGGATGGAAAGAATAATGAATATGGTTGTACCATATTTATAATAACATAAAATTATATAAAATATACTAGAATTATTATTTTAGAATGGAAATAACATATAAAGAAGAAGTGGAAGAAGAAAATAACTTGAAAGATGGTGGTGAAATTATTACCTCTTCGTCGGGTTCTTCCTTTTTATTTGATCAAAAGGGATCCTTAAGTTGGCTTTCGGACCAAAAGAGGGCCTCTAGGATGAATTGAGGGATTTTGAGAGGATATTTGGGCAGGTTTTGGCCGATCCATAAGGCTTTGAAGGTGTGAATTAGAGAGAAGAGGGAGTGCCCTTTTATAAGAGGGGTGAGGGGTACCTTAGGAAAAGCTATAAATATTATATTATAATAAAATAATTTTCGATTTATAATGGATCCAAAATGGATTATTTAAACTATAATTTGGGTATTGGTCGAAAACCATCCAACCAATAGGTTATAGATAGGTTTAGGTCGCTATATTAACCTTAAAATTTAGATTTAACTCTTAGTTAAATAGTTTGACATTTACAATGTCTCTTTGTATTTTTATATTATATGGTTAATAAACAAACAATAAACTTCTAATAGAACCCCAAGTGGTTCATTAATGATAAAAATATCATTATATAAGTTTCTTTTCCAAAACATACATTTTTAGGAGTAGAATATAAATTAATAATATAATATTTGTTTTAAAAACTCTTTTATGTCAATTTTTTCACTATTTGGTATTTTGTTTTTTATAAATTCATAAAAACATTATTACTTCGAAAAAAATTCATATAACCAACCATATTATGTCATATTAACCTATAAAATTAGTTAAATTCATAAAAAGTCTCAAATTACATTTATTTGGGTATTTAAAATATCAATTATTTTAATATTTCATTAATAGGTAATTACTGCATCACCATTGTGTCATAAATAAATTAAATTATTTAATGTCTAAGAATTATAAACAAAATTACATTATGTAGGAAATATTTTTATCTTTCTAATTAATATTTATAATAGAATTTATCTTATGTTTAACCCTATATTAAAAATATTTTAGTTATTAAACTTTGATTTGAACTCTTTTAACTCTTCTTTCAATTAAATAATAATAAATGTCATAATCTAATCCAAGTGAACCAAATAGGTTTATATTTTATTCCTAAGGTTATTTTTGGTCGAATTATACTTATCCAATAGAATTAAGACATGTGTTAGGGTAATAATAATATCATTGTTACCCTTAATTACCCTATTTACTTTTAACTGTGGTAAATAAAAATAAAAAGTCACTATTCAATAAAAATTATTTTTATCTTATTGAACCACATTTTAATCCTTTATGTTAACCATGTCTCTTAGATTTTCGAAATTTAACTAACAGAAGCGGTAAAATTAAGTTTTATGTGAATTTTCAAATTCTCCTAGGAGGTGGGTAAAAGACGGTGAAAAGTTCAATAAAATTTTATATATCTAATATTATTACAAAATGAATCCAATTAATTTCATTGAAAATATATAGGTATTATGTATCTATTCTGACCTAAAATAATTTTAAATAAAATAAATAATTATTTAAATAAAAAGTCGGTTTTAAAAAATAACTCAATGTTTATCACTATTCATCAAAAATTGAATGTTTTTAGAAAAATATAAAAATTCACCCTAAGATAATTTTGATATTAAAAATTCAAAAATTAATTCTATTTTACCAAATTCAAAACATAGAAGTTTCATTTATTAATTTAAAATTAATTCCCATTGTCAAAACCAAAAGGCATATTTTAATGAAACAATATCTATAAAAAGATTGACACTTGTTTATGTCCAATATCAAATTGAAGTTACTTACAATGACCAGCATTGGATTAAATGGTAAAAATATAATCTATTTATACTTCCAAACCATTAAAAGGTATAATTTAACACTAAAAATTATTTTGATTAAAAAAGTTTTTTTCAGTTAAAATATAGTATTTTTCACTATTCACCCAAATATGAAAGTTTTCAGAAAAACACCAAAAATTTATTAAAAATAAATTATTATGTCCCTTTTCTAAAGAAGAAGTTTATTTTGTAAAATATAATATATAAAAGTTTTAAATATTTGATTTAAAAATGGTTTATCATTAAAAGGCGGTAAAAGTGCATTTTTTGAAATAAATATTTCTTTTATCTGAAAAAAATGAATTTGTTATTACATTATGTCTAAGAAACTCATAATATGGATTCTAAAATTATAAGGATTATATATAGTTCAATACTCTATTAATACTATTCATAACTCCTTTTGAACGGCTAGTTTGGTAATCTTGTGGTGTGCTCGAACCCGATGTTGTGTGTAGTGAAAGTTATTGAATTACTTTGAAGAAATAACGTACTATGAAATATTGGGGTGTTACATTGAGGAATTATTGTTGGACCCCATAGTATACACTTCTACTGAGGTGTCACCAAAGGATCCCATTTGACTTGTGATCCACATCTAGCCATCCCCACCCCCATTGAACTGATGGGTGCATAGGTACCGGTGATAGTGGGCCTATAAGAATGCAATATGGTTCCCATTATCACCCCCTCATCCCCCAAGGTTTTGTGCTCCATCTCCACCAATCTAAACAACTGCTTGACGGTCTGGAAGGATAAAAAATAGGGAGAAATCCAATGACCAATCCTCTTATATATATATATACATATATATATATATATATATATATTAGGTTATGGTATTTTCATAGTAATCTATTCAAAAGTCGATCATTGGAGGTTACATGAACACGAGAAAGGGGAAGGTTGTCATGAGTTGTCATCAAAATTGGTACTACTTGTAGATGGATGAACTCAATGGTTTGAGTTCAGATCATTGGTTTGATTCTAGTGGGTTCTTACCAGCCCATACCACTAAATGAATATCTAGGTGTTTCTACAGTTCAGTATGTTGGGCACCTTGGGGTAGATATATATGGTAGGAATCTAGGAATGATTTCATTCAACTCTATGGGTACTCGATTCAAATAATGGATTGGGACCATGGTTCTGGAGCATTAAAGAAGCATCGTACTCTTCAACTGCCGACCGACCGATAGAACACAGTGATATTGAATGTCAATTCATCTTCTCAGATAACTTGAATCCTAGTTGTTCTATGAAATGTAAATCTAAAACGCACTACAAATGGAAAATATCAAAGGGGGTTTACTACTAGAAATAAGATCTATGTAATTATTATGTGTGATCATGGATTATGGGTCTTCATGAGGGGTGATGACGAGATACTAGAACACCAGGGGTATCAGGATTGAGGTCTTCTTACAGTGTTGTGTGTGTGATTGGGGAATATATAGTGGATCTCAAAAATGGTCTGGTCATCCTTTAGAATGAGACCAGAAAAAAGGATACTCATCACCATTATATATTTATTCAGTCTAGCGGGTGAATTCAGGAATGGTGGATTGTTCAAGTTGATTAGGAGACTTGGTCAGACCATCCACTATACTCACTCATCTGGATCACTCACTCAGGAAGCATGGGTCTGTTGGGCCCTTCTCGTATGCATCAAACATTGGGATGAAATGTGGTACCATGCATGTGTCCTTGATGTTATGCTCACCCAAAAACACTGAACACCTTGTCTTGGCCCAAGCTATGCTTTTGGATTTCTTTGGATTCAGCCACTCATATGGATTTGGATCCACTAGCTATATGGATGTGGGGGGTTCCTAGATTTCCTTCACTATTTGGGACATCAGGGGTGATGGGGGGCCTTCTACACCTATGGAAGTTGGTGATATTAAACTGGTGGTGAATGGGTGGACATTATATGCTATAATACTTGTACATGGGTTCCTTCAAATGAATCATTTTATATAATTTGAGTGTATTGTTTAATATAACACTCAAACCAAATGAGTTCTATGAGTTCATCAGAAAGATGGAATGTGGTATTGGGCATGAACTACTAGAATTAGTGAGAAAGATCAGAATGAAACAATCAACCATCACATCATCCACCTATAGGCCATGGGGTGGAATCCAAGAATAGATAGAAGTTACTTGGTAGGATGAATTAGTATAGAGGTGATGGGTTTCTCTAGCTACCATGAACAAGGATGTGCAAGGGTCAATCGAATGGGTATGTGAGTCCTTAATGATGGAAATAGACACACAGATCAGAGATAATGGAAACATATGTCTGGATCCACATATATAATTATCTAATAACATGGAATTTGTGGTGAGCGATCACTATGGGGTGAGTGGGATCATGCATCTTGTAGGCATCCTCTTATCCGTGGGCTCATATCGGCCGACAGTTCTAGTGTTTAGAAACTGAAATAATAAGGGTGATATTTTAGGCTACTAGAATTATAGTAAATATTCTCAGAAAGAATATGAATATCCTCCCTATAATAGTATATTACTAATGAGATCTTGGGGTGATGATTCAAGTGTAGTTTGAATAGTTTGGAATGATCTTCCAACGTATGTGAAATCCCTAACATTTATACTGAACATTGAGAGTGGATCCTCAAAAATAAATTCGTAGTACGCAACCAATTTGAATTCTATATTGTCTAAGGAAACCTACTATAACATGGGGAACCACCCTATAAAATTGTTGGTGTATTGGATTCATCCACGACATTGATAGCCCAATGAGTACCATGAGTGGAATTTTAAAGAGCACCCACCACATTGTAAAGAGAGTGGAATAAAACCCCATTTCTAATGATATTCAAATAGTCAGAGAAGTGAGTAGTATATTAGTAGAAATATTGTTCATTATCTCAATTAGAGTGGTTGGTCACTCATTCAATTCAAAATCTTGTACCTTTTTCATGATGGGTTAGCAGTTAAATGGGAAATTAAACTAGAGCTACTAGGTAATTGTGCTACTCTTTATTGGGTTGTTCTACCTTTGTACCTGAATCTGGTCAATATATCTATAGGTAGGTGGTCACTTTCTAGTTGGAAATAGAGGACCAAGCCCATTTATGTGGAATAATACAAGGATGATTGATATCTAGGGGTGATAGGCCAACTGAGATCAAGGATATCTGGTTTTCCATGATTGTCATTTTAGCAGTGCGTACCAACAATTGAAATGGATGAGGTATATGGTGTTGGTGAATTACAATTGTAAATGAATATGTGATGTTATGAGGTGTTCAACTCCATGGTTACAATATTCAAATACTGCCCTTATATCAGTGGTACAAGATAGATGGTGTGGTACCAAGACCCACTATTGAAAGGGAAAGAGCCCATATTGTCAGCTAAGGTTCCCAAGAAACTAAATCAGTGCACAAAGAAGTGGGGGTATCAGAGCTAGTTCATACAATCAGCATGTAAGGTGATATATAGATGATTTAAATCATCTTTTCTCACTATTCATGGGTAAGTTTGAATTGACAATATCACGGGTCTATAAGAGGTGAACTAAAGTGATGATACGATTCCATCATGGCACGACCAATATGAAAATGATGGTGTTGTCAATAGCGGGTCATTTTTTGATATATGGTAGGGCCTTGGATATTATGTCTAGGGTTTTCTTAGAAGATATTATGTTGACATGATTGTACAATTACAATAATGTTTCCAGAGAGAGTGCTAGTAATAGATTAGGGTTTAAATGGATGGTCAAAAGTGTTGAGTGAATTGGCCCCATAACTCTCCTTTCTCATATGGGTTACTTGAGACTGGGAGTTCTATTTGACTGGCATTGAAACATCTATGAACATGACCATAAGGTTTAAATATCAGTTGGTGGTGGTTGGCCTTCACTTCCATGGTATTTCACTATTAGAAGAGTAATGATTACCCTTCCATGTGTCATAATGGAATAAGGTTAATTCCATCAGTACTCTTAAAATAGTTTTTATATACTATTATAAGAATATTTTGGACTCCCCATGAAATGGTTGGGTGCCTAGAAGGATCAACTACTCTCATAATAGTGGGGTTATACTATTCATTATTGCTAGAATTGGGCATATCGCACAACTAAATCGCATATACATATACCAATACATATACATATTCATATATTAGATGGTGCTTCAGTTTTACAATGGTAAACAAAATTTTATAATCACCTTTATAAGGTTTATGTATTAGGAGACTGGTCATCGGTTTCATGGCTCATTCACTGAAACCACCTCATGACTATATATATAATGGGGGTGAACTTTTCAGTACTCTTCTAATAGTGATTCCTCCACAATATATTCCATATGGATGTTCCGAATGAGGGGGAAGTTCAATCCATCTTGTGATACTTGTTGGGGTAAAAGTGTCAAAATAGTGGGAATAGGCCAATTCCACTCCAATAATTCTGTCAGTGTTGATGGTAGAAGTGGTTGGGCTATGGAAAGAATATACTAGAGACAACTGCAAGTGGGTGTGTCAAATCATGATGGGAAAAATTTTACCATACCAATAACCAACACAGGTGAACCAATATATTATAAACAACCAAAATAAGTGCTCCAGTAGAGTATTCTATTTGTCACATTAGAAACCCATTTTGAAGGAACTCGACAATCGATTGAACCTCCGGTGTTTTCACTATTATAGTATAGTAATGAGGATAGAAATATCTCATTAGATCACCTCTATTCCATGAATCCAATATTTGGGGAGTAATAAATGGGGGTAGTGACTATTAATTAAAAAAACACGACTCTACTGAGAGGTCGACTGATGTATAAAGTCTAAAACCTTCTTAGTGATGCAAGGCTGATGTAGTTGGGATCCAAGTGGAGGGCTCCCAACCATATCAACCAATGGTATATAGCATAAGTAACCCTAACTATATGAAGGAATCGAAATAATTTTTCGGATAAGTAGAGACCTGCAAAAATGGTGTCACGACTGCCCAACTATCTCCAAAATGGAAATCGGTGAAAATGAACTCTCAGTTCAAATGTCGAGCTCCCCACTTCTTGACAGTAAACCCTATGCACCTTGTATATTCTCTTATCTATGAGAGAGAAATTCAAATACCTCATAGGATAGTAATAGTGATCTGGTCTCATATAGCCACAGGTTCACTAACACACGGGGCCACTCGTTCGATCAATGAACAATGCTCAAACCCCAGTTCATCATGACTGAAATGAATCGACTCACCAATTCCACTATAAAAACAACCTAATACTTATATATATTAATTCAATATCCACATTTCCTCATAAGGCTCTATAAAATTCATAGATATGTGAAGAAAGTGGTTTGGGTATTCATCCCCATTGTATCAAGGTTTCCGACTACTCTAATATAATTATGGGGTAGTTGTCTTGGTATCTTCCCTATATGGTGGTGGTCTTGGTGGTGACATGGATGAAACTTTTCACTATGACTAATATAGAATGATACCTTGGTTAATCAGCTTATTCATTAAATTTATGTCCATGTATTGGGAATAGATTAATTTCAGTAGTTTATCTAGTATTGATTCCTCCCAAAGAGTGATAGGTTTTGTGCAATAGAAAAGACACCCAACTCTACTAGGAAAAAATTGGTGTTCAATGACTGAATATAAGATAGCACAACTTCAGTTGGGACAGAAAATAAGAAGGGTAATTTGATCTGTCGGAAATAGTGAACTAGGAAGTTCTGAGTGGTTGGTCACTCTTTAAATGGATCACAGGTATTCCAGGGATAAAAATACGATGAAACCCAATATCTTGGGTCAAATTTTTCATTTGGAACCTCAATGTCAACTCATCACCTAATGGGGTAGAAAATGGTCCCAAGGGTTCGGTTGTTCAACTATTGGAAACTATAGTATGGGAGTCGCATTTAGAACATCATGAGACAATTTTATTCCTATCTACCATGGGGTCATTAGAATAGAAAGGTATGAACCCAAGTATAAGAGGACTATAATTGAATGTGGGGCCAAACCATTGTGTTTCGGAACCCGGGTGGTCGTATACGCTGCATCTACGTTGATGGAATCGTCACTATTGGTGGTGGTCATGGGTGGATGGATCTTGGAATGCCACATGGTCTCGTTCTTGGAAACTATAGGAGAAAATTACTCAAGAGGATAGGTGAGATGTGAACCATCCCTTTTCACACTCGATCATTCTAAACTATGAAAAAAATCAAGGATATGTCATAGAGAAAGTGTATTCGAACTAATCAAACATCTAGTTAATTGGTATCTCAGAGATCATGGGACACCAGAAACTTGGGTACTCAAGTCAAACAAACATATACACCACCATACTCCACTATATCCAACACAAACGATATGAAAAACAAAAATGCGTCATATAGAAAATGTCACTAGAACCATGGGAACCAGTCGAGAAAGCATCAGACTCATGGTTTGGTCGACCTTGGGGACAATGCATCTTTCAAATTGAAGGCAGCAAGTAGTTTCGGGTTCATTAGTATAATCTAGATTGTATAATAACTATAAGGACCTGGCCCCCAAGTGCCCAGATCTGATGCCCATGAGACACGATGTGCCATAATTATTACATTACATTTAAATTCATCACATCATGTCTCATGCTATAGAGGATCGTGAGGTTCTGGTTCTAGGAAAACCAGCTACATTCTGAAACTTCATGACTGATACCTGAAATTTTTTCATTTAAAACGTAGGGTGAGCATTGAAATACTCAGTAAGGGGTTTGAAAAATACTTAATATAGATTTTGAAAAACTACTTTCAAAAATAATTTCTCTTACTTAAAATAATTCCTTTAAGGAAAACAACAAAACATTTCAAAGGTTATTATAATACCATTAAAGCACTTCATACATAAGTAATTAAACATTTAACTGAATGCCACTAGATGAATAAAGTAAGCATTCTTGTATAAAAATGCATGAATTCTACCAAGTAAAATTGGCATAACATGCTAGGTATGCAAGTACTACTGATCATGAACATTATAGAGTTTCGTATAAACAATTTCACTACAACTTATAAAGATGCACAATATAACATGATAAATGTAATGCTAATATTTGCATTAAAACTATGGAAAGGTGAACTGATCATGCATCATCACTGTCTCATCATATGCCATGTGAACTTTAATCTCATACTCATAGGTAATGGTTCTATAACCAAGGATATTCCTCTAGTCGAAATAATCACTTGGTTGGTCATATACTAAAACATAATGAGAAAATGTTTACTGAAGGACTCATGGTCTCTTTGTCAAGGCCTTGGGCCATGAACTAAGGGTAATAACCCAATCTGACTATCTTGAGAACTATCGATGCATCGAGGAGCTTACTTTTACCGGCTTCCAGCCTGGAGGGCTTACTTTTACCAGTCCCTAACCTCGAGGGATTACTTTAACCAGTCCCCAACCTGGAGGGATTTCTTTTAAAGGGACCCCAACCCAGTGGTCCTATACATTCCTCATATGTCAATAAGGTCTGATATTCAAGGTTTCCCATACCACTTTGAATATTTAATTTTCAATTGATATTACCCAAGGTGTCCCATACCACTTTGGGTAATTTAATTTCATTTCTCATTACCCAAGGTGTCTCATACCAATTTGAGTGACTTGATTCTTTGGTCATTATTATGATGTGTCATATGCATGCATGATGATAAATAATATGGACAAGGAAACCATTATATAATTGATCTAAAAATACGAGAAATGATGAATAGCATTGTAAATATGGAATAATTAATCAAAAGTAGGCATGGTTTAGTAAACATTCTATGTACACAGGATAATTACTAAATAACATCGAATGGTAGGGTTTTCCACAAGAGGTGTTAATTGATAACTCTTTAAATTTCCAACACATGAAAATGAAACACTTAAATAAAATGCTTTGCATTAATTATTGTGATATACATGTATTTGAACTTGAAATTAAACCATAACCAGATCAACCACTAATATACACTACAGTAGGTTTAACATCAAATAATAAATGGTTACTACATGATAATATAAACCCATATATTCTTATTCCTTTAATATAAATTTAAATCAGGCCGAGGCACATTATTTTGAAACATAAATTACAGATTGGGTATATGTTAGAATGACTTATTTAATTAAACAGGCTCAATAGTTTATGCTTATATGAAAAATACATATAGACTTTGGAGAACACTAAACACCTACATGTATCAAAATATTAACTATGTCCTGACTGTTAATACTCGAAAATAAGGTTTTGGAAGTTAATCTTATATATACTTACATACATAACCATTTATTTCATTTGAGACTGAAACCGTATAAGTTTTATTATCCTTGGAACCGTATGTACGTAAATATTTAAAACTATGGTTTTACTCTATAACATAAGTTCACTTAGACCCAAAACCTAATTTGCATCTAAAATATTATCTAAAGATGGGTATTCATCTCTTAAAACCCCATAATTGGTTTGTATTGAAATAAATATATAAAATTATATAGTTATATATATTCAAGGATTATATAAAGAATATGCATGTTAAAGGTAGATTCATAATAACTTTTATAAGTATATAAATCTTAGCACAAAATAGTGAATTATTTGGAAATCTTAGAAATATATTTGAATTAGGAATATATATACATAAATACTTAAATCCCCGAATACACCTATGGTAAATTGTGGGTTTGAAATAAATGAAAACCTTTCAAAACCAAACTTAAATAAATCACTTGAGAACAAAAAACATGAACAACCCCCCCCCCCATGGGATCCTTTAAACAGGGAGAGTTTAAGGTGTATAAATATATATACTATAAAATTATATATATACAAAATGTATCATATGGGTTTTTAAAATAAAAATCAAATAGAAGAAAAACCCTTATACCATTTAGGAAATACCATTTCAAATTTCGTACCCGAGTTTTGAAAGAGGAAGAGAATGATTCCAGTACAGAAATGAGTCTATATATACACATGTATATATATAGTATATCCGATTATACACAGGGTGTGTATAATCGGTTTTCCTTCATAAAAATAAATGGATCTATCCCCTTACATTCGCTTGAGGAGGAAGAGGGCTCAGAAGACACTGGAAACTCGGAGGACTTGAGAGAGCCACTGGAGGTTGAGTGCAAGGAACCCAGAGGTTCTTCGGATGTCTTGGTTGTTTTTTATAAACAACTAAACCAATGTACAAGTGGCAAGGGATCCGATGCCACTTTCTTAAAAAAAATAACCGGGCAAAGGGACCCATGTAGATAAACGTGGGTGTGGAGGGTCTGGTGAGTGAAGAAAATGGTGATACATAGGGTAGTAGGCTACTGGTTTGGGGCACACCGTATAGAAGAAGACAGCGCCACAGATGAAAAAAACCAAAGGAAAACAGACGGCCCAGATCAGGTCGATCTTGATCTAACGGCTGGTGTATGCCCACAGTTTATAAAATAGATGGACGGCTCGGATTAAGTCCGTGGTTGATCGAACGGCACGGAAACGATGCGGCATTTAAAAAAATTGTACGGCCACGATTAGATCCTAGGTTGATCAGACGGTCCATGTAAACGTGTTGTTATGCAGCGGTTGTTTGAGGGTCGAACTCGGGATCGCGATCAGTGGTCCAGATCGCCCGTGACGCGATCCGATGGACAGGATCACGTTTCGGCCTAAAATTTGGTTCCCATATCAAAACCGCGAGGCACGCTGAGCTCCCTTATAATCTTTGGCCTCCCGCAGTGCTGGTAATAACACTGAACACACATAGGAGGCCTTATACATGGGCCTCTGCCTCCCGTAGGCCTTGGCCTACCCAAGTGCGTGCACCCGCGTTCCTGCGTTCACCCATACACACCGCGTGCACACCCCCGCTCTACACACACAAGCTCTCCTGTGCTCACTTTGAGTTACCTATGCCCAATCTCGGGCTGGCCCATGCTTGGGCTGAGGGCCAGGCTCGGCCACCTTGAGTGAGCTTCCTCCCTTGACCCGACCTACAAAGGGCTGGCCCGAGTGGGCCAAAAAAATTTATAGACACTAAATTTAAAACCTGAAGTTTTAAAGGTAGTATTACTATATAGAAATTTTTCTATTAAAACATGGTTTGTATTAATAATTACGACCAAAGTGCACATATTAGATTTTGTCTTCTAGAAAACAAATGTATATGAACATTAAATTTTAACATGATCATTATCAATTGAAATTTACTAGCTCATATGATAACCCTTATATAAAGACTTAGGTTAAATTAAAAATATAATTTGATATGGGGATATTAAATATTATTTGTAACATTGTTTAATAAATGAACCTATTCAGATTAAAATAGAAGTATTGGGAAAGTGTTTTTGAATTACTTATTATTTTTCTCAAAACCTAAATGTAACACGAAGCATCCTATCGTATTTGGGGTTTTATATTATAATTTTTCAATTCATATTGTGAATTTGCACTTAATTGTTATTTAGTTAAAACCTTAAAGGACTAATGGCTATAATTATAGCCGATGAGTTTCCAACGGCTACTTGAGGTAACAGTCGGATTGGTTCCCTATAAAACCAATACTTGGGGTGTATTAAGCTTAAGGTGATTGAAGAAGAAGAAAGAGGAGAAGATGGTTAAATTCATCCCTTTAGTGATTAGTGTGGCTGCTGTGGCTTCGGCCATTCTTATGTTCGTTATGATGGATACTAAGGACCCCTATCGTCTTCTCGAGGTTCTTGTTGATTTGAGTGGTCTTCCTGTAATCTTAATAGGGTTTTTAATTGGTATCTTTGGTTAGCTTAATTTTATATTTGATCTTAGTGTATTGTAATTACTATGGTGTTCCTATTTTAATAAAGATCCTTTCGTTCATTTTGTGTGTTTACTCCATTTAATTTAAATTTTATTTTTACTTTTCCATAAGAAACTAGTTTGTTCGATTAATGGGTAACATAAAATATAAAATTCACCATTACATGAAACACAAATTCTTGGGATGTTACATTATTCCCTCCTAAAAATAATTGTATCCTCGCAATTCTGCTCATAAACTAGAAAAGAAATTCCCCAGACGATCATCATCACCAAAATGGGAGATTTGGCTCGGTCAAAAGAATACCCAGGTTGGTACTTAGTTCCTCTACTTAACTAACCCAGATACACCTTGAACAGTATGTTTTGAACTTCTTCTCATGCATTCTACACACAGGCTTCCATAGGGAGGCTCAAACGTTAAAAAATTCAGGGATGTCCGAATGGACATATTCTCTGGTGCTCCACCGGACTATATCACACTCAAGACATTCTATTGGAATGATGCGATTAAATAGAATGATGTTTAGAATCTATAACATGAAGGTTGCTATGAGGTTCCCATCTTGGGTAGCCACTAGGAAACATGCTCTGGTAGAAAAATTATGTGCCAGATTGAAACATCGTAAAAGGCCCTCTAAGTATCTCCCCCTCCGCCTATAATAAGGGAGTTGGGTAATGGAAATGAGGTGGAAGAAATGGTTAGTCCCTTAACAGGAACGAATGATTTCATACCTGTTGGACAAATCAAACATTCGTTGACATGATCCTCACTTGTTGAGGAAAGAAGAATGGTCTACAGTGCACATCCTAATTAATATATCCTCCAAAATTTCATTGGGTAGGGATGAGATATTTGTTTGTCCAGCCATCTGAAAACACATTCATGATAATTAACTTAAAAATTAACATAAGGTATAGACAGGAAAGGAAAACAGATAATATTTCAATAACACATAAGTTTATACATCAGTGCCTGAGTTTCCTTTAATGGCCTACTATAAAAAATCCATACAGAGAAGCAAAACTCCCTAACTCCTCAAACCAAACACAGGCTGAGCATTCAGGGTTGAACTCATGGGGGCACCTGTGATGTCTCATGAGTTTAGCATGAGGGTTATGGATTAGGAAACGTCAAAATACACTTTTTTCCTATAAGACAATCGGGTGACTCATCTTCTAACATCCCAAAGTCCATCAACTAGCCCCAGAATCCATAGTTCAAATCTGACAAAGATAGGCCACTCTGAGGTCACCGGCAGCAGAAACTTGTTGAAAAGGGTTGAGGATCATAGCGCCAAAGTCTTCACTTTCCGTGAACACTTGGAAAATTCCCTCATGGTACCTTCCCCAACGTGCATATAAGGGGAATTGGGTCATCATAATAAGGAGGTAATCCATTCCCAACCCCCGGTGTAGACTAAGCACTCGAGGTGAGTTTGACACATCGTAAAGGTGCTTGCATGACATGCGGATATGGGAAAAATTAATAAAGTTATCTCGACTAGATAGAGACACAATGGTCTCTAGGGCCTCGGTGGGGAGTGATAATAGATTGGTAGGCACATTTCCATCTGCCATCTAAAATTTATAATAAAATCACTTAGAAAGGTTCAATCATAATTATATATTTCTATTACCTGGTTTTCCAGAATTGTCTAAACCCACCCTCTGATACCAACTGTAAGGACCCGGCCCCCAAGTTCCCGGAGCCATTGCCCATGAGACACAATGTACCATAATTATTACATTACATTTACATTCATCACATCATGTTTCATGTTGTAGAGGATCATGAGGTTCAGGTTCTGGGAAAACCAGCTGCATTTTGAAACTTCATGACTGATACCTGAAAAAATTTCATTTAAAACGTTGGGTGAGCATTGAAATACCCAGTAAGGGGTTTAAAAAATACTTAATACAGTTATTGAAAAACTACTTTCAAAAATACTTTCTCTTACTTAAAATAATTCCATTAAGGAAAACAAAAAAACATTTCAAAGGTTATTATAATATCGTTAAAGCACGTCATACATAAGTAGTTGAACATTTAATTTAATGCCACTAGATGAACAAAGTAATCATTCTTGTATAAAAATGCATGAATTCTACCAAGTAAAATTTTTATAACATGCAAGGTATGCAAGTACTACTGAGCATGAACTTTATCAGATTTGCGCATAAACAATTTCACTACAACTTATAAAGATGCACAATATAACATGATAAATGTAATGCTAATATTTTCATTAAAACTATGGAAAGGTGAACTGATCATGCATCATCACTGTCTCATCATATTCCATTTTCACTTTAATCTCATACACATAGGTAATGGTTCTATAGCCAAGGATATTCCTCTAGTCGAAATAATCACTTGGTTCGTCATATACTAAAATATAATGAGAAAATATATACTGAAGGACTCATGGCCTCTGTGTCAAGGCCTTGTGCCATGACCTAAGGGTAATAACCCAATATGACTATCTCAAGAACTATCAATGCATCGGGGAGCTTACTTTTACCGGTCTCAGACCTAGAGGGCTTACTTTTACCAGTCCCTAACCTGGAGGGCTTACTTTAACCAGTCCCAAACCTGGAGGGCTTTCTTTTAACTGGACCCCAACCCGACAGTCCTACACATTCCTCATATGTCAATAAGGTCTGATATTCAAGGTGTCCCATACCACTTTGAATATTTAATTTTTAATTGATATTACCCAAGGTGTCCCATACCACTTTGGGTAATTTAATTTCATTTCTCATTACCCAAGGTGTCCCATACCACTTTGGGTAACTTGATTCTTTGGTCATTATTATGATGTGTCATATGCATGCATGATGATCAATAATATGGACAAGGAAACCATTATACAATTGATCTACAAATACATGAAATGATGAATAACATTTCAAATATGGAATAATTAAACAAAAGAAGGCTTGGTTTAGTAAACATTCTATGTACACAGGATAATTACTAAAGCACATCGAATGGTAAGGTTTGCCACAAGAGGTGTTAATTGATAAGTCATTAAATTTCCAACACATGAAAATGAAACACTTCAAGAAAATGATTGGCATTAATTATTGTGATATACATGTCTTTGAACATGAAATTAAACCATAACCAGATAAACCACTAATAAACACTGCAGCAGGTTTAACATCAAATAATAAATGGTCACTACATGATAACATAAACCCATAAATTCTTAGTCCTTCAATATAAATTTAAATCATGCCGAAGCACATTATTTTAAAAAATAAATTACATATAGGTTATATGTTCGACTGAATTATTTAAATAAACAGGCTCAATAGTGTATGCTTATATGAAAAATACATATAGACTTAGGAAAACACTAAAAACCTTCATGTATCAAAATATTAACTAAGTTATAACAATTAATACTCAAAAATAAGGTTTTAGAATTTAATCTTATATATACTTACATACATAACCATTTATTTTATTTGAGACCGAAACCATATAAGGTTTATTATCCTTGGAACCGTATGTACATAAATATTTAAAACTGCGGTTTTACTCTATAACATAAGTTCACTTAGAACCAAAACCTAATTTGCATCTAAGATATTATCTAAAGATGGGTATTCATATCTTAAAAACCCATAATTGATTTTTATTGAAATAAATATGTAAAATTATATAGTTATATATATATTTAAGGATTACATAAATAATATTCATGTTAAAGGTATATTCAGAATAACTTTTATAAGTATATAAATCTTAGTACAAAATACTGAATTATTTGGAAATCTTAGAAATAGATTTGAATAAGGAATATATATAGATAAATACTTAAACCCCCAAACACGCCTATGGTGAATTGTGGGTTTGACATAAATGAAAACCTTTCAAAACAAAACTTACATAAATCACTTGAGCACACAAAACATGAAACCCCCCCCCCATGGGAGCCTTTAAATAGGGAGAGTTTAAGGAGTATAAATATATATACTATAAAATTATATATATATAAAATTTATCATATGGGTTTTAAAATAAAAACCGAACATAAGAAAAACCCTTATACTATTTAGGAAATACCATTTCAAAATTCCTACCCCCATTTTGAAAGAGGAAGAGAATGATTCTAGTACATGAACGAGTCTATATATACACATGTATATATATAGTATATCCGATTATATGCAGGGTGTGTATAATTGGTTTTGCTTCATAAAAATAAAGGGATTTATCCACTTACATTCTATTGAGGAGGAAGAGGGCTCGGAAGACACTAGAAACTTGGAGGACTTGAGAGATCCATTGGATGTTGAGTGCAAAGAACCCAGAGGTTCTTCAGACGTCTCGGTTATTTTTTATAAACAACTAAACCTATGTACAAGTGGCAAGGGATCTGAGGCCACTTGCTTTAAAAAATAACCGGGCAAAGGGACCCCTGTTGAAAAATGTGGGTGTGGAGGGTCTGGTCAGTGAAGAAAATGGTGTTACATAGGGGAGTAGGCTAATGGTTTGGGGCACGCCGTGAAGAAGAAGACAGTGTCACAGATGAAGAAAACCGAAGGAAAACGGACGGCCCAGATCGGTACGATCTTGATCTAACAGCTGGTGTACACCCGCGGTTTAGAAAATAGATGAACGGTTTGGATTAAGTTTGTGGTTGATCGGATGACATGGAAACGACACAGCGTTTTAAAAAATTCTCAAATGGCCACGATTAGATCCTAGGTTGATCGGATGGTCCATGTAAACGCGGTGTTATGCCGCGGTCATTTGAGGGTAAAACTCGGGATTGCAATTAGCGGTCCAGATTCCGCACAATGCAATCTGATGGCTAGGATCACGTTTTGGCCAAAAATTTGGTTCCCACATCGAAACTGCAGGGCACTCCAAGCTCCCTTATAAGCTTCATCCTCCCACAGTGCTGGTAATAACACAACACACTGTTTCCCTCTGGAATTGGGGATGACCTCATCGATTTAAGGTTCAAACATTCCAAGCGTTTTCTAACGGGTTTCTTCATAGAACTAGAAACATCCAATGATTCCATATCCATTTGAACCTACTTTCCAAAGGTAGGCGCTCATTAGTTGTAGACTAACGAGGCTTAGGAATTTGCATTGGTCGAGAGGATGGGAGGTCAGACTCATCACACCTTTTTGAGGGGAATTATTGTCTACTACAGGACTCTCTTTATAGACTTAAATTATGTTCGTGAATCCTTATTACATTACCATGTATAAAATGAGTTTTCCTTTAGATCTGACAATCAATGATTGATATGTTGGAAATTTAGAGAATCTTTTATATGTATTCGAGGTTTGTCATTGATAGAGAATCATCTGTATTTGTTAGAGATTCTTAGTCAATGGTATCCTTGGATACATAAAAGTATCTTGGTCATTATGATGACCATACTAGTTTTAAAGCCACTCAGTGGGGCACTTGAAGTTTATTTTCATTCAGAAGGACATGAATTATTTCAAAGTTGGGATCGTACCCACAGATGGGCTACCTATGTATCCTTTATTTTGGAAGAGGAATTAGAACCCACGTAGTTCAATTAAGGGAGTATTATGTTTATGATTGATGGCTCAAAGAATGATGTCATAATTACTTTTACACTCTAATCTCACGTGATTCATGCTCGGTGTGAGAAAAAGAGGTATTGGTAAAGCCAAAAAATTGTGCCATGAAAGATGCAGTCATAAGAAATGAAGATTAAGATTTACTTCAGGGAAGAAATCCAGGAACAGGTTCCATAAAGGTATATGTGCTTCATGGAGATTTGGATACTCTAATCTTGGGGATTACTCCTAAGGAAGATGCCCAAGTTAGAAGGGGACTTATTATTTGGTTTTATTCCTGAGAAGGAAGTCCATATCAAAAGAAAATTAAGACTGGTTAAGGGACTTGGGGCTTACTTCTAAGGAGGATGCCCATATTTGAGATTGGGGATTACTCCTAAAAAGGAGGCCCATGTTAATGAGGACTTTGGTTGGGGATTACTCCTAAAAAGGAGGCCCAGATTAGGGGACTTTGGGGCTTACTCCTAAGGAGGATGCCCAGATTTGAGAATTATGACTGGGGCTTATTCCTGAAAAGGAGGCCGAGTTTAAGGGGTTCTCTCATCTTAAAGGATGAGGTTTAATGAATGAAATTTCAATCTTTAGTGATATAAATATGTGTAAATCACTAGGTTTTGAGAGATATTCCATGGAGTTCCTTTCAGATAAGGAAGTCAAATCAAGAAATCATGCCATAAATGGATTTGAAGAGTGTCTTGAAGACTGAATCTTGAATAGGAGAGGTGGAATGGAATAATAAGGGTTAAAATGGGCAAGAAGGGCACCCAAAAAGGAAGGTGCGTTAAAGTCCTGGTAGGCGTGCAGGTACTGCGTGGGCGCGCAAGTCCTGGTCGCGCAGGTACACCTGCGCGTCACATGGGTACTTGCGCGGTTGTTATTCCTTAGGGTAATACTTGGCCGAGACTTGGCTCAAACCCTTGTTATTATCCCTAGAGTCTTTCCAGAAGAGGTCATGCATGTTCTGGTGAAGAAGTAGGGCGACGCAGAAGTGTGTCCATTTCTCTTAAGGGTAAAAACACCTTAGGCATGCAAGTGTTCATAAATTATAACACTTAGACCTTACTCCTCTTGTTTAGACCTTCTATTCTAGGTAAAGAATTACCTTAGAAGTGTTCAGAAGACCTGAAGAAGATACTTGGGCGTTCAAAGATCTATATGTGAATTCTGGAAAAAATACTCCTCAAATGGGGGGCCCACCAGGTCTATTTATTGGCTGGAAAAGATCCCGAGCAGTTATCACTTGGGGCGCGCAAGTCACTTGCACGACCATTAGGCATCACGCAAGTGGACATGCACGACAGTGATGGAACTTGCGCGGCGCATGTGCTTTTTAAGCCTTGTTCATGCCTTTGTCGATTTTTGATGTTTTCTTCAAAGGATGAATCAATTTGTGCTAAGTCATTTCCCTTTCCATTCTTTTAGACAATGTGATGAAAAGGAGCTTCAACACACACACACAGGAGGCCTTATAAATGGGCCTCCGCCTCCCGCAGGCCTCGGCCTACCCTAGAGCGTGCACCCACGCTCCTGCGTGCACCCATGTACACCGCATGCACACCCCTGCGCTGCACACACAAGCGCTCTTATGCACACTTTGAGTTACCTATGCCCGAGCTTGGGCTGGCCTAGGCTTGGGCTGAGGGCCAAGCTCGTCCACTTTGAGTGAGCTGCCTCCCTTGGCCCATCCTACAAAGGGCTGGCCTGAGTGGGCCAAAAAAAATTAAAGACACTAAATTTAAAACTTGATTTTTTAAAGGTAGTATTACTATATAGAAAGTTTTCTTTTAAAACATGTCTTGTATTAAGCATTAGGGTCAAAGTGCACATATATGATTTTGTCTTCTAGAAAAAAAATGTATATGAACATTAAATTTTAACATGAGAATTATAAATTGAGATTTAGTAACTCATATGATAACCCTTATATAAATACTTAGTTTAAATTAGATATATAATTTGATTTGGGGATATTAAATATTATTTGTAACATTATTTAAGAAATGAACCTATTCACATTAAAATTACAGTATTTGCAAAGTGTTTTTGAATTGCTTATTATTTTTCTCAAAACCTAAATGTAACACGAAGCATCCTATCATAGTTGGGGTTTTATCTTATAATTTTGCAATTCATATTTTTAATTTGTACTTAATTGTGCTTTAGTTAAAACCTTATAGGACTAACGACTATAATTATAGCCGTTGAGTTTCCAACGGCTACTTGAGGTAACGGTCGGATCGGTACTCTATAAAACCAAGACTTGGGGTGTCTTAAGCTTAAGGTGATTGAAGAATAAGAAGAAGAAGGAGATGGTTCAAGTCATCCCTTTAGTGCTTAGTGTGGTTGTGGTGGCTTCGGCCATTCTTATGTCCTTTATGATGGATACTAAGGACCCCTATCATCTTCTTGGGGTTCTCGTTGTTTTGAGTGGTCTTCCTATAATCTTAATAGGGTTTTTAATTGGTATCTTTGGTTATCTTAATTTCCTTTTTGATCTCAGTGTATTGTAATTACTATGGTGTTCCCATTTGAATAAAGATCCTTTCGTTCATTTTGTGTGTTTTCTCTATTTCATTAAAATTTTATTATTACTTTTCCATAAGAAATAATTTTGTTCAATTAATGGGTAACATAAAATATAAAATTCACCATTACATGAAACATAGATTCTTGGGATGTTACAATAACTATATTATACCGACACATCATGTGATAGATGATGGTTTTTGGGTTCTATGGTGGATATGGTGGTGATGTAATTGGAGTTAGAGGTACTATAATAGACTAGTAGTAGTATGACAATTATTGGATGGTGGCATAGAATTATCATGGTTGTATTCAGAGTGGTCAGTTTAGAAGATCATGGTGGTCGGAACGGTCAGTTGGTTTGGTCTAATGGGTGGTTTGGTAGTTGAGATGTTAGAAATGATATAATAGATAGTCTGGGAGTGGATGGAGGATATCTTGAAGGTTAGGTCAGGGTGGATCTTGAGGAGTTGTATGGTCTCTAGAATTGGAATGAGTAGAAAGCCAAGGTAAAGCATCCCATTAGATTTGATGGCCAAAACAGTCATTCTACCCCCATCCCAACATGTCCCACCTTTACATAAAATGTTATTTGAGTGAGTATACTCATGTACAATGGTCGCATCTTTGGTATAGTTAAATTGTTGTTTTCATTATTTTCAAATGGATTCTATTGGATGCTTCCCCACTCACTGGTCAGGAAATGGAATTTCTCATGTGCTTCAATGGAATGGTGTTATGCATTATGATTGAGTGGATCTAGTGCTCTTGAGATCCCACCCCCTCGAACACCAGCACCAAATCACAAGTGTCATAGTCATATATCATGAGACGAAGTTCAACTGACCAAGAATAAAAATACCTAGCATGCCTTCATTCTTCGATAGTGGGGGTAAAATGACATTCCCGAGGCCAACCACCAATGGAAAAATGGCCTTCCAAATAGAGAAACCCAAACAATTGATTGAATACCCCTAGAAACCTCATTTTCATACTATATCCCAAATCACAAATCACAAAGAGATATGATTTATTCCCTCTCATGAGTTTATTAGCATTCGGTGATGGGAATATCCAAACAACTCGACTTTGGTACATGAATGATAACATGAACCCTACTATATAGAGTATGGAGATGTTAGATAAACATGTGTACCCTAAAAGAAAGTGAACTAGAGTCATATCATTGTGATATCTAGTAATATGAATGGTATTGGGGGTTTGGATGATGGATTCCTTGAATTCTTGGATATTTGTTTTGGTATTGGAATGAATGGAATGGGGCCAGTGCTACCTTAGTCGGGCGGACTCCCAGATTATCTGTTTGAAACAAGTGTGATGCAACCAATTATCCATTATCAACTTTTAGAAGGTGGTATAGTAGAAAATCATTAGGTAGTGGTGTTGTGATTGAGATCGTAGTTGGGGGTTGTGGTTTGGAGTGGGTGAATATATTTCATTGAAGGCCTTCAACTACAAGGGTCATAAAATCCAACCCATTAGAGTGTGGTCAGACCCTTCAATTTCCAAGGGATGAAATAATCCTCCTTTTTTGGTAAAGTAACCCTATAATCAACCACCATCACTATTCTATCCAATATTTCCACCACAGTGTCTATATTTTCTAGACATCCATGTATATTGGCACAAGACACCTAGGATGTTGGGTATGTTATTACCCATTGAAATGGTTGTGATAGGATCCCAATCACATGAAGAGTGGTGGGAATGATCTGCATAAGAATTCTAATCAATTTATTATATCCACTTGAAATGAAAAGTGGAACATGTTTGGATACACTAGTCACACATGATACAATATGTTGAATTTTGTACATGTCATGCTTCATTCGAGTCATTCCCAATATTTCATGATAGTTTTTATCCATTAACTCGACTCACGCGTCCATCCTCAACTCCTCTCTACCCTGAGGATACCACGATGGAATATGAATAACATAATTTATTATCATATAAGGACCAATCTCTCAAAGGGAAGGTTCGTATATCTTTATAATATTCCATGGGATTCAAACCAACCCATAATACTAAATTGTAAAGTATATTAGGGAGTTTAATGCACCTACTGCATGTAATGAGTACCCAAATGGTGGAATCAAATGGGTTTTTATTGAGATATGGGGAAAAAATTACATGTATCTAGGTTGAATCAATTGAAATGTGGTGAAATGGTCTAGTTTTATAGTGGTGTGAAAGGTATAACGTTGAATATGGAACTCGATCTTATCTGTATAGTAGTGTTGGGGTTGGATACAGCTATGGAAAAAGATTATAACAGGTTCAATCATGGATGTTTCCTCAGGGATGTGACATCAAGTTTGTGTTGTCAGTGCTTTGGGTGTTCTAATTTAAAATACCTCAACCGTGCATTGAGAATATGAGACTAGACATGTCGAACTGAATGTCCAGGCATTATCAAACATCAATCAGTTCAAGATCCAATGAAGACTTGTCTCAAATCATTGGATAGCTTGATGCCTATTGATTGTGGGAAATGTGAACTCATCATTGGGGACTGAAAAATGGAAAAAAATAACATTGGGGTCAATATCGTGATTTTCCAAAAGCAATTGAACACCACTAATTTGGAATGGGAAAAGCTCTATTGTGTATATGTAGCTATATGATATAAATACTCTATGGTTTTTCAAGACATTCAATTACTCTCAGATGATACCAACATGGGTTATTCCATTCGGGTTCGTGCTACAATTTGGAACCTCATCCACTTCAATTTCTTGGATCGTATTCTAGGGGTTCAATGGGGGAATATTTTCACAATCATGGAAATAAATATTTGATCATATATGAAGATATTTCAAAATATCATGTGGTGTATAAAAAATAGAAATATTATTATGTTGAACATCAAGTCTTGCATCATTCCTCTGTGATTTTTTCTATTTACATTCTCCACTATTAGAATGAGAATCCAAATGATCATACAATACCAATGCAGGTAGCATGACCACCCTTCCCATTATAGAAACACTAGCATGAGAAGTTACAATCTATATTCCCACGAATGTGATCATATTTACTGAAGGAAAAATGTGTTTGCACACATATATCTTTTAACAAGGTATGTTCCTAGTAAGAAATGTTGGATTATTGGTTAGTTGAGTTTGATCATACACTATAGTGATATATTTGAAACAAGTATGTGGTTCCTCAAAACTATAATTGGCACAATATCAATAATTGGAATCCCTTTAAAAATTTGGGTTAGACATGGATAAAGTGACTTAGGCTATTCCCAATTCAGTTTCCCAGCTTATGAAAGTCCTGAAACAACCACTACATCATCCACTGGATCTTGAAAAACAACTACTGGTACTATATACATTATTCAATGGTTTCTTTCATTTAATTCATGTAGATATAATAGCACAATATGAGATAAAAATCACAAAATGCCTCAGAGATGGTTGGCATTTCGATCTGAACGAGCTTACTATGTTCACACTCAAGGTAAAGAAGGAAACAAATCAGTTATTATATAAAATTTCTTAATTGATCAACTAGCTATATATAATATAGTAAGCGATGTCTCGGTTGATCAAACCCTTTGGAAGGCATTCTCTTCAGCTTTTTGACTTGCTAGCAGAAGCAACATATGGTCAAAGCAACTGGATATCTTGATATCTAGGTACATTTCTGTAGGTAATGATCCAAAACTCAAGGATAGATTCTTATATATCATATAAAGTATCACTACCACCTCTACAACTGATATTATACCAACTATGATGATACAATCTCTAATACCTATATTATACCAATCAAGGACCATTTCAATGTTTCTCATTGGTGAATCCAAGATCAACCACCAACTCTCGTTGATGTCTAAGATCTATGTTACACCAAATTGATGACATAGTGACTTCAAGGGTGAGTGAAATGATTGAAAATGTATGGGATGGGTTTTGTGAATTCTCTGAAACACCATTCTCAATGGGGATGGAATGTGAAGGTGGTTCTTCAATACTCTACTCTAATAGTTTTTAGGTACGATGTCTCACCTCCAATATGTAATGAATGTTATTAATGGTTACAGGTGAGGAACAATTGAAAATTATTGTACCTTAAAATTACCACTAGATGAGTCAACACAAAGAGAAAACCCATGGGGGTTTCAAGGATGGTAAGTTGTAAGAATTTATTCATGGATGGTTTGGTGTTTAAAACACTTAGGGGGATCATGGGATCACTAAGAATGGCCTAGGAAAATTGAATAATAATCTGGATGAATTGAGTCCTACTATGTACCCTCAAATGTAGCCCCTTCATAAATCTGGGATGGGAAATGGTAATATAAACCCCAATACCAGTGGTTTAATAGTATGTTTTAAGGTGTCTAGGTTCAATGATCCAATAGTGATAGTCACCCTTTCTCTATTTAGAATATAAGAAAAATGAACATCGATGTAAACAAAAGAGATTCTATTTGTAATATAACACATACATGGGAATTAGGATCTCAAGAGGGAGCCACACCAATCATATAGGGGATTATTAAGCTATATATTGATATCTATCACTTCCAATTTCTGATTGTGGGGTTCATTTCACATATACTTGTTTGAGAGTTATGGTTTTTACCCTTTCCTAGGGGACTACTATATAAATAGATCATTCATGGAACTACTCTCAGTGTGCTTCAGACCATCTTTTCTAGTATTATACTGATTTTCATTTCTATCCCTTATTTTTCTCTATCATACTCATTGGATGAGATATTCAATATAATACTGGTGATCAAAGTGATTAAACATAAATAGTATCAAAGGGTGCCTCTTCCCTATGTCCATGATGGTGGTTTCTGTGACAATGAACTCAAGAAGTGAACACCCATTTAGTGTATACTATTAGAGAAGAGTATTAAGATGTTTTTGAAATCTTGACTACCCTGATTGGGTGAGTGGAAAAAACAAGTGGGTTGACTTTTCTCCCATATAAATTAAGAACAAGATGGGGCTTTGAGTTATGGTTGTTTCTGCATGAGAAACTGACATTTCAACTGCTACTGGCCTATGTGAGAATAGTAGTATGGGTGGAGTGGCTGGGCTTGAGTCCATTAAATTAGATTGAGCCCATGTAATGGAAACAGTGGCATTAAGACCCAGGGTTGGTGAGATACAACTTTGGGAATTTATAATTGAATCATCATACCCCATAGAGAACATTGATGCATGGTGGGTGGGGTGAAATGGATCACAGTGGTTTAGAAAGAGGTATAATGGGGTAGTAAAAAAGGAAACTACCTTTGACGGGAAAATGGATTCCATTTGGGGATTCAAAATTTCTAGAGAAATCGTCTAGTTTTTATACTTTTGATCAATAATTATTTATACGAGTGATCGATACAACATGTAGTTTTGAATTGGAAACAGTCTGACTAGTTCCAATTGAACACGAGGTCATCCCAGATATACCACTACACCCTCAGGGGTCTCTATGGGAATAGTTTTCTATAGTATTCCATATCTTTCCTAATCCGTCATAGCTGGTCATATAGTTCCCTATGTTGAGGTGGGTGTATAGGTCAACCAGTAGAACATTGGGATCTTAACCCAATTATCATTGGTTCAACTCCTGATATACCCATCCCCCATTCAATGAATGAATAGTGAATATAGGGGCTATTCTCTCCTTCTAGTGCACTAGTACGCTCGAGTAGTGATGTTATGCCTTTGGATTAGTAGTCCCATAGGAGTATCATGGATGGAATGTTAGCTCATATCCACACCACACCATGGATCCACTTGGTGGATGGTGTGATTCATGTACTTGATATATACACCACCATTATTTTTTTTCTATGAACAATTTTCAGGCTAGAAAGAAGGCTCCCAGTGTATTCCCCGAACCAAAGGAAAGTGAACAGGGAGTGAGAGAGCATGATTTGACATTTATTGGTTATTCATTTCACCCATTGACCATTGTTGACTTCCCATGAATCACCAAGACACTATAGAGTCATAGATTTACTAGCCTATAGGAAAAAGGGGACTGACCATCAAACACCACCACATATGCGATGTGGTTCAATATAAACCACGGTGGTTTAAGACCATTGAGTTCTAGTAGCACTTGGAAAAACCACTGGTGTGAACCCACACCACCATATTCATGATATAGAGGATGCCAATAGATATCTAGTGTGAAACAATTATTTTCAACTATATTCTTATGAAATGAGTAGGACCCCGGGGAGCTGGACAATATCATTACATGGTAGAGCATGGATTCCATTAGCTACCACATATATGGAAGAAACGAGGGCTTCAAGATTGAGTATTAGAGTTAAGTACTGATCAACTGGATAAAGTTACTAGGTACATATATTAACCAAATTCCCAAAATCACAAGACCCCTATTGGCCCATAAACCTATCATAGGTCACGAGGCCTGATATCAAAGGTGGGGAACTATTAGAGTAGAGTACTGATGAAATAGAGCAAGGTAGTAGGTCATTACATGGGTAGTAAGTCTACTCCTACTGCTACTAATATAACTTCATGTATAAATCATGTTTTATTGGTGGTATTTAATTCCCATAGTGTATAGTTATCATTGGTTCGGGAGATGAGTTGATCCAATGGTCCCTATAGCACAAGGCATTGTCATTGGCCGATAAGTGCTCTAAATGTGCTCGGAAAGGCCCTTTTCTTCTAGTGTCCACCTTTCACCATGGGAAATTCATGTATGGATACTCTAGAATCTAGGTATGCTATACTTTAATGATTCCAATAGCAAGTAGAGCCATGATATTGAATTTCTTCCATTCCATCAACTAGACTAGGTTCCACCATGATGACTCTTTTGGTAGGTGATATTATGGGAGTGATAAAGAGGACACAACACCGAGTTAGGGGAATGAACAAGACCACCAATACTATTTCAACTCCAACAAGTTAGCTTTCCAATTATTCTCACAAGAGTGGGAACAACTCATCTCATACTGCAGCATGGGAAGTAGTAAAAAATGAACTCTAAGCTGCATAGTCTTCATTGAAATGGTGGTCGGAGATATGGCCATATGTTTCCTATCGCAAAAGAGGTGGTCATTCTAGTATTCATGCATGAGTGGAATTTCATCGGTTGTTCTAATGGGAGAATGTGGGTCTTAAGGTTTATGGTAGAGGTAGGAAAACTATTTTAGTCAGAGGAACTAGGGTGGACTAGGTCATATATGACGTATAGTTAATAGACACTAGGCTCAACTTATAAACCTGAAATGAGTATAAGGTTTTCCATCCATTATATACCAAAAATATCATTATAGATAGAGATGATACCAAGATGTAATAGAAGTGATCCCATGAGCACTGTAGGCTAATGTGGAAATTATTTATCCAATTCACTATACCATCTCAATACCAATACTCTTAATGAGATAGGAAACCTATGGCCTTATTTTTTTTCTTCCACTCAAGAAGGCCTAAGTGGTATGATCGAATAAACTCCAATCAATTTAACATGGGGTTGAGATGATAAATAAAGCAAAAAAACAAGTAATAGGTTTACTATAAGGTTTGGGGGCTCAGATCTGGCCAATTATACTGCTCGTACATGATGAGGTTGTTCAGAAAGAGCTATGGATGACCATTTGGATATGTTCTCTGGAGAGAAACTACAATGATGTTCAGTAATCTACCCTAATAGTGTGGAAATTAATGGGGTTTAAATTTAGAGTCATTGGTTTGGGGGGTATAGAATATCCTAATTAGATAGGAAACTTGGGGCTATGGGCTAGTCATCTATTAGAGCTACTTGTTTGACTTGAGTATCGGGCATCATAGTTGATCTTAGATATATGGTATTGCTAATATAATACTATATGAACCATTTAATATATAGGTGAGGGTTCAATGGTCAAACAACCAACCCCATTGACAATACCAACTCTAACCCATTTTGGAAATATTGGATATGAGGCACCACTGGCCCAATAGATAAACATTGGATCCTTTCCTTGAGAGGTGTACCTAAGCACCCCATTGTGACTCCATTTCAACCACAGACACTCACTTAGACACATGAATCATGTATCCTCGATAGAATAAAGGTATCCTAATGTATAACTAGTTTATACCAAGATCTAAACTTTCCTGGTCCCCCAGGTGTTCACTAGGATACCTAAATCGACTATCCCAGTGAAGAAATATGATAATTCATGTATCACATTAAGGACCTGTTCAGTGAGAACACTATTTAATGGAGTACTTACACCAGGTCAACTACCACCTCTTGACCTAGTTAGTGAACACACTGTGAAAATGAGTACATGGACTTGGTGATGTTTCCAAGAGAAATAGTAGATTCCTATCATTTCCTCATCGATCTTCTAGTCACTGACTTGGTTTTCTACTATATTATATGAAAATAAAATAGAATAAACTCGTAGGTTCTCCCATGACATGGAAAGAAGTAGCTCAACCACCACTCCCAGTGAGAACCCATATAGCATGTCAAAGGGCATCAACCCCAACTCAACTATTTATTCAAAATGTTGGGGTGGGTGAGATAGGTCAAATAAAATGTAAAGGTTAAATTGGGCTATGTGATTTGAGTGTTTACAAAGAACAATATGGTGAATGGTGCAAAATCAATGGGTGATGGTACTTTTACTATTGAATTAGTTGGAGCGGTGTTCAGAAATGGAAATGTGTTCAGTACATTGATTCAATCTATGGTGATCAATACTTAAATGGAAAAAAATATTTGGGTATGCAATTTTGGGGTTTTATCTGACTGAATCTATAGCCTTTTTTGCCTCAATGTTGTCATTTTTTCTCTCAACTTTGTTTCAACCTGGTTCACCCACTTTCCCCTGGTCATTCTCAGGGATACTTCATGTCTTCCAAGAACTCGTTGGGATACGATAATCACATATTCTTAGTATAATATAGGTATTATACTATATAACTATATTATACCAAGGTTTGACCTATCCCGGTCCTCCCAGGTCCTCTCTTGGATACGTAATTCAGGTATCCTAGTGAAGACCTTGGAAGCCCCTTGGCCAAGAATACTCGATAGGTGGTACAATCAAGTTGGAATTTTTTTGATTTCTAGATTGGATATATAATGACAATAGTCTAGAACCCATTGCATTCCCCTACACCAAATCTTGAAAGAAAATGTCTAAATGGTGTGGACCCATTGAAAAACCATAGCGAAGCGACTCAACTAACCAATAAAGACAATGCTCTGTTACAGTAGTAGAAATGGGGCGTCCAGCAGGAGAGTTTCCATAAAAAATCTATAATGTGGCATGAAATCAACTAAAATAGGCACTATGAAATGGCACCATAGATGCACTAACCCAAATTTCACTCATTGGTGTACTCACAGTATTAGTGTTGTTCCCCCTTAATCATTTTGGTTTGATGGTAAATACGTGGGTGCTGGCAGTGTAGTTGTAGTTACCCTTGTTTTATTATCACATAAGTTATTTTAGTCTATAGCTATTCCAAATTTTGTTTCCTTAACTCTAATACCTATATTATACCAAGTATGATACCTTGTTTTCATAGATTAGTGATCTGATGATGTGAAACCATATCTAATAGGGTGGTTCGGGTGGATCTATCATTCTTTTAGGTTAGTCAGCTAATTATGGGAATTCTAGAAGTATTGAAGTTAATCTATTCAGGAACTTCATGTTGTAGTCACTACAACTGCTAGGCTTGATCCACTCAAATTGGATGGGATGTTCCAATGGACTTTGTAGCTACTTTATCATGAGATGCCTCAGATAATAGACACCTATTATTTATCAGGGGTCTTTGGTTCCAACATCACCATGGACACAGTTCAAAACATAAGTGTTTAATAAATTATATGGACTCTTTTATACTATAATAAACCGGGTCTCAATCTCTATATAATATAGTTAGTAGAGTAAACATTCTTATTTTATTCTCTCCATACACTTTCTCCCCCCCTATCAGGATGAAAATTTGATGAATGTGCATGTGCATAATAGATCATGCTTTGGTCCTTGTTGGTTTCTGTAACGCCCCGACCCCAGCTACCTAGAGTCGGTGCATTACTTCGTAACATTGGCATGATAACAAAAGATCAAGTCTCGAAAGACCTATTAGTTTAGTAGCCTTGGAAACACTAGATACATTCATAATTCTTACATTACATCATAAAGTGAAAAACTACAATAACACAGTCTCCATAGTCCACACTCATATCCTCTTCTCACAATCCCTGCAGGTCATTCATAAAATACTTCTTCACATCCTGGAAAATATTAAAACATTGAAAGGGGTGAGCTCAGATGCTCAGTAAGGATAACAATATTGCGGAAGCTTTCATAAATAAACATAAAAATTTAAGGCAATGTATAACTAAAACAAAAGTCTTTTAAACTTGAACATCAACATAATATGGAAAAAGTAAAATGAGATAATTCCATTCACTTCTTCACATGGATATTCTACTGGTCGAATAATCACATGAAATATCAATAACCACTTTCATAATGAGAGAATGTATAATGCCAGACATTCTGAAACATTTTGTCAAGGCCTCAGCCAAGACGTCTAAAATGATTAAGGCCTTGGCCAAAACCATAAATCAAATTGGGAAAGGGCCTCGGCCAATTCCACGTCGAGTTGTCTCATGAGACCTACTGATGCATCGAGGAGCTATAGCGGGCTCCACCCGTCACTTATTAAGTCCAATACATTCCTCATATGAATAGGTTTAAACATATCATAAACCATAACATAATCGTATCACATAAAACATGCATAAAGGAAACATAACATTTCCACATTTCAATCACAAGGTATCAATACAACACATTGATATAATAAAAACGCTTTCAAAACCATTTTCAATACCAAAATAAAAGAAAGTTAAAACATTGTATTTATTTTTCATTAAAAAAATGATGGCTTGTAGAGGAAGCCGAAACTCAAATAATGGTCACGGCGGCGGAGAAGTCGTTGTCGCCGCATAAGTACGGAAAGAAAAACATTCCCTTTTGTCTTTTAGCAAAACTCTTCGTATAAAAAAAGATTCCTTTTGAATAAACATAAAATTCAAAGGGGTTTATACACCGTATAAAAGAAATTTGTGTATAAAACAAAATATGTCTCAATGGATGGTGATTGAGACGAAGTCCATAAAAAGATCATTTTTAAAATAAAATAGATCTATTATGTGTATTCACTATAGGTACACATAAAGGAAGTAAAAATACAAAAATAGGACATAATAATATCATGACATAATTTGAAAATAGGAGATTAACCCAAAGAATAGAAATTGGGTTAAGAAGTTCCCTTACCTTGCGTCTTGTCCTGACTCGACCGTTCTTTAACCTCCTGAATAATAAACTAGAGTTAATTTCTATTTACTTAAGAACCTTTTTAATGTTCATTATTCCTTTTATATCCCTTATTACCATGTTATGAACATTATTTAATTATTTAAGTTAATAACGGTCGTTTTGTCGATCTTTGGTACTTGAGTCAAAAATAAACTTCTTATAATTACAAGTTGTTCATGTGGTGAAATATCCATTATATCCAGAATTATATTCATGATGTAGATATAATATATATCATATATATACAGTATATACATTCATTCATAATGTCATGTAACATTTAGAGGTAAGAAATGAAATGCACCGTTCATGGAGACGGTAAGCCGTACGTACGCATGAACGCTACTTTCATTTCTATTTCGTATTTAATGGAATGAAATCATAATGATATAAATTTATAATATAATTAAAGTATAATATAGTGTATAATACCATTTAATCCATCCTTTATACATCCCACATATGGCATTAACGATTCAAATCACTTTGAGGGGGCGGTAGTCCGCACTTCCTAAAATGAAATTATCGCATTTTACCCATAATGGAAATCATAAAGTATGCCATAAATGAGAAATACAGAAGCATAAGTAAAACATAAACATATTTTATATCATATATAAATATAGTGACATCTTAATGGCCACCTTTGAAGGTGTTATATGAGTGTTGAACAATCATCGTTTCATGAGGCAGAAATTCGCCATCCACAGAAACCGTATGTTCTTTAACCATTAGATGTAGGTGTGTGTAAGTGTAGCTAAAATCCTTCTTATAAAAACATCCTAGTATATTGAGGATACTGGTGTTGTTACAAAAGAAATGAATAAAAGGAGTTTAGGGGGTTGGAGAAGAAAAATGATACAAAACAACATTAGAGAAGACATTACCTCAAAATCGGGTAACTCTTTTTGATTTGAGCCAAAGGCTTCCTTCGGAAGAGTTCTGACCAAAGTGAGGCTTCTAGGAGTAAGAGGGGGAAGTTGGGAGAGTATTTGGGCAGAGGTTGGCCGAACCAATTGGCTTGAAAGTGTGAATGAGGTGGTAGAGGTGGGGGCCTTTTATAAGAGGAGAGGAGGGGCACTCTTGGAAAGTAAGGAAATGTTACATTATTATACAATGCTTTTCGGATTCTAATGGTCCCACAATTATATAATTCGTGGCTAAGGTGATAAGGGTTATAAATCTACCCATCCAATAGGCTTTGGACAAGTGTAAGCCTTGGATTTTACATTATCTTCTCATTTTATTTAAATCGTTAAATAATGAGGTCATCGCTGCATCATCATGATGTCATAAATAATTTAATTTATTTAATGTCTCAAAATTATAAAAAAAATACTATGATGTATGAAATTATTATAGCTTTCTAATGAATATTTATAGTCAAAATTTGGACTTGTGTAACCCCACTTAAAAATAGTTTTAGTAAAACAACTCATGTTTGTGTCAATTTAATTTTAACATTAAATAAATATATATTAATGTCATTTTCCAACCAAAGTGGCTCCATGGGGTCCCCAAGTTGACCCATGGGTTGTCTTGGTCGGCCATTACTCATCCAATAGGAGTAGGACAAGTGTCAATCTCATCTCATATTATTAAAACATTATTTTTACCTTAAACTACACTAATTACCTCTAATCGCGATTAAGAACTTAAAAGTTACTATTCACCAAAAAATTATTTTAATCTCATTGAACCACATTTTACTTCATAATGAAAACCTTGTATGTCGGATTTTTGAAAATCAAATCACAGAGGTGGTAATATTTCATTTTAACGAAAAATCAGTTTTTAACAACCACTTAGTGGTTTCACTATTCATCAAAAATTGAAGTTTTTCAGAATAAGGCCAAAATTTCACCCTAAGCTATAATTGATATTCCGAATTCAAAAATGATGTCTATTTTACAAAATTCCAAAAATATAAGTTGCATTAATTAATTTTATAATTAATTCCCACTGTTACAACAAATAGCGTGTTTTTAAGAAACAATTTATATCAAAAGATTGGCAATTGTTTATGTCAAATTTCAATGTTAAATTAATTCTAATGACCAACATTGGATAAAATGGTAAAAATATATTCTAATTATACTTTAAAACCACTAAATAGTATAATTTATCACTATAAATTATTTTGATTAAAAAAGTTGTTTTTAAGTATTTTTCACTATTCATAAAAAATTAGAAGTTCTCAGAAAAATACCAAAAATTCAACATAGGCTAATTTCGATATTACGAATACAAAAATGAAGTCAATTTTGAAATATAAAATTTATATAATTTTAAAAATTGGTTATTACTATTCATAACGGCTGCTTTGATTAGTCGCGGTGTTTTAGAACTCGAAGTTGCGTACAATGCAAGCTATTGCATTATTGAATGAGAAGTGTATCATGGAAGCTCGGGGTGTTAAATTCTCCCCTCCTTCAATAAATTGCGTCCTCTCAATTTGAAATTTTTTCTTTGAAAATAAAAGGTTGAAAAGAGAAAATACCTTTGTGGAAAACCCACATCGGAAATAAGATTAATAAAATTTAGCCTTAATAAGGGGGAAAGGGAAATGAAAAAGTCACCTTCCAATTATGATCTCGATTAGGATAACATTGGTGGCAATTAGAGACATATAATTGGAGAAAAAATGTAAATATTTGTAGGGAGTGATTGAGGTCATCAATCATAATCAACTGTCAAATTGAGGGCCTCAAAGCCTTCAATCCATGTTGATTTAAAATATCATCAGTTCAACAAGACATAAGGTATTAGGATAACACATTTTTTTGTTTTAATAACCCTTTACTAAAGTTTAAGAATTAATTTATTCATTGAATAAGAGATAGGTATATATATATTTATGCTTGAAAATTAGAGTTTCAACCTTCAACTCATCTTTCACTCAAAAAGATAATAGAACTCAAAAATATTATACTTATCCTAATTGTATAAGGTTCCAAATTTTAACACATACCATTTAGATTAGTAAAATTATTTTGTAATAACCAGGGACTTCCTGTAGGCTAGTGGTAAGAAATAAAGGCCTGTCACACTATGATTGTGGGTTCGATTCCTACAGCTTTTTCCGACGCGATGGGTTATGCCCCACCCTGCAGGTTGTCCTTTTCCTAAAACTATAGTATTATAATATTCCAAAAATAATCTTCATAATTTTTTTAACCTTAATCAATACTATCCAAAGATCAAATTAATCCACTCCAACCTTTATAGTTATCCAAAATACCTCCGTCCAGACTTTCTCTAAAAGGTCTCTAAATTCCAAAATCAATTGTAACATCAGATTCCCCAAACAAAGAAAAGATTCTCTTATTGTCACATACTAAAAATATGATTACCTTAATCATATTACCTTAATCAAAAAGTACTGCAGTACAATCTTTATATATATCACATTATTCTTATAACCAGAATATAATCCTTGAGTCCAAAAGCACCAATACATTAATTATTCCGCTTCAACAGTAGTCACAGCATAAGATTGGCCTTGATCCCTTGGCCTTTTTTGAGGTAAGTTTCCTTGACACTTAGGACATTCATTTGCATAATGCCCCATTTCCCTACAATTGTAGCGTTCAACTTTGACAGCCTCTTTCTTTACCTTGAAATCACGAGCCTGGTAACCCTTTTCTCCACATTTATAACAAACTCCCATTCCTTTTAGGCACGTACCAGGGTGATTCTTCCCACAATTATCACATAATGGAAAATCCTTCTTTCCCTTTTTCCCTTTATCTGTCTCTTGTTCCCCCGTTCTCTTCTTCTCTTGCTTTACTTTGTTGTCATAAGACTTAGAGAATTCCTTTTCTGTCTTGATAGAACACGAGACAATATCTTCGTATGATGAGAAGGATTGTGATACTAAAGCTCGACGGAGAAATGGTTTTAACCCATCAAAGAAACGATCAATCTTACTCCTTGGGTTACGTATATAATCGGCAGCATGCCTCGCTAACCTTGTAAATTTAGCCTCATACTTTGCGACATTCTCATCCTCCTTCTGCCTCAAACTCAGAAATTGCCTTTCCATATCTGCTCGATGGTCACGAGGAAAGTATTTTTCTAAGAAAAGCTCTTTGAACTCCCTCCATTCCATATTCGATACGTCATCATCTTCCTTTGTGTTTTGAATCAGCGACCACCGCTGATCGGCATCTCCAATGAGGCGGTAAACTGCCATGACAACCTTCTCCCTTTCGCTACTCCCCAAGACATGGAATATTTTCTCTAAGGAGTTTATCTATTGCTCAGCTACTAATGGATTTGTACCCCCATTAAATGTTGGTGGTTGTTGCCTCATGAAGCGGTCTAACATTGATCCTCCACGTTGCGGATCAGGGTGCTCCATACGAGTAAGGTTATTATTCATAACCTGAGTGAGTTGTCCCAGTATGGTAATAAGTTGATCAGCACCAGTTTTATCTCCAGATCCACAATAATTATCTTGAGCAGGAGGGAAATCCCTACACGGAGTTCGTGCATTGATACGGTTTCCATTCCTTCCACTAGGCGCCATTTCTATACAATGGCATAAACTAGATTAGTTTATGAATCAAAATACATAATTCCATACTTATAAAATACTTAACATAAATTGAACTATTTATGGATATAATCCATAATCATAAAAAGTTTTTCATTGAGGAAGTATATACTCATAACCGCTCATAGTGGTTTGTAAAGAAAATGAGAATTATCCTAAGCATATCCCCCGGGAGTGTCGTAACCAAGAGTGCAGCAAGGCCCGTTGTCGTGCACCAGTTCCCGTTCGAGTCTAGCTCAAAGCGGTGTTTTCGGGTTTTACCCCTAGGTACATCTGTGCCAGAGCCGCCTCTACCTGCTCGTATCCAGACAGGGATGTATTGCTCGGAAAACTCATAACAACTCTATAATACCAAAATTCTAGGAAGTTCTTCTATACTAATCCTCAAAGTCTATCTTTGGGCTATGTGCTCTAATCAGAGTTTATCTAAATCTAGCTTCCAAGGTTAGTACTAAACTGCCTCTGATACCAACTGTAACGCCCCGACCCCAGCTACCTAGAGTCGGTGCATTACTTCGTAACATTGGCATGATCACAAAATATCAAGTATCGAAAGACCGATTAGTTTAGTAGCCTTGGAAACACTAGATACATTCATAAGTCTTACATTACATCATAAAGTGAAAAACTACAATAACACAGTCTCCATAGTCCACACTCATATCCTCTTCTCACAATCCCTGCAGGTCATTCATAAAATACTTCTTCACATCCTGTAAAATATTAAAACATTGAAAGGGGTGAGCTCAGATGCTCAGTAAGGATAACAATATTGCGGAAGCTTTCATAAATAAACATAAAAATTTAAGGCAATGTATAACTAAAACAAAAGCCTTTTAAACTTGAACATCAACATAATATGGAAAAATTAAAATGAGATAATGCCATTCACTTCTTCACATGGATATTCTACTGGTCGAATAATCACATGAAATATCAATAACCACTTTCATAATGAGGGAGTGTATAATGCCAGACATTCTGAAACATTTTGTCAAGTCCTCGGCCAAGACGTCTAAAATGATTAAGGCCTCGGCCAATACCATAAATCAAATTGGGAAAGGGCCTCGGCCAATTCCACGTCTAGTTGTCTCATGAGACCTACCGATGCATCGAGGAGCTATAGCGGGCTCCACCCGTCACTTATTAAGTCCAATACATTCCTCATATGAATAGGTTTAAACATATCATAAACCATAACATAATCGTATCACATAAAACATGCATAAAGGAAACATAACATTTCCACATTTCAATCACAAGGTATCAATACAACACATTGATATAATAAAAATGCTTTCAAAACCATTTTCAATACCAAAATAAAATAAAGTTAAAACATTGTATTTATTTTTCATTAAAAAAATGATGGCTTGTAGAGGAAGCCGAAACTCAAATAATGGTCACGGCGGCGGAGAAGTTGTTGTCGCCGCATAAGTACGGAAAGAAAAACATTCCCTTTTATCGTTTAGCAAAACGCTTCGTATAAAAAAAGATTCCTTTTGAATAAACGTAAAAGTCAAAGGGGTTTATACACCGTATAAAAGAAATTTGTGTATAAAACAAAATATGTCTCAATGGATGGTGATTGAGACGAAGTCCATAAAAAGATCATTTTTAAAATAAAATAGATCTATTATGTGTATTCACTATAGGTACACATAAAGGAAGTAAAAATACAAAAATAGGACATAATAATATCATGACATAATTTGAAAATAGGAGATTAACCCAAAGAATAGAAATTGGGTTAAGAAGTTCCCTTACCTTGCGTCTTGTCCTGACTCGACCGTTCTTTAACCTCCTGAATAATAAACTAGAGTTAATTTCTATTTACTTAAGAACCTTTTTAATGTTCATTATTCCTTTTATATCCCTTATTACCATGTTATGAACATTATTTAATTATTTAAGTTAATAACGGTCGTTTTGTCGATCTTTGGTACTTGAGTCAAAAATAAACTTCTTATAATTACAAGTTGTTCATGTGGTGAAATATCCATTATATCCAGAATTATATTCATGATGTAGATATCATATATATCATATATATACAGTATATACATTCATTCATAATGTCATGTAACATTTAGAGGTAAGAAATGAAATGCACCGTTCATGGAGACGGTAAGCCGTACGTACGCATGAACGCTACTTTCATTTCTATTTCGTATTTAATGGAATGAAATCATAATGATATAAATTTATAATATAATTAAAGTATAATATAGTGTATAATACCATTTAATCCATCCTTTATACATCCCACATATGGCATTAACGATTCAAATCACTTTGAGGGGGCGGTAGTCCGCACTTCCTAAAATGAAATTATCGCATTTTACCCATAATGGAAATCATAAAGTATGCCATAAATGAGAAATACAGAAGCATAAGTAAAACATAAACATATTTTATATCATATATAAATATAGTGACATCTTAATGGCCACCTTTGAAGGTGTTATATGAGTGTTGAACAATCATCGTTTCGTGAGGCAGAAATTCGCCATCCACAGAAACCGTATGTTCTTTAACCATTAGATGTAGGTGTGTGTAAGTGTAGCTCGAATCCTTCTTATAAAAACATCCTATTATATTTAGGATACTGGTGTTGTTACAAAAGAAATGAATAAAAAGAGTTTAGGGGGTTGGAGAAGAAAAATGAAACAAAACAACATTAGAGAAGACATTACCTCAAAATCGGGTAACTCTTTTTGATTTGAGCCAAAGGCTTCCTTGGGAAGAGTTCTGCCCAAATTGAGGCTTCTATGAGTAATAGGGGGAAGATGGGAGAGTATTTGGGCAGAGGTTGGCCGAACCAATTGTCTTGAAAGTGTGAATGAGGTGGTAGAGGTGGGGGCCTTTTATAAGAGGAGAGGAGGGGCACTCTTGGAAAGTAAGGAAATGTTACATTATTATACAATGCTTTTCGGATTCTAAAGGTCCCACAATTATATAATTCGTGGCTAAGGTGATAAGGGTTCGAAATCTACCCATCAAATAGGATTTGGACAAGTTTAAGCCTTGGATTTTACATTATCTTATCATTTTATTTAAATCGTTAAATAATGAGGTCATCGCTGCATCATCATGATGTCATAAATAATTTAATTTATTTAATGTCTAAAAATTATAAAAAAAAATACTATGATGTATAAAATCTTTTTATCTTTCTAATTAATATTTATAGTCAAAATTTGGACTTGTGTAACCCCACTTAAAAATTGTTTTAGTAAAACAACTCATGTTTGTGTCAATTTAATTTGAACATTAAATAAATATATATTAATGTCATTTTCCAACCAAAGTGGCTCCATGGGGTCCCCAAGTTGACCCATGGGTTGTCTTGGTCGGCCATTACTCATCCAATAGGAGTAGTACAAGTGTCAAGCTCATCTCATATTATTAAAACATTATTTTTACCTTAAACTACACTAATTACCTCTAATCGCGATTAAGAACTTACAAGTTACTCTTCACCAAAAAAATTATTTTAATCTCATTGAACCACATTTTACTTCATAATGACAACCTTGTATGTCAGATTTTTGAAAATAAAATCACATAAGTGGTAATATTTCATTTTAACGAAAAATCAGTTTTTAACAACCACTTAGTGGTTTCACTATTCATCAAAAATTGAAGTTTTTCAGAATAAGGCCAAAATTTCACCCTAAGCTATAATTGATATTCCGAATTCAAAAATGATGTCTATTTTACAAAATTCCAAAAATATAAGTTGCATTAATTAATTTTATAATTAATTCCCGTTGTTACAACAAATAGCGTGTTTTTAAGAAACAATTTATATCAAAAGATTGGCAATTGTTTATGTCAAATTTCAATGTTAAATTAATTCTAATGACCACCATTGGATAAAATGGTAAAAATATATTCTAATTATACTTTAAAACCACTAAATAGTATAATTTATCACTAAAAATTATTTTGATTAAAAAAGTTGTTTTTAAGTATTTTTCACTATTCATAAAAAATTAGAAGTTCTCAGAAAAATACCAAAAATTCAACATAAGCTAATTTCGATATTACGAATACAAAAATGAAGTCCATTTTGAAATATAAAATTTATATAATTTTAAAAAGTGGTTATTACTATTCATAACGGCTACTTTGATTAGTCGCGGTGTTTTAGAACTCGAAGTTGCGTACAATGCAAGCTATTGCATTTTTGAATGAGAAGTGTATCATGGAAGCTCGGGGTGTTACAGTTTCCATATATGAGGTTTTCTTGAGGAACCATTTTATATATATGAAATGATCCATAGATGATGATAATAATATCAGTTGTGATGAAGGGGTTGATACCACTAGAGAAGGGAAAGCTGGAGTGTTTGATATATGAAATTATATCTATCTTTTTATAATATAGGTAGTATACGAAGACCTGGCCAGGATTAGATCATGCAGTTTTTCACTTCTTCTAATGCACAGGCTTGAAAGGGTGGCTGATAGGGACATTCAATTTTGTTGACTTGAAGTCTTTCGCTAGAAAGTGATAATCCAAAATTCAACAAGGTTATCTTTTTGGTTTCTCATGACATCATCATATATAGTATATGATTGAATTTCATCAATCCATCCTTGATCAATGATCAATAGAGAAGTTGATATCTTTTAGCATGATCCTACTACCCACTTGATCACATCATTGGATGGTGTGGTTGGAAGCAGAGCAATGATACCCTAGTTTTTCCTCAACATTTATTAGTATACATGAATCATGTAACCTAGTGATACATGAAGAATCATAGTGAGGACCTAGAAATTAATAGGGGAATAAAGTGGGTTACATGGAGTTAACAAACAGTGTGAATACAAAAGGGTATAGAATTTGGAAATGATGTACCAATCTAGTGCAAGTCCAAGATCGACACCATACCGCATCTTCGTGTGATCGATGGAGAAGATGGCCATTATTTTAAGTGGGGCATAACCAGGTGAAATTAAAAAGTTTTAAGAAATGGGTGGATCATATAGTTTTGGGGTATGTCCAACTCAATCTTGATCCTATGGGGTTAGAAGTCTATTCTACTCTGGCATTGCCTTTGGTCGATGGTGTCAGTTGTGTTATGCAATCGGTTGTTCTATTGGTTTATCAAGTGGCCCATGTTCAGTAGGGGGTCATGGTCAAGGATGGTTGGATTCGTATTAAATAGCACATGTGCATTTTTTATGGTCTTGGTAGTTTTGAGATTGGGTTCATTGGATTTGGATTGGAACACCTTCTAATCCAACCATTGTATGCTTAAGGGATTATGTTTTCAATACCCACTAAATTAAGTACGGTCCTATGAGGTTAGTGTTACACTGTTTGGAATTGGTAGGGGTTCCATATTGTGGTGGTAGAATAGAATGGTTAATTAGTATTTAGATATGAGAGTGGAACTCTTTTAGAAAACTGAAATTTCAATCAGGCCCTATTAAAAGGGGAACCTAAGGGTAGAAAAATACATATCCATGTGGCCTCTTAGATTTGACCATGTATGTTTGATCATGACAGAAAACACTATTGAATTAGAAATTGTACTGGTGGTATTTTATATCAGCCATTCACACAAGGGTTGACCAACCCAACTGAACGGTCATGATTTTATCACATTATCATGTTCCCCCTTGGTGGTGTCCAAACAACAGTAGATAGGTCTTCTTTTGTCTGTTGTTTCTATCAGAATAGAGATTTGTGTTTCATGATTCATTTGAGTGTAGAAACTTTAGTTTAACATGTTTTCCACATGTTATTGGTAATATTTGAATTGATATGAGGGTTCCAATAGTAAGGTGGTGCCTTCAAATACCCAAAGGTACCATGGATGGAAATGGATCATGGATGCCTCATATTGGTCATATCAAGGAGGGACGCAATAAAAAAATTCCTTATTCTTCTAAGGATGGAATTCCAGGAACTGGAGGGGGTTGATCTGCCCGAAGTAGGGGAACCATGCTCTACTCTTTCAAATGTGCATTCCCTAGTGTTTGTTCTAGAAATGAAAACCGATCACCTCCCTTTTAGAGTAGAGTAGGGGGTTTTATCCACTCTTTTCTTATGGTTCTGTTGGTTTGATGGTGTTTTGATCCTATCACTAGTTTTAAATAACCTATTGAGATTATTAAGGTGGATATCATATGGAGAAAATGCGATGGGATGTGATTTAATGACTCCTATGGGGTTCTCCTAGTGAAACATTGTGGAATTCCAAGTCACAATGAAGGAATATGGGAGCGGATGGTAGCGAGTGGAATGGATCATGTTGGTGATGTCCATTAATGTTTTTTCTAGTCTTGATGCACATATATCCAGGTTCAGGAGCATAGATGGTCCAAATAAAATTCTATTTGGTCCTCCTTTAATCTCTTTCAATTTCAAGTGGCATGACAACACCCATACTAGTGCAATGAATTTTCTATAGAGATGTTCTGAGTGGTTGAACCCTATCCAATGCTTCCATTTTTCCTATTATAATACCAAAAATTCTCTCATTATGCACCTATATATCTCGTTTTTCCAATATTTCAGTAGACATCCTCATTCAAGAACCATTTCTAATATGGAACACTCATTTCCTTTTCAAAAAATTGGAAAAAACTAATAATTATATATATTAATTTCATATCTATGACCCTAGGATCTGGCACCACTCAGTGCCTATTTCCACTCCGAGAATGAACCCCCATGAAATTCCAACCCCCAACTCGTTATCCTTTGTCCATTGGGCAGATTATAGTTCTCTTCATTTCTCATTTCCAATGTTTCATTCTATGTTTGGACTACTCTGTTCTCTCTTTCACATGTGGTGTGCTCGGGTTCTAACATTCCATGGATCTCACTGTAATAGTATAATTGAGTTCACAAGCTCCATGTATGCCTCTTTGGTTTCCCAATGAGAAGAAATAGGGTTTTTATATGTTTCTTGTGATGGGAAAAGTGAATCATTTTGAGCAGTGGTAGGTTATCCAACCATCATGTCAAATGGAAGCATAGATGTTGATCTGTGGGACTATGATCAAATGTTACAGTTATTTTTTGATTCAGTCAGACCAATTCCAAAGGTAGTTTTCTAAAATCCAATAAATTGAATAAATAATTTGGGATATATGATTTTGATTTTTGGTGTTATAATATCATTTCAAGCTGAATTTTTTGGCACCCACATATGGTCCAATAAAATCCTCTAGTGTTTTGATATAGAATTTCATTTCAAACTAGCTATTGTAAATATGGGAATAGTTCGTGTTTGGACTTTAGCCACCACTATGAGTGGATACAGTTTCCCTCAATAGTGGATGGTCATGATTGATCAACTCATTTTTCCAATGCCCTGATTTCCTTTGTTTCAGTAGAAAGAACAGATGATTGAAGTCAGTTAGTTCAGGTACTCTTGGATTGATATGGAAACAACTACAACCATTAGGAAGTGGGACATGTTTTTTGGACCATTTGGACACATCATCCATGAATAAATACTAGTTCAATGGGGTCTAAATGCATATGATATGAAACAGTGGCACTGGTCACATTCTAAGACCACTCACCTTATGTGGAGCTAAATCTTACTTGATCTATTCGTTGGTTCGACATTACAACTTGGGCTAGTATGGTGTTCTCGGTAGCTGGTGTGTGAATTGAAACAATATGGTGACTATGTTATGAGATTTTGTGGTTGAGTTCTCAAGTAAATTGGAAATATATGGTTAAGATGGTCAATAACAAGCTATTTGGGTCCATCCATTGTGGAATAGAGAAGTTCCATTGTAGATAATATTTGTATGACTTGGTTGCCTACCTACTAATCCAATGGAGATTTATGATCTATCAGTGGGATAACATATAGATCTTGGTTTCAAATCCAAACTAGTGGATGGAATCTAATGTAATACCTTATAGGTTGAACTAAATTTCCCATAGCTCGAGTTCCTTGTGGTTCTACATTTGGCTTTTGAACTCACTTGAGAGCAACAACATTATTGTGTGAGAGGGAATTATTCATGCAATGATACATATTCTCATTAAATTGTGTGGAAATCAATCTTCTATTCTACCTTCAGTTCTCCAATTCAACCAACCAACTCATTTCCAAATGGAAATGTCAAGAGCATTAGTGGTGTCTTGCTAGTGCAATGTGTGAATCCCTGAATGGGATATCAGGAATGCTTAAAATTATTCCCAGACCCCAGATACATTATCTAGACAAAAATTATGAAAGAAATGGTGTGTAAACCAAACCCAATTAGTGATAGCTATGTGACAATGGGTTCAATCATTGGTAGAATCATGATGCTACTGTTTATTTTGATAATTCAAGGAGTCCTACTTGAGGGTGCTTTGTGGAGATAGTCGATTTGTTCAAAATCTTGAAGGAGTGATTGGAGTTGAAATGATAGTGGTCATCCTCGATTCTCTACATGGGTCTGGAAACAATGGGTTTAGGGAGAGTGCAGTGGAAGAGTTCATGATAAATTGGTTCTGGGATGATTGAGTCTAGCATATTCCAATGATTATGGCATGTTTGGCCAATTGAAATAGGAGGTCTTCGATTCAACTGTTGTAAAACTAGTGCAATTGACACTTACCGATTTGGGTGACCTTACTAAATCATGATCATGGTCAGAAAATAATATTTTGGGAGTGCATAAGGATGTCATATGGGTTAGCTAGATAATGGGAATTCACTATATGAGATCCAATCTCAAAAACTTCTGTAACTTATTAGTAGAGTAGTTAGATGATAACTGACTGATTGTAGGTTCGAAGGTTTGATTCATTCTTCATGAAATGGGAATGAAAGGGTATCAATCATACATCAAGTATATCAGGTACTCACTGGGATAATGCATGTATCCTCTATATAATATAGGCATTAGGCACTAGGATACCGTATTTAGGTATCACAGGTCTTCACTGGTCTAACCTGTCATAGGATACCTAAATCAGGTATCCCAGTGAAGACCTAGGAGGACAAGGATAGGTTAGACTAGGATACTATCTAGATTATACTAAGGATTTGGGGTCTCTCAGTCTAGTTTTTATATAAACCAGAATAATTCTTTATTTTTTTTAATCAATGGCTCTCATCTGATCTTCTAGAAGTAGTGGCTATTTTAGGATCATAGAATTCTACTATTCATGAAAGAGGGTTGTCATCATAGGATTAAAGGGTTCATAAAATTTTATTGTTTGGTTCATTTGTATTCCTAGTATATTTTAACAAGTTTCCATCCTTTTCCTAGTCTTGTACATTTCCACCACATGAACTCAAGATGAGAAGGGAGTCTTAAAATGAGGGATTTGAAAATATCCACTGTTTCAAGCATGTGACTTGTATAAGAGAAACATAGTTCATTAAAAGTATTGGGATTATTTTAAAGGTTGTATGAATCCCCATTATTTTAACATATCTTATTTAGAATCACTCGTGACTTGACAATATTGTTATAAATGAATAGTATATAAAAACATAAAATGGGGAGGAGCTATTGAAAAGTGATGATTTTTAGAAAGGGTATGAATCTTACATTGGTTGAGGTTTCATTGTTTGATAATTAAATATCGTTTATCCAGATAGAATGGAATGGGAAAAGAAAGTATTTTAGAATAGACAGTGATAAGGGGAGATTGAGTTAGAGTCCTATGTGGGGAGTTTCTCAACCTAGGGAATAAATGATATACAAGGAACTTTGACTGTTAGGTTTAGGGTCATGTAATGTGATCTACTAAGAAAGAAGGATATACGAAATAGAGAGAAAGAATAGGACATTGATCTTGATACTTTTTTGAGATGGGTTATAAGTAAGGAATACACTATGAAAAGTGGAGAGAGACCCGATGAGTCAATATAGAAGCAAGGGAATTTGACTCAATTAATAAGATCAGTATAATATCGGTAGAATAAGTGTAAGTACTTGTGGATATGTGAGGAATTATAGAAATATTCAGTTTTTTAATGAGAAAAGGGAGGGTATAGATGGATATACAACTAGAAGCACAAAAGAAAGTTGGAAAATATTCTATTGTTAGAGAGGGGTAGTGCTGGGAAATTTGAAAGACTCACATCATATCTCAAGATGGGGAAATAGAACCAAGAGGTAGTCTCAAAAAAATTCATAAGCTATGGTTATAAAAATTTAAGATAAATCCATGTCTTTCTTTAGAGCTATATACAGATGCAACTAGAGTGGTGTAATGACTATCCTGTAATAATTTTCCTTTTTTATTTCCCTATTGGATTCAAGGAAAAATTATTAGCAGCCACGTGTTCTCAAAATAATTACTAGAAAATTCTTCATGATTCCATGTTTGGCTCAAAGTCCCATGATTTTTTCTGTTATTTTCTCATTCATTTAGTGAAATCTTTTCTAAAAGTGGCTTGTGATTTATTCATTCATATAGTCAGTCAACTTGATGTGCTATATTATCTGGGGTCACACCATGATTGCATGATTGGGTATTTTACTCTATCTCAACAGATCCTATATGTAAGGGAAGTGAAAAGATCATGTTGACACAAACTCAGCATACATCTCAAATTGATGTCTCAATTGGCACCAGAACACCTAAAGTTTTCACTTAGGATCTGATAGTCTTATTTTGACCATAATAGCTTTTACCACTACAAATTATAATATTTCTTTCATAAATTGTCATTAGCGATATAACCTCTCGTATCTATGGGTACACACAACTAGTGGTATATAAGTGTATGAGTTTAGATGGATCAGTCGATCCTTATAGATGCTGAGATGAAGTGGGATTGTAAGTATCTCTACAGCATGGAATTTATATCACTTGAAAGAGTAGTGAGCGAGATAAATCCAAGTGGAATAGTTTTCTAGGATCAAGGTAGAACCCCTAAGAGGATTTTCATAAAATATTTTTTCACTATCGACTATTGAATCAAAATAAATCACTCTAACTGGTCCCTATTATTTGATTGGTTAAGTTTCTCTCTTCGAGGTTCTCTCTCATTTTATGGTTTCTTCTCTCTAGTGTACCTATTCCTTTCACATCCTCTCTTCATCTAAAAGAAGACTCCTAACTATGGTCAAGAGCCTCAAAAGCTCAAACTTAAAGGTCTCTAAAGAAGAACTTAGTGGGTGAAACAAGGTATTTGTGTCTTTAACTTTTGACTTGGTAGTGACTCATGATACAGTTTTTCTGTGTGGAAGGAGAACGGTGGTCTCAAGACTATTAGAGTATAGTACTGACTAGTGGGTTAGCATTGACTCCATTGACTTACCAAAGTTTGGAAATTCATGAATCTCTCTATTCTCTTCTATTATCTACTCACTTCGGATCTCTAAATCTCTTTCTTTGCATTTTCCTAGGAGATTATATGCTTATCCGCTATGAATCCCACCCAAGTAAATTCTTTCTATCACTCATATACTGGAATAGGAGAATCAATACTGAGAATGAAAATATAGATAGAATATGGCTCTAGGGGAAGGAATAAAATACCTATAACCTATCTAGAGGAAGTGAAGACCCCTATAAATAGTTCTTGGGAGAATAAATACAAGAGGAAATTAAATTTTTTTTAATTGTAAAATCCACTCAATCAATCGCTTGGAACAATTTTGATGAAAATATCACTATTCTTAAGAATTAAAAAATAGTTGGGAAACTCAACGCAGATAGGTTGACTATGATTTCATATATATATTGACCAATTATTTCATTACATTAATGAATACAATGTAGACTATTAAATGTTCCATACTATCCATCAACCAACTATGAGGTTATCTTTTTATTATTCAGAAATGAAGATTCCTAATTCACTTGTACTCATCAATGGTTGGGTATGTCAGGACAATATCAGATCTTTCTATGTATGTCTATTTTTTATATGGACTCCAACTCTAGGTATTCTAGAATATAACATTCCATAATTCTCATCCTAACTATAGTTCATACCACTGAGGTCCCCATATTTTCATAACATCGTCATTGGAATCTCATAACCGAAGTCTTAAGATGAGATTTGAAACCCTTTTCAAACCAGGCCATATTTTTTGTTCCTTTTTTGAAAGAAAATGGTTACACATCTATCTTGTGGCTGGTAATCCATTAGGGTATTACTTATCTTGGTTGTACATGGTTTACATTCTCTCACCATTAAATTGTGTGGTGGTCTGTGAGGGTGTCCTCTTTTTGATGTATGTGGTACTGGGTGATGATTTCTTAATTTTGTACATAATCATCCATACTAGATCAACTCACATGGTTATTCAATATCATCATTAAAATCATTTATTTATATTATTGGTTCTATATATTTCTCCAAGTGGTTCTTGTTTAACAATTTTTCACAAGACTCGTGTCCAATATCAATTCATTTCCATATACGAAAATATTCATGCCATGAGGTTAAAATATCAGGTACAAAGGTTGGGTACCTATTTCAGAGTTGATGGTATTGGTTATTGATTTATCAGTTATCTTATCTTTCTACCATAGTCTCATTCATGGTGATGATGTTGGTTTTTTTATGGTGACCAACCCTACCAAGATGTTGGTGGCTCAGTCAAGAATAACCTCTCAATCCATATTGAAAAGGTCACTTGGTACACTTTATTCAAACCACGTGACCCCCTTTTTGAACAATCTCCTTTAGTGGTCATTATGAAAATGATATATGGAGTAAGGTTTATGTTTTTTACACTAGTAATGTGGTACTTCTATGGACCCTTGGGTCACATTGGATGACTTATTAGAAGGTCAGGGGTTCCAAAGTGCTATCAGCATAGATGTTAGGTGGGTTCTATTATGTAAGTTCTATCGATTGGTTTGTCATCTTGGATTAGGCTACCAACCATGTGTGGTGCTGCCATGAGGTGGTACTGAAAGGTACCTTTATATGAGGAATATATACACTATGAGATTATTAGAACCGCTAGTATGTTTAAAGTAGCGAAGACTTAGAATAGTTTAGTTCTTGTAAGAATAAGGAATCTGACTTCACTCTCTATTTTAAGGCTTCATTCTTCTTAGGAATGATTGGACAATTCTAAGTGTGGAACTAGATTCACTCTTCTATGTTAAGTGAATATCAGGTTTCAATTAGGAAGACAGAACCATGAGCATTGTTAACCCATATCTAAACTCAAGCTCTTATTGTGTGTCAATTCCATCTAGAAAGAAAGTAAGTTAAGAAGGTGAATAGAAACAAAAAGAAGAAATAATAAAAAGAATACTAATTCTAATGTTGGGGGGTTTAATATCTATGTTTCTTACCCTTATGATTATACATTCATTATTTGATGGAGAGAATGTGTTGGTATATAATATAGCTTCAATACTGATCGATAGGTGGGATCTTTGAGTCTTTCTAGACTACTCTTCATTGAATAATGAATTTATAAATTCATTAAAAACTTATAGCTTCAAAACCTCTAGGTCACATTAGATGGATCCCAAACCCTAAAACCAAGCCCTTATGAGACTATGGAAAGAGGATATGAAGATGTGAGACCATGAGGTTTCTATGAAATGGAAGGACATGAACTAGTAATATGAGAGGAACCACTAGTGTCCATCTAGGTGAATGGGAGTGTTATAATGATCCCACTAACCTCCCCTAACCAACTATCCATTGAATTCATGATAGTGTTCCAATTTCAAGACACCAATATAGCTTTTGGCATCGACTTTTCCCACTGCACTGAAGGACTATTGGATGAGAGTAGACTATATATGATTTCTTTCACCGTATTGACATGGGGGTTTGATCGACCCATTTTTTTACTCAATGACCCCTTGACTAAACTAGATCATGTAGACCTGATCCCTTTGACCATGAAGCATCATGCAGTAAACTCTAGTGCTTTGACCATCTTATGATATTGGCCCTATTGTTTTCAAAATATTCCCATGCCTATGATTCCTCTTTCCTACCCTAACACGTTACAAATCACCCATGAGTACATTATCACACCAAACATCCTTTATTGACTCATTGTACCAAATCTAGGCATGCACTCTCTATTATATCATTTATGACTGGAGTGAAACCGCCTGGAAGGCACATTCACATTTATCATGTATCTAATCAGTGGACATAGTCATTATAAAACATCACATGTATAGGCATGACTGGAAGCTGGAGGAAGGGTCAATTTCCATGATAAAAATACCTCAGTACTCTACTATAATAGAATTGGTCAGGGTGGATGAAATAGACATGGGACTCGAAGAAGGTATGCCAACACCACCTATTATCTAATTATACTTCTATGACACGTTCCTTTCTTTTCCCTATAGTCTTAGCCACTACTCAGAATACAGGTTTTTCTAAACTAACTACACTGATCCAAGTCAAAATTATATAAAACACAACCCACACGATGAGTGAGGGTTGTGAGGTGTTCCAAAATACCAAGTGAAATGGATACGAATTCCTTCAACTCATAGTCGAGTGAAATGAAACCACTACTACCCGTGAGATGATGGGGAAAGGTTCTTGATCAGGAAATAGTATGAAGTTTAGAGTGGTTCATGTTGACAAGTCATCATTCTATATTGACCTAGAACACCCAATAAAAATGGGAGATCATAAGGTGCATGGATCCAGTTCATAGGTGGAACTACTTTCACGGTGTTGGAGTCAACACACTCATCTAAAAGGAAAAAATGGGGGTCATTTTGGTTGTGAATATCTCAACTAGCCCTAGGAGTTGGTGAGCCTGGCCAAGTATACCTTCTATTTAATAGATTGTTAATGGGTGGTGGTGGTGTCCCATAATGGTTCCAAAATGGTTTCGTACCTCTACTCCATGTTTAAGACCATTTCCATATTTCCTTCTAGGTTCCTTCTATATATTAAAATCCAATCTAACTCAATTTAACCATCATACAAACTGCATAACATGATCTCTTGATCTTCCCATTATCACCGCTTTCCTATCTGTTCAATAGGGCACTCAGGGAACCAAAGAATGGTATATTTGACTTATGAATTGGTCTTGATGGTAGAATAAATGTCCAAACAAGGGTAGGAAAAAAGACACTTGTTTCCCTATGTAACGACCCAAAATTTCATTAATAAAAATTCCTCTTGATCAAATTAAATATTTCATTATGTAAAATGTTTATATAAAATGTGAACTTCATTGGTTTTATGTTTTTGGATTTTAAAATACTATTAATAATTGTGACTATTTCTAATATAGTTGTCGAACAGTGATCACATGATTAGTATAAATATAGGGCTTCAACAAATCCAATTTACCTAGACAAAGGAAGCGATGACCTCATCTAGTAGAGTTTCCCCATACGAAGCCCATTTTTCAGAGCACGGAAAGGAGGTGGTGCCATTGGGATCCGCTCTTGACCAAGCCCAATAAGATCTTGTACACGTTAAGCTTGAGCAAAACTGACTATGGTAGAAGTGGAAGTTAATATAGATTACCACCCGAGCGATGTTATCCGGACCACCCCAAGAGTTTGTCACCATCGCACACCTTACCCTTCGTTCTTATGCGGGTGTTATAAGGGGTTATGTAACAAGACCTTATAACTATGAATATGTGCATTATTTTTTTATATAATAAAGAATATACATTCATTTTATTATTGTTACTTTGTAAATAGTTTTTAAAGCGCATATATTAATTTTATTTAATATTCAACTTTGAAATCTATTTTGATGAATTAATGGATTTTTGAATTAAAAAATATTTTAATAAAATATTATTATTATTATTATTATTAAATTAATTTTTATTAAATATAAATTATATTATAATTTTTATGAATTCAATTGTAATTTTTATTAAGGTTTGAAAGCTGTTTTTTTCAAAACCCATGAATTTTCGATAAATGTTGGTTTTTATTTTAAAAGTAAACAAATTCACATATTTATAATATTATTTAGATAAAATGAATATTATTTTTTGGAATCAGGATGTCTAAAATATCCAATGGTGAATTTTTCATAATTTTCTGAGACAGTCAAATTTTTGGGTAAAAATTAAATACCGTTTAAATATATAATGCGTTTTATGACATCATAATGTCCCAATAGTGATGTAATAAAATAATATAAACCTTATGTTCGTACAATATATGTTTTACCATTAAAATAATGTGATTTTAGATTTGTTTGATTTATTTTAGAAAGCTTCAGTGGACCCTTCAAGGCTTATAAAACATTTTGTCTTTTTAAATCATTTTCCTTGAGAGTGTGACTCACCTCCACATAAGCAACCCAATTATTTTAAGAATTTCGGACATTGGACTTATAAAATATTTTATCCCACTTCCCTTTGGCGTAAACCATGGGAAAAAACCATTGGATATTTTTTTGTATAGATTAGTTTAATGTGTGGTGACCCAAACCTAAATAATAAAGAATTCCCTCTCCTTTCCTATATAAACCCACCCAAGCTCCCACTTCATCTTCACTCAAAGCCTTTTGAGTTCATCCAAACTCTAACCTCCTATCTCTATAATCCTCCCAAGGTTACCCAAGCTCCCAAGAATCCACTCTCAAGCCTCTCGCAAGCCTTTGGGATCACACTCCCAAGTAAGGGATTTCTTCCTTTCTCATTTTTGTCCAATTTTATTTAAGTTGATATGATATATTTCTTTCAATTAAAAATGTTGGGTTATGATTTCACACCTCTAACATACTACCCTATTTATGTTTGGATGATGTGATAATCCTTTCTCTCTCATTAATGCCTCCCATGTACACTCTTTACCACGCCAAAATTTCATGAGAGATTTCTCTCTCCTCATTTACATCCATGTAATTCTTTTGTATTATGCATTTAAATTGCATTAATTTTTTTGGGTACAAGTATCTATATGAACCCCTTACTGTCCATTTCATGTAAATAAGGCGAGACACCCATTTCTCTCTCATCGGCCATTTTTTATGAGTTCTTATTTCACGTCGTTATGCTGCCGAAATTGCAGTACGATTTTCCAAGCCAATGTCACTGTGTAGTGAATACCATGCCCATTTATCTATAAAGTGTATTCACCTTTATGCACATTTACTTATTGATTATAAATATTCATGTATTTATTTCACACCCCATTATTTTGGAATAAATGATGATGATTGATTCCTTATTGTATGATCCATGTGGCACACTTACATATGAAATGAAATGTTTAAGAAGGGTGCACCCTAATAGCGCTCCAATGCATTGGGTAAAATTATTATCATGATACATAAAATGTAATGAGGTATTACTCATGATAATTCAAGTGAAATGAGTTTTTAATCATGATCCAAGTGCAATGAGCCTTGGCTCATGCTAAAATCATGTTAAATGTTGTTGCCACATTTCCATGTTATATTAATCATGTTATATCATGCCTTTATGTTCATGTTTATCTTATGCTCCATTGATATGCCAATTGCCTAACATGTATTTTATCTTTCATGTTATGCCTCGTTAACACCATTACTGGTCTTTATAGTTCACCATTTTGTTATGCATGTCCTCAGTTTATCCCATACAATGCTAAGTGTGAGGGAATGTAGTGGTCATGTAAAGGTAGTTTTCAATAAGATGTTGCATCCTATGTTTTAAGTTTTTATGTAATGTTACTAATCCACAAATACACTAGACCTATTTATCTTCTATGTTTTATCAAGTGAATTTTTCTATGTAATAAATCATGTTTATGTGTGTAACCAAAGGAATGGTTGTTATAGTTGGTATCAGAGGATAGGTTTATTTATTTTTGGGATTAGGATTAGAAAACCCTATCAAAGCCTTAGAGACAAGACTAATTATAATAAAAACATCCCTAAGTTTTGGTGAGTATTGAGTAAGTGGTTTATCAAGAAAATACATCCCCTTCTAGATACGAGCAGGTAGAGGTGTCTCTGGCACAGATGTATCCTAGGGGTAAAACTCGAAAACACCGCTTCGAGCTAGACTTGAATGGGAACTGGTGCACGACAATGGGCCTTGTTGTAATCTTGGTTATGACATTCTAGGGGGATATTCTTTGGTAAATCCACAAGGTTATTATAAATCATTATTAAGGGACTTAAAAAAATTCCCCTAAGAATATATGTTAGAAAATAGATCATGAATAACATAGATTGAAGCCTATGGATTCATAAGTTAAGGAAATAAAAGTTATTTACAAGTCATCAGTTTTTTCCTTGGATTACCCTTTATGTGTTAACCCTAACTTTACATTTTTTCCAGACAATGGACGATAATAGGATGACTCAGGCTAACAATCGATGTGAAGATCAATCTGATGACTGTACTAAAGAGATGACCAATTCGATGGGAGCAGGAATCACAAACTTTTTCATGCTTCTCTCACAGTTAACTTGAGATTTGAAAAGAAGCATTGGTCAAGAGGAACGTTCAATCCCCCTAAGAAATAAAAAATCATTATCAAGAGCTTCATGAGACAATGGCCTCTTACTTTTAATAGATCATCTGATCCCTTAATCGATGAACAATGGATCAACTCCATTGAAAATATTTTCTCCTTCCTTCAATGTTATGAACAATAGAAGGTTCTCCTGGATGCTTATTGTATGGAGGGTGAAGCTGATCAATGGTGGAGTTGATCAAGAATATGATTCCTGAGGAGGAGATTGAGGAATTTTAAGGGAAGGATTTCTGGAAGCTATTTTCTGATAAATATTTTCCACGCACCCTCCGACTTATGATGGAAAGGGACTTCCATGCCCTCAAGAAAAAAGACGACGAATCTTTCGAAGCGTACAAGTAAAACATCACAAGGAATGAATTATATGCCTCTATCATATTCATTACCCCCAAATGCAAGGTTTATCGCTTCTTTGGTGGGCTGAAACCTAGCCTACGGAAAGCGCTGGCAATCTATGACTTCGACAGCTATGAAGAAATTGTTTGATGTGCCCTCAAGGTCGAAATAATGATCAGAGAATCTCAGAGGTGTCATGGGGATAAAAAGAATAAGTTGGACTTAAATTCTAGTGGTCTGATGGATAAATCCAATGGTTTTAAGAAAATCTAGCACCCCACTTGCCAATGGTGTGGAAAGAAGCACCCCAGAAATTTCTTGAAAGGGACGAGGAAATGCTTTAGGTGTGGAAGGGAAGGGCACCTGGCTATTAAATGTCAGAAAGAAAAACCTGTGACTACGATAGAGGAGAGTAATTCTCCACTCGACACTCAACGCATTGTTCATTGCTTCAACTACAAATAACTGGGGCACTTTTCAAAACAGTGCCCTAAGCCAAGGGTTTTTAGAGGCAACCAACAACCTCTAAGGTAGAAAGGGTGAGATTTTTCCATTACTACCACCGAAGTGAACCCCGAAAATGAAGTGGTGATAGGTATGATAGTTATTCATTCAAGAATAGTGAATGTACTTTTTGATTCTAGTTCTAAAAATTATTTTATATCCTGAAAGTTTAGTAGAACAATCCCAACACCACCACAAATCATGGAAGTAAAGATGTCAGTGAGTACGGAAAATGGGGAAATCATTTCATCCCATGAATATAACTCCTCCACTATCATAATTGGGGGATTTAACTTCCCAGCGAACCTCATCATACTCCCTCTGGTGGAATTTGATGCAATTCTTAGCATGGATTGGATTTTCCAGTATAGAGCCAACCTAAATTTCCATGAGAGGGAAATCACTCCCCATATGGAGAATCGACCCCCGATTCTATACAAGTGCAAGGAAGAAGATGAATCTTCTTTAGCTCCATCATCTCAAACATGGATATTACTTACCTATGAGCACACGTTTTTGGATCAGATGATTGATTCCAAGGGAGCAACCATCATTGAAGACATGACTATTGTGAGGTAATTCGTTGAAGTGTTTCTTGAGGAATTGCTTGGTCATCCTCCTCGAAGAGATATTTAATTATTAATTGAATTTATAGATGATATGCTAATATAATCCAAAACTAAGGAGGATCATAAGGAGCATCTAAGAACTGTACTAGAGACCTTGAGAAAAGATAAGATCTATTAAAAGTATAGAAAATGTGATTTCTATTTGAAGGACATATCATTCTTGCACCATATCATCACAAGAAATTGTATATCTATGGATCCCTCCAAGATAACTTCAACAGAGGGATGGTCGATTCCAACATCGGTAACAAATATATGTAGCTTCTTGGGGTTAGCTGGATATTATCAATGATTTGTGAGAAATTTCTCACAATTTTCCAACACTCTTACCAAGCTAACTCGGAACGGATTAAAGTTTTCTTGGAGTGATGAATGCAAAAAAAAGCTTCAAGGAGTTGAAAATAAGGCTTATCACTACGCCAGTGCTCAGTTTACCCACAAGTGGAGAACTTTTTTTGGTATTTAGTGATGCTTAGAAGAAGTTATGGGGTTGTGTTTTGATGAAAAATGACAAAGTCATTGCCTATACTTTAAGGCAATTGAAATTTCATGATCAGAATGATCTAACACATGAACTAGAGTTGGCTGCGGTGATCATAGATTTAAAATTTGGCTTCATTATCTCTCTGGGGATGACGTGTGAAATATATATGGACCACAAAATCCTAATGTATATATTCACACAAAAAGAGTTGAACATGCACCAACGAAGATGGTTAGAGCTGATCAAAGACTATGACTGATCAATCTATTACCACCCTAGGAAAGTGAACAAGGTGGTGGATGATCTAAGTAGAAAGGACCCAGTGATTCTATCATTGATGAGAATTGAGAAGGATCCAATCTTCTTAGATTTCATAAAGATAGACATGGGAATAATGAAGAATAGAACATCATCAATCCTTATACATATGATTTCTCAACCATCTCTTTTGAAAAGGTTAAAGTATTATTAAAAGGATGATGTGGGAATTTAGAAGAAGGTGGAAGCTATCATAAAAGGAAAATCCTCAGAGTTCAGTGTTAATGAAGAATGAATTGTGAGATTTGGGAAAAGAATATGTGTTCCATAAAGTCTGGAGCTGAATAAAGAACTTTTGGATGATGCACATAGTTCAAATTTCTCTATTCACCCAGGAAACACAAATATGTATTGAGATCTCAGAGAGCATTATTGGTGGGATAATATGAAGAAGGAGATCACTGAGTATACATCAAAGTGCCTTGTGTGTCATCAAATGAAGGCAGAGAGGCAGAATTCTAAGGGGATGATGTAACCATTGCCCATAAAAGCATGGAAATGGGAGAACATCACCATGGATTTTGTCACCAGACTTCCGAAGACATCCAAAGGCTACAATGCAATCTGGGTTATTCTGGATCATCTTACAAATTCTGCACACTTCAGTACAATTCTAAAGGATTTCTCATTGGATCAACTAGCACATATATATATATATATATATATATATATATCATAGATGTGGTAAGGCTATATGGGGTACCACTATCGATTGTATCCGATCAAGATCCAAGATTCACATCTATGTTTTGAAAGAGTTTTCAACATACTCTGGATATTGAGATGAACTTCAGTACAACTTATCATCCTCATATTGATGGGTAATTCGAGTGGACTATCACAACACTTGAGGACATGTTGAGAGAGTGCTCAATGGACTTCAAAGTAGGATGGGATCAACATCTTCCTCTGGTTGAATTCTCATACAATAACAGTTTCCACTTGAGCATCTGAATGGCACCTTATGAGCCCTGTATGGGAAGAGGTGTAGAACACCAGTATGTTGGGATGAAGTCGGTGAGCGTAAGCTGCTATGAATAGAAATGGTTGATGAAATGGTGGAGAAGGTAAAAATCATTAAAAAGAATATCAAGGAAGCCCAGAGTTGAAAGAAGATTTATGTTGATAACCATTGATAATACCTTTAGTTTAATGTTGGAGACATGGTATTTCTACGCACATCCCCATGGAAGAAGTTCATGTGGTTTGGAAAGAAAGAAAAGTTAAGTCCTAGGTACATCGTCCCCTTCTAGATTCTTGATCATGTCGGGGTTATGGGATATCGACTAGCACTTCCACCTACCATGGCCAAAGTACATGATGTATTTCCTTTATCCCTTTTAAGGAAGTACATACCAGGCCATTCACATGTACTCTCTTCAGAGGTAGTATAGTTAGAGGATGATCTTTCTTACAAGGAGAAACCATTTAAGATCTTATATCATAGAGAAGAAGTTCTACGAAATAATTCAATGCCCCTCATCAAGGTGTTGTGGAGGAACCACAAGTTTAAAGAAGTGATATGGGAATCAGAGGAAATGATGAAGTAGAGTTATCCACATATGTTTTAGTGAGGGAAAATAAAATTTTGAGGGTGAAATTTCTTAAGGGGGAAAGATTGTAATGACCCAAACATTCATTAATAAAAATTCCTTTTGATCAAATTAAATATATCATTATGTAAAATATTTATATAAAATGTGAACTTCATTGGTTTTATGTTTTTGTATTTTAAAATACCATTTAAAATTTTGACTGTTGATAATATAGTCATTGAACGGTGATCACATGATTAGAATAAATATAGGGATTTAACAAATCCAATTTACTGAGACAAAGGAAGTGATGGCCTCATCCAGTAGACTTGACCCGTAAAAATACCATTTGTCGGAGCTTGTAAAGGAGGCAGAGTCATTGGGTTTCACTCTTAACCAAGCCCAAGCTGATCTTGAACACATTAAGATTGAGAGTAACTGACTACGGGAGAAGTGGAAGTTAATAGAGATTACCAACCGAACGATGTTATTCGAGCCACCCCAATAGTCTATCACCATCGTGCACCTTACCCTTTGGTCTTATGTGGGTGTTATAAGGGTTTATGTAACAAGGCCTTAGAAATATTAATATGTGCATTATTTTTATATATAATAATGAATATATATTCATTTCATTATTGTTACTTTATAAATAGTTCTTAAAGCGCATATAGTATTTTTATTTAATATTAAACTATGAAATCTATTTTTGATGAATTAATGGATTTTTTGGATTAAATAATATTTTAATAAAATATTATTATTATTATTAAATTACTTTTTAATGAATATAAATTCTCGTATAATTTTATGAATGCAATTGTAATTTTTATTAAGGTTTAAAAGTTGTTTTGTCCAAACCCATGAATTTTCGATAAATGTCGGTTTTTATTTTGAAAGTTAAAAATTCATATTTTTATAAAGTTATTTTGATAAAATTAATATTATTTTTGAAATTAGGATGTTGAAATTATCAAATGGTTAATTTTTCATAATTTTTTAGACAGTCGATTTTTTGGGTACAAATTAAATCCCTTTTAAATATATAATGTGTTTTATGACATCATAATGACCCAATAGTGATTTAATAATTAATATAAACATTATTTTAGTCCAATATATGTTTTACCATTAAAATAATGTGTTTTTGGGTTTTTTTTATTTATTTTACAAAGCTTTAGAGGACCCTAGAAGGCTTATAAAACATTTTTCCTTTTTAAATTGTTTTCCTTGAGAGTGTGACTCACCTCCACATAATCAACCCAATTGTTTTAAGATGTTCAGACATTAGAATTATAAAATATTATTTTCCACTCCACTTTGCCAAAAACCATGGGCAAAAACCATGGACTTATTTTTGGCATTGATTAGTTTAATGTATGGTGACCCAAACCTAAATAATAAAGAATTACATCACCTTTCCTATATATACCCACCCTAGCTCCCACTTCCTATTCACTCAAAGCATTTGGAGTTCATCCAACCTATTACCTCCTCTCTCTATAATCCTACCAAGGTGCCCCAAGCTCCCAAGAAGCCTCTCTCAAGCCTCTTCCAAGCCTTTGGGATCACACTCCCTCCCAAGTAAGGGATTTCTTCTTTTCTCATTTTTGTTCAGTTTTCTTTAAGTTGTTATGCCATTTTGTTTTCAATTAAAAATGTTGGGGTATGATTTTTCACCTCTCCCATACTAAACTCTTTATGTCTGGATGATGGGAGACCCCTTTATCTCTCATAAATGTCTCCCATGTACACATGTTACCATGCTGAAATTTTGTGAGGGATTTCTCTCTCCCCATTTACATCCAAGTAATTCTTTTGTATTATGCATCTAAATTCGATTAATTTTGTTGGAAAAAGTATTTATATTACCCCCTTACTATCCATTTCATTTAAATATTATTATAAATCCCTTTATCTTTCATAAACCATTTTTTATGAGTTCTTATTTTACGCTATTATGCTGCCGATATTGCACTACAATTTTCCAAGCCAATGTCGTTGTGTTGTGAATACCATGCCCATTTCTCTATCAAGGGTATTCATGTTTATGCAGAATTACTTATTGATTATAAAGCTTCATTTATTTATTCCACATCCCTTTATTGTGGAATAAATTATGATGATTTCTTCATGTTGTATGATCCATGTGGCACACTTATGCATGAAATGAAATTTTTAAGAAGGGTGCACCCTAATAGCGCTCCAATGCATTGGGTAAAAGATTAGTATCATGATACGTCATTTGAAATGAGGTTTACTCATGATAATTCAAGTTAAATTAGGGTTTACTCATAATCCATTTTCAATGAGCCTTATATCATGCTAAAATCATGTTAAATTTTGTTTCCACAATTCCATGTTATGTTAATCATGTTATATCATGACTTTATGTTCATGTTTATCTTATGATCCATTGATATGCCTATTTACTAACATGTATTTTATCTTTCATGTTATGCCTGGTTAAATCCCTTACTGGTATTTATAGCTCACCCTTTTCTTATGCATGCCCTCAGGTTATCCCATGCAATGCTAAGTACGAGAGAATGTAGTGGTCATGTAAAAGAAGTTTTCAATAAGATGTTGTGTCTTGTATTCTAAGTTGTTATGTAATGTTCCTAAGCCCCAAAGAAACTATACCTCTTGGTTATCTATGTTGTATCAAGTGATGTTTTCTATGTAATATATCTTGTTTAAGTGTGTAATAAAATGAAGGGTTTTTATACCCTAGGTCTTCACTAGGATACCTCATTCAGGTATCTCAGGCACTCTTTGGTCTGTGAGCAGCAGGAAAGGACCGAGTGCACACTGACCAAGGCAGGGAGTTCCTGGGAGGACCTAAAATACTTCATGTATCCCAGTGATATGTTATGTATCATATCCCAGTGACTAGTACCAATATTATACTAAGGATACATGATTCATGTATTTCAGTGAGTACCTAGGATTCTTCATGTATCCCATTGAGGACCTAGTGAGTGATCACACTATGAAATGGAGTACTTGGACTAGGGATTCCCCTATAGCTTTGACATCAAATACTTTGGTGTGTGTGAAATCACCATGAATTTATCTTTTCTAGCTTCTAACCCCATAAATGTCTATGGTGTCTAATCCCACAAAAGCAACCCAATGGATATAATTGACACTATCGAATTAACATAATTGATTGTAGCAATAACACCCCCAACCTAGTATTAAATTAAACTCCAAGTGGATAAATGATTAACTTATTAATTTTAGTACTGTATAGAATGGAAAAAAATTCCAATGAGCCACACTGGCTAACGCACTCCCTTCTATTCCACCTGGATGAAAAAAGGATGAGACAAAAATATCTAGCTGACATGAGTCAATGGGGTAATGTGTGCAACTCTTAGAGGTCTACTCGCAAGGTCAGGAAGGTTTCATGAACGAAAATATGTAAATAAATATAGATGAGTCCTATGATTGTATTTTTGGAAATCCATAGTACACTATCCAATGAGAATTAAATCATGGATTGGTCAATATCTCATGAAATATATTGGAATGAACGTGGTGTGATTTTCACTGAATGGTGAAATGGTCACTCGGTTGGTTGCTAAAATTCCCCCACTACTCTGGCCATACTCTTAAAGCTCGAAAGAATATAGTGTGGTTCATCAGACACTAGAATTCATAGGAAATGGTTATATCAATTGAATAATTCTCTTGATATGGATATAAGAGTGGTGGAATGGTAGAAAGATACATGATTTGAGGGGTTCCGAGATATTTTGATAAACTAATATGGTAGAGTACTGAGGGCCCATACTACAATATATCACTCATTGAAGTTGATATGAAATTGGATGGGTTGTTTTGGGAATCATCATAGACTAATGAAGATACGATTCAATTGAGAAATGATTCACCGAAAAAACCGGTTTACAATTTCATATCATGGGAAATCCATGGTTGGGTACGTGATGAGATGCATACTAGTAAAATTTATGCATCCCAACAACCCTATAAATGAACCAATCATAATAGAAAAATACCCCTTTATCTACCATATTTTTGATTTTTTGTTTTTTTTAATGCAGAAAACTATATTCATCCAATGCATATTGTCACCTTAATATCTAGTAGTTCACCAAACTTGTGAAAGGAAAATGGACTCAGGAGAAGCCATTCCTATAACACCCCCAAGGATTTAAAAATAAATTTATTATATAAATCCTGAACCAATAAGTATCAGTGAAACAAAATCTTTGTTATTTATAGGAGATAGTTATAACATAGTTGTTAGATATAATTTTTCCTCTTATTTGTTTGGAATTTTGAAAAATAGACTTACACAGTTGCAATCAGTAAGATATTTAGAGTCTGATAGGAACAAATTACATTTTTTGGTAAATAGTATCTTGAACCTTAGGAATAGTAATGTACCCTTACGAATAGTAATATGACCCTTGTGAATAGAAAACACACCCATGTAAGTACAAATAAAATTTAGGCACCAAATAAATGAGAGTGAATATTTTAATAATTTATAATTAAGTATTGGTATTTTTGTGAGTAATAAATAGTTAATAAAAATTTTAAATTAATAAATTGATTTAAAATAAAATTAATTTTCATTAAATTTATTCATAAATAAATATTTATTTTTCCTATGAATTTAGGATAATTTTATGATCCCTTAGTTAATTTTTGAAAGTATTACAAAATCAGTTTTAAATTTGAAATATGTATTTCTCAAGTAAATAATGATTTTATTTAAAAATTAAATTTCACATATTTAGAAAATTATTTTGATAAAATGGATTTAATTTTTTAATTCTACAAGAATAAAAATGGTTATGGTGAATTTTTTGGATTTTTCGGAAATGCTTGAATGTTGTGTGAATAGTAAAATATTGTAATTTACGGTATAAATACATTTCAAGATAAATAAACTATTACATGAATCATGAATGATGTAATCACAATTGGTTTGAACTCACATGAACTTATCAATATTTTTTCACAAGAACCAAAACTATTTATTGTCTTCAAAAAAATAAAAAAAAATAATGAATAATATATTCCAAAATCACTCCTCTCCTCCACTATAAAAACCACACCTCACCCCCTCTTCTCTTCACTCCTCTAAGCCTTTAATCTTATGAAATTTCTTCCCAAATACACTTACCTAGTATCTCCCCACGTCCAAGAGTTCTTGGTCTTTCCAAAACACAAAAACCCCTTCCCTTAAGGAGGTTCTCTAGGAGGAGTTCTCAAGAGGTAAAATCGTCTTCCCTTTTCCTTTTAATTTATTTTAAGTAACTTATTTTATTAATATCTCATCACCTCATATGTCCAAATTATCATGGTAATTCTAATATAATATATATAATTTATTTATATAATTTTAATGGAATATCCATCATCAATCTCTTTACTCCCTCTCTCTTTTATTTTAAAAATGAAATCATTGTTCCAGAGGTGCTGATTTACAACCTTTATGGATGATGAACTTTCGTTCTTAAATTTATCCTTCAAGGCTGGTCATGAAAAAAATTTATGTTTTAACCAGAAAATAAAATAATTATTATAAAATACTTAATATTATGGAAATATTATATATACATAATATTAATTTATACAACAGAACTAGTTTGTAATAAAGAAAATATCACTAAAATGATTTAAATGATTATCACTAAGGTTTTATCAAATGATTCATCCTCATACATGAAAAAAATAATATATAATACCAATTACACTTATTTATGCTCATTAATAATATATTAATTCAATTCTTGATAATTATATTCATTCCGTATGAACTTATGTACTCATATACAAGTATTTCGATCGTGAAAACTAAGGAAATGAACACCCCCAAGTAATAACTTTTTATCTTATAACTCATCCTAAAGACCATAAATGAACTTAATAAAACAATAATAAATAAAATACATATACATTAGGTTATTAATTAATTATTTATTGGATTTAATTTTATTATTTTGGATGTTAAGGTTAAGTTCATAACATGTTCGGACATAAGTTAAGGTTTTTCTACCCGGACCTCCATTTTCTTTCGGGTTACTCTTTGTTACTCTTAATCCAAATTAAATTCTTAGTTATTATTATTTACTGGTCAAAAATTATGTTTTAATATTCTCTATATGTTTACCAATCATAATTCTTCTTTATTTATGGATATTTAGATGTTTTATGAAGATCATTCTCAATTCTTTCTGATAAACAAGTCTGATTCAAGGGAACTTCTCCCATTCTTACCTATTATCAAGTGCTCGATATAATATATTTTAAGACACCATTATTTTTAAAAAATACATACTTTTATAATGAATAAACTATATTATTTAACTTCTGGATTTATACAAATAAATTTCAAAAATAACACATCTTTTCAAAGTAAAATATTATTTCTCTCAAGAAATACTCAATGATTTTATAAGATCATTTTCTTATATTTCAACACTTTTGCTGATTTATTATGTTTCATTGGGATTAATATTTTATTATATCATCTAACATATTGTATTTAATGTTTTGTGATTATTTTTAATGTGGATGTGTTATCTTGATACCATTCACAATACTACTCATAATGGTTAGTAATTGTGTTTATAGATAGGAGAAAGTTATTTACATTTTCCATGTATATTATGTTTATGTTTAACACCATTAATATGAGGAATGAATTGGACATAGGATGTGATGTGTGGGGAGTTCTGTAGCCTCTTGATGCATCAATAGGTCTCAAGAGACAAAACAGAATTGGGTTTTTTTAGAGGACTTACCCTAGTATTTTCAGACAACTTGGATGACGCCTTGAAAATATGTTTCGGATGTTAGGAATTATGCATTACCTTATTATGGTATTATTAATTCATAAAAACTGAGATTATTTGACTAGTATAATATCAATTTTTATGATTCATCCTCTTATTATAATTTATATGTCCTTATTGAATTGTCTTTCATTCCTTCTATATTATGACCAAGTATATTTTTTAAAGGCATGTGTTTTTAGTTGTTCACCATGCCTAGTGTTTATTTTCATGATAACTTCTATTGTATTTCTAAACTCTTCTGAGAATCTATGATCACACATTTCTTATGATTTATTTTCCCCAAGTTTTGAAGATAAATATTATGAATAACTAGCAGGGATAATCTAAGAGTCATAGATATTTCTAATGGAATTGCTATCAGGTATTTCATTTCAAGTTGTAATGGTGAATTTATGTTTATATCTTATTTAAAAAAATAAAATATTCATTACTTCATGATATTAAATTCTTGTAATCAAAACAATTTAATAAAATAATGCACTGATTCTAGAAAACTAGGTTCAGGGCGTTACAGTTGTTATCAGAGGAATTTTATTAGAAAACATGGAAAGTAGCTTAAGAAAATCATAATTAGGGAACAAAACCCTAAGACATAGTTTGAGGATAAGAATGAAAAAACATCCTAGAATTTTGGTAAGATATAGATTATGTTGATCTTCATAGAAAACACATCCATGTATTGATATTACAAGTGGATTTAGTTCTGGCATAGATGTACCTAGGAGTAACAACTCCAAAAAGGTGTTCTGAGATTGGGTTGGGGTAATCAGGTACACAACAACGAGCCATACTACACACCTGGTTTGAAAATCCTGGGAGATATTCTCAGGAAAATTCAAATTTTTATTACAATACATTATGAGGTATCTGGAAGTAATTTTTTTCTCAAATAGACCATGATTATGATTATGAAATTACACATGTATAAAGTTTCAATTTATGTTAATTGTTTTTTAATTTCAACATTATACATTATGATTCATATCCTAATTTAGTGTATACGATTATATAGAAAATGTTCCTAGTGGAAGTAATGGAAACCACATGAATGCCCAAATCCCATGTAAGAATTTTCCTCCTATGAAAAATATTGATATTGGTTCTGAAGCTGTGACTGGTGCTGAGAAACTTTTAACTATATTGGGATATCTGACTCATGTTATGAACAATAACCTTACCCGTATGGAGTATCCTAATCCAAAAAATGGATAAACAATGTTAGACTGCTTCATATGAAAATAGACTCCATAATTCAATGGTACTACAAACAGATTCATAGCATAACAGTGTATAAGTTACTTAGAGAAGGAATTTTTCCCTTTGGGATATAATGAAAGGGATAAGGTTATCATGGAATTTTATCATCTATTAGGAGATTTGGATTAGTAGTGGTCTTTAAATAAAAACATGAAGTAGTAAGATTAAATATAAGAAATTGAATGGAGGTATGTTAAGGAAGTATTCTTAGAAAAATATTTTCCTCAAGAACAGTGAGCAGATATAAGGAATAAATTATAGAGTTTGAAACAAAAACATGATGAAAACATTGTAAAGTATGTAGAAAATTTTACAAGGATAAAAATGCATTACATAGACTACATATGTAATATGAGGAGCGAGATTGGCCGATTCTTTGATTATTTAAAACCATTCCTCCGAAGGGAATTGGTTTCTCAAACTTTATCATCATACGAAGATATTGTCTCATGTGAAATCAAGATAGGTAAATAATTCTCTATTTATTATGAATTTAAGGGAAATCAAGATAAGTAGAGGGTGGTAGAGGAAATAATGGATAAAGGGAAGAATAAAAGGGGGATTTTTCCAACATGCGATACTTGTGGAAATAAACACCCCAGATCTTGCTTAAAATGAAAGGGAGTCTGTTAAAAATATGGAGAAAGAGGCCACCAATATCAAGATTTATAGGTAATGAAATAATCTAACAATGTTGAATTCAAAAATTGTAAATTGTGGGGACATTATTCCAATGACTGTCCTAACCATAAAGGAATAATTCCCTAGATAAGGACAAGGGACCAAGGCCACGCTTATGCGATCACAACTACTGAAGTTGAAGTTCATAATGATGTTGTTACATGTAATTTAATAATTTCCTAAAACATAGCCAATGCTTTATTTGATTTTGGATCATCACATTCATTTATATATTCCCATTTTTTCAAGAAAATTATAAATTTCCAAATTAATTTAATAAAGTATTTTTATGAAAAAACTCCTAAGTGAAGTATCATTGCAATAAATATGTGTCGATCAGTCCCCCTTATGAAACATAAATATGCTTTAGTTATTGACTTTATCATCATAACCATGATGTAATTTGATGTAATTTTTGGTATTAATTGGCTTTCAAGTTATGATGTCAAAATCTATTACAAGAATAATGAAGTTATAATTTCTGAGAATGGTGTAGAATCCCTCATCGTTAGATCAAAAACATCACCATTTGATTCTTCTCTAGATCCACCCCCATTATCTCTACTAAATTAAATTCTTTGGGAGGAAGATATAACAATATCTATGGGTGACTAAATATATATTAAAATTTAGGATGAACCTATTTTTGAAAGAATACATTGGTGTATTTCTAGAGAATTTACCTAGACATCATCTAAAGCATGAAAGTTAGTTTTCTATTGATTTAATTCTTTTTTCAAGGCCTATATCAAAGACTCCTTTTATAATGGCCACAATGGGATGTGTATAACTAAATAAACAATTATATTAATTGAGTGATAAAGGATTTATCCACCATAGTGTTTCTCCATTGGGATACCCTATTCTCTTTTTCAAGAAGAAATATGGATCCATGAGGTTGTGCATTGACTATAGAGAAATCAATGCTATTACAATAACTAACAAGTATCCCCTACCTCAGATTGATGATTTATTTGATCAAATTCATAGAGCCAAATATTTTTGGAAGATTGAACTTTTATCTGGATATCATGATTAGTGTGAGAGGGAGGAAGATATTCCAAAGACAGTGTTTCAAAGTAGGTATGGGTATTTCGAGTTTATAGTAATTCCTTTTGGACTGACTAATGCAACCTCTATTTTGTTGAATCTAATGAATGGAGTTTTCAAGGAATATATTTATGACTTAATTATGGTATTTATTGATTTTATCATGGTATACTCAAAAATTTATGAAGATCATTATAATCACTTGTGCATTATTCTGAAGACTCTTACAAGAAATGAGTTATATGGGAAGTTTATCAAGTGTGAATTTTGGCTTCAAAGAGTTTATTTTCTTGGCTATATTGTCTCTAAAGATGGAATATTTGTTTATTCTGAAAAGAAAAATTTATCCTAGGACTTTCCTACTCAAACGAACATAACTAAAATATGTAGTTTTATTGGTTTAGTAGGTTATTATTGGCATTTCATTCAGAACTTCTCTCGATTGGCTAACATATTAAAAAATCTTACCCATAAAGGGGTTAAGTTTGTATGGAAAAAAATGTGAAGAATGTTTTGAAGAATTTATGAAGAGGTTATTTAATTATCCAATATTGAATCTACCATCGGGAAATGGTGGATTTGATATTTATAGTGACGCAGTAAAGAAATGACTTGGTTGTGTCCTTATGCTGAGTGACAGAGTTATTTCCTATGCATCAAGGATGTTAAAAACTCATGAATATAACTATCCAACTCATGATCTTAAGTTAGAAATTGTAATATTTTCATTGAATATATGGATACAGTATCTCAATGGTGAAATATGTGAGATATATACGGATCACCATAGATTGAAATACATATTATATCTTAAAGAGCACAACATGAAGAAAAGGTGATGGCTCGAGTTACTCAAGGATTATGATTGTTCTATACACTACTATCTAGGAAAGGAAAATAAGGTAGGTGATGCATTGAGTAGGAAGGATCATGTAGTTTTAAACGAAATGATAATTGAAAATCATCCTATGTACATGGATCTAGAAAGGATAGATATAGTAATTAATAAAGAAGGTGAAATATCACTGCTTTTTCAATTGGTTTCCCAACCATCTTTAATAGAAATAATTAAAATTTCTCAATCTTAAGATGAGAATATTCAAAATAAAATGAAAGGTGTTAATTATGGGAAGTTGGAATACATTGTTTTTTATGATGGAATTATGAAATTTGGGAGGAGGCTATGTGTTCCCTCTATACCCGAGCTAAAATGGAGTTATTGGATGATGCCCATAGCTTGAATTTCTCTAAACACTCCAGTAGAACTATGATGTATAGAGATATGAAGGAACATTTTTTGTGGGACAAGATGAAGTGAAAAATTTCTGATTATGTATCAAGATGATTAGTTTTTTAACAAGCGAAGGATAAAAGACAACATCCTAGAGGATTCATGCAACCTCTTCATATTCCTACATCGAAATGGGGTGAAATCACTATGGATTTTTTCACTAGATTATTGAAACCTCTATTAAAGAATGATTCAATATGAGAAATTGTGGATTGACTTACCAAATCTTCACATTTCCTCTCTATAAGGGAGTACTTTCAACTGGAGTTCACTGCACGACTCTATATCAATGAAGTTGTAAGACTTCATGGAGCACCTGTCCCTATTGTGTTAGATCATGATCATTAGTTTACATCAAAATTCTGGAAATGTATTCAGAAATATTTGGATACTGAACTTCATTTGAGTACTTCTTATCACCTTCAAACTGATGGGAAATCATGAAGGATGATCCATTCATTAGAAGACAAGTTGAGATCATGTTCACTTGACTTTCAAGGTATGTGGGATCAATATTTACCTTTGGAATATTTTTACTACAATAATAGTTTTCATTCTAGTATTAAAATGGCACTATATGAATCATTGTATGGAATGAGATTTCATACACCAACATGTTGGGATGAAGTTAGAGAAAGGAATCTTGTGGACCCAGATCTTGTGTAGGAAACAATTGAAAAGGTAAAGACTATTCAAAACCCTATCAAAATATCTCAAATTTGGAAAAAGAGCAATAATGATAATAGAAGGAAGGATTTGGAATTTCAAGAGGGAGATAACATTTTCATGAAAGTATCTCTATTGAAAGGTGTTATAATATTTAGAATGAAAGGGAAACTGGGTCACAAGTATATTGGCCCTTTTGAAATTATATAGAGAATTGGAGTTATGTCTAATCATTTAGAAATACCACCTAGCCTTTCTAAGGTACACAATGTGTTCCATGTCTCATTAATGAGAACATACATACCAAACCCAATGCATGTCCTCAATTCTGAAGGTATAGAATTGGAACCTGACTTATCTTACTGTGAAGAGCCTATCAAGATCCTAGATACTAAAGAATGGGTGTTGAGGAATTATATGACTTGTCTAGTAAAGGTTCTTTGGGAAAATAATAAAATTGAAGACTCAATGTGGGATCCTGAGGAGATTATGATAAAGAACTACCCAAATCCTTTGAGGTAACATTCTGGTAATTTTGTGGATGAAATTTTTTTGAGGGAAGAATATAAAACCACAAGTATTTACAAAAAAATTAATATATAATGCATGAAACACTGAGTCTCTATGAAAACAACACTTTTTTATTTATAAAATATAGTTTTAACCTAGTCGTTAGATATAATTTTTCTACTTCTGTGTTTGGAATTTCGAAAAATGGTCATACATAGTTGCGATCAGTAAGATATTTAGAGTCTGATGGGATCAACTTACATTTTTTGGTGAATAGTAACTTGACCATTATGAATAGTAATGTACACTTATGAATAGTAATATAACCCTTGTGAAAAGAAAACTCACCCATGTGATTAAAAATAAAATTTTGGCACCTTATAAATGGGAGTGAATATTTTAAAAATTAAGAATTAAGTGTTGGTATTTTTGTGAGTAATAAATATTTAATTATAATTTTAAAATAATAAATTGATTTAAAATATAATTAATTTTCATAAAATTTATTCTAAACTAAATTTTTTTCCTCTTATTTTAGTATAATTTTATGAGACCATAGTTAATTTTTTAATGTATTATAAAATTAGTTTTAAATTTGAAAACTGTATTTTTCAAGTAAATAATGTTTTTATTTAAAAATTAAATATCAAATATTTAGAACCATATTTGGATAAAATGTGGTCAATTTATGAATTCTAAATGTTGAAAAAATGATTATGGTGAATTTTTGGGATTTTTCTAAAATTCTTGATTTTTTGGTGAATAGTAAAATACGGTAATTTACGGTATAAATACATTATAAGATAAATACACTATTCCTTGAATCATGGATGATGTAAGAACACTTGATTAGAACTCACATGCCCTTATTACAGGTTTTTTTATAATAATCAACATTATTTCTTGTCTTGAGAAAAATAACAAAATAATGAATAAGATATTCAAAAATCACTCCTCTCCTCCACTATAAAAACCACCCATCGCCCAGCTTCTCTTCAGTCATATAAGTATAGAATCTTCTCAAAGTTTTACCAAAATATTATTCCCAAGTCTCTCCCCACTTATATTAGATCTTGGTCTTTCCAAAAGACCAAAAACCCTGCCGTTAAGGAGGTTCTCAAGGAGGGGTACTCAAGAGGTAAAATCATCTTCCTTTATTTCTTTTAAATTTCTTTTAACTTTATTCTTTTGTTATTATCTACTCACCTCATCTATCCAAATGATAATGGTAACTCTCATATCATATATATAATATAATTATTTAATTTTAATGTATGATCCATTGTCAATCTCTTTACTCTCTCTCTCACTCTCTTTTATTTTAAAAATGAAATCATCGTCCGGGAGGTGCTAATTTACAACCATCGTGGACAACAGACATTCATTCATCGATTTATCCTTAAAAGATGGACTTGAAACCATTTTTATGGTTTAACCAGACTATAATATATTTATTATAACCTACATAATTTTCTAGAACCATTAAATATACATAATATTAATTTATACAACAAAACTAGTTCGTAATAATCAAAATACCACCAAAACAATCTAAATGATTATCACTAAGGTTTTATCTAATGAGTCATCCTCATACATGGAAACAAAAAAAATAACAATTACACTTCTTTATGTTCATTAATAATATATAAATTCAATTCTGGATAATTATATCTATTCCATATAAACTTCCATACTCATATACAAGTATATCGATTGTGAAAACCAAGGAAATGAACGCCCTCGACCGATAAATTTTTATCTTATAACTCATCAAAAAGGAAATAAATGGACTTGATAAAATAATAATAAATTAAATAAATATATTTTAGGTTAAAAATTAATTAATTAAGGGATTTAATTTTATTATATAAGACACTATGGTCAAGTGTAAAACATGTTTGGACATAAGGTAAGGGATTTCTACCCAAACCTCCATTTTCTGTTGGGTTACTATTTATTGATATTAATCCCAATTAAATTATTAATTAATATTTTTACTCCTCATAAATTATTTTTTAATGGTATATATATTTTTTCCAATCATAATCCTTCTTTATTTATATGTATTTAATTTTTTTATAAATATCCTTCTCAATTATTCCCGACAAACAAGCCCAGTTCAAGGGAACTTCTCAAATTCTAACCTATTTCCAAGTGCACTCTATAATATATTTTAATCCACCATTATTTTTATAAAATTGATCATTTTATTATGAATAAAATTTATTAGTTAACTTCTAGTTTTATACAACTATTTTTTCAAAATAACTCTTCTTTGCAAAGTAAAAGATTATTTCTCTCAAGAAAAACTCGATGATTTTATAAGAGATTTTTCCTCTATTTCAACACTATTTTTGATTTCTTATGTTTAATTGGGATTAATATTTTATGATATCATATACCATATTGTATTTAATTATTCTTTTAGTTTGATTTTGGATGTTCTATCTTGACACCATTCACAATAATACTCAGAATGGTTAGTAATTATGTTTACAGATTGGGGAATGTTTTTTTCATTTCACATATATATGATGTTTATGTTTAAACCCTTTCATATGAGGAATGAATTGGAATTATAAAGTGAAGATTGGGTCCATATATATTCTCTTGATGCATCGGTATGTCTCTTAAGACAAAACAAAATTTGGTTTTGGCCGAGGCCTTACCCTAGTATTTTCAGACGTCTTGGATGAGGCCTTGATAATACGTCTCAGATGTATAGAATTATGAATTACCTCATTATGGTATTAGTAATGTATAAACCATGTGATTATTCAACTAGTATAATATCAATGGTTTTGTTTCATTCTCTCATGACCATTTATATGGCCTTATTTAATTAGCTTTCATTCCTTCCATATTATTCTCAAGTATATTTTTTATGGGCATGTGTTATTAGTTGTTAACCACGACTAGTGTTTATTTTCATGATAAATTATCTCGTATTCCTTACCCTTACTGAGTATCTGATCTCACCCCTTTCTTATGATTTATTTTTCCTAGTTTTTGAAGATGAATATTATGAATGACATGCATGAATAATCTAAGAGTCATAGACGTTTCCAATGGAATTTATATTATATATTTCATTTCAAGTTGTAATGTTGAAATTTTGTTTGTATATTGTTTTCCAAAACTACTATACTATTCATTCCTTTGGGATACGAATTTATTTTAATCATTACAATGTAATAAAATAATTCACCAGATCTAGGCAACTGGGGTTGATATGTAACAATTCGAGTGTGCTTGGTGTCTGTTCAACTTTCATAGTCCGACTCGAAAATTGATTCGGTTCCCTAAAGATGTGATCATCACTAGAACTATGAGACGAACAATCCCAATGAATCATAGATATGAGATATTTGATATCAGGTCATGAAACCCCATGAAAGCATATATAAAATATATAATGTGATGTGGCATGGATTCTAGGCATAAGAAATACATTGGATAGAGGGTAGGATTCACCCAAAAAAATTGATCCAAAAATGATGTATCCCTAAGAATTCTGGATAGACAAACACTGTGAATTAACTAACCCAATAGTGAAATCTTAAAAATAAAGTAAAAAATGGAACCCACCAAAAATACATAATGAAAATGTGCCACCACATAATAGGTATCATGAAATGAAATTTCAAGACCATAATTAGCGGGTACTATTCTAGTGATTCCTTCCATCGTGAACAAAAGTGTGAACCCCATAGAAATAAATGGTTGTTTTGAAGTACATGATCAAACCACCCCACAAGGTAGTGATCCAAATAATGATTTTAATACCAGTAGGAACAACTATTATCATAGTAGTCGTATTGAAGTACGAATGGGTATTGATGTATAACCCAACAGTAAACATATAATGCACCTAATTAAGAGAGCCATGAACACCAATACTAATCATGAAATATATCATTTCAAGATAACCAAAGACTGGATTGTTTTAATACTTTGAAATTATCTGAATGATGATTATATATCTAGGTAGAATGAGGATGTAAACTTCAAGGTGCTTCTCTCTTCTACTCGTCAATATAAGAGAAGAAATGTGGACAATATTTTTAACTCGTTTCATTTTTCTAGGAAATATAGTCATGTTTTACGAAGAATACTATCTGGTTTAAATGCTTTGAGATCATAAATATTGGAATATTCCTCAACAAAGATGAATCATCATGATTGATGACTTTATAAAGTACTTTATTGAAAGTAATCTAGTATCATGATCACAAATTTTAAACTTTTTGTAGCCCATTGATAGTATCCATTTTTAATTTTATCAAAGTATATATTCCCTCTAAATACTACCTTATAATACTATACATCCTGTATAAGTTTATTATTTACTAAAATATTGGGTTGGGGTAATAGATGCTTCATAGTGATACTAATGGTACCATCAGAATAAAAAAATAATGAAAACCACTTAGATTGAGCATCCATTATAATAGATAATATGATAGGGATATTTATTATTTTATAAACATGATGTAGTTGAAGTACTCATGCTGAATTTCAAATATGAACATTAATACAATACATGAGTTTCATCATACCAAGTCGATGATTTATTCGCTAATTATAAACTTTATCACCTGATCTCATTTTAATACTTCCACCAAGAAAATTTTGGATATATCATAGTAGTCTCATATCTTACTTTACCATACTAATTTCAAGTGACGTATATCCTGGTTTACTCACTTGAATAATTAAATCACAATATATAATTTAATATAGCCACTCATAGAATGATTTAGGATCATTTATTTCACATGTAGTCTCTGAAGTTCCTATTAGACTACTTTTATTTCATTGGTTACCTACTGATTGGGTCTTAGATACTCAATTTTTACTTTATTGGGTTTTTACTATAAAACCAATTATAAACATAGTTGGAGTACCATGAAGAACCAAAAAAAGAGGGAAAATTCGTACCGAAGAACCAAAAAAGATGTTAGTATAAAATGGGGTCTCCACCAGCAGCTGGATCAAAAAATGAAATATTTAATTTTTGATCTTGTAATAACTTTGTGAGTCCCCCATCAAGTAAGAAAATATCCAACACTATGGGGGATTTAGTCACAGGAATAGACCATAAAAATATGTGTGATCTATGCATCATCATTCCAAGGCCACACATGTTCGATATCATTAAAATAAAATTGATCGCACCTAAAATGAAAGATAACCTCCTAAGATGCAAACTAGGAATTATTAAATAGATCACACCTCCTGAATGTATGGTGATCCTGGTTAGGGAATAATAGATATTCCAACCAGTTCCACTACCCAAGTCATCTACTACTAGGCATAATAGGAGAAACAAACTCATAGTAAACAACTATAATTATATATTATTTAAGTATGGAAAATATATTTCATGGGACCCAATTAGAATTAGGACAATCCAATTTCTATAATCACTTATCGTATATTGAATCATTATTAAAAATATCATGACTATAATGTGAACCATAAGAAAAACATTATAAAGTTTATGGTTCATCCCTAGTAGTTGATGACCTGTGGTTGATAATTCCATTTGAATCAAAATTGAAAAGAATATTCTAATTAGTTCTAAAAGTTCACTAAATAGGAAATACATAGTTCTAATATATTTATGGGTTGTCGAGAAAATCTATCACTCCATTGTAGTTTATTTGGTTTTTTTGGGATTTCCTACCCACTGACCCAGTTCTTCCAATTCCATGGAAAATATGAACCGCCTTGTGCCCCTTAACTCCCCCCAAACCATTCCATCTTTCCCACTTAACTACCCATTCCACCTCCCTACTATATGTAATATCACCTCCAAATTGTATTAATCTAAATGATCTATTAAAAAAGTAGTCGAGATCAAATCTTACTTAAACAAATATGGTAGAAAATTCATTAGTTTTTTTGGGTTCTCCATCTTGGTGTTGTAGTGTTGGTATTACTTTTTATGTGACTTTTTCTAAACTAGGTTCATTGATTAAAAATGATCAATTATTTATGTAAGACCAATGTTCATGATATGAATATATAATACATTTTCTTTCATTTCTCCCCTGAGACTTTTTCTTTCCTTGGGTGGGTCCTTTTATTCAGAATATGAATCCAACCCTTTTGGTTCAGCTATAATTTATCAATACTCATATTGTTATTTTATACCTTAAATTATAGTATAGACGTCACTATTCTCTCACATGATTCTAACGAAACCTCTTCTAATATCCATTGCAGTGGATAGAATATGTCTTATATTATCAGAGAAACTATAATTTTTTCCTTTACACTCTCTATCAGATGAGGATTTTCTTATTCACCCTCAATGTTTCTTGTGTAAAGAGTCCCTATGACTAACCCTAAACTAGTCACTCTTGATAGATTCTGTGGTTTGAAATGAATTTATCACTTCCTAGATAAGGCTTTGAATTCCTAAGATGGACCCAGTATCCTGAATCTAGAATTTACTTCTTATACCACCCATTGTTCATAGATCTTTCACAAGAAACACACACTCTATTTAAATAATTATTTATTGTACCTATTCTCCTACCCATACACCAGCCCCAAACATGAATCTCTTTTAGTATTTGACCACTACTACTTGTCCCTTCATCTAGATATAACCATATTGTATGATTGGTTCTACAGTTCTTGGTGAAGCTATGTATTTCAACCCCTATTTATTCATGGAAACATAAATGAGACCATTGGGACCAACTATGAAGAAAAATCCAAGTATGTATTCCCTCATCAACGCGTACACTGAAGAAAAAAAAGGCACTCTAGAGCTTCTTTTTTTGATTTATGGAGAGTAAAAAACTAAAACCAATTATATTCAATACATAGTCAGATAATCTTCGAACATTGATGAGTCCTTTTTATTCATCTAAATTTTTGTCTCTTGTTAGAATCCCTTATTCATTGATAAAGAGAATGGAGATCACCCATTAAATAAGGTGACTATTAAAGACCTTGAATGGAATCAAGACCACAATGAGGGGATAGGAAGAATGGATTTCCAAAACTAGTGGGGTTGGATAATCTTTTGGTTAATAATTATTTCCCCATCATTCGGAAGAGTGAGTCTATTTTCTATTTCTACTTTTGGAAGTGGGAAGAGTGTAAGCTACTAAACTGGCAGTAAGGGGGAAAGTCTATAATTATTCTAATTATTATCACTAAGAATAATAAATATATTACCTCTTAATAAAAACCTTACTTATGTGATATTTGTGCTTACTTATTCTATTAATAAAGCCTCAATTTTATACTTGGAAATAGGCTAAAGACCATTCAAGTTGGAGTGACCCTCTATTATATTTTTAGTTTTGTTTAATCAATGGGATAAATTGAGTAGCATAGATCCATATAGAACCGACCTATCAAACTTTATATTCCCATCATATTGTTAGGTTAAAAATTGGATATTGATATTGTTATTTTACAAACTCTATTGTCCTCTGACGGTTTATCACCTACTTTGTCAATAGGCTCTAGTCATAGATCAATAAGGTCATCTACTGGAATTATTCTGAGATATGTGTAAAAATAAATGTTGGTAGTGGAAATAAATTAGACTATTCTATATATTTGATGGTGGTATGGTATTTCCGTTATCCATGTTGGTCCATCCACACTTCTACTGGGTGAGGATATGTAGAATCAATTAAGTAGCTTAGAACAGAGTGGAAAGAGTTATACTTTTCCACCTTATACAAGAAGATATCAATGACGAGTTTATTTAACTTTTCATTCTCTTCTTACAAGTAGCTTATTTTCTATTTCTAGTTCTATTGGAGGATTTGGGTCTCACTTACGAAAAACATATTTGGCCCCAAACATAAAAATATGGATAACTATCATCCTTGAAGATCATCATTTCTATTACAAGAATCCATAACTACATATCATCATAATATCAATATCAATTTTTAGTTGTCACCCCTTTTTTTATGCTCATTTCTTCCCTAGAAATATTATATTTGAAGAATGGACCTACTACATGTATCATACTGAACCTAGTTTGGGTTCGGTGTGATAGGATAAATAATACTGAAATCCATAATGTTACCTCTTTCATTTCTTTATCATAATCCCTCCCTAACCCTAGTGACATTCATATCATACCTGGAAAGATTAAAAGTTAAGCATCTAATATCTAGAGAGTCTCACTGGTATCATAATAGAGTCAAGTAGGATATAACGATCATCTTAACATTGACATTCAATCCCATATTCTTTTACTATTTCAAATAATAGTACTTTACTTGTTGAAATAGAAAAAGAAGAATAAATTCACTTAGATAGATATAAAGGAAGAAAATAATAAGAGATGTTGTAATAAGGTCTCATTGATGCTCATACCATTTGAAAAGGAAACAATCATTAGGTCACTCACCTCTATTCACTATGATAATCTAAAAATAAAGAGAGTGAGTGAGTGAGAACTTCATAAATCGATCTCAGCACTAACCCAATCCTGATGAACGTATGGATAAAACTAAACTACAAGGGATCCCCACTATTATAGTAGAGTAATATCTTAGTGAGATTATTCTATACTAATATGGGATGAATCTAAATAAAGTACTTATCTAAATAAGAGGTGTTAATGGTACTCTAATCTAATAGTTTTGATCAAGCCTATCAATTCTATTATTACTCTACTATTATAGTGTCGAACCTTTAACATATCCTTTAATGAAAGATAATCTCTATCAAATCATTCGAGGAAGGAGTTGGTCACTTTCTTCCCTCATTAACTCTGATCTATTGTCCTTTTTCTTAGTTTCTCATAGAATGGTCAAGGTCAAAAAGAAAAGGAATAAGAGAAGAAATAGATTAGAGACCAAACCAAAGCTAGGAAACCTAAATATTGTTGAATGTGAATGTCTGATGTGGTATTTGTATTCATATAGATAAGAGACCCTTGATGATAGGTAAAATAAATTCAGTGTATTTTCTCACATCAATATTTAGTTGTAGAGAACTAATAGAGTACTAAATCCTTAGGAAGAAAACAAAAGGAGAAAGAAGAAGAGGCAGTTTCTGTCAATATTCAAGTCCTAATAATAGAATATTGGTCATTGAGTTTAGTGAAAATAATTTATCATTCAAATAGTAGAGTATTTATACCCCTCGTTCCTACTACTTGATTAAGTTAGAAAGTTCTATCCCGAGCAACATATCCCAAAGGTGATAATTCAAAAATTTGTTCAAAGAAAGAATAATGAGGCATGTGGTACTCTCAATAATGAGGAATCAAGACTCTGAGTGGTTCTCTATATTGGTCCATTTTTTCATCTATGTAGGTTTTCTTGAAGCACAAGCTTTAAGCCCAATACTTTTCAGTCTAAATACTATTCGGAGAGACTATGGAAGTCTGGAGACCTCTACTACCTATATTATACCTATTTTGGATTTTATATTTTCCACTTTATGGGTTCCTAAAATTCATATAGAGGAATATGTGGGATTTTTATATTCCTAGATACTCTCAAGATCCATCCTTGATACAATAAAGAGTGGCCAGTTCATTCGATATCAAGTGAATACCAGTCGACTTCCCTTCAACAAGAAGACCCCCACATACTTTCATTGTTTGTCTACTACTAACCCTTCTTAACCCCTACATTCTTAATATTTATGGTCAGTAGTCATTTAATTCTTGATCGAAGCATGCATAAAGATGAAAAATCCAAACATGACAGGATGGATGAGATAGAAATACTTGGCATGAGTGCACTAATAATCCAACCTGAGTGTACGCTTTTAGTTAAGTGAAGGTCACTCATGAAAGGATACTATAATGAACGACTATGAGATTAATAAAATTGATTGTTGGTGATGAAATGGGAATGGAAATTCCAAATCAAATCAAGTGCTAGTGGTGTATATTGAATAGTAGGTTTTCATGCTTATGGAATGGATTTAGTAATCTAGAATGTGCTTGTAATGAGTATAAGAGGTTTCCCAACTCTATCTCTTGATCTAGACCCAAAGGTACATTTATAATGTGGTATCAACTATAACAGTATTTACTTGACTCAATTTTTTTTTGATATGAGAGTAATTTTTTTAAATTGAAAGGTATGAGGCCAAGTATTACGAACCTTAATTCAACTTATTTGGTAAGATATAGTAATTATTCTAGATTATAAAGTCTCTAGACTTTTTGATTCTATATATCACTAGTTATAGTTTTAACAATTTATTGACTTTTATATTATCCTTTCCCTTTCCATCCACAAATAAATTCTTTCAATTCTCTCTCCCTGGCCTTTCCATTTCTCATGTGCATTGGTGATTAAGAATTTTCCTTACTACATTAAATCTCATCAGGGAATTCACCTAGTACATTTTCCACTACCTTTTTGTTTGTTTTGAGATAATACTAGACAATATTTTAGTCATACAAGAATGGGAGATTCTTTCAATTCCCATTGGATAAAGAAAAATAAAAATATAAGTTTGAAAGAAAATAATATGAAAGGAAGAAATACAATCTACTTAAGGTGTCCTTTCTAAGACCTTAGTGAGAAGAAAGAAATTCAATGATCCTTAATCCCATTTTTCATGTTTGGTTGACCATCAAAAGGGCATATAACCTCTTTTCCCATTTCTTCACCGCGATACCTAATTCAAGTATTATGGGTCTTCACGGGGATACATGATTCATGTATCCTAAGAGGATCCATGAATGATCATGGATGAGTTTTTTCAAGAATTTTTTGTAAGTAGATTCATTACATGACTGGGTAGATCAGTTGGGGATTTTTTTCTATTAGTACTCTACTCTCATAATAACTTCCACTTTTATTTCCTTGGGCAAGAAAATAAAGATAAAAGGGAGGACCAACTACTATTTATTGCACCTAAGGGCCTTTGGGAGTGCCCCTACTGCTTTCATTTGAGTTCAAGTCTCACTCTTAGTACTCTACTCTAATAGTTTTGTGATTCTGCCTTATAAAAGGGAAGGAATGCCATGAAATGGTCAGAATTGTAAATAGTAATGTTTAATCTATGTAATAAATATTGTAGTGAAATGTAATTGATGCGGAGCTAAAATTAGAACTACCTACTGACCACTCTGACTGAAGAAACCAATCATGATGACAAATCATTTCATATTCAAGCAAAATCTAGACCCCCTACACTATTTCACGAACCAGAGAAAGGAAATAGATTATGTAAAGGATAGATAATCAATATATATGCTAGTTTTTATATGAGGTTTAAGTTACTATATGCTCATACCTCTTATATTATTGAAAGACTTAGAAGATGGGCCCTAAACCTTTTAGTGGTATTCTTGTTTTATAGTAGGTATTAATTTTATTATTGGTAGATATCATCAGGTTAATGAGAAATACATGGATTCTATAGCATTCTTTGAATCAAGAATTTCCTTCTTCTCTCACAACACATGACTAAATTTTTTTCCTTCACCAATATAGAAAGGTTTATAATTCAGAGTGATAATGAATGAATGTATTGAATCAACCTCATCACTAAGATTAATCTTCTATTTCCTATCATAAATGTCTATTTCTATTACCTACCATAATGAAAATTATAGACCTATGTTGATTGTTCCTTTTATCTTATATGAAGGGATGCATGGTCGAGTTGAGAACACATCATGCAATCATCGAAAAAACATCACCCACTAGAACGTCTCCTTTAGTATTATCCCAGCTACTCAAATTGTTTTTGGAACTGTAAAGAAACTGAGCTATAAGAAATCCAATAATGGGAAAGGTAATATTGTGTCTCATCTCTCAATGATGAAACCAACAATGATCATTGTGTTTCCTACTGACCTTAATGTCATCAATGGTTTAAGTTCATGAATATGCCTCTCATTTATCAAAAAATATTAAGCTAGTCAGGATGTAGTAGAGAACTACATGTAGAAAAATTAAGTTGTTTGGTTCCTTCATCTTGGGGGGAGAATCGAATTAGTGAGGGATATGAAAACAGTGGTATAATGGGTGGAAAAAATTATTGGAATCATATGACTAGTCATGACGGCCATTGTAAGGGTTTTAAATTGAAATTCACACCTATAATTGGTGTTGTGATTCTATCTATATCATTTGGTCATGTCAATACCACCTGCTGAATGAACTAGAATACACCTTCCCTAGGAAGAACCTCACCATTGGTACTTGTATACAAGCACTATCCAAGTCATTAATCCAAAAAAATTATTGAGATCAAAGTATTTATACCTGAGTATTGAGACCTCAGACAGCTCAATACTCAGGTCTAAATACTTTGTTCATCAAGGACCTTAGAACCAAAATAATTTGAATAATTCAATAGTGTGAAGAATAATGAGAAAGTAGAAATAATTCATATGTGGTTGAATGCAACACGCATTGAAGATTTAGTATACACGGATGAAAAAATTATTTGTACTAGAAAGGTGAATCTATAGACGTAATTCCATTGAGTTTTCCATCTCCTACCATTCACTCCATTCACTTTGGTCATAACTTTCTAAATGGATATGGTGGAAGATATGCATCTCTCTCCATCTCTTTACATTTGCGTTTCTCATCCAATCCATGGTTGTTGTTCCACATGCTCACTCCTTGAACCCATATATCTCCTCCTTTTTAGATTTGTTCAATCCACTATGTGGATCCTCTACACCTATAAAGAAAGAGACGCTTTAATACAGCTATAACAAGAAACTAAGTAGTTGAAAGACCCACCCTAGATAGAAATGTGTTATGTATTCACACATACCGATCCACATATGCCCATCTCATGCTATGAATTCATCTTCTCTAATTATGACACTATATCTATAGCATTACTATTTATTCCTCTCTTTTTTGTGATTCTATTGGTTATTGTATTAGAATATCTCAGTACTGAGCACAAATCCATAGAATTCTCCAAAAACCTTGACCAATGACCTTGTCGCACCACCACTCGAATCTATAGTAATAAGTATCCTTCAAAACTAGAGGATCAATCACATTGAAAAAAATAACCATAGGTTCAACAACCAAGATAGTAATTAGAGTGTGGTAACCAACCTGAGTATATACAATGGGGAATCATGGGTATAATGAGAAGGTGTGTTGGGTAATTGAAAGGTCTTAATTATTCTTCTCCAACCAACACCCTAGAAAAAAACATGGGATACAAGATTAATGTATCTAGGTAAATTACTAGGGGTAGTTGGAATACTTTAGTGGATGGTGGGTGGGTATGCTTGTTGATTGGAGGATATGGGGGAATAGTTTCATGGATCACTTGGCATTATTCCTCTCCATAATTTGATGGAAGTTATAAAATGGAAGGTTTCATAAGGCCAATATTAGTATAATATAGGTAGTAGGATCCTCCTAGAGAAAATGTGGTGTAGTTGGCATTGTAGTTATTGGGTAGTAAATGAAAATGATGATACCTTGAATAACCAAGGTTATTTTCAAATAAATGGGAACCATTTCAATGAAAATAGAGGGATGTAAGAAGGATGTATGAATTGGATACAGTCCTCATGATCATGACCTAACTGATTTCAGGGTTGAATCCTATGCCTGCAAAGGATATTGTGTGTGATTAGCAATGCTAGGCTTGAAACCACCATGATCTGAATGGGGTTTATGGGGTTCAAGATGGAGACCTTGTCAATACCATTTGGTAAGTGTTTTGGCGTGAAGTCACCCCTATGACTCTTATTGATTGGGTGGTATTGGATTTTGACTAGTCTAGGCGGTCAATTGGTCTTGTACTGTATGGATGGCATGGAATTATTATGGTTGGAATAGAGATGGTCTTGGGACTATAATTCCACTAGGGTCGAAGGGTAGAGAATAAAATATATACATCACTAGAGAGGATCAGACATATAATATTGAATAAAATGGATCAGTGGATCTCTGAATTTAGGTGTCTAGTTCAGAGTTCCTAGGTACTTGTGTTTGTGATGAAGCGAAATGCGAACAATTTGATTTAGAAGCAAGTGATTGATTTTTTTGTTTCATCAAGATCATGGTTTTCTAGATGATACATTGGATGTAATGGACTCAAGCCATGGTACATCTTTAAGATAGGGTTTACTTGTAGCTACAATGGGGGATCAATGATTGGTCACCCATCAGTCGGTGTTGGTACCTCAAGACATTTTAAAGATACCATACAAGTGGTGTGCATGAAAGTCAAACAACATCATTCATAGATGGGGTTTAAATAATGGAATCAACCTTTCATTGGAATGATGATGTTCATAGTTGTGGTTCACAAGTGGATGGGAGAGACTTATATGGTCCAATGCTATTTTTATAGTTTGGGGTTGGTTTTACACCCTTATGATTATTTGGATGGTTTCAACAGAACATTCAAGGCTCTCACATTTTATATTTATCCTATTAAAGAATCTGATCCAACAAGGGGGAAATCATGAATCTTATAAGTATAAAATCAGGTTTTCCTACCAGTAAAAACTCATATTCATATTTTAGTCACATCACCAAATGTCCCTCAAAGTTGGATTATTCCTTCCTCGGGCTTGAAATATGATGCAACACTAGTGAGTTTAAATCAAATGGTCATGTTTATAATATGTAGTGGAGTATACTATGGTCAGTGCAGTGATATTTTGAAAACAATTATGCCTTCCTGCTTTGGACTGGGAACCTCACCTAGTACGTGTCATCTTATCCAAACCAAACCACCAACACCATCTCCTTCAAAAAATCAACCTCATGCAGCTTCCTTTCACTTTCATGTGCACATGTCATATGATTCATTATAACATGACTAAATATATATTACTTGTTTTGTTTTTTCAAAAACAAAACAAACTAATAATAATAATAATTGGTGGAATGATCTCAAATGGTACGGTCAATGGGAATTGATGTGGTATGACCAACTAGACTATATACCGAGATTCCATATCCTGGGATACCAAGAGAGGAATGGGCATCAATCACACCTAGAAATAAAATATTACCTTTCCACAACAACTAAGAGTAGCTCAATGTTGAAGGGGTGAATGGGTTGTGCCATTATGGTATATCTCAATGGTTTCACAAAGGGGGAAATGATATTGGAACATCAATTCATACATTGAATAATGACAATACCATAATAGGGAACCTCAAGGTCTATATTTTCAGGTATGCATGATAGGGTTAGAGTGGAGTGGATGAAGAAATGGAGGGCATTGAGTAGAAACCTTGGGTACTTTGGTGTTCAGCATGGGATAAATACATCTCTATTATAATACTAATTTGATTGACCATCTTATCCAACAATACCTTTTTCCATGGGAATCAAGAAGGTTTCAACTCCCCACTGCACAAGGTAATTATTCAACCTATTTCACCTAGTCGATCAATAATTCATTATATTATGATATGATATAATATGATATGATATGAAAAGATGCTTCCCGGTTGGATGTGGTAAATGGTGGAGCAGCTATAATGGAGTTGGTGGTGCTTGGGTGATATGCTTTCATTGTTCAGAGTGAATGGTCAACCACACTACTCAACCGATTCTATATCTACTATGTTCGGGAGTTGGATATGATCAAGCATGTTCCTATCTATTAGGCCTTCTCAATGGTTGGAGTGGAGTTGGGGGCTTGAGTATCCTAGGCCTCTTAGTTTCCCAAAATTCTAGATGGTGCATGGGTTGGTGTGTCATGGGAAGATGAGGTCTACCATTTCCACTATCTGAACACCAATCACATGGTTCCACATCATTATAATATGGTTGTAATACTTTTTACTTGGCTTCCCCACTATGTCTTGTTGAACAACCTCAGGCAATTAATGTCGATATCCCTAGAGAAACACCAACTAGAAAAGGTAGGTATAATATAGGTAGTAGAAGGTATAATATATGTAGTAGAACCATTACTATATATATATCAATCAAATGAACCACTAATAAATCCAACTCCAAACATAAAAATAGGAACCTAAATTGGGGAGAGACAAGTCTAATCATTTTATTTTCATAGATATGGTGGAATGGTCATAGGGATCATGGAGTTGTGGTGGTGTTCTTACTACTAGGTTTCACCTGTTGGTCAAGGAAAAAGGAAAATATACCTCACAGTTGAGTGAACCGGAAGGCCATTGAATAAATATGGGGCCTTATTTGGAATATCAAAAAGGTTTCATAATTACCCACTCATATGATGATCCTAAAGGGTGGGAGTATAGGTAGGATGAACCCGAATGGAAAGGTTTTCTGTTGGGTTGGGTGTGCCATTACAATATGGGGTGATAGAGTTGGTGGTGAGTTGACTGGGAACTAGGGTTATCAGTGGTTTAGGAAGAGATCATGGGTCCCTTTATACTACAATCATAAACACCATTTCATTACACTAAGAAGAAATGTGATGATTTGATGTTTTATGACTACATGAAAGATATCCAAGGGTAGTATTGGTTCCCTAACTCCACCGCCATGTTCAAGAAAGAGAGTTGTCATTGATTTTTACACTGAGTGGACTTGAGAGACCACATGGTTTCATTTATAAAAGGAAATATCCACTGGAATTGGGTTTGATATGGGTTGGAATTATCATCTTCAATTTCACCACCAAATCAGTAGTTTGAGTAATTGTGTAATGTAAGAAATGATCAACTCAAGAATATCTGGTTCTTTGCAAGTCAGTGGTAGGTTCAGGGGGGTGACCCCATATATTGAATCAAAATAATTACTAGTGGTATACGACTAAAATACTATTTGAGAGGACCATTATGAAGCCCCTCTCACCAAATCAATCTTCATCGAAGCACTAGATCTGAATACATTTTGTTCTTGGGTGTCAGATATGACTTGATACTAAGACGATGCATAAGAGTGAGGTAAGGTGAATCATGATCGAGAATGTGGTAAGATAAATATTCTCAGTACTCTGCTATAATAGTCCATCTAATGGGTTGTAATTAACACATGATGACTTCATGGTGGGAACTAGTGCCAATAAGAAGGGAGTCTTGAGTGTTGAGGTGGGTCTTCACTCTCATGATGATTACATGTAAAATTGTTGATATTAGTGCTATATTCATAAATTCATCCATCTAGGTAGGCCCTTTTGACTCCATTTGAGTAGCAGTTCCACCAGTAGAATAGCGCGATACATAAACAGATCATGAATACATCACTATAGTGAGGTTAGCCTTTTTGGGGGAAATAACGTTTATGTTCTATTGGATGTGAAATGGAATGCTCGTTGTTTTATGGATACTAAGATTCCATTGATTCCTTATGATGAACTATCCACATGGTCAATTGTTTCATTGCCTACACCAATATCCACATTGTCCACTGTAGATTGACCAAACATTTCATATGGGGTTATGGGTTTCTAGCCATGAACCGAAGGTCTCACCCATTGGGATCATCATACTCAAATCGTACACCACTGAAAGGAACTTATTGGAAATGAGTGTCATGTTGAATGGATATAGACATGTCTTTAGTGGAATGGATGGAATTAACTCAAGCAATCAGAAACCTACTCTGTTGACACTGAAGAACCCCAAAGGCCAGAGAATCCCTGAGTGGCTACCTTATGTTTCATTTTCCATCTCTTTGATCAGTCAAGACTATTAGATTAAATTACTGATATTTTTCTAATAGAATATAGATAGCGGTTGATCTTCCAATACCCTTAAGGTCAATATTTCTAGTGTCCAACTCAAGGACAAGGAAAGGACAATTGCATGGGTCAAAGATGGTGTGATATATCGATGCAGAAGTGGCGGTTGGGAAAATTCAGATGATGGGTATATTCCCATATTTCAAATGGAAGTTGGATATCTTCCTTACCTCAAGGGTTTCTTATTGACTCGATTGGTCGAGTGGTGATATCATGTTGGGTTACCGGTGGTGTTCATTCCTTGGGTCCCCTTACACTGATAGGTCCCTAGAAGGTTCAATTCAGTCGGTTTACCATGTTTATAAGTAATCGCATTAGTTTTGAAATTTGGTGGTAGTGGTGGTCTTAAAGGAAAATCACCAAGCATAGATGAATTGGGTGAACTAGAATGAGATTTCTTATATTGAAACCAGTTCTCTCAGTATAATATAGTTAATAGAAACTGTGATACTTCATGTATTTCTGATGAATGGTGCACATCAAGACTTCATGTATTCTAGGTATTCCCTAGTTAGTGATCACCTGGTACTATCCTAGTGTTCCTTGACCTGGGAGTAATAGGGGAACACACAAAATAGACTATTTGATTCATAATAATGACCATACAACTACTCCAATGCCAATGATGATGTGGAACCCTACTTTGGAACTGTCATCGACACCATTGTAAGGGGCTATGAGGTTTTATTAAAGTTTTTTTATTATAATATAAGGTTGAATAATCAATTAGTTGTAGTTTCTTTTTTTCCAAGATACCATTCCAATGGCATATTGGGAATGACACCAGTCCCAAATGACCACCTCCCTGAAACCAATTCCATCTCATCCGTCACAATTCCAATCCATCCATGGGTAGTTGGGAACACCTTGCTTGGGAATGGATGACCATAGTGATGGAATATCACACCAACATGTGTATTTGGTTTTGGGGGTTTAGTTGGAATGGTGGTTGAATTTCTATCAAAAACCTCAATTCCATATCCTTGAACATGGTACCCCCTAATGGCCTTACAATGGTAATACTTCCATGTTAATCAGTTTGCGAATGTTGTTCATGGGATAGAATGTTGTGGGGGGTGAAAGGTGGTGAACTATGGGGTTGTCAGACGATTTGGTTCAAGGACCACCAAGTCTCATGATGGGTTTAGTTCAAGCACTATTTAAATAGGTCAAATATATCAATTGAATCCTTTTTGGAATTGTGGACACTGGTTCCCCTGAAAAAAACTGGCGTCCAATGTTGATGAGGTTTCATTCCAGTTCTCTTAGTTCAGTATTGATAGAACGTGAGCCTCCAAAACATTATGAACATGGGTTCATATTGGAATGGAGATAGGGGTGTTAGCTGTGTTGAGGGTAGGAATTATAGTTGATTCTCTCGTGATATCCAAGTATAATATGGAACGAAAATGGTCACCAATATCCTATGTGATGGAGGAAGCAAGGGGACCAAATGTGCGATGCTTTGAGATGGAGTCATGGACTTGGGAGACCATGTGGGAATGAGTGAGTTAGTATTCAGTGTCTATGGAATGACATGTCATCCACTTCACTACAATGATGGTTTCCTTGGTCCTTGGGTGAGTAGAGGTGCATAGGCCTAGGGACTGAGCAAGGTATGTTGTTGGACTTGTCTTGAAATGGTGGTAGGAAATATGGGGGTTATCAAAGCATAGGACTATTAGTACTATAATAGTGTCTTTATCTACTCTAAAAGTTGTCCAATTCTAGCACCGAATTTTGTTGGCATTTCGTAAAACACACAGCGTACAAATAATGCTCTATATGAATGGGTTTTAGATCTCATGACACCACTATAAAAAAATTTCCAATGGAAACCGATGAAATGACCATAGGCATCATTGTGAAAACTTATAGCTGAGGTACCAACATAGATATATCTGAACTAGTAGAGGGGGATACAGTGGTGATTAAGACCCAGGAATGTGTCCAACCCCCTACCATTAGAACATATCTTTATCAAAACATATATCTAGGATCGATACAAGGGTATGCCTATGAGTATGAGTTGAGTGACGAGTGCACCCAATTGGTAGATCCTCAGTACTCTACACTAATAGACTTTGCTCTATTTTGGGTCCTTCCCTAACCTGAACCAGATTCGATATAATATAGGTAGTAGAGGAATAAACTAATGGAAAATTTAGAGTTGGTGTGATATGAATTTCACCTAGTGGGGTTTGAGAAAGTGGTTCATCCATAGGTGGTACCATATACAGCATGGAAAGGTGTGGTTAAGTAAATGAAAACAAATATCCATTGGGGTACACAATGTAAGGTATCTCGATGATTACTAGTAGGTTGGCGGAACCGAGTGGCTATGGGATAGGCACAATTTATTTTGTTGGGAATGGGGTGAGGATATGAGGTGGTTGAGTGGGAATATCGATTGTGGTGTCTGCAATGGAGAAGGAACCGATAGTTCATAATCCTAGTTTGACTCTTTAAAGGTAGCTCAAAACTAGAGCTCCATGAACTTTGGAAAGGTTGGGAGTTTTTTTGTCTCACCTCAAAGCTATATATAATATTTTTATGGTGGTTTAAACATGTAGGATGAGAAAAATAAATGGGAATGGGTGGTGTTCACAGGTACTCATAGGATCAGAACCAAACAACTTGACTCCGACTCATGGGGTTTGGGAAAGGTGAGAAGGATCAGTAGAAGGATGAGACCACTAAGTGGACTATAATTGTGTGGTTGTTCAACTATTATATACTGTAAGTGTTATGAGAGGATGGATAAAATAAAATTGATAGAATAGAATGATACTAGCTACTACACCATGCATGATGTGTGTACTTGTTCATGTAGTGTAGAACATAGCGACAAGTGTGTACAAATCTGGAAATACTAGTGGATCAACATGTATTAATGTGAAAAACCTTCCACTCTACTCCAAAATCATCAATTAACCTTATGGATTATTGATGAAACTTTTACACCAAGTAATACTTCTACCACTATCAGAACACTATTATAATAGTACTTGAATCAAAACAGGAACTATCAGGAAAAAATTTAAAGGACATTACTCTTCCAATAGTGTTTTTAGTGTTTCTGGGATCAAGAGATCCATATGTCAATTTATGGGCATACATTACCATAAAAACCATCTGAAATTGGTTTATGTGTAGACTACCAGTGCATGGCCTTCAGGTCACCTCACCCCTTTCACTCCAGACCCCAAATGAAAGGATTTCGTTCTCACTTATTGTGTTGACACGTGTGGATGTGAATCTTCTGATAGTCATCGCAGTTTTGGATCAATCCATAAAGAGTCAAAATTTGTCACAACATTCAGTGTTTTATTAAAAATTATAAACCATTGATACTGCTTCAGCTATGATGAACCCATTCGGAACTCAACTAGTAGTATGACAAATCATGAGACAGATGCAACTACTATGATGATTCATGATGATCATCTTCAATTCCTAATGGTATTGTTGATTATCATCCCACTAGTCATCACCCATCTAGTTGATGGATTATGGAGATTCCATCTGATATACATGATAAATTGGGAGTTTTGATGGCTAATAAGAGTTCCCAAGATGTTCTGTAAGTGTCCCATAGAAAAATAAATGATATCTATTTTCTCAAGCACTTGATTGATGATTTGAACATTAATGGAGGAGGAGTTAGCGGTGAATCCTTTTAGGTTTCTATTATCCAATAAAGTATCTTTCTTAGACCATTGTATTAATTTTTCATTCACCCTTAAATTCTTTTAGGTTTCAAAAATTTGTATCTCTAATTCACAAATCCAACCATGTTTTTGATGCTATCATTTTCGACAGTCATCTTGGTTCATTCTTTGGTCACTCTAAAGGGGGAACCTCTCTACCTAAGGTGGTGTAATATTTTTCAGATAAAGTTTCTTATTTCATTCCTACTCCATTTAATGAAAATATATAAGGTAGTAGCATCTATGTAAAACAACATTTTCCCCCTCACATCTCTGTCACTTTTACTTTCTGGTTATTTCATAACTCCCAAGGTCTGGTTCTGTTTAACTTCACTTTCAACAGTCACCTTCTATGTAATTGTTTATTTCCATTTTTTATGTTCATTGGAATCACTCTATTAGGATTTGAGAGATATTGGATTCATTTTTTAATCATCTACTTACTTGAAGGAATGGACCTAATGTTATAATTTGTACTCATACCACTCAATATCATCCATCATTTTTTCAGCAATGAGATCGGGCATCCATTTATTTTCCAATCTGATGGTCTGACATAGTTCAATCAAGATATTTATTGGTTTTTCATTGATGATGCTACTACTTCATGATTGATTCTATTTGACTGGTGACTTGGGAAATCTATTGGTGGTTCTAGTGCTAATTGGGTTGTAACTCATGGGAGAAATCATAAAAGATCATATTTTTACTATATTAATATGTATCTACATGAATGATTCTATAAATATCCCTTGATTCTGACTGTTTGATCTCATTACTCTACTCTAATAGTTCTGATTGAATTCCTATGTCGCCCTATGGTGATATGTAGATCATGTTACATTGGTGTTGTAATTGCATTATCATTGACTGGGGCATTAGATAATCATTGTAATTGAACGAGAGATTTTTCATGGTGATATCAGGGCCATGGATATGTGTTTACAAGTATATATTCTTTACTATTATTTAACAATGGGGTATAGTTTTCTACCTTTTAGTCCAATTTCAATCAAGCTAGTCATGGTGTTAGTACTCTACTCTAATAGTATCAAATATTGGCATACTTGGGGTGGTCCAGCCTGGGTAATGGTTTTCTTAGCATCATGTACCATAGTAGCAAGTAGTTGGATGTGTTGGCCATGATATATACGATACAAAGATAAAAATGGGTTGAGTGTAGAACATGGGGTTCAAATGCACTATTCTAATGTGGTTATATGGCATTGTAGAATGAATCATCTGAGTGATACCTTTTACAAAAAAGTACTATGATTCGAGGGGGGTGGAATGCAATATCGGAGTAGTATGGTTGTGGTAACACATATATAATGGAAAAGATATGTCTTGGGAATGGATAACAAATCCACTCTGAACTCCAGGATCAATGGTGAAATGGTCTCGATACACTATTACACATCCTGGCATTTTTTCTTGGGTTTTCAGGTATATGAAAGGGGGAAGGAGTGGGGGATCACAATTGAGATCTTGGGTAGAGAAGAAACATCAATGATTTCATGATGCACCAACGATTCTCAATTTTGAATCAACTTATCATCTCAACACTCAATCATCAATTGATTTTTTATCCCACCTTGATAAATCTATCAAATTCATGGGGACTTGAGACTTTAGATAGTTTTTTTAGTACCTTATTTATTCTCAAGAATTTTATTATCGATTCATCACACACCAAATTTTTATCTCGCATTATCCGGCATGGAAACCATAATGAGAGATATTTTTAGGGACTAGTTTCTCTGATATATTCATTCTAATGGGGAGAGTATGTTTTTATTGTTCATTCACAAACATCTCTTTCATGGTCTCTATCATTATAGTTTTATAATTCCTTGGGAATGGGTTCAGGGTTTCAGTGTGTTTGTACTACTCTTATTAATTGGGATAGCATTTCTGGGATATGTTCTTCATTGGTGTAATATGATATTTTAGGGAGAAATTGTTATAACCAACATTTTGGTCACCATACTAGTTGAGGAAAACAAAATTATCTATTAGTTTTGGGGTGGGTTCTCTATTTCCTTTCCAACCTTAACTCATTTTTATAGTTTTCATCATGAATTACCATTTCTCGGAGTAGGATCCACTATGATTCATCTGGACTCATTGCATAAATTTGGATCCAAGAATCCATTGGTTTTGTATTTAAAGATGGATAATTATAATCTTTTCACTATTTCTATGTAAAGTATCTAGTAGAATTGGCTATTTGTTCCCTTGGGCTCACACTGGTTTTTTACCCCTATTTCTTATTGCATCCTAAAAATTATATCACTACAAATCTTATGTCAACACCAACACATATTGTTCATAAATTGTATTTCCTACTTCATTATACCTTGCTTCATATTATCCCTTCAAAAGTTTGTGGTGTGGTTCAAATATCACTTATGTTTCTCTCTCTGTTTTCATCTCTTTTTCCCATGGTTGTACATTGTTCTATTTTTCAAAATATTTCCCAAGGGATATTTTGGTTTCTATTTTCAAATCTATTGATTCTCATTTGGATCGGATAAAACCCTATCAAGTACCTATATATTACTATAGGAAAAATTATCCCATTTTCTTTATTGTGCATTAAAATTTCCCCAACCTTTCCCAGACTCATTGGTGATCTTGATTTCACTTTGGTTGTATATGTACCCAACATCTATCACCCATGGGAAATATAATTTGGATTCTAGAGTGATACTATTAGAGAAGAGTAAATATGAAATCAGAAAGGTGCGATCATACACCACCTTTGCCTCAATCGAATCCCTTTGGAGTATCTCAAATCAGATATATAGATTGTGTGTTTTATCCTTTGACTTTGATCCCCCCAAATACACCAATGGTTGATACCCAATGGAAGATGTCCAACATTCAAGCAATATAATATTGAATCCCATTCATAGGTGGCCTAATATTGATATTCTATGTTGTTATAGGTCTTTGTTCCCATGGGAAACCCACAACCCCAATAATTAGAAGGTCCAAATCAAGGTGGACATGTTCATTAACAATAGTAGTAACCACCTTTAGAAAAAAATTTAGAGTAGAGTACTGAGACTCAGCCAATGCATATCTAAAGGGATAAATCAATGAACCCCCATAAAACCACCAAGACCTCCATATGTAGCAACCTACTCACAAGAAGACCTCATCTCTCTTAGAATCTCAGTCATCTTTTTCATGTATCCTACCTATATTCATCTGAGGTTGAACCCATTGAAGTTTCATAAGGTGTTGATTCAAGTTTAATGAGGCATCACATTCATAGTTTTTTACTATGTAAAAAACCAAGTTGATGATCCTTTATTCTTGAATAGTTTGAGTTCTTCCAGATTCCAGTAACATTGTAATCAACCACATCACATCCAAAAAGAGACCTTAACTCTTAAATAGAGTCCTTTATCCTTTGGGTCTCCTACTAGTGTTGTTCCTGAGGTGCATTCATAGATTTATGGTATATGATTATATGATGACATAGTATTGAAATTGGAAACCCCCAACATCCCTATATGTTATTGAATATATATTGACCATCATATACTATATGAAAACATAGGCCCTTTTGAATTGGAATTTATTTGGCTTGGTACTCACTAACCAGGGCTCAAAACCTCTTTCAACTCCAATGTGCTCAATAATGATGTGAAAGGTTATTGACTAACATTCCCTATTATCTACTAATATTCTAGTATAGTGGTGTGTTGGGGTTTCCTTGGACTTTCCCATGTAATGTAATAAGATGAGATGATTTTTGGAATTCCATTGATGCATCATGGTGTGTTTGTTTAGAAGAGTTGTGGGTTTCATCGAACAATTAAGACCATCCACTATATTCTAGAAGATACATTCAGACATTGGACTATCGACACATATGGTTCATCATCTGAATCAATAATAGTAGTATCACACAATGGTTACACCAACGAATCCTTTTGGAGGTGGATCTTTCAAGGTGTGGTTTGGTCGATATGACCATTATATTTTAGTACCTATGATTTATCCATCCATGATTACTCCCATTAGATGTTGATAGTTATTATAGAAATGAAACCTTGTATCTAAACCCACCTCTATAACACCCCAAGATTTTGTGAAATATTTATTTCGAATAAATTTACTCTTTTTAATTATTTTTATTTCACGTAACACTGAAAATAATTATTTTATATAAATATTAAAGAATTAAGTTTGGCTTGAGTTATATGAAATGCCAAGATAATTTTGAAATACAAAAAATAATTTTTTTTTATTTTTCTGTAGGGAACACTAAGGTAAGATTACATTTCACACAAGACTGACTTTCCTAGATGGATTGCATAACACACAAGACCGAGTGTTACCGAACAATAATATATTATTTTAATATATATATATATAATAATTTATAATCTATAAATTAAATTATATTTTATGAATATTATTTACTAAAATATGTAAATATATTTTTTTCACAAAATATAAAATTAATTAATTTGTTAAATATTATTTAGAAATGAATATAAGAACCAATTGAATATAAAGGGGGTATTTTTATAGAAAACTATTATTATGCTCAAAAATTTGTTTTAATTCTAATAAATTAAATAAAATAAAATTAGTAAGTAATTTTAATGTAATATTTTAGTTATATACCAATTTAAATATTTTTTATATTCATCCAATAGATTTTATAAGTAGAAGATAAGAATTATACCAATTTAACTAATAAAACCAAATATTTTTATTGAGGCAATTTTTCCACCTTTTAATAAAGAACCATTTTAAATATAAATTTTGGAACTTTTATAAATCCTATATGTCAAAATAAAATTACTATTTTAAATAGAATAATTAAATTTAGTTTAACGTGAATTTTTGTATTTTTTTTTGTGAAGTTTTATTTTTTAATGAATAATGAAAAACACTATATTTTAGTTCAAAAATTATTTTTCATCTAATTTATTTATAAGGTTAAATTGAATATTAAATTGGTTTAAAAGTTTAATTAGATAATATTTCTATCAATTAATCCAATTTAGGTCATTAAAACCCATTTCAAAATGAAATTGGATATAAAAACTTACCAATCTTTTGAACATATTTACATTAAAACACGCATTGTCGACCCGACTATGGGATTAAATTTAAATTAATTTCTACCACATATATGATTTGAATTTGGAAAAATAGATTTTAAATTCTGAATAACAATAATTTCTAATTCCTAATAATGTTATCCTAGTTTTTGACTAAAAATATTGGTGAAAGTAATTAAATCTAATTACAATGATTAAGGTTAAATTAAGCTTAATAAGGGACTAACTTGTAACCTTAAGGACTAAAAAGACCTATAAACGTTTCTAAAATCCATTTTATGTTAATATTTAGACCCTATACTCCCTTGTATCAAAAATTTTCAATTATTGGATCCACATGAAAAAAAACAAGGGTGGAGTTTCGCTTTTTCAAAATATTACAAGAGTGTCACTCCTCCTCCATTATAAAAGGAATCCTCTCATCCCACTTCCTCACACCTATAAAGCCACTTAATTTCTGACTAAATCTTCTAAAATTGCTCCCCAAACACCTTAAATTTCTCCTTGAAGCCTCATTTTGGAATAAATTCTTCCAATTAATCCCTTTGGTGCCGATCAAAAGGAGTTACTCGATTAAGAGGTAACACCATCCCTCAAACTCCATTTTTTTTATTTTCATTATCCACTCCCTAAAATAGTCTTATTACATGATTTTATAACAAAAACATTATCATAAATATACTATGATGTTTTTATGCTATGTATTGTACCTACACTTGCACACACTTCCATCTAATGGGTAACGAACATATTATTTACATATACAGTGGACTACCGCCTCACTAAACGATGATTGTTCATTTTTCCTTTACCTCATTTCATGGTGGACATTATGATGGAATCTATATTTATATATGTTATATATAATATTTATTATTCATTTAATCTTCTTTAATTCTTTTAAAACACATGTATTTTTACTTTATATTTTTTGTTAATATGGTAATTTTGTTTGAGGAAGTGTGGACTACTGCCCCCTCAAAGTGGTGTGATTCATTCATACACTACTTGAAATGTTTTAATTATGGGTTTAGTGAATATATATAATATATATGATATAATTAATATACATTAATAATGATATATATATATTTCTTTTACTTTCTTTCTTTCAACACAACAATTAAACAAAAATAGCATTCACGCATACATATGGATTACCGTCTCCATTAATGGTGTATTTTGTTTGAAAATTATATATTATAAGGATCATTATAATACAAATAAAAGTAATATAAATAATTTTAAAATAATTTTTTAAATTCTATAAATCATGATATAAATATAATGACCATATATATAACAAATTAAGACACATGAAAGAAAAAAATTCAGATATTACGCAAAGTGAAACCTTAACATAGAATTGTTAACAAGAGGGTAATATAAATCCATAAAACCATATATGGTATTAGAAATAAAAATACGGTTCTTTTATATATGTATAATAAATTCATACTTATTATACAGGAAATTTTTATGAGTATGAAGAGAGTCAAGACATAAGGTAAGGGAATTTCATCTCACTATTTATTTTTGTGAGATACATGCCTTATTCACCACTCACTTATTTTGTGTGATGTATATACTTACCATGAATGTATTATATTACTATTATAAATAAATAATTTGTCATCTACATAACCATTTTATGATATTTCTATCATGGTGTTTAGGTTTCGAAAGTTACCAAATCGGTAATGTAATTTTTGTCTCAATTTTCCTTCTTTGACACACATGTCATGTTATGCACCTATATCTTTATATATGGAGTATATACATACTATAACGTGTTATATCATGAATCTAATTATTTTAATGATATTTTATGTTTCATTTAATTTCATTTTCTTTCATGGGGAGTATGGTTCAAAGTTACCAAGTTATAAGAGTTTATTTAAATAATCTTATCACTTTTCAAGACTATTTATGATTATGATTTATTTGATGAAATATTATGATCCATATCTCTATAAAAATTCTGAATTTTATTATCCTATTTTAATTCATGATATATTCTTGTATTGTTACCAATTTTTCACTCTTTAGTACATAAGATATTTCAGAAAGTGTTTTTAATAAAGTCTAAATTTACCTCCCTCTTCGGTTGGAAATCTATGTTCATTCAAAACCACTTATTATAAAAGTTTTAAAAAAATATTCTATTATTATTATATGATCTTAAAAATAAATTTTTACCCATGTTTTACCTTTTTACACAAAAGGGTTCTTAATAAGGAATATTTTAGTCTTTTTCCAATCCAGGCACCTTTTTAAAAAATTTACGGTGTAAAATAAATGTTTGACATGTTCAGGTTTATTCGTAATCATGACCAAAATTCCCTTGAATCTTAATTTATAAGATTAAAATGTTATTTTATTTAAAATAAATAATTTTTTTTTCATAATATTCTGGAAATTCATTGTTTCATGTATTTTCAAAGAAAAAGGTTTCCAAAAAAATCAAGCTATATTATAAATTTTTGATGGAAATATATTTTTGAATTTTTTCAAGATTAATATAAAAGTTTTAAAATATATTTACAAATAAAATAGTTTTAAGTTGGTTTTGTGTTTAAAAAATCATTTTTTAACAAAGAAGGATATTTTACACAACAAATATCTTCAAAATATATTTCAAAAAAAATTCCCATCTAAGATGAAATCCGTTGGTGTTACTCATACCTTTATAGGGAAATGATTGAATGTTTCCAAATATATTCTTGCTCTGAATGGTTTATGTATTTATAAAATGATTTTTATAAAACCCTTTTCTCTTTCACAGTTTATGTGCTTTTGAAACCTTCTTCTTTTCATGGGTTATGTTTATGATTAAATGATTATGATACCTGTATCTTTTTTCACATGTTATGATATTATTGCATGTTTATGATACCCATTTCATTTCATGGGTTATGATATGACTGTTTATAATTTTTTAGAACAATTATGTATGATTTCATTATGATATTGGTGGGACCCATATCTCCCTCCAATTCCTTAGGTAATGATTTATATCTCATGAGATATACTAAGATGGTCTTTGGGGCGAACATTGACTACTAAGATGGCCATGTGAGTGACCCATGACTACTAAGATGGTATGAGGAGTGAACTCATGCTACTAAGATGTACATGTGAGTGAACCATGACTAATAATATGGTATGGGGAGTTAACCCATACTACTAAGGTCTTCTTATCTGTGATTACTTGGATACTAGGGAAATCATATTATATTATTATCTTTCTTCCATAATTCCATGTTTTATTCCTATGTTATGATTTCATAGATTATGTTCTTTTTTTCCTTATTATACATGACTTATGAACTATCAATATTCATGCCATGATACATTTTTATGATCTTTGATATTAATGGTATGGTCTTAAAATGTTTTGATCACATTTTCATACCCTTATAATCATGTTTACAGTTTCATGTCTCCCATATTTACCCCTGTTGAGCATCTAAGCTCACCCCTTTTTATTTTTCCTTCACCATGTTATGAAAATTTATATTATGTTTTATGTTTCTAAGAAGGGTTATAGTCATGAATAACCTATTGGGAGACAATTTAGCTCACTTACATACTAGTTTTTATGATTCTATGTTTCCAGTGGCACTAGAGTAGTACGGTCTTTGGGCCTTTATTTGTATAATGTTTTAAGTATTCCAAAAAAGTGATGTAATATAAATTTATGGTAAGATCGTGGTCATTATAGTTGATGTGAGAGAAAATGTTTAGTTAACCTTTGGAAACTAGGGTGATAATAAATTGTTGATATACCTAAGAATGTTACTAAGGATATGTCTAGGCATGTATCTAAGGATAAGTATAAGGATGGATTAATGTTTTTGAAAATGTACTGGAATTTTGGTAAATGATATAGTGATTGGTTTATTAGAAATACATCCATGTATAGATACAAAAAGTTGATGTAGCTATAGAGTAGATGTACCTAAGAGTAATAACTTTGACAAGATGTTTTGGGCCAGACTTGGGGTAATCTGGTATATGGAAATGGGCCTTTATGCACACCTAGTTTGACACTTTCAAGGGATATGATTTGGAAGTTCACAAACTCTTCAAAAAACAATTTAAGGATTTGAATAGAATATGATTATAAATAAACTAGGATAAACCTAGGGTGTCATAGATTAAGGATGATGTTATTATTTAGACATCCTATAAGTAATTATTTTCATGAATATGTGGTTTTATGCTATGATAATTAATTCTCACATTGTGCATCTTGTTTTCTTCAATGGAGTGAACTAGACGGAACTAGATTAACATTGAATGTGATGGACAAATTATTGATGATAATTCATGTGGTATTATCACTAGAGTTAAAGATGTTATGATCATGCCTAATCATTTTTCAAGGATCATGATAAAAAATGTGTACCTTATCCAACTCTCAGACTCACTAAAGAATAAAAAGAAGGAGTTCAGTGGTATTTTAGGTAATAGATATCATAGATAGAATAAGATTTGGTTTCCTTTGTGAAAATATTGTGGAAAGAATCACCTTAGTCAACGTATTAGAGGAACCAGAAGATGTTTTGGGTATTGAAAATAAGGACACAAAGAAAGTGACTGCAAAAGAAAAATGAATATTTTAGTTAACTAAATGGATGGGAAAATTTGCCTCACTAAGTCTTCATCAGAGGTTATGTGTTTGAAGTGTAGAATAAATGTTCATTATGCAAGTCAATTCCCCAAGAGGATAAATTTTTAAGATAATAAACAAGGTGGTGTGATTAATGGTTACATTGAAGATGATAACAAGAATACAGATAAAATATGAATGGAAAGTGGTATTGAATAATTGGATGAGGTAGCCTTGTTAATGTAATAAGGATGAAGTGGAATAATAAAATATTGTATGTATTTGGATTCAAGAATTATGTTTTAGGAAAGGTGAAATATATATGGATTTTCAAGATTATGTTTTTTCATAATTGATTTACAAGAATATGTTGAATGGATTCGATTGAATAGGAATGTAATTTAATGGAAGGGTTATGTCCATGGAAAAAAATTATTAAGGTAAAGATAATTGTTAATATGCTCCTTACATTATGATAGTTTTTTTGGATAAATATATTTTTGATATAAGTAAATTGGATGATACTGTGGACTTCATGATAAGTTGTGTATGCTACCATGGATAAATCTTACTAGTTCTTTGATTTATGGAATATATACAATAATCTATGGAATAAGGGAGTGTACATGTTTTCCAAAATTATTTATGGTAGTTCAAGTTATTACAATGTTTCAAGAGAATATATGGTGAGGGTATTCACATGTTTGGAATGTGACACCAAGAGATACTTTGTGATATATGGGGGAATCGATGTTAAGTTGATTTTGTGACATTTATTCTAATGTTTTGGATTTTAGTCTTTCAGAAGGGTTATAAGGTTAACAATTCATGAATAGTTTAAGTTAAAATTTAGAGGAAGTATTTATGCACTAAGTTTGTATTTAAAACATGGTTAAAAATCTATTTAGTGATTAACCTTATTTCAGGGATGTTCATAATATTTATTGTGTAAATTATATTAGCATGGTTTTAGAAAATTACTTCATGCATGTTGGGTGACAACTAGTTAATTTTGGAAATACCCCAGGTCTTGAACCCATGATTGAAGGATGTTAAGAACTTCACACATACCACTGTCCTACGTGATGTCTAGGTTAATGTGTAGTTGTTTTTTATAATTATTAATGATGAACCAGTAGAATTACTTTTTATGTTTACAGATTAATGTTTTAACCATATTAATTTTTAAGAATATTTAGAGACAAATAGTTAAAATTTTCATTCTTTTATGGGACTTATAATCCTCTAAAAGTGTAATTTAGTGAGTTTAGTATCAAAGTTTATTTTTTTACATCAGTGAAATGAAGTAATTAATTAATTATAAATTGATAAAATCACAACCAAAGAATGAAATTTTTTATATAACTATTTTAAGTATATTTATTTATATTCTGGGTCAATAAAATAATTACTCAACGTTAAGAAAATAATCAAAAAAATGTTCTCATAATACATTAATTTTAATTAAGTTGATTTCCTTTTGAATCATCACATATATATGACTTTGAGGCTCTAAAAGTTTCATTGATCATTCACTTGTTTGTGATTGATGACCTAAATCACTCCCTATAAATATTTATTCTTTTCCTTCAAGTCCATATTTTCACTTGTCACCTGTTTTCTCTGACGTGTAAACCTACTTATGAGTTAATTTGGATAACCATTCTGTTTCCAACATTCCTTTTTAAAAAGAAGTTTTAGTGTTCATTTTTATGATATGGGTTTCTGTGAAAGGAAATACAAAGTATTAAACCATTGATAACCCAAACGAATTTTGAGGGTGAAATTAATTTTATGGGGGGTATAATATAACACCCCAAGTTTTTATGAAATATTTTTTCAAATTAATTTATTCTTTTTTATATTTTTCATTTCCCACAAAATTGAAAATATTTATTTAATATAAATATATATATATATATATATATTAAAGCATTATGTTTTGATTGATTTATACAAATTGACAAGTTAATCAAAAATTACACACAATATAAAGGTTATCATTCTCTATATGGAACACTGAGGTAAGATTACACTTCACAAAAGATATAATTTCCTCGATGGCTTGTGTAACATGCAAGACCGAGTGTTATCAAACAATAATATATTATTTTAAAAATATATATATAACAAAATGTAACCTATATTTTAAATTATATTTTATGAATATTATTAAATATCTTATGTAAATATATTTTTTTCAAAAAAATATAGAATTAATCAATTAGTTAAAAATTATTTATAAATGAATATACTAACAAATTGAATATAAAGGGAGTATTTTTATAGAAACCTATTATTATGCTCACAAAGTTGTTTTAATCATAATAAATTAAATTAACTAAAATTATTAATTAGTTTTAATGTAATATATTTTTATATATCCATGTAATTTTTTTATATTCATCCAACATATTTTATAAGAATAAGATAAGAAAAAATCCAATTTAACTAATAAAACCCAATATTTTTATGGAGGCACTTTTACCGCATTTTAATGGAGAACCTATATTAAATAAATTTTTTTGAGATTTTATAAACATTATATTTTATAATAATCTTCATAATTTAAATTAAATAGTAAAAATTAGGTTATGGTGAATTTTTGGTATTTTTCTGTTAAGTTTTATTTTTTAATGAATAATGAAAAATATTATATTTTAGTTCAAAACATCTTTTTAATATAATTTATATATTAATATAATTAACTTATAAATTGGTTTTTAAATTTTAAGTAGATAATATTTTTCTCAATTAATCCAATGTAGTTCATTAGAAACAACTACATATTGAAATTGGATACACAAACTAAGCAATCTTTTAATTATTTTTACATTAAAACCCTACATTATCGACCCAACTACGAGATTAATTATAAATTAATTTATACCACTTATATGATTGGAATTTGGAAAAATAGATTCTATATTTGGAATAATAATTATTTATAATGTATAATAAGGTCAACTTAGTTTTCTACCAACAATATTATTGAAAGTAATTAAAATTAATTAAAACGATTAAGGTTAAATTAAGCTTAATAGGGGACTAAACCATAACCTTAAGGCACACAATGACCTATAAACTTTTCCAAAATCCATTTGGTGGCCATATTTATACTATATACTCTATTTTATCTCCTTTTTACCATTATTGGATCCACTATCAAAAAAATCATGGGTGGGGTTTCCCTTTTCCAAAATATTACAAGAGTGTCACCCATCCATTATAAAAGGCCTCCTACCCTCCCACTTCCTCACACCACTCAAGCCACTTAATTTTGGAAAAATTATTCAAAAATATCTCCCAAAAATACCTATCTTTATTCTTGAAGCCCATTTTAAGTAGAAATCCTTTTAGGGAATCCCTTTGGTGCAAACCGAAAGGAGTTACCCGATTAAGAGGTAACACCCTCCCTCAAACTCCTTTCTTTTATTTTCTTTCCACACTACCTAAAATATTATTGTTCCATGATTATATAAAAAAATAGTATCCTAAATATACTAGTATTTTCTTTTTCTATGTATTCTACCTACACTTACACACACTTACATCTAATGGGTAACGAACATACTATTTACGTGTACGGCGAACTGCCACCTCACTAAACGATGACTGTTCATTTTTTCTTTACTGCCTCTCATGGTGGAAATTATGATGGAAAATCTATTTATATATTTTATATATAATAATTATTATTTCTTTATTATTATTCAATTCTTTTACAACACATGTCTTTATACTTTTCATTCTGTGTTAATATGATAATTTCGTTTGAGGAAGTGCAGAATACAACCCCCTCAAAGTGATGTGATTAATACACTACATGGAATGTATTAAGGATGAGTTTATTGAACATATATGATATATAATATATAATAAATCTAATTTAATAATTATATATATGTTTATATATGTATTTTACTTTCTTTATTTCAACATGATAATAAAACAGAAATAACGTTCTTGTGTACATACGACTTACCGTCTCCATAAATAATGTATTCAATTTTATACTTATATATTCTAAGGATTATTATAATGAACATATAATGAATATAAATTATATTTAAATTATAGTTTACATTCTTTAAATTGTGATATAAATTTAAGGACTAATGATATAACAAATTTAGACACATGTGAAAAAAAAGCGCATATTACCCAAAGTGAATCCTTAACATAGAATTGTTAACAAGAAGGTAATATAAAGCCACGATTAAAAAATATATGGTATTAGATATAATAATTTTATTCTATGATATATTTATAATAAATTAATATTTATTATACATTTGTTATTTATGAGTACAAAGAGATTCAAGACATAAGGTAAGGGAATTTCATCTCACTCTTTGTTTTAATTAGATACATGCCTTATTCACCACTCAATTATTTTGTGTGGTGTATATAATTACCATGAATGTATTATATACCTATTATAATTAAATATATGGGTATTTACATAACATTTTTATGTTATTTATATCATGGGGTTTATGTTTCAAAAGTTACCAAATCGGTAATGTAAGTTTTGTCTCAATTTTCCTTCTTTATGACACATGTCATGTTATGAACCTATATTTTTATATTAGGTGTCTATAATTAATTTTAAATTTTATATCATGAATATAATTCCTTTCATGATATTTTGAACTTCATGTAATTTTATTTTCTTACATATGTAGCATGGTTCAAAGTTACCAAGTGATAATAGTTTATTGAAATAATCAAATCACTTTTCGAGATTGTTTCTGATTGTGCTTTATTTGATGAAATATTATGATTCGTATCTCAATAAAACTCATGAATTTTGTTCTCCTCTATTTTTTCATGGTATATTCATGTATTCCTACCAATTTTCCACTCTTTTTAACATAAGTTAGTTAAGAAATTATTTTTCATAATGTTAAACTTTACCTCTCTCTTTGGTTAAAAATCATTGTACGTTCAATAACATGTCTTCTAAAAGGATTCCAAAAATATTATATTATTATGATATGATATTTAAAAGAAAATTTTTCCTATTTTTTAACTTTTTAAACAAATTTATTTTTAATAAGGAATATTCTTATTGTTTTCTGATCGAGGCACCTTTCTAAACTTTTTATGGTGTAAAAGTAATGTTCGGCGTGTTAAGGTTTATCCGCTGTCATGATCGAAATTCCATTGAAGACTAATTTATAAGATTAAAATGTTATTTTATTTAAAAAAAAATTAAAAAATTTCCTAATATTACATAAATTTGTTGTTTCAAATAATTTATAATGAAAATGTTTTTCAAAACATTTTCATGATATTTTATAAGTTTTCAACAGAAAAGGATTTCTAGAATGTTTTCAAGACTCCTTTATAAATTTTCATGTCTATTTAAAAAGAAAATAGTTTTCAAAAGGTTTTATATTTAAAAAATATTTTTTAAAAGAAGAAGGATATTTTCCTCCAAAAAAATTAAAATAACTCTTAAAATTATTACCCATCTAAGATGACATATGTTGGTTTTACTCATACCTTTATGAGGAAATTATTAAATGTTTTAATTCATACTATTTTTTTGAATGGTTTATGTTTTTATGGAATTAGTTTTATGAAACACATTTCTTTTTCATAGGATATATTTTTTTGAAACCTACTTCTTTTCGTGGGTTATTCTTATGATGAAATGATTATGAACCCGGTATCTTTTTCCAAAGGTTATGATATGATTACATGTTTATGAAACCCATTTCATTTCATGGGTTATGATATAATTATTTATGATTTTGTGAAACAAGTATGTATGATTTCGTTATAATATGGTTGGGACCAATATCTCCCTCCAATGCATTTGGTAACGATTTATATCTCATGATATATACAAAGATGGTTCTGGGAGTAAACCTTGACAACTAAGATGGTTATGGGAGTGAACCGTGACAACCAAGATGGTATGAGGAGTGAACTCATGCTACTAAGTTCACTATGGGAGTGAACCATGTCTACCAAGATGATATGGGGAGTGAATCCATACTACTAAGTTGGTCTTAGAAGAAATTCCTTGGCTACTATGGAAATCATATTATATGCTTATGTGTCTTCAAAAATTCCATGTTTTATTCTTATATTATGATTTCATGGGTTATGCTCTTTATTTCATTATGATACATGGCTTATGAGCTCTCATTATTGATTCCATGACACATTTTTATGATATTTGATATTAAAGGTATGATCTTAAATTTTTTTTGATCATGTTCTCATACCCTATGATCATGATTCTTCTTGCATGTCTCCCTTATTTACCCATACTAAATATCTGAGCTCACCCATTTTTATGTTTCCTTACCCAGGTTATGAAGATATGTATTATCTTTGATGTTTCTAAGAAGGGTGTTAATAATTAATAACCTAGTGGGAGATAATTTATCTTTTTTGTGTACTGGTGTTTATGATTCCATGTTTCCAAAGGCAATAGACTAGTATGGTCTCTAGGTTTCTGTTTGTATAATGTTTAAAGTATTCTGTAAAAGTGATTTAATTTCTATGTATTTCAAGACTGGGTTTTTATGACCTCTATATTCCAAAATAACCATCCTTTTTCAATCAATCCATGTTCTTTATTCACAAGGTTCTCAGTGTGCTCACAATGAAAAATTTAGATCTCTCTATTTTAATATGGGACCATATGTTTTAATTGGCCTTAGAAAAAAAGTAAACGATTGGTGGTGGTGCCACTTACCGAGATAACCACCAAGATTCTAGACTCATGAAGTGTAAATTAATTTTATCCATGTGATTTCCAAATCTATAACCTTGATCCTCCATTACAAGTTATGTAGTAGTTTGTGCCTTTTCCTAATTGGTCATTCAAATCCAGACACCACTTCATCTTGTACTTGATCTGTATTGGATATGATCAGTCCAATTCAAAATTACTAATATAATCCTTTATTCAAAACTTTTTCTTAAAGGTCTAAGAATTAGGTAGTATTGGGAATCAAGTTGACCACCCAAGGGCGAGCCCCATGTACTTTTTCTTAATGGTATCACTCAATTTCAAGACCAGAAATAAACTCAATCACAACCAGATCAGGATAAGTGCAGTGAGATTCCGCAATATGGCGGGAATCAACATAACTGTAAATATAGTTGAGATGGAGGAGAGGTTCAAAATAGTATAAAAATCCATTTCAAAAATGCAATATTGATTTCATATTTCATGTGGTACCATATTAGACACCTTTTTTCATTCATGTGTCATTGATATGGACTCTAATGAATCAATAGGGACACAACACCTCGAAAATACTTTTGAACCCAGTACGTCATACATAAGTGAATTAGTACTCTACTATTACAGTCTTTCCCTTTGACCTTGGTTGGTGGAGGTTTTTTTACCATCAAGCAATATTGTTCCATTGGGGGGGGTGGTTGGCTACTAGATGAATAAAAAATGGGGATGTGAGGGTGGGGTCACTTGAATGTTATTGGTGCTGGAAATGAGAGGTGATTGTATTCCCATAATCCATCTAGAGGAAATGGAATTCATCAAGATGGAGGTTCCATTAGTAATATACTTTAATATTATCAATTATTAGCATCCTTTCAGTGCCATTATTTACCTACATGATTATAGGGAGACTAGAATGTGAGGTCATTGGCCCCCAGGTCTTCATTGGGATACCAGATTCTTGTATCCCATGAAATCTCAGGTCAGTGAACACCTGGTCCACCCACGTACTCACTAACCTGATAAGTGAGAACCTAGTCCTTTATTAGGATACCTGATTCAGGTATCCCATGATAGTTCAGATAAGGTCTTCCCTGGGATACATGATTCATGTATCCTCGTAAATAAAAAGGAAATACCTTGTTAGAAGACTCACCAGGTCATTAATATGTCTAAACTAGTCATTTCATGGCTAGGAATACATGAAGTATCCAAGTTCCTACTTCCTATATTATACTAAGGATACATGAAGTATCCCATTAGATGTATTTATCCAGCATTTAGTGAGCCTCTCTAAATTTCTAGGTAGTTATGGTCAATTATAAAATATATTTATTCTTTCACTCATAGTTATTTGACTATGACCTAGCATTCCCCATAGTCTACAAAAGGTGAGTCAAAGTCCCAACTAAAATTCTTGGATCTATGATTATTGGTATGGTATGAGGTACCATTATCATTGAGTTGGGCATGGTTGTACTAATCATGATCTGTTAATGATGGTTAAAAAATGGACCGGATTTTCCGATCTCTCTTGTTATGATATAGACACAATATTCTAGTTGATGTTATAGGTGGTTAAAATGAGTGGAGCAAGTTAAAGTATACATTACATTCAAGAACATTCAAGATTGGTTAATGTGGAAGAAAAACTAGTAGGAAGCGCACATAGGGACACCACTCAAGATGGCCAGATCAAAATGGGAGGTTAGGCACTCTCTCTATATAGTGGGGAAATATCAAGGTGTAATGGAGTCTCCAGTACTCTACTCTATATAGTGGGAGTTTTTGGGTGATAAGGGGAAATGGTAGACTATTAGAGTAGATTAGTGAATAGCCATGATACACTTTTATGTAATGGGTCTCAAAATTTGTAGTTGGGGGTTGGATGGTGTTGGTATATGTGGAAATAGTGAATAGAGGGCATAATCGAGTTTCACCATCAATTTTATGCTTCACGCACTCCAATGTACTCCAATGCATACCCTATGTCCTAGAGATGAGTAGGTTATAATAGGGTCATGATAGTATATATGTGCATGGTGGACCACCTATAGTAGAGGTTTGGAAGAGGTAAGTGAGTATCTATATAAAAGGGTTCAAAATTAGTTGTGGTTTTTTGGAAGGGTGTGATTCTTAGGAAAGGACAATGTCACCATAAAAACATTCACTCTGTTCACTGGGGTTGAGATACTAGAACATCTATCTTTTTGGTATTGAATTGTCTCATGATGTGACTTTTGAACCCCTGTGCTTTTAAATTTCCTGGAAAAATAGAGGACATCATTTGGAGTCGACCACATGTTCTAAGTTGAGTTTCCATTGTTTTTAATAATCCTTAATAATCGCATACAATTAAATGAAACTTATCAACTTCCATTTCTACACACCCAATTACCATTGAATATTCGTATATTATTTTCCACCATTCCAAGTTTCATAACTACTATGGATTCTTGGATGCTCATGAAAATATGCATTCTTCCTGTCATTATGGTATGAAGTAAAGGGTGCTCCTTTCTTCTCACCTGATTCGAGTGCTCCCTCTTCGGGTTGCTCTTGATCCCCCATATATAGGTCATGTTTCCATGCCCACAGGTTATTGTTATCGCATGAAAAAAGGACAGATGTTATCATCATGTCATGCATGATTGAAAAATAAAACCCCCCTCCCCAGAGCATCGATGGTGTTCCCCACTACTAGAAGTTGAAAGGATAGTCAGAGGTTTTCCAACTCTGGTGTATAATGACAAAACAACTACCCACATGAAAGGGGGAACAAGTAACCCAAGGGAAATTGAATGTCCCATCATATAGTTGCATGGATTTTCCAAACACTTGAAGAAGATATCAGGTTGAGAAATGAAATTTTCATTTGTTAGAGGTGGTAGAGTTCAAGTACAGCTTCACTGGGGTGATGTTGGGAAGTTGACATGGAATTGGTTCATCTAGAGCTTCCACATTTTTGACCATTTCCTTAGTATCCTATTATATTGGTCTCAAGAACCATTGACTATGTAAGTGGGGATGGTATAAAAAAATGAGCTAGTTTTGCTACATTGTATTTAACATTTGTTTCATGTGTTCCCCCGTATACTCCAACTATTTGTTTGGGGGTAGAGCTGTTTTGGAAAGCTTTCCGACTCAAAGGCATAACTCCAGCATGTTTGGTATCTTTCTATATTAATATTTCCATATCCATACATAGGTTTGGCATCATTGAACTAGCCTCCTATGGCCAGGATGTGGCCGCACCGCTTCAAAAGTCACCTCAGAAGCCACCTATGATACACATGACACCTAACTAGGTCAACAACAGATATAATCTATTTTATCGTCATTTATAATTATTTCTAGACCATTGTTCATCGGTATCCTCCAATATTTATGGAGAAAAATTTTCCCCCATTTGGCCCTGATTGGTTGGTCAGGGGAATGGGAAGTCCAATAGATACGTGGGATGGCATTTTTCTAACTGGCCTAGGGGAAGTGGGAATGGAGGGATTTATTATATCTGTATGGGGTTAGAAAATCAATGGTATTCCCATACAACTTCGTTTGTGGGATACTATAATAGAGGGATATTCCCATATTCCACTCAAATTAGACTTGGATGGTTTCTTGTATGATTGTTGAGCTAGCTATAAGAGAGACCGATATAGTTCGTATAATATAGGTAGTGTTCCAAATTTACTAATCATTTGATACTCAGTACTCGACTCTAATAGAAACACCATGACTATTAGGGTATTGTACTAACATATATTCATGATGTGTAGAGTGGTTTGAGGAGTGACTCAAAAAACCCCGGTTTAACAATCAACACTGGGTGATGCACTAGTTCCAATGAGGGAAATAGACTTATCAATCTATGGGGTGGTGAATGAACATTTCCATAAACTTATCATGCCATATTATCAATTGTACTCATTATCAAGGGGTATTCCCTTTCCCAACAGGTGTACCAATGGTACCTCTCATTCTTAATGAAATGACCTCTCCCTTCAAACTTGGGCCATGGGTTAAAGGTAGATGCTAGATGGTGGCGTTATCATCTCAAAAACTAATGTATCATATGATATCAATTCCAATGAAAGGATGTTTGAACTATACTCAATATTCTGGGACTGATGGGAAAGAAGATAGAGACCCATGAATGACTCATTCACATTGTCAGACCACCAATTTTTTTACACTGAAGGGGTGTTTAGAGGACCACTACTAACCTATTTTCCTCATGGATGGTTTGGTCATGTGTAGTTTGTGGCCTGGGAAGGATAATGGAAATTTCAATCAATGAAATTGGAATATCATGGGGGTTATTGTGGTTGGGGACATGGGGTGGATCACTTGGGTTCATCTCCGAGGTGTTGGGGGCTGACCAAGGGGAGATCGGGAAAAGGGTTGGGAGCCTATTTTCTAATGGATATTGTTTTTATTATGGTGGTTTCTAAGATTGTACATTGGAATTGAGAATATTTATTTATTTTAATGGTGTATTTTATATTCTATAATACCTATGTGTTTTCATTGGGATTGATATAGGAAAATACCGAGTACATCGGTTCATGAACTGGTGGGTTGAGTTGAGATGGTTATTAGAATGTGCAATGTACCTGGGACTCTTGGTGGATCATGCTGGTGGTGGTACCTAATGACATTGCAAAGAGACCACTCCCAAACCCCCCCAAATAAAATAGCCCTATCTAATTTGGTTTTCAACTTCCATTCTCTATTCCAAATAGCTACGGTGGGTATGATGGCCATCTCCACTGGAGAAATAGAATGGCACCATACATGAGTTGTTCACATTCAGAATAGTCATAGGAGAAGACAAACTATGTAGGAGGGTTCCTAATTGGAGTGGAGAAGAATATTTGACAGGTAAATGAACCTTTCGTCGGGTTCCTGGGAACATTGCAGCAGAATGGACATGATGGACATCTGTTATGAATCAATGGTATATTTCATCAAGACAGATCTTTAGTTGAGTTTAAAAAGGTCTATATTTTCCTTGTAATAAAGGGATCATGGTATTTTATTATCATAGAGATGTTGGTGCTTAGTGGAAGATAAAAATAAAGAATAATCTTAGAATAATATTGGAATTAGGCACTGGGATACATGAAGTATCCTTGATAATGATAAGGTTCCACTTAGGTACGGGTCAAAAGGGAGAAAATAGAAAGAACAGAGAAGATAGATAACTAAAAACTGCACTCTTATTCATTCTGGGATGAAGTTATTAGATCAAAACACTACTCTAATAGCGAGGATGGGAAATCATGTGTTTCTCATTGGAATTCTTACCCACTCGAGTGGACTGGGAATCTTCCATAGGAACAACAGGGAACACTCATAGTTTATAGGTTGCGGGAAAAATGATGCTCAGAATTATGCTCTCAAATTGGGGTTGACTGTTATTTCTGGAGGAAGGTAAAATAGCACTATACTAGAATATTATTAAATGGATGCAATCAAGGTCGAATCTGGTAGAAGAGGCAAGGTACTGTCTATTTTGAGGGTGAGGTGGTTGGAACAACTGAAGGTAAGTGAGTTGGAAATATGTTTTATAGATATAATTCCAATTTCACAACTAGACGCATTCACCTATTAGACACAATTCATATAGTTATGCCTATACTCTCGGTGTACTATTGATATATGATCATGGTTGGAGTTTAGGGGTTGAGCTGTATTAGGAATGTATGGTTTCACCTAAGAACACTAGGAAATACCTTAATGTTAAAATATATAGACATGGTGTTTTGTTTTCAAGAATAATTCATCCATGGGTTTCACAATGATGTAGACTATCTTTACGAATATCAATTCCATGTATCCAATTGGTTTCTAGGAATGGTCTGGTACTAGAGTCACTAAATCAAATAACTAGGTCTCTTGGTTATAGAAGAAATCACTAGGCAGGTAGGCATGTAAGACCATATCATTTGGCTATCGATGTTTGATATCACTGAGATGGGGTCTCCATATCATATGGAGGTTTCATTAGTCCACGTACTACTCAGACAGAATAGGCTATTTTAAAACCGTGTGGACACTCGGTGAAAGGATGTGTGCCTTTTTCGTTTAAATGGATCTTGGGTTCTGGGGTTGGGAATCCACTAATATTGGAATCATGATATAGAGCGGTGGGAAGATATTGGATCATCCGAAGGTCGATGTCGATGTTGGGGGTTTGGCCATCTCAAGGGTGTCCAAGAAGCTATTTTCATGGGACTACTAGAATCTGGTTTGAGGCTTTTGATCATTAATATTAATATGGGACACATTGTGACATAGGGATCACATAAGGTTGAATGAGGACTACCTTAAAATGGAAGAGGGAAGTACTAATAATTTTATATTTTTATATATAGAGTCATCATGAGTACTCTACTCTAAAATTTCTCTTCAAATATTAGAAGGTAACTCTATCTTTTTTGATGCGGCACTCTTGAAAAAATACACTCAGAAATGGGTACTCACTTTGCATTCCATTTATAGATATAAGTAAACTCAGTTCCATATCCCTATTAGTTACTTCCACTTCTCCATTCATAATGGTTTTATTTCCTTATCCCTATTAGTATTTGTATTGAAATGGTGGTTTAGGTGGTGTTGTGTTAGGGGTATGCAGTGAAAGGCACTTGAGGCACTACACTGGCATCATACATCTAGTTGTCGAGATATATTTACATTGGAAAAATATAGGGAGCAGTGGAAAGCACGGATTGGCCGAGTTGATAAGGTGGTTCAGCCTTTTTGAGTTTCTATCGTCGCATAAGGTTTTTTAGGGTAATGGTAGAGTAAGATATTGTGGTGTTGCAACTCAACTGGGTTATTGGAGTACCATTTCTAGAAGCATATCAAGATTTTTTATGACTATAGACTATAAACGATGAGATATATGAGGTATTCATAGGAGATAAGATGAAGTAATAAAAGGGAGAAGTGTTAGGTGTTAAGTAACTCTATATTTCTTATGAGAAAATTCATTTGAGGTCATTGGGTATGTGTGGAAGGAAAACAGACAACTGCGGATGAGGAATGATCAGATCTAACACTACATACACTAAAAATAACCTACTATATTGGATTGTATGGTGTGGCATGGATGTTTCATGAAAACTCTTGTGATAGTAAGGCATTCTTGATTCACCGAGTAATCCATATAATTTGGTAGATCCAAGTCCATAGCCAATGTCGGGAGCTATCGATATTGGGGGCCAATACAGTTGGTGTTTTTATGTACATACATCTAAGTCATCGGTGTCCCATAGTTGGTATGATGGGGATAGTAGTGATCCTATACACCTTGTTCCTTTAGTGTTGGTATGTGCTACATGAAGCGAAGTTAGGGCAGTATACCCCAATAGTACAAAATGGGCCGAGATATGGCTCTTTTTTATTCAACATCTCGGATGTTATGTTCATTATTTCCCTATTTTGGGAAAATTATCATTATGTTTTGATACCAGTGCTATAGGTCGGATTGATATGGATACCCAAAGGAATCTTTCATTTCAATCCTCAAGATCTACCAATGTTGAATATCATGATTCCCCCAATGCCTGGATCATCAATCACATTGGATCGTCATGATCTACTGAATGGAAGGTTCCATTCATCTGTTTTCTATTTACTCACTATGGCTACACTGGAACTTGTTTTCACTAGGATGTAAGGTTTGGAATATGAACAAAACTACTTCTCATTATTGGATATTATATATAGTTCAACGTTTTATTTTTCAACTAAGTGGCATGGGTTGCAAGTGATCATTATCACACTATAATCGAGCAGCTTTTATTATGTCCAGTCAATAGGTCAGTTTGGCAGGGTGCATCACGTTGGCTTTGAAATAGAAGCATGGTATTGGCATTTTTCATACATTATTTGGGTCAAACTCTTTGTCTCAGTATATTGGTGGGGAAGTTGGGGGTAATCTGAACTACTAAAATACATAGCTCAGGCTGGTTTTCCATATGCATAGTTGGTTTTTGGAATTTTAACATTAAGGACATCTTATCAAATACACTCTGTCAATAGATAAAATGGAAATGGTTGTTTTTGGAAATATGGTCAATTCAATGGTTCTAGGAATCAAAATATCACTTTTTACCTATTGGTTGGGGCTAACAGAGATGTTGGAATATCCTTTCCCAACCTCGTTTCACCACATGTTTCACTTGGACTATTTGCGATTGTTCATGGTGCTCCACATCAAAGATATTTCTTGGATAACTCTTCTTATAACATTTCTATTGGAATTGATTTTATATTTGAATCAAATGGAAGGTGGGATTTATGAATGTATTGTTCATTGAAGTGGTTGGTTTCTAGGATTCATGACTTAGGTTGGGAAAAAATCCACTTAAAAGAACCCCAATCTTAAGGGTTTAAAACCTAATATGGATCCTTTAAGTATAATATCAGTAGTTAGTTAGACTTTAGGTTATTTCTTCTACCTTCGGTTAAAAGGCTACGATGTAGTGGTTTAGAATTGTCGATGTTGGCATATGGAGGGTGGACATGTGATACTAAATATGTGTGGCATGAGTAGTTATGAGATATGTGATGGAGTGGATATGTGATATTGAATATACGAGTTCGAGATGGTATGATTGGAATTACTACTCTATTGAGATCCATGATTTTGAGTTTATTTGAACCACTTATCTGACTTCCATTACATCCCCGAATACACCTACTAGGGAATGGGATTGAGGGTGCACTGAAGCCTCCTTCACTCAAATCCAAAGGAGTGCCTCTGGCCTTATGATGATAGACATTTATCATATCTATTTCAAATATCCCTACTTATACCTAGGGGTGCTTCCATACCACCCTTGGGAGAATATTGAACTTGATTTCTGAGACTTTCCCATATTGACATTGGTCAAGACCATCCCCATTCCATATGTCTTATTTTCCATTTGAGGGCAATATATTATTGGATTGAAATCAAAAGGTAGCTCAAACCTTCATCCTATCATCCACTAGGAAAAGTCATATTACATTGAGATGGTGGTATTCATGATATCATAGTCATTGGTGTTTCATCTGGTACTGTGGGAACTCAGTATAATATATTTAGTAAAGGAAGGGAGTTTTTCTTGAGAGCTACTCTGGAAAACTCAACCCACTATAGGCATACATTTAGATGGGAAATGGAATGAACACCTATGAGGACAAGATCGATCACAATCATCTATCGCATAAGAGTTCCTTGGAAGCAATGTGTTTACCCCTTCATTTCTCCTTCGTCCAAAAAAAGTTGGTGCTTGGCCAATGTCAGACCATTCAATGACCTTCAAAGGGCTCGACTTGACAGACCTAAGGTGTTCAAGGAAGGGATTGTCAAATAGAACTATTACTTATACCTTCTTCCTTAAAATCACATTAAGATAGTAAAATAGCTCTTCATTCTTCATGACTTAATTCCTCAATATTTTAATGAATCTAGAACCAAAATCACTCTATAACCAAGGGAAGACTCACTGGATGGCTCTAGATCTTGCTCATATAAAGTTAGATTACAAAATAGCTTTCTCCAGCTGACTTTGAATCACTTTGGGGACCTTTTATCTTGGGAGGATTGTATGGATGAGTGTATAAGGGATGTGAGTTTGTTTCTTAGTTGATAGCGAGATAAAAAGAAATGGTGTAATATAGGTAGTGGTATAGTCAATGGGTAAATGGGACAATGAAAAAATTAGAAGAGGGTTAGAGAGGGGTCTATTTCTCCTACTATAATGAGGTTATAGGGATAGAATCAAACACTGACACTGTGGGTGAGAATGTATCATGAATCTTTACTTTTGGGTGATTGGGTTTGAGCATTGTATGACTTAAAAAATAACCCTACAAAGTATTTTACTATCTTTCCCAACCTTTTTTGAGTGGGTCTACTACACTACCTATATTATATCGATATAATTTTTGTCTTAGTGGTTGTATCGAAGAGAGGGACAAGGAAAAATATGGGAATTTACTATTTGATGGTATATGATGCATCATGTTTTTTCTAGGAATCCCTAAGTGTAGAGCATTGGAAAATGGGGAATTAATCGGGAAAAGGATGAAGGAGTGGTTCATGAGAAATGGAAAGAGGGCTCGGAACACATTGACTCATCAAATTCTTAATAGACTATTTTTCTCCACAATCCATCCATTTAGTCTAATATCAAAAGGAACCTTTGATGAATTGACTTGAGAGTAGGAAATGATAGATGGAGGTATTTTTAGTGATTATAATTCTGGTATAGAGTTGAGGTGATGCATTTTAACTTTGGTATGATGTTCATTGAGTTCCCTTGCCAAAATAGAATAACAGATTTTTCTTTGGGGGAGGATGTGAATTATTATAATAGAGTTAGTATACTATCTCAGTATAATATAGGTAGTATACTATCATATGATTTCATGAGAAATATCTTTTGAAACTTGTTCAACTAGAATGATATCCAGTTGATGATACCATACCATCAGGAAGGTTAGTTCTAGGATCCTTCCTATACCACACACATAGTATGATACTGAAGATACTACTTATATATGTTCCTTTCATGTCCTTTTATATACTTTGAAATAACCATCAGGTCACTGAGTATGTGAAATTCCTCAAGAATCTCCAATTACTATAATCTAGCTCCTAGAGGGAAGCTATGAAAGACCTAGAAATAAAAAATTAGAGGGAATCGGTGATGATTAAAGTGCTAACAGGTACTAGAATTAGTGGCTCAATCACAAAGTGGTGATGAGCATTAGGGTAGAAACCTCAAGTCATTTATTATAATGAAATGAATCTATCCTACACATAAATATGCTTAGGTAGAATTTCCCTACAAAATAGGATAGAATCAAATTAAGTAACTACCCATGAGATGAGATCTTATCGTTGTATTGTGTCACATTGATTGAACATGATTAATCTATCTGTTATCTTTGTGTTTGAGAAGAAAGAAGAAAAAACTGGCTGATTTAAAAGTAGGCTTGAGTGAGAAAATGGAAGGATGTGCTATCAAATCTGGCTTCCTATTGTAGTGTATCTCCCAAACACAACATGATCTGAAACTTCTTGAAAGAAAGAAGGGCTAGTGTCTAAGATACAATACATGAATCATGTATCCCATTTTATACTACCTATATTATACCGAGAATTGACCATGACATACCAGGTTACCCATATGTTTCACCACCTAGTTGATCAAATTATTTGGATTGAAACTACACAGGGAATTAAACCTTTTTCATATTATTCCAATGGAAGTACCAAAGGAAGGATACACACCACCATACCTTCATTTGAACCACCATGTTCCTCTTTTTTTATCTATTCTTAACTAGGAAAAACCCAATAGTTCCAAAGATTTATTTTTCATTACCTTTCACACCACCAATGAAGAGGTATTCCTCCTTTAGACATGATTTAATGCCCATGAGGTAGGATATAAACAACCACTATTTTGTGGAAGAGGAACATGGCTCATGGTTTTTTAGGTTTGATGGTGCAGTAGGTGTAAGGTTCCTCAGATTTGTGGTTATCACCTTCAACTACATATATTATACTAATTTTGATATGCATCAAGTGAAGGAAACCACCTAATAGATCCCAGATCCCTTATGAAAAAGGATGTAACCCCTGACGTATGAATTTGGAATCTATTCCACAAGCTATCTGAGGTTTTTTCTCCAGTGTCCATGGTGCACATTCAAGCTATAATCACATTCACGGTTCCTCCATTACAGAAACACACAGGTGTGTGGGCCCTCAATGTACCTTTCTAATCATAATATCATGACTGTCAATATATATCCCTTTACCCCACCGACACTCTTAGGGACTCGTTCACTATCGACTCGTTGTGATGATCACCTAGCTCGTTCATTGATATCCCTTGGTGTTGATATCTCCCCTCTTCAAAAATAGAGAATCATGTACCATAATTGTATGGATATTTTCATCCTCACTAGTTTGAATACCTATTCATACTGACCTATCATCATGTAAGTGGTCAAAGGAATTATTACTAGCGAATTTGGTATGACTGATGTGATACGTGTTGAAACCTCATGGAAGAATGGACTACCCCAATACATACTTGACTATTGCACTAGACCCGCAACTTCAATCCCCCTAACCTATACTATTCTATGTGTATATGGTAGTTATCTTATTATAAATCAACTAGTACATATATATTTAAGTACCAGTATTATAAAATGTTAGGTTTACATGGGGCACACAACCCACCAATGGACTCATGCATTTCATAGTAACCCCGCTTGAATACTAGTATATTTCATGGGTCTAGGTGATGGATGGTGCACAATCCAACTAAATGGAAAAAAACTATTGGTCATTTCATTCTCTTTATCTAGATCTCATATACACAATATATATACATTTGGAAACCTAAAGGGAAACCACTGTAATGTATTGGGATTGAACCACTAGGTACCATGGGGATGCCCATCACCACCTATAGGACACTGGATCATTGTTAACCGGGGGCACTAACAAAACCCCTTGTCCTTTTGGTAGACCACTAGCCTGAAGGTTTTCCAATATTTGGCCACATTTTGGAGCTTCCTTGGTGCTTTTTGTTCTTAGTAGTATTGCTCAGCCAGATGACTGTATCCCTGAACCACACCCGACTCATTTTTTAACACTTTATCAAGTGTCTAATGTATATCCCTTTATTAACATTACAATACTAGATTTGAGTTTCTATTGGACCCATAAATACACTACTATAATATTCTTCTTCCGAACCATCTTGGTAAACTTCTTGGACTCCCGAGAATCCATGTAACTACACTATCATGAAATAATGTTCCATCTCAATACCTCATTGTCGCACCATCATATGGTCCTTAGGGTAGTTCAAGTGTCCATGATGCCCCCATTAATGAAATTCCAAATACTTTACCACCCCTTAAACTAGTTCCTTCATAGCCATTAACCATTCCATAATCTATTCAGTTTTTTCTCTAGGGTAAGGTAAGCTCCTCATGCACAGGCCCTAGCTATGACTATCAACTCTATTTCAAGAGTAAATGTGGTGGTAAAATACTTGGAATGACCATGTACTCCCTATTCTTAGATAATTTAAGTATTATATCACTGGGATACATGTAGTATTCAAGGTCCTCCCAGGCACTCCATGCCCTGGTTAGTGAGCATCTGGTCCTTTACTAGGATACATGATTCAGGTATCCTAGGTCTGGTCAGACATAGCTATACTAGGAAATGACCAGGCACTCACTGGGATACATCATGTATCTTAGGGTATTAAACTATATCCATGACTCTTTGTATTGATTAAGAAACTACCAAACTTAGCTGGACTCTATTATTTTATTCCCATAAAATTCTATTTTGATATAAATAAGATTACTCTATAGCTATTATTTATCATCAAAACACTTCAGATCTTTAATTTTGTTGACTCCATACTGATAGGGATAATACATTTCTTTACTATGAAGGTATTTGTAAATAGAGAGAGAGTCTAGGAAGATTGCATTGAATGAGACCAATACCTAGGTGATGAGAGTGTCTGTCACATTTAGGGATTTCCCTTGGAGTGGATATTAGGTTAGAAACACTTTTCTTTATAGTATATCCCATCACCCTTTTGTTTTTTAGAGGTAATGCAATAAATAATCTAATGAGTATCCCAAAACCAAAAAAAATCTGTCAATCGGTCCATTCTTATCCCTTATTCCTATAGTTGAGATTGTTTGTGCTCTATACCTAATGTTGTGCATGGTTAGTCATTCTTTGACAAAGGTCTTTGATCATGCACATAATGATAAAAGAAATCAGGAACCCCCTAGTGTCTTCTTATCCTTTCGATCAAGTGGTTTTTTCTCCTCTCACATTGTTCCAGTGTCCTTTATCACCATTAGAGAAATAAGTATATCTAAATATATGTGATCCTCTAATATGTAATTCAATGGTTTCAAAAAAGGTGATGGACATTTTTGAGAAATTCATTCATCCTCTTAGTATAGCCATTGGTCTTTGGGTGATAACTCAAGGATTAGTTGATTTTGAAACCTTAGTGCTATTCTAATAGTTAAATAGTTCACTCCAAAATCATCCTATGAACCTAGTGTCCCTATCAATGATAAAACTATTTGGAATGCCCCATTGTCTACATGTTTGATGAAATAATTGGATTTAATCTTCATAGAACAAAATAGTGGAACTTACATAAATGTAACCTATTTTGAAAACTAGTTTACAATCTCCATGATAGAAGAATAGTTGTTAAAAAATGGGAGACCCATGATAAATTCCAAAGAAACAATCTCGCATAGACTTCTTGATACTGATAATGGATCTAATAACCTTATAGTATTTTCTTTGCCAACTTTATCTAGTTGGAATAAAAGACATGTTCTCAAGTAATCATGTACTTCTTCTTTCATTTCAATCCAATAAGACCTCCTCTTCAATAATACATGGGTATGATCCCACCCCTACTCATAAAGTATCATGGAATTATTTAAACAACAATATTCTAAGAGTATGTACAAATCCTTGGCCCATATTATCAAATCATTCACCAAAAAATTTATTGTATTACCTACCTTTGTATGTTTAATATGATTTCAATATTTCTTCAAGGATGAACTCTCAGATCTGGGAATCAACCTAACTCACTGAAATTTCAACTAAGCACATCAATGCCCCTTTGGATCAAATAATATGCCACTATTTTCACCTTGTGTTCAAATAAAAAATCAAACTCATCTAGAAACTATTTCCATCATACCTGTTTGGTACTCAACTTCGAATGATTGAAGAAGTGACTCACTTCAGTATTGTCTATCTTCACAAAAAATCTATTTCCCATTCCTCCACACCTAGTGTCAATGTACCACTGATAACATATTATTCTCTAGAGTTCTATACTTCCTCTCAATTTCATTCAACTTTTGAATTTCATACACCACTGGATGTCCTTCCTATATGAAAATACATTCTAATGAAAATCAGATGCACTTGTCTATACTTAGAATTTTTATTAATATCTAGTAAATAAAACAATGCATCCTTAAAAATGGATCTTTTATGTTCTTAAAAGGACTCATGGTTTCCATTTCTATTTCAAATCCTTCTTTGGGTTAGGGGATATTCCCTTATTGAGTAACCACCCATAAGGCGAAAGTAATAGTTGGTAAGTCTACGGAAGGAATGTAACTAGATCAAATTGGTAACATTCATGAATATTCTTCACCATATTCTCAACCATATGAATAACCCCATGCTCAACCACATGACCCAAGAATCAAATACTCTTTTTAGAAAAAGAATAGTTCTCATGTTTCACAAATAACTGATTTTACCTTAGTCATTTTAATACTTTACGAAAATTATCCCTATGTTCTCTTCATCTACTATTTTATACCATGATATCATCTCAGTATACCACAAAAAACATTTGAAGGTATTCATGGAATACTTGATGAATCAAGGTGGTGAATGTCGTAGGAGAATTAGTCAACCCAAACATAATTACTCAAAATTCAAAAGGGTCACCACGGTTGTCTTATATTCATCTCCTTGAGAAATTATTTATTGATAATAGCCAGAGTTCAGGTATAGCTTAATAAAGTACCTATCACCCAATAGTTGGTCAAAAAATCAGCAATAAGGGTTCGAGTGTACCTGTTCTTCAAGGTCACCTAATTTATAGCTCAAAAATCAATAGAGATCCTTAAAGACCAATCGTTCCTTTTCTGGAACAAGTTAGGAGCTCTGTTTTGATGGTTTTTCTTCAATCATCTCTGATAATTGTCTCTTCTATACTACTCAATTTATTCTATCTCTGTTAGGTCCATCCAATATGGGTATCTCGAAGTAGGTTTATTCCAATGCTCTAAACTATTAGAGTAGAGTATTAAAGGGTGGTAACCCCTTTGGTAGTTGTTCATACATCACATCCATGTACTCTTCTAGAATATCTTGTATCTTCTCTAGGAAACATAAACCTTATGGCTTATCATAAATAAATTTCCCCACTGTAACACACAAAAACATAGGATCTCTCCGCATGAGCCCCTTTTGAAGCTACAAGGCAGATACCCCACTTTCCACTAGTTCTGTTATAGTAATCCCTTGTATAAGACATGGATTCTCTCCCAACATGAGAAAAAAATTAACTAGTATCACCTGATACTTCCTTTATAACCATAAAATTCATCCATTTTCACTACTATGAACCCATACCATGGCCCCATCTGTATCTTATGTTGGGAAAAAAATTCTTAGGTTGGGGCTCGAAACATCTGAAAACCCTAACAATAATTTCGAATCGATTCATAGCATTGTCATTGAATTAGGGGAATGAAGCATGGTTGAGGTCACAACTTCAGGTAAGTACTGAAGTACCCATATCCCATTGGCATCAATACTCTTCTCTAATAGTATGATAGACATATAAAAACTAGAAAAATAAGTTTTTGGATTATCTGCAATTGGGAGAATCCATGATATTTTCAGTCTAGGATCGGAAGCACTGAACTATTTGAGTAAAGTATTGAATGGTATAGTTTGTAATTTTGGGTAGTAGTCAGAACAACTCAAATACCAAATCAAGTCCCACCATATCATAAGTTCATATTGGTACAATGGGAATTATAGGAATCTATGATACAATTGGTGGTGTGACTAACTTCAACATCAAATCCATTCATTACTAGAAGTAATGAATATCCAAATATTGGAAGGATGATACACTCTAGCTTCCTAATGGGATCCAATTAAATCCTTACATGTTGTCTTTTTTGGGTACCCCTTATCCCACCACTTATCCTAGCCCCACCATGTCGTGTATTCATTGGTTTTACATTTTCACGCACTGAAGAACTTTCCATATATAAATATAGTTCCTAAGTGGTTCAATGGAGTTCTTCTCTTGATTGGAATTTCACTCTATACCGTATTTTGAACTGTAGGTCTCCCAAAGACCTCAATTCCAATAAACCCCTCCCTAATGCATAGAAAAAACCGCCTCTATTCTAGTTCGATGAAAACAACTCAAACCCCATATGGTCTCGATCGTTTCCACTAGGTAAATCCACTATTGTACTAATGGGCTAAGGGAAATGGGGGTGGTATGGTGCAAGGGAAATGATAGGGAATTCCATATCAAAACACTAATGTTCCCATGAGAGTGGGTGTGTATACCCATTGTTATGTGTTTTGGGGGGAAGTGATAGATGTTCCAATAGAATGTGGAAGTACTACTTCATCAAGTAGCCATAATGGAAAGGATTATAGTGAAGGTAAACTCTCTATGTTTCTATCCAAGAAAGAGAAATTGAAACTCCTGGAAGCTTTTTCCAATCCATCGACACCGCCACTCACTCAGTGTAGCTAGAAAATAGATGTCTTATTTCACCTAACCCCACTAGATATTGATTCTCTATTGGAATGGAATTGGATAATATGCAGTCTACAACCTATATTATACTGATAATTTCATTGCTATTGTGTTTTGGGTTTTTCCTTGACAAAACTAGTTCCCACTTCCTTCATTTCCCCATATCACCCAAGAAACTAGAATTTAACTCTCTCCAATCAAGAGTCTACCACTAATCTCCTCAAATCCCATTTTGATCATGGAAATTTACAAGACCAATCAACCCCCAACACTGATAGCAGTAGAATCCTAAATAACCCATATGGAATGACAGTTTAGTTACTTTTTTAACATTTATGCCACTAGTGTGAGATAAAGTTCATCAAGGTGCATCTTAGCACTCTAATCTAATAGTATTCCATTATCCAATAAATGAACTATTGGTACAAGAATCACATATTGGCCTAATGAAATTTCATAACATAATGGGAAGTAGGATGTGAACAGGCTATTTTCACTCCTATGACATCGGAGGTGCTCCATAGGGGGTTGATGTGGGGGTAGAGGTGATTTCAATCTAATATCCATAGTATTAGCTATCACCTATTCTAGAAAGAGTGTATCGATAAGACAACAATCACCACTTCATTTGAATCATATATTGGGGGGAATAAGTCCATATTAATTCACAAGAGTGGTGAGGTCCGACTGCTATGGATCAATGAATGCAGTGATGACATGGGATCAATGAAATGTCAGTTAGTGAACAATGAATAGATATATGTACATAATAGGTCTACTTCATTGGTTTTTGGGACATGTCGGCTGATTGGAAACCCATCTTATTACACCCGGTTATAGGTCCAGTGGGAGTAGTGGTGCCCCCTGAGATGGGCTTCAAGATGAATACAAAAGGTTATAGAAAAGAGCGTATTGATTGAGGAGGAGGGGTAGTTTGGGATCAGAGGGGGAGTATTGTTATGGATTTTAAGGCCAAATATGGCAATGGAACAAGTATCTAGGCAGAGCCCAATGCATTGTTGACTGGTATTAACTTGAGAATTCCGAAAAATATTCCTTTATCCCAAGTGGATACAGACTCAATGATCATCCACAACTCCTTACAAGGTAAAACCCATAATTCATGGTCGATCACTTAAAATCTAGAGCTCCTCTCAATAATGGAATAAAGGTAACTCACACCTAGCGAGAAGGAAATAAATTAGCAGATCATCTCGTCTCTAATGATGAAAAATTCCATGAATTCATTAGTTCTCCTAACACATCTTTCTTTAAACCTGAGGGTGTGTATTTAATCTGACAGGATTCCCTCAGCCTTCACTATTTTTGGACTCTTTATGATAGGTGTGATTTCTTGTTACTTCCTTTCTTACTTAAATAAAAACAGACACGATGATGATGATGGTATCATCTCTATTCAGTTTCCATCTTGAGACTCTTTCAAATAGCCATTTTAAGCCCTTCCCAAATACAGAAAAATAAAATCTCACCCATACAGTAGTGAAATATATTTTCCATGCATCTCATCAAATCCATACCATTTGGATAGTCTCGGTGTGTTATTGAGCCCAAACAACTATAGTTGTGTAATGAACATTTGGGTGGATCATCACAGAAGAACTCTCTTTTGGCCATCCATGTAACACCCCGAGATTTTATGAAAAATATTCTTTTTAATTTCATTAATGTCTTATGTTGTACGCTACACCAAAAGGAGCTTGCACAACACGCATCCTTGACTTGCCTTGCATTACACGCAATCGCGACCTTCCTCGATAGCGTGTGTAGTACGCAATACCGAGTTTCACTAAACAACGATATGCTATTATTAAAACTAGCCATTATGAATAGTAATAACCATTTTTTTAAATTTTGTAAATTTTATTTTTCAAAATGGACTTCATTTTTGGATTCAGAATATCGAAATTAGCTTAGGGTGAAATTTTGGTACTTTTCGAATAACTTTCCTATTCTGATGAATAGTAAAAATAACTAAATTTTAATTAAAAACAACTTTTTAATTGAAATAATTAATAGTGATAAATTATTAATTTGAGTGGTTTTAAAGTATATTTTGAATATATTATTAAAATTTAATACAATTTTGGTCATATGTTTTGAATTTGGTAAAATAGACATCATTTTCGAGTTCATAATATCAAATATAGTTAAGGCCTAATTTTTTGTATTTTTCTGAAAGTTTCATTTTTTGATGAATAGTGAAACCACTAAGTGGTAGTAAAAAAATGAATTTTTCATAAAACTTAATTTTACCACTTCTGTGAGTGGAATTTTAAAAATCCGAGAGACGCGGTTGATTTCAGTAAGTAAAATGTGGTTCAATGAGATGAAATTTTTTTGGTGAATAGTAACTTTTTACTTTTTTTTACCACGGTTAAAAGTAAATAGGGTAATTAAGGGTAAAAATGATATTATTATTACCCTAACACATGTCCTAATTCTATTCGATAAGTGTAATTCGACCAAAAACAAACTTAAGAATAAAATATGACCATTTTGGCCCACTTGGATTAGATTAGGACATTTATTATTAATTTATTTAAAGAAGGGTTAAAATAGTTAAAATCAAAGTTTAATAACTAAATCATTTTTAATATGGGGTTATACATAAGATAAATTCGACTATAAATATTCATTATAAAGATAAAAATATTTCCTACATAATGGTATTTTATTTGTAATTTTTAGACATTAAATAAGTTAATTTATTTATGACACAACGATGATGCAGTAATTATCTTATTAATGAAATATTGACATAATTGATGTTATAAATACCCAAATAAATATAATTTGAGACTTTTTATGAATTACACTAATTTTCTAGGTTAATATGACATGTTAGTATTGATTTAATTAACTTTTTTCGAACTTATAATTCTGTTATGATTTTCACAAAAATAAATTACAAAATAGTGTCAAAATTGACATAAAATAGTTTTTAAAACAAATATTATATTATTAATTGTTATTTTATTCCTAAAAATCTAAGTTTCGGCCAAATAACTTAGATAAGGTTATATATATTAATACTAAACAACTTGGGGTTCTTTGGGGTTTATATAGTAAGTTTATTAACCTTATAGTATAAGAACACAAGAAGACACGGTAAAAGTAAAATTATTTAACTTAATGTTAAATCTACATGATAAGGTTAAAATAGGAACCTAAACTTGTCTAAATTCTATTGGATGAGATTATTTCGACACATCCCCACCTTAGCTTATAAATAAATCAATTTGGAGCTATTTAAAACCGAACTTGACTTTATAATAAAATAATATTTTTAGTTATTCCAAAGGTGCCCCTCTCCTCCCTTATAAAAGGGCACCTCCTCCCCCTCTTCCTCACACCAATTTGAGCCTTCAAGCTCGGACAAACCCTGAAATATTATCTTCTCCACTTCCCTATAAACATCCTAGAGGTTCTGGTATACTTTAAAGACCAATCTTAGTGCCCTAAGAGGAGGTTTCAAAGAGGCGTATTGAAGAAGAGGTAATTTCTTCTCCCGATTCTTTCAAGCTTCTTTCTTCTTCAAATTCTTCTTATTTAGTTGTTTCATTATAAAGTAATAACATAAGTATCACTAATATACTGATTTTTTATTATAAATATGAAACAACCTCATTTCACCTTCTATCCATCCTACGGAAAACAAAATCACCGCGCGTGCGTACGTATGGAATACCGTCTCGACGTCGTGGCGTAATCTGTTTTTCCACCAACACCTTACATGGATGGGTATAATGGTGTAAAGAATAACTATAAATAGTTATTATAACATCATACTGATTCTGATATATTGTATCATTCACTCCAATTCAATTCAATAATTATGGAAACGATATCATCGCTTGTGCGTACGTACGGACTACCGTCACCACGACGCGATGAGATTCTTTCTCCATGTTAACCATTTAAGAATGATTATAAAGTATATATAATCAATAATAATGAAATATATGGAATTATAAAGAAACTGGATTTATGTATATATGTATTTTATCTACTTAATTCCATTCAACTCAATAAGGAAACGAAAACAGCGTTCATGCGTACGTACGGCCTACCGTCTCCATGAATGGTGTATTTCTTTCCATTTATCGATCTATTATATATATGTATATTCTGAATATATATTTTATATAAATCATGTTTTATATTATGTAATTATTTAATCGTGATCTAATTAATCATATGAATAATTACAAGTCAAAACACGGACGACAAATGAAACGATTTTACCCAAAACACTCTTTAACATAGAATTTACAAAAGAACGGGTAATATAAAGTCATAAGTGAACCATATATGATATCATAACAATGAATATGATTCTGTAATAAGTCAATGACATTATTTAAATCATTATATAGGAGGTTCGGATACATAAGAAGCATATCGGACATAAGGTAAGGGATAATTTTGCAAATCTCATTTTTATCCGAGATTGCATATTTGTAAGTATTTACTGGGGTTATTTCTATCATCCATGTCCTTGTTTTATAAAAATATTTTCATGTATTTTTAAAGTCCTTTTTACCCATTTTGGACTTTTACTACATGTTATGTAAGGAATCTTTCTTTTTTTTACGTTATGAGGTACTTTTTGACTTTTTCTGGCATAAGTATGAAAAGAATGTTTTTTTAACTTATACGACACGAAAGAATTTTTACAGTTTTATAAAGCCTTATTTTCATGAAGTTTCCTCCAAAATATTTCATGACTATTTTCAAAAAAATCTATTTCTTTTAAAATTGCATGACGTTTTGTGAAAAGAAAATGATTTTGAAGAAGAAAGTATATTTTACTCAAGAATTCATTTCAAGTGTTTTATCAAAACCATTTTCCATCTAAGATGAAATTATTTCATATGTGTATGTTTCAAGTATAATGTATCTATGATTTAAATGGTTTCAATTTTCTTATGATGAAATATCCATTTGTTTTATATGGATTATGTGATGATGGGATGATGTTTATGAAACCCATTTTATTCATTGGGTTATAATGAATGTTTTAAGTTTATTTTGTGGCACAAGTAAGAATGATTTCACTATGAGATGGGTGGGACCTATATCTCCCTCCAATGCATTGGGTAAAGATTTTATATCTCATGAGATAGACATGGCTGGAATGGTGAGTTAATCCGGTTCAGTGTTACAGGACTGAAACGAGGAGTGAACTCGATTCAGAATGGGACATTGTCCACTAAGATGGTCTTGGCAGCAATGCCTTGGCTACTATGGAAATCATTACATGTGGTTAATGGATGCCACAATTACATATTTTAATCCCATGCTATTTTTTCATGGTTTATGTTCCATTATGATCTATGCGTTATATACTTCCATGTTTTATTTCGTTGCTCAAGATTTTAATGTTTAAACATTATGTTCATGTTTTTAAGTTCCAATGTATATGGTATGTTTTATTTTATCCATTCTTACCCTTACTGAGCATTTGAGCTCACCCTTTTTATGTTTTATTTTCCCCCAGGATCAAAAGAAAGGTTTTAGGTCAGGAAACAAAAAGTTGAAGATCTTTATGGGAGATGTTGAAGATCTTTCACCACTATTAGAAGATTATGTTCCAAGTTTCCAAAGACACTAAACTATTACGGTCCTTGTGTGTCTGTTTTTTTATGTATTAAGTATTCCATAAAAGTAATGTATTGTCCATGTACGTCAAACTTCGGGTCTCTACAGTTGGTATCAGAGGAAAGTTTTAGTCAACCTTTGGAAACTAGGATGCGAAAACGTTAGTGAGATCCCTAGAGATATTTCTAAGATATGTCTAGGGATGTACCTAAGGATAAGAATAGGTATAGCATACAGTCCTAGAACAATGGTAATGATCTTAGAATTTAACCTAAGATGTTAGATATTGAGGGTGCTCCCCCTTTACTATGTTGTTTTCTCTAGTATGATTTTTGCCTCTCACAAGTTTCTTTTTGTGATTTAGTTAATGGAGGGAACCAGAAGGAATTCGGTTAACATTGAATCCAATGGGAAAATTGGTGACTATGAGCAAAAAAAATTTGTAATTCCTAGAGAGAAAGATATTGTGATTATGACGAATCAGTCATCACGATATATGATTAACAAGGTGAAATTTAGTGGTATGCCTAATTCATCAAAGAAGAGGAAGAGAAACTATTATGCATGTTCGCATGTTGAGGAGCATAAAGAAAGGAAGATTGAGATTTCTAAAGAAGGGAAAAAGAACCTTGAGGAATACCTCAAATGGAGGGACCGATGTTATCTGTGTGGAGAAAAGGGTCATAGAGTGACAGACTGTTATGGAGTTCAATGTCTTATTTGTGGAGAACATGGGCATTACCCAACTCAATGCCCTGACCTAAAAAGTTACTTCTAAATCAAGGAAGGACTTATTCCAGGACAATCATTGAAGTGGATGGACTGAAGTGTTTATGTATTGGTATTCAAGAATAATGTTGTTCAGGTACTTTTATGGTGTATTGAAATATTTATGTATTGGTCTATTGTGGTTTTCAATAATTTTAAGGTACCGGTAACCATGAAAAGTGATTCAAATATTTTGGAAAGTAGATGATATGCACATAATGAAGGGATAAGGAGAAAATGAAATATTTGACAGTATTCATGAGCTCATGATTGATATAAGGACTAAGTGATATCATGGTTAGAGTATATAGAATTTTGAGGATTTTGGTATGTGGAAAGAGTTAACTTTTAACAGCATTCATGTTTTCACTAAGGTTCAATGGGTATTCAAGAGAATACATGATTAAGGCCTTTGAATGTTTGGAATGTGACTAACAAGACATATCTTATGATATATGGGGATCAACGATGGTAATAAATCTCTGGTAATTGTTTTCACTATAATATGACAATGGACTGCAATATTATGGATAAGCCTAAAGATTGGATTGGATTATGTTGGACATAAGATAGTATTGTTTAAGGATAGAACCTTTTTTCTATATTATTGATGGGATGTTATAGTAATATAGTTTTAGAAAAAGGACAACCTGCAGGACGGGCAACAGCCCATCACGTCGGACAAGGCCGTGGGAATCGAACACACAACCGAAGTGTGACTGGCCTTTATCACCTACCACTGGCCTACAGGAAGTCCCTGTTTAGTAGAAACTACTTTTATTATATTAAGTAGTATGATATATGAAGTATAAGTCCATTTTAGGAACCATATATGATTAATCACACTATAGATGGACTTGTGTATTTTTTTGATAACTTTTCTAACCTTTTGTTTGAGACAGATGGAATGACCCATCATTCTATCACATGATCTGCTAACACATCGCGAATGAAAAATTCAACTTCATTTCTTTAAGAGATGAAGTATAAATTGTCCAAATAATTACTAACGGTGAGACTATACCAAAATCACGAAAGTATTTATTTTAATTCCAATTTCATCAACTTTAGGAAAATGATCTTGAAAACCAAAAATGTTGTCCTAGTGCTCTTATATCTGATGAATCGGATGGTACCTTAGATCGTCACAAATTTATGGATTTGTGATTGCTGGATTTTCCATATCCATGTTCTCTACCACTCTCCATCAGAACATGATGGTTAGATTTCTCTTCCATATCCATATTTTCACCTATGTGGAAACCTAGTGATTAGTTTATTTGGGTAACCGTTACATTTCATACTTTTGTTTTTAAAGATTGGTTTTGGTATTCCTTTTTCCGATGTGGGTTTCTATCAAAGAAACTTTCGAATAGTAAACCATTTATAACCCCGACGAATTTCGAGGGTGAAATTCATTTTAAGGGGGGTAGAATGTAACACCCCGAGATTTTATGAAAAATATTCTTTTTAATTTCATTAATGTCTTGTGTTGTACGATACACCAAAAGGAGCTTGCACAACACGCATCCTTGACTTTCCTTGCATTACACGCAATCACGACCTTCCTCGATAGCGTGTGTAGTACGCAATACCGAGTTTCACTAAACAACGATATACTATTATTAAAACTAGCCGTTATGAATAGTAATAACCACTTTTTGAAATTTTGTAAATTTTATTTTTCAAAATGGAATTCATTTTTGGATTCGGAATATCGAAATTAGCTTAGGGTGAAATTTTGGTACTTTTCGAATAACTTTCATATTATGATGAATAGTAAAAATTACTAAATTTTAATTAAAAACAACTTTTTTAATTGAAATAATTAATAGTGATAAATTATTAATTTGAGTGGTTTTAAAATATATTTTGAATATATTTTTACAATTTAAAACAATGTAGGTCATATGTTTTGAATTTGGTAAAATAGACATCATTTTTGAGTTCATAATATCAAATATAGCTTAGGCCTAATTTTTCGTATTTTTCTGGAAAGTTTCATTTTTTGATGAATAGTGAAACCACTAAGTGGTAGTAAAAAAAATGAATTTTTCATAAAACTTAATTTTACCGCTTCTGTGAGTGGAATTTCAAAAATCCGAGAGACGCGGTTGATTTCAGTAAGTAAAATGTGGTTCAATTAGATGAAATTTTTTTTGGTGAATAGTAACTTTTTACTTTTTTTTACCACGGTTAAAAGTAAATAGGGTAATTAAAGGTAAAAATGATATTATTATTACCCTAAAACATGTCCTAATTCTATTTGATAAGTCTAATTCGACCAAAAACAAACTTAAGAATAAAATATGACCATTTAGGCCCACTTGGATTAGATTAGGACATTTATTATTAATTTATTTAAAGAAGGGTTAAAATAGTTAAAATCAAAGTTTAATAACTAAATCATTTTTAATATGGGGTTATACATAAGATAAATTCGACTATAAATATTCATTAGAAAGCTAAAAAGATTTCCTACATAATGGTATTTTATTTGTAATTTTTAGACATTAAATAAGTTAATTTATTTATGACACAACGATGATGTAGTAATTATCATATTAATGAAATATTGACATAATTGATGTTATAAATACCCAAATAAATATATTTTGAGACTTTTTATGAATTCCACTAATTTTATAGGTTAATATGACATGTTAGTATTGATTTAATTAATTTTTTTAGAACTTATAATTCTGTTATGATTTTCACAAAAATCAATTACTAAATAGTGTCAAAATTGACATAAAATAGTTTTTAAAACAAATATTATATTATTAATTGTTATTTTATTCCTAAAAATCTAAGGTTTGGAAAAATAACTTATATAAGGTTATATATATTAATACTAAACAACTTGGGGTTCTTTGGTCTTGATATAGTAAGTTTATTAACCTTATAGTATAAGAACACAAGAAGACACGGTAAATGTAAAATTATTTAACTTAATGTTAAATCTACATGATAATGTTAAAATAGGAACCTAAACTTGTCTAAATTCTATTGGATGAGATTATTTAGACCCATCAACACCTTATCTTCTAAATAAATCAATTTGGAGCTATTTAAAACCGAACTTAACTTTATAATAAAATAATATTTTTTGTTATTCCAAAGGTGCCCCTCTCCTCCCTTAAAAAAGGGAACCTTCTCCCCCTCTTCCTCACACCAATTTGAGCCTTAAAGCTCGGCCAAACCCTGAAAAATTATCTTCTCCACTTCCCTAGAAACATCCTAGAGGTTCTGGTCTACTTTAAAGACCAATCTTAGTGCCCTAAGAGGAGGTTTCAAAGAGGCGTATCGAAGAAGAGGTAATTTCTTCTTCCGATTCTTTCAAGATTCTTTCTTCTTCAAATTCTTCTTCATTAGTTGTTTCATTATAATGTAATAACATCAGTATCACTAATATACTTATTTGTTATTATAAATATGAAACAACCTCATTTCACCTTCTATCCATCCTACGGAAAACAAAATCACCCCGCGTGCATACGTACGGAATACCGTCTCGACGCCGTGGCGTAATCTGTTTTTCCACCAACACCTTACATGGATGGGTATAATGGTGTAAATAATAACTATACATAGTTATTATAACATCATAATAATTCTGATATATTGTATCATTCACTCCAATTCAATTCAATAATTATGGAAACGATATCATCGCTCGTGCGTACGTACGGACTACCGTCACCACGACGCGATGAGATTCTTTCTCCATGTTAACCATTTAAGAATGATTATAAAGTATATATAAGAAATAATAATGAAATATATGACATTATAAAGCAACTGGATTTATGTATATATGTATTTCATCTACTTAATTCCATTCAACTCAATAAGGAAATGAAAACAGCGTTCATGCGTACGTACGGCCTACCGTCTCCATGAACGGTGTATTTCTTTCCATTTATCGATCTATTATATATATGTATATTCTGAATATATATTATATATAAATCATGTTTTATATTCTGGAATTATGTAATCGTGATCTAAGTAATCATATGAATAATTACAAGTCAAAACACGGACGACAAATGAAATGATTTTACCCAAAACACTCTTTAACATGGAATTTACAAAAGAACGGGTAATATAAATTCATAAGTGAACCATATATGATATCATAACAATGAATATGATTCTTTAATAAGTCAATGACATTATTTAAATCATTATACAGGAGGTTCGGATACATACGAAGCATATCGGACATAAGGTAAGGGATAATTTTGCAAATCTCATTTTTATCCGAGATTGCATATTTGTAAGTATTTACTGGGGTTATTTCTATCATCCATGTCCATGTTTTATAAAAGTATTTCAATGCATGTTTAAAGTCCTTTTTACCCATTTTTGACTTTTACTACATGGTATGTAAGGAATCTTTCTTTTGTTTACGTTACGAGGTACTTTCTGACTTTTTCTGGAAAAAGTACGAAAAGAATGTTTTTTTAACTTATACGACACGAACAAATTTTTACAGTTTTATAAAGCCTTATTTTCATGAAGTTTCCTCCAAAATATTTCATGACTATTTTCAAAAAAATCTATTTCTTTTAAAATTGCATGACGTTTTGTGAAAAGAAATTGATTTTGAAGAAGAAAGGATATTTTCCTCAAGAATTCATTTCAAGTGTTTTATCAAAACCATTTTCCATCTAAGATGAAATTATTTCATATGTGTATGTTTCAAGTATAATGTCTCTATGCTTTACAGGGTTTCAATTTTCTTATGATGAAATATCCATTTGTTTTTTATGGATTATGTGATGATGGGATGATGTTTATGAAACCCATTTTATTCATTGGGTTATGATGGATGTTTTAAGTTTATTTTGTGGCACAAGTAAGAATGATTTCACTATGAGATGGGTGGGACCTATATCTCCCTCCAATGCATTGGGTAAAGATTTTATATCTCATGAGATAGACATGGATGGAACGGTAAGTTAATCCGGTTCAGTGTTACAGGACTGAAACAAGGAGTGAACTCGATTCATAATGGGACATTGTCCACTAAGATGGTCTTGGCAGCAATGCCTTGGCTACTATGGAAATCATTACATGTGCTTAATGGATGCCACAATTACATATTTTAATCCCATGCTATTTTTTCATGGTTTATGTTCCATTATGATCTATGCCTTATGTACTTCCATGTTTTATGGCGTTGCTCAAGATTTTAATGTTTAAACATTATGTTCATGTTTTTAAGTTCCAATGTATATGGTATGTTTTATTTTATCCATGATTACCCTTACTGAGCATTTGAGCTCACCCTTTTTATGTTTTATTTTCCCCCAGGATCAAAAGAAAGGTTTTAGGTCAGGAAACAAAAAGTGGAAGATCTTTATGGGAAATGTTGAAGATCTTTCACCACGATTAGAAGATTATGTTCCAAGTTTCCAAAGACACTAAACTATTACGGTCCTTGTGTGTCTGTTTTTGTTATGTATTATATATTCCGAAAAAGTAATGTAATGTCCATGTACGTCAAACTTCGGGTCTCTACAGTTGGTATCAGAGGAAAGGTTTAGTCAACCATTGGAAACTAGGATGCGAAAACGTTATTGAGATCCCTAGAGATATTTCTAAGGTATGTCTAGGGATGTACATAAGGATAAGAATAGGTATAGGATACAGTCCTAGAACAACGGTAATTATCTTAGAATTTAACCTAAGATGTTAGATATTGAGGGTGCTCCCCCTTTACTATGTTGTTTTCTCTAGCATGATTTTTGCCTCTGACAAGATTCTTTTTGTGTTTTAGTTAATGGAGGGAACCAGAAGGAATTCGGTTAACATTGAATCCAATGGACATATTGGTGAATATGATTAAAAAAATTGTGTAATTCCTAGAGAGAAAGATATTGTGATTATGACGAATCAGTCATCACGATATATGATTAACAAGGTGAAATTTAGTGGTATGCCTAATTCATCAAAGAAGAGGAAGATAAACTATTATGCATGTTCGCATGTTGAGGAGCATAAAGAAAGGAAGATTGAGATTTCTAAAGAAGGGAAGAAGAACCTTGAGGAATACCTCAAATGGAGGGACCGATGTTATCTGTGTGGAGAAAAGGGTCATAGAGTGACAGACTGTTATGTAGTTCAATGTCTTATTTGTGTAGAACATGGGCATTACCCAACTCAATGCCCTGACCTAAAATGTTACTTCTATATCAAGGAAGGACTTATTCCAGGACAATCATTGAAGTGGATGGACTGAAGTGTTTATGTATTGGTATTCAAGAATAATGTTGTTGATGTAATTTTATGGTGTATTGAAATATTTATGTATTGGTCTATTGTGGTTTTCAATAATTTTAAGGTATCGGTAACCATGAAAAGTGATTCAAATATTTTGGAAAGTAGATGATATGCACATAATGAAGGGATAAGGAGAAAATGAAATTTTTGACAGTATTCATGAGCTCATGATTGATATAAGGACTAAGTGATATCATGGTTAGAGTATATAGAATTTTGAGGATTTTGGTATGTGGAAAGAGTTAACTTTTAACAGCATTCATGTTTTCACTAAGGTTCAATGGGTATTCAAGAGAATACATGATTAAGGCCTTTGAATGTTTGGAATGTGACCAACAAGACATATCTTATGATATATGGGGATCAACGATGGTAATAAAGCTCTGGTAATTGTTTTCACTATAATATGACAATGGACTGCAATATTATGGATAAGCCTAAAGATTGGAATGGATTATGTTGGACATAAGATAGTATTGTTTAAGGATAGAACCTTTTTTCGATATTATTGATGGAATGTTATAGTAATATAGTTTTAGAAAAAGGACAACCTGCAGGACGGGCAACAGCCCATCGCGTCGGACAAGGCTATGGGAATCGAACCCACAACCGAAGTGCGACTGGCCTTTATCACCTACCACTGGCCTACAGGAAGTCCCTGTTTAGTAGAAACTACTTTTATTATATTAAGTAGTATGATATATGAAGTATAAGTCCATTTTAGGAACCATATATGATTAATCTCACTATAGATGGACTTATGTATTTTTTTGATAACTTTTCTAACCTTTTGTTTGAGACAGATGGAATGACCCATCATTCTATCACATGATCTGCTAACACATCGCGAATGAAAAATTCAACTTCATTTCTTTAAGAGATGAAGTGGAAATTGTCCAAATAATAACTAACGGTGAGACTATACCAAAATCACGAAAGTATTTATTCTAATTCCAATTTCATCAACTTTAGGAAAATGATCTTGAAAACCAAAAATGTTGTCCTAGTGCTCTTATATCTGATTAATCAGATGGTACCTTAGATCGTCACAAATTTATGGATTTGTGATTGCTGGATTTTCCATATCCATGTTCTCTACCACTCTCCATCAGAACAAGATGGTTAGATTTCTCTTCCATATCCATATTTTCACCTATGTGGAAACCCAGTGATTAGTTTATTTGGGTAACCGTTACATTTCATACTTTTGTTTTTAAAGATTGGTTTTGGTATTCCTTTTTCCGATGTGGGTTTCTATCAAAGAAACATTCGAATAGTAAACCATTTATAACCCCGATGAATTTCGAGGGAGAAATTCATTTTAAGGGGGGTAGAATGTAACACCCCGAGATTTTATGAAAAATATTCTTTTTAATTTCATTAATGTCTTGTGTTGTACGCTACACCAAAAGAAGCTTGCACAACACGCATCCTTGACTTTCCTTGCATCACACGCAATCGCGACCTTCCTCGATAGCGTGTGTAGTACGCAATACCGAGTTTCACTAAACAACGATATGCTATTATTAAAACTAGCCGTTATGAATAGTAATAACCACTTTTTGAAATTTTGTATATTTTATTTTTCAAAATGGACTTCATTTTTGGATTCGGAATATCGAAATTAGCTTAGGGTGAAATTTTGGTACTTTTCGAATAACTTTCATATTCTGATGAATAGTAAAAATTACTAAATTTTAATTAAAAACAACTTTTTTAATTGAAATAATTAATAGTGATAAATTATTAATTTGAGTGGTTTTAAAGTATATTTTGAATATATTTTTACAATTTAATACAATGTTGGTCATATGTTTTGAATTTGGTAAAATAGACATCATTTTTGAGTTCATAATATCAAATATAGCTTAGGCCTAATTTTTCGTATTTTTCTGGAAAGTTTCATTTTTTGACGAATAGTGAAACCACTAAGTGGTAGTAAAAAAATGAATTTTTCATAAAACATAATTTTACCGCTTCTGTGAGTGGAATTTCAAAAATCTGAGAGACGCGGTTGATTTCAGTAAGTAAAATGTGGTTCAATAAGATGAAATTTTTTTGGTGAATAGTAACTTTTTACTTTTTTTACCACGGTTAAAAGTAAATAGGGTAATTAAGGGTAAAAATGATATTATTATTACCCTAACACATGTCCTAATTCTATTGTATAAGTGTAATTCTACCAAAATAAAACTTAAGAATAAAATATAACCATTTAGGCCCACTTGGATTAGATTAGGACATTTATTATTAATTTATTTAAAGAAGGGTTAAAATAGTTAAAATCAATGTTTAATAACTAAATCATTTTTAATATGGGGTTATACATAAGATAAATTCGACTATAAATATTCATTAGAAAGCTAAAAAGATTTCCTACATAATTTTATTTTATTTGTAATTTTTAAACATTAAATAAGTTAATTTATTTATGACACAACAATGATGCAGTAATTATCTTATTAATGAAATATTTACATAATTGATGTTATAAATACCCAAATAAATATAATTTGAGACTTTTTATGAATTCCACTAATTTTCTAGGTTAATATGACATGTTATTATTGATTTAATTAACTTTTTTCTAACTTATAATTCTGTTATGATTTTCACAAAAATCAATTACTAAATAGTGTCAAAATTGACATAAAATAGTTTTTAAAACAAATATTATATTATTAATTGTTATTTTATTCCTAAAAATCTAAGGTTCGGCCAAATAACTTATATAAGGTTATATATATTAATACTAAACAACTTGGGGTTCTTTGGGCTTGATATAGTAAGTTTATTAACCTTATAGTATAAGAACACAAGAAGACACGGTAAAAGTAAAATTATTTAACTTAATGTTAAATCTACATGATAAGGTTAAAATAGGAACCTAAACTTGCCTAAATTCTATTGGATGAGAGGATTTCGACCCATCCCAACCTTAGCTTCAAAATAAATCAATTTGTAGCTATTTTAAACCGAACTTGACTTTATAATAAAATAATATTTTTAGTTATTCCAAAGGTGCCCCTCTCCTCCCTTATAAAAGGGCACCTCCTCCCCCTATTCCTCACACCAATTTGATCCTTCAAGCTCGGCCAACCCCTGCCAAATTATCTTCTCCACTTCCCTAGAAACATCCTAGAGGTTCTGGTCTACTTTAAAGACCAATCTTAGTGCCCTAAGAGGAGGTTTCAAAGAGGCGTATCGAAGAAGAGGAAATTTCTTCTTCCAATTCTTTCAAGCTTCTTTCTTCTTAAAATTATTCTTCTTTAGTTGTTTAATTATAAAGTAATAACATAAGTATCACTAATATACTTATTTGTTATTATAAATATGAAACAACCTCATTTCACCTTCTATCCATCCTATGGAAAACAAAATCACCGCGCGTGCGTACGTACGGAATACCGTCTCGACACCGTGGCGTAATATGTTTTTCCACCAACACCTTACATGGATGGGTATAATGGTGTAAATAATAACTATATATAGTTATTATAACATCATAATTATTCTGATATATTGTATCATTCACTCCAATTCAATTCAATAATTATGGAAACGATATCATCGCTCGTGCGTACGTACGGACTACCGTCACCACGACGCGATGAGATTCTTTCTCCATGTTAACCATTTAAGAATGATTATAATGTATATATAAGAAATAATAATGAAATATATGACATTATAAAGAAACTGGATTTATGTATATATGTATTTCATCTACTTAATTCCATTCAACTCAATAAGGAAACGAAAACAGCATTCATGCGTACGTACGGCCTACCGTCTCCATGAACGGTGTATTTCTTTCCATTTATCGATCTATCATATATATGTATATTCTGAATATATATTATATATAAATCATGTTTTATATTCTGTAATTATGTAATCATGATCTAAGTAATCATATGAATAATTACAAGTCAAAACACGGACGACAAATGAAACGTTTTTACCCAAAACACTCTTTAACATGGAATTTACAAAAGAACGGGTAATATATAGTCATAAGTGAACCATATATGATATAATAACAATGAATATGATTTTTTAATAAGTCAATGGCATTATTTAAATCATTATACAGGAGGTTCGGATACATACGAAGCATATCGGACATAAGGTAAGGGATAATTTTGCAAATCTCATTTTTATCCGAGATTGCATATTTGTAAGTATTTACTGGGGTTATTTCTATCATCCATGTCCATGTTTTATAAAAGTTGTTTCATGTATGTTTAAAGTCCTTTTTACCCATTTTTGACTTTTACTACAGGTTATGTAAGGAATCTTTCTTTTTTTTACGTTACGAGGTACTTTTTGACTTTTTCTGGAAAAAGTACGAAAAGAATGTTTTTTTTAACTTATACGACACGAATGAATATTTACTGTTTTATAAAGCCTTATTTTCATGAAGTTTCCTCCAAAATATTTCATGACTATTTTCAACAAAATCTATTTCTTTTAAAATTTCATGACGTTTTGTGAAAAGAAATTGATTTTGAAGAAGAAAGGATATTTTCCTCAAGAATTCATTTCAAGTGTTTTATCAAAACCATTTTCCATATAAGATGAAATTATTTCATATGTGTATGTTTCAAGTATAATGTCTCTATGATTTACATGGTTTCAATTTTCTTATGATGAAATATCCATTTGTTTTATATGGATTATGTGATGATGGGATGATGTTTATGAAACCCATTTTATTCATTGGGTTATGATGAATGTTTTAAGTTTATTTTGTGGCACAAGTAAGAATGATTCCACTATGAGATGGGTGGGACCTATATCTTCCTCCAATGTATTGGGTAAAGATTTTATATCTCATGATATAGACATGGCTTGAACGGTAAGTTAATCCGGTTCAGTGTTACAGGACTGAAACGAGGAGTGAACTCGATTCAGAATGGGACATTGTCCACTAAGATGGTCTTGGCAGCAATGCCTTGGCTACTATGGAAATCATTACATGTGCTTAATAGATTCCACAATTACATATTTTAATCCCATTCTATTTTTTCATGGTTTATGTTCCATTATGATCTATGCCTTATGTACTTCCATGTTTTATGTCGTTGCTCAAGATTTTAATGTTTAAACATTATGTTCATGTTTTTAAGTTCCAATGTATATGGTATGTTTTATTTTACCCATGCTTACCCTTACTGAGCATTTTAGCTCACCCTTTTTATGTTTTATTTTCCCCCAGGATCAAAAGAAAGGTTTTAGGTCAGGAAACAAAAAGTGTAAGATCTTTATGAGAGATGTTGAAGATCTTTCACCACGATTAGAAGATTATGTTCCAAGTTTCCAAAGACACTAAACTATTACGGTCCTTGTGTGTCTAATTTTGTTATGTATTAAGTATTCCGCAAAAGTAATGTAATGTCCATGTACATTAAACTTTGGGTCTCTACAATCCATTCCCCAATGTCCCACGATATTAGGGTGAAGGAAAATACATTGTCAATCTATTGGAGTTGATATGGTTCTAGTACTAATCAGAGTTGGGAGTTGGCCTTTCGGATATTCCATGATCTTATCCACCTAAAAGAAATCAGAAAATAAATTTTTTTAATTTAATGGAGTTATTTCATTACCAAAGGCATTCAAGTGTCCCCCTATGAGTGTCATGTGGACTACCAACCAGGACTCCATCGGTGTGGATCTTTTGAACAATGATTCTTAGATTACTTCAACAAATGGAAAGTATTATATACTATAAAAAAAATAAATAAATAAAGATAAAAGATAGAAATATTTTCTCTTGACATATGTTATGTTATGGTCTCTCAATATGGAAGATAAAATTCCATGTCAACCTAGTGAAACTACTCATATAGAAGATTTAGCGGTATCATTTAATCTCATACATAGGTACTTGAGAAGTATGATCATAAAATATATCCTATTAGAAATATTATAGAAGCCTCATATATATTTTTATACAAAGGGTGAAAAATGAATAAACATAAGAAAAATTGTTCTCTTCCCATTATCATATAATAATAAAGTCATACATGGTAATGGAATATCTAGAAAAATGAAAACAAATGGTTCATTTATGTAAATATCGTATCCTATTGGAATCTCAACTAGTTCAGGAGGGTCATTCTATTATTCTAATCTAACAAATTAGATAGGGGAATAGGGTTTCTCCAGTACATGTTCTTCTTTTCATATATTCTTTCACTCATATTTTAATCCAATCTTTCATGTATAACTATATGTGATATACCATTATTTACATTCCCACATTCCTATTACTTTTCTATTATATAGTAGATTAAGTACGAAAAAATTAGTTTCTTGCTTCCTATCTTCCTATTTAACTATCTTGATTGTTTAATAAGTGTAACTAAATAAAGAATCTTGATTGAGTCAAGTCAAGTTAAACTGATTAATCCCCTCATGTAGTCTTAGTATCAGTATCAGTTTCTCTTTGGCATCAAGAGTGGAAAAAATATGATGTAATCCCATCAATGCAAGGAAAAACTTTATATCCACAGACATGGATGAAGGTTTCATGGAAAAGTATCTCAATTCATTAATCTCCTAAACATGACTTTGATGAAGGTAAAACAATCCCTATTACATGATTATTGAGGTTATTGACATTAATCAGAACCAAACACTATTATTACAGGTTTTATTCCATCACAACAAGTAGATTAGCATGCATTGGCATTCAATTCCAATGTCAACTTCTCTTGGAGATAGATTTTGGAATATCTTCGAGTTGTTAGATGGAGAAACCTCTTATCACTCACTAATGGTCTGACCATGTAGTGGTGTATCCCACCCACCAATTTTGTGTCACATGTTGGTACATATCCAAATTATTAGGCTGGATATTCCTTGATTTACTTAAGTAATTATAGGTCACAGTTCCAAAAGTATATTTTTTTCTTTTTGGTGAGGGTTCTAAACACCAGCACTATGTTGCTCTTTGTGATCCTTTGCATGATTTTGTATAAATATGTACTCAATTAGGGTATCATCCAATTATTTTATTTCCCTCTAATGACTCATCAAGCAAGTATTGGATTTTTGGTTTATATTTTCTGATCTTATTAGCCAATGCCTCTATATCCTCTAGTCGAGATGAATAATCAATGGACAAGATAAAAGGCCCTAAGCATGAGTGAGTTTGTAATTTTTGGTTTCTTAGGTGAAAAGATTATTCAATCTTATTTCACCCTTTAATGAATAAAGAAGTCTTATATAATAGATTATACCTAAACCATTAGATTTGAGTGTTGTTGGTCAAGATTACATTAGGCACCTCAACTTTCTATCACTCTTTGTAGAATATATCTCAATGATGTATAGGGATTGTTAGATATGATAAGGATGATTTTAAAGGCTTGGTGTGGAGTATTATTGATTATTATTAGTAGAGGGTCGATGTAATTGACCTCTAAGTCGGATATATTTTCTTCAATCATATAGGGGCGGAGAGCCTCAACTGATTATAAGGAGAAGAATCAAGCTTGTTTGCTAGTAATTTATCACTACTAGTGACCCCTCCCCCCCCCCCCCCCTTATATATGAATATTCATAATATATATTACATTTAAATATAGTCAAAGCAAGGTAGTTCTAACTTGGATGATCTTATGACAACAACTTCTGTAATAACCCAATCCAATCATCTATGTCACTATGATTCACACAAGTTTATTCAATAGAAAATTCATATAATATATTCTTTTAATTTTAGGCTGGGGATCTACTCAATATTGAGAAGATGCTAGATGGTGTGGGAACCATCGTTACTATTATATTAGAGTAGTGATGCATAATGAACTCCATTCCAGTCCATTACCTTGATTCCCAAGGTCTTCATCGGAAAATGGTGTTCAACAATATATATAAGTTCCAGGATCGCAAATTTTCATTTTATTGTTTGGGTACTTGAACTGGCTAGAGTAGAATTGAGAACTGGGCTACTTCATTACTCTAGTTTTATAGTGAAGACCCCCTCAAGTTAATGGGATTGGTCAGGATCTTCCATCATATTTTTTGATGGACCATGTCTTCTAGCATATTGGCTCACCATTAGTGAGATATGATTTAGGAAAATGGTTTCATTTTGTGGTTTTCTCCAAAACTCAAATATGGTACTCAAATATGGCTTGGAGAACTAGAGTTTTCTAGTGATATATGCTGAATTGATGCTCCCAATTGAGTTTGATGTTCCACCTCAATCACTCCAACCAGGGCATGAATGAACTACCTTTCACACTAAGATCCTTATTTATTTGTTGATCAGCCATATCTCACCTCTATGTTTCCAATTAGACATTCAGTTTTTGGTTTGTTCCTTGAAATTGGGTTTATGGTGTTTTATCTTTATTGGAAAATAGAGAATTTCTTCTTAGTTCCATTTCAATCATCATGAATTTTGTGGGGAATTTCATTAACGTTTACTCTTTAGTTGCAAAACAAGTGAGTTGGGTGTGTGGTCTTGATGATGCTCGACCAAACACATTCATCCACAAGAGTTCCACTATGAATAGTCTTCTACTAGTATTTAATCCTCCATATTAATGAAAAATGGATTCTCAAATTCACTAATCTACTATGGACATATGATTGGAAACCATTCCAATCCCCTGGAGGCCTACTACCTTTTTTCTGATGGTCATGCACAGGGTACTCGATGATTAGTTGGGTTCCTATACCAGTCAAATTATGGTCTCTTTTGGGCTTCACAATTTGGATCACAAATGACCTTATAGACCATTTTCTAAAATTCTGATCCTTTTTATAAATACCTCAACAGATTGAGGGGTGGAGAGGCTCGAATGACTATAAGGAGAGATTTATTTTTCATGTTGTTGGATCTATCTATTATCATCTTATGAACCCTGATATGATCCAAGTCTAGTAGCCTCATTTCATCACTATTCGAATATGTTTTATTCTGTTATCAGTCAAAAAGATACATTATTGTGATCTCTATTTTTATTACGACATCATGGACATAGGTTTAGGTAAATAGAATTACTACGATTGATAGAATGATGGATATCATATGATTTAGTCCCCTTTTTTAAATCCATAATTTTGAATGATGACCTCCCCATGGGTCCACTACCATGAAATATGACTTTTTTTCTCTAGTTATCTCTAGCATAAGAGATGCATGTCTTTCATTTTTCCACTGGATTCATTCCTTCATCACCTCAGTCATTGTATACACACCTACTCCTATCCCAATATCTAAATAAACTTTCTCTATGTATTTTTATTTAAATAAAATGGTTTATGCAATCATAGAAAAGAGGTCCATATCTTCCTTCCACTAATGTCTATGTTGGTATCTACTATTTTGATTTAATAATTCTACTACCTAAACTAAAAGTCACTCTAAAAAGATCCCATGAGGAATACAGATACAACACTAGGGATATATTATCGTGTAAGTTGACTAGAACCTTCCTAATTCACTAGTTCTTGCAAAAGGGACTAATTCACACTTGATATAATATAGGTAGTAGACACTGGTTTACTTCATGTATTGTATTATTGAGATACATGAAGTATTCCAGGTCCTCCCAAGCACTCTCTACCCTATTTAGTGAGCACCTAGTCCTTTAAAGGGATACCTAATTTAGGTATCCTAAGTTTGATTAGACCTTGTCAAACTAAGAAATGACCAGTTCTGGGATACTTCTTTTATTATAGGTGATTGATGGTGAAATGGAGTACTTGGATCGGCCTAGCATACATGAAGTATCTCAGTGTTGTGAAAACAGAATTGAGTAAAATTTAGTGAAATAAAAATGTACCGATATGCTAAGAACCATATCTGGAAGGGAAATTATTGGTTGACCTACTATCTACTTATTCCCACTGTTGGAATAACTACACCCATATTTGACTACATTAAATACTGTATATAGCTCTGGTATGGGGTGGAGTAAAATGGAAAAAGTCACCCCAACTCACAAGGAAAATAGGTACTCAACCTGTACTTGTGGAAGGTAAAGAAAATCCTATGTCGACAGATTATTCCTTTTCGTTCATGCCTAGGGATTTCTTATAAGGTTTAAGTATTGAGATTGATGCCCCTATTCATAGTGTAGTGAAGTAACGGAGTGTATCAACTTTACTATGAATATAATGGGGGGTTTGACCCTAATTTTTAATTCCCCTTGTGTAAAATCTATTCAATACCAGACATAAAAACTTGATATTTCTACGTGAACTCTTGATGATCCCACTACATCATGATAGGGTAATCCTTGAGTGAATGACAACAAACAGAGAGATAGATAGAGATAATAGAAGTACCAGACCTGATTTTTCTATGATCCTTAATTCATAGAAAAGTTATTTCAAGTGTATAGACATGTTGGGGTAGGTATTATATCCTCAACCCCAACCCCAATGTGCCCGAATGATTCCAGTCACCCAAGATTGGGTGAACAACCAATCCAGCTAGTGCCAGTCCCATTCAATGGGAATGAAAGTATTCATAGGAATTCAGTTGGAATATGGACACATAATGAATTATTGGAAGAATTAAAATTAAGGAAAAGAACCTATAAGTGAATACATGGTTGGTTTAGACCATCAAGGATGTCAACTTGGAAGTTATTGGTTTTGTTTCCGAAGTTGTAATATAGAAACAAAAATTCACTATTGAAGAAGTTTAATTCCTATTGGTCCTATTTCTTCTTTTAAGGTCGTTCTATAACTCCTCATTGCTATAAATAAATAATCCACACTAGTGGGAAGACTCAGCCTCCCCTAATCTTCACATACCAAAGATGATATTCCCTTGCTTTCCTTGATACATGAGGCTTATCCACCTCTTTTCTAATATCATTCCCCACTCACCATTATAAAAAATTATAAAAGGGATCCCTCAAGACCTTTTACAATTGAAAAGCTCAATTTTGAGGTCCAACCGGGTGGTGGTTTGGGAATGCTCGACTGATCCGATAAACTACTCAGGGCCCATATAGCCCATGTCAGATGAATAGTATTCTGGGTCGAGTCTCAGTACTCTTCTAATAGGGTTATTTTAATTGGATCATTTCATACTATAGAATACCATGTATGAACAAGGTGATGTAAAGAAGATATGCATTTATTATCATATAAGGACCAATCACTCAAAGGGTATTGTCATATTTCGAATTTGGGAAGGGAACAATATGGTCGAACAACTCCTTATTATGTTCAAAAACCACCAGTTTCTTTGGTATCTATATCCCACTAGGGGGGTTTAAAATCTTGTAAAATCAATCCAACACATTTTGGCCATGTTGTTTGAACCCTCCAGGATGTCCCTAGTCATTAAATCTTAGAATAATATAGGGACCATACTATATAACTAGATTATATTGAGGTCAATGAGCACTAAGAACTCAAAGTCCCCTTGTCCAATTTAGGTGGATCAGGGTAAGGATAAAACTTGTGATATTGGTAGACTAAACCCCAAAAAGTGTCCCTCCTGCTGATACTGATCAGGACTGACTCCACTGACATGGAAATCCTCTGAGTATCCTATTGAGATAATGGTTTGGGTGGATGTGTTCTACATGGGTGATTGAGTGTGTTAATGTTTCAGAGTGGTCATGGGTTTTGGGTTCTATGGATATAGGGATTTCCAATTCAAGGAAAAGAAATTCATGGTCAGGTGGCTTGGTGGTCGATAAAAATTATGGCATCAAGTTCAAATATGATCTCAATCGTCAATCAGGAAAGTATAGTCACTCCAGAAACTTATTGTATATATTTGTTCCTGAGATAGAATGGTTAATTTTTCACATAGTCAATGGAGGTTTTAATCCAAAAACAAAGTGACTTCATTTTTCTATTCATAAACCAATTCATCAATAACCATATGAAACAAGTGATAGAATAACAACTCTCTTTGGCTGCTAGCTCAAGTTTGGCTCAGGTGGTCGATGTATTGACAATAGAAGAAATTCCAATTCAAAACGGCGACAGTATAGGTGGTATTCCTTTCATTGTTGTATAATGTCTATGTATCCAAAAATAACAGTTAGTGATTTGGAATTATTACAGTTCTTCCATTCAACGTAAATATTCCTTTTAACTACTGTCTTCATTAAGGTTGTGGTTACTCGCTTTTCAGTGAGCTACATCAATGGGTGGATACGAGTGTCTAGGAAATGACCTTCATCAATGGGTCCCATTTTGGCCACTATTATTCCATCCCCAAGGCTTGTGCTAGCCATTAGAGTTCAAGCGGTGAAGTTGGGGTCAAACTATCAACTCAATTGTGATAGTAGCTCCAATATATCATTATTGATTGTTTTAGAACCCTAAACACCACAACGTCAAGTGATTGGATATTTCTCAATTTCCTTCCTTTTGCGCCGCCTATGGGGCATGGATAACGAGTTCATGGATAGTGATGGTTGAACCCCCAAGGAACATGAGGTACAATATCCTGATTCAAATAAGGTAAGATAGTAGATTTGGTATTGTGTCTATATGTCATTGAGGGTTAAATATGGGTGACTCAAACCCACCAACCACTCCATTAATGAGAGTCACCTGACTTGTTCTGCCACCCCCTTGATGAAACAATGAATGGTTCCTTTGGAATCAATCCCTGATGTCCGAGTCTCTATGGAAAGTTAGGCATATGGTTACTAATAGTACTACATGTACAACTCAATCATAGCCACCAGATAGACATAGGTTTTAATACTATTTATTTATTTTATTTTTTATTTTATTAATTTTAAATTAATATTTCATGTTAAATAAAGGTCTGCAACTCAATTGTAAATGTACAATGCTGCGACCACTAGAGAACCACTCCACTCGTTCAATAGGTGTATTTGGGCTTGAAATGATGGTACAGGGACTAGGGTGGATTTTGGAAATGGATAAAAATACACCACTATAATCTGCGACCAAGGGAATGGGTCTCAATAGAGGTAGTTCCAATAGTGTAGAGTATGAAGTAGAGCTAGGGCAGTCATGATGGTTTTGATTGATGGTGTAATGGTGATTGGATCAATGTGGAACTTGTCAACTATGATCTATGATGTAGGTATAACCAAATAGGATGAAGACCATCAACAGTGGTAATATGGAATCCCGCCTTTTTGATACATAACTTTTCATTACATTTTACAAGCATAGGATCTTTAAAGTCTAGTGTCTTAGAAATCAGGAACATAATACATGAAAAAAACATAAAACATTCTTCTAAACCACTTTTAAGGCTTCATAAAAGGTTTATCCTATGTACATTTACTGCATCTCATATCATGGAGATAAACATCAAAGGAAAGGGTGAGAAAAAGTCCCAGTAAGGGTGAACAAGGGAATCAATGTACTTGTGGTATCAATAAGAACTTGAATAAAAACATAAATACATGAGCAATGAAAGAATAGGACTATCATAATGAAAATAACATGAATCATATCTTGAATATTTGGCTACAACATTTCATTTATACATTCATGAACATATCACCAAGTTCCATCCCCAAGGTGTCATAAAAATTACCAAGGTTATTCATCAAGGTATCGTAAAACTTGTCATCACTAGAGATTAATTATTTACCCAATACATTGGAGAAATATCAAGGAGAACCATTAATATGTATTTAAATTAATGTGATCCACATATATCATAACAAACCATTTTATAAATAACCCAAATATAATCAAAGAAATGGGTTTCGTGTCAAAATCATTACGTTTAAAAAGTGATTGAAAATATGATCATTATGTCATTTATAACCCATGGAAAGGGAGTGAGGGTTATATGAATGTCAATTCCAGAATAAAATACATCATATTTATATATTTATGAACACCCAAAGAAACGAAATTGGTCTGGGTATTCACATAAATAAAACAATATAATTTATGGAGAGAAAGAGATAGAAATTTTGAGGCGAAATTTCTGCAGCATAATGGCTATATAACATGGTTTTAGAAAACATTGAAAAGAGAGGGTACAAGAGTAAACCACTCATAAATAACTTATAATACAATATAAATATATAATAACATGGAGATAATAAAATGTTAAGCAAATTTTAATGACATACCACATGAAAATGAAACATGAAAGATAAGAGAAGACGTGATTCCTTTTAAGAAAAATTCAGCAGCCTAACGGCATCACATAAAAATTAAGAAAACAAATTAATGAGAGAGGAAAGGGTCTCTCAAAAATTATGCATGAAATTTATAGTAATGAGAACATATAAGAACATACCCTCAAAAAAATATATGGAAACTAGAAGACACAACATAAAGGAAGTCATGGCTTATAAGAGGAGGGTGAAAGGATCCCTTACCTTGAAGTGTAACTTCGAAAGCTTAAATGTCGGGACCTTGGGAGGCTTGAGAACACATTGGGAGGAATAATTGGGAGGTAAAAAGACCATAACTTCATTGGGGAGGATTCTGAAATGAAATGAATGAGGGAAAGTCTTGGTATTTATAGGAGAAGTAAGGGGACAAAGCATTAATTGCCAAGGGACACCTCATCGGTGGTATTGGCAAAACCATGGGCTTGACCATGGTATTTACCCATGTTATTGTACACTTGGGACACCTCATACATTGTATTACTATTCATAATTAGACCAGAATTATTGCATAATTGTTACATCCTTAATGATTTTATTAAACACCCGAAACTCAAAAACTGTATTTTTACTATTCACCGAAAATTCAACTTAGAAAAATCCCAAAATTTCACCTTCACCAAATATCGATGCTATGATTTCAAAAATGAACTCCATTTTATGAAAATATTTTCTAAATATTTTTAATTTAATTTTTAAATAAAAACAGAATTCATAAAAAATTCAACTGTTCAGAAAAATCCCAAAAAATCATCTTAACCAAATATCGATGCTCTGATTTCAAAAATGAACTCCATTTTATGAAAATATTTTTATAAATATTTTTAATTTAATTTTTAAATAAAAAACACTATTCACCCGAAAAAACTAATACTTAACCAACAATTTTTGAAACAATTATTTACCTATTTTGTTGAATCACATTACTTAATCAAGGTACCTAAATTATATTAATACTTTCTTAAGTGAAGTTACTTGATCCATTTGGTCACATTACTAATAATAAGAATAAAATCAGTATTCATAATTTACTATTCACCAAAAATTAAGTTGATCTTATTATACTCTAAATTTCCTACTGAACAAAACTGTAGAAGACCATTTCTTTAAAAATCATTACACATTATTAATTATTTAAGGTTTACATAAATATTTTAAAATATCCTTTTTCTAGAATTCATCAATAATATGCATACTATATTTATCTGGACATTTGAAAATTCACAAACTCCACCATAAGAAGTCATCACAATTTTTATTTAAATCAAAGGATTACACAAGGCACTTACGGTCTCATTACATAGCCCCTTATAACACCAGCATAGGAACTAATAGTAAGGTCTTCTAGGGTGATAAAATCTTGGGGCGTCTCGACCAACATTTCCTGAGTAGTGATTTCTATCAGCTTGAAATTCTCGTGAAGGCGATTCTGTTCCAGCTTCACACGATGAAGTTCGGCTTGGGTTTGGTCCAGAGCAAATCCCAAAGGTGCTACCTCCTTCCCCAGTTCCGTCACACGGGATTCAATTGGTCTGAGACTACTGGATGGGGCCATCAAATCTTCTTTCAATATTAATTAATCAAGATCACTTGTATTTATAGACAGTAATCGCAATATTTAGTTTCCAATGGTCTTATTGACCAACTGTCATATTAACCAATGGTCATTTAATAGTTGAAACCCAACGGTCTTATTTTAATTATACTCATTTTATTAAATGAAAAAGTTTTGTTGAGTATAAAATAAAATAACACCCAAAGTTAATAAACAAAATCTCTTCAAAATTTCGGGTTGTTACATTCTTCCCCACTCAAGAAATTATGTCCTCACAATTTTAAAATTCGGAAATATCGTTGAAAGTCCCACATCAAGAAAAGAGTCAGCAAACCCATTACTTTAAAAGAAGGAAAAGGAAGTACAAAGGTCACCCAAGTTAACCCATACTAGGATTCCATGTAGTAAAACATGGATATGGAAGAGAAAACAAAGGGTCAAGTTCTGATGGAGAGTGATAGAAAACATTAATAAGAGAAAATTAACCACAAGAAGATCACAAACTTAAGATGTGTTAAACGGTCTTTTATTACCTAGTAGGAAATGTAAACCAACAACGTTTTTGTTTTATGTTCCTTTTCATAATTTTGAGGAATTCATTTACTACATATAATAAAAATGTAAGGAAATATACTTACCTTCAAGTAAGGTTTATTCCCTTAATAAGTTTCCACCAAGACTAATCTTTTCTCCAAACAATGAACATTCAAAAAGACTTGGTCTCATAAAAATCACAAGAATCATATTCTAGAGAATCACATAATCTACAAAAGAATAACTATATTTTTCCCTTGTCTTTAGTCATCAACTAAAACTAAAATGGTTATTACGAGATCATATAATCCAAAAAAAGGATAATCCTTTATAAAAAGAAATATGACTATTAATCTCCAAAATTCAAAAAAAGTACCCAAAGTAACAGAAAGACCATTCAATACACAATCATCCTTAAAATTATTCAGAATAATCCAAACTATGTTTGGAAGCCAAAACTTAGAAGGATTTAATCACATAGTCTTCCCCAATAAATCTTAACATTTATCTCTAAATAACATCGACTACTATTAAAGTATTATACTAAATTATAATTAACCTATTCACATATTCTCTATGATAGGTTCATAATTTTCTAGAAATAACAAAAATCAACATATGTCCATAATAAATACATAAATTCTTACAAAAAAATTCAACCATTCCTCCTCAATTTAAATCAAGTAGTATTTTATTTCCCTTGGGCATATAGTACTCCAAAAGGGAAAACATAGTCCAAAATAACCTTTATCATTTAATCACCAAATCATTTTCTTTTACAAAAGATATCCATTTGATAAAACATAATTTTCCAAAATCATCTTATTCTTGATCCATAAAAATAGCAGGTGTATTAGTTAGTCCGAAGGGCATAACAACAAACTCGTAATTCCCATATCATTATTGGAAGTTAGTTTTTGGAATATCATCTTTCTTAACCCTCAATTGATGATAACCAGAACAAAGATCAATCTTAGAGAGGAATTAAGCCCCATGAAGTTGGTCAAATAAGTCATCAATTCTTGGAAGAGAGTATTTCTTCTTCACTGTGATCCCATCCAGTTCTCTATAATCAATGCATAGCTGCATTGATCCATCCTTATTCTTCACAAATAGAACTGGTACTCCCCAAAGAGACACACCTAGTCAGATAAACCCATTCTCCAAAATATCTTGGATTTGTTTCTTTAGTTCCTCTACCTATACATTTTATATCCTATAGGGGGTCTTTGACATCGGATGAGATCCAGGTATGAGTTCAATGGAGAACTTTACCTCTCTTTCTAAGGGAGGTCCAAGTAACTCCTCAGGAAATACGTCAACGTATTCCTAGATGATGGGGAAATTTTCAAAAAGAATAAATACTTCGTGAGAAACTTATTTCATTTACGGATCTTTTAACTAAAAAGGATTTTATGTCTTAATACTTCATTCTTATATAATTACATTTTTCTATAATTCCTTCAAAATGATTCATAAAAAGCATGTGATTAACCAAACGTATCCCCTGGGAGTGTAGTAACAAAGAGTGTAGTAAGGCCTATTGTTTTGTACCATTTCCTATTTGATTCTAGATCAAAGGGGTGTTTTAGGGTTTTACCCCTATGTACATCTATGCCAGAGCCACCTCTGTCTGCTCATATCCAGACAGGGATGTATTTTCTTAATAAACCACTTACTTAATACTCACCCAAATACCAGAAAGATTTCCTATATTGAAACTTTTCTATATGGTTCTTCCTAAAGTTTTCATATCCTAATTTCCATAAATAACTAAACTTTCCTTTGATACCAACTATGGAATCTTTCCTTTTTGATATATAACTTTTCCTTACATTTTACAAACAGAGGATCTTTAAAGTCTAGTGTCTTGGATATCAGGAACATAATACATGAAAACAATATAAAATATTCTTCTAAACCACTTGTAAGGCTTCATAAAAGGTTCATACTATGTATATTTACTACATCTCATATTCTGGAGATATACATAAAAGGAAAGGGTGATCAGAAGGCCCAGTAAGGGTAAACAGGGGAATCAATGTACTTGTGGTATCAATAAAAACTTGAATAAAAACATAAAGACATGAAAAATGAAAGAATAGGAATATCATAATGAAAATAACATGAATAATATCTTGAATATTTGGCTACATAATTTCATTTAGACATTCATGAACATATCACCATGTTCCATCCCCAAGGTGTCATAAAAATTACCAAGGTTATTCACTAATGTATCGTAAAACTTTTCATCTCTAGAGATTAATTCTTTTCCCAATGCATTGGAGAGATATTATGGTGCACCCTAAATATTTATTTAATTTCATGTGATCCACATATATCATAACACAATATTTCATAAATAACCCAAATATAATCAAAGAAATGGGTTTCGTGTCAAAATCTGGACGTTTAAAAAGAGCTTGAAAATATGATCATTATGTCATTTATAAACCATGGAAAGGGAGTGAGGGTTATATGTATGTAAATTAAATAATAAAATACATAATATTTATATATTTATGAACACACAAAGAAACAAAATTGGTGTGGGTATTCCAATAAATAAAACAAGATAATTTCTGGTGAGAAAGAGATAGAAATTTTGAGGTGAAATTTCTGCAGCATAACGGCTATATAACATGGTTTTAGAAAACATTGAAAAGAGAGGGTACAAGAGTAAAAAACTCATAAATAACTTATAATACAATATAAATATATAATAACATGGAGATAATAACATGGTATGTAAATTTTAATGACATACCACATGAAAAGGAAACATGAAAGAAAAGAGAAGATGTGATTCCTTTTACGAAAAATTTGGCAGCCTAACGGCGTCACATAAAATTTCAGAAAACAAATTGATGAGAGAGAAAAGGGTCTCTCAAAAATTAAACATGAAATGGAAACTAATGAAACATATAAGAACATACCCACAGAAAAAATAGATGGAAACTAGAAGACACAACATAAAGGAAGTCATGGCTTAAAAGAGGAGGGTGAAAGGATCCCTTACCTTGAAGAGTAACTTTGAAATCTTGAAGGTCGGGACCTTGGGAGGCTGGAGGGAACCTTGTGAGGACTCCTTGGGAGGTAAAGAGACCATAAATTTATTGGGGAGGATTTAGAAATGAAATTAATGAGGGAAAGGCTTGGTATTTATAGGAGAAGTGAGGGGACAAAGCATTAATTACCAAGGGACACCTCATCGGTGGTATTGGAAAAACCATGGGCTTGCCCATGGTATTTTCCCATGTTATTGTCCACTTGGGACACCTCATACCTTATCTTACTATTCATAAGTAAACCATAATTATTGCATAACTATTACATCCTTAATTATTTCATTAAACACCCGAAACTCAAAAACTGTATTTTTACTATTCACCAAAAATTCAACTTAGAAAAATCCCAAAATTTCACCTTAACCAAATATCAGTGCTCTGATTTCAAAAATGAACTCCATTTTAGGAAAATAATTTTCTAAATATTTTTATTTTAATTTTTAAATAAAAATACAATTCATTGAAAATTCAACTGTTTAGAAAAATCCCAAAAAATCATCTTAACCAAATATCGATGCTCTTATTTCAAAAATGAACTCCATTTTATGAAAATAATTTTCTAAATATTTTTAATTTAATTTTTAAATAAAAAACATTATTCACCCGAAAAAACTAATACTTAACCAATAATTTATGAAACATGTATTTACCTATTTTGTTGAATCACATTACTTAATCAAGGTACCTAAATTATATTAATACTTTCTTAAGTGAAGTTACTTAATCCATTAGGTCACATTACTAATCATAAGAATAAAATCACTATTCATAATTTACTATTCACCAAAAATTAAGTTGATCTTATTAGACTCTAAATTTCATACTGAACACTACTGTAGAAGACCATTTTTTTGAAAATCATTACACATTATTAATTATTTAAGGTTTACATAAATATTTTAAAATATACTTTTTCTAGAATTCGTCAATAATATGCATACTATATTTATCTGGACATTTGAAAATTCACAAAATCCACCATAAAAAGACATCAAAATTTTTATTTAAATCAAAGGATTACAAAAGGCAGTAACGGTCTCATTACATAACCCCTTATAACACCACCATAGGACCTAATAGTAAGGTATGCTAGGGTGATAGAATCTTGGGGCGGCTCGACCAACATTTCCTGAGTAGTGATTTCTATCAGCTTGAAATTCTCATGAAGGTGATTATGTTCCAGGTTCACACGATAAATTTCATCTTGGGTTTGGTCCAGAGAAAAGGCCAAAGGTGCTACCTCCTTCCCGAGTTCCATCAGATGGGATTCGATTGGTCCGAGACTACTGGATGGGGCCATCGAATCTTCTTTCTATATTAATTAATCAAGATCACTTGTATTTATAGACAATAATTGCAACATTTAGTTTCCAATGGTCTTATTGACCAACTTTCATATTAACCAATGGTCATTTAAAAGTTGAAACCCCACGGTCTTATTTTAATTATACTCATTTTATAAAATGAAAAAGTTTTGTTGAGTATAAAATAAAATAACACTCAAAGTTAAGAAACAAAATTTATTCAAAATTTCGGGTTGTTACATTCTTCCCCCCTCAAGAAATTGTGTCCTCATAATTTTAAAATTCGGAAATATCATTGAAAGTCCCACATCAAGAAAAGATTCAGTAAAACCATTACTTTAAAAGAAGGAAAAGGAAGTACAAAGGTCACCCAAGTTAACCCATACTAGGATTCCAAGTAGGAAAACATGGATATGGAAGAGAAAAAAAGGGTCAAGTTCTGATGGAGAGTGATAGAAAACATTAATAGGAGAAAATTAACCACAAGAAGATCACAAACTTAAGATGTGTTAAACGGTCTTTGATTACCCAGTAGGAAACTTAAACCAACAACCTTTTTGTTTTACATTCCTTTTCATAATTTTGAGGAATTCATTTACTACATAGAATAAATATATAAGGAAATATACTTACCTTCAAGTAGAGTTTCTTCCTTTAAAAAGTTTCCACAAAAAATAATCTTTTCTCCAAACAATGAGCATTCAAAAAGACTTGGTCTCATAAAAATCACAAGAATCATCTTCTAGAGAATCACATAATCTACAAAAGAATAATTATATTTTTCAATTTCCTTTAGTCATCAACTAAATCTAAAATGGTTATTACGATATCATATAATCCCCAAAAAGAATAATCCTTTATAAAAATAAATATGACTATTAATCTCCAAAATTCAACAAAAAGTACCCAAAGTTCCATAAATACCATTCATTACACAATCATCCTTAAAATTATTCAGAATAATCCAAACTATGTTTGGAAGCCAAAATTTAGAAGGATTTAATCACATAGTCTACCCCAATAAATCTTAACATTTATCTCCAAATAACATCAACTACTATTAAAGTATTATACTAAAGTGTAATTAACCTATTCACATATTCTCTATTCTAGGTTAATAATTTTCTAGAAATAACAAAAATCACCATATGTCCACAATAAATACATAAATTCTTACAAAAAAATTCAACCATTCCTCCTCAATTTAAATCAAGTAGTATTTTATTTCCCTTAGGTATATAGTACTCCAAAAGAGAAAACATCATCCAAAATAACCTTTATCATTTAATCACCAAATCATTTTCCTATATAAAAGATATCCATTTGATAAAACATAAGTTTCCAAAATCAGCTTATTCTTGATCCATAAAAATAGCAGGTGCATTAGTCAGTCTGAAGGGAATAACAACAAACTCATAATGCCCATATCATTATTGGAAGTTAGTTTTTGGAATATCATCATTATTCACCCTCAATTGATGATAACCAAAAAATTGATCAATCTTAGAGAGGAATTGAGCCCCATGAAGTTGGTCAAATAAGTCATCAATTCTTGGAAGAGATTATTTTTTCTTCACTATGATCCCATACAGTTCTCTATAATCAATGCATAGATGCATCAATCCATCTTTATTCTTCACAAATAGAACTGGTACTCCCCAAAGAGACACACTTAGTCAAATAAACCCATTCTCCAAAAGATCTTGGAGTTGTTTCTTTAATTCCTCTAGCTCCACATTTTCTATCCTATAGGGGGTCTTTGACATCGGATGAGATCCAGGTATGAGTTCAATGGAGAACTCTACCTCTCTTTCTAAGGGAGGTCCGGGTAACTCCTCAGGAAAGACGTCAACATATTCCTAGATGATGGGGACATTTTCTAAAAGAATAAATACTTCGTGAGAAACTTATTTCATTTACGGATCTTTTAACTAAAAAGTATTTTATGTCTTAAAACTTCATGCTTATACAATTTCATTTTTCTATAATTCCTTCATAATGATTCATAAAAAGCATGCAATTAACTAAACATATCCCCTAGGAGTGTCGTAACCAAGAGTGCAGCAAGGCCTGTTTTTGTGTACCATTTCCCATTCGATTCTAGCTCAAAGCGGTGTTTTAGGGTTTTACCCCTATGTACATCTGTGCCAGAGCCACCTCTATCTGCTCATATCCAGACAGGGATATATTTTCTTGATAAACCACCTACGTAATACTCACCTAAATACCAGGAAGATTTCCTATATTTACACTTTTCTATATGGTTCTTCCTAAAGTTTTCATATCCTAATTTCCATAAATAACTAAACTTTCCTTTGATACCAACTATGGAATCTTTCCTTTTTGATACATAACTTTTCATTACATTTTACAAACAGAGGATATTTAAAGTCTAGTGTCTTGGATATCAGGAACATAATACATAAAAACAACATAAAACATTATTCTAAACCACTTGTAAGGCTTCATAAAAGGTTCATCCTATGTACATTTACTACATCTCATATTCTAGAGATAGACATCAAAGTAAAGGGTGAGCAGAAGGCCCAGTAAGGGTAAACAAGAGAATCAATGTACTTGTGGTATCAATAAAAACTTGAATAAAAACATAAAGACATGAACAATGAAAGAATAAGAATATAATAATGAAAATAACATGAATCATATCTTCAATATTTGGATAAATAATTTCATTTAGACATTCATGAACATATCACCAAGGTCCATCCCCAAGGTGTCATAAAAATTACCAAGGTTATTCACTAAGGTATTGTAAAACTTGTCATCTCTAGAGATTAATTCTTTTACCAATGCATTGGAGAGATATTAGGGTGCACCCTTAATATTTACTTACTTTCATGTGATCCAAATATATCATAACAAAACATTTCATAAATAACCCAAATAGAATCAAATAAATGGGTTTCGTGTCAAAATCAGGATGTTTAAAAAGAGCATGAAAATATGATCATTATGTCATTTATAACCCATGGAAATGGAGTGAGGGTTATATGTATGTCAATTAAATAATCAAATACATCATATTTATATATTTATGAACACCCAAAGAAGCAAAATTGGTCTGGGTATTCCAATAAATAAAACAAGATAATTTCTGGTGAGAAAGAGATAGAAATTTTGAGGCGAAATTTCTGCAGCATAACGGCTATATAACATGGTTTTAGAAAACATTGAAAAGAGAGGGTACAAGAGTAAACAACTCATAAATAACTTATAATAAAATATAAATATATAATAACATGGAGATCATAACATGGTTTGGAAATTTTAATGACATACCACATGAAAAGAAAACATGAAAGAAAAGAGAAGACGTGATTCCTTTTACGAAAAATTCGGCAGCCTAACGACGTCACATAAAATTTCATAAAACAAATTGATGAGAGCGGAAAGGGTATCTCAAAAATTAAACATGAAATGGAAAGTAATGAGAACATATAAGAACATACCCACAAAAAAAATAGATGGAAACTAGAAGACACAACATAAAGGAAGTCCTGGCTTAAAAAAGGAGGGTGAAAGGATCCCTTACCTTGAAGAGTAACTTAGAAAGCTTGAAGGTTGGGACCTTGGGAGGCTGGAGGGCACCTTGGGAGGACTCCTTGGGAGGTAAAGAGACCATAAATTTGTTGGGGAGTATTTAGAAATGAAATGAATGAAGGAAAGGGTCGGTATTTATAGAAGAAGTGAGGGGACAAAGCATTAATTGCAAAGGGACACCTCATCGGTGCTATTGGAAAAACCATGGGCTTTACCATGGTATTTTCCCATGTTATTGGCCAATTGGGGCACCTCATACCTTATCTTACTATTCATAAGTAAACTAGAATTATTTCATAATTATTACATCCTTAATGATTTCATTAAACACCCAAAACTCAAAAAATGTATTTTTACTATTCACTGAAAATTCAACTTAGAAAAATCCCAAAATTTCACCTTAACCAAATATTTGTGCTCTGATTTCAAAAATGAACTCCATTTTAGAAAAATAATTTTCTAAATATTTTTAATTTAATTTTTAAATAAAAACACAATTCATTGAAAATTCAACTGTTCAGAAAAATCCCAAAAATTCATCTTAACCAAATATCGATACTCTGATTTCAAAAATGAACTCCATTTTATGAAAATAATTTTCTAAATATTTTTAATTTAATTCATAAATAAAAAACACAATTCACCCGAAAAAACTAGTACTTAACCAATAATTTCTGAAACAATTATTTACCTATTTTTTTGGATCACATTACTTAATCAAGGTACCTAAATTATATTAATACTTTCTTAAGTGAAGTTACTTAATCCATTTGTTCACATTACTAATCATAAGAATAAAATCACTATACATAATTTACTATTCACCAAAAATTAAGTTGATCGTATTGGACTCTAAATTTCATACTGAACACTACTGTAGAAGACCATATTTTTGAAAATCATTACACATTATTAATTATTTAAGGTTTAGATAAATATTTTAAAGTATCCTTTTTCTAGAATTCATCAATAATGTGCATACTATATTTATCTGTACATTTGAAAATTCACAAACTCCAACATAAGAAGACATCGCAATATTTATTTAAATAAAGGATTACACAAGGCAGTTACGGTCTTCTTACATAGCCCCTTATAACACCAGCATAGGACCAAAGTGTAAGGTGTGCTAGGGTGATAGAATCTTGGGGCGGATCGACCAACATTTCCTGAGTAGTGATTTCTATCAGCTTGAAATTCTCGTGAAGGAGATTCTATTCCAACTTCACACGATGAAGTTCGGCTTGGATTTGGTCCAGAGAAAAGCCCAAAGGTGCTACCTCCTTCCCGAGTTCCGTCAGATGGGATTCGATCGGCCTGAGACTACTGGATGGGGCCATTGAATCTTCATTATATATTAATTAATCAAGATCACTTGTATTTATAGACAATAATCGCAACATTTAGTTTCCAACAGTCATATTGACCAACTTTCATATTAACCAACGGTCATTTAATAGTTGAAACCCAACGGTCTTATTTTAATTATACTCATTTTATTAAATGAAAAAGTTTTGTTGAGTATAAAATAAAATAACACACAAAGTTAAGAAACAAAATTTATTCAAAATTTCGGGTTTTTACATTCTTCCCCCCTCAAGAAATTGTGTCCTCACAATTTTAAAATTCGGAAATATTTTTTAAAGTCCCACATTGAGAAAAGAGTCAGTAAAACCATTACTTTAAAAGAAGGAAAAGGAAGTACAAAGGTCACCCAAGTTAAACCATACTAGGATTCCGTGTAGGAAAACATGGATATGAAAGAGAAAACAAAGGGTCAAGTTCTAATAGAGAGTGATAGAAAACATTAATAGGAGAAAATTAACCACAAGAATATCACAAACTTCAGATGTGTTAAATGGTCTTTGATTACCCGGTAGGAAACGTAAACCAACAAAGTTTTTGTTCTAAATTCCTTTTCATAATTTTGAGGAATTCATTTACTAAATAAAATAAAAATATAAGGAAATATACTTACCTTCCAGTAGAGTTTCTTCCCTTAATAAGTTTCCACCTAGACTAATCTTTTCTCCAAATAATGAGCATTCAAGAAGACTTGGTCTCATAAAAAGCACAAGAATAATCTTCTAGAGAATAACATAATATACAAAAGAATAAATATATTTTTTCCTTGTCTTTAGTAATCAAATAAAACTAAAATAGTTATTACGAGATCATATAATCCCCAAAAAGGATAATCCTTTATAAAAAGAAATATGACTATTAATCTCAAAAATTCAACAAAAAGTACCCAAAGTTCCAGAAAGACCATTCAATACACAATCATACTTAAAATTATTCAGAATAATCCAAACTAAGTTTGGAAGCCAAAACTTAGAAGGATTTAATCACATAGTCTTCCCCAATAAATCTTAACATTTATCTCCAAATAACATCAAGTACTATTAAAGTCTCATACTAAAGTATAATTGACCTATTCACATATTCTCTATGATAGGTTCATAATTTTCAATAAATAACACAAATCACCATATGTCCACAATAAATAAATAAATTCTTACAAAAAAAATTCAACCATTCCTCCTCAATTTAAATAAAGTAGTATTTTATTTCCCTTAGGCATATAGTACTCCAAAAGAGAAAACATCATCCAAAATAAACTTTTTCATTTAATCAACAAATCATTTTCCTATACAAAGGATATCCATTTGATAAAACATAAGTTTGCAAAATCAACTTATTCTTGATCCATAAAAATAGCAGGTGAATTAGTCAGTCTGAAGGGCATAACAAAAAACTCATAATGCCCATATCATGATTGGAAGGTAGTTTTTGGAATATCATCATTCTTCACACTCAATTGATGATAACCAGAACGAAGATCAATCTTAGAGAGGAATTGGGCCCCATGAAGTTGGTCAAATAAGTCATCAATTCTTGGAAGAGAGTATTGGTTCTTCAGTGTGATCCCATCTAGTTCTCTATAATCAATTCATAACTACATTGATCTATCCTTATTCTTTACAAAGAGAACCGGTACTCCCCAAAGAGACACACTTAGTCAGATAAAACTATTCTCTAAAAGATCTTGGAGTTGTTTCTTTAATTCCGCTAGCTCCACATTTTCCATCCTATAGGGGGTCTTTGACATTGGATGAGATCCAGTTATGAGTTCAATGGAGAACTCTACCTCTCTTTCTGAGGGAGGTCCGGGTAACTCCTTAGTAAATACGTCAACATATTCCTAAACGATGGGGACATTTTCTAAAAGAATAAATACTTCTTGAGAAACTTATTTCATTTATGGATCTTTTAACTAAAAATGATTTTATGTCTTAAAACTTCTTTCTTCGACAATTACATTTTTCTATAATTCCTTCATAATGATTCATAAAAAGCATGCGATTAACCAAACATATACACTGGGAGTGTCGTAACCAAGAGTTCAGTAAGGCCCGTTGTTGTGTACCATTTCTCGTTCGAGTCTAGCTCAAAGTGGTGTTTTTAGGTTTTGCCCCTATATACATCTGTGCCAGATCCACCTCTACCTACCCGTATCTAGACAGGGATGTATTTGCTTGATAAACCACTTACTTAATACTCATCCAAATACCAGAAAGATTTCTTATATTGAAACTTTTCTATATGGTTCTTCCTAAAGTTTTCATATCCTAATTTCCATAAATAACTAAACTATCCTTTGATACCAACTATGGAATCTTTCCTTTTTGATAAATAACTTTTCATTACATTTTACAAAGAGAGGATCTTTAAAGTCTAGTGTCTTGGATATCAGGAACATAATACATGAAAACAACATAAAAAATTATTTTAAACCACTTTTAAGGCTTCATAAAAGTTTCATCCTATGTACATTTACTACATCTCATATCCTGGAGATAGACATTAAAGGAAAGGGTGAGTAGAAGTCCCAGTAAGGGTAAACAAGGGAATCAATGTACTTGTGGTGTCAATAAGAACTTGAATAAAAACATAAACACATGAGCAATGAAATAATAGGCATATCATAATGAAAATAACATGAATCATATCTTGAATATGTGGCTACAACATTTCATTTAGACATTCATGAACATATCACCAAGGTCAATCCCCAAGGTGTCATAAAAATTACCAAAGTTATTCACTAAGGTATCGTAAAACTTGTCATATCTAGAGATTAATTCTTTACCCAATGCATTAGAGCGATATTAGGGTGATCCCTTAATATTTCTTTAATTTAATGTGAGCCACATATATCATAACAAAACATTTCATAAATAACCCAAATAGAATCAAAGAAATGGGTTTTGTGTCAAAATCTGGACGTTTAAAAAGAGATTGAAAATATGATCATTATGTCATTTATAACCAATGGAAAGGGAGTGAGGGTTATATGTATGTCAATTAAATAATAAAATAAATCATATTTATATATTTATGAACACCCAAAGAAACAAAATTGGTCTGGGTATTCCAATAAATGAAACAAGAGAATTTCTTGTGAGAAATAGATAGAAATTTTGAGGCAAAATTTCTGCAGCATAATGGCTATATAACATGGTTTTAGAAAACATTGAAAAGAGAGGGTACAAGAGTAAACAACTCATAAAAAACTTATAATACAATATAAATATATAATAACATGGAGATAATAACATGGTATGGAAATTTTAATGACATACCACATGAAAAGGAAACCTGAAAGAAAAGAGAAGACGTGATTCCTTTTACGAAAAATTCGGCAGCCTAACGACGTCACATAAAATTTCAGAAAACAAATTGATGAGAGCGGAAAGGGTATCTAAAAAATTAAACATGAAATGTAAAGTAATGAGAAAATATAATAACATACCCACAGCAAAAATATATGGAAACTAGAAGACACAACATAAAGGAAGTCATGGCTTAAAAGAGGAGGGTGAAAGGATCCCTTACCTTGAAGAGTAACTTCGAAAGCATGAAGTTTGGGACCTTGTGAGGATGGAGGGAACCTTGGGGGGACTCCTTGGGAGGTAAAGAGACCATAAATTCGTTGGGGAGGATTTAGAAATCAAATGAATGAGGGAAAGCCTTGGTATTTATAGGATAAGTGAGGGGACAAAGCATTAATTGCCATGGGACACCTCATCGGTGGTATTGGAAAACCCATGGGATTTCCCGTGGTATTTTCCCATGTTATTGGTCACTTGGGACACCTCATACCTTATCTTAATATTCATAAGTAGACCAGAATTATTTCATAATTATTACATCCTTAATGATTTCATTAAACACCTGAAACTCTAAAACTGTATTTTTACTATTCACTGAAAATTCAACATAGAAAAATCCCAAAATTTCACCTTAACCAAATATTGATGCTCTGATTTTAAAAATGAACTCCATTTTATGAAAATAATTTTCTAAATATTTTTAATTTAATTTTTAAATAAAAACACAATTCATTGAAAATTCAACTGTTCAGAAAAATCCCAAAAATTAATCTTAACCAAATATCGTTGCTCTGATTTCAAAAATGAACACCATTTTATGAAAATAATTTTCTAAATATTTTTAATTTAATTTTTAAATAAAAAACACTATTCACCTGAAAAAAACTGATACTTAACCAATAATTTCTGAAACATTTATTTACCTATTTTGTTGAATAACATTACTTAATCAAGGTACCTAAATTATATTAATACTTTCTTAAGTGATGTTAATTAATCTATTTGGTCACATTACTAATCATAAGAATAAAATCACTATTCATAATTTATTATTCACCAAAAATTAATTGGATATTATTAGACTCTAAATTTCATAGTAAACACAACTGTAGAAGACTATTTTTTTGAAAATCATTACACATTATTAATTATTTAAGGTTTACATAAATATTTTAAAATATCTTTTTTCTAGAATTCATCAATAATGTGCATACTATATTTATCTGGACATTTCAAAATTCACAAACTCCACCATAAGAAGACATCACAATATTTATTTAATCAAAGGATTACAAAAGGCAGTTACGGTCTCATTACATAGCCCCTTATAACACCAGCATAGGACCTAAGAGTAAGGTGTGCTAAGGTGATAGAATCTTGGGGCGGCTCGACCAATATTTCCTGAGTAGTGATTTCTATCAGCTTGAAATTCTCATGAAGTCGATTCCGTTCCAGCTTCACACGATGAAGTTCGGCTTGGGTTTGGTCCAGAGCAAAACCCAAAGGTGCTACCTCCTTCCCAAGATCCGTCAGATGGGCTTCGATCATCCTGAGATTACTAAATGGGGACATCGAATCTTCTTTATATATTAATTAATAAATATCACTTTTATTTATAGACAATAATCGCAACATTTAGTTTCCAATGGTCATATTGACCAACTATCATATTAACCAACGGTCATTTAACAGTTGAAACCCAATGGTATTATTTTAATTATACTCATTTTATAAAATGAATTTTTTTTGAGTATAAAATAAAATAACACACAAAGTTAAGAAAAAAAAATTATTCAAAATTTTGGGTTGTTACATTCTTCCCCCCTCCAGAAATTGTGTCCTCGCAATTTTAAAATTCGGAAATATTGTTTAAAGTCCAACATCGAGAAAAGAGTCAGTAAAACCATTACTTTAAAAGAAGGAAAAAGAAGTAAAAAGGTCACCCAAGTTAACCCATACTAGGATTCCATGTAGTAAAACATGGATATAGGAGAGAAAACAAAGTGTCAAGTTCTAATGAAGAGTGATAGAAAACATTAATTGGAGAAAATTAACCACTAGAGGATCACAAACTTAAGATGTGTTAAACGGTATTTGATTACCCAGTAGGAAACGTAGACCAACAACGTTTTTGTTTTACGTTCCTTTTCATAATTTTGATGAATTAATTTACTACATAGAATAAAAATATATGGAAATATACTTAACATTAAGTAGAGTTTCTTCCCTTAATAAGTTTTCACCAAGACTAATCTTTTCTCCAAAAAATGAGCATTCAAGAAGAATTGGTCTCATAAAAAGCACAATAATCATCTTCTAGAGAATCACATAATCTACAAAATGATAACTATATTTTTCCCTTGTCTTTAGTCATCAACTAAAACTAAAATGGTTATTACGAGATCATATAATCCCCAAAAAGGATAATCCTTTATAAAAAGAAATATGACTATTAATCTCCAAAATTCAACAAAAAGTACCCAAAGTTCTAGAAAGACCATTCAATACACAATTATCCTTAAAATTATTCAGAATAATCCAAACTAAGTTTGGAAGCCAAAACTTAGAAGGATTTAATCACATAGTCTTCACCAATAAATCTTAACATTTATCTCCAAATAACATCGACTACTATTAAAGTCTCATACTAAAATGTAATTAACCTATTCACATATTCTTTGTGCTAGGTTCGTAATTTTCTAGAAATAACACAAATCACCATATATCCACAATAAATACATAAATTCTTACAAAAAAAATTCAACCATTCCTCCTCAATTTAAATCAAGAAGTATTTTATTTCCCTTAGGCATATAGTACTCCAAAATAGAAAACATCGTCCAAGAAAAACTTTATCATTTAATCACCAAATCATTTTCCTATACAAAGGATATCCATTTGATAAAACATAAATTTCCAAAATCAGATTTTTCTTGATCCATAAAAATATCAGCGCATTAGTCAGTCAGAACGGCATAACAACAAACTCATAATTCCCATATCATGATTGGAAGGTAGTTTTTGGAATATCATCATTCTTCACCCTCAATTGATGATAACCATAACGAAGATCAATCTTAGAGAGGAATTGGGCCCCATGAATTTGGTCAAATAATTCATCAATTCTTAGAAGAGAGTATTTTTTCTTCATTGTGATCCCATCCAGTTCTCTATAATCAATGCATAACTGCATCGATCCATCCTTATTATTCATAAAGAGAACTGGTACTCCCCAAAGAGACACACTTAGTCAGATAAACCCATTCTCCAAAAGATCTTGGAGTTGTTTCTTTAATTACTCTAGCTCCACATTTTCCATCCTATACGGGGTCTTTGACATTGGATGAGATCCAGGTATGAGTTCAATGGAGAACTCTACCTCTCTTTATGAGGGAGGTCTAGGTAACTCCTCAGGAAATACGTCAATGTATTCCTAGACGATGGGGACATTTTCTAAAATAATAAATAATTCTTGAGAAACTTATTTTATTTATGGATATTTTAACTAAAAAGGATTTTATGTCTTAAAACTTCTTGCTTAGACAATTACATTTTTCTATAATTCCTTCATAATGATTCATAAAAAGTATGCGATTAACCAAAAATATCCCCTAGGAGTGTCGTATCCAAGAGTGAAGCAAGGCCCATTCTTGTGTACCATTTCTCGTTCGAGTCTAGCTCAAAGCGGTGTTTTCGGGTTTTACCCCTATATACATTTGTGCCAGAGCCACCTCTACCTTCTCGTATCCAGACAGGGATGTATTTTCTTGATACACCACTTACTTAATACTCACCAAAATACCAAGAATATTTCCTATATTGAAACTTTTCTATGGTTCTTCCTAAAGTTTTCATATCCTAATTCCCATAAATAACTAAACTATCCTTTGATAGCAACTATGGAATTTTGCCTTTTTGATACATAACTTTTCATTACATTTTACAAACAGAAGATCTTTAAAGTCTAGTGTCTTGGATACCAGGAACATAATACATGAAAACAACATAAAATATTCTTCTAAACCACTTGTAAGGCTTCATAAAAGGTTCATCCTATGTACATTTACTACATCTCATATCCTGGAGATAGACATCAAAGTAAAGGGTGAGTAGAAGGCCCAATAAGTGTAAACAAGGGAATCAATGTACTTGTGGTATCAATAAGAACTTGAATAAAAACATAAAGACATGAGAAATGAAATAATAGGCATATCCTAATGAAAATAACATGAATCATATCTTGAATATGTGGCTACAACATTTCATTTAGACATTCATGAACATATCACCAAGTTCCATCCACAAGGTGTCATAAAAATTACCAAGGTTATTCACTAAGGTATCGTAAAACTTGTCAGCTCTAGAGATTAATTCTTTTCCCAATGCATTGGAGCGCTATTAGGTTGAACCCTTAATATTTATTTAATTTAATGTGAGCCACATATATCATAACAAAACATTTCATAAATAACCCAAATAGAATCAATGAAATGGGTTTTGTGTCAAAATTTGGACGTTTAAAAAGAGCTTGAAAATATGATCATTGTGTCATTTATAACCCATGGAAAGGGAGTGAGGGTTATATGTATGTAAATTACATAATGAAATACATAATATATATATATATATTTATTAACACCCAAAGAAACAAAATTGGTCTGGGTATTCCAATAAATAAAACAAGAGAATTTCCGGTGAGAAAGAGATAGAAATTTTGAGGTGAAATTTCTACAGCATAACCGCTATATAACATGGTTTTAGAAAAAATTGAAAAGAGAGGGTACAAGAGTAAACAACTCATAAATAACTTATAATACAATATAAATATATAATAACATGGAGATAAAAACTTGGTATGGAAATTTTAATTACATACCACATGAAAAGGAAACAAGAAAGAAAAGAGAAGACGTGATTCCTTTTACGAAAAATTTGGCAGCCTAACGACATCACATAAAATTTCAGAAAAAAAATTGATAAGAGCAGAAAGGGTCTCTCAAAAATTAAACATGAAATGGAAAGTAATTATAACATATAAGAACATACCTAGAGCAAAAATAGATGGAAACTAGAAGACACAACATAAAGAAAGTCATGGCTTAAAAGAGGAGGGTGAAAGGATCCCTTACCGTGAAGAGTAACTTCAAAATCATAAAGTTAGGGACCTTGGGAGGCTGGAGAGAACCTTGGGAGGACTACTTGGGAGGTAAAGAGACCATAAATTTGTTGGAGAGGATTTAGAAATGAAATGAATGAGTGAAAGGCTTGGTATTTATAGGAGAAGTGAGGGGACAAAGCATTAATTGCCAAGGGACACCTCATCAGTGGTATTGGCAAAACCATGGGCTTGCCCATGGTATTTTCCCATGTTATTGGCCACTTGGGACACCTCATACATTATCTAACTATTCATAAGAATACCAGAATTATTTCATAGTTATTACATCCTTAATGATTTCATTAAACACCCTAAACTCAAAAACTGTATTTTTACTATTCACCGAAAATTCAACTTAGAAAAATCCCAAAATTTCACCTTAACCAAATATCTATGCTCTAATTTCAAAAATGAACTCCATTTTATGAAAATAATTTTCTAAATATTTTTAATTTAATTTTTAAATAAAAACACAATTCATTGAAAATTCAACTATTCAGAAAAATCCCAAAAATTAATCTTAACCAAATATTGATGCTCTGATTTCAAAAATGAACTCCATTTTATGAAAATAATTTTCTAAATATTTTTCATTTAATTTTTAAATAAAAAGAAACTATTCACTCAAAAAAACTAATACTTAACCAATAATTTCTAAAACAGTTATTTACCTATTTTGTTGAATCACGTTACTTAATCAAGGTACCTAAATTATATTAATACCTTCTTAAGTGAAGTTACTTAATCCATTTGGTCACATTAATAATCATAAGAATAAAATCACTATTCATAATTTATTATTCACCAAAAATTAATTTGATCTTATTAGACTCTAAATTTCATACGGAACACAACTGTAGAAGACCATTTTTTTGAAAATCATTACACATTATTAATTATTTAAGGTTTACATAAATATTTTAAAATATCCTTTTTCTAGAATTAATCAATAATATGCATACTATATTTATCTGGACATTTGAAAATTCACAAACTACACCATAAGAAGACATCATAATTTTTATTTAAATCAAAGGATTACACAAGGCAGTTACGGTCTCGTTACATAGACCCTTATAACACCAGCATAGGACCTAAGAATAAGGTGTGCTAGGGTGATAGAATCTCGGGTCAGATCAACCAACATTTCCTGAGTAGTGATTTCTATCAACTTGAAATTCTCGTTAAGGCGATTCTGTTCCAGTATCACACGATGAAGTTCGGCTTGGGTTTGGTCTAGAGCAAAGCCCAAAGGTGCTACCTCCTTCCCGAGTTCCATCAGATGGGCTTCGATCGGCCCAAGACTACTGGATGGAGCCATAGAATCTTCTCTCTATATTAATTAATCAATATCACTTGTATTTATAGACAATAATCACAACATTTAGTTTCCAAAGGTCATATTGACCGACTGTCATATTAACCAACGGTCATTTAACAGTTGAAACCCAACTGTCTTATTTTAATTATACTCATTTTATTAAATTAAAAAGTTTTGTTGAGTATAAAATAAAATAACACACAAAGTTAAGAAACAAAATTTATTCAAAATTTTGTGTTCTTACATTCTTCCCCCCTCACGAAATTGTGTCCTCGCAATTTTAAAATTCAGAAATATTGTTGAAAGTCCCACATTGAGAAAAGAGTCAGTAAAACCATTACTTTAAAAGAAGGAAAAGGAAGTACAAAGGTCACCCAAGTTAACCCATACTGGGATTCCATGTAGGAAAACATGGATACGGAAGAGAAAAAAAAGGTCAAGTTCAGATGGAGAGTGATAGAAAACATTAATTGGAGAAAATTAACCACAAGAAGATCACAAACTTAAGATGTGTTAAACGTTCTTTGATTACCCAGTAGGAAACGTAAACCAACAACATTTTTGTTTTATATTTCTTTTCATAATTCTGCGGAATTCATTTACTACATAGATTAAAAATATAAGGAAATACACTTACCTTCAAGTAGAGTTTCTTCCCTTTATATGTTTCCACCAAGACTAATCTTTTCTCCAAACAATGAGCATTCAAAAAGACTTGGTCTCATAAAAAGCACAAGAATCATCTTCAAGATAATACCATAATCTAAAAAAGAATAACTATATTTTTCCATTGTCTTTAGTCATCAACTAAAACTGAAATAGTTATTACGAGATCATATAATCCCCAAAAAGGATAATCCTTTATAAAAAGAAATATGACTATTAATCTCTAAAATTCAACAAAAAGTACCCAAAGTTATAGAAAGACCATTCAATACAAAATCATCCTTAAAATTATTCATAATAATCCAAACTATGTTTGGAAGACAAAACATAGAAGGATTTAATCACATAGTCTTCCCCAATATATCTTAACATTTATCTCCAAATAACATCGACTATTATTAAAGTCTCATAATAAAGTGTAATTAAACTATTCACATATTCTCTATGCTAGGTTCATAATTTTCTAGAAATAACACAAATCACCATATGTTCACAATAAATATACAAATTCTTACAAAAAAAATTCAACCATTCGTCCTCAATTTAAATCAAGTAGTATTTTATTTCCCTTAGGCATATAGTACTCCAAAAGAGAAAACATCGTCCAAAATAACCTTTATCATTTAATCACCAAATCATTTTCCTATAAAAAGGATATCCATTTGATAAAACATAAGTTTCCAAAATCAACTTATTCTTGATCCATAAAAATAGAAGGTGCATTAGTCAGTCTGAAGGCCATAACAACAAACTCATAATGCCCATATCATGATTGGAAGGTAGTTTTTGGAATATCATCATTCTTCACCCTCAATTGATGATAACCAGAACGAAGATCAATCTTAGAGAGGAATTGATCCCCATGAATTTGGTCAAATAAGTCATCAATTCTTGGAAGAGAGTATTTGTTCTTCACTGTGATCCCATCCAGTTCTCTATAATCAATTCATAGCTGCATCGATCCATCCTTATTCTTCACAAAGAGAACTGGTACTCCCCAAAAAGACACACTTAGTCAGATAAACCCATTCTCCAAAAGATCTTGGAGTTTTTTCTTTAATTCCTCTAGCTCCACATTTTCCATCCTATAAGGGGTCTTTGACATCGGATGAGATCCAGGTATGAGTTAAATGGAGAACTCTACCTCTCTTTCTGAGGGAGGTCCGGGTAACTCCTCAGGAAATACGTCAATGTATTCCTAGATGATGGGGTAATTTTCTAAAAGAATAAATACTTCGTGAGAAACTTATTTCATTTACGGATCTTTTAACTAAAAAGGATTTTATGTCTTAAAACTTCATGCTTCAACAATTACATTTTTCTATAATTCCTTCATAATGATTCATAAAAAGCATGCGATTAACCAAACATATCCCCTAGGAGTGTCATAACCAAGAGTGAATCAAGGCACATTGTTGTGTACTGTTTCCCATTCGAGTCTATCTCAAAGCGGTTTTTTCGGGTTTTACCCCTATGTACATTTGTGCCAGATCCACCTCTACCTGCTCGTCTCTAGACAGGGATGTATTTTCTTGATAAACCACTTACTTAATACTCACCCAAATACCAGGAAGATTTCCTATATTGAAACTTTTCTATATGGTTCTTCTTAAAGTTTTCATATCCTAATTTCCTTAAATAACTAAACTATCCTTTGATACCAACTATGGAATCTTCCCTTTTTGATACATAACTTTTCGTTACATTTTACAAACAGACGATCTTTAAAGTCTAGTGTCTTGGAAATCAGGAACATAATACATGAAAACAATATAAAACATTCTTATAAACCACTTGTAAGGCTTCATAAAAGGTTCATTCTATGTACATTTACTACATCTCATATCCTGAAGATAGAAATCAAAGGAAAGGGTGAGAAAAATTCCCAGTAAGGGTAAACAAGGGAATCAATGTACTTGTGGTATCAATAAGAACTTGAATAAAACCATAAAGACATGAGCATTGAAAGAATAGGAATATCATAATGAAAATAACATGAATCATATCTTGAATATATGGCTACAACATTTCATTTAGATATTCATGAACATATCACCAAGGTCCATCCCTAAGGTGTCATAAAAATTACCATGGTTATTCACTAAGGTATCGTAAAACTTGTCATCTCTAGAGATTAATTCTTTGCCCAATGCATTGGAGTGCTATTAGGGTGCACCATTAATATTTATTTACTTTCATTTGAGCCACATATATCATAACAAAAAATTTCATAAATAACCCAAATAGAATCAATGAAATGGGTTTCGTGTCAAAATCAGGACGTTTAAAAAGAGCTTAAAAATATGATCATTATGTCATTTATAACCCATGGAAAGGGAGTGAGGGTTATATGTATTTCAATTCCAGAATAAAATAGATCATATTTATATATTTATAAACACCCAAAGAAACAAAATTGGTCTGGTTATTCCAATAAATAAATCAAGAGAATTTCTGGTGAGAAATAGATAGAAATTTTGACGCGAAATTTCTGATGCATAACGGCTATATAACATGGTTTTAGAAAACATTGAAAAGAGAGGGTACAAGAGTAAACAACTCATAAATAACTTATAATACACTATAAATATATAATAACATGGAGATAATAACATGTTATGGAAATTATAATGACATACCATATGAAAAGGAAACATGAAAGAAAAGAGAAGATGTGATTCCTTTTACGAAAAATTCGGCAGCCTTACGACGTCACATAAAATTTTAGAAAACAAATTGATGAGAGCGGAAAGGGTCTCTGAAAAACTAAACATGAAATGGAAAGTAATGAGAACATATAATAACGTACCCACAGCAAAAATATATGGAAACTAGAAGACACAACATAAAGGAAATCATGGCTTAAAAGAGGAGGGTGAAAGGATCCCTTACCTTGAAGAGTAACTTCGAAAGATTGAAGGTCGGGACCTTGGAAGGCTGGAGGGAACCTTGGGAGGACTCCTTGGGAGGTAAAGAGACCATAAATTAGTTGGGGAGGATTTAGAAATGAAATTAATTAGGTAAAGGCTTGTTATTTATAGCAGAAGTGAGGGGACAAAGCATTAATTTCCAAAGGACACCTCATTGGTGGTATTGGCAAAACCATGGGCTTGACCATGGAATTTTCCCATGGTATTGGCTACTTGGGACACCACATACCTTATCTTAATATTCATAAGTCCACCAGAATTATTTCACAATTATTACATCCTTAATGATGTCATTAAACACCCGAAACTCAAAAACAATATTTTCACTATTCACAGAAAAGTCAACTTTCTTAGAAAAATCCCAAAATTTCAGCTTAACCAAATATCAATGCTCTAATTTCAAAAATGAACTCAATTTTACGAAAACAATTTTCTAAATGTTTTTAATTTAATTTTTAAATAAAAACACTATTCACTGAAAATTCAATTGTTTCAGAAAAATCCCAAAAATTCATCTTAACCAAATATCGATGCTCTAATTTCAAAAATGAACTCCATTTTATGAAAATAATTTTCTAAATATTTTTAATTTAATTTTTAAATAAAAACACTATTCACCCGAAAAAACTAATACTTAACCAATAATTTCTGAAACAGTTATTTACCTATTTTATTAAATCACATTACCTAATCAAGGTGCCAAAATTATATTAATACTTTCTTAAGTAAAGTTACTTAATCCATTTGGTCACATTACTAAACATAAGCATAAAATCACTATTCATAATTTACTATTCACCAAAAATTAAGTTGATCTTATTAGACCCTAAATTTCATACTGAACATAGCTGTAGAAGGCCATTTTTTGAAAATCATTACACATTATTAATTATTTAATATTTACATAAATATTTTAAAATATACTTTTTCTAGAATTCATCAATAATATGCTTACAATATTTATCCGGACATTTTAAAATTCAAAAACTTCACCATAAGAAGACATCACAATTTTTATTTAAATCAAAGTATTACACAAGGCAGTTACGGTCTCGTTACATATCCCCTTATAACACCAGCAAAGGACCTAAGAGTAAGGTGTGTTAGGGTGATAGAATCTTGGGGCTGCTCGACCAGAATTGCTCGAGTAGTGATTTATATCATCTTGAAATTCTCACGAAGGTGATTCCGTTCCAGCTTTACACGATGAAGTTTGGCTTGGGTTTGGTGAAGAGCAAAGCCCAAAGGTGCTACCTCCTTCCCGAGTTCTGTTAGATGGGCTTCGATCAGCCCGAGACTACTGGATGTGGCCATCAAATCTTCTTTCTATATTAATTAATCCAGATCACTTGTAATTATAGACAATAATCGCAACATTTAGTTTCCAATGGTCGTATTGACCAATGGTCATATAATAGTCCAAACCCAATGGTCTTATTTTAATTATACTCATTTTATTAAATGAAAAAGTTTTGTTGAGTATAATATAAAATAACACACAAAGTTAGGAAACATAATTTTTTCAAAATTTCGAGTTGTTACAGGTAATCCCATTTGATGTAGTTTGGCGGCGGTGAGTATGATAATGAGTCTCATTTTTACCATTATAGTTGAATTGGATCAATATGATGCTCAACCATATGGCTTGATTGTGTTCTTGGTCCAAGTACTCTATTTCATAGTGTGTTCACTCACCAATTTCGGAGGTGGTAATTGACATGGGCCAAAAGGATCACTAGTTTTGACTGAATATAGGGAATACCTAGTTTTTCCTAGGTGATCACTGACTAGGTCCTCCCGGTTCTAGTAAGTGAGCACCAATAAAGGACCAGGTGCTCACTGACCAGTGTAGAGAGCATCGGTGAGTACTTAGAATAAATCATATATCCTATTTATACATGAATTATCCTATCCTAGTTCCCAATATCCATATTATATTGTGGATATGTTAAGTATCTTAGTGAGTATCTGGGGGCCAATAATTAAAGTATACCAGTGGTAATGGAAATGGTCAAAATACACAGGTAACTCACGATTGACTATTTCATATCCAATATACTGCAAAACCTTGTCGATCTATCTCATACCTTCCTAACCTGGTATGTTTTTTCAAGATACCAATGATCATACACAAATAATTATGACTTTACAATGTGATGTCATCTTTATCCTTGAGCGTCACCACATTTACTAATATAGCATTCATTGTAACTCCTGCCTGTCTCATGACTAGGTTGTTGGGATCACCACTAGATCTTCAATAAGGTGAACATGCTCATCTTCTATATGTTCAAATTCTCACTTCTTGGATAAGCCTGGGGGTCTATTGCATGACTTCCTCCTTATTTTCCTTTATTTGTGGTTACAAAATATCATTTGGTTTTGCTATCAACTCAATTCGATACTGTATTGGTTTCTTGGTCTATGGGTTTAGTCTTAGTTACTAGTTATTTGGGGTTTTTTTTGAAATGGAATAGCTCCTATTGTAATTGGTATGATTTTATGACCTCTTTTTTTCTCTTATTCCTCAATGACCTGGGTTCACTAGATCTTCAAAATCTACCTATCACATTGGGCCCTTTCTCAATACTGGATGGAACGATCAATCTCCCATTACTCACTTATTCTATCAAATGGTGGAATACATCACATCAAATAGGTATCATAAGCTGCACTATTATTGAAATACATGAACAAATGAACCTTACCAACTAGTGGAGTGTTTTCCTTTCCTCCTGTGATTCTTTTTATTGTTCGTTCTCAAAAAAGTAATGTTAATTCCTTCCTTCTTCAAAGAGAAAATGGGGAATCTCGTCGACTTTGGGTTGATCTTGGATTGAGATCATAGTTGGGGTTTTGTGACCTATCATCTTGGTGGTCCAGTACTAATAAAATCAATAGTAGTAATTCTCACTACTGAATGAACAAGCCATACCAGGGGGACTACAACATCAATGGATGAATTAGAGGTGTAAATAATGTCTCTATTGGAATGGAGTTGGTGGTGTCGTCCTTGAATGGAAGTTGATAAGGTACAACTTTGAATTGGCGGGGTTGGGGTTTTTTGGTAGATGGTCTTGAAATCTATGTTGTTGGCTACATTGCAATACCAATCGAGTAACCAATGAGTTGATGTTGGAAATTTTAATATAAATGGTGTTGGGGGTCAGGATTGAATTCCAATTAATGGAAGGCACACTCAAAAACTATGAATGAGTGTTATTTCTATGATGTCTAAGGGTGGATCCGAGTGGTGGAAAAAACCTCTTGCCACTTCCACTAGTGAAATAATGGATTTTATACATGAAATCACACCTAGGGGACCCTATTTTCCTCTAGTGCCTCATTGAATGGATGTTTTGATATGGTTTCCATTTTATCCCCCACATCCCTTCCTCCAAGACCATTATTATAATCTAATAGTAAATGAACCTTTCAAAAATTCATGGAAACTTTCTTTCATTTGAAGTAAGGAGTTTCATAAGGAACTTCTCTCTCGTACTATAGGCTTCTTCACTATCTTGATCTCATCCTACACCTCCCTTGGTTCATGTAAAATCCTAGAGTTAGTACTCTACTTTAATAGTAATAGCATCATAAATGAAAAAAAGACTAGACCATCAAGCTAAAGCAAGAGAAAAAATCGAAGAACCCCTGAATCTCTACATTCATGCTTTCACCCTTCTCATAGACTCTTGAATTCCGGAAATTCACCTCACTTTCTCACTTTTTATGTTCAAAATTTTTTCTTCCTAGCTTTCTACAGTTATAAAATAAAATGTTTTTTTCTCATCCTCTATTAAAAAAGGGGAAAAATCTAGCTCATTACCTCACAACACTCTTAAGAATTAGCACTACACCCTAGTCAATTCACTTGGATTTCATGTTTGACTTATTATGATTGATACCCATACCCCGGTTCACTTATCTAGCATCAGTATTATTACCCATGGATGACTCAAGACTCTTTTGATATCCTCTAGATCTATAAAATGGGAAAGATTTATCACATATCCTTCTGTCTAACTGGCCTTTTTTCCTTCTTCAAATATTTTTCCTCTCGGGTCTTCCCAGTTCTAACATATCATGGGATACCTGAATCAAGTATCCCAGTAGAGAACATGGTTTCCACTGACTAGGGAAAGGAGTTCCTAGGAGGACCTATAATACTACATGGATCCCATTTATATATGAATTATCCTATCTGAGTACCTAGCCACTCTAAAACCATTCTAGCTCTACCTCGACTTATTATAATACTCAAGAATCCATATGAGTTTTGTGAAGACATTTCCTCTCACCATTCTTTCATGTTTTGGTTATTTCCCCCGTAATTTCTTCATGGTCTACTAGGATGAGGAACCTCTAACACCTTGGTTAGTTGATTTTATTCATAAAGAACCTAGTAATTCCTAACTCTAGCTCTATTACTGATAGCACGAGGGTGTACCTGATATCTCCTTTAGTAATTTGGTTGGGTATCTGTGGAATGAGAAGCACCAATTCAACTCCAACTATTCTATCTGATTACTTGCGCACATGTTTGTTGGGGGTAGTGAAATGGGGATGTTTAATATGGGTGGTTCAGCCAGGTGAGTGGGGATACTACCTATATTATTCCTACAAAAGATTTGTTTTGGAATAAAATTTTTTTTTAAGTTCCAAAGGTTAATCACATTGTTTATATTGGAATTGGCATGCTCTATTAGAGCCTTTAGGTTGGTATCAAGGGTAGTGAAATGTTATCTTAGAATTTCTACTACCAATAATATACTGAGCACCAGAATCTTGATGATGTGTGAGAGAGGTTCAAAGATAGTATGGTGGAAATAACATGAAGGGGATTATCATGGTGTCTACTATAGTGAGAAACTACATGATTGGGGTTTAAAATATGGGGGAAAGAGCCTGAAATAATCTAGGACCCAATCATGATCACACTATTAGCTTCACCATTTTTTTCACTAAATTATTGAAAATATTGGATTCATATTAGAGGGTTATGAGGATTTAAAAAATGACCTTGTGAATATGGGATGATGGGGGAATGAGAGAAATCATTGGGGAAACTTCTGTTGGGTTTCAAGATGATGGGATAAAGGAAAAAAGGAATGGAAATGGAGGTGTTTAATAGAGAAAATGTTCTTAAGTGGGGTTTAGAATAAAATTGGTTCATATATGAGAAACCAATGAAAATAGTTGACTATATATGGATGGGGAGGTTGAGAACGTAGAATATGGGAACCTAATCCAACAAGGTAGAGACATTATAAGTTGATTATAGGATTCTTGGGGCCTTGTAAGGGTTCCACCTCACCCCTTGAAAGGTGGATTATCAAAAATCAATAAAAAATGATGGCCTTCGGGCCATTAAAGGATTATAGGCTTCCTGGTGACAACAAATGCCTCAAACTAACCTGGGCCTAGAACCTCAGAAAAAGAGATCCTAAAATGAGTTCCAAGATACCAAATGTAGTGACCCATCCCTATAAAACCAAGATCTGGTGTCTATAATCAATTACATTTGAATAAGATACAAGTAAATCACATCCTAAAGGACTGAACATTTTAGTAGTCTGGGTAAACAAGATACATACATAAATCTTGTATTAAAAATGAATACCCTAATTACAACGTTTTTTTTCTTATTTTGAGGTTAATAACTTTATTCCATATAGAGTATCCTTGAATATATTTCCTTGGACACTTCTTGGATTCCTGGGGAAAGGAAACAAAACAAGAATGAGCTCAAATCCTTGGTAAGGGTAAAGTAGAAAACAAATCAATAATGAATCACTGAGAATAATCAATATGGAAAGGTAAATAACTGAGAAAACATGTCATTCATTCAATAACTAAAAAGTAAGTGACTAAATAATATGGAAAGGTAAATAAGTGAAAACAAATTCCATTCAAATAACTCGATAAGGAAAAATAAATATGGAAAGGTAAGCAACTAAAACACATGTCATTTAATCAATTAACTAAAAATGAAATGTATCCATAGATATGTTGACGCAAAATCTATTGGTTGAATAATAACTAAAAATAGATGAGTGAAATGATTAATAATTGGACCTCATGTATCTAGAACATGAACCACTACTATCAAGACCTTTCACAAGATGGTTTAAGTCTATGGGAAGAAACCTATCTATTATACTTGGAAACATACTCAAAGGGTTTGTATCCAACTAATTTCATCTGATGAGACTACTGATGCATCAAGGGGATTTCATTAAATGGTCCCCAACCTGTATGGTTTACCTTAAATGATCCCTAACCCATGTCTTTCATGTCCCAATAATTCCTCATATTGAATAACAATAGGCCTTACTAAATATCTATATTGAATAAGGGATACATATTTATCAATATTTACCCAAATAATAAAATAACTTTCAAAGTAATAATTGTATGAACAATGGTATACTATTCAAGAAACAATCATATCCATGAAAAATGATATGGATATTTAGGATAAATTCAATATCAAATGATCATAAGAAATTGTATATTTTAAGGGGATTAAAAGGAATAAAATAAGTAAATTTGAATACTATACTTAGAAACATCAATCAAAAAACATTAATTTGGAGAATAAGGATGGTATAAATACAAAATAACACTAGTGGAGTAAAATAAAGGGTTTTTTATTGATGAATTAAAATATTATAAGAAGATATCTTAAAAACACTCTTGATGAAAATATCCTTTTTATTTTGAAAAACATTTTTAAAATTAATTTATTTGAAATATCTTTTCAAAAACATTTTCATTAAAATTAACCTTTAAAACATGAAATAGATTCATCAATTAAATAATGGTGGGTAAATCTATACATGTCGTGTGAGGTAAAGAAACATTCCTTTTACACGGTGAAAAGTTTAGAAAAATTCCTTTTCTCGGAGGAGAAAAGAATATTCTTGTAAAAAAATTTGTAAAAGACAAGAAGGGAAAAATTACTTAATAAATAATTTTTGAAAGGATAAAAACATTTTTTAAAACCATTTTATAAAATAGTGTTTCTAAAAAAAATAGGTTCTCCGACTAAAGAGAGAAATGAAGCTGGGTTTTCTTAATTGCATTTACTAAAACATTTTAAGTACCAAATAGTGGGAAAATGGTAATATTACTTAATAAAGGAAATGAATAATCATAGGATAATAAACTGAAAGGGTTTATTATAAAATGATCAAATAAATTTCTTATGATGGAAATTCATGTATAAATAATCCCAAATAAAATGAGATTATAAAGTAAACCCTTGTAAATATTATAACATCGAAGTGAGAATAAATTAATGAGAAGATTATTTGTATCAAAATTAAATCCAAATAATGGAATTTTAAATGCATAAATAGATATTTAATGTAATTATACACATAATCATATAATATTAACAACATCAGGAAGTAATATAACTCAATGAAAATGAATCGAGTTATGAAACTTCTCTACCACTTGGTAATTTTAAGTACTAATACCCTTAGATAAAATAATTAAAATTGAAACTAAAAATAACAAAAATAATAAATAATTGATGATATAATATATCAATATGGTTAGTATATACACCAGAAAAAATAATTAAATGGTGAATATTACATTTATCTCACGGATGTAAAGAGTGAGATGAGAAAAAATCCATTACCCTATGTTTCCTTTCATGTGAACTTCCATTAAATACCTATATAAGGGTTCTAAACATTTAACTAAATTATAAAATAACCATAATAATATTAATAATATTATATATTAACTTATAATAATATATTATTACCTATTTTTTAATAATCATTGATATTTTTCAATATTTCGGGTGTTAATTGTCTATTTTTTCAAGTAATTATTGACATGTTTTTTATTGTTTCTATTTATTATATCATTGTTTAATCATATAAATACTGTAAACCATGATTTAAATATCATATATATCTATTATATATGTATTTATAATAATCCATAATGTTTGGAGATAGGAAATGAAATGTTTCATTCATGGAGACGGTAGGTCGTACGTACGCATGAACGCTACATTCATTTCTTTATGGTATTTTAAAAGAATGAAAAATAAATTATATATATATATATGTGTGTATGTATATTATATTTCCATTATAATATTTATGTAATATATTCCATATAGGTTTATTAAATGCATCATTTACACATTCCATGTATAGCGTGAACGAATCACATTTCTTTGAGGAGGTGGTAGTCCACACTTCCACAAACGATGTTATCGTATTACCATAAAATAAAAAGCATAAAGGTATCAGTTATATAATAATTCAATAATTTTAAATTCATAATATATATTATATATATAATATATGAATAGTGTGTTCATCATAATTCCCTACCATGAAAGTTGGTAATGGAAAAATGAATAATCATTATTTTGTGAGGTTGTAGTTCATCGTACACAAATAGTAAGTTCAACACCCATTAGATGGAAGTGTGTTTTAGTGTAGGTATAACCCTTATAATAAATAAATCTCATTTTATTAAGGATACTATGGTTATTATATAATTTTGAAATAAAAATAATTTAATGGGTGGAGAAGTAAATGAACGAAAAGAGATCATTGGAAAGCATTTCCTTTTAATCGGGCAACTGCTTTTGGTTTATACCAAAAGACTTTATTGGTTGGATTTCATCCAAAGGTGAGGATTTTAAGAGGATTTTAGGGATATTTCAAAGATATTTTGGAATATTTTGGTCAATCTAAAGTGGCTTGAGAGGTGTGATGAAGGAGAATAGAGGATACCTTTTTATAGTTGAGGATGAATGACATTCTTCTAAATTTTTTACAAAGGAATTCCACCCACATTTTAACCATGTCATGTGTATCCCATAATGGAAATAATTACATAAAATGGATGATAGGGTTGAAATATGGCCATAAAATGTATTTGGAACATGTTTATAGGTCAATGTTTCCCTTAAGTTTAAGGATTAGTCCCTTGTTAAGCTTAAATTTACCTTAATTGTTGTAATTAATTTTAATTACTTTCACTAATATTTTTTTCAAAAAACCCAAGATAAACTTATTAGACATTATAAAGTATTATGATTAAAAATATGAAATCCATTTTTCCAAATTCTAATCACATAAGTGGCATAAATTAATTTAAATTTAATCCCGCAGATGGGACGACAAAGCGGGTTTTCAAAGTAAAAATGTTCAAAAGTATAAGATGTGTTTATATAAAATTTCCTTGAGAATTTTATTCCAATGAACAAAATTTCATTAATTTTTCTATAATTTATTTAATTTTACTTTAAAAACAATTTAAAATATAATTTTACATAATAAATAAATTAGACGAAAAAAAGCAGTTTTCAATTAAAATTCAGTATTTTTAAATATTCGTTAACAATTGAATATTTTAAAAAAATAAAAAATTAACCCAATCTTAATTTTTATTGTTTATATTTAAAATATGATGTTTATTTTTACATATAATTATTATAAAAGTTCCAAAAATGGGTTTAAAATGGTCTCTTCATTAAAAGGCGGTAAAATTGTCTTTATAAAAATATTTTTTATGTGTAAAATTGGGTTTGTATCTATATTATTCTTGTAAAATATATCAGATGAATATAAAAAATAATTTTTTGAACATATAATATATAAATTTTATTAATATAATTTACTAATTGTAATTAGTTTAATTTATTAGGATAAAATACCTTTGTCAGAATAAAAAAATAATTTTCTATAAAAATGTTCCCTTTATATTCAATTTGTTCTTATTTTCCACTCTAATTAATTGATAATCAGTTAATTGATTTTATATTTGTGTAAACCATACATTTTCATTTATTGATTAATACTATTCAAAATAGCTAATATAACAACTAGGTTATATCTTATTATATTAAATAATAATATTTTAATAATATATTGTTGTTCGGTAAAACTTGGTCTTGTGTGTAACACACGATATCAAAAAAAATCACTCTTGAATGTAACAAAAGATAACTCGATGTTTCACACATTTAAATATATAAAATAGATATAATCTATATAAAATAGTAAATATAATGTAAAGTATCGGGATATTATATTCCCTTACGCACTTGGTGTTGTGTGTCATGCCAACTATAGAATACAATGTTTTAGTTTATAATTTTTTGGAGTTACACCAAATGCTTTCTAGGAAAAAGGGAAAAAAGTTCCGGGATAAACAAAAATAATTTCTAGGCTTAGAACACAGCTTAATGGTTCGGGTTGGAAGGTCCAGGAAACTATATAGTACAAAGTGTTGTGTTCTGTTTTGTATGTGTCGATCATTAAGATGTTTATACCAACCTCAACATCGATCATTCTCTACCATATGACAACTAGTGCACACCAATACCACAAACTCATCATCCTATTAGAACCATCCCCCTTCGGTCGGGCTAGAAGTCCTATCGTTCATTTGGTAGTGGTTGCGAGTTCATGTTGTTCCATATGCAGGCACAACTTGGTATACTATAGTTAGTAGTAGGTCTTGAGGCATCAAACTAGAACAGATGTCATTGCAGTGTCTATATTAACGTTTTTGTTTAAATTTAGAATTGATTTGGGGGGTGAATTTCTATAATAAAAAAGGATAAAAACTGATCTGGAAGGTGAATTAGCTGATAGAATCATGAGGTCCAATGCTGCAATTTATCTACCTGTTGCATACACCATGCGGAGTGATCCATTGATCCCCCCTTGTCTTTACAACTCAATGGGAAAATGGTATTGTTTTTTGTATAGTATAGGTAGTAGACTATGAGTCAACACCACCATGCCTTTGGTTAGGTATGTCTCATGGTGACATTGGGGGGATCTAGTGCCTTTTCTCTTTTCCTTTCTATGCTGGAAAGAAGAACTATTAGAATAGAGTACTGACATTCATCCCAACTTTCCCACTAGAAGCATAGTTTCCTTGAAAACCCATGAGCACACTATCACTATAACGAGAGTAGTGGGGAATCCAATGCCAATGCTTATGCTCAACTAGAAAAGGGAATAGCATGGAGTGAAAGTGAGATTACCTGTTCTATCTATTCAAAGAATGGAGGTGAAAAGTGGGAACCCAGTACCTGCTAATACATAACATTAGATCAACCATGTAAGGAAAGTATCTCATACCGATGTCCCATCAAGCCTGACCACTACTCTAGCCATGTGCACCTGGTTACCCTAGTAGTGAATGGGGTGCAATAAAGGCCAGTGGTAAGGAGGGAAGTTTGGACAATAATCAATAAATACAATAATAAAAATGAGGTCAGGATCACACCTACCCTTGATGCCTTTTGAAAAACGAAATCTTCTATATAAAAGGAGTTCAGTCATTTCATAGGGGTATCACCATTTTTAGTACTCTACTCTAATAGTGGTCATCATTGGGATCTTGAAAACCCAATCATGAATTGTGGAATGGGGTTAGTGTGATGAGTCTGGAATTCATGATACTAGGAAGGGGTTGATGATTTGGGTTGATACTGTAAAGACACGGAAAAATTCCATGTAATTTTTTTTAATTATATGGAATATTGCAAGTTCGTGAAAATTGACGGTGCATGATTCTGAGACCCGGTGTGCCCGAAATGAATTTTTTAACTTTTTTCGTATGTTCAGTAAATGTTCGAGTGGGTTTTTATAACTTTTGAAGTGGTTCTCAGAATTTAAATCTAAGGGAATTGTTGAACTCACAGAACCGATATTCTCTTAAGTATACTTTCACCTCAAACGTAGTAGGTCGAGGGTAGAAGAAAGTTTTTCAGTTTTTCATCGAAGAAGAAAAATAAAATATTTAAGATTATATTTTTCTTTTGAAGACCCCCCCCCCCCCCCCATTTTAGTTATGGGGATGGGGACCACCCGAACCCCTCTTTAATGTGGGGAAGTGCCCTGGAATCCTCCCATTTAGTTGTACCAACTCAATACAATTAATTGTGCCATTTAATTGTGAAAAATCAATACAATTAATTGTGCCATTTAATTGTGCCAACTATAATTGTGCTAATGTAAATTAAATTGATAAACCAATTTTAATTTTTTGGCTCCTCATTTCATTGGGGAAATCATTGGTGAAAGGGAGGCTTAGGGATAACTTTAGAGAAACTCTTTCTCCAACGAAGAATGCCCTCTTTAATGAAGATCTACTTTGGAATCAAGAACGAGGATGACACATGAGCCCAACTTCGGAAGCGTGTTGTGGAAGTGACGATCATTGGAACCCTCATCTCCTTCACTGACTTCTTCTTTCAACACCTCTAACGAGCAATTGAGGTAGGGGTGTGATTTGATTGATATTTGTTAATTTCATTTACATTGAATCTCCCCCCCCCCCCAGAGCTGCTTGTTATCGCTCTAACACGGAGGGTGTGGGCTAAACGAACATGGCCCAGCCACTCTGCAAAATTTTTGTTTTTTGATGTGTTCTTCGCGATGGAGGAGGACGGAGACTGGCGACGGTAGGACTCAGGAGCGGCGGATGGCACATCGGATGGTCGTGAAGACGGCGGTGGCAGAACTGCGATGTCGGTGGAGGGTCGCGGCCCGTCGGCTATAGCAAAGCGGAAGTGGCAGCTGGTGCAAGTTCATCCGCATGAAGGGTAGGCGGCGGTGCGTGTCCACGCTGCCGGCGTGCAGGAGTCGCGACATGAGGATGCGGTGGTAAAGGAGGGCGGCCAGCTCTCTGTCGGCCGCTAGTGGTGGCACGGGTCGCAACCTCACCACGGAGGAGGGCTGGCCATACTTCTAGCTGCGGGGCATTCAACACGGGCCTCCCAGCATGTCGAGCCGCACTGGTGGGTCAGGCCACACCGGCAGGCGGAGCCGGACCTGGACCCACTTCGACCCTTTTCGCTCTTTCGGCCATAACTTGAGCTACAGGCGTCCGATTGACGAACCATATGCGGTGCCCGAAATCTTGGATCGAGTCATTCCTTTTGGTATACCTCACTTGAGTTTTTGATAATGTTGGGCTATGGTCAGGTTGGATCGAACATGAATCCAATCGGGCCCTTGGGACTAAAAGGCCAATAACTTACATATCATGTGTTCGATTGACGCATCGTCTGTCGCGTAGAGACCCCTTTTACGTGGCGGTCCTTTGAGATACTTCTTCATGAGACTTTGTGGCAGTTGGATTATCGAGCTGTGGCTTGAGGATTATACCCTCCCGGAATCAATCGAGCTAAGTACGAGAACCCTGTAGCTAGATTTAACATGAGAAAGGGATCTTATGTGGGTCTGTACTTTGGGATCCTCATGGGTCTGTGTTTGAGAGTCTCACCAGGATCCGCTCTAGGAATCCACGTGGAAATAATCTAGGATCCTACATGGGTATTCTGTATTATGATCCTATGTGGGTATAATGATTTATGATCTTACATGGGTCTAATGATTTAGGATCCTACGTGGGTTTACCTCTTAACAGAGTAAGATGATTCAGTAGTTACATCTATTCATCTTTTCTAATGTACCTAAGTTATACCTGGTGTGAGCTAAGTCCTTACCTTTGTGGTAATACCTTTGTGGTATTCTTCTATGTGTCCTACCTTTGTGGTACTTACCTTCATGGTGATACCTTTGTGGTATTCTTCTGTGTGTTGTACCCTTTGTGGTACTTACCTTCATGGTGATACCTTTGTAGTATTCTTCTATGTGTCGTAACCTTTGTGGTACTTACCTTCACGGTGATACCTTTGCGGTATTCTTCTCTGTGGTTTTACCTTTTTGGTACTTACCCTTGTGGTGTTACCTTCATGGTATTCTTTTCTTCATGGAACTATTGTACTTTGGATAAGATTTGGGCCTTGTTTTTCTTAATGAATGAGTTGGGTATACTTGAAAACTTAGGTATATGTGTGGGCATATACCTAAGTAGGGTTCTCAGATGTTTTCATTATTTGTGGTTTATCTTTTTTTGGTTTTTTTAGACCTTTGAGGGTCTTGGGGTCCCTACTGAGTATCATCATACTCACCCCTGCACGGGCTACACCCACACCATGTTGTGTTTGGTGAAGACGGCAGACAACACTGACTGAGGACGAGAGTACCAGGACTGGAGGTAGTTTGGAGGTGGAAATTATATAAGGCGTACCATAGAGACGACCATTCGAGAGCTTTACTTACCCTTCAGGTAGGGTCCTTAGAGTGAGTTCACAGGTGTTGTTTCAGTTTACTTGTACTTTTCAGTTTTCTTGTACATTCCAGTTGGTCTTGTATTCTGGCCCCTTTTTCATACTGTACACACTCTTTTTACTATACAGTTTACTTGTGTTCGTATCTTGTTATGTGCTTGGTTGAATGTGTTTACAGGTTATATAGGCAATTCATTCCCAATTTTTAGGGAATACGCCTTTCAGTGCTAGTCGTCAACCCTTGACCTATGGAAGGTGGGCTTGGGGTAGTCACGACATGAGCCCCAGGGGACAGGTCGTGACAAATTGGTATCATAGGGGTTGATTCTACCATAGAACATTGGACTCTGATCTTTTTAACAGCAATAGTGTTAAGCATAGTGAGTGTGGTTATCAGTTTAGGGAATCCAGTTTTGGTGTGGCGGCTGATGTATCCATACACCAGGACCCTGACTTCTGATTTCTGACTCAGTGCATGAAAACACTAATCGCATGTGTGTTTTGAAAAGTTTTCTTTGTGAACTCTTTGAGAAGCTTACTAGGTATAACTTATTAATTGGGCCACAACTATTTCTTTTTAGGATACCTCCACACAGACATCCATCTTGGGTTCCAAGTATAGTACGTGAGGATTGCCCACTGAGAGACGAGGCATCAGTACAGGGCCATTTATCAGTAGAGGCACCAGCAGAGGCACTAGCGGTACCATTACCCACTGGGCCACAGATTCCACAAACCCCAGAAGTAGAGGGTGCATGCCACTTGAGTGTGTTGCACAAGTTTCAACGCTAGAGGCCACCCAGGTTTAGGGGTGAGACGGACCCATAGGAAGCTGTGGATTGGTTGGAGGCCATGGTGAGAGTCTTCCGACTGGTGGGGACACCAGCTGATCTCATGGTGATCCTTGCCACCAGACTTCTACAAGAAGCAGCAGGCAGATAGTGAAGCTTGATTCTCTAGGCTCACGACAAGGTGACACTTCTCTGGGCAGACTTTGAGAGCCTATTTTGGGCAGATTTTGTCCCAACGACCCTTTGTGCAGTGTTCATATAGGAGCTTCTTCATCTGCTTCAGGGTAGCATGATAGTGGCTCAGTACTCAGTGAGGTTCACTGACCTCTCATGCTAATCCACTGATATGGTGTGGGACCAATTCTTCAGGGCCTAGAACTTCGAGCACGGACTCAGGTGGGATATCAGGGATTCAATTATTTCTCTCAGCAACCCGACGTAGGCGGGAGTGTTAGAGCGGGCCCTCTTAGTGGAGAGTTTTCTTGGTGAACAGTCACCAGCAGTGGGACCCACAATCGGGCATCAAGTAGTAGATTCTTCTGCAGCTGGTAGCAGACCAATGTCATAGAGGTCCAAGAAGACCATACCTATAGGTGGATGACCGTAGGATTCAGGGTCGGTTTTGCAGGGCACTATAGATAGAGCCAGTCATGCGAGGAGAAGGCAGTGTTATGCATGCAGCGGGCAGGGTCACATGGCTTGTAACTACCCGACTCGCTGTATGGATGATCAGCAGGTGGTTGAAGAACCGCCCAGGAAGACACCGAGGTTTGACCGAGGAGGTCCACAGGGAGCAGGCAGACGTGGCAGAGGAACTGGTCATGCAGGTTGAAGTGGGAAACGATTCAAGATGTTACCTCCACCACCACCAGGTGATCCACCCCAACCACAAGAAGCAGGTGGATAAGGGCGAGCTCAGCTCCAGGAAGTTGAGGCCTACGACCATGGAACTTAGGATATGATATGAGGTTTGATCTATGTCTACTCCACCATAGTTACAGTACTTATAGACACAGGTGTCAGTCATTCTTTTATTACCACTGCCCTCGTTCAGAGCTCAGAGATTCAGGTGGAGTCATTTGCTCGATCCTTACATCTAGAGACTCATACGGGAGAGGATTCGATGATTACACACTAGTGTCGGCATTGTGAGCTTACTCTAAGAGATGAGAGCTTCGGCTGGGATCTCCTAGTAGTGGTGTCGAGGCCTTACGACGTCATCTTGGGTACGGACTGGTTATCTACAGTTCATGCCCAGATATACTGTATTAGGAAAAAAGTGTGGTGTATCCATGAGGATAGGACTAGGTTTACCTTCACCAGCGAGGAGGGAGCCTTTACAACATAGGATGGACTTACTCGGAGGAGATTCCAGCCGATCACTCATTATTTGTCTAGCCTTACCCTCGGAGCAGTTGATGTGGAGAGTCCAAGTTATCCTGTAGTGGTGGGCCAATACGTGGATTTCTTCCCTGATGATGTTCTAGGTCTACCTCCAAACCGATAGATGGACTTTTACATTGACTTTTACCCCGGGAAGACACCGATATCTACACCATCATATCAGATGGATCCCGCAGAGCTTCGTGAGCTGCGGGTATAGTTATAGGACTTTCAGGGGAAGAGATTCATCTGGCCTAGTGTTTCTACTTGGATAGCCCTGGTTTTGTTCGCCAAGAAGGCGGATGGGAGCTTGAGACTTTGTGTTGGCTATCAGAGCTTGAACTAGGTGACCATGAAGAACAAGTACCAAATCTCGAGGATTGATGACCTCTTTAATCAGTTGAAGAGATCATGGTGGTTCTCGAAGATAGACCTCAGATCAGGCAATCACCAGCTCAGAGTACGAGATGAGGATGTGCAGAAGACAGCTTTTAGATGTCGGTACAGCCACTAGGAGTTCTTGGTTATTCCATTCGGTGTTAGCAATGCTTTAGCAGTGTTCATGGGACTCATGAACAGAATCTTCCAGCCATACCTTGATCGCTTTGTAGTAGTCTTCATCGATGACATTCTGATCTACTCGCAGATAGTTCTGGACACACTCTAAGAGCATCAACTTTATGGTAAGCTATCAAAGTGCTAGTTCTGGATTTGAGAGGTTCACTTCCTGGGATATGTCATCCCAGAGGCTGGATTTGCGGTTGATCCAACAAAGATTGAGGTGGTACTTTCTTGGGAGCCACCTAGGAGTGTGATGGAGGTATGGAGTTTCTTAGGTTTGGCCGGATACTACCAAAGATTTGTGCCATATTTCTACAGAGTTGTAGCACCTTTATCAGCATTGACAAAGAAGGGGAAACCCTTTGTGTGGTCGGAGAAATGCCAGCAGATTTTTCAGGAGCTGAGGCAGAGGTTGACTAGTGCCCCCATATTGAGGCTTCTAGAAGAGGGTGTTGGGTACATAGTCTACTACAACACATCACGGACCGGGATAGAATGTGTCCTGATATAGGAGCGAGTAGTTATCATATATGGTTCTCGACAGGTGAGACAGCAGGAGAAAAACTACACTACCCATGACCTGGAGTTAGCAGTAGTGGTCTTCTCCTTGAAGATGTGGCGACATTACTTGATGGTCGAACGTTTTGTAGTCTACTCTGATCACAAGAGTCTCAGGTATATCTTCTATTAGAATGACCTGAACCTAAGATAGCGACATTGTATTGAGTTCCTCCAGGACTATGACTTCGAGATAGTCTATACTCTTGGGAAAGGAAACGTTGTAGCAGATGCACTTAGCAGGAGATCTCGTATACAACTGATAGGTGAGGTGACAGAGCAGCTAGCCTCTTTGTAGATATCCATTTTGGATTGAGATGGAGCAGCTTTTCTTTAGTCTCTTACAGTCACTCCCCCCACTTCTTCAGCGAGTCAGGGAGGCACAGCATGGGGACACTAACTACGAGGCTCGACGTGCTTAGATATCCATAGGACAGGCACCTGATAGATTTTATGAAGGTGGGGAGCATGTCATCCTCTTCATAGGACGTACCATGGTACTAGTGTCACTTAGGGAGGAAGTGTTGAGGGAGTTCCACACATAAGCTCAAGCAGTACATCTAGGAGTGGAGAAGATGTACCAGGACCTCCGATGGTAGCACTGGTGGCTGAGAATGAAGAAGGCAGTAGCTAAGTTTGTTGCTCGGTGCCTCACTTGTCATCAAGTGAAGGCAGAGCATCAGGTACCATCAGGATTAGTTCATCCTTTAGAGGCCCTAGATTGGTAGTGGGATGGGATATCCATGGACTTTGTGATATTACATCCATGTACATCTAGGGGTCATGATTTTATCTAGGTGATCGTTGACTGACTCACCATGTCGGCTCACTTCCTACCGATCATAGAGCAGGGTTCAGTAGAGATCATGTGACGCCTCTATGTGCAGGAGATTATACGGCTTCCTGGAGTACCCTCAACTATTCTCTATGATCGTGATGCACATTTCACTTCTTGGCTATGGAAGGGGTTGCAGGAGGCTTTCAAGATGCAGCTTCGTTTGAGCACCGCCTTCCATCCTCAGACGAATGGCCAGACTAAGCAGACCATTCAGACCCTCTAGGACATGTTGTGTGCTTGCGTCCTTGACTTCGATCACAGATGGGAGGACCAATTTCCCTTGGTGGAGTTTTCTTACAACAACAGCTATCACTCCACCATTGGGATGGCTCTTTTTCAAGCTCTGTATAGCCGACCTTGCAGATCATGTTTGTGATGGACTATCCTAGGGGTGTCAGCACTCATTGGACCAGATATGATACGGGCTACCATAGAGAAGGTGCAGATCATCCAGTAGAGGATGAAGACCGCACAGAGCAGACATAAGTCTTATGCCAACAGGAGATAGAGACCTATGGAGTTTTAGGATGGTGACCACATCTTTCTAAGGGTTTCACCTCGACAAGGTTTGCAGAGATTTTTCCAGGCTGACAAGTTATCTCCAAGGTTCATCGGACCCTTTCAGGTCCTCAGTAGAGTTGGCGAGGTGGTTTACTGTTTAGCCCTTCCACCTTAGTTGCACTAGGTGCACGACGTTTTCCACGTATCCCATTTTAGGAGATACGTGCATGACACATCTCACGACATCGACCACGGAGAGCTGGACATCGACGATGGGGCAACATTTATGGAGGTTCCAGTAGATATTGAGGATCAATAGGAGCAGGTCCTTCGTGGCTGGTCGATACCTTTGGTGCGCATACGTTGGCAGCACAAGAACCTCTAGGAGAGCACATGGGAGTGGGAGGCTCAGATTTGTGTCCAATACCCCCCACTTGTTTTCCTAGTTTTTGTGATATAGCATTCAGGGACGCAAATCCCTGAGGTGGGGGGAATGTAAAGACACAGAAAAATTCCATGTAATTTTTTTAATTATATGGAATATTTCTAGTCCGTAAAAATTGATGTCGCATGATTTCGAGGCCCGGTGTGCCCATAATGAATTTCTGAACTTTTTTTTGGTATGTTCAGTAAACGTGCGATCGGGTTTTTATAAATTTTGAACCGGTGATCGGAATGGAAAACTGAGGGCATCATTGAACTCATAGCACTGATATTCTCTTAAGGAGTCTTTCACCTCAACTGCAGTAGGTCAAGGGTAGATGATAGTTTTTTAGTTTTTCGTGGAAGAAGAAAAATAAAATATTTAACATTTTATTTTTCTTTTGAAGACCCCCCCCCCCATTTTAGTTATAGGGGTGGGGACCTCCTAAACTTGAAAATCCACATTTTAAATTCTATTGGTGGGGACCACCTGAACCCCTATTTAATGTGGGGAAGTCCCTTTGGAATCCTCCCATTTAATTATGCCAGTGCAATATATTTAATTGTGCCATTTAATTGTGCCAAATTTAATTGTGAAAACGTAAATTAAATTGATAAACCTATTTTAATTTTTTGGCTCCACATTTATTTGGGGAAATCATTGGAAAAATGGAGTCTTGGGGAAAACGTTAGAGAAACTATTTCTCCAATGAAGAACACCCTCTCCAAAAAAGATCATACTTCAGAATCAAGAACGAGGATGACGCACGAGCTCGACTTCATAAGCGTGTTGCGGAAGCGATGATAGTTGGAACCCTCATCGCCTTCACCGACTTATTCTCATGACACCTCCAATGATCAATCGATGTAGGGGTGTGATTTTATTGATCTTCGTTAATTTATTTTACATTCAATCTCTCCCCCCATGAGCTGCTTGCTACCGCTCTAACACGAAGGGTGCGGGCCAAATGAGAATGGCCCGAAAAGTACGCAACCTTTTTGGTTTTTGATCTGTTCTTCACGATGGAGGAGGATGGAGACTAGTGTCGGTAGGAATTGGGAGCCGCAACCGGTACACCGGCCGGCCACGAATATGAAAGTGGCACAATCGCGCCGCTGGGGGAGGGCTGCGGCGGCCAATGATCGGTCGGCCATGCGAAGGGGAGGCGGTGATGCACGTCTATGCCAACGGTATGCAGGAGCTTCGACATGAGGCCGCAGCGGTGAAGGAGCGCATCCATCTCACTACCGGACGTCGGTGGTGGCATGGCACGCAACTACACCGCGGAGGAGGGTTGTTCGTCCGGCTAGCTGCGGGTCACCCAGCACGGGTCGCCTAGTGGGTCGGGCCACACCGATGGGCCAGACTACACTGGTAGGTTGGACCAGACCTAGTGGGCCGGGTCGGACCCAGGGTCGGACCCGGGTCAGGCATGGTCGGTCTGACCAGGTCGGACCTGACCCTGACCCACTTCGACCCTTTTCACACTTTTGGCCATAACTTGAGATATGAGTGTCTGTTCGACAAACTGTCTATGGTGCCAGAATCCTTGGATCAAGAAATTCCTTTTGGTATACCTAACTTTAGTTTTGAATAAATTTTGGGTACGGCCGGGTTGGATCGAACATGAATCCATCCAGGCCCTCGGGACTAAAAGGCTAATTACGTACAGATCAGGCATCCGATTGACGCACCGTCTATCACATTGAGACGCCTTTTACATGGTAGTCCTCTGAGATAGTTTTTCATGGGACATCATGGAAGTTGGAGTATCGACATGTGTCTTTAGGAGAGGACCCTCCCAGAATCAAGCGATCTTAGTGCGAGAACCCTGTAGTTGGCTAAACATGAGAAAGGGTCCTATGTGGGTCTATGCTTTGGGATCTTACATGGGTCTATGTTTGAGAGTCTCACCTGGATCCACTATAGGAATCCACGTGGAACTACTCTAGGATCCTATGTGGGTCTGATGTATTAGGATCCTACGTGGGTCCGATGATTTAGGATCTTACGTGGGTCTGATGTTTTACGATCCTACGTGGGTCTGCCTCTTACCAGAGTAAGATGATTCAGTAGTTACATCTAATCATCTTTGATACCATACATAAGTTATACCTAGTGTGAGATGAGTCCTTACCTTTGTGTTAATACCTTTTTGGTATTCTTCTATGTGGCGTACCTTTGGGGTACTTACCTTCATGGTGATACCTTTGTGGTATTCTTCTGTGTGGTGTACCCTTTGTGGTACTTACCTTCATAGTGATACCTTCGTGGTATTCTTCTATGTGGTGTTACCTTTTTGTTACTTACCCTTTTCTTATTACCTTCATGGTATTCTTTCCTACAAGGAATAGTTGTACTTTTTCTAAGAGTTGGGCCTTGTGTTTCCTCATGAGTGAGATGGGTATACATGAAAACTTAGGTATATGTATGGGCATATACCTAAGTAGGGTTGTCATATGTTTTCATGCTTTATGGTTTATACTTTGTTGGTTTTTTTGTGACCTTCTAGGGTCTTGGGTTCCTTACTGAGTATCGTTATACTCACCCCTACAAGGTCTACTCCCGCACCTGTTTGTGTTTGGTGCAGATGACAGACAGTGCTGACTGAGGACGAGAGTACCAGGACTGGAGGTTTCTTGTAGGTGGACATTAGACAAGGTGTACCATAGAGATGACCATTCAATAGTTGTACCTACCCTTTTGGTAGGGTCCATTGTGGGAGTTCATAGGAGCTATTTCAGTTTACTTGTACTTTTCAGTTTTCTTGTACTTTCTAGTTGGGCTTGTATTCCGGCCCATTTTTCTTACTATACACACTCTTTTTACCATACAGTTTACTTGTGTTCGTATCTTATTGTGTGCTTGGTTGCGTGTATTTATAGGTTATATAGGAAATGACTTCCTGGTTTTTAGGGAATACACCTTTCGGTGCTAGTCGACATCCCCTAGCCTATGGAAGGCGGGCTTGGGGTAGTCACGGCATGGGCCCTGGGGGACGGGTCATGACAGATACCCCTATAGACTATATAGAAACAGGGTGGGGTATCCTGTTGCATACTCAAGCTAGTGAACTATGGTACTTGATCAAACTAGACTTCCCAATGGTTATTGAGTGGATAGTGGTTGACTTATTCATATATAAACTACATAGATTTAGGATTTAGATAATACTAATGCCCAGACAGCTCATTGTTACCCCTGTGACCCCCAATTTTTTGTCTCCTTTTCCCTTAGATATTGAGCCCCAAATAGTTTACTTATTCTGATTCTCTATGACTATAAAGACATTTTGATATGGTGTAGTTTAATATCTCAAAATTAAGCACAGATTCATATGTGGTGACACTTTGGAGTGTCATGGGGGGTTTTATAGGTAGGGGTAGCTGAAGTGGATCAGATCTCCTTGTGAATTGATTAATTCCCACACAAAAAAATAGTATCAATATAGTTCATGGGTGACGACTAGATATCTAATAGACCATTATTCCATGGGGAGATGAGGTCAAAAGAATTTAAAAGGTTTTCGAATGTATCTCTTATTATTATGGGAATTCTATGTTACAATATATAAATCATATATCTTATGTAGGTTTGATAAATATCTATTTTGGCTCTCTTATAGTTAGATAAATGCCACTATAATGTCCCAAAATAACCTATGCTCATTTAACATTTCCTCAAAAACCACTATGACTCACTTCACCTTTTTGAAGGTGAAAATAAATATCATCATTCCTATGATGGTTATATCAAACATGGTAGCACTTTAGGATCCAACATAAAGCCTACACTTCTATTGAAATGGAATTTAGTCTAGGGACATAGATGGAGTTAAAATGAGACATGGTGGGGGATAGAAATGGAATAACTAGAGCTGATTGGGGGGATTTCATAATTTCATGCTACTATGATAGGGTTGGTTCAAATCTAGCAGAATGTATCATTTTCCATCTTCCAACTCTATCTCCAAGGTATATAGTTAAAGAGACAAGGAAATGATTAGGCATCCTACCCCAAGAGGAACCCAGTAGTGATCAATTAAATCAGTTCATTAGTCCTTAATTATGTATTGAATATGATCAACCAGTTTCATGTCTCCCCAGTGGCTATGATGGTACCGCACATTGAACATGGCCTCTCTATAGTGTTGGAAATGGCCATTACACTAAAAATAAGAGACAACATATCAAATTGAATATAGAATGGAATTGATATTCGTGTAGAACTCATGCTATATATTGAATGTTCAGTACTACTATAAGGGTGGAAGAACCACCAAATCAACTCTAAGAAAGTGGGAATGAAAATCCCATATGCTTTATTTGGAGATCAAGTCATCACTCGAGCAGTACTCCTTGATGATCCCATCACTATAGTACGGGGTACTATATACATGTAAATTGTATAGAACCTCATGGAAATAGATATTATTAAGGAATTGATAGTTCAATTCATTGGAAAAGTTGGTTTGATAGAGTGATTGAAGAAGGTAATCAGGAAGTTATTGATCATCCTGTAGGTATGATTGTAGTACTGGAACTTGTCTTCACAATAATCAAATATGATGATCTTGGTGTTTGGAACCATATCTACAATTTCACTACTAGACAAGATCACTCCCCAATTGGCATATCAAATTCCATCATTCATCGCTCAATATGTCTCCCTTCTCCGGCGATGTTAGAACCAACCCAATTTTTTATCAGTACTTGCATCTCTTGTTCTCTCTTGAGCAGGATTGCACTAAAGAGGATCTAGTGTACCGGCCCCTGGTGTGATGGTTAATTTCATGGGGAATACATGTATTGAAATGAAGTTCTCTCAGTGGGAAAAAACAAAAGGGTTTCTCTATTCCATTGTATATTATGATGTTGTCGTTGTAGCGACTCGATATGGCATGCTTGGGGTAAAAGTGTGGATTGCATTCAACCGGCATCTACCCAGGTCATATTCACATCCAACCAAGTGACTATCCCAAAAACAAAAAATATATACTAGAAATGACATATAGACTAGAACCATGTTATAACTCACCATAGAATATGAATTTCTTATGTTAGATACATTATTACCACTACTGGTCTTGCTCAGATATAATTTTGATCCTTGGTAGCAGATACTAGTTTGTCATCCACTAATTCTAGAAGGTTAAGATATGGTATCAAGTTCATATAGTGGTTCCATTAACCTATAAACCCTAATAATTATTCATGAGTAGAGGAAAAGGTGTACTGAAGGGATAGATAGCTATTCTCTCCCCAGGAAAACTCCTATTTGAATAGGTTGGTTGTTGTCAGTTATTATTTGATTTGATAGAATTTCGGTATAGGAACTATGTTCAAAAACATAGGTGGTTTAGTGGTCAAAGTAATTACTTGAATAGATCATGTGGTTCCATGATCGGATCCCTTCTCTGCCCATTTCCCCCATTCAACCCATGCACCATCCTTATCTAATCACTCATATGATGTTCATGCCAAAACACCAATAATTTAGTCCCACCTCTCCTATAATGCACACACCATTTCACACACATGGTCACCATTTTTGCTTATCTAATTGATTCTTAAAAAATGTTCTCATAATGTATTGGATCTACTGACCCACATTCCATAGAGGTACTTAAACCTATGGTTCCCCCCCCCATTCCTAACTACCCCCTACAATCCCCAATTCTACCTGATCACCTCTTCCTTTGAAATACTGCTATTGTGTATTTTATGTGGCCATTCCAAAATTGTTAGACCATCAAATCCAAAGGTTACCACTTTTTTTGGGATATATCATCAAGAAAAGATCAGTAGTACAATCCAATATAGTCGATAGTGGAGTGTGGGACACTGATTATTTAAGTAAGACTAGATCCTGTGTATTCAAAATAAAGATTTTTCTTGACGCCTAAGTCAACGTCAATCTACATATCATATCGAATAGTGCTTCTTTTTGAGACCCCAGTTCAACATATTTGATCTTTTAATGTTGTAAGTCAATTTTTCTGTGATTCCATTCATACAAGCCCTTATATTTGAGTAGTGAAAATTCATACTTCAATCAGTTCTCTACTCTAATAGTCTTATCCCTAGCAGTGATATGGGGATCTACTAACCAATGAAACCATTATAGAATTTCATCTTTTTTAAACATTTTGTTTGTATCCCAGGTCCCTTAGTGAATAGTTTTTTTGTTTTTTATGGTTCTTCTAGTCTTACTTAAATATTGGTGAAGTTTTTTAAATACTACAAGGGAACTTTGGAGCCCTTAATATAAGTCAATTAATCTTTTTCTATATGAGTGAATGGTGAAACATGAAAACGCTTCTTTCTTTTCCCTTTGGTCAATCCTATGAAACCCTCTCCTGACTTTCGAGTGGCTCATGCTCATATTGGACCTATGAAAGTCTCTTTTTTTAATCAATTATATATTTGAGTTGTGCTTGCACATTTACTCAAGAACTAGGTAGGTATGCCATCACATATCAAGAAAACATCTTTCTTGTTAGTCCTTGGATTGAGCTTTCCCTTTGGGATTATATTTTATTCCTAGCCCCTTCCTGAAAACTATTTTATATAGAATAATGATTGAAAAACACTCAACCACTTCTCATTTAATTCATTCAAAAGGTTGATCATAAAAGAGAAAATCCTGAAGAATGTGACTCTTCTGTACTGATTTAAACTCTTCTTCGCATCCCCATTAAATCAGTGAATCTGGGGACTTCTTTATTGAAACTTCTAATATTATATCTAAGAGTGTCCTATTATTTTCCACATCCTCATTCCTCCTTTATATTGAAATATCACCTGATAACCCAATTTCTTCTTCTTTGAATGATGCAGAACAACCGAACTTTCATATATTTATCTACATACACTCCACTTATCCTTAGTTCAAGAATAGAGTGAAAAAAGGAGAAAGGAGATGAAAAATTTCTTTCAAACCTTGCATCACCATGAAACATTTCTCTAAATTATTAGAATAAATTGAAATATTATAAATAAAGAACACAAGCCAATAGAATCAAGAATATAAGGTCCCCAAATCATTCTATGACTTATGTTACTACTACCTATATTGTACCAAAAGGCTATGGACCACTCTTTACCTTGGTGAACTATGTTAACTATGGATTCTAAACCTAGTCCCATTCCATATTATTTTAATATTTTGCCTATTGGATTAATCCTGATGAGATATTGTATTAGATATTCCCAATACAAACCTATTAGAGTAGAGTAATGATCTTTCTCAAAGGCCAAATACTATAACAGGAAGTTATATTCATAGATTCCTAAATAAAAAAATCCCACACCTATTGAAATATAAGATTTGAGATAATTTAGGTTGGTTATTCACACAAAAAGAAGTATTGAGGGGTTTAGTTGCACTAACTTCTACACATAGGATGGAGAAATCATTATTCCTAATACTAAGGTTGTGTCTCTTGTATACACTTACTAAAATTAGGATAATATTGATTGATCGTTAGGTATTTTTACGTTGAGAAATTCTAGTGTGTTCTTTTTTTATTTTATTCCACCCATAGGTGTTAAAAAAGTAAAAAGAAGATCAGATATTGAAGGGATAACAATTGATGGGTACAACTCTAATGTGGATGTCCTACTTGATAAAATCAATCGGTTGAAAATAACCCAATTGGGAGAGGATATTAGTCAAGTGGGATATTCCCTTCATAATTTAGTTATATGATACCTTCTATTCTATTGTAATGGAATTGGGTCAATGTGATTGATAGGTAGTCACATTTTTAGGTAATGGGTTAGAAAAATTCATCTCTACATGTGTGGACTAGACTGATTGAAAGTATTGGAAGGTCGGGTAAGGAAAAAATATCGATATTACTCTCATAGAAGAATATACATGTAGAAGCATCTCAATTAGTTTATACCATTTTTCATTATAAATGAAAAAAGATTTCTGATGCTTTTCCTGTACATAAGAAGTTGAATCCAGCAAGTCTGGATTTTTTTGATTATAACCAGGTACTACCCTTGGATGGTCATAGGACCTTAGATAATGATTATGTTAGTACATGATGACCTGAAGTTGTTGTGTAGATAACAAAGACGATTACAATAATGTTCTATTGAACTATATTGTGTAGAAAATAGAACTATTTAGTAAAGAAAAAAGTGTTAATCTCACAGTCAACTACTGATAAGTAGTAGTGAGATGTGTAAATCATGATTCGGAAAGCCTTCCAATAATGTATTTCTTCATGGAGATTTGGTGATAGATTTGTGTTGGTGCATAAAATAAAGACTTTACACCCTAGAAAATATTGAAGTTGGTTCAGTTATCATTATATGTATAGGGTGGGAAGTGGTGATACTTGCATAAATATGGACTTTGGGCATAGAAGAGAAACCCTTTCTAATACATGAAAAAGGAAGTCGATTCTACATCGTAAAGGAAGTGTGTTCTCCATCGCTAACTAGGAGGTGGTTTTCATCAATCCCACTCTATAATAAGAGATGCAAGTATGTACTAGCTAGGATCTAGAAATAAATAGTAATCAGGAGAGAATATAGAGTTGATAAAGTTCTATTGTTTGGTATTTCAAGGTAGAAACTTTGAACTCACGGTGTTATGAAAAATTATTTCTCCTGGAATTTCTTATGGCCTCTATTTCCTAAAACCCTCCCTACACGTGGTTTGGGAGTATCTACATAGAAATCAGATTACCTTCTAATCCTATTTAAGTAGACATCGTTGGAAGAGTAGTTGAACCCCACATAGAGGGGAGAAACCATAGTTGTTCAGTTTTAGTTTGTACTTTTTAGTGCTCATTTACCCTTTCCTCTTGGTTTTTGTGTGAAACAGATGATTTGAAGGTAGCCACATATGTATCATTTCGTGTTTTTAGGGTGTCTCTTAAGGAATCATTGAAATCATTCATTGTAAAGTCCCCTTTCCTAATTGAGATGATTCTGGTATGGAAGGATTTGTGGAAGTAGTAGTTACATTTCTCTTATATTTATGTCTATGCTAATGAGATCAATCTATGAATTTACACTAAGGTTATTCATAATGTGATTGATAAACTTTGGATTCTCTTTAACATGTATATTCATAACATTATATTTATAGAGATAGAGAGTTCCCATTCTATAGTTGATCATCTTCTACTAGTAGTCATGGAAAACCTAGTGAGTATCTAATAGAATTTACTACTAATCTCTTTGGGTGGATCCCTTTCCTTGCGACAAAGGTAGTTTTATGAGTGGTGTATCCATTATCTATTCCCCCTTTATCTTCCTAACATCCACCCACAACGAGATTAATTTCATGAAATCTCAGCAATATCATCATTTGTTCTATTTATGGCTTGCCTATATTGTATTGATTTCTCATCATGGTATACTTCAAATAAATATTTTCCTATCTAATGGAAAGTGAAGTAGATTGTGTGCTTCGTTATTGTTTCTTTCTCTACTACATCTTATCTAGGACCAGATTCTTTATCTCCTATTATTTTTGAAGATGCGCTTTGTCTAGGAACCTATTTTTCTTATTAAGTATCAACTGATCGGGTATCCATATGATTAAGATAGGGACATAGCTCAAAACTCCCCTGTGAATGACATAAAATAGAATGAATAGATGGTTGGGTAATGATTCAAGTTGAAGTGGATCCACTCTATTCTTTATCAGTCTCTGGTGTACGTTGAGATTTTTTATTCATTCTCATATGTCCTCCCTTCATAATCAGATTCAAAAGAACTATAATTAACACCATATGGAAAATTTTATGAAAAAATATTAATATAGGTTTTCTTAGTGTTTTCTAGGCTAGGAGAAGAAGTTATAGTATAGTAGTTTCAAATCCAACTTTTGAAGTATGGGATATCCAGTTCAATTTTCATAGGGTTTGTTTCCTAAAAAAAATATCCCTATTATAGAAATATAAAAACTATAATTTATAGTGGAAAAAAATGTGTTAGCCTAAAAATAACTGGAGATAATGATTATTTTAATGGTGTTCAAAGAATATAGGATTCACACCTTCCCTCAAATAGAAATGAAAGTATGATGCTCAATCTTGTACATTTATTTCTAATGAATTGGGGGTTTTCTCACTAGTTTTTTCTGATAATGGGGGGAACATTAGGGTACCTTTCACATTTTCTATTTAGGAAATAGCTTCCTCAATAATCTTTTTCATTTTAGGAGGAATGAACAAGAGAAATGATTAGAAGTAATCTTAAAGATATTAAATCATATGTACTTGGGAAGTAGAGATATAAATCAATTTAAATTTGAATTTCTTATATATTTTTTCAATGGATAAAATACGAACTTCATATATGAAAATTCTAGAAATGGATAGGACATTAGGGGAGAACATAATTGAAAAAAATATAGCAGCATCGAGTTGAGGCCCTGCTCACTTGATTGAGCCAAGAGTGAATGATAGGAATCTAGTAGAAGAAAAAAGTGCTTGGAAGGTTCCCACTATGTGTATTCGAAAAACTATAGAGTGAGTTTAATTTTATTATTCATGAGAAGACGTTAAATAAATGGATTTATTGGTTCCTAAATACCTAAACTGAAGGAAGGAATTGATTTTTCTAGATATCATAAAGAATAAAAGATCTTCAAGGATAAAAAAGGTGCTTACAGTGGGGTGAGAATGAACGAAGGGACTTCTGGTGGGCTCAAAGAAGTGTCTTTATTAATTGATTTAAATAAAATTCTTTGTCTTTCTTGATTACTGTATTCTTACATCCAGGAAATGTTCTCCTTAATAAGGACCAAACATAGGGATATGGCTATTCCTCTCCCACATTGTGATCTTGAGGAAGGATTACTCAGCTCTAAATCCTACAAATCTTTTTTCATTATATTATTTATGGGAAAGAGAGATCTATAGAAATAGGGGATTATATATCGACCATGGATTTCTATGTTTTGATGAGTTAAATATTTAAAATCCATCAAACTCTAAAGGACGAAGTATTTTTATATCAGTTGATTCGAGTCTCTTTACCTTTTTCTTCCCTATAAGATAGTGAACTTTATTCTGAATGTTTTTAATTTTGTAAAAGTAAATAATGAAATCTGTTAGTCAATTCATGACCAATAGGAACTAGGATATCCACTAATAATTTGAATAAAATTTCAAATCATCAAAATTATTTTCTTATTATCTACAGAAAACTGTAATTTCTTATCACTTTCCATGTTTGGCCATAGTAGAATGGCATTGCCGAAGTCAAACATATGAAAATTACTGAGTCTTGAATCTATATGATCATAAAATACCAATATATATATATATATATATATAATTAATCCTTATCATTCTATCTTATAAAAAAATTAGTCTTAAGTTCTTTTAGGTAATATTGCCTTTCATAGACTTACAGGCACCTGAATTTTCTATGCTACTATGCCAAATCATGTTTATTTTCTTTCCCACTTGCTTTAATATATTATTTGATGAAACTAGTTGGTACACCTTCAAAAATGGATGTTGATATGTATTCTATAAGTAGAAGCGCTCAAAATAAATTAAAGTAAAACCATATCTCTAGGTTTGAGGAAGTAAATATCATATAAAAGATGGCTGAAACTACAGAGATGCTTCCTCATGTGGTAGTTTCAGTGTAGCTTTTGGTGGACATTATGTATCTCATAAATCATGAGAATTTTTATTTTAATACTCAATTAGATTTTTATAAATATCTAAGTGATATCCTTGTACAACCGATGGTGGAATCTATATAGGTACTCTATGAGAGGATGTTAGCTCTAGAGGTGGAGTCTCTGTTGGCTAATGCAGGAAGGATCTCTGCTGAGCAGACATCTAGGTGTTAGAATATATAAGAATATTTGTGGTCGAAAGTATCGATGATTTATAAACAAAATAGACGCGAGATCTATAGGGTGGCTTCAGTACATCAATCAATCACTATAGGAACTCATGAAGTGTGCTTCTTCTCCTTTGCAGTGCTACAATCACCACCACTTTTTTAGCCTCTTTTGTTCCTACACTACCAAAATCCATACTATCAATCTATCCACATTAATATCATTATAATATGAGGTCACTTAGACACCTTACATCTCAAAGAGTTTATTTATAATATTGATAGTAAGCTTTCTATCATCTTCATGAGTAGCCACTAAAAGCATAATTTCCCAAAAAAGCAGTCAATGAGAGATTATTCCATCAAATCACCAATATACTGATCAATGAGAATGTTAAGGACTGAATCCAAGGCCATGTTATGCTTAAGGGTTGGGTCCATCTTGATATTTTAACATATATATGTTTTCTATAGTGGTAAAACTACATGTAATTGTGGATGGGCACTATAACACCCAGATGTTTTTATAAAATATTACTCTTTAAATAATTTTTTTCATTCATTAGCTTGAATTTCATGAAATCATGATTTTAAATGAAATGAGAAATGCTTGTAGTAAAAAATATCTATTAATACTAAGCCATTATGTTTGTAGGAATAAATATGAATAAATATCTTATGAAAATACATAGTGAATTCATTGGTTACCAATTATTTAAAAATGATAATATAAAGCAATAAAATGTAAAGGAAGTATTTATACTTTTGTCATAATATATTTAGTTAATTTTAATTATTAAATTATATTAATGAAATATATATGTTATATATTCAATAAATTATTTTTTATATACATCCAATAGATTTTATAGTCCTAGGATACAAATAAACTCTATTTTACGCATAAAAACCTATAATTTTTAAAAGGGAAATTTTACCGCATTTTAATGGATAACCCATTTTAAGGTTAAATTTTGACACATTAATAGATTTTATATGCCTAAAATAAATTTCTTCTTTGGAAGCAGGACAAAAAAAATTACTTTGAATTTTAGGTATTTTTTAGATAAGTTACATGTTGAAAACAACTTTATCATCTAAATAAATTATATTGTTAAAGTATATTTTTGTTTAGTTTTAAATTATAATTAGATTATTTTTTATAATTTAATCCAATGTATCTTGGATAGAAAATTATATTTTTTATTTGATTTTTAAAATGGCAGGATACAGCAGCGGTGAGCCTAATTCAAAATACAAGATTCAAAAATCCAGCAACACAAAATGAGGGAACAAGAATACACTTACATTATTTGAAGTCACAAAAAAGTTTCCTACCAACATATAACACATTAATCCAATATAGCTCATTGGAATTAATTTTACATTAAATTTATATATAAAAACATTTCAATCTTTTTCATGTTTTAACTTTAATAACTCATTTTCTCCCCCCATCAACATGATAAATTTTAAATTAATTACTGAAAATTATGTGTTTTGAATTTTAAAAAATGGATTCCAGATTTGTAATCAATGGGTCCAAATTATTTAATAGGATTTATTTTATTTTTGGGCATTATGAATAGTAACTTCATTAATTTTTTTATTAATATGGTAATTGGTAAGTTGCGTAACTAAGGGTAAAAAAATATTATAAAATTACCCTAACACTTGTCATAATATTATTAGACGAGGGTGATTCGAACAAAATCATAATTCTAAAGAAATTTTATCCTTTGGAAGCCAATTAGATGAGAGTATGACATTTATTATATTTTATTTAAATAAAAGTTAAAGATGTCATACTCGTATTTTTAATAACTATATCATATTTAATATAATGTTATAAATAAGATAAATCCAACTTTAAATAGTAATTTGAAAGTTAAAATGTTTATATTTAGTATAGTATTTTATTTTATTTTTATATGAAATAAATAATTACATTAAAGTCTTATACAATGATGACATAATAATTAATTTAGTAATGGAAATATGAAATAAATTTTATTAAAAATATTAAAATAAATTTAATTTGAGATAATTAATGAGATAAACAAATTTATCGATGACCTTGACTTCTTAGTGATATAATAAAATATTTTTTTTGAAGTTAACTTTTTCTTTTTATATTTTCTAAAATCTGATAATTTAATAGTTCCACAATTGAAATTATTGATTTTTTATAAAAAATCTTTTTATTAAATTATTTAAAAATTATGAAACATCTTTAAAAATACCAAATAATTATAATGTGGTATAAAATGTTTTATATTATTCATGAAATGTCTAATTGGTATCAAATATGTAAAATATACACTCTTTTAATTTTGAATAATTTTTTTCTTTGTGAAAATGTAAATAGGTTAACTAAGGGTTAATTAAAATGATAAGGTTTAAATTAATAACAAAACTTTTTAAAAATTTATTAGTTAATGATATTACAACATCATATAACATTATATTCAAATCCATGGCCCTTTTAAGGTATTTAGATGGGGATTTATTTTATTATAAATTAATATTTTTCAAGATTCCAAAAGTCTCCCCACCTCAATTATAAAAGGGAACCTCCTCCATCACTTCTTCAATTAACTTTGAGCCTTAAATATTATCCATATCCTGACCATTTAACTTCTTAACATACCTATTCACATTCTATAGGTTCTTTTATTATCAAAAGACATACTATAGTGTCCTTAAGAATAGTTATAGAGGTAGCTCGCCAAGGAAGAGGAGTTTCGAATACATACCAAGGAAATCATACCTAAGGCAAGGGTTTATTTCATAATTTTATTATTATCTAAGATTGTTTATATGTAATTATTTAATGGGGTATATTTATATTCCATTTCCTTGTTTCTTAAAAATATATTCCAAAATATTCTTACTATTCTTCTACAATTTTTTAATGTCAGTTTTACCCATGTTTTCTTTTTTACTAAACGGTTTGAAGGGAATCTTTTTTCTTTTTCCTAATGAGGTAATTTTTGAACTTTCCCAAATAACTATGAGAATAATGTTTTATTTTAACATATACAGAATGAATTTTTTTTATTTCATGATTCTTTATTTGTTTAACACCTCATTTACAATATTATAATTTTATTTTCAATGAAAATTTTTTCTTTTAAAGTTGTGTGGAATTTTAAGATAAAAATGTCTTTAAACAAAAATATATATTTTACTTAAGAATAATTTTCAGATTATATCTCAAAATTATTTCCCATCTAAGATTAAATTCATCAATGTCATTTATGATTTAATGGGGATATTTTTCAAGTATAATATCCTTGTTATTCTTATTATTAGACTATGTTTATTATGGAATGATGTTTATGAAACCCATTTCATTTACATGAGTTAAGTGATGATAGATTTTTGTTTAAGAAACCCATTTTATTCCATGGGTTCTTATATGATGAACTATTTATGTGGTTGTGGCATACATATGTATGTTTTTCATTATGTGAAGGGTGGGACCTATATCTCTATTCAATGCAATGGGTAAAGATTTATATCTCATGAGATAGAAAAGCTTGGAATGTAAAATGATTTTTGGTTAGTAATATAGGGTTAGAATGTGAAGTAAATTTGGTTCAGTAACACAGGGTTGGAATAAAGAGTAAACCCAGTTCATTAAAGGACTTTTTCCACTATGATAGTCTTAAAAATGAGACATGGCTAATATTTAATGATTTTCTATGATTATGTGTATACCACAAATTCAATGTCTTATGTTATTCCATATGGAAATATGTTCACTAATTCTTTATGAACATCTATGATTGTTGATGCTCACCAAATAAGCATCAGAAAAATTACAAAGGAATAAATACCTGAACATGAGTATCACCTTCCCCGCATAGGAAAGGAAGGCATAAAGTAACTGAGACCTTTGGATCACATGAGACTCTAAGGAACCCATGATTTCATGACCATGTCATGGTCACGTGACGACTCCATGTATAGCACATAACCTATGGAAAATCCCACAGATCTCCCTTCAAAAAACCTTCTTCCTCTTACAAAGGCTCTTTAGACAACCAGTGGTCATGTGATGAAAACTAAATGAGTACCCCCATGCCACATGGTTTTTCATTGGCAAGTGCCTGATAAACCATCTGAAATTCCTCCAAAAATAAGGAGGAATGATAGCCAAAAGGAGAGACCCCTAGTGGTTTTAAAGCTCACGTTCCAAATCATCACTCGGAAGAATAAATTTCCTTGATGATATCTAACCAAACTCTCAAGTCCCATAAACCGTTTTAAAATTTATGTGGAAATATTTTTACATAGTTTTTCTAAATCTTTTTACTTAATTTCTAATGATTTAATTAGTTATTTAAGAATTTTATACTAAATAATTGTAATTTTTTATTTTTATAATTAAATTTGTTTATTAAACAATTTTTACAATTAAGTATGTATTTTTTAGTCTTTAAAATAATAATTTTATTCTTACTTTACTTTTCCAATTTAATTATTTCTTAATTAGTTCAGTTAATTAAAATTTGCTTGACTTTTTAATAAATTAACATTTTTATAAACAATTATTTTAACATTGTATTTATATCTAATTAACATAGACTTTATTTGAATAATTTATCCATTAACTTAGTTTCTTTAAAATATTTTAACTTTATTAAAATAATATGTTTAACCATTCTGCTAATTAATTAAGTAAATAGATTTAGTTTTTAATTAAATATAATAGTTCACTTTTAATTTTATGTATTCAAACAGTTGTTTAATAAGTTAATTTAGTGTCTTAAAGCATTAATTATTTAATTTTAAGAAAGCGGTTAAATTGTTAAGTCATTAACATGTGTTTTTAGTCTACCGGTGAGACATAAAAGAGCCATCTGTGACTTATTTAAGTCACTGATGCAATCCTTTTTCACTCATTTTTTAATCTATAATTAATTTATATAGTAATTTTAATATAATAATTTTATCAATTTAGTTTAACAATTATCCAGCTTTTAATTTTAGTGTTAACAGTTAAAAACTTAAATTATAACATTAAAGTTTATGTTTAATAATAATATTGTTTTAAATTTATGTTGTTCAGCCTACCTTTAATTTTAAATATTTGTATTTTTGAATTTATGGTTTTAACTGGTTAATTATTTTCAATCTTTTTGTTTAGTTTAATTAAGTTTTCATTTTAAGTTCAATTTATGTGTTTTTAATTTTTGAAGGTCACTGATAGTTCTATACTTTTTTCTATCGATGGACCTTTTCTTTTTGTGCAGTGGTGATCTTTTGTTTTTTTAGCCATCGCTAACCTTTATTTTCTAAAAATATCGGTGACCTATTTATTTTATGCTTTGGTAATCTAGTTTTTTATATATCGGTGGCCTTTTTTGCAGTTCATTGATCATCTTTTCTCACTGGTGACCTTTATTTTTCCTCTAATGGTGACCTATTTTTATCAGTAACCTTCTATTTATATTTGTAATAGTGAATTATTTTCTCAATGGTAAGAATTTATTTTCTCAATGGTAAACATTTATTTTTTTTAAGCCAACGGTGACCCCCACACCATTGCTTCCCTTTGTTTTTAAACTAACAGTGACCCTTCCCTATTTATTCTATCAATAACCTCAATTTTTAGCCTACTGGTAACCTTTGCGTCGCTTTTCCATCTCACCCTAGTTTCCCCTCACCTCTCCATTATATTTATTTGACTGGTGCCTTCCCTATTTCTCAGTGTCACACACACAGTTAAGCAACGGTGTCTCACGAGACACCGATGCTTTCAACCTAAACTTCTGATTCTCCATCCATCACCTCTTCCCTCAAGCAGCTTCCCTAATATTCACGGCAACAACAAATATTCTCTTTCTCCACTTGAGTTCCAAAATCAATTCACACAATTCATAAACTAGAAAATTAAACTTTTACAGTTTCACACCAGATTTTCTACCAGGTTTGAAGGATAACTCAAATCAATCGCGCCTTCTCGGCTGCTGACTTGACCTGTCCAACCCGAGGAAGTCGCGACCATTCCACCTCTTTATTTACACTTCCAATGTGGGGTACTCCTCACGTTGTCCACGGTCACATCCACTAGGGAAGAGTAACCCCACATCGTCAAGATGATTGAAGGAGGAGGGCGAGCCGCTAGTAGTAATTGAACCCGCCGCTGGTTAAACTGCACTTCTCTGGATAGAGATGTGAGGGTCTGTTGAAGATTTCTAAACCAGTGATTTTCTACATCTGAAGAAGAACCAAAGCCACTGATCCAAATATTCTCCACCTACCGAGGAGGAACCCTTTTTTCCACTGAGCAGAACTCAAACTGTCCTCCGCACCAGATATAGAAGTCGACACCATGAGGATCTGTTGTACCCTTTCAGTGCTGTAAATCAGACTTCGCACAGACACAACGAGGAGTTTGAAGCCACCGTAACCCTTTTTCTCCAGTGATGGGAGCTCAAGCTTCTGAAGTTTCCGAGCTACCAAGGAAGTAGAGGAGGAGTCCATCGCGGCCTTTGGTAGGAAGAAGAAACCCTCCCCTACTCTACGCCAAAATTGGGGGAGGGGGGAGATAGATTAGTCTTAAAAAATAATAAAAGAAAACTAAACATAAAAATAAAACAAAAACTTGATTAAATATAATAACTTAACTAAATATATTAAACATTAATAATAATAAAAATAGAAATAAAATAAATAATTAAATATAATTACTAATTTAATTAACCTTAATTATATTTAACTAAATTAGATAAACTCTTAAATTAATTTCATATTGATTTAATAATAAAATTTGTCAATAAAATAAATTTAAATAAGGATTAAATCAATATGAAGTATTCTAATTAAATGGAAATAATCTTAAATTTCAAAATAATAATAATAAACTTAATAATTATAATTAACATTAATAATAATAATTAATCATAAATAGAAACTTTGTTATTTAATATAATTTTAAGAACTAAAATTCTAACAACTAATAAATTTAAATAGAGTAACTTAATTTAATTTATTATTAAATCATTACATTTCTTTTTTCTTAACTAAAATTAATGTTAATAAATATATTAAATTAAATTAATTAATTACTTATTTACGTAATAATAATAATAATTAATAATTAATAATGTATGTTTTAGATTAAATAAACCAAATATCCAGGTAATAACGTTTTAGTGATTTACTTATGTTTATCAATTGTTTTATTATCATGTATTAACAACATTATCATCTTTTTGTTGTTCTTTACTCTACAGGTTCACACCAAGGCCTTAAATACGTCCAGGATCATTCAACTAACTTAGTGGGAGTTAGTTACATAAGAAAAACTAGCGTGACGTGTTAGTCATGAAAAAAACGCACGTGTGCGATGCATATGTGAAGAGATTTTGAAGTCAATGATAAATGTTCGGTGAAAAGCAATAGAAGACAATGACTACTTAATATAGGGAAACCATTAGATAAAAAGGGGGTGTGACATTTATTGGATAGGAACATTCATTTGACACATCAAAGGATCCAGTTCCAAGCAGAGGAGACTGGAGGGCGACTCTGAGACCACTTCTCGGAGCCAGAGGAGTTCAGGAGCAGAGCATTTTTTTCGAGAGTTTATCTTCCATATTAAATATAGTATTAATACTCTGTGTTAGTATGTTTTTAGTTTTTGTGTTGATAATAAACATTTTTTCTAGCTAAATCATAAAGTTCGGGGATAATTTGGAGTTATAATGGTTATCTTTTAAATCACTTTTCACTTAATCATTTTGATGATTTCAGTATTGATCGGCAAGATCGATACTGAGTTCATCCAATTATGTGTACCACTAGAACATAATCTCAAGATTTAATAGTCATTTGGTGAGATTGGTTGTGGAAACCCATTTCAAAGAATAATAAATTCAAAAGACTTCAAGACTTATATGGTGAGTTCGTCTTGTTGTCATTTTTTTAAAATAGTTCACAATAAATTAAAAATAAAACAAAGGAGAAAAGGAGGGCGAGGAGAAAGGTACTCAAGGTCACTAAAATAAATGTGACATGCACCTAGAGATACACAAGACACCACAAGTCCTTGGAAACATGTCTGCCTCATCTCGCAAAATCCCTTTGGCTTTTCAGCCTCGCCACGTGTAAGTCCCCAGGTATGTACAAGTAAATTTTTTTCTTCCACTTCGTCACTCTAAGGACAAATGAATAGATTTTTCCACAACATGATTTCACATCATCATATGACCCATATTATTTCCATGAGGAATCATAAAAAAAGAGTGAACATCCTTGAAATTACTCATGAAAACTCATTTAATCCATGACCTTTGTAAAATAAAACAAAGAAAATAAAAAGGGAGAAGATGAGAGCTATCACGTTCAGTAAAAGACATGTGACATACCTAGGGAACCCACAAAAAGGACCCACGAGACCTCTTGACATGTCTTCCAGACCTCTTGAAGACGCCTAAGTAATCCATTTTCACTTTTTGAAATATTCCAGGTAAGGCGTTGAGTTCTCACAAAGGCCCTCGGGCATGTCCATGGGACAAGATGAAAAGTCCTTTGACATTCCTCGATGATCAAAAAATTCTTCAATAATCAAAAATAATATGATAAAGGAGTTTTTTATGAAATAGAATCAAAAACATTGAAAGTAAGGTGGCACACTCTAAAAAACCTACAAGAAAGACTCATGAAGCCGTGTGGTGCCAGCACACTTCACCGACTCCAGCCTGGATCGATGCCAGATATGCCATGCGAATCGGTGAACAAATGGGGTGGAGAGGCCTATAAATCCCCCACCCCAACACCAAAAATGCATGACTACAAAAATGATATGACTACTATGCAAAGAAAACTCTCTAGTGCAAAGGCACCAAGCATTGGAGCAGACTTCTCAGAGAAATCGATCTCACGACAGGTAGTCTTCCATCAGGTAATATACCATGCGAGTAGCCGAAGTAGTCATGTGAAAATCATAAGCCACATCACATGATCATTCATATATCATGAGAAGGATATCTATTACTTCATGTGAAGAACATCCCATAAGCCCACTAGATCACACGAGTCTCAATATAAACTGACACTGAATAAAACTAAGGCATCCGCAAGGTAAAGGACAGAACATAGACTAAAGGTGGAAGACTAAGATTAGAATATGTTCGTTGACCCACATTCACTTTGTGTGAACCTCCCAAAGTCATGTGACAACACCAGGGCACATCTCCTATATTAAAATTCTCTTTTAATATGCTATTTGGGTCACATAAAGCCCTTCAGACATGTCAAATAATAGTCACTCCCCCCGGATGTGTTACCATAGTCTCGAGAAAGTCCCCATAGACATGTAATCCAAGACTCAATATTTCCTTGGGATACATCATCTAACTCATATAACAGTTCCCAATCATATCGCCCAAGACTTGTGATTACCTCTAGGCTTAACATCTTGGTCTTGCGAGAGAATCAAGGCATACCAATGGTCTCTCACGACACCCTCTGGGAATGTCATCCAAGACACCTTATGCCCTCTAGGTGTGTCATCAAAGTCTCACGAGAGCATCAGGGCATACCAATAGGATCTTGTGATACCTTCTAGGTAAGTCATCCAAGACTCATGACACCCTCTGGACATGTCATCCAGGTTATGTGATGGCCTCTATAGGAAACTATCTTGATCTTGAGATTTCCTCAGGATAATTCAATTGGGTTATGTGACACCTTATAGACAAGCATTCCAGGTCACAAGGGAAACCTAGGATTTTATATCCTTATACATCCTCGATGTGTAATCCCTGAATACAAGGGAAAAATCAATTTGTAAGCCTAGATAAAGGGAACTATGACGACTCATATTCTTACCATATTCAAGATACAAAGGAAAATTATTCAAGGTTCAAGATCTATATTGATTATTGAGGGTGATTTGAGTATCCAAGCCCCTTATCCAAAGAAATGGCATTGATCACTTGCTAACCCTTTTTTATCACAAAGACCACGACCCATGTGGTCTTTTGGAGGTTTACTAATAATTTCATCCATACTATACACCCTTTGGTTACAAGGGCACCCGCAGTGCGTAACCCCAACTACTGAAATCATATTGTATGTCCCTGGTCAATAGAGCATCCATCTTGTTATGATCCCTTAACATTCTTGAATCCTCAAGGACAATCATAATGTCTCTGAGTTTGATCATTCACCTTAGCCTATCAGTGGGTTAAGGGATAAATGAACTATAAGATATCTGATTCCTTCCATAACCGGGATACACATGACATGTTACAATCACCCGAGATCAAATAAACATACACTAACATGAAAACACCATATCTTTTAGATTTCAACCATTGGGACCCAATCATTCCCATGAGCAGATTACTCTATTTCATCCATCAGCGGACTGATAAATATAATGAACTATGATGAATCTGGTTCCTATTATATTTAGGATACGTAAGACGCCTTCTCAAGGCCTGATCTCTATACCAAACACCCCAAGGAATTTCCCAGTACATAAGTCCCTTGTCTACACACCGTGAGGCTTTTCATTTATTACCCCTTATTTCTCACATCAAGAATATCTCATATGGGCTTAGGTAGATGCAATTAACACCTTATAAGGCATCATGAATCTCTACTAACAAAGGAAATTTTAGTATGTAAGCCCTGATCAGTGGTATGGTATGAACACCCCAAATATAAGGGAATATACCTTAGGGCCAGTCTAAAGGGCATGATTGAACTATGATGACTTAGATTCCTTCCATAACCAAGATATGTAGGATGTCTCCTTAAGACCAAAGCTCAAAAATTTTGCATCTCAGTACCCACACATATGTCCTCTCCGCATGATGCTAAATTGCATGGGATTAAAGAACTATGTGGGTTTTGATTCCTGAAATAAATAGGATATATAGGAAGACTCATAACGGATCAATCCCCTCCTCATAATATTAACTTCCTCCTCACGTGGAAGTATATTCCAAAGAATTTGGTCATATGGATTCAGAACATAAAGAGGTTATTCACCATTAAAGAGTTGGATAAAGAAACTCGGATACATATAGTTGTATTTACTAATGATAATACACCCCCCTCTGTTCATCAATGAGAATAACTTTCTTTGTTTAGTGAGAGAATTAAAAAATGAATCATTTTTTCAAGGTAACCAGTCCCATATCAGTGTTAGGAAGATATTCATGAATATATATTAAATCTCTAAGAGTATCCCAGAGTAGGAAATAATTACCCCCAAAAGGTTGTGATGAGCCCAACCGCTTATCCTCTCAACCAATGTGAGTCCCCAAGATTTGTTGGGATTGAGAACCCATTTGACCACCAGCCCTTCAAGGTAGGTCTATACCTAGCTACAAATGGGGGAACCATTAGGAGTTTCTGGGAAACGTGAAAATGGTAGCATGACTAGTGAAACCCATTTTGTTAGGTCCACAAGGCTAAATACCCTGAGAGGGGGGTGAATCAGGGTATGACTAATTTAAAATTAAATCCTGTTCTTATCTTGTTTTGCTGTTAAGAAAAACACTATTCTCTCTCTTTACTGTTGCACAATATAAATAGAAAGTAAAGAAAGCACAGGACACAGCAATTTTTACTTGGTTCACCACTAAGGGCTACGTCTAAGGATCATACACTGACAGGTTGTCGGTCATACCAAATTCCACTAAACTTCACTAGCTGTGGATTACAAGGTTTGAGAATAGTCACTCTGTCCCAGGATCACTGCCTTTACAAGGTTTAGGGTCAGATCACTCCTTTCCCAAGGGTCACTCCCTGTTTCTCTCTCTATGGATCACTTCCAGTGGAGAGGATCATCGTCTTCTTCTTCCTTTCTCACTGCATCGGAAAGGATCCACTCACAATTTATAGACTTGTAGGTCTCTTCATTATCTCTAATGAATACATCCTCTGTTGTATGTGGATTCTCTGCTGAAGTCCAACTTTCACCCGTAGATGAATCTCTCTTTGAACTGAAGGTATCGGGAAATCTTTTACCTTTCACACATCCCAGAAACACTGTTGTGAATCAACCTTACTTGGAGTGCAAGTCAAACCCAGCACGCAAGTATTGGCACACAAGTCACAATTGGCACGCAATTCCACCTTAGACACTTGCGTGACACACACTTATTCAACTCCAAACTTGCGCGATGCACTTCCCTTTATTCCCAAACCAATATTGGTGCAAAAAAACAACAATTGCCCTTCTTCAAATCTGGTGCACAAGTCCTACTTGCGCGACACACCACCACTTGTGCGACCACCACACCTGCGCGATGGGAGCTCTGATTTTTCAAAGTGTTGAACTCTGTTAAAAATGAAGAGGGGTGGTCCAGTATTTATAGGCATTTTTAACACCCTGCGCGATGGTGCGCAAGTCTTCCCTCGGTGTGCAAGTTTCGGCACACAAGTCAATTCCCTTGAAAGTCACCTACGTGACCAACACAACACCTACGCGACCCTCTTTCCTTTTCCGTATTTTGAGTTTATGATCCTGAAAAATAACAGGTGCGCAAGTTCTCAAGCTTCCAAAGCATCGGCGCGCAAGTCTCTTCATGATGTGCAAGTCACCTGCGCGACCAAACCAATTACTACGCGACCCTCTTTCCTTTTCCATATTTTGACCTTCTGATCCTGAAAAACATTAGGCGCGCAAGTTTCCTCTTCTTCAAGCACATGGAACACAAGTCTCTTTTCCAAAACCAGTTTTCTCATTTCGTTGATTTTCATGCCCAAAAATTTGGCAAACACTGGAAAATAGCGCCACCTTGTATCTTCTCTTTTCGTACCCCCTCCAGATCATCCATTCCTTTGTCGACATTCTTGAATCAAACATAGATCATTGACCACAGGTCTTGAACTCAACATTCCACCATGAAATCCTCTTTGTCAACAAATTTTTATGTCATTGTTTTTCATTGTCAACAATCACCACATAGATGTCCACTTTTTCAACAAACACAATCACCTCAAAAATGCTTCAATGATACCTTGAGGGATTTTTTCCTAACACATTTCACACCACAAGAACCCGGTGAAACAATTATTCATCCCTCATATACAAGATAAGTTTTTCAAATGTCGTGTTATTATATATTATGGTTTTGATATGATTGATATATCCCTTGTTTACACTTACTAAGCATCTTAGATCACCCTTTATTATGTTTCTTTTCCCCAGGTTATGAACAAGGGTATTAAGTAAGATGTATCAAAAAGGGTTCTAGATATTAAGAAATAAGTGAGAGGTGATGTAGATGATTTATGAACCGGTGGTTTATGTTTACCATTTTTAAAAGATACTAAACTTATATGGTCATGGAGTGGTTTTTTATGTTTTTTAATGAGTATTCTTCAATTTTGAAGTAATATCTATGTATATAATGTATGGGATATTATAGTTGGTATAAAAGTAAAGGTTTAGTTATCCTTTGGAAACTATTATTATAAAAACTTAGTAAGAACCCTAAGGATGATTATAAGTATAGTTTAAAATCCTATTGTTTTGGTAATGATCATGAATAACCTATGATAAGACCAAAGGAATCCAGAATTAAAATTTTATTTCCCTTTATTATGTGGTTTCCCCATTATGACTAGTTCTTTTCACACTATGATTCTTGGTTTTAGTAAATGGATGGAACCTGAAGGAACCATGTTAATGATAAATTCAACAGGAAATGCAATTATGTTCTTCCTGAGTAACCGAATGCTATGTGAGATGGAATGAAAAATCTTATTACAATTCTCAAACAACATTATCAAGCTTTGAATCATTCAAAAAATTCAAACATGAAAGGGCAGTAATAATATTCATTTAAGTCCTTCATATGGAAGAGTTCAAATTCTTTTAGTGGGTATTTTAATTCACTAGTGGATGATCAATGGATTAGAACCACTGAAAATATATTTTAGTTCTCTAATTTTTAGAAGATGAGAATTTTATCTTAAAAGTATGTTGTTTGGTAGGAGAATCTAATCAATGGTATAACTTCATCAATAATATGAGGAAATAAGATGAAATTGAATCCATGTAATGGGACAGGTTCAAGAACTTATTTTTCAATAGGTACTTTCCTCGTATTATTTGAATGAATATGGAGAAAGAGTTCCTTGATCTTAATCAGATGGATGATGAATCTGTTGGTACCTGTGATGTAAATTTTACAAGATTTGAAAGGCACAATTTTGGAATTATCATCCAACATGAGAGTAATATTGATTCATTAATCAATGGATTAAAACCATGTATCCAAAGGGAATTATCCATAAGGTACTTAAATAGCTATGGGGAAATCACTCTATGTGCTCTCAAGGATCAAATGGATATTGAAGTTACACAATAGTATTATTGGTTTGATAATAAGAGGGAAATGGATTTAAAGAGAAAATATAAAAACCATAGTGAAAAGAAGATTATATTAACTTTATGCTCAAAGTGTGGAAAGAAACATGAAGGAAACTATCTTAAGGGGAGTAGTATATGTTTTAAGTGTGGTAAAAAGGTGATTAGGTAGTTGAATTCTGAAGTGATTGGAAAAAAGAAAACTAATAATGTGAATATAGAAAATGATAAACATAATGTACCTCCCACACATCAATGTTTCAAGTGAAAGGAAATGGGCCATTATGCTAACCAATGCCTTAAAACCATGTTTATTGATGATGATAAATGTCAGAAAACTCTTGAGTCTAAATAAAAAAGGAAAATCACATGTGATCACTATAGGCGATGTGGATTATGATAATGAAGTGGTGGAAGCTACACTTAACATCCACTCAAAAGTAGAATATGTTTTATTTGATTCTAGATCCACCCAATATTTTATTTATAAATAATTTTCTAATGGTATTTCCATATTACCTCAAAAATTAGATGTCGAGTTAGCTATGAAAACTCTAAATGGAACAGAAGTCATATCACAAGTGTATAATTCTCCTCTGATTGATGTTTGTGGGAAAGTGCTTCCTAAAAATCTTGTAATCCTTCCTTTACTGTAATTTGATTTCATTCTTGTCATTGATTCACTTTCTCTATATGGAGAATATATCAATTTCCAAGGAAGGAAATTCACATTTCATATTTTGAATAAATCAATGACGTCTATTTATGCAAGGATAAATATGAACTTCCAGTGGTAATTTCTTCCATATTATGGGTCTTAGTTCTTATAAATGAAGGTTATCTATCTCATATGGTTGGAGATATATTCACCATTAGAGATACACATATTGTATAGGAGTTTTTTGATGTCTTTCAAAATAATTTCCAAGCCTTCCATTGAATCCTAAAGTTGAGTTTTCAATAGAACTCATACCTGGTGTTATACCTATTTCAAAGACACCTAATAGAATGGTCACAATTGAGTTGTGGGAATCGAAGATGCAAATCCAATATAATATTGATAAGATATTCATACGCTCTAGTTTCTCACCTTGGGGTGCACCTATTCTATTTATTAAGAAGAAATATGGATCCATGAGACTCTATATTGATTATTGAGAACTTAACAAGATCATTATCAAGAAAAAAATATTCTCCCCCATATTGATGACTTATTCGACTAACTATGTGGAGCTCAATAATTTTCCAATATTCATCTTTATTTTTTATATCATCAACTAAGGTTAAAGAAGGTGGATATTCCCAAAACAACATTTTGTAACAGGTATAGATAATATGAATTTATAGTGATGCCTTTCGTCTTACTAATGCCTCTATTATCTTCCTGGACGTAATTAATAGTCTTTAGAGACTATATTAATCAATTTTTGGTAGTCATAATAAATGATATTCTTGTATATTTTAAGATCAATTAAGAATGTGAAGATCACTTTAGAATTATACCGAATACCCTAATAAAGGAATATATTTATTCAAAATTTACCATGAGTGAATTTTGATTTCAAAAAGTGACATTTTGGGGTCACATTATCTCAAGAGAGGGGATATATTTGGATCTATAAAAGATAAAAGTTATTAGATGTTGGCCTAGACAAACCATGGTGACTAAGATCCAATGTTTTATTTGTTTGGAGGTTTATTATCCAATTTTTTTAAATAATATTCATGATACTCTAATGCACTCACCAAGTTGACTCAGAAAGGAGTTAAGTTCATGTTGATAGAGGAATGTGAAGATAATTTCAAAGATCTAAAAATGAGGTTATTTATTACACATGTGCTCACACTACACTATAGTAGAGAGAGTTTTTTGATCTACTGTGATGCATCCAAGAAGGTTTCAGGATCTGTTCTCATGAAAAATGATATGGTGATAGCTTATGACACATGATAACTAAAAATACATGGGAAAAAATATAAAACTCATGATTTAGAGTTAGTTGCAGTAATATTTTCATCAATGATATGGAGGCATTATATTTATGGATAAATGTGTGATATATATATACTAATAATAAAATATTGAATTATATTTTCACTCAAAAGGATCTGAATATGCACCAAAGGAATTGGTAGGATTTGATTTAATATTACAAATACACAATACATTACCACCCTGGAAAAGTGAACAAGGTGGTAAATGCTTTGAGTAGAAATGACCATGCTTGCCTATCCATGTTGTGGATCACAAAATAACTAATATTTATGGATTTTAAATGGATGGATCAAAAAATTTTAAAGGAAGGTGAGAAATCCCATCTTTTTCAAATGAATTTTCAACAATCTATAAAAGTAGAGATTAAAAAGGCACATAAGGAAGATGTAGAACTAAAAAATAAGGTGAGAAATATTCCTGATTTCAACTTTGATTGTGTTGTAATAATAAGTTTTGATAATCATGTTTTTATTCCATCCATAAGAGAATTAAATAAGGAGTTGTTGGATGAAGCTCATAGTTTATCATTCTCTATTAATAATGGAAGTACAAAGATGTATAATGACCTGAAAGAGTATTTCTGGTGGGATGGTATGAAAAGAGATATTGGAGAATATGTTTCTCAGTGCTTAGTTTTTAAACAAGTTAAGTATGAGTGACAGAAGTCTAAAGGGATGTTATAATCATTACCCATACCATAATAGAAATGGGAAAACATCACCATGGATTTTTTTCAGACTTTTGAAAATATCTAAAGTACATAACGCTATATGAAATATATTTGATCACCTTATTAAGTTAGAACAATTTATTGATATTAGAGAGGATTTATCTCTTGATAATCTTGAAATAATATATATAAATGAAGTAGTAAGATTTTATAGAGTACCACATTCCATTATATCTGATCAAGATCCTAGGTTTTTCTCGATGTTCTGGGGATGTCTTCAGTAGACTCTGGATACAGAGTTAAGTTTCATAACCACTTATCATCCTCAAGAAATTATCAATATAATAGGAAAATTAAAAACTCTAGAAGACATGTTGAGAGCTTCCTATATGGATTTCAAAAGGTGGTTGGTATCAACACTTACCTTTGGTATAATTTTATAACAACTATATCTTTTACTCCAGTATTCATATGGATCCTTATGAATCACTCTATATAAAGAAGTGAGGAACTCCAATATACTAGGGTGAAGTTGGGTAAAGAACGCTATTGGGACCAAATCTTGGTGAGGAAATGATAGAGAAGTTTGGATCTATTCATCAGCACATAAGTGTAGTATAGATTTGATATAAAAATTTACACTAAAATCGATGAAAATGCCACATGTTTGAAGTGGTTGATAAGTTATTTCTAAAAATATCTCCCTGAAAGAGAGTAATGTGATTTAGAAATAAGGTCAAGCTAAGTCCTAGGTATATCGGTCCTTTTTAAATTCTAGATCGTGTTGGGAAGGAAGATTATAGATTGGCGCTTCCACTAAATATCTATAAAGGTCATTATTTGTTCCATGTATCTCTCATGAGAAAGTAAATACCTGATAATTCACACATACTAAACTCATAAGTCACACTACTAGAGAAAGATATTTCTTATGAAGAACAACCGATAGATATTCTAGATCATAGAGAAAATGTTCTACAAAAATAGACCACTCACTTGGTTAATGTTTTATGAAATAACCACAAAATTGAGGAAGATGCATGGGAAAGTGAGGATGTGATGAGGTAGAGGTATCCCCATAAGTTTGTATCCAAGTGAAAAATTTCAAGGGAAAATTCATTTCAAGGGTGGTAGAATATAACACATAGATATTTTTATGAAATGTTTCTCTTTAAATAATTTTTTTCTTTAATAGATTTCATTTCACATAATCACAAGTTTAAACGAACCATAAGATGCTATTAGTTTAAAATAACCATTATAACCAAGCTGTTAAGTTGGCGGGAATAAATATGAATAACTAACTTATGAAAATAAATGGTGATTTCATTCGTTACCGATTATTTAAAAATGAAAATATAAACTAATTAAATTTACAGGAAGTATTTCTATTTTTGTATTAATATATTAAGTTAATTACAATTATTAAATGATATTAATGAAATATATATGTTATATATTCAATAAAATATTTTTTATATTCATCCAATAAATTTTATAGTCCTAGGATATGAATAAACCCTATTTTATGCACAAAAACCTATATTTTTTAAAAGGAGAATTTTAAGGCCTTTTAATAGATAATCCATTTTAAATTAAAATTTTGACACATTAATAATTTTTATATGACAAAATAATCTTCTTCTTTGGAATCGGGATATAAAAAATTACTTTCATGGAATTTTTGTTATTTTTCAGATAAGTTTCATTTTGAAAGCAACTTTTTCATCTAAATACATTATAGTGTTATAATATATATTTTTTTACTTTTAAAGTATAGTTAGATTATTTTTTTTATCATTTAATTCAGTTTAGTTCATTAGATATAATTTTACATTGAATTTATATATAAAAACATTTCAATCTTTTTCATTTTTTAACTTTAATAACATGCTTTCTCACCCCATCAATGAGATCGGTTTTAAATTTATTAATACACCTTATATGTTTTGAATTTTGAAAAATGGATTTAATATTTGGAATCAGTGGGTCCATATTTTTTATATAGATTTCTTTTATTTTTTGGAATTATAAATAGTAACTTTAGTAATTTTTTGTTAATACTTTAATAGGTAAATTAGGTAATTAAGGGTAAAAAAATATTATAAAATTACCCTAACACTTGTATTAATATCATTATATGAGTGTGTTTTTACCAAAATAATCTTTGGGATGAAATTATATCCTTTAGAATCTACTTGGATGAGATTATGAAATTTATTATATTTTATTTAAAGAAAAGTTAAATATGTCATATTCATATTTTTAATAAATATATCTTTTTTAATATAATGTTATAAAGAAGTTAAATTATACTATAAATAGTCATTTGAAAGATAAAATATTTTTATTTATCATGTAATTTTATTTTTAGTTTATAGAATATAAATAATTACCTTAATGAATTATACAATGATGATGTAATAATTATTTTATTAATGAAAATATCTAATAAATGTTATTAAAAATATTGAAATAAATTTAATTTGAGATAATTAATGAGATAAACAAATTTTATAGATCAACTTGACCTCTTGGGGATATAATAAAATAATTTTCTTGAAGTTAACTTTTTATTTTTTATATTTTTAAAATACAAGAATTTAATTGTTCCAAAATTGACACTGTTAATATTTTATCAAAATAATTTTTTATTTAATTATTTAAAAATAATGAAACATATTTAAAAATAAAAAATAGTTAAAGTGTTATCAAAATGTTCTATATTATTTATGTACGGTCTAATTTACATCAAATATGTAAAACTTACACTCTTTTAATATTGAAAAAGTTGTTACCTTAGTTAAAATTAAAATAGGTTAACTAATGGTTAATTAAAATGATAAGGTTTAAATTAATGTAAAAACGTGTCAAAAAATAATTGATTGATGAAATTACAATATTATATCATATTATCTTTGAATAAATGGTCCTTTGGAGGTAGTTTTATGAGTATTGGTTTTATTATAAATTAGTATTTTTAGATATTCCAAAAGTTCTCATCACATCAATTATAAAAGGGCACCTCCTCTCTCCCTTCTTCACTTAAATTTGAACCATCAAGCTTAGACATACCATTATTATTTCCCTTATAAACTTCCCTAGTCAGATTCTATAAGTGTTGGTCTTCTCAAAATACCAACTCCAGTGTCCTTAATAGGATATCTATAGGGATCTCACTAAAGAAGAGGAGTTTCCAATACGTATGAAAGAAGTTATACCTAAGGTAAGGGTTAATTTCACAATCTCATTATTATCTAAGATAGTTTATACATAAGTATTTACTGTGATATATTTATCTTCTATTTCTGGGTTTCTTAGAAATTTATTCCAAAATATTCTTACTATTCTTATACAATTGTTTAATGTCATTTTTACCTGTGTTTGAATTTGTACTAAATGGTTTAAAGAGAATATTTTTTTTTCGTTTTCCTAATGAGTTAATTTGTGACCTTTCTGAAAAAATTACAAGAATAATGTTTTCTTTTAAAATATATGGTATAAAAGGATTTTTATTTCATCGTTACTTTTTTTCTTGAAGCTTCCCTTATAAGATTATAAGGTTATTTTCGATAAAAATGTTTTCTTTTAAAGTCGCATGGAATTTTTATGAAAGAAAACGTTTTTAAAGTAGAAAAAATATTTTCCTTACGAATTATTTTCAAGTAATCTCTCCAAATTATTTTTCATCTAAGATGAAATTCTTTAATGTTATTTATGATTTAATAGGAATATTTTTCAAGTATATTATCCCTATTAATCCTATGGTTGGATTATGTTTATGTTAGAATGATATTTATAAAACTAATTTCTTTTCTATGGGTTACGTTATGATGTAATGTTGTTCGAGAAACCCATTTTATTTCATGGATTATGATATGATTAATGATTTATGTTATTATAGTGCACATATATATGGTTTTCCGGTGGGAACTATATCTCCCTCCTATTGAGATGGTATGTGAGTATGATATACTCTATAATACCAAATGTAGGATCGAAATAATAGAGATATTGTAACAAGAATCTAAATATTCTCAATATAAAATAGGGGTGAATTTTACACTTTAAAAAATTCTTTTGAAACTTTTAAAGATGGTTATGTTTATCAAGGTTAAACAAGGTAATTCACAAAACCTCTAGTTCTACAAACTTGCTTGATTCCGAAAATATGATTCCGAGAAAGAAATTCCGAAAAGATGTTTTCGGAGAATGAAACTTAATAAAAGTTTACACAGATGAAGATTCTACCTTAAATCATATATAATCTTACTAAATCAAAGTACATGTATAAGGAAGTATAAGAAAGTTATACTTTCCTTAACAATATAAATGCAGCGGAAAACTTGTAACAAAAACAAGTAACAAGTAGTAAATATTTTAACCCAAAGAATAGGGTATTCAACAACCTTGGATAAAGGTCCCTTGATTTATACTTTCAAGAAAGTCTGTCTTACCCACACTAGGGTAAGCCCTTGATATGAAGATTATAGTTTGTATTGTTATCCCCGCAAGCCCTCAACTTTAAGGTAGTCGGCAGCTCTATCTTCTTCAGCAAGGAAGCCCTCAACTTCAAGGTAGTCGGTACCTATATCTTCCTCAGCAAGGAAGCCCTCAACTTCAAGGTAGTCAGCACCTCTTTCTTTCTATCCCTGGAAGTCCTCGATTGTACATGACCACAATCATAGTCGCACAAAGCAAATCTGAACAAGGAGTTCAGTACGTACTAATAATGAGAGTCTCTCTCTAGAAATAACTTCAACAGCATGTAATCTCTAGAGTCATAGAACAGTATTGAGCTCTTTTCAAATGAGCTCCTATTTATAGGCACAACACAAATGGTCAGTTCCCTCCTCCAACAGTCATATTTTTCTTTGAATTTCGGAGGGACCTGTACATGTGTCACTCAAATAACGGTTAGTTAGTAACTGAATGCATGGAATTGTTTTTTAACACAAATAAGTGTAAGAAAAAATATGGTTACATAACCAAAATCCAATATTCGGAATGTAAGCAAATGAAAGTTTAGATTCTAAGAAAAAATGAATTCAGAGTCTATAATACAAGGATATTAGGATTTTGTTTTCTGAGGAATTTGGAACCTGAAATCTATAAAATTTCAGAGTCTGAATTTCAAGGAAATTCTGAATCTAGATTCACAAGAATTCGGAACCTGAACTTAGAAAGTTCGGAGTAAGAGTTCATGATAATTCGGATTCAGAACTCATAGGAATTCGTAACCTGAATTTGGTGTCAGAACACAGAGGAATTCCTAACAAGAATTCAGAGTCAGTATTCATAAGATTTTTTATTTAGAATTTTAAGTTAGAACTCAGAAGAGTTTGTAATCAAAATTATTAGAATTCAGAGTCAGAACTCAGAAGAGTTCAGAGTCTGAATTCAGAGAACTCAGAGTTAGAACTCAGAAGAGTTCGTAATCAGAATTCTGAGAATTCGGAGTCAGAACTCAGAAGAGTTTAGAGTTTGAATTCCGAGAACTTGAAGTCAGAACTCAGAAGAGTTCATAATCAGAATTCTGAGAATTACGAGTCAGAACTCAGAAGAGTTCAAAGTCTGAATTTAGAGAAGTCAGAGTCAGAACTCCGAAGAGTTCGTAATCAGAATTCTGAGAATTCGTATCCTAAAATAGAATGCTTCTTATCTAGGTAATTATAGGATTCCTAGTTTTTTTGTTACAAACCGAATTTTACACTTAAAGAAATTATTATATTAACAATGAAAACATGGTAAGGATAAATTTCCTTGGGGAAGGAAATTTTTTCTTATAGAAGTAAAACACAGGGTAAAAAGAGATTTTCCTTGAGATATGGTGTTTGTGATTTTCAAAACAAGAAGGAATGGTAAATTCATAAGGAAACCTTAATGACTCAACAATCTCCCCCAAGTATGAAGGAATAGAAAAATCATAAGGAAAACCTTATTGACTCAACAATCTCCCCCTTTTTGGAAAGCACAAACATCCTTACGAAAAAGAAAATAAGGACTTGGAAATATTTTTCTATACTTTGAAATAAAAATTATCTCCCTTATCATATGGGAAAATATGAATACAATTAACTCCCCCTTAGGCTTTGGAACACTAGGGATCGTATTCTAGATTTCTGGAATGATATTTTTCATTATCTTGAGTACAGAAATCTTTGTAATGAAAATTACTTCTTAGATAAAACCCCCCTTACTTAGGGATATTTCTTCTTTTCTTAGAATTCTTTTTCTTTTCTCCCCCTTTGTGATTTTCAAAAAGAATTTGAGGGAATGGAAAAGAAATTATAGTACCTGAAATATTAGTAAAAAGAATGAAAACAGAAATAAGAAACAAAAATTTTATTAAGATTGGAAGAATTTTTACAAGGAAAGAAAATAAAACAAAAGATGGGATTTATATTCCTTCCTTCTCCTTGGGTATCAATTTTTTCACTATGGTTTTCAGCTTCTTTAGCTCCTTGTGATCTTCTTCTACTTTATTCTCTAAGGATTTGATCTTTTATTCCTAATCCTTCAGAGCCTCTGCCTGAGCCTTCAACAAGTAATCTTTCTTCACTAGCTTCTCTTCAATCTCAATCTGTAGATCCCTTTCTCTCTTCCAGCTTTGAGCAACAGAGTAAAACTTCCCATTCAGATCCTTGACCTCCTGAATCTGAGTATTCTTCTCAAGATTTAGTTTTTACTTAAATCTATTTGTGAGATCCTTGATTTTACTATCTTTAGTATCAAAATCTTCCTTAACATCATCTTGAAACTCATCAAGCTCTCTCAAATCTTCAACTATAATCTTCAATGGGATAACCATTTTCTTACAAGATCTTTTGTGGGCTTCACAGTTGATAAGGAAATATTTGAAGTCTGATTCCAACTTGACACACTTTTCCATCACCATGGACACTGAATCTGATTTTTGGTTCAAAGTATGTTGAAGTATCTGGCATCTGGAATCAATTCTTGGGAGAATCGGAATAGTCCCAACAAGCTTCCTTAAGGATTGGACTACAAAATCATGTCCCAGAGAAGATGATTCTGAATCCGAAACTTTTCTTGGTGAGGGATCTTTCTCAATCTCAACAAGCTTCCTCTTCAAAGATCCACTAGCTTCTTTTTTCCCTAAAATTTCTTTCGTAGGTGTATCCACAACCACCTGTTTTCCTTTATTGGTTCTCAGAATAGCTTCTTCATCTGGAGACTCATGTTCACTGTCAGACAGCTAAAAAATTCTATCTTCATCAACCTCCTCCTTCCCAGCTTCTGCCTCAGAATCCTCTGGGTGGATAAACTGATGATTATAGATTTCTTCCTCAGATAACTTATTAACTTCTTCTTCACCCTTCTCATCTTTACCTTCCTCGTCCTTCCTAGAAGTTGGGATCTTTGAAGACTCTGCCTTAGAAGTTTGGATTGATAGCTTCTCGGAAGGGGTTTCCTTTTCATGATAATCTTTAACTTGCTTAATAAGATCTTCAGTGCCACCAGTACTTTCTTCTTTTTCCACTTCTTTGATAGCTTCCTTTTCTTTAACAACCTTCTCTTGGACTTTTTCTGGAGTCATGAACTTCTTCCCTGAAGTCTCAGGTAAGGGTTATACCAAGAAATATTTCAGTACAGGGATATTCTCGGATGCTATTTCATTATCCCTATGAAGGGATTACACAATTTCGACCTTGGACATTTTTTTCTTTAACTTCTTTTCCTTAGCTTGCTTCTCAAGCTCATCAGCTGCCTTCTCTTTCAAAACCTTGGCCTCAGTAGGATCCAATCCAAACTGTGGCTCTCCTTCCTTTCAGTTATTTTTGTCTTCCCTCCATTTTGCAACAACCTAATCCGGATAACCTTTCTTCTTCTTTGGTTTTGGAGGTGCGGATTGGGTTTCTTTATCCTTAGGGGTTTTCTCTTCTTCTTCTACTTCCTTCAACTTCCTCTTCTTTCCATCCTTTTTCGATGGTTCAGCCACTACTTTTTCTTTCGAAATAGCTTCAGCCTCTTATTCTAGTAAATCATAGAATTCTCCTGATTCCGTAGAAAAACCAACTTTCATCCTTTTTTGAGTATCATCACAAATCATCATGACTTTTCAGTTCCTCGACTTTGAACTGCAAGGAATTTTGAAAGACTCCAAGCACCGAACAATAATATTGGAATGAATGGTTAGGTATATAAGAATCTGAGCCCTCAAGTTCCCATTCTTGATATTCTCTATTGTAATGAGAATATGCTTCATCAGATTGATCTTCCTTAGATTTACCAAAAAATCCAAGATATACATATCACTTTTCTTCAGCGTGTCCTTGTCACCCTTCCTCAGAATGATAAAACCCTAAACCCATAATTCAAGGATCAGATCTTTTGAGGTTTCTAAAAGAAAACATTCGGATTTAAGGAAACTAGAATCCCAGAAATTTTAAAATACAAAAGAAACTACCAGCAAGTAAAAGGTGATTACGAAAACTCAAGAAAGAGTCATACCTTTCAGATTCCTAAGAATATTATTTGTAATAGGTAATATTCTTCTTGAATAACTTTAGGTTTTGAAAAAAACTTGACTACAAAAACCTCCATTTCGAAAAAACAATTTGAGTACGCAAATCTTCATTATGAAATTTTCAAGTACGAAAGTCTTAATTATGAAATTTTCAAGTACGAAAATATTCATTACGAAAATTTTGAGTACGAAAAACTTCACTATGAAAAATTTTGAAAACTTCATTATGAAAATTTTTGAAAACTTCATTACAAAAAATGTGAAAAACTTCATTATGAAAAATATGAAAAACTTATTTATGAAAATTTTTGAAAACTTCATTACGAAAAATATGAAAAACTTCCTTACAAAAAATATGAAAAACTTCATTACGAAAAATTTAAAAAACTTCATTACGAAAAAAATGAAAAACTTACAAACAAATGTACTCCCCCTATGAAAAGGAGTTTATTAATGTAAGTAGATTGGTTTCAATATAAAGTTAACATGAAATATTACCTTATGGTTATCATTCCTAACTTTTGTTTAATGTATTCAAATCTATCGAAGGGTAAAGATTTTGTGAAAATATCAGCAAGTTGATCTTGTGTTCTGATAAATTGAAGAATGATATCTCCTTTTGTCTTGATAATCTTTTCAAAGTAGTTTTTGTTACCAGTCATATACCGAGAACATCCACTATCCATGTACCATGTAATGTTGTTGGTACCTTCTCTATTTTCCTGAAAATAAGAAAAATTTAGGTTTTCGGAATTCAAACTTGCTTGGATCTAGAAATCTCATTAAGCAAAATCTTAGGTACCCACATTTTCTTAGAAAAATAGGCTTTATGAAATTCTAAAGACTGGGTTTTGTATAAGGAACAATTTTTTTCCCAGTTTCCACCACACTGACACTTAGTACAGAATGGAGAACTTTGAGTTAAAAAATAATTATTGCTAAAAATCAGTTTAGAACTAGTATAACCAAAACCAGAACTATTCCTTAGAGGTCGGATTTGAGAATACATTTTATCAAAATTTTCCTTACCTATGGTAAAGTTTGACAAACACTTCGTCAAGGAAAAAAATTCTGATTTCAGTTTGATAACCGAGTTATTGTCTTCCAAAACATTATCTTTAGAACTAGATCTAGGTTCGAAAACATTTTTCTTAGAAATTGTGTTTTCTAGATCTTTAGAAAGTTTATTCTTCTCAGAATTTACTTCCTCAATATTTTTTGAAATTCTTTCAAAATCAACAATTTTCTTATCAAGATCTTTAGAAATATATGATATTTCCTTAGTAAGAATAGTATTCCTAGAATTTTCCTTATCAATATTTTTCATGAGTTTTGAATTCTCAATCTCAAGGAGATTGGAAAACCTAGAAAATTCTTCATAAGAAGGTAAAGTATTATCTTCATCAGAAGAAGATTCTTCATTGGAAGAGTTATAGTATTTACTATTACTATAATTTGCATTTAAATAAACATTGGTCATAGATTCAGCATCGTGTACCTTGGCCATTAAACAATGATTTTCAATAGGTAGTCTGGATATTAGACCAAGATTCTTCTATCTAGAAGATTCGTAATCTGAAGATTCATATGAAAAGTCTCCACCAATGGAACTCCAGGTGTCATTAGCTTTTAATACTTTATTAGCTTTAGCCTTGTAATACCTCTTTTTGTTTCTCTCAGAATGATTTTCCTTTCTTTCTTTTCTCTTGAGTATAGGATAATCAGGTCTTATATGTCTATCTCTCTTGCATTCATAACTTGTGACCTCTGAATCTTTATTGTCTTTCCTTTCCTATTTCTTATATCTCGATTGAAATTTCTTCTATCCAACAATCTTTTTCATCCTTCAATCAAGATTGGATAGTTAATTTTATGAAGATTCACTTCCACTAGATTTAGATTGAATAATAATATTCTTATATTTGGATCTAGTAACTCTTACAGGAGTCTTGGATTTCATATGATTAGAAGTTATAGTAAAAGAAACACTGCCATTCCCATTCTTCTTCTTAACATTATCAGCATCTCTCTTCATTATAGTCTCATGCTGAAGAAGAGTTCCAAACAACTCATCTAAGGAAATATGAGTAACCTTTATGTTCTCATTTATAGTTGTCCTGTTGGATTCCCGTTCATTGGGCATGATGTCTATGATCTTATCAATAATAGCTTCATCATCTAATCCTTTCTCACCCATATATTGTAAAATATTCACAATATTCATGAACCTTTGTTGCACCTTACATATGGGTTCTCCATAAGGAAAGAAAAAACCATGATATTCAGCTCTGAGCAGGGATCTTATTGTTTCAATTACTTTGGAAGTTTTAAAGTGCGTAACTTAATGTTTCTTCCAAATACAATTTGCTGATTCACAAGATGAAATTTGGATATATATATTTCTAGTCATTGAGAAAAGAAAAGTATTGTGTACCTTATAATTCAGTTGATATTCATGCTTTTCTTGATTAGTGAAGTTACTAACTTCCTTGTCATGGATTTTATATCCTACAGTAAGCATAAAAAAATTATCAACACCAGTGTTGATAATGAAAGTATTCATATGATCTCTCCAATATTCGTAATCATTTCCATCAAAGATAGGTGGTCTAGTTGGGTTGAGATTGTCTATGGAACCAACATTCATTCCTGCCATCTTAAAGAAAATTATTTCCACACAAACATGTTAATAGAAAAGGTTTTGTAACCAAGGAAAATATAGAACAAGAGTATCTCTATGAAAAAATGAATCTGAACTATATGAGTCCAAAAAACTGATTCTGAAAAAGAATGAGATGAATTCTCTTCTGAATCTAATCGTGAGATTAATTCAGATTGAACCAATCCTCTGATACCAATTGTTGAGTTGGTTCAGGGTTCAAGGTAACCTCCTCTGATACCAATTGTTGAGATGGTATGTGAGTATGATATACTCTATAATACCAAATGTAGGATAGAAATAATAGAGATATTGTAACAAGTATCTAAAGATTCTCAATATACAAGAGGGGGGTGAATTTTACACTAAAAAATTCCTTTGTAACTTTTAAATATGGTTATGTTTATCAAGGTTAAACAAGGTAATTCACAAAACCTCTAGTTCTACACACTTTCTTGATTTCGGAAATATGATTCCGAGAAAACAATTCCAAAAAGATGGTTCCATAGAATGAAACCTAATGAATGTTTACACATATGAATATTATACCTTAAATCATATAGAATCTTACTAAATCAGAGTACAAGTATAAGGAAGTATAAGACAGTTATACTTTCCTTGAAAATATAAATGAAGCAGAAAACTTGTAACAAAAAAAGTAACAAGTAGTAAATATTTTAACCCAAAGAGTATGGTATCCAACAACCTTGGATAAAGGTCCCTTGATATATAATTTCAAGAAATTATGTCTTACCCACACAGGGATAAGCCCTCGATACGAAGATCGAAGTCTGTCTTGCTATCCCCACAAGCCCTCAACATCAAGGTAGTCAGCACCTCTGTCTTCCTTAGCAAGGAATTCCTCAACTTCATGGTAGTCGGAACCTATGTCTTCCTCAGCAAGGAAGCCCTCAACTTCAAGGTAGTCAGCACCTATATCTTCCTATCCCCGGAATCCCTCTATTGTACATGGCAACAATTGGAGTCGCACAAAGAAAATCTGAACAAGGAGTTCAGTATGCACTAAGCCTGAGAGTATCTCTCTATAAATCACTTCAATAGAAAGTAATATCTAGAGTCATAGAACAGTATTGATCTCTTTTTAAATGAGCTCCTATTTATAGGCACAACACCAACGGTCGGTTCCCTCCTCCAATGGTCATATTTTTCCTTGAATTTCAGAGGGACTTGTACATGTGTTACTCAAATAATAGTTAGCTAGTAACTGAATGCACGACATCGTTTTTAAAAAAACAAATGTAATCAAAAATATGGTTACATAACCAAAATAAAATATTTGGAATGTAAGAAATTGAATGTTTAAATTCTAACCAAAAATGAATTTGGATTCTATAATACAAGGATATTAGGATTCTGTTTTCTAAGGAATTTGGAACCTAAGATCTATAGAATTCCAAAGTCTAAATTTCAAGGAAATTCAGATCTGGATTTACAAGAATTCGGAACTTGAACTTACAAAGTTTGTAGTCAGAGTTCATGAGAATTCGGAGTCAGAACTCATAAGAATTTGTAACCTGAATTTGGTGTCAGAACTCAGAGGAATTCGTAACAAGAATTCAGATTTAGTATTCATAAGAGTTCACACTCAGAATTCATATTCAGAATTCGGGGTCTGAACTCAGAAGAGTTCATAATCAGAATTCTGAGAATTCAGAATCAGAACTCAGAAGAGTTCAAAGTCTAAATTCAGAGAACTCGGAGACATAACTTAGAAGAGTTGGTAATTAGAATTTGGATAATTCGGATTCATAACTCAGAGGAGTTCGGATTCTGAATTCAGAGAACTCGGAGTCAGAACTCAGAAGAGTTCGTAATCATAATTCTATGAATTCAGAGTCAGAACTCAGAAGAGTTCCGAGTCTGAATTCATAGAACTTGGAGTCAGAACTCAGAAGAGTTTGTAATCAGAACTCTAAGAATTCGGATCCGAAAACAGAATTCTTCTTATCTAGGTAATTATAGGATTCTGAGGTTTTGGTTACAAACTGAATTTTACACTTAGAAAAATTATGATATGAACAATGAAAACATGGTAAGGATAAATTTACTTGGGGAATGAAATTTTTCCTTATAGAAGTAAAACACAGGGTAAAAAGAGATTTTCCATGAGATAAGGTGTTTTTGATTTTTAGAACAAGAAGGAATGGTAAAGTCATAAGGAAGCCTTAATGACTCAACAATCTCCCCCAAGTATGAAGGAATGGAAAAGTCATAAGGAAAACCTTATTGAATCCACACCTCTAATGCATTGGGTAATGATTTATATCTCAGGAGATATATAGAAATGGAATGCGAAATGATCTCAATTTTGTAACAAAGGGATGTAACTAGAAGTAATTCCATTTCAATAACACAGGACTAGAATTAGGAGTGAACTCAGTTCAATAAAGAACTTTTTCCACTATAATGGTCTTCAAAATGAGCCTTGACTAATATAGAATGATTTTCTATGATTATGTATATTCCCCAAATTCCATGTCTTATGTTATGCCCCATGGGAATATGTTCACTAATTCTTTATAAAATTATCTGATTTATCCCTGATATACATGATAGAATTTTCAAATGTTATGTTATTATTTCTTATGATTTTGATATGATTGATATCTATCTTTTTTACCCTAACCTCACACTTTATTATGTTTCTTTTCCCTAGGTTATTAATAAGGGTATTGTGTAAGATGTATAAAAAAGGGTTTTAGATATAAAGAAATAAGAGGGATATGATGAAGATGTTTTATTAACCAGTTATTTATGTTTCTCAGTTTCTAAACACATTATACCTATACAGTATTGGAATGGTTTTCTTATATTGTGTAAGTAATATCATTAAATTTTGATGTAATATATATGTATATAAATTATGGTCCATTATAAGTACAATATGAATTCAACATGCCTCATAAAGCCCCAACCAATCAAGGCCCCAATTGTAATCTGACTGGTTAAAACCCCAAAAATCAAGATCTTAGGGGAAGATAAATAGAAATATGGTTGGTTATAATGAATGATGGGGAGTTTTATCATTGATGAGAAAGTTATGACTACTAAACACTAAGGTTGATTAGGTTGAATAAGTCGTAAAATAATCAAATAGGTCTCATAGGTTCCATTGAAAATAAATGGTTTTTTAAAGAGGTCATGTCATGAAAGATCATAGTGGTAAAATAAAAATGAATCTTTTTGGTTCATGTAAGACAAAAATAGGGATGCATTAATGGGAATGAATGTTTTCAAGTGATGAAAGAGGTTTAGAAAATCAATTGGTCAAGAACAGGGTCCCACTGTGCAACTCGGAATCTTTCCCTTCCCCTTCATTATCCCCTTCCCATTCATCTCTATGGAATATGAAATCAACTCATAGAAATATCTTGGATAGTTGGTATTTTTTACACCCTTTCACAAACTTTGTTTGAAAATCTCATTGGCCACCATCTCTTCCTTGATCTATGGTATGATAATTCATCTCCATAGCCCTTTTTTAGAAGTACAAGGTCTTCCAAGGAATATTTCAAGTTCCTCCTTTATTTACAATCTATAAGGCTTTTTTTGTTTCTGTGATTTTCTTTTTAAATAGCCAAAAATTTGATCTTTAGGTATGAAAGAGTTTAAAGTACTAGAGATCATTCCCAAATAGGGGCTTTATTTACTCTTGTATGCACCTTTATTCCTCAATAATTCAAATCAAAGGAAGTGATGTCAGGAAGGGATGGGAATTAAAGTAGGGATAGAGAATCACTTCCCTTCCTTTCACTAGTTCGTAATTTGAATATACCACTATTTTTTTAGGAAAATATTTTTTTTTGAATGTTGTGCATGTAATGTACTAGTACTAGTTTGTAAATGAAATGTATATCAATCACGGTGACCAAAAAGACAAATAATTCTAGTATATGTCATGCTTTTTCAATTATAAGAGCTTGTGGAAGATCACCCCTTCCAAGATGTTCTCACGATCCTCACACCCTTATCTATTTGATTTAGAGGTATTTCATCCATTTTCTTTAGAGATTCCACAAGTTCTATGTGCATGAGAATTTTTTCTGTGTCCCTTGTTGTATTGTCTTGGATAATGACCAACTTCCCACATTTACAACATAAAACTGTATATGGTTCCTTATATTGGACATTGTTTCCATCCATCATGTTATTTATTTTTCCATGATATCTAGATACTTTATGCCATATCTTTCCACACTTAAAACATCTCATAGTTCGTTTGTGACATTCCCCTATTGCCTCTTTCCATATTTTTTGCACAGAGGAAATTTCACCTTCTTTCCCTTATCACCTTTATCAAATTAAATTCCTTGAGATGTCATATTCCTCTTCCTTGACAACTTTGGGAATTAAACTACATTTTAGTTATTAATTGTGATTTTTGATAGCTGGATTTTCATAATTACTATATGTCATACATTATCTCATATCAGATTGTTCATCTCATTTGGGAAGTCATCACATTTACCATCACATTGAATTTTTACTTGATTTCTCCTATTTTCGACCATTGGATAAAATAAAGTGAAAATTAGGGATGAGTATTTTTAAACTATCAAACCGCATAAATGGAGATAATTTATGAATTACATGTATTTCCATAACTTATGAATTTCTAGGCTTCAATCTATGTTATCCATGATCTATTTCCTATCATAGACTCTTATGGGATTTTTTTTCTTCCATAATAATGGTTCGTAATGATATTGTTAATTTAAAAAGGCATATCCACTAATATTTTCAAACCAGATGTGTATCAAGACCCTTTTTTATGACCAGCTCCAGGTCGAGTCTAGCTCAACACAGTGTTCTGGGGTTTTACCCCTATGTATATCTATACCAAATCCATATCAACTTGTAGTATCCAGATAGGGATTTTTTTTTCTTGATAAACCACTTACTTTATACTTACCAAAATTTAGGTATATTTTCTTTAACTTAGGCATATCTCTAAGGCTTTCTCTGGAGTTTTCTAATCCTAATCTCAAAAACAACTAAAATTTTCCTCTGATGCCCACTATGACAACCCTTCTCTTTATTACACTTTAATTCCTGACATATTACATAAATGTACAGATAATACAACCCAAAAGACCAATAAGTATAGTTTATTTTGGAACTAGGTACATGAAATAATAATTTAAAATATTAAATACATCATCTTTATTGAAAACTTCTTTAAGATGATCGTACTTAAAATTTCATGGGATAACCTGGGGATATACTTAATAAAGGGGTGAGATATAAATCCCAATAATGGAATAAACATGGAATACCATAAAGAAAGGAATATTTGTTATAAAATAGGAATTTTAAGGGTCATAAAGGAGTGAGAATCATAAACATGAACAATGAAGCATTATATAGCATGATAATCATAAAGGTAACATGGGAAGTATGGAAACATCTTAAAACACTACATCATAAACATCAGTTAAAGATAACTTCCAATAAATCATGATACAAAATGTCCCATAAAGGAATCAGGTTTAATCCTTATCCCAAAAATATTTTATATGATACAAAATATTAACCAATGAATTAGAGAACTATATAATTTTCTGAGAACCCATAACATTCATTTCATTCTCATTATTAAGTGTGTCATATAGATCATACAACATGGATTCATTCATCGTTATAATTTAATCGATGATCAAGGAGTGTAAAATAATACCTGTAATTCCCCAATTAAAGAAGTATAAGTGTATAAATGTGGAAACCTTTGATAAGAAATGGGTATGTTATTCACTACCCAATTGTTTTTGGCATGGGAAATCATGGTGAAATTTCGATAGCATAACAACATCAATTAAAGATTAAAAAATGGGTTGATGAGAGATAAAGGGATATCTTATCATTTGAAAATAAATTGTAAAATAATTGGGACATGTAACAACATTTTCCAACATTAGAAATTGAAAATAGAAGGCATATGATATTGGTAAAACTCTAAAAAAGGAGAAAGAAATGAATCCTTACAAAATTTCAGCATGGTAACTGGTGTACATTAAGGCTCATTGGAGGAAATAATGAGAGTAAAATGGGTATATCATAATTTAGAAATAAAATAGATAGTAAGGGGGTATGATATAATATATCACAACATGAAGAAAATTGATTTAAGATAAATAACATAAAATAGGTTCTTGATAAAAAAAATGGAGAGTGGAAGATCCCTTACTAGAGTGTGTCACTCCAAATGATTGGGAGGAGATTCTTGAGAGATTGGGGGAACCTTGGGAGTAATATAGAGATGTTAGTACATATTGAGGACCTGATAAAATTATTTTGAGTAAATAGAAATGGGATATTGGGTGGGTTTATATAGTAAATGAGTGGGGAATTATTTATCATTTCTGAAACATAGGTTTTTGACTCTATATAATAAAATAACCAAAATAAAAAAGACATATCATGGAGTTTTCCCATAGTTTCTACCAAATGGGTGTGATTTTTATTATATTATAAGTTAAATGGGTGAACATAATAAAAGTATACCCTTGATTATGTGGAAGTAAATCATACTCTTAATGAAATTATTTTAAATACTTAAAATATATTAATGGTTTTGGAGGATTCATAAAGGATTTATAAAATTAATAAAATAAATATAAAATAAAATAATTTTAAAGGTAAAACATATATTTGGTCAAGGATACCATTTATATTATTTATTAAATCAATTTTGGGTCATTATGATGTTATAATACACACTATATATTTATATGGTATTTAATTTTTACCAAAAAATTCGGCTGTCGCAGAAAATGATGAAAAATTCAGTGTTGGATAATTTTGATGTTATAATTCTAAAAAAAATATTCATTTTATCAAAATAGTTTTCTAAATATGTAAATTTTCACTTTTAAAATAATAATCAACATTTATTAAGAAGTGCTAGGTTTTTGACAATAATAGTTTTTGAATCCTTATAAAAATCACATTTGACATCATAAAATTTTTATGATTATTTATATTTATTAAAAAATATTTAATAATAATATTGTATTAAAGAATTATTTATTTTAAAAAATCCATTAATTCATGAAAATAAATTACATAATTCCTTTCAAATATTACCTAAAAATACAATTTTTGTTTTATTGTATAAAAATAAAAGTCTTAAAGTAACAATAATGAAATGAAAATATATTAATTAATATATATAATGTAAATATTAAAATAATTAGGTTCTTGATACATATCCCTTTAATACACCTAAAAACCATAAGAGTAAAGTCTGTGATGATAATATTTTTATGGGGTGGTTCTACATACATGGTTTGGACCGCGATCTCAATGATCGCGAACTTCTCACACAAATAGTTTTTTTCATGCTTAAGTTGATTGATCTCATATTGGTCTTGATAAAGGAAAAAACCTAGTGATTTTATCTCCCTCAAAATATCTTATAAGTGGGATTCATAGGGTACGATACTACTGGTTGAGGATATCACTTCCTTTGTCTATATAAATTGGATTTATTAAAACTCTGTATTTATAATAATCTTGTGATCACTGTTCAATGAAAATATTATCAACGGTAAGGATAATTAATAGTATTTTAAATAAAAATTGATATAAAGAAGATAAATAAGTGCATGTGTTTTCTATAACCATATTATATAATTAGACATTTAATTAAATCATAAGATGGATTTTATTTTGGACAGTTCGAGTCATTTCAAGTAGGGTAAATATTTTTAATATTTATGTTTTTATTTTTCAAATTCTCCCCCAACCTGAGAAATCACATACTCAAAGATCCTATAACAATATGTATTTTCAAATTTAATAATCATGTAAATAATGGGACATTCATCTTCAATATATTTTTATTTATTATAAACTTTCTACAACTCATTTCCTTTAAAGAATTCTCAAATATATTCAATTTGTACACTTAATTTAGTGAGTTGGTAATATTTTTGATTTTTTATCATTGGATTTAGATTCTTCAAAAATATTTAATTGTTCTACCACACTTTACACTACACTTCTACTCTCAAAATCTCTAATGTCATTTTCTTCTTTACTTTTTCCAGCTTCTTCGTGTTCCATAAACATTATTTATAACTCTTAGAACTTTACCTGTAACTTTTAAAGTTGTTTATTTTGTTCCTAAAAATATTTAATTCAACTTTCAGGATATTGGTATTTCTTAGGATTCAATTTCATAAAAAATTGATCAATTTTTTTTATGAACTCAGTATTGGTCTAAAATAAATATTCATTTTCTTTAATGTAATTAGTCAGTTGTAGTAAATTATAGACACCCATTCAATCAGTGTGTCCATGATATCCACAAAAGAAATAAAAACCGCACTATAATGATTCTATTACTTATGTGTATCCATGTTACGTAACATTTCACCAATTTTTTTAGAAAAAATAGTAGTAAAAAATAAACCTTAGCATCTTTAAATCAGTGAATCAGATATAACACACACACATAGTAGAGAGAAAAAATTGTAGTTTAACATGAAATTAGTGAACCCATTTTTTTATTTATTATATTTGGTTTAGTTTTTTGCTGATTATATTTAAAACCCTAATACACTCAATATCACCTTCCCTATAATTGGTGATAAAAATTTTAAGCATTGCGGTCATTGAATCACCATCAAAATTATAATTTATAATTTTCACACTCACTACTAGATAATGGTAAATACGGTAGATCCATATGGAAGGTGAGTGAGATGGTCCTGTGGATTTATTAATTGGCCTAACTATTAAAACTATAGAATTAAAATGATGACTAAAATGGTGAAGAGTGTGACATGATAAGAATAAAGGTAGTGTTAATTATTCTAATAAATAACTATGTTAAACGGAAAATAAATACATCAATATTATCAATATAGAATCAGTTAAAAGATCTTAAAATGAAATAATGTTGAAAAACATAATATTTTACTCAACACACAACTGAATTGTTAGAAATATCATAATCCCCCATGATAATTATGGCTAGTTTTATAAAATTTAGCATACTTCCTCATTATAAATAATCAAAAAGAAGAGTTGCAGTTGAGAAGGTAAAATCATGAAGAAGAAAATATTGAAAAGCTTTAACAATAAATTCTTCCCCGATAAATTAATCCCATTTCATATTTTAATATATGGAAAAATATGAGAATGTGAAATTTTGATATGAGAGAATAAAGGGAAATGTAATGAATTTTATATCTCATGTTGAATTCAATCTATATTTTCATCAAATATGTCTCTATCCCATCCAATGAATATCCTTCTCATACTCCTAATAAATCTCGCCTGCTCTCAACTCTGGAGAATCAGTGTTAGGAATCATCTCCAAAAATTTGTGTGTCAATCCTATTAATTATTTTTAAAAAAATTACTGCTTACATTTAATAAGACTAAACCCACCAGCTTATGTTTTCTAAGTTCACATGTTTGTTATCACCTGTGGTATTTTTCTGGTGTCCTTCTACCACTATAGCTATTATTTTAAAAAACTATCTAAAAAATTCTGACACCAGCATCTATGTCATTAATTTTAACAAGAAATCTATACCCCACAGTGATTCTTGGACCATAGTGAGAAGTATATATGGGGAAATAACATACCTCTAGTTCAAGTGTAGTGGAAGCATGTGCATGTTCATGAGGATAACTAAGAGGGGGAATCTGATATGTGATCTCAATGTTCATACTTTTTCATCTATACCCCACAGTGATTCTTGGAGAAGCACAAGGAAAATATGTTATATGGTGGGAGGTTATAATATCTTGTCTTTTCTAGGTATGTACCTCTTGAGTTTTTTTTTAACCTATTTTAGTTAGGTTTTATTTTTTTCTTTAAACCTTGGTTGTTGAGCCCTTTATTTATGGATGGAGATATTTTTATAGGTAAAATAGCCTAAAGTTAATGGATATATGTTTTTTTTAATAAATAGAGTATGGGTATAAATTTGAAAAGGGATTAAGAGGATTTTTCTAAGGTTCTGGGTTAACCCAAGGACATTTTCTAAGTGTTTCTGAAGAATCTTCTTGCTGAGAATTTTCACATTATGAACTTATTACATGTGTAAATCATTCTCCAGGAAGATATCATGAACTGATTTAGAGCATGAAAAATTTACACATTGTCAAACTAGTTCATGTTATTAAATGGTTTATTGGTGTTAATTAAACCCGATTTGATTTGTTTTCCGTCATATCTCATTAGTTATAAAATTCACATCGTGAAAGGGGTTCACTTCATCAAAGTTTTAGGATTAGTGTTTTTTAATCATGTTGCACATATTATTTTTTTCATGGTGTGGCATCCTCTCCCAAACCCAAGGGTGAATCCAAGAAATTTTAATGTGGTTCCTTCCCTCCCAAACATCCTAGTATTGAATTTGATCTCTAATAAGTTCATATTATTTGATTTTCTCCTTTATTCTATTATCCTATGTAATAGTGGTGTGATCTATTAAACACCATTGAATTGGGTTTTGATCTTAATGTTTTTTTGATCTCGGATTTATTTTTGATCTCCTTCACCTTCATTATTCATTGATGTTCCCTATTGAAGTTGTTTCATTGATCGTTGAATTAAGGTAGGTGGTTTAGAAGAAATCCCTATGGTATGTTTCTAATTGTTTAAGTGTGTGTAATATTATGTGATCGTACTGAAAAAAAAAAGTTCATGTTAACTTATGGATAAATGGTTAGTGATAATAATGTGTTTGGAAAACTCCTTGGATCCATTTGGATCCAAAAGTGTTGATACCTAGCTTGTATCAACCTATAGGGTGAGCCAACCCTTGAACAATAATTAACTGGTTATTGGATTAAAACATGAATTAGCATGAATTGATACCATAGGTGATTGATTATGATAGAATTAATTGGTAAAATAGCTTACCTTTTTATTGAAATTACTATAAATTCTTTGATATGATATGGTTGTGAACATTGTCATGACAATAGTTTAAGAAATAACTTGATGAATGAATGGGAATTGAAAGATAAAAGGTAATTTGATAATTTGAAATTTTTGGTTTATGATATAATGTTGAATTCATATTTCCATTATATCTTGTGTTGTATTTTATGTTTTAATTCTTTAGGCCTTGTCCCTGTTATGTTGTAATTCTTATAGGGCTTTTCTTGGTGATACTGTAATTATTATAGGTCTTGTATAGGTTATATTTAAATGACTATATAAAGGTATTGTCCTAGTTTTTCTATAATTCTTATAGGGATTGTCCCATTTATACTAAAATTATTATACACAGGGATTTTCCTGGTTTTGATATGATGATTATAGGAATTTTCCTTGTTATACTGAAATGATTATACATAGTTCTTTCTCTGGTTATGTGATTATTCCATACACGTGTGGTTACTGTTGGCATAGTAATACTACATGCTCAAATATATTTCATGATGTTGAATTAGTTTGATTGTTATACTATATTAATTGGTTAATTAATAATCATGTTTATCACTTTATTTTATACACTTACTATCAGATTGGTTTAGTTTAGATGGTATCGACTTAATGAGTTATACTCACACCCTATTTAGGATGTCATATAATGCTCAAGAAAAATACATGGATTCAGGTTTGTAAAAGGCCAAAGGAACATGTTTTTTATTATTAATTGTTAGATGGGTTGGATCTTGGAGACTGGACTGACATGGGGATCGGGATTGGGGTCTTTGTTTTCTTCTTTGAGTTTTTTTGTCATTTATTGGTTTTATATCCAACTTGACACTTAGTTACATTCCAGCCTATCATTAAAATATTTTTCATATTATTGGTTTGGTCAGTTACTTTCACTATTTTTTATCTACTATTTATGTAATGTTTCTATTATTTCCATTACTTTGATATTATTTCTGTAGTTATTATAATTCTATACCAGGGGGTATAGTATCCCTACTATGTTCTTAACACCCCTGCTATTAGTCAACAAACTCTATCATATAGGGAGGTGCGATTGAGGTCTAATAACCAACCTATTTTGGAAATGTGATAGATATTTAGGTTGGGTGACATTAAATTATAATCATTTAATCTAATTAATTTAACTTTTAAGAAGTGTCATAGGGAAATTTTAGCATGCGACACAATGGAATATTTTATAAAAATATAATACTTTGAGAGAAAATCTATAGACCACCTACCTCATACATAGGATGCTCCAATGATCCAATATTAGGCTTTGATTTAGGATGTAATTATAGAAATCGAAGAAATATTTAAACACCCTAAAAATAGGTAAAAATCTCAAACAGAATTAGAATTCCATATGTTAAGGGAAAATGAAATAATAAGCAAGAGGAATTAAGATCTTACTGATGAGGATCCAATTCATATTATGGAAATAGATTCCAATCTCAGATTGGGTAAATACATGGAATCCTATAGGAGAGGACAAGGGAGGGTTCAAGTATCCTGGGCATGGGAGAAATAAGGGAGGAAGAGGAAGAAGAAAAGAAATAAGGTGGTAGAGGAAAAAAAAGGTAATTTCAAGCCCTTTAATGAGCCACATGGTTTGGATGCACGATTTGGCTAACCATGCACCAAACATAAAGTGTCACTGCCTAAGTGGCGCTAACCTTGCAGGCTAGGTGCATGGTTTGACAAACCGTGTGGAGCTACTATCCAAGTGTCACACCCACCTCGCATAGTTAGGAACACGATTAGAAAAGATGTGCTCCAACTGTGTGATGAACCTATAATTTATTATAGAGGTTTGAATAGTTAATTATTCCACCTCACATGGTTAAACAAATCATTACCCTTAACAAAACAATCCACATTGTTGTTTCATACAATTAGTAATGATCGTACACCAATTGTGTGCCCTTGTTGGCATCTCCCAAAACTGAGTCTTTAGGGTCTAACACTCCTCAAATTTATTCAAACACCCAAGACACCTATTATAACTAAAAAACCATATAATAACTACACTTAGTATTATAAAAAATTAAAATGTTCAAATTCCTTTTACCGGTCCAAAAACACAACTTATAATATCCCCACCCTAGAACTTCTCATCCCTAACAATAATTAGGGAACTATTAAAACTACACTTAAAATATTCAGGTTGTGAATTACCTACTAAGAATGTTCATGTTTCATTTTTAAATTCCCAACACACCTACAAGCATCATTTCCAACATACAATGCTTAAGCCATTAATACTTGATTGAATGCTCAAAAACATAGTCAAAACACTAAGATGGAGATTACTCATGCCCATATAAATCGATACATGATCATGTCATCATATCTTTCATTTTCCTGTCTATGTTTTCCCGACCATAGGTTCTAGTTTTAAATGGCCAATTCCAAGTCATGGTACTCCCAACATCAGAATTATCTACTAAAATACGTCTATAGAGTTATAGAGATACACCTAAAATATTTATCCAATTATAGATGAGGACACTGCCCTCATTCCTCAAAATGATTGAAATAGTCAAACTCTAATAGACTAAGATCAAATTGGTCACTCTGGATTTTCTTTGAAAAACCCATAATCGACCCTTTAAGTTGCACCCGTCTCATCCCGGAAACATGCCCGATGAGATTTCATCACAAAAAATCATCCATATATTTGAGATAATACAATTTGAACCACCTCCATTCAATTATTTTGAAAATTCTCATCAACTATGGCTAACGCGTCTCTAGAATTGGATTCTAAAGGCTTAACCCAAGATGCACTGAGATTGTTCCAAGTACACTCACCAAAGCCTGAACCTGACTTTTGATGACATCTTATGGACAAACATCTCCTCAACAAAACTTCATTATTCTATAGCACCAGCACTGAAACTATCCTAATTGAACATCCATGGATCATTATAAGGTATTCTAGGCTTAACACTCACATCTAGGCCTCACCCAAATCCTTAATCAAATCTATACCTAGAATTTATAGAGGATTCTAGTTATATATTGTTTTATTAATTAAACAGTATATTAGATCCAAAACTTCCATCCAAGGATTAGCCTCAAGATTTCATAGACCTTCTTATATGAGGGTCCTCCATTAGTGATTGATGCCCCACTCCCTACTTTAGAAGTATACCTATCATAACTTAAATGAAAATAAAAACTATAACTATAACCCATGTCCCATCCATTTATAGACATTACAATGCAATGGATAAAAATATTCTCAACCCTGAGCGCTAATGTAACATCACCCCTTACTCATTCCCACTTTTCGAGAATAGTCACTAGGTAATTTTGCCGAAAATTGAAATACATTGAGGGTCACCACCCATAAATATCCATTAGTGTACCATGAAACAAGTGTTTTATTTTTTGAACTGCTCATTGAGTTCTACTATAGTGCCCCGACCCGAGATCCACTTAATTGGTGCTCTGGGTAAGAGGGCCATTTGGCTTTTGGCATGCCTCCCTATACACCAAAGTCTGCCAACTAGTAGTGAGTGTAACACCCCAAGGTCTTGAAAATAAATATAGAATTCAATTTTATAATCTATCCATTAAACACAACTTTTCCTCTTCTATGTTTTGAATTTCGAAAAATGGTCATCTAGAGTTGTGTTCAGTAAGTCATTTGGAGTCTGATAGAACAAACTTGATTTTTGTTGAATATTAACATACCCTTATGAATAGTAATATGAATAGTAATATAACCCCTATGAATAGTAAATAATATTATTATTTTATATTCTTAAGGAAATAGGATAATGAGATCTTAATTAGTTTTTCAATGAGAAATAAAACTAATTGCACTTTAAGATTGTTATTTTTCGAATTAACTATGACCTTATTTAAAAATTAAATTAATAATATTTAGAAAATTATTTTTTAAAAATGGATTTCACTTTTGAATTCTACATGTCAAAAAATGGTGGGGGTGAATTTTTGGGATTTTTCTGAAATTATAGAATTTTTTATGAATAGTGAAATACGATAAAATACCGTATATACAAATTATCAGTTAAATACACTATTCATGACATCACAAGGGATTCAAGGAAACTTGGTTTGAACTCACATTCACTTATAACTATTAGGGGTCACATGAAACAACACTATTGGTTTTCTTGAGGGAAATAATAAAATAATGAATTAAATATTCAAAATTTACTCCTCTCCTCGACTATAAAAACTCATCCCCACTCCCTCTTCTCTTAACACCTCTAAGACTTGAATCTCCTCAAAGTTCTGCCCGATTAACCTTCCCTAGTCTCTCCCCACGTCCAAGAAGCTTTTGGTATTTCCAAAATACCAAAACCCCTTCCCTTTAGGAGTTTCTCAAGGAGGTTATTTCAAGAGGTAAAGCACCCTTCTTTTTCATTTGGTTTCATTTCAATTTATCTTCTTTTGCTATCCTATCCTCAACTCCTCTGTCCAAATGATCATTATAACTCTAGTAACATCTATATACTGGATTTATATCATTTTAATGTAAGAACAATCATAAATATTCTTACTCCCGCCCTTTAATTTTTATAAACGAAATCGACGTCCATGAGGTTCTGATTTATAACCTTCATGGATGATGAAGTTTCGTTCTTAAAATTCTTATTCATTACTGGTCATGAAACCATATTAATGGTTGAACCAGACTATAATATATTTTTTATAACCTAATTAATATTCAGGAACAAGAATATGTACATAAAATTATGTTATATGAGAAAACTAGTTCATAATATTCCAAATATCGCCGAATAATCGAAGTGGTTGCCATCTAATGATTCATCCTCATTCCATGTAAAAAAATGATATAAATGACCATTATAAATTATTTATGTTCATTAATAATATATAATTCCAATCCTGGATATTTATAACCATTCTACATGAACTTCATTACTTAAAAACAAGTGAACCGAATATGAAAATAAAGGAAACGAACGCTCCAGAACGACGAAATTCAATACAATAACTTATCAATAAAGACATAAATGAACTAAACAGAATGATGGTAAACTAAATACATGTCTAATATTTTCTGAAATAAGTTATTAACAAGTATAATTTCATATTTTAGGATCTTAAGTACAAGAGTGGAACACGTTTGGGGTTAAGGTAAGGGTTTTTCACCCGAACTTCCATTTTCATTCGGGTAAATTTTATTGTCTAATTTCCTCGATGAAATACTTATTTATTGTGATTTAATCCTCATAAATTCGGTTTGAGTATTCTATATATGTACACAAACCATAATCCTTCCTTATTTTATGGATATTTACACATTTTAAATGGAACATTTAACATTGTTTCAAAAATATGACTGATTCAAGGGAATTTCTCAAATTCTTACCTATTTTCAAGTTCACTCTATAATCTGTTTTTGGAAACAATTATCTTTATAAAATAACTCATTTTATTATTAAAATACTATCTTACTTCAATTCTGGTTTAATAAAAATATTTTTTTTCCAAAAGAACTCTTCTTTTCAAAATAAAAGAGTATTTATCTCCAGAATTGCTTAATGATTTTATAAGAGTCTTTTCATCTAATTCAACACTCTTGTTGATTCCATGGTATTATTGGGTTTAATAATTTATGAAGTAATATAACATATTTGATTTAATGGTTTATTACTAACTCTATTTTGGATGATCTATCCTAAAACCATTCACCATATTACTCGGAATGGTTAGTGTTTTATGTTTAATGATTGGGGAAAGATAGTTACATTTAATATGAAAGTTTCAATATGAATGTATATGTTGTTTATGTTTATCCCTGCTCATATGAGGAATTAATTTGACTTATTATGTGATGTGTGGGGCCCTATATAGCCCCTCAACGCATCGGTAGGTCTCATGAGACAAATATATGTGGAATTGGCCAAGGCCTTTCCCAATGTGATATATGGATTTTGGTTGAGGCCTTAATCATTAGTCGTCTTGGCCAAGGCCATGACAAAATGTTTCAGAATGTCTGTAATATGCACTTCCCTCATTATGAAGCTAGTAATTGTATTTTCATGTGGTTATTCGACTATTATAATAACTATGATTATGTTTTATTATGTCATTATTTACTCAGCTCATATCTCTGCCATAATGTGTTCAAGTTTATTATTAAAGGAATTTGTTTTCAATTATTCACCATGTCTAATGTTTATATTATCTTTTGCTGTATTGCTTACTCTTACTGAGCATTTGAGCTCACCCCTTTCTTATGTTTCATTTTCTCAGTGCATGAAGAAGTAATTTATAAATGACTTGCAAGCATAATCTAGGAGATGTGATGTTTCTAGTGGAATAAAATAGTGTTTTGATTCCCTTCATGTTGTAATTTCAAACTTATGTATGTAACTTGTTTCCAATAATACTAAACTACTTGGTCTTTTAGGATTTGTATTCCTTGTATGTATTCCAACGTAATCAAATAAGGCAACAACTCTGGGAAACTAGGGTCGGGTCCTTACAGTTGGTATTAGAGGAAGTTTAGTAGAATACTTGGAAACTAGATTTAGAAAACGTAGAATTAGGGAAGAGTCCCTAAGTTAGTCTTTGATGATATACATACAATAACATCCTGGTATTTTGGTAAGGAATAGATTATGTGGATCTTTCAAGCAATACATCCATGACTGGATACGAGAAGGTAGAGGCGGATCTGGCACAGATGTATCTAGGGGTAAAACCCTAAAACACCACTTTGAGCTAGAATTGAACGGGAACTGGTGCATGACAACAGGCCTTACTACACTCTTGGTTACGAAACTCCCAGGGGATATGCTTAGGATAATTCACATTTTCTTTACAATCCATTATGAAGTATTGAAATGTAAAATATTCCTCAAAGAAACCATATTTGTGAATATGGGATTATCCATTCATAGGATCTCAATTTTTCTAAGTATTTTGTTAAGTTAATATTGTACATTATGATTCATAACCTAATCTAGTGTATACTATTATATATAGATGGTGCCAAGTGGAATGAATTGAAACCGCATGAACACACGTGTACCTTGTAGGGATTTTCCTCTGACATAAGATAATGATGTTGGCTCTAGTGTTGTGACTGGTGCTGAGAAACTCATAACTATACTGGGACAACTTACTAAGGTTATGAATAATAAACTTGCCTGTATGGAGCATCCGGATCCACCACATGGAGGATCCATGCTAGATCACTTTATGGGATGACAACCTCTATCATTCAGCGGGACTACAAACCCGTTTATAGCAGAGCAGTGGATATTTTCCCTTGAGAAGATATTTCTCACTTTGGGATGTAATGAAAGAGAGAAGGTTGTCATGGAAGTGTATCATCTATCAGAAGATTCAGATCAATGGTGGTCATTAATCAAAAACACAAAGAAGGAGGAAGTGATAGAAGAGATGGAATGGAGAATTTTAAGAAAATATTCTTAGAAAAATATTTCTCTCGTGAGCAGCAAGCAGATTTGGAGAGACAATTCTTGAATCTGAGGCAGAAGGAAGATGATAATGTTGCAAGGTATGAAGCTAACTTCACAATATTAGAAAGAAATGTTGTAGACTACATACGAAATCCAAGGAGAAAAATTGATCGATTCTTTGATGGCCTAAATCCATTCCTCCAGTGGGCACTGGTCTCCCAAAGTTTTTCATCATATGAGGATATAGTTTCATGTTCCATCAAGACAGAAAAATAATTCTCTAAGACTTATGACTTTAAGGGAAAGTAAGAAAAGAAGAGGGATGCTAAAAACCCTGGGAAAGGAAATAAGGAAACAGGGAAGAAGGGAAGAGTTGAATTTCCACTATGTGAAAATTGTGGAAAGAAACACCCTAGTTAATACTTAAAAGGAAAAGGAGTATGCTAAAAATGTGGTCAGAAAGACCATCTTCCTGGTGATTACAAAGGGAAGAAGGAATCCAATGACGTTCAATGCTATAGTTGTCGGGAGATGGGACACTATGCTAATGATTGTCCAAAACGTCAATAAAATATGAAACAGAAAAGGCCAAGGGATCAAGGACAAGCTTATGCAATCACAACTATAGAGGTTGAAGTTCCTAATGATGTGGTGGTAGGTACTTTAATTGTTTCCTCAAGTTTAGAAAATTCTTTATTTGATTCTGGATCATCGCATTGTTTCATATATTCCCAGTTTTCTAAGAAAATTAGATATTTTCAATTTGATTTAACAAGGGGGTTGTCAGTAAAAACTCATAAGGGAAGTATCATTGCTACAAAGTTTTGTGAATTAGTTCCCATTAGGGCATATAAATTTTCTTTATCTGCTGATCTCATCGTCATACCCATGATTAAATTTTATATAATCCTCGGTATGGATTGTCTTTCGGGCCATGATGCAAAAATTTATTGTAAGAAGAAGGAGGTTACGATTTTTGATGACGATGATAAAGAACACCTTATCTTTAGAGCAGAATCACCACCACCTGATTCTTATCTAGATCCACCCCCAGTAGCTCAACTAAATTCAATTATTGGGAAGGAAGAGAATGAAATAACTATGGGTGAGGAAAGGAATTTTCAAATAGAGGATGTACCTATTGTGAGAGAATATGTTGATGTGTTTCCAGAAGATTTACCTGGACATCCTCCAGAATGAGAAATTGAGTTTTCATTGATTTAATTCCCGATTCAAGGCCCATATCAAAGACCCCTTATAGAATGGACACTGTGGAATTAGTGGAACTAAAGAAATAACTAGAGGAATTGAGTAATAAGGGATTTATTCTCCCTAATGTTTCTCCATGGGGATCCCCTGTCCTTTTTGTTAAGAAGAAAGATGGATCTATGAGGTTATTTATCGACTATAGGGAGATCAATGCTATAACAATAAAGAATAAGTATCCCCTACCTCTCATTAATGATTTATTTGACCAACTGCATGGATCTCAATACTTTTCAAAGATTGACCTTTGATTTGGATATCATCAGTTGTGTGTGAAGAAGGAAGACATTCCAAAAATAGCATTTTGAACCAGGTACATGCATTATGAGTTTACAGTGATGCCTTTTGTATTGACTAATGCACCCTCTGTCTTCATGGATCTAATGAATATAATTTTCAAGGAATATATCAATTATTTTGTAGTGGTATTTATTGATGATATCTTGGTATACTCCAAAATCTATGAAGATCATGAAAATCACTTTCACATTATCCTGAAGACTCTTAGAAGACATGAATTATATGGGAAGTTTAGCAAGTGTGAATTCTGGATTCAGGAAATTTCTTTTCTTGGCCATATTGCCTCCAAGGATAGAATCCTAGTTGATCCTGCGAAGACAAAGGTAATCCAAGATTGGACCACACCAACAAACATAACTGAGGTAGACAGTTTTATTGGCTTAGCAGGTCATTATCGGCGTTTCATGCAGAATTTTTCCCGACTGGCTAAATTGCTAACGAAGCTCACACGTAAAGGGGTTAAATTTGTTTGGACCAAATATTGTGAAGAATGTTTCAAATAACTGAAGTGAAGATTAGTCAATGATCCTATATTGACTCTACCATCGGGGAATGACGGGTTTGTTATTTATAGTGATGCTTCAAAGAAAGGACTTGGTTGTGTCCTTATGAAAAATGATAGGGTTATTTCTTATGCATCACGACAACTAAAAATTCATGGGTAAAACTATCCTACTCATGATCTTGAGTTAGCTGCTGTAATCTTTTCTTTGAAGATATGGATACATTATCTATATGGTGAAAAATGTGAGATTTATACTGATCACAATAGTTTGAAGTATATTTTATCACAGAAAGAAATAAACATGAGGAAAAGGAGATGGCTTTAACTACTCAAGGATTATGATTGCACGATACACTACCACCCAGGGAAGGCAAAAAAGGTAGCAGATGCTTTGAGAAAAAAGGATCATGGAGTTTTGAACAAGATGAGAGTTGAAAGATATCTTATGTTCATGGATCTACTGAAGATGGATATGGGAATTGTTAAGAAAGGGGAAACATCACTCCTCTTTCAAATGATTGTTAAACCATCTTTACTAGAGAAGATAAAAATTTCTCAATCTGATGATGAGAATCTGCACAAGAAAATTAATACAGTTAAGGATGGGAGACTGGATGACTTTGTGTATAAAGAAGGTGTTCTGAAGTTTAGGAAGAGGTTATGTGTTCCATCAGTACCTGAGCTAAAAAGGGAACTATTAGACGATGCTCATAGCTCAAATTTCTCTATACACCCGAGTAGCACCAAGATGTATAGAGATCTGAAGGAACATTTTTGGTGGGAAAACATGAAGAGGGAGATTGCTGATTAAGTTTCAAGATGTTTAGTTTGTCAATAGGTGAAGGCAAGAAGATAACATCCTAGAGGATTATTGCAACCTCTTCCCATACCTGAGTGGAAATGGGATAATATCATGATGGACTTTGTCATGGGACTACCAAAGACTCCTAAAAGAAACGATGCAATATGGGTCATTGTTGATCGTCTTACCAAGTCAGCACATTTTCTTGCTATAAGAGAAGATCTACCACTTGAACATCTAGAAAGACTATATATTAATGAAGTTGTGAGAATTTATGGAGTACCCCTATTGATTGTTTCTGATCATGATCCACATTTTACATCAAGATTCTGGAAAAGTCTTCAAAAGGCCTTAGATACTGATCTTAATTTGGGCATTGCCTACCACCCACAAACTGATGGACAATCAGAACGGACTATTAAAACATAGGAAGACGTTTTGAGGTCTTGTTCACTTGATTTTCAAGGCATGTGGGATCAGTATTTACCTCTCATAGAATTTTCCTACAACAATAGCTTTCATTCAAGTATTCAGATGGCACCCTATGAAGCATTATATGGGAGGAGATGTCATACACCAACTTTCTGAGATGATGTTGGTGAAAGAAACCTTGTAAGACCATAAATTGTTGACGAAAAAATTGAGAAGGTGAAGATTATCCAGAACCATATCAAAATATCTCAAAGTATGCAAAATAGCTATGCAGATAACCGAAGGAAGGATTTGGAGTTTCAAGAAGGTGATCACGTTTTCTTAAAGGTATCTCCATGGAAGGGTATTATATGATTCGGTAAGAAGGGAAAATTAAGTCCCAGGTACATTGGACCTTTTGAAATTCTGGACCGAATTGGATCCATAGCTTACCGTTTGGCAATGCTGCCAAGTCTCTCCAAGGTTCAAAATGTGTTCCACGTGTCAATGTTAAGAAAGTACATGCCAAACCCAACACATGTACTCATTTATGAAGAAGTAGAACTTGAGCCTGATCTATCTTATTGTGAATATCCTATCAAGATTCTTGATACTAGAGAAAAATTATTAAGAACTCAGACGACTCATCTAGTAAAGGTTCTTTGGAGGAACCATAAGATGGATAAAGCAACATGAGAGCCTGAGGAGCTTATGTTAAGGACATACCCGAATATTTTTAGGTAATATTCTGTGAATTTCGAGGATGAAATTTTTGTAAGGAGGGGAGAATGTAACCCACCAAGGTTTTGAAAATAAATATAGAATGCAATTTTATAATCTATCCATTAAACACAACTTTTCCTCTTCTATGTTTTGAATTTCGAAAAATTTTCATCTAGAGTTGTGTTTAGTAAGTCATTTGGAGTCTGATAGAACAAACATGATTTTTGGTGAATAGTAAGTAACATACCCTTATGAATAGTAATATGAATAGTAATATGACCCTTATGAATAGTAAATAATATTATTATTTTATTTTATTAAGGCAATAGGATAATGAGATCTTAGTTAGTTTTTCAATGAGAAATAAAACTAATTGCACTTTAAGATTGTTATTTTTTGAATTAACTATGACCTTATTTAAAAATTAAATTAATAATATTTAGAAAATTATTTTTGAAAAATGGATTTCAATTTTGAACTCTACACGTCAAAAAATGGTAGGGGTGAATTTTTGGGATTTTTCTGAAATTCTAGAATTTTTTATGAATAGTGAAATACGATAAAATACCGTATATAAAAATTATCAGTTAAATACACTATTCATGACATCACAAGTGATGCAAGGACACTTGGTTCGAACTCACGTGAACTTATTACTATTAGGGGTCACATGAAACAACACTATTTGTTGTCTTGAGGGAAATAATAAAATAATGAATTAAATATTCAAAATTTACTCCTCTCCTCCACTATAAAAACCCCTCACCACTCCCTCTTCTCTTCACTCCTCTAAGACTTGAAGTTCCTCAAAGTTCTTCAAAATTACCCTTCCCTAGTCTCTCCCAACGTACAAGAAGCTTCTGGTCATTCCAAAATACGAAAACCCCTTCCCTTAAGGAGTTTATCAAGGAGGTTATTTCAAAAGGTAAAGCACCCTTCTTTTTCATTTGGTTTCATTTCAATTTATCGTCTTTTGCTATACTCTCCTCACCTCCTCTGTCCAAATGATCATGATAACTCTAGTAACATATATATACTGGATTTATATCATTTTAATGGAAGAAAAATCATAAATATTCTTACTCCCTTTCTTTTATTTTTATAAACGAAATCGACGTCCATGAGGTTCTGATTTATAACCTTCGTGGATGAAAAAGTTTCGTTCTTCAAATTATTCTTCATTACTGGTCATGAAACCATATTCAAGGTTGAAATAGACTATAATATATTTTTTATAACCTAATTAATATTCAGGAACCATAATAAGTACATATAATTAAGTTATATGACAAAACTAGTTCATAATATTCCAAATACCACCGAATAATCGAAGTGGTTGTCATCTAATGATTCATCCTCATTCCATGTAACCAAATGATAGAAATGAAAATTATAAATTCTTTATGTTAATTAATAATATATAGTTTCAATCCTGGATATTTATAACCATTCCACATGAACTTCATTACACAAAAACAAGTGAACCAAATATGAAAATAAAGGAAACGAACACTCCAGAACGACAAAATTCAATACAATAACTTATCAATAAAGACATAAATGAACTAACCAGAATTATCGTAAAATAAATACATGTCTAATAGGTCCTGAAATAAGTTATTAACAAGTATAATTTCATATTCTGTGATCTTAAGTACAAGATCAGAACATGTTTGGGGTTAAGGTAAGGGTTTTTCACCCGAACTTCCATTTTCATTCGGGTTACTTTTATTGTCGAATTTCCTCGATGAAATCCCTATGTATTGTGATGAAATCCTAATAAATTATGTGTGAGTATTCTATATATGTACACCAACCATAATCCTTCCTTATTTTATGGATATTTACACATTTTAAAAGGAGCATTCAAAATTGTTTAAAAAATACGAGCCCAATTCAAGGGAATTTCTCAAATTCTTACCTATTTTCAAGGGCACTCTATAATATTTTTTTTTGGAAACCATTATCTTTATAAAATCACTCATTTTATTATGGAAATACTATCTTACTTCACTTCTGGTTTTATACAAATATTTTTTTCCAAAAGAACTCTTCTTTTCAAAATAAAAGAGTATTTATCTCCAGAATTGGTTAATGATTTTATAAGAGTGTTTTCATCGAATTAAATACTCTTGTTGATTCCATGGTATTATTTTGTTTAATCATTTATGAATTCATATACCATATTTTATTTAATGGTTTATGACTAACTCTATAGTGGATGATCTATCCTAAAACCATTCACCATATTACTCAGAATGGTTAGTGTTTTATGTTTAATGATTGGGGAAACATAGTTGCATTTCATATGATAGTTTTAATATGAATGTAAATGTTGTTTATGTTTATCCCTGCTCATATGAGGAATTAATTGGACTTATTATGTGATGGGTGGGGCCCGATATAGCCCCTCGATGCATCGGTAGGTCTCATGAGACAAATAGACGTGGAATTGGTTGAGCCCTTTCCCAATGTGATATATGGATTTTGGCTGAGGCCTTAATCATTAGATGTCTTGGCCGAGGCCATGAAAAAATGTTTAAGAATGTTTGGCATATGCACTTCCCTCATTATGAAGCTAGTAATTGTATGTTCATGTGGTTATTCAACTAGTATAATACCCATGATTATGTTTTATTATGGCATTATTTACTAATCTCATATCTCTGCCATAATGTGTTCAAGTTTATTATTAAAGGCATTTGTTTTCAATTATTCACCATGTCTAATGTTTATATTATCTTCTGCTATATTGCTTACTCTTACTGAGCATTTGAGGTCACCCCTTTCTTATGTTTCATTTTCTCAGGACATGAAAAAGTAATTTATGAATGACTTGCAAGCATAATCTAGAAGATGTGATGTTTCTAGTGGAATAAAATAGTTTTTTATTCCCTTCATGTTGTAATGTTAAAATTATGTATGTAACTTGTTTCCAATAATACTAAATTACTTGGTCTTTCGGGATTCGTATTCTTTTTATGTATGCCAATGTAATCAAATAAGGCACCGGCTCTGGGAAACTGGGGGCGGGTCCTTATAGTGACTGTCCAATTGGGTGATAGTGAGGAGACTATACCATTTGGTAATGATAATAATAATAGTCATTTAATTCCAGAACTATGGTATTAATGAAAAAACTCAACTGAATCAATAATAAGAAATGACAAGTTTAAGCCAAAAAATTCTAGCCAAGCATATCTGAAAATTTATACATGTTAGATGGTCATACAAAAATAGACATGAAAGATCACCCATGGTCTGATCATATAATTTTTGAGTACAAAAGTTCAAAATAAACTCATCCTCATGTGGAGGAACCACCTTGTCCACTGCCATCCAATCCATCCACTTGTGCACCCCTACTCTCTGTGGTATGGGGCACATTCCTAGTCCCTTTCCTGATCACAAAGCCATAAAGTTTTCACGCATCCTGAGGGGCCTATGTAGGGTGTGATTATTAAGTCAGAAGGACACCACCAATGTGTGCCTATATAACATCCCTAATTATACAAGTCTATGAATATGAAAATAAATTGAAACTATGAACACACATAAAGAATACATAACATTCTTTACTCATGATCAATAGCCATGATAAATAGTTTACCTACTTTATCCAAAAATAGAGTTGAATAATGTATCTATGGTAATTATTACTAGAAGAAACTTGGTATATCATCCACATACATGTTACCTAGAACCTCATGCTATCTAGTACTATATACGCCACACATCGATTAATATCGGTGACCCATCAGCTTAACAGTCTAAAATCCTAAAATCAATCACAGATCCCTAGGACTTCCTCTTGAATAACCATCATTGGATCAATATCCCAACATCCTAAGGAAAGGAAATATTCTTCCTCTAATGAATAATAAATAACCATCATCTCAACATCCCAACATCTAAAGGAATGGAAAGATTAGTCCTCCCATTATCCCATCCCATCATCCAAGAATGTCATAGTGATCCTCATACCCCATCTGATGGTCTCACTCACAATAAACCATGTATTTATATGGTGAGAACCTCCTCATAACCAATGGTCAATACTATCCCCTAAGTTGATAAATATATGGATACATCTACCCACAATGAGGGGTCAACACCACCACAACTGAGTCCCCATATATGTGCACATGACTCCAAAAGATCTATCGGCCAATCAGAGTGAGTAGAAATCACAAAAATTTTCTAATCCATACCAACTGGAAACCTTATTACCACATGAGAACCTCATCGTCCACCAGTGGCATGGTCATCACAACCTGATTCAACCTGATAATTTCATCACCTCAATTTTTATAGTCAACACCATCCCACATATCTCAGTTCATCCCTTCATCTTAATGAACCTCGTAATCTCTATTTTAGTGATCACATCACCCCATGTATTATGGGACATTCCCAACACGTTCCCATAGAACTAATTCCATCATATCACAATTCAACAAAATTAAATAATTTAAAAAACTAGCATAATTTTCTAAACCAAACAAACATCTCCAACCTAACTTATCACATTTAAAGAGACAATAGCATACTTATCGACATCTCACAACATCAATTAAATGATTTAAACTCAATATTTAATTAATAAGGGTTTCACTTGGACAACCCCCATGCATTCATATTAAAATATGCATATCATAGCATGTGTATATGTGTGGAGAAATCTAGGAATAACCTAACTTATTCTTTTAGTCACTCACTCATTGAATTCTGACCTCTAATCCAAGTCAAAATGAGATAAATTGGGATTCTAAAGAAATTCCTTGGAAATAGGGGAAATGAGTTCACATAGAATTAGTTTTAAAAACGGTGAGATAAAAGAAGAAATGAAGAAAGCTGAATTGATGATTCACTACTAGCTATTGAACATATCCAAAGGATCTTGAATCAAATCTCAGTTGAGTAATATATTCCAAACCATAAAGAAGAAGAAGGGAGGAACCCATGACTAGAGGATGTACACACATGGGATAATAAAGGAGGAGGAAGGAGGAAATAAGTAAGGTGGGTTAGTTTAGTGATTTCACACCCTTTAATGAACTACATGGTTAATATGCATAGTTGGTATAATCCTACACCAACTATGTAGTGCCACTATCCAAAGGTACCTCCACCTCACACGGTTAGGTGCACAGTTTTTCAAATTGTTCACAACCCATGCACACACTCTAAAATTTATTATAGTTGACTTGCATGGTTTGTTGGGAACCTCATATGGTTTTTTTTTAACTGTGACCTAGTTTAAATGTGTCATGTTGTAACACCCTGATATTTTTAAAATGTTTTTTTTAATTAATTTAATCTCTCTGATACTTTTCATTTCACACAACATTAAATATAGCCTGTTTTATATAAAAGTAACAAGTTATTATTTCTTTATACACAGCACCAAGTTGATCTTGTGCTAAACAAAACAATTATGTTATCTTTTGGTACACAAAATACTGTGTTTGGAATCTGAAACACACAATGTTTAGTTCCTTTGATAGATTGTGATACATGCAAGTCCGAGTTTTACCTAACTACAACATACTATTAATATTGTTATTAAAATAATATTATAGTTACCACCTAGCCATTAGAATGGAAGTTATGAATAATATTAACTAAAGTGTAAAAATATGATTTACACATGTATATAAAATGATTCCTTTGGTGATAAATTAGTTAGAAAATAAAGTAATAAGTGTTTGAAAATAATGAAATTCCTTTTCTAAGCAAACTATTTTTCTATATACAAACACCATTTTATCTCAATAAATTAATCAAAAAATATTGGAAGAATATTTTTAATCAATTTTATATATTATATATTCAATAAATTTTTTTGACACTCATCCAATAGATTTTATAGTCATAGTATAAGAATAAATCCAATTTTATGAATAAAAAGGTGTATTTTTCTAAAAGTTGATTTTACCGTCTTTTAATGGAGAACCTATTTTAAATATAATTTTTGACACTTTTATAATTTTTATTTGAAAAAATAAACCTCAATTTTTAAAGTACAAATATAAAAAATTTATTTGATTGAATTTTTGGTATTTTTCATAGATTTTTCCTTCTCTGATGAATAGTAAAAAAATACTAACTTTTAATTAAAAACAACATTTTATTATAATTTATTTTTATAGTTAAATTATATTTTAAATTGATTTTAAAGTTTAGTTAGATAAATTATACATATATTTATACAATTTAGGTCATTGTAATTAATTTCACATTGAAATTGGATATAAAAACATTTCAAACTTTTGGACATTTTCACTTTAAAAAACTGTAACACTCCAAGCTTCTACGGTACGCTTCTCTTTGAATAATGTGATAGCGTGTGTTGTACGCAACACCGAGTTCTAACACACCATAACCAATCAAACTAGCCGTTATGAATAGTAATACCTACTTTTTGAAATTATATATATTTTATATTTTAAAATGGACTTCATTTTTGGATTTGGAATATCAAATTTAGCCTAAGGTAAAATTTTGGTACTTTTCGGATAACTTTAATATTTTGATGAATAGTGAAAATTACTAAATTTTAACTAAAAACAACTTTTTTAATAAAAATAATTAATAGTGATAAATTATGAATTTGAGTGGTTTTAAAGTATATTTAGAATATATTTTTACCATTTAATATAATGTTGGTCATTGGACATAATTTTACAATTAAACCGAACATAAACAAGTGTCAATCTTTTGATAGTTATTATCTCTTAAAAACACGCTTTTTGTTTTGACAACGGGAATTAATTTTAAATTAATTTCTGACACTTCTGTGTTTTGAATTTAGAAAAATGGATTCCATATTTGGAATCAGGATGTTCAAATTGTGTAAATAGGTAACTTTTATTTTTAGACATTTTGAATAATTACTACGGTAAATATTTTATTTACCATGGTTAAGGGTAAATCCGGTAAATAAGGGTTAAAAAATAATATTATAATAATACTAAATTACCCTAAAACGTGTCCTAGCCTTATTGGTTGATACAGGTTCGACCATAGGCATCTTTGGGTCGATTTTGGGACCCCATGGTGCCACTTGTAGGTGATAGGGACATTTTTTTTAAAATGAATACAAAAATAACACAAGCATATATCTTTTAGAAAAACAATTTTTACATAGGGTTATATATGTTGGATTTTAGATTATAAATATTCATTAGAAAGATAAAATGATTTCCTACATAATGATATTTTATTTATAATTTTTATACATTAAATAATTTAATTTATTTATGACACAATGATTATGAATTAATTACTATAATAGTGAAAAATTAAAATAATTGATATTATAAATACCCAAATAAATATAATATGAAACTTTTAATGAATTAAACTAATTTTATAGGATACTATGATATATTAGGATTTATTTAATTGACTTTTTTCGAAGTAATAAATCTTTTATGAGTTTCACAAAAATCAACTATTTAATAGTGTCAAAATTGACATAAAAGAGTTCTTAAAACAAATATTATATTATTAATTAATATTAAATTCATAAAAATCTAAGGTTCTTCCAAGAGACTTATATCATGATAGTTTCATCATTAATGGACCACTTGGTGGTCTCTTGATGTATATATTAAGTTTATTAACCATATTATATAAAAATACAAAGAGACATTGTAAAAGTGAAACTAATTAACTTAGAGTTAATACTTAAAGATAATGTTAATATAAGTACCCAAACCTGTCTAAATTCTATTGGTTGAGTTGTTTTCGACCCATCCCCACCTTAACCTTTGAATAATCAACTTTGGAGCCATTGGAAACCGAATATGAATTTATTATAAACTAATATCTCTAGCTTTTCCAAAGGTGCCCCTCACCCCTCTTATAAAAGGGCACTCCTCCTTCTCATTTCTTCACACCTTCAAAGCCTTTTGGTTCAGCCAAAATCTGCCCAAATACTCTCCCAACTTCCCTCACTACAACCTAGAGGCCTTAGTTTGATCATAAAGCCAACCTAAGTATCCCTTTTGATCAAATCAAAAGGAATAAACCGAAGAAGAGGTAATGATTTCACCACCCTTTTCCAAGTTCCTTTCTTCTTCCACTTCTTCTTACTTTGTTGTTACCATTATAAAATAATAAATCCAGTATCATATATATACTATTATGTTATTATAAATATGTTACAACCATATTCAGTATTCTATCCACCCTTTGAATAACATGTCACCATATGTGCGTACGTACGGCTTACCGTCTCCACGTCGTGGTGTAATTGTTATTCAATATAATATCATTTGGATGGGTATAATAATGATGTGTAACTCATGTAAATAATAAATATAACATGTTAATGATTCTTTATATATGATATACCATCCATTTATATATTATTTTAATATTAAAAGAATGATATTGTCGCTCGTGCGTACGTACGGACTACCGTCTCCACGAACGCGATAAGATTCATTCTCCATCGTATCCATTCAAGTATAATTATCATTTGATGATTTAAAAATGATGTTTAAGGACTTGATATCATTCTGGATATGAATAATATACAACCTATCCATTATAAACATGTCTTACATAACAAAACATATAAAAGAAAACAAGTAAGTTAACACCCGAAACAACGATAATACTAAGATATTATTATCAAATCAATATTAAAAGATCATATATGATATCATATTAATGTATATGATTCTTGTATAATTTAATAAAAATTATTTCACCATTATACAGGAGGTTAACCTACCCCAACCAAGGAAAAGTACAAGGTAAGGGGTTTTCATCTCACTCCTTATTCCCGTGAGATTCATGCCATATTGCCACCATCACCTTTTGTGTGGTGTATGTACTGCCCATAATTATATTCTTTGTGTAATACATTCTAATTTATGTGTATTTACATATTCATTGTATGATACCTCTTTCATGGGTTGTATGTTTCATAAGTTACCAAATTGGTAAGGGTTATTTCACAATCTCTTCATTATCCGAGGTTGTTTATATGTAATAATCTACTGGGATCTCTTTATCATCCACATCCATGTTTTCTTAAAAATGTTTTTCAAAACATTTTATTATTTACAAGAATATGGGTTAAAGTCATTTATACCCTTGTTTGACTTTTTATAAGAGGAATCTTTCCGTCGTTTTCAAAACAAGGTCCTTTTAACCTTTTCGACGGAATTGAGCTAAGAATGTTTTTTTTAACTTATACGGCGGGTGCGGTTATTTTCCGCCGTTATAAAATCTTCAAAACTTTCCTTACAAGATTATAAGAATATTTTCAAAGAAAATGATTTATTTTATATGGCTCTTAAATGATTTCAAAAATAGAAAGATATATTTCTCTAAAAAAGAGTTTTGATTTCATCTATGTCAACATCCTTTGATGGATTTTACGCTTATTTGAAGTTGATTTATTATGATACAAAACTTCTATATTGTATTGAAGGTTTTGTGATATGTTTGACTATGGATGTGCTATTTTTATACCATTCATAGTTTATGGTGAAATTATTGACATTTCTTATGCTAGTTTTAATACGAATGTTTATGTTATGTTTAAACCTTTTCATATGGGAATGCATTGGACTTAATATGTGACGGGTGGAGCCCGCTATAGCTCCTCGATGCATCGATAGGTCTCATGAGACAAACTAGTGTCTTGGCACAAGGCCTTGGCAAAATCTTATTTGTAGTCTTGGCACGAGGACTTGGCTATGTGGTTATGATAGTCTGGCATTATGAATTCCAACATTATGAAAGTGGTTATTGATTTTGCATGTGATTATTCGATTAGTAGAATATCCATGTGAATAAGTAAATGGCATTATTTCATTTTATTTATGCCATACCATGTTGAAAGTTCAAGTTTGAAAGGATTTTGTTTTAGTTATACATTGCCTTAAATGTTTATTCTTATTTATGAAAGTTTCCGCTATATTGTTATCCTTACTGGGCATTTGAGCTCACCCCTTTTCTATGTTTTATTTTTCCCAGGAAGTGAAGAAGTAAATTATGAATGACCTACAGGGATATTATGAGGGGTTAATAGTGTGGTCTATGGAGACAATATGTTGTTTTAGTAGTTTTTCACTTTATGATGTAATGTAAAACCTTATGAATATATCTAGTGTTTCCAAGGCTACTAAACCAATCGGTCTTTCGAGATTTGATCTTTCTTGTGATCATGCCAATGTTATGTAATAATGCATCGACTCTGGGTAACTAGGGTCAGGGCGTTACAGTTGGTATCAGAGGAAGTTTAGTACAAACCTTGGAAGCTAGATTTAGATAAACTCTGATTAGAGCACGTAGACCTAAGATGAACTTTGAGGATTAGTATAGAAGAACTTCCTAGAATTTTGGTATTGTGAAGATTTTGTGAGTTTTCCGAGAAATACATCCCTGTCTGGATACAAGCAGGTAGAGGCGGCTCTGGCACAAATGTACCTAGGGGTAAAACCCGAAAACACCGCTTTGAGCTAGACTCGAACGGGAACTGGTGCACGACAACGGGCCTTGCTGCACTCTTGGTTACGACACTCCCAGGGGATATGCTTAGGATAACTCTCATTTTCTTTACAAATCATTATGAAGGGTTTTTGAGTATATACTTCCTCAAAGAAAACATTTTTATGATTATGGATTATATCCATAAATAGTTCAATTTATGTTAAGTGTTTTATAAGTATGGGATTATGTATTTTGATTCATAAACTGATCTATTTTATGCCATTGTTTCGAAATGGCGCCTAGTGGAAGAAATGGAAACCGTATAAATACACGCACTCCATGTAGGGATTTCCCTCCTGCTCAAGATAATTATAGTGGAGCTGGTGATGCAACTGGTGCCGATCATCTAATCACCATACTGGGACAACTTACTCAGGTTATGAATAATAACCTTACCCGTATGGAGCACCCTGATCCACAGCGTGGAGGATCAATGTTAGATCGATTCATGAGGAAACAACCACCAACGTTCAATGGGAGTACAAATCCCTTAGTAGCTGAGCAATGGATAAATTCCCTAGAGAAAATATTTCAGGCTTTGGGGAGCAGTGAAAGGGAAAAAGTTATCATGGCAGTTTACTGCCTCACTGGAGATGCTGATCAATGGTGGTCATTGATTCAAAACATGAAGGAAGATGATGAAGTATCAAATATGGAATGGAAGGAGTTCAAAGATCTGTTTTCAGAAAAATACTTTCCTCGCGACCATCGAGCAGATATGGAAAGGCAATTTCTGAGTCTAAGACAAAAGGAGGATGAGAATGTCACAAAGTATGAGGCTAACTTTACAAGGTTAGCAAGGTATGCTGGAGATTATATACGTAACCCAATAAGTAATATTGATCGTTTCTTTTATGGGTTAAAACCATTTCTCTGTCGAGCATTAGTCTCACAATCCTTTTCATCGTACGAAGACATTGTCTCATGTGCTATCAAGACCGAAAAGGAATTCTCTAAGTCTTATGACTTTAAAGAAAAGAAAGAGAAGAAGAGACCTGCTGATCAATCTGGGAATGGAAATAAGGGGAAGAAGGAAAAGGTTGAATATCCATCTTGTGGTAAATACGGGAAGAAACATCCTGGTACTTGCTTGAAGGGAATGGGAGTCTGTTACAAGTGTGGTGAAAAAGGCCACCAAGCTCGTGATTGCAAGGGGAAGAAGGAAGCTACCAACGTTCAGTGCTACAATTGCAGGGAGATGGGGCATTATGCAAATGAATTTCCTAAGCGTCAGAAGAACTTACCTCAGAAAAGGTCAAGGGATCAAGGCCAAGCTTATGCTATCACTACTGCTGAGGTAGAAGCTCCGAAAGATGTGGTGGAAGGTAATTTAATGGTTTACTCAAGTTTAGCAAATGCATTATTTGATTCTGGATCATCGCATTGTTTCATATCTTCCCAGTTTGCTAAGAAAATTAGATATTTCCAATTTGATTTAACAAGGGAGTTGTCAGTTAAAACTCTTAAGGGAAGTATCATTGCAACAAAGTTTTGTGAATTAGTCCCCATTAGAGCACATAAATGTTCGTTATCTGCTGATCTCATCGTCATACCTATGATTGAGTTTGACATAATCCTCAGTATGGACTGGATTTAGGACTATGATGCGAAGATTTATTGTAAGAAGAAAGAGGTTACGATTCTTGATGATAATGATAAGGAACACCTTATCTTTAGAGCAGAATCGTCACCACCTAATTCTTATTTAGATCCACCCTCAATAGCTCAACTAAATTCAATTATTGGGGAGGAAGAGAATGAAATAACTGTGGGTGAGGAAAGGAATGCTCAAATAGAGGATGTACCTGTTGTGAAAGAATTTGTAGATGTATTTCCGGAAGATTTACCTGGACATCCTCCAGAATGAGAAGTTGAGTTTTCCATTGATTTAATTCCTGGATCAAGGCCTATATCGAAGACCCCTTATAGAATGGCCACTGTAGAGTTAGTCGAACTAAAGAAACAACTAGAGTAGTTGAGTAATAAAGGATTTATTCGCCCTAGTGTTTCTCCATGGGGATCCCCTGTTCTTTTTTTTTAAAAGAAAGATGGATCTATGAGGTTATGTATCGACTACAGGGAGATCAATGCTATAACGATAAAGAACAAGTATCCCCTACCTCGTATTGATGATTTATTTGACCAACTGCATGGAGCTTAATACTTTTCAAAGATTGACCTTCGATCTGGATACCATCAGTTGTGTGTAAAGAAGGAAGACATTCCGAAGACAGCATTTCGAACCAGGTACGGGCATTATGAGTTTACTGTAATGCCTTTTGGATTGACTAATGCACCCTTTGTATTCATGGATCTGATGAATAGAGTTTTCAAGGAGTATCTCGATGAATTTGTGGTGGTATTTATTGATGATATCTTAGTATACTCTAAAAGCTACGAAGATCATGAAAATCACTTGCGCATTATCTTGAAGACTCTGAGGAGGCATGAATTATATGGAAAGTTTAGTAAGTGTGAATTCTGGCTTCATGAGATTTCTTTTCTTGGCCATATTTTCTCTAAAGATGGAATCTCTGTTGATCCTTCTAAGACCAAGGCAATCCAAGAATGGCCAGCACCTACGAGTATAACTAAGGTACGCAGTTTTATTGGTTTGGCAGGTTATTATCGACGTTTCGTCCAGAATTTTGCCCGATTGGCTAACCCATTAACGAAGCTCACACGTAAAGGGGTTAAATTTGTTTGGACAAAAGAGTGTGAATAATGTTTCGAATAACTGAAGAGAAGACTAGTCAATTCTCCTATATTGACTCTACCATCGGGGAATGATGGGTTCGTTATTTATAGTGATGCATCAAAGAAAGGACTTGGTTATGTCCTTATGCAGAATGATAGAGTTATTGCCTATGCATCACGACAGTTGAAAATTCATGAACAAAACTATCCTACTCATGATCTCAAGTTAGCAGCTGTGATCTTTGCTTTGAAGATATGGAGGCACTACCTCTATGGTGAAAAATGTGAGATTTATACTGATCACAAGAGTTTGAAGTATATTTTCTCACAAAAAGTACTCAACATGAGGCAAAGGAGATGGCTTGAATTACTCAAGGATTATGATTTCATGATACACTACCACCTGGGGAAAGAAAACAAAGTGGCAGATGCTTTGAGTAGAAAAGACCATGGAGTTTTGAACATGATGAGAATTGAAAGGGATCCAATTTTCATGGATCTAGTAAATATGGACATGGGTATAACCAGGGAAGGTGAAAAATCAATGCTTTTTCAAATGGTTGCCAAACCATCTTTACTAGAAAGGATTAAGAGTTCTCAGACCGATGATGAAGAATTTAAAAAGAAGATTAAAGCTGTGAATGATGGGAGATTGAGAGACTTTGTATATGAAGATGGAATTTTGAAATTCGGGAAGAGACTTTTTGTTCCCGATATACCTGATCTAAAAAGGGAATTGCTGGATGATGCTCATAGTTCCAATTTCTCTATACACCCTGGGAGCACCAAAATGTATAGAGATTTGAAGGAACATTTTTGGTGGGACAACATGAAGAGGGAGATTGCTGATTTTGTGTCAAGATGTATGGTTTGTCAACAAGTGAAAGCTGGAAGGCAACAGCCTGGAGGAGTCATGCAACCTCTTCCCATACCGGAGTGGAAATGGGACAATACTACGATGGACTTTGTCATGGGGCTACCAAAGACTCCTAGAAGGAATGATGCAATATGGGTTATTGTTGATCGTCTTACCAAGTCAGCACATTTTCTTGCTATAAGAGAAGATCTACCCCTGGAAAGTCTAGCAAGACTATATATTAATGAAGTTGTGAGACTTCATGGAGTACCCCTATCGATTGTTTCTGATCGTGATCCTCGTTTTACTTCAAGATTTTGGAAAAGTCTTCAAAAATCACTGGATACTGAACTTCATTTGAGCACTGCTTACCACCCTCAGATAGATGGACAATCAGAATGGACTATTCAAACCTTAGAAGACATGTTGAGATCTTGCTCACTTGACTTTCAGGGTATGCGGGATCAATATTTACCTCTGGTAGAATTTTCCTATAACAATAGCTTCCATTCGAGTATTCAGATGGTACCATATGAAGCGTTATATGGGAAGAGATGTCGTACACCAACCTGTTGGGATGACATTGGTGAAAGAAAACTTATAGGCCCAGAACTGGTGGAGGAAACGATGGAAAAGGTGAAGGTAATCCAAAATCACATCAAAGCAGATCAAAGTAGGCAGAAGAGCTATGCTGATAATCGAAGGAAGGATTTGGAATTTCAAGTCGGTGATCATTTTTTACTGAAGGTATCTCCATGGAATAGAGTCACGCGTTTTGGTAAGAAAGGTAAATTGAGTCCCAGGTACATCGGACCTTTCGAAATTCTAGAACGAATTGGGGTTGTAGCTTACCGATTGGCAATGCCTCCAAGTCTCTCCAAAGTTCACGATGTGTTCCACGTATCTCTGTTGAGGAAATACATGTCTGACCCAACGCATGTACTCACCAATGAAGAATTAGAACTGGAACCCAATATGTCTTATTGCGAAGATCCCGTCAGGATTCTTGATATGAGAGAACAAGTACTGAGAAACAGGATGACGCGTCTGGTAAAAGTTTTGTGGAGAAACCATAAGATGGAGGAGGCAACGTGGGAACCAGAGGAACTTATGATGAAGAACCACCCGAGTCTTTTCATGTGGTAGTATTCTAGAAATTTCAAGGACGAAATTATTTGAAGGAGGGGAGAATGTAACACCCCAAGCTTCTATGGTACGCTTCTCTTTGAATAATGTGATAGCGTGTGTTGTACGCAACACCGAGTTCTAACACACCATAACCAATCAAACTAGCCGTTATGAATAGTAATACCTACTTTTTGAAATTATATATATTTTATATTTCAAAATGGACTTCATTTTTGGATTCGGAATATCAAATTTATCCTAAGGTGAAATTTTGGTACTTTTCGGATAACTTTAATATTTTGATGAATAGTGAAAATTACTAAATTTTAATTAAAAACAACTTTTTTAATCAAAATAATTAATAGTGATAAATTATGAATTTGATTGGTTTTAAAGTATATTTAGAATATATTTTTACCATTTAATATAATGTTGGTCATTGGACATAATTTTACAATTAAACCGAACATAAACAAGTGTCAATCTTTTGATAGTTATTATCTCTTAAAAACACGCTTTTTGTTTTGACAGCGGGAATTAATTTTAAATTAATTTCTGCCACTTCTGTGTTTTGAATTTAGAAAAATGTATTCCATATTTGGAATCAGGATGTTCAAATTTTTTAAATAGGTAAATTTTATTTTTAGACATTTTGAATAATTACTGCGGTAAATATTTTATTTACCATGGTTAAGGGTAAATCCGGTAAATAAGGGTTAAAAAATAATATTATAATAATACTAAATTACCCTAAAACGTGTCCTAGCCTTATTGGTTGAGACAGGTTCGACCATAGGAATATTTGGGTCGATTTTGGGACCCCATGGTGCCACTTGTAGGTGATAGGGACATTTTTTTTAAATGAATACAAAAATGACACAAGCATATATCTTTTAGAAAAAAAAATTTTACATAGGGTTATATATGTTGGATTTTAGATTATAAATATTAATTAGAAAGATAAAAATATTTCCTACATAATGATATTTTATTTATAATTTTTAGACATTAAATAATTTAATTTATTTATGACACAATGATGATGAATTAATTACTATAATAGTGAAAAATTAAAATAATTGATATTATAAATACCAAAATAAATATAATATGAAACTTTTAATGAATTAAACTAATTTTATAGGATAATATGATATATTAGGATTGATTTAATTGACTTTGTTCGAAGTAATCAATCTGTTATGAGTTTCACAAAAATCAACTATTGAATAGTGTCAAAATTGACATAAAAGAGTTCTTAAAACAAATATTATATTATTAATTGATATTAAATTCCTAAAAATCTAAGGTTCTTCCAAGAGACTTATATCATGATAGGTTCATCATTAATGGACCACTTGGTGGTCTCTTTATGTATATAGTAAGTTTATTAACCATATTATATAAAAATACAAAGAGACATTGTAAAAGTGAAACTAATTAACTTAGAGTTAATACTTAAAGATAAGGTTAATATAAGTACCCAAACCTGTCTAAATTCTATTGGTTGAGTTGTTTTCGACCCATCCCCACCTTAACCTTTGAATAATCAACTTTGTATCCATTGGAAACTGAATATGAATTTATTATAAACTAATATCTCTAGCTTTTCCAAAGGTGCCCCTCACCCCTCTTATAAAAGGGCACTCCTCCTTCTCATTTCTTCACACCTTCAAAGCCTTTTGGTTCGGCCAAACTCTGCCCAAATACTCTCCCAACTTCCCTCACTACAACCTAGAGGCCTTAGTTTGATCATAAAGCCAACCTAAGGATCCCTTTTGATCAAATCAACAGGAAGAAACCGAAGAAGAGGTAATGATTTCACCACCCTTTTCCAAGTTCCTTTCTTCTTCCACTTCTTCTTCCTTTGTTGTTACCATTATAAAATAATAACTCCAGTATCATATATATACTGTGATTTTATTATAAATATGGTACAACCATATTCAGTATTCTATCCACCCTTTGAATAACATGTCACCATACGTGCGTACGTACGGCTTACCGTCTCCACGTCGTGGTGTAATTGTTATTCAATATAATATCATTTGGATGGGTATAATAATGATGTGTAACTCATGTAAATAATAAATATAACATGTTAATGATTCTGTATATATTATATACCATCCATTTATATATTATTTTAATATCAAAAGAATGATATTGTCACTCGTGCGTACGTACGGACTACCGTCTCCACGAACGCGATAAGATTCATTCTCCATCGTATCCATTCAAGTATAATTATCATTTGATGATTTAAAAATGATGTTTAAGGACTTGATATCATTATGGATATGAATAATATACAACCTATCCATTATAAACATGTATTACATAACAAAACATATAAAATAAAACAAGTAAGTTAACACCCGAAACAACGATAATACTAAGATATTATTATCAAATCAATATTAAAAGATTATATATGATATCATATTAATGTATATGATTATTGTATAATTTAAAAACAATTATTTAACCATTATACAGGAGGTTAACCTACCCCAACCAAGGAAAAGTACAAGGTAAGGGGTTTTCATCTCACTCCTTATTCCCGTGAGATTCATGCCATATTGCCACCATCACCTTTTGTGTGGTGTATGTACTGCCCATAATTATATTCTTTGTGTAATACATTCTAATTTATGTGTATTTACATATTCATTGTATGATACCTCTTTCATGGGTTGTATGTTTCATAAGTTACCAAATTGGTAAGGGTTATTTCACAATCTTTTCATTATCCGAGGTTGTTTATATGTAATAATCTACTGGGATCTCTTTATCATCCACATCCATGTTTTCTTAAAAATGTATTTCAAAACATTTTTATTATTTACAAGAATATGGGTTAAAGTCATTTATACCCTTGTTTGACTTTTTATAAGAGGAATCTTTCCGTCATTTTCAAAACAAGGTCCTTTTAACCTTTTCGACAGAATTGAGGTAAGAATGTTTTTTTTAACTTATACGGCGGGTGCGGTTATTTTCCACCGTTATAAAATCTTCAAAGCTTTCCTTACAAGCTTATAAAAATATTTTCAAAGAAAAAGTTTTATTTTATATGGCTCTTAAATGATTTTAAAAATAGAAAGAGATATTTCTCTAAAAAGAGTTTTGATTTCATCTATGTCAACATCCTTTGATGGATTTTACGCTTATTTGAAGTTGATTTATTATGATACAAAAATTCTATATTGTATTGAAGGTTTTGTGATATGTTTGACTGTGGATGTGCTATTTTTATATCATTCATAGTTTATGGTGAAATTATTGACATTTCTTATGCTAGTTTTAATACGAATGTTTATGTTATGTTTAAACCTTTTCATATGGGAATGCATTGGACTTAATATGTGACGGGTGGAGCCCGCTATAGCTCCTCGATGCATCGGTAGGTCTCATGAGACAAACTAGTGTCTTGGCACAAGGCCTTGGTAAAATCTTATTTGTATTCTTGGTACGAGGCCTTGGCTATGTGGTTCTGATAGTCTGGCATTATGCATTCCAACATTATGAAAGTGGTTATTGATTTTTCATGTGATTATTCGATTAGTAGAATATCCATGTGAATAAGTAAATGGCATTATTTCATTTTATTTATGTCATACCATGTTGAAAGTTCAAGTTTGAAAGGCTTTTTTTTTAGTTATACATTGCCTTAAATGTTTATTCTTATTTATGAAAGTTTCTGCTATATTGTTATCCTTACTGGGCATTTGAGCTCACCTCTTTTCTGTGTTTTATTTTTCCCAGGAAGTGAAGAAGTAAATTATGAATGACCTGCAGGGATATTATGAGGGGTTAATAGTGTGGGCTATGGAGACAATATGTTTTTGTAGTAGTTTTTCACTTTATGATGTAATGTAAAACCTTATGAATATATCTAGTGTTTCCAAGGCTACTAAACCAATCGGTCTTTCGAGATTTGATCTTTCTTGTGATCATGCCAATGTTATGTAATAAGGCACCGACTCTGGGTAATTAGGGTCGGGGCGTTACAAAAACCCTTTTTCTCGTTATGTCTGCAGGATTAATTTTAAATTAATTTATACCACTTCTATGATTTGAATTTTAAAAAATGGGGTAAATATTTGGAATTAGAATAATTTATAGTTTTTATTAAGTTTAACTTAGTTTTTGGCCAAAAATATTAGTGAAAGTAATAAAAATTAATTACAGCGATTATGGTAAAATTGAGTTTACTTAGTGGTTAAACTTTAAATATAAGGTGTATAAATTACCCTAAACTTGTAAAATACCCATTTTATATCCATATTTCAACCTTAAACCTTCATATATCTAATTAGGTGTGTCATTGAAGCCTCTTGGTAGGTAAAAACATCGGAATCATACAATTCTTTTCATAAATTCCAAGTGTGTCCTCTCCCCCACTTATAATAGGGAACTCCCCCCCCCCCACACACACACTTCTTCACACCCTAAATCCCTTTGTATCATCCAAAACCAGCCTAAATAATCTCCAAACTTCCCTTCTAACAACCTAGAATCCTCCATTTGGTCATAAATCCAACCAAGTAAGCCCTTTGGTGCAAACCAAAAGGAGTTACCCCAAGAAGAGAAGGTTTGAACATGTATGAAGAAAGTCAAGACTTAAGGTAAGGGTTTTTTCATCTCACATTTATGTTTTTGAAATATATTCTATATTAACCACTTATTATTGTTCTATGGTGTATATACTGCCCTATAAAAAATTTTATCCTGGATTTTCTTTATTTCATGATATTAAAATTTTCAATTGATGTTATCCTTTCCTGGGGATCACGATTCAAAAGTTACTCAAGTATTAAGGGGATTTCCAGTCTCACTTTAATTTATGTGAGACTTATACCATATTCAGCACTTGTTTATTTCATTTAGTGTATATACTACCTATGAATGTATTCAATTATTATTATCCTTAAATTTATTGGTATCAACGTATCCATTTTTCTAATCTCACTTTCATGGGGTGTATGGTTCAAAAATTACCAAATCGGTAAGGTAATTTTGTATCAATTTGCCTTCTTTGATACAAATGTTATGTTATGCACCTATATTATTTTATGAGGTGCATATAATTCCCCTTGATATGTTTTATCATAAATATCCATATTTTCATGATATCATAAGCTTCATATGATTTTATTCTCTCATGGGGATTATGATTCAAAGTTAATAAAGTGGTAAAAGTTTAGACATACAATCTCATCGTTTATTAGGATTGTTTATGATTGTTCTTCCATTGATGAAATATTATGATCCATATCTCAAGAAATCTAAGGAATTTTATTCTCATATGGTTATTTATGATATCTTTATGTAATTTTTCCATTTTTATACTCTTTGGTACTTAAGAAAATATGAATTTATTTCTCTCTTCAATCATAAATATTTTTAATTCAAAAACCATGTTTTATAAAAAAATCAAAAAAAAATTAAATAGTATTTTAATATCATTTTCAAGGAAAATTATTTCAGAAATTTTTTATGTTTTAAAAGTTTTTAAAATGGTTTTCAAATCTTCCTTTATAATTTTTCAAGGATACTTTTAAGGAAAAAGGTATTCAAAATGTTCTATGATTTATAAGGCATTTTTCAAATCAAAATAGATATTTTCCTCAATAAATTTTTTAATGATTTTTGAAATATCTCTTTATGTGTTTTCAAGTGGGTTTTAAAGAAATTTATTTTGAAAATTATTTGTGTTTTAAAAAGTGATTTTAAAAGAAATGTTATTTTCCTTAAGAAATTCTCCATGTGATATTTTGAAATATTTCTCTATCTAATATTACATCTTTTGATATATTTTATGATTTCTTAGTTACTTTATCCAATTAAACTATACTTATTAGTTCTTTGAATGTTTTATGTTTAATAGGACAAGTTTTTTATGAAACTCGTTTCTTTTCATGGGTTATGCTATAATTAAATGATTATGAAACCTTTATATTTTCCATAGTTTATGATATTATTAAATGTTTATGATACCCATTTCATTTCATGGGTTTTGATATGATTAATGTTTTATAATCTTGAGGAACATGTATTTATGATTTCTTATGTGATGGGTGGGACCTATATCTCCCTCCAATGCATTGGGTAATGATGAATGAATCATGAGTATATATGCTATGCATGAACCTGATAAAATGTTCACAATGTTATGATTGAACCTTATTACATGTTCACAATGTTTTGTATGAACCGGATTATATGTTCATAATGTTATTCATGTACCTATTTTCATGTCCATATTTTTTTTTGTGGACCTAATTTCAACTTCACAATGTTACGTATGAACCTAATTACATGTTCATAATATTATGATTGAACCTAATTACATGTTTACATTGTTATTTTTGAATCTTATTACATGTTAACAATGTTATGAATAAACGTGATTAAATGTTCATAATATTATGTGTGAACCTGATTACATGTTCAAAATTTTACGAATGGACCTAGTTGCATGTCCATAAGTTTATAAGAGGGCATGATTTCATATCATCAACTTAATGAGTGTACCTATTTTTATTTACACATGTATACACTGTTATAATATGATGTGTATTACACAAGTCTATGTCTTATAACTATTTAATTTTCTCATGACACATGTTCTTTTATTATCTTATGATTCATGTCTTATGAACTGTCAATCCTTATTCCATGACTTAAGATTATGTTCTTTGATATGCAGGGTATGATCTTCAAATATTATTCTTATGTTATCATACCCCTATACTCATGTTATGATAACATATATCCTTTATTTACCATTGATTAGAATATGATCTCACCCTTTCTTATGTTTCCTTTCCTTGGGTTATGAATAAATGTATTAAGTAGGAGTACTAAATGGGATTATCTTTGTGGGAGAGGTTGAAGATCTTTCACTGAGATAGAATATTGTATTCCAAGTTTCCAAAGACACTAAAATATTATGGCCCTCAGGCATATACTTTTCTAATGTGATAAATATTTATCTAAAATTATGTAATATCCATGTATGTTAATTCTAGGTTGCTATAGCTGGTATCAAAGGAAAGGTTTAGTCAACCTTTGGAAACTAAAAGGAGAAAACTTTAGTGAGATCCCTAGGAATATTTATAAGGATATTTATAGGGATGTATCTAAGGATAAATTTAAGGTATCATATATTTAAATGAATGTTTCATGATTTAGGAATCTTATAAGTAATTTTTCAGGATTATGTGGTTTTTGTTTAGGAAATTGTTTTCTCTCACTATGCTTTCTAGTCTTAGTCAATAGTGGGAAATAGAAGGAACTGGGATAAAATTGAATTTTTCATATGTGTAAAGTATGGGAATTATGAAAATAGATTTCCTAAGTGGATATATCATGAATATAATTAGGAATGTGGCAAGATTATTGGTTATACTACTAAAGATAAAGAGACTGTGAATGACGTGTGAAAGGTGTGGGATGTTCTAATAGAATTGTTTACATTAAACATAAGAATAATTATTAAATTGATGTTAAGTAACCTTAAGAAATTATTCATATTTAATATTATATGAAAGGGGTATTAAGTAATAAGATTATGAAGACTAATTGTTTAATAATTAAGTTTTATGATTGAAGTGTATATGTATAGGAATTCAAGAATTATGGTATATGAATCATTGAGTATATGTTTTTATTAAGGATTTAAAATGATATGTTTAATAGTGATAATGAAATAGAAAAGTGTTTTAATGGAAAGGTTGTATTTTTTTAAGTTAAGGAAACCCTTAATGTGTTCCTGATGTTGAGAAAATTATGTTTAGATTAGATAAAGAGATGATTGATATGGACAAAGTCAATTGAATAGTATTTATTACCATGAAAATAATTATTTATTTGTTGAGAAAGTGTTATATGTTATCATGTATGGAGTTTAAAACCTTTTTTATTTAATAAATATATCCAATAATCATGTAAATAAGAAAGAATGCATAGTTTCAGTAAGGTTTTATGGTAATTCATGTTATTACCATGTTTTAAGAGAATACGTGATGAAGTTATTCACATGTTTGGAATAAGAAAAAAAAAGATTCACCTTATGATATATGGGGGGTCAATGTTAATATAGTTTTCATGAATTTAGTGACCTTATTTATAATGTTTTTTATTTTCATCTTTAAGAAGGGTTATAAGCTTAAAAATTTATAGAGTGGTCTAAGTTAAACTTTGGAAGAGGTTTTATATATTAAAGTATTATCTCACAATAAAAGGATTTATGTATATTGGATAACCTATTCTAAACATTTTTTTGTAATGATAAATAAATATATATGGAATTACTTATCATTATAATTATGGATCTTATGATCTATTAGTGATTCAGGAATAACAAATCAGCCTTCATTTCTGGAGTAAGAGATGAGGTGGAAATTGGTCAAGGCACAACCAAAGGGTGAGATTGTACAAATAAAATGGAATGAAATCAAGTAATTATATATCCTTTTGAAAATTATTTAACTTTATAAAAAGGTTCTTGAAATAATATGATGTACCATTATCATCATTTTTTATGATAGCAATGACCTTTTTCAAGCCTCTTTGGTTTATGGCTTTGTGGTCGTTAACTTTCTTCTGACCATGTTATCTATCACTCTCCATCAGAACTTGATAGTTATATTTCTCTTCAATATCCATGTTTTAACTTCCTACCTATGTTCTCTTATGTGGAAACACAGTTTTGTGTTACTTTGGGTAACTGTTATGTTTCCAACTTTTCTTTTTAAAGGATGTTTTAGTAATCATTTTTACAATGTGGGTTTCTATAAAAGGACCTTTCAAGTATTAAACCTTTGATGGACCAGATGAATTTCAAGGGTTAAATTCATTTTAAGTGGGGTAGAATGTAACACCCTAATATTGTTTGAAATATTACTTTCAAATTAATTTAATATTTCTGATATTTTTCATTCTATGCAACACGGAATATAACATGTGTTATATGAAAGTACCAAGTTATTATTGCTTTGTAACAACACCAAGTTTATATTGTGATAAAAAACACTAACATTATCTTACGGTACATAAAACACTATGTTTGGATTATGTTACACACAATGTTGAGTTCCTTTGATAGCTTGTGTTATGCGCAAGGCTGAGTTTAATCAAACTAAAGTATACTAATAATATTGTTATTAAAATGTTATTATAGTTACTACTCAGCCATTGGAATGGAACTTACATATAAGATTAAATAAAGTGTGAAAATATGATTTAGACATGTATGTAAAATGATTCATTTGGTCATTAATTAGTTATAAATGAAAGTAAGAACTATTTTAAAATAATAAAATTTCTTTTCTAAGAAAACTATTTTTCAATTTACAAACACTATTTCATCTCAATAAATTAATCAAACCACTTTTTATGAATTTTTTTAATAAAATTTATATATTATATATTCAATAAAAAAATTGGCACTCATCCAATAGTTTTTATAGGAATAATATAATAATAAATCCAATTTTATGAATAAAAAGATGTATTTTTCTAAAAGGTAATTTTGCCACCTTTTAATAGTGAACCTATTTTAAATTTAATTTTTAACACTTTTATATTTTTTATTTGAAAAATTAAACCTAATTTTTGAAATTGGAATATAAAAAAATTTACTTTGGGTGAATTTTTTTATTTTTCAAATAAGTTTCATTTTTTTATGAATAGTAAAAAAATACTGAATTTTAATTAAAAACTGTATTTTTGTCTAATTTATTTATATAGTTAAGTTATATTTTAAATTGGTTTTAAAGTATATTTAAATAAATTTTACATATTTTAATAAAATTTAGGTCATTGGAATTGATTTTACATTGAAATTGGATATAAAAAACATTTCAAAATTTTGAACATTTTCACTTTAAAACCTTACTTTCCCATCATGTCTGCAGGATTAATTTTAAATTAGTTTCTGGAAATTCTGTGATTTCAATTTTGAGAAATGGATTCTATATTTGGAATCATGATAATTTATAATGTCTAGTAAGTTAAATTTAGTTTTTGAACAAAAAAAATTGTGAAAGTAATTAAAATTAATTACAGCGATTAAGGTAAAAACGGGTTTACTTAGTGGTTAAACTTTAAACCTAAGGTGTAAAAAAACCCTACACTTGTCCAATACCCATTTTCTAGCCATATATAAACCTTACCCCTTCATGGATCAAATTTTTTTGATCATATAATCCTATTAGTAGGTTAAAACATGGGGAGCACACAATTCTTTTCAAAAATGCCACGTGTGTCCTCTCCCCCACTTATAAAAGGGCACTCACCCCCCCCCCTCACTTCTTCACACCTCTCAAGACCTTTGGCTCATCCAACCCCTACCCAAATAAACTCAAAACTTCTCTTATATCATCCTAAGAGCCTCCCTTTGGGTATAAATCCAACCAAGGAATCCCTTTGGTGAAAATCAAAAGGAGTTACCCAAAGAAGAGGAGGTTTGAATGTGTACAATGAAAGTCAAGACTTAAGTTAAGGGTTTTCTTATCTTACTTTTATTTCTATGAGATATATACTATATTTACCACTTATTCTTATTGTGTGGTGTGTATACTACCCTACTAAATGTTATATCATGAATTTCCTTTATTTAATGATATTAAATGTTCCAATTAATGTTATCCTTTCATGGGGATAATGATTCAAAAGTTACTCCAAGTAGTGAGGGGATTTCTAGTCTCACTTTTATTTATGCAAGACTTGTTCCATATTTTCCACTCGTTTTTTTTGTGTATATACTACCCATATATTAATTCTATGATTCTTATCTTTAAATTTATGAGTATTTACATATCCATTTGATTATCTCTATTTCATGGGTTTTATGGTTAAAAAGTTACCAAATCGGTAAGGTAATTTTGTCTCAATTTTCCTTCTTTGAGACACATTTTATGTTATGCACCTATATTATTTTATTAGGTCTATATACTACCCTTTGAAATTTTGTATCATGAATATTCTTATTTTCATGATATCATAAGCTTAATGTAATTTCATTCTCTCATGTAGATTATGATTCAAAGTTAACAAAGTTGTAAGAGTTTATGGCTACAATAATTGGGATTGTTTACAATTATGGATCCATTGAAGAAATATAATGATCCATCTCTAAATAACTCTAATTAATATTATTATCCTATGTTTATTTATGATATCCTCATGTAGTGGTAAAAAAAATTTACTCTTTGGTACTTAAGATAATTAATAAAATGTTTTTAATAAAATATGAATTTATTTCTCTCTTTGGTTAGAAATCTGTTTTATCCAAAAACCATGTTTTATAATATGTTTTTCCAAAAAAAATTAAATTATCTTTTAAAATAATTTTCAAGGAAAAGGATTTTATAAATTTTTATGTTTTATGAAGTTTTTAAAATAGTTTTCAAATATTCATTTATAAGTTTCCAATTAATTTTCAGGAAAAAAGGTATTCAAAATTTTCTATGGTTTAAAAGGCATTTTTCAAAGTATAGGGGGTATTTTCCTCAAGAAATTTTTTCAATGATTTTTAAAATATTACTTTAATTTTTTTCAAGTGGGTTTCAAAGAAAAGGATTTTGAAAATGATTTATTTTTTTAAAAGTGACTTTCAAAGAAAGTTTTTTCCCTTAAGAAATTCTCCATGTAATTTTTCAAAATATTTCCCCATATAAGATGAAATATTTTGATATATTTTATGATTTTATAGGGACATGATACAAGGAAACCATAATATTATTTCTTTTAATTTTTTTTGTTTAACAAGATAAGTTTTTTATGAAACTTTTTTCTCTTCCATGGGATATACCATGTTAAAATTCTTATGAAAACCAATTCTTTTCATGGGTTATGTTATGATGAAATGATTATAAAACCTGCCTCTTTTCCACAGGTTATGATATTATGAAATGTTTATGATTCCCATTTCATTTCATGGGTTTTGATATGATGAATGTTTTATTATCTTGTGTAACATGTATTTATGATTTTATTATGTGATGGGTGGGACCTATATCTCCCTCCAATACATTGGGTAAAAATGGATGACTCATGAGTATATATGTTATGTATGAAACTAATTACATGTTCACAATGTTATGATTGAACATTATTATGAGTTCACAATTTTATGCATAAACCTAATTAAATTTTAATAATGTTATGCATGGACTAGGTTTCATGCCCATATGTTTATGCATGGATATGATTATATGTTCATAATGTTACATGTGAACCTGATTACATGTTCACAATGTTATGCTTGAACCTTATTATATGTTCACAATGTTATGCATGAATCTTATTACATGTTCACAATGTTATGTATGAACCTAATTACATGTTCATAATGTTATTAATAAACCTCAATACAAATTCAAAATGTTATGCATAGACCCGATTTCATGTCCATAAGTTTATGTGAGTGCCTAATTTTATGTCCTCAACCTAATGAGTGAACCTATTTGTATTTAAAAATGTTAATAATGTTATAAATTAATATGTATTCCACAAGTATATGTCTTATGCTTAATTTATTTTCTCATGACTCATATTATTTGATTCTCTTATGATTTATGTCTTTTGAACTGCCAATACTTATGCCATGACTTGAGATTATGATCTTTGATATGTAGGGTATGATATTTAAATGTTATGTTCATGTTCTCATACCCTTATACTCTTGTTATGCTTATTTATCTACTTTATTTACCCCTACTGAGAATCTGAGATCACCCTTTCTTATGTTTACTTTCCCCATGTTATAAAGAATGTTCTTAAGTAGGAGTACAAAATGGGAATATCTTTGTGGGAGATGTTGAAGATCTTTCACTAAGATAGAAGATTTTTTTCCAGGTTTCCAAAGACATTAAACTATTATGGTCCTCATAAATGTACATTTCTAATTGTATATTCATCTAAAATTATTTAATATCTATGTATATTAAACCTAGGTTTCTATACGCATGGTTTGGGCCATGCAGTTAGCACTAATTGTGAACCAATTATGCTCCTGAGTTTTGTCTCCTGAACTTTAGTTCTCGAAGACTGTCGCTATTGAAACCAAAATGAACCTCTGAGATGCCTATAGTTCCTTATACCTCATCCAAAAAAACTTAATAACATATTTTAATTCTCAAAATTAATCTCTAAAACCCAATTCAAATGTTTTTTTACTCACTAAAATTGAATTTTAAATTTACCTAAAAATTATGAACCACTCAAAAATCCAGGATGTTACAATCTCCCCACCTTAAGATAGCTCGTCCCTAAGCTATGTGGTATCACGCCAACAAGGTTCTGTACATACCCATATCATAAGCATCACCCCACTCTACCCTGATTACTCAGTCACGGGTCAATTCCTCTCGTGATTCTCTCCACCTTAGGAATTACCTACCTGGTCACTTCCCAACCCAAAGAGACTTTATAATGGTTCCACTAGCCATCCTCCAGACATAAAGGTCCCAACATGACATACCATCATTCCTAAACATCTATAGTTACTCAATCCATGATTATGTCATATATTAAACCCATAAAGTCTTGTATCATAGTTGAGATTCCCAAGAGTCTCTGCCTCACATCAAATGCCAAAAAATTGTGTATCATATATATATATATATATATATATATATATATATATATCCAAAAAAATTCTTAATTATTATGCATATCATACAATCCACGCATCCTTCCCAATGCCCATATACTAACCAACACCTAGTTAGTTAAATTACAATATGTGCACCTCATTCATCCATATCAATCATGAATAAAACATAAAGAGTGTGCTCATAATCACGGCGTACCTATAACTATAATTGGATCCTTGTATTCCTCTATCCCTACTATATCAATAGAATGCACCTGGACAGAATCCCAAATGTCTGAGGCCTGACCTCCCTATGTATATGCACTAGCTACCAACCACTGACCCCACTGATGGATCTCTCCCTTCCTACCATGACCCGCACATACAATAGAATCCCAACTACTAGCTCTAGGTATCGCTCCTGGTCCTACCTCAGATCCCTGAGTCTTACCTGGACCTTGACTCCCAACTACCTAAGAAGTCTTCCTACAGAACCTATCTAAGTCCCTCATCTAAATGCATACCCTGTACTCCTTCAAAGGCCATTTACAATGGTTCTGAATATAACTTAGTTCCCCACACTAGAAGAATACTATCGAAAAACCAATCCTCAATGGTCTACCCAAATCTCTAGCCTGACTTCCTTGCTAAGACTCCCCAAATCCTCAATTTCTTCTACCTAAAGCATCATTTCTTAGCTCACCAAGCCTTGTCATCTGGATCGAATAAGTCCAGCCTGTCAAGTTTTTCTGGACTATTAGCACCTGATTTACTGCCTGTCATAATGAGTTAACCTAAAGATGTTCACCTTCACACTTGTAACAACCCAAGTATTTATAAAATAATTTTTTTAGTATTCTTTAATTAAATAATTAAATTCATTGTGTTAAGTAATTCCTAAAATAAATAATTTTATTAAAATAATTTATTATATGGTTATATTTAAAAGATTAATTTTAAAATCATATAATTTTAATTTGAAAATATAATTTCATTTTTTAATTCATAATATCAAAATTATCTTAGTCTGTATTTTTGAAAATTTTCTAAAAAAAGTTAAATTTTTTATGAATAGTAAAAAATACATTTTTTATACGGTATTTTTTTGTGACAGCATCAAGATATGATTATAATATAAAAATTATAAAAATTATGGAATAATTAAATATTGATATTATAAGAGAAATATTTTATGGAAATAATTTAGAACATGAAAATTAAATTTTTTCATGATAAGTATAAAAAACATTGTCAGTGCCGACAAAGTGCATGTGCAGCGATTACAAAGTCAAAATTTTTAACTTAAAGATAATAATTGTGTGCTAAAAATTATTTTAATTGCTTTTTTATTAATTATTATTTATTATTTATGTTTTTATCTATTAATTTTAAATTTTAGAGTTATATAACATGAGTCTTATCCAAATGTTAATGCAATAATTGTGCAAGGAAGAAAAAAAATTAATAAATTAAAGAAGTTTTCTTGAAATGGATATGAGTAAATATATTTAATTAATGAATATAAATGATTATATTGAACCTAATTTATTTATTTTTATGATATTAATTTATTTATATTTTTTATATATGAAATAATTCACATTAATTCTTATGAAATGATGATGTAGTGATTGTGCAAGTAGAAGAAAAAAACAAATAAAATGGTTTAATTAAAATTATAAGAACTCTTAATTCACCAAAAATATATATAAATCTATTTGGATGTGTAATTTTATATAAATATCTTATTTTGATTCAAATTTTATAACTTTTGGACCCACATGAATCACTTTAAAACCTTTATAATATTTTATTTAGAAAGAAGTCAATTTGTTCACATTATAGTTTTTCTTTAGTATAATATTTTAATATATGGTTTTATAGAGTATTTATTCAAAGAAAAATATTTATTTGAAATATAATAAATTTATTTTTTTCATGTAAATTTATTTTTAATTTTTAGGGAATAAATAATTACCTTAATGGCTTACACAATGATGATTCAGTAATTATTTAATTAAAGAAAAAATAAAATAAATGATATTAAAAATGAGGAAATAAATATAATTTGAGATTTTTAAGGTAATTAATGAATTATTTAGTTTAATATGATATTTCTAGGATATAAAAAATATTCAAATTTAAAACCTTTTTTTATGTTTTTAAAGTCATAATTATGAATAGTGTTTTATTTGACAAAAAAAAATTCATGAATATAATATTTTATTAAACTATTTAGAAGTCACAAAAATATTGAAAAAGTCCAAAAAAGATAGTATTATTTATAAAATGTGATCTTATGTGATTTTTAGGCCTTTTAAAATCCTTTAACCCTATATTAGACTTATTATATTTTAATATTTTAAGTAAATCTTAAATTTTCCCCTCACCTCAATTATAAAAGGAGACTCATTCCTTCACAAAATTTCATCGCCTTGAGACTTATTTCTTGACTATACTCTTCCAAATTACCTTTTCCTCATTCCTTTATACATTCTAGTTCTTCTGGTCTTACAAAAAGATTAATTCAAAGAGATTTAAGGAGGTTCTCAAGGAGAAAAGATTCGAGAGATAAATTCTTCCTTCCTCTCTTATGAATTATTTCTCACTTATACCTTATAATAACCTCCTATACATAGTTTCATGACGACTCTAGTATAATATATATACTATATTATTATTATATTAAATGGTGTATTCATCATTGAATCTCTTTTTTCTTCTTTTTTTCTTGAAAATGAAATTTTCGTCCATGGTGTGTCGATTCACCGCCTTCGTGGAAGATGATTTTTTGTTTCCCTTTACCAAAATTATGGAAAGTTTAAATTCACTTATGTTTTTTTAAATGAACTAAATATATATATGTTCTCACTTTTATACTATCATTTCTTTTTAAAAAGTAATTCCATAATAAACCGACCATTAAACCATGAGGCGAATGCACCCAAACCAATGAAAATAACTAAATCTATATCTATTCTAAATCTAGGTTATTTCTAAAACATGTGTCACTTACTCCTTGCACCACATCCCGCCACCACTTCATTCCAATATAATTCCCTAAATTCTAATTCCTACCACTTTCCATTTTCCTTTACTACTCCTAAGGTTCCCACTCAGCTCCCTCTACTGATTCCATCTACTACTCTGGTTGCTCTGCCTTTTCTTGTTTACTGTTAGGCTACTCTACCTCGAGCTTCTATGCCTCTATCTGATCGGCCTTTGGCTACTCTGCCTCCAGAAGCTACACCTCCATCTCCTCTACCTCATTCTCCTCCACCTCTTCTTGATTCGCCTCAATTTCTCACCCCCACTGCATAATATTTCCCTAATCTCTATCCTAGGTATTAATTAACATTGGATCCTCTGTTGATCCATTAAAATTATATTCATTCCCAATTAATTGTTTTTGTATCCGTCCATTTTTTTATGGTTTATTTGACAAAAATTTATTAACTTCATCTTTATTCATAGAATATGTGATGAAGGTTCATGCAACCTAATTTTTGTATCTAAAAAGTGATAGAAGACAAAGAAATGGAATGTTGATTATCATCTCTACTTCTTTCACTAACTGTGTAACTTCATTATAATGATAGAAGTTTTAGTGAAATATAATTTTTAGATCTACCTTAACTTAAATACTTTTTCTAAATTTTTTATTATAGAAATCACATTATTCTTGAATAAATTATATTTATTCAAGTGAATGAACTAAACCTTTTATAGAGAAGGTATTTTTTAAGAAACTCATTTTAAGAGTTTGTTCCAGATGTCTAATGGTATTTTTCTCAGAACCTCATTTTCTGTCTAAATATACTACGTTTAAATATCTAAAATTAAATTTTAATTCTATGTTATTATTTTTGTCCATTATTTGGATATGAATTATGTTTAACAAAATGTTTTGGGATTTATTATAAATTACTTTATGTAAAATGTTTCAAATAATGTATTAGATTACAGAATTTTTATATAACGTATTCAATTAAAGGTGTTAATTTTATAAAAGGATTCATATTTCATATGTTCTTGAGAAACTGGTATGAAATCGTTTTAATTTTTCTTAGTCTTTGTTTTATATTAAAAATCAATGTAGATATTATTATTTTCATGTACTAATAAAATTATACGTCATCTACTTTTTGACATAATGATCTTTGTATTATTTTTTTATCTGGACTATATTCTATAATAAAATAAATATCAAATTCTCTTTGTATTATTTTTAATTTCCATGCTTCATTCCATTTTTTGTACACTAAATTATTTTCTTTAAAATGGAAAAAGTAAATTTAGAATTTTGGTGCTAGGTTTCCACCAAGGAATGATATTCAAACCATAGTAGTAGAAAAATAAAATTCATTGAAAAATATACTCTTACTTTTCAATTTTTATTCAATTATTCACCATAATTTTTTACATTTTAACATGTGCCCATGTTTGTATTTTTCCTATATTATTCTAACATACCTTTCAGACACCCTATGTTTCATAATTAAACAAATATTAATGAAATGGTTGATGGTGCACATTACCACATAAGTTATTGAGTAGTTTTACATGCTACATAGTTTTATTAGTTGTCTAAAAATGTATGCTTTAAATCATAGTAGTGTGTTGATATATTTATGCTATTTTTTCAGATTTTGGTATAGCAACACTATTTACTATAAAATCATGCAAATAATGTGATTTGTGTATTATAAATTACTACTTTAGGTATTAGTGAATATAATAAACACCATTGATTAATAGAACAAACACCTTCATTTGTGTTTTTTTATAATTCTTATCAAAGTAAAAAAAATTATTAATTTTATAAATGATATAAATAGAAACTCAAACTATTTATTTTGAAATATCTTGAATGATGTTTTTTAGATTTGTGATACCAGAATACAATACTATCATTCTGTTATAACTTCCTTATTTATATTATTATAACACTGCTACAAAAAAATAGAATTAATCCATCATTATTAAACCAAGTACATAATTCTTTTGTTCTATATAGGTATATACTGTATAAAAATATTTTCTCTATTCATGATTAATTTAAATGATTTAATATTTAAATTTCAATACAAAAAATGGATTTTTAGGTGTAAATTTTGGAAAAATGATGATTTTTACTTGGAGATTTATGAAAACAACATCCAGAATCATCACCATCTATTTGAAAAGAATTTTATAATTCTATACATATTGTAAAATTCATCATAATCTGTGGATTTTCATAAAAAATATTCAATCCATGTAGGTTCTCACTTTTAATAACTATCGTATACCCTATTATAATAAACATCAGTAAGTATACATAGGGTAACTCATTAATCATGAATTAAGTTAATAAAATGATTCTCTAACTTCTATTTATTTGTTCTCGATATAATTCAAATTTTTATATAATATTTCTCAAATGAAAGGTGTGTTTATCTAGATATATTTATTTTGTTTCAGAATCAGAATCTTATTATTGGGTTATCCTATATAAACTTACTAATGTTTATTTTAACATATTTTTATGTTTTTTGTAGGATTCTGTTATATGACTTCAATGAGTATTCTTATCCTTTATATGAAGGAACTGTTATTGATTTCTTTTAAAATCAGTGATGCATGTGATATGATTTAACAACCTTCAAATTTTTTAACAATTATTGATAAATTTACTAATTTTAATAAACACAGCCTTATGTGAAACACAATATTATGTTAACAAACATTATTTTATCTTTACTTTGTTTGAAACAATCTCTTTTATATTAACATTCAAAGGTTCTCTTTTCAGATTTCAATATTCATTAATATATTTTTCTGTTTTTAAAAATTGTTGTGGATGAAGGAATACGTGGTGAAATATTTTGAAGTTGAAGATTTAGTACTAGGTGACATGTTCATTCTACAAATTCAAGTGACATTTTCTCCTTGCATGATAGAAACATCAAAGTACTAGATCTTTAGGAGTCAGTTGCAATGGTGACACTAGATTTATTACAACTAAAAATATTTCATCTACTCAGGTATATGTTTTTTATCTTCATTGACTATTATTTTCATGACATAATTGGAACTAAAAATGATGCATTACTTCATTTAATTTTAATTTTTTCTATTATTATAACATACACATCGTTTCTTCTCAATTAAAAACTCTTAAACATCATATTTCTACTTAAATGAATTTAGTTTTCACTATTATTTGTTAATTATTCATTATATTCATTTAGTTATGTAGAAAAATAGGTTGAGTGAGTTTGATGTTGATGATGCAGTCCAATGAAATGTTAAAATGACTCAATACTTCATGGTAACAACAATACATTCTAATGAACTGCATCTCGTTTGAAGTAAGAAATTAAAAAATGAAAAATTGACTAAAATTTTGTTATGAAATTGCAAGGTAATGGAAAAACCTGTATTCTTCTATTATTTTCAAATTACCTTTTAAATTTTTTATTTCTACAATAAACTCTACTTTTTTAGATTTTAAGAAAATGTTTTTTGAACACGTTTTTTCATAATTTTTTTTGTTTCTGAAGACTATCCCCTATACACATAACATATTTACTAGTATTTTTTTCTCACCTATATTAACTACTTCAAGGATCGACAGCACTGTGAACCCAACATCCAGAATATGGGCTCCACTACAGCAATGATTCATACCTATACTGGTGGGGTTTTACTAACAAGGATTTCCCTGAAATAGTCTATCCAAAGTTCAATCCATATAATCTTAAAAAGATGAATTTTTTATTACATAACAAACCCTTTTCAGAAACAAAGCCTTCTGTGTAAACATTTTGTTATGTTTTATTTATTTTAAAGTATCTCTTTTATGTTGACATTCACAATTTCAATTATCATCTTTCAATATTCATTATTATTATTTCTTATTTTAAATGTAAGTTACTTTATGTATATTATTTCTCCATAATCAAAATAAATTTTCATTCCTTTTTATATATAATTTATGTTTTCTACTATTATGATGATGTCTCATAAAGTTCTAAAACTATTCCAAAATTATCTACCCCTAACTTGTAAATTTAACATATTTTTAATTAATTAACATTATTAACTCTTCAAATTATGATTGAATTTTCAAAATAATATGTGATTTATAGCATCATGTGTATGCACGGGTGAGGTACTAGTATTATTAATAAATGGGTGTAAAGATGTTATAAGATGGTCATATAAGGTATTATAAACATAGATATAGTTCTATAATAAATAAATAATACTCTTCAGACCATTATATAGGATGTTTTAACACGTTCAAATGATGTTGAACCCAAAGTAAGTGACTTTTCTTTAAAAATTCACTTTTAATTTCTATTTTAATTAAATTAAAATGGAATGTTTTTTAATATATATGGAATTAATGGACTTTACCACTTTCATGTTTCCTTAATATTTTTATTTTTTCTTTACAATATTACATGGTTATTTTTTATGAATATTTTTTCCTTTATATGTGTGCATTATTTCTTTAATAATTGATTTTTCTCAAGGAATGATTTTTATGATTGCAAGTATTCATATTTTATGATTATGTTCTAGTTCTTGGGATTCTTTTGATGAAGGGTGGGAACTATATCTCCCTACAATTTATTGGTTATGTTTATATTCAAGTTTTACCATAATGGTTACTCCCATTATAACTGCAATGATTACACCATAAGATATCCATGAGAGTTAAATCATAAGGTAGTAGTGAGGGTTACATTGTAAGTTAGTCATGAGGGTTACAAATCATATGGTAGTTTTAAGGGTTAAAATCTTAAGTAAGTAATTCCCTAATTTACCTAAATGGTTTATTTATGTTTTCTATGTTTTATGGAAATTTATTGTTTTCACAAAGTATATGATACTTTATAGATGAGAAGTATGCCTTTGTGAAATTAATTTCATTTGTTTATAAGTATTCATGAACGAATGGTTTCTTTATTCCTTTTTAGGTACCTAACTATGATTTTGTGCTCATTATACATTTTTAAAATGTTTTTCATAGGATTTATGGATCGGTAATGGAAAGTAAGGATTTAAGTTTTAATTCATGAATTTTTTTCATAGAAAGAAAGTATGTTTTATTTCTAAAGTTTCATGTTGTGAAAAAAATGGATATTGTCTTAGTATTATCCACTTTGTATGTTTGTGGTGTTTGTCATGTATGATTTATGTCCTAATTCTCTAAAAATCTAGATAGAAAAGATCTTTGGGAATGTAAGAAAGTGAATTCTAATTGAATTTACTATATTATGAAAATGTTTAAGGTTGGGTCCTTATAGTTAGTATCAGAGCATGGTTTATATAACTTTAGGGGTTATAATGATGTTAATAGAATAACATAAAATAGTTTTTACTTTATGGATTAATTTGAAATAACATTTGAATATTACCATGTTTCTTCATCTAAGATATGTATGTTCAAAATGTGTAGAATAAACAGAGAAGTTAAAGTAGGTAGGAACCAACAGAATGATATCCTTCCGAATCTATAGCCTGAAATGGTGGGAATTAGAACTGAGTGGTTTTTTATAGTAATGTATTAGTTAATGAAGGAAATAAATGGTGTTGGAATCTATGAAAGATAACATACAGAGTCACCTCAAAGAAACATGATGATAGTGAAACATTTTGTGAGGCAGCACCATCCTACTTTCAGTGGATCTTCTAACTCTATGGTGTATGAAGGGTGGATTAAATCCCTTTAAAACATTTTTGATGTCATGGGGTGTTCAAATAATCAAAATTTTAGTCTTACTATTTACCATTTTGAAGGTGATGTCAACCAGTGGTGGTCAATGGTCAATAATATCAGGGATACCGAGGATATTGATGCCTTATAATGGGATGAATTTAATAGTATTTTCCTTGAAAATATTTTTATAAGGAGGTTCGACATAGGATTGAAAATAAATTCCTTAAATTAAAAAAAAAGGAAGATTTAGTGGTCGTGTATGAAGAAAACTTCACCCGATTGGCAAGGTATGCTCCAAATCTTATTCTTAATATTGATAGTAAAATAAATCATTTTTTACTCAGGATAGAATCCATGATATCAAAGGGAATTCGCTTCTCATGAATTAAAAAGTTATTAGAAACTTGTTTAATGTGTTGATAAGGTAGAAATGGATTTTTTTTATGATCAATTCTAATTTGGAAACAATAATAAGAAAAGGTATATATGGAAAGCAATGTGAAATAATCAATCAAATAAATCTAAAGGTAATAAAATTTATTTTTTAGTTTATGGTAAGTGTGGTAAAAATAACCCTAGGGAATACCTTAACAAATATGGAAAGTGTTTTTGATATGGTAAGTTTAGAAATATGGCCTGAGATTTCAATGAAAATGATCTTATGTTTACTTCTAACAAGAAAATTTTAAAGTGTTTTAAATATAGTGAGGCAAGGTATTATGAAAATTCTTTCCCAAAAAAAGATCTGAATGATGGGAAGCAACCAAACTATAGGTATAAAGGTTTAGTGAAATCTTTTGTGAATACTTTGGTAGATTTTGGGTCATCCAATGAAGTGGTATAAGGTACTTTATTTTTTTACTCATATTTTTATAATGTTTTTTTTGATATGGGGTGTACACAGTACTTTATTTTTAATGAATTTTCTGGTAAATTAGAAATTTCAACTCAAGAAATGAAACCAGAACTTATTGTTAAAACACCAGGGGAAAATATTAAAGCAAAAAAGGAGTTATAAGAATCTTCCCATTGTTTTCTATGGAATGAAATTTCCTACAAACCATGTTGTTTTTTACCTAGTAAATTTTTGTGTTATTATGGGTTTCAATTGGCTTTTTGTTTACCATGCAAAGATTTATTGTAGAGAAAAAGAAGTTTTTCTTCAGAAAAAGTTTCAGTTTGTATATAATAATGAGCCCATATCATTGATAACATGTCAGGAAGATACAAAATTATTAAAATATTGAAATGAAATTTATCTTGCATATACTGTTGAAAATAAGGTAACTTTTTAGATTAATAATGTGCCAGTGTTAAATAAATACATGGATTTTTTTCTTGATGATTTGTCTGGTGTTATACTTGATTGGGGAGTTGAATTTACTATTGAATTAGTTCTTGATGCTAATCTAATTTCAAAACCCCCTTATCGAATGGATCAAGTGGAAATTCTAGAATTGATAAGGAAGTTATAGGATTTTCTTGATAAAGTTTTCATCCATATGATCACTTCACCATAGGGTGCTGCTATTTTTTTGTTAAAAAGAAAGATGTTTCCATGAGGCTTTGAACTGACTACAGATATTTGAGTAACATTACTATTAAGAATAAGTATTTATTTCCTCATATCGAGGAATTTTTTTATCATCTCTATGGATATTAGTATTTTAACAAGATTGACTTGAGATCCAGGTACTATCAGCTGAAGGTGAAGAAGGTTGACATCCCAAAAATATCATTTAGTAATAGATATGGGAATTATGAGTTTTTTGTTATGCCCTTTGGTTTGAAAAATTCTTCTGTTGTATTTATGGATCTTATGAATAGAATATTATATGAATATTTTGATAAGTTTGAGGTCATTTTTATTGATGATATTATAGTGTTTTAAAAAAGTTATGAGGATCATGAAAAACATCTAAGTATTGTAATGAAAACTCTTAAAGAAAAGAAGTTATATAGAAAGTTTAGAAAAAATGATTTTTGGTTACAAAAGATTTATTTTCTTGGGTATATTGTTAATAAAGATATAATAGTAGTTAATCCCTCCAAAACAAAAGTGGTTGATGAATATCCAAGACCTAAAAATGTTACTGAGATTCTAAGTTTTCTTGGATTAGTAGGCTATTACTGATCATTTGTTAAAAACATTGCATGGTTATCTATCCTTCTAACTAATTTAACTCAAAAATTAGTTAAATTTATTTGGAAAAAATATTGTGATGATTATTTTCAATAATTAAAAATAAGATTAGTGAATTATATAGTTTTGGATCCGCCCTCAATAAATGGTGATTTTTTTATCTACATTGATGCTTCTTTTAAGGGACTTGGTTTCATTATGTTGTAGAATGATCAGGTAATTGATTATGTTTCAAGACAACTAAAACCTCCTGAGATAAATTATCTTACCCATGATTTGGAATTAGAAAATTTTTTTTATTTAAAAATATCGAGGCATCATTTATATGGATACAAATGTGAAATATATATTGATCATAAAATATTAAAGTATATATTTACTCAGATGGAATTGAACATGAAGTAGAGAAGATGGTTGGAACTGATAAAGGATTATGATTAAATGATCAATTACCATCCAGAAAAAGAGAAAAAAGTGGCAGATTCCTTGAGTCAAAAATATCATGCATCATTATCCATGTTACATGTTGAGCATGACCCTTTGATTAATGATTTGATGAATTTTTTCTTGGAAGTTGTGGGTGTAGGAAATTTCATTTTTTAATTTCAAGTGTTAATGAAATCATCTCTGTTAGATGGAATTAAGCATTCTTAGAAGGAAGAATATGATTTATAAAAAAAGGTATAATTGAGTAAGAAAGTTAAGTTTCCTGAATTTAATATTAATAAATATTGTTTCTTGAGATTTGAAAATAGATTATGTGTACCTTGTGATTCCCAATTGAAGAAATAATTGTTAAGTGAAGCTCATGGTTCTCTTTTTTGAATTCATTCTGGATGCACTAAGATGTACAAAGACCTTCATGAGTATTACTTTTGGGTTGGAATGAAAAGAGATATTTCTGATTTTACTATGAAATTTTTGACTTGTCAACAGGTTAAAGAAAAGTGAAAACTAACAAAGTAGATGCTTCATCCTTTTCTAGTTCGAGAATGGAAATAAGAAAATATATCCATGGATTTAATGGTGGGTGACCAAATAATTCTTGAGGTAACAATGCAATTTGGGTTATTATTTATAGACTCACTAAATCTGCACATTTTCTTCCAATTCAAGATACTATGTCTCTAGATCAAATTTCTCAATTTTACCTCAAAGATATTGTCAGGTTACATAGAGATCCTCTCTCTATTGTATATGACTATGATCCCAAGTTCACTTATAACTTTTGAAAATAACTTCAGAATCCATTAGGCATTGAATTAAATTTCAGTACATCCTTTTCATCCTCAATCTGATGGACAGACCGAGGGAACAATTATAATCTTGGAAAATATGTTTCAGGCTTGTTCAATGGATTATTGGGGAAGTTGGGATCAAAATATTTTGTTTTTTGAGATTTATTATAATAAAATTTTTCATTCCAGTATGCAGATGGCACCTTTTGATGTATTATTTGGAAAGTGATTTCGAACTCCATTATTTTGGGATGAATTCAGGGAAATGAAATTGATGGGACCATAATTAATAGAGGAATTGGATGATAAAGTGAAGATGATCCAATAACATATGAGGATAGATCAGGGAAAGCAGAAAAGTTATGCAGATAATAGGAGGAGATACCTTTCTTTCAAGGTAAGTGATCATGTTTTCCTAAAAATATCTTCATGGAAAAGTGTTACGCATTTTGGTAAGAAAGAAAAGATAAGTCCATAGTTTATTAGTGTAACAACCCTAAATATTATAAATAAAATTTTCCCTATGAATTAATTAAATGTATTATTATGTAATATGGTTATAGAAAACACATGCACTTATTTGGTTTTATGATTTTGTATTTAAATGACCATTAAGTATCATTACCATTGATAATATATCCATTGAATAGTAATCATATGATTAGTATAAATATAGGGTTTTGACAAATCCAATTGACACGGACTAAGTAAGTGATGGCCTCAACCAGTAGGATCATACCCTATGAGGCCCATTTATTGGAGCTTCTGAGGGAGATAGCATCCCTAGGATTTTCTCTTTACCAAGTCCAAGTTGATATCTAAAAACTTAATCACGATTGAAACTGTTTACGGGAGAAGTTCAAACTCATCGAGATCACGGCCCAAACCATGTTTTCTGAACCACCCCATGACAATATCACCATCACGTACCTTACTCTTCAGCCATTTTCTGGTGTATTAAATAGATATGTATCAAGACCCTAATAAAATATATATATATTTTATAGAGTAATGAATATATTTTCATTTTATTATCATTACTTTATATTGATAAAACACAAGTTTTATTTTTTTTAATTATTATTCAATTTCAATTAAGAAGTTTATTTTCATGAATTAATGGATTTATTAATTAAATAATATTTTAATAAAATATTTTTATTAAATATTTTTTATTAAATATAAATAATTATATACTTTTTATGAAGTTAAATGTAATTTTTATATGGGTTCAAAAATTGTTATTATCTAAAAACCTATTATTTCTTAATAGATATTGATTCTTATTTTAAAAGTAAAAATACATATATTTAGAAAATTATTTTAATAAAATTGATATTATTTTTTGAATCATAAAATAAAAATTATCCAATGGTGGATTTTTTATAATCTTTTGAGACAGCTAAATTTTTAGGTAAAAATTAAATACCGTATAAAAATAAAATGTGTTTTGTGACATCATAATGACCCAATAATAATGTAATAAATATTATAAAATGTACCCAAGACCAAATCTATGTTTTATTCTTAAAATAATATAATTTTATATTTATTTTATTAATTTTATAAATCCTTAATGAATCCTCCAAAACCATTAATATATTTTAAGGTTTTAAAATCATTTCTTTAAGAGTGTGACTCACCTACACATAAGAAAGGACATTATTTTATTAAGTTCATACCTTGTAATTATAAAATAATGATAAACACTCCCATTTTTCATAAACCATTGGAAAAAACCATGAAATGTTTTTTGGTTTTGGTTATTTTATTATTAAGAGTCCAAAACATAAATAATAAAGAAATCCCACTCATTTCCTATATAAACCCACCAAAGCACCCATTTATCTTCACTAAAACTTATTTGAGAACATCCATACTCTTACCTCCACTCTCTAGAGTCCTCCTAATTCACTCTCAATCTCTCAAGAATCTTCTACCAAGCATTTGAAGTCACACACTCAAGTAAGGGATCTTCCACTCTCCTCTTTTATTAAGTGGTCCTTTTATGGTATGTATTGTAATTTTTATTTGATTTTGTTGGGATATGTTCTTCCATATCCCCCATTACTTTAAACTTTATCTATAAATTATTAAATCCCCTTTCACTCTCATTTATCCCACCTATTAACCATTATGTACACAGGTTACCATGCCGATATTTTGTAGGACATCCTCACATTTTCTTCTTTATTCAAGTTTCTTTATTATATTACACCTTATATTTCCAATTCCTAATGTTGGTATATCTCTTTACATGTCCCAATTACTTCCCATTATATTTATAAATTATTATAGATCCATTTTTTCTCTCATAAACCCATTTTATAAATTTTTAAGTGACACTGTTATGATTCCAAAATTTCATCACCATTTTCCATACCAAAACAATTACATAGTGAATACCATACCAATTTTATATCAATGGTGTTTACATTTATAAACTTATACCACTTTTAATTTGTACTTACATGTATATATTCTACACTCCTTGATCATGGAAAAAATTATGATGATGAATGAATCCATGTTGTATGATCTATGTGGCACACTTAAGCCTGAGAATGAAATGAATGTGACAAGTGCTCCCATAATTATATAGAACTCAAATTAATTGGGTAAGGTTTATTATAATGATACATCATATTGGGATAGGGATTAATCCTATTTAGTTTATGGAAATTGTTCCATCATTATGTCTTGGAAGTTATCCTTGACCTATGCTTATGATGTAGTGTTTTAAGTTGTTGTCACATTTCCCATGTTGCCTTTATGTTTATCATGTTATATCATGTCTCATTGTTCATGTTTATGAATCCTACTCCTTTTATGCCCCATTGATATGCATGTTTCCTAACATTTATTGTTTCCTTTATATTATTACATGTTTATTCCCTTACTAGGATTCATAGCTCACTCCTTTTTTATGTATGTTCCCAGGTTATCCTGTGCAGTTTTAAGTGTGATCATGTTAAGAAATTTTTCAATAAAGATATTATTTTTCTTGTTTAAAATTATAATGTAATGTACCTAATTCCTAAAGAAACTATACTTCTTGATATTATAGTTTTTATTAAGTGTAATATTATGTAATAAATCGTTTATTATCGTGTAATAAAGAGAAGGGTTGTTATAGTTGGTATTAGAGTAAAGATTAGTTATTTTTGGGTTTATGATTAGAAAACTCTAGACAAAGCCTTAGGGGTAAGACTAATTATAATAAAAAATCCCTAAATTTTGGTAATTATATATTAATTGGTTTATTAAACAAATATATCCCTATCTAGATACTATAATTGGATGTGGCTATGGCACAGATGCACCTAGGAGTAACAACTTTGACAAGGTGTGTCGGGCCTGACTTGGCGTAACCTGATACACAACAAAGAGCCTTACTATGCACCTATTTTGACACTAATAGAGAATATAATTTATTAAATTCATAAGATAATTATGACCCATTATTAAGGGAATAAAAAATTCTCATAAGAATATATATACTAGGAAATAGATCATGGATAACATATATTTATGCCTAGAAATTCCTAAGTTAAGAAATAAATGTAATTTAAAAGTTTTCACTTTAATGTCATTGGATTACCCTTTATTTATTTAATAATTTAAAAATACTCATCCCTAATTTTTATTTTATTCTATATAATGTCTAGAAATATTAGGAATCAATCAAATAATCAATGTGATGGGAAATTTGATGATTTCTCCAACGAGATTCCCAACCTGATGGGAGTAGGAATCGAAAACTTTATAACGATACTATCTCAGTTGATTCAGTTTCTAAATAGAAACTTGGATCAGGAGGAGTGACCAAACCCCCTTAAGAGAGAAAAATCTGAAATAAAGATATTTAGGCAATAAAATCCTCCTACTTTCAATGGATCATCTGATCCCTTAATCATGGAACAATGGATCAACTCCATTGAGAAGATCTTATTTATCCTTCACTGTTCTGAATAAGAGAAGGTTCTAATGGTTGTTTATCATATGGAGGGTGAATATTATTACTGGTGTAAATTGATCAAGAATAAGAATCCAAATGAAGATATCAAAGTAATGGATTGGAAGGGATTCTAGAAAATGTTTTTGATAAATATTTTCCTCGCACTCTCTCACATAAAATGGAAATGGATTTCCTTACCCTCAAGTAGAAAGATGATGAATATATTAGGGAATATGAGGAAAAATTCAAAATACTTGCATGATACACCTCTAGTTTTTTCATTACCCCCAAATTCAAGGATGACCACTTCTTTGGTGGGCTAAAACCTGGTCTACAAAAATCCCTGGTGATTTGAGACTTTGATAGCTATGAGTAAATTATCCAATGTGCCCTCAAAGTCAAAATAGAGATCAGAAAATCTCAAGGGTATCATAAGGATAAGAAGTGGAAAGTGGAGTTTAATTATATTAGTCTGATGGAGAAATATAATGGTGTTAAGAAATTCCAACATCCCACTTATAAAAGGTGCAGAAAGAAGCACTCCAGAAATTGCCTAAGGGGAACAAGGAGATGCTTTAGGTGCAGGAAGGAAGGATGCCTATATAGAGATTTCCAACAAGATAAACCCACTAATTTAATGGAGGAAATAAATTCTCTAGTAAACCCTCAGCGCATTTTTCATTGCTTCAACTATAAGTAACCAGGACACTTTTCAAATCAATTAACTAAACCAATGGTTTTTAGAGATAACCAACAACCTCCAAGGTAGTAAGGGTGAGATTTTTCCATCACTAACACTGAGGTGGATCCTAAAAACAAAGTGGTGATAGGTATTATAGTTATTCATTCAAGAATAGTGAACATAATTTTTTTATTTTGGTTCTATTCATTCCTTTATATCATGTAATTTTATTAGAACTATTCAAACACCACCACAAAGCATGGAAGTATAGATGTCGGTGAAAATTGAAATTGGGGAAATCATTGCATCCCAAGTATATAACTCATCTTCTATTAGTTTTTGTGGGATAAAATTCCCAATGAACCTTTTCATACTCCCTTTGGTTGAATTTGATGCAATTCTGGGCATGGATTATCTTTCCCTATATGGAGCCAATATAAATTGTCATGGGAAGGAAATAAATCTTCATATCATGAATTGTCCATTGATTCTATACAAGTGAAAGGAGTAGGATGAATATTATTTAGAACCAACATCTCAAGAATGGATATTATTTCACTATAATCAAGAATATCTAGCTCAAATGATTGAGTCTAAAGAAATTATCATCCTTGAAGACATTTTCATTGTGTGGGAATACACTAATGTGTTTCTTGAAGAATTTCTTGGACTTTCTCCTAGCTGAGATGTTGAATTTTCAATAAATAGTATACTTGGGGAATTTCTAATATCCAAGACTCCATATAGAATAACTATTTTGGAACTTGAGGAGCTAAAGAAACAATTATAGGAGAATCTGGATAAAGGATTCATATGCTCAAGTGCTTCACCATGGGGTGCACTGGTCCCCTTTGTCGAGAAGAAGGATGGGTCAATGCGCCTTTTCATTGATTGTCATGAGCTCAAAAAGATCATGACAAAGAAAAATTATCCTCTTCCATGGATTGTTTACTTGTTATATCAGCTACATGGAGAACAATAATTCTCTAAGGTGGATCTTCGGTTGGGATATTATCAAGTAAGGGTGAAGAAGGATAATGTTATCAAGACCAATTTTCGTATAAGGTATAGGCACTATGAGTTCATAGTGATGCCATTTGGACTCACTAATGCTCCAGAAATCTTTATGAACTTGATTAATAGATTTTTTAGAGATTACCTCAATAAATTTTTGGTAGTATTTATAGATGATATTCTCATATATTCTAAAATAAATGATGAGCATGAAGATCATCTGATCATTTTTCTAAAGACATTATGGAAGGAGAAGATTTATGACAAGTATAGAAAATGTGATTTCTGGTTGAAGTAAGTCTCATTATTGGGGAATATCATCACAAGAAATGGGATATATATAGACCCTTCAAAACCAGAAGTAATTGAAGGGGGTTTGAGGCCAAAATCTATGGCATATATCCATAGTTTCCTTAGATTAGCTAGTTACTATCATCGATTTTTGAGAAATTTCTCATGATTGTCAAACCCTCTAACCAAGATAACATGGAAGGGAGTCAAGTTTTCTTGGAATGATGAATGTGAAGAGACCTTCAAGGAGTTTAAGAAGAGGCTTATCACTGAACCTATACTCACACTTCCCATAAGTGGAGAATCTGTCGTGGTATTAATTGATTCTTCGAAGAAGGTCTTGCATTGTGTGTTAATACATAATGAAAAAGTGATAGTCTATGCCTCTTGGAAATTAGAAGTTCATGAACAGAATTACCCAATTCATGATATAGATTTAGCTGTAGTGGTATTTGTGTTGAAAATCATATGGCATTATCTATTTGGGGAGAAGTTTGAAATATATATGGATCACAAAATCCTCAAGTGTATATTCACACAAAAATATCTGAATTTACACCAACAGTTATGGTTAAAGATGATTGAGGACTATGCATGCTCAATTTACTACTATCCTGGGAAAGAAAATAAAGTGGAAAATGATCTAAGTAGAAATTATCCATCAATTCTATCATTGATGAGAATTGAGAAGGACCTAATCTTCTTAGACTTGAAGAGGATGTACATGGGAATAATAAAGGAAGGAAAATCATCAATCCTTTCATAAATGATTTCTTGACCATCTATTTTGGAAAGGATAAAGGATACCCAAAGAGAAGATATGAGAATTTATAAAAAAATTGAAATTATAAGAAAAGGTAAATCCTTATAGTTCAATGTTAATGAAGAAGGTGTTCTAAGATTTGAATCATGACTATGTATACCATCAAATCCTGAGATAAAGAAGGATCTAATGGATGAAGCACATAGCTCGACCTTCTCTTTCCATTCTGGAAGCATGAAGATGTATCGAGATCTCTGAGAGAACTATTGGTGGGACAATATGAAAAAGGAGATCATGGAATATAAATCAAGATGTATTGTATGTCAGCAAGTGAAGGAAGAAAGGAAAAAATCCAAGGGTATGATGCAACCATTACCTATACATACATAGAAATGGGAAAACATCACCATATACTTTGTCACCAGTCTTTTGAATAAATCAAGTGGAATAATTCTATCTGGGTTGTGGTGGATCATCTTATAAATACTAAAAATTTCATTTCAATTTGAGAGTACTTATCACTAGATCAAATTAAACAGATATGCATCATAGAATTGGTAAGGTTGCAGGGAGTACCACTATCTAGGGTATCAGATTGAGATCTGTGATTCACCTCTAAGTTCTAAAAGAGACTTCAAAATGCTCAGAATTTTGAGTTGAACTTCATTACGGCTTATCACCCCCAAACTAATGGACAATATAATTAGACTATCAAAACACTTGAGGACATGTTGAGAGCATTCTCAATTTACTTCAAAGGAGGATGAGATCAACATATTCTTCTGGTGGAGTTATCATACAATAACAATTTCCAATCAAGTATGTAAATGGATCCCTACAAAAACCTTTAGGGGAATAGGTTAAGAACACATGCATGTTGGGATGAAGTTAGGTAATGCAAACTGCTAGGTCTTGAAATGGTCGAAGAAATGGTGGAAAAGGTCAAGACCATTCAACAGAACATCAAAGGTGTTCAGAGTTGAAAAAAGAGCTGATACTAACAATCATAAAAAAATATCTATATTTTAAGGTTATAGACAAGGTATTCCTCCACATATCTCTATGGAATAAATTCATGAGATTTGGGAAGAAGGAAAAGCTTATTCTAAGATACATTAACACCTTTGAGATCCTTGATCGCATCAGATCAGTGGCCTATAGACTAGAACTCTCACTGAACCTATCTCAAGTACATGATGTATTCCATGTATCACTCTTAAGGAAGTACATACCAAACCCATCACATGTACTAAATCCAAATATAGTACCATTGTAGAATTACCTCTCATTTGAGGAGAAACCAATGAAGATCTTAGATCGTAGAGACAAAAATCTCTGAAATAAGACAATTCACCTTGTGAAAGTTCTCTAGAGAAACCAAAAGTTCAAATAAGTGATGTGGAAACCAGAGGAGGTGATGAAATAGATTTACCCTCATCTATTATAGTGTAGTAAAGGAAAATTTAAAGGGTTAAATTTCTAAAGGGTGGAAGATTTTAATGACCTAAAATGTTATAAATAAAATTTCCCTTATCAATTAATTAAATGTATTATTATGTAATATGGTTATAGAAAACACATGCACTTACATGGTTTTATTATTTTTTATTTAAATTACTGCTGAGTATCATTACCATTGATAATATAGTCAATAAATAGTAATCATATGATTATTACAAATATATGGTTTTAAAAAATCCAATTGAAACAAACAAATGAAGTGATGGCCTCAACCAGTAGAACAATGCCCTATGAAGCCCATTTATTGGAGATTTTGAGGGAGATATACTCCTTGGGATTTTTTCTTGACCAATCCCAAGCTGATATCCAACAACTTAAGCATGGTATAAATTTTTTACGTGAGAAGTTCAAGCTCATTGAGATTATGGTCCAAATCATTTTTACCGAACCACACCATGAAAATCCCAATGTCACGCACCTTACTCTTAGGGTGTTTGTTGGTGTATTAAAGTGATATGTATCAATAACCTAAAAAAATGAATATGTATATTTTATAGAGTAATTAATATATTTTCATTTTATTATCATTACTTTATAATGATAAAACAGAAGTTGTATTTTTTTTAATTAGTATTAACTTTCAATTAAGAAGTTTAGTTTCATGAATTAATGGATTTTTTAATTAAATAATATTTTGATAAAATATTATTATTAAATAATTTTTATTAAATATAAATTATTATATAATTTTTATGAATTTAAATGTAATTTTTTATATGGGTTAAAAACTGTTATTGTCAAAAAAACACAATATTTATTAATAGATGTTGAGTCTTATTTTAAAAGTAAAAAACACACATATTGATAAAATGAATATTATTTTTGCAATCGTAACTTCAAAATTATCTAGCAGTTATTTTTTTTATAATTTTCTAAGACAGTTTAATTTTTTGGTAAAAATTAAATATCATATAAATATATGGTGTGTTTTATGACATCATAATGACCCAATAATAATGTAATAAATACTATAAAAGGTATCCATGAACAAATATATGTTTTCTATTTTAAATAATGTAATTTTATGTTTATTTGATTAATTTTATAAATCCTTAATGAATCCTCAAAAACCATTAATATATTTTAAGGTTTTAAAATCATTCCTTTAAGAGTGTGACTCACCTCCACATAAGTAAGGGAATTGTTTTATTAATTTATTCCCTTAGCCTTAGAAAATAATTATAACCACTCCAATTTTGTAGAAACCATGGGAAAAACTATGTTATGGTTTTGGGTTCTGGTTATTTTATTATGAAGAGTCCAACACCTAAATAATAAAGAAATCCCACTTATTTTCTATATAAACCCACCCAAGATCCCATTTCTCTTCACTCAAACATCTTGGATAACATAAATACTCTTTACTCAACTCTATATAGTTCTTATAAGGTTCCACTAATCTCTCAATAATCTCCTACCAAGCATTTTGTGTCACACACTCAAGTAAGGGATCTTCCACTCTCCTCCTTTATCAAGCACTGCTTTTATGTTATGTCTTATAATTTTCATTTTATTATATTAAGATATGTTCTTACATATCCCCCCTTAAAATCCATTTAATTTATAAATGATTATATTCCCTTTAAATCTCATTTATCCCTCTTATGAACCTTTATGTACACCTATTACCATGCCGAAAATTTGTAAGGGATCCTCACCTTCTCTTCTTTATTCAAGTTTATTCATTATCTTATGACTTACATTTATAATTACTAATGTTTTTATATCTCTTTATATGTCCCTATTACATCCCATTTGATTTATTAATGATGATATACCCCTTTCACTCTCATCAACCCATTTTATAAATTTTTAAGTGATGATGTTATTCTACCGAAATTTCACAACAATTTTCCATTCCAAAAAAATTGTGTAGTGAATACCATACCCATTTCCTGTCAATAGTGTTCACCTTTATAGACTTATACCTCTTTTAATTAGGACTTTCATGTATTTATTCCATAGTCATTTATCTTGGAATAAATTATGATAATTAATGAATCCATGTTTTAAGATTTATGTGGCACACTTAAGCATGAGAATGAAATGAATGTGACAGGTGATCCTAGAATTATATAGCACTATAATGCATTGGATAATGTTTAGTATCATGATACTTCATGTTGGGATAAAGAGTAAACCTAGTTCTTTTCTGGTACTTGTTTCATCATGATGTCTTGGCAGTTATCTCTGACATATGTTTATGGTGTTTTGTTTTAAGTTGTTGCCACATTTACCATGTTACCTTTATAATTATCATGTTATATCATGTCTCATTGTTCGTGTTTATGAATCCTACTCCTTTTATTCCCCATTTATATGCCTATTTCCTAACATGTATTGTTTCCTTCATGTTATGTCATGTTTATTCCTTTACTGAGATTTATAGCTCACCCCTTTCTTATGTATTTCCCCATGTTATTCCGTGTAGTTTTAAGTGTGAGAATGTAAAGGAAGTTTTCAATAAAGATTTTTTTTCATGTATTTAATTATTTTTCAATGTACCTAATTCAAAAATAAAATAGACTTCTGAATATTTTAGGTTTTATTAATTGTAATCTTATATAATAAATCATGTATTAATGTGTAATAACGATAAGGGTTTTCATAATTAGACCGTATAAAATTATGGAAAAATTTGGACCAGTTTCTTACCAAGTAGCCTTAACTCTATGTTTATCTCAAGTATACAATGTTTTTCATGTTTTGATGTTAAAAATGTATGTTCCATATCCATATCATGTTTTCAGCCCAGAAGTAATTCAGCTACAAGAGAACCTTTTTTATGAAGAGAAACTTGTTCATATTCTTGATCATAGAGAGTAAGTATTTCGAAATAAAGTAATTCACTAGGTCAAGTTTTTATGGATAAATCACATGGTTAAAGAAGCAACATGGGAATATGAAAATGCTATGAGGGAAAGGTATCCCCATTTGTTTAATAAGTGAATAAAATTGCAAGGAAGAAATTTAAAAGGGGGGAAAATAATGTAACAACTCAAGTATTTATATAATAATTTGTTTTCATATTTATTAATATTCTTTAATTAAATAGTTAAATTTATCTTGTTATGTAATTCTTAAATTACATAATTTTATTAAAATAATTTATTATATGGTTATATTCAAAAGATTAATTTTAAAATAATAGAATTTTAATTTTAAAAAAATAAATTCATTTTTGAATCTAGCATGTCAAAATTATATTATTATGGTTTTTTGAAAATTTTTTGAACAAGTTAAATTTTTGGTGAATAGTAAAAAATTCAGTTTTTATACAGTGTTTTTTTATGATAGCATCAAAACATAATTATGATATAAAATTTATTAAACTTATGTAATAATTAAATAATGATAATATAATATAAATATTTTATAGAAATAATTTAGAACTTGAGAATTATATTTTTTCATGATAAGCATAAAAAACATTGTTAGGGTCGACGCAGTGTCTGCGCAGCACAGACAAAGTCAAGATTGGTAACTTATAGATAATAAATATGTGCTAAAAATTATTCTAATAAATTTTCTGTTAATTATTATGTATTATTGGTGTTTTTATCTATTAATTTATTATTTTATAGTTATATAACATTAGTCTTATCCAAATATTTGTGCAATGTTAGCACAATGCAAGAAAAGAAAAATTAATAAATTAAAGAAGTTGTGCTTACATGGATATGAGTAAATATACTTGATTAATGAATGTAAATTATTATATTGAACCTAATTTATTTATTTTTATGATATTAATTTATATATAATTTTTATATATGAAATAATTAACATTAATTCAATTATAATTTTTTAAAATTTTCTATATATATATATATATATATATATCTGTGTGTGTGTGTGTTCTCACTTTTGGACTATTATTTCTTTTTGAAAATTAATTCCATAATTAACCGACCATTAAACCATGAGGCGAACGCACCCAAAACAATAAAAATAACTAAATAATATTAATAAATGGGTGGAAAGATATTATAAAATGGTCATATAAGGTATTATAATCATTAATATAGTTTTTTAATAAATTAATAACACTTTTTAAACCATTATACATGAGTTTTGAACATGTTCGAAGGAATTTAAACTCGATTTAAGGGAGTTTTCTTTAAAAATCCACTTTTAATCTATATTCTTACAGAATTCCAAAGAATTTTTTTTAATATATACATAATTATGTGCCTTTCAAGCTTTCATTAATACTTAATGATTTTATTTTTCATTAAAATATTACATGGTTATTTTTTATGAAATTTTTTTCCTTTATATGTGTGCAGTATTCCTTTAATAAGTGATTTTTATCAAGGAATAATTTTTATGATTGCAAGTATTCATATTTTATGATTATGTTCTAGTTATTGGGAATTTTTTATAATGAAGGGTGGGACCTATATATCCCTCCAATGCATTGGGTATGTTTATGTTGGGGGTTTACCATAATGGTTACTCCAAGTGTAACTGTGATGGTTACACCATAAGGTGTCCATGAGGGTTACATCATAAGGTAGACATGAGGGTTACATTGTAAGGTAGTCGTGAGGGTTACAAATCATATATTAGTTTTGAGGGTTAAAATATTAAGTAATTCCCCAAGTTATCTAAATGTTTTATTTATGTTTTCTATGTCTTATGTAAATCTCTTGTTTTCACAAAGTAAGTATATGATACTTTATGGATGAGAAGTATGTATTTGTGAAATTGATTTCATATATTTATAAGTATTCAGGGAATGACAGTTTCTTTATTTATTTTTATGTCCTTGGCTGATCTTTTTTCTTCATCCCAAGTTTTTTTTTTAAAAAATAATAGGGTTTATGTATGGGTAAAGAAAAGGATTTAAGTTTAAATTCATGAAGTTTTATTATATAAAGAAAGCATGTTTTGTTTTTAAAGTTTCATATTATGAAAAAAATGGATATTATCTTAGTAGTATCCACTTTTTATGTTTGTGGGATTTTTCATGTATGATTTGTGTTCTAATTCTCTAAAACGTTAAACCAAAAAGATATTTGGGAATATAAGAAATTTTATTCTAATTGAATTTACTATATTATGAAAATGTTTAAGTTTGGGTCCTTATACCCAAATGGTGTACCTCAAACCATCCTCAAACCATATCACCCAGGCGATGTCATCACATAATATAGAATAATTAGGATAGACTTGTAAACATTCTACAATAATCAACAAAAGGTGTATCCCCCTACTGTAGGTTCATGAATTCGCAGTCTTGGGCCACCCTCAACATCTCTGGGAAGAAATGCTCAAAGAACCTGGTCTCAAAATCCTTCCATGATAGTCCATCATGTCTACCAGCCCATACCTCAACATATCTAGGAAGAAATTTTCAAAGAACTTGGTCTCAAAATCCATCCATGATAGTCCATCATTTCTACCTTCCCATACCTATATATCCCACAAACACTTTTCTAGTCCTTTGATCATATAATTATCAAAAATCTACCTCTGACTTGGGAGTGTCTCGAGTTGGTCAAATATCGTCTGTATAGACTTAATATAATTATTTGTTGTTTGTAGTACACCCTCTCCCTAAAACAATGGTGGGTGATAATAATTTAACTCCCTCATCAGATAATACATGGATGCCTCAACTCCCTAATCTCCCCTATAAATACTTTTTATGACTCACACTAAGATCTCCCTAAGTATCTCATCTAGACATAGCCCAAAATCTACCATATGCTTCCACTTCCCCACATATCTTGGAGCCTCTACCAATGGCTCATGATCATCCCAACCATTAGGGGCCTCATCCCGACCATTAGGGGGACCATCTCATGCATACTTTGGTGTAACCACATCTTTTCCCACCTAACACTCCACCAGATCCCACCTAGGTGGTATCACATTGAAGACCAAATACCATGGTGAATAATAGTATATATATATATATATATATATCCCAAATAGAAAAATCTATAAGAGGAAGTGCATATCACCACCCTAAAATTTTCCTAACTCACGCATATCACATATCATCCGGCCTTATGTCACCCTACATACCCATATCCGATTCAGGTATCATATATCATGCATATCAAAAAACACCAATATGGGGTGGCTAAGTAGAATTCCACCAAAAAAGCTATGTAGGAAAATGTTGTTTAATATTTTGTTTACATTTTAAATAGCTCACCTAATTCCTTTATTCTTTCCTACCCATATCAAATTCAGGACCATACACACCATATATAAATAGCACCACATATCATCTCTTCAGGAACCACATACCTAGGCTGGTTGAGTAGAATTCACCCAAAAATCTATATAGGAAAATGTTTTTTAGATTTTTTTGACATTTTAAATAGCCTAACCCATTTTTGTATATTCTATATTCCCAATGATAATCACAAGAACATGCACATATCATATCAGTCTAATTTCCTACCATGATGCATGAATAATCATCCATTTTCAATCAGGACAAGAGTCACAATCTCATAAACCAATAACATCACACCCAAGTGCACCACTCGAGGTGGAAATTATTCAACAGTAAAATCACAAATCTTAACATAAATTTCCCACCCCTAGAAACATGTTTTATCCCCCATTCATGGGGCTGCAGACACCCAAGAACAATCTCCTTTCCCATTTCCGAATAGATCCTACCCTACAATCTACTATAACCCAAATAATAAGACAAAATAAAAAATAAAAAACTCAAATACCATTTTTAGTTTCACGGCCTAGGATCCACTTAACCAGTGCTCTAGGTCAGAGGTCCACTGGGGCCTTAGGTGAACCTCCCCATATGCCAAAGGCTTCTTACTAGTAGCGAGGGTCTAATTATGTGATAGTGAGGAGAATATTCCCTCTGGTGATGATAATAATAATTGTCATATAATTTCAATATTGTGGAAGAAAAAAAAACTCATCAAAATAAATAATAAGTAACGGCAGTATTAATCCAAAACATAGCAGTCATACATATCAAATAATGTATAAATGTCAGATAATCAAAAAAATAGGCATGGAAGATCTCACATTGTCTGATCATATAATGTGTGAGTATAAAAGTAATAAAGAAACTCTATCTCGATGTAGAGGAACCAATAGGTCTATTTACATCCAACCCATGCACCAGTGTACCCCTTATCACTATAGTCCAGTGCATGACCTTGGTCCCTTGTCTGATCTCAGGGCCATAAAGTATGCATTTGTCTCGAGGGTATGTGTAGGGTATGAGTATTAACTTAGTAGGCCATCACTAATATGTGTCTATCTATCATCCATATTTATATAAGTGTATGCATAGTAAAATAAATAGCAACTATACTCATGCATAAAAAATACATTACCTACTTTACTCATGCTCAATAACCATGAGGAAGAATTTACCTACTTCGTCCAATGTCAGAGTGGAATTATGTATCCACATTCATTCATACTGAGAGGACCTCAGTATCTCATCCACATACATGTCACCCAAAAACTCATTCCATATGATATCACACATTTCACACATCGAGTAATAGTATCATCCCATCAGCTTTCCCAATAAATGTATCACTAGTCCCTCAAACTTCCACTTCAGAAATCATCATTGGGTCAATATCCCAACATCCTAAAATCAATCACAAGTCCCTCAGACTTCTTCTTAAACAATTTTTGTTATCTCAACATCCCAACATCCTAAGGAATAGTGATATTTGTCCTTAAATGAATAATAAATCACTTTTGGATCAATACACTAACATCCTGAGGCACAGAGAGATCCATCCTCCCATTATCCTAATCATCGTCCATCAATTTCATAGCAATCATCAACCCCCATCTGACCATCAACCATGGATTTATATGGTGATCACCTACCCATTACTGATGGTAAACACTAACCCTAAATCTACTAAATCTACTAAGGCCTCCACCCATAATGATTGGTCAACCTCAACTAAGCCCTCATCTATGTACACATAACTCTAAAGGAATTATCAACCAATCGCAGTGAACGGCAGTCACCAACATTTTCTAATCAATGCCAACTGGAAACATCATTTCCATAAGTGAACCTCATTTCTTATATATGGTATGGTCATCACCACCCACTTCAACATGATGATCGTATCGCCTCAAATATGATAATCAACACCATCCTATATATCTAAGGCCATTACGTCACCCTAAAAAACTTTTTCATCTCAATCTTAGTGAACAAATCACCCCATGTATTTTGGTTTATGCCCAACATTTTCCCACAAAACCAATTCAATAAAATCACAATTCAACTAAATTAAATAATTTAGACAACTGGAATAATCATCCAAACCATCCAAAGGTCCCAAACCCATCTGAGCACATTTAGAGAAACAAACTCATGACCATCAGCATCTCACAACATCAATTAAATGATTTAAATTCGATCTTTAATTAATAATGATTTCACCTGGACAACCCCCATGCACCCATATTAAAATACACATCCCATAGTACACATATATGTGTAGAGAATTCTAGGAACCACCAAAATTATGATTGTAGGCACTCACTCGTTGAATAATGGTCTCTAATCATAGTCGAAATAAGATAAATCAGGATTCTAGAAAAAAATCCATGGAAATATGGGAAATGATATTTCTTGGAATTATAATTCCAAATATTGATAGAAAATAATAAAGGAAGTAATATGAATCAAAGAATCACCACTAACTATCCAACTCAACTGATGGTGCTTGAATCAGAGCTTAAACAAAGAATATATAACAAATCCTAAAGGAGAAGAAGGGAGGAACCCACGGTTAGAGGAGGTACACACATGGGAGAATAAATAAGAAGGAATAAGGGAATAAGGATGTAGTAGAAGTTTATTAATTTCACCCCCTTTAATTAAACACATGGTTAGGATACATGGTGTGGATAACTATTCATCAAATGTGCATTTCCACTATGCAAAGTCACCTCCAGCTCACACGGCTAGATGCACAGTTTGTTAAACCATGAAAAACCCATGTGAACCCTTTGAAATTTATTTAAGTGCCTTACAAGGTTTGTTGGGAACCTCTCATATTTTGTTCTATGCATGCTTTAGTTCAAATGGTCCACACAGTTTGGGTTATACGGTTATCACTAACCGTACACCCAGAGTTGTGTCTCCCAGACTTTGGTTCTCAAAACCCTTCACTCTTAAAACCAAACCATAACTCTAAGACACTTATAGGGACTTAATCCCCATCCATAAACAACATATTAATGTGTTGTAATTATTAAAATTAAGATCTAAATCCTAATTCAAAATTTATCTCATTCACCAAACACAAAATTTAAATTTACCTAAAAATCCTAACCACCTCAAAAGCCTAGGACATTATAATAACTCCCAAGGAGTCACTTTGTCAAATGAGAAGTGGGTAGATAAATATATTGGTGTATAGATGAAGTCCACTCATCTAAATCTATATGATTTCAAGGTATTGGTCATGCTCATCTATAAGTTGAGAGAACACTAAGATTTTATCGATAAAATTTTATAGTTATCCGGACATGAGTTCACTTCAAATGAGCTACATTTTTCTTAATTATCCCTTGAAACTATGTCTACCAACCATGTGTTCCATGGTTTTATCATGAGTCAACTATCTCATGTCACCCTGTCCATTCCTGGTTTCTCCCTCACCCAGAGCACATCTTTTTTAATTTATCCAAGCTCTAGGTCACCATGAATTTAAGCATCAATTCTTTGACATCATTGTTCCTTGGCTTACACCGGTCCATTCATCGATGTTCAATTTTTAAATAGTTACCATGTGCAATCGATACAAACTAACTTATCATCCAGAACAGGTCTTTTATCTTGTCCCACCCATTTTGAGACCTAACACATGCTCTCGTGGATCATTCACCAACAAGGTCAAGCTAACCATTCTACATGGCATGATAGTTTCTAACATTCCATGAGCTCCCTTGGAACTCCTCTTCAAAATTGGGAACCTTTCCTATGACTTGATTTATCAAATGATCTCCCACCACACAGTGTCATTTCAAGAAAAAAATAATTAATAGTGAAACCACTACTAGTCAACTGACCTAAGAACCATAATAGTTATGAACATTGTAACTAGTTTCAATAAACAAGAACTCAAGGTGATTTTCAAAAGAAAAGGCATCACCATGCTTGAATCAAAATACTTGATCACCTACCATGAATCTATCTAGAAAAGTGTGTAAAACCAATATCATTACCTTTAAATAAAATGTAACCCCATGAAAACCTCTCTCACAGTATTCCCTCAATCAAAGAAATGCAGCTGACCTACTAGTGTATGCATCAAAATTAAGGGAATCAAGGTCTCACACATAGCCCTAAGGTCTATAGTATGAGATCCATAACCCATTTAAGGGCCTCTATTTCATTGAATCTAACACACCTATAAACTCTCTCTAAAAGAGGTAAAACTAAAGTATGTAGGAAAAAATCAACCTATGAGGGTCAAAACCTATCAATAAGAAATAAGACATTACTAGCCAAGTACTAGGATACCAGGACCTGATCATCTCTAAGAATCCAAATAGGGGAGTTCTCACTGAAAGATTATAATTCTAACATAGAGGATAAGGATATATCACTCATTCAATATCTATATATGATAACACTCCCTAAAGTTTCAACTTACCAGAAAACCACCCATCTACCCAGGGTTTCCTTTCATTATCTAAAGTCCTACTCAGGACAACCAGTACCCAAATGGTACCTTACATCAGAAAACTGAAATAAACTATTTATAAATGCTTTAAGGTTGAAGGAAACTGCCATAACTAGGCTATCCCATTAATTACACAAGGCATAAACCCTAAAACAAGGTCACAAATGAAAATATCACTAGGACTTACTACCTAGACTCTAGGTATAATGAAATATAAGAAGAAGTCATTAGAGTTCCATGGCCATGCTCATGTTCCAATTCAAGGAAACTCTCAAGGAAACATTTAATACTGACCCCTACATGAGGGTCCTTATAACATGAACCTATAAAATATTCAATTTTAATGCATTTAAATGATGTTAATTCATTTCAAAATTTAAAATAGTTCATATATCAGAGATATCAAGTGCCATTTTTCAAGTAAAATTGTACTTATCACTTTATATAGCTATCACCATGCATCATAATAGGTAGATTATCTCATAATTCTCATTTAACCATTTATCTAAACATATGGTTCTCACAATGGGTCTTGGTTAAAGAAAATTTCAATTCCAAGATATAGAGTAAAATGTTGTTTAGGTTAGAATAGAAATTTTAATTAAAGATCAAAATCATAGAAATGGGATCAGTGAAGTAGGATACCACTGTACGTTTATATGTATCACTGTATAAGCAGACATGGACACTTAAAATAACCATCCCATACAACATGTGTATACCTCCATCGGGTTAAGCATCAAGGAATAAAAGAGTAAGGTGGCCTAAAAGGGTCCCATCATACTAACTTGAGTCCATCTAAATGCAACCCAATAGTAGTTATTTCATTCAAGATTCAACATGTACTTAATTGGTTTATCTCATAAGAAACATGTCCCAATTAAACTACTTGGGTCTAATTGTGAATTTATGCATTTATCTTATAATAAACATGCCCTAAATTGCCTACTTAGTTATATTTGTTCATTTAGAGTTTTAGAAATATGGGTCATCATGCCCAAGTTGTAGAGGTATAAGACTTTATAAATTTACAATTTACATCTTGTTTTAAAATAAATCGTTTTCTGTAAGAATTACAATCTTGAATATATATATATATATATATATATATATATATCATGGTTCAGTGAGAATAATTATAATTCCCAAATTATAAAGGTACTTTCCTTGATAATTTATTTTTGGAATTCATGTAACTGCAACCAGGTTATCACACTTGTTTTCAAAATATAACATGTCTATAATAGATGGTTCAATTATATGGGTCATTGTTCCCCAATTTATAAAGAACCCATACACTTTATAAATTGAAAATTTGGAACCCATTTAATCAAAAACATTCATTTTTAAGCTTATGAAACCAATGGACATGGCTAAAACATATCCAAATTGATTTTTTAAATAGAATTCTACCATCAAGATATATAGTAAAATACTATTTAAGTTGATGCAGACACTTTATTTAACCATCCATATTTCATAATTATAACCAAGAATTCTATAAGGGTTCAAGAAATATAGGAAATAAACCAAACATGGAATAAAAATAAGCATGTTGATAAATAAAACATCATGGTATATAGGAAATAATGCTGAATAATTACCTAAGTAGGGTGAATAAATAAATATGCACCAAGAAATCTATAATGAAACATACATGGAATGGAATATGCATGGAATGTGAATTATATGTTCTCATAATGATGGATGTAACAACACTTCCTTTCCATGTCGATCCAAGGGTAAATTTTATAAATAATAAATCAATAACCATCAGAAGGACAACAATCAACCAAGGTGAAAAAATAACCAACTATAATATAGAACAATAATCTCATCCCTGGAAACATGATTTTTCCCTCATGCATGGGTTGGTTGGACCCATAAAAGAGATATTTACCAAGTGACAACAAATTCTTAGTCTCCTTTAAACCATCCCAAAAATAGTAAGACAAAAGGAAAATAAACCCACTGATACCACTTGTAATTTCCCAACCCGAGATCCACTACAACGGTGCCTCGATGTAGTTTTCTATGTTGCCTCAAGCACACCTCCCTATTTATTAGAGGATACTAGATTTCACTGAGGGTATAATGGTGGTACATTGGGGAGACTATACTCTCATGATCAGAGTAGCATAGTGGTCTATGTAATAAAGAAACAACAGAAGAAAAAGAATAAAATTGCAGTAGAATATATTAACAATTGATAATTAATAATAAATGAATGAATCACCATGCCTGAACGATCTAAAAACATATAATAAAATGAGTAGGTTTACACTTAAAATAAAGAATAATAAATAAAAGACTCCATTTTCAGGATGTATCCTGAGTATGTGCTCATCCACTACACCCATACTCCCATGTCCAATCCTAGTCTATAAATGTAAACATTATATTCTAGAGTCCTTACATGAAACTAGGAGGTATATCCGGGTACCAAATGGAAGCCTGAATAGGTTTTGAGATAAAATCAGTAGGCCACCACCAATGGTGGATGCACTAATCAAATCTGTGAATATAAAATAATTAGTACATAGGTATTTGAAAATTCATCATTAAATAATAAATAAAAACATTTTGGGCTCAGGTTCCTTGAAGACACCTGGATGACCATACCTACTTCAACATTAGATGGAATATCTTTTCACACTTTCCATCATGTATATATATGCATACATAATACAATCATATGAAAATATATGCATGAACCGGTGAGGACCCAAGGTTTAGTACCAAGGCACCCACATAAGGGAATCATGTATGAGATAAGGGACATCATGCCCAGGGTGTCATACTCATTGATCATAATTTACTAGGGACTCCATGCCTAGGTTTTCATACCCATTGATCATATTTTACTAGGGAAGCCATGTCCAGGGTGATATACTTATCTGTAACGACCCAAAATTTAATTAATGGAAAACCCTCTTGATCTAATTAAATGTCTCTTTATGTAAAATGTTTAAATAAAATGTAAACTTATTTGGTTTTATGTTTTTGGATTTTAAAATACTGTTAAGAAATGTGAACTTTTATAATATAGCCATTAAACAATGATCACATGATTAGTATAAATATAGGGCTTTAACAAATCCAATTTACTCAGACAAAGGAAGTGATGGCCTCATCCAGTAGACGTTCTCCATAAGAAGCCCATTTATCAGAGCTCAGAAAGGATGTTGCGTCTTTGGGATTCACTCTTGACCAAGCCCAATCTGATCTTGAATATTTTAATCTCGAGCAGGACCACTTACGAGAGAAGTGGAAGTTGATAAATATTACCACCCGAACAATGTTATCTGAGCCACCCCGAGAGTTTTTCACCATCGCACACCTTACTCTTCGATCTTATACGGGTGTTATAAGGGTTTATTTAACAAGACCTTAGCACTATGGTTATGTACATTATTCTTGTATATAATAATGAATATACTTTCATTTTATTATTGTTACCTTTTAAATAGTTTTTAAATCACAAATAGTATTTTTAGTTAATGTTCAACTAAGAAATATATTGTGATGAATTAATGGATTTTTGAATTAAATAATATTTTACTAAAATATTATTTTTATTATTAAATTAATTTTTATTAAATATAAATGATTGTATAATTTTATGAATGCAATTGTAATTTTTATTAAGGTTTGAAATCCATTTTTTCCAAAACCCATTAATTTTTTATAAATGTTGGTTTTTATTTTAAAAGTTAAAATTAACATATTTAGAAAATTATTTATATAAAATTAATATTATTTATGGAATCAGGATGTCGAAATTATCCAACGGTGAATTTTTCATAATTTTCTGAGACAGTCAAATTTTTGGGTAAAATTTAAATACCGTTTAAATATATAATGTGTTTTATGACATCATAATGACCCAAAGGTGATGTAATAAGATACTATAAACTTTATGTTTAGAAAATATATATTTTACCATTAAAATAATGTGATTTTGGGTTTTTTTTATTTAATTTAAAAAGCTTTAGTCAACCCTTCAAGACTTATTAAACATTTTGTCTTTTTAAATTGTTTTATTGGGAGTGTGACTCACCTCCACGTAAGCAACCCAATTATTTTAAGAAGTTAGGACTTTGGACTTATAAAATATTTTTTTCTAATTCCCTTTTAAAAAAACTATGGGCAAAAACCATGGGCTGTTTTGTGGTTTGGATTAGTTTAATGTGAAGTGTCCCAAACCTAAATAATAAAGAATTCCATCACCTTTCCTATATAAACCTACCCAAGCTCCCACTTCCTCCTCACTAAAATCCTTTGTATTTTGTCCAAACTTTTGCCTCCTATCTCAATAATCCTCCCAAGGTGCCCCAATCTCCCAAAAAATCCTCTCTCAAGCCTCTCTCAATCCTTTGGAAGCACACTTCCAACTAAGGGGTTTTCTTCCTTTCTCATTTTTGTCCAATATTCTTTAAATTGTTATGCCCTTTTAATTTCAATTATAAATGTTGGGGTATGGTTTCTAACCTCCACTATACTTCCCTATTTATGTTTGAATTATGGGAGACCCCTTTCTTTCTCATTAAAAGCCTCCCATGTACACTCGTTACTATGCCGAAATTCCGAAAGGAATTTCTCTCTCCTCATTTACATTCAAGCAATTCTTTTGTATCATGAATATAAATTCCATTACATTTGTTGGGACATATATTTATATGCCCCCTTACTATCCATGTCATGTAAATATTATGATACACCCCTTTATCTCTCATCAACCATTTTTATGAGTTCTTATGTCACGTCGTTATACTGTAGAAATTGCACTACGCTTTTCCAAGACAAAGTCATTGTATAGTGAATACCATGCCCATTTCTCTATCAAGGGTATTCAACTTTATGCATATTTACTTATTGTTTAAAGAGTTTCATGTATGTATTCCACATTATTTTATCATGTAATAAATGATTATGTTGAATGATTCAATGTTTTATGATCCATGTGGCACACTTATGCATTAAATGAAATGTTTAAGAAGGGTGTGCCCTGATAGTGCTCCAATGCATTGGGTAAAGTATAGTATCATGATAATTCATGTGTAATGGTTATTTACTCATTATAATTCAATTGCAATGAGTTTTTAATCGTGCTTCATGTGCAATTATGGTTTACTCATGCTCCATGTGCAATGAGCCTTGGCTCATTCTAATTCCATGTTAAGTGTTTTTTTCCACATTTCTATGTTATGATTATCATGCTTTATCATTCCTTTATGTTTATTCTTCTCTTGTTATCTATTGATATGCCTATTATATAACATTTATTGAATTATTCATGTTACTCCATGTTTATTCCCTTACTGGGCTTTATGGCTCACCCTTTTCTTATGCATGTCCTTAAGTTATCCCATAAAATTCTAAGTACAAGGGAATGTAGTGGTCATGTAAAGGAAGTTTTCAATAAAGATGTTGTATTTCATGTTTTAAGTTGTTATGTAATGATCCTAAGCCCCAAATACACTATACCTCTCGATCTTCTATGTTGTATCAAGTGAAGTTTATGTAATAAATTATGTTTAATTGTGAAATAAAAGATCAGGGTTGTCATAGTTGGTATCAGAGGATAGGTTTAGTTATTTTTGAGATTAGGATTAGAAAACCCTAGTAAAGCCTTAGAGACAAGAATAATTATAATAAAAACATCGCTAAGTTTTGGTGAGTATTGATTAAGTGGTTTATCAAGAAAATTCATCCCTGCCTGGATATGAGTAGGTAGAGGCGGCTCTAGCACAGATGTATCCTAGGGGTAAAACCCGAAAACACCACTTTGAGCTAGACTCGAATGGGAACTGGTGCACGATAATGGGACTTTATGAACTCTTGTTTATGACACTCCCAGGGGATATGCTTTGATAAATTTACAAGCTTAGTATGAACCATTATTAAGGGACAAAAAAATCCCTAAGAATATATGTTTGAAAGTAGGTCATGGATAACATAGACTGAAGCTAATAGATTCATATGTTAAGTAAATAAGAGTTATTTATAAGTCATCAGTTTTTTCCTTGTATTACCTTTTATCTGTTACCCCTAACTTTCTTTTTATTCCATCCAATGGCCGGTAATAGGAGGAATCGGGCTAACAACCGATATGAAGATCAATGTGATTATTTTACTAATGAGATGTCCAATCCAATGGGAGCGGGAATTGTGAACTTTGTCACACTTCACTATCAGTTAACTCAAGATTTTAATAGAAACATGGGTCAAGAGGAATGCTCAACCCCCCTAGGAAAGAACAAGTTTCTATCGAGAGATTTAGGAGATAGAGGCCTGCTACTTTTAATGAATCATCTGATCCCTTAATCACTGAATAATGGATCAACTCCATTGAAAAGATCTTCTCCATCCTTCAATGATATGATTAAGAGAAGGTTATCTTGGATTCTTATCATATGTAGGGTAAAGATGATCAATGGTGGACATTTATCAAAAATACGAAGCCTGAGGATGAGATCAAGGTGTTGGAATGGAAGGATTTCCAGAAGATGTTTTTCGATAAATATTTTATGCACACCCTCCGGCATAAGATGGAAAGGGACTTCCTTTACCTCAAGAAAAAATACAATGAATCTATTGGAGAATACGAGGAAAAATTCATAAGGCTTGCACGATACGCTTCTGGCTTTGTTGTTACCCTTGAATTCAAGGTTGACCGCTTCTTTGGTGGGCTGAAACCTAGCCTGTGGAAAGCGTTGGCGATCTGTGACTTCGACAGCTATGAGGAAATTGTTCGATGTGCCCTCAAGGTCAAAATGGAGATTGAAGAATCTCAAGGGTATCATGGGGATAATAATCATAAGGTGGAATTCAATACTGGCGGTCTTATGGATAAATCCAACGGTGCTAAGAAGATCCAGCACCCCACTTCCCAAAGGTGTGGAAAGAAGCACCCTGGAAATTGCCTGAAGGGTACAAGAAAATGCTTTAGGTGTGGAAGAGAAGGGGATATGGCTATTAACTATCGGTAAGAAAGACCCATGCATGTGATAGAGGATAGGAATTATCAGTTACAACCTCAATGTGTGGTTCATTGCTACAACTACAAAGAACTAGGGCATCTTGCAAATCAGTTCCCTAAGCCAAGGGTTTTCGGAGGCAACCAACAACCTCCAAGGCAGCAAGGGTGAGATTTTTCCATCACTACTGCCAAAGTGAACCCCGAAAATGAAGTGGTGATAGGTATGCTAGTTATTAATTCAAGAATAGTGAATGTACTTTTTGATTCAGGTTCTACGCATTCTTTTATATCTATAAAGTTTAGTAGAATAATCCCAACACCACCACAAATCATGAAAGTAAAGATGTCGGTGAGTACGAAAAATGGGTAAATCATTGCATCCCATGTATATAACTCCTCCCCTATCATAATATATGGATTCAACTTCCCGATGAACCTCCTCATACTACCTCTGGTGGAATTTGATGCAATTCTTAGCATGGATTGGTTTTCTTTATATAGAGCCAGCATAAATTGTCGTGAGAGGGAAATCACTCTCCATGTGGAGAATCGACCCCCAATTCATTACAAGTGCAAGGAGAAAGATGAATCTTCTTTAGCTCCATCATCTCAAGCATGGATATTACTACCCTATGAGCACGCGTATCTGGCTTAGATGATTGAGTCTAAGGATGCAACCATCCTACAAGACATTCCCATTGTGAAGGAATACACTGAAGTGTTTCCCAAGGAATTGTCTGGTCTTCCTCCTAGAAGAGATGTTGAATTCTCAATTGATCTTATACATGGGGCATTGCCAATATCCAAGAATCCATATAGAATAGATATTTTGGAGCTTGAGGAGCTGAAGAAACAACTACAGGATAATCTAGATAAAGGGTTTATACGCCCAAGTGCTTCACCATGGGGTGCACTAGTCTTCTTTGTCAAGAAGAAGGATGGGTCAATGTGCCTTTGCATCGATTATCGTGAGCTCAACAAAATCATGATAAAGAACAAGTATCCTCTCCCATGAATTGATGACTTATTCGATCAGCTACATGGAGCACAATAATTCTCCAAGGTGGATTTATGGTCGGGATATTATCAAGTAAGGGTGAAGAATGAAGATATCCCCAAGACTACTTTTCGTACAAGATACGGGCACTATGAATTCATAGTAATTCCTTTCAGAATCACTAATGTTCCAGTGATCTTCATGGACTTGATGAATATAGTCTTTAGATATTACCTCGAAAAATTTGTGGTAGTCTTTATAGATGATATTTTGATATACTCCAAAACCAAGGAGGATCATGAGGAGCATCTGAGAACTGTACTAGAGACCTTGTGGAAGTAGAATCTCTATACAAAGTAAAGAAAGTGTGAGTTCTGGTTAAAGGAGGTCTCATTCTTAGGCCATATCATCACAAGCAATGGGATATTTGTGGATCCCTCCAAAACAGATGCAATTGAGGGATGGTCGAGGCTAACATCAGTAACAGATATCCGTAGCTTCTTGGGGTTAGCTGGATATTATTGACGATTTGTGGGAAATTTATCATGATTTTACAACCCTATTAAAAAGATAAATTAGACGGGAGTAAAGTTTTCTTGGTGTGATGAATGCGAATAAAGATTCAAGGAGTTGAAAAGGAGGCTTATCATTGCGCCCGTTCTCACTTTACCCACATGTGGAGAACTTTTTTGGGTATTTATTGATGCTTCGAAGAAGGGCCTAGGATGTGTATTGATGAAAAATGAAAAATTTATTGCCTATGCTTCAATTCAATTGAAAGTTCATGAATATAACTATCCAACACATGACCTCAAGTTGGTTGCAGTGATCTTCACTTTGAAAATTTGTCAGGATTATCTCTTTGGGGAGAAGTGTGAAATATATACGGACCACAAAATCCTAAAGTATATATTCACACAGAAAGAGTTGAACATGAGCCAACAAAGATGGTTAGATATGATCAAAGACTATGACTGCTCAATCCATTACCACCCTAGGAAAGCGAACAAGGTGGCGGATGCCCTAAGTAGAAAGGACCCAGTGATTCTATCATTGATGAGAATTGAAAAGGATCCAATCTTCTTAGATTTGATGAATATAGAAATGGGAATCATAAAGAAGGGAACATCATCAATCCTTTCACAAATTATTTCCCAACCGTCACTTTTGGAAAGGTTAAAGGATTCTCAAAAGGATGATGTGGGAATTCAGGAAAAAGAGGAAGCTATCAGAAAAGGGAAATACTTGGAGTTTAATGTTAATGAAGAAGGAATTGTAAGATTTTGAAAAATACTATGTGTCCCATCAAGTCCAGAGCTGAATAAGGAACTTTTGGATGATGCACATTGTTCAAATTTCTCTATTCACCCAGAAAACACAAAGATGTATCGTGATCTCCAAGAGAATTATTGGTGGTATAATATGAAGAAGGATATCTCTGAATATACATCAAAGTGCATGGTGTGTCAGAAAGTGAAGGTAGAGAGGTATAAGTCTACCCATACCAAAATAGAAATGGGAGAACATAACCATGGACTTTGTCACCGGACTTCCAAAGACATCCAAAGGCAACAATGCAATCTATGTTATTGTGGATCATCTTACAAAGGTTGCACACTTCATTTCTATTCAGGAGGATTTCACTTTGAATTTACTGGTATGTATATATATCAGGGAAGTGGTAAGGCTTCATGGATTACCACTATCTATTGTGTCCGATCGAGATCCAAGGTTCACCTCTAAGTTTCGAAAGAGTCTTCAACATGCTCTGAATACTGAACTGAACTTCAGTACGGCCTATCATCCTCAAATTGATGGCCAATCCCAGTGGACTATCCAAACACTTGAGGACATGTTGAGAGCATGCTCAATGGAATTTAAAGGGGGTGGGATCAACATCTTCCTCTGGTTGATTTCTCTTATAATAACAGTTTCCAATCGAGCATCCAAATGGCACCATATGAAGCCCTTTATGGGAAAAGGTGCAGAACACCGGCGTGTTGACATAAGGTTGGTGAGCATAATCTTCTTGGACTAGAAATGGTCAAAGAAATGGTGGAGAATGTGAAAACCATTCAGTAGTATATCAAGGAATCCCAGAGTCGATAGAAGAGTTATGTAGATAACCATTGATGAGACATTGAGTTTAAAGTTGAATACATTGTATTTCTACTCATATCCTTGTGGAATAAGGTTGTGAGTTTTGTAAAGAAAGAGAAGTTAAGTCTAAGGTACATCGAACCCTTAGATATTCTTGATCATGTTGGTTCTATGGCATATTGACTAGCACTTCCACCTACTATGGACAAGTACATGATTTCTTTCATGTATCCCTATTAAATAAGTACATACTGGACCCTTCACATGTACTCTCTTCAGAGGTGGTATAGTTATAGGATGATCTTTCTTATAAGGATAAACCAGTGAAGATCTTAGATCGTAGAGAAAACGTTCTACAAAATAAGACAATGACCCTCATCAAGGTGTTGTGGATAAACCACAAGTTTGAATAAGCAATGTGGGAATCAGAGGAAATGATGAAGAAGAATTACCCAAATCTGTTTTAGTGTGGGAAAAGGAAATTTCGAGGGTGAATTTTTTAAGGGGGGAAGATTGTAACGACCCAAACTTTCATTAATGGAAATCCATATTGATCTAATTAAATGTCTTTTTATGTAAAATGTTTATATAAAATTTCAACTTCTTTGGTTTTATGTTTTTGGATTTTAAAATAATTTTAAGAATTGTGACAGTTTCTAATATAGCTATTGAACAGTAATCACATGATTAGTATAAATATAGGGCTTTAACAAATCCAATTTACTCAGACAAAGGAAGCGATGGCCTCATCTAGTAGATATTCCCCATACAATGATCATTTGTCAGAGCTTGGAAAAAAGGTTGCATCTTTGGGATTCACTCTTAACCAACCCCAAGCTAAGCTTGAATATATTAAGCTCGATTGGGATCACTTACGAGAGAAGTGGAAGTTGATAGAGATTACCACCCGGGCAATGTTATCCGAGCCACCCCAAGAGTCTATCACCATCGCACATCTTACTCTTCAGTCTTATGTGGGTGTTATAAGGGGTTATGTAACAAGACCTTATCACTATGGTTAGGTACATTATTTTTGTATATAATAATGAATATACTTTCATTTTATTATTGTTACCTTATAAATAGTTTTTAAAGCCCAAATAGTATTTTTAGTTAATGTTCAACTAAGAAATATATTTTGATGAATTGATGGATTTTTGAATTAAATAATATTTTAATAAAATATTATTATTATTATTAAATTAATTTTTATTAAATATAAATTATCATATAATTTTATGAATGCAATTGTACTTTTTATTAAGGTTTGAAAGCCATTTTTTCCAAAACCCATGAATTTTCGACAAATGTTGGATTTTATTTTAAATGTGAAAATTAACATATTTATAAAATTATTTAGATAAAATGAATATTATTTCTGGAATCAGGACATCGAAATTATACAATGGTTAATTTTTCATAATTTTCTGAGACAGTCAAATTTTTGGGTAAAAATTAAATACCGTTTAAATATATAATGTGTTTTATGACATCATAATGACCCAATAGTGATGTAATAAGATACTATAAACTTTATGTTCGGACAATATATTTTTTACCATTAAAATAATTTGATTTTGGGTTTTTTTGATTTAATTTACAAAGCTTTAGTGGACCCTTCAAGACTTATTAAACATTTTGTCTTTTTAAATTGTTTTCCTTGGGAGTGTGCTCACCTCCACGTAAGCAACACCATTATTTTAAGAAGTTAAAACTTTGGCCTTATAAAATATTTTTTTACACTTACCTTTTCCAAAAAACCATGGGCAAAACCCATGGGCTGGTTTGTGGTTTGGATTAGTTTAATGTGAAGTGTCCCGAACCTAATAACAAAGAATTCTCTCACCTTTCCTATATAAACCCACCCAAGCTCCCACTTCCTCCTCACTCAAAGCCTTTTTACTTCAACCAACCTCTGACCTAATCTCTCTATAATCCTCCCAAGGTGCCCCAAGCTCCTAAAAAATCCTCTCTCAAGCCTCTCTCAAGCCTTTGTACGCACACTTCCAAGTAAGCGGTTTTCTTCCTTTCTCATTTTCGTCAAATGTTATTTAGATTGTTATTCCCTTTTAATTTCAATTATATATGTTGGGGTATGGTTTCTCACATCCCCCATACTTCCCTATTTATGTTTTAATTATGGGATAACCCTTTCTCTCTCATTAAATGCCTCCCATGTACACCTGTTACTATTCCAAAATTCCAAAAGGAATTTCTCTCTCCACATTTACATTCAAGCAATTATTTTGTATTGTGAATCTAAATTCCATTAAATTTGTTGATACATGTATTTATATTACCCCCTTACTTTACATGTCATGTAAATATGATGAGACACCCCCTTCTCTCTCATCAACCATTTTTATGAGTTCTTATGTCACGTCGTTATGCTGCCGAAATTGCACCGCGCTTTTCCAAGCCAAAGTCATTGTGTAGTGAATACCATGCCCATTTCTCTATCAAGGGTATTCAACTTTATGCACATTTACTTATTGTTTAAATAGTTTCATTTATGTATTCCAAATTCATTTATCATTGAATAAATGATTATGTTGAATGATTCAATGTTTTGTGATCCATGTGGCACACTTATGCATGAAATGAAATGTTTAAGAAGGGTGCGCCCTGATAGCACTCAAATGAATTGGGTAAAGTATAGTATCATGATACATCATGTGAAATGGGTGTTTAATCATGCTAATTCAAGTGAAACAAGGTTTTACTTGTGCTTCATGTGCAATGAGGGTTTACTCATGCTCCATGTGCAATGAGCCTTGGCTCATGCTAATTCTATGTTAAGTGTTATTTCCAAATTTCCATGTTATTATTATCATGCTTTACCATGACTTTATGTTTATTCTTATCTTGTTCTCTATTTATATGCCTATTGTATAACATGTATTATATTCCTCATGTTACTCCATGTTTATTCCCTTACTGGGCTTTATTGCTCACCCTTTTCTTATGCATGTCCTCAGGTTATCTCATGCAATGCTAAGTACAAGGGAATGTAGTGGTCATGTAAAGTAAGTTTTCAATAAAGATGTTTTATTTCATATTTTAATTTGTTATGTAATGATCCTAATCCCTAAATACACTATACCTCTCAATCTTCTATGTTGTATCAACTAACTTTTATGTAATAAATTATGTTTAATTGTGAAATAAAAGATCAGCGTTGTCATATTATCAATCATAATTTACTAGAAATTCCATTCCCTGGGTGTCATACCCAATGATCATAGTTTACTAGGGATTCCATGTCCAGAGTGACATACCCATCGATCACATTTTACTTGGGATTCCATGCCTAGGTTTCCATATCTACAATCAATAGATAAGATAGTTTAACTAAATCAATTTAAGGGTCATGTTAGTTTCCATGACATTCCATTTAATTCAATCCATTACCATTCTATTTTTAGTTGGAAAAATTTCATAATAGGTTCCATACCTTATTTCCTTATATTCGTAATTAAAGTATCAAGTGAAGTTTGAGTTATTCCATATTCCATTAAAACCTCTTATAACTAAGAGAATAATTCACTATTGAACATGGTCCATGTAATACATTTAAACTATTATCCATATCAATTAAATCTCATTTAGTGACAGCCATAAATCATGTTTAATAAGGTCAAGTGACATGGCCATTCCATTCACATTTAATCATCTATCATTTAACGTATCATTTACCTCAATTTTCTAATTATCACATTTAAAGAATGCACCCCAAGGGGTAATTTAATTAATGATCAAGGACAGTACAAAACACATGTAATAGAACTCACCTTATGAGGTTGTTTGGTTTGAGGTAGTTGACCTTCAACCATGCAAGAGGGTTATAGGTCATAGTTTAATCATTTAATCTAATTAATTTCAAGTTTAAGAAGTGATTCATGGAAAGACCAGCATGCGTCACAATGGAGTATCTTATAAAAAGATAATTCTTTGAGGGAAAATTCATAGACCACCAACATTGTATGTAGGATGCTCCACTTATCCAATATCAGGCCTTAATTCAAGCTAGAATGAGGGGAATCAAATAAATTGTTAAAACATCTTAAAAATAGAGAAAACAACTCGCATGGAATTAGAATCCCATATATCAAGGTAAACCAAAATAAGAAGCAATAGTAATTAAGATATTACCAATATAGATCCAATAAAACCAATGAAAATTTATTTCAAACTCAGATTGGGGAGATACATTGAAGCATGTAGGAGAGGCCAAGGGAGGAGTTAAGCGGCCTCAATATGAGATAAATTTAATGATTTCAAACATTTAGTCAGTGAAACTTGAGTTCTTTGATCACTTCAGTGGTGTAAAATGAAAGCGATGAAGATCTTCAGTGATCACAGCAAAATAACAGAAGTTGAATAAGTTTCTTGATTAATTCATAGTAGCATAAATTGTCTCATTATGTATCCATTGTATGATCTGCACTGGTATATGTTATTTATCCTTGAATATATCTCCTATATCATTAAAGGAAAATCATTTAGGAGTGTATACATATCCAATATCCAAACGACACTTTTTAATGTATAATAATATAATAATATAATTGTTACCTTATTTTTTTAAAACCACGCTATTAAAACAAAAATAGGATTTATATTTCTTCATGAAATATTAAAATAAAACATTACTATTTTAAGTATATAAATTCTAAACAAATCAAAATTTTAAAAAAAATTAAAAATATATATAATTTTCTAGAAAGTAAGGATAGCAGAAGGTGTTATAAAACAAATCATTGCATGAGTATCAAAATGCATGAATAAAAGTACATAAAATAATGTTACAATTATTTTTATATACTTTTAAAATTAAATTTCCCCATATAATAATAAAATATTTGAGAAATAAATTTATTTTAAAAACATTAATTAAAAATATTAAATAAAAAATTTAGAAATAAATTTTAAACTGATGATGGATCAATGAGCTACCATTGAAAACAGAGAGTGGTGGATCATGACCTACCATTGAAAATAGAGAACGGTGGTTCATGAACCTCCATTAAAAATAGAGAATATTTCTACCATTTCAATTTCAAGAAAAAATAAAAGGATCCATCCAAAACAAAATTTACTCTAAGAAACTGAACACCCGAAGGCTTCAAGATAAACATTAAAAATTTTGTTTTCATTGGATGCCCAATGGTGAATCATGACCTGTTGTAGGGTTTCAATGGTATGTTAATGAAATAACCTCCAAACATCATGAATAAACAATAGATTAATAAATAAGCTAATAAAAATATAAAAATACATAAAATAAAAAGAATAAATTTTCTACAAACCAATTTAAGAAGGGAGAGGTCCTATTTATGACAACCCTACTCTTTATTACATATTAATACATGATTTATTATATAATATTACACTTAATACAAGCTATAATTTTGATAATTATATTTTCTTTGGGATTTAGGTACATTACATAACAAATTAAAACATGAAGTACATCATCTTTATTGAAAACTTCCTTAACATGCTCTCACTCAAAACCGCATCGGATAACCTATGGACATGCATAAGAAAGGGGTGAGATAAAAATACCGATAAATAAATAAACATTCAATAACATAAATAGAATAATACATGTTATACAAGTCATATCAATGGGGAATAAAAGGGGTATTAATCATAAACGTGAACAATGAGACATGGTATAGCATGATAATCTTAAAGGGAACATGGGAAATGTGGAAACAACTTAAAACAAAACATCATAAGCATAGGCCAATGATAACTAACAAGACATCATAATGGAAAAATTACCATAAATTAATTTGGTTCACTCTCTGTCCCAACATGACGTATCATTATACTAAACATTACCCAATTCATTGGAGTGCTATATAATTTTGGGTGCACCCATCACATTAATTTCATTCTCATACTTAAGTGTACCACATAGATCATACAAAATGGATTCATTCATCAACATAATTTATTCCACAATAAATTAGTGTGTAATAATTACATTTAATTCCCCAATCAATAAGTATATGTTCATAAATGTGAACACCCTTGATAGTAAATGGGTATGGTATTCACTATACAATTGTTTTGGCATGGAAAATTTGCAGTGAAATTTTGGTAGCATAACAGTGTTACATAAAAATTCATAAAATAGGTTTATGAGAGTGAAAAGAGTCTCTAATAATTTTTATATAAAATTTTAAGTAATATGGACATGTAAATATATGTTAAAACATTAATAATTGTAAATATAAGGCATAAGATCATAAAGAAACTTTAATAAAGATAAGAACCCTTACTAAACATCAGCATGGTAACGAGTGTACATAAATGATTATGGGGGGATTAATGAGAGTGAAATTATGGATCTCAACATTTATAAATAAAATGTATAGAAAGTGTAATATGGAAGAACATATCCCAATATGAACAAATGGAAACTAAGAAGCTTATCATAAAGGTAGTGCTTTAAGGGAAAAGATACGAGAGAAATCCCTTATGGAATTTTGGAATAGTAATAGCTTAGTTAAAGGTCAAAATGAGAGAGGATAAATGATATATAATTCAAATAAAATCAATTGGGTATTAATTTTATGTTTATAAATAAATTACATTATAAACAATTGCAATTAAGAATCAAAATTCCAAAGAAGGTGTTTTAATTGAAAGGAGGAGGGGAAGGTCCCTTACTTGAGTGTGTGACTCCAAAGGATTGGGAGGGGATTATTTAGAGCTTGGGGAAACCTTGTGTGGACTCTAGAGAGTGTAGGGAAGAGTATTGATATGCACTAATGAGTTTTAGTGAAGATAAATGAGATCTTGTATGGTTTTATATATGAAATGAGAGGGATTTATTTATTATTTAGGTTTTGGACTCTACATAATAAAATAACCAAAAACACAAACATTCCCATGGTTTTTACCCATCTCTTTTGACAAATGGGATTTTTTTCATTATTTTATAATTCCAAGGTTCAAACTTATTAAAATATTTCCCTTTCTTATGTGGATGTGAGTCACACTCTTAAAGAAATGATTTTAAAACCTTAAAATATATTAATAGTTTTGGAGGATTCATAATGGATTTATAAAAATAATAAAATAAAAATAAAATCACATTATTTTAAAGGTAAAACACATAGTGGGTTTTGGGTACCTTTTATAGTATTTATTACAACACTATTGGGATATTACGATTTCATAAAACACACTTTATATTTATATAGTATTTAATTGGTACCCAAAAATTTGACTATATTAGAAAATTATGAAAAAAATCACTATTAGATAATTTTTATGTCTTGATTCAAAAAACAATATTCATTTTATCTAAATAATTTTATAAATATTTAAATTTTTCTTTTAAAATAAGAACTGACATTTATCGAGAAATGATGGGTCTTTTGACAATAACAGTTTTCTGAACCCTTAGAAAAATTACATTTGACTTCATTAAAATTATATGATCATTTATATTTAATAAAAATTATTTTATAATAATATTTTATTAAAATATTATTTATTTCAAAAATTTATTAATTCATCAAAATAAATTCTTTAATTGTATTTGATCACTACCCAAAAATACAATTTTTGTTTTATTATATTAAAATAAAAATCATTTATAAAGTAACAATAATAGAATGAATATATATTCATTATGATATAAAAAATAATTTACATACTCATATTTATAAGTTTTTTATACATATCCTTTTAATACACCTGAAAATTCTCTAAGGGTAAGGTGTGTGATGGTGAGACATTCATGGGGTTGTTTAAGGAACATGGTTTGGGATATGATCTCTAAGAGCTTGAACTTCTCCTATGAATGGTTTTTCTCATGATTAAGTTGTTAGATATCAACTTGGGATTGGTAAAGGAAAAATCTTGGTGATGATATCTCTCACATAAGCTCTGATAAGTGGTCTATATAGGGTATTATCCTACTGGTTGAGGCCATCACTTCTTTTGTCTGTGTCAATTGGATTTGTTAAAAACATATATTTATAATAATAATGTGATAACTATTTAAAAGCTATATTATCAATTTTAATGATACTTAATGGTATTTTAAATCCAATAGGATATAATAAAACCAAATAATTTCATGTGTTTTCTATAACCATATTATATAATAATACATTCAATTAATTAATAATGGAAATTTTATTTATAACATTTCGGTTCATTACAATCTTCCCCCTTTTAGAAATTTCACCCTCAAAATTTTCATTTACCACACTATAACATATTATGGTAACTCTATTTCATCACCACCTCCAGTTCCCACATCGCTTCTTCAAACTTGTGGTTTCTCTATAGCCCTTTTACAAGATGCATTATCATATTTCGTAGAAAATTTTCTCTATGATCTAATATCTTTATCAATTTATCCTCATATGAGAGATCATTATCCAGTGGTACCACCTCTAGATTGAGTACATGTGAGGGGGTTGGTGTGTACTTTCTCTAGATTAATACATGGAATACATTATATACTTGAGATAGGTTTAGTGGGAGTGATATTCGATAGGCCACCACTCTGATGCGATAAAGGATATCAAAGGGGAAGATGTATCTTGGACTAAGATTTCCATTATTCCTAAATCTCATCAATTTCTTCCATGGAGATATGAGGAGGAATACCATGTCTCCAATATCAAACTCTAGGTATCATCGATTATTTTCAGCATATCTATTATGTCAACTCTAAGAATCTTTGATATGATGTTTAATGTTCTTAACCTTTTCCACAATTTCCTAGACCATTTTAGGACCTAGAAGTTTTTTGTTCCCCAACTTTATCTTAGTATGCAGGTGTTTTACACCTATTCCCATAAAGGGATTCATATGGATCCATTTAGATTATTAAGTGGAAACTGTTATTGTATGATAATTCTTCTAGAGGAAGATGTTGGTTACATCTTCCTTTAAAGTAAATTGAGCATGCTCCCAACATTTCCTTGAGGGTCTGGATAGTCTGCTCAGATTGGCTATTAGTTGGGGAGTGATAAGTTGTGCTGAAATTCAACTCATTATTCATAGCATATTGAAGACTCTTCCAAAACATATAGGTAAATTAGGGGGTCTTTATCGGATATAATCAATAGTGGCATCCCATGCAGCCTCACCACTTCTCTAATGTATATCCTCACAATATGATTGAGTGAGAAGTTCTCTTGAATTACAATGAAGTTTGTAATCTTTTTAAGAAGATCCTCCATACCCTAGATAGTATTATTCCCTCTAGATTTCTTTGATAGTCCAGTGACAATGTCCATAGTGATGTTTTTTCATTTCCATGTAGGTTTGGGTAAGGGTTGCATCATCCCTTTGGATTTTTTCCTTTCCACATTCACTTGCTTAAATATGAGACATCTTGATGTATAATCTGTTATCTACTTCTTCCTATTGTCCCACCAGTAGTGATCTTAGAGATCTTGATACATCTTTATACTTCTATGATAGATATATAAGTTTGAGCTATGTGCTTCATCCATCAGTTCCTTCTTTACCTCAAGATTTGATGGTACGCATAGTCATGACCCAAATCTTACAACACCTTCTTCATTAAAATTGAACTCCAAGGATTTCCCTTTTCTTATAGTTTCTAATTTCATCTAAATTACCACATAATGTCTTTGATCATCCTTTATACTTTCTAAAAGAGATGGTTGAGCAATCATTTGTGAAAGGATTGATGATGTTCCTTTATGATTCCCATATCCATAATCTTCAAGTATAAGAAGATTAGGTACTTATCAATTCTCATCAATGAATGAATTGTCGGATCCTTTCTACTTAGAGCATCCACCACTTTATTCTCTTTCCCAAGATGGTAGTTAATTGATCAGTCATAGTCCTTGATCAAATCTAACCATCGTTGTTGGTGCATATTCATCTCTTTTTGTGTGAATATATACTTGAGGCTTTTGTGATCTATATATATTTCTCACTTATCCCCAAATAGATAATGCCACCATATTTTCAATTTAAATATCACTATAGTTAACTCCATATCATTATTTGGGTAGTTTTTTTCATGAACTTTCAACTGCCTTGAGGCACAGGCTATCACTTTGTCATTTTTCATTAACATGTAGCCTAATACCTTCTTCAAAGAATCACTAAATACCACAAAAGGTTCTCCATTTATGGGAAGTGTAAGTACAGGTGTAGTGATAAGCATCTTATTTAATTCCCTGAAGCTCTCTTTGGATTTATCATTCTAAAAAAACTTGAATCCCTTCGGATTTATCTTGGTTATGGGGTTTGAAAATTGTGAGAAACTTCTCACAAATCCATGATAGTAACCAGCTAATCCAAGGAAACTATGGATATCATTCATATATGTTATCCTTTTCAATCATTCAATTGCTTCTATCTTTTAAGGGTCCATATAAATCCCATTTCTTATGATGATATTCCCTAAGAATGAGACTTCCTTCAACCAAAACTCACATTTTCTATACTTGGAATAAATATTCTACTTTCTTAGGGTCTTTATCAGAATTCATAGATGATCCTCATGCTTCTCCTTTCATTTAGAGTATATGAAAATATCATCTATAAAAACTATCACAAAGTTTTTGAGGTAATCACTAAATAATTTATTCATCAAGTCCATGAATTTGTTGGATCATAAGTGAGTTTAAATGTAATCACTATGAAATCATAGTGCCCATATCTTGTACGAAAAGTGGTCTTGGGTATATCATCCTTCTTCACCCTTACTTGATAATATCCAGACTGAAGATCCACCATAGAGAATTATTATGCTCCATTTAACTTATTGAACAAGTCATAAATCTAAGGTAGAGGATACTTATTATTTATCATAATCTTGTTCAGCTCGTGATAATAAATGAAAATGCTCATTGACCCATCCTTCTTCTTGATGAAGAGGACTGGTGCACCCCATAGTGAAGCACTTGGGTGTATGAACCCTTTATCTAGATTATCCTATAGTTGTTTATTTACCTCCTCAAGTTCTAAAAAATACATTCTATATAGAGTCTTGGATAATGTAAATTCCCAAGGTATAATCTCAATTGAAAATTCGATCTCTCTTCTAGGAGTAAGACAAGGAAATTATTTAGGAAACACATCAGTGTATTCCCTCGCAATGGGAATATCTTCAAGGATGATCCTTTCCTTAGACTCAATCATTTGAACTGGATATTATTTCTTATAGTTCAATAATATCCATGCTTTAGATGTTGGTGATGAATTATATTCTTTTTCCTCCTTTCACTTGTATAGAATTAGGGGACAACTCACAACACAGAGAGTGATTTCCTTTTTGTGGCAATTTATGTTGGGTATATATAGGGAAATATAATCAATGCCTATAATTTCATCAAATTCCACCAAAGGGAGTATGAAAAGGTTCTCTAGGAAGTTCAACCCACAAATTTTTATGGGGGAAAGTTATATACTTAGGATATAATAATTTCCCCATTTGTTTTTTTCACCGACATATCTACTTCCATGCTTTGTGGTGGTGTTTGAATAGTTCTACTAAAATTTTATGATATGAAGGAATGTATAGAACAATAATAAAAAATTATATTCTTTATTATTTAATTAATAAGTATAATACCTATCAACACTTCATTATCAGGATCCACCTCTATGTTTGTGATGTAAAAATTTCTACCTTTCTACCTTAAAGGTTTTTGGTTGTCTCTTAAAACCCTTATCTTAGTGCATTGGTTTGAAAAGTGCCCTAGTTATTTATAGTTGAAGAAATTAACAACACATTGAGGGTTGACCAGAGAATTACTTTCCTCTATCACATTAGTGGGTTTCTCCCACTGGAAATCATTATCCAGGTGTCCTTCCATCCCATACCTAAATCATTTCTCTGTTCCCCTTAAGAAATTTTTTGGGTTCTTCTTTCTACACCTTTGACAAGTGGGATGTTGAAATTTCTTAGAACTGTTAGATTTATCCATAGAACAACTATAATTTAACTCCACTTTTCTCTTTTTATCCCCATGATACCCTTGATATTCTCTTATCTCTATTTTTACTTTGAGGGAACGTCGGAAAAAAAATTCATAGCTATCAAAGTCTCGAATCACCAGTGCTTTTCATATACTAGGTTTTAGACCACCAAAGAAGCTATCAACCTTTAATTCAGGGGTAATGAAAAAACTGGATGTGTATCATGCAATTATAGTGAATTTTTACTCATAAACCCCAATATATTTTTTAACTTTTTCCATGAGGGTGATGAGATCCATTTCCATTTTAAGTCAGAGAGTGTGAGGAAAATATTTATCGAAAAACATTTTCTGGAATTCCTTCTACTCCATTGCTTCGACTTCTTCCTTAGGATTAATATTATTAATCAATATAAAACACTAATCAGATTCTCCCTCCATAAAATAAACATACAATATAACCTTATATTGTTCAGGACATTGAAGGATGATGAAGATCTTCTCAATAGAATTGATCCATTGTTCCACGATTAAGGAATCAGATGTTTCATTGAAAGTAGGAGGCCTTTATCACATGAAGATCTCGATTGTGGAATGTTCTCTCTTATGTGGATTTTGATGTTCCTATTAATCCATGTTTCTATTCATAACCTGAGTCATATAAGAGAGTATCATCATAAATTTTGTGATTCTCATTCCCCTCGGGTTGGGCAACTTGTTGGGGCAGTCATCACATTGCCCGTCATATTGATTATTTACCTGATTTCTCCTATTTTAGGAAATTATCTAAAATAAAAGGAAAATTAGGGATGAGTGTATTTTTTTAATTATTAAACACGTAAAGGGGAATACAATGACATTAAAGGGATAATTTATAAATTACATGTATTTCCTTAACTTATGAATTCCTAGGCATCAATCTATGTTATCCATGAACTATTTCCTAACATATACACCTATGGGAATTTTTTATTCCCATAATAATGGTTCATAATGAGATTATTATTTTACCAAATCATATCCCTTAGAAGTTTCAAATTCATTGTGTAGTAAGGCATGTTGTCATGTACCAGGTTACACTGAGTCACACCCAATTCACCTTATCAGAGTTGTTACCCCTAGGTACATCTATTCCAAAACCACATCCACTTGTAGTATTCAGGTAGAGATGTATATGCTTGATAAACCACTTAATATATACTTACCAAAATTTAGGGATGTTTTATTATACTTAGTCTTATCCCTAATTCTTTCTATAGAGTTTTCTAATCCTAATCCAAAAAATAACTAAACCTTGATTTGATACCAAATATGAAAACTCTACTCTTTATTACACATTAATACATGATTTATTACATAATATTACACTTAATAAAACCTAGAATATCAAGAAGTCTATTGTATTTGGGATTTAGTTATATTACATAACAAATTAAAACATGAAGTAAAACATCTTTATTGAAAACTTCCTTAACATGCTCACACTTAAAACCACATGGGATAACCTGGGGACATGCATAAGAAAGGGGTGAGCTATAAATCTCCATATGGGAATAAACATGGAATAATATGAAGAGAATAATAAATTTTATATAAGGCATATTAATGGTGCATAAAATGGGTAGGAATCATAAACATTAATAATGATACATTATATATCATGTTAATCGTAAAGGCAACATGGGAAATTTGGCAGCAACTTAAAACACTGAATCATAAACATAGGTTAAGGATAAATTTTAACACATCATAATGAAAAAATTCACATACAGGAATCAGGTTCACTCCCTATCTCAACATGAAGTATCAAGATACTAAATATTACCCAATGCACTGGAGCACTATATAATTCTAGGCGCACCCATCACATTCATTTCATTCTCATGCTTAAGTGTGCCACATAGATCATACAAAATCGATTCATTCATAATCATAATTTATTAAAAGATCAATTATTATGGAATAAATACATGTAATTTAAAAATCAAGAAGAATATGTGTATAAAAGTGAACACCCTTGATAGAAAATGGGTATGGTATTCACTGCACAATTGTTTTGGCATGGAAAAATCGCAGTGAAATTTCAGCAGCATAACAGTGTTACATAAAAATTCATAAAATGGGTTGATGAGAAAAAAAGGAGTCTCTCATAATTTTGACATTAAATGGGAAGTAATAGGGACATTTAAATACATTTTTCAACATTAATAATTGGAAATCGAATCCATAATATCATAAAGAATATTTAATAAAGAGAAGAACCCTTACTAAATTTCTGCATGGTAACGGGTGTACATAAATAATTATGGGAGTCTTAATGAGAGTGAAAGGGAGGATATAATCATATATAAATAAAATTTATAGAATGGGTAATATGTAATAACATATCCCAACATGAACAACAGGAAACTAAGAAGCATATCATAAAGGAAGTGCTTTAATGAAAAAGAGGAGAGAAAAATCACTAACGGAATTTCAGCATAGTAACAGCTTAAGTAAAGTTAAAAATGAGAGAGGATAATAATATATCATTAAAATAAAATAAATTTTAAATTAAGGGTATTTTAAAAAAAATTATATTATAAAAAAATCAATTAAGAAGACAAATTCCAAAGAAGGTGCTTGAATTTAAAGGAGGAGAGGAAGGTCCCTTACTTGAGTGTGTGACTCCAAAGGATTGGGAGGGGCTTCTTGAGAGATTTTTGGAACCTTGGTAGGACTCTAGAGAGTCTAGGGAAGAGTATGAATGTGATGCAATAAGTTTTAGTGAAGATAAATGGGATCTTGGATGGGTTTATATAAGAAATGAGGGGGATTTCTTTATTATTTAGGTTTTGGACTCTATATAACAAAATAACCAAACCCACAAAACTTCCCATGATTTTTTCTCATAGTTTCTGAAAAATGGGATTAATTTTTATTATTTTATAATTATAAGGGTCGAAATTATTAAAATAATTCCCTTGCTTATGTGGAGGTGAGTCACACTCTTAAAGAAATGATTTTAAAACCTTAAAATATATTAATGGTTTTGGAGGATTCATAATGGATTTATAAAATTAATCAAATAAATATAAAATAACATTATTTTAAATTTAAAATGTATATTTTTTCTTTTATACCTTTTATATTATTTATTATATCACTATTGGGTTATTATGATTTCATAAAACACACCTTATATTTTTATAGTATTTAATTTTTACCCAAAAATTCAACTATCTCGGAAAATTATGAAAAATTCACCGTTCGATAATTTTGAAATCCTGATTCCAAAACTAATATTAATTTTATATAAATAATTTTCTAAATATTTTAATTTTAACTTTTAAAATAAGAACTAACATTTATTGAGAAATGTTGGGGTTTTTTGATAATAACATTTTTTCAAACCCTTATAAAAATTACATTTAACTTCATAAAAAATATATGATCATTTATATTTAATAAAAAAATTAATAATAATATTTTATTAAAATGTTATTTATTTAAAAAATTAATTAATTCATCAAAATAAATCCTTTTAATGAATTTGATCATTACCCAAAAATACAATTTTTGGTTTATTACATTAAAATAAAAAACATTTATAAAGTAACAATAATAAGATGAAAATATATTCATTATTTATAAAAAATAATGTACATACTTGTATTTATAGTTTCTTGATACAAATCCTTTTAATACGCCAACAAATTCCCTAAGGGTAAGGTGTTACATGGTGATACTTTCATAGGGTGGTTCGGTGAGCATGGGTTGGGATGTGATCTCAAAGAGGTTGAACTTATCCCATAAATAGTTTTTCTCATGCTTAAGTTATTGGATATCATCTTGGGATTGGTCAAGGGAAAATATCAGTGATGTTATCTCCCTTGGAAGCTCTGATAAATGGGATTCATAGGGTATGATCCTATTGGTTGAGGTCATCACTTCCTTTTTTCTATCAATTAGATTTTTTTTAAACCTATATTGATACTAATCATATGATCACTATTCAATGGCTATATTATCAATGATAATGATACTTAATGGTCTTCTAAATCCAATAGGATATAATAAAACCAAATAAGTTTATGTGTTTTCTATAATTACATTACATAATAAGACATTTAATTAATTAATAAGGGAAATTTTATTTATAATATTTTGGGTCATTACACTATTGGAGCTTGATGGAGCTTCTTCCAAGATCCTTTGGACCTAATAATAGTGAAAGTATTGGTAAAGACCAACTATGGAAATCTAAAAATAAAACACTATAAAGAAGATACTGATAAAATGAGAAAATAAAGTAAAATAAAAATAAAAAATACAGCAACTGAAGGAGATGAAAATATCATCTTGAAGCTTGAAGAACCATCTATGAAGGCACTGAACATCAAAGATTAAACAACTGGTGGGAAAAAAAATAACCCATTGTTGATTTCCAATGGTGGCTAAAAATACCTAACATTGATGTCCAATTGTGGGTAAAATAACACACCTTTGATATCTGGTATTGTCTCAATAACCCACTATTAAGTTCCAATGGTGGCTCATGACTGACCATTGGTGTCCAATGGTGAATCAAGACTCACCATAGATCAACAAATAAAAATAATGGTGAACCAAAGAATAAAAAAGTCTCATGTAAATTCCTACAAGAAAAACATGGAAGAAAAGAAGGAATTCCAAAGAATAGGTTGAGCCATTGTTTGATCGAGTGAATATACAAGAAGATATAGAATAAAAACAAGATAAAACCATAGGTTTTAAGAAACTTGGTTGTGTATGATGGAGACACTGTAAATATCACCAGTGTATAGATGAATGGGAAGATGTCCAAATAATATGAAGTAATTTGAATATAAAGATGTGTGGTAGTTAAAAACATTAACATGGGACAAACAAGAATATTGGATGTCCTGTGGGGGTTAAGATCGAATGGCTAAGTGACACACCATTACTGTTAGAGAGTTTAATAATAAAATAATAGGGAAAATCACTTCACTATCTCACATCAAAATGAAGCAAGGTCAATCGAGTGGTATATCAAACAAGAAGCATTGAAGCTCATTCAAAATAAAAATACAACTTACACACACACACATGGGCCTACAGGCCCAGCAGGTGCCTTATCCCACCTATACACCTTTGGGTGTGCTTTGAGGGCCATATAAATAGGCCTGCATGCTAAAATTGTGCACTATGCTTGACCCATCCACTATGTTGGCCTTGACGGATAGACCTCCCATGGGGGATGACCTCCAGGTCCCCCTAAATGTGGTTAAAGGATCGGCCTAAGGGGATTTTCACATGGCCATGTTTTATTATAAACCTTAACAAACAAAAAAAGAAAAAAATATAAAGTATAAAACAGTCTGTGATCAAAATAAAACATTAAAACAAGTTAATGAGAAATATTACTTTGGAAAACAATATTTAATTTAATTAAATATTATGTAAGATTAATTTAAAAAAACAGAGAGATGAAAAAGTGTTAATAACCAATTACAAAATTATATTACCCTTTTTTTAAATTACAAAACATAACATTTATTAAATTTTCAAACAACTTAAAAAAATTTAAATCTTTAAAAACATTCTCCCCCTTTTTGAAATTTATCAAAAAGAACATTATAAATCCTTATTTAAACTAGTTTTCATTTTTAATTAAAAAATAATTATTTAAGAGCAAACATGTAAAATAATTATCAAGATATTATCATAAAGTTACAGTGTTCAAGTAGAAAAAGTTATCTATTTAAAAATAATCAAAGTAGAATAAATAACTTTCAATTATATAACACATGATAATAAATTGAATAAATTTATAAAAATATTAATTATATTAAGAAAATTTTAAGTTTCTAACATACCCAATTCAAACTTAATTTTCTTTAATTTAACAAAATTAAGGTTTTAGTGAAAATAACTGCTAGTTTTTTCTCGATAGGAACAAATTCTAAACAAATATAACCTTTATTTACATGATACCTAAGGAAATTAAATTTAATTCTAGACTACTGAAGTGGGTTTTTAGAATTGAAATAGAACTTTTTTATCACAATAGATAGGAATTTTATCAAAAATAATATTAAAATCATACAAGGTTTGATTTATCTAAATACTATATGAACATCAAATAGCAATAGGAATATATTCATCCACAATTTTTGACAGTTCTACTGACATTTGTTTATTATATATCTATGAAATTAAGCTTTTTCCTAAAAAGTGACACATATCTGTAGTTATTTTCTGATCAAGTCTGAAGCCTCCAAATTTAGAATAAGATTGAGACAATAAATCAAATCAATTTTCATTAGAATAAAATAGTATAGTACAAAAATTAAACTTAGTATATCTAATTACACTTTTAATATCTTTGAGGTGAATTTATTTGGGTTTTGACTAATATCTAGCACACATAAAAATAGAAAACATAATATTTGGCCTAAAAGTAGCAATATACAGAAGGCTTCATACCATGCTTTTATACAACTTGTCACTAAAACACTTTCCAAATTCATCTGTATCCAGTTTAGAATTTATGCTCATAGGGGTTCTCATATTTTTACATGAATCAAGTCCAAAAAAATTTACAAGTTCTTTCTCATACTTATCTTGATTTAAGAATATACCATATTTCATTTTATTAATTTGTAAACCAAGAAAAAAATTTAATTCCCCCATTAGGTTCATATCAAAATAATTTTTAATGAATTTTGAAAACTCGTTACAAAGTTTATCAATTTTATAACCAAAAAAAATATCATAAACATAAATTTTTATAATAATTATATCCACCAAAATATTTTTATTTATTAAAGAAAAAACTTTTAAGGAAAAGGTGAGAAACCATATGGGTACAAAAGAAGACAGTCAACCAACATCATAAGTAATCATTGACTCATTAAATTATATTTTAAGCCTTTTAAAAACCTTTCCTCTGTGAATAATCTATTGTAGAGAATTTGCCTTTGCATTTGGATCATCTTTGAGGAGGTCTTCAGTATTGTCAGCCACCTTATCCCAGGTTTGGATAAACTCTTATATAGAGATCTTCTTTTCATAGGTTCCCAACTCCTCTTGTGTTTTGTTGACCTCTAATTATTGATCTAAGGTTTATTCATTAAAAAATATAATTAATTCCCAATCATCACACTCCACCAATTCATTTCTACTTGGGGGATATATAACCTGGAAATATCCTTTTTTGTATGCACCAGATTGATGACTGTTGAGTCTCCTACTTGAGCTTCTTGATCCTTGTGAGTCCCCAACTCCACATGATTGGTAGGGCCTTTATTATTTCTCTTTAGGTTTTTATCCCTACATTCAAGAGTGAATTTATCATTTCTTGAAGATCTTGTAACAGGGGGACTAGGTGAATTACAATAGTCCTTTCATCTTTACATCCACCGGGTGTGTTTAATAAATCCATCTGAGTCTATGATAGTGTTCTTTCCTTTATTTTATAATTATCTCAGATAATCCTCCAAAATTTTTACTTCCTTGTACTCTAGTAACTGGGATTCAAAGGTAGATTTTATGTCCTCTTCATGGTTCTCTAGCCTCATAGGGGGGTTCTCATCATGAGTTGCCTCTAATTAAATCCTTTCATTATGTGCATGATATAGCAAACCTTCTTTTTCTTAGATTAAAATTACATTATTTTAAAGATAAACATAAAATCATTACACATATAGGATCTAAAGGTTTAGTTTCTTGGGAAAATTAGGAACATATATAACATTTAAAAAATAAAACATAAACATTTATTTAATTCTTTATTCTATAGCTTCTTATTGGCTCTTGAATTATCATTAGTACAAGTAGCAACCTGAGGATACACATCAAAAATAAGTGAGCTAAAATCCCAGTAAGAGGATAGATAAGAATATGAAACAATATAACCTGGGGTAATAATAATCATTATCATCATCATATAGGCATAGGATCATAATCATCAGAGGAATCATTAAGAAAATATTTGGAATGTGGAAATGCATAAAAAATGAAATAGAGAGTATCAGTGGTCAACTACCACACATAGTTGTGAAAAAATATAGCATCATGTTCACACATATTTCACTTTAACTCATGAGATTTTTCACATTACCCAATGCATTGGAGTGTTATATAATTCTGGGTGCACCCATCACATCATAACATTTACATTATCATGCATGCCACAGAGAACATATATCAATATTGAACACAAAAAAACCCATGTAAATTAATGGGTTTCACTTCATAAATCATTAATTCATAAACTTTGGATCCCTAAATGAAATATTAAATAACATACTTGATATTTAAGAATCATCAACATTGAATGAGAAGTAAAAGGTGTGTTTTTTGAAAGAAGAGTTATTTTGGAAAAAAATTTGTTTGACATAAACTCCAATGTAAAAAATGTATATCCCCAAAAAGGTAATATAATGATGAAGAAATGATTTTTAAGTAATAACCATACTGAAAATAGAGTTAAAGAGGGAAAACCTAAAGAACGAAATTTGGGTTTGAGAATTCCCCTTAGTTTGTGTTCGAACGCTTTATTCACTTTAATGTCCTATATAATCACATTATATTCATTAATTAACAATTAAAGAAAATTTTATACATGAATCTCATTAATTATGTTTTTATTAAGTTCTTTTATGGTTCTTTGTATGAGTTATAGAGTTTAATTTCATCATTCGGGAGTGTTCGTTTTCATAGTTTTCATGATCGGTTTGTTTGTACACATGAATGGAAGTTCATTTATCATGAGGATGAACATAAATAATTGTTATTATGTGTTATTAATGGTCCTCTATAATATTAAATTATATAAAAGAGTATTTGGTTATATACCATGAAGATGATTCATTAGATAAAAGTTAATGATGATCATTCTAGGTTAATTTTGGTGGTTTTTTTATCACAGCGAACTCATTTTGTTTTATCATTTAGTATTATGAGTATAAGTTATTTCTAGAACATAAAAACGGTTATGAAATAAAATTTAAATTCTATTTTAAACTATTTAATAATTTTATTAACATCCTTGAATGTGTTTAAGGAAAAAGAAAGTGTATCGCCTACAATGTCGGTAAATTGACACATCACGGGCGACGATTTCATTTTTAAGATAAAAGAGAGAGAGGGAGGTATTTAATGTTGTATATTACATAAACATGATATAATTATAGTATATGTAATTTAATGGGGTTATAATTCCATTTAGATAAAGGTAGGTTAAGAGACAATAATAAAATAAATTTAAATTGAAAGGAAATTAAAAGAAAAAGAGAGAGGATTTACCTCTTGAATTCTCCTCTAAAGATCCTCCTCAAGGCACCTATGATTGGTATTTTAATGATACCAAGAGCTCCTAGACATGGGTGAGGGACTATGGAAGAGTATTGGGAATAATATAGGAAAGTCTCAAAGCTTGAGAGGTGTGAGGAGAAGTGGGTGTGAGGAGTTGTATTTATAGTGGAGGAGAGTGGTGTTTTATTCTTATTATTTTAATCATTTATTATTTTGATCAAGATAAGAAATAGTGAAGATTATTGTGACTAAATATATAAATTAGATCATGTGAGTTTTAACCAATGGTTCTTACATCAGTTATGACTCAATTAATAGTGTATTTAGCCTATAATGTATAAATACCGTAAATTACCGTATTTCACTATTCACAAAAAATTCAAGTAATTCAGAAAAATCCCAAAAAATTACCCTAACCATTTTTCACTATGTATAATTAATAAATGAAATCCATTTTATGAAAATATTTTTCTAAATATGAGTAATTTAATTTTTAATTAAAATCATCATTTACTTGGAAAATACGGTTTTTACAAATTATAACTGATTTTATAACACTTTGAAAAATTACATATGGTCTCATAAAATTATCTTAAAAGAAAAATACATCAAAATATTAATTTATGAATAAATTTTATGAAAATAAATTTTCTTTTAAATTATTAAATTGATCATAAAATTGTAATTAACAATTTATGAATTATAAAAATACCAACACTTAATTAATAATTTTTAAAAGATATATTTACTTAAACTATGATATAATTATATCATGTTGTCACTTATAATATGGATAAATTTTTTTATACTTTCATTGGTAAGGTTACTATTCACTTGGCTAATTTACTATTCATAAGGGTTATATTACAATTCATAATGGTAACAGTGTTGTTCATAAGGGTAAGTTACTATTCACCAAAAATTATGTTTGTCCTATTAGACTCTAAATATATTACTAATCGTAACTATGTATGTCATATTTTCAAATTTCAAAACACAGAAGTGTCAAAATTATGTTTAACTACTAGGCTATAAAGGTCATATAGTTTTTAGTAGTTCATTTAAGCATGATGTGGCATTATGTTTCTGAATGAGATTTTATGTGACATAACTGTAAGAAGGTAATTTACATTGATAAAACTTTGAGTCATTAAATTCTTCCCCCTTTTTGAAATTTTACCCTCGAAATTTCTTTTTACAAAAAATATATGAGGGTACTTCTCATTCATTTCCTCTTCTAGTTCCACAGTTTCTTCTTTATACTTATGGTTCCTCCGTAACACTTTGACAAGGTGTGGTGTCTTATTGCGTAGAACCTTATCTCTTTTTTCCATAATATTTATATGTTTCTCCTAGTATGAGATATCATCCTCCAGTTGTACCACCTATGAGTTCAGTACATGTGAGGGATCCGGTATGTACTTCCTCAGGAGTGATACGTGGGACACATCATGAATTCGAGCCATATTTGGTGGAAGTGAAATATGATAGGCCACATATCCTATAAAATCAAGTATCTCAAAGGGTCCAATGTACCTTGGGCTTATCTTCCCTTTCTTTCCAAACTATATGACTCTCTTCCATGGTGATATTCATAGGAATACTTTATCTCCAACGTCGAATTCCAAGTCCCTTAGACAATTGTCAACATAGCTCTTTTTTTGAATCTAGGAAGCTTTAATATGTTTTTGGATGGATTGAACCTTATCTATCATCTCTTGTACAAGATCAGGTCCAATTAGCTTTCTTTTTACAACTTTATCCCAAAAGGTTGGAGTTTTATATCGCTTTCCAGAGAGAGATTCATATGGAGTCATCTGAATACTCGAGTGGAAACTATTATTGTATGAGAACTCAACCAATGGGAGATGATTATCTCATCCACCTTTTAATTATAAATATTAGGATCTTAGCGTATCTTTGATTTTCTGAATAGTCCTTTCATATTGGCCATCAGTTTGGTGGTGATAGGACGTGCTGAAATTCAATTCAATACTCAAGGCATGTTGAAGACTCTTCCAGAACTTAGATGTGAACCTGGGATCATGATCAGATAAAATTGAGAGTGGAACTCCATTCAGTCTCACCACTTCCTTAACATATATATTTTCAAGTTTCTTAAGAGAAATATCTTCCTAAATAGCGATAAAGTGGGTATTCTTGGTGAGTCGGTCCACCACAACCCATATTGCATTATTTCCTTTGGATGTCTTTGAGAGACCCATGAAAAAGTCCATAGTGATATTCTACCATTTCCATATGGGTATAGGAAATGGTTTAATCATCCCTTTGTACTTCTATCACTCTGCTTTAACTTTATGACATATCAATCACCTTGAGATATACTCTGAAATCTTCTTCTTCATGTTATCCCACCTAAAGTGTTCTCATAGATCACGGTACATCTTGGCACTCCCAGTACAGATAAAGAAATTTGATATATGTGTATTTTCCAATAGATAATTCTTTATTCCAAGTTATGAAGGAACAAAATTCCTTTTTCCAAGCTGAATTACACCATCATCATCAATATGGAACTCTTTCATCTTCCCTTCCTTTATTGCATTCAACCTCTTTTGCAACTCAGTATCATCCCTTTATGCCTCCTTAATCTTCTATTGGATAGATTGTTGGGAAATCATTTGGTAAATTTAGGATTTATTATCCACCATTATGATTTCCAAATCCATCCTCTGTATGTTCAAGAATATAGAGTCTTTCTCAATCCGCAACATGGATAGATCAGCAGGTTCTTTCCTGATAAGAGCATCAGCTACCTTGTTTGCCTTGACAGGGTGATAGTGAATAGAGAAATTGTAGTCTTTGATTATATCTAACCATATCCTTTGATTAATTCTGAGCTCCATTTGTTTTAATGTATAATTTAGGCTCTTGTGATTGGTATATATGTCACACTTCTCGCCATAAAGGTAGTGCCTCTATATTTTCAAGGAAAAAAACATAACTGCTAGCTCCAAATCATGTGTCGGGTAGTTATTCTCATGTATCTTCAACTATTGTGAGGTGTAGGATATCACATTATAATTTTACATGAGTAAAAAACCTAATAATTTCTTGGAATAAACACTGTATATCACAAAACTTTCTCCACTTCTCGATAATTTGAGTATAAGTGTGGTGATAATCCTTCTCTTTATCTCCTTGAATCTTTCCTTGCATTCTTCCATCCAGACATACTTTACCCCTTTCCTTGTTAACTTAGTTAATGGGCTTAAAAGTTGTGAGGAATCTCTCACAAAACGTCAATAGTACCCTGATAAGCCAAGAAAAATGCAGATTTTGGTGACACTAGAGGGTCTGGGCCATTCCTCAATTGACTTTTTCTTAAGGGTCCACATAAATTCACTCACTTGTGATCACATGTCCCAATAATGTGACTTGATGCATCCAAAAGTCACACTTTCTGAAATTTGAGTACAATTTCCCCTTCCTTAATGTCACAAACATAAGCCTTAGATGTTCTTATTATTCCTCATTTCTCTTGAATTAGATGAGAATGTCATCAATAAACACTACCACAAATTTTTTGAGGTAATGTCTAAAGACTATATTCATCAAATCCATTAGTATTGTAAGGGTAATTAGTAAGTCTTAAGGGAATCACCAGAAACTCATAGTTCCCATACCTTTTACAGAAGGCAGACTTCAGAATATCTTCCTTCTTCACCTTTAGTTGATGATATCTAGAACAGAGATCCACCTTTGAGAAGTATTGAGATCCTATCAATGGATTGAACAAGTCATCAATCCTTTGAAGAGGATACTTATTCTTTATGGTGATCTTGTTAAGTTCATGATAATCGATACACAGTCACATTATTCCATCCTTCTTCTTGAAAAAGAGCATTGGAGCACCCCAAGGTGATGCACTAGGGCGTATGAACCCTTTATCCAAATGCTCTTGCAACTACTTCTTTAAATCCTCTAGTTTGATAGGATCCATCCTATAGGGACACTTTGCGAAAGGAGTAGATATGGGTATGAGTTTTACTGAGAACTCTACCTCACAGTCTAGGGGTATTTCGGGTAACTCTTCAAAAAATACATCACTGTATTCCCTCACAATGGGAATTTCCCCTAGGTTGATACCATCCTTTGACTCAGCCATTTAAATGAGGTATGAATCTTCATAGGGAATAAACACCCACACCATTGAAGTATTTTTCAAAGGAGATTCCCGATATTCCTTGCATTTGTAGAGGAGCATGGGATGGTTTGGAATATGAAAAGATATTTCATTTTCCCGACAGTTTATATGTGATCTATATAACAAGATCCAATCCATTCCCATTATAGCGTCGAATTCCACCAAGGGAAGTATCATGAGATTTTCTAGAAGAATCTTCCCACATACGGCAATAGGAGAAGAGTCCAATACTTGGGTTACAATGATTTCACCACTTGGTATTTTTACAAATATATCTAATTCAAGGTTTCAGGGAGTTGATTCAATAGTTCTAGCAAACTTTAATGTTATAAAGGGATGCGTAGAACCAAAATAAAATAATATTTTTTTCCATTCTTGAGTGAATAGGAAGTGTATCTTGTACGACTTCATTCTCTTGATCCACTTCCGCAATAGTGATGGCATAATTCTTCCCTTGATCCTTTGGTTTTGGTGGCTAGTGATGGTGATTACACTTTAGGACTTGAGGTTTAGTGCATTGGCTTATATAGTGCCCTTACTCCCTACAATTGTAACATTGGACCACGGGTGGTTCTCTCCTTTCCTCCACCACATTGTCCTACCTTTTCACATATTTTTTGACATTCATGGGATTGGTGTCTTTCTTTCCCACACTTTAATCATTTCCCCCTCCCTTTGAGGCAGTTCCCATGATGCTTCTTCCCACATTTTTGACATGTGGGTGGTTGAGTTTTCTTTCCACCTTTCTCATTAGATCTTTTGGCATGAAACTTTATGTATTGTTACTTATCACCATATCCATGGGACCATTCTCTGAACTCCATATACACTTTGAGAGAACATCGGAAAAAAAATTCATAACTCCCAAAGTCTTTAATTGCAAGAGCCTTTTTAAGGTGTGGTTTTAAACCACTAAATAATCTATCAATTTTTCTATCATTATTGATAAAAAATCTAAAGCATACCTTTCAATACTTGTGAAATTTTCTTCGTAGGCTATGACAGATTCTCCTTCCTTTTTCTTCAGATCTATGAATTCTCTCTCCATATTTTTATGAAGAGTTCGATGGAAATAATTATTAAGAAACATTATCTTATAGTTTTCCCACTCCATCTCTTCAATTTAATCCCTCAGCTTGGTGTTCTTAATCAAATCCCACCATTGATCAGCTTCTCCATCTAGAAGATAAAATGTGAGATTCACCTTCTCCATCTCATAATAATGATGCACAGAAAATATCTTCTCCATCAAGTTGACCCACTATTCCTCAACTAGTGGATCGAAAGATCCACTAAACGTTGGTGTTCATTTCCGCATAAAACACTCGATATCCAATTGCTCCCTATTAGTTGAAGGTGGATTTTCCACATTATTTAGCTTATTGTTCATAACATGAGATAGATAGGTAAGCATCACCATGAAATTTTTAACTTTGCCTCCCAAAGCATTGGGGATGTCCTTCAGGAAATCACTACATTTTCCCTCACACAGGTTGTTGGCCTGGTTTCTCTTGGTTCCCACCATTTTCTAAAATAGAAAATTTTTGAAAAAACATAAGTTAACAATTCATCGATAATTTATCCCTTTTTAAAGTTAAAATCTAAAGGAATATCTTATGGTCTCCCTATTTTTAGAATTTTCTAAAACAAATATTCTTGGGTACTCACTTATACTTAGTCTCATACTTAGGGTTTTCACTAAGGTTCTCTAATCCTAATTCTCAAATTAACTAAACCATCCTCTGATACCAAGTATAGAGAACCTTATTTTTCTAACATTAATATTACATCATTTTAAAGATAAACATAAAATCATTACACATCAAGGATCCAAAGGTTTAATGTCTTGGGAAAATTAGGAACATACATAACATTTACAAAATAAAACATAAACATTTATTTATTTCCTTATTCTCTAGCTTATTATTGTCCCTTGAATTCTCCTTAGTAAAAGTGGTAACCTGAGGATACACAAAAAAAGGGGTGAGATAAAACCCTAGTAAGAGGATATATAAGAAAATGAAATAATATAACATCAAGTGAGCATAATCATTATCATCATCACATAGTAATAGGATCATAATCATGATAGGAAGCATTAATAAAATACTTAGAAGGTGGAAATGAATAAAAAATGAAACATCATGTCTTAGTGGTCAATTAACACACATATTTTTGAACAACGATAGCATAATTTTCACACATATTTCACTTTAACTCATGAGATTCATTGCATTACCCAATGCATTGGAGCACTATATAATTTTGATCGCACTCGTTGCATCATAACATTTACATTATCATGCATGAAAAATAGAACATATATCAATATTGAACATAAAACAACCCATGTAAATTAATGGGTTTCACTTCATAAAGCATACATTCATAAAATTTGGGTTCCCAAATTAAATAGGGAATAAGATACTTGATATATAAGAATCATCAACCTTGAGTGACAAGTAAAAGGTGTATTTTTTGAAAGAATAGTTCTTTTGGAAAACATTGTGTTTTATATAAACTCTAGTGGAAAACATTTATATCTCAGAAAAGATAATATAATTATGAAGAAATTATTTTTAAGGAATAATCATACTGAAAATGGAGTGAAATAGGGAAAACCTAAATAAAGAAAGTTGGGTTCGAGAATTCCCCTTACCTTGTGTCTGAATGCTTTATTCACTTTAATGTAATGTATAATCACATTATATTAATTAATTAAGAATTACATAAACTTTTATACATGAATATGATTCATTATGATTTTATTAATATCTTTTATTAGCCTTTTGATGAGTTATAAAGTTTAATTTTGTCGTTCAGAAGTGTTTGTTTTCATAGTTTTCATGATCGATTTGTTTGTATACATGAATGGAAGTTCGTTTATAATGAGTTTTAACATATAGAATTGTTATTATATTTTATTAATTATACTACATAATATTAAACTATCTTACAAATTATTTGGTTACATACCATGAGGATGATTCATTAGATAAAAGTTAATAATGATTGTTTTAGGTTAATTTTGGTGGTTTCTCAATTACAACGAACTCATTTTGTTTTATCATTTAGTATTATGAGTATAAGTTATTTATAGAATATAAAAAGGTTTATAACATAAAATTTAAATTATTTTTTAAACCATTTAATTGTCTTATTAACATCCTTTAAAGTGTTGAAGGAAAATGAAAGTGCATCGCTCATGATGTCGGTAAATTGACACATTACGGGCGACGATTTCATTTTTAAGATAAAAGAGAGGGGGGATTTTAATGTTTTATTTTCCATAAACATGATATAATTATAGTATATTTAAGTTAATATAGTTTTAATTCCATTTTTATGAAGTTATTTGAGGAGATAATAAGAAAATAAATTTAAATTGAAAGGAAAATAAAAGAAAACGAGAGAGGATTTACCTCCTGAATTCTCCTCCTGAGATCCTCCTCAAGGCACATAGGCTTGGTCTTTTGATGATACCAATAGATCTTGGACATAAGGTAGGGACTAGGTAATAGTATTGGGTATAATATAGGCAAGGATCAAAGCTTTAGAGGTGTTAGGAGAAGAGGCTATGAGGGATGGTATTTATAGTGGAGGAGAGGGGTGTTTTCTTATTATTTTAATCATTAGTTTATTATTTTACTCAAGACAAGAAATAATGATGATTATTGTGACTAAATATAGTAATTATATCCTTTTATTTTTATCCAATTGTTCTTACATCAGTTATGACTCAATGAATAGTTTATTTAGCCTATAATATATATATACTGTAAATTACCATATTTCACTATTCGCCAAAAAATTCAAGTAATTTAGAAAAATCCCAAAAAAAATAACCCTAACCATTTTTCAACATGTAGAATTAAAAAAAATCCATTTTATAAAAATAATTTTCTAAATATGAGAAATTTAATTTTTTATTAAAATCATCATTTACTTTGAAAATACGGTTTTAAAAATTATAACTGATTTTATAACACTTTGAAAAATTACTTAATGTCTCATAAAATTATCTTAAAACCATAAGACATCAAAATATTAATTTATGAATACATTTAATGAAAATAAATTTTCTTTTTAATTATTAAATTGATCATAAAATTGTAATTAATTATTTATCACTTATAAAAATACCAACACTTAATTAATAATTTTTAAATCATTTATTTACTTCAAACTATGATATAATTATATCATATTTTCACTTGTAAGATGGATAAATTTTATTTATACTTTGATTGGTATGGTTACTATTCACTTGGCTGATTTACTATTCATAAGGGTCATATTACAATTCATAAGGGTAACAGTACTATTCATAAGGGTAAGTTACTATTCTCCAAAAATTATGTTTGTCCTATCAGACTCCAAATATCTTACTGATCACAATTGTGTATATCATATTTTTGAAATTAAAAATATAGAAGTGGAAAAATTGTGTTTAACAGGTGGGCTATAAAGGTCACATATTATTTAGTAGTTCATTTAATCATGATGTGGCATTATTTTTCCTAATGTGATTTTATGTGACAAAATTATAAGAAGGGAATTTCCATTGATAAAACTTTGAGTCGTTACACATGACAGTCACCCTCTACCAAAACATCAAACTGATTGTGGGAGTTATTCCCTTTGATACCTACCTCAATGGAAACCTTCATACCAGTGTATGTAACCAATGAATAAGATGGGGCCTTTGAAATGAAAGTGTTTGGGCCCAAGGAACCCCAAAAACTCACCTCATCAAACCCCCTGATCCTTGTCCTGCCTGAACTGCCTCATCCCACAAATACCCCTCCTATATTTCATTTCCAATCAAGTTAATCACACTAGTGTTCCCTTTCCCATCAGGTGGATCACCTATTGAGACATTCTGGATTTTCCAAATGCATATTGTCTCAGGCCCTAAGTCCACTAATATAGGTAACTGGACCTCTTAAGCTCTTGGGTTTTGCATCTTGTTTGGGACACCTAGGTCCTGTTTCAGGTGACTGAATATGTCCACCACATTTGGGTTAACCACCCTCTTCCCTACCTCACAATGGGAAGCCTTGGTTACACCGATCACCAAGTGTATATCAGAGGTAGGAATTGTCTCATGTTCCAAGAATTCATGGTGATTATCCCCAATATGTCTCGACTAAGCCACATCATAGACATCACAAATACCCCCCCCCCCACTCCTTTAAGGTTTGCGATTGGTTGAAACTATACTCACGCCAGTATACTGATGCCAAGTGACCAAGATAACCATAGAAAACACAATAATCAGTCCAGGTTTCATAGCATGCCTTATGATTCCAGAGTAGTTCACCTTCAATCTTAATGGTAATGTAGTCTAATAGGCCCTTTGATTCATAAGATTTAACATAAATCCTCAGTGAGACTGGATGTCATACAACATTGGTATGAGAATCCGAGCAGTGGTAGTACCCTAGCATGTTGCCGATCAATCGGAGAATTTCTTGATTATGGAATGGTAAAGGGAGTCTGGGGAGAGAGATCTAGAGCATAGTGACCGAAGAGTCTCTCATCAGGTGAAAATCTAAGGACCATCGAAAAACAAAAAAATGAAAACCCTCTATAGATCGTGGAGAATAATCACAAGTTAAAATTAGGTCATCTTCATTCGAGAAATAGATTTGGATATGATTCGTATCTAAAAGACCAATAATTGCTCAGTCCTACAGATTCCAAGAAGAGTTCACAAACCTGTTTAAGGTGTCGAAGAAGGAATATTTCTTCCCAAACTAGGCCACCATAGTGATATACAAGAGTGATAATTATTCCATGAACTCCAAAGAATAAATTGAGACCAAGATAACTCCATTTGTGCAATATTGAACCTTAGGGATAACTTCGGTTGAATGGAAGTGAGGTAGGGAATAAAAGTCTATGAAAGGGTATAAGTTGGGATTACAAGAAGGAAGCGAACCTGAAGGAGGATCATCCCCCTCCTCAGCCGCAGTGAACTAAGGAGGGGCGGCAGTGCCGCATCCATGACCTACACCATCAAAGAAAAGGGAAGAAAGGTAGATAAGATGACTCCTTTCTTGGTGTATAATCATTATATCATTTTAAACTCTTTTTATAAATAAATTTGGATAAACTTTACATTTAACTAAATCATTTTTGAATTAAAAACAGAGTTAGTCTTTCATACCAATATTGAGGAACTTTCTTAAGACTATATAAAGCTTTAGATAGTTTGAAAACATAATTTTTAAATTTATTATTTTTGAAGCCAAGTGGTTGTTTAACATACACCTCTTCTAAAATTACACAATTTAAAAGAGAACATTTTACATCTAGTTTAAAAGGTTTAAAAAATTTAAAACTTACAATATCTAATAAAATATTAATGGATTATAATTTAGAAATTGGTGTAAATAAATCTTAAAAATAAATTACTTCTTCTTGAAGATAACCTTTAGAAACTAATCTTCCTTTATTTATAACTATATTAATTAAAACAAAATCATTTAATTTTTAATTTTATTCTTTAATATTCCTATTTTATCTTTTCAGTTCCTTGTATAGTTAATCCATTCTCAATATATCACTTTGAAATTTTTCATTTTGAATAGTTAATTCTTTAACTTCATTTTCAATATCAGATTCATAACCAGAACTATAATTATAATCAGAGTGTAACTATTTTACAGTGGTAGCCATCAAATATAGATTGAAAGGTTCCTTTTCACTTTTAGAACCATTAATACTTGATTCTGACTCTTCTGTACAACTCCATCCTTCATGATATTCCTTTTTTTCTTCTTATTGTATTTCTTATCTTTTATATCTTGTTTTAATTTGGGATAGTCTTATTTTATATTCCCCTTTTTCCTACAATCATAGTACATTAATGCGGAAACATCATATTTACTACTTTTACCACTTTTACTAACTTTTCTATTATCAAGAACAAATTTACTACAAACCAATTTAAGAATGGAGAGCTCTTTTTGGAGCTTGATGGAGATTATTCTAGGCTCCATTTATTTTTTATTAAAATTAGAACAATTTCATTTTCATTATTTTTAGTTGTAGGTCATGATCCATTTCTCTCTTTTTTAAATGGTAGTTCATTGAGACACCATTAGTTAAAATTTTATTTCTACAGTTTTTATTTATTATTTTTAATTAATTTTTTTTAAAATAAATTTATTTATTACTTTTTTTATTATTCTATGTAAAAATTTAATTGTAATAGTGTATAAAATATAATTTTAACAATATTTTATGTATTTATGTTCATTCAGTTTCATAGTCATAAAATGCTCTATTTTACAGCACTTTTTAATATATTTAACTTTTATAAAATTATATTTTGTTTAATTGTTTTACAATTGTGATTGTTTTATAATTTCTATACTTAAAATAGTAAATGTTTTATTTTATTATTTCATGAAGAAATATAAATCTTGTTTATCATTTTTTTCAGCATGTATTTAAAAAAATAAGGTAATAGTTATATTATTATATTTTTATACTTTAAAAAGTGTAGTTATGATATTGGAAGAATATACTCTCCTAAAGGATTTATCTTTAATGATATGGGTAATATATTTAAGGATAAATAACATATACCAGTGAAAATTGTATAATAGATACATTATGAGACAATTTCTGCTACTCTAAATTAATCTAGAAACTTCTTTGACTTATGTTCTTTTGTTTTGATCACTAAATATCTTCATCACTTTAATATTCCACCATTGAAGTGATCAAAGAACTCGAGCTACACCGAATTTATACATCATATGCTCATCTATTGTTTTATTTTTTCTTTCATTTATCCATTGTAATTCTCCCTATCATATGTTTTTCCTCTATATTTTGGTTTAATCTTTTCTCATACAAATGATGTCACATTGGGTTATTCCTCCCATATAAAATGAAGGTTGGGTTTTTCCTCCCATAAAAAGGATGGTAGGTTGTGAATCCTTCAAAATTTGTGGTTTATACCACCTTGTGTGAAAAGGGTCCATTTCATCTGTGTGTTATTGTGTTATCATTTCCTTTCAAAAGTGAGGATCTAGTTAATACTAGTCTCCTCATAGATTAGTGGATATTGATGAGAGGACGGTGATCTTGGTGATCCTAGCCTCTATAAAAACATCTTGTGTTATCTATTTTTATTTTCGCTATATTTTTAACATTATTCTAACTCTGATATAATAATATTTTTTTAATAATTCAAGAAAGACTATCCATCCCCCCCAATCACTACCACCACACTAAGGGGCCTAACAATATATACATTAACCAGCGAGGATGTAAGGTCTAGTACCTAGGCATCCACATAAGGGAATAATGTATGAGATAAGGGATGTCATTCCCAGGGTGTCATACCCATCGATCATAGTTTACTAGGAACACAATGATCAGGTTTTCATACTCATTGATCATGGTTTACTAGGGATGTTATACCCAGGGTGTTATACTCATCAATCATAGTTTACTAGAGACTCCATTCCTAGGGTTTTATACCCAGCAATCACAATTTACTAGGGATTCTATTTCTAGGATTCCATACCCATCGATCATAATTTACTAGGGACACCATTCCTAGGTTTCCATACCCACAGTCAACAGATAAGACAATTTAACTAAATCAATTTAGGGGATGTTTTAGTGTCCATGCCAATCCATTTAATTCATGCCATTACCATTCCATTTTTCTTTGGAAAAAGTTCATAATATATACCATGCCCTATTTCCTTATATTCATAATTAAAGTATCGAGTGAAGTTTGATCCATTTCAAATTCCATTAAAACCTCTTATAGCCAAGATAATAATTCACTATTAAACAAAGTCCATGTAATACATTTAAACCATTAACCATGTTAATTAAATAAAATTTAGTGGCGGGAATAAATCATGGTTAATAAGGTCAAGTGACATGGCCAAACCATTCACATTTAATCCTCTGGAATTTAATGTATCATTTACCTAAATTTATCAATTAATGCATTTAAATAATTCACCCCAAGGAGTAATTTAATTAATGATCAAGGACATTAAAAAAATAATGTAATAGAACTTACCTTATGAGGTGGTTAGGTTTGATTTTTTTTACCTTCAACCATGTAAGAGGGTTCTATATTATATTCTAATAATTTAACCTAATTAATTTCATGTTTAAGAAGTGATGCATGGAAATTCCATCATGTGACACAATGGCGTATCTTATAAAAATATAATACTTTTAGGTAAAATTCATAGACCACCTACCTTGTACTTAGGATTATCCACTCATCAAATATTAGGCCTTGATTATATCTGTAATGAGAGAAATCAAATAAATTGTTAAAACACCCTGAAAATAGGGGGAAAGATCTCACATGGAATTAAAAATCCATAAAGTGAGGGAAAATGAAATAAGAAGTAAGAGGAATCAAGATCGAACCAATGCGGATCCAATGTAACTAATGAAAATATATTTCAATCTTAGATTGGGGAGATCCATGGAAGCCTATAGGAGAGGCCAAGGGATGAGTCGAGTGGCCTGGGTGCTGGAGAAATGAGGGAGCAAGAGGATGAAGAAAATAAATAAGAAGGAAGGGTGGAAAGTTAATTTACAAACCTTTAATGAGTCATCAAGATTTACTAACTGTGTTCCAACCTTATAGTGCCACTACCTAAGTGGTACTAACCATGTGGGCTAGGGTCATAGTTTGAAAAACTGTTTTCATCCCATGTGGAGCTATTTTCCAAGTGTTAAACCCCCCTCACATAGTTAGGCACACGGTTAGACAAACCATGAACCAATCATGTGGTCCAATTTCAATTTATTGTAGAGGGTTTCAAGGTTAACTAGGTCACATTTCATGGTTAAAAAAATTGTGTCCCTTAACAAAACAAGATGCAAAGTTGTGCCACATGGCTAGTACTAACCATGTGTCAACCATGCACCCTTGTCTGCTTCTCCTGAAACTAAGTCTATGGTGCTCGATGCTCCCTAAACTCATCCAAACACCCAATACACCTCTTAGGACTTAAATTACATCTAAAATAAACACTTATAAGTGATCCAACACTTGAATTTACATTTCAAATCTTGGTTTAAAATTCATCCTATCCAACAAACTAAAAAGTTTGAATTCTTTTGAGAATTCAACTGATCCAAAAACATGGGACCATATAGGGTAATCACCCTAAAAGATTTGGTTGAGCGTTGAGTCGATCATCACATAGATGCATGATAAGTGGGACTAAGACTAATAACCTATATAGACACTCCTAGGGGATATTATTTGGTTAATTCAAATTATCTTTATGAACAATGATGAAGGATTTTAATATGTTTTGGTAAAGAACCTAAAAATAAAATTACCATGGATAACTTATATTGAATCCTAGAGATTCTTATGTTAGTATATGTATATAATTTATGAGTTATTATTCAAAACTCATAGTTTTACCTCAATGAATTTATTAAATTTTGTCCCTAAACATTCTTTTATTTGAATTAATGGCTGGAACAAGGAGGAAATGAGATAATAAAAAGTGTGATGGAAAATGTGAAGATTGTTCAAATGAGCTTCCAAATGGTATGGGACTCGGTGTAAAAAACCTCATAAAAATTCTTATAAACTACCACAAGTTATTAATAATAATAGTAATCTCATTGAACTTCCAAATTAACTAAAAAGGGAGCATCTTTCTATTAAATTATTCATGCATAAACATCCACCCTCCTTCAATGGAATTTCTAATACACTTATTTCTAAGTAATGGGTTAATGTGATTGAAAATATATTTTCCATCCTCCAGTACTCAGAGCATGAAAATGTCATTTTATTTTTTATCGTTTAGAAGTATAGATTAACTAATGGTCAAGTATCATTGATAATACAATATAAAAGGAGGAATTAGACTCTATGGAATGGGAGGAGTTTAGGAAAGTATTATTTATCAAGCACTTTCCTTGAACTCTTCACACTGAGATGGAGTGTAAATTCCTTGAGCTAAAACAAAAGGAGGATGAATTATTTTCACTTGTGAATCAAACTTCATGGGTCCTATAAGGTATGCCTTTAGTTATATCTCCCAATATGAAAGAAATATTGACTGATTCTTTAGTGGGTTAAAACCAAGTCTTTGAAAGGAATTATCCATAAGAGAATATGGAATCCATAAGGATATTTTTCAATGTGCTATAATAGTGGATATGTAAATTATAGACTCTATTTCTTTTAGGTACAAGAAAAGAAAATTGGAATATCATGGAAGATCTGATAATAATCCCCAAGGGGGAAATAAATTTCAACTGCTTATGTGTCAAAAATGTTTTAGGAATCACTTGGGAAACTACCTCAAGGGATTTGGGAAGTGTTTTAAGTGTAGTAGGGTAGTCTATATTTCACAAAACTATCAAAGTGGTGCTAAGAGGCTAATTAACACCACATAGGAGAAGAAGGCTCCAACCAATGTGCCACCCACACTTCAATAATTCAATTGAAAATATTTTGTGAAATATAAAAATAACTTCCCTAACACCAAATATATTGAAGATAATCGAACTTATCAACCTCTTAAAAAAGAGAGGGGGGGATAAAATATGTTATAACTACTGCTAAAGTGGAGCATTATAATGAAGTGTTGAAAGGTACACTCATTATTCACTATATATCTATAAATTATTTATTTTATTCTAGTTCTTCATATTCCTTTATATCACACAAGTTTTCTAAGAATCTTGATTTACCACCTCAAACAATGGATAATAAACTATCCATGAAAACCCATGGTGGCACAATGACATCATAAAAAATATATAACTATTATCTGATAGAATTTTGTAGGAAGATAATCCTTTTGGATCTAGTTCTTCTTCCATTGGTTGAATTTTATGTGAATTTGGGTATGGATTGGCTATCCCTACATAGATCACATATCAATTTTCTAGATAAAGAGATCTCAATTCATATCCCTAACCATATTATGGTCAAATATTGATGAAAGGATGAGTATGATCTCCCTTTATAATAAAATTTTATAATATGGGTTACTATACCCAATAATGAGGGACTATTATCTCAAATGATTGGAGTTTAAATTAAAACTAATGACATACCTATTTTATGGGGGTATGTTGATGTATTTCTAGATGAAATGTTTGTCCTTCCCCTAAAGCATGAGGTTGAGTTTTCAATAAAGATCATAAATGGATCTATAACTATATAAAATAGTCCTTATATATCATATAAGTTTACTAAACTCATCCTTAATACATTCCATGTAAATTTTTAATGAATCATATTTCTTTGAGGAGGTTGTAGTCCACACATCCACAAACAAAGTTATCGTATTCCCAAAAAAAGGAAAGAATGAAGGTATGTGTTATATAATAATTCTAGAAGCATAAAGAAATAATAAATATCATATATATCATATAAAAATATAAATTTCATCATTATTTATAACCTTGATAGGTGCTCATGGAAGAATGAATGATATCGGTTCGTGAGGTGGTAGTCCGTCGTAGATACGAACGATGATTTTGTATCCCATTTGATGAAAGTGTGTGTGATTGTAGGTAAACAATTAACATAAAAATATCTCACTATATTTAGGGTACTTATTTTATTATATAATCATTAAATAATAATAATTTTTGGGGTGGAGAAAGAAAATAAAACAAAAGTTCTTATTGAAAGATGTTACCTCTTCTTTGGTTAATTCCTTTTAATTTGCACCAAAGGACTAACTTGGTTTGATTTCTAACCAAAGTGAGGATTATAATATGATATGAGGTAATTTGGGAGGTTATTTTGGTAGTTATTGGACGATTCAAAGTGATTTAGAGGTGTGAAGGGGAGAGGAGGGTGAGTGCCCTTTTATAGTGGAGGAGGAGTGGCAATCTTGTAAATATAAAAAGGTAAACACTGTTGAGAGGTCTCTCTTACATCATGTGCCTCAAATAATTGTATTTTTTATACAAGGAATTATATGGTCTAAATATGTCCATAATATGTCTCTTTTCCATGTTTCTATGGTATTTGGACCCTTAAGTTAAAGTTTAACCACTAAGTAAACTCGTTTCTACCTTAATCACTTTAATTAATTTTAATTACTTCCACTAATATTTTTGGTCAAAAAATAAGTTTAACATATTAGAAATTATAAATTATTATGATTACAAATATTTAATCCATTTTTAAAAATCCTAATCGCATAATTGGTAGAATTTAATGAATAATAATCCCACAGATGGGATGAAACAAAGGGTTTTTTAAGTGAAATTGTTCAAAATTTTGAATTGTTTTTATATCCAATATCAATTTTAAATTGATTCCAATGACCTAAATTATATTAATACATGTATAATTGATATAAATATACTTTAAACCCAATGTAAAATATAATTAAATATACAAATAAATGAGATGAAAAGGTAGTTTAAACTTCAGGGTTTTTCACTATTCATCAAAAAATGAAACATCTCAGAAAAATACCAAAAATCCACCCAAAGTAAATTTTGATTTTAAAATTTAAAAAATGAAGTTTATTTTTTCAAATAAAATTTATAAAAGTTTCAAAATTTATATTTAAAATATATTCTCCATTAAAAGGTGGTAAAATTGCCTTTTTTAAAAATACCTCTTTTTATTTATTTAATTGGATTTATTCTTATCTTATGCCTATAAAATATATTGGATGAGTGTCAAAAAAATTATTGAATATATAATATATAAACTTTATTAAATATATTTATAAAAATTGGTTTGTTTAATTTATTGATATTAAATAGTGTTTGTACATAGAGAAATAGTTTTCTTAGAAGTTGAATTTCTTTATTTTCAAATAGTTCTTACATACATCTATAACTAATTGATAACCAAAGGAATAATTTTATATACATGTGTAAATAATATTTTTACACTTTAGTTAATATTATTCATAACTTCCATTCCAACATCTTGGTGGAAACTGTAATAATATTTTAATAACAATATTAATAGTATATTATAATTTGGTAAAACTCAATCATGTGTGTAACGCAAGCTATCAAAGGAACTCATCATTTTGTGTAACATAATCCAAAAATAGTGTTTCATTTACTTTAAACTAATCTAAGTGTCGTGTGTAGTGAAATATCAACTTGGTGTTTTGTACAGATCAATAATAACTTGGTGCTTTCATATAATATAAGCTATATTCAGTGTTGCATGAAATACAGAATTTTGAAAATATTAAATTTATTAAAATATATATATTTCACAAAATATAAGGTTCTTACATTATACCCCCATTAAAATGAATTTATCCCTTGAAATTTGGTTAATTAAAGGTTTAATACTTGAAATTTACTTTCTTAAAAAACCCATAAAATAAAAAATGAATATTAAAACTTCCTTTAAAAAGGGAAAGTTGGAACCATAACAATTACCCAAAGTAACTCATAACTAGGTTTCTATATAGGAGAACATAGGTTGGGAGTAAATATTTTAAATGGAATAAAAGTTTAATTAATTATAGAGAGTAATAAAAATCATTGATTACTAGTAATTGAATGATCAATGGAAAGTTAAGGGCCTCAAAACCATAAATCTATGATGATTTATAAGACCATTAGTTCAATATAAATAAAGGTGTTAGGATAAATATTTTTCAATATACTTTTCCTGGAGTTTAGAAATTATTTTTATGTATAATAACATAAGTAAATATAAAAAATTGGGTAAAACCACGAAAGCGGCACACGACGTAAGGAAGAAAATACATGTAAATCACTGGCCCAGGAACTTGACCCCACGACCACACCCCAAACCCCTACCCACCCTTACCACCCCACTTGAGCATGGGGGAACATAAGTAAATATACTTACTTGATTTTATTCCTTTTCATATGCACAATATCACCCTTTGGTTTTTCCTTTCTAGGTTTCCACTTCATCTCTTACTTTAAGAAATGAAGGAGAATTTTTCATTCTTGAAGTACTAATAGTACATTAGGTAGAATGATAAGTCATTCCATATGTATTTATTTAGTAATACAGAAAAATGGTTAGATTAGTTTATTCAATATTAATAAATCCTCATATGTTGAGATAATAATTTAATATCTAAAACCTCATCTAAAGTTTAACTTAAACCATTCCATAAATGGTAAACCTTATAACCCTTCCAAAAGATAAAAATCCAAAACTTTAGAAAGAAAGTAACTAAATTTCTCAAAATAATTTTAACATAAATCCCCCATATTTAATAAATTATCTCTTGGTCATCACAAAAAAAACATGACCTTCACCGTATATTCTCTTAAAACATGGTAAAAAACTAAATTTCCATAAATCCCTATTGAGAACATGCAAGTTTTCTTATTTCAAATATTATTGGATATATTCCTTAAATCCAAAAAATCCACAAACTTCATCCATGATAGCATAAAACACTTTTAAAAACAAATACTTTATCAGTTCTAAGGTCATCTATACTATCCAAATTACTTTATCCAAATCAATCATCTCTTTATTCAATCTAAACACAATTTTCTCAACATCTTGAACACATTAAGGGTTACGTTCCCTTAACCAAAATACCACCTTTACATTAAATCACTTTATACGACTTCGGAACAATTAAACATATCATTCTCTATCTTTAATGAAAATGATTATATATTTCATGATCCATATGAAATAATCTTTGAATTCCAAAACATATACACTTCAATCATCCAACTTTATTCTTAATCCATTACTCAGGATTCATCATCTTATTCCTTAATAACACTTTCCTAGAATATGAAATATAAATCATTTCTTAAGGTTCCTCAACCTTTATTTAATCATGCTTCTTGAATTTAATGTAAAAAATATTGTTAGAATATCCCATACCTTTCACAAGTCATTTTCGATCTCTTTATCCTCAGTAGTATAACCAATACTCATACCACCTTCCTGATTATCTTCATTATATTTCCACTTAGGACATTGATTTTTATAATTCTCATACTTTACACATACGAAACATTCAATTTTAACCCATTTCCTTCTACTCACCTCTATTGACTAATACTAGAAATCATAGTGTAAAAAACACTTATCATGGCATAAAAACACATAATCATGAAAAATTACTTATATGATGTCTAAATTATGAGACCTTTTTTAAATCTTTGACACCTTAGGATTATCCTTAAAGACTTCCCTATTCATATCCTTATAAATATACCTTGGTATCTCATTAAAATTTTCTCATCTTAGTTTCCAAAGGTTGACTAAACCTTTCCTTTGATACCAATTATAGAAACACAGGATTAACATACATCGATATGACATCATTTTAGATGAATATTCATCACATTACAAAATACATGCTTGGGGAGCATAATAGTTTAGTGTCTTTGGAAATTTTGAAACATAATCTTCTAACTTGGTGAAAGATCTTCAACCTCTACCATTAAGATATTCCCCTTTATTACTCATACTTAAAACCTTTCTTCATAACCTGGGGAAAGGAAACATAAGAAAGGGGTGAGATCAAATGCTCAGTAAGGGTAAATAATAGAGATATGTAAGTATAACATGAGAATAATGGTATTATAACATAATCATAACATTATAATATCATAACCTACATATCAAAGATCATAATCAAGAGTCATGGAATAAAGATCGGTAGTTCATAAGACATGAATCATATGGGAAACAAGAGCATAATCCATGAGAGCATAAAAAATGAATAATTCATTGAATTATGGAATACACATAAGCATATAAAATCCTATGTTAGGGTTACCTACCAAGACCTTCATAACATTTTAGGCTTGGCATAATCACCCATGTACCCACTTTGGGATTGGGATGTCCTTCTATGTACCCTCTTGTTTTAGGCTTAGGATGCCCTCTCGTGTACCCTCTTGTTTCGAGCTTGGGATTCTCTCCTATGTACCCTCTTTTTTTGGTATTGGGATTCCCTTCCAAATAACCTCTTATTTAGGTCTTTGGATTCCCTCCAGTGTACCATCTTGTTTCAGGCTTGGGATTCCCACCTGTGAACCCTCTTGTTTCAGGCTTGGGATTCCCTCTTGTTTACCCTCTTATATAGAGATTGGTATTCCATATCATGTACCCTCTTGTTTCAATATTGGGATGACCTCCCATGTACCAATTTATCTAATAAAAAATTTATCGTTACCCAATGCATTAGATGGAAATATAGGTCTCACTCGTCATATAATGAAATCATACATGAATGTGCCATAATATAACAAAAAATCCATCATATCATGACCCATAAGAAGAGATGGGTTTCATAAACATCATATCATAAATCATGAAATAAAATGGGTATTATAAATATTTCTCATATCATAACTTTTGAAAAAGTTATATTTTTCATAATCATTTCATCGTAGAATAACCTATGAAAGGAAGGGGGTTTCATAATCATTTTATCATGGTATAACCTGTAGAAGAGAAACGGGTTTCATAAAAAAATTGTAATATTAAACATAACACATTAAAATAAATAATTATAATGGTTTCCTTGGATAATATCCCCATTAAAGACGAAACTGTATCAAAGGATTTCAACTTATATAGAGAAGTATTTTGAAAGATCACATGAAGAATTTCTTAAGGAAAATAACCTTTCTGTTAAAATCACTTTTTAAAACATAAATCATTTTAAAAATAATTTTCTTTAAAAAAATACTTGAAAACTTATAAATTAATATTTTAAAAATCATTTAGACATTTCCTAAGTAAAATATCATTTCCTCTTTAAAAAATTATTTTTAAATCATAGAACATTTTGAAAACCTTTTTCCATGAAAATACCTAGAAAACTTATAAAGAAAGATTTGAAAAGAATTTTAAAAAATAAAAAATAAAACATTTATAAAATACTTGTTCATAAAAAATGGGTTAAAATATCATTTAAAAACTTTTTTGAGAAAAAAATTAGAAAACATGTTTTTTGATTGAAACGGGTTTCCGACCATAGAGAGAATTAAAGTCGAATTTTCTTAAAAACATTTTATTATTTATATTAAGTACCAAAGAGTGTAAAATGGTACCATTGCATTAATATATCATTAATAACAATATGATAATAATAATCATGTGATTTATTGAGATATGGATCATAATATTTCATCAATGGAAGCATAATCATAAATAATCCCGATAAGCGATGAGATTGTAGCAATGAACTGTTACCACTTTGGTAACATCTAATCCTAATCCCCAAGAAAGAATAACATTACATGAAGCTTATAATATCATTAAAAGAATTATATTAATTATATAACATGTATAATGGCAGTATATACACCTCATAAAATAAAATAGGTTCATAGCATAATATGTGTCTCAAGGAAGGCAATTTGAGACAAAACTACCTTAATAATTTGGTAAATTTTGAACCGTAACCCCCATGAAAGAGATATAATAAAATGGATATGTAAATACCCATAAATTTAAGGGTAATAATCATATAATAAATTCATGGTTAGTATATACACCACACAAATTAAATGAGTGGTGGATAATTCATAAGTCTCTCAAAAATAAAAGTGAGACTTGAAAACCTCTTACTACTTGAGTAACTTTTGAATCATGAGATCCGTGAAAGAATAACATCAATTGAAACATTTAATATAATTAAATAAATAAAATTCATGATATAAAATTTCATATGGTATCATATACACCACACAACCAGAATAAGTGGTGAATAAAGCATATATCTCACATAAATAAAAGTGAGATGAGAAAACCCTTACCTTAACTCCGGAATTTATTTGTACATGTTCAAAACTCATGTAAAATAAATATAAGTTTATTATAAATCTACCAAATAACCATATTCTCTTATATCATACCATATATGGTTTCATTATTACATTATATTACCCATTTATTAACAATTCTGTGTTAATGTTATGTTTTGAGTAATATCCTCTTTCTTTTTCATATATGTTTTGACTTGTTATTTTTGAACCACTTACTTAGATCATTATTTACTTATTTATAAAATGTAAAACATGATTTTAATATCATATATATTCATTATATAAATATTTATAATAATCTATAAAATATGGAAATATGAAATGGAATACACCGTTCATGGAGACGGTAGGTCATACATACGCATGAACACTATTTCTGTTTTCTTATCGTATTGAAAAAAATAAAGTAAATGGAATATATATGTGTGTGTATGTTTGTGTGTATATTATAATTAATGTAGAATTATTATTTTATATATATCATAAAATTTTACCAAACATCTCCTTGATACATTCCATGTAAAGTTTGAAATAATCACATCTCTTTGAGGAGGTGGTAGTCTGCACGTCAATAAACGAAGTTATCATATTCCCAAAAAATGTAAATCATGAACTTATATGTTATATAATAATTATATAAGTGTAATTAAGTCATAAATATCATATATATATATATATATCATATAAAAACAAAAATTACATCATTATTTCTAACCTTGAGTGGTGGTAATGGAAGAACGAAGGATATCAGTTCGCAAAGTGGTGGTATGTCATAAACACGAACGATGATTACGTATACCATTTGATGGAATTGTGCGTGAGTATAGGTCAAACACTTAACATAAAAACATCTCAATGTATTTAGGATACTTATTTTATTATATGATCATGAAATAATAATAATTTTGGGGGTGGAGAAAGAAAATAAAATAAAAGTACTTGTTGAAGGATGCTGCCTATTCTTTGGTTAATTCCTTTTGTTTTTCACCGAAGGACTAACTTGGTTTTCTTTTTTCCCAAAGTAAGTATTATGGGATGAGATTAGGGAAGTTTTGATATTATTTTTTTAGGGTTGGTATGATCCAAATTTTTTTGAGAAGTGTGAAGGAGTGAGGGGGGTGAGTTCCCATTTATAGTGGAGGAGAAGTGGCATTCTTGTAAATATAAAAAAATTAACACTATTGAGAGGTATCCTTAAATTATGTGCCTCCAATAATTTTTTATTTTATATAAAAGGTATTATATTATATAAATATTTCTATAAAATATCTTTTGGACATTTTTATATGGTATTTGGGCCTTGAGTTAAAGTTTAACGCCTAAGTAAACTCGTTTTTACCTCAATCACTATAGTTAATTTTAATTACTTTCACTGATATTTTTGGTACAAAACTATGTTGAACTTATTAAAAATTATAAATTATGATTATTTTAAATATTTAATATATTTTTACAAATTCTAATATTATAATTGGTATAAATTAATTAAAAATAATCACGTACATGGGATGAAACAATGTGTTTTTAAAGTGAAAGTGTTCAAAAAGTTCGAATTGTTTTTATATCTAATTTCATTGTGAAATTGATTAAAATGATATAAATTATATTAATATATTTATAATTGATCTAAATATACTTTAAAACTAATTTAAAATATAATTAACTATGTAAATAAATTAGATGAAAAAGCAGTTTACAATTCAATGTTTTTCACCATTCATCAAAAAATGAAACTTCTTATAAAAATACCAGAAATTAACCCAAAGTAAATTTTGATATTAAAAGTTAAAAAATGAAGTTTATTTTTTAAAAAAATTTATATAAGTTTCAAAAATTATATTTAAAATAGTTTCTCTATTAAAAGTCAGTAAATTTACCTTTTAGAAAAATACCTCTTTTATTCATATAATTGGATTTATTCTTATCTTATGCCTATAAAATCTGTTGGATGAGTGTAAAAAGATTTTATTGAATATATAATATGTAAATTTTATTAAAAAAATCATTAAAATTGTTTTGTTTAATTTATTGAGATAAAATAGTTTTTGTACATAGTGAAATAGTTTTCTTAGAAAATGAATTTCTTTATTTTCAAATAGTTCTTACTTTCATTCTTAACTAATTGATAACCAAAGGAATCATTTTATATACATATTTAAATAATATTTTCATACTTTAGTTAATATTATTCATATCTTCCATTATAAATTCTAGGTGGTAACTATAATAATATTTTAATAACAATATTAATTGTATATTGTAGTTCGGTAAAACTCGGCTTTGCGTGTAATGCAAGCTATCGAAGAAACTCAAAATTATGTGTAACACAATAAAAATATAGTGTTGGATTTATATCAAGATAATATAAGTGTTGTTTGTAGTAAAATATTTACTTGTTTTTTTGTATAAAGCAATAATAACTTGGTGCTTTCATATAACACAGGCTATATTTAGTGTTGCATAAAATCAAAAATATTAAAAAGATTAAATTAATTCAGAAAAAAAATATTTCACAAAATCTCAGGGTGTTATAGGTTTGGGATGCCTTATTATACATAATGATATGGTAATTGTTTATGCATCACAATAATTAAACACTCGTGATCAGAACTGCCCAACTAATTATTTGGAGTTGGCAGCGGTAGTCTTTTCATTGAAAATTTGGTGGCATAATCTCTAGGGTGAGAAGTGTGATATTTATACTGACCATAATATCATAAAGTATATATTTACACAAAAAGAGCTAAAAATTCACCAAATTAGATGGTTAGAATTGATCAATGACTATGAATTCTCAATACATTACCACCCTAGGTAGGAAAACAAGGCGGTTGATGCCCTGACTAGAAAGGATCATTCTATCTAATCCATGATGAGGATTGAAAAAGATTAAATACTCATGGATTTAAAATGTATGAATCTTAAAATCATGAAAAAGAAAAATCCTATATTTCCCAAATCATTTCTCAACCATCCATTCATGAGAAGATAAAATAAGCCCATAAAGATGATGCAAAACTATAGAAAAAGGTAATGAGTATTCTAGAGTTTAACTATGATAAAGATAGAGTTATAAGTTTTGGAACCTGAATGTGTGTCCCATAAAAATTATAAAATAAGAAGGAACATTTGTATTATGATAGTATCTCATCCTTATTTATTCATTCAGGAATCATGTAGATGTATAGATATCTAAAACAATTCTTTTGGTGGGATAACATGAAGAGGGAAATAGTGGAATACACATCTTGATGCTTAGTATGCTATCAAGTTAAGGTTGAATGAAAAAATTCTAAGGTTATGTTGAACCATTACCTATAACAATATATAAATAGTAAAATAATTTCATATTTTTTTATGGGACTCCCCAAAACATCTAAGGTTTGTAATGTTATTTGTGTTTTAGTCGATCATCTTACAAATTCAGTTCATTTTATCGCCATCCAAGAATATTTCTCTCTTAACTATATCTCTAAGATATACATAAGAGAACTGCTAAGACTATATGTGGTTCCATTTTCCATTGTATATGATCAAGATCCAATTTTTTCCTCTATATTCTAGAAAATACTTCCAAAATACTTGGAGACAAATTTGGGTTTTAGCACTTCTTATCACCCTCAAACTAATGTCTAATCTAAGAGGACCATCCAAACTCTAAAGTATATGTTGAGATATTATTTGATAAAATTCCAAGGATATTGGGATCAACACATTCCCTTGGTAGAGTTCTCATATAATAATAGTTTCCATTCTATTATTCAGATGGAATAATATGAGGCTCTGTATGGAAAGAGATGTAGGACTCCAACAAGTTAGGATGAAGTTTGGGAGAGGAATCTTATAGGTCCTGACCTTGTCCAAGAAATGGTGGAGAAGGTTCAATACATTCATTGGCATATAAAATAATCAAAAATTAAATAGAATAGATATGTATATAATCATTTATGAGATCTAGAGTTTGAAGTTACAGACAAGGTATTCCTTTGGATATCTCCATGGAAGCAAGTTATGAGATTTGGGAATAAAGGGAAGGTGATCCCTAGGTACATCATTCCTTTTGAGATCCTTGATCATGTTGGGGTAGTAGATTATCTCTAGAAATAACTCTTGAAATCTCCTAAGTACATAATGTATTCTATGTATCTCTTTTGAGAAAATATATACCAGAACCATCACATGTACAAAATTCATAAGTCATGTAACTAGAACATGATATCACATGTGAGGAACAACCATTTGAAATTCTGGATTGAAGAGACATGGTGTTTCAGAATAAGACCACTCATATTTTAAAAATTATGTAGAGGAATAATTAGTTTTAAGAAGTTTCATGAGAACCAAAGGATGTTATGATAAAAAATTACCCTCTGCTATTTTCCTATGTGTAATAAAATTTTAAGGATGAAATTCCTTTAAGGGGGGTAGAGAATAACAACCTGGAATTATATACTTCATAAAACTAAATTTATGTTCGATAACTTTCATTACACACTAAACTTAATGATAAAAAATCATAAAATATTAAGATAAAATTATTAATAAATCTATAATAAAGACTAGTATGGAAAACCATTAAATATTTAGAAGGTAAATAATTAATATGAGTTAATATTGAGAAAGTTTATTTTCAATAAAATACATTTTCTTTGAATTATATATTTTCTTTTAAAATATAAATTTACTAATTTTTTAAATTAAATTTTATAAAATAAAATTTATTTTTTAATTCCCCACATCAAATTTTACTTAGTATGAGTTTTTTTTATCTTAAAAGGTTGATCTTCGGTCGAAAAATACGGTTTTTGAAAAAAATATAATTTTTATGATTTTATCATTTAATAATAAAAAATATATTTAATTAATAACATTATGAATGTTAAAATATTATTTGATCCTATAATACTATTTAAAATGTTTTTTAAACTAAATTAAAATTTTACTTTAATAAAAAAATGTTTTTGGTCTTTTCCTATAATTACGTGTTTAAATGGTGAAATTTAGTTTTGTATTACCTTGAAAGCTTCTTATATTTTATTTGTTTTATAATAAATCAATTTATGTTAATAAAATTAGTATCCAAGATAATTTTATCTTATATGTGAATTTAAATCTTAAAAATGTTTTTTTCTAAAAATTGTTTTTACTCGATTAAGTGTGTTTATTTTAAAATTAACTTTTCACGCCTATAGAAATTTTATGTGTTAAAATGATTTTAAAATTTGAAATCATAAGGTTCTAATTATGTAAAAGGGTTCAATATTCATTTTGTTTATTAATGTTTATTACTAAGGTTAAAAATTAATTACCATGGTAAAAGTTAATTTGTGTAAAAGGTTAAATGTAAAAAAAATTAATCAATATTACCTAATATAAAAATGAATTTATGAGATGGTTTTTAACATCATATTATTTCACTCCCCCTCTTTGTCCAATTTTGATCCATTGACCCTTTAATAGTGTCATGGCATTATTGAAAAATGGTGTATCTTTATAAAAGGATACAACTTCCACCCTTCTAAGTTACACATCACCTTCAAATTCCTACTTTAAAATCTACCATTACACTATCCCTAAAACCCTATTACACCTATATAATATTATTTTCACCCTAATTTTACTTAATGCTTTCACTTCCAGGGATTTTTTCAAGAGAAAACTCTAGCTTCCAACGTGAGTAATACCTTCTCTTAGCCTTTTCTTTTATTATAATTCTTCCTAAAATACTTTCTAAAATTGTTAAAATAATGAAATAAGTATAATTATTATTCTAAAATGTAATTATATTAATTATAAAACAAATATTCAATCATTTCCATCCACTAAGAAAACAAAAAAACATCGATCGTGCTAATTTTCAAACTACCACCTCCATGACGTGATGCGGTTTGTTTTCCATCATTGTATCTCAATGATAGTACCAAGGATGGATTTTATGAATAAATTGGTTTTATATTTCACAAATAAAAAAATTAAATGATCATTTTTTCATATACCATCATTCTACCCATTCATTTAGAAATGGCAATGTTAATCTTGTGTGCATGTGGACTACCGCCTCCACGGACAATGAATTTCATTTTTCATAATCACCCATCTTGGATGGTTCTAAGAATGAGTTTAATGAAGACATATTATACTTATGAAATTTTTAGTATTAAATCAAATTTATATTAATAATATATAAAATAATTTACTCATTCAATCATTATAACACGCTCTTGTTTAGGTTGTTTTTACCACATACATGAGTGATGTTGTAATGTTTATGTCATAGATAATTAAGGAATGATATATTCTAGTAACAATGTGTAATAATAATTCATTAAATATTTCCAAATGAAAGTGGGATACAAACCATGATGCCACCATGTTACTCCCAAGTCACCACCATAAACCCAACAATATCCACTTCCAAACGAAGAGTGGTATCCCACCAACCTGCAAGTCATAACCTCAAAACCTACAGAAAACATGAAGACTATATACCCAAAAACATAAGTATATAATTTTGATCCAAATTCATATAGGATTACACCCTAATTCTATTAAATTAATTTTTATAAAGAAACCAGGTCCACTAGTTTTAAATTAATAGAAAAATAAATTTTCATTTCCTTTACACAAAACAGAAGGAAACAAACAATGCCTTATATATTTTTCTAAAATGAATTTTTTATAAATCATGCCTCAAATATAATTTACCAAGGTATATTAATTATAAAATATAGATATTTACCTTTAAAACAATTTACATTTTAAAGAAACTAAGGTAACCCTTCTTTTTCCATTTAAAACATCACTTTTGAAAAACAAACCATTCACATAGGTTTAAAACATTTTCAAAATAATTTTTTAACAAAGGATTCCATTTAAATCAACACCTTTTTTCATTTAAATATTTAACACACACACTCCTCAAATATGATTAATAAACAAAGGGAAAACATAATAAAATTCAAAACCATGGAAGTTTATAAAATAATGACAATAAATGGATGGAGAAAAATTAGTCAGCACCAAGACTAAATCACAAGAAAGATTAATACATTAAATCACACTCTATCCAAGAAATAAAAAATATACATGACAATAACCAATAAAGAGCCATAAAATAGATACATATCATGAGGAAACTTCTTAGGGACTAATGAGACAAGTAATTCACATACAAAAGTGGAACCAACTTCCATGAGGTTAACGTTTGCACATCCTACAACCCAAATCACTCTCAACTAGTCTCATCCATAAAACCCCATAGCCAATTCATAACATTCAACTAGGGTATAATAGTCAGTGAAAATTTTTAAAATATCGTAGTCAATTTCACTTAACTCCCCACTTAGTATCCTAGGGTTCCTCATGTCATAGATAACAGAGGTGTACCACGTCAATCCAATGTCAATCACTTAAAAAACAGTAATTCCAGAGGAAATATAACATCCCAATCAAATACATCCCACCTCCAACACACACCCTTCAATATGATCCCTAACCCAAACCACATAAACATGAATCACAATTCATGTAACTAATATTACATTCTCAAAAACATAGACAATAGGTAATAACGAGGCTGGAATAGGGTGTAAACAATATATAAAGCAAATGACATCATGAAAGGTTCTAATTGTGCCTTCTTTTTATACATAGAAATGATATGCATTGGAGATACCTTTTTAAAACCATTTATAACCCAACACAATTACAAGGTAAATCACACATAACACCAAAACACAATCAAGGTAAAAACCTTGGAAATCCTCTTTCAAAATCACCTTTAAAAACAAGATAAATTCCAAAAAACACATAAACAACATCAAATTATCAACATGATCAATCAAACAAATGATTTATCCAAAACAACTAACCCAAAAGGGAACACACACTACTTTTCAAAGCTTGAAAAGGCTTTTAAAACATGAACACCCTTGATTTATAAAACTAAATTAGCCTAAATAACCATAAACCAATCTCTTTTATCATTTAAAACCATCAAAGACATTTCATCAAACACTTATAATGCACAACACGCCGTTTTAAAATATAATTCCATTAAATCTCAAAATTAACCCTTATTTTCCAAAGTAAAAAACCCAAACGAACATGCAAAAACTTTAATAATTTAAAATATATATCATATACATCATTAATTTAATTCAATAACACATTTAAAACACCGATCATCCATGGAATTCTTTAATAAAAGGAATCAGAATGGAAACACATGCCTTCAACAATACAACCATATCACCTTCAGTAAAAATCACTAGAAAAGGCCTCAATAGGTGGATCACAATACTTAGTAACTAAAACTAAAAATTATAACAAACCTATACAAAAAAATAGGCCACCCATGGCTACTAGGATTTGAGTTGATTTAATAAAATGAAATAAACTTTCAAGAGAAGTAATGATAATACCTTAACTTTCAATCTGAATGAGATCCCGCCAAGAAATCACTCAAAATTAATCTTGGAGGGGATTGGGAAGAGTAGATAATCCCTTGGAAGGATTCTAGGATGGGGTATATTTAATGGGGTGCCTTATAGGATAATACCTAAATAAAAATAAGGATAAAAGACCAAAATAACCAAATCTAAGCAGGCGGCATGGTTTACTTACACAGTTTACCAAAATGTGTGGTGACCATATAGTCCCCGCTATTTAAGAAAGTATAGTTCACATGGTTTACCCACATGTTTTACCAAATTATGTAGTGGTCATGTGATCACCACAATCCAAAAAATCATCAGATGGTGCATGGTTTCTTAAATTGTATGCTCAACCATGTGGCCCTAAAAAAGTTCCAAAAACTTAAAAGTTTCACCCCGTGACTTTAATGCCTTGTATTTTTTGTGTATTATTTTTAGATATTATATGGATTATTTTCAAGAATAGGTACTGATATGATTTGTGATTCTGAGGCCCTATGTTCCTGGAATAAATATTTGAAATATATTAAATATCACATGTGTGTAGTTTTCCTCAAAAAATGGAATAACTCCCGAATGGGGGCCCGTATCAGAAATATAAGGGAATCATTGAGTTCGAAGTGTGTTTTTTACCCTAAGCGCTACATAATATTTGTTAGTGTGGGCTGTTTGTGAAAATTTCATCGTGGTCATATTTAAATGAAATAAATTAAATAATTTTTTTATTTTTTTATTCGTGACACAACGACTGAAATCTAATTTAACTATACGGCTATGGAAACTGTCTTAGGGTTGGCTGCTAAACCCTAGGGACCTGGGAGATATTGGAGGAGAGAATTCATGGTGAACGATGATGGGTCGGGATCAGATCGTGGATCGTTGCACCAATGGAGTTGGGGGATCTCATCAGTAATGGAAACCTATTCGTTCTTTATCAATGATCGATCAAAACTCTAGGTAGGATGTTTTTCTTTATGATTTTCATGCCGTTGTTCAATATTATATGAACATAGATCAAATAATGAACATAATTGATACGCACATCACTGATATAATTAATTTGATGGAATTTTTTATTTATTCATTGATTTGTCCCTCTTCATTCATATTTTTCTATGATAACAAATCAAGGAAAAATGAACAATGGATGTGGTTTGTTCCTCACTTTTATGACTTGTGGTTTTCTCCCTCCATTCTTCACACATTCATCATGGGCATTTTCTTTTGACCCACGGTTCGATGAATACATGGTATTCGATCATTGCATGATCATTCTTCAGCATAATAGATTGATACTGTGGGTTTGGTTCATGATCTATGGTTTGATCAAGGTGTGATGGTGGTGGTGGATGATCAGGAGTGGAACGGATAGATTTTTGGTACTCGTTCTTCCTTGTTTTGATGAACAGTGATAATTTTTCTTGATGGATTATTTTTTGAGTGGATTTGGAAGCCATAATCTTGATATCTAGAAACTAGAGGCCCAAAAAACCCTGATCTATAGGTTATGGCAAGGTTGGAATCTCTAGAGAATCGTAGGATGGCACGGAAGTAGATTTGAAAATCATGAGGAATACATTGTGTAATCCGATGTTACACACCATGTGGGACTCCCTGGTTACGGTTCTAAGGTTCCTGCCAAAGTTAATTATTATATGTTGTGGGACTCATTCATATGTCATGTTACCCCTTCTATGAGTCTAGGAATATACTTCAGAGAGTACACAGACATAGGAAAAAGTACATGTCCAAGTGACACGTTGTGTACTTGGATACGTACACAGCTTAGCATACATGGGATGGTACATGGACATGGCCAGTTTTGGAGTTGGTGGCCTAGAACCAAATACTTTATACTTTGTGATAAACTTGTATTCATGGATTTGAATATTAATAAATACCTTATCACATCTTGATTGTTCTTTTACGTAAAAATTCACATGATAATGTCCTAAGGATAAGTGTTTCACTAAAGGGTCGTAGCAGATCCCTGTTATGATGAGAACCTGGAAGTGCCATAACATTATTCTTGAATATATGTTCTATAGTCAGATAATTTTATTTGAGGGACACAAATAATACAGTCCATTGGGGTTGAGGACTCATAAAACTTTGAGGCACCTTTTCATGGTGTCCATCCTTGGTAATATCCAAGAGGATTTATAAGAACGAGACCCGCCAGAAGGAAATACACATTTCATAGTGTCATTGGAGGTTCCTATTTGAGAACGTGTGTATTGGTCCTTATACTTTAAAATTATTATTAATGGGTATTAAAAATTTCAAACTTAGATGTGTTAATGAAAAATGTGATGACATGCTATTCGCAGTGAGGTAGGATATGTTAGGTGTGTCACGGGTAATATTGTATTAATAGATAATACGAGAAAGGATTTGTCCTTTCTGTTCCATAACATAAGTTGATATCTTGGTCCCTTTTATGGAATTGATATAGCATGATAAATCCATATCCATGGTGAGGAATGGGTGAGTTCAATTATTGGAAGTCAAAAAAAAGTATAATCGAGCACATGGGTTGATGGCACTAGCATGTAACCCGCTTGATTGGAGATATCAAGACAATGGGATTACATTACATGGTAAGCGTTCGTATGAGGTGAAATGTCATTGTGGCATTAACTTCTTTATCTATGGTTGTCTGGGCATGTTTCCAGATTATAACCTTATAATTTAGGTAGGCTCTTCCTAATGCCACTGAGAAAGAGGCCTAGAGGGTCACGCACTAAGTGTATCCTAGTATCTCGGTTAAATATTCATTTAACAAATTGAATAAATATTATTCTTAATTGGGTTTAATAATTATTCAAGGATTCCTGATCATATTTACTTCGACACTAGTTATTTTAGAGATTATATTTTGGGTGAAATAATATATTTATTAGTGAGTAATGTAGTGATATTTATTTAATAAATAAATAGTCATTATTCAAGGTCTGATAAATGTGGTGGAGGAAATAAAGAAAACAGAAAAACAAAAGTACACACCATGTATATTAATATACATGTCGTGTAGTTTTTTTAGGGATTTTTGAGAAATAATATTATTTATTTAATTAAATAATATTAGGTGTAATTTTTTTGGTGCATGTCACGTGATAATAATAGTAACATTTTATTATTAGACATGGCATTTTACTAAGAATTAAATGAAATGAATAAATTCCTTTTGGTAATTAATTCATTTTCTTATTATAAGTAATATAAATCTCAATTACATTATTCTCATTAGGCCTAGCCATTCTCATTAGGCCTAGACTTTCATTTTATGTACTTATGTTCATTCAGTTTCATACTCATAAAATGCTCTATTTTTCATCACTTTTTACTATATTTAATTTTTATAAAATTATATTTTGTTTAATTGTTTTAAAATTTTGATTGTTTTAGAATTTATATACTTAAAATAGTAAATGTTTTATTTTATTATTTCATGAAGAAATAGAAATCTTGTTTATCATTTTTTCAGCTTGTATTTAACAAAAGAAGGTAACAGTTATATTATTATATTTTTATACTTTAAAAAGTGTAGTTATGATATTGGAAGCATATACCCTCCTAAAGGATTTATCTTTAATGATATGGGTAATCTATTTAAGGATAAATAACATATACCAGTGCAAATTGTATAATATATACATTATGAGACAATTTCTGCTACTCTAAATTAATCTAGAAACTTCTTTGACTTATATTCTTGTGTTTTGATAACTAAATATCTTCATCACTTTCATATTCCACCATTTAAGTGATTAAAGAACTCGAGCTACACCAAATTTATACATCATCTTCTCATCTATTGTTTTATTTTTTCTTTCATTTCTCCATTGTAATTCTTTCTATCATATGTTTTTCCTCTATATTTTTGGTTTAATCTTTTCTCATCTAAATGATGTCACATTGGGTTATTCCTCCCATATAAAAGGAATATTGGGATTTTCCTCCTATAAAAAGGATGGTAGTTTGTGAATCCTTTAAAAGTTGGGGTTTATACCACCTTGTGTGAAAAGGGTTCATTTCATATGTGTGTTATTGTGTTATCACTTCCTTTAAAAAGATAGGATCTAGTTAATACTAGTCTCCTCATAGATTAGTGAATATTGATGAGAGGACTATTATCTTTGTGATCCTAACCTCTATAAAAACATTGTGTGTTATCTATTTTTATTTTTGCTATATTTTTAACATTATTCTAACTCTGATATAATAATATATTTTTTAATAATTCAAAAAAGACTATTCATCCCCCCCCAGTCACTACCACCACACCAAGGGGCCTAACAATATATATATTAACCAGTGAGGATGTAAGGTTTAGTACCTAGTCATCCACATATGGGCATAATTTACGAGATAATGGATGTCATTCCCAGGGTGTCATACCCATCGATCATATTTTACTAGGGACACCATGCTCAGGTTTTCATACTCATAGATCATAGTTTACTAAGGATGTTATACCCAGGGTGTTATACTCATCAATCATAGTTTACTAGAGACTGCATTCCTAGGGTTTCATACCCAACAATCACAATTTACTAGGGAGTCCATGTCTAGGATCCCATACCCATCGATCATAATTTACTAGAGACACCATTCCTAGGTTTCCATACCCACAGTCAACAGATAAGACAATTTAACTAAATCAATTTAGGGGATGTTTTAGTGTCCATGACAATCCATTTAATTCAATCCATTACCATTCCATTTTTAGTTGGAAAAAGTTAATAATATATTTCATGCCATATTTCCTTATATTCGTAATTAAAGTATTGAGTGAAGTTTGATCCATTTCAAATTCCATTAAAACCTCTTATATCCAAGAGAATAATTCACTATTGAACAAGGGCCATGTAATACATGTAAACCATTAACCATGTTAATTAAATACAATTTAGTGGCAGGAATAAATCATGGTTAATAAGGTCAAGTGACATGGCCATACCATTTGCATTTAATCATCTGGAATTTAATGTATCATTTACCTAAATTTATCAATTAATGCATTTAAATAATGCACCCCAAGGGGTAATTTAATTAATGATCAAGGACATTAAAAAAATAATGTAATAGAACTTACCTTATGAGGTGGTTAGGGTTGATTTTGTTTACCTTAGACCATGTAAGAGGGTTCTAGATTATATTCTAAGCATTTAATCTAATTAATTTCATGTTTAAGAAGTGATGTATAGAAATTCCAGCATGTGGCACAATGGCGTATCTTATAAAAATATAATACTTTTAGGTAAAATTCATAGACCACCTACCTTGTACTTAGGATTCTCCACTCGTCAAATACTAGGCCTTGATTATATATGTAATGAGAGAAATCAAATAAATTGTTAAAACACACTGAAAATAGGGGAAAGATCTCACATGGAATTAAAAATCCATATAGTAAGGGAAAATGAAATAATAAGTAAGAGGAATCAAGATCATACCAATACGGATCCAATGTAACTAATGAAAATATATTTCAATCTTAGATTGGGGAGATGCATGGAATCCTAGAGGAGAGGACAAGTGATGAGTCGAGTGGCCTGGGTGCTTTAGAAATAAGGGAGGAAGAGGCTGAAGAAAATAATTAAGGAGGAAGGGGGGAAAGTTAATTTTCAAATCTTTAATGAGTCATCAAGATTTACTAACTATGTTTCAACCTTATGGTGCCACTACCTAAGTGGTACTAACCATGGGGGCTAGGGTCATAGTTTTAAAAACTGTGTTCATCCCATGTGGAGCTATTTTATAAGTGTTACAACCCCCTCACACAGTTAGGCACACGGTTAGACAAACCATGCACCAATCATGTGGTGCATTTGAAATTTATTGTAGAGGGTTGCAAGGTTAACTGGGTCACCTAGCATGGTTATATAAATTGTGTCCCTTAACAAAACAAGATGCACAGTTGTGCCACATGGTTAGTACTAACCATGTGTCAACGATGCACCCTTGTCTGCTTCTCCTAAAACTAAGTCTATGGGGATCTATGCTCCCTAAACTCATCCAAACACCCAATACACCTCTTAGGGCTTAAATTGAATCTAAAATAAACACTTATAAGTTATCCAACACTTGAATTTATATTTTAAATCTTAGTTTAAAATTCATCCCATCCAAAAAACTAAAAAGTTTCAATTCCTTTGAGAATTCAACAGATCCAAAAACATGGGACCATACAGGGTAATCGAACTAAAAGATTTGGTTGATCATTAAGTCGATCATCGCGTAGATGCATGATAAGTGGGACTAAGACTAATAACCTATATTGACACTCCTAGGGGATATGATCTGGTTAATTCAACTTATCTTTATGAACAATGGTGAGGGATTTTAATATGTTTAGGTAAAGAACCTAAAAATTAAATTACCATGGATAACTTATATTGAATCCTATAGATTCTTATGTTATGATATGTATATAATTTATGAGTTATTATTCAAAACTCATAGTTTTACCTCAATTAATTTATTAAATTTTGTCCTTAAACATTCTTTTATTTGAAGTAATGGATGGAATAAGGAGGAAATGAGCTAATAAAAAGTGTGATGGAAAATGTGAAGATTGTTCGAACGAGCTTCCAAATGGTATGGGAGTCGGTGTAAAAAACCTCATAGAAATTCTTAGAAAGTACCACAAGTTATGAATAATAATAGGAATCTCATTTAACTCCCAAATTAACCAAAAAGGGAGCATCTTTATATTAAGTTATTCATGCATAAACATCCACCCTCCTTCAATGGAATTTCTAATACACTTATTTCTGAGTAATGGGTTAATGTGATTGAAAATATATTTTCTATCCTCCGGTACTCAGAGCATGAAAATGTCATTTTATTTTTTATCGTTTATAAGTATACATTAACCAATGGTCAAGTCTCATTAATAATACAATATAAAAGGAGGAATTAGAATCTATGGAATGGGAGGAGTTTAGGAAAGTATTATTTATCAAGCACTTTCCTTGAACTCTTCACACTAAGATGGAGTGGAAATTCCTTGAGCTAAAACAAAAGGAGGATGAATTTTTTGTCACTTGTGAATCAAACTTCATGAGGCCTATAAGGTATTCCTTTAGTTGTATCTCCCAATATGAAAGAAATATTTACTGATTCTTTAGTGGGTTAAAACCAAGTCTTTGAAGGGAATTATTCATAAGAGAATATGGAATCCATAAGGATATTTTTCAATGTGCTATAATAGTGTATATGTAAATTATAGACTCTATTTCTTTTAGGTACAAGAAAATAAAATTGGAATATCATATAAGATCTGATAATAATCCCCAAGGGGGAAATAAATTTCAATTGCTTATGTGTCAAAAATGTTTTAGGAAGCACTTGGGAAACTACCTCAAGGGATTTGGGAAGTGTTTTAAGTGTAATAGGGTAGTCTATATTTCACAAAACTATCAAAGTGGTGCTAAGAGGCTAATTAACACCACATAGGAGAAGAAGGCTCCAACCAATGTTCCACCCACACTTCAATAATTCAATTGCAAATATTTTGTGAAATATAAAAATAAATTCCCTAACACTAAATATATTGAAGATAATCAAACTCAACAACCTCTTAAAAAAAGAGAGAGAGGGGATATAATATGTTATAACTACTGCTAAAGTGGAGCATTATAATGAAGTGTTTCAAGGTACACTCATTATTCACTATATATCTATAAATTATTTATTTTATTCTAGTTCTTCATATTCCTTTATATCATACAAGTTTTCTAAGAATCTTGATTTACCACCTCAAACCAAGGATAATAAACTATCCATGAAAACCCATGGTGGCACAATGATATCATAAAAAATATATAACTATTCTCTGATAGAATTTTGTAGGAAGATAATCCTTTTGGATCTATTTCTTCTTCCATTGGTTTAATTTTATGTGAATTTGGGTATGGATTGGCTATCCCTACATAGATCACATATCAATTTTCTAGATAAAGAGATCTCAATTCATATCCTTAATCATCTTATGGTCAAATTTTGATGAAAGGATGAGTATGATCTCCATTTAGAATAAAATTTTATAATATGGGTTATTATACCCAACAATGAGGGACTCTTGTCTCAAATGATTGGGGTTTAAATCAAAATTAATTACAGGCCTATTTTATGGGGGGATGTTGATGTATTTCTAGATGAAATGTTTGTCCTTCCCCTAAAGCATGAGGTTGAGTTTTCAATCAAGATCATAAATGGATCTATAACTAAATAAAAGAGTCCTTATATATCATATAATTTTACCAAACTCATCCTTAATAAATTCCTTGTAAATTTTTAATGAATCATATTTCTTTGATGAGGCGGTAGTCCACACATCCACAAACAAAGTTATCGTATTCCCAAAAAATGGAAAGCATGAAGGTATGTGTTATATAATAATTCTAGAAGCATAAAGAAATCATAAATATCATATATATCATATAAAAATATAAATATCATCATTATTTATAACCTTGATAGGTGCTCATGGAAGAATGAATGATATCGGTTCGTGAGGTGGTAGTCTGCCGTAGATACGAATGATGATTTTGTATCCCATTTGATGAAAGTGTGTGTGATTGTAGGTAAAAAATTAACATAAAAATATCTCACTATATTTATTATACATATTTTATTATATAATCGTTAAATAATAATAATTTTTGTGGTGGATAAATAAAATAAAATAAAAGTTCTTATTGAAAGATGTTACCTCTTCTTTGGTTAATTCCTTTTAATTTGCACCAAAGGACTAACTTGGTTTGATTTCTAACCAAAGTGAGGATTATAAGATGATATGAGGTAATTTGGGAGGTTATTTTGGTAGTTATTGGACGATTCAAAGTGATTTAGAGGTGTGAAGGGGAGAGAAGGGTGAGTTCCCTTTTATAGTGGAGGAGGAGTGGCAATCTTGTAAATATAAAAAGGTAAACACTGTTGAGAGGTCTCTCTTACATCATGTGCCTCAAATAATTGTATTTTTTATCCAAGGAAGTATATGGTCTAAATATGTCTATAATATTTTTTTTTCATGTTTCTAGGGTATTTGGCCCCTTAATTTAAAGTTTAACCACTAAGTAAACTCGTTTTTACCTTAATCACTTTAATTAATTTTAATTACTTCCACTAATATTTTTGGTCAAAAAATAAGTTGAACATATTATAAATTATAAATTATTATTATTCCAAATATTTAATCCATTTTTGAAAATCATAATCACATAATTGGTAGAATTTAATTAATAATAATCCCACATATGGCATGAAACAAAGGGTTTTTAAAGTGAAATTGTTTAAAATTTCGAATTGTTTTTATATCCAATATCAATTTTAAATTGATTACAATGACCTAAATTATATTAATAGATGTATAATTGATATAAATATACTTTAAAACCAATGAAAAATATAATTAAACATAAAAATAAATGAGATCAAAAGGTAGTTTAAAATTCATGGTTTTTCACTATTCATCAAAAAATGAAACATCTCAGAAAAATACCAAAAATCCACCCAAAGTAAATTTTGATATTAAAATTTAAAAAATGAAGTTTATTTTTTCAAATAAAAATTATAAAAGTTTCAAAATTTATATTTAAAATATATTCTCCATTAAAAGGTGGTAAACTTACCTTTTCGAAAAATACATCTTTTTATTTATATAATTGGATTTATTCTCATCTTATGCCTATAAAATCTATTGGATGAGTATCAAAAAAATTATTGAATATATAATATATAAAATCTTTTAAATATATTCATAAAAATTGTTTTGTTTAATTTATTGAGATTAAATAGTGTTTGTATATAGAGAAATAGTTTTCTTAGAAATGGAATTTCTTTATTTTCAAATAGTTCTTACATTCATCTATAACTAATTGATAACTAAAGGAATAGTTTTATATACATTTTTAAATAATATTTTCACACTTTAGTTAATATTATTCATAACTTCCATTCCAACATCTTGGTGGTAACTGTAATCATATTTTAATAACAATATTAATAGTATATTGTAATTTGGTAAAACTCAATCATGCGTGTAACGCAGGCTATCAAAGGAACTCAGAATTTTGTGTAATATAATCCAAAAATAGTGTTTCATGTACTTTAAACTAATATAAGTGTCGTGCGTAGTTAAATATCAACTTGGTGTTTTGTACAAATCAATAATAACTTGGTGCTTTCATATAATATAAGCTATATTCAGTGTTGCATGAAATGCAGAATTTTGAAAAGATTAAATTTATTAAAAAAATATATTTCACAAAATCTAAGGTTCTTACATTATACCCCCCTTAAAATTAATTTCTCCCTTGAAATTTGGTTTATCAAAGGTTTAATACTTGAAATTTACTTTCTTAAAAAACCCATAGAGTAAAAAATGAATATTAAAACTTCCTTTAAAAAGGGAAAGTTGGAACCATAACAATTACCCAAAGTAACTCATAAATAGGTTTCTGTATTGGATAACATAGGTTGGGAGTAAATATTGTAAATGGAATAAAAGTTTAAATAATTATAGAGAGTAATAAAAAACATTGATTACTAGTAAGTGAATGATCAATGGAAAGTTAAGGGCATCAAAACCGTAAATCTATGATGATATATAAGACCATTAGTTCAATAGAAATGAAGGTGTTAGGATAAATATTTTTCAATATACTTTTCCTGGAGTTTATAAATTATTTTTATGTATAAGAACATAAGTAAATATAAAAAAATTGGGTAAAACCACGAAAGCGGCCCATGACGTAAAGAATAAAATACATGTAAATCGCTGGTCCAGGAACTTGACCCCATGACCACGCCCCAAACCCCTACCCACCCTTACCACCCCACTTGAGCATGGGGGAACATAATTAAATATACTTACTTGATTTTACTTATTTTCATATGCACAATATCACCCTTTGGTTGTTCCTTTCTAGGTTTCCACTTCATCTCTTACTCAAAGAAATGAAGGTGAATTTTTCATTCTTGAAGTACTAATAGTACATTAGGTAGAATGATAAGTCATTCCATATGTATTTATTTAGAATTATAGAAAAATAGTTATATTAGTTTATCCAATATTCATAAATCCTCATATGTTGAGATAATAATTTAATATCTAAAACCTCATCTAAATTTTAACTTAAACCATTCCATAAATGGTAAACCTTATAACCCTTCCAAAAGATGAAAATCCAAAAATTTAGAAAAAAAGTAACTAAATTTGTCAAAGTTATTTTAATATAAATCCCCCATATTTAATAAATTATCTCTTGGTCATCACATAACAAACATGACCTTCATCGTGTATTCTCTTAAAACATGGTAAAAACTAAATTACCATAAATCCCTATTGAGAACATGCAAGTTTTCTTATTTCAAATATTATTGGATATATTCCTTAAATCCAAAAATTCCATAAAATCCATCCATGATAGCATAAACCAATTTTAAAAAAAATATTTTATCAGTTCTAAGGTCATCAATACTATCCAAATTACTTTATCAAAATCAATCATCTCTTGATTCAATCTAAACACAATTTTCTCAACATCTTGAACACATTAAGGGTTACCTTCCCTTAACCAAAATACCACCTTTACATTAAATCACTTTATAAGACTTCGACACAATTAAAAATATCCTTCTCTATCTGTAATGAAAATGATAATATATTTCATGATCTATATGAAATAATCTTTGAATTCCAAAACATATACACTTAAATCATCCAAATTTATTCTTAATCCATTACTCGGGATTCATCATCTTATTCCTTAATAACACTTTCCTAGAATATGAAATATAAATCTTTTATTAAGGTTACTCAACCTTGATTTAATCATGCTTCTAGAATTTAATGTAAAAAATATTGTTAGAATATCTCATACCTTTCACAATTCATTTTCGATCTCTTTATCATCAGTAGTATAACCAATACTCGTACCACCTTCCTGATTCTCTTCATTATATTTCCACTTAGGAAATTGATTTTTATAATTCTCATACTTTACACATATGAAACATTAAATGTTAACCCATTTCATTCTACTCACCTCTATTGACTAATACTAGAAATCATAGTGTGAAAAACACTTATCATGGCATAAAAACACATAATCAGGAAAAATTGCTTATATGATGTCTAAATTATGACACCTTTTTTAAATATTTGACACCTTAGGATTATCCTTAAAGACTTCCCTATGCATATCCTTATAAATATACCTAGGTATCTCATTAAATTTTTCTCATCTTAGTTTCCAAAGGTTGACTAAACCTTTCCTTTGATACCAATTATAGAAACACAGGATTAACATACATCGATATGACATCATTTTAGATGAATATTCATCACATTAAAAAATACATGCTCGGGGAGCATAATAATTTAGTGTCTTTGGAAATTTTGAAACATAATCTTCTAAATTGGTTAAAGATCTTCAACCTATAACATTAAAATATTCCCCTTTATTACTCATACTTAAAACCTTTCTTCATAACCTAGGGAAAGGAAACATAAGAAAGGGGTGAGCTCAAATGCTCAGAAAGGTTAAATAATAGAGATATGTAAGTATAACATGAGGATAATGGTATTATAACATAATAATAATATTAGAAGATCATAACCTATGTATCAAAGATCATAATCAACAGTCATGGAATAAAGATTGGTAGTTCATAAGACATGAATCATAAGGGAATCAAGAGCATAATCCATGAGAGCATAAAAAATGAATAATTCATTGGATTATGGAATACACATAAGCATATAAAATTCTATGTTAGGGTTATATACAAAGACCTTCATAAAATGTTAGCCTTGGGATAATCACCCATGTACCCGCTTTGGGATTGGGATGTCCTTCCATGTACCCTCTTGTTTTAGGCTTAGGATGCCCTCTCGTGTACCCCCTTGTTTCAAGATTGGGATTCCCTCCTATGTACCCTCTTTTTTTGGTATTGTGATTCCCTTACATATACCTTCTTATTTATGTCTTTTTATTCCCTCCCGTGTACCATCTTGTTTCAGACTTGGGATTCCCACCTGTGTACCCTCTTGTTTCAGGCTTGGGATGCCCTCTTGTGTACCCTCTTATATCGAGCTTGGGATTCCATATCATGTACCCTCTTGTTTCGGGATTGTTATAACCTCCCATGTACACTTTTATCTAATAAAACATTTATTTTTACCCAATTCATTGGATGGATATATAGGTCTCACTCGTCATATAGTGAAATCATACATGAATGTGCCATAAGATAACAAAAAATTCATCATATCATGACCCATAATAAGAGATGGGTTTCATAAACATCATATCATAACTCATGAAATGAAATGGGTATTATAAATATTTCATCATATCATAACTTTTTAAAAAGTGATATTTTTCATAATCATTTCATCGTAGAATAACCTGTGAAAGGAAGGGGGTTTCATAATCATTTTATAGTGGTATAACCTGTAAAAGAGAAACGGGTTTCATAAAAAAAATTCCATATTAAACATAACCCATTAAAATAAATAATATTAATGATGTCCTTGGATAATATCCCCATTAAAGACTAAACTTTATCAAAGGATTTCAACTTATATAGAGAAGTATTTTGAAAGATCACATTAAGAATTTCTTAAGGAAAATAACCTTTCTGTTAAAATCGCTTTTTAAAACATAATTCTTTTTAAAAATCATTTTCTTTGAAAAAAAACTTGAAAACATATAAAGTAATATTTTAAAAATAATTTAAACATTTCCTAAGTAAAATATCCTTTCCTCTTTGAAAATTGATTTTTAAATCATAGAACATTTTGAAAACCTTTTTCCAGGAAAATACCTTGAAAACTTATAAAGAAATATTTAAAAAGAATTTTAAAAAAATAAAAAAATAAAACATTTATAAAATACATTTTCATAAAAAATGGGTTAAAATATCATTTAAAAACTTTTTTGAGAAAAAAAATTAGAAAACATGTTTTCTGATTGAAACGGATTTCCGACCGTAGAGAGAATTAAAGTCAAATTTTCTTAAAAACATTTTATTATTTATATTAAGTACCAAAGAGTCTAAAATTTTAACATTGAATTAATATATCATTAATAACCATATGATATAAAAAATAATGTTGTTTCTTGAGATATGGATTATAATATTTCATCAATGGAAGCATATTCATAAATATTCCCGATAAGCGATGAGATTGTAGCAGTGAACGGTTACCACTTTGGTAACATCAAATCCTAATAACCAAGAAAGAATAACATTACATGAAGCTTATAATATCATTAAAAGAATTATATTAATTATATAACATGTATAATGGCAGTATATACACCTCATAAAATAAAATAGGTTCATAATATAATATGTGTCTCAAGGAAGGCAATTTGAGACAAAACTACCTTACTGATTTGGTAAATTTTGAACCGTAAACACAATGAAAGAGATATAATAAAATGGATATGTAAATACCCATAAATTTAAGGATAATAATAATATAATAAATTCATGGTTAGTATATACACCACACAAATAAATGATTGTTGGATAATTCATAAGTCTCTCAAAAATAAAAGTGAGACTAGAAATCCTCTTACTACTTGAGTAACTTTTGAATCATGAGATCCGTGAAAGAATAAAATCAATTGAAACATTTAATATAATTAAATAAATAAAATTCATGATATTAAATTTCATATGGTATCATATACACCACACAACCAGAATAAGTGGTGAATATAGCATATATCTCACATAAATAAAAGTGAGATGAGAAAACCCTTACCTTAAGTCCTGAATTTATTTGTACATGTTCAAACCTCATGTAAAATAAATATAAGTTTATTATAAATCTACCAAATAACCATATTCTCTTATATCATACCATATATGGTTTCATTATTACATTATATTACCCATTTATTAAGAATTCTTTGTTAATGTTATGTTTTGGGTAATATCCTCTTTCTTTTTCATATATGTTTTGACTTGTTATTTTTGAACCACTTACTCATATCATTATTTACTTATTTATAAAATTTAAAACATTATTTGAATATCATATATATTCATTATATAAATATTTATAATAATCTATAAAATATGGAAATATGAAATGGAATACACCGTTCATGGAGACGGTAGGTCATACATACGCATGAACACTATTTCTGTTTTCTTGTCGTATTGAAAGAAAGTAAGTAAATGGAATATATATATATGTGTGTGTGTGTGTGTGTGTGTTATAATTAATGTATAATTATTATTTCATATATATCATATAATTTTATGAAACATCTCCTTGATACATTCCATGTAAAGTTTGAAATAATCACATCTCTTTGAGGAGGTGGTAGTTTACACGTCCATAAACGAAGTTATCATATTCTCAAAAAATGTAAATCATGAAGTTATATATTATATAATAATTATATAAGTGTAAATAAGTCATAAATATCATATATATATATATATATATATCATATAAAAACAAAAAATAATTCATTATTTCCAACCTTGAGTGGTGGTAATGGAAGAACGAAGGATATCGGTTCGCAAAGTGGTGGTCTGTCATACACACGAACGATGATTACGTATTCTATTTGATAGAAGTGTGTGTGAGTATACGTAAAACACTTAACATAAAAACATCTCAATGTATTTAGGATACTTATTTTTTTATATTATCATGAAATAATAATAATTTTGGGGGTGGAGAAAGAAAATAAAATAAAAGTGCTTGTTGAAGGATGTTTCATACTCTTTGGTTAATTCCTTTTGTTTTTCACCAAAGGACTAACTTGGTTTTCTTTTTTCCCAAAGTAAGTATTATGGGATGAGAGTAGGGAAGTTTTGATATTATTTTTTTAGGGTTGGTATGATCCAAATTTTTTGAGAAGTGTGAAGAAGTGAGGGGGTGAGTTCCCTTTTATAGTGGAGGAGAAGTGGCATTCTTGTAAATATAAAAAGATAAACACTATTGAGAGGTATCCTTAAATTATGTGCCTCCAATAATTTTTCATTTTATATAAAAGGGATTATATTATAGAAATATTTCTATAAAATATCTTTTGGATATTTTTCTATGGTATTTGGGCCCTTGAGTTAAAGTTTAACTACTAAGTAAACTCATTTTTACCTTAATCACTATAGTTAATTTTAATTAATTTCACTGATATTTTTGGTAAAAAACTATGTTGAACTTATTAAAAATTATAAATTATGATTATTTAAAATATTAAATATATTTTTACAAATTCTAATCATATAATTGGTAGAAATTAATTAAAGATAGTCATGTAGATGGGATGAAACAATGTGTTTTTAAAGTGAAAGTGTTCAAAAAGTTTGAATTGTTTTTATATCTAATTTCAATGTGAAATTCATTCAAATGATATAAATTATATTAATATATGTATAATTGATCTAAATATACTTTAAAACTAATTTAAAATATAATTCACAATGTAAATAAATTATATGAAAAAGCAATTTACAATTCAATGTTTTTCACCATTCATCAAAAAATGAAAATTCTTAGAAAAATACCAGAAATTCACCCAAAGTAAATTTTGATATTAAAAGTTAAAAAATGAAGTTTATTTTTTTTTAAATTATATAAGTTTTGAAAATTATATTTAAAAGAGGTTCCCTATTAAAATTCGGTAAATTTACCTTTTAGAAAAATACTTCTTTTATTCATATAATTGGATTTATTCTTATCTTATGCCTATAAAATCTGTTGGATGAGTGTAAAAAGATTTTATTGAATATATAATATATAAATTTTATTAAAAAAATAATTAAAATTGGTTTGTTTAATTTATTGAGATAAAATAGTGTGTGTACATAGTGAAATAGTTTTCTTAGAAAATGAATTTCTTTATTTTCAAATAGTTCTTACTTTCATTCTTAACTAATTGATAACCAAAGGAATCATTTTATATATATATTTAAATAATATTTTCATACTTTAGTTAATATTATTCATATCTTCCATTATAAATTCTAGGTGGTAACAATAATAATATTTTAATAACAATATTAATTGTATATTGTAGTTCGGTAAAACTCGACTTTGCATTTAATGCAAGCTATCGAAGAAACTCTAAATTATGTATAACACAATAAAAATATAGTTTTGGGTGTATCTCAAGATAATATAAGTGTTGTGTGTAGTAAAATATTAACTTGGTTTTTTGTATAAAGCAATAATAACTTGGTGCTTTCATATAACACGAGCTATATTCAGTGTTGCGTGAAATGAAAAATATTAAAAAGATTAAATTAATTCAGAAAAAAAAATATTTCACAAAATATCAGGGTGTTATAGGTTTGGGATTCCTTATTATACATAATTATAGGGTAATTTTTTATGCATCACAATAATTAAACACTCGTGATCAGAACTGCCCAACTAATTATTTGGAGTTGGCAACGGTAGTCTTTTCATTGAAAATTTGGAGGCATCATCTCTAGGGTGAGAAGTGTGATATTTATACTGACCATAATATCATAAAGTATATATTTACACAAAAAGATCTAAACATTCACCCAATTATATGGTTATAATTGATCAATGACTATGAATTCTCAATACATTACCACCCTAGGTAGGAAAAAAAGGCGGTTGGTGCCCTGACTAGAAAGGATCATTCTATCTAATCCATGATAAGGATTGAAAAAGATTAAATACTCATGGATTTAAAATGTATGAATCTTAAAATCATGAAGAAGAAAAATCCTATATTTCCCAAATCATTTCTCAACCATTCATTCATGAGAAGATAAAATAAGCCCATAAAGATGATGCAAAACTATAGAAAAATGTAGTGAGTATTCTAGAGTTTAACTATGATAAAGATAGATTTATAAGTTTTGGAACCTGAATGTGTGTCCCATAAAAATTATAAAATAAGAAGGAACATTTGTATTATGATATTATCTCATCCTTCTTTATTAATTCAGGAATCATGTAGATATATAGATATCTAAAACAATGCTTTTGGTGGGATAACATGAAGAGGGAAATAGTGGAATACACATCTTGATGCTTGGTATGCTATCAAGTTAAGGTTGAATGAAAAAAGTCTAAGGGTATGTTGAAACATTACCTATAACAATATATAAGTAGTAAATATTTTTCATATGTTTTGTTATGGGACTCCCCAAAACATCTAAGTTTTGTAATGTTATTTGTGTTGTAGTCGATCATCTTACAAATTTAGTTCATTTTATCACCATCCAAGAATATTTCTATCTTAACTATATCTCTAATATATACATAAGAGAAGTGGTAATACTATATGTGGTTCCATTTTCCATTGTATATGATCAAGATCCAATTTTTACCTCTATATTCTAGAAAAGACTTCCAAAATCCTTGGAGACAAAGTTGGGTTTTAGCACTTCTTATCACCCTCAAAATAATGTCCAGTCTAAGAGGACCATCCAAACTGTAAAGTATATGCTGAGATATTATTTGATAAAATTAAAATGATATTGGGATCAACTCCTTCCCTTGGTAGAGTTCTCATATAATAATAGTTTCCATTCTATTATTCAGATGGAACAATATAAGGCTCTGTATGGAAAGTGATGTAAGACTACAACATGTTGGGATGAAGTTTGAGAGAGGAATCTTATAGGTCCTGACCTTTTACAAGAAATAGTGGAGAAGGTTCAATACATTCATTGGCATATAAAATAATCATAAATTAAATATAATAGATATGTATATAATCATTTATGAGATATAGAGTTTGAAGTTACAGACAAGGTATTCCTTTGGATATCTCCATGGAAGCAAGTTATGATATTTGGGAATAAAGGGAAGGTGATCCCTAGGTATATCATTGCTTTTCGGATCCTTGATCATGTTGGGGCAGTAGCTTATCTCTAGAAATAACTCTTGAACTCTCCTAAGTACATGATTTATTCCATGTATCTCTTTTGAGAAAATATATACTAGAACCATCACATGTACAAGATTCAGAAGTCATGCAACTAGAACATGATATCACATGTGAGGAACAACCATTTGAAATTATGGATTGAAGAGATAGGGTGTTTCAGAATAAGACCACTCATATTTTCAAAGTTATGTAGAGGAATAATTAGTTTTAAGAAGTTTCATGAGAACCAGAGGATGTTATGATAAAAAATTACCCTCTGTTATTTTCCTATGTGTAATAAAATTTTAAGGATGAAATTATTTTAAGGGGGGTAGAAAATAACAACCTGGAATTATATAATTCCTAAAAATAAATTTATGTTCTATAAATTTCATTACACACTAAACTTAATGATAAAAAATTATAAAATATTAAGATAAAATTATTAATAAATCTATAATAAAGACTAATATGGTAAACCATTAAATATTTAGAAGGTAAATAATTAATATGAGTTAATATTGAGAAAGGTTATTTTCAATAAAATAAATTTTCTTTGAATTATATATTTTATTTTAAAAGATAAATTTAGTAATTTTATAAATTAAATTTGATAAAATAAAATTCATTTTTTAATTCCCTACATCAAAATTTACTTAGTATGAGTTTTTTATTTTTTTTTCTTAAAAGGTTGATCTTCGGTCGAAAAATACGATTTTTGAAAAAAATATAATTTTTATGATTTTATCATTAAATAATAAAAAATATATTTAATGAATAACATTATGAATGTTAAAATATTCTTTGATCCTATAATACTATTTAAAATGTTTTTTATACTAAATTAAAATGTTACTTTAATAAAAAAAAATGTTTTCGGTCTTTTCCTATAATTAAGTGTTTAAATGGTGAAATTTAGTTTTGTATTACCTTGAAAGACTCTTGTCTTTTATTAGTTTTATAATAAATCAATTTATGTTAATAAAATTATTATCCAGGATAATTTTATCTTATATGTGAATTTAAATCTTAAAAATGTTTTTTTTCTAAAAATTGTTTTTACTTGATTAAGTGTGTTTATTTTAAAATTAACTTTTCACACCTATAGAAATTTTATGTGTTAAAATGATTTTAAAATTTTAAATCATAAGGTTATAATTATGTAAAAGGGTGCAATCTTCATTTTGGTTATTAATGTTTATTACTAAGGTTAAAAATTAATTACCATGGTAAAAGTTAATTTGTGTAAAAGGTTAAATGTAAAAAAAATTAATCAATCTTACCTAATATAAAAATTAACTTATGAGAGGGTTTTTAAAATTATCTTATTGCACTCCCCTTCTTTGTCCACTTTTGATCCATTGACCCTTTAATAGTGTCATGGCATTATTGAAAAATGATGTGTGTTTATAAAAGGATACAACTTCCACCCTTCCAAGTTACACATCACCTTTAAATTAATACTTTAAACTCTACCATTTCACTATCCCTAAAACTCTCTTCCACCTATATAATATTCTTTTCACCCTAATTTTACATAATTCCTTCACTTCCAAGGATTTTTTCAAGAGAAAACTCTAGATTCCAACATGATTAATACCTTCTCTTAGCCTTTTCTTTTATTATAATCCTTCCTAAAATACTTACCAACATTATTAATATAACTAAATAAGTATAATTATTATGATAAAATGTAATTATATTAATTATAAAACAAATATTCAGTCATTTCCATCCACTAAGGAAACAAAATAACATCGATCGTGCTAATTTGAAAACTACCACTTCCATGACGTGATGCGGTTTGTTTTCCATCATTTTATCTCAATGATAGTACCAAGGATGTATTTTATGAATAAATTGGTTTTATATTTCACAAATAAAAAAATTAAATGATCATTTTTTCATATACCATCATTCTACCCATTCATTTAGAAATGGGAATGTTAATCTTGTGTGCATGTGGACTACTGCCTCCACGGACAATGAATTTCATTTTTCATAACCACCCATCTTGGATGGTTCTAAGAATGATTTTAATGAATACATATTATACTTATGAAATTTTTAGTATTAAATTAGATTTATATTAATAATATATAAAAAAAATTACTCATTCAATCATTATAACACGCTCTTGTTTAGGTTGTTTTTACCACATACATGAGTGATGTTGTAATGTTTATGTCATAGATAATTAAGGAATGTTATATTATAGTGACAATGTGTAATAATAATTCATTAAATATGTCCAAATGAATGTGGGATACAAACCATGATGCCACCATGTTACTCCCAAGTCACCACCATGAACTGAACAACATCCACTTCTAAACGAAGAGTGGTAGCCAATCAACCTGCAAGTCATAACCTGAGAACGTACAGAAAACATGAAGACTATATACCCAAAAACATAAGTATATAAGTTTGATCCAAAGTCATATAGGATTACACCCTAAGTCTATTAAATTCCTTTTTATAAAGAAACCAAGTCCACTGGTTTTAAATTAATAGAAAAATAAATTTTCATTTACTTTACACAAAACAAAAAGAAACAAACAATGCCTTATATATTTTCCAAAAATGTTTTTTTTATAAATCATGCCTCAAATATAATTTACCAAGGTAAATTAATTTCAAAATATAGATATTTACCTTTAAAAATTTTATATTTTAAAGAAACCAAATTAAACCTTCTTTTTCCATTTAAAACATCACTTTTGAAAAACAAACCATTCACATAGGTTTAAAACATTTTCAAAATAAATTTTTTACAAAGGATTTCATTTAAATAAACCCATTTTTTCATTTAAATCTTTAACACACACACTCCTCAAATATGATTAAGGAACAAAGGTAAAACATAATAAAATTCAAAACCATGGAAGTTCATAAAATAATGACAATAAATGGATGGAGAAAAATTAATCAGCACCAAGACTAAATCACGAGAAAGATTAATACATTAAATCACACTCTATCCAAGAAATAAAAAATATACATGACAATAACCAACAAAGATTCATAACATAGATACATATCATGAGGAAACTTCTTAGGGACTAATGAGACAAGTAATTCACGTACAAAAGTGGAACCATCTTCCATGAGGTTAACATTCGCACATCCTACCACCCAAATCACTCTCAACTAGTCTCATCCATGAAACCCCCTATCCAAGTCATAACATTAAACTAGGGTATAATAGTCAGTGCATAAATTTAAAATATCGTAGTCAATTTCACTTAACTCCCCACTTAGTATCCTAGGGTTCCTCATGTCATAGATAACAGAGGTGTACTACGTCAATCCAATGTCAATAACATGAAAAACAGTAAGTCCATAGGCAATATAACATCCCAATCATATACATCCCACCTCCAACACACACCCTTCAATATGATCCCCAACCCAAACCACATAAACATGAATCACAATTCATGTAACTAATAGTACATTCTCAAAAACATAGACAATAGGTAATAACGAGGTTGTAATAGGGTGTAAAAAATATATAAATCAAATGACATCATGCAAGGTTCTAACTATGCCTTATCTTTATACATAGAAATGATATGCTTTGGAGATACCTTTTTAAAACCATTTATAACCCAACACAATTACAAGTTAAATCACACATAACACCAAAATAAAATCAAGGTAACAACCTTGGAAATCCTCTTTTAAAATCACCTTTAAAAACAAGATAAATTCCAAATAACACATAAATAACATCAAAGTATCAACATTCTCAATCAAACAAAGGATTCATCCAAAACAACTAACCCAATAGGGAACACACACTACTTTTCAAAGCTTTCAAAGGCTTTTAAAACATGAACATCCTTGCTTTATAAATCTAAATTAGCCTAAATAACCATAAACCAATCTCTTTTATCATGTAAAACCATCAAAGACATTTCATCAAACACTTAAAATGTACAACACACCATTTTAAAACATAATTCCATTAAATCTCAAATCAACCCCTCTTTTCCAAAGTAAAAAACCCAAATGAACATGAAAAAACTTTAATAATTTAAACTATATAGAATATACATCATTAATTTAATTCAATAACACATTTAAAACACCGATCATCCATGGAATGATTTAATAAAAGGAATCATAATTGAAACACATGCCTTCAACAGCACAACCATATCACCTTCAGTAAAAATCACTAGAAAATACCTCAATTGGTGGATCACAACACTTAGTAACTAAAACTAAAAATTATAACAAACCTATACAAAAAAATAGGCCACCCATGGATACTAGGATTTTAGTGGATTTAATAAAATGAAATAAACTTTCAAGATAAGGAATGAGAATCCCTTAACCTTCAATCCTAATAAGATCCCACCAAGAAATCACACAAAATTAATCTTGGAGGGGATTGGGAAGAGTAGATAAGCCCTTGGAAGGTTTCTAGGATGGTGTATATTTAATGGGGTGCCTTATAGAACAATACCTAAATAAAAACAAGGAGAAAAGACCAAAATGACCAAATCTAAGCAGGCGGCATGGTTTACTTGCACGGTTTACCAAAATGTGTGGTGACCATATAGTCACCGCTATTTAAGAAAGTCTAGTTTACATGGTTTACCCACATGTTTTACCAAATTATGTAGTGGTCATGTGATCACCACAATCCAAAAAATCATCAGATGGTGCATGGTTTCTTAAATTGTATGCTCAACCATGTGGCCCAATAAAAGTTCCAAAAACTTAAAATTTTCACCCCGTGAATTTAATGTCTTAGATTTTTTGTGTATTATTTTTAGATATTATATGGATTATTTTCAAGACCAGGTACTGATATGATTTGTGATTCTGAGGCCCTATGTTCCTGGAATAAATATTTGAAATATATTAAATAGCATATGTGTGTAGTTTTCCTCAAAAAATGGAATAACTCCCGAATGGGGTACCGAATCAGAAATATGAGGGTATCGTTGAGTTCGGAATGTGTTTTTTACCCAAAGTGCTACATAATATTTGTTAGCATGGGTTGTTTGTGAAAAGTTCATCGTGGGTGTAATTAAATGAAATAAATTAAATTATTTTTTTATTTTTTTATTTTTGACACAACGACTGAAATATAATTTAACTATATGTCTATGGAAACTGTCTTAGGGTTGGACACTAAACCCTAGGGACCTAGGAGATATTGGAGGAGAGAATTTTTGGAGAACGATGACAGGTCGGGATCAGATCGTGGATCATTGCACCAATGGAGTTGGGGGATCTCATCAGTGATGGAAACCTAGTCGTTCTTTATCAATGATCGATCAAAACTCTAGTTAGGATGTTTTTCTTTATGATTTTTATACCGTTGTTTAATCTTATATGAACATAGATCAAATCATGAACATAATTGAAATACACATCACTGATATAATTAATTTGATGGAATTGTTTATTTATTAATTGATTTGTCCCTCTTCATTCGTATTTTTCTATGATAACAAATCAAGGAAAAATGAACAATGGATATGGTTTGTTCCTCACTTTTATGACTTATGGTTTTCTCCCTCCATTCTTCACACATTCATCATGGGCATTTTCTTTTGACCCACGGTTCGATGAATACATGGTATTCGATCATTGCATGATCATTCTTCAGCGTAATTGATTGATACTGTGGGTGTGGTTCATTATCTATGGTTTGGTCAAGGTGTGATGATGGTGGTGGATGATCAGGAGTGGAATGGATGGATTTTTTGTACTCGTTCTTCCTTGTTTTGATGAACAGTGACAGTTTTGCTTGATGGATTATTTTTTGAGTGGATTTGGAACCCATAATCCTGATATCTAGAAACTAGAGGCCCAAAAAACCTTGATCTATATGTTATGGCAAGTTTGGAATCTCCATAGAAGCATAGGATGGCACGGAAGAAGATCTGAAAATCATGAGGAATACATTGTGTAATCCGATGTTACACACCATGTGGGCCTCCCTGGTTGCAGTGCTAAGGTTCCTGCCAAAGTTAAGTATTATATTTTGTGGTACTCATTCATATGTCATGTGACCCCTTCTATGAGTCTTGGAATATACTTCAGAGATTACACAGACATAGGAAAAATTACATGGCTAAGTGACACATTGTGTACTTGGATACGTACACAGCCTAGCATACACGGGCTGGTACATGGACATGGCCAGTGTAAGAGTTGGTGGCCTAGAACCAACTACTTTGTACTTTGTGATAAACTTTTATTCATGGATTCGAATATTAATAAATACCTTATCACATCTTGATTGTTCTTTTATGTAAAAATGGATGTGATAATGTCCTAAGGATAACTGTTGCACTAAAGGGTCGTAGTGGATCCTTGTTATGATGAGAACCTGGAAGTGCCATAACATTATTCTTGAATATATGTTCTATGGTCAGATAATGTTATTTGAGGGACACAAATAATACAGGCCATTATGGGTGAGGACTCATAAAACTTTGAGGCACCTTTTCATGGTGTCCACCCTTGGTAATATCCAAGAGGATTTATGAGAACGAGACCCACCAATAGGAAATACACATTTCATAGTGTCATTGGAGGTTCCTATCTGAGAATGTGTGTATTGGTCCTTAGACTTCAAAATTATTGTTAATGGGTATTAAAACTTGCACACTTAGATGTATTAATGAAAAATGTGATGGCACACTATTCGCAGTAAGGTAGGATATGTTCGGTGTGTCACGGGTAATATTGTATTAATAGATAATGCAAGAAAGGATTTTTACTTTCTATTCCATAACAGAAGTTGATATCTTGGTCCCTTTTAAGGAATTTATATATCATAATAAATCCATATACATGTTGAGTAATGGGTGAGTTCAATTATGGGAAGTCAAAAAAAAAGAATAATCGAGCACATGGGTTGATGGCTCTAGCATGTAACCCGCTTGATTGGAGATATCGAGACAATGGGATTACATTACATGGTAAGTGTTCATATGAGGTGAAATGTCATTGTGTCATTAACTTCTTTATCTATGGTTGTCTGGGCATGTTGCTAGATGATAACCTTAGAATTTAGGCAGGCTCTGCCTAATTTCACTGAGAAAGAGGCTAGAGGGTCACGCACTAAGTGTATCCTAGTATCTCAGTTAAATATTCATTTAACAAATTGAATAAATATTATTCCCAATTATGGTGCAATAGTTATTCAAGGATGCCTGATCACATTTATTTCGACACTAGTTATTTGAGAGATTATATTTTGGGTGAAATAATATATTTATTAGCGAGTAATGCAGTGATATTTATCTAATAAATAAATAGTCATTATTCAAGGTCTGATAAATGTGGTGAAGGAAATAAAGAAAATGGAAAAACAAAAGTACACACCGTGTATATTAATATACATGTCGTGTAGTTTTTTTAGGGATTTGTGAGAAATAATATTATTTATTTAATTAAATAATATTAGGTGTAATTTTTTTGGTGCATTTCAAGTGATAATAATAGTCACACTTTATTATTAAACATGGGGTTTTACTAAGAATTAAATGAAATGAATAAATTCCTTTGGGTAATTAATTCATTTTATTATTATAAGTAATATAAATCTCAATTACATTATTCTCATTAGGCCTAGCCATTCTATGTGGTTATGCATAATGGATTTGGAGAAATCTCTCAATCCAAGAGAGAATTCATTTCCTCTAAGAATGCTCTCAAGTTACGAGAGAGATACTCCTCCACCAGATCAAGGAGAGCGCTTTGGAAGCAGCTCTCTAGGTGATCGAAGGCAAACATCACAAGTGAAGGATTTTCCACACTAGCACCCAGAGATCCCTTCGGCGATGTTCAGAGATACGTGGAGCACATATGGATCACCACTAGAGGAAGTCTACACTTGGCTTCTGTGGCGTAATGATAGATCACATTAGATCATGACCAGAAACATCAACGGAGAGAGAATTCCATCAAGGTAATTCTTTACTTTTTAATTAAATTAATTATAACCAACATATGATGATCCTCTTTATGGGTTTGGGACTTCCCTCTTTCCTTTTTATTATTTGTTCTATTCTGAAGATCCAGCATTTTATCATCATGACAGATCTTAGATTGATCATTGTTAATGGTAAAATTAAAGTTGGGTACATCAATCCATGTGCTTCCGCTGCACCCGGAACCTATAAGTGGTCATATCGTTGATTATAATTATTTAGTTTTTTGTTGATGATTTATGTATTTAATAATTTAGTTGTTTCAATTCAATTTAATCATTCTATAAATCTGAATCTCAAGATCTATTCCTCCTCTTTGGGTATCATTCACCTTATAGAAATGATCATTTATTTTAATTTTGATTAAAATATAATAGAGGATCTCATCCGGAGGTTCCAAAGGTTCCTGGACATACAACACCAGATCACATGGAGTGTATTGTCCCTTAAACGTCATGAATTCAAGGTTCAATGCATCGGGACTGGTCCGCCAAACCAAGCCATGTGTTGGATTTTATCTGAGCCTTTATGACTTCATGTGTTGACCAGGAATAGGTGGAACACCATTTCCAGATTACATGTTATATGGCCCACTAGACACGGTGTGTGGTCCTTTCAGGTTAGTGTTGGATTGTGTACCTCATACACAGATTTCCCGACTGGAGACTATGTAATGCGGATACTACATGGTGTGTGGCCCATTGGACACACCGTGTATTTCGAATATTTCCAAAGTACATCTACAAGTTGACACCCTGGGCGTGTACTTTGGATGGACGGTGAACGATAGTACACACTGTGTATTATGAACTACACACCGTGTACTCATCCAAATTACACATAATTATAAAAAATTATTATTATATTATACAAACCCTTGATATGTGTACCATGGTGCGGGCATAAAGCTAGGTCACAACACATGATAGGTGTTTTATACATATGTGTTTAATTTAACATCTGCGTAATGTTCACTTCTACTCATTTGGTAGTTATGAATGGGAATTCACTAGGTTTCCTCTAAGGTACAAGTTACGTACAAATATAATTTTAAATGAATTTATTTGTTTAAAATTAAGATGGATGAGAATCTCAAGGAATTTCAAAAATGGGTTTAAGATAAAAGGATTGATTAATTAAAGATTATAATTAATTGATTCGAGCATGATTTATCTTAAACAAGAATGATTAAATAATTTAATTCTAGTTTTATTTATGCATAAATATCGTTTCATGTATGGATGATCATGAACTAGACCAGGACCTTGTTATGTGGATGTTTTCTTTTAATTTATTTATTTAAATTAAATTTTTTGTCTTGTGAGCCTTATCCTAATTAATATGTAGGGACTGCATGTATAAGGTTTATTTTTTGTAAAACAACTTTTTACCCCTCACCTAAATGTGAGATAAAATAATATGTAATGGATGGAGCTCCCAAGCTAGTGGAGGTGGATTAAGTTAGGATCCAAGGCGAGACTAATCCAAGGAGATACAAAGGTGGACATGTGAAAAGATGTAAACAAGAACTCAAAAGGTTCAAGGTGTTTTCTCCCCTAGGTATTGGGTTAGTTTATCATCCACTAGATAAAATAACCAACAAAAAAAGCTCATGATCATTCCATTTATTTTATTTCTGGCATTTTCATGGTTTATTTATTGTGGGTGTGTTGTAAAAATCACACAATTAATGAATTAAACAAGCATGCAAGATGGAACTAAAATAAAATCAGCTTATGCGTAAATATTATCTTATACATGGTTAATCACTTAAGTATATACCACTTAATATTAACAAGCATGTAAGAAAGATAATAAACTATCAATTTACATATAAGGATAAAATCCCTCATGGAAATATTAAGTCGGTATAGCCTTCCATAATCTTGGTTAGAATCAAACCATAGTTAAAAGTGCTTGACCAACCCTAGTTGGGGTGATTTCAATTATTGAGGAATTATAATTCAATTTTTTGGGTTTACTTGACTTGTTTCACATCAAGATTTGACTGGCACAGCGGGACTTGGTGTGACCAAGAGGAAAAGGTTGAGGAAATCCAAAATAAAAGGATTTTGGGATTGGGGAGTCCACTCAGCGGATCAAGGATCTGTGAGTTAATGTATTTGACATTTTTAATGTCTACCTAAAACCTTTCAAGTTTCTTGACCAACCCTAGTTAGGGTAATATGAAAGGAAATATGGATCCTTTCCACTAGAATATTCAGGCAACAGAATATTCCGAAGTCAATGGTGAGGTATATTGGATTTCGATAAAATAGTGGGAGACTAATAAGTGTTAATTTATTTATTTGTCTTAGTTTTATCATGATAAAGTACTAAATGTTTGATTATCTTAATTTTTAGAAATGGAAAGAAAAATGAAATCAAACATATCATTGCGAACAATACTTGAGAAGGAAAAACTTCTCACCATCACGATTTTTCAAGAGTGGCAGAGGTGTTTACGCGTCATCCTTCGCATTGAGTGGAAATTGTATGTGCTAGAGGAGAACATTCCAATTGTGCCTAGAAATAAGGCCATCGATGAGGAAATATCTCTCTATATAAAACATTTGGATGATTCCATATATTTCCAATGTTTCATGTTATCATCAATGTCTAATGAGATCTTAAAGCAACATGAAAACATAGATGCGTATAGAATGATGTCTCACCTTAAGGATCTCTGTCAATAGAAGGAGAGATAAGAGAGATATGAGATCTGCAACGCTTTGTTCACAACTATTCTTGGAGTGTGCGCTAGTTAGGCCTCATGTAGTCAAGATTATTAGCTATATTGAACACCTATACATCTTAGGGATTATGTTCCCAAATGAATTGTGTACAGATCTCATCCTATCATCACTTCCCAAGACCTTCTCTAGATTAATTGTCAACTACAACATAAGTAACAATGAGAAGAGTCAATCGGAACATATGGCCTTGATTTTCTAGGTAGATAAGGACATGGGGTGTGCCAAACCTGCAGTCCTTATAGTGAATAATAAGAGGAAGGACAGGGCAAAGGGTCTAAGGATTTATAAATATTCTAAATCCCCTGAGCACCGTCCCTCTAAGAAGGGGAAGATCTAGAAGCAGGGCAAGGAATGGGAGGCAGTATGTTTTGCATGTGGCAAGCCAGGCCACTGGAAGACGAACTGCACCCAGAAGCATGGCGACTCTAAAGGTGTGTTTGTTATTGAGTGTAATCTTTCCATTTCTACACATTGGGTATTAGATACAGTATGTGGGGATCACATATGTATTCCAATGTAGGAACCAAGTAGATTTAGAAATATTTCTAGAGGAGAGGTAGATCTTCGAGCTGCCAATGTTGTGAGTCTGGATAAGTTGTCCATTGTCAATTACCATCTCTTATTGCCAATTGGGATGATTTTGGTTTTACATAACTATTATTATGTACCTAGTGTTACCAAGAACATAACTTCTATATCATGTTTGGATATGGATGGATTTATTTTCAAGTTTGGAAATAAAGTTTTTTTATTTTATAATAAAAATGTATGTTATGGTATGGTGCATTTAAATAACAGTTTGTATGTATTAAATTATGAAAACCAAGTGTGGAAATCGATAACGAAACAAACTCACATAACTCATACAACACCCAGTTGTGGTATCACTGTCTCAATCATGTAAATGAGAATCACTTGACACAGCTCTTCCAGGATGTTTATTTAGACTCTACTGAGGTAAAACCACTTGATAGATGTCATGCTTGTTTACAAGGTAAAATGACCAAGTTGACTTTTGGTGGATAGGGTGAAAGATCCACATAGCTTCTAGGATTGGTACACATGGCTGTATGTGGACCATTTCTAGTAGAAGTTATAGGTGGATATTCTTACTTCATTACTTTTACTAATTATTTGACTAGATATGTCTATATCTACTTAATGAGGTATAAGTCAGAGTCCCTGGAGAAATTTAAGGAATTCAGAAATGAAGTAGATAATCATCTCAGTAAGAAGATAAAAAAGCTTTGATCATATCGAGGTGGATAATATATGAACCAAGAGTTCATCAACCTTTTACGGGAGTCTGGGATTCTATCTCAACTCACTCCTCCTTATACACCATAGTGGAATGGTGTTAGTGAAAGGAGGAACCGCACCTTTTTGGACATGGTGAGGTCGATAATGAGTCATGCAAATCTTCCATTATCCTTTTGGGGATATGAATTACAAACTGCAGCATACACATTAAACCGAGTACCAACTAAGGAGGAAAATGGAATTCCCTCCAAGTTATGGAATGGAAAGAAACCCATTTTATCACACACACATGTATGGGGATGCGAGGCATTTTTTAAGGCCTTATTAGAAAACAAACTATCACCTCAGTGCATGAGGTGTATCTTTATAGGATATCCTAAGGAAACGAAAGAATATTACCTATATAACCCATTACACAAGAAAGTAGTTGTCACCATACAAGCCATATTTCTTGAGAGGGATCACATCCTCAAAAAGGATAGTGGGATAAATATTAACTTCAACGAAGTTGATGCTCAAGATACATAGGAGTTGGTACAGGAAAAAGTTCCACAAGTTCCCATGGCAGAGGTTCTAGAAACACAAGTACTGCGTAGGAGCTCAAGAGAGGTAAGGGAACCAGAGAGATTTGGTTTCCTAGTCACCGAGGATAGTGAATCATTATTGTTGGAAAATGATGAACCTATATCCTACAAGTAAGTAGTAGAGAGCTCAGAAGCTACAAGATGGATAGAATATGTGAATTCTGAGATGGATTTCATGTATCAAAACCAAGTCTGGGTTATGGTTAATGAGATAGTTGATGTAAAGCCTATTGGATGAAAATGGGTGTTCAAGAGAAATCTAGACATGGAAGGTCAAGTTAGCACCTATAAAGCAAGTCTAGTGGATAAAGGATTAATACAACATCAAGGAATAGAATATGATGAAACCTTCTCGCCAGTTTCCATGTTTAAATCCATAAGAATCATACTTTCCATAGCAGCTTACCATGACTATGAGATTTGGAAGATGGATGTCAAAACAGCATTCCTTAATGAGAATATTCAAGACAATGTCTATATGACACAACCATAAGGTTTTGTGACACTAGGTGAAGCCAAATGGGTTTTCAAGTTGCAAAAATCCATTTATGGATTAAAGTAAGCATCCAAGTCATGGAACATTCAATTTAATGAAGCCATAAAGAAATTTGGTTTCATTAAGAATGAATGTGATCCATGTGTTTATAAGCAGTTTAATGGGAATGAGGTCATTATCCTAGTAGTATATGTTAACGACATATTACTTATTGGAAATGATGTACCAGTCTTATAGTTAGTTAAGGACCGGTTGAACAAGTGTTTCTCGATGAAGGACTTAGGTGAAGCAACCAACATTCTAGGGATCAAGATCATTCGTGATAGATCTAAGAGTATTTTTGGAATAAGTTAGGGTACATACATTGACCAGATACTAAAGAGATTTAGTATGGGACAATCCAAGAGGGGATTGGTTCCAGTGTCACATAGCCTACATCTTTCTAAGAGAATGTGTCCTCAAACATAACAAGAGAAATATAGGATGAGTAAGATCACATACGCTTCGGCTATAGGATCCATCATGTAGACATGTTATGTACCAGGCTTGATGTTGCCTATGCACTGATCATGGTAGGAAGATATTGAGTAGATCCAAGAGAACAGCATTGGACTACTATTATGACTATCCTTAAGTATATGAGAAGAACTAAGGATATGTTCCTGGTGTATGGAGGAGACGAGGATCTTTACATCAGAGGGTATGTTGATGCTAGTTTTCATATAGATCTGAATGATTTGAATTTGTAATCAGGATATGTTTTCAATCTCAATGGAGGAACTGTGAGTTGGAAGAGTTCAAATCAGCCAGTTGTCGCTGATTCTACAGCGGAGTCCGAATATATAGCGGCTTCTAATACAGCCAAGGAATCCATATGGATTTGGTAATTTTTCCAGGATCTTGATGTGGTGCCTAGAATTATAGACCCTATCACATTGTATTTTGATAATACTGCAACAGTGGCTCTTGCAAAAGAACCAAGGTCACATCAACAGACAAAGCACATTCTCCAGAAGTATCACCTATTGAGGGATTTCTATCAAATGGGTGAAGTTACAGTGAGTAGAATGTCCACGAAATAGAACATGGAGGACCCCATGACTAAATTCGTATCTTAGTAGAAGCATGAATATCATGTTAGAGCTAGTGGGTTAAAAGTTGTTAGTAGTTGGCTCTAGTCCAAGTGGGAGTCTGTTGGAGTTGGTGGCCTATAACTAACTAATTTTTACTTTTTGATAAACTTGTATTCATGGATTTGAATATTAATAAATACCTTATCACATCTTTATTGTTCTTATATGTGAAAATTCATGTGATAATTTCCTAAGTATAGTTGTTGCACTAAAGGGTCATAGTGGATCCCTTCTATGATAAGAACCCAAAAGTGCCATAACACTATTCTTGAATATATTTTCTATGGTTGGATTATGTTATTTGAGGGGAAAAATAATATAGGCCATTAGTGGTGAGGACTCATAAAACTTTTAGGCACCTTATCATGGTGTGCACCCTTGGTAATATCTAGGAGGATATTATGAGAATAAGACCCGCCAGTAGGAAATCCACATTTCATAGTGTTATTGGAGATTCCTATCTACGAACATGTGTATTGGTCCTTAGACTTTAAGATTATTATTAATGGGTATTAAAACTCATTCACTTAGATGTATTGACAAAAAATATGAAAACACACTATTTGCAGTGAGGTGGGATATGTTGGGTGAATCACGAGTAATACTATATTAATAGATAATTCAAGAAAGGATTTGTCCTTTCTGTTCCATAATGGAATTTGATATCTCAAGACTTTTTATGGAATTGATATATCCTATATAAATCCATATTCATGGTGAGGAATGGGTGAGTTAAATTATGAGAAGTCAAAGAAATAATAATCGATCACATGGGTTTATGGAACTAGCATGCAACCCGCTTGATTGGAGATATTGAGACAAAGGGATTACATTACATAGTAAGTGTTGGTATGAGGTGACACGTCATTACAATGTTAACTTCTTTCTCTATGGGTTCCTTGGCATGTTTCTAGAAGCTAAACTTGTACTTTAGGAAAGCTCTACCTAATGCCACTAAGAAAGAGGCCTAGAGGGTCATACACTAAGTGTATCCAAGTATCTCAATTAAATATTCATTTAAAAAATTGAATAAATATTATTCCTGATTATGGTTTAATAATTATTCAAGGATGTCTGATCACATTTATTTGGACACTAATTATTTGAGAGAATATATTGTGGGTTATATTTATTAGCGAGTAATGTAGTGATATTTATTTAAGAAATAAATAGTCATTATTTAAGGTCTGATAAATGTGGTGGAGGAAATAAAGAAAATAGAAAAAACAAAATTACACATCGTGTATATTAATATACATTTCGTGTAGTTTTTCTAGGGATTTGTGAGAAATAATATTATTTATTTAACTAAATAATATTAGGTGTAATTCTTTGGGCACATGTAAAGTGATAATAATAGTAAAATGTTATTATTATACATGGAGTCTTACTAAGAATTAAATGAAATTAATAAATTCCTTTGGGTAATTAATTAATTTTATTATTCTATGTAATATAAATCCCAATTACACTATTCTAATTAGGCCTAGTCATTATCTATGGTCGTGCACAAAGGATCTGGAGAAAGCTCTCAAGCCAAGAGAAAATTCCTTTCCGCTAATAATGCTCTCAAGTTACGAGAGAGATCCTCCTCCACCAGATCAAGAAGAGCACTTTGGAAGCATCTCTCAAGGAGATCGAAGGCAAAAATTTCAAGTGAAGTCTCTTCCATGATAGCACCCGGAGATCCCTTCGGAAACTTCCATAGATACATAGAGCACATGTAAATCACTGCTAGAGGAAGCCTACACTTGGCTTATGCGACGCAAATATGGATCACATTAGATCATGACCGAAAACATCAACGGAGAGAGAATTCCATCAAGGTGATTCTTTCCTTTTTATTTAAATTAATTATAACCAATATATGATGATCCTATCTATCATTTCAGGACTTCCATCTTTACTTTTCATTATTCATTCTATTATGAAGATCTGGTGTTTTATCATTGTCACGGATCTCGGATTGATCGTTGTTAATAGTAAAATTAAAGTTGGGTACACCAATCCACGTGCTTTCGCTGCACCTGGAACCTACATCCATGAAACAAGGGTAGGATACCATGTGTCTCTACACACTGTGTACTTCGTATACACATTGTGTGTATGGAGACTTACTTTTTGTGTGAGGCTCTTCCACATGGGAAAACATGGGGATAGTTGGATGAATTGTGTACCCCTTGGTGCATGTTGTATACCCCCTTCGAGAGTGTTTGTAAATCTTTGTTTTCTTAGTTTTTAATAGTATATGTTGAGTGTGTTATTTTTGTACATTCCCTCAAGGTTACAGTTTAGAATTACATCCATATCACAGGATTTTGATCCCCTCTAAAGGCTAAGTATCAGATAGATTTGTGGTGTCCCTCTATGAGACTGGAGTGTGATCCTCGATCACCTTTATTCCCTAAGTGGGGTTTATGGAATCATTGTAACCTCCCTAGGCAGTACATTAATCCTCCATCTAAAAATTCATATTTGTAGGGTTTATGGTGTCATTGACATATGATCTTCTACATAGTAGGTTGATCCAGATTGGGTTCATGGTGTCCCCCTATAGTTATGGGTGTGACCCCCTTTCTGAGTATTAGGGTCTTCCTAGACCAGTGATCTTTTCTTGGGCAGGGCCCAATGATCTCAGCATCTTCATTGAGTGACTCTGATGATATCATGGATCATAGAGTGTATTATCCTAGAATGAGCATTTCTTCGAGCATAATTCTATGGTCGATGGTTGGTTATGACCGTCTTGTAGCGTGGTGTCTTTCCTAATAATATCTAGTTTTTTTATATACATTGATTGTGATATCTTGTATTGAGATGGCTATACTTGGCTCTTTGTGTTTAGTGTTTTAGGGGTGTCCTACTGTTTATTTTTATACTCACCCCTACATGGGATTTTCCTGCACATGTCCTATCTTATGTATACAAGGACCCTTTTGACTATGTCCTGGGAGGACAGGGAGTGAGTGGATTGTAGCTGGAGCTTGCCAGACTGAGGTGTTTTATCGGGAGCTTGTATTTGACTTTAATCCTCTCCCATGGAGCAGTTTGGACTCTTTACATTTTTTAGTTGGGCTTTTATTTGGCCATTTTTTATGCTTTCATTACTTTACTTTCATACTCTGTTGTGGGATCTTAGATGTATTCATGAATCATTTCGATTGTTTTATATTTAATAATTTCTTGAGCTTGGAGATGTGTGCATGTGTATATTTATTTTGGGATAATGCCTCTCATTTGTGGGATATGCCTACTCAGCGTTGGTCACCAGCCCCAGGCCTATTGAAGGCTATCTTGGGGTAGTCATAGGTCGGACCTCGGTGGGTCGAGTTGGGACAGAGTGGTATCAAAGTAATTGATTCTACCTTAGGACTAGAGTATGTGAGTTTGGTTTGGGGCAATAGTGTTTAGTGTTTTAGGTTCGGATTTCAGGCCAGGGACACTAGTGTTGGTGTGATGGCTAACGTATTCATACATTAGGACTCTGATCACCTATCTTTCAACTTGATACACATAAACATTGGTTACAAGGAAAATTTTTGGTACATGCATCATATAGGAATGTTTGTGTTTTCCATGTCCTTCTTGAGTTAGTTCCTCAAATATACTCTTTTGATCATGGTATATCTTGTTTAATTTCAAGATGCCTCTACGCAGATAGCTGGTTAAGATTCCACTACATTATTGTGAGGATGATCCACCTGGTGATGAGGCATTGGTATAGAGGATTTTACCATAGATAGCATCTTCGGGTGGTTTACTGGCTATACCACCACCCGTTGAGTTGAATCTGGTGCTAGAATTACCTACTGAGGATGCACGCGGGTTGAGTGCATTTTATAAGTTTTAGAGGCAGAGACCTCCCAGGTTTCGAGGTGATTCATACCCCCAAGTGGATGAGGTATGTCTATATAGGTAGTCATTCATGTTTTCCACCTTTTGAGGATGCTTACAGATCAGATAGAAGTCCTCACAGTTAGCCTTTTTCAGGGATCTTCTAGGCGATGGTGGAGCTTAGTGACACAGTCACATGATGAGAAAACTCTCTCTTCATTATACTTTGAGATTATTTTCACGGAGGAGTTCTATATGGTCATATTGTGATCAGTACACATACAGAAGCTTCTACATCTACAACTGGGTAGTATATTTGTGGCAGAGTACTCAGTGAGGTTTACTGATCTCTCGTGTTACTCCTTAGATATGGTGCAGGATCAGTTCTTCAGAGCTCAGACCTTTGAGTAGGTATTACTCCAAGGCATCAAGGCTTTAGTGGTATCCCTTTTTATTCCCATCTATGGTGTGGTGATTGATCAAGCCTTAGTAGTAGATAGATTTTTGGTAGAGTAGGAACCAATATTAAGAGCTAGTAGTGGGAACCCAGTAGCTGAGACCTTGGAAGAAGTCATCCAACATTAGTCACAGGGATCCAAGCATGTTGGACACTTTAGGAGGTGATCCCATGACTCAGGGCCAACAGTTCATGGCCCCTAGGGTGTCTCAAATCATCTATGGGAGAGGTGGTGTTTCTCCTATGATGGTCAGGGATATATGGGTTGGGATTTTCTGACCCGTTTTAAAGCTAATTATTAGATGGTCGAGGGACTACAGAGACAGAGGTAGGACCAGGGTGTTCTACATGGTAGAGGATGTGGCAGAGGGGCCGGAAGGGCAGAAGGAGGTGGTCATAGGTTCAACATATTACCACCACTCCCCCTAGGTGGTCCACGCTAGGCTCAGGGAGCTGGTGGGCAGGGAAAAGACCAGCTACAAGCTATAAAGGCCTACAACCCCGAGGCTCCAAGGATGATACAAGGTATGATATATGTCTTTTCTATTTTAGATATAATTTTTATAGACACATATGTGAGTCATTCCTTCCTTTCCACTTGTCTATTTCAATACATAGAGATTCTGGTTGATCCATTAGCTCAGCCCTTGTGGTTAGAGACTCTGATAAGCAGTAACTCAGTGGTTGTGCACTTGTGATGATAGTGCGATTCGATGCTTGTAGGTGAGGTTTCTGTATGGAATATATTTTTAGCAACAATTATTCTTTATGTCTTCATCTTTGTTATAGACTTTCTATCCACAGTTCATGCCCATATTGACTATTTTAGGCAAAGGATGCAGTGTGTCTACAGTGAAGGAATGAGGTTTTCTTTGATGGGTGAAAAGGAAACCTTGGCAGAGCAGGATGATCTTAGGCATAGTAGAGTTAATCCAATTACTCACGAGTTGGCTAGTATGACTCTTGGAGCAATAGATACTTTGGGTTATCATTTTCTTACAGTGGTGGTGGGGTATGAAGACATCTTTCCCAAAGATGTTCCAGATTTACCTCCCCACTGAGAGATAGACTTCTATATTGATCTACACCTCAGGAAGTCACTGGTATCCATGATAGCATATTTTATGTCTCCCACATAGCTTTATGAGATGATGGAGTAGTTTTCAGGATTACAAAAGAAGGGATTTGTGAGACTCAGGATTTCCCCCTTGTGCAGCCTCAGTGTTGTTTTCCAAGAAGGTAGATGGAATCTTGAGGTTATGTGTGTATTATAGGTTCTTTAACCAAGTGATCATAAAGAATAAGTATCCAATGTAGAGGATCAAAGACCTCTTTGATCATTTGAGAGATGCGTAGTGTTTCTTGAAGATTGACCTTAGAGCAGGCTATCACAGCTGTGATTACGGGATAAGGATACACCAAAGACGACATTTATATGCTACTATTATAATGACCCATACTTTACATACATTGTTAAGACTTAAAAATTGAAGTACACTTATTACAACATATAAAAAAACCATGAAAGGACCGTATAGGTATAGTGTCTTTAGAAACTGGGAAACATAAACAACTGGTTCATAATTCATCTATGTTGTCTCCCATTTATTTCAGCATATCTAGAGTCCCTTTTTGGCATATCCTACTTAATAACCTTCTTCCTGACCTGGGGAAAGAAAACATACAAAAGGGTGAGTTCAAATTCTCAGTAAGGTTAAACAAAAGAAATATCAATCACATCGTATTCATAAGAACATATCATTTTGGAAATCTTAACCTGCAAAAGAGATTATAATTTCATAACATGGGATAAATCATAGTAGCGAAATTTAATCCCAATAATCATAACTTAAAACATGAAACTTTTTGTCATACACACATAATCATAGATAATCATTTCTTAGTAGTCAAGACTCATTTCCAAGACTATCTTAGCGGACAAATTCCATTTCTGAACCCAGTTCACTCCTCATTTCAGTCCTGTTTCACTGAACCAGATTAACCTTCCATTCCAGCCATGTCTATCTCATGAGATATAAATCATTACCCAATGAATTGGAGGGAGATATAGGTCCCACCCATATCATAATGATATCATTCTTATGTGTGCCACAAAATCATAAATCATACATCATTTCATAACCCATGTAATAAAAATGGGATTCTTAAACATCGTGACATCATAAAACAATTCATATAAGATAAAGGAATTCATAACAATAATTCCATCACAACATAATCATATCAACGTAATAATAGGGATAGAAACAGAACCCTATATTATCTTAGATGGAAAATAATTTTGATAAAACACTTGAACTCCATTCTTGAGTAAAATATCCTTTCCACTTCAAAAACATTTTCCTTTCTTAACATGTCATACAATTTTAAACTAAAAGAAGTTGATTAAAAATAAACTTGAAAACTTGTAAAGGAAGCTTCTTGGAAATAATATTTTAAAAATCCATTCATGCCGTATAAGTTAAAAAAACATTATTCTCGTACTTTTATCGGAAAAGTAAAAAAGTACCTCGTACGAAAAACGACAAAAGATTCCTTTCATATCTTTTACTAAAAACTCACCTAAGGGTAAAATTGGATTTAAAAAATTTTAGGTGGATGGAAATAAAATTACATATTGAGGAAACATGGATTTGGATGATAAAATACACCCCAGTAAATACCAAAGTATAAATAATCTCGGATAAAAATGAGATTCTGATATTTTCCCTTACCTTAGGTCTGATTTGCTTAGTAAGTGTTCGAACCTCCTGTATAATGATTTAAATAATGTCATTGACTTATTCCAGAATCATACTTATTTTTATAATATCATATATGGTCATATTTTTAGCTTCTTATTAGTAATATTTCATTGTTACTTGTTATTCGGGTGTTTATTGCTTTTTTTTCTTATGCGTGTTTTATCGAATAAATTATTATTATTCTTTTTAGGTTATATATACCTCATTTCCAGAATGGTATTAGTGTAATACATATCATATTTATTCACTCAATTCATTTATGTAATCATTATGCAATGAAAATCATGTAGAACGAGTCGCATCACATCGTGGAGACGGTATTCTGTACGTACGCACGAGCGATGATATCATTCCAATGATCGTGGAATTGTATTGGAGTGTATGTATACTATTTCAGAATCAATATCACTTTACAATAATCATATATAGTTATTATTTACACCATTATATCCATCCAAGTAAGGTGGTGGTGGAAAATAGATTACACCACGGCGTGGAGACGGTATTCCGTACGTACGCACGCGCGGTGATTTCGTTTTCCGTAGGATGGATAGATGGTGAAATAGGGTTGTTTCATACTTTTAATAACATATCAGTATATTATTGATACTGATGTTATTACTTCATAATGAAACAACTAAATAAGAAGAAGTGTAAGAAGAAAAAAAGTTGAAAGAATCGGTAACGGACATTACCTCTTCTCTGAAGCGCCTCTTTGAGACCTCCTCTTAGGGCACTAAAATTGGTCTTTGAAGAATACCAGGACCTCTAGGATGTTTCTAGGGAAGTGGAGAATAGAATTTTTCAGGGTTTGGCCGAGCTTGAAGGCTAAAAGTGGTGTGAGGAAGAGAGGGAGGAGGTGCCCTTTTATAAGAGAGGAGAGGGGCACCTTTGGAAAAACTAAAAATATTATTTTATTATAAAGTCATATTCGGTTTTTAATAGCTCCAAATTGATTTATTTAGAATCTAAGGTGTGGATGGGTCGAAATACTCTCATCCAATAGAATTTAGACAAGTTTAGGTTTCTATTTTAACCTTATCATTTAGATTTAACTTTAAGTTAGATAATTTAACTTTTACCGTGTCTTCTTGTTTTCTTACACTATAAGGTTAATAAAATTACTATAACAAGCCAAACGAACCCCAATTTGTTTATTATTAATATATATAACCTTATATAAGTCATTTGGACAAACCTTAGATTTTTAGGAATAAAATAACAATTAATAATATAAAATTTGTTTTAAAAACTATTTTATGTCAATTTTGACACTATTTGGTAATTGATTTTTGTGAAAATCATAACAGAAAGATTAGTTCGAAAAAAGTTAATTAAATCAGTAATAATATGTAATATTAACCTATAAAATTATTGGAATTCATAAAAAGTCTAAAATTACATTTATTTGGGTATTTATAACATCAATTATGTCAATATTTCATTAATAATATAATTACTGCATCATCATTGTGTCATAAATAAATTAAATTATTTAAAGTCTAAAAATTACAAATAAAATACCATTATGTAGGAAATATTTTTATCTTTCTACTGAATATTTATAGTCGAATTTATCTTATGTATAACCCTATATTAAAAATTATTTACTTATTAAACTTTGATTTTAACTATTTTAACCCTTCTTTAAATAAATTAATATTAAATGTACTAATCTAATCCAAGTGGGCCTAAATGGTCATATTTTATTCCTAAGGTTTTTTTTGGTCGAATTACACTTATCCAGTAGAATTAGGACATGTGTTAGGGTAATAATAATATCATTTTTACCCTTAATTACCCTATTTACTTTTAACCGTGGTAAAAAAAGTAAAAAGTTACTATTCATAAAAAATTATTTTCATCTCATTTAACCACATTTTAGTCCTTGATATTAACCGTGTCTCTTGGATTTTCGAAATTCCACTCACAGAAGCGGTAAAATTAAGTTTTATGTGAATTTGGAAATTCTCCTAGGAGGTGGGTAAAAGACGGTGAAAAGTTCAATAAAATTTTTATATATCTAAAATTATTATAAAATGAATCCAATGAATTGCATTGAACTTATATAGGTATTATGTATCAATTTTGACCTAAAATAAATATAAATAAAATAAATAATTATTTAAATAAAAAGTCGGGTTTTAAATAGTAACCCAGTGTTTTCACTATTCATCAAAAATTGAAAGTTTTCAGAAAAATACCAAAATTTCACCCTAGGATAATTTTGATATTCCGAATCCAAAAATTAAGTCCATTTTGAAAAATAAAATTTACAAAAATTTCAAAAAGTGGGTATTACTATTCATAATGGCTAGTTTTAATAATATTTTAATAGCATATCGTTGTTTAGTGAAACTCGGTATTGCGTACAACGCAAGATATTGAGGAAGGTCGCGATTGTGTGTAAAGAAAGCCAATCTAGTGTTGTGTGTAGTGAAATATTCCTTTGATGATTTATATAACATAAAAACAAAATATTTCTCATAAAAGTCTCGGGTGTTACATTCTAGCCCCCTTAAAATGAATTTTGCCCTCGAAATTCGTCACTTTGTAACAAACAGATGAGGATACCACTCCCTTATCATATCCTCAAGCTCCCATGTAGCTTCTTCTAATTGGTGGTTCCTCCATAAAACTTTCACCAAGCGAGTGGTCTTGTTCCGTATGACTTTTTCTCTACGATCCAGAATCTCTACCGGTTGTTCTTCATAAGAAAGATCTTGTTCCAGCGGTACAACTTCTGAGCTGAGTACATGTGAAGGATCAGGTATGTACTTTCTCAGGAGAGATACATGGAACACATAGTGAACTTGAGAGAGATTTGGTGGAAGCACCAATCGGTAAGCTACCTTCCCAACACGATCCAGTATTTTGAAAGGACCGATATACCTAGGGCACAGCTTTCCCTTCTTTCCAAATCTCATTACTCTCTTCCAAGGAGATATTCGTCAGAACACTTTATCACCCACTTCAAACTCTGGGTCTTTTCTTCGGTTGTCGGCATAACTTTTTTGTCGAATTTGAGCAGTTCTAATGTGTTGTTGAATAGATCTGACCTTTTCTGCCATCTCATCAACAAGATCAGGTCCTAATAGCTTTCTTTCCCCAACTTCATCCCAGCAAGTTGGAGTCCTGCATTTCTTTCCATAGAGAGCTTCATAAGGATTCATCTGAATATTGGAGTGAAAGCTATTATTATAAGAAAATTCCACCAAAGGTAGGTTTTGATCCCAACAACCTTTGAAATCCATAGAGCAAGCTCTCAACATATCTTCTAGAGTTTGAATTGTTCTCTCAGAATGACCTTCTGTCTGAGGATGATAAGCAGTGCTAAAACTCAACTCTGTATCTAGAGTATACTGAAGACTTCGCCAGAACTTTGAGGTAAACCTCGTATCCCGATCAGATATAATAGAAAGTGATACTCCATGCAATCTTACCACTTCCTTCACATATATCCTGGCAAGCTGATCCAGAGAGAAATCATCTCTAATAGTAATGAAGTGTGCCGACTTTGTAAGACGATCAACTATGACCCAGATAGCATTATTTTCTTTGGATGTTTTAGGAAGTCCGGTGACAAAGTCCATAGTGATGTTTTCCCATTTCCATTCTGGTATGGGTAATGGTTGTAACATTCCCTTATACTTTTGTCTCTCAGCTTTAACTTGCTGACAAACCAAGCATCGAGAGACATATTCAGTAACATCTCTTTTCATTCCATCCCACCAGAAGTACTCTTTCAGGTCCCTATACATCTTCGTGCTTCTAGGATGAATAGAGAATGAAAAACTATGAGCCTCATCCAACAGCTCCTTCTTTAATTTATGGATGGGAGGAACACAAACCTGATTCCTGAACTTTATTATCCCATCACAATCAAGGTTGAATTCAGGAACATTTCTCACCTTCTTTTGTAACTCGACATCTTCTTTATGTGCCTCTTTAATCTTCACATGTATAGATGGTTGAACATTCATTTGAGAAAGATACGATTTTTCCCCTTCCATTATAATTCCAAGATCCATCCCTTGTAAATCCATAAATATTGGATCTTTTGTGATCCTCATCATGGATAAGCTAGCATGGTCTTATCGACTCAATGCATCTGCCACCTTTTTTGCTTTCCTAGGGTGGTAATGAATTGAGCAGTCGTAATCCTTAATCATCTCCAACCATCTTCTTTGGCGCATATTCAGATCCTTTTGTGTGAAAATATACTTTAAACTTTTATGATCAGTATAAATGTCACACCTTTCTCCATAAAGATAATTCCTCCAAATCTTTAATGCAAAAATTACCGCAGCTAACTCCAAATCATGAGTTGGGTAATTTTGCTCATTGATTTTCAACTATCGTGAGGCAGAAGCTATCACCATATCATTTTGCATAATAACACACCCCAGCCCCTTCTTGGATGCATCATTGTAGATCACAAACCTTTCTCTACTACAAGGAAGTGTGAGTACAGGTGCACTGGATAACCTTCTTTTTAACTCCTTGAAATTCTCTTCACATTCCTCCGTCCAAACAAACTTAACTCCTTTCCGAGTCAACTTGGTGAGTGGATTAGATAATCCTGAAAAATCTTTCACAAAACGTCGATAATATCCAGCCAAACCAAGAAAACTTTTGATCTTAGTTACTATTGTTGGGCTCGACCATCTTTCGATAACCTCTATTTTTGCTGGATCCACAGATATCCCCTCTTTTGAGATTATGTGACCCAAAAATGCAACTTTTTAAAGCCAAAATTAACACGTGGTAAATTTGGCATAAAGCTTCTCCTTTCTCAAGGTCTTCAATATAATTCTCAAGTGATCTTCATGTTCTTCCTTGCTCTTTGAATATACAAGAATATCGTCTATAAAGACTACCACAAACTGATCAAGATAGTCTCTAAAGACTCTATTCATCATATCCATGAAGATAGCAGGGGCATTAGTAAGACCAAATGGCATCACTATAAATTCATAGTGTCCACACCTTGTACGGAAAGTCGTCTTTGGTATATCCTCCCTTTTGAACCTTAATTGATGATACCCTAAACGAAGATCAATCTTGGAAAAGTATTGCGCTCCGTGTAGTTGGTCAAATAAGTCATCAATGCATGGGAGAGGATATTTGTTCTTGATAGTGATCTTGTTAAGTTCTCGATAATCAATGTAGAGTCTCATTGATCCATCTTTCTTCTTAACAAACAGAACAGGTGCTCCCCAAGGTGACGCACTTGGGCGTATGAATCCATTATCAAGATTCTCTTGGAGTTGCTTCTTCAATTATTGCAACTCAATTGGGGTCATTCTATAAGGTGTCTTTGAAATAGGCAAAGCACCCGGTATGAGTTCTATTGAAAACTCAACTTCACGATTTGTTAGAAGACCTGGAAATTCCTCTAGAAATACATCATCAAAATCCCGTACAATGGCAATATTATTAATCGTGAGTTTCTCTCCAACCATTTGATAAAAATAACCTTAATTTAGTGGAATCAAGACCCATAAGATGGAAGAAATTTCCACTGGAAGGTTATGTTCATCCTTGATTCGATAGACGATCATAGATTGATCTAGAATATGAAATGTGACTTCCCTTCTTTGGAAATTGATATGAGATCCATATAAAGAAATTCAATCCATGCCAAGAATCACATAAAATTCCACTATAGGAAGGATCACAAGATTTTCAGGAAGCACTTTCCCACAAACTTCAATCGAAGAAGAATTGTAAACTTTTGATGCGACTTTTGTGCCATTAGGAGTTGTCACAGCCAACTCAACATCTAATTGTTGAGGTAATATGGCGATACCCTTAGAAAATTATTTAGAAATAAAAGAGTGGGTGGATCCAGAATCAAATAAAACATTTGCTACTTTAGAGTGGATGGTAAGTGTGCCTTTCACCACTTCGTTATTGTACTCCACATCACTGATAGTAATTGCATGTGACTTTCCTTTGTCTTTGGCCTTAAGAGTTTTTTGACGTCGATCATCATCATCAACCCTTGGATTTGGGCATTGATTGGAATAATGCCCCATCTCCTTGCACTTGAAACATTGAAGTGTAGGAGGTGCACTCTGTGTAGCCTTTTCTTTGTTCGCATCACTAGACATCTTCTTCCCATCATTGCGGTATTCAAATTCCTGATGACCTTCCTTTCCACATTTGTAACATTTACTTGTCCCTTTAAGACAACTCCCTCCATGTTTCTTTCCACACTTTAAGCATAAGGGAAAACTCATCTTCTTTTCAGTGTGCTCTTTAGATTTTCCTTTGAATTCCATTTTCCTCTTCTTATCAAACCCATGTGACTGATGGGTTACACCAATCTCCATCTCAACCTTGAGAGCACATCAAACAATTTCCGCGTAGCCATTGAAGTCCCTTATGTCTAACTCCCTTTGAAAACTTGGTTTTAAGCCACTAAAGAATCGATCGATCTTACTCTCAGGTTGGATAATAATCCCAGAAGCATACCTTGCAAGTCTTGTAAAATTTGCTTCATAGGTACCAACAGATTCATCATCCTTTTACTTTAGTTCAATAAACTCCTTCTCCATATTTTTTCGGAGAATATGAGGGAAGTACTTATTAAAAAATAAGTTCTTGAACCCATCCCATTCCATGGACTCAACTTCATCCCTCTGCCTCGTATTCTTGATAAGAGTCCACCATTGATCAGCTTCACCTTCCAAACAATAAACTGCTAAGATGACTTTATCATGTTTAGAACATTGAAGAACTGAAAATATCTTTTCAGTAGTACTGATCCATTGTTCAGCCACTAATGGATCAGTAGACCTGTTGAATGAGGGTGGACACTGCCGCATGAAGGATTCGACTGAATGTTGCTCCTTACTTTGCTCATTTAGAAGTCCTGCATGATTCATATCTTGAGAAAGTTGTGTGAGCATGGCTACAATATTTTGAATTCCATCTCCCATAACGTTTGGTTGCTCAGGGGTACAATCATTACATTGCTCGTCGCATTCCGCATTAACACGGTTCCTTCGGGTTCCAGCCATTGACTAAAACCAAGAAGAATAGTGTGAGAAACACTAATTATAATAGGAAAAACACATAATCAAGAATAAAATTTTACACTTGAGGTCTTATCATAGGTTTTTCATTGCCATTTTTAAAACACTAAGATCGTGTTCTATGCTTAGACTTATCCTTAGCGTTATTACTAAGGCTTTCACATCCTAGTTTCCAAAGGTTGACTATACCTTTCCTCTGATACCAACTATAACGACCCATACTTTACATACATTGTTAATACTTCAAAATTGATGTACACTTATTACAACATATAACAAAACCATGAAAGGACCGTATAGGTATAGTGTCTTTAGAAACTGGGAAACATAAACAAATGGTTCATAATTCATCTACGTTGTCTCCCATTTATTTCAGCATATCTAGAGTCCCTTTTTGGCATATCCTACTTAATAACCTTCTTCCTGACCTGGGGAAAGAAAACATACAAAAGGGTGAGTTCAAATGCTCAGTAAGGGTAAACAAAAGAAATATCAATCACATCATATTCATAAGAACATATCATTTTGGAAATCTTAACCTGCAAAAGAGATCATAATTTCATAACATGGGATAAATCATAGTAGTGAAATTTAAACCCAATAATCATAACTTAAAACATGAAACTTTTTTTCATACACACATAATCATAGATAATCATTTCTTATTAGTCAAGACTCATTGCCAAGACTATCTTAGCGGACAAAGTCCATTTCTGAACCGAGTTCACTCCTCATTTCAGTCCTGTTTCACTGAACCAGATTAACCTGCCGTTCCAGCCATGTCTATCTCCTGAGATATAAATCATTACCCAATGCATTGGAGGGAGATATAGGTCTCACCCATCTCATAATTATATCATTCTTATGTGTGCCACAAAATCATAAATCATACATCATTGCATAACCCATGTAATAAAAATGGGATTCTTAAACATCGTGACATCATAAAACAATTCATATAAGATAAAGGAATTCATAAAAATAATTCCATCACAACATAATCAAATCAATGTAATAATAGGGATAGAAACAGAACCCTATATTATCTTAGATGGAAAATAATTTTGATAAAACACTTGAACTCTATTCTTGGGGAAAATATCCTTTCCACTTCAAAAACATTTTCCTTTCTTAACATGTCATACAATTTTAAACTAAAATAAGTTGATTAAAAATAAACTTGAAAACTTGTAAAGGAAGCTTCTTGGAAATAATGTTTTAAAAATCCATTCATGCCGTATAATTTAAAAAAACATTATTCTTGTACTTTTATCGGAAAAGTCAAAAAGTACCTCGTATGAAAAACGACAAAAGATTCCTTTCATATCTTTTACTAAAAACTCACCTAAGGGTAAAATTGGATTTAAAAAATTTTATGTGGATGGAAATAATAATAAATATTGAGGAAACATGGATGTGGATGATAAAATACACCCCAATAAATATCAAAGTATAAATAATCTCGGATAAAAATGAGATTGTGATATTTTCCCTTACCTTAGGTCCAATTTGCTTCGTAAGTGTTCGAACCTCCTATATAATGATTTAAATAATGTCATTGACTTATTCCAGAATCATACTTATTTTTATAATATCATATATGGTCATATTCTTATCTTCTTATTAGTAATATTTCATTGTTACTTGTTATTCGGGTGTTTATTGCTTTTTTTTCTTATGCGTGTTTTATCGAATAAATTCTTATTCTTATTTTTAGGTTATAGATACCTCATTCCCAGAATGGTATTAGTGTAATACATATCATATTTATTCACTCAATTCATTTATGTAATCATTATGCAATGAAAATCATGTAGAACGGGTCGCATCACATCGTGGAGACGGTATTCCGTACGTACGCACGAGCGATTATATCGTTCCCATGATCGTGGAATTGTATTGGAGTGTATGTATACTATTTCAGAATCAATATAACTTTACAAAAATCATATATAGTTATTATTTACACCATTATACCCATCTAATTAAGGTGGTGTTGGAAAATAGATTACACCACGGCGTGGAGACGGTATTCCGTACGTACGCACGCGCGGTGATTTCGTTTTCTGTAGGATGGATAGATGGTGAAATAGGGTTGTTTCATACTTGTAATAACATATCAGTATATAATTGATACTGATGTTATTACTTCATAATGAAACAACTAAATAAGAAGAAGTGGAAGAAGAAAAAAAGTTGAAAGAATCGGTAACGGACATTACCTCTTCTCTGAAGCGCCTCTTTGAGACCTCCTCTTAGGGCACTAAAATTGGTCTTTGAAGAAGACCAGGACCTCTAGGATGTTTCTAGGGAAGTGGAGAATAGAATTTTTCATGTTTTGGCCGAGCTTGAAGGCTCAAAGTGGTGTGAGGAAGAGAGGGAGGAGGTGCCCTTTTATAAGAGAGGAGAGGGGCACCTTTGGAAAAACTAAAAATATTATTTTATTATAAAGTCATATTCGGTTTTTAATAGCTCCAAATTGATTTATTTCGAAGATAAGGTAGGGATGGGTCTAAATACTCTCATATAATAGAATTTATACAAGTTTAGGTTTCTATTTTAACCTTATCATTTAGATTTAACTTTAAGTTAGATAATTTAACTTTTACCGTGTCTTCTTGTTTTCTTACACTATAAGGTTAATAAAATTACTATAACAAGCCAAACGAACCCCAATTTGTTTATTATTAATATATATAACCTTATCTAAGTCATCTGGCCAAACCTTAGATTTTTAGGAATAAAATAACAATTAATAATATAATATTTGTTTTAAAAACTATTTTATGTCAATTTTGACACTATTTGGTAATTGGTTTTTTTGAAACTCATAACAGAAATATTTGTTCGAAAAAAGTTAATTAAATCAGTAATAATATGTAATATTAACCTATAAAATTATTGGAATTCATAAAAAGTCTAAAATTACATTTATTTGGGTATTTATAACATCAATTATGTCAATATTTCATTAATAATATAATTACTGCATCATCATTGTGTCATAAATAAATTAAATTATTTAAAGTCTAAAAATTACAAATAAAATACTATTATGTAGGAAATATTTTTTATCTTTCTAATGAATATTTATAGTCGAATTTATCTTATGTATAACCCTATATTAAAAATTATTTACTTATTAAACTTTGATTTTAACTATTTTAACCCTTCTTTAAATAAATTAATATTAAATGTCCTAATCTAATCCAAGTGGGCCTAAATGGTCATATTTTATTCCTAAGGTTGTTTTTGGTCGAATTACACTTATCCAATAGAATTAGGACATGTGTTAGTGTAATAATAATATCATTTTTACCCTTAATTACCCTATTTACTTTTAACCGTGGTAAAAAAAGTAAAAAGTTACTATTCATCAAAAATTATTTTCATCTCATTGAACCACATTTTAGTCCTTGATATTAACTGTTTCTCTTGGATTTTTGAAATTCCACTCACAGAAGCGGTAAAATTAAGTTTTATGTGAATTTGGAAATTCTCCTAGGAGGTGGGTAAAAGACGGTGAAAAGTTCAATAAAATTTTTATATATCTAAAATTATTATAAAATGACTCCAATGAATTGCATTGAACTTATATAGGTATTATGTATCAATTTTGACCTAAAATAAATTTAAATAAAATAAATAATTATTTAAATAAAAAGTCGGTTTTTAAATAGTAACCCAGTGTTTTCACTATTCATCAAAAATTGAAAGTTTTCAGAAAAATACCAAAATTTCACCCTAGGCTAATTTCGATATTCCGAATCCAAAAATTAAGTCCATTTTGAAAAATAAAATTTACAAAATTTCAAAAAGCGGGTATTACTATTCATAATGGCTAGTTTTAATAATATTTTAATAATATATCGTTGTTTAGTGAAACTCGGTATTGCGTATGATGCAAGCTATCGAGGAAGGCCGCGATTGTGTGTAAAGCAAGCCAAGCTAGTGTTGTGTGTAGTGAAATATTACTTTTATGATTTATATAACATAAAAACAAAATATTTCTCATAAAATTCTCCGGTGTTACATTCTACCCCCCTTAAAATGAATTTCACCCTCGAAATTCGTCACTTTATAACAAACAGATGAGGATACCTCTCCCTTATCATATCCTCAAGCTCCCATTTAGCTTCTTCTAATTGGTGGTTCCACCATAAAACTTTCACCAAGCGAGTGGTCTTGTTCTGTAGGACTTTTTCTCTACGATCCAGAATCTTTATCGGCTGTTCTTCATAAGAAAGATCTTGTTCCAGTAGTACAACTTCTGAGCTGAGTACATGTGAAGGATCAGGTATGTACTTTCTCATGAGAGATACATGGAACACATCGTGAACTTGAGAGAGATTTGGTGGAAGCGCCAACCGGTAAGCTACCTTCCCAACACGATCCAGTATTTCGAAAGGCCCGATATACTTAGGGTTCAGCTTTCCCTTCTTTCCAAATCTCATTACTCTCTTCTAAGGAGATATTTGTAAGAACACTTTATCACCCACTTCAAACTCTAGGTATTTTATTCGGTTATCGGCATAACTTTTTTGTCGACTCTGAGCATCTCTAATGTGTTTTTGAATAGATCTGACCTTTTCTACCATCTCATCAACAAGATCAGGTCCTAATAGCTTTCTTTCCCTAACTTCATCCCAGCAAGTTGGAGTCCTGCATTTATTTCCATAGAGAACTTCATAAGGAGTCATCTGAATATTGGAGTGAAATCTAATATTATAATAAAATTACACCAAAGGTAGGTGTTGATCCCAACCGCCTTTGAAATCCATAGAGCAAGCTCTCAACATATCTTCTAGAGTTTGAATTGTTCTCTCAGACTGACTGTCTGTCTGAGGATGATAAGCAGTGCTGAAACTCAACTCTGTATCCAGAGTCTACTGAAGACTTCGCCAGAACTTTGAGGTAAACCTCATATCCCGATCAGATATAATAGAAAGTGGTACTCTATGAAATCTTACCACTTCCTTCACATATATCCTGGCAAGCTAATCCAGAGAGAAATCCTCTCTAATAGCAATGAAGTGTGTCGACTTTGTAAGACAATCAACTATGACCCAGATAGCATTATTGCCTTTGGATGTTTTAGGAAGTCCGGTGACAAAGTCCATAGTGATGTTTTCCCATTTCCATTATGGTATGGGTAATGGTTGTAACATTCCCTTATACTTTTGTCTCTCAACTTTAACTTGCTGACAAACCAAGAATTGAGAGACATATTCAGCAACATCTCTTTTCATGCCATCCCACCAGAAGTACACTTTCAGGTCCCTATACATCTTCGTGCTTCCAGGATGAATAGAGAATGAAGAACTATGAGCCTCATCCAGCAGCTCCTTCTTTAATTCTGGGATGGGAGGAACACAAACCCAATTCCTGAACTTTATTATCTCATCACAATCACGGTTGAATTCAGGAACATTTCTCACCTTCTTTTGTAACTCTACATCTTCTTTCTGTGCCTCTTTAATCTTCACATGTATAGATGGTTAAACATTCATTTGATAAAGATACGATTTTTCCCCTTCCATTATAATTCCAAGATCCATCCCTTGTAAATCTATAAATATTGGATCTTTTGTTATCCTCATCATGGATAAGCTAGCATGGTCTTGTCGACTGAATGCATCTGCCACCTTGTTTGCTTTCCTAGGGTGGTAATGAATTGAGCAGTCGTAATCCTTAATCATCACCAACCATCTTCTTTGGCACATATTCATCTCCTTTTGTGTGAAAATATACTTTAAACTTTTATGATCAGTATAAATGTCACACCTTTCTCCATAAAGATAATTCCACCAAATCTTTAATGAAAATATTACCACAGCTAACTCCCAATCATGAGTTGGGTAATTTTTCTCATGGATTTTAAACTGTCGTGAGGCATAAGCTATCATCATATCATTTTTCATAAGAACACACCCCAGCCCCTTCTTGGATGAATCACTGTAGATCACAAACCTTTCTCCACTACAAGGAAGTGTGAATAAAAGTGCACTGGATAACCTTCTTTTTAACTCCTTGAAATCCTCTTCACATTCCTCCATCCAAACAAACTTAACTCCTTTCCGAGTCGACTTGGTGAGTGGATTAGATAATCGTGAAAAATCTTTCACAAAACTTCGATAATATCCATCCAAACCAAGAAAACTTCGGATCTCGGTTACTGTTGTTGGCCTCGACCATCTTTCGATAACCTCTGTTTTTGCTGGATCAACAGATATCACCTCTTTTGAGATTATGTGACCTAAAAATGCAACTTTTTGAAGCCAAAATTCACACCTGGTAAATTAGGCATAAAGCTTCTCCTTTCTCAGGGTCTTCAATATAATTCTCAAGTGATCTTCATGTTCTTACTTTCTCTTTGAATATACAAGAATATCATCTATAAAGACTACCACAAACTGATCAAGATAGTCTCTAAAGACTCTATCCATCATATCCATGAAGATAGCAGGGGAATTAGTAAGACCAAATGGCATCACTATAAATTCATAGTGTCCATACCTTGTACGGAAAGTCGTCTTTGGTATATCCTCCCTTTTGACCCTTAATTGATGATACCCTGAATGAAGATCAATCTTGGAAAAGTATTGAGCTCCGCGTAGTTGGTCAAATAAGTCATCAATGAGTGGGAGAGGATATTTGTTCTTGATAGTGATCTTGTTAAGTTCTCGATAATCAATGCAGAGTCTCATTGATCCACCTTTCTTCTTAACAAACAGAACAGGTGCTCCCCAAGGTGACGCACTTGGGTGTATGAATCCCGTATCAAGATTCTCTTGGAGTTGCTTCTTCAATTCCTGCAACTCAATTGGGTCCATTCTATAAGGTGTCTTTGAAATAGGCAAAGCACCCGGTATGAGTTCTATTGAAAACTCAACTTCACGATTTGGTGGAAGACCCAACAATTCCTCTGGAAAGACATCATCAAACTCTCGTACAATGGTAATATTCTTAATCGTGAGTTTCTCTCCAACCATTTGAGATAAATAACCTTCATTTAGTGGAATCAAGACCCATAAGATGGAATAAATTTCCACTGGAAGGTTATGTTCATCCTTGCTTCGATAGACGGTCATAGATTGATCTGGAATATGAAATGTAACTTCCCTTCTTTGGAAATTGATATGAGCTCCATATAAAGAAAGCCAATCCATGCCAAGAATCACATCAAATTCCACTATAGGAAGGATCACAAGATTTGTAGGAAGCACTTTCCCACAAACTTCAATCGGAGAAGAATTGTAAACTTTTGATGTGACTGTTGTGCCATTAGGAGTTGTCATAGCCAACTCAACATCTAATTATTGAGGTAATATGGCGATACCCTTAGAAGATTCTTTAGAAATAAAAGAGTGGGTGGATCCAGAATCAAATAAAACATTTGCTACTTTAGAGTGGATGGTAAGTGTACCTTTCACCACTTCGTTATCGTACTCCACATCGCTGATAGTAATTTCATGTGACTTTCCTTTGTCTTTGGCCTTAAGAGTTTGTTGACGTTGATCATCATCATCAACCCTTGGATTTGGGCATTGATTGGAATAATTCCCCATCACCTTGCACTTGAAACATTGAAGTGTAGGAGGTGCACTCTATGTAGCCTTTTCTTTTTTCGCATCACTAGACATATTCTTCCCATCATTGCGGCATTAAAATGCCCGATGACCTTCCTTTCCACATTTGAAACATTTACTTGTCCCTTTAAGAAAACTCCCTCCATGTTTATTTCCACACTTTGAGCATAAGGGAAAACTCATCTTCTTTTCAGTGTGCTCTTTAGATTTTCCTTTGAATTCCATTTTCCTCTTCTTATCAAACCCATGTGACTGATGGGTTACACAAATATCCATCTCAACCTTGAGAGCACATCGAAAAATTTCCTTGTAGCTATTGAAGTCCCTTAAGGCTAACACCCTTCGAAAACTTGTTTTTAAGCCACTAAAGAATCGATCGATCTTACTCTCAGGTTGGATAATAATCCCAGAAGTGTACCTTGCAAGTCTTGTAAAATTTTCTTCATATGTACCAACAGATTCATCATCCTTTTTCTTTAGTTCAATAAACTCCTTCTCCATATTTTTTCGGAGAATACGAGGGAAGTACTTATTGAAAAATAAGTTCTTGAACTCATCTCATTCCATGGACTCAATTTCATCCCTCTGCCTCGTATTCTTGATAAGATTCCACTATTGATCAGCTTCACCTTCCAAACGATAAACTGCTAAGATGACTTTATCATGTTCAGAACATTGAAGAACTGAAAATATATTTTCAGTAGTACTGATCCATTGTTCAGCCACTAATGGATCAGTAGACCCGCTGAATGAGGGTGGATGCTGTCGCATGAAGGATTCGATGGAATGTTTCTCCTTCCTTTGCTCGTTTGGAAGTCCTGTATGATTCATAGCTTGAGAAAGTTGTGTGAGCATGGCTACAAGATTTTGAATTCCAGCTCCCATAATGTTTGGTTGCTCGGGGGGACAATCATTGCATTGCCCGTCGCATTCTGCATTAACACGGTTCCTTCAGGTTCCAGCCATTGACTAAAACCAAGAAGAATAGTGTGAGCAACACTAATTTTAATAGGAAAAACACATAATAAAGAATAAAATTTTACACTTAAGGTCTTATCATAGGTTGTTCTTGGCCATTTTTAAAACACTAAGATCATGTTCTATTCTTAGACTTATCCTTAGGGTTCTTACTAAGGCTTTCACATCCTAGTTTCCAAAGGTTGACTATACCTTTCCTCTAATACCAACTATAACGACCCATACTTTACATATATTGTTAATACTTCAAAATTGAAGTACACTTATTAAAACATATAACGAAACCATGAAAGGACCGTATAGGTATAGTGTCTTTATAAAGTGGGAAACATAAACAACTTGTTCATAATTCATCTACGTTGTCTCCCATTTATTTCATCATATCTAGAGTCCCTTTTTGGCATATCCTACTTAATAACCTTATTCCTGACCTGGGGAAAGAAAACATACAAAATGGTGAGCTCAAATGCTCATTAAGGGTAAACAAAAGAAATATCAATCACATCATATTCATAAGAACATATCATTTTGGAAATCTTAACCTGCAAAAGAGATCATAATTTTATAACATGGGATAAATCATAGTAGTGAAATGTAATCCCAATAATCATAACTTAAAACATGAAACTTTTTGGCATACACACATAATCATAGAGAATCATTTCTTAGTAGTCAAGACTCATTTCCAAGACTATCTTAGCGGACAAAGTCCATTTCTGAACCAAGTTCACTCCTCGTTTCAGTCCTATTTCACTGAACCGGATTAACCTGCCATTCCAACCATGTCTATCTCATGAGATATAAATCGTTACCCAATGCATTGGAGGGAGATATAGGTATCACACATCTCATAATGATACCATTATTATGTGTGCCACAAAATCATAAATCATACATCATTGCATAACCCATGTAATAAAAATGGGATTCTTAAACATCGTGACATCATAAAAAAATTCATATAAGATAAAGGAATTCATAAAAATAATTCCATCACAACATAATAAAATCAATGTAATAATAGGGATAGAAACAGAACCCTATATTATCTTAGATGGAAAATAGTTTTGATAAAACACTTGAACTCCATTCTTGAGGAAAATATCCTTTCTACTTCAAAAACATTTTCCTTTCTTAACATGTCATACAATTTTAAACTAAAAGAAGTTGATTAAAAATAAACTTGAAAAATTGTAAAGGAATATTCTTGGAAATAATGTTTTAAAAATCCATTCATGCCGTATAAGTTAAAAAAACATTCTTCTCGTACTTTTGTCGGAAAAGTCAAAAAGTACCTCGTACGAAAAACGACAAAAGATTCCTTTCATATATTTTACTAAAAACTCACCTGGGTAAAATTAGATTTAAACAATTGTAGGTGGATGGAAATAATATTACATATTGAGAAAATATGGATGTGGATGATAAAATACACCCCAGTAAATACCAAAGTATAAACAATCTCAGATAAAAATGAGATTGTGATATTTTCCCTTACCTTAGGTCCGATTTGCTTCGTAAGTGTCCGAACCTCCTGTATAATGATTTAAATAATGTCATTGACTTATTCCAGAATCATACTTATTTTTATGATATCATATATGGTCATATTCTTAGCTTCTTATTAGTAATATTTCATTGTTACTTGTTATTCGGGTGTTTGTTGCTTTTTGTTCTTATGCGTGTTTTGTCGAATAAATTCTTATTCTTCTTTTTAGGTTATAGATACCTCATTTCCAGAATTGTATTAGTGTAATACATATCATATTTATTCACTCAATTAATTTATGTAATCATTATGCAATGAAAATCATGTAGAACGAGTCGCATCACATCGTGGAGACGATATTCTGTACGTACGCACGAGCGATGATATCGTTCCCATGATCGTGGAATTGTATTGGAGTGTATGTATACTATTTCAGAATCAATATCACTTTACAATAATCATATATAGTTATTATTTACACCATTATACCCATCCAAGTAAGTTAGTGGTTGAAAATAGATTACACCTCGGCGTGGAGACGGTATTCCTTACGTACGCACGCACGGTGATTTTATTTTCCGTAGGATGGATAGATGGTGAAATAGGGTTGTTTCATAATTATAATAACATATCATTATATGAGTGATACTTATGTTACTACTTCATAATGAAACAACTAAAGAAGAATAAGTGGAAGAAGAAATGAAGTTGAAAGAATCGATAACGGACATTACCTCTTCTCTGAAGTGCCTCTTTGAGACCTCCTCTTAGGGCACTAAAATTGGTCTTTAAAGAAGACCAGGACCTCTAGTATGTTTCTAGGGAAGTGGAGAAGAAAATTTGGAAGGGGTTGGCCAAGATTGAAGGCTCAAAGTGGTGTGAGGAAGAGAGGGAGGAGGTGCCCTTTTATAAGAGAGGAGAGGGGCACCTTTGGAAAAACTAAAAATATTATTTTATTATAAAGTCTTATTCGGTTTTTAATAGCTCCAAATTGATTTATTTCGAAGCTAAGGTGGGGATGTGTCGAAATCCTCTCATACAATAGAATTTAGACAAGTTTAGGTTTCTATTTTAACCTTATCATTTAGATTTAACTTTAATTTAGATAATTTAACTTTTATAGATAATTTAACTTTTAATTTAGATAATTTAACTTTTATAGTGTCTTATTGTTTTCTTACACTATAAGGTTAATAAACTTACTATAACAAGCCAAACGAACCCCAAGTTGTTTATTATTAATATATATAACCTTATCTAAGTCATTTTTCCAAACCTTAGATTTTTAGGAATAAAATAACAATTAATAATATAATATTTGTTTTAAAAACTATTTTATGTCAATTTTGACACTATTTGGTAATTGATTTTTGTGAAAATCATAACAGAAAGATTAGTTCGAAAAAAGTTAATTAAATCAGTACTAATATGTAATATTAACCTATAGAATTATTGGAATTCATAAAAAGTCTCAAATTACATTTATTTGTGTATTTATAACATCAATTATGTCAATATTTCATTAATAATATAATTATTGCATCATCATTGTGTCATAAATAAATTAAATTAATTAAAGTATAAAAATTACAAATAAAATACCATTATGTAGGAAATATTTTTAGATTTCTAATGAATATTTATAGTTGAATTTATATTATGTATAACCCTATATTAAAAATGATTTACTTATTAAACTTTGATTTTAACTATTTTAACCCTTCTTTAAATAAATTAATATTAAATGTCCTAATCTAATCAAAGTGGGCCTAAATGATCATATTTTATTCCTAAGGTTTTTTTTGGTCAAATTACACTTATCCAATAGAATTGGGACATTTGTTAGGGTAATAATAATATCATTTTTACCCTTAATTGCCCTATTTACTTTTAACCGTGGTAAAAAAAGTAAAAAGTTACTATTCACCAAAAATTATTTTCATCTCATTGAACCACATTTTAGTCCTTGATATTAACCATGTCTCTTGGATTTTCTAAATTCCACTCACAAAAGCAGTAAAATTAAGTTTTATGTGAATTTGGAAATTCTCCTAGGAGGTGGGTAAAAGACGGTGAAAAGTTCAATAAAATTTTTATATATCTAAAATTATTATAAAATGACTCCAATGAATTGAATTGAACTTATATAGGTATTATGTATCAATTTTGACCTAAAATAAATTTAAATAAAATAAATAATTATTTAAATAAAAAGTCGGTTTTTAAATAGTAACCCAGTGTTTTCACTATTCATCAAAAATTGAAAGTTTTCAGAAAAATACCAAAATTTCACCCTAGGATAATTTCGATATTCCAAATCCAAAAATGAAGTCCATTTTGAAAAATAAAATTTACAAAATTTCAAAAAGTGGGTATTACTATTCATAACAGCTAGTTTTAATAATATTTTAATAGCATATCGTTGTTTAGTGAAACTCGGTATTGCGTACGATGCAAGCTATCGAGGAAGGTCGTGATTGTGTATAAAGAAAGCCAAGCTAGTGTTGTGTGTAGTGAAAGATTCCTTTAATGATTTATATAACATAAAAACAAAATATTTCTCATAAAAGTCTCAGGTGTTAAAACTATGGTCACTATGAGTACTTGGTGATGTTGTTCGGTGTGAAGAATTCCCTAGCAGTGTTCATGGGACTCATAAACTTGATCTTTCATCATTAGACCGGTTCGTAGTAGTCTTCATCGATGACATCCTAGTGTATTTAGAGTTTGAGGAGGAGTATGAGAAATACCTAAGTATGGTCCTGGACACACTCTGATAGCACCATCTTTATTGGAATCTCTCAAAATTTCATTTTTGGATTCGAGAGCTCCAATTTCTGGGACACATCATCTCAGAGGCTGAAGTAGTAGTGGACCTAGCGAAAGTTAAGGCAGTGATTTCTTGGGATCCACCCAATAGTGTTAGTGAGGTGCGAAGTTTCCTTGGGTTATTAGGGTACAATTAGAGGGCTGCACCTAATTTTTCTAGAGTGGCAGTACCCTTGATATCTTTGACTCAAAAGGGGAAGCCTTTCGTGTGGACGAAAAGGTTCCAATAGGATTTTTAGTAGTTGAGGTAGAAATTGACAAGCACTCCCATCTGGATATTTTTAGAGGAGGGTGTCGAGTATGTAGTGTTCTATGATTCATCAGGGGTCAGAATTGGTTTTGTCCTGATGCATAGGCAAATGGTTATTTTCTATGGTTCATGTAAGTTGTGACCACATGAGCAGAAATACGCAAAACCACAATCTTGAGTTAGTAGTGATAGTCTTCGCATTAAAGATGTGGCAACACTACCAGATGGGAGAGTGGTTTATCATTTACTCTAACCACAATATTCTCAAGTATATCTTCTCTTAGATGGATATTAATTTGATATAGAGATAATGTCTAGAATTCCTCCAGGACTATGACTTTAATATTTTCTATAATCCTGTGAAGGGGAATATGGTGGCAGACACTCTCAGAAGGATATCTTATTCTTAGTTGTTGAGAGAGGCATCAGAGCAATTACCCTCATTGCAATTGTCCTTCATAGAAGAAGATGGTGCTTCATATCTTCCATTTATGGTTGTTACCCCACCACTTTTTCAATGTTTCGGGGATTATAAGTGAGGAGATATAGACTATGAGACCTTACATACTCAGATATCCATTGTATACGCTCTTGATAGATATTCTGAAGTTGGGTAGCATGCTATCCTTTTAAGAGGATAGATGATGTTACCTTTGACGTTGCGAGAAGGGGTGTTGCGGTAGTTTCATACATCCCCTTTGGAAGTACATCCAGGTGTGGAAAAGATATACCAAGACCTATGACATCAATTTTTTGTGGCCAAGCATGAAGAAGGGAGTTGTATAGTTTGTTTCTTGATGCCTTACTTGTCGAAAAGTGAAGTATGAGCACCAAGTTCAAGTGGGTTTAGCTCAACCCCTTGAGGTACTATAGTGGAAGTGGGATGGGATATCCATGGAATCTGTGAAGGTATTACCACATACATTTAGATGACATGATTCCATATGGGTGATTGTAGATCGACTCACCAAGTCAGCCTACTTCCTAACTATTCGAGAGCAGAATTCAGTAGAGAGCTTGGGATGCCTCTATGTATCGGATATAGTTTGACTCCATGGAGTTCCCTTCATGATTATCACTTCACACCTCATTTATGGAGAGTAATATAGGATGAATTTGGAACTCATTTACATTTGAACACAGTGTTTCACCCCCAAACTGATAGCCAGACAAAGTGGACGATATAGGTCTTAAAGGACATGATGTGAGTTTGCATGTTGAAATTTGGCCATAGTTAGGAGAATCACCTACCCTTGGTGGAGTTTTTTGTAAAATAACAATTATCATTCCACCATTGGTATATCACCACTCAAGGCTTTGTTTGGGTGAACCTACAGGTCACCACTTTATTGGAATGATCCGGTCGAGTCGGCACTCATGGGCCCAGAGTTGATATGAGCTACTATAGAGAAGGTGCAGATCATCTAGGAGTGGATGATGACTACATAGAGCCATTATAAGTCTTATATGGACCGATGAAGAAGACCTCTGGAGTTCAAGGAGGGATACCATGTGTTTCTAAGGGTCTCACATTGACGTGGATTGAGGATATTTGGTTGTGGTGGAAAGTTATCTCTAAGATTCATTGGTCCCTTCCAAATACTATATAGAGTTGGAGGGGTGGCGTACCACTTATATCTATCACTAAAATTAGATTAGGTACATGACGTCTTCCATGTGTTGTATCTGAGTAGATATGTGCATGATCCATTGCATGTTATCTTCTAGGGAAATATGTACATTGAGGATGGAGATACCTTTGCAAAGTACCCAGTGGAGATCGAGGATCAGTAGAAGAGGATCCTTCATGGGTGCTTGATTCCCCTTGTGAATGTCTGGTGGAAGCATAGGAATCTTTAGGAGATCACCTGGGATCAGGAGACCGAGATACAAGCCCAATACCCTCATCTTTTTCAATAGGTTTTTCACTTTTTGGAACAAAAATCCCTAAGGTTGGGAGAATTTAATGTCTAAGATTTTCTATGTATTATTTTTGGATATTATATGGAATATCTTCGAGACCAGGCACATAGACGGTGTGCGATTCTGAGGCCTAGTGTGCTTGAAATAAATGTTTAAAATATATTAAATATACTAAATATCATGCATGCATAGTTTTCCTAAAAAATAGAATATTTATAAAATGGGGGCCTTGATCAAAAATATGTGGGCACCATTGAGTTTAGAATGTGGGTTTAACCCTAAGTGAGACGTAATCCTTGTCAGAGTGGACCATTTGTGAAAAATTCATCACGGGCATAATTAAATGAAATAAATTAAATAATTTATTTATTTATTTTATTTGTGATGCAGAAACTGACATCTCCTATAAGTATACACCTATAGAAATTGTCTTAGGGCTGTAAGTTAAACCCTACAGACCTAGGATTCATTGGAGGATAGTTTTCTTGGTGAATGATGACATATTAGGATCATATCATGGATCGTTGCACCAATAGAGTTGGAGGATCTCATTAGTGATGGCATGTAACCTTTCTTCATCAATGATTGATCCAAATTCCGGGTGGGATGTTTTTATTTATTATTTCCATCCCATTATTTAATCCAGGATGAACCCAGATCAATTCCATGAAAATAATTAATACACGTATCATTAGTAGAATTAATTTGAAGGAATTTTTTATTTTTATTTTTGATTTATCCCTCTTCATTCAACTTTTTCTATGATAATGAATCGAGGACAAATAAACAATGGTGTAGGTTTGTTCCTCACTTTTATGGCATGTGGTTCTCTCCCTCCATTATTCATATATTCATCATGGGTGTTTTCTTTTTCCCATAATTCGATGAATACCCAATATTCAATCATTGTGTGGTTGTTCTTCATCACAATGGATCGATTTCAAGAGTAAGATTCATGATTGATGGTTTGTTCAAGGTGTGATGACAATGGTGGATGATTAGGAGTGGAACATATGGATTTTTGGTACATGTTTTTCCCAGTTTTGACGAACGGTGACGGTTTTTCTCGATGGATCATTTTTTGAGTGGATTCAAAGCTGAAAATCCCAAGATATGGTGACTAGAGGCCTGAAATAACCTCAGTCTATAGGTTTTGGAAAGGTTAGAAGCTCTAACGAAGCGTAGGATGGCATGGAAGCAGATCTGAAAATCCCAAGCAATACGACATGTAATCCGGCATTACATGCCATATGGGCCCCCCTAGATGTGGCGCTAGGGTTCCAGCTAAAGTTAAGTATTACACACCATGTGACTCGGTCACACTCTATGTGACCCCTTATGTGAGTCTCGGTATGTACTTTGGAGAGTACATGGACACGGGAAAAAGTACACAACAAAGTGGCATGCCGTGTACTTAGACACGAACACAGTTTGGCGTACACGGGCCAGTACACAGACATAGCCACCCTACACAGACACATCCAGGTGATATGGGTAGGTTACCATGTGTCTCTATATGTCGTGTACTTCTTATAAACACCATGTATATGAAGACTTATATGTCTTATGAGGCTCTTCCGCACAAGAAGACATGGGGATAGCTGGACACACCGTGTACCCCTTGGTGCACGCCATGTACCCCCTTTGAGAGTGTTTGTAGCTCTTTGTTTTCTTAGTTTGAACCAGGATAGGTAGATCAGGTTCCCTTGGTCTATTCCATCAAGGGTACAATTTGGAATTACATCCATATCATAGGATTGTGATCCCCTCTAGAGGTTGAGTCTCATATAGAGTTGTAGTGTCCCTCCATGAGACTAGAGTGAGATCCTCTATCACCATTGTTCCCAAGGTGGGGTTTGTGGAATCGGTATGACCTCCCTGAGTAGGGTGTTGATCATCCATATAGTAGGTCATATCAGTAGGGTTTTTGGTATTGTTGACATATGATCCCCTACGTAGAGGGTTGATCTAGATTGAGTTTGTGGTGTTCCCTAGCGGTTCTGGGTGTGACCCCCTTTTTGAGTATCAAGGTCTTCCCTGGCTGGTGAGCTTTTATTAGGTGGGGCCCAATGATCTGGACCTCTTCATCGAGTGTCTCGGATGATATCATGGATCGTGGAGTGGATTCTCCCAGAACAAGTGTTTCTTCAAGCAAAATATTGTGGCTAACAGTTGGTTATGACCATCTGGTGGTGTAGTGTATTTCCTGAGTATATCTGGGTATTTTTATTATACATTTATTTTTATATCTTGTATTGAAATTACTATACTTGGTTCTTTGTGTTTATTATTTTCAGGGTGTCATACTGGGTATTGTTATACGCACCTCTGCATAGGCTTTGCCCACATGTGTCATGTCTTATGAAAACAACAGCCCATTTGATGGTGTCCTAAGAGGATAGGGAGTGGGTGTATCATAGATGGAGATTTTTATATTGATTCATTTTACCAGGATCTTGCATTTGACTTTAGTCCTTTCCCTTGGAGAATATTGGACTCTTTACAGTTTTTTTAGGCTTGTATTTGGCCCCTTTTTCTGATTTTATTACTTTATTTTCATACTCTATTGTGAGATCTTACATATAATCATGCATTATTTTAGTTTTTTTACATTTAAGCATTATGTGGGCTTGTAGATGTGTTCATGTATATAGGTACTTTAGGATAATGTCTCTCATTTGTGGGATATGCCTACTTGACACTGGTCTCCAGTCCCTGACCTATTGGAGGTGGGCTTGGGGTAGTCATAGGTCAGAGCTCAGTGGGTCGGTCATAAAAAGGACACCCATAATTCAAGGGATAAATTAACAATATAATAATAAGTAAGAAAATGGAATTTCAAGGTGTCACAGTTTGATTGATATCTTGTTTTGTTTTGGATTCTTGTTTTGATACTTGGATATTGTTTTAATGTCAACATTGAGTTTTAATTTAATAAATTTAATGTGGTTCTTCATGATGAAAAGTTTTATAAAATATTTTAGGTTTTTTGTTTTAAATGACTCTTATTTTCATTAAAGATTGATTTTTTCAAATTTATTCTATAAACATGAAGAATTTATCATGGTTTTGATTTCAAAATAAAACTTTAATGGTTTTTAAAAATGTTTAAAATGGTTATCCAGGTGTGTGAATGATTTTGATTTAAACTTGTAAGATTCCAAAGAATCCATATATTTTAACAAGTTTTAATTTTCATATTTTTTTATGCGAGAACATGCATGTAATTTTTGTGTCATTTACCCAAATATCTTGAAGGCCTTATTTTTATTTATTTTTGATAATCCCCCTTTCAAGGGATGAGGATAAACCCTTAAAAGGCCCATAGGCTTAGATAATTACATGACTCGTAGGCCTTAGAGAATAATTTTATGTTTTAAAGGTGATTAATTTCAGTGTAGCTTGGGTGGATTTCTTAAAAAAATAAAAAGGAAAAGTGTATTTTTAAGAAAAAAATAAAACCTATTTGGTGAAGTTAAAACTATTTTTTATGATAAAAAAAGTTGGGATATTTTATGATGTCTTGAAATAAATTCAAGTTACTTTATAATGATTTTAAAATGAGAATAGTATTAAAAATACATGCAAGTTAATTATGTTATTTAATTTGTTTTTTGGGAATGATAGTATTTCTTTATCATTAGATCATCCTTAGATTATTTTGAGGTTTCATGAAATATTTGGATGAGTGTGTGTTTTCATGAAGGTTTAAAAATTAATCTTTTTGGGATCAAGCTAAATTTTGATTGTGATTTTTTTTATTAATCTAAAATGCTTTGGTGAATTATTTAATTTCACAGGAAATTATTTTTATTATAAGAATAAAATATAAGTTTTGTATTTCCTTAATGTGTGTTAGAATTGTGTAATGTGAAATGGTTTGAAAACTATTTGAATCATTTATAGGGATTAATCTACATTTTTAAGAAATGGTCCATCAAATAGATTGTAATATAATTAATTGTAGACTATAAAATTAATGTGTCAAATTAATTTAACACAATAAATTATGGTCTATGAAATTAATTATATTTATGTCAATCAATCACCCATTTATTAACTCTCTTTCATTAATGGAGAGAATTGGTATGAGTTGTTTATGGAAGAACCCTTTATAAATATTAATCCCCCTATAATTTGTAGACACAAGGGAAAATAAACCATCTACCTCCCCTATGCAGAGTATGGAAGACATTCAAGTTTTTATTCCAATTTTCCACATTTTTCTAAAATGGTTGGAGGTAAGTGACAATTTAATTTCATTAGAGAAATTAACCAATTCTATAATTAACTTTTATAAATTATATAACATTTGGTATAAGAGAGAGTATATACCTCTATCTTGTAATAAAAATTTCTACATTATGTTTTGAATAAAATCCCTTCGTATTTTTAGGTTTTAGTGATGATGTATTCTTTGTTCATATCCATCTTCTTAATTTATTTTTATTTATAAATTCAATTTGGAATATGGTCTTATTCAACCTTTATTATAAAAAAATTAAGGGCTACACTTGTATTAATATTTAGTGATAAAAAATATTCACTACATCTTTAATTCTTCGATTCAATAATTATTTAATTGTGATTTTTGTAAATTTTATTAAAATTAGGTTTTACCACAACATTCCTAATTAAATAAAATATATATATGTAGTAAAATCACATTAAATAATATAATCATTTGTTGTTCTTTTCAGTTGTTAAAGATATTGATTATATATCTTTAAAAATTTTATGAATTCAACAATTATTTATTTGTGTTTTTTGTAAATTTTATTAAAAATTAGGTTTTTCCACTATATTCCTGATTAAATAAAATTTACATATTCATTAAATCACATTAAATAATTTATTTACTTATTTAAATTTTCAATATTCAAATATATCTATTATATATCTTTAATTTTCAATTAGGGTCGAGGGCACCCACTTTTTCAACCCTCCTACTTACACTAGATCCAATTTTCTAATTATCCTTATTATCTCTTACATGATAAGATCGTTCATCTACTAAGTTGTGGATTTAGTTGTTGGGCATGCCACATCTTCGCTACATGGATACTTTGATGTCTGTGATTTCACCTCCTTAATCAAGACTCCTCAAGAGATGATATACCAGAGTATATTTATTTTTTCCGTTGTCAAAACTTGACATCTTGGATAATACCAATAGTATGATTATCAAAATTTATATTATGATAAACTTTACTTACTAGGTATGATTTTAAAAACTGGAACAAATAATTGTTTATTTTATACTGCTTCTACGGCTGCATCAGAAGCCACAACACACTCAATATTTGTAGATATGGTTACCACTATCTTGAATAAGATTCTATTTCTCATTACCTTAGCCTGAATGAGATATTAGATCATATTTATCAAAAGAATGCTAATTTTTTGTCCCCTTATAACTAGTTTCCCTTCCTCTCCAAGTACTAGGAACATATCCCTTGTACTCTCTCAAGTGCAATTGGATAGTTCTGGTTGCTTCTCTTGTAGTTCTCCTAGATTCAACCAATATTTTTCTACCATAAATTATATGTTGGAAACATCACATCTAGTACATAGTATGGAATATGAGATTGATCCATCACATAATCATATATAATTCTAGTCACCACATTAATCTCCTCCTATGTCTCACACATGTCTTCTTAGAGAGATTTATGCCATGTGACATTAGTAATAGTTCTCTCTCAAATTGTTTCAACTTTTATTTTTCAATAACTTTCCAACATATGTACTTTGAATTGGTTTAAGAAACCCATTATATCTACCTTAATATATCTCATTCTATGGGAACTAGCATAATCTTGAGTCTCATCGGACTCGGACACTATGTATATTATGAGCAGGGTGATTCAAATCCATTTCCTAGTTGGGGACCATGTTGTGCACTTTGGGATTGGTCGAGACCCCCCACTAGGAGTTGAGCATAACCCACACACACATTTTTTCCATGGGGTGTTATTCAAGTGGTACCCGTTGGTTATACCCCTTGCTCTCTATGGAAAATGGTATAAGCACAAGTCCCTCCAGACTCATACGTTGTGTGTATTATGAATAAGGTGATTCAAATCCATTGCCTAGATGAAGAATGTGTGGCATTCTCAGGGCTTGTTTTTTCCCCACCCCCCATTGGGATTCAAGCATAACCCATACATAGCTTTTTACCATGGGGTTTTATTCAAGTGGTACCTTCTAGTTATACCCCTTGCTCTTTTTGGGAACTAGCATAAGCTCGATTCCATCCAGACTTAGACACTGTGGGTATTATGAACAAGGCAATCCAAAGTCATTTCCTAGATGGGAAATGTGTGACGTGATATGGGCTTGGTCGGGGACCCCTGATGAGAGTCAAGCATAACCCATACATGTGTTTTCCCATGAGGAGTCAGTCGATTGGTACCCGCTAATTATACCCCTCTCTCTTTGTGGGAACTGACACATGCTCAATTCCAGCCAAACTCAAACACTGTGTGTATTATGGACATGGAGATTCAAAGACATTACCTCATTGTGTAACGTGCGACATGCTTTGGGCTTGGTCGGGGTCCCCTGCTGTGAGTTAAGCATAACCCATACACACATTTTTCACATGGGGTGCTGGTCTAGTGGTACCCACTGGTTGTACCCCTCTCTCCATGGGAACTGGTGTAGGCTAGAATCCCATCAAAATTGAACACTGTGCATATTATGAACAGGATGATTCAAATCCATTTCCAAGTTGAGGAGCATGAAATGTGATATGGGCTTGGTCAGGGGCCCTTGTTGGGAGTCGAGTGTAACTCATACACATGTTTTGTAGTTGGGGTGGTAGCTGAGTGGTTAACACACCTCGTAATCCTACATGAACCCCAAGATAAAATCCCATTAGAGGATTATTTTCAGGTAACTGTAGTAGTACTATAGAGATACTGTAGAAGAAAAACTATTCATATTATTTGGGCCTTCGATCCACCATTTTCCTTCATTCCATAAGGCCTATAGGCCACCACATAGTAACAGATGATGCAGAGTGACCAGCCGATCAGTGCAGCACATCAGATAAGTAGTGTGGCCTAATTTTAGGCAGCATTGCTGAGTGGGTAGCTTGAAAGAGTGATAGGTGTGTTATCAGCTATCTACTGGCCCTATAACCACTTGGTATAGAGGGGTTCTCTTCCATGGAATTGCAAAGGGCATCATAGTGTGATGGTTCTTGGAACAGGGGGCAATACATCGTGTGAATGGTGACAACCAGACAGGCAAAGCGGCATATCCCAGAAGGCAGTGTGGCATGGATACATGAAAGACTTATTGTGTGGGTATCTCAAAAGTGTTATGGGTGTGTTTTCACCTATCATTTTTTCCTCTACCCAAACATGGGTTTAAAGATGGGTTCTCTTCCATGACTTCATGGTGGGAAGCTCAATGCAATGGATGATGGTAAGGGTCATCACAGTAAGAATATTGGGATCATGATACGAAGTTTGGATTCTTAGCTTGGGCCTTCAGGTCATCTCCTTCAACTTTCAATCCACAAGGTCGTCCATCAAATTATAATGGTCCTTTTAGAAACTGATCCTCTGGATCATGTAAGGGTTACCTCTAAACCCTTTTGAAAAGAGTGATTTATTTACTTAATAAAAATGGGTTTTCCCCTTCCTAATTAAGAAAACTATTTTATGTGTTATCAACATATTATACTTGGAATTGTGGTGCTCCCACTAACCTCTTATAGACACGTTGCAAAATTCCATTCCAAATGAATATTCTATTATCTTGATTCATTCCAAAAAAAATGATTTTAGTAACTTGCACCCCTTATTAGAATTCTATGGTGTCACCAAATCTTTCTAGTTATATCATATAGAAACTTTCTAAGAAATTTGGTCTTGATATCCAATGATCATAGAAAGTTTCTATGATAAGTTAAATTCAAATGGAATTTAATCATGACTTTCAGTGAAATGGTTTTTGTCTTAGATTATGTCTAGACATTGCTGATTAAACCTTTCAGTTATCTATCATGCCTCATTAGTCTGAAATTGACCATCTATGTATTATTTCTCTTAAATACCACTATAGTATCAATATTTTAAACATTCAAAATACTAATCACCTATAATTTAATACATGGGATCCATTATTTAATTAAATGTGTCAATCTTAACTGATTTCCATTTACTGCTTCCATTTAGGATCCATTATTCTTAATGAATAATGTGTTGCCAGCTATGGTGGATGTGAAATTATTACTATGGTTTTAACCTTCCTATATAGTATGTGTCTCTGGAACATTATTTTCCCACAAGATCTTGTGGAACTTATTCCTATGCCAACCACTTTTTCATCTTTATAATTTACTAAATCTAAGTCAATCTTGCTCCCACTATCTCAAATAGAGATGTGCACCCTTTTATAGAAATATGGTTGAGCACTTGACTATAAATTTTCTATCTCAAATATTTTAGTAAAATCCTTAGAAAAATTAGAATAATAACTTTAGATATGCAATGTGTTCTTCTTGATGCAAGTTTGTTTATTGATTTATCCTTAACAAACTCTTTGTATCTAAACACGTGTTATTATGACATGGTGGATTTATTTCATACTATAAATCATATGATATTTGGTTTTCATCATAGTTGGAATATGGTTATGGGATAATGTCACTATTTACGAAGCATGTCTTGAAGAATAATGGAATTTTATGCAATGCATATGAGTCTTAGCATTGATACTCCTTTCACTTACATCATGGCTCGGATGTGTAAAAGTAAATGTGATTTTATGAATTTCTCCATGCTACATTTTAATTATCAATGTTTTCATGTAATACTCACTATCTATCATCCTTTTATTAACATCGTGGATTTGATGTGAATAAGGAATTGTGAGTTTAGGAATTATTCCACACTACATTTTCAATAATCGATAAATGTACGGTTGAGATATTCTTCAGATCACTAGACTAAAGAAACTCAACAATCCATGTTCCGTACTTCAATTTTACATTCCTTAACACCCTTAAATGAATCTCACAAATTATAAGAATTCACCTCTAGCTTCTCCTTGTAATGGTTCATGCTCTCTAACTGAATTAATCCTGAAAGCTCTATCTCTATCCAAAACTAGAAAATTTAATTTGTCGATAAAAATTAAGGTCTTTTTCTCTAAAGATTAAAAAATCCATACTGGGTATATCCTTTACATCTACTCAGTTTTACTAGACAAATAATTATCTTTCCACAACTAGGTATAGCTAAGTCTTTAATTTTATGTTCATTGGTTATTTCTAATGATTCAAGCATTACTGAACCATTGGTTGATTATGAGACACCATAAACAACATTCATTCCAAAACTAGAATAATGTCTCCTTTTGTCCAATAAACACATGAGATAAATGTTTTTAGTAATACGTAACTAAATTTCAACTAGTTTTAATAATATTGTCAATTATAAGTTGTGAACTTCTCACAACATGCAAAGAAAATTGCCTTTTGTATAATAACCAGCCTCTTTTCTTTGAAGGATATTATGAAGGTTCCCTTAGTGTCACACTTCCCATTAGCATTTTCACCTTGTCTTTCAACTTTTTAATCATAAGAACTAAATATTATTCTTTCTTTAAGTTCTTATCAACTTGGTGAACCTTACCTAAAAGGTAATAAAGCACTTTTCTCTATACAATTCATTTTGTAATCCTAAATTAAATTGGAGTAATTGGGTAAAAAAATATATAATAAATTGGGGTATTTAAAGATCATAATACATCTTTCAATTTACACATGTTCAGTGTAATCATCATCTCGTTCATTTCTTGCTTCACTTTCTCCTCACAAGCTTCTCAGAGATGATACTATATGTGAAATCATCCATGTCCGGATGTTTTTTCCACATCTCATTAGACATTGATGATAACATTATGATGTAAATATAAAATGCATCATACATGAGTCTCGTGTAATAATATTCCATGCCCTTTCTTCTTGAGGTAGATCAACAGGTAATGGAGACTTCATCACATAGAATTTATTGTATTGTAGTACTTTGTGCAAGCATTTGTGCTACACTTGGAAATTCATGTTGGATATATCATGTTCTTTGTAAAAAATTTATCACAGTGAACTTTTGGTATTACTAGACATTGTTCTACAAAATAAAACATAAGTATATTAGTAATTTATCTTGATTACAGATTATACATTACTGATTAATTAAATCATTAGATGTATCCAACTATTTTATGAAACCCTAGTAGCCATCACTAATAGATTCAGAATACCCAGACGCTTGGTATTCTAGTGGAATGGATCTCTACAAACTCTCCTCATAGTTCAAGTTATGGCTAAACCACTACTCATAGAGTTTCAAGGTAGGATTTTTACTGGACAAGTGCATTAACTTGTGGATCCTTGAACCGTTGAGTGAAGTCCTAGCTTCTAGGAATCATAACCTTGATTCACTCAACACTTCGCCTCTAAATTGGAAATGAGTTGTCCATGGTTACTTATTTGTTGTCATGTTTAGTTAAGTCATCCCATCAATCTTATAATAACTCCCCTGTAGTAGCATGTGCCCTCAACTAGGTATGACAAACACAACGTACACCCAGTTTTGTTCAAATTTAAGTGATGGAAGGTATTATGAATTAATATTTATTTGAGGTTTTTTATTATTTCTTGATGAATGAAATCATTTTCTAATTGATATTCCCATTGTAAAGACCCAGAAATTCCATGTAAATTTTTTTTAAATTATTTGGGATTATTTAGAGGTTGTGAAATCTAACAGCACGCGATTTTGAGGCCCGGAGTTCCCTGAATGATTCGTCGAATTTTTGTTAAGCTTTAATTAGCGTGCGTGAGCAGTTTTCCTAAAAAAAAGTGGAATAACTCTTAAACAGGTGCCCAGATCAGAAATATGAGGGCACCGTTATGTTCAGCATAGTAGGTTTACCCTAGGCGCGACTTAAGTTTAGTTGGTGCAAGCCTCCAGTGAGAAAACCCGAAATTGGCATAAGAGTAAATAAAATAATTAAATAAAGTTATTTTATTTTTCAAATGCTTATAGCTCATGAACGGTGACTCAGATTAAAAATATGATACAACCGCTGAGTTTTTGAGGGTATGCTTTCTTTAGGCAGATACTAACATTGGCCAGCGTGGGCCAACTATGGAAGTTAGTTTTTGGTTGTAAATAAAATAATTAAGTAACAATTATTTTATTGTTAAAATCCATAACTTCTAAACGGTAACTCAGATTAAAAATATGAGAAAACCGTTGAGTTCGTTGGTATGTGTTTCCCCTAGGCAGAGCCTAACCTCGACTGACGTGGGTCGAGGGTGACTGTTAATAATTTTTCAAACTTTTTTTAGGTACGTTTAGTAAACGCGCGGGCGGCATTTTCTATCTTTTGACTCGTTGCTCGGAACAAAATTCTGAGAGAACCGTTGAATCTGAAGCACTGCGATTCTCTTAAGGAAGGCTTCACTTCAATCATAGTAAGTCTGGAGAAAAAGTTAGATTTTGGACTTTTTAAAAGAATAATAAAATAACTTTTTTATTTTATTTCTTTATTTCTTTTCCTCTAATGGACAAGCGGCATTGGCGGGACCAACGACGTGTCAAGCCATTAAATGGATTGACTCCTCAAATCCTTCATAACAGTGCCGTTGGAAATAGGAAGGTTCCTATTAAATAAACCCCCATTAATTCCACGGGCGTTACTCACCCTCCCTCTCTCCTATTTATATGGAGCTTGGGGAGAGGTATTGGCACAGCTTCACCAAGCGACGAAGTTTTGATAGAGTGTTGTGATGTCAATCACTTGGAGGATAAAGCCGGTTCCAGAGAGCGATGACGAGCGACACTGAATCACGAACCGAAGGATGATGTTTGGGCGGCAACGTTGGCGGCTTGTTGCGGGGATGACGAACACCGACTCTTCCTCAATCGCGGGCGTTCTCCAACAATCTTGAGGTAGGGTTTTTTTAAAAGTTCATATTTGATCCTTTCCTTGCTTCTGTTTGTTATTATATTAACGCGAAGGGTGCGAGCCAAACGAACAAGGCCCAGACCCCCCGTCGCTTCGTTTAAGTTGCATTCTTCGGAGACGTTTTCCTCAGGGTGACGACAGCAAGAAGACGGCGGTAGCGCAGAAGAAACCGCCGAACCTCGGGCGCGCCAATTCGGCGGCGGCCGGAGGAGACCCGCGGCAACCAGTCGTGGGTAGAGGAGGGCGGCATGCGACGGCGGGCCGCGGAGGCCGGAGGCGTCCGGCCCAAGCCGGCTACACGGGACAAGGGGTGGTGCTCGCAGGCGCCGCCGGTGGCTACAGCCGCGGAAGGTGGAGAGCGACGTGGCCCCACGCCGCACTGGGTTGGCAGACCCCCGGTCGGCCAAAACGGACGACCGTTACGCGGTGGGGCAGCGCCCCACTGACTGGAAAAAACAGCCCCGCACCCACGGGGCTAAGTGGGAAGACGGGTCCGCCTTCTGGCAGACTGGGCCGGACACAGGACAGTCGAACGGGCCGGATACGGGACGGCTGAGTGGGACGAAAACGGGACAGCCGAGCGGGCCGGACACGAGACAGCCGAGCAGGCCGGACACTGGACGGCCGAGCAGGCCGGACACTGGACGGCCGAGCAGGCGCGACACGGGACGGCCGAGCAGGCTGGACACGGGATGGCCAAGCAGGCCAGAAACGGGATGGCCGAGCGGGCCAGACACAGTACGGCCTAGCGGGCCGGACACGGGACAGCCGACCGGCCCGGACCCGCCCAGCGAACCGGACTTGCCCAACAGTCTGGGCCAACCGCGGCCCGGGCTCGCGAACCGAACCAGGCTGACCCCGACAGGATGGACCCAATAAACTGGGTTGACCCTTATCGGGCCAGACCCATGTGGGGTCAGGTAGACCCTGGAACCCATTACGTCGGGTCATCCTGACTGAGTCGGACCGAGCCCAGACCCAACCGGTCCTTGAATAAAGAAATGCATGTAACTGATGAATCGGGTGTTCGTTCGACACGTCGTCAGTGGTGTTGGGATCCCTTTTGGGAATCGGTCCCTTTGGCATATTCCGGCGAGTTCGACCGAGCTGGGCTGAACCAAGGTGTGATCATCCCTGTTTTATAGAAATGGGTGTAACTAACAGACCGGGCGTTCGTTTGATGAACCGTCTGCGGCGCCAAAACCCTTAGGATGAGGCGGTCCTTTTCATATACTCCACTTGGGTTTTCGAGAAAGTTGGAGTGCGGATAGGTTGGATCGAACCTAAATCCAATCAGGCCCTCGGAACTATAACGCTTATAAGTGACAGACTGGGTGTCCAATTGACGCGTCGCCTGTCACATTGAAACCCTTACGACATGGCGGCCCTTTGGGATACTTCTTTGTGGAAATTTGTGGCGATTGAGGTACGACCGATGGCTTGAGGATAAATTCTCCCAAACGTGCTATGAGCGTGAATCTAGTGGCTGGTAGTGAGGCGGAGGTTAGAGACAGATCGTACGAAGGTTAGTACCGAGTGATCCTATATGGGTCAGCACCGATCCTGTGTAGGTCAGATCCTATGTGGGTCAGTGCTCAGCGGTCCTGTGTGAGTTAGCGCATACCGATCCTGTGTGGGTCAGATCCTATGTGGGACAGCACTTAGCGATCCTGTGTGGGTCAGCGTATATCGATCCTGTGTGGGTCATTGCAAGGGTTAGTACCTATTGATCATGTGTGGGTCAGACTTCATATGGTCAGCAGCAATGCCGCTTGACAGAATAAGATGATCAATCTTCGCGACTAATCATCTGTACTTCTATACTTCACTAATTCCTGGTGTGAGCTGAGTCTTTTACCTTCGTGGGGTTACCTTTGTGGTACCTTCATCTTGTGGTGTTATCTTCGTGGTGTTACCTGTGTCTTACTTTTACCTTCATGGTGTTATCTTCGTGGTGGTGTTTCCTGTGTGGTACTTTTACCTTCGTAGTGTTACCTTTGTAGTGTTACATTTTTGGTACTTTTACCTTCACGGTGTTACCTTTGCGATATTCTTCCCTCATGTTTGAGACGAGTATCTTTTGATAACTTAGGTATATGTATGGGTATATACCCAAGTAGAGTTGATGACTGCTTCATACTTTGTAATTGAGGTCTTGCTTTGTGGTTTTTCCTTTGTGGAACTCTGGGAGACCTTCAAGGGTCTCGGGGTCCCTACTAATTATTGTTATACTCACCCTTACATGGGCTTCACCCACACCTTGTTGTGTCTTGTGCAGACGACGGATAGAATTGATCGAGGCTGAGGGAGACAGGACTGGATGGTGCTCAGAGGTGGACCATTTTATGTGGCATGACGCAGGACTACTGATCGTGAGCTTTACCTACCCTTTGGTAGGACCCTCGGTGGACATTCTAGGATTTGTTTTTCTCTTTTCAGTTGTACTTGTACTTTTCAGTTGGGCTTGTATTTTGTCCCCTTTACTCTCAATGCACTTTTTACTTTAGTAGTTTACTTCGTGGTTGCTTCTTGTTGTGTTCTTAGCTTTTGTGTTTTTACAGGTTTAAATTCAATGCCTTCTCATTCTAGGGATATGCCTTTTGGTGCTAGTCGCCAACCCCTGGCCTGTGGAAGGCGGGCTTGGGGTAGTCACAGCACGGGCCCCGGGGGTTGGGTCGTTACAAAGTGGTATCAGAGGAGTCGGTTCTACCGAAGAACTAGGAATCTGATCTTTTTAATGTGGCAATAATGTTAAGTGTTATGAGTGTGGTTTTCAGTTTGGGAAATCCAGTGTTGGTGCGTCGGTCGACGTCTCCATACATCAGGACCCTGAATTCTGATTTGCGACTTGGTGCACGAAAACACTGATTGTGTGTGTTTTGGAAATGTTTTTCTTTGATCTCTTTTGAGTCATCTCACCAGGTATAACATTTTTACTGTGGTTCATCTTGGTTCTCCTTCAAGATGCCTCCTTGGAGACAACCAGCTAGGATTCCTGAGAGAGTACACATTGAAGGCCCACCAAGTGATGAGGCTCCGGTGCAGGGCCCTCTTACTGTGTTGGCACCTTCGGGTGGTGTACCAGTAGCACCACCACCCATTGGGAAGTAGTTACCACCAGTCGCACTAGAAAAAGGTGCACTCCGATTGAGCGCATTGCACGAGTTCCAGCGGTAGAGGCCTTCAAGGTTTTGAGGCGACACAGATTCTCAGGCAGCTGAGGACTGGATGGAGGTTTTGGATAGAGTTTTTCACCTAGTTGAGACACCAGTAGATTAGATGGTGATCCTGGATACTAGTATTTTCCAATGTGTGACCATGAGGATGGTCCGTAGGGTGAAGAAGCTTCGGTATATGGATCCTTGCCTGAGATGGTACATTTGGGTAGTGTTCCAGCTATATCACTGCCCGTTGGTTAGCAGTTACAATTGGAGGTACCGGTAGAGGACACGTGTAGGCTTAGTGCCTTATACATGTTTCAGTATCAGATACCCCTCAGGTTCCGAGGTGATCCTGACTCACAGATGGCTAAGGACTGGATTGAGGAGGTTTTCAGGTTTCCATCTAGCAAGGGCACCATTCGATCAGATGGTGATCTTGGTACAGAGCCTTCTACGTTGCTCAGCAGGACGATGACAGGGTTTAGATTACCCTGATCTTGCAAAGAGGTGACTTTTCTGTGGACAAGATTGAGAACCTTCTTCAGAGAAGGAGGTCTCTTTCCATAAAAAGCTAAGGGGTGAGTGTTCCCTAGAGATTCTATAGCTTCGGCAGGACGACATCTCGGTAGCTGAGTATTCATCGAGGCATACCGACCATCCCAGGTACTCGATGAATACAGTACGGTCAGTACTTTAGGGCTCGGACCTCCAAGAGAGGTGCATTTAGGGTCATTTGAGCCACCACTATTCCTCTATGCATTCCTACTTATGTTAGGGTGATAGAGAGAACCTTTGTGGTTGAATGTTCTTTGGCTGAGCGGATACATCCAGTGAATGTTACCAGGGGGAAAGCAAGAAACGGACGTCGGTATTAGAGACTTGGGCATGTAAAATGTTTCGGGAAGAGTAAGTAATAGGGACAGATGAATCTGCAGAGAATGAGATGTGGAATTGGATCTAAGAGATAAGCATGAGGTGGTTTAAATTTTAGTATGTTACAACCACCCCCCCCCCATGTGGTCCCCACCAGGCTCAGGGAGCTGGAGGACAGGGGAAGGGAGTAGCTGCAAGTGGTCAAGGAGTGTGACCCAAGGGTTCTAGGAATGATTATAGGTATGTTCTATGTCTACTACTAGCTGTCGTAATAATAGACATATGTACCAATCATTCTTTCTTGCCACGAATCTTGTTCAAGACCTAGAGTTTCTAGTTAAACTGATGACTTGACCCTTACATCTGGAGATACCTTTGGGAGGAGACTCGATAATCACATTTATGTCGACGGTGTGATCTGACCCTTGAGGTGAGAGTTTAAGTTGGAACCTCTTAGTGACAGCGTCGAGGCCTTATGATGTTAGTTTGGGGGTGGACTGGACATCCACAATTCATACTTAGATTGACTGTTTTAGGCAAAAATGATGTAGTATATCTACAGCGTTGGAATGGGTTTTTCCTCGGTCGACGAAAAAAAAAGGAAACCCAGGAAGCATAGGATAAACACATGCATAGGAGGGTGCATCTGATTACTCTTGAGTCGGCCAGCCTTACCCTTGTGGTAGCAGGAGTTTTGAGTTTGTCAGTTCCCAACAGTAGTGGCAGAGTGTGGGGACATCTTTTCAAAAATGTTTTTAGGATTACCTCCCTGAAGGAAATAGGACTTCTGCTTAGGCTGGGTACTACCAGATATTTGTACCAGACTTCTCTAGGGTAGTAGCACCCTTTTCAGCTTTGAAGAAGAAGGGGGAGCCTTTCCTGTGGATGGAGAAGTGTCAGCAGAGCTTTCAGGAGCTAAGACAGAGACTGATGAGTGCCCCCATATTGAGGCCACCAAAAGAGAGTGTTGGGTATGTAGTCTACTGCGACACATCAGGGAACATACTAGGTTGTTTCCTGATACAGGAGTGGGTAGTAATCACCTACGGATCACAGTAGTTGAGACAGCACGAGCAGAACTACGTTACCCATGACCTGGAATTAACAGCAGTGGTCTTTGTGCTGAAGTTGTAGCGGCACTACTTGATGGGTGAACGGTTTACTGTTTACTATGATCACAAAAGTCTCAAGTATATCTTCTCACAGAAGGACTTGAACTTGAGACAGCGATGATGGCTAGAGTTCCTCTAGGACTATGACATTGAGATAGTCTATACTCCTGGGAAGGGGAACATGGTAGCAGATGCACTCAGCTGGAGGTCTGGACTACAGCTACTGAGTGAGGTGTCAGAGCAGCTAATCACGCTGGTGATATCCTTCATGGATAAAGATGGAGCATCTTACCTCCAGTCTATGACTATCACTCCCCCAATTCTTCAGAGATTTCGGGAGGCACGGCTTGGAGACGTTGACTGTGAGGCTCGGTGTGCTCAGATATCCTCAGGACGGTCTCCTAAAGGATTTTCTGAAGGTGGGGAGCACGACATTCTCTTTAGAGGACGCACCATGGTACCAGTGATTCTTCGGGAGGAGTTGTTGAGGGAGTTCCATAAATCCCCTTTAACGGTACATCCTGGAGTGGCGAAGATATACCAGGACCTCCGGCGTCTGTACTGGTTGCCAGGGATGAAGGAAGCAGTGGTAGAGTTTGTATCACGATGCCTTACTTTCCAGCAAGTGAAGACTGCACAGAGCTGACATAAATCTTATGCCGAAAGGAGATGGAGACCCTTGGAGTCTGAGGAGAGAGACCATGTCTTCCTATGGGTCTCACCCCAATGAGGATTGCAGAGGTTTGGCCAGGGCGGCAAGCTATCTCCGAGGTTCATCGGACCTTTCTAGATTCTCAGCAGAGTGGGTGAGGTGGCATGCCGTCTATTTCTTCCCCCACAGATGCACTGGGTGCATAATGTTTTCCATGTGTCGCGGCTCAGGAGATGCGTGCATGATCCATCGCACGTTATCGACTAGAGCGAGTTGGACTTTGACGATGGGGCGACTTTTATGGAGTTCCTGGTAGAGATAGAGGATCGACAGAACCAAGTCCTTCATGGACGGTTGATCTCTCTGGTGTGAGTTTGGTGGCAGCACGGGAACCTCCAGGAGAGCACATGGGAGCGGGAGGCTCAGATTCGTGCTCAGTACCCTCGTTTGTTTGATTTGCCATTGTTTTGGCTTTTGAGGACGAAAGGCTCTAAAGTGGGGAGAATGTAAAGACCCGAAAATTTCATGTAAATTTTTTTTAAATTATTTGGGATTATTTAGAGGTCGTGAAATCTGACATCACGTGATTCCGAGGCCCGAAGTGCCCTGAATGATTCGTCGAATTTTTGTTAAGCTTTAATTAGCGCGTGTGAGAAGTTTTCCTAAAAAAAGTGGAATAACTCTTAAACAGGTACCTGGATTAGAAATCTGAGGGCACCATTATGTTCAGGATAGTAGGTTTACCCTAGGTGCAACTTAAGTTTAGTCGGCGTAGACCTCTGGTGAGAAAACCCGAAAATGGCATAATAGTAAATAAAATAATTAAATAAAGTTATTTTATTTTTCAAATGATTATAACTAATGAACAGTGACTCAGATTAAAAATCAAATACCACCGCTGAGCTCGTGAGGGTATTATTTCTTTAGGAAGATACTAACATTGGCTGGCACGGGCCAACTATGGAAGTTAGTTTTTGGTCGTAAATAAAATAATTAAGTAACAATTATTTTATTGTTAAAATCCATAACTTCTAAATGGTAACTCGGATTGAAAATCTGAAAGTACCATTGAGTTCGTTGAGATGTGTTTCCCCTAGGAAGATCCTAACATCGACCGGCGCGGGTCAAGGGTGACTGTTATTAATTTTCTAAACTTTTTTTGGTACGTTCAATAAATGCGCGGGCAGCGTTTTCTATCTTTTGACTCGTTGCTCGGATCGAAAATCCAAGAGAACCATTGAATCCGAAACACCGGGTTTTACTTAAGGGGGGATTCACTTTGACCATAGTAAGTCAGGAGAAAAAGTTAGATTTTGAACTTTTTAAAAGAATAATAAAATAACTTTGTTATTTTATTTCTTTATTTCTTTTCCTCCAACAGACAAGTGACATTGGCGGGACCAACGACGTGTCAAGCCATTAAATGGCTTGACTCCTCAAATCCTTTGTAACAGCGCTGTTGGAATTATGAAGGTTCCTATTAAATGAACCCCCATTAATTCACGGGCGTTACTCACCCTCCCCCTCTCTTATTTATATGGATATTGTGAAGAGGTATTGGAACGGCTTCACCAAGTGACGAAGTTCTGATACAGTGTCGCGACGCCAATCACTTGGAGGACGGAGCCGGTTTCAGCAGGTGGTGATAAGAGAAACTGAAGGATGACGTTTGAGCGGCAACGTTGGCGGCTTGTTGCGGGGACGACAAACACCGACTCTTCCTCAATTGTGAGCGTTCTCCAACGATCTTGAGGTAGGGGGTTTGTTTAAAATTCATCTTTGGTCTTTTCCTTTCTTATGTTCATTATCATATTAACGAAGAGGGTGCGGGCCAAACGAACAAGGCTTGGACCCCCCGTCGCTCCGTTTAAGTTGCGTTCTTCAGGGACGTTTTCCTCAGGGTGACAGCAGCAAGAAGACGGCGGCAGCGTGGAAGAAACCGTCGAACCACCGGCATGCCAAGTCGGCGGCGGCCGGCGGTGGCCAGAGGAGACCTGCGGCAACCGGTCACGGGTGGAGGAGGGCGGCGCGCGACGACGCGCCGCGGAGGCCGGAGGTGGCCAGCCCAAGCCGACCGCGCGGGACAAGGGGCGGCGCCCGCAGGCGCCCCCGGCGACTACATTCGTGGCCAGCGGGCCGCGGAAGGTGGAGAGCGGCGTGACCCCGCACCGCGCCGGGTTGGCGAACCCCCGGTCCGCCAAAACGGGCGACCGTTACGCGGTGGGGCAACGCCCCACCAGCTGGCTGAAATGGCCTCGCACCCGCGGGGCCATCTGGGAAGACCGGTCCGCCTTCTGGCAGACCGAGCCGGACGTGGGACGATCGAGCGGGACGGCTGAGCGGACCTGATGCGGGACGGTCGAGCAGGCCGGACGCGGGATGGCCGAGCGGGCCGGACCCGCCCAATGGACCGGACCCGCCCAGTGGGCCGGGACGACCCTTAGCGGGCCATTGATCCGGACCCGCCAATGGGTCAGGCTTAACCTGCGGCCCAGTGGGCCAACGCGGGTGGGTCAAGCCCCACCCGACGTACCAGGCCAACCGCGGCCCGGGCCCGCGAACCGAACCGAGCCGACCTCGATGGGCCGAACCCAGTAAACCAGGTCAACCCTTAGCGGGTCGGACCCGGGTGGGGTCAGGTAGACCCCGGGACCTGTTCCATCAGGTCGGCCTGACCGAGTCGGGTCGGGCCCAGACCCAACTGGTCCCCGAATAAAGAAACACCAATAATTGACGAACCGGGTGTCCATTTGACACGCCATCAGTGGCGTTGGGATCCCTTTTGGGAAGTGGTCCCTTTGGCATATTTCGACAGGCCCGACCGAGCCTGGCCGGACCAAGGTGTGATCACCTCTGTTTCACGGAAAGGGGTGTAACTAACAGACCGGGCATCCGTTTGACGAACCGTCTGCGGCACCGAAACCCTTAAGACGAGGCAGTCCTTTTGGTATAATCCACTTGAGTATTCGAGAAAGTTGGAGTGTGGATGGTTTGGATCTAACTTGAATCCAACCGAGCCCTCGGAACTAAAACACTTATAAGTCACAGACCGGGCATCCGATTGACGCACTATCTATCATGTTGGAACCCTTACGACATGGAGGTCCTTTGGGATTCTTCTTCGTGGAACTTCATGGCGGTTGAGGTAGGACCAATGGCTTGAGGAGCAGTTCTCCCAATCGTGCTATGAGCAGGAATCCAATGGTTGGTAGTGAGGTAGAGGTTGGAGACAGATCATACGGAGGTTAGTACTGAGTGATCCTGTGTGGGTCAACACCGATCCTGTGTGGGTCAGCGCTCAGCGATCCTGTGTGGGTTAGTGCATACCGATCCTGTGTGGGTCAGATCCTGTGTGAGTCAGCGCTCAGTGATCTTGTGTGGGTCAGCACATATCGATCATGTGTAGGTCAGATCCTATGTGGGTCATTGCGGGGGTTAGTAGCTATCAGTCCTATGTGGGTCAGACTCCGTATGGTCAACAGCAGTGCCTCTTGATAGAATAAGATGATCTAGCTTCACAATTAATCATCTGTACTTCTATTCTTCACTAATTCTTGGTGTGAGCTGAGTCTTTTACCTTCGTGGTGTTACCTTTGTGGTACCTTCACCTTCGTGGTGTTATCTTCATGGTGTTACATGTGTCATACTTTTACCTTCATGGTGTTATCTTCTTGGTGTTACCTGTGTGGTACTTTTACCTTCGTGGTGTTACCTTCATGGTGTTACCTTTTTGGTACTTTTACCTTTGTGGTGTTACCTTTGTGGTATTCTTCCCTCATGTTTGATACGGGTATCTTTTGATAACTTAGGTATATGTATAGGCATATACCCAAGTATAGTTGATGGTTGCTTCATTCTTTGTGATTTAGGTTTTGCGTTGTGGTTTTTCCTTTGTGGAACTCTGGGAGACCTTCGAGGGTCTCGAGGTCCCTACTGAGTATTGTTATACTCACCCCTACACGGGCTTTGCCCGCACCTTGTTTTGTCTTGTGCAGATGACGGGCAGCGTTGATCGAGGTTGAGGGAGCCAGGACTGGACGGTGCTCAGAGGTGGACCATTTTACATGACGTGATGTAGGACTACTGATCGTGATATTTACCTACTCTTCAGGTAGGATCCTCAGTGGATGTTCCAGGAGCTGTTTATTATTTTATGTGATTGTGTAAACTTTCATTAAATAGAAAACATTAATCGTGTCTTTTTTTTAATCCATGCATTTTAGTTTATTATTTTATGTGATTGCGTAAACTTTCATATTCACAAAAAAATAATAAAGCATGCATAAATTAAATAAACACCATTATTGATTTTAATCATTTACCATTAGTTGATCCATTGAACGTAAATGGATTGATCATTACCCTGGGGTTTGAATACCTGAGTCGTGTCTGACTCATATCATATCTTGCACCATTTTCCAATGTATCCACATCTCGTCTGGAATACCACCTCATCTCGGCATGGTCTATGTCTTATAATGTCCTCAACATAATACATGAGCACTTGGGAAAGTGTAAAATACATGAAAAATAATACTAATGGACGTGCAGGACCTCGTACATATTAATTGAGGAAAGATGATGCACAAACAATCAAAAATAAATTAATTATTACATACATAGCAGGAATTACAATGATTAATTAATTAAATTAAATTTCATGCCTACATTGGTCAGTTTATGATCAAGATCAGTAGGCATGTAATATATACACAATATAAAATTAATTTTGTAATAAATTCTACTCAAGGGAAAATTAAATTAATTAAAATAAATTTATCAAGTTTTAATTCATAAAATAATAATTGCATGGTCCCCATAAAAATTTTAAATCATTCCAAAAAAATTATCCTGAATTTTTTAATTTTTTTAAACATTTCCAGGTCCCCTGATGGCCCAAAAATCCCTAAAATGGGGTTTTGGTCCATATTTGGACATAGAGGGGGCCAAACAGGATGTGCAGGGTCCGACTGGACGCAGCCTGAATTGGGTTGACCCAAAAGATGGCCAAGTATATGGGTGGAGGGCACCTGTGTGGACACCTGGTTTGTAGAAAAGGGGAGGGGAGTGATGCGGAAGTAGTCTCTACTTCCAATACTAACAAAAAAATAATTTTTTTAAAAAAAATCTATTTGAAAAATTTCCCCCTCCCCCAAATTTGGTGGGTTAGGTGCATCATGGGGACGGCATAGCTGCTCCCTTTTTATGTTTTTTTTTTGTCGCCTAGACAAGCCCCCCCCCCCCTGATTAGTTTTTTTTATTTTACTTATGTGGGTTGGCGGCTTGACCAGCACCCCAATATAATTTTATTATTATTTCATTTAAAAAATAATAATAAAGGATAAACATTGCTTTTTAAGTTTTTCCATAGAAGTGTAAAAAAATGGCTCGTTCGGATAACACTATTCTGCCACCAAAATCCGATTGGAATGCTTGGGTTCACCGGAAACTACCCCTCCTACCACCTTTGGGTAAAATTAACATGTGTGTGTGTGTTCTTCATTTTAAACCCATAAGAACATCACCTTCGATCCAAATTAAAACTTTGGATGACCACAACTTGGTCATCTAAGATAGGATTGAAACTTAGTTCATTACAATCAAACCGTTGAAACACCCTCTACTCGAATTTAATGCAAACTTAATTTTTCTATGGCTTAAACCATCATGTGATCCCTCTGATATCAATTGCAGGTACCGGGGTGCGCACCGAGAGCAGATGGGTTAGGGATTTAAAATTTTATCACCAAATCAACATAACTATGTCGTCTCTAGTGATACGCAGTCTGGTACGAAAGCCATAGGATCTCATGTGAATTGATTTAAGCACAAAAATAAAAAGGCATGTTTCCTCATTCGATTTGAAATTGTATTCAACAACTGTTCATCACCAGCGATTGTTTCTCGAAGGAACCAATGTCGAATCCCTCTAGATCATCTACACATGCTTCAAAAGTTTATGGGAACACCAATCATCGATATCTAGGTGCTAGTATGGAGATCCAATGAAGCCTTTGACGTCCCCAATGATCACCACTACATTGTTCCTTTGATCCATGAAGAATATCTTTCATCGATTACTTGGATTTATCGCTCCTCTCTATGGGATACGGGAGGGAGGAGAGAGGAGCTCTCAAATTAGAGTGGATGAATAGTTCCACATAAAAGGGCTCTCTCTTTCTTATATAGTGGATATTAAACACCTAGAAAAGGCTCCCCAGCCCCCATATAAGTAATTCCCACAAAATAAGTCATAAAAGACATGTTATGACCAACTAACTGCCATAAATGCCATTTTTATTTTTCTATCACTTGTAATATAATAAATATATTACGTGATAAGAGTGATTCATTAACTCAACTTGATATTCCCATAAATATTAAAAGATTCTTTAATATTAAAATAATATTCATTCGTTAAATATTTTCCCACGTATTCATTAAAATACTGGTAAATACATTAAATAAATGAATTGAACTCCAACTATTCTATACTCAAATAGTAATGAATTTATTTATTCGTTGGTGATCGTTTATTCTCAGACATCTCTTAGACCCTATGGTGGGGCCCACCATGTCCTATATTCTTATTCATTAGAATATGTCATACTTTTGAATACACTAAGTGTGTAACTCTATAGAATATGTCATAATTTTGAATATGCTATACTTTTGAATACACTAAGTGCGTAACCCTCTAGGCCTTTATCTTGATAGCAGTGAATACTACTCGTAGACCGGGAGTAGGGTCTAGTAACCCATCAAGGCCCCTAAGGATATAAGGAATAGTCATAGTAATGAAAACCTCCTACAAACACACATTGTGAAATATAATATCTTTGTATCGCAATATCTTATAAAGCAGAACACACACTTTATGTCATCATCCTTTCTTGATTTATTATTCGTTGACTTAACTGGACAGACTTACCTTCTTCTATCATGGACATGGATTTAGTGAAGTTACTACCATCCTGATCAACTAGGCTTGAGATATCACTTCCTTTTAGAAGTGAAAAAATCTATCTGGATTATTCAATCAATGTCAAACCACTAATGGTGCACCCAACACAAACTACCTCTCCATGACATAAATTCCATAGTTTTCGTCATACATCAAAATACATAATCAAATAATATACATTGATAATAATCTCAAGTCAGGAGACCATTACATGTGTTTGTGAATAGGAACTTCCAATGACACCTGAAACATGTGTTCCTATTGGTGGGTCAGACCTCATGATCTCATATACTTGAGATCACCAAGTGAGAACATCATGAGAAGAAGTCCTAATGCTTATGAGCCCCCAGTACCTGATATTCACACATCATATGTGCCCTGTCAGCATGATATTTATGGACCATAGATCATAAGTTTAAGATTATTGTCATGGTTTCTCTAGATTCTCATTATAGCTTGGGAACTACTATAACTTTTTGATGCAATAAGTAATCTAAAAACATTACCATATAAATAGTGGACATAGAAATATCAACACTATTATGGTAAGAATACATTATGTATAACTCATTGTATACTTGATATGGTAATCGAAAAGTAATGTTTAGGTCAGGTATAGGGAACCCAGTTTTACAATAAGCTTAAGAATCTTGAGGTTGATATATCCAATTCATTCCTAGTGTATTACATTCCCAATACTCTTCCACATCAGTATGGTTCATTTAAAATCTCTTATAACACACATAAGGATAATGGTTGATTAATGAATTAATGACCACGTGTGTTTAAGAGGAGGAGAGACTTGTGGTGGAATTGGGAGAAACTAATATCCTGACAATGCACTAGAAACATAAGACACATAAAGATCAATCCAATGGGAATAAGAAAGAAAAATTGTTACCCTAACCTAATATTAAGAAGGTAATCATTTGCTTCTTCTATAAAGGTTAAGGACATGCAAAGGAAAATTGTCCTAAATTTTAGAGATGGATTGAAAAGAAAGGCATTTCAATCTCCTTGGTTTGTTATGAATCAAATATGGTTGATACAATTTATAACACTTGGTGGATTGATTCTAGTACTACAATCCATATTGTGAATACCTTACAGGGCATGAAAAACCTAAGGAAACCAGTGGGAAATGATCTTGGTGTCTATTTAGGAAACAATATTCCCTTGTAAGTATAATTTGTGGGGACATGTGTTTTATAAGAGACCTTTTATATTCCAAGTTTCTCCGAAAACTTGATTCCAATGTCCAAACTTGTACTGTTGGGTTTTACATTCTATTTTTATAAAACTAATTTTCCTTAATATATGGAAATGACATCGATGGATGTGGTATATTAAAGGATAGTCTTTTCTCCATTGATTTACAAAGTAATGATAACATGCATGTTCATTTTGGTATTAAAAGAAGTGTTATAAATGAAAATTCTTCTATATTATGGCACCATAGATTAGGTCATATCTCCAAAAATGATTCAAAGATTAGTTAAGGGGTACTTAGTACTATTGATTTTACTGACTTTAAGACTTGTGTGGATTGCATTAAGGGGAAGAAAACCAATAAATCAAAAAAATGTGTTAATAGAAGTTGAACTATATTAGAGATCATACATATAGATATATATATATCAGAAATGGATTTACATGACCATAAATACTTCATTTCATTCATTAATGACTATTCATGATAAGGTGTTAATAGAAGTTCAACTATATTGGAGATCATACATATAGATATATATATATATATATATATATCATAAATGGATTTACATGACCACAAATACTTCATTTCATTCTTTGAAAACTATTCATGATAAATGTATCTCTATTTTCTTCATAATAAAAATGAAGCTCTTGATGCCTTTAATGTTTTTAAGGCTGAAGAAGAAAAAAAAGTGGTAAACAAATTAATATTTCAAGGTTAGGTTGAGGTGGAGAACATTATGGTAGATACACTGAGGATGGACAATTACCAAGTCCATTTTCAAGATTTCTTCAATAAAATGGAATATTTGCTCAATACACTATGCTTGGTTCAACATACCAGAATGGTGTAGCTGAAATAAGAAAGCGAGCTTCAATGGACATGGTACGAAGTATGCTTAGTAATATTGAAACATTAATAAGATCCACAAGGATGATAAAATCGTAAATTTATAGTGATTAAATAGTGTATCTACAATAATCTGACTACAATATTAGAGCCAAAAATGATCCCAAAACATTTTCACAATCCATGAGTTGTAAAGAGTGAAAAATGTGGTATGATGGCATGATTAATGGGATGAAATCCCATGAAGAGTAATGAAGTTTGGGACCTTTTTGAGTTTCCACTTGATGAAAAACCTATTGGATGAAAATGGGTTTTTAAGACCAAGAAAATCCATTGGGAAACATTGAGAGATATAATGTATGACTAGTTGTTAAAGGTTTCACTCAAAAGGAAGGGATCAATTATACTGATACATTTTCTCTAGTATTTAAAAAGGATTACTTACACATTATATTGGTATTGGTAGCTCATTTTGATTTGGAATTACAACAAATGGATGTGAAAAATGCATTTTAGAATAGTAATCTAGATGGGGAGGTTTACATGAAACAACCTGAAGGATTCATCTCTAGTAATGGTGATCATTTAGTGTGCAAGATCAAAAGGTCGATCTATGGTTTAAAACAAGCATCCCAGTAATGATATTTATGATTTCATGATGTAATTACTTTATGTGGTTTCTAAGAAAACATTGTGAATTAATGTATATACCAGAAGGTTAGTGAAAGTAAAATATGTTTTCTTATTTTATATATAGATGACTTTTTAAGTGACAATTTAATGATAAGGGTTTTCTATATGAGGTGAAATGGTTTCTCTCAAAAAAGCTTTGACATGTAAGATATGGGTGATGCATCCTATTTCATATGCATAAAGATTCATAGAGATAGGTTGAGAGGCGTTCTAGTCTTATCGCAAGAAACCTATATTAATAAAGTTTTAGAGGGATTCCATATGACAGATTGTGCACCGAATATAATACCCATTGTTAAGGGTGACAAATTCAACATGAACCAAAGACCTAAAACTAATTTGGAATGAGAAGAGATGAAATCCATCTCATATGCTTCTGTTGCTGGTAGTTTAATTTATGGTTGGGTTTGCACAAGGCCTAACATTTCATTTTTAATTGGAATGTTATGGTGATATCAAAGTAATCCGGGTATAGACCATTGGAAGGTCATGAAGAATGTATTAAGATACCTTAAGGGGACTAAAGACTATATGCTTATATAAAGATGAACTCATAATTTGGAAGTTATCAGATACTCAAATGAAGACTTTGTTGGTTGTGTTGATACAAACAAATCATCCTCAACATAATTTTTATGATGGCTAGCATAGTTATGTCATGGAGAAGTGTCAAATAGACACTAACCACGACTTCTACTATGGAAACTAAGTTTGTTTCATGTTTTTAGGTCACTTCTCGTGATGTATGGCCAAGGAGTTTCATTTCAGGCCTTAAAATTATAGATTTTATTTTCAAGTCATTGACTATATATTGTGACATATCAATTGTTGTCTTTATGACTAAGAAAAACAAAAGGAGTTGAAGTAAACATGTGGACATTAAATACTTATCCATAAGTGAATATGTTAAAGATGAGAAAGTGGTCATTCGGTATATCAGCATTGAATTGATGATTATAGATCCTTTGACTAATGACATGCTTCCATTTAAATTCAAGGATCATGTAATATGAATGGGATTAAGTTCTACTGTGTGAAAGTTTTGTTGTATAAAAAAATTATTTGAAACTCCATATATTTAAATATTTCTCTCTTCAGTTTATGTGTACACATTCATTTATTGAGAAATATTTCAGGGCCATAGAATAATCCATGTGGTTAAGGTTTATTCATTAGAAGAATAAACCATTCAATTAAGGTTTATTAATATGGTTATTTAAAATACTTGATACATAACGATAAATGAAAGGTAATATTATTTAGAGGAACTACAACTATAATTCATATATTATGTTTCTTTCTGAAGAGGGAGATTGAATTAATATATTCTCATTAATTGGTATAAACCAAGTGGAAGAATGTAAACAAATGGTCCATCAAATTAATTGTAATATAATTAATTATAGACCATAAAATTAATTTTTCCAATTAAGTTAACATAATAAATTATGGTCTACGTAATTAATTATATTGATGACAATCAATCACCCAATCATTAACTCTCTTTCATCGATAAAGAGAATTGAGATGGGTTCTTGATGGTAGAACCCACTATAAATATTAAGCTCTCTGCACTCAACGGACACAAGGGAAAATACACCATCTACATCCCTCATGCAGTGGGGAATTCATTCAGGTTTTTATTCCAATTTTCTAAATTTTTCTACAATGGTTGGAGGTAAGTGACAATTTAATTTCATAAAGAAATTAATTGATTCTAGAATTAATTTTTATAAATTATCTAACACATTTATCTTAGTTGAGTACTTATTATTTTAGAAAAAACATTCCTTTATTTTGTGATTTATAATAGTTTATTTTATAATTTTGATGCATTGGAAGTGAATTGGTATATTTTGGTCTAAGCATAACTAATAATTAAAATTTTTGATAAAGAAAGAAGCATTCTCGGTTGAATAATATGAAATGATTGACATGGTTGTTCCTTTCGTTAAATGACAGTTTAAACATAGTTTTTGAAACTTAATTTGAAGTGTAGATTTGATAAGTATGAGCTTATTTATTTTGTAATGATCCATGACTAGTTTATTTATTTGATGTTAATACATGACATGAAAGGTTTTAGTGTTGTTTTCATATATTTACTTCATGATTTTAAATTCCTCAAGTTTTATAAATAAGTAAAGCATACAGTGCATAACATAAATTGGTAAATTGTGTATGTCGATATTGATTATATAATGGCAGGTTCTTATCAAGTACCAAACATTCCAAGTGTTTGTTTTATTATAACATATGTTTAATTCCAAATGTTCAAATGATAGTAGGTTAGTTTTTGTTTTAATGGTGACGTAACTTGAATTAAAATGATAATTTATACATGTTTAAATAAAATCAAGGGTACTAAATTTTATTATGATAATACCTAGCTAATCTTAATGTGCTTTTGTTTCTATTTACTGAATAAGGAAGAGATAGTGTGGTCAAGATATAAGATTTAAGGTATGATGTTGTTAAATAATGAGTTCGTGCTAGTTGTAGATGGGGAAATGAAAAGGGTTGTTTAATTAATTTAATATGGAATATCCTATTTTATGATTGTCATATCATAAATGGATACAAGAAGCATGTGTTTTAGTGATTTATTCTAATGGAATGACATCTGGGGTCATGATGTTATTATATGATAAGTTAAAAAGTAGGAATGTTTAAGGTTAAGAGTTTTAAAGTAAAATAATTCTTCAGTTTTGGGGGGGGTAAATAAGGAATCCATAAGATTAAATAATATGGAAAAAAGAGAATGACTTAGCTTTCCATCTTTTCATATTTATTTAAAGTGTGATTTGACTTTTAAAATATAGATTTCTGCCTTAGGCTTTGTAGTTGGGGTGGTAGTCGAGTGGTTAACATGCTATGTAATCCTACATGAAACTTAGGATCAAATCCTAACGGAGAGATATTTCCAGGTTATTGTAGCAGTATTGTAGCGGTGTTATAGCAGCCGAAACAATTCATTTGATTTGGGTCTTTGGGCCACCAAATTGGGCCTATGAGCCACAGGGTCTTCAGGCCACCATTGGTCTTCGGGTCATAAGGCCTCTGAGCCACCTTAGACCTCTGGGCTATAGGATTTCGGGCCACAGAATAGTCATGCTAGACCACACAAGAACAGGCTCCAAAAGAGGAATCGGAGCAAGCAGCACTCACCAAAGCAAAGCTAACCGGTTTAGAAGAACGAGATGGTATGACAATCGCCATCAGTATCAGGCATCGTGTAGTACTGCACAGGGCAATGCTAGTCGGTCAACCATGCAATGTGGGGAGCTAGACGCTTACAATAAAGCAGATGCTAGGGAAGAGAAGTTCTAGTGTAGTCGGGTCTTCGGACCTTTGGATCATGTATTGGGTCTTGTGCATCTAGGCCTTCGGGTCATATACTGAGCCTTGTTTCTTTGGGCCTATGGGTCATGTAAGGATTCTATCTCAACCCAATTAAAAATAGGGATTATCAAAAATAAATAAAAATTTAAGACCTTCAGATCATTCACCCTTAGTCTTTAACTAAACCATTTAATATGATAAGGTGGTTTACAAAACATTAGTCGTGGTTATTTTAAGATTTGTATGTGTTTAATATAGCTTGTTGTTATTAATTCAGTTATAAAATTGAATAGTTGATTTATTAATTATGTTTATTATTTTCCTAGTTTATAAAATGGTAATATCTACTTCATCCATACAACCTTAATGGGTTATAAACCACTGAATGAAACTTAACCTTTGGTTATGTAATGTCCCCATCATATGATCGGTCTAAATTTCAGTTCTTATGTGGGAAATTTGATAAAAAAAATATTGAGGATGAGATTTGATGGGCATGGAACTAAAATCGATGAGAAGACAGAACCAATGAAAATCACTAGGAGAGCAAACTCTCACTGGAAGTTCAGTGGGCTCCTATCGAAATTCCATTAAGAGTGAACGAGAGAAGTGTAAAAGTTAGTGTCCTAGAACCAACTGTTTGTACTTTGATTACATGAATATTTAAAATTAAAGATCTTATTACATATTTTTCATTATTCTGCATGACTATAGTGTAATAATGTCCTGGAGTATTTGTCGTATTAACAAGGTCATAGCAGTTCCTCGCTATGATGAGAACTTTGAAGTGCTGTGACAATATTCTTAAATATAGTTCTGCGGTTAGATGACATACTATGATGGGGGCACATAGTATACAGACCATCAGGTGCGAGTACTCATAAGAAGATGAGACTTCTTCTCATGAAGATCGCGGTTGGTAATCTTCAAGACGGGAGATTATGAGAATATACTCGCCAATAGGAATTCTGCATGTTTTGGTATCATTGGATATTCCTATCTGCGAGCATGTGTAGTGGTCCTTATACTTTAAGATTATCATTAATATGTGTCATGACTCACGCACTTTGATTTAATAATGAAAACTGTCACACAAAAAGTTGACGAGAAGTAGAGTACATTGGGTGTGTCACACAAATGACATGTTATTAATGGATAAGTCGAGAAAGGATGTGTCCCTTCCATTTATGGAAGTTGATATATTGGCCCTTTGATTGAAATAGAACCGTCAAACGAAATTCCATGGTCATGGTGTAACGACGAGTTTATTTCAGGTAGTCAAAGAACGATGTATCAAGCCAAATGTTGATAACATTATCATGAAACTTGTTTGATGAGATAAATAGATAAAGGGGTTATATTACACAATGATTGTTCGTATGTGGATGTCGTTGTTGCGACTTTAAGTTTTTTCTTTTGGGTGCATTGACCCATTTCTAAACATAAACTCTTGGATTTTAGGCAATCCAGCATAATGCCAACGAAAAAGAATCCTAGAGGGTCACACACTAAGTATTTTTGGTGGTCTCGGTTAAATTCTATTTAAATTTAATTAATGAAATAAATATTATTCTCAAAACTGTGGAATAATTTTATTCAAGTTAAAATGATCGTATAAATTAAATATATATTTATTCACCGGATTGTGAGTAAAATATATTTATTTATTTTATTGAACATTTAATAAATATTTATTTACTAGTTTGCAAATAAAATATTTATTTAAGAGAATAAATTATTTATTTATTTATTCGAGTGTTCAATAAATGGAGGTGGAGTTCGAGTGAACAAAGGTCGGTCCGGTAGTAAAATAATTATTTGCAAGACGATAGATAATTATTTAACTAGTTAACAAAAAACAAAATAATAGTGTTGTTATAATTATGTGGCACGGGATTTCATTTATGATTCTGTTTTAGGCAAATTGACGCACCACAAATAATGACGCGGTTATTGTTATTATGTAGCATGGGTTTTCTATAAGGTTATGAATGTATTTAATTGTTGTTACCCAATTTAATATTATAACTGAATACCCATGTCGATAAATAGACAGGTGCGTCTATTGTGCCATGGATGGGAAACCGGTGACGCAAGAGCAATTCCAAGTCAGGGATTTTCTCTCGACTCCTCTCCTCTCTCCCTCTCAAGAACGAGAGACGTTCTTCAAGACCAGAGAACATGTGATCAAGAGTGATAAGCGCAAGACGCTCGCTTCACCACGCTAGCACCCGAAAAGCGAGTGGCGTCAATAAGAGATCATTGAAGCATGTGTGAATCACGGTTAGAGGGATTGTGGTTTGGATCCTTGCAAGCGCAACGAGACAGTCTAAAAGAGTCATCCCAGATAATCAAAATCATCAACAAAGAAAGTACCGAATAACTGGGTATTTTATTTCTTCAGAAATTAAATTTAAATTAATTATAAACATGATATCCTCTCTAAATGTTTCGGGAATCTTTCTTCTTTATCTAAATCTTTGATTCTATTCTGTGGAGACTAACGTTCATTGTCGTATTGATCCCGAAATAATTATTGATTATGGTAAAAATTAAAGTTGGGTGTCGGCTCAACCACGCTTCTGTTGCGCCTGGAACCTTCAAGTGGTATCAAAGTGAGGTCATCATAGTTTATAATTATTTAAATAATTCGTTAATGATTTACGGTTTAATAATTTAGTTTTTCAATTCAAGGTTAATCGTCCTTGTAATCTGGATTTTGAAATTTGTTCTCCCTCTTTTCGTTTCTCGCAGATTTCACAGAAACAAATGAATTTTTTATTAAAATTACAACGGAGAACTCATGAGGAGGTGCCACTGATTCTGCCCAGGTGACACGAAAGTACACGCCGTCTGTTCAGACTTACACGTCGTGTTCTCTTCCATGCACGTCGGGTAATCCGGACCACACGTCGTGTAGTCGTGTTCAGCGCATCGGGAGTAATTCAGTAATTACTCAAGTCGTGTGCATTTATTACACGCGGTGTAGTTAATTCTACATTGCATGTTGACCGAGACAGATAGGCATACGCTTACCAGATTACACGTCGTGTGGCCCACTGCACACGACGTGTAGTCCCTTCAGGTCCGAGGCCAAACCATGTATACCATACATAGCTAAGTCGGCCGGTAACCATGTAACGCAGAGACAACACAGTGTGTAACCCGCTGTAAATGTTGTGTACTCCAAAATTTCTGAAGTACGCTTCACACGCAGAGTCCCTAGGCATGTACTTCAGGACAGACGGTGAAGGTAGTACACGTCGTGTAGTTGGAACTACACGTCGTGTACTTTACCATATTACACAAAGTTAAAACTTTAATGTTTGTGTAATGTTCCGAACTACATATCATGTATAAATCGTACTACAGGTTGTTACTCTATGCATTGAAACATCTTGTATGTCATATGTCATAAGAGTAAAACAGTATGTGAATATAATACATGTTGGGTAGATTCGAATGGGTATTCACCAGAATACCTCCAAGGTGCATTTATGTACTAGGATGAGAATCTCGAAGAAATTCAGAAAAGGATTAAGATAAAAGAATTAATTAATTAAAAATAATAATTAATCAATTCAAGCGCAATTTATCTTAATAAAGAACTATTAAAGAATTGAATGCTAATTTTATTAAATGTGTAACTCGTTGCAAGTATGTGGGTGATCATGAGATAGACCAAGACTTTTGTATGTGATTGGTTTCCTTTTAATTTATTTATTAAATTAATTGTTAGCCTGCGAACCATCTCTCCTTACTAATATGTAGGGTATGCGTGCCCATGATTTCTTTTATGTAAACCTCTTTTTTACCCCTCACCTACGTGTGAGTTAAAAAAACATATGTAATGGATGGAGCTCTCAAGCTTGTGGAGGCGGTCCAAGTCAGGAGTCAAGCCAAAACCAATCCAATGAGATACAAAGGTAGAGGTGGAAAGCTGTAAACATGAAGGTGTTTTCTCCCCTACGTCAGGGTTAGTTTATCAACCGCTAGATAAACAAACCAATAGGAAAAAGCTCATGATCATGCCCTTTATTTTATTTCTTTCAGTTGCATGGTTTTTCATTATGGATGTGTCATCGCGGTCACATGATTAATGAACTAAAAAGCATGCAAGATGGAACTAAAATAAACCAGGCTTATGTGTAAATATTATCAAGACATGGTTAATCATTTAAATAAGTTCCACTTAATATTAACAAACATGTGATAAAGATAATAATGCAATTTACGCCTAAGAGATAAAAATTCCTCAACAAAATATTAAGTGAGACTAAGCCTTCTGTTACTTGATTAAAGGCAAGACTCAATAAAACTATGTGTTTGACCAAACCTTGTTGGGACACTTACTTTTATACAGGAATCCCTTATGAAAGGTTTCGGGTTGACTTAACCGTATTACATCAAGAGAAGTAGTCTTTGCTAGACTTGGTGTAATATTAGAGGCAAGTGTTGAGAAAATCCAAGTCAGAATTTCAGGATTGGGGAGTCCACTCAACGGATCAAGGAGCTGCAAGCCCGCAGTTGGCAAAGACATGTCACCTAAATACCTTCAAATAGCTTGATCAACCCTTGTTGGGGTTATGCAAAGGGGAATATGGATCATTGCCACTAGAATGTCATGACAACTGGACATTCTAAGTTCAAAGGTGAGGGTCATTGGGACTTGATAAAATAGTGGAAAATTTAATAAAAATAATTTATTATTTCTCATAAAATATAATCAATAAAGTATTAATCATCTACTCTTTTAAATTGTAGAATAAAATGACAAGCTTGTCAACCACATTATCTTTGCGATAAATTCTGGATAAAGACAATATCATCACCGGTAGTAACTTTCAGGAATGGTTTAGATAACTTCAGGTTATTCTACGCCATGAATGGAAGTCTTACGTGCTGGAGTCAGCATTACCTGATATGCCTTCCATAGAGGCGAGTGACGAAAAGTTCTTGATCTACGAGAAACATATGAACGGTGTGGTTAACGTTCAATGTTTGATGTTATCATCAATGTCTAGTGAGCTCATGAAGTCTCACGAAAACATGGATGTATATAGCATGATCGAGCACCTCTGTGGTCTTTACCAAGAGAGAGAAAGACAAGAACGGTTTGAGATCTCTAAGGCACTCTTTCAGAGTAAACTTGAAGAGGGTTCCTCAGTTGGGTCTCACGTAGTCAAGCTCATTGGCTACATTGAGCGTTTAGAGGTTCTAGGGTTTAAACTCCCCGAAGAACTAGGTACTGATCTCATTCTTGCATCACTCCTTCAGAGTTTCTCCAGCTTTATTGTTAATTTCAATATGAACAACATTGAGAAGTCTTTATCTGATCTTCTTGTCCTCATTCACCAAGTTGACAAAGATATGAATCGTGAAAAGCCTTCTGTCCTTGTGAATAAAAGGAAAGAGAATGTGAAGAGCTTTAAGCCCAAAGCTTCTTCACGCCTTTCCAAGAAAAAGGAAGATCAAAGGGGATGCAAGGGCATATGAATCTGTTTGTTTCACATGTGGCAAGAAGGGTCCACTGGAAGAAAAACTGCACCCAGCCCAAGAAGCGAGGGGAAGCTTCAGGTGCGTTTGTTATCTAATGCAATCTATCTGTTTCTGTAAATTAGGTATTAGATACAGTTTGTGGTGCTCACATATGTATCCAAATACAGAAACCAAGTAGATTCAGGAAGATTGACTGAGGGGAGGTAGATCTGCTAGCAATCAACGGAGCCAGACTTGTTGTTATAGCTGTCAAGGACTACCACCACACGTTGCCAACTGGGATTATCTTGATGTTAAAGGGTTGTTACTTGTTTTCAAATTTGTAAATGAATGTTTCTTCTTTTACAAAGATAGCATTTGTTTTGGTAGGGCACATTTATACAATGGTCTTTACATGTTGGATTACACAAACCAAGTAATGGAAATCGATAACAAAGATACTTTGTATGATCCATACCACACCCAACTTTAACATCACCGGCTAGGTCATGTAAACGAGAAACACTTGACAAAGTTACATCAAGATGGATATTTAGATTTTTTCGAACTAAAACTGATTGTCGTATGTCACGCATGTTTACAAGGAAAAATGATCAAAACTCCATTTAGTGGAAAAGGTGAAAGGACTAAAGAGCTTCTTGAATTGGTTCATACCGATGTGTGTGGACCATTTTCAGTTGAAGCAAGGGGTGGGTACTCATACTTCATAACTTTTACTGATGATTTTAGTAGATTTGGATATATCTACTTAATGAGGTATAAGTCGGATTCTTTTGATAAGTTCAAAGAATACAAGAATGAAGTTCAGAACCAGCTTGGTAAGAAAATTAAGAAACTCTACTCAAACTGAGGTGGGGAGTATCTTAATCAAGACTTCATTGATTACTCACGGGAGTTTGGGATCTTATCTCAACTCACTCCTCCTTACACGCCTCAGTGGAATGGTGTAAACGAAAGGAGGAACTGTACCTTGTTGGACATGGTGAGATCAATGATGAGTCATGCGAGTCTTTCATTATCCTTTTGGAGATATGCGTTACAAACAGCGACACACATACTAAACCAAGTACCAACTAAATCGATAAATGGTATTTCATACAAGCTTTGAAGTGGAAGAAAAGCCATGTTATCAAATTTACATGTGTGGGGTAGCGAAGCGTTTGTTAAGGCCTCACTACTAGAAAAGGGGGCATTGGAGCCCCCCAGACTCGGGCGACCGCCATTGGCGGTCGCTATAGGTCAGCATTAGCGACCGCCAATGGCGGTCGCTAAGCTGAATAAAAAATTTCGGGGGGTTTCTGCGCCCCCCCCCCCCCCCCCCCCGCGCACTCTCCTCTCCCTCGATCCCTCGCCCTAACCCTCCCTCGCCGCCCTCCCTCGCGCCGCCCTCCCCTCCCCCGCCGCCCGGCCTCCCCCGCCGCCCGGCCTCCCCCGCCGCCCGGCCTCCCCCGCCGCCCGGCCTCCCCCGCCGCCCGCCCTCCCCCGCCGCCCGCCCTCCCCGGCCGCCTGGCCTCCCCCGCCGCCTGCCATCCGCCCTCCGGCCGCCGCCCTCCGCCCTCGGGCCTCCGGCCGCCGCCCTCCGGCCTCCGGCCGCCGCCCTCCGGCCTCTCGGCCCTCCCCCCCACCCCGGACGGCACCCGCACCCCGGACAGCCCCCGGCGCGCACTCCGGACCGCCCCCCGCACCCCGGACGCCTCCCCGCACCGCGGACAGCACCCCCCCGCGCACTCCGGACCGCCCCCCGCACCCCGGACGCCTCCCCGCACCCCGGACAGCACCCCCCCGCGCACTCCGGACCGCCCCCCGCACCCCGGACGCCTCCCCGCACCCCGGACAGCACCCCCCCGCGCACTCCGGACCGCCCCCCGCACCCCGGACGCCTCCCCGCACCCCGGACAGCCCCCCCCTGCACTCGGACACCCCCCTCCGAACCCGGACAGCCCCCCCGCACCCCGGACAGCCCCCCCCCCCCCCCCCCCCGCACTCGGACACCCCCCCTCCGAACCCGGACAGCCCCCCCGCACCCCGGACAGGCCCCCCGCACCCCGGACACCCCACCCCGCACCCCCGACAGCCCCCCTGCACCCCAGACAGCCCCCCCTCCCCCGCACCCCGGACACCCCCGCACCCCGAACACCCCTGCCCGCACCCCTGACAGGCCCCCGACACCCCAGACACCCCTCCCCGCACCTCGGAAGGCCCCCTCCGACCCCGGACACCCCCCCCCCTCGCTGCGCGTCCCCCGTCCCCTCACCGCCTCCTCTCCTCCAGCTCCCCGCCGCCGCCGCCGCCCGTCCCCTCCCTTGCCGCACCGCCTTTGGCTCCGGCTCCCCTTCGCTGCCTCCTCTCCCTCGCAGCACAGCCTTCGGCTCCCCTCCCTTTCAGGTTTGTAGCTCAATCAGGTAACATGAGCTTTCAGTTACATTATTATTTTATCAATGGTTCATAAAATGGTTAATATTTATTTTGAATATAGTTGATTTGAAAAATGTAAATTTAATAAGTATTGTGTAAATGTTTGTTATACAGATATTATTATGGATAAGAGTTGGATTGATCTTCCAAATCGAACGTCTAGAGAATATTTCAATGGCATTATGCAGTTTATTGAGTTCACGAGAGGATTTGAAAGTGACTATATTAGTTGTCCATGTAGAAAATGTGCTAACAGATATCAATTCACACGAGATACTGTGAGGGAGCACCTTTTCTTTAATGGATTTCTGAAAAATTATAAGAGTTGGACTCGTCATGGAGAAGAATATGTTCGTTGTCAAAATACAGATGCAGCTCAGATGGATGTTGATGCAAGGATGACTGATCCAATGCATGAAATGCTTACTGAAATGGTACGTGGGTTTGATCCTGAAGGCATTGACATCCAGAATCTTGAGACCGGTGAGATAAATCTTCGCTCTGGTGCAGATCGTGATTCGAGGAGGTTTTATGAAGTACTTGATGATGCGAAAACAGAATTATATCCTGGATGTACTTCTTACAATAAACTGTCGTTTATCGTGGAGTTGTTGCATTTGAAGACTTTGAATAATTGGTCAGACACATCATTCGACATGCTTTTGGTTTTATTGAAAAAAGTTCTTCCTGTCGACGCTAAGATTCCTGAGTCGTATTACTATGCTCGTAAGTTGACAGAGAACTTAGGTTTTACATATGAGACTATAGATGCATGTGCAAACAACTGTATGTTGTTTAGAAATGAAACTGCTCATTTGGATATTTGTACGGTTTGTGGCGCTTCCAGGTGGAAAGAGAACAGGGGAAATAAGACTCATCAAAGTCAGATTGCGATACAGGGGAAACCGATTGCCGTAAAGCAAATGCGTTACTTTCCCCTTAAACCGAGGTTGAAAAGATTTTTTATGTCATCTAAAGTTTCTAATTTAATGAGATGGCATGCAGAAAGAGTTCATGAAAGTGACATGTTAACCCACCCGGCAGACTCTCATGCATGGAAGGATTTTGATAAGAGACATCCCGACTTTGCTAAAGATGTTCGTAATGTCCGATTGGGATTGGCAGCAGATGGTTTCAATCCATTCAAGTCTATGGTTGGTGCAACTCATAGCACATGGCCCGTGGTGTTGGTTCCATATAATCTTCCTCCGTGGCTTTGTATGAAGCAACAATTTATATTACTTTCCACTCTTATTGATGGACCTAAAAGTCCGGGGGATAAGATTGATGTTTACCTTCAGCCATTGATTGATGAGTTGAATGAATTTTGGGGCGATGGTGTGATGACTTATGACTGCGAAACGAATGAAATGTTCAAACTGCATGCAGCTTTATTGTGGACAATCAATGACTTCCCAGCTTATGCAAATTTATCAGGCTGGAGTACGAAAGGGGAATTTGCTTGCCCTTGTTGCAATAAAAGTAAAAAATCTGTATGGCTTAAACATTCCAAAAAATGGGCGTACATGGGTCACAGGCGTTTTCTCCCTCCCCAGCACAGGTTCAGAAAGGACAGAGTGGCATTTGATGGTTCTAGAGAGTTCAGCCCAGCACCAAAGATCATGACAGGAGTCGAAATGTTATCGCAGATTGAGGAAGAAAACATTCGCACGGTATATGAAATTCAGGATTTGGTGGCTCCTCCAGTACGTAATATTCGTGCTGCGGGTAGGCAGCGCAGTCACAATTGGAAAAAGAAAAGTATTTTTTATAGTCTTCCGTATTGGAAAACTAACATGTTGAGGCATAATTTGGATGTCATGCACATTGAAAAAAATGTTTGTGATAACATATTGTGGACCATTTTAGGTGTCAGTGGAAAGTCAAAGGACCATGTTAATGCACGCCGTGATTTGGAAGAAATGGGTTTAAGGAAACAGTTGCATTTACAGTTAGCTGAGGGAAACAAGGCATATATGCCTGCTGCACAGTATTCGATGACTACAGAGGAGAAAAAGACATTTCTTTCCATTTTGAAGATGGTCAAGGTGCCTGATGGTTACTCTTCTAATATTTCAAAGTGTGTGAATCTGACGAGCAAGACATTGCAAGGGTTGAAAAGTCATGACAATCACATATTACTTCAGCAGTTGATTATCACTTTTATTTTTCACTTTTGTAATCAATGGGATGGCCTTTGCACCCCCGGAGAACCCCCCGCACCCCCGTACACCCCCCCGCCACCCCCGTACAGCCCCCCGCCACCCCCGTACAGCCCCCCGCCACCCCCGTACAGCCCCCCGCCACCCCCGTACAGCCCCCCGCCACCCCCGTACAGCCCCCCGCACCCCCGTACAGCCCCCCGCACCCCCGTACAGCCCCCCGCACCCCCGTACAGCCCCCCGCCACCCCCGTACAGCCCCCCGCCACCCCCGTACAGCCCCCCGCCACCCCCGTACAGCCCCCCGCCACCCCCGTACAGCCCCCCGCACCCCCGTACAGCCCCCCACCACCCCCGTACAGCCCCCCGCCACCCCCGTACAGCCCCCCGCCACCCCCGTACAGCCCCCCGCCACCCCCGTACAGCCCCCCGCACCCCCGTACAGCCCCCCGCACCCCCGTACAGCCCCCCGCCACCCCCGTACAGCCCCCCGCCACCCCCGTACAGCCCCCCGCCACCCCCGTACAGCCCCCCGCACCCCCGTACAGCCCCCCGCCACCCCCGTACAGCCCCCCGCCACCCCCGTACAGCCCCCCGCCACCCCCGTACAGCCCCCGCACCCCCGTACAGCCCCCCGCCACCCCCGTACAGCCCCCCGCCACCCCCGTACAGCCCCCCGCCACCCCCGTACAGCCCCCCGCCACCCCCGTACAGCCCCCCGCCACCCCCGTACAGCCCCCCCGCCACCCCCGTACAGCCCCCCGCCACCCCCGTACAGACGGCACCTCATTCGGAGGTGCCGTGTGACCGCGGCGGCCGGAAACGCGTTTCCGGCGCCTTTAAACACCAAAACGGCGTGCGGCGGTCCGATTCGGAGCAAACGTGCTCCGAACGACCTGAAACCGCACGGGAACATCCGGGGCGTGAATTGTGAAATGGTCGGCCAGACGGCACCTCATTCGGAGGTGCCGTGTGACCGCGGCGGCCGGAAACGCGTTTCCGGCGCCATTAAACACCAAAACGGCGTGCGGCGGTCCCGTTCGGAGCAAACGTGCTCCGAACGACCTGAAACCGCACGGGAACGATAGAAATATTATTCCTGAGATGCAGGAGGAGGTCGCACGTCCATCGGACGTGCGGTTCGCGCGGCACGTCCGATTGTGCCGTTTTCAGCAGCGCGGCGCGCGCTGAAATGGCGCGTTGGGGGGTCAAAACCACCCGAACGACCTCCGAACGACCTGAAACCGCACGACAACATCCGGTGCGTGAATTGTGAAATGGTCGGCCAGACGGCACCTCATTCGGAGGTGCCGTTTGACCGCGGCGGCCGGAAACGCGTTTCCGGCGCCATTAAACACCAAAACGGCGTGCGGCGGTCCGATTCGGAGCAAACGTGCTCCGAACGACCTGAAACCGCACGGGAACGATAGAAATATTATTCCTGAGATGCAGGAGGAGGCCGCACGTCCATCGGACGTGCGGTTCGCGCGGCACGTCCGATTGTGCCGTTTTCAGCAGCGCGGCGCGCGCTGAAAGGGCGCGTTGGGGGGTCAAAACCACCCGAACGACCTCCGAATGCCACGAAACCGTACGACAACATCCGGTGCGTGAATTGTGAAATGGTCGGCCAGACGGCACCTCATTCGGAGGTGCCGTGTGACCGCGGCGGCCGGAAACGCGTTTCCGGCGCCATTAAACACCAAAACGGCGTGCGGCGGTCCGATTCGGAGCAAACGTGCTCCGAACGACCTGAAACCGCACGGGAACGATAGAAATATTATTCCTGAGATGCAGGAGGAGGCCGCACGTCCATCGGACGTGCGGTTCACGCGGCACGTCCGATTGTGCCGTTTTCAGCAGCGCGGCGCGCGCTGAAATGGGGCGTTGGGGGGTCAAAACCACCCGAACGACCTCCGAATGCCACGAAACCGTACGACAACATCCGGGGCGTGAATTGTGAAATGGTCGGCCAGACGGCACCTCATTCGGAGGTGCCGTGTGACCGCGGCGGCCGGAAACGCGTTTCCGGCGCCATTAAACACCAAAACGGCGTGCGGCGGTCCGATTCGGAGCAAACGTGCTCCGAACGACCTGAAACCGCACGGGAACGATAGAAATATTATTCCTGAGATGCAGGAGGAGGCCGCACGTCCATCGGACGTGCGGTTCGCGCGGCACGTCCGATTGTGCCGTTTTCAGCAGCGCGGCGCGCGCTGAAATGGCACGTTGGGGGGTCAAAACCACCCGAACGACCTCCGAATACCACGAAACCGTACGACAACATCCGGGGCGTGAATTGTGAAATGGTCGGCCAGACGGCACCTCATTCGGAGGTGCCGTGTGACCGTGTCGGCCGGAAACGCGTTTCCGGCGCCATTAAACACCAAAACGGCGTGCGGCGGTCCGATTCGGAGCAAACGTGTTCCGAACGACCTGAAACCGCACGGGAACGATAGAAATATTATTCCTGAGATGCAGGAGGAGGCCGCACGTCCATCGGACGTGCGGTTCGCGCGGCACGTCCGATTGTGCCGTTTTCAGCAGCGCGGCGCGCGCTGAAATGGCGCGTTGGGGGGTCAAAACCACCCGAACGACCTCCGAAGGCCACGAAACCGTACGACAACATCCGGGGCGTGAATTGTGAAATGGTCGGCCAGACGGCACCTCATTCGGAGGTGCCGTGTGACCGCGGCGGCCGGAAACGCGTTTCCGGCGCCATTAAACACCAAAACGGCGTGCGGCGGTCCGATTCGGAGCAAACGTGCTCCGAACGACCTGAAACCGCACGGGAACGATAGAAATATTATTCCTGAGATGCAGGAGGAGGCCGCACGTCCATCGGACGTGCGGTTCGCGCGGCACGTCCGATTGTGCCGTTTTCAGCAGCGCGGCGCGCGCTGAAATGGCGCGTTGGGGGGTCAAAACCACCCGAACGACCTCCGAATGCCACGAAACCGTACGACAACATCCGGTGCGTGAATTGTGAAATGGTCGGCCAGACGGCACCTCATTCGGAGGTGTCGTGTGACCGCGGCGGCCGGAAACGCGTTTCCGGCGCCATTAAACACCAAAACGGCGTGCGGCGGTCCCGTTCGGAGCAAACGTGCTCCGAACGACCTGAAACCGCACGGGAACGATAGAAATATTATTCCTGAGATGCAGGAGGAGGCCGCACGTCCATCGGACGTGCGGTTCGCGCGGCACGTCCGATTGTGCCGTTTTCAGCAGCGCGGCGCGCGCTGAAATGGCGCGTTGGGGGGTCAAAACCACCCGAACGACCTCCGAACGACCTGAAACCGCACGACAACATCCGGTGCGTGAATTGTGAAATGGTCGGCCAGACGGCACCTCATTCGGAGGTGCCGTGTGACCGCGGCGGCCGGAAACGCGTTTCCGGCGCCATTAAACACCAAAACGGCGTGCGGCGGTCCGATTCGGAGCAAACGTGCTCCGAACGACCTGAAACCGCACGGGAACGATAGAAATATTATTCCTGAGATGCAGGAGGAGGCCGCACGTCCATCGGACGTGCGGTTCGCGCGGCACGTCCGATTGTGCCGTTTTCAGCAGCGCGGCGCGCGCTGAAATGGCGCGTTGGGGGGTCAAAACCACCCGAACGACCTCCGAATGCCACGAAACCGTACGACAACATCCGGTGCGTGAATTGTGAAATGGTCGGCCAGACGGCACCTCATTCGGAGGTGCCGTGTGACCGCGGCGGCCGGAAACGCGTTTCCGGCGCCATTAAACACCAAAACGGCGTGCGGCGGTCCGATTCGGAGCAAACGTGCTCCGAACGACCTGAAACCGCACGGGAACGATAGAAATATTATTCCTGAGATGCAGAAGGAGGCCGCACGTCCATCGGACGTGCGGTTCACGCGGCACGTCCGATTGTGCCGTTTTCAGCAGCGCGGCGCGCGCTGAAATGGGGCGTTGGGGGGTCAAAACCACCCGAACGACCTCCGAATGCCACGAAACCGTACGACAACATCCGGGGCGTGAATTGTGAAATGGTCGGCCAGACGGCACCTCATTCGGAGGTGCCGTGTGACCGCGGCGGCCGGAAACGCGTTTCCGGCGCCATTAAACACCAAAACGGCGTGCGGCGGTCCGATTCGGAGCAAACGTGCTCCGAACGACCTGAAACCGCACGGGAACGATAGAAATATTATTCCTGAGATGCAGGAGGAGGCCGCACGTCCATCGGACGTGCGGTTCGCGCGGCACGTCCGATTGTGCCGTTTTCAGCAGCGCGGCGCGCGCTGAAATGGCACGTTGGGGGGTCAAAACCACCCGAACGACCTCCGAATGCCACGAAACCGTACGACAACATCCGGGGCGTGAATTGTGAAATGGTCGGCCAGACGGCACCTCATTCGGAGGTGCCGTGTGACCGTGTCGGCCGGAAACGCGTTTCCGGCGCCATTAAACACCAAAACGGCGTGCGGCGGTCCGATTCGGAGCAAACGTGTTCCGAACGACCTGAAACCGCACGGGAACGATAGAAATATTATTCCTGAGATGCAGGAGGAGGCCGCACGTCCATCGGACGTGCGGTTCGCGCGGCACGTCCGATTGTGCCGTTTTCAGCAGCGCGGCGCGCGCTGAAATGGCGCGTTGGGGGGTCAAAACCACCCGAACGACCTCCGAAGGCCACGAAACCGTACGACAACATCCGGGGCGTGAATTGTGAAATGGTCGGCCAGACGGCACCTCATTCGGAGGTGCCGTGTGACCGCGGCGGCCGGAAACGCGTTTCCGGCGCCATTAAACACCAAAACGGCGTGCGGCGGTCCGATTCGGAGCAAACGTGCTCCGAACGACCTGAAACCGCACGGGAACGATAGAAATATTATTCCTGAGATGCAGGAGGAGGCCGCACGTCCATCGGACGTGCGGTTCGCGCGGCACGTCCGATTGTGCCGTATTCAGCAGCGCGGCGCGCGCTGAAAGGGCGCGTTGGGGGGTCAAAACCACCCGAACGACCTCCGAATGCCACGAAACCGGACGACAACATCCGGGGCGTGAATTGTGAAATGGTCGGCCAGACGGCACCTCATTCGGAGGTGCCGTGTGACCGCGGCGGCCGGAAACAAAACGGCGTGCGGCGGTCCGATTCGGAGCAAACGTGCTCCGAACGACCTGAAATATATTATATATATATAATATTTAAAATATATTATATAGAGAATATTTAAATTATTATAACACAATGATTTGATATTATATATGTATTAAATATGTATTAAAACATTTCAAATATATAATATATATATATATATATATATATATATATATATTTAAAATATTGTATTTAATAGTATATATATGAATATTTTTACATAAATATATATATATATTTATATTGAATTCAATAAAAATTTTTTAAAAAAATTTTTTTTTTTGAATAGCGACCGCCATAGGCGGTCGCTATAGGGTGCCATGCCGGCCCACTATAGCGACCGCCAAGCGGTCGCTGAAGGCCGAACTGACGGCCTTCTATAGCGACCGCCATTGGCGGTCGCTAAAGCCCTCTAGCGACGGGGCAACAGCGACCGCCAATGGCGGTCGCTGCGCGGCCGCTAAAGACCTTTAGCGACCGCCAATGGCGGTCGCTAATTGTCTTATTTTTAGTAGTGCCTCTTCAGGTAACAAACTTGCACCTCGAGGCACAAGGTGTACCTTTATAGGATACCCCAAGGAAACAAGAGGATATTACCTATACAATATCACAGACAAAAAGGTTATAGTGGCAAGACACACCATATTCTTTGAGGGAACAAATCTCCAAAAGAGATAGTTGGAGCGAGATAGACTTTGATGAAGTCGAGGCTCAAGGTACACAAGAGTTGGTACAGGAATAGATTCCACAAAGCCCTATGGAAGAAGACACAAGTACTGCGTAGGAGTACAAGAGAGGTTAGAGAACCAGAATGGTATGGTTTTCTAGCTACCGAGGAAGGTGACTCATTATTGGTTGATAATAATGATCCTCTAACCTACAAGGAAGCAGTAAGTGGCACGGACGTTACCAAGTGGCAAGAAGCCATCAATTCTGAAATAAATTCCATGTACCAAAACCAAGTTTGGATTTTGGTAGATCTTCCAGTTGATGTAAAGCCTGTTGGTTGCAAATGGGTATTCAAGAAGAAACTGGACATGGAAGGACAAGCCAGTACCTATAAGGCACGACTGGTTGCAAAGGGGTTTAAACAGCGTCAAGGAATTGACTGCAATGAAACCTTTTCACCAGTTGTGATGCTGAAATTCATCAGAATTCTATTGGTCATTGATGTTTACCATGACTGAGATTTGGCAAATGGATGTCAAAACAACATTCTTTAACAGGAACCTTCAGGAAGATGTCTACATGACATAACATGAAGGGTTTGTGACTCCAAAGGATGTCAATAAGCTATGCAAGTTGTAGAAATTCATTTATGGATTAAAGCAAACATCCAGGTCATGGAACATTCGTTTTGATGAAGTCATAACAGAATTTGGTTTTATTAAGAATGAATGTGAGTCTTGTGTCTATAAAAGGTTTAGTGGGAGTGCGGTTGTTTTCCTAATAGTATATGTTGATGACATATTACTTATTGGAAACGAGATATCAGTCTTACAGTATGTTAAGGCATGGTTGAATCAATGTTTCTCCATAAAGGACTTGGGTGAGGCAGCATATATTCTTGGGATCAAGATCCATCGTGATAGATCCAAGAGATTGTTGGGCATAAGTCAAAGTACATACATTGACAAAATAATGAAGAGATTCAGTATGAAATAATCCAAGAGGGGATTGTTGTCAGCGTCACATGGCATTCATCTTTCTAAGAAAATGTGCCCTCAAATACATGAGGAAAGAGAGAGAATGGCAAGGACTCAATATGCATCAGTGATTGGGTCAGTCATGTATGACATGCTATGTACTAGGCTAGATGTTGTCTACGCATTGAGTGCGGTAGGCAGATATCAAGCTGAACTAGGTAACCGTCATTGGATGGCAGTCAAGACTATCCTTAAGTATTTGTGTTCCTGATTTATGGAGGAGATGAGGAACTATTCATCATAGGATATGCAGATGCTAGTTTCCAGACTGATCAGGATGACATGAAGTCGCAAACGGGATACATCTTCACTTTGAATGGAGGTGTTGCAAGCTGGAAGAGCTCAAAGTAGAGTGTGATCGCAGATTCTACAGTAGAATCTAAGTATACCACATCTTCTAAAATAGTTAAAGAAGCAGTTTGGATGCAGAGCTTCATCCAGGAGCTGGATGTGTTACCTAGCAGTAAAGATCTCATCACATTTTATTGTGATAATACTGCAGCGATGGCTCTCGCAAAAGAGTCAAGGTCACATCAGCGGATGAAGCACGTACTTCGAAAGTATCATCTCTTGAGGGATTTTTCTCAGAGAGGTAAAGTTGCAGTGAGTAGTATTTCCACGAAAGACAATGTGGTGTACCCCTTGACTAAAGTCTTGACTCAGCAGAAACATGATCATCATGTGAGGTATAGCGGACTGAAAGTCGTAGGCAGTTGGCTCTAATCCAAGTGGGAGTTTGTAAGAGTTGGTGTCCTGGAACCAACTATTTTTACTTTGATTACATAAATATATAATATTAAACATCTTATTACATATTGTTCATTGTTCTGTTTAACTATAGTGTAATAATAACCTGGAATATTTGTCGCATTGACAAGATCATAACAGTTCCTCGCTATGATGAGAACCTTGAAGTGATATGACAATATTCTTAAATATAGTTCTGCGATTGGATGACATACTATGATGGGGCACATAGTATACAGACCGTCAGGTGCGAGTACTCATAAGCAAATGAGACTTCTTCTCATTAAGATCGCACTTGGTAATCTCTAAGACGGGAGATTATGAGAACAGATCCATGTTTTGGTGTCATCAAATATTCCTATCTACGAGCGTGTGCAATGGTCCTTAAACTTTAAGATTATCATTAATATGTGTCATGACTTGCACACTTTGATTTAATAATGAAAACCATCACACAGACAGTTGGCGGGAAGTATGGTACATTGGGTGCGTCACGAATGACATGTTCTTAATAGATAAGTCGAGGAAGGATTTATCCCTTCCATTTATGAAAGTTGATATCTCGGCCCTTTGATTGAAATAGAACCATCGCACGAAATTCCATGGCCATGGTGTAACGACAAGTTTATTTCAGGTAGTCAAAGAACGACGTATCAAGCACAAAGGTTGATGACACTATCATGAAACCAGCTTGATGAGATAAATAGACAAAGAGATTATATTACACAGTGAGCATTCGTATGTGGATGTCATTGTTGTGACTTTAAGTTCTTTCTCTTGGGTGCATTGACCTGTTGCTAGACAGTACTCTTGAACTTTAGGCAAACTCGCCTAATGTCAACGAGAAAGAATCCTAGAGGGTCACACACTAAATGTTTTTGGTGGTCTCGGTTAAATTCTATTTGAATTTAATTAATGAAATAAATATTATTCTCAAGACCGTGGATAATTTTATTCAAGTTAAAAGGATCGCATAAATTAAATAAATATTTATTCACCGAATTGTGAGTAAAATATATTTATTTATTTTATTGAACATTTAACAAATATTTATTTACTAGTTTGTAAAAAAAATATTTATTTAAAAGAATAAATTATTTATTTATTTATTCAGGTGTTCAATAAATGGAAGTGGAGTTCGAGCGGACCAAGGCCGGTTCGGTAGTAAAATAATTATTTGCAAGACGATAAATAATTATTTAACTAGCTAACACAAAACAAAATAATAACGCTGTTATAATTATGTGGCACGGGATTTCATTTATGATACTGTTTTGCGCAAGTTAGCGCACCACAAATAATGACGCGGTTATTGTTATTATGTAGCATGAGTTTTCTATAAGGTTATGAATGTATTTAATTGTTGTTACACAATTAAATATTATAACTGAATCCTCATGTCGATAAATAAACAGGTACGTCTATTGTGTCATGGATGGGAAACTGATGACGCAAGAGCAATTCCAAGTCAAAAATTATCTCTCGACTCCTCTCATCTCCCCCTCTCAAGAATGAGAGACGTTCTTCAAGACCGAAGAATAGGCGATCAAAAATGATTAACGCAAGACGCTCACTTCGCCGCGTTAGCATCCGGAAAGCAAGCGGCGTCAATCAGAGACCATTGGAGCACGTGTGGATCACCGCTAGAGAGATTCTGGTTTGGATCTTCGCAAGCGCAATGAGACAATCTGAAAGGGTCATCCCAAACTATCAAAATCATCAACGAAGAAAATACTAAAGAACCAGATATTTTATTTCTTCAAAAATTAAATTTAAATTAATTATAAACAGGATGTGCTAGATACTCTCTAAAGGTTTCGGGAATCTTTCATCTTTATCTAAATCTTGGATTCGATTCCGTGGAGACTAACGTTCATCGTCGTATTGATCCCGAAATAATCATTGATCGTAGTAAAAATTAAAGTGGGCGTTGGCCCAACCACACTTATGTTGCGCCCGAAACCTTCAGGAAGTAGTCCCTAGGTCCCCATCAACGTTTTGGTGGGGGCCACTAAACTCCTCGTGGCCCACCAGAGTTTCGATTGGATGTCCAACCCCAGACATCCATTTCAAGATTTTCATATGGCATTACCGTTATTCCAACAACAATAAAAATCAAGATTAGAATCCAAAAGGGATAAGGGTGTGAGAATCATCAAGGAATCCTTCATTCGCTTCACTAACCAGAGGAGGGACCTTTGAAGGGAGAACCCGACTAGCAGGAATCCTCTACCATGTTGGGCTTGAGACGCTATTGTCAGAAACCCTTTAATCGGTGCTTTCCCAGATCCAGTGATTCCCCTAAAGCATGAAAATGTATGAGCATAAGATCGGGTTTTATGCTCTCTGATGCACATAGTGCCATTGTTTTCCGGTATGAAGTTGTTTCTCGGCTTAAGCGTCGTTAAGAAGGTATATGTGGGTTGGTTGGAGTGCTGGTGGAGCAATCACAACTTGTTCATACCGAAAGATCAACAACTGGGAACAGTGGAGTGGTGGACTTCCAGTGTCTGCAGTAACAGTTGGGAAGTCAGTGCAGCCAGATGTAGCAGTAGCCAGTGACGAAGGAAAATATGCAGAGAATATTTGGTCCATGTGCCAAACATTGATTGGCCAGAGGGTCTGAGATTTGTCTATAAATAAGTGGTCCCTACAAGGATAAGATAGTGATCAATCTTGTAATTACTTTTTTAATATTGACAAGTAATCACTTGTAACGCAAGAGTCTCTCGCCTCTCTCTTCTATTGTCTCTGGGGACAGCGAATTTCCCAAAGTAAATTCTGCATTCGTTGGGTGTGTTCTTTCATTCTTTGTCGCTCATCGTTGGCTTTCCAAAGTCTTGTTTGATACATACGGTGTGTAGCATCTTGCTCGGATACATTGTTATCGAGTGTCTACCAATATTCCAATTTTTGTACTACACTCGAAGAAGTCTGAAGGGTGGGATCTGTGTCATTGACACAACAACTGGTGTCAGAGTCTCCCTCTCTCTCTCTCTCTCCGATCCTAGAGGAGCGGAAGATTTGCAATAAGTGTTATTATTTTGTCTTTTACATCTAATGTTTTGTTTAGTGTGATCTGTTTGGAGATTACAGCGTTGGAAGAGGGAAAGGCAGGGGATTGACAAGCTTGATGGATAAGATTTCAGTTTCTAGATGCAAATAGAGGATTATTTATTTCAGGAAGATCTTGATTTATCATTAACAAGTGTTAAGCCAGATATAATGGAGAAAAGTGAATAGAAAAAACTAAACCAGAAAGCAAATACAAATAACGTTAGCATGGAATATCTCTTTCAATTTATAGGAGATGAAGATCACCATTGAACATATGTATAAACTCGCAAACATGTATGAGAAGGCCTACCACTATGAGCAAGGTGTTTCTAATGAAAAGACTCTGGTCTAAAAATGGCTGATCAAAAATCAATGGATGATCATGATAATGATTTCAACGTGGTCAAAAGTCAACTGGAGTAAACAAACGTGAAGTTCGGGAGCAGAGTATGGGCATTGATCCTATTATTGTCTTGCTAGAATCACAGGATGCAGTGGTTATTGCAGTGTTGTTCAAGTGATAAGGCTGAATCAGTGTTCGAGAATATCCAGGATTTAATTCTAAATGAAGATATCACACAAAAGGAAGTTCAGGCATCTACTAAAACAGCATATAGTGCAGAGGGCAGAGGATGACCAACTCAAAGAAAAATTCTAACGGAGAGAGGTGGATTAAGAGAAATGAGATGAGGGAAATCAGTAGGTTTGGGTCCCCCATGCTAGCAGTGTGGGAAGAATTGGAAAGATTGGAAAGAACAGAGGGTAAACTCCAGAAGTTGATCCACAAATACCAAAGCTAAGAAGGGTGACAGTAGTTTGTTGTTGAGTACCGACAGTTCGTTGGAATCATGGATTATTGACTCTAGAGAATCATTACATTTTATGCATGGGAGAGGATGCATGGAAAATCATGTAAGTTTCAATAAAGTTCATCTTGTTGATGAAAAAGATCTCAACAATGTGGGCAAATGTGATGTGAATGTTCAGGCATCGAACATATGTCTGCAGAAGTTGCAAGGGGTCAGACATATACTAGGATTAAGAAAAAATTGATTTCGGTAGATCACTTAGATGAAGCAGGGCTTTGTACAACATATGCACATGGTGTGGAAAATCACACGTGGTGCCATGGTGGTGGCCAAAAGCGTGAAGGATGGAACATTGTATCTAATGGGGATGTTGGATAAGGACAATGGTTGTCGATGCATCATCTACCGAAGATGTCTAATTGTGGCATTACCATCTTAGTCACATGAGTGAGAAGGGGATGAGAGTCTTAGCTGCAAGCACATGAAGTACGGAACATATGAAGAGTGCATCCTTGAAAAATGGGAAAGAGTGTCTTTTGATACACAACAACAGACACCCAAGTCTAGAAAACCGAAGCTTATACATACAGATATATGGGGACTAACTCCAGTATGTTTTCATGGTGGTTCATTGTACTATGTTACCATCATCGATGATGTTACACAAAAAGTGTGGGTATGCATTTTAAAGCACGGTTCAAAAGTCTTTGGAACATTAATTAGATGGAGAACCATCGTAGAAAATGAGAACGGTTTAAAGCTCAAAGAATTGAGGAAATTATGCTGGAAGGAATCGTATTTGAGAAAACAGTACCAAAACCACCATAGAAAAATGGTGTGGCGAAACAGATGAACGGGACACTAAATGAGAAAGCCCAAAACATGCGAGGTTTTCCAAGGGAATTTTGGGCAGAAACGGTTAATGTCAGACATATCTAATTGTTAAATTATGCTGGAAGGAATCGTGTTTGAGAAAACAGTACCAAAACCACCATAGAAAAATGGTGTGGCGGAACAGATGAACGGGACACTAAATGAGAAAGCCCAAAACATGCGAGGTTTTCCAAGGGAATTTTGGGCAGAAACGGTTAATGTCAGACATATCTAATTGTTAAATGGAAAACCAATTAAATGAAAACGCATACCTCACAACAAGGCAGGACATTTTATTTATAGATAATCAAAGAGCTACAATGGAGGTGTGAAAACAATGTAGGACAGAATATTAAAAATATCTAAAGAAATATCTAATACTTTTAACACTCCCCCTCAAGTTGGGACATATATATTTATCATGCCCAGCTTGTTACACAAAATTGGACATGCGGACTAGGCACCCCTTTTGTAAGAACATCTGTAAGTTGATTAGAGGTGTGAACATGGTCGAAGATGATCTCAAAATTTTCTCGAACAAAGTGACAATCAACTTCAATGTGCTTTGTTCGCTCATGAAAGACTAGATTCATGGCAGTCTTGATAGCAGCTTGATTGTCACATCAGATATGTGTTAGTTTTTTGATAGTATAGCCAATCTTTTGTAGAATTTATTGTGCCCAAATAATCTATGCGGTCACATATGTCATGGCACGATACTCCAACTCTGCACTTGATCGAGAAATAACTGTTTGCTTCTTACTTCACTATGAGATCAAATTTCCTCAAACAAACACGGCAAAACCAAATGTAGATCTCCTAGAAGAGAGACATTCAACATAATCTGCATCACAAAACGCTTCAATATTTGTATGTCCGTGATCAGAATATAAAAGACTCAAACCCGATTCCTTTTTCACATATCTAACCATGTGAAGAACAGTCTCTCACTCCCACTGTATCTTTGTTGAAGATTTCATGAACTGACTCACTTTACTAACCACACAAGCAATATCAGGTCGAGTCATCATCAAGTGGTTGAGCTTCCCAACAATACGTCTGTATTTGCCAAGTGAAGAAAATATCTCACTGTCAGTCTCCAGGCTCGAGAGGTGAGTCAACTGAGTCGGCTTGAGTCATTCCAGTCTCTTGTAGAAGATCAAGAACATACTTTCTTTGAGATAGAAAAATTCTTTTGGTACATTTGAAGACCTCAATCCCCAAAAAAATATCGTAGGGACCCAAATCCTTCGTATGAAAATGTTGATGAAGGATTTGAGTCGATCAATGCCATTAGTATCACTGTCGGTAATGACAATGTCATCCGCATAAACAATCAAGATAATGATGCATACCGCATACTGATGATAGAAAACAGAAGAATCTTTCATACTTTGACACATGCCAAAGCTAAGCACAACAGTGCAAAAGCGCCCGAACCAGGCACAAGGTGACTGCTTGAGGTCATACAATGATCGACGAAGGCGACAAACCTTGGAAGACTCCCCGTGAGCAACAAACCTCGGTGGTTGCTCCATATAAACTTCTTCATCAAGAAAACCATGAAGAAACGCATTTTTCACATCCAGCTGATGGTGAGGCTAGTGATAAGAGGCGGCAAGTGAGATAAATAAGCAGACCGATGCCATCTTGGCCACGGGAGAGAATGTGCCAAAGTAATCAATGTCATATGTCTGCGCATAACCATTGGCAACAAGCCGCGCTTTGAGACGATTGAGCGAACCATCAGCATTGATGCGCACAGTATAGATCCACTTGCACCCAACAACCTATTTATCCGTAGGAAGATGGACAAGATCCTAAGTATGGTAGATTTCCAAGGCTTGAAGTTTGTTTTGCATTGCCTTTAATCAGTCAGGATGAGATTTTGCCTCACCAATCGTGTGCGAAGTTGAATGAACAGCTAGTCTCGTAATAGCACGAGAGGTAGCAATAAATAATCCATGCTAAGTAGCTGATGAACTGAGATTTTGTTGACATGATCGTTTACCTTTTCAAAGGGCAATGGGTAAGTCCGGCGATGGATGACCAGGAGCCGGTGAGTCGTCGAGTGCGATAGCAGCATCGGGCTCCGGGGTGGTAGGTGTGTAAGGTCGGCGAGAGTAAACTTGGCCATAACGTGATCCAACGACATCGGTAGGAGGACATGATGGTGGTGGAGGAGAAATAGAATAGGGTATAGTTATGTCGGAATCCGAAATATCAGGTGGTGGTGGAGAATCGAGAACAGAAAATATGGAGGATTCGATAAAGGAAACATCAGTAGAAGTGACATAACGACATAAATCTGGGGAAAAATAGTAGTAGTTGTACTGAGTCCGTGAATAACCAAGAAAGACACATTTGAGTGTGTGTGCATCAAACTTGGAAAGGGAGAAGCGAGTATCCCGCACATAACAGACACAACCAAAGATGCAAAGAGGCGGTGGATGTGGTGAGGAGGTTGGAAGTAAAGAATGAAAAAGAGTGTCTCCCTCAAGAATGGATGAGGGAAGTCTGTTGATGAGATATGTAGCTGTGAGAATGGCATCGCCCTAAAAAAATTGTTTGAACCTTCATTTGAAATAAAAGAGCACGAGGAACTTCTAACAAATGGTGATTCTTGTGTTCTGCAACACCGTTTTGTTGGAGTGTGGCAGGGCAAGAAGTCTGATGGAGAACGCCATGGTCATCCAAAAAGGACTGGAATGGGCCAGAAAAATATTCACGGCCATTGTAAGAGCGCAAACAGTGAATTTTAGTGGAAAACTGAGTTTGAATTTCATTATAATAGGAGCGAAACACTGTAAAAAATTCAGAGCGAGCTTTCAACAAATAGACTCATGTCATTCTTGAAAAAATCATCGATGAAGGTGACGAAATAACGATAACCTGGTTTACAAGGATTAGGACTAGAGCCACATACATCAAAATGAACTATAAATGAAAAGGACTAGATGCACGAATAATCATTCGGGGGAAATAAGTGACCCAGTGATGCTTAGCATAATGACAGAATTCACAATCAAAAGGCAAAACATGACCCAGATCTGGACAAAGTGACTGAAGAACGGATGCAAGTGGATGGCCAAGGTGGTAATGAAGCTGCAGGAGACGGTTAGAGGTGGCAGGACATGCGAGAGTGGGTGTCGAGTCAAGCACGTACACACCACCCTGAAGTCGGCCACTACCAAGCACCTGAGTCGTCATAGGCTCCTGAAATACAACTGAAGTAGATGAGAAGGTGACTTGGCACTGTAAGTCAGTTGTAAGTTTACTAATAGATAGTATGTTAAAAGGACGGTGTGGAACAAGAGCAACTGCAGAGAGAGTTAAACTAGGTGTAAGCGAGCAACTCCTATAACCAGCAATCTATACCGTCTTACCATCAACCACTGTAATACTACCGCCAATTGAAGTCGAGCTATAGGACTAAAGAATACCTGCATGGCCAATGATATGCTCAGAGGCTCCAGAGTCAAGAACCCAGGAGGTGGATCGCTGAGATAAGAAAGCAGCAAGTGCATCGCCATGAGCAATAATGGCACTGGATGAAGTACCAACACGTTGAGACCGGAGAGACTGATATTCATCGTCAGAGAGATCAACAATATGGCGAGTGTCGTCAGGAGGTATTAGGGCAGATATTGCAGCCTGTGCAGATCGAGAGCGACCTGGAAATGGAGAACCATCCGGACATCCATGCAAATGTCAACACGTATCAATCATGTGATAGTCTCCGCCGCAATGCGTGCAATGTTTGCAGGAAGTAGGGCGACCACAGCCTCCGAAACGGCCACCACCTCTGTTGGGGTTGTGAGAGATCATAGCAGCACAATCAAAATGATCAGTACTGAGTGTTGGTGAAGGACGACTAGCACGAACAAGACGATTATAAACCAGAGAGGGATGCAATGTTGTGGGGCAGGCCAACATGTCAATAACGGTGGTAGAGAACTCATCATTGAGCCCATGCAGAAGGGAGAACAAGAACAACTGCTCGCATTGTGTGTGGGCATCATCAGGAGTCTGTGGAATGGTCCACAAGTCATTGATCTCATCTACAATAGACTTTCACTCGTTGTAATAAGAGGGAATCAAGTGAGTTCCTTGTTGAAGAGCAAAGAGCTGCTGGAAAAGAGCGGATATCCGAGCAAGATTATTTGTCTCATAAAACATAAGCAATAACGAATCCCATAAGACTTTGCAAGTATTAGCAGACTTGGCAACATGCTTAACCGAGTGATCCATGGAGTTAAGCAGCATGCAAAAATCTTGTTATCCCGTTGTTCCCATTGTTCGAATGTGACATCTTTGGAGTCAGGAGGGAATGCAACAAGATGGGAATAATACCTCATGCCCTTCAAGGCGACGACAACAATCTTCTTCCACGTTATGAAATTGGTGGAATCTAGACATTCATCCACAAGTCGTGTGGAAGCGGTGATAATATCGGGCAAGGGTGACGACGTTGCCATAGATGCAGCCAAAGATTAGAAGAGCGCTAAAATTGCATCATATGCAAGGACAAAGCGTTGAAAATGTGCAGCGTGAAGAAGATTAGGTGTTGAAGGTGCGCATCTGGAACATCTAGTAAAGATTAGGTCATAGAGGAAAGGTTTGCAAGGAAGGCCGCAGGGAGATGCTTTACCGGGTGGGGCATCGCATAGGGAGGGGGCGGCAGGCTATTATAAGGAGGGGCGTTGGGCAGAGGGAATGGGTGAGCGGCTGGAAGGGCGTCAGGGGCGTCGCATAGGGAGGGGGTGTCCGACTGTAAGGAGTGGCGTCGCGCAGGGCTGGTCGTGCAGGGTTGGTCGTTGCAGGAGGGGCGTCGCGCAGGGCTGGTGCAGGCCAACGACTGGCAAGGGGCCGACGGAATGAGGGAGGGGCCTTCGCGAATGAGGCCGGATTGGGAGGGGCCGAAGCGGGGGGAGGGTTCGCGATGGGAGGGCTTTGCAACGAGAAGGGGGCGATGCGACGGGAGAGGGGCGACGAAATGGGTGACGAGATTAAAATCCCTCTGATACCATGTTAAATGGAAAACCAATTAAATGGAAAAGCATACCTCACGACGAGGCAAGACATTTTATTTATAGATAATCAAAGAGCTACAATGAAGGTGTGAAACCGATGTGGGACAGAATATTAAAAATATCTATAAAAATATCTAATACTCAACACTAATCAACAGGAGTTCACCCGTGCCAATGGGGAATGATCTGCCCAAGGAGCTTTGGACCGGTGAGCCAATAGATACCACACACATGAAAGTCTTCAGTTGTATTGTCTATGTCCATGTTGATGTCAATGAAAGGGATAAGCATGAAGCCAAACCCAAGACATGTTTCTTTGAGAGCGATGAGGACTTTGGATTTCAATTTTGGGGTAATAACAAACGAATGGTCATTAAAAGTCGAAATGTCTCCTTCAATGAAGAGATCTTATAAAAGGATGGACACTTGGCGGAACATGTTGCTGAGAACAAAAAACCAATAGATCATATCCAAGTTAATTTGAACATAAGTTCAAAGATACCGATTAGTTGAGGGAGCACCGAGTATCCAGAGGTACCGGAAAATTCGAAAAGGATCAAAAGATGGTCAAGTTTCAAAGGTGCCTAGAAGGATGGGTGTACCAAAATGTTCAAGAACTGTTGAATCACGGATTAGAGTTCTGGAAGAAGCAAAGCCTTGAGTTCAGTTGAGAAGGTCTATCAGGATCAAGAGACCGGTGCAAAAGTTTGAATCAAATTTTCACTATTTGCTTCCAACTGATGGTGAAGAATTCGAAAGTTCGGTAGAAGCGACAAGTCTGAGCGGCACAAAACAGTGGGAGTCAACAATAAAGGAAGAGTTGAATTCCTTGCATGTAAATGGAACATGGAAGCTGACAGATCTACCACTGGGGAAGCAAGCACTACAGAACAAGTGGGTCTATCAGTTGAAGGAAGAACCAAATTGTAGGAAATGGTACAAGAAAAGGTTAGATGTGAAAAGCTTTCAATAAAAGAAATGGATTGATTTCAGTGAAATCTTCTCTAAGGTGGTGGAACATACAACTATCCAGACTATGTTTGAAATGGTCGCATCGGAATGTCTACATCTTGAGCAACTAAATGTGAAGGCGTTGTTCCTTCATGGTAATTTAGAGGAACAAATTTTCATGGAGCAACTTGTAGCATTCAAAGAGAACCAAAAGGAGGACATAGTGAGCGAGCTCAAACGAAGTATGTATAGGTTGAAACAGACATCCAGACAATGAAACAAATTATCTGATGCTTTCATAAAAGAGAAAGCGTCCATCCAGTGCAATGCAAATCATTGCTCTTACTTTAGGGTGTTTGGTGATGGGAGTTTCATCATACTTCTCTTGTATGTAGATGACATGCTCTTAACAGGTCCGAAAGGATTTAGAAATGTTCAAAATGTCCATATCAAAGCTTGTTTTCAACCCCATTGATCGGTCTTTTCAATTTTATCAAAAAAGAAGTTTCCCAAAACAGATGATGAGACAAAGTAGATGGAAAAGGTTCCATATACATCGAGGGTTGGTAGTTCGATGCGTGTCATGATTTGCACTAGGCCTAACATTGCATTTGTTGTGGGAGTTGTCAATAGGTTCATATAAAATCCAAGGAATGAGCATTGAGAACTTGTGAAGTGGATATTCTAGTATCTTAAAGGGGGTATGGAATTATCCCTATGTTTTGGAATGGCTGAGTCGTTACAAGGATACGTTGACGTGGACTCTAGAGGATATGTAAACAGTCGGAGAAGTACAACGGGCTATGTATGTGTTAACTTATGGAAGAACAATTATGAGCTGGATGCCCCAACTACAACCGGTAGTTGCATTGTAAATCACTGAAGCGGAGTATGCGACAGCAATGTAGACTGAGAAAGGGTGTTACGAAAACACCAAGAGCAATAACGACAATTGATTCCAGAAGAGTAAAAGGGAGAAAAATATAAAACGGAAAAAAAAAGAATGAGAACATAAAGATTTACATGGTTTGAGAATAATCCTTACATCCATGAAGAGACAGAATAAGTTCACCGTATCAAGGAGCGAATTACAGGGTAAGAACACAAGATGTCGGTTCCCTAGATCGAAATGAACTCATAAAGCAAAGTGTTGCTACAGTAACCATCGTTGCTACAATGCCAAAATTGCAAAGTAAACCCATTGTGCTACAGTAAAAGTGACAGAAGTCCATGGAGCTAAAGTACCACTATTACCAAGGTCCAAGCTGCTACAGTACCATGTCGACAAAAGTTTGCATGGCTACAGTATCATTGTCGGTGTCGTCAGTCAGCTCTGCTACAATCGAACCACAAGAGTTACAGCTCAGCGTGCAGTGTAGGGGTGTAATCGAGTCGAGCCGAGCTGAGTATCACAGTACTCGAGCTCGAGCTCGAGCTCAGTACTTGAACTCAGTGCTCGAGCTCGAGCTCGATGCTCAACCGAGTATTAATTTCCTGACTCGAGCTCAAGCGAGCACTCGGGCTCGAGCGAGCACTCGATAAGGCCCAACTTAGTTTGATTGAGACACTTTCATAATTTTAATTACAAAATATAGCTCAAATTTGAGGTTGAACTCGAATTTGTACTCGAGATCGAAAGCTCGAGCTTGAAATTAAATACATATATATAGAATAAAAATATATATATTAAAAAATTAGATGCTCGATTAGGCTCGTAAGCTACTCGATTATGTTGTTATAATACTCGAACTCGGCTCGAGCTAGTACTCAAGTAGCTCGAGCTCAACTCAAAAAAAAAACAAGGCGAGTTTGAGTATTTGTCAAGTCGAGCCCGAGTAGCTCGCGAGTACTCGAGCTCGTATACAGCCCCAGTGCAATGTGGGCCGCAAGCAATTGGCCCAACTCCATCCGATGGATCGGACTACACCATATTCCAACAAGGGGTTGATATGGCTAAAAGGTCTGTTAGAGAAAATCATAAGCAAGGGAACATAATATCATTATGTGATACTCAGAGTGCAATTCATCTTGCTAAGAATTTGATGTTTCATTCAAGGTCAAAACACATTCAGCTAAAGCATCACTTCTTCAGGAGTCTTTTGAAAGATGAACTGTTGGAGCTACGGTAGGCAAGTGGGAGTAAAAAACCAGCAGACATGCTGATGAAGGTCTTAGTCCGAGAAAGTCTGAAGCAGTGTTGTGTCTCAGTATGACTTACAAGATGGACTGTTGGAGCTACGGTAGGCGAGTGGGAGTAAAAATCCAGCAGACATGCTGATGAAAGTCTTAGTCCGAGAAAGTCTGAAGCAGTGTTGTGTCTCAGTATGACTTACATGACTGGGTAATTGAAAGGTCACCGCTACAGCAAAAGCTAAGGGAGAGTTATTCGGATGGAGGCTTAACAAAAGTCTTAGAAAGTCTTGGGGAGATTGTTGAGGTGTGAAGCATGCTTCTCTGCTCAATCACTGTTCATAGGGTGGTGGTGGGTTGGTTAGAGCATAGGTAGAACAATCACGGATGACAGCCTATTCATACTAGAAGATCGACGGCTGGGAATAGTTGGGCGGTGGACTTTCGGTGTCGGCCATATTAGTTGGAAAGTCGGTGCAAACAAATACAGCAGCAGCCAGTGAAGGAATATTCAGAGAATATTCGATTCACATGCTAAATAGTGGTTGGGTTCGAGATTTGTCTAAATAGGTGGCCCCTACGAGGATGAGATAGTGATCGATCTTGTAATTACTTTGTGGGTAATGATAACTTACAACTCTGAGAGTCTCTCTTATCTCACTTCTAGTAAAGAGCGGTGTTTATCTGTGAATGGGTGGGATCTGTGTCATCGGCGCAAGGGGGGAACATTCGACCTTTTATATGACTACCCCAACAAAGCCAAATGGGGAAACTCAACCCCCTCAATAAGAGACTTCACCTTCGTCCAAACTCTCACCGTCATGCAGATCACCTTTACCCATGTAACAAAGTTCCACTTATTAATGATTAAACATAAAATAATGATATGATACTCACATGAAAAATAAATGGTAGAGTTAGTCATTGTGTTTAGGTGTCATGATGATTGTAATCTTTGATGTGATGCACAATTCTAGATCAAGGGCAACCTTAGAACTGGTTTCCCCGCCTGAGATGGGGAGCTAATTTTGAAGTACAAAAGTCCTATATTAAGAAATGTAATTGCTGAGATTGTACTAAAACTGTGGTGTAGTTGGGATGCATCGTCAAACCGATGGATATTGAGGTTGTGGTGTAGTATAAGATGCATTACTAGAGTGAGATGAATATGGAGACTAAGGTACCTGCAAACAGGGATGAACTGGGGTTGTTGTGATCCAAGATTAGAGGTATCATATGTTTCTTTGTGACTAGAGTATCATGCATACCAAGGATCCAGCTACCAGAGTGTTGCATGGAGGTAACCATAGAGCCACCTGGATTGGATGATACGCAGAGTTCTTCATTCTACTACACCTAGATTGTTTTCATAGAGGTAACACGTGACATCAACTCCTGACAAAATAATATGAAACACTAATCAACCAAAAGAGTAAAAACAAACATATGAAATAGAAACTGTAAAGGGAAAGAAAAAAATAATGTTACTGAACAAAAGGAAGCATAATAACTTGGAGACAAAAAAAAAGAATTAACAGCTTTAAATTAATAAAAACATAACTTGTATAATAAAAGTTGATGAAATATAATTGAAGTACCGTATGTGGCCACTTAAATGATCATTCATCATCGGTTTTTTCTTCGTTTTATTTCCCATCTCTTCATTTACTGGCTTGGATCGGTCTCGTTCAAATCATCTATCTGACCATTAAATTTATAACAAAAAATTGGAGTCACTGTATCTTGGTAAGTTGATCTCAGAGAACGTCTCCGCATTAAACTTCTTGCACAAGGCTGCAGCAGCTAACTCTACTGTTTCTTGATCCTGTATCAACATATGCAGACGGTTATCTGAAACAAGTGTCCAAGACTGATACAACAAGGCTCTGCTGGGTTCATTAAAACATTTTCTGTTTTCATTTTTCAAAAATGCCTTAGAAAACGTGTTGGATTATGTGAAAAAAGAGATTTTTTACAACTTTAAAAAATATATATTTCATTTTTTTTCAGGAAAACAAAAATGCTTGGAGAGAGAACTCGCATGATTTTTATCACCCTCAAAGCCAATTTATAATACATTTTCTAAAACATTTTTTGAAAAAAGTTGACAGAAAATATTATCACGAACCAAACATAGAATAAGCCTTTACTGGTCAAATAGGCCCAGTAACAAGATCCTTCTTCCAATACCTTTCCTTCAAGCCTGACAATCAAAGGCCCGGATCTGGATTTGCGATAACACCCTGAACATCGCCCAGTCGAAGAGGCAAAATAAATAAAGGAAACAAAATCAGACCAACAACCATAATATATCATCTTATGACCCAAGTAATGATACAGACTCACCGATGGAAACATCCGGGTAATCAAAACGAAGTTTTGATATTGGTTGTGCAATTTCTACCTGCGTCATATGAATCATTAATAAATGGAGTGTCAACAGCTCCACATTGCAAAAACACCTAAAAATGCAATGTTTGAAGTAACATGTCGGATCCCTCACAATATCAATTGATTTTGTGATGAATTTTGAAATAGTATCAAAGCAAAAGACTATATTGTGCCAAAAAGGTAGTTCACATTATATTTGACATAAAAGAAAAGGTCTATAAATTAGCTGTCCATTAGGAGACGGAGTTGCGCTGTGAAAAAAAAAATGCAATGCTGAACATGGGGGACAGAAAAGTTGCATGAGAACTCAAATGCAAATCATTTCCAAGCTTAGGTTAAAGAAAGAGGTGATTATGAAGGGTTTTAAATGAGCCTAATAACAATTATCAGATCAAGCGGAAGCGATTTAAACCCTTGTCTGATGCTCTCCCATGCAAGAAATATGAAACTGAGTATAAAACCATAAATGAAGAACTGTTGTAAATGGAATACCTTTCCCTTAAAAGCTTCCACTACATCTTCATCTTTATATGCGGAAGCGATTTAAACCCTTGTCTGATGCTCTCCCATACAAGAAATATGAAACTGAGTATAAAACCATAAATGAAGAACTGTTGTAAATGGAATACCTTTCCCTTAAAAGCTTCCACTACATCTTCATCTTTATATGCGTTTGATGAAGATCACATAAGGGCAACCAAAAGACATCCTCTCTCCAGACTGTATCCACGGGTTGCACCTGAATCATCCATCGTAAAGATGAGATCCATCCTTCATCCACGACCTTCTAGAGCCTCTTACGTAAAGGAAAAAGATGGAGAGCTTTGGGTGAGGAGGAGTCTTGGCCTGGCGTCAGGGAGAAACCGCGGCTGGAGGGTCGCGGAGGGTGGAGCGCAGGGATGGAGCTGGCGGCCTAAAGTCATCACGTGCAGGGTAAGGCCGACGGGAAAGGGGTCATCGCGGGGATGGGACGCGCGACAAAGAGGTGACCGCGGTGGGGCTCGTCCGTCAGGAATGGACGGAGAGGCCCTCGCGATTGACAGAGGGGCGTTCGCGAGAGGACGTCGACAACGCTGGCGGGGCGTCCGTCGTCGAGCGCACCAGTGAGGGAGGCGGGGTCAGGAAACCGCACAGGGAGGCAAGTCGGGAGTCCGCTCAGGGGGGAGGTTGTAGGAGGAGAGAGGTCGGCGATGCGCAGGGGGCACCCCGAAGATGGCAGGGGGTGGCGCTGATGGTGGCCAAAGCCCCCCCCCCCCAACGGGGGGAAATCCCGAGGAAAACCTAGGGCGAGGGGAAAATGGGAGGGAAAGATCGGGTTAGAGAACCCCCTCTGATACCATGTAGAATGATAAAAGGGGTGAGGCCAAAACCCAAGGTGTATCTCTAAGGGAGGCCTTGAGATTATTTTATAATGAATAATAAAGACCACATAGAACCACAAGTTCGATGTGGGATGCAGACTCCAACAATCCCCCCCCCCCAATGGGGGGAAATCCCGAGGAAAACCTAGGGCGAGAGAAAAATGGGAGGGAAAGATCGGGTTAGAGAACCCCCTCTGATACCATGTAGAATGATAAAAGAGGTGAGGCCAAAACCCAAGGTGTATCTCTAAGGGAGGCCTTGAGCTTATTTTATAATGAATAATAAAGACCACGTAGAACCACAAGTCCGATGTGGGATGCAGACTCCAACAATCTCCTTCAAACTCCCACTTGCACTAAAGCTTAATAAACTTTGTGTCATTTCACCATCACCTGTATCATATACAATAACTTCTGAAACCATATCTAAAACTATTTTTGGATATCTTCCAAACGCTTTTAGAGTACCTCTCTTGAGTCAAACTCAGTCCTCATTCAGTCAACAATAAAGTGTGACCACGTGAGCCTTTATAGCGTTGACAACAAACGAATCTCCGAATTCATATATGTAAGCAAAGAGCGGTCTCTAGCGAACCGTCAATGTTACTCGAGCTATAAAGGGATCTAGCGTGATCTTCATCAAACAAATGTATCATGATACTTGTATCCACCAGTCTGTTGTAAGTTCTCAACTATTGGGCATGGTCAACTCGGCTTTTAGTCTTAATTTACGAATAATCCGAGATGTACATGACGAATGAAGTCATGCCCAACGAATTTAAATCGTAAATTACATGACTTGTTTAAATGTCATCACCAAATTAATCTATAAGCAGATATAGAATTACCTCAACTTGTAATTCCTTTCATTGATGAATCGGTTGACTTGATATCGTCGTACCGTCGTTGCGTCACAGGATTCAAGATTAGAATCTCTCTAACAGTGATCCACACGTGCACCAAAATCTAAGAACGTCGTTGTAGAATTGTCAGGCGCTAGCACGGCCGATCCTAATCGCTTGCGTCGTTAGCCGTTGAACGTAGCAGGAAGTTCTTCGTGGGCAAGGAACTCTTTGCTCTCAATCACTTGAGAGGTGAGGAGGATCCACACTCTAGATCTTGAGTGCGTTCTTGAGATCACTTAGGGCATGAGAGAACCTTTTTCTATTCATTGTGCACAACGAATTGTATCTCAAGAAAGTGATATAACTAAATATTTATTCTGACAGGTTTAGGGTTAACTATTTGCACATAGATCCCTAACCATTTACTTAATCCTTAATGAACCTCATGTCTAATAATAATACAATAATTATTATTCAGTTGACATGTGCATCACCTAAGAATAAATAAATATCATTTATATTATTTTTGACAGGACCATTAAGTTCGGTCCGCTAATTCTCAGCATTTACCGATCCTTGAATAATGATTATTTACTTAACAAATAAATATCACTACATTATTCGTCTATAAATATAATAAATATTATATTCATCGAACTTTTCAAATAAATATTTCTTATTATTTAACTCGTATATTCTTTCAAATAACTCATGATTAAATATTGACGATCAACCAAATCCGAATAATTATCAAACCGCAAAATAGGAATAGTATTCATTCTAACCAGTTAAATTCAACATTGAATTTAACTGAGATTCTGGATACACTTGGTATACGATCCACTAGGCCTCTTTCTCAGTGACAAGAGGCGAAGACGCCTAAAGTCCAAAGGTTAGTGTTGGAGTCTGTGTCCCACATCGGACTAGTGGTTTGATGTGGTCTTTATTATTCCTTATAAAATAACCTCAAAACCTCCTTTAGAGAGACCTTGGGGATTCAGATTTACCTCTTTTTATCATTCTACATGGTATCAAAAGAGGTTTAATCCAACCCGACCCCCCCCCCTCTTTTTTTCCAACCCTAAATTTTTCTAGGTTTTTCCCTGTGGGGGGCGGCGGCCTCCATGGCCAGGGAGCAGAAGGTCCTCTGTAGCCCCCCCTGTCAGCATCTCCCTCCCTGCGCGCGATGGCCCCCCCGAGGTGATCCCCTTTGGCAAGCCCGACCACCTCCATCCCGCATCGGCACCTCCCTGGTTCGCGACTCCCGTGGGACGACCCCTCCAGGTGCGTCCCTGCAACATCGTCAAAACACCCATAGAGAAAGAAGTTAATGTCACAACGACATATAAACTCCTGTGAACGCTTACAGTGTAATATAATATCTTTATCGCGATATCTCCAATCAAACGGGTTGTATGCTGGTGTCATCAATCTAAGTGTTTGACGTCTCTTTCTTTGACTTTTCAGAAATGAACTTGCCCACAGAACACCATGATCATAAATTTATCCAGGCAGTTTCATTCTCATCAAAGGGCCTGAGATATCAACTTCCGTTAATGCACAGACAGCGCTGGGGCATGGGCAGCGCTGGGGCATGGGCAGCACTGGGCGCAAAAGCAGTGTGGGGTCGTTGTGTAGTGTGCACAGACAGCGTGGGGGGCACTCTAATACTAAGTAGAAACTAGGTTTGGGAATCCGCACGCGCAAGTGAGGTCAGTTGCTTTATTTATAGAATAAAAAAAGAAGGAAAAATAAATAATATAAGCAAGAAAACAAAAACTAAAATAAATAGGATAGGATAACCTACAAAACACCCACGGACTAGGGGCATTTGAGGAATTCAATTTTTCAAAGACAAACAGAACGTTTAAATCAATTACATGTCATGCAATACTTAGATCAAGGTGCATCCTAAAATGAAGCAAACATGATTAATTATAGTGATAAAAATGAAATAAAATGAAAAAAATTTAAAAAAATGAAATAAAATGAAAAAAATTAAAAAATGAAATAAAATGAAAAAATTTAAAAAAAATGAAATGAGATTATTAGTACATACATCTGATAGGTTAGTTGACAGGCTCTTTGATACGAAAGGTTCCTTCAGCACCAGCAGACCACTAGATCCGGCCAACTTAACCAGGCGTTCCCACTCCTTGTCCAGTTCAGAAACATTTATAGAACTAAGAACTATAACATTCCGGCACTTGATCTGCAGTGGACAACATCATATAACTCATGAGTTCAAAGTTGGTGATGAGTCACAGGTACCACAAGTGCTAAGATAAATATAATAACATGAAAATTTTCTACAGAAAATCAGCAATGAGGCATATTTCTCAAGCCTGCGCATATCAAGACATCTATGATCTGCAATTACAAATTTAAATCGAACCAGATTTTTTTTCCATTTGAAAGTCCATTTACCTAGGAACCTCCATTGACAAGTCGACACTTCAGAATAAAAATTTTCAAGCGCCTTCAAAGATTGAAGCTGAATTTGATGTGTTCTTGAATCTTGTAACTTAACGATAAACATTTGTGTAAGTGTAACTAAATTACTTACTGAAAAGGTACTTCACTGCCACTTATATAAGTAGTTTTTTATAGAAATTTTAAACTGAGTATTTTTTTTTTAAAAAAACGTCACTTCAATTTTCAAAATACTAATCATAAACGATCAGCACTATAAAAACTTTTCTATACAAGCCATCAAACACAGCTTAAGAGATTATAAACTGCATCTGTGAGCAAGAAAAAAGGACCTCTAATTGTGCACCAACAACTTATTCATGCCAATTGAAAAAGAGCAATGTGATTCTATCAAGAACAGACTGTTAAATATCTGAGATGATGCTCAAAGAAGAGGTTAGATGAGTGGCAGCTAACTTGATGCATCAAGAAGAAACATGATTATCATGGCCCTAACACATACCAAAGGCACAGGTGACTGTTCATAATACAGCAACTCAGTAATACCCTCTGGTAATAGAGCCATCTGAAAGCGGAAGCCCAGCTATCAGGACAATTTTAGAGAGCATATATTAAAATATCGATATCATCAAAACACCACCACCATGATGAAAACGTTCTCTAATTCAAAAATAAAAAAGCAAAACTTTCTCTGGCATTATAGAAACATGTATTTGGTACATGAAAACATTTTTTGTTTTCATTTTTCAAAAAATGTAATAGAAAATGCATTGGATTGTGTAAATGAAGCGCACTTTTTAGTAAAATAAAATGAAAACAATAGATTTTTGAAAAATAAAAAATCTTGTTTATGTTTAAAAACTAAAAAGATCGCATACTTTATATTTCCCTCCATTATCCGATATATTATCTAATATATTTTATAAAAATGAAAATATAAAATGATTTTATGTATCAAATGCACCCTTAAGCTCCATTTAATTCATGAAAACATTTTGTGTTATAATTTTTCTAAAAAATATATTAAAAAATGCGTTGAATTGTGTAAATAGATTGCATTTAAAAAAATGAAAACAATAGATTTTAGGAGCACGCGCGCGCGCACATATATATATATATATATTCATTTTTCCCTGGAAAATGAAACCACTTGAAAAGGAAACTTTTGAACGTAACAGAAAATATTTTCATATACCATATGCACCCTAAAGCTCTTGAATATCACATGCCTGTCATTTTTCCCCGAGATCTACCACTCCCAATACTGAATTACCAAATAACCTAAAATTCACTGCTCATTGCAAATGGAAACAGTACCCACGTTTCAAAGATCAACAAAATGTTGGTATTAAATTACCTCATTTCGGTCACCTGTGCAGTGTTCTCCAATAAGATGCCTGAGATACTCCTCGAATTCCTCATCAGGAGCCTAATTATATGAATTTAACAAATGAAGCAAAATAACTCCATTACAAAATCATCAAAAACAGAACATGCAAGGAGCATGGCTATAAACATCTCTTAACCGGAGGCCAGACTACTAAAAAATTAATATAATTAAATAAGCATATATTGGCAGTTGATTCAATTGACACTCCAGCACAAAACCATTTATGTCAAAGAAACTCAACAAGACATTTCAGCATCCCAAAGGCTAATCCAACATAACATGGAACTCTCAGCATTTTCTAGAAAAGAAAAATTAGGGAATGTATACAGTATTAGGTAACCAACCTAACAGTTATTCGAACAGCAGAAAAGAGGAGAAGAAGATTGAGCAAATAGAAGCAACACTTGTTATTTCCAGAAGAAGACGACGAAGAAGAACAATCTCAAGGAAAATGACCACTCTTCTGAGAGCCAAGGTCGGCAGCTCCCAAGGCCAGTGCCACCCTCAGCAACCAGCTGGACTCAAAACCCAAAATCTGTCGTAAGCCTTCCCCCACTGGCTTCTCCCTTATTTAATACCCAGACTGACAACCAACCACCCCCAACTTGCTACAGACGGCAACACAGAAAACTAATCAAAGTGTAAAAGACAATGCTGCCCCCATGCCTGGACAGCCCACACACTCCTAACAGCCCACGCAACTGACAGCTCATGCCTAGACAGCCGCACCAACCGCCCACGTTCCTAACATTTAGCCCCCACTTGAAAAACCACCTTGTCCTCAAGGTGGAACGCCAAAAGCTCAGCTCAGCCTCTTGAACACTGAGACGGTAGGCGGAACACTTGACAACTTTATCTGACTGGACAGCCCTTGGTGAAGCCAATATAGTGATTGCAGATAAATAGAAAGTGAGCAAATCGTGCATGGGAAGCTTTCCCTGACATCCGTTCCCATTTCCGCAAACATCTTTGAGTGTTAAAACTGTACAGGTCACCTAATGGTTTTGCACCATCAAAACCAAGTTGGAAGTTCTCATCTGAAAACTGCCCTCCACAAATACTTTCGACTCCGGTGCTTTTACCTTTGGACACTAGGTGCGAGAAGTCCAGCAAGGAAGCGATGGGTAACTAATCCCCCGTAGTGAAGAGGTGTCCTAGTAAACAAGTCCATTGTAGCAGCCGCTGAAACCTTCTTCCTTACCCAGCCATCGGCCTCCACTCCCCTCTTCAGAACAATAACCTTCAATCCATTTTCAATGAAACCATAGCATTGGAATGCCCCACAGCACCATACTCCCCTCTCCCCTTGAATGGTGTTGCATTCAGCCTCGAGTAAATTCTCAAACTGCTCTTCGTTATATGCCTCCAATATTGTATCCTTGAACTCAGCACACACGAACAAGTCGCTTTTCATAGCTGTAGACTCCAGCTGCTTCAATGGTGCCAACGCCATATTCCCCCAAACAGAATTGATCCTTTTTAAAGAAATCTTATACCATTGTATACAATACCTTCGTGGAATATTTTTAGTACCAACAAGATAACCTTTCCTTGAAAAGCATGCTCCTCGAGAATCATATGCCACCACCGCAGTAGCTGTGCTCTACAGGCACTTTGTGTTGTTCTTTCAAAAAATTCAGCATCAAGCTTTAAGGATGCCACGTCCAAAATGGACACAAACCTGCTAGTGATATGTAGGGAACTGTACAGAACCACAACCAATAACGCAACCTCCGAAGAAAACACCGCATGGGTAGATGTACCACAAACACTGTTGCTACACCACAACACAGTTACAGATTTCTTCTTTTCTCTAATTTGGTAAACTAAAACCAGGTCAGCACGCTGGTTAGGGCCCATCAACTTGCATTCAACAAGAACATCTAATCATAAGCAACACCTAAGAAGGTTTCGCTGCTATCTTCCATGGTTGTCCGCCTCGTACAATTCTTTATCGCTCTCTAAATGGAAATGATTTCCAGTTTCAATCCTGCCTGTGCAGCAATTATCTTCATTCTCATTTTGACTTTTTATAATATCCTCGAACTTCATCAGTACTACTGTAAGTGTTGCATGGCGGGATAATTCAGTTCCCAACACTTCAAAAACACCCTTATCATTCAACCAAGCCCCGCAAGGAGGACGGGCACCCATCTCACATATCTGTCAAAATTCTTAAGAATTTCCTCGATTTCCTCCAGCACCTCCTTGGCCACATCTAACCTGCGACATCAACCAAAGTGACTGTCTCCATTCTCAGAAAACTTTGTTCCACCATACTTGTGTTTCCTGAACTGTCTAGATATGCAAAGAAATAAACTCACAAAAAAACCTCTGGAAAAATCCTGCAAGCTTGCCACAAGCTGTTATAAGAGTATTGGGCACAACTCACTTTTGCTTCACTTTCAACTCAACATATTGGTGAAATGCTATCATCAAGGGATCATAAAACACCCTGGACAGTAATGACTCCCTTGCTTCCAAACTAATCCTGAGAATCGCTGCCATGTTCATAAGGCCATGATTTCAGCTGTGCGTGTTGAACACTGAACCAGCAAGTAATCCACCCATCTTTGGCAACCAGATTACTAAAATGCCCTTCCTGTAGCCTATCGCCACCGTCACCGCAGCCATAGGTTGCTTAGCTTGTGTTCGCTTGTCCTGTGGAAGAGGCCCTGGCCTCACCTGAACAGGCTTTCGCTCCATCATCATCAAAACAAGCTTCCTCAAATGTAACCAAGAGATAGCAGGATCCAAGGCATGTACAGCAGTACCGAAGGACTTGTCTGCTAAACTCCCTATTGCAGTTGGTAGGGCTGCTTGTGTTACCCTGCTTTCCACCTAAGCATCTGTAATTCCTGTTTTGAGCAACTCGTTCAGCTCACATGAAGCCTCAGGCTTCTTCCTCAACGCAGACACTTCTGGTAAATGTACAGAAACTCTTCCACTCGCTGTTGAAACGACTTCCGCCACACTATGCTTTTCACAGCCCGAGCTTGGGAAGGTAAGGCGATCTTCCCCTTCGCAAGGAGCAGAAGATAACCCGACTTCCTCCGCACCTCGCCACAACTGAGCAGCAGGCAAAACGCAAGGACTCGTAACGTCCCCAGCCTGTGATTTTAAATAAGGAACAGGAACCAGCTGCCCCTTCCTGCAGTCCCTTACCTGCTTATCCAAGCTGGATTCTGCATCTGGAATTACCTCTTCGGGCCGAAAAGGACTAAAGCTGGAGTCAATTTGCTCCACAAACGCCAGCTTTGGGACATTTGTCAGTCCGTAAGCGTAAGCTTGAGCAGGATCGACTGGAATCAAGCTTCCACCAGGACTGCTGCTGTTCTCATTTTTCCCATTCCCACCATCGCTCGGAAACTCAGCAGCAAGTGTTGGATTGGTGTAGCCCGATCCGGTTTGGATGTTTGGGTCGAATGCTTGTGGCCTATACTGTGCACCAGGCCGCAACTTCCGCGGTGAGCTCGTTGGGGGTTGCAGGGGGGCAACACGCCCCTGCTCCAAGGGTCTGGGGGTCGAAGGCTCCAAGCCCAAATTGCGTGAGGGGGGTACTGTAGCAATGTTGACCACTGTAGCAGAACTGACCGGCCGACACCAACATTCACTGTAGCTCCTTGGACTTCCAACCGGCAGCACTGTGGTAGTTTTGACTTAGGTGGCCGCCTTTCACAGTAGCGATGTGGACTTCCAACCGCCTTTCACAGTAGCGATGCGGACTTCCAACCACCTTTCACTGTTGCAAGCGGACTTTCTGACGGTTGGTGGAATAGTATTTCGTCCTCCTTATAAGCTCATTTCGGGCTAGGGTTTTGAGTGGTGAGAAACTCTGATAAACTCCTGTAAATTGTGCTCTCAGATTTTTTCTTAGTAAAGTTATTCTGCGTCTCCATGGACGTAGAGATTATTCCCAAACCACATAAATCCTTGTGTTCTTGTTCTTTTTTTCCCCTTTTACTCTTCTCTGAATCGTTGTTTTGTCGTTGCGACTCCCGGCGTTTCCACATCAGCAAGCATACTCTGTTTTCCAGCATCAGTACTGTGTTCCTCCTGATCATGCATAAAGTGCAGGTACTCGGTTTGTTCACATTCCATCTTATCTTATATTATCTTGCCTAGTCATCAACATCCGCTATATATTATCCATAATCGTCCCAACGGAAGCAACTCTACACTCCATCCCGCCAAGCAAGAACGAGCACACAGCGAATGCCTAACCTCAAACTACCACACAGCACCTGAGGAAAACTTTGAACAGCCTTACAGCGATTGCGTCAACATCCAGCACTATTGCTCACTGCGTCCATCCAGCTCCAAACGTCACACGACTTCCTCACTTCATTCGGTTTTCTGAACCTTCTCACTCATGCGCAAGAGAAAGCCAATTACCTCTCTTGATCGGCAAGCTCCGATCGTCCTCAAACTTGCATGCCAATACCTCAGTGTGCGTTTCCCAGCTCCAATCGCGTCTCTCTGCCGCACTTGGATCCCCAGCGCACGTGGTCCCCAGCGATCGTCTCTTCCAAGAGATCGTCTCATCTCCAGAGATCGGTTCCCCAGTGGAGTCGCCAAGTTGTTAGGTAACCAACCTCACAGTTATTCGAACAGCAGAAAAGAGGAGAAGAAGATTGAGCAAACAGAAGCAAGACTTTTTATTTCCAGAAGAAGAAGGCGAAGAAGAAGAAGAACAATCTCAAGGAAGATGGCCACTCTTCCGAGAGCCAGGGTCAGCACCTCCCAAGGCCCGTACCTCCTGCAGCAACCAGCCGAACTCAAAACCCAAAATCTGTCCTAAGCCTCCCCACTGGCTTCTCCCTTATTTAATACCCAGACTGACAACCAACCACCCCCAACCAGCTACAACCGGCAACACAACAAACTAATAAAAGTGTAAAAGACAATGCTGCCCCCATGGCCTAGAGAGCCCAGGCACTCCTAACAGCCCACACAACTGACAGCCCATGCCCAGGCAGCCACACCAACCCCCCACATTCCGAACACACAGGAACGGGAACAAGCCACAAAATGAACAACTAAACAATAGAAAATGAGCGAGTAAACCCAATAAAATTACAAAGGTCAGAAAACCTCATCTTAACCTAATGTCAAATTCTTAACCCTTCCCTTTTTGTGCACAAATGACTTCTTGAGCTTTACACATGGTACAACAATAATACACAACTGCATCATTGTGAGGGAAAACAGAATTAAGCTCTCATGGAATAGTAAGGTTTCCTTCACAAACTGATTAATAGCAACAGAAGTAATCCAACAAGACATGTCAAGACCCATAATACCTAATAATCTCCATCCCGTCTGAAATTTTGAACACCTTTCATATGAGACAGTTAAAAAAGGTCCTCCGTTTTAAGAGTAACACTAAAAATAGAAAACTGGACCTCAGTACAGTCCTCCTAAAGGGTATTACAGAATAATCCCAAAATCAGTGATTCCACAAATAGCAACAAACAAATGCCCCCAAGCCCAAAAGAATTTCTAATCAGTTAAAGACCCGGATGTTTAAGCATTTTCCTTCACCATAAAATTTATTTTTTCAAAAAAACAATCAATTTTAAGAAATTTAAAGGTTTTTGTTTAAACAATTAAAAATAATCAGTATCTGAAAAAAAAAAGATATATATCACATTTCTGATTAAATAATCAGAATCGAAAAATATGGATACATATATCTGTATATATGTATGTATGTATCATATTTCTGATTATTTTTAAGAAGCTGTTATGAATAGATTTTGATTGGTTAACAATCACTTTTGAAATTAAAAATCATTTTTACAAGGATAAACAAACAATATGGAACGCAAGTTTCATAAAAAGTGCATTGGCGCAAAGACAGATGTGACAATTGGAGACCACATCATACTAAAAGTCACACGGTTTAAATATCTTAAAACCACCATACAAAATAATGGTGAAATAGAAAAATGCGTGAATCAGGGTTGATGAAATGGAGAAAAGCTTCCAGTGTTATTTGTGATCAAAAAGTACATTTAAAACTAAAGTTTCAATGCACCGCCATAAAATCAGCAATGTTTTATGGCACTGAATGTTGGATGGTAAAATGTCAACAAAAACGTAAACAGGGCTGTGAGGTAAAGATATTACGGTTGATGACTAGGAATACAAAAAGAGATAAAATCATGAATGGATATATTCAAAAGAAGGTACAGGTAGATTCTATTAAGGAAAAATTAATAGAATCTCGCAAAATATGATTTGGGCATGTGTTAGGAAAGTGGAACAATTGGATAATAGCCCAGTAATTGAAGGAAGACCTAGGAAAACTCGGAGAGGTAATTTGAAGACATTGAGGTATAATATCAAATAATTTAATATTATATAGGGTCCAATGATGCCATTTAATGCATGTTGCTGCTGTTATTTCATGGAATCACTCAATATAAAATCACTTATTTCGCAAGCTTGAATAAATACACTAAATATAACAAAAATTGTCCACCATAGCAACCTTTTATTAATAAGAAAAGCAACAAACAATCAAAAATAACAACTTTTTTTAATCAATAATAAGAGCATATATGAATGGAAGTACACCACAAGACACAAGAAAAACCCTACATATTAATAGAGCAGCCAGATCAAGGAAATTAGTAAGCATCTAAGTTCAGTTCTGTAGACTAGTCTTGCTCACAACCGGAGGTTTGTGACTGCAGTGTTAGGCTAGAAAAAATACATGGAGATTGAACATACAAGTATAAAAACTGCAGTTATTTTGCCAGAAAACAGTGGATACAAAAAAAACATAGACTAAGATTTGACCATGGGAAAAGTTATCATCCATAGTCAAGACGCACCAGACGAACCCCGAAGGCCTTTGCAACACCAGCACAGGTAACGTCAGAATGCAATGGGCCAAGCCCTCCGTAAATAAATACCTGTGACAGTCAGACCACATTTGAGTAACATCAAACAACTGCAGACTATGAAACAAAATACAAATTTTTAAATTTCATAAGCACATTCAAGGGCGTACCATGTCATTAATAGATTTCTGTTGTTCGACTTCTTCAGCAACAGAATCTACCTAAATTTGAGAAAAATATTCAGCAGAGATGAAATAATACAAGAATGATAAGGCCGGAACAAATGAGCATCAATTTATCATGAACAAAACTAAATTGGATAAACTTCCATGCTTCAAATTAAGGTAAATTATTGGGGCCACAACACAGTGCCTAAACAAAAAACACCAAAGCAAGAGGTGGGGGTCCAGCTTGGCTGCCTACAACACCTCCTATATGTGTATGTGTCGCTGCTTAGTTGTTAGGCAGTTTCTTGATGCCTAGCACTACTTGAGCCTTCTTAAGAACATCATAACATGGGCAATCATTAGCAAGCCTGAATTAATCCAAGCATCAGCAGCATCATGGTTTCTAAATCTCTCAAGGGAAGACACACACACAGAAACACTGCAACACGGAAATGAAACAGCTGCTATTGCCAAACAAAATGAAGCAGCCTTCCAACTCATACATGAACTCGTAACCACATCTTTGCCCAAGTGTACACATACAAATACCAAGAACCACGAATAGCAAGTATAGATGCTATATAGAAAATCATAAATAATGCATAATCAAATCATAATACAAAAACTAAATACAAAATGTTCAACATAGAAACGAAACATTTTTTGCAAATCATTTTAACAATATATGATCAGGCTGAACCTAGAGAAAATGGCAATCATAACACTATCCTCGAGAATATAGAATGTCACGACTTACATCATTTCGAATAACAGCAATCCGTGTTACTGACCAACCAATAGAGCAGAGTTTTCTACACAATGAAGTTCCCAAATGATCCTCTATGATGCCAGATCTGAGCTATGAAGTAGATAGATAAATATTAGAAACTTCAGCAAAAGTTTTCTATTACACACACCCACATTCACACAAAGTTATCTTTTCAATGCCAACCCTCAAGTTCTACAACATGCAGTGACATTGTTAAGCAGAAGACATTTTAGCATCTACTCGGGAGTTTTTATTTGGGTGGAATGGGATGGGATGGCATGGGATGGCTTGTGGGAAAAGACGTTGATTGGTAGATTTTTTTACTAGGGGTGGAATGGAAATAAATTGCTTCTCAAGCCATCATCACTGGTCATCCCATGCCCTCCTTTTCTTAGCCCTCCAAATAGGAGGATCAATGATGGAATGGTGTAAAAAATAAGTTGTTTTCTAGAAAATATATGAAGCAAAAAAAGGAAAAAAATAAAATTGATACAAATAATGATTATTTTGGAAATTATGAATAAAAAATAGTTTATTTCATTTATTTTACAGATAATAACCGGGTAATACCATTTCATTCCATAATGAAACTCCCAAACAATGAAACATTCAAATCCGTCACATTCCATGTCATTCCACTCCATCACATTCCGTTGATGACCATTCAATCCTATCCAATGAAAACTCTCTAACTAAGCCTTAGAAACTCAAGATGTTTCCATGTCAATGGATAGCATCACACTTGGATGTCAAAATTTCAATAGCTAGCACACTAAGCAACATTGAGCGTCAGCAGCAATCTCATGTGAATCAACAAGGACCACCTTGGAAGCATAAATACACTTGATTGATCATAACATGAAGAGTGAAATAGAACTAGAATTGAATGTTTTCCAAAATTGCAGGGCGCTAATGGTTGGCCTCAACACAACTCCCCTGAAAGGCCAAGAACTTGAACCAAACAAATTTCAACCAAAGACCAGATTAGACTAGTAAGTTTTATGGGGCTGTCATGCAGATAGAGGATTTAGTTATTGCAGAATGTGTTGCACATTTTAAATTTTTTAAAATGTAATAGTTACCATAAAATATGCTAATAACAAGAGACTTCAGGACGAAGAACACTTCAGCTGGGCAGCAAACAAGCACTCCCCTCCTAAGGGAGCAACCCAATTTAATTAATGCCAGGTGAACAAAACAACCTGTGGCTTCCATTGTTCAATAAATGCATTCAGAAAGACTTCAGAGAGTGAGTTCAGAGACAATGTCTGTGAAATGAATAGAAAGAATAAATGGCCAATTAAGCCAGCATTTGCAACACTCTATTGAAGGAGGTATATGTCCCAAAGCATGTTTTGTATATGATGTTGCAGAAACACATGGAGAAACAGACAATCGATGATTTGAAGAAGAAGAAGAGTAAAAGGGAGAAAAACAAAAGAACAAGAAAATCAAAAGGCACGGAAATTTACATGGTTCGAGAAATGATCTTTACGTCCACAGAGGCATAAATTTCACTATGTTCAGGAACAGAATTACAACGCGAATATCAGAGTTTCGCACACCCAAAAACCCTAACTCGAATGAGCTCATAAAGCAACACGGTGCTATAGTAACCCGCATTGCTACAGCACCACCAACTGCATAGTAAGTCCGCTGTGCTCTGCAGTAACCGGTGGTTGAAAGTCTGCGGAGCTATAGTGACCTATCGGTACCGCTAGTCACATGTTGTTACAGTACCATGTTGAAGTTTACACAGTTGCAATGCCCTGTCGGTATCGCCGTTCATGAATGCTACAGTGAGTCGTCATTGCGGTCTAGTGTACAGTCATGGCCGCTAGCGATTGGCCCAACTTCATCAAAAAGATCAGGCCACATCATTCCAACAAATGATGCAAATAGGTGGGTCATATGAGTCACAACCTGCATGCAATGCATGGCTATATCGTATTGCATGGCATATTATGTCACATGGCTGGCTGACCTCTCCCATTGGCTATCATTTAAGGAACTGTTTCATAAGATAAAATGTACAGGGAGTTGCATTCATGTATGCAATACATGAACTAGCCATGGCATTTACTCATGCGTTACCACGCATGAGTAAATGCATTAGCACCAAGGAGCATCCTCATGGCTACATAAAGTAATTGCCATGTGATGGCAGTGGTGTGGATACTTGGTCAAGACTCCTTGAAACTCGAGGCTCTTCTCTTCTTCATCCTTAGCATATTGAGTATCTAGCACATCATGGGTGAAGGAGAGTCTCATTCATACGACGAACGATTTAGACGCAACCCGTGGAAACCTTTGGAGGTGAGAGGCCTTTGTATGTCACTCTTGTGATCTTCATCAAACTCATTCGAAGGGGTTTTTGAAGACTTTGTGGCGGCGCCTTCGAAGAACAGTACGCATTTAAACCAATTTCTTCATTTCCAGTTTTATGCGATTTCATATTTCTTGCATGGACGGTACGCGTTTACATCAGTTTCTTCATTTCCAGTTTTATGTGATTTCATATTTCTTGCATGGAGGTCCTTGGACAAGGGATTTAATCGCTTTCGCTATATCTAATAATTGTTATTAGACCCTAACGAATCTCTTCAATGGTATCAGAGCATCTCATGTGTTTCGATTTATGAATTCATGCATGAAATGAAGAACACGTGAAAACAGAGCACCACTTTACCGTCACCGCGCCATAGACGTGTTTACCGCGCCATAGACGTGTTTCTCCCGAGGCAAACGGACACCAATTTTGGACTGGACATGGTGGAGGCCATTTCAGACTCACTATGCGTTAAGAGTTAACACGTGAAATGGGCAGCCATGGACAAGCCGTGGTAAAGGTGGATCCCGTTTTGGACATAACTCTTGTCTCGCAATTTAACTTTGCATTACGGCTTGCTCCACATCGTAGTGCCTCTGGCGGTTCCCCAAAACAGCCACAAAAGGTGCACCACAGTGTAGAGGACGCTATGGTCGAGCCTGTTAGCTTTACGCAATAGAATTAAATTCAATTATGAATTAATTTATAATAAAGGGTTTATAATTAATTAATTAATGTTTATAAAGCATTTATCATTAAATATTCCTTAAATATTAAAAGTTAATATTAAAAATACCTTTTAACAAATTTATATAGCGTGTTTTATGAATTATAAATAAAAGGGTTTATTTTATAATCATAACAAGTAATTTGTGAAGTGTTTATAAATTGCAGGCCAAAATATAAAAAATGTTTATATTTTAAATTATGAATCGTTCCTAATTAATTATTTTGAATTATTCAAATTAATGGGGTCTTATTTGGAATGCTAAGTATATGATATTTAAATTAAGTGATATCGCATAATAGAAATTGGATTATAAATTATTTATAATTCATAAAATATCATATATTTAAAAGAAAAATGTCATATGATGATGAATATAAAAGAGTTCATATTGGATTGAGTATAGTGTTTATATTCAAAAAAAATTATGGAATGCCTATGATGATAAGCATGATTATAATGTTTGTAGTTAGCTTTTATTTATAAATTGTTTCATAAATGATCATCTTATGTTTAAATACTTGAATTGTTCATTTATTTAAAAAAGTATTCTCTGCTTTATTCATAGTTATAAATTGTTTATATTATGAAATGTTATCTCATGTCTAAATACTTGAATTGTTCATTTATTTAAAAGAATATTCTTTGCTTTATTCATAGTTATAAATTGTTTATATTATGAACATGTATATTTTAGTTTAATTGTTAAACTGCTTCTAGGATAGAGTCTTGCATTACATGCTGGATACGACTCCATAAAATTTAGTTTTTCATCTACCATGACCTCGGTTTGTATGTTATTAGCTTAAATTTAGTTGTTGGATATAGTTTGCATATTAGGTGTTAGAGATATCATAAATAGAATCCTCCCTTGAGTAAAGTCTCCCCGCGGAGAGGGACTTGGGGTCGGACTACTTACCAACCTGGAGGCTTATAGCTTGTCTAAAAAGGTGAATGGGGTTGGCTATTAACTCTAAACCTTTACATAAAATGTTCACGTACCTTATGCATATGATGCATTTGGATATGTTTGAATATGTTCGACTCCTATAATTGGGTGAGTAACACAAACCTGTGTGTCGTGTAAAGAGTTACACATCAATATGGATTGAAAATATTGATTTGGTGGACGGAATAGGATTCCAAAACTAAATCGTTAGAAGCATACATACACAATAGAATAAACTTGAGATAAGATGATGAGATTAAAAATACTAGGTGTTAGATTCCTTCCAAAGCGGCACTTGTCAAGACCTCGATCATTCAACAGGGTAGGTCATGCCAAAGTTGGGGTGCCCATAGATTATCTTGTGTAATGTAAGGCAAGCAATTGATGGGCGACACTGGAACATCCTTGGGTACGTCATGCCATAGTTGGGTGCCCCTGGATTGTCCTTCGCTAGCTTATTCTTGGCATTTGCTTTGGGTTACACTAGCCAGGAGACCCTAATAAGATTAGGTTACCGGAGGCATAAGGTTGGGTTTATCTATATGATGGGTTGGACAAAGAATAGTTCGTCCAACTATCCAAGAGTCATATATGATATGACTGGTATGATGTCGTGCCTAAATAATAAGTTGTGAGAGACGTCAAAGCAGACTCGTTGTTTAGTGAAATAAGGATTTAGGCCCACTAATGGGTGTGATAAATATTAAAATGGGTCATCATTTTAGTGGGAGCCCATTTGATAAAAGTTCTTATTAGTGGGAGCCCATTTAGGCTTTAGTGCATGTGGGGGATTGAAGGAGATATATGCGCTAAAGCCTATTTCGTATATGATGCAAATGGATGACCCTGCGCTAAAGCCAATTTCGTATATGATACAAATGGATGGGTCATATGAACCGCAACATGCATGTGATGCATGACAATATCGTATCTCATGGCATATTATGCCACTGCCTTCGATGACATGGTTGGCTGACCTCTCCCACATTGACTATCATTTAAGAAACTATTTCCTATGATGAAAAGCACGGGGAGTTTCATTCATGCATGCGATACATGAACTGGTCATGGCATTTACTCATGTGTTACAACGCATGAATAATGCATTAGCATAGAGGAGCATCCTCATAGCCATATAGAGTCTCGTTCGTATGACGAACAATTCAGGCGCAACTCGTGATTACATCCAAAGGTGGGAAGCCTTTGTCCGCCACTCCTGTGATCTCCATCGAACTCATTCAAAGGGGTTTTTGAAGACATTGCAGCGACATCTTTGGTGAATGGTACGCGTTTAAAGCAGTTTTTTCATTTCCAGTTTTATACAATTTCAGATTTATTGCATGTAAATCCTTGGACAAGGGATTTAATCATCTAAAAATTGTTATTAAACCCTAACAAATCTATATTTATAACTGAAAGTGCCCAGGTCAGGATAATTGTATCACTGAGAGGGGGAGGGGGTGAATCAGTGATAATTTTTTCTTTTATGTTTCTTTGCAATTGAAACAACCTTCACCTCCTATTAAAGATTTATTTCCCTACTGAAAACAATTCAAACACACATCCACAAGAACACAGGTATTTATAAGTGTAGAGGAGGAATCCTCATTACCTCAATGTGAGGCGGAGATATTATTTTATAGATGAGTAAAATAAATTAAAGGCGGAATATTCCGATGTGGGACTCGGAAATACCCATTATACTAAAATGGGGTCCAACACTCCCCTAACATGCCCAGCTTGGACTAAGAGTCCCACAAAAAGAAAAGGCGACATCGAACAAGGCCAGACATACTCCCCCTCAAGCTGGGCCGTGGAGGCTGTGAATACCCAACTTGGTAGTGGGAGAGTCAAGACGAGCTCCTGGGAGGCCTTTTGTGAAGATGTCGGCAAGCTAATCCGCCATCGGAATATGGCCAAAACTGATATGGTTCTGCTCAAGATGGTGGCGAAGAAAGTGGCAGTCCACCTCAATATGTTTCGTCCGTTCATGGAAGACGGGATTCGATGCAATCTTTGTGGTTGTCTGATTGTCACACCAGATATGAGCAGATATCTGCAGTGGGAAACCAAACTCATGGAGGATATGACGAAGCCAGAGGATCTCAATGGTGACCGTGGCCATGGTACGGTATTCTGTCTCTGCACTAGATCTAGAGACTACAGTCTACTTCTTGTTGCGCCATGAGATGAGGTTGTCGGCCAAGAACACGACAAATCCAGAAGTAGACTTGCGGGTAGCAAGGCAACCCGCATAGTCACAGAAGGCTTCAACATCTAAATGAGCGTGATGTGAGTACCGAAGGCCACGTGCAGGGTCTTTCTTTATGTATTTGGCAATACGGAGGACAGCATCCCACTGAGATTTGGTCAGATGCTTCATGAACTGACTCACTTTTCCAACAGCGCAGGCAATGTCCGGTCGTGTCATGGTGAGGTAATTGAGTTTGCACACCAGACGACGGTAACTCTCTGGGTGAGGAAAGGGTGTCGAGTCGGCATGGAGAGAGCGTTCCCCAGGCTCAAGAGGAGTGTCCACTGCAGTCGTCTGACTCAACCCTGCATCCTGCAAGATATCGAGGGCATATTTTCGTTGGCAGAGAAAGATGGTGTCCTCAGAGCGGGAGACCTCGATGCCAAAGAAGTAAGTGAGATCACCAAGATCTTTGGTGTGGAAGTGGTGGTGAATGTGCGCCTTGAGTTGGGCGATTCCAGTGGAGCCGCTCCCTATGATGATGATATCATCAACATAAACCACCAGCAAGATGCAACCGTTTGACGTCGTACGGAAGAAGACGGTGTGATCCTTCATACTGCGATAGAGGCCAAAGGTGGTGACGACACTGCTGAAGCGGCCAAACCAGGCATGAGGAGACTGTTTGAGGCCATATAGGGATCAACGGAGGTGGCAGGCATGGGAGTCGCCTCCAGAGGCACGAAAACCGAGGGGCTGCTGCAGGTAGACTTCTTCGTCAAGAAAACCATGGAGAAAGGCATTCTTGACATCCGGTTGATGAAGCGATCAGTGATGACAAGCGGCTAGAGAGATGGATAGGCGGACAGAGGCCATCTTGGCAACCGAAGAGAAGGTCTCAAAGTAGTCGATGTCATATGTCTGAGCAAAGCCCTTCACCACAAAGCGGGCTTTGAGGCGATGGAGAGTGTCATCGGCATTGAGACGGATCGTATAAATCCATTTGCAGCTGACCGCCTGTTTGCCTGCAGGAAGGGGGACCAGATCCCATGTATGGCTGTCATCCAGAGTCTGCAGTTCATCCCGCATCGCCTGCAGCCACCCCAGGTGGGATTTGGCATCGCCAACCGTACGGGGTATAGATATCGTCTCCAGTGGTGGCAAACCTCTGTATGAAGATGTAAAGAGAGGAGTAGTTTGGCAAGAGCGAGTACATTTCCGGAGTGCAATAGGCAAGTCATCTGGTGCTATGGCAGGAGCATCGAACAAAGTGGGAACGATGGTGTCCTCGGCCTGGATGGGGGGTACAGTCAATGGGTGACGGGAGTAGACCGTCCCAAAGCGATGACCAGCAGGGGGAGACACCAGAGGAGGGTAAATGATGAGAGGAAGGCACACATCGATGATAGTCTCGGGATTAGGAAAGAGAGGAGAGAAGGGAGCGTTCTCGACAAATGATATGCCAGCAGAGACGATATACCATCGTAAGTCCGGAGAGAAGCAGCGGTATCCACGCTGAGTGCGTGAATATCCGAGGAAAATGCAGCTGAGGGATTTAGAAGAGAGTTTGGAGAGGTTGGGACGAGTGTCACGGACATAGCAGAGACATCTGAAGACTCAGAGTAGAAGTGAGTGAGGAGGGAGAGAGGGGAACAAAGTCTGAAAAGAAGTCTCCCCCTGAAGGATAGACGAAAGGAGTCGGTTTAGGAGGTAGGTGGCAGTCAGGATGGCATCGGTCCAAAAGAGGAGTGGCACCTGCATGTGGAATAGGAGGGCACGAGCAGTCTCCAGAATATGGTGATGTTTCCGCTTCGCCGCTCCATTCTGTTGAGGTGTATTAGGACAGGATGCCTGATGTATGATGGCGTGATTCTTGAGAAACTGCTGAAAGGAAGTAGATAAATATTCTCGTCCATTGTCGGAGCGGAGACATTTGATGGAGGTGGAGAACTGAGTATGAATTTCATTGTAAAAGGTCTGAAAGGTAGGAGATACTTCAAACCGATCACGAATCATGTAAAGTCATGTCGTGCGGGAGTAGTCATCAATAAAGATGATATAATAGCGGTCCCCGAACTGGCTAGGAACCCTGCAAGGACCTCATACATCGGAATGAACAAGATCGAAAGGATTCGCTGCACATGGTTCCTGTCAAGGAGCATATGTCACTCGATGATGTTTAGCAAACCTGCAGGATTCACAATGGAAGGATAGGTGGGACCTGAATTGGGGGCACATTTTATGTAGGATGGAAGCCGGTGGATGAACAAGACAGGAATGTAGATCAAGAGCACGGGCCGAGGTGGATGAGAAAGCGAGATATGGTGGGGTATCGAACATGTACACCCCATTCCGAAGATGACCTCGACCAAGCTCTTTATTCATCGTCTGCTCCTGAAAAACAACACCAAAAGAAGTAAAAGTAGCAACACAATTTAAATCTTTGGTGAGTTTGCTGATGGAGAGAAGATTAAAAGGACTTTGAGGGATATGAGCAACCGAATTCAGGCAAATAGACGGGGTCAAGTGGCACTTGTCAAATCTGACGATGGGGATTGTTGATCCATTTGCAATAGTAATTGTAGAGGCACCGGTGTACAAATGATAGGTAGTGAACATACCAGAGTCCTCTGTGAAAAGTTCTGACGCACCAAAATCAAGCATCCAAGCTGTCTGTCGATGAGAAACACAGGCTGTAGAGCTGTCAGTCTGCGGAATGGGGGCTAGAGAAGAGGGCGGTGGCACAGTCGCCCGATAAGATTGTATAAGGCAATCTCCTTCGTCGAGAGTGTCGTTCTGTAATGGGTACTGGATGAAGGGGGGCGTCGTGCGGGATAGCCGAAGGCGGATCATGGGACAACTGCTCAGGCGGGCGCATCGACGCACAGATGATGCGTGGAGCTATACCGCGGAATGGCGGGTCAGGAGTTGCCAAGTAGGGCGAGGGTCGGGAAGCCACCTCAGGAGTGCCGAGGAGGGAAGGGCCGGGATAAATCGTCGAAGGTTGGCTGGAGAGCGTCGAGGAGCATCGTTCTGGTGCACAGGAGGTCGGGATGTTGCGATACGGTTGAAGCCGGAAGGGGAGCCGCGTAGTTCGAGAGCCGTGAGTCGCGGCAGACAGCAGGAGGTGCATCGGGATGCTGCGACAAGAGGGAGGTCGACGGGATAGCGCTGGGAATCCGCGTAGGGCGAGAGGGATCCGCCGGGAAGATGTTGGAGGGAGCCGCCGGGAAGGGCGGCCAGATGATGTCGAAAGACCGCAAGGAGGGTCCACCGGGATGGGTGGGTGTAACATCACGTTACGTTTACAGGTACTTTTGATGTTTCTAAGTACCTCTGTTTTGGAGTAGTGACGAATGGGAGAGTCGGGAGAACTTAAAATGATGTTTTGAGGCAAAGGGGAAGTCGCACGGGCGGCGCACGGGTTGTCTAAACCGTGCGGCCAAACCGTGCGTAGTTGGTCTTGGAGGCAGTAGCTTCCGCACGGGCGGCGCACGGTTTGTCTAACCGTGCGGCCAAACCGTGCATGGAGTGTCTGCCGAGGCAGTGGCTAACGCACGGTTAGCGCACGGTTTGTCTAACCGTGCGGGCTAACCGTGCGGCCACTTAAATGAGATCCTATAAAAGTGGATCTCACTCGTTTTTGCCTCTAAGTGCCTCGTTTTTCCTCCTAAGCGGCCCTAACTCGGGATTTTGCTTCTCCTAAGGTCAGAGAAGGTTCTCCCATTGTTCCGGAGGCGATCCAAAGGCTTCTCTTGGTGAATCAAAGTCGGATTCTTGAGGTATGTGATCGTTCTTCATCGTTCTTGATTGGTTTCTTAGATCTAAAAGATCTACTTAGATCTACTTCTCCTCTTCTCTCGGAGTCTTAGATCTACGTCTGTTATGGGTAGATCTAAGTGTGTGGATGCCAAATATGATAAGATTTGGTCTTGATCTTGCTAGGAGAAGAGATCTAAGGCGGGTTTTTGGAGAATCGACTCGGGTTTCTTGAGCGTTCTTCGACCGTTGTGGTTTTCGTCAAAACCTTTGAGGTAGGTGGTTCAGTCCCGACTTGCCAAATTGATTATCATTGTATTTGCTTGATTTAAATTCAATTTCTCAAATTTGCTTTCAAATAAATTGATAAAAGCTCGATTCCAGTGAATCGAGATATTTGGAATGGTTTTGGCATGAAAATTTGGAAAACCCCAATTCCATTGAATTGGGTGTGTTTATGAAAATTGGCCGATTTAAATTGTTTAATTTAAATTGTGGATTTGATGGAAATGATTTCAATTAAATTGTTGAATTTAATTGTGGAAACAAATTGTGTAATGATGGAATTGGTTTTGAATGGATTTCAAACTGGTGAAAATGACTTAAAATTATTTGATAGAAACCCAGTGGTTTTATCTTGTGAAAAAGACATGTTTTTGAATAAAACATGTTTGGTTTTAAATGGAAAGAAATTGGCACTTTTGAAATGGAAGAATGGGATTGATCGTATTTTTAAGCATTCTTAAAATAGTTCGTCCATCATGTAAGAGCGCATGCAAGCCTTAGGTAGTTAGTGAGTTATTTGGATACACTCTACACGCTACGACAACGTTCTAAAACATACTTGCGGCGGGTCACATCCCCGACAGGTTGGTGACGAGTCTCTTTTGGCCAGTGTCATAGGGACGTGTGTGTACACATTTTGTTGAGTTCACATAGAGAGTGTGGGATCCTATAACTGGTTAATACTATCGTACCTTTTGGCAGATGACCATGTTGCTCGCTTGTTTATTTATATTTGAGATATAAATGTATGTCAATACTTTTGAACTCCTTTACATGTCTGCCGAATTTATATAAACTGTTTTATATAAATGTTTTACTTAAGCCATTGTTTTAGAAATATTCCATCATTTGTAAAATCATTACTTAAAATATTTATTTCCATCATTTGAAAATGTATAGCATGTTTTGTTAAAATATGATTTTGAATTGTCAAACCTATTTATTTGAAAATTGAAAGCTTTTCTTTGGATAATCTATATTTGGCATCTGTTACGGAATCTTTGGTGGTATCCTACTGGGCTTAGACTCACACCCTACTTTTGTCTTCGGGTGTTTGTAGACTTCCTTATTCTAGGTTCGAGCAAAGGGAAGGGACCACTTGGAGGTGGATCCAGTTGTTGATCTTTGGTCTTGGTGAGTTGTATCCTTAGAGACCTTGGGGTTGTTTTCCCATTTTTCTTTGGATGACCACTTGCATGTTGTGTGATGTCAGGTGCTAGTCGTCGACCCGTGGGGATCGGGAACGCCCTTTGGGCTATGTCAGGGTCGGCTCGGTTATCCGGTTACCAGGGTACCCGGGCTGGTTCGTGACAGTGGGGGCCTGGGTCGGGAGGCGGGGGAGTTCGCCTAGAGTAACAGGGGGGTTGGGGGTCTGCGTGATGGGAGGGCGGCGCTTGGGGGGGTGATCGCGACGGGAGGAGGCTCCGCAAAGGGGCGGAGGGCGCGCAGCGACGGGAGGAGGGCGCCGCTCAGGCGGGGCAACCGGATGCGCGACTGGATCCCGTCGGGATCTGGAGGCGCGACGGGATCGGGAGGGTCGGGTGTGGCGCACGCAACGGGGAGGAGACGCCAGGGAAGTAGGGGACGCTAGTGGACGAGAGCCGTCGGGAGGAGGCGCACCGGGAGGAGAACGAGCCGCGGCTGGCCGTCAGGATCGCGGGAGGGTGTCGGTAATTCAGACGCACAGAGCGCAGGGGAGAACTGCCGGACAGAACCGGGAGGAGAGCAGAGGCGGGGCCGGACAGAACCGGGAATCCGCAGGGGTTTTTCTCACAACCCTAGACTGGAGAGAGAAAAGAGAGGGAGGGAGGGTTCGGGTTAGAGAATACCCTCTGATACCATGTAGAGGAGGAATCCTCCTTACCTCAATGTGAGACAGAGATATTCTTTCACAAATGAATAGGGGGTATGCTCTTTCACTGGTATGGTTTGGAAATAATCCAATACCACACAATCCACTAGAATACAGTCATTTGGTGTGGAATACAATGAATAGGGTATGCTCTTTCACTCGTGTAGCACAATAAAAAACAATCCAATAGTGCATGTGCACCCTCTAACACAAATGGGGCAATACAATATTTGTGTAACAAAACATGTTACCTGTACTTCCTTTTCAACTTCCACAAATGCATTCCTTTAAAACAATTCTTCAATTCCTTACCCAGAAGCTAGAACATCATGGACTTTGATACGAATTGCAGTCTGATTGCACAGTCTATTCTCTCAATCTGATCTTCAAATCTGATTGCCCAATACGATAGATATAACATTGTTTGAATACGATTGAGACAATCCCTTAAACTTCAGAGCTTCTCTCTTTTATCTTCTTGAACAGTACACCCTCGTCAGTCCTCAAAAAAGTACGATGTACTTCTCCCCTTTTATAGTGACCCAAGAGTGGTTTTGGCGGGAATCCCCAAAACTTTCCCGCTCAACCAAATTCATCAAAATCTCGATTTTCGAGTGCATTTGACTCCGTCAACGCTTCTCGAATCTTCTTCACGGCTTTGGTTTTCCTTCAGACTTTCTTTTCAAATGTCAATCTGATTCCGATTACTAATTAAGATTTCTTCATTACAATTCTCCGTACCAGTTAATTGTAAATGTATGAAGAAATAGACAGCTTTCATCTTCTTCGCAAACACCATTCCAATTGTGTTATTACGATCAGCAAGATGACTCAAATATGATAGCTCTTGACCCAATTGAAGAAACAAAACATATTCTTCAAATTTCGAATTCCCCTTCACAAAATATCCAACCATCTCCTTCAACTCTTCTTTCGATCTAGTTGATTAAAAACATTTGAAAACAAATTAGAGTTCATTTTTCTTTTCTAAAACTCATCATCTTCAATCACCGAGGGTTTATATCTTTTGGCTTTTGGTCTGACTGAAAACCAGTACCTTCGGTTTCTCACATTTGTCACAAATCTTCCTCCATCACCTTTTCTCTTTCTATCTGAATACAATCAATCAGAATACGATTGACACCATCTTTTTCACTCCTTTCTTTCATCAAGCTTGCACCACAAGTTTTCCAAATGCTTGTGATTTATGAGAACTCCAAGATAGCAAAGCATCGTCACATTTATATCGTAATCATACAGACTCTGATTTGTCTCATTACAATCAAACCATTCATACCGAATTCAGAGTGAATCTGATGACCATTTACTTCCAGCAAGATTCTTTCTCAATACAATCGACCTTTTCAAGCAATGTAAGTCTGATTCCTTGAATACGATGGTCAGTCCGATTCGAATACAAAGTGAGGTGATTTACCTTTCTTTTCAAACTTCCTTTTCTTCTTAAACTTCATTGACAACAAAAGACAACACCTTGAATACGATCATCCTTACCAGCTTCGTCCTAACAATAACACCGGCACATGACAATATCACTTCCAAATTAGAACTATTGGATTTTATACATGAATTTAGAAAAAACTTCAACAGATATAAACTTTAAAATTTAAAAACTTAATTATGCCACATCACAGCATGTTGTCTCTGCACATTTGCGAGAAACTTACGCTCATAAGCGAAACGCAGAAGCCATTACTTACAAGATCACTCCATGAACAATGCCCTCATGCCTACTGTCACACTAAAAGCATCTCAGCGCTGCAACTTTTAATGTCAGCTTTACATGTTTATCTTCAAATGACAGCTTCTTGGGATCATATTTTTTCTGCTGTTATTAGTTGTACTTTGAATCACAATTACACCGCAGGACAATACCACAATCAAAAGAGCAAGCCAGCTTAGCACTAAGATCCTAATTAAGTCACAAATGTTTCAAATTCCTTTACTCTATTTGTAGAAGAAAAAAACACTGGTAAAGCAGATTCAACAACAGTTATGACTTGAGAAATTACCAAAAAAGCTGATCTTTGTTTACAGTGTAGCTTTTGGATCAATACACCACAATATGGAAAAAAAACCTATGGTAAAGGACATTCGACCGTGGTTATGACTTACGAACTTACCAAAAAGCTTATCTTTGTTTACAGTGTCTCTTTTGGATCAATACACCACAATATGAATCCACCAGTCCCAATGTGAATGTCTTGGGTACTCATCCATGTCAACAAAATCATCAAGCAATAGTTTTCTGATAAGGATTTGGCTCTAGTGTCATTTTGAAACATTTTGTATCACAGCCCTAAAACCAAACAATATTAGAACTAGCCATTTTGGTGATATTGATATCCTATCCATGTATTTTGCAAGACTTGGAACAAATTTTGATTAATTTGAAGCAAGGCAAAAATATTACATTATTAAAACAAAAGTCCAGCATAAAACAAAAGTTTTAAGAGTGCTGTCAATACCTGTTTCAGGGATGGTGAATTAGAAGCCACCATACCTTAAAACAGGCCACAGAGCGGATAAAATTAAAGACATATATCCAACACACTTTTTTATGATGAAACTGATGCAACATAAACAAGTGACTTACAGAATCTCATCCCCCACTGCAATGACACTAGCTGTTCGCGTACAGCCTTTGGGAAAATCCACATTGTTTAAGCCATTCCTCCCAGCAAGAGAAGGCCCAGACATGGATGATGAAAACCCTTTCCCCCTTCCCGCTCTTTCTAATCTTCCATCTGAAAGCATATGTGCAGGTCTGAACTTGTCTGCACAGTCAGCGGAATTGCTGATGCGCAACAAGGCATTTGGGATTGTATCATGGATGCTCCCAATTGAAGTATAGCTGTCATGGTTAAGAGAAAATAAATTTCCAAATGTTCGCATATGAACACCTCAGATACAATAATTTTAAAAAAAAATGTATTAAGGACCTAGCTAGACATTATAAAAAGGTATTCAAATCCAAATAAGTGGGGGAAAAATTCATAGAAGTAGAAGGGTTACCCCTGATCATACAGGCTGCAATACTGAACCTTGCAAGTCAAAAGAAACGCCCAAACATCTCTGCCAGACAGTGTTAACTAATCATCAATATATGCAAAATTTATCACGTTTCAAGCTCATACAGATTACAACTTATAAGAAAACCTGTAAGACCAATCCAAAATTGGGTTTACTCTCATAAAAGGAGGCCATCCAGGTGAACTAGGAGAAAACTGTTCTTGGCCGACCTGTGGGAGAATAAAGAGCTATGAATGGTATGCATGATTCCAAAAAACAAAAATGCAACGCAGTGGAGCTTCAGGGGTTAAATGCCAGTAAACAGCTAATAGAAAAACACGGTGCTGGGATAGAGATGTATATTGTTTTACAAACATTGTCAAATTTCCATCCCAAAATCAATTCACATTAAAGTGGCTTGAAAGCTATAGTCCCACACCAAATTAGGACTCTCATCCCTTACACTTTGCCACAAAGTGGCCACTGCACATGGACAGGGGAGAGAACAACCCAAATGAGATACAAATTAGAACAAACAAAACATGGGCCATAAAAACTTACTAAACCAAAACAATTTACAGTTGGTACAGTGACACAACAGCAATATCTAACATTACAATAACCAATACCACCCAGATGTAGGCTCTCAGGAACCATCACATTACTGTTGTTGTCGATGCAATGAACTATACACTGAATGCATAGAACCAAGCTTACCGCTGTAGGATCACCAATTCTAACACCAAGAAAAATAGCTCTTATTGGTTTAGCCTTCAGCAAACCCTCCAAACCAAGCTTAAAATCTGAGCGAATGATGTCCAATCGCAAGCCGTAGCTGTCCAAAAAAGGTCAACCAGACGTAGTAGGTGCAACGAAGTCAAGAAAATTATACACATCTTGATTCTAAAAAAAGTACCAACAAAAATAATACTGCAATGCAACAAGAGATAAATATATTTTCTTACATATTGGCTATTTCATATGTAAATGAGTTGATTTCAGTAAATGCAGAGGAGCTCTCAAAATATATCGTTCGAATGGGACATGAGAATTCATGATCTGTTAGAACACCATTGGCAAAACCTTCTTCCCCTTCATACAAAAAAAAGCCAGCTCTAAGAAGGTGCAGCAAAACCTGCAAATCTAAAATTTAATATCAATGAGGCAAAAGATGATTAAAAAGTTAAGAAAGGCAAACATGAACAATAAAAGTAACTTACAGTTGAGTCCTTTCCTCCATTGAAGCTGAAGGCAAGCTCTTTGATACTGTTAAAAAAGACAATTTTAGCAATTTGAAATCATCAGAGAACTTTTTACAAAACAAATGGGATGTAAACAAAGCACTCGCCATTGTACTTATCTTCTTATTTAGGGCATTGCCAACATGAACCAATTTCTAAAAAAAACACATTGGTATTTATTAAAATAACACTGTATTGCCATGGATTTTAAATATTGAAGGCTTTGGCATAATGTTTGTCAAAAGGTCAGCAGAAGTACACATCTTCATCTATTAACACATAGTGAGCCAGTGAATGGAATAATTGTTTTTACATAAAATTGTTGTCTATTTTTCAATTGGGTATTTAGGGCATTGCCAACATGAACCAATTTCTAAAAAAAACACATTGGTATTTATTAAAATAACACTGTATTGCCATGGATTTTAAATATTGAAGGCTTTGGCATAATGTTTGTCAAAAGGTCAGCAGAAGTACACATCTTCACCTATTAACACATAGTGAGCCAGTGATTGGAATAATTGTTTTTACATAAAATTGTTGTCTATTTTTCAATTGGGTAGCAAACAAAACATAGGACATGACATTGCAACACCATTTCTGAGTTTCAAAAAATGAGATTATATGGAATTGAGACTGCAAGGCCGACACAATATGAAGAGATTTGTGGAAGGAGAATGCATAGAATCCATAAATACAAGTCACGGACCCCGTCAAACCTTTGACTGTTGACTCATATCATAAATATCTAAATACTCTAACACTCCCCTTCAAAAGGTCGGCAAAAGTACACATCTTCACCTATTAACACATAGTGAGCCAATGATTTGAATAATTGTTATTTTAATAAAATTGTTGTCTAATATTTCAATTGGGTAGCAAACAAAACATATGACATGACATTGCAACACCATTTTCTGAGTTTCAAATAGTGAGATTATATGGAATTGAGACTGCAAGACCGACACAATATGAAGAGATGTGTAGAAGGAGAACACCTCGAATCCATAAATACAAGTCATTGACCCAGTCAAACCTTTGACTATTGACTCGTATCATAAATGTCTAAATACCCGAAATATCTAAATACTCTAACACTCCCCCTCAAGCTAGGTTTGCTTAAAAAGAAAAAAAATAAAAGAAAACAAAATAAAAACACTCATAATACTCCCCCTCAAGGTGGAGGATATACCAAGCTTGCTACATAAAGAAAATAATAAATTTGGCGCTCCTTGTCTAGTGGATCCCACCTGCTTGTGTGGCTCTGTCTTTTTTTGCATGAGCTTGCCCCCCCCCTCGCGATAAAAAAGATTGAACCGAAGTAAAAAATAACAATAGAATCAATGAACTTCCATGCCAATGATGTCTAGTCCTTGAATATGATGAATGAAACAGTGATTGATGGGCGGCCTAAAAACGACTAGGTAAAACGGCTCTCGCTTTGCGGACCCAAACGGTCGGGTGAAACGGCACCCATTGTGCCTACCCAATAAGGTCGGGTGAAACGATGCCCGTCATGCGGACTCGATAAGGTTGGGCATAACAGCGCCCATCTTGCGAACCCAATAAGGCTAGGTAGAACAACACTCATCATGCGGATCCAATAAGACCGAATGGAACAGTGCCCGTTTTTCAAACTCAAACGATCGGGTGGAACGGTGCCCATCTTGCAGGCCCAATAAGGTCGGGTGGAACGGCGCTCGTCTTGCAAAACCAAACAACCGGATGGAACTGCGCCCATCTAATAGACCCAATAAAGCTATGGTCGAATGAAGATAACTCTAACGCATGATAGGAAAAAAGTCCTGATCATCAAGAATGGTGGGAGTCCTGACAACAGCGATAGAGATCCGGGCAATGGTGGAGTTGTGTCGAACCTGTGCAAAGTTATTGCCTGGGAGAGGCACACAGAATGTGCACAAAGCGTGTTCAGTGGAGGGCATCACAGGGGAGATAGACTCTGTAGAGGGCAGGGGTGAAAGATGCAGAGGGCAGTAAGCGGACAGGGCGGTGCGTACGCAGGAGAAGGACATGCTTGGGTTGTGCTGGATATGGGGACGGGATTGAGTAGGGACGCGCACCCTCTTCAAGAAAAGGGGCAGATGCACCCAAAGGGAGGGGGTGGTCAGCAATGAAGATGGCTTTTGGCCATGGATCACCACCCCCTAAAGGGGGATCACATAGAGTTCTAACGGATGGGAGAAAAGAGAGAAGGGAGGGATTCAAGGTTGGGGAGCCTGCTCAAATACCATGTAGAAGGAGAACACCCAGAATGTGTACCTTCTAAATGAGGTCGGGTAGTTATTATTTATAGATGAAGAATATAAAGATACAGGTTGCATCATAAATACAAGTTAGACTATTAACCAAGCCAAACCTTTGACTATTACTCATATCATAAATATCTAAAGACACTAAATATCTAAATACTCTAACAAGCTGTGTCAGAAATATTATGCAATTGAACAGTGGGTCCATTTGATTGATTTTATGATGTCATCGGAGTCCATATGATTAGCTTTATGATGTCATTGCTCAATTTCTTTCTTTTTAATTGCTCTTTCCCTTTCCCTCATAAGAGACACCCCTTGCTTCAAAAAACATTTTCTTCTCATCCATCATCACATATGTGTACATCATATGACAAGATAAATGCAAAAAGAATCCAAAAGGTCACAAGTGTTTGGGGAGCCTGCTCAAATACCATGTAGAAGAAGAATACCCAGAATTTGTCCCTTCTAAATGAGGTCGGGTAGTTATTATTTATAGATGAAGAAGATGAAGATACAGGTTGCATCCTAAATACAAGTTAGACCATTGACCAAGCCAAACCTTTGACTGTTACTCATATCATAAATATCTAAAGACCCTAAATATCTAAATACTCTAACAAGATGTGTCAAAAATATTATGCAATTGAACAGTGGGTCCATTTGATTGATTTTATGATGTCATCAGAGTCCATATGATTAGCTTTATGATGTCATTGCTCAATTCCTTTCTTTTTAATTGCTCTTTCCCTTTCCCTTATAAGAGACACCCCTTGCTTCAAAAAACCATTTTCTTCTCATCTATCATCACATATGTGTACATCATATGACAAGATAGATACAAAAAGAATCCAAAAGGTCACAAGTGTTTGGGGGGAGTTTTGCATGAAAAATGACAATGGTCACATGTTTCAACTTGGATCTCAAATTTCATGAAACTTAAGGATTATTAATAGAGACAAAACAGATAAAATCTTCATGCACTACAAACCTCACAAATTCACACAGGAGCAGGAATTTTTCCTTTTCAACAACTTCTAAAAAATTCAAAAAATTTAAAGTTGAAACAACATGGCATCGTTAAACTTGATCATTTGACAAAACGAAATGAAATGATAACAAAGATGAAGCATAAAGACAGCTGCAGTGACTAGATTTCAAATACAACATAAAAGTGTTCAGAACAATAGTACCCTAAAAGGAAGACAATTGCGAACACTGAGACCCAATTCAGCAATGCACAAAATAACAGCATGGTGTGATACCAAAAATATTCAGTATCAACAGGAATACAAACCACAAGAGGGTAGAAAAGGAAGTTTCAATCATCTCTAGGATTCAATAAAGAATAATCACACTATTTTACAACACAGCAATTTAGCAACAAAACCAAATTTTCATCTTTCAAGGCAATGAAGGATAATCCTGATAATTGCATGGTGAAGCTACCAAATAACCATCACCGGTGCCTTACCATCAACTTAAAATCATTTAGCTCTACGTAACCGCATAGGAAATCTAAATTTGGTTCCACACAACCACAATGGAGATCCCCCCCCCGAGAAAAAGATCAACTCCACAAACCCACAAGACAATTCAGAAATAGCAAATGTTAACACAAACATACAATCAAACAAGTTGACAGCGAATGTATGTATGTATGTATTTATTTATTTATTTATTTATTTATTTATTTATTTATTCATAAACATTGTAACTTTCAAGATAGTCACCCATTACCAAGTCATAACAAAATTTCAAACACAGGGAAATATAGAAATGTCAAGTACTGTTTCAATGAAAAATTTGTAGACAAGATGGCGCAATAGGAGTTTGCATGCATGCAACCACACACACAAGCAGAAATTGAACAAGCTACGTTTAGAAATGTGAATAAATCCATCTGCTACAAATCCATGAAAATCAAAGCTGAAATCAACTTTTATACCCCAGCACGATCACACTTCCATTTCTTAATAAGTTTGTGCATTGCCAAGACCATAGCTTTGCCAATAGGTTAGCCAAGTGATCTTGGGTGTGGACATATCAAGTGTGGAAATAACAGTGTTGAACAGGATTACACAACAGAATTTGTGTACGTTTCAATTGTAAATGGTGAGTTGGATTGAAGCTTGCGAGTGTAAAACCAAGATTGTCACAGAAGAACGATGAGACGCTTGAGAAAAAAACAGCTCAGGAAAAAGACCAAGTGGTCAAGTTGTTCCAAATGCTGAATTTACAACAGCATGATATACAGCTTAGGTCGTTGACCATGCAGTTGCTCCTTTCTTAGAGCTCCATGAAATGGCGTATAAGAGGATGTTGATGTTTCAACATCAAAGTACACTCTCTTCAGGCTAAGGAGGCAAATTTTTGTAATTATAAAGCATGGAAAGCATAAGGCTTTTTATCACTGTAAAGTGGTTTGCAACAAACTTGTGCATGAATTGCAACAACTTGTTCTCTGCAAATGCCGTAGCTAAAAATTATTTTTTTATATTTTATATTATCGACATTTGCAGTGCTATCATGTAACTTGAGAAACCGAGTTGTATCAAGAGTGAAGACGCCTTTTATCCTGCTCATGTTGCTCTTTGATGATGCCTCTCTTGTGCAATCGTGTTGTGAAACGTTGTTGAGTGCATCAATCATGTGTTTTCAGCTTTATTAGAGGAACTCGCATGGTTGCAAACTAATCAAGCAGTGGTTGGGAGTGACACTTCACTGCATGGCCAATTTTCACAGAGTTCAAAATGCAGATGATGACATTTTTGAGTAGTGTAAAGCTTTCCAAGTTCGCTAATTAACTCAGACCCGCCGCATTGGGGAAAGGTGATGCGGGGAAGACAAAATGGAAGGATCATTTCCGCTTGCAAATCTGGCTACTCTAGTACCATAAAGAGACAAAATGCTATTTCAACAGGATACTTTTACACGACACGACGGTCTAGGAGCTTGCACGTACAACGAAAATGCAACAAAATATTTCCAGTTTAGCTGTTACAAATCCTTGTGAATCAATGCTGAACGTATAAATTAGGTGAAGATTTATTTTTGGCAGGTTGTAAGTTAGTCTTTTTCAACATAGAACTGATTTTCTCGATCAAACTTTATAAAGCACGCATGAAAAAACTGTGCGATTCCCATTCAACCGTGAAGCTATGAACCCCGACTCTGAAGTATCAAACTATAAAAAAGATGCAGCGAGTTTTTAAAATTGAAGTATGTAGATAGATCTTCTCAAACTCAAGGAAATCTAAATCCCTTCAAAACTCCGAAAAGTCGAACAATAACTTACGAGTACAGAGCGAGGGCTCTCTTGATCACATGAATGGCATTCTTATATTTGGTCTTCAACCTTCGATCATCGCACTCCCAGATTGCTTTGTCGATCTCCATAAACCCAAGCCGTGGGGTTAACGGCTCGTTTGGCACGTGATTTGGGGGGAAAGGGAACGAAACGGAACGACTGATTTCCCTGTTTGGCGACTTCAAATTCGACCGAGAGAAACGGGGAGAAAGGCGTCTCTCTCTCCGCAAAATTGGGGTGATTGGACCACGCCGTCTTTTTTTTAAATTAATATATAATCAGTAAAATATTTAAATTTAATTTAATGTTTTTTTATTGTTGTTTATATATATCTATATATTAAGTGTTTAGGGGTACACTTACGTTGAAACACACACTACACACACGGACCAGAGAGCAGACAATAATCCCCTCAAATGGATAATTCACCCATCAAACCTTATTTGTTTATAAAATTATATTTATTTGTAAATTATATTTATTTATAAATTATAAAATTGTTTTTGTTTTAATATTAATTCATACATGATAAAATTATATTTATTTTAATATTTATTCATAAATTATATAAAATCGTATTTATTCGTAAATGATATTTAATATTTAAAATTATATTTATTTTGATTTATATGTAAATAATATTTTTTCAAATTTTGTATGTTTGTATATTCATATTTTTTATAATTATTGAAATTAAATGTTTTAAAAAATGTATTTGTAATGAAAATTATGTATCAAATTAAAATATAATTAATTTAAAATAATCGTGTCTCGTGAATATGTACTTTTTTTAATTAATATATAGTTCCTTGTAACTAAACAATTTTTTTCAAAAAATTCATTAATTGTATTAATATATTTATTGCAGTATAATGTATATATGATTGTTGCGATATAAAAAACAATGAAGATAGTACCTATTATCCTTCTCTAACAATTATATTATTAAATTATATATATACACATCTAACATAAATGATTATAAAATCGAAAAAAGGTATCATTGCTAATATATTTATCAAAATTAAATGTTTATGTAATTAACATGATGTAAAAACCAAAGATACAATTTGAAATTATAATATTTTTTATTTGGAAAAATTGAGTATTGTAAAACTATATTTTTTAATAAGGGTTGTTTTTTCCATGTTTTTTGAACATTTATTTTATTTTCTTTTAAAAATTATCACCAAATAAGATGGATAGAAATTATAATCATTTATTTTCTTTTACTAAATTTTGCATCCAAACAAGATGGTGAGAAATCAAAATCATTTTTTTTTCTTTTATGAATTAGGAAATCATTTTTTTTCTTTTACCAAAACACGACCAAACATAATGTAAAAGTCGGGGAAAATGGGCAAAGATAAAACGCGTAGATCCCGACTGAGTGGGACACGGAGGGGACAAAAACTATAAAGAGTAAGAACAAAATGCAATGGAAGGATAATGAATGAAGAATAATAATCATTTTTTAAATAAATAAAATACGAGTAACATATTGGTTATTAATTAGCTCGTAATTGTTTTAATAAAAATATCATTTATTATCAATTATTATAGTTATTATTATCATTAATTACAATTTTACTAAATTTGGGAGAGTGCAAAGGGGATTACAAATCGCACTTACAGGGGAGGTTCAAACACAGTGAAACGAGTTTTAAAAAATAAATGATGGATTTGTAATAAACTTCCATATATGGTATATGCATGATGGTTTTTTATGAAATCGCGAAAGTATCAGCTTTGGGGGGGGAAATGTAGCATTTTTTTATAAAATTAACATATTTTGAGTGCGATGGTTGTATACTAAAAAGTTGCAATGTGCATTTCAAACCACATCACGACCGGATGTCAGAGAATATATGATTGTGTTTTATGATAATCACCATATATCATCGATGGTGTTTTTTTTTTGAAATATGTCATATATTGTTACTAAAAAGGTCATAAGGTTCAAGCTTCATTTCACACTTCTCTCATACTTGTAGCCCTGGAAGATTCTCATGCTCGACCAACCTCCAACGCAACGACCCATATCATCTGGGTCAGTAAATTGATTTAAATATAGGATATATAATTGATTAATTACATAATTATAAATTAAAATGAGTTTGGAGGAGTGGGTGGGACCTTGAAAGGAAGAAAGTATAACTTAATATCTCAACATCGAGTACTTGGAAAAGAGCCAATCAATTTTTTTTAAAAATTTAGAGTAGTTTTGTAATTTTACTATTTCTCTGGGAATGTTAAAATGGGGCCTTTGGGATAGGCTTCAGAATGCTATTTGATAGGTGACCTCTTATCTCTTGCATATATTCAAAATTTCATGATATCATTGGAGTGGGTGATGTGAGACACAATTGAAAAATTATTTTCTTCTTAAACCAAACTCTTTTAAACCGATATTCTTAAGATGTATTGGTTGTAATGGTATAAGAGTTATGGAATTAATCATTCCCTATTGTTGTGATGTTATTTGAGTTGACTCATATCACATACTATCATATGTTTTGCTCTTTTAATTGTGATGGAGGCTTCCAAAGAGGTAAGTACATGACAAATGCTTTTTAAATCCTTTTATGTGAGTCTATGGAAATCATAAATGGACTATTATACCCATACGTCTCTGTGTTTATGGGTTATGGTGTATGATCGATATCGACAAGAATAATGATATTATGTAGTGTCTGGATGTTTTGATTATTTTCCCTCACAGTGAGGAAGTATAGGTTTTTATTCTCCCTCTTGTCGAGGATGTCTAAATAGTTATTTCCCCTCATATTGAGGATTCCCTAATGTTTATTTTCCCCTCACATTGAGTATGTCCAATCTAGCTAGTTTGATGGGATTTTGAGTAAGGCTTAGTGTTGGTGGGGATGGTTTTCATAGTGGTCTGGTTAGCACGTGGAAACCAAACCAAATGTAGTATTTATTGTTTGTTTTGGTATTGGAATTTCAATTGACAATTGATGTTGTGTCATTTTTTGTTCATCTTATGTTTCTTTTTCGTACATTTACATTTATGATAAAGTGTATAGGGTCGAGTGGTGACCATCTGTAAGACATGATGCACTCACATCCTATACACATCCCTTTGGGTACGTGTTGACTTAATTATTCATGTTTCGGATAAGGGAAAGTGTCCAATGCTTGTTAGTTGATGAGAGTTGAATGACAGATAACATTGGAGGTTCTCAGGAGCTGGTGACAAGTCATCTCATGCAAAGATGAGCTTGATGACTTTTCACTGGTACAAAAAGTATTTATCATGTCAGTCTTTTCACGTCGGTTATTAATAATCAACGTGTAAATTCATGTATATTAATTTATCATACTAGTTATCCTATAACCAACGTGATAAATGAAGTATCCCACTTTATCATGTCGGTTATTTTATAGCTGACATGATAAAGTGTGTTTTTTACGTTAGTTATATATAATAACCGACGTTATAAAGCAAATCTCATTGCTCCATAACGTCAATTATTTTATAACCGACGTGGTAAATCAATTTATCACGTCAGTTTTTATATAAATGATGTGATAAATCAATAAAAAAATCTTTATAACGTCAGTTATATAATAACCGGCGTGATAAATCATTTAAAATTTTATGAATTCCCGTTTTGAGTCATTTTGGTGTTTTTCGATCGGGCGAAACCAAACTTGGTTCTCTCTCATGCGGAAGCCCTAACCTCATTTATTCAATCCAATGGCCTCCAAACTCGTTTTCTAGCTTCATACATCCTCATTTTCATCGGCACATTTGATCTGATCATCTCTCAACTCTCAAGTAAGCCTCACACACCTCGTTTTCCGTCATTCGATGTCGTGGATACCCTAACTCTCCTTTTTTCGATTACGTTTACTAAAATCTCACATTATCATCTTGTTTAATCTCATCATGTTATCTCATATATTCCCTTTATATGTATCCATGCTTCTAATGATAATATTTCATCTTCTTTCATCACGGTGGATTATTTCTCATAGGGGTACATCTTAGGATATACTCCCTTAACATCAAAAGAAGTATAATACATACCAAAGACATGGGTTCACAATTATTGGTCCATCGTGAATAAATCTATGATTGACTATTGGCTAGGATGGGCATTGAATTAATATATTTTCTTTGGAGGGTCCTTTTGTGTGGATTGTGGATGGCCATTCTAGATGAGAGAATGCCACTCAATGTTAGATGATGGTCACAATATAGTAGGTCTACATGAGTTCATCTATGTCATTAAGGATTTCTCTCATTGGAATAATCACATTATTCCACACCTGATCAGTAGATGGATATCTAAGATTAATACATTCCTTACAGTGAATTGATAGGTAGGAGTAAGCCTCTATAATGTGGATATTATTACAAGAGACCAATTTTTTCTGGATATTTATAACTATTCATTCCCCAATCTTCTACATGGGACAATACAAAGGGAACTAATCCAATCACCAAAGTAATACTTCTTCGTGAAAGTAATGCATTGGGTGAATAAATGAACCCATTAATTGAAATCCTATTTTATACATGAACTGAGTTATTCATCGTGTTTAATTGGAAAGAGCAATATATGAGGATGCCCCTAATCTACCGAACTCACAAGACCCATGGGCTTACGAGTGGTTATTGGCTGACAACATATGAGGGTCACTATAGTGAATGGGGTTGGGATATCACCCTTCATATCAACTAGTTGGCCAATTTAGAAACCTTATTAGCAATGTATATCATCATGTATCTCATGCTAGTATGAGAATCATGTACTATAGTACGAGTTGGAAAATTTATTATGGCATCATAGATGGAAATTAGTCGATGGATCAACATTCCGCTGTTGGTATTAAAAATATTATATTTACAGATCATGAAACTCAATATTTTGATGGTCTAGTTATGGGTTTTTAGTCATTGGAAATTACCATGGGGATAGGTCAAAAACCATTTGGGGGTACAAATTTATCAACAACAAACCAATCATGGGTTCTTATTTTTGATCCTACCTATAAAGAATTAGTTGAGTTAGGGAAATATCATTAAATGTATGAGAATTAGCATATATTTTAGATCCCCTCACCAATTTAATTTTCATTCCATAAGGTTCTATAATTGAATCCATCATCGACAAAACAACTTACAACCTTGATGAATGTACATATCTAATATCCCAATGAGTGTGTATATTAGATGCCAAAATTTATAGTCTAACTATATTTTATTTTGTAAATTACTTCCATGCATATCTTTTTATGATTTACCATTTATATTTAAACTTATCTTCCATTATTGTATAGAATGCATAATTATATTTTTCAAATACACATATATTTGTTTTATATTTCAAAATTATGTTACTTTCAAATTATGACATATTTCATATAAATTTAAAATTTGATTATCTTGACAAGATATATAATTTTTGATATTTGTTATAGATAATAATGAGTCAAAGTTGAATTACGCCACTTTGAATAAGTGATTAATATGAGGAATGTGTTTATGCTTTTTTGGAATTTTCTAAACAAAATGTTCCAAACAACGACACATTTTTCTGTCCATGCCTGAAATGTTTAAACATGAAGAAGTTGAAAAGAAGAGAGATAAAACATTATTTAATTTTTCATGCTTTTAATCCAAGTTACAACCCTTGGATTTAGCATGGTGAAACTAGGTAAAATTTCAGATCTCTTGATGATGATGCTTTGCAAAATGATAAGTCTAGTAAAATTGAAGAAATGATTCATGATATTGATGTAGAGGCAATTGAGAAAGAATTGAAAATTGAGATACTATATGGTGATGATGTAAAACCATTTTATCCGGGTTGTATGAACTTTATGGTTTTATCAATAGTGTTAAGAATGATTAACTTGAAGGTGGAATATGGATGGAGTGACAAGAGTTTTATCGAGTTGCACTACTGGAAATCCCATTTTTACCAACGCTTATATCCCAACGGTTTATCAAACCATTGTGAATGGTTATGTATACCAACGGTTTTCTTAAACCGTTGGTATATGCCTCAATTAATACACTTTTACCAACGGTTATACACTAATTGTTGGTATATGTTGGAATCTATGCCACCTTTACCAACGGTTTCTTTAAACCGTTGGTATAGGACTAAATTCCCAATGGTTTTTTAAAACCGTTGGGAAAGTTTTCCCCTAAATCCAGTTCGGGTGTCCAGTAGCCCCTCCGCTCGATTGTAGTCCCCCTCTGCTCGACTAAAGCCCTAAATTGAAGGTCTCCCGACACTCTCTCGTTACCCAGTCTCCAAAACTCCATCCATCCTCTTCAATCAAACAATTTTTCTGTTCTACACTTCAAATATGTAAGTTCTACCTTAGTTATAATGTTCTTCATATATTTTTTTATTTTCTATTTTGATTTGACCTAAACGTCTGGGATCTCTCTATACAAAGACTCAGAAACTCATTCCACTCACAGATCCATCTTAAATCAAACAATATTGTAGTTCTACACTCTAAATCAGTAAGTACTACCTTAGTTTTAATGTTTTGCATCTATTTTTTTTTTTCTGTTTTAATTTGGTATAAACTAGGTTGTGTTGTTTATGGCATGCGAAGGTTAGTGATATTGAGGATGAATTGGATGTTGGTTGGGTGATGGATTGGAATTGTGATGTTTTTTGGATTAAGTTTAGTTAATTTTCAATGAATTATTTGGGGATTTCCTCCCTTTAATAGAGCCCCCACTCCTCATGGACCCTGGACACCCCCCTCTTGGACCCTGGACAGTCCCCCCCTCCTGGAACTTGGACAGCCTGGCCCCCCTCTTTCTTGAAACTTGGACACCCCCCCTCCTGGACCCTGGACAACCCCCCTCCACCCTCCTCCTAGGACATTGTATAGTCCCCCTCCTTCCTGGACCCTAGGAAGCCCCCCACCCTCCACCCTGGACCCTGGATAGCCCCCTCCTTGATGGACCCTGGACAGCCCCCCTTCCTTTCTGGACCATGGACATCCCCTTCTCCCCTTCTCCTTGACCCTGGACAGCCCCCACCCCCCTTCCTAGACCCTGGACAGCCCCCACCCCTACTCTTAGACCTTGGACATCCCCCTCATCCCCCTCCTCAACCACCAAATACCCCCCACTTCAAAACACTGACCACCAAACTTGGACATGCTGGATTTTATCTAAAAAGATAGATTTGATCCTCAAACCACCTCAATAATATCCTAAACAATGCTTATAATGTGGTTTTCACCACATAGCATCCAATTGTATTCCAAGTCACTAGTCTATCCTCCCTTGGCTAGATTTTACAAAAAGCGTTCAACCTTAAGGATCCAAATAAAAATAAATTGATATAAGACATTTGATAATGGATTAAAATTTCAAATTGGGATCCAATGAGGAATATTTGAGATATTATGCATCATGTCCATGAGTAAATCCATTTTTATATATCCGATAAGTTATTTTTCACAATTTTCACACATTAATTGTTTGTAAAAATGGGACAAACATTTATAAAGGTTCTAATATATAAAAATGAATCTATTTGTGGATGCAGCTTAACCAACAATGTCTAGCTTGTCTGCCTCTTCCATGATCATCGATGTGCACGTTTCGTCTCCATCTGACCTCGCATGATGGGTGACTCAACATCTGGCTAATGAAGAGCGCCATATTCTCTTACTTCCACACCAGATTCACGCCCGCTATGCTCCTGAAGTGATCAATCCCACTAAGCGTCCCTGTGAGCTTGATGACATGGCCACCAGTTCTTGTAAGAGGCAGAGGAGTTCTGAGCTGATGGACCAAGACGATTGACCAGTGTCCATCCATCTGGCTGAAGACGTAAAACTTAGTGCTTCCTGGGAGGAAACCCATGTTCTAGAGTTTCATCATTTTTCTTTTTTTACTTGGTTTTAGGAAATAAACATGGTATGTATGCAACAATTTTTTAGCTGTTTCTGATCTGTATGTGCACTTGTCATTACTCTGCATGACTGCTTCTATTTTGTCTGATCCTTAGTGTTATTTTTTATGACATGATGCGGCTATGTGCTGTCTATGTGTAGATTTTACAGGTACATAAGTATGTTCACTTTTCATTATTCCATTCTTTCAGTGCTTAGGCCGATGGTACAAGGGAGGTTCGTACCAGAGGTAGACGAGCATCTCCGCGTACCCGACTAGACCCTTCCCCTCCGACCAAACGCATTCGGATTCTATTAAAACATAAGGGAAATGATCCATGGGTCAAATGTGATGTGTATAAGTCAACCCCACCTCAATAAAAGGCACGGTGTGGCCAGGATCACTCAAACTGCCTCTCTTTTGTTCAAAATTGACTTATTTTTAAGTGAAATCAACAACTGACATATGAGAAACCAACCAAAATTCATCGGATTGTGTTGAAACTTTAGGAAAATGATCCATGGGTCATATGTGACATGTAAAAGTCAACTCCGCCTCAATCCAATGCGTGGTGTGGCCGGTATCACTCCAAGTGTATGTATTTTGTTTAAAATGGACAATATTTTACATACATACGCCAATCCAATCAAACAGCTTTTGATTGTGTTGATACTTTTTCACAATGATCCATGACTCATATGTGTCATGTAAGAGTCAACCCCGCCTCAATTCGAGGCTCGGTGTGGCCGATACCACTCAAAGTGCCTCTGTTTTGTTAAAAATGGACTTAATTTTAAGTGAAATCAACAACTGACATACGACAAACCGATCAAACACATTCGGATTCTATTGATACTTAAGGAAAACGATCCATGAGTCAAATGTGACGTTTATGAGTCAACTTCGCCTCAATACGAGGCTCGGTGTGGCCGACACCACTCAAAATGCCTTTGTTTTGTTAAAAATGGACTTAATTTTAAGTGAAATCAACAACTGACATACGGTAAACCGACCAAACGCATTCAGATTATATTTATACTATAGGACAATGATCCATGGGTAATATGTGACGTGTACGAGTCAACCCCACCTCAATCCAAGGCACGGTGTGGACGGTACCATTCAAAATGTCTCTTTTTTGTTCAAAATGACTTTAATTTTAAGTGAAAACAACAACTGGCATACGGAAAACCGACCAAATGCATTCCAAATTTGTTGAAACTTTAGTAAAATTATCCATGGGTCATATGTGATGTGTAAAAGTCAACCCCTCCTCAATACAAGGCACGGTGTGGCCAAAACCACCCAAACTGTCCCTCTTTTGTTTAAAATGGACAATATTTTACGTACATACGCCAAACCGATCAAACGGATTCTGGTTGTGTTGATACTTTTTCACAATGATCCATGACTCATATGTGATGTGTAAGAGTCAACCTCACCTCAATTAGAGGCCCAGTGTGGCTGACACTACTCAAAGTGCCTCTGTTTTGTTAAAAATGGACTTAATTTTAAGTGAAATCAACAACTGACATACGAAAAACCGACCAAACGCATTCGAATTATATTGAAACTTAAGTAAAACGATCCATGAGTCAAATGTGATGTGTATGAGTAAACTATGCCTCAATACGAGGCTCGGTGTGGCCGAAACCACTCAAAATGCCTCTGTTTTGTTAAAAATGGACTTAATTTTAAGTGAAATCAACAACTGACATATGGTAAACCGACCAAACGCAATCGGATTCTATTGATACTATAGGACAACGATCCACAGTTCATATGTGACGTTTACGAGTCAACATCGCTTTAATCTGAGGCGCGGTGTGGACGGTACTATTCAAAATGTCTCTCTTTTGTTCAAAATGACTTTAATTTTAAGTGAAAACAACAACTGACATACGAAGAACCGACCAAATGCGTTCCGAATCTATTGAAACTTTAGGAAAACGATCCATGGGTCATATGTGACGTGTAAGAGTCAACCCCGCCTCAATCCGAGGCGCGGTGTGGCCGGAACCACCTAAATTGTCCCTCTTTTGTTTAAAATGGACAATATTTTACGTACATACGTCAAACTGATAAAACGGCTTCTGATTGTGTTTATACTTTCGAAAAAAGATCCATGAATCATATGTGATGTGTAAGAGTCAACCCCATCTCAATTCGAGACCCGGTGTGGCCGACACCACTCAAAGTGCCTCTATTTTGTCAAAAATGGACTTAATTTTAAGTGAAATCAACAACTGACATACGACAAACCGACCAAACACATTCTTATTATATTTAAACTTAAGTAAAATGATCCATGAGTCAAATTTGACATGTACGAGTGAACCCCGCCTCAATACGAGGCTCGGTGTGGCCGACACCACTCAAAATGCCTCTGTTTTGTTAAAAATGGACTTAATTTTAAGTGAAATCAACAACTGACATACAGTAAACCGACTAAACGCATTTAGATCCTGATGATACTACAGTAAAACGATCCATGGTTCATATGTGACATGTACGAGTCAACCTCGCCTTAATCCGAGGCGCGGTGTGGATGGTACCATTCAAAATGTCTCTCTTTTGTTCAAAATGACTTTAATTTTAAGTGAAAACAACAACTGACATACGAAAACCGACCAAATGCATTATGAATCTGTTGAAACTTTAGTAAAATGATCCATGGGTCATATGTGATGTGTACGAATCAACCCCACCTCAATCCGAGGCGTATTGTGGCCGGAACCACCCAAACTGTCCCTCTTTTGTTTAAAATGGACAATATTTTACGTACATATGTCAAACCGATCAAACGACTTCTGATTGTGTTGATACTTTTGAACAAAAATCCATGACTCATATTTGACGTGTATGAGTCAACCCTACCTCAATTTGAGGCCTGGTGTGGCCGATACCACTCAAAGTGCCTCTGTTTTGTTAAAAATGGACTTAATTTTAAGTGAAATCAACAACTGGCATACGACAAACTGACCAAACGCATTCGGATTATATTGAAACTTAAGGAAAACAATCCATGAGTAAAATGTGACGTGTAAGAGTAAACCCCGCCTCAATACGAGGCTCGGTGTGGCCGACACCACTCAAAATGCCTCTGTTTTGTTAAAAATAGACTTAATTTTAAGTGAAATCAACAATTGACATACAGTAAACTGACCAAACACATTTGGATTCTATTGATAGTACATGAAAATGATCCATGGGTTATATGTGACGTGTAAGAGTCAACCCCGCCTTAATATGAGGTGCAGTGTGGCCGATATCACTCCATGTGTATGTATTTTGTTTATAATGGACAATATTTTACGTACATACGCCAAACCAATCAAATGGCTTCTGATTGTGTTTATACTTTTGAAAAACGATCCATGACTCATATGTGATGTGTACGAGTCAACCCCGCCTCAATCCGAGGCCCGGTGTGGCCGACACCACTCAAAGTGCCTATGTTTTGTTTAAAATGGACTTAATTTTAAGTAAAAACAACAATTGACATACCGAAAACTGACCAAACGCCTAAGGATTCTGTTTAAACTTTAGGACAACGATCCATGGGTTATATGTGACATGTACGAGTCAACCTCGCCTCAATCCGAGCCACGGTGTGGCCGGAACCACTCAAATTGTCTCTCTTTTGTTCAAAATGGACTAAATTGTAAGTGAAATCAACAACTGACATACGAGAAACCTACCAAACACCTTCAGATTCTGTTTAAACTTTATGAAAATGATCCATGGGTCATATTTGACGTGTATGAGTCAACCCCACCTCAATCCGAGACGCGGTGTGGTCGGAACCACTCGAGGTGTCTCTCTTTTGTTTCAAAAGGACATCATTTTTAGTGAAAACAACAACTGACATACAGAAAACCGACCATATGCATTCAGATTCTGTTTAAACATTAGGAAAACAATCCATGAGTCATATTTGATGTGTAAGAGTCAACCCCACCTCAATACTAGGTGCGGTGTGGCCGTAACCACTCGAAGTGTCTCTCTATGGTTTAAAATGAACTTCATTTTAAGTGAAAAGAACAACTAACATACGAAAAACCGACCAAACGCATTTGGATTCTATTGATACTTTAGTAAAAGGATACATGGGTCATTTGTGACATGTACGAGTCAACCGCGCCTCAATCTGAGCCTCGGTGTGGCCGCCACGTCTCAAAGTGACTCACTTTTCGTTGAAATGGAAAACATTTTAAGTGAAAACAACAACTAACATACTAAAACCCAACAAAATGCATTCATATTCCATTTAAACTTTAGAAAAAAGATCCATGGGTCATTTGTGACGTGTAAAAGTCAACCCCACCTCAATCCGAGGCGCGGTGTGGCCGAAACCACTCGAAGTGTCTCTCTTTTGTTTCAAAAGGACATCATTTTTAGTGAAAACAACAACTGACATACGGAAAACCGACCAAATACATTCAGATTACATTGAAACATTAGGAAAACAATTCATGAGTCATACGTGATGTGTAAGAGTCAACCCCACCTCAATCCAAGGCGCGGTGTGGCCGAACCACTCAAAGTGTCTCTCTATAGTTTAAAAGGGACTTCATTTTAAGTGAAAAGAACAACTGACATATGGAAAACCGACCAAACGCATTCGGATTCTGTTGATACTTTAGAAAAAGGATTCATGGGTCATTTTTTATTTTTATGAGTCAACCGCACCTCAATCCAATCCTCGGTGTGGCCGCCACGACTCAAAGTGACTCACTTTTCTTTGAAATGGAAAACATTTTAAGTGAAAACAACAACTGACATACTGAAACCCCACAAAATGCATTTGTATTCTGTTGAAAATTTAGGAAAACAATCCATGGTTAATTTTTGATGTTTATGAGTCAACCGCGCCTCAATCAGAGCCTTGGTGTGGCCGGGACAACTCAAAGTGACTCACTTTTCTTTGAATTGGAAAACATTTTAAGTGAAAACAACAACTAACATACTGAAAACCGACCAAACACATTAGGATTCTGTTGAAACTTTAGGAAAACGATCCATGGGTCATTTGTGACGTGTACGAGTCAACCCCACCTCAATCCAAGGCGCGATGAGGCCGGAACCACTCGAAGTGTCTCTCTTTTGTTTCAAAAGGACATCATTTTTAGTGAAAACAACAACTGACATACGGAAAACTGACCAAATGCATTCGTATTCCATTGAAACGTTGGGAAAACAATCCATGAGTCATATGTGAAATGTATGAGTCAACCCCACCTCAATCCGAGGAGCGGTGTGGCTGTAACCACTCGAAGTGTCTCTCTATAGTTTAAAATGGACTTCATTTTAAGTGAAAAGAACAACTGACATACGGAAAACTGACCAAACACATTCAGATTCTGTTGATACTTAAGGAAAAGGATCCATGGGTCATTTGTGACGTGTATGAGTCAAAAGTGCCTCAATCCAATCCTCGGTGTGGCCGCCACGACTCAAAGTGACTCACTTTTCTTTGAAATGGAAAACATTTTAAGTGAAAACAACAACTGACATACTAAAACCCCAAAAAACGCATTTGGATTCTGTTTAAACTTTAGGAAAACAATCCATGGTTCATTTTTGATGTTTACAAGTCAACCTCACCTCAATCCGAGCCTTGGTGTGGCCGGGACAACTCAAAGTGACTCACTTTTCTTTGAATTGGAAAACATTTTAAGTGAAAACAACAACTGATATACTGAAAACCGACCAAACACATTAGGATTCCATTGAAACTTTAGGAAAAAGATCCATGGGTCATTTGTGACGGGTAAGAGTCAACCCCACCTCAATCCGAGTCGTGGTGTGGCCGGTATCACTCTACGTGTCTCTCTATAGTTTAAAATGGACTTCATTTTAAGTGAAAAGAACAACTGACATACGAAAAACTGACCAAACACATTAATATTGTGTTGATACTTTAGGAAAAGGATCCATGGGTCATTTGTGATGTGTACGAGTCAACCGCGCCTCAATTTGAGCCTCGGTGTGGCCGCCACAACTCAAAGTGGATCACTTTTATTTGAAATGGAAAGCATTTTAAGTGAAAACAACAACTAACATACGAAAAACTGACCAAACGCATTCGGATTCTATTGAAACTTTAGGACAACAATCCATGGGTTATTTTTTATGTTTACGAGTCAAACCCGCCTCAATCTGAGTCGCGGTGTGGCGGGGATCACTCAAAAATGTCATTTTTTTAAATAAACCACATTTTAAGTGATAATAACTGGCATACGGAAAACCAACGAAACCCTTTTGGAATATGTTGATACTTTAGGAAAATGATCAATGGGTCGTGTGTGACGTGAACTAGTCAATCATACCTCAATACGAGGCATGGTGTGACCGGTACTACTCCAAGTGCATGTATTTTTTTTAAAATGGATATCATATATAGTAAAAGCACATGTATACGAAAAACCAATCAAATTATGAATTGAATTCCAAATTTCACATATAATTGTCATTTAAATTTGAAATTGAATTCTAAATTAATTTTAAAATGAATTCTAAATGAATTCTAAATGACTTTTAAAATGAATTCTAAATGAATTCTAAATTATGTATCTTTATAATTACGTTATGAATTCTGATTTAATTCTGAATGTGTATAGTTTCAGGATGTTTTATATGTTAAATGTATATGAATTTGTTCTGTATATGTATATGTTAGTTGGTTATTGCAGGTAAAGGAGAGGGATTGAATAATCACAGGTGAATGGAGACCCTGCTCCTCCCCTGTGCAAATTGCAGGCTGCTGTGCAAATTGCAGGCTGCTGTGCAATTTGCACAGCATAGGCTATGCCAACGGTTTGAAACTGTTGACATAGTCTTATAAGTAGGTTTATACCAACGGTTCATATGGAACCGTTGGTATAAACTCTTTCCCAACGGTTTCAAACCGTTGGGAAAAGATGTATAGTTGTCTTTTTCCCAACGGTTTTGAGTGAACCGTTGGGAAAAGCTAGAGATTTTGTTGGGTTTTCCCAACGGTTTACTTAAAACCGTTAGGAAAACATATACCAATGTAAACCATTGGGATAGGTTGATTTTTCTAACCTATCCCAACGGTTCTTTGTAAACCGTTGGGAAAACTTTTCCTAACGGCTTACTTCCCCACGGTTTGTAGAACCGTTGGGATTGATATTCCCAATGGTTCTGCGACCTTTACCAACAATTGTGAACCATTGGAAATCCTCTTTTTCCAGTAGTGTTGCTACAATTTTTGAAAGATATTCTTCCTAAAGACAATGATCGTCCAAATTCACATTATAAAGTGAATAAAATACCATGTTCTATGGGAGTAGGGTACAAAAAAATACATGATTTCCCAAATGATTGTGTGATAAATAGGAAGAGATATGAAATTCTTTTAGGGTGTCCTAAATGTGGGACGTCATGGTATAAGTTGAAAGAAAAATCACAGGCTGATTTAGAAGCTATAGAGACTCCCACCAAGACATTTTGGTATCTTCCTATAATTGCTCATTTGAAACGTTTATTTGTTAATTCACATGATGTGAAAAGGTTAAGATGGAATGTTGATGAGTGGATATGTGATGGAATAATGTGTCATCCAGCTGATTGTCCACAGTGGAAGAAAATTGATCACCAGTTTTCTACATTTGAAAATGAAGTTAGAAATTGTAATGTCCTGACCCAGCTCACCACTAAGACGGTGGCTGAACCGGTCACCACATGAACTCAATCATGCCTCCCCATATGCCAGAGGCTGCTGACTAGTAGCAAGGGTGTAAGGATAGTTAGTGGGGAGACTATACCCTCTTATCAGAGTTGTGCAATGATATAACAAAGTAAATAAACATCAACAGTGGAAGCAGTAATAACAATAATAAAGCAGTAGAAGACAGATTTCATATAAATGAACAAAAGTGGCCAATGCCAATTTATATAATGGATGAATGCATGACATGGTATTAATACATTACGGAAAGTAGTAAATAGTACAACATGCTTTTCAATACAATAAAATGTAGGACTCAAGTAAAGAAAAGAACTAAAATCCCAAAGGTGATCTCCACGAGCATCCTGAGCTCCAACTCAATCCTTTGATCCCAACTTATGGGTACAAGCAAACAACAACAATTAAGGTCCAATGCCCTAAGAATAAGAAAGTCTACTTAGGTACCCAATGTAATGGCGACCCAAGTAGGGTGTGAGATATAAATCTCAATAGGCCGGCACCACTGGTGTCTAGCCCAATCGCAACAGTGTAATATAAATTAAACAGTGTACATGCATGCATAAATAAAGAAGTACAAGGTAACTATAAAATCAAGTACCTGCTTCAGCCCTCAACTGGTGTCTGAACATGTAACCAGTTCATTAATTAAGTAATTACCATTTTATGTAAATCGGTCAAGTGAGGCACAACCAACACTAACATCACCTCGTGATAATATAAAATAGTGAAGGTTCTAAGATGTAACAAGGCAACTTGAAAATGATATCTGGTGAGGGAGTTCCAGGGTAATAACCAAGGTAATGTAGATCTCATAGAATACTAACTCAGTAGTATCTGAGTCTAATTAAGGGATAAGATTGTAATCTAAAGATCGTAATCCAAAGTATTCCACAATAAGACGCCTACCGAGTCCAAGGTGATCAACCAAGGTAAAATGGGGCTAAGTAATGATAGGTCTCTATGGGTTGTAACCATGTAACCTACATGTCAATGCTGGAACCAAGGAGTGTATCCAAGGAATCCTATAATAATGTAATAATAAACAAAGACCAAAGTCTAGGTGGGTATCAACCAAAGCAAACCGCATCCTTGAATCAGAATGGGATTCCCGAGTACCCAAGGTATTCTCCTCTCAGAATCCAAGGTGAGCTCATGTTAGCCCATCCCTTTTGATATGGAAATCATGTAGTAATTCATTTGGTCCAAGCCTTGCCTTCCATTGGTGTGGGTAGGTCAAGTAGAGTTGCATCCGTTTATTTATTAGTCTAAGACTTGTCTTCCATTAGTGTGGATAGGCCAAGTAACATTGAAACCATTTAATCAAGTCGTAGTTAATCATTAAGTTCAGTTGGTCCAAGCCTAGCCTTTCATTAGTGTGACAAATCCAAGTAGCATGAAACCATTTAGTAAAATCCATTGAGGCATTTTCAAAAGTCAAGGTCCACACTACTACCTTCCCTTAACATGGTAAGGGTTTCCACATACATGGAACCAATTATTCTCTCATGAACCCGAGTCCGTCCATGGAATTCCTACATGGGAATCCATGTATCTCCCAAGGTATGAGTATGAAATCCCATTGAGTCCATCCATGGAATTCCTACTTGAGAACCCACATGTCACCCAAGGTGTTATTAGCATTCAAAACATTTGTAAACAATTTAGTAATTTGACTTGAGGGTCAATCATTAAGCATTAACCATTCATCTAACTCAACTCATTCCATTTACCGAAACATGTCAATTTCATTTATAAGGCTTCAAGTATCCATGGAAAAGGTCAATTACCTATATGGGTAGTTCCAATAAAAAAACTAGACCAAAAACTTAAATGGTGCCCTGGTCCTTTAATCATTTAGAAAGGGAAACTCAGTGTTTCTAATGCCATTAGGTCCATGTTCTAAACATGTCGTGTCTCAACATAACATCGAGGCATAAGAATTATAAACACGAAAAGTCAAGCAAGCAAGGTCTAACCACTACTTTTTAGCTTGAAGGAAATGTACCTCCATTGTAGGGGTTTTATTATAAAATCATGATACTACTTATCACACAAATCATTTATCACCTTTAGCATTTCAAATATGAAACATACCAAATCGCATTTAAGATCATTCAATATAAATACTTCACTACATGGATTTAATTTCTAATAAAAGTGCAGTCAACAATTTATTAATGCATTTATAAAATTGAGGACTTAGAAAGGGACCCTACCTCAGGGTGGAACCAAGTCATCCACTTCAGCTCTTGAAGCTTTCTAACTAAAAGTAGCTACTCCCCCACTGAGTATATGCACCTTCACATACATGCAAGGACACCTAGCATCTATGCACACACCCACATGGCCATGGGCATGAGTAATAGGATCCTTACACATATTCTTATATGCATATATCAGTCGCCACTCACCTATGCATGCATTTTTATATATATACATGGGAACACCTATCCCCATACGTGTGTAATCACTGCCATGGATATTTACACATGTAACAGGGGAACCCACATACATATACTTACTTACCTATGCATATGGAGATGATTCACCCTTGACTTGGCGACTCGTAACCAACTAGTAGGGACCAACACACTACACATTTAACACTACAAACTTTAAAATAATTAAAGAGCGCAAATTTAATGGTGTAGGGCTAAGCAACAAAGGAAAACCCTCACCTTGGGTGTCGACGATGAAACAAATCGAAGTGAAACCACCCAGAATAGCTCAACGCCCTAACGATTTATTAAAAGGGAGTCAAAGACACATAAATATCTCAATACAAGAGGTGTGAAACCATTTAGTGGCATAAACTCTTACCTCATAACAAAACTGATGGACTAAAATCACCCGAAATGCCTCACCTTTGGCAGCGGTTGCCGGAACACGCACCCAAGGATCCCAAGAGACCTTCTGCATGACCCTAGAAGCAAAGAAAACCGAAAACGGATCAAACCTAAAGACCTAGGGTTCTACCAATTCTTATCGAGTGACGAAGAGGCTGATGTGAAACTAGAAGACGGAAGTATGGGGGTGGAGAGAACTCACTGTGATGGATCAAGCGAAGAAATGGGAGAAATTCTGCCAAAAACTGAAGGAGGGAGAGGAGGATGAGGTATGTGGTACGTGTGTTGAAGGGGAAAACCCCCTATGGGGTGAGTCATGAGATGAGGGAGAGGTGTGTGAGGTTTAATTTTTAATTTTAATTTAATTTTATTTTAATTTAAAATAATTAAAATCCTTAACAGGACCCGTCTGCAAGGTTTGACTCGCACGGGGTTCCAAAACGTGTGCAAACCGTGCAGTATCTACTGCCTCCAAGAAACACACCCCACACAGGCTAGGTGCATGGTTTAAAAAATCGTGCATAGCACATGTGTAAATCCACAACCCCTTTTAAATAAGGCCGCACGGTTACCTGCAGTGGGCCGCACAGTTTAACAGACCGTGCACAAACCGTGCACCCTCTATTGTCCTTTAAAACTTAAAGTTTTTTAGTCTGACACTCCAAAAAATTCTCGAGCCACTCGGGAGACTTCTCAGGGCTTCAACCAATCCCAAAAACGTCACCTAGGAGTGATCCAACTCTTGGAATCTCATTCTGAGGTCCGATTTTAAAAACTCCCCATCTAGTAAATGAAAAAGTTTAAAAACCTTCACACTTTTGTCCAGTTAAAAAACACGAGATTCTATAATCTACCCACCTTAAAAACTTCTCGTCCCCAAGAAGCCTTCGGGAACAACGTAAACATCATCCAACCTACAAGGGTCATGAAGTTTCGTTCAAACGATTTCATTGCATTCCCAATGCCCGATGCACCTTTAAGTAGTTTATAAGCACTCTGCACTTCAGCCTTTATAGCACGAGGCAACGTTCAAAATTCAACTTAAACATAGAAACAAATCTTACTTGAGCTCGTTTAGATAGAGATAAGATCACATCATAAACTTGATAAACACTCGACTGATGGTGCTTCCCACCATAGTTATTAGGGGGGGTGGGGCAATTCCAAGCCACAGTACCTCCGCCGTTGGAATTGTATTATAAAAAACGACACTGAGTGTTCTTACGACACTCCTAACATGATTTTGTTAAAAAGAAACAGTCAAATTCCAATCGAACTAACAGAACTGGTTGACCAAGATTTCTTAGAAGACACTACCAACCTTAAAACCCCACTTTCCTTAACCTGGAAACGTAATTTAAAATAACTCCTTACAACCATAAACATTGAACTAAGGAAGAGAGAATGAGTCGAGCCACTTGGCCAACATATCTCAAAGATGTCCAGCTTAGGCGGCCGACATAAAGCAAAAGGAACTACTAGAGTCCATGAGTCTGACCAAGGAATTCCTATGAGGGAACCCAAGAATCACCTAGGACTTACCAAGCCTTGATAAGAACCACACTTTAGCATGTAACACTGACAAAGATCATCCAACAAGTTCAACGACATTTAAAGATTTAACATGGGGTAAGACCGACACTCTCTTAGTGAATCAAGGATAATGTAAAGATAAGAGACATGCTTGTCTCTTAAGAAGAGTACAATAAGAGGATTTAAGATGGGGTTTTCTAGTCAAACACACCTAGAAACTGGAAGGAAAAACAGTCAAACCAGATCAAAGTTGTGTTGCAGAGCAATCACTGACATAAAACAACACTAGCAAGCCTCAAAGGCATTCATGATAACCCAACCATTTCCCAATGCCCCCCTTAGGTTGATCCCCTTCTACATGGAACAATAAATTTACTAGGTTCAAAACAACACTACCCACATTAGGAGTTTCCTAGCCGCAAAAGGAAGGAAAACTAACCGCTCCTAAGTGCACTAGATTATGACAACGAGACCAGCATGTCAAATCACCTGAGTCTTTCGAAAACCAGTCTAAGTATTGGGATGGAACTGATTCTTTAAATCTCAATTAATTCTACTTTGAAATGACCCGAGACTATACTTGACAGTACAAGAAGATTTGTTTCGGAGTTGCATGGCCTCATACGACTATCATCCTAGATGATGCCCTAACTAGTCATCCATTACTAAGAAAAGAGAGGGTCAAACGACCAATAGGAAGCCAACCATGACCAAGGCATGTCTAACCTATTGCAAACGAGCACTACTCGATGCTCAAGCCCATAAAAAGGTAAAGAAAAACATTACCACCCATTTGAACAAGGGCGTCACTATAAAACTAAAAGTCCTACTAGGGATAACAAAACTCGAATGACACAAAAAGTGAGAAAAGTCATAGCACTAACAAGTAATTTAAGTTATGAGGGTGCTACCTACCATGGGTTATCCCCTTATGAAGAACAAGTTTCAACCCTAAAATCGGGTCACATCAAACAAAAATCATTAGGCTCAAAAGCCGATCATAAAGTCGTTGCTAAGGAAAAGAATGCCTATAGAAATTACTCACGCTTCCATTCCAAGGAAACTCAAGAGAAGTCTGAACTGCCCTTTACACAAGGGTTTTAAATAGTAGAAACCACTACTGGTTTCATTTCCAAGCCTCTTATATTTAATCACATTTAATCTTTAATCATAAAAAGATTTAATTAAAACCTCAAGGTGCCATTTTTTTTCAAAACAAATCATAAGGTACTTGATTTTAATCAACATCCCAAAGTCAAAACAAGAAAATTTTATAAAACTTCCCTTTTAAACATTTACATTTATTAGAATTCCATCATAATAGTCAATTTAGCATCTAAATTCCTTTAATAATTAAGGCGACCAGCAAGGGTCCCATTAAGCCAACCTGGGTTCATTATCATGCAACCCAATAGCAGTTTCAAAAAAAATCAATAAAATTAAAGCACCCAAATGGGTAATCTCATAAAAACATTTCCCAATTGACCTACTTTTGTCCAGTTGCATTTTAAAATCTAACCATTTTGAATTTAGATTAAAACTAAACATCTTTCACATTTATAAGCATTTCACAAGGCATCATTTCATCACATTTAATATGGGTTGCCACTTCCTAATTCATGAAGTGACCACACACTTCATGGATTGAAATTTGGATCCCATTAATCGATACCAATGTCAATTTAGAGTTTAACATGACCAAACATAATAGTCCAAATTATATGGGTGGCCATCTACCAAACTGCAAAGCACCCATAAACTTTATAGTTTGGCATTTGGATCCCTTTAATCAAAACCAACTTACTTTAGCAATGAATTTGGCACCCTTTTTACAATGGTTCAATTACATGAGTTACCTTTTCCCAGCTATAAGGTGCCCATGCACCCTTCAACTGAAAACTGGCTCCTGTTATAACTGTAACCAATAACTTATCCTATGAAACCATTAAAAAATAACAAAGTAAGCTAACATGTCACTACAAGCAGCTAACACAAAGCAACAAGCTTAGATCATAGAAGCACAAAAATTTAATCATAGGAGCATGTTATAACAAGCAGTAAGCATAAAAGGCATGCTAATGTATTACCTAAATAGGTATAAATCTAAGCATGACATATCAATAAGGCACCAAATCATACTTAGCAGACAACCTACTAATGCAACTACATGGAATGGCATACATGCATGGCATGCGAATTTATAAGTGCCTAATATGGTGCATGTAATGAAACTTCCTTGCCATATCAGGCCAAAGAAAGTTTACAAAAATCCAAAAAACATAAGCAGTGGAATGTACACTAGTCACTCTAGGTGAAATCGTATCAATTATAACAACGAACAACATAAACAAAAATCCCAACCCTGGCCACTTAGTCATTCCTCGTATGCGGGGTGATCAGTCCCAAGCACAACTATTAACCAAGCATCGACACTTTCCTATTATCCTTTATACGAACCCAAAATAGTAAGACAAAAGGAAAAAACCAACTTTGATACTACTTTGTAACGTCCCGACCCGGCTCACCACTAAAATAGTGGCTGAACTGGTTGCCACATGACCTCAAGCGTGCCTCCTCGTACACCAGAGGCTGCCGACTAGCAGCACGGGTGTAAGGATAGTCAGTGGGGTGACTATACCCTCTTATCAGAGTTTCGAAGTGGTATAAAAGAGTAAATAAACATCAACAACGGAAGTAATAATAACAATAATAATGCAGTAGAAGATAGATTTCATATAAATGAAAAAAAGTGGCCAATGCCAGTTTATACAATGGTTGAATGCATGACATGGTATTAATACATTACGAAAAGTAGCAAATAATACAACATGCTTTTCAATACAATACAATGTAGGAATCAAGTAAATAAAAGAACTAAAAGCCCAAAGGAGATCTCTATGAGTATCCTGAGCTCCATCTCAGTCCTTTGCACCTAACTTCTAGGTACAAGCAAATAGAAACAAGCAAGGTCTAAGGCCTTGCGAACAAGAAATTATACTCAGGTACCCATTACGATGGTGTCCCGAGTAGGGTGTGAGATATAAATCTTAGTAGGCCGACACCATCGGTGTCTAGCCCAACCCCAACAGTGTAATATAAATTAAATAGCGTGCATGCATGCATAAATAAAGTAAGCAGTACAAAGTAACTACAAACTCAAGTACCTACTTTAGCCCTCAGCTGGTGTCTAAACATGTAACTAGTTCATTAATTAAGTAATTACCATTTTATATAAATTGGTCAAGTGAGGCATAACCAACACTGACATCACCTCATGATAGTATAAAATAGTGAAGGTTCCAAGATGTAACAAGGCAACCTGAAAATGATATCCGGTGAGGGAGTTCTAGGGTAATAACCAAGGTAACGTAAATCTCATGGAACACTAACTCAATAATATCTAAGTCTACCTAAGGGATAAGAGTGTAATCCAAGGAGCGTAATCCAAATCATTTCACAATAAGGTGCCTACCAAGTCCAAGGTGACCGACTAAGGTAAAATGAGGCTAAGCAATGACAAGGCCTGATGGGATGTAACCATAACACCTACATGTCAATGTTGGAACCAAGGAGTGTATCCAAGGAATCCTATAATAATGTAATAATAGACAAGGACCAGAGTATTGGTGGGTATCAATCTAATAAAATTGCATCCTTGAATCGGAATGGGGTTCCCAAGTACCCAAGGTATTATCCTCTCAGAATCTAAGGCAAGCTCAGGTCAACCCATCCCTTTTGATATGGAAATTATGTAGCAATTCATTTGGTATAAAGCCTTGACTTCCATTAGTGTGGATAGGTCAAGTAGAGTTCCATCCATTTATTTATTGGTCCAAGACTTGTCTTCCATTAGTGTGGATAGGACAAGTAGCATTGTAACCATTTAATCAAGTCATAGTTAATCATTAAATTCATTTGTTCCAAGCCTAGCCTTTCATTAGTGTGATAAGGCCAAGTAGCATGAAACCATTTAGTAAAATCCATTAAGGCATTTTCAAAAGTCAAGGTCTACACCACTACCTTTCCTTAACATGGTAAGGGTTTCCACAGACGTGGAACCAATTATTCTCTCATGAACCGAGGTCCGTCCATGGAATTCCTACATGGGAATCCATGTATCTCCCAAGGTATGAGTATGAAAACCTATGAGTCCATCTGTGGCATTTTTACTTGGAAACCCACATGTCACCCAAGGTGTTATTAGAATTCAAAACATTTGTAAATGATTTAGTAATTTGATTTGAGGGTCAATCATTAAGCATTAACCATTCATCTAAATCAACTCATTCCATTTACCAAAACATGTAAATTGCATTTATAGGGCTTTAAGTATCCATGGAAAAGGGAAATTACCTACATGGGTAATTCCAATATAAAAACTAGACCAAACACTTAGACGGTGCCTTGGTCCTTTAATCATTTTGAAAGGGAAACCCAGTGTTTCTAATTCCATCAGGGCCATGTCCTAAACATGACGTATCTCATCATTAAATCAAGGCATAAGAATTATAAACATGACAATTCAAGCAATCAAGGTCTAACTATTACTTTTTAGCTTGAAGGTAGCGCACCTCCGTTGGAGGGGTTTTATTATAAAATCACGATACTACTTATCACACAAATCATTTATCACCTTTAGCATTTTAAATATGGAACATGACAAATCAAATTTAATAGAATTCAATATAAATACTTCATTATATGGATTTAATTTCTAATAAAAGTGCAGTAAGCAAGTTATTAATGAATTTATAAAATTGAGGACTTGGAAAGGGACCCTACCTCAAGGTGGAACCAAGTTGTCCACTTCGTCTCTTGGATATTTCTAACTAAAAGTATCTACTCCCCACTGAGTATATGCACCTTCACATACATGCAAGGACACCTAGCCTCTATGTACACACTCTCATGGCCATGGGCATGAGCAAGAGGATCCCTACACATATGCTTATATTCATATACCAGTTGCCACTAACCTACACATGAATTTTTATATATATACATGGGAACACCTAGCCCTATAAGTGTGTAATCACTGCCATGGATATTTACACACATAACGGGGGGACCCACATACATATACTTACTTACCTATGCATACGCAGGTGAGTGACCCTTGACTTGGCGACTCGGAACCAACTAGTAGGGACCAACACACTACACATTTAACACTACAAACCTTAAAATAATTAAATAATGCAAATTAAATGGTGTGGGACCAAGAAACAAAGGAAAACCCTCACCTCGGGTGTCGACGATGAAACAAATCGAAGAAAAACCACCCGGAACAGCTCAATGCCCTAACGATTTATTAAAAGGGAGTCAAAGACACATAAAGATCTCAATACAAGAGGTGTGAAACCATTTAGCATCATAAAATATTACCTAGGAACAAAACTAGTGGACCAAAATCACCCGAAACACCTTTCGTTCGATGACAGTTATTGGAATATGCACCCAAGGATCCCGAGAGACCTTTTTCACCACCCCAGAAGCAAAGAAAACCAAAAACGAATCGACCCTAAACACCTACGGTTCGACCAATTCTTACTGGGAAACGAAGAGGATGATTTGAAACTAGAAAAGGAAGGAGAAGGGAAGAGAGAACTCACCGTGATGGATCGAGTGAAGAAACAAGAGAAATTCTGCCAAAAATCGAAGGAGGGTGAGGAGGCCAAGGGAGGCAATCCGTGCGTCGAAGTGGGAACCCCCCTTGTGGGGTGCATCGAAAGATGAGGGAGTGGGGTGTGAGGTTTAAGTTTTAATTTTAAATTCATTTTATTTTAATTTAAAATAATTAAAATCCTTAAAAGGACCCGTTCACACAGTTTGACCCGCACGGTTTTCCAAACCGTGCGCAAACCGTGCAGCGTCTACTGCCTCCAAGACACACACCCTCCACGGGCTAGGTGCATGGTTTAGGAAACCGTGCACAACCCGTGCACAAAGCCACAACCCCTTTTTAAACATGCCCACATTGTTACCTGCAGTGGGACGCATGGTTTAGTAGACCGTACACAAACCATGCACCCTCTGTTGTCCTTTAAAACTTGAAGTTTTTCAGGTCCGACACTCCTGAAACTTCTCAAGCCACTCGGGAGACTTCTCAGGGCTTCACTAAAGCCCAAAAACATTACTTAGGAGTGATCAAACTCTCAGAATCTCATTCCAAGGTCTGGTTTTAAAAACAACCCACCTAGTAAATGAAAAAGTTCAAAAACCTTCGCACTTTTGTCTAGTTAAAAAACACAGAATTCTACAGAAATCTCAAACTTGGACTGTGCATGGACGGAATGAATCCATATCAAAGCCTTAGTAGCACACATAGTCCATGGAATATTTTATTGGTAATTTAAAACTTATCTTCTAAATTTTGTATGAAGCAAAAATATGTCATGTTGAGTTTAATGATTCATGGACCAAAACAGCCCGAAAATGATATTGATGTTTTCTTGTCACCATTAATTGGTGATTTGAAACTGTTATGGGAGGAAGGTATAAGGGTGTATGATTCTTATAATTTGGAATATTTCCAACTACATGAAATGATTATGTTCACTATAAATAACTTCCCAGCATATGAAAATTTGTCTGGATACAGTGTTAAGGGGCATAAAGCTTGCCCGATTTATGAACAACATACTTCATATTATCAATTACATCATGGGATAAAAACAGTATACATGGGTCATAGTTTTTTTTACCTATGGATCAATCTTATATAAGATTTAAAAAGGATTTAAATGGCTCTCATGAATTTAATATTACTCCAAAACCTTTATCTACTGATTTTTATTTTGAGAGGGTATAAAATATTGATGTGATATTCAAAAATACACATAAATCAGGTAATGATAAAAATATTTGTAAGAAACAGTCAATATTTTTTGAGCTACCATATTGAAGATATCATGAGGTGAAACATAAAATTGATGTCATGCATGTGGAGAATAATTTCTATAAAAGTTTGATTGGAACATTGTTAGATATTAAAGGAAATACTAAAGATGTTTTGAATGCAAGATTGGATTTACTCTCAATGGGAATACATTTGGAGTCGGTTCCCACTCCCGATCGAAGGAGAACATTCCTACCCCTATCTTTTCATACCTTATCCAAGAGGGAGAAAATTAGGTTTTGTAAATGTATTCATGATATCAAAGTGCCACATGGTTATTCTTAAAATGTAAAAAATTTCATGTCTTTAAAGGATTTGAAGTTGACAGGTATGAAATCTCATGACTATCACGTCATAATGCAACAGCTCCTACCAGTTGCATTACGTAGAATATTTCCCACCCGTGTTAGAATGAATATCATGAAGGTGTTCTATTTTTTTAATTCAATTTGTAATAAGTTGATTGATTTGAATGCTTTGAATACTTTAGAGAATGAAGAGTTTTCTATAATTTTTCAATTAGAAATGTATTTTCTTCTATATTTTTTAGATATCATGGTGCATTTAATGGATTATTTGGTGCGAGAAATAAAGCTTTATGAACCTGTATATCTATGTTGGATGTATCATTTTGAAAGGTATATGAAGACATTGAATAGGTATGTTAAGAATCCATATCAACCTGAAGCATCCATTATTGAGAAGTATATTTTTGAGGAGGTTGTAGAGTTTTGTACAAGATATTTTTCTGTAGTGGAGTACATCGGTTCACCTACATCTCATCATGAACGAGTTAATTATGGGGGAAAGGGGATTTGTGGATTTAATGTAAAATCATTGATAGGTGAACAGATAAATAAGGTACATTTATACATCTAGAATAATATAGATTATGCCCAACCATATATAACATTGCATATTAATGTATTGAAACAAAGTCATCTAAAGAAGAAAGATATGTGGATTTTTAATGAGCATAAGAAAAAAATCATGGTTTAAAGAGACCGTGATTTGTAAACTAGATGCATCAAAAACATTGAGATGGTTAGTGGGCAGTTCAAATTTAAATTTGATAACACAGTCCAGGTATGGCATTAATGGCTATACTTTTCATACAAAAGATCAGGACAACAAAAGTGTGGTTCAAAATAGTAGTGTGTTGGCGTTTGTGGAAGCAATGATTTTTTTGAGTAAAAAGGACAAAAACACAATATTCGAATCAACTTCATATTATGGATTCATTTAAGAAATATGGGAGGTTTATTACATTAAATTTTAAGCTCTAGTGTTTAAGTGTAAATGGTTTATCAGTAACAACATTGTTTGACATTATGAATTTGGAACAACACTAGTTAATCTAAATAAATTGGAATACACCAATGATCCTTTTATCATGGAAACACATGAGAAACAAATTTTATATGTTCTTGATTAGTCCGATATGCATTGGTCTATTATTTTACAAGAAAAAAATAGTATGTTGGTGATGATAAAGTTGACGAAGATGCTGATTTATGTGAGATCCCTACTTCCATGGAACGATTAACAAATAATATTGATGAGCATGTCATAGACATGGTTTGTTCCATACAAAATGATCATGATGAAGGAATTTGGGTAAACAATCCTTTAGTACATTCCTAATATTACAGGAAACATATGTTTAATTATGGTTTACTTTTATAAATTTCATAAGTTAGATATTTTAATTTTATTTTATTTTTTAAAACACATATTATAACTAATAAGTTAATTTTTTTGTATATATTAGTTTGGTTTTGCCTACTTTTCCATGGTTACCCTTATGTAACTTATCTATTAATTAATTTTTTTGAAAACCAATTATTTTCAATTCAATATTTTAAATAAAAATATAAAATATTGTGTATTATAAAAAAAATATTTTTTTTTGTAAAAATGATTTATCACGTTGGTGAATTTTTACTATGTCATGTCATATCTCATTAATATTTTGTAGTTTTCATTCATTTAAGTCATTTAATCTCTCATTATAATATTATTAGCATTTTAGTTAACTATAACAAACATGAACAAAATTGTGTTACATTTAGTTTACTTTACTTTTTGTTTGATAATTGTTAATTTTTTATTTACATTTGTATGTAATTATTGGATTCATATATTTTTGTACTAATTGATGTTGCTTTGATTTGTAGGATAATGATAGATTAATCCTCTGATCCACCACATATTTCTAGAGATGATCATACTCACACCTCTGGGGAGGAACGTACACATGCTCCTATTGATGAGCCTCTTTGTCCTTCTTTATATGAGACATCTACTTCCACGGGGGTAAAGAAGAGTTTGAGGGTTGGTAAACGTGGCACCACACATTTACCAAAATTATCAGTTTCCCGTAGTTAGGAACATAGGATACCAATAGACTTTGATGGTAATGATATTCTAATAGGAACAAATTCAAAACAATTCAAGACTTTTATATTAGTAAAGGCTAAAAGCAAAGTTAGTATTTTGTTTGATGATTGATGAAGTGTTGACAAAGGGACATTATCATAATTATGGGAGACCATTTTGGTAAACTTGTTTGTTATTATTTTACTTATCTTGAAATGTTTGTAATAATATATATATTTTCCCCTTCTTATCATATGGCATATGATATACCTGATACTAGAGGAGTTAGGAGGAAATGTTTATTATTGGATGCTAGGAGATAGAGGGATTTTAAATCATCCCTCACATCACAGTTCATTTTTGGTAATAGATAACATGAAAATCCATGTGATATATATCCATTTATAGTTGAAAGATACATGAAAGTAATTTGTTGAAAGTAGACGATGACAAAGAGTTTTTTGTAAGTGCAATGTTACTTTTTTAGATGTTTTTTATATTAATGACCATGTTAATGATTTATTTATTCTTAATTCTTAATTTATAGTAATCAAAGAGATATCATTAGGATATTCAAGCTAGAAATGTATGCCCTCATACACTATCATAGGGAGGGTATACGTTATTGGAAGAACACATACTAGAAGAAAAAATTCAAAAGCTAAGAGCCGGGTCATCAGGGTCTGTAGAGGTTTCTCTTACTTCCCCCCGCTAAACATGAAAAATGGAAGAGGGCTTGGATGATAAAAAATGACAATATCTTATAGAAGAGTCAAGAGTTGTAGTTAATAATATTGTAAGATGTTTATTTATTTATTGAAGTTAAATCAACTCTTTATATATTGTGATTCATTAATTTTTTTTTCAAATATTCCATACATGATTATATTGAGGAGCAGGGAACATAGTGGGTCTTTATTTCTGAGTGTAGAAAGGATATTTTAGCCACAACATTGGGAAATCTCGAACACCCAGGGCGTGTACGAGGATACTTGACAAGTGTATCGGTAAGAAAAGTTTTTTCACATTTAGAAGATTCTTTAAAAGAGCATGTTTATAAAAAAATATAATATTTTGAAGCCAAAGTTCAGGACATTCAAATGATGATGGAGGATAGGATCAGAGCTTTGGTACAATTTATGTTTAAAGACATGCAGGGACAGTTTTGGCTTGCCGATCCAACTCCTCCACCTCCACCATCAAATCCCACTCCTCCTTCTTATCCTACTCACACATCTCTGCCTCTAGACCCCACTCCTTCTTATCCTACCCATACACCCCTCCTCCATAGCTTCCAAGTTAATGTGAGTTATATGTTGATGATCCTTATCATATTGTTGTATATGGGATGATATATTACATCAATGATACCATTCATCATCATCGTATTGAGATAGAGAATAATAGGGTAAATATATAGGATATTATAGATAGACCAACAAAAATACCATTTCTTATAAATGAGGTGAGTATAGTTGGACACAGTACCAATCATTTTTTAGTTTGTCCATATGGACTAATTTGACATATTTCCATATAGGTATGTATGCATTTTATATTTTATTTCATTTTTTTATTAAATTTGTTTTATCATTTTAAAGTTTATATATCTATCTAATTTTTTTCAGGAATACTTTAAAGGTAAATAAATACTGTATAGACAAAAAAAATCAAAGTATCACGAATTCATATACAAATTTTACTAGTCTTGATAGATTGTCAGTATACTCAAATTTTTTATTGAGAGTATATGAGATTTTAATTGATGTTTTTGTTTGTGGATGTGAAATAACTATGGGGATTTTGAAAACTAATATCATGGAGCTTGTAGTTGGAGATCAATTGAGCATCAACATGATGAATATTTTTTCTATGTAAGTTGATTAACAATTTTTTTCCATTCCTTTAATTTATTGAGAATTTATAATTATTCCTGCTTTGTATTAGGTATCTATATATAATTTGTATAGAGCATGTTAAGACAGATGTATATGTATTTATGGACCCATAGTTTATTTCTTCTATATCTTTAATAATGACTAATGCTGAAAGAACGTATTATCCAGCTGAAATATTTCAGAAGAATGTCATCATTTAGTGTTGGATGTTTCCATATCTTGAAGAGTATGAAACATTTTTTATCACAAAGTGTTATCTATCACTTCACATATTAACAACTCATATTAAATTTTATTTTATATCAGTGGTCATTGGATGTTGGGTGTTTTTTGTCCAAGAGAGAAGACATTGTACTGGCTATGATCTATCCATGGTGAAGTGAGAGAAAATTTTCAGAATGTATTGATCATGTAAGTTTGATTATTTCAATAATTTTTTATATTATAATGAATAAAATTTATTTTATTCATATTATTTTCAAAAAGGGCATGTAATTTCTTTAGAGATATGATAAGAAAGAAGAGCTCTAAGATCAAATTTGTAAAAGATAAGGTAAATTTTCATTTACAATTACTAAATTTTGGATATATTACTTAAAAATGTTATTTTTAATTAAAATATATTTGAAATGGTGTCATAAACATGAAAGTGGAAAAGAATGTGGATATTATGTTTTAAGATTCATGTATTAAATATTTTCAACTAGTTTAGTTACAAAGTTTCATAAGGTTAGATTTCTTTATAAATCTTTCCTTAATATTTCATATGCTGTATTAAAAATTTAATTCAAATGATTTCTATATTATTTTGTATCTTTTTGATAACCCACGACCATATAGTGCATAGGAGTTAAGACATTTACAAATTGAATGGGATAATAATTTTATAGGTTTGATTGATTTTTAGTTTATTTTTAATATACATTATAAATTTTAAAGTTAATTTGTAAGCGTCTTACTGGTTGTATGCTGCCTTTTCTGCTTGTTCTGTTTCTTTTGGCTGTTGTGGTGGAGTATGAATCAAAGTCCAATTTAAAAAAAAAATTGTTTTTCATGTCAGTTATTTAATAACTGATGTGAAAAACCAATAATAGATATTATTTTAAAACATAGGTTTTAGTTAACTGACATGAAAAAGTTATCTACAACGTCTCCTCCAATAATGACGCTTAAAAACCAACATGAAAAGGCACAACAAACCGATGTGAAAAATCATTTATGAACTAGTGTTTAAATTTCTCTTGTGTGTATTTTGTACATGGGTATTTACATTATAGTCATGAAATGAATATTTTTTTTATTGTTATGTGACTTAAAATGATGTGGAATATCCTTGTGTTCATTAGGATATATTTCATAGGCATTGTGTATATTTTTGGAACATAGTTTATAGTTATTTATTTTAGGATTAGTGATGGTTAATTTATTCTCACATGCTTAATTTTATTCCTCAGTACTCGTGCTAGCCTTAGGTGATTTGAAAGCATGTTTAAGGTATTGTGGTGATCCTGGCTAGACCAAGTGATCTAAACATTGTTGTTATAAATGGTATTGGAGCAATGTTAAGTAGTCAGGTTAGTGGTAGTCAAAAGACGGGACTATAGAGACTCAAGAAGTAAACTATATATATTAAGACAACATAATCATGGTAGATGCTTGAGTCTCCAAGGGAGTCTAGAATTGTATGAGACCAATCAGCCCTTGAGAGGCTGTATTTGTTTATTTTCCTATGTTTTGATACTGTGGTGTTTTTTACAATGATGTACATGAAAAACAACATTATTTTGGGTTATAATTTGTGTGAATTGTTTTGGTTAATTATAGACCACTAAAGAAGTACTCATTGTTTTCCTGGATAGCCACCAGTGGTTATAAAATTAACTAAAATATATACATGTTTAATTCCAATGATTTTTTATTATTTTATTTGTTATGTGTTTTTATTTATTGATTGATTTGTTAGTTGATTACCTGAAGGGTGACTATATTGGATGTGTGTTCCTTGCAAACTATTCTCATAAAATGAAAAGATTTATTTATCATGGATTTTTTTAGTTTTGTGAAGTGTTTTTATGAGAAAATGTTTTGAAAGTTTGGATTTTAAATTTCACCAGAAATGAATTTTATAAATACTTAGGTAGCTGTAATTAATTTTTATTTTTATTTTTTTAAAATGAATTAACGATATTTAACATTCCCTTTAAGGAAATTATTTTTTGAATTTCTTTAAGGAGAATTTGAGATTCTAAAACTTATTTTGAAATAACATTAACATGTTATAAACACTGTAACGTGATATGTTAAACATTTTCAATTGTGTTTTATGAAAATCCATGGAAATTTATGAGTTTTAAATTAAATAAATTAAAACATATTCTATGGATTTCCCTTTATTATGTATTTAGTTATGAGAGCATGTTTTATTAATAATGGTTGACAGGGCATTGATAACATGTTTTGGTTTTGTTTATGTAATGAACCAACCTAGGTCAACCCGAAACATCACCCAGTCAACCCAACACAGGGCCCGAGGCATGTTCTTGATCACTCCGGGCTAGAGAAAAAAATCATGGTATCAAAAGTGAACACATGATAATGATTTCACCATCAAGAAAACCAAGATCAACAATTATTCTAACCAAAAGTCTGACATGAGGTTCTCACGCATTGGACAACCATGACAAAATAAATAGATAGATACAAAACAAGTTCCAACCAATCATGGAATAAGAATAAGTATAAAAAAACCAAATATTTTTATAAATAATATGTTCTCATATAAAATAATCCATTCTATACAAAGCTTTTACAAAACCAAAACAAGGAACAAGACTAAAACAAAGTAGGAGACCAGAGAGGCTGATACACCACATGACCCAACTGGTTAAAAAAATGTGTGAGACAAAGCCCACCACTACCATGTGACTCCTAAGTCACCACAATGAACCCAACAACACCTACTTCAGAATGGAGAGTGGTAGCCAACAAACCCTCAAGTCATAACCTGACAACCTATAGAAAACATAAAGACTGTATACCCTCCAATGTGAGTATATAGGGTGTGATTCAAAGGTTAGTAGGATACCAACACGAGTCCATTACATTCCTTTTTATAAATAAACCAATCCCACTAGTTTTAAATTCACATAAAAATAAGTTTTAATTTCCTTTAAACAAAACAAAAACAAACAAACAATGCCTTATATCTTTTCCTAAAACACACCTTTTATAAAACATGCCTCAAAGAGGCTTTACCAAGGTAAAGTCATTTCAAAATCCAACCTTTAAAAAAAATTACATTTTAAAGAAACCAATTTAAACCTTCCCTTTCCATTTAAAATGTCAATTTTGAAAAAAAACCATTCACATAGGTTTAGTTTTTTTTCAAAATAAATATTTCACAAAGGCTTGCATTTAAATCCACCCCTTTTTTCCTTTAAAGCTTTAACACTCACGCTTATCAAATATGAGTAAAGAATAAATATAAATACTTAATAAAATTCAAATCCATTTAAGATAATATAATAATGATAATAAACCAATGGAGAAAAAATAGTCAACACAAAGACTAAATCACAAGAAAGATCAATACATCAAAGCACGCTCCACACAAGCAATAAAGAACACACATGATAATAATCAGTAAAGAGGCATAACATAGATATATATCATGAGTAAACCCCTCGGGGACTAATGAAATAAGTAATAGATGTGAGAAAGTGTAACCGATTGTCGATAGGTTAACGGTCTCACAACCCACCACCCGAATCACTCTCAACTAGTCTCATCAGTGACACCCCCTAGCCACTTCATAACATTCAACTAGGGGATACTAGATAGTGTGTAAATATAAACCAGAATATCCAATATCCCTTATATCCCCACTTAGTAGCCTAGTGTTTCTCATATCATAGATAACAATGGTTAACCACTACCAAGCCAACACCAATCACATGACAAACACAAAGTCCAAATGAAATATAACATAACAATCATATAAATCCCACCTCCAACACACCCCTTTCAATATGATCTCCAAACCAAACCACATAAACATGAATCAAATTTCATATAACTAATATCACATGCATGAAATCATAAATAATGGGTAATAACAGGCTCAACTAGGGTGTAAATGATCAATCAATCAAATGGCATCACACAAGGTTCCAACCGAGCCTTCTCTTTATACATAGATATTATATGCTTTGGAAATCCCCTTTTAAAACCATTCAGAACCCAAACAAAATTCCAAGGTAAATGAAACATCACACCAAAAACAATCAAAGTAAAAACTTTGAAAATCATTTTTCAAAATTACATTTAAAAATAAGGTAAATTTTAGAAAACACATGAATAACATCAAAGTATCAATATACTCAATCAAACAAAGGCTTCATCCAAAAAAACAACCTAAGAGGGCACACAAGCCTATTTTCAAAACTTTTAAAGCCTTATAAAACATGAAAAACCAAATCTATAAATTCCAAAAATCACCATGAACTAATCATTTTTTCTCATGGAAAACCATCAATGACATTTCATCAAACACTTAATATGCACAACACACCATTTTAAAACAAAATGCCATTAAATCTAAAAATTCACCCATTTTTTCTAAAGTAAAAACCCAAAAAATCATGGAAAACCTTTTATAATTAAAACTAGATAGCATATACATCATTAATTTAATTAAATAACACATTTAAAACACCAATAATTCATGGAACTCTTTAATAACAGGAATATGAATGGAAACACCCACATCTAGTGGTGCAACCATGCCACCTTCAATAAAAAACATCAAAAAAGGCCTCAAGAGGTGGCTCATAAACCTGAGAAACCAAAAACCCCAATTAGAACAACCCTATACAAAAAAAACTAGCCACCCATGGCCACTAGGATCCGATAGGATTGAATAAAATGGAAGAAACATGCAAGATAAGGAATAAAGAGCCCTTACCCTTCGATCTGAATGAGATCCCACCATTAAATCACTGCAAATTCACCTTATATGGGATTGGGAAGAGAAGAAAATCCCTTGGGAGGTGCCTAGGTGGGGGGAGTTTGAATGAGGTGGTTTATGGGAAAAGACCTAAATAAAAACAAGGAGAAAAGACCAAAATGCCCAAACTCAAGAAGGTCAAACTGTTTACTCACACAGTTTACTAAATCATGCGGGGAGCATACAGTCTCCACTATCCAAGAAATTCTAGGTTGCACGGTTTAACCACATGGTTTACTAAACCATGTGGTGGTCGTGTGATCACCACTGTCCAAAAACTACAGGTGGTGCACAGTTCGTACTGCAAAGTTTCTCAAACTGTGCACCTAACTGTACAACCTTAGAAAAGTTCAAAAAACATAAAATTTTCAACCAAGTAAACCCCGAACTTAAGTGAGAAATTAACCATATAAGAATAATTAGAAAAATTTATTTTTAGGGTGTCATAGTTTTATTGATATATTGTTTTGTTTGGGATTCTTGTTTTGATAATTAGATATTTCTTTCATGATAACACTAAGTTTTAATTGAATAAATTTGATGTGATTTTTCATGATGGGGTATTTTATAAAATATTTTAGGGTGTTTGTTTTAAATGACTTATTTTCATTTAATAATTATTTTTAAAGGTATTTAATAAACACAAAGTATTTATCATGGTTTTTATTTCAAAATCTCACTTTAATGGTTTTTAAAACTACTTAAATTGGTTATCAAGGCGTGTAAATGATTTTGATTTAAACTTATAAGATTACAAAGAATACATATGTTTTTTCAAGTTTTTATTTTCACATTTTTTATGTTGGAACTTGTGTGTAATTGTTGTGTTATTTTAATCTCTTTTATACTTTAAAATAGTTTTATAGGTGTTTGGTTATGGCATTGATGTATATCTATATGATTTTTGTTTTTAATCATTTTTTTAAAAAACTACTAATTAGAGGTGTCAATTAATTTTTAAATAATTTAAAAAATCATTTTAATAGAATAATTTTATGTTTTGAAGGTGGTGAAGTTTAATGTAGCTTGGGTGGATTTTTTAAAAGAAATTTTAAAGAGGGAAAGAGTATTTTTTAAAAAATAAAACCTATTTGGTGAAGTTAAAACTATTTTTATGATAAATAAAGTTGGGTTTTTGATGATGGCTTGAAATAAATTTGAGTTTAGTTTATAATGATTTTAAAACAAGACTAGTATTAAAAATACATGCAAGTTAATTATGTACTTTAATGTGTTTTTTGGGGAATGATTGTATTTATTTTTCATTGGATCATCCTTAGATTATTTTGAGGTATCATGATTTGTTTGGGTGAGTGTGTGTTTTCATGATTATTTAAAACTTAAAATTTTTGGGCTCATTCAAAATTTTGATTATGATTTTCTAGTTAATCTTAATTGGTTTAGAAAATGATTTAATTTCATGGGAAATTGTTTGTTTTTTTATAATAATAAAATCTTAGTTTTGTATTTCCTTCATGTGTGTTAAAATTGTGTAATGTGAAATGGTTTGAAAATTGATAATGATTAATCTACATTTTTTAAGAAATGGTCCATCAAATTAATTATAATATAATTAATTGCATACCATAAAATTAATTTTCCCAACTAAGTTAACACAATAAATTATGATCTACATAATTAATTATATTGATGAAAATCAATCACTCTTGCATTAACTCTCTTTAATCAATGGAGATAATTGGAGTGAGTTCTTGATGAACAAACCTACTATAAATATTAATCCCCTTGCACTCAGTGGACATAAAGAAAAATACATCATCTACATCCCCCGTGCAGAGTGTGAAAGACATTTAGGTTTCGATTCCAATTTTCTACATTTATATACAATGGTTAGAGGTAAGTGACAATTTAATTTCATTAAAGGAATTAAATGATTTTGGAATTATTTTTTATAAATTATCCAACATTTGGTATCTGTAATATCCTATAATTTTAATATATTTATGTCCTTTAAATAAATGTTTTAATTAAACAATATTTCTATAATTAAAACAAACTGAAATAAATTTTAAGAGAACTTGATGAAAATATGTTTAGACACTCACTTAACATTTTAAAATATATATTCTAATTCTATATCATTATTTCTAAAGGTAAAAACTAATCCCCTTTGAAGTTATTTCATAAATTATAAGTCATTCTTAATAAAAATGCATTTAAAGTGCAAGTAATTTTTAATCACATAAAATTAATTTTATTTTATTATGAAATTTATAATTTAATCAAATATATGTTTATAACTTATGTGGGTAATATTCTAATAAAATTGAGTGATGGCTTATAACTATTGATAAATATAAATTTAGAATATTTATCATGACATAGAATGTATTTGTATAAAATGAATATAATAAGAATTAAATGAGAAGATGAAATATATTAATATGTTAAGAAATTAATGTATCATATGATTTTTAGAATTAAAATTATTAAATTATGAAATTTAATAGTTAAAATTTTATTATGCATAAAAATTAAATCCACATAAGGATAAGTTATGGGTTTCAAGCCCTATGTAAAGGTAGCATTTGTTTCAAAGGGATGCGTAAGGGTAAAGAAAAAGAACCAAAACCTACGTAAGGGTATAAACTCAATTTTGTTCTCATGTAAAGGTAAGACCCAATGCTATGTAAGGGTAGGTACCTGACTATGTGCTCATGTAAAGGTAACTACACTGCTACGTAAGGGTAAACCAACCAAATGAACAACTATATAAAGGTACCACACCACTATGTAAGGGAACACCAAGTTACATAAGGGTAAGAAAACTCCCACATAAGGGCAGTGTCACTTGCTACGTAAGGGTTAGGACCGCTATGTAAGGGTACTAACCTCACTTTCATAAGGGTAACACACCCAATACATAGGCTATGTAATGGTAATCCCTGCATTTAAAATACCGCATAATGGTATCATGCTACTTACGTAAGGGTAAACCCACTTCACATAAGGATACAATGACTCTCATGTAAAGGTAATTCTAGTTTCAAATCTTGTGTAAATGTCACAATATATCTACGTAAGGGAAGTCTTCCTAAAACAGAACCCACGTAAGGTTCTTTAAAAATTCTTGTAAGGGTGGGCAACACCTATGTAAAGTTCAGCCCTACAAATCAAATCACACATAAGGGTAAGCCCAAGCATATGTAAGGGTAGCACACACTACTGGATCTATGTAAAGGTAAACACCATTCCACATAAAGGTAATGATAAATCCACATAAAGATAAGCACACACTCTTAAATTTAAACCTACTGTCATGTCATCTTCTTCCTCGCGTGAAACCTTCAGATAAAATCAAAGAATATATATATATATACACACGCACACACATATATTTAATATTCCATTATTATATCGATTTACATGTTGATTTTGTTGACATAAAAGAATAAGATTACTAAAACCCGATGCAAATATAAATATCGACATTTATAACCTTATAATAAGTTTCTAGTATGCTCTGTAAGCTAGAAAAAACTCTACCACTCTCTAAGCTTCGTGTTTGGAGGCTTTTGGATTATTAAATGGTCAGAGTTAGAAAGTAAAGATCTCTTCATGATCTGAAGTGTGGATTTTTGTGGATGTGTACAGCTATGCATGATTTTACCCATGAGTTGGAGATAGGGTTATTTTATAGAGGTGTCATATAGTGATGTATTGGGTGAGAAGGATAGTGATAAAAATTATATTTTATGTAAACATCATTTTAAAAGAGATTTTATCAAATCTCTATAATTAAGTGGACGAGGAACTATTTTTTAATATATATATAATATTTAAATATGAGTATACTGTAAAGGTTGGCCATCTAAAGGGAACTATTCCTTTGGGTTATACTATAGTGACCCAAACCTCTTACACATATCATTACTTGATTTTAAGCATATTTAAACTTCAAATTACAATCCAAGGATCGTAAAGTCTAGTGACATGGAAGACTAGGTGCATAAAATTGAAAACATGGGACTAAATAAAACATTTATTTACTTAATATTCATAAATAGATCCTAACTTCCATTGCACTCAAACATCTTTATAGGATAACATGAAAAAAGGAATGATTTAAAAATCACAGTAAGGGAATAAACATAAGAATAAAGCTTTATCACATGGGTTAGAGGGCATGACATAATGATATAAAAAGACATGGAACATATGGAATCATAACATATAAACATGGGATCATATAAACATGAAGTCATAGTAATGTGGAATCAACATAAAACATGGCTTTATCATGACTTAAGGCCTTTTTTACATAGATGAGCACAAGTTAAGGTTAACTACCATGACTATTGCACACGGTAGTACGAGTCAAGGCTAACTGCCAAGATCGTTGCACATATCATCTCATGAGACTCAACTTTACCCAATGCATGGAGCGCTATTTGGGTGCACTCATCATAAAATGTTCATGAATATTCTTTCCACATAAATAATCATACATAATCAATCATACATAAACATAAGGGTACTCATGGAAAGAAATTGGTATCATAATCATGTCATAAAACATAATAAATGGGCATATCATACAAGTGTACATGAAAGAAATGAATTAGAACATGCATGGAAATTAATAAGATAAAATAGGCATATATAATGGTAAGTTATTTAAAATATAATTGATAACATGTAAAAAGTGTATTTAAGAAATTTTAGCATTAAAACATTTAGTGCGGTTTTAAGGAAAATACTACAAAGCATTTAAAATAGAAAAGAGAATAATATTTTATATAAAAACAAAAGTAGACCAAGAAGGTTTTCATAAGAAAAATAATGATTTTATAAAAACAATGGTGGCTTAAAATATATGATAGAGTGTACTTGAAATTGGGTAATAATTCAGAAAGTTCCCTTAAAATGAGTTTGATTATCACGAAGTATTTAGGTGAAAATCATTTAAAAAAATATGTATATCCTTGAAAGAGAATGATGAATGGATCTTGATACATGAGTTTGAAGCATATAAATAGTATTTAGAATATGTAAATAAAAATAATAGATAAATTCATTTGGTTAAAAATAAAGATAGAGCAACCCAAAGGAATAATGGAGGATCGGGTAGAATCCCTTACCTTAAGTACAATGTTGTCCTTCACTTGATCTTAATGTCATGGATAACCAAATTACATTGATTAATTAATATGTAAAAAAAATTATACATGTAATTTATTTAGTATAACCTTATTAAGTTAATTAATGATCTTTTTTTTGGTTAAGAGGTTCAATTTCATTGTTTTGGGAGTGTTTTTTTCCTTGGTTTTCATGATTGGTTTACTTATATACATGTAAGGATAAACATGTAAGATGAGAATGATTGTCCAGAATTGGGGTTATATGTTATTAGAGAACATCTAGAAGATTAAATGGTTATAAAATTCATTTGGTTATGAGTGAGAAGAGGTGAGGATATAAATGAAAACAAAGGAACATGAAAAGAAAAGAAAAAAAGAAAGAAAATATGAATTTACCTCTTGAATATATCTTCCTTGAGAGCCTCTTTAGGGGAGAGGTTTTGATCTTTTTATGAGAACAAGAGATGCTGGAAATGGTAGATTCTTTTAAGGATATATTTTAGTAGAATTTGGACTAGTAACAAGTCTTGAGAGGTGTGGGGAAAGGAGGTAAAGAGGGGTGATGTTTATAGTGGAGGGGGGGGGGTTTCCCATTATTTTAATCACTAGTTTAATATTTTTGCTCAAGACTATGAATAGTATTGATTATTATGAACAAAAATAGTAAAGAGAGAATGTGAGTTTGAACCAAAGGACATTTACAACATCTATGACTCAAGCATGATGTATAAATTCATTTATTTAGCATTTATTGTAAATTATTGTATTTTACTATTCACCAAAAATTCAAGTATTTTAGAAAAATCCAAAAAATTCACCCCTGCCATTTTAAAACATATAGAATTCAAAAATGAACTACATTTTATGAAAATAAATTTCTAGATATGAGAAATTTATTTTTTAATTAAAATCATAATTTACTTGAAAAATACAAATTTTAAAATTAAAACTGTTTTTCTAACACTTTGAAAAATTAATTAAGGTCTCTTAAAATTATCTTATAATCATAAAACATAAAAATATTAATTTATGAATACATTTTAGGAAAATATATTTTCTTTTAAATTATTAAATTAATTATAAAATTGTAATTAAATATACATGTCTTACAAAAATTCCAACACTTAATTAATAATTTTTAAAATATTTATTTACTTATACTATGATATAATTATATCATATTGACAATTATAAGATGAATAAATTTTATTAATACTTTCATTGGTGAGTTTACTATTATATTGGTTGGTTTACTATTCATAAGGGTCAAATTACTATTCCAAAGGTCAAGTTACTATTTCATCGGCACATGTTCCTTGACTTCTAGAGATACCTTTTATTTCACTCATTATTCATTTATAAGGTTTGTATTGTGTTAAATAATTAATCTTATATGATTATACTATAATACATAATTATAATAAGGGAATTTCATTAATAAAACATTGAGTCGTTACATTCTTCCCCCCTTATGAAATTTCACCCTCGAAATTTCATTTTAAATTCTAAGTTGTAAACAGGTGTGGGTACTTTTCCTTCATTGCTTCCTCTAGTTCCCATGTTTCCTATTCGTACTTATGGTTCTGCCATAGTACTTTGACCAGGTGAGTAGTCTTGTTACATAGAACTTTATTTCTACGATCCAAGATCTTCACTGGCTGCTCCTCATAAGAAAGATCATTCTCCAACTGTACCACCTCTAAAGACAGTACATGTGAAGGATATGGTATGTACTTCCTTAAGAGGGATACATGAAATAAATCATGTACTTTAGACATGGTATTTGGAAGTGCTAGTCGATAATCCATAGCTCCAACACGAATAATGATATCAAAGGGGCCGATGTACCTGGGACTTAGCTTTCCTTTCTTCCCAAATCTCATGACCTTCTTCCATATAAATATGTAGAGGAATACCATGTCTCCGACTTTAAAATCAAGGTCTTATCGAAGATTTTATGCATAACTCTTTTTTTTGACTTTGGGCTGCCATGATATATTGTTGAATGGTTTTCACCTTCTCTGCCATTTATTCAAACATTTTAGGTCCTAGAAGCTTACATCACTAACTTCATCCCAGCACGTTGGTGTTCTACACCTTTCCCCATAAAGGGATTCATATGGTTCTATTCAGATGTTGGAGTGGAAACTATTGTCTTTGGAGAATTTGACCAGTGGAAGATGCTGGTCCCATCTTCCTTTGATATCCATAGAACACGCTATCAACATGTATTCTAATGTCTGAATAGTTTTCTCATATTGGACATCAGTTTGAGGATGATAGGTCGTACTGAAGTTCAATTCAATGCTTAGAGCATATTGGATACTTTTATAGAACTTTCAGGTGAATCTCAAATCTCTATCAGATACAATAGATAGTGGTACTCCATGCAGCCTTAACACCTCTTTGATATACATCCATGCAAGTTGATCCAATGAGAAGTCCTCTCGAATTGCGATAAAGTGAGTTATCTTTGTAAGACGATCCACAATGACCTATATAGCATTGTTTCCTCTAGATTTCCTTGGAATTCCAGTGAAAAAGTCCATGGTGATGTTCTCCCACTTCCATGTTGGTATGGGTAGTGGTTGCATCATCCCATTAGACTTTTTCCTTTCGGGTATTCACTTGCTGACATACCAGGCACTTTGATGTATACTTAACAATCTTCTTCTTTATATTGTCCTGCCAATAATTCTCCTAGAGATCTTGATACATCTTTGTGCTCCTTGGGTGAATAGAGAAGGTTTATCTATGTGCGTCATTCAGAAACTCCTTATCTATCTCTGGATCATATGGTACACTTAATTGTGACCCAAATCTTACAAATCCATCCTTTTAAATCTTGAACTCAGAGGATTTCCCATTTTTGATAGCTTCCACCATTTTCTGAATTTCTACATCATTTCTTTGAGCATACTTTATTTTCTCCATGAGGGATGGTTGAAAAATCATTTGAGAAAGGATTGATGATGTTCCTCCCTTAATGATTCTCATGTCTATCCTCTGAAAATCTAAGAATATTGGATCATTTTCAATTCTCATCATGGATGAAGATGTAGGATCCTTTCTACTTAGAGCATATGTTATCTTATTTTCCTTACCGGAATTGTAGTAGATTGATCAGTCACAATCCTTGATAAGATCTAACCATATTTACTAGCACATATTAAGCTCCTTCGGTGTGAATATATATTTGTGACTCTTATGATCAATATATATCTCACACTTCTCCCCATAGAGATGATGTCGCTAGATTTTCAATACAAAGATCATATCTGCCAACTCCAGATCATGCGTGGAATAGTTTTTCTCATGGATTTTAAACTGTATTGAGGTATAGGCTATAACTTTATCATTTTTCATTAGTACACAACCTAAAAATTTCTTTGAAGCATCGATGCACACCACAAATAGTTCTCCACTTATCGGGAGTGTGAGTACTGGCGTAGTGATAAGCCTCTTTTGAGTTCCTTAAAGCTTTCCTCACATTCTTGAGTCCATACAAACTTCACTCCCTTCTGTGTCATCTTGGTCATTGGGTTCTAAAATCGTGAAAAGTTCTCCACAAATCTTCGGTAATACCCAACTAGACCAAGGAAACTACGGATCTCCGTTATAGATGTTGGCCTATGCCACTCTTTGATTGGCTTTGTCTTGGAAGGGTCTATAGATATCCTTTTACTGGTGATACAATTCCCTAATAATGATACTTCCTCCATCTAGAACTCACATTTACTATACTTTTCATATATCTTCTCCTTTATCAAAGTATTTAGCACGCTATTAAAATGCTTCTCATGTTCCTCCTTGCGCTTGGAGTATATCATAATATCATCGATAAAGACCACCAAAAATTTGTCGAGGTAATCTTTAAATAATCTATTAATTAAATCCATGAAAATTTTTGGAGCATTAGTGAGTCCAAAGGGAATCACTATGAACTCATAGTGTCCATACCTCATTCAAAAGGCAGTCTTGGTAATATCTTACTTCCTCACCTTTAATTAGTGATATCCTGACTGAAGGTCCACCTTAGAGAAATAACTGGCCCCATGAAGCTGATCAAACAAGTCATCTATCCAAGGTAGGGGATACTTGTTCTTTATAATTATTTTATTGAGCTCACAATAATCAATGCATAGGTTCATTGATCCATCCTTATTCTTGACGAAGAGGACTGGCGCTGTGGTGAAGCACTCGGGTGTATAAAACCCTTCTATAGATTCTCCTATAACTAATTATTCAACTCTTCTAAATCTATAGTGGACATTCTATAAGGTGTATTTGATATAGTCCAAGATCCAAGAATAAGTTCAATTGATAACTCAACCTCTTGATCAGGAGGAAGACCATGAGACTCTTTAGGGAATACATTAGTGTAATCCCTCACGATGGGCATGTCTTCAAGCATGACTCTCTCCTTTGTATCAATCATTTGAGATGAATATGCTTAATCATAAGGAAACGATATCCACACTTGAGATGATGATTCTAAAGTAGATTCATCTTCCACCTTACACTTGTACAGGATTGGAGGATGCTCTGAGATGTAAAGAGTGATATCCCTTTCTCGATAGTTGATGTTGTATTTATATAAAGATAGTCAATCCATACCCAAGATAACATTGAACTCCACTAAAGTAAGTATGATGATATTTTATGGGAGGTTCAGTACATAAATGTTAACCGAGGAAGAGTTATATACTTTGGATGAAATAATTGATCCATTTGCTGTTCTCACAGATAACTCAACCTCTAAATTTTGAGGTGGTGTTTGAATAGTTCTACTAAAATTACATGATATAAAAGAATGCATAACACCAGAATCAAATAGAACGTTCACTATTATTTAATGAATAAATAACATACCTATCACCACATCATTGTCCAGCTCTACCTCAACAGTAGTGATAACATAATCCCTTCCTTGTTTCCTTGGAGGTTGTTGTTGATTGCCTCCGGCAACCCTTGTCTTAGGGATTTTTTTTTCATAGTTCCCATGTTCCTTGTAGTTAAAACAATTCACTATTAGTTGAGTGTTGACATGAACTTTCCTTTCCTCTTCTACATTAGTGGGATTCTTCATATACATTCAGCAGTTTTTAGCCAGATGTCCCATTCTTCCACATTTAAAGTAATTCTTGGTTCCCTTTAGATAGTTCCCAGGATGATTCTTCCCACAGTTTTGACATGTGGGATGTTCGATCTTCTTTCCATCATGGAATTTATTTTCTGAACCATTCATATTAAATTCCATTTTCCACTTTTTGTCACTAGGACCATAAGACCATTGAGATTATTTGATCTCCATTTCAACCTTGAGGGCACAATGAATAATATTCTCATAACTGTTGAAGTCTCGAATCACCAACACTTTCCATATACTCATCTTTAGTCCAATAAAGAAGCGATCCACCTTGCTTTTGGTGTTCATAACAAATCCATAGGCGTACCTTTCAAGCCTTGTAGATTTTTCTTCATATGCCCCTATTGACTCATCTTCCTTCTACTTGAGTTCGAGGAACTCTCTTTCCATCTTAAGATGGAGGGTTTGAGGAAAATATTTATTTAAAAACATTTTCTCGAATTCATCCCAATCCATGGAATCAATTTCCTCTTGGGACTTTATTCTTGATCAGTGTCCACTACTGATCAGCTTCCCCATCAAAATGATAGACCACCAGTACGACTTTCTCTTCTTTTGAGCATTGGAGGATATATAATATCTTTTCAATGGAGTTAATCCACTGTTCCATGAGGAGAGGATCAGAAGATCCACTAAAAATAGGAGTCCTTTTCCGCATTAAGGATTCAATGACGAATTTCTATTTCCTTGGAGGAGGAGGGCGTTCCACATGATTCAAGTTATTATTAATAACTTGAGCCAGTTGAGCAAGTACTATCATAAATCTTTGAGCAACTATTCCCATCATATCCAATATATCATTAGGGAAATTTTCACATTACCTATCACATTGATTGTTGGAACATGCTATTCTATTTCCCTCCATTAACTAAGAAAGATAACAAACAATTAGAGATCTTGAATAATTAACTAATAAGCATAAAAAGGAACTTTAAATATAAAAGGATAAACTCTTAAAGGAAGAGTATATCCTAATTTATGATTCCCTAGGTTCCAATCTAGGTTACCCATGATCTATTTCCTCACATTTATTATTGCGGGATTTTTTTTTGTTCTCTTAATAATTTTTTATAACGATCTTATGAATTTACCAAATAATATCCCCCGAGAGTGTCAAACTAGGAGTGCATCAAGACCCATTGTCGTGCACCAGTTCCCATTTGAGTCTAGCTCAAAGATTTATTTTCGGGTTTTACTCCTAGATACATCTTTTCCAGAGCCACATTCAATTGTTCTTATCTATATAGGAATGTATTTTCTTGATAAACCACTTACTCTGTACTTACAAAATTTAGGTATGTTTTCTTATACTTAGTCTCATCTATAAGGTTATTACTAAAGCGATCTATTCTTAATCTCTAAAAAAACTAGACCTTCCTCTGATACCAACTATAGTGACCCCAACCTTTTATACATATCATTACTTGATTTTAAAAATATTTAAACTTCAAATTATAAGCCAAGTATTGTAAATTATAGTGTCTTGGAAGACTAAGTACATAAAACTAAAAACATGGGACTAAATAATATATTTATTTATTTAATATTCATAAAGAGATCCTAAATTCCATTGTGCTCAAACATCTTCATAAGATAACCTAGGGATAACATGAATAAAGGTATTATCTAAAAATATCAGTAGGGAATAAACATAAGAACAAAGTTTTAGCACATGGGTTAGAGGGCATGGCATAATGATATAAAAAGGCATGAAACATATGGAATAATAACATATAAATATGGGATAATATAAACATGGATTCATAGTAATTTGGAATAAATATAAAACCTAACTTTATAATTAGTCAAGGATCATTGCACATAGAGGAGCACAAGTTAAGGTTAACCACCAAGACTGTTGCACATGATAGCATGAGTCAAGGCTAACCGCCAAGACCGTTGCACATATCGTCTCATGAGACTCAACTTTACCCAATTAATTGGAGAAATATCTAGGATCAACCATCATAAAATGTTCATGAATATTATTTCCACATAAATAATCATTCTTAATAAATCATACATAAACATAAGGTTACCCATGGAAAGAAATGGGTATCATAATCATGTCATAAAGCATAATAAATGGGTGTATCATACAAGTGTCCATGAAAGAAAGGAATTAGATAATACATGGACATTCATAAGGTAAAATAGTCAAATATCATGGTAATTGATTTCAAATATAAGTGATAACATGTAAAAAGTGTATTTAAGAAATTTTAGCATTAAAACATTTTAGTGTGGTTTGAAGGAAAACACTACAGAGCATTTAAAATAGAAAAGGAAATAATATTTTATATACAACTAGAAGTGAACCAAGAATGTTTTCATAATAAAAATACTGATTTTATAAAAATAATGGTGTATTAAAACATATGATAGAATGTACTTGAAATTGGGTAATAATTCGGGAAGTTCCCTTAAAACAGGTTTGCTTATTGAGAAGTATTTAAGAGGAAATCATTTAAAAAAACATGTATATCCCTGAAAGAGAATGATGAATGGACATTGATACATGAATTTGGAGAATATACACAATATTTAGAATATTTATATAAAAATAATATATAACTTCATTTGGGTAAAAAGAAATACAGAGAAACCCGAAGGAATAATGGAGGTTCGAGTAGAATCCCTTACCTTAAGTACGATGATATCCTTCACTTGATATTAATGTCATGGATAACCAAATTACATTAATTAATTAATATTTAAAGAACATTTTATACATGTAATTTATTTAGTATAACCCTATTATGTTCATTCATGACCTTTTTGGTGGGTTAATAGGTTCAATTTCATTGTTTTGGGAGCGTTTGTTTCCTTGGTTTTCATGATTGGTTTACTTATATACATGCAAGGATAAACATGTAATATGAGAATGGTTGTCCAGAATTGGGGTTATATGTTATTAGAGAACATATATAAGATTAAATGGTTTTAAAATTCATTTGGTTATTTGGAGTGAGGAGAGGTGAGGATAAAAATGAAAACAAAGGAACATGATAAGAAAAGAAAAAAAATAAAGAAAAGTGAAATTTAACTCTTGAATTTATCTTCCTTGAGAGCCTCTTTAGGGGAAAGATTTTGGTATTTTTATGATAAAAATATCTCCTAGACGTGGGAGAGGGTATTAGGAAGACATTTTAGCAGAATTTGGACTAGGTACAAGGCTTGAGAGGTGTGAGGAGAGGAGGAAAGAGGGATGATATTTATAGTGGAGGAGAGGAGGGGTTTCCCATTATTTTAATCATTAGTTTAATATTTTTGCTCAAGACTATGAATAGTATTTATTCTTGTGAAAAAAATAGTAAATATAGCATGTGATTTTGAACCAAATTCCATTTACATCATCCATGATTCAAGCATGATGCATAAATTCATTTATTTATCATTTATTGTAAATTATCGTATTTTACTACACCAAAAATTCAAGTATTTTAGAAAAATACAAAAAATTCACCCCAACCATTTTTATACATGTAGAATTTAAAAATGAACTCTATTTTATGAAAATAATTTTCTAAATATGAGAAATTTAATTTTTAATTAAAATCATAATTTACTTGAAAAATGAAAATGTTAAAATTAAAACCGCTTTTCTAACACTTTGAAAAATTAATTAAGGTATCTTAAAATTGCATTATAATAATAAGACATAAAAATATTAATTTAAGAATACATTTTATGAAAATATATATATTTTTAAATTATTAAATTAATTATAATATTGTAATTAAATATACATGTCTTACAATAATTCCAACACTTAATTAATAATTTTAAAATATTTATTTACTTATAATATGATATAATTATATCATATTGAAACTTATAAGATAGATAAATTTTATTTATAATTTCATTGGTGAGGTTACTATTACATTGGTCGGTTTACTATTCATAAGGGTCACATTACTATTCCAAAGGTTAAGTTACTATTTCATTAGTACATGTTTGTTAACTTCTAGAGATACCTTTTATTTCACTAATTCTTCATTTATATGGTTTGTATTGTGTTAAATAATTAATCTTACATGATTATACTATAGGACATAATTATAATAAGGGAATTTCATTGATAAAACATTGAGTCGTTACATTCTTCCCCCCTCATTGATAAAACCTAGGAGGAGTCCTAGGTTTTTGTCGAAGTGATCCTTAGGAATAAATTCAATTTAGCAGCCTACTCTAAGGTAAGGGAGATTTATTTTTAAACACCCATTTCATGGTTCACAAAACCCTTATTGTAAGGGAAAAATGGTTTTATTAAAATTCTATTTTCTTTTCCAAAACCCTATTTCACTACTACAAAGAAAGCCTTTAAAAGTGATGGTCTTTATCAATAGTAGAAAAAAGCGGTGATAAAGGTACCCTTTACCAATGCTAAAACAAAATCTGATAGAGTACCTTTTATCAGCGCTGATAAAAAACACCCTTTATCAGTGCATTTTTTTAGCGCTAATAAAAGACAACCTTTATCAGTGCATTTTTTTAGTGTTGATAAAGGGTTCCCTTTATTAGCGTTTTATGTTTAGCGCTGATAAAGAACACCCTTTATCAGCACTTTATTTTTAGCACCCATAAATAAATCCTTTATCAACACTTTTTTAGTGCTGATAAAAGTAGGAATAAAATGAAATAATAAAATAAATAAAAAATAAAAATGACTTTATTAAAACAATATTAAATTTTTATTTATTAAATAATTAAATAAAAATGAATAAATTGATTATACTATATATAAATTATAAATAGCATATATTAAATATATAAATATATGTAAAATAAAAAATAAACAAATAAAAAATAAAAAAAAGTAAATTGAGAAAAATATTAAACATTTTATTAGTTAAATAATTATTGATAATGTTAATAAATAGTATATATTAAATATATAGATATATATGAATGTATATAAATATGATATACATAATAAAAAATATTATTAATGCTTTTTATTAAATAGTAATATATTTAGTTATTAATGGTTTATAATTAAAAATTAATATGAATTGAAAATACTGACTAATGGAATCAAGTAATGGACATAATTAAATATCATTTTATTTTTCAATTTAAAATATATCAAACATATTACATTGATTCCACATATATGTAATTAATGCATTTTTATATACATACGCACACACACACAATTATTTTTTTTGGGAATTTAGTCAATTTATATTATTTATTTTATATATATTTATTTACTATATTTTAATATTTTCAATATGTATTCGTATTTATTTCAATATATATCCATTTTTTAATGATTTATATTAATCAAACTTATCCAAATTTTCATTATTGTACTAATTTTTAATTATTCAATTTTACTAATTTTTAACATGCATGCACTTAAGATTAAATATTCATTAATAATGTTAGAAATACATTTTTAAAAAAATATTTATAAATAAATATATTTATAAATGTATATTTATTATTTTTATACATTTATAATTACAAGTAAATAAAAAACATTTGTTTAAAAAGTATTTATATAATTATAAATAAATAATTATAAAATTATAATAAATTTATTTAAATAATGAATATTTTTACTATATATATATAATTATATATATATATAATGATATAAATATCATTTTAAAAAAATTATTTATATAATTATAAATAAATAATTATATCTTTAAATAATTATAAAATTCTTATTTTATAAAAAAACATTATTATACGTATTATAATTATATATAATAATTATACTTTTTTAAATAGTATTATTATTTTTAAAGTATTATAAGTATTTATCAGTGCTTTTTTAGTGCTGATAAATCTTTATCTTTATGAGTGCTAAAAAATGCTGATAAAGACTCATTTTATCAACGCATATTAACATAGCACTGATAAATGGTATCTTTATCAACTCATTTTTAGAAGCACTGATAAAAGTGTCTTGATCTATTCTGAGAACCCTAACCATCACGAACTGTTTCGCGATATCTGAATCTCTCTGTAGAAGTGACCTACTGTTGGTGCTCCTCGTTGTCAAATCCAAGCTCAAATCTAGGCTAGAATCAAGTCTCCAACTATTCCAAGGCTTTAATCCAAGGTTTGAGTGATTCAAGGGTTGAAAAAAAAATCAAGTATCGAATGAAATCTAGGTTTTTAGATATCTATAATTTCCCTCGGTTATCCACTGAACCTTATCATCCCACATTCATGTATCCTAATAAGTCTAGTTGCACTATCCTATAATAAAACAACTAAAAATTCATTATTTTTAGATATATTGTAGTATTGTCTTCTCCAATAGCATGTGGCTCTCCTTGGGACAACATTGGTACTGTGCGACTTGAAATATATCAAACCTAATATTGGGTTATGTTGTTGTGAGGTATAATAGGCTCCCAACACTTATATTCCATGATATATACCTCTTTGCAATCTTCAAATTTTAAAAAATTCATCCATATAGCGGTCAGTGTTGTCATTAGTTTGGAATATTCCATTGAAAATAACTTGGAAACCTCTTTTTCATATTTTGATTGAGAAATTAATGTGCTATAATTTCCTTGATTCGCCTATAAACCAAGGAAAATGTGTCACCAATCATATACATCTCGATATCATATCTCATATGATCCCCAAAAAAATTACATTGTGCTTTGTTCAAACCTCAAATATTATGTCTTCAACATATATGAGTACCAACATCCTTTGATCATAATCCTTCTTGATGTAGAGGGTGTGATCAACTCTACCTCGCTAAAAACCAAGCTTTCTTAGGTATTTATCCAACCTTAAATACTAGGCCCTCAATGATTTCTTTATCTTATACAAATAATTCTTTAATTAATACACCTTTATTTCATTTTCATCCATAATAAACCCATCCGATTTATCAATGTATATTATCCCCTTAAGAACTATATTGAGTAATATAGATTTGACATCCATTTAGTATACTTTTAACTATATTTGCACTAAAATAGCCAAAAAAATAAAATAGTTTTCAACCGGGCTATGGGAGTAAATTTATCATAAATAAAAATTCCTTTGATCTAGGAGTTCCCCTTACACACTATCCATTATTTATTTTGACCCACTTTTCTATAGTCAATGAGTTTATTATTGAACACCCACTTGGTTCTGATAACATTTCTGTCTTCCAGCCTTAGAATAATTTCCCATGTTACATTGTTATTATTCGGATCAAGCTTCTCATGCATATATTTTATCCAATTATTATCCTTGTCTATCTCTCCAAATTATTTAGACTCTACTTGGGAAAAAATGAGTTTTTTTATAGTGTCTTACTCCTTTAAGTTTTCACTGAAACCTTCCAATCACCAATGAAATTTTATTCATTGATTTTAGACTTTCTTGTATTTCTTGTAATTTATAAAAATATAGCCATCTTTGAAATTATAACCCATTCATTAATACTACTTAAAAATCACTTCATTTCTTTCATCACACATCTAATAAACACTATATATGTTTTACTTTAATCCATCTAAAAAAGATCATTCTTTAACATTACATTTTGGTTCCACCCTTAGGAATATCTGATTACCATCCATGTAATTCTCACAAATGGAAGGCATTTCCCCTTTTAAAGAACACAATGGAGTACAACTTTCATCCTCATCAGTTTTATCTCCCAAACAGTTATTATTCCAAAAATTTTTCTTAGGTTTCATCCCCCATCTCTTTTATGTTTCTTGTACTACTCTAAGCAGTAGTCATAATATGGATGACTACTACTTTGAGTATTTTAAGCAACATAGGTTCATGTCCACAAGAGATGGAGGATGAGTCCCAAACAATAAAAATGTAATGATAAATGTTTAGAAGATGAGGTGATGAGGATAAAATTATCTATAACTTTCACCTTTGTATGAATTCAGATGATAACACTTTCCATAGTAGAGTAATTATTTTCTTAAATTCAATTACCCATTTTTTTCAAAGCATACTGAAATTCTTTGAAACAATTAAATGTTGAGTTTTCTTTATTATAATTACCTATAACTATCACCTTTAATAATGAATATCTTATGTGTATTTATTTATTTATTTTACAAAATGAATATTTTATAAACCCAATAGGATATCTTTACTTTTTCTTAAACGATTCAAAGCTTTAATCCAATGTATCTTATTTTCTCCTCACCCTCCTCACTCATTGATTAATTGTTTGGTGAGATATATTTGTGTTTTTTTATTATCATTCTTGCTTTACTATCGACATATCTCTGTGGTCAACAATGTTTTCATAGTAAAATCATTATCTGTATAATTAATGTATTGTTTCATATTTATGTTTAATTTATTTCTTTTTATAATTACTCATATAATAATTATTTTCTCATACAAGTGGATTCTTTTGTTTGAGTTTGGGTGGTTTGTTTGAAGCCGCTCATGCTCACGAGGGATTAGACTTTGAGCCTGTAGATAAGATAATGACAATAAGGAAATGCTTCAAGAATGCATACAACCATCAGGAAAAGGTGAATTCCTACTACTTATTTAATTAATTTTTTCATCATTTATCTACTATTTGTAAGTTATTTTCCTTATCATTTTTATCTAATACTTATTTAGTTTTTTTTCACAGATCTTTTGGGAAGTCATATTTTACTTTCAACTATCTGCAACAATCCACAAAAGAGATAAAATGATTCTTTCTACCAATGTAACCACATTTTCCATTTTTATTATCTTTCTTTGTCAAACTGCCAACAATTCATATTGATTTGATGTTATTAGCTGAATTTTTTTTCTCATTGTTGAAATCTAGAAAATTAGAGGAATCTCATATCCCCATTTTGGTGACTTATCATGATATAATGGGCACATGAGCTTCCTTTTCTCTTCTGACTTTTAACAATGAGAAAGGTTTTTCGGCTAAGAACACCGAGTCAATATCTAATGTTGGAAGTTTGATATAGAAAGATAATGTAAATGTGGTTATACTGGAATTTATCATTTTTTGAGTCTTTGGGATGCGTACAAATCAACCACACATCAATTTGACTTAAAATGTGACTGATATGACTCTAAGTTCTTCTTTTTTATTTAAAATTGACATTAATTTTAGTAAAAAGGAAAACTGACATACTCAAAACTGAGAAAACATATTCTAATTATTGTGACACTTTAGGGAAATGATCCGTAAGTCATTTGGGATGTATAGGAATCAACTAAACCTCAATTTGATGCATGATGTGACCTCTATGACTCAATGTGTCTATTATCAGTTTAAAATCAACAGTTTAGTTCAAAAAATTCCACTCATTGAAAATAAATAAAATACACTCATATTTTATTTATAATTTAGGAAATTAATTCGTAAGTCATTTTTGACATGTAGGAATTGGTCTCACATCAAACCGATACACGATGTGATCAGTATGGGTCAAAGTGCGTGTTTCTAGTTTAAAATTACATTTTAGTAAACAAATAGTGACATACTCAAAACAAAGAAAACATATTTATATTGTTTTTATACTTCAGTAAAAAGATCCATAAGTCATTTGAGATGTGTATAAATTATCCGCACCTTAATCTTATGCACGGTGTGACTGGTATGACTCAAAGTGCATCTTTTTATATAAAATTGACATCAATTTTAGTAAAAATGAAAAATGACCTACTCAAAACCAATAAAACACATTCATATTATTTTTATACTTTAGGGAAATGATCCATAAGTTATTTTTGATGTGAAAGAATCAACCACTCAATCTAATACACGATGTGCCCAATATGACTCAATGTGCCCGTTATCAGTTTAAAATCAATAGTTTAGTTCAAAATATTTCACTTACTAAAAACCAAGAAAACACACTCACATTTTCTTGATAATTTATAAAATTGATTTATAATTAATTTTTGATATATATGAATCAGTCTCACATTAAACCGATATGTGATGTGATCAGTATGAGTCAAAGTGCATGTTTCTAGTTTAAAATGACATTTTAGCAAAAAAGACAAGTGATGTACTCAAAACCTATTAAATGCATTATTATTATTTTGATACTTTATCAAAACAATCCATAATACATTTGGGATGTGTAGGAATTATCCTCACCTCAATCCGATGCACGGTATGTCTGATATGACTCGAAGTACGTCTTTTTATTTAAAATTGACATCAATTTTAGTAAAATGGACAATTGACCTACTCAAAACTAATAAAATGTGTTTATATTGTTTTGATACTTTATAAAAATTAACTATAAGTCATTTTTATATGTAGGAATCATCTGAACCTCAATCCGACTCACGGTTTGACCGATATGAATCCAAGTACGTCTTTTTTATTTAAAATTGACATCAATTTTAGTAAAAAAGATAACCGAACTACTAAAAATCAAGAACAAACATTATTATTGGTTTGATACTTTATTTAAATGATCCATAAGTCATTTTTGATGTGTAGGAATTAGATTCATCTTAATCTGATACACAGTGTGCCGAGTATGACTCAATGTGTCCGGTATCAGTTTAAAATCAACAGTTTAGTTCAAAAAATATCACTCACTAAAAACTAATAAAACACACTTAGATTTTCTTGATAATTTAGTAAATTGATTCATAAGTCTTTTTTGACATGTAGGAATCAGTCTCATATAAAACCTATACACTATGTGACCGGTATGAGTCAAAGTGTGTGTTTGGAGTTTAAAATGAAATTTTAGTAAAAAAGACAAGTAACATACTCAAAACTGAGTAAATGAATTAATATTTTTTTTATAATTTATGAAAATTATCCATAATCCATTTGGGACATGTAATAATAATCCTTACCTCAATCCTACACACAGTGTGATCGATATAACTCAAAGTGCATCTTTTTATTTAAAATTGACATCAATTTTAGCAAAAAGGACAACCAACCTACTCAAAACCCAGAAAACACTTTCATATTATTTTTATACTTTATTACAATGATACATAAGTCATTTGTAAAATTTAGGAATCATCACACCTCAATCTGATACACAATGTGTTCGGTATGACTTAATGCGTCCGTTATCAGTTTAAAATCGACATTTTAGTTCAAAAAGTGTCACTCACTGAAAACCAAGAAAATGCACTTGGATTGTATTTATAATTTAGTAAAATTATTAATAAGTCATTTTTGACATTTTTTCATTAGTATCACTTAAAATCGACACACTATGTGACTGGTATGAGTCAAAGTGTGTGTTTCTAGTTTAAAATGACATTTTAGTAAAAAAGACAAGCGACGTACAGAAAACTAGGAAAACACATTCGGATTGTTTTGATACTTTAGGAAAATTATCCATAATTCATTTGAGACATTTAATAATCATCCACACCTCAATCCGATGCATGGTGTGATCGATATGACCCCAAGTGTGTCTTTTCAATATATAAATGTTATTTTAGTTTAAAACGTGCATCACATCGCCAAAATTGAGAAAATGAGCCTATATTGTTTTCTCGTCATTATATATTCTATTAATTAATTAATTTCCTTATCATTTTTATATTATATTTATTTATTTAATTTTCACAGAGATAATGCTTGAAGATGAGCAAGAAATGGTGTGACGTGTAAGAATCAACCACAACTCAATCTGACACACATAGTTCCTTGTATGACTCAAAGTTTGGTTTAAAATTATAAATTTCTGTTAATTAATTAATTTATATTATTATTATAATAATAATTTTTTCTTATATGGGTACTTTTTTCTCTCGATCAGGGGTTAGGATCAAAATACAAAGGAAGACTGTTGTTTTTGATTGTATGTAATAATTTTTACTTATATAATTGTATAAACCAATGTTTGAAATGTATAAAATATAGTTTTTTTCTTCTATTTGTGTTGTAAATTTTATTTCATTTAAATTCTATGTTTATACTTGATTTTTTTGATTTCATGGTGTTTTTGGTGCTGCGGTGTGCTGTTATAACACACTGCACCGGTGCTATAATGTGTTGTTACAACACATTTCAATATTCCCCTTTATTATTACTTCTAAAAGCGCTAATAAAATATCCTTTATTATCACTTAAAAAATATCTGATAAAAGACTAGATCTTTTAATCCTATTCCAGTAGTCAGTGATTCTCTCACGCTGATAAAGGCCATTTTTAATGCTGTTAAAGGTCTATTTTGTAGTAGTGTTTGTAAGGAAGTTTGTTTTAATAACTTTATTTCATTTCCTTCTATAAAATATTTCTTATATGATAAATTTCTTTTAAAAATTTTCCATTTTAGATTTTACAATTCCTTAATATCTATTTTTGATTTCAAATATGGTTTTTAAAGTGTTTAAATCATTATTTTATGTATGAAATGCTCTTTTAATTATATGGATGTCAATCATGACTATATGTATTGTATGACCATGCACTAAATTTCTCATCAACAATCCATATATATTATGAAAATTATTTTCTTAAGTTAAATTTCTAATAATCATTTAAAATTTTTGCCTATGAATTTTTGTATTACTTCTAATCCTTATTAAAGCATAAATTTTTATTTAAGGAAACTTCTTGTTTAGTTTATTAGATATGTAAGTATTTTATCTTTGAAAATAAATTACATAGAAGTGAAGTTTTTGAAAGGTTATTTTTAATGGATTTATATTGAGAAAGGATTGCTTTACAAATATATTTTATTTTAAAAATGGTACTTGGGTATTGATTATGACGATGAGGAATGGGGAAGTGAACCCATGAACTCAAGGGGACTTTGTCCTAAAAGTGTTTTTTAGACCTTCAATGTCCCTAGTGTCCACACGGTTTTCTTAAAGTTTTCCAAGTATCATTAGATTACATAAAGAGGTATTATTTTCAAAAGCAATGTTTTGAAGTCTCTAAAGGAGAAATATGGATTTGTTTCAAAGGATGATATGTTTTGAAACGAAATGGGTTTTAAAAATAATTAGTCTTTTAAATATTTTTTTAAAAACATCTCTTATAGATTTTAAAAACCCTAAATTTTTATTTAGGGAAAAATTATTTATTATATCAAATGATTTATATTTTATATAAAAGGAAATGTTTTCAAAAGATTTTTTATATTATTTTTAAATATAAATGATTTTAACTCATGTTTTAAAACCACTTACTGAGAAATTTTATGTTCAACCTATATTTTAAAATGATTTTCACAGGTATAGTGATGAGTAGAAGATCAATGGTGAATGGTCTTGATTAGGAGTCTATCCTGAGTGAATCCAGATAAGAGTTCATAAAATTTTGTTTAAAATATGATATGTATTAAGGTTTCCTAATTATCCAAAACTCTAAACCTAAAATATCCTTGGGTATGTAAGTGATCCAATATTTTCTTCTGATGCAGTAAGTTTTGAAGGGTTGAAATTGGGCCATGTTTATTGGTGTCAATCCATAAATATAAAGTTTTTTTAGCATCATATCTAAGAGTATGGGTTTGAGGATGTCACTAGTTGGTATCATAGTAGGGTTTAGACAACTTTGGAGATTAAAATGATATTTCTTTGAGGATAAATTTGCAGTATAATTTTTTTTGAGGATTTTGATGTTAGATTTCAAGTGGTTGAATGTATATTATATGAACATTATTTTATAAAGACCATTAGTTTTAAGGAAGTAATCCTATCTATTATAATAGGTTCTTTGTTTTGGAGTTAGGAGAAAGTAGGGTATATTTTAGAAGAAAAACTTTCTTGAGGAGTAATTTCATTCAAATTCATTGTGAAAATATTTTTAATAAATTTAAATTGAAAGTTAAAATTTATCATATTACAACTATTATAGATTATTAATGGATTAATGACTAATTTCAATATGGAAGGAGGAAGATTAAAAACAACTCTTCTATCTCTTTTGAATGATCCAATTGCAAGGATTATTATAAAGTCATGTCTAGATGACTTTGAAATTTTTTCTAACATATAGGTTACTTGCAAGAAACTCTATAAAATATCCAATACTTCTTTCATACCCTGATATTTTTGAGGGTGATGGTTTGTCTATGAAAAAATATCACACTCAACTTTCTCACCTTGCTAGGTGTGGGAAGTACCACCAGGGTATTTTCAAATTCTTTACTTTATCTAAAAATTATGAAGCACGTAATGATTTTGAAGAAGCTGCAGAATAGGGAGACCTCTATGTAGCCTATATTTATCTAATTTTAAAATTTATTATTTTTGGAAATATCAAATATGATTTGAAAAAAAACCTATTTTGAAACCATTTAAGCATAATCTATAAGATTATTTTATAAAAATAAATTTTAAATGTATGCTATGAAATTATATATGAATAATAATTTTCCAATTATTTACCAATTTTTACATCAATCTAATCCAAATTTCACAAGTTATGTTTAGATAATAGAAATAGAAGTTTTTGAAAATATACTATAGTACCATTTAAAATCTTAGACTCTTGATATTCGAGAGAGATACCAACAGGGGAATTGAAGACCTTGATAAAAGAATGAAAAACTTCAAGACCTTGAAGGTTGAGAAGGGAGATTTAAGGTTTCCTTAAGTACGATGAAAAAATTAGGACACAATTCCTTTAAGGGGGTATAATGCAACATCCTATAATTTTAATATATTTATTTTATTTAAATAAACATTATAATTAAACATGATTTTTATAATTAAAAAAAATTTAAATAAATTTTAAGATAACTTGATGAAAATATGTTTAGAATTTCACTCAATATTTTAAAAGATATACTAATTTTGAATCATTATTTGTAAAGGTAAATAATAATCCTTTCTAAAGTTATTTCATAAATTATAAATCATTATTAATAAAAGTACATTTCAAGGGCAAGTAATTATTCATCACATGAAATTACTTTTATTTTTTTGTGAAATTTATAATTTAATCAAATAGATGTTTATAACTTATATGGGTAATATTCTAATAAAATTGAGTGATCACTTAAAACTGTTAATAAATATAAATTTACAATATTTACCATGGTAAATAAAATATTTTCTTAAAATAAATATAATATGAATTAGATGAGAAGATAAAATATATTAACATGTTAATAAATTAATGGATTATATGAGTTTTAGAATTGAAATTATTAAATTATGAAATTTAATAGTTAAAATTTTATTCTGCATAAAAATTGAATCTATGTTAGGATAAGCTATGGTTTTGAAACCCTATGTAAAGATATAACCTATTTCAAAGGGGTGCTTAAGGGTAAAGATAAAGAACCAAAACCTACGTAAGGGTATGAACTCAATTATGTTCTCTTGTAAAGGTAAGACCCAATGCTACGTAAGGGTAGGTACCCAGCTCTGTGCTCGCATAATGGTAACTATACCACTACATAAGGGTAAACCACCCAAATGATCAGATATATAAAGGAACCACACCACTATTTAAGGGTACACTAAGTTATGTAAGGGAAAGAAAAGTCCAACCTAAGGGTAGTTCCACTCGCTGTAAGGGTCAGGACCACTATGTAAGGGTGCCAACCCGACTTGCGTAAAGGTAACACACCCAATACACTGGCTACATAAAGGTAATCCCTGCATTTCAAATTCCATGTAAGGGTATCATACTAATTACTTAAGGGTAAAATCACTTCACATAAGGGTTCAATGACTCTCATGTAAAGTTAATTCCCATTTCAAATCTCACATAAAGATTACAAGGTTAGTGTACCTAGAACAGAACCTACATAAGGGTATTCAAAACTTCATGTAAGGGCTGGCAACACCTACATAAGGGATAACCTTTCCAATAAAAGAACACTTAAGGCTAAGACTGAGCACACATAAGGTTATACCACACCAACAAAGCTACGTAAAGGTAAATATGATTCCATGTAAAGGTAAATGTAAAACCATGTAAAGGTAAGAACGTGCTCTTAAATTTAAACTGACTACCACATCATCTTCTTCCTCACGTGAAACATTCAAATAAAATAAAATAAAATATATATATATTTAACATGTCATTATCATATCGATTTATATACTGATTTTGCTGACATAAAAGAATTAGATTACTAAAACCTGATGTAACATCCCCCGATCCAAAACTCTCTTATGTGGCCAAAACAGATTGGTTACTGAACCTCAAGCATTCCTCGCCATACACTATAGGATGCTTACTAATAGTGAGAGTGTGATATGTATAGTGGGAAGACTATACCCCTAGTATGGAGTAAAATATAGTGGAAATAAATAGATAATAATAAATATTAGAGTGACAAAAAATAGTGGAATAAAATATAATACAACTAGAAGGTAAAGGAGAAACCAATAAACCAATAATGAAGAATCATGCAATGATAAGGTGAGATGTATCTAAATGTAAAACTGAAAACAATACAAATAAAATAATCACTAGACACAAAATAATCTCAAAAGACCCTAGTCCTAAACCCCATGTTGGTTGATCTCCAAACTCTAGCCCATCCAGTAAGAAATAAAAGAATCAACAACAAGGTCCCTTGCCCTAATCCAAACTTGCATCCATGTAATCTTCTAGGGTACCAAATGATGACAAAAATAGGGTATGAGTAAAACTTAGTAGTCCAATACCACGATTCCTAAAAAAACAAGTCTGATAATAAGTGAATGAAATAAATTGATAAACAGGTGTATTGATTATTCAATTAACATAATACATCAATCAACCTACTACTACATAGTATCAAAATGTCTCTAAGAATGTAAAACAACCATGTCAAACATAACTATAAACCAAGGCATAATCACACAAAATTGGGATGATCCCACTATATAAGAATTACAACATGAGACTATGCAGAGGCTTCTCAATATAATAATTACAACATGAGACTGGGCAGAGCCCTCTCAATATAAGCATTATAGAATGAGACTGGGTAGATCCCACTCAATATAAGAATTAAAACATGAGACTAGGTAGAGCCTACTCAATATAAGAATTAAAACACGAGACTGGGTAGATACCACTCAATATAATCATTACAACATGAGACTGGGTAGATCCCACTCAATATAAGAATTACATTATAGATATCATAATATCACATTATAAATCTCAATGGTTAAATATAAAAATTACCATTTATATTTCAATTACACTTTCATTTATATCTCAAAATATCAATAATCATATCAATAAGAAATAATCCATTAAATAGGGATTCTATATTAAGAAATTACCTAAGGTATCATGTAATGTTAAACACACTTTAAACCATTAGCCAAGTTCTTATTATTCAAAGGTTTTCTCACCCAACAGGTAGCTATAAGCTAGGTCTCATCAATAGTTAGACCTGATAGATTCAAACCAATATTCCAATCCATGATTTACTATTAATGAATGACTGAATTAATTAGATCACATGTTACATTGGTGCAACCACAATATTTCATATACTTCATACTTAAACAGACCGTAGGGTTAGATTCAGGCTCCCTACCTTTAATCAGTAATTAACGTTGCACTTCCAATGAAAAATGCTAATAAGGATGAAGGTATAGATGATCAAAAGAAGAACCTAGATCAACCTAGGTCAAGGTAAAAACCCTAAAAAAAATCCACAGTCAAAATATTCCACCGCGACTACAAGGAATGATGGAAGAGAAGGGAAACCTAAGAAGAAACAATTACCATGGATCAGATGTGTAACTAGGACATCCATAACAAAATAAGAGACTCCAAAACATCTTAGAGTTTACCCTAGGACCGAGAGGGGAGGAATTCATGCATTGTAATGAAATAAAATCACATACACTGCCTACTTAAAACCGTTCAGTCTGAGGAATACACAACATAAAATCCTTTCACGTCATGTATTTATCAATTAATGAGATACACCAAAAAACCTATTGCCTCAGGTTAATATTTATCCCAATTGACTCTTACACATTGCGAACTAGGTACACGACATGTAACCACTTCACACCATGAACCGGTTCAAAACATGTGTCCAAAGATAGTTACATGTCATGTAACATATACAAAATGTTTAATTGTCCAACAAATAGTTTTCATCCCAGCTTTCATGAAAGTTCCCAAACCACCTATGAGGCCTTCCAAACTCACGAAAAACCCTCATAATCCTATTTAACACATTTATACCCAAACTTAATTAATTCAAACAAGCATAAATATCTAAAATTTAGTCCATTTTCCCCAAAAAAGACTCTCCATATCTAAACAAGACTCGACCACTAAGGTTTAATGAAAAACTCAAAGAGAGACATACCTAAAAAAAGATGGGAACTTACAACTTCCCCACTATATAACAACTCATACCTGAGATACTATAAGAATCACTGTGGGGTCTTAGAGAATAACTCTGGACACTATGCTCATATATCATACTCCCTCTCTCAAGTCTCCTCCTGAACACACCCATTTTGCCACTACACTAAAACTAGAGGTATAGTCCTACCCCGAAGACACTTCTCACTATAGTCCACAATCTCTGTCAGATGCTCCTTAAAGGATGCATCGTCACAAATCTCGATGTCCTCAATATCTATCACATGATAATGGTTAAGATGATATCTCTGAAGCTATGACACATGAAACACATCATGCATGACACTTTAACACTGTGGAAGGGATAATAAAAACACCACTGGACCAACCATATCCACTATCTCAAACAACCCAACAAACCTAGGCACTAGCTTTCCCTATTTACTGATACGACATTTACCCAACCTAGGTGACACCCAAAAGAAAACATGATGACAAAGATCGAACTCCAGAGGTCATCTACGATGGTCAGCGTACAATTTCTACATTCTCTGCATGGTCACCAACCACCTCCTGATCAGCTGAACCTACTCAAAAGTCTCCTACATGAGACTAAGACCAAAAAGTTCTAACTCACCTACCTCCTACCAAAAAAGAGTCAAATGACACAACCTTCTGTACAAATCCTCAAAAGGTTCCATCTGAATCGATGCATGGGAGCTGTTATTATATAAAAACTCCATGAGTGCCATATATTTCTCCCATGAACCACTAAAATCTGAAACATAAGCTTGTAACATATCCTCCAAAACCTAAATAGTCCACTTAGATTGACCATTATTCTAAGGATGATAGGTCGTGCTCAAAATAACCTGCGATCCTAAAGCCTTGTGAAGACCTTTCCAGAACCACAATGTGAAACAAGGATATATATCATAAATGACACTCCTTAGAAAAATGTACAACCAAAATACCTCATGCATGTACATACTACTTAGTTCATAAATGGATAAATTATCCCTAATAGGTAATAAGTGGGTTACCTTTATCAGTCGATCCATGATCAACCATACTACATCACTCTTATAGGTTGTCCTGGGTAATCTTGTCACAAAGTCCATAGTGACATCTTCCCATTTACACTCAGGAATAGGTAGAGGATGAAATAGCCTAGGTGAAATCTATTTTCCCAGATAATGACTGACTAAATAACTCAAGAGGGTAGTGAATTGATTTCTTAAAATATTATTTAAAATATGTACCACCCTCTTCAAAATATGCAAGTCCAATTTTATTTCTTAAGAGTAAATGCAGTGGAAATGTAAAACATGTAGAAATTAAATTGAATATAGAGGTTTACAATGGTTTAGGGAATATAAATCCCCTAGTCCACTCCACCAATGATATACTCCTCGATCTTGGTAATTTTCACTAAACAACCCTTTTACTGGGGGCTCCCAGTTGAGTACAAGTAGCTGCCACTTAATATAAAGGTCCAAGAGCTTTCAACCAGGATCTCCATTTACAAAACCTATCCATGGTCTTACACACTCTTATATCGAGTGAAAACAAAGTAGATTGAGATATAATATTTGATAAACAATTGTAGTGCACAGTTTCAAGCGGAAACTAACAGTAGATGAAGATTTTTCTTGAGAAAAGATAAACTTCAATCGTAGATCAAGATAAAATTTAGTGGAACTAATGAAACATATAATCTCAACACTTGACATATGAGTTTTCAATATGTAAAAATATCTAGTGTTAGATAGGGGTAGCCTTATTTCATTCTCTTCACATTATTCATTTCACACACCTACATACATTTTTGTGTTGTTGCCAACTATTCCTTATATATGATGTTTTGAACTTAAGAATAGGATAATCCCAATGGTCTAATGATCTATGTAGTGTTCCTAATAAGATAGGATAATTAGAATATGTATCTGTTCCTTACAAATATGGAATTTCTTTTGTGACCATAATGTCATAGATTTTCTCATCCTTTGAAATTTTCTATTCATGGTAAGTCTTGTATATTATGATCTTTCCTTAAATAGATAATCTTCTTTTCATGTACTCAAAAGGTATGAAATGACTTATCATGAGATTATAAAAGATAATCATGACATTCTATACTATCATATCTTCGTAAGATGTCGACTAAACATACTATTTATCATCGGATATCTTTCTGTAAGATAAAAAATCTTTTCACCATAAGATAATAAGTATTTAATGTATCGTAGACAATTCACCGGTGTAAGATAAAGTTTTACTAATGTAATATTCACTTTTCTTCAACTTATTTTGGCTATAAATATTATTCAAAGAATAAGTCCCTTTATATTTTCATTCCTGACTAGAAGTCTCTCTCAACATCTTAAGATAAATTCTTATGTTGTTATTTCGATTTCTGAGAAACAAAAGATGTTCCTTGAACTCCGCAAGACAAATTTTTTGTGTAAGATAAATACTTGAATATGCAGTGTAAGATGAATACAATATGAAACACTTAAAAAACTTATTAGAATAAAATTAGGTATTTTGTGAATCATCAAAACACATAAAGCGAAGATGTATTGGAATAATACACTTTACAATAATCTCCCCTTTTTGATGATCACAAAACCCATATGATAGAAAAAAAATATTTCTGAAATTTGATTTAAAATTTTCCAAAAGGAATATATTTTTCTTTTCTTTTGAAAAAACTATTTTCTTTTGAATTAAGAAATAATTTTTCAATAAAAGTGAATTTTTGTATTTTCCTTTTCTTCTTCTCCTTTTTGTGATATAAAAAAGAAGAGTAAGAAGGAAAAATTTTATATTGCACACATATATCAGTTAAAAAAATAGTTTTGGCTAATTCATAATGAAACATTGAAATATCAAAACAAAATAAATAATAATGATCTAAAGAGTGAAAAGAAATTATGATTCAAAAACATAAACTTGATAAAAGTAAAGGCTTAACAAATCATCACATAAAAGGTATAAGAAAGTAAAGTCATTAAAATAATAAATTAATTCATCATAAACATACAAATAGAATGTTAGAGTAAACCAATTCAGATGTTTAAATTCCATAAAAATGTTGGCATAATTCAATTATCTTATAAAGGCCCAACCATCAATCAACGAACTTCATGAACTTCATGAGGGATAAGTATCAACTATTCTTCTGAAAATATCTTTTGGGATGTGGTTTCTTGAATGGGAGGGGCTGGTCATGAGATAATGAAGATAAAGACCAAGGAAAATCCGTCATTATACCAACAAAATCACCTAATTTCAGTGAGGATTCTCCATGACCAGCACGATATTCATGAGAAAATCCGACTGATGTTGATTGAATACTGTAGGAAGCTTTTTGTACCCTTTCCATGTAAAAGTTATCTTCATGAGTAAAGGGTAGTTTAAAGAATGATTCAGGGAAGAATGAATATTTATCTATTTCAAACCTTTGATGTTCCCTAGGTTGATCCACTAATAGATCAAAGATATATTTCAGATGATGATAGGCATACCGATAATAATAAGAAATTTGGGGTCCAGGTAGTCTCCTCCCATGTATTTGAAAAAGTGCATCTGTACAAGCATCAATTATTCAGACCAATTAATTATTGTAGCCATCTAGAATACATATAAATCCATTCCACATACTCTAAGAGAAATTTACAATAAAATTATGGAGGTATCCTTTCTTTGAAAAACTAGAGATCAAGTTCTTCAAAACATCCACCTAATTACCTGACATTTCCATAACAGACATAATTTCCCTTTCCTTAGAGGTCTCAACTCTGTCAGAGGATTTTACAAAAGAATTTAATTCCATTTCATCATCATATGAGAAACTTTTCTTGAGGTTTTCCATCACTTATTGATGAAGATTATCAATTTTCTTCTCAATTTTACCACAATTATTCGTAAAGGATCCAACTAACCTTTCTAGAAGGGTAACAGTGAAACTTATGTATTTCTTCACTTGCAAAGAGTGTTCTTGATATTTTGCAATCCCTTTACTGAGCATAGAGATTAACTCTTATAGTGATTTATCAACATCTTCAATAGTTTCCTTTATCACAATTGGTAGTCTTATGACTTCATCAACAACTATTCTCTGAATGTTTTGAAAAACTTCTATTGTCATAACTTCACACTGAAGTGAATTGAAAACTGTAGTGTTGGATTCAACAGCTTGAGATTGTTCCAAAAGTTTTGACTGAACATTTGAACTGAGTATGATTCTAGTGGTAGGTCATTATTATAGTGACCCAGCTTTTTATTTCATTTCTTATTACATCATTTAAAAAAAACATAAAATCATTACACAACGAGTATCCAAAGGTTTAGTGTCTTGGTAAAATTAGGACTATACATAACATTTACAAAATAAAACATAAACATTTATTTAATTCATTCTTCTCTAGATTCTTATTGGCCCTTGAATTCTCCTTAGTACATGTAGTCACCTAAGGATATTCATCAAAAAAGGGTGAGCTAAAATCCCAGTAATAGGATAGATTAGAACATGAAAAAATATAACATGGGGTGAGCATAATCATAACATCATCATCATAATCATGAGAGGAAGCATTAGATAATGGCATGGAATGTGGTAATGCATAAAAATGAAACATCATGTCTTAGTGGTAAACTACCACACATAGTTGTGAACAAATATAGCATCATGTTCACACATATTTCAATTCTCTCATGAGATACATCACACTACCCAATGCATTGGAGCACTATATAATTTTGGGCACACCCGCCACATCATAACATTTACATTATCATACAAGACACATAAAACATATATCAAAATTGAACATAAAACAAACCATGTAAAGGAATGGGTTTCATTTAATAAGAATAAATTCATAAAATTTGGGTTCCCAAATGAAATAGGGAATAACATACTTGATATAAGAATCATTAACCTCGAGCGAAGAAGAAACAATCTCGAGAAGTAAAAGGTGTGTTTTTTTGAAAGAAGAGTTCTTTTAGAAAACATGGTGTTTGCAATAAACTAAATTATAAAACATGTATATCTCAGAAAAGGTAACATAATGATAAAAAAATTATTTTTAAGGAATAACCATACTGAAAATGGGGTGAAAGAGGGAAATACCAAAGAAAGAGAGTTGGGTTTGAGAATTCCCCTTACCTTGTGTTTGAATTATTTATTCACTTTTATGTCCTGTATAATCAGATTAGATTCATTAATTAACAAATCTAGAAACTTTTATACATGAATTAGATTCATTATGGTTTTATTGAGTTCATTTATGGTATTTATGATGAGTTATAGAGTCTAATTTCATCGTTTGGGAGCATTTATTTTCATGGTTTTCATGATCGATTCACTTGTACACATGAATGGAAGTTCATGTAAAATAGGGATAAATATCCAAAATTTTTATTATATGTTATTAATGATATTAAAAAATATTAAATGATATTATAAAGAATATGGTTATATGTTATGAGTATTAATCATTAGATAAAAGTTAACGATGATCGTTTTAGGTTAATTTTGGTAGTTTTTTTATCACAATGAACTCATTTTGTTTTATCATTTAGTATTATGTATAAATGTTAGTTATATAACTTAAAGAGGGTTTTATCATAAAAATTATAATATTTTTTAAACCATTAAATTATTTTATTAACATCCTTGAAGGCATTTGAGGAAAATGAAAGTGTATTGCCCACGATGTCGTTAAATTAACACATCACAGATGACAATTTCATTTTTATAATAAAAGAGTGAGAGGGAGGATTTTAATGATGAATCTTCCATTAACAAGATATAATTCCAGTATATCAAACATATTGGATTTATCATGCCATTTGGATGAATGGAGGTGAGTATAGAATAATAAAATAAATGAAATTGAAAGGAAATTAAAAGAAAGAGAGAGAGGATTTACCTCTTAGATATCTCCTCCCTGAGAATCTCCTTAGGGAAAAGGTTTTGGTCTTTTGATGAGACCAGGAGATCCTGTAAGTTGGGTAGGGGATAGGTAAGAGTATTGGGAATAATTTAGGCAAGGATAAAATCTTGATAGGTATGAGGAGAGGAGGGTGTGAGGGGTGGTATTTATAGTGTGGGGGGGGGGGGCTTTTCTCGTTATTTTAATCATTAGTTTATTATTTTGCTCAAGATAAGAAATAGTGAGGTTTTTTGTGACTAAATACCATAATTAGTGCGTGTGAGTTTGAACTAATGGTCACTTACATCATCCATGACTCAATAATGACTAAAAAATTCAGGTTTTTAGCATTTATCATAAATTATCATATTTTACTATTCAACAAAAATTCAAGTATTTTAGAAAAATCCAAAAAAATTCACCCTAAACATTTTTTGATTTTTAGAATTCAAAAATGAAATCCATTTTATGAAAATAATTTTCTAAATATGATTAATTTAATTTTTAATTAAAATCATCATTTACTTGGAAAATACAGATTTTAAAAGTATAACTGATTTTATAATGCTTTGAAAACTTACTTAATGTCACATAAAATTATATTAAAATATTAATAAATCAAAATATTAATTTATGAACACATTTTATGAAAACAAAATTTCTTTTAAATTATTAATTTAATCATAAAATTTTAATTAAATATTTATGAATTATAAAAACACCAACACTTAATTAATAATTTTTAAAATATTTACTTATACTATGATATAATTATATCATATTTTCACTTATAAGATTCCTAAATTTTATTTATACCTTTATGGGTGATGCTACTATTCATTTGGCTGGTTTACTATTCATAAGGTTCATATTACTATTCCTAAGGTCAAGTTACTATTTCCTCAGTATTGATTCCTTAACTTCTAAAAATACTTCTTATTTCATTAATTATTCATTTATAAAGTTTTTATTATGGTCTATAAGTCATTTTATGGGATTTATACTATATGAAATTACTTTAATAAGGGATAAATTCCATTGATAAAAGTTTGGGTCGTTACATTCTTCCCCCTTTTGAGAATTTTCCCTTGAAATTTTGTTTTACATAAACAGTTGAGGGTACTCCTTCATTTCCTCCTCTGGTTATCAAGTTTCTTATTCATACTTACGGTTCCTCCATAAAACTTTGACAAGGTGGGTTGTCTTTTTTCATAGAGCCTTATCTCTCTGGTCCAAAATATTTACTAGCTGCTCCTCATAAGAGAGATCATCTTCCAACTGTACCACCTCTAAGTTTAGTACATGCAAGGGATCTGGTATGTACTTCCTTAGGAGTGATATGTGAAACACATCATGAACTTGATCCATATTTAGTAGAAGTGCAAGATGATAGGAAACGAATCCTATGCGATCAAGGATCTCAAAGGGTCCAGTGTACCTTAGGCTTAGCTTCCCTTTATTTCCAAACTGCATGACTCTCTTCCATGGTGATATTTGAAGGAAGACTTTATCTCCAACGTCGAACTCCAAGTCCCTTCAACAGTTGTCAGCATAGATTTTTTTTGACTTTGAGCATCATTGATATGTTGATGGATAGCTTGAACCTTCTCTGTCATTTATTACACAAGATCAGGTCCAAGTAGATTCATTTCTCCAACTTCATCCCAACAGGTTGGAGTTCTACATCACTTTCCATACATAGCTTTATATGGAGCCATCTGAATATTTGAGTGGAATATATTATTTTATGAGAACTCAGCCAATGGGAGATGTTGATCCCATCCACCTTTGAATTCTAAAGATAAAGCTCTTAGCATATCTTCGAGCATCTGAATAGTGCTTTCAGATTGACCATTAGTTTGGGGGTGATAGGTCGTGATAAAATTTAATTCAGTACTCAAAACATGTTAAAGACTCATCCAGAATTTAGATGTGAACCTGAGATCATGATCAGATACAATCAAGAGTGGAACTCCATGCAGTCTCACCACTTCCTTCACAGATATCTTAGCATGTTTTTCAAGTGAGAGATCTTCCGAATAGCGATAAAGTGGGAAGCCTTTGTGAGTCGATCCACCACAACCCATATTGCATTATTTCCTTTGGATGTATTTGGGAGACCTATGACAAAGTCCATAGTGACATTATCCCATTTCCACATGGTTATAGACAATGGTTTCATTATACCTTTAGAATTTTTTTTCTCTACTTTTACTTGATGAAATATCAAGCACCTTAAGATATACACAACAATATCCTTCTTCATTTTGTCCCACCATAAGTGTTCTCATAGATCACAGTGCATCTTAGTACTCCCGGTATGGATAGAGAAATTTGAGCTATGTGCATTATCCAATAGCTCTTTCTTTATCCCAGGTGATGAAGGAACACAAAGCCTCATTACAAACCAAACACTACTACAAATATGGATTTTATCAGCGCTAAAAATGGACATTAACAGCGCTAGAAAAAGCGCTGATAATGCCGACGAAGATAAAGGGGGGGTCCCCTTTATCAGCGCTCTAAAAAGCGCTGATAAAGACCCCTTTTATCAATGATTTTTTTAACACTGATAAAAATAAAAAAATACTACCAATATCATGGGGGGGGGGCTTTTTACAGTGCTTGATCCCCCCTTTATCAGCGCTTTCCCGCACATCCAGCACCCGCCCGCACCGCCTACACCCTTTATTAGCGCTAGCCCTTTAAATCACGCTTGCGCGCGCGCCCTTTCCTCCACCCAGATTTGATCTTGAGACCTCCCCCATGCGCACCTAAATCCTTTGCCACTACCCTATATTGATTTGTTCTCTTATTCATGATATATCTATTTATTTATATATATATTTTGTTATATTTATTCGTACAGTAATATATATTTATATTAATATATATAGTTATATTAATATATATATATAGTTATATTAATATATATATAGTTATATTAATATATATATATAGTTATATTAATATATATAGTTATATTAATATATATATATATAGTTATATTAATATATATATAGTTATATTAATATATAGTAGTTATATAAATATTCATATATTGGTATTTTAAATAAAATTGATATTATTTATTATTTAAATAAAGCTAGTATATTTTATATGTAAATATGTTTAATTATTCATTTAAAAAATTTAATTTTTAGGTGTGAATATATAAAAAATATGTACATATAGTTATATATTTGATTATAAATAGCAGTGCATTATAAAAAACGATAAAATTTCAAAGACATAATATCAATATGAATGTAATACCTTGGAATAAATTTAGTCCCCACCAAAAAAATCCAATAATACCCCCTTAAACGAGGCTGAAAATCCACAAAATGTTAAAAAATCTGGGTACCCCGACTAAAAACTCACTTTTGGAGTCCTTCTGGGCCTCTTTTGGCCTCGAAAAACGCTTTACCAGGGTCTCCCTTAGTTACAACAATGTAGAGCTCATCGCAGGCTTCGATTTGATATGTGGTAGAGCTCAAACGGACACCCGGATCAAAAGTTATGGCTGTTTGAAATTTGAGTTGCGTTTTCAACATATTTTGGATATTTTTTTAATTTTTTTAATTTTTTTATTCTTAAAATTGTTATTAAATGACTATTACTCCATAATAATTATCAAATTATTAATTAAAAATATTTTTTTAATTTTTTAAGAATCCATTTTCACTAAATATCTTATATATTAAGTATATTAAGTGTAAATGTACATTTATACTTATGTAAAATATATTTAAAAATTATATATTATATTTATATCAACATAACTATATAACTATATTTATATATTAATATATATTTTTAATTTTTTTTTGAAGTTGGCCCTTTATCAGCGCTAAAAAAAGCGCTGATAAAGGGGTGGCGCTGGCCTTGCCCAGTTTTGTGGTAGTGAAATCACACCACCATCATCGATATGGAACTCTTGCAGTTTCCCTTCCTTTACTGCATTCACCTTCTTTTGTAACTCTAGATCATCCCTTTATAAATCCTTAATCTTTTCTTAGATATATGGTTGAGAAGTCATTTGGGAAAGTTAGGATGTATTCCATTCCATTATGATTTCCAAATCCATCCTTTTCATGTCTAAGAAGATAGGGTCTCTCTCAATTCGCAACATAGATAGAGTAGCAGGTTCTTTTCTTCTAAGAGAATTAGCTACATTGTTTGCCTTTCTAGGATGATATTGAATAGAGAAATCATAGTCTTTGATTAGTTATAACCATCTCATTTGATGCATGTTGATATCATTTTGTGTTAATATATACTTTAGGCTCTTATGATAAGTATATATGCCACACTTCTCACCATAGAGGTAGTACCGCCATATTTTCAAGGCAAAAATCATAGCTGCTATCCAGATCATGCACCGGGTAGTTTTTATAACAGATTTTCAATTTTCTTGAGGCTTTGGATATCACTTTATCATTTTTCATGAGTAAACAACCCAAGTATTTCTTTGAAGCATCACTGTATATCACAAAACTTTCTCCACTTCTTGGTAATGTGAGTACAGGTGCAGTGATCAACCTTATCTTTAGCTCCTTGAAACTTTCCTCACACTCTTCCATCCAGACATGCTTTACCCCTTTCCTTTTTAACTTAGTTATCAGGCTTGACAATCATGATAAATTTCTCACAAAAAGTTGATAGTAACCTACTAAGACAAGAAAATTGTGGATTTCCATTACATTAGAGGGTCTAGTCCACACCTTTGTTTTTAAGGGTCCACAAAAATTCCCTCACTTGTGATCACATGTCCCAATAATGTGACTTGCTGCATCCAAAAGTCACACTTGATGAATTTGTCATACAACTTATCCTTCCTTAATATCACCAACACAAGACTTAGATGTTCTTCATGATCCTTCTTTCTCTTGGAGTATATGAGAATATAATCGATAAACACTAGAAATTTTTTTTCAAGGTAATGTCTAAAGACTCTATTCATAAAATCCATAAATATTAAAGGGGCATTGGTAAGTCTGAAGGGAATCACCAAAAACTCGTAGTGATTATACCTTGTACGAAAGGTAGTCTTTTGAATATCTTCCTTATTTAGCTTTAGCTGATGATATCCAGAATGAAGATATACCTTTGAGAAGTAATGATCTCCTCATAGATGATCGAACAAGCCATCAATCCTTAGAAAAGGATACTTGTTCTTTATGGAAATCTTGTCGAGTTACCAATAATTGACACACAACCACATTGATCTATCCTTCTTCTTGACAAAGAGCACTGGTAAACCCCAAGGTAATGAACTAGGGCACATTAGCCCTTTGTCCAAATGCTCTTGTATCTTCTTCTTTAACTCCTATGGTTTGATAAGATCCATCCTATAGGGACACTTTGAGATAAGAGTATCTTTGGGTATGAGTTATATTGAGAACTCCACCTCACGATCTCGGGGAAGTCTGAGTAACTCTTTAGGAAATACATCACTATATTACCTCATTATGGTAATTTCCCCTAGGCAGATAATTTCCTTTGACTCAACCATTTGAGCAAGGTATGCTTCTTCATAGGGAATCAACACCCACACCATTGAAGGATTTTCAAAAGGAGATTCATGATCCTCCTTGCATTTATAGAGGAGCGTGTGATGATTTAGTATATGAAAATATATTTACTTTTCCCAACAGTTGATATATGCTCTATATAATAAGATCCAATCCATCCCTAGTATGGTGTCGAATTCCAACAAGGTAAGTATTACAAGATTTGATGGAAGAATATTCCCACATATGCCAATAGGAGAAGAGTCCAACACTTGGGTTGAAATGATTTTACCACTAGGTGTTTTTATAGATATATCTACTTCAATATTTTAGGTCTTTAATTCAATAGTTCTATCAAACCTGCAAGATATAAAGGAATGATTAGAACTAGAATCAAATAATACTTTCTCCATTTTTGAGTGAATAGGAAGTGTACTGTGTACGTCTTCATTTTCTTGCTCCACTACAGTAGTAGTAATGGAATAAGCCTTCCCTTTCTCATTTTGATTTTGTGGATGATGATGTTAATTACCCTTAAGGACTCAAGGTTTAGTGCATTGGATTACATAGTCCCCTTTCTCCCTATATTTGCAGCATTGGACCATGGGTGGTGCTCTCCTTTCCTCCACCACATTTTCCTACCTTCTCATTTATCTTCAAAATTCATGAGTTTGGTGGCCTTCTCTCCCACACTTGAATCATTTACATATACCTTTGAGGTAGTTCCCATGATGCTTCTTCCCCCACATTTTTGACATGTGGGTGGTTGAGTTTTCTTTCCACCATTTTCATTAGATCCTCCAGCTTGAAACTCCATCTTTCATTTCTTATCACCATAGCCATGGGACCATTCTCCAAACTCCATATCCACTTTGAGATAACATCGAACAAATTATTCATAATTTATAAAGTCTCAACTTTATATAGACTTTTGAAGGTGTGGTTTTAAACCACTAAAGAATCTATCTATTTTCCCATCATTTTTTATAACAAAACCCGAAGCATACCTTACATGCCTTGTGAAATTTTCTTCACAGACTATGAAAAATTATACTTCCTTTTTCTTCATCTCTATGAATTCTCTCTCTATATTTGTTAAAATAGTTCTAGGGAAATACTTGTTAAGAAACATTATCTTAAAGTCTTCCCACTCCATCTCTTCAATTTTATCCTTCAGCTTAGTGTTCTTAATCAAAGCCCACCATTGATCGGCCTCTCCATCTAGATGATAAAAAGTGAGATTCACATTCTCTATCTCAGAACAGTGAATAACATAAAATATTTTCTCTATTTATTTGAACCACTTTTCCAAATCTAGTGGATTGGAAGATCCACTAAGCGTCGGGGGTCATTGCCGCAAAAAACACTTAATAACTAATTTCTCCCTCTTAGGTGAAGGCGGATTTTCCACATTATTCAGGTTATTGTTCATAACTTGAGATAGCTGGGTAAGAATCACCATGAAATTTTGAACTCCACCTCCCAAGTAATTCAGGATATCATTTGGGCAAACGCTGCATTGTCCCTCGCATAGGTTGTTGGCCTGGTTTCTCCTAGTTCCCACCATTTTCTAAAATAGAAAAGATTAGAACAAAACATAAGTCAATATGTCATGAATAAATAATTTATTCCTTTTTGAATTTAAGTCTAAAGACATATATTTTTGGATCCCTATGCTTAGAATTTTCTAAAACAAAGCTACTTGGGTGATCACTTATACTTAGTCTCATACTAAGGGTTTTCACTAAGGTACTCTAATCCTAATTACCAAATTAACTAAACCATTCGCTGATACCAACTATAGTGACCCTACTTTTTCTTTCATATATTATTACATCATTTTAAAGAAAAATAACATAAAATCATTACACAATAAGGATACAAAGGTCTAGTGTCTTGGTAAAATTAGGACTATACATAAAATTTATAAAATAAAACATAAAAATTTATTTAATTCTTTCTTCTATAGCTTATTATTGGAAATTGAATTCTCTTTAGTAAATGTAGTCATCTGAGGATATACATAAAATAGGGGTGAGCTAAAATCCTAGTAAGAGGATATATTAGAACATTAAACAATATAACATGGGGTTAGAATAATCATAATATCATAATCATAATCATGAGAGGAAGCATTAGATAATGGCATGGAATGTGGTAATGCATAAAAATGAAACATCATGTCTTAGTGGTAAACTACCATAAATAGTTTTGAAAATATATAGCAACATGTTCATGAATATTTTAAATTTTATTATGAGATAAATCACATTACCCAATGCATTGGAGCACTATATAATTCCAGGTGCACCCATCACATCATAACATTTACATTATCACGCATGCCACATAAAACATATATCAATATTGAACATAAAAACCCCATGGAAAGGAATGGGTTTCATTTGATAATAATAAATTCATAAACTTTGGGTTCCAAAATGAAATATTTAATAACATACTTGATATAATAATCATTAACCTTGAGTGAAGAAGAAACAATCTTGAGAAGTAAAAGGTGTTTTTTTTAAAGAAGAGTTCATTTGGAAAACATGGTGTTTGTCATAAACTCAATTATAAAACATGTATATTCCAAAAAGGTAATATAATGATGAATAAATTATTTTTAAGGAACAACCATACTGAAAATGGGGTGAAAGAGGGAAAACCCAAAGAAAGAGAGATGGGTTTGAGAATTCCCCTTACCTTATGTCCGAATGCTTTCTTCACTTTAATGTCCTGTATAATAAGATTAGATTCATTAATTAACAAATAAAGAACATTTTATAAATTAATTATATTAATTATGGTTTTATTTAATTCATTTATGGCATTTACGATGAGTTATAGAGTTTAATTTCATCGTTCAGGAGCATTCATTTTCATGGTTTTCATGACCGGTTCACTTGTATACATGAATAGAAGTTCGTGTAAAATGAAGATAAATATCCAGAATTGGTATTATATGTTATTAATCATATTATATAAGCTTAAATGATCTATTTATATGTTATGAGGACGAATCATTAGATAAAAGTTAATGATGATCATTTTAGGTTAATTTTGGCATTTTTTCGATCACAACGAACTTGTTTTGTTTATCATTTAGTATTATATATAAATGTTAGTTACAGAACATAAATAGGGCTATATAATAAAAATTAAAATCTATTTTAAAACATTAATTGGTTTTATTAACATCCTTTAAGGCATTTGAGGAAAATGAAAGTGCATCACCCACGATGTTAGTAAATTAACACATCATGGGTGACGATTTAATTTTTATAATAAAAGAGAGAGATGGAGAATTTTAATGATGGATATTCCATTAACATGATATAATTATAGTATATAAAACATAATAGATTTATCATTCCATTTGTATGAAGGGAGGTGAGGAGATAATAAGAAAAGAAATGAAATTGAAAGGAAATTAAAAGAAAGAGAGAGAGGATTTACCTCTTAGATATCTCCTCCTTGAGAACCTCCTTAGGGAAAAGGTTTTGGTATTTTGATGAGACCAAGAGCTCATGGAAATTGGGGAGGGGATAGGGAAGAGTATTGAGCATAATTTATTCAAGGCTAAAATCTTGAGAGGTGTGAGGAGAAGAGGGTGTGAGGGGTGGTATTTATAGTGTAGGAGGGGGGGGGGGTCTTTTCTCATTATTTTAATAATTAGTTTATTATTTTGATCACGACAATAAATAGTGAGGATTATTGCGATTAAATATATTAATTAGTGCATGTGGGTTCAAACCAATGGTCACTTACATCATCCATGACTCAATCATGACTCAAAAATTCAGGTTTTTAGCATTTATCGTAAATTATCATATTTTACTATTCACAAAAAATTCAAGTATTTTAGAAAAATACTAAATATCAACCCTAACCATTTTTTGATGTGTATAATTAAAAAATGAACTCCATTTTATGAAAATAATTTTCTAAATATGAGGAAATTATTTTTTTAATTTAAATCATCATTTACTTGAAAAATAAAGATTTTAAAATTATAATTGATTTTATAACGCTTTGAAAAATTACTTAAGTTCTCATAAAATTATCTTAAAATAATAAGAAATAAAAATATTAATTTATGAATTTTTTTTTATGAAAATAAATTTTCTTTTAAATTACTAATTTAATTGTAATGACCCAAATCCAGAGCCCCTCAACTAGTGCCCTGTGCCTGGATCGCCACATGACCTCAAGCGCATTTCCCCAAACGACAGAGGCTGCCGACTAGCAGTGAGGGCCTTGGTAAGTTATTGGGGAAACTATGCCCTCATTTGGTAAGGTATACAAGATACAGGAAATAACAGTCAATAGCGGAAGCAGTAAACAACATACAACAACTGAAACTAAACAACATAAGAAATGTATAATATAATAATGATGCAGCATGGTACATGTATCTAAGGAAAGCAACAAACATAACAACGTGCTGAAATACAACTAAGAACAAAGCACTAAAAGTAACAGCAACTCCAGCAGCATCACAAGCCTAAGCTCAGTCCTATGCTCTCCAGCTCCAACCAGCAATCATGTATCTGAAGTAGAAGGGACACAATCCCTATCCACACCTACAACTGTATAACCTGTTTGGGCCGAAAAGCAGGACCCAAATAGGGTGTGAGACTAATCCCAGTAGGCAACCACCACAAGATCTGTGCCCTACTGTCAGTGAGCAATATAGAAGAAGTAATGGAAATAAATGCAACAGAGAAACAGAATTACACTAAAGTAAAAAATCCTACCAATCTCCATTCACATTTATTTATTAATTTAATTCACTCATTAAATTATCAACCAAGGAATCTAGAATACAACTCTATATTCTCAAGGCATAGTAAGTAACGCAACATGTATCTCAACAGACAACCTAAACAACAAGCAGTACAAAACTCAAGCTTGTTCTTTGGCTTGGTGGACTCGTCACAACCAACCAAACAATATTCAAGGTGGATCTCTAGGTGGCTCACACTGGAAGACCCCTCTAGTCAAGTAAACATACAAAGACACAGACACTCTGGGAAGCTCTCACTGTCAATTACCCTGCAGTCTTGCAACGATAGATATAGACTCTCTGAGGAATCACTTACGTCTAATTCCACCTATAGTCTAGATACGTAACTAAATACACTCTAAGGAAACATAAATTCCCATTCCTGTAGGTCTTTCGAACGATACTAATTTATAACAGACTCTCTAGGGAAGCCCTTAATCGTCAATTCCCTCTTTAGTCTACCACATCAGGTTCTCACAGCCCTAAGTAGTGTAGTCATGCGTAATCGACTCTTAGCAGCCCAAAGTAAGCTCAAGAAACTACTTGGCTAATAGCTACAATGAATAAAAAGCATATAAATAGTAGGAAATACATGCAATCAACTATATCAAGGCAAGAAAGCAATGCAACAAGGTCTGCCTCATAGGCAACCTAAGCCAAACGGTGATAAACAGCCAAAACAAGGGAAACACCCAAGGGGTGATCCTCAAACATGCTAACAAGAAATTATCAATCATCTAATAACCTCAAGCATACATGAAATCTAAGGCAGATAATAATATAGGATCAAAACCCTAACCCAAGATACCCGATACATGGGTATCTGAAACTTTTGCACCAAAAAATCAAAGACATTCAATGTTGGGCAACAAACCACCTACCTCGATCCTAAGAGATCGATATAGTTGAACCTAGGCCTATGAATCATCCTAGAATAGAGAATATCTATAAAAATGTCTAAAATGTTCAACCTTATATAACTCTCATAAGATAAGGAATTAGGAAACGTGGACAAAGAAGAACCAAGAACTCACCGCTACGATTCTATTGCAACCGACGACGTTCGATTCGGATAACCGGTGACAGATTAGTGTCTCAGATAAGATTTGGCCTCCTCGGACGCTCTGGACGTAATTAGGTGGAGAAGAAGATGAAAATCGGTTTAAGATGCGACCCCGGTCCGATTAATGAAAGAAAAAGAAAAGTAAATGGCGTGTACTTCATGAGTACATGGCGTGTACTCGCCCTTTCCGTACACCGTATTAAGCGACCTCCACATCATCGCTACACACCATGTGTGTGGCCCGGACACGGCCAACACATGGCCTCACGTGGGATAAAAGTACATGGTGTGTACTCAGAAAGTACACGACGTGTACTTAGAAAATTTCCATATTTTATTCTTTTTCTCAAAAATGACCAGAAACGGAAAAACATACCTGAAACGAAGATCTGGGTTCTTACAAACTTATCCCCTTAAAGAAATTCATCCTCAAATTTCCCTAACTTGGTGGCGAAGAAGAAACCTCAAACAACTCTGGCCACTGTGATCGCATATCGACCTCCCTCTCCCAAGTCTCGTCCTGTACACGGTCGTGCTGCCATAGCACCCGTACCAGATGAACAGAACATCCACGAAGTATATTTTCACTACGATCAACAATCCTGATAGGATGATCCTCGAATGATGCATCCTTCTCTAGATCAACCTCCTCGGGTTGAAAAACATGCGATGAGTCTGAGAAATAGCAGTGAAGCTGAGAAATATGGAAGACGTCGTGCATAGCCTGGTACCTCTGAGGAAACTGCAACCTATAAGCAACCAACCTGACTATCTCCAAAACCTCAAACGGCCTGACGTATCTCGGTGAAAGCTTACCCTGTCTCCTGATCCTCTTGTGTCCCAACCTCGGGGTAACACGTAGGAAAACCTAATCCCCGACCTTAAACTCCAGAGGTCGTCTCCGCTGATCAGCATAAGATTTCTGCCGAGACTGTGCAATAGCCATCCTTTTTCAAATCAACTCCACCTACTCTATGGTCTCCTGAACAAGACGAGGTCCCAGCATAGCTGCCTCTCCTGCCTCCATCCAACACAAGGGTGATCAGCACGACCTACCATACAAATCCTCGTAATGTGACATCTGAATAGTTGCTTGAAAACTATTATTATAGGAAAACTCCACTAGAGGTATATGTATCTTCCAAGAACCTCCAAAATCAAGGACACATGATCGTAGCATGTCCTCTAGTACCTGAATCGTGCACTCTGACTGGCCATCTGTCTGGGGATGGTAAGATGTACTCAGAAGTACCTGTGTACCCAAGTCCCTCTGTAGCCCTTTCCAGAAATGCGACGTGAAGCAGACGTCCCTATCTTAAATGATAGTACTCGGAACCCCATGCAAGCGTACAATCTCATGGATGTACAACCGTCCAAGCTCATCAACATCAAAGGTCTCCTTAATCGTTAAGAAGTGAGAAACCTTAGTGAGCCTATCAATGACAACCCATACCGCGTCATTCCCTTGAGGCGATCTCGGTAACCTTGCCACAAAGTCCATCGCGACATCATTCCACTTCCACTCGGGAATGGGCAGCTACTGTAAAATCCCTATCGGTCGCTGGTGCTCTACCTTCACCTGTTGATAGGTGGAACATCTCATGACAAAACCAACAACATCTCTCTTCATACCTGGCCACCAATACTAGCGGTGTAGATCACGATACATCTTGGTGACGCCAGGATGAACTGTCCAGACTGAGGAATGAAAGTCTCGCATCAGCTCCTCATGTATATCTACTGGCACCCATACATGTCCCTGGAAATGAAAGATATCATCCTCGCCTATGGTCCATCTGGGAACAGGTTCCTCTCCTGACACGCTTTTCCGTAGGACTAGGCATTCAGAATCTGATAACTGCCACATTCGGACTCGGTTGGGAAGCGTAGAGGTAACAACTACAAAAGATAAGAAAGTCTACCCCTGTCTGTCGTGAACCTCTAAATACATATCAGAGAATAGATCCATAAGCTGCCACTCACTGCTGGCCTCCTGAACTGCCTGTATCTGAGTCATCCTGCTTAGTGCATCATCCACCGCATTTCCTTTCCCAGGCGTATAGGCAAGCTTGAAATCGAAAGCATGCAGGTACTCAACCCACCTCCACTATCTCAGATTCAAGTCACGCTGCATGAAGATGTACTTGAGGCTCTTGTGGTCAGTATACACCACAAAATGCTCTCCTAGAAGATAATTTCTCCAACAACGCAAATCATGAACAACTACAACCAACTCCAGGTCGTGCATAGGATAGTTCCTCTCATGTGGCCTCAACTTCCAAGATCCATACGCAACAACATGATCCTCCTGCATAAGTACTGCTCTAAGCCCGATGCTAGATGCATCACAGAAAACTGTATAAATTTTGCCCGGCTCCATCAGGACTAGAATCGGTGCTAAAGTCAACCTCTCTTTCAGCTCCTGGAAGGCTGAATCATAGGATTTTGACCAAACATACTTCACCCCTTTCTTAGTCAAGCCCATAAATGACACTTCTAGGCATGAGAAGTCCTGTATAAATCACCTTTAGTAACCATCCATCCCTAAGAAACTCCGTACCTCAAAGACGTTCTTCGGCTGCTCCTAGGTGACTACTGCTCTCACCTTCTCTGGGTCTACTGATACTCTTGTCGCTGAGATGACATGACCCAAGAAGTGAACCTCATCCATCCAAATGTGGCACTTTGAGATCTTAACATATAACTGATGATCCCTCAGTGTACTCAAAATGATCTCAATATGGGTAGCATGGTCATGTCGAGTGTGAGAGTACACCAAGATGTCGTCCACTAAAACCACCATCAAGGAATCCAATTAAGGATGGAAAACTCTGTTCATCAGTGCCATGAAAACTGCTGGCGCATTCGTGAGGCCGAACGGCATAACCAAATACTCATACAGAACATACCTGCTCCGGAAGGCTATAAGAGGTATATCAGATGGTCTGACACGCAACTAATGGTAGCCGGATCTCAAGTCAATCTTCGAGAACACTCTGGATCCTCTAAGTTGATCAAAGAGATCATCTATCCGTGGCAATGGATATAAGTTCTTGACCGCCAACTGGTTCAGCTTCCGATAATCCACACAAAGCCTAAGGGTGTCGTCTGCCTTCTTCGTAAATAGGACAGGATAACCCCAAGGATAAGTACTGGGTCGGATGAAACCCCTTGTCTACAACTCCTCCAACTGCTTCTTGAGCTCCTATAACTCAGGTGTATCCATCCTATAAGGAGGAATGGACACCGGTGCCGCTCCTGGCACAAGATCAATATAGAATTCTACCTCTCACTCCGGAGGAAAACCTAAAAAGTCTTCTGGAAAGACATCTGTAAAGAGATCAACCACTGGAGGAAAATTTACCTGAGAAGTCTCGTGGTCATCCAAATATAAGCTAGAAATCTGGGCCATAACATCGCCCAATCCATGATGCTCTGGTCCAGCTCTGCTCGCATGGACATCCCATTCACCCTTGTGAAGAAAAGATCTGCCCTCTGATGATGTAAAACTCACCCTGCGACAATAGCAATTGACAAAGGCCTAGAAGGGAACTAACCAGTCCATCTCAAGAATGACATCATAGCCTACCATCTCCAAAACATAGAGACTCTATGAAAAATGACACCCACCAACCTTGAGGGGACAGTCTAAGCACTGATGCACACTAGCGGTTCTAATTCCCAAGGGAGTGTCTAGCATCATCATATCCTCAGAAGTATAAACAGTAAGTCTAAGGCTTTACACAGTATACACAGAAATAAATCTATGAGAATATCCTGTATCAAAAAGTGCAGAGGATAAAAATGAGGCTACTAAAATCATATCTCGAACTGTAGAAGGTCCAGGATCCAGCTCTTGATGAATTTTCTCTACAACAAAAGTCTGGCCCGTACCGTGGCCCTACGTAGCAGCCTGAGATCCCTGTACTGCTCCTCCCTGAGCCTGACCACTGTGTCTACGACCTCTACCCTGGCCTGAATGACCTAAAGAACTCTAGCCCCCAGTCTGCTATGGAATTGGTAATCCTTCTCCTATACGCGGAGTCAAAACTGATCCTCCTTCACTAGCCACTGGAATAAGAACCTCGCAAAAGCACTGCAGATGACCCATCTTACCGCAAGATCGACACTCCACTAGGTCCCTCGGGCACTGGGGCTTCTTATGCCCACTTCTTCCACACTGATAACACACCACTTGGTTTCTAGAGGGAAGATCCCGTCTACCAGAATGAATACCTCGCTTCCTCGAGTCTCCTCGTGTAGACTCTCGGTGGCGCTTCCTACTGTCTATCTAGAGAGAATCAGCCCTAGATGCTGAACTTCCCTAGTCCATAGATCCAGCCTCCCTTAGGTTTATCTCCGTAATAAGTGCCTGGTTGACTATCAGAGTGATATAAGTCAACTGAAAGATGTTCACCTGTGACCTGATGTCCGGTCTGAGGCCTTCCTCAAACTTCCTTCCCAAAAAATAGCTCGTCATTTCCCATAATGGGAGTGAAATTCTATAACTCTATAAAGAGGGAGGAATAATCCATAACTTAGAGAGTACCCTACTACATGTTCATGAACTCTCTGGATCTGTAGGCCCTCAGCGTTTCCAGGTAGAAGTAGTCGTAGAATGTATGCTGAAACTCATCCCAAGCCATAGCCTGTTGGCACCCTGTCTGTGAAACCACATCCCACCATCTCTTGGCGGAATCTCGTAGCATATAAGTCGCGAGATTCACTCTCCTCTCCGAAGGTGTCTCCAGATGCTCGAAGATGGACAACATGGATTCTAGCCCTGACTCCGTAGCCTGTGGTCCTCCATCCCCTATGAACGTGGGAGGGTGATGCTGCTGAAAAACCCATGTCAGTTCTGCCATAGACGGGGCAGGATACTGAGCTCCCTGGAAGGTCTGTATGAATCTCATGAAACCCTATCTAAACTAAGATTCGACACCAGTGTTTAGAATCACTGCAGGTTTCATGTCCAGAATGATAGGCGGAACTACTGGTAGTCCCTGATCTGCCGTACCAGGCGTACGGTCACTGCCTAGTTCCTGATGTGCAACGGGAGGACGTCTTGGTGCCATAACTCTGAAAGGTCAAAATCACACCTTCATTAAAGAGGAACACAGTTGCAACTTAAGAGAGTAAAATGGAATAAGAGAGTAAAACTCTAAAAATTAGGAAAACATGACTACACGGCGTGTAATACTATTACACGGCGTGTTTCTTAAAAGTTTACCCTAGGCATGTACCTTGTCCATACATGACTGTGTAAACCACCCGACTACACGACGTGTTCTTAAACTACACAACGTGTACTAACCCTTTTCCTCCCTGCCCGTTCACTGCTACACGGTTGGGAACATGAACTATCCCAGCAGAAAACTACATGGTGTGCTGGTCTGCTATACGACGTGTCCTTAAGATCTCTCCCCTGTTCATGTCATTAGTCACATGGACTGGTACACAGACCACTACTAAATGGCGTGTCAAGGGAGACACGACGTGTACTTGACATACCTTACCTGGCCCATGTTGTTAGTGACACGACCTGACACACGGTCGACACTACACGGCGTGTTCCATACGAACACGGCGTGTATGCGGAAGGATAACACCAACCCGTGCTGTTGGCTACATGGCCAACTACATGATCAAATATACATGGTGTGTTCCCAAGGGACATGATGTGCACTTGAAGGAAAACCTCGTCCCATGTTGTTCGTGACATGGCCAGATACCTATTCCAGACTACACGGCGTGCTAAGCTGGTACACGACGTGTTCCTACAAGATTTTCCAGGACCCCGTGTCCTTACCCGCACGATTAGTGACATGGCTGAAAACTAGACGACATGTATTCATAAAGTACACATCGTGTATTCTAGGTTTTTCTGGACAGTAACCTCAAAATTGCACCGGAGCCCAGAAAACACAAAAAAACCAGTGTTAAGGTGCCAAACTCCGATCCGTGGGGGCTCATACTCCCTGCGAATCAAATCTTGGCATCATAACAATGGATGTAACAATTAAAAAGTATAACAACTCACAATCCACCAAATTCCGATCCTCGAGGGCCCATAACACCTCTAAGACCAAATTTTGGTGTCCATGATAAAGAATCTATAAACAAATGATACCCTATCAACATAGAAGGTATTCTATCACAACAGCTATCACAACAACATGCATCTTCTATCACAAATTCTATCACAACAGCATGCAAATTCTAATGTAATCTTGATGGCATGGAAAAATGCATGACATGTGATTTTCTAACAAGTTCCTATATGATTCATGAGATGGTATACCCTCATCTCATTGGGTTGCAACAAAATAGAACCACAATCATACAAACAGTAATAGCACAAAACAAGTGCACCACCCAACGGTGAAATAAATTAAACTGCAACATTTGCAAAAACTCGAAAATTGAAATATTCAAGGTAGTCTGGCTTTTTCCCTGTACACGAGTTCTAGAATGCCCGGGCATAGCTATTTACCATTTACCTATTCCGTCTTATCCCTGTCTAATTTCGCTAAATAGTAAGTCAATAGAAAAGTAAAGAAACGCCTCTGATACCACTTTGTAACGACCCGAATCCAGAGCCCCTCAACTGGTGCCCCATGTTCGGTTCTCCACATGAACTTAAGTGAATTTCCCCAAATTCCAGAGGCTTCCGACTAGCAGCGAGGGCCCTGGTAAGTTATTGGGGAAACTATGCCCTCATTTGGTAAGGTATACAAGGTACAGGAAATAACAGTCAATAGCGGAAGTAGTAAACAGCATAAAAAAACTGAAACTAAACATCGGAAGCAATGTATAATATAATAATGATGTAGCATGGAACATGTATCTAAGGAAAGAAACAAACACAAAAACGTTCTGAAATACAACTGAGAACAAAGCACTAAAAGTAACAGCAACTCCAGCAGCATCGCAAGCCTAAGCTCAGTCCTATGCTCTCCAGCTCCAACTAGCAATCATGTACCTGAAGTAGAAGGGACACAATCCATATCCACACCTGCAACCATATAACCTATTTGGGACAAAAAGTAGGACCCAAATAGGGTGTGAGACTAATCCCAGTAGGCAACCACCATAAGATCTGTGTCCTACTGTTAGTGAGCAATATAGCAAAAGTAATGGAAATAAATGCAGCAGAGAAATAGAAGTACACTAAAGTAAACAATACTACCAATCTCTATTCACATTTATTTATTAATTTAATTCACTCATTAAATTATCAAACAAGGAATCTAACAAACAACTCTATATTCTCAAGTCATAGCAAGTAACACAACAGGTATCTCAGCAGACTACCTAAACAGAAAGCAGTACAAAATTCAAGATTATTCTTTGGTTTGGTGGACTCGTCACAACCAACCAAACAATATTCAAGGTGACTCTCTGGGTGGCTCACACTGGCAGATCCCTCTAGTCAAGTAAACATACAAAGGCACAAACACTCTGGGAATCTCTCACCGTCAATTCCCTTGTGGTCTTGCAACGATAGCTAGACTCTCTGAGGAAGAACTTACATCTAATTCCCCCTATAGTCTTGATATGTAACTAAGGACACTCTAAGAAAGCACAAAGTCCCATTCCCGTAGGTCCTCTGAACGATACTAATTTATAACAGACTCTCTAGGGAATCCGTTAATCATCAATTCCCTCTTTAGTCTACCACACCAGGTTCCCACAGCCCTGAGTAGTGTAGTCGTGCGTAATCAACTGTTAGAAGCCCAAAGTAAGATCAACAAACTACTTGGCTAATATCTACAATGCATCAAAATCATATAAACAGTAGGCAATACATGCAATCAACTATATCAAGGCAAGAAAGTAATGCAACAAGGTATGCCTCACAGGAAACCTAAGACAAATGGCGATAAACAACCAAAACAAGGGAAACACCCAAGGGGTGATACTCAAACATGCTAACAAGAAATTATCAATCATCTAATAACCTCAAGAATACATGCAATCTAAGGAAGATAACAATACAGGATCAAAACCCTAACCCAAGATACCCGATACATGGGTATCCGACACTTTTGCACCAAAAACTCAAAGACAATCAATGTAGGGCAAAAAAACACCTACCTCAATCCTAGGAGATCGATATACTTGAACCTCGACCTGTGAATCAGCCTAGAATGAATAAGATCTGCAAAAATGTCTAAAACATTCAACCTTAGATAACTCTCACAAGAGAAGGAATCAGGAAACGTGGCCAAAGAAGAACCAAGAAATCACCATTGCGATTTTATTGCAACCGACAACATTCGATTCAGATAACCGGTGATGGATCGGTGGCTCAGAGAAGATTCGACCTCCTCAGATGCTCTGGACGTAATTAGGCGGAGAAGAAGATGAAAATCGGTTTAAGACGTGACCCCGGTCCGATTAATGAAATAAAAAGAAAAGAACACGGCATGTACTTCATGAGTACACGGCGTGTACTCGCCCTTTCCGTACACCGCATTAAGTGGCCTCCACATCACCGCTACACACCATGTGTGTGGCCCGGACATGGCCTCACGCGGGAGAAAAGTACACGGCGTGTACTCATAAAGTACACGACATGTACTTAGAAAATTTCCAGATTTTCTTCTTTTTCTAAAAAATGACTAGAAACAGAAAAACATACCTAAAATGAAGATCCGGGTTCTTACATTAATCATAAAATTGTAATTAAATATTTATGACTTAAAAAAATACCAACACTTAATTAATAATTTTTAAAATATTTACTTACTTATACTATGATATAATTATATCATATTTTCACTTATAAGATACCTAAATTTTATTTATACCTTAATGGGTGAGGCTACTATTCATTTTTCTAGTTTACTATTCATAAGGGTCATGTTACTATTCCTAAGATCAAGTTACTATTTCATCGATATTGATTCCTTAACTTGTAGAAATACTTAATATTTCATTAATTATTCACTTATAAAGTTTTTATTATGGTATATAAGTGATTTTATGAGATTTATTCTATATGAAATTACTTTAAGAAGGGAGAAATTCCATTAATAAAATTTCAGGTCATTACAAATCTAAACATTTTTCTAAAACAGACTGTATAAATAGTATAACTTCCTGAATGTCATCTTTAGAGGCAATCTGTTCACATAGGGTTATTCCTTGACAATGTGATTTAGAAACTTGAGATTTTAAGATCTCTACATTTGAGGCTAAATTTTAAATAATACTTTCATTTCCTGCTACTTATTCATTCTTAGTGTCTTGAGGAATGGGGGAATCCCTTTCCCCATGAACTTCTAGACTCTGTTCTTAAATAGGTTGATTTTCTGTGACATTTGGTATGACATCCTCATGGCATGATTCTTATGAATCTATTTTTATGGATCTTTCTTCAGCCATTATTTACATTTATTGAGAGTGAGATTGAACTAGAATTGGAGTAGTCTTGAACTTGTAGAGATAGTATTGTCTTGACCAATGTAGAATATCCGAGTGATAGCTGTTGCTATCCTTTTATTTGCATTTTGAACCGGTGGAGAGGAAATAACAAGAAGTTTTATTTCCTGAAAAAAAAACTTGAGGAATTATAGGAATACCAATCCTAACTCTCCTTATCAGATGAAGAGTTTATTCTTCCTTGTCAAAGCTTTTCCTGGTCTCAGACTGATGAGATGATCCTTCTACAACTATTGGTGTTTTATCCAAATTGGAACACTGCCACGGAATTTGAGCAGGGTGCATTTCAGGCATCAAATTATAGGGAATAAATTTTTTCAAAGATAAATCATAATTAAAGCCACTCTTCCCTAAAACACTTGGATTTAGAGTCATAATACCATGGCATTGCGTTGCATCATTATCATCCAAGACTACTCTACCATTTCTAAAGATTAGGGTAATAATTCGTCCATAAGGATAGAAGTTTAGGGACCTATTTTGAATGTGGCACATATATCACAGGATATATCATTCAAATTTGAAAAGTTTTTCAAGCATAAATAGATAAATCAAAGAAACATCTTGAAAAATAATTTTCTCAAAATCACCATTTCTTTGAGCGATTTCGGACTAAATAAATTTAACCAGTGACTTACTTTATAGTTCCAGGGTCTTTACTTGCTTCTTCTTGATAAGAACAGTTCCAAAGAGCGATTTCATGATTTATGTAGGAGTAACACCATATATGGAATATAGAGAGGTGTTAAATAATGGATATCCTTCATGAGAAACTTTCAAAGATTCATCCAGTTTAACTGATGTTATAGACAACCCTTTCATATTGACTGTTATAGTGACCGTGTCTTCATCTTTAGCAAAGTGGAAAGTAGCAGACTCATAAAACTCACAATAATATTTCTTAAAAACTGTAGGGGTTCATGACACATAAAAAACATACTCCCATCCTTGATGATTTATAACCCTATTCAACAACATATCAGTTATGTCCACCCATTTGAAATAGATGGCTCTTCCACTCAAAAATTTTCTTGATATCCTCTGTCATTTCATCATGCTAGATAAACCACCATCGGATCCTTTGGTTTTAGTCATTTGAAGAGGGTTGATGGATTTGAAGGTGGAGAGGGATAGGGTAACAATTGTTAAACCGAAGATAAATAAGGGTTCAAAGGGTTTTTGAGTCGTATCACACATAGTTTTGATACTCAATCTTTCCTTTTTTTGTTTGCGATAAATGAGGGGTCATGCAATAATGTTAGAGTAATTATTACTAAATATAGGTGATGCGGCCTGTGATATGTGACTATTACTTGAAACGGAGACACAAATAGATACCGCACCTCCGCCCAACAACCTGCGAGTCGTCGCTTCCAAACAGGATCACCAGCACGACTCCAGTGTCATCCATCCTTCGCTGAAGGTCCAACCATCTATCTATGAGCTCTTTGATGATCCATCACACATGCCTTCGTCATCCAACTCCACGATTCTTCTCACCATTCTCAGTAGTAGTTCAAAGCATCTAGTTCAATGCCTCATAGTTTATCAAAGCCTAGGTTCTTCACCCCTTCTTCGTCTTCCATTCCCCCTCATCTGGAACACTCCCTAGTCATCCTCTCTTATACCTTCCCCTCAAAATTTGTCTTCAGTGGTTGGTAACTTTATTTTCAATGATTAGGTTCCTCTAATACAAGTTATTTGTTTTATTCAATTTTTTTAGTCTTCAGTTCCCAGTTCTTCATTCCATATTTAAATACCTATTCATCTTAGAGTGACTTGGAGTCTCTTAAAGACAGTGAAAAATAATTTTGGAGAATCTCAAGCATTCATCAACATGAGAAACTAGTTGATTACCATGGAAATGTTCAAAGTCCATCAATTTTATCCATTTTTTAAATGGGACTTGGACTGTAATTTATTATAAATATTTGTATTATATGATTTTCAAAATTGATTACATTCCCCTACCTAAGAACTGAATGCTTATATTAATAACTTTATTGATCTATGCAGTTGATCAATGCTTTACCTACCTCACATGAAATCTATATTTGAAGGGAATTTCTTTGTCTTTAACACCTTCTCTATTATAAATTAACATCTTTATTTTTTTTTAATCCTTCTCGTTTTCTATTATAGATCCATTTAAAAACATTTATTGAAAACTACTTATAGCACATTTCACTTATAATAGGTGATTGTGTTCATGTATTTACCAAATTGATTATTTAAATAGTGTTTGTCACCAAGGTTAAAGCACACTTCATTGGGTATTTTGGAACTAATTTTTCATGGGTGAGAAGTTGGGGTTTAAACATTGGGGTCACGTTTTTTGATCCTTAGCCTATTGTTCTATTCTATTTGTTCATGATTTTTTTCCCATAACATTATTTTGTTGTTTTATATAGTTTTTTATGTAGAATCATTATGCATAAATTTAAAATATTTATACCACTTACATATATTGAAGGTAAAATATACTATTATATGTCACACAAGTTAATAGTATAAAAAATTAGGGGTTGTTTGAGTATTTCAGCATTAGAAAGTAGTAGTCACACCTCCTTTAAAATTGTTTTATGTATGTCTATTTAATGAACATGTTTGTTTCTATAGATTTTAATTTTGTTATTTATTATAATTATTTGAAGAAATAAAATGATTGTTTTTATTATGTTCTCCCTATATACCTTCTTAGAAAACCTATGATAGGCCAATGGTGTGATTAGTAATAATTATCTAAGTGTTTATAACACTTTTTTACTTTAGTAATTGTTTAAAAAAAGAAACTTTTATTCTATTTTGTAAAAAATATTTACTTCTATATTTCTAAAGAAAACAACATGTTACTAAAAATGTTTTCTAATATGAAAATTTTAAACACTTACATAAATAGAATTGCTATGAGTTTATGTTTGATATCACTTTCTAAAAACATTTTATAGCACTCATAACTCGTGATAAGAATCTTGAAAGAATATGTGTGCTTGTTATGTTCCTGAAAAACTACCCACACTTAAATAACTAAAGAAAATCACTTAAATAAGTTCCATAAAACACTTTTTCAGTAAAAAATATGGAATTATTTATATAGAGGCACATATCAATGAGCATTTTCAAGTATAAGTTAATTATAAAAATAAATTTTCATAAATTCTATTAAACACAGTCTAAAAAAGTTATCCATATTTAGATTATGGTGTTGAATTTTCCTAAAATGTTAGACTTGTATTTTTCTCTTTTTTGTAGGAATAGATTCCCAAATATCACATGCATTTCATTCTGATTGAAAGCTGAATCCTAAAAAATCTAGACATTGACTAGCTCATCAGGTAATTTTATATTTTGTGCATGTATTTAAATATTCCAGCATTATGTTAACTATTCAAATGTAGAAATCAATGAAAAAAATTAAAATAAAACAACACCACAATAATTTAGATTTCTTTTGGAATCAACCTAGTTTTGATGGATGTTAAGAGATATAAATCCTATTGGTGATATCTTCATTCATGTCTAATATGATATTCAGGCATCAATGTTTTATTTATTATTTACAACTATTAAGTCACATGTTTTTAGTGTATTATTAATATTATTTTTTTTATAAATGGATTGCAATGGTTTATAATTTTCTTATCAACACTGATTGGGAAATGTTCATATCATTTATTACTTATGATAAGTGATTTTTTATATGAGTCAAACACCTCTAATTAAGAAATGCTCACAAAACTTATTACTTATGAAAAGTGATTTTGCATATGATTTTCTAGATAATTTTTTTCAAACAGATCCATGATATAGTTTATAAACAAGAGTTGTCAAATATAGCCATAATATAGTTTGTTTCCCTTGGTTCTAAAAACATGTATTTTCAAACACCACTAATTGAGAAATTATCATAACACTTATTACTCATGATGATTGATTTTGTATATGTGTTTCCAAATAAGTGTTTTCAAATATAACCATAATATAGTTTTCATCCCTTGGTTCTGAAATAGGAGTTGTTGAACACCACTAATTGAGAAATACTCTTAACAATCATGACTTATCGTAAGTGATTTTGTATATGCCTTTTGAAATTTTCATAAAAATTATTACATATGAAAAGAGATTTTTAATATGTGTTTCCAGATATGTTATTGAAAATTTGCCTATGCCACTTATTTTAGTGGCCTTCTTTCGGAATAGTGTAAAGATTTTTTTTTCAAAAATAGTACAAAAACCACTTAATTATTTTAACTTTTTATCAGAAGTTAGTCGTAAGAAGTTTCCAAATAAGTGTTGTTAAATAGTTCCATAATATAGTTTGTTTCCCTTAGTTCAACAATGTTACTGGCATGCTTCCAATCCTTAGTGTTTTTTCATGTGTAGATATAAAAGTGCATGTTATGAATATTTCTCTTTGTTTTTGGGTTAATCCAAGAACCTATGAAACTCTATGTAATCTATGGTGGTTTCTTGCTTCTCTCTTTCCTCCAATTTCTCATCAAGCATTCCACCCAGTAGTTGGAAATATAATTATTCTGGGTATGTTTGGTGATAGAAAACTTTTTCTATTTTGTATTTCATTTTCTAAAAAATGTTATCTATTTAAATAATCCAACACATTTTAAAATACACTTAGAAAAATGAAAATAGAAAATGTTTTCAAAAACCAAATTCACCATTAATAATTTCTTTAAGGATTTATCCATCCGGCTAACCATTAGTTTCCTATTTGATATTTAAATATTCTACCCAAATAATGAGTTATAATGATCAATGTGTTGTACTATAGCTCTATTAAAAAAATTTATTTTTTATATGAAAACAAGTTACATTTCTAGTTTTCATTTTTCTTTCTATTTTTTTTATTTTGATTTCAAGATCTATTATTTCTACATAAAAAAATTGAAATTCACAATGAATAAGATCATAATCCATCATGGCATTTTAGGAATGCATTCTCACACTCCATTTTAAATATGACTTTTCTACACCACCATAGATATCCTAGCAGCCAAATCCACCTTAGCATCAACAATGTTGTAGCTGTAACTGCTACTTGAGCTTTACATTGACCATCAATGTTGCAATTATACCAAACAGATCCTACAGTGACATAACATCCAATTGAAATTGACTTCCAAAAGAAGAATCTATGTATAGACCAACTGGATATAATCGAATGACTATAAAAAAAAAATCCTTCTCCCAACTGCATCTCGAAACTTAACCGTGTATATTTCAAGGTAATCTAATAAACTGGATTCCACCATGAGTGTAAAACTGTCTATTTATTTCAATCCATTGCAATCCAAACTAGAAGAGAAGGATTATTTGTTTGTTTGTATCATTGTTTCTTCTTTTTAGAAGGTAAAAAATGTATGAATTAGAAACAATATGACAACCCTTGCAAAATTAAAACAACTACAAAAGCACACACATAAAGCTACCATATACTTACAAGAAGTATCTCTGGATTGAAATAAAGTGTTGTTTAACATCGTAAGAATAAGAAAAATAATAAAATCTATGGGAATTTGGTCATGCGTTATTTTGAATTTATTTCAGTATATATATTTTTGTAATCACATGTCATTAAATTCATCATTTATTATTATAATAAAATATATTTTAGTTTTTTCCTCTTATATACTTCCTATGATCTGATTTCATCCCTTACTATCTATCAGGGTATATGGTCTTATCAGGAAGAAAAATACACAAACATGTTGTGGAAGACTTAAGTGGATGATCAGATGGGAATATCCTTTTTAGGTATGCATGATGGTGATTGAAATGTTTCCATGTTTATATATTTCAATGTTTTTATGTTATAATATTACAGGTTTCTAGATTGATCATTTTACTAATTTTTATGATACAGGTTTCCAGGCTTCAGGTTACAGGTTTCCAAATTGAAGGTTGTGGGTTTACATGATTTTATGTGTTTGTGTTCAATAGTTTGTAGTTTATACAAATAGGTTTGCAGGCTTATATTTCTGTTGGTTATGGGTTTCCATGTTATTGGTTACAAATTATAGGTTTTCTGGTTTGTATGTCATCTAGTAAAAATTTAAATTTTTGTAGGTTGCAGTTTTGTAAGATTATATGTTAGAGGTTTACAGTTTTATAGGTTTTATAGTTAAGTATACATGTTTACGGTTTTATAGATTTTCCAATTAAGGTTTTCTGATTTTCAGGATTACAAGTTACATGCTTTCATCTTGCATTACACAGGTTCACCTATAAACTACAAACCTTGGAATATGCAGGTTCACATATTCAAGGTTTGTAGTTGTGAATCATTCTCGATATATCCTTGAACTTGTGACTTCATCCATGTTTCCAGCATTGATTCGCTCATTAATGATCCAGTTTCTAGTAAGAGCAGGTATTCCCATTATCCAGTTCATGATTTCTTCAAAGTCTATCTATTAAAATGTTTCAGTCACACCCATTTGTTTATGTTTTTTCTCTTGAAGCTACCATAATACTGTTAATATCTGGGCAGAATATGGTGATAGTGATGATTGACATCGTGTTCAAACATCAGGTGAATCAAAAAATTTCCATCCTTCCATTATCTAGGCTCTTTCTTTTAATGCCGATGGAGATAATATGGTTACCTGGAGTGATGATATTGCCATTAAAATTTGGTAAGTGGATGGAATAAATGTAGAATATATTCACTAATCAAGGGAGGGAGTGATTTCCAGTGGAGCAGCTGATGCTATAAGGATTTTTGTTGATAATAAAGATGGATCGGCTGATGGTCCTCTATATCAAATGCTTTTGAAAGTGGAAAATGCCCATGGAATGGACGTGAATGCTGTAAAATGGAGTTCTGGGGAGAATTAGCTACTTTCTTGGGAGAGTGAATGAGATTTGACATCGATACATTAACAACCTTTAATAAATTTTACTAATTGTAACTTTATTATTTGGCACCTCCTGTATTGTGTTGGATTTCTCCCCATAGGGCGCAGTTCAGTGGTTCCAACCTGCTATACCTATAGTGGTGTATTGAGGAGGTCTTGGTTTTGAGTCTTCATGTATGTATCTTTATTTCAATTGTACCCCCTTCTTGGACCTACTCTATATTGTATTGTGTTGGATTTTGAAAATCTACATGATAATATTATTGAGAGTTCTATGGTTGTAATGTTTATGTTCATGAAATGAAAATTATAATGAAAAAAATATATAATAAATGTATTATATATATTTAGATTAATAAATTTAATATAAAATTTTAGCAATAAATATTAAAATATCCACATATAATATTTTATTTTAAAAACAATTTATAAATAGATATTAATTATTGGTATTGCTTATATTATTAACGGTGGAAAGATAAATGTTGGTAATAATATTATCAACTGATAAATTTTCTGTATGAATCTATCGCTAATTTTTTTGACCAACATATATATTATCTGTTGGTATTTTTATAATTGCAATAGAACTATTTTATCTGTCACAATAACATTTAGCGACATATTTTTTACCAACAATTTAGTGACAAGACTATTTTTGTTGGTAAAATGCTTTACCAACAAAAAATTCACTTTTACCAGCAGATATACCCCCATTGGAAAAAGATTATTATTTTTTAGTAGTGGTCCTTATATGGCTTTCCAATTCATTGGGTAAATATTTACATCTTAATAGATCATGATTAAGTGACTAGTGAATCTCTATCCAAAATTGGAATATGTTGCGATACATGATACACTAAGGGAAATAGGATGTGATGCCAAAACAGATATGGGAAATTGGATGTGATGCCTGATACACTATGGTAAATAGGTTGATATTTCTAATCCACTAGGGAAAATAAGTGTTTATTCCTGATCCATATTGTCATGTTTTTATGCTTATGTTAGAGCCACATTCCTTTGATATGTAATTATTAAATTATCTGTACCTCATGATTTAAGTATCATGATTTCCAAGCCTTTGCCCCATATTATATGTTTGATCATATGGGATTATTTTTTTCTTCTATATTACAACATGAAACATTTTTATGATTCCATTTTCTTGTCATGTGATATTTATCTTCTATTTAAGTTTTATAAGATGATTATGATATCACATTGGATAACATGTTAATATATTTATATTTCCCTTGTAGGGTGTTTGATTCTTAACATTTTCTTTTGTTTCCATTTCCTTGGGAATGAGGATAATTTTAACTTGAGAGATGTTTAGAAAAATATCTTGTACGATGAATTTATAAAAAAAATTTCATACACATTATAAAATAAGAATCTTATGTTGTTATTCACCAAAGACACTAAACCTATTAATTCTCAAGATTTGGAGTTTATTATGTAATGTAATTTTTTCATTAAAAAAATGATGTAGAATAAAGGTGTGTTTAGTCTGGATTGCCTCAGTTGGTATGAAAGTGAAGGTTTAGTAATTTTATATATATAAGTATAGTTATATTTTTCATTAGGGTTAGTTAAACAGAGTGAAAATCCAAGATATGATGCTAAGTATAGGATTTAATCCTGGAATATTGGTAAAGGCTTGAGTAAGTGGATTTCCTTGAAATAAATTCCTTTATAGATACTTGAAAGTAGATGTAGTTGTTGAACACACACACATTGGGTTATCACCTCTAAAATGGTCGGTATAGTAACGAATCAGTCATCAATCCAATGCATGATGAGTGGGCTTAAGGCCACACTCAAGGCTAGACACTCTTAGGGGAAATTATTTTTTGATCATATGATCTTTAGAAACCACTATAAAGGGTTTATTTCCAAGTAACATTGAGAGAATATGTTGATAAGTATAAGATAACCCAATTTAAAGTGACATAGGTTAAATTAAGATTTATATAGGTTAAATTAAAGGAAATATTGGCTAAAGTGATGATTTAGAAGGGAGAAATGTTTTAAGGTGGATTCCCTTTTAATGTTTTAAATTATGGTAATCCCCCTTTTATGTTAAATTTATGTCACTCATGTTAACACATTTTTGGTTTTAGTGATGTCTATAACCATAAGGAATCATGTTAAAAATGGGTGTGAGGGACAATTTAGTGACTATCTTAATGATAACCCCATTATAATTGTAGATAGATTATGAAAAATGTTATTATTACCAACTAACTGTCATGAAATATCATTAAAAATATAACCATAGTTGAAATAATGAGTGTACTAAAGAAGAGAAGGATGGATAATAATTAAAATTAGGCAATGAATATGATCAAATAAGGAATATTCAACCACCTATATATCAAAAATGTGGAAAGAAGCACTAAGGGAATTTCCTCATGGGGACTAGAAGATGAATTATTTTTTAAAGAGGGTGTCATCAAGCACCAAACTTCCATATGAAAATTAAGAGGTCAGTTAGCATGATGTGAGTGGAAACATGCAATAAAATTCACTACTAATGGTCCAATGACTTACATGTGTAAAACTTTCTCATTATCCAAGTTAGTTTCATAATCCTAGGGATGACAAGGATGATAGGTGTGAACAACCACCATAACTAAGAGAACAAGGTGGGGAATGTTGAATGACAACTAATGAGATGTATTATGATAACTAAATCCTCCTCTTTATAATTTTGAATTTGAGATCTTTATTATATCCACTATAAGTTGCATATATTATTTTCTATGTGTACCACCCTGATGTTTTTTTATTAAATAAAATATCTAGTTGTATGGTGGTTGTATTTCAAAATTTAAGTATATGGGAAACAAATAATAATTATGTGTTCTTTAAATGGATTTAACATGATTTTAGTTATGGATAATATATTTCAATATATAATCTATATTCATTGATCATGGATAGATTCCCATCAATATCTACATTATTAAAAAAAATTAACATGGGTGGAGACAATAACTAATAGCTTCCATGGAGACATCCTAATGTTGTTGCAACAATAGAAGATACAAATGGTCATCTTCATTATCATCCATCAATGCACTGCTACCACATATAGGCCTCTATGTTTCTAGAGAAGTTGAAAGTACCATGCCAATGGTAAATGTGCAATACAACCCCCATATCCATCTTCTAGTTCAATAAGATATGGTGGTTATGTGAAATAGGAGGCTGCCTAATGAACTTAGGGATGTGAGTAGTTCAATAATCATGATTGATTCCCCAGAGCACATGAACCAATTCAATGTGCACATGAAACAGTTCGAGTTTGGGAAGGCCCTATTTGGACACATGAAGAGCCAACCAGATTAGATGTGGCGAGGTGTCCATCCCCACCAACCTTTATTCAAGAGAGCTTTATAGAGAGGGTAGTATAAAGTATGGTCAAATATGTGTATGAGGAGATGGTTTTTTATCGGTTGAGGCTCACGATATAGGTGAGGGATAAGATGGGGAGGAAATAGGCTAGTGTGGTGGATGTGGATACTTCAAAAAGGGTTTGGGTGGGTTTGAACATTGATCTCAATGATCCTTATGAGGATGAGATCCATTCTTCATTGACTTTATCATTCAACCTCAACTTTCCACCAACACAGCCAATTTGAAGAAGCATAGGGGATAAATGATAGTATTGGATGGTGTATCTATTTTATAAATAGGGAATCACCTTTCATTACATTAAAATAATTTATGATAATCTTCCACTATAATTCTGACTATGAAATCAAGGAAAAATAGAATAGGTCTTAACAATAAACCATGAGAGTTATTTGAATCAAATGGTTAGGAAGAAACACAATATTTGATTATGCTTATTATAAGTGAATATTTGTGATTGACACCTCATTAAAAAAACAAATGTCAAGTCATCTTATGGACACCCTTAGCTAAATTTTGTAGAAATTTATAATTTAAATTATAAGGACGCAATTTATTTAAGGGGGATAATGTAATGACCCAGTATTTCACTACATACCCTCTTCAAATAAATAATATATTAAATAATATGTTTCACACACTATACCAATCTAAATAAAGAAAACCTAGATATATTTTTAATCTTAAATATGACTGTTAAAACATATCCATTAATTTATATGGTATAAATTTAATTAACGACATCTTAAATCAATAAATAATGTAAGAAGAAATCACATCCATAAGTGCAAGTCTTCCTTATTAAGTCCATCTTTATAAGCTTGGAAGGGAGGTAGCTTCACAAGGGTGTGCCTTGGTGTTTTATTTTAATAAACTAAGTTTTTTATGATTGAATAATAATAATATATATTGATTGTATTAATAATAAGTTAAAACTATACTAATTATTAATTTTTAGGAAAATTTATAGTCTATATACTAAAAGTCATTTTCCTATAAAAATAGCTTTCACTATATTTTATATTTTTAATAAAAAATAAAAAATATATATATTAGAATTTGAATTTTAAAAAATTAACCTCATTTTAGTATTTATCATGAAAATATTATCTTAATATGGATTTTTGATATTTTTCTAAAAAATTGAGTATTAGGTGAATAATGAAATACGCTATTATTGAAAATACCATTACTTTTATGGAATTATTAGTTTTTAATAATGAATTGGAAATTTTTGAAACCCTTGATAGAATATTCATTTTTCGAGTTATATTATAAAATTAAAATTATTTATTCTAGTTTACAAACCTCTATTTAATGTTTTAGATCTTAAGTAATATTTTTCTCAAGAGATTATTTTTTTATACATTATATAATTATTAATCTAAAATTAATTTTTATTAATTTTATAAATTGAATCAAAATAAATTGAATTCAAATTTGGAATAATTGATTCCTAATTATATAATGAACCATTTTATTTTTTTTATCATAAAGTATAAGTTACTAAAGTAACACTATTTATCACGGAAATGACCTAAAACATGTTTAAAACATGTATTAGAATGTGTGTTTATAGCCTTGATCAACCTTATAACTTCTCCAATCCATTATATATAATTTTTTAGCCAAATTCCTTGAGAGAGACTTCCCATTATTAAAAATATGTGGCTATTTAAAAAGTTTCCATCCCTTTTCACTTATAAAAGGGTCTCTTCTCTCCTCAATTACCCTAAAATACCCCCTAATTTTGGACTATAATCTACCCAAAAATATCATTATAAATCCTATCCATATTAAAGAGGTTCAAGTTTCCTAAAAATACCATACCTCAAAGGTTTAACCCCCATCACAAAGGAGATAATCCAAGCAGTGAAGTGTAAATTTCCAACCACTCCTTTATCTTATATATTTCTTTATATACACTTCTTCTTCCTCAAATTCCATTACACCGTATTAAAATGAGAATATAAATATCAACAACATAATAATATTTTATTATAATGATGGTACAATAATTAACCACCCTTCCCTTTTTAGTATGCAATAGAAAACGCGAAACATGTGTACATGTAGACTACCACCTTTAGGAATAAACATGTTTTATTTGCATCAATTTCTTAACATGGATGGTATAAAAGGTTAATTTAAAATATAACTATGTTATATATGAAATTTATATGATTATTAAATAAATAAAAATATTTATTCTTTCTCTCATTTTATCAAAATTAAATCATTATACATTTGTATGTTCAGACTACCGCTTTCATGGATTGATATATTTTGTTTTTCATTATTTACATTCATGGATGATTCTAAGAATTTTTTTAAAGGATAAATATGATTTTTTATGATATGAATAAGGTTTTGGTAAATAAAATTGAATAAACTATTAATAATATAAATGATAAACAATTGTTAAAAAATTAACCATCTTAAACAAGTGAACTAAGAAGGAAAAAAATTATTTATACTATGTAATTATTTTGTACCCATAAATTCTTCCCATAATTATTTATAATTATTATATATAACTCTAATAAATAGTATATGAAATTTTTATTCTACTAGTATAATTATATTGAAACAAAATTACCTAATAATCATCCATTAATCATGGTATGTTCATGTTTGAGTTGGTTTGACCACCTACATGAACAATGCTACAAAATTATATCATGGATAAACATGAAAACATAATTAATGGAATAATATGATATAAATATTTAAATAATTATTTGTTTTTATGGAAATGATATAATAATATTTAACTCTATAATTAATAAAAAACCTTTCATTGGTTAAGAAAAATAACGGAAGTGTGATTTTTATCGATGTCATATTTAAGGATAATGAATGGAACTCTCCTCAAAGAAAATTGAAATTTCATAAATAATTATAATTCATAAATTATAGTAACTTAATTGATATTATAATGAGGATATTTTTAATAATAAATAATACTAACATCAATCATATAAAACTAGTACAAGTGGTCAAAAATATAAACAGACAATGTTGGAAAATTGGTAAAAACTAACTAATATACATTTAGATAATAATTATAAATAAAATTATAAATAGTATTAGGTATGAATATGGTTATGAAATTTTTAATTAAGATACATTTTTTATAAAATAGGTTAGAGAACATATATGGAAGATAAGATCCAAGGTATGGGTTCCTTGTCTCAATTTTCAATTCCTTGAGACATACTTCTTATTATACAACTTGTTTTCTTTGGAATTGTGTACTCACTAGATATTGATGTCATGTGGGATAATCATATTATGTTTCATGTTATTTTAGGTATCATTTCCATATTATATTCTTTTGATTCAAATATTCCTTGATCCATTAGAGACTTTGGTAACTCAAATCTCTTTCTTTGAGTTATGCAGTTTCTATTGAACTTCAACCTTCATTATTACCTATATTCAATAGTCTCCTTTTACATATGATTTCTAATTTTATCACTATAGGGAAAATGGGTTCTTGATTAAAATTACCTTATATATTTTTTTTATTTTCAAAAAAATTATAATTTGTTTTAAATAATTACTGTTATCTTAAGTGTTGTTCTCTCTTAAATGGATCTTTCTTTAAAGTCTATGTTTTCAATTACCACCAATTTTATCCTTTATTATTTTTAAATACAATTATGTATCAATTCATATGATCTTTTTTACTTTCCTTTTATAGATATTCTTTATTACTATATTTTATATTTTGGCTTCCATTTTCCTCTTTATCTCAGAATGTATCTATTTTCCATGAAGTTATGTTTTATAAATCACCCTCTAAACAATTTTATGAAGCTTCTATTTTGGGTGAATGAATTTGGTATCAATTGATCTACTTTATGTATTTATTCATGTGATAAATTTTTAAATGAAATTTTAAATCCATTATTATTCTATGGTTTTAATGAAGTGATGAATAAAAGTTTTCTTATGTCACATAGTTTAATCTTTGTAACACTTAGATATTTTAAAAGAACAAAATCATGTTCGATAGTTTAAATGAAAAAAACAAGATTATAAGAGAATAAAACACCCCGATACTTTATGATATATTTATTTTTAAATAAAATCAATCAATTAGATAGAATTCAAGGCTCACAACACTAGGTTTAAACAAAACACAATAATTTATTAAAATATTGTTATGTAAACATGGACAATGTAACCTTTCTGTAAAGTTAGAGGGTATGAATATCACTAAATAAATTATGAAAATTATATGATTTACATATTTATAAATTAAATTCAATTATTATATATTTACTGTAAATAAAATAAGAATCATTTTAAAGAAAAAAAAGCAATGTTTTCGGAAAAGATGTATTTTTATAAAAAGCGATTTCATCACACTTTTCACACATATTTTTTAAAATATTATTTTACCAATATTAGAAAATTTATTTTTATAAATTAAATTTATTTTTTAAATCATAATATTAAAATTATCTTTGGGTCAATTTATGGTATTTTTATGAAATGTTTCATTTTTAAATGAATAGTGAAAAAATACAGATATTTATTAAAAAAACATCTTTTCTTTTAAAGATTTTAGAAGACCCATTTTATTTTAATGTAGTTTTAAAAGAAAAATTACTTTAATTTTATATTAAATAATCCAAATTAGTTCATTTGAATCAATTTCATATTGAATTTTAATACAAAAACTTTTTAAACTTTTGAATGCTTTTCTTTTGAAAAGTCATTTTTTATACACATCTACGGGTTTGATTTTAAATTAAATTCAACCTCTTATGTGAGTATAATTTGGAAAAATATATTCGATATTTTTAATAAAAATAATTTATAATATCTATGAAAGTCAAATAATTTTTTTACCATAATGAATAGTGAAAAGTTAAAATTATTTACCACAATTAAGGTAAAAAATGGGATTACAAGGAGTTAAACTAAAAATATAAGGGTTAAAAATGATCCAAAACTTGTATAATTCCTATTTTAATTTTATATTTTGACATTATATATTCTAAGGTTATAAAATTTTATATTTTTTTTACTTGTGTCATGAGAAAAATGTATCTGGAATTATTTCTTTTCAAAAATTCCATGTCTGTCCTCTCCCCCACTTATAAAAGTCCACCCCCTCTCTTATCCTTTCCATACATCAAAAACCAACTAGTTCATCCAATACCTATCCAAATAAATCCTTTAATTCCCTCAAATTATCATAGAGACCTTTTATTTATCACAAATACATCATAGAATGTTTTTTGGTGCAAACCTAAAGAAGTTGTTTGAAGAAGAGGTAATGTCCTTAACCAAGATTTTTATTTTATTTCTTTTTCCGCCTCCTTCAAAACATATTAAAACACGATGATATAATAAAGTCAGTATATTATATATAATAATATTTTTTTTCAATGTAATGACCTACAACTATCTCCTCCTCCCTCAAATGGGAAATGAAACCATTGATCATGTGTATGCCAGAATACCGCCTCACGAAATGTCATAATTTGTTTCCAATAACTGATTCTTATGGCTAGATATAATAATATATTTAATATATATATACACATGATTTTTTTAATATAATTATACTTATGTAATTATATTATCAAATATACCTTCTTACTTTCCATTTCATAGAGAATACAATAATATTTCTTATGTGTACAGTGTACTACTGTCTCACATAGTGATGTGATTTGTTTTTTACTAATGATTTACATAGAAGGTAATAAAGGATACATTTAGTGAATATATGTTATATATATGAAATTATATTTATGCTAGAAAATTAATATACAATTCACTTCATGACCCTTTCACTCGTTAAAAAAATGATAACGTCGCTCATACATATGTTTGACCTACTATATATACAAAGCGATGCGATTCATTATCCATCGTTCCAGGTGGCTTCATCCCCAGGTGGTAAGTTTCCACCACTACAGGTGGACTATGTGCTCTTTATTTCTTTCAAGGAGGCTTTATGTACACCGTCTCATGCGCCAGCTTCGGTGGTGGCACCTATAGCAGATTCATCTCTTCTTCTTGGGATTCCTTCGATCCAGATTGAGGCTCACTCTGCTGGAAAGGTTGATGGCCTATTAGTGGTTTATCTTTCAGATTTGGAGATTCATGATGTGGAAGAGTTTCATAACCTTTTGTTGGTGGCATGGTTTGGGTGTAGTAAACCTTCTCTTAGAGTCTTTAGGCCTTTCACTGATTCCTTGGGGCTTCGTCATCTAGCGGTGGTCTCTGGTATTTCAAGGTTTGCGTTTTGTATTAATTTTTTCAATTAGGAGGATTTATTTTTGGCCTAGGCTAGGGAGGAATGTCATTGTGGTTCGTGGTGATTCTCTTTATCCCACTGGTCATGGGACTATCACTTTGTTAAGGAATCCTTCTCAATGGATATGTGGATCAAGTTGTCTGGTCTTCCACTACTATTTCAGAATCCTTTGATCCTGAGGTCAATTAGAGACTTGTTAGGGTCATTTTTATGTTTTGATCTCAACATTTAATGCCTGAAAGTGGCTGATAATCTAAGGATATGTGTGGAAATGGATCTTTCATTAGGATTCCCTCTGTGTGGGTTAATTCATTCGGGGGAGGGTTTCAAATGGTGGAAACATCTCTTTTACCAAGCACCACCTAGGTTCTGTGTTGAGTGTGGGCTACAAGGTCACTCTATGGAGGTTTTTCAGAGATTAAAAGCTAAGGACCATAGGTTAGATCCGGGGATGTCGATATATGGAGGTGTTAGGTTAGTTGGTTGAAGGAGGAGAGGGTGCAGGTTACCGTTGGGGAAGCGGGATTTTCGAATTCAAATCTCTTACCTCACGCGCCTGACTCTTCTGATGCGATCAACCTCAGCGAGGCCCATTTTTCAGCTTTGTCATCAGTGCAGGGTGAATATTAGGATCTAATTTCATTGTATCCTAATGTTAACCTTGTCAGTCAGTCTCTTTCATTGACAACTTTTCCATTTTCTACTTCGATGGTTTCTTGGAATTAATACAACCTGTTGTCTTGTCTCTATCCTCATCCTCAGAAGGCATTGGAATATGCTCCTATATATTTTCAGATTTCTTCTCATCTTTCTCTAGATTTTTTATAGTGTTCTATCCCAATAGATCTGATAGATTTGTTCCATTCAAGGACATATCGTAGAAATGTAATACACCTGAGGGTGTGGTGAAGGAGTTGTGGACCTCTCGGGGTTCTCCTCAAAGAATTTTGCTGGTCTACTTGATCCAAGAAGAGAATGATTTCAGTTTTCTTCCATCTTCCTCGAGCAATAGGCTTTTGCTCCTTGATAATATGGATGGGGCAGTCAAACAAAATACTCCTTTGAAGAGGTGAGGTCAATCAGAGGAGGTTTTTGGGCCGGTCACTTGATCAAATTTGAAGGAGGCATGGAGTCTTTCTCCCTTTTCTAATGAATGTATCTCTGGATAGAAGGCCAGACTTGTCCCCTTGTAATGATCTACTTGATTATTTGGAATTCCCAAGGTTTGGGGGTGTAGGGAAAATGATCTTTCATTAATTATGAGGCCAAAAAGTTTTAGTTCTCTTTAGTTGTCATTCTAGAGCCAATGCAGAACCCAAGCAGACTTGTTTCCTTCTCCAGGAGTTTGGGGTTCATGGGGTTCATGCATGCATATCCCTTTAATAAAAATATTTGGATTTTCTAGAATCTTAACCTTCAAGTGGAGCTGGTTAACCATATGAAACAGTGTATTCATACCAATATCTCAGTGGGAGGATTTGAGTTTTTCTTCTCATTTGTTTACGCTGGTTGTGATGTACATCGGAGAGGCACTCTATGGAGTTTCCTGGAGTCCATTAATACAGAGGGATTTCCTTGGTTTATTGGGGGTGACTTCAACACCATTGTATATATTTCATATAAAAGAGGTGGGTCAGTGAACTTTAATAGTGGCATGTAGGATTTAAAGAATTTCCTAGGATTGAAGGGTCTTATGGATATGGGGTTTACTGGTAACAAGTTCACGTGGTGAAATAATCTCAAGGGTCCTAATTGAATATGGAGTCACCATGATAGATTCCTAAGAAATCTCCGAGGATTGGACTCCTATGGCCAGGATTCAGTTAAACATTTACTGCGGTCCCTCTCTGGCCATGCCCCACTGCTGGTGGATCTCAAAAAGAACTGTGACTGGGACTAGTTATTTATTTTACGCAACTAATTGGCATCGAGATGAAGGTTTCATGGAAATGGTGAGGTCTTAATGGAACTATCAGGAGAAGGGGAGGTTTTAGGTTTGACTTCCCAATCGGCTAATCTGGATTAAGAAATACATTCAAGATTGGTTGGTTAACAACCCCAAGTGGGACTTTGGTGTGGAAAGGTTGAAGGAGGAAATCAATATTATAGAGGAGGATCTTCAATCCAAGTGGGATGGTATTTATTTCTCCATGATTTTTGATAATAGATTGGCACTGACTGAAAAATTATTGGAGATGTAAAGGATCTACAAACAAATAGCCCATATTGGTTGGCTTAAAGAGGGCGACCAGAACATGGCTTTCTTCCCCGCCTGCCTAAAGGAGAAGAAAAGTATGAAAATTAATCTCAGTTTGGGTAATGGTTCCTTTATGCAGGAGTTGGATTTGTCTAGTAATATGGATCTTGAACACTTTGAGATATTGTTGGCAGGAACAATTTCTAATGAGGATGATGCCTCTCGTTCGGTGGAGTTATAGGAGGGATTTATGGAGTGCATTCCAAGGATGATGAATAGCTCTGATAATGGTCATTTAATTGCTTCACCTGATGAGGAGGATATCAAGGATACTATTTCCAAGATGCCTCAGGATAGTTCCCTAGGACCTGATGGCTTTCTGGGGGCCTTTTATATGGCAACAGGGGAAGTTGTGGGTGTTCATGTGGCGGAGTCCATTCAAGATTTTTTCTGGGGTGGATCCCTCCATAGGAGTGTTTGTGGATCAAGAGTGATCCTGATTCCAAAGGTTAATGAACCTTCAAGTATTAATCACTATATACCCATCTTCTTTTGTAATTTTTCCTATAAAATTCTTGTTAGTCTTATCACCAGAAGGATGAACAGTTTCATTACAAAGTGGGTGTCCAAAGAACAACATAGATTTAGGTAGGAGTATCCAAGGGGTGATTGTGATTACAAATGAGATGGTGTAGGATATTAAAAAAAGACCCATGGGTTCCAATGTTATCATGCAAGTAGACATGTAAAAAGCTTAAGAAAAAATTGAGTGGAGTTTCATCATTCATGTTTTTTAGGAAATTTGGTTTTCATGAGTAGTTTTGTGACCTTTATTTTAGGTGTTTCTCTTCTCCTTGGATCTCTATTTTCTTAATGGGGAAAGGCTTTGGGTTCTTCAAAATCATGTGTGGTGTCCGTAAAAGTGACCCTCTATCACCTTCTTTATTTATTCTTTCTCAAGATGCTCTGTCCAGGAATCTTCATAGTAGCATGCAAAAAGGAAGAATTATTTCATTCTATAATCAAAGGGGAAGAGATATTGTTTCTCACCTAATGTTTATGGATGACATATTGTTTTTTGTTAATGGAAGGAAAAGGTCACTTCGTGGTTTATTTTAGGTCATGTCCATATATGGAGGTTTGAGTGGAAAACACATTAATACATGGGAGAGATGAGTTTTTATCTCAAATAAGTGTTCTGGCAGGTGATGTAGGGAAATTCAATGTCTTTTGGGGATACAATATGGGAAATTTCCAATAACCTATCTTAGAACCCCTCTTTTATTTGGTTGTATCAAGAAGATCTTATTTGATGATATCATCAACATGATGTTGGAAAAAATCCATAATTAGAAGAATAAATTCTTATCTTTTGGCGAAAGAGTGGCATTGATTAACAACGTGTTAACGTCCATCCCCATGCATATTTGGTCAACTATTTCTACACCAGAAGGTATGATTGATAGGATGGATATGGTTATGAATTATTTCTTGTGGGATGAGAATATTATAGGAAACCGCCATTGGGCCTCCAGGAAACTCATGGCCATGTCGATTGATGAAGGCAACATGGGATTATGTGACATTACCGAAACCATGTAAGGAATGAAATCCCATCTAGCATGGGATATCATTTAAGGTGATTCTTTTTGGTATTTCTTCTTTAGAGTTAGATACTAAAATCAATGGGAGCATGGAGAGGCTCGTAGAGGATATCCCTCTCACTTGGTACGATGTTTGTTTCCCATTCTGGAAGAGTTATAGGGTTCTTCCTGGTGGATTGTGGGGCAAGGTGATCTCAACTTCTGAAATGTAAACCAGGTGGGGGAGAGGCTATTCTAACCTAGATGTCCAGATCCATGCAATTCCTTCAAGGAAGCGAGAAGGTTCCCAAAACTAGTAAGGTTGATTCTCTCCCAAGATTAGTGGGAGGTTTTCGAAAATATTCTCTTAAATGATGAGGCTGATAGATGTTGTTTCACTAGTTCAAGTTTGGGAGTTTTCTCTGTTCATGATTACATGAAGCACCGCCGTGCATGGGTAGAGCATGATGCATGGGAGGGTACTTTATGGAACAAGGAGTTCCCCACTAATCTAAATTTCCTTGTTTGGAGTTTAAGGAACCATGCAATTTCAACTAATGAGAATGTCCAAAGGAGGGTCATTCCCCTGGCCTCCCATTGTTTTTGTTGTGATATTCCAATGACTGAATCTACGGTGCACCTATTCTTACAGAGCGAATGGGATTATTCCCTTTGGTCCTACTTCAGGAAACATTTCTACTTCAGATAGGGACAATTTTCTAGGCAGACTTTCATTGCTTCATAGCTTCATGGATTAGATCATAATGGCATGGAGCTCAAGGTTCAGAGTACCATTTTCACTACTATTTTTTGGACTCTTTGGGAAGCCTGCAACCATGTTAGAATAGGTCATAGTCAATCTATAATCTACATCCAGATGAGAATGTGGTCGCTGTTAGTGGAATTGGGATCCCTTCTAAAAGGGGGTCAAAATTTGATCTCCCTCTCCAAGTTCCTGAACAGGCCTTGCGTGGTCGACAGGTCTAAGGGGTGATGAATTATGTGGGCGCCTCCTCTAAATGGACTAAAGATCAATGTTTATGTATCTTTCTTGAATGGACATATACAATGTGGGGGATTCTTAGAGACTCAGTGGGTTTCGTTTGGTTTGGGTTTAGTGATTTTTATGGTTCGGACTATTCGTTGGGTGTGGAATTCAGGGCACTTCATTATGTCCTTAGGTTTTGTAAAGGGTTTGGCCTTCAAGTGATGGAAATTGAGTCGGACACTAAGGTTTTGGTTAGAATTCTTCTAGGGAAATGCGGCACTCCTTGGGAGTTGGCTTACCTCTCTATAATTTGATCATTAGATACTAATGGTGGCTAATTGGTGAGGCATATTTAGAGAGAATCCAATTTTTTAGCTGATGCTCTTACTCACATTGGGAATCTGAATGACACTCTTATCATCTTTGATAGTTTGGGATATCTCCCGTTGGAATGTAAATTTTTTTTCAAGGGGATTTCCTTGTCCTTCACCCTTTTTCCCCCTTGAGGCTTTATTTTTTATTCTGGTTGGTCTTGCAACCCTATTTTAATAAAAAATTAACTTTCACTCAACACTCGAAACAACAGTGCTAATAAAAGATTGTTAATGAGAAAGTGATAAGATGCTATAAAGGGGATCATATATGATATTATAAATATTAATATTATTTTTTATATGTTAAAAACATGTTTAAAACCACAATAAACGAGGTTAAATAGTGGTCAACTAAAGGTAAGCACGTGGTAAGGGGTTTCTTGACTTAATTTTCACTTATTAGGTCACATGTCTACTTCATTGATTATATTATGCCAAGATTATGAGTGGAATGAGTTTTTATTAAATTATTTTTCATTTATAATAATATTTTTGCGTATATAAATTTTAAATAAATAATCACTTCATTGATTAAATCTCACCTCAATGATATGAACTTTGCAAGCGTTTCACCTCAAAACATCCTTCTTTGAGACACATGTTCTTTTATGCACCTAATTTCCTTTATATAGTGTATATACTAACCCTTTCATATGTTATGTCATTAATACACTTTTATTAAAGGTATTTAATGTTTCATTTTAATTTATTTCTTTCATGGGGTCATGATTCTGAAGTTACCAAAGCTGCAACGGTTTTTTTCCAAAATCTCATTTTAATAGGGATTGTTTAATCTTGAATTTTAGTTGAAGGAAATTATTTGATAATTATATAATAAATCCATTTAATTTATATTATCCTCTCATTATTCATGTATTTTTTCATGTGATAGTACTATTTATCCTCACTTTAGTACTTAAAATGATTAACATTTTTTTAAGAAAATCCGGTATCAATTCTCTCTTCGGTTGAAATACTTTTTCCTTCAAAATCCATGTTTTATGAAAAAATTTTCAAAAAATTTTAAATATGAATATTTAAATTCATTTTTAAACTTATTTTTTTTAAAAAATGATTTAAAATAAGGTATTTTTTGATTTTTGTTACAAAAATTTGAAAGGAATATTTGATTTTAACATATTCGGCATGAACGTAAATTTTCTGCTCTCATGACTGCTCAATGTTTTAATGATTTATTTTTATATTTCAAAGGGTATTTTCAAGAAATTTTATATCTTTAATTTTTGAGAATGTTTTAGATCTCAAATAAGTTTTTTAAAAATGGAAAGTATATTTTCTTCAAGAAATGTTCAAAGTGATATTTCAAAGTAATTTTCCATCTAAGATGAGATACTTTGAGGTTACTCAAAGTGAAAAGGTTAATTTTATCAAGAATGTTTTTAAACTTTTTAAAAGTAGTTTCATCAATGAAAAAAAACATTTTATGTTATGGATTTCTTCTAAATTATATATACATGTCTTTCATATATTTACCTAGTTTATTATCCCCTCCTTTAATGGGATAATACACACCATATGATTATTTCTAAAATACCTTCATTGTGAAATTTCCTTTGATTATGATATAATGTAGGATTATGCAACCCATTTTCATTCCATGGGTAATTATTATTCTATACATTATGATTAATTTTTTTATTTGGAACACATTAATCATAAATATATTATTATTAGTGTGCCCATATAGTGCTCCAATGCATTGGTTAAATCTTTAGTCTCATGAGGTGTGATGTATGGGATTAGGGAGTAAACCTCATCTATAATGGTACTTTTTCCACCCTATGATATTGTCTGGGAAGTTAACATTGAATCATGGTTATATCATCTTATATGTTTCTTCCACATTTTCTATGATACTATGATCTTAATATACCTTGTTCTATATGTTGTTATTCTATGTGATTACTCATGAGACTTCTCTTGTATGATATCATGTTATACCTTTGACTCACATGTTATGTTTATTTATCATGTTTATTCCCTTACTAATATTTTTAAACACCCATTTTGTCTATGTATTCACCAGGTTATCTCTTGTAGTTTAGGAGATCTAAAGGATTTAGGGGATCACTATAGAGAATAAAATAAATTATTTTTTTAGTCTCACTTTGATGTACTATAAACCCAGTCTTCCAAAGATACTAAGACTTTATGATCCTTGTGTTGTATTAATGAATATTTATGTTGAATATCATGTAATAATATGTGTAAAAGGATTGGGACACCATAGTTAGTATCTGAGGAAAGGATATTTAACCCTAGGGACAAGTCTAAGGATAAGACTAATTATTGAAAAGTATCTCGAAATCTTGGTGAAGTATAGAGTGAGCGATTTTTGATAAATTAAATCCCTATATAGATAATAAAATTGGATGTGGTTCTTGCACATATTTACATAGGGTTAATAACTCTAAAAAAGACATGTCAATCTTAACTCAATCATTACCTGGTACACGACAACATGCCTTATTGCTATCTGGTTTGACACTCCAAGGGGATATGCTTTAGAAATTCACAAACTATTTATGAACCATCACGAAGGATTTTAATAGATGATGATCATGGAAGACCTAGGTTTAAACTAAGGTTTCTTAGATTGAAATTATGGTTTCATTATTTAGATATATTATAAATAATTTTTTATGATTATGTTGTTTCCCACTATGAATATTTTTCTCACACTATGCTTTATGGTTTTAATCAGTAGTGAGAACCAGAAGGAACTAATGTGTTATTGAGCAACGAAATGGTATGGTGATTGGAGTGAAGGATATTATGATTATTCATGATCAGTTATCATGATATATGATTAACAAAATGCACCTTAACTAACTCTCAGACTCACCAAATCAGAGAGGGATGGAGTTCACTCATAGTTTGGGTGGTGGAGACCATGGATAAAAGAAGATTCAATTTCCTGTATGTTGAAAATATGGGAAGAATCACTCAATTAAATTTATCAAATTAATGAGAGGATGTTTTATGTGTGGAGAAGAAGGCCACATAGTATGTAATTTTATAGGAAAATTAAAAAGTTAAATTAGCATAATGGATGATAATAATGGTTTCCCAAAGGCATCATCAATGGTAGAATGTTTTAAATATGGGTAGAATGGTCATTATAAAAATAAATTTCCAAGGGGGTAATCTCAACTATATGATCAACAATATTGTATGAGTAAAGTTTTTTCTATTGATAATAAAGAGACTACAAATGAAATATGAAATTAAAGAGGTATTAAGGAATAAGATAATGAATCCTAGTTAATGGTTTAAGAATGAAGTGGAATAATTGAAATGTTTATGTATTGGAATACAATAATTAGGTAAATCATGAAATATATATATATATATATATATATATAAGGATTATTCTGCAGAATGTTTTCTTTAATGACTTACAAGAATAAATTGAATGGTAATAATGACCTGGAAAGGTGATTTAATGGCAAGGTGATATTTTATTGAAAATACATCACTTAAGAAAATATAATTTTTATATGTTATTTATGTTGAGGCAATTATAGTTAATTAAGATTATATGATTTTTTTGGGAAAAATATAATATGTATAGAAAACCTTAGGCATAAAAAAGTGATTTGATGACTAATGTTATTTTTTAAGATGGTAGTCATATTATTGAGAAAATTATAGGATCATGGTGAATTATAAATATGATCATCACATAAGTTTGTTTTATATTTTTATAAAAAGGACTACCCATAAGCTAGGTGACAACCCATCGCATCTAGCAAGGCTGTGAGGCTTGAACCCACAACTAAAGGGCGACAAGGGTGTATCACCTACCACTATAAAATGTGATGTACTGATCAATATAATTTTTTTAATTATATTTTTTGAAGGTTAAATATTAAGTTGATTTTGGGAAGCATATTATGTTATCAAGTAATTTGATTTTGGGATGACTAATGATATTTCATGAGACATTTTACTAGGTTGAAGTATATATCACCTTTTTTTTAATGTAAAGGATTATTTGGGAAGAATGATATTATGTTTTTGAGAGGTAAGTTGAAATGGTATGATATAACCTTTGAGTTTAAAACCTCCTTTAATGTTGAGGGTTTTTAGGTTATTTGGTATATATGGTCTCTAAGAACCCGGTTCTTACTTTGAGGTACAATTTTCTTTTATTCTTTTTCCTTTGAGTTGTTTTTGAGAAAATAAGGGAAAACTAGACAAGTACTAGAATTATACTATCACATGGGATGATTCAGGGCTACACGCCATGTAATCCTAAGTACATGACATTTAGTTTGGATGTGTATGATGGGAATACATAGTGTGTGGGCATGTTAGTAAGAAAGATAGTAAAAACCAACTGCATGCCATTTACATCTCAGTACACGTCGTGTAGTCATGTCGGCAGGTCCTGGAAAGTAAGTCGGTGGAAAATGGCCGCCAAATGAATAGTAAAATGATGTACACATCATGTATATGGAATTAAACGCCATTTATTTGGTGTTTTGGCTTAAAAACGTACAGTATCCCTCCTATAACATTTTGGATAGAAGGGGCTCACTAGGTTTCACAAGCAGCAACATTGAACGTTCAATATCCTCCCAAATCTTCGTATGGACTTTGATTTAATCACCGTAAGAGGCTTTGAAACCCAATCGATAAGATCTTGATCAATCTTGATCTGTTACTTCATATTCAATATCATGACTGAGTTATTTAAGGTTGAGAGTTTATCCTTGTTTTGTAGATATTCTTCATTCTAGCTTGAATTATAGCTGATGCTGGATGAGGAGAGTCACACGAGGACTAGGTAGGTGGTCTTGGGCCTTTCATTAAATGTCAAGTTGTTTATATGCACCATAGTGATGCACACCCATGTTTAGGGTTCTTCTTGGGTGAGAATTTGAACCTTGTTAATATCTAATGACATTAGGTGATTGAATAAATTAATTGAAGCATGTCTGAACTTATTTGGTTTGATTAAGGGCCATTCCGTGGGTGCATTTTCCCTCAGATGACCATTGTTTAGCCAGTTGTCCTAGGATGATGATGGGAATGCCTTTGTTTCCCTTTGAAGGGTTATTTAAAATGAAATTGTTTAATTAAATGTTTTCCAGGTGAATAAGTTGTTAAAGCTTTGTGATAGTTTAATTCACATGTTAGTCTTGTTATATAAATTTTCCCATGTGAGTTGATTATTGAAAACCATATAATAGCATAGATTACATGTGTTTTTTATTATGTGAATTTACCACATGAGATGTTTTTGTTAACCATGTGATAGTGTAATTTACATGTGTTGTTTACTATGCTGAAATGCTTATACACTGGGCTTGGCCCTGAAACATGCTGAAATGATTATACACTAGGCTTGGACCTAAAACATGATGAAATGATTATACACCAAGTTTTACATTGACACATGTGGAAATGATGATACATTAGGCTTTTCCCTGATTTTAATATGCTAAAATTCTTATACACTGGGCTTGTCCCTGATTTTAATATGCTGAAATGCTTATACACTGAGCTTTCCCTTGCTTTTAATATACGAAAATGATTATACACCAGGATTGACCCTAAGACATATTGAAACGGAATGACTTATGAAACGTATGCCAAGACAAAGCACAATATTGGATTCTCTCTTCAATTATTTTTGTTTAGATAGCTTGTTGAGGTATCTATTGTGTTCACTTTATGCAGGGGATTGGAGGCTTAAGTCGGACCCCAACACTTATATGATTTAATGAATTTGAATTGATTAAGGAACATGAAATGAATGTAAATGAATGTCAGAACTTATTGGATTGTTTACTTTTGAGTACTTCATAGTTTACTGCATTTTCTCTGTACACTACTACTGCATATACTCACTGACAGATTGGCACCAACCTTAGGTGGTTGCCTACTAAGATTATTTTCTCACACCCTATTTGGGTCATGTTTTTGGGACCAAATAGACTACATTTCTATAGGTTTCAATAGGGGTAAGGGCCCTTTTTTAGGTACTTGATTGCTGCTTAGGGGTAGGAGAGCATGGGACCAAGACAAGGCTTGTGATGCTTCTGAGTTTCATTTTGTTTTACCATAATTTGGTATTATATTGTACTTGATTTAATTGTATCCTGTTTTCACTTTTTTCTTAGAACATGTGACATGCTGCATCATTTTGATATTATATACCTTATGGTTATCTTTATCTTTTAGTATTCAGTTGTTTACTTTAGTTGCATGTTGTTTACTACTTCTACTATTGGTATTATTTATTCTACTATGTTAAACTCTTCCAATGAGGGCATAGTTTCCCCACTATCACACCCTAATCCCTCGTTACTAGTTTGCAGTCTCTGGAATTTGGGGAAATGCATTTGAGGCCATGTGGCCAAACGGGTACTGGGCACTAGTTGAGTGGCTTCCGGACCTAGGACATTACAAAGTGGTATTAGAGGGTTTATTTTATGTTTTGCCTTACTATTTGGTGATGATATAAAGGATATGGAATTTGGGAATTAGCTATGCCTAGGAGTAGCTACCCCGTGTATAGGGAAAATCCAAATTTCCTCGAATTAAATTGTGCTTTTGGATTTTGAGCTACTATAGTTGAATTGATTTCACCATTGGGAGAGAAACTTGTTTTGTGTAGTTATTATTGATATTATTGTGGTTCTATTTTTTTGATACCCAATGAGATGAGGGTATTCCATATCATGCATCATATAAGCACTTGTTAGAATCACATGACATGCATTATTGCCATACCATTTAGGTGAATTACTGATAGCATGCTGTTGTGATAGATTTCGTGCTAGGAATTCATGTTGTTATAATAGATACTATGATAGATATGTATGCTATTTTGATAGATGTATTGGAACGTGCTATGTTATGTTATGCATGGGTGCCAAACTTTGATTCACGGGGAGTATGGGCCCTCACAGATCAGAATTTAGTATACCGTGGCTTTACTTTGCAAAAAATGGGTTCTGGGGAAGATTCTAAGGATCACTGTCTGGAAACCCGGACAAAACGGTGTGTGGTTCTATGAACACACGCCATGTGTTTGTCCTGTTTGGGGAAGAAAGAATTTTCTTGAGCACACACTGTGTACTCTGTGTACATTTCATGTAGTATCTGACCATGTAATGGGATGTGTGAGAGGAAACATGGGCTGTTGAGTTTTGATCATAACACACAATGTACTTTCGGTATGCACCGTGTAACCTACCCAAGCGGAACCCATGTGGACCTGATCATGTGGGAGTACGTGACTAGAAGGAAAGACCTGTGTACACACCATGTGAACATGTAACACACTGTGTTGCTGGGGTTGATACACGCCCAGGCCAGTGGTAGAACACGACCATGTAATAACTTCAGGGTACACGCCGTGTATCATGTTTACACACCATGTAGTTACTTTTTGAGAAAATTTGAGGATTTTTTCCTATTTCATTCTTGGAACTTTTGAATGGAAAAACTTGACAATGAGTTTGAACTAAGGTGTATTCTTGACCTTGTAGAGTCATGCCGCCAGGAAGACCACGATCTATGCTCTAGGAGAGTGGCGATGATCATACTCCAGATATGGTAGACCATGGGATACTTATGGATCCTCCAGTTGTGCTAGCTACAACACCAACTGCTGTACTAGACACAGGTGCAGATGCACAGTTTCGTGAAGGCCTTGTGAGGTTCATGCAAACCTTTTAGGGAGCACCATGGGTTGCCACATCTATGGAAGAGCTGACGCGTATATTCCAGCAACTACATCCACCTACCTTTTTAGAGGATGGAAGACCATAGGCTGAAGAACCATGGCTGGAATCAATGATGACTATCTTTGAGCATCTGGAGTTGCCTCATGAGAGGAGGGCCAAGCTCATGACATATATGCTGCATGATTCTATCAAGAGATGGTGGGATGTTATCACTCGAGCAGGAATTCATCAGGATATGACATGGGAAGAATTTTAGGCAGCCTTCTATGATTATTTTTTTTTGAAATGCTGAGGGCCGACCGAGCTCGAGAGTTCTTGCACCTGGAGTAGGGCACACTGTCAGTTATGGACTATTCTACCTAGTTTATTGAGCTTCAGTGGTTCACAACTATTCTGATGGGTGAAGACATATCAAAAGATAAACGATTTGAGGATGGTCTTAGGCTTTACATCTGATCACAGGTTAATGTATTTAGGTTGCCTTATGTCTATGCTATTGTGAATCTGACACTGATTACCAAGTGAAACCTACGGGAATCTGGGGGTGCAAGCTAGGGAAGTTTGACACCAAGATCTGGTACTGTTTCTACCGGTAATAATAAGAATTGTCTAGAGTTTTCTCACAGTGATAGTGGTAGAAAAAACATATCTTTTGGTAGCCATGTTAGGTGCTACCAGTGCAGAAGGATTGGACATACTAAACCTTAGTGCCCGATGGACCCGATAGAGTGTTGATCTTATGGAAAGATGGGCCATTTACAGCAGTTCTGTAGGATGTTTCCACTAGAATCTAGTGAGAGAGGGTCTATACCAACTCCATGTTCAGGAGTGGGGTCAGAAGCTTCTCACCAGTCAGGGAATTGAAATACGTAAGGCCATTCGGGCCGAGGGGGTGGTCGTGGCCATGGTAGCCAGACCCTAGGATCTCAATGATAGTAGGGCAGGTTAGCTCAGGGTATCCAAGCAATGTCTTAGGGCTGCGGTACATGTCAGACTTATGTAGTGAAATAGACCCAATATGAGTAGGATCCCATAACTTTTACTGTCATAGGTACTATTCTAACCACCTCTGTTTTATCTTCTACACGTTTTGATACTGGTGCTATGCATAGTTTTATATCTGTGGTCATTATGGAAAGTCTTGAGCTCTGTGTTTATACTTATTATGATTTTATGACACTAGAAACTCTTTTAGGGATTATAATGGTAGGTGTGCATTAGTTCAATGAGTTCCCCCTTGATATTAGTGGGTGTCACTTTCTATGGTACCTCTATGTCTTAGAGATGACGAGATTTGATGTCATTCTTGGAATGGACTGGTTGGTTTCTTTTTGAGCATTTTTTGATTTCTATCACCATAGGGTGAGTTTCACATCACCAGAGGGCAGATAGTTTCTACATAAGGGTGAATGGGATGTTCAGGCGAGTTGAGATAGACCCGAGCATCATGGGATGGGTGGGATGACAACCCAAATTGCAGGTTTATGTTTGGATGACTAGGGAACAAGTCTGATGGATTTCCCTATAGTGGTTGATCATTTCAGGGATGTTTTGCTGGATGACCTTTTAGGATTAACTCCAGTCAGAGAGGTGGATTTTACTATCGAGCTAGTTCCCAAAGCTGCACTGGTATCTATTCCTCCTTACAGGATGTCCACGATGGAGTTGCAAGAGCTTAAGAAGCAGTTGGAAGATCTGGAAGCTAAGGGTTTTATCTGACCTAGTAATTCTCCTTGGGGTTCACCAGTAATTTTCATGAAAAAGGTAGATGATACCCTTAGGTTATTCGTGGACTATCATAAATTAGACCATTTGATGGTTAAAAATTGATATCCCTTTCCATGGATATATAACCTGTTTGATCAGATTTGGGGAGCTCGAGTGTTCTCGAAGATTGACTTAAGGTTTGGATATTATCAGGTATGCGTTCAACCTATAGACATACCTCGTACAACCTTTCATAGCAAGTATGACCTATATGAGTACCTGGTTATGTCATTTGGTCCCACAAACATGCCAGCAGTTTTCATAATGCTGATGAGATGAGTGTTCCATCCTTACCTAGATTATTTTATGGCGGTTTTCATGGAAGATATCTTAGTTTATTATCATAATCAACATGACCATGAAAAAAACCTTGAGATTGTTTTTAATACACTGAGAGAGCATCAGTTATATGCTAAGATCACAAAATGACACTTCTGGATGGATTAGATTCACTTATTGAGTCATATCATCTCGAAGACAGAAGTATCAGTGGACCCAAAGAAGGTGAAGGCTGTAGTTTCCTGGAAAAAACACAAGATTTTTTTTAGATAAGGAGTTTCTTGAGGATATCTGGTAACTATAGGAATTTTTTATAGGACTTCTCATGCTTGGAAGTGCAACTGACAGACTTGACTAAGAAGAGTGTGAATTTTGTGTAGTCAGATTATTGTGAGACATCCTTTTAGGAGCTTAAAGGGCATTTGAATTAAGCGTCGATACTGATTTTGATAGATCTAGGAAAGAGTTACACTGTGTACTATGATGCATCAAGTATTGGGCTGGGAGCAGTGCTTATGTAGGGGGATCGAGTTGTTGCGTATGGGTCTCAACAGTTGAGGCCACATGAGAGGAATTACCCGACACATGATCTCGAGTTAGCTACAATTGTTCATGCTTTGTGCTGTTGGAGACATTATTTATTGGTAGAGAATTTTTTGGTGTACACAGACCACAAAAGTCTCAAATACATCTTTACTCAGTGTGATTTGAATCTGAGACAACAAAGGTGGGTGGAATACCTTTAGTCGTTCAACTTTGAGCTTTCCTATACACCTGGGAAAGGTAATGCAGTGATTGATGCACTGAGCATGAGGACTCAGATGTAGGAATTACAGGAGGCCAGTGGTGAGTGGAAGCTTATGGATTTGTTCTATGAGATGCATTTATAGGTGCATGATAGTCAGGGACAGACTTACCTTTCATCTTTAACTATGATTTTGACCCTCCTAGATAGAGTGAGGATGAGGTAGCTATCAGATTCAGAAGGCCTAATTCTACGAGAATCTATGGCAGGTGAGGACCCCCCTCCTAGATGGGTGATAGGTGAGGATGAGGTTCTACGTATCCATGGACGCATGTGGGTTCCAGGGGATATACGCGAGGAGATGATGCAGGAGTTTTAGGATTCAACTTGGGCAGTGCATCCCAGAGTCACCAGGATGTACCATAACTTGTACCGTCAGTACTGGTGGTCGGTTATGAAGAAATAATTAGCTGGTTTTATTATGAGGTGTTCCACCTTTCAGCAAGTGAAGGAAGAACATTAGTGACTGGCTGAGATTTTACAGCAGCTACCCATTCCTGAGTATAAATGGGATGATGTTGCGATGAATTTCATTATGGGGTTACCAAGGTATCCTAGAGGAAAAGATGTTATGTGGGTTGTAGTTGAAAAACTTATGAAGGTAGCTCATTTCTTTCCAATCAAGGAGACCTTTGGTGTTGATGATCTCAGAAAGCTGTATATCCGAGAGGAGGTATGACTTCACAGGGTCCTTTTTTCTATCGTTTCAGATTGGGATTCCCATTTTATGTCTCGTTTCTAGTAGAGTTTTCAGAGGGCACTGGGTACATAGGTGCTTCTGAGAACAACATACCACCCTCAGACTGATGGAAAATCAGAGCGTACGATACAGGTGCTAGATGACAAGTTGCGTGCATGTGTCCTAGACTTTGTGGGATCTTGGGAGAAACATAACCCTTGGTTGAGTTCACCTATAATAATAGCTTATAGGATACTATTAAGATGGTTCCATATGAGGCTTTGTATGGGAGGCCATGCTGATCACCCCTGTGTTGGATGGAGGCAGGAGTGGAAACTATACTGGGACCTCATCTTGTACAAGAGACCACTGAGCAGGTTCAGTTGATTTGGAAGCATATGGATATTGCGCAATATTTTCAGAAATCATACGCATATCTCCGTAGAAAACCTTTGGAGTTTGAGGTTGGGGATCTAGTTTTCCTACGTGTCGCACTGAGAATGGGACATAAGAGGATTGGGAGACAGGGTAAGATTTAACTGAGATATGTCAGTCTGTTCGAGATTCTGGAGAGAGTCAGGCTAGTTTCCTATCAGTTACAGTTACCTCAGAGGTACCGAGCCATGCATGAAGTCTTCCATGTATCTCAGCTACACTGATATCACTCAGACCCGTCTTACGTTTTTCAGCCTGAGGAGGTTGAGCTTCAGGTTGATGCATCCTTTGTGAAGTATCTGATTTATTTAGTTGAAAGGAGCATGAAATTTCTCCAAGGAAAATCAGTTCCTCTCATACGAGTGTTATGGCAGCACAACATAGTACAAGACGATACTTGGGAGAGGGAGGCCAACGTATGTGCTTAGTGGCCAAAGTTATTCTTAGATATTTATTCAACACCCTTGGAAGGGTAATTAAAGGATGAATTTCTTTAAGGGGGGAAGTTTGTAAGAATATGGTTCTTACTTTGAGGTACGATTTTCTTTTATTCATTTTTCATTTGAGTTGTTTTTGAAAAAACAAGGGAAAACTAGACAAGTACTAGAATTGTACTATCACACGAGTTGATTCAGGGTTACATTTCATGTAATCCTAAGTACATGACATGTAGTTTGTCCATGTATGATTAGAATACATAGTGTGTGGGCATGTCGACAAGAAAGAGAGGAAAAACCAACTACACACCATGTACTTCTCAGTACATGCCATGTACTTATCAGTACATGTTGTATACTTCTCAATACACGCCGTTTAGTCGTGTCGGCAGTTCCTGGAAAGTGAGTTGGCGGAAAAAAAACACCAAATGAAAATTAAAATGATGTACATGCCATGTATATGGACTTAAATTCTATGTATTTTGTGTTTTTTCTTAAATACGGGTAATATCCCTCTTGAGCTGGTCCTTCAGATTCCATCTCATGACTAAGTTATTTAAGGTTGAGAGTTTATCCTTATTACATAGATCTTAATTCTATCTTGAATTGTAAGATGACGCTAGATGATTAGAGTCACACAAGGACTGGGTAGTTGGTCTTGTGCCTTTCATTAAATGTCAGGTTGTATATATGCACCGTAGTGATGCACACCCATGTTTAGGGTGTTTCTTGGGTGAGAATTTGAACTGTGTTAATACCTAATGAGATTAGTTGATTGAATAAATTAATTTAAGCATGTTTGAACTTATTTGGTTTGATTAAGGGCCACTCTGTGGGTGATTTTTACCCCGGATGACCATTTTTTAGCCGTTTGTCCTTGGATGATGATGGGAATGCCTTTGTTTCCCTTTCAAGGGTTATTTAAAATTAAATTGGGTAATTAAATGTTTTCCAGGTGAATAAGCTGTTAAAGTTTTGTGATAGTTTAATTCACATGTTAGTCTTCTTATATAAAGTTTTCCACATGAGTTGATTATTGAAAACCATATAATAGCATAGATTACATGTGTTGTTTATTATGTGAATTTCCCACGTGAGATGTTTTTATTAACCATGTAATAATGTAATTTACATGTGTTGTTTACTATACTAAAATGATTATACACCAGGATTGGCCCTGAAACATGTTGAAATACTTATACATCAGGTTTGGCCTTGAAACATGCTGAAATGATTATACACCAGGTTTTACCTTGACGCATACTGAAATGATGATACACTAGGATTGTCTTTGATTTTAATATGCTGAAATACTTATACACCGGGATGGTCCCTGATTTTAATTTTCTGAAATTCTTATACACTAGGCTTTTCCCTAATTTTAATATGCTGAAATGATTATACACAAGGCTTGTCCCTAAGACATATTAAAATGGAATGAATTATGACACGTCTTCCAAGCCAAAGAACAAGCTTGGATTCAGTCTTCACTTCTTTTTATTTAGATAGCCTGTTGAGGTATCTGTTGTACTCACTTTATATAGGGGATTGGCAGCTTAGGCCGAACCCCAAAACTTATATGATTCTATGAATTTGAATTAATTAAGGAACATGAATTGAATGTAAATTAATGTCAGAACTTATAGGATTGATTAATTTTGAGTACTTCCTAGTTTACCACATTTCCTTTGTACACTACTGCTGCATATACTCACTGACAGATTGGCACCGACCTTAGGTGGTTTTCCACTGAGATTTATTTCTCACACCCTGTTTGGGTTATGTTTTTGGGCCCAAACAGACTATATTGCTGCAGGTGTTGATAGTGGTAAGGACCCTTTTTTAGGTACTTGATTGCTGCTTAGGATTAGGAGAGCATGGGACCAAGTAAAGGCTTGTGATGCTACTGAGTTTCATTTTGGTTTACTGTACTTTAGTATTGTATTGTACTTGATTACAGTGTATCTTATTTTCACTATTTTCTTAGAACATGTGACATGCTGCATAATTTTGATATTATATGCCTTTTGGTTATCTTTATATTTCAGTCTTCAGTTTTTTACTTTAGTTTCATGTTGTTTATTATTTCTGCTATTTTTATTATCTATTCCACTATGTTATACTTGGCCAATGAGGGCATAGTTTCTCCACTATCACACCCTAGGACCTCACTGCTAGTCGGTAGCCTCTGGCGTTTGGGGAAATATGCTTGATGCCATGTGGACAAATGGGCACGGGACAATAATTGAGTGGCTTTTGGAACCAAGACATTACATGGTCATTTATTTAAAGAATGATCTATGTTAGTCCTTTGGTTTCATTATTAGATTTTAGAGATTAACATATTAATTTTTAGAATTATCTTTCCTTGTGATATCCATTTTTTGTTTTAATAAATATAACAGGAATATCCTATTACTCTTTTTGGATCATATAATTTATTAAATGTTAATTTTAGTGCTTTAGGCATAAAAAAATTCATATTGGATATAAATTCCTTGGGGTAATAGGTGAAGTGGAAATTGATCTAAGAACAATGAAAAGATGGAATTGTGTTAAGGAAAAAAATTAATCAAGTAAGTATATTTTCTTGTGTTCTCTGTAATTATAGAAAAATAATCCCTCAAATCTAGGAAAAAGGAATTTGAAACCAAAATGTTATCTTATTACCCTCATTTTTTACGAATCAATGGTCTTTTAATTCATCCTGGATTTATGGTTTTTTTATTGTTGACTTTATCACGATAATTAACTTCATTATGATCAATGATCTCTAACACTCTCTATAATTATTTATTTTTTCAACCATGCCTATTTTTTCACTTCCCACCAATGTTCTCCAACTTGGAACCCTATATGTGTGTTTTTTCTGATGAAATTAATATTTCCCTTTACATATTTTTATGAGTAAGTTCTATTATCTATTTTTTCTATTTGGGTTTCCAAAAAAGGTATTTTCAAATTTTAAAGCCTTGATTAATGAAATCAAGTTTAAATTGCGAGGATACAATTTATTTAAGGGGGTAGAATATAACACCTCAAGATTTTAAAAGAGTAATATCATGTTCGATAGAATATATGACATGAAACACTGATATTAGAAGATAATATAATAAAACAATAATTAATGATATATTTATTTTCAAATCAAATAAATCTCTTTGATATCTTTTGATTCATACAACACTAGGTTTAGATGAAATGCGATACTTTATTAAAATATTATTATTTAAACATAGAAATTATAACTTAGCCATTAAGTTGGTGAGCATTAATAGGACTAAATAAATTATAAAAATCATATGGTTTACATATATATAAATTAAATTCATTGATTATATATTTATTTTAAAGAAAATCATTTGAAAGAAAAAAAGAAATATTTTCTAAAAAGTCGTATTTTTCTAAAAAGAGATTTCATCATGCTTTTCGCACATATTTTTAAAAATAATTTTTACCAATCATAGAAAATTTATTTTAAAAAAATAACTTCATTTTTTAAATTAGGGTATAAAAATTATATTTTGGTTAATTTTTGGTATTTTTTGTAAATGTTTCATTTTTCGAAGAATACAGAAAAAATACTCATTTTTGTTAAAAACCGCCTTTTCGTTTAAAGAATTTATAAGCCCCATTTTATTTTATTGTGAGTTTAAAACTAATATTAGTATAATTATATATTAATTGATCCCATTTTTTTCCATTGTAATATTACTTTAAGAAATCTATTTCTTCGACACGTCTTTATGTTTATTATTAATTAAATTATACCACTCATGTGAGTTTAATTTAGAAAAATTGGATTCCATATTTTTAATAATAATAATAATTTATAATATTTAATATTTTTAACATAATTTTTTACCATAATTAATAGTGAAAATAGTAAAAATTATTTACCACGGTAAAGGTAAAAAACGGGTTTAATAGGGGTTAAAATAAACATATAAGGGTTAAAAATGATCCAAAAATTTTCTAATTATTATTTATAGTAATATTTCAACCACATATATTATAATGTTATATAATGGTTCATTTTGTATCATTTTTTCCATGAGAAAAACGTGGGTGTAATTCTTTCTCTTAAAAAATTCTATGTCTATCCTGTCCCCCACTAATAAAAGGACACCCCCTCTCATTTTCTTTAAAAACTTAAAAAAACCATTTTTTTATAATATACCTAATATAATGAATCCATTAATTCCCTCATATCATCCTATAATCCTTTCATTGATCATAAATTCAACCTATAATTTTTTTGATGCAAACCTAAAAAAGTTTTCTGAAGAAGAGGTAACGTCCTTAACTGAGTTTTTTATTTTATTTCTTCTTCCACCTCCTTAATAACTTATTAAAACATTATGATATAATAAAAATAGTATATTACATATAATAATATTTTTTATTTTAATATAATGAACTGAAACCATATCTTCATCCCTCACATGGTAAACAAAACCGTTGATTGTGTGTACAAGGGACTACAACCTCACAAACTGACATAATTCGTTTTCCATAAACGGTTCTCATGGATGGATATATTTATGTATTTATTTTATATTTATAATATTATTATTCTTATGGAATTATAATATTGCAAATACATTATTATTTTTCGTTCTATAGAGAATATGATAATGTCATTAGTGTGTACGGTAGACTACCACCTCACGAAGCAATGTGGTTCATTTTTCATTAATGTTTTACATGGAAGGTAATAAAAGATAATTTAATGAATTTATGAGATATATATGATATGATATTTATTATGTAAAATAAATATACAATCTAATTCCATTTCATTTCACCCATTAATGAAATGATAACGTCGTTCGTGCATACGTACGACTTACTATCTCCACAAAGAGATGTGATTCATTATCCATGTTAAACATTTAATAATGACTCTAAATATATATATAATGAAAAAAATGATATTTAGAACATTAATATAATTATTTATATTATGTAACTATATCTTATTTTCGAGATTCATAACCTTCATGAAAAAACATGCATGATAAAACAAGGCAATTAACACCTGAAACAATAATGATAACGAAACATTGTTAACGAACGGGTGATAACATGTTATAAATAGATAATATATGATATTTTAAATAGTAATATGATTATTTTATATGTTAATAATATGCATAAACTACTATAAATGATGTTAAAGAGATATCAACTAAAGGGAAGCATGAGGTAAGGGGTTTCTTAACTCAATTTCCATTCATTGGGTTACATGTCTACTAGTTGATTATATCATGAAAAGATTATGTGTGAAATGAATTTTGATTTATTTATATTTAATTTACACTAGTATTTTTATGGATATAGTTGTGTTACACATAATCAATTCATTGATTAACTCTCACATCAATGATATGAACTTTGTAAGTGTTTCGTCTCAAAACTTCATTCTTTGAGACACATGTTCTTTTTCTACAATATTATTTTAATAGGTATTATTTATTATGGAAATTTAATTTAAGGAAATTATTTTATAATTGTATAATAAACCTATTTAATTTTTATTATCCTATGTTTATTCATGAAGTCTTCATGTGATAGTACCATTTTTACTCTCTTTGGTACTTAAAATGATTTAGGAAAATGTTTTTAAGAAAATATAACTTCTTTTCTCACTTCAATTAAAAATAAATTTCCTTCCAGATCTATGTTTTCTAAAAAAAATTAACTATGATTGTTTGAATACATTTTTACCCTTAATTAGATTAAAAAAAACTAAAAGGAATATTCCTGTCATTTTCTAAACAAGGTAATTTTTTACTTTTCTAATAAAAACATGAAAGGAATATTTATTTTTAACATATTAAGCATGAACATAACTCTTCTTCCATACTGAACACCTTTTTAAGGATTCCTTTTTATGTTTAAAATTTTATTTTCAATAAAAATTATTTTTTAATATTTAATAATGTTTTATATCTTAAATATTTTTTCAAAATGGAAAGGATATTTTCCTTAATAAATGTTCAAAGAGATCTTTCAAAATAAATTTCCATCTAATATGACATCCTTTGATGTTACTCAAAGTGAATAGGTTATTTTTCTTAAGAGTGCTTTTAATCTTTTTAAAAGTATTTCCATCAATGAAAAAAATCCATTGATGTTATATATTTCTTATAAATTATATATATGTATCTATTATATTTACCTAGTTTATTCTCCATTTCTTTGATGGTGTAATACATGACTTATGTTTATTTCTCAAATGCATTCATTATGAATTTTTCTTTGATTATGATATGAATCATGATTATGCAACCCATTTTGTTCCCATGGGTATGTTATTCCTAATGATTTATTTCCATTATATGGCACACATTTATCATTAACATATTATGATTGATGTGTCAATATAGTGCTCCAATGCATTGGGTAAAGCTTTAGTATAATGAGGAATGATGTATGAGACTAGGGAGTAAACCTAATCCATTATGGGTATTTGTCCACCATGTGATATTTTCTAAGCATTTAGTCTTGATGCTTGTTTTTGTCATGTTATATATTTTTTCCACATTTTCTATTCTACTATGATCTTGTGATACCATGTTCTTTATGCTATGATTCCATGTGATTACTCATGAGCCTTCTATTTTATGATATCATGTTATACATTTGACTCACATGTTATGTTTCTTTATCATGTTTATTCCCTTACAAGGCCTTTAAGATCACCCCTTTTGTTTACATATTCCCAAGGTTATCTCATGCAGTTTAGGATCTCTAAAGGATTTAAGAGTTCACTATGGAGAATAAAATAAAAATGATTCATTTTAAGTCTCAATTTGATGTATTATGAAACCAGTATTCCAGATACACTAGGACATTATGATCCTTGTGTTGTATTAATGGATAATTATGTAAAAAAACATGGAATAATATATGTAAAATGATTGGGTCACCAAAATATTTAAGTGATAAGTGGACCATATATATCCCTCAAATGCATTGGGTAAAGCTTTACATATCATGAGATGATGATGAAATGAGTAGTGATGTTCGATCCAAAATGGGAAATAGTTTATTCTGCCTAATCTACCATGGGAAATAGGCTGTGATGCTTGGTACATTATAGGAAATAAGTAGTGAATCCTAATTCATAATTTTTTGTTTCTATGATTATGTTAGTTCCAAACAAATTTGAAATGTGACTATACTATACTCCCTGGATCATGATTTAAGTCTCATTATTTCTAAGTCTTTATTCCATGTTATATATTTTATCATAAGGGTTTATTTTTTCTCATATTTTTTCATATGTACCATTTTTACAATTCTATGTTCTTTTAATATGATATTTATCTCCTTATTATATTTTATCATATGATTTTGGTCTCACCCTTAGTAACATATTGATATGTTAATTTTTTTATTGGTTGTTTGTGATCAACCCTTTATTATATTTCCATTTACTAGGGAATGCATATGATTTTAACTTGGTGGTTGTTTAGAAGAATATCTAGTATAGAGAAATTATGGGGAAATATTCACAAGAATTGAAAAATAAGTAACATATGTAGATAGTCTCCAAATAAACTAAACCTATCAATTATTGGGATGTTGAATTTATTATGTAATTTAATATTTTTAATTATGTAAATGATATAGAATAAAGGAATATTTAGTTTAGTTAACCTCAAAGATATCAGTTGTTTTTATTAAAACCATGACTAATTAATAACCAAGATTTATTTAGCGGTCATTTTACTTAAAACCTATGCTAAATTATTTATTTAGAAACAGTTATAAAAACCACCACTAATTAATAGTAGAATCATATTGAAAAATATTTACCAATGTTTATAAAAAACACCACTAGATCGTGAATTTCTTATAGTGCGGTGATGATACTTCTTCAACAGCCATCACTGCTTTTCTTGATCTCTGGTTAGTCTCTATATTGTCTCCTCCCAAGCTCATAACCTCACCTCATAAACTATATCTATAAAGGATGGAAATCCATCATGGGATCCCTCTAAGTTAAATGATGATATCGCTTCAGTTTCATAGTAACTTGTTGGATTTGATCATGAACCAATACCAATCTCCCGACCCCTCTTAATACCACTCATCATCACCCATAGCCAAGAAAAATCATCAAAACATGACTCTCATGAGGCCTCATCCCCATCATCTATATTTTCCTAACTCTCCTACATCTGAGAAATAATTTACTCAAACGTCTCTTATAACCATATTAATAAAAATTATAAAGATAAAAAAATTATTACGTTAATTTGAAAAAACTAAAAAAGAAAAATTATTCATAATTTTTAAATGTCTCCTACCGATAATTTTCTAAATTGTACTATCAGTGTACATCCACTTATACACATCAAACTTCATAATGGTTGTATCAACCACAAAATACATAAATTAATCATATACATTTCATATTGAAAATAAATAAATATAAATTATTAAAGAATATTACTTACTAACTTTCAATCATGTAAATTAAAAGTATGACTCTCAACTCTATGTGTGATATCTTGTCTCCCATGATTCTATAAAATAGAAGATAATATCCCCTTTAAAGTATCCTATATCCAATAAGTGAAAAATACCTCCCATTCATGGGTATGGATGTCAGAAAATTGATGTGGCACATAAAAGCCTTAATATACTCATAGTTTCTCTCTCCATAGCTCTCCTCCAAGGTTATATAAAAATCAATGGAAACAAATATGCATGTAATCCTCCCATGCATAAAAATAGTGGATGTCATGCTATTATCAAAAGGATACCATAAACCATGAAAATATTTCATAATATAGTAAATTATAAATTAAATTCATTTAAAAGAAAATATATTGTTTATTTATATATACCATTCAGTTCTCGGACATGTGATGACACACACCACTAGGATACTAATTCCATTACACCCACAGAGTAGAAAAATAGTTCCCTACAATAACACTATCCTGAATAAAAGCTAAATGTGAAAAACTATAAAAATAGAAATAAATTTTAATACAATAAATTAATTAATTAAATTAAATGAAAATTAAATAAAATTTATATTTAAACTTACTTTCTCTGATGATAACCAAAATCAAGATATAAACACTGTTCGACAACATGATCTGGAATCATCAATTGCATATAGCCTCAACCTATCCTATTAGTTAGTGACACATCAACACCCTTGACTAACAAACTAAGTGTCTCATCACTATGTATCTCATACTCAGTCACACTATACATCATCTCATCAAACTTATCTTGAGAAAACTAAAACATATAATTAGTTTGATATCAAATTTTTAGTTTATATAAAAATTATAAAAATTATAAAACCATTTTTTAAATCAACTAAGAGAAAGTAATTTTACCTATAAATAGTTTTTAATAAATATATCAAATATAAAAAACTAATAAATATATATTGTAAAAAAATAACATATAACAAATATGACTATAATAAGAATATAATACATTATCCTTCATCTTTATCTTCATATTCGTCAGCATTAATGTCTTTATCTTCCACCTCAACATCCTCAATGTCTATATGAACTTCAATTTAATCATCCATAATTATTTAAAATTCATTGATCAAATCATTGATATTATTAACACCATCAGTCTAGGATTATAAGGGAACATAATAAACATCTGTATCTCTTTGAGTAAGAGATGTATTCGGTAGTGCTTCTTGAAAAATTTCAATATTTTTCACTTCTAAAGAACCACTTTCATTTTCCATAAAATATTTTTAATGAGATTTTATTTTTATTAAACTTCCACAGGCATTTAAATCTCTCAAATCAGTATAGTAATTTTCATAATAACTTTGATCTGTTTGATGTAGGAACATAAATGATTCATTTATTATAATAATACTTATATTTAATTACAATGACTCCATGTATGGATGAATATGAAACCCTAAATCAGTATCAAACCAACAAAATTTAAACACGGATAAGTAGTTATGTATTAGAAAACATAACTCAATTATTTCATCAAGCATGCTGTAAAAGTTAACATATCTTTATTTGTGATGGTATCCTTTAAAAAAACACCAATGTTCATTGATTTTTTGACCCATAATATTTGGGTGTATAAAATTAGAATTCATTAAAAATATATTCATTATAATATTTAACCGATTTTGATATTGGGTTACTTACTGCACATACAAAACTATAAATTTTATTTCTATGTTGGAATAATTGAGAAAATAAAAAATAATTAACAATATATAAAATAATAAATTGATTTCATATGTTTGGTTGTAAATAATTTAACTTACAAATAATTGAATCTAGTAGTAAAAATTACATTATTGACATTCTTCAAGACTATATGGTGAAATTTGTGTAACTTTAATTTTGTTATGATCATCATATAATATTCACAATAATTAATATAAAATTAATTTTAAAAAATATTTATAAAATATAGGTAGAATTAAAACTTAATATACAAATCATGTTATTTCTTCATAATTGAGAAGAATATATATATTCTATGTGTTATTCATTATTTTAAACCCACTGTTCATAATTATCACCAAAACTAAGATCAATCTAATTAAATACTGATGGTAAATTTTCGGTGACATAATTTACATTTAACTCATTGTGACCCATTCGATTATTTTTTGAAGGATATTTAGATTGAAAATAATTAGAGAATATATTTTGAAAATTCCTCATCCAAGTATGCTTTTTCAATTGACCCTTAAAATAATGCTTTGTTACTCACCTTCATTTTCAATTTTTACATGCATCTCTCACATTGGTACATCCATCTGAAATGTACTATCTTTCCATATTTTTCTTTATATGAAAAATTTAATATTAATGTTCCATTGAATCAAAGAAGGATGAAAAAAATATTTTTTCTAATATACATACTATTAGAACATCTTTCTATATCATACTTAGTGAAACATAGTCTATTGTTTTCATATAAATTTCCTGAAAAAATATATGATATTTTATTCAACATATCCCAAATAAAAGAATTCAACAACCCTCTAAGAACAATAACCATTAATCTTTCCATTATGACATAGAAATCATGAATTTTTAATATGTCAATTTGACCATTTATGACACAACTAGATGAATTAGAAGCATAACCATCTGGTAACCTCAAATCAATAATTCACTAATAAAAAAATAATCAATTTCATTAGATAGTGTGTAAGTTAATTTTAGATTCATTAAATTTTATGATATGTCCTTTTCAAATAATTCATGTTCACGATGCTAGTAAATTTTTCAAGATCTAATCATTCATTTATATTATCTTTAGTCCATCATTTTTTGTCCAACACAACATAAAATATATTATCGAAATATTTTTTATCAATATGAATTACATCTAACATTTGATAGACCAATAAATCAGACCAATATAGTGGGACCCAAAAAAATACTTTTCTTTATCTAATTGTGATATCCCCAAAGAAACCTATTTTTTGGGTTTATAGTTAGTCCAAAGTTAATACGAGGTAAGGAAAATATGGTACGTTTTACTTGTAAACCTAAGATAACTATTTTAGTTCCATATCTATCAATTATTACTTTTGTAAAATTATTTATATTCCTTTGGGAAGGATGATATATAAGAATAAATTTTCATTGATAGTAAAAAAACCATGTTTTCATCCATCGATTAGAATAATCACTTTGTTATCAGCCATGAACTATGAACATGATTATAGATCATGTTTACTTCACCCTGATAACATATCATAAGTTGAAAAGTCCCTGATTGTCCACATTAATGTATCTTTTAGTGTAAAATTATATTATGCAACTATATCATATGTAGTTACACCATCAAACCATAATAAAATTAACTCATCAACCGGTGGCTTCTAATAAACATTGATATTATACTTTGGATTTCCTGAAATTAGTAAGGAAAAATAAATATACATTTCCTTCATCAATATACAATAAGCAAAGTTTTTCAACATTATGAAATCATGCCAATAAGAATATTGATTACTGTAATTAGTGGACATAAACCATAAGTAGAAATACCTAACCAAACATTACACAATTCCAAAGAAAAAGTTGGATGAACCTGATCACAATGCTTCCATGAATGACCATCACAATGATTTTTTAAGAATTTATTGATAGAAATATTAGATATATACCATTTCATCAATACAATTGTGTTTTTTAATACATAAATAGACACTAAAATCTTGGTGTAACTGGAAAATACCTCAATTTTTTAACAAGTTCAAATATAGAATTTCCTTATTATACCTTTTGGTATCTCAATTTTCCAAATGTTGGATAATTAACTAATAACTCATATTTAATATAATATAATATTAATTCATTTGAACATGCATGGATATTTTGATCACAAAGACCCAAATTTTGTAGCAACCTCTTTATTTCATAGAAATTTATAGGTAGTGTATTTCCCTTAGGCAACATAGATTTAATAAATGGAAATATTTGATTGAAATATCTATTTTACATTATAAAATATAATTTAGTAGACTTCAATTTTGTAATAAATTCAAATTTTCTTATCCTGCATCTATTATATATGTTCTCCTTAGTATATTTCAATAAATCATAAAATTGGTATAGTTTTAATTCAAGATTCAAATTTTCATTCAGTGTTTTTGTTTCATGGAAATACAAGCTAATAACTATATATACTAAATTTTGAAATCATGATATATCTCCAACCAAAATGTTTTTAATTTATTTTGAATTACATTCACCATGATGATACCTAAAAACATAATCCTTTTGAAAATCAAAACACAATAGTTGGACCCCAATATTATCAAAAGTTTCAAATCTTTATGGATTTCATTTCTTACATAAGAACTTAATTGTCCCTTATAAAACAAATATTGGATTTTATGATATAAATGATATAAAGAATTAACACCCCCAATGTAGGAAGGATTTATAACAAAACCATATGTATTTCTATAATGATTTATTAAATTATGATCTCAAAATAAAAACTAGGGTCTATTTTGCACATCCATAGTTTTCTAAAAATATAACTATAATTAGTTAATTATATTAAATGTTAAAAAAGTATTATGAAATTTAGTTTCACTAAATGAACAATTAATTAATTATTGTAATATATCATTAATTATTATTATTTTATTTTATTGTTTGTTTCATTAGTTTTAAGTTATTTATTAGAAAATTATAAATATTTTATAAAATACTAAATCCAAAATATTATTTAAAATTTATAAATTTGGGTTCTTATGGGTTTCATTATTTATTTAATTTATTATTTTTTATATTAATTATTTTTTTAATTAAAATCTTAGCAATTATTAATTATTTTTTTCAATAATTCTTACCTCACAAATGAGTATTACTGGTGTGGAACTATTTATGACGGACTACATAATAATAAGTAATTATGATAGATTAATAAATCTATCATAAACAATGAACATTGCAATAGGCATTAATTCTTTTTCATAAATGATTCTTTCTCGGATGAAAATATTTGCGACATATTACATGTCTACCATAATCAGTAATTATGAAAGATTTTAATCATTTAACATTTTATAAGATTTTATAAATAAAAAATAAAAATAAAATCAATTTAACTAATATTTTTCTAGCATTTCATTAATTTTTGTTACTAATATTTATTATTTTCCCCAATTTTAATTAATATTTATTATATATATATATTTTACTTTACTTATTCTATTAATATATTATAAATTATTTTTTTATAGTTCTATGATAATTTATTTAATCTTTATAAATATACAAGAACTTTTAATTAATTTAAAATAATTGTTATTGACTAGTTATATTTTAAATAATAATAAAAATTGTTAACAATTTGAATCAATATAAATTTTTTTAGTTCATAATTTTATTAATTTTTTAAATAAACTTTCTTAATAATAACTACTAATTATATTTTTTTAGTTTTATAATTCACGAATTAGTATGACATTATTATAATTTTTATTTATTTTTTTTATTATAGATTAATTTTAATAATTTCTAGTAATTAATTATTATTCATTATTTATATATTATTATTTATATTTTATTTATATTTTTACTATTTTTACTAATTATAACTAAGATTTAATATTTTAAATTTATTTTATTAATTTATACCAATTACTAATTTTTATTAACTTTTTATTTTTTTATTTTTATAATATATTTTAATTATTTATATTTTTTTATTTTCCCATAATTGTAACTAACATATATTATTTTAGAATAATTTTAATACTTTATACTAATTTATAATAATTAACGACTCTTCATTTTCTGTATATAATTACTTATATTAAATTATTTCCATTTTTATTATTTCTCATAATTAAAAATAATTTTAACTAACATTTATTAGTGTATATTAACTTTAAAATTTTAAAATAATTTAATACTATTCATTTTTTATTAATTATTACTCATATTAAATTATTTAGTTTTTTATTTTTCTCTAATTATAACTAATATTTTATTATTTTAGATTAAATTGTTTTATTACCAAACTATATTTTGGAGGTTTTGAAAGTCGTACCATTCGTCAAAGACTTTTTCTATTCTAATAATATAATTTTTTAAATCATCAATTATAATATTATTATTATTCATTAATGAAAATATTAATTTAACAATTATTATTTACAATAGTTTTAAATTATACTATATCTTTCATATTGAACATTATAATAGATTAGAAATATAGAAAAATACTTATTAAAAAATAATAATAAAATGAAATGAAAAAAATAATTAAACCCAAATAAATTAAATTAACTAACATATCATTCAATAAAAAATAAATACATCAAATTAATAACTTTTAAGAAAAGTTTAAAAGAATACCTTTAAACTAATGTTTGGATTGAAGTAGTAGATCCGCAATCCTAAAATATATTACTCTAAGAAAATGAAGATAATTGAGAGAGAAATATATATTGGAGATTTAGAATGAGGAGTGAAGGTTACACATGAAATTTATTTTTATCTTTTCTGTGATAGATTAATTCATTATAAAAATCCTATTGTTTTAATTATTTGTGACGTGTATTTTTGTTATAATTAATTATTTGTGCCAGGTTTTTGTGATAGAGAATAAGTCTTTCCTAATTAATAGTTGCTAGAATTTTTTTTTCATTTATCCAAAAATTATTTACAAAAGAACTGTTGGTCATAAGTAATTTTCCATGAATCTTTTTATGATGGACTAATCCATCCATCATAAATAAATCTTTCATGATAAGATTATTTAAGTTGGAAATATGCATTCCCTCACAAATAAGTATTTCCTAACAATAATTGCGACCAAAATTATTTTCAATAGATAACTCTCCTATCACAAATAACCATCATTAAAAATATTATCTGTGATAAAATAATAGATATTAAAAAAAACCACTTTAGAGCGACTATTTACGATGAATAAGAATTTTTTCATAAATGTTCCATAATAAGAAATATTTTCTCCTAGAGTGACCATGAGCTCCTCACCAATAAAAATATACAAGATGTCATTTTTAAATATTCTTAACATACAGACTCTCCCACATATGTCAACACTCATTGAAAACTCATAAAAGTTCTCTAATCTAAAAGTACTTGTTGATAATTTTTCCGACCCTTGTGAAAACTAAGAAATATATTAATATTTTTCTCCTAAAGCTATTATTTATTTCAAAATGATTATTTATATTTTAAATAGTTCTATATAAGATAAATGTAAGAAAACATTTCAAGTAATTTGAAATTAAAAGTAAATAAATATTGAATAAACAATATATAACTCATATGTCAACTGATGAACAAGACTAGTTGACCAGAGTAAAAAATGACTTGTATTTTGTCTAACTATGTCCACCTCCTAAGTATTTAAGTACACTGGTGTGGTTGGATCAATAACATCATGTATCATTTGTCTTGTATGATCCTATTATTTAAGTTGATGATATATATAATCCCACATATTATATATGATTCTATAGGCTATAACATGTAAATGAGCCTCTCTTCCATGCAACTCATAGTACATAGTCAGGTCAAAGTGAAGAGGTGGATGCTCTGGATAGGTAGGTCGTACTGGCTGTGTCTATCTCTCTATATCTGTAATTATTGGGAAAAAAATCCCTCTAAGCATTGTCTCGATGTTTTTGGGGTGATTGTATTTGTTGAAAAATCTAGATAACCACATTTTAGTTTGATTCAAGTTTCTAAAGCATATGTTTAAGGTGGCACAATTTCCTAGTGTTTTCCAAATTTTTGGGCCTAAAAATGGGAGTTTTATTTTTGCAAAGGAAGGTTTTCAGCAAAGGAGTTCGCAGAATACAGTTCATGGACCACAAAGAATATTTCACGGACTCTGAAGCATAGTTAATAGACCATGAATCATGGAGTTCATAGACCGCATAATAGTGTAGTTTTTCTATTCAAACCACAAAGTAGGTACATGGAATCGAAAAAGGAAATGTTTCCGCATAGCGTTGATATGATGACCTCATACCATGCTACGTGAACCTCAAAGGGTGTTTGACAGGAGATTGACATTTTTTGGAATATGGGAGTAATTTGAATATACTAAGAGGTCAGTTCATGGGAGAAATTTCATTTTCAGATTGAGGTGGTGATTTTGGATACTGCAAATGGTTTTTTTTGTGGATAAAATCAGTCGTCGCAAAGGATAAAGGCGCTATGTGGACCACATTGAGTTCATGGTGAAGGTTATGCCACATCCAAGTTTTCATTAATTATGATTAGTGGGGTTTTTTGACATATTTTTACTATATAAATACCCCTAATCATATCATTATATAGAGTAAATTTCATTAGAGAAGAGAATAGTTGGAAGAATTTGGGGCAGTCCAAAATAGTTCACAAGAGAGGATTCCGTGACGGAGGAATTAGTTCACATGGGACCATTTCTAAAAAGGAGAATGTTCATAGGGATAGTTCTCTAAAGGGGTTTGTGGGGATTGGTAGCTCGCAAAGGAAAAGGGATTGCATAGAAGAGGTAGTTCACGAGGCATCAGCTGTCCACGATGGAGAGACAATCCATGAGGTATCAGTTGTCCGCGAATTAGGGATGGCCTCTGAATAAAAATGAAACTGCAAAGCACTCACTCCGTGTGGTGAAACAAATTTCTTATAAGATTCAAGTAAGTTCATGGATGATGAAAGAAAGTTCACAGTGAGTGAAAGGAAGTTCATGAGGGTACTAAAATAGTTCATGAAAGCAATTTCAGCAAATTAAAAGTATGTGGAAAAGTGGATTTCATCTATCAGGTGAAAGTGGGACTTCAACAAAACATCTACCTATAATTTAGGATTTATTCATTATTTATAATTAAGCGACCTATATGTCCATTAACTGTGTGTGGATTCTTTCTAGAGCAGTGAGAAAAGGAAGATGAAGAAGGTGATCCTTTCCACTGGCAGTGAGCTATCAAAAGAGAGTTAGGGAGTGACCATTGGGAAAGTAGTGATCCCAACCTAAACATTGCAAAGGCAGTGAGCCTATGCATATAAGTGATCTATCCCAAACATTGTATTTATAAGTGAGCCTTAGTGGATTTGGTATATCAACACTTCATCATTTCATGCTCCTTGGATGTATTCCAATGAGGGTGAACCAAGTAAAATTGTCGTGTCTTGTGTATTATTTCAATTCCATTCATACATTGATATGAGGAAATGGGGAGAGGAGTGTTTTTTTAAAGAAGAAACAATATCTAAAGGGGAAGTTGTTTTAATCTATCATTCCCTAATTCTCCCCTCCCCTCTCAGGTAATTTATCCTAATTGGGATAATAGTATGCATTGACTATATAAATGATTAAATTTTATTTTTTATCGATTGAATCATGTCTTAAATATATTCATTAAAAGAATCTATTTCACCCTTGAATTCCACCTCCCTCAATGTCATACTTGGATTTTAAAAAATAATTTTTAATACAAACACCTTTCTCATATCCTCTTACGAGACTCAGGTGTTATTGCTTACCCAAAGCGATCACAAGAATTTCCTTCCTACATACAAGGATAAATGTCCTCTATATCGTTTTTTTCTATAGGGTATCCTGAAATGATGTATGTAAATGTTATATTAGTGTGATGAATTTAAAAAATACATATATTAAATAAAAAATAATAAATGATTACTTATAATATTATCAATTACTTATTTTGATTGATCATTATGAAATTATCCTTTTTGTCACTCTTGATATTTTCCATCTTTCATGGCGAGTGATAAAATATGGATCACCAAAATAAACCTTCCTTACTATATTTATCTCTTTATACATTAAATGTTTTAGAAATCATTTTCACCTCCTATAAAGGATACCCTCCACATGAAAACTTATGAGTATATACATTTTGACACTAGATATATTAGTGAGATCTCAAGTATTTCTATTATAAAAAAAATAAAAATAAATAAATACATAATTATATAATTATAAAATAATTTTATAAACTTATTTTATAAAAATAAAATATCATACCACAAAGTTTTCCTACTTCCAGATGAAAAAATGCTTGTTCCACACCATTTCATCTAAAAAAGAATATTTGAGGCAAGAATTTTCATTCTTTTTATTCCAAAAAATATAAATTGATGTCAAAATTGATTTAAAATCCCCCATCTAATTGCCTCAAAATTCATCCATCTCTTTTTAACCACTTTTGTATTGAGAAATTTGAATGGTAATTATAATTGAATAGATAAAATAATGTTGATATGAAATATATAATATTTGAACCATTAGGAAAAAAATGAATCCATTAACATATTTTACCATTATGAACTCCCACAACCGATCATTCATCACCTAGTCAACACTTCTATAATAATGATATAATATATTAATCATAACTTGGATCTTAATGGACATGAAACTTATAAACTATTTCACATTTTGGCCTACTGAGTTATTATTATAATCAAATTCATTTAGAAACCTATTCTCCTTTCGATGAGCAAGTAAAGGTTTTGATAAATGTGAAATACTATGTCTACTAACTTTGGGTATTATCTTCTCTAGAGAAGAATAAGACTCAACAATAGCAGACTCACCGATAGCGCTGTAAATAATTTTGATAAACATAAGTTTAATTTCATTAAATAATTTAATAATTATAGATATATTTATATGAAGTGGAACACACATACCTCAATATATTTTCCTCTTACTATATGTCTATTATTTAAATAGGTGTATTAAAATTTATTTAAACTCTATTTACTTTTATTTTATTAGAAATAATTGATTGTTATAAGTAAAAAAATTGATTATTCATAATAGGAAGAAAATTATAAATATTTTTTTAACTAATATAGCTAAAAAAGCATGTTTCTAAAAATGATGAATACAAAGAAATAGTCATATAATTTTTTATAGAAGTACTCTTCAAAAAAAAATATTTTCCTAAAACTGATGAATATAGAAGTTAATAAAAAAAATGATAGAAATGATCAACACTTATAGATTTGAATATTCAACATAATAAATGTATTTTTTACATGTATGAGTTTCAATATATATATATATATAAAGATATTTTCTTAAATTATTTTGTTATTAATGGAGTTTTTTTTTCATATCCCATTCTCATGATCATTTCCTATAGCATGGTCCATGATTACATCACAATCATTATTATCCGCAGGTTATCGTACAATAAATGAAGAAATATCACATAAGTCCATGAAATCATCAACATACTCATTAAACAATGATTTTACCCCTTACACAATGATAAATAACTAATAATTTAATTATACAATAATATAAAATATCTATTTCACATGCATCACCTTGATAAATGGTTCTTTTTTGCAACTAACTCAATTCAAATCAATAAGTGTAAATCCATATTCATTATATTACACACCACTATTAAAATCATACTAGTTATACTTAAAAAACGGTACTTGAAATTTAGTGTAAACTATTTACCATACATCATAAATAACTATAAAATATTATATTGACCTAGAAATTGGTTTTTTATCATTTTCACTTGAAAAATGGATTTCTCAGTGATGAATATTACTCATCTGTTTTGAACATTACTCTTTTTGTCATGATTTTTTGTAGAAAATTTTCAATAGTTAATGTCAAAATCTAACCATGTTATCACATTAACACATGGTCCTATAACTAAAAATTTTAAGGTTTTTGATACCAATTAATCAATGTTGACTTTCACCTTAAACCATAAAATAAATGTGTTTTTATCCTCATTTATCAACCAATTTTTATTTATTTTTGGACAACATAACTTAAATCCTTTAACATGTGATTATATATATATTCTTTAACCTCATATGTGTTATTCAAAATGTGTAAGCATGCCTACAACCCGATATCATGTGAAATTAACTTTACTTTTAATCCATGAATCCCTTTACCTTCACTAGTTGTAGAAAAATTTTAAGATATAGAGAGACCAATGTTATCTACTTTATAAAATTATGTTTTGACCTGATTCACATCGTACCAGGACAAGCAGAATGGCCTAACAAATATTCTATAATTTTCTCTTATTGTAGAGGGTTTCATGTCGGTTTAACATTTTTTTTGATCATATTTTCATGGTGATGATTTTTGGAAAGAAAGATGGTAACACCGAGACTGGGCAGTATATCCTTCCTGTTTCATGAAGGAGGTTCCATAGTTAAGTGGTCTCGATGGGTGATTGAAGGAGGTTCAATGTTTGTACAGTCAACCCATGTAGGGTATGATTTCCTCGAATGGTCTCCAGTGGGTTTATTCGTGGATCCAGAAACACCCAACGTCCCTTTTATCCAAGATGGATCGTTGAATGATTTGGACAAAAACACTTAATGTCACGCCCATGAATTTTTTTTAAATTTATTTTTCATTTAATTTCCATTCCTGATTTGTTTTGGGGGTTTACCACTCATTTTGGTGAAAATGGTAGGTTTTGAAAATTTGGGCCAAACCGTGAACCCAATTACAGATTTAAAAACAAATTTCGTTTCTTCTATAACTCCTTCAATTTTTACTATTTTATACCCATTATACTTCCCAATTGGCATACCCTAATATATTAAAATCACCATATCCCTTTGGACCACATAGAAATCCAAAATCATGATGGATTTGGATTTTTGATTAAGGTAATGGGTCTGCCCATAAGACCATTTCCTGCTTTAAATTATTTTTTAAAATTTTTCATATATCATTCATTTTTTACTTTTTTCCAGTGATTCCACCTCCATATCAAATACAATATCCAGGGGATCACCCCCATTATCGTTTTCGCAATTTTGGAGCTCAGATGAACCGCTAATTAGGGTGATATTTCATACTCTTTCTCAAATCGACCAGATTTGACGAGGTAAAATGAATCTTTCATAACTCCTTCAATTTTTATCCTTTTCCCCCATTTCAGTCCCCAAATGACCTAATATGATTCCTTAGAACCTCCATACCAGTTTTGGGTACTTGGAGATTAAAATATTTGTGGATTGGGGCCTATTTCGTCAAGATATTTCAAGTAAGGGAATTCCTTCTTGGTTCCTTCCATCCTCTTTTAGTTTTATTTCCTCTTTCTTGAAGTTACTCATGTCCAAAAGTTGGGGTTCTATCCTAAGGTCTGATTTGGTATATTTTGGGTCAATTTTTGGTGGTCTAGGTCTGGATTTATATTCCTTGTGGTGCGGCGGTGGTGCGCCTAAGGTTTCACACCAAGTTTTGAGGGTTTCGACTCAAAAGGTAGGTGATTCCGTGGGTAACCATTTAATGATGAGTTAGTTTGTTTGATTAAATAATTTTTCATGTTACTTATATGCTGTGAATTATGTGAAAACCATTTTTGGTAGCAATAGTAAATCATTTGGTATTAAATTTACATTTTTGTTTGAAGTGTGTAATTTTCAAATGTATTTCATGTGTTATCTGTTGTGGTAGTTTTGTAAAATGTGGAAGTGATTTATTAGTTGTTGAAAGGGGCTGAAAATTTTGGTTGGGTAATGATATAGTGTCATGTGGGCCTAAAAATGGGGGTCTTTGAATGGGTTTTATGTGTATAACCTTGTTATAATCCTTGAAAGTGTTTTATGGATTTGTGTGTTCTCATGGGTATCTTTTGTGGTATTGTTCAAGGTGATTATATAACATTTGAAAGTGGATTTTTACATGTTGATTGGGCTGTCAATTATGTTTTGGTAGGGTCTTGGTGTGATTTTGGCTTAAAAAGAGGTTTTTGAAATGGGTTTTATGTTCAAATCTTGGGTATACATTTTATAATTGTTTTGTGAATGTTTTGAATGGTTTATTGAGTTGTGTAAGAGGTGAAACTAAATCAGAAAATTGTTTTGGTAGGAGTATATTTTTAAAAGGTCCATTTCATTTGTGAAAAGTCTGTTATGTTATATGTATCATCTTGGAAATATTTTATTAAAATTTTTTGAAGGAGATATTGAGGTGTGAAAGAGATGTGAATGTGATGTGGACTGTTTTGTGTGAGTGTGATGTGAAAGCTGAATTTTTGATTATGAAAGGAGTGTTATGTGCCATGTGTGTGGGATTTTATATGAGTTGAAATATATTATAATTGTTTTATAAATTTTTTTAATGGTTTTGAGGAAGTGTTGAAGAAATGTGAAATGTTTTGTGGGCTATTTTGGTGTGAGTCGTATTTCAAAATCATTATGAATAAAAAATGGACTTTTATGACTTGTTTGGTATACATATGGGCTGTTTGGTGAATTTGTGATGTGGAAATGATATTTTCAAGTTCAATGTATATTTCTTGATTTGTTGAACTTGTTTTAGCACTAGGTTAAAACCTGGGTATCTAGGTGGGTGGACGTGTACTAGTATGCTAGTGAATCCATGGGGTTTGGCCTCAGTTTCACTTAGCAAAATTGACGCTTACAAATCTAACTAAACTATGATGATGATGATTAATTGGGGACCACTAGGTTATGGGTATGTTCCCTAATATTGGCTCATGCATGAGAATTGATATTTGTGATGGTTACTCTCACCGAGATACGAGGTACCTGGGACCCACAGCTAGCTAGTGCCTAGGGGTTATTTCCTATTGCTTGTGCTCATTAGTTACTTTATACTTACCGTCAGCATATAGTGCATTTGGATGGAAAATTCAGTAGCTTTGGTGTTTCTTTTAAAAGTGTTAATCCTTTAAAATAGCCCACTTGAAAATTGTTCTTTTTTAAAGTTGCATCTTTTAGAAATTGTAACTAGCTTTTCATGTTTTTGAAAACTTGCATACTTTTCGTCTTTAAATGTTTATAATATGGAATCTCTTAGTGGTGTTATCCTACTGAGATTTGGATCACACTCTACTTACACCATTGGGTGTAAGTAGACTTTCTTATTTTGTATCACAGGTTTGGGTACAGGTTTTATGCCTTTGGTTCAGGGTTTTAGAAGTCCATCATGATGCAGTGTCATGGAGATGGCTTGAGGGCGGTGCCTCTTTCCATGTGGAGGTTCTTGGGATATAATTTCTTGGGTTTGTACCTTTGTAATGGTCTTCAAACATTGTTTTAAATTTTGTAATTTAGTTCTGAATTTTAGTAAAAGATGTTTTGTTTTGAAAAATCCAGATTTGATTTCTTGGATTCATTTGTTGTTTTAAGTATAAAAACTCGGGTAAATCGTTCCCAATTTTCAGTTTTTGATACCCGGGAACTTGTGCCAGCCCATGGGGATCAGGAACTCCCTTCAGGACTTTCCACGAGTTGGGTCGGGTGCCGGTTTTGGTGGCGACCAGATTCGGTTCGTGACAAAATGGTATCAGAGAAGGTTCGCTCTATTTGAGTCATGTTATTTGGGAAATAGTCAGGATAGTCTGGAGTTAAGATTTTTGGGACGTGAAATTCTAGTTATGGGTAGTGTTCTTGATCACCACACCTTATTATGGGATTCAAGTCACCAGGGGAAGTTGGGATTTATCTATGTCTTTTGGTTTTCTTGGTCTGATGATGATTAGGGGAAATGAAAAGAGAGTTGGGTTAATGGTCTCAGTGAGCTCGCAGGGTCTGGAAAGCCATGTGGATCTGGGGATATTCCCTAGAACAATCTCTGTGATGGGGAAGTGATTGGAATATGGATTCCAACCATATTTCCAAGTCACCCATTGAAACTAGTTTCCTCTCGCATTTTTTTGTGCTTTAATTTTGAAATCTTGGAACTTTGGTTTTAAAGTGACTTGGTTTTAAGAAGCGTAAAGTTTTTGTGAAATTATTTTCAAATAAAGAGGGAATGGTTTTATTTATGAAATGGTGGAACTGAATTTTCAGAATTGTTTTGAAATGGAAAATAGTATGCTTACACCTCTTTTGAAAGCCGGAACCATATTGAAGTTGGTTTTAAAAAGTGTTTCCAATATAGTTTTCTAAACAATTAACGGGTGTTTTAATGGGATGAGATGTTTTGAAATTGTTGTGAATAACTTAAAAGTGAGTTCTTTTATAAATGGTTGTGTCCTTTTGAAAAGTTTTGTAAGATGTGAATTGGTATTTTGATCTCATTGTTATCAGTTTTGAAAAAAAGGATGGGTTGGTTGACCGTTTTGTTTTTGAAAAGTGGAAGGAATTTTCATTTAAACCTTTGGTATTTCCATGAGAAACCACATGAATGGGGTTATATGGGATGATGGATGGTTGATGGCATGACTAGATGAGTTCCGGGATGAATATGAGGAGGGTGCCCAGTGTGGCACATAAACATGCATGTTTCAGGACCATGGGGTACCATTGGTGGATACGCTAACCGCTGAACCGTTGGTTTTAAAAGAAATGTTTTTAAAGAAAAACATGATGTCTTGATGAATTGTTTGGGATGGTGTATATTGTGTGTTTTTGGGAAAATGTTGATGTTGTGGGATGTTTTGAGCCCAAGAACCCCTCCTGTTCAAACTGTGTTTTGGGTTTGTGTTTGGTCAGTAAGCTGGGTAGAAGGACCGGTTAGTAGTCTCTTATGAGATATATTTCAGGACACATTTATGGTGGTTCCATTAATGTGTTTGGATCTTTTTTTTGGCATTTTTTTACCAATGGACCAGCTAGGTTGGGTCCTTGGGTTCTCCCATTGGATAAGGTACGCCCCCATTTAGGGTTAGTGCACAACTGAAGTGAAACCCAGATTGTTTTGCCGTTAGAAAATCCTCCAGTTGATCAATGTAAGGAATATTTTCTTGAGCTTTGTATAATGAGTCTACACTATTTACATTCTTGGTTTTTTTTTCAGATCCTCTTATTGAGGAAGAGTGCTTGTGGATGGTTGAAAGAGACCTTAGTTTCTTAAGCTACCTGATTCATAGAAGGTGGAAGTTGTCTGGCGTTGTCAGTATGGGTAGTGTCTAAGAGGGCCTCTGAGTCCTTTGTAGTCTCTTTGAAGAAGGGGTTTATGTTAAACCACCCATGTGGGAAATCTAGCCATGAGAGGCTGTTATGGCCACTTTTTGGAATGCTGTGATGTTTGGGGATATTGTATAAGGCCCCCTCCTTGTATTATTAATATCAGTCACTTTGGTCATGTTTGGTGACACGTTGTGATGTCACGTGCTTGTTTGATTGTAAAGGTGAAATTGTACAATATTTTGTGAGTCCATTTTTTTCAGAAGTGTTTCTCCTTTCGGGAGATCATGACATCCTCTGTTTTAGAGGAAGGTGCTTATATGTGTCCTTTATTTCTATTGTTTCTCACCCAAAGAAACAAGGTGTGATGTGAGTGCATCCTCTAAACCCTTATTTTAGTGAAATTACAAGTTAGGGTAAAGTGAGTTTTGGAGTGTGTTATGTATTGGTGAACCCATCTGGGATTGCGTGTAGTTGTTTGTAGCATCGGAAGAAGAAATTCTATTCGGGGGTTTCCAAATCCTATCTGCGAGGCCGAAGATGCTTCAATCATTTCATCTCCAGCCATAGGTCCCGGAGAGAAGCTGACACGTAGTCAGGGGAAATCCCAGTGTCGTTCATAACCTTGTACAAAGAACTATTCTCAGTATGAGAGATGGTAATAGTTTAAACATTTGGTGTTTTCATCTTGCTTCTGTTGTTCTCGTTTGGTGGAAAGAGGTGGAGGGCCTCATCCCCATGTTATCTCCCAATGAATTTATTTTCCTTTTTAGTTTCATTTGGGTTCGGGGGAAAGGTTTTATATTTGTCTAGACATGTTGAGTGAACATTTAGTAGTAACCATTCCCCAGAAAACCATGTAGGTATAAGGATCCACATGGTTAGCACACAATTTCCCAAACTGTGTGGGCTAACCGTGCGGCCGTCCCAACTCTTTAAGTTTTGGGGTTTTTCTGTGCCGGCCCATATTGGTCAGTTAATATGGTTGGTTCTTATGGTGGGGAGACCCACTATGAGTCTCATGTATATTATTTTTAAAATGTCTAATGGGATTCTACCCCTTGTACCAGGGAGTTTGTTCGGGGCTCCCCTGTTAGTAAGTTGTCTCTTATGGTTGGGGAGCCCATTTGTGTATCCTTGTACCAGAAACTAACTTTTTTACTTGGTCTTGGCTTGGAAGTGGGTAGTCTCGTTCGGATCTATATAAACACCTACACCTTCCTTGGGTAAATGTTGGGATTGGAGAGTTCTCAATGGTTTAGTTATATCAAGGTAAGTGTAACCTTGTTCGATGTTCTTGTTTGTTTGGGTAAATTGCTTCAGCCATGTTCAGATAGTGTTTGAGGAGTTTTGTTTTAGGATAAATCCTAAATATGCTTGATCATTTCATTAAAGAGGTGTATGTTTTGGTTGTGAAGTATTCCTTCCTTAATTGATCACTGGAGGTGTTTTGTCCTTTGGGGGCGAAGTTTAGCAAAGGAGTCCATTTCTGCCTTTCAGTTGGGTTTGGTTTTTGCTTTGTCCTTGATGTGGATTTCCGAGGGTGGAAAGTTTTATGGTGGGGAGAATTGTCACACCCATGAATTTTTTTTAAATTCATTTTTCATTTAATTTCCATTCCTGATTTGTTTTGGGGGTTTACCACTCATTTTGGTGAAAATGGTGGGTTTTGAAAATTTGGGCCAAACCGTGAGCCCAATTCTAGATTTAAAAAAAAATTCGTTTATTCTATAACTCCTTCAATTTTTACTATTTTATACCCATTACACTTCCCAATTGGCATAACTTGATATATTAAAATCACCATATCCCTTTGGACCACATAGAAATCCAAAATCATGATGGATTTGGGTTTTTGATTAAGGTAATGGGCCTGCCCGTAAGCCCATATCCTACTTTAAATTATTTTTTTAAATTTTTTATATATCATTAATTTTTTACTTTTTTTCCGTGATTCTACCTCCCTCTCAAAGCCAATATCCCGAGGATCACCCCCATTATCATTTTCGCAATTTTGGAGCTCAGATGAACCGCGAATTAGGGTGATCTTTCATACTCTTTCTCAAATCGACCAGATTTGACGAGGTAAAATGAATCTTTCATAACTCCTTCAATTTTTATCCTTTTTCCCCCCATTTCAGTCCCCACATGACCTAATATGATTCCTTCAAACCTCCATACCGGTTTTGGGTACTTGGAGATTCAAATATTGGTGGATTGGGGCCGATTTCTTCAAGATATTTCAAGTAAGGGAATTCCTTCTTGGTTCCTTCCATCCTCTTTTAGTTTTATTTCCTCTTTCATAAATTTACTCATGTCCAGACGTTGGGTTTTAATCATAAGGTCTGATTTGGTATCTTTTGGGTCAATTTTTGGTGGTCTAGGTCTGGATTTATATTCTTTGTGGTGTGGCGGTGGTGCGCCTAAGATTTCGCACCAAGTTTTGAGGGTTTCGACTCAAAAGGTAGGTGATTCCGTGGGTAACCATTTAATGATGAGTTAGTTTGATTGATTAAATAATTTTTCATGTTACTTATATGCTGTCAATTATAAGAAAACCATTTTTGGTAGCAATAGTAAAGCATTTGGTATTAAAGTTACATTTTTGTTTGAAGTGTGTAATTTTCAAATGTATTTCATGTGTTATCTCTTGTGGTAGTTTTGTAAAATGTGGAAGTGATTTATTAGTTGTTGAAAGGGGATGCCAATTTTGGTTGGGTAATGATATAGTGTCATGTGGGACTAAAGGGGTGGGGGTCTTTGAATGGGTTTTATGTGTATAACCTTCTTACACTCCTTGAAAGTGTTTTATGGATTTGTGTGTTCTCATGGGTATCTTTTGTGGTATTGTTCAAGGTGATTATATAACATTTGAAAGTGGATTTTTACATGTTTATTGGGCTGAAAATTATGTTTTGGTAGGGTCTTGGTGTTATTTTTGGCTTAAAAAGAGGTTTTTGAAATGGGTTTTATGTGCAAATATTGGGTATACTTTTTATAATTGTTTTGTGAATGTTTTGAATGGTTTATTGAGTTGTGTAAGAGGTGAAACTATATCAGCAAACTGTTTTGGGAGGATTATATTTTTAAAATGTCCATTTCATTTTTGAAAAGGCTTTTATGTGATATGTATCATCATGGAAATATTTTATTAAATTTTTTTGAAGGAGATATTGAGGTGTGAAAGAGATGTGAATGTGATGTGGACTGTTTTGTGTGAGTGTGATGTGAAAAACAGAATTTTTGATTATGAAAGGAGTGTTATGTGCCATGTGTGTGGGATTTTATATGAGTTTAAATATATTATAATTGTTTTATAAAATGTTTTAACGGTTTTGTGGAAGTGTTGAAGAAATGTGAAATGTTTTGTGGGCTATATTGGTGTGAGTCAGATTTCAAAATCATTATGAATGAAAAATGGACTTTTGTGACTTGTGTGGTATGCATATGGGATGTTTGGTGAATTTGTGATGTGGAAATGATATTTTAAAGTTCAATATATATTTCTTGACTTGTTTAACTTGTTTGAGAACTAGGAGAAAACCTGGGTATCTAGGTGGGTGGACGTGTACTAGTGTGCTAGTGAATCTGTGGGGTTTGGCCTCAGTTTCACTTAGCAAGATTGATGCTTACAACTCTAAATAAACTGTGATGATGATGATTAATTTGGGAATACTAGGTTATGGGTATGTTCCCTACTAGTGGCTCGTGCATGAGAATGGATATTTGTGATGGTTACTCTCACCGAGATACGAGGTACCTGGGACCCACAACTAGTTAGTGCCTAGGGGTTATTTCCTATTGCTTGTGCTCATTAGTTACTTTATACTTACCGTCGGCATACGATACATTTGGTTGGAAAATTTAGTAGCTTTGGTGTTTATTTTAAAAGTGTTAATCCTTTAAAATATCCCACTTGAAAACTGTTCTTATTCAAAGTTGCATCTTTTAGAAATTGTAACTAGCTTTTCATGTTTTTGAAAACTTGCATACTTTTCGTCTTTAAATGTTTATCATATGGAATCTCTTAATGGTGGTATCCTACTAGGCTTTGGCTCACACCATAATTACACCATTGGGTTTAAGTAGACTTTCTTATTTTGTATCATAGGTTTGGGTATAGGTTTTATGCCTTTGGTTCAGGGTTTTAGCGGTCCATCGTGATGCAGTGTCATGGAGATGGCTTGAGGGAGGTGCCTCTTTCCATGTGGAGGTTCTTGGGATGTAATTTCTTGGGTTTGTACCTTTGTAATGGTCTTAAAACATTGTTTTAAATTGTGTAATTCAGTTCTGAATTTTAGTAAAAGATGTTTTGGTTTGAAAAATCCAGATTTGATTTCTTGGATTCATTTGTTGTTTTAAGTATAAAAACTCGGGTAAATCATCCAAATTTTCAGTTTTTTATACCCGAGAACTTGTGCCAGCCATTGGGGATCAGGAATGCCCTTCGGGACTTGCCATGGGTCAGGTCGGGTGCCGGTTTTGGCGGCGACGAGATTCAATTCGCGACACTTAAGGACTCCATTAGTCGAGAGGATGGGATGTCGGGCTCATCACACCCTTTTGGGGGTAATTATTACCTACTACAGGGCTCTCTTATAGATTTAAGAAATGTTAATATGTTCATGAATCATTGGTTCTTTCCTATTCACATGTCCACAGATTACCCCTAGGATGCAAGATCAATCAGGGATATGCATGGGTCAAGGATTATTGAGACAACACTAACTGAAGCCAACTAATGCGGCGCTCTGAAGTTCATCATCACCCAGGGGGGGGGGGGTGAAGATTTTTTTTATGTTAGGATAGAAACTACAAAATGGGATTCCCATGTATCCTCATGAGAGGAATCAGATTCCACGTAGTTTGGTACGAGTCGGGACTGACACCCTTGAGGCGGCCCATTTGTGGTGGGCATGATTGGGGATTACACATGGGAGCTGTCCATTTGAGAGAAACAATTTGGGGCTCATCCATGAAAAGGATTACCTAATGAGTTTGGAAAAATTTATTAGGACTGACTTCTAAGGAGAATTTCCCTTAATCACGGGCCTTAGGCAGGCGCCCTACGTATCCTAATCAGATCAGGAATTAGAGTTCTCGTAATTCATTGAGTGATGAAATATGATTGGGTCTTATGTATGGGAGATTCCCATTTGAGATCAGGCCTTCAAAAAGGTGTCCTACATATCCTAGTTAGTGTAGGAATGATATTTCTCATAGTTCATTGAATTTGGGGATTATACCTAGGAGGAGCCCCATGTTTCTTAAACCATGAGGAGGACCTTGACTCATGATGACTTGGAGGTTTGGTAGGGGATTATATCTAGGAGCATTCACTTGTTTTGGGGTTATGATAATGTTATGATCACCACCAACCTATAAGACACATGAGTCATTATCAATGTGAGAAATAAGAGAAGGTAGTGGATCTGGAGATTGCATGTCCCACATCATATGCTGATAGATGGTACTAGATCTCAAAGGGAGAGAGAGAGGTGCTTTAAATGTGCCAATTTCCTCTCCCGTGTTAATATCTAGGATATTCATGTTTGTAAATATATCTTGACATGTTACAGACTGAGCCTAAGAGGAGTAAGAGCACCACATCCTATGGAAATTTTAGGGAATTATCTCAGGGATAGTTCCCTATAATGAGCTCTAGGAAAGGGGAGAAGAATTTCTCCTCGTCAAAGGGAAAAGTAGGCATGATCCCTTTGACTTGTCACTGTACCTCATTCAATGGAAAATATAGTGATTACCCTTAATCCTTAGAATAGGGAGGTTCACATGAGTATTCCAAGGTTGGCCCTTGGGTTACCATAGGAATGTAAACTTAAAGACATTCTGGGTGTCCACACCCTTTCAAGGATTACCCATATGACTCCACTTACCATTGTTATATAAACTTATAAGGACATGTTGATGCACCCAGTGATTTTATCATATGAGTTTGGTGGATTTGGAAGAGGCTTTGGACTGATGCCGATGGACTGATTAGAAAAGGGGATTTGGAAAATGGGATGGAAATGGAAGGGCATGATCAGGACTGGAAGGTGGAAATCTCAAAGGTACCTCATTCCATGTAGTATTTGTTCATATGAGGTGGGGTACACTTCACATGGCACATTTCTATGTGGGTGGAAGGGATGTTCACATACCAAGGTGGTATGTGGACCTAGATGTGGTATGAATAACATAGTGGTACTTGACCTCTGGTTCCGTCCGCATAGGGTGGTGCTACGTGGTGCTTGATTCCATTCCCATAGGGATGCACTATATGTTAGGCTATATTGAAGAATAGGAATTGATCCTGTAGTTCATGTGAAGTTCATATGTGAAGGGAATATGGTTTGTGGTTCTCCAATTAGGTTCATAGTTATTTCATTATTATTATTATGTTTCCTTCCCTTCATGGTACGCAACGGGTTTGTACCTGCTGGAAACTGTTTGTAGTTTCATCCTTTGTCTATCATTTGTCTTTGAATTATTCCATTCGTAAACTCCAAGATCCCCTAAAAATATGATCCCTTTCTTGGATCCCTTCGGAGTCCTTTTATAGAGTGTTGAGGAGGCTATATCTATGGGTCACATGGCACCTTTTTTGGAATTCCACAAAGAGATCACCTGGCCTGCGGATGACTCGGTCAAATAAGTTTTGTGGGGATGAGGTTCACGATGATGGTAATCACCACCTCAATACTGTGAACAGATTGTCCTGTTCATGAGATTTATTTGGCTTCACCTCACCTAGAAACTATTTTGGTTTTTGGGGGCAGTTTGTAGCGGTGTACCGCTCCGCCTCATTTTTGCCAACAATGCGGTTCACAATGACGATATGAAGGGGTGGAATTCTCTACTTCTATTTCTCTAATTATGAAGTTCACGATGACCACTGATGTTGTTGTCTTTGTTCCACATATTACTCAGTTTTTAGGCGACGCCTCCCATAAACCGTTCATGAGATTCAGTATGCTAACCACTTTGGGCCTTTCTCCAAAGTTGCTTTCTTCAAAAATTTTCTTCAAATTTGTTTTATTTTCTTTTCCAAAATTATGGGAGTATTTACTTTCCCTTTGTAATTTTTTTTGAACCCTAAAAATTCCCCCATCAGAATGGGTTCTGATCAGGATGAAGAGGAAGCTATTATGATGTAGAAAGCGGTCCTGAACAGAACTGTTTTGTGGTAGAAAGGTGGATCCACAGTAGGACAATGACTATATATAGGGGGCCCAAGTCATTTTCCTTTTATTGGATTTTTGGAAAGCTCTACACTCTCAATTTTCCTCTTGGACGATCTAATTCCATGTACCTCTCCCTTCACAAAATCGTTCAACTGAAAATTGTACTTTTCATTTCACGAACTGAGAAACCCTTCATAGTCACTCTCATCCATGACATAGATTTTAAATCTAAAAACTGAACTTTGATTTTGTGAATGGTGAGTTCGAGCTTCCGCATAGAGAGTGTTGTACGTGGGTCATCTCTGTCTGCGAACTTAATTTTGAACTCGTGAACTAAATTTTAAATTTTCAGACTACGAGCTCTGACTTCTATGTAGCGATGGTCTTACGTGGTTCGCTTTCTCCAAGAACTATTCAGTTCACTGTCCAATGCCCTGCGGGACAACTCCTTGCAGGTTAATCTATGAACTATTGGTTCAAGAAGAATTTCTTCTATAAACTATCAGTTCATGGGGAATGTGTTCTGTAAACTATTTCCAGGGTTCAGTATGCTGACTACTTTGTTGTTCAGACTTCTTTGAGTACTTTTCTAATTTTTTGAACTTTTTCCCATAGATTTTATTAGACTAACCTTTTGTATGGTCCTTTTTATGCAGGAAAGAGATGGATCTTCCATAGGCTGTTTCTAATGTTTTTTTTTGTCGTTGGTGGTGCCACCTATCCCCTTTCAGCTGCTGATAAAATGTAGAAGAATATAATGAACTCTATTGATGACAAGATCCTGGTTTCCCTAATGCATCAATCCTTAACAAATCTTCTTACTACTGTTCAGAGGAAGTATCCAACTTCAGACATGCTACCCATTTATGGATTTGATCTATAGTCCGATATAGTGATTTTGGCATCTTGTTGGGCCGACCAACCTACTAATTGGATATTTCATAGAACCATTCCTGAGGCCCTTATTTCTTCAAAAGGACAATTCATATAGAAGGATACTACTATTTGGTCCTTATTGAACTATGCCCATTGATCTCTAGAGGGTTCACGAAAAAAGCTAGATGAAACGACCCATTTCTACTATATCATTTCATGGAGGTCCATAACAAATGAACAACATAGCTAGTCATCATAGCAGTACCTTCATTCTAGAGGTTCGTTTGGTCTGGAATGGGGGTATCCCTTCTGGGTTCATCAAATCTATGAATAATTCTAGGTTAAATTTCTGGCGCTGGTATTATATGAGGATGTATGGGTATATCATACCCACACTCATCAAACCAATGCCCTCATTCCATAGCATCTAAGTAGCTGAAGTCCAAACACCAACATTTTTCATTTAGTCCATGGAGAGGTTGGTATTAGCCTTTTGGAAATTCGACTGATTTCGGGGGTCCCCATTGTCAGAGATATGTATGAGTAATTTTAACCTCCTTCTTTCAATTGGGATAATGAGGAGAGGACCCCTTCACTGGCCAAGAGACTTATTTACCAAGCGAAAACACTCTCAAAGGACATCAACCCTTGCCCGAAACAAGACATTCCTTTCTATTACTAGATTGGTACCTTTTCTAAGAGTAGCGGTTTAGATCCCATCTTACATAGACTGAGGTCCTTCCCTATCAAGGAAACCTGAATGTGAGTAGGTTCCTACTAGCCTACCTTGGAGGAGGTCAAGTTTCATAGATGGGGATGGGAACTTTTCCCAGATGTTGATTGATTGTTCCAGTTTGCGGCCTTCTTGGCCATGTTTCTGAGCATTTGGATTATTCCAGTACATGAATCCGATGGTGTAAGAGTTATGAACTTTTTCATGGAGGCTCAGCTGGCCACTGTAAAGTGTATCAATTTGGACATTCCATTATTGCCTAAGATCTATTGATTACTCGACCAGGTCAGTAAGGGGAGGCCACCTCATCATACTAATAGACCCTTACAAATCCTATTAGGCTGGATAGGAGACCATATAGGTGGTTTCATATTTATCAATCCCCCATAAATTCCATGTGCTATTTTTAGAACATATCTTTACAGTAGAAGTGGGGTTATTCTAGAGGGCTAGGCCACACAAGATAAGCAAGATGACCAGACCGAACAGAATGAATGAGAATTGTTGACTTGAATCAACTGTCATGACTGCTTTACTTATCTTCCTTACACATCCTCTATTAGTACCATTGTGAATGCTGAATAAAAGGAATTTATTAACCAAGGTTACTTATTTTCTTTAAGATAGGGTATTCGGGTTTCCTATATTAATGGGAAACATATCTACGAGGGATATGTTCCTTGATGATTTAGATGTCAGTTTAACTTTGTTCAAATGATATGTACTCCTGCTCTCAAATAGGGTGTACTAGAAGAAACATATTATGATAGACCTATAGTTGTGGATAATGTTTATCCGAGAGGATACTCAGTTCAAAATCAAGATTCTAGATTTTGAGGGTTCTTTACCCTTCCTCCCAAACATTTATGATGATGTATGGGATCAATCATATCCATATGGTCAGTTGGAGGATTTAGTTCCCATTTTTATAAACCCTAAGGCATCTGAGACCAAGGGGAAGAAAAATGAAATAAATGAGAATTCCCGACTGGGGAAAGTACTTTAAAATCCTCTTGGTTCTGAAACCTCGAGGAAGGTCCTGAGAGACTGGGGCATGACCTCAAAAGCTATTGAGGCTGCCGCTGTGATCCATCCACCAATTCCCTCTGATTCTTCCTTTCTAGTGTCCTGGATGAAATAATATATTTTTAGGAGTCGCCAATCCTTTCATGATCAATCCCCTCACGCCTTGTGGAGGTACCTCCAAGAGAGGTAGGTTTCCCTTATCAAACTTGGTTATGTGTTAGAACCTACTGAAATTTCTTATGATGATGAGCTAGAGTGGGTAAACTGTTACCTTCAAAACCTTGAATCCCTGATTCATGGTTCCAAAAATCATTGTAATTACTCTTATCGAGTACTTTTCATGCCGAGATCAGAGGCTGACGAAGATGATGATAATGATGATCACTTCTTAGAGGGTGAAGATATTTCTAATTTGACTAATGTGGATGGAGTAGGGGAATTTACTCACTTGTATCTGAGGCCCTATAAACGTTCAGCCCCAAAGGGTCCTAGGATTTCAGAGGCACCTAGGAAGAAATCGGGATTGATGAAACCTACTTCACTTCTCCATACCAATCCTCCAGCATTATCCATTCCCATTACAAATCTATTTCTGATCACTTGGAGTATCTAGGATGAATTAAGGGAAAATGCTTCACATTAAGAAATTTGGAATGTGCTTCAAGTGGATGCTTTAATATTCTGAGTTTTGGGCCAGCCATTTCCCCCACATGGATTTTTGCTGAAGACTATCCAGATGAGGTAACTTTATACCTAAGTGAGATGGACAGGTTCCTCCATACTTCTAAATATAGGCTTCACTAGTCCTATCGGGTGGCATGAATGGTGGTACTTGCGAAGCCAATTAATACTGAAGGAGAGGTCGTTCTATTTACTAACCCTAATTTATTCATTGTGAAGGTCCTAAACCATCTCCTTTTCACTTCATCAGGGACCCAAGGAGTCTCAATAAACATTTATTTCTCCAGTATACACCACCAGGGCCACTAAAACTAGGGAACATGTACCTTTAGATGTGAGGATTTTTGGGTAAGGTTCTCTTAGTGCTACTGAACATATGAAGGTAGTTATTGAAAATCATGTCGACGTATTCTCTCCTCTAGCTCCACTTGATATTCCCATTAGGGAACCATCCCCATGGAATACCAAGAAGAACCAATAGGCATCACAACTGTAAAAATGCATAAAAAATGGCATTACAAGTAACTTATATACCGTTTACCTGGTCATCACGCCAAGTGTTTTTATTTGTTTACCAATTATTGTGTGCATATTATAATGAAGAAGCAATAAGTAATCAGGAAACATTTTCCTAGGAGTCTGCCACTCTAGTTCCTTCTATGGTAGAAGAAGGACCACTTGTAGTCATGGTTGAACAAGGCAGAGAGATAGGACCAACTGGGGAGTCCGGGGGTATTTTGAGCCCTCTAGACATACTTTCCCTAAATCAAAAAACCTCTGTCCGATAGGGTAGGATAATTTAGAGGTTCAAATCCCGACCAAGCATGTTTATCCTATTTCCATAGAGAAATATGGGATGTATTTGATAGTAGAAACTGAATTGGGTGAAGAACCCCAATTGCCTCAGGATATTGGAGGGGTTCCAAGTCTTGAGGAGTTGACCACCCCAAATGAGATGGTCCCCTCCCTTATAGAGGGAACATCCCTGGAGGTTGATTCCCTAATTGACCATGCTGACCCTGCTATCCTGAGATTCACAACCACATGGGAGGCCACCATCCTGGCTCCTAAAAATTTAGAATAGGCCATCTTGACTTTTTCCACAGCCATAGAAGACATCCTGATCCTGGATCCTAGAAATTCAAAGCTGTCAATTGCGCCTTTGTCCAAAATGATTATCCCTATGAGCTTGATTTATATAAGAGATCTTCTGGAGGCTACTGGTCTATTCAGGCATGGACTCGAGTCTTGGGTGCCTTTGGACAACCCTAAATCTCAATTGTGTAATGAAGGTGAAGTACAATCTTCATCAAATAGTGATTCCATAATGGAAGTTGAAGATATTGATGCTCTAGCAGGTAGAGGTCAGTTCTCCGCTCTTCCAAACATTTCATGTATATATTTTTTTGTTTAGCTTCCAAATATGAGATTTTTCACTTATCTCACCCTTTCCTTTAGGATCACAACCACAAGCACTTGCAATTGCAGCTAATACCTCACTCCTACCTCCTGTCCAAACTACCAGAGATGCAACTGTCATAGGGTCAATTCGTGCCAAAGTCATTGAGTCAAGGCCTCCACTAGTAACATTTATTCCTAAATATATCATGTCATATTTTAGTGATTCTAAGACCGATGGATAGGGACTGTCCAGCCTTCATCCCAGCTGCCGAAGGGCATGAAAAAACATTTGGAGATTGTATCTCAAACACCACCTACCAATTTTCTGACGATACTTCCCAAATTACATCGCTAGTTTTTGGTTCTAGGGTTTGAAGGTTTTTATTACCATGGTATTTATGACATAGTAAAGCAAGTGATCGTGGTCAAGTAGAAATAAGGCATGTTCGCGTCCCATCTTTTTTCTATAGAGTCTGGGGTTCATCTTGTGGTGTCCAAATATATTCTTATGAATGAAGTTTCTGACCAAGCTAGAGAAGTCGCAAGGATACAGAGAAAACTTAAAAAACAATGGCCCTTAGTGGAGCAACTCAATTAGGAGGTGGAGTAGTGGAGAAAAGAACTAGAGTGGATTAAATAGGAATGGGCCTACATCACGACCGTAGTTGATGAGGGACAATGACTAGTGGAGGAAAGGGAGAAGGCTGGTCTTGATGAAGCATAGGAGGAGGAGGCATTGCACATAGGTATGGAGGTCGAGACCACAACTTTGTTAAGGCATGAAAAAGCCATTGAAGATTCAAATCAGGCATTGATGTAAACTCAGTTACTCCACTAAACATATTTTGTAATGGTCATGACCTACCTATATGGAGAGGCTCTGTGTTATGGATGCCTTTCATACCTTCATTTAATGGAATGTGGATGTTTTTTTCTCCAATGCTTCTCCTTCATTTTTTCCCTGCAATGTCAATAAATCATGATCAACTACACTTAAATAGTAATATTAGTCAGATATCAATTTGAATCACCATACAGAATGACTAAAAATAATCAAATCATGCACTAATTTTTTCTTAAATCATGGGGATCAACAAGTGGAGTTTGAATCTTGTTGGGGTAACATGGTAAACACAAAAAGCATTGCGCCTTTTCTATTATTACCCTAATTTTTTACTAAACCCAATTTGGTGTGGGCTTGGCGGGTATAACATGACTTTTTCTTAGGCCAACCTTTGTGGGTTTTTGACCTAACAAGCTTTGTGTCTCTTGATTTTTGGCTGCTCAACATTTTTCCTAAATCGTATGTATTATAGGTTTAGCAAGCTGGTACTCGACTTTTATCCAGGGTGCCCTTTGCGTGTTTTCATCCCAGTAAGTGTTGCATCTCTTTTCGTGGGTAGTTTGAAATATTTCCAACTAGACCATAATTACTAATGTTTTAGGTCAAACATCTTTGACCATTATTTTTTAGAGTGAGGGCCCCAATTTAGAACCCATTAACCAAGAATGACCTAATAGCCTTCAGACATAGACATGAGATTTTTCTTGTACCTGATTTTGTGATATATGGAAATGAAATAAGAAATGGGGCATAGAATCCATTGGGTATATGGATATGGGAATATCCACTCTTGAGGATGAATTTTCCTTCGGTTGAAAAGCCATTTTTGTGGGCAATATATGTAGAGCCGCTGGGGCATTGTGTGCATAGTCAAAAAAAGATTTCTGCAGGACACTGACCTTCCATTTCGGATGGCCATACAATTTCATGGAAATTTATATTTTATTTGTTGTTGAATAACATAGTGTGTGTCTTATTGAGGGAATAATTTCTAAAAGTATGGGTCATTTACATTGGTTTTGGTTGAGGGGCCACTCCCATAATTATTTTTTCTGCATAAGGGGGGACTGAAGCATGATGCAGTTTAACGTCGTACGACTAGGACATTTTTTTACAGGGCAATAACCAGGAAATTTAAGACCTATGATTTAATGTCATTTTACTCTAACCAGGGGATAAACAATATTACCTTCTCACAATGGACTGAACATAAATTCTTTATCATTTTTAGGCATAAAAGGGAGGAAAAGGATGTAAACTGCAATCCAGGGGGTTCCCAAAGTCAGGGATTGAGGTGGTACAAAAATTTAATAGGGGTGTACAAATATAGGAAAAGCCTCTCCTGAGGACTAATTTTTTTTGGTTGATAGGCCATTTTTTTGGAAAATATATGTAAAGCCTCCAGAGCATTATGCGCATAGTCAAAAAAAGGTGTCGGCAAGACACTAGCCATCCATTTCTGGTGAACATGGATAGTTATGGGGATACTGACCTTTTTGGACACAGAGTATGGTGGGTGAAGAGGGTTGTCTAATCATGAAAATGAGGAATTTTAGGTTGAAATTTATTAGGGATACCTAGAATTAGTGGAGTCATTTTTATTTTATCTATGTGAGTTGTTTCCTTATGCAGGTCTGACCCTTACACAAGCAAGGATGGGACAATTCTGATTTATGGTTAAACCCGAAATATTAGATTCAGATGTCATTATATATTCCATAATGGAAGGAATCAATCCGTACATTGTTCTTTTGAAAGATTATCCATATAAGGAGGGTTAACACATATGAATGGGGTATTTTTTTTATTTGAACACGGGGTTACCTAATGAAGTGGGACGCACCTTGAACATTCTTATGTAGATTCTTTTCATGCAAAGGAACATGGGGGCATTCTTTGGAATGTCAAGACCCAATAATGAACATTTATTTTTTAGCATCATGTAGTATTAATGTCATTAAATTAGGATGTTTATATATAAGCTTCAATTAACTTGAGGGTAATCGATCCAGGATGTTCTAACATGTCTAGGACATGGGTAGGGAGAAAAGTGTAAGCCACGATTTCAAGGGATCTTGGATCATGAGAGATGATATAGGGATTTAAAGCTATTGAGCGTATGGGAATTAGAAAATCCTCTCCTGGGGATGAATTTTCCTTTGGTTTATAGTCCATTTTTGTGGGAAAAATATATAGGTCTGTCAAGGAATTGTGTGAATAGTCAAGAAACGGTGTCCACAGGACACTAGAAATCCATTTATGATGGCTATAAAGGTATATAAGGATCCAAAGTTTCTTGAATTGTGGATTTTGATAGGCATAAAAGATGTGTCTAGACATGTTTGAAATGTTTCGGTCATGATCACCCATAGAGTTGGAAACTCTCCTACACAGATTTAGCTCGCATGTAGGGTGAGACATTTTGATTCCCTTGCTGGAGAAGGGTCCAATTTCTATGATTGAGGGGCCCCAAAATAAAGCTTGCTACATAGTTTTGGACTACGCATAGGGATTGGGGCATCTTATCCACATTTTGGGGCACCTTACAGTTTAACATCATATGGTTAGGACTTGGTTTCCTCATATGGAAGTGAAAACTTTAACATGCCTTTTAAAGTCATGAAAAAAGACTATTGGATTGATTTTCCCTGGTTTTAGGGGGATTCCCCTACCAAAATTCCTAATCCCACGTCAGTTTCTCTAGGTGTGAGAAACAGGGGGTGGTAATGGATTTACTTCACCACCTAGGGATAACAGAATCAAAGAAAGGAGCATTGTATACTCATGATGGTGCTACATAGTTTAACATCATACAATAAGGACGTCTTATCATGCAGTTTAATTTCATATGATTAGGATGAATTCCAGATAGTTTATATTCATATGGTGAGGACATGAGAAAGGGTATGTATGGTTTAATTTAGTCTACATAAAGAAGAAGGGGAATTTCTATGTATTTCACATCTTGTCCTGGGTCATAGGACTCAGAAATCACTATGTATCTCATGGGGTAGGGATCAAACCACATGGTGTCCTTTATAGGACACTCCTCCTACGTAGGTCTAGCCCAAACACAGAGGGGGGGGGGGGAGTCATTTATTCTTTTTGGTGTGGCTAAATAGGGGTAAAAATTCTGATACCCCTATGCATCCTGCGAGGTTAGGAATTATGTTAATTGACTGATGCCGGAGGGCAACGTCTTCTCAGGTGAGAACATTTTTGGGTCATGCAGTTTAATTTCATGCAACAAGGACATTGAAAACATAGTTAATGTCATGTTACAAGGAGTAAATATCAAAGTAATCATGCATAAATATGGTCTAATTAGACTGGGATATTCTAGTACGCCCCAGACATGAGTGGGGGAAGAAAGTGTAAACCATGATTCTAAGAGCCTTCAGAATAAAAGAGATGATATGAGTCTTGGAAGCCACTGGGTGTATGGAGGTAAAAAAACCCTATCTAGAGGATGAATTTTTCCTTCAGTTGAAAATCTATTTTTATGGGAAACATAAGTAGAGATGCCAGGGCATTGTGTGCGTAGTCCAATAAAGGTGTCTTCAAGACACTAGCCTTCCATTTCTGATAGCCATGTGTGATTATGGTGATCCGAGATTTCCCAGGGCATGGAGTTGATGGATGAAAGAAAAAAATATCTAGGTATGTGAGAAATATGTGATAAATATTCTGACCATGATTAGTTAAGAGTTACTAAATCCTTTAAATAGATCTAACCCATATATAAAGGGGGAACAATCTTTTGACAAATCCTTATTGTGGGAATCAAGGTTAGGAATCTTCTGCACAGATTTACATTTTCATGTAGGAGATGGGGGCATTTCCCCCCTCATAGATGGACCCAAGAAATCCCAGGTGTCACTACGTATCTCTTCATATCAAGAATCAAGCCACACATAGTTCTTAAGCTACCATACAGTTTAACGTCGTGTGGTTAAGACTCTTTGGCCATGCAGTTTAACATCATGTGGTTAGGACTCATGAATTTCCATGTGTAAGTCTAACCTATATGCAAGGGGAGGAATATCTTTTTATTAAGGTTGGAATAAGATATTGGATTTGGGTTTTACTATATATCCTGCAAAGTCAAGAATCAAGACACACGTAGTTCTAGATACATGTTCCCTGTATCGGTCTAGATCGTGTACAAGGAAGGATTTTTTTTGAATAGTGGATGGACTAGGATGAATGATCTAGATGTCACTACATATCTTATGAGGGAAGGAATCAAGGAATACATAGTTCTTGAGATAATTTTCAGTTTAACATTGTGTGGTTAGGACTTTTGAATTTCCTTATGCAAGTCTAACCTGTACGTAGGGAGGGAATTTTTTCATGGTGGATAGAATAGGATAAATGATCAGGGAATCACTACGTATCCTATGAGGGCAGGAATCAAGACATATATAGTTCTGGAGGAAAATTTTCTGCATAGGTCTGATCCATACCTAGGGAAAAAGGTCATTTTGAACCATTATTTTGAGGTGGAGGGATTTTTATATACCTTTGTGCTTTATTAGTGTGGGGAAACCCTCAAAACCATTCCTAATCTCATGTGAGCTATGCTCAGTGTGAGAAACAAGAAGTATTAGGGATTTCTCTCATGGTCCAGGGATGACTGAAGACAGAATAATGACACTTTGAATCCTAAAGACGAATGGGAATCAATCCATACGTAGTTTTGTGAACATCCCTGCCTAAGTTCGGACCATACACAAGGAGGGGCGGGGGAATTTTTTTATATCTCCTCTCCCTTTTTCTTATGGTGGATAAAACTAATACATGGTACTTAAGTGTCACTACATATCCTATGATGATAGGAATCATGCCACACATAGTTCTAGAAGAAGATAATTCTCATGGGGACCTAGATCTCATGGAGATAGAGGAATTTTTATTTTCTTTATGCACATATATAACTCATGTGTGATGATCCTATGATTGGAGCATGATAGTCCCCATATAGTTTAACGTCATGTGACTAAGATGGTTTTACCATGAATTTTTACATCCTGTGATCAGGACGAAGGTGCTATGTAGTTTAGTGTTGCAAAACTAGGATGAACATCACCTAATGTAGATGGAAAGGGAGCTTGTAACCTATAGTTTAACATCTTACAATTAGGACCTTTGGCCATGCAGTTTAACGTCATGTGGAAATGATGTAAACAAGGCTATGCAGTTTAATATCATGTAGTTAAGAAGAACATTTTCAGGATTAATCAAAGTATTTATTCAAAAACCTCGCATTGGTGGGAGCTGTGATGAGTCATCCATCCATTTATATTAAGACATATGCTCCATTTGAGTAGACCTTATGTATGACATATGATATTTTCCATCTTGGATCCAATTTTGGAGGATTCTTCCCAAGTATCATTGGGGTTCTGAGGACCAAAACCATTTCTCCTTCAAAGAAAGACCATAGGTGAACCTTTTTATTGGAGACTCACATGATTTGGTTCTGGTAGACTTCCAAATGGTTAAGTGTGTGAAATCTTCCCTCATCTAATCCCTCCAACTCATCGAGTCATTTTTGAGACTGCTCGTCTATGGAAAATTGATCACAGATAGTAATGTAGAGCGATGGTAATTGAACTTCGATGGGTAGAACCACCTCTATATCTTATACTAGTGAGTATAGGATTGCTTGAGTGGTGGTGCAGGTTGTGGTTCAGTAATCCCATAGACCATGAAGGAGCGTATCTGACCATGATTTCTTGTCCTTGTCTACCATCTTTTAGAGTATATTGGATAGGGTCTTCTTAAAGGCCTCTATCTGACCGTTGGCCACTACATGGTAGCAGGATGAATGGATGGCTTTGATTCCATATCTTGATGTAGCTTTTCCAATTCAATAGAGTAGAAATTGGTTCCATTATCTGTCAGTATTATGTGAGAGATACATCATCTGGTGATAATGTTGGATTTCATGAAGCCAACAATTCTTCTTTTCCAGACTTATTTAAGGTGTACAACCTCTTCCCATTTAGAAAAGAAGTCAGTTGCTATGAGAATAAATTTGAAATGTTTGGTCATAGCAGGAGGATATGGTCCCATGAATTCCATTCCCCATATAGAAAATTACCAGAAGTACTTGTTTGTGTGAAGTAACTCTAGGGGTTGGTGGATGAAATTATCATGAACTTGACAGGAATGGAATTTCTTAGTGAATTCAGTAAAATCCTATATCATAGTGGGCCAATAGAATCCAAGACTTTGAATTTTATGAGAGATCTTGGATGCCAACTTATTTTCTCCACAAGTTTTCGGCATGTACTTTTTTCATGACATAAGCGGTCTCTTCCCCATCAATGCACCTGAGAAGGATCCCATCAAGAACTCACTTATAAAGGACCTTTTTTAGTTTGTGACATAATACATTATGAAGTTGATTTCCTATCTCTATATTTGTTCCCTTCTAGCCCCATCTGATGGGAGTTTCCCCATTTGGGTGTAATTTTCAGTTGGTGTCTTCCAACCAGAGGTATGACCATAAGGCTCAATGATGAGACTATTTTTTTTTGTTTTCCTTCGTCTTATTCTAAATGAATGGTAGGATCATCTGACGATGGGTAATGTTGATAACTGTTTCATCCTGGTCTAGGTTGGCCAAAGCTGTGGCTTAATTTTCTAACGCATTGTCCTGTGCATTTTCTGATCAGGGGAAATAGGTTAAGGTTAGATCTGATTGGAATTCTACCATCAGTTCTCGGATATGTTCCATTAATGGGATCAAATCATCTTTCTTGATAGCATAGTCACCATTGACTATCTTGATGACCAGTTCTGAATCACCTTTTATCTTTAATTACTCATGTTGTGCTTGAAGGACTAGTTCTAGTCCTGCAATGAGAGCTTGGTACTCTACTTAATTGTTTGTGAACCCTTTAGACAATAGGAAGGAGTAAAGAAGGACTGCATTTTCTAGAGATATGAGTATGAATCCCATCTGAACTTTATTTAATTTTGGATCCTCTATCCTTTTTTCTGTTAGGATTTTGGATGCACCATCAAAGTGAATTTTCCACATCTAGGAGTTCTCTTTAATAGAGAACAATTCTACATTAGGTAGTTAGACATCCAATGGGGTTACCTCTATTGAGGGATTCTCTTCCAGAAAATCCACTAATTACTATACTTTGAAACCTTTCTGCGGTATGAACCATATGTCGAACTACTACAGGATGACCCCCCACCGTGATAGGCATCCAATTAACATTGGATGTCTAAGAATATACTTGAGCGGGTAGCTAGGTGAGATAAAATGGTCTTCATGGTGCTGTAAATAATGACTCAGCTTCTAGACTTCAAAGATTAAGGCCAGACAACTCTTCTCGATATTTTAATAACAAGTCTTAGCATCAATCATGGTTCAGATGAGATAATAGAGGCTATTCTCACTGTCGAAAACATTCTTCTATGCGAGGAAGGCACCCAATGAGTGCTCTAAGGTAGTCACATACAAAATGAGTGGTATTCCTTCAACAAGAAGTATCAGTAATGGTGGGATCAAAAGATATCTCTTGTGGTTGTTGAATGTTTCCTAACGGTATTTATTCTATTAATATGGGACCCCTTTTTTCATCAAACTAGTGAAAGGTAAACACTTCCCTTCAAGGTTGGCTATGAAGCACCGAATTTAGGATGGGAATACTTGGAGTTCCCTCAACTCAGTGAGGTTGCAAGGAGGTGACATGCCAAGGATGAGATTTTTCTTCTGAGGGTCAACTTTGATGTCATGATGGCGTATGATGAAGACAAGGAATTTCCCTAAGGTAACACCAAAAACACACTTTAGGGGGTTTATTTTTAGACTTTTCTATCATAGTTTATTGAAGAACGTTTCAAGATCTTCCAGGTGATTTGAGTTCTATCACAACATAACCACCAAATCAACCATAAAACATTCGATGAACTTTCCAAGGAAGGGTTTGAAAATGTGAATCATGGAACGTTTATATGTAGCACAGAAATTTTTCAAAATGAAAGGAATCACCTTATAAAAAAACACCCCCTATAGAGCCCTGAAGGTGGTGGATTCTTCATCTTCCTAGACCATTTAGATTTTATTGTAACCTAGGTAACTGTAAATCCCTAAACCCGCACTTTTGGATTAAGTACTAAAACATGTTGTGTATTTTTTTATATAAAATATAACAGAAAAATACATAGTATATTGTACATTTGAGGACCTTTTATGTTCTAGGTTTTTGAGGATTAGACAAACAGTACATTATATCAGATTTTACAAAAACACAAATGTTCATTTGATTCTTTGTTCTCTAACTTCTTATTATCCCTTGATTACTCCTTAGTACAAGTAGTCACCTGAGGATATAAATCAAAAAGGGGTGATCTAAAATCCCAGTAAGAGGATAGATATGAGTAATATAATAATGGTTGAGCACAATTATAACATAGACAATGGATCATGAACATGAGAGGGAGCATTAATAAAATACTTGAAATGTAGCAATGCATAAAAATGAAACATCATATCTTAGTGGTCAACTACCACACATAGTTGTGAACAATGCTAGCATCATGTTCACACATCATTTCCCTTTTACTCATGATATTAATCAATTTACCCAATTCATTGGAGTGATGTATAATTCCAGGTGCACCCGTCACATTGAAACATTCATATTGCACTATATAATTCTGGGCGCACTCGTCACATCCTAATATTCACATTATCATGCAAGCCACATTGAAAATATGTAAAAATTAAGCTTAAAAAAAACCATGGAAAGAAATGGGTTTCACATAATAAAGCATACTTTAATAAACATTTGGTCTCCAAAATAAAGAGGGAATATCACTCTTTATATAGAACCATTAACCATGAGTGAAGAGTGAAACAATATTCAGGAAGTAAAAAGGGTGTGTTTATTTGAAAGAAGAGTTATTTTGGAAAACACTGGATTTTTCATAAAATAAATTAGAGAACATGTATATCCTAGAAAATGGTAATATAATTATGTATAAATTATTTTTAAGGAGAACCCATACCAAACATGGAGTGAAAGAGGGAGAACCCGAAGAAAGAAAGTTGGGTTTGAGAATTTCCCCTTACCTTTTATCTGAATGCTTTCTTCACTTTAATGTCCTGTATAATGACATTATATTCATTAATTAACAATTAAATAACCTATTATACATTAATAAGATTCATTATAGTTTTATTAAGTTCATTTATGGGATTTTGGATGAGTAATAGAGTTTAAATTCATTGTTTGGGAATGTTTATTTTTATGATTTTCTTGAACAGTTCACTTATATTCATGAATGGATGCTCATTAAAAACGTGGATAAACATTAATAATTGTAATTATATGTTATTGATGATGTTACAGAACTTAAAATTATCTTATAAATAATTTTTTTATATACCATGATAATGAATCATTAGATAAGAATTTAATGATGATCATTTGAGTTAATTCAGGCGGTTTTTTGACCACATCGAGCTTGTTTTGTTTAATCATTCAGTAATATGTACATAAGTTAGTTATAGAAAATTAAATAGGATATAATATATATAAAATAATCTGTTTCAACCATAAAAATGGTTTCATGACTAGATCTGAAGGAGGTAAAGGAAAAAAGAAAACATGTCATTCTTGAAGGTGATAAATTAACACCTCACGAACGACATTTTCTTTTCTAAAATAAAAGAAGAGGACAAGGGGGTTGGATTATATATTATCCCATTAGTATCATAAAATTACATTATATGTGAGATACTGGAGTTACCATACCATGTGGATGAGGATAGGTGGGGAGATAATAAGAAAAGAACTTGAAATTGAAAGAAAATTAAAGGAAAAGAGAGGGGAATTACCTCTTGAGTTATCCTCTTGAGATCCTCCTCAAGGAACCTTAGATTGGTATTTTGATGATACAAGAAGATATTTCACATGGGGGAGGGTCTAGGGAAGATGTTTGGTCAGGGTTTAGATAATGCTTGAAGCTTGAGAGGTGTGAGGAAATGAGGGTGTGAAGGGTGGTATTTATAGTGGAGGGGAGAGGGGTTTTCTCAATATTATATTCATTAATTTATTATTTCTCCAAAAGACAAGGAATAGTGAGTGTTCCATGACTAAATACAATAATTATATCATGTGAATCTGAAACATATGTTCTTACATTATCAAAACATCAACCATGACCCTATAATTCATGAATTTAACTTATTTTGTAAATTATCATATTTCACTATTCATAAAAAAATCAAGTATTTCAGAAAAATCCCAAAAATTCACCCTAACCATTATTTAACATGTATAATCCAAAAATAAAGTTCATTTTTCAAAAATAATTTTCTAAATATGATTAACTTAATTTTTAATTAAAATCATAATTTACTTAAAAAATACAGTTTTTAAAACATTTATTTACTTATTCCAAATCATAGGTACATCATGATTTCACTTAAATCCTATATATATATACTATCATAGGTGAGGGTACTATTCATAAGGGTATATTACTATTAATAAGGTAAACATTACTATTCATAAGGGTATGTTTCTATTCACCAAAAATTATGTTTGTTCTATTAGACTCCAAAAATCACCCTGAACACAACCGTGTATGTCAGATTTTCGAAATTCAAAACATAAAAGTGGAAAAATTATGTTTAACGGCTAGTTTATAAATGTCACATAGTATTTAGTAGTTCATTTGAGAATGATGTGTAATTGTGTTTCCTTTTAAAATAATGGGATGTTACAGTAACCGTCAATGAAAGAGAGAGCCTCATATCCAACCGTTGTATCGATCAACGATTCTCTGATTGGGATGGGAAGTCATCTTTCGGGCAATGTTGATTGAGGTCCCTAAAATCGATGCAGACTCTGATCTTCCTATTTTTATTTTTTATGGGATATTATTTTCTATCTAGATGGGATATTAGACATCCTAAATGAAGTTAGATATGATGATCTTGTGGACTTCAGCCTCTATTTTGGCAGTATGGGTCGGGTGTGTCCTTCTGGCAGCTTTCTTGGGACCATGATGGTCTTCTGGCAGACCCAAGTGGCGAGTGGACACTCCATGATTGAGACCTAGAATCTCTATATAATTCTAGGAAAAAACATCTCAATTATGCTTTAGAAAAGAGGTATATACCTGTTTCTCTTCATATGGCATGGTCGCACTAATCAGAGTGGTTCGTGGGTCTTCTTCCGTACCTAAGTTGATTTCCTTGAGTTCATCAGTGGTGGTAGAGACACCTTCCTCAAATGCTAGAGGGGAATCCCTTAGGTCTTCTTCTTCCTCCTCTATATCCTTATCATCTTACTCTTCGTCTTTTAATGGGGAAACAATTCTTGAGATGAACATTCCATAGTTGAGGGAAGAGTCATACTTTTGGTGTTTGGGGGGCGAAGCCACCACTTCTGTCTCAACCATCAACAGAGGCTTCTCTAGAGATGACGTAGTTAGGGGTAGAAGGGTTTCCTCATCTTCATTGAGTGAAGATACACTTCCACCTTCCTCAATGAGTGAGGCAGAGATATTCTGTAGTTTTGGTGATGATACAGGGGAATTTCTATTTGATCCATCACCATTATCTAGGGAGTCAATGATATTTTCAACATTATCGGGCCTGACAGCTGTGACCAAAATCACGAGGATTGCTGAATACGCATCTAGATTTGGACTTGTGCACTCAATATAATTGATGGTAAGGATGTATTATTCCCTGAGTATCTTGAGGGGATCAGTTGGAACCATTTACAAACCATTTTAAGCAGCCATCCAGTCAACAACATCAACTGGAAGTCTCTTCCCCTTCGACTTGTAGAACCTTGCATCAATATAGTGTGATTTTTAGAGTTTGAATGGGGCATTATCGGCATGAAGTGTCCTACTCTATCTATTAATGATATATTTGAGGCACTAATGGTAAGAGGAGGGGATTTTTTCATATTAATGCAGCCAGGGTCTTCCTAGCAAGGTAATGAAGCCCATATTATTTCGGACCACCAGAAATTCTGGGTGAGCTACGAGATCACTGAATTAGGTTTTGAGCTTAATCTGGCCTAACAGATTATGCTCTCTTTTTTCATATCCCAAATGAGTCATGGTGTATGAAATATGGTCATCCTCACTACAACCCATCTAAAAAAGTGTCCGCAGTGGAAGGATATTGACTCCAGATCCATTGGCAATGAATTCTTTTTAGATATCGACACCATTTATCCCTCCAGACACATATAAGGGTTTGATGTATCCTTAAATTGTGTCATCTTTATCTTTATCTGTGAAGGAGATAACTGCATAGAATTCCATAGGATTGTCCTATGTTTGGTAGACTTCAGCAGCTGCTACTTCAACTTCAAAATCCTAGGGACTTAGAAAAGGTTTGATGAGTGATTCCCTAAGATATGATGATATATTTAGTGCATCCAAGATTGAAATATTGGCTGGTACTAAGGCTAACTACTTTACAATATTACATTTCTTCTCTAAAGTCTGGTGTTTATCATCTTGGGGATGCTATTTTACTGGATCTTTAGGGTCTTGAGCATTTGACAATGATGGGTTGACCCTTGGGATCAAGGATGGAGAGACTTCCATCCTTTTTTTATTGGGTTGGGAAAGTCTGCTCACCTACCAAGGGTGATTAGCCAACTTTTCTTCCTTTGAAGGATATCCCAGAAAGATTTGGTTGGGTTGAATTATTATGGAGGTAGGATAATTTTCTTTTCCTTGCTGGATCTGTTGGAGGTTCCTTCCATGGGTTTCTACAACATTGAAGGTTTGAGTGTGGGTGCAATCATAAGCTTGATTTTATCCATGGCTGCATATCCCTTGATACCCCTAGCTTCTGTGGATTCTTCCTCTAGCCCCCCAATTGTGTGTAGGGAATTCTAGTTGATTACCATATTCATTTTCATAGAAGGAATCCATTAAGTGGATCACATTTACAGAACCAAAAAGCAGCACCTCCTTTGATGATGAATTTGACCTATCATTTTCCTTTAGTGGTGCCATTTGGTGGAGTGGTGCCCATACTCTCAGATTCAGTGGCATGAAATCTAATAGTGTCAAAGCCAACATTGGATTGGGTGTAGGTTCATATTCTTACACTTTCTTTCCACTTGTCTGATTGGACTGCTTTTTGGGTAGTCGAACCCTATAGGGTTGTGAGTCTGATGATGTCAACTGTGTTGCATTAGGAGCTGTTGGGGTCATAGTGGGTTACTTCATCTATTATTGGAGTATGTCATGATCTATATTGATTATCTTCCAAGTCATCTAAATATAAAAATTATACTCTTTTTTGTCAAAATATTTTTTTTCCACTCCCCTTCTTCATCTAGGTCAGTGGTGGAAACATATGCCACTTATGTTAGTGGCAGTCCCAACTTGACTTTTCAAAAAAAGATGAACCTTTCAGAGTTCGCACATGGTTTAGTGTGGGCCTTAAAGTTGGAGCTAGTGAAGGGGGTGTCTTAAGCATGATAGAAGCTGCTTTAGCTCTTCATGGGGTTGATGGGGCTTCCCAGGGCTTGAGATTAGTCCGTTGAAAGTAATCTTATATTCTTTGTGCGATGGAAGAGAAGTCTCAGAACCCAATTTTATACTTCACCTAAATAAGTGTTGTTCACAGCTCATTCTGGAGATTGTCAATGCACATGGACAACATCTCATATTGGGGGAGCGGTTGGTTCAAGAAGTAAGTCAGACCCTTATATCTGAAAATGAAGTCTGAAACTCTCTCATTCTCTTATTTTTTTTGCAGTTCATGAGGTCACTGACTATTATTTTTTGAAACTTTGTGCTGAGTTGGAATTGTAAATGGCATTAGAGATCCTCCCATATTGTCATTGAGTTATATGGAAAACTGGTGCACCACACAAAAGATGAACCTTTCAGAGTTCGCATAAAGAATATAAGATTTACAATTGCTTGTTTCTATGGGGTTCCCATCATGGGATCATAGTAAGACGGGTAGTGCATTAGATGCTTCTCCAGGTCACCTGATCCATTGAACACTGGTTATACGAGGTTCCCAAAGTTTTGCGGCTACAAGACATTACTCACCCATTCAGGGTAGGGCTTCCATTCTGGTTGTATCAGAGCACGTCATCCATCCATGGCTTCTAATTGAGTTCTCAATGAATCAATGGTATTAATGAGCCCTTGATGCATATCATGTGAACTAGTGTATGATCAGGTGCAATAGGGGGTAAGATTGGATGTGTCAGTGCTGCTGGAACATGAGGTGGATACCCAGCCAGGGGCATCCTTTGTGGATTTGCCTAATTTTTTTTCCAATTGATTCCATAATGGAGGGAAATTTTGATATCCTCCAGGGATTGGGTTCAGGTAGACTGATGGTCCTGGCACTTCCTTGAATGATCTTTTCGACCTTGCTTTATCTGTTGGGATGATCCTTAGTGGAAGAGGCACCTCTATTGAAAGTGTGTGCTGATGCTCTACCTGAGGAACATAATGGGTAGGATAGCTTTCTTGAAGCATCTCAATGTTGATTCTCCTTAGCTCTTTCATTTCTTAATCCTGTTGAGAAAATCTCTCCTCGAGTGTCAGGGATGTGTTTTCATTTAGAGGAGTAGGTGGGTCGTAGACCTTGCTCTTATTCATATCCTTATTAGGGATTCACAAAGGATACAATGAGGGATTATCTGAGGGAGAACCCAAATTTAAGGATGCTCTTTGGTTGCACCTATGTACACCTTCATGCTTAGTGTGGAACACCTATGGAAGGGAACCATCTTCTCTTGCATCCTCCTCATTTAGATTATCTTTAGTAAGGTTTTTGGTATTGAAATCCACAATATTCACTAATTAACATCACATTTTGGGTGGTGTACCAGGTGTTGAATGGTAGGAGAGATTCTTACATCCTTTGTTATATTTTCTTCTTCCATTCTTTGGTACCCTTCAGGTTTCTTGGTGAAGAGTTTCTCAAAGGGAGTCTTGATCTGACCTTAAAATACGCCTTCATCCTAGGGGACATGAATCATGATATGAGGTAGAATGGGTGGCCTCTCTATTTTTCATTCTCCCCAGATGAGAGAAGACATAATTCTGCTGGGCAGGAATTTGAGGTAAAAATTCCCCCAGCCCTATGGGCTGGGGTTGCTCCTGTTCCTTTATCATTACGTCCTGACCAGGATTTTTCAGTTTTACAGGGAAATTTTGTGTTAAAAATTCCTGCAGCCCTTTGGGATGGGGATGATCCCATACTATGTTGGTTTCTACAGTGGTTTCCGCTTTCTTGATCTCACACATTTCAATGTGGGACTGTGTCAGATATGGTTCCAAATCAGCATGTGAATTTCTTTCTTCCAAGGACATGAACAATGCTCTTTAGTTATATTTCCTTAAGAGAGAATCCTATTAAATGTTCTCGGTGTCCTAGTTCAGGAGCTTCTTGATGGATTTATCTCATTGGGCTTGGAACTTTTGAGACTTACTCTAGGATGGTTCTTGTCGAGCATGCCGTCTTTCCAAAACAGGTACTTCATTTGGATGTCATATTGTGATGATGAAATTTCAAGTTTCCATTTCCAAAGGGTTATACTGGATGGTACATGGGTTAATGTGTATATCTCTATGTTCTCCCCATCCTTGGATGTGAACACCAGACATGGCATCACTAATGAGGCAACAAAATTTGTGAAGCGCATTGATGCAATCCAACTCAATGTTTTTATTTTTCCTTTCTGATCATGTATATCATGCAGACAGAAGGGCTTATAGGTAAATTTTTCAATGAAGCTCCCCCAATATACTGACATGGTATGCATACCCATCATAGGGTAGAAATTTCATTTTCAAATGGCAGAGAGTTTTCCTGAAATTAAGGAAAATTTTGTGCATACATTTTTCCAAAAACTCTTTTTGAATGTTGAACTGAGAAGTGGTTGTGGCCCAAAACATAAATGGTATGTCATCCTTGACTAGTCGGCTTCTCACGAGAAACATATTATTTTGTTCTTATGCCAAGTATTCCTCTACTTTTTGTTCCCAACTTGGATTCTTTGTGATTATTTCATCCTGAGTAGCGGGGGACCTTCTCATTTCTTGGTGTCACTGTGGGGAGGGCCTTTGTAGTGACTTCCATCATGGTGAGAACTACCATGATAGATTGACATCCAACTACAGGGATAATAATATCTGCAACGTATACCCTAGGTAGAACCATATGGGTGGATAACAGCAAGGAGAGGACCTTCCACTACTGGAATTCTTGTTAATTGCGACGGACTATTTGTGACGGGATCCTGTCGCAAATAGGATTTAGCGACGGGGTTCCGTCGCAAATAGCCCGTTGCAGAAAATGCTGTCATAAATACAATTATTTGCAACGGGTCCATCGCAAAAACCTTTATTTGCGACGAGAATGTTTCTCGTCGCAAATAAACTTCTGATTATTTGTATTATATATTCATAAACGTTTTCTATGACGGTCCCATCACAAAAAATTATTTGCGATGGGATTACTTACCCGTCGCAAATATGTTTTAAAAAATATTTAGTTAGGCTATTTACGACGGGGTCCCATCGCAAAAGGCCCCATCGCAAATAATAAATTAATTTAAAAAAAAATAAAATTTAATAATATTACGATTGATGAAAAAATAATAATATTATTATTAAAACAATAAAAAAAATAAAAAATATTAAAATTATCAATATTCACAAAAAAATATAAAAAAATAAAAAAATATTAAAAATTAAATTATGTAATATTTACACCAATATAAAAGACAAAAAATGTAAAGAATCCATATTACAATTTTAATTCAAATGTTTGTAACATAAAAAAATCACTGGGGGGGGGTCATCTGGAGGAGGTGGAGGAGCTGAAGGAGCTGGTGGAGGAAAATTTATCCCTAAACTACGAGTCAGACAACACATGTACTCCATCTGCTCCTGATGCTGCTGTTGCCATCGATGGATCTGCTCCTCGTAATGCTGCTCCTATTGCTGCTGCCGCCGACACATCTCTTCTTGCTACTTCTGCAAAGTCTCTATATGCTCAGCCTGAGCTCACAACTGCTCCTGATACTGTGAAGCAGAAGATGATACCTATCCATGAGCTCCTCTCAAGATGGACACCGACATCACAACAGTACCATAATAAGTACCAAGAGTCAAATGAGAGTTGATGACAACTACTCTTACCTTCTCAAAGCCACACTGAATCACCTGCATCCATGCCGCCTCATCGAAATGGTGAGCACTGGTCTGCTCAACCGTCTCGTCCTGACCCTTAGCCTGTGTCTGAGAGGTCACAGCCTCATATGACTCCTTCAATTCTAATTTAAAATTAAAATTGTCAAAATATTATATGCAGTTAATTATTAAACTGAAAAAATAATACTAACCACAATCTGACGCTGGCGATCACCTCTAATCTCTTTAGTGGCAGGATCACTGTACATCCTCCGATAAATGTCGAACTCCGTAATATCGGGATGCTCGACTGCCTACAGAAATATAAAATAAACTATTTATATTTATAGTTATATAAAATATTTTAAAAATATACTTACCAGATGCTCTTTATGCGAACTGAATGTACGGCTACCAGCTCGATGCGTCACCTCCTGTCTCCCCCGGTTCTATCGTCCCACTGAAGATCTCCTTTGAAATCCACCACCCAACCAGTGTAAACATAATCCATCCAAAACTTGAGATGAAATGTACTCTGGTCGGTGGGCTCTACACGACTCATGAAATTCTGTCACCCCTGCTTTCTTAATGGTTGTTCTTCTCAAATTGTGCAAAAACTGGCGGAAATAGTCACGTATAGAAACCTGCCATGCCGTGTGGATAGCGTTGCGCATGCTATCATCGATAGGATGCCATAAACCCTATAAATAATTTATAATATCAAGTTGTTAATAAAATAAATTTCAAAATAAATATTATTTATTTACATACCAGCCAATGATGGAATATGTCGCATCGCACATCAATGGGAATTTGTTCCCATGTGATCCATGGCTGAGAAAAATAATTGCGCAATATAGCGCTCCCCTGTCCAATAGATACATGCTAAAAAATATGAAAAAAGAATAAATAATCAAACAATTAGTATATATATAAATAAATTAATGAAATCTAACTAAAATATACAGGTTACCATACCTCCGTGTGCGTGGATCAAAACCAAGATGTGAACATCGCTCTGGGATAGGGTCAGGAATCATCAGTCACACAAGACCGCGCCCCCTCCACGTACCTCCTGAACCACTAGTAGGTTGAGGGTCAGCTGATCCCACATCCTCATCATCCAAAGGTAGCTCAACCTCCCGCAACTCACGAAATAAATCATCATCCATCTGAAACACAAAATGATTGTTGTTAGCAGATATTTGAAAATAACTATTATATATAGATATATATTAGTTATGATTATAACCATCATTTAATTATTTCAATGTGCATCTTCATCCTCTTCTCCATAGCTGTCAATGTCAATGTCTTCATCTTCCTTCTTAGCATCATCAATATCCATATGAGTTTCAGTTTCATCATCTCTTGTCATTTAAAATTCATTTGTAACATCATTAACATCTTCATCATCATCGATCCTTAATTGTCGGGTTTCATCATCGATATTCATGTCTCTTTGTGAATCATATAGATTTTGAGTAGAAACTATGTATGAGCTCTATTATGTTCATCATCTGAAATCCATCGTTCGTGAACTCCACCGAAACCAAGATTTGGTTGATTAAAAATTGTTAATTGATTTTCCATTTCGTCATTAACATTCCCCTCGTTTCTCCCCATGCGATTCTTTTTTGAGGGATATTGAGATTCAAAATAATGAGAGCAGAAAAAAGCAATTTCCTCTTGTAAATAAGCTTCAGCAATTGAGCCTTCAACTGATACTTTGTTACGTATTTTTTTCTTCAATTTCTGCATGAATCTCTCGAATGGGTACATCCATCGAAACTGTAATGGACCTCCACATTTAGCTTCATGTGGAAAATTTAATATCAGATGTTTCATTGAGTCAAAGAAAGCAGGTAGAAAGATTTTTTCTAGTTTACATATAATTACAGCAACATCTTCTTCCAGTTTGCTTAGCACATCATAGTCTGTTGTCGCTGCACAAATGTCTCAAAAAAAATATGATATGTCTGTTATCGAATCCCAAATCATAGAATTCAACAAACCTATGAATCCAATCGGCATAATTCTTTCCATTATAACATGAAAATCATGAATTTTTAATCCAGTAATATAACCATTCTTAATGAATCTTCCCAAATTGGAAGCATAGCCATCTGGAAGTCTCAAATATACAATCCACTGACAAAATAATAAACGACTCTCTTTGGACAGTGTATAAGCTGCTTTTGGCTTCATTAACCTCTGTGATATGAAATTTTCAAATAATTTAAGTTCTGGTCGCCTGTAAATTTGGGCGAGATCTAATCATGCCTTTACATTATGTTTGTTCTTACATGGTGTATCTAAAACTGTAGGAAATAAATTATCAAAACATTTCTTCTCAATATACATAACATCCAACATGTGGTGGACCAATAAATCAGACCAATACGAAAGATCCAAAAAAATGCTCTGTTTTATCCAGTTATGTTTTTTCCCAAAGCCATGAATTTTTTGTTGGTTTACTGTTGGTCCAAATGTGATGGAGGGTAATAAAAATACAACTGATTTTAACTCTATACCTTAGATCATCTTTGGAGGTTCATCTCTTTCAATTATACCTTTTCTGAAATGAGATTTGTTCCTCCGAAAAGGATGATCGGTTGGAAGAAATCTACGGTGACAATCAAAATAGAAAGGTTTTTTTCCATTGACTAGCATAAAGGCTTTGTTTTATTTCATATAGTAAGGACGTGATTTCGGACCATGTGTACTCCAACTAGATAACATGCCATATACCGACCAACATGAATACTGACTACCATAAGAACCAAACAGACAAAAACCGTCAATAGAAAGACTCAATCGCACGTTTCGGGCTTCTATAGTGAAAGACTGATGTAGACGGTCAAAATGTTTTCATGAATCACCATCAGATGGATGATTCAAGATTTTATCAGTTGAAATCTTGGTTTTGTGCCATGACATCATTGACGCTGTGTTTTGAGACATAAATAAATGCTGCAACCTGGGTGTAAGGGGGAAATATCTCAACTGTTTTATTGGAATCGATCTAGACTTCCCTGGTTGAGCTTCTTTATACCTCAATTGTCCACATGTGGGAAAAATATCCAATGACTCATTTTCGCCAGAATATAAGATGAAATCATTTGGACATGCATGAATCTTCTGATAACTAAGGCCCAAATTACGAATCAGCCTCTTGCTCTCATAGTAATTTTTAGGCAACACATTTCCTTCAGGTAACAGTGTTTTAACCAAAGAAAATATCTGATCAGTACAGTTGTTTGACATTTCATTATCTGATTTAATATCCATAATTTTTTCAACCACTTTTAATTTTCTTATCTTGCAACCAGGATATAATGCATCCTCAGCAGACCTCAACAACTCATAAAATTAAGATGGTACCAACTCAGGAGTTAAATCAATATAATTGTGAGTTTCTATTTGTTGCACAGATGGACCTGCAACATCATGTACTAAATTTTGAAACCGTGATGGATCCATAATCAAGTTATTAGAATCTTCTCTGGAACTGCGTTCACTGTGTTGATACCAAAAAACATAATCTAGTTGAAAACCAAACCATAAGAGATGTCCCCCAACTTTATCAAATGTGTCAAACATTCTCAGAGCACCACTTAATTGTGCCTTCTGAAACATATTTTGGTTTTGATGATGCAAATGCTAAGAAAGCTTCAACACCCTTAATATAGATAGGATTTAAACCAGAACCATTTTTATTTCTGTGCTTATTTATCCAAGTTTTATCATCTAATAATGACTGATGTCGACTTCCTTATTCCATATTTTTCTACATAAATTATAAAATCATCACTGTTTTTGAATAGTTTGAAATTATAAAAACACTATCTGAAAAAGAATATAAATAATTACAACTACTTAATAATTATCATTAATTAAGGGCGACACAATTTCCAGTGGATTGACAGCTACTCTTTTGTCCGACAGCTCATTTAATTGCATCTTTCTCACACTTATTATTACTAATTTAGCAATACTTAGCAATACTTAGAAAAAGGAAAACTGCTTGAATAATGAAAGGAAATTTGGTAATCATTGTTGTGGAGATGATTACAAATTTTCCCTTCATTATCCAAGAAGATTTCGTTTACTAATTATTAGTAATAAAAAAAATTATATTATCAATATTTACGAAAAAACAATATTAATATTATTTAAATAATAAAAAATTTATAAAATATTAAAATTATCAATATTCACAACAGAATTTGTTCTATTCTTAACATGTTCAAATCTCAAAGGGTCACCAATTGTCAAGTCATGCGCAATAAAAAGTTTGTGTCTGTCATGTCCAATGTAAACTCTATAATTGTACTTGCATGGTTGATCACCTCACAAGTAGTGTTGCAATAGGATAACCAAAGTAATGACGTTCTCATCTCTAAGAATCATATCACATGACACTTTACATAGATCATTCTTTCTTAAAAATTTGAGGGGATATCATTATTTTTCCCTTAAATTTTCAAGGAAGAATGGTCTATGTAAAGGTTCATGTGAGATAATTCTTATAGATAAGAAATACATGACTTGATTTGTCGGATTGCAACACTACTTGCGAGGCGATCAACCATGCAAGGACAATTATAGAGTGTACATTGGACATGACCGACACAAACATTTTATTGTGCATGACCTGACAATTGGCGACCCTTTGAGATTTAAACATGTTAAGAATAGAGCAAAGCCTATTGCGAATATTGATAATTTTAATATTTTATAAATTTTTTTATTAATATTAATATTTTTTTTTCGTAAATATTAATAATATAATTTTTTATTGCTAACTGTTGCTAACTGTTACTAACTGTTGCTAACTATTGCTAACTGTTTCTAACTGTTCCTAACTGTTCCTAATTGTTCCTAACTGTTCCTAACTGTTCCTAACTGTTCCTAACTGTTCTTAAATGTTACTAAGTATTACTAATTATTACTAATTAATACTAATTAATACTAATTATTCCTAATTATTCCTAATTATTACTAATTATTCCTAATTATTCCTAATTATTCCTAATTATTCCTAATTATTACTAATTATTCCTAATTATTACTAATTATTACTAATTATTACTAATTATTACTAATTATTACTAATTATTACTAATTATTACTAATTATTACTAATTATTACTAATTATTACTAATTATTACTAATTATTACTAATTATTACTAATTATTACTAATTAATACTAATTATTACTAATTATTACTAATTATTACTAATTATTACTAATTATTACTAATTATTACTAATTATTACTAATTATTACTAATTATTCCTAATTATTACTAATTATTCCTAATTATTACTAATTATTTCTAATTATTTCTAATTATTACTAATTATTACTAATTATTACTAATTATTACTAATTATTCCTAATTATTACTAATTATTACTAATTATTCCAAATTATTACTAATTATTACTAATTATTACTAATTATTACTAATTATTCCTAATCATTCCTAATTATTCCTAATTATTCCTAATTATTACTAATTTTTACTAATTATTACTAATTATTCCTAATTTTTACTAATTATATCTAGTTTTTACAAATTATATCCAATTTTTACTAATTATATCTAATTTTTTACCAATTATATCTAATTTTTACAAATTATATCTAATTTTTACTAATTATATCTAATTTTTTACTAATTATATCTAATTTTTACTAATTATATCTAATTTTTACTAATTATATCTAATTTTTACTAATTATATCTAATTTTTACTAATTATAACTAATTATTCCTAATTATAACTATTTATTGCTAATTATTCCTATTTATTGCTAATTATTCGTAATTATTGCTAATTATATCTATTTATTCTTAATTATATCTATTTATTCCTAATTATACCTATTTATTCCTAATTATATCTAATTACTCCTAATTATTCCTAATTATTCCTAATTATTACTAATTATTCCAAATTATTACTAATAATTCCTAATTATTCCTAATTATTCATAATTATTCCTAATTATTCCTAATTATTCCTAATTATTTCTAATTATTCCTAATTATTCCTAATTATTACTAATTATTACTAATTATTACTAATTATTCCTAATTATTACTAATTATTCCTAATTATTACTAATTATATCTAATTATTACTAATTATATCTAATTATTACTAATTATATCTAATTATATCTAATTATTACTAATTATATCTAATTATATCTAATTATTACTAATTATTCCTAATTATAACTATTTATTGCTAATTATATCTATTTATACCTAATTATATCTAATTAATATTAATTATAACTAATTATTTATAATTATTACTAACAATATCAATTTCTTAGTAAAACTAAATATAATTAAAAATCAATTGAAATCTAATTAAATTAGAACTCATAAACAATAATTAAAATTAACATAAAAAAATAAAAAAATATAAAAAAATTATATAAATACCTTAAACTTTGATATTCTGAAGATATTGACGCCCTCCGATTGCTCTTGTATAAAAAAACTTCAACTAAAAGGAAATTTCTCTTTGAAACTGAAAAATGAAGAGAGAGAGAGAGCAAGATCTGAATGATTTGGGAAAAAACGGATGGGGGGTATATATAGGTTAGATTAGTTGCGACGAGTTTCCCGTCACAAATGGTGGTATTTGCGACGGGTCCCGTCGCAATTACCCTCGCCCGCATTAATTACAGTCGACTGTTAAACGGTTATTTGTGACGGGTCCCATCGCAAAAAGTTATTGACCGCTGTCGGGTATTTGCGACGGGACCCGTCGCAAATAACCCTGCGCAGTTTGGCGCGCAAGCCGCCCCATGCTTTTTGCGACGGGAGACACCTCCCCGTCGCAAATAGTTTTCGCGCGGTTTGGCGCGCAAGCCACGTCAAACTATTTGCGACGGGAGACGAAATCCCGTCGCAAATAATTGGTTATTTGCGACGAGAACTTCTCCCCGTCGCAAATAGCTTCCTGGACTTGTTATTTGCGACGAGATTTATTCCCGTCGCAAATAGCCCATCACAAATAGCGATTTTTCCCATAGTGTTCTTTCTGTTCGATATTCTGGTCAAGGGGAGGGCTACCCTGACACACATCAGGAGATAGTCTCTCACGATCGATTATTTCTAGCGCATAGAGTAAGCCCTCGTGGGTGCTTTGGGGAGGACCTTCAGAGCCTCTAGTAGCAACATTGTGGGGAGAACCTTCTTTAATGCTACTAAAAATTCCACATAATGCAGATGTACCTGTTAGACTATAAGGGACAAGGCTTATGATGAGGATTCTGGTTAGGCACATTCACTAGAGCAGAGCTAACCGGAATTGGAAGAACGAGAGGGTATGGCATTGTCATCGGTACCGGGCCTATGCAGCTTTGCATATGACAGCTAACCGACCAGCCCTGTGAAGGTGGAGTGATGATATCATGACATATGATGGGGAGGAGCAGTTCTAAGTTGTCTTGTTTGGGTGATTCCCTCTAAAACCTATGGGTCATGTAATTGTCTCCAAGCCTTCAGGTCTTATAAGGGTTCCATCTCACCCCTTGAAATGTGGATTATCAAAAAATAATAAAAAGATGAAGGTCGTCGGGCCATTCCAACCTGGTAATATATTGACATGATCTTGAGCATCTACTGATAGATGTCTTATAGCATCAAGAACTCTATCTTCCAGCAGAGTAGAATCATGAGTGTGCTCTTCATCTTCCATCTGCCTCTGGTGACTTTCATTTTTGGGCACTATCTTTCAGGAAAATGGGGCTGCCTACTATTGATAATGGCCTTCATAAACAGGTCCTTCTTTGGTTGGTTCCCATGATGTCGTCGGGATAAGATGATGGGAATCTTGAGTTCTGTCAGTGATATATGCCTGCCTTGGAGTGGTCACTATGTTGGAACGATGTCCCCTGGTTGGAATGGGTGTTTGTTCCAGATCCAGTTGTCCTTGTATCACAGAATATAGCAGTCAACCCTCCTAGACTGGAGTAGGGATTCAAGTATTCTCCTGAGTAACCATATTATTTTGTGGATGAATCAACCCGCCTGAGGAGATGGGATCGTGGGACCAACTCCTTTCTTTTTCCACCAACACGATGACTTATTGATAGGTTTGGAGGATACAGTCTAGAATCAATGTTTCATCCTCCATCATTTCCAGGATGTGCTGAGATATGTCTTTGGATGGAATGGATATAAATTCCCATTCCGATGTTAGAGGAAGAGTTGTTTCTTGCTCTAGTTCTCCTTGTGTTTCCATTGGGTAATGGAAGTTCTCCTATACTGGGGTATAAGAATGAACCTACCCCTAACATGTAGCTAGGATACACCAGCAACTTTCTCTGGTTGCCACTGTATTTGACCGGTGGGCCTTATATTTACAAGCAAGAATTTGCATATGGCCGCTTTTCATTGTATTTGTATCATGGGATTAGTTTTCATCCGCAAAAATTTGACTCTACTTAAATTTTCTTGGAACCATATTTGAATAGTGGGCATTACTATAGTAGGAAAGAATTTTCATTTGCCTATTAATAGCCATCGTATTTGATTGGTGGGATTCATATGCACTGGCAGTGTTGTATGACTGCATACAGTTTGCTGCCCTATTTATATGGAGGGATTATTGTGAATCAGCAGGGATCTATTTATATTTTTATTTGGTTTCCACCCTATCTTGATGGCGGGCTTCTTGTAAATTAGTGAGTATTTTCATCCCCTTATAATTTTCCATGCTATCTGTGTGGCAGGACTGGCGAGCATTGGCAGGAATTTGCACCGACTTGTATTGTGCCACCGTATATCCATGGTGGGATTCATAAGAAGGAGCAGGGATATGCATCCTCTCATAGGTAGCCACCATATTTTTGTGGCGGGCTTCAGAAGAGGATGTAGAGTTATATGCCTTCCCGTTATATGCCACTATGTTTGTACGGTGGATCTCCTCCTCAAGAACCAGGGTAATGACCTGCTCCTGACTATGCGTTCACCATCCTCAACAGGAATCCTGAGGGGATCATATCCATTGGAATTCAGTAGGTTCCCTCAATATGAGATCCTCTTCAGAGTGATGATATTGGGTTGTACACCATAGGTGGAGATGTCCTCCGGTAGGAGCCCTTGAGCGGGGTTCCTATGCATCTGGGATGAATTCATTTATGTCGACTTCATCGGCCTCCCTGAGATAATGGAGGTACTCATTGTCATGTTCCAAGGATAGGATCTCGAAATGATATTATACAGATAGTGTGACCATCCTATGTTGGATTTACAACCACAACTGAAGAGGAGGCCGGTGAGATTTCACTAATTAGAGGGCCTGCTTTTCAGCTTCCACTGTGGGGAGAGTATTGTTTTGCTGGTACTCTTTGATCAATGAGTTTGAAACCCAATGTTTAATATTTTTGGTAGTTGAGGGAGTCCTATTATTCCTCGGGGACTCAACTAGTGTGTTGATCATCATGCATGTTCATGAGAACATTGAGGATGCCATTGCATTGAATATTTCTATGGAGACTTGTAATATATGTAACAAGCATAGAAAACAAAACCCCATCAAGGTAGCATCTCATGATCACATGCATGATTGGTAATATTTATTGGCCCTCTTACTTTTAAATGAAAAATGGATTGGGGTGGGGTGACCCGCCACCTTGGTTAAGGATTCACATTGGGTTCACTATTTTTTTTGACCCGATTCACATCGTATTAGGGAAAGAAGAATGGGCCGATGGATAGTCACCAATTGTCCATTATTGTAGAGGGTTTCACGTCATTTTAACTATATTTATGTCGACCCAATTTGCGTGGTGACCCTTTTCAGAAGATGATATGGTCACACTGGGATTGGGCTATATATCCTTCTTGTGTCATGAAGGAGGTGCCACAGTCGAGTGGTCCCGACGTGTGATTGGAGGAGGTTCGGTGTTTTTGTAATCAATCCATGTAGGGTATGATGTGTTTGATTGGTCTCTAGAAGGTTTATTCTCAAAGACAAAATCACCCAAATAACCTTTTATCCAAGATTCATGGACCTACTTTCCAAAGACAGGCGCTCATTGGATGATTTTCCCAACACTTAAGGACTCTATTGGCTGAGAGGATGGGAGGTCGAGCTCATCGCACCCTTTTGGGGGGAATTATTTCCTACTTCGGGACTCTATTATATATTTAAGAAATGTCCATATGTTCTTGAATCCTTGAATCTTTCCCAAGAATGTGTTTGTGGATTAACCCTGGGACATATGATCAATTAGGGATATACATGGGTCGAGGATTACTGAGACAATAATAACTTAAGCCAAGTAATGAGGCACTCTAGAGTTTATCATCACCTTGGGAGGACGAAGATTGTTTTTATGTCGATATCAAAACCACTAAATAGGGTTCCTATGTATCCTCATGAGAGGAATCATATTCCACATAGTTTGGTATGAGTTGGGATTGACACCCTTGAGGCTACCTATTTGTGGGGGGCATGATTGGGGCGTACACATGGGAGCTACCCATTTGAGAGAAACTATTCGGGGCTCACCCATGAAGAGGATTCCATAACAAGTTTGGGGAAATTTATTGGGAGTGAGTTCTAGGGAGAATGTCCCTTGATCTCGAGCCTTAGGCTTGCATCCTATGTATCCTGATCAGAGCAGGAATCAGAATTATCGTAGTTCATTGAGTGATGGAATATGATTGGGGATTATTCATGGGAGCTTCCCATTTGAGATCGGGCCTTCAGACATGCATCCTACATATCCTAGTTAGATAAGGAATCAAATTTCTCATAGTTCATTGAATTTTGGGCTTATACCTAAGTAGAGACTAATGTTTCTGGAACCACAAGGAGGACCTTAACTCATGATGACTTGGAGGTTTTGTTGGGGACTACACCTAGGAGGAAGCCCATGTTTTGGGGTTATGCGAATGTCATGATCACCACTAACATCTAAGCCCACATGATTCATGCTCAGTGTGATAAACAAGAGAAGGAAGTGGATCTGGAGATCGCATGTCCCATATCATCTATTGATAGATTGTACTGGAGCTCAAAGAGAGATAGAGGGGTTTTAATGTGCCAATTTACTCTCCTGTGTTGATATCAATGATAGTCACATTTGGAAATCTATCTGAACATGTCTCGAGATGAGCCTAATAGGAGAAAGAGTTCCACCTCCCATGGAAAGATTAGAGACTTATCTCAGCAAGAGTACCCTAGAATGAGATTTGGGAAAGGGGAGAATCATTGCTCCTCATCAAATGGAAAATCAGACATGATACCTTTGACTTATCATTATGTCTCATTGAATAGAAAAGAAAATTATTACCCTTGATCTCTAGAATGGATAGTTTCACATGAGTATTCCATGGTTCGGCCCCAGGTTTTCATGGGAATGTAAACTTAAATACATTCTGGGGGTCCACACCCTTGTGAGGATTACCCACATAACTCTGCTCACCATGAATATGTAAACTCAAAAGGATGTGATGATGCGCCCGATAGTTTTGTCATATAGATCCGATGGATTTGGAATAGGCTTGTCCTAATGCCGATTAATTAGTTAGTAGAGGGTACTTGGAGGGTGGAATGGAAACAGAAGGGAATGATCAGGACCAGAAGGTGGAAAGACCTAAGGTACCCCATTTTACATACCATTCGTTTATACTGGGTGGGGTACCCTCCACATGGTGTATTTCTATTTAGGTGGAAGAGGATGCTGAGCAAGTTTTGTTTTAAACGATACATGATTTTATTATTAATAAAGGGGAGATTTTTGGGAACAATACTCTATTTATTTATGATGAGTTCGATGCTCACAAAATACCCTTAATTGTTTTCTAATGATTTTACTTTAATTATATTTCAAGAATTAAATATTTTATATATTCTCATTTTTGGAAGAGTATTCAAGTATTTATACAGCATGAAACAAGTGTTAAAGAGTTAGGAAATCAATTCAGCATGTTCTGGAAATACTGTTCATACCCTACATGGAGAAGCGTTGCATAAGGATGGAATGCATTGTATACTCTAAAGGGATATCAAAAAAGTATGGAAGAGGAACCCTACGTTAGGAAGGAACCCTATGTTTGGGATATTGAAAATTATGGGAGAAGAACCGTATGTAAGTTTTAAACGTTACATTTGTTTCTCAAAAGTATGGTTCATCAACCTTACTTTTGTGAACAACCTTACGTTTCATCAAAAGTATGGATCATGTACCTTACATTTGGAAGCTTATAAAAGTATGGATCATTTATCATTCATTTGAATGTTGAAAATAAAAGTATGGATGATAAAACTTACATTTGTATTCAATATTACATTTTAAGGATGCGTCATCAACCTTATGTTTGTGATCTACCTTACATTCAGAAGATGCATGCTATACAGTTCAACCTTATGTTTGGCGTCGAAAAATTAAAGATGATATTATTATGAAACGGTATACAAGAGAATTATTAGGCTGATTTTAATCCGGATTAAAATCTGTTTTTAAAATGTGTCTTTGACTGATTCAAAGCTGTTTTATCTATGATTTAAAGGATCAATTTAAAAGGAGCTTTTCATGCTGAATTTCAAGGGGAGTTACGACTACTCTGTTAATTCAAATGTTTGAATATCACGAGTCAGAAGGAGAATTTTTTGGATCTAAATTTGTATAAGAAGTTCTCATCATTATTATATATATTTTAAAATATAGATGTGATACACACCGAGATTCTATATACACGAACTGCTAAACAACAACGTCGAATATACAAAGGAGAAAAACAGAGACTATCAAGATCTATAGATCTGCTGATTATGAAGAGCGACAAAGATTTGTTTATTGAAGAAGAATAAACATGACAGAAGATTCACCTATTCAACATCAAATATCTATTGTGAATATACTGCTGAAGTTGCGAATTATATTTCTATATCTACTCCAATTGGATCAACTTAGAATGAATCTTACTTGAAGATCATTATTTTTGAAGATGATGATCCATATACTGTCAGTTGCATTCTGTTGCAATTATGAAGAACAAATAGGATAGAATTTTCAACGATCAAATACTCTTTTATCTTGAGTGATAAGATTCTCGTACTAAGCTGTGTATTAGGTTTTGTGTTTGAACCAAAAGGCTCTGTTTTTACTTAGATTGTAAAGGTGTCAATTGCTTGTACTCAGTTGTGGAACTGTCTATTGACAAGAGGACCAGATAATGAAAATCACCAAGCTCGTGGAGTAGAGCATTGGTGGAGTGGACTAGGGGCCTTCTGTTCCCTGAACCACTATACATCGTGTGTCCTGCGCTATTTATTTTTTGCTGCTACACTCTTTGATATAAAGGTAAAAGGATAGATCATGATTATGCAAAGAAATTTAAAAAGACACAATTCACCCCCTCTTGTGTATATTTGGTATAACCCGATACAACAGAGGAGTCCATATAATGAGATGGTATGCGGGCCTAAATGTGTTCTGCGTACCGTAGTGGTATGTGGACTTAGGTTCCATCCACATAGGATGGTGCTATGCGATGCTAGATTCCATCTACACAGCGAAGTGCTACATGGTGTAGGGTTTCATATATATAGAGATGTGCTATGTGGTATGTCAGATTGAAGAAGGGGAATTGATCATATGGTTCACAGGAAGTTCATCCACAAAGGGCATATGGTTCGTGGTTTGATAATTAGGTTCACAGTCAATTCATTATTATTATTATTATTCCTTCCCTTCATATTATATGGTGAGTTTATACCTACTGGAAATCATTCATGGTTTCATCCTTCATTGATCATTTTTCTTCAAAGTATTCCATCCATAAACTCCAAGATCCCCTATAAGTATGATCCCTTCATCTGATCCCTTCAGAGTCCTTTTATAGAGTGTCAAGTAGGCTGTATCTATGGGTCACATGACTCCTTTTGCTGAATCCCATGAAGAGATCACCCGACCTGTGGATGACTTGGTCAACCAAGGTTTGTGGGGATGAGGTTCTTGGAAATGGAAATCCCCACCTTAATCCTGATAATGACTTGTCTTGTTTGTAGGACACCTTCAACTTCTCCTTTCCCGTGAACTGTTTTAGTTTTTGAGGATGGTTCATGGAGGTATACCACTTCACCTCATTTTCCCCAATGATGCGGTTCGTGGTGACGGTATGCATGGGTGGAATTATCCACCTCTATTTCTCCAACAACGTGGTTCATGACGATCATTAGAACCGTTGTCTTCATTTCTCATACTACTCGGTTCGTGGGTGATATCTCCCATAAACTGTTCATGGGATTCAGTATGTGAACCATTTTTTCTCCTTCACTAAAGTTAGTTTCTTCAAAATTATTCTTCAATTTTTTTCATTCCTTTTCCAAAATTATGAGATTATTTACTTTCCCTTTTCAATGTTTCAAGGACCCTACAAAGTAGTAAGTATAGAACTTAATCACCTCCTTAGATATATATTTTGGAACAATACATGCCTCTAATCGAGGTCGATTTTTAATATATACCTTAATAATTTTTATATATCATTCAAAATGATACATCAAGTAAAAATATACACGGCCAACTATCCTTATCTCCCACACCAAATGAATCACCAAATGAACCATTCTATTGAAAAATGATGATTGAAAACACATATTTAGAAAAATCATAAAGCAAAATTCATTTTCCAATGTATTTGAAAAAATTGGATCCAATAATATGATGTAAATGGAATTTAAAATGTAGTATAACTTGAGGATAAAATTTTGGACATGCCTCATAAATATGCAACATAGTAAAACCGGCAGTAGTTGGTACATCAATACATGACAGTAATGAGATTTCATGTCTATTAACTTCAAATCATTTAATGAAATCAACTTTTTTAAATTTGAAAAATAAAAAGTTGGTACTTTAATACATTGAATACATTGATAGAAATTCATCTTTCACTCTTGCATAACATGTGACAAGACGAAAGTAAATATGTTTTTTTCCATTCATGGTAGGAGCTAACTACAAACATATTCCCATAAATATTAAGTACAATCTTACATGTAACCCATATCACTTATTTTCTATCATAGATAAAAAAATTATGATCAAAATGTCATATATGTTTTTCCTAATATCCATAACATCAATGTTATGTTTTACCTTTAAAAATATTTAGTAAGTTAGATAAAAAAAGATGGAAAATTTCTTCCATGCATTTCTTTGATGACCTAAACATTATGTCTTCCTAAATATGACACAATTTTTTTTTCATTATGTCATAATATTCATCAGCTTAAAAAATTTTTGGGGGGAAATAAAACTGCTATAAACTATTAATTTCCTTTTTAAATATTTGATAAGGATGAACCATTGGAAAATATATTTGATGACCAATGTAAAATGTCTTTATCTAATTCTATAATTGATGATATGAAGTACCTTTTTTATAAAATTTACAAGAATAATATCCCATAACACTCTATTTAGATAAGTTTCCATATGTAGGAATATCATTTATAATGAAAATTATTACCACCTTTAAATGGAAAAAAATATTTCTTAAATGCATCAAACACTTTAACACCAGTCTCCCAAATAAGTTCAAATAATCAATTAATGGCGATAAATAAAAATTAGAATAATTTCAAAGCTTTTTTGGTCTATAAATTATTAAGATCATAATAACATATTTATTACTTCATATATATATGATGGTATATGTTTTAAATGATTTACATAACAATCCATTAACTATGATGGCTACTAATTATATGATATAGATTCATTCCATCAGTGCACAATCCCATTCTTAGATTTCTAGCTTCATTTCCAAAATCAAGAAATTTTTTATTAATGTGAATACAACCTTTTGTATGGCATAATACATTAAATATTCTAAAAATCCTTTTATAATATTAACAAAACTATACATAAATTCCTATCATATCGTATCTCATATGATATAATATTAGAGAGGCCTTATGTTTTTTTCAATTTAGGTTTTTTTTGAACTCATTACATCTCTATGTAATTCATAGCATATTTTTTTACCATATGATAAACCCTCTATGTAAAAAATTTTACTTAGTAACATCAATAAAGTTAGTATGTTTGAATAATGGTGATATCAGGAATCATATTCCTAATATTAAACTCTTTAAACATAGTATTCATACTCTTTTACTTCACAACATGAAATGTGATAATGCGAATATTTTTTTTTTAAATTTAGAATTCCTTCTAACTTTATCATCATCATCATCATGGAACCCTTCCATTTAAACATTTCTTTTGAGACCATTTATTAATAATAAGGAACAATTTACATTAATCTATTTATTAAAAAATACATACTAAAAACTTTTAGGATATCAAGTTAATTTTTTTATTCAGATCAGTATAATCCTTTATTAGTTATTATTTGAAATTATCTAAGTTTAAAAATAGTCCTCTTATCCTCTTAGAAAATATATTTTCTCCAGAATATTATTCTAATATACTCAAACTCCATTGTATTTAGGAAATAAAATTTATTTTAATTAGTGGTAACTATTATATCCATATCACATATGGTACTCTATGTGTTTCAAGAAATATTCTAAAAAAATATTTTATTCTTTAAAATATTCCACTGTTGAGTGGTGGGAATTATTTCCTTCATATTTTGAAAAATAATTTGTATAAAATATTTTAACCTTGATAAAACCCCTTATATCCTTGTGTTTTATTTCAAACATGTTATAAAATCAAATTAATTAAAAACCATTTTTATTAAAGAAATAATCTCATATTTCTTTTAACAACTCTTTATTTATAAACTACATATCACATCATATAATATAAGATAATAAGAAAATGAATATCCTATCTACTAATTTATTTGAGCTTGAAGTAATACATTCCATCAAACTCTTTGATGTAACAACCCATTGCTTCATTATTTGAATGCAAACTACAAGATCCATCAATTCTTACTAAGATTTTTAAATCTTGTATACTTAAAATATGTGTATATTATAAATTTGGTATCATATACCCCTTAAAAACAAAGAATTTATTTATATTTCATTAATACCTGAAGTGGAATATCTATAGATTTATTCAAACCCCTCCAGATATCCTAGACAATTCTATCTAGTGGAAACATTGTCCCCCCTTCCTGACACCTTCCATAGGTTTCAATGATTGAGGCTGATGATTGGATATTCCATCCTTCTTTTTATGGATTAAACCTATACCCTTTTATAATGTCATCATAGATCCAGAGATTATAAAAGATATATCTTTCTCACCCATCCTTAACATTTTGAGAGCATAAGGTTAAATTTTATTGAATTCATTCATATTGTCTAAACCTTTCCAGATAAAATGAATTCCATAGCTAGGGACTTAGTAAAAACCTCAATTCTCTTCAAGTTAATAATATTCCCCATATTATTGAGTGTATGAATATAGAATAAAGTTACTACAATTTTTTTCTCTATCTAATGCCTATGAAATCTAAAATAATTAATTTTATGCATCAAGATCAGTATATTGATCATTTCATCATTTTGTAACTTGGTATGGGGTTGCTCTGACACATAAAATCATCCCTCTTTCTTAAGAATTATTTTGAAGTTTATATACCAATTTAGAAAATTGTTCATGTTAAGTTTCACCTTTTCTTATATTGAACTCAAAGTCATGTTTGATAATGATGATTCCATTTCATCTATAGTAGAATTATTTATCATATGTGTATAATTTTTTACATTCATTTAATAAGGAATTTTATTAAATGTTTCCCAACTAAAATGATAACCCCATTTACGTATACATCATATCCATTAGTGGTCCAAAATATATATTTTACTATGTTTTGGTTTTGCTTTTGAATTTATCCCATTTCATAGTTATTTAAAAAGTGTATCATGTAAATCATATCATATATGAGTCGTAAATAGTTGATTATATAATTATTTTCCCAATTCATTATATAGATAAACTCAAATCAATTCCTCTAGTATCCTATCTCAATGGGTATCCTAGTTAAGTGTAACCCAAAAACCAATAATGGGATTTGGTTACCTAACTTTTAGGTTTATCCATTCCCACCATGCCGTATGTAAGATAATCCAAGGGAACCAAACTATTAGGGTCATCCATGCTAAATGATCAAGGTGTTTACATTTATTTTCCTAAGAATAAATCCAACACTAATTATTTTATAGGGATTTATAATATTTTCATCTTATCTAATGCATTCTATTTATAAGTATTAATTTTTTAGGATTTAATTTTCACTCTTGATTCCTTTAACCAAGTTAATCTATTTAAAACATATTTGGTCTCTAAATATTTACAAAACCCATAGATTGTGTTACATAAAAAAATTAAAATGTGACTATATTTATACATATCTAAATGCATCTCAAGCATAACATATATTAAACCCTTTAATGTAATGTCTTAAAACCATATAAAACCAATAATCCCCATAAAAGTAATCATAGAGGAAAAAATAACCAACTCCTATATTTCTATATTGCACCTAAACATGAATGATAGTGAGTAATCTCACCCCAAGTCCCTCTACCCACTATTCCATACTCAATATAGATCTAAATTCCATAATAATTCTAACACCTAATTTATATAAACTACAATTATCTTATTTATTCAATTCTTAACCTAGTGAAGGCCAAAGTCAAGGTAGAATAATACTAAATAAATTATCATACATAGTATATAACTCCTTAAATGCATGTATGATAATTTATAAAAGCATTATAACACTTTAAACTACAATATACATTCATTAATAATATAAAAAATTTATATCAATGAATAAACCAGAGAATAACACTAAAAATGAACATTTGATAGATTTATACACGAGATAAACATTTATGGACAATTTATAAATAAATAAATTATAAAAAATTTATAATTTAGGCATTATTTTGTATAAAATCTATAAATTAAAGTAATATGAACATTTCATACTTATTCTAATGTGAAATATTTCATATTAATTATTTAAATGGAATTTAATATGAACTACTTCATAATAAAAATATATAATACATTATGAAAATATTTATAACCATATAAACATTCTATATTTCATAAAACACTTTAGATAAGTTTAAAATGAAAATGTTCCAAATAAAGACTTTTAATATAAATATTTTATACTCTCATTTATAAAAAATTAAAAAATCAATATATGAACATTAAAATTTCATCCTATTTTATAATTTATAAAAAATTTACAAATTCTTACCATGTTCAACCACTTTAAACCTAGATCATATCCACAAAAATGTTTTTCATGGTTTAAATCTCCCCTTTGAATTCTACACACCATGCTTGTTTTTCATAAAGGCCACAAAGTGACAATATCTTGAATAATAGCTCTTACCATGGGGAAATACAACTACCATTTCTCTTATACCTATTTCATTTTTATATGGTGTACTCAATTACATCTTTTAGTTATTTTGAAATAACATTTCATAGTAACCGTGATAGTTTTTGACAAGTCCATGCCGCTTTAAGGAATCCATTTTAGTCGATGGTCGCACCATGAAGAGTTATAATTTTATATTTTCATTTTGTGTTAGATAATCCATTTCTAGTATAAAACTCAAAAGTATTACTCTTGATATTATACCTTGTTTCTAATGTGATGATTTTATAGGCCTCATAATCAATAATGAATTTGAATACTCATGGAATGTATCCAAGGATACTGACTAGAGTTGTCTAGTGAAGTGGAAAACCAAAACAATTAGAATCCTAATAAATTTTTTATGTTTTATATTTTTAAAATATTGATTAAATTAAAAAATAATGTTCAAGGTTTTTTAATGGTGAATTTATTATATTAAATTTATAGATGAAATTAAAAACATAACGAATGTGAAAAAGGATACACCCCTTGATTCAACTTGAATGATAATTCATTGTCTTACTACCAAAATATCCCCTATTATAACTCATTGTGTGTATCCATAAAGAATACACACCCACACTATATCAAATGTGTAAATGAACATCACACCTATAAACCTCATAAGTACTCTTCCCATCATTAACTCAAAGATAATGGAAAGAGAAACAACTCAATCGAGAGTGCGTTCATCACTGCCTTAGTGGATCACAACCATGAATCCACCCACCAATCAATATACCAATCCTATCATACATAAATAAATCAAGTAGTGAGGGGATTCATTTTATATCATGAAAGGAAATGGTGTAAATAGAAGTTTGAAGTAATATCACCCAAATCTTCCTATTAGTTTATCCAAAATCCTCTAAGTATTAAACATGGCATTCAAAAAGGAAAGGTTCATTGATTTTGGAATCAATAGGATGATACAAAGAGTGATATTATAGTTAGACTCTTATAATTGTTGATATCCTGAGAGATCATTGGTATAAAAATAAAATAAAATAGATAACAAGAAAATTTATGAATAGATAAACACTGAATTAAAAGGGAATTGTAGTAAAATTTAATACAAAATATAAAATACAATTATAATACCTAGTAGGTAATATTTTTCATAGTGGGTATCCCCACATATTTATTCATAGTCCCCCTTTCTACCTTGTGAATTATTGCAACCATTAAAATCAATGGTTGTTACCTCCTCTCCTGGATCACTTCCACATGGATCGGCTGAGTGGAATGATTCCTCTATTACACTCATACCCTTGAATTTTTCTAACTTCAAAATTCTTCAAAATATCACTACATAACTTCAATTGATTAATGGATATAATTTTAGATATCACTTGATGATTCACTAATTTTCTATATAAATAGGATTTAAATTTTCTGAACTATTGAGTCCTAATTAGTTTTTTCTGAAAATATAACTTTAATCTCTTATGACCTCAGAATTTTGAGTTTAATCTAATGTGAAACATGTGGATCCATCATAGCAGATTTATTGTCACATGAGGTATAACTTGAAGTTAAAATTACTTAGATATTGACCTGTTGGATTTAATCATATGTTGGTAGTAGGGTACAAATTTAAATCTAACATGGGTTACTTTTAATTTTATGTGAGGCATACAATTTTTGATTTAATCACATGCATATTTTTTCTAGAACTTGTTTAATCATATATAAAACTTTATCGATGGAATTAATATGAAAAGTCTCAGTATTTAATATGATGTGAGCTAATTATCCATTAAATTATTCATACATATCATGTGGTGCGGTCTAGTTCACCTTATATAGAGTTTTTCATGAGCATTTTAATTTTACATGACCATATACCCCCATTGATTTCACATTACACAACTCACATTTTTTCTATTTTATTCTTATAAATTTGGATATCTTAGGGGATTATTCATATGAAATGAAATATAAATGATGTTATTCATATATGATCTTCATTTTTTTGTTTTTCATCTCATGCAACCTTTTTATTTACATTTAATTACACATAACCAGCCATTTTCTCTATTTAATAACATGTATCTAGTTTAAAATTGACATTAATCAGATATAACAAGCCTACAAACATTCCTTCACCTGTAAATTCAAGAAATTCACAAAAATAAAAGTATTTCCATAAAAATTAATTATTGAAAATTAAGAAAATACATTAAAACCCAGATTTGGGCCATTTTTACAATAAACTCCAAATTATTCATAAAACCTAAAAATGTTGAAACTGCCTATATTTCTAGAATCTATGGGGATATTAACAATGAATAATAAAATTTTTCAATGAAATTTTGTTCTCATCACTCTCCTATACTCATCTATTTACAATCCTGTAAAATTGCCTTACACTAAAGTTAAATCAAACTTCTCGAGGAGAAAATGATTATCACCTTTTAATTCTCACATAATTAAAAATATCATGCTTCATAATTAATCAAAATTCCCTAATTTCTCACCATTAATAAAAATAAATTTAATATTCTACTAATACCCATGTGAATATTGTACCTACCTTCATAGAAATGTATATATCTTTACTAAAGGCATTATAGAAAAGGTTTTTCTATTTCATAAGTGGATGAATGATTTATATTGTATTTATGAAATCCTAATATCCCCACATAATAGAGTCAAATAATATTATAAATCATGAGGGAATTGATATAGGTTGTTTTGTGTATTAAAGGTGGAAGGTTCATATATGAAAAAAGTAAAAAAGTGCAGGCTTAACTCTTTAAAAAACCATTCATGATTTAAAAAAGTGTAACACTCAATGTAATGGTCCTCACTAATTCCCTTCAATTGATCCTATCGCCCCAAAATTTCCATTTTAAGGATGTCTATATATAATTATTTTGCAGTGAATAATTCTTCACATTCTCTCTAATTTTTTATATTATTTTTATACTACTGTTTTTATGTTCATTTTTTCTCATATAATTTTTTTATTTGGAGGAAACAATGGTAAAAGGTTTTATAATGAATTTTCTGAATTATCCTACCTAATAACTTAAAAAAATTCCCAAAAATGAAACTATCCTTCACAAAATTCATGGAACAAAACTTTCCTCCACACTTTATTTTGATTAAATCATGTATATTACTAAAGAGTTGGGTATATAGAGATAATAATCTTGTAAAATGGATACCTAATAGGATTTTCATACATATAGGGTATTTAAAACAAAGTTTATATGAAAATACAAGCTAAAAATAGGTTTTTAATCCCAAAGGTTCATCAATATGATGCCTCAATAATTTTTAAAACATCTCAAAATCTCTTTAATTTTTTTAAAAATAGAGAAATAACATGTTATAGATTTTATATCATGACTCGAGATTATCCAGAAGAATAAAAATTTAATAATAATATAAAAATAATTATAAACCTATTAGGTTAGTGATTCTGACATTGGAAAACACTTATTCACAAGGTTTTCACATTTGATCAAAGTTTATTAAATGTTTAGATTATAAATCAAGAAATAAAATTCATTTTATTAATAATTTAAATCCATAAATACTCGAATCAATAATTTTTTACAAGATTCTATGATAATTCAATTTAATACAGTATTCAGTACAGATCAAAGAATCTTTTTAAAAAAAATTCAAAGGAAAAAACCATAAAACAAACATATAGGATATAAATATATTTATACCTCAAATCTCAAACTTAACTACCATTTATTTTATTTTATATAATTTCAAAAGAATAGGGATGCCAAAAACTAATGGTAATGAGAGACACCACCTAACTTATTTAGCTGGGGCTGCTTGAGGTAAGCTCATGACTACTACTTTTGCGAACCTAGAATGAAAAAAGAAAGAACATGAGAAATTTATTTAAAATAAGTAAAATAAAAGAGATAAAAATAAATAAATCTATGTGTGACACCCCCAAGTGGGTAATAGGTTTTTACTACCCCGAGTTTAGTAGTATTGATTGTTATCCCCAATCCAATAGAGTATTTGGATTATGTGGAAGGAAACACTAACCAACATTGACTCTAGTGCTCTTCACTTTACATTAGTTGTGGGGAACCCCATGAAAAAAGTTACTATTGTCCACCTCCTTATCATGGTATCTCTTATAAACTTGTGAAAGTGGGAATAAAATGAATGTGTTCTCCCTTTCTTGTTTGAATGGATGATTAGTTTTAACCGATAGTGAAATATTCATGGTGGGGTGTAGATTATCTTTTGGTTTAGAAGTAATTGAATCTTAAATTATATTTAGCTTTATACCATCATGTTCATGTACACTGATGAAAAAATCAACTATATACTCCATAAATTATTTACAATCAACCACTTCCTTTATAGTATCATATTATTTAGTAAGGGGAAACTCAAATACTACTGAGTCATAAGAATCAAAATAGGGAGTATGAATTCTTAAATAAATTTTATTCAAATTAAATATAAAAGATCATGGAGTCCAATGATATCACTGAAGTAGTTCAACTTTAATCTCTTATTACTCCATGAGTTCCTCTATCAAGTACACTATATAGTTAGGTAGTGGGTGATATTCAAGTATAGACCCAACCTCCTAGATCTCTTCTTCAATAATGGGAGGGAAATATAGTGTCTATATATGTTCTTTTTACACATGTTATAATTACAAAAATTATCTATAGAGCTCAAGAAGTTTTCTAGACATAAATTCTAGGTAATATGGGCCAAGATATTCCTTGACATTTTTATAATTATGGGAATTCCTCCTCCCTACTAGTGTTTTTTTATCTCCCCTTATTTTTTTGGGCTAACAACACCATTTTATAACTGAAAGTAGAGAGATAAATCAATATAGTATAATTTTTTTATTAAAATAAATTTATATCTTGAAAAGAGTAAAATAACAAAGAGTGTATGGGTAGCTCCCTAGAAACTGATTTAGTGGTGTAAGGATATTATGGGTGTTATAATCAACATAGAATTTTAAAACTCTTGAAATGTAGTTAGGGAAGCTGAATAGGGTCATATTATAGTGATCCAAAACAAAAAACATAGAATACAAATAATTTATTGGTATTTTCTTTTAAAAATATTAGATATATTGAAAATAGAATGGGGAATCTTGTGAGATGGTAAATTTAGTAAAGAAAACATACAGATTCAATGAAAAAAACAATGAATATAAGAAAAGAGACAACCATACATTCAAAATAAACTATCCTTCAATGTATCACTCTCAAAATATCCTTTATTCTTACTCATTATGCATACCCATCAGACACACACACCCACATTGAATTAATATTGTGAATGAACATCACACTTCGAAACACCTAAGCACTCTTACCACCATTATTTCCAAGATCAGAGAGAGGGAAACACCTCAATCAATAGTGAATCAATCATTACCTCAGCTGATCAAAATCATGATCCCACATAAGAAATTTTCCATTGATCCCATATTAAATTACTAACTTAATAAATGAGATATAAAATGGATTTTATAGTGTGAAAGGAAAGGAGGGAACGAGAAGTGTTAAAAACGATCACCCACCTCATCTTCTCAATTTCAAAAATCCACTATGTTTTATATAGGAAAGTTTAAAAGGAATAGTGTATGGACTCTAGAATTATTTAAATAATCCAAGGAGTGATCCTTGTGTTATTCACTAAATATTGGTGAGATATTGAGAGATCAATGGTATAAAAAAAGAGAGAAGAAAAAATGAATGAATAGATAAATACTAAATGTGAATGGAATTTTAGTACACTTGAATATAAAATTTTAAATCCTATTTTAATCCTAAAATGGGAACCCATTTGATATTATTTTTCCCATAATATTTATAAATATCCTCTATTCCACCTTGTGAATTCACAGGCCCATGAAAACCAGTTCCTGTGGGCTCGTCTCCTGGATCACATCCATGTGAATCAACTGAGAAAGATAATTCCTCTATTGTATACATACCCTTGAATAATTTTTACATTTAAATTATTCTAATAATCACTTACAACCTTTTATTAATTAATGGACACCATGTGTGATCTCTTTTGATGATCCACTAATTTGGGTACACAAGAAGAATGTAAATTTTTAGATCTATCAAAACCCAATTTTTTTTATGGAAATTTGATTTTAATCTCACACGACATCAAAATTCTATGTTTAATTTGGCAAGAGGCAAGTGGATTAGTCAGGTAAGACAAATTGGTCTACCAGGGATCCATTGGAGTTCAACTTACATAGTTCTTAGCTATCTATATTTAATCTAGTATGAGTTTTAGGGCATGATTTTTAATTTGATGTAGTTCATGTTTAATATAACACAAGTTAGAATATTAATTATTAAACCACACACAATTCTTACAAGACCTTATTTAATATGACATGTGACTAGATCAGAGGATTTAATATAACATGACCTAACATTTAATTTGAATCCAACTCATTTTCCATGTAATTATTCTTACATACCATATGGTGCAACCTAGTTCACCATACATAGGATCTATCATGGGAATTTTAATTTTATATGGCCTTGTTTCCCCTTTATTTCACCTTAACAGGCTCACATTTTGGCATTTTAATTCTTAAACAATAGGATGGAATGAGGGTTTATTTATACTTAGAAACATGGAGGTTAGGTGATTCATATAAGGGCTATAAGTTATATCTTTTCATCTTACAAAAACTCTTTTGTTTAATTTTAATCACATGTAGTCATACATTTCATATGTTTAATCACACATAATTTTCTAAGAATCTACTTTAATCATATAAAACATGCTTGAATACCTTCCTACACCCGTATAAACAATAATTTCACTGAAATAAAAGTTTTATATAAAAATAAATTATATGAAATTAATAAAATCAATTAATATACATATTTAGGAAATTTTATAAAAAAATCAAAAATATTCCTAAAACCTAAAAATGTAGTAAATACCAATATATATAATTTTTTTGGGTATATTAATAAGGAATAATAGAAAAACAAATTATGAAATTTGATGCTTCATCATGTTGTTACATGGTTTCATCATGGTGTATTATAGAAATCACATTTTTACTAACCACAACATTTTCACTAGTGAACCAAAACATTGTAAAAATCATCCTATGGTACTCTATTTTTCCAGGAACTTTTTATGGTCATTTTTTATAAACCAAGCCATAGTATAATAACTTCTATAAGACTAATACCATTTTATATAATATTTATTTCATGGTTTAGTGAATATCATGAATCATGGTCGTTTTAAACTTGGTTATACCATAGTTACTGTAAATTATCATTTTATAGTTTCTCCATCCATTGGATGATTTAATAAAAATGGGATGGATGTATATTTGGCACAACTGAGGAATTTTTGAGTAGATAACACTTATATAAATGAAATAAAAAACATAAAACAAGACTGATTTACACCATGGGATCTTCCATTCTTATTAAACTAAATAAATAAATGAAGAATTATGTACCTGTTGTATCATGATTTGAATATATCCTATTTAAAATAAGACTTATCTAAATATAGTAAAGGGAGGGAGGGAGGGAGGGACAGAGGGAGGGATGGAGGGATGGAGGGAGATTTAACTAAAGTAGTTTCATTGCATTCAGATCCACACACAACACATAATAATAACATACTTACATAGCCATCCAATTAGTCCCTTTGTATTCCAACTATTTGACTATATTGAGTTTCATAAAAATTTCTTGTGTTATAATGCTTATAACTTTTGGTTTTATTTTTTGATTAATTATTAAATTTTTAAACAGTTATGTTAAATACTAAAACTCTTCTAGATTATCATCACATTATAATAAACTGATCATGATTTCTTAGAGTAGGAGAAGATAGACATGCCATAAAATATCCCAAAATCATGTAAAAATTCCTTGCACAAGCATATGGCATAGGGAAATTCTCTATGAAATAGTCTAAACCAATAGAAATCATGATTTGGCTTAAACCACCATGCTGTGGTGGTGACTTTAGTATATATTTCTAGTGATCACTTAATAGTAATAAAGACTCAAAAACATAGTTCACTTTCACCTTATTTCATATCATAGGTATGAACTTGTCAAACCTCATCCAAAACTCCTTTGAAAAAATATATCATTCAATTTCACCACATGTTACATAATATGTAACAAATTATGAAAATATATCCAAATCTTCTTTCATATATCATATAAAACACTTTTGGGGTATCTATATAACTGTTATACGAACACTTGGAAACAATAAATAATCCAAATTTACACAACCAAAATTTTTTAACCATAATTATTTATATTGTTGACAACAATTATGAATTCCTTAATACATAATTGGAAGAAAATAACGACATCTACAAAAGAATCAGTGCTGATAATTTACAAAGGGATTTAACATGATCACTCTCAAACCAATGTATCATTATAATTGAATCCACTAACTATATATTATACAAGTGTGCATAATCATATCAAACCATTATATAAGGTATAGAGTGACCATGGGACATGGAATATGTTATTCCTGTATAGCCTACACATAAGTCCTTGATTCTCCAAATATAGACTAACCAGGTGGATGAAAACATATCATGTAATTCACCCAAATAGATAAGAACATCACATGACCCGCATCCAAGAAGATAAGTCCATCACATGCACCTTATCTAGGTATGTCCATAAAATTATGCATTCTATCTTAATCTAGGTTCCATATATCTTACTCATCACACAAGAGGAAAATTCTATATTCGTTAACCATCAACTGAAAAAATGGTCAACAACATGCCCAACCAACCTTTGTTATCCCAACCTTAAAGATGGCATAATAAATGTATTATAGTATGAATGTTATCATGCTAGTTATCTTTCCAACCTCAAGTACAAGGATTTAATGTGAAACATGCACTCCTAAAATACCAAATACATAGTGAATGACCCTCCACGTGGTATTCTTGGTAGGTTATTTTACAAAAAAGACCCCTTTTATATATAATTTATATATTTCATATCTATATATGAAATCCTACCCAAGAAAATCTTAACATTTCATCAAAATATATAACAATAAGTGATGGAAATTGGTTATGGATAAATTAAAGTCATACTTTTAGAGGTAAATTATCATTTAACTTCACAAAATATATGTCAAAAACATGAATGAATAATAAATTGGATATAACCTTTTGTATAACAATATGTAATTTATATTCTTAATTATTTTTTAAATACTAAAAAAACCATACGTGAGTGCCTATATAATCATATCTCATTTGATAAACTGCTAGAGAGGCTTTATGTTTGCTACACTTTTAAGGTTTTATTAGAATCATCACATCTATATGTAATTATATCCACATCTCTATGTGAAAATTTACTAAAACCTCTCATTAATATTATTCTAAGAGTAACATCTATAAGTAATGTTTATTTGAATAAAATTAAGACTTAGGAATCACATTCCTAATGTTTAAATCATTGAACATAGTATTTATATTATTTTACTTCCCAACATCAAATGTTGTGATGTTAAAAATATCTTCCATATAATTATAAATCCTTTTAATATCATCACCATAATATTGTAATATCTCCACTTAAACATATCCTTTGAATTCATTTGGTAAGAAAAGTTTAACTTTATACATTAATATCTTTCTTTTCTAGCATATCCTAAACACTTTTAGGATATAATGTAACCTTAAATTTGATCTTGACTAGGATAATATTTTATTTTTTATATGTTGAATTTTTCTAAGTCCAAACATAGTCCCATTAGTCTTTAAGAAACTAAATTTTATCAAAAATATCATGCTAAGATATATTTGTTTTTAAAATAACACTTATTTTATTTGGGGTAATATTTAACAAATAAAATATTAGCATCCATATATTATAAGATATTCTATGTTTTAGGATAAATAATCTAAAAATAAGATTTTATTCTTTAAAATATGCCACTATAGGGTGGTGTAAATCTTTCATTCATATGTTAAAAAATATATTGGATAAATTTTTTATCTTGGATAAAACATTTTTACCATTATCTCCTTTTAAAACATGTTATAGAATCAGATGAATCAAAAACCGTGTGTATTAACACTATCATCTCATTTTATTCACAACAAAAATTTGTTTATAAAAAAAATTATCTCATAATATAAGAGAAAATAAGATGAAAATGAACATCCTTAATGAAGACACACTTAATATTTAAATATTCATTTATATTCAACTTTATGATTTATAAACCCTTCGATTCATCATTTAAATAAAAACTAACATCTTAATTAATTATTTCCATAATATTGAACTCTTATATATTTATAACATTGTTAAAATATATATTTGGTATCATATACCCTTAAAAGTTGATTAATTGACTTTTATAACACAAATACCTAACATGGAATCTCCTTGATGTTTCAAAAATACCTTTAATTATCCCATATGGAAACATTACTTCTCTTTACTAATACCTTATATAGGTTTCAACGACCAAGGTTGACTATTATACTATCCAATATTTTCCTTAAAAAATAACCCTTTTTCATTTTTTACTGTTATAATAGTACCAGGGCCTAGAAGTCACATGTCATGTTCCTATATCCTTAATACATTGAGAATATCAGGTAAATATTTATCAAATTAATTCATATTATCATAACCTTTATTTCTGAAATGAATTTCATATCTAGATCCTTAATAGATTCCTTTAGTTTTTCTAAGTCATAATAATACCCAATCATATTGAATACATGACATGAGAATAATGTTTTTAGGTCATTTTTCATAAAATTCCATTTATAACTCTATTGAATTCTTATATACCTCTTACAAGAATTTAGATCCACTTATTGAAAATTTTAAATATTTGGGTAATCAAGAAGGGGTTTCCCTAACACATAGAATTTTATTCTTTCTTAAGAAATGTTCTAATGTTTCAATACCAATCTTGGAATTTTAAATCATTAAAATTTTCATTTTCTATGATTGATATCTAATCCATTTTTTGTGATGATTATGGAATTTTATCTACAAAATAAGACCTTTTCAGATGAGTGTCATGTTTTACATTTATTTACTAAGGAATTTTATTAAATTTTCTCCAACTAAAATTATGACCATTTTTAATTATATTAAATCCATTAATGGACTATTATCAATATTTTACTAAGTAATGAGTCTGATTTTTAATTCCTCTCATTACTTAGCTATTTGGGAAGGCCATCATGCCGATAAAATTATATATGAATCTTAAAAAATTGAACAAACAAATCATTACCCAATCTTCCATATGGATAAATTCAACTCTATTTCTCTACCACCTTAACCTTTGTATTTTACCAGCTAAGTGTAACCCAAATAATATACTAAATATAGACACACCCATAACTTATTTTCCTTACCTAGGATAATCCATGGGCTCTCTACTCTAGCTGAATATACTTGGTTTGATGATCATGATTTAAAAAAATATTGTTTTGGAAGGAATCATACACTTAGTATTTTAAATGGAATTTATGTCTCACCATATTATTTCATGTATTACCTTTATATGTATACACACTTATAATGATTTAGTTTTTGAATCCCTTTTCATTCCACTGAACTAGCATGTTAAAACCCTATTGGTGTGTAACTCTTTACACAACACATAACTTGTGTTAGTTACAAAAATTAAAATAAAACCACATTTATACATATCCAAATGCATATCATGCATAAGGACATGAAACTATATCATGTAATGTCTCATAGTCATATGTAATAAAAAATCCACAAAAGAGTAAGCATGGAATGATAGGCAATCAACCCACACTTTCTTGACAGAGTATAAGTGACCAGGCCGATGAGTAGTCCAACCCAAGGTCCCTCTATCCATTGTTAAATAATAAAAAGATATTTTAATTATATTATAATTATAAAACCTATTATGTATAAACTAAAATCAATCATTAACTTCAATCCCATAAACTCATTGATAATCCATATTTAAGGTAGAAGAAAACTAAATCAATGACCATACCTAGAATGTAACTCCTTAAATGTATGTATGATAATTAAAAAAAATTAATACATTTATACTAAATAATCTATCCAACTATAATATAACACTTTATATTCATGGGTAAAGAAAATAATAATTAAATAAATGAATAATTCATAAATCAAGACATGAGATAGACATTTATGAACAATTCATAAAATAAAGAAATTATAAACACTTTATAATTTAACATGCATTATGGAAATTCCATAAAATATATTAATATGAGCATTTCACATATATGATAATATCAATTCTTTCATATTAACAATTTTCATGAAATTTAATATGCACTATTTCATATTCCATGATATGTATTATTTATTAAAACCTTTATAATTATATAAACATTTCATTTTTTCAAATAATTTATTAAAACTAAACATCAAATATTTTACAGATAAGGACTTTCAATATAAAAACTTTATATTCCCATTTATAAAAAATTAATAAATTTGTATAAATTATTTTACATTCCACATTATTTTATAATTTTTAAATATTTTATAAATTATTCACCATCTAAATCCAATTTAAAACTAGATTATATCTTCTAAAATGTTGACACACTATAGCTTTTTTGGATGTTGACCATGTTGTGGTCTACCCCTGAGTAGCAACTCATACCAAGGGGAAGAACACAAACATTTCTGTTAGAATCAATCCATTTTATGGAATTAATTTTTTGATAGAATATATTATGACTTATCCATGTCTTTTAAGGAAGACTACAATGTGGTGGAGTTGGATATGTCGTGAGGGTCTTATAAAATAATTTTCCATGTAAACTATGACCATTTACATTAGATTTAACCCATTTTGGACCATGGATTATCTATATCCATAGTGGAATTCTATATCATCATGGTTCCCATAACCACTATGTAATGTTTTGATAACAAAGGTGTGACAATATGAAAAAATGATACTCTATTTTTTGTGAAACTTTCCTATAGAATTTTCACTTAAACCATGTCATTGTCTTACATCATTTATAAGACCATGAGAATTTTTCTCACAATTTCATATGTTTCAAGAACTAAATCTATTTTAAACTTGGATATTTCCTGGTTCTAGAACTTTTTTTCTTTAGTTACTTCATTCATTTGAAGAATTAATCCAAATAAAATGGATTTGGATTTGATACCACTAACAGGTGGGATCAAATCTCTTATATGAACATGAATAACATGGAATTAATTTGAACTTATCAAATTATACCATTACCCTAACTCTTTGAGTTACGTAACTATTTCATAAAAAATAGAGATCATAGGTGGAGGGATAAACATCATCATTATTTAGGGAAACCCTTTGGATTCAAAATATTTTGATTTATTGAATAGAACATTTTCTAAATGATTGATGAGTTAAAATTGTTGTAACTAATGGATTTTCATTTGTGATTAATTTTTTATCATTCAAAGAATTATTTTGGATGTTAAAAATATTCTAGATAATCATCACATCATAATTGACATATCATAATAGCTTGACGTAGGAAAAGAAGTTCAATCCATGCAACATTGCATACCATATAAAACTTCCATGCATAACACTTTGATTTGTTATATTGTTTAATTCACATATCCATTGATAAATTGACAAAATAAAATGAAAAAAAACAAATTGTATGTCACTCTATATGTTTCATCCTAGACAACCATGAGTTTGATGGAAATATCTTGGTAAAAATCAAATAATTCATGTCTATGAGGTATCCAATGACTAAAATTGAATCACTAAACACTTTGGTATAACTCTTTGATCCGTAAATGGTGTTCTAGAACCTCCTCCATAATGTAAAATGAAGATAAGAGTGTGAAGGAGCATAAAATTTAGACAATGAACTATGCTATATAAAAATTATGATTATGGAATTCATTATGCAAATAATTATTTATTAATTTAATGAGTTTATTATAGTACATTCATTTTATATGTTATGAAATGACATAATCTTTGGATCACATTGTAACAATTATAATGAATCCTTATTTATTTATTGTGATTGTTAAACTATTTAACAATAAATATACCATTTACACATCATCACATGATGCGTCATATTTTGAATTAAATAAGATAATTAACATAGTAATGTTAATAGAATGATATCCCAAAACATTTATAATAAAAAATACATTATAGTATCAATAACCATGACATGAAACAAACAACAATGTGAAGAATTACACTACATCATAGTTTATAATTTAGTATATAAATACATCAACCTCCCACTTACAATAAATCCTCAAAAACATCATATAAAATGTCAAATATATTTTTGAATACATACAAACCATTTTGGATATGATTATCATATAAAATATTTCAAAATATGGACAATAACTTTTATACCAAAATTGATCTCTATTCCATGGTCTATTGTGTGTACCAAGAGAAATATTATCCTAGAGGAATGATATGAAATGGTGGAAAGTCACAATGAAAAAAAATATTGGACTAGGATGGACAAGAAAACAACCATTGGGTTTAGGTGTCACACACCTCAGTGTGGGGAAAAGAAAATTACAACTGCATCATCAGTGGATAGGAAGGAACATAAAACAAGAAGGGATGTTGGGGGTCGGTTCTATATTACAACATGTAGAAAAAGGAATTTTTTCTAATGGTCCATTGGTCTATATACTTTAGGTATTCAGGTCATGTAAGAAATAAATCTCAACCAAGTTAAAAAGGGTATTATATAAATACTAAATATTCAATGCCTTCGGTCCAAGTATCAATCCATAATTGTAATAAAAGAGTAGCCTCTAGAAAAATTCCAATAATACTAAATCTACAAAGGGTTAAAGTGTGATATCAATCAAAAGTACTCAACAATCCATATCAAAACACTATAAAAAATTAAATTAGAGGTTATTATTTAGAGAGGGTTATTTATCAACCCTTATAAAGTATTTTTCTATATAAATTAGAAATAGTTTTCTGAAAGTCACTAATAATATAAATTTCAAATAAGTTTAAGATAACCACTACTAATTTAAGAAATTATCGATGGCATTGAACCCCTTTTGTTATTTTAAATTATTTTATAGAAAATGATTTAAAATTTATAGAGGTGTCTTACCCCAACCTGAATAACTTAGTTTAGGTTGATAAGCTATATGACCTCATGTGCATGTCCTTGTATATAGAAGGTTATCATCAAGAAGTGCGGGTCCAAATGTTGTAGTTGGGTGAATATAACCTTGACTGAAAATTACCATTTTTATTGATATGAAAACACAAACCACAAACAACAAACAACATTATGGTGGTCTAAAGTACTGCAATCCCAACACATCATTGACAACAAATCTCAACCCCTCTCTAGGAAAGGAACCCAAGTCAGAGAAAGAAAACATACTTCGATCTGGAGTTGCCGTAGACGCCAAAAAGTCAGCCACCATATTACCCTCCCGCCTGGTGTGAGAGACCTCCATGTGAGCCCCCATTACCAGATTGAACCACCTAATTGTGTAATTAATATCCCACAGAATCCTTCCCTTGCCCTGCAACGCAATGAACAACACCTTGGAGTCTGTCTCCGCCCGACCTGGGTGAAACTGCCTGAACAGGCACATATGTAGACCAACATCGAAAGCCAAGGCTTCTTCCTGTAGCACGTATCCTCTCCCAATCCATCCAAAGAACACAGCGATCACAGACCCAGACTGGTCATAGACGACACCCCCACCACACATCTCCCCTTGGATCACCAACCCATCTGTGTTGAGCTTGAGCCCCATGCTTGGAGGACTCCAACAAACCCAATGACCCTGCCTTGCATAGCCATCCCGAAACACAATAGGGAGGTTGGAGGTGATGACATGCACATATGGCGCATCACAACACTTGGGACACGACCTAATCAAATCCAGAAATGTATTCTTCATCTTGAACAGAATGCTGACCAGTGATCCAGAGGAGTTGTTGTGACGTCTGTCATTCCTAGCTTTCCATATCGTCCATCACCCTGCAAGTAAAATGATAGTCCTGGATTTTCTTTCAGCTCCATGATTCCCAGCTCCCCTAAACCAGGAACTAAAAAAATCACCATTTGTCCCATCAAAACCTCTCCACCCGAAGAAGGACCCGAAATTCTACCAAACACTCCTAGCCCAATCACTGTCATAAAAGAGATGCCCCACTGACTCCTAATTAGAGGACCTACAACACCAACACCTTGAGGCCATGTTAACTCCCATTCACTGTAGGTTCTCATCCGTAGGTAAGGACCTATACCTCATTATCCATAACAGAAAGTTAAATTTGGAAGGTATTTCCTTGCACCACAAAACCTCCCCCCAAAGATCATTACCCGAGGTGACCCTTGCTACCCGAACATAGTCCTTGATGGAGAAAGCACCCATCATAGATCCAGTGAAGACAAGTTTATTATCCTCATCATTAGAAACAATATTGTTGAAAAACTCTAATTTTCCCTCATGTAGAATAGCCTGAACAAACCTGGGGTGACTACTTGCCTCCCTAAAGGATATGTCTGGGGCGGGGCAGCCTGAAAACCACAGCTTACCCACCCCCCACTCTTGTTGCCAAAAATTGATATTTACCTTTCCCACGATCCATCGAGAATGCTGTTGTATATCCTCCAAGTATGGATGGATCAGGTTCTAGATTCTAGAGGGTCGACTCCTATGAGCATTCACATTCATACCATAAACACCCTGCATTGTTCTGCCCCAAAGAGACCTGCCCTCCAGAGCTTCCCATGCCATCTTTGCATGTAACCCTTGAATGGTTGAGGAGAAACTTCTCATATTAACGCCCCCTTCTAATAGAGGTCTGGTCAACCGTTTTCCTGATGCCCAATGGTTTCTACCTTCTAATTTCCCATCCCAAATGAATGACACCATAATATTTTCTAGGTTGACAACCAAACTCTTGGGGACCTTAAGAGTGGAGAGGATATGTATAGTGATGGAAACTAAAACACTGTTTTCTAGAGTAATGTGACCTCCAAAGGATAAGAACCTGTTTTTTAGTTATAAATGTGCCCCATGATTTTGCCTATGAGTTTATCAAAATGGTGCACCCTAAGAGCAAGGGGGATGACTAGTGCTCTAAGATACTCCATGGGAAATGATCCCCTACACATACTCAAACTGGCGCCCATGGCCCTCTCCCTTCTCTCAGAAGGTTTTCCTGGAAGTAAAGAAGAGACTCTTCTCTTTATTCACCACCTGAACACTCCACTTGCAGTATTTCCCTATGATTCCATTCAACCCCTACATTGACTGCCTACTACCATTGGTAAAAATAATAGTTTCATCCATGAACATCAAGTGATTGAATCCACTTATGCCTTGCCTATTATGATAAGGAAGAATTGTACCCCTACTAAGACCCTGATTAATTTATAGGCTGAAATCATTTTGTGCAAGAATGAATAAAGTAGGGGACAAAGGATCACCCTACCTGAGGCCTCGGTAAGACTTAAAGAAACCAAACTGTTTACCCATTAAGGAAGTAGAGATCCAAGCTGAACTGAAATAGCGGAAGAGGAGATCTCTGGTACAATTAGAGAACCCCATGCTAACCAAGACTCTTAGGACAAATCCCCACTCCAACCTTTCATAGGCTTTTTTCATGTATAATTTGACCACCAAATTACCCCCAAAGGATTTTTTATTTATGCCAATGATCATTTCTTGAACCACTCCAATCACCCCCTCAATCAACCTCCCTTTGATGAAACCATGCTGCTCAGGGTTCATCCAAGAATCCAGATGTTCATCGAGATGCTTGTTAAGAATTCTAGCCAAAACCTTGTATAGAATACTGCACATACTAATGGGATGGTACTGATCAATAGACTGGGGATTACTCACCTTGGGAATAAGAACCATTTTTTTGCACAAGATATATGCGGTAAGTCCCCTCCTTGAAAGAACTCCTGGAAAACACCAACCAGATCCCCCTTTGTAATGTCCCAGGTCACCCTGTAAAAGGATCCAGGAAAACCATCAGGCCTTGATGCACTGTCCGGGTTCAGAGACCAAACAACCTCTTGGACCTCAGCCTCCTTCGGTGATCTCCTCAGGCCCTCATCAATGACCTTAGTAACTATGCTTGGAATACCCTCAAAGATCACATCACCATCTATCAGATAAACCCCTGCCAGCACAGGGTTGAGAGCTGACAGAAGAGTAAGCTGTAAATCCTCAGCTCACTGTCATTAGGCCCTTTCCCTTTCCTAAACCCCTGATCATAAAGTCTTCATGATCATCAAGATTCCCATTAATAGTGTGAGTATAAATCCATTATAAACCACCAATGAAACCTTAGAATAAGTTTAAAAAAATAATATGTGTATTCCTTGATAACATAGAAATGAACAACTTAGAAACTATCAATCATATGTCGAGTGATTGTGTGCTCATCAAGACACCATAAACCCTAACCATGCCTACTTCATCTCTATACTGGAAGGAAATAATAATTGAAGTCATGAACATGAGGAGACCAAAAAGACACCATAAATCCCTAATAAACTATATTATTAACAAGTATCGGGTTAGGATAAAAGGTCATCATGCCCGGTATCTATCATGGGTCGGGCCATAATGTCACAAACCAAGCTAGGCTTCCATCCAACCCAATGCTTGACCTAGATCACGACAAGTCCCAAGAGGAATTTCGGATCCTCCCAAGATAGAAACTAGTGTTTTCTATCAATGAAATCACATTGAGAATGATTTATCCTGATATAAAATAATAAACAAACCAAACAGAGCATGCAACACAAACAAATAATAAAATAACATCAATAAATACCTATAAAAACTAGATACAACAACAACTGAACAAAACTAGAAACTAAAAAATGAAACAGAAAAAAAAAGTCAGAGCAACATGATGTCCAAGTGACCTCTTGGTCACCACTATCCACAAAACCAATCCATTCCACAAGAAAACCTAAAAAGAACCTAAACCTGCATAACAACTCTCAGGTCTACTAATGTAGAGTGGCATAAGTAGTTTGAGATCATAAACATATTAGTAGTAAACCATCACATATTCCTATGTTTACTTTCCTAAAATTTTCCATAAAAACTAATTTTAAATTCCTTTAATAAAATAGGGGTTTTTACCATTTAAATAACAAAACACAATATTACAGAAATCCACATTTATAAACAACACACACAAGTTTCCTTTTTAAAATAATATTCAATTCCAAAACCTAGATTACAAAATCAAAATCAAAAAGAAAATTTCAACATGGTATATCATACAATTACAGTATAGGGGTAGTATCATAATCATGTATATAAAAACTATCCAGATAGAAAACCAAATGCATTAGAATAAAACAGAACATATAGACAGTATTCGTGGAAAATTTCTACACATATCTAGAAGAAATCCCTAGATGTACTCGGTTTAGAATCACCATTCATTGTATGGTGTGGCTCCATATTTAATGAACAACTGGATCTTATAATCTTTCCCCACCAATAAAAAATTCCACCTAGACTCTCAATAAATCTAGGGGTACCAGTCCATCTAATGGGGACCAGTAAGCAACAGTCACTCGAACCACTAGATGACACCCATGAATCCCATTATATTAGTATAAAGGAGAATGGGTAGGTCATCAAAAGCCTGGAATAAACCAATAACCTATATATTCCATCATACATGCCTTTCCCAATCTCTAACAACAACTATGAAATGACCCTCTCCTTGGAAGAACGATCATAGGGTGACCACAACACATAGTATCACCAAAAGTTCCAACTAATCCTACATGTCACATGTGTTTTAAAACCAATTTCCAAAATACTAAAACATTCCAACCAATAAATTATCATTTTCCATACAAATACATTTCTAAAACCGAGGAGAAAAAACTACCCATGATTAGAAGATTCCAAACAGTTCTTTTGAGTCAAATTTTTATCAAACCATACATCCAAGTTGTTAAACATGGAAAACTTTAGTAAACACATTTTGAATCACATTTTAGTTCATTTATAACCAAAGAAACATTTATAAACCATTGGATTTTATAATAACCATTTTGAAGATGGGGTGAAAGAAAGAGAAGAGGAAAGAGGGAATGGAATTTTGAAATTTAGGGTTTAAGGTGAACATTTGAATAGAAATACATTATGATTTCTATCCCTATCCATATGTACACCCCATGAATATATGGATATGCCTATATCTAATGGAATATTAATGATAAACCATATAAATACCCAAATACCAACTCAAATAACCACCATTAGTATTTCCACAAATCATAATAACTCACACAAGAGCAATAAACCATAATGAGGCATCACAACCTACATACAAAACTCAATTCAAAATGAAAACGAAATTACTAAAACCCAAACTAGAATAAACAAGATCCAATGAACCCAAATCTATTTTAAAAGATAAATTTTCATATTATCATACATCTTGTATACATATACATATAGTTATAATTGAAGAAAACCTTTGAAAACCCCTTTTCACAAAATTAACACCATGGAAATAAAAAAATTATACTAACACATCACAAGAAAGAATAGTTCCTTTATAAATCAATTAGAAAAGATCAAGCATTCAATTGAATTCTTTGGAAAGTAAATGGATGAAAACACCTACCTAATAAATGTGTGGGTGCAAAGAAACTCCAAGAGAGGGAATAAATAATTCCAAGAGATGATCCAAACACCCTAAAATCCAAGAAACAACCCACATTATCCAACCCTCACCCTAGGGTTCATTCAAGAGGTAAACCACCTAAGAAAAATAAAGAATAAGAAGAGGGAATAGAGAATAGGGGTAAAACTCCTAAAAACCAAGAAGAGAACACTTTAGAATATTAGAGAGGAAATCATGGAGGGAGGATATCCAAAGGGAGAGGGGTTTGAGAGACCTATAATGCATAAAAATAAACCAATAGGATAGGGGTTGACATTTGGTTAAAATATAAGAGGTATAGAATATTAATTTTAAATTTTCAAGAACCCAGGAAACTTGCACGATTTGGATGAATGGTTTTCCAAACTATGTGCCAACCATTCACACCCTACTAGATAGGAGGGATACCCACATGGCCTGGAAAAATGGTTTTGGAAACCGTGTTCCAATAGTACATATGATATCTATTATTTTGACAGAGTCATCCCACATTCTTTCCACATTGTTTCCTCTAACCATACATAACCTGTATGCCTTTTCCCAGACACCAAAATATGGCCACATTGTTTCTCCCAATGGATCACATGATATGGACCAAACGGTTCTCAAACCATGAAATTCAAACTATGCAAGAAGAAACTGAGCTCAAAACCACCCTCATCCTTAACCAGCTGCATGATTTTCTCTCAAATCGTGCACACAAACCGTGTGCATGGAAAAAAAATACTCGAAACCTCCAAAACTAAAAAAATCTCAAAGGAAACTAAACCCAAAACACATAAAAAGGTTTCAATACCAATAAAATAATAAAAAAACTTTGGTTAGTTTGTGAAAATTATACCAACCAAAAAAATTTTTTCCCCTAGAAGGTCGCCCAGCCAAATAAGGAGAAAAACATTATCTCAAAACTAAACGAACCCAAATAAAACCACATCCTCAGGGTGACCTCTCAAATCCAAAAATCACATTCAAACAACACTAGAGAAAAATTCAATTAATTGAACCATGGGGAAGGTAAAGAAAAGGGTGTTCTCCCTGCCAAAAGAACCCAACTAGTACAAACTAACGCCACAACACCACTACAGGGCAGACCAATGTGGGAACTCCCAACACAAGGAACCAAAAAAATGGGCCAAACAAAGACTTGATTTGGAACACAATTCATCATTTCCATAAGACAATTGCACCTCAAATACAAGCACAATACAAAACCAAAACCATCCCACAAGATGGATGACCATTTAAATATTCTTATCCATAAGGCACAATAATATAATTACAAGAAAGATAGGTCAATAATACTTTTACAAAAAAAAGAAATTAAAAAAAGAAATATAAAACAAGGAAATTTATACTATTTCACCCACTCTGAGATTGGAGAAATAAATCATCCTAATGTTCTCCGCACCCAAAAATTCCTGACTGTGTAATGATCTTCACTTCAGGGCCTATGGCGGGAGCCCTAGTACCTTGAAGCATCTACTACCCTATAGTCAGAAGTTGAAAAACTCCGAATGAGACTTTCAATAGAAGCATTGTTTAAAAAACTTCTCCAAATGAACAAAATAGCCACATTGATGACATACCTTTAGAGGTTTATGAAAGAATGGATTCAAATTTTTGAACTAGCCACACTAGAAGCATATGAGTGAACAATCCAATGAAAAGGAAGTCGTAACCAACAATGGATACTTATCAAGAATAGTTTCCTTTAGGATGAACCTCTCACTGGATGTGGAACCTTCATAGGAACCAATAGAAACTATATTTTCTATTATTATAGGTTGCACTATGGGAATCAACTCGGTTAGAAAAGCCTCATCCACAAGCTTCCTGAATAGAATTTCCATGGATGATAGGAATATCTCTTTAATCTCTAGAGGAATACCCCAGATGATAAGTGTATATTTTAGTTAATTATTCAATTTTATTTCTAGATAAAAAGAGTCCATCTCTTCAAAATTTTCAACATAAGCCTTCACTATATGCTAGCCTTTCTAAATTCCCAAGAGTTCTGCAATTTTTTTCACCTTCACTCCCTAAGGTATGATTGATCAGATGAAAGTGGTATTAAACACTTCCAAAATCATTCCAAAATGTAGTGATGATGGGAATATCACCTTCCAATGATCCAAAACTAGTACCTAAAATAAACCCAAAACAACACACACTCATATATTTAAGAGTTCCATATAACCTGAAAAAACATTTAACCTTCTAGATCTACTCTAAATATTTTAACAGACCTTAATAACTATGGAAGACTAGAAAAAATCGAGAATAAATGGGCTCCACCACTCCACTAGGAGTCTAGGTAGGGACAACAATATGACGAAACTTTCTAAAAACCTTTGGGATATTTCTAGGTGGTATACTCTATACAACACAAAATCCCAAAACCGAATCAAAATCAACCCAAAATTCAACAAAAATGGAAACACAAACCAAAACACCATGATCATAAACCAAACATCAAAATAAAAAACCAAAATACTCTTTAAAAATCACTATTTTAATTTAAATCCAAATCCATTTTACTCCAAGGCCACTTTTCAAATACCTAAACCTGCTTCCAAATCCAATTCAAACACCAAATCCCACTTTTTAAACAAAATCACATTCCCAGAAATAATTTTCCTTCGGAAGACCTCTTTTACCAAAACCATTTATATTTTTAAAACCTACTCACATCAACTGGAACTGAAACAAAACAAAACTCATGAAAAAATCCTGGGATGGGGGACTAGTGTCCATAAACATCCTAGAAACATGGTTCAGAATACCATGTCCCATGAAGTAACTAATAACTATAATTATATTGAACCGTGCAGTCAGGATCCACATGGGTTTCTATTTCATGTAATACCATTGTACAACACCAGCTCAATTACACTATCATTCCCTAAACCACACAAACCAAAAACCAAGACAAAATACTCAAATCCTGGGACTACCCCTAGAAACTCAGGGACTATAATGATAAAGAGTTCATGAAACTCTTCCCATACCTACCTCTCGAGTCTCAAAAATCCTATCTTCAAATTTCCTAACACCCTAAATAACAAAGGGATCCTATGATACCATTTTTTCATGAACCAGACCCAACTTCCATCCAACTTGACACTTGTACTAGCCCATGACAAAGACCAAGAGGTGTTAATTGATACTACCATACTGGAAACTAGTGTTGGGTATCAAAGATATCACAATGGGAATGATTTTTCCTAAGATAAACTAATAAAAAAAACAAATAGATCATGTATAATAAAAAAATAGCTAAAAATCAATAAATACATAACAAAAGTGTGATATAATAATAGATAAACAAAACTAAAAACTAAAAAATGAAATTGAAAAAAATGGGACCAACACAATATCCATGTGACCTCTTGGTCACCACCATCCACAAAACCAGCCCAATCCATAGGAAAAATTATCCAGAACCCAAACCTGAAAAATAGCTCTAGTCTATCGATGTTGAGTGGAACAAGTATGGTGTGAGCATAAATAGATTAGTAGGTATGAACAATAGAGTCCATACATTCATTTTCCAAAAATATCCCATGAACACTAATTTTAAATACATTTAAGAAAATAGGGTTTCTACCATTTTAAAGAACCAAACATAGTTTTCTAGAAAAATCACCTTGAGTTACAACACACACAACTTTAATTTTTAAGAAAATTTTCCATTCAAAATACCAGTTTGCAAAACTAAAATCCTAAAGGAAATAAAAGCATGGTATATCATAAAATATCAACATAAAGGGGAAAACATAATCACGCAGAGAAGAACTAGTAGGGTAGACCACCAAATATAGTAGAATAAAACAAAACATAAAAATAGTAATCATTTAAATTTACTTAACATATCTAGAATAAATCCTAGGATGTACTTGTTTCAGACTCACCCACCTAAATATAGTGCATCTCCATATTCAATAACCAACTGGATGATCAAAACTAGCCTCACCATTAGAAAATCACACATGGCCTCTCAATAAATCCAAGGGTACCGGTCTATCTAATTAGGAACAATAAGAAACCATCACTCAACCCTCTTTATGATGTCAATGAATCACATAATATTATTATAAAGTATAATGAGGAGGTCATCACATGCTTAGAATAAACCAATAACCTATAGATTCCATCATGCATGCCTTTCCCAATCCCTGGAACAAATTATAAATTGAACCTCTCCTCAGAAGGATGACCATAGGGTTCCCACCCCACATAGTATCAATAAAAGTTCCAATCATTCCTACATGTCACATGTGTTTTAAAACAAATTTCAAAAATAATACATGATTCCAACAAAGACATTAGCATTTTCCATCCAATTACATTTCCAAAACTGAGGTGAAAACACTAATACTGCTTAGAAGATGCCAAACATACCTTTTGAGTCTAATTATTATCAAACCATACATCTAAGGTTCCAAATGGCCATAAATTTAGGAAACAAATTTTGAATCACATTTGAGTTCATTTAGAACCAAATATTCATTTAGAAACAATTGGCTTTTAGAAGAGCCATTTGGAATATGGGTTAAATGAAAGATAAGAGGGAAAATGGAAATGTGTTATGAAATTTAGGGTCTAAGGTGAAAATTTCAATAGAAATAAATTTTCATTTGTGTACCTATCCATATGTGTACCCCATGAATATATAGATATTCCCAAATCTAATTTAATATCAATGATAAACTATTCAAATACACAAATATGAACTCAATGAAATGACACTATCATTTCCACCAATGAAAACAACTCACACAAGAGAACTAAACCATAACAAGGCATCAAAACCACATACATAACTCAATTAAAAATGAAAACCAAATTTAAAAAAAACTCAAACTATACAAAACACAATCCAAATAACCCAAATCCATTTAAAATATTATTTTTCATATTATCATACACCTTGCATACATATACATATAGGCATAATTGAAGAAAACCTTTAAACCCCATTTTCACTAAATTCACACCATGGAAATACTAAAACAATTTATAATAACACAACACAAGAGAGAATATTACCTTTATAAATCAACTAGGAAAGATGAATCATTCAATGGTATGCTTTGAAAATGAAATGGATAGAAACACCTACCTAAAAAGTGTGTGGATGTAACAAAAATCCAAGAGAGGGAAGAGCTAAGTCTGAGAGATGATCCACACACCACAACATCCAATAAAACAACCCACATTAAACAACCCTCAGCCTAGGGTTCTTAAAAGAGGTAACCCACCCAATAAAAACCAAAAACAATAAGAGGGAGGAGAGAATATGGGGAAAACCCCTAAAAACCAAGAAGAAATCACCTTAGAATAATGAAGAGTCAATACCGGAGGGAGGAGAGCCAAAGGTAGAGGGGTTTGGTAGCCCTCTCAAATGAAAACATGAAATAATATGGGAGGGGGTAGAAATGGGGTTAAAATGGGTGATGGGCAGAATATGAATTTCAAATTTTAAATAACTAGGGTAACTTGCATGGTTTGGCCATAGGGTTTGCCACATATTTCACCAATCATGCGAACCCTACTAGATAAGAGGGAATCCCACATTTTATGGACACACAATTTTAAGAACCATGCACTAACCATGAAACTCATCTCTATCATTTGGATAGATCCATATCACATGATTTTCACATGGTTTCCTCTAACTACATGCAAGTCATGTGCCTTGTCCCTGACACCAAAAAAAGGTTGCATGGTTTCTCTCGTGGCCCGCATGGTTTGGGCCAAACCATGCAAGAAGAAATTGAACTAAAAACACCCTTAACCTTTACTATCCATACATTTTCCCTCAAACCATGCACACAAACCATGAAAAGGTCCAAAAAACACATGAATCCTCAAAAACTAAAAATTTTCACCAGAAACATGATCTGAACCTCAACTGAAAGACCGAACACCAAGAAAAGAATAAAATAAACTAATAAATTTGGTCGGTGTGTGACACACAAGGACATCTTACATTTTCTCTATCATGGGTTATGCCATATAATCTTTATAACCCACCGCTTCCTGAGGTTATGTATATAGGATGTCATACACCTACCCCATGTCTAGGTTTGTCATCATCATTGTTGCATACTACTCATTATCTCATTTTAAGGTCTAACTAATCCACGATATCACACCTTTCACTTTCTACTATATGAAAAATCACCATAGGACATACAATTACACATAATAGGGAATAAAATATAGAGGCACAACATAACATATCAAGAAACTGTCTTAACAACCATACACACACATGTGATTAATATCAAACATCAGTCTCATGGGATTCACATGCACACACATGTGATCATAATTAAACATCGGTATCATGGATATATGTGCACACACATGTAATAAATTCATGGTAAAAACTTATAAAAGTACTCTAATTATAATGAACTTCCTACCCCAATCATGTTGATGATAAATGCCAAAACTGTCAAGTGTTGTTACCCAAGTTGTAACAATTTCAGTTTTTTTGGTTTTATCCTTCGACCATTTATATATATATCTATGAATTTTTTCTCAAATATGGCGATGTGTTTGGGTTTCATAGGACCACTAAATTAATATATTAAAAATATTAATATATTTTAAACCACATGAATTTGTATTTTCAGAATAAATGGTTTTCCATTGGTTCAAGACCTTGGATAGGAAATCTGATATCATAGTTGATTCCAGAACCTAGGGTTTACCCTATTGAATACATTAAGTTTTCAAGTGTTGGGTTTTTGGTTGAAGTAATCCATTGGATGGTGTTTTAATTGATTAATTAATTTACATAAAAAATCTAAAACCTAATTTTACACTATATATTCATCATTTTAATAAATCACCAAGGTTATCCATATAACCATGGGATATTTGAGAGGATTTTTAAAGGAGATATTGGAAAATTAAAATGGTTCATGGAGTAATGATCATTATATAAAGGGTTTTTCTTCACCAATTATGTTCCTAGATCTTTACAATGATAATGGTATGAACCCATTCTTCATTAGCCATCAATCCAAATTTGAGTTAGGGAATTTTAATTCATTGATTTATTCCTTATTTGATTCAATTGATGAGAATGGATTTTATATCTCATTAATTATTTTCATTTAAATTATTTACATGAGCCCAATTCCTTTATGGTAATCTTGAAAAAAATTGTTTTCCTTGTTGCACATGTGATTTTATCCCCTGTTTCTTCCACAATTCATGGTTGTTGGCTGGGATTGAATTAGCAAATTATGATTCTACTTCTTTATTTTTCTTTACTCCCATCATTATTTGTGTTATTTATTGTTATACCATTGTGTCATGGTTTAATATTGTCGGGTTGTATTCAAGTGGGATTGAACCCCTATATTCATAGTGGATGCATTAACAAGTTGGAAATTAGTATTCGATGATTGAATAGTGATGTAGTTAAAGTGTTGGAAGTACATATTAGAGGTAGGATAGTGAGTCTTTGTCCATGGGAGAGGCAACATAGTGGAATGGTGTGGTGGGAATGATCTTCATACAATAAAAGTGGTTTAATTATATCCAATGGTGATGTTTTGGGTTTTGTAAACTCTAGATCCATGATCCTCAGTAGATTTTGTAGTGGATATAGTAGTGAATGAGGTGTAGGGGAGATAAATGAATAACTCTTGAGTTTCTAGAAAATCCTTACATACACTGTGTGTAGTCCAGGAGAACACATCATATAGTATCCTTACTATGGTGGATAGGGTTTTTGGAATAGATAAATATCACGCGCTATGAAAAAACCATACCCATTGTGTGACCTTGTGCTGGAAGATTGGCATGTAACCTAGGAGTACAAAGTGATAGAAAAAATCATAGAAATGGGAACAACCATAGTACATGGGCATGAACATGTACTTAGACATATCCAGGGTACTCAGATATGGAAAGTGTATGTAGGAATAACCAGTGTATGCATGCACAACCAAAGTACATGGGAATTAAATGAAGTACATTAACATGGGATGGGAGACATGGGAATACCTGCGAGATACAAGATGAACCATGTATACCTTGTACATTCCATATAATTTTCCCAAGGAATTATACCTTGTGCATCTTCTTCTTCAAGACTTCGATTTGGTCCTATAAGTAGCCTATCTTGAGCAATTTTACACATATAAAATTATGGTGGCCTAATTTTTGGATTTAGAGATACAACATGATGTGTTACAAGCATGACGCTTCCTTATGCAATTCTTGGATGATGACCATGATTGGGGTTGATCATCATATGGATTCTGAGGTTGGTACTCCCCTTTCATACAAGGGTGAGCTTAAAAGATTCCATTTTTATAGATATAATCAGTAATACCCCTTATTATAGATGGTTTGAGACCTCTAACCATGAATTAGGTACCCCCCCCATCATCATGCTCTGGTAGGGAGTGGGTCCTCCATGAGAGTTAGTGTTACCTTGGATGTAGAGTACAGTAGCAAGGAGTGTGACCACCAATTAGATTCTTATTAGGTTGTGTATGGTGTTGGGAATTAGAGAAGGTCCTTTGAAGCTATATGATAACTCATCATTTATAGATTATCCATGGAGATGGATATCTATTTTCTCTCTTAATTTGGGCTTCTCTATGAGCATAAATACTTGGATTCTCTTTACCCTCTTTATTTTGAGTTGAGATGACTGTTTCTATCTCTATTACTCCCTTTTTTGTTTTTGGGGCATCCTAATAGGTATCCATATACTTACCCCCACATATACTTTTCTCATAGGTGTTTTGTCTTATGTAGATGATAGGCAGATAAGTGGTGACTTTAGAGAAGCATAACAGTACTCAGATTTGATGGCCATGTTTAGTGGTCAACCTTGGAGATTCTGTGTTGAGATCTCTAATATATTTTTTCCTAGTTATTGTCACATTCAAAATTAATTTCTAGGTGGGAAAGTATTTTTACCATTAATATCATTTTTATTACATTGATTTACTTTTATGTATTTCCCAAGAGGTTTTTCCATGCATAGTTTATACTCTAGATGTTTAGTATTTTATTATATCTTTGAACTGTTGCATGAAGCTTGTCGTGTGTGTGTGTAGGTACTTTAGGATAAGGCCTCCCATTTTAGTGTTTCACCTAATCATAACTTTTCGTTATCCCCCGACCTATTGTTGGTAGGCTATGGGTGTCACACTTGGCTTACAACTATCTAGGAGATCCTCGATGGTTCGAGTCATGGCAGAGTGGTATCAGAGGTGGTATTTCTCCCCTAAGTCAATGTTTGGAGTTGTACCTTGTTGTGGGTATTAGTTTGGTAACTTAGGGAAATGATATTATAGTGTCTCAAGTGTATATTTAACTTTAGGGAACTGAGTTTTGGTGTATCTGATGACATATTCATTAACTAAGACTCTAACTATTAGCTTGCTGAATCAACAATCCAAGGCATCAGTTACATGAAAAAAATTGTGTATGCATCCTATAGGATTGGGTATTTTTAGATTCATGTCCTTATTGAGTCCACTCACCAAATAATATCTTATAACCATGGAACATATTTTCAAATTTTAGTAAAAATCTATGATAAAAACTAGATAGGTTGTCAATGTAGTATCATGAGGAAGATCAGTTGAGAGATGAAGCCTCAGTTCAAGGAAATATTAATGAGGTGTTTCCCCTAGTGGTCCAGATGAAGGATTGACTGTGTGTTGGATAAATTATAACTTTGGTAGGTTAATATTATGATACAAACAATCATAGTACGTTATGAAAGTTACAAAAATATATTTCATTGAGGTCTTATAGTGAAACAAACCCATATGAAGCAGAGGATTGGATCAAGGTGGTGGTCTAAGTTTTCAGGATTTTTTGGACCTTGACTAGTCAGATAGTTGTGGTTGCAGAAAGTCTTCTTCATGGAGTAGTAGGGTGTTTCTAAAGCCCAATTTCACATACTCAGGATGAGATGACTCTCTCATGGTTAGAATTTCAATAGTTTTTTACATTGATCATTACCCTTTTAACTTATGATCTATATGGGTTTAGGAGTTTCCTGAGGTGAAGTAGGGTGATATGTTAGTTGTGAAGTATGTCATGAGGTTTACCAACCTCACACAATACTCCCTAAATACGGTGAAAGATGGATATTCCCAGACCTAGAAGTTTGATACGAGCCTTCATAGAGACACCCATTCTAGTATAGTCTTCTTATGCATCCACACTTATGCTAGAGTGTTAGAGTGATCCTTGATTACAGAGATATTCTTAACAGGGGACACATGGATAATGGAGCTAGAAGTGTCCATAATTCCAAAATTATGACACATAGATATGAAACATAGGGTTCTTATATAGGGTCCAGTGATCCATAAGAGGAGTGAAGATATTCTTATGCTGAGTGAGGTCATGTGGATCATAATTTCATAACCCAACATGTTGAGTAGGGTAGATAGGTAGTGTTTGGACCACCACAAAAGATGAAAACCATGATCATGGATATCTAATACATAGTTAGGGAGGTCCATAGGGAGGGATTTATAATAGAGGATCAAGTGGTTCTCTAGAGGGAGGATTTATAGGTGGAAGAAAGCACTATGAGCTACTTCCACCACCACCACCAAGTGGACTATTCTTATCATGACCTAACCCAACAGGGCTTGATCCGTGACTCCCCAATCACACCTCCAATAGTCCAGGGGATGGAAACTAGCACCAAGTAGGCTATCACACACATGGAAGGCCTTACATGTACGTACACACCCATTTACACCTCCATGCAATAGTATAGATTTATATATAAAACTTGAAACTAAAATTGATGAATAAAACTATCCCAAACCAGAGTACAAAAAAGTACAAAAGGGGAAAATATAGGGCCCACTAGAAGAAAATTACAAAAGAGTCTAACATATTTAGATAGAGGGGAACACTGTAAAACTCTAACTGGTAAGCTATGTGATACGACTCTGGTAAAAACCCTGGTCAGTCTAGCTACTACATTCTTCCTTCTTTGGGTCCTAGTGGGACTCTCTCGAAGGACCTGTGGTTTTAAAAAGACACAACACGTGTGAGAAAATCCCATATAGGGGTGAGTATAAAGATACTTAGTAAGCGCCCCAAAAATCCCAGACCAAAAAGGGAGTAACTAATAGCCATCAGTTAACTTGACCCAGCTAGAGGGAGCCCAAATGAGAGAAAAACTCCATCTCGAGACCATGCTCAGATAAACATGACTAGTCATATCCATGTCCCTAGAATGTCAATAAAACAACACAAAACATAGGGACTCCTATACATACCCATATATATTCAGTTATGACTTTAAGTCTCATGGTCCTGATTGTATACTGTCTACGATAGCCAACTCGATGGTCTACCACAAAACTCACAAAAATCATGAGGTACCAACCTAATAGACAACAACATGATACTCCTTAAGGCTTGAAGATAGAATCCAGCCTCTAAGAATAAACATTAAGAACAATGAATCCTTGACAGCACACAGAACAAGTGGGTATAAACATCGATAGCTTGTAGTTTATGTGTCAACCTCACCATCCCAGATGGAACTCAGCCGAGAGATGTCGCTCCATCAGAAAAATGAACCAATGGCACAACACAGCCAACCATTGTGGTATCTATCCATGAGGGAATTATTGATGAAGATTCCATGAAAATAGTCACCCAATGACTATCTAAACCTCAGGTAGGGGATCCCACCCATGGTCTACTGGGGGACACTAAGAACCCTAGCTGGAACACCGATCACATATCACACAACAATCCAACTCCTCATATTGAGGATCCCACCCAAGTTCCTCTGGGGGACACTAAAACCCTATCTAGAAACAATGAACAAAGAAAGGGGTATCACACAACAACCCAAATCTACACCAAATCAGCTAGCATAGGATCAACGCTCGTGTAGAGTTGGTCATTCCAATTTTGAGAACTCTGCTAAGGAAAAAATCACGATAGATCGTAAAAGGAAGGATCATATCTTGATACATAGATAGAGGGTTCACACCTAGGGATCAATGGGGTCTCCATCCCCTACTAGATAATCCTGGGTAGATGATTGATGCTCGGGTAAATATTCATCACACCGATTACAAGAAACCTATGAGGGAAATGAAAGGACATGAAGACGATGACATGCCTCTTGGGGTGACACATGCTTCAAATCCACAGAGTCTGCTGTCGAAGTGGATTGAGACAACTCACTCCAGAAAGTGGGAAGTGCCCATGCTGCAAGTATGCAAGGTAGTTGAAGAGGGGTCAAAACCCAGTGAAGAGGGAATGATACCTAAAAACCTCAAAGTAAAGGACTAGGGGGATCCACTCAACCCTACCGGTCTAAATGCCATAAAAATGACTAGAGGGATCCAATCAACCACAATGGTCTAGGTGTCACTAACCCAAACAACCCACAAAACAACACATGAACACCACATATCCTAGGCCAAAACCTAATGGACTACTCACATGCCCAAATCTGACTTCTATGGCACAAAATACCCAAAAACTATAAGATGTAAAAAGTACATGGAGTTAAATTTAGAGTACTCGGTGTGTAATCTAATATCTTCTACTATCCATGTACTTTTACATGGCCAGAACAATATGGGGTCTGCCTGTATAAAACTACATAGTGTGTACTTTATAGTACATGGTGTTTACTATAAAAAAACCATCATTCCATGTTCTTTTTAACAAGGCTAGACACATGACCATGTGCCACTACACAGCCATGTGATACTACAACTCTGGACACACGAACATGACTATGGTGGGGGGATTAGGTTAACTATGTTGTGATATTAGTTCTTGAGATTGTATCTTCAACCAGAGAGTTTAGTGATGGTGCGACAGCTAACACAACTATTCACCAGGACCCTAATTACCCTCTTGTTGACTCGGTATGCTAAGACATTTATTGTAGGTAAATTTGGTACATGAATCATATAGGATTGAGTACTTGACTATCCTTGAGTCAACTCCCCATTGTGGTTGATATATCTACACACACACACAGATATATATATATATATATGCTCATTTGACCATTATACTCCTTGATAAGTTTCAAGATGCTTCCACGATGATATCTAGCCATGATACTATCTATGGTTCATGAAGAAGATCCTATAAGTGGAGTGGCCTTAGTTTAGGATCCATCATATGATCCCCTTCCTCTAGGTGGAAAGGTAGCATCACCTCCACCTATTGAGTAGCAGTTATTCCCAGCAGAGTAGGCTGAGGATGTGCACATGATGAGTGTACTCTACGAGTTCCAGCAATTAGAGATTGTTGAGGTTTCACGGTGATCCAAATCTCCAGGTAGTAGAGATTTGGCTAGAGTTAGTGGTCCGCCTATTTAATCTTGTTCAGACAGCGATGATTTAGATGGTGACTTTGGTAGCCATTCATTTCAACGGAGCTACTAGATGTTGGTGGAGCCTAGTTACTCAGATGCACATTGAGTCATAACTCTCATGGGATGACATCTAACAGCTGTTCCATGAGGATTACTACCCCTCCTACTTATGATCTATTTAGATTCATGAGCTTTTGGAGCTTCATCAGGAAGGGATGATAGTGACATAGTACTCAGCTATGTTTATAAACTTAACTTGGTACTCTTTGAACATTATTCCATGATGGAAACTTCTGATCCAGGAAGTTTGAGAAGGGTCTCCATAGAGAGATATGTGGCAACATAGTGACCTTGTGCATTACCACCTATGTCAGGGTGCTGGACCAGGTACTTATGAAAGAAATATTTTTTTCAGTGGGTAGCCAATTAGATGGAGTTGGTAATGGATGCTACAGAGTTGAGATATCTTCCACAGTTAGTAGGTGTCAATTGGAAGGACCTCGACACAGGAGGACTCTCCATAATCAGACTCAAGAACATGGTCAGGTGCAATATAGAGCACCATGGCAGCCCAAGGAGGGTAGATTTTATTCTTGTGATGGGGGAGGTCACTTGGCATGAGATATCACGACCAGACATGATGTGATTTCCAGGAATATGGTAGAAGGACCGCCATAGTAGAGAAAACACTATGATCAGAGATCTCCCAGGTAAAGATAGGATGGTCCCTGAGGAGGTGGTGTTAACAGAGGAGAAAAAAGAACTATAGTTTGTGGATTATGCTAGGAGATCCTTCCACCACCACTAGGTGGCCAAATTAGGCTCAAGGAGTTGGCATCTAGTGCCAAGGGCATCTGCATGCATGGGATGTTTACGATACTATAGCGCATGAGATAATAAGAGGTATTATCTATGTATTTTATACCTTTATGTTGTAGAAATTTTTAGACACCATGTGAGGTACTATTTTATCCTTGTTTCTTGTTCTATGTGTTACCAGGGTGATGCGGGGCGTCGGTGTAACACTGTGTCAGTGTTGTTTGACGTAACTTTAAATGCATGAGGAAGATGGTTCCTTCCCCACTGAGATGCATTTTTGTGGAATGAGAAAAACCATGAGGGTGAGTCAATGTCACCCAAAGTGGATAGTATTGAGGTGTGGTGGATGAGTCCCTCTGACTTGTGAGTTCATGGTGGGGTTGTGGAGTGGAGTTTTAGAGTAGGTCCTGGCATTTCCAGTGGAGTTTTTCTTCTTAACCTTTTTTCACTTGGGATGTCACTAGTGGGTGTGGAGGATTGTCTGGTTTGGGGTTACTCTCCCACCAAGAGATGTGAATACATGCAGGGTTTTCCACATGATTTCTATGTCTATCTTATTGCATTTGGATGAGTTTAATCACCTTACCTATTTGCTGGTACCTTTGTGTGTTCAACGTCAACCTTGATACAAAAGTTATCAAGTAAAGATTGAGGTGATGGAGACCTCATGAACACGACTATGTGACTCACTACCTAGTACTGGAAGTGGTAGTCCTATCTTTGAGGATGTGGAAACACTACCTTCTGGGAGAGAACTTTTTGGTTTGTTTAGACCACCAAAGTCTTAGGTATGTCTTCACCTAGAGAGACTTGAACCTGAGGCAGCGACACTGGTTAAAATTACTATAGGACTATGACTTCAAGATAGTCTATACTCATAGAAAGGGAAACATTGTAGTATATTCCATTAGCATAATGTCCCATGATCTTCTAGTGTGGGAATCTTTGGAGCAGTTATCTTCCTTGTAGCTGACCCTGGTGGAGAAGGAGGGTATAGTTTTTCTTCAATCAATGGTGTCGACTACTTCACTTATCGAGCATGTGAGATAGTCCTAGTTGCGAGACATTGACTATGAGATCTCGAGTGGCTTATATATCCACAAGTGATGCACCAAATGGATATTCTAAAGGAGGGAATCATGGGATCTTCTTCCAGGGGTAAGCAGTAGTTTCAATCGTGATATGGGAGGAGGTGATGTGGGAGTTCCACACTTCTCCCTTAGATATACATCCTAGTGCGGGGAAGATGTATAGGGATCATTAGTGGTAGTTTTGGTGGTTTGGAATTAGAATATGCTTTGCTGAGTTCGTCTCATGATGCATCACATGTCAATAGGTGAAGGTTGAGCATTAGGTTTCGGCAGGTTTGTTACAACCTCTTGAGACCCCAGAGTGGAAATGGGACATCATATCCATGGACTTCATCCTAGGGCTTCTGTGCACAACTAAGGGCCATGATTCCATCTAGGTGATAGTAGTCCGACTAATGAAGTTAGCACAATTCCTTGCTATCAGAGAGCAGTGTTCGGTGAAGTGTTTGGGGGCAGTTGTATATGCGGGAGATCGTCTTCCTTCATAGGGTGACCTCAAATATTGTCTTTGATCATGACACACAGTTAAATCATGATTATGGAGTGGCATATATGTGGCATTCGAGACCCAACTGTGGATGAGTAAAGCCTCCCCTCCATACTGATGGGTAGACCGAGCGCACTATCCAAGTGCTAGAGGTTATACTGAGGGCTTGCATATTGGTTTTCAGTTGGGGAGGAAATCTATCCCCAAGGTTCATCGACCCATTCGAGATCATACAGAGGTTTGGTGATGTTTCCTACCATCCTACCCTACTCCCACAGCTGGTGTGGATTCACGATGTTTTCCATGAGTCACAGCTGAGGAGGTATGTGCACTCTATGCACGTCACCGTTAGGAGCGAACCATACATGGATGGACCATCCCCTTGGTTCACATGTTGAGGCAACACAAAGACGTGCATGATAGTTATTAGGAGTAATAGAGCCAAGAGAGATCACAGTATACCAAAATTTTTCCCTAGTTTTCTTTTTGCGGATGAAAATATTGAAGGTTGGAATGATGTAGAGACCCAGTTTTTCCTCGTAAGACTTTGAAATATTTCTACACATATTTTTAGAGATAGGCACTGAGATAGAATGTGATTACAAGGATTGATGTGCCTAGAATAGATTTTAAAAATATATTAAGTACACTTTATACTATGCATGTGATGGGAACATGATATGTGTTAAACGATAGCTCATATCAGAAATATGAAGGCACAGTTGAGTTTAGAGTGTGATGTTAACCCTAGGTGGGACAAAACATTTTTCGGCATGGGACTTCCATAGAAAACACCTCAGATAACATAACCATAAATAAAATAATAAAATATAATTATTTTTCTCAGATGTTAATTAAAATAACTTTTGAACAGGGAATCATATTGGAAATATGAGACCACTGTTGGGTTCGTAGCACGATGTTTACCCTAGAGGGGACCTCAGGTGAGAGGGCATGAGAGGTTCATATTTTGTGACTATTGTAGGTTTCCTATAAATAGGATTTTAAGGAAATTATAAAGGTTTTGGATAATTTCCTCCCACAGTCAGTAGAGCTCCATCCTCTCCTTGTGATGGCGATTCGATGCTGAATTCTCAGCATATTATGAGGTGATTGCAGATCCGATTAGATCAGAGAATGGAAAACATAATGAGCGATCCAAAATCCAAGTAGGATTCTTATTTAAGATTCTTCTTTTCCCTAATCAATGTTTTGTTTTCTAATTTTATTTATAATCATTTTTTCCTTTGATTATCATTGCTGATGGCCATACTAACACGACCATCGACCGATTCGTTTTTGGAACCCTCTTTCTTCATCATTCTTCATTTTTATTCATCATTCTTCGACGTCTTCTTTTAACCACGTTGAAATAACATACAATATTCAAGAGAATCATAGATCTATGAAGTTCATGATCCAAGGATTCCAAATCTACGATGATTTTGACTTTCAGGCGTCAAAGGAGGCATAGAAGCAAGCGAAACTGACACCTACTTTTTGTCACATCAAAATAGGGAAGGATCTTCGAGCGGAGCATGAGTTTGTATAGATCTCATCCCAAGGTTTCTAGATCTGCTCCCAAAACAATTTTTTGAGCATCAGATTGGTCCTAGTGGTCCGCAAAAGGGGCCACTGACAAGAGGTGGTTCGACAACGGTCATATCATGGAAGTTCGCGCCAGCTGTAGGAGCTGGTGAGGCAGCCATCCAGGTGCGGGACAATGGTGTGGGGCACGTAGGCGGTGGCGTGGCCAGGATAAGGTGGGGAAAGCATGGAAAGATGAGTTGGCTAGGCCGTGGTCCGACCCAGGTGGAGCAAGGTGGTCGGAGCAGGCTGGTCTAGCCAGAGTGGGCCGGTCTTCAGGAGAACCTTCAAACTCCCATATCATTCAAACTGAATGTCTATTTTATGTTTCGTCTATATTAATGTGACCCTACATCCAAGAAAAACATTTTGAGTCTAGTTTTGGAATTTTATATTTTAGGTTCATGGATCAGGCCCCCAAAACACTCAACAAATAATAATATATTTTTATTATTACAACTTTGACCCACCATAACTTCTGCATATAGCATCTGATCAATGCGTCGTTAGTGGAGTCATGACCCTGAAATTGAGGTGGACATTTCATGGAAAATTCTGAGATCTTAAACTTAAATTGAGGTGTGGGCCTCATGAGGTCTGGTTTGGGCGTTTGTGGTGAAATGTGGCTTTTCACCTGGTTTCCATTTTAGAAAAATGAATAGCTGATCTCGTGTGTTTTTCTGTGATGATTTCAAGGGTGTGATCCATATGATGTGTTTTGGGATCGAGGAATAGGTCCCATAAAGTACCGTTCATGCACAATGTTGTGAAATGTAGTTTCTTCACTAGTTTTCTGATTCGGGCCAATGAATAATCGATCATGTGCCCTTTTTTGCAAGGACTGCAATAGTGTGATCCATTTTGTTATCAATGGCCGCTCGATAAGGCTTGTTGGTAGAATTATATTTTTTCCATTTGGACCAACAACGAGCATCATGGGCTCATTAGACTTTTTGGCCAAATGTGCCATGTACTCTGGGAGTAATCGAGCACACCTAGGGGTAATAGTGCATAGTTTATTACCCGAATATGGCCAGGTATGTAGAAAAGTGATGAGGCAGGATCACACATCGTGTAGGCCCCACCTGCATCGTGTACCACATTATGAATCTTCTACATCTCACATAATCTTCTTTTGAGCTAAGATTTTGGATCGTGAGTATCCTATCCTAGGTGTTTTTTCACATAGAATGTGATGATTCCCTCTATAGTGGATTTAGAGATATGATGCAAGATGTTCTGAGCACGACACCTCTCCTAGGCGATGCTTGATGTTCCATGTGCGATTCCAATCTAAGGAAATGTTCAACAAAAATAGTGGACATGTGATAAAATCAGAGTATTCTAACTGGAACTCTCCATCTGGGTTGGGAATGGGTACTCAAGGAAACTATAGTGGACCCCCCTAGTCGGGCTGGCCATGGGTCCTCAACCTATTCTGAGTGGAACTATCTAGCCGACCTAGGCATACATCCTCAATGAAACTAGATTAGAACCCTCCATCCGGGCAGGGCATGGGTCCTCAACCAATTCCAAGTGAAACCCTCTAGCTGGGCTGGCCATGGGTCCTTGATGACACTACAGTGGAACCCTCGAGTTGGGATGGGCAGGGGTCCTCAACCTTGAGGCACGATCTCTTGACTATGTGGATCAGTGATGAGACATGCTTTGACATAATTCTAGACTCGATGAGTAAGAGGGACACTCTTCCCACTAAGATGCATCCTTGCAATGTGACCTAAAACTATACGGGCGAGGCAAAACCACCCAAAGAGGATGGTATCAAGGTGTGATGATTGAGCCCCTTTGACTTACATTTTAAGGGAAAATGTGTGGGATGCTGGGCATTGTTGGTGGATACTTATTAAACTATTAAAGACTCTTTTACTAGGTTGAGCTGTGATATGGACATCCCCTTACTCTCTTGTTTGGGACTCTTTTATTGAGAACAGGCACACACACACATATCCTGTTTCATCACACACTCCTTTGGTTTTGGTTACTCTCCTTCTAGAAGAGGCGAAGACGTTCGGGGTATTCCATGTGATTTCCGTGTCTAGATTCTTTTGGATTGATGAGTTTACTCTCCTACTATAGGTAGTGAAGACTTAATAAAAAGTTCATCTTATCACTATCTCCATTTACATGTTTTTAGATGAGTTTACCTTCACTCTCTTGTTGGGTTGATTTGTACTCTTTACTGTACATTTTTCTATCTACTGATTTCCACTTCATTTGTATATTTTTATACTCCCCCTTCTACCTTTTGGGGCATCCTACTGAGTATGTTTATACTCACCCCTTCATGGGCTTTACCCACATGTATCATTCCATATGAAAACAATAGATATGTTGATCATGACTTAAGAGGAGCTTTGGGATACATGGTTCTTGGACCACGTATTATGGTCGTTGCTTGGGATCCAGGAGCGAGGTGATCTTAGCTATTTTACTTTTTCAGTTACTGCCAGGTTGTGGCACTTTTCTATTTGGGCATGTATTTTTTCCTTTTTCCTTTCATTTTACTTTACAACACCTTTACTTGTACTATTTAGAGGTCGATGTATGTTTGTGGTTTATATATAGTAGTTTTGTACCTTGTTTTCCTTTCCCTCTGCACTTTTTCATTGATTTGGCTACATTTGTGTGTGTACATGTTCTTAAGAAAAGGCCTCCCTAAGTTTTTTGTGCCTTTGGTACTTGTCACCTCCCTATGGCCTATATAGGTTGGCTTACGGTAGTTGTGGATCAAGCTCCAGTATGGGTTGGGGAGACTCTCGGCTACCGCACCATCTGAAAAATGAACTAATAACACAACCCGAACAACCCTCATGGTACTTCTCCACGAGGTAATGCTCAACAGAGAGGCCACAAAAATAGTCACCCAGTGACTATCTAAACCTCAAGTGGGGGATCCCACCTAGGGTCCACTGGGGGACACTGAGGACCCTAGATAGAACACCGATCACATATCACACAACAAATCAACTTCTTAGGTAGTTGATCCCACCTAGGGTCTGTTGGGAGACACTTAAACCCTATCCGAAAACACCGAACATAGAAAGGGGTATCACACAACAACCCATATCTAGAACAACTTTCCTCGGATATGATCAACACCCATGTAGAGTTGGTTACCACAATTTTGAGAACTCTGCCATGGAAAACATCACGATAGATTGCAAAAGGAAGGATTAGATCTCAATACACAGATAGAGGGTCTGCACCCAGGGCTCACTAGGGGCTGATCGTACCGCGATTCATTGTTTTATTCCACCCTTACACCGCTGTTTTAAACTAGTTTTGTAATGAATATTCCAAATATAATAATAAATTTCACTTTATGTTTGAATAAATTAATTAATTTTAATCAATATTATAATGGTCAATGTTACTTGTTTTTATTATTTCAATGTAGGTGGAGGTGATTTGGAGGGCCCTTGATGAAGTGGAAGAAAAATGGGCCAAAATTGCATGGATCCATGGACATCTGTACACTTTTTTGAATAGTATGAGAAATTAGTGCATCCAAATGGGATGATATTTTGTGGTCCAGTCCAAAATTTAATATTATACATTTCATATTCATGAATACAATCCTGATTCGGCTTCTAAAGGTCCCATACAAACTAATCTGTCCAAGACACCGAATATGCACAAAGTCAAAAGTGGCGTTTTGTATTTTATCAATATCTCGAGCTGTATTTGTTCAAATGGTGCAAAACTTTTGGTGGTGATAGATAAGAAGTGGGGATACAACTTTCCAGTTTTTTCAAAAGGTATATTCGACTGTATAATAGCTGAAAACTTTTCTTCAAGTGGTTTATCAAAATCTAGGTGCCCAAAAAAACTTCCCATTTTGGATATAAAAAGAAACCTTGGGCACCCCATTTGGGAGTTCATCCAGAAGGAAAGGTGCTTCCATTTTGGATTCCCCAAGGAGTCTTCTCAAAATCTCTAGAAGATATGGAGGCTATGGGAAGTGCTACTTCAATATCTTCTTCTTCTTCCTCTCTCATGGGTTTCTAAACCCCTTATGATCACCCAGGGAGGAACGTGATGTAAATCCCAAGCTTCATGTTTGTAATATTTGAATGATATTTTGAATTCCATGTTGTTGTGTTATTTTTCATCATCCCCTATTCTTATTTTATTGATTTATGTACTGGTAAGTCATGCTTAACTCATATGATCATGTTTGGGGGTACCCATTCATGTGATGTTTCACACACCGTTCACCACTTTCTTTTCCTCCTTCCAATTGCGGTGTTTGTGTGGTTCATATTGGTCAATTGAACTCACATAATCACTATAAAGGTAATGTACATTTATGTCATGGTATCACAATGAAATAACATACAAACCTGGACAGAACATCGAGTTCTTCATGGGTTTCCTTGGTGAGTTTCGGTTATGATGTCGAACAAAAATCACCCAATCATCAGCGGTGTCCGGTGAATCATTGTATGTTTTCAACTGAGCCCTAGGAGGTATCCTAGTATAAACTCAGTAAAATTCTGGTTCTAGGTGTTACAAACCAGGGATTAAAAGATCATAACCCTATATCATGAAGTGATGAAGGATAAACATCATGAAAGTACCCTGGGTTGATCACACTTAATTAATATTGTTCATTTCTACTTTGTTTTATCGCTTTCATTTTATATTGTCATCTTTAATCATCAAACCCAAGTATTATAAAACCCCATTTACCTTTTTACCTTCATAATCAGAACCACACTTTGGAATTAATGATCTAAGGCTCCGTCGAGAGACGACCTAGGTTTGCTGCTATATTGCAGAAATTCTAGTTAAAAATAAACAACTAATTTGACGCGCTTGACAACACGATCAAATTTTGGTGCCATTTCTGGGGAGACAAGATCATTTTTTTCTTTATTTACTTTTATTTATTTATTTTACTTATTAATTAGTAATCTTTTAAATACCCCACCACTATTTGATTGTTTTTGTTTTAGGTTTTGTTTTTATTTTTTGTTGTTTTTGGTGTGTTCTTTCTCTCTCTCTCAATCTCTCTCTCTCTCTCTTCTTCTCCATATCCCTCTCTATAATTCTGTATTATAACATTATATTCTCTTTTCACCCTTCTTAAGTGATTTTATCCATATTCAAAAAAAAACTTCACAAATTATTTGCATGACCCGATCTGGTAAAGAAACCCTACTTGAATTTGACCCTGAAATTGAAAAGTCACTTCACACACAAATCAAGGCATCTAGATAAGATCAATCAAGTAACATTGAGGAACCACTTTTGGAACCTCAAGTGGTCCTAAATCAATCCAAAATTGAACCCAATCAAACCCAAGAAAACATGGATGCAAATAACCGAACTTTAAAAGAACTGACCACCCCTGATGTGGAGTACCAACCTACGTACATCCAATATTCTAAGGAAGCAACCAAATTTGAGCTGAGATCAGGTCTCATCAACCTTCTTCCTAAATTCCATGGTCTTCACGGTGAGGAATCTCATAAACACCTTAAGGGGTTTCACATAGTGTGCTCCATCATGAAACCCCAAAATGTGTCTGAGGACTTAATCAAGTTTAGGGCCTTCCCTTTCTCCCTTGATGGTGTAGCCAAAGATTGGATATACTATCTGCCTATCACAATTGGGGACTGGAATGACCTTAAAAGACTCTTTCTAGAGAAGTTCTTCCCTACCTCCCGAACTGCATCAATTAGGAAAGAAATATGTGGAATTAGGCAATCACAAGGAGAGACCCTTCATGAATATTAGAAGAGATTCAAGTGACTTTTCTCAAGCTGCCCCCACCACCAGATTAGTGAAAAACTATTAATCTAATACTTATATAAGGGACTCATTCCCATGGATCATGGAATGATTGATGCTACAGGTAGTGGTGCCCTAGTTGATAAAACTTCTTCCGCCGCTCGTGACTTAATAGCCAACATGGCTCAAAATGCACAACAATTTGGTACACGAGCAATTGCACCAACCCGAGGAGTTCACGAGGTAAGTCATTCTGCCCTAGAAAAAAAGGTAGATACTAAACTTGATAAGATTCATACCCTTCTAAGGCAATTATCTCAAGCACAAGGTAACTCACACTCTAATTCTATTCCATTACATTGTGGTATTTGTTCTGATAACACTCATTTTTCTGACCAGTTCCCACAACTTCAAGATTCATCTGAGTCTTGTGCAGCTGTGTTCCCAGGGCGTCCATTCCAACAAGCACCTACCTTCAAGAAAGAACAATTTAGGCCAAATCCAAATCCAGGGTGGAAAGAACAACCCCAATACCGATAAGGAGGAAACTCAATCTACCCCAAGAAGAATTGGTATCAACAAGGCCAAGGTATGAAACCTTGTTATCCTTCAACTTCTCAAAAAAATCATCCTCCTCCTCCCAAATTTGAACCAAGCCTCGAGGACATGGTGAAAAAATGGCAACCCAGAACCTCCAGTTCCAACAGACCACACAATCGGTAATTCAAGACCTACGAACTCAAGTAGGGCAGTTGGCAAACACCATTAGCGAGCTTAAGATGCAAGGGTATGGACAACTACCATCTCAACCCATTGACAATCCGAAGGAAAAAGTTAATGTAGGTGAAATTACACTTCGTAGTGGTAAATAATCTTCTCTTTCTACTAATTCTACTCAACAGGTATGTCCCCCTCTTGAAAAAACTCTTTCTCCACCCATAAAAGATTCCAATGAAGGAAAAAAAATAAAAATGACAATAAAATTATCATTAAGGATTCCCATGAACAATAAATTCCTCTTCCTTTCCCTCAAATACTCTCTAAATCTAAGAAAAACTTTGATAATGAGATTGAAAATGAAATAATGGATACATTTAAAAAAGTTCAAGTTAATATCCCATTGTTGGATACAGTCAAGAAAATTCCCCATTATGCCAATTTTTTTAAAGAACTTTGCACCCATAGATGGAGGCTGAAGGGGAATGAGAGATTCAACTTGGGTAGGAATTTCTCGGCCTTGATTCAACCAGAAATGCCAACCAAATGCAAGGATATGGGCACATTCATGATACCGTGTACCATAGGGGAGGCCTTATTTTCTGATGCTATGTTAGATTTAGGTGCTTCCATTAACGCAATGCCTCACTCTGTGTATACTTCTCTATAGGTTGGAGAGCTTCAACCAATAGGAATTGTCGTGCAACTTGCCAATCGAAGTACAACACATCCAAAAGGAGTGATTGAGGATGTCCTTGTTAGAGTGAAGAATCTCATCTTCCCTACTGATTTCTACATTCTTGAGATGGAAGATACCTGAACCCAAGGACACGCTCCTCTCATACTTGGGAGGCCATTCCTCAAAATAGCAAAGACGACCATCAACGTTCACAATGGTACATTTTCCATGGAATTTGGTGGAGAAAAGGTAAGTTTTAACATCCTTGAGACTACGAAACACCTCGTTGAAGAGCACTCCACTCTTCCTATCTATTCGATGGAAGTTCTCTCAAACGATGCACACACACACAATTCTCTCCTCAACCCAAACTCTAATTCATTTTTGTTTTCTTCACCCTTGGATGATTTGAGTTTTGATTCATGTTTTGAGTATTGTGTGGGTTCTGAAAAGTGTAAATTTTGTGCTTTAATTGATGAGTGTGTTCATTCTGAGGTACCCATAACCGTCGATGATTCTGCAAATCTCATTTCTATAGATTCTCTATCTTTAGAGAATAAACATGAACATATAGATAGTTTAATGGACCTCACTCCCCATAAATCCCCTCCCTCAATCCAGAAACCACCAGTGCTGGAACTTAAAAAACTTCCTTCTAATTTAAAATATGCATATATTGAGGGTATTGACCAATTTTCCATCATTATTACCAATAACCTCTCTCCACAATAGAAATCGAAACTGCTCAAACTTTTGAGAGAGTGTAAAAAGGAAATAGGATGGACATTGGATGATATTCCCGGGATTAGCCCATCTATTTGTATGCACCATATACTTTTTGATGATGAGGCTAAACCCATAAGACAATCTCAATGCCAGTTGAATCCCACTCTCTTTGAAGTGGTAAAATTAGAAGTCAGTAAATTACTTATTGCGGGGATCATTTATCCTATATATGATAGTAAATGGGTTAGCCCAGTGCAAATTGTGCCTAAAAAAACAGGAATAACAGTTGTGTCAAATGAAATGAATGAATTGGTCCCAACATGTGTGCAAAATAGTTGGTGAGTCTGTATTGACTACCGTCGACTGAATCAAGCCACGCGGAAGGACCACTTTACATTACCTTTCATTGACCAAATGTTAGAACGATTGGCTGGTAAGTCCCATTATTGTTTCCTTGATGGCTATTTAGGTTATTTCCAAATCCATATATCCCCTGAGGATCAATAAAAGACAACATTTACCAGTCTATTTAGCACATGTTCATACAGAAGGATGCCATTCGGTCTATGTAATGCTCCTGGTACTTTTCATCGATGTATGTTGAGTATTTTTTTTGAGTACCTTGAGAGTTGTATGGAAGTCTTTATGGATGATTTCATGGTATATGGATCTTATTTTGATGATTTTTTGGAACACATACGTTCTTTCCTCTATCGCTGCATTGAAAAATAACTTGTTTTAAATTATGAGAAATGCCATTTTATGGTTGAGCGGGGGATAGTTCTTGGGCATGTCATTTAAAATAAGGGAATTCAATTTGATAAATCTATAATTGAATTAATTTCAACCCTTCCATATACAAAATGTGTTCGTGAGGTACGATATTTCTTGGGTCGTGCTGGTTTTTACCGCCGATTCATTAAAGAATTTAGTAAGATTGCACTTCTATTGTCTCGGTTATTGCAAAAAGATTCTAAGTTTGTGTTTGATAAAAATTGTGAGGATGTATTTAATTCACTAAAAAAGAGCCTCAAATCACCTCCCATCATCTAACCACCAAGGTGGGATCTCCCCTTCGAATTGATGTGTGATGCCTCTAACTTTGTAGTTGGGGCGGTTTTATCACAAAGGGTTGAGAAGGCTCCTCATGTCACTGTGTATGCCTCACGTACCCTTGAACCTGCCTAGGTAAACTACACAACCACCGAAAAAGAACTCATTTCTATTGTTTTTTCCTTGGAAAAATTCCGTTCATATTTTCTTGGGTCAAAAGTGATTGTGTTTTCTGATCATGTTGCCCTTCATTTCCTCTTATAGAAACCCGAAGCCAAACACCACCTCATTCGGTGGATGCTCCTCCTCCAGGATTTTGACCTTGAGATTAGAGATAAGAGAGGAGTGGAAAATGTGGTAGATGACCACATTAGTAGGATTTCCCCAACACCGGACCATCATGTTGACTCACCTCTCCCCATTGGATAATTCTTCCCTCATGAGAACCTTTGTGATGTTGTGGACCTTACCCCCTGGTATGCGGACATTGTGAATTTTCTAGCAACATCTAGGGTCCCCACTGATTTTAGCACTTCACAATCCCAGAGACTTAAACATTATTCTCAATGGTACATTTGTTATGACCCATATTTTTGGAGAATTTGTAGTGACCAAGTAGTTTGTCGGTGTGCCCCTGACCATGAGTTCACCTCTGTCTTGACCTTCTGCCACACTTTGGCCTATGGGGGCCACTTTGGCTCTCAACGTACAGCTTGAAAGGTCCTTGACTTAGGAATTTATTGGCCAATTTTATATAGGTATGCTCATAGATTTTTCAAGTCATGTAGTCATTGTCAATTCACAGGGAATATCTCCAAGAGGAATGAAATGCCCCAACAACCCATGTTATTCTGTGAAATTTTTGATGCATGGGGCATTGACTTCATGGGGCCTTTTCCAAATTCATTTGGCTTTGTGTACATATTATTGGATATTGACTATGTATCTAAATGGGTGGAAGAAAAGTCCACCAGGACCGATGACTCTCGAGTGGTTGTTGACTTTGTGAGGTCCCAAATTTTCAGTAGGTTTGGTTTACCAAGATTCATCATTAGTGATCAGGGTTCACATTTTTGCAATCGCAACATGAAAAATTTGCTTTGTAAGTATGGGGTTGATCATAAAGTCTCCACTTCATATCACCCCCAAACTAATGGACAAGCAAAAATATCAAATCGGGAAGTTAAACTAGGAAAAAACGGTACAATCCAATAGGAAAGATTAGAGTTTGCGCTTGGATGATGCACTTTGGGCATACTGTACAACTTTTAAAACCACAATAGGAATGTCACCATACAGAATTGTGTTTGGAAAGGATTTTCACCTCCCATTGTAGGTAGAACACCGTGCATATTGGGATATTAAACAATGTAATATGAACCTTTCAGATGCAGGTGAGCAAAGAAAGCTGCAGATTCAAGAGTTGGAAGAAATTCGACGTGATGCATATGAAAACTCCCAGATCTATAAAGAGAAGACAAAGGATATTCATGATAGCATGATTCAGCAGTGGAAGTTCCATATTGTTGAGAAGGTCCTCATGTAAAATTCCAGGCTTAAGCTCCACCCAGATTTTGCATGAGCAGAGTGGACGAAGTCTTACCGTCAATGGGCAACGACTTAAACACTTCTATAAGGATTTTCCGAAGAATCCGGTGGAGGAAATCCACCTTCTCGACGCATCATACCAATAAAAAACACCAGGTTTTATCCTCCAGTCTCACATTTTCAATTATTTCAGTGAGGACGCTGCACATTCTAGGTGTGGGGGTGGATACATTCCTAGGTTAGTTAGGAATTTTCATCGTTTTCTCCTTTTGTTTTCTCTTTTTGGCCTTCTTTATGGTATTTTCATTTTTCCCCATCAACAATTTCGAAGTTCCATGATTTGGAGACCATAAAGGGGGGAAAGTAAAAATACCATAACAAAGGCTAAAAAGAATATTTGTATGAATTTAACATCAAGGAGTGATTTTTTTAGTGAATTGGTTTTATGTTAATGATACAAATGGTCGTATCTATGTGAAACCTTGGAGATGATTGATGCCCCTTGTGTGAGTAGTTTTTGGGAAAACTATGTCACTAATATCTCCAAAAAAAATTCACCAAATCACAAAGTGTGAATATTTCTTACTTAATATAAGGTAAATATATGTTGGGTTAATATTTTTCAGATTCAAATGATATTTCCATACGTTCGTTCCTTATCCGATCTATTTCATTACTGTTCCAGATTGACCTATGCATGTGTACCTAATGCACAACTATTGTACGCCCTAAAAAAAACAAAAAAACAAAAAACAAAAAAACAAAAAAAAAACAAAAAAATTGGTTGTGTCTTGGGCAGGTCAAAAACCACTCCTCCTCAACCTTTGATCTTATTATAACTATTGCAATTAGTGTCATGAGGAGATCAAACAAGGGTTGAGAGATGAGTGTGAGATTTATTCCAATTGAAACTTCAAAAAAATACAATAAATGAGGGGAGTGATGAAATGTGCAACATATGGGGATATCTAGGTCAGGAGCTTATGGTTTGACTTCTGGGAATGCTTAAGTGAGTGGGTCTTGAAATATGATTGCAAAGGATGTAGGACATGTTCGGTGAAAACTCATTTAAAGCTGAATAATGTTAAAATAACCTATATTTATTTGATAGAAAGTGGAAAGAATAGCCTGGAATGGTTTTCACACACACACATAGAGAGTTAGTGGAATGGTTGAATTTTGAATTCCTTGCTCATGTTGGTGTCATGAATATCTTTAAATTTTATTGTGATATGATTTATGAGACATCCTTTTCCATTTTCACTGGGAAGAACTCCTTGGTGTGGTTTGTGCATTAATCACATTACTTTAATTAAAATTTCCTCAAATATTAAATCTTTATGATTTTGGGAATATATATTTGCATCATTTTATTCGGATATGTGATTTTTCCCAGGGGTGCAAATGTTTAGGTGTGGGGGTGTGATCGTACCACGATTCACTATTTTATTCCACCCTTACACCGCTGTTTTAAACAAGTTTTGTAATGAATATTCCAAATATAATAATTAATTGCACTTTATATTTGAATCAATTAATTAATTTTAATCAATATTATAATATGAAATGTTACTTGTTTTTATTATTTCAATGTAGGTGGAGGTGATTTGGAGGGCCCTTGATGAAGTGGAAGAAAAATGGACCAAAATTGCATGGATCCATGGACATCTCTCCACTGTTTTGAATAGTACACGAAATATGTGCATCTAAATGGGCTGAAATTTTGTGGGCCGGTCCAAAATTTAATAAGATACATTTCCTATTAAGTAACCCAATCCTGATTCAGCTTAGAAAGGTCCCATCCGAACTGATCTTTCCAAGACACCGAATATGCACAAAGTCAAAAGTGTCATTCTGTATTTTATCAATATCTAGAGATATATTTTTCCAAATGGTGCCAAAAATTCAGTGGTGATAGATAAGACGTGGGGATAAAACTTTTCAGTTTTTTCAAAAGGGAGATTAGACTGTCTAATAGCATAAAACTTTTCCTCAAATGGTTTATCAAAATCTGGGTTCCCAAAACAACTTCTCATTTTGGCTATAAAAAGACACCTTGGGCACCCCATTTGGGAGTTCGGCCAGGAGGCAAGGTGCTGCCATTTTAGAGTCCCCAAGGAGTCTTCTCAATATCCCTAGAAGTTATGGAGGCTATGGGAAGTTCTACTTCAAAATCTTCTTCTTCTTCCTCTCCCATGGGTTTCTAAACCCCTTGTGATCACCCAGGGAGGAATGTGATGTAAATCCCAAGCTTCGTGTTTGTAATATTTGAATGATCTTTTGAATTCTAGGTTTTTGTGTTATTTTTCATCATCCCCTATTCTTATTTTATTGAGTTATGTATTGTTATGTCATTCTCAACTCATATGATCATGTTTGGGGGTACCCATTCATGTGATGTTTCACACACCGTTTACCACTTTCTTTTCCCCCTTCCAATTGCGGTGTTTGTGTGGTTCATATTGGTCAATTGAACTCACATAATCACTATCAAGGTCATGTACATTTATTTAATTGTATCACAATGAAATAACATACAAACCTAGACAGCACATCAAGTTCTTTGTGGGTTGCCTTGGTGAGTTTCAGTTATGATGTCGAACACAAATCACCCAATCATCGGCGGTGTCTGGTGAATCATTGTGTGTTTTCGACTGAGCCCTAGGAGGTATCCTAGTATAAACTCAGTAACATTCTAGTTCTAGGTGTTACAAACCAGGGATTAAAAGATCATAACCCTATATCATAAAGCGATGAAGGATAAACATCATGAGAGTACCCGGGTTGATCACACTTAATTAATATTGTTCATTTATAATTTGTTTTATCGCTTTCATTTTATATTGTCATATTTAATCATCAAACCCAAGTATTATAAAACCTCATTTCCCTTTTTACCTTCATAATCATAACCACACTTTGGAATTAATGATCTAAGGCTCCGTCGAGAGACGACCTAGGGTTGCTGCTATACTGCAGAAATTCTAGTTAAAAATAAAAAACTAATTTGATACGCTCGACAACGCGATCAGGGGATCCATCCCCTACTGTATTATCCTAGGTAGAGGATCAATTCCTAGGTAAATATTGGTCACACCGGTTCCAAGAACACTGCTAGTGAAATGAAAGGATGTGAGGATCACATTGGGCCTCTCTAGGCGTCTCTAACCTAAATAACCCAAAAAAAACCTTCAAACCACATATCTTAGGAAAAAACTGTGGACGCCATCGTATTCTACGTGAGAAAATGCTTAGAAAGGACTACTCACATGCCCAAATCTAACTTCCAGGGAACAAAATACCCAAATCCTCTAAGCTGGAAAAGTATATAGCATGTACTTTAGAGTACACATCGTGTACTATAATATCTCTTCCTAGAAATGTACTTTTACATGGATAGAGAAACATGGGTTCTATCTCTGTAAGCCTATATGGCGTTTACTTTAGATTACATGGTGTGTATTGTCCAAAAACCATATTTTCGTGTTCTTTTTCATAATGCTGGAAACACAACCATATGATACTACACGATGTGTTGTCTGAGTACATGGAATATACTTTTAAAGATCCCTTCTTCCCAAAATAAGAAGAACACATGACATGTGTGACTGGTTTACACGCTATGTAGATGGGAAAATCTGATGGGAAATCCCTGTAAACAGCCCAAAACGCCCCCGTTCACCCTAAAATACAGAGATCGAACCATGAGGGGTCCCTACCAGTTTTATATGGGCTCTAAAATATTTAAACAATGCTTAAAAAGGGGGATTGAGACTAAAATGAAAAACCAACTACTTCGAGGGTGAAATACCAAATTTTTGGGTGCAGAACGATGCCCAGGACGTGCTGATTCTTGATATGGCGATGATCGGCGTCAAAAACAGGATCTAGTCACACCTCATTGCATTGGTTCATCCATTGGTCAAAGAGAGTGGAAGAGGGGAACATGGGGATTTGTCCTCCTAAATAACACAAGGGGGATAGGGTAGGGGTATTTATTTTAATTTTATTAAAACAAATATTCACTTAACACCCCGACCCGAATCGCCTCTGAAATAGCACCCAGGGCCTACAAATTTTATGTTGCTCATTGGGTAAACACGGCGTTCTGAACTCAATTGTTGTCTCAGAAAACCGATCCAAGGATCAACCCAGGAGTTATTCACATTTCAAGAGAAACTATGCACAAGTGATAAAATATAATTAATATTTTTAATATCACCCCAACAAGGCTCACCAGCCCTTGGATTCCTATGCCGGCTTAGCACCTGGATTTAGATTTTTTTAGAAATATTCCAAAGTCTAATAAGGAAAAATCCAAGTCACTAAAATTCTATACAAATAGGTTTAGAAGTCAATGGAATAACCAGATTCATGCTATGGATGTATATAACCAAGATACTCCTAATATGATTTGAGGTATGATCGTTGTATTTTCTACTCTTTATCTAGTACTTATAGACAGAGGTGTGAGTCATTCCTTTATCTCCATATCCCTTATGTGAGATATAGAGATTCCAGTTTAGTATTTAGCCCCATAGCTATGTCTATATGTTTCTTCCTAAATTGATTCTTCTATATCACCCATATTCCAATAGTGAGAGTTAGAACACGATGGATAGAGTTTCTCATGGGACCTCTTGGACATTATGATGAAACAATATGATGTTATCTTGGGTATGGATTGGATGACTGTGATGCATGCCCAAAAATACTATCATCATCAAAGAGTTAGATTCCTTGGTATATACGGGATAATATTCTCTTTCATGAGAGAGAGAAAGATAGATCTTATGGATAGGTGTGCGGGGATTTCATGTAGGAAGATACAACCTATCACCCATTAGTTGGTGAGTTTATCCCTTAGTGCTAAATTCTCTTCAGGCATCTATCTTATAGTAGTAGTGGTCAGTTTTATGGGTTTCTTTCCTAAATATGTCTTAGGACAACCTCTACAAATAGAAATTGATGTTTTTCATCAAATTTCAACCCAAAACTTCATTGATATCTTCTACAACATATCAGATGGTCCCTAACAATCTCTGAGGACTAAGGGTATAGTTGGAAGACATTATTGGGAATTTTTTTATTAAAACCATTGTGTCCCCTTGGGTGGATCCAATATTGTTCATGAAAAATAAGGACTAGAGTTTGATGATTTTCATTGATTATCACTACATGAATCAGGTATTAATCATGAACAAGTACCCGTTATAGGGGATTGATGACCTTTTAGACTAGTTGAAAGGTGTAAGTTGGTCTAAAAAATCAATCTTAGGTCTGAATACCAACCATTGAGGGTTAATAAGGATGATATTCCTAAGACAACATTCTGATGTCACTATGGACACTATGAGTTCCTGGTGATGCCTTTTAGTGTGACTAATTCTCCAATTGTGTTCATAGATCTTATGAATAAGATCTTCCTATCATAATTTGTTTGATTATTATTTTTCTTTATTGATGAAGTTAATATATACTCTATGTTAAAGGAGGGGTATGAATAGAATTTGAGGTTTGTCCTAGACTTACTATGGGAGTACTAGTACTAGCTTTATGAGAAGCACTTGAAGTTTCAGTTTTGGATATGTAAGGTTCAATTTCTAGGGAAACTCATATCTGATCATGGTTTAGCTATGGATATAGTAAATATTTATGTAGTTATTTCTTGGGAGCCACCCAAGAGTGTGATAGAGGGGTAGAGTTTCCTTAGATTGTAAGGGTACTACCATATGTTTATATCCAACATTTCTAGGATAACATCCAATTTTACATCCATGAAATAGAAAGGCCATTTGTTTATTATGACTGAGTAGTGTCAGAGAGCCTTTGGGGTGTTAAGGATGAGGATAACAAGTTATGCTCTTTTGAGACTTCAAGAGGAGGGAGTTGAGTACATACTTTTTTGTGATTACTATGGAGATAGTCTTGGTTGTGTGTTAATATAGAGGTAGTTAGTAATTTCTTTTGGGTTGAGGAAGTTGAGATCCCAAGAGCAAAACTACACAACCCATAACTTGGAGTTGGAAGCGATATTCTTCTCCTTCAAGATATAGAGGCACTATCTTATAGGTGAGGTTTTTTTTACCTATAACACTAGAGTCTCATGTACAAATTCACCTAGAGATATCTCAACCCGAAACAGTGGAATTGTTTAGAGTTATTTTAGGGAAATGACTTTGAAAATGTATACACTCCAAGGAAGGGAATTGTGGTGGAAAATTACCCTAAGAGTAAATCCTTATCTTTCTTGGTAAAGGAGGCATTTTTGTAGCTGAATAAGTTATAGAAGACTATAGTGGAAGATAGAGGTGAAACTTATCTTCATTCGATGGTGTTCACTCCACCACTTCAATAGTGTTTGAGGGAGGAATAGTGAAGATACATTGATGGTGAGGTTCTACATGGCCAAATATCATCAGGAGATACACCAAATAATTTTTCTAAATAAGGGGATCACATCATCCTTTCCCAGAGGTGGATGGTGATTTCATTCATATTTAAGGACATGGTGTTGAGGGAGTTTCATACCTCTCCATTTATTATAAATCTATGGTGAAAATATGTATAAGGAACTTCAGCATTAGTTTTGGTGGGATGAAATAAGGATGATCATATCCAAGTTTATCTCTCAGTATCTCACATGTCAATAGGTAATGGCCAGACATTAGGATTCAACTGGTTTGACTCAACCACTTGAGATCTTATAATATAAGTGGGATAGCATATCTATGGAATTTTTAATGGGATTCTATAGATAGTGAGAGGTCATGATTCCATCTAGGTTATTATTTACTAACTCATAAAGTCAAAAAATATTCTTTCCATCCATGAGTAAAGATATGTTGAGGGTTTTTGGAAGTTTCATGTGTAGAAAATCATATGGACTCATGGGATGACCCTGGTGATATTCTCCTACCGTGATGCTTGATTTACATCATGATTTTGGAGGGACCTTGAAGATGATTTTTGACCTAGTTACAAATGATTATGACGTTTCACCCCTAAATGGATGGACAAAATGAGTGAACCATTCATATTTTTAGAGGATATGTTGAAATCCTATGTGTTGGACTTCATCTAGAGCTAGTGGGATCACTTACCATTGGTATATTTTTCTTATAATAACAATTATAATTTTACTATTGGTGTGGCATCTTTCATGGACTAGTACGAGAAACCCTGTAGGTCACCCTTATGTTAGAGTGAGATTAGTGATACTTCCCTTGTTGGGCCAGAGTTTGTGCATATGATAATGGAGAAAGTATAGGTGATCTATGAACATATGAGGATAACCCATAGCTGAAATAAATGTTACATAGATTGATGCCATAGGCCTTTACAGTTTGAGTAGGGACACTATGTTTTCCTAATAGTCTCCCCACGATAGGGATTTTAGATATTTGTACATGGAAGAAAGTTACCCGTAAAGTTCATTAGGCCATTCAAGTTCCTATAGAGGGTTGGCGAGGTTACTTATCATTTGGACTTTCTCCCACAATTGGACATAGTTCATGATGTCTTCCATGTGTCACATCTGAGGAGATACATGCATGATTAGATACAGGTTATTGATTAGGGTGATCTAGACATCAAGTATGTAGCCACCTTCTTAGAGTACCTAGTAGTGATCAAGGAATGATAGGAGAAAATCCTATACCAATAGACCCTTCCTTAGGTTTGAGTGCTTTGACAACATGGGAGCAGGAAACATATATTTTATGAGTGTGAGAACTAGATGTGGGATCCATAACCCTAAATTTTCTTGTATTTTTTGATTTTGGAGATAAAATCCTTGAAATAGGAGATAATATAATGGATTTAGTTTTTATAGTTTGATCATTTGAATACACACACACACATAGATATATATTCCCTTAGAGTTGGCACCATGTTTTTGTGTTGTAGGACCCCAGAATTAATATATTAAAAATATTAGTATATATTAAAGAGTGTCGATGAATCTTTTAATAATAAATGTTTTTACCATTGTTTAGGGCATTTTATGGGAAATATAATTCCATTTTTTATTATAGAATGCGGGTTTTACCCTATGCATGACATAAAGTTGTTTGACATCAGGTTTTCTGTTGAATATAACCATTGGAGGGAATGTTAGGTGACTAATTAATTTGTTTAATTAATTTAATTAAATAACACAAAACCTAATTCTCCTCTATATATTATTCATTATAAATAATCATCCGAATTATACACATAACCCTAGGATATTTGAGAGTAACCTTATTGGAGAGAAATTAATGAATGATAGTGGATTGTGGAGAAACAATTGTTTTAAAAAGGGTTTGTCTTCACCAAAGAAGCTCCTGGATCTCACAAATGACAATGGAATGGACTCTTTCTTCATTATTGATCAATCCAAAGTTGAGGTAGGTCACATTATATCATAATTTTCTACCCTATTTGATTTGATTTATGATATTTTATTTTAGTTCTCCTTAATTACAGCAATTAAAGTTCTTCACATGAGCTCCATTTCTTTTTTGTATTCTAGAACCAAAATTGTTTTCCTTATTTCACATGTGATTCACACCCATATCATTTCTTCAATTCATGGTCATTGACTAGGATCACATCATCGAATGATGATATAACTTTGTTCATTTAATTTTCCCCCATTGTTCATTGTGTTATTCACTATTGGAAAAAGGATTCTTGGTTTGATATTGTTGGGCTGGATTTGTGCGAGATAAAACCCCCATATCCATAGAGGATGTGTGAATGAGTTAGAAATTATTTTTTTTGTGATTAAATCATGATGCAATATGAGATGAGGGTGTTGAAGACAAGGATTAGAAGCTATATCATGGATTTTCATCCATGGGAGAGGCAACATAGAGGTGCGGTGCGATGGGTATGATCTGCACGCAGTACGGGTGGCCGAAATCTGGCTACCAGCAACGTTTAAAGCTTGGTCAACTCTAAATACAAGATATTTAGTGGATTTTTCAGAGTATATAGTGGTGGAAAAGGTGTGGGATAAATGTGTGAAGACTTCTTGAGTTTCTATAAAATCATAACATACATAGTGTGTTATCTAGGAACACACGTCGTATAGTTCCCTTACTATGGAGTCTAGGGTTTTAGGTGGAGATAAATATCACATGTCATGTACGAACCATACACATCGAGTGACCCGATGCTGACATCTTAGAGTGTATCGTAAAAGTACATGGGTATAGACATGACCAGACACATGGGAATGACCAGAGTACCAATTCATGAACATCAATGTACATGGGAACAACCAAAGTGCATGGGAAAAGGTTGAAGTACATGGGCATGGACTGGGAGACACTGGCATACCTAGGGAAGCCAATATATTTCGTGTATACCCTATACATGTTGTGTACTTTTCCCAAGGATTTTCTCTTTGCATATCTCCTTCTTTGATACTCATATTTGGGATACTAAGTAGCCTATCCTGAGTAGTTTTCCACATAGAATGTGATGGTTTCCTGCATTTTTCCTTCATAGATATGAAATGAGGTGTTACGATCATGATAATTTCTTTAGTGATTCATGGAAAATTCAACTATTTAGGTTTGATCATTAGAGAGACACCAGGGCCGATACTCCCCTATCACACTAGGGTGTGGTCCCCTATGCTCTTTACATGAGTAGATTCGGTAATCCCCCATACTACAGAGGGTGAAGCTCCTATATCCATGGAGCAGGTGATCCCCCATCAACAAGATCTAACAGAGAGTGATTCATCCAAGGGATTTAGTGCTCCCTTAGCTGTGGAGAAAAATAGGGTAGCGCAGACCCCTCCACTCAAATTCTTGTGATGTTGCATGTGGTGATCATTATTAGAGTTAGAACTTTGGAGATGTATGTTCGCTCATCATTCTTATATCAGTTTTGGAGATCACGTTTCTCTATTCTTTTGGGCTTATTTAAGATCATACATGTTTGGTTTCTATTTACCCTCTTGTTTTTGGTTTAAGATGACTGTTTCCATCTCTATTACTCCCTTTTTGGTTTTTAGGGCATCCTACTAGGTATGTTGATACTCAAATGTTAATTGTATTTTCCCACACATTTTGTTTTTTATGAAGATTATGGGAAGATCAATAGTGAATTTTAAGAATCATAGTAGTACATAGAGGTGTCGATCGTGTTTGGTGGTAAACCTTGGATATTGATAGCCATGATCAGTAGAATTTTGGTTTTCCTAGTTTTTGTTAGGTTGAGACTTTATTTCTGATTGGGAAATTATTTTTCTCCTTTATAAAATTTGTATTATACTATTTTAGTTTGATGTATTTTCCTAGAGGTTGTTGGATGCATTGTTTATACTCTGGATGTTTAGTATTTTATTATATATCTACACTATTACATTTAACATATTGTGTGTGTGTATAGGTATTTTAGGCTAAGGCCTACCATTTTCAATGTTTCACCCACTCAACAATTTTTGTAGTCCCTTGTCCTATTGGAGGTGGGTTTGTGGTGTTAGACTCAACTTAATACTATCTAAGAGGGCCCCGGTAGGCTGGGTCATGACAAAATTCATGCATGTGAACCAAAAAAAATCAACCCTTACTCCAAGGGTCCCTAGAACCAATTACATTTCACAAAAGGGGTTCTAGAATATGGTTCAATAATAAGATGGTGGCATATTATTTGAAACAATTCATCTTACCTGAGAAAGACCTCCATCAATAATATATTTAGATATAATTCAATGAAGGTCACCAATTATTTAGATTTTATATTGATCTATCAACAAAACAAGAATTATTCATTAATTAATAAAGGAATCCATATATATAGCCAACATAGAATAGATATTTGGCCAATTCCAAAATAAGAATATGATTCAGAATATAATAGATAAATCTTACCTCATGAAATCCAAAATATTGATATAACTTTTCAGCATTGAAGATAGGGGAAAGAGAGGCTTAAATTTTCAAAAAGAGATATCTTTGAGATGTTCTATTCATGAGAGGGCCAAACAATTAGAATAAAGTCTTTAAAAAATGCATTAGATTGAAATTTTGGATGCACCCTTAATAATCAAGACACTTGGGCACCACCAGCTAGCCGGTGTTGGGCCTCTGGTGTGCCTGTAAGAGGTGGGACACCTATGTGTTGGCCGCTGGTTAGCTGGTGGGACCTACATAGCTTCAAGTATTCTTCCACCACTAACTACTAACTAGTGTCTTTGTATAATCTAATCAGGGATGCAATATCAGCTCCGAGATTCTAGTTGATGCCTCTGACTCCTTTGGTTCCAATTTTCATCCCTCCAACACATATATTTATTTTCAAAAACAAAATTAAGGTATGAAAAAAATTAAATTAACACACTCTGCAATTTTTAGGATTTCATAAGGGGGTTATAAACCGTAGCCAATTTTTAGAAATTAGCGATGGTTTTGAACACTGTAATTTTTAAATTGTTTTCTATTAAATAATTATTAAAAAGACTGGGGCTCAAAAGTGTTGCTAATTTATTAAATTCTTAGTGATTTATAAACCCATCTATTTTTTAAAAAAATTAATTTTTAATGATAATAATTATTATTATAATTAACGAGAGGAAAATTTTCATTTTACATCTTTTATTAATTTAAACAATTAAGAGTAATAATAATAATTAAATGTATTTAACACATTATGTATTATATAAATATATTATATATAATTATAATACACTATATAAATGTATTTAATTATATTATAAATTTATATTATATAAATGTATTTAATTGTACACATAAATAAATAATATTTATTTTTGAGGAGGGAATTACAAACTACACACACACACATCCAGACACCCTAGTGGGTCAAGCATAATCCTTCCTCATAAGGATTGGAAAACACCCACTAGGACTTTAACAATTTTTTAGCCTAAAGGACCTCTGGACCATCAACCATTTTCTAGGCCCAATGGACCATTTTATTATTTTAAATCCCCCTTCAGTGAATAATATGACTACAATAATCCTTCTACAATACATGCTACATTCCCCAAATTTGGTGAAACACCCCTATCACCTACAGTACCAATTTTATAGTGCTATAGCACCTTGTAGGAAAAATCATTGAATTGGGGGCCATCGGGGGTTGAATCCCTAACCTCATGGATGCCGATCAAGAGGTGGTACCACTTAAGCACCACCTCACTGACACACACACACACACACACACATGAATATATATACATACATACATACATACATACATACATACATACATATTAATATATATCTATATAATATAAATGTATTTAATATAATATTAATTCATAATATTAATGTATTTATCATCGTATAAATGTATAATATACTTATATTTTGTTAATATACATACATTTGTTTAAAAATCACTCTCACACACAAATATGTATTAAACATTATCTAATTTTTATTATTTAGATTTAATTTTTTTTTAATTTTTAAATTTAAATATAAATATAAATATATATGTTTATAATTCTATTTATAATTTAATTTAATTTTTTATTTAAATTTAAATTTATATCTATATCAATATCAATATTTCTATTTTTATATATATTTATATTTAATTTTATAATTATATATATAATTAAATTTAAATTTATATAAATATTTATATTTATATCGAGACCTATACATGGGCTAGGATTTTCATGTTTGGGCGGGAAAAGAGTTGGTCCACTAATTAATCGATTCTCAACGAGGTGACCCAAGCCCAACTCATTTATTAATCAGGCCTTGGAAAAAAAGCCTAATTAAAATCCCAGATAGATTTTTTTGCCTCATTTTTAACCGGGCCTTAAAATATTATTAAATTAAAAAAATATACATAATAATCATTATTTTGAAATAATAAATACATAATAATATAGTTTTCTTTAAAAAATATCATTATAAAACACTTAATTGGGTTGTGAAGGATGCTTATTGAGTCGCTTATTATAGCCCCATCCTAGCACTATTATTAATTGGGCCTTAAAAATAATCTCATTTAATAACTAAGCACAAAAAATTAGCTTATATTAGGAATTTTTATTGGGTTGGGATTACCTTATCGGTCGGGTATTCAGACCCATACACTATTCTATTTATATATATATAAATATATATTTAAATCTATATTATTATACATATTTATATTTGTAATTATAATTATATTTATATTTATATTTATATTTATATTTATATCTATATCAATATTTAATTTTTTATTTTTATTTTTTATTTTTATTTACGTGTTTATCTATACTTATATTTATATTTATATGTATATGTATATGTATATTTAATATATATATATATATATCTATATCCATATATATTTAATTATATATATCCATATCTGTATTTATATTTATTTATATATTTATATTTAAATTATATTTATATTATATTTATCTTTATATCTAAATCTATATTTGTATTGATATTTACATTTAGTTTTAAATGTATAAGTATATGTATATGTATATATATATATGTTATTTATACTTATATTTAGATATATATATATATAGTTATATTTAAAATTATATTAATATTAATATTATATTAATATTATATTAATATTATTATTCATGAAGCTGGGGGCTTGCCTGAGTGGTAATGTCAACATGTAATTTTTCATATGATCATAGCTAAAATCCTAGAAACCTCCCTTGTAAAGGATTTATGGTGCTATTTATAGCTAATGACACAAGTGGTGACATAAAAAGTGGTGCAAACCCAGGTATATTCTAATGTGGGTAGTGATGCAATGCAGAACAGGGGGCCTTTAGGCTAAGGGAAAGGGGCCTTTAGGCCATGTAATGGATTTCAAGTCACTAGACCTTTGGGATATTAAATTGTAAAGGTTTGTGGGGAGCACACCGATCAAATTCTGATTTATTTTATAATAAAAATAAATTATTGATCGTTTTAAGCCACTGGTACATTTTCATTTACAAAATACTAGTGGTGATATTTAAACAACCACTGTTTTTTTATTTTCTTTATAAAAAAATGTCATTTTTGAAATATTAATTTCAACACTTTTTAAAAGGGCTTATATACATCATTAATATAACCAACTTTAAAATTTTTACATTACCAATGGTACTGAATAACCACTGTTAATAGAATTAGACAAACATATTTGTGACAATTTTCCATAACCACAAAAAATCCATTTATAGGGGGTTATAAACACCACTAATGGAGAAAATAAAACCATCTTAATACATCATTTTTATAGTAACATGTCTGTTTATGACACTTTAACTAAGGTTGTGCAACATCCTTCCACCTTATGGTGATTTGATTTTCTTTATTGCACCACATTCCCTCTTTCGAAAGGCGAGAAGCATCCCCCACCATATTTGGTGATGTTGGATCCTTGATCGAAACCAGATGATGGGATTTTGGTTCCTACTATCATGGATTAATACTTAGATCTCGTTACCTAGTCTGGATCTACCTCATAGATTTAAGTCATGTTCATGAAACTCATTCTCGATTCTATATCTAGGTGGATGCCGATTAATTATGCATATTATATCTTGATATAGAATCAACATTCCATCAAATTAGATGGTCATGTTGGGAATGTTTGGGAATTTCTTGATGTTGGTTTTTTGGACACATGTAAATTCTTATCCCATTGAAATCAGAGGCATCTCACATAAGGCATCTTAGGCATGGAACCTAAGGCATCCTGTGTCATCTACAAGGTAGTTTACTCTGGGGGAATAAGTATTCTTGGGTTTTTACCTCAAGAATCCAATTTTTAATTTATGGGGTAGGGATTCGGGATCTGGTCACAAGTTTAACATCTTGTGAAGATGGATTGGCCCCAAATTTAATGTATTGTGAGGATAAGTGGGTTAAAGGTTTAACTTCTTGTGTAGAATGTTGGGTGGTCAAGTATATCCTTGACGGGGGATATGATCACACTTGAGGGTTTGGTCAAGTGTGTCCCAAGGGGGTGGATTTGACACTTGATATTTACTAAATTGTGTCCCCATGGGAGAATATTTCACACATGAGATTTAGTGAAGTGTGTCCCTAAGGGGAAGATTTCACACATTGGATTTGGAAGAGTGTGTCCCCTAGGGGGAATATTTCACACTTGGGATTTGGTGAAGTGTGTTCACTAGGGGGTTTCACACATGAGATTTGGTAGAGTGTGTCCTCTGGGGGAGATTTCACACATGGGATTTGGTGGAGTGTATCCCCTATGGGGGACGATTTCACACTTGTGATTTAGTGGAGTTTTCTCCTAGGGGAGAGTCTCCAACACTTGGGAGTTTAGTAAAGTTTTTCCCTAGGGGGGGAGATTTTACACTTGATATTTTGGCTAGGTGTATCCCTAGGGGGAAGATTTCACCCTTGATATATGGTTAAGTGTATCCCCAAGGGAGAAGATTTCATACTTGGGGGTTTGGTGGTGATGTTGAGGTGTAAGAATTGAACCTCAGGGAGGTGTCCTACATACCCTGTTTAAGAGATATGGATCAATACCCATGTATTTTGATACCATAGTTTAAGTACATGTGACAATACCAAACCATGTAGATTAACATCATGCAGTAAAGATGCTCGTGTCTTAGAAGGAGCGTCAAAAAGAGATAGTGCAGGGATTACACATATGGGATGCCTAGAGTAGGAGTGCATGGGGGTGATGGGCTCAGTCCCGAATTAGATTTCCATGTGGGTGTCCTCCCTTGATGATTATACACAGGGAATCTCATTCTCATCGCACGAGTTAAGACTATAGTTTAATTTCATGTATTTAGGTAATTATCATGAAATTTAACATTTTATGGCTATAAAGTGGAGCTAGGATGTTTTACATTGTGCACCATGAACGTGGATGGGACTTACACTCTATGGTGGGGGCATGTCAAGGTGTGAGGAAGATACAACAAAAGAATTCTCTACCAAGATAGGTAAATTGTTTCCCTCAGCGATTCCACCTTTAGAGCTTACATTTCCCCTACTCTTTCACCTTTAGGTGGGACATGGAATAAACATTTCCATGGAGGAGTGAAAATCTTGAGGAATAGTGACATGGTTCCTATTATTAGGATCAAGACGGATTATGGAACCTATTATTATGAAAAATGGTATGAAAAATATCCCATTAAGCACTTGAATTAAAGTGGGATGAAACAAAGTTCAATGGTATTAGTCGAAATGGGATTTGGGGTGAGGTTGAAATAGTTCTGTATTGGTATAGGGACCTTAAGCACTCAAATTTTGTGAAATGCTATTTTCTAAGAGGAAGAACCATGGAAAGTTATAAAGGATGAGTTTCACAAAAGTTGGAGCTTCATAAATGTTAAGGGCCTCTCGAAGGCCATGGGACTTGTGAAGGAACATGTTTCACAAAATAGGGTGACCCTATCTCAGGGTGATGTCTAGGTTCCCATGAGGTTAGTTTGAAGAAGGATAATTATTTTATGAAACCCCAAGATCCATAAATGTATTTATTCTTACACAAAAGTCATAAACCTTCATAAAAGGAATCTCTACCAAGGGTTGAGGTTTTCAAAAATATATGGGAGGTGGTTTTTCAAAATATGGATACCTTTGAAAATATATCTCCTATCTTACTCATGAAGCTTCTAAGTTTCATGAATTAAAATATTTTCTCAAAAGTTGACAAGTCACCCACCTGAAAGTTAGACATGGGGAGGTATTTATAGGCCTTGTGAAGGAAACGGAATCAGTTTCATGAAATATATAGGCTTCCACAGAATATTATGAGATTATTTAAGTGATAGGGTCTGTGAACTGGTGTTATAATGTGTGGAGGTTACAGCCTCATGCTTCGCGAATTCGAGGATTTCCAGGAATGGGAGTTATAATGTTTGGAGGTTACCACATGATGCATTATGTGACTCATGACTTCCTTGAACCGAATCCACTCAATAAGCTTTTGAAATTCATGAAACAGTCCAATAAGTGGATGTTTTGGGCCATTTTAGCTTGAATTTATTTTGAACTGGACTTTACTTCCTTGACCTCTTTCACTAAACATGTATTTTGGCATCAAAATTCCCCCCCTATAATTGGATATGATGAGGGAATGTAGGATTATATTCTGAGGAAAAACTGCTGAAAGTTGGTGATTAAAAACCCTATTTGTAAAACTATGTCTTCCCTGCACCTAAAAATAGAGGTGGGGTCCTTGAGGGGATCACAATCCTTTCAAAAAATATAGGACATTTCTCTCTTTTCACAAAACTCAAAACCTTTGTGAGAATTTTTTGATTTTGATCCTCACTACTCGCGAAACTAGTTTTTATGTGAACCGCATCTCTATGAGCCTAAAAACTATCAAGAACACAACCTTTATGAATATAAATTTGTGAAACACTTCCTAAAACTTTATAATTATTGGATAAAATTTCCATCAAAGATGATGGATCTTCTACTATTTAACGAAAGAAGATGGCTGCAAGTATCATGATTTGAGAGAGATTCCAGAGTGAGTCAGATCATGGTACACTCACAAAATTGTTGACAGAGGATTATCAAGACTATCCATTATGCAGGAGGCTACCATTGTATAGTTTCAGGATAAGGAAAGATATGTTCATCCCTAGTACCCATTACGATGATCCCACCTACTGGTTTAGAAGCATGCGTGGACAGTACCAGTGGAACATGGATGTTGGAGGCCATATTATGAATGAACTTGCATCTCTTACCACTTATACACTATGAAAGTATGTGAAAATATCAACAAAGAGGCTTTGGAGGTAGAGGCATATCCTCCTCAATACAATATAATCCTCAAGTTGGGTTTGATCAACCATCTAAAAGGGTGGACAAAAGTTTGGGACTTTCACCAAGGTGGTAACTTCATAGAAGAATGGGACTAGGAATACTGGGTATGTCAATCCTATCATAAATTTAATACTCAATTGAAGTGTGTCAGGATTTATGTGGTAGAATAAACCTCATTGTTCCATGTTTACCGCCACCAAGACATTATTCCATAGTCGTTGAGTAGGTGGTCACCAGGGACTAACACATTTCATCTAAATCATGGGGAGGTCAGAATTAGATTATGGGGCCTCTACCACATCTCCAAGATCCCTATATATGGGGTAGATGTATAAAAAGTTCCTATAGGAGGAGGATGTATGAGATGACCAGGAAAATATTTCAGCAATCATAAGGGTTTTTTTTCACTTAGTGTTGGGAGAGATTGACCACAAGTAAGTGATAAAGGAAATCCATTTCAAGAAATGGTTTAGTTACTTTATGAATGTACTAGTGGACATATTTTTTTGGTAGGAAGGCTTTATTACCATGATTATCTATGGGTGTATGATCCTAGTTTAGGATATACACATGGGGGTGAGGTTGAGCACCCTCATTGTGGTGGCAATGTTGGCGAGGAGGAAACACATCAACCTAGAAGTCCATTTCTTGGTGAAGTTGTACAAAGTGTTGTGCCACATCATCCAAGGGAAGATCCCCCCCATCATGTGTATGGGACCTTCCATTTTCTATATAGATGGATTGATGCACACATGGGGGATATGATTATCTGAACACTATCTACCCTCCCATTACATATTTTAATCCATCGATCCTTAACATTTCTAGGAGTCGACCTCTTACCTTGGGCTTAGTGGACATATTAATAAGGATTGGGATAACATACCACTTCATTTTACATATATTTCTTCTTATCATAGGAATAATGACCGACAATGGTATAGGGCCCATCAAGAAATGGTCATACCTCATGGATTTTTGAGGTGGTGTATTGGTGGAGAGGGAGGAATGCAAGGAAATTTGGATCTGTATACCCCCACACCATTTTGCATAGTAGTTATGGTGGCTGACCCCAAAGGTGTATACAAGTATATGATATTAATTCCACCCCTCAGTCCTCTAATATATGTGGTTCATGTTTTTGTGTGAGGAAATTAAGGGTAGGAATAAGCTATCACAACTCGTTGTTTCTTATGGGATCATCCATGAATATGAACTACATTGGGAGAGTGAATATACCATGGAAATGTTATGGTGGTGATTCGCATGGGATAATGATTAAGAAGGGGTCCCATAACCATGGGTCTGATGGGAATTGGTGAGCTCGACATGCCATAGAGGTAGAGTCAGTCCAGTGGATGGAGAAGCGACTTTACAGTCGATAATTCCTGGTGCTTCGCATGTGGAAATTGTAGGTAGGGAGAAGAAATAGTCCTGATTCTCACTGATAAGTGGATTTAGGAGGAAGGTGGATCCCCTAGTGTAGTTGTGGGGGCACACATCCAAGGTTCAAGGAAGTGACTACATCGAATATATTTTCCAAGTGAAGCTATTTTTCCAATGCTTGGGAGAGTTGGGGAATCCAAAATCTGATAACCTCTCTTTGTGGGATATATGAGCATATCCATTCTAAGGGAATATTCCTCACCAATTTAAGTCATGTGAGGGAATGTTTCCATGTGTCCAATTATAATGTTATTTAATACATGGTAGAGTTGAAAGGATTGACCTATTCTCATGTCATCACACGTTCCTTGATTTATTGAGTAAACGTGTTATCAGGCATGAAATATTCTATGGGTTTTTTATGTACTGATTATTTACTTATGTGGAGAAGGGAGAAGGATTAGAGGAGTCCTAGGGGAGAAACTTCTGTCAGGACTCCCATGGTTATGAGAATCTTTGCATCAATCAGGTAAATATTTTGATCTTGTGTGTCTCAGACACTACCAAACCCCCAAGATTGCTACCTAAATAATCTTTTACTTGTGTAAAATCAGCATTCATGGAGGAGGGGGTTCATGATGAACCTATGTAATTTTATAAGGGATCCCCAACCATTTAGGGGGGGGGGTGTGGTTCCTCTTCTTCATTTCATGGTCATAAGAAGCCAACTGCCGATTGATGTGGTGCCTGCAACCAAGGAGAAATCTACAGGGGGAACACCATTGACATGGGGATTTGTTGAGAATCTTTACAAGTTTCTCACTGAGTTATACCATTCTTGTAAATCCTTTCCACTTTTCACCTTTTCCTTTATGGTTTTTCCTTCCATAATTTACTCTCATCTAAGCCTTCTTTTTAAACAGTAGTTAAAATCATATTTGGAGCTCAACTAGTTGTGGTGATTCTTGAGCCTAGGAAAATAACGAAGGAATAGGTTTCACCTTTAGTGAAGGTGGTAGAGGAGACTGTGGTGGTTGGGATTACCACCGAAGTTCCATAAGATTTGGATGATTGATTTGAATCCTCAATGGAGGAGGTAGAAATTGTTCTAGTAACAGGGTTATTTGTGGGGGCTATGATGATTGTTCCTATCTCAGAAATACCGTTGGTGATAGCTATTGGACATGAGGCCTAAATGAAGGTGGTCAAGATCATTCCATCAATGGTGGTGGTCTAGGATGTTATGGTGGACGAACCTACATCATAAGTTCCATATGAGGTGACTGGGGATCCCACAATTGATGAAGGATCTAGATAGAACATGTTTCCCCTAGACTTAGGACTTAGTTTTCCTGAGGTCATGCCAAGAGATGACCCTAAATTGATGTGTTAACGGTATTCCACTAGTATGATCCTTCTCTATCTGAGGAATTTGAGAATTCTATCTTGGATATTTCTGAGGAGAACTGAGTTGTCTGACGCATGAAGTGTATGAGTGTGTAGAATTTCATCACTCGCACTTCACTGGATGATCTTCCAAATTGGGTGGGATCTATCCTCTATTGGTTAGTCATCTTGGGGACTGAATATGTGGATTCTAGTGGCCTCCATGCACTAGCTTGAGACTTACTCATTTAATAGTTATGTTCCAAGTTGTAGGAGTTTGATGTCGCCTACCACAAGAAGAAGATTTTGGTAACTTAGGCACTCCATGTGGCTAAATATGAGATTTATAAACTATAAGAGAAGGCACATGAGCATGTGAATTTTATTACTTATTAAGAAGATATAATTGGATAATTGAGGCCTTATTTAGTTTTTGATGAGGTTAAGGAACTATAAGTAGCATCTTTGGGGCTTAAGTTCTATGTCGAGTAGGTTCAGTTGCAAGTCAGGTCTGTAGAAGTTCACTCTGCCACCGAGGAGGTGGCATTAAATATGGAGGAGAGACAATAGAATATGGAGGCCCCTAAATAGAGGCTGGTAGATATCGAATTCTTAATCAATGGGACTAAGAACTATAGTGTTTTACCTTGTCTAGAAATAAATTAGAGTCTCCAACATTTGGATTCCCCTTAAAAAAATTTATAATGGTTAGTTTAAACTTCTTGTATTATTAAATGTGTATTTTCACTACTTCTCAATCAAATCAAAAATATAACTGACATTAGATCCCTAATCCAACGTGATTCATGCTCAGTGTAGGAAATAAGGGGAAAATAAAATATTTATCATTTATATGAGTGTGCGAAATGAAGTTCGAACACTCAGGGTATGAACTTAATTTTTTAACACCAAGAGTGTCTTGACTAGAAAAACTATGAATGGAGGACATGGATATCTGTACAGCAAAAAACTTTTCCCAATGTGCGTAGGCACATGAGTGGGGTAACCCATGGGTTTTTTAATTCTATCCAAACAAAGTGGTGTGATGGGGATCATTAATCATGATTCATAGGATCTGGAACACAAAGGGGATGATGTGATGATAGAAGAAGATTATTGACCATGATTAAAACACAGCCCCCATTTACGTTTATGCAATGATGGGATAAAAAAATGAAGGTCAACCATTGACCATGTTTTAAACATAAGAAATATCTCAAAATTTATTTATAAGAATTTCTAATTATGTACACAGGATGATAGGTGAGCCAGTGAAGCCAGACACCATTTCCATTAGAGTGTCTCATCTAAACATGAATGGTTGATGGAGATCCAAGTCAAGGGAGACAAAAGTGTGGGATTGAATTAATAGAAAGTTAAAATGGATTTCAAAACTCTTGAAATTACCTCATTATGTCTTTACACTCATTGTGTAGGTGTATTGGTTTGAATAGCGGTTAGACTCATCTTCCTGGGGGAGCGTCATCTCGGATGTCGAGCGAAGGTCAAGGAACATGAATGAAGTGGTAGATGACTGGCACCAAAGTGGGAAAGGGGATTATTAGGTGAATAATTAAGAATATTTAAAGTTTTATGTATTTAAATAAGGATTATAGACATGAATTTTATCTTCATACTGTCACGACCCGTCCTCGGGGCCCGTTCCGTGACTACCCCAAGCCCGCCTTCCATAGTCCAGGGGCTGGAGACTAGCACCAAAGGCGTAAATCCTGATAAAAAGGGAAAGGAATTTCCTTTTATATAAGTAAACAAAACAACAAAGTATACAAGTGAAGTAAGCACTAAGTAAAACTGAGTACAAAAGTAAGTGCTGAAAAGTAAATGAGCCAGTATACAAACCCAACTGAAAGTAAAGTACAACTGAAAAGGAAAGTACAACAACATTAAAGTGAAGAAGAAACCACCGAGTCGTTCTCTGGGAATCCCACCTGAAGGGTGGGTACATATGGTCTCATCGACACCTCGGGTCCGTCCTTCCGCTCCGTGCATGCCTCAATAGGTGGTCCACCTTCGGGTACCGTCCATCTCCATAGGACTCCTCCATGATTAGTGTTGTCCGTCATCTGCATCCAACACAATGTAGTGCGATCAAGCCCATGCAGGGGTGAGTATACGATACTCAGTAAGGACCCTGAGACCCCTGAAGGTCTCCCAGAATCCACAAAGGATAAACCACAAAGGAAATATACAATCACGAAGTATCAACCAACTCTACTTAGGTGTATTCCCATACATATACCTAAGTTATCAATCACAGTTCGACTCCAGCTCCCGAGACCAAGTACAAACTATTCCACATAGGAAATAAGTCAATCACATCAATGATAATTATTGAAAGTCAAGACTCAGCTCACACAGGTATACATCTTTCGTATAGCGATAGAGATGATCAGATGCAGCCACTGATTCATCTAAGCTATCGGACCCACATAGGATACAGGACCAGCTAAGCTGTCGGAACCACATAGGATACAAGACCAGCCACTCTACCAGACCCACTTAGGATACAAGTACAGAGGTCAAACTGCTGGACCCATGTAGGATACAAGAACAGTAGTCATCACTGTCGAACCCACAGAGGATCCCAGAACATATGTCATCGCCGTCGAAACCACGGAGGATCCTAGTACGGATGTCATCACCGTCGAACCCATGGAGGATCCTAGTATGGTAGATGTTATCGTCGAACCCACGAAGGATCCAAGTACGGTAGTCGATGTAGTCGCAGCTAGCTCTAGGGTTCCCGCACACAGCACGCTCGATTCCAGGAGGGTTCACTCCTCGAGGAAGGGGGTTCGATACATCAACTGTCATGAAGTCTAGAGTTGATGTATCCCAAATTTCTGTCTCGTCAAAAGAAACCCAATGCGACAGATGGTGCGTCAATCGGACGCCAGGTCTGAGAGTTATTGGCTTTTACATTCCAAGGGACCGGTTGGTTTTTAAGATAAAACCAACCCGACTGAACTCTAGATGCATCCAAACCTCAATTGGAGTATTCCAAAAGAACCATATCATCAAAAGGAATTCAACATAGTTGACGGCACGTCAATCGGACGTCCGGTCCTTAAGTTATAAGCATTTCCGCTCCAAGGGTCCGGTTGGTTTCGGGTTCAAACCAACCCAGATGTACCCAAACTTTGCCGAAACCTTGAGTGTAATATACCAAAACGACCGTCTCTACCAAAGGGTTCCTACGAAACAGACGGGGCATCGATCAGAGGTCTGAAGCTCAAGTTATGGTCAAAAGACCAAAAAATGATCCGAAATGGGGGGGTCTGGGCCCGGTCCAACCCAGCCCAACCCACCCTGGGTTGGCCCAAGCCGGGTTGACCTGACTTGGCACAACTGGAAAAGCCCGGTCCACGTGACCCGCCCCAGCCCAGCTGGGGGGGGGGGGGGGGTGCTGGCTCGGCCAGCTAGCCGAGCGGGGGGCACGACCCCCTATTCCATGAACGCGGTGCCAGGCTAGCACTGCTGTCTCCCCAGATCCCGCACGACCGCGGGATCCGCCACTCGCCGCCGCGGCCGGTGCCGTGGAGAACTCCTGCCAGAGGCGCACCGGGGCACCGCCGCCTCTGGCTACCGGCGACCCGTGCCACCAGGGTCTCCCGCAGGCCACCAGAGTCATTCTCGTGGTCCTTTTTTGCTTCCGTCTGCGCCTGCGGTCATCTCGGGATCCAAACTCCACTGCGAAGGCATCAAATCACCGTTTCGGTCCTGTTTTGTCATCTCCAAACATCCCGCGCATTAAGAAAAAAATAGCGGTGGGTCCGGACTTGTTCGTTAGTCCGTACCCACCGCGTTAGTGGTTCAAATCATCACCCAACAATTAAACGCCATATTCGAGAGTATAAATCACATAAATGAAATATACAAAATTCCCCCTACCTCGAAGTTGTTGTAGAATGTCTTCGATCCGTGGAAGACGAGCGTCACGGTAGACTGGCATCACGGAAGAATGATGTCGTTCCGGCAGCGATGGAGGAAGGGTCGTTGTCGTAGGCAACATAGGCTCCTTGATGTCGAGGTGCATCCAAGGAAGATGCGTCGTTGGAAGAAGTTCTTCACGTTCTTCACCGGGGGTGTTCTTCGTTGAAGAATGGAGTTCTTCGTCGATGAAGGATCACCTCTCCAGAGTCTTTTTCCAATATATTTTCCAACAAAATAAATAATAGGCTCCCCAATTAATAGAATTGTTATGCAATTCATATTAATTCCAAAGCGATGCCAATTAATTTAACGCTAATATTAAATTAATTGGTTGGCACATTTAATGGGATGAGGGAGGTAGGAAGGTTCCACCATAATGAATATGTGGAGTTGTCAAAGTAAACAGCAGGGAATTAATGGGGAGTTTGAGGAGAGTTATTGGGGGTGAAGGTTGGGGCTCGTACGGGCCCCACCTCACAAATATCCACACTTGGGAGGAAATAACCAATACACAAATAAAATTTTGTACCACACAATTTTTATTTAGTTGAAGATTAAACCCCAAAAATTAACTTTTGACGCGCATAAAATGCAACTGTGGTAAAGGTTCCCTTAAGCAAATATCGGCGCTGTGAGTTCATCGGTGCCCTCATATTTCAATTCCGAGCACCACTTCAAAAGATAGAAAAACCTGCTCGTTTGTTCACTGAACGTACCTGAGATAAACTTCAGAAAATTATTCCGGGCACACCGGGCCTCGGAATCAGGTGCCATCAGAAACTGCGTTCTCGTAAAATTACAAAGAATTTAAGAAAAAAAATTTCCTTGAAATTTACGGGTCTTTACATTACTCCCACCTCAAGGATTTACGTGCTCGTAAAGCTAAAACATACACTAGGGAAACAAAAAGGGGTACTGAGCATGTATCTGAGCCTCCCGCTCCCATGTGCTCTCCTAAAGGTTCCCATGCTGCCAGCAAATGCACACTAGAGGAATCGACCGTCCATGAAGGATCCGCTCCTGTCGATCCTCGATCTCCACCAGAACCTCCGAGAATGTCGCCCCGTCATTGATGTCCAGCTCCCCATGATCGATGATGTGGGTCGGGTCGTGCACGTATCTCCTTAGATGAGATACGTGGAAAACATCATGCACCCGGTGCAACTGAGGTGGAAGGGCCAGGCGGTAGGCCACCTCGCCTACTTTGTTGGGGATTTGGAAAGGTCCGATGAAATGTGGAGATAACTTTCCACCCCGGCCAAATCTCCGTAGTCCTCATCGAGGTGAGAGCCGTAAGAAAATGTGGTCACCATCCTTAAACTCTAGTGGTCTCCGTCTCCTATTGGCATAGGACTTTTGTCTGCTCTGTGCAGTCTTCATCTGCTCCTAGATGATCTGAACCTTCTCCGTCGTAGCCTGAACCATCTCTGGTCCTACAAGTGCTGACTCCCCAAGGCCAATACAGCACAGAGGTTATCTGCATGGTCATCCGTATAGTGCCTCGTATGGTGCAATCTCGATGGTGGAGTGGTATCTGTTGTTGTACTCAAACTCCACCAAGGGAAAATGATCCTCCCAACTGTGACCAAAGTTGAGGACACATGCACAGAGCATGTCCTTGAGAGTCTGAATGGTCCTCTCTGTCTGGCCATCCGTATGAGGATGAAAGGCAGTGTTCAGGTGTAGCTGCATCCCAAAAGCCTCATGTAACCCCTTCCAAAGCCGGGAAGTAAAGCGAGCATCTCGATCAGAGATGATTGATGATGGCACACCATGAAGCTGTACGATCTCCTGAACGTAGAGGTGTCCCAAGATATCTACCGAGCCCTGCTCTATGATCGGTAGGAAGTGGGCCGACTTGGTGAGTCGGTCTACGATCACCTAGATGGAGTCGTGTCCTCTGGAATTACGTGGGAGCCTCGTCACAAAATCCATGGATATCCCGTTCCACTTCCACTCCAGAACCTCTAAGGGTTGTACCAAGCCTGCTGGTACCTGGTGCTCCACCTTCACTTGCTGGCAAGTGAGGCATTGTGAAATGAAATATGCTACAACCTTCTTCATACCCGGCCAACAATGCTGTCGTTTGAGGTCCTGGTACATCTTCACCACTCCAGGATATACCACTAGAGGGGAAGTTTGAAACTCCCTCAGCACTTCCTCCTACAGTGCAACTGGTACCATGGTACGTCCCATGAAGAGGATGTCGTGCTCTCCTCCTTCATAAAATCCATCAGGAACCTACCCTGTGGAAATCTGAGCACGTTGCGTCTCACAGTCAACATCCCCACACTGTGCCTCTCCGACCCACTGAAGTAGTGGAGGAGTGACTGTGAGAGACTGTAGAAAGGATACCCCATCTCTATCCCTGAAGGATATTTGCAAAGTGGCTAACTGCTCCATCGCCTCTCCAAGTATCTTAATGACCGATCTCCAACTGAGAGAATCATCCACAACATTCCCCTTCCCAGGAGTATAGAATATCTCAAAGTCATAGTCCTGGAAAAACTAGAGCCATCACCGCTGTCTCAGGTTTAGGTCCTTCTGCGAGAAGATGTACCTGAGACTCTGGTGGTCAGATTAGACTGTAAAGCGCTCACCCATCAGATAGTGCCACCACATCTTCAGTGAGAAGACCACTGCTGCTAACTCCAGGTCATGGGTAGCGTAGTTTTTCTCATGCTACCTCATCTTTCATGAACTGTAAGTGATCACTGCTCTATCCTGAATCAGGACACACCCGAGTCCGGTCCCTGATGCATTGCCGTAAAATATGTACCCAACGCCCTCCTCCGGTAGCCTCAAGATGGGCGCACTGGTCAATCTCTGCCTCAGCTCCTAAAAGCTCTGCTGACATCTATCTTACCACACGAAGGTTTTCCCCTTCTTTGTCAAAGCTATAAGCGGTGATGAAACTCTGGAGAAGTTTGGTACAAATCTCTGATAGTACCCAGCCAGACCTAAGAAACTTCGCACCTCCGTCACGCTCCTGGGTGGCTCCCAAGAAAGTACTGCCTCGATCTTCGTAGGATCCACAGAAACTACTGCCTCTGAGATGACGTGCCCCAAGAAGTGAACCTATCGAATCTAGAACTATCACTTCGAGAGCTTACCATAAAGATGGTGCTCTCGGAGTGTGTCCAGTACAACCCGCAAGTGGTAGGCTTACTCCTCCTCAGTAGCTGAGTAAATCAGTATGTCATTAATGAAGACTATGACAAACCGATCGAGGTAAGGCTGGAAGATCCTGTTCATGAGACTCATGAACACTGCTGGAGCATTGGTCACATCGAAGGGCATAACCAAGAACTCGTAGTGGCCATACCGACACCTGAAGGTCATCTTCTGCACATCCTCGTCTCGAACTCTGAGCTGGTGATAGCCTGACCTGAGGTCTATCTTCGAGAACCATCGTGCTCCCTTGAGCTGATCGAAGAGATCGTCAATCCTTGGAAATGGGTACTTGTTCCTTACAGTCACCTGATTCAGGCGACGGTAGTCGACACACAGTCGCAAGCTCCCGTCTTCCTTCTTGGCGAACAAAAATGGAGAAGCCCAGGGTGAAACACTGGGTCAGATGAATCCCTTTCCCTGTAAGTCCTCCAGCTGTACCCGTAGATCACGAAGCTCGAAGGGAGCCATCCGATATGATGGAGTAGATATCGGTGTTGTCCCGGGGTACAGGTCAATGTAGAAGTCTACCTTTCTGCGAGGAGGTAGTCCTGGAACGTCGTCAGGGAAAACGTCCGCATACTGATCCACCACAACAGGAAAACTCAGACTCTGCATATCAACCATTCTGAGGATGAGACTATCCAAATGATGTGTGATTGGCTGCCCTCTCCTCTGCATAAGTCCATCCTGTGCTGCAAAGGCTCCCTTCTTGCCGGTGAAGGCGAACCTGGTCCCATCCACGTGGACACACCGCACTTTTCACCTAATATAGTCAATATGATCATGGACTGTAGATAACCAGTCTATACCCAAGATGACATCGTAAGGACTCGACGCCGCTACAAGAAGATCCCAGCCGAAACTGTCGCCTCCTAAAGTAAGCTCACACTGCCGGCACCAGTGCGTAATCGTCGAGTCTGCTCCCGTATGAGTCTCTAGCTGTAAGGATCGAGCCAATGGCTCCATCGGAATCTCCGAGCTCCGAACAAGGGCAGCGGCAATAAAAGAATGACTCACACCTGTGTCTATAAGAACTACAGCAAGGGTGGAGTAGACACAGATAGTACCTCGAATAATCTTAGGTGCGCCGTGGTCGTAAGCCTCCAATGCTTAGAACTGAGCCTGCCTCTGTCCGCCAGCTCCCTGTGGTGGGGGTGGACCTCCTGGGGGTGGTGGTAGAGCCTCAAAGCATCGTCCACCACCCGCTGCTCGGCCAACTCCTCTGCCTCATCAGCCTGCTCCCTATGGACCGCCACAGTCGAACCGCTACCTCTTCTTGGGAGGTCCCTCCACTGTCTACTGCTTGTCTGCATGGCGGGTTGGGTAGTCAAGAGCCATGTGGCCATGCCCGCAGCATGCATAACATTGTCTACTCCTCATAAGGCTGGCTCTATTTCGTGTGCCCCGCACAACCGATCCCGTATCCTGAGGTCACCCACCTGATGGGCTGGTCCGCTTGGACCCCTACGACATCTATCGACTACCGGCTACAGAAGACTCCACTCCGTGTCGCCCTACGGTGGGTCTCGCCACTGGTGACTGCTCAGCGAGAAAGCTCTTCACTAGAAGGGCTCGCTCCAGCACCCCTTCCTGCGTCGAGATGCTGAGGGGAATCGTCGAAGCCCTGATCTCGTTCCTCAGTCCCTGCTTGAAGGTCCGGGCCCTGAAAAACGGGTCCCGTACCATGTCCGTGGAGTAGCACGAGAGGTCAGTAAACCCCACCGAGTACTGAGCTACTATCATACTGCCCTACCACAGATGTAGTAACTCCTGGATATGCACTGCACGGAGGGTGGATGGAACAAAATCTGAGCGGAAGAGGCTCTCGAAGTCCGTCCAAAGTAGAGATGCCTCGTCGTGCACCTAGAGCATTAGGATCCACCATCTACCTGCTGCTGCATGTAGTAGACTCACGACAAGGATCACCATAAGGTCAGCTGGTGTCCCTACCAATCTGAAGACTCTGACGATAGCTCCAGCCAATCCGCAGTTGCCTGAGGATCCGTCTCTCCATGGAACCTGTGCGGCCTCTGTTTCTGAAACTCGTGCAACACGCTCAGGCAGTGTGCACTCTCCACTTCTGGGGATGGTAGCATCAGTGGCTCAGCGGGTAGGGGTACCGCTGGTGCCTCCGCTGTGATGGGGCCCAGCACTGAGGCCTTGTCGTTCAGTGGGCTGCCATCTCGTACGTAACTCGGAAGCCTGGAAGGATACCTTATTGGGGCCATCCTGAAAAGAAACAGGTGCACCACGGTCAAACAATATACCTGGTGAGCTGACACAAGGTAATCACAAAGAAAACTTTTGAAACACACACACACATAATTAGTGTTTTCGTGCACTAAGTCGGAATTCAGAGGTCAGGGTCCTGGTGTATGGATACGTCGGCCGCCACACCAACACTGGACTCCCTAGACTGAAAACCACACTCAATACTTTTAACACTATTGCTTCACAGAAAGGAAATATCAGAGTCCTAAGTTCTGCAGTAGAACCGACTCCTCTGATACCAATTTTTCATGACCCATCCTCAGGGCCCGTTTCGTGACTACCCCAAGCCCGCCTTCCATAGGCCAGGGGATGAAGACTAGCACCGAAGGCCTAAATCCCGATAAAAAGGGGAAGACGTTGCCTTTTATATAAGTAAACAACACAAAAGAGTACGCAAGTGAAGTAAGCACTAAGTAAAACTGAGTACAAAAGTAAGTGCTGAAAAGTAAATGGGCTAGTATACAAACCCAACTGAAAGTACAGTACAACTGAAAAGGAAATTACAACAGTACTAAAGTGAAGCAGAAACCACCGAGTCGTACTCCGGGAATCCCACCTGAAGTGTGGGTACAGATGGTCTCCTTGGCACCTCGGGTCCGTCCGTCCGCTCCGTGCATGCCTCACTAGGTGGTCCAACTCCGGGTACCGTCCAGCTCCACAGGACTCCTCCACAATTAGTGTCGTCCGTCGTCTGCATCCAACACAACGTAGTGCGGGCAAGCCCATGCAGGGGTGAGTATACGATACTCAGTAAGGACCCCGAGACCCCCGTAGGTCTCCCAGAATCCAAAAAGGATAAACCACAAAGGAAATATAAAATCACGAAGTATCAAACAAATCTACTTAGATATATGCCCATACATATATACCTAAGTTATCAATCACAGTTCAGCTCCATCTCCTGAGCCCAAGTACAACCCAGTCCACACAAAAAAGAAGTCAATCACATCGATGATAATGATTGAATGTCAAGACTCAGCTCACACAGGTATACAACTTTCGTATAGCGATAGAGATGATCAGATGCAGCCACTGATTCATCTAAGCTTTCAGACCCACATAGGATACAAGACCAGATAAGCTGTCAGACCCACATAGGATACAAGACTAGACACTCTGCCAGACCCACTCAGGATACAAGTATAGAGGTCAAACTGCCGGACCCACGTAGGATACAAGAACAGTAGTCATCACTGTCGAACCCACAGAGGATCCCAGTATAGATGTCATCACCGTCGAACCCACGGAGGATACTAGTACGTATTCCATCACCATCTAACCCATGAAGAATCCTAGTACGGTAGACGTCATCGTCAAACCCACAAAGGATCCTAGTAAGGTAGTCGATGCAGTCGCAACTAGCTCTAGGGTTCCCGCACACAGTACGTTCCATTGCGGGAGGGTCTGCTCCTCGAGCAAGGGGGTTCGATACATCAACTGTCACGAAGTCCAGATTTGATGTATCCCAAAGTTCCGTCTCGTCAAAAGAAACCCAACGTGATAGACGGTGCGTCAATCGGACGCCCGGTCTGAGAGTTATTGGCTTTTCCGTTCCAGGGGCCTGGTTGGTTTTTAAGCTAAAACCAACCCGACCACACTCCAGATGTGTCCAAACTTCAAGTGGAGTATGCCAAAATAACCATCTCATAAAAAGGAATTCAACATTGTTGATGACACGTCAATTGGATATCCGGTCCTTAAGTTATAAGTGTTTCCGCTCCAAGGGCCCGGTTGGTTTCGAGTTTGAACCAACCCGTCCATACGCAAACTTCGCCAAAAACTCGAGTGTAATATACCGAAATGACCGTCTCGACCAAGGGGTTCCTACGCAACTGACGGTGTGTCGATCGTAGGTCTGAAGCTCAAGTTATGGGAAAAGACCAAAAAATGGTCTGAAATGGGGGGCCTGGACCCGGTCCGACCCAGCCCAACCCACCTTTGGTCGACCCGACCCGGGTCCGAGTCCGGCCTGGTCCGCGTGACCCGCCTGGGCCCGGCGGGGGGGGGGGGGTATGGGCGCGACCCCTTGTTCCGCAAATGCGACGCCAGGCTGGCGCCGCCGTCTCCTTGGATCCCGCGCGGTCGCGGGATCCGCCACTCGCCGTCGCGGCCGGTGTCACGGTGGGCTCCTGCCGGCGGCGCGCTGGGGCATCGCCGCCTCTGGCCGCCGGGGTCTTCCACGGGCCACCAGAGTCATTCCAGTGGTCCGTTTTTGCTTCGTTCTGCACCTGCGTTCGTCTCGGGATCCGAACTCCACTGCAAAGGCCCCAAATCACCATTGCGGTCCTGTTTCATCGTCGCCAAACATCCCACGTATCAAGAACAAAATAGTGGTGGGTCTGGACTTGTTCTTTAGTCCGTACCCACCACGTTAGGGGTTCAAATCATCACCCAACAATTAAACGCCATATTCGAGAGTATAAATCACATAAATGAAATATAAAAAATTCCCCCTACCTCGAATTTGTTGTCAAACATCGTCGATCCGCGGAAGATGAGCGTCACGGTAGACGGGCGTCGTGGAAGAATGGTGTCATTCCGGCAACGATGGAGGAAGGGTCGTTGTCATAGTCGACGTAGGCTCCTTGACGTCAAGGTGTGTCCGAGGAAGATGCACCGTTTGAAGAAGTTCTTCGCGTTCTTCGCCGGGGGTGTTCTTCGTTGAAGAACGATGTTCTTCGTCGATGAAGGATCACCTCTCTAGAGTCTTTTCCCAAGATATTTTACAACAAAAGAAATAATAGGCTCCCCAATTAATAGAATTGTTATGAAATTCATATTAATTCTAAAGTGGTTCCAATTAATTTAACGCTGATATTAAATTAATTGGTTGGCACATTTAATGGGATGAGGGAGGTAGGAAGGTTCCACCATAATGAATATGTGGAGTTTTAAAAGTAAACAACAGGGAATTAATGAGGAGTTTGAGGAGATTTATTGGGGGGTGAAGGTTGGGGATCATGCGGGCCCCACCTCACAAATATCCACACTTGGGAGGAAACAACCAATACACAAATAAAATTGTGTACCACACAATTTTTATTTAGTTTAAGATTAAACCCCAAAAATTAACTTTCGACCCGCATAAAACGCAACTGTGGTAAAGGTTATCTTAAGCAAATATCGGCACTATGAGTTCATCAGTACCCTCAGATTTAAATTCCGAGCACCGTTTCAAAATATAGAAAAACCCACTCGTTCGTTCACTGAATGTACTCGAGCTAAACTTGAGAAAATTATTCCGGGCACACCGAGCCTCAGAATCATGTTATGTCAGAAACTATGTTCTTGTAAAATTCCAAAGAATTTAATAAAAAAAATTCTTTTGAAATTTACGTGTCTTTACACATACAGTGAGAACAATGCATCGTACAGTTTTTAACATCATGTAATTAAGATGATCCGAGCACAATTTGGCATCGTGTGGCCATGATGTGTGAACTGACATGAAAAAAGGCTTCCCAAATAAGGTGAAAAGTGGATTAAGAGTGTGATAACATAAAGGGGTACTACCTATGGGTTCAAATTAGTAAATTGGGAAAAGAGTTATTAATATCTAGCTTTAACTTTTACTTCAACCTATGGGTTCAGTGAGCACATCCATGTTTTTTTGGGGTCCATAGTGGGCCCCTGCTGAATTTGTACCTCTTTATTTTTATCCCCTTATTTAAAACCAAGTAGTAGGAGTGGACTTATTGGGAGAGTCTAAATATTTCTCAGGATTCCCCTATGAGTTTTCAATATGATAGACATTTGTTCCTCTTTCCTTTGGAAGTTTAAGGTCATACTAGTTGGAACAAAAATTTGAAAGTAGTTTAAGGTCATAATGCTTGGACTAAGAATCATAATTTAAGGTCATAGAGCCTGTACCATGGTGCTTTAAATATATTATGTTCATCATGATTTCACCTGAGGGGTATTTTTGAAGAAATGTTCTTGTGATATTAGAAGATTCAAAACTGATGGGAATGGTGTGCCTAAGAGCCCCTGCACCATGAAAAATAATTTAGGGCAAGTAGCACACAATTTAGGATTATGATGCTTGGTTCAAGGTCTCCATGTATTAAAGGGATGGGTGTGGAATAGAGGATAGGTAACCTAAAATGAATGAGAATCCTAGGAATCTCTTTCACATGGAACATCTTTGAGATAACTTTCACATAGTTTAAGGTCATGATGCTTGGAACTGAGCTCCTAGTTTAAGGTCGTAGATTTATGACCAGTAGGTGAATGTATCAAAAGAATATTTGTAGAATTATAGTGTGGAAATATAACATGAATGGAGGAACAAGTTGGTTTGGTACCACATGAAACATTCCTAGGGTGACTTTCACATAGTTTTAATTTGTGATGCTCGAATGTGGACTCCTAGTTTAAGGTCATAGAGTTCAAACCATAGGGGAACCTGGTCATCTCAACTGTGGTTGAGGAAAAATCACTCCAAATTCCTAATCCTACATAATACATGCTTGATTTGAGAAACAAGGAGTGATACAAAGTTCCCATTGTTTGTAGGAGAGAAAACAACAAGGGGAAAAATTGACTAACATTAGGAAGTTCTGTGGGGGTAGATCCTAACTTCCAAGGCCTAGATGGGGAAAATGGGATGATATATGGGTAGGGAACAACTATTTACAATGTTAAAATACATGTTCCACACTTCAACAACAAAAAATGGGAAAAAATGTGGGGTCATACATTGACCAAGTTCAAAACATGGGTACCGCCATCTATTTCTGAGGATCCTTTGAGGTATGAGTCTAGGATGGTAGGTGAGCCAGTGTGGAAAAAACACCATTATCATTAGGGATCCAATTTAGATCAAGAGTATTATGATTATCCAAATTGAAGAAAGAACAAAGTATGTAAGTGGAAGTAGGGAATGCCCCAGAGGGAATGTTTACTACCATGGGATATATTATGTCACATACTCTAATGTGTTGGATGATGATGTTGGTGGTGAGGATCAATCCTCTCCTAAAGGGGGGGGGGAATGAGTTTATGGTTGGATTGGACCCATGATATGATATATGGCTATCACTACTTATCACACGGGAATGGGAATCAAGCCACACAAAGTTCTGGAATGCGGTGAGGTAGGAGACCAATATTGGAGGGGTAGTGTCCACTCTGGTGAGGACATTGAATCATATCATATTATTCTTATAGGTAATCCTATTTTTTGTTTCATATGGTAAGACTAAATTTTAATTTCGTGCACTGAGGATGTTGTTTCTGGTCATCCCATACTTTTCATAGGAGACATCCCTATTTTATATGAGGTAAGGTTGTGGTTTAACTTTATGTGTTGAGGATGATGGTTTTTGGTCATCCCATACTTTTTATATGAGGCATCCCATTTTTAATACTGGATAAGTCTATAGTTTAACATAATGTGTTGAAGACATTAGGCTTTGTAGTTTAAAGTTGTATAGATTGGACTATAATTTCTTCTATTTAAAGGAAATAAAGTTAAAACTATATGGGAAGATTCTAGTTTAAGGTCATAGATCTTGGACGAAAGGGTGTGGGTGTCATAAGGAGGTTTTCATGGCATTAAAGAGTAATAAACAGATGTGAAATGAGGGATATAGAGACCCTATACCACACAAAACTTTACAAACCATACCCAAGTCAATGTCATGATGTTGAGGGAAAAAAGAACCCATGATGAGTTGACGATGGAGGATAGACCCATGATATGAGATCTGGGCATCGCATAATATCCCATGGAAATGGGAATCATGCCATATATAGTTCTAGAACATGTCTAGGTAAGATACCAATGCCGGAGGGGCAGTGTCCTATCTAGTGAGGACAATTAATCATCTCATATTGGTCATATGGGGTATCATATGTTCATTTCATAGGGTAATACTACATCTTAACATCATGCACTGAAGATGCTGGTTCAATTCAACCCATCCTTGTCATATGAGGGATCTTAGTTTTATATGGGGCAAGGATACAATTTATCATCATGTGATGAGAAAATTGGTTTTTGGTCATCCCAAACTTTTCATATGAGGAATCCTAGATTTAACATAGGTCAAGGTTATAATTTAATATCATATGTTGGGGGCATTAGGTTTTTTCGTTTAAATTCATACATCTTGGACTATAGTTGCTGCTAGTTGAAGGTTATAAAGCTTGGACCATAGGGGAATATGCTAGTTTAAGGCTATAGATCTTGGACTAAAGGGTGTGGGTATCCTATAGAGACTTGTGTGAAATGAAAGAGTAATAAAATGACATTAAAGGAGGTCCAAATAGACCCTTTTACACAAAAAACCTGACAACCCACACCCAAGTCAATGTCATTATGCTGAGGTAAAAAAGATACTGTGATGATTTGATGATGGAGGATAAACCTAGTATATGAGATATGAGCTTTTCTACATATCCCATGGAAATGGGAATCAATCCATAAATAGTTCTAGTACACTGCATGGAAAAGGAATAATGTCAGTAAGGGGAAATTGGTTTGTTAAAACACTGGGGGTGAAGAAAACTATGTGAAGAAGGGGACACGAGGAGGATAGATTCACATAGTTTAAGGTCATAATTCTTAGACTAGAAGTAGGTACTTACAAGATGTTCAGGTGGTGCCTAAGAGTTAAAACCTGATGTGAAGGAGAGGCCAAATAGCCCCTTCAGTACACAAATAAATCCTTAAACCAATTGGTCATAAGGTTTGGACCATAAAAATTTGGAATGTAGTTTAAAGTCATGTTGTTGGGATTGGGGAATGTTTGTTTTATAGATGTTTTCATGAAACTAAGGAGGTAAAACTGATGTGAAAAGAGGGTGATGTAATCCCATGAGACACATAAATATCCTAAAGCAAAATTCATATAGATTAGGGTCATAATTCTTGGACTGTAAGTGGGGATAAAGGGAAAAAGGTGGGTGAATTTAACTCCCCTAACCCTTGTTGGGGAAGGGTTTATGATGAATTAATGGCTGGACCCAAAGTTAAGGGGGTCTAGATATCTCTAAGTATTCCATAAAATTTGGAATCAAGCCACACATAGTTTTGGGATATGACATGGTAGGAGACCAATGCTAGTAAGGTGGTGTCCTCTCTGGAAAGGACACTGAATCATCTCATATATTTGATATGAGGTATACTATGTTCACTGTATAGGGTAAATTTATATCTCAACATTTTGTATTGTGGATGTTCATTTTTTCCATATCATACTCATTATATGAGGCATCCTGGATGTACATGGGATATGGATATAGTTTAATGTATTGTTCTGAGGTCGTGTGCAATGATTATACATTGAGCTTCCCATTATTTCCTTCCTCATGTGGGGTCATGAGGAAATCTCAATTTTCTATAGACCCGAGGAATATGATTATGGATTATACTTGAATGGGGGACCATACTGATATTTAAGGGTGATAATTCTATAGTTAATTGGTATATTTGTGAGGAATTCATGGCTAGGCCTAAAGATAAGAGCTCTAGATGTCACTACATATCCCATGGGAACAGGAATCAAGCCACACATAGTTCTAGAATACTATGTGGTAAAAGATGAAATTCTAAAGTAGGAGGGGATATTCTCTCCAAAGAGAAAATTGAGGCATCTCATGTTTTACATGGGGAATCCAGTGTTAATGACATGGGGAAATACTATAGTTTATCATCGTGTTCCGAGGAAGTTGTTTTTTGGTCATATCACACTTAGTATGTGAGGTATCTTTTATTTATTACATTGGCTATGTCTTTAGTTTAACATCATGAACTGAGGATTTTAGGATTTTATATTTAATTTTATTCAACTCAAACTATGGATATAACTAGTTTAAGTTCATAGTGCTAAGACTAAAGGGACCACTGTTAATTTATGTTCATAGAGATCAAACCCTAGTTGATGCAGTTTAAGGTCGTGTATCTTTGACCGTGGTTCTTACAATTTAAGGTGTTTTGGATTGAAACATGTATGTTGTAGTTTAATGTTGGGTAACATTAACCATGGTTTCTATAGTTTATGTTCACATAGACTATACCATGGTTGTTGCAGTTTATGGTTGCATAGCTTTGACCATGGTTGTTGCAGCTAATGGTAGCATATCTTTGAACATGGTTTCTATAGTTTAAGGTCACATAGGTTTTCCCATGGTTGTTTCATTTTAAGGTTTCATAGCTTTGACCATGGTTTTTGTAGTTTAAGATTGTGTAGATTTGGCCACTTCTTTCTTGAAAATTACTTATTGAGAAACTTGGTGTTAGTGGGAGGCGTGATACTCCCTCCATCCACATAGATTAAAGAGTATTCTCATTTTGAAAAGAAATTATGGATGAAGTATGGTCCTTACAATTTTGGATCCAACTTTAGTAGATTTTTGCTGGGTATCATTGATGTTCTGACAGCCAGTACCATGTCACCCAGGAGGAAGGATCGAAGGAAACCCTTAATGTAGAACCCTTTTTCTATTATGTTCTAGTGCCTATCTAAGTTACGAAAGGCCTGAATCCTATTTCCATAAAGGGATTCCAAATCCATTAGAAAAAATTATTCCATTTTTACTCTCATATACTGGTCATAAATATCTATTCGGAGCAATGTAAACTGAACCTCAATGGGTAATACAACCTTTTTTTCAAATAATTGAGGAATATGGAGTTGATTGGGTGGAATATCAAGTGGTCATCTGATAGGACCAAAGGGAATTAGAATGATTTTTTGGGCCAACTCTTTTTTTCTTAGCCCACCATTTTCTGCAAGAAGTTAGAGATGGTCTTGTGTAATGCCTCAATATACCCATTTGCCTATGCATGGTAGCAAGAAGAATGGATGGACACAATTTTTTACTTGGTGTATTATTTATTTAGCTTGGTAGCTTGGAGGATAGTGTTGTTATCTGTGAGAATATTTTGAGGCACCCCAAAATGATTGATGATGTGGGATCTCATGAACTCAATAAAAGAATAGTTTTTGAATTCCATGAGGGGAATCAATTCTTCCCATTTTGAAAAGAATTATCTTATAGTCAAAATAAACCTTCTCTATTGAGTTGTCACTGGTGGGTAGGGTCCCACAACATTGAGGCAGCATACTGAAAAGGGACAAGAATGTCTTTCTATGTGGAGAAGTTTCGGTGGTTGATGCACAATGTTAGCATGGATATGATGCACATGAAACCACTTGAAGAACTCAATGCAGTTCTGAACCATGGTGGGAAAATATAGCCCAACCTCATGATTTAGTATGAGAGTCCCAACCCTGCTTGGTAAACCCCACTTGACCTGACATGGAACTCCTGTATAACCTAAGGTATCTTTCCACCTTGGATATAATAGAGGAGAGTTCCATCAAACCAAAACTTTAGAGGGTTTTCTCAAGGTTAGGACCACTCTAGAGGGTAAACTGTGCAATATGATGGTGGATTAACTCATGATCAACTTGGTCCAGTAGGAGAATGACATTCTTGAGGTACTCAATAAAGGGAGTCTTCTAATTGGGTGTTTCCTTGACTATGGGGGACCAGAGGGTATTGGTATATAAGTACCAGAAGCCACATGGTATACCTGTTGGTCACCATCATCTGAGTTAGAAAGGGTGATGACCCTCTGATGTTCCATATGAATGACCAGGTCATCTTGGTCAGGTTCTATAAGAGACATAGTTAAGACTTCCAATTCATCTTCTTGACCATTCTATGACTGAGGGACATGGGTCACCTTTGGCTGGGAAGGGAAGTAACCCATTATCTAGTGGGTATGTTCTATGAGGGGTTAAATATCTTTCTTTATAATGACATATTCACCCTTGATCTACTTGGTAACTAGATCAAAGTCAACCTTCACATGTAAACAAGGGAGATAAATTTTGAGGGACAACTCAAGAACAAAAATGAGAGCCTGATAATCAACCTCATTTTTGATGTAGTCTTCTCACAATATGAATGAGTGTAGAAAGATGGTTTGATTCAGAGTGATGAAAATGATCCCCAGGCCTACCCTATTGATCTTTGGGGTCGTTGAGCCTTCTATCGGGCAGACTCTAGGAGGAACCATCAAATAGAATCTACTAACACTGTACATCCTGGTCCACTAATAGAATATCTTTATCCATAAAATCAACATCCAAAGTAAATTCATCAGGGTCTAGATGTGTGGTAAGGAATTCTTCCATTTCTTTGAATTTGGTTGCCTTTTGTGGGAGCAAACTGATGTCAAACTACTGGAGGTTTACCTCCTAGCATGCCATTCATCCCATCAACATGGAGTGATTTTTTGGTATCGGGGCATGCAACAGTAGCCGATGGTCTAGGTATTTAAAATTTTTCTTCACTAGAGTGACGTAACTACATAATCTCTAGAGATCTGATCCCTAGTAGATGTTTGAGGATCTCATGTGATTTTACTAACCACATAAATAAATGAATGAGTACCACATTCTATTCAACAACCCATTACACTATAGCTCATCCATTATGATAATTTCTTGAAGGATATGAGATCGAACCCCTCTTGGTCATCTACACGAACCCCAAGAATCCATGCGACCATAGATCATCATATTTCAGGTGCTAGCACGCAGTTCTGACGATTCCTTTGACTTCACGATGATCATTTCAATCTTGTCCATTCAATCCATCGAAGGAATTCATGGATAAACGACTCAGAGAAAGGATTTATATCTATAGGATATTTTAGGATAGAGAAGTTCTCATTTCATTGGCTTTAATAGTCCATGGAATGAGATTCTCCTCTATTTATATAGTAGATGTACAAAATACCCTATAAGGGTTCCCCGACCCTCGTATATCCAATTTCCACTAAATAAACAATAAATGAAACATTATAATTAAGTAATTTAATCATTAATGTCATTATTATTATATAAAAAACATGTAATATATAATAAATATATTACATGATATACTCGACTCATAATTTTCACAATATTAAATAAACCTTGAATACTAATATAATATTTATTTGTATAATATTTTCCGCATACTCACTTAATACCTTATGAATACCTTTAATAAATAAATTCAACATAATTAGTATATACCCAAATAATAATTAATTAATTTATTCTTCATTGATCTTTAATACAAGGACAACTCTCAGACTCCGTGGTGGGGACAACCATGTCCTATATACCTATTCACTGGAATAGGGTAGCTTCTTTAATATGCTATTGTGTGTGACCCTCTAGAACCTTATCTCAATAGAAATGAATATAATTCATATATCAAGAGTGGAGTCTAGAAACACATTCAGGCCCTTAAAGAAATAAATGATAGTCATATAAATGAAAATCATCCTATGAACATGCACTAGGTAATATAATCTCTTTGTCTCATGATATCTTATAAAGCAAGATGCACACTTGTGTCATCATCCATTATTTCTTTATTATTTTTGATCAAACTGGATAGACTTACCTCTAAATACATTGGATAAGGATTTAAGGAGCTACTATCCAGATCAACTTGGCCTAATATATCACCTCCTCAACTCAGAAGTTCCAAATTCTATCTTGACCATTCAAACAATGTGATACCACCAATGATGCACCAAACACAATCTACCTTTCCATGAATTCATTGTCATTATTTTTTCCTTTCATCAAAGTGTGAAATCAAATAGAACACATTGGTAATGATCTCAATTCATGACACCAATAAACATGTTTGTAGATAGGAACATCTAATGACACATGAAACATGTGGTTTTCCTATTTTCAGGTCTATCCTCATGATATCACCTACTCAAGATCACAAAGTGAAAAATTCATGAGGAAAAGTCTCAATTATTATGATCCCCCAACACCTAATAGTCATACATCATTAGTGTATAGTCAGAATGATGTATTTAGACCATAAGGCTTTTTTATGATTAATGTCATAGTATCTCAAGGTTCTCAATATAGCCTAGGAACTACTATAATCTTTTTATATCACAATAATATATGGATACTACCATTTAAATAGTGGTCGTAGAAATATAAACACTATAATGGTAAGGGTAAACCATGTACAACTCACTGTATTCATGGTACGGTAATAAAAAAGTATTGTTTAGTTGGGTTAAGGGAACCCACTTTTACAACACTCCCACTTGCACTAGAGAAAACTTGATAACTATAATTATTAGATATTACCTGATCAAATCATGTTTCTATTGAGTTATGGATTTATTCATGGGTCTTCCATGTTTTCACTACATGGCTATTCTGCTATCTACGGTCTCACCTCCTTGAGTAAGACTCCTTAAGAGAAGTAATCCCTGAGTATATATCCTTTTGTTCACTATACAAACATGAAATATTGTCTAGTACCAGTAATATAATTTTCCTAATTTATATAATGATAAAAATTTAATACTAGGTGAAATTCCAAGAATTGGAACAAATAGTTACATAATCTACACTTCTTCTTCAGTTTCCTTATAAGTTTCAACGTAATCGTTATGGCTACCACTAGCTTGTATGAGATTGTCTCACTCATTACCTTAGTCTCACTACGATATAAGATCATATTTATCTAAATAGAGACTAGTTTTTATCCCATTTTAACCAGTATCCCTTCCTATTTTTATGCTAGGTATATACCTTTTATACTTTCTCAAGCAGAATTGGATAATTCCATGTTCTTCCCCTATAGTTCTCCTAGATAGAATTGATAATTTCCTACCATTAAATATATATTGTAAATATCAATATATTTAGTAAATAACATGGAATTCATGATTAATCCATCGTATAATAGTATGAAATTAAACTCATAACATTAATCTCCACCTTTGTCCCACACATGTATACTTTGAGTGATTTATGCCATGTGGCATTGGTAACAATTCTCACTCAAATTGTTCCAACATGTATTTTCAATACCTTTTTAGTATATGTACTATTGAATTAGTCTAAGAAACATTTAGATATTACTTAGTAGATCTTGTTCCTCAGAACTAAGAATTATAATTTAAGTAAATCTTTGTAGAGTTACATTTATTTTGGTCTTGACTGACTGTAAGACCAATAATTATTTTCCATATATTGCCAAACATATTTTACTTATAAAACAACGATGCTCCCACTAACCTCTGGTAGACACGTGGAAAAAATTCATTATAAATTAATATTCTATGATCTTATTTCTAACTTTATCATGAACTAGATTTCAGTAACTTTCACCGCTTATTTACATTCTATGGAGTCAACATACCTTTTTAGTTACATCATATAGACACCTTCCATGATTGGTGGTATTTACATCCAATGTTAAATAAAATGATCATATAAAGTAGCCATGATAAGTAAAATTCTAGTGTATTTAGGAATAATGAATTGGTGTTACTGATCGATTCTTATTGCTAAAATGCTTGTACCATCCACATATAGTCTCATTTAATACCCACTAAATTATTCAGAATAATAAGCCCCTTATACTTTGATACATGGAATCCGTTATTGAATTTTAATTGATATTGACAATGTAATCTCACTGCCATATACTTCTAAATTTTAGGATTTATTATTCTCAATGAATAATGTATCATCGACCATGGTGAATATAACACCATCACTATGGTTTAATCCTATGTTTCTCTAGAAAATTACTTTCCACATGCTCTTATGGAACATATTCATATTACAAATACTTGTACATTTTTGGGATTGACTAAACCTGAGTCAAACTTGATCCCACTATCTCAAATATATATAAGCACCCTTTTATATAAATATAGTCCATAAATTGACTATCACTTTTCTATATTAGGTATTTCTTCAATATCTTAACAAAACAATAGGATAATTACTTTAGATACACATTTTATTTCTCTTGATGCAGGTTTGTTTATATCATTAACAAACACTTTTCATTTAAACACATGTTCTTATGAAATAATGGATTTCCATCATTGAATAACTTATATGAAATCCATTTGGCCTGATGGTTGGCATCTTATCATGGGACAAGGCCATTATTTGTGATGCATTTCTTTTAAAATAATGGAAGTATGTGAAATGAATATAGGTTGCAACATTGATACTTCTTTTAATTACATTATGAATCTGATGAGTATAATGAATTGTGCATTTAGGAATTACTCCACACTATATTTTTTTGATCAATTTTAACATGTAAGACTCATCATCAATCCTCCTTATTAGAATCATTGCTCTGATGAGGATAAGTTAATGTGACTTTAGGAATCATTGCATGATAAATTATATTGATCAATGAATTCTTGTTAAAGATATTATTTTTCACACCAGCCCAAATAAACTAAAATATTCTTACTATGCATATAACATACTTCACTTTCACATTCCTTAATAAACACTTAAAGGAATCTGATGAAGTATATTTACCACTAGCTTACCTTGGGAATAGTTCACGCTCCCTAGATGAACTAATTATGAATGATTTATGACATTCCTTTATTTAAAAATGTTTCCTTGTCCAAACTAAATAAGTATATATGACAATATTACCTCTAGTCTTTAGCTCTATAAAGTCTAAATACCACACAGTGTATATCCTCAACATCCACTTCTAGTTTTACCTGACCAATAATTATATTTCCACAACTGGGTGTAATTATGTCATAAATTTTATATTCATCATATATTTCTCATGAATCATGTATTACTTAACTATTGGTTTCATATTAAATACCATAAAATCATTCATAAGTGTTCTTGTAGTATAAAAACTTATAGTTTTTCAAGAACCATTCACCTGGAAATGAAATCATGTTCTTATCACTACTAATGTAGTTATCACCCTTCTTTAGCTTCTTGGAAAACACACCTTGACTTATAGTAGTGTTTAATGACTTCCATGGTTCCTATATTTAGAAAAAATTGTGTAAGAACATATTATATCTAATACCCAAGGAACATAAATGAAATATTACATTTAATGATTAATATTCTTGAAGAATATTCTCATGATTACTTCTACTTAAATTCGTTATAGTTCCTCTTCCAATGAACTATCATTCCATGTGAAAAGACAATAGCTTATTATTCAATTCTCTACCTATTTATCTTTATTTTATTATAATGAAATTATGAAGGTTCTTTTAGTATTATACTTGTAGTCATCCTTTTCTTCTTCTATTTCTATTTTTTCACCTTAAGAATTAAATATTTTACTTTCTTTAAATTCTTCTCTTCTTGTATAACCTATTACAACAAATATTGAAGCGGTTTTTCCAAAATATTCATTTGATAATTCTCAAGGAAACTAGAAAAATAGGTTGTAAGGATGAGTGAATGAGATGGATTAAAAGTTCTTGATTTGACTTGAAACCAAATTCATGAAGTCGTTTAATGTAATTTATCATTATAAGTACATGAGGATCAAATTTAGTTCCATATTCCAATAAATAAGTAATTAGTTTGATCATTATCTCATTGTTTTCTTGTTTCACTTTCTCCTCATAAACATTACATATATGAGGAAACATGGTATACACATCTACATCCTTTTGTCTCTCCTGAAAATCTTTGTAAATTGATGTTATAATTATGATATAAACCTCAAATGTGTCATCCATAAGTCTCCTGTAAGAATCTTTCTCATCCTTACAAGCTCCCTGTTGAGGTTGATTAGGCTGTGGGAAATCCATCATATATAATTTCTTTTTGTATTGTAGTAATTTTCATAAGCGCTTGTCCCACTCTTAGAAATTTATGTCACTGAGGACATGATTTTTTTCCATTATGGATCACAGAGTATAATTGAATTTAATTTTTACTTTTTACAAAAAAATAACTCTAACATATTCGTACTTTTATCTTGATTACTGACTAGAAATTATGAATTAACTAAATCATTAAATATCTCTCACTATTTTATCAAACTCTAGAAACCCTTTGTACTAGAATCAGAATACTCTATCGCTTGAGTAAACTATTGTAAATGATCCTGGAAACCTCTTACCATATTCTATAAGCTATGTCTATTCCACAACATGGAGAGTTCAAGGTAGGTGTTTGACTTTCCAACCACATTAACTCGAGCCCCCTTGATCCGTTGAGTGATGTCCTAGCTTCTAAAATAAAAAATTGATCTTATAAGAACTTCCCTATAAAGTTTCAATAATTTATCTTAAGCTAATCCTTTGCTGTAAAGTTTAGTTAAGTTGACCTTGTAGGTTCTGAGCACAGTGGAAGTGCGATGGTGGGCTTGCCCAACTTTAATTTTAGCGTTAAACAACGTTCAATCCAAGATCCGTCACAATAATAAAAAACCAGATCTTCATAATAGAATGAAGAATGAAAAAGAAAGAGGGAGTCCCAGAACCATAAAGACATGATCATCATATGTTGGTTATAATTAATTTAATTAATTGACAAGAATTACCTTCATGGAATTCTTTCTTTGTTGACGTCTCCCATCACGATCTGATGTGATTCTTCATTGTGTCACAGAATCCAAGTATAGACTTCCTCTAGTGGTGATCCACACGTGCACCACGTATCTCTGGACATCGCCAAAGGAATCTCTAGGTGCTAGCGTAGAGAAGCCTTTGCTTGAGTTTTCTGCCTTAGATCGCCTTGATTTGATTGAGGAGGATCTTTATAAGAACCCGGTTTTTTCTATTAAAGACTTTGGAATATTCTTGATGTTATTCCAAAGCAGCGCCTTCAGACGGCATGCGATCTTGAGCTTTGGTGTGGCCGAAATTAAATTTTCAGTGTGTTCACACTGGGCACGCTAAATAAATGGGATAACTCCTAAACGGTGATTTGGATCAGAAATCTGAGTGTACGGATGGGTCTAAAATGGGGTGTTTACCCTAGGAACGACATAAAACAAGTCGGCACAGGGCGTTTGGACCCCTCGCTCACTATCGGAACGTGAAATGGATAAATTAAATAATTAATTTATTCATTTAATGGTTAAACTCAAGTATATCTTAAACGGTGGCTCGGATTAGAAAACCGAGGGCACCGTTGAGTCCGGAGCGTGCTGTTTACCTTAGGAGGGGTGTAATTTTTGCGGGCACGGGCCGTCGGTGAAAAATGGCACCAGGGGCGTTTCTGTAATTTAGCAGCCCCAGTCGTTAAGTTTTATAACTTTTGAACGGGGCCTCGGATTAAAATTCCTAGACCACCGTTGTGCTCATGAGGTGGTGTTTACCCAAGGGGAGGCTTAACCTCGACCCCGCTGAGGGTTTGGGTACGGGGCCTACGGGCGGGGAGTTTAAGTGTTTTATATTTAAAAACTTCTCTCCACCCCCCTCTTGGTTTTTTCCCCTGGCCCAAACCCTCTCAAGGAAGGAGGAACTCCTCCTCTCTGACAAGGCACAGAAGCTCCGGTGGATCATCGGTGAAGCGTCGGGCAACGCCCATTAAGGTAGGATCTCTTCATGTTCATTTTAAATCTCTGCACCTAATTTGAGCCTAAATTGTAGTGTCGAATTATTGTTTCTTTTACCGAGAAAATCCCATGGTTGTGTAGTAATTTTTCAGAGCTATCCGACACACGTTTTGGAATTGAAATCCGAGTTCGGAGGCAATCGCAGTCGTCCGTCAAAGATTGCGGGTTTTGGGGCTTTCCAGCGGTCCAGGGAGGTTGGCGGCGGCGCGCGGTGGCTCTAGGCGGCGGCACGCGGTGGCTCCAAGCGGTGGGGGCCCCTCAGAAGTGGAGGTCGGCGCGGGTGGCTTCAGCGGCAGGCGGCAGGGGGCTTCTCCGGGAGAGCTGGGGCCGCGGAGTGGAAGGGTCGGCCGGCTACGCCGGCCGGTTGACGCGGTGGATCGGGGTCGCGGCGCGCAACCCCATGGGGGGGAACAAAGACCCACCCTTGGTGGGTCTTCATGTGGTAGGACAACCGGCCCTTGTGGCCAGTCTGTGAGTGGACCGCGGGAACACAGCCGGCCCGCGCGGCTGAGCCGCGGGCTGGCCCAGGCCGATCCAGCCCAAGGGAATTTGTCCCCCCTCGACTTCGGACGCTCGTAATTACCACTACGGGTGTCCGTTTTTCATGCCGTCTACGGAGACACGTCCCTTAAATAGAGACAAAGATTTTTATATGTTCTTGTGAATTTTTTAAATCCCGAGACGGGGGCTCGGGGGTGCAACACGCCTTTATGTGAATTGACATTTTTCCGGGGGTTCGTGTTTTGTGTGGCGCAGACACATCTGACGTCCGATTTGAGTGTCGTCTGCGGTGATGGGACCCTGGTGCCGAGGTAGAGTTTTCCAGTGTGGTTTCAGGCATTGAAACCGGAGTTGAGGCATGGGCCCCACGGCCCATCTTTCGAGCTGTGTGCAGCACTTTACAATTTTTTCATCAGACGTCCATTCGGGGCATGCGATTAGTCGATCCTGGGTGTTTTTCCGAGGGCATTGCAATGGTGCAATCCACCCACTTTAATTCAGCACACTGGTGTGGGCCCCGTGAGGGCCATTTTGGGATTTGGAAGTGATTTCCAGCTTTATCACCGGGTGTCCATTTTGGACAAGTGAATAGTCCATCTTGTGTACTTTTCTGAGAGGATCGCAACGGTGCAATCTGTTTGTTGCGTTTCAGGACCGTGATGTGGGTCCCATATAGCACCGCTCGTCTGCGGTGCAGCGAAATGCATCTTTTTCTCCGGATATTCGTTCCACTCAAGTGAGCGGTCCTTTTAATGTGTTTTCCTGAGGGGATCACAATGGCGTGATGCGCCCACCTATTATCGGGGCCGAGGCTTGGGACCACGGGACGTCGTTCGGGCGTAAGGAGTTGTTGGAGACTTTTCCTTCAGATATCTGTTTGAGGAGAGTAAATAGCCCATCTTGCATGTTTTTCCGTGAGGATTGCAGCGGTACGATCCCTTTGGAGGTGCGGAGCCTCATTCGAGATCTTATTAAATGCGGAATCAAGTAAGGTGCTCCGGTGGTGGTTCATCCTATTGTGTTTATAGCAGACCCTTGGCATGTGATCGCATGCACTCTCATGTGAGTGAAGTAATGCTTGAAGAGATGTGGTTGGCCATGCCTCAGTCATTGAGGTAGCAAGTTGGAGTTGTTACATTTACGCCTTCGCGTTGACGTTTGGGGGTCGTGTGCACGTTAGCCTTTGGCCTGGAGACGTGGAATACTCTGGGAGTATGTGAGAACGTTGGGAGGTACATGTGGATGTTTTTACCTGATAACGTTTGTGCGCCTGGTTGGGGTTGAGTTGAGGCCACACATCATGTGGGCCCCATGTGCATGCAGTGTTCTGCTTTACGTACCCTTGACCTCTCACGACGTAGAGGTTCCCTCTGTTCTCAATTGTTGACCAGTAGGGTTGAGTTTTCCCCTGGTTCTGTTCTTGATTATTGACCAGCAGGGTTGAGTTTTACCCTACTTCTATTCTCGTTTGTTGACCAGCAGGGTTTAGTGGTTTTACCTAGTTATGTTCTCCATGGTTTGGCCGGTAGAGATGGTTTGGTTCCTCTGTTTCTTCAGCTGTGAGGGGTTTCAGTACCCTGCCCCTTTCACCGGATTGTGGCACCGTTTATAACTACACGTGCTCGTACAGCATGGATGTTTTCCCACTTTCTGGGATGAGTTTTCTCGGTCCTCTTCGATGGTGACTCAGCAGATTGGAGCGTGATCGCTCTGAGAGGCCTGAGGAGTTTCTCCCATCCCTTCGTGTTCCCTGGTAGAGTTCTTGTGGATTCGGTGTGACCAACACATTACACGGGTACCGATCCTCTACTCAGGAGGTTGTTCCTAGCAGGGCTGTCCAGTGAGGTACCATTCAGTAGGGATGGGCAGTGAGGTACCATCTAGCAGGGATGGCCAGTTGTACCATCCATCAGGGATGGCCAGTGAGCTACCATCTAGTAGGGATGGCTAGTGGGGTACCATCCAGTAGGGATGACCGGTAGAGTGGTGTTAACCAAGCAGTACCATCCAGTAGGGATGGCCAGATCAGTTCTAGGTTTACCTCTAGCAGGGCTGGGAAGTGGTCCCCGATGCTGGGTTTACCTCCAACTGGGCTGGGAAGTGGTCTCTGATGACGGTTCCGAGCCTCCCTCCAATGGATTACCCTGTTATGGGACTGGTCATTGGGACTCATCGACGAATTTATCCGGGTCTCCCTCTAGTGGATTACCCTTTTCGAGACTGGGCAGTGTGACACTCGTCGACTCTTGCTAGGTCTCCCTCCAATGGGAACCCATCGACTTCCAGAGATTACCCTCCAGTGGGGCTGGGCAAGGGGTCGCCTGTCAACTTTGAGGATACCTCTCGACTGTGGGGCAGTGATGAGGTGTGGTTTTACGTTCCCTAGAACTCTCAAGTACAAGGGGTGATTTCCCCACCGAGACGCGTCCTTGAGATGCGACCTAAAACTGTGCGAGTGAGTCAGTGCCGCCCAAAGTGGATAGTGTCAAGGTGTGGTGATTTGAGTCCCTTGACTTACAGTTTGGGGCAGACGTGCGGGATGTTGGGCATCGATGATGTTTACTTCTGGGATTGTTGGCTACTCACTTTCTTGGGCTGAGCTACGGGATGGAGATCCCCTTATGATCTTGTTCAGGCTTCTTGATTGAGCATATGGATATGTATATACCTTGTTTCAGTACCCACTTCTTGGGTTTTTATTACTCTCCTTCCAGGAGAGGTGAAGACGCGTGGGGTATGCCACATGCTTTTCGTGTCTAGCTTCTCGTGGTTGGATGAGTCTACTCTCCATCTATAGGTAGTGAAGACTCGATGAGAAGTTCATCTTCTCACCATTTCTAGCACCTTGTGTTTGGATGAGTCTACTTCCTTCTTCTTGTTGGGTTGAGCTATAATCTTTACTGCACTCTCGGTTGTACTCCTCTACTTTTCCTTGGTCGATATACTCCACACCTCTTCAGTACCTCCTTTGTTGCTCCCTCGAGACTTCGGGGCATCCTATTGAGTATTTTTATACTCACCCCTGCTTGGACTTTGCCCGTACTTGGTGTGCCCTTGCGGACGACGGACAAGTTGGTTGTGAATTCAGTGGAGCTTAGGAGTTCGGGATCTTGGACCGTGTGTGGTGGTCGCAGTCGGGTTCCAAGTGTGGGACTCTCCCAGCTGTTTACTTTTGTTTACCTGTTGCCGGGTTGTGGCACTTTTCTGGTTGGGAGCGTGTTTTTTCCTTTTTCTTTTCAGTTTACCTTCAACTTTTACTTTGTACTGTTTAGAGGTCGATTCACTCTTTGGTTTATTTATAGAAGTTAGTACTTTACGTTTCCTTTTACTCTGCACTTATGCATTGAGTGGGCTGCGTGTGTGTATACAGGTACTTAGGCAAAGGCCTCCCTGAGTTGTTTAGCCTTTGGAACTTGTCGCCAGCCCCTGGCCTATGGAGGCAGGCTTGGGGTAGTTGCGGCTCGAGTCGGTGTATGGTCGGGTCATGAAAAAGTGGAATCATTGGTGGTTCATTCCTTTGGACATTGTTCGGATGTCCCTAAAAAGGAATTGGTTGGCATTTAGGGAAATGGTGTTAACGTGTCTTAAGAGTGGCTCTCAGGCTAGGGAGTCCAGTGATGGTGCAGCGACCGACGTATCCATTCACCAGGACCCTGATAACCCGCTTGTCGACTCGGCGTGCTAAGACACTCATTGCAGGGAAAATTGGTTTGTGCATCACATAGGATTGAGTCTTTGACTATCCTTCTTGAGTCAGCTCCCCATTGTTGTTATTGTTATATACATATATGCTCATCTAATTGCGGCACTCCTTGATAATATTCAGGAGGTTTCCGTGAAGACAACCAGCCAGGATACCAGCTTTGGTTCGTGACGACGACCCTGTGAGCTACGAGGCCTCAGCCCAAGACCCATCATGCGAGTCCCTTTCTCTGGGTGGGTCGGTAGCAGCACCCCCACCAGTTGAGTAGCAGACAGCTTCAGCAGAGTAGACTGAGTTTGAGCACAGGTTGAGCACACTCTGTGAGTTCCAGCGGCAGAGACCGCTGAGGTTCGGTGGTGAGCCAGACCCTCAGGTAGCAGAGGTTTGGCTGGAGATGGTGGTTCAACTTTTTAGGCTTGTATAGATGCAGGTAGATCGTATGGTGGCTTTGGCCGCCAACCTTTTCCGCAGAGCAGTTTGGCATTGGTGGAGTATGGTGACTCAGTTTCTTGACGATTCGTTGCTTTCGTGGGGAGAATTTCAGTTGTTGTTTCGTGAAGAGTTTTTCCCCTCCTGCTTACGCTCTATTCGGATTTAGGAGATCCTGCTGTTTTAGCAGGGAGGGATGACGGTGGCTGAGTACGTGGCTAGTTTCGTAGACCGTGCACGCTTTTACCCTGACTTGGTCCATGATGGAAACTTCCAAGTGCGGAAGTTCGAGCAGGGTCTCCGCAGAGAGATATGTGCTGTCATAGTACCCTTGTGCATTTCAACTTATGTTGGGGTGCTAGAGAAGGAGCTGGTGACAGAGATATTCCTATCATGCTCTATAGTTGGTGGTGGCAGCAGGATCGACAGAGCTGATACGTCTGCCGCAGCTAGCGGGCGTTGGCTGACAGAACCTCAATGCAGGTGGCTTTCCGATAACCGGACTCAGGGGCGTGTTCCTACACCATAGTGGTGCCGGAGGGCACCAGTGCAGCTTGGAGAGAGTCGGTGTTATGCTTGTGATGGGCGAGGTCACCTGACATGAGACTGCCTGACCAGGCACACTGAGAATATCGGGCAGGTAGTAGGTGCACCACCGCGGTAGAGGCAGCGCCGTGATCAGAGTGGTACCCAGAGAGGGGGTACTAGCAGAGGAGCGGGAGGAGCTAGTAGTGGAGGAAGACCTTATGAGGTCTTCCCATCACCACTAGGTGGTCCACGTTAGGCTCCAGGAGCTGATAGTTGGAACCACAGACAGCCGCGAGCTTTGGATGTCTACGATCCTACAGAGCATGAGGTGATAATAGGTACGCTCTATAGCTCTTCTAATTTTTGAAGTAGAATTGTTAGACTTTGTGTGTGAAATTGTTTTCTCCCTGCTCCTTGTTTGAGTGTTACCAGGGTGACACAGGACGTCAGTGTAACCCTATGTCGGAAAGGTAGAAGGCGTGGAACCTTTCTCCTTAGTCGATGGTGGTGACTCCATCTCCTTTCGAGCATGTAAGGGAGTCTTAGTTGTGGGACATCAACTATGAAATCTCACATGATCAGATATATTTGGGTGTTTTACCATATGGATATTCTGAAGGAGGGAATCACTGGGCTTTGTTCTAGGTCCAAACGATGATTCCAGTCACAGCGTGTGACATAGGGGTTCGGTCGGGGAGGTGAGTTACCCCTGAGAGCCTTCGGGCCGTTTGAGACTGTGCGAAGGGATGGTGAGGTTCCCTACTGCCTTGCCCTTACCCCAAAGTCTAGAGTGGGTGCACGACGTCTCCCACATGGATTAACTGAGTAGATATGTGTGTGATACTATGCACGTCATCGGCAAGGGAAAACCTCTAATGAATAGATCAAATCCTTTGGTCTGTGTGCAGTGACGCGGGACTGTGCAAGAGTTCTTCTAGGTACGAGAGATATAGGTGTGGGCTTAGTACCCTGAGTTGTTCCCTGGTTTTGCTTTTCAGGGATGAATATCTTAAGGGAGGGAATGATATAAGAACCTATTTTTTTCTATGAAATACTTTGGAATATTCTTGATGTTATTCCAGAGCAGCCCCTTCAGACGGCGTGCGATCCTGAGCCCCGGTGTGGCCAGAATAAATTTTCAGTGCGTTCACACTGGGCACAAAAAATAAATAGGATAACTTCTAAACGGTGATCCAGATCATAAATTTTAGTGTACGGATGGGTCTGAAATGGGGTGTTTACCCTAAGAACGACATAAAATAAGTCGGCGCGGGGCGTTTGGACCCCTCGCTCGCTATCAGAACGTGAAATGGATAAATTAAATAATTTATTTATTTTTTTAATGGTTAAACTCAAGTATCTCTTAAACGGTGGCTCAGATTGGAAAACCAAGGGCACTGTTGAGTCCATAGCTTGTCATTTACCCTTGGAGGGGTGTAATTTTCACGGGCGCGGGCTGTCTGTGAAAAATGGGACCAGGGGGTGTTTTCGTAATTTAGCGGCCCCAGTTGTAAAGTTTTATAACTTTTGAAAAGGGTCTCAGATTAAAATTTTGAGACCAACGTTGTGCTTGGGAGGTGGTGTTTACCCTAGGGAAGGCTTAACCTCGACCCCGCTGAGGGTTCGGGTACAGGGCCTACGGGCAGGGATTTTAAGTGTTTTTAATTTAAACACTTCTCTCCCCACCCCTCTTGGTTTGTTTTTCCCCTGGCTCAAACCCTCCCAAGGAGGAACTCCTCCTCTCCTCCACCTCTCCGATGAGGCGTGATTGCTCCAGTGAATCATCGGTGAAGCGTCGGGCAACGCCCATTAAGGTAGGATCTCTTCGTGTTCATTTTAAATATCCACACCTACCTTGAGCCTAAATTGTAGTGTTTAATTGATGTTGTTTTATCAATAAAATACAATGGTTGTGTAGTACGTTTTTGGAGCTATCTGACGCACTTTTAGGAATTGAAATCCGAGTTCGGAGGCGATCACAGTCGTCCGTCGAAGATTGCGGGTTTTGGTGTTTTACGGCTGTCCAGGGAGGTTGGCAGCGGCGCGCGGTGGCTCCAGGCAGCGACACGCGGTGGCTCCGGGCAGCAGGGGCCCCTCGGCAGCGGAGGTTGACGCGGGTGGCTTCAGCGGCAGGCGGCAGGGGGCTCCTCCGAGAGAGCAGGGGCCACGGAGCGGAAGGGTCGGCCGACTACACCGGCCGGTTGACGCGGTGGATCGGGGTCGCGGCACGTGACCCCGTGGGGGGGAACAAAGTCCTTCCCTCGGCGGGTCTTCACGTGGAAGGACGACCGGACCTTGTGACCAGTCTGCAAGTGGACCACGGGTCCACGGCCGGCCTGCGCGGCTGAGTCGCGGGCCGGCCTAGGCTAGTCCAGCCCAAGGAAATTTGTCCCCCCTCGACTTCTGACGCCCGTAATTACCACTACAGGTGTCCATTTTGCGTTCCATCTAAAGAGACACGTCCCTTAAATAGAGACTAAGCTTTCGAGATGGTCTTGAGAATTTTTTAAATTCCGATACGGGGGGCTTGGGGGCGTAACACGCCTTTAAGTGAATTGACGTTTTTCTAGGGGTTTGTGTTTTGAGCGGCGCAGACACATCCAACATCTGATTTGAGTGCCATCAGCGGCGTTGGGACCCTGGTTCCAAGGAAGAGTTTTGAAGTGTCGTTTTGGGCATTGAAACCGGAGTTGAGGCATGGGCCCCATGACCCGTCTTTCGAGCTGCGTGCAGCGCTTTACAACTTTTTAATCGGACGTCCGTTCGGGGCGTGCGAGTAGTCGATCCTGGGTGTTTTTCCGAGGGAATTACAACGGTGCAATACACCCAATTTAATTCAGCACACTGGTGCGGGCCCTGCAAGGGCCGTTTTGGATGTTGGCGGTGATTTCCAGCTTTATCATCGGGTGTCCGTTTTGGAAAAGTGAATAGTCCATCTTGTGTACTTTTCTGAGAGGATCGCAATGGTGCAATCCGTTTGTTGCGTTTCAAGACCGTGATGTGGGTCCCACGTAGCACCGCTCGTGTGCGGTGCATCAAAATTCATCTTTTTCTCCAGATATCTATTCCACTCAAGTGAGCAGTCCTTTTGACCTGTTTTCCTGAGGGTATCGCAATGGCGCGATGTGCCCGCTTATTATCGGGGCCAAGGCTCGGGAACATGGGACGTCGTTCGGGCGTAAGGCGGTGTTGGCGACTTTTCCATCGGATATCCATTTGAGGCGAGTAAATAGCCCATCTCTCATGTTTTTCCGTGAGGATTACAGCGGTACAATCCGTTTAGAGGTGCAGAGCCTCATTCGAGATCTTATTAAATGCGAAAGCAAGTAAGGTGCTCCGGTGGTGGTTCATCCTACTGTGTTTGTAGCGGACCCTTGGCGTGTGATCTCATGTACTCTCGTGTGAGTTAAGTAATGCTTGAAGAGATGTGGTTGGCCATGCCTCAGCCATTGAGGTGGAAAGTTGGAGTTGTTACGTTTACGCCTTTGCGTTGACGTTGGTTGCTGTGTGCACGTTAGCCTTTGGGCTGGAGAGGTGGCATACTCTGGGAGTATGCGAGAATGTTGGGAGGTAAATGTCGATGTTTATACCTAATAATTTTTGTGCTCCTGGTTGGGGTTGAGTTGGGTCCACACGTCGTGTGGGCCCCATGTGCGCGTCGTGTTCTGATTTACGTACCTTTGACCTCTCACGACGTAGAGGGTCCCTCTATTCTTGATTGTTGACCAGCAGGGTTGAGTTTTCCCCTAGTTCTGTTCTTGATTGTTGACTAGCAGGGTTGAGTTTTCCCCTGGTTCTGTTCTCGTTTGTTGACCAGCAGGGTTGAGTGGTTTCCCCTAGTTCTGTTCTCGATGGTTTGGCCAGCAGAGATGGTTTGGTTCCTCTGTTTCTTCAGCTATGAGGGGTTTTAGTACCGTTCCCCTTTCACCGGACTGTGGCACCATTTATGACTATGTGTGCTCGTACAACATGGGTGTTTTCCCACTTTCTAGGATGAGTTGTCTCGGTCTGCTTCGACTGTGACTCAGCAAATTGGAGCGTGATCGCTGTGAGAGGCCCAAAGAGTTTCTCCCATACCTTCGTGTTCCATGGTAGAGTTCTTGTGGATTTGGTGTGACCAACACATTACGCGGGAACCGATCCTCTACCCCGGAGGTTGTTTCCAGCAGGGCTGGCCAGTGAGGTACCATAGAGCAGGGATGGCCAGTGAGGTACCATCCAGCAGGGATGATCGATTGTACCATCCAGCAGGGATGGCCAGCGAGCTACCATCCAACATGGATGGCTAGTGGGGAACCATCCAGCAGGGATGACCCATAAAACTGTGTTCACCGAGTAGTACCATCCAGTAGGGATGGCTAGAGCGATTCTGGGTTTACCTTCAGCGGGGCTGGGAAGTGGTCCCTGATGCCGGGTTTACCTCCAGCTGGGTTGGGAAGTGGTCCCCGATGACGGTTCTGAGCCTCCCTCCAGTGGATTACCCTTTTACGGGACTAGGCATTGGGACTCGTCGACGAATTTAGCCGGGTCTCCCTCTAGTGGATTACCCTTTTTTGGGACTGGGTAGTGTGGCACCCGTCGACTCTTATCTGGTCTCCCTCTAGTGGGAACCCATCGACTTCCAGGGATTACCCTCCAGCGGGGCTGGGCAGGGGGTCTCCTGTCGACTTTGAGGAGACCTCTCGACTGTAGGGCAATGACGAGGTGTGGTTTGACGTTCCCCAGAACTCTCAAGTATGAGGGGCACTTTCCCCACCGGGACGTGTCCTTGAGACGCGACCTAAAACCGTGCGGGTGAGTCAGTTCCACCCAACGCAGATAGTGTCAAGGTGTGGTGATTTGAGCCCCTTGACTTAGAGTTCGGGACAGACGTGAGGGATGTTGGGCATCGATGGTGTTTACTTCTGGGACTATTGGCTACTCACTTTCTTGGGCTGAGCTACGGGATGGATATCCCCTTACGATCTTGTTCAAGCTTCATGATTGATCATATGGGTATGTATATACCTTTTTCTAGTACCCACTTCTTGGGTTTTGGTTACTCTCTTTCTAGGAGAGGTGAAGACACGTGGGGTATGACACATGATTTCCGTGTCTAGCTTCTCGTGGTTGGACGAGTCTACTCTCCTGCTATAGGTAGCGAAGACTTGAAGATAAGTTTATCTTCTCACCATTTCTAGATCCTTGTGGTTGGACGAGTCTACTTCCTTCCTCTTATTGGGTTGATTTGTACTCTTTACTACACTCTCGGTTGTACTCTTCTACTTTTCCCTGCTCGATCTACTTCTCACCTCTTCAGTACCTCCTTTGTTGCTCCCTCGAGCCTTCGGGGAATCCTACTGAGTATTTTTATACTCACCCCTGCTTTGGATTTTCCCACACTTGGTGTGCCCTTTCAGATGATGGATAGGTTGGTTGTGACTTCAGTGGAGCTTAGGAGTTTGGGATCTTGGACCGCGTGCGGTGGTTGTAGTCAGGTTCCAGGTGTGGGACTCTCCCAACTGTTTACTTTTGTTTACCTGTTTATGGGTTGTGGCACTTTTCTGGTTGGGCGCGTGTTTTTCCCTTTTTATTTTCAGTTTACCTTCATATTTTACTTTGTACTATTTAGAGGTCAATGCACTCTGTGATTTATTTATAGCAGTTATTACTTTACTTTTCCTTTTACTCTGCACTTTTGCATTGAGTGGGCTGCGTGTGTGTGTACAGGTACTTAGGTAAAGGCCTCCCCAAGTTGTTTAGACTTCGGTGCTTGTTGCCAGCCCCTGGCCTATGGAGGCGGGCTTGGGGTAGTTGCGGCTCAAGCCTGGGTAGGGTCGGGTCGTGACAATCTCTCTCGGTCTTGAGAGTGTTCTTGGAGGAAGGAGTTCTTTCGGTCTTGAGAGAATTCTCCATAATTGTTGTGCACAACGATTCTCTCTGGAAAAGTGTTGGGGTTGTGAGGATATTTATAATCGGGTTTGAGGTTATAGAGTTATGAAAATAAATAAATGCGTTACGCATTTTATTTATTTCATTAACTCTTATTGAAAACCCCCATGTCGAATGATTAATTCCTTCACATGCGCCCATGCTGATTATAATAAATATCATTTAATAAAATGATATTATTTCCTAAAAATCCCAACTATAAAAACTACACAGTGTGTAATCATTAATACAGAGTGTGTACTCATTTTTCATGAAAACTACACGGCATGTACATTCAATGTACACATAGTGTTTATCTTGTTTTCATTTTTCTTTATTTCCTCCACCACATTTATTATACCTTGAGTAATGGATATTTATTTCGTAAATAAATGTAACTGCATTAATTGCTAATAAATATATTTTATTTCACCCACAATATATTATCTTGATTAAATAGTGTCGAAATAAATGCGATCCGACATCCTTAAATAATTATTAAACCACAGGTGAGAATAATCTTTATTTAACTTGTTAAATTAATATTTAACTGAGATACATGGACACACTTAGTGTGTGACCCTCTAGGCCTCTTTTTTAGTGGCATTAGGTGGAGCCTATCTAAAGTCCATTGTTAGCATCTAGCAACACACCAAGGCACCCATAGAGAAAGAAGTTAACGTCGCAATGACATGTCACCTCATACGAATTCTTACTGTGTAATATAATCCCTTTTCCATGATATCTCGAATCAAGTGGGTTGCATGCTAGTGCCATCAACCCATGTGCTCGATTATTCTTTCTTTGACTTTCCGAATTTGAACTCACCCATTCCTTACCATGGCCATGGATTTATTTAGGCTATATCAATTCCATAAAAGGGTATGAGATATCTAATTCCATTATGGAACAAAAGAGACAAATCCTTTCTCACATTATCTATTAAAGCAGTATTACTCATGATGCACCCAATGTATCCTACCTCACTGCGAATAGTGTGTTGTCACAATTTTCATCAATACATCTATGTGTGTGAGTTGTAATACCCATTAATAATAATCTTAAAGTCTAAGGACCAATACACACGTCCGTAGATAGGAACATCCAATGACACTATGAAATGTGGATTTCCTACTGGTGGGTCTTGTTCTCATAATATCTTCCTAGATATTACCAAGGGCGCACACCATGAGAAGGTACCTCAAATTTTTATGAGTCCTCACCCCTAATGGCCTGTATTATTTGTGTCCCTCAAATAACATCATCCAACCATATAACATATATTCAAGAACAATGTTATGACACTTCTGGGTTCTCATCATAGTATGGATCCGCTATGACCCTTTAATGCAACACCTATCCTTGGGACATTATCACATGAATTTTCACGCAGAAGAACAATCTAGATGTGATAAGGTGTTTATTTAATGAATAAATTATAAATTAGTTTGTTCTAGGCCACCAAATCCAACAAAATCCCACTTGGAATAGAGCCAACTGCTAACTACTTTTAACCCGCTAGCTCTCACATGATATTCATGCTTCTACTGAGATAGGCTTTTAGTCATGGGGTCTACCACATTCTCTTATGTGGAAACTATGCTCACTGTAACTTCACCCCTTTGATAGAAATCCCTCAAGAGGTGATACTTTCAAAGTATGTGCTTTATTCGTTGATGTGACCTTGGTTCTTTTGAAAGAGCCATCGCTGCAGTATTATCACAATACAACGTGATAGGATTTTTACTGCTAGGCACTACATCAAGATCTTGGACAAAGTTCTGAATCCAGAAGGCTTCCTTGGTTGCATCAGAAGCCGCTATATATTCATACTCCTCTGTAGAATCAATGAAAACTGGCTGCTTTGAACTCTTCCAGCTCATAGCTCCTCCATTAAGACATAAAACATATCCAGATTGTGACTTCAGATCATTCCGATCTACCTGAAAACCAGCATCAACATACCCTCTGATGACAAGCTCCCCATCTCCTCTATACACCAGGAACATATCCTTAGTTCTTCTCAGATACTTAAGGATAGTCTTAACAACAGTCCAATTCTATTCTCTTGGATCTTCTTGATATCTGCCTACCATGCTCAGTGTATAGGCAACATCAAGCCTGGTACATAACATAGAATACATGATAGATCCTATAGCCTAAGCTTATGGGATCTTACTCATTCTATCTTTATCTGGTTGTGTCTATGGACACATTTTCTTAGAAAGATGTAGGCCATGTGACACTGGAACTAATCCCCTCTTGGATTGTTCTATACTAAATATCTTTAGTATCTGGTCAATGTATGTACCTTGACTTAGTCCAAGCAGCCTCTTGGATCTATCATGAATGATCTTGATCCCTAGAATGTAGGTTGCTTCACCCAAGTCCTTCATGGATAAACACTTGTTCAACCAGTCCTTAACTGACTGTAAGACTGGTACATCATTTCCAATAAGAAATATGTCGTCAACATATACTACTAGGATAATGATCAAATTCCCATTAAACTGCTTATAAACACATGACTCACATTCATTCTTAATTAAACCAAATTCCTTTATGGATTCATCAAATCGAATGTTCCATGACTTGGATGCTTGCTTAATCCATAAATGGATTTCTGCAACTTGAAAACCTATTTGGATTCACCTGGTGTCACAAACCCTTCTGGTTGTGTCATATAGACATCTTCCTGAAGGTTCCCATTAAGGAATTCCATTTTGACATCCATCTTCCAAATCTCATAGTCATGGTAAGATGCTATGTTAAGTATGATTCTTATGGATTTAAACATGGAAACTGGTGAAAAGGTTTCATCATAGTCAATTCCTTGATGTTGTCTAAATCCTTTAGCCACTAGCCTTACTTTATAGGTGCTAACTTGACCTTCCATGTCCAGTTTTCTCTTGAATACCCATTTGTATCCAATAGGATTTACATCAATTGGCTCATTGTCCAGAACCCAGACTTGGTTCTGATACATGGAATCCATCTCAGAATTCATAACTTCCAGCCATCTTGCAACTTCTGAGCTTTCTACTGCTTCCTTGTAAGAGATAGGTTCATCATTGTCCAACAATAATGATTCACCATCCTCAATGACTAGGAAACCAAATCTCTCAGGTTCCCTTACCTCTCTTGAGCTCCTACGCAGTACTTTTGTTTCTAGAACCTCTTCCATGGGGACCTGTGTAACTTGTTCATGTACCAAACCTTGTGTATCTTGAGCATCAACTTCATCGAAGTCAATCTTTCTCCCACTATCCTTTTTGAGGATGTTCTCCCTCTCAAGAAAGACGGCTTGTCTGGTGACAATCACTTTCTTATCTAAAGGGTTATATAGGTAATATCCTTTTGTTTCCTTGGGATATCCTATAAAGATACACCTCATGCCACGGGGTGCTAGTTTGTTTCCTGATAAGGCCTTAACAAATGCCTCACATACCCATACACATGTGTGTGACAAAATGGGTTTCTTTGCATTCCATAACTCAAATGGAATTCCATTTTCCACCTTATTTAGTACTCGGTTTAATGTGTTTGATGCAGTTTGTAATGAATATCCCCAAAAAGATAATGGAAGATCTACATGACTCATCATTTACCTCACCATGTAAAAAAAGGTGTGGTTTCTCCTTTCACTAACACCATTCCACTATGGTGTATAAGGAGGAGTGAACTGATATAGAATCCCAGACTCCCATAGAAGACCGATGAACTCTTGGTTCCGATATTCTCTACCTCGATCTGATTGAAGTTTCTTTATCTTCATACCAAGTTGATTCTCTACTTCATTCTTGAATTCCTTAAATTTATCTAAGGCTTCTGACTTACACCTCATTAAGTAGACATAGCCATATCTACTCAAATCATCAGTAAAAGTAATGAAGTAATAATATTCCCCTCTAGCGTCTATTGGAAGTGGTCCACACACATCTGTGTGCACTAATCCTAGAATCTCGGTGGACCTTTCGCCTTGTCCACTGAAGGGCGACTTGGTCATTTTTCCTTGTAAACAATTGTGACATCTATCAAGTGGTTTTAGCTCAGTAGAGTCCAAATATCCATCTTGGTAGAGCTTTTACAACTGCTTCTCATTTACATGACCGAGATAGTGATGCCACAAATGGGTGATGTATGAGCCATGCGAGTTTGTTTCGTTATTGATTGCCAACACTTGGTTTTCATAATTTAATACATACAAACAATTATTTAAATTCACTATACCATAACATACATTGTTCTTATAAAAGAGACAACCCTTATTTACAAAATTGAAAATAAATGCATCCATATCCAAACAAGATACAAAATTTGTGTTCTTGGTAACACTAGGCACATAATAACAGTTATGTAAAACCAAAATCATCCTAGTTGGAAATGAGATGTGGTAATCGCCAATAGACAACACAACCAGCCTTACGCCATTGGCAGCTCAAAGATCCACCTCTCCTCTAGAAATCTTTCTAAATCTACCTAGTTCCTGCATTTGAATATAGATGTGATCCCCACAAGCTGTATCAAATACCAAATGTGTAGAAATGGAAAGATTACACTCGATAATGAACTCACATTTAGCGTCCCATCACTTCTGAGTGCAGTTCCTCTTCCAGTGGCCTTACTTGCCATATGAAAAACATACTACCTCCCATTCCTTGCCCTACCTCTAGATCTTCCCCTTCTTGGAGGGACAACGCTTGGGGGCTTCAGACTGTTTATAAGTCTTTGGCCCCTTTTCCTTGTCCTTACTTTTCTTATTCACCATAAGGACTGTGGGTTTGTCACGCCCCATGTCCTTATCTACCTAGAAAATTAAGGTCAGAAGTTCTGATAGACTCTTCTCATTGTTTCTCATGATATAGTTGATAATAAAGCTAGAGAAGGTATTTGGAAGTGATGATAGGATGAGATCTGTACTCAACTCATCCAGGAATTTAATCCCTAAGATGTATAAGCGTTCAATGTACCCAATAAGCTTGACTACATGAGGCCCAACTAGCACAGACTCTCCAAGATTAATTGTAAACAAAGCTTTGGAGATCTCATATATCTCTTGTCTCGTCTTCTCTTGGTAGATATCCTTAAGGTGAGACATCATGCTATACGTGTACATGTTTTCATGTTGCTTCAAGAGCTCATTAGACATGGCCGATAGAATAAAACATTGGACATATGTGGCATCATCCATATGTTTCATATAGAGAGATAGTTCCTCATCACCGGCCTCTTTCCTAGGCATAACTGGAATAGGATCTTCCAGCTCATACAATTTCCTCTTGTGGCGAAGGATGACGCATAAACGCCTCTTCCACTCTTGGAAATTGGTGCCAGTGAGAAGGTTTTCCATCTCAAGTATGGTTCACAATGATATGTTTGAAGTCTTTTTTCTTACCATTTATAAAAATTAATATGAGAAAAGGTTTAGTACTTTATTATAAAAATGAGACAAATAAATAAATAAATACTTATTAGTCTCCCACTATTTTATCAAAATCCCATATCCATCACCATTGACTTCAGAATATTCTATTTCCTGAATATTCTAGTGGCAAGGATCCATATTTCCCTTCGCATTTCCCCAACTAGGGTTGGTAGATAAACTTTAAGGGTTTTAGGTAGGCATTCCAAATGCCAACTGCATTAACTCGCATCTCCTTGATCCGCTGAGTGGACTCCCCAATCCTGAAATCCTTTTATTTTGGATTTCCTAAACCTTTGCCTCTTGGTCACACCAAGTCCTGCTGTGGTAGTCAACCCTTGACGCGAACCAAGTCAAGCTAACCCAAAACCTTGAATTCAAATTCCCAGATAATTGAAAGCACCCCAACTTGGGTTGGTCAAGCACTTTGAACTATGGTTCGATTCTAATCAAGATTATGGAAGGCTATACCAACTTAATATTTCTTTCATATATTTTATCCTTATATGTAAATTTCCATTTTATTATCTTTGATTACATGCTTGTTAATATTAAGTGGGATATACTTAAGTGATTAACCATGTATAAGATAATATTTATGCATAAGCTGGTCTTATTTTAGTTCAATCTTGCATGCTTGTTTAATTCATTAATTGTGTGATCATGACAACACACCCACAATAAATAAACCATAAAACTGACAGAAATAAAATAAATGGTATGATCATGAGCTTGTTCTAATAGTTAGTTTATCTAGAGGTTGATAAAATAACCCAAGACCTAGGGGAAAAACACCTTGAACCTTTTAGGTTCATGTTTACAGCTTTCCACATATCCACATTTGTATCTATTTGGATTGGTTTCACCTTGCCTCCTGACTTGAGCCGCCTCCACTATCTTGGGAGCTCCATCTATTACATATTCATTTATCTCACATGTAGGTGAGGGGTAAAAGGGGTTTTTACATAAAATAATCCTTGGGCGTGCAGGCCCTACATATTAATGAGGAGATGGCTTACAGGCCAACAAATTTAATTTAAATAAATAAATTAAAAGAAACAATTCACATACAAAGGTCTTGGTCTAGCTCATGATCATCCATACATGCAACGATATTTACGCATAAATAAAACTAGCATTCAATTTTTTAATCGTTCTTACTTAAGATAAATCACGCTTGAATCAATTAATTATCTTTAATTAATCAATCCTTTTATCTTAAACCCTTTTCAAAATTTCCTTGATATTCTCATCCATCATAATTTTAAACAAATAAATTCATTTAAAATTATATTTGTACGTAACTTGTACCTTGGAGGCAACCCGGTGAATTACCTTTCATTACACAGATGTTAAATTAAACACATATATATAAAACACCTATCACGTGTTGTGCCTCAGCTTTATGCCTGCACTATGGTACACGTCTCAAGGGTTTGTATAATATAATAATAAATTTTAATAAATCTGCGTAATTTGGATGAGTACACGGTGTGTAGTTTCGACTACACGTCATGTACTTTTGTTCACTGTCCATCCAAAGTACATGCCCGGGGACATGGCGTGTAGATGTACTTCGGAAATTTTTGGAGTAAATGGTGTGTTCAGTGGGACACACACTGTGTAGTATCCACGTTACACGGTTTCCAGCTGAGAAATCTATGTACGAGGTACACGGTCCAACCCTAATTCGAAGGGACTACATGCCGTGTTCAGTGAACCACACAGCGTGTAATCTGGAAACCGTGTGCCACCTGTTCTTGGACAACATACGGTGCCATTTATGACTTAGGTATACTCCAATACACGACATGATTTAGTGGACTAGTCCGATGCATTGAACCTAGACTACACGACATGTACTTCTGAATACACGCCGTGTATTCTTGTGTTGTATGACTAGTAACGTTTGGCACTTCCGGATGAGATCCTATATTTTATTTTAATCAAAGTTAAAAGAAAAAATTTTTTCTGTAAGGTGAACGAGAAATGAGAGAGGATAAATAGATCTCAAGATTTAGATTTAAATAATGATTAACTTGAATTGAAATAGCTAAATTATTAAATGTGTAAATCACTAGAGAAAAACTAAATAATTATAATCAACGATATGATCGCTATGATACCACTTGTAGGTTCCGAGCGCAGTGGAAGCGCATTGGTTGGATTGACCAACTTTAATTTTAGCGTTAAACCACGTTCAATCAAAGATCTGTCACGATAATAAAATGTCAGATCTTCCGAATAGAACGAAGAACGAAAAAGAAAGAGGGAGTCACAGAACCATAAAGACAAGATCATCATATGTTGGTTATAATTAATTTAATTAATTGACAAGAATTACCTTGATGGAATTATTTCTTTGTTGATGTCTCCAGTCACGATCTGATGTGATTCATCGTTGCGTCGCAGAAGCCAAGTGTAGACTTCCTCTAGCGGTGATCCACATGTGCACCACGTATCTCTGGACGTCACCAAAGGAATCTCTGGGTACTAGCGTGGAGAAGCCTTTGCTCGCATTGTATGCCTTAGATCGCCTTGATCCGATGGAGGATGATCTCTCTCGGTCCTAAGAGCGTTCTTGGAGGAAGGAGTTCTTTCAGTCTTGAGAGAATTCTCCAGAATTTTTGTGCACAATGATTCTCTCTGGAAAAGTGTTGGGGTTGTGAGGATAGTTATAATTGGGTTTGAGGTTATAGAGTTATGACAATAAATAAACACATTACATGTTTTATTTATTTCATTAACTCTTACTGAAAACCCCCATGTCGAATGATTAATTCCTTGACATGCGACCACGCTGATTATAATAAATATCGTTTAATAAAATGATATTATTTCCTCAAAATCCCGACTGGAAAAACTACACGGTGTGTAACCATTAATACACGACATGTATTTGTTTTCCATGAAAACTGCATGGCGTGTAAATTCAATGTACACGATGTGTTTATCTTGTTTTCATTTTTCTTTATTTCCTCCACCACATTTATTAGAACTTGAGTAATGACTATTTATTTCTTAAATAAATGTAACTGCATTACTCGCTAATAAATATATATTATTTCACCCACAATATATTCTCTTGAATAACTAGTGTCTAAATAAATGAGATTAGGCATCCTTAAATAATTATCAAACCATATTCGGGAATAATCTTTATTTAACTTTTTAAATTAATATTTAACTGAGATACATGGACACACTTAGTGTGTGGCCCTCTAGGCCTCTTTCTCAGTGGCATTAGACGGAGCCTGCCTAAATTCCAAGGTTAGCATCTAGCAACACACCAAGGCACCCATAGACAAAGAAGTTAATGCTGTAATGACGTGTCACCTCATATGAACGATTACCATGTAATATAATCCCTTTTCCACGATATCTCGAATCAAGCAGGTTTCATGCTAGTACCATCAACTCATGTGCTCGATTATTCTTTCTTTGACTTTCTGGAATTGAACTCGCTCATTCCTTACCATGGCCATGGATTTATTTAGGTTATATCAATTCCATCAAAGGGCCTGAGATATCTACTTCCATTATGGAACAGAAAAGACATATCCTTTCTCGTATTATCTATTAAATCCGTATTACTCGTGATGCACCCAACGTATCCTACCTCACTGTGAACAGTGTGTCGTCACATTTTTCGTCAATACATCTAAGTGCATGAGTTGTAATACCCATTAATAATAATCTTAAAGTCCAAGGACCAATACACACGTCCGCAAATAGGAACATCCAATGACACTATGAAATGTGGATTTCCTACTGGTGGGTCTTGTTCTCATAATATCCTCCTGGATATTACCAAGGGTGCACACCATGAGAAGGTGCCTCAAAGTTTTATGAGTCCTCACCCCTAATGGCCTGTATTATTTACGTCCCTCAAATAACATCATCCGACCATAGAACATATATTAAATAACAGTGTTATAGCACTTCCGGGTTCTCATCATAGTAGAGATCCGCTATGACCCTTTAATGCAACAGCTATCATTGGGACATGATCACATGCATTGTCACATAGAAGAATAATCTAGATGTGATAAGGTGTTTATTTAATGAATAAAGTACAAAGTAGTTGGTTCTAGGCCATCAACTCCAACAGACCCATCACTCTCATGATAACTCCTTCGTAGTAAGATACACCATCAAATTTGGCTAACGAGCACCTCGTACATCTAATTTTGTTCGAATTAAAATTATGGAAGGCATTTGTGACATAATATTTAATTTAGGTTTTTGATATTTCTTGATGAAGGTAATCATTTTCTATTAAATATTTTCATACTGTGTTTTCTTACTCACAACTGAACTTTAATAGAATAAATTCATCGCATCTTTATTCATTTTTCCTATTTATTATTTTATCTGTTTCCTGTAAATAATCAAATGCATAAAATAATAAAAAATTTAATTCTTGGGTATCTAATATTAGTCGATCTATTTAAATTTAATGGTTCAACCGTGACCTATGAGAATCATACCTGAGTCATTTCTTGACTAATGGTGCAGCTTTTCCCTAGTCTAATGTTTTTCTTTCCATCTAGTAAAACACCAAATCTTGATGTGGTTCACATCTTACATCATCGTCGTCCAAATAAAAATGTACTTACGCCTAGGCGAGTGGGCCTTGGGAAGCACAATGTACGTAGATGAACACTAATGGATGCGTCGACTCTTATACATATTTAATAACGATTGATGGTACACCAACCATCAATAAAATTAATTAAATATTATAAACATCATACATAATTGTAATAAATAATTAAATAAAACAATACATGCATGATCAATGCTCAAGACTAGTCTACAAGTAAAATAAAAGCAAGATAAAAATTAAAATGAAATAAATCTAATTTTGAGGGTTTTTTTGGATAAATTAAATGAATTATTTTAAGTTCAAATAATTTTATTTAATTCTATCCAATTATTAATTTAATTTTAATTCCAAAATGAAATTAAATAAACAATTTAATTTTAGACCAAACATTAAATTAATTTATCATAATGTTAATTTTTTTAATTAAAAAAAATCATAAATTAATTTAAAATATTTAAAATATTTTCCTAGACCCTAAAACCTTCCAAAGCCCATTATTGGTCGGGAAAAACCCATGCATGCCCATTCAGGTTTGGGAAAACCCCCATGTCGGGCTGTTCTTGGTTAGGAATACCCATTACAGGGGGTTTCGAGTCATGCAGACCCACTATATGGATTTTCGGGTTAGGTTAGCCCTGCTATATCCATAGGTCTTCTGATTTTAAAGGGGTTTAGTGATAGGTGGAGTATCGGGCCCAGCATGGTGGCGGATCAACCATGGAAAGTGGCATCGATGATGGTTTCCTGACCAGGCTAGGCGTGGGAGGTGTTGTGGTCTTGGTTAGTGCACCGAGGTAGCTCACACCAGGGATGACTATAGAGAGGGTGGCTGATAGACCTCAGAAAAAATGAATAGTTTTTTTGACATATCTATTTTCTCCAGGTACAAATGCACCCCCATAGTACATTACTATTTTTCTGGCCTCACTTTATACTTTTGAAAAAAATCAAAAATCTTTTGTTTTTTTAACAAGTTGTCATCTATTAGGCGCCACCATTTTTATTTTTTGTTTGGTCTTCACTGACCCATCAAAATATCACCCAATCGCTAAATTTATTTGTTTTATATGAATTTTCTTAAGCTAAATGTAGGAATGTTGACATATAATTTTTTTCGATCTGTGTTAGAATTTTTGGATGTTTGTAAATTGGTTGTATGAAATCCGATCGATGCATGGTTGGAGTCTTTGGGCCCAAATTAAATCCCTCTACATAGAAATAAGAAAAATTTAATTTTATTATCTTATTAAATTTTCATGATACCTCTGATACCATTTGTTGGTATCGAGGTGCACAACGAAATTCGGTGGACCGGTGATTTAAAATTTCTCTTTACCAAAGTGATGTAACTACATCATCTTCAGTGATTTGAGCCCTGATATAGATATGAGGATCTCATGTGAATATAATAATAACATAAATAAATAAATGACTACATCATTTGATTCAGTATCTTGTTCGACTATAACTCATTGACATCTATCATTGCTCGAAGGATCCAAGATTGAACCCCTCTAGATCATCCACACATGAACCAAAAATCTATGTGAACTCTGATCATCATATTCTAGGTGCTAACATGGATTTCTAATGATTCCCTCAACGTTGTGATGATCAAATTGACCCCGTCCCATCAATCTATCCAAGACATTCTTGGATCAGTTGCTTAGAGAGATAATTTTTATCTCTAGGATGAAAGAGGAGTTATAAGATCTCATTCTATTGGCATGAATAGTCCATGGAATAAGATTATCCTCTATTTATATAACATACATTAAAAATACCTAGTAGTGGTTCCCCAACCCTCATATATCCAACATTCACTAAATAAATGATAAATAACATGCTATGGAGAACTAACTATGTCATTAACATAATTTATATGTTATCACCTACATATAATATATTATAAATATATTATGTGATAAACCTACATCATTAACTTGACTTGTAATTCCTGCAATATTAAATAAACCTAGAATATTAAAATAATATTCATTTGTATAATATTTTCTGCGTATTCACTTAATTTGTTATTTAAATAAATAAATTCATCCAAATTATTATATAATTAGATAATAATTAATTTATTTATTCATTGATGAGCATTGAGTCATGGAAAACAGTTGGACCCTATAGTGGGTCCCACCATGACGTTTATACCTATTCGCCAGAATATGGTAGATTCTTGAATATTCTACTGTGTGTGATCCTATAGTTCCTCATCTCAATAGCATGGATATAATTCACTGACCAAGAGAGAATTCTAGAAACCCATCAAAGACCCTAAAGAAATAAATAATAGTCATAGCAATGATGACCATCCGATAGACACACACTATGTAATATAATCTCTTTGTCTCATGATATCTCATAAAGTAGGATGAATTATTATGTTATCATCCATTATTTATTTATTATTTGTTGATCCAACTAGACAGACTTACCTATGACTACCTTTTATAAGGATTTATGAAGGCACTTCCATCCTGATCAACTAGCCCCGATATATCACTTTCTCAACTTTGGAGTGAAAAATTATGTCTTGATCATTCAACCAATGCCATTCCACTGATGACACACCCAAGACAAGATACCTCGCCATGAATTCAATGTCATGGTTTTTGTATTACATCAAAGTACGCAATCAAATGGAACACATCGATAATGATATCAAGTATGAAGAAAAATACACATGCTCATAGATAGGAACATCCAATGACACCTAAAACGTGTGGTGTTCCTATTGGAAGGTTTTTCTTAAGGATCTCACCTATTAGAGATCACAAAGTGTGAAATTTATGAGAATAAGTTTAAATTCTTATGAGCTCCAAAAACCTGATAGTCATGCGCCATTAGTGTCCAATCAGAATGATGTATATATACCAGAAGACATTTGTTAAAGATTAATGTCATAGTATCTCAAGGTTCTCATTATAGCTTGTAAACTGCTATAACCTTTTGATACGAAAATAATCTATGTATATTACCATTTAAATAGTGGATGAAAAAATATCAACACTATAATGGTAAGGGTAAATCATGTATAACTCACTATATATATGGTATGGTAATTAAAAAGTTATATTTAGTTGGGTCTAGTGCACTGAATTTTATAACACTCCCACTTTCACTAGATACAACATGCTAAATATCCTTGTTAGCTCACACGTGATAAGATCATGTTTCTAGTGAGTTATGTATTTAGTCATGGGCCTACCACGTTTCAACTGTGTGGCTATTCTGCTATCTAAAACCTCACCTCCTTGAGTAATACTTCTCAAGAGATGTAAAACTCAAGTATATATCCTTTTTTTCACTTTACAAACTTGAAATTTTGAATAGTACCATTAATATAATTATCATAATTTAAATTATGATAAAACTTTACTCACTATGTGTGATTCCAAGAACTATAAAAAATAATTTTGTAATCTACACAACTTCTTTAGAATCTTCAGAAGCTATAACGTTCTTAGTGTTTATAGGTATGGCTACCACTGGATTATATGATATTATCTTGCTCATTACCTTATCCTAAATATGATATAAGATCATATTAATCTAAAGGAATACTATTTTGTGTCCCCTTGTATCTAGTGTCCCTTCCTTTCCACATATGAGGTACATTAATTTTGTAATTTCTCAAGTACAATTGGATAGTTCTGATTGATTTCCATATAGTTCTCCTAGATATAATTGATATTTTCCTACCGTTATGTATATTTTGAAAATATCAATATATATAGTATATAACATGACATATGTGATTGATCCAATGTAGAAGCTTATGAAATTCAACTCACTATTTTAATCTCCTCCTATGTACCATACATGTATACTTGGAGAGATTTATTCTATGTGACATTGGTATCAATTCACTCTGAAATTGTTCCAACTTTTATTTTCAATACCTTGTTAGTATATGTACTATTGACTTGGTCTAAGAAAAATTTAGATCTTTCTAAGAATATCTTGTCCCCTAGAACTTATATTACTACATTAAGTCAATATTTGGAGAGTTACATTCATTATGGTATTGACTAAATATAATACCAATAGTTTTCTATATGCTACCAAACATATATCACTTAAAAAATAGTGACACTTAAACTAACCTCTGGTAGACACTTGGAAAAAATTAATTCCAAATGAATATTCAATGATATTTTTTCTTAATTTATCCTGAACTACGTTTGGGTAACTTTCACCCCTTATTGACATTATATAGATTCACTATCCATTTTTGTTTGTGACTTATAAACACCTTCCATGATTGGTTGTCTTTAGATCCAATGCTCAATATAATGATCATAGAAAATATCTATGAAAAGTAAAATTCTAATGGATTTAGGCATAATGACTTGGTTTTAATAATTGATCCTTATTGGTATAATGATTGGACCATCCATGTATAGTCTCACATGAATACCCACTTTAGTATTCTAAATAATAAATCCAATGTACTTTGATACATGGAATACATTATTGAATTTTAATTTATCTTTTCAATTTTATCTTAATTCCATATATATCTTACTTGTGGGATTTATTATTCTCAATGAATAATGTATAAATGTCCAGGGTGAATATAAAACCATCACTATGGTTTAATACTATGCGTCTCTAGAACATTCCTTTCCACACTTCCTTATGGAACTTGTTCCTATTCCAACTACTTGGGAATTTTTAGTATTCACTAAACCCAAGTCAACCTTGATCCCACTATCTCAAATAAATATATGCACCCTTTTATAGAAATAAAGGCTATAACTTGACAATCACTTTTTTATCTTATGGATATATATAATTTCCTTATAAAACTTTAGGATGATAACTTTAGATGAACATTGTGTTTTTCTTGATGCAAGTTTGTTTATGTCCTTAAAAAACAATTTCCATCAAAACACATGTAATAATGATATAAGGGATTTCCAGTGTACAATAACTTATATGATATCCAGATTTCATGATAGTAGAAATATTTTTATTGGATAACATTGTTATTTGTGATATATGTCTTAAAAAATAATGGAACTATCATAAATGAATATAAGTTGCAACATAGATACTCCTATTACTTACATCGTGACTCTGATGTGTATAAGGAAATGTGCATTTAGGAATTAATCAACACTACATTTTTTTGATCAATTTTAACATGTAAGACATATCATTGATCCTACTTATTAGCATCAAATATTAGATGTGGATAAGGTAATGTGTATTTACGAATTACTCCAAGATACATTTTATTGATCGATGAATGCATGGTCAAGATATTATTCCGCACAACAACCTAAATAAACTCATATCTTATGACCATTCAAATAACATACTTCACATTAAAATTCCTTAATAAACACTTAAATATATATGATAAAGTATATTTACCACTAGATTACCCTTTGAATAGTTCACACTCTCTAGATGAACTAATTCTAAAAGCTTTGTGATTTACCTTTATTTATAAAGGCTTCTTTGTCCAAACTAAATAAGTATATATTCCAATACTAAATAAGGTATTTAGATCCATATAGTCTAAATAACATACATAATATATCCTTGAAATCCACTTCTATTTTTACCTAACCAAGAATTAACATTCCATAACTTGGTGTAATTGTGTCTTACCTTTTATATTCATCATATATTTACCATGATTTATATATTACTTGACTATTGGTTGTGTATGAAATACCATAAACAAAATTCATAAATGTTTTGGTACAATTCAACACACAATTATAGTTTTTCAAGAACCATTCACTTGGAAATGAAATCATGTGATTCTCACCACTGATGTTGGTATCATCCTTCCTCAGTTACTTAGAGGACACACCTTCACTTTTAGTAATGTCTCTCGACTTCCTTGGTTCCTGTATTTAGAAAAAGTATGTAAGAAAAAATTGTCTCTAATACCGAAGAACATAAATTAAATATTACATTTAATGATTAGTATACTTGAAGAAGATTCTTATTCTTACTTCTACTTCAATTCATTGTATTTTCTCTTCCAATGACCCATATTTCCATGTGAAAAGAAAATAGTATCCTATTCAATGATCTCCCTATTTATCTTTAGTTTATTATTGAGTAGTTGAGAAGGTGCCTTTAGTAGTATACATCTATTGAAACTTTTCACATTATATCTATATTTTTTCACCTTAATAATTAAAGATTTTACTTTCTTTATATTATTTTCTTCTCAGAAAACATGTCCCAAAAGATATTCAAATGGTTTTTCCAAACTATTAATATGATAATTCTCAATGAAACATGAAAAACTAGGCTATAAGGATGATAGAATGAGATGTAATGAAAGATATTTGTTTTTCTTGAGACTCAATTCATGAAGTTTTTCAATGTACATTATCATTCTGATTACATTGGGACCAACTTGAGTTTCGTCTTCCAATTAATACGTAATCAGTTTGATCATTAACTCATTGGTTTCTTGCTTCAAATTCTCCTCACAATCTTCTCGAAGTCAAGGAAACATGGTATATACATCTATGCCCTTATCTTTATCAGGAAAACCTTTAGAAAATGATTTTATAATTATGATATAAACATAAAATGTATCATCCATGAGTTTCCTTTATGAATCCTTCCCATCCTTACAAGATCCATCTAGAGGATGATCAAGTTTTGGGGACTCCATCATATATAATTTCTTTTCATATTAATGTACTACGTGTAAGTGCATATACCACTCTTGGACATCTGTGTTGGCGAGGACACTATCTATTTCCATTATGGATCGTAGAGAATCTGTGGTTTTACTTTAAATTTCCAACAAAAAAGAGCACAAGCATATTAGTAATTTTATCTTGGTTACTGATTAGACATTATTGATTTATCAAATCATTAAAAGTATCCCACTATTTTATCGAACTATAGAAACCCTCTATATTAGAATTATAATACTATGTTACATGATTATTCTTGTGGAAAAGATCCTTAAAACCTATCCTAATAATCTAAAATATATGGATGCACCACTACTCAGAGAGTTCAAGGTTAGAGTTTGACTGACCATCCACTTTAACTCATGGATTTTGGATCTATTGAGTGAAGTACCAACTTCAAAATAAAAAACTTGAGTTACACAATGATTGAATATAAAGTTGAAACAACCTAGATTTGGACACTTATTTTCTACCAACTTTACTTAAGTTGACTCATCACTCTCATGAGAACTCCCTAGTTGAAGGAGAAACCCTCAACTTTGGCTGATGAGAACCTCATACAACCGTTTTTGTTCAAATTAAAATGGTGAAATGAATTTTTGACTTATTTTTATGAGGGATTTATATATTTCTCGATGAATTTGATCCTTTTATATTAAATATGTTCATACTATGTTTTCATGATCACAAATGAACATTAATAGAATACATTCATCGCTTATTTATTCATTTCTCCTATATATTATTTAATGTGTTTCCCACAAAAATTCAAATGAATACAAAAATAACAATGAATAAATGAAATAAAGATTTCCCAAATGGCCTTGAGAATCTAATATTGGTTGATACATTTAAACTTAATGGATCAAACATGACCTAGGAGTATCACACCTAAGTCAGGTCTTGAATCATGATATAGCATACCCCTAGTATAGTGTTTTTCTTTTCTTCTAGTAAACTACCTCATTTTATCATGGTCTACATCTTACATCTTCATCGTTAAAATAAAAATGTACTCACACGCAAGCGAGGGAGTCTCAGGAACTACAATTTACATACAAAATCACCGATGGACACCCATTCCCTTATACATATTTAATAAATAATGATGATGTGAAAACTTTCAATAAAACTAATTAAATACTAAAAACATATCATATATTTATAATAAATTTTTAACTAAAATAATATATGTATGCGTGAAACTCAAGAATAATCTATAATTAAAATAAAATCACGATAAAAATTAAAATGCAATAAATCTAAGTTTGATGGATTTTTTGATAAATTAAACAAATTATTTTAAATTCAAATAATTTAATTTAATTTGATCCAATTATTAATTTATTTTTTATTCTAAATTTAAATTAATTAATTTAATTAATCTTAGACCCAAAACTAAATTAATTATTTAGAATATTAAAATTATTATTATTTTTTGAATTTAAGAAAGTAATAAATTAATTTTGGATATTTAAAATATTTTTCTAGACCCTAAAATCTTCTCAAGGCCATTTTGGGCTAGGCCGAACCAACACATGCCCATCCCAAGATGGAAAACCCTTGTGAATGGTTTTTTTGTTTGAGGCAGACCCATTGTTGGGTGTTTCGGGTCGGGAAGACCCATTGGAGGGATTTCCAAGTCATTTCAAGCCTATTATAGCCATGGGTCACCTGATCAGAAAGGGGTTTAGTGGTAGGGGTTGTCTTTGTTGCCTCAATTTAGTGTTTAGTGCATTGATCATGGGTGAAGAGGCCAACTAGAAGTGGGTTTAGAAAAAGTAATGGGGTCTGACATCTGGGAGCTAAGTTGATTAGGCACGACAAGGTGGTGACTCAACCTTGGAAAACAATGTCGGTGGTCATGGTTGAAGTATACATTGGGAGGCCACAACAAAGGGTCAATCGGGGAGGCATGGCACCGATCAAGGAGGTTAGTAGTGAGGAAAGATGGTGGAGGAGGACTTGACCCCAAGTGACTGAGATAGAGGTGCCAAGCTGTACAGTGCGATAATGGGGGTCATCATACATGAGAGGAGGAGACGAAAGGGACACCCAATGGTTGAGGAGTGGTTCTTGGAGGGAATTGGGTGGCTGATGGATTAGGATGATGGAGTATTCTTGACTAGGCTGAGTGTGGGAGGTGCAGTGGTCTGGGTTGGTTTGGCGAGGTAGCTCGCAACCGGGATGACTGCAGAGAGGGTGGCCAACAACACATAGAAAAAGTGAAAGTTTTTTTGGATTATCTATTTTGTATGGGTATAACTCCACTCCCATAGTACATTACCATTTTTTCCTATCTATGTTTAGGATTTTGAAAAAAAATCAAATGTTTTTTTAACAATTCGCCTGTTATTAGGTGTCGTCCTTTTTATTTTTTGATTGGTCTTCCCTGACCCTTGAACAAAACACCCAATCGCTTATTTTATTTGTTTCATTAAAAATTTCTTATGCCTAAATATAATATTGTTGACATACTTTTTTTCTTTTGTTTATTCCAAAACCAGTGGAAACATATTCGTTCAGATAAAATTGTTCTGGTTAGAAGCGGGTCACCAGATTCACCTCTTACCACTGTGTTGGGATAACTGATATTCCTGAAATAATAATAATAAGAATATATATATATATATATATATATTGTTCTTCAAAAATTTAACCTACAACTACAATGTTTTAAATATATATTAAAAGATTTCAATGATCATCCAACATAGGATCAAATGAGGGTCAGAGACATTGGGACCTAATTAAAGCCCTTTACTTATATTTAAGTCAATTTTAATTTTATTGGCTTAGAAAATTCACATAATCCCTCTAATACCAATTGTTGGTACCAAGGCATGCAGTGGAATTCGATGGGTGGGTAATTTAAAAATTTTCATCACCAAAGTGATGTAACTACATCATCTCTAATGATATAAATCTAAATAGATATCCAAGGATCTCATGTGAATTTAATAAAAATAGAAATAAATAAACAAGTACCTCATTCGATTAAGCAGCTTGTTCTACTGTGGCTCATCACTGATGATCATTGATCGAAGGATCCAACCTTGAACCCCTATAGATCATCCACACATTCTCCAACAGTCTGTATGAGCATTGATCATCATATTCCAAGTGCTAGCACATAGTTCTTATGATTCCTTAAACGTCGTGACGATCACATTGATCTCATCTTTTTGATTCGTCAAAGGAGTTCTTGGATCGGTCACACAGAGAGGGACTTTCTCTCTCTAGTATATGGAAGGAGATATAATCTCTCATTATATTGGTATGAATAGTCCATATAATGTTCTTCTTCTCTATTTATATAGTGTATTTCCAAAATACTTGGTAAGGGTTCCCCAACCCCCGTATATCCAACATCCACTAAATAAAAAATAAATGACATGTTATGATGAGATAAATATGTCATTAACATCATTTATATTTTATCACCAACATGTAACATATAATAAATATATTATGTGATAAACCTGATTCATTAACTCGACTCCTAATTCCCACAATATTAAACTAACCTTGAATATTAAAATAATATTCATTCGTATATCATTTTCTGCATATTCACTTAATACATTGTGAATAATTTTAATAAATAAATTCAACCCAATTATTCTATACTTGAATATTAATTAATTAATTTATTCATCAGATATAGTTAATACATAGAAAAATCTTAGACCCTTTTTTGGGGCCCACCATGTCTTATATACATATTCACAAGAATAGGGAAGATTCTTGAATATGCTATTATGTAGAACCCTCTAGACCCTTATCTCAGTAGTAGTGAATATAATTCAAAGACCAATAGAGAATTATATAAACCCATCAAGGCCCCTAAATAAATAATGAATAATCATAGTAAAGATAAACATCCTACAAACATTTATTGTGTAATATAATCTCTTTGTCTCACGATATCTCATAAAGTAGGATGCACACTTGTGTCACTATAAATTATTGATTTATTATTTGTTTATCTAACTAGATAGACTTACCTATAACTACCTTGGACAAGGATTTATAAAGGTAAATCCATATTTATCAACTATCTCTAAGATATCACTTCATCAAATCAAAAGTTACAAATTCTATCTTGATCATTCAACCAATGTCATCCCACCAATGACACATACAACACAAGCTACCTCACCACAAATTCAATGTCATGGTTTTTCCCTTACATCAAAGTATGTGATCAAATGAAACACATTAGATATTATATCATGCTAGGACACTAATACACATGTTCATAGAGAAGAATGTCCAATTAAACCTAAAACATGTGGCGTTCCTATTGGAGGACTGGCCCTCATGATCTCACCAACTTGAGATCAGTAAGTGAGAACATCATGAGAAGAAGTATCAATGCTTATGATCCCCTGATGCCTGATAGTCAAACATAATCAGTGTCTAGTTAGAATGATGTATCTAGACTATAATATTTTTTTAAGATTAATGTTATAGTATCTCTTGGTTCTCATTATAGAATGGGAACTATTATAACCTTTTGATATGAAAATAATCTATGGAAATTACCAATTAAATGGTGGTAATAAAAATATCAACACTATAATGGTAAGGGAACATCATGTATAAATCATTGTATACTTGTTATGGTAATCGAAAAGTATTTTTTAGTTAGGTCTAGGGTGCCCACTTTTACAACACTATTTAGGGTGTACTTTTGTGGGTCTACTTGGGACACCGGTTGTATCTCATGGTGCTGCAAATAATATCACAAATTTGAAATGAAAAGGCCAGTGCGAGGAAAATCATCTCGATAGGGGAGTAATGAGTCTTCGTATTGAGAAGCATGATGATGATATATTATAGGCTATTTTACCTTTCCTCATTGTTTTTTCTAGTCTAAAAGGGAATTGAGGGACTATTCCAAAGCAGTCACATAAATGACCAAAGGATTTCCAATGATAGGTGACACCAAAAATGGAGGTTGTAGTAGGTACTAATTTATATCTTGAAAGGAAGTCTCACAATCCTTATCCCATTAGTAAATGGTCCCTTTTTTCATGTCCCTCAAAAAAGGATTACACTTTCTGGTTATATTTGAAATAAATCAGATTATGTAGGATAAGTTGCCTTGGAGGCCTTGCAAATCCAAAATATTACTCAGGGGAGGAATTTTATTGATAGAATTGATTTTCACCGGGTCAAAATCAATGCCTCTGTATCTTATAAAAAAGAAGAGAAATTTTTTAGAGGTAATCTTGAATACACACTTCAGGGGTATATCTTCAAGTGTTGGGAGTGGAGTAAGTAAAAAAAATTATCAATATCCTTGATATGCCCCAATGCTAATAAGATTTGACCACCAGATCATCCATGTAACACTTCCCCAATGTCCCAAGAATCGACTTAAAGATATGGTGCACAACCCACTCGTAATTGGATCCAACATTCATCAAGGTGAAAAGGAATCACCTGATAGCATAAAAATACTTGGGGCACCCTAAAGGAGGTGGACTTCTCATCCTCATGGGCCATACATATCTTATTATAACCAAAGAGATTATCCATGAAGGAGAGGTCATGGAACCTATATGTAGCATCAATCAATATCTTTTTAACCAAAAGGGGAAAATCAAACTTCATAAAATGGTTGTTGAGGTCCTGGAAGTCAATGTAGACGTTGATCTGCCCATTCTTCTTCCTGACAGGGACAATGTTTTCTAGCCACATGGGGTACTAGACCTCCCAAAAATAGTTGGCTCTATTAATCTTTTCAACCATAGAATAAAATATATAACTATGAGAGGGGTGCATTATTTTGGGAGGCTGTTTAAACCCATGATGACCCACTAGGAGGATAAGGTGATGAATGATAACCTAAGGGTCTAGACCTAATATCTCTTCATTGATCTAGGTGAATATGTCATGGTGTTTTTTTAGGAAGTCCAGATATTTATGCTACTCCCCTGGGGAAATGGCTATGATGATTAGTGTTAGCCTCATATCTTCCTCATTACAAAGGCTCACCTAGGTTAACTCATCAAAGGTTGTGGAGATAACCTCTTTAAATGCAATATGGGAGTCTTACAAATCCTTTTTGTTATCTATGATAGGGGGATTAGAGGGAGAAGGTGGCACTTCCAGGATATTTTACCAAGGGGGAACACTAGTTTCTACTCTGGCAGACACAAAATCCTCAAAAAGGGGTTCCAATTACATGGAGACTACGGTGAAAAAATCTTTACATAGGTCTATATATCATTTTGTACCTTATGTTTTGGTTTAACCCCTTGGTTAAGTAATTTGAACTATAACTGTGGTAATTACGTTGTCAATATTAAAGGATTATAATTTCACTTATAAGTTTTCAATTGGTTCATAAGTGGATAATGGATGATATTTTATACCATTTATCATCCAAATTTTCTTATTTAAATATTTTTATAATTTTTAAATAATTTAATAAAATAAAATTAACATAAAATACAATTAATTCCATTTTAAGAACTATTTTCATAATTTGACATTAAAAACAACATGATAGTAATGGAATTTGAATATAAAACTTTAAAAATACATATTATTGTTATATTTATATAAAAAATATTTAAATAAAATAATATATCCAATTTTTATTACTTTAAATATTTTTAAAACCATTTATTTTATTTTTCTATTAATTGAATAAAAACTACGTCGATATTTTGTAAGCATTTAAAGTAATTAATAAAAAACTAAAAACTAAAAAAAATTACCATGATAAAAAAATATTTTTTCTAAAAAATAAACATTTATAACTGAAATTATCCTCTTATTTTACTTGTGTAAATATTATATATATATTAATGTTAATAGGGTGATATTTTGTATTAATTATTTTCTTAAAATAACATAAAGGTCATAATAAAAAAAAATGGAACCAAGTGGAAATATATTCAATAATTGGATTTACCTGGATGAAATAAACACATAAAATATTATAAATGAAAGTTTGATAGAAATTTTAAAGCCTTATCTCGTTGTTTTAACCTTGTTTTACCTTTTTTTACCTTTATAGAGGTGAAAAATATTTTTCACTATTACCATTCATAATGAACAAAAAATAAAAGGGAACTATTTTTCAAATTTGAGCCTCATGATATACAATACAGTAAAAAAATGAAGATTCAATATCTATAAGTTTAAGAAATTAATTTTAATATAAATGTTTAAAACGTAATAAAAAACAGTTTTTTGAAAAAAGAGTTTTTAAGCGTAAAAATTAAATTATTAAAAAATTATGAATATTGATTATTCATATGGAATTAATATTATAAATAAAATAGATCATATTTCACTTTAATACCAACTATAAAATATAATGGTACTTTTAAATTTCTTGATTTAATGAAAATAAATGAGAGTATTTGAAAAATTGGGTTTTTCACTATTCACTAAAAAATCAATCATTTCATAAAAATACCAGAATTTCACCCTAACTTAATTTTTAAATTTTGATTTAAAAAATTATGATAAATTTATAAAATTAAATTTCTAAAAGTGGCATAAATTAATTATAATTTTCGTGCCCAAAATGAAGTTAAAATCATTTTTGAATAAAATGCCTTTTGAAGCATAAAATGACTACTAAAAATTGAGTCCTTAATTTCTAGAAATTAATTAGTATATTTTTATTGAGTAGGGACATCATAAATATATTTTATAATACATCTACTCATATTCATACTCACAAATTCAATGACTATGTTATAATGGTTACATTTAAATAGTAATACTTTTATAACATATCTCAATTCGCTTAAAGAACAATGTCACGTGTAAAGGGAGATATTTATAATGTATACTTGATATAATTCCATGTCAATAAGGTCATTCTAGATTCATATATTTTAATGAATCCTCCAACAAAACCAATTCTAAGGTATGTCGAAGGAGGGGTTTCCAATTCACCGGATTCATTATCAAATCAAGAAATAATCAATAATTCCTCACCAATTATAGAATACATACTCGGTTCTAGACAATGATCATAGATACATCATGAATCCATCAATGAAAAATATAATCAAGATAAGTATCAAGAATAAGAAAATCTCATGATGATCATTCTAGATGACTTACCTGGAAACATCCACTATTCATGAGAATTCTAGATCTCTTCAAGAGGGTTTTTATTTACATGTTGAACCCTCCACCAATATACCATGTAATCATCAATAGATTAAGTTTACATCATCAATATTACATCAATAAGTGGTTTGGGAAGGTGATTCATGAACACTTACCCGTAGAACATTTGTTGTTGAAGGTATATCTCGATTCAATCAAGAAACGATGTCAACTCGCTAGATATAACACTGATCTATGATGATAGGATGAATTCACCATTGGGTTAGTATAGAAAAAAAAATATACAATATAGATATGTTATCATATCACAAGGAAGTAGGATAATTTATCATAGATCTAAAGAAAATCTCACAAATTTTATGTTACCAAATAGTTCCAATAAAGGAGAGACAAGAAGAGATGAATGGGAGTTCCAAGATTAAGGATAAAATCTTTAAGATTCGAATTAAGGCCATAAGGTTTGGATTTTGAAGTTAAAGGAGGTCAAATTTTCAAGTCATTAAAACCCATGGGGTGCATTAATTGCATCCTGAGACTGGGTGCATCGACTACCTTGTAGGCCTCACTAGTGAGCTGGTGGAACCAACGGCTGGAAAATGGGATCTATTATAGATAAAAGACCTACTAGAACCCTATTGGCTAGCCAGTGGGTCACACTAGATTTTCAGTATCTATTTTACATCCATCATAAGGCCGATCCCATTACTAAAAATCTAACCACCAATTTCCAGACCCTTAGCCTTTAAAAGTCATCCTCTTAATCAACCATATCAAATAAAAATGGGGAAAGTGATATTTATTAACTCAAAATATCTCATACATTGAATTAAAATGAGGATGTTATAATTATCCCCCTATAACTACTTATTTTCCTCAGGAAGTAACTTCAATGGTTTTTGTTGAATGAATCAGGCCATTGAGCCTGGACAGTAACCTCTCACTCCCAAGTGTCCTCCTAGATCCATCCATGAAACCATAGAAGTTGGATAAGAAAAACTATATTCCCTTGAATAAATTTCTCATATCGTTCCATGATCTAAATCGGGTGCTCCAAATACAATGTGTCAGGCTCTAACTCAAAATCCTTGTAATCGATGACATGTGTATGATTTTCCAAGTACCGACAAAGTTGTGACACATGGAACATATTGTTCATACCATGACAATAAGAATGAATACCCCGAAGGTATGACTCAATCCCAACCCACTTGGTGATCTCGAATGGTCCAAAAAAACATGGGGACAACTTCCCCTACTTCCTCAAACATTGGTGGCCTAACTGAGGAGTCACTCTCCAAAAAATATAATCACCCACAAAAAAATCTAAAGGTATCCTCCTACACTTATCATTTAAATTTTTACCGATTTGTTATGTGATTAACCTCTTCTATATTATCTGTTCTGTATCATAGGTATCTTATACCATACTGGTCCACACAACTATTGTATCAACTTCCCCATGCCAACACATTAGTTAATGGCATGGCCACCCATAAAGATACACATAAGGTTCCATCTAAATTGAAGTATGGTAACTATTTTTATTAGTAAAATCAACCAAGGCTAGGTGATCATTTTAATATTCAACAAATTATAGGATAGAATCCTAAAGAATATCCTCCAGTATTTGAATCATCCACTCAGATTGTCCATCTATCTGAGTATGGTATGATGTGATCAATATTATCTTAGTCCCTAAAGCCATATAGAATCCCTACCAAAACCAAGACAATAAACATGCATCTATTTTATATAAAATGCTCAAGGGGACTCCATGTAGGTGTACTATCTCATAGACATACATCATTCATAACTCATCTAATGATTGGGTCTCACAGATTGGTAATAATTGAGAAACTTTAGTTAGACAATTGAAAGTCACCTAGAAAATATAATAGCTCCTCAAGGTCCTGGGAAACCCTATCACAAAGTCTATTATGATGTATTACCACTTCTATATGGGATCTAGAAGTGGCTAAAGAAAACCACCATGATGCTGGTGCTTGACCTTTATCCTCTAGTAGGTAAGGAATTCTGAAAAAAAAATCTAGAAATGTCCCAATTTATCCTTGGTTTCCATATTTATTACCTGGAGTCATGGTACATCATTATTTCACTAGGGTGTACCACCCACTTAGAGGTATGAAAGTCCTTTATCAGCTCCTCCCTGATAGAATTAGGGAAAAAAACTCCCCCACACTCTATTATAACTTCTTCATTGTCCAATGACCACCCAAGCATCAGGTCACCACCTGCTAGCTATTATTGTATCATAGTACACTCTTAGTCAGTCTTTTATCCATCATTTATTCGATTTATTGGAGAATATGTGACCACCAGTGGACCACATGTCATTGATACCTATTCCTCAAAATCATTCATCCTCCAGTCATCCAATAAGATCATCAAGTTCCAATTTTCCTACGAATGTCATTCACTAAACTATGGATATACCTATGTATCATGAAAAAGAGAATATGTAATGAATTTACCTTTACCAAGTGAATACACCATCCCAAAGTTGAACATCTATAGATACTGTTCCTTGCCTCAAGTTTAGGTCCCACTCTGTAAAGATATAGTGATGGATCTTGTGGTATGTATAGATAGAAAACCTCTAGTCAAAGAGGTAGTATCACAAACACTTCAAATCATGAACCATAGTTTTAATATCCAAGTCATAGGTAGGATAATTACACTCATGGGGTCATAGATTACATAACCCATAAGCTACTACCTTCTCATGTTGCATAAGTACTACTCTCAAACCAATGCCTTATGCATCCCAAGAAACAATATATCTAATCTTAGGCTTAGGAAGAATCAGTACTAGAGCTGTATCCAACCACTTATTTAGCTCAAGAAATTCCTCTTCACACTAGTCTGACCACTGTAACTTTACTCCCTTCTTAATTAGTGTAATCATGGGTGATGATAAATGAGACATTTCCTAGATAAAATGATGGTAGCATGCAACTAAACCCAAAAAACTCTTGATATTGAACACATTTTAGGTATATTTCCAGAACATCATTTCCCCAACTTTCTCTAGGTTTATATATATACCTATCTCAGACAAAAAATTCCCCAATAATTTCACCTCCTAAACCCAAAATTTACACTTTAACGGCTTAGAATAAATATAATATGCTCAAAGTAAACTGAGGACCCTCTCAAGATGTATGGCATGTTTTTATGGGTTTGGTGAGTAAGTAAGGATTTCATTAATGAACACCATGGAAAAAAGGTCTAGATATGGGTGGATGATCTTTTTCATAAGGTCCATGAACATAGTCAGCACATTTTTCAATCCAAATGAAATCAAAAAACACTCTTATAACCCACATGTACTCTAAAATGTCATCATTGGGATTTCCTCCACTCTAACTAGATGCTGGGGATATTCCAATTGAATATTTGTCTTGGAGAACCACCAGGCTCCCCATAACTAATAAAAGAGATCATTGATCCTGGTAAAATGGTATTCATTCTTCACCATCACCCGGTTCTCCTTCCATAAATCCATGAAGGGTCTAATACTACCATCTTCCTTATTGGAGAATAGGATGGGTTCACCCCATGGTGAATTAGTTAGCCCGATAAATCTCTTTTTCTCTAAGACCTTGATATTCACATTGAGTTATTTCAACTTGGTCAGCATCATATGATAAGGGTTATCAAAATGGGTTACACACCCAACATGATATCTATCTCAAATTCAACACCTCTATCTAGGGGTAGTCTTATAAAATAATATGGTAATATGTCTTGATAGAGATATGTGACTAGAGGAAAATTCGAGGGAGATTCCAATGATCATGTTAAAATAACCAAGCCCACAATCTTTGTCATAAGAATCCCAAGATGATTCAAGTATAGACCAACTCTATATAGTCTTATTTCCCATTTTTTTGTCATTATGTACTTCTATCCATTAGGCGATGTGAATGATACCAATCCCCAATAGAAATTGATGTGATCTCAAAATTAGTTGTTCAATCCATGCCAAGAATCACATCAAATTTTTCATCCCCAAAATCATGATGTCCCACAAGTTCCCATAACCAAAAATGACTATAGGAAACTCTATGAATTGATAAAGTTTGTCTTATTTGGTCTCAATGGTGTATCGAGGGAAAGTAACACAAAAGTAAAGTTAACTGGTAAGTCAATTCCATCAAAAATTTATACAGATATGAAGGAATGGGAAACACTGATAGTATGAAATTCACTAGTCAAACCTAATAATCCTTCAGATTCTCTACTAGGTCAAAGATTCCCACAATTATCCCAACCCATACCTCATCATTATGAGGGACTCCAGTGCCTTGGAAGGATGCAAAATGATAGAGTTGAATTTCAAGGAATATTTGACCAAATTTCTGATCTCCTACACCAAGGACAAGAACTAAATGAAATTATTTTTGTTGAAGCATCAATAATGCTTAAACCATAGAGTATGTTCAACAACATTCTCAACTACATAATCTTATTATGGTACCAGGGCACACAATGGAATTTGTTCAGTCATGGATTTAAAAAAATTCGGTCACTGTAGTGATGGAACTTCATCATCTTTAATGATCTGAGCCTTGATACGGTCCAAGGATCTTGTATGGTTTAATCAAAGAATAAAAAATAAAATAATGACTACCATGTTCAGATTTGAATCACGCACGTCTTTCACAAGTCACTAGTGACTATTTCTTAAAAGATATGGAATTAAACCCCTCTAAATTTTCCACATATGCTTCTCAAATCTCTGTGTATGTCATTCATCAGATTCTAGGTGCTAGAATGAATATTCAATGTTCTCTTCATTGTTGTGTCGATCACCATAATCATATGCCTTTAATCTATAATGATGATCTTAGATCATTTGATCGATTAAAGTGATTTTCTCTCTAGGATTTAGGAAGAGATAGAATCTATTAATTCTAACAGATGAATAATCACATGGAAAGAGATTCTCTATGTCTTATATAGTGGATGTCTAAATACCTGGTTAGGGTTCCTCGATCCCCATATATTAAACATCCACTAAATAAGTAATCAATAAATCATTATGATGAACTAACTTCATCATAAATATTATTTATATGTTATCATGTACTTTTGAAATAAATTAAAAATATTACATGATAAACCTAAGTCTTTAACTAGACAAAAAATTCTTGATAATATTAAACGAACCTAGAATATTAACATAATATTCATTTGTTTATTATTAATCCTTGTATTTAATTAACCACTTGTAAATACTTTTAAAAAATAAATTCAAACCAATTATTCATTACTTGAATAATAATGAATTTATAATTTTATTGATGATCGATAAGGCTTGGACAATAGTCAGAACCTGTGGTGGAGCCCACTATTTCCTATATTCTTATTCACCAGAATAGGGAAGATTCTTGAATATTCTATTATGCGTGACCCACTAAGCCCTTATATCAATAGCAGTAAATAATATTCATAGAATAAGAGTGGATTCTAGAAACCCATCAAGGCCCCAAAAAAGATAAGTAATAGTCATAGAAACAACAACCAACCTAGAAAAACACATTATGTAATATAATATCTTTGTCATATTATGTCTCATAAAGTAGGATGTGAACTTGTGTCATCATCCTTTATTGATTTATTATTTTTTGATATATCAGTATAGACATAAATTTTACTACCATGGACCTGAATTTATTAAGGTACTACCATCCTGATCAACCTGGATTGAGATATCACTTCCTCTACTCATAAGAAACAAATTCTATCTTGATCATTCAACCAATGCCATACCACCAATGATGTACCCAATGTAAGATACCTAACCATGACTTTATTGCCATGGTTTTTTCCTCACATCAAAGTACTTGATAAAATGTCACACATTGATAATGATCTAAAGTTAGGAGACCAATACACATGTCCATATATTAGAACATCCAATGACACCCAAAACATGTGGTGTTCCTATTGGAGGGTATGTCATGATGATCTCAACTACTATAGATCACAAAGTGTGAACTTCATGAGAATAAGTCTCAATGCTTATGATAATCCAACACCTGAGAGTCTCACATCATCTATGTCAAATTAGTATGATGTATCTAGACCATAACACATTACTTTTATATTACGATCATAGTATCTTTAGGTTCTCATTATATCATGGGAACTAATAAAATCCTATCATATGACATGAAATCCACCAAAATTTCCATAAATATAGTGGATGCAGAAGTATCAACACTATTTTGGTAAGATAAAAACATGTATATATCAAATTTTATACATGGAATGGTAATGAAAGTGCATCATAAGTTGGGTATAGGGAACCCACTTTCAACACTCCCACATGAACTAGAGCTAGCTACTAACAAGTCTCAATCCGCTAGATCTTATATGAGAATCTTGCTTCTATTGAGATATGAATTTTAGTTAGGGGGTCTTCCATGTTTTCACATTTGGCTACTATGTTATTTGTGACTTCACCTCTCTAAGTAAAATCCCTCAAGAGATGAAACCTCTAAAGTATATGATTTTTCCTCTAGTATGACCAAGGCTCCTTGGCTAACACCACTACTATAGACCGACTAAATGGCCCGAAGGCCTAAATTTTTATTTCTTTTTGGATAAATCCCTTTTAAGGGTAAAGGGGGAAACTACACATGACTTCACGGATGTAGAGACCAATCAACCCATAACAATACTACAAAGGAAACCCCTCCCCAGCATCAACATCATTCTGGAAATCCTTCCGCATTGCACGACTACTTAGAAAACAGTCCCATTCTAAAAATCATGGGCCTGGTACCGATGGTAGTGCCATACCCTTTCAATATTCCAATTACGAATAGCCCTGCATGGAGAAATCATCCTGCTATGAATCCTCGTCTGAAGCTTCCTTGTAGATGTCGGGAACAAGACATCAACCAAATAACAAAATCAACAAACTGATTCTTCCTGCCAAGGGACCTTCACAGATCAAAAACACCACCACCAGTGCTGTGAACACTGCTAAGATGCCACCCATTCCTCCAAAATCAATTCCATAAAATCGAATCCAAAAACCAACAGTAGAAATCAAAAACTAGATCATCCCCCCTCCAATCCACTCTGTAGCCAATGTCAAGCCGCTCTGGGATGAAGAAACACACCGAAGCTGTCTGCGGGTCGCACTGTCGATGACCTGAGATCCCGGAGCTGAAGTCATGCCAGAGCCATCGTTGGCCATCCCGAAACTGGAATCACACCTTGGATGCCAAATCTAACACGGAGCTGAGGTCAACTCCAGATCCAGCACTGATTCGAGATCAGTTGGATCTATCACCGAGTGAGGATGAGATGACCATAGTTGCACCGAGAGCAGACAATGCCACCTGAGTGAAGCCGTTGTAGATGAGGACGAGGCAACCATTGTCGATCCAAGAGTTTCCAAGCCAATGCCGACCTGAGGATGAGGAAACCAGCATTGATCCATCCAAGTAAGACGAAGTAGGGGAGGAGGAGAAATGGAAAGGAAACCCTAGCCAGCGCATGAGGGAGATGATGCCGCCACTCAGAGGCCTTCTCACCACTACTATAGTATTATCACAATAAATTGAAACATGTTCTACATTTTTAGGCATAACAATGATGTTTAGGACAAATATACATGTCTATACTGCTTATTTTTTTACATTTGAATCCACTATATACTCTAATCCTACTATATAATTGGTGACCACATGTTTCTTTGAGATTCTCCAACTCACTACACTACCATTTAGAAAAAAATACATAGCCTAACTGTGATTTCAGATCATCATGATATGTCTAGAAACTAGCATCATTGTATCCTCTCACTACTAGTTTCTCATCTCCTCCACATGCCAGGAACATATCCTTTTTACATGTCAAGTAATTTAGGATAGTTTTGAATGTTTCCCAATAAATATCTCCTCGATTAACTTGATATTTTCCCACTATGCTTAAAGAAAATGAAACACCAAACCTTTTACATAGCATGAAATACATGATATATACCACTACCAAGGAACAAGGGATTCTAATCATTCTTTCAATATTCTCTAGTTTTTTTGGAAACATTTTTTGGGAGAGATTAATACCACGTGACATGGGAAAAAACCCACGATTGGATTTTTTATACTATATTTTTTGAGTACCTTGTCAATATATTTACTTTTACTTAGCCAAAGCATCCTCTTAGATATATCTTGATAGATTTGGATCCCTAGAATGTAGGTTACTTCACCCAAGTCTTTCATGGAGAAGTACTCATTTAACCAAGTCTTAACTGACAGTAATACTTGTACTTCATTTCCCATAATTAATATGAAATCACCATATAATACTAGGAAAAGGAAGAAATTCCCATTAACCTTCTTATAGAAACATGGATCACTTTCATTCTTGAAGAAACCAATTTCTCTTATAGCCTCATAAAAATGAACATTTCATGATTGTGATGTTTTCTTCTACCCATAAATGGATCTATACAGCTTTCACACATTATTAGAATTATTTGACCAAAAAAACCCTTCAGGTTGATCTATATAGATGTCTTCAACCAAATTCCCATTTAGAAAAGTATTTTTTATATTCATTTTCAAAATCCCATAATCATGGAAAGCTTCTATTGTAGGAAATATTCTAATGGATTTCAACATTTCTACTGGTGATAAGGTTTCATCATAGTTGATACCTTGATGTTTTCTAAAAACCTTCGCTACCAATCATTCCTTATAGATGTTGACCTTACGATCCATGTCATTTTTTTTCATGAATACCCATTTTCATCTAATGGGTTTTATATTAGCTGGTTGGTCCACCAAAATTCAAACTTGATTTTGGTACATGGACCCTATCTCATAATGCATTAAATCTTTCCAATTTTGATAATCCTTTCCATATAACACTTCTTTGTAGGTCAATGGTTCATTGTCTTCAAGGAGTAATGTGTCACCTAACTCGGTGACAAGAAAAACATAACACTCTAGTTCTCAAACCTCTTGAGTTAACCTATGTAGCACTTGTTTCATGGGAACTTCTTTATATCCCGCTGTCTATTTATGGAGATTGTTCCGACACCAAATCATGTGCATCTGGAGCATTAACTTCATCAAATTCAATATTGATCCTACTATTTCCATTGGAAATGTGTTCCCTTTATAGAAATATGGCTTGTCTTTCTAAAATCACTTTTCTATTTGAAGGATTATATAGATAATATCCTTTGGTTTCTTTAGGATAACCTATAAAGATTCACTTCATGCTTCCAGATTCCAATTTGTCACTAGGTATATTATTTGAAAAATACTCACATCCCTATACACTTATGTGTGACAAACTGGGTTTCTTTCTATACCAAAACTCATATGGAATCCCATCTACAACTTTAGTTGGTACTCGGTTAAGGATATATACCAATGTCTGCAAGGCATATCCCTAAAAGGATAATGGAAGAGTTTCTTAACTCATCATTAACCTGAACATGTCTAGAAAGGCCTGATTTCTCCTTTCATTAACACCATTCCACTATGGTGTATGAGGAGGTGTGAGTTGGGATATTATCACACACTCCTTTATGTGATCAATGAAATCTTAGTTAAGATACTCCCCACCTCGGTCTAAGTGGAGTGCTTTAACCATATTTCCAAGCTAGTTTTATAATTCATATTGATATTCCATAGACATATGAAAGGAATCTTACTTATACTACACTAAGTGGATATATCCATACCTAATATAGTCATCGGTAAAAGTAATGATGTTTTAAAACCCACACCTTTCCTATATTAAAAATGGACCACATACGTCAATATAAATTAATCCTCGTAATGCAGCATCTCCTTTTCCCTTCCCAGAAAAGGGTATTTTTTTCATTTTCCCTTGTAAACAAGCGTGACATACATATAGGGGTTTAAAATTAGTTGAGTCTAAATATATTTCTTGATTTATTTTCTAAAACTAATTCTCATTTACACAACCAAGCCTGAAGTTCCATAGGTGGGTGTTATAAGAGTCATGTTCTTTGGTTTTGTCATTGATTTCCATTATTGGGTTTTTGAGTTCAAGTATATACAACCCATTATTAAGATGAGCCATACCATAACACATGTTATACTTATAAAATAGAAAAAATTTATTTAAAAAAATTAAATAAAATCCCATGGTGTCCAAACATGAAACTGGGATTATATTTCTAGTTACTAAAGGTATATAATAACAATTTTTTAATACAAGAACCAAACCACTAAGAAAAGTTAGATGATAATCCCCCACTACTAAGGATACTAGACTTACACCATTTGTAGCTCTAAGATCTACTTCACCTTTTGTAGTCTTCTTAAATCTACTTGGTTCTTGTATATGAATATATATGTTTGAGCCACATTTCACATCCAATAACCAACTTGAAGATAATGAAAAATTGAATTAAATGTAAAAAATTCCTGAAGTTGAAGGGTCTTATTACTTATTCCTAGATTTGTAACTCTTCTTTCAGTTTCCATTCTTTCCAAATAGTAGATTGCCTCCTACTCATTGGCCTACCTCTATATCCTTGGATTTTTGGAAGGACAGTGCATTGGTGTCTTTATCTTAGACTTATCCTTAGACCCCTTAGCCTTTCCCTTCCTCCTCTTATTCACCATAAAGACTAAAGAATTTTTATTCTTCATATCCTTATCATATTTTAAAACTAAATCCAAAATATTTGGGAGTGAATTTGTTAGGTTATTCATGTAGTAGTTAACAATGAATACTGAGAATCTTGATAGTAAAGAGGAAAGAATGATATCAGTTGCTAGTTCTTGGTTCAGCTTGAACCCAAGGGCTTCAAGCCTCTCAATATACCTAATCATCTTGAGTACATGAGGTCCTGATTGATTCCCTTCTACTATCCTATACTTATAAAATGCACCTGATACCTCATATCTTTATTTCCTAGCTCTATCTTGATATAACTATTAGATATGAGTGAGAATATTATTGGAATATTTATCCTCATTCATTTTATACAATTGATTGGACATAGATGAAAACATGATGCATTGCACATCTAGTGTATCATCTATATGTTTTTTCATTTGTCTTAATCGGCTTTTATTACTCCTTGAAGAGGCTCAGTAGGATGTGAGGACTTCATGTCATGACCCATCCCAATGGGGTCCATCCCACAACTCCACAAGCCTGCCTTGAATAGGCCAGAGGCTAGAGAATAACACCAAATAGGAATATCACTAACATGGGAGGCCTTATCATAAGTACCTGTACACACACACATCTCCAAGCCTATACAATGCTAAAATGTAAAAAACAATTAAACAACCATGTATGCATACATATAAATCCCACAACCAAAGTATGGCAGTAAGTAAAGGAAAGTAAACAGGGCTAAATACAATCCCACCATAAAGATTCTAAAAACAAGTCAAACCTGAAATTAAATTGGGGACTGCTGTCAAGATACCACAAGAACACCCCTCAAACTTTCTAGTATCACTAAGAACCATCTGGTTCTGGTCTATCTAGGACTCTACCAAAGGTCGATCATCTGCACAATACATGAAACATGTGGTAGAATTTCTTGCAGGGGTGAGTATAATAACACCTAGTAGGACACCTATAAACCTCAAAGAATACAACAAAGGAATAACAGTTATCTCTACATAGGTATATATCTACAACACATATAAAAAGAATATCTAAATATACTCAACAAAGACACATGATCTCAAAGTTAAAGTTACAACTGTAATACCATCCTAGGATTCTAGATTGAAGGTTCTACATAGCACTCGTCTAGTGGAACACACTCCACATGATCAATAGAGCCAATGATGTCTATCTGATAGGTAGAACTTAATGGGTATCAACATAGAAGTATATGATGGATGTCTGAAGAGATAAGATGCACAGATGAGGATCACTCCCAAGTCCATGGGGTATACCAACAACTCAATATGGAATAACCTTTTAAGTAGAGGTTAGGTGACTACGTAGTGTTGGTCAAGATGGTACTAAGAAATCCAACTAGGGTAAGAAGATGAGTAGAGGATCTCACTCTGAGCCTCATGGAAGGATTCTAACAACACTATCCAAGTTATCATGTAGAAGGGATCCTTGTCCTAAGTGTAGGAGGTGATTCCATACTACCCCTCAGGGAAAGGATATGGGGAACACACATCCCTAGAGAAACTTTTCCAAGATATAAATGATAAGTACTCTAAGCCAACATTTAATGGGTACACTATTTGTATTAGGGGTCCATGTTGTGTCCCTTCAACCCTGGGTCTTACCCATGTAAACTGCCAGTAGCCATGTCTGTGTAACAGTACCCAGTGTGCTTTTGCACATGTACTTCTAACGGTGTACCATTACATGGAATAGCCTACGTATGCCCAAACTTTTCATGTCTGTGTATGAGTACACTATGTCCCTCTAGCTATGTACTCTTAGGTCATGTCTGTGTACCCTTTGAAGTACATGTTGATCCATCAGGGAGGGGTCACAACTCGTGTGATACTTATCATTCTCTTGAAACTCTGCCACCATTGGAAGAGTGCCACATGGTTTGTAGCTCCACAGTATGTTCCATGTAGATTGTAATTTTCTATAAATCCTGATCTGGAGTAACCTATCTCCTTAACTACTCTAGAAACCAATCAGGCCATGCCTCATATTGGAATCAAGGAGTGTCGTCATCCGGATCTTGTCATTTTAAAATCATTGAAATTTGGCCACCAATTTATTCATAAAATTCCCTCAAATGTTCTTATTTATTATGCACTAAAGAACAAAAAAATGTGTATCTACATCATATGATCTTCTTCAACTTCCATCATCTCACCATCGTCACATCGTGATGAGCTCAGTTCTACGATATTGAATCATTGTGCCACGAAATGGGTGTGCAAAGTTCGATTCATAAGAGTTCATTGAACTTCATTCCATGGAAATCGACCATGAGGAAAAATAAATGGGAATGAAATTCACAAAGAACATCCATGCGGAATATAACTTGGACAATTTTCACGTCAGCCTTGATTTTTTACCCTTATAATGATAAATGAATAGAATTCAAACAATCGTGAAGAAAATTTTCAGTTCCTGAATAATACTAACCCACCCGGGAATACGCATAATACATGGATCAATTTACTTTTTTATTGACTCACGTTCATCATAGGAAAATAAAATATAGAAATAATCCCAATAAAACAACTTCCTACCTCAATATGGATTGATCGCTAACAAAGAACCAGAATGCGTCATTGTTATTAGTGAGATCTCTGAATCCAATTGCACACCAATCATAAATCATTAATTTGGTTGATGTTCTCCTAAGAGAGATCCTCTGAAGCTCACTCCAAGGGTTCTCTAATGGATCTAGGGTTATGTAGATAACCTTGTAACTCCATCATATCAATAATATTATAGAATAATTTAGGTCGCTGCATCAATGGATAAATAAAACAACTTTATTTAATTATTTCATTTATTATTTATGCTTATGATGTCTTTTCAACAATTTCCCCATTCCAAAAAAGGTTATATCATACCTAGGTAAAATCTCATATTTTGAACTCAACATTGTCTTCAGATTTCTAATATGATCCCCATTTTATAATTTATTCCCTTTTTTCAAGAAAATTATGCTTGAGTTTGAAACGCACGGCCGATTTTCACCTATCAACCGGTCAAGGTTCCGGTGCTCTGCTAATGTGTATAGCAGCACTCGGGTCGAATCCTCGGCGATGGTACTTCGTAATAGTCGTTTGTTTTTAGTTGATTGTATTTTGATTAGGGGGGTTTGTTGCAGAGCTTAATTGAAATGATTGATTGACTATAATTGATTTAACAAATTGATAAATATTGGGGTGAGTTCATTATTAGGGAGTTAAGCTTGTGATATCATTGAGCTTTGCTTTATATTGCATTTAAATTAACACCCACTTCACAAGTTAACATCGATTAGAATTCCTAAGTGTTAAAGCTTTAATCCAAGCCTTAACTTAACTAGGATTCTAAAATCAATCAGTACTTGTTTATGGTAGTGTATTTATGGTTCCAATAATCCATGGAAACCACATGCTAAACAAAAGATGTCATTAATCCATGACATATTAAGTCCAACATACACAATGTCAAATTAACGAATACTCATCGAGCAAATACTCTCAATCACTTAACATTCCTAAATTTTGACTCACCCAAATTAGATATTTACTCATCCATTTGGGTGTTTAATATTCTGGTTATAATAATTATGATTATAAATTAAGAATAGAATAAAAAGAAAGGTATTAGAAAAGAGTGGTACGTTGAACACACACACACGAACAATGATGATAATTAAAAACAGATTTTTGATTGAACGAGGAAGAAAAATAAGGGAAGGAGATTCAACTAAATTTAAACTCTTTTAAGAACATTAATATTAAAATACAGAAGTTGGAGGAGAATAAGAGATATTGAAGAAGAAACTTTCATTAAAACAGAATTACAAAAGAAAGGACTTACAAAATTACAAAAAACGAAGAACACAAAAGTAAGTGAAAATAAAGAGAGGAGGAAAGGTCTCTCAAGTGAAAACTTGAGTATGTCTGGTCCTCCAAATCCTTTGGAAAAGATTTGGTCATGCCAATATGATCTCCTCTATTCTGAAATGCCAACCCTTTTGAAAGGAGAGGAGGGGATGTATTTATAGCCCAAGGAGTGGACTGTTTGCATTCCCAATATGCACCTCCACTTGCATCGAAAATTTGGCTATTCAGACAGCCTAATATCCAAATATCTCCTTCTTCAAAGTTGTAGATAATAAAGTTTTACGACTACTTTCAAACTTTGGAGGCATTTGGACAAGTGGAGCCAAAGTTATGGCGGTTTTATGAAACAAAGGTAAACTGTCCATTTCTATCCATTCTTTTTCGAAGTCCATAATGTGAATAGGTTTTTGAATAGGAATATGCCCTCAAATAAAAATAAATTATTCAACAAAGTTGGCAGGCCGAATATCCTCTTTCTCACTACAAAAGTTCAGCTTGAATGGATGTCTACATCAGGAGATATTTCAATATTAGTGTGATATTTTTAATTCCAGGCCAGAATGGTGGGCTGGACTTCAATGCATCAGTTGGGCTTCATGTATTTGTTATTGGGTTCTGAAATTTTTATCATAGACTAATTTAAATGTCCTCCGAGCTTGGGAGGATAATTAAGGTATTTGGACTTCTGGATTGAGCCCAGTAATTCGTCCTTCATATATTGTCCGGTTTCTTTACAGTTTCCTTGGGCCTTCTTGTGGGGTCCATATGACCCTCTCAATGGACGCATTTGCCAAATATTACTTCTAATGAAATGTTGTAATTGTAATTAGGAACCCTAAAAAACAAGAATCATGCAATTTGGATAAGTAGGGTGATAGTTATTGTTAAAACATTAAACAGACTTGAATCTGGATAAATCCAAATAGTGCTCAAAAATTATATTTAATATTTAAACATTACTATTTCACAAAAATTATGCACATTTCATATAAAATCAGTAAAGGGAGTATGTAAAAATATATGAAAATATTAATAACATCAAATCCCCCACACTTAGTTTTGTGCATTTCCTCATGTGCAACAAATAGAAAAACATGACAAAATCATTTTCACTCACCAACAAATATTAAAATTTTGTTTTCTCCAATCAGGGGAGGTTTAGACTATTTCACTCATCCATTTTAAATTACACCACAAGTTGTTACATAAACAATGTTCCAAAACTAATTCATTTTTTCATTCTCAAATCTAGAAATGGAAAATGTGGACACTCAAAACTCACACCTCTCAAGATGATAAAATTCATTTGTGGAGGTTCACTCTTTAACCAACCAAAAGTGAAAATCATAGAGTTTGAAAAGAGCTCTCAGATTACAATCCCTATACAAATTGAACAAGAATAAAGAGGTATTTTTAATGGGTTTTGTTGTGGCTATGGGACGGTAGGAATATAATATCCAAGAGAGAGAATAAGAGGGTTAAAATACCAACATAGAAAAAGCAATGCACATTTTTTTTGAAATAAAACATGGAAGGAAATGAAAATACATATTTATAAGGTAATGATTGTTTGAAGAAAGACACGATAGAGGATGAAAATATGAAGGTAATTAGAAGATTAAATATTAACAAAACACATAACTTCTCCCAATAAGAATATAATGCAAGTGTTCTTTTTTTTCTTTTCCTTTTTTCCTTTGTTTTTTTCGAAAGTTGACCTTGAAACAGATCTCACACTCATATCCCAACCCATGTTTGATCTCCTCAAGATACTAACTGTAATATTTATAACAAGGTCAAAGGTTGAGGAAGAGTGATTTTTGACCTACCCAAGACACAACCCATTTTTTCATTTTTTTTGATTTTTTTTTATTTTGATATTTTTTTGATATTTTTATTTGTTTTTTTGAACACTTTTCATTATCATTTGTACAATACATTCCCAAATCCCACTTAATGACAACCTCACCCCCACACTAAAATGGATGCTTTCCCTCAAGCATATGATAACACACTAGAAAGTAAGGAAATGATACCAAAAAATGAAATCCATTCCCCCCCACACTTAAATTTCAAAAAATTATGCAATGAAAATCCATGTTGATATTGGGTGGGATAAGGTATTAGGCTTGTAATGTGGCTATCAAAGAAAAGGTTTTCATAGGCTCGAAGGGGCTTTCAAAAGGAGGATTAATGTAAGGGAAATGAGAGGCTATTTGGCTATTGTGATTCTCATGTTGTTCAGAAAATGCCTCTATCATATTTATGCACACTAAGGCAGGAAATTCAGCTCGAAGGTCCAAAAACTCAAGACTCACAAATGGTGGTGAAAAACACACATTTTGAATAGATGGCCATAGGTGGCCTTGGCATGAAATCAAATGTTGTTCCTCCCGGTTCGGGAAAAGCATTTTCCAAATCCAAAAATTGAGCATTCAAAATTTGTTAATTTTGACACAAAATTCTTTATCCAAATTCATGATGAAAATACAAATTTTTTGAGATGAAGACATGCCCATTAACTCCCCAAAATGGTTGGACAAAATTTAAAAACTCGATGGTGAGTAAGCATGACTCTTTTTTTTTTGTAATTTTTAAAGTGATTGCGTTTTTTTGGTTTTTTTTAGTTTTTAAGGTTTTTATAAAATAAACACCCACACAAGAAAGAGAAAAAGAATGGGTTTGATGAATAAAGTGGTAAAAAAATGAAAGAGATAGGAAGAAGAAGAAAGAGGTAGAGAGAGGAAGAGATAGAGAGAGAGTTAAAGGGAAAGAGGTGCCCCCTGGTTTGGATTTGGTGGGTCACCATCTCCATCTAGTGGTGGGTCGAGTACAGAATTTGGGGATCCAATGGAAGTCGATGTTGATCCAAGATTGTGGGATGTTACCTGAAAAAGAAAAATCATTATTCATATAATGAAAAACTAAAAAGAAATTGAAATTTCACAAAAGTAAAAGAAAACATGGGTTGCCTCCCAAGAAGCGCTGCATTTATTTGTCTACAGCTAGACAATTGCAGTGGACTACCCATAGTCTGATGGTGGCCATCGTATTTTCTCAACTCTAGTGTGCTTCCAGAAAAAATTCTCCTCTGGGAGGCCTGATGATTCATTGGATAATTTCTTCCCATCCTTGTTGGTGTGCTTGCAATTCAATGGGGGTGGAAAGAGAATATTTCTATCCTCACTTTGGTCTTCAACCTGAGGAATGATGTTATCCACAATGTTCTGGTTTTCTATGCTTGGAAATTTAGGAAGATGGTTCAATTCTGATGGTTCATTTTTGTGAGGATCAGATAACACAGAACCACAATATGAGATCCCAATTGTTTTTGACTCATTTATTTCATCACTTACCGATGTAGAGTAATGGGGATTAGTGGAGTCATAAGACTGAATACAATTTTCAATATCCTTTATTTCAATGTTGTTCGCCAAAGAATGGTCAATTTCAACCTCAACAGTGATCAATTTATTAATTAGGGTACAAATATCACAACCTTCACTCCCATCAGGACAATATAAACAAATTGGTTTGGGGTTCACCTCACATATAACAGGATTTTTAGAATCATGGATAGAAAAGGATGAATGTGGGATAATTATATTTGAATAAAAAAATGAGCATTCAGGTTCATTCTCTTTATTACCATTCATGTTGGAGCATTGGAGGTCAGGGGTGAGATGAGATTCCAAAGAGTTTTCAAGATCCTTTAGATCAATAGAGTTTGCATTTGTAATGTCAATATAAATTTCTCCATCTATTACTTGGTTAATGAAGATTAAATATTCACAAAATTCTCTATTAGTAGAACATGAAGAAAATGTTGTATTGGGATTCAACACACTCCCAGAGGGGGTTTCAGAAGAATGGATAGAGAATAAAGATTCATTCTCTGATGGGTATCGCATGGATTGAAAAATATTGAACTTGACCAGTTGGTCACCAAATTCCATGGATAAGATGCCAGCATGGACATCAATTTTGGTTTTAGATGTCATGAGGAAAGGTCTTCCTAGAATTAAGGGAGATTGAAAAGAGTTTATATCACCTTCCATGTCAAGGACATAGAAATCAGCAGGGAATATAAGATTACTGACTCGAACAAGGACATCCTCAATTATTCCCTCAGGACTAGTTGTGCTTCGATTGGCTAACTGAATAACAACACCCGTTGGATGTAAGGGACCTAGACCAAGGTTGGAGAATATGGATTTGGGCATGACATTAATTGAGGCTCCTAGGTCTATGAGTGCATCATCAAAGTTAGAACTTCCAATTTGGCATGGAACCGTAAAGGTACCTGGATCTTTGCACTTAATGGGTATGGACTGCTGGGTGGAAACATTTTCAAAGTTCCTAAGTTGCCTCTTGTGGGTACACAAATCCTTGAGAAACTTGGCATACTTAGGAATTTTTTTTATGGCATCTAAGAGGGGAATGTTGACTTCAACACGTTTAAACATGTCAAGCATTTTAGGATCAGGTTCAAAGGACTTCCTTGTCTTAGAAACAGCTTGAGGAAAAGGAATTGGGTTCCTAAGTGGAATGGAAGGAGGTGATGGAATGGATTCAGATTCCTTTTCAATTTTCTTTTTCTTTTCATTTTCTAGGTCAACATTCAAAGGAGGGTTTGAGGATTTATCTTGAGGCATATCAAGTTTCTTTCCTGATCTAAGTGCAATTGCACTTACATTACCCTTGGGGTTGGGTAATGGTTGAGCTGGGAGTTGGGAAAAATTTGATTGTTGTTACTGGCTCAGGTGGGATGCAAGTTGACCAATTTGAGTTTCAATGTTCTTAAGACTAGAACGGGTGAAGGAGGCAAGATCTTCAACAGAACTTTTCCATGGTTGCTTGGAAGAAGAGGCTTGTCCCGGATTGGGATTGCCTTGATTTTGGTTCTTGGGAAATCGATAGAATTGGTTTTGGAATTGGGAAGGCTCACTAGGATAATGGAATCCAGGAGGAGTATTATTCCTTTGAGGTTGAGGAACAAAAGGATATGGTTGATGGAAGTTACCACCACCTTGACCATATTGGAATTGGTTTGGGTTTTGAGCAGGGAATTGAGGGGGATGAGAGACGGGATTACCATACCTAAATCCTTGGTTAAAGTCAGAGGAGAAGGGCTCAGAGTGAGGTTGGTTGAAGTTTCTAACAAACTGACCTAATAGTTGAGAATTGGTGTTCCACTGAGCATATGCTGCATTGAGCTCCATTGGTCCAGATGAATCGAATTGATCCTCTTGAAGTTATGGACAAGTGTCAGTTGGATGAGATGGAGAGTTGCAGATTCCACAGTTTTTGATTGGTCCAGGAAACATTGATTGTGGAGAAGACACGGTTGGGGATTTGGTAGCCCCATCTAGCTATCGCACAAGACCTGTAAGTTCACTCATCCACTCGGTCATCTTGTTTGGCTCAATTGTTTGATTATCTTGGGCTTGTTTGACTTGAGCATGTGCTCGAGTATGGAATTGTTGTGTGTTTGCAGCCATGTTACTTATGAGATCTCTTGCAGCAGCAGGAGTTTTATCAACAAGAGCACCGCCACTTGCAGCATCTATGAGAGTTCTCTCCATATCCAATAACCCCTCATAGAAGTACTGGATCAAGAGTTGGTCAGGGATTTGATGGTGTGAGCAGGTTGCAACAAGATTTTGGAACCTCTCCCAGTACTCATGGAGTGATTCACTTGGGAACTGACGGATACCACTTATTTCCTTTCGGATAGAAGCAGTACGAGAAGCAGGAAAGAATTTCTCTAAGAAGATTCGCTTCATGTCATTCCATGTGGTTATGGAACCAGGAGGAAGGTAGTAGAGCCATGACTTAGCAGTGTCGGCTAGGGAGAAAGGGAATGCTCGAAGTTTGATTTGTTCTTCAGAAACCCCTTGAGGCTTCATGGTAGAGCACACCACTTGGAACTTTTTAAGGTGGAGATGTGGATCCTCACCAGCTAGCCCGTGAAAATGAGGGAGAAGATGAATCAAACCCAATTTGAGTTCGAAGTCAGACTCTATGTTTGGATATTGAATATAAAGAGGTTGGTAATTCATATCAGGGGCAGCGAGTTCTTTAAGGTTTTGTTCCCTAGGATTGTCCATATCTAATTCAATTAGTTGGATGATGACTGGTTCTTGAATTATTTGAGTATCTATTATGTTCCTCCTAAGTTGGCGAAGTGTTCACTCAATTTCAAGGTCAAAAAAATCTGAGGGATTTTTTGGGAGGCTACAGGGCATTCAGAGAGATTTTGGAAGAAAGAGGAAGACAGGTTTTTCTTTGTGTTTTTTTTTTCAGTTTATGATTTTTAAGAGGAAAACAGGTTTTTCTTTGTGTTTTTTTTAATTTTTTTAAAATTTTTGTTTTTTTGTTTTTTTTAAAAATAACCAGAAACTAATGACTACTTAAAGCACCATCCCCAGCAACAACTCCATTTGAAATGCACGTCCGATTGTCACCTATCGACTGGTCAAGGTTCCAGTGCTCTGCTAATGTGTATAGCAGCACTCGGGTCGAATCCTCGGCGATGGTACTTCGTAATAGTCGTTTGTTTTTAGTTGATTGTATTTTGATTAGGGGGGTTTGTTGCAGAGCTTAATTGAAATGATTTATTTACTATAATTGATTTAAGAAATTGATAAATATTGGGGTGAGTTCATTATTAGGGAGTTAAGCTTGTGATATCCTTGAGCTTTGCTTTATATTGCATTTAAATTAACACCCACTTCACAAGTTGACGTCGATTAGAATTCCTAAGTGTTAAAGCTTTTATCCAAGACTTAACTTAACTAGGATTCTAAAATCAATCAGTAATTGTTTATGGTAGTGTATTTATGGTTCCAATAATCTATGGACACCACATGTTAAACAAAATATGTCATTAATCCATGACATATTAAGTCCAACATACACAATGTTAAATTAACGAATATTCATCGAGCAAATACTCTCAATCAATTAACATCCCTAAATTTTGACTCACCCCAATGAGATATTTACTCATCCATTTGGGTATTTAATATTCTAGTTATAATAATTATGATGATAAATTAAGAATAGAAGAAAAATAAAGGTATTAGAAAAGAGTGGTACGTTGAACACACACACACGAACAATGATGATAATTAAAAACAAATTTTTGATTGAATGAGGAAGCAAAATAAGGGAAGGAGATTCAACTAAATTTAAAATATTTTAAGAACATTAATATTAAAATACAGAAGGTGGAGGATAATAAGATATATTGAAGAAGAAACTTTCATTAAAACAGAATTACAAAAGAAAGAACTTACAAAATTACAGAAAATGAAGAACACAAAAGTAAGTGAAAACAAAGAGAGGAGGAAAGGTCTCTCAAGTGAAAACTTGAGTATAGAAGGTACTCCCAAGCCTTTGGCAAAGCTTTGGTCGTGCCAATATGATCTCCTCTCTTCTAAAATGCCAACCCTTTTGAAAGGAGAGGAGGGGATGTATTTATAGCCCAAGGAATGGACTGTTTGCATTCCCAATATGTCCCTCCACTTGCATCGACAATTTGGCTATTAAGACATCATCATATCCAAATATCTCCTTCTTCAAAGTTGTATTTAATAAATTTGGTCGACTACTGTCAAAATTTGGAGGCATTTGGACAAGTGAAGCCAAAGGTATGGTGGTTTCATTAAACAAAGGTAAACTGTCCATTTCTATCCATTCGTTTTCGAAGTCCATAATCTGAATCGGTTTTTGAATAGAAAGATGACCTCAAATAAAAATCAATTATTCAACAAAGTTGTCCGGACAAATCTCCTCTTTCACACTAAAAAAGTTCAGCTCGAATGGATGTCTACATCAGGAGATATTTCAATATTAATGTGATATTTTTAATTCCCGGCCAGAATGGTGGGCTGGACTTCAATGCATCAGTTGGGCCCCATGTGTTTGTTATTGGGTTCTAAAATTTTTATCATGGACTCATTTAAATGTCCTCTGAACTTGGGAGGAGAATTAAGATATTTGGACTTCTGGATTGAGCCCAGTAATTCGACCTTCATATATGGTCCAGTTTCATCACAGTTTCCTTGGGCCTTCTTGTGGGGTCCATATGACCCTCTAAATGGACGAAATTGCCAAATATGACTTCTAATGAAATGTTGGAATTGTAATTGGGAACCCTAAAAAATACGAATCATGAAATTTGGATAAGTAGGGTGATAGTTATTGTTAAAATATTAAATAGACTTGAATTTGGATAAATCCAAATAGTGCTCAAAAATTATATTTAATATTTAAACATTAATATTTCAAAAAATTATGCACATTTCATATAAAACCAGTAAAGGGAGTATGTAAAAAGATATGAAAATATTAATAACATCAGCGTTCTATTTAATATTTATAAAATATTTCAACCATTTATTCTAGGCCCACTAGGCCTTAGAATCGTATGTCGTCTCAGTACCTGGTCTCAAAAATAATCCATACAATATCCAAAATTAATACATGTAAAATATGATTCATTAAATTCTTCCCACCTTTAGGCTTTACATCCCATAAAACCAAAACAAGTGGTTACATAAAGATATGTGGGTACTGAGCATGTATCTGAGCCTCCCGCTCCCAGGTGATCTTCTGAAGATTTCTCATGCTACCACCAGACACGCACTAATAGAATTTCCTACCCCTAAAAGATCCACTCCTATCAATCCTAGATCTCTATTAGGTACTCAGCAAAGGTAGCTCCATCTTCGATGTCCATCTTTCCCCAGTTGATAACAAGTGATAGGTCATGCACATACCTCCTCAACTATGACACGTGGAAGTCATTATGTACTCAATCTAACTACGATGATAGAGATAAGAGGTATGCCACCTCTCCAACTATATATATTATCTGAAAACGACCAATGAATCTTGGAGATAGCTTGCCTCCCATGACAAATCTCCATAATCCATGTCAAGGTGAAACTTGTAGGAACACATGGTCTCCCTCCTCAAACTTCAAAGGCCTCTGTTGTCTATCCACATAATACTTGCAATGAATCTATACAGTCTTAATCTTCTCCTGGATTATCTACACCTTATCTATAGTGGATCTCACAAACTCTAGGCCTATGAGTACTAACTCTGCTAGGTTGTTCCAGTAAAGTGGCAGCCTGTAAGGTCTCCCGTACAAAGCCTCGAATGATATCACACCAATAGTGGAATTCTAGATATTTTTGTACACAAACTCTGCCAGTAGAAGGTGATCCTCCCAACTACGTACAAAGTGCAACATGAACACTCATAATATTTCCTCAAGAACCTAAATGGTCTACATAGTCTAGCCATCATTTTAGGGGTGAAATATTGTGCTCAAGTATAACTGAATCCTGATAGCCTCCTATAATCCCTTCCATAAATGATATGTGAAGTGAAAATCACTGTCAGAAATGATTATTGAGGGAACCCCATGGAGTCGAACTATCTCATGTATGTAGAGGCTTCCCTAACTCTCTATGGAACTATGTTCTCAGATATCTAGGAAGTGGGATGAGTTACTGAGTTAGTCTACAATCACCCATATGGAATCGTGTCCCCTAGATGTATTTGGTAATCCTATCATGAAGTCTGTGAATTTTCCATCCCACTTTCACTATGGATACTCAAGAGGATGAGCTAAACCCACTAGAACTTGATGATAAACCTTAACTTGCTGACAAGTAAGGCATCGAGAGACAAGCTCTACAGCTTCCTTCTTCATCTCTGGCCACCAATATTGACGTCGGAGATCTTGGTACATATTTTCCAAAACTGGATGTGCCGCCAAAGGAGATGTATGAAACTCTCTTATAACCTAATCCCTCAACATCACTAGTACCATTGTGCATCCTATGAAATGAATGACATGCTCCCCACCTTCAGAAAAATCATTAGGAGAATATCCAATGGATATCTGAGTATGTAGGGTCTCATAGTCAGTATCCCCAAGTTGTGCCTCCCAGAATTACTATAAAATAGGAGTGGTAAAAAACCATATACTGAAGGTAAGAATCTCCATCTCCATCCACAAAGGATAATTACAATGAGGCTAACTACTCTGACACATCATTCATCAATTGTGAACAAGATCTCCCACTAAGAGCATCTACTACCATATTCTCCCTCTTAGAAGTATAGGTAATCTAGATGTCATAATCCTAGATGAACTCTAGTCATTTCCTCTTTCTCAAGTTGATATTCTTATAAGGGAAGATATAATTGAGACTCTTGTGGTCAGAATAGATGATAAACTAATTGCCCATAAGGTAGTTTCATCTTGTATTTAGTGTAAAGACTATCACTAAAAACTCAAGATCGTGGGTTGCATAGTTCTTCTCATGTGTTCTCAACTAATTTGAACCATGGGAAATCACTTCCTACCTCTACATTATAATATAACCAAAATTGGTTCTTAATGCATCACAAAAACCTACATACTTTACACCCTCCTATGGAAATCTTGCGATGGGAGCGATCGTCAATATATGCCTTAACTCTTGAAAATCCTACTGGCACCTCTCCATCCACACAAAAGGCTTCCCCTTTTTGGTCAAAGTTTTCATGGGTGATAATACCCTAGAGAAGTTATATGAATCTATGATAATATCCTACGAACACAAGGAAGCTTTTCACCTCCATCATGGTCTTGGGTGGCTCCCAACTTAATACTACTTCAACCATCACTGGGTCCACTTAAAGTCCATCTGTTGAGATAACATTTCCTAGAAAGTGGACCTTTGGAATCCAGGACTCACACTTTGAGAGCTTCCCAAAAATCTAGTTCTCTTGGAGTTTTTCAAGAACCATCTTCAAGTGTCTCACGTTCTCCTCATCGGACACTGAGTGCGCAAGGATATTGTTGATGAATACTACCATGAACCGGTCTAAGAAAGGCTGAAAGATCTGATTCATGAGTCCCCTGAACACTGATAAGGAATTCATTGAACCAAAGGAAATAACCAAGTATTCATAGTTACCATAGAGACATCTGAATATTGTCTTCTACACATCCTCATCCCATACTCACAATTATTAATAGCCTAGCCTGAGGTCAACCTTCGAGAACCATTGTGACCCTCTCAATTGATAAAGAGGCCATAAATCCTTAGTAGTGGATACTTCTTATTCATAGTCACTTGGTTCAAGTTACAGTTGTCTACACATAACATCAAGCTACCATATTCCTTCTTGGTAAACAAAACTAGGGCGACACGGGGTAAAACATTGGGTTTAACAAATTTCGTCCCCTACAAGTCCTCCAACTACACCCTTATCTCGTGAATCTCTACGGAATCCATTTGATATGCCGAAATAGATATCAGGGCTATCCTAAGGTATAATCAATGTAGAATTCTATCTCTCGGTGGGGAGGTAATCTTGGAACATCCTTAGGGAAGAGGATTTCCCACTTTTCCACCATTGTTGAGAACTGATAAATCATAACATCCACTACACTAAGGTTCATTCCATCCAACTGATGAGTAATCAGTTTCACCCTCCTATGCATGAGTCTATCCTGCACTTTTAGGGTTTCCTTTTCACCCACAAAGGAAAACCTAATCCTATCACTAAAAACACACCACATCCTCCTCCTAAAATAGTCAATATGGGCATGAACTATAAATAACCAGCTCATACCTAAGATGATATCATAAAGCCTCATCGATGCTACAAAGAGATCACAATAGAAACTATCACCTACACAATTCATGTCACACTATTGGAAAAAGTGTGTGATTGCTGAGTCATCTCCCGTAGGAGTCTCCAAGTTCAAGAGTCATGACAAGTGCTCAACCAGACTCTCTAAGTCTCAAACCAGATAGGAATAAATAATTTAATGGATAAAACATATGTCTATCATCACTATAGATAAGGTATAAAATACATATATCATACCTCATGTCATTCCCAGAGCCTTTGAGTCATAATCCTAAACCACCTGTAGTGGCCCTACCCCTTTCCAATAGCTCTTTAAGCTTGGCATGGACCACTTGGGGGTGGTTGTGGTAACAAGTCAAAGCTTCTACTGACTCTAGTTGTTCTCCTAGATCCTCTGCCACATTCTCCACCCTATGGAACTATCTTCTCCTACTACTAACTTTTCCTCTAAGACCCATATACTATTTCTCTTTCAGCTATATGGAAGGTCGGACAATCTCATGCAAGATGTATCATACCATCATAAGAGTATCACTGCCTATCCATGGGTTTACTAGACCCATCCTATGAGCCCTAAACCATAGAACATCTGTCTTGAGACCTCTTCTTGAAACATATCACACATCTAGGTCCTTGATATTGATGTAGCCTCCCTAATTTTGAGGTCAATGCTCCTGTGGGACCACATATGACAACCACTGCCTGCGTTTTCTCATCCAAGAAACTACTAACCACCAAATCACTCTCTAGCACTATAGAATAGAAAGGAATTAATTGAGCTGTAACATTGTCTCAGATGTCTCTATGTAGTCCTTGCTCAATGGTTTGATATTAGAAGAACTGATCCCAAAAAATATCCATCGAGTACCTAGAGAGGTTGGTAAACCTTGGTGAATAATTAGATACTATTGTGTTACCCTGCTGAAATTGTAGAAGGTCTTGGATACGTATATCCCTCAGCATAGTTGGAGAGAAATACTCTCTAAAAAGGCTATCAAACTATGACCATGACATATTTTCCTTGTTATAAGACTGGATCACTAAGCCCCACCATCTCCATGTTGATCCATGGAGAACGCTCGCTGCTAGGACCACCATATGATCTGTTGGTATCCAAACCAGATCGAAAACTCGTATCTATACCTCAATCCAGTCTTGAGCCGCATGTGGGTTAGGAGCACCTCATAACATGAGGGGTTATTATTGCTGGAACTCATGAAGTGTGCTCAACCTTCGCACCTCATCTGCAGGTAATGTAGGTACCATCTACCGCTCTACAGGTGGTGGTATAGCTGGCGCACCACATAGAGGTAACACACATGGAACTAGTCCCTTTATTAATTCTTCATTACTTAGGGGATCATCCTGGTGATCTTGATGCTAAATCCTAGATGGAATATGTCACATAAGCATCCTAAAAGTAAAAAATACTTACCATGTCCAATGATTATATCTGGAAATCTGACTCAAAACCACAACTCATTCCTATATGATTCATGTACCACAGTTTTCCCCACAAGAAATTTTCTCATGTACTGAGTTGAAAGGATGTGATCAAAGTCCTGGTGTAAGGATACATTGGACACCATGCCAATATTGGAGTACATGGCCTAGAAGTAGGAATCAAAACACTTAACACTATTATGCCAAACCAATCCCACGAACTCCATCCCTATGGTAGAACTGACTGCCACTGATACCACTCTATCATGACCCGTGCCAATGGGTCATGTTCCACAAATCCCCAAGCCCACTTCGAATAGGTTAGGGGATGGATACTAACACCAAGTAGGCATATCACTAACATGGGGGGTCCTAGACTAAGTACTTGTACACACACACACATCTCCAATCCCATAGAATTCTAAAATATAAAAAAAACTGAACAACTATGCATGAATACATCTAAATCCAACAACTAGGGTACTATATGAAGTAAATAAAAGTAAATAGGGACAAATACATTCCCATCACAAAGAGTATTAAAACAAGTACAAGTTGAAAGTAAACTGGGGACTACTGCTAATATACTTTAGGAACACACCTTGGTTTTTTAGGTCCCACTAAGAACCTTCTGGTCCCGGTCCATTTAGGACTCCGTCAAAAGGTCGATTGTCTGCACAAGACACGACCTGTACAGGCAAAGAATGTGTATTTTTGAGTATAAAATTACATGGTAGGACACCCTGAAACCATAAATCATAAAACAAAGGAATAAAATTAAACTCTACATAGGTACATGTCTACAAAACATATAAAAAACATTCAGATATAATCAACAATGAGACACACTTTCAAAGGTAAATTCACAACTGTAATACCAGACTAAGATTCCAGTTCGAAGGTTTTACATAGCACTCTTCAAGGAGAAAACAATACATGAGTCAAATTGAACTGATGACATCTATTCAAGAGGTATTTATCATTGGGTCTTGTCATAGAAGTATACAATGGAAGTCTAGAGAGATGTGATACACATATGAGGATCACTCCTTAGGCCATGAGGTATACCAACAACTTAAACTTGAAAAACCTGCTAAGTAGAGGATTGGAGCCCATGTGGTGTTGGTCACAACGATACCAAGAACTCCACCTAGGGTAAGAAGATGAATAGAGGATCTTGCTATGGGCCTTGCAGAAGGATTCCAACAACTCTATCCAAGTAGTACTACTGAAGGAATCATTGTCTTAAGTGTTGTAGGTGATTCCATATAACCCTTAAGAAAAGGATATGGGTAGCGCACCCTAACGAAACTTTCCCGAGATACAGAGGAAAGGGGATCCAATCTAACATTTAAGTCATGAATGATGTGTACTAGGGGTAGACGTTGTGTCCCTTTGACCCCCGGGTCATGCTCGTGTAAATGGCCCGTGTCCATATCTATTCCTGTATCCATGTAACAGTACATGGTGTGCTTCTACCCATGTCCGTATTCCCATGTACCAATATACAGATTAGCCTGTGTATGCCTAGCCAAGCCATGTCAATGCAAGAGTTCATAGCATGCCTCAGGTCATGTACTCTCAGGTGGTGTCTATGTACCCTCCAAGGTACACGTTGATCTATTAGGGAGGGGTAATATGCTGTGTGACATGGTTACACACCATGTGATACTTATATTTCTCCAAAAACCATAGAAACCATTGGAAGGGTCCCACATGGCATGTAGCTCTGCAATACTTGCTATGTAGATCAAAATTTTCCATAAATACAGATCTGTAATTGTGCTTCTCATTTATTTCTCCAGTGACCAATCTGGTAGTGCCTCATTCCGGAATCATGGAGTGTCATCATCTAGACCTTTATGTTGTCAAATCATCGAAATATGACCACCAATCCATTTGGAAAACTCCCTTCAATTTTTTTCTTCATTGTGCATAGAAGAACAAAAAATCAATTATCTACATCGAGTGATCCTATGCCACTTCCATTTTCACACCACTGTCATGCCGTGTTGAGCATGTATCTATGATATTGAATCGTTGCACCAAGAAAAGGGTGTGAAACATTTTATTCTTTAGTGTTTTTCAAACAGAGAGCTAAGGAAATCACCCATAATGAATAAGAAATTCCCAAAGAAAATCCATGATGAATGGACCCTGGCCGATGTTCACGTCGACCTTAATTTTTTTCCGTTAGATTGATAAAAGAATAGATAATCAAACAATCACAAAGTAAATTCCCATTTCTTGAATAAAAAAATCCCATATTGTAATATGCATGATCCATGAATCAATATGTTGGTTGATTGACCTACATTAATCATAGGAATATAAAATGGGGAAAGAATCCAAATCAAAATAACATCCTATCTCGATAAGGATTGATCACTGATGAATAAAGGGGCCTGTGTCATTTTCATTGGAAAGATCTTTGAATCCTATTGCACACTGATCATTGATATTTGATTCGGTTGATGTTCCCCTAAGAGAGATCCTCCAACGCTCCCTCCAAGGGTTATCCAATATCTCCAGGGTTACGCAGCTAACCATGGAATTCCATCATAGCCTTAATACTACAAAATAATTTAGTTGGCTACGTCAAGGGATAAAAAAATAATTTTATTTATTTTACGCCTGTGATGACTTTTCCAAAAACACCCTATGTTGAAAAAGGGTATATCATGCCTAGGGTAAAATCTTAATTATAAACTCAATGGTTCCCTTGGATTTTTTATTCGGCCCCCTATTAAGAAATTATGCCCTTTTTTAGGAAAACTACTCATGCGTGCTGTTTAATATTTTTAATATATATCAAACATTTATTCCGGGAACACCGAGACTCAAGACTACATGTCATATCAGTGCTTGGTCTAAAAAATAATTCATACAATATCCAAAATAATAAATGGAAAATAAGATACATTATATTCTATCACATAAAGCTTCCTTTCTTAGCATAATACTATGTGCAAGCGCCTATACCACTCCTAGAAATTATGGATGGTAAAGACATTTTCTTTATACAATATAGATTGCAGTGATAATGTTTCGGTGGTGTTGGGGATTTCCATTTTCATCTATAAAAAATAAATTTATCATCCATTACTTTATCTTGATTACATTTTATACATTTTTTATTAATTAATTATTAAATCAAGAAATGTCTCCAACTATTTTATCGAACCTCAGTAGCCCTCACTATGATATTAAGAATACTCAAACTCTTGAGTATTCTAGTGGTAAGGAACCTTGAAAACTCCCCTCATAATCTATAAGTTTTGGATACACCACTACTCAAAGAGTTCCAAGGTAATCACTAGGTCGGTCAATAGCATTAATTCACAGTTCTTTGATCTGTTGAGTAAAGTCTTGGTTTATTAGAATCGTAACCTTGATTCCCCCAACAATTTTCCTCTAAAGTGGTTGAAAGCTATCTATGGATACTTATTTTCTACCAAATATAGTTCTGTTAACCCATTACTCTTATAAGAACTCCCCGATAATAGGAGGAACTCTTAATTATGGCTGACAAGCACACCAAACACCTGTTTTTGCTCAAATTTGGGAAATGACATGCATTATGACATAATATATCTTTGAAAGATTATATTATTTCTTGACGAATGTAATCCATTTCTATTAAATATTCTCAAACTATGTTGTCATGATCACAACTGAACATGCAATAATAGAAATACATACGTCACATCCTTATGAATTTTCTTGTTTATTATTTTATGTGATCTTGCATTAAACATTAAACTGTATAAAATAAAAAAAATGCATAAATGAAATTATTCTACTCGACTAGTCATGAGCATCTAATCATGAATGATCCATTTTAGAAAAAAACTGATCAATTGTAACCTAGGGATCTTCATACCTGAGTCCAGTCCTGATTCCTATTGCAGCTCACCCCTAGTCCATTGTATTCGTTTCTCGTCTGGTATACCACCTCGTCTTGGTGGGTCTGCGTCTTATATTATCATCATCTAATTCACAAATATACTCGCATGCAAGTGAGTGGGTTTAGAGAGTGCAATATATAATAGATAAATTAGACAGGCAAGCACTTGTACATATTGAATGAAAAGACAATGCGTAAAGAGTCATTTAATTGCCTACATATTACCATCATCGCACACATGTAACAAATAATTAAATCAATTTACAAATACATACACAAGTATGATCACTAGCTCAAGACGAGTGAGTATAATAAATAAAAACGCGATAAAAATTAAATTGCAATAAATATAAAGTATGAGGGTATTTAAATAAATAAAATAAATTATATAAATTCAAATAATTTATTTTATTTGGTCCCTTAATTAATTTAATTTTAATTCCAAATATTAAATTAATTAATTATTTTCATTTGATACTAAAATTAAATTAATATTTTGAAATATTAAAATATTATTAATTTCAAACCAAAAAGTAATTTTAATTAATTTAATTTAATTCTAAAAATTAATTAATTAAATTAATTAATTTCTTATTATATTAATTTAACTTGGACCCCAAAAACCCTGCTCAGGTCCATAACGAGCCAGGTGGTAGCCCTACATGCCCGTTTGGGGCAAGACAAACCCTGAGCCCGTACAAGGGAGGGTGGCTCAGTCATTGATGGTTTTATGAGGAGGGTGGCGCGCAGAACTCATGGGATAGACGAGGTGGGGGGATTCCAACGTTGTGGTGGTCGGCTGCATGAAGATGTGTGGCGATGGTCTTCAAATCTATGCGAGGGAGGAGGCGCGACCGAGAGGATGAGACCTGCAGGAGAAGAGGGAGGCGACAGAAGAGGTGTCCAGGGTTTGGAATTTTCAATCACCAGCTGGAGGAAATCTGGCTACCAGATTCCGGCCAGATTTTGAAAATATTTTGACCAGAATAAAATTGGGTCGCCAGAGTCACCTCAAAAATAATATATATATATATATATATTGTTCTTTAAAAAATTTAAATCCAAAATATGAATATCCGATAACCACTATTTCGATCCGTAATGTTTATGGATGGCAGTAACTTGGCCATCTGGGATCAAATCGATGCGTGGTCAAATTTTTTTGGATTGATTTACAACCCTATGCTTATAATTTCAATCAAAATAATGTTCTTGGCTCATAAAATCCATGTGATTGCTCTGATACTAATTTATGGTACCAGGACACACACCAGAAACTAGTGGACCAGATATTTAAAAAATTCTCATCACTAGAGTGATGAAACTTTTTCGTCTCTAGTGATCTAAGCCTTGGTATGGTATAAGGATCTCACATGGTTTAATCATACCATAGATAATAAAATAACAAGTAACTCATTCTAATTTGAAGTGTGAAGTTCTATCGCAAGTCATCAGATACCATTTCTTGAAAGATATGATGTTGAACCCCCTCTAGATCATCCACACACACTTCTCATATATGCAAATACATCATTTGCCAGATTCCGAGTGATAGCGTGGAGTTCTAATGATCTCTTTGATGTCGCTTCGATCACCACAATTCTTTACATTCGACCCGTAAAGAAGATCTTGGATCGTTCACTCAATTAGAGTGATTCTATCTCTTAGATTCTGGAGGAGAGAGAAGCTCTTATTTCGAACTGATTATTAATCTCAGGGAAAGAGCTTCTCTCTGAATTATATAGTAGCATTCTAAATAATTGATTAGGATTCCGCGGCCCCTGTATATTTAATTTCCACTAAATAACTAATAAATAAATAATTACGACAAACTAACTTCATCATAAATATTTTTTAATGTTATTACATATTTGTAATATATATTAAATATATTACATGATAAACCTAAATCATTAAATGGACTTGTAATTCTTGATAATATTAAACGAACCTGGAATATTAACATAATATTCTTTTGTTTAATATTAACCCTTGTATTTACTTAACCTCTTGTAAATACTTTTAATAAATAAATTCAAACCAATTATTATTTAGCTGAATAAAAACAAATTTATTTATTTATCGGTGATCGATAATTCTTTGACAACACTCAAACACTATGGTGGGCCCCACCATGTCCTATATTCATATTCACCCCAATATGGAAGATTCTTGAATACGCTATTGTGTGTGACCCTCTAGACCGTTATCTCGAAAGTAGTGAATAATATTCATAGACCAAGAGCAGAGTTTAGCAACCCATCAAGACCCCTAAAGAGATAAGGAATCACTACTACAAAAGAGGCCTTTAATAGCGCTAGAATACACCTTTATCAGTGCTAAAAACTGCTGACTACCGCATCGCTGTTAAAAGGACAAGTCTTTTATCAGTATAGAAAAGCGCTGATAAAGTGGTTATTTATCAGTGTAAACAAAGAACTTATAAGTCACACTTTTATGAGCAATTTTAGAAGCGCTGAAAAAAGACATCATTTATCAACGCATTTATGTAACGCTGATAAATGCAACCTTTATCAGTGCTATGAAATGCACTCATAAAGGAATGATTTACCAACGAGTTTGGAATAACCAATAAAGGACTCATTTATCAGTGCATTTAGTTGTACTAATAAAGGGTAATAATATAGTGTGATGCTACAACACACTACAGCACCAGAAACAGGGCATGTAGTGTGCTTTACCAAGACACTGCATCACCAGAAACAACACTTGAAATTGCAGTATAAATTTGTAAGATCATATAGAAATATAGAATTTAAATGAGATAAAATTTACAACACAAATACAAGAGAAAAACAACATTATAGAGTATTTTAGTTTTTTTAATGAAAATTAATGTCAATTTTGAATAAAAAGGCACACTTGGAGTCATACCAGTCACACTATGAGTTGTATCGAGGTGCGGTTGATTCCTATATGTCACAAATGAATTATGGATAATTTTCCTAAACTACAAAACATTCCGAATGTTTTTATTGGTTTTGATTATGTCAACTTTTTACTAAAATTTATGTCAATTTTGAATAAAAAGACGCACTTGGAGTCATACAGGTCACACCGTGCATCAGATTGAGGTGTGGTTGATTCCTACACATCTCAAATGACTTATGGATCATTTTCCTAAAGTATAAAAATAATCTAATTGCATTTACTATATTTTGAGTATTACATTTTTGTATTTTACTAAAATGTCATTTTAAACTAGAAACACACAATTTGAGTCATACAAGTTGTATCGTGTGTGGGTTTTACATGAGACTGATTCATACACATCACAAATAAATTATGAATCATTATCCTAAAGTATCAATAAAATTCAAGTGTGTTTTATTAGTTTTCAGTTAGTGACACTTTTTTTGTACTAAAATGTCAATTTTAAATTGATAATGGACACTTTGAGTCATACTAGGAACATCATGTATCATATTGTGGAGTGGTTGATTCATACAAATCACAAATGACATATGGATCATTTTCCTAAAATACAAAAACAATCTGAATGTATTTTCTTGGTTTTGAGTATGTCAATTGTTTTTTACTAAAATTAATGTCAATTTTGAATAAAAATATGCACTTTGAGTCATACCAATCACACCGTGTGTCGTATTGAGGTTATGAGGATTCTTACACATCTCAAATTACTTATTTATTTATTTGATAAAGTATCAAAACAATCTAAAAGTGTTTCCTCATTTTTTAGTATGCCACTTGTGTTTTTCAATAAAATGTCATTTTAAACTGGAAAAGGGAACTATGAGTCATACATGTTTCATCTTATTTGGGTTTGATATGAGACTGATTCATACACATCAGAAATGAATTATTAATAATTTTCTTAAATTTTCAAGACAATCGGAGCATGTTTTCTTGGTTTTTAATGAGTGACACTTTTTTGTATTAAAATGTCAATTTTAAATTGACAACAAACACTTTTAGTCATACCAGGAACAATATGTATCAGATTGAGGTATGGATGATTCCTACATGCAAATAATGATATATGGGTCATTTTCATAAATTACCAAAAACAATATAAATGCATTTTCTTAGTTTTGAGTATGTCAGTTATATTTGTACTAAAATTAATGTCAATTTTGAATAAAAAGATGCACTTTGAGTCATACCATTCACACCGTGCATCGGGTTGTGGTACAACTGAAAACTACACATCCTAAATGACTTATATATCTTTATCCTAAATTATAAAAACAATCTGAATGTGTTTCATTGATTTTGAGTATGTCACTTGTGTTTTTTACTAAAATGTCATTTTAAACTGGAAACACACACTTTAAGGCATACATGTTGCATTGTATGTGGGTTTGACATGAGACTTATTCTGATATGTCAAAAATTAATTATTAATCGTTTTTTGAAATTATAAATACAATCCAAGATTGTTTTCTTGGTTTTCAGTGAGTGAAACTTCTTTTTATTAAAATGTCAATTTTAAACTGATAACAGACACTTTGGGTCATACCAGACGCATCATGTATCAGATTGAGGTGCGACTAATTCTTACACATCAAAAATGACTTATAGATCATTTTACTAAAGTAAAAAAAAACAAATCTGAATGTGTTTTCTAAATTTTGAGAATGTCAGGTGTTTTTTCACTAAAATTAATGTTAATTTTGAATAAAAAGATGCACTTAGATCCATATCAGTCACACCGTGTGTCAGATTGAGTTGTGGATGATTCCTACACATTTTAAGTGAATTATGGATCATTATCCTAAATTATCAAAATAATTCAAATGTGTTACCTCAGTTTTGAGTATGCAACTTTTTTTTTGCTAAAATATCATTTTAAACTAGAAACACGTACTTTGAGTCATACAGGTTGCATCATGTGTGGGTTTTATGTGAGACTGATTCCTACACATCATAAATGAATTATTAACCATTTTCATGAATTATCAAAAAAATTCAAGTGTCTTTTATTGTTTTTCATTTAGTGACACTTTTTGGTATTACAATGTCTATTTTAAATTGATAACAAACACTTTGAGTCATATCGGGCACATCATGTATCAGATTGAGGTGAGGCTAATTCATACATGTCACAAATGAATTATGGATTGTTTTCATAAAGTACCAAAACAATACAAATGTTTTTTCTTGATTTTGAGTATGTTTTTTGTTTTGTTTTTATCACTAAAATTAATGTCAATTTTGAATAAAAAGACGCAATTTGAGTCATACCGGGAACACCGTGTGTCTGGTTGAGGTGCGACTAATTCCTTCACGTCTCAAATGACTTATGGATAATTATCCTAAAGTATCAAAACAATATGAACATGTTTCCTTTGTTTTGATTACACCACTTGTATTTTTTTACTGAAATGTCATTTTAAATGGAAAACATGCACTTTGAGTCATACAGGTTGCACATTGTGTGGGTTTGACATGAGAATTATTCATAAACATAAAAAATGAATTATGAATTGGTGTCTTAAATTATCAATAAAATATTAGTGTGTTTTATCATTTTTCAATGAGTGACACTTTTTTATATTAAAATGTCAATTTTAAACTGGTAACATACACATTGACACTAACCCTCCTTGATGAACATGATATATCATTGATGGTTTTCCTCCAATAGTTCTCTCATACACCAACTGACTTCGGTGGATGATTAAAAACATATTTATTCAAACATTTAAGTTGGATTGTATACTTGGTTGGGGATTGGGAGTTGTGTAGATGTTGGTTCAATAACACTATTGGAGAAATTAAATATTCCAACATAGAATGATATTATAGGTGGATTAATACCCTATATAAAATCAATTAAACAAGTGGTAAAAAACATTATTTCAATAAGACACTTGAAACACATTCACAATGGATCTTATCTTAAGTGATAAGTGTTGTGTTCACTTTTCCACCTTTGCCTGTGCCTCTGCCTCTGCCTCCGCCTCTACTATTTCCCAAAAATTTTATTATTTTCTGGCTAGTACTTCTAAAAAAACTAATTTCCCCCATTATACTTCTCCTTGATAAAGAGATAAAAAATAATATATAAGCATTTTGATAGCAATGCTTCACAAACCAAATATATTTCAAAGGTCATAACTGGTATTAGATCACAAACATATCCGGTAATCACTTAAATTTGTTTTCGGAATAAATTATAACAAAAAATATGTTGTCCACTCTTCTCTAAACAAATTTACTTCTTCTTTTTAGTATTTAGGTTTTTTGGGAATATTGATAGTATTGAGAAAATATATACAAACAAATAATTATGAAATATATTTAATGAAATTTTAATTATCTTCAGAAATTACCAGTTGGGGAATGCTGGTCTTTTCATGTTTTATGATCACCCTTATAAATTTGCAAACATAATATCCAGAATTGATGTCATTATATTGTTTCAAACATTTCAGAAACATTGACCAAAATAAGTAATTTTTTTGAAATGTTTTGATAGTTAAATATTTCTATATATACCTTACCCTTTTCCATTTTTAGCAATGCACATGATTTATCTATTCAGACACCGAATTTATGCCATGATTTAGCCTATATTTAGCAACTTCCCTATCATAAAAAAATCTTTTTAAAACCCAGACTGAAACATATAATTTGAAGTTCATATATAATATATTGATTGCAGTGTATTATATATTCACAATTCACATCATGTGTGGTTAGTTGGTTGAATATCCATAAATTGGATTCAAAAAAATAAATATTTGGGGTTTTCATATTGACTGCGATCAACATCCACTGCTCTCTAAAAAAACAATTAAGTAATGAAAGAATTAAAAATATAGTTTATGTGGTTAGATTCTATAGTTTTACTTTTTCATTATAGGCATAAAAAAGATTCTATCTTCTGATAGTTTTTGATTAAATGTTTTATGTAACTCATCTCTTTTCTTCTCAATTTATTCATTATCCAAAGTATGTTTTTCTGTAGAAATGATGTAGAGATTATTGAATCCAAATCATGCTTCACATGATCTTCCATTAATATAGTTATAATATAAACACCTGTAGAAAATATGAATATTTATTAATATTAATAAACATATTAGCTAACTATTTGGATATATGTATTATGAAAATGTACCTTATGTGTGTATTCACAACTGAGACGTCCAACCATTCATGCTTGAGAATATCATTTAGAGTATCGAGACCAATTTCATCTGTTAGAAATTTTCTATATATTTCGTCTTCATATTTAATGTAAGAAATATTTTTATCTTTAAATGTCATCTCTACAAGAAGTGGTAATGATAATAAATGTTTATTTGGAACTGGTAGGGAGGAGGTACTCTCAGAAGGTCATTTTGTTTTCTTGGTCGATTCACTATATTTTCTTGATTCCCGCTTCTATTTCCCCACCACTTTATCCATCTGTAATATCTTACCACACTTCATACCTTTAATCATCAACTGTTACAGGTTTTTCATATGATTTTTTTAAATACATACCTCATGTATCTTTATAAGATTAGAAATCCATGCTATGAAAGATCCAATAGAATCATTGATCGTTGTAATATCTAGACCATCATGTGGAATATGAGACTTAATAGTAAACTCATGAGATACCTCAATCCCCACTCTCATGTGATATTTTGGGAGATCATGATGGTGTATCTTGTCTCCTGAGATATTATACATTGTACTAATTGTAACATGGTAGTGCATGTGTGTTGACTGATACAAATCACATACAACTATACCCTATAGAATTTTAGTAATATAAATTTATCATAAGTTGTTTGATTAACTTTTAGGGGAAATAGTAATGATAAAATTGATTACCTCAGGTAAGGTATGTGGTTTGGGGGAATGAATAGCCTCAAATCTAGTGGGATCATTTGGTTCATCTATGGATCTTTGTTCCACCATTGGTTCGCTTTGATCATTCTCATACATTGGTCTTCCAAACCAGACCAAACAATAATATCTGACAATGATTCTATTTGTGTATGAAATCTTCTCACCATATTATATGTATCTTCATGTTGTTTTATCTTCTTAAAATATGTTATAGGAGAGAATCCAAAACCTAATCCTCTAACAAGACCATTGTTGGGACCAATTTTGTGTATGTGTTGTATTTTTTGTCAAATATTGTCGAATATTTTTAAAGGTTTTAAATGTTAATTAATATGAAGAAGTAGCTCCAAAGTTAATGGAGGATGGTTGAAGTGATGATGCCTGGAGAATTATTATGGATTCATAGCATTGGATGTCACACTTGGGAAATTCTCCATGTTGTTAAATCAGATGATTGTAGACCGGTTTCTATGTTCAAAATACATGTATCTCAAGTGATTCATTGTTTACAACAATGAAGGTTTTTAAAGAACCATCCACTTTTGGATAAAGAGAGATTATTAAAGTTCTTTGAAATTAATGTTACAAAAAAAGAAGAGAAAAATAGAAGGCGTGAATGGGTTGGGAGTTCTAATCCTGAAGGTGGCCATGCATTTGATATTGAATTGAAAACTTAGTTTTTAACTATGTATTTTTATGAGGTTTACTAAAAAAACATGACAACCAACCTGGCCAACTAGGTAGCCTCAAACAAGGGTGTATGTGGAACTCTAGGTTGAACACACCCAAGGTAAGCCCACTAAGGTGACCGATAAGCTGCATGCAGGGACTTGTGTAATCTTGTAGGACCGCATGAGGGAGAGACCATGCATAGTTTGAGCCAAATGCCTACAGAGAGGGTGGGAACAAAGCATGCCCACAAAACCGGTATGGTGTGGTACCAGGTAGGGAGAGAGGAGAATTTTGAGCATCGAATGGAGTAAATTGATAGATATATTGAGGATCAATTGCATGTTCATTTCGACGTGGGATGAGTTTTTTTGATGAATGGAGAAATATCAACTGTCAATATCATCTCTCATAAAAACTCAGTTGTTCATCACATCCTGCTTTAAACTAAGCTGTCTGATTCTCCTATGGAGTATTTCTTAAAAAGCTAGCGCGTGTCTTACAAACCCTCCATCATCTTCCTCCCTCCATCACTAGATGGTGCTTCTGGTTCACTAAAGAAGAGATAGAACCACCATAACTAATATATTTCCATCAAAAGAGCATCTTGGGATTGAACTGAGATCATGCATGCAATTAACATCTTACATGAATGCGAGAAGTGTGAAGAACTCGATTCACCTAAAGCCAAAGGAAGTTGCTGAGGCCACGTCATTCATCTGATTTTCATGGATGATCCAAGCTTTGTTTTGAATGGAGATTTCATACATACATAAAAAAATTCATGTAAGGACTACACCACAAAGAATAAGGTCATGGTCTTGAAATAAAAATACTATAATTCTCGTCGTATCTTTTATTTGGGTTTGAATATATTATAATCCAAAGATCTTGGATGATTAAAATACGAGATTTAAACAGCGTATCATATGAGATTTGAACCCAGTGCAATGATTTGATCCTTTTATATAAAAGGAGAGGCACTGAGCATGTTGAATATTTCTTCCATCATATATCTTTGAGTGCTCTCGTTTTCATTGAAAAACAGAACCTCTCTGATCTTTCGTTTCACGAAGGGCATGTAGGACCCACGAACTATCAAGGATTCATGAAGAGAGGAGTCCCACAAACCATTATCATTTTTAAAAGGATATCCTCACACTGTATTCATAGGATAACCATGCATCCCTTGTGTGAGGAATAACCGTGAACCATTCTAGTTTAGGGAATAAGATCTGCACACCCTATGCGTAGAAGAACTGTGCATCCTTTTCATGAAGAAGAAGAGGTTTCACATACAAACACTTAAAAAAAGATACTGTAGACAGAGAAGAATATAACTACATAGTTCATTTGTGTAAATATGAATAATAGGAACTCACACTATTTGGGTGTTTCATGCATGATGCACAAGCACTCATGCACATGATTTGAGATACCAGATTCTGTGTGTGTGAAAAAAAAGTATGCTTAAAGGATAATAGTGAGGTAGTGTGTGAGCGCAAAGGATTTCAACCATTTAGTTGTAAAAAAATTATAGTGGAGAATTCATGCACAAGAATACATGCACAAATAAATACATGACACACAAAATTGAAAGAAATAAATACGATAGTGTGTGTGTGTGCACTTGTGAAGAAGGAAAGAGAAGAGGTAGATTTTGTGTGTGTTTAGAAACACCAATTGGATAGTGGGATTTACTAAGAAGTAATTGAATGTTTCTATGCACACATATAAAACCATTGGACACCTAAACTAGTGTTTTACAAAGACAAAATGATGAATAAAAAATTTCATGCATGTTTTCATGCATATATGAAGACTCAAGCACAAATAAATGGTTATGCATTTGAGATACCCAAAAGATAATTAAATATTGTACTAAATTAATGAATGTGAAAGGTACTTACTAGTCTTGCATCAATCATTGAATGCATATAGTGTACATGATTTAATTCAGGTGATAATTTAAGAAGTGAAGAAGAAGAAGAATTAAGTGTTCCCAATTGAAGATTGATGATTACTCAGGGTAGTTTAATTGTGAATATGCTAAGTTGAGATGTTACTCATTGATTTGATAATCACAAAAAAAGTTTTTGATTATAGAAATGAGAATAAGAATAGGTTTCAGTGCAGTTGGTTTTACACTGAAGAATAAGGAGAAGAAGATTGTGCAACTATCAAGGTTTATGTTGTGAATAAGTAAAAAGGGTTACTTTCATGCTTCTAAGAAAGTAACAAATGAAGAGTGGAATATAAAGGAGCATTGTGACATCCAAAAGGTCTCAATAGGTGGAAGACTTTATTGGTGTAACAACCCCTTTTCAGCAAGGAGAAGTCTCTCTTGGAAGGAAGTATAAATATCCAACTAAGAGCTGTAAAAATGGAAATATTGGATTGTTTACAAAGTGCTTCATGAGTGTAAGGGTATATCTTACTCATTGTAACAAAAAAAAATTAATTTCTAGTGGTTGTGTGGTTAGGATTATTTCTAAACATTCTAAGGATTTATCTTCTCTTGTTGAGTAGTGGACCGTGTAAAAATATATTATGCTATTCTTTTACTGCTTCCATATTAGTTCATTAAAATAGGAAAAAGAAAACAAGAGTATCAAGATCCTGATAGGTCAAGTGTTATAGAGAAAAAAAAGTTGGAATTGGTTTAAAAATTCCCCAACACTAATTCACCCCCTCTCTGTGTTAGGTATACCCCAAACTAGTCTTCTCAATTGGTATTAGAGGGAAATGTTCACCTCTGTTGGATTATCTACATTAAATATATTCTCTTTTGAAGTCTTGAGTTTCTTTCCTGAATCAAGAATGAAGTGCAGTTTTATTGAATATTCAGTTACCTCAGAGTAGAAGTCTATATCTTCCAGGACCATGATGAATAGTAAAAAGAAATAAAAGAGAAATTTGAATAAGTCCCTATTATCTAAAGAAGATAAGGTATCTATTTCTCCATTTCTTTCTGAAAATGAACAAATATCAGATATGAAAAGTAATGAGTAGGTGGCTCAAGTTTCCACCCATAATATGGATAAACTTCCTACCTATAGTGATCATTAGGTATGTGTTAGTACATTTGAAAATTATCTTGAAGATAAAAATGATAGCACAAGTGGTGATGATCAATCTACAAATTCTCAAGAATTATCAGTTGATAGATTAAGAGTTATTCTGCATGGTATTCCATAAGAAACTTCATACATTGTTTGTGGAGTATTTCAATGTATACAAGAAGATATCACCCAATTGGATGAATAAACTGATGTTTTGGATAAGGGATTGCAAGAAAAAACTTGTGAATTTTTAAAGCTCTCCAGACAGGTTGGAGCCTTTGAAGCAATAAAGAGGGAACTTGAAATGAGTTCCTAAAAATTGATCAAAGAATTTGAATAAAAGGATAGAGTAAATGAGACTCTGAAAGAAAATATCCATGCACTTGAAGATAATTTTAATGTCACTGATGTCAAGGGTTTATATATGGAAGAAACTTATATTAAAATCAAGGGACATGACTCTTTGTTACAAAATAAAGTTAAGCTGCATGAAGATAAAGTTGGAAGATTGAATAAGTATTTTTAAAAGAAGATTATTACGCTTAAAGATCATAAAATAATCCTCAATATGAAATGTATAGAGTTGGAAGCTTAATTGTTCAATCTTGAGAAGACACATATTGAGTATTTACAAAATAAGGAAACAGTTGATACCTATATTCAATGTATACTGGAATATTCTACTGTCAAAAGACCTCAAACATGTGATAATAAAATCATTACTTCACTCAATGATCTATCATAAGAAGATGAGAATAATAAGGTACCATCCATATCACCTTGTAGTAATGTTTTTAAATATGTTTCCATAATCAGTGAAAGGTGGAAGAGAAATTCAAAACAAGTATAGATGAGTAAAGGTGATGAGATACCTACCACCATGACTAGGGTGGATAGGAAAAAGAATGTGGAAGTTGGTTCCCCACATAAATCACAAAAAATCATGAAGAAGACCCTCAGATACAGAAGATATCACGAAATCAATATTTTTGGGTCAATGTTGGTGCTACAACATATTTGGGCATTGTTCATTAAAGTGTTGGTACAATCCTCAAAATACAAAATCAAAAAGGAAGCCTATCTCAAGGGGGATAAATCCCAATATGAATAAGAAACATCCATAAGTCCATAAGCATATGTATACTAAAAATATATTTTGAATGCTTGATAACATCTGTGATATATTCAATGGGAGTGGTCACATGGTTGGTGCATTATCATCTCAAAATGTATCCAAATCTAATAAGAATAGAAGACCATAGAAGATGGAAAAGAATGAAGAAGCTACCTTGGGACGAAATCAAAAGAATGGTATAAAAGAAAATTATCCCAGGAATATTTCAAGAAGGTAAGATAAGAAGACCTCAGATTATAAATCCATGAAGTTGAAGGGTAGTGCATCCAAAAGAACTACTAAAAGGGGTGAAACTCAGAAGAAGCCATATGGAATGTACAAAATTTTTGTAACAGTTCCTAATGGTATATTAGTTATCTGGACTGAAGACTTGGAAAGAATAAGGATACTTGATGTTGCATAGGATAAGTCTAGTGAAAAATGAAATTAAAAGATTCCACATGATGAAGAAAAAGTGAATGAGAGGTTTAAAAAAAGGCAACTCTTGTGTTGAAGAAGTCCTATGTAAGAGATTCAAGAAATACGGTCACATTGATAAAGGTTTCTTAACCTTACTTCCAGAGATAGAAGAATTAAAAAAGAGGGGTAATTATGTATCATCCATGAAGGTTGTTAATAATAAAAGTTATCCACACAAAGCAGAATATGATGTGAAGAGATCCATGCTACCCCAACAAAAATCAGAACACAAGTTCAGATGTGCAAGAATGGATTTTAGAGAAAATGTACCATCTTGGTTGATAAAACCATCTCAACCATGCTATTCACATCGATGAATCAAGGAGGATCCACCTAATTCCCTTAAATATTTGTGTATTGAATTTGTGTTTATACTATAAGAAATTAAAGTTGAAGTAACTTCTCAAGGGGGAGAACCTGAGAAGTAGTGAGTGCTGTTAATTCTTGATAGAAAAGATAAAAGATCCATTTTTATGTATTCTCCATACTGAAATTTCTTTAAATCCATTTTGGATGATGAAATCAACTATTATGAAGATAACAAGAAGTTCTTCCCTTGAGGGGGAGACAATTTAAAAGCTTCCAAAGTTATCATTCCAATGTGTATCAAATTCAATTATTTTGGAAATTTCTTAAGGATCATGTCAGTGGAAAGGTATGTCATTCCTTAGTCTCTCATCCTTGGTTATTTAAAATAAAGATAATTTTACAAAGGGGGAGAAATTGTATTATTCAGTGACATAAGAATAATGGAAGTGTCCCTAGGACACTTATCCAGCCTATTACACTTGAATGTTTTTGATCCATTTTTTGAAGTGAGTGTAGGAGTTTTAGGTTGATTATTATTAAAAGGATTCATCTCACAATTATTAATTTCATCTTAGAATAAAAGTGAATAATCCTTGAAGGCAAGTATAGGAGTTCTCATTTCTTAAGGTATCAAGATCAGTGGGTAAAGGACATATTTGTTGTCTAAATCAAACCCTCTTGTTTTCTAAACTGAGCACAGCTCAAGTATACTTAGTGAAATGGTGGAAGACACATTGATTCATTATGTACTGATACCCTTTTCCCATAAACTTTGAATTTCTTGTCAATAAGGGGGAGAGAAAGTGAAATGAAATTGGAACAGTAAAATGGAAAGAGAAGATTCACATATTGACATTAACACATTAATTTGAGAGAGAAACCTGTGTATTTAGAACAAATAAAAAGGGGGAGACTCTTGGGACAACTTTTGTGCATGTTTTATTTTTTTTGTCAAATACTGTCAAAGATTGTCAAAGGTTTCCAATATTGATCAATATGAATAAGTAGCTCCAAATTTAATGGAGGATGGTTGAAGTAATGATGCCTGGAGAATTATTATGGATTCAAAACATTGGATGTCACACATGACCAATTCTTCGAGTTACTAAATCAGATGATTTTAGAGCTCGTTCTAAGTTCAAAATACATGTATCACAGGTGATACATTATTTACATCAATGAAGGTGTTTAAATAACCATCCACTTTTGGATGAAGATAGATGATTTAAGTCCATTGAAATTCATGTTCCAAAAAAATAGAAGAGGAAAAGAGAAGGTATGCATGGGTTGGGTGTTCTAATAATGAAGGTGGAAATGAATTTGATATTGAATTGAAAACATAGATTTTAACTATGTATTTTTATGATGATTACTTAAAAATTATGGAATCCAACCTAGCTAACCAGCTAGCCTCAACCAAGGGTGTATGCGGGACTCTAAGTCAACCACACCCAAGGTAAGTCCGCCAGGCCGGCTGGTTAGACAAATGTAGGTTTGTGTGTAATCCCACAGGAGCAAACTTGGGATAGCTTGTGCATAGTTTGGGCCAAAGGCCCACATAGAGGGTGGGCGCAAAGCACACCCACAGAACTGGTATGGTACAGTATCAGGGAGGGGGAGAGGAGAATTCTAAGAATTGAATGGAGTGGCTTGATAGATATATCACGGTACAACCGTGTGTTCATTTCAATTTGGGATGAGTTTATTAATGAATGGAGTGATCTCATCCATCCATCGCATCTCGCACAAAAACTCAGTCGTTCATCACATCCCACTTGAAACCGCGCCATCCTATTCTCCTATGGCATCTTTATTCAAAAGCTGGAACATGTTTAAAAAACCCCCCATCGTCTTCCTCCCTTCGTCACACGATGACGCCATTGGTTTGCCAGAGAAGATACCAAACCACCATGGCCAATATCTATCCATTTAAAGAGAATCTTATGATTGAACTGAGATCATGCATGAATCTAACATCTTGCATGCATGTGAGAAGTGCGAAGAACTCGGTTCAACCGAAGGAAGACAATGTTGTAGAGACCGCATCATTCATCTAATTTTCATGGATGACCCGATATTGGTTTTGAATGGATATTTCATGTTTTCATAAACACATTAATGTGAGGATTAAACCACAAAGAATAATTCTATGATATTTAAAGAAAAATACCAGAATTATCAGTGTATCTTTTATTTTGGTTTGAAGATATGAAAAGCCAAAGATCTAATCCAATTCAATGAATAGATTTTAACATCTTATCTTAAAGGATTTAAAACCGGTGTAAAGCTATGATACTTTCTTAGAAAAGGAGAGGTACAGAGCCTGTTTAAGGTTGATAATGTCCCATATCCTTGAGAGCTCTTTTTTTCCTTGAAAAACAGAGCATATTTAATCTTCTATTTTGAGATGGGAAATCAAGATCTGCGAACTGTCAAGGCTTCATGAATAGAGGAGTCATGTGAACCATTCTAGTTTTGTGAAGTAGATATTTACACTCTGTGTGTAAGAGAACCATGCATCCCTTGCCGAAGGAAGAACCGCGAACCATTCCGATTCAATGAAGAAGATCTATACACCATGTGCGTAGAAGAACCACACATACTTTGCATGAAGAAGAATAAGCTGCTTGTACAAACCTGTATGTGAAGATATTGTGGTCAGAAAAGAATATGACTACACAATTTGTTTGTTCATAGAGGAAGAAGATGAAATCACACTATTCGGGTGTTTCATGCATGATTCACATGCACTCATGCACATGATTTTAGATACCTGAGTTTGTGTGTGTGAAAAAAAAGTGTGTGTGAAGGATAATAGTGAGGTAGTGTATGTACGCAAAGGATTTCATCCATTTAGTTGTAAAAAAATTATAGTAGGGATTTCATGCACATGCATACATTCATACAAAAATACATGACACACAAAATTGAAATAAATAAGTAAGATAGTGTGTGTGTGCACTTGTGAAGAAGGAAGGAGAAGAGGAAGATTGTTTGTGTGTTGAGAAACACAAAGTGGACAGTGGGTTTCACCAAGAAGTAAGTGTGTGTTTCCATGCACACATATAAAACCATTGGACACCTGAACTAGTGTTGTGAAAAGACACAAATGTAACGTCTTGGTTCTGGAAGCCACCGAGAGGCACCCCGTACCCGGTTGGTCACATGACCTCAAGCGCATTTCCCTAAACGCCAGAGGCTACCGACTAGCAGTGAGGGCTTTGGGTGTGATAGTGGAAAAACTATACCCTCATTGGCAGAGTACACAACAGAAGTAAATAAACATGAAATAGTGAAAGTAGTAAATAACCAACAATAATAAACAACATAAGACTAAATCAACAAACAACTGGAGCACATATGTATATAAGAAATGATGAATGATACATATCTAGGAAAACAGCCAAACAGATCATAATGCTGGAATACAAGCACTACCAAAACAATTACAAAAGAAAAAGTAAAAATATCCTCAACATCAAAAGCCTAATCTTGGTCCCATTCTCTCCATCTCCAAGCAATCAAGTACCAGAAGTCGAAGGGTGATTGCCCTTGTCTATACCTGCAACAAAATAGTCTATTTGGGCCCAAAATCATGACCCAAAAAGGGTGTGAGACTAAATCCCAGTAGGAAACCACCCGAAGATCTGTGCCTAACAGTGAGTGAGTATATGGCAGATAATAGTGCAGTAAGCAGTAACAGTAAACAGTAAACAGCAGGCAGTAACCAGTAAGCAGTAAAGTAGGATGATATACAATAGTAATCATTCCACAGAACAACAAGCAGTGGTGAAGCAACAACTAACCACAACAGGGAACCCTCTGGGAAGTACTTGCATCCATCCCCTCTGGTCCTATCCAAGAAGTACCATAACCCTTTGGGCAGTACACTCAGCCTAACCCCTATGGTTTGGTCATATGAATTTATAAGACTTTCTAAGAAAGCTCACTCGGTCAATTCCCCTTATAGTCTAGGGTAGTCAGGGACTCTCTGAGGAAGATCACGCGGTCTAACCCTCTTGGCCCCAAGGTCTAGAGACTCTCTGAAGAAGCCCACTCAGTCAATCCTCCTATAGTCTCAGGTATACCACAGACTCTCTGAGGAAGCTCACTCGGTCAATTCCTCCTCTAACCTGGGAACGTTTTAAAGAAATTCAACAAGTAAAGACTCTCTAAGGAAGCTCACTCGGTCTACCCTCCTATAGTCTATAATATCCAAAAGCTCTCTGGGAAGATCACTCGGTCTATCCCTAGTAGCCTATAATGGCCAAGACTCTCTGGGAAGCTCACTTGGTCTATCCCTTATAGTCCATAATGTCCAAGACTCTCTGGGAATCTCACTCGGTCTATCCCTTATAGTCCATAGCAGCAGGCTCTCACGATCCTGTGCCAGTCAGTGCATAATAATGCTATAAGGCCAAAGTACACCTATAGAGATAATTTGCTAACCAAAGTACACCTATAGAGATACTTGGCTATCCAGTCTATAACAAAACAAGCAAGTCAAGAAAAATAATTTCATCCTATGGTCAAAAGGCATGGAAACAGGCATAACGACCAAAGGTTAACAAGACCCAAAGGTCGTAAACAGAACAAGGCATGGTCAAAACTTCCAAGAACAAAAATTATCCTTAAACATGATCAAATTGCCTCTACACAAGAATTAAATCAAGGTAGAAAAACAACAGAGGAAAAACAATAAACACGCAATACCCAGTTCACGGGTATTAATGGAATTTGAACATAAAACTCAAAGAATTTGAACGGTAAGACACAAACCACCTACCTCGATACTAGGAGATAGATACACTTGAACCACGATGATTGATTCTCCTTAGAACGACATATATCTATGAAAAATTCACAAAACGTTCAACCCACAATAACTTGATAAAGAGGAGGAATTGGAAAACAAAGTTCTAGGAGAAGGAAGAACTCATCGTTGTGGTTCCAACACAATTGGCGGTGGTTGATTTAGAGAACAGATGGAGGCTCGGGGGCTCGGAGAAGATCTGTGGCCGTACGGGTCACTCTTAGTCGAAGGCGCTGGAGAAGAAGATAGTTCTGTCAATTAGACGCAACCCCAGTCCATTTAATGAAAAAAAAGAAAATACATGGCGTGTACTTCTGGGGTACACAGAGTGTACTCGGCTTTTCCGTACTCTACTTTAAGTGGCCTCCACATCACCCCTACACACCGTGTGTGTGGCCCGGACATGGCCAGCACATGGCCTCAAGTGGCATAGGGGTACACGACATGTACTTCAAAAAATTTCAGAAACTCCTATTTTCTCAAAAACTCCAGGAAAAGGAAAGACATACCTGAAAATGAAGATTCGGGTTCCTACAAACTTCCCCCCTTAAAGAAATTCGTCCTCTAATTTCCCTAGAAAGACGTAGAAGAAGAAACCCCGAACAGCTCCGACCACTACGATCGTACATCAGCCTCCCTCTTCCAAGTCTCGTCCTGCACTCACCCGTGCTGCCATAGCACCCGTATTAGAGGAACAGACCGACCTCAGAGAACCTTAGTACTGCAATCGACAATCCGGATATGATGCTCCTCAAATGACGCATCTGCTTCGAGCTCAACCTCCTCGGGTTGAAAGACATGAGACGGGTCTGAAAAGTAACGTCAGAGCTGAGAAACGTGGAAGACGTCATGCATAGCCCGGTACCTCTGAGGTAACTGCAACCAATAAGAAACCAAACCAACTCTCTCCAACACCTCAAACGGCCCGATGTACCATGGTGAAAGATTACCCTGTATCCGAATCCTCCTGTGTCCCAACCCTGGTGCGACACGCAGAAAAACCCGATCCCTGACCCCGAACTCCAGAGGTCATCTCCGCTGATCATCATAAGACTTCTGCCGAGACTGTGCTGTAACCATCCTCTTCCGAATCAACTCTATCTGCTCAGAGGTATCTTGAACAAGATGAGGTCCCAACAAAGCTGCCTCTCCTACCTCCAGCCAGCATAAAGGTGATCATCATGGCCTACCATACAAAGCCTCGTAAGGTTCCATCTTAACAGTCTCCTGAAAACTGTTGTTATAGGAAAACTCTATAAGAGGTATACGCTTCTCCTAAGAATTTCCAAAGTCTAGAATACAAGCTCGGAGCATATCCTCAAGAACCTGGATCGCACGCTCGGACTGGCTATCAGTCTGGGGATGGTATGTTGTACTCAAAAGTACCTGTGTACCCAAAGCCTTCTGAAGTCCCTTCCAGAACCAAGAAGTAAAGCGCGCATCCCTGTCTGAAATAATGGAGTGTGGAACTCCATGTAGAAGTACAATCTCTTGGATGTAAAACCGTCCCAACTCATCAACACTGAAGGTCTCCTTGATCGGAAACAAGTGAGAAATCTTCGTAAGCCTATCAAAAACATCCCAAACAGCATCAATCCCTCGAGGTGACCTCGAAAACCTGGTCACGAAGTCCATCGCGACATCATTACAATTTTACTCGAGAATGAGTAACTGCTGTAAAATCCCTGTTGGTCGCTGATACTCTGCTTTCACCTGCTAACAAGTAGAACATCTCATGACAAAACTAGAAACATCTCTCTTCATACCTAGCCACCAGTACTAGCAGTGTAGATCACGATACATCTTGGTGATGCCAGGATGAACTACCCAAACTGAGGAATGAAAATCCTACATCAACTCCTCACGTATGTCTGCTGGCACCCATACGCATCCCTGGAAACGCAAGATCTCATCCTCACCCACTGTCCATATAGGAATAGGGTCCTCTCCTAACACACTCTCCCATAGGACTAAGCCCTATGAATCTGATAGCTCCTCATTCGCACCCGATCAAGAAGAGTAGAGGTAACAGCCACAGAAGAAAGAAAAGTATGTCCCTGTCTGTCAGCACCTCCAAGTGCATCTAAGAGAACAGAGCCATAAGTTGCCACTCACTGCTGGCCTCCTGAACTGCCTGAATCTGAGTTCCTCTACTCAACACATCAGCCACTGCATTGCCCTTTCCTGGCATATAGGCGAGCTCGAAGTCGAAAGACTGAAGATACTCAACCCACCTGCGCTGTCTCAGATTCAGATCACACTGAGTGAAGATATACTTGAGACTCTTGTGGTCGGTGAAAACCACAAAGTGCTCTCCCAGAAGGTAGTGTCTCCAATAGCGTAAGGCATGAACAATATTTTCCAACTCCAGATCGTGCGTTAGGTAGTTCCTCTCGTGTGGCCTCAACTGCCGAGACCCGTAAGCAATGACCCCATCTCCCTGCATAAGCACAACTCCCATATCGATACCTGATGCATCACAGTAAACAGTATATCCCTTTCCCGGCTTTGTCAAGACTAGTATCGGTGCTGACGTCGAAATTCCCTTCAACTCCTAAAAGGCTGACTCACAAGAATCTGACCATAAAAACTTCACCCCCTTCTTGGTCAGACCTGTCAGCGGTGCTGCTAGGTGTGAAAAGTCCTATAGGAAATTCCTGTAGTATCTAGCCATCCCTATAAAACTCCGCACCTCAAAGATATTCTTCAGATTCTCCCAGGAAAATATAGCTCTCACTTTATCTGGGTCCACTGATACTTCTGTCTCTGAGATGACATGACCCAAGAAGTTAATCTGATCCATCCAAAAGTGGCATTTCGATAGCTTAATATATAACTAATGCTCTCTCAGTGTACTTAGAATGATCTCAAGATGCATGGCATGGTCATGTTGAGTGTGAGAGTACACCAAGATGTATTCTACAAAAACCACCACAAAGGAATCTAAGTACGGATGGAACACTCGGTTCATCAGTGCTATAAAAACTGTTGGCGCGTTCGTGAGACTGAACGGCATGACTGTATACTCGTATAGACCATACCTTCTCTTGAAGGCTGTAAGAGGTATATTTGATGGTCTAACGCACAACTGATGATAATCAGACCTCAAATCGATCTTCGAGAACACCCAGGCTCCTCAAAGATGATCAAATAGTTCATCGATCCTCGGTAAGGGATATCGGTTCTTGATCGTCAAATGGTTCAGCTTCCGATAATCCACACAAAGCCAAAGGGTACCGTCTGCCTTCTTTGAAAACAGGACAGGCGAACCCCAAGGAGAAGTACTGGGTCAGATGAAAACCTTTGTCTGTAACTCCTCCAACTGCTTCTTGAGCTCCTTCAACTCAGGTGTAGCCATCCTATAAGGAGGAATGGACACCGGTGCCGCTCCTGGCATGAGATCAATCGAGAAGTATACCTCATGATCTAGATGAAAACCTGAAAATTCCTCTGGAAAGACATCCCTGAAAAGATCCACCACTGGAGGAAAGTCTAACTATGAAGTCCCCTGGTCATCCAAATAAATACTAGAAATCAGGGCTGTAACTCCTCCTAGCCCATGATGCTCTGGTCCAGCTCTACCCGCCTAGACATCCCACTCGCCTCTATGAAGGAAAGATCCACCCTCTGGCGATAGGAAAATCACCATACGACGATAGCAATCAATGAATACCTGGAATGGAACCAACCAATCCATCATGAGAATGACGTCATATCCCATCATCTCTAGGACATATAGATCCCATAAGAAATGACACCCTGCAACCTCAAGAGGTCAATCTCTGCACTGACGTACGCTAGCTGTCCTCATTCCCAATGGTGTGTCAAGTGTCAACATGTCAACAGATGAAAAGATACAGAGCCCAAGGGCTCTCCACAAGATCAACAGAGATAAAGCTATACGAAGAACCAATATCGAAAAGAGCTGAAGATAAAACTGAGGCTACTAAGATCATACCTCAAACTGTAGAAGGGTCGGGATCCTGCTCCTGGTAGGTCTGCTCCACGGCGAAAGTATGGACTGTATTGTGGCCCTGCGCCCCTGGATGACCACTTTGAGATGATCCACTCTACTGTCGTTGATAACCTGGTGACTGACCACCACACCCACGACCTCCACCTCAGCCTGAATGGCCGGAATAACTTCAGTTCCCAGACTGGTGAGAAACTGGTGAAGCATATTCTGAATGCGGGGTCATAGAAAAACCCCTACCACCAGCTGAAGGTGAGAAGATATGACAAAAGCGCTGAAGATGGCCCATCTTGCCGCAAGATCGTCACTCCATCAGGTCTCTTTGGTACTGAGGCCTAGTATGCCCACTCCTACCGCACTGGTAGCATACAACCTGGCTATCAGAAGATATATCATGCCTACTCTGATCTCCTCAAGAAGACTCTCTACGATGCTTCCTACTATCTGTAGGAGGAACACCAGCTCTGGATGTTGAACTGCCCTAGATCACTGCTCCAGAATCTCTCAGATTGCGCTCAGTGATCAGTGCCTGGTTGACGATAGAGGATATAGAAGTCAACCTGAAGATATTCACCTAGGAATGGATCTCCTTCCTAAGACTGTCCCCGAACTTCCTAGCAAGGAACAAATCATCGCCTGTTGGAATCAGCGTGAAATGCTACATCTCAGTAAAGCGGGATGAGTACTCCATAACCGAAAGAGTACCCTACTGTAGACTCATAAACTCCCAGGCTCGGTCGGCCCTCAAGGTCTCTGGGTAAAAGTAATCATATAAGGTGCGCTGAAACTCATCCCAAGATATACTATACTGGCGCTCTGACTATGAGATCACCTCTCACCACCTCTTGGCGGTGTCTCAGAGAATATAAGTGGCCATATTTACCCTCTTCTCTAAGGTTATCTTCAGATGATCAAAGATCGTCAGTGTGGGATCTAACCACGACTCTGCAGCCTGTGGTCATCCATCCCCTAAGAAAGTAGGAGGATGCTGCTACTGAAAGACCCATGTCAATTCGGCCATCTATGGGGCAGGAGGCGGCGCTCCCTGAAAAGTCTGCATCATTCTCAGGAAGTCCTCCCTGAACTGCGCATCGGCGCCTGCGACGAGTATAACTGCTGGTGCCAAGGTTGGAATAGCAGGAGGATCTGCAAGAGGTCCCTGGTCGGCCATATCCGGTGTCTGATCACCGTCTAGAAACTGACGTACAATTGGAGGACATCTCAGAGGCATAGATCTGAAAGATCAAAAGCACACCTTAGATCAGGATTATCAAAGACTGAGAACACAAGAATACAAAATGGGAATAGGAGAAGGAAACATTCAAGTTTACAAAACACGAATACATGAAATGTATAAAAACTACATGGCGTGTTCACTTAAACCGTACACATGGGCGTGTAGTCCTGCCACCTCTGGTCGTGTAACACCCCAAACTACACAGTGTGTTTTCCCCACACACAGTGTGTACTTGAACTCTATTCCCCTACCTGAGTCTCTTTACATGGCTAACCCACACAGTCCTATTAACCCTAGACTACACGACGTGTTCACTAAGGACACATCATGTACTAGACAAGGTTTCGGTGACCTATGTTGTTAGTTACACGACTGACTACATGATTGACCCTTACACGGCATGTTCCGAACAAGCACAGCATGTATAGGAGAATATAACACCGACCCGTGTTGTTCATGACACAACCGGGTACTTGGAACAAGACTACACGACGTGTTCTTTACCAACATGGCATGTTCCACTCGAGCTTCCCCGACCCGTGTTGTTAGTGACACAGCCGGGTACACGGATCTATACTACACGACGTGCACCTCCCGTACACGGCGTGTTCCTAAAGACATTTCCACAACACCATGTTCCTACTCACACAGTCAGTGACACGGTCTGAAACTACACGGTGTGTAGTCATAAAGTACACGCCGTGTATTCTGGGTTTTTTTGGCCAGTAGCTCAGAAACTGCACCGAAGCCCAGAAAACACAGAAAACAAGGCATGAAGGTGCCAAATTCCGATTTCTGAGGGCCCATACTCCCCACGAATCAAAGCTTGGAATCCAATACAGTCATATATAAGGAAAAACAGGTCAATGATCCACTAATTTCCGACTCAAGAGGGCCCATAACACCTCAAGAACCAAAATTTGGCATTCGTTTAAGCAAGGTACAACACAAACAATTTCTCTACCAAACAGCAGGGATTCTATCAAGCTTATATCACAAAAGCATGCCTAATTTACACAACGTCTATCACATCAACATGCAATCACTAATACACCCTAGATGGCATGGTAATAATGCATGGCATGTGATTTCTAACAAGTGCCTATATGATGCATGAGATGGCATACCCTCATCTCATCGTGTTGAGAACAAAATAGAACCATAATAGCAACAACAATAACACAAGGAATGTGAATCACTCTAGGTGAAATCATATCAACCATAAAATCTCTAAACCAGAAAAACTGCAATAAATGAGGTAGTATAGCTTTTCCCTGTACACGAGTTAGCTACTCCTGAGCACATCTTATTACCAAGTACCGAATCCATCCTATCCCTGGCTAAAGGCTCCAAAAATTAATTCAAGAGAAAAGAACACATCTAATACCTCTTTGTAACGTCCCGGTTCTGGAAGCCACCCAGAGGCACCCTGTACCCAGTTGGTCACATGGCCTCAAGAGCATTTCCCCAAACGCTAGAGGCTTCCAACTAGCAGTGAGGGCCTTGGGTGTGATAGTGGGAAAACTATTCCCTCATTGGTAGAGTACACAATGGAAGTAAAAAAACATGCAATAGCAGAAGCAGTAAATAACCAACAATAATAAATAGCAGAAGACTAAATAAACAAACAATTGTAGCACATATGTATATAAGAAATGATGCATGATACATATCTAGGAAAATAGCCAAATAGGTCACAATGATATAATACAAGCAGTACCAAAACAAGTACAAAAGAAAAAGTAAATAGCTCCTCAGCATCACAAGCCTAAGCTTGGTCCCATACTCTCTAACTCCAAGCAATCAAGTACCAAAAGTCGAAGGGCACTTTCCCTTGTCTATACCTGCAACAACATAGTCTGTTTGGGCCTAAAAGCATGACCTAAACAAGGTGTGAGACTAAATCCCAGTAGGTAACCACCCGAAGATCTGTGCCTAACAGTCAGTGAGTATATGACAGATAATAGTGCAGTAAGCAGTAATAGTAAACAGTAAACAACAAGCAGTAACCAGTAAGTAGTAAAGCAGGATGATATACAACAGTAATCATTCCACAGAATAACAAGTAGTGGTGAAGCAACAGCTAACCACAATATGGAACCCTCTGGGAAGTACTCGCAGCCATCCCCTCTGGTACTATCCAAGAAGTACCACAACCCTCTGGGCAGTACACTCAGCCTAACCCCTCTGGTTTGGTCATACAAATTTATACGACTTTCTGGGAAAGTTCACTCGGTCAATTCCCCTTATAGTCTAGGGTAGTCAGGGACTCTCTAAGGAAGATCACGTGGTCTAACCCTCTTGGCCCCATGGTCTAGAGACTCTCTGAGGAAGATCACTCGGTCAATCCTCCTATAGTCTCAGGTATACCACAAACTCTCTGAGGAAGGTCACTCGATCAATTCCTCCTCTAGCCTGGGATGGTTTTAAAGAAATTCAACAAGTAAAGACTCCCTAATGAAGCTCACTCGGTCTACCTTCCTGTAGTCTATAATATCCAGAAGCTCTCTGGGAAGCTCACTCGGTCTATCCCCAGTAGCCTATAATGTCCAAGACTCTTTGGGAAGCTCACTTGGTCTATCCCTTATAGTCCATAATGTCCAAGACTCTCTCGGAAGCTCACTCGGTCTATCCCTTATAGTCCATAGCACCAGGTTCTCACGGTCCCATGCCAGTCAGTGCATAATAATTCTATAAGGCCAAAGTACACATATAGATCTACTTGCCTAACCAAAGTACACCTATAGAGCTACTTGGCTATCCAGTCTACAACAAAACAAGCAAGTCAAGAAAAATCATTTCATTCTATGGTCACAAGGCATGGAAACAGGCATAACGACCAAAGGATAACAAGACCCAAAGGTCATAAACAGAACAAAGAATGGGAAAAACATCCATGCACAAAAATTATCCTTAAACATGATCAAATTACCTCTACAAAAGCATTCAATCAAGGAAGGAAAAAAATAGGGGCAAAACGATAAACACGCAATACCCCGTTCACGGGCATTGGTGGAATTTGCACATAAAACTCAAAGACTTTGAATGATAAGGAACAAACCACCTACCTTGATCCTAGGAGATCGATACACTTGAACCAAGGGGCTTGATTCTCCTCAGAACATCATAGATCTACAAAAACGCACAAAAAGTTGAACCCGTGATAACTTGAGAAAGAGGAGGAATTGGAAAACAAAGCTCTAGGAGAAGGAAGAACTCACCACTGTGGTTCCAACACAATTTATGGTGGTTGATTCGGAGAATGGATGAAGGCTCGGGGTCACAGAGAAGATCCGCAGCCGTACGGGTCTCTCTCGGTCGAAGGCACTGGAGAAGAAGATGGTTCTGTCAATTATACGTGACCCCAGTCCGTTTAATGAAAAAAAAAGAAAATACACAGAGTGTACTTCTGGGGTACATGGTGTGTACTCAGATTTTCTATACTCCGCTTTAAGCGGCCTCCACATCACCCCTAAACACCGTGTGTGTGGCCCGGACACGACCAACACCCGACCTCGAGCGGCATAGGAGTACATGGCGTGTACTTCAAAAATTTCCAGAAACTCCTCTTTTCTCAAAAACTCCAATAAAATGAATGACATACCTGAAAACGAAGATCCAGGTTCTTACAACAAATAAGAAGAAAAATTTCTTGCATGCATGCATACAAGAAGACTCAAGCACAAATAAATGGTTATGCATTTGAGATACCAAAAAATAATTAAAGATTGCACTACATTGATGAATGTGAAAGGGAATTACTATTTTTTCATCAATAATTTAATGCATAGAGTGCACATGATTTAACTGAGTTGATAATTCAAGAATAGAAGAAGAAGAAGAACTGAGTGTTCCCAATTGAATGTTGATGATTATTCAGGGTAGTTTAATTGTGAAGATTCTAAGCTAAGCTGTTCCTAGTTGATTTGATAATCAGAAAGGAAGTTTTTGATTCTATAAAGGATAAGAAGTATATGTTTTAGTGTAGTTGGTTTGGCACTGAATAAGAAGGATAATTAGATTGTGCAACTATCAAGGTTGTTGTTGTGAAGAAGTAAGAAGGGTTACATGTATGCTGCTAAGAAAGTAAAAAGTGAAGAGTGAAAGATCAATAAGTACTGTGACATCCAATAGGTCTCAATAGGTGGAAGAATTTATTGGTGTTACAAAACCTTCTCAATAGGGATAAGACTATCTTGGAAGGTAGTATAAATATTCATCTAAGATTTATAAAACTGGCACAATTAAATTGTTTATAAAGTGCTTCATGAGTGTAAGGTTATATCCTACACACTGTAACCACACAAAAGGATTATTTAATAGTGGTTGTGTGGTAAAGATTATTTATGAACATTCCATGGTTGTAACTGCTCTTTTTGAGTAGTTAACCTTGTAAAAATATCGCGTTCTATTATTTTAACACTTTAATATTCTTGCACGTGAAAATAAAAAGAGAACATGAGAATCAATATCCTAACAGGTCAAGAGTTATAGGGATAAAAATCTTGAATTGGTTTAAAAAGTCCCCAACACCGATTCACCCCCCCAGTGTTAGGCATATCCCAAACTGGTCCTTGTAACCATATTGTTTAGGCCACTTCAAATCTACTAAATGTATCTTTTCTTATGGTATGAATTTTTTTGATTCTTGTTTCTAAACCATATAAATAAATATGAACATAAATATATATGTTTATTCAATATTGTTATAGAGCATAATGAATTAAAATTATTTCATACTTACACATGTTCCCACACTTTTTGTGTGTGTTTTCATCAAATAATTTACCATTCTTATTTAAAAGAGCCCCCTTCTATAGTACATGATGTTGGATGTGAGTGGCTTCAAATTTTGATTCATAAATCTACATATAAACAAAGTAACATATGTTGTTTCATATAACATAATTAAAATTTTATTGGTGATTTAAAATACATAACAATTTCTTCTCTAATGAAGTGTATCCCATCCTTGCTTTACGATATGGGTACATTGGTTTTGATGCACATTCTTTATTTTCAACACTCTTTTATTATTTCATAAATTAACAGTTTTTAATCAAGTTGGATAAAATAAATAATATCAAATAATATATTATCGACTGTAATGTACTTGAAATGATTTCTCATTACAACGATTGATGAAATCCATCCATGTTTCCTACTCTATAATGTTTTCATAACTAACTGGTGGATAGGGATTTACTTTCCCCTCAGTATCCCTAAGATGTAACTTTGTAAAAAGAATCTTAAAGCCTCAATGGCCTTTTCCAGTTGGTCAATAAGACAAATTTCTTACAAAATTATTCTAAAATAAACAAAATCTATAAGGAATAAAGAAAATTAAATCAATGTTTTGTTATATAATTTTTCAGTAAAATAAATAAATTATATTGTAACATTACCGTTATATCTTTCTAAAAGATTTAATTCATTACAAGTTGGATATGCCACCATGAATCAATATCAATCAGCATATTCATCCTCGTTGTGACCCCAAGATAACTAATTAATTTACTTGTTGGGGTCAATAGTTTGTCCACATTGATTCCAACCAACCTAAAATTTTATAGCCTAACTTCTTTCCTTGATAATTTTATTAAACACCATGATGTTGCATCATTATTGTTTTTTTCATCAATATGTTGTTGATCTCCTAATAATTCCATAGTTTCATCATCAATAGTATGTTCTTCCTTAGGATTGGTAACATCATCATGTGAATAAGACATTGTATGCATTAGTAGTCAAACATTTAATTTTTCTTTAATAACAACAATATAATACACTATATGAATAAATGTCCACATTTTCGAGCATCTTGCATAAATTTTTTTAATATCTTGAACAGAGATATAATACTCCAAAACTATAGTAAAACTAACATCCAATACCTTTATTTAATCCATCCTTATATTCTTGATTTTATTCTATCTATTGATGATGGATTATACTCCCTATTTCAAAATATCATTCCTCCCATCATTATGGTTCCAAATTTCCTTGATGTCATACCTCCCGAATGGTTATTATTGCATTTTGTTGCTTGATACTCATCCCCCAAAGTTTGTGTACATCCACCTATGTTTCTTGAAGAACTCTAACCAAAATCCATTCCATACCAGGTACTAGTGACCATTTTGGATGATTAATACCCAGAGTAGTTCAAAAGACAAAAAAGATATGGGAGATGAGTCTCAAGAAACAAAATTCAATAATAGTTTTTTGGGAGATGAAGGGTCACTAACACTACTAAAAGAATATCAACTTATCCCCTCCGAGGTGAACCGACTCTAACCTTTGTTACTAGTCCTTTTCCATCACCTTTATCTCAAATATAATATCTCTATAACCACTGAGGTTCAGAAATAACCTAAATTCAATTTTAATTATTGATTCTAACATATTACATTTCAAAAAATGGAGGAATGAACATTCAAATCCACATGACTTCTACTCATAGTCATTTACATTGAGTCACAAAAATTTACTATTTTCCACTTCCTATGAAATGTTTCTTTTTTTGGCAGGGCTTAGAGGAGATACAAACTTGTGGTGGTATTAGTGTGAGCTGAATGTGAGAGATTGCCACTAGCCATTTCTCCAAAATAAGAAGAGAAAGTATCTTGAAGATGAATATTAAAGCAGGTCCAGAGAGATCTACTCATTATGGGAGGAATACATTCAATATTCATATTAGAACCCTTTTAAATTTACCAATGTTGAAGGGTAAGAGAATAAAAAGGTTCATTTGGAATGTTTTTTTCACAAAACATTTATAGAACATGTATTTTTCAAGAGGTCACCCATTTTAGTAGTATTCTCATCCAAGTATTCTTAACTACAGAGTTGTAACTGGATACGTGTGACTACACCCAAATTAAAATTATTTTTTGATGAAGTGTTATCAAAAGTAATTGAGTGAGTCATATAAGAAAATTCATATCAAGAAACTAAACAAATTCATTCATTATGTTTTGATTAATTTTTAGGTGTCATTTTTCTATTTTCTCAGGAAGCTATAAATGAGGAGTATGAAAGGATGAAATAGTCGAATAATGAGTTAGGAGATGTGGTATTCAAAGTTGTGGAAATGAATTTTATGGAGATTAATGAATAAAATCTGAGCGGGAGGTATGTATTCAAGGAACATTGGAACCACAATGATGGGAGGAATGCTAGTTTGAAAGTGGGAGTTCAATGCATCATCAAAAGATGGAAGGAAATAAAGCATCTGAGGATGGATGAAATAAAGGTAGTGAAAGTTAGTTGTACTGTAGTATTGAAATATTATATATATGTTCAAGATAGTAACAATTTTCATGCAAGATTCATGAAAATGTGGTATTTTATGCATGTAGTGTATTATATTGTATATCTATCTTTCCAAAATTAATCCTTATTTAGACAACCTTATTTGTGAAACCCATGGACCTTTTTTATGAAAAGTTATTTATGTTTCTTATGAATATTTTGTGTTGTATGATTCTTTCAATTATCATACATTAGAAATATTCTCATAAAATAAAAATGAGATTCACAGTTTTCATATGGATCATGGGCATGGAAAATCATCAGAGAAAACCTACCTAGTTACTTTACCTAACCACCTTATGTGCATCTTGGTGCAGATGTAGCTGATGTTTCCTTGGGATGAAGGTTGCAATGATTGATTATTTATTGGAATGGGTGGAGTATCAAATGATATCTAGTGCAGACTTGTGGAGTTTGTGTCATCAATGGTGGGTTGGTTATTCATATAGGGTTTTATTTTTACCTAGGAGTTATCAAATAGTTATTGTTTTTATACCTGTAGGCATTTATATTCATGGGATTTTATTGTGTACTATTTTACATAGATTCACTTGTCATGTGAGTAGGTTTTTAAACCATTTCCCATGGATCATGTTGAATGATGCATATTTATTATCAATCCTTTGGAAGTTGGTTGATGGTTCGGGTTATGAATAGTTGGACTATATTGTGATGTTATGGTTTTATAAAAGAGAAATTTATTGATAAGATAAAACACACAAAAATAAAGAAAATAAATTTTCTTAAATCTGACCACTTAATCAAAAATCAATTCATTCTTGGAGAGGAATTAATTTATAAAATAATTTGAAAGAAAGGTAAACTCATATATAACATATTCTATAGATGACACCGCATATGGAAACTCTTCTACTGGAATATGATCTGGTGTGTAGTGTTATGACATGTTTTCATTTATAAATGTAAAATAAATTAAATTCATAAAATCTATTTACTATTAGTTTATAAAAATTAAAACTTTATTTTAACTAATTAAAAACATAAAGGACATGTGAAATTATTGGAAACCATTCATTGATAATGGAAATAAATGGTATCTACTTTAATGATATCCATAACCCATTGAATATCATCTTCTCTCATAATTGTAATGTTTTAATGAATATATTTTTCAGTAAATTTAATAATATTAAGATCCTATCAATTAATTATAAACACACCTCTTATTGATAATATATAACAAATTTTGAGTGTGGATCAAATAAAAAATTGAAAAATTGTGCTTAGTTTGATTCCAATGAAAATTTAAATAGTTTATTCCTTCTTAAATTATATATATATATATATATAATATTGATAATGTTAACCAATATAAACCAGAAAATGTAAACATTAGTTCCTTGAATTAGATTAACCCATTCACATTTAACCCGCTTTATATTATTCATATCAAATAACATTCCCTTTAAAATTAGTCCAATATAATGTTAAATTTTTTTTCATCTTCATGAGCATTTCATACCATGGAAACAAGATTAAAACAATGAAAACCCATACTATCTAAAAGGTAACAAGAAATAATATAACACAAACATCAAAAAAATAAACATCAGTTGCAACAACGGATGGAGATGCATTTCACAGTGGTCTCGTATGAAGTTGGAATGAGTTTATAGAGTAGGGGTGGAGTTGTGTAGGTATAGGTAAGTGAGTGATAGAGAGAGAGAGAGAAGATGTAGGGTTATTCATGGTTAAGAACATTGCAAAAACACAAACCGTGGAACCCAAAAAATCAAACAATGGGAGGAAAAGGAGAAAATAACATACATTGGATTCTAGCCTTGGTTCATTTGAGGGAATGTAGAGGAGTAGCGTCAACAACAAGGGAGTTCTGAGAGATCTTAAGAACTGTGACTGAATGAGTCGCGATTAGCATTCTTTTAAAAATATCGAGGGCTCTTTTATCAGCACTTTCAATAAAGCGCTTTTAAAGAGCCTTTTTATTAGTGCTAAATTAATAAATGCTAACAAAAGTCATCTTTATCAGCACTAAAACTTTAGTGCTGATAAATGATTTATAATTATAATTATAAATAAAATATATATATTTATATAATTATACATTTGTTTACTATAATTTTATAATTATTTAAATATATCATTATTTATTCATAATTACATTAATACTTTTATAAACAAATATATTATTTATTTATAATAATAAATATATAATATTATAAATATAGTAAATATAAATTTATAAATATATTTATCATTATTTATTTATAATTATAAATATATTTATAGAATTATATATATATTATATAATTATATATATATTTAATAAATATATTTAAATATAAATATTTTAAATTTAATCATTATTTAAATATATTTATTATAATTTTATAATTATAAATATATTTATATCATTATATATATATATAATGAATATATATAAATACAAAAATATTCATTATTTAAATATATCAATCATAATTATTATAATTATTTAAATATATAATTATTTATTTATAAAAATATTAATAATAAATTTAAATAAATAAATAAATAAATATATATCCCCTAGAGTGAGACTCAGTGGTAGATGCCCCTATGGGTCTCGATGAGGTCTGGAGTTCAATTCTCGCTAAGTATATCCCTATATTGAATGTTTTATGCTTTTCTTTGTAATGTACTCCCTTTCTTTGAATAAACTGAGGCTTTAACCTCAACTTATATATATATATATAAATATAGTATATTCTTATTTAAATAAATTTATTATAAATTTATAATTATTTAAATATATATAATTATTTATTTATAATTACGTAAATAGTTTTTTAAAAAATTATATTTATTTACTTATAATAATTATAAATATATAAATTTATAAATATAATAAATATAAATTTATAAATATATTTATTTCTAAATATTTATTTACAAATATTTTTTAACATTATTAATCGATATATAATCTTAAATACATGCATTTTAAAAATGAGTGAAATTGAATAATTCAAAATGAATACACATTAAAAATATTGAAAAAATGTATAAGTTTTATTTATTAAATATAAATTATTAAAAAATATGGATATATATATTGAATTAAAGATGAATACATTTTAAAAATACTAAAATATAGTAAATAAATATATATAAATAAATAATAGAAAATGATCAAATTCAAAAATAAAATAAAAAATAAAAAATATTAAAAATGAATAAATAATACCCAACGATAATGATATTAAAAATAAATAAATAAAATTGACCGATTGAAAACATAATATATTAAATGTATCATATGATAATAAAATTCTAAAATATAGTAAAATTTGAATAAGTTACATAAATATTAGATGTATGTGTATCTATATAATATTTCATCACGTAAATATTTGTGTGTGTGTTGTATATAAAAATTCATTAAATAAATATATGTATGTGAAATCAATGTAACACTTGAATTTTGATATATGTTAAATTTAAAAATCAAACAACATAAAAAAAATTGATCAAAGAATCGTAGACTCTCTGAATGGGATCCTCATTTCAACCCATTCTTACAGAAGAAGTCAATTGCCCAGGTTTGGACAAGGATACATGGCCTTCCATGGATTTACTAGCACCCTAAAATCCTAAATGATATTGCTTCAGGAATTGGTACCCCTTTGAAAATTGATCAAAGAACTGTTAATGGAGATCTTGGTTTTTTTCCAGAGTACTGATTGAAATTGACATGAAATCTCTGCCTCCTGAACATGTTCTATTGGATGTCAATGATCACTTTATTGATATTTACTTAGAATTTGAAAACCTTCCTAAGTTTTGTGAGCACTACAGGATGGTCAGTCACTCCATTGAACAGTGCCGCATGGCTCACAAGAACTTGAGGTCAGCAACAAGCAAAAATTCCTGGAAGGAATCTCCTAGCAAAAAGGTAGCACCTTCTAAACAATATGTAAAAAAGGATTCTCACAATGTCAAGCATGTTGAGATTGATTTGATTGCAGGATCTAGTAAGGTCTGGGCTGACATGGTTGAAGTAGAGGAACATTCCAACTTCTTGACAAAAGAACAGGCTCCCAAAAACTCTTCTCATGCACAAGATGTTAGCAAGGATCAGCTCGAAAAGACAAAACTTTTGGAGTATATCTTTAACACTATTCTTAACCTGCAATATGAGGAATTTACTTTGGATCTTATCAATTATAGAATTTCTAAAGTGATGGATACTTCTCATTCTGATTGTGAAAATATATCAATGCCCCCTGACCAAACTTCTGATACCCCTATAGTAAATTCTGGATCTAAATAGGATAATAGTGCTACATCTCAAGAGCAATTTACAGTGTGTGAAGATGATGTCTTACCCCTGCCCAAATAGAATTATGAACAGACCAAGCCAAATCCCAAACATTATGATTCTCAGTTCTGTATAGCAAAGCAGCTAGAAACAGATTCTGGAAGTAGCCTACATGCTGTGAAATCTCCAGTAAAGTAGGCTTCCACAGAGGTTTCAAAAAATACTGAGCTATGAAGATCTCAAAGGAAAAAAGTTACTGACAACTTGCAAAAACAGGGGTTTGACCCCACCCAAGGTTTATAACAAGAGCTTTATTTTGGAACTGCTAGGGAATAGCCAACTCTGGTATGCTCAGTTCACTTCGGCTTCTTGTCACTAAACATAATCCTGATGCCATTGGTCTTGCAGAACCTAAAACAAAAGACATCACTTCTGTATCTCTTCTTGAAAAACATGGTTATAAAATTTTCAGTTCTGTACAGGATGTTCATCACGATCGGATATGGGTTTTGGCACATAGTAGAGTTAGTCTTCTCACTCCTGTCTTTGTCCATGAACAAATTATCAACTGCAGATTTATCACTCAAGACCATACTTTATACTGCTCGATAGTCTATGCTTCTAATAGCTACCTGGATAGAAGAGACTTATGGAAACATATTTCTAATATGTCACAGAATATTGATGAGCCCTGGCTGATTATAGGGGATTTTAATGCTATTATTCATGCTGATGAAAGACCCAGGCACTCCTCTACTATCTCTGCAATGGATGAATTTCGATTTTGTGTTGAAAATTCAAATTTGACTGAAGTTAATATGCTTAGAGCCAAGTATACTTGGTACAGAAAGCATCTTAATGGCATGAGAGCTAGCATAGTTGACCGTGCCTTTGTTAATGATAAAGTGATAGATAAATTGAGAACTATATTTTGTGTGAATCTTGCCAAGAATAACTCTGACCATCACCCTATCATGGATAACCTTATTGGGAAAAGTGAAATGAGACCTCTTCCCTTTAGGTTCAACAACGCTTGGACTACTCTCCCGGAATGTTCCACACTTGTCAAATATATATGGAATATTGGCCACAAAAATCATCTTTTATCTTGTTTTTTCAAACTTTGAACACTAAAAATAAGGATGAAGCATTGGAGAAAAGATAGATTCATCCTCCTTGACCAGGAAATTTACTCCCTTGAGAACACATTACATGGCATCCAACAATCAATGACCAATTCTAATTTTTTGGGCATGGATGGGAATGAGGCTGAAGTCTCCTCTAATTTGAAAAATATTATCACTCTCAGAGACAAAATTCAAAAGGAGATGTATAAATTCAAATGGATTACAGAGGGTGACATAAATACCAAGTTCTTTAATGCCTTGAAAAGGAGCAAAAAGGCTAGTAGACCACTTTCTCTTCTCAAAGATGGTGAAACTATTCTTGATGATCATCAAAGCCTCTCGAAACACATTGTCTCTTTTTAAGGGACCTTTTCAATGGTCCTAAAAGGAATGGAGATCTTTTGGATGACATCATTCCTATCCTTGTTAATGAGGATGAAAACTCAATGCTGATCAAAGTCCCCTATGATACTGAAATTAGGAAAGCTGTCCTTGGACTAAAAAAAGACAGCTCCCCTGGGCCTGATGGATTTACCAATCACTTCTTTCAATTCTATTGGGACATTATTCAGAAAGATGTTTGCAGGTTGGTTAAACATTTATTTACCACATGATCAAAAATTCATGGTATCAATGCACAATTTATTGCCTTGATTCCTAAGGATGAAAATGCAAGTGATATCAGTCAATTCAGACCTGTTTCTTTGATCAACACTATACAGAAAATCCTCACTAAAATCTTGGCTAACAGGCTTTCCTGCATTTATGATAGAATTATTTCCTAGAATCAGTTTGGGTATGTCAAGGGAAGGAAAATTCAAGACTGTCTCTTCAATTCTTCTGAATGTGTGAACCTTCTCCAAAAGCCTACATGAAGAGTAAGTATTGCTCTCAAACTAGAAATCAGAAAATCTTTCGACACCATTGATTGGGACTTCATTGGTAATATAATGCATAAGTTCGGGTTTCATCCGAATTTCATACATTGGTCTTAAAATTTGATTAGTTCAGATTATATCTCTATCTTAATCAATGAATAATCAGAAGGCTATTTTAAGTGCTCTCGAGGTGTTAGGAAGGGTGATCCTTTGTCTTCCATTATCTTTTCCATTGATGAAGATTATCTCAGTCGGCTGAGAACTCACAATGTTGATAATGGAAATCTGAAAGTTCAATATGTAAATCGAGGTACCCCTGCCCCCTTCCATCTTCTCTTTGCTGATGGAATTATCATTTTTATTCAGGGAAACAAAAGAAATATCCAGAACCTTAAATCCATCCTCCACCACTATGAGAATGTCTCTGGACAAGAAATAAGCTGGAACAAATCCTTTATCTTCTTTGGAAAAAATATTTCAGATTCTCGGAAGCAATGTATGATTCAAAACCTGGGCATCAGGGAAGGCTCCATTCCATTTACATATCTTGGAGTCCCAATGTTCTTTGGTAGACCATGTTCCATCTACTGATGTGATCAGTCAGGTTAGGAAAAATCTTTCCAATTGGAAAGGTAAAGCTCTCTCTATGGAAGGAAGAATTTGTTTAGTCAAACATGTGATTACTTCGAAACTTGTCTACTCTTTCATGGTGTATATTTGGCCTACCTCTGCTATCAAGACCATCAACTCCCTTATGAAAAACTTTGTTTGGAGTGGAAGTATACTTGAAAATAAAATTATCACTACTCCTTGGACTAAATGTTGTTCACCTCTCACAATGGGGGGTCTTGGAATTAAAAATATTTATATCTTCAACCAATACCTTCAAGCTCAATTCATTTGGAGGATCATAAATGGAAACTGAAGATCTATTTAATTTCTAAGAGCTAGAATCCTTTCAGGACTGATTTCTAGAAAGTTAAGTTACATGCAATCCTCTTTTTGGACTGGTCTGAAGAAAATCTTTCAAAAAATCAGTTTTCACACTCGCTGGTTGGTGAATGCCTCCTCTACTATGAAATTATGGAAGGATAATTGGATAGGGATTCCACTAATTGAGAGCATTAATGCTAACACTATCGAAGCTAATATGGATTCCTCTATATGTGAACAGCTTGAGCAGATCAACAATCTGCCTCCTCACATTGCTCAGATTGTCAACTCATATGACTTTCTCAGTAAAAAGGATATAATGGTTTGGGAACCAAGTGTGAATGGACAGCTTGATTCTAAATCCTTTTATAACTATGCTGTACAGGGAAATTCTCCCAATACTGTTTAGCATTTTATAAGATGGATACAGCCCTCTCGATTCACTCTTCTTTGGCATCTTCACCTTCAAAAACTGTCTGTGGACAGTAGCTTGCAAAAAATTGGTATCTCTCTTTTCTCAAGATGTGATTTATGTCATCAACATAAGTATGACCTTGATCATCTCTTTCTCTCATGTAAAACTGCTGCTATCATTTGGATAGTTATCTTTGATCTTTTTGGAATCAACATCCTATATGTCAACAACATTGCAGATTTTCTGCATTTAATTTCAGCAGAAAGTTTTCCAAACAAGTTCATATTCTATTTCTGGTTTCTTATGCTTAAACTTTTTATACATTATGGAGGAGAAGAAATAAAAATAGGCATGAAAATTCTAGCTTCAATCACAATGCAACAATCTCTAATATTCTCTCAATGACTTGAAATGAAAATCAATTTCACAATGAGCAATTCCACAACACCATGAGTGGCTTTGAAGTCTTGAGAAGGCTTCACCTGTCAGGTAATTTTCCCAAACCCATGGGTACTATAGAAATTTTATGGACTCCCCCCTTGTAGTTTGGATTAAATGCAATATTGATGGTGCCTTGAAAGGAAATCCTGGACCCGCTGGCTATGGTTTTGTCTTTTGTGACCACAATAGTGACCTAATTGAAGGATTTTATGGATCTTGTGGTCATGCTACTACTCTGGAAGCTTATATGATGGAATTAATTAAAGCGGTGGAGCTTTTTCATCAAAGAAACTGGATTAATCTCTGGTTTGAAAGTGATTCCTCTACCATTGTACATGCTATGAGAAAAAATCAGACTCATCTTGCCTGGAATCTTACCTTGAAGTGGATCAAATGTCTTGACTTTCTTACCTCAAAGAATTTCATTATCACACATGCCTACCGAGAAGCCAACTATCTTGCTGATAAGCTTACTAATCATGGTATTTCTGAAACCTCTGGTGTGAATTTAACCACTTTCACTGAGGACCTGCTCGGTATTCTCAATAAAGACAAATGTAAAATTCCCTCCTTCAGAATCTTGTAATTTGTTTTTGTTAATTAAAGCTTTGTGATGCTTTTCTAAAAAAACAATAATTATTTAATTAATAATTTTTTTTAATATTTTTTAATATTTTTTTAATTATTTCATTTTATTCTGGAACTTTATGATCACTAAAAGAGTGTTGATAAAGGCTACCCTTTATCAGTGCTAAAAATAAAGCACTGATAAAAAAGGTCCCCTTTATCATCACTAATAAAGGTGGCCTTTATCAACATATTTTGATAGCGCTAATAAATGATAGAGCTGTTAAAGGCCTCTTTTGTAGTATTGAATGGTCATAGCAACAATAACAAACCTACGAACATGCACTGTGTAATATAATTTCTTCTTCATCTGATATCTCATAAATAAGGACACACACTTGTGTCATTGTCCATTAATGCTTTATTATTTGTTGATATATCTAGAAAAACTTACATTCGACTACCAAAACCATGAATTTATGAAGGTACAACCATCCTAATCAACCTGACTAGAGATATCCAACTCAAAATTGAAAAATTCTATCTTGGTCATTCAACCAATATCATACCACCAATGACACGCTCAACATAAGCTACCTCACCATGACTTCATTATCATGGTTTTTTTTTCTTACATCAAAGTACGCGATCAAAGGGCACACATTGATAATGATCTAAAGTCAGGATACCAATACACAAGTCAGAAAATAGAAACATCCAATGGAACTCAAAACATGCGGTGTTCCTATTTGCGGGTACGTTATCATAATCTCAAATACTATAGGTCACCAAGTATGAATTTCATGAGAAGAAGTCTCAATGCTTATGAGCCCCCAACACCTACACATCATTTTTGTCTTATCAATATTATGTATCTAGACCATAGTACATTACTTTAAGATTATTTTCATAGTATCTCTAGGTTATCATTATAGCCTTGGAACTACTATAACCTGTTGATACAAAATGTAATCCAATGACATTACCATAAATATAGTGGACACAGAAGTATCACCACTATTCAAGAAAGATAAAAACATATATATATCAAACTATATACATGCAATGGTAATCAAAGTACATCACAAGTTGAGTCTAGGGAACCCTGATTCAATATATTACACATTAGGTGGTAGAACAAGAACATCCTCCCTTATGGGAGTATTCTGGCCTTCTTCCTATGTAGTGCCATAAAACTACATCATAGAGGAATCTTTCTTAATGAATAGGAAATAAAAAAAATTAATAAGGATCATAATTAGTATATGGGGTTACATAATGGTTTTCCTAGGAGTCTACCCCTAACCCAAGGTGTAACCCTCTTAGCACTAATCAAGGACTTCATCCCTACACATTAGTCATGGTCATATATATACAAACCTAACAACATGACCAGGTTCTACTAATTAATGAAAACATAGATATATCATAATAGTAATGAAACATAGGTATAACACAAAATAGAGTACTAATGTATCCCAAATAGATATCATAACCAAGGCATTAAATTTGAGAACTAGTATACAATACAAAAACATGTATGTATATGGAATGTGATCCTACGTGCCTATTCATGGTGCGTTAATGTGCCCATAGAATCTCATAAAATAGTAATATAAATCCCTTAAATGGTAACTTGAAGGTATGTGATACATGTTCTAGCTAGGAATATGACAAATCCCCAACCCGAGTCCCACACAACCTATCTTCTTTCTCGCACATCCCAGATTTGTCAGAAAGAAAATAAGAAAACTATGATATTGTATAATTTCATAATTCCATAACCTGAACCACCGAGTCTGATATGAAGACTCAAATGGCCTCATGTGCACCTCCCCATATATAAGGGGTCACCAACTTACAACGATGGTCTGAATGCCATCAATGGTGAGACTATATCTAACAGACCAACCTGGGTCAACCAAACTAGTCACCCAAGTTTTCTTATCATTAGATGGGGTAAAACAAAGATAAAAAACTAGTTTTGTATATATGAAAAACAATACATACAACCAGAGTAAAAAGTGAAAAAATGGGAGATACAACTGAGTCAAATCAACTAAACCAGAAAGAAAGACAAGTATGTACAAAACTAGTTTCCATGTGACCAAACGTCACCTCCAAACTATCCAAAAACAAAACAGAAACGTAAAGAGAATCATATATGATAAAAAATTCTTTTCCCTTTATTTTAATCCTTAAAAAAGGTCTATATCCGCCCACATTCCAAAGTAGGGTGTGAGAAATAGAGCCCAATAGGATACCACCAAGAGATCTATACATGTTCTAATAAAAAGAATACACAAGTCCAAGATTTTAAAAAAACATTTTTCAAGTATTTTAATAAATAAGTCAATTTGAAATACTTTTTCAAACAATCTATGAATTTTCACAAATTTCATTCCACGTTTTCCAAAGCCAGAAACAATCAGGAAAAGATACCAGAAAATATACATGTGATCCAACATCCATGAAATAAACTATCATGTAATAAACAACCAGAAACAACAATGCACCTACCAGTTGGGCTCTAGCATGTGGGAAAGTACGTACTAGACACTCAAAATCCTATCAAGTAATAAGGTTGTATCCAACTAACATCAATGCCTGAAATAGACCATATACATATAATACGTTACATCCTAGTGGTGTCATATACACTAAGGCTACCCATGTCTCGATCTTTATGTACCCAAGGTTCCTACTATGAAATGTTTGTTAGTTTCTCTTTTAAAAACCAAGACCACATTTATATAAAACAATTTCAAAGCCAAGCCAATCTTCTTTAGGTTTTGTAAAGACAATTTCTATTTCAAATAAATGAAATTATGTTTTCAAGGAAAAACCCCTTTAAAACATGAACTCATTAACTTTTCAATTTCAATACATGAAATTCCATTTCAAATCTCAATGAGTCGATAAGAACTATAAGCAATTCAAGGAATTAGAATAATTAAACAGATCCACCTACCTCAAGAGCATACAAAACCTAACCACCATTGACAATGGGGATTGGAAACCATAGGATATTCCTTCATAAGGAAATGCACAACTAAATACTGACAAGTACTAATAGAGAACAAACTATGATTACCAATCCAAACAACAAACAGTGTTGTGTCCACAAATGAGAGAGAAACTGATAAGAAATATTACTTAAAGAGATGAAGCATCTTACCCAAATAATCAATCACTGAACGAATTCATCTGAATGGAAGGAAGACACCCAAAATCATCTAGGGTAAGAGCTTCGGCATAGTGGAGAAGGTTTTAAAATAGAATGAAGCCTCAACATCAACACAACACCCTAAAAACTATAGGTTGAGGAATTACATGACATGTAATCTTTTACACATCATGAATTCCTTTTATTTTATGTTACACAGAAAAATGTGTCACCTTCTTAATTAAAAACCTGATTTTTACATTACATGATATGTAACCCTTACACGATGTGTAAATTTTCACATTGTGAATTCAACTCACGGGATGAAACCGACTAGCATTACACATCGTGAAACCCCATTACACATCATGTAACTGCCCAAAAAAAAAAACAGAATGGTCGGGGGAAAAGATGAAAATCTAAAAAATCACTAACTTCGCCCTTATAGGTATCCTCCCAATTCAAGGTTGAAAATAATTTCCCAATGAAAAGGGGAAACCAAAAACAAAGTTCAGAACATACCTAATATAAATGTAATGGGTTGTTACAATCTCCCCACCATAAAATCTTTTTTCCCTAGAAAGAGCTCAAGATCTTGGATATTCCAAAAGAGTATGCCACTTCTACCTAATAAAAAACTCACACTCCCATGTGTCATGGAAATGATATCTTCACTATCAAAATACACAAAACAAGGGAATAATTTTACCATGTAGTACCTTATCCTAGCGATCCATAATATGAACTGGATGCTCAACCAAAGTGGTATCAGGCTCAAGAACAACATCCTCTCATCTAATCACATAGGAAGGATATGGTATATACCTCCTCAACTGAGAAACATAAAACACATCATGTATAAAAGTAAAGCCATACGGTAACAACAACCGATATGCCACCCTCCCCAGTCTCTCAAGTATCTCAATGTGGCCCACAAACCTCAGTGTCAACTTACAATTCTTACCCAACCAAAGATGTCCCAAGAGAGGTTGAACTCTGAGAAAGAACTAATAACCAACCTCAAACTCTAGTGGCTGATGCCGAAAATTTGTATAATATTTCTAATGACTCTATGCCATGATCAAACACCTTTATATCCACTTCACTACATTTATCATCTCCTGAACAACACTTTTCCCAAACAAGGACCTCTCTCCCAACTCTACCCATTACAAGGGAGATTGACATGGCCATCCATAAAAAGCCTCAAAGGGCGACATCCTAATCAAAGCCTGATAACTATTTTGATAAGAAAAATCAACCAAAGGTAAATGCATATCCCAAGATCCATCAAAATCAACCACACAAGTCTAGAGCATATCCTCAAGAATATGGATATCCCTCTCTGTCTGTCCATCCATTTGTGGATGATAAGTCATGCTAAATTTCAACTCAGAACCCATTACCTTCTAAAAATATTTCTAGAATTAGGATTTGAACCTCGAGTACCTATCAGAAACAACTACAGAGGGAACCCCATGAATCTTCACAATCTCTTGGACATACAAGTCCCCAAATTGTTCCACTTTCATCATTTACTTTATTGGAAAGAAATGTGTTGATTTAGTGAGTGTCAAAAATCACCCAAATAGTATCCTTCCCAATATAAGTTCTTGGTAAACCAATTACAAAATCCATGTAAATATCATCCCACTTTCATACTAGAACAAGTAAATACTACAAAAAACCTACAAGTATCTGGTATTATACCTTAACTCTTTGACAAGTTAGACACTGTGATAAAAAATCTACAACTACATGCCTCATCCCCAACCACCAATATTGAAATCTCAAGTTGTGGTAAATCTTTGTATCTCTAGGGTGTAAGGACCAACAAGACAGGTTTCCACTATCTATAAACTCCCGCCTCAAGGAAAAAAGAACAACCAACCAGCTATGAAGCATAAAGCTCTATTGGGAGACCAAGACAACTCACAAGAGGTCTCCCAACCATTTAGGATTTCTCCTAAGCATTTCCTCTTGGGTTTTATCATCTGATCAATTCAAAATCTCTTATAAAAATATGATTCAACTTTTATCGAAGCCAATAACACTTTTCCACCAACAGCCTCCACTCCCAGGCTCATTTTAGAAAACAAACTCATCAAAAACCAATGTTCAACTGATTCCTTCATGACTTGTGTCAGTTATTTTTGGATCAATGCATTGAACAATACATTCACTTTACTAGGGGTATGTACGATATCAAAATAAAATTTATTAAGATACTTAACCCAACATCTCTATCTTATTTTTATATCTCTATGAGTGAAAATATACTTCAGGATTTTGTGATCTGAATATACTGTAAAACACTCTCCAAAGAGATAGTGACGCCACATTTTGAGTACATGCATAACATCTGCCAAATCAATATCAATGGAAGGGTAGTTCTTCACATGATGGTGTAATTGGTGTGATCCATAATCCACAACATATTTCCCCTACATCAAGACACATCTGAAACCCATTCTAGAAGAATCATAGAAAACATCATAACTCGAACATGGTTCTAGAAGAATCAAAACTAGTGCTAAAGTCAACCTCATCTTCATATCTTAAAAATATCTCTAACACCTATCATTCCATTCAAACTATACACCCTTATGAGTTAAATCTATCATCAAATATGAAATCTTGGAGAAGTCCTAAACAAACTATCTATAGTAACTTGTGAAATCCAAGAAGCTTTAGATCTCAAACACATTTCTAGGATGCTCCCAAGACATAACTGTCTGCACCTTTTCAATATAAACTGAGACTCACCTCTTAGATATCACATATCTCCCAAAATTAACTTCTCAGATCCAAAACTCACTCTAGGAAAGCTTATCATACAAATGATGTTCCCCCAATTTTTAAATAATAATATCCAAATGGTTTATGTGATCCTCCTCTGTCTTATAGTACACCAATATATCATCTATGAACACAAATACAATAGAGTCCAAAAACTGATGAAATATTTGGTTCATCAAATCCATGAATACTGTAATAGAATTAGTGAGTCCAAATGGAATAACTAGAAACTTGAAATGCCCATATCAAATATGAATTATTATCTTGGGTATATTCTCTTCTTGGACTCTCAACAAGTGGTACCATGAAAATAGGTGAATCTTAGAAAACCAACAAGCCCCCCAACTGATCAAAGAGATCATCAATTCTGGGTAAAGGATACTCATTCTTAATGATCACCTGATTCAACTTCCTATAGTCAATACAAAGTCTAAGGCTTCCTTCTACCATCTTAGCAAAGAGTACAGGTGAATCCCAATGTGACATGCTAGGATGAATAAATCCATTAACCTTTAGGTCCTCAAGCTGGACTATAAGTTCCACTAACTCAACAAGTGTCATTCGGTAGAATAGAATAGAATTGGTAATCATTCCAGGTAAAAGGTTAATAGTAAACTCAACCTCTCTCTATAGTGGGAAATAGAAAAAACCATTCAAAAAGACCACAATCTAGGCACACAAAACATCAGGTATCTGACTACCCATGCATAGTTCAAATGCATCAAGAAACATTTCTAACAACTGATAAGAGATTAAACTGGTATAAGGAATAACCAGCACTACCCCTCCTGATCTAGAGTCCCAATCACCCTGGAAAACATGAGTGACCCCATCAGTAGATAAGAACTATACCCGACGGTGATAAAAATATATCTGGGACATTACGATAATCATCCAATCCATAACGAAAATTAAGTCAAAGATGTCAAGATCAAGCACTAAGAAGTCTCAAACCACCTCAAAGTTTCTTATCACCACCTTACACATGGGTCATTTGAAACCTTGTTCAGACATCTTTCCCAAAGGCATGTAAAGATCCAAAAATAATGACATAATATTTGAATGAAAACCCAACACATCAACCAATTTGATGATATAAAAGATTGAGTAGCACTTGTATAAAATAAATCTAGCACCATAGAAGATGAAATAAAAAATTTACCTCTAACAGTAACTGGACCTGCTTCATATTCCTCTAGCGCACACTCAGCTAAATAAAGTCATCCAGAATTAGCCACCTAGACATTCCCCTTGGATATAGAATGATACCCACCACCCTTTGAAGCATCAACCTGAACCGAAAACCACTTAGTGAAAGGGGATACATCTTTACTACTTTGGGACATCTTATCATAGAAACACTTCATATAGACAGATCACCCACAAATATGTCATGTTATAGGAGCCTTCTTACACTAAGGCCTGGTATGAGCATGCCTACCACACTGGTATAAAATAACATATTTTTTCCCTACTGAATCCCCTAATACTAGTCTTTTAAAAAACTGACTACTCTTTCACTTTATTTTCTGACCAGAAGAAGCACTTTGGATAACTACTGAACCCATTGAAACTCTGCCCAAGAATATCCTCTTAGCTATGTTTTCCTCAGCCAAATATGCTTTATCCACTACCTCCACATGGGTTAGAAGACACTAAAGGGAAATCATTGACCGAACATCGGCTCTCATACCCATCTCGAACCTCCAAGCCTTCAGGTAATCATTGCTATCAAGATCCGATGTTAGATTCACCAACTAAGAAAAATGGGCAGAGTACTCCAAAACAGTTTGCTCCCCTTGCTCCAACGTCAGAAAATCCTGGATATTTTCTACACGTAAAGTCTCGGGATAAAAATAATTATTAATGACCTTCTTGAAATAAACATAGGTAATACTTTCATGCAAATTAGCTTTCATTATCAAGTCCCACCATCTTCTTCTTAGTCCTTTGAGAATATATGTTGAAAAAATCACCTGAGAATCCCCTAGAGTCTTCAAAAAGTTGAAGATCATCTCAATCTATTCAAGCCACTCCTCTGACTATTGTGGTCTTTTTTCACTATAGAAGACAGGTGGATGCTTCTTGGTAAATTTCAAACCATGATCCACTACCTGTCCTGGGTTCTCTGCGCCCACTGACCCTAGAGTATGAATGGTACGAATCACTGCTTCTACCACAGAAGGTTCCACTAGACTATACACCTACATAACAGGCCTCATGGCTTACCCTCTATTATTTGGAAGAGCTATGATATGAGGCATTATCTATTAAACACAAGAAAATAACCAATCATTCATGATAAAACTCTAAAACCATTGAACTGAAAACAAGAATCCAAAACGATTCTGTAAAATAATAAGAATTTAAAGCATTTATGATTTCTACCACTAAAGTCTGCACCTTTTGAAATGAACATGTCTATATAAATAAATTCCCCATATAGTTTATTCAAATAACCTTACACACACCAAGTCCTTAGACATAGTATATTGGTTAATTTATTTAAACTTCCCATACAATTTATTCAAATGAACTTAAATACTTGATCTTGGACTTAATAAATATTTTTTCTGACCACCCATGGAAACTAGGATTCAATAACAGGAGTGAGCTGGCTAGGCCCCTTTTCTACACCTACTATTTGATTTCTGACGATCTTAATCCTATCAACCTAAGACACTGAAACAACTCAGGCAATGCTGACACATTTCAGACCAAGTACAACTCTAATACCAAATTGTAATAGAGTAACCTAGGTCAACTAGACCAGTTACCAAAGTTAGCCTATTATAAGGTGGGGTAAAACAAAGTTAACAAAACTAGTCTCATATATAAGAAAAAAAAGATATACCACCAGAGTAAAAAGTGGAAACAACATGAGATACAACTGAGCCAAACTGACTAAACTAAAAAAATGTATAGAAAAAACTAGTCTCCATGTGACTAAATGACACCTCCAAACTATCCCAACATGAAACAACAACGTAAAGAGAAGCCTTCATGATATATAATGCTCTTATATTTACCTAAATCTTTTAAAAAAGGTCTACATAATTCCACAAGAAAAAGTAGTGTGTGATAAAAAAAATCCCAATAAGATAGCACCGAGAGATCTATAAATGTTCTAATAACAAGAATGCACAAGTCCAAACTAAAAAAAAACAGTTTGACAAGTAGATTTATAAATAAATCAATTTGAAATTCTTTTCAAATAATACTTGGGTTTTCAAAAACTACATATCATGTTTTCCAAATCCAGAAACCAGAAGGTAAATATACTGAAAAATATACATGTGAGACAACATCCATGAAATAAACTATTATGTAATAAACAACGAGAAACAACAATGAACCTACCATCCATGCTCTAGCCTATGGGAAAATACATACTAGACACTCACAATCTTAACAAGGAATAAGGTTGGATCCAACTAACATCAAGGCCTTCCATAGACCATCAACATATAAGAGGTTACCTCCTAGTGGTGTCACAAACACTAAGGTTACCTGTGTCTCTATCTAGACGTACCCATGGTTCCCGATATGCAATGTTTGCCAATATCTTTTCTTAAAACCATGATCACATTTATATAAAACAATTACAAAGATAATTCAATCTTCTTTAGGGTTTGAAAATCCATTTCCCATTTCAAATCAAGGCAATTCTATTTTCAAGGAAAAAACCCATTCAAAACATGAACTCATGCCCTTATCAATTTCAACACCTGCATTTCCATTTAAAATTTCAAGAAATCAATAATAACTATAAGGAATTCAATGAATTAGAATAGTTTAACAAATCCACATACCTCAAGATCATAGAAAACCTAACGGCCTTTGACAACCAGGATTAGAAACCACAATATCTTCCTTCAGAAGGAAAGGCATGACTAAAGACTAAAAATGATTGATAGAAAACACAATTTGATTACTGATACCTAAAAAATGGCTTTTGTAACATCAAATGAGAGAGAAACCAAGAATAAGGCTTACCCAGATATATGAACCACCTAACCCAGCCAATCAATCGCTGAACAAATCGATCCAAATGGAAAGAAGACACCCAAAATATCTTTGGGTAAGAGCTCTAACCGAGAGGAGAAGGTTGAAAAATAAAACGAAGCCTCAACACTCTCACAAAACCCTAAAAACCACAACTCAGGGAACTAAACGACGTGTAATCTTTTACAAGTTTTGAATCCTTTTATTTTAAGTTATGAAAAAAACGCATATCCTTTTTAATTAGAAGCCATATTTTCATAGTACTTGATGTGTAAATTCTCACGCTATGAATTCAACTCACGATATGAGTCCTACCGGCATTAAAAGTCATGTAATTTACCAAAAAACAACAAAAAGGTTGATGGAAAAGATAAAGATCCAAAAAAATCATGGCTTCACCATTACAAGTATCCCCCCAATTTCAGGTTGAAAATACTCATCCAATGAAAAGGGGAAACAAAAAACAATGATCATAACATACCTAATATAAAGGTAATGGGGTGTTACACTATATCCTTTGTATCATGTCATCTCCATATATAATAAACATATCAAAATTTAATAAAATATAATGATCAATGTATCATGAGAAAAAATAAATATCAAAAGGCGGACAAGTGATACAGATAAATAAACGATCTCCCAAAGTGGAAAGTCATCCTAGAGTAAAAGTGAAATTATGTAATAAGTAAAAACTAGGGTAATCCTATGGAGTCTATCTCGTACCACCCCTAGAAACATACTTCATGATGAGCTGGAAAATTTATTTATTCATGAGTGAAAATTTAATTATTTATATTACCCTACTTACTACTCACAATATGAAAATGGGGAGTATGGGTGTCAATTCCAAAAGAAAGTTGAATGGTGTGTGCGAGTGACCAAAAAAAGTAAAAAAAACAATATAAAACTAAAAAAACAACTAGGAAATGGTGAATTAGAGTTTGTAAATACAATGCGAGGTATGGAAGTGGTGTAGTGAGAATGAACTATAGTAAATGAAACTGACTAGAGGATGAAAATAGGGGTATCATACTGCACTGACTTTTCTAAGGATTTTATTTATTTCTACTCTCACTAATTGCAACTAAACAGTGGCTAAAAGAAAGGGTGTTGATTCACTTAGCTATCACCTAACGTACAACATTGTATAATTGTTCTAACTTAGAGATGATCTGTTGATAAACACTTATGGATAGATGTGTTCAATATAGAGAAGATAAACATTTATCTTTTTCATTTTCAGTACTTCGATAGATTCTCAAGAGTTATAAATACACCACCATCTCTTATCATTATGTAGTGTACTGTAAAAGAGATACTCATAATGAAAATAAATGAGAACATTGAACTTAAATATCATTGAAACAATTGCAATAATGAGAGTGGAACCGATTAAGAATATTAAAAACATTTCAGTTTGATTCCCCAATGAAAATTAGTTATGCATGTAAAGAAAAAAATACACAAAACTATAAGAAATAAAAGAGAATACATCTCTAGTGAGTTCAACTCCTTCTGTTCCTCGAGCTCTAGCTCCGTATCGAGTTCCCCCTCATCTTGGTCATTTTATCCTACCCTATGTGCTCAAACAAGAATTAAGTATTACGGATCTAGATTCTAGACGGGTTGGTCATCTCCCAACATCCTTATAATCTTCCTTTTTTAAAAGAAAATTTCACACTAATCCTAGTTGCATACTCATAGTCAATTCTTAGTAACCTCTTTGACTATCATCCCCATGAAATTCCTTCACTTAAAAAACTACATCACTTGTGATTCGAGGAGACCCCTCAAAACCATCATGGATGATTTCATGTTTGGATTGATCTATTCCAGTGCCCTCAATGCTTTCCATAACCTTCCAATGATGTTTTCAACCTCAAATTCTATATCATGTTTTAGTCACATGAAAATCAGATTCTATAGTTCTGTTGCTTACCACAAGATGCCACATGCACTTGTTTCATTAAATGCATGTCCAAACATTCCTCAGGTTCCATGCACTTTGAATCCCTTTCATATTCTCCCTTGCTGTATCTTGAAAAATATTGACGCAACTAGCCAATCGAACTTCAATTAAAAAAATTGTTCATAGATCAAAAATAGCACAACCAAAATGGGAAAAGATAGTTCAATCTCCTTGAATTATAGTGCGATGATTCTTTTAACGTGATGGAAAAGTGGTGTTCCTCACATTTGATGCTCGGATTCAGTGTATTTATCCTTTGTGGTGTATCTCATTATCATCTCCTTCATATTATGGCAACATCGACCTCAGTGTCATGTGATAGTGAGAACGTTCAGTATTGGATCACCCATGGTGCGAAGATCTATGATGGCATGCATATCAGCGGTAGAACATTTATTTAATCTACAAAGCACATAAATAACATGGCTTCAACTTCCCAGGTCCGATGAGCTTCAATCGACCTTTAGTGTCTTCTTCTAATGAGATTGAGGGTCCAAATTTAACTGGTTCAGATGGTAGGGGTCGACAGTTACGTTGAGGGTTCTTCCTCCCCTTGACTAGGGATTCATTATTTATTCACACGACTTCATTGGAGGTATAATTATTTAGGGGAAAATGACCATCCATGAACATGGATTCGATGTGTTTGGGACCAGATTTTCAATTGAAATTAGATTCCACCTTAATCTAAAATAGAGGAGGTACTTAACTAGAATTAAGGCCCCATTTCAGTCATTAAATTCCATCCCTCCTAATTTAGTGGTCATAGTATTGGGAAAAGTATTGAATGAAAGTAGGTGAGTGACCATTTGGAGAGGGAGGAAACCTAAAAATAAATAAATAAATAAAATTCAAATTCTGGGTAAAGGATACTCTTTCTTAACTGTCACCCGATTCAACTTCCAATAGTCAATACAAAGTCTAAGACTTTCATATATGTTCTTAGAAAAGAGTACTGGGGAAGCCCACAGTGACATATTGGGAAGAATAAATCCTTTCACCTTCTGGTCCTCAAGCTAGAATTTAAGTTCCACCAACTCAACAAGTTTCATTTGGTAGGATAGAATAGAAATGGGCATCATTCGAGGTAACATGTCAATAGTAAACTCGACCTATCTCGGTGATGTAAAACTAGAAAAATCATCCAAAAAGACCATCGGGTAGGCACACACAATAGAGGGTAGATGACCACCCAAGCACAGTTCAACTTCATCAAGAGACATTTCTGACAACCCACAAGAGATTAAACTGGCATAAGGAACAACCGGCCCTGCCCTTCCCAATCTAGAATCCCACTCACCATGGAAAACATGAGTGATCCCATCAGGAGATAAGAATTATACCTGATAGAGATATAAGTCTATTTGGGACTTTATTCTAATCATCCAATTCATGACTATGATTAAGTAAAAGATTTCAAGATCATGAACTAAGAAGTCACAAACCACCTCAAAGTCACCTATCACCACCTGACATGCGAGACATTTGAAACCTTTTTCAGACCTATTTCCCAAATGTGTGGAAAGATCCAAAAAGAACAATATAAGATCTGAATGCAAAACCAACAAGTCAACTAGATTTTATGATATAAAATAATGAGTATCACTTGTATAAAAGAAATATAGCACCATATTAGATAAAATAAACACCTTACAACTAATAGTTGCTGGATATACTTCAGTTTCCTCCGATACACACTCGGCTAAATAAAGTCTTCTAGAATTAGCCACCTAGAAATTACTATTAGACAAAGAATAAGACCCACCACCCTTGGGAGCATCAACCTAAACCTGTGACCCCTTGGTGAAAGTGGATCCCACTTTACTGCCTTGGGACATCTTTTCACAGAAACACTTCATATGGCCCAATTTCCCACAAATATGACATGTTATAGGATCCTCCGTACACTAAGGCCTGGTATGACCATGCCACCCACAATGGTAGAAAATAACCTATTGTTTCCCTATTGAATCCCATGAAACTAGTCCTATATAAAGCTGACAACTCTTACACTTTATTTTCTGACTAGAAGAAGCACTCCAGCTAACTGTTGCACCCAATGAAACTCCACCCAAGCCTATCATCCTAGCTATGTATGCCTCAAACAAAGATGCTTAATATACTACCTCCACAAAGGTCGAAAGACACTAAAGAGTAAGTATTGAACAAACATCATCTCTCATCCACATATCGAACCTCTAAGCCTTCAGGTAATCATTAGTTACAAGATCTGATGTTAGATAAACCAACTCAGCAAAATGGGTGGAGTACTCCAGAATGATATGTTCCCCTTGATCCAAAGTTAGAAACTCCCATATATTTTCTTCATGTAAAGTCTTAGGATAAAATTGATGATTAAATATCTTATTTAAAGAAACATATGTAAGACCTTCATGCAACTTATCTTGCATTATCAAGTCCCACCATATTCTTCCTCGTCCTTCAAGAATATATGTGGAAAAAACCACCTGAGAATCCTTAGGAGTCTTCAAAAAGTTGAAGATCCTCTCAATCCATTCAAGCCACTACTATGACTCTTATGGTCCTTTTTTTCACCATATAAGATAGGTGGATGCTGCTTGGTAAATTTTGAACCATGATCCAATGCCTATCTTGGGTTCACTATGACCACTAAACCTAGAGTATGAATGGTATGAATCACTAATTCTACCATAGAAGGGTCCACTGGAGGATCCACCTACAGAACTGCCTCGTGGCTTCCCCTCTTTTATTTGTAAGAGATCTACTTGGAGGCATTTTCTGTTAAATAAAAGGCAATAACCAATCATCCATGAGAAAATTGTAAAACCATCAAACCAAAAACAAGAATCCAAAATCACACCATAAAACAATAAGAATTTAAAGAATTTATGAATTCTATCACAAAAGGCCACACCTTTTGAAAGGAACATGTCCATTTAAATAAACTCCCCACATAGTTTATTCAAACGAACTTACACACACCAAGTCCTCAAACATTGTAGATATGTTAATTTAAATAAAATTCCCATAAAATTTATTCAAATGAACATAGATACTCGGTCTTGGACTTAGTAAAGATTTTTATGACCACCCATGGAAACTTGAATTCAGTAACGGGAGTGAGATGGTCAGGCCCCTTTTCTGCACCTACTATCTGATTTCTGAAGATCCAATGCTTGTCAGCCCAATATACTTAACCAACTCAGGTAGTGATGACATACTTCAGACTGAGTATGGCTCTGATACCAAATTGAAATAAACCAACCCAGTTCAACCAGACCAGTCACCAAAGTCAGCCCACCATAAGGTGGGGTAAAAAAAAGATAACAAAAATAGTCTCGTATATAATAAAAAAAGACATAAAACCAGAGTACATTTCAAAAACAATAGGAGATACAACTAAACAAAACCAGCTAAAATAGAAAAAAATAAAAATCTAGAAAAAACTAAACACTATGGGACTAAACTTCACCTCCAAACTATACCAAAACGAAATACCTATATAAAGAGAATCCTGCATGTTATAGAATGCTCTTCCCTTTACCTAAATCATAAAAAAGGGTCTGCGTCCACCCACATGTAGAAGTAGGGTGTAAGAAACAAATCCTAGTAGGATAGCACCAATAGATTTATACATGTGCTAATAACAAGAATGCACAAGTCCTAGCTTTAAAACAAAATAGTTTTTCAAGAAGATTTATAAATAAAACATTTCAAAATCCTTTTCAAACATTCCTTGAGTTTTCAGAAAATGCATGTCATTTTTTCCAAATCCAGAAACAAGTAGTTAAGGATACTGAAAAATATACACGTGAGACAACATCTATGAAATAAACTATCATATAATAAACAACCAAAAACAACAATGCACCTACCAACTGGGATCTATCCTGTGAAGAAATCTGTACTAGACACTCACAAGCCTAACAAGGCATATAGTTGGATCCAACTAACATCGAGCCCTTCCTTATACCATCGACATACAATAGGTTACCTCTTAGTGGTGTCACACATGATAAGGTTACCTATGTCTCTATAAATACGTACCCAAGGTTCCCGCTGTGCAATGTTTGTCGATTTAATTTTTTATACCATGCTCACATTACAATAAAACAAAAAAAGGCAAGATAATATGATTTAGGTTTTGAAAATCCATTTTCCATTTAAAATCCATAAAATTCAATTTTCAAGATAAAACCCCTTTAAAACACAGACTCATTCCCTTTTCAATTTCAATACATGAAATTCCATTTCAACTCCCAATAAATTAATAAGAACTATAATAAATTCAATGAATTAGGTAAATTGATCAAATCCATGTACCTCAAGAGCATAAAAAACCTAACTTCCTTTGACAACAGGGATTAGGAACCACAAGATCTGCCTTCCTAAGGCAAGGCATGACTAAAGACTGAAAATGATTGATAGAAAACACAATATGTTTAAAAATCCATACAAAAAATAGTTCTACAACCATAAATAAGAGTGAAAATGAGAGGAAGACTTAATTAGAGATATGAAGTGCCAAACCCTATTTATCTATAGATAAATGAATCGATATAAAAAAAAGGAAGACACTCAAAACTGCCTAGGGTAAGAGCTCTGGTCGAGAGGAGAATGCTTCAAAATAAAATAAATCCTCAACACTCATACAACAACCTAAAAACCACAACTCAGGTAATTACATGGTGTGTAATATTTTACACATCATGAATCCATTTTATTTTGTGTTACACCAAAAAATGCATCGCCTTTTTAATTAGAAACCAGATTTTCACATTACATGATGTGTAGATTCTCACACTATGAATTAAAATCATGAGATGAGTCTGGCTGGCATTAAACATCATGTAATTTCATAGTGAACAATAGAAAGGTCGAGGGAAAAGATAAAGATCCAAAAAATTTCTGACTTTACCATTACAAGTATCCTCCCAATTCCAGGTAAAAAATACTCATCCAATGAAAAGGGGAAACCAAAAACAAAGATCATAGAATACCTAATAGAAAGGTAATGGGGTATTACACTATAACCTTTATATAATGTCATATCCATATATAATAAACATATTAGAATATAATAAAATATAATAATCAATGTATCATGAGAAAAAATATATATCAAAAGTTGCACATGTGATACAAATAAATAAACGAGCTCCCAAAGTGGAAAGTCATGCTAGAGTAAAAGTGATAGTATGTAATAATTAAAAACTGGGGTAATCCTATGGATTACATCCCATACCACCCCTAGAAATATTCTTCATGATGATATGGCGCATTCATTGATTCATGAGTAAAAATTTAGTTATTTATATTACCCTAATTACTACTTACAACTAGAAAATGGTTTTTTTAGGTGTCGATTCCACAAGAAAGTTGAATGGTGTGTTTGAGTGACCAAAATAAAGTAGATAAACAAAAGAAAACTAACAAAAAAACAAGAAATGATGAAATTGAGTGAGTAAAAAAATGTGAGGTGTGCAAGTGGTGTAGTGAGAATGAATTAAAGTAAATGAAACATACTAGAGGATGATAATAGGGGTATGAGAATGTGCTAGATTTTCTAATAGTGTTTTCTATTTCTACTCAAATTTATTAAAACTAAAAAATGGATGGAAGAAAAGATGTTGATTCACTTAGTTGTCACCTAATTTACAACATAGTTCAATTGTTATACCTTAGTGATGATATATTGATAAACACTTAGGGATTGATGTGTTGAATATGCAGAAGATAGAAATTTATGTTTTACACTTTCAGTACTTCGATAGATTCTCAAGAGCTATGCATTCACTAATGTCTCCTATAAGAACATAGTATAGTGTAAAAGAGATACTCATAATGAGCATAAATGAGAACATTGAACTTAAATTGCATTGAAAAAATTGAAATAATGAGAGTGGAGAAGATTAAGAAAATTCAAAACATTTCAATTTGATTCCCCAATTAAAATTAGTTATGCATGGTAGGAAAAAAATCCACAAAACTATAAGAAAGAAAAGAGAAGACATATCTGGTGAGATCAACTCCTTCCGTTCCTAGACCTCCAACTCTGGATCAAGTTTTCCCTCAACTCATTAATTTTTTCATACTCTATGTGATCAGATGAGAATGATATATTATGGATCTATATTGTAGATGGGTTGGTCATGACCCAACATCCTCAGTATCTTCTTTTTTTAATAGAAAAGTTCACACAAATCTTAGTAGTGTACTCAAAGTAAATTCTTAGTAAACTCATTGAATATCATCCCCGTGACATGCCTTCACTTAAAAAAAATACATCACCTGTGTTTAGAGGAGACCCCTAAAAACCATCATGGATGATTTCATGTTTGGATAGGTATCTTCTGGTGTTCTCAATGATTTCCAAAATCTCCCATTGATGCTGTCAACTTCAACATCTGTATCAAGTTTCATTCACATGACAGTCAGCTTCTATAGTCTTGTTTCTTACCTCAAGCAACCATATGCACTAGTGTCATTCAATTCTTGTCTAAAAATTCCTTAGGTTCTATTACCTTTGAATCCCTTTCATCTTCTACCTTTCTGGATCTTAAAAAATATTGTCACAACTAGCCAATTGAACTTCAAACAGTATCAAATTTATCACAGAACATAAACAACATGGATAATAGGAAAAGATCATGCAGTCTCCTTGAATTATGGTGTGTTTCTTTATCTACCATGATGGAAAGGTGGTAGTCCTAATAGTTGATGCTCGGATTTAGTGTCTTTATCTTTTATGGTGGATCTTGGTAGCATCTCCTTTCGATGGTGGTAGCATCGGCCTCAGTGGCTGCGATGGTGAACATGTTCGGTATTGGATCTTCCATGGTGCATAGATCCATGGTGGTGTGCATATCGACAGTAACACCCTTCTTCAATCTATAAATCTTAGAAATCACATGGCTTTAGCTTCCCAGATCTGAAAAGATTCAACCGACCTTCAACATCTTTTTTCAGTGAGATTGAGGCTTCATATTTAACTGGTTTAGATGGTAGGGGTCAGCAGTTATGATGAGGGTTCTTCCTCCACTCAACTATGGATTCTTTATTTATTCACATGGATTCACTTGTGGTAGAATTATTTAAGGGAAAATGACCATCCGAGAATAGGGATTAGATGCATTGGGGACAAAAAAATGGTAAAATATGAAAAAATGGATTTTTAATTGAAATTAGATTCCACCTTGATCTAAAATAGTGGAGCTCCTTAACAAGAATTAGGTGGCCCTTTTGGTCCTTAATTGTCATTCCCCCTTGATTTAATGGTCGAAGTAGTGAGAACGGTAGTGGATGACAGTAGGTGAGTGACCATTTAGAGAGGGAGGAAACCTAAACATAAATAAATAAATACAATTGAAAATAAAATAAACACAAAAAACGAAATAAAATTAATAAAAATAGATAAGTTAATTAATTAAAAAAACAAGAAAGAATGGATAAAATTATTTAATACTTCAATTAAAAACATTCAAAATTTATTATTTTTAAATAAAATTAAAATTCAAATAATGAGGGTAATAATTTTAAAATTATTATTTTGAAAAGCATAAAAAATGAATAAATGAATTAAAATAAATAAAATAATGAAAAACTATAATTAAAATCAATTTACAAAAATATACATGGTGGATTAAAATAATATAACTGGCTAATGTATAAATTAATAGAAATAACTAAAATAATCAATAAAATAAATAATTTGATAATATAATTCTTACTTTAAATAATTAAACACATAATTAACAATAGTTTTACATTATTCATGTAAGAAAATTATTTTGATATAAAAAACACAATTAATTATAATAAATGATGTGGTAAAAAGGAATGAATGAACATTACATCAAATTATATCACACTTAATCAAATGAATACCTTGAAAATTCAATGATTTTAATTTATTTACAAAGTATCTTCAACAAAAATGGTTATCCTTCATATGTTATAAATTACTCAAGATTCAAAGGAAATAAAATCCCTCTATTGATTGAAATAATCATTCCTCCTATCTGAATGTCACAAGGTGCCTATTTTCAATTCTAAATAATGTTACAATTCTAGGAGTAAAATAGGTTAGATAAAAGTGGAATAAACACTTTAACGAGAGACAATTTCTATTATCACCCTCCCTTATGTTCTAAAAAATGGAAAGATGCATAATTTCACTTCATTTATTCAACTCAGAATGATTATTTTGTAAGTCAACTACCCCTTCTTCACCTAGGTTTAGAATTCTAATCATATTAATGAAATCAAATTTGACTATTAGGTACTTTATTGTTTTCTTAAACAAAACATTTCTCATCCTTGTATATGAAAATCACTTTTTAGTAATGTACAGAGGCCTTACACACACCTAGTGGATAAAGTCTTAGTGACTCACCATGAGATCTCAATTATCCATTTTAAACCAGTTATAAAGGACTTAAATTATTATCTTTTTAGTTATCTCCATGAAGTTTTGATTTTTCAAAAATGTGAGTCACCTAAGTTCAAGTTAAAATTTAATGATTTTTCAAGTTAAAATATCAATTCCAAATAAATCCGTCCAATCACACTCATTTTCTAGGTTCTTAAATAGAACATCCATAGAAATTGTATGTAACAACACTCAACAATTACATTATTCTAGCAATTTCAGAATTAATAAAACCCCTCAATTAAGTATTCAATTATCACATAGGTAGGGAACACTGATTTTTTATTTTTATTAAGTAAGAATAAACAATAAAAATGAACTGTTATAAACATAGATGATATTACCATCTTGAAATGAAGGAATTTTGATGAAAATTAGGAGTTTTTATGTGTACTACAGTGAAACATACTTTAGTTCAATTGAGACTCCTCCCCCACACATAAAACTCAGCGATGTCCTCATTTTTGAATCTAAGGTATTAGAAACAATTAACGAATTTTGATCAAATATATTTAGAAATGGAGCACAGTGAAATCCCGTTGAGGGGTGTTAGGAAAGTTAAAAAAAATGGTTTTCCAAATAATAATTAAGAAACAAAAATCATGAACAAAGGATCCCTAATGGCCAATACCAGGAAATAAATCACAAAAAAAGGTTTTTTAAAAAGTTTCATTTAACATGTTAATTAAATAATGAATTTAAAATAAATCAAAAAACTAGAATGAAATTAACATTACAACTGTGTTTATTGATAATTTGGAAAAGTATAGGTGATCTAAAAGGCTTTAGTACATATTCTAGCATGTAAGGTAAAATTTCAATAATAAATTTAAAACTGTGAATTCTATACAACCTGCAACAAAACTAATTTTTTTTTTAAATAATTGAGACAATTAATCCCCATATATTTAGAATCTCTTCTCCATGTTTCAAAAAAAATGTATAAACTCCCTTTGAAGAAATATTTATCTCATCGCAAGATTAAGTTCTAACAAAAAGAATAGATCACAATGAGTTTCTACAATTTTAAAAGTAATAACGATAGTTAAGGATTAGTATGGTTTTATTATGTTTTCTCCAATTAAAATCTCTTTCTGGAATTCAAGTTCAAGAAGATTGTACTGCTGGTAAGAAAATATCATAACCACATGTTCCCTCAACCTATGGTTACTCCACCTACCGCACACCATCTCCACCACATGGTAACTTGTCACCAACCCTTGTAAATAAGAAGAAATCAAACATGGGTACCAAAATTTCATTAAATCCACATCAACTATATTTCACCAACCAAGAAGATAGAAAACCAAGTGAGAAGCATTAATTTAAAAATAAAAAGTGGAAAAAAGAAGAAAAACATTAGTTTCCGCCCATGAAGTACTAACTTTAAAGTATTTAGGTAAACTTACCCATAAGTTTTGACCTAACCATGATCATTTAGTGGGTGTGATGTATCAATTATTTTGAGTGCATTTTTTTAAGTGAAAGTGTTTTAAGGTTCTATCAGGGTCTCAACAACTCTTACTTCCACTAATTTGTTCAAAAATATTCTAACATTTTAGAAGTGAGGTGATTGTACATAATTTATTCTATCTCATTAGACTTATATAAATAATAAAAGGTGGAAGAAAATATCCCGAAAATTTTACTATTATTACCAGCAACATTTTCCAAGTGCTCCCTCATATTTAAGGTATTAAAACTCTCAAGTAAATGTGCATGAATTTCAATAATCTACTCACTATTTTTAAAAACATATTGTAACTACAACTGAGAAGAGGATTCCTACTTAAACGAATCAAATTCAGCTTATATGATGTATCTTATAAAATCAAATCTTGATTCACAAGAGGTGAATTTTTCATAAATGGGTTGATGATCAACAAGCATATAATTTATCTCATAAATTCCGTGATTCTTTAGGAAACATACATGTTCATATTGGTAGCCATCAAGTTTTTAGTATGTTTCAGCCCTGAACACTCCCCAACTAAAGAAACATTCAAGCATTAAATTTCAAATTTAAATCTCTAATAAATTGGATTATAAAACTTAATAAAAATTTGTGACTCTGGCTCAATTTTTTTTTTCAAAGGAAATAATTTTTTCAGTAATAGGATATTTAGGTGGTGGAACAACAGCCTAAGAAACACTCCCAACATTCTATGGAATTCCAATCTTTGTGACCTCAAGATGAATGTAATCATACTTATCCCTAAATAATATTTTAAATTTATAATTATTAGGAACATCAATCATGTTACACCTAAACATAGGTTTGGTCTTCCACATCATCTACAATCTAGAGAGTAAGTTTTCCATTACGCACATCAATGATAGAACCCCCATAGTCAGAAATGGTCTACCTAAGATGATTTATATATTTTAATTTCACTCCATATCAATAATTATAAAATATGTGGGGAATGTAAGCTTCCCTACATTGACTAATAAGTCATCCACCCATTTATTAGGATGAGTTACTGACCTATCAGTAAGTTAAAGACACTCAAAAGTTGATAAAATATCCTTAAGGGCTAGGTTTTTAAACAACCAGTAAGGAATAAAATTAATAATTACTCCCAAATAACACAAATAGTTTAGTTTCCCACTACCTTCTATTAAGGATTTAATAACAAAAATTCCACGGTCCTTTAGATTTGTTGGTAGCTTCCTCAAAATAATATCACAACAATCCTCATTAAGATTAATGGTATCAAATTTATTCCAATCATTTTTCTTAGCCAGATACCTCTTGATCAATTTGAAATATTATGGAATTTTATGCAAGTCTTCAAAAAATATATTTTTTTCTAAAGGTTCTAATCATTTTCAGGAATCACAAGTAGTCAGGTTCATCACTCTTTTTAACTCTTTTGGAAAAAGTAATGGGAGGGGAATAATGTTTTGAAAATAGTTTATTTCTCAACTTCTAATAAAATAAAAATTTCTTATTGTATTATTTAATAATCTCAAACACCATTTTCCTTGGTTATTTAGCTTTTTCATGTGTGGGTTCATCATTCGTTTCATGCTAGACCTTACCGTTATGATTTCTAGATTTTTCATTTTCTATGTTTCCATTTTTAGCGTAATATTTTTCATTAGTTTTAACTTCAGTTGGTTGTTCGTTCACTATTTGATGAGTTTGAAGTATAGACCTAGTTGTTAAAACCATAAAATTTTCTCTCAGATTAGTCTCAGTTGTTCTTGGAAACATTCTTTTTTCTCTTGCACCAAAATCCCAATCCATTAGACCAATTTTAACTCGAAGATTGTTAATGCTATATTGTTGAGTGTCCAATTTAGTAATCAACTACCTAACCAACCCATATAAATTAAAATTGGAATTTCAAAATCTAACAACAATTTGAAACTGATTCCTAGATTGTTATAAATATCATGGGGGTAGAAACAAGTTTCAAAACATTTTTATCTTTCCATGATAAATTTGGGTGATTTTTCTATTCAGGATTGTGTTGATTTGAGAAAGGATCATTAAAACCTTTGTTTATAGCCCTAAAATAAATGTGATGAGATCTCTCCTCAGATTGTACAGGGAGGTCAAAGTTAGGATATCATTTTTGAGTATGACCGTACATCCCACAATGAAATCACTACTCCATAAGAACTCTATCATCAAGAACAACAACTTGAGTGTTTGTTTAATCTCTATGAATGACTCTATATGATTTTCACTTGTTTTAATATTTTTTCCTAACTTATCAAATAGTTTCTTAAGATCCTATGTAGTCATATCAGAGAAGTCTCCCTCACATGATTGATCTGCTAAATTCTTATTGTAATGTGGGAGAGTATTATAAATAGTATCCATAAATAAGTAGGGATAAAACTAATAGTTGGGAATATACCTAAGATACATTAAAAAATATCCCATGATTTGTGAAACAACACTCCCTAATCATAGAAAAACCCAGTAATCTTGTGTCTAACCTCGATGATGTTGTTCCTATGGTAAAATTTGGACAAAAATGCATTAAAAAGTTTATCATGGGTTTCAAAAATTTCCTCGTCTAGGATTTATAATCATGTCCAAGACCTCCCCTTAAGAAAGAATGAGAACACGCTCATCCTCAGATCCTTATCACTCAAACCTCATGGTGGAAATTATTATAAAGATCCATAAAAATATCTAATAAAATATAATAAATCCCCTATAGGAAAACCATTAAATGAAGGAAGCATAGATATATGAGACTTATTGATCTCATAATTCTTAGAACTAGGGAATAACAAGATGTAAAATGTATTACATGCTATTATTTCCAATTTAAACTCCCTATGTTTTGGTCTCTTGGGGAAATGAACTAAGGGATGAACTATATTCATATTATCATTAATATTTTTAGGTCCTTTATTTTGTATACTTTTTATTTTTTATTTTGTTTTTATTGAAGGTAGAGTAGGGCTTATTGATTTCATAAATTGGAGTTTCAAGCTCTATATTAGATTCTCATGTGTTCATGCAGTCAGTGAACAAGCACAACACACATAACACCTTTCAAGAAAAATTTAATAATTTTTTTTCATATGAGTTTTTATTCATTTTTTATTTTTTATATATTTGATTGTATTGTGAATGTTTTTTTACATTGGTTTCTCAAAAATTCCCCAGTAATGGTGCCAAAATTTGATGATATACCTTGATCATTGATGCGGGAGTGAAAATTTAATTATCTATATTACCCTACTAACTATTTACAACTAGAAAATAGTGAGTTGTAGTGTCAATTTTATAGGTAATCTGAATAGTGTGTGTGAGTGACCAAAACAAAGAAAAACAAGAAAAATAAAACTGAAAAAAATGAAACAATGTAATGGTTTGAGTGTCAAACAAGGAGAGGTACAGAAGTGGTGAAGTGGGAAAGAACTTAAGAAAAATAAATCTGACTAGAGGATGAAAATAGGTGGTGTCAGACTATCCAAAATTGACTAATGATGACATTTAATTCTACTCAAATTAATTACAACTAAAGAGCGAGTAGAATAAAGGGTGTTTATTCACCGAGCATTCATTCAATGTAAAAAATAGTTCAATTATTCTACCATAGTGATGATATACTGATAAACATTTAGGGAATGATGTGTTCAATATGGAGAAGAGAGAAATATATCTTTTATATTTTCAATACATCTATAGATGCTCAAAATCTATGGATTTACTACTGTATCCTTTTGTCACATAGTGGAGTGTAAAAGTGATACTCATAATGAATGAAAATGAGAATATTGAACTTAAATCACACTAAAAAAGATGTAATAATGGGAGTAGAGGAGATTAATAATTTTCAAAAAAAAGTCTAATTCCCCATTGAAAATTAGTTATTCATTGAAGGAAAAAAAATTCAAAATACTATAAGAAATAGAAGAGAATGTAACACAAACCAAGCTGAGATGTCATCAAAACCAGCGCCCAACCTTGTTAGTGGCATGGTCCAAAGGGTATTCCCGATCCCCACAGGATGGTAAAAATTTCTTGGGTATCAATAATACAACTTGTAAAAAAATTTACCCGATTACAAAAACATAACAAGAAATGATAATAAATAAACCATAATTGAATAAACACAACAAAACAAGGCTTAAAAATTTTATATTTGAGTTACAACATTTAATCAAACACCTTAAAGCTACATCAAAAAGGAAAACAAGAAATATACCAAAATAAAACCAACATGACAAGAAGAGATTGACCCTCAAGTGACCCGAATAACTCCTAACATAGATGAACTCTCACAACCCAAACCACCATCTCCAAATTCCTTTCCTTTACCTGATTCAAACATAACCAAGTCTTCTTAGACCCAAAGGTGTAAGTAGGGTGTGATCCAAATCCTAGTAGGATTCCACTTAATAAAAGATTCCATGCTATAGACATCATAATATAATCAAAATTTCAACTTTCATAAATAAAAATTAGAAACATTTTTATGGAAATAAATTTTTAAGAAAACATACTTTCTTCAGAAACAACTAACCAAGTACACTATATACTGATAGTAAGTACAAATTTACCATAGAGCACTAAGTCATGGGAGATCCCTATAGGAACTAGCTAAGAGTGGGACCCTATTAACATCATATGTCAATGAAATGTGGTATAATAACCACATTAGACATTGTTTCTATGCACGATCCACTATAGAGGAGAAACATAAAAAGTTCTAGTGGTCTCCAATCATCACAAATATTTAGTTAGTGTTGTCATAGTCAATCATGATAAGTGAATATGATCTAAATCCACTTCCAAATCACTAGAATACTAGTCCTAGTATGCCCACCTAGTCACCTAGGATTCACTTTGTTCTCATTTCACATTACACATGTCACACACAACATCAATTTCATATAAACATGTTCCAAACAATAGAAATGTGATTGATAAATAACCACTTTCACCATCAAACCACTTTTAAATAAAAAATCACACCAAAACCAACCTAAAACATGATTTGTACTAGTTTCATAATCTATTACACATGTTTCATAACTTATAAAAATCCTCAAAATTCACCACAAGGGTTTATATAGAAAATACACACAATTCCCTTTAGAAAAGCCATTTTCAAGCCATATGCATATCAAAACATTTCAAAAACACCTTCCAAACCACAAATATAAATCATAGAATATATATAAACACACAAGAAAGCATATTAAATTCATCAAATAAAGTTTAACAATGAAACCACCTACCTTGGGTGTAGAAATTCAAAAAATCTGATGCGAAACTCCAACCGCACCTCAACAATACCTTCAAGAAGCAAGATCGAACCCTAGAAAATATGATCGAACAAAGAAAATCAATATCCAACACTAAAATCCAATCCATACCCACTGGATAAGAGTAACCCTAAAGAAAATGGAGGAAACTCCAAGAATAGTGAGTGAAAACGAGAGAGAAGATTCTTACTTGAAGAACCATGAAGATATCCCACCAAGTACACCTAAAAAATTGAGTCCCAATGGAGTAAGAGGTAGGATTGGAGTCTTCTAGGTCTATAAATCCTGAGTGGGAGATAATAGGGGAGGATTTGGGGTTAAATCTGAGAAGGGAAAATGGTAAAATGCACATTTTTAATGACCTGGACTGGCCGCACAGTTAGTCCGCACAGTTTTTCAAACCGAGAAGTGACTGTGTGGTTTCCACTGTCTACCTAGTACATACATCAAGGTCATCTCACATGGTTTAAAAACCATTCTCTAACCATGTTATACGCATCTGTCCAAAAATGACACCTTGGCGCACAGTTTCTTGGGCATGACGCACAGTTTCTCCTAACTATGCGCAGATCTTGCACCACCTGCTGCCAATTTTTTTTTTCATTTTTCATGAATAAATCAAAAGGAACTCAAAGGGGAAGAATTATACCAAAGAGAAATAGAAAACTAACTCAAAAGAAAAATCCTATGTGTGAAAATTCTCCCACCATGAATACTTTCCACCCCAGGAATGTCAACTCGATGGTTGATCAGAAAATAAAAATCGTTAATCTTGCTCAACCACTGACTTCCACTCACAAGTCTCATGAATATCATTACCATGATTCAAAATAACATAGACCAATTGAATAAAATTCCCACAAATCACCTTCTCTAGAGAATTCACTATTCGCACTGGCTGTTCAAACACAGATAAATCAGGCTCTATCTCCAACTCCTCCCAATTCAACACATGAGACATACCTGGATTATATTTATTCAATTAGGAGAAATTAAATAAATCATGAATTGATGTAAATTGAGATGGAAAATCTAACCTATATGCCACATTTCCTATCCACTCGGTGATCTTGAAAGGCCTGGCATACCTCGACATTAGCTTCCCTTCCTTTTCCAAATGGTGATGACCCAATCGAGGTGCCACTTTCAGGAACACACAATCACTAATAAAAAACTCAAGATCATAGCATATTTGATTGGAATAAGATTTATAGTGACTCTGAGTGGTCAATAACTACTACCAAATCAACATGAATTTCTTAGACATCTCTTTCAAAAGGCTCGGTCCCAACAGTGATGTCTCAACTACCCCATGCCAACATAAAGGAGACCAACATGGCTGACCATATATCACCTCAAAATGAGCCATTAAAATTGAATATTGGTAACTTTTATTGTATGAAAAATCAACCAGTCCCAAATGGATATCCCATGAACTGCTGAAATCCAAAACACATGGATGAAGCATGTCTTCTAGGATTGATTTTCCTGCTCCATCTGACCATCCATTTAAGGGTGGTTTTTTGTGCTCAGCTTGACCTATAATCCCATATCCCTATGAAGGATTTCCCAGAACTGAGATGTAAAATGGGGGTCTTTATCAAAAACTATTACTGAAGACACACATGAAGCCTCACAATTTCTTAGAAATACAATTGGACCAGTTCATCCACCTTAACTAGACCTCTAATATGAATGAAGTGAGCTGATTTGGTCAGATGATTGATCACTACCCATATTGAATCCTTCCCTTGGGGTTTACAAGAAAATATAAAGATGAAGTCCCTGGCCATCTTATCCTACTCCCATGTAGGAATGGGTAGCGGCTAGAGTAAACCTCATGGACTTTGGTGCTCTACTTTCACTTGCTGACATGTATAGCACCGCAAGACCATATCAACTATATCTAATATCATACCCGACCACCAGAACTATCAACGCACATCATAAAACATTTTGATTGCTCTAGAATGAACCACCCACTGAGACTGGTGGCTATACTATATCACCACCTTCCTTAGATACAACGACACCACAAAGTGTCCCTTAAAACACAGGATTCTCTCTAGAGATGATGAACAATCATAAGGTGTCTCCCCACTATGATGAAAATGCATAGAATGCGGGAAAAAATCATCACCAGGATGATCTTATTGAATTAATTATAGAAGGAAATATTTATTTGAACACTGTACATGAATGCACCTTCACTATTCTCCTTGGTCTCCAAATAAATCTAGGCAAAGAGACCCATAAAGGTCCACTCATCACTAGAAATCTTTATTGCATTAACTGTCACTATTATACTCAAGGATTCTGCCACAATGTTACTCTTTCCTACTGTGTAGACAACATCAAAGCCAAACCCCAATAGATACTCGATCCAAAGAAGTTGCTTCAAGTTTAGATCCCTTTGGGAGAATATGTAGCATAATCTCTTATGATCAGAGTAGGAAAAAAATTTCTCCCCAAAAAGGTAATGAAACTATGTATTCAAGGCATTCATTACTACAACTAACTCCAAATCATGGGTCAGATAATTATTTTCATGTGGCGAGAGTTAACAAGATCCATATTCCACCACCTGATCATCTTGCATGAGCACACATCCGAGACCCATACCTAAAGCATCACAATAAACCACGTAGCCCTTTCTAGGTTCTAGTTGTATTAACATAGGAGTAGTAGTCAACATCCAATTCAGTACCTCAAAGGATTCTTGACATTCTGGGATCCATACAAACTTTACCCTTTTCTAGATGATCATGATCATGTAATAGGTAATTTGAGAGAAATCCTGAAGAAACCGCCTATAATAACCTACCAGACCCAGAAAACTTCTGATCTCAAAGGCATTTTTCAGTTGTTCCCATGACATAACTGCACTAATCTTCTTAGGGTCCACCAAAATCCCTTATTCTGAAATAACATGGCCCATAAGCTTCACTTCCTTAATCCAAAAAGTGCAATTTTAAAACTTTTTATAAATGTGATGATCTCAAAGAGTTCCCAACACAATCCTCAAATGTTTTTCATCCTCTTATTTGGATCTGGAGTAAACTAGGATGTCGTCCATGAATACAACAATGAAGGAGTCAAGATACTGGGGGAACACCAAGTTCATAAAATACATGAAGACCACTAGAGAATTCATCAACTTGAATGGCATGAACAAGTACTCAAATTTGTCATAGCTGCTCTAGAAAACTGTTTTCAGTATATATATCTCTCTCAGCCTGACTTGGCGGTAACCAGAACACAAGTCTATCTTAAAGAACCACCTTTACCCTTTCATCTAATTAAACAAGTCTTCAATTTGTGTACAATTATACTTGTTTTAAATGGTTACCTTATTCATCTTATGGTAAATGATACACAACTGGAGATATCCATCGGCCTTCTTCGTAAACAAGATTGGGGTGGTCCAAGGAGAAATGCTCAAGAGAATGAACCCTTTGGATTCCAAATCTTACAACTATATCTTTAATTCCCTCAACTTAGTGGAGGCCATACGATATGAGGGAAGAGATATAGGTTGTGTTCCCAACACCAAATCAATCGAGAAATCCACATCCTATTTTGGAGGAAGTCCTAAAAATTCATCAGGAAATACCTATGGAACTCATCCACTACAGGAGGTAATCCTCCCTCAGAAGTATCACTATCATCCTCTATAATTATTGACAATAACTGAAAAACAAAGTTACCCAACTCTACAAATGGAGGTCTTACACGACCCAAACGAGGATCAAATTATCTAAGAAAATATTGAGTTCTCCCATATGGTTCTATGAAACTCAATAACCACCTATAGAAGTCTATGTGCACTTGGAAATTAATCATATAATCCATTACAAGGATCACATCAAAATGTTCCATATCCAAGACTAGGAAATATCATTCCAACTTGACCCCTAACACAAAGAGTTTACAAGATGGGCACCTGAGACCCCGTTCCTTCTTCTTACCCATCAACATCACCAACTACTTTGAAAAAGAAAAAATCTAGGTTGGAAAGTTCAAAAGATTCATAAGGTGGGAATAGATAAAAGAAATAGAAGAAAAAATATCAAAGAAAAAAATTTCTATAGATGATACACTCAAAATAGTACCACGAACCGTCAAAGGCCCTTCATTCGATCCTGCTGGTGCCTGATCCACTGCATGAAGATGCTTCACCTTAGCCCAAGCATAAGAATGAACAGTAACCTATGGATCTAAACTAAACTAGCTCTTCCTAGAAGATGATCTAACCCTACTACCATGACCAATAAACCAAGATCCCACTGACCTAGATACATCTGATTGGGCTGACATCTCCCTAGAAGCTACAGATCCTACCCCACTCTGATAAGAATACATGTCTCTACAGAATCATTGTAAGTTCCCTAATGATCCACATCGATGACAGGTTTTGGGAGGATATGTGCACACTAGGAGTATGTGCCCTACCTTCCCACACTAGTGGAACAAAGCAGACCCTACATCGGAAGCCACAAACAAAGACTTCAGTGAAGGATGGCCTTAACTACAAACTCTCTTCTTTCCCTACTCGTACTGCTTCCTCTTATTCTCAGATGAGCTACAAATACCCATATACAACACTACTACGAGGAATATAGACTTTCCCATATGATCAATTTCAATGATGAAAGTATGATCAGATACCTTGGAAAAGGTCTTCAGCTTGAATAGAAAGACTTGAGAATGAATCTCGAGTCACAGCCTTATATCGAACATTCGAGCCTTCATATGTTCATTTTAAATGATATCGGGTGAGTACCACACTAGCATAGCAAAGTGATTGTCATACTCCATCACTAACCGGTCCCCCTGGTAAATATCCATGAACTCCTAGGATATAGCATAATCAAATACCCGTGGACTATACTTCTCATTGAAAACAATCTTGGAATCCTTCCTACTCATTTTCTTGGTCTTCCCAGTTTGGACCACTGAGTCCCACTACCTATGACTAGGAGATTCTAACATGAATGAGGAAAATTTCAGCCTAACTTCCTTAGGATTTTTGAGGAATTCAAAAATACTTTCTATCTTCTCAGGCCACTCCTCTACTTCCTAAGGGTCAGTATTTACTATTAAGGAAGGAGGGTTTCTCTTAAGAAACTCCTGAGATTTGTCCTTTCTAGGACCTATTTCAGCTTCTCTAATTAGATAAGGATCAATACCCGCTCCCTGTCCCAAAGCTTGATCATCCCAGACAACATTTTTCACTGGTATTTGATCAAGCAGTGAGGGGGGATCTCTCCAGCTTCTTCCTACGGTTGGAAGGGAACTCTCCGGGGAGGCATGTTGCTACAAAAATCAATAATCACAAGAAAAAAATCATTTATACAACAAATATGAAAAAATTTAGATTGACCAAAAAATAAAAAAAAAATCCAACTTGTCAGGACAAACTTACATCCAAACCACTTTACCCCCACCCAATGCCCACGTACAGTCTGCAACCTGCACATCCCACTTGGGGAAGAGGTTAAACAAATATTCCTAACATCCCATGGAGACTCAAGATCTTCCATGAGGTGTTCTATCTTTGAACCCTACTCATAACCAGAACCTCAAGTCCTAAATTTCTAATCTCTAGTCTACACATACTCATCCCAATTAACTTGACCCAAAAAGAGCACCAACCTAGATCTGATACCATTTTGTCACAAACCAAGCTAGGATGTTATCCAAATCGGTGCTTGAACTAGTCTATGGCATGGACCAAAGGGCGTTCCTGATCTCCATGGGCTGGAAACAAGTTCTCAGGTATCAATAATACAACTTGGTAATTATTTCACCCAATTACATAAACATAACAACCAATAATAATAAATAAACTATAATAGAACAAACACAACAAAACAAGGCTTATCAATTTCCGATTTAAGTTACAATATTTAAAAAACACCAAATGGATAAAAACAAAAATAAAACAAGAACTATCCCAAAAGAAAACCACCATGAAATGAGGATAATCTCCCTCAAACCACCCCAACAACACCTAACATGGAGGACCTCTAGAAACATGAGATTCCATCTCCAAATTCCCTTCCTTTACCTGATTCAAACATAAACAAGTCTACTTACACCCAAAGGTGTAAGTAGGGTGTGAACCAAAGCCTTTTAGGATTCCAACCAATAAAATATTCCATGTTATAAACACCATATTATAAACAAAATTGAAAGTTTCATAAATAATAATTTTAAACATTTTTATGGAATGAAACTTTGAAGAAAACATACTTGATTTAGAAATAACCAAAAAATTACACCATATGCTGATGGTAAGTTCAATTTTACTATAGATCACTAAGTCACAGGAGATCCCTATAGGCACTAGCTAAGATTGGGACCCTAGTAACATTATATTTTGGTGAAATGTGGTATATTAACAACACTGAAAATTGTTCCTATGCACTATCCACTACAGAGGAGAAACATCCAAAGTTCTAGTGGTCTCCAATAATCACAAATATTTAGTTAGTGTTATCATCGTCAATCCTGATAAGTGAATCTAGGATGAATCCACTTCTGAATCACTAGCATACTAGTCCTAGTCTATCCACCTAGTCACCTAGGATTCCATTTGTGCTCATTTTAAATTCCACATGTCACACACAACATCACTTTCATATAAACATGTTCCAAACAATATAAATGTGCTTGATAAATCAAAACTTCCACAACCAAACCACTTTTAAATCCAAACTCACCACAAATACAACCTAAAATATGATTCACACAATTTTTATAATCTATTATACATGTTTCATAACTTATAAAACATACTTAAAATTCACCATAAGGGATTACACAAGAAATACTCCCAATTCCCTTTGGAAAATCCATTTTCAGGCCATTTACACATCAAAACATTTCTAAAACACCTTTCAAACCAAAAATATAAATCATAGAATATATATAAACACTCAACCAAGAATATTAAATTCATCAAATAATGTTTAAGTATGGAACTGCATACCTTGGGTGAAGAAATTCCAAAAATACAGTGTGAAACTCCAACTAAAACTCAACCTCACCTTCAAGAAGTAAGATCAAACCATAGATAACAAGATCTAATCCAAAAATAAGTATCCAACCCTAAAATCAAAACCCTACTTGCTGGAGAAGAGTAACCCCAATGAAAAGGGCTGAAAACCCTAGAATAGAGAGGGAAACGAGAGAGAAGATGATTACTTGAAAAACCTTGAAGATCTCCCACCAAATCCACCTAAAAAATGGAGGTCCAAGCTATCAAGAGGGAGTGTTGGAGGCTCATAGGGCTGAAAATCCTGAGTGGGAGAGAATAGGGGTAGATTTGGGGTTAAATATGATAAGGTAAAAAAGATAAAATCCACATTTTTAATGACTTGGATAGGATGTACACTTAGTCTATATAGTTTATCAAACCATGAAGAAATTGTGAATTTTCCATTATCTACTAAGGACATGTCATAAATTTAGCCTGAACAGTTTACAAACCGTTATCTAACTATTTGATAAGCCTCTTTCCAAAAATGACACCTTGGTGCACTGTTTCCTAGGCAGGGTGCACAGTTTTTCTTAACCATGAATAGACCATGTTCCACCTATATACAATGCTAAATTTTCCATTTTTATTCAAGAACTCAATGGGAACTCAAAGGGGAAAATATATACCAAAGAGAAATAGAAAAATACCTAAAAATAAAATCACTGGTGTGACAGAATGAATCTTTTGTGAGATCGTATCCTTCCAAAAAATCCGGATTTGGATCAATTTTTTCCTCAACTTGGTTATCTTTTTCTAAATTGTGTGCTCAATTTGGAATGATATATTATGGATCTAGATTCTAGATGGGGTTTTCATACACTTCCATCATCCATATCTTTCTCATTTTAAAAGAAAATTCCTATCTAATATTAGTTGCACACTCATGGTCACTGATTAGTAACCTCTTTCACTATCACCCACATGACATTCCTTTATTAAAAATCTACATCACCTATGATTCGATTAGACCCCTCAAAACTATTTATGCTCTTCACACATGGGTCTATATTCAATGCTTAACATTTCTAGAAAATTACTATTTGAATAAATTTAAATCCCAGAAAATGAGAATATATGATTTCAATACATGTTGAGACTATTTAAGAGTTCCCAATGATTTCCATAATCACCAAGGCATGCTATTAGCTTCAAGTTCTATTATATGTTTCGATTACATGAAAATCATTTACCATAGTCCTATTTCTTACCTAAAGCTTCCACCACCACTAATGTCATTAAATGCTTGTCTAACCATTCCTTAGATTCCATGAACTTGGAATCGCATCCATCTTATTCATGGAAGGATCTTACAAAATTTCAACACAAACAACCAATAAAACTTTAAACAACAACAAATCAACCATAAAACTTAAATTAAATTGGAAAAAATGACAAATATCATAAATTCTTCTTAGAATTGTTTCTTTAATAGTGTTGAATTATCCAATTGATCCTTCTTAAAATATCATATTCCCCAAACTAAATATATCATTGAACCGATCTATGTCGTTCTCATTATTTCAAACAATGCATAACTTCAACCCATTTATCAGATTTGATCATCCAAAAGTAGGGGCTTCAGATTCGAGACAGGTGGTGTAGTGTTTCTTCTACTATGATGGAAAGGTGTTATTCCTCGTATTCAATGCTTAGATTCAATGAATTAATCCTTTATAGTGGATCTTGATGGATTCACCTTTAGATTGTGGTAACATCGACCTCGGTGGCTTGAGATGATGATCATAGTTATTATTGGGTTCTTCCTTTGTGCATAAATCCATGGAGGATTGTGGATTGGTGGAAAAATCCTTCTTCAATCTTCAAACTCCAAAATTACATGAATTAAACTTCTTAGATCCAACAATCTTCAATTAACCTCTATAATTTTCTTCCAGTGAGAATAAGGCTTCGAATTTAACTGGTTTGGATGGTACGGGTTAGTGGTTTTGATGAGGTCTCTCCCAATATTTTTGAAGGGATTCATTATTCATATACTTTGTATGATCTTCAACAGTGATGATTGATTCATGTTCTTCACAGGCGATGCTGGTTCTAGGTTGATAATGGAAGTTGGTTCATGCTCACAGTGAGTGGGGATTTTGTTGAAAGCATCATCAGTGCAACATCCAATACGAAGTGAGAACAGTATCTCCATATCCCATATGATCATTGAATTCATCAAGGAGGGATCATGATTTAGTGGTACACTTGGTTAGTGTGGCGGTATCATGAGTACCATGATTGTGGTGGATGAAGGTGGTAGGAGTGTGGTGGTCGTAGGGATATGGGTGGTGGTTGTAGGGATATGGGGACAATGGGTCTGGTGGTGGTAGGTGAGTGATGATAGCAGGTTTTATTAGTGGTGGTGGTAGCTTATTTTAGGAAGTGGAGGTAGTAGAGTGGTGGTAGGTGGTTTTATGAGTGTTGATGATAGAAATAGAGTGGTATCATGAAATGGTAGAAACTGAAAGTAGAATGATTTAGTGGTGGTAGTTGTGGGAACGACGATGGATTCTGGTTGCTGAGTGATAGAAGTAGTAGCGGTGGGAGGGGTTGGTGGTAGAAGAACCTAAAAATAAATAAAATAAAATTAAAAAAACAATAAAAGTAAAAATTGAAATAAAATATAGAAAAAGATAAATTAGTTAATTACATAAACATGAAAGAATGTATAATATTATTTAATACTTAAATTTAAAACATTTAAAATTTATTCTTTTGAAATAAAATTAAATTCAAAAAATGAATAAAATAATGAGAGTAATAATATTAAAATAATTATTTTGGAAATCATAAAAATGGATAAATGAATTAAAGGAAATAAAATAATTAAAAATTATAGTCGAAATAAACGTACAGGAATAGACACGATGACTTAAAATAATATAACCGTCTTATCTATAAATTAACAAAATAAATAAAAAAATCAATAAAATAAATACTTTAACACTATAATGCACAATTTTAATAATTAAAAACATAATTAACAATAGTTTTACATTATTAAAGTAAATAAATTATTTTGATAATAAAAACACAATTAATTAAAATAAATGATGTGGAAGAAAGGCATGAATAAAGGCCACAATACTCTATAACTCATTTATCTTCCACAAGCCCCTTTCCCTTACTGGATCCCTAAACATGAATTATGCATGCACATTGAAATTTCCATTTAGGGTGTGGGTAATAAAACCTAGTAGGAAACCACCAATTCAACCTTAACATGTGTTCACATGTATGACATGTCATGACCCCCTCCCCACAAAGTCTACCCCTCTTGGATCGGAAATGTGAGAAGGGAGATAATGACCCCCGAGTCCCACCTCCAGTAGGCCCCGGGTTGGCGACTAGAACTGAGGGTATAGTAAACACACAGATGGGAGGAATTACCCTCTAAGAGAACACATTCAGAAGAGAGAGATAAGATAGACACCAACCAACTCCAAGTTAGACTGCAATATAAAATAATTCCCAAGTACACATATGTAATGTCATGCAAAACTACTACAACTTAAAGGGGAAAACTGCAAGTACCCAAAAGAAAGTAAAAACAAAAGTAACCATGAAGCCCAAACAGCTCCTATAACCCCAAACTAGTAGAAACCAGCCTGATCTCCAACCTTCTCTAGGTGACCTGAAAAAAATAGTTTATATAGACATAGGGTGAGTATAAAAGTATACTCAGTAGGATCCTCCCCGAAGCCTCTCGTGAAAAAGTAAAGAAAGCATGCTAAATTACAGTGAACAACAAGTGAAACCAACCCATCACCTAAACATGTATACTATGTTATTAGCCTCACCATGGCTACTCTCACCAAGTAATGCTTACAAGATAATATAATAAAGAATATCAAGGGTACCTCGCTACTATTTCCCCACTAGTTTGCCGCTTTTCCCCAATGTCGCACATCCTAAGCATCTCTCTCCAAAAAGGCTTTCCCGTAGACACCTGGGCGAAGCACCACAATATGAACCTCATGCAACAAAACCACCACGTCCACACAAGAAAGTAACCAGGTAGTTTCTAGGAGCCCCCATAGCTTTCCTAATGTGTATCATACATCGGGTATTAAACCTCAAGCCATTATAGCCCATACATCGAGTAAGGATCCTTAAGCCATCACAACCTATACACATTACACCTATAGTAGTCCATAAGAAACTATATCCAGAATATATGTCTGTGAATAACCACAATCCATTACAGCCCTCTACACACATATATGGGAAAAACTAACCGCTGTGCCTACCAGCACAAGTAACTACCAACAGAAGAGAGCAGGGCCAAAGGGGGTAGTCAACCATCCATCCTCCCACTGGAATGTTGGGGAAAACACCCACAGGGCTTAGAATCCCCAGGGTGTCAGTTTCCCTAACTGACGGGGTGGAGTTGCGTAAAGAAACAACAAAAGTACAAATTATACTATAGCTCACAACCACACTATGGGCATAAACTAGTCTTAGAAACAACTGCAGCTAATGTCTATCGGACTCCCGAATTCCACTTCTAAGACTAGGTATCCTATAAGCACACAACCATTTAAAGAGCTAAATTACATTACTTCATTCCCTTTTTATTAGTTTCACTTTACGTTAATTAATTTTTAAACATTAATTAACCACTAACAATTTCTACATTAAATTTCATTGGCATCACACCCAAAGTCCACTGTCCCTTTAAATTAAAACTTAAACATCTCTCCCCAGTAAGCTCCAACCCCATGGGTTAACATCATTTATTCAATTATTTATTTACAACATTACTTTCCCATATTCCCAGGAATTCTAGAAAAACATTCTATGCTACAAAACACAAGGGGGCTCAATACGGTGAGTAGATGAACTACCCATCAAGTCTTTTCCTCCTATAGCAAGAGAATAGACCCATACTTCCTTGAGAATCTAAACACAGAAAGCACATGGCATACCCCACGCGTCTTCACCCCTTTCAAAAGAAGGGTATGCAAGACCATCTTCCTTGAGTAGTGGGGAAAGTAAAGTAGATAAACAACCAATAAGAATCAGGAAGAATCAAAACATTCACATCCAACCCATTTCATCATCCCATGTGTCCTCCCCGACACACACATGGAGAAATCGATGCATCTCTCCACTCTAGGCATTACTTTCTGCCACAACTAGTAGGCCTCCCTATCCCCACATATCACAACAGCCATCTAGGCTCACATCACAACACAAGCAACAAGAAAACAAACATCATACCAATTGGGATCTTGGCTCTTAAACAAGAAATAGGGTAACTCAGAACCCTACAAATAATTATCTTTTATCAAACAACCAGTTCTTTAATCCATATTGAATTAACTGATTTATTATTCGTATGTTCCAAATTCCAGAAACCTAACCAGTAAGCTCTCAGAAATAATTAAACATGCTTACTGCACCAATTTGATTAACATCAAATTACAACAAGAAGAACCAGATTCATTTACATGCCTCTTTATCTTTATCCAAAAAATTATCAATTAATTCCAGCTTTACGTTCTTTACCAATTTCCATCAAGAATGAAAATCCAAACAAATCAAGCATAGATATCAAACTATCTAGAAAAAAAAGAGGCAATAATATATGATTGATATCAATTTATTTATTCGGTTCAAATATTTATTATGTCAATTATATTGTGATCCAGTGGGATAAAACATGCTAATTATACAATTGCACATAAAATAAAAGAGAAGCAATGAATCCCCCTACGTCAAATAGTTCTTGACGTTTTTTATACGAGAACGAGCCACACAATGGGTTATGATTTCCTCCCCTGTGACAACTGTTTCCACCTGAGGATATAGAGACACCACCACATCGGCCAACACCCAAGAAAATCCCATTAAGAACATGGGGGTAAAATTCCATAAAAGGGCACAAAGAAAAATAAGGAGATAAACCCAAAAGAATGATGATTGAACATGCCTTATATCAGAGATTGATCGATACTGCTTGGTTGCATCAAAAAAAGAGGGGAACCAACCCAAGGAGGAAAGTTTGATCACACAACTCCTATGAAAGGGATGGGAGGATCGATCGTCTCACACCCAAGAACAATGAGGAAGAACTAGGGATGATGATATCTTGTCCCTTTATAATATTTAATGGAGAAACAGTTTAAGATACATTGGATTTTCTATTAAAAGTAGATCACATTAAACCATGCAATTTGACCAAGTAAAAACATACCGAGCCTTAGGAAAAACTTAATATAGGAGTTATGGCCTTTGAATTAGCCTTAGAGTCCTTAAAACAAGGCTTTAAATGCATTTTATGTTAAAGGAAACATTAAAGGGACGAAACTATAGGAAGCTGGAAACATTGTTCACAAACTCAAAATTTGGTAAAGGAAAAACACTGTTCATGAACCTCACCATTGAAACCTCATTGTTGGAACCACACCATTCTAGAAACACTATTCATGAACCTCACCATTGAAACTTCACCATTGGAACCTCACCATTCTCGAAACACTGTTCACGAACCTTATCGTTGAAACCTCACTGTTGGAACCTCACCATTCTGGAAACACTGTTCATGAACCTCACCATTGAAACCTCACCATTGGAACCTCACAATTCTCGAAACACTGTTCATGAAACTCACTGTTGAAACCTCACCGTTGGAACCTCACCATTCTGGAAACACTATTCATAAACTCAAAATTTGGAAAAGGAAATAGGCTACCGTTGGAACTCACCATTCTTTGGAAAAGGAAAGAGGTTACCGTTGGAACCTCACTGTTGCACTGTTCACCTAAGGCTACCGATGACACTGTTCACATAAGGTCACTGTTGCACTGTTCACCTAAGGCTACCGATGACACAGTTCACATAAGGTCACCATTGCACAGTTCACCTAAGGCTACTGATGATACTATTTACATAAGATTACCATTGCATTGTTCACCTAAGGCTACCGATGACACTGTTCACACAAGGTCACCAATGCATTGTTCACATAAAGTTATCGATGACACTGTTCACATAAGGTCACCGTTGCACTATTCACTTAAGGCTACCAATATCACTATTCACTTAAGGTTACAATTGCACTTTTCACCTAAGGCTACTAAGGACACTGTTCACACAAGGTCACCATTTCACTATTCATATAAGGTTACCGGTGACACTGTTCACATAAGGTTATCGTTGCACTATTCAACTAAGGTTACCGATGACATTGTTCATAGAAGGTTATCATTTCAATTGTTCACATAAGCCTACCGATGAAACTGCTCACATAAGGCTACCGTTGTATTGTTCATTTAATTGGAAATTCTCCAAAGTGATGGGAATAAATCACCTTGACCTCCCGAAACACCTCAAACACAAGATTTTTGCAAAGGAATGGACCAGAGGGCTCTGGGCTATTATATGACAAGTTTATTCCATGATAATAATAAATTTTCAAACATGCATAACAAACAAAAAATCATTTACTTAAAGGTATTGCACTAACAAAGCCACTACAGACTCCGTCCATACCTATTTTGGATCTCTACTGGGGGGATAGTTTTAGGATTTCATAAGTGTAAATAAAAATCCACATGGCTCATAATTACATCTCTTAGTGGTATCAAGGAATTGAGTTGGGCTAGGCCACTAGATAGCCATATCCTTGCTCCATCATCGCCTAGACCTCTAGGCCATCATACCCTATTTATACCTCGGGTTAGGCCTTCAAGAAATCATTCTCCTAATTCAATTTCCTTGGGTTAGGCCTCTAGGCTATCATTCCCACACCCTGTTCTCAAGTCCATCATCAACATGTTCTTAAGTTGTGTGCACTCCCCCTCTAAGGGATATTCATCACATGACAGTCCACTTGTTTCAAGTACTATTAATAACTTCCAAAGGCATGGTAACAAACATAAAAGGGTATATAATAAAAGTTAAATCATGGTATATCATCATGAAAAATATTAGAACCATATAATACATTTGATCAACATAAAACATTGTCAAATAATCTATAGGGATACTCATAGCATCAGGTAACATCAACAGGTCATAGAATCTACACACAATCACATGTGATCATCATCAAGCATGGAAAAATAAGTACTCCAACATAAGAATTAGACCATAGAAATAATTATATAAGAGAGTACCAAATAGTAATAAACATCATAGATCAATGTTGTTGATGAATAACTCCAATGTTTATCGAAGGATCGAAGACCAAACCACATCATAGACCCATAGAGAACAGATCACACATAAAGCATGTCTAGATCCGATTTTGATTCATAAAATAAATATATTTAGAACAAATAATTAAGATAATTCCATTTCTATAAGTTTGTTCTTGAATAACATACCATATAGAATCCCCCAACCCATCCAATTTTGAGGTATGTTGAATGAGGTGTCTTTAATTCTAGAAGAGAGCCTCAGTTCTAGAAAATGATCATCCATACTTCATCAATATATTAATGGAAAATAGATTCAAGTTTTGGATCAATAAGAAGAAGATTTCATGATGACTGTTCAGGATGAATTACTCCAAAACATTCACCATTCTTGAGAATTCTAGCTCTAGTCAAGAGGGTTATCATTGAAACATTAAATCCTCTACAAAAATACCTTTGAATCATAAAATAATTAAGGTTCCATCATCAATCTACCATCAAGAATAGTTTTATGAAGGGTTTTCAAGAACACTTACCTATAGAATGTTCGTTGTCGAAAGTAGATCTTGATTTAGACAATAAATGACATTAACTCACTAGATCTTCCATTGATCTATGAAGAGAGGGAGGATTCACCATAAGATAATTATAGAAAACATATACCCAACATATATCTAAGATCATATCACATGGAATTAGGATACTTTTTCATATCTATAAATAAAATTACATCAATTAAGCATTGTCAAATCGTTCCAATGAAGAAGAGACAAGGGAAGATAAATAGAAGTGACAAGTTTAAGGAGAGGATATTGAAGATTTGAATTAGGTTTATAGGGTTCTGATTTGAGAGTTAAATGGATTCAAAACCATGTGGAATTAAAATTACATGGGATGTATTAATTTCACCTTCAGACTATCTGCATTGGCTACCCGGTGGGTCTCACCAGTGATCCAATGGCACACCTAGATGGCTGTTAACTAGACACTTGTTTTTCTGTGGGGTCTTTTATAGCTATTAGACCCACGGAAACCCCACTACATGACTAGTGGGTTTCATCGTCTATCCGGTGTCTATATTCCGACCACCCTAAGGCTGAGCCCTTCACTAAAAAATACAACCACCAATTCCAAACACCTTAGACTTTGAAATTAGTCCTCTTAATTATCCATATAAGAGTAGAAAAAAAGTGAAAAGTTATTTTTATAAAATAAAAATATTTTATAGATCTAAATTAAATGAGGACGTTACACTAGTGATTAATTTACTATATTAGAATAATATTTAAGGGAACACATCCTGAAAGATTGAATCTTTTTGTAGTGTTGGGTTACTAGATAAATTCTAGATTCTCACACTTCATTTGAAAAAATGATATAAAACTTAATATTCTACTTATGATTTTATCATTTATTTTGTTATATCTATGAAATCATTCATAAATATATTCTTGGTAATAGGGGTAATGAAAAAAAATAAATGTTGAGCTCATATTCTTTGTTAGTGAAAGCATATGATATAAGACATCATAGAATAAATAAAGAATGAATAATATGACAGAGATAAAAAATAATAAAATATTCTATATAACTAACAAAATAAAAGGGGACTAAATCCATGGATTACATAACAACAAAATTAATCACATGGATAAAAAAACTTGTTTTATAATTACATAATGCATAAATATTGACATCATAATCTTACATTAAAGTCCTTGTCCCAAGACAACATACAAAAATAGGTATGAAGTATGCAATGCACCCAAACTAGTTTTTCTCATAAGACCAACTGATGCATTGATGGGATATAACAGTCCCCACCTATTACTTACTAAGTAAAAAACATTCATCACATGAAATAAATGAATAACAATTTAATAAACAATCAATTTAAATATTCATCTTAAAAACATATCCTAAGAAATTCTAATATTTTCCCTAGTCAATAAATATAACGTCATGATAATAATCCATCCAGAATAATATGGTGGATGGTATTATTAGATTATATCCCCAATATATCATAATATTCATCAAATGATGTTCATATAGATGAAAATATTTTTAAAATATCACTAGAATATTTCTTTATAAAAATAAAATTTTCATTTTGAATTAACTAATTTAAAATCTAAAAATCAATTGAATTGTAGGGAAAACATTTTATTTGAAAATAACTATGAAAAATGGTAAATTAGTTCTCAAGGTAAATAATATTAACGATGAAGGGAAAATTAATTTTTGTGTTAAATGTTAAATTAGATATATTTTTTTCATACTTTCGTTAAAAATTTCCTCATTAAGAAGTCCACAAGAAGATTCCTTTTAAACCTTTTTTATAGAATTTAAAAAATGGGTAAAAATTACTTTAATAAATCATGAAGAATATTAAATACACTACTTGAGACATTTTAAAGGAAATATATAAATTAAAGAAAAATATTCTCTATTAAATATGAAGACAAACTCAGTTTTCCTTAAAAAAATCTTTCAGTCTTTTGAGTACTTAAAGAATGGAAAATGAAAGAAAAAATTTAAATTTTTAGAAATAAACAAAAGAGAATAAAATATATGGTTTTTAGGATAAAATATCATATAATTCCCCCAATGGAAACTTAAAAATATACAACATCTAATAATGATGTGATTTTGAAATAAACCCTTACCGTAGGCTCGATGAAATTCATAAGTCATTTTAACCTCATGTATTGTAAATTTAAATTTATTATACTTATATACCAAAATAATATTCATAATTATAATAAAATACATTATTTTATTATAAAATATTATCATCCATTAATTAACATTCTTTTGTTATCATCATTGTCTTGGGTGTTAACATCTTCATTATTCAGGGATGTTTTGATTCGGCAGTTTTGGTTCTTGTATCCTGATCATGGTCCCATCATATAAATAAATTTAATAATGATATTAATATAATTTATATTCATTATATATATATATATTTATAATAATTCATAAAAATAGAATATGAAAAATGAATTACATCACTGCATGGAGGTGGTAGTCCACACGTACGCACGAGCAACATTATCTTTTTTAATGGGTGGAAGGGTAAAAAGGAAAATGATATATTATATTTCCAAAATAATAATTTATCATAAATGTAATATATATTAATTTTTCCATATTTATGACCACCCATGTAATGTGTTTATGGAAAAATAATTACACTACTACATGGAGATGATATTCCATATGTAAGCACGAGCGATATTTTCATTTTTCATGGGATGGAAAGCAGGTGGAAAATGATTTTCCATATTTATAAAAAAATATTAGTATATTTATTATATTGTATTCATTATTTAAGGATGGTTAAAACATATTTATAGGAAGTATATGATGAAAATAACTTTTCAAGAGTCAGTAAAGATGACTACCTCTTCTTTGAAATACCACCTTTGGCTTACGCCTTAATCCTTTATAGGGTGATATTATGAGAAAAAAAGAATCTCTAGAATGAAGGGAATGAATATGGTTTTTGAATAGTTTTTGGCCGATATAGATTTCTCAATGTTGTTTAATAAGTGAGGAGAAGAGGTTCCCTTTTACAAGTGAGGGGAGGGACACACATGAAATTACTTAAACAATTTAAATAAATAAGAACATTTTCTTGTGAAAGTTGAATAAAATGTAAAGGAAATAAAATTTTAGATAATAGAAGGTCAAATTATTTTCAACTAATAATATTTAGACAGGTTTAAGTGTCATTTTTACCCTTATCTATTAGTCCACCCCCCAGTAAACCCATATTAACCCTAATTATGGTAATAATTTTCTAATAATTTTCTATTCATTATGTCCAAAATTTATGTTGAAATTATTAAATAATATTAATATTTATAATTAAATATATGGAATATATTTTAAAATATTCATTTTGTAGAAGTGGAAGAAAATAATTTTTATATAAGTGTGAAAAAGTCAATGAAAAACATTTTTAGAAAATTATATATTTTAAGTATAAACATGATTATACAAAAAATAATAAGGTATAATATTAATTAAAATGTAATTAATTGGATTATGATAAATCAATTGAGACTTATTTTTCTTTCAAACCAAATCAGAACTGAAATTAAACTTGTAAATACTTGATTATAAGAGAACGACTAAAAATATTTGTAATTTGAACAAAAATATTTGTTAGGTTTCCAAAATGTTAAGTATATATTTATAATTTCAACTTTTTTATTTATTTTATTACTAAATGAATATATATTTTTACTTTAAAAAAAGGTTTAATAATATTTCCATTTATTTTTATATCATTAAAATATCACAAAGGTGACAACTTTTTTAAAATTATAATTTTTCACTATTCACCCAAAAATCAACTATTTACAAAAAATATAAAAAAATAACCTAAAGTTATTAACATGATGAATTAAAAAATTATATTTATTTCATAAAATTCAATTTATAAATTTTTTTAATTTTTTAATCACATTATTAAATAATTCTTTATGCATTATATTATTGTTTCGTTAGAATGAAAAGCTTACTTTCTATAATTGAATCTCATATTTTCCTAAAACAATATTATAAATAACTTAAAAAACATTTCATTAAGTTAAAAAGACTACATTGAAAACCTTAATTTTTAAAATAATTATAATTTTTTAATCCTTGAAAATAAATGAAGGTAATGATAATAAATGTGAACATGAATATTAAAAAATATATATAAGAGTAATGGAATACCTTACTTATTCGTATAGAAAATTAACATTTATTTTTAAAATGAATAAAATAAAGTGGGAATATGAATTAAAGTTAAAAAAATTAATACTTTAAGAGAAATAATTATTAATAAAAATTGTTATAAAATAGGAAAAATGAATTTATATAGTAAACATTAACATTGTGATTCTTTTCACAGTTTTGTAAAGAAAGTAAAAAAATCAACTATGAGAAAAACATTAATATTTTAATTTTATACTTTTTTAAATAAATAAAAAATTTGTTTAAAATGAACATAAACAATCATTGATGTATATAGAAGAATATTCTTGAAACAATAGAAAGAAATTAGACATGGAGGATAAATATTTTCAACTGTAAAAAAGAGGTATGGTCAAATCAACATACATGTAACCTTTTGGTTGACTTGTGAACCAAAGGGAAGTGAAAGGGTAATAAGACATGAAAACTCTAATTATTAAAATTAGAGAATAAAATATAAGGGGTTTAAGAGTGAATATCATAAATTTTATTTAGATCAAAACATAGGCATAAACAATATCGAATATTAAGTGAGATGAGAAAGAAAACCCTTATGAACAAAGTAAGGTTAGAACTATAAATCCATAAAGAAGGAAAGGAGATAAAAAATCATAAAAAATAAAATTAAAATAGTAATATACACATTCAAGAACTTGTATTTAATTCATATAATAGAAAATATACAATGAAGGATAATATTATAAATGAGTGGGGACTTGGAAAGGAAACCCTTTCCTTGAATGTATTAAGTGAAGTAAGAATATATCTAAGAAAATATTATGTGAAATAAATATAAATACACATATAAAAATTATAAATAAAACATCAAACAATACGAGGTTATAATTCACATAATATTTTAATAAATAATCAATGAAGGATGGATATAACTCAATGAAAGATAATTGAGCTATGAATCATCTAATAAGTTTGGTAATGAATGAAAATTATATGGGTAATTATCATGAAATAAACTTTTAAATAACATAAAAAGTGTATTTAGGATAAAATAATTCAATGGATAGTAAGTGCATATTTTCAATGAAAAATTGGCACATAATTTGAAATATGTCTCAAGGAATGTAAGTTGAGACAAAGAATAGTTTCCTTGGATTCTCGCTTAGTCAAACGTGCTCCAAAAGCTAGTATAATAAACTAAAATCACTAAAAATTTATTTTAATGCATTATTAATTTATATTTTTTATTTAAATTTATTATCATTTTCCAATCATTTATCATATTGTCTTTACTCACATCGACCACTTGTGGTTGTTGAGACATTTTCTCCAAAACTACTTTGATATGTTGAACATGGTCAAAAGGTGTTATAAAATAGTTCTATAATATCTATTATTATATATTTTTAGAGTATTTATCATTCCATTAGATAAAAATTTATACATGTCAACTGATTAGCTAAGATAGAATTAAATTATGAAATATATATTGGTATGCTTGTTTTAGGTGGTTATAATTACAATGATCATTTATTGTTAATATCATTAATATAAGGGAAAAATTATCTTTAAATAATATTAATAATTCCCTAAGTATCATATTTATTAATTAAATACAATTTTATAACCATCCATGTAAGTAAATGATGAAAAATAAATATGTTGTCCATGGTGGCGGTGAACTGACCATAATACATGTTGGGTTTTCATTTTTCTAATGGATGAGAGGAAGGTAGATAATAATGGATATTGAATTAACATAATAGAATTTAAGTATACTAATGATACTATTTCCATTCTTTTAGTATGAATAGAATATATTTTTGAGAAATTATAATCATAAAAATTTAAAGGAATAGAAATGAAAAAGTTATTCTGAGTTCTTACCTTACTCTTTGGGATAAATCCTTTGAAAATTGGATCATTCCTTTAAAGGGTGGTATTTAAATGATATTTAAACCTATAGGAAACTTATATGAGTTTTGGTAAATATTCTTGGTCTATTTTTGTTGATTTAATAAGATTTATGTGTGAGGATTAATAAGGTGGTGAAGGGGTCTTTTTATAAATGAGTGGGGTGATTTTTTTTAAATATTAATTTCAAAATATAAAAAGGACTTTCATATTCAATTAAAGTGTATTAAAAATTGATAAATAGTGGGTATAAGATAATTTAATTACTTTAAATCCTTAATCCACCCATTTAGAGGTGTTGTTTTTTGATATTTTTTGACTTTACCTCTTGATTTAACACTTTTACCTCATTTTAACATTAACTATAGTGACTATTATTACCTAGTGAACATATTTTTATGACATAAAATTAAATTAACCTTATTACCTAATTTTTATTATAATAATATCAAATATAAAATACATTTATTAAATTCAATTTATAACAACCCTGTTTTTATTACACACTTAACCATGATTTATTACATAAAACCTTCACTTGATAAAACATAGAAGATCGAGAGGTATAGTGTCTTTAGGGATTAGGAACATTACATAACAAATTAAAGCATAGAACACAACATCTTATTGAAATCTTCCTTTACATGACCATTACATTCCCTCATACTTAGCATTGCATGGGATAACCTGAGGACATGCATACGAAAATGGTGAGCTATAAAGCCCAGTATGGGAATAAATGTGGAATAACATGAGGAATAAAATACATGTTAAACAATAGGAATATCAATGGATAACAAGAGAAACATGAACATAAAGTCATGATAAAGCATGATAATCATAACATGGAAATGTGGCAACAACACTTAACATGGAATTAGCATGAGCCAAGGCTCATTGCACATGGAGCATGAGTAAAACCTCATTGCACATGAAGCATGAGTAAAACATCATTTCAATTGAATTAGAATGATTCAACACCAATTTCACATGACGTATCATGATACTATACTTTACCCAATTCATTGGAGCGCTATTAGGGCACACCCTTCTTAATCATTTCATTTCATGCATAAGTATGCCACATAGATCATACAACATGGATTCATTAACATCATAATTCATTTCATGAATAAGAGATGTGTAATACATAAATTTAATTCCTCAATAAACAAGTACATGTGCATAAAGGTGAATACCCTTGATAGAGGAGTGAGTATGGTATTCACTACACAATGATTTTGGCATGGAATTTTTGGTGTAATTTCAGCAACATAACGACATCAAATAGAAATTCGTAAAAAAGGTTTGATGAGATTGAAATGGGTATATCATCATTTATACATTAAATGGACAATAAGGGGATCATGGGACATAATATACCAACATATGGAATGAAATTTAGATTCATAGTATAAAAGAATTTCTTGAATGTAAATGAGGAGAGAGAAATTCCTTAAGAAATTTCGGCATGGTAATGGGTGTACATGAGAGGAATTAATGAGAGATAAATGGGATATCTCATTATCAAACATGATGATGGAAGTATATGAGAGGTGAGAAATCATACCCCAAAATTTTTAATTTAAAGAAAAATGATATAACAATATAAAGAAACTTGGAAAACATTTAGAAAGGAAGAAATTCTTTACTTGGAAGTGTGATCCCAAAGGCTTGAGAGAGGCTTCTTGGGAGCTTGGGGCACCTTGGGAGGATTCTTGAGAGAGGAGGGAAGGAATGGGATGAACTCAAAATGCTTTTAGTTAAGAGGAAGTGGGATCTTGGGTGGGTTTATATAGGAAATGAGAGGGAATTCTTTATTATTTAGGTTTGGGACACCACACATTAAACTAATCAAAAACACAAACCATCCCATGGTTTTTTCCCATGGTTTTTTCCAAAGGGGAGTGGAAAACAATATTTTATAAGGAAAATGGACTAAATTCTTAAAATAATATGGTTTCTTATGTGAAGGTGAGTCACACTCTCAAGGAAAACAATTTAAAATGACAAAATGTTTTTTTAAGATTTGAAGGGTCCACTTAAGCTTTGTAAAATAAATAAAACAAACCCAAAATCAAATTATTTTAATATTAAAAAATATATTGGCTAAACATAATGTTTATTGTATTTTATTACATCACTATTGGGTCATTATGATGTCATAAAGCACATTATATGTTTAAACAGTATTTAATTTTTACCCAAAAATTCGACTGTCTCAGAAAATTATGAAAAATTCACAGTTGGATAATTTCGATGTCCTGATTTAAAAAATAATATTCATTTTATCTAAATAATTTTCTAAATATGTGAATTTTTAATTTTAAAATAAAAACCGACATTTATCGAAAATTCATGGGTTTTGACAAAAATAGCTTTCAAACCTTAATAAAAATAATAATTGCATTCATAAAATTATACGATCATTTATATTCAATAAAATTAATTTAATAATAATAATAATATTTTATTAAAATATTATTTAAATTAAAAATCCATTAATTCATCAAAATAGATTTCTTAGTATGAATATTAACTAAAAATACTATTTGTGCTTTAAAAACTATTTACAAAGTAACAATAATAAAAAGAATGTATATTCTTTATACAAGAGTAATGTACATAATCGTAGTACTAGGATCTTGTTACATAACCCCTTAAAACACCCGTATAAGACTGATGGGTAAGGTGTGCGATGGTGATAGACTCTTGGGGTGGCTCAGATAACATTGCTTAGGTGGTAATCTCTATCAACTTCCACTTCTCCCTTAAGCAGTTCCGTTCAAGCTTAACATGTTTAAGATTAGCTTGGGCTTAGTCAAGAGCGAAGCTCAATGACACCACCTCATTTCTGAGCTCTAATAAATGGGATTCGTATAGGGAAAGTCTATTAGATGATGGCATCACTTATTTGTTCCTAGTAAATTGAATTTATTAAAGCCCTATATTTATACTAATCATGTGATCACTGTTCAATGACCATATTAGCAACAATCACAATTCTTAAAGGTATTTTAAAATCCAAAACATAGAACCAAATAAGTGCATACATTTTACATAACCACAAGAAGACATTTAAATATACCAAGAGGAATTTTCATTAATGAATTTTTGGGTCGTTACACAATTTCTAATGGTGATAAAAATTAACTTCAATATAAGTATACATAACACAATAAAAACAATTTTTAGAAACATGTATTATTAAAGATAAAAATACTTATTTGGACAAAATATTATCTATATAATTAATACCCATGATATTTATCGTATTATTATTAAATAAAATACGGTTATTTGGATTTTAAAAAATAAAAATTGAATGGAATATTTTGAATAATTAATTAAAGGAAAATGTACAAAAACTATTTTTTTCTAAAAAAAATATAACTTCGGTTCCATAATTTCAATCATAGGTTTATAATTTCAAGATATTATTTTAATATGATTCATTTTACTCTTTAAATATATATTTGGTCTAGAAAAATATTTCAGAATTTTTTATTTTATGTTTATATCATGATGATGTCATAAAAGTTACTATATTTGTAAAAACTATATTTTGTAACATTAACCAAAAAATCAACCTTTTTAGAAAAATAAAAAAAATTCAACCTAATCTAATACTAACATGATAAATCCAAAAAAATATCATTTTATCAAATTTAAATTCAAAATTTTATTAATTTAATATTTAAATGAAAGTATATAATATAATGAAAAACTATTTTTGTTAAAAAATGACTCTAAAATTTAAGTGTTCTTTATCTTATTTAATATAAAATACTAATTAAATGAGTGTTAATTTGTTTTAAAATTGGAAAATTTTATTGTATTAATACATTAAAATTGATAAATTTTATTTAAGATAAATATACACAACACTTTAAAAATAGTTTTTAAAAAAAATATTACTTTTTAATATTAATTAATTTTAATCACATCCATAATTTATTAATCTTATACCTTTAAATTTCCATTAATTAATTTGTATTAGAACACATAAAATATAATAATAGTAATAATATGTAAGAAATTATAATGTATTTTTTTATAATAAATCATTTTCATTAATTATTTTATTTGTGTTTATTGAATATTTTACACTTCTTATAATTTTATTAATGATATTTCACATTTTATTCTCATGATGTATTGATGTTCGTATTAAATTTTAATAAGATACACCATAGTTTGTGTTAGTTTAGTGCTTCATGTGATATAATCTATTTAACATAGTATTTTTTAAGGGATACTACATTTTAAAATATCAAGGTTTTACATTCTACCCGTCTAAATAAATTACTTTCTCACAATTTTAATTCATCACATTGATGGAAATATATGAGGGTATTCTTATCATAGTCATGAATTGTGATATAATTTCAAATTATAAATCAACCTCACTATCTTTAATAATACTAAAAATATCCATTTCTTTCATAATAGGCATATATTTATATTTTCATTTATCAGAACTATTTATGCCAAATATAATGTAAAATACATAGTTGTTTCTAGAGACATGCCTTTCCCAGCTTTATTTTCATGATCCAATACCCAATAAAATGCTAATACCAATTTTTTTATGATTATATCTGTAAATATATTAATATGTAAAATTAATCATAAGTGACTTATCCTTTGAAACCTTCATTTCAACCCAAGATATAATCGGTTCAAATATAATTTGAAACTATGACTCTTTAAATCCAAAATATAATTAACTAAATTTTTTCAAGAACCTTTTTACTATATACAAAACTAAAAAACCATGGAATACTATGATCTATGAAATCATCTTTCCCATTATACCCAAACAATATAAAATTGTATATTAGTCAATATAACTTAATTATATATACTCTCAAAAAGATATTAGTCATTTTAAAAAATGAACTGAATTTCATTGACATCAAATTAATCTTCAATACCCAAGGTTATCTCATTTTATATTCCCAAAATCAATTAACCCTTTTTCCCAATTAAGAATAATTACCTCAACATCAGATCACTTACCAAACATAAGGTCTATCTATACCTCAATCATTTATTCATCATGAAACCTAATAAACATTTCCCAATGTAACGACCTGACCTGAGAGCCACTAAATGGTGCCTCGAACTTGTGGGTCACATGGCCTCAAGCGTTCCCCCCTATATGCTAGAGGCTACCGACTAGAAGTTACCTAACGTATATATATATATATATATATATATTAATACTCATCTATTATAGTATATTTTTATTACAAGTTTTGATCATGGTATTGTCCTATATTTTGTTCATTTACTCCATTTATTATTAAACCTACACACTGTTATAATTCATATGTAGAAGCTAGATTTGTTATAGAAACTGTTGGTGGTGGCCTTATGAGTTTATCTCACACCCTATTCAATTCATGAATAGTCCTCAGGCAGATTATATGGATGTATGTAGGGAAATGGGAAAGTGTTTAGTTGCTGATGGTTGATTGATTATAGAATGGGGGCGGGGGAGAATAAGACCGAGAAGTGGCCTATGATGCTATCTAGAGATATAATTTTAGTCTTTTTTGTTATTTTTATAAACCTATATGAATGGGTACTTGTTACCATGTTTGCCATTTTTTTTGGTTTAGAGACATGGGATCACATAACTTTATATTTGGTTCTGGATATTACAATTGATGGATTATTTATTATTATCATTTGGATATTGTATTTCTACTGTTCTAGATGTCATTTATTATGTATTTGATATTATCTAATTATTAAACTACTATTCTACTCTTATTATGAGGGTATAGTCTCCCAAATGTACAACCATGCACCATCACTACAAGTTGGAAGCCTTTGGAACATGGGGATGCATGCTTGAGGCCATGTGACCCACCTATTTGGGGTGCTTTTTATTGGATCCTAGTTCAGGATGTTAAAAATTGGTATCAGATGTTTGTTTTCATTGCCTTTAATTTTTGGGATTGTAAAAATGGGACTAGGATATCTCGTTAGTTGGTAATGAGCCTGTTCTTGGCAGTAGGTAACCCATATATGGGGAAAAACAAATTTCCAGGGATGTGATATGATGTTATGATTTAAGTCTATTATAGTTGATTTGATTCCACTTTTGGGTGAAACACATGATATGCGATGATATTATTATTAAAATATTGGATTACATTTTATCCTTGACCTGATACAGTAAGGAATCATTGATCACGCATCATTTTAGGTACCTTATAGGATGAATATGTCATGTATTATTCCATTCCATGTAGGTTGTGTTGCCTGACTGCATGATACTTGTTGTATGTTCCTTGGGTGATATATTTTTTATGACACCAACATTTATATAGGAAAAAAGAGATTAAATAATGGATTATTAAAGTGTTTAAATCAACCTAAATGGTCTTTCCTGTATATTTTGATGATGGAAAGTTAACTAACCAATTATCACATGTTTGAGTTATGTAACTGGGGTTAAATAGTCTTGAAAATTATTTGATTTTAAATACATGAATTTCATTTGAAATTTAAAGAGTGTATATAAATTTATAAATTGGGAATGATGATTAATTTTGTAAAATCGTCTTATTCTACAGGTCATATTCTGCTGTCAAATGTAAAGGTCTAGACAGAGTTAAATGAACTACCAATTGAAATTTATAAAGCATGTACTGGTATACATTTGGAATGGCACATTAGTTAACTGGTCTATTATGTAAATGAAAAAAATGATGAATCTTAAATTATAAGATGAACTCCAGTATATGGGAATTCCAATTGAAAATTAAAGGGTTTTTTCCTCTATAAATTTCAATTTATAGTCCATATACCGGGCCCCTTATAGTAAAACAAAGAGCTTGACCCAGAACCAACCTTAGTAGTGGGAAGTAGGTAGTGTCTCTTGTGATCTTTATAATTGTTCCTATCACTCAAACCTAGAATTTTGAGTAGGCATAGGGGTGTGATTTTTTATAGGAAGTCTTTTACCTATCCTATTGTTGTGTTTGTGACCTTACCATTAAAAAATCCTTTATTGAGGCATGTGCTAGGTATTTTTAAAACTATGAAACCACAACGTCTTCATGTCGGGCGCCAGGAGGGTGATGACGACCATGCTCTAGAGGTGTTTAGACCTGATCCACTAGTGTTACATCTAGTAGTGACCCATGTCGAACCTCATGATATCCTTGATGTGGGTGATGATGCTTGGTTTCAAGGGTGATTCTTATGGCTAATTTAGAATATATAGGGAGCTATGTGACTCTCCTCTTACATGGAAAATTTGACATGGGAGTTCCAGTAATTGTATCCACCCATGTTTTTATTGTATGGAGGTCCTCAGGCTCTAGAGTCATCATTGGAGGCCACTGTGACTATCTTCAATAACCTTAAGACACCTCCAGAGAGGAGAGTGAAACTCACTACATATATGCTTCTAGATAATGAAAAGTGATGGTGGGATGTTATCACCTAGTAAAATCATCATCAGGGTATAGCCTAGGCTAGTTTTAATATAGTTTTCCATGAATATTTATTCCTTATGACCTGAGAGAATATCATACCAGGGAGTTCATGAACCTGTAGTAGGGTTCTATGTCCTTAATATATTACTTATCTTGTTTTTTAAAGCTTCATCTATTTTCACTTATCTATACTATTGATATCCAGTGACAGAGATATGTTTTAAGGATGTGCTTAAGAATCCAATTCATTTTTAGGTGAATGTTTTCTAGTTTAATACCATATTTGATATACTAAACTAGGATCTTATTACTAAACATAAACCAAGGGAAACAGGATGTCCATATCAAAGTAGACCAACATCACGACCTATTAGTGCAGTATCGGGTGGAAGGAAGCATCACTTAAAGACCTATCATGAGGTTAGTACCAGTTAGAGTGAATGTACTGGTAGTTATTTAGTATTTCATCAGTGCAAGAAGTAGGGGAACATGAAACCTCAGTGTTAGAGGGGGTTAGTTGAGTACCAATCCTATGGTAGGATTGGACATTTACAGTTGTTTTTCAGAATCTTCCCTCTAGTGGATAGTGAGAGAGGATCAAAAATAACTCCAATTCTTGTAGTGGGATCAACCGCTCTATATCAAGTAGGGAGTGGGAGTTCTATTGGATGATCTGGACAAGGAGGTGGTCATGGATGGGGAAGAAAGACACTAGTTGAACAACGTCAATTAAGTGGGTTTTCTCTGGGAATTCATGTTGAATCTCAAGGCCATGGAGCAATCCATGATTTTTTTGTGCACCATGTTTTGGGGTATAAAAGTCCTAGAACTTTTATAGTTCAAGGTTTGATTTTAGTATCATCTACCTTGGTGTCTTTTTTTTTTGATATAGGGTCTTCAAATTCTTTTATCTCTGAGTCTATCATGGAAATCATCACACTCAAGATTCAGTACTTATGTGTGGTGATGAACCTTGAAACCCATTTGGGTATTTGTTTTGAGGGTGTACACCAAAGTAGGGAGTGCCTCATTAGGATATGCAGCTATTGTTTCCTATGGAACTTCTTATTCCTTGAGATAAATGATTTCAACATTATTCTCAAGATTTACTAGTTAGTTCCTTATCATGACTACATGGATCACTATCATTAGAGGGTTTTGTTTACATCACCAGAGGGTGGTACTTATATTCCTACGGGAGAGTGGGATGTCTATGAACGTAGAGATGGACTAGGGAATCATGGGTTGAGTGGTGTGACATCCCATATTGCTAGTATTTACATGGATGATTAGGGATACATAAATCTTATTTACCTCATGTAGTAGATCATTTCAAGGATGTATTTCCACATGACTTTTCTAGTTTACCTTATGAGATAGAGGTGATGTTCTCCATTGAGATTTTTCCCAGAGCAACACCATTATCCATTCCTCCTTACAAGATGACCACTACATAGTTGTAGGATCCCAAGAGAAAACTAGAGTACTTTGAAGCTAAGGGTTTTATACAACACAATACTTCTCCTTAGGGTTTACCATTACTTTCCTCCAAGATGGTGGATAGAAACCTCAGGCTTTGTGTGGATTACCAGAAGTTTAATCAGCTGAACATGAAGAACCAGTATCTATTGCCTCATATAGATGACCTATTCAATTAGCTATGAGGATCTAGAGTGTTTTCAAAGAGCTATTAGGATAAATATATCATTGGGTATCTGTTAGACCTTTGGAAATACCTTGTACAACATTCCATTGTAGTTGTAGTCTTAATGAGTATCTAGTTATGTAGTTTAGTCTCACAAGTGCGATAGAACTTTTCATAGCTATGATGAATCAACTTTTCTTCCTGTATTTGTATTCATTTGTGGTTGTCTTTGTGGATGACATATTGGTGTATTATCATACTCAACATGACCATGCCAAACATATTGATATCATTCTAAATACACTAAGAGAGCACTATCTGTATGCTAATATCTTTAAATACCACTTTTGGATTGATAAAGTGAACTTCTTGGGATATATTATCTTTGAGGTAGGAGTATCAGTTGACCTAGGAAGGTGAGATCTATAGTTACCTAGGATAATCCTATGAAATTATTTTTCATACACAGTTTTCTGGAGATGGATGCTTATAGGAATTTTATACAATACTTCTCATTCCTAACAACACCTCTTATGGGATTGACTAAGAAAGGTGTGAAATTACAATGGTCATAAGCCTATGAGACATCCTTTTAGGATCCGAAAGGGAGATTGACCTCAAAGTTGATCGGTATTCTTCTAGAGTTGGGAAGAAGCTATACAATCTATTGTGATGCATCAGGTATCAGTCAAGGAGAAATTGTGATGTAGGAATATCGAGTCATGGAATATAGGTCTCATCAATTGATGAAAAATGAGAGGAATTAACCAACCCATGATCCAGAGTTAGTATTTGTGGTTCACACTTTGTATTTTTGGATGCATTACCTATTGGGATAATGTTTTTTGGTGTTTTCAGACCACAAAACCTTAGGTAGATTTTCAAATAGTGTGATTTGAACCTTAGGTAGATAAGGTGGGTTGAATACCTGCAACAATTTGATTTTGATTTTTCCTATACACTAGGGAAAGGAAATGCTGTAGAGAATTCTCTAAGATGAAGGACTCAAACCTAGATAGATTTGGAGTCCAATAGTGAGTGGTAGATTATGGCCATATTTTTGAGATACATTTGGAGGTTCAAGACCATCATGGATAGTCTATAATTAAATCATTAACATTGACTTATTCACTTCTAGAGAGAGTGATGATAATGAAGTTATCAGATCCAGAGGGCCTAGTCCTAAGGGAGAGGGTTTCAGGAGATGATCCACCACTGGGTTGGATTATTGATTAGGATGACATCTTGATCATTCATAGATGTGTTTTGGTTTCTATAGACATTTGAGAGGAATTGATATGAGATTCTCATGATTATTACTGTGAAGTGAACCCTGGGATTACATATATATATATATATATATTGATCTATGTCGCTAGTATTTTTGGACTAGTATGAAAAGGGAGATAATAGGTTTTGTTATTCAATGTTACACCTATCAGTAAGTGAAGGAAGAACACCAATGACCAACATGGCTTTTATAGCCATTTACCAATCCTCAATGGACATGAGATGATTTGAAGATGTATTTTGTTACTGTATTACTGATATCCTCTCAAGGAAGTGATACAGTATGGGTGATTATTGATAGGATCACAAAGTCCACTCACTTATTACCTTTCAGAGAGAACTTCTTAGTGGATGAGCTAGGAAGACTGTATGTCCATGAGATTTTATCACTACAGTGGGTCCCTCATACTATTGTTTCTGATAGGTATTCTCATTTCACATAGAGGTTCTGGAAGGGGTAACATAATGCTTTGAGTATTTAGGGTATTTTGAGCATATCCTTTCACTCTCAGACCAATGGACAATCATACCAGATGATACAGGTCTTAGAGGACATGCTTAAAGAATTAATCTTTATATCACAAGTTCTTGGAAGAAAATATACCTATTTTAAATTTTTTCTACAACAACAACTTCCAGGTGACCATAAATATGGGTCCTTATGAGGCCCTATATGGTAGATAGTTACATTCTCCCCTATGTTTGTTAGAGTCATGAGAGGTAGCACTACTAGGTTCTTGTCAAATTAAAGAGACTTTAGTGTTGGTTCAATTTAATTGGAAGTAGATTTATATAGCTCAGTCCGGGAATAATTTATATACCAATCATCATCATCGATCACTAGAGTTTGAGGTTGGGGATTAGGTATTCTTGCGTGTATCAACCAAATAGGGGCATCAATGATTTAGATGGAAGGTGAAGCTTTACCATTGTTTCAATGGATATTTTGAAGTTTTAGAGATAGTCGGGCCGATAGCCTATCAATTGTAGATACCTCAGAGTTTTTAGTAGATGCATGTTTTCTTTAATGTTTCATAGATTTTCTAGTACTATTCAGATCTATCTCAAATATTTCATCCCAATGAGGTTGAGTTAGAGGTAGATGTGTCCTTTGAGGAGCATCCTATCTATATTGTAGACTAGAGCACAAAGGTTCTTCAAGGACTATATATCCCTTTAGTATGGGTGATACAGTAGCCCAACCATGTATATGATGAGAATTGGTAAAGAGAGGCTGATATACATTCTTAGTGGCTAGAGTTATTCATAGATGATGTTTTACCACCTTTGGAAGGGAAAGTCCGAGACAAGTTTCTTTAAGGGGGGAAGACTATAAGATACTATATTTTTCTTAAGGTATATAACCTTTTATTTTTAGTTGGATTCCTTGCTTTTATCCTTGTAAATTTGACAAAGGATATTATGAATAAAACAAGTGTGTATGAGGCTTTTTCAAAACATAAAGCCACGAGTTTTGAAGGAAACATCTAGGCGGTATGGTTAGTAAAAACAATTAATCCTAGTCCACATGGTTAGAAAAAACCATGTGGAGCATTTTAAGGAATTGAAGAGAGCCACAAGGTTTGATAAAACCATGAAACCAAGCTACATAGTCATATGAGGCTATGGTAGAGGGTGAACATGAGTTGCACACATTTTCTCTAACAATGTGCTACAAGATATGCAGGGGGTGTCTTAGGAAAAAGTTGGAAGAAAAGTTGGAACATGGTTTGGCCAACCATGCGGCCAAAATGCGTGACCTTTAAAACATGGGTGAAATGTCCATTTTATCCCTATACCATTATAACTCACCCAATACCTTTATTTATTATTATAGTGGAAGACAACCTCCTTCTCCTCCCATTGAGCTCTCTCAATCCTAAATTTATACTTTGATCCTATTCATCTGTCCTAACTATGAATCTCTCACCATTAGCCTTATTGGTTACGTATCAAGCGTTTGTCTGTTTTTTGTTTTCTTCTATTCAAGACCAATCCAAATGCCTCTACTAGATGAGTGTCCTACCATAGAATTAATGTAGGTGGTCTATACCCCTTTCTTAAGGTTTTTTTATCTATTTAACTATCACCATTTTTCTATATACTGGACCTTTCAGTCATTACTTCTAAATAAAATGATAAGATTTAATGTAATTATCTAATCTGATTTGGGTCTCCCTTATAGCACCTAATCATGGTTGGAGGTTTTCAACCTCAACTCAATCCATTGATGTGGTGTGTTCCATTATTTTATCTATGTTATTCCACCCCTTTTTGGTGTGTAATCTTGACATACTAGCAATGGGAGACTCTATGAAGTAATTTACATAGTTGGAGAGGATAATGAATCCTAATCCATGTTATTAAATTCTATTAAAAATGATTAAATGGTTGGATAAATTATAATTTTTTTTGGGTATAGAAACTAAAATGGCCCTTGTCATATTATTATTATTACCAGATTGATGCCAGATATCACAGTATAGCACCAGTTATTTATGATGGTATGGTAGATGTTGTATAATGGTATGTAACCGACTAGGGGATCAAGTTGTGGAACTTATGACCTATAAGAATGATTAATTATGGTATGAAACTAACTAGGGGATCAAGGTATGGAACCTGTGACCCCTAGGTATGATTATTTATGGTATGAAACTAATGAAGATGATTGAGGTATGGCACCTACAAGTTTTGTATACATTCAAATCTCTAGATACATGTCACCATAGTTATAAGACTTGAGACCTAGCCCATGTAGGTCTGTTACTATTTCCACATGTGGAATATTCTGATCTAGCAATTACCTATTGTTAAAACTATATATATATATATATGATCATCTATTACAACCTATTTTTATTACAAATTTTGATCATAGAATTTTCATATCTATTGTTAATTTTCACCTTTTCTTGTTATACCTACACATAGTTATAGTTCATATGCATAAGCTAGATTTTTTATAGACACTGTTGGTGGTGGCCTACTAAGTTTATCTCGCACCCTATCATGGTCACTGATGGTACACGATAAGATTATATGGATGTAGGTAGGGACAAGGGAAAGTGCCTAGTTTCTGATGCTTGATTGATTATAGCATGGTATCAGGGGAGCACATGACTAGGCTATGACTCATGATGTAATCTAGAGATATTATTTTGGTCCTTTTGGTTCTTTTGATATACTTGTATGCATGTGTACCTGTAGCCATGTTTTCCTTATTTTTTTGGTTTAGAGACATGACATCACATCATTTTGTATATGGTTTCATATATTTCCATAAATAGATTTTTTATTATTATCATTTGGATTTTGTACTTCCATTGTTCTATGTTCCATTTATTATGTACTTTCTATTATCTAATTATTACATTGTTATGTTACTCTGATTATGAGGGTATAGTCTCCCTACTATACCACCAAAGACTCTCAATACTAGTTTTTAACCTCTAGTGTATGAGGAGGCATTCTTAAGGCAATATTATCCACCAGCTTAGAGAATCGATTAATTGCTCCTGAATCTAGCCATTAAATACAAAATATCATTATTCATCACAAATCCATTCATATAAGACCTTAAAATGGTATATATACCTTAAAAAATATGATAAACCTTAAACGTGTCAACTCAAGATGGTATCCACAACTCTTAAATTATCCTTATCTGTTAAAATCATAAATATTAAAGTTATCTAAACCTTAATTTGATACAAACTGAGATTCCTCAGACCCACACTCCGAGATCTAGTGCTAAAAAAAGTCTTTACATACTGACATTGATACCAATTGAAATGATCCAAACAAAAACATTCATAATTACAATATCAATAAAAAATATTGCACCACATACATACCCAAGACATTTTTTGGTTTAAAGTTTTTGGCAATTAAGAAAATTACCATTAACTAACAAAAATAATATCTTCCCCATAAAATGGAAATTTTCCCCACTAAACCAAGGATTCCTTATTTTATAATAAGTATTCAATATCTTCAAGAAAAATATTCACACTTGAAAGACACCTAAATATTTCTTACTAAATAATCTTCTTTATAATAAAGATAAATGGAAACATAAGAAGGGTGATATCAAATTATCTGTAGGGTTAACCAAGAGTGATATCAATCAAATATTTTAATTGATCATAAGATAATCATGTGGGTATTATAACTTAATATAGGTATATAAAAAATAATAAGGAAATAATGACTAATAAAACAAGGATCATAAGTCATGAAAATAATGTAAGTATTTATGCCAAAAGAAGTAGATTTAATAGGATCATGGAAAAATAATAATTTGGAAATAATATTAAAAATGACAACATAAACATAAGTCAAGGCTCAATGTTAAGATAACATAACATAGTGGAAAAAACTCCATAATGGATTAGGTTTACTCCCTGGTCCCTTACATATCATCCATTGAGATATGAAACATTACCCAATGCATTTGAGGGATGTATAATTATATTCACACCCATAACATCATAATTTGTTCATGCGTATTTGTTCCATATAAGAAAACATTTATATTTTCATAAAATTATAATTATCATGAGAAAAAATAAGTCTCCAAATTATTTCCACAAAACATTATCACTTTTCATCCATAGAAATAATATGGATAGTATTAATATATCATATCTTTAGTGAATCATAAGAAATATTTTGGTATGTTGACATATATGGAAAACAATTTTATTAAGATATGGGTTACTAAACTCTTTCAGATGGTATCATATAAGAAGAGATCAAGAATTAGATCATTTGATGATGCAAGATCAACATCCCAAAAGAAAACTTCATAATAGAATTTATAGGGTAATTAATGAATTATAACTCTAAAAAATATATATATTTTATAGTTTAAAGTGGAAAATAAAGTGAAATTATAAAAACAATTTTTATAAAGATTTTGTAACATAGTCATAAAATGAATCTCATAAGTCGCTTAAAAATATCCATTTCAGGGGGGGGGGGGGTGAAAAGATGGAATTGAAAACATTTATTTAAAAAGAATCAATAATATTGAAACCCATAAAATAAATTAAGTTAAAAGTAATATTTGTGAAGTGGAATATATAAATATACATAAGTGGATTGGAATCCATTTATTTATTCTTCTAAAAATTTATCATTTATTTTTAAAATTAAAAATTCACAAACAAGTGGGAATAAAGAATTAATTTGGAAAAAACATGAACACTTTAAGATGAATCCTCATTAAAAAATGGTTAAAATCAGAAAAAGGTGTTCATATGGTAAATGTTAAAAATGATATTATTTTTTCACTTTTAAAAATAAATTAAAAAAATACTAGTGTAGAAAACGTTAATAATATTTATTTTGTACCATTTTGAGGAAAGTTTAAGATAGTTTATAATTAAATTAAACAATTATTTTAGTATATAAAATAATTTATTTAAACAATAATAATAATACGCACATGTAGGAGAAATATTCTTGACCATAAATAAGAGGTATGGTGGGATCTACTCACTAGAAACATTTTAGTTGAATTGTGAACCAAAGGGGAGTGTAAGTTAAGAATACATGTAAATGACAATAATTTATAGTATATAATAAATTAAATGGATTTTAGTAGATAATATTACAAAATTTATCTAGATGGGAACTTAGTCATAAAAAATCTCTAATTAAAAAGTGAGATGAAAAAAAACCATTATGAACAAACTAAGTTATAAAAAAATACACCAGGAAAGAAAGTAAACCCTAAATTAAATAAAAATAAAATAAAAATAGTAATTTAAACATTAATGAAAATGAACATGAGTAATATAATCAAATATAAATAATTTAAGGATAATACTTGAACTGAGAAAATACTTGTAAAGGAAACCCTTTCCAAGAATGTAAAATTTGAAGTAGGAATATAATAATAAAAAGATTAAGTGAAAGAAATTTATATCCACATAAAAATGTGGAACTAAAATATTAAAAAAATTTGAGGTTATAATTCACATAATCATGGAATAACAAAACCAATAATGGAAGGATATAACTCAATGGAAGGAAATTAAGTTAATAATCAATTTATGGGTTTGGTAATGTATCAAAAGCACAAGGTAAGCTATCATGAAATAGAATTTTAATAACATGAATAAAATTTGATTTATTATAAAATAATTATTTTTATAGTAAGTAAATGATGTTAAATAAGAATATGTGAATAATTTAAAATATTTACCAATGAATGGAAATTGATAAAAATAACCATTACCTTGGATTCTTGCTAAGTTAGATATTCTCTAACATCCTATATAATAAACGATCACTAATTAATAATTTATTTAAGGACATTATTAATGTATATTTAATTTATATGGTCAATTTATTTTATACGTCATTAATTTTTTGTAATGTTTTTTCTTACATTATCCACATGGGGTTGTTTGGTCAATTTCTCCAAAACCACTTCAATATATTGAATTAGGTCAAATGAGACATAAAATAGTTCCATAATCTCCATAATTTTATATTTATATATTATTTGTTATTCTTGTGGTGTAAAATATATACGTCACAGTATATTATCCAAAATATATTCAAATTATGAAAGATGTCTCAGTATGCTCATTCTGGATAGTTAAAATTAATATGGAAATTTAGTGTTAATTTCATTAATATAATAAATAATTTATCTTTAAAAGTTAATAAACGTGTCATAAAAATAATATTTATTAATTAAATATATTTTTAGAACCATATATGTAAGGTGACATTGAAAAAATAAATACATCATTCATGGTGTCGATGAACTAACCATAATACGAGCAATAAGTTGCTTTTTCAAATTGATGGGAGGAAGGTAGATAATGGTTATTACATTAACATAATAAAATTTTAGTACAATTAAGATACTTATGTCATTATATTAGTATGGTTAGAATAGATTTGGAGAAAGTATAATAAGAAAAATTTAATGTAATTTGAATGGAAAAGTGATTAAGAGTTCTTGCATAACTCATTGAGATAACCCCTTGAATGACTGAATATTTAATTTTTATTATTCAAACACTTTTTAGGAAAAAGTGAGAAACCAAACATGACTTCATGACTTAAGACAATTAAAACGCCCTGGTATAATAGTTTAATGCCGAAAAACACCAATCCTACATAGAAGAGCCTCTACCCAGCATAAAAAACAATAATATCAGCCTCCTTCTACTCCTCATTGTCGGCTAACTTTCCCGTGCATGAGTGCACGAGCCTGGAACCAATGGCAAATCCATACCCTCTGAAACATCCAATTCTGAAGGGAAGACCTGACGAAAACCAACTTCTCTAAACCCCATCTAGATCAAAACCATGTAAGACAGATGTAGGGACCCTCAAACCTCAAACCAGATGGCCACAAAGATCATTCCACCAATTCAATGCATTCAACCAACAACTCCACCATTTCATAACATTAAACACAGTTATCAAAAACACCAAATCAAACCTAAAAGAAGTTAATTTTCATACCCCAAGGTTCATTCATAGCATCTCCATTAGATTCTTCATAGAACTAATCAATTCAACTCCTTTGTCTTCAACAACTTAGACTTAGCATCAAAATTCAAAAACAAAAGAATCCATCTCCCTTAACTAGAAACCAAAACCAGAACCGTCGCAGGACACTGATGACTTTGACCCATTCCGAAACCAAAATCAGTAATAAATGGAGATGAATAACAAGAAAAATTAACCAACATCAAAACGAGGACATCCCGAATCTCGCCAGAAGAAGACCTCACCGATATCCAGAGCCGAAGATCCCGTAGTTGCCTTCAAACCCGCACACAGAGACTAGATCTTCCCAACACACCCACAACCGACATGAAATGCGATGACACCTCAGGGAGGTGGCATATGAAGTTTGATCTATAGACCATCACCATTCCACCAAGAAACCCCATCCAACTCGAAGGATATGGTGTGAAGAAGGCAAAAAATGATGGGGTTTTCCAAGAGAGAAGATCTCGCATGACACCACCACTAGAAGACGATTCGCACCACAAATGTGCCGATCAAAATCATCAAGGAGATACCGTAGTTGATCCATGAAAGTGGAGAGGAAGGCGGCGCGGAGGAAACCCAATCATCACAATACCCCTTATGGGCTCATCCCCCCAAGATAACCCCTTTTATAATTGGATTATTCTTTTGAAGGTCTATATTTTGATGAGAAAATAACATATAATACATGGATAAGAGTTTTAGGAAAGGTATTTGGACAAAATTGTTCAATATAATAATCTTTTTTATGTGAGGTGAATTGACGCGGTGAAGGGGTCTTTTTATAAGTGAGAGGGGTGAAATTTTTGTAAATATAAATTTCATAATATAAAAAGGAATGTCTTATTTAGGTAAAATGGATCCAAAATTGACAATTAATGAGGATAAGATGATTTAATGTCTCTCATCCCCTAATCCACACATATAGAGATGGCGTTTTGTTATATTAAGCAACTTTACCTCCTCATTTAACACTTTTACCACATAATAACCATTATCATATTGAATAATGTTTTCCTAGGTAACTTTTTGTATTCTATAAATTTAAATTAACATTACTAATGAATTTTTATTATTATAACTCCAAATATTAATTTAATTTTTTTAAAATTTAGTTTCCAAAGGTGATAATAATTAAATTCTATAGAAGTGTGCATAATGCAATAAAAACAATTTTTAGACAATTTTATTCTTAAGAAAAAAATACCTATTAAGGAAAAATATTGAGAATATGATTAATACCCATGATATTTATTAGTTTATTATTAAATAAATTATGGTTACTTGGATTTAAACCAAGAAAAAACTGAACAGATTCCTGGAATAATTAATTAAAAGAAAATGTCCAAAGATACTTTATTTAGTATAAAATTTTACTTAGGTTATAAGATTTCTATAATAAGTTTATAAATTAAAAATATTGTTTCTATATAATATATTTTAATCTATAAAAAGATATATTTTTCAAGAATTTTTTTATAAATTTTTAAATCATGGTTATATCATGTTGTTTTCATAAAAGTTGGGGCGTTTGTAAAAACTTTATTTTGTACTATATACATAAAATCAACCTTTTTATAAAAATACTAAAAATTAAACCTAATATAATATTGAAATAATTAATTCAAAAATTAATTTAATTCTATATAATTAAAATTTTAAAATTTAAGAATTTAACATTTAAATAAAAACATAAAAAATAACGAAAACCATTTTTACTAAAAATGAATTTTTAAACTTTAAGTGTTAATATTATTTCCTATAAATTAAAAATTAAATGAGTGTTAATTTTTTTTTTAAATTGAAACATTTTCTTAGAATAATCCTTGAAAATTGATCACTTTTTTTAAGATAAAAAATACACAACATTTTAAAAAACGTTCTTTAATAAAAACATCCTTTTGAAATTAATTAATTTTAATCACATACTATTAATTATTTATCTTATAAGTATTAATGTTTCATAAATCAATTGGTATTATAACAAAAAAATTATTATAATATGTAATGAATTAGAATTCATGTTTCTACAATAATATATTTTGATGAATTATTACATTTTTATTTACTTGAGGCTTTACTCTTAATTTAATTTTCTTAATGTTATTTCATATTGCTATTCTCATGATTTATTAATGTTCATCATTAATTGTAAAAAAATAATCATTGATAATTTTAGTTAAGTCTTTTCTTTGATGTTATCTATTTAACATATTGTTTATTTAAGGGAAAATAAATACAAAAATCTCAAGATGTTACAACGCAAGTGTAAACAAATGGGTGGGCATGAGTTGGACCTATAAAAATATAATGTCTATTTGAATAAATATTAAGTAATGTGTTGAAATTAAAAATCACCCTATATCATAATTTAATATAAATATAACCATGAAACTACAAATTAATCACTTTTATCATGCACACAAAATAATAATATTTCATTAGAGAAGACTAAAAATTTGTTATCACATAAATTAAATGATTTCCCTCCTAATAATTCACCCAAGATTCTTGGATCATAATATTACGGAGAAAATACATGTATCAACCTATCATTGATGTTTTTGAGGTAATACATATATCTAAATCTAGAAGTTCTATAAATGTTTAGATAGTATAATAAATACATATCCCCATGGATAAAGTTGTATACCACGATACTTGAGGAAATAAAAATCTTTAAGGATATAGTTGTATATATGGTCCTTCTAATACTAGTGTTGTGGGTATGGGAAGAGGGATTATTTAATTCATTTTCATCCACCTTGATCCCTAGCCTTGCCCAAATTTACATAAGTTTTTAGGGTTAAGCAATTACTTGTAGTTTAACTTGGGTTATCGAATCCTCAAAGACCTAAGAAAGAACCTACAAACACATAAATTATATGGACTGTTTTTGGATATGAAGTGGCCAACTTTGGGTTGATTTTAGATGGTTTTAAGTCAAATCTAAGAGACTTAATTGAATTAAATCTAAAATAATGAGTTGATCCTAGGTTATCACTTGGGGTGGATTGGATGCATTCCTTTTTCAACCATTTCAATTTAGTATATTTGAGATGGGTTCATTTAAGAAGATCAAAAAACATCATCACTTAATGGTTTAATATGTAAAAACCCTAATACTAATCACCTATAAACTTGGAGGATCAATGTTTTGAGCATTACAAGGTAACAGTTTGTATTAGCACTTGAAGTGTGTGGCCTTAAATTCGACAAGGACGAAGGAGTTTAAAGATCGTTAAACAAAATTCTCAAATAAAATAAGTGATTAGACATTAATGGAGTGAGTATAATATCCAATATGTCCCCTTTATTCTCCCTTTTATCAACCCATAATTGGTTTATCCCTCTATTAATTCTATGGTTTCAATGGATGTGGGAAGTAGACTCATGTGGGAGGAATTGAATAAGTAAAAAAATAATGAAATAACGATCACTCCACCGTTGTGTGATAATTTCACAAGATTTGATGTGAATAAATTTACAAATTATGGTAGAGGTATCAACATGATATGAATAATAACATAATAATAGGGTAAGAAGAAATTTTATTAAGAAAATAAGGTGAATTAGAAAAACTTACACGTGAAAGAAAAACTCAAGGAAATAAAATCACAGCATAACATTACAATTAAACAAAGCACCGAAGATAAAAAAAATAATCCACCACCACTAACTTAAATAATCATTTTCAAGCCTTGGGTAGGGCCTGTAATATTTAAATTCATCCCACTTGAGTATGGTAGGCTTAGGGTGGTGGAAAGTTTGTGGTATTTGATCTTTCCCACACTTTACCTGGATTGGGAGCTAACTTGCATCCACCAAACATATGTGCTGAAATGACCTTTTATATGGAAAAATTGGAGTGAGACATAGAATAATAAAATTAAGATAAGGATGTCCCCGAACTTTCTGGAAAATTTCATCCCAAAATAGTTTATGGTTTTCGAGATATGATTAAATTTGTGGGCTATTTTTCTGGGCTGTAGAATTTGGCCCAGAATTGCATCTTCAACTGGGGCCTCCTGGAACCCCATTCAAACATCCGAATTAGCTTATTCCACTTTTGAATGTAATTTTACCAATTATTTATTCTATCTACAGTTATATTTTGAGAATCATTTGGCTTTTATCTTATCCTCTATAGTCTCTTTATTGGAATGTTGTCCAGTTTACATTACCCAAAATGTGTTGGCATGAAATCCCACTTTGATCATCCTACAATGTGAATTTTAAAGTGATCCAAAAAAATGAATTTTTCCTTATAGAATTAGAGACCTTAAAATAAAACATTAAAATAAAATAATGTTCATTTTGTGTCTTATGAGGTATTAAAATATTTAGCATATAATAATGCACTTTAAGAAGGACTTACAATCATAATGTGAAATGATGTTCAAAGTGTAAAATACACTAAAAATGGTGTTTATGAATAATGAAGCACATGAATATTAAATATATTAAAAATTAAAATTAGCCTCATTTAGTGGCTAATAACACCACCAATTTTTTTTCTGGTCCCAAACAAAATGTATCTCAAAAATATGAATTTTTAATTCCCTTTTCCAAAAACATTTTAATACACAATACTCACCAAAAGACCTCATACCAAAAAATTATGGAACCCATAAAAGTAATTTAAACCAAGCTAGGTCCAAAGGCATATCCCAATCCCAAGCCAATTCATTTATTCAAATTAATCGCCACATTTCATCCAATTTCAATTAATCATGACGAAGTATTGTGCATCACAATAGAGATGGGGGTTCATCTTTATTCGAGGGAGAAAATATGGAAGCGCTTGGTGGAATCACATTTTAATATTAAGATGAGTATTAATTTAATCTATTTCTTAAATTTAATTATGTTTTTTTGTTGCAATTTTTCCATGGTAATTTAAATTGAACTCAATCTATTCAACCCATGTAGCAAGACTTTTTCAATGGCTCCTAGGCTCAAAGACCTTAAGGCACCAAGTGAAGCTCACATACTCAGGAATCATCTCAAGTTTACAATAAAAAATTAAAATTACCATAAATAGAGGTAAAATTCCCAACTATGGGCTAGAAAACTATGGAGTCATGATCCCCAAGTGCCTAAAGCCACACATTAGGTCAATCTATTGTTCTATGTGCAATTGATTTCTTTTTGATTTTTTTGACGTATTTTTTACTGATTTTTCTAAATAATCATGTTAAAATTAAAAAGATCACCAGACCTATTCCATTTATTATGGGACCCCAAGAACTCAAAATAATACCCCATGATCAAGAGTAAAATCATTGTGCTTTTTGTTATTAAATGGATGAAAATATAAATGGTGAAAAATCACATCGGATAACCACACTTTTCAAAATCCATGCACATGAAATTAAACTTGAATTAAAATAAGAATAATGAAATGAAAAGTTATTTTATATTCAGTTTCAAATTGTGAAACATGTATTATAATGTTCAAGGTTAAAGAAAATTTTCCTTACACACATTTTTTTAGGCACACAAAAGCAATTTTTTTCTTTCTTTTCACCCCCTAACTTAGAATAACATTATCCCCAGTGTTTAAAGAAAAGAAAACTTAGAATGTAGTAGAGGAGAGGATTTAAAAGAGGAAATTAAAAATGTTAATCATGAAATAAAGTCACCTAGTGTTTGAATTTTAAGTTTGTGCTACTCTAATTTAATTCTTTGATATCCACGTCACTTATAAAGTTCCATAGTGGAACAAGGAAAAACGAACAAATAAACAAAAAAAATATATATATATATAGAAATATTTAAATAAAAAAAGTAAAATATAAGTATATATAAAAAAATTATTGAATAAGGAATCACTATAAGCCATATGTTAGTGAAAAGAGCATGACCCTGTCTCCCTTCATTCCAGAGTTCGAGTCCCCACGGCTTCGCTAGTTGTGACGGGGTTTTCCCCATGACCTATGACATGTCCTTTTAATTTTTTTAATTATAATTATTTTTTTTGTTAACCTACAATTTAATAAAAATAAAATAAAATAAACTGATGATACATTGTCTTCTGTTTAAATTTATGGGTAAGGTATTACTCAGGGATCACACCATGTGACACATATACACATGATGCTCCCCTTTAATTCCCATCCATACTCATAATAGAAGAAAAGTTCAAGAGTATAAGGTAGTATCGTATTTAGAGTTGATTGATTATGTAATTTTTTTAAATTTCAATATGATCTATTAATCCTATTAAAAAATGAAGATGATTCATAATGATTAGAAACATGAAAACCACATGTTTCCTCTCATGCAGTGATTTTGTTTAACGTCACTAGCTGGACATAGACCCCTAATTGTTCACGTATTTTCCTTATCTAAGGTTGGTTTACACAATTCTTCATCAACATCATGTTTTTTAATGGTTCATAGAATGGTTTGACTCTATGACCATTAACTTTAAAGGGTTGACCATTGGTGGGATCTTGAATTTTTATAGCCTCATGGGGGTACACCTTATACACTATGTATGGACCAGACCATTTGGACCTCAACTTTCTGAGGTGTAAATGAACTTTATAACTATACAAAAGAATATGTTTACCTGGTAAAATGTGTTTGGTTTTAATATTTCGAGATTGGTAGGCTTGTACTTTAGCTTTATTGATCCTTGAATTTTCATAAGACACCATCCTAAGTTCCTTAAGTTCATTGAGATCTAATTTTCTTTTTTAAGCCAATGAGAGGTCATAATTCATTTTATTAATTTCAAAAAAAGGCCTTATGTTCAATCTCTAATATAAAATGGAATGATATACCATAAATCTACCTATATAGGGACATTCCTAAAATGTTTTTAAATGCGGTTCGATAGGCCCAAAGAGCACCTAAGAGTTTTTTCATCCAATATTTCCTAGATAGATTAAAGTTTTCTCATGATTTTTTTGATTTATTGATTAGATAACTCATCTTGACCATTTTTATATAAGTGGTAAGAAGTGGAAACTTTGTGAGAAATTCCATACTTTTCTATGAGTGTAGAGAATGGATGATTGCAAAAATGAGTTCCACGATCACCAATGACATCCCTAGGAATTCCAAATCTAGAGAGGATGTTTTCCTTGATAAATCTAATCATAGTGTGATGATCATTGAATTTTATAGGAATAACATCAACCCATTTGAAGATATAGCTGACAACTAAAATAATATATAGATATCCCCTAGATTTTGGGAAGGGACCCATAAAATCAATTCCCCAGTAGTCAGAGATTTCAATCACTAAGAATGGAGTGAGTGGCATTTGATTCCTTTTTGTGATGGACCCTACTTTTTGACACTTAGGAAAACTTTGAAAAAATGTGTAGGAGTCCCTTGAGTGGGTGGGCCGGAAGATACCACACTTACGATCCCTAGTAGATGTTTTCTTAGAGGAAAAGTAACCTCCACACTACTCACTATGACAAAATTTAAGGATGGAAACTTTTTCAGATTCTAGGACACACCTCATAATGAAATGGTTAGGGCAGAACTTATAGAGGTATGGATCATCAAAAACATATTTTCTAACATCATAAAGTAATTTACTTCTAGCTTTATCCCCTAAGAATTTTGGAATGACACATGTAGCTAAGAAGTTGGATATATTGTCATACCAATGGTAGTCACTCACAGAGTAGAGGTGCTCATTGGGGAATTAATTAGACACAGAAAGGTGATTTGAGTTGCCTCTAAATTTCATCCTAGATATATGATAAGCCAGAACATTTTTAACACCCTTTTTATCCTTAATGGTTAAATCAAACTCTTGAAGAATAAGGAACCACCTAATCAATCTAGCCTTGGCATCTTGTTTTTAGAAAATTTATTTCATGTCTGAATGGCCAGTGAAGTCACTAATGGGTGATCCTAGGAGATAGGACCCGAATTTCTCTAAGGAAAAAACACTAGCAAGAAACTCTTTCTCAATGGTGGTGTAGTTTATTTGTGCATCATTTAAAGATTTTCTCATGTAAGAAATGTAACATGGAGGTTTATCAAACCGTTTTCCTAAGACTGCTCCTATAGAGAAGTCACTCACATTACAGATGAGCTCTAATGGAAGTTTCCAATTGGGATATTGCATGATAGGTGGAGAGATAAGAGATGAATTGAGTGTATATAATGATTTATCAAAGATTTTTATTCATAAAAATGGATCATATTTCACCAACAGGGCACAAAGTGGTCAAGAAATAGAGTTGAAATTTTTAATGAACCTTCTGTAGAAACCATAATATCCTAATAAGGACCTAAATTACTTGATAGTTTTAGTAGAAGGAAGGTGAAAAATGATATCAACCTTTGATTTATCAAATTCAATCCCTCTACTAAAGACCGAATGGCATAGAATAAGTCCATTACCATGAAATGAAAATTTTCCCAATTTAGGATGAGATTATTATCCTAGCTTCTTAACAAAAACCTTTCAGAATTTATAAGGCATCCCTAAAAATTATCCCCAAATATGGAGAAGTCATCCATGAAGACCTCTAAACAATCCCCCACCATTTTCGATAAGATCCCCATCATGCACCGCTGGAAGGTAATAGGGCCATTACATAACCCAAAGGGCATGCGCTTGAAGGAAAAATTTCCAAATGGAAAAGTGAAGGTTGTTTTTACTTGATCCTCTAAGGAGACCTTGATTTTATTATACCCTAAGAATCCATCTAGGAAACATTATAATTGATGACCCACCGCTCGCTCAAGGACTTGTTCAATGAAGGGAAAAGGGAAATGGTATTTCTTGGTACATGAGTTGAGAATCCTATAGTCAATATAGACTCTCCATCCTCTACTGACCCTTTTGGGGAGAATATCACCATCCCCATTGATGATCACAGTGATTCCATCTATCTTTGGGACAACATGAATTAGGCTTACTGACTCACTCTCAGCAATGGGGTAGATGATACCCACTTTAAGAAACTTAAGAAGTTCTTTCCTTACCACATACATAAGATTTGGATTGAATATCTACTGAGGTTGGAGACATGGTTTGGATTCAGATTCAAGAACAATCCTATGAATTACAATGAGTGGGATAATCCTAGGAATATCAGAAAGGGTCCATCTAATTGCTTTCTTATGCTTTATTAGGACACCCAAAAGTATCATATATTGATTTGATTCAAGAGAGGAAGAAATGACTACATGAAAGGCTTGATTGTCCCCTAAGAATGCATACTTGAGTGATGGAGGTAGGACCTTAAATTCAAGATTGTATTGGTTATCACTTTCCAAGGAAGGATGGAACTTTATATTGAAATCATCCTATTTTTCCAAATTTATTGATAGAATTGGTTCCTTTTGAATAGAAGCTTCAGCCACCTCATTGGCCAGATCAATGTCATGAATGGGTATGGAATCAATGTTATTGATTTCACCAATGGTATCATTGATTAGTGATTCTATAAAATCATCAATAGAGATATATGAAAGAGATTTAAGACAAGGAGACAAATTCCCCTCATGTGAAAAAAGGAAATAAATCTCTTCTTGAATTATACATCCTTCAATAATTCCTTTATGGTCCTAAAGTTCAATATCAATAATACAAATCCAATTAACCTCATGGATCTCTTCATCATCCCCAATTTTAGATTTTTTATTGTAGATATTCAGATCAAGGGTCATGTTTTAGAAGTTTATTGTCTTGTTCTCATTTATAACTCAAACGACTGAGTTGATTGTTAATAAAAAGGGATGACCAAATATTATGGGGGTTTTCTCCCTATGACCTTTGATTTGGTGATTTTCAAGGAAAATAAAGTTATATTGGTAAATGAAATTTTCAACTTTCACTAAAACATCCTTTAAGATAGCCTTAGGAACTCGAACACTTTGATCAGAAAGTTGAAGAGTGACAGATGTGGGTTGGAGTTCTTCAAGCCCTAACTGTCAATACATAGAATAAGGAATGAGGTTCACACAAGCTCATAAATCACAAAGGTATTTGAAAACTTTGGTCTCTCCTAACTCAACATTGATGTATGTACATCCTGGATCTTTAAAATTTGGAGGAATGGTCCCTTGAATGGTGGTACTGACATTAGGAGCCAAAAAGACTTGGTTTTTATGTGAAAATTTCCTTTTAAAAGTGCACAAGTCCTTAAGTTACTTTGATTAGGAAGGAATGGTTTTTATTGCATCTAGAAGGCCAATTTTCAACTTAACCTAAGAGAATATTTACCTCAAATATTCATTCAGTTATGGTTTCGATTTTTCTCTCATGCGTTGAGGGAAGGGAGCAGGTTGTTTGAGTGTTTGGTGTGGTTGTGGTTCCTTCACATTCTCATTGGGGTTTTTAGAATCTGTGGGAGGTTCTTCATCATTTTTCTATGTTGTTGATTATTTTAATCTATAATGGTTGGTTCAGGTTTCTTAATGTATTTCCCACTTCTTAAAACAGTCACTACTTTGATTTGTTCATGAGAGGTTTGTGTGTAACTTGATTCTCCCATTAAAGCTGAGGATGGTACCACCTGAGTAAAAATGGGTGCCTTAATAGTTTTAATGAATTGTAGTTTATATTTAAGGGATAATAATTATGAGTTCATTTTCTCCATTTTTTACACAACTGTTCAAGGATTGGTAAATGGATGGATTGGGAAGGGGCTTGTGCTGGTTGGTTTATCTCAGGAGGATACATTGGTTGTAGGATTGGTTGTTGAATGGGTTGCTAGATGGGTTGTTGGTATTGGATAGAAAGATGTTGGTATTGGACTTGTTTTGGTTGGAACTGGTTATGGTTTTGAAAATTTTGTGGTGGGTATGGGTTTGGTTCTTGTGGATTACTAAGTTTTTGTTTGGGTTATTGGTTATCTTTCCACCAGAATCCTGGATGGTCATTGTACCTTGGATTGAAAGTGTTTTGGTACTGCGTCTTTTGAAAGTTCAAGGCATTGACCACTACTAGTGTCCCTCATAAAAGAACATCTTTAATGTAAGGGATGGATGGGAAGTTGTCGGTCTTGTGGTTATGTTTTTTACAAATTGTGCAAACAAGGTCAACAGTTTGAATTTCATAGACCATCCTAAGATCGATCTCCTCGACCTTCCTAGGGAGTGCAGTAAGTTTTTCCTTAAGGATTTCCTCCACCATAAGTGTGTTAATTCCACCAGATTTGGGCGGATTCTCATAGTAAGGTGATTTGCACCATGTTTGGTTTTATTTGGCAAGGCTTTCTAGATACTCGTAAACATCATTTGAGGGTTTGTTTTTAAAGGTCCCATTATACATCATATCAATTAATTGTTTGTTCCTTGGGGCCAAAACTTTATAGAAAATTCTCACATGTTTAGGAATATAAAAAAATGGTATAGAAACTTTTTTAGGGTTCCTTTTAACCTCTGCCATGTTTCATAAAATGACTCCCCTTCTTTCTTAAAAAGGTTTTGGATGCTCTTTTTAAGCGCAATTGTTTTATGATGGGGGAAATATTTTTTATAGAATTATCTTTAAAATTTTCCCCAGGAGAGGATTGATATAGGTATCGGATTTTTTAACTAATTATTTTATTGATCCTTTAGTGAGAAAGGAAAGAGCACCATCTTATCTGACTCAATTTGATGCGGTGGGCACATGGTTTCAACAATGTCATTGAACTCTTTGACAAGAAGGTATGGAATTTTAGACTCCATCCCATGGAAGGTTCGAAGGTGGTTTAGGACATGAGGTTTGGATACATAGTATGCTTATCCTATGGAATCATGCCTAATGTAAGAGGGTGCATTGGTCTAGGAAGGTGTGAGGTAGTCGTTCATGGTTTGATCGACTGTATTCCCCAAGTTTGGGGCTCCCTCATTTGGATTTCCATTTTGGTTCCCACCTGAGTATATGAGTTGGTTTCTTTGAATACCCTCCATTGAAATGGGCTAAATTTTTGACTATAGAGTATTTTGGATATTAAAATCTAATTTAAAGACTTCCTTTGGTGTACTTGACTCCCCAACTCCAGGACTATCCACCCTAACTAGACGGTTTGATTGGTCATGGGTATAGGCGGACATGCGCCAAGAAAAGTGAAAAAAAGAAAGGGGAAAGATAATAAAAGTTAAGGTGATAAGAGAGAAATATGGGAGAATAGAATTAGTGTTGAGATGAATTACTTGGGTCCCCGAAAATAGTAGCAAAATTTGGTCTCGCCCAAATTTACCCAAGTTTTCAGGGTTAACCGATCTCTTGTAGTTTATCTTGGGTTGTTGAATCCTCAGAGACCTAAGAAGGAACCTACAGACACATACATTATATGGAATATTTTGTCTATGAAGTGTCCAAATTTGGGTTGATTTTATATGGTTTTAAGTGAACTCTAAGTGACTTAATTGAATTCAATATAAAAGAATGAGTTGATCCTAGGTTATCACTTGGGGTGGATTGGATGCATTCCTTTTTCAATTATTACAATTTATTATATTTGAGATGGGTTCATTTAAGAAGATCAAAAAACATCATCAGTTACTGGTTTAATACATATACACCCTAATACTAATAACCCATACACTTGTACGATCAAAGTTTTGAGTACTCCAAGGTAAAGGTTCATATTAGCACTTAAAGTGTGTAGCCTTAAATTGAACAAGGATGAATGAGTTTAAAGATCATCAAACAAAATTCCCAATTAAAAGAAGTGATTAGAAATTAATGGTGTGAGAAATAAAATCCACTACATATCTTTGATACTATCTTATATCAAACCATAAATGGGCTGTCCTTCCATTGATGATATGGTTTCAATAGAGGTGGGAAGTAGACTAATGAGGGAGGAATTGAAGAAGTTAAAAAACAATAAAATAATGATCACTCAAGCATTGTTTGATAATTTCACAAGATTTGGTGTGAATAAATTCACAACTTGAGGAAATGGTATCAACGTGATATGAATAAGAACATAATAATAGGGGAAGAATAAATTTTATTAAGAAAATAAGGTGAATTAGAACAACAAAAATGGGAAAGACAAACTCAAGGTAACAAAATCATAACATAACATTGAAATTAAACAAAGCCCCAAATATGATCAAATCCTATACCAACACTACCTTAAATAGTAATTTTTGAAGCCTTGTGTAGAGAATCTAATAGTTCAAGTCATCCCACTTGATTATGATAGGCTTAGTGTGGTGAAAAGTTTGGGGGATTTGATATTTTCCACCCTTTACCCGGATTGGGAGCCAGCTTGCATCCACCAAATAGAGGTGCCGAAATGACCTTCTAGATGGAATAATTGGAGTGGGACATAGAATAATAAAACAAAGATATGGATGTACCCTAAATTTATAAAAAATTTAATCCCAAAATAGTTTTTTTATGGGATATATGATTAAATTGGTGGGATATTTTTCTGGGCTACAGAATCTGTAATAGAATTACATCTTCAACTTGGGAGACCTGGAACTCTATTAAAAAATTTAAATTATCTTGTGAAACTGTTTAATGAAGTGTTCCCCATGATTTATTCTATCTTCAGTTCAATATTTAGAATCATTTATAATGTATATTGTCCTCTACAGTCTCTTTATTGGGATGCTATCTAGTTTACTTTCCCTAGAATGTGTTGGCATGAAAGCCCACTTTGATCATCTTCCAATGTGAATTTGAAAGTGATCCAAAATAATGAATTTTTTCTTATAGCATGGGAGACCTGAAAATAAAATATGAAAATAAAATAAATACCATTGTGTGTCTTAGTAGGTGTTCAAATATTTACCAAGTAATAGTGAACTTTAATAAGGACTTACAATCATAATGTGAAATGATGTTCAAAGTGTAAAATGCACTAAAATGGTGTTTATGAATAACGAATCACATGAATATTAAATATATTAACAATGAAATTTATCCTCATTCAGTGGATAATCAATCCCAGAACTATGGGGAGTGAAGAGCATCACCACTCTGGTGAATTATTAGCAATCACATTCTCATATGAAAGATGATAAAGGAAATACCCATCTCTACATATGTTATTACATATATGCTGGGGGAATTAACCATATACTCCTATATCCTAGAAATATTTTATATGTCACAACCTAGAGAAGTGGGTGAGTAGGGAGAGATATATGTAAAATTATTTACAAGTCTCTAGTTATATCATTGGGTTATAAAGGTAATGTCACATTCAACTCACTCTATATCTAGCCAGAGGTTGAGTGTAAGGTAGATCATCTCGGTATCCCATAAGAATTGATATCAATACATCATAAGATGTATAAAACATCAAGGTAAACAAGAACATAGAATAATATTCTCAATCATGAATTAGGATCCTCCTACTAGTTACAAAATACTTCCCATGTAGCAATCTAGATACTACACAATCCTCAATGGATTCCCACTTCTCAATCTCATAGAAATTAATTATAATTCATTATTAGATAAATGTTCATTATTGAATTATCCATATAGAGATATTAAAAATCATACTATAATACTTTATATAAGATCATCATAGGGTGATATATCATTCTTAATGGGTTTCAATATTCGCAGCTCATTAAAAGATTCCAACAATAATTTAATAATGATAAATGTTATTATTGATTTATTCAACTAGGCATAATAGAACCAGATTGGTATTATATCCAACACTTTGAGTCAAATATTCACCATCTTAAGTAACAAAAGTTACTACATTGCATTTTCCATCCATTCTCATAGCTCATCTAAATTTTTATCAAAAAGATTTCATTAATTTAGACATTAAAGTTCAAGTCACTATTCCCCATTATCTTACCAATAATTACATGAAATAAATTTACTAATATTGTTTACATCATGATTATATTTTATTATTTGGGGAACAACTCCTTATCAGTGACGTACCATCACTTTATCTTCCATAATGGCTGACAACATTATTTCTTACTACAAACCCATACAATTCATCCTTTTAATCTACATTTATTGGTTATAATAAATTTCAAATCATGTTATAAATGAATTCATTTATATCATTAAATTAACTATAATGATTTTATTCTTTAAAACACATCAAAATAAGGTACCAATTCTATTATGGATTTATTTTTCAATAATTTTTTTTCTTACATTGTTCATACTTTAATTAGCATTCATATAATCACTATTCATCGTCAGTAAACCACAGCATTATTTTTTTACTTCAATAGTTTATTCATAAAAATTACATTAAAATATGATTGAAATTTAAACATAATTATAGTAAAATTAACTTTAGATAAATATTTAGTTTTTGAAGATTCTCTAAGAGGAATCCTTATAAGGTTTAATGATATACTTTTATTAATAAGATTTTATATCTTATCACAACACTTTGGTTATCATCATGTACCAATCTTGATATTCCTTGGATAGTAAAATTTCAAATTTTCTTAAATAAATCTCCCCATTCAACCTTAATAATATTTCCTTATATATTATTATTATTATTTATTAATAATGATATTCACATAATCAATAAAACTATACATATTGGCCTATGAATTTATACCTCATTGAGTTTCTCATATGCATTCAGTTATTATATAGGTTTTAGTGAAAATTATTCACTTAACCACTTATTTAATCTATGATAATTTATTATTATTGAATAATAATAATTTTCACATTCAATTAATTATTATTATCTAAATTAATTTTCCAAACATCTCTCGAATTCCCCAAACATGGTTCTATAGGATCTGGGATGTAGGGAGGAGTATAACACATTTTTTATTTCTAGAAACACCGTACCACACACCCCCACATGAACTATAAATATTTTTTTATCCATAGAATACCTTGTATATAGAGACCCACTTTTTTAATTCATGATTTTTAATATTATTCCTTAAAAAAATAATACATTAATAACTTCTAAGGAACTTTTCTGGTTTAGTTTCATGGAAACTAGATTCATAATAAATTATGTATATATATCATAAAAAAACATAAAATATATTTAATCCTATTGAAATGATTCTTTAAAAACCCATCCTAAGTCACTTCATGGAATATGATTTCCTAGGGGTAGACATCAATTGAAAAGGGTGAGCATAAATCCAAATAAGGGATAAACAACGAAAATGGAACTTGGGTGATTATCATGGAAAAAATGTGGCATGACATGATATAATAATAATAATTATATTATAAATAATATGTAAATGTGTCCATAATATAAAAAATGAGACATTCATAAGCATATCACCAAGGTTCACCACCAAGATATTGTAAAAACAAATTACAAGTTTATTTACCAAGGTATTATAAGCATGTCATATATATAGATTAATTATTTTCTCAACGAATTAGATAAATATCTAGAAATAACCTTCATATATCTTAATTATTGTGTTCCATATTTAGAATAACAAAGTATTCAACTCATATAGAATAAGTAACGTGTTTCATATAAAATCATTGAGTACATAACATTTTAAAGACTTGAAATTTTCATCATTTTGAACCAACAAGAGGGGAATCCTGGTTTCATAAATTCAAATACTTAATAAATTATGTATAAGTACTTATATATGTATACCCTTGAATAAAATTCGGGTTGGGTATTCACAAGATAAAAATGAAATCATGGAAAATCAAAGAATGATTTTAGAAACATAACGAGTATATATTGTGGTATAAAGAACAAGATTAGGGATAGAGAATATAAGTCTCTCATTGATAGAATTTTTTTATAGTAATATAATTATCATAAGTGCATGATAAGATAAAATTTTTTAAATTAGAGAACTAATAATAAAGGAATTACTTGGATAAAAATGACGAGGGAGAGAATCTCTTTCTTTGAGTATAGCTTTATAAACTTAGAGGAGTGATTTATTGGGATATTAAGATGCTAAAAAAATTGTATTAGTGAGAGAATAATAGATATAAGGTCATTATAATGATCTTGGTAATTAAATTAATTGGTTTTTTACATGGGTATTTATAGAAAAGTGAGGAGAACTGTTTATTATTTTTCAAATATAGCCCCTTGTTATGGGAAATTAATTTCCCATGGTCCACCTATTATTTTGCCTCATGGTTTATTAAATGAAGAATGAGGTTTTTATTTTTTTTAGTTTGAGTACTGAAAATCATTATTATATATTTCCTTTTTCATGTAAAAATTATATTTTACAAAATAACTTTTTTAAAATCTTAATTTCCACTTTAGACTTTGGAAGGGTTTTATTGGTATGTAAAGTTATTTTAATTTATTAAAATAAATTATATTAATAAAATTAATGTTTTTATCATGTAATAAGTTTTATTAATTATTATATAATTATTAAATAATAATGAAGTCATAAAAATACCAAAAGTACAAAACTATAATTTTTTATTATTCACTGAAAAATAATGCATTTTTGAAAATTATTAAAATTTCACCCTAACCTAATTTTGATGTGATAATTTCAAATATATTTTTTTATTTTATAAAGAAATTACTAAGCATGGAAAATAAATATTATTAATAAAAATTACATATTTCCTATAAAAAATATTTTTAAAGGGAAACACATTATTTATTCACTTTAAGATTTTTTTGAATTTTATAATCTTATATGTTTTTAATCATAACAAGTATACATAGATATAATAATATACATAAATATATTTATAATTCTATTGAATTTACTTTTAAAATTGTGTTTTACAATTATATTAGATATGATTACTATTCTAATGATCACAATATAATGGCCAGGTAATGGTAAAATAATAACTGTCACATTTCCCATTACACCCAATATACACCCCACCATTTTCATACCTCAACAATCATTACATCACTTACAAAGATTTTACGCTTACCTTGATAAAATCTACATTATACTTAATGATTCTCTTTCTTTTTATAATCATCATAGAAGGAATGATTTTCATGGGAGAATTTGGACCTATAGATTTCCCATTAGTGTGTAAATTATAATTTTTTATTTATATCCATGTACTATTCTTAGGTGTTATAGGGAATATTATACCATGATTTATAACATTTTTATGTAAAATTATTTATATAGGATTCATAATAAAATAATCATTGTGAAATTTGTGTTCTTTTACTAATAAGAGAAATAAAATTTGGGTTGTTACATTATCCCCCACTCTAATAAATTTTATCCTTGAAATTTGCGTCCTTCCCCAAAAAAATTTGGGTATTTCTTCTTCATCACTTCTTTAGGCTCTAAAGTTTATTCTTCAAAATTTTGATTTATCTACAAGACTTTCATGAGCTGTGTTATCTTATTTCTCAACACTTTTTCCCTTTCATCAAGAATATGGATTGGTTCTTCTTCATATGACATGAAATGTTACTATTCAACATCATTTGTATATAGTGTATGTTTTGGGTCTGATATATAATTTTTTATTAGGGAATCAAGGAAAACATCATGAATATTGGAAAGATTTATAGGCAGTGCTAACATTTAGACAACTGATCCAATACACTCTATAATACCAAATGGTACAATATATAATGGTATCAATTTTTATTTCCTTCCAAACCACATGACCCCTTTATAAAGTGATATTTTGAGAATTACATGATCCTTGGCATGAAACTATACGTACTTCCATAAATTTTCAGTGTAACTCTTTTGTTGAAACTGATTATCCTTGATATGTTTTTGGATCACCTATATATATTTTTTAGTTTCTATCACTATATATAGTCCCAATGGGTTTTCTTCTTCAACTTCATATGAGAATGTTGGGGTTTTACACCTCTTCCCATAAAGTGATTTATAAGGATCCATTTGAATACATCTATGAAAATAATTGTTATAAGAGAATTCAAGAAGTGAAAGTTATCGATCCAAAATCACTTGAAAATCAAGTAGGCTAGAACAAAACATCTATTCCAATGTTTTAATATCACTATCATACTTTCCATAAATTTTTATATGATAGGTTATGATAAGGTTTATTTTGGTATTCATTTCCTTTTGTCGACTCATCCAAAACTTAAAAGTAAATCTTGAATAATGGAATAAAACAATGGATAGTTTTCCCCATTAAGTCTCACACCTCTTGAATATAAAGATGAAAAATATGATCAAATAATAAATACTCTTATATAATGATAAAATAGGTACAATTTTTTAGTCAATAAATGATTAACCATATAGAATTGTTTCCCATGGATTTATTATAATGGTCAGTAACAAAGTTCAGAGTGACGGTGTCCCACTTCAATACATACATATACTGAACATCATTCAGTATAATTAGAAATCTCTATTTTCATGTTATCCCAATAATAATTATCTCAAAGATCTCTATAAAATTTGGTGCTTCTAGGAAGTATGTGAACAAAGAGTTGTGGGATTTATCCATAATATATTTCTTTAACATTGTAAAATATGGGTTGCAGAACATTTTAACTAGCCTCAATACTACCTCTTGATCAAATTTGAACTCAGGAAGCTTCATATTATTCAAATAATCTGTCTTCTTTTGTATCTTATGTCCATCCCTTTATTATTTCTTGATCTTCTCCCATAATGATGGTTGATAAATCATTTGGATTAGGATTGATTATTTCCCTTATAATATGAATTCTGTGTCCATATTTACCATTTCCTTGATCAATTTATATCCTTTAATCCTCATAATTGAAAGAACCCTAGAGTTTTTCCTAATCAACCCATAAAAAACATTATTTATTTTTATTGGTCGATAATTTATAGAATAATCATTTCCCATATGAAGCTCCAACCATCACCATTATATAATATTCAGCTACTTTTTTTTGAATATATACTTTAGACTCCAGTGAATAGTCTATATAACACACTTCTTCCCATAAATATTTTTCTCACTATATTTAAGGAAAAGACAACTGCAACAAACACCAAATCATGTGTAGGATAATTATATCCAAGTGGATTTAACTATTGAGTTTCATAGGTAATCACCGTATCATTTTTTATGAGTACACATCTAATCCCATTCAAGGATTCATCCCTATAAATGAAAAATCATTCCCTATTAGAAGGTAATTTTAGAATAGGTGCAATGACCAACATATTCTTTACTTCATAGAAAATTTATTCACAATCCTTCATCCAGATAAACTGAACTTATTTTTGAGTTAAATTTCACAGTGGATTAGAAATCCATGAAATGTTTTTCACAAACCATATATATTATCCCACTAGACTAAGAAAACTAGGAATATAGTTCACAGTTATAGGATGAGGCCACTCCTCTATGACCATAATATTCAATGGATTGATTAATATTTATTCACTAGTCACAATATATACCAATAATATGACTTTTTTGTAATTAAAACTAAAATTTACTAAATTTACCAAAAACATTTTATTTCCTTATAGTTTTTAATATAACTTTTAAATGATCCTCATCCACCTCATGAATTTTGAAATATAATATAATATCATCAATAAATACCACTATATATTTATCAATGTATTTCTAACATACTCTATCCATCATATCCATAAATATTGAAGGATAATTAGTCAAGCCAAAGGGAATAATAAAGAACTCATATTGAAACATCCTGGCATGGGTACCATGGAATGGTGCCCTGAGCTGGTTGGTCACATGACCACAAGTACATGTCCCCATATGCTAGAGGCTTTTGATTAGTATTGAGTGTCTAAAATCTATCATGGAGAGACTATACCCTATTTTATCAGAGTAATACACCAATGGAAATAAATGAACAATAAAAAATGAATAACCAAATGATCTCATAACCAGAACAATACAATAACAAGACAACCTAAACTAGAAATATGATATCAAAATAAATAGAAGATATATTATGCCAAAATACATGTTCAATGTCAAAATGAAAACTCAAATTAAAGACACAAATGAAATTCCAAGAGGGTCTCAAACCACATTTGGTTCCCTCATCTATACTATGTCCTGACTCAACCACATAACATTGGGCCTTTTCGATTATCCCATCTTGCAACCATGGAATCTATTCATGTATCAATTAGGAAACCTAAGTAAGGTGTGAGTATAACTTATTAAGCCACCAACAATGGTGTCTAAGACAATATCCAATCAATAATAGTGTATATAGTTTTATAAATAAAACAAGTACAATTCATAAATAAACAATTAGCACATTATCAAATTGTTGTTTATTTAACCACATAAACTCCCCAGGTTCCCAAGGATACCAAAACCTCAATACTTATTTGTCCCACACCAAAGTCTAAACTATCCCCAAGGGATATCATGTCTTAGAATAACGCTATGACCATTCCATATCACACCTCAAATCTCATAATTCCATTGTTACAATTATAGATCTCAATTATCATATCAATTCTATTGCAACCATTCATCATTTAAATAATTAATATTCTCAATCTCATTAATTAACTCAATAGTTAATTAATATTCCCAATCTAATTAATTAACTCAAAAATTAATTAATCTTATCAATCTCATTAATTAACTCAATAGTTAATTAATATTCTCAGTATCATTAATTAACATAATAATTAATTAATCATCTCAATCTTATTAATTAACTCAACAATTAATTAATCATCTCAATTTCATTACTAATTCAACAATTAGTTCATCAAATCAATTCCCTTAATTAGTTTCCTAATTAATAAATAAAAATCTATCATCCCAATAATCCCTTAATTAATTCATCAATTAATCATTCAATTCCCAATCCCATTATCATATAATTTATTCATCAATTAATTATTCAATTTTGTAATCTCAATATCCTATAATTAATTAATCAATTATTTATTTGAATTCACAATCTCAATACCCTATAATTAATTCATTAGTTAATTATTTTGATTCAAAATCTAAATATCCTATAATCAATTCATCAATTAATTAACCCAATTTCATAATCCCAGTAACTCAATAATTATTTTAACAATTAATTATCCATATTCCAAAATCACATTATTTAATCAAATCTCCAATCCCTAAATTAAATAATCGACTGCATTAATTAATTCAATTTAGGATCTTCTAAATTGTTAAATAATATCTAGTAATTCTAAAATTACATAAAAATAATTGAAATCATGACTATGGGATTTGAATAATATACCACCTACCTCAATTTGTTGATGAATGATTTCCCAAAAAATATCCCCAAAGTTTGAGCAGCACAACAACATAGAATGAGATCTAGATCTAAAACCCTAAATCTAGATTTAACAAATCAAGATCATTCAATTCTAGATCTAGATATACAATCCTAGATCTAGATCTAATAAAAAATTAAGAACAACCCTTTCTATAGTGGGAGAAGAAACAAAGAGGAAGGAGAAACTAAGAGGGATATGATTATATTACCAAAGTGAAGATATTCAATTCAGGATTTTAATTTTGAAGAATGGAGGTTAGGAAGGCATGGAATCCATAAGGGAATCTATGAAATCATGAGAAGTCCAGTTGGTCCAATATAGGGTTGAATATGAAGTTTTTTAGTGGTTTAAATGATTTAGAATCTAATTTTTGGGTGAATAAAAAAGTCATGCATGGTTTGCTGGGAAGGGGAAAATAGTTTTCCCAAACTTTGAACCTAAACTATGTGCCTCTTTTATAGGGGATCATAGTTACTCCTAAGAGGGCACATAGTTTTAAAAACTGTGCGCAAACCATGCAATTCCCCTCTGTCAAGGGTTGCATAGTTTTCTGGGATGGGGCGAACGAATTTTTCTAACCATGTGCCAACCATGCACTACCCTATTTTTTCCATTTTTATCAAAATTTCACCCAAAAACTCCCTAAGTTAGAACCCAAATGAAAAGAGCTAAATATAAGGAAAACGTGTACCTAAAAACCAGCCCAAGTCATCTCTAGAAATGGTAGGGATCTTAAAATCTCCCCACCTTATAAAAACCCATCCTCAAGCTATACTCCCAAGTATCTCTAAGATTCTGAGTCAAAAATATTGGTCTATTGATCCCTCATATCTTCATCCCCCCAAGTTTCTTCCTGAACGCACCCATGTTTCCACAATATATGAACTATCAACACAATATTTTCTGTAAGTAATTTCTCACTATGATCTAACACACGAATCAAATTCTCCTCAAAGGATTCATCTATCTCAAGTTCAATGTCATCCACATCATTCACATGATAAGTTTCGGGGTGATACTTCTAAATTTGTAACACATAAAAAAATCACGCATAACACTGTATTTCTGAGGGAGAGCCAATCGGTTTTCCACCAACCCGATTCTCTCCACAACCTCAAACGGTCCAATGAACCTGGGCACCAACTTGCCTTCTCTCCATATCCTGTGTTGACCCAAACTTGGTGATACCCAAAGGAATACATGATCACCCTCTGTAAATTATAGGGGTAGTCTATTTTTGTTAGCACATAACTTCTTTCTACTATGATGTGTAGCCGTACATTTTTGAATAAGCTGTATCTACTCTGAAGTCTCCGAAATGAGATTCAGTCCAAAAAAATATGACTAACCTGCCTCTATCCAGCATAGAGGAAATCTTCATGGCCTACCATAAATCACCTCATATGGATCCATATAAACCATATCCCGATAACTATTTTTATAGGAAAACTCATCCAATGACATGTGATTCTCCCAATATCCACCAAAGTCTTGATTTCATGCTCGTAGCATATCCTCAAGCACCTGTATAGTACACTCCAACTACCCATATTTCTATGGGTGGAAAGTTTTACTTAGAAAAAACATTGTACCATGGTACTTCTATAATCCCTTCTATAAGCATAAATCAAAACACAAGTCATGATCTAAAATGATTGTCCATGTCACCCTGTGAAGACAGACTATCTCCCAAACATACAGTTCTCCGAATTACTCCCCTAAGAAAGTCTCCTATATAGGAAAGAAGTGTGATACCTTTTTAAAATGGTCTAAAACCAACCAAATAGCTCCATTCTTCAAAGGTTTCCTCGAGAGACCCAAAAAAAATCCATGGTAACATCATGCCACTTCTAATATGGAATGTACAATAGATTAAAAAACCTCTAGGTTAGTGATCCTCTACCTTCACGTGCTAACAAAAGTAGAATCATTTCACAAACCCTGTTATCTCCTTTTTCATGCTCTACCACCAAAATTATCATCATATTTCATGATACATTTTGGTAACACCTTGATGTACCTACCACTTCAAGGCATGAAATTATCTAATCATCTCCTGTCACATGCTTGTAGGCACAACAACTCAATTCTGAACATATATGAACTTGTCCTCATTTTTCAACCTGTCTGAAGGTGTCCCCCACCATTTAGGCTCTCCATCAAAGATAAAAATTTCATATCATCATAATTTCTATCCTTGATCCATCTAAAAAGTGTATAATCCACTAAAACTGATAGTAGAATCATTTTCTCTTGATTCTCATGAACCACCACATACATCTCATCTTGTAGAGTCATTATCTTCCACTTAGAACTAGACTCATAAAGAGACCAAGCATTCTTTTTTCTTTTTATGAATCAACAAAACTATTCCATTTCCCATACATATATGCTATTTCAAAATCAAATGAATGTATATACTCAACTGATCTATGTTTATAAAAATTCAAATCTCACTATGAGAAGATATACTTTTATATCTTGTGGTCATTAAACACTATAAAATTTTAATCCAATAGGTAATTCTTCCAATACTTCAAATCATAGTCCACCAAAACCAACTCAAGGTTGTGTGTAGGGTAATTCCATTCATGTGACCTCAACTACCAATACCCATATGCCCTAACTCAATCTACCTACATAAAAAATTCTCCAAACCATATCCTAGAAGCATCAAAATACACCATATACTCCTCACTTGGCTTGGGTATGATCAATATTGGTACCAATGTCAAGAATTTATTCATCTCCACGAAATCATTCTCAAAAGCTTCATACCAAAAAAGCATTATCCCCATTTTGGTCCAACCGGAGAGTGGTGCTGCCAAAAAATAAAATTCTTGAATAAACCTTTGATAATATCCAGCTAATCATAGAAATATATGGATATCAAAAATTTTCTTTGACTTCCCCCAAGAAACCACTTCCTGCACATTCACTGGGTCCAAAGACACACCTCCCTCCAAGATTATGTGTCCCAAGAAGTGTAATTAATCACTCCAAAAATAACACTTAGATATCTTGAAATATATCTGATTCTCTCTTAGTGTACTCAAGACGATGTCAAGATGTTGGGCATAATTGTCATGAGTCTTAGAGTACACTAATATGTCATCCATAAACACTACCAAAAAATGATCTAGGTATTAATGAAATATTATGTTCATCATGTCTATAAACACTCCTAGTGAATTCATCAAACCAAATAGAATTATAAAGAACTAATATAGGCCATACCTAATTCTAAAAATAGTCCTCAGTATGTTAGAAGGTCGAACTCTCAACTAATGATACTGTTATCTCAAGTATATCTTTGAGAAGAAGCAAGCTCCCCTTAACTGGTCAAAAAAATCATTGATGCACGTAAGAGGATTCCAGTTCTTCATTATCATCTGGTTCAACTTTTGGTAATCGTCACATAAGTGAAAACTCTCATCAATATTCTTTGAAAAAAAACTAGTGATCCCCAAGGCGACATACTCGGACAGATAAACCCCTTATCCATCAACTCCTCCAATTGAGTCTTGAGCTCATGAAGCTCTATCGATGCCATTATGTATGGTGGAATAGAAACTTGTTCAACTCATGGAATGATCTCAATAGTAAACTCCAAATATCTATTAGGTGGAAACTATGAGATGTATTTAGGAAACACATCCTAAAACTGATCCACTACAGGTGTAAATATATCCTACTTTACACCCCCATCATCTTGAAATAGAGTAGAAACCTGTGCTGTGAGATATCCTATTTTATAAATAATTGTCCCTACTCGGCCTTCCTAGATATCCCACTCTACATAGTGAATATATTTTTCACCCATAGGAGATATAAAAGTAACTTTCCTACAGTAACAATCAATATGGCTTGATATGCTACTAACCAGTCAATACCCAAAATTAAGTCAAAGCCTAACATGTCTAGGATGTAGAGATACCATTGAAAATGACACTTACCAACTTCAAGAGAACATACATTATATAAAAATATGTCCCTAGACCATACTCTCAATAGTGCATCTATCATCAACACCCCTCTCACGAACTCCACTTCCAGGTTTAAACCATTTAAAAGTTGTGATGAAATAAGAAATGAGATGAACCTATGTCAAATAAGGCCCGAGAATAATGTAGGGGCTACAAGAATTGTACCTCTAACCATTGATGGCCCAACCTCTCTATCCACTAGTGTGGGATGACATGCATGCAACTATCCTGCCCCTCTTTCCCATGATATACTTTGAGTCCCCTAAGTTGTACCACTCTACTAAAACGAGAACTCTTTCCCAGAATTTTCACATCCATTGCCTCTACCTCCACAACTAGTAGAACTACAAATTCTAGCCTGATATGGTGCATAAGATCCCATTCTTACACTCGGATCCCATCTAGCTGCCCCATCATTACTCTTCTATCATGGGTTTCGGTAGAACGTCTGTAGATATCCCATCTTTCTGCAAGATTAGAACTCTACTGGTGGTTGGGGACATTGTCTATGATAGTGTCATGGCCTACCGTACTAGTAAAAAATCACTAGATAAAGGTACCATGTAACTAAATCCCCCCCCCTAGCCACTTTGTTTTCCACCTCTATGGATAAAATTCTCATGACCAAAATTTCTTCTCTTGTAAGACATACCTTCTGATCATCCAGGAACAACCAAATATACTACATTAGAAGCCTCATTCAGGTTCTCCTTAGCTATGAGAGCCAGATTCAGCACTTCTAAAAAGTTCTTCAGACTGAATATATTCAACTAGGACTTAATTTCATACTTAAGTCCTTCCTAAAATAATTTTTTTGATGTATCCTCATCCACTGCCAATGCTGAAGCAAAGAGATACAAATATATAAAGTTTTCATCATAGTCCCTGAAAGACTTACTCCCCTAATTCAATCTCACAAACTCAATTACTCTCTCCTGCCTCAGCATCTCTTGATATAATTTCTATAATAATCTTTCTAAAAATACTTTCCATAAGATACCGTCATCTTGTCCAGTCAGACCCTGAACATCCCACCAGCTCTCCACTGATCCTTGTAGCATATAAGTATCCAACTTGAATCTTTTCTCAGTAGGAGTCTTCAAGTGGTCAAGTATAGTCTGGATAGACTCAATCCTAAACTAATATCCCTCAGGTCCACCATATCTAGAAAAATTCAGAGAATAATGCAACTAAAAATCCCTCATCTAGTCATACATGCTCTTATTGTCCTTCCATAGGACTACTTCCATGAATTGCATGAATAGATCAAAGTTCTCCTGAAACTACTCTCCAACTTCCACACCCAGCACTATTGGTTCCTTAGGTTCTTCTACTAGAGGATAATCTCTATCCATGTTCTCCTATAATTATCTTAATAATAATCATCATGGAGGCATAACTCTACAATCCAAACACACACCTTAGGATATGTTTCTCAACACTAACACATTTATGGGAAAAAAAGGAAACATAAGTCTTCTTCCCCAAACCCCACCACACTTTCATCATTTTTTACCACATTCAATTTCAAATTAGGCACCATTTTCAATTAAATCTCATAAGCAAGGAAAAACAGTTCATTTTCAACAACATACTCAAAACCCATTTTTTCATGCATGTCTTAAATGATGCATGTAACAAAATAATACTGAGTGCCTAGTATGATGCATGAAAACTCAACTCTCATGTCATTCTGGTCCATGATTCAATTATTAGAAAATATCGGAAACAACAATCACATCACACCACAAGTGAGTTACCTATTTTGAAATAATATTCAACTATAATAAAAATAGAAATAACAGTAATCCCACCTTGGGAACTTGGGTTATCCCCAATACATGGGTTAGCTGCTTCCATCCAAGAGCTCATAACCAGGGCCCAACTATTCCTAGCCTCATGTCTCCCTCTCCCAAGTAGTAATAAAAAAGAAAGAGAATAGAAAAATGTACTCTGATACCACTTCATGGTGTCCTGTCCCAGGTGCAATACACCGATTCCCTGAGCTAGTCAGTCACATGTCCTCAAGCGTGCTTCAATTTATGATAGAGGATTCTGACTAGTAGATAGGGTTTAAAATTGATCATGGGGAGATTATAACCTCTTTTATTAGATTAAGACACAAGTGGAAATAAATAAAAAATTGCAACTGAAGAACCAAATTATCTCACAACTAGAACAATACTAGCTTAATAAGATAACCAAAACAGAAAATACGATATCAAACAAAATAGTAGATATGTCATGCCAAAATATGTGTTCAACGTCAAAATGAAAACTCAAAGTAAAGAAACCATTGACTCCCAAGAGAGTCCCAAACCACATTCGGTTCCCTCATCCATGCTCTGTTCCAACTTAGAAACCTAACATTGGGCATTTTCCCTTATCCTATCCAACAACCATGAAATCTATTCGAGTACTGATCAGGCAGCCCGAGTTGGGTGTGATTACAACTCAGTAGGCCACCACAATGATGTCTAAAAAAATATTATGACAATAATACTGAAAGTAATTGTATAAATAAAATAAGAATAATTCATAAATAAATAATTATCACATTATCAAATTATTCTTTATTTAACCACATAAACTCCTCAACTTCTAGAGGATAACGAAACCTCAATACCTACTTCAGCCCATGCTAGAATATAAACTATCCTTAAGGGATATCATGTCTTATAATTCCACTTATTCCATTCTATATCTCATATTTTATCTCATAATCCCAGTGTTACCATTCTAGATCACAATTCTCATATCAATTCCATTGTTACAATTCATCGTTTCATTAATTAATTCAAAAATTAATTAATCATCTAAATCTCATTAATTATCTCAACAATTAATTAATCCTCCCAATCTCCTTAATTAACTCAAAAATTAATTAGTCTTCTCAATATCATTAATTAATTCAACAATTAATTAATTTTCTCAATCTCATTAATTAACTCAACAATTAATTAATCTTCTCAATCTCATTAATTAACTCAATAATTAATTAATCTTCTCAATATCATTAATTAACTAAAAAATTAATTAATCATCTTAATCTTATTAATTAACTCAATAATTAATTAATCATCTCAACTTTGTTACTAATTCAACAATTAGTTCATCAATAAATTCCCTTAATTAATTTCCCAATTAATAAATCAAAATATTCTATCCCAATTATCCCATAATTAATTCATCAATTAATAATTAAATTCCCAATATAATTATCCTTTAATTAATCAATCAATTAATTAATCAATTTCACAATCTGAATATCCTATAATTAATTCATCAATTAATTATTCAAATTAATAATATCAATACCCTATAATTAATTCATTAATTAATTATTTTGATTTAGAATTTCAATATCCTATAATTAATTCATCAATTAATTATCCCAATCTCATAATCCCAATAACTCAATAATTAATTTAACAATTAATTATCCTTATTCCAAAATAACATTATTCAATCAAATACCCAATCCCTTAATTAATTAATTGAACACATTAATTAATTCAATTTAAGAGCTTCCAAATTTCTAAAAGAACCCTAGAAATTCTAAAATTACATACACATAGTTGAAATCATGAATATGATATTTGAATAATGACCACATACCTCATTTTTTTGATGAATGATCACCCAACAGAAATCCCCAAAATTTGAGCGGCACAACGATGTAGTATGAGATCAAGATCTAAAACCATAAATCAAGATCTAACATATCAAGATCTGTAAATTTTAGATCTATATCTACAATACTAGAACTATTTCTTATCAAAATAGGAAGAAAAACCATTTCTAGGATGGTAAGAAAGGAAGAGGAATGAGAAACTAAGTGGGATAGGATTATCTTACTGGGAGTGTAACAACTCAAGATTTTATAAGATATATCCTTTTTAATTTCTTTTATATCTTCTGTTGTACGCTACACCAATATTATCTTGCGCTATACGCAACACCGTATTAGCTTGCAGTATACGCAACACTAATCTTGGATCGTGTTACACACAATTTCAAGTTTGTTTGATAGTAGTTATTCTATGCAATATTGAGTGTATATATATATATATTCAATGTATAAATGAAATATGGTTGGATTTTGTTATATGCAATAACAAAAGAGTCTTTCACTACACGCAACCCTGACTTGGCTTGCATTACACGCAATCACAACCTTCCTCAATAGCGTGTGTTGTACGCAATATCGGGTTTCACTAAACAATGATATATGGTTATTATATTATTATAAACTAGCTGTTATGAATAGTAGTAAATAAATTTTGAATTTTATGACATTATAATTCATCTTACACATTTTATAGAATATGGTATGAGAACAAAATAAATTTTTCGGGTAAAATAAGTATTTTTCAAAAAATGCAGTTTTGCCGCCTTTTGATGGCGCACCCATTTTAAATATAATTTTTGACAAGTTTATAAGTTAAATTTTACAAAATATACTTCTTATTTTGAATCAGGATATAAAAATTTACATTGGATAAAGTTTTGATATTTTTCTGATAACTTTTATATTTTAATGAATAGTAAAAACACACTATATTTTAATTAAAAACATTTTTTTCATCATAATAATTTATGTAGTTAAATTATAATATTTAATAGTTTTAAAGTATAAATATAATATATTTTTACCATTTAATATAATATATGTCATTATCATTGATTTTACATTGAATTCATAGGTTAAATCAATTCAATCTTTTGCAATGTTTTAAACCAAAACCCGTTTCCTTTCGACAACGGGATTAATTTTAATTTAATTTCCGAAACTTATATGTATTGAATTTGGAAAAATTGATTCCATATTTGGAATCAGCGGGTCCAAATTATATTAATATACTACTTTTTATTTTTGGGCATTATGAATAGTAAATACGGTAAATTTTATTTACCATAGTAAAAGGTAAATCAGTTAATTAAGGGTAAATATAATATTATAAAAATACCCTAACACTTGTATTAATAAAAATAGATGATTATATTTCATCCTAAATAATATTTCGGTTGAAATAGAATCCATTGGAACCTACTTGGAGGTGATTAAGACCTTTAGTTTATTTTATTTAAAGGAAAGTGAAATATGTCTCAATCAAACTTTAATAATTAAAGTATTTTTAATATAAGATTATACAAAATATAAATTATGTTATAAATACTCATTTGAAAGCTAAAATATTTTTCTTTATCATGGTAATTTATTTGTAATTTTTAAGAGTTATTTAATTACCTTATTAGCTTATACATTAATGATGCAGAAATTATTTATTTAGTAAACAAATCAATAATATTGATTTTATTGAAATAGTAATACATATTAAAGGGCTCAAAAACCTGAAAAAAACTTATTTTTAGTGTATATATACACCATAATCATACAATTACCGAATATAGGACCATTTGGAGTCTTATAAAAGTGATTATGACACTTATATTATTTTATTTTATATGATGTCAAAGTTGTCACCTTCATAATTTAATAAATATAACATTTTAAAATTTAGGTGTTTTAGAAGATAAATCCGACTAAATGCCATATTATGAAATATATAAGATTTATATTCATCCTAGTATTTTATTTTTAATTTTTATGCAAAAATAAGTATATTTAATTATTATACAAAAATATTGTAGTAATTATTTTATTAAGAGAAATATCAAATAAATGGTTTTACAAATAGTAAAATAAATATTATATGAAATATTTAATGTGATCCACTACTTTTATATATTACTATGACATGTTAGGAACCTATTAAATATTTTAGTTCAAATATATCCTCTGTTTGGATTTTATTTAAATTCAAATAAATGAATAGTGTCAAAATTGACACTATTGTTATTTTATAAAAATAACATATTATTAAATTGTTTAAAAATCACATAAAAATTTAAAAATTATAAATTGAAATTTATATAGTCTAAAATGTCATATATTATCTAATTATGGATAATTCACATCACATAAGTAATTATTTATAACAATTTAAAATTTAGAATCTTATTACTACAAATAAATTTTAATAGATTAAATAAGGATAAATCAAGTTGGTAATGTTTAAAATAAATTCCCTGCATGTCTAAATTTTATTGTTTGATGATATTAAAACCCTATATCATCTAATATTTTAATATGAGTCATTTTTGGAGGTTTTTAAGCGTGGTTAGATTTATTATAAATTAATATTTTTAAGATTTCCAAAGGTGCCCCTATCCTCCCTTATAAAAGGGAACCTCCTCCCTCTCATCTTTACACAACTTTGAGCCTTCAATATCATCCAAACCCTGGCCTTTTACCTTATAAACTTCCCTAGAAATATTCTATAGGTCCTGGTCTTCTTAAAATACCAATTTTAGTCCCCTAAGATGAGGTTTCAAAGAGGTGTGTCGAAGAAGAGGTAATATCCGTTACCGATTCTTTCAAATTTATTTATTCTTCTACTTCCTCTTATTTAGTTGTTTCATTATTAAGTAATAACATCAGTATCAATAATATACTGATATGTTATTATAAATATGAAACAACCATATTCCACCTTCTATCCATCCTAAGGAAAACAAAATCACCGCGCGTGCGTACGTATGGAATACCGTCTCCACACCGTGGTGTAATCTGTTTTCCACCACCACCTTACTTGGATGGGTATAATGGTGTAAAGAATAACTATATGTGAATATTACAAAGTGATATTGATTCTGAAATATTATACATACACTTCAATACAGTTCCACGATCATGGGAATGATATCATCGCTCGTGCGTACGTACGGATTACCGTCTCCACGACGCGATGAGATTCATTCTCCATGTTAACCACTCAAGAATGATTATAAATTATATATAATGAATAATAATGAAATATATGACATGATAAAGCTACTGGATTTATTTATATATATATATGTCATCTACTTACTTCCATTCAAGCCAATAAAGAAAAGAAAACAACGTTCATGCGTACGTACGGCCTACCGTCTCCATGAACGGTGTATTTCATTTAATTATATATATATATATTATATATATGTGCTGAATATATTATATATAAATAATGTTTTACACTCTGGAATTATCTAAATCAGGATATAAGTAATAACATCAAGAACAACAAGTCGAAACACGTACAATAAATGAAATAATTTTACCCAAATCGCTGCTTTTACATCGAATTTACAAAAGAACGGGTAATATAAAGTCATAAGTAAATTATATATGATATCATAACAATGAATATGATTCTTTAATGAGTCAATGAAATTATTTAAATCATTATACAGGATTTTCAGATACATACGAAGCATATCAGACATAAGGTAAGGGATAACTATTCCAATCTCGTTCGTATCCGAGATTGTTTATTCGTAAGTATTTACTAGGGTTATTGTTATCATCCATGTCCATGTTTCCTAAAAATGGTTTCATATATGTTTAAAGTCTATTTTAACCATTTTTGACTTTTACTACATGGTATGTAAGGAATCTTTCTTTTTTTACCATACGAGGTACTTTTTGACTTTTTCGACAAAAGTGCGAGGAGAATGTTATTTTTAACTTATACGGTGTGAACGGATTTTTACGGTTTCATAACGCCTCATTTTCATGAAGCTTAATATACAAGATTTCATGATTATTTTCAAAAAAACCATTTTCTTTTAAAATTTCATGGCATTTTGATAAAATAAAATGATTTTGAAAAGAAAGGATATTTTCCTCAAGAATTCATTTCAAGTGTTTTATCAAAACCATTTTCAATTTAAGATGAAATTATTATATATGTGTATTATTAAAGTATAATGTCTCTATGATTTACATGGTTTCACTTTTCTTATGATGAAATATCCATTTGTTTTATATGGATTATGCGATGATGGGATGATGTTTATGAAACCCATTTTATTCTTTGGGTTATGATGAATGTTTTAAGTTTATTTTGTGGCACAAGTAAGAATGATTTCATTATGAGATGGGTGGGACCTATATGTACCTCCAATGCATTGGGTAAAGATTTATATCTAATGAGATAGACATTATTGGAATAGAAAGTTAAACCGGTTCAATAATATAGGACTGGAACGAAGAGTGAACTCGATTCAGAAAGGGACTTTGTCCAATAAGATGGTCTTGACAGCAATGCCTTGGATACTATGGAAATCATAACATGTGCTTAATGGTTTCCACAATTACATGTTTTATTCCCAAGCTATTTTATCAGGATTAATGTTTCTTTATGATATATGCCTTACTTACTACCATGATTTATGTCATTGCTCAAGATTTTGATGTTTAAATATTATGTTCATGTTTTGAAGTTCAAATGTATATGATTTTATTTTATTTTATCCATTATTACCCTTAATGAGCATTTGAGATCACCCTTTATATGTTTTCTTTTCCCCAAGATTTAATGAAAGGTTTTAGGTAAGAAAACAAAAGGGGAAGATCTTTATGGGAGATGTTGAAGATCTTTCACCACGATTAGAAGATTATGTTCTGAGTTTCCAAAGACACTAAACTATTACAGTCCTTGAGTGTTGGTTCTTATTATGTATTAAGTATTCCACAAAATTAATGTAATGTCCATGTACGTCAAGCTTTGGGTCTCTACAGTTGGTATCAGAGGAAAGGTTTAGTTAACCTTTGAAAACTAGGATGCGAAAACATTATTGAGATCCCTAGAGATATTTCTAAGGTATGTCTAGGGATGTCCCTATAGATAAGTATACGTATAAGATATAGTCCTAAAACTATGGTAACGATCTTAGAATTTAACCTAAGATGTTAGATATTGACGGTACTCCCATTTAATATATTGTTTTCCTTAGCATGATTTTTCCTCTCACACTATTCTTTTTGGGTTTTAGAAAATGGCTAGAAACAGGAAGATTCACGATAATGTTGGATATGATGGACAATGGAATGATATTATTTATGAGCAACCAAATGAAACGGGATTTGGAAGTCCAAACATAGTTACTATGCCTAATCAGAAATCTCATAATATGGTCAATAATCTCAACTTTGGTAAGTTTCCCGGCTTAGATAATAAGAGAAAGATGGAGTTTCATGATGATCATAGAGGAAAGAAAGTTCAATTTCCCTCATGTAAATCATGTGGTAAGAGGCATCAGGGAGATTGTTTCAAAGGAACTGGAAGATGCTTTGGGTGTGGAAAATAAGGACATAAATCCAATAATTGCAAAGGAAAAGGTTTAGTTAACACCATGGACAAGGATAATGGTATTTCTAAGACATCAACAATGGTTAAATGTTTTAAATGTGGAATGTATGGGCATTATGCAAACCAATTCCCTAAGGGAAAGTCTCATGAAAAGAATCATCATGGCTGTATGAGTAGTATTTATATTTATGATGATGAAGAGACTACAAATGATATGTGAGATAAAAGAATTGTTGAATATCAGTCAATGGTTTAAGAAGGTAGTGTAATGATTGTATGTTTATCAAGAATAATGCATGGTACTATGGAATAAAGAAAAAAAATCTCAGGATTTTTGCACTATTGCCATTGAGTGAGTTTTGAAAGTATATGATGAATGGTACCGGTAACCATGAAAAGTGATTCAAATAATTTTGAAAGTAGATGACATGCGCATAATAAAGGGATTAGGAGAAAATAAATTGTTTGATAGTCTTCACGAGCTCATGATTGATATATGGACTATGTTATATCATGGTTTGAGTATATAGAATTTTTGGGATTTTGGTATGTGGAAAGATTTAACTTTTGACAGCACTCATGTTTTCACTAAGGTTCTATGGTAATTCATGTTTCAAAAGAATAAAGTATTAAGGTATTCACATATTTGGAATGTGACCAACAAGATATATCTTATGATATATGGGGGATAAATGATGGTATGCTCGGTAGATGACATTTCTAGTAATTGTTTTCTTTATACTATGAGTTTGGACATAAGTATTTTGGATACGCCTAAAGATTGGAATGGATTATGTTGGACATAAATTAGTATTGTCTAAGGCTAGAACTTTTTTTTCAATATTATTGATGGGTTGTTATAATAATGTAGTTTTAGAAAAAGGACAACCTGCAGGATGGGCGACAACCCGTCGCGTCGGACAAGGTTGTGAGAATCGAACCCACAACCGAAGTACGATAAGACTTTATTACCTACCACTTGCCTACAGGAAGTCCCTGGTTAGTAGAAACTAGTTGTATTCTATTAAGCGGTATGATAGATGAAGTATAAGTCCATTTTTGGAACGATATACGATAGATGGACTTATGTATACAACTATTGCTAACCTTTTTTTTTGAGACAGATGGAATGACCCATCATTCTATCACATGATCTGCTAATACTTCACGAATGACAAATTCAACTTCATTTATTTAAGAGATTAAGTGGAAATTGTTCAAGGCACAAACAACGGTGAGATTATATCGAAATAAAGTAAGTATTTCTTCTAATTCAAATTCTTCAACTTTAGGGAAATGATCTTGAAAACCAAAAATGTTTTCCTAATGACCTTATATCCAATGAATCAGATTCTACCTTAGATCATCACAAATTTATGGCTTTGTGATTGTTGGCTTTTTCATAGCCATGTCCTCTACCACTCTTCATCAGAAGTTGATGGTTATATTTCTCTCCCATATCCATATTTTCACCTATGTTCTCCTATATGGAAACCCGATGATGATTTACTTTGGGTAATCGTTACTTTTCATACTTTAGTTTTTAAAATTAAGTTTTAATATTCCTTTTTACGATGTGGGTTTCTATGAATAGTAAATGATTTATAACCCTGGCGAATTTCAAGGGAGAAATTCATTTTAAGGGTGGTAGAATGTTACAACCTGAGATTTTATAAGATATATTCTTTTTAATTTCTTTTATATCTTCTGTTGTACGCTACACCAAGATTATCTTTCAATATACGCAACACCATATTAGCTTTCAGTATACGCAACACTAATCTTGGATCGTGTTACACACAATTTCAAGTTTGTTTGATAGTAGTTATTCTACGCAACATTGATTGTATATATATATATATATATATATTCAATGTATAAATGAAATATGGTTGGATTTTGTTATACACAACAACAAAAGAGTCTTGCACTACACACAACCCTGACTTGGCTTGCATTACACGCAATCACAACCTTCCTCGATATCATGTGTTGTACGCAATACTGAGTTTCACTAAACAACGATATATGGTTATTATATTATTATAAACTAGCCATTATGAATAGTAGTAAATAAATTTTTAATTTTATGATATTATAATTTATCTTACACATTTTATAGAACATGGTATGAGAACAAAATAAATATTTCGGGTAAAATAAGTATTTTTCAAAAAATGCAGTTTTGCCGCCTTTTGATAACGCACCCATTTTAAATATAATTCTTGAAAAATTTATATGTTAAATTTTACAAAATATACTTCTTATTTTTAATCAGGATATAAAAATTTACATTGGATAAAGTTTTGATATTTTTCTGATAACTTTCATATTTTAATGAATAGTAAAAACACGCTATATTTTAATTAAAAACAACTTTTTTCATCGTAATAATTTATGTGGTAAAATTATAATATCAAATAGTTTTAAAGTATAAATATAATATATTTTTACCATTTAATATAATTTATGTCATTATCATTGATTTTACATTGAATTCGTAGGTTAAATCAATTCAATCTTTTGCAATGTTTTAAACAAAAACCCGTTTCCTTTCGACAACGGGATTAATTTTAATTTAATTTCTACAATTTATGTGTATTGAATTTGAAAAAATGTATTCCATATTTGGAATCATTGGGTCCAAATTATATTAATAGACTACTTTTTATTTTTGGGCATTATGAATAGTAACTATGGTAAATTTTATTTACCATAGTAAAAGGTAAATCAGGTAATAAAGGGTAAATATAATATTATAAAATTACCCTAACACTTGTATTAATACAATTAGATGATTATATTTCGTTCTAAGTCATATTTGGGTCGAAATAGAATCCATTAGAACCCACTTGGAGGTGATTAAGACCTTTAGTTTATTTTATTTAAAGGAAAGTGAAATATGTCTCACTCAAACTTTAATAATTAATGTTTTTTTAATATAAGGTTATACAGAATATAAATTCGGTTATAAATACTAATTTGTAATCTAAAATGTTTTTCTTTATCATGGTAATTTATTTTTAATTTTTAAGAGTTATTTAATTACCTTATTAGCATATACATTAATGATGCAGAAATTATTTATTTAGTAAAAAAATCAATAATATTGTTTTTATTGAAATAGTAATACATATTAAAGGGCTCCAAAACCTGACCAAAACTTATTTTTAGTGTATATATACACCATAATCATACAATGACCGAATATAAGACCATTTGGAGTCTTATAAAAGTGATTATGACACTTATATTATTTTATTTTATATGATGTCAAAGTTGTCACCTTCATAATTTAATAAATATAACATTTTAAAATTTGGGTGTTTTAGAAGATAAATCCATCTAAATGTATTATTATGAAATATATAAGTTTTATCTTAATCCTAGTATTTTATTTTTAATTTATATTCAACAAATAAGCATATTTAATAATTATATAAAAATATTGTAGTAATTATTTTATTAAGAGAAATATCAAATAAATGGTATTACAAATAGTAAAATAAATATTATATGAACTATTTAATGTGATACACTGATTTTATATATTACTATGACATGTTAGGAACTTATTAAATTTTTTAGTTCAAATATATCCTCTGTGTGTAATTTATTTAAATTCAAATAAATAAATAGTGTCAAAATTGACACTATTGTTATTTGTTAAAAATAACATATTATTAAATTGTTTAAAAATCACATAAATATTTAAAAATTATAAATTGAAAATTTTATAGTCTAAAATGTCATAAATTATCTAATTATGGATAATTCATAGCACATAAGTAATTATTTATAACAATTTAAAATTTAGAATCTTATTACCACAAATAAATTTTAATAGATTAAATAAGGATAAATCAAGTTGATAATGTTTTAAATAAATTCCATAAATGTATAAATTTTATTGGTTGATGAGATTACCACCCTATATCATCTAATATTTGAATATGAGTCATTTTTGGAGGTTTTTAAGTGTGGATAGATTTATTATAAATTAATATTTTTAAGATTCCCAAATATGCCCCTCTCCTCCCTTATAAAAGGGCACCTCCTCCCTCTCATATTTACACAACTTTGTGCCTTCAAGCTCAGAAAACCCCTGCCCTTTTCTCTTATAAACTTCCCTAGAAATATTCTAGAGGTCCTTGTCTTCTTCAAAGACCAATTTTAGTCTTCTAAGAGGAGGTTTCAAAGAGGCGTGTCGAAGAAGAGGTAATATCCGTTACCGATTCTTTCAAATTTATTTCTTCTTCTACTTACTCTTCTTTAGTTGTTTCATTATGAAGTAATAAAATCAGTATCAATCATATACTGATATGTTATTATAAATATGAAACAACCATATTCCACCTTCTATCCATCCTATGGAAAATGAAATCACCGCGCGTGCGTACGTGCGGAATACCGTCTCCACGCCATGGTGTAATCTGTTTTCCACCACCACCTTACTTGGATGGGTATAATGGTGTAAAGAATAACTATATATAAATATTTTAAAGTTATATTTATTCTGAAATAGTATACATACACTTCAATACAATTCCATGATCATGGGAATGATATCATCGCTCGTGCGTACATACGGATTACCGTCTCCACGACGCTATGCGATTCATTCTCCATGTTAACCACTCGAGAATGATTATAAATTATATATAATGAATAATAATGAAATTTATGACATGATAAAGCTACTGGATTTATATATATATATATATTTCATCTACTTACTTCCATTCAAGTCAATAAAGAAAAGAAAACAACGTTCATGCGTACGTACGGCCTGCCGTCTCCATGAACGGTGTATTTCATTTCATTATATATATATATATATTATATATATTCTGAATATATTATATATAAATCATGTTTTACACTCTGGAATTAAGTAAATCAGGATATAAGTAATAACATCAAGAACAACAATTCGAAACACGTACAATAAATGAAACGATTTTACCCAAATCGCTGCTTTTACATCGAATTTACAAAAGAACGGGTAATATAAAGTCATAAGTAAATTATATATGATATCATAACAATGAATATGATTCTTTAATATGTACATTAAATTATTTAAATCATTATACAGGAGTTTCGGATACATGCGAAGCATATCAGACATAAGGTAAGGGATAACTATTCCAATCTCGTTCTTATCCGAGATTGTTTATTCGTAAGTATTTACTAGGGTTATTGTTATCATCCATGTACATGTTTCCTAAAAATGGTTTCATGTATGTTTAAAGTCTATTTTAAACATTTTTGACTTTTACTACATGGTATGTAAGGAATCTTTCTTTTTTAACCAAACTAGGTACTTTTTTCCTTTTTTTGAAAAAAGTGCAAGGAGAATGTTATTTTTAACTTATACGGCATGAATGGATTTTTACGGTTTCATAACGCCTCATTTTCATGAAGCTTCCTATAAAATATTTCATGATTATTTTCAACAAAACCCTTTTCTTTTAAAATTTCATGGCATTTTGATAAAATAAAATGATTTTGAAAAGAAAGGATATTTTCATCAAGAATCCATTTCAAGTGTTTTATCAAAACCATTTTCAATCTAAGATGAAATTATAAAATATGTGTATGGTTCAAGTATAATGTCTCTATAATTTACATGGTTTCACTTTTCTTATGATGAAATATCCATTTGTTTTATATGGATTATGTGATGATGGGACGATGTTTATGAAACCCATTTTATTCTTTGGGTTATGATGAATGTTTTAATTTTATTTTTTGGCACAAGTAAGAATGATTTCATTATGATATGGGTGGGACCTATATATCCCTACAATGAATTGTGTAAAGATATATATCTTAGGAGATAGACATGGCTGGAACGACAAGTTAAACCGGTTCAGTAATACAGGACTGGAATGAGGAGTGAACTCGATTTAGAAAGGGACTTTGTCCACTAAGATGGTCTTGGCAACAATGCCTTGGATACTATGGAAATCATAACATTTGCTTAATGGTTTCCATAATTACATGTTTTATTCCCATGCTATTTTATCAGGATTAAAGTTTCTTTATGATTTGTGCCTTACGTACTGCCATGATTTATGTCATTGCTCATGATTTTGATGTTTAAATATTATGTCCAGGTTTTGAAGTTCAAATGTATATGATTTGTTTTATTTTATCCATTATTACCCTTGATGAGCATTTGAGCTCACCCTTTATATGTTTTCTTTTCCCTAGGATTTAAGGAAAGGTTTTATATAAGAAAACAAAAGGGGAAGATCTTTATGTGAGATGTTGAAGATCTTTCACCACGATTAGAAAATTATGTTATGAGTTTCCAAAGACACTAAACTATTACGGTCCTTGAGTGTTGGTTCTTATTATGTATTAAGTATTCTGAAAAAGTAATGTAATGTTCATGTACATCAAGCTTTGGGTCTCTACAGGGAGGGGTGTAGATCTTCGATCCAGGATTCAAATCATGAAGAACGGTGGTCAGTAAAGCTTGAAATCAGTTCCTGTGGCTATGAAATAATTAGGAGACTAGTTGGCACAAGTTTGGGTTAAATAGTGTGAGTTTCATGGGTTTGGGTGATTTAAAATCTTATTTTCAGGTGAATTAAAAAGTCATGCACAATTTTCTGGAAAGGGGCTCACTGTTTTACCTAACCATGAACCTAAACCATGAACATATTTTATAGGGGTGAATAGTTACTCCTAAGTGGGAATACAGTTTGAAAAAATGTGTACCAATCATGAAATTACCCTCTATCTAGGGCTGCATGGTTTGATGGCATGGGGTACACGGTTTTATCTGACCATGTGCTAACCATTCACTACCCTCTTTCTTCCATTTTTCTCAAAAGTTCACTAAAACACACCCTAAGTTAAAACCCAAACTAAAATTAACTAACAAAAGGAAAAAGGGCACCCAAAAAAAGAATAATTCATCTCTATAAAAGGTTATGATCTTATACATAGTTCCTATATCTTTTCTTGAAAGTAGTATTTGGAATATTTTCTTTCTTCACCCTAAGCTATAGATTCCCAGATCGAAGGTCAATCCTAGAGAACAATTGATCTCTATGAATCTGATTGAATAAATCATCAATCATTGGAAGTGGGTATTTTTTATTCACTATGGTCCCATTAGTTTATATATAATTGATACATAGTATCATTGATCTCTACTACTTCCTTACAAAGAGATCATGCACTCCCCAAGGATACCAACTCAGTAAAATGAAACCCTTCTCTAAAAGATCTTGAAGTCACTTATGAAAATTTTTTAACTACATAAATTCCATTCAATATAGAGTCTTTAATATTGGTTTAGAACCTGGTATTATTTTAATTGAGAACACTACCTCTCTTTATAGGGTTGGTCCACATAATTCTTCATAAAATACATAAATATGTTCCCAAACAATTGGTAAATCACTGATCTTAATACTTTCACATTCATTCCTTTATTCACTAATAATTTCCATAAATAAGGAAACAAGCGGTCTTTATTGACAAGAATAAAGATATGGTTTCTCTCCTCTGAAGATAATTTCATGTATTCCATTAAATAGTAATGAAATTTTCTTAATTATAAAATTGATCTCATCATTATACTTTGAAAACCAATATTTCCCTAGTATTATGTAAAATTCCACCATTGGAATGAACACTGAGTTTTTTAGAGAGATTAAACACACTAGAGTTATAAGTGAATCTCTATGAAGACTTGATGTTTGAATATCTTCTTTAGTTTTTTTAATAAAAAACAATACCACTTGAAGTTCAAGGTTTAATTTTATTTTCTCTGTAAACTTGAATGAAATAAAATAATGTGGGGATCTAGAATCAAACAACGTACTTAAAAACTTTGACTGCATAATGAGTGTATATACCACAATACCATTTAGAGCATCAACTTCAACTGTCATGATTATAAAATCACGACCTTTCTCCCTTGGACTCTTCTAGGGTTTAGGGATGTTTCCCTCCATTATCTTTTTATTGGGACATTATTTAGTGAAATATCTATGCTCGAAACACTTGAAAGATTTTACTATAGGTTTTACTTGTCCCATATTTCATTTATCATTTGTATTATGATATTGGGGATCCATATCTCCATAATAGTTTTAATCTATATAGACATACCTTCCACTCTTAAAATTTTTCAATTCCTTTCAGAAAATTCCCCGAATGTTTTTCCCATACGTTTTTTAAACAAGTACTTATTTTTTTTGTTCCCTTTCATGGTTAACATTATTTATGAAATTTGACTCCAATATCATCTTATTATATTTCAGTACATGAGACCACTATTCATCTCCAAACTCTATTTCCACATTGAGAGTGCACTAAAATATCTCCTCATAACTCCCAAACTCTCATATTGTAAGATAATTTTATATATGTGATCTTATACCACCAAAGATATGATTGTTCTTACCATCAGTTTCAATTAAAAAACATGAAGTGTATCACAATATCTATGTATAGTCCATCTTATAATTCCCCACTAATTTATTTACCCCTTATTTTAATTCAATGAGTTCCCTTTCCATTCTTGTTCAAAGGGAGAAGGGGAAATAATTAGTGTAAAAACCTTTTTGAAATAATCTCATTCAATACCTTCAACTTAATCCTTTTTTTTTTCATATTCTTGATGATCATCCACCATATATCAGCTTCTCCCTATAAGAAATATACTTCCAAAGTGACTTTATACTACTCAGGATAATAGAATATAAAAAATATATTTTCTTTAGTGTTTATGCATTGTTATAAGACTAGTAAATCAGAGGTTCCATTTAAAATAAGTGGTTATTGATTCATGAAGGAATCAATGTAACACCCCAACCCTAGAAGTCCAGAGTCAGTGCCTTACTTTAATAAATTAGAATAGATACAAGATTCAAATCCCAAGGAACTGAATAGTTTACATATTTTGAAAATCAGATTACATACATGATACCCATAATACATTGGGGAAGAAAATAATAACATGTTACATAATAAAATGAAATAAATATAATCATTGAAACTCATTCAATGGAATCGTCTTCATAACTTTGGGAAAGGAAACATAATAAGGGTGAGATCCAATTCTTAGTAAGGGAAAGTAATGTAGAAGAAATAATTAATTGAAGAGAATAATCATCATGGAAGGGTAAATAACTAAGAACACATTCCATTCAAATAATTAGATAATAAAATATCAATATGGCAAGGTGATAAACTGAAACACATTCCATTTAATCAGTAAACTGAGAATAAAATATATCTATAGATATGTCAATGAAAAAATCTCATGGATAAATTATAACTGAATCTAAATGAGGGAAATTCTTAATTATTAGATTCCATATTTCCTAGGTGCATGGAACCTTTACTGTCAAGACCTTTCATAAGAAGATTTAGTATATCAGGTAAAAACCCATTTAATTTGGCCAACTAATTCATCTCATGAGACAACAAATGCATCGAGAGGCTATCTATAACCGGGACCCACCCATGTTATACAAGCCCAAATAATTCCTTATATATCAAATAATTGATTTAACTCATGAATAATGTCCATTATCAAATATCCATATTTAATAAAAGATATTTATTTATCAATAATTCTCTAATTAATCAAATAACTACCAAAGTGAACATTGTATGTAAAATGGTATACGATTTAGGTAATAATATTATCCATTGCATGGGAATATGGATATTTAAGACAAATGTAATGTACCATAAAAAGGATCATAATTATGTAATTGTTTCAATAGAAAGTTAGAAATCACAAAAGAAAGTGATATTGCGAAGGTAATCATTAAACACATTCTTAAGGAAAATAATCTTTAAACATTCCAACGTGTCCCATAAAACTTTAAAACATTTGGAATCATAATCACCTTGAAGGAATAACATTAAATGAAACATAAAATATCATGTTAATAAAGAGATTCATGGTATAAAGTGTTAAAGGGTAGTATATAAACAATTAAAAAGAAACTACGTGCATAACATTATGATATGTCTCAATGAAATGAAATTGAGGCGAAATACCTTACATTGAGTATAACTTGTCACTTGTGTCTTTATATTCCTGTATAATAAAATTATATTAATTATTTAATTTATTGAAAACATTTTTCAAGTTTATTATTAATTTCACTTCACTTATTACACTATTTTATACAACTACTTGAACAATTAAGTTTACATCAGGTGTTTTTGACCGAATTCAGTTAATTTGTCAAAAACGAATTTGGTAGGTAATCTATGGTATAAAGGGTAATTATATAGACATTTATATAACAATAATAATTAAATAATTATCATATTTTTACATCAATATTACTTTTAAAACCTATCATGAAATCTTGTTATGAAAAATGAACCAACCTTACAATCATGGAGATGGTAGGCCATACATATGCACGAGTAACGTTCCCATTTTACAATGATCATTATGGAAATAGGTAAGTAACATTATATCTTTCAACAATGATAATTATATCATAAATACTATTTTATTTAATCATAAATACTTAAATATATAATTCATTAGATGTAAAAGGAATCACATCTTGTCAAGGTGGCGGTAGTCCACACGTCCATGACCGACGTTATCACTTTTTTGTGCATGAGAAGGGTAATAAAGAAAATGATATATTATATTTCTAGAAATTTAATTTTTTCATGAATATCATATATATTTAATTTATGTCATATATTTTTAACTAAAACTATCCTTTATACATTCCATGAATCATGTGAATTAATCACATTGCTTTGAGGATGCTGTAGTCCACACTTCCACAAACAATGTTATTGCATTTACAAAAAATAGAAATTATAAAGGTATCATATATATATAAAAAATTAAAGAAGAATAAAGAAATTATAAATATAATATATATCATATATAAATAGAGTTTTCATCTTAATTCCCAACCAAGAAAAGTGGTAAAGTAAAGATGAACAATAATCGTTTCGTGTTGTTGTAGTTCTCCGTACACGAACATCAAGTTCCTTACCCATTTTATGCAAATGTGTGTAATTGTAGGTCAAAAACTTAAAATAAAAACACCTAATTTTATTTATGATACTGAGTTTTTTATATAATCATAGAATAAGGATAGTTTAAAGAGTAAAGAAAGAAATAAAACTAAAGATATTGAGGAAGGATGTTACATCTTACTCGGGTAACTCCTTTTGGTTTTCACCAAAGAGATTACTTGGAAGGATTTATGCACAAGTTGAGGCTTCTAGGATTAGGTTCTGTATATTAAGAAGATACTTGGGTAGATATTGGTCAAGAAAAAGTGTCTTGATATGTTTTAGAAAGTGGTATAGGTGAGTGCCTTTTTATAGTGGAGGAGGAGTGACATTCTTGTAAATTTTTTGAAAGAGAATTCCACCCTCATTTTTTCTTTGAAAATTGGATAAAATAATTTTAATAAGTCATTCCAATGTAGTATAGGGTCAATATATGTCCATAAAACGTATTTTTGACAATTTTCAGGTCATTTTGGTTCTTAAGTTTAAGGTTTTGTCCCTTGTTAATCCAATTTTCCTCTTAATAATTTTATTTAATTTTAAGTACACTCATTAATATTTTTGGTCAAAAACTAATTTGAAATTATTATAAATTATAAATTATAAATTATTATGATAAAAAATATGGAATACATTTTTATAAATTACAATCATATAATTGGAAGAAATTTATTTAAATATAATCCTACAGACGGAATGACATTGTGGTGTTTTAAAGTAAAAATGCTCAAAAGATTGATAAGTTTTTATATCAAATTTCAAAGTGAAATAGATTGCAATGAACTCTATTGGATTAAATTATGTTCAATTTATATAATCAAACTTTAAAACCAGTTGAAAATATAATTTAAACTTATAAATAAATTAGATGAAAAAGATTTTTTGAATTGAAATCTAGTATTTTTCACTATTCATCAATCAATGAAACTTCATAGAAAAATAGCAAAAATTCACCATAAGCTAATTTTTATGTTTATATTTAAAATATGTTGTTTATTATGACATATAAAATCAATAAAGTTCAAAAAAATTTATTTAAATTGGGTTCACCATTAAAAAGCGGTAAAACTACCTTTAAAAATTATAGGGTTTTATACATAAACTTAGGATTGTTCTTATGTTATGCCCATAAAATATATTGGATGAGTATAAAAAATATTAGATTTGATATATAATATATAAATTTCATCAATATATTTCACTAATATTAATTCATTTAATTTATTAGGATAAAAAAATTGTAAGCATAAAAATAAAAATATTTTCTTTACATTCAATTGGTTTGTATTTTCATTTATAATTAATTAGAAAATAATGAATTAATATTATATTTGTGTAAACCATATATTTTCATAATTTAGTTAACACTATTCCTAAATTATAATTTATCAACTATGTTATATCTTATTATATTAAATAATAATATATTAATTATATATTATTTTTTGGTAAAACTTGGTCTTGCATGTTACGCAAGCCATCAAGGAGTGTCAGTATTTCATGTAACTCAATCTAACCTCAGTGTTTCATGTAGATAAATATAAACTTTATCTTGTGTGTAACATAAGCTTAACTTGGTGTTTCATATAAATTAATCCAGGAAAAAAAAGTTAAATTTATCCTAAAAGAAAAATGTTATAATGTCTTAGGGTATTACATTCTCCCAACCTTAAATAAATTGTCTCCTTATAATTTAAACTCGATCTCAATAATAAAGGTATTGATATTTTGAAATAAACTATAGTTTAAAAACCCACATCATGAGTAGGGTTAATAATACATCTTCTTAATAAGAGAGAAATGAAAGTACAATGGTCATGTAACTAGGTTCTCTTGTAGGGGAATATAGGAGGGAAATGGAGACATGGATACAGAAGATAAATCTGACAACTAGATATTAATGGAGAGTGAAATGTTCACCTGAATGTTTATGAACAAAAATATAAGGCCTAGACCCCAGAATCTTGGAGTCGGTGCCTAAAACATGGAGTGTAATTTTTTTTATAAAAGATTCTCATAAAATTACACATCACATCTCATCATAGAGGATCTTCCTAGTCTAGGTTATAGAGAACAAGATACAACTGATAATTTTCATCAAAACTGTATATGATATTGTTCAAATTTGATAAATCAAAGATGAAAAATCTACTAACCCTATAAAAATAAATTTAAAACGTAGGGTGAGCACAAGAATTCCCAATAAGGGGTTTTAAAACAAATTAATGAAATGATTTTAAAAAAATTCCTTAAAATAATTATAGAACATTTACTTTAAGGGAAAAAAATTTCTTGTGTCATGTCATCATCATTTTATAAAGTTTACTTAAAATCATTTTTAGGGAAAACCTAGACACAAGAATTTATTTATCTATTTAAATTCTATAGGTAAAATACATTTTAGAGTATGCATACTTGTACAAAAATTCATGGAATGTTGCATATGATTCAGGGTTTGATCAAATTAAATTAAGGGTGATGTGTAAGGGTGAAGGTAAAAATTTAAACAACAAATAATAATTTCACAAAATTGAATAAGTAACAATATTATAATTAACTTAACACATAAATTTCAATTCATGAAATTAAATATGTATTACTAACTTATGTATCAAAGTTCTGAAAATAGTTTCTATACTTTCTTTAGAAAAAATTATCTAGTACAAACATTATTATGCCATGTGAATTCATTAACATTATCATAAGTAAGATATTCTCAACCACAGATATTATACCAGTCGAATAATCACATGGTTCATTAAATATTAATCACATATTGGGGAAATGCATAATATCAGACAATCATAAACATTCTATCAAGGCCTTGTTCCAATACCATACATAATCATTATTTCAAGGCCTTGTTCTAAGACCATAGTTCATCTCATGATACCTATAGATGTATTAAGGGGATATAGTGGGCCCCACCCATCCCAAAATAAGTCCAATGCATTCTTCTTATTTCTAAATGTCTTTAAATTAAAGTGTCCCATACCACTTTGATTTATTAAATTATTTATTTTATTAAAAGTGTCCCATACCACTATGAATAATTAAATTTTGTCTTTTATTCAAAGTGTCCCATACTAATTTGAAAAATTAAATAATTTCTCTTTTTCAAAGTGTCCCATACCACTTTGAATAATTAAATTTCTAATCCACAAGTTATCATAAGTGATAAATTAATAATAGATTGTTTGAGTTTGTCACATAAAATAATAACTCTTAAAAAGCCCCCTTTCCATGAAAATAAACATTTAATGTACTAAAATACATGTTTTGAATTTAAGATAGATATAATTCATATTTTCCATACACTATTAAATAGTAGAGTCAAACATATTAAATCATAAACTTTAATAATTAATCGTATTCATTGTTGAAGAACCATAATGAATTAAAATACAATATTTATAATGTATAACATTAATTTCATGTGAGATATTGATGCAAAAATAATTAAACATACTTCAATATATGTGTTTATGAATTTATATATAAATGTACAAAACAAATGATACTTCCAAATATTTATCCTAAAATTATAAATTGAGATGCATGTAATGTCAATTGCAATAACAAGGTGGTGACTTCTTTTAAAATTTTTAGGCACACAATAACAAAACAATGTTTCATTATTGTTTTCCAATATCAAATTGTATTTGTGATAATTATATTTATACATGTGGGATTGAAAATCAGAATATGTATAAGGATAGGCTTCACCATTAAAAATAATTTCTTAAGAAATGAAACTTAATCGGATTAGGATTTAAAACATTATACATATATATATATATACTTATACATATATTTATTAGATTAGAAAATCAAAACATATCTTAGTAAACACTTTTACTAGAAATAAATGAATAAAAACATCAGTTAATTATTGATAATTATCACTGGAAAACCTAAAATAGATTAGGTTTTGAAGATTATATACAACTGTATATATACAAAGTGTATACATGGGATTTTCAAAACCAAAAAAGGTTTGATAAATCCTTATAATTTCATAAACTTCATAAAAATTATTTCATTACTTGATATCAATTATATAAAATCTTAATTCATACTAAAATTTTTATATATGTATATATATATAACTGTGTATACATAAAGTGTATATATGGGTTTTTACATCAAAAAACGATTCTATATTAACCCTTTCATGAATTAAATGAATAAAGAACATCATTTAAAACAAAAATATACATAATTCAAAAAAAAAAATAGAAAAGGTTTGTTATATATATATTTACACATATATGTATATACGGGTTAATTAAACAAAAACTAAATAAACCCTTACATGATTTACAGGTGAGGTAGAGCAATGCAGAGATTAAAGGAAGGTTGAGTAGAGGAAAAACCATAGGGTTAAGGTGAAAATGGAGGTTTATATAAAAAGTATATAAAATTTTATATACTATGGATAAGTATAAAAATATAAACAAAAAAACCTAAAGAAAATGGAATCTAACTATTTAGACAGAAACAAAAACTATGATCAAGAAAATCATAAATGGATTGATTTTCTAATAATATATTTATATATTATGAAAAAAATCATGGAAACGGTTTGAATTTGTATTAAAATAAAGCACCCTTGAAGACTTGTGGAAAGAAGAAAGTGGACAACATGGCCGTGGAGAGGAATATAAGGACTCATGGGAGAGGAATAAATAATGGAGAAGGGTGGGGGATAATTCGACTGGTGCGACCAAGGAAGATGAAGAAGGATACGAAGAAGGGAAAAGAAATGAATGGTTTAAAATAGGTGTGGATCGATTAGAAAACTATGGTGATTTCCACAGTTTTAAAAATAGATGAACGGATGAGATAAAACGTGGTTTTGATCAGTCAAACATGGGGAAACCATGAGATTTAAAAGGGGTGAGTGGATGAGATCAACAGTGTCCCGATCAGACGGTTGATGAAAAATGCAGCAAAAGGGAGTGACAATGGAGTTTGAAGGCTAGACCGGATTGGACGGTGTATATCTTGCATGATGAGATCAAACAACTCAAATTAGATCTCCCATAAAAATAGCCACCCCACATCAAAACAGAAGTAGTTTCAGGACCACCTTATATACCTTGATGCCTCTGCCTTCACTTTTATGACAAAAACACACACACTACGGGGTCCTTAAACACGGGACCCCCACCCGTGGGCCTTTCCCACCTTTACCCGTGCCAGTGCGCGACATGCCTCACCCCTATGCACAGCTAACCAGGCCCTACACACGGGCCATAAGCGTGACTCAGGATGCGCTAAGTGGGTGCTCTTCCAAGATTCGGTTACCACTGTAATACACCCACCATACCTTGAGGGATTGGCCTTTATGGCTACCCTCAGTTGGGTGGGTAATCACAAATATTTTATAAAAAAAAATTAGTAAACTCAAAAATGTTTTCAAAATTGACATATATATGAATATATATATATATATATATATATATATATTCATTCTTATTCTAAATGTCATTATTTCATATCCTTGTTTTTATTTTTAGTTTCAAAAAATTAAATCTCAAAATATATATAGAAAATTCAACATGTCATAAATTTATATTCATTTTAAAAGAACCACCATGGTTATTAGTATTATACTTTTAAAATCTAAATATGAAATACAACTTTAATTTGAAACATATTTTCATTTAACTAAAAATAAAACTTTAATAAATTTAAAATATTTTAAAACATTTTAAATTCATAATATACTTAAATACTTAGAATACTTAAAATATTCAAAATACTTAACGATTATACAATTTTATGACCATTACCAAAACCAACAGTCATATTAAATACAACGGTCACCTGAAAACCTTATTACAAAGTAACGTTTCAGTGTTTTAATAAGTAAAAGTTTCTCTTTTCATTCCATTTTTCTTTAATTCATTTTATTTGAGTTTCATTATTTGCACCAAAATAATAATTCACATTAAAAAAAATTCATTCATTACAAAATACATTATGGGTTTGGGGCATCACAACATAGAATTAAACCACTATTATAAAAGGGTCATTGATGTCATAAAAAATGAGGATAATAAGACAATTTTTTTTTGTTTTAATACCATTTTTCCTATAATTTAGTAATTATTTCACTTTATAAAAATATATTTAAATATATGTTTCTATTTCATAAACATAATCTTATCCTTTAGTTGTTCTATGAAATACTTCTACTTCATTTCATAACACAAGTTTCATCATATGGTGATGTAATATATTAACATCTAAAACCACATTCAAGGTTCAAATTATACAATTTAATAAATGGGTAACTTTTCTACAATATTATGATCTAAAACTTTTTAAAAAAGATGAGTAAATTTCCCAAATGAATTTATAAAATAACATGAAGTGGATTTTAATCATTACATACCAAACATGTGAATATGGTAATAACTTGAATTACCATAAATCCTTATTAAAGAATGCATACTTATTATTAATTAAATAAAACACATGTTATTGGATATATTCCATAAGTCCAAAATTTTTGTAAACTCCAACAATGATAGTGTAAACCACTTTGTCAATAAATCATTAGTTAATTCCAAGGTAGTTCGAAATTATCTGATTTATGTTGTATAAACCAATAATTTCTCTATCCAGACATCATTTTCTTATCATTAGGAACATGTTATGGGTATGTTTCCCAAAACCATTAGATTTCCGAAAAAAATAAATTTCTACTGAATAACCTTTCTTGCTACCATTTAGAAAATGATCTCAAATCCTTGACAAAATAATTTTATAGTAGAAACCTCATATATTACATAATTCTTATAACTAATACATCATTGATAAAAATAATAAAATGACATAATTCTTTAATATTAACATAAGAATATTAATCATTCTACTTCACTTATGGTAGTAGAATAATCTTTAACCTGATCAATTGGCCTATTTTTGGGAATATTTCTTTGATGCATGAGACATTGATTTTCATAATGTACCATCTCCTTGTAGTGTAAGTATTGAACTTTGGAATTTTATTTTTTCCCTTGAAATCATGAAATTGGGGGCCTTTTCCCCCATAATAATAGAAAAATCTCATTCCATTCAAGAAAGTAATAGGGTGTTTCTTTCCACAATTATGACATGTGGGAAAATACTTCTTTCCCTTCTTCCCTTTATACATATTTTAACCTTTCATCCTCTTCTATTCATTCATTCATTTGAAACCATAGGACTTATATAATTATTTTCCAATATCTTTATCACATGATTCTATGTCCTCATATGATGAGAAATCTTGGTAGATTATTTCCCTTTTAAATTTTGGCCTAAGGCCATAAAAGATACGATCCTTCTTACTCTTTAAATCATACAAATTGTTGAGTTTCATGTTCTTTATGCTATGAACCATTTTTAAATGAATAAATACACTAAATTAGTTTATATCATTATAAAAAATAATTTATAATCCCAAAAGAATAAAATAATTACCATAAATTGAAAAATGTATCCATAGATATTCTCATAATCATAAAAAGGGTTTATTTGGGATATATTTACTTTAAAATATTTCATAATGATATATAAAGAAAACATGGATTATCCTAAGAGTATCTCTTAGGAGTTTCAAACCAGGTGCACGGTAAGGACCGTTATCATGTATCGGGTTACAATTGAGTTAGGTTCGACACACCTTATTAAAGTTTTTAACCATAGGTACATCTGTTCTATAACCACATCCACTTGTAGTATCTAGATAGAGATGTATTTCTAGGAAGACCCACATAATCTCCACCTTAACAAATTTTGAGGATTCTATTCTATACTTATCCACAATGTATATCTTGGGGATATGTTCCCAAATCTATTTTTTTGGAATCATTATTTCAAGTTTACATATTAAATTTCTATGATTCCAACTGTAACACCTTGACCCCAAAATCCCGGAGCCAGTGCACTACTTTATTACATTAAAATAGATATAAGCTTTTAAATCACAAGGAACCAAAATGTTTAGTATTTTTGGAAAACCATATTACATACATTATGCCCATAATATATTGGGAAAATAAAATAAAAACATGATACATAATAAAATTAAATAAACAACATCTTTGAAACTCATTCAAAGGAACCATCTTCATAACTCGGATAAAGGAATTTTAATAAGGGTGAGCACAAATACTCATTAGGGGTAAGTAAAATAGAATAAATATTTAATTGATGTTAAAAATCAACATGGTAAGGTAAATTACTAATAAAACATTCCATTCAAGTAACATGATAAGGAAATATCAATATGGAAAGGTAAGAATTTGAAATACAATTCATTTAATCAATAAATTTAGAATAGAGTGTATCCATATATATGTCAATGAAAAAAATATCATTGATAAATTATAAATGAATATAAATGAGGGAAATGATTAATTATTGTATTCCATGTTTCCAAGGTACATTGATCCTTTACCGTCAAGAATTTTCACAAGATGGTTTAGTATATCAGGTAAAAACCCATCTGATTTAGCCAACTAATTCATCTCATGAGACTAACGAAGCATTCAGGGTCTATCTATAACAAGGACCGACCCATGTAGTACCTATCCAAAAGATTACTCATGTATCTAATAATAGATTTAACTCATGAACAATGTGCCTTATAAAATATCTTTATTAAATAAAAGATATGATTCTACAAATAATTTCCCAATTAGTCAAATAACTATCAAAGTTAACACCATATGTAAAATGGTATACAATTTAGGAAATAAAAATATCCATTGCATGAGAATATAGATACTTAAGACAAATGTAATTTACCATAAAAAGTATCATAATAAATTGATTGATTTAAGATAAATCTAACAATCACAAAATAAAGTTATATTGAAAAGGTAATAATTAAACACATTATTGAGGAAAATAATCTTTAGACATTCCAAAGTGTCCCATACCACTTTGAAACATTTGAAATCATAATCAAATTTAAGGAATAAAATTAAATTAAACTTAAAATATCATGAGAATAAGTATATTCATGATGTAAATTTTATGAATATGAATAATAAAGATGAAACTAGGTGCATAACATTACAATATGCCTCAATGAAATGAAATTGAGATGAAATCCCTTACCTAAAGTCTGAATTATCACATGTGTATTTAAATTCCTGAATAATAAACTTATGTTAATTATTTAAATTACTGAAAAAAATTTCATGTTTATTATTAATTTTACTTTACATATTATATTGTTGTATACAACTACTTAAACAATTAAGTTTACATCGGGTGTTTTTCACCAAATTCGTTTCATGTGTCAAAAATGACATTGGTAGGTCTGATATGGTCAAAGGGGTAATTATATAGATATATATAGAATAATAATCAAGATATAATAATCATATTTATACATCAATTATACTTTTAAAACCAATCATAAAATATGTTTAGAAAATGTACCAACGTTACAATCATAGAGATAGTAGGTCGTACGTATGCATGAGTAAAGTTCCCATTTTACAATGATCCTTATGGAAAGAAATTAAGTGACATTATCTCTTTTAAGAATGATAATTATATCATAAATAAAATTTTATTTAATCATACCCACTTATATATATAATTATTTTGATGTAAAAGTAATCACATCTTATTGAGGAGGCGGTAGTACACAGGTCCACAACCGACGTTTTCACTTTCTAGTGCATGGAAAGAGTAATAAATAAAGTTATATATTATATTTATAGGAAGGTAATTATTTAATGAATATAGTATGTATTTAATTATTTTAACATATATTTAATTAAAAACATCATTTATACACTATATGTATCACGTGAATGAATCACATCTCTTTAAGGAAGTGGTATTCTACACTTCCACAAACTATGTTATCATATTTACACAAAATGGAAACCATAAAGGTATGTTATAAATAAAAGAATAAAGAATAAAAAATAAAAAATAAAAATTATAAATAAATAAATAGTCTATCGTAATTTCTAACCGTGAAATGTCCTAAAGTAAAAATGAACAATCATCATTTCGTGAGGCGGTAGTTCACTTTATACCAAAGAGAGTTCATTACCCATTTGATGGAAGTGTTTGAAAGTGTAGGTTAAAACCATAACATAAAAACATCTCAGTATATTTAGGATGTTGGTGTTGTTATATAATCATGTAATAAGTATAATTCAAAGATTGTAAAAGAAATAAAACTAAAGAGCTTGGGGAAGGATGTAACCTCTTATTCTTGTAACTCCTTTTGGTTTTCACCATAGGGATTACTTGTATGGATTACTGAATAAGGATAGGCTTATATGTTTAGGGAAGGTATTTTTAGGATCTAATAGGGATGATTATGGTTGATATAAAGTGGCTTGATATGTGTGAGGAAGTGGAAGGGGTGAGTTCCCTTTTATCTTAGAGGTGGAGTGGTATTCTAGTAAATTTTTGGAAAGGAAGTTCCACCTATATTTTTCCTAGGAAATATGGATCCAATAATGGTCAAAAGTTGATAAAAGGTAAGATAAGGTCGTAATATGTCCTTAAAATGGATTTTTGAAATGTTTATAGGTCATTTTGTCTCTTAAGATTAAGGTTTAGTCTCTCGTGAAGCTAATTTTCCCCTTAATTGTTGTAATTACTTTTAAGTACTTTCAGTAATATTTTTGATAAAGAAATAATTTGAAATTATTATACAGGATAAATTATTCTTATTCCAATTATGGAATCCATTTTTCCAAATTCCAATATCATAAGTGGAAAAAATTCATTTAAATGTAATCATGCAGAGAGGACTATATTACAGCTTTTTAAAGCAAAAACAATCAAAGGTTTGCTATACAAATTCAAAGATAAACTGATTAAAATGAAATATTTTGGATTAATTTATGTAAAATTGATCTAATTAAACATTAAAAGTAATTAATAATATAATTTATCCTTACAAATAAATTATATTTAAAAGAAGTTTTGAATTAAAATTCAGTATTTTTCATTATTCATCAAAAAATGAAACTTTTCAAAAAAATAACACAAATTCATCCTAAGATAAATTTTATGTTCATATTTTAAATATGAAGTTTATTTTGACATATAAATTCAATAAAAGTTTCAAAAAATTTATTGAAAATAGGTTATCCATTAAAAGGCGATAAAACCACCTTTATAAAAATATAGGTTTTTATGCATAAAATTGGGATTGTTCTTTTCTTATGCCTAAAAAATATATTGGATGAGTATAAAAATATTTAATTGGATATATAATATATAAATTTAATTATTGTAATTCATGAATAGTTATTAATTTAATTTATTTGTATAAAAATCCTTTGTGAGCAAAAAAATAAAAAATTCCCCTTTATATTCAATGGGTTTATATTATCATTTCTAATTAATTGGAAACCAATGAATTTATATTATAATTGTATGAAACATATATTTTCATAATTTATTAAATACTATTCATAACCATAAATTTAACTACCTTGTTACATCTTATTATATTAAATAATAATATTTTTAATAGTATATTATTTTTGGTAAAACTTGGACATGCGTGTTACGCAAGCCATCAAGATGAGTCAGTATTTCATATAACTCAATATAACCTTAGTATTCTGTGTAGAGAAATTTTAAATTTATTTTTCATGTAACATAAGCTTAACTTGTTGTTTCATTTAAAAAAATATTGTAATAAAAATTAAATTTATTCTAAAAGGAAAATATTGTAATTTCATGGGGTGTTACAATCAACATCTAGTTTATTTAGTGAATTTGAATGCTCCACGTGTTATACATTGTTATTCCTGACTTGAGTTAATTGATTCATCATTATCATGAATTTTTCAACTCTATTTCCCCTAATATTGGGAATGAAATCATCACATTTTCTATTGCATATGTTATTTAAATATGTAGTTATATTTCTTTCCATTTTTATAGAAATAGAAAACTGAAGTGAGAAAATTGTTAAAATTGTAAAGATTATAATAATAATAATTCAAAAAGAATGTTTAACCTGATTTTTTTAATATCATGCTTCTATTATTTTATACTTAAATATTTTAAAAATAAATCATCTATATATCTTTCATAATGTTTTTGTAAAAGAAATATGATTAACCATAGTATATCCCCTAGGAATATCAAACCAGCTGTGTAGTAAGGCCCACTACTCATGCCCAGGGTGAAGATCAGGATATTACCAAACCATCCCATTTCATGTTTATTAACCCTTGGAGCATTAGCTCAAGAACCACATCCACTTGTAGCATCTTGATAAGAAAGTAATTGCTAGGAAACTAAACACTCTATACATTACCAAAATTTAGGAGATTTTCTTAAATTTAAACTTATCTATAGGGTTCTTACTAAAGGTTTGTAGTCATAATTTATACAAATAACAAAACATTACTTTGATAACAACTATGTAAACCCACCTTTTTAATACAAATTTTTTAACATAATTCCTTAACTAAATATTAAATTAATAACATTGAAGGACCTTTTGAGGTTTAATGTGTTTGAAATTGGATACATAATACATGAAGTATATATGTCATAAAAAAACTTTATTTAATACGATTTAAATAATTCTCTAAAAATAAATTCTAAATCACTTCACTACATATGATATCATGGGGACATTAATAAATAAAAATGGGTGAGCATAAATCCCAATAAGGGATAAATAAAGGAATTGGAACATGAAAAATTATCATGGATAAAAAATTGAGGCATAATATAAGAAAGTAATCATAATTATTTGATATATAACATGGAAATTTGGTTATTGCAAAAAAATTAGACATTCATAATCATATCACCATGTTTCATCACCAATGTTTCATGATACATATTACCAATGTTATTCACCAAGGTATCATAAAAAAGTAATATATAGAGATTAATTATTTATCTAATTAATTAGAGTGAAAATGGGGTTCCCCATTCTTTTGTTTTAATTAATGAGTATCACATAGTCTATAATAAGGAATTTCATTAATAACCCATGGAGAATAAATATTAAGTTTTATATGAAATCATTGAGTACATTAGTGTTTAATGACTTGAGATTTTCATAAATTGTAATCCATGGGAGGGGAATGTGGATTTCATACAAAGAAATACCCAATAAATGAATTATAATTACATATATATGAATAAAATTGAATAAAAATTTAGTTGTGTATTCACAACATAAAAATGGAGGAATGGAAAATTAAAGAATGATTTTGGTATCATAACGGGTTTACAAAGCGATTTATGTAATGAGATTAATGATTGAGAATCATAGTATCTCATCGATAGAATAACACTTAGATTATAATGGAATGAGAATATATACATTGGAATATAATATGTTTAAAATTATAGGAATAAGAAAAAATGAAGTACCTGGATAAAAGAGATAGTAAGAGAATATCTTACCTTGAGTATTACATCATAAAGATAGAGGACTGACTCATTGAGAGTTAGAGAGCTTTAAAAAAGTACTCAGTGAGAGAATATGAGAGGGATATATGTGATAATGTTATTGGGAGTGAAATTAATGGGATGGAGAGGTGGGTATTTAGTAAAATTAAGGAGAATTGTGTATTATTTTTCGAATATATCCTTTTTAATTCCAAGACTTGGAAAATAAATATCCCATGGGCCACCAATAGTTTTGGTTCATGGTTTATGAAATAAATAAAGTATTTTTTTAATTTCAGTTTTAGATTTAGAGATATTTTTTATATTACTTTTATCATGGGAAATTAATTTTTCCCCAAAATAAAATTTTTAACATCTTAATTTCAACTTTAGAATTTGGATAGGTTTTTTATAGGTTTAGAAAGTAATTTAAATTCATTAAAATAAATTATATTAATAATAAATTATATTTTTTATCATTGATAAATTTTTATTAATTATTACATTGTTATTACATATTTTTGAATTCACAAAATATATTGAAGACAAAAAAAATATTTTTTCTATTCACTAAAAAAATAAATCATGTTAGAAAATTAAAAAAAATCACCTAACCTTATTTATACCCAATTATTTCAAATATAATGTTAATTTTATTAAAATAAATTACTATGTATTAGAAATAATTTTTTCAAATAGAAACGACATATTTCAAATAAAAATTATTTTTAAATGGAAACACATTTTTTATTAAGTTTAAGGGTTTATTAGTTTTATATTATCATGTTTATAGGTTCATAAAGTGAAATTTAACATATAATAATATACATAAAATATAATTATAATTCTTTTGAATTTACTTTTAAAATGGCACTTTTTTATTTTATTGAATATTATTAACATTCTAATGGGAATATAACAGTCACATTGCAATGATCAAGTAATGTCTAGGTAATAGTCAAATCCTAATAGCCACATTTCTCTTTACACCCTATATATACTCCACCATTCAAATAAATCAACATTCACTACTTCTCTTAAAAAGGTTCTACACTTCACTTGATAATTTCTATTATATTTTTAACACTTATATTTATTTTTAAAATATTCATGGAAAGAGTGATATTAATGGGATATTTTTTTTTTCATACAATGGTTCCCTTAGTGTGTGAATTATTCATTTTAATTTGTATCCCATACCATTATTTGTAGTTATAGTCAAAATTATTTCACAATGTGTAATGTTTATATGTAAAATTATTTCTATGGGATACATAATAAAATTTTCATTATGAAACAAGAGTTATTTTATTAAAAAGAGAATTTTTTTTACTATGTATCACCCTTATGCACCATGAAAACACACCTTATGTGACCCCACACTTCACTAACTTCCCATATATGCCATCTACAAGTTTCACTAATCATATGACTCTTGGTTGCACTAAATCACCAACTATCTTGTTTGTTTTATCTTTTATCAAATCATCCATGGTTAGTTGTTTTATGTGCCTACATTTATGACATCTAGGGATAACACTGAGAACTCCACACCATTTGATAAAATGATCAAATGGCTTTTTGAAATCTAGTCATTCCACTTAAATTTTATATGTATCCCACAATATAGGGTTATTGTGTCTTTATGTGTGCCATTCGATCATAGATCGAGTGGCCCACATCTATCACTATAGTCTCACAAATATCATCATTTTCACTGATATATCAATACTCTTATGAAAATATTGGTTTTATGACCATAAACATCTCTGATGAACACTAAAATTTATATTTTAACAGATTTCGACCCACTTTTTCTACAATGGGTATCCATTTCTCAATATCCATACTCTTTGTCCCTCAAAATTAAGAGATAAAATGAAAACATATAAAACACATATATAATATTTCTTCTAAAATATAACTTTGATTATATTGATTCTATAGGGGTTATATTATTCTCATTGAGTAATTTATAACAATGTATTGTAGTCTTGGTGAATAACAAATTTGAAAGAGTAATCAATAGATTTTTAAAATCAAGCCTAAAACTTATCTCTAAATTATCTCAAAATACATTAGTCATATTTCAATAAATTCTAAGTAATTTTATTTATTTCATCATAAGTGATAAATATTTAAAAGGGGTTGATTTAATTAGAATAATAATTCCTCTAATTTGAAGATATATTTTTTCACTCAAACATTTCTTTCTATGAGTTGTTGGAATTTTTTCCTTAAAACTTCATTATTGTTATACCATTAAAAATGTTATGAGAAAGATAATAATGTAATAAAATTTTATGTGAATATCCTATAATTAAATAATATAAATTAATGAGATAGGTTTAGATAATAAATGAACAATCTAATCAGGGAACTATACTTTCATCCAAATGATCTATCGATATATGACCATTCTGCTCTGATATCTAGTGAATAATATCTCTCCATTGGATAAATCCTTGTATAAATCATACTATAACCTTATATTCACTCTAAAAGATGTATAAATTTATGGGAAACTAGAAAACAAATTTAATGTGTAACAAAATATATTTATTTTATCCTCTAAAAATAAATTTCTACCACCATGCAATGACATAACATTACATTTAAATTTTAAAAAATATTTTATAATGAGAAACACCACATCAAAAAACTCAAAAAATAAATTTTTATTTCTATATTATGCTTTTAGGGAGGAATTTAATATTTCTATACTTTTTAACAAACATTAATATATCCTATATATGTATCTCACAACAATAAGTTCAATCACTAAATTACTATATTTAAATTCAAATGATTTCTAATGAAACCATTAACTCTGAATAAAAAATCAAATTACATGCACATGAAAAGTCACCATTCTATAAAAACCTGTACTATAACACTAATCATGAAATCAAACAACAAGTTTATCACCCACCTTTTTATTAGTTATCAATCAATACATCATTCATTTTTTATTTTTTATAATTATAATTAATATTTATTATTTATCTTGTCCCAAAAAATCAATTATATCCTAACTTCCACATAACATCCACAATTTTCATAGACCACTCACATGACTAACACAATAACCAAACGATTAATTAATTAATTATACATATTTATTCCAATTTTACAATTTATTTCCAATTATAAATTATTTAACATTAACCAATTTATGATAAATCAATCATCTTAAAAATTAATTTCATAACTTATACTACATAATCTTCTATCATATTTAACCATTATCACACACACATTCATCACTACATTAAATAATTAATTCAACATTTCATTTATTCATCACATATACAATATATCAATTACACAGACCAAACATTATAGCTCAATTATTACAATCATAAATTACAACATCAGGATTTTAATTTCATGATAATATACCAAAAAATTCATATTATAACTTCAATGCTTAGTTACTCATTTATAGTATTCAAATTATTCCACTATACAGTTTATTAATGATATAAAATTTCACATCTTACCATATCATTAATTATTTCACACTAAAACATCATATTTAATTTACCTTCTTTATTTCAATTCATTCATATTATTCCAATAAATTTAACCATTTCAACATTTATACAAAATAATATTAAACCTACATTATCTTACATTCAACAAATCTTCATCCCTTTATTAATATCATATGTCATAAGAATAAAAAATAAATAATAATAATATACATATCCTATACCAGCAAAACTTTATATCCTTCATAATTTTCCGAATTAATTTAAATAATTAGGCTAATTAAAACCACTTACCAGGGAAAACTAAATAATTTTAATTCTATAATATTAAATTAATAATAATATGAAAAGTTTTGAAATAACCTACCTCATTCATATGATCTAAGATTCACTTAGATAAAGAAAAATATTTAACATTCCAATCTTCCCATTCTCTAACAGTGACTCTCTAACCGGCCTTTCATTAATTCCAAACATCCATTATTATAGAACCCCCAAAACCATGCTCCCAAATCCATTTCCCAAAATACATATATTACAACATGGTATTTTATATACATCTATGAATACAAAATATTTTTCACATTTACAATCTAAGGACCTTTTAGTTTAAAGTTTTATAAAATTAGGACAAAAAACTAAATAATATAACCCATTTTTTCTAATACAATGAAAAATTTTCTACCATTTTATAAGAACCTAATAAATCCATAATTATTCTTTAACATCACATAAAAATTTTCCACACAAGATAATATTCTAGGCATATAATACTTAATAATTTATTTCATAATATATGGAAAGGGAAACAAGGGAAGGGGTGAACAAAAACGATCAGTAAGGGTATACATAATAATAAATCATATCATGGGAGACATGATGCACAACATGATATCATAATTAGGGTTAGAATAATCATGTAAGAACGGAATTAAGATATGATATCTTATGTACATGGATAAAAAATGATCATAACATTGGAGGATAACATCATAGGAATGTGATGAAAACATAAACATGATATCATAAGCATAATTAAAGGATATCTTACTTGTTAATATAACATAGTTAGATAAGATAAATTCCCATGTGACATAGTTGGCTAGGATCACTACCCATACACCATGATATCTCATGATATGGAAACATAATCCACTGAATTTCAGGGATATATAATTCCTGGCCCACCCGTCACATAATGAGAAACATAAAAATGTGTTCCATATAGTTTTAATCAATATATAAAAAAATAAAAGGAAATAAAATGGGATTCATATACTTTTCATGTGATTCTATAATAAATACTTAATCATTTCATCAATAAATTGGACATGATAAACCCATAAAAAATAAATGGGCATCCAATGAATTTAAGCATCATTCTAGGTAAATAAAATTTATCAAATATGATTAAATATATGGTATAAACACCACATAGTAAATTAATATATGGTTTATACAAAAATTCCCACAATCAATTGATGTATCGGTCAACTAGTTTAACACCATTTAATCAAGTAATGGAATATAGATAATTCATAGAGGAAAAGAATTAGAGTTAAATCATGTCTATATAGGTGGATAATTAGGAAAGAAAATAGTAGTTATAGATCAAACCATTGATGTAAAATATAATTTCATAAGATATCCTAGTAAAGAAGGTGGAAGGTATCATTTGAAGAATACTATTGATTAAGCATACAATATATATGGTGAACACTCTTACAAGAATTAGTAAAATTTATTTGAAAATTATAATTTCCATTTTTTTTAAAATATTCAATAGAAAGATTTTATTGAACCACGAGAAAAATAATTTACCAATTTGAAAACATGAAAACATTTAGAAGAAGTATCTTATAAAATGATAAAGGCCGTGAAAAGATATGTTCACATAAGAACATGTAAAATAGACTCTTTTCTTTCAAAAAAGACCTATATAGAAACATTTAAATATTCACCTTTAAAATATTTTTTAGGAAATTCAAGGAAGTTGATAATTCCCTTATTAAAATAGTTTAGAAAGAAGGCATTTTTGAAAATTTTAAAAAATTAATTTAAAAGAAAACATTTTTGAAAACCAATCATAAAGAAAATGATTAATTTACATTAAAAAAATTTAGTGAAACCCAAATCATAATAAGGATGGTTAAATAATTCATTTATAAGAGGTGGAAGAGAAGTATGAATTTCACTTTCAACATTATATAAAATACTTCTGATATGTAAAACATGGATAAGGAAGAAAAATTTCTATTGGAAAGTATACGAGTTATTATTATCAATATAGTGATTTTATTGGAGGAATAATTTCATTAAATAGGGATATTAATGAAGATTTATAATATCTATAGAAAAAAATAAATCTAGAATCTAAAATGATAATGGCAGGAAAAATAAATTTGGAAGATAAAAATCAAGAAGATATTTCAAAAATCACTGGAAAAAGGACTTGAGTCTAGAAATCAATTATTACTTGAGTAAAATTTTAATTAGATACCTTGAAAGAGAAATACATTTAAAATAAACCTCAAATACTAATTAATAAAAGATATTTCATGATGAAATAACAACTGGGTATCATATATACCATATAAAAGTAAATTGGTAAATTGGTGAATAAAGTAAACCATATATCAACAAAGGGATTTTGAGACAAAAACCCCTTACCTTATTTCATCTTTAAGTTGATCACATTCTAATTTACTATATTGTAAAGGTCTAGATTTTTCAGGGCCCCTCCATTTTTCTTTCCAGATGTTTCTTAGTTGTTTCAATGTTTGATTTTCTATTTGAAAATCTATTTAAAAAAATGATTTATAGAAAATAAGTGTCTTATGTTTTAGAGATTTATTCAAAGGATTTTTAATGTTTTTAAATAATTATAATTTTTTTTAAAATTTTATTGTATTTTTTTCAAAGGAACAATTTTTTCATTAATTAATAAGTTTTTTAATTAAAAAAGGAATATTTCCCAGAACTTACTTATACTTAGATATAATATTGGATTTGCGTGATGGTAATGAGATTTTTTATAAGATTTATAGAAATAATTGGTATTTTTTATAGGTATTGTAAGGGTATCCTAAACCTCCCATTCCCCACATAAAGGTAACAATAAACCTGTATGAGGGTAATCCACTAATTCTAATGGCTATGTAAGGGTAGGTTGTTCCTCACATAAGGGTGTAGATGTTTTTATAAAGTGTTTGTAATGGTAAGATCATGCTACCCTTATACGAGCCCTTCTAGAGAATTTTGTTAGGGTAAACAATGTTATCCTTATGTAGAACACCTAACATTCATAAGGGTAAGAATAAATTTTCAAAAATTACATAAGGTTAAACTAGGGTTACCCTTACACAATAATTTCTAAAGAACTACATAAAGGTAAAAAAGTAACCCTTATGTAAACCCCTTAACATGTATAGGGTCGTTTTTTACCCTTTTTTCCCTATTTTTTCTTCAACCTTTCCCTATACCTCCTAAATGACTTTTTTAAATGATATTAAATCCAAAAGTCAAGAAATTGTTTTTGACCCATATAATTATTAATAACTACTTTTGTAAGATTTCAGTTGATCTATAATAAAATAATGATATAAAAATTGTTGGGAGAATTAGATGGTATTTCAACACAGTATTTTCCGAATACAAATTTTTTCTAAATTTGAAATACTTGAACCCTTGTAAATTTACTTTTTTCATTTTAATATTATCTAGATGACCCTAAAACCTTCTCCTCAAGTCTACAAGCTTTATCTGGTTACAGAAACACTTCATTTTCGATTTCCAGGTGATCCATAAACTTCTCCCACATCAATTCCTTTATTAGAATGTTTTTACATGGAAAAAAAATACTAGGTTGGGATTCAATTATTTTAACATTATTTCATGTGAAATTTTAATGTTAATAAGATTTAATTCCTTGTATTCTATGGAATTAACTATAACAAGGATAAAACCGGAGTAATGGAAGAAATAGTTTGTGGATCTTAGAGATCACATGTTTTTCCACCATGATAATAATTTGCCTCTTATTTTTACTAGATAGAGTTATATATATTCTTATGATTTAGTTATAATGTTTATTTTATCCTATTTATTTTTATTGAAATGGTTAAATAATGTAAATTATATAATTATTATTCTTTTCTAAATAATTTAATATATTTGTGTTTTATATACCATTCTTATAATTTTATGGAAATAAAATTGTTACTTAATATATGTTTAATTAATTTTATCTTCCATATATTAATGAAATTGGATAAAGAACATGAAGTTTGAAATGATTTTTTTATAATAATAAAGTTTCATGTAAATGGAATTGTTCTTTCTTAAGTTTAGAAATGAAATGTTATGCTTGAATATAATGTTTAATTATTTCATAGATTATAATAGTTGATTCTTTAGGTTACCCATGGTTTTAACATAGAAAAAATTAATCAATTAATCCAAGATTGTAATTAACATAGTTGTCTGATAAATAATTTTTTTCTGGAGCTGAGTGAGCTCATTTACATTTAAAGGTTTAATTCCTTATTTTTTGGGTCTAAATTCCATGTTGACCTTATTTGATGTTTTCAACCTTTTTTTAGTTACTCTAGATGTTAACCTTATTATGTGACATGATGTGAGCATTTTATGGTTGATAGATTTTTGAGATATGGGAGGGGAGACCCGTGTTTATGGAAGGAGTTGACACCTATGATATAGGGATGAATGGTGATATGCATAGTGGTGTTTGGATGGAAACAATATTGATGGAATGGATTGATGTTTTCTTTACCCGTTGTTGTGCTGAAATCTTGGGTTCTTACCTTTTTAGGAAACTTTTTAAAGGCCAAATGACTGAGTTACTGGTTCCTGCTTCCCATTCACCATTGGTTGAGGTAGCTGGTTGTGATTTGTTATGTACCTCTTTTATGGTGTCTTAGGACATTTCCAAGAGTACCTATAATTATAGAATGATAATTATCAATATATGTTTTAAACCCTGGGGTTTGTGTTTAAATGGAATACTAATTTTGATCTTGAGAAACCATGGACACAGTTGGATTATTCCTAGGGGGAAAAGACTTCCCTTTGAGTAGAATTTAAAGTGAATGGAATAATGTTAATTAATTGATAATAAATTAGTTAACCAAAAGTTAAATGTTAAAGGAAATAATTATTTAAATAGACCTCTTTTAATGCTTGTGTGCTTATAGGATATCTAGTTAGTAGTGGTAGTAGTTGGGTGTATGGAAGATGACAGAAATAGTTTAGCCTAAGAATAAGTTAAAAACTATAGTATGGTTGTGAAATATAATATATCCTATATGTTCTTTTAATTCATACACTACTATACCCATGTACATAGGGTGACTGAAACCTAGTGGACTATGGGCGGGTATTTTTTCTAACATCTAGGTTGGTCAGAAATAGATGTATGACTACACCCTATGACCCTGATCTCTTCTCCTAGTAGTTTTATGTGCTGGTATGCTATGTGGTTATCTTTCCCTATATATTTGTGCAGAGGGATATAATATCTTGTGGTTATTTCATAAACATTTATCTCTAGATATAGTATCCAAATGGTCATTATAGGTATGTTGTGTATGGTATGTGATGGTGTGATGTAATACATGACATACAAGCTATGATGGCTCCTGAAAACAACACAATAACTATTTGGAGATATGGTTCAGCTGATGAGATGTTGTAATGAACAGGTGCCCCTATGTCTTCAGGCTATTTAACTACTTTTCCCTATTGTTTTAGAAAAAACATAATTTTAAAGAGAGATGGATCAAGATGTGCGATTTTGGGGAAGAATGAAAAACTAGTGGATAATTTTTAAAAGGGGACCCTATTTTATTATTATATTAGATGATATCTTATATTTGAAACTTAGTGAGAGATAGTTATAGTGAGTCTGGGAACCTGGCATACCTTTTAAGGTGACGAGTTATCTCCACTTGTTTTTCACAAGGCTATTGCATGCTTTATTTATCTTTTACATGGGAGACTCCTAGTAGGATCCCATTTAGTATACTTTTTATTATCACCATATGTATATATAAAATGTTTTTTATGTTGGAAGGATCTAGTTGGTGATTGGGTTGCATACTACTAGAAAGAGAGTTTTTTAAGAACCATTGGGCTTCGAGGTTGTTGTAGAGTTTATCTATTGGTACTTTTAGTTTCATTTTTAGTAGTAATAGTTCTATATGATATTATTTGAATGTACCTAAAATCCTTTAATTTTTATCTTGAGAAGTAATTTTTATGTGTTTCTATCATATCTATCATATCTCATATCTTATAGGGATGTGCCTCCCATCTACGTATATGATATACCCTATGTGGTTTTCTATAATCCATAGCCTATTATAGGTGGGATTTGGGAATCATTATCTCTATTATTTCAATTCTAGACTAAGGGCTACCTTTGGGGGAAGGGGGTCCTGATAGAGTGGTCTGAAATGTTAATTTTGAGGGATATGATGGAGTTTGAAATTAGGAACAAGTGATTATTGCATGAGATGGTAGGGAAATAGTGTCAGCTATGTTTAATAAGAAATGTAAACATGGGAGACCAGTTGAGTAATGAGTATTTAGGGACCCCTGTGGTCTAATTCAAAAACCTTTAAGTTACCGAGCCCACTAGAGAAGTGATACTGGTTGTGGGGTAGAGACCTAAGAAAGGACTATGTATCATTATTCCTTTCACCTATGTTTGAAATAATTAGACCCTGGGATTATGATTAACCTTGAATAAGTAAATAATCAATAAATATTATGTTTTTTGTATTCCAATTTTAGGAGTCCCAAACAATTTTTTATTTACAGGTATGGAACTAGGTCGATGTCCTCATAAGGTTTTCACTGAGTATTTTCGGCAGGATGTGATAGTGGATTACCGCAGAGTATAGATTAATGAAGACGACACTTGGAGGAGGAAAATATGATATTTTAAATGGTAGTTTTTACAGAAGTATGAGGGATATGTTGTTGACTCAGTGAAAAAGTACTGGTTGGAGGAGGTGTAGGTAATCTTAATATTGATCTATGTTTGGAATGAGCACATGGTTTCATTGGCGGTAACAATACTACATGAATTCGTGATTCATTAGTGGTTCTTATTCCTCAGGGATCACAAGGAGGTGATATTATCATGGGAGGAGTTATGAGTCTAGTTTCAAGCCATGTTTATTTACTCAACTGTGATGGTGGCCACTTTCCAGGAGTTTTTCACCCATCAACATGGGAGTTCTAGCCAGTGGGAGTTTGGGATCTATTTCAAGACCATTCTATATTACTCTTAAGATCTATTTCTAGATTATGAAGAACTAGGACAAAATTTTGAGGAGGATTTGAATCCAAAGATCAAGATACATGTCACCTCATTTATGATGTCAACATATATTAAGGTGATGGAAAGAGTAGAGTTTTTTGAAAGGATGCTGGTGAGGACATGATCATTATAATAGGGGAGTCATCAGGATTCCTTGCACAAAGCTCCTAATTTCCAAGATAGAAGTGATTTTAGATATCTAGGGTAGGTCACAACCCTCATCATCTCATTTCTCAAAGAGAGACGAATCTTAGTCCCCATCCAAGGGATTAGACACATGTTATTCTAATGGAGAATCAGTTCATCCACTATGAGAATTCAAGAACTTTCTTATAGGGAAACTTGTAGTAGGTGTTCCACCTTAGTTTCTTCCATTGAGATAGTTTTATTCGAGGCAGAAACAATAGGGTGCTCCATCATTGGACCAACAGAAGGGAGATAGGGTTGGTAGAGGACAACCCTACGATTCTCCTCATGCAAGATTATAGAGAAGTTGGGGGTGGTCTCTATCAGAGTCAGAGAAGTCGTGGATTCATTCTTTGGAGTTATCAACACCAGGAGATCCAAATATCATTCAAGGTACTATTTTATTGTTTTTTACTTGGTTTAATGCTTTGTTTCATTCCGTATAAATGAAATCCTTTATATCACTTTCCATAGTCCATGCATTGGGACTTGAGGTAGAGAAGCTTCCAATGCACTTAGAGTTGAATAGAAAATTTGGAGGTTACACTTATCTATTTGAATTTTATAGATATTTTGAGATAGAGATAGGGTATAATAACTCTTATAGAATATTTCTACATTTATGTATATAGATATACAATTTAACCCTAAGCATAGACTGGTTGTATTCAGTGTAGTCTATTGTGGATTTCTTCAGACGAAAGGTTGTATTCTTCAGTGCATACAAAGAGACTATCACGTTTTTTGGCCAGAGAGACTCTCCAATGGGTTAAAGGCATGTTTCATCCATGTATTCCTCGAATAGGTTAGTAACTTGATGTATTTCTTGAAGAGGTTGTAGGATTACCCCTTGACCAGAGATTACATTTGGGATAAAGCTACAACCATAAGCTTCCATGATCTCAATGTATCTGTATATGATGACACCTTCTGAGTTGTAAGAGATGTAGGTATAAATAAATGATCTATTGTAGTTAGGTTCTGTTCATTTGATCATATCACATTAGGGTGCCCATGTTTTGTTCTTGAAAAATTATGATGGATGTTTATATCTTAATATCGATTATTTTCACTCAAATAAGGTTATATAGGAAAACCGCTATCCTATTCCATGAATTGATCATTTATTTATCAGATAAAAAGATCTTGTTGGTTCTAAAAGATTGATCATTGGTTAGGATATCACCTAATACTGTTAAAATATGGGTATATCCCAAAGACTATTTTATGATATCATTATGGGAATTACAAGTTCATTGTGATGTCATCTGGTGTAACTAATACTCTTGTCATGTTTATGGGATTGATGAAAACACTGCCCAAAGAATTCATTAGTTGGTTCATGGTGTTTTTTATCAATGAAATACTTATTTACTCAACATCTTAGGAGGAGAACATAGAGCACCTATAGACTATTTTAAGAGACCGTCATCATCAGTAGTAGTTTTAGAAGTTCTCAAAGTGTGAGTTCTAGGATCATGAATTGTTTTTCATTGGAAAGTTATTTACCAATATGGAATAGCTATGTGTTACTCAAATATTGTGGCATCTATTTCATGGGAATCCTCTAATAAAATTATAGAGGTGCAGATTTTCATTAGTATTTCAGGATTTTATAGGAGGTTTGTACCTAATTTCTATCAGATTATAACTCATTCGACAATCTTTACTAGAAATTATTAGGTGTTCTTATAGACTAAACAATTTTATGAAGATTTTGAGTATCTGAAGGAGAATCTAGTTACCTATCATGTTCTTTATATTCCAAAATAGGGAGTTCGGTTCGAGTTTTTCTATAATTATTCATGTCTTGGTTTGTGCAGTGTTCAGATGTAGAACTGATTAGTTTTTTTTATGTGTCCTAGAAATTACATCCCTATTAGTGTAACTATTCCACCCATGACATTGAGTTGTTATCATTTGTGTTTTCCTTGAGGTTGTGTCCACATTACCTTATTAACAAGTGTTTTGTGGTTTTTATCGATTATAAGAGCCCGAGGTAAGTCTTCTTCCAGTGTGACCTAAAATTGTGACAGTGAAGGTGGATATAATTCTTATAGGGTTATGACTTCAATATTTCATATACAATAGGGAAGGGTAATTTATTAGCTAAATAATTAAGAAAGATGTCTTATAGTTATTCCATGCATGAATCTTGAGATTTCTAGAGAGTAATGTAAGAACTCTTACCAATGCATATAGATATGGGAAAGGTAGTTGGAAGAGGTTATATTTTTCAAATTACAGTGCAACCATATTTGGTGCAGCAGGTGGAGAATTCCTAAATAGGGGATTCTATGGTGGGAGTCTAGAGAAGACAAATTATATTTGGGTATTCCCCTAATTATTGGTCTGAGGATAAAAAAGACGAGTGTTGTTTCTAGGGGTGATTTTCATCCACTTGGTGATGCATGAGGTGGTTATCTTTGAATTTTATAGCTCACCCTTAGTGGTAAACCCTGATGTGAAAAAGATGTATCGATATCTGAGATGTCCATTTTGATTTCCTAGGTTGAAGCATTTAGTTATAGAGTTTTTGACTCATTTTTTGGTCTTCCATAATGTGAAGGCCAAGACCGGTGTTCTTAGTGGTTTTCTCTAGCCGTTGGATATTCCTCAGTGGATGTGGGAGGGAATATAAATGGAATTCATCACTAGTTTTCCTCGAGATCATGGATTATTTGATGTTATATGGATGATAGTGTACCAATTGAAAAAATCATCTAACTTTATAGTAGTCAAGGATTCAATGTCAGTAGATGGTTTTTTTGAGGTAGTACATAGATGAGGTGGTAAGACTCCAGGATTCCTTATGATTATTATCTATAATTTTGACCCTCATTTTAACTCTATAATGTAGAGAGGTCTCCATCATAATTTTTTATCTCAGTTACTCATTATCACTACTTACTATCCATATAATAATGGTTAGATAGATCATACCATCCATAATTTTGAGGACATGCTGTTGCTAGTGTCTTAGATTTTGGAGGTTAGTGTATGAGGCACTTGCCTTTGGTTAGGTTTTCTTACAATAATAGTTTCCACTCCACCATTTTTATGGAACCATTTAAATATTTGGATAGTCAACTATACTGATCTATGTTTTAATGGAATGGGGTCAAAGAGTTAGCAATTCTTAGGCTAGAAATAGTACCAAGCATGATAGAGATGGTTCAATTGATTCATGAGAGGATGAAGTTAGCATAGGATCATCAAAATCATGATGATGATTAGAGGATGAGACCTATATAGTTTGATGTTAGAGATTATGTATTCCTAAAAGTGACTCCTTTTCATGGGGAGTGAAGGTTGAGTAATGGTATTAAGATTTATCCCTGCTCTTTTGGTCTATTCAAGGCATTGTCCAGTGTTGGAGACATGACGTATCGGATTTCACTTCCCCCATAGATGAGTTTGATACAAGATTTATTCCGTGTATCTTAGACTTATATTTATATTCATGAAGAATATCACACCATTTATTTGGTTGAGATCAATATCAATTATGATTCAACCTTCAAGGAGTGGCCTGAAGAGATCCAGGACTGCTAGGACAAGGTGTTTCACAGACATGGAATTCCATTGGTTCATGTCTTATAGTGAAATTGTGGCTTGGTGGATAGTGTCTAGGAATGTGAGTCATGGATAAGTGATCATTATAATAAGATATTTTATGTTTATCTTTTTTCTTATAATGGTGTTCTTTTTGATGGTTCTTCGACCTTTATTAGTTTTATGATAAGGTTTTCTCTCTCTTAATACCTTACTTTTAGAATTTCTCTTGTATGAGAGGTATATAACTCAAGAGAGTGTTTAGGAATTGGTTGTTAATGTTTCATAGTTTTTTACCATGTTTCTCTAAGTAAAGTGTTTGATTTCCTATTATGGATTGATTCTTGAGAGGTAACTCACGAGGTGACTGTTTGGATAACCCTTTTCTCCTTTCCTTTTCTAAGAGTTTGGTTTTAATTCTAGAGGATGATAATTTTTAATAGGTATATAATGTAAAGGACATGATTTTCTTTAGGCCTTACCTATGTATTTTACGATTTTAATAGTGGTTTTTAGGTTCATGAATCCTTTTGGAATTTTTTTTAAAAGATGGCTTTGGAATCTGCAAGTGTTTTATGTTTTGGAGATTTATTCAGAGGATTTTTAAAATTTTAAAATAATTATAAAATAATTTGGATAGTGTATTTTAATTTTTTTCACCTAAGAAACACTTTTTAATTTAATTAATATCTTTCTTTAATTAAAAATGTAATATTTTCAAAAAAATAATTACCACTATACATGATTTTGGAGTTTTGTAAAGGTAAGGATATTTTTCTATATGCTATGTAAGGGTATGTGGTATTTTCTATTGGTTGTGGAAGGGTAACATAAACCTATCATGTGCTATGTAAATGAAATAGTCAACCTCTGTAAGGACCAACTACTAATTCTAAAGGCTATGTAAAGGTAGGTTATTCCTCGGGTAAGTGTAAGGCCATTTTTATAAAGGTTGTGTTAGGGTAAGATCAAGCTACCCTTACATGATCCCTTTCATAGCATTGTGCATGTGTAAATAATGTTAAGCGTATATAGACCACTTATAATGTGTAAGGGTAAGGAGAAATTTTCAAAGCTTACATAAGGGTAAGATGGAGTTACCCTTACACGAACCTTTCCAAATCCCTGTGTAAGGTTAAAACATGTTACCCAAGACCAACCCCCTAACTTGAATAGGGGTAGTTTTTTTACACTATTTTATTTTCTTCTCTATTCTTATCATACTTGTAACCTCCCATGTTTCTTTTTCAACAAATCTAAAATCCTAAATTCAAGGAATTAATTTTTTTCACTCATTTAATGATTTATAACTCCTTTTAGATGATTTTAATTGTTCAATAATTAAATTATAATATACAAACTTCATGGATAATTAAATGGGATTTGCACACTATATTTTCCAAATACATATTTCTACTGAGTTTAAAATATATAAACCATTCTCCCTTTCAATTATTTCAATTTTCTTCTCATTTGGATGACCTCGAAACCCTCTCTTCATGTAAACAAGCTTCAACTAGTTACAAGAACTCTTCCATTTCAATTTACTGGTGATCCAAAACATTCTCTCTCCTCTATTTCTTAGACATATCATTTTTCCAAGGGAAAAATACAATGTAGGGTATTCAATTTTTATTTAGTTATTTTATGTGTAATTGTAAATTTAACATGTTTTTATCCTTTGTATGGTTGTGGAATTTACAATAATATAGATTAAAATGGAATAATGGAAGAAATTGTATGTTGATTTTGGAAATCACAATTGTTTACACCATGATAACTATTTTCCTCTTATTTTTACAATATAGTGTATATATATATGTTGATGATATAGTTATATTTTTTATTTTTTATTGTTTTTTCATGTTCAAATTGATAGAAATGGTTAAAGAAATTAAAGTTAGTGATTATTGGTGGCCAAAGAATTAATTATGTATGTGTTTTATAAACTATAATTATTATAATTTTATGGAAATAAATTATATTCTTAATGAAAGTTTAATTAATTTTCTCTTCCATATGTTAATTGAATTGGATAAAGAACATGAAGATGGAAATTATGGTTCTTTATAATAAAAAGAGGCATGTTAATTGATTTTATTTTTTAAGTGTTGAAAATGGAAGTTATGCTTTAAGAGCATGTTTAATTAATTAATAGCTTGTAATAGATAACGATTTAGGTGAACCATAGTTGTAACGTATGATAAATGAATCATTTAATCCAAATAGTAATTAACCTAGTTGTTTGAAAATGATAAATGTTTGGTGCTGATTGATCCTATTTGAATGAAAAGGATAGATGCATTGTTTTTAATTCCTAGATTCCCTATTGACTATGTTGGTTATTTTCTTCTTTTTTGATTGATCTGGATGTGAGCCTTTCTATTTTATGTGATTTTAGATTTTTATGGTCGATGGATTAATGAGGCGAGGAGGTCCAGGTTTGTGGTTGAAGTTGATACCCATGATGGTGGGATGCATGGTGATATGCATGGTGGTGTCAATAAGGAAAAGGGTTGATGGAATGGTTAAATTATGGGATTACCCATTATTTTTCTTAAATATGGGATGCTTAACTTTTTATAAATCTTCTTAAAGTATTGATGGTTGAGTTTCTTGTTCATAATTTTCTTTCTATACTGCTTGAGGAAGCTGGTTGATCAAAGTTATGCATATCATTTATGGTAACTTAGGATGTTTCCTCGAGTAACAAGAAATATGTAATTTTAATTATTAATATATGTTAAAACCCATGGTGTTAGTGTTAGAATGGAATGAAATTGTTGACCTTGATAAATTGTGGATTCAGTTGGATTTTTCTAAGAGGCCATGAACTTCACTTTGTGGTTAATGAAATTTCAATTGAATAGTGTTAATTAATGTTTGATGAATTAATTAATATAAAGTGTGATTTAAAAAGTAAATAATTAATTAAATTAAGATCCTTGAATGTTTGTGTTCTTATAATATATCTAGTTATGGTTTGTGGCAACTGAGTGTCTGAGAGATTATAGATATAGTTGAGACTAAGACAATGTTAATGTACATAATGTGGTTGTGATCTAAATTATATCCAGTATGTTTTTTGATTTCATACTATATCCAACCATGCTAGTAGATTGACTAACACCTAGTTGAGTATGGAAGGGTGTTTTTTCCAACATCCAGGTTTGTTAGGAATGGATGGATGACTACACCCTCTAACCCTGATCTCTTCTTCTGGTAGTGTTATATGATGGTATGAATGATGGTTATCTTTATTCATATATATGTGTAGAGTGTTGTAATGTATTGTGGTTATTTCAAACACATATATCTCTGTATTTATTATCCTAATGGTTTTTATATGTATGTAGTTTATGGGATGTGATGTATTGAGGTATAATACATGATGCACGAGCTACATTGGATCCCATAAATTACACAATTACTATTTTTAGATGTTTATGGGATGATTAAATGTTATGAAACACAACTGGTTAGTTGTCTTTGGGATGTATAATTACTTTATCCGAGGTTTTTTCAAGATATGTTACTTTTGAGGATAGATGTCTCAGGATGAGCGATGTTGGGGTAGAGCAAAAAAACTATTAGGGAAATAGTAGCGGGGTACCCTATTTTGTTATTATATTATATAATCTCTTTTATATTATACTTGATGAGAGATAACCATAGTGAGATTGGGAACTTAGCATGCTGTTTTAGGTGATGAGTTATCTCCACTTGTTTCTTATTGTAATGTAGCATAGTTTCTTTATCTTTTGCATGTGAGGCTTTAGGGAGGATCCTCCTGAGTATGAATATTCTGCTCACACTAATTATATATAAACTATTTTTTAGGTTGGTAAGATAAGGTTTGTGATTAGGCTTGATACTACTAGCTCAATATTTCTTTAGGAGATGTTTGGATTTGAGGTCACCGACAAGTTTATCTTTTATTACTCATGGTTTCCTTTTCATTTGTATCAATTCTGTATAACATTACATATATGTACTTGGGATCCTTTAATTTTTTTATCTTGATAAGGAGTTATTGAGTGTTTCTATCTTATATAAAATATATGATATTCTAGAGGTTAATTCCTCCACTCTACATTTATGATTTACTATAGATGCATGTCACTAACCCATGGCCTATTTGAAGTGGGATTTGGGCATCGTTATCTCCCTTCTCTCATTGTCGGTCTAGAAGGTGTACCTTTGGGGGGAGGGGTCGTGAAATATAAAATAAAAATAACTAACTTTATCATTTATTTAACAATTTTATTCCTCTTCATAACCCTTTTGAATACTTCATTTATAATTTTTTTGTGAATATATTGCTACATTATAGCATATTTTTAATATTGGGTGTTTACACTTTTAATTTTATCGCATATAGTTTTTAATGTTAATGTTTACCATTGATCTTTGATACAAATTTAGTTACATAAAGATTACCTATGGTTATATAATATATATTCCTTTATTATTAATAATGTTCCCCTTTCATCTAAAGATATTTTTAATTACAACATTAGAAGATGGTGCCAGAGAAAAACTTATTTCGACAGTTCTTCTTGAATGAAGAAGATATATTATTAACATGATTAGATAATAATATTATAACTCTAGAAAATTTAAAACATATTTAATAAATTATTATTAAATTTCATTAAGAGTATATAAATTTCAACAATAATTCACTATATAATCATTATAGCATCACTCAAGTGGGTAGTAAACAAACCAAAACAAAAGTGTGTTGTAATGATCGAATGAGTAAGAAATTGTTATACATATTGTTAATATAATATTTAAAGAAGCTTATAAATGTAATATATATCATATTTTTTCAAAACTTCCATTATTATAACTATTAATGATGGAGGTTTTTGATAAATTAAGATTTTCATTCATGGAGGTGATAATTCGCACATACCCATGATTAATAAACCCATTTTCAAATGGATGGGAGAAGTGATTGTATAGGTAAACTCATCACTTAAGAATAATAATAATGTTATAAATATCATATTAATCCATTAATTACAATTTTAGTTCCATCCATCTTAGGTGGTTAAGTGAAATAACACATTTCACGTAGGTGGTAATCCACATATACACATGATTAACAATATCATCCCTTAATGAATGTACTGAATGAACGTAAATTAAAAAGATGGTCATTTTAGAATTTTACAAGTGACATAAAATTTATAATTATTCATCACACCCTTCCTATATACCATCCCTAAGAAGTAGAGATAAAAAATAAACCTCATTTTCCCTTGAAGGTTTTAGTATTTACATACACATGATAGATGTGTTTTTTTTTCATATCAGATGATATGGAATGAAATAATAATTTCTATAAAATTAATATAATGATATTTCAGTTTATAGATGACACTAAATTCATTATATTAACAAATTTAGGAAATATTAGAAAGGAATAATTAATAAGAAACACTAAGAAGAGCGTAGTAGTCACATTGGGAGCTTTGATTTTCCTTTGAATTATCCTTGGAAATGATGTTATTAGGATAACTAAAGAATGTAAAAGGGTTAGTTTTATGGGAAATATTCAAGGAGTAAATGGAAATAGATTTGGTGATGAAAATGAAGGAATGTGTATTCCTTGAATGGGTGTGAGTGCTCCCTTTTATAAGTGAAAAAATGGAACATTCCATGGAAAATAATGTGAAGTAAGGGAAATGAATTAAATTAAATGAGGTTTAGGTGGGGGTAGGTGAGGTATGGTTGTTAAGTCATGTAAGTAAGACTTTAAAACCTAACAAACGATTTCTAGAAGGTTTATAAGTCATGAAAATTAGGAAAATATTTTCCACATTAGATTACATTCATAAACAATAATTAGTCTTAATTAAATATTAATAATGGATATGAATTTGTTACTAAAAATCAAGGCGTAAATGAATTTTACCAAAAATATTAATTAATTAAAATAAAAGATAAAATATTTTTCTCTATTAAACCAAAATTTTACTTTAGTTATAAAAATATTGGAAATGGGTTTCATTAGTTAAAATAATATTTTAAAATGAAAAATTTTATTCCTTAATTTCATATTTGATCAGTTAAATGGTTTTATGGACTTCTTGTTCAATATTATATGTTGATAAAGATATAAAAATTATAATTTTCATAAAAACGTATTTTCAACTAAAAATATAAATTTTTAGAAAATGCTAAAAAAATTATACTAATTAGATTTTGATATAATATATTAAAAAATATACTTAATTTAATCAGAATATATTTTTAAAAATGATGTATTTAACTTTTAATATAATCAAATATAATAATAAACTAATATTATTTAAAAATACATTCTTGAACATTATGTGTTTCAAATACTATTTCATACCAATTTTCTAAATTAAATAATTTAAATATTTTATATCATATATAGATATATTATATGTCCTCATAATTATATTTAAAATATGTTTAGTTTAATTTAATAATGTATCATGACCATTATTCTTCTGAGTGTGAAGAAAGACATTTAACTCAAAAAAATTTTAAAGGAAAAAATATATACTTAAATATTAGGTTGTTACATTCTACCTAGTTAAATAAATTAAATCCTCAATTTTTTTAAAAATAAATTAATTATGGATGCCAAAATAGATGGACATGACTTATGATAAAAAATTAAATATAGTGTATAAATTAATATCTTAAGTAAAACTAGAAGAAAAATATTTTTCCTCTATCAAGTTAACTGAATGATTTATTTTCCCTCAATAGCTAGATGTTTTGTGTCCTCATTTTCCACATATAAAATATTTTATAGATTATTTGAGACATTTCCTGGGGTTTTTATTACCATATTTTTGACCTGAAGGAAATTAAACATTTTTCCTTCATCATCTTCATCACTTTATCTTTAATGAGACCCCACCCCTCTTTTATATGGTGTGGTTTGGAATTCAACTTTGTTCACGTTTATAATCATATTTCATGATAGTTAATTTGTAATCAATAAATAATTCTAACCTCATTTATTGTCCCAATATGCTATACGTCGATACAATCACTACATTGTACATTTCATTCATTATTATCTCAGTTCCTTCTTTATCAGACCATTACTTTAAAATATTTTTTAGGGATGAGAATACTTAAATTAATAAATTTATAAATGTAAAACTATGATATTACAACCAATAATTCATAAATGATGTGAATACCCTAACTTATGAGTCTTTAACTTCAATATAGGTTAGTCATGGTAATTTTACTATTAGGCCTCTAAATTAGTTAACATTTATAAAATCATATGTTCAAATACTCTATAATGGTATGTAAAGTGAATGCGAATTAACTAAAGGATATCCCCCAGTAGTGTCAGGTTTGGTGCATAGTTAGAGCTCATTCACCATGCACTAGTATTATGACTTTGATATAACCGACGAACTCTTTTTGGGTTTTTTACAACTAGGCACATTTGTTCCAAAAACCATGCCCTCTTGTGAGTATCCAAACATAGACATAATTTTTAGTAAAATCACATAATATCTAATTTAAAAAATTATTGTAGTGGCGGTGAAACTGTAGTGGCATAGGTACTATAATGGGGACTATAGCAGTGGTGGTACCATAGTTGTTACTATAGCAGCCATGGTACTGTAGCATTACTATTTACCGAAGGGCCCTTTGGTCTAAAAAATGGGCTTTCATGCTCTTAGGCATTCAGGTTATGTAATGGGTCTCCCTCTACCTAGTAAAAAGAGTTCTTTTCTCTGTTTTCATAATAAAATGAGTCTTCAGCCCCAACCTTTAAAAAAATATAGGTTATCCGAAACATAGAATTATACCTAAGGATTACACTAACATTCTATTATTTTAATTCCCAAACAAAAGAAAATATTCAATACTACAAACCTAAAGGTTTATCAACATATTTGAAAAAAATATCATCCATAACATATCAACTCTTTATGTCATTTATAGATCTTAAATTTTCCTCAACTGATAACATCATAACCTCTAATTTTTTCTTAACACTACTCTGACACTAATGATAGAACCCACCAAACCTACACTCCCAGATCCGATGTGGAAAATAAATTACTCAAAACACTGAATTTGATACACATTTATGATTAAAAAATATTTCTCACATTTAAAATCCATGGAATATTTAGTTTATAGATTTTTAGAATTAAAAAAATTCACTAAATAATAAAATCCATGTTTTTTACATCCAATGGAAACTTTCTCCTACTATATAAGAAGATAATAAATCCATAATAAGTATTCAAAATCACCCATGAATTATCCACACAAGATACTCTTCCAAGATTAGCATACTTAGTACTTTTTTTCATAACCTTTAGAAAGGGAAACATCAGAAAGGGGGAACTCAAATTCTCAATAAGGGTAAATATAATAATAAATCATAACATGAGATAAGTAAGGAATAACATGATATCATAACGTGGATGATCATAAGCATGAGAGAATTAGAATAAAGAGATGATATCATATGTACATGGATTAAAAAACAATCATAACATAAGATCATAGAATCATAAGAATGTAGAGAAAACATAAAAATGATATCATAAGAATAATTCAAGGCTCCCTACCATGTTAACTTAACATAGTTGGATAGGCTAACCACCCATTCACCATAGTTGTATAAGCACACTACCCATGCACCATGATATATTATGAGATGGAAACATTACCCAATGAATTGGAGGGATATAAAATTCTTGTCCCATCTATCAAATAATGAAGATCATACATATTCACTCCATATGGTTTCAATAAATATATCATAAAAAACACAAGGAAATAAAATGGGTTTTATATCCTTTTCAATTATATCCCTAAGGAAGCATTCTTGGTTTCATCAACAAACATTTCATGCAAAATTTAGGTAAAATAAACGGGGATCCAGTGAATTTAGAAATCATTATAGGAAAATTAAACTAAACAAATATGATTACACATGTGGTATTTACAACATATAAAAAGTGGGTATATGGTTTAGATCATAATTTCCCCAATCAATAGATATTTTGGGAATCTATATGAACACCCATCAATCATGTAATGGAACATAGGGAACTCACAGAGGAAAATCATTGGTGGTAAATCATGCCTATATAAGTTGATGATTAGGAAAAATAAAATAAGTGATGGATCATACCATATATGTGAAATATAATTTCATAATCCACCCAGATAAAATAGGTGTATGATATCATTTAAAGAATACCCTTAATTAAGTTTATGACATAGATGATGAACAATACTAGAATAATTAAGAAATGTTATTTTAAAATAATAAAATTCATTTTCAATTGAAAAATAGAAAAAGTAAGATATTATTAAACCATGATAATAATAATTTCTCTTTTCAAAAACATGAAAGCATAGAGAAGAAGTATCTTGAAAAGCAACAAAGGCGGCGGGAAGATGCATTCACACATAAACATGTAAAATTGATTCCTTTTAGTTGGGAAAGATCTCTCAAAAGAAATTAAAATATTTCCTGATAAAAATAATTTTTTATAAAATTCAAGTTAGTTAATAATTTTTATTTGAAAATAGTTTATAAAGAAAGAATTTTAAACATTTTAATGTTTTACTTTATAATATTTTTTTTAAAAAAATAGTAATGTTAAAAATGTTTAAAGTTTATTAAAACCAATTAGAGAAACCCAAATCCTAAAAAATGATGTTAAAACATTTCATTGATAAGTGGTAAAGAAAATTCCAAACGTTAGATAATACATTATAGAGAATACTTTTGATTGGTAAAACATGTATATGGAATAAAAATGACTATTAGAAAGTGTATGAGTTATTGTTTTCAAAATATTTCTTTTATTTGAGGAATTGTTTCATCAAAGGGGTTGAAATTAATGAATATAATTAGTTTATTTGTAGGAAAATAAAATTTTTCCATTTGAAAAGACAATGGTTTGAAAAATAGACTTGGAATATCAAATCTAGAAGAGATTTCATGATTCAAAAGAAAAAGTACTTGAGTCAAGAAAAAAATTATGAATTCACTAACATTTTAATCAAAACCAATGAAGGAGAAAGATATTGAAAATGAACCTTAAATACCATGTATAAAATATTTCTCATGATAAAATAAAAATTTGTTAGAATATAGAAAATATAAAAGTAAATTAGTGTGTAATGTAAAACATGTCTCAATGAAGGGAGTTTGAGATAGAAATACCTTACCTTATTTCCCCTCTTAGTTGATCACACTCCAAATTCTAGTAAAACAAACATAAATATATTCATCATAATTATTAGAACATTATTAATATCTATAACACTTTTATATACTTCATTTATAATTATTTACTGTGAATATAGTGGTTTATTATTACTCTTTTTTAATATCGGGTGTTAACACTTTTAATTTCATGGAACATGCTTTGTAATGTTAATGATAATCATTGATCTTTTATAGTGAGTTAATTATTCCTAAATTAGTTATGTTTTGGTAATATATATCTCATTTTAATTTATAATATTTTAATTTTATCCAATAATATTTTTAATTATGTCTTCTGAAGAAGATGTTAGAGACAAGCTTTCTTTAACATTTTTTCATGAATGGAGATGATAAATTATAAACATGTTAATCTATTAATATTATAACTCCTTAAAATTTAAAATTTATTTAATAAATTATTATTAATTTTCATTATCTATATATAACATTACTTAATTATTCACTATATAAACATTACAACATCACTCAAGTAGGCAGTAAACTGAACAATACAAAAGGGTTTCATAGTGATAAAATGATTAAGAAAGTGATATTACAAAATATTAATATAACATCTAAAGAATCTTATAAATTTAATATATATAATATATCTTCATAAAATCAATTATTATAACTATTAAATATGTGTGGAATTGAAAAATGAAGTTTATCATTCATAGAGGTCTTAGTCTTCACGTAAGTATGATTAACGAACTAATTTTCGAATGAATGGAAAAAGTGACAGTATATGAAAATTAATCACTTAAAAATTATAATAATGTTATTAAAATCATATTAGTTTATTAATTTAACTTTTAGGTCCATATATGTAAGTTGGTTAAGTGAAATAAGACTCATCATTCCTGGAGGCGGTAGTCCGCACATACATATGATTAATAATCTCATCCCCTAAAGAGTGGGTGGAATTAAAGTAAATGAAAATTTTTATAATTTTATAATTTTATAATTTATATAAAAATAATAATTATTCATAAAACAAATATTTGATATCATCCCTAAGAAGTGAATATGAAAAATGAACCACATCGTGTTGTGAAGGTGGTAGTCCATAAATACGCATGATTGATGTTTTTATTAGCGGTTGATATGGAATGAATGAATAATTGTTGGGAAATTAATATAATGAAATTTAAGTATATATATGATACTTAATTCATTATATTAAAAAATCTAAGGAATATTTGAATGAGGAAAATTAAAAATAAATACTAATAGGAGAGTAACACTCACGTTAGGAACTTTTATTTTCCTTGGAATTATCCTTGAAAATTATGGTCTTTGGATAACTAAAGAACAAAAAAGGCTTGGGTTCATGGGATAGGGTTGAATGAGGAGTAACTAGAAAGAGTTTTGGATAGAAAATAGAAGGAAAGTGTGTACCTTGAAGGGGTGGGAGTGCCTGAATGGCCAGAAGGTCTTCTTTTTTTATTGACTTTTGATAACCACCCATTCAAGGGATGAGGGGGAACCCTTACAAGGTTTGTAGGCTTATAAATTACATTGCCCATAGGCTTGGAGACATTACAGGACCCGCCGATCTTTAAGGAAATCATACAGACTATGAATACTTGAAACCGCCCCTCCCCAGCATCTGCATTGTGATCAGCTCTCCACCTTTGCATGACTATTCGACTAGCATGTCCATGTGTTGGTGCACATGCATGGTACCAATGGAAAATGTCTTACCATCTCATTCTTCCTAAATCTGTTTATCCTATGCTCTTGGTGAATGCACCCTGCTCTTGAATCCTCTTCTAGGGTGGTTCCTTATAAAATATATCTGTGAAACTACATATCAGGTGGCCCTGAAGGCCTTGAGGTGGCCCAAAGACCATGAGGTGGCCCGAAGACCATGAGGTGGCCCAAAAGCCTTACTGACCCGAAGGCCTTGGGTGGCCCAAAGGCCTTAAGGACTCCAAGCCCAAACTGGTGGCCCAAGGTGAATAGTTCTAACTGCTATAGTACCGAACATTACCTACTACAGTACCTGCTACTGTACCCCCCGAATTATACATCCCCTGGTTTTGAACCTGGGTCTTGTGGATACACATAGAGAGACCTCCCCAACTGGGTTGCAGCTCATGTGTGGATGGGGATGATCCCTTTTACATGTGAAAAAAGTGCACTTTCTATGGAAAAGAATGTTATGTATATGGCAAGAATGGAATGGCATGACAGTTAGGTGAGGTATGTGAGAGAAGGTAGGTAAGACATGTAGGTAAAACTTTTAATGCTATAAAATTACTTCTATAAGGTCTATAGTTCATTAAAAATTAGGAAAATTAATGGCACATTAGATACTCTGTTAAACACAAATTAGTCTTCATAAAATATTAATCATGGTAATTAATTTATTACTAAAAATATAAGAAAAAAATTATTACTGAATTCTAACATGATGATTCCAAATTTGGGATAAAATTAACCAAACTAATTTCATAAATATAAGAAAATATTATTTTTTATTAGACACACATAACATATTTTTTTAATTAAAAGAGTGTTTTAACCTGAAAATTATATGTAAGATAAAAAATTTCATGGGTACTAATTTTCATAATTTTAATTGATATATTTATAAAAAATAAGGATATGTTATACTAAAATCAATCCATAATCGAATTTTACCAAAATATTAATTTATTAAAGCAAAAGATAAGTCAATTTTCTCTATTAAAGTAACTATTTACTTTAGTTTTAAATATGTTAGACATGGGTTTCCTAAGTTTAAATAATATTTTAAAATGTATAATGTTATTCCTTAATTTATTATTTGACAAATTAAATGGTTTTATAGAATTCTAGTTCATTTTTATATATTGAAAATGTCATTAAAATTATAATTTTTGTAAAAACACATTTTTAACTAAAAATTGATATTTTTCATAAAATGCTCAAAAATTCATACTAAGTGAATTTTTATATTATAAATTAATAAATAAATATAATTTTATCTAATTATGTGTCTAAAAATTATAAATTTAAATTATAATATAAAATAATATAACGGTAAACTACTTTTATTTAAAAATAACTTCTTAAACATTAAGTGTTTCTAACATTATTTCATACCCATTTTATAATATTAACAATTTCAAAATTTTAAATCATATACTGATATATTATATGTTTTCAAAATTTTATGTTAAATATGATTATTTTAGTATAATAATGTATGATTACCTTTATTTTATTCAATGTGAAGAATGATATTGAAATCAAAATTATTTTAAAGAAAAATATATATACTGAAATGGTGGGATATTTCAAATACCTCCATAAGACCATGAGAATAATAAAAAAAATGGAAGGAGGAAGATGATAATATAGTATGTCAAATTAGGAAGACCCAATCTCACAAAGTTAATATATCGACCCAGGATTCTCATACATGGATATTACATCTTTTAAAATGAATATTCAATACTTTACACAAACACACTGCTAAGGAACACAATAGTTTAGTGTCTTTGGAGACTAGGTAAAAAAAATTATTTTCTAGAAAATTATCTTCATTGTTTCTCACAAATATCTTCCCATTTAGTACTCTTCATATAAATACCCTATATAAAACATTTCTTCATAAACATGGGAAATGAAACCTAAGAAAGGGTGAGCTCAGATGCTCAGTGAGGGTAAATAATTGATATACTTAAGCATAATATGAATATAAGGGTATGAGAACATGATCATAACATTTGATAACAATACCCTGCATATCAAAGATCATAATTTTGAGTCATGGAAAAAATATTGGAAGTTAATATGACATGAATCATAATAAAATCAAAGAACATGGGCTGTGAGAGAATAAAATTGGCATAAAGATACATTTTTTATACATATCAACTTATAACATTGTGAACATGTATAAATAGAAATAGGTTCACTAATTAATTCCATTAATAAAATTTTCTCACTCTTTATTCCACTTCAGTCTATCTCATGAGATAGAAATGTTTATCCAACGCATTAGAGGGAGATTTCAATACCTCGAGATTTTGTGATTTTTTTTCAAATTAATTGAACCTTTAAGATATTTTTTCTTTACCTAGAAATTTTTTTATCTTGAATTACATGAAATTATGAGTTTTTCTTATGTTACATGCAACACCGATCTTATCTTACATTACACACAATGTTGAGTTAAAATGAAATGTGACATATTATTAAAGTATTATTATGATAACTTTCACCTTGCCATTGGAATGGAGGTTACGAATAATTTTGAATAAATTATGAAAATATGGTCTACACATGTATATAAAATGAATGTTTTTGTGACCACTTAATTATAAATGAAAATAAAACCCATTTGAAAATAAAATGAAATCTTTCTCTGAAAAAATATTTTTATGCGCACAAGTGTGTTTTATATAAATAAATTATCAAAATAATTTTTGGATAATTATTGTAATAAAATATACATATTATATATTCAACCAAATTTTTAGAGTTCATTTTATGAGTTTTTTAGACAATATTTAAAAATTAATCAAATTTTATGCTTAAAACTATATTTCTCTAAAAAGTTGTTTTTTCACCATTGGCGCACTTATTTTAAAATTAATTTTTACCACTTATAAATAATTTATTTTAAAAAACAAAATTTATTTTTTAAATATTAATATAAAAATTATATTAGGTTCAATTTTTTGGATTTTTGTAGAAGTTTCAATTTTTAAGTAATTGTGAAAAATACTGAATTTTAATCTAAAACTGCCTTTTAGTTTAAATTATTTATAAGGATAAATTAAAATTTTAATTTGTTTTAAAGAAAAATTATTTCATTTTGATATCAAATAATAAAATTTATTTCATTGGAATCAATTTTATTTTCATTTTTGATATGAAAACTGTTCATTATTTTGAATGTTTTCTCTTTAAAAACTCACATTCTTGTCATGTCTGTGAGATTAATTTTAAATTAAAATTTTCCACTTCGGTGAATGGAATTTGAAAAAATTTATTCCATATTTGGATATAGAAAAATTTATAATTTCTAATAAGGTCAATTTATTTATTTACCAAAATGAATAGTGAATACAGTAAAAATTAATTACTATGGTTAAGGTAAAAATGGGTTTACTAGGGGTTAAACTAAAATTATTAAGGGTTAAAATGGCCTAGAAATTTGTCTAGAAACACTTTAATGAACATATTTCGACCATTAAATCACTAATTTTAAATAATGGTCCATTTTTTCCTATTTACATATGAAAAACATGGGATCACTCAACTCTTTTCAAATATATCAAGTGTGTCCTCTCCCCCACTTGTAAAAGGACATCCCCTCTCCTCTCTTCTTCACACCTTCAAAATATTTTGGTTCATCCAAGACATACCCAAATAAATCTATAACATACATCCTATCATACTAAAAACCATTATTTTTTATATAAATCCATCATAGGAAGGCTTTAGTGAAAACCTAAGGAGGATACCCGAAGGAGAGGTAATGTTCTTCAACGAGCGTCTTGGTTTTATTTTTTTCTCCACCTCATTAAAAAAAATTAATCCATTTTTTATTGTTTTAATATATATATTCTATATAATTGGATTTTTTTATAAAAATTTTATAACCTAAAACCTTCTTCACTTCTATCAAATGGGTTATGAAATCATTATTTGTGTGTACAATGGACTATCGGCTCGTGAACTGATGTACATCGGTTTTTCATTACCACCTCTAGTGGTTGGACATAATTATGGATTTATTATTTATATATGATATATATGATATTATTATTATTATTTAATTAATATATCATTCATACCTTAATAATTTTTGTATTTTTTTAATACGATAATTTCACTTGTGTGTACAGTGAACTACTGCCTCATGATGTGACGTGGTTCGTTCACGCTTTACATGGAAGGTGATAAAGGTAATGTTAATTATTATATGTGATATAAATTACATAATTATTATATTCATAACATATTTATAAATAATAAAATGTAATATATATCAATTTATTTCTTACCTTTTCACTCAATGAAAGATGTTAACGTCGCTCGTGTACGTGTGGACTACCATCTTCACAAAGCAATGTTACTCCATTTTCATAACCAAAGAACATGTATTATATGAATAACTATATTTAAATTTTAAAAAATATTTTTTATGATATAATTATAATTATTTAAATATTTGATATTACTTACCTCATTCCCATAATGATCATTGAAAAATAGAAACATTACTCATGCGTAAGTATGGCCTACCATTTCTATGATTGTAGCATACTTCATTCTTCAAAACCATATTTGATGATTAGAATTAAAATTATATTTAATGTATAAATTTTATAATAATTTAATGATATTATTCTGGAATTTATAGAATCATGATCAAAGTAAGAGGACTGAAAATAAAAAATCAAATCAAATACAAAAAATAAAGTAGTTATTACCCAAAAGGTGACTTTAACATAGAATTGTTAATAAATGGGAATTAAAAGGACATGAGTAAATAATATATGGTATTATATATATATATTTATTGTTTTATAATAAATATATAATAAAATTACATTTATTCTAAATGATTTTCAAATGAGTGTGAAGGAAGTCAAGACTTAAGGTACGATATTTCAATCTCACTTTTCACTTCTGTGAGACATGTGTTTTATTCAAAACATATTTTTTAATATTGTTTATATAATTCTCAAGGATTTATATTTTCATACTTATAATAAAAAATACTATGGTTTATATATATATTTTTGGATCTCTCTTTCATGGGGTTTTTAGTTCAAAAGTAAACAAATCGGTAAGGATTTCTTATCTCAATTTTCCTTCTTTGAGACATATGTTTTGTTATGAACCTATATTATTTTATGAGGTGTATATAAATACCATTTTAAAAATTCATATAAATAATTTATTTATCCTAATTATATTTTAAAATTTATTTTATTTTATTCCTTTATGTGGCTTGAATTTGAATGTTACCTAAGTGGTTAGAGTTTTATGTTACAATATCATCATTTATCAGGATTGTTTATGATATTATTCTAATGATAAAATCCTATGATATATCTATAATGAAACTCATGAATTTTATTATTATATTTTTATATCACCATAATACATTTTTTCCATTCATTTTCCTCTTTATGTACTCAAGAGTTCAAAATAATGTTTTTTTTGAAAAATCAACTTTTCCGTCAAAGAAACATTTTCTTACAAAAACATTCTTTCAAAATTGTTTTAAAAAATATATAGTTTTTTTTCAAATAGGAAAATATATCTTCCTCAAAAAATGTTTTAAAATATTTTAAAATATTTTTTTATAATCATTCAATTTTATTTTTAAAGAAAATCAGTTTGAAAATGTTGTATGTTTTAAAAGGGATTTTCAAAAAAGGTTATTTTCCTTAAGAAAATTTCCAAGTGATATTTCAAAATCATTATCCACCTAAGATAACAGAATTTAAAATAATTTATGATTAACTTTGGATATTAACTTAGGATATCATTCTTATTATTTCACTGAATGATTTATGTTTATGATTACGAGATGTTTATAAAACCTATTTCTCTTCCATGGGTTATATCATGATAGAACTATTATGAAACTCAATTCTTTTCATAGGTTAGGATATAATGATATGAGGAAATTATTACTATACCTTCCAATTTTTCAAAATTTATGATATGATGAAATTTTTATGAAACCCTTTTCATTTCATGGGTTATGATATGATGAATGTTTTATGATCTTGGGGGACACATATGTATGATATTCATTATGTGATGGTGCTTATGTAATAACCAAATATAAGTGGGACATATATATACCTCTAATGAATTGGTTAAATATTTATATCTCATGAGATAGAAAATATTGGAATAGGGATTGAACTCTGTTCAATAATACACCACTGGAAAGGAGACTAAACCCGATTTAGTAAGACAAGATGTTAACAAAGAGTGAAATCCATTCAGTACAACATGAATGGGATGGAGAGTAAACCCAATTCAATAAGATATTACTAGAACGGGAGTGAAATTGATTAATTAATACAATATTGGAATGTAGAGTTAACCCAGTTCAATAAGATGGGGATCGAATGGGGAGTGTACTCAGTTTAGTAAGGTACTTTCTCCACTATGATGGTCTTGGGAGTGAACCTGGATGATTCTGATGGTTTGGGGAGTGAAACCATTCCAATATGATATCCTTGTAAATTATCCTTGAATAATATGGAAATTATTTTCTATGATTATGTGTATTCCATTATTCGATGTCTTATGCCCATGATATAATCTCATAACTCATGTTCTTTGATTTCATTTTGATTTATGTCTTGTAAACATCCAATATTTATTCTATGATTCAATATTATGATATTTGATATGCAAGGTATGGTTTTTATATGTTATGATCATGTTATTATACCCATATATTCATGTTATACTTATGTATCTCACTTGTTTACCCTTGCTGAGCATCTGAGCACACCCTTTATTTTGTTCCCTTTCCCCAAATTATGAAGAAAGGTTTTATTTAGGGTATGTATATGAAGATTAAAAAATGGGGAGATATTTTTGGGAAACATTGAAGATATTTCACTAGATTTTAAGATTATGATCCATGTTTTCAAAGGCACTAAATTATTACACTCCTCAGGTGTGTGTTTGTGTAATTTTTTGAATATTCATCTAAAAGTAATATCCATGTATGAGAAGACTAGGTCACTATAATTTGTATCAAAGGAAAGGTTTAGTTAACCTTTAGAAACAAGGATGAGAAATATTTAGCGATATCCCTAGGGATATTTTTAATTATATTCCTAGGGATGTTTCTAATGATAAGTCTAAGGATGAGTTAAAGTTTGTGAAAATTTCTTGGAATTTTAGTAAAGGATAGAGCAAGTGGTTTCCATAAAATTACATCACTGATTAGATAATACTATTGGATGTGGATATTGAACATATTTACTTAGTGGTAACAATCTCAAAAACATCGTATTGAGATAGACTCAATCGGGAACTGATGCACCACAATGGGCCTTGTTGCACACCTAGTTTGACACTCCTGGGTGATATGCATCAGAAATTCACAAACTCTTTATGAACCATCATAAAGGATATAAATAGAATATGACTATGAATGACAAAGGATAAACCTAAGTTTTCATATATTAAATATGGTTTCATGATTTAGACATACAATAAGTTATTTTTCAAGATTATGTGGGGTTTCACTATGATTAGTATTGCTCACATTACGATTTTGGGTTTTTTGTCAATGAAGTGAATCAAAAGGAACTGGAATAAAATTAAATGTGATGGACGATTTACTAATTAGTAGCCATATGGGATGATGACCATGTTAGAAACAAGGTTGTTATTTTCTAAAAATAGAGTATAGTTTGTGTATGTTGTTAATCTTTTAATGGATGATCAAGGAAATTTTAAGGAAGGGATCATTCAGTTCAAGCCGTAAATATTATTTAAAGTGGCCCAATTTCCCAGTGTTTGACAAATTTTTGGGCCTCAAAATTGGGAATTTTTTCATATGAGTGAACAAATTAAGAATGGTGAAGAAAATTGGAAAAGGAAGGGAACCACATAGCCCAAGACCTGGACCACGTACCTTGTCTGGGAATGGTTCGTGGACCACGTACAGAAAAGAGGTAACAATACACAGAGTGGTTCGTGGAAACAAAATCAGTTCATGACAATGGTATGTGGATAGAGGCGTGCAGTACGTAGAAGGTTGGAGGTTCTTGGGACTAGAGTGGTATGAAATGAAGTCTATACCAAATCAAAGATTTTTTAAATTTTGGATTAGTGGATTTTTTGATCCATTTTTTCCTATATAAGGAGAAGTAATCTCATTTGTTAATATACAAGATTTGAGATAAAAAATTTAGGAAGAAATCCTATGAAGTCTGAAGTGGTTCAGAGAGACAAATATATTAGGTGGAGATAATGATTAGTGTAAGGAAAATATTCCGAAAAAGAGAGTGTGGTTCATGGAGGAAGCTCTTGTAGTATGTGGTGGAGCAGGGAAGTACGTAGAACAAGTAGGGTTATAGGAAAAGGAGAGGTAGTATGTGAATCCATGGAAGTTTTTGAAAGGGGTTTTGCAAAGGAAGTATACAGAGTCAGTACGTAGACGTAGTACATAGATGCAGTATGTAGAGGCAGTGTGCGGAGGTAGAACAAAGAGATGGTTCACAGAAAGGCGATCCGTGAACCATACCCACTACTTAGTATACAGAGGAGGTAAGGTGGTATTTGGAACACTCAAGAAATCCAATAATGTGACCAAATAAGTTTGTGAAAGTATTTTTCATGATCTACTAGTGTGGGGAATATTTATATACATATATGGAAGAAAAGAGGACTTAAAAAGAGCATCCATTTACAGTTGAGGATGAATGTTTTAATGCTAAACCATTAAAGTGACCTTCATGTCAATAAACTGAGTGAATATTCTTCCAACGTAGTGAGAAAGGGGGAGTGAGTTAAAGTTATCTAAGGGATACAGTGTGCTATCCATAAAAACTTGTAAAGGAAGTGCGCGTGACACATAGTTACTTTGCTAAACTCTTGTAATCCACAACTTGTGAAGATTAGTGGTTTTTGGTATGAATGACACACTATCGGCGTATACTCTTTAGACATAACCCTTAGTGGTAAACCAAGTAAAATTACTGTTTCATTAATTTTCATGTTATCACTACTGGAACTTGGTGTTTTCCCAACAGTGCTACAACAAAAGTTTGAGGAAACTGTTTCTATAGTGTAAAAGAAGCAACATTTTCCAACTGTTTGTTCAAACCGTTGGTAATGTGTATATATTCTTAATATTTCCCAACGGTTTTCTAAAATCATTGGTAAAAAACTATTTTCTCTAAGGTATACCAACAATTTTGATAATTCGTTGGTAAATAGAAGATTTCCCAATGGTTTTTAAAAACTGTTGGGAAAGTTTTCCCCCAAATACCCATCGCCCCAGCTCCCAGTCGGCCCGATTGCAGACCTAATCCAGACCTCCTCCTGAAGTCTTCTCAGCTGTGAAAAACCTTCCAACTGAAGATCCTTCTTCAATCAAACAAATTTTAATTTCTACACTTCAAATTAGTAAGTGTTACCTTAGTTTTAGTGTTCTTCCTATTTTTATTTAATGTTTGATGTTTTGATTTTGGCGAAATTAGAGTTATTTATATTGGATTACCAAACCCTTTGTTTGTTTTATGTTTTTTTGTTTTACACTTCATACATCGTAAATGGTCTATTTAGTGGGGTTTGCTTAGTGCAGGGGTAAAGGGTTTGTTTTATGTTTTTTTCTTAGTGGGGGTAAAGGGTTTCTTTTATATTTGTTTTATGTTTTTTAGTGGGGTTTTATGTATTATTATTTGTGGGGTTTTATGTTTTTTGTTGAGTGAAATGGATAATGCATGATAGTTTGGATTTCTTAATGAATAAAATGATTTTAAATAAAAATACCCTAATGGGGGATGTAGGAGGCGTAGTGGGGCTGTCCAGGTGGGGGGTGGGTTGTCCAGGGGGTAGGGGGCTACAGGGGGGTAGGGGGAGGGGGGCTATAGGGGTGTGGGGGAAGAGGGTATGGGCTGCCCCAAGAAGGGGTGTGGGCTGTCTAGGGGAATCAGGGTGGGGTGTCCAGGTGGGGGGAGGGGGTGTCCAGGGAGGGGGGTTAGGCTATCTAGTTGGGGGGGGGGGTGGCTGTCCAGGTGAGGGGGGGTTAGGCTATCTAGGTGGGGGGGGGTGGCTGTCCAGGTGAGGGGGATGTCCAAGTGTGTGTGTGTGGGGGGGGGGGGGGGTGAAGGGGAGGGGGTTTGGGCTGTCTAGGTGGGGGGGGGGGGGGGTTTAGGGGAGGGGTGTGGGCTATCCAGGGAGGGGGTGGGCTGTCCTGGGGAGGGGCTATCCAGGTGGCGGAGGGGGGTATGGGCTATCCAAGGCGGGGGGCTATCCAGTGGGGGGGTATCCAGGTGGGGGGGGATGTCCTGGGAGGGGGTGGGTTGTCCAGGGGTGGTGGTGGGTGGGCTATCCAGGTGGGGGAGGGAGGTGTGGGCTGTTGGGGGGTGGGGCTGTCCAAGGGGGGTGGGGGTGGGCTGTCTAGGTGGGGGAGGAGGGGGGGTGATGGTTGTCTAGGGAGGTGGGGGGTGGGGGTGTGGGATGTCAAGGGGGGTATGGGCTGTCGGGGGGGGGGGGGGGGGGTCTATCTAAGAGGGTGGGGGTGGGCTGTCCAAGTGGGGGAGGGGGTGTTGGTTGTCCAAGGGGGGTGGGGGTGGGTTGCCTAGGTGGGGGGGGGGGGGGCTGTCCAAGGGGGGTGGGGGTGGGCTGTCATAGACACCTCGTACCCCCCAGACAGCCCCCCACCCCTAGAAAGCCCCCACCCCCTGGACCCCCCTCCCCGCCGACCCCCATGAACAGCCCCGCCACCCCCGTGGACAGCCCACCCACCCCCTTAGACACCCCGTACCCCCATGGACACCCCCCGTGGATAGCCTTACCACCCTCCTTGGACACCCTGTACCCCCCCTAGATAGCACCACCCACCCCCTGGACACCCCCTCTCCCCGTGGATAGCCCCCACCCCCATGGATAGCCCGCCCACCCCCCCTGAATACCCCGTACCCCCTAGACAGCCCTGCCACCCCTGGACAACCCTCCCACCACCTGGACACCTCGTACCCCCTGAACAACCCCCCACCCTCCGGAAAGCCCCCCACCCCCTGGACACCCCCAACCCCCCTGGACAGCCCCGTCACCCCTGTGGACAACCCGCCAACCCCCCACCCCCCCAAACACCCACCCACCACCCCCGAGACACCCCCATCCCCCTGGACACCCCCACCCCTGGAAAGCCCCTCCACCCCCTTGACACCCTGACCCCACTGGATAGCCCCGCCACCCCCCATGGATAGCCCGACCAACTCCCGTGGACAGCCCGCCTACCCCCTGGACAGCCTGCCCACCCCCTGGACACCCCATACCCCCCTGGACAGCCCGCCCACCCCCTGGACACCACGTACCCCCTGGACAACCCCACCCACCCCTAGACACCCTGATCTCCCCCCTTGGACAAACATCCCACCCCCTGGACACCCCCTACCCCCTGGACAGCCTGACCACCCCCGTGGACAGCCCACCCACCTGGACACCCCAACCCCCCAAGACAGCGCCCACCCCCTGGACACCTCCGACCCCCCATGGACAGCCCCGCCACCCCCCCTGGACACCTCGTACCCCCTGGAAACTCCCTCTCCCTTGGGAAATGTATGTGATCACTCAAAATATCTACCGAAATATAAAATTTCTTCGATCTAAAATTTTGTCACCTCCTGAAAGTGCACATGATCTTGTACACTCATGTATAGTTATTCAAAGATATTTTTTTATAAATATAGTATTTTTTTGTCTTTTATATTATGATTCTCATATAGAGTAGTGTGTCAATTATGGTTTCATATAAAGTGAACAATTCTCATTTACTTAAATATATTTTCGATGAAAATTCAATCTTATTGAATTGATTTTGAAAAATGACTTATAGAAATTATTTTTTTACAGAATGGATAGAAGTTGGATGTATGAAAGCGATCAGATATTAAGCAATTTTCCAAACAATTTGGAGATATTTTTAGAGTTTTCATTTCACAATGTTTCAGATAGTGGTCACATACACTGCCCATGTTCCAATTGTGTTGGCAGACCTTGGTTGAGCTGTGAAGAAGTCAACTACCACATAACCAAATATGGTTTTCAAGCAAACTACTATGTGTGGTATAATAATGGGGAGAAAATGAAATCTAAAATTGATAATGTTCCAAATGAGAGGACTGGAGTGGAGAATTTGTTATATGACCGGTTTTTGTTTACTCGTCATCATGGAAAAGAAAGGATTCCAACCCAAGAAGACTTTGATATGAGCACACATGATGTGTCTAATAAAAATTCTGATGTTATAAGGATGAAAAAATTGATTGATACTGCCATAACTCTAGTATATTGAAAGTGCAATAAAATGAAAAAGATGGAATTTTTAATCCGATTGTTTCATGGGAAAACTATGTATGATATTTCTAATACAGTAATCGATTACATTCTTACCTTCTTGAAGGATTTACTTCCAGATGATGCATATATTACTTCAAACCACTATATGGCATGGAATTTTGTTAAGGAACTTGGATTTTTAAGAAACAACATTCCTGCTTGCCTGAAAGATTCCAGTTTATCATGGGTGGAAACCACTGAATGAAATGATTGTATAAATTGTGGCACATCCTGTTGTAAGTCAAAATCTTATGGAACACTATCCCGCATGCCATAGAAAGTAATGCGGCACTTTCCATTGATCTTTAGACTCCAGAATATTTTTATGTCTAATGAAATATCAATAAAATTGAGATGACATGATATTGAGAGAAAGAAGACTAATGATGAGATGATTCACCCTACAGATGGTTTTTCATGGTAGAGATTTCATGCTCGATATCCTGATTTTTCAGTTGATGTGCGTAATGTGAGGTTAGGTCTTTCATGCGACGGTTTTAATCCGTTTTGGTAGATTCTTACTTCACACAACACATGTCCAGTTTTTATACACATTTATAATCTTCCCCCATGGTTGTGTATGTAAAAACCTTTTACTTTCATGAGTATACTCATATCTGGCCCATCTAATCCCAACATTGATATTGACGTATACATGAAACCTTTAATAAAAGAGTTGAAACTTCTTTTGGATATGGGTGTGCGCACATACGATGCATATTTGAAAGACATATTTCAGATGCGTGCTGCACTTATGTGGATGATCAATGATTTTCTCGCTTATGCAATGATATCTGGATGGAGCACAAAGGGAAAACTGTCATATCATATTTGTATGAAGAATACACGATCTATAAGACTAAAATATCACTGTAGTTTTAGTTTTATAGGACATCGATGATTATTGCCAATTGACCATCCATATAGAAATAATCGTCGAAGATTTTATAATACCATAGAGACTGATGATCCACCTCAGTGTATGTATGGAACTGATGTGCTTAATGAATTGAAATATTTCAGTTTTTCATTTGGGAATGGTCAAATGAAATCTGGAAAGAGAAAGAATATTTCCACTGAAACCTATTGCATTTTTTGGAAGAAGAGTATCTTTTTTGATTTTCCTTATTGGTCAACCAATTTGTTACATCACTGCTTATACGTAAGGAACATTGAAAATAATATATGTGACATGTTACTTTTGATACTTCTAAATGTTAAGGAAAAAAAAAGATGATTTACGGTCTCAGCGTGACTTGGTGGATTGGGGCATCGGGCTAGAATTGAATCTTTTGCGTATTAGTGAAAATAAATGGAAAGATCCATTTGCTTCTTATGTGATGACACCTACGAAAAAAAACAATTTATAGAAGTATTAGAGACTATTAAAGTAACTGATGGATATTCAAGCAACATATCTAAATGGTTCAACAGAAGAGAGTTTAAGCTAAAATCTTTGAAGACTCATGATTATCACATTCTTCTGCCTGAGTTGATTCCAATAGAAATCCATCATATTTTTTCCAATAATTTAAGGGTGACTATTATTCAGTTGTTCCATTTGTTTAGAGATCTTTGTGCTTAGAAGTTATCCAAGTCTTTCTTGAAAAAAATGTTTACAGATGCCCCATTAATTTTGTGTGAGTTGGAGAAAATATTTCCTTCATCATTTTTTCACATCCATGATGCATATGTCTATCCATATTCCCAATGAAATAATTCTTGGAGGACCTGTTTATTTTTGTTGGATGTATCCAACTGAAATAAATATGTACACATTAAAGACTTATGTTTGAAACAGAAATCATCCCAAAGGTTCTATCGTGAATGGTTACTTGGCTCAAGAATTATGGATTTCTGCTCAATGAATTTGTCTGATCTTACTACAAGAATGAAAAAACCTATGACAAATGAAGAAGATCAATATGATCAAATTGAACCCATTTTTCCATCACTTCCTCAAACAGGAGGAATTCCTGGATCATATACATTGAAGACATTAATACTTGAAGAGCAGTAGATGGCACATCGCGCAGTTTTGTTCAACTATGATTTGTTCGATGACTACATCAGGTAACTAAATTGAATAAGTATATCTTACATATATATCTGTTAAAATATTTATATTTTTTATCTACATGGAACATAAAATAATGATAAATAGAAAGCATCATTCTTTATCTTTGAGAAGGTGGGATACTTTGCATAGCAAATAGTTTTCTGCTAGGTTAAAATTGAAGGTAAAAATATTACTGTTTAAAATAATTAAATCAATATTTAATTAAGTTTAATATTCGTTTATATTGCAGGTATTGAGTTTTCCTGCTAATTATGTCTCTGAGGAAATAAGATCTTTGGATTTTGGTTATAATATCGTGCTTCGTGACTATAAATCAATTGTTATCAATGGGTACAAATTTATTGACACTAAATGAGAAAAGAACATGAGAACACAACATGATGGTGTTATGGTTACTTCCACAACAGATTGTTATTCTAGTGTATCAGATAGTAGACCGCGATTTGAAAATGTGGGTTATTATGGAGTTGTTGAAAAAATAATAATGTTGGATTATTACTCTCATGGATGAGTCACGATGATGAAATTCCATTGGTTTGATTCGATGATGATACATGGAACAGTTATTGATGATTATGGATTTCGAGTAATTAATATGACTCACACTCTTTCTATCGAAGAACCATATGTATTGGAATCAATGGATAAACAAGTTTTTATGTCAAAGACCAACTTTGACCTGAATTTGGTGTCATAGTTGAAGTAATTCCAAGACATATTTTTTATGATGGTGATGATGGAATTGACACCGTCCCTACTGTCATTGGAACAAATCCATTTATTTCTTTTGATGAATCCAATAGTTCAATTGTCAGAGTTGACTATGAACCTGAAGTTGTGGTGGGAAATATATAAAATCATCCATTCATGTTCTTAATTCTTTTGGTTTACCTCAAGTTGGGTTGTTAAGGTTGGTTATATTCAAATTGATTTAATATTGATTACAAATATGTTGTATCCTACTTGATTGTTAAGTAAATTTTCATTGTTTATTGGTTGAAATTTTTATTTGAATTGCATTTTCTAATTTGGAATTGAACTGTATTTAAACCTAAAAAACTAAGAATTATAACTTGGTGAACAATTCAACGCTTCAACAGTGATTTGTATAAAATTTGTATGACTCTAAGACCTCTCTTTAGAATTTTACCAGGTAATGAACATGATGGTTTGTATTCTTCTTCAAAACATGTATTGAAACCTGCATCATCTACCTGAGCTAAAGAAATTAAAATTTTCCTTAATTTTGACAATTACTTTTACACTTAGGAATCTAGTAGAATAAATGTTCCATGATTTTAATAGATTGATGACACTTAGTAAATAATCATCCAACTAAATATTAAATTTATTTATTACATCTTTTATGATTTATTGACTTCATTATATATTTGTTCCAGCTCACCTAAAACAATGGTTAGTTAAATTATCCATGAATCCCCCTATTCCCTCTCATTTATTTTGTTTTTTGGGTTATACATTAGTAATCCTTTTATATTAACTTCCATATTTTTTTTCAAATGTAGGAAATGAAAACAATTTAAGAGAGGAGACAAAAAAAGATTATGGACAACAATCGTCGCATGACTGAGCTAAGAATTCCACCACTAGTGCCTATAGTGAGTATTTTTTTCATATATATTTATTTAAATTATATATAATGTCATGTGATTAATTTTTTTAAAACATTTTTTCAGGATCCATCTATTAGGTGAAAGTTATTTGATGAGCATCCTAGTAGTGGTCCCAGTACTCAGGGTGTTCGTACGGGGGGGGGGGGGGGGTGTTATAAGAGCTAGATGATCTTGTCGGTTTAACCGATTAGACCCTGTCCCTCCCACTGACATACCATCCATCCCACATTCTGATCCCGGTGTGCGGTTAGGAACACACAGGATATTTAGGCCTCCCATGTTTTCACCACCATTACATCTGACCCTCCTCACCCATTTGTACCATATCCGATGATAAATCCCACTCCCCATCCAGCATTTGGCCAGCCATTCCTGTCATCTTTTTTACTACTGCTTTAATCTCTCTGGGATTTTATATTCTATCTTCTTCGACTCCTGCTCTGGCAGAGTCTGTCCCCACAGAGCATACATTGGGACTCACTCCATCTGTATAGGGTGTTCCTTTAGTTTCTATGGATCCTATGACACCCATTGATCAGACTACCGCAGGTATACTTGTACAACCCTAACAAATTGTTACACCATTATTTATTTTCATTATAACATGTATTGATAAAATATTTGTTTTTATTTTATAACAGATATGTCTACTGATAGGAGGTAGGGGAGGGGGAATACACACATGCATGCGGTGTGGAACCACCACACACAGTTGATGGTGGAATGCAATGAAGATAGTCAAATAATTGAAAAATCAGGGAAACAATGTAGGAGTTTTTTGGAGACTCTTGCCAAATACTCCGACATCATTCTTGTCAGCCCACTCTCATGGAGATAGCTTCCAAATGAAGTCAAGGATAAATCCTGGGCAGAGATATGGGTACAAAAATCTGTTGTATTTAATGCAATATATTAATTTTTTGTAATTATATGAATTAATATTTTTGGGTCAGCGGTGGTTTAATTTCCTCGATGGTGAGGGTGCACGGCCAACATGTCTAAAGAATTTAGGCGTGCTTTGAAGAGATTATAAGAATGAGTTGTACATTGGATGGTGTGATAGAGTGGGTACAGAGTTAGAGGCATTCCCAATCATGGATGATTGTCCATTAGAATAGTACCGACAGATGATTACTCATTGGATGACTAGCCAATTTATGGTATTAATTAAATAAGACGTATTTAAATGAAAATTTTCATGTTTTTCATTACTATTAATTATTGAATTTTATTTAGGATACATCTGAAAGAAATAAAAAAAACATTGATGCCGAGAAATACATCCACACATTGGGATGTACTACGATTCCAGATAATGAGAGACAACAGGTATGACAATTTATAATCCTTCTTTATGACTTTCACTTTCTATTACTTCCTCTATAATTTATTCGATTGCTAAAGTTGTTATATAATTTCAGTTATGAAATTATTGTTTTTTTGGTATCCTATTTTTATTTATGGTTTCCTACATTGAATGTCATTGTAGAGTCATAAATTGAATATAGAAGGATGTGTGCCTCGAGAAAAACTATTTTTCGTGAGTAGAAAGAAGAAAGATGGAAGTGCGGTTAATGAACCTATTCAACAGCATATTGTAAGTTTCACTTTGTAGATTTAAAATTTCAATCTCTATTTTGTAACTTAATAATATATTTATATTTTCAACATAATTCTTTAGAGGTTCTTGATGCCAAAGAACCTCGCAATTTTGGGCCAAACGATCACTTACATCAAGTGTTGGGAGATGAGAACCCTGGTAGAGTACGCTACCGACCTGGGAAGAGTATACTTCTGATGAGTTATTAGCCCTCCTTAGGTACGAGTTATAGTGCCACCGAGTTGTATCAGGTTAAGGAAAATGCAAAACAGGCTGAAAAAGGGACACAAAGACGATAAAATAGTTTTCTACGGAAAACACTTCATTTATGAAACTGATGGATGCTTATGTCCAGCACTTCTACCAGAGGAAAAAACTGATTGTGATGAATATATGTCATTGACGTGTTTTATATATGGTGCACCAGGTGGCAGTTCTTGTAGTGGTCAAGATGATGGCGAGGAGGAGGCCGAGGCAGAGGAGGATGAGGGCGAGGAGGAGGCCAAGGCGGAGGAGGAGGGTGACGAGGAGACCGACGTGGAGGAAGAGGGTGATGAGGAGGACGAGGCTGAGTATGAGGGCGAGGAGGAGGGCGAGGATGATGATGGGGACAATGATGAGGATGAGGGTGAGGGTGAAGATGATGGTGATGATAGTGATGGTGATGAGGGACAGATTGATCCGTTACATTTTTGACTGATATTACTTACCTATGATTTTTATTGATTTGTTGTTCCTAAATATATGTGTGATTAGGTAGGTCACATTATCTTTATTTTTTATCTATAAATAATAAAACATGATTTGATGATTTTCCGTGAAATCCCCCTATTTTAATGAAATTGTAATTTTTTAGTGGAATTTTGAAAATTGGTGGTCTGATTAGAAGTTTATATAATGAACTTATTTTTTTAACCTTGAAATAATTTGCTTATAAAATATGTAAATACCATCCCATGAACCCGGGACAGCACCCACCCTCCTCCCCGGACCCCAAACATCCCCCCACCCACCCTACTCCATGGACCCTGGACAACCCCCCACCCTCCTTCCTGGACCCTGGACTACCCCCACCCTCCTCTCTGGACCCTAGATAGCCCCTCGAACATCCCCCTAGACAGCCCATGGACAGCCCCCCAGACAGCCCCCCGGATAGCCCCCCCTCCTCCATGGACCCCGGACAGCCTCCGGATATCCCCACACTCTCCTCCCTGGACCCTGGACAACCCCCCTTTTTCTTGGACCCTGGACAACCCCCAACCTCCTCCTTGGACCCCAGAAAACCCCCCTCCTCCCTAGACCCCAGATATCCCCCCTCCTCCCTAGACCCTGGACACCCCCACCCTCCTTCCTGGACCCCGGAAAACCCCCCGGACGGCCCCCCCAGCCTCCTCCCTGGACCTTGGACAGCCCCCCTCCTCCCTAGACCCCGGACAGCCCCCCAGATAGCCCCCACCCTCCTCCCTGGACCTCGGACAACCCCCCTCCTTCCTGGACCCTGGACAGCCCCCCACCCTCCTCCTACCATGAATAACCCCTGCCACATATATCCTCATCCTCCACTGAGTACCTTACACAATTGTGTATCATCGACATCATCACACCAGTCACTACATCATAAGGTCACTGAGCCCAATCTAATCTCTCTTCAAGATTCACCCTAAATCCCAATATAATTAACATTCCATTACTATTACTTCAGTACCAAGCACTGACCACCTACCTTGATTCCGGAGACAACCGTACTCTTAATTCGGCACCTCGGATCCCAATCTAATCTATCTTCAAGATTCACCCTAAATCCCAATGGAAAATATGGTTTTAGAGCTTCAGAAGAAGATGAGAGAAGAGTTCAAACCCTAATTGAAAAGAGTAATCAAGGAGAGGATTAGACTCACTCATATCTTCAATCTGCACTTGACAACACACAAAATTCCCAAGGATCAAAGGAGATCCGCCCTTAAGAGCTCTTGAGAGCTTTAGATTGTGTTGATACTTTAGCACAAGGATCCATGGGTCATTTGTTACATGTACGAGTCAAACTCGCCTCAATCCGATGCACGGTGTGGCCGGTACCACTCAAAGTGTCTCACCTTTATTTGAAATGGACAACATTTTAAGTGAAAACAACAACTGGAATACAAAAAACCAACCAAACATATTCAGATTGTGTTGATACTTTATCAAAATGATCCATGGGTCTTTTTTGACATGTACAAGTCAACTCCTCCTCAATCCGAGGCACGGTTTGGCCGGTACCACTCAAAGTGTCTCACCTTTATTTGAAATTGACAACATTTTAAGTGAAAACAACAATTGGAATATGGAAAACTGACCAAACGCATTTAGACTATGTTGATACTTTAGGGAAAAAATCCATGGGTCATTTTTGACGTGTACGAGTCAACCAAACCTCAATCGGAGGCATGGTGTGGCTGTTATCACTCGAAGTGTCTTTCTTTTGTTTAAAATGGACACCATTTTAAGTGAAAACAACTAGCATTTGGAAAACTGACAAAATTTTTTTCTAATTGTGTTGATACTTTAGAACAATGATCCATGGGTCATTTTTTATGTGTAAAAGTCAACCCTACCTCAATCTGAGGCATGGTGTGGCCGGTACCACTGAAAGTGTCTCACCTTTATTCAAAATGGATAACATTTTAAGTGAAAACAACAACTGTCATACGGAAAACCAACCAAACGTGTTTTAATTGTGTTGATACTTTCGAAAAACGATCCATGGGTCATTTTGGACATGTACGAGTCAACCCCGCTTCAATCCGAGGCACGGTGTGGCCGATATCACTCGAAGTGTCTTTCTTTTGTTTAAAATTGACACCCTTTTATGTAAAAACAACTGGCATATGGAAAACTGACCAATCGTATTCGAATTGTGTTGATACTTTAGCACAAGGATCCATGGTTCATTTTTGACGTGTAAGAGTCAACCCCACCTCAATCTGAGGTACGGTGTGGCTATTACCACTCAAAGTGTCTCACTTTTATTTCAATTGGACAACATTTTAAGTGAAAACAATAAATGTCATAAAGAAAACTGACCAAACAAATTTAGATTGTTTTGATACTTTAGTACAACGATCCATGGGTCATTTTTTACATGTATGAGTCAACCCTGCCTCAATCCGAGGCATGGTGTGGCCAGTATCACTCGAAGTCTCTTTCTTTTGTTTAAAATGGATACCCTTTTAAGTAAAAAAACTGGCATATGGAAAACCAACCAATAATATTCAGATTGTGTTGATACTTTAGCATAAGGATCCATGGTTCATTTTTGATGTGTAAAAGTAAACCCCACCTCAATCTGAGGCACAATGTGGCTAGTACCACTCAAATTGTCACACTTTTATTTGAATTGGACAACATTTTAAGTGAAAACAACAACTGGCATATAGAAAACTGGCCAAACGCATTCTAATTATGTTGATACTTTAGAAAAAAGATCCATGGGTCATTTGTGATGTGTATGAGTCAATCCCGCCTCAATTCGAGGCATGGTGTGGCCAGTACCACTCAAACTGTATCACTTTTATTTGAAATGGATAGGATTTTAAGTGAAAACAAAAACTTGCATACGGAAAATTGACCAAACACATTAATATTTTGTTGATACTTTAGAAAAATTATCCATGGGTCATTTGTGATGTGTATGAGTCAACCCAGCCTCAATCCAAGGTATGGTGTGGCCGATACCACTCAAACTGTATCACTTTTATTTGAAATGGACAAGATTATAAGTGAAAACAACAACTTGCATATAGAAAACTGACCAAATGCTTTCTGATTGTATTGATACTTTAATTCAACAATACATGGGACATTTGTGATGTGTAAGAGTCAAATTCTCCTCAATACGAGGCATATTGTGGCCGGTATCACTCAAAGTGTCTCTCTTTTGTTTAAAATGGACAATATTTTAAGTAAAAAGAACAGACATTTGAAAAAATGACCAAACTTATTCTGATTGTGTTGATACTTTATAAAAATGATCCATGAGTAATTTTTGATGTGTATGAGTCAACATCGTCTCAATCCAAGTCACGGTGTGGCCAATACCACTCAAAGTGTCTCACTTTTATTTTAAATAGACAACATTTTAATTGAAAACAACAAATGGCATATGGAAAACTGACAAAATGCATTTGGATTCTGTTGATACTTTATGAAAGTGATCCATGGGTCATTTGTGATGTGTACGAGTCAACCCTACCTCAATCCGAGGCAAGGTGTGGCTGGTACCACTCAAACTGTCTCACTTTTATTTGAAATGGACAGGATTTTAAGTGAAAACAACAACTTGCATACGGAAAACTGACCAAACGTATACAGATTGTGTTGATAATTTAGCACAAGGATCCATGGTTCAGCCTCACACAATCCACTTCTCATGTGAATAACTCCTACCCCTATTCTAAAAAACATGACATTTAATACGCCAATCCCATCCTCAAATAGTGGGTTCTAGGACCAAACCAAAGTCCCTTTGGGAACCCAATACCAAAGACGTAATTGAATATTCAAACCCACTACCCAAAATGGGGATTCATCTCACATCACACCCAGGAGACCAAATTACAATTATCCACATACCCCCTTATTCCAATTGAAAAGTCTATGAAACAAATGTAGGCTATTCTGGTAACCCATCTCATATGTCGAGATTGGCCAATGTTTCCCACTAACACATCAGGAACCATTTATACATGGATACATAGTCATTAGAGGAATATAAACATCCCATGTGCTTCATATAACTCATCATAGGTCTAAGAACATGACCACTACCATTGTCTATCTTATGGGTATCATGATACTTGTCCACTCTACCGAAGTTTTTCTCTTGGTTTTAAGATAGTCAACCCAAGACCATGAGTAAACATCCCATGTGCTTCCTATAACATGTAGTCTTTTTCTCTTGTCTGTATTGGTGTTGTGGTTTGATTGGGGAGTGAATTATAAATTTTGAATACTGTTATGGGTGTTATTGATTTTCAATTATAAATTTCTGAATTATGGATGTATTAGATTCTAGCTGTATTGGTTATGAATTCTAAATTTTGAATACTATTATGTGTATTGGATTCTGGATGTATTGGATTTTAATTTTTTATTGGTGTTGTGGGTGTTATTTCATTTCAATTATAGATGTATTGGATTGTGGATGTATTGGATTCTGGATTTTTCTCTTGTGTTGTGGTTTGAGCGAGGAATGAATTTTAAATTTCTAAATTTATGAATTCTGGATGAATTTTAAACATCCCATGTAGGCTTTTAGATTCTGGATTTTTGTTTTCTTGAAGGTCATAGAGATTGCAGGTTGGATGTGGCTTCTGGCTGCTGTGGAGCTGTAGCATATATATACCAACGGTTTTGAAAACCATTGGTATATCTTTTTGATGTATACTATACCAACTATTTTGTTATAACCATTGGTATATCCTTTGGATGTATATTCTACACTCTATACTAATGGTTCTAAACCATTGGTATAAGGGTAACATATACCAACAGTTTCACAAACTATTGGTATATCTCTTACTTTAACATATATACCAACGATTTACATAGAACCTTTGGTATAAGCCTATACTTACGGCTTACTTGGCCACGGTTTGGAAAACTGTTGGTATATAATATACCAATGGTTTCCCAACCTTTACCAATGGTTCTGAACCATTGTTAAAGGGTAAAATTCCAGTAGTGTATTGTTTTTTTTTTCTGAAATTCCTCTTCAAACAGGTTTAACAGGTTCTTACCAATGTGGGAAAAATATCCATCAGTTTAAAAGAAAAAGTTTAAACGCTGATTCACCTATATCCTCTTAGGGTGTTCTAGGGTCCTTCATACTAGAGTAAGAGATGTTGTGATTATACATAATAAGTTTTTATGGAACATGATTAACAACATGCACCTTAACCAACTCTTAGACTCACCAAAGAAGATAAGGAAATAGTTTTTTGAGAGTTCAAGTGATGGTTAACACAAAAGAAAGAAGATTTAGTTTTTTATATTTTATGAATGTAGAAATAAGCACCCAATTGAATGTCTCAGAGGAACGAGAAGATTCTTTGACTATGAAAAAAAGGAACATAATGTAAGTAACATAAAAGGGAAAATGAAAAGTTTAGTTAACAAAATGGATGAGAATATTTTTCTCCCAAAGAAATCATCGGTTGTTAAATGATTTAAATGTGGAGATTATGGGAATTATGAAAATTGATAACCTAGGGGAAAATATCATGAAGAGAATAAGAAAGTTGGAATGAGTAATTGTTATACTACTAATGATGGGGAGACTATGAATGATTAGTGAATGGAAAGAGGTATTAGGGAACAATATGAAAAGGAATAGTTAACAACTTATTTATGAGGTGGAAAATTGAAGTTTTTATTTATTGGAATTTAAGAATTATGAAATATATAATGATTATTCACTATAGGGTTTTCATTAAAAATTTTAAATAATATATTGAATGGTAATAATGACCTAGAAAAGTGATTTAATGTCAATGTCAGATTTTTTTAGGAAAACACATGATTATAGGAAAGTAAAAAAATATTGGATAGTCCTGATGACCTCAGAACTGATAAAATATTTTTTGAAAAAGTGGGTTGTGTTATAATTCATTGATTTATAAAATTATTGGATCTATGGAATGAATTAAATAATCAGTGGTTTTATTCATGGACTGAGAAATCATGTATGATTTTAATAATTTTGTAGTGACCTTATTTATAATTTTTTGTAATTTAATATTTTGGAAGGGATATAAGGTTAACCATTTGTGGATTGGTTTAAGTTAAATTTTGGAAGAGGGATTAAATATTAACATATTACTTCACCATATTAGGATTTATCCATATTGGATAACCATCATTAACATTTTTAACTATATATATATATAATTAATTATCATTATTAATTGATCTTATGATCCATTGGTGCTTCAGGCATAAAAATTAAAGTTCATTTCTTGGAGTAAGAGATGAAGTTGAAAGTGATCAATGTACAACCAAATTATGATAGTTTGGTTATGAAATTGAATGAAATTAAGAAAGCGCATATTATCAAAATAATTCTATAAATAAATTTTTTTCCTGTTATCACCATTTTTGATGATGTCAAATACATTTTTCATACCTCTTTTGTTTATAGATTAATGGTCACTAAACTTCTCCATATAACCTAGTTTCTTGTGATCAATGTTATTAATCACTTTTCATCAGTTTTTGGGTGTTAGTTTTCTCTTTTATGTCTATGTTTTCACCTCCCACCTATGTTGTTCTATTTGGAAACCCAACATGTGTTATTTCGTATGACCTTTACACATAACATTCAATTTTTCAAAAGGATGTTTTATTAAACCTTTTTTATGATGTGGTTTTTATAAAGGAATTTTCAAATGTTAAATCTTTGATGATAGAGAAGAATTTTGAGGGGGAAATTAATTTTAAGTGGATAGAATGTAGCAACTTGAGATTCTATGATATATATTGTTTTCAAATTTATTTATTTATTTATATTTTTTTCATTTACGCACAAAATTATTTTTATCTTGAGTTACATGCAAAAATATTTTTTTGTTTATTACACGCAACACTGAGTTTAAATGAAAGATGTCATATTATTATTATATTATTATGATTATTATCACCTAGATGTTGGAATTTAAGTTATGAATAATATTATCTAAATTATAAAAATATGTTTTATACATGTACATAAAATTAATTCTTTGGATACCAATTAATTTGAAATGAAAATAAAACCCTTTTGAAATTAAAAAGGAAATACTTCTCCTAAAAGATATTTTTATGCACACAAGTGTGTTTTATATTAATAAATTAACCAAATAACTTTTGGTTAATGATTTTAAAGAAATGTTTATATTATATATTAAAACAAAATTTTAACATTCATATTATATTTTTTCTAGACAAGTGATAATAATAAATCAAATTTTATGCTTAAAATTGAATTTTTTCTAAAAAACATTTTTATCTCCATTAGAACAGTGATTTTAAAATTAATTTTTACCAATTTTAAATAATTTATTTAAAAAAATAAGAAAAATTAAATAATAATATCAAAATTATATTAGGTTGAATTTTTTGTATTTTTTAAAAAGAATTATTTTTTGAATAATGGTGAAAAATTATGAATTTTAATTTAAGAATGACTTTTAATTTAAATGATTTATGAAGTTAAATTATATTTCAAAATTATTTTAAAGTAAAATTAGTGAAATTTTATATCAATTAATCCAATTTATGTCATTTTAATTAATTTAATATTGAATTTTCATATAATTTTTTTAAAACATTTCAGCATTTTTACTTTAAAACCCCTCTCTCTCGTCGCTTCTGTAGGATTAATTTTAATTTTTTTCCAATTATGTGAATGAAATTTAGAAAAATTGATTCCATATTGAGAATAATAAAAAAATTTAATTTATAAGAAGGTGAACATAATTTTTTACCAAAATGAATAGTGAATGAAATAAAAATTTGTTATCACGGTTAAGGTAAAAATGGGTTTACTGGGGGTGAACTAAAAAGATATGGGTAAAAATGACCTATACAACTATCTAAAAACTATTTCCATGAGATATTTCGAAAATTAAAACTATAATGATATATAATGGTTAATTTTGACCCTTGTGAACTATGAAAAACGTGGAAGTACTCAATTCTTTTCAAAAATACCAAGTGTGTCCACTCCCCCACTTATAAAAGACATCCCCTATCATCTCTTCATCATACATTCAAAACATTTTGTTTTTTACATGACCTGAAGAAATAACTTCCCAAATTCCCTAATATCAACCTATAAGAATTATTTTTGACATAAATCTATCATAGGGTGGATTTAGAAAAAAATACAAGCGATACCCGAAGAAGAGGTGATGTTCTTCAACAAGCATCTTTATTTTATTTCTTTCTCCACCTCATTCAACTTTTTTAAAACATGATGACATGATAAAATCATTATATTTTATATAATGGGATGTTTTTATAATAATATCATGATGGAAAAGATTCTAAACTTCCATCAAATGGGTTATGAAACCATCGTTTGTGGGTATGGCAGACTACCACCTCACGAACCGATGTCCTTCTTTTTTCAATTACCACCTCTAACAGTTAGAAATAATGATTGATTCATTGATTATATATGATAATTATGATATTATTATGATTATATGATTTTTATATCACACATACCTTTACTCTATCTAGTTTTTCGAATACAATAACACCACTCATGTGTTCCACGGACTACCTCCTCACGCATCGATGTGATTACTTAACACTTTACATGGAAGGTGATGAGGGTAAAGTTAATGATTATATGTGATATACATGAAATAATTGTTAAATTAATGAAATATTAATAATTATAAAATTTAAATATATATCATTTTTTTTCATACCTTTTCACTTAGTGAAAGATGATAACGCCACTCTTATACCTGTGGACTACCACATTCACAAAGCGATGAAGCTCTCTTTTCATCACCACACCACATGCATGATTTGTGTAACTATATTTAAATATATAATATATTTTTATTATATTATTATCATTATTTAAATATATGATGTTAATTACCTCCTTTCCATAATTATCTTTGAAAAATGGAAACATTACTCATGCATACGTATGACCTACCCTCTCTACAATCGTAATGTACATCATTTATCAAAAAAAATCATGATTGGTATTGAAAGTATATTTTATGTATAAATAAAATAAATATTTCATTATTATTATTCTGGAAGTTATGTAACCATGATAAAAATAAGAGGAACAAAAATAAATAATCAAAACATATACGAAAAACAGAACAATTATTACCCATAATGTGACTTTAACATAGAATTGTTATTAAAATTATAATAAAATGATATAAGTAAATAATATATGATATGATATACATAATTATGGTTCTATAATAAATTTATAAAACTTATATTTATTAAACATAAGGTTTTAATGAGTGCGAAGGAAGCCAATACTTAAAGTAAGGGATTTTCATCCCACTTTTTACTTCCATGAGAAACATATCATATTCACCACCTATTTTATTTATGTAGTTTATTTAATTCCAATGAATTTATATTATGAAGATTATCTAGAATAATATTTGGGATCCAAATCCATTTTAGGATCTCTATTTTATGGGGTTTAAGGTTCAAAATCTAACAAATTGGAAAAATATTTTTGTTTCAATTTGACATCATTGAGACATATGTTATGTTATGCACCTATATTATTTTACAAGGTTTATATACATACCTATTGAAATTTAATATCATGAATTTATTTATAAAAATGATATTTTAAGGTAAATTTAATGTAATTCCTTCATGGGGATTATGTTTCAATGTTACCTGTGTGTTTGGATTTTTATGTTACAATCCCATCATTTATCAGGACTTTTTCTGATTATGATTCCAATGATGAATAATATGATATATATTTCAATAAAATAATTAATTTTTTATTATATGGATATTTAATGAGAATACATTATTTACCTTCATTTTCCTCTCTTTATGTTCTCATGAGTTCAAAAGAATGTTTTTGTGAAAAATCATTGTTTGGGTCGAAAAATATTTTTATTCCAAAACCATATTCTCTAAAAAAATAAAAAAATGTTTTAATAAGTTTTTTTTCAAATAGGAATGGATATTTTAATCAAGAAAATTTTAAATTATTTTTAAATATTCCTTTACAATCTTTCAATGATATTATCAAAGAAAAGGATTTTGAATCTGTTTTGCGATTTATAAAAGTGATTTTAAAAGAAATGTTATTTTCCTTAAAAAATGTTAGAAGAGATCTTTAAAAATTATTCTCCATATAAGATGAAATAATTTGATATAATTTATGCTTTACTAGGGATATTAAACAATGATACCATTCTTATTATTTATCTAAATGGTTTATGTTTATAATTACAAGATGTTTGTAAGACTCGTTTCTCTTCCATGAGTTATACCATAATAGAACTCTTAGGAAACCCAATTCTTTTCATAAGTTAATATTTGATGAAATGTTAAAAATATTATTAAACCTAAATCTTATCCATAGGTTATGATATGATGAAATTTTTAGAAGACACTTTTCATTTCTGAGATTATGATATGATGAATGATTTATGATCATGTGGAACACATATATATGATTTTAATTAGGTTAATGTGGTTACATTATAATGAAGGAAAATGTATACATTATAACCAAATATGGAAGGGAAATATATCTACCTCCAATGAATCGGGTAAATATTGATATCTCGTGAGATAAATAGAATTGGGAGTGAACTTGTTTTTTTAAGACAAGACTGGAATGAGGAGTAGACCCGGTTCAGTAAGACATTACTAGAATGGGGAGTGAATGGGATTTAGAAAGACAAAACTAAAATAGAGAGTGAACATGATTCAGTAAGATATGACTGGAACAGGGAGTGAACCCAATTCAGTAAGATAGAATTAGAATTAAGAGTGAACCTGATTCAATAAGATAAGGTTGTACCGTGGAGTTATCTTAGTTTAGTAAGGGATTTTTTCCACTATGACGGTATTGGGAGTGAACCTGGACTACTATGATTGGTTATGTATTGAACCAATTACAATATGATATTCTTTATAATAATACTTTAATAATATGAGAATTTTTTTCTATGCTTGTGTGTATGTCAAAATTATATGTCTTAAGCCAATATTATGCTCTCATGACTAGTGTTCTTAGATTTTATTTTGATTCATGTATTATATATTTACAATATTTATGAGGTGACTCAATATAATGATATTTGATATAAAGGGTATGGGTTTTATATATTATTATCATGTTCTCATACCCTTATGTTCTTGTTATGCTTATATATCTCACTTGTTTACCCTTACTGAGAATATGAGGTCACACATTCTTATGTTTCCTTTCTCCAAGTTTTGAAGAAAGTTTTTATGTAGGGTATTTATATGATGATTACTAAATTGAAATATATTTTTGGTAAAAATTGAAGATCATTTACAAGATTAGAAGGTTGTGTTCCATATTTCCACAAGAAGTAAACTATTACATTCCTTAGGCATGCATTTGTGTAATGTTTTGAATATTCATATAAAAATATGTAATATCCAGGCATGATAATCATGTGTCACTATAGAGATATAAGTCCCACCTATATTTTTTATAATATAAAAACCAATCCTGGTTATAACATAACCACCGTGACATAATGGAAATCATATAAATGTGTGCCATAAGATCATAAAATAATCATCATATCAGATCCCATGAAATGAATTGTGTTTCCTAAAAATTTCATCATAAACTAACCTGTGGATAATAAATAGGATTCATAATTATTTCATCATTTCATAAAAGCATAATCCGTGGAAGAAAAAGCAGTTTTCATAAGATATTTATCATGGTATAACCTGTGAGAGAGAAATGAGTTTAGTAAACATCTTTTCATCCTAAACATAAACCATTCATAGAAATAATAAGAATGGTATCCTTGAATTTTACCTACTGTACATTATAATTAACATCAAAGGACTTCATCTTAGATGTAAAATGATTTTTAATGATAAATAATATGGAAAATTTATTGATGGAAATAACATTTTTGGAAAATAATTTTTTTAAAACTAAACTTTATAACACATTTTCGAAATAATTTTCTTTGAAAATAACCTTGAAAAAATATAGTGTAAGATTTAAAATTATTTAAAACATTTCTTGAGTAAAATATCCTTTCCACTTTGGAAAACATTTTATAAAACATAAAACATTTTGAAAATCTTTTTCATTGAAAACAAACATGAAAAATTATAAAGAAATATTTAAAAATAATTTTAAAAATTTCTTGATAAAAATATCCTTTCAAAATTGATTTTTTATTACATAATACACTATGAAAACATATTTATAAAACTTGGTTTTAGAAGAAAAATGGTTTTCAACTAAAAATCCATTTTTATTAAATATATTCATTTTGAACTCATTAGAAAATAAAGAGAGGAAAATAAATGGAAAAATTGTATTATAATGACATAAATAGATTATAATAAAATTCAGGAATTTCTTGATAGTTTTATCATAAATTTATTTTATCATAAAAATAATTATAAATTATCTCGATAAACGATGAGATTGTAACATAAAATCTTTACCACTTTTGATAACATTAAAACGTAATAAACATTAAGGAATGTAATTAAATGAAATATAAAATACTATGAGCATAAATAAATTCAGTAAATTACAGGTAAAATTCTCATTATATACACATATTATAAGAATATAAGTGCATAACAAAATCTTATGTCTAAAAGAAGGAAAATTGAGACAAAAATTACCGATTTGTTAAATTTTGAACTGTAAATCCCATGAAAGAGGCATCCTAAAATGGATCTGTAAATACCAATTATTTTAATTATATGTTTCATAAAATACATTCACGGTCATTATTTACACCACATAAAAGAAACATGTGGTGAATATGGCATGCGTCTAACAAAAAAAATACAAGCGAGATGGAAATATTTTACCTTAAGTCTTTACTTATTCCATACACCTTCAAACCCATTTTATAATAAATATAATTTTATTACACACCTATTAAATAAAAATATTTATATATATCATATCATATATTATTTTCTTATGAACTTTTATTACAATTTTATTAACAATTCCTTGTTAAAGTTATGTTTTGGGTAATAACAGCTTTTTTGTGTCAATGTTTTGACTTGTTATTTTTTTGTCCTCTTACATAAATCAAGGTTTCATTATATCTGTAATTATATAAATAATTTAAATATCATATATATTTAGTATATATTTATTTATATTAATCCATGATATTTAGAGATAAATAAAATGAAAGGCATTGTTCATGGAGACAGTAGGTCGTATGTACATATGAACGATGTTATAATTTTCTTTTTGAATTGAAATAAAGAGTTAAATTATATATTATCATTAAAGAATCATTATTATTTCATATATATTACCTATTTTCAATAAACCCAAATATACTACCTTCATCGTGAAGCGTGAATGAATCACATTGCTTTACGAGCCAGTAGTCCTCCGTACACACGAGCGACAATATCATGTCCCACAAAATGAACTCCATGAAGGTATGTGATATAATAATTACAAAATCATAATAATATCATAAATATAATATATAAATAATAAATACATCATTATTTTCCAACATTATAGGTGGTAATGGAAACACAAATGACATCGATTTGTGAGGTGGTAGTCCACCGTACACACGAATGATGATTTCGTGCACATTTGATAGAAATGGAGATGGATAATTATTATACCATAAAAATTATAAAATAAAATTATATGAGAGATATTTTTTTATATATTATGTTTTAATACATAATTAAAGGTATAAAAAGAATAAATAAAATCAATCAACATGTTAAGATAATTACCTTCTCTAAGAGAAACCTCATTTAGATCTCCTCTTAAGAACCCCCATAATAGTCTTTTGGGAGGAAAGATAGATCTATAATGTGACTAATTATTTTTGGGAGATAATTGGGTTTGTTTTGGTTGAGACAAATGGACTTTTATGTGTGAATAATTTAAGGGAGGTGGTGAAATTTTATAAGTAGGGGAAGGAAACCCACTTGGAAATTTTACAAAAGACTCCAAAAATGATAGTTATTCCCAAGAGAAAAACTTCCAAATGATCGTAGATTATAAATTGGGAAGTATAATGTAGAACTATTTACATAAAATAATATTTTAACTTGTATTTAACTCATTTTAACCCTTACCTTCTTATTTTAACCCCACGGTTAACCCATTTTTACCTTAATCGCGATAATTAATTTGTACTATTTTCACTATTTATTTTGGTAAAAAATTAAGTTAAAATTATTATATAATATAAATTATTATGATTACAAATTTTGAATCCAATTTTTAAAATTCCATTAACATAATTGAAAATTTTTAGTTAAACAATTAATCTCGCATACGTGATGAGAAAATGAGTTTTTAGAGATAAAATGTTCAAAAGTTTACAAAGTTTTTATATAAAAATTAAATATCAAATTGACTCCAATGGCCTAAATTGTATTAATTTATATATAATTGGACTATTTTTACTTTAAAAACATTTTAAAATATAATTCAACTATATAAATAAATTAAACAAAAAGTCGTTTTTAATTAAAATTTAGTATTTTTAACTATTCACCAAAACATGAAAGATTTCAAAAAAAAATCCCAAATATTTACCCTAAGATAAATTTTATATTATGATTAAAAAAATAATGTTTATTTTTTCAATTTTTTTTAAATAGGTAAAAAAAATTAAAAATAAGGGCAGAAAAGGTGACAAAAGGTATTTATTTTCATTTCTAATTAATTGGTCACTAAATAATTCATTATATGAACAGGTGTGAACCATATTTTCAATTTTATATACCACATTCCAATGGATAAGAGATAACTATAATATTATTTAATAATATATTAATAGTATGTCATGTTTTGTTTAAACTCAGTGTTGCATGCAACACAAGATAAAATCATTATTGTGTGTAACACAAGCCAAACTTATTATTGTGTGTAACATAAGAAAAATTCAATGTTATGTGTAATGGAAGGTAAACTCTATGTTTCGTGTAATTCAAAATATCAAAAATATTAAATTCATTTGAAAAAAAATTACAAAATCTTGGGGTGTTACATTCTTCCCCCCTTTAAATGAATTTATCCCTAGAAATTCATCTCATTCATCAAAGGTTTAACATTTGAAAATTTATTTATAGAAACCAACATCATACAAATAAGTAATAAAACTCCCCTTAAAATGGAAAATTTGGTAACATAATGGTTAACTCATAACTAGGTTTCCACATAAGAAAACATAGGTTAGATGTGAAGATTTGGATATAGAAGAAAAGAGTAAATAACTATGGAGAGTGATAAAGATCATTGATCACATAAAAGTGGGTGATCCAAATAAGGTTAACAACCAAAAAACCATAAATCATTGATGATATAATGGACCATTTGATTCATCAGAAATTAAGGTACTAGGATAACATTTTTATTTCAAGATCCCTTTCTTAATTTTTAGGAATTCCTTTTCCAGATAGACTATGAAAAAATGAAAATGCACTTAATTGAGATAATTTTATTTTATAGGAATAATTTCATCCTTTGGTTGTTCTATGATCAATTTCTACTTCATCTCATAATCTAAGAGATGAATTTTTCATCTTTAATGAACTAAATAAGATCTATAATAGAATGATAAGTCGTTCTTTAAAAAAGGGTTATCACTGATTATCCAATATGGATAAATATTTATATAGTGAAGTAATACATTAATCTCTAAAACCCCATTTGGAGTTAATATTAAACCATTTAATAAATTTTTGACCTTATGAACCTTCCAAAAGATAGAAATCCATAACATCATAAATATGGTCACTAAATTTAAATTATTATCTTATCATTAGTCCCCCAAAAACATGAAGCTACTCTTAATTGTTGTATAAAAAATATGTGAATACCTTCATCATGTATTCTCATAAAACATGGTAATAACATGAATTACCATAAATAATTATTGAAAATATGCATGATTTTTTATTCCTTAAATAAAAAATGGAGATATTTCTTAAATTAAAATATTTTTTAAACTCCATCAATGATCATATAAACTAATTTTTCAATAAATCCTTATCATTTTTGAGTTCATCAATATTATACAATTTAATTTATCAATATCAATAATCACTTTATCCAAACTAAACACTATTTCCTTAACCCCGGGAACATATTAAGGTTTGTCTTCCATTAATCAAAATATCACATTCCCATTAAATGAAATTTCTAGTCCATCTGTACCATTTAAGATAATTTTTTAAATCCTTATTGAGAAAATATATTGAAAAATCCTTATATATTTCATGATTAATATAAAATAATCCTTGAATTAAAATACATAAATACTTCAATCATCCATCATCCTTCTCAAACCATAAATTATGGTTCATCATCTTATTCCTTAACACTTCTTTCCTTTCATATATAGTTTTTAGTACCTTTATCATCAGCAATATAAACATTAATCATACCAACTTTTTTATTGTCTTCATGAGATTTCCTCCTAGGACATCAATTTTCTTAATGCCCATACTTCCCACAATTAAATATTTCATCCATTAATAATATCTTTGGGAGACTAATATTTCAATCCATTGTGTTGAATGAACTATTCATTTTTCCTTTATAGTTTCTTGATTTGTGTGGATATTTTCTGAAATGAAAACATCCTCTCATCCCTTTGAGATATTCCCTTAAGTGAATCTCTCCACATTATCAACATATAAGAAACTGAATCATCTTTCCTCTAAGGTCTCTACTACCTGAACTCTTAGAAAACTCTATGATAATCTTATTTAGTGAGCCTGAGAGTTGGTTTAGGTTAAAAATGTTAATCATGTTCCATGATAAATATTTATGAATAATCACAACATTATTTACTCTAATTGTCATCTCATTTGGCTACTCATCAACAAATTTTCCATCACATTCATTTTTAACTCAGTTACTTTGGGTTCTAACCAATGACTAAAGCTAAAAGGCATAGTGAAAGAAATTATAATCATAGTGGGGAGACACATAATCCTAAAAAATTAATTATAGTATGTCTAACTCACAACACATTATTTTTTAATCTATAAAAACATATGTTTATTTTTGGAAATTCATAGTCTTAATATATTTAAATAATTTATGATTGTTTATAATGAGTTTTTGTGTTTCCAAATAATATCCTAGGGAGTGTTATACTAAGTGTGTAGCAAGTCCCATTGTCGTGCAACAGGTGGCAATCTAGTCCATCCAAATGTTCCCTTTTCATAGTTATTACACCTAGGTACCTCTATTCTGGAGCCAAATCTACTTATAGTCTCTATACTGGGATGTAATTTCTTGGAAACTACTTAATCTATTATTTTAAAAAATTCCAAGACATTTTCCTATAATTTGAATCATCCATATACTTATCCTTATAGACATCCCAAGAAATATCCCTAGAAATATTTTTAGGGATCTCACTAATGTTTTTTTCATCCTAGTTTACGAAGGTTAACTAAATCTTTCCTCTGATACCAACTATAGCGACCCAGGCTTCTCATACATGGATATTACATCTTTTTAGACGAATATTCAATACATTATACAAACACATGCCTGGGAACCATAACAGTTTAGTATCATCGGAGGCGAGTATACAACACTCTTTTCTAGATAAATATATTCAATGTTTTCCATATGGAACTTCCAATTTAGTGCTCTTTGTATAACCCTTGACCATATTTCCACCCAAACAGTGTTTAGGTCCAGAGTACCATTGGGCCTTTGGCATGCCTCTCTATATACCAAAGGTCACCGACTAGAAGAGAGGGTATAAAGAGCTGATAGTGGGGAGATTGTGCACCCTGGTGGTGGTGATAATAACAGTATTTATAATTATAGTAGTAGAAGAAAGAAAGACCATAAGATGAGTCAAAATGGTTTTCTAAAATGTCTTCGTACTTACCCAGTGATGAGTTTCCCTCCCTCTAGGGTTTCCCTTGCTTTCTTTAGCGGCAATTCTTCATCTCCTTATCTCTTCGATTGGGTGGAACTTTGGGGTTAGATATTCATCAGTGGGTTATTGGAGTTTTCCTTTTCTCTGTTTTAAAGAGCTTCACTATGGATTCATTGGTCTCACGCCTCCGTTTGGGACATAGATTCCGTCATCGACCTTCTTCACCTCCCTTGCTTCTAATTTTTCTTCGGGTCTCGCCTCCTCAGATCTCGTGATGATGGTGGATGGGGAGGTGCCTTCATGTTTTCTCCTGAATGGTGTTAGTGGGGTTTGGTCCCACCATGCATCGGATCTGGCTTTGTCTGGATATGATCCCTTCCGTCATTTCTTCATTGTGGTGACTTCTGAGGAGTTTGATACTTACTGGATCCAGTTCGAGGATGCGTTGATCTGGTCTAGTCTTGTTTTGGCACGACATAGTTGGTTATGGTTTGGCTTTGTCTTGTCTTGTTGGATGCCGGGTGTGGATCGGTGGAACTACAGTAATGACCATGGGTTGTTCTTCATTCTTCCACCTAGATTTTCACTCCCTTGGTCGACTGGTTTCTCCACTTTCACCAGCTGATTTAGATATTTCCATCTCTTGTTTTGTGACATCGGTGGCTTTAGAGACATGATCATCATACCTTGATTGATGGTCACTAGTGGTGGATATTTGATCTCCTACCCTACATATCTGGTCCCTCGACTTGGTCTTCTCATTGATTTACTTGTGGTTTCTTCATCAGAGGAGGTGGATGATTGACGTTCACATTGATTCTCTCAGCCATTTTACATGGTGATGATTTCTTGGATGATGTGATGCTCCATGATGCGCTTCTCGATACTATGGTTTTCTTCATGAGGTGCTTCATTGCTTCGTTATTGCTCCTGTACCTTGTGGATGCAGTTATTTGGTGTGAGATTCTATGCTTTGGGGCAGTCATGCAGCTTTTATTAGAGATAGTGATGTATTGTTTGGCTTCTTCAGTGCTCTGTGATTCACCTTTGGCTTCTCTGGTTTTCTCCATGACGCGCTTCATTCCTTCGTTGCTGCTCCAGTGTCTGATGGCTATTGAGATTCTTTTAGAACATTGAGGATTGTTGCAGGTTGACTTTGGAACTGGTGGTTTTGTTCTTATCTGCTGTCTTACTTTGGTTCAGTTATGGATTTTGATCTGAATAGACATAATGGGATGATGGTGTTTTGGATGATCTCGATGTCATGTGTTCCTATTCTTCTGATTTCTGGATCTGAATGTCAATGAGATGCAGATGTCGTGGTGGGAATTGGATTTTTGTCTCTTTTAATTTGGATGACTTGTTTCTGTTTCTTGCAGATTGTGTCAGGTGGTTGATCTCAAAAGAGGGATGGGTGTTCTGAAACCCATCATTAGACCTTTTTTCCTCTCTTTTTGGATAGATGGGTACCCTATTTGATTTCTTCATGGTGTTTTCTTGAGGATGTTGCGATGCGTTAGGTTGTCTTTGTAGTGAGTTTCTCACTTTCATTGTCGAGTGGATGACTCGAAAGAGAGATAGGTGTGCTAGAACCTATCATCCGGTCCTTCTATCATATTTTAGTGTGATATGTAGGAGTTATTTTTCTTGATTATGTTACTAGCCTGACACAATTCTTTGTAGAGGGGGTGAAGCATGATCCTTTTTAGATTTCACTATTTTATTTTCTGATAGGGGGGGTGAAGAGATTTATGGCTTGTTCTTGTTATGATGTTGGTTTCTTTTCTGGAATTGGTATCCCTGTATGGCCTTGTTACCTATTGTTTAAGATGTTCTGCACCTATCTTTGTAATGGGTTCCTTATTTTTCCTAGCATTCAAAAGGAGTTCTTTCTATTTCAATTAAAGGTGGTTTCCCCTCTACCTTTTAAAAAAAGACCATAAGATGAAGGGACCAGTATCTTTTCATAGTGTGAGAAGAAAAAATTAATAGAAGAAGCACAAAAAATAGCAGAAATGGAATAGTAAATACCAACATGCCATTTATATAAATAAACAAGACATGATACCATTTTTATCCAAGCACACATACAAGTTTGGTTATACAGAGAAATAAACAAACAGGGCTACCTATGGCTAACCTTATTATATATATAACCTTGCTAATATAGAAAAGAAACAAAAGATAACTCCAGATGATGCAAGAACCCCAAGTTTCCTTTCTATCTATCGCATGAAAAGGGTCCAACATGATCCCTAAGGTCTAGATCTTGAGCTCAATCCCTTACCTGATCACAAGAGAATAAAGTCTAAATGCATCCCAAAGGGCCCAGGTAGGGTGTGAGAATAATCCCAATAGGCCACCACTCACTTGTTCCTAACACACAACTATGAATAAGCAGGCGTTGTAAAATAAATAAAAAATCACAAGCACATCACAAAATAATATTATTCCCTTGTGCTCAACAACCACAACGAAGCAGTTTCTTACTTCGTCCATCATTGATATAATAGTAATCAAGAGAATCCTTAGCACAAATCCCAAGGAATTACCTAATGAAATCCGAACTAGTTGAACCCTTAGGTTCCTCCTACAATTCATAACCTCACACCTCATTCCAAAAAGTAATAACCGACCTCCTGAAGGAATTCCCAAACAAGTACCTAGTCCTATATACCTCAGCTTAAAAGGATCCTTGTCAGCTCTAAGAATGACATCTGAGGAACAATGATATCTTTCCTATAAATAATAAACAACATAGTCTCAATAACCAACATCTAGAGGAACAATGATATTCATCCTTACAAATAATTTATGACCAATGAACTCAAATATGGAGAGCCTCATCCCCCAATTAATGGTCTCAACACCACAAACTGATGGATCCTCACTATCCTCATGGATTTAAATAGAAATCAACTCCAACCACATTTTTGATCAACACCAACCTATGTAGTTCCTGATAGGGGCCTCAACTCACATGAGTGGTAAATATTGCCTTATCATTTGAGTCATATCTAAGTGCACATGACTCCGATGGTGCATCATCTAATAAATGTTGTCTGAATTCACCTACATAGTACCTAACCCGCATCATACCGACACCTCATTACCCTATGATAATATCACTCAATCTAATGGAAAACGCAATCTAATATCACATGATCAATGACCATATCCTAATGACCACAACCCCTCAATCTGACAACCATGTCACCAAACTGGTGATCAACATCAACCAAAGTATCTTAGCCTCACCCAACCTGATAACCAATGTTTCCTAAAGCTAGGTGGTCATCACAGCCTCAATCCCGAGGACATGCCCATCATGTTCTCTAGGAACCATATCAAACATCACATTTAATATAAAATTTTTAATTTATTAAATATAACCACCCATGCCTAATCTACCCAAGGTATGAAGCCTCTCAGCCGAATTAAACTATTTGTAGACATATAGAAGCATCCACATAGGCATCTCACAAGTTCAATTTAATTATGTGAAGGACAAGAATTTAATTTATAGGGTCTCGATCGGACTACCCAACGGTGTGCTCTAAGATGCACCCCCCAAAACACCTAAAATATCATAGAGAAAGATAAGAACCATGTATCTCATGTTCGTAGACATCTGATCATCCAATATTATCCTCTAAATCGAGCCTATTTAGAAGAAATTGGAATTTTAGATGAAATCCTTGAAAATAGGGTATGTCGGATCTCATAGATTTAGCACTACATTAGGTGAGAGAAAAGGAGAAAATAATGAAGTAGCAACAAGGCATTACTAATAAACATCCCATGCTATAGATGAATCAAGAATCATAGCTTGAATGAGGAGACAAGCTCAAAATCTAGGGGAGTAAAAAATGTGGGGCTCTCCTCTACTGTGCATGAAAAAGGGTGGAGAAATGATGATGAAGAAAAGAAATAGGGGAAAGGTCATTTTGGAATTTTCATGAATTTAATGGGATGAAAAGTTTGGTCGGATGGTTTAGTCACACTATTTGGATAAACATGCGCCAACCATGAGAAACCAACCATCTAGGTACCCCATTGTGCATGGTTGGACTACATAGTTTTCCAAACCATGCACCAACTGTGCATGAGACTCTGTTAAAAACTACAGAGTTCCCCACAAGTTCGTGCACCATCTCCCACACAGTTTGTCAAACTATGTCTAGTGACACTGGGGGGCTGCATAATTTCTCTTAAGTGATTCACGATTCATCCAAACTGTGTTCTTTAGTCTGAAAACTTATGAATTATTTGGTTTTCGGCCTTCGAGGCACTTGAAAACCACCAAACACCTCTAGGAACTTACCAATCGTTAAAAATCATCTAAAATCAAGGCCTTGAGTAAAATGAACTCTCTGAATTAGGTTCTGAAGATAAAAAAAAGTGTTTCCCTACTCAAAAATATTGAAAAGTTCAAAACAGGTGACTATTTTGACACACTCCAAAATTCGTAGATGTTACAGTTTCACCACCTTAACATAGCTCCTCCTTGAGCTATAAAGAATTACCCGATGATGGTATTGTACATACCCATATCATTTAAAATCAACCCATAATAACGAGTCACGAAGTCACATGTCAAATCTCTCAAGGTGCTCCCCACCTTAGGAGTTACCTACCATGGTCATATCCCGACTCAAAACTCAAATAAACTGATGGTCCACAGACCACCCCTAGACTTAGATATCCCCCTGTGATTCATCTTCACTCCTACACCTCATTAGGTTCTCAAATAATACATGTTCTGCATCTGACTTATATTCAGTACCACAAATCCTCAGAGCCCTGCCTCATGCCCATGTCTCACATTGAACCTTAAGAGGTCTCTCATCTAAATAAATAATCAAAATAAATCCTGGTGCCTCACACCTCACACAAATCTCACATTTCATTGATGCCCAGATGCCAACACACCTCAATAGAACTCGCATCTCCTTGAGTCCCATAGTAAATCTTGGTTCCACATATCTCATGTATGTATACATATATAACACATCTGATTCATTTCCAACCTACTAAAAAATATTTGGTTAGTTAAAAAGCACATATCGTGCACCTCATGAACTCAAACTGGATATATATAAAAAAGGGCCCATGCCAGAATAAGAAGATCTCAGTCATTCCCATGGAGTAACTCTGACCATTATTAGATCACTGGACTACTATGCGCCTATAATGTCAATACCATGCAACTGGACAGTAGTTAAACTGCATGAAGCTTTCCCTCCCTGTGATGTTACACTAGCCATTGGCTACTAACCCCACTATTGGGTCTTGCTATCTATGCCACAATCTCTGTTTGTAGATGAATCCTGGCTACCGGCTCCTAGTACCACTCCTAATTTGATATCATAACCCTAACTCTTCCTCGGTACCTAACTAATAGCTATCCGATAAGGCCTCATACAAAAGCTATAGAGATACCCAACCTGGCTGCATGCTCGATGCTCCTGTGATGCCCAATCATACAGTGTCCGCACACACCTTGGCTGATTGCACTAGAATCAAACTTTCTAAAACCCACTCCTTGATGGTCTACTTAATTCTATGAAATGAAATACATAATGAGACTCATCTCATACTTACTTCCTAATGTCCAAAGCATCACTACTAAAATCACTTGAAGATGTCGGTCAGCTCAAGTATGACTGGTCCGTCAAATTTTCCCCATCTATGACAGTTTGATTCACTACCACCAAGAATGAGTCAAATTTGAAGATGTTTACCCACACCCTAATTCCGTTCTATAAACCATCCTCAAAATGCATCACCCTTGTGATTTCATCACCCTTTATATTGGGTGTGAAACGAGACAATTTGGTGAATGTAGTTGCATTATCCATGACGGAAATGTCTTCCTCTTATAGGATCAATAACTCCCAAGCTCCCTCTTCCCCCAATGTCTCTAGGAAAAAGTGATTGAAAAAAACTAGCCTCATAAACTTTCCACTACATTCCCTCATGTCATCTCTCCTGAAGCTACACATTACACCATCACTTTACTGGTCTTCTAAGAATATATGTATCTAGCTTCACCCACCAGCCTGGGGGTGTCTCAAGATGCTCAAAGATGGTCTACAATAATTCTATCTAGTTGCCAGAAGCCTGTGGTCCTCCCTCACCCAAAAATAATGGTGGTTGCTGCAAATAGAACTCAGGAGTCTGGTATTCCATGGAAGGCTTAGCTCCCAGAGCTTCCTTGTTGATCCCCTGGATGACATGAACCAAGATCTACCTGAGATACTCATCAAACCACAGCCCAAAAGATTTCAAATGTTGAAGCCGAGCTACCGAAATAGAATAATGTAATTCTTCCTATACCTTTAGATCATGATCTTCTTAGCCCTCTAGGGCCTCATTCTAACCCTCAGGGGTCTCATCCTATGCATGCTACTATGACACCATTTCTTCACCCACCTACCGCTCCTTATGAGCCTATATTGGTGTCATCTTGCTGAACAACAATAACATGGTCAGATAGCCATAATATATATATATATATATATAATGATGATAAAGAAATCTATAACAATCAATACAATCTCACTGCCCGTACACTCCCCCATAAAAACCATGTCCCACAATATCTGGCCTTTTGGCCCCTTACCCACCCATATCAGAACTAGGTATAACATATAATCCTAGCCTCATGTACCCTCACCTACCCACATTATAGTCAAGTGTCACTTGTGATCCGAGGGAGTTGAGTAAAATGTCACCAAAGGAGGCTATGCGGGAAAACGTTGTTTAGAATAATTTGTTGAAATTTTAAATAACTCACCAAAAATCATCATCCCTACCTTATCCTATTAGTTCAAGACCACATATACATATATCACACATCATATCACATCACATACAGATCTCATTGGGATCACATGATAGGTTTGGATAAGTAGAATTTTACCAAAGAAGGATAAGGAGGAAAACACAATTTATCTTACTCTATTGACACTTTAAACAATCCACAACTCCTAGCGCAATCTGGATGGAAAATGAAGATCCCAAACAATTTATCTCAGGCATATACACACAGACACACACACACACACACAGACACACACACACACACTCTCTCTCTATCACAAACACACAACAATTTCTACATTCCTATTAATAAAGAATAAATAATAATCCATTTCTATACTAGGACAATGGTTCATATATCAACAGATAAAAATCACATCAAAGTGCACCACTCATGGAGGAAATAAAATAAACTTTAGAAAGAGTAAGTAAAATAGTAATTTCCCACCCATGGAAAATTGGTTTGTCCTTCGTGCATGGGGATCTCAGCACCCAAACATGAGCTCTGAACCCAATTCTGAATACATCATAATCTACAGCCTACCATAATCCAAATAGCAAGACCGACTAAAAAGAAAAACATTTGATATCATTACTAGCCAACTGAACACTGATACTAATTCCTAATCTTTAACTTCTCTAATTCTATTTATAGCACCCTAACCTATCTTACCACCCAAACAGTGCTCATGGTTGGAGTACCACTAGGACATAGGCACACCTACCCATACACCAAATTATTCTAACTTGTAGTGAGGGTGTATAGAGGTGATAGTGGGAAGACTATAACCTCTGGTGGTGACAATAGTAACTGTCTTTATAATTATAGAAGTAGAAGAAATAAATGCATTAAGATGATGGGACCATTAACCCGCCATAGGGGAAGTAGTACCAAGCGATAGAGGAATTTTATAAAACAACAATAGTGAAATAATAAATACCAACATACCATTTATAGAATTACAAAATACATGATATCATTTATAGTTAATCATGTATATATGTTAGGTCATACAATGTAATAAACAAAAAGGGATTCCCATTGATGACCTTAGTACATAAATATAAGCATGATGATATAAAAAGAAAACAAATAATAAATATAGATGATGTAGGAACCCTAATTTCCCTTCCCATCCATCCCAGGAAAATGGTCTCACATGATCCCTAAGGTCCAACTCTAGAGATCAGTCCCATGCCTGATCATAGGAGAATAAAGTCTATATGCATCCCAAAGGGCTCGAGTAGGGTGTGAGAATAATCCTAGTAGGCCACCACCAACGTGTACCTAACATAAATTTCTGAATAATCAAGTGTTATAAAATAAATAAAACAACACAAGATCCTTACATAATAATTTTCTTCACTTTTTCTTAGCATCCACAAGGAAGCAGTTACCTACATTGACCATCCTCAGTATAGTAGTAATGGACAAAGATCCTTATCATAAATCCCAAGGAATTTGTTGAATAAATCCAACCCCAGTTAACCGTCAGGTTCTACTTACAATTCATAACCTAACAACTTGAGCCAATAAGAAATAACAAACATCTGGAATGTATGCCCAAACAAATACTTTATTCCATGGACCTCAGCTCAAAAGGATCCCTATCGGCTTAAAGCATGAAATTTGAGGAACAATGATATTTTTCCTCTAAATAATAAACATTGTTGTATCGACATATGATATCTTGAGTAATGGATATATATTTCCACACAAATAATCCTGGCCCAATGAACTCAAATATGGAGAGCCTCAGCCCACAACTGATGGTCTCAACACCGCAAACTGATGGCTCCTCACCATCCCCGTGGCTTTCTGTATAAATAACCTCCAACCATACTAATGATCAACACCACCCTAATACACATCTAATGGGGGCCTCTACTAACATGAGTGGTCAAAACCCCCTCATCATCTAAGTCCTATTTGTGTGAATATGACTCCAACAACATGTCGCCAAATCATGGTGAGTGGAAATCACCAAGATGTCAGCTCATCCGAGATTATCCTCTAAATCAATACAATTTGGAATACATAGACATTTTAGATGAACTCCTTGAAAATAGGGTAAATAAGCTCACACAGATTTTTTACTATATAAGGTTAGAGTAGTGGAGAAAATAAGGAAGAGGATATAAGGCCTTATCGATATGCATCCAATTCCAAAGATAGATCGAGAATCAGAGCATGGAAAAGGAGTAGAGATCAAAATATAGGGGAGAAAGAAATGAGGGATTACCCTTTTCTTTGCATGACATAGGGAGGAGAAGGGGGATGAAAAAAGAAATAGTGGGAAAGGGAATATTTTAATTTTCACATTTTTAATCAGATGCACTTTTTGGATAACCATGTGCCAACCATGAAGAACCCACTACCTAGGTACCCCACTACACACGGTTGGCCCGCACAATTTTCCAAAATGTGCATGAACCATGCACAAGATTCTACTAAAAAATTGAGAGTTCCCCTAATGGATGTGCACCCTATTCTGCATGGTGTTTCAAATCTTGTCCAGTGAAACTGAAGGGGTACATGGTTTCCCCAAAGAACCACACATCTTTTCCAAACCATGTGCCCTATATTGTACACATAAGTATGTTTGGGTTTTTGGCCTTCGATGTTCCCTAAACCTACTAAATACCCTAAGGCACTTTCCAAACATTGAAACTCATCTAAAAATGTATTTGTGTCAAAGGAACTCTGGGAATTAGTTTCCAAAGATCAAAAAAATAGTTTTACAACTCAATATACTCAAAAAGTTAAAAACAGGTGAGGATTTTGACCTGCTCCAAAAAATTCAGATGTTACTATCTTCATAGACATACCCTATATAAAATATTTCTTTACAGCTTGGGGGGAAAACATATGAAAGGGTAATCTCATATTTTTGTAGGGGTAAAATTGTGAGATACATGAGAATAAAATGAACATAAGGGTATTAGAACATGATCATAACATTTGAAAACTATACCCTATATATTAATGATCATAATCTCGAGTCATAGAATAAATATTAGTAGTTCATAAGAAATGAATCATAATAGAATCAAGGAACATGAGTTATGAAATTATAACATTGGTATAAGACATATATTTCTAGTATACATATATAACATTGTGAACATGTATAAAAAGAAATATGTCCACTCATTAAATTATGGACTTGAAATCAGGACCTCACATGAACTTATGGACATAAACCTAAGTCCATGAATTATATTATATACATGAAAGGCGGGTCCATGAATAAAATTGTGAAAATGTAATCAGGTTCGGACATAAAATTTTGAACATGTAATTAGGTTCATGCTTGACATTATAGACATGAAAGATAGGTCCATGCATAACATCATTATAGTCAAGGTTTACTCCCAAGTTTATCTTAGCATACAAAGTCTATTACTGAATTAGGTTCACTATTTGTTCCAATCCTACCAATCTCATTAGATATAAATCTTTACAGAATGCATTGTAGGGAGATATAGGTCCCACCCATATTTGGTTATAACGTAACCACTATCCTTGGTTATAATGTAATCACTTCCATATAATTAAAATCATACATATACGTGCCACAAGATCAAAATAAATTCATCATATCAGAACCCATGAATTGAAATTTATTTCATAAATATTTCATTGTAACAAAACCTATGAATAATAAATAGGTTTCATAATCATTTCATTATTTCATCAGAGCATAACCCATGGAAAAAGAAGGATATTTCATAAGAATTTTATCATGGTATAATCTGTGGAAGAGAAACGGGTTTCATAAACATATTTTCATCCTAAAAATAAAACATTTAGAGAAATAATAAGAATATTATCCTTGAATTATAAGCCTGGTAAATCAATAGTAAAATCAAATTATGTCATCAAACACTGAAAATTATTTTTAAAGATAAATAACTTGGAACGTTTCTTGATGGAAATAATATTTCTATTAAAAAAATTAAAAATAAACTTTATGAAACATTTTGGAAATCCTTTTCCTTGAAAATAACCTTTAAAACTTATAAATAAATCTTTAAAATCATTTAAAAAATTTCTTAAAGAAAATACCCTTTCTAATTTGGAAAATACTTTTTAAAACATAAAACCTTTTCAAAATCCATTTCATTGAAAATAAACATGAAAAATTTATAAAGGAATATTTGAAAATAATTTAAAAAATTTCCGAAAGAAAATTTCCTTTCACGTCAGAAAATACATTTTATAATCTATTTTTTTAAAATCATTTTCACAAAACATGGTTTTTCAAGAAACAATATTTTTTACTACAATGCTGATTTTAATTAAAAACATTATTTTTGAACTCTTAAGTAATAAAAATAGGAAAATGAAAGGAAAATATATATTCTCATGAAATTACAATAGGATAATAAAATTTATGTGTCTTTTAAGAAATGGATCATAAGGTTCTATCATCGAAAACATAATCCCCAAAAATCCTGATAAAAAGTGAGATTGTAACATAAAATCATTACCACTTTTTGTAACATTGAAACTTAATAACCATTAATGAATATAATTAAAGGAAAAATAAAGTATCATGAGGAAAAATAAATTTATTTTATTACATATAAATGGTGTTTTATAAATACTGCGTAAAAGAAGAAAAATGCATAAAAAATATTATGTCTCAAAGAAGGAAAATTGAGACAAAAATACCTTATTGATTTGATAACTTTTGAACCGTAAACCCCATGAAAGAAATATAATAAAATTGATATGTAAATAAACATTATTTTATGTATAGGAATCATAAAATTAATTCATTAGTAGTATATACACCACATAAAATAAACATGTGGTGAATATAGCATGTGTCTCACAATAAAATAAAAGTGAGAAGGAAATACCTTAACTTAAGTGTTGACATCCGATGTACATTATCAAACCTACTATATAATAAATATAAGTTTATTATATACCTATTATAGAATAATATTTACATATATAGTACCATATATGATTTTCTGATGGCCTTTTATTACCCATTTTTTTTCAATTCCATGATAAAGTGATGTTTCGGGTAATAACTGCTTTTTTTTCATGTATGTTTGGACTTGCCATTTTTTTCCTCTTAATTAAATAATGGTATCATAATCTCCAAAAAAATTCCATTATTTAAATATCATATATATTTAGTATATATGTATTTAGAGCAGTCAATAAAATTTAGATAAAAAATAAAATGCACCGTTCATGGAGATGGTAGGCCGTACATACATGTCATGACCCATGAATTCTAGGCCCATTAGTTTTCTAGTTTTTGGTGTTCAAGGTTATTATAGGAGGTATAGGGAGGGATATGAGAAGTTATTATACTAAAATATGGAAGAAGTGGAAATACATGTTGTGTAAAGTTTACATGATGTGAAAATGGGGTTCACAACTTGTTCAGGGTTGGTTCATGACATGTAATAATTTTTGTGATTAATATTTCTAGGAAATGATTTTTTAGTGAAAGTTGGAAATTTTTGGAATCGCTTGGATTACACATCATTTAATGGTTATATGACATGTAAGCTGTGGGATTCTAAGTTTTAAGTCCCTTTATTACATGAATTTATTTTCAATCATCTGCCTCCCTTCACTCTCATTTCAGAATATCCCTAGGAACCTTGAGGAGTTATTCAATATATAATCCTTCTATATCAATCCTTTGGTTCTACCAGATTAGATTTGGAAATCTATGGTAGGTTCTCCTCTAGTTCTTGGTTTTTTTCTTTTTTTCTTCTTCCTTGGATTCACTACGACGATGTTGTTTTGGTTTGTGGTGTGTGTTGGGTTTCATTTTTATGGATTTTGGGTGTAGTTTAAGTTTATATGCGATTTCTATTGGCATAGTTTGTGTTTGAGGGAATTTATTCTTCACCCTACGGTGCACAGAGGTTTGGAAAGATTATTTAAGGTTGGGAATCCCTCATTTCTCTTTATTATGTAACATGCCAGAGGGGTTTGATCATGTTTTGCTATGGGAGATAGTTTTTTTGTATTAATCAAATATAAATAATTGGTTAAATTGAAATTGAAGAGTAAGGGAGTTTGATTCACTTGTATTTACAACCTTAATATTGTTTTGATATTATGATTGTATAGGAATGATTCCCCATTTAAAAATTATGGCTCTTGGGGGATTTTTTTTATATTCTAGATGATATGTGTTGTACCTATTTTGGCTATAGTAATATCACCAAAAAATGGAAATTGGTTAAAAACTTATATTAGGATAATTAAATGGTTTCCCTTGGATTATAGATTGTGTGATAACACCCCTAAAATAAAGTGGAGTATGATCAAATCCACTTTTTAAATCTTTAAAATGATCTTGATGTTTTGTGATGTGTGGACATGCCTGTGGGGTGGTGATGTATGGTTGGGGCATGTGGGGGATGATGGTTTGATGGTCGTTATTTTGGGATCAATGAGGTGGTTATTGTTTGGCCTTGCTTTTAGAGAAGTGAGGAGGTGGTTTCTTTGTGTTATATGTCTGGGCAACGATGGAATCAATATTTATTTTACTAATTGTTAAAATGCATGGGGATTGGTTTGGTTAATGGGATGGAAATTAATAATGAATAAATAAATAATGTGTTGTGTGATTAAATGTAGATTATGATTAATAAAAAAATTAATGGGTTGGGTAATGGAATTTCTTGGGGATATGACTTGTGGATGTGGCTTGTCTGGTGTTATGCATTTAAAGGTGTAAAAAAAGTGATGATGTTGTGATTTGATTAGTGTTTGGTTGTGAACCCATAAGTTGGGATTGTGTTCATGGATATAATTATATACTTTAATATTCAGTGTGATTTTTATACACAACCCACCCATGTCGAGTAATATGCACTGACACCAACATAGTCATGCAGGGGTTGTTTTTAGCAACATCCAGTGAGGAGGATGGAGGGATGGGTACCCACTCTTTCCCACTCTCTCTTCTTGGAAAGGATGGTATTGCACAATCTATGATGGACATAGGTCTGTTAGTTCATTAAATGATGGTTTGGATTACCAAAGTTTTTTTGGCTGAGATGACACCTTGCTTGTGGGGTGGTGTCCTAGTTGTTTTTGAGCAAGGTTTGGATATTACCATGATTGTAGGGTGACTTATGGTGGTGGGTCATGCATGGTAGTATGTGGGAACATGTTTCACATCTTATATATTCATGATACCATACTTCTTTGGTTATGGAAGTGGTTGTGATGTGATGGCCCAGGTGTCTATGAGTGCGATATGATGTTGTCATGCTTTTGGGGTGGTGAGCACAAGTATTTATGGCCGTGATGTGATTTTATAGTGCTTGTGGGGTTGTGGGGTGTACATAAGATATGGGAGTTCTATGACATATGACCTTGGGGTGTGAGAGCATCATATTGGAGGGAAAGTGGAGCAAGGTTCTCTTTTTTGACATGCTTCTTCTTATAATATATTACTTGGCTTAAGTTATTTGGTGATTTTTACTTGGTGAGGTTGGGTTTGGTTAGTATACTTGTATAGTTGTTGTTTGTTCTTATATTCGCTCATGGGTGCTTTAGTATGCTTCTTTCAAATATGCACAAAAGACTTTGGTTTTTCCATTGAGTATACTTGTTTTCTCACCCTATGTATATAAAAATATATTTAGATTTACATGAGGATTTCATATACTGTGTTGGAAATTACTGGCTCCAATATTTGGATAGATACAGTGTCACTACTTTAGATTTTCATTTGGGTATTTACTTTGGAGACTTTTGTGTGTATCGATTTTAATTATACATTCTTTGTGGGATGGTTTTAACTTTATTTTATATTATATCAGAAGTTTATTGTGGATGAATCATATTATCTCCTGGTCTTATTTATATTATAGAGGTTAAAGCCTCCAATTTCTTAATATTTTTATACCCTTGGTACTAGTCACAATCCCAGGGCCTATTGGAGGCGGGACTCAAGGGTCATTATCTCTCTCCCCTCCTTGAGGAATATTTGGAGGGAGGGGGTCATGAAAAAGTTGTATCAATGGTGATGGTTGGGAGATAGTATGGATTTTGAAGTTATGGATTTTGAGGAATTCTTGGGTTGGTATGGAAATAGTGATAGTTTATCTTAGTGCATGACACAGGCTAGGGAGACCTCCTAGGACACAAGATTTTAGGCCCCCCTATGATCTAGTGCACAAAATTTGAGCTTATTGAATGAAAAAGTGAGGTGGACCTATTTATAGGGTAGATACCTTGGATAAGTACATACATCATGATAATGTGGGTTATTTTTTGAATTTGGTTGTTTTAGGAATCTTAAAATGATTAAAATGAATTAAAGTGAATCTAAATAAAATTAAATACTACCTGGGATTAATAAATCTTTGTTTCTTCTTTCATAAATGGCTCTTATTTATCGTTCACAATTTTATTAGGAAGATGAGATACAATAAGATGATCTGGTTGATCACTGTAGGGATGATCTGATAGAGGAGGATGAGGTTTGGTAGATGGAATTTCACATTTTTTAGAATTATGCATTGTGGATGTATGAGAGAAGATTTTCTGATGTGGATACAGAGATCTGGCTAGAGGAGATCAAGATCACTTCTAGTTTCATTTGGGCCTCGATGAAGTATCGGGTTCCTTTGGCAGCTAGTAATATGCGATGATCTACACATCATTGGTTGATACTATTCCTAGGAGAGTATAAAGGGGTATATATATTTCATGGGTAGACTTCTAGAAGTAGTTCTAGGAAGAGTTCCTTTTTTTGACCATGAATTCAGTAAAGTGGTTGAAGCTTATTTCTCTTCCCTAAGGGAGTATTTTTGTGTGAGAGTTGGGAATCAAGTTCATGGAACTTTTGTGTTTTTTCTTGGATTTTTTTACGTATGATGATTCTCATGAAATATGTCTTGAGGAGGCACTTTATCCTTCTATCCATTATGAAGTTACACCTTTTACATTGCAAACATAACTAACATTTCAAAAGAAGGTGGAGGTGATCGAGTGGATGAAATCATGAGTAGGTTTCCTATGAGGTGGGAACCTGCAGGGTTCCTCAAGGAGTAGTGTTGTTAGTAGCGGGTCTCAAAAACTAGGACCTTTGAGGTTTCTACTAGTGGGGAGTCGACCTCAGCAGTTTCCCTTCCAGCATTCTAGGTCCAGCGGTTTCCATACCTTTCTTGGGGGATTTAGGGCTGTGTGTTTTGGTTGTGGGGTTCATGTCCATCACCAAAACTAGTTTCGAGTGGTTCTTCGAGCTCAGTTTGGTGGGGGTGGATAGGTTGAGCTCCAACCTCAAAATCAATTTCTAGGGAAACAATTTCAGCAGCGGGGGAAACACGCTTATGCTCTGTCGAGGGGAGATTAAATTTGTAGAGTCGAATCTCAAGATGTTCCTCATGTTCAAGGACCTCAACTCAACTATGGTCATGGATGTGGTATTTTGCAGAGTGGTAGAGGATATGGTCATGTTTAGCTTAATACAGTGAAGGATGTAGTTCTATAGGGGCCTGAGACCATCATAGGTACAATCAGTTTTTTTAGTACTGTTGTTTGTTCTTTGTTTGATTCATGATCTTAAGACTTCTTTGTTTCAACCACTCTGGTTCATCATTTGGGACTCGATGTAGCTAATCTTTCTATTCCATTGGTGTTGACTTCCCCTGTTGTAGGACCGACCAACTTGATTGATGTGTTCCTATGGTGTAGAACGATGATGGGGCCACATCAGTCCCACGGTGATCTTTTTATTCTATAGATATATCCATATAATGATATTCTTAGTATCGAATGATTGTATTCTATATATGTTTTTATCAAATTCTTTTAGAGGAGATTCATTTTCTGAGATGTATATTACTAACGCATAGTTTTCATTGGTGAGAATGTTTTTCAAGTGTACAGTTAGCATGTAAAGCCCCTTTATTATTTGTTGGATGATTTTTCCATTGAATCAGAAATGACTAGGATTTTAGAGTTTCCTAGGGACATTGGGGAGTTTCATGACGTTTTACCTCAGGCGGTTTTGATGATAATACCAAGATGTGATTTTGAGTTCATGATAGACTCACAACCTTGAGTTTCTCTGATTTCAATGGCTCCTTATCAAATTTCATATTTTGAGTTGCAGGACCTGAGGACTCAGATAGATGATCTGATACAGAAGGGTTTTATTTAGCCTAGTGTTTCAACATGAGGTGCTCCAATATTGTTTTCCAAGAATAAGGATTGTAGTATGAGTTTGTGTATATACCATCAGAGGTTGAATCGAGTAACGTTCAATAACCATTTTCCTCTTATATGGGTAGATAATCTTTTTGATCAGCTAAGAGGGGTGAGTTAGTTTTCTAAGATCGATCTATGGTCTTAATATCACCAATTGAGTATGACAAATAGGGATATCCCAAATACTTCCTTTAGATACTGGTACATGAACTTCAAATTTGTAGTCTTTACTTTTAGTGTAATAAATTCACCATCCATGTTCATGGGGATTATAAACTTCATGTTTCATGAGTTCCTAGACTCGTTTATTATTGTATTCATCAATTATTTATTGATCTACTAAAAGTCATAGGAGGAGCATGTTGATCATCTAAAAACTTTCTTATAGGTTCTTCAACACTACTAGTTTTATGGAATGTTTTCAAAGTATATTTTTTGGACCTGAGAGGTGCATTCCTTGGGCATGTGGTGCCTCAACATGGTGTTCCAGTGGACCCATCGATAGTCAAGGTAGTTTTTTCTTGGGAAGAACCCAAGAAATTGTAAGAGGATCAAAGTTTACATGTTATTATGGTTCATTATTGGAGATTTGTACCTAATTTATATTGATTTATATCTCCATTAGTAGTGTTGACTTGGAAGAACTGAATTTGTTTGTAGAATAATTAGTTCCAGGCAGTGTTCAGTTACTTGAAGGGGAAGTTGGTTAGTTCTCTAGTTCTTCAATTGCCTAGGGATGGGGTGATGTTTGAGGTGTTTTATGGTTCTTCCCATATGGGATAGGGATATTAGATAATACACTAGAGGGAATTGATATATTATGGGTCTATGTAGTTATGTCCCCATGAGTCTAACCATGATATCCATGATCTGAAGCTAGAAACAGTTGATTTTTCACTAAATTTGTGGAGAATTTACCTCATTGGGAAGTGATTTGTGGTCTTCTAGGATCACAATAGCTCAAGGTATATCTTTTATCAGCATGATATAAACTTTTAGTATCATAGGTGGAGGGAGTTTCTTCATGATTTCTATTTTGATATCTCTTTATCATAGGAAAGGGGAATTTTGTGGCTAAATATTTGAGCAGGAAGTCAGAGAAGGATTTTATTTGGGAGTCTAGGAATTCTTGAATGGAATGGAGGAGTTGGAATCCCTTCACAGAGATGGATTATCAGATGGTGGTAGATGTTTTTTTAGATAACAGTACAGTCTTCTCTGATGAATTAGGAGTAAGAGTCTTAGGTAGGAGACTTGAAGGAAGTGGTTATGTGTGATCATCTTAGCCATTGTGATGCTCCACAAGGATAGTCAGATAATGTTCATAACTAGATGTTATTTAGTGAGAGGTTATTTGTTATGATGGTGATGTGAAAGAGAGTTCTTTGTGGGTTTCATAGCTCACCTTTAGAGGTACACACATGAGATTCCAAGATGTAACATGGCATGATGATGCTGTTTTGGTGTCCCAAGATAAAATGTTAAGTGGTAAAGTTTGTGCCAATGTGTCTGGTTTTCTAGTATGTAAAGGTAGAGCATCATGTTTCGGGAGGTTTGATATAACCCTTGGATGTTATCGAGTGGAAATGGAATGACATATTGATGGATTTTGTCATAGGGTTACCCTGAGATCAGGGAGGTTATGATGCTATATGGGTGATCATTGATTGGTTAATAAAATAAGCCATGTTCTTAGAGATCAAGGAGTCAGGGAATAGTGGATACCTTATCTAAGAGGTATATAGACTAGGTGGTGTGGTTTCATAGAGTTCGAAGTTCCATTTTCTTGGAGCGGGGCACATGTTTTACCTAATGATTCACTAGGTGATTACAACAATATTTTAGAACTCAGTTATGCCTCAACACTTCCTTCCAACCTCATATAGACAGGCAGATGGAATGGACCATCCTAAATCTTGAGGATATATTTCACAAATGCATCTATGAATTTGGTGGATCTTGGTATGACACTTTACCTTGGTTGAGTTTGATTATAATAATATCTTTCACTCTTACGTTAAAATGGATCTATTTGAGGGTTTTTTACAAGAAGTTATGTCATTCTCCATTATGTTAGATGGAAGTTGGGGAGACTGTATTTCTTGGTCTCTATGTGGCATAGAAAACAAAAGAGAAGGTTCCTCTTGTTCGTGAGAGGTTGAAAGTAGTGAAAGACATGAAAAATTCTTATTCCAATCATAGGAGGAGGCCCTTGGAGTTTAATATAGGGGACCACATGTTCTTAAAGGATTCCCATCAATGTGTGAAGTGGAGGTTTGTTAGAGGGACTATGCTTTCTACCATATTTTTTGGGTCCTTTTATGTGTTGGTTAAAGTTGGAAAGGTGGTTTATTGGTTGGTGTTTTCACCATGGATTGATAGGATCCATGATTCCTTCCATGTCTCTCAGTTTTGTTAGTATATTCACAAAGACTCCCATGTCATTAAATGAGGATATTTATATATCTAGGATGACCTTATGTTCATATAGTTTCTAGTAGAGATCTAGGATTTCCAAGTGAATTAATTTCATGGGATGAACTTTCCTTTGGTCTTTTTTGTGGAGGCATAATGGCCAGGAGGAGAGTAATTGGGAGCGAGAGATGCTGATGCATTCTTAGTACCTAGAGTTTTTTGAGTTTTCCTTTCTCTATTATTCATTATGATGTGATTTTTGGATCCTTATGTTTTATGAGATGATATGTTTTCTCTGTTTTTTGATGTGTGATATGTGATAAATTTTTGACATATGAAAAGGGGAGGACCTGATTCCTAATCAAGATGAATTAAATGTGATATGATTAAACCTATGCAGGCTAGTCAATGTCACCCAAATAGGATAGTTTCTTAACATAGAGAATTAAACTCCCCAATTCACGTGTTCAAGATGTTGTGGTTCGTTGGTTGTAGTGGTTTTTGTTTTGTTCTGCAAGGATATTGAGATGGTTGTGTAGTGGTAGTGAGGTTGGAGGGTTCTGGTGTTGTGGTTGTGTGGTGTTGAGGTTGTGTGAGTTGTTCTTTAGTCTTTTTTGTTTGCTATGTTTGGTTGGTGGTAATGTTTGAAGTATGATGATATCCTTGAGAGGTATCTCACAGGGTGGTTTTTTATACCCCATTAATTCTAGGACTTTTTTGTATTCTCAAGGAAGAAAATAATTTGATTGGTATCCGATGGAATGTATCATAGCTTCCCAACCTATTAATTTTCATGTTTTTGGTGTTGGAGGTTCATGGAGAAGTCTTAGAGTGGGCCGTGAGGAGTTTGGTAGATAAAAGATTGAAGCAAAGGAAATAAATGTCATATAAATTTTACATGACATGAAAGTGGAGTTCCTAGATTGTGTAGGTTCAGTTCACGATGTGTAATAATTTAGGTGACTAATCCTTTGAGGCAATGTGTCTTTAGAGAAAGTTGTAAATTTTTAGAAACCTAAGGATTAAATATTGTGTAATGTTTACATGATGTGAAACCTTTAGGATTCTAGGTTTTATGTCCCTTTCTCAACCAAATTTCTTTTCATCCACCCACCTCCCTTATTTCTCATTTTTTTTAATATCCCTAGGAACACATAGGAGTTCATCAATACCTCTTCCTTTCACTTCAATCCTTTGGTTATAATAGATCACCGTTGGAAATCCATGGTAGGTTCTTCTCCCTTACTTGGTTGGTTTTCTTCCATTCATCTTATAGGGATTCATTATGGTGATGTTGTTTTTGTTTAGGGTGTGTGTTGGGTTGTGTTTTGATGTCCTTTGGGTGTAGTGTAGGTTTATCTAAGGATTATCATAGTGTGGTTCTGTTTTGTAGGTGTTTCTTCTTCACCCTGTGGTGTGCAGTGGTTTGGAAATCTTATTTGAGGTCGGATATCCCTCATTTATATTTATTGTGTATCATGGGGGAGGGGTTTTCTCATGTTTATTTATGGGAGTTGGATGTGTTGGATTAATCAAAGATACTTAATTGGTTAACTTAGAATTGAAGGGTAAATGGATTTTATTCTCATGTTTTTATAGACTTATTATTATTATGATATTATGACTGTATGAGTTTGATGCACCAGTAAAAATTATGGTAGTTGGAGGCTTTGTTTGAGATGAATGATGTGTGTTGTGATTTTTGTTCTTATTGAGAGATCACCCTAAAATGGAATTTAGTTAACTAATTGTATTTGGATAATTAAACAGTTTCCCTAGGATTATGTTTTGTGTGATAACACACCTAAAATAAAGTAAAGTGTGACAATTATAAATATATAAAATGAACTTCATGTGTTATGATGCATGGTCATGCTTGTGGGGTGGTGATGCGTGTTTGTGTCATGTGGGGGATTATGGGTTGATGGAAGAAATTTTATGGTGGTGAGGTGGTTGTTTTTGGGATGTGATTTTAGGGTGGCGAGCTGGTGGTTTCTTTGTTCTGGATGTATGGGTAGTGACAATATAAATAATTATTTTAATAATGGTTGAAATGGATGAAGGTTGGTTCAATTAATGAGATGAAAATGGATAATAAATAAATAAATAATGGGATGTGTGTTTAAATATGGATGATTCTTAATAAAGAAATCAATGAGTTGAGTAATGGAATTGGTTTGTGATGTGACATGTGGATGTGGCCTATGTGGTGTTCTGCATTCAGAGGTGGTTGAAGTGATGATGTTGTGAGTTTGTTAGTGTTTGGTTGTGAACCTAAATGTTGGGCTTGTGTGTGTGTATATATGTATATACATGTATATTCATTGTGATTTCTATACGCACCACACCCACATTGAGAATTATGTGCTAACACCCACATAGTCATGCGGGGTATATATATTTTTTCCAACATTCGAAGATAAGGATGGATGGATGGATACCCACTCTTTTGTGCTCTCTCTTCCAGGAAAAGTAGGTACTTCACAAGTTGTGATGGTCAGATCTCTTTTGATGTATTAGATGGTGGTTGTGATAGCCTAGGTGTTTTTGGGCAAGATGTGAATGTCCTTGTGGGTTTGTGGCCCAAGTGTTTTCATGAGAGGTTGTGATATGATCATTTTTAGGGTAGCTTATTGTGGGATTCATGTATGGGAGGAGGACGAAATGAGGTTGATGTCCTACATGTTCACAATACCCTACTACTCTGGTTTTGGAAGTGGGTGTGATGTGATGGACCCAGAGTTTGTGAGCGAGATGTGATGTAGCCATGCTTATGGGGAAGTGATCCCAGGTTTCTGATGTTGTGATGTGATGTGACTATGCTTGTGAGGTGTTGTGGTATATACAATAGAGGAGAGAACCAAGATGTACTACATTAGGGTGTGAGGGAGGCATACTAGTGGGAAATCAGTGTATGGTACCCTTTATCGATATACTTATTGTTAAATTATATTACATGGATTGAATTGTTTAGTGAGTGTGACTTGGTGAGGATGGTTTTGGTTAGTATAATTGTATAGGTGATGTTGGTTTTTTTGTTCTCTCGTGGGTGCATTTGTATGCTTCTTTCACATGTTCATGAGATACTTTTCTTTTCTTAACGAGTATACTTGTATTCTCATCCTATGTATATAAGACTATTTTCAGGTTTCCAGGAGGATTATATTAACCATGATGGACATTACTAGATTGGACCTTTGGATAGATCTTGTTTCACTGCTTTAACATTGATTTTGGGTATTAAATTTGGATAATTTTATCTGTTTCACTTTTATTTATACATGTATTGAGGGATAGATTTGGATTTATTTTATATTATGTCATTGAGTTTATAGTTGATAAATCATCTTATCTCTTGATCATATTTATATTATATTGGGTAATGCCTCAAATTTCATGACATTTTTATACCCTCGGTTCTAGTATCCAACCTAGGTCCTACTGGAGGTAGGACTCAGGGGGTCATAATCTCCCCCCCTTCATTGTAGTATCTTTGGAGGGGGGGAGTCATGATAGTACTCATGAACATTGTTTCCATTTAATTTTTAATTGAAATAAATAATGTTAAATGATTTATTATCATTAAAAATTCATTTCTATATCATATATATTACATATGTTCATTAAAACCATCTTTATTACCTTCCATGTAAAACGTGAACAAATCACATCACCTTGTGAGACGGTAGTCCTCTATACATAGGAGGGAAGTTATCGTATCTGCAAAAAATAGAAATCATGAATATATATATATATATATATATATATGCGATATAAAAATTATAGAATCATAATAATATCATAAATATAAAATATAAACAATAAAATACATTATTATGCCAATCCTTGATAGGTGGTAACAAAAAAATGAATGACATCGGTTCGTAAGGTGGTGGTCTGTCGTACATATGAAGGTTGATCTTTTAACCCGTTCTATGGAAGTGGAGATGGATAATTATTATGTCATAAAAATAATGACATCTTTTTATATGAAAGGTATTTGTGTTATTATATTTTATCTGATAATACATAATTGAATGTTGAAAAAGAATATTGAAAACGAAATAGCTTGTTAAGATAATTACCTTATCTAAGGGAAACCCCTATTGGATCTCCTCTTAAAGACCCTAGGAATGGTATTTTGGGAGGACTAAAAGATCCATAATGCGACTAATGATGTTGGGGATAAAAATGGTTTGTGTTTTGTTGAGACAAATGGGTTTTTAGGTGTGATTAATTGAATCTTGGTGGTGTCTATTTATAAATGGGGGAAAACAACCCATATAGAAACTACTTAGAAATTTCCCAATAGACTCCAAAATAATAGAGCCGTTACAAAGAAAAAAATATTCTAAATGACACTAGGTTAGAACTTGGTTAGGATAAGGTGAAAATATGTCTATAAAATAAAATTTTAAAAGTTTTTAAGATATTTTAACCATTATATACTTAGTTTAACCCAAATATAAACCCATTTTTACCTTAATCATGATAATTATTTTTTAATATTTTCATTATTAATTTTGGTAAAAAAATTAGATAAACTTATTATATAATATAAATTATTATTATTCCAAATATGGAATTTTTTTTACAAATTATACTCATATAATTTTAAAATTTTAATATAAAAATTAATCATGTCGATGTGACGAGAAAGCTGGTTTTTAAGGATAAAATATTCAAAAGTTTACAATGTTTTTATATCAAAATTAAATATAAAATTATCTCAAATAAAATAAATTGTATTAATGGGTATATGAATAATTTAACTTATAAATAAAAATATAATTTAAGTTTATAAATAAATTAAATGGAAATACATTTTTCAGATAAAATTCAGTATTTTTCACTATTCACCAAAAATTGAAACTTTTTTGAAAAATCCTAAAAATTTTACCTAAGATAATTTTGCTATTAAAATTTTAAAAATGAACTTTATTTTTTCAAATAAATTTTATAAAATTGGTGATTATTATTTCTAGAAATAAATGTTGTAAAGGGGAAATACAACTTTTTAGAAAATCGTGTCATAAGCATAAAATTGGATTAATTCTTATAACTTATATAGAAAACACCTAATATGAATTTAAAACATTTGATTGAATATTTAAAATATAAATTTCACTAAAATTATTGAAAAAAATTTATTTGATTAGTTTATTGATGTAAAATTTATTTATGTGCATAAAATTAGTTTTTCAGAAAATATTTCCTTTATATTTAAAAGGTTTTTATATGCCTTTCTAATTAATTGGTCAAAAAAATAATTCATCATAAAAACATGTGTAAACTATATTTTCATAATTTAGTTAACAATATTCATATATTCCATTCCAAAAACTAGGAGATAACCAATGTATTAAATAATAATATTTTAATAGCATGTCACAGTTCGTTTAAACTCAGTGTTGAGTGTAATGCTAGATAAAATATGTTTTGTCTGTAACATAAGTCAAACCTAGTGTTTCATGTAACATAAGATAAAATCATTATTACATGTATAAAAATCCAAGCTCATTTTTTCATGTAACACAAAATATTGAAAAGATTAAATTAATTTTAACAAAATCACAAAATCTCATGTGTTATAGTTAAGGATTCAAATATCCATCAAGGGTACCTAAAACAACTAAGATAGAGCTTCACTACAACCTAGGATCTATAAGAAAAATAAATAACCAAAGTAAAGTATTCAAGATATTTAATTTTCATTAAATATTTTGGTGTAATAAACCAAAATGTGGTGATATAATACATGTCATAGTTTTGTTCTAATTACGGTGATCGAAAAATTAGGGCACCATAGAATATTAAAATTTGAAATCTCCACTAGATTTTTTTTTAATAAAATGTGCCTTTGACCAAACCATGACATGGCTATTAAAGACCCAAATAGGGTCCATTAGATCCACCTTAAAGCCATATGAAAACTAAAATATAATGATCCTCAAACAATGATGTTTTTCAAAACCATGACACCAACCATGATGTGGGTGAACACTCCATTTTGAATAGGAACTAAACCAAAATAGAACTATAAACGAAGATTAAAAAAATACACCTAAACCACATCATGGTGATCAAACCATGACATAATTCTATTATATAAATGTAAAAACTCAATTTGATATCCCTTCATGAAGGACTATAGTCACTCCCCTTTAATGAGTTATCAAAACAATTATGAATCCATAAACCATGACACAATTTGGACTCCTATATGGCATGGTTTCCTATAAAACCAAAATCCTAACTTAATTCCAACAATTCAGCAGAAAATTTACTCCATACATCTCTAAAACATAAAAAAATAGAGTAGAGTAACTGGAAAATTTTGGTCTCTACAATAGATACCTATCAAATTATTCTCATCCCTAAGAATCAATACATGACATAGAATGAAGGAAATAAACTAAAATTTACTACCACCTCATCAGAAACACTCAAATATAAATATCACCATTGATGAATTCCAAAATCGTACTTTTAAAAAATTTAGTAAAAAATATGGTACCTTAGATCACATACCTCTTACAAAATTCAGTACAAATAGATACTAATTTTTATAAATAAATAACCCTTAATGAAATCACCTGAGGGATATTCCCCTACACCCTCAATTTAATATCTACAGTAAAAACTAACCCAAATCCACAACATGAACTTCAAAAAAAATCTAATAACCAATCTCATGAGTTAACCATTTACTAGAGTTATCTTCCCCCATTCTAACTTTCCATATGTAAAAATTATAAAAACTACATTTAAAAAACCATATTAAATATAGAATTAAATATTTAAAAATATTTTCATGTATTTATAAAACTAAAATTCTATAATAAATCGAATACATTAATGGAGAATGTTTCTAAGGTGAAAATAAATGAAAAAACATCATTTATATCCTTTTTATATTAAATTTTAGTGTATATAAAACACTATTTAAAAAATGTAAACAGAAACAAGTCAACATGACCTTTAAAATAGAATAAGGTTTATTATCTTAAATTTCATATAAAAAAATATCAAAAATGTTCAAGATTTAAATTCCATTAAAAAATCAAGGAAATGTAAATTTAGAAATATGTCCCATATAATAAATCATTTTATTTTAGATAAAAACCCGAAACACTTCTAAAACTCACACATGAAAAGATAGTACCATCTATGTACATTATACTTTAATACAAAAAAAACACACTCTTCCAAAACTAATCACTTTCAGAGATCCCATAGTGCTACTAGGAAAAATAAATTACCCACTTAGGGAAAAAAACACCATGAATTATGGGAAACTCATAATATTGATTCCATGCAACTTATTAATGAAACAAATGATCTCAATTATCACATGAAATCTCAAAAAACTCACCCCCAATGCTTGAAGTTATATCATTTTACTAACAGGTCAAATTACCCATTATTTCATAGGCCGAAATATCTATGAGTCATAACATCCATATTACCATTCCTATATCCCTTAAAATGACTTCTGATAAACCTCTTTGTCCTTAATGAGGCACTTTTCATACATTTATCACCTTATTATATGTCTTAAACTATATATAAATAACCCATGGTTAAATATTCAGCTTCAAAATAGATTTAAAATATATTTCTTTCACATCTATGTTATCTAGGAGAAATATAAATTTACATATCAACTTCTAAAAGTGAATCTCAATCTCATTCATCCAATATCCCTTTGTTAAAGATACCAAAATAATTTTATGTGTTTGAATTTTTAGACATGTAGTATAAAATATTTCTTAAATGACTTTTGAAATTCTCCCCATGATATCTCATCCATGTGTCTATGATCCATCTTCCATGAAATTTGAGACAAATCTCGAAGTTGACCTACTATAAAACAAACAAGGAATTGTTCTATAATATTCATTAATTTTAAGAAAAATTCAATCATCTCTATCAATTTTTTTACCATCATGTCTCGCTATTGCACCAAGGAACTTCAAAACACCTTTCTATTAAAAATTCACTAGTTCATCAACCCATAAATCTTTATATATTGTCTCATGATCATAATTTGATGAAATTTTAAAAACAATTCTTTAAAATAAATATAAAATTCAACAAGGATGGTAAGAATAATTAAAATCACACCAAAAAATTACATAAAAAATTAATATTATACTAAAGAAAACACATATACCTTTTAAACACACTCTTGATAAACCAAACTAGTTCAAATTCATCTAAAAAATTAAAAATTCCTACGAAGATAGCATCATTAATCTTAAATTCATCATTACCTCTACACCTCCAATAAATAATCCATTAACTACTAGAAAATAAATAAGACAATTAGTACTCTAATCATCAACCATATTTATAAAATATACACAATAATTTATAATATGTTCAATTATGGTAATAATTTGATGAAAATTATTACAACGAAACAAAAATCCACTTCTCACTAAATTCAAGAAGTTAACATTAAATATTCACACATCAAAAACAAGTTATATAAAAACACTAATTTAATACACTACCATTTCCTTAAAAATCACTACATATAAAACTTCTTAAATTTATTGTCAAAACTCATTATTTGAAAATAAATTTTTCCAAAATCCATCAATGAAAACATTATAAACTTATTTTAACATAAATTAAGGTTTTAAAATAAAACACTACTTAGAAAAAGAATTTTCATAGAGTGTTTTTATCACAAAACATTACAATCAAATTCACATTATTTAAATTTGAGAAACTAGTGATGATAATTACCACAATATAGAACATCATGATTGGATAAACATAAATAAAATAATAATAATAAATGTACTCAAATCACCTTATATAATAAAGCTCTATATTTCACAACTCATTTTTTATTCTAGAGTTTTTCTCATTTTAGCTATTAATTTCAAAAAATACTTACTTCTATAATAAGTTAGATCATAGTTCAAAAGTAAATACAGTATCTATAATATTACCAACTTACTAATAAATATGATTTTAATTAACATAAGGAAACTATACATGCTTACTTATATATCACATTATATCATGCTAAAAATTAAAACATTTTTCAGGACATCTCATTATCAACAAAAAAATATTGAGGTGATATATATTGATATTTTATAAAAATATAATCAAATAATTTAATATATTATTATGGTATTAATAAATAATTATTTAATACATCATATAATTCAATTTCACTTCATAAAAACATACATAAAAATCATTAAATGTCACATATTCCTAAACATTCATCTCAAAGGATTAATTTATATCCACCTAATTACATATCATATAAAGCATGCATCATTAATGAATTAAACATCATGGAATTAAAAACAACACAATATTATTTTCTGTATAAATCCAAACATAATGTATAATAACAATAATTTATAATTCTAACATACTATTTTTTCAATGAATTTATATCTATATTATATATCATATCAAATTTGTATCAAATTTTAAATGGTGAAATAAATTTAACTCATGGAATTAAATTTTCATTAAAGGAAACTCAAAATTCCAACATGATACTACAACAATATATTTTCCAAATCATCATTAATAACTTATAAATATATAAAAACAAATATATAATTATATTAATACATTATTAATATAATCACAAGAAATAATAATAATCTCATCACATACTCAAAATAAAAAGTTTAAACACATGTTGAATCAACGATGATGCATGTACCATGGCTAAGTATCTACTCAAAATTATTATACTCTTTCTTAAGAATGTCTAGTAATATATCAAGGCCGTTTTATCGAATCGTAGAGGCCCTTTTATGTCTAATTTGGTTGCTTTATCCTATATATCATCATAAGATAAATCATTGCCTTACCAAACCAATCCAATCCTCACTAGTGCCTAATACTAACTCTGTAATATAAGAGAACCAAAGATTTTATACCACTCTTTCTTGATCAATCCTCACTAGAACCTATCTATGGTTAATCGTAAATCTGGATGTGACCCTCAAAGGTCATCTACAATAGTCCATGGGTTGTTTATTATCACTAATGGTATATCACATTCAATATGATATTTTTATCATTAAAATACTAAGAATAATATGGAAAACCATCAATCTACTCCAACATCATAAATAAAAAAATAACCATAAAATACCATAAAAAATATAACTATTCATTTAATGCCATATAAAATTAAATAATATAACATATCCAAACAAATATCAAGGATAAAAGAAACTCCTAAGAGAATAAACCCCAATAATAATATATTAAAACATCAAGTGTTAAAAAAATTATATATTGTTCTCCAAATCTATCCCAAGAATCTATAAAACAACATATAAAATAAAAAATGTACTTAAAAGTATACTCAGTAGATTTCTACCCATGTTTTTTTGTCTTAACATGGATGAGGCATACTAAAGTCTCACTGAATAAACAATGAAACCGAAGAGATTCCCAACCCCATTAAACTATAACCCATATAACCACATGATCATTATCCAAATCCATAAACAACACACATAGGTTTTAAATCATGAAAATATTGTAAGAAAGAACCTTGAACATGCTTCCCCACTAATCCATTCACCCTTATATCCCAATGACATACATCTCAGTGATACTATACATTTTCATATCCACACACAAAACCGACATAACTCAACCACATTCCACATCACATACCACATACCACATCAATATACCACAACCATATACCACATCAACATACCATAACCTCATGTCATATTTTTATACCACAACCACATCTACTACATTTCACAACCAAGATCACATAACTAGACTATGATCAAAAGGGAGAGTTGTGGAGGGGGAGTAATTTAACCTATATATCACCAATATCATTGATGTTGGTGGTTTACCTGATACCCAAGACCACATGTAATGCACCGACCAAGATTACCCAAATAGCACCTAAGTGGGGGTCATCACATGGCCTCAGACATACCTCCCCATATGAAAGAGGTTGCTGATTAGAAGTGAATTCTAATTCTGAGTATCTATCCCTGATAAATACCTATTTATTGAGAAAAATATGAATATCTACCCACATATATTGAAAAAATGTCTTGTATGCCTATAGGGGTTATTCTAATGACCCGATAGGAATCCCTAATGCCTCCACAATACTAAGTGTTATTGTGAACAAGTTAATGTGCATGAAATCCATATATAAAGAGTGATGTTATGTATGTGAAACACACTCACCTGAAAACACAACACACAATGCACCTAAAATCACAGAAGTTTGGTTATCAAGTGCTAACTAGGACACCATGACACCTGAACCTTTCTTTTTTAGCTTCATATCATAAGGAAGATTTAATTGCATGTTATAGATCCCCACCTATTCTTGATAATGTTGTTTAGGGAATCAAATCAAGTCCCCAAACCATAAATGAGGATGAAAGATAAGGTGGAATGCCTCATTAGATTTCATACCAAGATTCTATAAATCCATTCTCACTGAAGGAAGGCTACATTACCAACTAGATAGTACAATCTCATTCTATGTAGGGAAATCCATACCATCTCATAACACATCACCACTCAAACCCCAACTCACACTTGGTGGTCCCACTATCCAATTCCAAACCATAATAATTTCATCACAGTCATGAATAAACCATAATTCATCTATCAACCCACGTCTTCTCACATGTGGTGTAGTTGAAAAGTCCATCTCCCTCATGGAAAGTCACTTTCCCCATCTACTACCCCATTAATCAGGATATGGACCAACATCATGAAAACTAAGATCCCATATCTCTTATAGATATATCACCAATATATCTCACTCATAGAAAGGATATGACCCAGGATCCCCTCCCATGATAAAATTAAACGACTATTACAAGAATCTTATCACCACATATAGGAAACAAAAACATGGAACACAACCTATCTCATAACTCACCAACTCATCACCAGGTCACTAGTCCCTCAAGACCTAGTCTCATATCTCAAACATGTTTCAATACCCATATCAACCCTCTAAGGGTTCTATTTGATCCACCCATACCAACCCACCAATTTGATACCAAAAGAAATGTTCTCAAGGGGATATACACACAACAATAATCATTATGCATTAAAATTCATATATGGAAACCGTAATTAATAAGAACATAAACCTTGGAAAATAGGGAATCACCCACGTGAGGTTAAGTGAACCAAAACCATATCAACCAAACAACATGGTATTTCCATGGAATACTAAGATGAATACCCCTTTTAAAAACCTTTTTCAAATGAGATCACATTTTCCTTTACTCACACTAGGACCTTACCCAAAATCTCATAAAACATTATTTAAAAATCCATCTTTATTTTGAAATACCATTTCAAAACCCATTATTGAAATTACCCAATATATTTTAAATCCCATTTCAATGAAGCCCCTTTTTAAAATGCATTTTAAATTGGAAATCCATATTACTTTACAAATTCTTACACACACCTCAAAATAAACCATTAGGAGGGCCACTGACACATGTTCAACCAATGAGCCACCATTGAACCATTTAGCTAGCAATATGATCCATGTAAAATATTAGGCCGATGTGATCCCATCTCATCCTTATGGGGAATATTTCACATAAGTCATGATAATGTGTTAGAAATATCACTAATAAAGTCATGAAAATATAAGTCACCAATTAAATAATAGACTAAAATAAATATAAGGCAACCGACCTCAACTGATCTTCCAATAATTTATCTCAAGATCATATCAACATCCTTTAATTCCTTGAGAAATTTTATCATCCATAAATCTAATAAAATTAATTAAATAAAAAAGTTTAAACAAAAACCATAACTTGGAAGAATTGGCATCAAACCCATTAGGAAACACAACGAATCCAAAACCATAAGCAATGGGATATAGTCCATAGTTTACACACACCCAAAACATGTCAATTCAAATTCCCAAAATTATAATTCTGATTTAGTGGCCAATATCTCCCAAATTCACCAGAAAATATAAAGAAACTAGTGATGCAACATGCCTTGTGTCAAATGATGAATAAATACTAAAATATTAAAACCCAAGACATCACTACAAACCAAATATAAAATCCCCATCAAGCATGATGATTTTTTACATTCTATTAATAAATCATCAATTTGAACCCTAGAAATCTGAACAAAAATCTAATGAGAATGAATATAGGGGAATGAGTGAGAAAGGAGGATATATAACCTAGAATTAGTGTCATGAAACTCTCCCAAATCACCTGGATAAAAGACACACCAAGAGGGGGGGAGATCCAATGTGGGAAATCTCATCTCATTCAGTCAAAAAAAAATGAGGTCTAAAGGGTTCCTAAAATAAGATACCTAATGGAATTATATAAAGATCTTTAAGGGCCACCCGATATTATTTGATAGCATGAATAGGGGTTCATGCCACGAATTCTCTTCTGAGTATAGAAAATCCCCACTACATAGTATCTTTCCTAGCATAAAGAACTACTTTATAGAATAAAATTTATATAAAGGTTCCCAAGTAACCATTGCAAGGTTAAACTTCATGGTGTGAATCCCTAATTTATGGACTAAATGTACATGTAAGGGTCCTTGACACCATGAAAGGGTAATTCACAATTTCAATTTCCTATCACACTGTGAATGGCCTACTGCTATACTTTTTCAATAAAACAACCCCCATCCACTACTCTAGTATCCTCCTAAACACCTAAGAAACCAACCATAACTAAAATTATGTCTAAAACATCTTTTGAGGATATAAAAACTCTTTTTATACCTTTCACATCTCAGATATCAAAACAAACCCCTTAACAAATGAAAAAACTAAAAAGATCTCTTAATTTCACAACCTATAATGAAATAGGTCATTACAAACTCCCCAACATAATATTAATTATCATCAAGAAGATATGGTAGAAATATAAACATAAAACTTATCCTACCTTAGTTATAATATAAACAAAAACACTCAATATTTCTCTCCAAATTACTAACAAAAATTTGTTGTATATCCCCAAACATAAATCCTATACACATGGTCTATTCTCTCAATGTGGTTTCCACTTAACCACACCCAAATCAATATAAAAATTAGAGTTGGTCCATCTTTAGACGACTTTCAATGAACACGCTCAGCCTCACCATCCAATGCAACATTAAACTACCGTAATATTCCACCTTGACTCTAAATAAATCATCACATAATAAAAAACCAACATAGAATTCCAACCATGACTCCTAGCATAAATCCTCAATTAGTTCCTCAATGGACCATATCAACCACTAAATAGCACCCTTAAGAACTAACACACTACCAATCTAATACACTGTCAGATCAGGCCAAATTATAACCCCAAGTATGATTTCAACATGGGGATGTCAATAAAATCTACATCATAACTCCTAATATATTATTCTGCATAGAAGCTGATTAATTAGATCCAACTACACACTAGTATTCTGAATCCACCCAGACAATACACTCATTGATTTCATCGCATTCATGACTCTTCCGACATAAGGTTCATACATATGTGATGGATAAAATTGTCCCAAATATAGTAGTATCATTATCACTTCCACACTTTCCACACTCTCTATCAACTCTAGTAATAAAATCCTGAGGATCATACTCATCACCATCATCAAAAATCGAGATAGTGTTCAACCACACCTAATAATGTAATAACCTAGAAATTTATCCATGGAATTTCCCTTCTTATAATAATTTCATATAGTATAAAACACATAAATCATATAGAGAACCTAATAAAATAATTATTCTGATAAATAAAGAATGAAATAAGTTGTATTTATAGAAATTAAAGAACCTATACCGATGGAATAATAACCTGACCATTAGAATTTTAACATGGCCATTAAGAATAGTAACCCAACCCATAGAATAGTAACATCACCTATGAAAGTATAAATAAAATTTAGGCATATTATAAATTAAAATATGATATAATTATATCATAGTATAAGTAAATAAATGTATTAAAAATAATAATTTAAGTGTTGACATTTTTGTAAAACGGAAATGTTTATATAAAATTTTATAATTAAAATTATGATTTAAAATAAAATTTTTATTCATAAATAGAATCATAAATTAATATTTTGATTTATTATAATTATAATGTAATTTTATGAAACCTTAATTAAATTTTCAAAGTTTCATAAAATCTTCTATAATAAGAAAATAATTATTTTTTTGAATAAATGACTATTTTAATTAAATAGTAAATTTCTCATATTTAAAAAATTATTTTCATAAAATGAATTCAATTTTTTAAATATACATATTAAAAATGGTTATGGTGAGTTTTTTTCTAGAATAGACAAAATTTTGGTGAATAGTGAAATATAGTAATTTACAGTATTTAACGTTTTAAGAAAAATACACGAATTATTGAGTCATGGATGATTTAAGCTCCATTATCTTGAACTATCCATAACTAGTTACTTTATTTAATCATGGTAATCAAAAATATTGATAGGCTTGAGCCTAAATAATAAACAAATGAATAAAATAATAAAAAACACCACTCTCCTCCCCTATACATACTACCCCTCACAACCACTTATCCTCATACCTTCCAAGACTTGAATATTGAATAAATTATACCCAATTACCAACACAAGCCTCTTAATTATGTAAAATATCTAATGGTCTCAACAAAAGACCAAACCCAATTTCCTTAAGGAGGTTATCAAGGAGAATATATTCAAGAGGTAAAATCCTTCTTCTTTTTCTTTTATTTTATTTTCTTTTCTTATCCTATCCTCACCCCCACTATCTAAAGTGGAATGATAACTCCAATATTAAATATATACTGAAATATTATTTTGTTAATGGAATATTCATCATCAAATCTCTACTCTTATCCTTTTATTTTAAAAATGAAAACATTATCTATGATGTGATGATTCGCCGCCTTTGTGGATAGAGATTTTTCATTTTTAATTACCACTATCATAGTTGGTCAAAAAAACCATTATAATGGTTAAAAAATATTTTTCAATTTATATTATAACATTTTTTATCTTCTTTAATTAATATTTATACATAATAATTAATAAAAAATGAAGTATATTAATACCATTTAATTAAAATTATTAAATTTCACTTCCATTTGATAAGAACTCCCAAAATTATACTAGAGGGAACCAACCATAAAACAATGAAATAGGTACTCCTAGGAAAATGAAACTAAATATTATAACTCCTCAAAATCACCATAAATTAACTTAAAAAAATTATTATATATAAAATATATGCATATAAGGTTCTTAATTTAGTAATGAATAAATATAATTTAATTATATAGGATATTAAGTAAAAGTTTAGAACATATTCAGATATAAGGTAAGGGGATTCTCAAAACCAACTCCCTTTATTTGGGTTATACCTCTTCCATTAAAAAATTTAGGAAGGATATTATTTTAGTATTCCTAAAACAAAATTTAAATTTTCTTCCCTTTTCTTATCAGGGATATATATGTTTCAAATATTATTTTATGACAAATGAAATGATTTTAAAAAAAGATATCTTCTTTCCAAAACAATTTTTAATTCCTCTTGTGTTATTTCTTCTTCTCTCAAAAGTTATGATTTCTAAACCAAATATGATCTTAATTTTTATTTTGTTAACCCCAAAGTTTATTCATGAATTAATTATTAATGAAATAATTATGAAACCCATTCCTTTTCATGGGTTATTTCATGGTTATGATTGTTATACATTCTATGTGGCATTCATGATTATGTAAATATTATAATGTGATGGGTGGGCCCTGAATTATAGAACCCCCCAATTAATTTGTTAATGTGATGTATCTCATGAGATAATGTGTAATATTACTAAAAGTGATTCTATATTTGTTCACAATGATAATGTTATGATTATGAATATATACTTTCCATGAGCATGATCATATCTTTGTTCAAAACTCTGTTGTATTTGACAAATAAGACTTGATGTTTAATTTTTTTACATTGCCTTATTTTATTCATTTATCTAAAGTTTCCTCTAATTATTATTATGATGATAATATGATTATATTATGTTTATAATTATCATGCTCACCCATGTAATATAGATTCATGTTCCTTTTTCATCCTCTTACTGGGCTTTTAGCTCACCCATTTTCATTGATGTATATCCTATGGGGACTTCATATACTAAGTATAATGTGATATTATAATAATAAATATGAATATTTTAAATAATTTTTTATGTTTTAATATTATAATTTGATGTATGGTCATAATTTTCCCAAGTCACTAAACCTTTTGATCATAGATTTGTAACATTATAGTGTTGTTTATATTTTAAATGATGTAATAATCATGTGAAAAAAGTAGGGTTACTATAGTTGGTATCAAAGCATGGTTTTGTTAAGTTTGGAATTAGGATTAGAGATAGTTAGTGAAAACCCTTAAGATAAGACTAAGTATTTATAAGTATCCAAGAAAAATTGTTTAGAAAAATGATTTACATAAGGATCCCATATGATATTCCTTTAGTGTTAATAGTGTAAAAGGATAAATTAATCATGATTTTTTTCTAAAATTTTTCTCAAAACATTTATATTTTATTAAATGGTTGACACCTGGAGAAACTTGGTCAATAACCTATTTGAAGTACAATGTAGTGATTGCCAAAATGACACCCCCAATCCCATGGTAGGTGGAGTTAAAAACCTATTTGAAATGATTATCCAGTTGTATCAAGATATGAATAATAACCTAAATCATGTGGAACATCTACCTTCAACAAAAAAGGATAAACTAGACATTGAGTCCTTTATGTGGAAATGACCACTAGCATTTAGTCAAAATTATAATCCTCTTTCCTCAAAATAATGGGTTAAATAAATGGAGAAGATATTTTCTATGACCCATTGTTTTGAGAGGGAGAAGGTGACTCTAGGAATTTATAATTTAGATGGAAAATCCAATCAATGATGGGAGTTGATTAAGAACACCAAGAAAATGGATGAAATGGAAGATATGGAGTGGGATGACTTTAAGAAAATAGTTCTTACCAAGTATTTCCCTCGAACTATTCGAACAAATATAGAGATATAATTAATAGAGATAAAGAAAAGGGAATTTGATTCTATCATGGATTATAAGGAAAACTTCACAAGTCTTGAAATATACTCCAAGTTATTTGTTATAAAAAATGATAGAAAAATAGATAGATACATTAGTGGTTTAAAGAAACACCTTTAAAGGGCTCTAGATATTCGAGACATTAGGAGTTATGAAAGATTTTTTTGATGTGATCTCAAAGGGGAAATGGAGTTTGGATAATGGCCTCCTAGATATGATGATAAGAAACAAAATATTGAGTTTCAAGCAGACAAATTTAATAACAAATTTGGAAAGAAAACTCTACCACCCACATGTCAAAAATGTTGGAAGAAGTATCATGGTAATTACCTCAATTGGATGGGAAAATGATTCATGTGTGGAGATAATTACACCAATATCATGAATGTCAAAGAGACATGAAGAAGTTTTCCAATGTGACGGAGGTAAGGAGAGAACCACCCATGGTTAAATGTGTCAATTGTAGGGTGTAAGTTAACTACATAACCAGTGTACTAAACCTAGAGTCCTTGAGGGTAATCAGTGTCAGCATCTACAAAATCCAAAGAGCATGTGAAATCTTATTCCATTACTACTGCTAAAGTGGAGCGAGAAAACAAAGTTGTACAAGGTACACTTCACATTTAATCAAGAATGGAAAAATTATTATTTAATTTTGGTTCTACGCATTCTTTTATATCTTATACATATTCTAGAATTATTGAATTGAAAACCTAATATCTTGAAGTAGATATATCCATAAAAACACCCATTTGTTCGATCAATAAAACCTAAGCATTAGACTCTTACCCTATTGGAATATGTGGGTAGATTCTTCTAGTGAATCTCATAATACATCACTTGGTAGAATTAGATGCTACAATGGGAATTGATTGGATCCCATTATATAGAGCACGCATTAAATATCGGGAAAAGGATATATCTTTTCATATTCAAAACCATGGCATGGTACTCTTCAAATGCAGGGAAGTCCATGAATATTCTTTTTAAAATTCATCAATAGTGTGAATGTTTATACCCTAGGAAGAAGAATACCTCAGAATAACGGTTGAGTAAAAAGAAGGAATAATTCTTTAGGGGGATGAATGATGTATTTCCCAATGAGTTACATGGACTTCCCCCAAACTGTGAAGTAAAGTTCTCAATATAACTTATACACAAAGACACTTGTATCTCAAAATTTCCCTACAGGATATACCCTATTGAACCAGTGGAGTTAGATAAGCATCTAAAAGAGAACTTAGATAAATGGTTCATATAGTCAAGTGCATCACCATGGTATGCACTAGTGCACTTTGTCAAGAAGAATAATGGATCAATGCGACTTTGTATCGATTACTGAGAGATCAACAAGATAACTATAAAGAACAAGTATCCTCTTCTAAGGATTGATTAATTTTTCAATCAACTATGTGGAGACCAGTACTTCTCAAATGTGGATATTATTCTATATATCATCAACTGAAGGTTAAGAAGGAAGATATTAAGAATACTTCCTCCTGTATAAGGTATGTGCATTATGAGTTCCCAGTGATTCCCTTCAGACGTACTAAGGCCCCTGAGATATTCATGTTTTTTTATGAATAGAGTCTTTAGATATTACCATGAAAAAATTTTGGGAGTTTTTATCCAAGATATTCTCATCTACTCTAAGGGAGAGGATGAACATGAAGAATATATAAGGATTATGCAAGAGAAATTAAGGAAGTAGAAATCATATTCCATATTCAAAAATTGTGAATTCTTGATGTGGTAAGTCACATTTTTGTGGAACGTGGTCACAGGTGAGGGAATAACTATGGAATATCCTAGAAAAAGATAATTTACAAATGCCCCATACCCACTAGTTTCATGGAAATCCACACTTTTCTTATCTTAGTAGGGTCTTACAACCATTTTTTGAGAAATTTTTCTATATTTTCTATCCCACTAGCTAAGTTAAAATGAAATGTGGTAATGTATGTCTGGATGGAAGAATGTGATGAAAGATTCAAGGATCTCAATAAGAGGATAGCCAATACACCTGTAATCACACTACCAACATGTGGAGAAGGTTTTGGGAAATAAAGTTGTAACGACCTGGAAATTCTGTGGAAATTGTTTTTCTTAAATACATGGGAATTTTACGAGTCCGCGAAAATTGACGGTGCATAATTACAAGGCCCGGTGTGCCCAGAATCAATTTCTAAAGTTTTGTTCAGGTACGTTCAGTAAATGTATGAGCGGGTTATTATAAATTTTGAACCGGTGCTCGGAATTGAAATATGAGGACACCGTTGAACTCGCAGCGCTGGTATTCGCTTAAGGAGACTTTCACTTCGACGGTAGTGGGTCGAGAATAAAAGTTAGTTTTTTGGGTTTTTTTTGAAAATAATAAAATAAAATGACCTTCAATTTATTTTTATTTGAGCCGCCATGTGATTGTATGTAGGTGGGTCCCACTGGATCTATAACCTCCTTGTGGAGGTTGGAAGTGGGTACCACCAGGCCATAACCTCCCATGAGAGGTTATGGTGGTGGGAACCACCACGCCTCAACCTCCCATGTGGGGTTAATGTGGTGGGGACCACCTGAGACCACATAACCTCCCAATTTAAATAATAGGGGTGGGGACCACCCGACCCCTATTAATGGGAGGAGAGGAAAATCTCTCAACTCCTCCCATTAATGAGGGGGAGCCCCTTGACCTCCTCTACCATTTATGGTGCCACCACCTCCCCTTTAATTATTTGAACCAACACATAATTTATTATTCCAAATCCTACCCATTAATTAATCAAGTCATCTCTTTTAATTAATCAATAAAATATGAATTTTAACCCCAACAATATAAAATAATAGAAAACCTATTATTTAGAGGGGCTATCTATTCACTTTTGGATTTGGGTGGAATATTGGGGAGAGGAGATCATTGGAGAATTAGAGTTCTCCAATGAAGAATCCCATCTCCCAATGAAGAACGAAGAATGAAGAACACATTCTTCCAATGAAGAACGTCGACAAGGAGCGTATTATACTTCTTCCTCAGAGGCAACCGACGTGGGACATCTTTGATGACCGACTTTCCTCCTCATCATCGTCAACGAACCGACGCATGAGATCGGGATTGAAAGTGTGTGGCAGATGCGATGAATGATGATATCCTCTATCTTCTTCCCCACGACTCCGTCGATGAACAACATTCAAGGTAGGGGGTTAATTTGAGTAATACTACTTTCTTTATTCTCTTCTTCGGTTGGAAAGGAATCATTGCAGAGGTTGTATAACAATTTAAGTTCATCTTTCTTACTCCTTGATGAGCCAAATGTTACCACCCTAAACGCGGAGGGTGTGGGCCAAACCAACATGGACCAACCCCTCCGCCATTCTTGATTGTGATGATCTTCAACATGGAAACGTAACAATGAAGTGGTGTTGAAGGCAATGAAGGCAACAGGCAAAGGCCGTGCTTCCCACGGCCTCCGTGAGCCATACAGCGCCCCGGCCGCGCTTCACTTCGAGCCGAACTGTGGCCCTCCGACCGAGCTGTCCTGGCTGCGCCATCCGACCGCCAAACCGGCCGAGCCACCCTAGCCTGCACCATCACCGGACTTCTGTGTGCCCCAGTTGAACCCCACCGGCCCGCGCCGGCCCGAGCCGCACCGAACCGTGTCGGCCTGACCTCTCGGTCACCCGCCGACCCGCCGACCCACCTGCCGGCCTACCCGGCTGCCTCTCGGCCTGCCGAGCCTCCTCCTGGCCTGCTTAGACGCCTCCCGGCCTTCCCGTCCGCCCGCCTGCTGGCCTGCCCGGCCGCCTCTCGGCCTGCCCGGCTGACTCCCGGCCTTCCCGGCCGCCTCTCGGCCTGCCCGGCCGCCTCCCGCCCACCCACTGGCCTACCTTTCGGCCTGCTCGGCCACCTCCCGGCCTCCCGAGCCAGCCCGCAGACCCCCTCATGGCACCCTAGCTGACCCGGCCCGGCCGCGCCGGGTTGCACCCTTGCAGTGCTCCGGGACGAACCGCCCATGCGGCCCGCTGGGCTGGGCCCAGCAGGCCGGGCCGAACCTAACAGGCTGGCCCGCCCAATGGGCTAGGCCAGACCCAACAGGTTTAACCGGGTCGACCCAGACCAGGTCGGACTGGACCCGAGCCCACTACCGACCCTTTACTTTATTTGGACATATCTTTGGCACCAGACGACCGTTTGATGAACCATCAACGGTGCGGGTTTTCACCGAGCGCGATGGTCCCTTTGAGTATACACCACTGGAGTTCAGGGTAAAGTTGAGATATGGTCATGTTGGATCATGAACGAATCCAGCCGGGCCCCCGGGACTAAAAGGCTAATAACTCACAGATCGAGCGTTCGATTGACGCGCTGTCTGTTGCGTTGATACCCCTATGATGTTGCAGACCTTTGAGATACTTCTACGTGGGACTTCGTGACAGTTGGAGTATCGACCTGTAGCTTGTGGAGCGGATCCTCCCAGAGAAGAGCGAGTATAGTGCAGAGACCTAGTAGCTGGATGAGACCTGATGACTAATGACCGATTCGACTCAGAGTGATTCGACTAGCCCAGTGGGGAGCGCCTTGGAGTCGCGGAAAACCCAGAGAGTGGAGTACCTTGGTGTCGCGGCAGACCCACGGTACTCAAAAGGAGGACTACCTCAGCAGGCTACAAGGGGGAGCACCTTGGTGACATGGCATACCCACGGTGGGGAGCCCCTTGGTGATGCAACAGACTCACGATACTTGACAAGATGAGTACCTCAGCAGTCCAAGGTTAGTGGGAAGTGCCTTGGTGACGTGGCAGACCCACTGTACTCGATAGAGGAGGAGTTCTCCAGCAGTCAAGGTTTCTATAGTGTGACTGGGGATGTTACTTGATACTACCCTAGAATAAAATTCTAGTTTGAGCTGAGTCAGTAACTTTTCAGTTTACCTCATGATTGAGATGGATTACATGATAACTTAGGTATATGTAGGGGCATATACCTAAGTAGGGTTATCTGTTGATTTCATACTTTTTGGTTTATCCTTTTTGGATTTGTGATACCTTGAGGGTCTCGGGGTCCCTACTAAGTATCATTATACTCACCCCTCCATGGGATATGCCCACAAATCATTGTGTTGGATGCAGAAGATGGACAATGATGACTGAGGATGAGTGTACCAGGACTGGACGGTACCCGGAGGTGGACCACACGGTGTGACGGTACACGAAGGAGACGGACGGACACAGAGTGATGTGGATGCTATCTGTACCTACCCTTCAGGTAGGATTTCCTGGTGGATGATCCAGGATCCATTTTCCCTTTTTCCAGTACTTGTATTTTCAGTTTCCTTGTACTTTATAGTTGGGCTTGTATTTCCGGCCCCCTTTTTACTTTTCAGCACTTCTTTTGTATACAATTTTATTTAGTTTTTTATTTCCAGCTCGTACTCTATTGTGTACATTTTCAAGTTATAAAGGAAATTCCTTCCCATTTTAGGTATTTACACCTTTGGTGCTAGTCGTTATCCCCTGGCCCATGGAAGGTGGGCTTGGGATAGTCGCGACACGGGCCTCGGGGGACGGGTCGTGAAAAAAGTAACACTTCAAAGAAAATCTTGGGTTATGTAATTATAAATAATGATAAAGTGATATCCAAAGAATCATGAAAGTTGAATATACATGGGCATAACTACCCAACACATGATCTGGAGAAAACGTCTATGATATTTCCTTAAAAAAATGGAGTCACTAACTCTATGGTGAGAAGTGTGACATATATACTAATCAAAAGATTATAAAGTATATATTCAGATAGAAGGAGCTCAACAAGGTTCAAAGAATTTAGTTATATCTAATCAAGGACTATGATTTCTCTATTCATTACCATCTAGAAAATACAAACAAGGTAGCTGATGATCTTAGAAGAAAATAAATGGTTACCTTATCCGTGATGTGGATTGAGAAAGACCCAATATTCATGGATATGAAAATGATAGATTTGGAAATCATAATGGCAGGGAATACCGAAATGATTTCCCAACCATCTATCTAAGAGAATATCAAGGTGGCCTACAAGGATGATTTGGAGCTACAAAAGAAGGTGAAAGTGGTAAAGGAAGGGAATCTATATAGGTTCTATATCGATTATGATAATGTGATTCATTTTAGAATATTTCTTGGTGGTCCTTCATCACCTAGGATGAAAAAAGTTCTATTAGACAATGCACATAGTTCATTTTTCTCCACTTATACTAGAAGTATCAAGATGTTTTGTAATCTTTATGAAATATTCTGTTGGGAAAATATGAAGAAGGATATTATGGAGTATATCTCAATGTGTTTGGTATTTTAGTATGTTAATATAAAGTGACATAAGTCCAAAGGGATAATGTAACCATTTCTTACACCCATGTGGCAATGAGAGAATGTCACTATGGAATTTTTGACCAGTCTCATAAAGAAATCAAAAGATAAAAATTGTATATGTGTTTTGGTGGATTGACACACAAATACATCCCACTTTATTTCTATTAGGGAATATTTATCACTTGAAAAACATTCCAAGATATATATGAAGGAAGTGGTGTGGTTTCATGTTTGTCATGAATGAAGCCATGATTCCATCCAACCAGACAACCGACCTAGTCTGAGACATGGACAGAAGGGTTTTCTCGATCCCCATGAGCTAGAAACAAGTTTCTAGCATCAAAGTATTCATAATGTGAATTATTTATCCCAATAAATAACCAGAATAAAAAATAACCGAAACTAAATATGAAAAAATATCCAACAACAGAACAATAATAATATATAAGCCCGATCTCGATACAGTAGTTGAAAAAAAACTAAAAACTAAAAACACAAATAAAACTAAACCATGCCAAAAAGATCTCCACATTACCTCTTGGTCCACACCAACAAAAAGAACAATCTGCTCAACTACAATCACACGAACCATAAACCTAAACTTGAAAAACAGATTGGGTCTACTAAAGAGGATTGGTATAAATAGGGTGTGAGATTTAACAACTCAGTATGTAATCATCATCGAGTCCATGAATTTCCTTTCAAAGATATTCCACAAACACTAGTTTGAAATATATTTTGGAAACCAATTTTTAAACATTTTAAAAAGGTAAACAAAGCTTTCCACAAGTTCCCATTTTAAAATAACTTACAATGAATTCCTCTTCAAAAAAAATTCAGTTTCCATAACCCAGTCCCAAATTAAATCTGAAGTGAAATCCATACCAAGTAACTAAGAAGAGGGATAAGAAGAAAATAAATGAAACATAATAGATAATATAAATTAGCAGGGTTAATAACCATGTGTAGTAGAAAAATAAACATAACTTATAGATACATAATCATGTGAATTTCCAAAACATCCCCGGAGCAATCACTAGATGTATTTAGATCAGACTCACCTAATAGAATATGGTGCAACTCCATAGTCAACAACCAACTATCCACTCTAAACTAGGAAATCTAGTGGAATATCTTTCATAGCTTTATAAATTCATGGTGGGGGGGGGGGGTACCAACCCATCTAATTAGGGATGAAAAGAAATTATCACTCAACCCTCTAAAAGACTCCCAAGAATTCCATGATAGTAATAGTAACACATAGTGTAAGGAGAGTCCCACACACATGTGGCTCACCTTACCTACCGCCACTACACTTGAAAACCCAACCATCGACACCAACCACGTGATAACCCACATATATAGAAATCCTCTATAGTTGTTCCCATCTCACAATAATCCATACACAAGTACCAACCAAGATTTCACATCATTTTAATTTCAAAACACTTTCCCAAACATTATAAAATACCAACCAAGCATTAAAATCACATCATATGAAAACCAATATTTCCAAAACAATACAAAGTTCCAACTGGAAATTTTACATTTCCAATCCAATACATTTACAAAACCATTTACAAACTAGAGTGAAACATGCAACAATATGAAATGTTCCAAACGAGCCTTGTATGCCACTTAGTTACCATGTATGTATAAAAATGACAAACATGCCAAGATTTAAATAATAAATTAGAAGTCACTTTTTTAATTCACTTGAAGAAAAACTTCACCATTTATAAATCAAGGAACCATTTTAAGAAAAAAGAAAAGATGGGTGAAATAAGAAACCTTAAAAAACTAGGATCAAGGAAGATATTACTTTTAAATTTTATCATCATTTGAATGCCCATCCATGTGTACACCCCGTTCACCCAAGGATATTACCACATCCAATTGTACATATCATGTGTCCAAGAAACAATTAAATCCCCATTTCCAATAATTCCACTTTCCATTAAGACAACACAACATGTCACACAAGGTCAAAATCATCAATAAGCATATAAGAACCGAAATAACCTTTCTAAATAATTTTACCATAATTTATCAAGCCATAAAGAGTCTCCCAAACCACAAAACATACCCAAATTATAATTATAACCATGATACATAATGTATCCAAGGATAAACATTAACATAAGTGCTCAATTTTATTTAAGGAAACCAATAAACATTTTATTAAACACCGTATGTGCATTAAAATTGGGAATAATTAATTAAACCACTTTTTAAACCATTTGGAACCCATTTTCCATCATGAAAAGAAATTATAACATACCAAAATCAAGATTATAATATATTTAACGCATTAAAGGAAATATTGAACATTAATTGAATGTTCTAAAAAGTAAATTGATGGAAAAACCAACCTCAACGATGTGTGAATGCCACAAGACATTCAGAGAAGAAAAAATACATCCCAAGGAACAATTCGTACACCGTAACATCTAAGAAATCAATCCACACATCAATCCTAGCCCTTTGGGTTCAGAAAACTAGGAAACCCTACTAAGGGAAACCAATAATTCAAGAGGGTAAAAAGATAATAGGAGTAAATGGACATATTTGATGAAGAAATCATGAATAATCACTTAAAATTTGTGAGAAATTTCCCAAAAAGTTTCCGAATATGAAGGAGAAAGAAAGTTTCTCCCTCTAGTAAATTCAAAATCGATAGGGATTTAAACCAAAGGTGGAATCTCTTAAATCAGGATTTTAAAATAAAAATTATATAGGTTTTAATGAGATATACAATTTTTATGCACAATTTTGTAAACCATGCAAAAACTGTTGAATGATACTAGAAACATTCTGCAAACTTGCATATTTAAGTTGGATGATTTGGGAAAATCATTCTCAAACTATGTGAGCTAAAAAATTTCCTAAAACTCCTCAAATGACTCCTCAAACACTAGGGGAGTACACCGAAAGATCTTTGAATGATTTAAACAAAATTTAGTGACATTATGGGAGTCTCAAAATCTCCACCATGCCACATTCTCCCAATACCTTTCAAAATAACCATGAACATTGATATAAGCACACTAAAACCACCAAAAGAAAAAGACTATTATCAAACACTCAACCTAAACCTCAACCAAAATATCCAACATATAAATAAAAATATAAAATAAAAGAAACCCATGACCGGGGTGTGACAATGGGGTTAAACTTTTGATCATATTTGATCATGATCCAAGGTTTACATCTAAATTATAGAGAAGTATTTAACATGATTTGAGTACTAACATTGAATTTCACCATGTCTTATCACCCGAAACTAATGGCCAATCAGAAAGAACTGTTTAGATGCTCAAGAACATTCTAAGATACTAGTCAATGGAATTCATAGGTGAATGGGATAAGAATATCCCAGTAGTTGAGTTCTCATATAACAATAGCTTCCACTTGAGTATTCAAATGGATCTATATAAATCTCTATTTGGAAAGCAATGTAGAACTCCAACTTTTTGGGATGAAGTTTGTGAACAAAGTCTACTTGGAATTGATCTTGTTCAATAGATGAAATAGAAGGTTCAAACAATCAAAAAACATATCAAAGCCACTCAAAGTCAGTAAAAGAGCTATGTTGACAACCATCAAAGGGACTTGGAGTTCGATGTTGGAGACAAATTCTTCCTTTTAATATCACTATGGAAGAGATTCATGTGGTTTGGAAAGAAAAGAAAGTGTATCCCAAGGTACATTGTCCCCTATGATATCCTTGATCACATAGGACCATTGTCCTATCGGATTTCACTTACAATGAATATGGATTATGTTCATGACATGTTCCATGTATCACTTCCGATGAAGTACATACCTAATCCCACACATGTACATAATCTGGAGGTGGTACAAATAGTGAACAACCTCTCGTATGAAGAGCATCCGATGAAGATCTTGGACCATAGAGACAAATTCCTACATAAAAAAATGACTCACCTTATCAAAGTGTTGTGGATGAACTATAAGTATAAAGAGGAAACATGGGAATATGAGGAAGTGATGTAGGAGAAATACCCTATACTATTTTCACCTTAGTATGTAAAATGAAATTTCAGAGGTGACATTTCAAAAGGGGGGAAGAATGTAACGACCCATAATTTTATATAAATAATTTACCTTATTATAATAATTTTATATCACATAAAACACATACATCACATAGAGAACCCAATATAAACATCATTCTCATAAATAAAGAATGAAATAAGTTATATTTATAGAAATCAAGAAACCTTTACCAATGGAATAATAACCTGAACATTGGAATAATGACATGAACATTTGGAATAGTAATTTGGATAATATAATGGTGACCTCACATATTAAAGTATAAATAAAAATCAGGCAACTTATAAATGAAAATATGATATACTTATATAATAGTATAGGTAAATAAATATTTTAAAAATAATAAATTAAGTGTTGGTATTTTTGTAAAACATAAATGTTTAATTTAAATTTTATAATTAAAATAAATATTTAAAAGAAAATTTATCTTTATAAAATATAATCATAAATTAATATTTTTTTTATAATTATGATGTAATTTTATGAGACATTAATTAATTTTTCAAAGTGTTATAAAATCTGTTATAATATAAATATTAGTATTTTTTGAAGAAATTATGATTTGAATTAAAATTTTAAATTCAAATATTTATAAATTTATTTTCATAATATGGAGTTCATTTTTTGATCTACACATTGAAAAAAAATTTATGGATAATTTTTAAGATTTTTCTAAAATAGTTAAATTTTTGGTGAATACTGAAATATGACAATTTACAATATTTAACATTTTAATCCAAATATGTTAATTATTGAGTTATGGATGATGTAAGCACCATTATCTAGAACTATTATTACCTATTTACTATATTTAGTCTTGGGAATAAACACTGTTGATAGTATTGAGCCAAAATAATCATTAAATGAATAAAAATCACCTCTCTCCTCCATATAAATATCACCCTCACAACCTCTTCTCTTCACACCATCCAAGACTTGTGTATTTTCTAAATTCTAACCCATTCCATTACCAATCCTATAACCCATGTCCAAGATCTTTTTTTCTCAAAAAAAGATCAAACTAAGCTACCTTGAGGAGGTTCTCAATGTGAAGATATTCAAGAGGTAAAATCCACCTTCTTTCTCTTTTATTTTATTATCCTCTCCTCACCTCCCCTATCCAAATAAGAATTGTAACTATTTTATGAAATATATAGTTTAATTTTATTTTCTTATTGTAATATACACCATTAAATATTTTCTATTTTCCTTTTATTATAAAAATAAAAACATCATTTGTGATGTGCTGATTCACCACCTTCATGGATGTTGAGTTTTCATTTTCCATTACCTCCTTCATGGATGGTCATAAAACTATTATAATGGTTAAAAATGATTTTAAATTTTATATTATAATTTTTTATGTCTTGTAACTAATTTATATTCATAATATTAAATAATTTAAAAAACTAGTTCTTGATGATTGAAAAACCGTAAATATTATCTAAACGTTTATCATTAACAGTTTATCAAATAAATCATTCTAATATCTGAAAAAAAAATGATATATGGGTATATTTTAAACTATATATGCATATTAATACCATTTTATTACAATTTTGTAAATTCACTTCAATTTGAAAAGAACTCCCATAATTTTAGTTGAAAGAACAGATCATAAAACCATGAAACAAACACTCCTGGGGCAATGAACCTAAACATTATAACTCATCAAAAATTATATAAATGAACTTAGTAAAATTATAATAAATAAAATATTTATGAATAAGGTTTTTAATTATTAATTAATGAACCTAATTTGATTATACAAGATATTAAGTACATGTGCAGAACATATTCAGAAATAAAGTAAGGACACTCTCAAACCTAACTCCCTTTCATTGGGTTATACCTATTTCATGTCAAATTTTAGTGTGGATGTTATTTTAGTATTCCTAAAACATAATTTAATTTTTACCTTCTATTTTATTGTATATGCATGTTTCTAAACTTGATTTTACGAAAAATGTAATGATTTTCCAAAATAACTCTTCCTTCCAAAACACATCTTTATTCTTATAGAGTTATTTCTTCTTCACTCAAGAGTGATGTTGTATAAACCAAATATGTTATTTCTCTTTCTTTTGGTAACCCCAATGTTTATTCATGAATAAATTCAAAATTATATCCTTATGAAACCCATTCCATTCCATTGGTTATTTTATAGTTATGATTGTTATACCTTCTATGTGGCATGCATGATTTTGTAAATGTTATGATGTGATGGTTGGGCCCGAAATTATATATCCCTCTAATACATTGGTTAATGTGTTTTATCTCATGAGATAATGTGTAATATGCATGAACATGATGCTATATTTTTTTCACAATGATGATGTTATGATTATACACATATGTTATGTGTGAACATGATGTTAGCTTTATTCACAACTGTGCGGGGGTATTTTACCACTAAGACATGATGTTTCATTTTTTTACATTTCCATATTTAATTCCTTTATCTAAAGTTTCTTATATTGATTATGATTATGATACTATACTTATGTTATTATGATAATGTGTATAATCACCCATGTTATATTGATTAATGTTCCTTATTCATCCTCTTACTGGGATTTTTTCTCACTCCATTTCTTTAATGTATATCCATAGGTGACTATAGGCACTAAAGAGAATGTGATCTTATAATGGTAAATAATAATATTTTAGAAATTTTTTTATGATTTATTATGATTTTGTGATTTATGGTTCTAATTTTCCCAAGAAACTGAACCTTTGGATCCTAGATTTGTTACACTATAATGTTGGTTATCATTAAAATGATGTAATAATCATGTAAAAAAACTTAGGGTCTCTATTGTAAAACATAAAACAAAAAAATAGTAAAACATGATCTTCCATAAAGATTATGGTGATTTCCTCTATATAAATATTATTAAAATGGATGACCCCATGAAATTGTGCTCCCTCCTACAAGGAACACCTACATATTATACACATCAAGTAGTCTAACCCATGAAATCACAAAAAATACACCTAGAATCTTGAGCCACATCAAAATTCATGATCTAGTCAGAAGTGGATCTTACAAATAGTCTATCACAAAATCCGACCATAATACGCTCCAAAAAATTATCCATGGCATACCTAATGAACAAAAAAGAAACATTTTATTTCCCCTAATCATCCACTAAAAACTAATAAACTAGTTAAAACAGAAATTAGTTTATCTATACGCACCACACCATTATAACCTACATCACATCACACCCTCATAACTCATATTATGGTTTTCAATAGACCAAGAAATCCATTTTGGGCACAAAATTTAAATGCCTGGGTAATTATTATTTGAAAAAAATCCAAGAAGCATTGTTTTGAACAATAATATTAACATATTAAGAAAACATTAAAATCATTTTATGCACACCAAAAACACCCATGTTTTCAAATAACACCTTGAAATACAATAGTTTTATCTAAAAAATAAAATCACTAAATATCCTTGGCATGGAAGGTCACCCTCCCCGTAAATTTTTTTTCTTCTGAAAACCATTTTGAAATAAAATTTCAAACGCAATTTTCCTTACTTTTCTAAAAACCTAAAATTGAAAAACCATTTCAAAATCACAGGCTTCATAATATATTTAAAATAAAATAAAATTTAAAAATCATTTAAACAAACGTCATTTAAATACATGATTTTTTTCTTTCAAGACATTATTTTTCCATAAAATTCATAAATTTACTAAAAAAATTACCATATAGAGGCTAAAAACGCATATCCTAATCAATTAAAGAAACCCCTCATATCCATGTTAATATAATTATCCATTATACAATAATTGAGAAAACATTGATTATATTATAATATTAATCAATTAATAATAGAATTTGATATGGTGACATTTCAAATAGCACCACCCATATGTACATATATCATGCCCTTAACATGATACCGTCATAATACATGAACAACTCACTAGCTCCCAATCAATCTCTATGACTTATCTTGAGTCTCATCCACCCCACATTAGGATTATTTATCTAAATTAAAACCTTACTCATCCTAGAGTTCCTAATACTAAAACTGGAAATCCCTTGAAAAGTTGGGTTCAACCAATGGCATGCTCGCTAGGCATGTAGTTGATTTACCCCTTGAGTCCTAACAACATGAATCTTCCACTAACTACAGTATTCATTCACAAAAAAACTCTAATACCTCTTTATAACACCCCCTGTAACGCCCCAACCATAGTTACCCAGATTCGGTGCATTATTACATAATATTAGCATGATCACAAAGGATCAAGTCTCGAAAGACCAATTAGTTTAGTAGTCTTGGAAACACTAGACACATTCATAAGTCTTATATTACAAAAAAACTACAACAACATCTCGTCTTCACATCCCCTCATACTATCCTTGCATTCCATTCATAAATTACTTCTTCACATTCTGGGAAAAAATAACACATTGAAAGGGGTGAGCTCAGATGCTCAGTAAGGATAACAATATAGCAAAAGCTTTAATAGATAAGCATAAAAACTCAAGGCAATGTATAACTAAAACAAAATCCTTTTAAACTTGAACTTTATATTAATATGGAAAAGATAAAATGAAATAATGCCATTTATTTATTCACATGGATATTCTACTAGTCGAATAATCACATGTAATATCAATAACCACTTTCATAATGATGGAATTCATAATTCCATACTATCATAACCATCTAACCAAGGCCTCGTGCCAAGACTACAAATAAGATTTTTTCAAGGCCTCGTGCCAAGACACTAGTTTATGTCATGAGACCTACCGATGCATCGAGGAGCTATAGCGGGCTCCACCCGTCACTTATTAGGTCCAATGTATTCCTCATATGAAAATTTTGAAACATAACATAAACATTCATATTAAAACTAGCATACGAAATTTAATACTTTAACCACAAACCATGAATGGTATAAAAATAGAACATCCAAAGTCAAACATAACTCATTCGATACAATATGGAAGATTTTATTGTATCAGAATAACTTCAATCGAGAATAATGAAGGATATTGACGTAGATTAAAATAATCATCAAACTATTGAGAGAAATATCTCCCTTTTTCTTGAAAACATTTAAAAGTCGCACTATTTGTCAAGAAGCCATTTAAAAATAGATTTTTGAATGAAAGTGTCCATTACCACTTTGAAGATTTTAAATGAATTATCATTTGAAAATATTAATGTCCATATAAATAAATCCTTAAAAACATTTTTAAAACATGGACATTAATGAGAAAGATTTAGAATAAAAAATCTTTAAAACATTTAAAATGATATTTTAGTTAGAGTTCCTAACCAAAAGAGAGACACTTGAATACAAATAATTGAGGTAATCAAAACATTATAATATCATGAGAATAAATGGATTCATGATATACTATGTCAAAGTACATTATATACACCATATAAAAGTGAATTGGTGTATAACAACAAAGAAGTCTCAATGGAATCTAAATTGAGATGAAATATCCTATAAAGACCGTATCCTTAGGTTAAGGATAATTCAACGACATAATTATGTGTGAAAAATATAAATTCACTCAAAATTATTGGATATTTAGTGTAAATAAATCAGAGAACATTCACACATATTCTTGTAAAAACAACACCAATGAATTGGATGTTTAACTCAATAAATGGAGATTGAGTTAAAATTATTCTTATCAAGTTCATATCGATGACTTGAGAATTTACCAATGGAGTGATTATATGTATCAAAAGTATATCCACATAAAGGGGAGTGGAAATTATGACATAAGAAAATGAATAGTGATTCCACACATAATTATGGAGTAAAATAATCAATGAAGTATGCATAAAGCCGAATGAGTGGAAATTGAAATTTCAAATTCCATTATTGATTTGGTAACTTACAAAACATACACCCATGAAAGAAGGATCATACAATGATGATGTAAATATACATGAATTAAAGTATATTACACAATGAATACAGTCATGGTTAGTACAAACACCACATGCAATAAATAAGTGGTGAACAATGGAAATCTCACGGAATTAAAAGTGAGATGAGAAACCCCTTACTTTGTACTTTTTCCTTGTTCGACGGTAGTTTAACCTCCTGTATAATGGTGAAATAGTTTTTATTGAATTATTTAAGAATTATATATATTAATATGATATCCTATATGATCTTTTAACATTTATTTGTTAATAATATCTTAGTATTATCGTCGTTTTGGGTGTTAACAGATTCGTTTTACTTTATATTATTTGTTATGAGAGTCGTATTTGTTATGGATGGGATGTATCTTATTCATATCCAGAATGATATCATGTCTCTAAAAATTATTTTTATTCATAAAATGAAATTTAGTCTTGAATGGATATGATGGGGAATGAATCTCATCACGTTCGTGGAGACGGTAATCCATACGTACGCACGAGCGACAATATGATTATTTTGATATTAAAATAATATAGAATTGGATGGTATATCATATATACAGAATCATTATCATGTTATATTTATTATTTACATGAATTTAACATCATTATTATACCCATAAAAATAATAATATATTGAATAACAATTGCACCACGACGTGGGGACGGTAAGTCGTACGTACGCAGGTATGGTGACATGTCATTCAAGGGATGGATAGAATACTGAATATGGTTGCACCAAATTTATAATAACATCAAAATATATAGGAGATACTGGATTTATTATTTTAGAATTTAAATAATAAAGAAAGAAGAAGTTGAAGAAGAAAGGAACTTGAAAGAGGGTGGTGAAAACATTACCTCTTCTTCGGGTTCTTCCTTTTGATTTGATCAAAAGGGCTCCTTAGGTTGGCTTTCTGATCAAAATAAGGCCTCTAAGTTGAAGTGAGGAAAGTTGAGAGAGTATTTGGGAAGGTTTTGGACAAGACAAATCGCTTTGAAGGTGTGAGGAATTGGTTAGAAGTGATGTTCTTTTATAAGGGGGAGGAGGGGCTCTTTAGGAAAAACATAAAGTATTAATTTATAATAAATTCATATTCAGTTTATAATGGCTCCAAAGTAGATTATTCGACTTATAAGGTGGGGATGGGTCGAAATCCTTTCAACCAATAGATTTTAGACAGGTTTGAGTCATTATATTAACCTTATCTTTTAGTTTTAACTCTTAGTTAATTAGTTTGACATTTACCATGTCACTTTGTATTTTATATTATATAGTTGATAAACTTTCTATATACATCCGAGAGACCCCCAAGTGGTCCATTAATGATACAAAAATAATGATATAATTCCTTTGGCCGAACCTTTTATTTTTAGGAATTAAATATCAATTAATAATATAATATTTGTTTTAAAAACTCTTATATGTCAATTTTGACACTATTTGGTATTTGATTTTTGTGAAAATCATAACAGCATGATTACTTATAAAAACGTTAACTAAATAAATTCTAACATGTCATATTAAACTATAAAATTCATTTAATTTATTAAAAGTCTCAAATTATATTTATTTGGCTATTTATAATATCAATTATTTTAATATTTCACTAATAAGGTAATTACTGCATCATCATTGTGTCATAAATAAATTAAATTATTTAATTTCTAAAAATTATAAATAAAATACCATTATGTATTAAAAAATTTTATATTTATAATTAATATTTACAATCGAATTTATATTATGTATAACCCTATATAAAAAAATGTTTTAGTAATTAAACTTTGATTTTAACTCTTTTAACTCTTCTTTGAATTAAATAATAATAAATGTACTAATATTATCCAAGTGGACCTAAATGATAATATCTTATTCCTAATGTTGTTTTTGGTCGAGATACACTTGTACAATAGAATTAGGACATGTGTTAGGGTAATATTAATATCATTTTTACCCTTAATTACCCTATTTACTTTTAACTGTGGTAAATAAAAGTAAAAAGTTACTATTCACCAAAAATTATTTTTATCTTATTGAACAACATTTTACACCTTGATATTAACCGTGTCTCTCAGATTTTCGAAATTACACTCACATAAGCGACAAAATTAAGTTTTACATGAATTTCCAAATTATCCTAGGAGGTGGGTAAAAGACGGTTAAAAGTTCCATAAAATTTTTATATATCTAAAATTATTCTAAACTAACTCCAATGAATTACATTGAACTTATATAGGTATTATGTATCTATTTTGACCTTAATTAAATTTAAATAAAATAAATAATTATTTAAATAAAAATTCGTTTTTAAACTATAACTCAGTGTTTTTTCACTATTCATCAAAAATTGAAATTTTTTAGAAAAATACCAAATGTTCACCCTAAGCTAATTTCGATATTCCGAATCCGAAAATGAAGTCCATTTTGAAAGATAAAATTTATAAAATTTCAAAAAGAGGGTATTACTATTCATAATGGCTAGTTTGATTGGTTGTGGTGTGTGTTAGAACTTGAAGTTGCGTACAACACACACTATTGCATTATTCAAAGGGAAACGTACTGTGGAAGCTTGGGGTGTTACATTATCCCCTCCTTAAATAAATTGCATCCTCGCAATTTATGCTCGGTATTAGAAACTTGGGGTTGACATTTCAAAATATCTTATTTGAAATCGCACATCGAAAAATGGATTAATGAGGCCTCTATTTAAAATAAAGAGTGGTAAGTATGAAGGTTATCAAAAATAACACATACTAGGGTTCTATGTAGGAAAACATGGATATATAAGAGAAATCAAACCATCAATATCTGATGGAGTGTGGTAGAGAACATGGCTATGAAAAATCCAATAATCACAAATCCATAAATTTGTGATGATCTAAGGTACCATCTAGGACAACGTTTTTGTTCTAAGTTCCTTTTGTTAATGTTGAGGAATTTATTTTTAAGATTTTCTAATATCATAAGAAGATATACTTACTTTTTAAGTAGAGTTTCATACTTTAATAAATTTCTACTACTAACTCATTTTTTTTAAACGATGAGTATTCAAGAAGGCTTGGTCACACTGGAAGAGATAGAATAAACTTCTATAGAATCTCATGATCGAGAGAGGATAAAGTATATATTTACCTTGTATTTAGAGATTAATCAAAACCAAAATGGTTAGTATAAGGTCTGATGATCCCCCAAAAGGATATTCCATTATAAAAAAAACACTTATCTTAATTTCTAAAATTAAACCAACAATACCCCAAAGTTTAATAAATACCATTCAATAAAAAAAATTGTCCTTAAAATCCTTCAATATAATCCAAAATAATATTGAAACCCAAAATTTAGAATAATTTGGTTATGTAGTCTTCCAAGTTAAATTGTATCTCCAAATGAAATCAACTACTCTTAAAGTCACATAATAAAAAGTAATTAACCTAATCACATGTTCTCTATTATAGGTTAATCATTTCCATAAATAACCTAAATTACTATAAATCCACAATAAAAACATAGATAAAAATCCACCATTACTCCTCAAATGAAATCCCATAGTATTCTATTTTCCTTGGGCATATAGTGTTCCCAACAAAGCGAACATCTTCCAAAATAACATTTATCACTTAATCACCAAATCATTTTCCTATACTAAGGGTATTCACTTGATAATACATAAGATCAAAAATCACCTTATTATTGATCAATAAAATCATTTAACTAAAAATAATTTGTCACACTAACTAGGGACTTCACGTAGTCCAGTGGTAGGTGATAAATCCCAATCACACTTTGGTTGTGGGTTCGATTCCCATATATTTGTCCGACGCGACAGGTTGTCACATGGTCTGCGAGTTGTCCTTTTTCGAAAACTATATTTTATAACATTACCAAAAATGAGATAAATTCCTCAAAATAACTATAACATAATTTAACCACAAATGTTATCTCATACCTTTCATTTTCATCCCAAATTATAATAACTTGTAATTGCCTCAAAACCAATGATCATATAAAACCAAATGGTTATTTATAACTATATCCACAAGAGAAAAGATAATTCTTCCTCAAATATCATTCTCACATGGAAAACTGCAGGGTTACAAATACAAGAGAAAATTATTCCAAAGTAAACCCATCAACAAGGTGCACTAATAATTTTTAAACATTTCTCCAACCATTTATTTCCACATAGCTTCTTCTTTGACCAAGAAAATATCCTATAGAATAGGGAATTCACTTGGGTAATGGCCAGGTCCCCTACATTTATGGGAAATGACTGTAAATGGATTCTTGGGACTATTTTTATCTTCTTCCATAGTACTCTTCATTTTTCTTTAGCAATTATTCAATTTATATCCTTCCTTCCCGCACATAAAGCATTTCTTTGTCCCATTGAGACACTTTCCTGGGTGTCTCCTTCCACATTTCCTGCATAATGGAAATTGAGGATTCCTTTCTCCATGGTCTCCACTTCTGGAGCTCTTATCATTCATCACCTTTTTCCTCTTTGTTGAGTCCGGGAATTGGTTAATATATATATTGTTGATCATATTTTTGGAAAATTTATTTGGAATGAAGACGATATCTTTTACGCCTATCAATATTCCATTTTGTTGATCATTTCCATCACCATTCCCACCTTGTACATCATTCTAAAACTCACTATGATTTCCTTGGAGTCTATCCATTGACTAACACCAGAATGCATTGTGTGAGTAATAGTAGTCATAAAATCATTTAGAGAATAACATGTCAGCATATTCTCAATTTGAAACACATTAGGATTAACCAAGGTCATTCACTCTCATCTTATATATAATACTTCAAATCGGCTTATAAAGAAAATTTAAATTATCCTAAGCATATCCGCCGGGAGTTTTGTAACCAAGACTGCAGCAAGGCCCATTGTAGTGCACCAGTTCCCGTTTGAGTCTAGCTCAAAGCGGTGTTTTCGGGTTTTACCCCTATGTACATCTGTGCCAGAGCCACCTCTACCTATTCGTATCTAGACAGGAATGTATTGCTAGGAAAACTCACAAAATCTCTACAATACCAAAATTCTAGGAAGTTCTTCTATACTAATCCTCAAAGTCCATCTTAGGTCTATGTGCTCTAATCAGAGTTTATCTAAATCTAGCTCCCAAGGTTTGTACTAAACTTCCTATGACACCAACTGTAATGCCCCGACCCCAGTTACCTAGAGTTCTTGCATTATTACATAACATTGGAATGATCACAAAGGATCAAGTATCGAAAGACTGATTAGTTTAGTAGTCTTGGAAACACTAGATATATTCATAAGTCTTACATTAAAAAAAACTACAACAACATCTCGTCTTCACATCCCATCATACTATCCCTGCAGGTCATTCATAAATTACTTCTTCACATCCTGGAAAAAAATAAAACATTTAAAGGGGAGAGCTCAGATGCTCAGTAAGGATAACAATATAGCAGAAGCTTTCATAGATAAGCATAAACACTTATGGTAATGTATAACTAAAACAAAAGCCTTTTAAACTTGAACTTCAGCATAATATGGAAAAGATAAAATGAAATAATTCCATTTACTTATTCACATGGATATTCTACTAGTCTAATAATCACATGCAATATCAATAACCACTTTCATAATGATGGAATGAATAATGCCAGACTATCATAACCACGTAGCCAAGGCCTCATGCCAAGACTACAAATAATATTTTGTCAAGGCCTAGTACCAAGACACTAGTTTGTCTCATGAGACCTACCGACACATCAAGGAGCTATAGCGGGCTCCACCCGTCACTTATTAAGTACAATTCATTCCACATATGAAAAGTTTGAAACATAACATAAACATTGGTATTAAAACTAGCATACGAAATGTTAATACTTTAACCACAAACCATGAATGGTATAAAAATAGCACATCCACAGTCAAACATAACTCATTCGATACAATATGGAATATTGTATTGTATTAGATTAACTTCAATCGAGAATAATGAAGGATATTGACATAGATTAAAACAATCATCAAACTATTAAGAGAAATATCTCCCTTTTTCTTGAAAACATTTAAAAGTCGCACTATTTGTCAAGAAGCCATTTAAAAATAGATTTTGGAATCAAAGTGTCCCATACCACTTTGAATATTTTAAATGAATTATCATTTTAAAATATTAATATCCTTATAAATAAATCCTTAAAAACATTTTTAAAACATGGACATTAATGAGAAATATTTAGAATAAAAAATCTATGAAACATTTAAAATGATATTTTAGTTAGAGTTCCTAACCAAAAGAGAGACACTTGAATACAAATAATTGAGTTAATCAAAACATTATAATATCATAATAACAAAGGGATTCATGATATAATATGTCAAAGTACATTATATACACCATATAAAAGTGAATTGGTGTATAACAACAAGGAAGTCTCAATGGAATGTAAATTGAGATGAAATATCTTATAAAGACCGTATCCTTAAGTTAAGGATAAATCAATGACATAATTATATGTGACAAATATAAATACACTCAATATGATTGGATATTTAGTGTAAATCAATTAGAGGACATTCACACATATTCATGTAAAAACAACACCAATGAATTGGATGTTTAACTCAATAAATGGAGATTGAGTTAAAATTATTTTTATCAAGATCATATCGATGACATTAGAATTTATAAATGGAGTTCTTATGTGTATCAAAATTATATCCACAGAAAGGGCAGTGGAAATTATGACATAAGAAAATGAATATTGATTCCACACATAATCTTGGAGTAAAATAATCAATGAAGTATGCGTAAAGATGGATGAGTAGAAATTGAAATTTCATATTCCCTTATCGATTTGGTAACTTACAAAACATACACCCATGAAAGAAGGATAATACAATGATGATGTGAATATACATGAATTAAAGTATATTACACAATGAATACAGTCATGGTCAGTACACACACCACATGCAATAAATAAGTGGTGAGCAATGGAAATCTCGTGGAATTAAAAGTGAGATAAGAAACCCATTACTTTGTACTTTTTACTTGGTCGATGGTAGGTTAACCTCCTGTATAATAGTGAAATAATTTTTATTGAATTATAAAATAATTATATACATTAATATGATATCATATATGATCTTTTAACATTGATTTGTTAATAATATCTTAGTATTATCGTCGTTTCGGGTGTTAATAGATTCTTTTTCCTTTATATTATTTGTTATGCGAGCCGTATTAGTTATGGATGGGATGTATCTTATTCATATCCAGAATGATATCATGTCTCTAAAAATTATTTTTATTCATAAAATGAAATTTAGTCTTGAATGGATATGATGGGAAATTAATCTCATCACGTTCGTGGAGACGGTAATCTGTACGTACGCACGAGTGACAATATCATTATTTTGATATTAAAATAATATATAATTGGATGGTATATCATATATACAGAATCATTATCATGTTATATTTTATTATTTACATGAATTAAACATCATTATTATACCCATCCAAATAATAATATATTGAATAACAATTACACCACGACGTGGAGACGGTAAGTCGTACGTACGCACGTATGGTGACATGTCATTCAAGGGATGGATAGAATACTGAATATGGTTGTACCATATTTATAATAACATCACAATATATAGGAGATACTGGATTTATTATTTTAGAATGGAAATAATAAATAAAGAAGAAGTTGAAGAAGAAAGTAACTTGAAAGAGGGTGGTGAAAACATTACCTCTTCTTCGGGTTCTTCCTTTTGATTTGATCAAAAGGGATCATTATGTTGGCTTAATGATCAAAATAAGGCCTCTAAGTTGAATTGAGGGAAGTTGAGAGAGTATTTGGGCAAGATTTGGCTAAGCCAAATGGATTTGAAGGCTTGAGGAATTGGTTATAATTGGTGTCCTTTTATAAGGGGGAGGAGGGGCTCTTAAGGAAAAACATAAAGTATTAATTTATAATAAATTCATACTCGGTTTCTAACGGATCCAAAGTAGATTATTCAAATTATAAGGTGGTTATGGGTATAAATCTATTCAACCAATAGATTTTAGACAGGTTTGTGTCATTATATTAACCTTACCTTTTAGTTTTAACTCTTAGTTAATTAGTTTGACATTTACCATGTCACTTTGTATTTTATATTATATAGTTAATAAACATACTATACACATCTAAGAGACCCCCAAGTGGTCCATTAATGATAAAAAAATAATTATATAATTCCTTTTCCCGAACCTTTGATTTTTAGGAAGTAAATATCAATTAATAATATAATATTTGTTTTAAAAACTCTTATTTGTCAATTTTGACACTATTTGGTATTTGATTTTTGTTAAAATTATAACAGCATGATTAATTCTAAAAAAGTTAACTAAATTACTCCTAACATGTCATGTTAACCTAAAAAATTCATTTAATTCATTAAAAGTCTAAAATTATATTTATTTGGGTATTTATAATATCAATTATTTTAATATTTCACTAATAAGGTAATTACTGCATCATCATTGTGTCATAAATAAATTAAATTATTTAATGTCTAAAAATTATAAATAAAATACCATTATGTAGGAAATATTTTTATCTTTATAAATAATATTTTAAATCGAATTTATCTTATGTATAACCCTATATTAAAAATGTTTTAGTGATTAAACTTTGATTTTAGCTCTTTCAACTCTTCTTTGAACTAAATAATAATAAATGTCTTAATCTAATCCAAGTAGAAATAAATGATAATATTTTATTCCTAATGTTTTTTTTGGTTGAGATACACTTTTCCAATAGAATTAGGACATGTTTTAGGGTAATATTAATATCATTTTTACCCTTAATTACCCTATTTACTTTTAACCGTGGTAAATAAAAGTAAAAAGTTACTATTCACCAAAAATTATTTCTATCTTATTGAACCACATTTTAATCCTTGATATTAACCGTGTCTCTCGGATTTTCTAAATTCCACTCACAGAAGCGGTAAAATTAGGTTTTACGTAAATTTCCAAATTCTCCTAGGAGGTGGGTAAAAGACGGTTAAAAGTTCCATAAAATTTTTATATATCTAAAATTATTCTAAACTAACTCCAATGAATTACATTGAACTTATATAGGTATTATGTATCTATTTTGACCTTAATTAAATTTAAATAAAATAAATAATTATTTAAATAAAAATTCGTTTTTAAACTATAACTTAGTGTTTTTTCACTATTCATCAAAAATTGAAAGTTTTCAGAAAAATACCAAAAATTCACCCTAAACTAATTTCGATATTCCGAATCCAAAAATGAAGTCCATTTTGAAAGATACAATTTATAAAATTTCAAAAAGAGGGTATTACTATTCATAACGGCTAGTTTGATTGGTTGTGGTGTGTGTTAGAACTTGAAGTTGCGTACAACACACTCTATTGCATTATTCAAAGGGAAACATACTGTGGAAGATTGGGGTGTTACACCCCCACCATAGATCTCCAAAAAGAAACATTAGCGATGGTAACCACATTAAACCAGGAATGCATCCCAGAAATCCAAAGGCTATTGGCTAGAATCTAGTGCCTATCATAGTCAGGGGGAGACTATTCCATTAAATAAATGTAATAACCCATGATTTTGGACCCCTTAAATTAATATTATCGTCAATATCTTATGTCACAGATAACACTAAACTAATGAAAACCTCAACTAGAATAAATAACAACATATTAAAATTACATGAAGAATATAATCAGTAGTATATAGAAAGATTATAATAAAGTCAAATAATTACATGTTAGTATTTTAATTTGACTAATATTATCTAAAAAATGATTCCTTTCAAAGAACCATTTAAGAAAGGTGGTATTGTATTTTACCTTAATAAATAAAAATCAATCATAGTTAAATTTTATTATAATAAGTAATTTTATATTTATAAAATATAATGTTAACATTAATTTTTTTAGAAATTTGTATCAAATAATATTAATGATTATTTATTTTTCAAAATCCATTTTTAATGAAATTAATTTTACTTTATATTTTTCATTTTTATGTAAATAAATAAGTATAAAAAAATTATAATTTGACTATGATAGAAATAAAATAATTTTTTAATTTATAATTTCAATATTATGTTATGGTTAATGTTTTATGTTTTTCTGAAATAATTAATTTTTAAGCGAATAATTAAAAATATAGTTTTTACAAAAATCATAGCATTTATGACTATATCAAAAAAGAAAGTATAAAATAAAATATTATAATTTTTTTAATGATTATATATATTTAAGGAGTTAAAATAGTTTTTTCAAAATACAATTATGAATTTTGGAAACCTATGTTTCATAACTTAGGTAGTATTTTCCCATAAATAATATTTTTGATAAATTATTTTAATTAAATATTATTTTCATCAAATTCGGTTTTTGATTTCTTTTAAAGACACCTAAATTTTATTTCATTTTATAATAAAACAATTTATATCATGTAAATAAAACACATTGATAATTTAACCCTACATATAAATTTTAATCTTAAAAATACACTTTTTCTATAAGTATGTTTTTACGTGTTGCATCCTTTAATGTTGAAATTGATATTTATTAGAAATACCAAATTTATATCATAAAATTAATTACATATTTATAATTATTATGTTCAAATTATTTAAAAACACCCATTTTATTTTTATGAATTTAAAGTCAATTACTAAGGAAAAAATTAGTTACCAATGAAAAACCAAAAATGGTATAAGTGAAAATTATAAGATTAAATTACATAGAAACATGCTTAAAACATGTGTGAGAATAATGTTTTGAGATATTATTGACCTTATATAATCCCCAAATCCATTATTTTGTATTTTTTATTCATATTTAAATTATAAACATGTTCTATCTTTATATTAAGTCGAAATATTTACAATAATGTCCTTCTCACCACATATAAAAGGGGTCTCTCACCACCCCTTCAAGACCACTAAAAAAATTAATTTTACACTTTAAAGTATAATTTTTTCAAAAATTATAATGATATTACTTCTCATCAACCATATTTTCACAATAAATTATCTTAGGACCTCCATTTACAAGGAATCCTCTGAGGAAAACATAATCATTTCAACCTGAGTACTCAATTTTCCTAATTTATTTTCCCTAATATATTAATTTTTCAATTATAATTTTATACTTACTATATAATTATGATATTATTTTTTATTAGTAATTTTATTATGATAATTTAATAACTATTAATTAATTTTTCCTTTCTCTATTAAGAAAATTGAAACCATAATTATTGTGTTGGGCGGACTACCACCTCCATGAAGCAATGACTTCTATTTTCACCATAACCTCTCTCCACTGATTATAAGGTTTATGTTAAAGATTAGATTAAAAATATTTAATAGTATAACTATTATTAAGATAAAAATTATAATCAACCTTCTTTGTCTCCCATTCTTTGAAAAAATAAAAGGTTAACCATGCATTGTGCATACTACCGACTCCATGAAGCAATGAATCTCGTTTTTTATCTAGTTTCTTTATTTAATATTAAACCATATTACAATATTATTAAAAAAATTAAAAGTATATAAATATTATTATTATATTTATATAATAGTGATATTATTATAAAATAAACAACTTTTATAATCACAATCGTCCATTAATTGTGGTAAGTTCATGTTTGGGTCGTTCTAACCACCTACTTGAACAACACTATAAAATAATTTCATGGATGACTATATTTAGTTATATAATTATTATATAAGATTTAAATAAGTCAATAATTATTTAATTTTGGTTTTTAATGGTAATATTAATAGTAAACTCATTAACTAAGATAGCATTGTTCATTTGTTAAATTTCAATGAAACATGTTTGTCACTGATTTCTTTTACAAGAATTTTGACTAAAACTCTCATTGAAAGAAATTATAAATTAATAAAATATCATGAGATATCAATTATTGTTAATTTTTTAATTTTTTAAGGATGAAATTTTTTATAATAATGAATAATAGAATCGCTATCACAAATATAGTTCAAAACAATCAAGATTACTCATACCAGATATTAGAAATTGATAATAATTACCTAATATACATATATAGAATAATTATAATTAAAATTTATAAAAGGTTATAGATATGAATATGTTTCTTAAATAGGTTATTATTATAGTTATTTTTGTTATATATATGATTCAATAACTTTAATATATGTCAATAATTCAGGTAAGGAGGTTCTTTGTCTCAAATTTAATTTCTTGAGACATATTTCTTATTTTACACCATAAAATATTTGATATAGTGTGATTAATTCCTAATGAATTTATTTTACCATATTCATATAAATATTTTTTTAAGATCTATATAATGTTCTTTATTTAAATTTATTTTGATTCAAATGGTACTAAGGATGTATGGGTATTTGTTAACTCAACTCTCTTTATTGAGTTATAATGCTTCTTTTTGAACATGATTATTCTATGTTTGGTTGATTCAACCCAATGATTTTATTTTATGGTACATTATATTTAAATATATAGAATATGAAAAAATTTATTCAAAATTTATATATCTAATTGATTCTTCCTCATAAAATTATGACATTGCTAAGGATAATTTTCATTCTCTTTAATGATGATTTTTTTCCTTGCCCATATTTTCATTTCACACCAATTTTATCCTTTATATTTGGATAAAAAATTATGTGGTATCTCATGTGAAATTTATATTTCCATTTTCACATTTTAAAATGAAACTTTATCTCTTTTTTTCAATTTCAGTTTTCAATAAAGTTATTTCAAAATATTAAAAAATTGGTCTCCATCCTTTAAAAATGAAATGTTTCATCTTCCAATTCAAATTTACTTTTGTAACCACTATGTCATTTAAAGGATATATTATTGAAGTTTATTTTTCAAAACTAATAGTTTTTAAAAAAAAATACCTCCCCATTTTTTAAACCATTTGTATTATTCAAGGTTTCATTAATGAATATTCTTTTTAAGATATAAATTTTTTCCAAAATACTTCCAATTCACATTTTTAAAATGTTTACATATTCAAGGATTCTTATTAATATTTATTTAAAAATATTGATTTTTAAAATTACTTCTCTTAAATTTTTATAAAGTAATATTTTTAAAAATTTCTTTTCCAGGGGACCATAACTTCATCTTTTAAACCAAAGATAAAATAAATTTACCATAATCATTTTACAATTTCATTACTATTTCATCTTTATCTCTAAGGGTTTTATCCTTGGAAGTTATTTTTCATGAATGATCCTTTAAATTTTCTTATGAAATACTATTTTAAGTGATTTCATTTTAGGAATCAATCTTTTACATTCTTGAGGTCAATTTTGGTGATACCATCTAGAAATGTTGTGAAACCCAATTATCTTTTTATGGGTTATTTATGATGTTATTAATGGAACCCATTTTCTCCAATGGGATTTCATGATATATTAAATGATAGATATCTTATTGAACACATATTTATCCTTTTTTATTACATGATGGTTGGGACCAATATAGCCCTCCAATGTATTCGATAAAGCTTTAAATCTTACGAGATAATGGGAAAATGAGTTTTCATGCTTGGTCCACCAAGGTAAAATGTGAGTAAAGATTGTTATAAATAGGGAAATAGGTATGTGAATCCCAATATACAAAAAGAAATAGGATGGTGAATCTTGATCCACCAATGGAAATAGGTGAGTGAATCCAAATCCACTAAGGGAAAAAGGTTGTTATGACTTATTCTCTATATTATGATTCATATGCTTATGTTTGTGACATGTTCTTATGTTTTAAATGTACTCATATTATGATTTATAATACAATACACACCATTTTTTATCTATATATGTTTTCCATAAAGATATGTCTTGGATCTTGAATATTCTATCAAACTCATATACTTACCTTTCTCTCACTTATGATAATAATTGGTTTTATTTTATTTTCCCATTTCCAAGCATCTAAGCTCAATCCATTATTATTTTTTCTTTACTAAGGATATAAAGATGGGTATTATGTGAGAGATATTTATAATGGGGTTTATAATTGAGATGCTATAAAGAAAGGATGATGATTATTGATAAATAAGTTATTTTTGTAGTTAATCCTCCAAGACACTAAACCCTTAGTTCTATTCTTTATGATACTAGTTGTGATATGGAATGATTATTCATGTAAAATAATGAAATAAAAGTGCTCATTTATAATGTGATTCTATATTTGGTATTAAAGGAGGGTTTAGTTATTTTGGTTATTATCTTAGACAAATTTAGTGAAAACCCCTAGGATAAGTATAAGGGGTAAGTGTAAGTAAAATATAACATCCTAAAATTTTGGTAAAGTAGATATTGTGTAGTTCTCCAAGAAATTACGTCACTATACAGATACTAAAATTGTATGTGATCTATGTAATAGATTTACCTTGGGGTAATATACATGAAAATTGTAGATTGGGTATTAACTCAATCGTCACATGGTGAATGATAAAGAGTCCTAACTATACACCAAGTTTGACACTTCTAGAGGGGACATACAATAGTTAATTTAAATTCTCTCTAATAAACTATTATGAATTATGTTAGAATGATTTTAACTAATTAGGTTAGAGAAAATAATAAGAAAATGTACAACGATAACCATGGATTGAACAAATAAAGTCATGGGTTAAACAAAAAGTATCATGTGTTAAAAATTAAGGTTTCATGGTTGAATACATTTTTGTATTAATGTTTTCATATTAAAACTTTTAATATTATCATAATCATTATAGTTTTAGTTTTTGGATGAAATGAGATCATGAAAATGAACTTGAAATAGGCATATAGCCAGAAACCACTATGTATTATTACTAAATAAGGGAGAATACTTAAATTGTTGATAATATTAGTATATGTCTGTTATGATGAAAAAGTGGGATTTTAAGTCTTACCTAAGGTATTGAGTGATATATATGGATGATATTATGGTATATTCAAAAAGTGATGATTATTTTATAAAACATATAAGTATTTTTGTTTATTATGTTTTCTTTGAATGTTCGTAAAAATATATTAAATGCTATAAAAACCCATGATAGTTGATTATATGTAAATGTTTTTTTGGTAATAACTAATAAATTAAACATGGTTGATGGATGTTTAACTCTTAAGTTTAATAAACACGTAATGTTGAGATAATAAATGTTTCATTGATTAAAAAATTAACTTAGACTATATTGGTAACTTTGCGATTTATGATTGATTCATGATATTTTTTGTGAATTTCATCACATTTTTGGGATTGTGGTATATATTAGTTGTCATGTGATTTTTTATCCGAGAAATTAATACTATTTGAGAGTTAAAATGGTGTAAAAATCTTGAAGAATATATTGTTACTTAATAGTTTAATTTCTTGGAGATACATATTATTTTAGGGAAGTTATATTTTTGAGAATGTATGATTATGGTATATACAAATGTGGGTATATGATTGTATGAATGATTAATGTTGTTCGAGGAAAGTTGAGTAACTTAATATAGACTAAGAGAGAAAGGTAAATTTGATATAAGATGTTATATCTCAAATGAAAAATATATTAAGAATACCATAACATACATTCATTAGTGAGTAATAATTAAAAATTGTGAGGATGGAAATGACTTAATGAGGTGGAATATAACATCGTGAGATTTTATAACTTTTAAATTAATATTATATTCAATAAATTATGTCACACACATTATAGAAATAATGAAAATGAACTAAAAATAACCATTATATATTAAAATTACATGAATAATATAATAATTATTGGATAAAAAGATATTAATCAATTAAAATAATTACAAATTATTATTTTGTCGTAATATTTATAAAAAAGATGTCTTTTAATGAACCACTTAAAAATAGAGTATTTTACTAGACCTTAGTAAATTAAATTGATCACTACCAATATTTTATCATAATAGGTAATATTTATATTTATAAAATATTATGTCTAGAAACAATAATTTATAAATTTATATGAAATAATATTTAAGAAACTTGAAGTTTAAAAATATGTTTATTAATAAAAATATTTTTTTTTAATTTGTGTTTTCATTTAAATAAATAAATATATAAATGTTATCAATTTAATTTGATAAAAAATACTTCATTTTTTAATGTATAATTTTAAAATTATCAATGATTTATTTTTTAATATTTTTCTGAAATAATAAATTTTTAGGTGAATAATTAAAAATACAGTTTTTACTAAAATCATAATGTTGATGACTATATCAAGAAGTAATTGTAACTTAAAAACTTATAAAAAATATCATGACAAAATATGTATTTATAGAGTAAATCTATACATCTCAAAATACTATTATGAATTTAGAAAACCTATGTTTATCAACTTAAGTAAAATTTTCAAAAAAATACTATTTTTTCATTTAATTAATTATTTTTGTAAAATTATTTTTTTGATTGATTTTAAAGGAACATAACTTTTTTAATAAACTTATTTATATCATGATAATAAAGTACATTAAAAAATTTATCCTACAAATAAATTTTGTGCTTTGAAATAAATTTTTTTATGAAAGAGGGTATATACACGTAACATGTGCTAATATTTTAATTTATTTTTCATAAATATGGAAATTTTATTAGAAAAAATTTAATTAATATTTATAATAATTAGTTTAAAATAATTTAATAAGTTCAATTTTATATTTATACATTAAAAGTAAATTACTTAGGTAAATTTTTTTATCAGGGTATAACAAAAAATAGAAAAAAATTATAAGAGTAAAGGACTATAAAACATGTGTTAAAATAAATTTTTGAGGGATTAGAGATTTTATCTAATACCCACTCCATTATTTTCAATTTTGGGGTCTTTTTTACATGTGAAAAATGCGATCTCTTTATATTAAGTTCAAATATTTATAAAAAAATCATTCTCACCACTTATAAAAGGGGCCTCTCACTACCCATTCAAGACCACTTAAAGAATTAGTTTTACTCTTGATAATATTATATTATTAATGTATATAAAATCATATTACTTTTCTTTTAGCCTCTTTCTAGAATAATGTTTCTTAAGACCTCCTTTTCTGAGGAATCCCCTATGGAAAACACAAGGATTTCAACACATGTACTCATTTTTCTTACCTTCTTTTCACTTCTATATTACTTTTCAAAATATAATTTTCCAATTACTATATAATAAAATATGTATTTTTTATATAATTTATTTTATTATTATAAGGTAATAACTATTAACCACATGTCCCTTCTATATTAAGAAACATGAAACCATTATCTGTGCATTATTCAAACTACCACCTCTAAGAAGTGATGACTTCCATTTTACACCATCATTTATCTCTAATGATTATAAGGGTGAAATTGATGAAAAAATGTTACATATTTATTATTATTATTATTAATATTATATTTCACCTTCTTTACCTCTCATTATTTGAGAAATGAAAATGTTAATAGTGCATTGTGCAGACTACTACCTCCACAAAGTAACATATCTCATTTTTCATCAAGTTTTTTTTATCATTTATTAAAACCCATTAAAATATTATTCAATAAGTTTAAATTATATAAATAATATCATTATGATTATATAATAATGATATCATGAAAAAATAAATCACTTTAATGATCATAATCATCCACTAATTATAGTGTGTTAATGTTTAAGTAAGTCTAACCACCTATGTGAACAATGATAGAAAATAATATCATGGATTAATATGAGAAATTAATTAATGGTTATATTTTATTTAAAACATTAAATAATGATTTTATTTTGGTTCTAGAATGGTACTAGTAATATTAAACTCATTAGTTGAGAAAACTTCGTTCGTTTGCTAAAGATCACTCAAACATGCTTGTCACCAATTTAATCTTCCAAAACCATGACTAAAACTCTCATTCAATGAAAATATATCTTTATAAATTATCATGAAATATAAATTAAAATACCTTTTATAATATATGAATGGTGAAATTTTGGAAAATAAGTAATAACCACATCACTATTACAAGACTAGTTCAAAATTATTATGATTACTCACACTCGATATAGAAAATATATAATAACTAACTAATATACATGTATAGAATAATTATAGATAATTTTTATAAAAGGTTATATATATAAATATGTTTATGAAATAGAAGATTAATAATTTAGTTATAAAAAATATTTAAGTTCTTTTTTGGAATTCTAGAATTAAGGAAAGGGGTTCTTTGTCTCAAATTTATTATTTTGACATATATTTCATATTGTACATCATGAAATTATTTTAATGGTTTTATTACTAAATAATTAATTTATTTTACCATATTCATTTAATTAATTGGGTGTAAAGTGTTATTTTTTTTCTATAGACGGGTTATGATTTAGATGGTACATAGTTTGTAAGGGTCTTCGTTAACTCAAATCCCTTCATCGAGTTAAAATACTTAATCATGAATTTCTTTCTTAAATTTTTGTTATTTACACCCAAATATTTTAGTTTATGGTACTTTATCTTCATCTATATGTAAAATTTAATTTTTTTTTCAAATCATCCACCTCGATGAATTTTATCCTCCTAAAAGAATGACCTAGTTATGGATAATTCACATTCTCTTTAACAGTGAATTTTTTTCCTTGTCCATAGTTTCTTTTCATCAAAATGATATAATTTATATTTGAAATAAAATTATGTGTTCTATCATGTGACCATCATATTTCCATTACCACTATTCAAAAATAATTTTTTTACTCTTTTTATAGTGTGGGTTTCAAAAAAGGTATTTCAATTTTTTTAAAAAGGCTTCCTCATATTTTCAAAATCAAATATTTTATCTTCCAATAAAAATTTATTTTGATAATATTTATTTCATTTAAAGGATCTATTATTTATGTATATTTTTCCAAAGTAATATTTTACAAAATTTTTTCCCTTAACCTTTTCAAAATGATAATGTCTTTTTCAAGGATCCTTAATGAAGATTCTTTTTAATAAGTAATTTTTTTAAAAAACTTTTTCACTTTAGATTTTTGAAACCATTATGTATTTTTAAGGATCAATTATTTATATTTATAGAAAAATACTTATTTTAAAAATTCCTTCGATTCAATTTTTCAAAAGCAGCCTTTCTGAAAATGACTTCTCAAAGTGATTGTAACTTCATTCTTAATGCGAAATATAAAATCATTTTCTAAAAACTATTTTATGATTTTATACAATTTCTTATTTTACTCTTAAGTATTTCTATACTTGGATTTTATTTTAAAAAAATTAAACTCTATATGTTATTTTGAATACACTTTTAGAGTGATTAAATTTTGGATCTTAATCATTTATATTCTTGAGGACAATTTTGGCGATACCATTTGGAAATGTAATGAAACCCATTTTTTGATGCATTATTTATGATGTGAATAATAAAACCATTTTATTCAATGGTTTTTCATAATATATTGAATTATTGATATCTTATTGCACACATAATTATGGTTTTTCATTAAGTTGTGTTTGGGACCTATATTCCTCTCAGAATCAATTGGTAAAGCTTTATATCTCATGAGATAATGGGAAACGATTTGTGATTCTTGATCCATAAAGGGAGATAGGTGAGTCAAGAACGATCCAATATGGAAAACAAGTTGGGGAATATTTATCCACTAAATTAAATAGGTGAGTGAAGCATGATCTACCAAGGTAAATAGGTGAGTGAACCCTAATCAACTATGGGAAATAAGTTGTGATGTCTGGTCCACCATGTTATGATTCTGATGATAATGTTTGTGTGGTGTTATTATGTTTTAAAATTAATTTATGTTATGAATTATCAAGTATTATACTCTATGTTATATCTGGGTATTTTTTACTAATGTCATGTTTATGGTTCTTGATCATTCATTCATACCCACACAATTATCTTTTTTCACTTATGATCAAATTTTTTTATCTCTTATGTTTCCATTAATAAGAATATGAGATCGCCCATTTGTTATGTTTTATTCCCCTAATATATGAATATGGTTATTACATGTGAGATATTTAGAAGGTGGGTTTAGATTTGAGAGGTTATAAAGAAATGTTGATGACTATTTTAAAATAATTTGTTTATGTAGCTAATTTCTTAAGACCGTAAACCATCAATTCTTTAGTTTGTGTGAGTCTTAATGAGATAAAATGATTATTCCTATAACATAATGAAATAAATATGTTTATTTATCTTGAGTCTATATAATTATTATAAGAGTAGTATATAGTCATTTTAGGGATTTTATAAAGTACTCATGTGAAACCCTTAGGGATAAGTTTAAGTACAGGATAATATCCTAATATTTTTTATAAAGTATAGATTATGTAGTTATCCTTGAAATTAAATCAATATATAGATACTATTAGTGGATTTATTCTATATAAAATATGTTCCTAGGGGTAATAACTATGAAAATGATGGATCGGGTATTAACTTGATTTTCACACAGTTCACAATACAGAGGTTTAACTATACTCTTGGTTTGAAACTTCTGGGGGATATTCTATAATTAATTTACATTATCTATAATAAAATACTATGAAGGATTTAATTATGATGTTAAATAATTATGTAGGAGAACCTAAAAAGAAAATTCCCATGTATAACCATGAATTGAACAAACAGAGTCATAGGTTGAACCAAAAGTATTATATGTTATAAAAACAGTGTTATAGGGGAAGAAATATTTGGGTTGATGTTTTCATATTAATATCTTGAATATTATTATAGATATTTTTGTTTTACTATATGGTTGAAATAGGATCATGAAAAATCATTCGATAAAGGTAGTTTTCTAGAAAATTTTGTATCTTATAAATGCATAATGGGGCATACTAAAATTGTTGATAATTTTAGTATGTTCATATTATAATGAAAATGACGAGTTTTCTCATCTTACCTAAGGTAGTGAGTGTTATTTATCGAAAATATTCATTTATATTGCAAGGATTATAAGGATTGTATGAATCATTTAAGGAATTTTATTCAATAGATTTTCTTTAATGGTTTGGAAACATATATTAGTTAGTATCTATAAATATGAAAAGTGATTTTATGATAAATTTATTTTTTGGGGACATCCATTGAAGAACACATGATATATGGATGAATAACTCTAAGGTTCAATAGACCTTTGATATTGAGATAAAAAATGATTTACTATTTTGGAAAAAAATTATGTTTAATGGTATTGGTAACCGTGGGATTGATAATTGATTCATGATATTTTTGGAGAAGTTCGTCTTGTTTTTGGTATTGTGGTATATATAGGTAGTTCTGTGATTTTATAACCTAGGGATAAATACCACTTGAGAGTTATAGAAGGTGTTAATTTCAGTAGTGATATATAGTTTTACTATGGTTTAATGTCTTTGAGGTTAATTTGGCATTGGGAATAGTATATTTTTGGATAATATATGATTATAGTGTATATATAATTGGTTATATGATTATATGAATGATTAATTTTGTTTGAGAAAAGATAAGTAACTTAAAAAAAGATTAAGAGAGTGAGTAAGATTTCATATTAGAAGTTATATATTAAATGATAAATATGTTAAGAATACTTCCACCTACTTTCATCAGTGAGTAATAATTAAAAATTTCTAGGATGCAATTTATTTAAGGGGTATAGACTGTAACAACTCAAGATTTTAGACACATTAAGTTAATATTATCCTCAAAAAACATGTTTCACACATAACAACGAACAAATTGAGCACTCGACTAAAATTAATCATGGAATACTAAAATTACATGAATAATAAAATAATGAGTAGATTAGAACATAATAATCACTTAAAATAATTACTTATTATGATATTTGTTTGACAAATTTTTTTAAAATAGAAAGCCTTATGAAGAACCATTTTAAGGGGAATTGTATTTTTCCTGAATAAATTGAATTGATGAAAATTAAAATTTTATAATAATAAGTTATATTTATATTTATAAAATATTATGTAAATATTTAATTATTTATAAATTTATAAGAATTGGGATTAAATACACTTGAAGTTCAAAAAGTTATTTTCAATAAAAATAGTTTTTATTTATATTTTTTATTTTCATTTAAATAAATATATTTATAATTTTTATAATTTTTCTTTGATAAAAATAACATAATTTTTGAATTTATAATTTAAAAATTAACATAGGGTTATTTTTTCGATTTTTTTGAAATAATTCATTATTAGGTGAATATTTAAAAATATAGTTTTTACTAAAATCGTAGCGTTTATGACTATATAAAGAAGTAAGTATAACTTAAAAAGTTATAAAACATTAATCATGATCAAATATCTATTTAAGGAGTAAAAAAATATATTTAAAATTTCTATTATGAGTATAGAATACCTATGTTTAGCAACTTCAGTAATATTTTCCAATAAAAACAATTTTGACCTTTTATTATAACTAAATATTATTTTTTGTAAAATTTAGTATATTTACTTCTTTAAGAAAAATAAAATTTTATTTGTTTTATATTAAACTAATTTACATCGTTAAAATAGAATAAATATATAATTTTTTCCTTTATATTAATTTTAAGCTAAATAATACACATTTTCTTAAAGAAGGTTTTTATGTGTTATATGTTACAATGTTAATATTTATTTTTCTTACACATAGAAATGTTATCTGAAATAATGGATTTAATATTTTTAATTAATAGTAAAAAATTATTTAATAAGTTACATTTTTTAGGAATTAAAAATAAATAACTTAGGTAAAAATTAGTTACCACGGTAAAACCAAAAAATATAAAAGTGAACAATCTAATAGTAATGAACTTAAACACCTATTTGAAACATTTTTTAAAATTAACTGTTAAAGTATTATATAACTTATATTATCCACACATCCATTATATTACATTTATAAGTCTTATTTATATGTGAAACATTTTCTCTATTTATATTATGTTGAAATATTTACAAAAAATCCATTCTCACCACTTTTAAATGGGGCCTCCCACCACCACTTCAAGACCACTCAAATAATTAAATTTCCACTTTAAAAACATACCTTTTCTACTTCCCCTACAATCATAATATTTTTCCTTAAGCCTCTATAATAGGTTAAATTAATACATCCATTTTGATAAATCCCCCAAGGAAAACACAAGGATTTCAATGTGTGTTCTCATTTTTCTTAACATATTTTCTATTATATCTTAGCCTTTCAATTCAAATTTTCTAATTCATATATAATTAAATATTTTTTTTCAATAATTAATGTTATTTTTTTATGGGAATAACTATTAGCATATTTTTTCCTTTTCTATTAATAAAAAATGAAACCGTTATTCGTGCTTTGTGTGGACAATCACCTCCATGAAGCAACAACTTTCATTTTTCACCACCACTTTTCTTTACTAATTATAAGGTTGAAATTGAAGAATAAATGTTAAATACTTAATAAATTTTTTATTATTAATATAAAAATTATATTCCACATTATTTCCCTCTCATTATTTGGGAAATGAAAAGGTTAACTATGTATTGTGTGGACTACTGCCTCCACAAAGTAATATATCTGGTTTTTCATCTAGTTTATATATTATTTATTAAAACCTAATAGAATATTATTAAAAACATTAAAATTATCTAAATAATATCATTATACATCTATAATAATGATATTATTATAAAATAAATCACTTTCATAAGAATAATCATCTATTAATTATGGTATGTTCATGTTTGGGTCGGTCTGGCCACCTACATAGAAAATGATATAAAATAATATAATAGATGAATATGAGAAAATAATTACTAATTGTATATGATTTAAATAAGTAAATACTAATTTAATTTTGGTTTTGGAATACTAAAATTAATATTTAACTCATTAGTTGAAAACCATTATTCGTTTGTTAAAGATCATCGAAACATGCTTGTCACAAATTTCATCTACAAGAAATGTGACTAAAAATCTCATTGAATCAAATTATAACTTCATAGAATATAATTTAACATCAATAAAAGTTCCTTATATAATCTATAAATGATGAAATTTGGTTGAACAATGAATAACAACACCACTATTATGAAACTAGTTCATAATAATCAAGATTACTCACAACCAATATTGAAAATGGATAATAAATAATTAATTTAAATATAGATAATAATTAGAAAAAAAATTTATAATGTTTTATAGATATTAATATGGTTATAAAATTTATTATTAATATAGTTATTTGTTTATAGAGGATATTCAAGTGATTTAGTGTAATTTAGGATTTAAGGTAAGGGGGTCTTTATCTGAAATTTAATTTCTTGAGGCATATTTCATATTATGCATGATGAAATATTTGATATGGTGTGATTAATACCTATTTAATTTATTTTACCATATTCATATAATTAATGTGGTTTTAATATCCATATTGTGTTTTTTATTTAAATGGGTTTCTATTCAAATCATACCATGGTTGTAATGGTATTTGTTTACTCAAATCCCTTTATTATGTTATAATGATTCTTCTTCAACATGTTTCTTCAAGGTTTGGTTGGTTCTACCCAATGATTTATTCCATGGTAATTTCTACTCCACTCTATGTAAAATTATGCGTGTTTTTTCAAACATTCCACATCATTTATTTTCATCCTTATAATATTTGTACCTTGTAAAGAATAATTCCTATTCTCTTTTATAATGATTTTTCTTCTTTTTTGATATTTTATTTTCCTGCCAATTCTTTTATTTACATTTGAAAATAATTTATGTGTTATCACATGTGAAATTAATATTTCTATACCAATTTTGAAAAGGATGTATTTTTTACTCTTTATATAATGTGGGTTTTCAATAAAGATTCTTTAAAATATTAAATAAAATGGTTTTCATCCTTTTAAAATAAAATGTTTTATCTTCCACTCAGTATTTTTGATAACCTTAATATCATTTAACTAAATTATTATTGATTATTATATTTTAAAATTAATAGTTTTTTAAATGTTTCTCATTCACATTTTTTAAATATTTATATGTTTTCCAAGGATCTTTTATTGAAGTTTTGTTTATAAAGTAAAACTTTTTAAAAATGATTCCACTTCGCCTGTTTAAAACCTTTATATATTTTCAATGATTTATTATTGATATTTCTTTCTAATTATTTTTTCTAAAATTACTTCTTCTCAATTTCTCAAAGGTGACATTCCTAAAAATTAATTTTTAAAGTGACTAGAACTTTTTCTTTTTCCCAAAAGATAAAATCATTTTCTAAAAACTCTATAAGATTTTACTACCAGTTTCTCTTTATCTCTAAAGGGTTTCTATCCTTGTAAGTTATTTTCCATGAACCAACCTCTAAATTTTATTATAAAATACTCATTTGTGGTGATTGAATTTTTTGGTGTCAACCTTCTATATTCTTGAGGTCAATTTTGGTGGTACCATTTTAAACCCATTTTTATTTTCATTGTTTCATTATGATGTGATAAATGAAACCCATTTTCTCCAATTGTATTTAATGATATGTTGAATAATTGATATCTTATCGTAGACATTTTTATTGTTTTAATTAATTGGTATCTAGGCCCTATATATCCCTCTAATGCATTGGGTATAGATTTACAGCTCATGAGATAATGAGAAATGAGTTTTCATGCTCAATAAACTTAAGGAAATAGGTGAGTGAAGTCTATTACACTTAGGGAATGGGTTAGTGAATCTGGATGCACTAATGGAAACAGATGAACAAAGCCTGATCACCCAAGGTAAATGGTGAGAAATTAGAAATCCACTCTGGGGAGCATTTTTTAATACATGATCTGATATATAATGAATATTATACTCATATATATGACATGGACTTATGTTTTATAGCTTACTTATGTTATTACTGATCATGTATTATTCTCTATGTTTTATTTGGGTATTCATTTCCTAATACTATGTTCATAGATCATGATTATTCTCTCATACCCATATATATATATATATCACTTATGATCATTATAATTTGAGTTTTATGTTTCTTTTATTGGGCATATAAGCTCACCCATTTCTTATGTTTTATTCCCCTAGGATAAAAATATGGGTATTATATGTGAAATTTTTAGAAGGGGGTTTAGAGTTGAGTTATTATAAATAGGCTGGTGGGTGTAATTAAATAAGTTTTTTGTAGCCAATATTCCAAGATAATAAAACTTTGATTCTATAGTTTTTGAAACTATTTGTGAGATATAATTATTATTCATGTAAAATAATCAAATAAATGTGTTTATTTAGATTAGGGTTCTTTATTAAACCCTATGTTTAGGCCAAAATTCTTTCAAAACAAATTATGAACTATTCATACACCAGACACCCAAAAATAATTGTAAGTGAAATATTTTCCATTAAAAAATCTCACCTAGAAACATAACATGTAATTTTCATACAATCGCACAAGTAAATTCATCATGTACTAACTGGGAAATCACAACCCTTGACCCTACCTACTCCTGCTCCGTTCTAGAAGGAATAATTCATTTTTTACCATAAACCCCAACCCATACTCGATGATGCTAGGTAGGGAATCTAACCAAGTCCATAACATGTACCAAAAGATGTGAGGTAGGGTTCTATGTAATATTTGATCTCATACTAAGTTTTTTCATCCCTTTACACTTAAGGGAGGATGCGTTACCAATTTTCCACCACCATATAATTCAAGGTTAGGGAATCCAAAACATCCCATAGCACATCCTAACTTAGAGCCCATCTTACTCACGGTAGACCAAATATCTAATTGTTCACCCCATTATAGTCATATTACTCACAATGGGCCCAATATCTGTCTATTAACCCCTATCTTATCACTCAAGTCATGGTTGATCATGCCATCTCACACATCCCATTAAAGAAACTTGACAATCACAATCAATATTATGAGTAAAAAATCTAAAAGAAATCCCATTTAATACATATCATGAATATCATAATAGGATAAGGTATAATCAATATAGAAATTTAAATAAATAAAAACACATTCCATTTAATCAATAACTGAGAATAAAATGCATGCATAGATAATATCATTTTGAAAATATCATAAATAATAATAACTGAATTTACAATGAAGGAAAATACTATTTATTGGACATCATGGTCTTAGTAATCATGAAACCATATACTATCAAGACCTTCTGCAATACAGTTTAAAAATTATGGGTTATTAAACACTAAAAACCATTTAACTAAATCTATACAACTAATTCATCTCACAAAAATACCGATGAAATGATGGGAAATCTATAATCAGGACCCACCTATAACCGTGTGTCCAAATAATTCATTAAATATGGATTAATTCAATTTATTTATGAATCAATATGTCTTATCATCAAATATCTATATTGAGTAAAGGATACATATTTATCAGTATTTTCACAATGAATCAAATAACTCTCAATTTAAAACACTGTAGGTAGAAATGATATGTGATTAAATAAATAATAATATCCATGATAAATAATATAGATATTTAGGGGAAATTTATGTTCCAGTGATCACATGAAAGTTAATATTTCAAGGGAAAGTTAATGACAACACAAATGAATCAAGAAAGTTAAATTCAATACATTCTTTTTTCAAAATGATCATAAACCATCCATAGAAGGAATAAGAATGGTATAAATTCAACATATCCCTTGTGGAGTATAATTATAATAATGGGTTTTTGTCATTGGTGAATATAAATTCAAAAAAAATGTATTTAACAAAATTCTTGATGAAAATATCCTTTATATTTTAAAAAACACCATTTAAAACTAAAATTTAAAATAATATTTTAAAAAAAGTTTTCTTTAAACATAATATTTGAATCTTATAATGTAATCTTTAAAAAAATTCAAGGTCCTAACCATAATAAATTGTATACATGGAATACTTATTAAAACATTTATTCCCTTCACCTTTTCAGTAAAATCCAAACATGTCTTGTCTGGAAAATTACATGATCATTCCTTTTAAAAAATTTCTTAAAAAATCATAAATGTGTAAGACTTTCATTAATATATCATTTTTATAATGTTAAGAACATTTTTTATTTTTTTAGAAAACATAGTTTTTGAGGAAAAATGATTTTTGACTGAAGGAAGAAATGAAGTTCAAATTTGTAAAAAACATTTTTTCAACAATTTTAAGTACCAAAGAGTGGATTAAATGGTACAATTACTTGAAATATTCATTAATAACTACATTATAATAAATTTATAGGGTTTTATTAAAAATAATCAAATAATTTCCTTCAATTGAAATTCAAGTATAAAAATCATGATTAAAATGATATTGTGAATATAATAACCGAGAAACTTTTAAAATATATTTTTTCATTCTAGAATTAAATAATTAAATTCATTAAAAATGTATAATTAAATAGTATTTATTTAAAAAAATCACGGAATTTATAAAAATAGAATATTAATTTTATATATGAAAGTATAAGTAAAATTTATGTATATTATAAGTGAAAATATCATATATTTATATCATGGAATAAGTAAATAAATGTTTTGAAAATGAAATACTAATTATTGGTATTTTTGTGACACTTAAATTTTTATTTATAATTTTATAATTAATATAATTATTTAAATTAAAATTTATCTTCATAAAATAGATTTATATATTAATATTTTGTTTTCATATGATTATAAGATAATTTAATGGGACCTTAATTAATTAACCAAAGCGTTATAAAATCAGTTATAATTTTAAAATTGGTATTTTTTTAATAAATAATGACTTCAATTAAAAATTAAATTTCTCATATTTATAAAACTATTTTCATAAAATAGAGTTTATTTTTGAATTCTTCACGTCAAAAAATGGTTGGGGTGATTTTTTTAGATTTTTATAATATACTAAATTGTTTTTTGAGTAGTGAAATAAAGTAATTGATGGTATTTAAAAAATTCATGAATTATTGAGTCATAAATGATGTAGGGATGATTTAAGCCCAAAATCTCAATCTATCATTCCTTATTTTAATACATTTAGTGATAATTCCAAAACTATTCATAGTCTTGAGCGTGAATAATAAACTAATGAATAAAATAATCAGAAAACCCCTCTCCTCCATTATAAATACCACCCCTCACCACCTATTCTCCTCACACATCTAATTCTTTTATATTGTTTAATTTCTTACCAATTATATTCCCAATACTCTTTCCCACATCCAGGACCTACTGGTCTTATCAAAAGGGAAAAACCAACCACCTTAAGGAGGTTCTCAGGGAAAATAATTCAAGAGGTAAAATCCTCTTTCATTTTCTTTTCAATTTTTTTTTATTTTCTCCTAACCTCCACTCATTTAGGTGACTTGATAAATTACTCACATTACATATATTGTAATTTTATTATCTTAATGTAATATCCATCATCAAACATCTCCTATTCTCCACTTATTCTATAAACTGAAAACATCATCTGTGATGTGTCGATTTACCATCATCATGGACGATGTGTTTTAATTTTTAATTTTACCACCTTCAATGATGGTCAAAAAATAATTATAATGGTTAAATAATATTTTAATATACATTATAATTTAATTAATTTTTTTGAACCAATATGTAAACCTGATATTGAATAAAATGATATAAGTACACAGTGGTCATAAAAACTGCCAAAATAAATTAAATCATTTTCATCAATATTTTATCTAATGATTCATCCTAATATTAGGAAATAAAATGATATATGGTATCATTTAAAAATCTATAAACATTTTAATACCATTTAATTCAACTTCTGTAGTTTTTCTTTGATTTTAAAATAAAAATCCAAAATGAACTAAACATGGAAACCATGAACTAAATGCACCAGAAACAATGAAAATAACAAAATATTATTAATAAATGGTTATAAATATGTTATAAGAAGATTTTATAAGTAATTATAAATATTAATATGGTCCTTTAATATATTAATATAACTCTTTAAACCATTAGACAAGAGGTTTTAACACGTTTTAAGTAAAATGAACATGGGGTAAGGGACTTTTCTTTAAAAATCATTTTTAAATTTCAATTTTTACAAAATTCAAGAGGAATATTTTTATTATGAAAGTATTCCTATTTTATTATTATATTATACTTCCTGGGGATTTTTTATGATGAAGGGTGATACCTATATCTCCCTCAAATTCATTTTGTATGTTTATGTTGGAGGTTGACCGTATTGGTTATTCTAAGTGTAACTATGATGGTTACACTATGAGTTCGTCGTGATGGTTGCATTAAAAGGTAACCATGATGGTTACACTATGAGTTAGTCGTGATGGTTACATTAAAAGGTAACCATGATGGTTACAATATTTAGTACATAATTCCCCTATGTTACCAATACTATGTTATTTATGTTTACTAGATTTTATAGAAAATTCTTTTTTTCACAAATTATATGATTCTTTCCAGGTGAGAAGTATATCTCATGAAAATTGTTTCATACGTTAATAAGTATTCATGGATTAACATTTTCTGCTTACTTTTTCGTCCCTTATTGATATTTTTGTGCTCATCCCATGTTTCAAAATGTTTTTATAGGTATTAAGGATGGGGAAGATAAAATAAGAAGAAAATTTGAATGTTTTTCATGTTCTATTAAGAACTTTTTTATTATGGAATAAATGGACACTATTTTAGTGTTATGCACTTTGTATTATTTTGGGTTGTTATGTATGAATTATGGAATAATTCTCTAAAACTCTAAATTAAAATTATATTTGGGAATTTAATAAGTGTATTCTAGTTTAATTAACTAGACTATTAAATTTTTAAGGTCGGGTCCTTATAGTTGGTATGAGAGCACGGTTTAAATGACCTTAGGGGAAAGGATGTTTTTAATATAAAACCATAAATTATTTTTCAACTTATGGTTATGTTGAAATGATATATAATTTATATATTACCATATCACTTTATCAAATATATGTCTGTTAAGAATGGTTTTCTACGGAATAAACAAGGAAGCTGAAGTAGGAAGGCACTGAGAGGATGATATCTTTCCGAATTTGTAACTTGGAATGGTGGGAATTGGAACTAAGTAGTTTTTGATAGTAATGGCTTAATAGACGTAGTACATAAATGGTAGTGGCATCTATGAAAGACAAAAAATAGAGCTACGAAAAAGGTACATGATGATAATAGAACATTTTATGAGGAAACACCCTCTGGTTTGCAATGGATATTTTGGCCTAGTGGCAACTGAAGGGTGGAAGAATTCCCTTAAAAAGATATTTATGTCATGGAGTGTTCAAATAATTAAAATTCCACTCTTTTTTATTTACCTTTTTAAAGTTGAAGCTGACCAGTGGTGTTCAATGGTCAAGAATATCAGGGATAGAGAAGAGATTTATTCCATGGATTGAGATGAATTTAAGAATATTTACTTTGAAAAATGTTTTCCTAAGGTGGTTCGACTTTAGATGAAAAAGAAATTAATGGAATTGAAAAAAAAGAAGGAACATTTAGTGGGTTTATATGAAGAAAGATTCACCTAATTATCAAGGTATTCTTCAAATATTATTTGGGATCTTGATAGTAAAGTAAATGGTTTTTACTTAGGATTGAATCTAATATATCAAATGGAAGTAGATTCCAGTGAATTATAAAGTTATGAGAAACATGTTCGATGTGTTGCGAGGGTAGAAATTGAGTATTCTTATGGTCATGTGTAATTTGAAAATAAACATAAAAAAATATTTATATATAAATAAATGGGAAAGAATATATCAAAGAATTTTGAAGGTAAGAAAATCTAGTTTCTAGTTTTTGAAAAGTGTGGAAAAAATAACCCTAGGGATTTCCTTAACAAAATAAAGAATCATTTTCGATGTGGTATGTTTGGACATATATCCCGATATTGAAATGAAAAATATCTTAGTGTTGGTATTATTAATTATGATAATAAAACTGTAAAGTGTTTAAAATGTGGTGATATAGGGAATTATTAAAATACATTCCCAAAGAAAGATCTGAATGATGGAAAGAACCCATACCATAAGTAGAAATGTGCAAAAAAATACTCTGCCACTACATCAGTATATATTGGGACATCCAATGAATTTTTATTGGGAATATTTTTTTAATAATATTTTTCTAATGTTTTGTTTGATAAGGGGTCCAAACTTTTCTTTATTTATAGGAAATTTATTGGTAAATTGAAAATTTCACCTCAAGAAATGAAATCTGAACATATATTGAAAACACTTAGGAGAAATATTCATACAAAATAGAATTATAATAATATTCTTGTTGTTGTATGTGGAAATATATTACCTATAAAACTTTTTGTTTTTCCTTTAGTATAGTTTGATGTTATTCTGGGTATAGAATGGTTTTCTCTTTATCATACTAAGATTGATTGTTTTACTACAGATTTTTTTTTTCAAAAAGAGTTTCAGTTTGTATATAAGAATGAACCCATACCATTAATAATATATGAAAAATCTAAGAAAATGTTAAAATATGGAACTGAATGTTATCTTTCACATATTATTTAAAAAAAGGGAACTCTTCAAAATAATGATGTTCTAGTGGTAAATAAAATCTTTTATGTTTTTTATGATGGGTTTAATGATTTTATACCTAATTGAGAATTTGAATTTACTATTAACTTAGTTCCTAATTCTAGTCCAATTTCAAAACCCCCTCATCAAATGGAATAAGTAAAACTTATGAAATTGGAAGAGCAGTTTCAATATTTTCTTGATAAAGGTTTCATTCATCCTAACACTTCCCCATGGGGTGCTCCTGTTTTCTTTGTTAAAAAGAGATATGGTTCCATGAGGATTTTCATTGATTATAGAGAATAAAATAACATAAATATTAATAATAAGTATCAATTTCCTCATATCAGCAACTTGTTTGATCATCTCCAAGGGCTTCGTATGTTTCCATGATTGACTTGAGATCCGTCAACCATTAGCTGAAGATGAAGTAGGATGACATTCCAAAAAATAGCGTTCCGAACTATAAATGGGCATTATAAGTTTTTTGTTATTCCCTTGGATTTGAAAAATTCCCCTGCTGTATTTATGGATCTTATAAATAAAATCATCCATGAATATTTAGATATGTTTTTTTGTTGTTTTTATTGATGATATTTTGGTTTAATAAAAAAGTTTATAGGAACATGAAAAACATATAAGTATTGTTCTGAAAACACTTAAAGAATATAAGTTATATGGAAAATTTTGTAAATGTAATTTTTGGTCACAAAAATTTCTTTTCTTGGGAACATTATAAATAAGGATGGCATAATAGTTCATCCCACCAAAACAAAAGTGTTTGATGAATATCCAAGACCTATAAATGTTACTAAGATTTGTAGTTTTCTTGTATTAGTAGGCTATTACTGATAGTTTCTTTAGAACTTTTCATACTTATCTAGCTATCTAACTAAGTTAACAAAAAAGATATTTAAATTTATTTGGATAGAATATTGCGATGTTTGATTTAATAACTAAAAATATGATTTTTGAATGCTTCTGTTTTGGTACTGCCTTCCAAAAATGGTGATTTTCTCATATACAATGATGCTTCATTGAAGGGACTTAGTTGTGTACTAATGAAAAATGATCAGTTATTTGCTTATGATTCAAGAAAACTAAAACCTCATGAGTTAAATTATCCCACAATTGATCTTGAAATAGAATCTTTGGTTTTTTCTTAAAAAATATAAAGACATCAATTATATAGAGCCAAATTTGAAATATATACTGACCATAAAAGTTTGAAGTATATATTCACCCATAAGTAATTGAACTTGATGAAGAGAGCATGGATAGAACTGATAATGGATTATTATTACATGATCAATTATCATCCAGGAAAAGTGAACAAATTAGTATATTCATTGAGTCAAAAACAACATGCATCATTAACCATGATACATTTGGAACATGAACCATGTATAAATTATTTGATGAGTTTTGGATGGGATTTTTTTGGTGCAGGAAATTCCTCATTTTTGTTTTAGTTTTCTATGCAGTCATCTCTCAGAAATAATTAAGAAAGTACAGAAGAAATTCCATGAGTTATAGAAGATGGTAGAATTGGTTAACAAAGATAAATTTCCTGAATTTATCATTGACAAAGACTGTGTTTTGAGATTTAGGAAGAGATTATGTGCGCCTTGTGATTAAAATTTAAAGAGAGGGTTATTAATTGAAGCTCATATTTCTCCATTCTCAGTTCATCCTGGAAGCACCAAGATGTAAAAAGACCTTTAGGAGTATTACTGGTGGGATGGAATGAAATGAGATATTTCTAATTTTTCCATGAAATGTTTGACTGGTCAACGAGTTAAATCATAGTGCAAAAAAACCAAATGGGGTGATTCATTCTTTTCTAGTGCCAGAGTGAAAATGAGAAAATATATCTACAGACTTCATGGTGGGACTACCAATGAATTATCAAGGTAATGATGTGATTTGGTTTATTGTTGATTGACTAACTAAATCTTCACATTTCCTTCCTATTCAAGATAGTCTATCTTTAGATCAATTTTCTTGGTTGTACCTCAAATAGATTGTGAGGTTACATGGTGTTCCTCTCTCCATTGTATATGACCATGTTCCTAGGTTTACTTCTAACTTTTTAAAATGCCTTCATAATTCCTTGGGAACTAAATTAAATTTCATCGTAACCTTTAATCCTTAATCTGGTGGAAAATCAGAGTAAACTATTTATACATTTGAGGATATGCTTCAATCCTTTTCAATTCCTTACTAGAAAATTTGGGATCAACATCTTTCTTTAGTTGATTTTTCTTATAATAAAAATTCTCATTCCATTATAGAGATGACACCTTTTGAGTTATTATTTGGAAACTAGTGTCATAGTCTAGAATTTTTGGATGAAGTTGGGAAAAGGAAATTGACTAGACCAGAATTAATAGAGGAAGTAGCTGAGAAATTAAAGATTATCCATAAACACATGCGGACAGCTCAGAGCGAGAAAAAGTTATGAATATAAAAGGAGGAAAGATTTTTTTTCAAGGAATGTGATAATGAGTTCCTTAAAATATATCTATGGAAAAGTGTAAATTATTCTGGTGAGAAAGGAAATATAAATCCATGGTTCATCAGAACTTATAAAATCCTGGATAAAGTTGGACCAGTTTCTTACCAAGTAGCTTTGCCTCCAAGTTTATCTCAGGTACATGATTTTTTTCATGTTTTGATGTTAAGAAAGTATGTACCATATTCATATCATGTTTTGATCCCAGAATTATTTCATCTAAAATAGATCCTTTTTATGAAGAGAAACCTATTTAGATTCTATATCATAGAGATAAAGTATTGCGGAATAAGGTAACTCACTAGGTTAAGGTTTTGTGGATAAACTGCATGGTTGAAGAAGTATCATAGGAATCTGAAAATTCTATAAGGAGAAGGTATTCTCACTTGTTTAATAAGTGAATAGAAATTATGAGGATTAAATTTCTAATAGGGGAGAATGTAATAACCTAAGAACTTATAAAATAGTTTGTTTTCATTCTAGAATTAAATATTTAAATTTATTATAAATGTATAATGAAATAAGTGGTATTTATAGAAATTATGGGATCTATACAAATAGAATTGTAACCTCACCTATAAAAGTATAAGTAAAATTTATGTATCTTATAAGTTAAAATATCATATATTTATATTATTGAATAAGTAAGTAAATTATTTGAAAATGAAAAATTAAGTGTTGGTGTTTTTGTGACATATAAATTTTTATTTACAATTTTATATTTAATAAAATGTTTTAAAAGAAAATTTAACATCATAAAATACACTCATAAATAAATATTTTGTTGTGTTATGATTATAATATAATTTTATGAGAACTTAATTAATTAATCAAAGTGTTATAAAATCAGTTATAATTTTTAATTTTTTATTTTTTTTAATAAATTATTATTTTAAATAAAAATAAATTTATTTATATTTATAAAATAATTTCAATAAAATGGATTTCATTTTTTAATTCTACACATCAAAAAAATGTTTGAGTTTAATTTTTCAGATTTTTCTAAAATAATTGAATTTTTGGTGAATAGGGAAATGCATTAATTTATGGTATTTAACAAAGTCATGAATTGTTGACTCATAGATGATGTAAGACTGATGTAAGACCAAAATCGTGAAATATTATTCTTTATTTTAATATATTTAGTGATTATTCACAAACTATTCATAGTCTTGATCAAAAATAAAAATCTAATGAATAAAATAATCAAAAAACACCCCTCTCCTCCACTATGAATAACACCCCTCATCATCTCATCCCCAGTTGTACCCCCGGTTTCAAATATATAACCCTTTATTTATGTTGTTTAAGTATGTTAAGTATATGGGTGATGTTTGGGAGATTTTGGAGAACTTTTGAAGTGTTTTGGGGATTTTATACAGGTAAAAGGTTGGTGAATAGTTTTTGAAAACCATGCAACCCCTACTGGAAACCATTCACAATGAAATAGGGGATAAAGGGAAGGTGCACAGGCAACACACGGTTTTCCCAAACTACGAAAAATCATTAGAAGAACCATTATATGTTGATAATATATTGGCCAATGTTCTTTGGAAAATTTGGAACATAGTTTAGTAACCATGCATGCCAACCATGTGAGGTATCCCTTAAGGTAGAGGTGTGAGCATGGTTAACGTACGATTTTCTTAACCATGTGACTAAACCATGCATAGGTCAAAATTTTGATCCTTAAATCACGGATCTAACATATTTTCACATCTAAATGATTTGTTTTCCTCAAAATAGCCCTAACTTAGTATTTTTCCTTTTGAAAGTTTTAAGAACCTCTCCCTATCAAATTAGAAGTGATCAAGAGTCATTCCTTTGTGTTTAGAAGCTAAATATTCATGGTAAATGATCATTATTTATTGTTCTCAGATCTTTTTCTTAGATCCCCATCTCAATCCATCTCTTTTTCATAGATCTACATCCATTGTGGTTTGTTCTAAGATTGTTGATACCAAATATGATTATATTTGGATTATTTTTATGACAGGGGAAGAGATCTAAGGTGGGTTCATGGAGATTTAACCCAGTTTTGTGACGTTCTTCATTGATTTCTTCATTTTCATCATACAACTCAAGGTAGTTGGCTTCACTCTCGACTCCTCTATTTATTATATGAAGGATTGATTTCAAATTGATTATTTTATGCGAAATTGATTTTGAATTTTCTATGTAATGATTGTTGAAAACCCTCTTGAGTGGCCATTTTTGGAAACATGGAAATTGGTTGTTTTTGTAGAAAGTGTTTTGGTTCTTAGTTTTAAAATATGGGTTTTCTAGAATTGGGGAAAATTTATTAATCAAAATTTTTTTAATAAAAGGGATGATTTTGTTTAAATGAATTGGGATCGTTGTTTTAAATTTAATTGTTGAAGGGTTTTCAATAAATTAATGGTTTTATTGAAATTGAAGAAATAGTTTTTTTTGAACTGGTTTCGTTTCATGGTTTTAGGTGTTCATGTGCATACAAGGAAGAAAAGGGTAAGGTGTCTCCCCCATCATTAGTGGGATGGTTAAGGGTCAGGGATCTCCCCCATCAAAATTGATCATTATGTAATGGATTTGTGAAAGTATGAATCACCACTCATGAGTATTGGGAGTCCCAGGTTACATGTATGTTTAGTGGGTAGATGGGTGTAATGGAATGCAGTATACCAAAGGGAATATTATGAAATGGTTTGGATCATTGTTTGGTTTGTTTTCTTCAAAATGTTGGCTATCGTGGGAAAATTTTTTTAACACTTGTTAAAATTTTGATATAAACTATTTTAAAAGTTTTTTTATATAATTTGTTTTTTATATAAATGTTACTAACTTGATTTTTCTTAGTGGAGTTAGTAGAGAAGTCATTTGGGAAAATCAATTTAGTTTAATTACTCACCCATGAATTGACACTTTGGTTCTTTTCAGATGTTGTTATCAAGAAATAAGAAAAGTTAATGTATCATGAATCTTTAATAGTAATTTTTGATACTTGGTCTGTTTTATGGAATATAGCATGGAGCATGTTTGGAGTTTTCGTTGGTTGTCTTTAATTTTTTTTGAAATTATAGTATTATTCTATTTATATTAATATTGTAGTCTTCTACTATGGTACATGAACTAGTAGAAAAATTATTTTTAACATCGCCAGATAGATGTTGGTTTCTTATAAACCGACGTAAATAATTTTTGCGGTGAATTTTTGGCGTCCGTTTTTTTAAAAACCGACGCAAAAAATAGAAAAAAATATATTTTGGCATTGGTATTTATGAAAACTGACGCCCTAAAATTTAAAAAAAATTACAATGTTTTAAATAATACACTAATCTTCGATTTGACTAGTTGTGGAGAAAAAAAAGAGTTACAGATTAAAAGTTATGGATGCTAGAAGTTGATCGTCTCTAAGAGAATTATTAAAGAAGTTCAACTTTCAAAGGCCATAACTTTTAATCTGTAACTCTGTTTTAGCTCCACGACTAGTCAAATCAAAGATAAAGGAATTATCTAAAAAATTATAATTTTATTTGATTTTTTGGAATCTGTTTTCATAAAAACTGACGCCAAAAATATTTTTTAGTTTTTTACGTTGTTTTTTTCTTAAAACCGATGCCAAAAAAATTATTTTCTATTTTTGGGGTCAATTTAAAAAAAATCGACACAAAAAAAAATTTCAAATTTTTCGGGTCGGTTTTTTAAAAAACCGACGCCAAAAACATAATTTTTTAACTTTTTGGCGTCCATTTTTAAAAAAACTGACGTGAAAAATGTATTTTTTTTACTTTTTCATGTCGGTTTATTTAAAAACTGACATAAAAAAGGATGTAAATTGGTATTTTTGGCGTCAGTTTTCTAAAAAATCGATGCCAAAAGACCAATGTAAATCATATTTTGCATTTGTTTCAAAGAAAACTGATGCTAAAGAGTAACGCGGGATCAAAAATTCAATTTTTTTACAACATACGTTTAACTTTTTGAAATCCCGCCTAAATTTTCATACAACACAATTGAAAATATTTTCATTTACTATATATACATCTCGTTTCTCCTTTGTTCATCATTTTCAACATCGTCGATTCAATCAAGTTTTCAAAACAACATCAATCCTGAATTTGAACACGGTACGTATTCTATTCATTTGTTTTGTTTATTATTATCATCCTTCATTTTTAAAGAACTCGATTAGCTTTCTTATATTGATAATTAATTATCATTTCTAAATTTAAGTTATATAATTATAAACAACATATCATTTATATGGAATCCCATAAAACCATTGAAATATGTTTGAATTATTATTCTTATTTTATTTCATTTGGTGTATATGATTTTAATTTATGTTTATCATGTTTTCCTTGAAATTGGTTGTATCAATCAATACATTGATAGGTTCAACTTCAGATGGTGATAAATTTTGATCCGTAACTCCATTTTAGGTCCACAACCAGTCAAATCAAATATTAGGAAATTATCTAAAACATGGAAAAATAATAATTACTTTTTGGCGTCGGTTTTTTTAAAAACCGACGCCAATTTTTTTTCATTTATGTCGTTGGGTTTTTTAAATAACCGATGCCAAAACTATTTTTTTTATTTTTGGCATCGGTTTTTATGAAAACTGATGCCAAAAATGAAACAAATAAGTTTTTTTGGCGTCGATTTTTTACAAAACCGATGCCAAAAAACAAATTTTATTTATTTTATGGCATCGGTTTACAAAAACTGACGTAAAAAGTCTTATTTTTTACATCGGTGACTTCGACGTTGGTTCAAAAACGACGTCAAAAATAAAAAACCGACGTTAAAGACCATTTTTCTACTAGTATCGATTTTAGATTGATTATGATAAATGAAATGTTTGAGCTCTATTTCGTTTTTTTATGAATTATATTGTGTAGTGTTATATTTAGTTACGGTTTTTTGGTTGGTTGATTATCTTCAAAGGAAAAATCATCTCCTAAATTTTAAATAAATACCTTAAAATTTATTAACATCCTTTAGCATCTTGGGGATATCACTTAAGGCCCAGTATCACCCTTTTACGTTTTTAAGATAATGAGAACTAGAGGGATGTTACAAGTTATATTAGTTTTTTTCATTCTGAAATATTTTTGAGACAATTGTTATCAGTTTGGTCCTTCCTTTTTGGAACTAGTGGTCATTAGTTCTATCAGTATCAGAGTTGAAATTCATTTTGGTATATTTCTTATGTCAGGTTAGTAGAAACGAGTAGGATTTTTGGGATTTGAAATGTAGAGAATAAGAATATGTAGATAACATTTTTATATTGAACTTGACGTTACTGGGGAGTTGGGTACATAAGTGTTTTGAAGACACTTATAGGAATTGTAATCTCAATATCATGGGTTTATCCAATAAGAAGAGCATGACATACATTAGAGGAATTACTTCCCACTAGGATTTCATATTTCATGTTGAGTAATGATTTATGATTTTGGTGTGAAAATGTGAGATTTTGAAAAAGAGAATCACTATGGTATTTTGAAAATTATTTTTTTTCCCAAAGAAAGTAAATATTTTTCAAAAATGATTGATTTTTTATGGCATTTTTATGATAATATGGTGTCGTATAATTTGAAACCTATTAACTTTTCAGTTAATAGAGGGCGATACTTATGAAATATTTGTGTTTCTATAAAATGGAACATGGTAGGCATCTTAGAAACCAATGGTAAGAAGATGTAGAGAACATGGTTGCACATGAGCCACAGGAGAACCAATAGTTGATTCAGAGTAGTTTCCAAGCATTTCAGGATGTGGAAATCAAAAATAGTAGGGATAAGCCAAGGTAAGTGGATCATTCCATTCAATTCTAAAAGGATAGTCCACCCATCTTCTAGGGTTATTTAGAACTAGAAAAGGAATAGGTAAGGTGGAATAGGATGAATCATATCTTTGATTTAATTGGAACACTATCAGAGTTGAAAGTCAATATTTCAACTTATATACTTGATGATCTTGCATAGAAATGGTAGGATTTAGTGGTCCATGCTAAATTAGACCAACACCTTGAATGGGAGGATTTTGAGGAACTGTTCGACAAACAATTCTATCCTCGTATATTTGGAATTCAAAGAATGATGAACTTATTCATCTTGGAGAAGGAACATCTTTATGTGACTGATTATGTGGCTAAATTCATGAATTTAATTAATTTGTCACCTAAGGTTGTGGCTAGTGAATCCTTGAAGGCATACATCTTTGAATCGGGGCTGAGGTAGGAGATTCACTCAATGATTGTTCACAACTAGAATTTTTGGTTTTCGAGGCGGGGCACCTATAGCGGCCGCCATTTCGCGGCCGCTAATACTATCAACAGTGGCCGCCAAATGGCGGCCGCTGCACTTTACTTCCTAAAAATACCCTATTTTCCCCTCCCTCCCCTACCCGACCCCGCGACCCCCCCTTCCCCGACCCCGCGACCCCGACCCCCGTGACCCCGACCCCTCGACTCGGAGACCCCGACCCCTGGTGAGGCTGACCCCCGGCGACACCTCCCCGACCCCCGGTGACCCTCCCCGACCCCCAGTGACCCTCCCCGACCCCCAGCGACCCCTCCCAGACCCCGGGTGACCCCGAACCCGCCGGCGACTCCGACCCCCGTCGACCCCGACCCCCGACCTCCCAGAGACCTCTGCAACCCCCGGCGACCCAAACCCCAGCAACCCCGACCCCTGGTGATCCCCACACCCTTGCCTCCGTGCTGCGCCACCGGCAACCCCAGTAACCCCCACTGCCTTGCCTCCACGCTATGCCCCCGTGACCCCGACACCCCCTGCCCGTGTTGAACCCCAGCGACCCCCACCGCCTTGCCTCCGCACTGCGCCCTCGTGATCCCGACACCCCCATGACCCAGCAACCCCCACCCCTGCCCGCGCTGCACCTTTGGATAGCCCCACCATCGTCGTCCCCTCATGGCCCAGTTGCATCCCTCCAGCAAGTCCTGCTGCCTCCGTTGGACCCTTCCGGTCCATTGTGCCCCGCCATGTAGAACCCTCCACGCTTCATCCAACGGTTCCGCTCCTTTCAAGTCCAGCCGTCGAACCTCTGTCATCAAGTCACTGCGCCTTCATGGATCTACAATCGAGTCAGACCCCGTTACCCACGGTCGAGTCCTCCACATGTAATGTTTTTTTATCCAAATTTGGTTTTTAAATTTTAAGGATATGTGTTTTTTTTAGAATTAAAATAAGATATTTCACTTATGATTTCTATTAAATACAGATATGGATAGGAGTTGGATTGATATGAAAGATAGATTTTCAGATGAATATTATGAGGGGATTAAGCGATTTATAGATTTCACCAACAATTTCTAAGAAATATGATTAGTTTTCTATGCAGAAAATGTGCAAATAGATATCTCTTCAAACGAGATAGTGTTAGAGAACATTTGTTTTTGAATGGGTTTTTGAAAAACTATAATACATGAACGCATCATGGAGAAGATTCGGTTTCATGTCATCACTCAGAAAATATTCATATGAATTTTGATTCAAGAACAGTTGATCTGATGAACATAATGATGAATGATATGATGCGTCAGTTTTAATCTGAAGACAGTAATATCGTAAATGACGAAGTTGGATTGAGTAATCCTCGTTCTTCTGCAGCTGGAGAAGCATTGAAATTATTTGAAATTCTTGACGATGCGCGTACTGAATTATATCCTGGATGCACTAAATTTATTAAACTGTCGTTCATCATTGAATTGTTACACCTGAAGGCCTTGAACCAGTGGTTAGACACCTCATTAGACATGTTGTTGGTATTATTGAAGAAGGTACTCCCTACTGGAGCGAAGATTCCGAAGTCATTCTATCAAGATCACAAGTTAATCAATGATCTTGGTTTTACATATGATACAATTGATGCATGTCTCAATAATCGTATGTTGTTCATAAAAGAGAATGCGCAGTTAAATAATTGTACTGTTTGCTATAAATCCAGGTGGAAGACCAATGAGATTAATCAAGGTAGTCAGATTCTTCCTGGGAGAGTCTTTAATCAAGGGAAACAAGTTGCCGCTAAACAAATGCCTTATTTCCCACTGAAACCGAGACTGAAGAGATTCTTCTTGTCCACTAAAATTGCTAAATTGATGACTTGGAATTCCGAGAGAAAGAAAGAGGTTGATAAATTAACTCACCCGGAAGATTATTTGGCATGGAAAGAGTTTGATCAAAGACACCTAGACTTTTCCTGAGATGATCGTAATATTCGACTGGGTTTGGAAGTAGATGGTTTTAACCCATTTAGGTCCATGGTTGGTGCGACACATAGTACATGGCCAGTGGTGTTGGTTCCAAACAATATTCCCCCATGGGTATGTATGAAGCAACATTTTTTGTTACTGTCAATTCTAATTGATGGACCGAGAGGACCTGGTGATAAAATCGATGTTTATATGCAACCTTTGATTGATGAGCTGCAATAATTTTGGGCCGATGGTGTAATGACTTTTTAATCGGCAGCAAATGAAATGTATAGACTTCGGGCCGCTTTGTTATGGACAATTAATGATTTCCCAGCGTATGCTAACTTATTAGGTTGGAGTGCGAAAAGAGAATTTGTTTTCCCTTGTTGTAATAAGAGTAATAAGTCTATATGGCTTAAGCACTATAGAAAGTGGGAATATATTGGTCACATACACTTTCTTCCTCCATTGCATAGGTTCAGAAAAGGTCGTGTATCATTTTATGGGATTAGAGAGTTTGACCCATCACCACAAATACTGTCTGGGGTTAAAATTTGTGCACAACTTGATAAAGAAAAAATCCGTACAATGTATGATTTTCAAGATTTATTGGTTCCTGCATTGCCTTTTATTCCTGCTTCAAATAGACAGCGAAGTCATAATTGGAAGAAACGAAGTATTTTTTTTTGAATTGCCTTATTGGAAATATAATATTTTAAGGCATAATTTAGATGTGATGCACATTGAAAAAAATGTATGTGATAATATATTGTGAATCATTTTAGGCGTCAAGGGGAAATCAAAGGACAGTGCTATTGCTCGAAGTGATTTTCAAGAAATGGGATTGAGAAAACCTTTACATTTACAGCTGGGTGAAGGTAATCGGGCATACATGCCTGCTGCACAGTACACAATGAGTAAAAAAGAGAAACAAACATTTCTATCAATTTTGAAGACGGTTAAGGTGCCATATGGTTATTGCTTTAATATTTCAAAGCGCGTGAATATGATGAGCATGAAATTACAGGGTTTGAAATGTCACAATAATCATATTCTGCTTCAACAGTTAATTCCTATAGCAATTCGTGATTTCTTACCTTCCCAGGTTGTTGAGCCATTGATTGGAGTTTCTAATTTTTTCAGACAGATCTGTTCTAGGAATCATCACATGAGTGATTTGAAAAAGCTACAGGATAAGATTGTACTTGCACTATGTCACCTAGAAAAACTCTTTCTGTCATCTTTTTTTGATTTCATGGTTCACTTGACTATGCATTTAACTGGTGAAGTCATTGCTAGAGGTCTCGTGCAATTCAGGTGTATGTATCCAATAGAGCGATACTTAAATACATTGAAACGCTATGTGCGTAACAAAGCTTGTCCAGAAGCATCAATTGACAAGGGATATTTAATGGATGAGTGTACTAATTTTTGTGCTTCATATATTGATGAGGTTGAAACAAAGATAGATAAACCGTCCCAGACTGATGAGGGTCTAATTGGAGAAGGAATAACATTTGATATGCGGAACGATGAGTGGGTTCAAGCTCATCGATATGTGTTGTTCAACACTTGATCAGTTATTCCATTTATACAGTAAGTTTCATAGTTGATGTGTATTTTGTTTCTATATTTATTTTATTGCTTACCTTATATTGTGTTGTGATTTAGGATTCATATCGCTGAGTTAAAATGTGAAAGGCCCTGTGCAACTGAGTATCAAATCCAAAAACATCATTTCAACACATTTCATGAGTGGTTCAAGACTCATGTACGTATAATTGATTTAATATTTTTATAGTGAAACTTAGTTGTATTTTCACAATCCTTTATCCATTAAACTATATATGTGACATTTGCATATTCAAAAGTTATGTGATTTAACCCAGCATGTGAGTGAAGAACTCAACCAACTAGCTGATGGTCCATTTATTACAGCTCGTCTCTACAAGTCTTTGGATGCTAACGGATTCCGATTTCGTATTAGCGATGTTGACATGAACCGAGCCACACAAAATAGTGGCTTTGGTTGTTCTTTTTTTAGTGCGGGTTATTATTATGGATTGTTGAGAGATATTATTGAGGTTATTTATGATCGTGGCTTAAAACACATATTGTTAAGGTGTGATTGGGTTGATCCAGTTTGTGGAATGAAAGTTGATAACTTCCAGTTTACATTAGTAAACTTTAACAATATGCTATATAAAGATAACCGGGTTAGCAATGAGCCTTTCATACTGACATCGCAGGAAGAACAAGTTTACTTTGTTGGCATTTATTCTGATGGGAAAGTTGTGGTGAAAATGTCTAGAAGAGGGGTTTTTCTGATTGACTAAGAGGAACCTGAAGTTGTCGCATTTCCTGATCAAACACTTGACCAAACAATAGTAGCTGTACGAGATGAAGATATACAATGGACCAGAGAGACATTTGAAGGAGATACTATAGACTTGCATGATTAGTGGAAATTGTAATTATATCCCGAGTTATTATTTGTAAAAATATTTATGAGTTATATATGTATAAAAATTGCTTGATTTAACTATAATTTCTTTTAATGTAGGTATGTCACAGGGTGGTCACAGTGGTTTACCTGATGTTGTTGGTATGTATGTTTTCATTTTTCTAAATTAATTGATTGTAATTTTCTATTTATATTTCCCTAACTGTTTCTAATCATTAATTTATATTGTAATTGAATTATGAATTTATGTTTATCAGGATCTACTACTTCTTCCAGAAGACGCAGGGTTCCTAGTAGAGGGGTTCGATCCTGGAACTCTGGAGCCCGATTGGATGTGTTATTTGACGACACATTTCATCCAGTTGGAGATGGTGCTACTGCATTGAGTCGTCAGTTTGGGCATATGATACGAGACTCAGACAGATTCCCTCTGATGACTCGTGACTGGAGTTCTTTCCCTCAGGATACGATGGACAGATTATGGAGGTAGGTTCAGGTAAATTCAATGTTTAATTTTTCATGATATTGTTATTATTATTTTCCCATCTACTGACAATATTTTTAACATGATAATTTGACATCCTATCTAGATGAGTTTCGGGCTGTTTGTATGTCCAAATGCTGAAAATTATGGAAGGATTATAAGTCAAGGGTGAAGAGATATCACTGGACACCATTTGTGGGTGTGCCAGACATTCTACAGCGAGTCCCTCCGGGCATTCTTCCTGCACAGTGGCAGGATTTGGTTGCGTTTTGGTCAAGTGAGGCAGCGATGGTAAGATTTATTACTTTTAATCTATAAATGACTAATTTTTCAAATGTCTATTAAGTAAATACGTTGAATTTAGACCGTGTCTGCTCGTCATTCACATAATCGGGCGATGCAGGGCACGCCTTCCAGACTTGGTACTCGACATGTGTCACAGCTCAGACATGATGTATGTTCAGAATTCACTATTTCATTCATATTTTAAAAAAAATAGTATAACACGGTGAACCCCTTTATTATAGTTACACCAACGCGGTGAGCCAATCGATCGGATGTCCATATAGATGAGGACTCGTAGGGCGGGTGATCTCGATGTTGCCGGTGTTATAGTAAGAAAATTATTGACTAATAAATGTATTTTTTATTTTATATAAATTATTTATATTTGTTCATTGATTAATTATATGATACAGGATCAGTTTGACGCTCAGTTAGCAGAGTTTCCAGAGGAGCAACGTCGTAGTATTGTGCGTAGAGATGAAATATTTCACCGTGTTGTGGGGCGTTACGGTCATGGTTATTCTTTGACTTATGGCGGTGGTGTCCCACGACGTGCAGTTGTTAGAGCAGAGGTGATGGGTGCATGTAGAGAGTCAGGGATGTGCACACAGGCTGAGATAGATGCTTCCATGCAGGATATGCAGCGCAATTTTGATTTACAGTTTCAGCAGTTACGTGCAGAGTATGAGGAGAGGTTGTCACAGATGTCATCACGTATCAATGAAACGACGACGCAACAAGTGGCGCCACAGGTAAACAATAAAAGAAACCATACTCAGATTGAATTTTATTGATATGTTTAAGATACATAATATTGATATATATTGTAGGCTCCGAATACATCTGGTGGACATCACAATGATATTGGTGATCCAGATGAGAATGAACCCCATGCATGAGGTAATTTCATTTGTTTTCATGAATTCTTTAGAATTTTTTATATCCTTGATGAATATAATTTTCCTTTTTTACCTAGATTAGTTTGTTTTAGTATTTGTGGATGACATCTTTGTGCACTCCAATACTGATGATGATCATACCCAACATCTTGACATCATATAGATTACACTTATTGACTATACGTCAAGCTATATATATGTCAGTTTTGTATTGATTATATAGGTATAGTTATTGGGTCAAATAATTTCAGAGGAAGGTGTGTCAGTGGATGGAGAGAAACTATAGATAGTTGTTTCTTGGGAGAAGCCCAAGAACTCTTTCAATATTTGTATCTTTTTAGGGTGAGTGAATTGTGACGTGTACGCGCAGAGGGCACGTCAATCGGACGTGCGGTCTGCGCCGTGGGGCTCATTATGCGTTCTTTAAGTGTTGCGCGCGCTTGATAAATGCATGTGTGGGGGGGGGGTCCAAACGGGCCGAACGAAGTCCGAATGCCCTGAAATAAGATGACATCAAAGGGTGAGTGAATTTTGATGTGGTCGAGCAGACGACACATCAATCGGACGTGCCGTGTGCCCGCAGTGACCAGGAATACCGTTCTGGTGTCATAAACTGCCAGAACGTGCATCTAACTGTCAAAATCATAGAAGAAGACATCATATTGACCTGAAATCACAAGAGAACAATCCAATTATTTTTCGCGACGTGCACGCACAGACTGCACATCAATCGGACATGCGGTCTGTGCCGTAGGGCTCATTATGCGTTCTTTAAGTGTTGCGCGTGCTTGATAAACGCGCGTGGGGGGGTCCAAACGGGCTGAATGAAGTCCTAATGGCCTGAAACCAAACTACATCAAAGGGTGAGTGAATTGTGATGTGGTCGAGCAGACATCACGTCAATCGGACGTGCCGTGTGCCCGCAGTGACCTGGAACGCCGTTCTGGTGTCATAAACGGCCAAAACGGGCGTCAAACGGTCAAACTCATAGGGGACAACATCGAATTGACTTGAAATCACAGGTCAATAACCCAATTATTATTCATGACGTGCAAGCGTAGACGGAACATCAATCAGACCTGTGGTCTGCGTCATAGGGCTCATTATGCATTCTTTAAGTGTTACGCACGCTTGATAAACGCGCGTGGGGGGGGGGGGGGGTCCAAACGGGCCGAACAATATCTGAATGGCCTGAAATCAGACGAAATCAAAGGGTGAGTGAATTGTGATGTGTTCGAGTAGACGAAACATCAATCAGACGTGTCGTGTGCCCGCAGTGACCGGGAACGCCGTTCTGGTGTCATAAACGGCCAAAACGGGCATCTAACGGTCAAAATCATAGAAGATAACATCGGATTGACCTGAAATCATAGGACAAAAATCCAATTATTATTCTCGACGTACACGCGCAGACGGAACGTCAATCGGACGTGCGGTCTGCGCCATAGGGCTCATTATGCGTTCTTTAAGTGTTGTGCGCGCTTGATAAATGCGCGTGGGGGGTGGGGGGTCCAAATGGGCCGAACGAAGTCTGAATGGACTCAAATTAGACGACATAAAAGGGTGAGTGAATTTTGATGTGGTCGAGCAGACGACACGTCAATCGGACGTGCCGTGTGCCCGCGGTGACCGGGAACGCTGTTCTGGTGTGATAAACGGCCAAAGCAGGCGTCTAACAGTAAAAAACAAAGTAGACGACATCAGATTGACCTGAAATCATAGGACAACAATAAAATTATTATTCGCGACGTGGAAGCATAGACAGAACGTCAATTCGATGTGTGGTCTACGCCATAAGGCTCATTATGGGTTCTTTAAGTGTTGCGCGCGCTTGATAAACGCGCGTGGGGGTCCAAACGGGCCGAACGAAGTCTGAATGACCTGAAATCAGATGACCTCAAAGGATGATTGAATTTTGATGTGGTTGAGTAAACGAAACATCAATTGGACGTTCCGTGTGACCTTAGTGACCGGGAACGCCGTTCTGGTGTCATAAATGGCCAAAACGGGCATCTAATGGTCAAACTCATAGCGGACGACATCGGATTGACCTAAAATCACAAGAAAACAATAAAATTATTATTCGCGATGTGCACGCGCAGAAGGACCGTCAATCGGACGTGTGGTCTGCGCATTAGGGCTCATTATGCGTTCTTTAAGTGTTGCGCGCACTTGATAAACGCGCGTGGGGGGGGGGGGGTCCAAACGGGCCGAATGAAATCCGAATGGCCTGAAATCAGACGACATCAAAGGATGAGTCAATTGTGATGTGTTCGAGTAGACAACATGTCAATCGGACGTGTCGTGTGCCCGCGGTGACCGGGAATGCCGTTCTGGTGTCATAAACGGCCAAAACGGGCTTCTAACGGTCACACTCATAGTGGACGACATCGGATTGACCTGAAATCATAGGATAATAATACAATTATTATTCTCGATGGGAACTCGTAGACGGAACGTCAATCGGACGTGCGGTCTGCGCCGTAGGGCTCATTATGCGTTCTTTAAGTGTTACGCGTGCTTGATAAACGCGTGTGGGGGTCCAAACGGGCCGAACGAAGTCCGAATGACCTGAAATCAGATGACATAAAAGGGTAAGTGAATTGTGATGTGGTCGAGTAGATGTCACATCAATCGGACGTGCCGTGTGCCCGCGGTGACTGGGAACGCCGTTCTGGTGTCATAAACGGCCAAAACGGGCATCTAACGGCCAAACTCATAGAGGACGACATCGGATTGACCTGAAATCATAGGACAACAATCCAATTATTATTTTCGATTTGCACGTGCATAGGGTACGTCAATCAGATGTGCGGTCTGCGCCGTAGGGCTCATTATGTGTTCTTTAAGTGTTGCGCGCGCTTGATAAACGCGCGTGGGGGGGGGGGTCCAAACGGGCCGAACGAAGTCCAAATGGTCTGAAATCAGACGACATAAAAGGGTGAGTGAATTTTCATGTGGTCGAGTATACGGCACGTCAATCGGACGTGCTGTGTGCCCGCGGTGACCGGGAACGCTGTTCTGGTGTCAAAAACGGCCAAAACGGGCGTCTAACGGTCAAACTCATAGCGGACGACATTGGATTGATCTGAAATCATAGGAAAACAATCCAATTTTTATTCGTGACATTCAAGCGTAGACGAAACTTCAATCGAACGTGTGGTATGCGCCATATGGCTCATTATGCGTTCGTTAAGTGTTGTGCGCGCTTGATAAACGCTCGTGGGGGGGTCCAAACGGGCCGAACGAAGTCCGAATGGCCTAAAATCAGACGAAGTCAAAGGGTGAGGGAATTCTGATGTGGTCAAGTATACGACACGTCAATCGGACGTGCCGTGTGCCCCCAGTGACCGGGAACGCCGTTCTGGTGTCATAAACGGCCAAAACGGGCTTCTAACGGTCAAACTCATAGCGGATGACATCGGATTGACCTAAAATCACAGGAAAACAATCCAATTATTATTCGCGATGTGCACGCACAGAAGACATGTCAATCGGACGTGCGGTCTGTGCCGTAGGGCTCATTATGCGTTCTTTAAGTGTTACGCGCACTTGACAAACGCGCGTGGGGGGGTCCAAATGGGCCGAACGAAGTCCAAATGACCTGAAATCAGACGATATCAAATGGTGAGTGAATTGTGATATGGTCGAGTAGAAGGAACTTCAATCGGACGTGCCGTGTGCCCGCGGTGACCGGGAACGCCGTTCTGGTGTCAAAAACGGCCAAAACGGGCGTCTAACGGTCAAACTCATAGCGGCCGACATCAGATTGACCTAAAATCACAGGACAACAATCTAATTAGAATAATAGAATTAATGATTTTAAAATTTTAAAACGGTAATCAAAATTATGAATATTATTTTGAAAATAAAATACTTTAGATCTGTTACAGTAAGTTTGAACTTAAATATGTTAATTTGTTTTTTAGGTTTTATTCGGTACTAATTTTGTTATTAAATCTTGTTATGCAGTTATATGTGATTATGGATGCAGAGCTTGGAAGATGACAGCCGAGATATATTTGGGTATATATTAATGTATAATTGATTTTTTTTTTAAAAAATTAAAATTTTATAGGGGCCGCCAAATGGCAGCCGATATAGGTCTGGGCTTTAGCGGCCGCCAATTGGCTGCCACTAAAGTCTACCCCGGCTTGTCTACAGCGTCCGCCAAATGGCGGTCGCTGATAGCAACAGCTACGGGGCAAAAGCGGTCGCCATTTGGCGGACGCTAGGCGGCCACTATAGACCTTTAGCAACGGCTTTTGGCGACCGCTAAAGGTCATTCTTGTACTAGTGGTTGTGCTTTATATTACGGATTACATGGAGATAGTGAATAGATAAATAATGCTTGAACATGACATATCAGAAGCTATGAGAAGAAAAGGTATGTTGATACCCATGGGAAATAGTGGGAACTCTAATGATAGGAGAAAGTGGAAGACGGAAACCTATTTCTAAGGTGGGAGCATCAATAAAAATCGAATGGCTAGATTGATGAATCTTCCTCCAAAACCAAAGACCATCTTTGATGTTTTCAATGTGTTTGATTTTCCCAAATAAAGAGTTAGTGTACGACAACACCTATAGCATGCCATAATTTCAAAAATATGAGACATTTTTATAACTATTGTCCATGTGCTATGCGGTCGAGTGTTCGGGACACTTCTCAAGTGTTTCAGACATTGTATGCTTCAACAGGAAAAGGGTAATAGAATACCTATCATAATAAGAATAGAGCTATCCATGTTTATTCCAATAATACCATGACTCCTTGGGCTGTACAATCTCAAAATAGAAACAAGGATTAAAATGTAGTGTTGAATCAATTATATGAATTTTAATAGGTTATTATGGATGATCATATAGAAACATATACAGTGCGAGGTACAATTAATTTAAGTCTATCCATATGTAAGTATTTTATGATATGGGTGCATCCAATTCCTTTATTTCCTCTCGTGTTATTGATTTTCTATGTTTAAAGTTTGATATGATTCCTTTTATGATAAAACTAAAAACTACACTTAGTTAAAGAGGGTGTCGAGCATTTGTGTGTAGAACATATTCTATAATCGTTGATAGAGCCGAGCTGAAATCAGATTTCTATTTTCTTGAGATGGATATATTTGATATAATACTAGGTATGGATTGGCTGAAAATGTACAAAGCTCACATTGACTTTGATACCATAAGGGTCATTTTTACAAATGAATATGGCATCGATCATGTCTTTTGTGGAGAATAGAATGAAAAGGTCAGTGCAGCGGGATTTTCAGAACTAGTAGTTGGAACAATCTCTTACCAGTTGGTAGTGATTGATAAGTTTCTACATGTGTTTCTAGAAAACATATCAGGGTTTTCACCTATGATATATATTTTTTATGATTGATCTCCTCCTAGGGTCCATTCCTATATCACTTCCATCTTATTGGATGGAACTAATAGAGTTAAAGGAGCAGAAATTATAGGTATAAAAGTTGGAAAGAAAAGGGTTTATTTAGCCTAGCACATATCAGTGGGCATCATCGGTCTTGTTTGTGAAAAAATAGGATGTAAATTTAAGGTTGTGTGTAGAGAATTTTAATATTAACTAAGTAATGATAAATAATAGATATCAACTTCCACACATTGATGATCTATTAAATCAATTGAGGGAAGCTTAGTGGTTCTCTAAAATTGACTTGCGATCAGGATATAACCTATTGAGAGTCTGGAAGGAGGATAGTTTGAAGAAGATTTTCAGAAGTAGATTTGGACATTATGAATATGTGGTAATGCATTTGGGACTTAATAATGAACTATTGGTCTTTATGGAATTTATGAATTAGATATTTTAGTGATATCTAGATTCTTTTTTGGTGGTGTTTATAGATGACATATTATGGTATTCAAGGACAATATATGAGCATGAGAAACACTTGGAGATAATATTGGAAATCTTAAGAGACCATCAATTGTATTAAAAATCATCTAAGTGTGTTTTTTGGATAAAATAGGTACATTTCCTTGGATATGTAATTTATAAATAAGGTGTTTTTGCAGATCCAAAAATTATTGAGGCTATAATCCCTTGGAAACTGCTGAAGAATGTCTTTGAGATATGAAGTTTCCTTGCTCTAACAAGTTATTAATGACACTTTTTACGTGACTTTTCATGGATAAAATCAATAATGATAGCTTTGAAAAAGAATAATTTTCCATTTCAACTGGACAATGAATTCCATAAGAATTTTCACAAACATAAAGTTTGACTTACATCAGTACCAATCTAGATTTTTCTAGAATCTATAAAAGGGTATGTGGTGTATGGTGATGCTTCAAGATCTAGGTTGGGATTTTCTCTTGAATGGAGACTATGGTGGTGTGTATGGATCAAGGTAGTTAAGGGTGAATGAGAAGAACTATCCAAGAGATGATTTGGAGTTAGATGTAGTCATTCATGCTTTAAAGTATTGGTGTCATTACCTCTTTGATGAGAAATTTACTATGTTTACAGATCATAAGAGATTAAAACATATTTTCTCACAATGGGATTTGAACCTAAGATAAATGATATGGATGGAGTATCTCTAAATGACTGAATTTGAAATGATGTATACACTGGGTAAGGGAAATTCGGTGGCCGATGCATTAAGTGGAAATTCATATACTCAGTTAGGAAAAGAAGCTTTAGGTGAGTGGTAGTTTATGTCAGTCCTAGCCAAATTGCATATGGAATGTGAAGACCGAGTTTATATTTTAATTTTCTTCCAAGTTTTGGTGGTTCCTTATTTGTTAAATATGGTTAAAGAGGCACAAAAGTCTGATTCGAAATGTGTTGTGATGAGTTCAAAACTCAGTGCTGGGGTGACTATTGAGGGATTAAAGCTAGATGCAAGTTTAGTGTAGTGGTTTAGAAATTAGATGGTCTTACTTATATCTTGTAATAAACAAATCATTAATTCTTACCACCATTCAAGATGGGATGTTTATCTGGGAATACAGAAGATGTATAAGGTTTTGAAAGCACAATTTTGGTGGATAAACCTGAAATGGAAGGTGGATGCGTTTGTTTCAAGGTGGTTAACCTGTCAACAAGTTAAGGAAGTGCATAAGTGACCAGAAAGTATGTTGTAGTCTTTACCTATCCCTATTTGGAAATTTGATTAGATTACTATTGATTTTATTATAGGTCTCCCAAGAATAGTTTGGAAACATTATGCCATATGGGTGATAGTAAATCATCTCACAAATTCAGTACATTTAATCCCTATTTATGATTCTTATATGGTGGAGTACTTTTCCAAAATCTATATCTTATAAGTGATAAAGAGGAATGACATACCATTTTTGATCATATAGGATAGAGATCTGAGTTTTACATCTCATTTCTATAAATCCTTAGAGAAATCCCTTGGGACTCAATTGACTATGAGTATGACGTATCATCTTTAGATGGATAGACAATCAGAATGGATGATACAAACATTGGAATACATGTTTCGAGCTTATGTAATGGATTTTTTTGTCTCATGAGAAGAGAATATTCCATTAGTAGAGTTCTCATGTAAAAAAAACTGTTAAGCCTTGATACATATGGCTCCTTTTAAATCCTTTTACGGGAATCCTTTTTATTCTAAAATTTTTTGGGTGGAAACCGGTGAGACTTCACAAGTTTGGCTGATCCTTGTCCAAGAAACAATGGATAATATTAATTTAATCAGGAAACTAATTGAGATGGATCAGAGTCATCAGAAATCATATCCGGGTCATTGTCGATGATTGTTGTCATTTGAAGTGAGTTATCATGTGTTCTTGAAGATCTCTCCAAGTCTTGGACATCGTCATTTTGGAAAGTAAGGTAAGTTATATCATCTATAAATAGGCTTTTTTGAGATACTAGAATGGGTTGGAGAAGTGGAATATTGGATGGCCTTTCCACAATGGTTTATTCCGATGTATAATGTGTTTCATGTATTTCAATTGAAAAAGTCTAATCCAAATCCTGACCATGTGATTTGATGGGATCATGTCTAACTATATTTGGATGCTTCATTGGTATATATATTGGTGTATATTTTGGATAGGCAAGAGAAAGTCTTGCATGGGAAAATAATGGATCTATTGTGGGTTTTTTGGAAACATTGTTAGATATTTGAAGAAACCAATGAATAGGAGAAAGAAATGAAATAGAAATGGCCAGAACTCTATCAAGGCACTAATAGTTTTCTAATTTCCAGGGATGGAAAGGACAATGGTGGAAAGAATTTAGTACCCTGGGTTTTAAGTAACCCTATACTTATAATTTTTATGTATGTAAAGTATATGGGTGAAGTTTGGGATATTTTGGAGAACTTTTGGGGTGTTTTTGGGGACTTTCTATAGGTTCACAGTTGGTTCACAGATTGGGTAAACTGTAAAATACCTACCTGAAACTGTGCACAACGAAATAGGGGCTGAATAAAAGGTGTATAGGTGAAGTACAATTTTCCTAAGCCTTGTGAAATCCATGGATAAACTGCAATGTGTCGAGCATTTGTTTAACAATGTGCTTTGTCACAGTTTGTGCACAATTTGGTAACCATACGAGCCAACAATGTGATGTCTCTCTAAAAGATGATGCAAGATCATGGTTAGCACATGATTTTCCTAACTGTGAAACTAAACCATGTGCATGTCAAAATTTTGATCCTTAAATTTATAATCTAATTGTTTTCACCTCTAAGTTCTTTTTCCCCCAAAATGGACCTAAATCAGGATTTTTCAATCTCAAAGGTTTTAGAATCTCTTTCCATTGAATTAGAAGTAATAAGGAGCCATTTGTTGGTGTTTTGAAGCTTGATCTTCCTGATAAGTGATCGTTCATAGTTTTTCTTGGTGCCTTTGCTTGGATCTGCTTCTATATCCGTCTATTTTCCTTAGATCTACATTTGATGTGGTTAGATATAAGATATTTTATTAAAAATATTAATATATTTGGCTTGGTTTATGATTGGGGAAGATATGTAAGGTGGGTTCGTGGCAATTTAACCCTATTTTGGGACGTTCTTCGTGTCTTCCTTCATTTTCATCGTAATATCTGAGGTAGATGGCTTCACACTCGACTCATCTATTTAGAATATGAATGATTCATTTCAAATTTATTATTTTTTGTGAAATTTATTGTGAATTTTTTGTATAATGATTGTTCAAAACCCTCTTGAGTGACGGTTTGTGAAAACCTGAAAATTGGTTTTTTTCTATAGAAAGTGCATTGGTTATTAGTTTTAAAATGTTGATTATAAAAAATGGATTTTTTGGAATTATGGTAAATGGATTAAAAAAAATTCAATAAAAGGGATGATTTTATTGAAATTAATTGGCATGGTTTTTTTGAATTTTTTTGTTTGAAGGTTTTAAATAAAAGAACAATTTTATTGAAATGGATGAAATGGTTGTTTTGGCATTGGTTTAACATCATGGTTGTGGGAGTTCATGTGCATATGGGAAAGATAAGGGTAATGAATCTCCCCCATTATTAGTTGTATGGATAAGTGTCAAGGCTCTCCCTTGTTAAAATAGTTCATTATGTGATGGCTTAGTGAAAGGATGACTCACCACTAGCAAGTATAGGGAGGTCCAGGTTACATACATGTTTGGTGGGTGGATGTGTGGAATGGAATTTATTATGTCAAACGAAAAATTATTATATTGTTTTGGAACATTGTTTGGTCACGTTTCATAGAAATTATGGCTATTATGGGAAAACTATTTTATTGGAAGTTGTTTATATTTTGATATAATTATTTTAGAAATTGTTTTATATAAATGTCACTAACATGTTTTATCCTAGTGGAGTGAGTAGAGAATCTATTGGGAAAAATAAACTAACTTTCATTACTTACCCATACTTTGGAACTTTGTGACTTTTTCAGATGTTGTTTATTGACACATAGGAAAAGCTAAATTATCACACATCTTTAGTAGTACTTTATGATACTTGGGCTAGTTTTTGGAGATAGATCATGGAGAATGCTTGGATCTTGGATTTTTCATTGGTTGTATTTGAGTTTTTTTGTTCTTATAGTATTCCATTGTTTACTTTGATATTGTACTATTCTTTTGTGGTATTGGGTTTTAGTTTCATTTTGATAAATGAAATACTTTAGTTTTATTTCATTTTTATCATGCATCATGTAGTGTCTTATTTGGATAGTGTTTTTTAGTTTGTTTCTTATCTTCAAAGGTAAAATCATCCCCAAAATTGTAAATTTATCCCTTGATATTTATTTCCAACCTTTGGAATCTTGAGGATGTCACTTAAGGCCAAGTAGTATCCTTCCACATTTTCAAGCCAATGATAAGTATATGGATGTTACATTTTTTTACACTTAAAAGCCTTGTGTCTTGTCTAATTTAGGACCAATTCCCTTCCAAAGACTCATCCATATGTCCAAGAACTTATCATCTCACCAAAAGGCCAAAACTGAGTTCCTTAAGGAGGTTCTAAAGGAGAATAATTAAAGAGGTGAAATCCTTTTTCATTTTATTTTATTTTATTTTCAATTTATTTTATTTTCTTATTATCTACTCACATACCTTCATATAAGTGAAATGATAACTCCAGTATATTTCATACACTATAATGTTATTATGTTAATGTAATACCTATCATAAAATCCCTCCTCTTCTCCTCTATTTCTAAAAAATGAAAGCATCATTTGTGATGTTTTGATTTACCATCCTCACGGATGATGTGTATTAATTTTCTATTACCACCTTCCATGATGGTCATAAAATCATTATTACGATTAAAAAATATTTTATTATACATATTATAAGTTATTCAATGTTCTATAACCAATATATAAACATTATATTGAATAAAATGATATAATTTTATTATGGTCGTAAAAAATGACAAAATAAATTAAATCATTTCTATTAATGTTTTATCTAATGATTCATCCTAATGTTATATAAAAATTATATATAGTATCATTCAAAATTATAGAGACATATTAATACCATTTCATTCACTTTTGGGGTTTTTATTCTATTCTATAAGAAAATCCAAAATTAACCGACCATTGATACCATGAAATAAATGCACCCAAAACAATGAAAATTAGAAAATAATGTTAATAAATGTGTGGAAAGATGTTATAATAAGATAATATAAGTAATTATAAATATAAATATGGATTTTTTAAATATTAATAACTCTATTTAAATGATTATATAGGAGGCTTGAACATTTTTTATGTAAGATCAACCTGAGGTAAGGGACTTTTATAAAAAAATCATCTTTTAAATTTCTATTTTTAAAAAATTCAAATGGAATATTTTTATGATGAAATTATTTTTATTTTATGGTTATTGGGAATTTTTTATGACTAAGTGTGAGACCTATATATCCCTTCAATGCATTGTTTATGTTTATGTTTAAAGTTGATCGTATTTGTTATTCCAAGTGTAACTGTGATGGTTACACTATAAGGTAGCCATGAGGGATACATTATAAGGTAACCATGAGGGTTACAAATCAAATGGTAGTTGTGAGGGTTAAAATATGATGTAATTAATTCCATAATTTACCTATATGGTTTTATTTTTATTATATATTTTTTATAGAAATCTCATGTTTTCATAAAGTAAGTATATGATTCTTTACTGGTGAGATGTATATCTTTCGAAAATGATTTTATATGTTTATAAGTATTCATAGACTAATGTTTTATTTCTTTATTTTCATGTCCCTTATTGAGATCTTTGTGCTCATTAAAAGTTTTAAAATGGTTTTTATATGTTTAAAGGATGGGTAAGAAAAAAAGAAGCAAATTTGGATAATGTTCGTGTCCTATTAAAAACTTTTGTATTATAGAAGAAATGGAAATTGTTTTAGTGTTATCCAATTTCTATTATTATGGGTTGTTATGTATGAATTATGTACTAATTCTCTGAAAATCCTAAATGAAAATATATTTGGTAATTTAATAATTTTATTTTAGTTAAATTAACTAGATTATGAAATGTTTAAAATTGAGTCCTTATAGTGAATGAAAATATTGCAAAGAATATAATGTTGAAGTGAGGATTAATAATTGAATTGATTATGTGTATAAAATTTAGATCCATATAAAACTATACTAAATAAAAAATTATATATTCAAAATTAGTTACACACATAATCTTATAATGACAAAGACAATGAATAAGTAATATAACACAATGAAAAGAAATTGACTTATAAAATTCTTTACCACTTTGAAACTTTTAAGTCGAAATAAATTTGGATAAAATAATTCAAATTTAAAAATAAAATACCATGATTTTTTAATTAATCATTAAATTACATGTAAAAGTGAAATTATACACACCATATAAAAGAAAATAGGTTCATAACATTACAATTTTCTTTAATTGGAATAAATTTAGAAAAAGTCCCTTACCACACACTTTCTTTTAGTTGAGTGTGATTTAACCTTCTATATAGTGGTTTAAATAATTATATTAATTTATAAAAGAATAAAATTTATATTTATAATATCATATATGATCGTATTATAACATTTTACCACCCATTTACTTGTAATATTTTATTTTCAACCGTTTGGGTGTTAATTGCCTTATTTTCTCAATCATGCTTTGTCATGAATGTTTTTGTTCTTATAAATATTATATGGTTTCATTATCTCCAGAATTATATTAATGTTATAAATTTAATATTTGTTCACTAGATACATTTTAATAATCATTATTTATATTTGGACATGGAAAATGGATCACATCGTTTTGTGGAGACGGTAGACCATACGTACGCATGAGCGACGTTACTATTTCCTTAATGGGTGAAAGGGTAAGAAAGTGGGTGATATATTAATTTTATAGAATAAATATAAATTAATTTTTATCACATATATTCACTAAATTTATCCTTATTAGTTTACATGTAAAATATAATGGAAAAACGAATCGCATCGCTTCACGAGGTAGTAATCCTCAGTACACAAGACTGACGTTATCATATTTTAAATAGAATGGAAGTAAGAAGGTATATGTGATATTATAATCTAAAAGGTATATTAACACCATAAATATCATATAAATGTTTTAAATCCATCATTATATCCACCCATAAAATATGGAAATGGAAAACAAATTACATCGGTTCACTAGGCGGTAGTTTGCTTTACACCTAATTGATGATTTTATTTCCCATGTGATAGAGGAAAATGAAGATATATATATTATTATATGAACATAATAAAATATAATTATATTAGAGATAATTTTTTTATTATATTTAATATTTGAAGTCATAATTTGTTCTATAAAAATAATAAATAAAATGAAAAATATTTGTTAAGATAATTACCCTCTCAAAGATAAAACTCCTTTAGATATCCTCTTAAGGACCCTAAGGTTGGTGTTTTGGGAAGAAAAGAATCATTAAACTGTGTATAAGAATGTTTGAGAGGAATTTTGGAATTGTATGATTGAGAAAAATGTATTTTTATTTGTGGATAAGTGAAGGGAGTGAGTTCACTTTTATTGGTGGGGAAATGGAACCCTCTTCGATTACTTTGACATTTCCCCAATAAATCCAAAATGATAATTTCATTCCAAATAAAAATGATTTAAAATAATAATAAATTAAAATTTGGGAGGTCTAAGGTCAAAATATTTCTACTAAATAATATTTTGAAAAATTGGTAGGTCATTTTAACCTTTTTTATCTTAGTTTACCCCCCCCCCGATAAACCATTTTTTACCTTAACCACAGTAATGATTTTTCCCTGTTTTTGCTATTAATTTTGTTAAAAAATTAATTTGATGTTGTAAGATAATAAAAATTACTTAGATTTTAAATATATAATCCATTTTTTAAAATTCAATTTACAGAAGTTAAATAATTCAATTCAAAATTACACCTGTAGACGTGACGAAAAATAGGGTTTCCAAAGTGATGATTATCATAAGTATAGAAGTATTTAATAGAAAAATTCATTATGAAATTTATTTTATTGAAAACAATAATTTAAATTATATTATAATTGAACTTTTTTAATTCAAAAAAATAAAATATAATTTAACATTCTAAATTATATAAAAAATGGCAGTTTTCAATAAAAATCAGTGTTTTTCACTATTCATCAAAAAATGAAACTTTTAATAAAAATCCCAAAATTTCACCATAATATAATATTTATATACTAATTTAAAAGTTTAATATTATTTTCTAAAATAAATTTTCTAAAATTGATAAAATTAATTTTTAATTATGTGTCCAAAGTGCGAATAAACAGTCTTTTAAAAGAAAAAAAATACACTTTTTCATAAAATTTTCCTTTAAATGATTCTTATTTTATTTATAATTAATAGATAATCCCATTTTTCATCAAATAGTTATAAATATTCATACTCTCCAATTTAATTAATAGGTTATAATGATGTACAATATTACTATTCATTTAGACATGGGGTTGGGTGTTCCGTAAGCTATCAAAGAGATTAACTTTAAAGAAATGTATTTTGCGGGTTGTTTAAGGTCAATGTTTCATATAAAATATTCTATAAAATAAAATTTTATTACTTTATAATTTATTTATTTTACAAATTTAATTGGTAATATATAATAAATAATATTCAGAATCTATAATGGTGAAAATGTCATTTTTCGACTAAAGTGGGTTTTTATACACATTATCTATTTTAATTTAAAATTTAATATTATATTATTTAGAAATTTAATTTAATTAAATGTATGATAAATTTATTTCCATTACATTTAAATTTTATAATATGGGTTGTCTTATATTTATAATAGAACATAAAACCACTTAGTTAAAAACTAGTTACCTAGTTTAAAAGTAAAAGACTAAAATGTAAAAACATAATTGTAAAAACCATATAAAATCTATAAAACATGAGTGGAAACACTTTTTTGATACCTTATCATCATAAAAAGATATAAAACACCATTATTTTTAGTCTTTAGATCCATTGACCTTGTAATAGTGTTATGGAATTATTAAATTATAAAGTGTGTTTCCAAAAAGTTTCATTTTCTTCTCTTATAAAAGGGGATCACTTAAACCCTTTCAAATATAAACCTACCATTAAAATTAATCCTTAAAAATAATAAATTTAACTCTACCCAAAACCATATCCCACAAACATAATCGAATTTCTACTCATAATTATCAAATTCCATTCAAATTTAAGGGGACTTTCAAAGGATGATCAAGTCTCCAATGTAAGTGTAATCTCCTTCTTATGTTCTTTATATTTTTCATACTCTTCCAAATATATTATAACATTTAAAATATAATTAATTAAGTATCATTATGAAAATAATATGTTTATATTTTAATGGTACAACCCTTATTTTTTTATTTCCATCCACTTAGAAAAACAATAGAGCGTCAATCGTGTCTTTGCGTAGACTTCCACCTCTACAAAGAATCATTTCTATCATTTTTATTATAGTTTTTAATTAATTATAAAAACATATTTAAATATGGTTCAAAATCATAAAAATAAAAAAAATCATTATAATTTTGTTATAATGATATTATTTCAAAATAAAGAACTCCTTAACCATATTTACCAATCGAGTTAAAGCATGTTCAACTTTGTGTTGGTTTGACCACCCAAATGAATGATACTATAAATATATATTATGGATGAATATTGGAAAATTAATACTAATATTATTATAATAAAATAATCAAATAATTATAGGTATATGTTTTTGGAAATAATATATTAATTACTTATTATTAAAGTGTATTTTTTTAGCTAAAAATCACCTAAATAAGCCGACACTATTTTCTTTTTCATGCAGCAGAACTCAAACACTTATGTAATGATATGAGATAATTATAAATCAATACAATATATATATTGTAGTATCTTATATGATATATTAATTATTAAAATAATGGTAAAGTATTGGTAATTAAATCAAAACTATTAAAAATGTGGAAATAAGTTAATGTTATTAAATCCCAATGGTCATAATACACCAAAAATATTTATATCCAAGATAAAAAATTATAATAACGATTATAAAAGGGAAATATTTATGTTCAAGTTTATGAAATATGATATTATTTTCGTTATTATTATTTTACAAGAGGTTAGAGTGTGATCAACTAAGCAATGAAACAAGGTAAGTGATTTCATCTCAATTTCTCTTCATTGAGACATAAGCACTTATTTATAAACAAATTTTTATTCAAGTGGTGCGTATAGTACCTATTTAATATAAAATACAATTAATTATCTTTTCTTCATGGTATTTTAATTTTAATTCCATTATTTAAATTTTAAGGGGTTTTTGATTAAATGTTTACCCAGGTCATAAGGGATTCATCACAAAACTTTCTTCTATGAAACACATGTCCATTTATGCACCTATTTTATTGTAAATTGTGTGTTTAGGAAAAATTTAATATATAATACAATGATTTTTTTTATTAATTTTATTTGAACTTCAACGTCAATTCTTCTCTCCTTCAAGGTATTTTATTAGAATTTATTTTAAGTCATGAGGGTTTTCCTCTCAAATTTCTCTCTTTGGGACATGTTTTTTATTATGCACCAAATTATATTTATGTATTGTATATATTTTCTATTTGACATATTATATCATGAATTAAATTCTATTCATGTTAATTTATGTTTAGTTTTAATCTCTCTCTTTCACAAGGAATTTATTTAAATTCTTCTCGAAATTTTAAGTTGTTTTTGGGACTTAAATCCTTTATTGGGTCATAATCACTCCTTTTTTATTACAACCAATAAATATTGATCTATTATAACCTATGTTGATTTTATGTTTTATTTCTACCTTATTTTTTGGGAAAATAATGTTCCATTGAAAATTCTTCTTCCTTCAATATTTTATTATTTCTTGAAAATGAACATATATAATTCTCATTTCATTTAAGGATTTTTTCTTATATGCCCATGTTTTCAATTCTAGCCAATGTTATAATTATCCTTGTAGAAACTGAAGAAAAATTTAAATATAACGACCCTTTTATTCTTCTTTACTCATTATAAAAAATAGATTAGTTATCCTCTTAACGATCTGGGTTTTCACGAAGGTTGTTTCAAATTCATCATAAAGATTTTCAATCCTTTGAAAATAAAAAGTTTTATCATAAAATCCTCTTTTAATTTTTAAAACCATTATATATTTACAAGTAAAATTTATTTATAAATTTTTTTAATGTTTTCCAAAGTCCTCTCTTTCACATCATATTTTTTTTATACTTTAATGTCTTAAAAGGTTTTGTGATCACGTTTACATTTTCACTTCTACCACCCTCCTTGGGATATCTTCCATTGTCATACTCCAACCTTAATTTATTAAATATTTTGGGTTGTTTAATAATATTTAGTCTCATTATTGGGTTTCATCCCGAACTGGGATAAATTTTAAAATTTCTATTTTTCTAGTATAGGTGGACAATTAGTGCCTGGTTGGTAAAAACTGTGTGCAAAACCGTGAAAGTACGCTAGTGATCTTTACAAAGACAGCCACACTACTAATGAAAGGGTTTTTTAACCATCTACCCTAATCATATGAGGTTCCTTAGGATTCTAGTATGGGGTGTAAGGTTTGACCAACCATGCATCCCAAACCATGTACAATATCTAGTTCTTATAAAAAAATTAAATAGTAATAATTATAATACCAATTAAATCCCCCTTCCCATTTACCCTCTCCCACTCAACATTCTCAACCCACATGAAATTTTTTATTGCATGTTCCATGGCTTCCTACAACCTCCTTTCCGTGCTATTTTCTCCTCCAATTTAGGGTACAATCTCATCTGGTTCAACATCCTCCTCCTGTACTCTCTACTTATTCTATTTTCTTTGTGATTTTATATCTCCCCCATATAGTGGGAGTGGCCCATATAAACTATAACCTGATTTTGGGTATTTTTTAATCGATTATTGGTGCCTTGGGTTTGTGAGACCCATTAAGGTCGATTATTTTCATGACCGTTGAAGGTAGTGAGTTCTCCATTAGTTTTGGATAGGTTTCTTTCTTTCTTATTATTTATCCTAATTTTAATTATGTATTTTGTAATTTTTTGGGTTCCTCTTGGTTTTATAGGGAACCTTAGACCTTCTTGAGAAATATTTTGGTAGTTTTTGGTGAAGGAGAACCCATTTTGAGGTAGGATATCCTATATTTGATCCTTTAAAATAAAAATTGTAATTACTAGATTGTTTTATAGGATTTTTTCATTATATCATATTGTAAATATATTATAGAAAATGGTTTTTATTATTGCAGTGGGTTTTATTTTTGTTTTTCATAATTTACCTAAGATTCTTAAATTGATTTATTTTACTAAAATATGTGTTAAACTTGTATTGAAATGTCAATCATATTGGCTTCTTGATTAGATTTTTAAATGGTTTATATTTTTTAAATTAAAGATGAAAATGTTATTTTAGTCTCTTAGCCAGTTTTTTCATAAAGGCCTCATGGAATAATTGGTTTCCAAATAACATATAAATGGTTTCTAAATCTCTATCTTTATTTTAAAATTGTCTTATACACATTTACATATATAGACAAATATATATGGATGTCCTATTTGTAATCATTCTCACAAAGATGGATACATATATATATTGGTACAAGGGGTATTTATATATATATTAAGATGCCTATGTTTTTTAGTGTAAAAGTATTTTTAGAGCGTGGAATTTAGGGTTTAAAAGTAGTTTTCTAAGTGATCGATGTTTTTTAAAATGTTAAGGCATAGTTTCCCCATTGAAATATTTTTTGAAAAAATTAATACCCCTTTGTAGGCATGTCCATTGGTTTTGAAGTAGATATGGGTTTTTAATGGGGGGAAATGTATGATGTGTGATCGACATAGGGGGCTTTTATACTACCTATTTTCTGAAAAAGGAAAAGGTTCGGTGCTAAAAAGAGAGTTTAGAGGTGATAAATAGAGTCGATTATTGTGGTACAAATATTATATTATATTTATATATTTTATATTAGAAAAGTCATATCCAATAATTTTTCATGTAATCCTTAAAATCATAATTAGAGTTGAGAGATAATTTTTATTTATTCTTGATTGGATTGATTGGATCCCCATGGTAGGGAAAGGCCAGGTGGGTTATGCCACCGGTGAGTCTAGTTGAGAGTAGTTGGGTTAGTTGTTACTATATATCACATTGATAGGATGTCATATGGTTTTCAACCGAGTATATATTGTATATATTAACATGATGTTTATGTATATCCCATGATGACCATTTTACCTATATCCTTCTTTATTCTATTTTATCACATATTTATAAAATTATTTCAACTATTATGATCTTTTGGGAAACCCCTATTCCATAACATGTTTCAAATGTATAATTATTTCCCATGTTTATTGGTATTCTTACAAAGTACATCACACTATTATAAAATTCTATTGAAACACTTATTTTATCTTGTTTTTCACCATATGAACTAGATTTTTTAAAATGTATAATTCTTTGGAAATGGATTTGAAAATAAAAAGAGAATTGTTCTTTCTAATGTACCATCTTAATATTTGTTAAAAAAGTAAAGAAGAACCTTATTTTATAAATTTATATTTTCAAACTAATATGAAATGGTTTTCTATTTAATGGTAAGGATTATAGAGTGGTTTCTCAATTTTACATCCCTACTGAGCTTATTTCTCATTCTTATCTATTATCATTTTAAGTTATTATGCCATCATAAACATTATTCGCACCCCTGGGTTGTTGTGTTTCTTTTATTAAATGGTTACTTGTAGATACACATGGTGGAATGTATGTTTATAGTTTAGTTTCATTTATCACAACAATCACATAGGCCTTTACATATTTCTATAGTTTAAGGGTAGTTATAACAACCGATGGGTGAATAAAATATATCTGGTGGGAATCATTACCTTATAAGAGAGGAATACAAGGGTGGTGAGGATTATTTTTGGAGATTGGGTTGTTTACTACTTTCATATTTAGTTTTTATTTTACTTTTTACTGTGTTTTTTGTTGTTGTAGGATTTCAATGTACGGACAGGCCATGTTGAAAATTTAATTTATTTTAATTTATTTTTTAATAATTATTTATTGTGAAAATGTTTTCTCAAGTGTTTATTCTATGATTCCCAAATACTTTTACCAACCTATGGGGATTAGAAACACACTTTAGACATTTTTGTGATCCAACTTAGGCATTCAATTGAGGTTTAGATCAATATGGTTTGTGATAAAATTATATTAGAGGATTACTTTTTTATTTGGGGTGTTAAAAATGTTGAAGATAAGATTTTTGGGACTCAGTTGGTAAGTATTCTAAGAGCATCATAAACTCATACTCATCCTGAGCCCAAAGTTTCTAGGGTTGTTTTCTGTTTTGTTGTCCTTTTATTATGAGTTAGTTAATTATTTGGTGATTCTGGGATGAAAAATGGGAGTGAACTGGGGGTACTTGGTGTGCTCATAGGTCTAGTAAATCCATGTGGAGTGTGGGTACATATTTCATAAAGAATATAAATTCTCTTTTTAAAGTTGAATATGGTATTCCTAATCCATGCATCCTAGATGTAGATTAACACTACCCCTTATAAAATTAAGCATTTGAATTGTTCATTAATATATTGAATATGGAATGTTGTTTTGTTTTGGGAAAACTTTGAGTTTTATTTTTTAAAATATTTAGTTTAAAATGGTTATTTTTTGGTTTAAAAAGTTGATAAATGTTTTTTCCTAAATTGATTAAAAGAGAAATTCAGTTTTTGAATTTCTATTGAAATTTTTCTTAAATAAATAATTTTTTATTTTTAAATCAGTGAAATTTGATTTAAAATTAATAAGGTGGAGTTTTAATATTTTTTTAATGTTTCATTATGATTATATGTGGTCGTTAAAAAAATAAAAACATGGTTTCAAGGATAAAAAATATGTTTTAAAATTAACAAGATATTTTATAAAATAAATTAGAATAAAATTAATTATTTAGATTCAATAATGATTTTTGATAATGGGTTTGTGAAATTATAAACTGATGTCAAAGTATTATTTTGATCTAATGAAGGATGAATGGCAATTCTTATAATTGGTGGGGTTTATCATTTTCATAAATTCTTATGTGTTTTAAATAATGAGGTTTAGAATTTTAAAATGATTTCTAAAATTATGTTTTCCAGTTTGTTCCTGGGTGTACAATTTTTAAAGGGATATTAAAAAAGGTAAGATTATTGGTTTTGAGGGGATCTCAAAATATATTCTGAATATTTATTTTAAGAATTTAAAATGGGATTTTATTTTTCATTTGTTGTTTTATTTTCTTAATAGTGATGATTATGCTTTGGTTTCTAGAGAGTTTTCATTGTTCCCATGGTTTATCTGATTTAGGGCAGATTTAATTTTAATTTGTATTAATTTTAATTTAATTTTCTTGTTTTTAAAAGCTTTCCCCTTTAAATTTTTTATGGGTTTCAGAAATTTGGTGTCTTATGGTGTTCCCAAGTAGTCTCTCTTGTGGTTAGGGAGTGAAACCTTCCAACTGATGAGCTTACCAAGACCCCATGTAGAGTAGTAAATCCAAATCCCATCCTTGTGAATTGATCTTTTCTTGGGATCCATTGGTTGGTTTTCCCATTTAGGTTCTCCTTGATTCTATCAGTAAAAGTTTGATTTCCTTAGAGATATGTTTCTCTAAAGGATCAATTGTTTCTCAAGGGTTTGATAAGATTATAGCCTAGACATGTGATCTTATTTTTATATGTTTAAAAATTGGAATTCTTGGGTGTGTTAATGGATTACTTGGATGGGTGTTACCCTAATAACATATTGTATCTTATTTTTAACTTTGATTATTCAGTTGGATTCACTAGTGTTTCAATGTTTTAGATATAACACCCCAATTTACTTACCCTCTCACCATTATTTTATGGATAACATTGACTATTCTTGTTTAGACACATATTTTTTGAGGTAATCTTGGATGTGTCTTGTACCCTATCATTGAATTTCCCTTGGTTTTTAGGTAATGTTGGTTTGGTAATTTTAGAGACTAAGATGTTTGGATCTATGGAAATTTTGGGAATTCCCTCAATTGAGTTTCCCAATTATGTTCTTTTAATTTGGATCTTCTCTTGGACAAAGAGATTTCCCTTGGGGTGGACTATCATTACTTGGGGATTTGTTTTAATGGACCCCTTATGGTGGGGAGACCATGTATCAGTCTTGATCTTTCCCCCCACTAAGGGCATTTTCTCTTGTCTTTGGGTTTTATGTGTAATCATACATTTTTTTGGTGTTTATTATTTTGGGGAATTTTTATGATCTGAGTGACTGTTGAGCCTTGGTTATATATAAGGATGGGTGTTTAATAGAAGTTATAATGTTTTGGGGATCCCACCATGTTTTTTATCTCGTTTCTTTGGATGATTTTATTTAAGTTTCCTTGTGGATGCTCTCTTTGGTGAGGGAGTGTTTTGTTATTTAGTTTAGATATTATTTGGGAGATGAGTTGGTTTTATAATTTCATCTTTAGTCATTTTGGTTAGTTTCGCTGTTATCTTCTTGGAATGGTTGTAGTGTTCTGTGGTTTTGGAGAATTGAGTTTCGATTTAGGAGTTCAGATATTGTCATTTCATCTGGTCTTCTGAATTTGTTTAGGATTTCTAGGTGATGAAATAATTAGGGTGGGGAGAATTATAATTCCCCAACCTTAATTTATTAATTATTTTTATTCATTTAATAATATTTATTCTCATTCTTTATTTTTAGTCCAAACCAGATTAATTTAAAAATTTCTATTTTTTCAGCATAATAACACTGTTGGCGCCTAGTTAGTAGAAATGACAAACAAACCATGAGAGTTAATCTAAGATCATTAAAAAGGAATCCACATGGTTGGTGAGAAATTTTCCTAATTTAGAACCCTTACCATGTGAGGTTCTATAATATTCTGGTGTGGGGAGAATAGTTGGTGCACGATTTGACTAACCATGTAGCCTAAACCATTAGCAGTGTCCAGTTCGTATAAAAAAGTGAAATAATAAAAACAACTATAATAAAAACAACGATAATAATAATTAACCCCCTCAACTTCCCCTCCCCATTTACCCTCTCTCACTCAATACACCCACCCCGCTAGGGGATTCCCTTAACACATGCCACACCTTTCTTACAATCTCCTATCCTCGCCATTTTCTCCTCTAATTTTGAGTGTGATCTCCTCAGGTTTGAGTTCCGCCTCATTGACTTGCTTATTATTCTATTTTATTTGTTATTTTTCTTCAACCCTATAGGTGTGAATGAACATATAAACCCTAAACCAATTTTGGTTACTTTATTTATTTATTCTTGATGCTTAGGGTTCATGATTTATGTTAAGTCATGTTCTTTCCATGATCATTGAATGTGGTGAGTTCTTCAATGGGTTCAATTAGTGTTTATTTCATTATTCTACTTTGACCCAATTTTATTTAGTTATTTGATGATTTTTGGGTTTATAATGGTTTTATAGGACTCCATGGACCTTCTTGAGATAGATTTCGGATGCCATTGGTGAAGGAAACCACATTCGAGTTAGGTTACACTATGTCTAAACCTTTAAATTGAAAACTATATTTTTTTATTTTTTTATTTTTTTATTAATTATATTATAAAGAACATATATTATAGAAAATTATTGTAATTGTTGGAGTGGGTTTCATTAATGTTTTTCATAATTTCACTATTTTTCTACCATGGATTTATTTTAATAAAACATGTATTAAAACTGGTTTTCAAAATTCTAGCATCTTTGGTAATAAATTTAATTTCAAAATGGTTTCTATTGTATAAATTGAGGATAAGAATTATTTTCTGGTCTCTCAACTAGTTTTTTCATAAAGGCCTCATGGAAAGATTAGTTTCCAATGAACAAAAAAATGGTTTCTAAAACTCTTTCTTTATTTTATGTTTGTATTACACACACACACAAATATATTTATATATATACATACATCCTCTTTATACAAATTCTCATAAGGATGGTAATATATGTATATTATCATAAGGGGTATTTGTATATATATGAAGGTAAATATGAGTGTAATTGTAAAAGTTGTTTTGGAATATGAAAACTATGGTTTAATAATTGTTTTTAAGTGATCAATGTTTCTTTATAAAATGTTGAAGCCCTGTTGGAGAATTCAAAGGTTTTATGGAAAAATGAAAACAGCTATTTAGGCATGCAACTTGGTTATGGAATTGGGATGGGTTTTTAATGAGGTAAATTATATGATGTAAGCCCAAAATAGGTGCTTGTGTATTGCTTATTTTGTGAAAAAGGAATCTCATAGGTGAGAAAGTGAGATATTTATTGTGGTGTAAAGATTATATTGTATTTATATATATTAGATTGAAAGAATAACCTATATTTATTAGTCATGAGATCATATGGACCATAATGGGTGTCAAAAAATGGTTTCTATTTAGTCCCAAATAGATGGACTAGATCCCCATGGTAGGGAAAGTCTATGTGGGTTGTGCCACCGATGAGGTGAATTGAGAGAAGTCAGGTTTCTTATAGACTATAAATCACATCAAAAAGTGGATAGATAGTTCCAATACTAGTACATCTAGGGTCTCTTTACTTGATTTCTAGGTATATCTCATGATGAATATTTTACAAGTATCTGGATTTCATTTGTTTTACTACACTTTTATAAAAAAAATCCAATATTATACTCTTATTGGAAACTTTTATTTCATCTTCTATTTCACATGTTTACTAATTTCCCCTAATTTCCTCTATTTTAAAAAAAATTATTCTAACACTTATACCAATATATAAAAACTATTGTTATAGATTTTGTTTCATCTTATAAATGATTTCTTAAAAAAATTATCATTCCAAAAAAATTATTTTCAAAATAAAATGGGAAATTTTAATTTTAACATACCAACTTCCTATTTTTTTAAAAAATTAAAGGGAATCCTTATATTATATATTTACATTTTCAAACTAGAATAATTTTTTTTTAAAATTTAAAACCTAGGTCATGGTTTCACTTTTCACATCCACATTGATCTTATTATTCATGAATATCTATTATCATTTTTAGTTACAGGTATAGTTTACCATTTATTTTTTTCCCATGGGGAGATATGGTTGTTTTTGGGACATTGACTAATAGAGTCACAATAAGGCATATATATATTTAGTTTATTTTTATTTAAGTTTATTTTATCTCACCAACCATATAAGACTTTAAATATTTCTACGAATGAATGGTAGTTATAGCTATAGGTGGGTGAATCAATTATATATGTTCTGCATCTTTTCCTTGTAGGAGTAAGAGACAAGGGTTGTGATGAACATTTTGGTTTTCATGTTGTTTATTGCATTCATATTTTACTATTCGTTTATTATTTCCAACATTTTTTGGTGTGGACATCCAATGTATGGATGGATCATTCGAAAATTTTATTTAATTTCCACTACTCATTAGATTAATTATTCATTGTGAGAAATGATTCCCAAGTGGTTATTCCTTGATTCCCATTCACTTTTTCTTGATAGTGGGGATTGATAATTCCCCATGATCATTTTCATGGGCCATATTAGGCATTTGATAGAGGGATGGCTTGGGTTGGTTCATGATATTCATGAATTGATATTTTAATAACCCTCTAAATGTTATTATACAATGATTTTTCTTGGAAAATGATATTTCTGATATCATATGATCTTTTAAGTGTATGTTACATGATGTTTTTGGAAAGTTTAAGTAACTCATTATTTTTTTTCACAGGTTTATTAAGATTTTTTATGATTGATTCTAAGTGACACACATAGGTATAGATGATGATGGGTGGGGTCCTATATTTCCCTCCAATGAATTAGTTTATGTTTTTGTCTCATGAGCCCAAAATGGAACATAAGGGAATTTATCCCAAGACAAAGGGGAACACAAGAGGGTTTATCTCAAGACAAAGGGTATAAGGGAGGATTTCTATAAAGAAAATTGGGTACATTATAGGTTTTATCCCAAGAAAAATGGTACAATTGAGGATGATCCCAAGACTAAGAAGTCACACAAGTGGTATACCCAATCCCTCTTTTTGATGAATGTATTGGTGGGTAGCTTTCACTTATCATTTCTATAATTATGTTTATGTAAAAATCATATTTAATTATATTTTGTATATGGTTATTATCCTTAACTCATGATTAATGTACTAGGATTATACACACTTCTTACAGGGTATATGTTTTTTTATTTGAGATTATATGCACTTATATCATAAATTATAAACAACTCTTATTATTTCATGTTATTTTTAATAATAAATTTTTCCCCTACCCATTTTTTCACATATTATCGTTTTTTAACCCTATAAGACATATTGATAAGTTTTCACTTACTGAGAATTTGTGCTCACCCCTTTCTTATGGTTTCATTTACCTTGGTTATGAATATAACTATAATTTGTGGAAAGACTATAAGGAATTATAGAAGAGTTTCTTATTGTAGAAAAAATTATAGATTAAAATTATTATATAAATAATATTCAAGACACTAAAACTTTAGGTTTTATTACCGTGTGGATGTTTTTGAGTTGTATTAGTTAAATTATGAGATTAATATTTTCTTTATGTCATGTTTAGCTAGGTTAACATTAAGAAAACCTATATAAACTAACAACACAGTATACCACATGTAAAATGATGAAAGAAATCGTGAATATGGCCTCATAGAACCTAATATATGATCCAAATATGAGATACCAAAAAATAATGATGTTTTCACCATGATCTAATGAAATAAACCATCAGAAACCTACATAATAAAACCAAAATAAAACTAGAAAAATGGGTGGGAATAAGTGAGAGGAAGGAGGATATCTCACCTGGAATTGGTGTTATGAACCACCAAAAATTAAGCAAATAAAAATCACCTCAATAAATGGAGTAAGAGTGAAAAATAGGTCTCTCCCATCTCATTAGGTCAAAAAAATAAAGGTGGTCTGAGGGATTCCAAAAATAATACATATTCTAAAATTTCTAAAAGGAGCATGAAAATGGCTAATCCATCACAATTTCACTACATGAATTAATCTTTAAAACTATGAATGTTATTATAGTGAAATGGGAGACCTTATGCCTCAATAATTTCATGGTGTGAATCATTAATTAATGGAGTGATGACTACATGAGGGTCCCTGCTCACCTACTGAATGGTAACCTTCATGATGTAAATCCCTAATTCATGGTATTAATAGCCAAATAAGGGTTCTCAACCCACAAAAGAGTTATTCATAATGTTAATTCCTTATAAAACTATGAATGGATTGCTTCTTCACTTCTTTAAAATTCCATCTATTGAGACCCACTTTTTAATACAATATTTGTAACATAATTCCATAACAATATACTATATTAATAACTACAAAAAACTTTTTTAGGTATAGTGTCTTAGAAACTAGACACATAAGGAATTATGTACATACGTATAAAATAAATATTAAATTTATTTAATCCTATTGAAAGACTCTTCTAATAACATAATATTTTACTTCACTACATAATATTTTCTTTGGACATACTTTATAGGAAAGGGTGAGCATAAATCCAAATAAGGGATAACAAAATAAATTTGTTGTACGTGAACATGACTAATTAATGAGGAATAAAAATATATCATGATCATAAATACTTTAAGAATAATGTAATAGATGGATTATATGTACATGAGTCATGACTTAAGATAATGATCATAAGTACATGAGGTATAACATAAAATCTTGATCATAATTACATGAGTCATAACATTGAAATGTGGATATAGTATAAAGATGTGAAAATTATTATAATATTACCAAGATTCATCACCAAGGTTTTATAAAACATATTACCAAGTTTATTCACCAAGTTATCATAAACATGTCATCTTTATAAATTAATTCCATACCCAATGCATTGGGGAATTCTTTGGGAGCTCCCTTAATATGAATAAAGTCATGTGTTCTATATAGATCAAATAAAATAAAAATGGTTTCCATAATTTTATCTCATTACTAGGGAATTTGGGATTCAAAAATGGAATTCCCCATTCAATAAACTATTATTATATTGATATGAATACCCTTGATAGAATACATGGTTGGGTATTTAGAAAAATATGGCATTGAAAATCAATGGATAATTTCATAAGCATAATGGGTGTACATAAAATTTCGTTCAGGGGTTTAATTATAAAGGAATGTAGTCTCTCATTATTTAGTAAGGGATGTCTATGAGCATATGGAAATATAAAATTTTTGAAAACAAAAGCCTTGTAATAAAGGAAATTATAAAATTGAGTAGTGTAGGGAGAGAACCCCTTACCTTGAGATATTGCTTCTTAAATATTGGAAAGATCTTATTGGATCCCTAATAACTCCTTAGAAAGAATATAGAGAGTGAAAGTGGGGATGATATTAAAGATCAATTATGATAAACCATATCTTTAACACACCATTATTCATGATTTATTACATAAGTACACACCTAATACAATCCAAAAATATCGAGAGGACTAGTGTACTTGTGGAATTATATATATAACTTAATAACTTCAAACATGAGTAAGATGAAATTATTTAAAAACTCCACAATATTCCCTTAGTATCTAATGATCTTCTAAAAATACATGGGATAATATAAGGATGTATATAAGAAAGGGGTAATCTAGAATTCCAAGGAAGAGAATAATAATAAAAATAACATGATTAATGAAATACATGTTATCCAATATGCATATCATGGTGAAATAAAATGGGTGAGATTCATGAACCTAAACATTAAACAATGAAATAAAATGATAACATCAAGGAAATATAGGAATGTGGAAACAATAATAAACATGAAATCATAATCATAAGTCAAGGATAACCACCGAGAAATCAAAACATAGTGTTCTTATGATAACCTCCCATAAACCATAAAAGGTATCTCATGAGATAAAAAAATTACCCAACATATTATATGTATATATAATTTTAGGCCCACCTATTACATCAATATCATGTACATGAATTTTTGTGTCACATATATCATATTACATATGAACATATTCTACCACTCTTAATCCTATAATTAAGGAGTACATGTTAAATATATGGAAGTACCTAGTAAATTATGGATAGGTCCATCAAGGTAAGTACCCTTGAGTGGAAAGAGGGATGGGTATTCAAATTATAAAAATTAGAATTGAAAATCACATGATAATTTAAGCAGAATAACGGGTGTATAGAAAGGATCATCAAAGGGGATAATATAACAACCCTACTCTTTATTACACTTAATTTCATTATTTATTACATAATATTACACATAATAAAAACAGAAAGATCAATAATTCTAGTTTATTTAAGAATTAGGTACATTACATAAAAACTTAAAACAAGGAATATATCAAATTTATTGAAATCCCCCTTAACATGTTCATATATCCCTTCGTACTTATAATTTCATGGGATAAATTAGGTACATATGTACGAAAAGGGTGAGCTATAAAGCTCAGTAAGGGAATAATAATGGAATAACATGAAGAAAACAATACATGTTAGACAATAGGAATATAAATGGGGTATAAAATGTGTGAGAATTATAAACATGAATAAAGAGACATGATATATCATGACAATCATAAAGGCCACATGGGAAATGTGGAAACAACTTAAAACACTACATCACAAACATAGGTCATGGAGAACTTCCAAGAAATTATGATAGAAAGAGTATCATAAAGGAATCAATTTCACTCATTGTACCAACATGGCATTGCATGATACTAAACATTACCCAATTCATTTTAGCATTATATAATCTTGTGTGCACCTGTCACAATCATTTCATTCTCATTCTTAAATGTTCCCCATAGATCCTAAAAAATGGAATCATTTATCATAAAATTTCATTACACGATTGTGGAGTCACTAGTGCAGAAAACGTTTTTTACGTCACCATTTTTTACGTCGGTTATATAAAACCGACGTCATAATATGTAAAACGAGGTTTTTTACGTCGGTTATTTCTTAACCGACGTAAAAACCTGTGTTCGGTACACCTTTAACGTCGGTTATAAAAATAACCGACGTTATTAATCGCCCGCCTTCGTTTTTTACGTCGGTTATTTTTATAACCGACGTAAAAAACGCGGTTTCGAAGGCCTTTTTACGTCGGTTATTGAATAACCGACGTAACAAACGCGGTTTTTGAAGGCTTTTTTACGTCGGTTATAAAATAACCGACGTAAAAAAAGAATCCGCAGATGTTTTTGACGTCGGTTATTCCATAACCGACGTAAAAAAACGCGGATTTTGAGCCCTTTATAACGTCGGTTATAAAATAACCGACGTAAAAAATGAATCGGAGGAAGGTTTTTACGTCGGTTATTGAAATAACCGACGTTATAAATGTTTTTAAAACAATTATCCCATCGGTTAACTCATTTAAAAATTTACCCAGACCCGTGGATTGTCATTCGCGAGTTTACCTTCGACAGTCGCGACTCGTCTCTCTCGCGCGTAAACCCGAATCGGCTCGTCCATTTCGTTGGTTTAGATTCGTTTTGCGATCATCGTTTCTCATATTTAATCTCCTCGGATCAATCATCTAAACTCGCAGCACTCAGGTAATCCTCCCACTCGTTCGTTTTTTTTCGCGGATAGTATATATATATGTGTTGTGATTTTTTTGTTGAAACTAGCTAAGATTCTTCGATTGCGAACCCTTTTAACTCGTTTTGGCACCATAATCTTATTTATCATCCCTAGATCTATTTGTTCGACTTGCAATATTGAGTAATTTTATGATTTCACTAATTTTTCATCGTTTTCTATAAATCCCCGAGAGGGTTGGGGCGTGTCCATTTGGATGGGTTGCCCTTTTACAGTTGTTACTACTTTATTCACACACAACCATGGCATAGGTGCATGGATTTGGGGTCGGGGGGAGTCCAGGGGGGTTTACAAGGGGGTGGGTGGGTGTGGGGGGCTGTCCAAGGGTGTGGGTGGGTGTTGGGGGGTGTCCAGGGGGGTGTCCAAGGGGTAGGGGGTGGGGGGTGGTGTTTAGGAGGGGTGGGGGGCTGTCCAGAGGGTTGGGGGTGTCCAGGGGGGTGTCCAAGCAGGTCCGAGGTGGGGGGTTGTGTCCAGGAGGGGTGGGGGTGCTTTCTAGAGGGGTCGGGGGCTGTCCAGAGGGGTCGGGGGGTGTCCAGGGTGGTGTCCAAGGGGATGGGTGGGTGTGGGGGGATGTCCAAGGGGGTGGCGTCCTGTCCAGAGGGGTCGGTGGGGTGTCCAGGGGGGTGTCCAAGGGGGTGGATGGGTGTGGGGGGCTGTCCAAGTGGGTGGAGGCCTCTCCAGAGGGTATTTGGGGTTGTCCGGGTGGGTGGGGTGCTGCCCAGAGGGTTGGGGGATGTCCAGGGGGTGTCCAAGGGGGTAGGGGGTGGGGGGTGGTGTCCAGGAGGGGTGGGGGGCTGTCCAGAGGGGTCGGGGGCTGTCCAGAGGGTTGGGGGGTGTCCAGGGGGGTGTCCAAGCAGGTCGGGGGTGGGGGGTTGTGTCCAGGAGGGGTGGGGGTGCTTTCTAGAGGGGTCGGGGGCTGTCCAGAGGGGTCGGGGGTGTCTAGGGTGGTGTCCAAGGGGATGGGTGGGTGTGGGGGGCTGTCCAAGGGAGTGGCGGCCTGTCCAGAGGGGTCGGTGGGGTGTCCAGGGGGGTGTCCAAGGGGGTGGATGGGTGTGGGGGGCTGTCCAAGGGGGTGGATGGGTGTGGGGGGCTGTCCAAGTGGGTGGCGGCCTCTCCAGAGGGTATTTGGGGTTGTCCGGGTGGGTGGGGGGGCTGCCCAGAGGGGTGGGGGGTGGTGTCCAGGAGGGGTGGGGGGCTGTCCAGAGGGGTCGGGGGCTGTCCAGAGGGTTGGGGGGTGTCCAGGGGGTGTCCAAGTAGGTCGGGGGTGGGGGGTTGTGTCCAGGAGGGGTGGGGGTGCTTTCTAGAGGGGTCGGGGGCTGTCCAGAGGGGTCGGGGGCTGTCCAGAGGGGTCGGGGGGTGTCCAGGGTGGTGTCCAAGGGGATGGGTGGGTGTGGGGGGCTGTCCAAGGGGGTGGCGGCCTGTCCAGAGGGGTCGGTGGGGTGTCCAGGGGGGTGTCCAAGGGGGTGGATGGGTGTGGGGGGCTGTCCAAGGGGGTGGATGGGTGTGGGGGGCTGTCCAAGTGGGTGGCGGCCTCTCCAGAGGGTATTTGGGGTTGTCCGGGTGTGGGTGGGCGGGTGTGGGGGGCTGTCCAAGGGTGTGGGTGGGCGTTGGGGGTGTCCAGGGGGGTGTCCAAGGGGGTAGGGGGTGGGGGTGGTGTTTAGAAGGGGTGGGGGGGCTGTCCAGAGGGTTGGGGGGTGTCCAGGGGGGTGTCCAAGCAGGTCGGGGGTGGGGGTTGTGTCCAGGAGGGGTGGGGGGCTGTCCAGAGGGGTCGGGGGGTGTCCAGGGGGGTTTGCACATCGATTTGTTTTATATTTCAAAATTGTTTACATTCAAATTATGATTTTTTTCATATAAACATATATTTGTCTTATCTAAAAAATATATATATTTTTGCTATTTGTTATAGGTAATAATGAGTCGAAGTTGGATTACGGCACATCGAATGAGCAATGAATATGAGGAAGGTGTTGATGCCTTTTTGGAATTTGCTAAACGAAATGTTCCAAGTAGTGACATTTTTTTCTGTCCATGCCTGAAATGTCTGAATATGAAGAAGTTGAAAAGTAGAGAGATAAAATATCATCTGATTTGTCATGGTTTCAATCTGAGTTACAACCCTTGGATTTGGCATGGCGAAACTGGACAGAATGTCACTGATGATAATGAATCGCAAGATGGTAACTCCGATGGAATTGAAGAAATGATTCGCGATATTGTAGCAGAACAAATTGAGATAGAACCGACAGTTTCACGTCTATATGGTGATGCCGAAAAACCATTATATCCTGGTTGTACAGATTTTACGGTTTTGTCGGCGGTGTTAAGATTGATTAACCTGAAGGCGAAACATGGATGGAGTGACAGAAGTTTTACAGAGCTGCTACAATTGATGAAAGACATTCTTCCAAAAGATAACGATCTTCCAGATTCACATTATAAGGCCAAAAAAATATTATGCCCGATGGGATTGGGATACAGGAAAATACATGCCTGTCCGAATGACTGCATTATATATAGGAAGGAATATGAATTTCTGAAAGAGTGTCCTAAATGTGGGACATCACGGTATAAGGTGAAAGAAAAATCACAAGCTGATGTAGAGATTACAAAGCTCCCTTCAAAGGTATTTTGGTATCTTTCTATAATTCCTCGTTTCAAACGTTTATTTGCTAATTCACATGATGCAAAAAGGTTAAGATGGCATGCTGATGAGCGGGTATGTGATGGAAAAATACGTCATCCAGCTGATTGTCCACAATGGAAGAAAATTGATTCCCAGTACCCTACATTTGGAAATGAAATTATAAATCTGAGACTAGGCTTGTGCACAGATGGAATGAATCCATACCGAACCCTCAGTAGCACACATAGTTCATGGACTGTTTTATTGGTAATTTACAACCTCTCTCCTGAAGTTTGTATGAAGCGCAAATATATCATGTTGAGTATCATGATCTCTGGTCCAAAGCAACCCGGCAATGATATTGATGTATACTTGTCACCGCTGATTGATGATTGGAAACTGTTATGGGCTGATGGTATTAGGGTGTATGATTCTTATAAAATGGAATATTTTCAACTGCATGCAGTGCTTCTATTCACTATAAATGACTTCCCAGCATATGGAAATTTGTCTGGATACAGTGTTAAAGGGCATAAAGCATGTCCAATTTGCGAACAACAGACGTCATATTGTCAATTGCATCATGGGAGGAAAACAGTGTACATGGGTCATCGAAAGTTTTTGCCTATGGATCACCCTTATAGAAGACTAAAAAAGGCATTCAATGGCTCACAAGAATTTGATACTTCTCCTCAACCTTTATCCCCAGAATTGTATTTTGAGAGGGTGAAAAACCTTGATGTGACATTGGGAAAGACACAGAAATCTGGTAATGATAGACATATTTGGAAGAAAAGGTCAATATTTTTTGAGCTACCATATTGGAGGTATCATGAAGTCAAACATAATATTGATGTCATGCACGTGGAGAAGAATATCTGTGATTCTTTGATCGGAACATTGCTAGATATTAAAGGATAGACAAAAGATGGGTTGAATGCAAGGTTAGACCTACTGTCAATGGGAATACGTTTGGAGTTAGCTCCCACTCCTAAAGGAAGACGAACATTTCTTCCCCCGGCTTGTCATACATTATCGAAGAGGGAGAAAAGTAGCTTCTGTCAGTGTCTTCATGATATCAAAGTGCCTCAAGGTTATTCTTCAAATGTAAAAAATTTTGTCTCATTGAAAGACTTGAAGTTGATAGGTATGAAATCACATGATTGTCACGTCATGATGCAACAAATTCTACCAGTTGCACTGCGTGGAATATTGCCCATCCGTGTCAGAAAGACTATAATGAGGTTGTGTTATTTTTTCAATTCAATTTTCAACAAGGCGATTGATGTGAATGCTTTGAACATTTTGGAAAAGGATGCAATTTTTATACTTTGTCATTTGGAAATGTATTTTCCTCCAACTTTTTTTGATATGATGGTGCATTTAATGATTCATCTGGTTCGAGAAATAAGGCTTTGTGGACCTGTATATCTTCGTTGGATGTATCCTTTTGAAAGGTATATGAAAATATTAAAGGGATATGTTAAAAATCCATATCGACCTGAAGCCTCCATTATTGAAAAGTATATTTCTGAGGAGGTAGCAGAGTTTTGTACGAGCTACTTGGCTACGGCGCAACACATAGGTTTGCCTCCATCTCGCCATGAACGGGTTAATAATGAGGGAAAGGGGATTCGTGGCTTGAAAGTCAAATCACTGTCAGCTGAACATATGAAGAAGTTAGAATCATACATCTTGAATAACATAGCTGATGTTCAACCGTATATCACATTGCATATTAATGAGTTGAAACAATGTCATCCAAAGAAGAAAGAAATGTGGATTTTGAATGAGCACAACAAAACTTTTTTGCCATGGTTTAAAAAGACCTTGCTTGGTAGATCAGATGTATCAGAGACATTAAAATGGATAGTGGGTGGTCCATCTTTAAATGTGATAACATGGTCCGCTTATGACATTAATGGATATACATTTCATACGAAAACTCAGGACAACAGAAGTGCAGTTCAGAATAGTGGTGTATTGGTGTTTGCAGAAGCAATGCATTTTTCGAGTGCTAAGGACAGAAACCCAATTTCGGCATCAAGTGCATATTATGGAGTGATTGAAGACATATGGGAGGCTGATTACTTTAAAATTAAAGTTCCCGTTTTTAACAGTAAATGGTTTATCGGTAACAACAGTGTCAGACACGATGAATTTGGAATGACACTTGTTAATCTGAATAGATTGGAAGACACAGCTGATTCTTTTATAATGGCAACACATGCCAAACAAATTTTCTATGTAGTAGATCAATCAGATATGCAGTGGGCTGTTGTTTTACAAGGGAAAAACCAATATGTTGGTGAGGATGAATTTGATGAAGATGCTGATTTATGTGAGATCCCTACTTCCATGGAAAGATTAACAGAACATAATGATGAGTATGTTGAAGACATGGTTTGTGCCATAAGGAACGATCACGACGAAGGAATTTGGGAAAACAATCCAACTGTACATTCCTAAAATTACAGGTAACACAAGTTTATTTCTTGTTTACATTTAGTTTTTTCATATAATGTTAGATACTGTAAATTTTTTACTTATTAAAACATGTATCAAACAAAACAATAAAAACCGTAAAGAGGAGAAGTTCTGGGCGCACCGGCTGGCCGGTGGCGGTGGTCCAGAACAAAGCTCTGTCTGGTCCACCGGCCGGCCGGTGGTGATCCAGCGGCCGGCCGGTGGACCAGACAGAGAGCCTTCCTCACTGCCTGGTGCCACCGGCCGGCCGGTGTTGAGCCAGCGGCCGGCCGGTGGTTCAGACAGAGAGGAAGGCTCTCTGTCTGGACCACCGGCCGGCCGCTGGATCACCACCGGCCGGCCGGTGGACCAGACAGAGAGCCTTCTTCTCTGTCTGGATCACCAGTGGCCGGCCGGTGCTGAGCCAGCGGCCAGCCGGTGGTCCAGACAGAGAGGAAGGCTCTCTGTCTGGTCCACCGGCCGGCCGGTGGTGATCCAGCGGCCGGCCGGTGGTCCAGACAGAGGAAGGCTGTCTGGTCCACCGGTCGGCCGGTGGTGAGCCAGCGGCCGGCCGGTGGCACCAGGCAGTGGGCAAGTCTACTGCCTGGGTCCTCCGGCTGGCCGGTGAGCTCACACCGGCGGACCGGTGGACTCAGTGAGTCCACTTTTCAGCTTTCTTGGGCCAACTCCTTGGCAACCTTTTGCCTGTGTTTACCATGTTTATCATTGTTTAACATGCTTACCATATTACCAATGTTTACTATTATGTAATTTAGTACACTTTTCTATTTGTGAACTAATGTTTGTTTTTTTGATTTGAAGGAAAATGACAGATCAAACAGTTGATCAGCCACATGATTCTGGAGATGAGCATATTGGTCATACATCTGGGGAGGAACATTCACATGCTCCTATTACGACAAAGAGTTCAAAGGTTGGTAAGCGTGGGTACACACGTTTACCAAAATTATCACTTGCCCGTATGAAGGAGGAGAGGATAGTCGTGGAGTTTGATGATGATGATCTTCCTAGAGGTCCAAATGCTAAAGATTTTAAGGGTTTTGTAGCAACTCAGGCTAAGAGAAAAGTAAACATTCTCTATGATGATTAGAGAAGTGTGGATAAGGCGATAATTTCTCAGCTATGGGAGACCATTTTGGTAAGATCTTTTGCTATTGTTTGACTGTTCTTTAACTGTTTCTAGTATATATAATATTTTTAACCTCTTTTTTATCAGATGACATTTGATATTCCTGACACTGGAGGAGTCAGGAAGAAATGCTTATCGTTGGCTGCTAGGAGATGGAGGGATTTCAAATCAACCCTCTCATCTGATTTCATTTATGGTCATAGGAGTCGTGAGAATCCATGTCGTATATATCCTTTTATAGATGAAGACACATGGAGACAATTTTTTGAATGTAGAAGAAAAGAATCATTTTTGGTAAGGGCAATGTAAACTTTTATAAGCTTTCTTATATAAATGATCGTATTATTGTTTTGTTAATGATTACTTATTCTTAATTTACAGCAAACAAGGAAAGCTCATCAAGAGATCCAATCTAAAAATGTATACCCTCATAGTTTATCTCGGGGAGGGTATGCATTATTGGAAGAACAAATGATGGCAGAAAAATTTCAACAACTAAGAGCTGAGTCTTCAAGCTCTGGAGAGGTGGCCCCTCCATCCCCTCCATCTAGACATGAGAAATGGAAAAGAGCTCGGAAGGGCAAAAAAGGACAATATCTTTCGGAAGAATCGAGACTCGTAGTTGAGAGGATTGTAAGATATCTATTTTATTTATTTGAGTTTACTATTTTCGTCATATATTTCCAATCATTATAGAAATGTTCAATTAATTATTATAGGACTCTCTTGAGGAGCAGAGTTCACAGGGGACATTTACACCATCTGGGAGGGAAGATATTTTATCTGTGGCATTGGGAAAGCCCGAACATCCTGGCCGTGTAAGAGGATATCCGGCAGGTGTATCGGTAAGAAAAGTGTTGCCACGTTCCTCAACTTCTAACGTTGAAGGAGTTTATAAAAAAATAGAATCCTTGGAGGCTGAAGTCCATAATATTAATGCGACAATGCAGGACAAGATTAGAGCATCGGTGCAGTTAATGTTTGCAGACTTGCAAAGACAATTTCAGGGTGCAGCTCCCACTCCACCTCTCCCAGTAGCTCCCACTCCCCCACCTCAGCCTGCGGACCCCATTTTTGATCCTCCTCCTCCGCCGCAGCTACCTACTTATTGTGAGTTGTATGTTGATGATCCTCAACATCATATAGTTGCATATGGGATGGTATATTGTATAGGAGATACAGTTCAACATCAACAGTTAGAGGTAGAGAATCAGAGGGTCACTGTACAGGATATTATAGATAGATCAGCTCGGATACCATTACCTACAGATGAGGTGACGACAGTTGGACATAGTATCGGCCATTTTTTACTTTGGCCATCCAGACTTCTTCGACTCATTACCATAGAGGTATGGATGTTATATCTTTTATTTTATATTTTTATTAATGTTTTATCATTTGAAAACTAATATATTTTTCAATTTATTTTTACAGGAATACTTCAAAGGTAAAGAAATACTGTATAGACAACAACAAAGACAGATAGCTATGACATCAGATGCAGATACTAGCAGTCTTGACAAATTGTCAAGATATTCAAATTTGTTGGCGGATCATTATGACTTTACAATGGAAGCTCATGTCTGTGGACGTGAACTATGTGTGGGGATTATGAAAACTGATATCATTGAGTTTGTCACTGGAGATAAGTTGGGCATCAACGTGGTGGAAATTTTTATCATGTAAGTCTTAACACCTTTTCCTTGCGTTATATTTATTAAACATGTATACTTATGTCTGCTTTGTATTAGGTATCTGTATAAAATTTGTGAGAGGAATGAGCTGACAGATGTATATGGATTCGTGGACCCACAATTGATTTCCCCTGAAGCATGTGCATTGGATGAGGAACAAAGAATGCTTTATATTGCTGATAGATTTGAAAAGAATGTAATCACACAGTGTTGGATGATGCCTTTTTGTGAGAGGTATGAAACACATCCCTCTCAAAGAGTTAATTATCCTTTAACATAAAAAACCACTAACGTTAAATTTCCTTTTATCAGGGATCATTGGATGTTAGGGGTTTTTTTCCCTAGGGAGAAAACACTTTATTGGATATGCTCTCTCCATGCTGATGTGCGAGAAAGTTTTAAGAATATATTGGAAACGTAAGTTTCAATTTCACAATAGTTTTATATATTATAATGAATTTTAAATTTACCCCATTCGTATTATTTTCTAACAGGGCATGGGTCCACTTTCGAAAAAGCACAAAGAAAAGGAATTTCAAGATCAAATATGTACATGCGAAGGTAAATATCCATTTATAATTTGTACATTTTGATTTATTACATAAAAATAATATATTGAATTTACAATCATTCAAACAGAAATGTCATGAGGAACAAGGCATCATCGAATGCGGATATTACATGTTAAGATTTATGTATGAAATAATAACAACTGGGACAGTTCTGAGTTTTGACCTGGTAAGATTTCCTCTTTCTCATAATATTTCAATTTGATTTATTCATTATACACGTTGACTACTATCCTTTTCCTTTGTAGCTTTTTGATGACCCTCAACCCTATACTGCTGAAGATATCAAACACTTACAAGTGGAGTGGTCAAATTATTTTACAGGTTTGATTGACTTTTAGTTGTTTGTAATGTAAAATGTATTTTTGAATATTGTCAATGTAATTGTGTATTTCGTAGTCGTTTAGGTTGGATTTAGTTTTTTTTGAAGTTGACAGTGTAAGTTTTGAATGTTATATAAGTGAATGTTTAATTTTTCTCTACTTCTTGTTTTGGTCTACTGTTATGGTTTTTCTGGTCTGGATTTTGGTATGGGGGGGAGAGGTTCCAAGGGGGTGGGTGGGTGTTTGGGGGGTGTCCAAGGGATATGGGAGGGGTGTCCAAGGTGTGTTTGGGGCTGTCCTAGGGGTCGGGGGGGTGTAAATGAGGTGGGAGTTCTGTCCAAGGGGCCGGTTGGGTGTAAATGAGGGTGGGGGGCTGTCCAAGGGGTGGGGGGTGTCCAAGGGGTGGGGGGGTGTCCAAGGGATATGGGAGTGGTGTCCAAGGGGTGGGGGTGCAAATGAGGGTGGGGGGCTGTCCAAGGGGTGGGGGTGTCCAAGGGTTGTGGTGGGGCTCCAATGTGGTGGGGGAGGGCTGGCCAGGTTGTTAGGTGGGTATAGATGAGGGTGGGGTTCAGTTGGGGCTTGGGGGAGGGCTGGCATGGTTATTTTTGTTTGGTTTCTGGTTGCTTTTTGGTGAGAGCAGTGCAATTATTTAAAAAAAAAAATTTCTTTGACGTCGGTTATTTTATAACCGACGTGGTAAATAAATCGGTAGGGGGTTATCACGTCGGTTTTTTCTAGAACCGACGTGATAAACCGTTCCCGGGGCTTTTATCACGTCGGTTCTTAATATAACCGACGTGCTAAAAGGCCTGGGAATCGATTTACCACGTCGGTTATTGGATAACCGACGTGCTAAAACGTTTCCCAGGCCTTTTTATCACGTCGGTTATATTAAGAACCGATGTGATAAAAGCCCCGGGAACGGTTTATCACGTCGGTTCTAGAAAAAACCGACGTGATAAACGATATCCCAGGCGTTTTATCACGTCGGTTTAGGGAATAACCGATGTGATAAAGCCCCCCAGCGCATATTTATCATGTCGGTTATTATATGAACCGACGTGATAACCACCGTGATGTTAGGGATATTACGTCGGGTTTTAAATAACCGACGTAAAAAACAGTATTTATAACGTCGTCCGTATTAACGTCGCCTAAAAACCGACGTAAATAATAAAAAATAACCGACGTAAAAAATGTTTTCTGCACTAGTGAGTGTATAATAGATATGATTAAGTCCCAAATAAATAAGTATAAGTGAATAAATATGAACAAAATTGATGGAAAATGGGTATAGGTACTCACTACACAATTGTTTGGCAAAGAAAATCATGGTGTAATTTTGACAACATAAAGATGTGACATAAAAATTCATAAAATGGTTTGATGTGAGTGAAAGGGGTCTATAATAATTTGGGAAGAAAATTTAAAGTAATAGGCACATGAAAAAACATATCCCAACAATAGTAATTAGAAATATAATGCATAATATAATGAAGAAACTTGAATAAAAAGGAGAAGGAAAAGATTCCTTACCTTGAGAAGGTGATTCCAAATGCCCGGGAGGATATTATTAAGATCTTGGGGAACCTTTTGATTGATATAGAGAGGGTAGGTAAGATTAAGGAAGTTCTCCAATGATTTTTAGTGGAGATAATCGGGATCTAGGATGAGTTTATATAGTAAAACAGAGGGAAATTCTTAATTATTTCTCAAAATTAGGTTTTTGACTCTATAATAAAATAACCAAAACTGGAAAAACATTACTATGGTCTCTACCCATGGTTTATGAATAAGGGGAGTGATTTTAATTTTTTAATATGTCTAAGCTTTAAAATTAATAAAATAATTCCATTGTTGATGTGAAAGTGAGTCATACTCTTAAAGAAATGATTTTAAAACCATAAAATATATTAATGATTTTGGAGGATTTATTAAGGCTTTATAAAATTAATAAAATGAACATAAAATCACATTGTTTTAAATAAAAATAATATATTTGGTTGAAAATACCTTTTATAATATTTATTAAATCAATTTAGCTTCATTATGATGTCATAATACACATTTTATATATTTCTACGGTATTTAATTTTAACCTGAATATTCAACTATCTCTGAAAATTATGAAAAACTAACCATTGGATAATTTCAATATTATGATTCAAAAAATAATATTTATTTTTAAAAAATATTTTTCTATATAAGTTAATTCTCACTTATAAATAAATTGACATTTATTGAGAAATTCTAGGTTTTTTGAAAATAATAGTTTTCAAACACGTATAAAAATTAAATTTGACTTCATAAAAATTATATGATCATTTATAATTAATAAAAATTATATATAATATTTTTTTATTAAAAATTTATTTATTTAAAAATGAATTAATTCATCAAAAAAAATTTCTTAATTGAAATTTACTACTAAATAAAATTACAATTTTTGTTGTATTGTATAAAAATTAAATTCATTTATAAAGTAATGACAAGAAGAAAATATGAACATTATTCTATTGAAAATACAAAATACATATAAATAGTATTATGTTCGTGATACATATCCCTTTAATACACCTTCAAACACCCTAAGGGTAAGGTGCACGATGGCGAGACTTTCATTGGATAGTTCGACATACATGGTTTGGGGTATAATCTCAATGAGCTTGAACGTCTCCTTTAAACATTTTTTTCATGATTAAGTTGTTGGCTCTCAGCTTGGGATTGGTCAATGGAAAAGCCCAGTGATCCTATCTCCCTCCGAATCTCTGATAAATGGTCTTAATAGGTTATGATCCTACTGGTTGAGGTCATCACTTACTTTTTCTTTGTCAATTAGATTTTTTAAATCCCTCTATTTATACTAATCATATGATCACTATTTAATAGCTATATTATCAATGGTAATGATTCTTAATGGCCTTCTAAATCAGATAGGATATAATAAAACCAAATAAGTGCATGTTTTTCCTATATACATAATATATAATAATGATTTTAATTAAAAAACATGTGGAATTTTATTTAGAACAGTTCGGGTCATTAAAATCTTCCCCCCATAAAAAATTTCACTCCAAAAATTTTCTTTTCCCACACTAAAAGCGATAAGAGTAATTTGGATTCATAAATTCTTCTAGTTCCCATGTAGCTTTATCAAACTTATAGTTTCTCCACAACACTCTGACCATGTGCATTTTATTATTTCATAGAACTTGGTCTCTATGGTCAAATATCTTCACCTTCTTCTCCTCATATGAGAGATGATTCTCTAGTGGTGCTGTTATAGAATTGAGTACATGTGAGGGGTCTGGTAATTACTTCCTCAAAAGTGATATAAGGAATAAATCATATACTTGAGATAGGTTAGGTGTAAGTGCTAGTTGATAGTCCACCACTCCGATGTGATCATAGATCTCGAAGGGTCCAATGAATCTTGGATTAATATTTCATTTATTCCCAAATCTCATAAATTTATTCCATGGATATATGCAGAGGAATACTATGTCTCCAATATCATGCACTAGGTCTCATTGATTACTGTCAGCATTGTTATTCTATATACTATGAGCAGCCATGATGTGATGTTGAATAGTCTTAATCATTTCCACCATTTACTTGGACATTTTAGGACCTATTAGTTTTTTTCTTGAACATAATTATATCATTTAGGTGTTCTAAAACTCTTCCCATAAAGGGATTCATAGGGAGACAATTGGATGCTTGATTGGAAACTGATATTGTATGAGAACTCTACTAGAAGAAAATTTTCATCCCACACTCCTTTAAATTCAATTGTGCATTCTCTCAATGTGTCCTCAAGTTTATAGATAGTCTACTCATATTGGACATCAATTTGAGGGTGATAAACCATGATGATGTTCAACATAGTGTTCAGACCATATCAGAAACTCTTCTAGAAATTATATGTAAATCTTGTATCTTAATCATATATAATTGATAGTGTTGTTACATGTAGCGTCACCACTTATCTATTGTATATCCTTGAATGTTAATCAAGTGATAATTCTTATCGAATTGTAAATAAGTGAGAAGTCTTTATAAGATGATCCACCACAGCCTGTAAAGATTTATTTCCTCTCGATGTCTCTGGAAAACCAGTGACAAAGTCCACGGTGATGTTTCCTAATTCTATGTAGGTATGGGTAATTGTTTCATAATCCCATTGGATTTTTTCCTTTGATCCTTCACTTACTAACATATATGATATTTAGATGTATATTCTACGATCTCCATCTTCATGTTATCCCACCAATAGTACTCTTAGAGATCTTCATACATCTTTGTGCTTCCTAGATGGATGGTGAAGGTCTAACTCTGTGTATCATCCCACAACTCCTTTATTAAGTCATGATTTTATGGTACACATAATCATGACCCAAATCTTACAAATCCTTCTTTATTAAAATTAAACTTTGAGGATTTCTCAGTTTTATAGTTTCCACTTTAATCTGAATTTCCCCATCATCAATTTTAGAATAATTCATCTTCTACATAAGGTATGGTTGAACAATCATTTGTGAAAGGATTTATGATGATCCTTCCATTATGAATACCGTGTCTATCATTTCCAAATCTAAGAAGATCGAATCCCTCTCAATTCTCATAAATGAAATAATTTCAAGATCCTTTATACTTAGAATATCTTTCACTTTATTTTCTTCCCATGATGGTAGTGAATTGATAATTCGTAGTCCTTGATCATCCCTAACCATATTCATTGGCTCATATTCAGATATTTAAGTGTGAATATATAATTGAGGATTTTTCTCCATATATATTTAACACTTCTCCAAAAAGAGATATTGTCACCATATTTTAAAAGTGATGAAAAATTATGGAAACTATATTTGTGTTGGGTAGTTTTATTTATGAACTGTCAACTACCTTGAAGTATAGTCTATCACTTTTTCGTTCTACATTAACACACATCCCAATCCCTTTGTTGAAAAATCGTTGAATACTACAAAAAGTTATCCACTTTTGGGCAGTGTGAGTATAGGTGTCGTGATAAGACTCCTGTTTTACTCCTTGAATCACCCTTTACATTAACCATTCCATGAAAATTTGACTCCCTACTAAGTTAGCATAGTTATAGGGTTTGAAAGTCATGATAAATTTCTCACAAATCGATGATAGTACCCAGATAATCCAAAGAAACTATTGAAATCTATCACATATGTTTTCCTCAACCACCCATCAATTGATTACATCATTGTAGGGTCCAAAAATATCCCATTTCTTGTGATAATATTCCCCAAGAAAGAGATATACTTCAACCAGAACTCATATTTTCTATACATGACATAATGTTTCTTCTTCTGTAGGGTATTTAGTACAGTTCTTAGATACTCCTCATAATCCTCCCTTATTTTGAAGTATATTAGAATACCATCTATAAATAATACCAAAAATTTATATAATTAATCCCTAAAGATTATATTAATCATGTCTATAATGATTTTGGGAGCATTAGTGAGTTCAAATGGAACTACTATGAACTCATAATAGTTGTACCATGTACGAAAAGTAGTTTTGGGGATATCCTCCTACTTCACCCTAATTTGGTAATATTCTGAATTGATATCCACCTTGGAGAAGTATTGTGATCCACTTATCTAATATAATAAGTCATCAATTCATGGTATATGATACTTTTTATTTATCATTATATTCTTGAGCTCACGATAATTAATGAAAAGGCGTATTGACCCATCCTCTTTCTTAGTGAAGAGGAATGAGGCACCCCATGGTGAAGCACTTGGTCATATGAAACATTTTTTCTAGATTCTCATGTATTTATTTATTTATCAATTCAAGTTTCAGAATATCCATTCTACATAGAGTCTTGGATAATGGTAAATCCATAGGTATAATATCGATCTAAAATTCAACCTCTCATCTAGGAGGAAGACCAAGTAATTCTTTAAGAAACACATTAACATATTCCCTCGTAATGGGAAATTCTTCAAGGAAATTCTTTTCCATAGACTCAAATATTAGATCTAGATACCCTTGATCATAGGGAAATAATATCCATGCATGATATTTTGCTGCTATAAAATATTCATCCTTCTCCTTGAACTTGTATATAATCAGAAGTCGATTTACAATACAAAGAGTGAATTCCTTATCATGGAAATTCATGTTATCTCTATATACATAAATCCAATCCATACCTTGAATTGCATGAAATTCCACCAAAGTTAATATGATAAGATTTTTTTTGGGACCAATTTGTGTATGAGGTTGTATTTTTTGTCAATAATTGTCAATGAAGATCAAAATAAAGGATATCAAGAAGTACTCCAATGAAATGGAGGAATAAAAATTCAGATGATTGTTATACTGATCATAAGTTCAAAGAACATGTGTCAAATGTGACACATTGTTTACAACAATGAAGAATGGTGAGGTATAATCCATCCAAGGATGATTAAAGAAGAATGGTGGTTTTGATGAAGACCATGAAATTATCCATGATTGCATGAGAACCATGCAAGAGACTTCTTGAAGAATAAAATCGTATGATTTTCATGAAGTAGAGAATGATGATTGAAGAAGAAGACAATGTGGAAGGGATTGGAATTCTGAGATGGCCATGCACTTCACATTGTCTCAAAATATGATGATGCTAAAGTTGTTCTTTCAAAGGATATATATCATGATAGTAGAGTTTGTGATGAAATCAGAAGAGCTGTTGAAGAAGCCAAGTTACAGAAAATAAGCTTCTTTTGAGGTGATTGTGCTTGTTGACAGAGAAAACAATTACATACAAATTTTTTGAAAAATGGGATCTCATGGTGGCATGTCGAGTTCAAGGGTTGTGGTTAACGATCTATGTTTGATTCAAGAACGTCGAAAAAAGAACAAATGATCTGGAGGCGGTACAAAAAGAGCAGACACAAGGTGGTGCTGTTTTCCAGTGTTTGCCCAATTTTTGGGCCTGAAAATTGCCAAATGAAGAAAAGAGGTTTTTGGAAAAGGGACCTGTGCATCGTTGAATTGAAGGAGAGGAAACTTTCATGACATATTTTTTTCAAGAACAAAATTTCAAAATATGGAAAAGGGATAAGGGTCTCTCAAGTGTTGGGTTGGTTGCGCAGGTGACTTGCGCACCGAAAAAGGACTTGTGCGCCGGTGCCTATGAAGATTGAAAACTTGCGCGCCAGATGTTTTTCAAGATCAGAACAAGAAGATATGGAAAATAGAGAAGGGCGCTCAAGTTTGAAAGTTGGTCGTGCAGGTGACTTATTGGGACAGAGACCTGCGTGCCGAAACTTGCGCGCTGAGGGGTGACTTGCACGCCGTCGCGCAGGGTGTCCAAATGCCTATAAATATAGTTCGACCCCTCCTCATTCTATACGAGATCAACACTTAGAGAGAAAATCAGAGCTCCCATCACGTAGGGGTGGTAGTCGCTCAAGTGGTGTGTGGTCACTTAAGTATAACTTTCACTCCAATTGTTTGTTGTGTTCCAGTTGTTGGCTGCACGCCCAAGGTGGTTTGGGCGAGAAATAAAGTGAGTCGTGCAGGTTTGAAGTTGAAGAAGGCGGTGTCGCACAGGTGGTTTGGTGATACTTGCACGCCAGTTTGGACCTGCACGCCAAAGAATTGCGTGCCATTTTGATACTTGCGCGTCGGGCTTGAAGAAGAGCACCAGGTGTTGTTGGAGTACTCCCGTCTTTTTGGAGCTACATGAAAGCTGGAATATTGCTCGATACCTTCAGTGAAAAGTGAGATTGAAGAGGAAATCTAAATGATACATACATAATCACATGCATACATGTAAAACTAATTCTGAAGATTCCAAGTAAGATGAGCTTCATTTATTGAGCAATCACATAAGTGATTGTGATTCAGGAAAACAAAGACAAGAGGATCTAGTGCATTCAGTCATTGCACTAAAGAATAAGGATTGAACTGAAAAGAGCATCAACTCTGAACCCTGATGCAAGCAAAGTCTCATGCTGAATATGATACAAAGAACTTCATGTCAATATGTTGAAGGGACCTTCAAATCTATAAGCTGAGTGTGACTTCACCAAGGGCAGTGAACCAGGGGGAGTCAACGGGAGTGACCCGAGGGAAGCAGTGAGCTATCCATGAACCTTTGTAAAGGTAGTGAGCCAGGGACAGAGTGACTGTGCCCGAAACTTTGTAATCCACATCTAGTGAAGAATAGTGGAATTTGGTATGACTGAAAACTTGTCGGCGTTTTCTCCTTGGACGTAGCCCTTAGTGGTGAACCAAGTAAAAATTGTTGTGTCATCTCTTTGCATGTGAATGTTTCATTGCTGATCATATCCATCATACAAGTTTAACTAGTTCCTACCAACGTGGGAATAAGATCCTTGGATTTAAAAGAAAAATTTGACATCCAGATTCACCCCTCCCCTCTTAGGGTGTCCCAGGGTCCTACAATTTTTTGCTAAGTTCAACTCTGTAATTTTGACAATGGAGGAGTTATATACCCAGGATGGAAGAATTTCCCCATTTTTCATTTTTACTAACAACTTTACTTCCATGATCTGTGGTGTTGTCTTAATAGTTCTAATAAACATTTGTGATTTGAAGGAATGTGTAGAACCCGAATCAGAAAGTACATTTAATATTATTTAATGAATAACTATTATACTGGTCACAACTTTATTATCGAGATTCACCTCAGTAGTTGGGATGGTAAAATCTCACCCTTACTTCCTTGGATATTTTTTGATGTCTTTGAAAACCCTTGGCTTAGTGCATTCTTTGAAAAGCCCCATGGTTCCTTGAAATTGAATCAATAAACAATGCACTCAGGGTTGATTGGAGCATTTATTTTCTCCATCACATTGGTGGGGTTTTCCTATCAATAATATCTAGATTAGTGTCCTTCATTCCCAAAACTAAAGCATTCCCACATCCCCGCTAGGAAAATTTCTTGGGGATTCTTTCCTCACATTTGACAAGTGGGATGTAGAAATTTATTAAAAACATTATATTTCCCCATACAACCTCTATAATTAACCTCCACTTTAGACTTCCTATCCCTATGATACCCTTGACATTCTCCGATCTCCATTTTGACTTTGAGGGAACATTGGACAATTTTCTCATAGCTATCAAAGTCTCATGTTTTAAGGATTTTCATAGATTGGGTTTTAGACCACCAAATAAGTGGTAAAACTTGCATTCATAGGTAATGAGAAATATGGATTCGTTTTTTTCAAGTCTTCTGAAGTTTTCCTCATACTCCACGATAGATTCATCATATTTTTCTTGAGGTCAAGGAAATATCTTGACATTTTAAGTAGAAGAGTGTGAGGAAAATATTTATTGAAAAGAAATCTAGAATTCCTTCCATCCCATAACTTTGATATATTCCTCAGGATACATATTATTTATCAATGTCTACCACTAATCAAATTATCCTTCCATGTGATAAATATTCATTAGAATCTTTTATTTCTCAGAACATTGATGGATGGATAAGATCTTCTCAATAGATTTGGTCCATTATTCCATGATTAAGGGATCAGATGACCCACTAATAGTCAGGGGCCTTTATCACATAAAGCACTTAGTTGCATATTTTTCTTTCTTCGGGGGATTTGGGTGCCCCTCTTGGACTAGGTTTCTATTTAGAACCTGATTTAGCTGATAGGTTATAATCACAAAGTTCATGATTCTTGCTCCCATCTGGTTGGGAATATCATTGGGGCAGTCATCACATTACCCATCACAATGGTTGTATACCTGATTCCTCATATTTATGTCCATTTTCTAGAGTAATGTTACAATTAAGGGTGATTATTTTTAAACTATTAAACACATAAATGGGAATCAAATCACAATAAAGAGATAACGTATATCTTACATGTATTTCCTTATATTATTAATTTCTAGGTTTCAATCAACATTATCCATGAACTATTTCCAAATATATATTCTTTTATGGATTTTTTGTTCCTTTAATAATGGTTTGTAAGGATCTTATGAATTTACCAAAGCATATCTCTTAGGATTTTCAAACCTGGTGTCTAACAAGGCCCTTTATTTTTCACCAGTTCCCAGCTGAGTCTAGCTCAATGTGGTGTTTTCGAGTTTTAAACATATGTACATATGTTCCAAAGGTACATCCGCTTATAGTATCTATACATGGATGTATTTTCTTGATAAATCACTTAATATATACTTATCCAAAATTTAGGGTTGTTTTCTTATACATAGTTTTATCCTTAAATATTTCGCTAGATTTTTCTAATCCTAATCACAAAAATAACTAATTTTTTCCTATGATACCAACTATAAAAATCGTTCTCTTTATCACACTTTACTTCATGATTTATTACATAAGATTACAGATAATAAAATTCAGAAGATGGTTAAGTCTAGAGACTTTGGGAATTAAGTATATTACATAACTACTTAAATCATTGAATAAATCATCTTTATTAAAAAAAGTAATTAATTTTTTTTCATAATATCCCTTTATGCATAAAACTGCATCATATAAACTAGGGATACTCATAATAAAGGGGTAAGATATAAAGAGAAATAATGGAATAAGCATGGCATAATAATAAGAAAAGAAAACAAGTTAGACAATAGGCATATCAATGGGGCATAAAAGTAGTGAGAATCATAAACATTAATAGTGGGGAATGATATATCATGAAAATAAAAAAAATGGGAAATGTGGAAATAAATTAAAACACTACATCAAAAACATAGGTCATGGATAACTTATAAGACATCATGATGGAAAAAGTACCCTAAAGTAATGAGGTTTAATCTATATCCCATCATGAAATCTCATGAGACAAAAAATCTTTTCCAATATCATGGTATCTAGATTCATACATGTAACTACCCAATCAATAAGTATAATTTCATAAATTTTAACACCATTTATATAAAATGGGTATGGTTATTCACAACACAATAGTTTGGTATATAAAACCGCGATGGAATTTTGACAACATAATGGTGATAATTAAAAATCCAAAAAATGAGTTGATGAGAGAGAACTAGTCTCTCATAATTTTGAAATAAAATGGAATGTAATCTGGGCATGTAAAAACATATCCCAATAATATGAATTGGAAATATAATACATAAGATAATGATGAAAATTGAATAAAGTGGAGAAGAAAAAAGATTCCTTACCTTGAGAAGGTGATTCCAAATGCCATGGAGGAGCTTATTGAGAGCTTGGGGGAACCTTGTGAGGAATATATAGAGGATATGGAAGAGTTAATACATGATACAAGGACTTTGAATGAATATAATTGAGATATTGTGAGGTTTTATGTAGGAAAAGAGTGGGTAATTGTTTATTATTTCTCAAATTGGGTTTTGGACTCTATATAACAAAATTACCAAAAACCACAAACCTTCCCATTATTTTTTTCCAGTGGTTTCTACCAAATAGAAGTGGTTTCATTAATTTATAAGTAAAAGGGACGAACATAATAAAACAATACCCTTGATGATGTGGAAGTGAGCCATACTCATATAGAAATTATTTTAAAACCATTAAATATATTAATGGTTTTGGAGGATTCATAAAGGATTCATAAAATTAATAAAATAAATATAAAATATAATCATTTTAAATTTAAAATATATATATGGTCTTGTATAACCATTATATTTTTTATTACATCACTTTTGGGTCATTATGATGTCATAATACACACCGTATATTTATAAGGTATTTAATTTTTACCTGAAAATTATACTGTCTCAAAAATTTATTAAAAATTCACCATTAGATAATTTAGACATTATGATTCCAAAAATAATATTTATTTTAACCCAATAATTTTATAAATGTTTAAATTTTTACATTTATAATAAAATTGATATTTATTGAGAAATGCTAGGGTTTTTACAATTACAGTTTTCAAACCCTTATAAAAATTACATTTGACTTCCTAAAAATTATATGATCATTTATATTTAAAAAATATTATTTAATAGTAATATTTTTTAAAAAAAATATTTATTTCAAAAATCCATTAAGTCATCAAAATATTTCTCTAAATTAAAATTGAATACTAATTGAAAATACAATTTGTTTTTTATTTTTTAAGAATAAAAATCATTTATAAAGTAAAAAATAAATAGAAAATAGAAAAATTATTCTTTTTAAAATAAAATATACATATTACTATTATTATGGCCTTAATACATATCTATTGAATACACCAAAAAATGACCTATGGGTATGGTGCATGCTGGCGAGACTTTCATGGGGTGGTTTATCCTATATGGGATGGGTCATGATCTCATGGCGCTTGAACTTCTCTCATAAATGGTTTCACTCATACATATGATTTTTAATATCATATTGGGATTGGTAAAGGAAAAAATCCCAGTGATGTTATCTCCTTTGGAAGCTCTGATAAATGGGATTCATAGGGTAGAATCCTACTAATTGGGACTATCACTTCTTTTTATTGTGTCAATTATATTTGTCAAAACCTTTATTTATAATAATCATATGATCACTGTTTAGTGGAAATATTATCAACGATAGTGTTTTTAATAGTATTTTGAATCTGATAGGATATAAGAAAAACAAATAAGTGCATTTTTTATATATCCATAGTATATAATAATTCATTTATTTAAATCACAAGGAGAATTTTATTTATAACAGTTATGGTCGTTACATTTGATGAGAGTGAAAATAATTCTATCATTAAATAAGACTTATAAAGATAGTAAAATATATTTTTAAAAATACATTAAAACATGAAAATTTCTAAATCAAAAGGCTTAGTACAAAGAGAGTACTCGAAATCAAAAGGGATGTGAGAGGATACCTTACTTTGACAGGGCACTTCAAAAAGCTTAGGATGATCTTCTTAAGGGATTGGGAAAACCTTAGCAGTGATTTAGAGAGAGAGGGAGAGTAAATTCATTAAAAATGGGTTTTGAGTGAAGAGGAGTGGGGGGATGGGTGGGTATTTATAGAAAAAAAGTGGGGAATTATTTAATAATTTATAAACTTATGTTTTAGACATATATATAATAAAATAATAAAAACCAAAACCACAATCATGAGTTTTCCCCATGGTTTTTACCAAATAAAAGTGCGTTTAAATATTTTATAAGTCCAATAACTAAGGTCCTTAAAATAATACCCTTGGTGGCGTGGAAGTAAGTCATGTTTATAAATAATTGATCTTAAAACTTTAAAATATAATACATGTTATGGAGGATTCATTAAGGGTTTATAAAATTAATCAAATAACTTTAAAAACATTATATAAAAGGATAAATATATATTTTTTCATGGATTCCTTTTTATGAAATTTATTAAATCACTTTTAGGTCCTTATGATCTCATTATACATACCATATATTTATACTATATTTAGTATTTACCCAAAAACTCGAATGTCTCATAAAATTATAAATAAATTACCAATAGAAATTTTTGACATGGTGATTTCAAAAACAATATCTGTTTTATCAAAATTATTTCATAAATATAAAAATCCTTATTTATTAAAAATTACTTGCTTTTACGATACAAACAAATTTATGACCCATATAAATATAAAATTAGACTTAATTAAATTATATTATAATTTATTTTTAAATAAATATTATTTATTAAGAATATTTTATTTTAAAAAAATTATTGAAAAATTATTTAAATTATCAAATGAGTGGCATAATTTGGACTATATATTTCCCAAAGATAAAATTTTTATTTCTTCATATCAAAATTTAATTTTATCAAACTCATTATATAATAATTTCTAATGTAATAATAAAAATAAATAAATATAACGATATTTTTATTAAAAAAATATACAAATTCGCACTTTTAGGGTATAGATACATAACCCATTATTACAACAGTGTATTCCCTAAGGGTACGATGTGCAATGGTTACACCTTCATGGGGTGGTTCAGTGAACATAAGTTGAGTTAAGATCTAGATAAGCTTGAACTTATCCCATAAAATGTTTGGATCGAGGTCTAGATTCTAGATCTAAGCTTTGGATTTTTGAAGGGAAAAGAAGAATGACAAAATCTCTCTTAAGAACTTTGATATATGGGCATAATAGTGTATAATCCTACTGGTTAAGGCTATCAATTCTATTCTATGTGATAATTTAATTTTATCATAACCCATAATATATAATAATAATATCATTTATTGTACAGTAGTTACATTATCAATAGTTATGATTCTTAACAGTCTTTTAAATCTAGTAAGATATAACTTATAATGGTCTAAAATTTCTAAAGGGGTGAATTGGTTTTCTATAACTTCATTATTTAATTAATAATTTATTCATTTTAAAAAAGAAATTTCATTTACAAAACTTAGGGTTCTTAAATAATTCCCCACTTCAAAAAAAACTTCCATCAGAATATTATTTCATAAAATAAAATGAATGATGGTATTACTATTTTATCACCTCTTCAGGTTCCCAATTTACTTCATCAAACTTATGGTTCCTCCATAAAAATTTAACTAAGTGAGTTGTCTCTTTTTTAGAACATTGGATTTTTAATCTAATATCTTCACCTACTATTCCTCATATGAAAGACCATTCTCCATATACTCCACCCATGGATTCTATACATGTGAGGTGTTAGGTTATTAATTCCTCAACAGGGATACATAAAACACATCATGTACATGAGATAAGTTATGTGGGAGTTCTAGTCGATAATCTAAGACTCTGATGCGACCAAGGATCACAAAGGGGCTGATTTATCTTGGATTAATCATTCCATAGATCCCAAACCTCATGAATTTCTTCCACTGTTATATATAAAGGAACACCTTATATCTAACCTCAAACTCTAGGTATCATGGATGATTTCATGCCTAGAATTTTATCAAATTTGGGAAGATTTAATTTTAAATAGAATGATTTAAAACATATTAATCATCTCTTGGATGAGATCAGGTCGCATTAGATTTTTCTCTAAAACATCATCTCATCACATTAGAGTCTTAAACTTCTTCTCATACAGGTCATCATAAGGTTCCATTTGAATGATTAAATGGGAACTATTTTTATATTATAAATGAATTAGTGGGGTTTTTTAATCCCAACATCCTTGGAAATTCATAGAACAAGATATCATAATATCCTCTAGGTTTTGGATGGTTCTCTTCAACAAAATATCCATCTGAGGGTGATAAACATCATTGAAACTCAACTCTATATCAAGTGCTTGTGGATAGACTCTCTAAAACCTTGAAGTAATCCTTAGATCTCAATCAGATATAGTGGAGATTGACACTACATACAATATTACCATTTACCTTATATATATCTTAGAGAGTTGGTCAAGAGAGAAATCTTAATTGATGGAAATGAAATACACTGACTTTGAAGGTGATCAACTACCACCCATATAGAGTTATTTCCTTTGGAAGTCCAGGGTTGTCTTTCTATGGAATCCTTGATAATTTTTTCCCATGTCTATACTTGTATGTGAAATAGTTGAATCATACACTTAGATGTATGTCATTTAACATTTATTTATTGTCATACCAAGCATCGATGAACAAATTCTATAATTTATTTCTTCATTTAATCCCAACAAATTTTTTTCTTCAAATTCCTAAAGACCATGACCCTAAAAGCATAGAGCTAGTGGTTACTTTATTAATTTGACATAAGATACAAGATATTAAATCCCAAATTACTAAATAGTTTAATAGACTTGATAAACTAGATACATACTTGAATATCACATTAAATTTTTAATCATAAAATACAACACAGTGAAAGAAAATATTCTACATCCTTGAACACATTAAAATATTCCTCTTCATGTCTTAGGGAAAGGAACATAAATAAAGGGTGAGATCATATTCTCCTAAATGGTTATTTATAGTTGAAGGTATCTTGAATAAATAAGCCATAATCAATATTTCATAGTGAATAACTTAATTCACATTTAATTTAATCAATAACTTAAGCATGAATGATAATATGGAAGGAATAAATAATGATTAGATAATGCCATATAGATAATCACAAGAACTTGAAACTTATCCCGGAACATCATGATAATTAAAATAATCACATGGGAAAGAATAAAAACTCTCATAATTATGGAATGTATAATTTTAGACAACATAAACATACTTTCATGTAATTATGCTAATACTTAATACATAAATGGGTAAGACCTCAGCCAAAATACCCAATCTATTTTGTCTCATGAGACTAACTAATGCATCAAGGGCTATAGTAGTCCCTTCCAGCCACTTACTAAATCAAATTAATTCATTATATTAAAGGAGAGAATAAAATTTCAATACATAAAAAGTATAAACATTTGTACTAGAAAACTATCATAATAAATGATAATATTTTCCTAGTCAAACTGATCATAAACCAACCAAATAAAGAATAATGTTGGTATTATTACAACATATACCTATTTAAGCATATGTAAAATAATGGTTTGTTTTCATTAAGGAATAGAAATTCCTTAAAAATATCATTAACATCATTATTTAGTAAAATATCATTTTCACTTTGAAAATATTTTAAAAAAAAATAGAATATCAGGAAATATATTTTCTTTTTTAAATAATTATGTAAACTTTTAATGGAATATTCAAATCATTCGGTGGTCATGATGGTGGGAAATAACATTCATACCAAAAAATTTCTTTCACACTTTTATAAAAAAGGAAAAAAAATCCTTGTACAAAAAATGACATGGGGATTCCATTTAAACCATTTTTTAAAAGTAAAACACTGGTAAAAATTTATTTAAATAACATATTAGAATGACAAAAATATTTTATAAAAAGTTAAAGGAAAATATTGATATGAAAGAAAAATAATATCCATCGAGTAGAAAAAAAAAGTTTGTTTTCCATAGAAACATGATTTGAGTATCTTTATTATTTAAGGAGTTAAAAATGAAATGAAAACAAATAATTTCACTATATAACTATAGAAGAATAAAATATATTTGTTTTAAAGTAAATATATCATATAATTCTCCCAATGGGTATTTAAACATAAGAAATCTAGAATAATGATGAGATTACGAGATATACCCTTACCACTTTGGTAACTTTTGAATGATTATCCCCATGAAAAAAGTAAATTGAAATGAATTTTAAAATTACACTAATATAAATGGAATCATGATATACCCTATAAAGGGATATTAAATATACCTTATAAAACAATATGTGTATAACATAACATATGTCCCAAAGAATACAATTTGAGACGAACAACCTTACAATCATAACATTGATGTGAGAATCAGTCAATGAATTGATTATGTTCAAAAAATGTAAATCCACAAAAAACAAGTGTAAATACAAAATAAAATAATAAAAATCCATTACATACATAATCTGTAAAGACCTGGATTTTTCCATGTAATTTTTTTTAATTATGTGGGAATATTACGAGTCTGCAAAAATTGACGGTGCGTGATTCTGAGGCCTAGTATGCCCTAAATGAATTTCTGAACTTCTTTTTAGGTACGTTTAGTAATCATGCGTGTGGGTTTTTGTAACTTTTGAACCGATGCTCGGAAGTGAAATCTGAGGGCACCATTGAATTCGTAGCGCTGATATTTTCTTAAGGAAACTTTCACCTTGACTGCAGTAGGATGAAGGTGAAAGTTAGTTTCCATTTTTTTTGGAAATAAAAATAAAATAGAGAACAACTTTTTATTTTATTTTTTAACCTACCAACTGAATGTTCAGTGGTGGGGACCACCCAAACTAGAAAACCCCCATTTTGAATGTTTAATGGTGGGGACCACACAACTCTTGAAATCCCTTTTCAACGAGGGAGGTGACCTTTGGTTTCCTCTAAATTAATTATGCCAACACCATCATAATTAATGGCCAACTCTATTTTAAATTAATAAAACATAATTTAAAATGTTGGCGATTCATTTTTGGGGGAATTGCGGGAAAGTGTTGGTAAGGAGGAGAGATTTTGGAGGATCATTCCCTCCCAATGAAGAACGTCTCTCCAACGAAGAACACCTCTCCAATAAAGAACAAGGAACCGAACCCGAGCACGGATCAGAAGCACTTTGCAGAGGCAATGAACGTCGACATTCATCAACGACTTCGACTTCTTCCTCATGAAATCCTCCAATGAACGGCAAGGTAGGGTTTGTTGTTGATTTATATCCCCTTACCCCATTCTTATTGACACCCTTGATTCAATAACAACATTGTCGCTTGCTAATGTTCTAACACGGAGGGTGCGGGCTAAACGAACATGGCCTGACCCCTCCACAAATCTTTGTGGTGTATGATTTGTTCTTCGCGATGGAGGAAGACGACGTCCAGTGCCAGCGATTGGCACTGGTGGGAATTGGGACTAGTGGCTGAAACTTCAAACAGATGCGATGAAGGCGGTGGCATGAACGCGCCACGCGGAGGAGAAGAGTCGTGGCCTTGTGCCGCGTTGGCGAGGTGAGGCGCGGCCGGCTCGATGCCAGCCGCCGATGATGGAGTGGTGCGCGACCGTGCCGCGTGGAGGAGGAGGCTGGAAATCCGACCAGCCGCGAGCTGCCGCACCGTGGTCCACACCTCCGCGGGCCGCCGCACTACGGGCCGCCGCACCACGTGCCGCCACACCACGGGTTGTCGCACCATGGAACGCCGCTCCGTGGGCTGCCGCACCACGGGCCGGGCTAGACCCAGCAGGTTGGGCCGGACCTAGTGGTACGGGTCAGATCCTACGGTCCAGGTCCGACCCAAGGCCAGACTCTGGTCAGCCCATGCCGGGTCCGGTAGGGTCGGCCCGACCGGGTCAGAACGGACCCGAACCAACTTTGACCCTTTTCGTTCTTTTGGCCATATCTTGAGGTACCAGCGTCCATTTGACGAACCTTCTGTGGCGCTAGAAACCTTGGATCGATTCAGTCCTTTTGGTATACCCCACATGAGTTTTGGATAAAGCTGGGGCACGACTAAGTTGGATCGAACATGAATCCAACCAGGCCCTCGGGACTAAAAGGACAATAACTTACAGACCGAGCATCCGATTGACTCACCATATGTTTCATTGAGACCCATATTATGTGGCGGTCCTTTGGGATACTTCTTCATTGGACTTCATGGCATTTAGAGTATCTACATGTGGCTTGAGAAGCGGACCCTCTCAGAATAAAGAGAGCTTTGTGCGGGAACCCTATAGCTGGCTATAACATGAGAAAGGGATCCAATGTGGGTCCGTGCTTTGGGATCCTTTATGGGTCTATGTTAAAGAGTCTCATTTGGATCTGCTCTAGGAATCCACGTGGGAATACTCTAGGATCCTACGTGGGTTTGCTCTACTAGGATCCTACGTGGGTCTGATGATGTACTGGGATCCTATGTGGGTCTAATGATTTATGATCCTATGTGGATCCGATGATTTAGGATCCTTCGTGGGTCTGCCTCTTAACAGAGTAAGATGATTCAGTAGTTACATCTAATCATCTTTACTACCGTACCTAAGTTATACCTAGTGTGAGATGAGTCTTTACCTTTGTGGTATTCTTCTGTGTGGCGTACCTTTGGGGTACTTACCTTTGTGGTGATACCCTTGTGGTAATATTCTGTGTGGCGTACCTTTGTGGTACTTACCTTCATGGTGATACCTTTTTTGTAATATTCTGTGTGGCGTACCTTTGTGGTAGTTACCTTCGTAGTGATACCTTTGTGGTATTCTTCTATGTGGTGTACCTTTGTGGTACTTACCTTCGTGGTATTCCTTCCATTGTGGAACAGTTGAGCTTTGGGATTTGGAGTTGGACCCTGTGTTTTCCTCATGATTGAGATGGGTATACTTGATAAATTAAGTATTTGTATGGGCATATACCTAAGTAGGTTTGTCACTAGTTTACATGCTTTTTGGTTTATCCTTTGTGGATTTTTTGAGATCTTGAGGGTCTCGGGGTCCCTACTGAGTATTGTTATACTCACCCCTACATGGGCTATGCCGGCACCTTGTTGTGTTTGGTGCAGACGAAGGACATCACTGACTAAGGATAAGGGTACTGGGACTGGAGGTAGCTCAGAGGTGTAACTTAGACGAGGCGTACTGCAGAGACAATCGTTCGAGAGTTGTTCCTACCCTTCAAGTAGGATCCTTGGTAGGTGTTCAAAGGAGCTATTTCAGTTTACTTGTACTTTTCAGTTTTCTTGTACTTTCTAGTTGGGATTTTATTCTAGCCCCTTTTTCTTACTATACACACTCTTTTTACTTTTCATTTTACTCGTGTTCATATCTTGTTATGTGTTTGGTTGCATGAGTTTACATATTATAAGGGAAATGCCTTCCCAGTTTTAGGGAATACCCCTTCGGTGCTAGTCGCCAGCCCCTGGCCTATGGAAGGAAGGCTTGGGGTAGTCATGGCACAGGCCCTGGGGGATGGCTCGTGACATAATCATAGAATATCAAAGACAATGCAGGAGTAATATGACCCAATGAAGACAAATTGGGTTAGGAAACACTTACCACTTGGTAACATTCATGTCAAATCACCTTGGATGAAATAAACTGAATTAAAACTTAAAATACCTAAAAGTATGAATGATTCATGACATGATATATAAAAGGAGAATAATATACAGCATATAAAATAAATTTAGTGGATAATAATTAAATATGCCATAACAAAGGAAAATTTGGATGAAATACCTTACATTAGGTCCGACTCACCGCATAAGTTATTTATCTTCTTAAATAATAAACTTATGATAATTATTTAATTTTTTAAGAACATCATTAATATTTTTAGTCATTTTATTTTATTCAATACCATGTTATAATTAACTTCTTAATCAATTGAGTTCATGTCGGGTGTTTTGATAACATTTAGTTTATATATCCAAAATGTCTTCAGTAGTTTGATTATATTAAAAGAGGTCATTGTTCTATAATCTATAGAATAATATTAATGATATAATTATAATTTTTATATGTAGATTAGAATTTTTAAACTAACCCTTAATTATAGTTATGAAAATAGACTGCATTAGAAGAATGGAGACGACACGTCATTTATACGCATGTGTAACATTTTCTTTTTTAAATGATCAATATGGCAATAAGGTAAGTACAATTTTATTATTAAAGAATTATAATCATATAATAAATACCATATAATTTATTTAAATATACTTCTATATATCATCCCTATGAAGTGATGATGATAAACGAATCACATCGCTTCGGGGAGGCGGTAGTCCACACGTATGTACTGGTGATTTTATCATGTTTCAATGAATTGAAAGGTAAGAAAGTAAATGATATATTATTTTTTAGTAAGGATTAATATTTTTTGAATATAATATATATACATTAATTATATCATTACAACCATTCATAAGATGAGGTTATTGAAAAACAATTATATCAGTTTGTGAGGTGGTAGCCCTCCCTACGCACGAACGATGGATTTGTTTCCCATTTGATGGAAGAAGAGATAGATATAATTTATTCCATTATGATAATAACATATAAGTATTTAGGATATAATAATATTATTAGGTAATCATGGTTGAATAATATTTGAAGATTTTATTAAAAAAAAGTGAAAATTCTTGGTTAATGACTATACCTAGTCTTTGGACAACTTCTTAAGATTTACACCAAATGATTCCTAGGTTGGTTTTATGATCAAAACACGACCTCTAGGAAGTGGGTTTAGATTTAAGTAAGGGACTTGGGAAAGTATTTTCTAATAAAAAATTACTTTGAATTGTGAAGAAAAGAGGGTAATATGTTCACTTTTATAAGAGAGGGGAAGGGCACTCTTATAATTTTATAATGTATTAAATTAATATTATTAATTTTCATAATCAAATTGATCCAAATTGATAATATCTTAAGATAATATAAATTTGATTCTAAATAATATCATACAATAAAAATTTAAAAATTTAGTTGATGGTTTCACCATTATTATTATTTTTACCCTTTTTGACATTTATTACGGTATTAAAGTTTTCACTATTTAGTAACTAAGGAATGTTCCTATAAAAGAAAAAACAACCCATAAATGGATCATGATATATATTATAAACCATTGAAAATTCATGTGTCTTTATATATGATCTCTATGAATTTTAGATGATATAATAATCATTATTTATTATAAAATATTATTAATGTCAATTTTGACAAAATTCATTTAATTCAACTTTAAAAATATCAAGACAATGATGGAATTAAAATCTATACATTCAAGAAATCCCTAAAATTTTATAATTGTCAAAAAAATTGTATAGAACAATAAATTATTCATATTATATTATATATAACTTTTAAAAAATCATTTATTTTATTTTCCTTTCATTAAAATAATTATTGTAACGACATAACACAAGGATTTAATGTAATTATTTTACTAATAAAATTTGGAAATAAATTACAATGATAAAAAATAATTTATATTTTAAATTACTATTTATAAATGTATATAGTTCTTTTTCATCCCTATAAAAAAATATTATATTTATTAAAAGCAAGAAAGATGCATTATTTTCATTTCTTTATATTAAGTATTATAATGGTCAAAATCATATCTATATTGCTTTGAAATGGGAAATTTATAGAAATTAGATGATATATGATAAAAAAAATTCCATACAATAGTAATTAGAAATGTTTTAGGTCATTATATTCCTTTCCACTTTAGTTTAACCCTCGGTGAACCTATCTTTCCCTTAACTGTGGTAACACATTTTTCTATTTTTAATATTCATTATGAGAAAAAAATAATTTTAACTTATTAACTAAAATTAATTATTATAAATAAAAATATGGAATCCATTTATTAAATTAAATTTATATAATTTTAGTAATTTAATTTAAAAAAATTATAATTCTTGTCAAAAAATAATTTTTATGGAGTATATTTCTCAAGTATTAGATGATCTTACATTAATTATATAAGTAGTGACAATCATTGTCTGGATTTAAATCCATATATTTATATATATAATTTTTTTTTTTAATTATTAATTATTAAATATTATTTTAATTAATTAAAATTGAAATAGATTATTCCTTTAAAAAAAGTTTTAAATAAAATAGTATTTTCACTATTCATTAAAAAAACCTTTTTAGAAAAACCCAAAATATTCACCCTAAACCAATTTTCATATGCAAACATTAAAAACGAGGCTTATTTTTTCAAATAAATTATCTAAAAGTTGTAAAAATTATTTATATTATTTTCTAAAAAAACTAGAAAAAATAAGTTTTGAAGAAAACTTATTTTGAAGAATAATTTGACTTTACCCAAAATTAAGTTATTATTTACTAAGAATTTATCAATACATTTATATTGGGTAGGAATTTCAAATATGTTTCATAAATCATTTATTACTATTTATACCCACCAATTTAACTACTATATTATAATGATCAAATTTAAATAGTATATTTATCTATTCATTTAAGCTCAATGTTGTGTGTCAAATATAACATCAAACATAATGCTCTTATTTTAAAATTTCATGGTGTTAAATTCTCCCCATATTCAATAAATGTTTTCCTTATAATTTGAACTTGTACTCAGAAATCCAGTTATTTCCATCCAAAAATATATTTATTGAAATTCATCATCGTAAAAGGGTTAAAAAAACATTTTCTTAATAAGAGAGAAAGGGAAGTACAATAATCATTTAGAATAACACATAACTCGGTTTCCATGTAGGAAAACATTATCAGTAAGGGAAAATGTGGATAGGAAAGAAAATACCAATGAATAAATAGTTATGGAGGGTGATAAAGATCATTGATCACTATAAAGTGAATGATCAAGAGAAAGTTAATGACAACAAAACTATAAACCGAGGAGGTCTGAAAAATTCTATTAATTTATAAAAAAATAAAGGTAAATTTTTAACATTTTTATTTCAAGATCATTTTTCTATATTTGAGGGATTATTTTACTATCAATATATATATCACCATAAAATATACTTACTTTATAGATTATTATTTCATATGCATAATTTCATCCTTTGGTTATGAGTTGATCAATTTCTACTTCATTTATTATCCCATGAAATTAACATCTGAGATTAGATTTTTTCAGGAATTAATAAAAAATACTGTTAAATGATCATAAGATCTATAAAATAGTGAATATTCCTTTCATATGTCGTAAAATATTTACCAAAATGGTTAGAATAAGTTATACAATATAATACAATAATCTCTAAACCTCAATATTAACAAAAAAAGGTAAAATTAATATTTATCTATCAAATTGTTTAATTAAAAATACAATGTCATATTGACAAGGATATCACATTGGATAGTGGTGGTTGGTTTACCCTTGTTTTAATTTAGGTGCAAGTTCAAGCCCCAAGACATTTCCGTATGTAAAGGCTTTTCTCCCGACATTAAGGTTGTCCTTTTTATAAAACTATATTAATATAATACCTATAATGTTCCCAAAAACTTAATGAACATCCTCAAAAATAAATCTAACCATTAAATAAATTTTTAAAAACTAAGGTTATATATACATCTTATATTTTATATAAAATAAAATAATCTTAATTGACTATTATTACCATTACATAAATGATAAAATTAACTCTAAAGGTTTGTAAAAACCCAATCTTACTCTTTCAGATTCAGTACATAAAAAATGATGTGAATTATTTTTATAATAGAAAACTGAAATATACACATAATATTTTATATTTCAGGACCTTTTTTGTTCTGGGTTTTGTAGAATTATAAAATAACATACAATTTTTCATAGATGCACACAAAAAATGACTCTCGTTTCACGTGCACTAAATCCCAAAGTGAAGACATCCATATTATAATTTCTAAGATAAATGTGAAAATATTTTTAAAAAATGGGGTGAGAATTAAACTTCCTAGTAAGGGTTTTAAAACAAGTTAAAAATAAATTAATAAATTTTTATTTAAAAATATATTTTAAAAAATTTATATAAATTTTTGACACATATAATAATTTTCAAAATATTCCAAAAATTCCTATTATTTTAAAATTTCTTTTCAATAATATTTCTTTGAAAACAAATTGGATTTATCCTGAAAAAGAATTCAAAAATAAGAAAATGTTTATAGATTATAATGATACTTTATAGACTGTATAAATTCCATGTGTCTACCTAGAAAATATCATCGGTGGGACACTATCCTGTGAGGTCATGGGTTCACACCCATTCCTCATTCTCTTGCATGATACCCAAGTGCCAAATCAAATTTTTAAGAAATCATTTTGAAGATCTTATTTTTTCAATTACAACCTCTTAAAAACCATTTAAAAATATACTTGAATTATTTTCAATGTAGGAAATAATTTTATATCCGTGATTCATTTTTAAAACTGGGTTTCTATAAAACACTTTTAAAATTTAGCGAAATCCATTATTTTAATATTTTCAAAGTTTGAAATTAAACATACCTCATAATTAAATTAAATTAAAATGTTTAATTAAATATATGAAATGATATTCATAATTAATAATGCATGGATATGTCTATATGCAATTAAAAAATTACTATAAAATGCTAATATGAAATATGATTAATTTTCTATGGAAATTCCCTTATAAATAATACTTATCCATAAATTATACCTTTTTTAGTTGATGAAATTATTAGAAATTTAATAATTTTAACTATTTAAACAATTATAATGAAAATAAATATATTTATTTTAAAACTATTAAAAATTTTGAATCCTTAATAATTTCTTCCTTATATATAAATTAGTATCATAAAAATAAAAAATCTCTTACTATAATGTAATTTGATGAAATAAATAATAATAATTATTCTTATTATTACCCTTATTGAGGTATAATTTGAGGAAATAATTACTTGATGATAATTAATCCTCTTAATGAAAAATAATTTGAATAAATAATTAATAGAAAATAATTATTTCAGACATAGAATAATTTTTCTACAATAATCAACTCTATCACACATAAACTTTAAACACAAGATTATATATATATATATTATTTTGAAAACTAATCCCTTACTTTCAAATTGAACTGTAGATGTCTGTTGTTGAAGCTAGAGGAACTAAGGAAGCCTTTTGCTAAATCTTGGACCAATAAAATAGAATAAATGGGGGATAATTTCTATGTCATGGAGATTTTTTCAATTAGAATGCTTAAAATTTCAGAATGAAAAACTCTCTATTTATAATCTCAAATGAACTATATAAATATAATATTATATGATGGATATAATATTATATGAGCTACATGATATATATCATTTAAGATGCAATGCATGTTTTATGAATTCATTGTGATGGATAACTGAATCCATAATAAAAAACATACATGTCAATGAATGCAATTAGATTTTTTTTCTTAAAACAGTAGGTTCAATGAATGAATTTCATCAACTCTTGAAATAATTGTCCAGAACAGATGAATTTCCTAGAATAGACTAATGTATTTTCTTAAATTGGATGTTTAAATTATATTAGATTAATCAATATTATTTAGTAATCTTCAATGAAATGAGAAAAACTAGTATAGATTATTAAAAAAACTAGGTAAATACATTGAACATCCCATAAAATATACTAGAAATTGACCACTATGAGACATAAAATGTTGAAAAGAAGAAGAAATTGAAGAAAAAAATGAACATGCCACCAATTTAGTAAAAAAATCAATGAAGAAAAGTATAGAAATATGAAAAATGGGTAGTTAATATGATTCAAACACCTAAAAAGAAATAAAATACAAATAACTTCAAGGATGACAACAAGATCTCTATTTGTGATGAATCACTTCTATCTGAGATTGAAATCCTTTCATGGTCGAATCCTCAGTGTGCTCGAACTCCTTTCTAGATGAATTAATTAAATCATGGTTGATTACATTTCTCCAAGAGTGAACTGTCATCTTCCTCAGTTTATATTCAATACTTGAGGCCACACCCCCTTATTGTTCCTGGTTCCTCCTGAGGATTCACTATGCCTCACAGAAACCCACAGTTAATCCCTCTCTAGGCTTGACCTCAATGAAAATGAAGTCTCAACTATCCTGATCAACATATTTGATTTTCCACATAGGCAATTATTTATATTTTTTATTATTAATTTAAATTAAAATACCATTATCAATTAATAAAATATTAATACTAAAATTATTCAAGATCTTATAAAACAAACATATAATATAGTATTTTAATCAAATGTCTTGTTTAAATTATCATAATGTCAATAATTTAGAATTTCATATTTATCTTTAATAATTTTAGTAATTTCTATATTCTTCCTTTCATAATTTAAATTTTATAATATTTTCAAAATTTAGTATATTATTTTACTCTTTAGTTTATATATTTTAAAAAATACTCTACCTTTAATATTCATAATCCGAATTTATAAAAGTAATATTCATAATCTCTAAAATATAGATTAACAATATTAATCATATTCACAATTCAAAATGATAATTTTTTAGTTAATAAAATATATTTATTTTAAAATTTTTGTTTATTTCAAATATTTCATTATGTTTTCAAATAAAATTTTTATTTAAAATATTTTATTTTACAAAAATAACCAAATTAATATATTTATGAAAAAATAATACATAAAAATTAGTATTTGTTTTTAATTAGAATATTTTTTAAAATCAAGTCCCATTTCTTGAATATAATAATAATAATGTAATCAAAATTTTCAATATCAAACAAATATATTTTATTAAAAAATATATTTTCATCTGAGAAAATAATATACTTTTCCTTTAATTATAAATAACTTATTATTTGAATATATTATGTTAAATTTTTTTTTGATTCTAGACACCTTAATTTCATAAAATATAAATTTTAAAAAAACATAGTAGATTATAAAATAATATATTTATAAATATTTAAATAAGATGTTTAAATAACTATAATGTTACATTATCCCCCCTTAAATGGATTGAACCCTCTCAATTTGTTCATCAAACTTTTGAAAATTCTGAATTTTCATCTTTGGAATTAGAACCATTGGACTTCTATATTATTAAGTGAACATAACTAACTAGAAGTTCAAAAGAAAAATTTATTTCATAGATTTTTTGTCAAAATAAAAATCCTAATATTAGTGGTTTTCTAGACTATTTCTTTGATATCAAATTTAAAAACCTAAACTCACATTTCTAGATTCAGTAAATAATAAAAATATTGTGTATTTTTTTATAAAATACAACCTAAAAATAATAAAAAAAAATTATATTCCAGGACCATTTCTGATCTCGATTTAGAAAATTAGACAACACTTTTAAATTTATTTTATTTATACAAAAATAAATAGAAAATTAATATCTAGTTTCATGTATTTTATCTCTAAAAACAAAGTTGTACATCTTAGAATTTCTAAGATACCTATGAGAATATTTTTAAAAGATGAGATTATCATCAAATTTCTCGATAAGGGTTTTAAAACCAGTGAAAAATAATTTAATAAAGGTTTATTTTAAGAAAATCATTTAAAAACATTATATAAATATTTAATATATAAAATAATTTTCAAAAATTTTCAAAAATATTTATTATTTTTAAAATACTATTCAAAAATACTATTTTAAAAAATAATTGGATTTATCTTAAAAAATCATTTTAAAATATGAATATTTATATGGATTATAATGATACTTGACATACCTTATAAAATCCACATGTCCATTTAGTAATATCACCAATAAGATAATGTCCCATGAGGTCATGGGTTCACTTTGATTCCTCATTCTACCGCATTAGACCCAATGCTGAATCAAAATTTTAAAAATGTTTTTGAAGATCTTTCTTTCTAAATTACAACCTCTTTAAAACCTTTCCAAAATATACATGGTGGAAGTAATGTTATATCCTTATTATTTTTCAAACCTATATTTTCATAAAACACCTTAAAAATTTAGAGAAATCCATGAATTTAATAATTTAAAAGTCTAAATTTTAAAAAAACTCATAATTAAATTAAATAGAAATGTTTAATTCAATATATGGAATGATATACATAATTCATGATGAATTTATGTGTCTATATGCAATTGAAACATTCATATAAAATGATAATATGAAATATGATTAATTGTCTATGAAAATTACCTTATAAATAATTATTATCAATAAATTATAACATTTTTAATTAGAAGAAATTATTTAAAATTGAATAATATGAACTATTTAAATGACTCTGATGAATATAAAAATATTTCATTCAAAAATAATATATGTTTTGAAAAAAAACAATTTCTTCCTTTCATATAAATTTGTTACAAAAAAATAAAAAATCTCTTACTATAATGTAATTTGAAGAAATAATGAATAAAAATAACTATAATTAATCCCCTTACTGAAATATAATTCTTGGAAATAATAAATTGAAGATAATTAAACCTCTTACCGAAATATCATTTGAGGAACTAATTAATTGAGAAACTTTATTTCAACAATAGAATAAATTTTATACAAAAATAAACTCTATTACACATAAACTTGAAACATAAGATTATATATGTCCTATTTTTGTAACTAATCCCTTACCTTCAAATTAAACTATATTATCCTATTATTAGATCTAGTAGAACCAATCCAGTATTCTTCCAAATCTTGGATATATAAAATAGATGAAATGAGGAAGATTTTCTATGTAATTTAGATTTTTTCAAGTATAATACAAAAAATTTATGAAGGAAACCTTCTCTATTTACAATCTCAAACAAATTGTAAAGATATAATATTATATGATGGAAATAATAATATATGAATGAATCAATATCTAAATTTTAAGATGCAATGTGTGTTTAATGAATTTGATGTGATGAATAACTAAATCTAGAACAAAAAACAAACATGTCAATGAATACGATAAGTTTTTGTTCACGAAAATAGCAAGTTATTTGAATGAATTTAATTGAATCATGAAATAATTGGATATAATAGATAAATGAATTTTCTTAAATTGGATGTTTACATTTGATTATATTGATCAAGATTCATTAATAAGATTTAATGAAATGGGACAAAATAGCATTGTTTTTTTATAAATAAGGTAAATACATTGAAAAATCTCTAAATATACTTGAAAGATACCACTATAGGACAACAGATGATGAGAAGAAGTTGAAAATGAATAAAACATGAATATTCCACTTATTTTTTCAAAAATTATTAAAGAAGAGAAATCCAAAAATGTGATAAATAAGTATTTAATAAGATTTAGACACCTAACAAGAAATCAAATATACCAACCTTCGACGATGACAACATGATCTCCACCCGCGATCAATTTCTTCCATCCAATATCGAAACCCTTTCGTAGTCGAATCCTCATGGTGCTCAAACTCCTTTCCAAGTGAATGAATGAAAGCCTATTCAATTCCATTTTTTCCAAAATCATCCATTATCTTCCTCAATTTATAGTCCATGCTTGGGGCCATATCAACTTGTCGTGCTCAATTCCTCCCAAGGATTTACTACACCTCATAGAAACCCTCAGTCAATCCCTCACTTATCTCTACCTCTCAGAAAATGTAGGCTCAACTATCTCGATCCCCTTATCTGATTTTTATCATTTAAAATTATCTATATTATTAATTATTAATTTAATTTAAAATAAAATTCTTAATTAAGAAATTATTAATACTAAAATTATTCAACATATTATAAAACATACTTATTTACCAGTATTTTATATAACAATTTTCTTTAAATTATCTTATTTTCATTAATTTAGAATTTCATATTTCACTTTATTAAATTTATTTATTTTTTATATACTTATTTTCACACTTTTAATTTTATAATACTTTCATAATTTGGTATATATTTATACTCTTAAGTTTATATATTTTAAAAAATACTCTACCTTTTATATTTATAATCCAAATTTATTAAAACAGTATTCATAATTTTATAAATCCAAATTAATAATATTAATCATATTATTAATTCAAAATTATTATTTTATATTTTAATAACAAAATATAATGTATTTAAATATATTATTTACTGTAAAAATTTTATTATTTTTTCCAAAATCCTTTTTATTTAAAATCTATATTTTTACAAAATTAACAAAATTAGAATATTTATTACTAAATAATATCATAAAAAGTAGTATTTTTTAATTTATATATTTCTTAAAATCAAGTCTCGTTTGTTACAAATAATAATAATAATATAATAAAAATGGTCAATATTAGACAAATATATTTTCTTAAAGAATATATTCTCATCAGAAAAAATAAGATAATTTTTCTTTAATCATAAATATTTTCTGATTTGAATATCTTATGTTCAAAATTTATTATTATTCTATAAAATAACTTAATTTCATAAAATATTATTTTAAAACATTTTATTAGATTGTAAAATAATATATTTATTAAGCTTTAAATAATATGTTTAAATACCCCAGATGTTACAAGGATATAAATACCTTTAATATTATGAAAATATCATTCTTCCTCAAATAATAATTCACGGTGAACCTAAGGGTTACATATACCTCGACCTAATAAAACATCTCCCAAAATTTATTTAATCACATTAAAATACCATCACTTAAAACCTTAAACGGGGTTTCTATAAATTTTAAGTTATGATCAAGCTTAAACTCATAAACCCATGAAGGTATCCATAACTCTTAAGTTAATCTTAGATGAACACATATATGATTTAAAAAATTAACACAATCCTTAGATGTTTCATAATTATTATAACAAAAATACCATTGATAAAAATACTGATACAACATAATTCTTAAATCCCAATACCTAAATACATCAAATCATTTAATTAAATTATTTGAATGACATAGGTCCTTACTTAGTTAAGGAGTTAACCTTAAAAATATTTCATTACCATAGATAATTCCTAAGTTAACCGCATTAAATACAATGAACTAAAAATGGATCTCTAGAATTAAATTTATTTCTCTCTATTGATCTCATCACAATTCCTCAGAGATTCATTTCTCTTTTCCCTTCTTTTCCACACATAAAAAATTTTCTTGTTACTTTGATAAATTCTCCTAGGTATCTATTTCCACATTTCTTACATGAAGGAAATTGGTTCTTATTTCCTCCATAGTCTCCACCACTCGATTTCTTAGAGAATACATCCTTCACTTCTTTGGTGAGTCCCTAAGTTGGTTAAGGTATATGTCATTAATCATATATTTGGATAACTGATTAGGAATAATCGTAATCTCTTTTACTTCAGTCATCAACATATTTTGTTTTTTAGAATAATTATGTATCACATCTCATTTATCCTTAACATCATTCCTCTTATTTCAAGCCATTGACTAAATCCAAAAATCTTTATTTGATAAACAATAATCATAATTATGAAAAATCATTTATATGATGTATAAATTATCACACTTTCTTTTCAATCTATGACACCTTAGGTTTAATATAGGTCATAGATTATTATAACATGTTTTAATCCTTCTTGATAGTTTATAATGAAAATTTTAATTAACCTCAAAATATCCCCTCGGGAGTGTCAAACCAGATGCTTAGTAAGGAAACACTCATCATGAACCATAATTATAGTCAATATATACTCAAACCAACTATTTTCTTAGTTATTACCCCTAGATACATATGTATCAAAACCATATCCACATATTTTATCTAGAAAGGGTTGTCTTGAATGAAATCCATGTAATGTGTACCTTACCAAAACTATGAGATGTTATCATATACTTATACTTATAATCAAATTTTGTAATATAGTTATATTTCATAATATATGTTTTCATAAATCTATTTCCCATGGTTTCACTAAACTTTCTCTTATTCCAACTATAAACAACCTAACCCCAGTATCCCATAGTAGATGGTTAGTTTATTACATTGGTTTAAGAATCAATTGACCACATCTTAAAAGGACCAAATAGATTAATAGTCCTCATAAACTAGATACATACATGAATATCATATTATATTTGAAAACATAAAGTACAACATAGTGAAAGTAAATATTCTATATCATTGAAATCTTTCAAAGATTCATTCTTCATATCTTGGGGAAATAAAAAAAAGGGGGTGAAATTGGATACTCAATAAATGTTATATACAGAAAAATATATCATGAATAAATAAAGAATAATCAACATGGAATAGTGAATAATAGAAAACAAATGTAATTTAATCAATAACATGATCACAAATATTAATATGGTAGGTATAATTGATGATCAAATAATTTCATATAAATAATCAAATAAGTTGGAAACTTATCCAAGGATATGTAATTATTAAAATAATCACATGGAAATTAATAAAAAATCTCAAAATTATGTAATGCATATGTCAAACATTATAAAAATACTTTCAAGGCCTTGTTCTAAGACATATTACATTAATTGGTATGGCCTTGGCTAAAATATCCATACTATTTTATCTCAAGATACCTAATGTTGAAACAAGTGCCTATAACAAGTCATGCCTTTCATTTACTAGGTCCAACTCAATCATCATACAAAAGGGTAGAATAAAAATTCAATACATAATAAAAATAAAAAATCAATTTGGAAAACATACAAATGAAATGTTAATACTACCCCATTCAAACTAATCATAAACCATCTAGAGATAGAATAAGGATGGATTCATTACAACATATACCTACTAGACCAGAAGTAAAATATAGGGTTATTGTTTTTATAACTATAAATTCCATAAAAATGTCCTTATAATCATGCATGATGAAAATTCCATTTTCAATTTGATTTTTTAAACTAAAAATATCCAAAATATTAGGAAACAATTTTCCATGAAAATAAACATGGAAACATGTAAAGTAACATTCAAATCTTTAAGTGTTTATGATGGTGGGAAATAATAATCATACTGAGTATGTTAAAAGAAAACATTTCATATACACTTTTGTAAAAAAGGTAAATGTAACTTGTTCAAAAAACTACAGGAAGATTATTTTTAAAATAATTTATAAAATTTAAAAAAAATAAATATTTTTTTAATAAATCATTAGGTAATGAAAAAAATATTCATTAAAAAAATTTATGTAAATTATGAATATTGAAAAAAAATATCAGCTGAGTAGAAAAACAAAATGAGTTTTCCTTAAAAACATTATTTTAGTATCTTCAGTTTTTAAAGAGAGTAAAATTGAAGGAAAACAATTAATTTACAAAAATAACTAGAAGATAATAAATTATATTTGTATTAAGGTAAAAAATATCATATAATTCTCCTACTGAAGACTTAAACATAAATAATCTCGAATAATGATGAGATTATGGGATAAAACATAAAAGCTTTTGTAACTTTTGAATCACAATCTCGATGAAATATAACTTTAGATGAATAATTAAATACCATTAATATAAATGGAATAATTATATATATTATCAAATGGGAATTATATGCACCTTATAAGAAAAGATATGTATATGACATAACATGTCTTAAAGAAGAAAATTTGACAAGAATAACCCTTATAAGGATCATAACGTTGAGGTGAGAATTAATCAATGAAGTAATTATCTATAAAAAATTAAATAAAAATAAAAACAAGGGGAAATAAAACATAAAATAATAAAACTTAATCTCACATATATTCTTAGAATATCAAATACAATGGGGAAGTAATATAACCCAATAGAAAGAAATTGACTTATGAAACACTTACCACTTTGTAACTTTCAATTCAAATCCCCTTGGATAAAATAAATTGAATTGAAACATAAAATACCATGAGTTATGAAAGATTCATGATATTACATATAAAATGGAAATTATATATATCATATAAAATAAATTAGGTGCATAACAATAAAATATGCCTCAATTATGGAAAATTTAAATGAAATCCGTAACAATATGTATGAATTATCACATGCATTCTTTATATTCCTGAATAAAAAAATTATGATAATTATTTAATTTCATAAGAATTTTTTTAATTTTTTTAATTTTTTTATTTTATTCAATACCATTTTATATTTAATTACTTAATGAATTAAGTTCATGTCGGCCGTTTTGACGATATTCAGTTCATATGTCAAAAATGACTTTAGTGGTTTAATTATGGTAAAATTGGTCATTGTGACATCATTTCAAGAATAATAATCATGAATTAATTATCATTTTATATATAAATTATAATTCCATATCATCCATGAAGTATGGTTATGAAAAATGAAATATATCACAATCATGGAGACGGCAGACTGTATACACACACGAGTAACTTTTCTATTTTTCAACAATAATTATGGAATAAAGGAAATTATTATTTTATATTTAAACAATGATCTACATATCCTAAGGGATATATAATTTCTTTAAATATACATATATATCATCAATGTGATGTGGTTTTTTGAAATGAATTGCATCACTTCTCTGAAGTGGTAGTCCACATGTACACATAAACTATGTTTATCATTTTATACTGAATGTAAAGGTATAAAAGTAAATGATATATTATATTTTAATAATGAAAACTATTTTAGGAATATCATATATAAATATATAAAATGAATAAATCATTTCAACCATCTTTTTTTCATGGTTATGGAAAACAAATTACCTTGGTTCACGAGGCGGTAGTCCTTTATACACACGAATGATGTTTTCGTTTCCCATTTGAGAGAAGAGGAGATGGATATTGGTTATTACATTAGTATAATAAAATATAAGTACGTGGGAGACACAAGTTTTATTATTTCATCATATTTGAATAATATTTTAAGATTTTAGAAAAATAATCAACAAGAAAACTCTTGGTTAAGAATTATACCACTTCTTTAGACAACCGCTTAATGTTTTCAAAAAATATTTCCAATGTTGGTTTTATATTAAAACCAGGGACTCTGTGAAATTTAAGGGATTTAAGTAAGGGATTCAAGTTGGTATTATAAAAATAAAATAGCATTTTATGTGTGGAAAAATAGGAGATGAGGTTTCCTTTTATAAGAAAATGGAGGCACACTCTTGGAATTTCCTACAGTAATAAATTAAGATAAATTATTTTTTATATTAAAATAGAAAAAATTGATAAAATTTGAATATTTGAGGACTTGTTTTCAAATTAATCTCATAAAATAAATATTTTATGAGTTTTGGAGTTGTTTTTTCCCTTATCATTTTTTTATCCCATTTTAACCCTTTTTTACATTTAACATTGTATTAAATATTTGATGCTTTAAGGGCCAAGGAAATATATTATAAAAGGAAAATCATCCCATAAATATACCATGGTTGATATTTCAAACCATTTAAAATTTAATTGGTTTAATTTAATATTTTTTAATAATTTTAAATAATTTAATAAAATGGTATCTACTATAAAATATTATTAATTTCAATTTTAAAAATATTTATTTAATTTGACATTGAAAATATCATAAAAAATATGGAATTCAAATCTATTCCATTCAAACATGCCTATAATCATATAATTATCTAAAAATTTTGTGGAAAAAAAATTGTTCAAATTATTTTTTCTTTTAATTTTTTTAATAACATTTATTTTATTTTCCTTTTAATTGTGTAATTACTGTGTTGGCGTTACGTAAGAATTCAAGGTAATTATTTTATTACTAAAACATAAAAATAAATTACAATGAAAAAATAAATTAATTTTTGGTTAAAATTACTATTTAGAACTAGATATAGGTCACTTCTATCCCTATAAAAAATTATAGTTATTACAATCAAGAAAGTGGCATCATTGGATTTTCTTTACATAAAGTATTATAGAGGTCACAATCAAGGCTATATGGATCCGAAATGAAACTTTTCTATAAATTAGATATGATATGGCTTAAATATGGGAATAAAATAGAATCTAGACTAGTTTTAGGTCAATATAACTCTTATCTCTTTAGTTTAGCCCCCATGAAATTTGTTCTTACATTTAATTATAGTAACATATTTTTATTATTTTTTCTATTTACTATGAAAAAAAATAAAGTTGACATCATTACCCAATACTAATTTTTCAGATCAAAAATATGGAATCCATAATCTAAAATTCCATTTTTATAAATGGTATAATATAACTTAAGAATAAACATGCAAAACATGTCAAATAATTATTTTGTAAGTAATGCATCTTTAAGCATAAAATGATCCTACCTTAACTGTGTGACTAGTGATCATAATTATATGGATTTAAATTCTTATATTTAGATATAAAATATATATTTATTTAATTTAATTTTATAAATTGTAAAGACATTATGTATTAAAAAAACATCAACAAAAGCTTTATTTTTCCCTATTCATTGAAAAATCAATATTTTCAAAAAATTCACCCTATATTAATTTTCTAATGAAGAATTAAAAAATTAAGTTAATTCTATAAAATACATTTTATAAAATTTTATAAAATTAAATATATTATTTTCTAACAAAAAAGTAGTAAATATAAATTTTGAAGAAAATATATTTATAAAGAATAACTTGACTTTACAAAAAGTTTAAAGATTATTTAATAGTATTTTCTAAATACATTTATGTTGAGTAGGAATTTCATATATATTTCATAAATAAATTAATCCTATTCATACCATCCAATTTAATTGGTAGGTTATAACAATCATATTTAAATAATATATTTTTTGTGGTATTTATGCTTTGTGTTGTGTTTCATATATACTATTGAACACTGTGTTAATTTTTTAAAAATATTAGGGTGTTAAAAAATCTCTATAAATATTAATACTTCATAGATTAATAGAGAGTGGTGATATATGTGCATCATCCAGAAGTTCCATATTCATTTCAAGTTTTTATAGGAAACATATCTGAGTTCCAAACCTTATAAATCGATATTTTTTAATGTATAACTCTAGAATATTTTTTACCTTTTATTTTATCTCCACGTCATCTATTTAGAACTCCTTTTTCCTCTCAATAATTTATATTTGATCATTTATTTGAGAAAGAAATGGAGAATATCCTTTTATTATTCTCATTTCCATCCTTTGCATGTCCAAGAAGGTTGGATCCCTTTTAATCATCATCATGGATAGTGTTGCAAGATCCTTTATACTCGTAGAATATTATAATTTTTCACCTTCCCATAATGGTAATGAATTGAACAATTGTAATCCTTTTTCATCTCTAACCACCTTCATTGGTACATATTGAGCACCTTTTGTGTAAATATATACTTGAAGGTTTTATGATGCATATATATGTCATAGCTCTCCCCATAAGGATAATTTCACCAATTATTTAATAAAAATATCACTACAACAAATTCAATATCATTTTTTGGGTAAAAATACTCATGGATCATCAATTGGGGAGAGGTAAGGCTATCACTTTTTCATCTTACATGAGTATACAACCCAAGACTTTTTTAGACACATATATGTTGATAAAAAAACCTTCACCATGGGCGAGTAATGTGAGAAAATGTGTAGTGATTAGACTCTTCCTTAACTCTTTAAATATTTATCCAAATTCACCATTCCAGAAAAAAATATCCTTCTTTTTAGTTAACTTAGTCAGTGGGATTTATAGTAATTTGTATTTTATCACAAATAACTGATAGTACCCAGCTTGTAAGATCCCGGTTTTTGGAAAGGTATATTTTTTTTATGTTTTGGTTGAATCCATAGTTTCGGGGTTCATGGGATATCTTCTGAAATTATGAGAGGCCTTGGGGGTGTTTCAAGGGCTTGGGGCATGGAAGAAAGGAAAACTGGGCAGGCCAGGCCAGGGCGCATGGCCTGCGCACGGCCAGGGAAAACCGTGTGGCCTGCCCTGGTAAACCGTGCAACCCTCTTTCTCTGGACAGTAGCATGCACACGGTTTACGCACAGTCTGTCAAACTATGCAGCTAAGCCGTGCAACCTCTTAAAGTTGGGAATAATTACAAGTTTGCCACTCAGGGATTTTAAGACCCTACTCGGGATTTCCTCTCCAAACCTCCTTCTTCTCCCTTGGAATGAACCAGATCACCCAAGAGCTCCAAGAGGTCAATCTCCCTCGTTTCTAAGGCGTTTTTGGTGCCGTTGGATGCGAATCAAAGCTCCGAGTAAGTCTAATCCCATCCTTGCTTCTCTATTTAGTTTAGGGTTTGTATCTTCTCTCCCTCTTATTCTGAATCTCTAAAACTCTATCTTTTGGGTGATTTCTAGGTTAAAGCTCCAAAGGCTGGTTGGATCGTGGTCTAAGGACTCGATTGAGTGTGCGTTCAACCATGGTTTCGAGGTAGGTGGTCTACAAGTGATATCCCATAGTTATTTGGGTATTTGTGCATGTTTAGTTGTGTTCTTGATTTCCCTTGGTTAAGTTCTGAATAACCTTGGCATGTTTAGTAAAATTGGTGTTTAAAATGGTAAATGGAAACTCTCACGATTCCCATGGAATGCGTTGGGAATGACTTGACCTAATTGGAGCCATCCATGGGATGTGCCGTCTTTCCCCGGACTTAGGGATTTTTATTAAACAAGTTACCTTGTTGTAATAAATGGTAGATCCCTTGATGAACATGTTGGCATGATTTGATGAACCTGGAATAGGAGTTAAGTGATGCACCTAGACTTGGAAATTACCTAAGGGTTATTTGGTATGGGTTGAATGGTTAGTTCATGGAAATGATGAACGGTTTAAATGGGTTAATGTGTAAACTGAATAAAGACCATAATGTGATGGATTATGGGTTTAGTGTTGAATGCTTAGTAAGATAATCATAACACATGGGAATTGGGTGAATGGTTAAATGATGTGAAATGGTAAGGTGTTAATGGGTTAAGGAATAATGTGAATTCTCGTGTGGTTTGTTGTGAATGGTGTTTGCCTAAGGGCAATGGTATGGTGAGTTGATGGTTACTTATATATATAATCATGTGCACATGGCTTGGTAGTGTGGGGTATGACTTGACGATCTATGCCCACAGGTCGAGTAAAGACTGATTCTTTGAACTCCACACTAAATGCACGGGTTAGGAATGAGGATTGAAGATCTATTCTCTTAATGGTTGCATCCACTCAGATTGAGGCTTTGAGGTGAGTATATGATTATTATCAGGGGGTTATTCCTAGTGAGATAGGATAACAATGGTTTTACCCTATTTCTTGTGATTTTCGTCCTTAAACCCTCGTAACATAATGTATGTGATTAACCCATGGATATGTGATGAAATGGTAAGTGATGATAATGGGTACGTAATGAATGGTAATGGAAGTGGAAATGGATTTGGCTCTAAACTGGTTAATGGCACCTAAAATAATTACTTGGTAATTATCATTCACATTCCTTTTACATGCACTACGTTTTTATACTAGATATTTCGTAGACACCATTGGTGGTGGCCTACTGAGTTGTACTCACACCCTACTCGGGCCATCGTTGGGTACCCGAGTAGACTTCATGTTTGCAGGTCAAGAGAAGGGAAATGGTCCTTGCTAGATAGTGAGTGTACATGGGTAGCACTTGTTGTAGGATCCAGACTTGGAGTCGGGACAATTTTGGGGATTTTGGTCATTGTCTTCATTTGGGGTTTTGTTTACTTTTTCACTTGTAGTATAACATGGCATATTTATTTTTGGAAATGGTGGTTATACATGTTCCTTTCTTATTGATTATTGTTTCCTCTATTGGTTTATTTCTGTTGTGGATTACTCTGATAAAAATGGGGTATAGTCTCCCCACTTGACCACATATACCCTCGCTGCTAGTCGGCAACCTTTGGCGTATGGGGAGGTGCGCTTAAGGTTATGTAACTACCCGACTTGGAGCACCAATTTCGTGGCTCTTGGGTCGGGGACGTTACAAAGTTGTATCAGAGGAGTTATTTCTTCTTCTTCTATGAGGTCTTGTTATTTGGGATAGGTTGCCAAGGGTTAAGATGTGTTTGGCCTTGGTAATGAGCTCGTGCTTGGTAGTAGCTATCCCAGGTACGAGGGAAAACCCAATTCACCCTAGGTGGGAAATGTTGTTCTTGGTTTTGTGTTGTTACAGTTGATGATATTTCACTGTTGGGTGATGCACATGTGGTTTGATGTGACTATTTTCTGATATTTGGATCATGGCCCTAACAGCACAAGGATTTGCATTCATGCATCATTGTAGGCACCTAGGGAGATAGGTGGCATGCATCGTGTTAGGGACACGCACAGGATGGGTGTGTGAGGTAGGAAGGTAGGGTGCATTATCAATTTCATTAAACTAAGAAATAATGAGAATAATGAAATAAAACAAGTGGGTAAATGATGTTTAATGAAACATAAGGGTTTGAAACGAAGTGGAAAATGTTTTGTAAAATGCTGTGTGAGTTTTGTGGTAGTGCATGGTTGTTTACCCCATGTGGACCATGGTCCACGGTAGGGATGGTCGGGGTGGTGAATTTAAGGTGCTAATGTTGTTATATTAGAATATGAAAATGGGTTTTTGTAGCTAGTAAAGATCTTTTTGAGGAAGTCTTGAAAGTTTTAAGGTATTCATGCTAAATATCGTGTTTGGCAATGTAGAGATATGCCACCACGACATCGATTTCCAGTTGGGCAATGATAGGATATTGCTGAGAACACTCCTCCGGTAGAAGTGCACAAAAATGTGATGATCAATGAAGGTAGAGAAGACATGTTCTGAGAGAACTTGGCTCACATTATGCAGATGATGGATCAGGAACTAGGGCGGGCTGCACCAAATATGTTTGAGCTGGCCAGGGAGTTCCAGCTGCAGCACCCTCTGACTTTCACCGGATAGGGTGGGCCATAGGTAGTAGAGTTTTGGTTAGAGTCTGTCCAAACGATACTGGATCATCTAGAGACCCCTGTTGAAAAGTGATTAAAGCCAGTCGTTTACATGTTGCGGGGCCATGAAAGGCATTGGTGGGACATTCAGGCTCAGACCGAGCAGGCTGAGGGGATGTCTTGGAACATTTTCCAGGAGAAGTTTCTGGAGCATTTTTACCCCAAGACTTTGAGGCAGGAGCGGGATATAGAGTTTATGAGCATGACTTAGGGATCATTATTGGTGATGGACTATGCTAGTTTCTTCACTAATTTGCGACGCTTCATCCCAGTGATAGTCGGGGATGAGTCAGCGATAGGAAGGCGTTTCGAGGATGGGTTGAGACATGAGATCAAGTCTCAAGTAAATATCTTCTGCTTGAAGAAGTTTGCAGAGGTGATGGATCAGGCACTCATCACTGAAGGGAACCTGAATGGAGCTTCAAGTGGTGGGCTTTTCGTGCCAGCTGGGTGGAGAAGTTGTGCATCTTCCGAAGGTTGGAATCACCCTTTAGAAAGTTTACAGCAAGGTGGTCAGAAGAGGGGGTCAGCCTCTTAGAGTGGGAACCAGGTGTTTTGTTATTAGTTTGGCAGGCTGGGGCATATCTGTGGTCAGTTTCCTTGACCTCCAGTTGAGTGTCATTTGTGCAGCAGGATGGGGCATGTGCAGAGGTTCTGCCAGAACCCTCAGCAGATGGGTGAGCATAATGATGAAAAGCAGGTGCTGGGTATGGGAAGGGGATCAGTTACCCCATATCAGGCAGAAAGTTAGAGCTCCACGGGCCGTACTGGTAGGGGCGGTAGACGTGGAACTCCAAGGAAAGATTTCTCATGCCAGCAGGGCAGTGCTACGTAGGGTGTTCAGGCTGGAGCACAGGGTAGATGGGTAATTCAGCTTCAAGAATTTTAGTTTGCGCCTGGTGATGGTGAGGTCGGACAATCAACTATTCGAGGTACGATCCTTGTAGATTCTATGTTTTCTAGTGCGTTGTTTGACACAGGTGCGACACACTCTTTTGTTTCTTCTCAACTTATTGTAGTGATGGGTTTACCTGTGGAGAAGGTGTGTGAAGTTATGTCAATTGAAACTGTTGGGAGTGCGGGTTGAAGATATCAAGTAGTGTAAGGGATGTGCCTTGGAAGTTGGTGGATACCATTTTCTGTGGGACTTGTTCATTCTCGAGATGTCAGGGTTGACCTAATCTTGGGAATGGATTGGTTGGTGTTGTATCAAGCACACATAGATTTTTACCATCACAGAGTATCGTTCAAGTTTCTTGAGGGTGACACTTATGTCCACCGTGGCGAATGGGATGTTCGAGCAGGGCGCGCTAGGCCTTTTTGTCAATAGATGAGTGGACTCACAGCTCAAGTGGCATGTCTCATGATTGATTATGATGAGGGAGGGGAACAATATAATTTTCCTCTTGTGGTGGATCAGTTTCAGGATGTGTTTTCTGAGGATTTCTCGGGGTTACCACCCGAGAGCGATGTCGATCTTACGATCGAGTTGCTACCGAGAGCGGAGCCAGTTTCTATTCTGCCATACTTAATGGCACCGGAAGAACTCTCAGAACTAAAGGTTCAGCTTGAGGAGTTTGAGCGTAAGGGGTTTATCCATCCTAGTATGTCTCCTTAGGGATATCTCGTGATTTTTTCAAAGAAGGACGATGGGTCGTTGAGGCTATGTGTTGACTATCGAAAGTTGAATCAGATGACGGTGAAAAATCGGTACCCTCTTCCTAGAATAGATGACCTATTTGATTAGTTGAGGGGTGAATTAGTGTTTTTTAAGATTGATCTGAGGTCAGGTTATCACCAAATGAGGGTGAGATCTTTTGACATACCGCTGACAGTTTTCTGAAGTCGGTACGGGTTGTTTGAGTTTGTGGTAATGCCTTTCGGCTTGACCAATGCACCGGTGGTGTTTATAGCTTTGATGAACCGAATCTTTCATCCCTATCTAGATCAGTTTGGGATTGTCTTTCTTGACGATATCTTAGTGTACTCGAAAACTCATGCCAATCATGCCCAACATCTTTATATTGTCTTGGGTATGCTAAGAGAGCATCAACTATATGCCAAGATATCAAAGTGTCAATTCTGGATAGGTGAGGTGCATTTTCTCGGTCACATCATCTCGGAGGCAGGTGTGACAGTGGATCCAGAGAAAGTGTAGGCATTTGTATCTTGGGAGCATCCCAAGAGTGTTTCTGATGTTCGGAGTTTTCTGGGTTTGGCCAGGTATTATCGAAGGTTCATTCAGGATTTCTCTCACTTGGAAGCACCACTCTCAGGCTTGACCAAGAAAGGAATTAGGTTCGAGTGGTCCGAGTCTTGTGATAACACCTTCCAAGAGTTGAAGATGTGTTTGACGACCACACCTATCTTGATCTTACCTGAGCCAGGTTAGAAGTACATCATGTTTTGTGATGCATCCGGAGTCGGACTTGGGGCTGTGTTGATGTAGGATGGGCGGGTTGTGACTTATGGGTCAAGGCATTTGAGACCCCATGAGAGGAAATATCCCACTTATGACCTTGAGTTGGCTGCAGTGGTGTACGCCTTGAAGTGATGGAGGCACTATCAATGGGGAGAACGGTTTACTATGTTTACTGATCATAAGAGTTTAAAGTACATCTTCTCACAATGGGATCTGAATATTTGGTAGTGAAGATGGGTTGAATATCTATAATCTTTTGACTTTGAGTTTGTGTACACACTAGGAAATGGAAATAGTGTTGCTGATGCTCTGAGCAGTAAGGTTCAGAATCAGGTGGTTCAGGAGTCCAGCACCAAGTGGAAGGTGAAGGCTTTATTTGTAGAGATGTACCTGGAGGTGTAAGAGGAGAGTGGTTAGGTCACTCTTGATTCCTTAAATATGGAGTCGACAATTTTGAGTCGAGTTAAGGAAGGTCAACTTGATGATCCTGAGTGTTTGACCATGAAGGAAAAGCTTAAAGGTGGGGAGCTACCTTCTGGTTGGGCCATTAATGCGGAAGGTGTTGTTCATGTTCGTGATCTTGTTGTTGTGCCAAATTTTGTGCGAGAAGATTTGATGCGTGAGTTCCATACATCAAAGTGGGAAGTGCATCCTGGTTTGACCAAGATGTATCGTGATCTCCAAAGGTAGTTTTGGTGGCCTATAATGAAGAAGGAAGTTGCAGGATTTATGACATGTTGCCTTACCTGTCAGCAGGTAAAGGCCGAGCATCAACTCCCCAGTGGTTTGTTGCATCAATTTCCCATTCTGGAATGGAAGTGGGATGATGTAACAATGGATGTCGTCATGGGTCTTCTGAGGACTCCGCAGAAGAATGATGCAATCTGGGTGGTTGTGGATCGATTAACAAAAGTGACTCATTTTTTACCGATTCAGGAGGCCTTTACAGTCGACTAGTTGGGTGAAATGTATGTTCGGGAGATAGTGTGGTTGCATGGTGTTCCGTGAACCATAGCTTCAGACCGAGATCCGCGTTTCACATCACGTTTCTAGCAAGGGTTGCAGAAGGTGCTTGGTACGCAGGTGTTTTTGAGTATGACTTTCCACCCGCGGACGGACAGCCAGTTGAAGCGTACGATCCAAGTGTTGGAAGACATGTTAAGAGCTTGTGTCTTATACTTTGATGGTTCTTGGGAGAGGCACCTATTGTTAGTTGAGTTTTCCTATAACAACAGCTTTCAGGTTACGATTCATATGGCACCATTTGAGGCACTCTACGGGTGGCCATGTAGATCTCCGTTGTGTTGGATAGAGGCCAGTTAATCTGAGTTGTTGGGGCCAAGTCTCGTGGAGGATAATTTAGAGAGAGTTATGTTGATCAGGAAGCGGATGGCTATGGCATAGAGTAGGCAGAAGTCATATGCAGATCAGAGGAATACACCTCTTGAGTTTTCGATCGGTGATAAAGTGTTCCTTCGAGTATCGCCAAGGTTGGGTCACCGTCAGATTTGAAAGTAGGGTAAGATGGCACCTAAGTATGTGGGAACTTTTGTAATTGTGGATAGGATCATACAGGTGGCTTACCAGTTGGCTCTTCCACAACGGTATGGTGGGATGCATGATGTGTTTCATGTGTCGTAGCTTCAACGGTATCATCCTGACCCATCTCACGTGGTTGATGTTGAGGATGTAGAGCTTGAGGCCGATGCATCCTTTGAGGAGCATCCGGTTCGTGTGGTGGATCGTAGTGAAAAGATCTTGTGGGGAAAGGTTGTGCCATTAGTGCGAGTACTATGGCGGCATGGGAAAGTTTAGGAAGAAACTTGGTAGGGGGAGTCAGATATGTGGGCTCAGTGGCCTGAACTCTTCTCTTCAGTGGGGCAATGAGGCTTAGGAACTCAGCTTGAGGATGAGCCATTATAAGGTGGGGAGGTTGTAAGATCCCAGTTTTTGGAAAGGTATGTTTTTTTTATGTTTTGGTTGAATCCCTTGTTTTGGGTTTCAAAGGATTTCTTCTGAAAGTATGAGAGGCCTTGGGGGTGTTTCAGGGGCTCAGGGCATAGAAGAAAGGAAAACTGGGAAAGACAGGCCAGGGCGCACGACCTGCACATGGCCAGGGAAAACTGTGCGGCCTACCCAGGTAAACCGTGCAACCCTCTTCCTCCAGACAGTAGCATGCTCATGGTTTATGCACGGCTTATCAAACCATGCGGCTAAACTATGCGACCTCTTAAAGTTGGGAAAAATTACAAGTTTTCCACTCCAAGATTTTTAGATCCCACTTGGGATTTCCTCTCCATACCTCCTTATTCTCTCTTGGAACGAACCGAATCTCCCAAGAGCTCCAAGAGGTCGATCTCCCTCATTTCTAAGGTGTTTTTGGTGCCGTTGGAAGCGAATCGAAGCTCCGAGTAAGGCTAATCCCACCCTTTCTTCTCTTTTTGGTTTAGGGTTTGTATCTTCTCTCCCTCTTGTTCCGAAGCTCTAAAACCCTATCTTTTGGGTGAGTTCTAGGTTAAAGCTCCAAAGGCTGGTCGGATCGAGGTTTAAGGACTCGATTGAGTGTGTGTTCAACCACGGTTTCAAGGTAGGTGGTCTACAAGTGATATGCTATAGTTATTTTTGTATTTTTGCATGTTTAGGTGTGTTCTTGCTTTCCCTTAGTTAGGTTTTAAATAACCTTGGAATGTTTGGTAATATTTGGGTTGAAAATTGTAAATGGAAACTCTCACAATTCCCATGGGATGCATTGGGAATGACTTGACCTAATTGGGGCCATCCGTGGGATGTGTCGGCTTTCCCCGGACTTAGGGATTGTTATTAAACAAGTGAACTTGTTGTAATAAATGGCAGATCCCTTGATGAACATGTTGGCATGATTAGTTGAACTTGGAATAGGAGTTAGGTGATACACCTAGACTTGGCCATAACCTAAGGGTTATTTGGTATGGGTTGAATGGTTAGTTCATGGAAATGATGAACGGGTTAAATGGGTTAATGTGTAAACTGAATAAAGACCATAATGTGATGGATTATGGGTTTAGTGTTGAATGCTTAGTTAGATAATCATAACACATGTGAATTGGGTGAATGGTTAAATGATGTGAAATGGTAAGGTGTTAATGGGTTAAGGCATAATGTGAATTCCCATGTGGTTTGTTATGAATGGTGTTTGCCTAAGGGCAATGGTATGGTGAGTTGATGGTTACTTTTATATATAAGAATGTGCACATGGCTTGGTAGTGTGGGGTATGAATTGAGGATCTATGCCCACAGGTCAAGTAAAGACTGATGCTCTGATCTCCACCCTAAATGCACGGGTTAGGAATGAGGAATGGGGATCTATTCTACTAACGGTTTCATCCACCCAGACTGAGGCTTCTATGTGAGGATATGATTATTATGAGGGGGTTAGTACTAGTGAGATAGGATAACGATGTGTTTACCCTCTTGCTTGTGATTTTCGGACTTAAACCCATGTAACATAATGTATGTGATTAACCCATGGATATGTGATGAAATGGTAAGTGATGATAATAGGTTCGTAATGAATGGTAATGGAAGTGGTAATGGATTTGGCTCTAAACTGGTTAATGGAACCTAAAATAATTATTTGGTAGTTATCATTCATATTCTTTTTTCATGCACTACTTTTTATACTAGATATTTTATAGGCACCATTGGTGGTGGCCTACTGAGTTGTACTCACACCCTGCTCGGGCCAACGTTGGGTACCCGAGTAGACTTCATGTTTTCAGGTCAGGTGAAGGGAAAGGGTCCTTGCTAGATAGTGAGTGGACATGGGTAGCACTTGGTGGAGGATCCAGACATGGAGTCGGGACCATTTTTTGGATTTTGTCTGTTGTCTTTATTTGGGGTTTTGTTCACTTTTTCACTTGTAGTATGACATGGCATATTTATTGCTGGAAATGGTTGTTATACAGGTTCTTTGCTTATTGATTATTGTTTCTGATATTGGTTTATTTATGTTGTGGCTTACTCTGATAAAAAGGGGGTATAGTCTCCCCACTTGACCACATAGACCCCCTCTACTAGTCGGCAGCCTTTGGCGTACATGGAGGCGCGCTTAAGGTTATGTAACTTCCCAGATCGAAGCACCGGTTTAGTGGCTCCCGGGTCGGGGACGTTATACAACTAATCCAAGGAAACTACGGATCTCTGTCACAAATGTTGGTATAGGCCATCCTTCAATTGCCTCTATTTTTAAATGATATATATATATATATTTCCATTTTTGGTGATAAAATTTCCCATGAATTTTACTTGATCCATCCAAAAATCGAATTTAATACAGATAAGAATATCACCATGTATCACCTTTATTTTGGAGTAGATAGGAATATCATCAAAATATTTTAACAAATTTATCATGGTAATCCATAAATAATTTATTCATTAAGTCCACGATGATAGCTATAGAATTAGTGAGTTTAAATGGCATCCCCACGAACTCATAGTGGTCAAACCTTGTCCAAAAATAAGACTTCAGGATATCCTCCTTCTTCACCTTTACTTGATAATATCCCGATTAGAGATCCATCTTAGAGAAGTGTTGTTCTCCACATTATTGAGGAAGCAGATAATTTTTCTTTATAATTATATTATTGAGCTCATGATAATCTATATATAGGAGTAATGACCCATCCTTCTTTTTGATGAAGAGTACCCATACATCTAATGGTAAAGTGCATGGGAATATAAACCCTTTATCCAGATTCTCCTATAGTTTCTTCTTCAACTATTTATGTTCAATAGTGGACATTCTATATGAATTCTTGCATATTCTCAATGCTCTAGTTATAATATTTATTGAGAAATCAAAATCAAGACTTGTAGAAATACAATAAAATTATTCCATAAGAACATTAGTTAATTCCATTACAATGGCCATATTATCAAGGATGATCGTTTTCTTAGTCTCAATCTATTTAGCTAGATAAAATTTCATATTAGGATATAATATTTGTTCTTAATATGATGATACCAAATTTTTTCATCTTTCTCCTTGCAATTGTATAGAATTGGAGGGTAATTTTTTTATACAGAGGGTCATTCCTTAATCTATTAAATTTATGTTAGATTTATAAAAGGAAATCCAATCCATTCCTAGAATAGAATCTAATTTCTCTAAAGGGACTATCACAAGGTTTTCGGGGAAATTCAACCCATAAATTTTGATAAAGGATGAGTTATATTATTATTTTGAAATAATTGACCCATTTTTAATCTTCACTGATAACTGAAATTCCAGGTTTTTAGGTAGAATTGGAATAGTTAGATGAAACATTTTTGATATAAAACAATGCATAAAAACATAATAAAATAGTATTTTCACTATCCTTGAATGAAAATTTAGTGTACCTATCATTACTTTATTGTTAAGATCCAACTTAGCTGCTATGATGGGATAATCTTTCCCTTTATCTCATGGCCTTAGAGATTGCTTTTTCAATTATCATCGAAAACAATTGTCTTAGTACATTCATTCACATAGTTTCCTCATTCCTTACAGTTTAAAAATGCACAGTAGGTTGAAGGTTGACTGGAGAATTAACTTATTCTATCAAATTAGTGGGTGTCTCCTTTTAGGATTTTCTAGCTAATTTTTCTTCCTTCATATTACTAAAACGTTTCCTTGTCCCCTTTAGTTAATTTTTGGGAAGCTTATTGCCCCACTTTTGACATGTAGTGTCTTTGAATTACAAACCCATGTGATATTTCATCATCACTCCCCCAAAATTAAAATACTTTCCCTTCTTCCTATCTCTATATCCATGAGACCCATGAGATTAAATGATCTTAATTTCAACTTTGATGTCATATGATATAATTTTCTCAAAGCTTTAAAAGTCTCTAATCTTTAGAGCTTTTCATAGACTATATTTTAGACCACCAAATAAGAGGTCAACCCTATATTTGGGGTCAATAAAAAAGATGGAGGTATATCATGAATGACTTGTGAATTTTTCCTCACACACCCTGATGGATTGGTAATAATTTTTCATGGGGATAGGGAAATACCTCTCCATTTTTAGTCAAATAGTGTGATGAAATTATTTATCAAAAAAAATTCCATAAATATTTCCACTTCATCACTTTGATCTCTACCTTGGGATTTTTATTTTTTATTAACATATACAATTGATCATCTTATCCATTCATGCGATAAACATCTAGTATGAACTTATCTTGATCTTATCACGGAATTATGGATAAGGTATTTTCAATAGAGTTGATACATTGTTCTAAAATTAATGTATCAGAATTTCCACTAAACCTTGAAGGCCTTTATCGCATAAAAGTCTCAATTGCAACTTGGTGTTTCATAGGGAGTGTGATTTTACACATGATTCATGTTTCTAATTAGAAAATGAGTTAATTGAGTAATTATTTTCATTAGTTTCTTGAATACTACTCTCATTGGGTAAGGTGTCTCATTTGGGTAGTGATCACATTTCCCATCACATTGGTTGTTGACCTAATTCCACCTATTTCTAGCCATTGACTAAAATGAAGTGAATATTAAGGATGATAATTTTTAAACAATTAAGAAAATAAAAGGTATACTATGAAAATTTAAGGTATAAATCATAAATTACAAATATTAATTAACCTATGAATTTATAGGTTTAAATCTAAGTTATCCATGATATATTCCCTAACATAAAATTTTAGAGTAATCTGTGTTCCCAATATAATTGTTCATAAAGAGCCTATGAATTTACCAAAACATATCATCTAGGATTGTAAAATCATGTTTGTATCAAGGCCACTTTTTCATGCACCTTTTGACAATCAAGTCAAATCTCAATGTTCCCTTTCCAGGGTTATTACCCTTAGGTACAATTGTTCTAGATCAACATCCACTTATAGTATCCAGATCGGGAATTTGTTTCTAGGAAATAACTTATTATATACATTAACATAATTTAAGGATGTTTTCCTATGTTATTTATTATACCTAAGTCTTGAAAACATTTTTCTAATCCTAATACCAAAAAATAACTATAATTTATTATGATATGAACTATGTCAAACCATATCTTTAGTACACATTAATTCATGACTTATTACATAAGGATACATATAATACAACACTAAAAGATAGATATGCATAGTGTCTTTGGGAGATTAGTTAAATGACATAATAATTTGAACTATCGTTACAAATAATTTTTTAAAAAAACTACAAAAAATTCTTATAATATTCATTGATCTTTTAAAATTCGATGAGATAACCTGGGGATGTACATAAAAAAGGGGTAAGATATAAATCCAAGTAAGAGAATATTCAAAGAATACCATGATGAGAGAAATTAATTTTATTAAAGTGTCATATCAAGGTTTTATAAAATGGTTGATAATTATAAACATGAACAAAAATTCATGATATAAAAAGATAACATCAAAGAAACATAAGAATGTGAAAATCAAAAAACAAGACATCATAAGCATAAGTCAAGGATAAATTTCATGTTATAATAAGAAAATGATTTTAGGATAACCTAACATGCACCATAAATGGTGTATCATGACATAAAAACATTACCCAATACATTTCATGGATATATAAATCTAGGCCCTCCCATCACATTAATATCATGTATATGCATTTGGGTGCCTCAAAGATCATACAACATAAAAATGTATTTCATAAACATTAATACCATGATTAAGGAGTGTTTTTTTACATAAATAGATTTCACAAATAAATGAAGGATATGTCCATCTAGGTGAATACCATTAAACATATTTGAGTATTGGGAATCACAGTACAACATCTGTCATGGAAAATCATGGGATAATTTTAGCAGCATAACGGGTGTACATAATGGGTCATAGAATGGGTTAATGAGAGTGAAATGACTTCTTTAATTACATGGTAATAATAAGGATAGTAAAATAGATGTGTAAAAACATATAAAATCAATAAAAATTGGAAATCAAAAGGCTTAGTACAAATATAGCACTCAAAATGAAAAGAGAGGGGATAAGATCCCTTACCAAGAGAGGGAGCCTCTAAAATCTTGGAAGGACCTTCTTACGATCTTGGTAACACCTTGTTAGGGATTTACATTGGGATATAGAGAGTAAATTCATGTTCAATGGTTTTTTAGGGAAGAGGAGTGGGAGGATGGGTGGGTAATTATAGAAAAATGGGGGGATTCTTTATTAATATTTAAACATAGTTTTTGAACTATATATTATAAAATAATCAAAACCACAAACCATTCCATGATTTTTCCCATGGTTTTCACCAAAGTGAAGTGGTTTTAAATTTTTTAAAAATGCCAAGAACTGAACTCCTTAAAATAATACCCTTGATGGTGTGTAAGTGATTCCTATTTATAAAATATCAATTTTAAAACCTTAAAATATAATATAGGTTTTCGATGATTCATTTAGGGTTTAAAAAATTAATCAAGTAACTTAAAAAATAAATTATTTTAAGTAATAAAAATTTATTTGTCCATTAATTTTGTTTATGGACTTTATTACATAATTTGTGGGCCATTATAATGTCATAATATAGAACATATATTTATACCAAATTTAATTTTTACCCAAAAATTTGGATATCATAGAAAATTATGAAAAAATAAACTATAGTTAATTTCAAAATGATAATTTAAAAAATAATATTTATTGTATGAAAATAGTTTCATAAATATAAGAATCCTTATTTTCTAAAAAATACTATTTTTTATGATACTAACAACTTTATGACCCTATAAAAATTACATTGGACTTCATAAATTATTTTATAATTGATATTAAAATATACTATTTAATAAAACTATTTTATTAAATTAACATTTATTTATTAAATTCATGAAATTATTATAACAGTATCTTAATGGAGAGTATATATTTCAAAAAATTGAAATTTTATTTCTTCATATCAAAATCTAATTTTTATCAAACTCATCATATAATCATTTATAAGTAATAATAAAAGGGATAAATATATCATTATTTTATTAAAAATATAAAATATATAAATTCATATAGTTAGGTTCTAGATACATAACCCCTTACTACACAAGTTTTTGCTCTAAGGGTAAGGTATGTGATGTCGACACTTTCTTGGAGTGGTTTAGAAAACAAGGTTTATATAGTGATATATATAATCTTTAAATTATCCCATTAATGGTTTTTATCGAGCTTTAGTTATTGGATATCATATTGGGCTTGGTCATGGGTAAATCCCATAAACTCCATCTCCCTCCTAAACTCTAATAAATGGGATTTTTAGGGTACAATCTCATTGGTCTTGGACATTACTTCTTCTATAAGATTAAATTGGATTTTATCATTAACCTTCATATATTCGAATAGTAATGTTCACTGTACAATGGATATATTATTAATAGTTATTATTCTTGATGTTCTTTTAAATCATAGATGATATAACTTATAATGATCCAAAATATCCAAAGTAGTGCATGGGTTTTCCATTACTTCATTACTTAATAAAGAATTTAATCATTTGAAAACAGAATTTCATTTATAAAACTTCTATTCATTAAATAAAATACTTAGGAGTAGAGTGGAATGGGATAATGGGTTAGTTTCTTAGAAAAATAGGGGGAATTGTTTATTAGTTTCAAAACATAGGACTTGGATAACTAGTTAGTAAAAAATAAAAAATCATTGTCCATACCATTGGTTTTTCCCTAGGTTTTTCCAAGGAGGAGTGGTTTTTAGTATTTTATTATTTTAGGAACCTAACTAATTAAAATAATATCATTGATGATATGGAAGTGATTCATGTTCATGAATAATTGTTTTTAAAATCAAAAAATATACTTTAGGTTTGTTAACATTATTTATAGATTTTTAAAATTAATCATTTTGGTTTAAAAAGAATAATTTTTATGATAAAAAACTTTTTTGGGTAATAAAATCCATTAAAGTATTTATTACATCACTTTTATGTCATTATGATGTTATAATAACTACCTTATATTTATACTATATTTTACTTTTTACTTAAATATTTTATTTTCTCAAAAAATGATGACAAATTCATTGTTAGATATTTTTGATGTGATGATTTTGAAAATGACATCCATTTTTTCTATAAAATTATCTAAATAGGATAAAATTATTTTTTTAAATGTAAATTACTAATTTATTAAAAATTTATAGTTTTTATAATACAATCATGTTCATGACCCTTAAAAAATTTCTTTGTGACATTATAAAATTATATTATAATTTATATTTAAATAATTAGTTTTTTATAATACTATTAAGTGAAAATAAATTTTATTTAAAATAATTGAATTTATCATAAAAGTGTATTTTAATTATAGATATTTCAAAAATAAAATTATGTTTTATTTATATCCAAAAAATATATTTATCGTATTCATATTATATTCATGTGTATTTTATTAAATGAATTAGTAATGAAAATGGGATGGGACTGACCATTATTTCATTTCTAAAATAAAAATTTCACCTTATAATATTGTTGAATAGATACATAACCCATTATCACACCCATATACACCCTAAGTGAAACTTGTTTGATGGTGGTACTTCATGGTCTGTCTCAACTAACATTGATCTTGTGGTGATCCCCACTAAAATGAAATTTTATTATAGTCAATTTCCCCTAATCCTTATTAAATATCTCATTAGGAATGGTCAAGGATGAACCCCCATGATGCAACTGCCCTCCTGATTTTAGACATATGGGATTTAAATGGCGTGATCCTACTGGTTGAGGCAATCATGTATCCCTTATCCATAATTATTCAGTCATCATTACCCATTATATAAACTAATTATGATTATGATAATTCCAAATGGTAATATTCACCAATAATCATATTAACCAATTGTCATATTAACCAATAATCATATTGACCAATGGTCATATTGACCAAACGGTCAAGTAATAGTTAGATCCTAGCAACCACTTTTCCCATTACACACTATATATATACTCTAATGTTCTCATAATTTATCATTATTTAATTAACATATATAGGTTGTACACTTCCCATGATAATTCCTATCATATAATGGACTCTTCTATTTCTTTTTACTATTTTTATAGCAGGATAAATATTTATTGGAGAATTTAATCTTATCAAGTTTAAATTAGTGTGTGAATTATTATTTTTCAATTATCTCATTGTGTTATTTCTAGCTGTTATAGTAAATATTAATTCATTATAGGTAATGAAATGTAAAATTCCTTCTATGTGATTCTATTTTAAAGCATAATAAAATATTCATTATGTAACATGAGTAATTTTGTTAAATAATTTTTTTGGTCATTACATTCTCCCCCATTAAGAAATTTTACCCACAGAATTCACATCCTTTAAAATATATGGGGTATGTCTCTTTCATCACTTATTCAGTCTCCCAGGTTATTTTATCAAACCTTTGATTTCCCCATAAAACATTCATGACTTGGGATGTCTTATTACTCAACAGATTTTTACTTTCATCAATAATTTGGATCAGTTTTTCCTCATATTATGGCTTAGTTTCCAATACCATACCATTTTTTCTAATTTATTCATTGGGTATGACGTATACTTTCTTAAAATGGAGATGTTAAAATCGTCATAAACCTTGGATAGATTTGAAGGGAGTGCTAACTAATATGAAACTACTCTAGCATAATTCCAAATATAAAATGCTACAATGTAATGTGGAATTAGTTTCTATTCTTTCCAAATATCATTAATCCTTTCCATGATGACATTTTTAGGAATACATGGCCCCCAACAAGAAATTCTAATTCCTTACTCTTTTTTCAGCATAAAATTATTTTTGACTCCGAGGAGCCATGCTATGTTTATGGATCAATTATATCTTACCTATAGTGTCTTTCAAAAAAAAATTAATCCTAAAAATATTTTTTCCCCAACTTCATCCCAACATTATTGAGTTTGACACCACATCTGATAGAGTATTTCATAAATATCATTCCATAATATATATATTTTATTAAAAGACACTTTTATGGAAAAAGTGTGAAACCTTCAAGTCTAACCAAACCATCAAACACTATAGAAAATATAAAAATTATTAAAAAACCAACTTAAACATATTAGACATGATACCCTTATATAACTTCTAGGATATATTTTTTTACCTTTTTTCAGAGTTGGCACGCGCGTCGCAACGCGTGCAAATTTTCGAATTTTATAACCAACTGGCTACTGTAAAAGTGGCGAGCAGGGTCGAACCACAGAGAGCACGGAATCTAGTCCACTAAAAATATTTCGTTGGACAATGTTTAGATGGACAAGGTTTGAGGGAATTCCTATTTTTGAGTTTTCTCTTTTTTTATTTAAACTAAAAGGTGAGAAGACAAAAGATAAAAAGAAAATTGCAAACGGAAATGATGATGGATTCTAAGTCAACAAAATGTGTCGGGGATGTTGGTGTCATAATTCAATTATCACGCAAACATGCAAAATATTCTTTGTGTGATTAAATATTTATCCTGTTAAGTTATCGCCAGTTCCAAAAATATGTGCATTTTTTAGATGCTCAATTTAATTTCCCAATTTTATTTAATGTCCCGTTCTCTGGTGTCATAAATAAATTAGAAAACTCGTTCAAGCCCCGAACTACACGGCGAAATGACACAACCCGTTTCTCACAAAGTTGTGTCACTAATTTGCACCTACCATCAGTCAACGCGGTTTACCTTCTCGGACCGCCGCGTCGACTTATAATTAAAATGGCCAGTTTTAATTTTAGCAATTAATTCAGTGCAAAAATAATTTAAACAGATAAATATTCAATTAAAATAAATTTAATTGACAATTAATCATCAAACAATACGTTGCATGGCATGCGCAATAATTTTTATTAATCAACCAACATCCCGACACTAAGAAAATCACCCCGACATCACAACTGAAAATGTAAACACGGTAATAAGATGGAAATTCATGTAAAATAAGACCGTGTTACCAACAAATAATCGTGTCGGTCTTCACTCTCACTGCATGCAACTCGTTCTTCAATATCTGACTGCACCTCGGCACGTGATGACGTTGTGCGCCAGCTATGCGACCACCGGAACGGAGGATATGAGCGGTAAGCGGTGTGCGGCTGCTGGTTGACTTCTCGGATGGTGGTGATCGGTGCTCTGCAAAGAAAACAAAAGAAAACGGGGCTGGCGGGCAAGAGAGAGCGGGGTCAGCCAGGGTAGGGGTTTTGGCCGTCGGCTGAAGAGAGGGAGTCGGGGGAAAGCGCGCCGTTGGGGTCAGCCCTCAGTGCGCCGCACGACAGGGAGGAAGCGGGTTCTCCGTGCGAGGGGGTGGGGGGATTCGGACGGATCCTTGGCGAGAGGACGGCGGAGGAATGAGGGACTGTGGACTGCAGACGGTGGACGAGAGCGGACTTCCGACGGGAGGAGTGCGGTGAGATGCAAACGGGAGGAGGGCTGCCGGCGTGTGCGGGCGCACGGGAGGACCGCAGAGGAGAGTTAGGGAGAGGATGGGGTGCTGCGTGTGTGAAGGCAGGGGCGGCCGAGAGGAGGTGCGCGTCTGGGAGAATGGAGAGCCAAGAGGAATGCGGGTGAGAGGGGAGTTAGGGTGGCGGCTTCAGGGGGAGATGAGGGTGGCGGCTCCAGGGGGAGATGAGGGTGGCGGCTCCGCTGGGTAGAGAGGGGATCCGGGGCCGGGGTCCAGTGGGTTTTTGAGGGTGGGAAAGGGAGTGCAGGCTTTTGAGGGGGGAGCGGGAGTGCGGCGAGATATGAGGGCCGGTTGTTGAGGGGAGAGCGGGTCAAGGGGGTGGCGGCGTAGAGAAGGGAAGGTACGGGAGATAAAAAAACAAATTTCAAATTTCAAAATAAAATAAAAATAAAAAAAATAACTAATAAAAATAAATTAGTATAAATAGGATTATATTTATATTTATAATTAATTAATAAACTAAAAGTAATATTAGAATAATATGAAATGTTAATAAAATAAAATTCTAAAAAAATGAAAATAAATAACTTATGTTCATATAATACTAACTAAAAACTATAAAAAAAATATAAATTATTTAAAATACTACAAAAAGAACCTAAAAGCACAAGAATGGTTAAAACTAAACGAAAATAAATAAAAAAAATGTTAGTAACATCCATGTACATCAAATCTCCCACACTTAAACTTTTGCACTCCTGGGAAAAACAATCCGAAATAAAACACAAGTGGTCCTGTAGACAAATCCAAACATCGAAATTACAAGTTCAAAAATTGTCAATCGCTTTCCTCATAATATATCATGCTTCATTTAAAACTTCAGTTTCAAAAAATTGTTCTTTCACTTGCATTTTTTCAAAACAAGTACGTGCACTCATCCATCATGTGACCTACCTCACCATCACTCTCATCTCTCAAAAACATTTGATCGAAGTTTTTCTCAGTTCTCATACACATGCATGCTTACCATAGGCTTGCCATGAATTTCTCATCTCCACTAGTGGAAATCAAAAGTATGCACTAATCTCAAGGACTTTACATGAGGTTCAAATGTTTCTGAAGCTGTGGGACGGTGGGTTTTAAAAAAAAAAAAAATTGACATCTTTTTGGTAAAAAGGAGGGTTGAATCTTGAAATAAATGCATGATAAGTCAATCCAAATGTCTCCCTCAAACTCTCGCTCCCCCACACTTAAAACATTGCTTGTCCCCAAGCATATGATAAGCCAATGTTTCACTCTCTCTTTTTTTTACACAACTCACTCAAATAAGATAGGTAGGAAAAACAAGTGAGTATCAGTTCCAAAACCCCATGAAATAAATGTCAGACAATAATCCCAAAGAAAGGTACACAAGTAGCGTATACGATGTAACATCTCAATGAAGGTAGGTCATATAGAAAACTTCTAGTTCCTGGAGTAATGGATCATCACTTTAATAGGTATCCCCAAAGTCGAGGGTTACCGCGTAATGACCACCAATGTACTCATTGTTGGAACTGAAAAGGATTCTATATTCCTATATCAAAATAATATGAAATGAATGTGGCTACTGTGAAAAAGAACTCATATGATCAGGATGGGATAATGTCAATCCAAGTACATCAAATGACTCACTGCCCCTCGAAGAACCCTCTCCATGAGTAAGTCTCTCCCCCCCACACTTAGATTGAAATTATCATGCAAAAATTCAAGAAATTGGTAGGGAAGGGTATCGGCTTGGGCTCATCCTAAAAGGCTCCTGCATGGCTTCTAAGGGCTATACGAAGGAGAAAATGTTTGGGTGGCTCAGTGGGTCAACGGGGCTAAAATATCAAACAGATGCCTCGATCATTTTAGTGCAACTTTCAAAAATTCCTATCGCTTTGATGGAAAAACATGGCAAGTTCTAGAAGACAAAACATGGTTGAGATTCCCTCAAGAAAAAGAGAAATAAGAGATGATTTTAAAATGGATTAGAGTCCTCACGGGTATGGAAATATAATGTTGGACAGCACAGATGAGAATTCGTGCAAATAAGTGTCTCAAAAATATTCAAGTTTTTGAAAAATCTTTCGAAGCATGAAATAATATCAGCAATCATCTAAGTCATGAGATCAAGGATTAAAGAAATCCAGAACAAGAATCAGGTGCTCAAACTGCCTAGGGACACAAGTGGTATATTCCCGACTGTGTTGCGGTAAAAATACAACAGTTCTTATGTGGGTTCATGAATGACAGGAGTGTTAGTCTTTTTTTTTTCACATGGTGTTTTTGGAAGCAGAAAATATGGCGAAAATTAAAACACTTCCCTGTGTAAGTGCAGATAGATGCGGAGAGGCTGCCTGTATCCGATGAAGTTCCAGAAATGATGTACCTGTAAAATCTACATATGGACAACACATACCCGCATCATATCATAAAGATAACACCAAGAATCATCTAAATAGAAGCAGAGATGCAGAAGAGTGACAGGTGCATACAGATATCAGGAGGAGCTAAAAGAAAAATCACACATGCCATGTTTTATTTTATTTTATTTTTTTCAAACAAATTAGAACAGGTAAAAGGAGAAAAGGGGGGGGGAATGAAACTGGAACATGGGTTGCCTCCCAGGAAGCGCTAAGTTTTACGTCTTCATCCAGACGGATGGACAATGTTCAATCATCTTGGTCCATCAGCTCAGAATTCCTCTGCCTCTTACGAGAACTAGTGGCTGTATCCTTGATCTCACGGGGACGCTTGGTGGGATTAACCACCTCCGGAGCAAAGTGAGCGTGAAGCTGGTGAGGGAGGAACGGAATCTGTGCTCTTTGTGGTGGTGCTGGATGCTGAGCACGAATCTCCAGTGAAAGTTCCTCAAGCCGGCGCTCGATATCAGCCAGCTCCTGAGTTATCTGTCGTACTAAGTCAGAGGGAGACGAAACAAGCGCATCGATGACCACAGAAGAATCAGAAGAGCTAGACATTTTTTTTAAGCTGCATTCACAAAGAAGATAGAGAGATAGAGATAGAGTAAGAAAACAAAGAACAAAGAATGAAGAAGCAGTCGGGTTGCCTCCCGATCAGCGCTAAGTTTTACGTCTTCAGCCAGACGGATAACTTCTCATTGCAATTGTAGTTCTTCAATGATGCCTATTTTATCCGAAGTGTGGTAAAGTTTAAGGCGTTGACCATTTACTTTGAATGGGGGCATCTTCCCATCAGAAATTTCGACAGCACCATGTGGATAAACAATTGTGACGGTGTAAGGACCTGACCACTTCGACTTGAGTTTTCCAGCCATGATTCGAAGTCGTGAGTTGAAGAGGAGAACTTTGTCGCCTGTTGAAAAATTTCTTTGTTGAATCCGTTTGTCATGCCAGGCTCGAGTTTTCTCTTTGTAAATCAAAGCATTGTCATATGCTTCTCTCCTCATCTCATCCAGTTCATTCATTTGTAGAAAACGCTTCTCTTGGGCAGTTTTGAGATCAAAATTCAGTTTCTTCACAGCCCAATAAGCTTTATGTTCCAATTCTACAGGTAAGTGGCAGGTTTTCCCAAAGACCAACCTATATGGGGACATTCCAATGGGTGTCTTGTAGGCAGTTCTGTAGGCCCATAGTGCATCATCAAGTTTGGTGACCCAATCTTTCCTAGATGTACTTACAGTTTTCTCCAAAATACCCTTAATTTCTCGGTTTGAAACCTCAGCTTGGCCATTGGTCTGTGGATGGTATGGGGTGATCATGTAGTGGTGACATCCATGGCGAGTCATTAGCTTCTGAAACAGCGCATTATTGAAGTGGGTACCACGGTCACTGATGATTAGCCTTGGAATTCCGAACCGGGTAAAAATGTGTTGCTTCAAAAATTTAATGACGACTCGAGCTTTATTTTCCGAGAATGCCTCAGCTTCCACCCATTTTGACACATAGTCCACACAAACAAGGATATAGGATTTCCCAAAAGATTTAGGAAAAGGACCCATGAAGTCAATTCCCCATATGTCAAAAATTTCAATGCCCATGATTGAGTGTTGTGGCATTTCGCGCTTCCAGCTTATACCTCCGGTTCTTTGGCATTTGTCAAAATTCATGACGAATTCACGAATATCACGATTCATGGTCGGCCAGTACAAACCACATTGTAACACCTTGCTGATTGTTCGATGAATCCCATGGTGTCCTCCAGCTTCTCCAGTATGGCATAAGTTCAAAACACTCTCCACTTCTTCTTCAGGGATGCATCTTCTTATCATTCCATCTGCACAGTCTTTGAAAAGTAAAGGATCATCCCAGTAGTAATGTCGTGATTCATTCAGAAATCTTTTCCTCTGTTCCTTTGATAAATCTGGATGTATCACACCTGAAGCTAAGTAGTTCACGAAATCATCATACCAAGGTGTGATTGTCTCAATGGAATAGAGTTGTTCGTCAGGAAATGTTTCAGTGATTAGTTCGACATTGATTTCACTTGTGTCATGGTCGAGGCGTGATAAATGATCAGCAACGACGTTCTCTGTTCCCTTTTTGTCCTTGACTTCAATGTCAAATTCCTGAAGTAACAGTATCCATCGAATGAGTCTCAGTTTTGCATCTTTCTTGGCCATTAAATACCGAAGTGCCGCATGATCCGTATAGACAGTGACTTTTGAGAACAACAGTTGGGATCGAAATTTATCAAAGGAAAAAACAACTGCTAGCAGCTCTTTTTCAGTTGTTGTGTAGTTATGTTGGGCCTCATTCAAAGTTCGGCTAGCATAGTAGATTGGCCTAAAGATCTTTTCTTTTCTTTGCCCCAAGGCAGCTCCAACTGCCCAGTCACTAGCATCACACATTAACTCGAATGGTTGCTCCCAATCAGGTGAAATCATTATTGGGGCTTCAACCAAACGCTTCCTTAATAATTTAAATGCTTCCTGACATTCAGGGCCGAAGTGGAACGTGACATCTTTTCCCAATAGATTCGTAAGGGGTCGGGCAATAACAGAGAAATCCTTGATGAAGCATCTATAGAATCCAACGTGCCCAAGAAAACCTCGAATGGAACGAACTGAAGAAGGCATGGGTAACTCAGAGATTGTACTAATCTTTGCGGAGTCAACTTCAATTCCTTTCTTTGAAATTTGATGGCCTAAGACTATTCCACTTTGGACCATGAAGTGTGACTTTTCCCAATTAAGTACCAGATTCTTTTCTTCGCATCTTGCCAAAACCTTATCCAAATGTTCTAGACAGTCATCAAAAGAATTTCCATACACTGAGAAGTCATCCATGAAAATTTCCAAGAACTCTTCAATCATGTCATGGAATATTGCCATCATGCATCGTTGAAATGTGGCTGGAGCATTACACATTCCAAAAGGCATTCTCCTATAAGCAAATGTACCATATGGACAAGTGAACGTGCTTTTCTCTTGATCCTCTGGTGTCACTGCTATTTGATTATAGCCCGAGTATCCATCTAGAAAACAGTAGTAATCTCGACCTGCCAATCGTTCAAGGATTTGATCAATAAAGGGTAATGGGAAGTGATCCTTTCTAGTGGCAGCATTCAATTTCCGGTAGTCGACGCACACTCTCCATCCAGTCACTGTTCTTGTGGTTATCAATTCTCCTTTATCATTCTCAACCACTGTGGTTCCACCCTTTTTAGGTACCACTTGCAACGGGCTAACCCACTGACTGTCGGAGATTGGAAAAATTAAACCGGCATCAAGAAGTTTAATGACTTCTTTCTTGACTACTTCTTTCATGGGAGGTGTCAAGCGTCGTTGCGGTTTCCTGCAGGGTTTTGAATTATCTTCCATATGTATTCTGTGAGTACAGATGGCAGGACTTATACCTTTTAGATCAGCAATCGTCCAACCTATTGCTGGTTTCCTTTGTGACAGGACATTGAGCAATTTGCTCTCTTGTTCACTCGAAAGATTGGCATTTATGATGACTGGTAAGGTGTTTAAATCTCCCAAGTAGCTATATCTCAGGTTTGATGGAAGGGGTTTAAGCTCAAGTGTTGGAGGCTTTTCAAGTGATGGAGTAAGTGAAGTGAATTCATGTCTATCTAAGGGCTCGACTATATTCCTGATGAATTCCACTTCCTCGATTGATTTAGTGAACTCTTTATTTTCTTTGTGCAAATCTGTGAGGTCCAGCACATCGCTTGCAAACTCATCCCATTCTTCAATCGTATCCAGGAAATGACAGTCTGCTACAGATGGTTTTTCCATGGCCTTAAGGACATCAAATGTTATGTTCTCATCCCCAATTCTAAAAATCAACTTTCCCTCTTGGACATCAACCAGTGCTCTGCATGTCGCCAAGAAGGGTCTCCCGAGAATGAGTGGGACGTCCTTATCTTCTTCCATATCGAGGACAATGAAGTCAGCAGGGAAGTAATATTTATCAACCTTGACAAGAACGTCCTCTAGAATCCCTCGAGGATGCTTCACTGATCGGTCAGCCATTTGCAAGGCGACTCTCGTTGGCTTTAATTCGGTGATGCCCAGTTCTTCAAGGATTCCAGACGGCATGAGATTGACACTAGCTCCAAGGTCGCACAAAGCTCTTCTGAATTGACATCCTCCAATATTGCAAGGAATAGTGAAACTCCCATGGTCTCTTAGTTTTGGAGGTATGGATCTGGGTATGACTGCTGAACATTCCTCGTGCATTATGACCGTTCCCACATCATCTAATTTTCTTCTTTTTGACAGAAGTTCTTTGAGAAATTTGGCATAGTGGGGCATTTGTGTGATGGCTTCCGCAAAAGGAATATTTATTTGAAGCTTTTTGAACATCTCCATGAATTTTGAAAATTGAGCATCCAAATTCCTTTGCTTCAGTCTTTGTGGAAATGGAGGAGGTGGTATGTGAGATTTCGCTCTTTCGTTGAGTGCTTCATTTTCCTTCCCCTTTCTTGCCTTTTCATTCTTTGCAAGTTTGTTTTGATCTTCCTCCTCTTTGGGTTCAAGTTGGATTGCTTTGTTTGTTGAGTCGCCATTTTCAGTGGAAGGTATAGGTGTCTCATCTGTTGGTTGAACATCAGGCTTTTGGTGCTCTGGTAACTGTGTGCCACTTCGCAATATGATGGCTTTTGCTTCTTCTCTTGGGTTGACTCTTGTGTTGCTTGGTAGAGTTCCTTGCTGTTGGTTTTGCATTTGTGCGGCTAACTGACCGACTTGATTTTCAATGTTGCGCATGGAAGCCTGTAAGTTTTGGGTTTCCACCTCTTGTGATTCAAACCGTGATTGATTGGACATCATTAACTTTGCTATAGTTTCTCCCCAATCTTTTTGACCTTGTGTTGCAGTAGGGGCACAGTCCGTTGTTTGCTTTTGCTCCTTATACTGCTGTTGCTGATGGAACGGTGGTCGGTATTTCTGTTGAGACCCTTGATCTTGTGGTTGCATGGCGGGTCTGAAGGTAGGTTGAGCAGTGAATCCAGGTGGACCCATGTTATGGTTCATTGGCTGAGTAGCCACTGGTTCCTTCCAACCTTGATTTTGGGTATTGCCTTGCTAGTTTGTGTTGTAATTGTTTCCATAATTTCCACGGTTGTAACTAACGAAGTTAGCTTCAGACATCTTGGTCTCTGTAGTGTTATATGGACACATGGAATAATCATGAGGACCACCATAGTGTGGACAGTGTTCAGCTTGAACAACATGGACTGGCTTAGGTGGGTTTATTGACAAGTTGTCAATCCTCTTGTTGAGAGCTTCAAATTGTGCAGCCATGAATGTCTGAGTATCAACGTGATGCACTCCTGCCTTTCGTCTTGAAAAATCTTCTGGCCAATGGAAACTGTGTTCGGCCATGTTTTGAATCAATATGTACAGGTCCTCAGGATCCATTTCCATGAACGCATTTCCAGTAGCTGTGTTGATGGCAGACTTACTCTCGGATTGAAGTCCATAGTAGAAAGCTTGCAGCTGGTTTGCCAACTTCATCCCATGATGGGGACAACGTCTTAACATGGACTTGAATCTTTCCCAAGCTTCTCCTAACGATTCGTATTCACTTTGACAAAAGGAGTCGAGGTCTCTCTTGTTTTTCAAAGATTGAGCTGTTGTGTAATATCGATCAAGAAATTTTCTTCTCAACACTTCCCATGTGAAAACTGTTTCGGGGTCGAGACTTTCCAACCAGTCCTTTGCTTTCCCTTGCAACAAAAATGGAAACAGTCGTAGGATCAACGCATCATCCGTTACTCCGTTATATTTAAATGTGTCACAGACTTCAAGAAATCTGTTCACATGCATATAAGGGTCTTCGCTGCTCAATCCATGAAACTGTGCATGTTGTTGGAGCAGGTTGATCGTGGACGGCTTCAATTCAAAGTGCGTTGCTTGAATTCTGGGTCGTGTTATTCCTGAGCTTATTCCGACTGTGTTGGGTCGCAACTCCTGTCTCATAGTAGTCCGAGGTCTTTGATTATCGAGACGGTTTTGGAAAAGTGGATGGACTTTTCCACTAGGAAGTGTCGGAATATGAGTTTCAACGCTTTCCGCAGGTGGATGCATTGCGTTTTCAGCTGAGGTACCTACTTGTTCTTTTCCCTTTCTTTGATGTTCATGTTGTGGATCAAGGGGTGTGTCGTTCTTTGACGGATCAGAAGTACGAGTGTTCACCATTTAGGCGAACAGTGCCTAAAGCAAGGTCTACTTGAAATTTTCTTATTGCTAGACGTGCGCGTGCTCCCCGGCAACGGTGCCAGAAATTTGGCACGCGCGTCGCAACGCGTGCAAATTTGCGAATTTTATAACCAACTGGCTACTGTAAAAGTGGCGAGCAGGGTCGAACCACAGAGAGCACGGAATCTAGTCCACTAAAAATATTTCGTTGGACAATGTTTAGATGGACAAGGTTTGAGGGAATTCCTATTTTTGAGTTTTCTCTTTTTTTATTTAAACTAAAAGGTGAGAAGACAAAAGATAAAAAGAAAATTGCAAACGGAAATGATGATGGATTCTAAGTCAACAAAATGTGTCGGGGATGTTGGTGTCATAATTCAATTATCACGCAAACATGCAAAATATTCTTTGTGTGATTAAATATTTATCCTGTTAAGTTATCGCCAGTTCCAAAAATATGTGCATTTTTTAGATGCTCAATTTAATTTCCCAATTTTATTTAAAGTCCCGTTCTCTGGTGTCATAAATAAATTAGAAAACTCGTTCAATCCCCGAACTACACGGCGAAATGACACAACCCGTTTCTCACAAAGTTGTGTCACTAATTTGCACCTACCATCAGTCAACGCGGTTTACCTTCTCGGACCACCGCGTCGACTTATAATTAAAATGGCCAGTTTTAATTTAAGCAATTAATTCAGTGCAAAAATAATTTAAACAGATAAATATTCAATTAAAATAAATTTAATTGACAATTAATCATCAAACAATACGTTGCATGGCATGCGCAATAATTTCTATTAATCAACCAACATCCCGACACTAAGAAAATCACCCCGACATCACAACTGAAAATGTAAACACGGTAATAAGATGGAAATTCATGTAAAATAAGACCGTGTTACCAACAAATAATCGTGTCGGTCTTCGCTCTCACTGCATACAACTCGTTCTTCAATATCCGACTGCACCTCGGCACGTGATGACGTTGCGCGCCAGCTATGCGACCACCGGAACGGAGGATATGAGCGGTAAGCGGTGTGCGGCTGCTGGTTGACTTCTCGGATGGTGGTGACCGGTGCTCTGCAAATAAAACAAAAGAAAACGGGGCTGGCGGGCAAGAGAGAGCGGGGTCGGCCAGGGTAGGGGTTTTGGCCGTCGGCTGAAGAGAGGGAGTCGGGGGGAAAGCGCGCCGTTGGGGTCAGCCCTCAGTGCGCCGCACGACAGGGAGGAAGCGGGTTCTCCGTGCGAGGGGGTGGGAGGATTCGGACGGATCCTTGGCGAGAGGACGGCGGCGGAATGAGGGACTGTGGACTGCAGACGGTGGACGAGAGCGGACTTCCGACGGGAGGAGTGCGGTGAACTGCAAACGGGAGGAGGGCTGCCGGCGTGTGCGGGCGCGCGGGAGGACCGCGGAGGAGAGTTAGGGAGAGGATGGGGTGCTGCGTGTGTGAAGGCAGGGGCGGCCGAGAGGAGGTGCGCGGCTGGGAGAATGGAGAGCCAAGAGGAATGCGGGTGAGAGGGGAGTTAGGGTGGCGGCTCCAGGGGGAGATGAGGGTGGCGGCTCTAGGGGGAGATGAGGGTGGCGGCTCCGCTGGGTAGAGAGGGGATCCGGGGCCGGGGTCCAGTGGGTTTTTGAGGGTGGGAAAGGGAGTGCAGGCTTTTGAGGGGGGAGCGGGAGTGCGGCGAGATATGAGGGCCGGTTGTTGAGGGGAGAGCGGGTCAAGGGGGGTGGCGGCGTGGAGAACGGAAGGCGCGGGAGATAAAAAAAACAAATTTCAAATTTCAAAATAAAATAAAAATAAAAATAATAACTAATAAAAATAAATTAGTATAAATAGGATTATATTTATATTTATAATTAATTAATAAACTAAAAGTAATATTAGAATAATATGAAATGTTAATAAAATTAAATTCTAAAAAAATGAAAATAAATAACTAATGTTCATATAATACTAACTAAAAACTATAAAAACAAATAAATTATTTAAAATACTACAAAAAGAACCTAAAAGCAGAAGAATGGTTAAAACTAAACGAAAATAAATAAAAAAAATGTTAGTAACATCCATGTACATCAAGAGTCATCAAGGATAAAATCATTGAATTGAGAGGCCATATTGTATTAGGATTACTAGAATTCATCCACTAATATCTTCTTGTTGTTGAAGCCTCTGATGAGGATTAAGTGTTGTTTGTCAATCCACTCACCTTGCTACTTTCTTGTGACCACTTCAATCAGCCTTCCATTCATTGTTTATACATCCTCATTAGAAGCCTGAATGATTAATACATTCTCCATCATCTTTTACTTAGATTGTATGAGGAGATCCCGGGAATTTTCCATAACCTTGTCCTCTATATCATGTTGTTGGGAAACTGAGATAGAAACGGAGGTATCACCATCCACATTAGACAACCACTCCACTCCTTCCATAGAATGAGACAACAAATCCAATTGTTCCCCTATCCCCTCTTTCAAATGATCTTCCTCCCTACCATAGTCTAAATCCATTGATTCACTATCCTTAACCTTAGCTCTATCTGTACTTTCCGTATCAGAAGCCAAGTAAACACCAGTAGGTGAATAAAACTCCCCAATTTTATCTGTAGTGGCAACCTTTAGGGCTTCATACGGTCTTGTCTCATTCCCGATGTTTTTTTTCTTTAACTACAGATATTGTAGTCACTGTTTTTGGAAAGTTATAGTAGTTTTTGTGAGTATTTGGTTTCCTTTCCTTATTAACTAGGAAATTAATTGAGAGAAGGATTCCTATCTCTCATTTCCTAGATCCAGACCTACTACTTACTGACCCATGAGTGTCCTATTCATAGTCCGAGTGCGGTTTTGAATCTGAGTCTTGGTCACTCAGTTCAAAAATCTCAAGACACCTTTAACCATTGTGCTTCCTTTTCCATTTTGGAATAATTTTTTTCCAACCTCTCGAATCAACGTTCTCCTTCTCACCCCTATCCAAAGAACTGAAACAATTTCGAAGTAGTAGAGAAGGTAGTGGAACGAGATGACTAGGAGACCTTCACAGCAAAGGATCCAGAATCTGATCTGAATAAACTTTTAATGGGTATTTCTTGTTGGACATGATCCTTCTACCTACACTCCCAACTTTAACCGCTTCTGCAAATGAGTGTGAGGTCCTTGGAGGGGACTGGCCAAGAGCTTCATGGACCTGGTATGATGAACCCGGAATGCCAAAATCTATTTCATAAATATCCATTTTAATACTTGAGTGAAAATTGTTGTTATAAGAGAAATAAACAAGTAGAAGATGCTAGTCCCAAATCCACTTAAAATCAAGTGATCTATCCCTCAACATATATTTGAATGTTTTAATAGTCCTATGAAACTTCCTATCAATTTATAGATGATGGTTTATGCTATGTATTAATTTATTATTTATATACTTTTAATGGATCTTATAGAACATAGAAGTAAATATTGGATCATTGTCTGAAATGATTGATAGTGGTACCCCATAAAGTCTCACCATATCTAGAATATATAGATAAGCAAGGTGATTATGGGAGAAATCATCTCATATTGAGATAAAATGAGTATATTTTTCTAATCTATCAATGATTACCCATATGGAGTTATTTTCCTTGGATATCTTTGGAAGTCAAATAACCAAATACATAGTTATATTGTCCCACATTAATACTGGTATAAGTAGTGTTTTCATAACTTCTTTGGGTATTTTCACTCTTCCTTCACATGTTGACAAACTAACCATATTTTAGTATAGTCATTAATCTACCTTTTCATTTTATCCCACCAATAATGATCTCTCCAATCCATATTCAATTTGGATCTTTAATATGTATGGAGAACACCGAGTTGTGAGATTCATCTATATGCTCTTTATTTAGCTCAACAATAAATGAGATACATATCCATGTACCAAACCTCAGTACTCTTACTTGATTAATATTCAACTCAGAAAACATCACATTTTTCAAACCTTATATATTTTTTGTAACTTAGGATCATATCATTTTGATTTCTTGATATTCTACAGATATTATAGTTACTAAATCATATAGGATAAGATTGATTATGTCCCTTACCTTATGACTGACATGTCCATCTATACCATACACTTGATTAATAGGCCTCTATTAATACTTATCATCTCAAGAACTCTTGGGAATTTCCCACTCAATGCAACATCGACTTTAGTGTTTTTTTAGGTTGATAATGAATCGAACAATCACATTCCTTAAGAAACTTCAACCATATCCTTTTCCTCATGTTAATTTCCTTTTATGTTAATATATACCTAAGACTTTGATGGTTGGTGTATATATCACACTTCCACCCATAAAGATAATGCTTAAATATCTTTGAAGAAAATATAACTATGGATAACTCTAAATCATGGGTAGGATGATTTTATTCATAAGGATTTAACTATAATGATTTATAAGAAATAGCTTTTCAATTTTTCATGAGTACACATTGAATTACCTTAAAGGATGACTCACTATAAATGAAAAACAATTCCCCATTAGAGGGTAATGTCATAATAGTTTCACTAACTATCCTCTTCTTCAATTCTGGGAAATTTTCTTCACACTCCATCATCTCGATAAATGAAACACCCTTTAAATTTATCTTGGTTAGTGCATTATAAATTCATGAAAATGATTCGATTTTTTTATAATATATAGAAAGACTAAGGAAACTATGAATCTTAGTTACTATTGTAGTATAATTCCACTCCACTGCATATTTTAACTTTATTGGATCAAATAATATTACTTCACTTGTCAAAACGTGTCCCAATAATGTGAATTTTTGTAACTTGAACTCACATTTTTGAAATTTACCAAAAAGTATCACTTTCTACAGAATTTTTCCATAAAGATTATCCTCATGCTCTACAAAACATTGAAATATATCATAATATTTTCAGTAAATACCTTCATATATTTATCAAGGTAGTCCACTAATACTTTATCTATCATATTCATAAATATGAAAGGAATAATACCCAATCCAAATGGATTAAAAAAAACTCAAATTTACTATAACTTTTTCATAACATAGTCTTTAGAATATCTTATTTATTTACCCTCTACTAATGATACACTGATTGAAGGTCAGTTATAGAGAAGAATTATTCCCCCAGAATCTGGTCAAACAAATAACCAATCCTTAGAAGAGGGTTTTTTTTACTTTGATCCCATTATGTTATTTATAATAAATGTTTGGTGGCATTGATTCATCCTTATTATTCATAAATAGAACAGGTTATCCCAATGGGGGAACACTTGTTTAAATAAAACCCTTCTCCAAAAGATCATGAAGTTTCTTATTTAAGTCCTCTAACTCCACATATACCATTCTTCATGGGGTATTCATGTTGGCTTGGATCCATGTACGAGTGAAATAATAGATCTAGATCCCTTTCTTGGGAATGTTTAGGTAATTGTTCAATAAATACATCAATGTATTCTCAAATAATGGGTACATCTCATATCGTTATAATTTTTCTTTACTATATTTCTCTTCCAATAATTTCCAAAAATAAAAAAATAGGAGGCTATTGTTGACTAAAATAAAAGAATTATTAGAACCAGAACCAAAAAATGTAATTATTATATTTTAAATTATTATGATTTTACCAGCCACTATAACATTTAGATCCTTGACTTAAACCATTGGGTTTATAAAATCATGATCTTTCTCTCTTAGCCTCTATTAGTTTTTATGGTGGTTTCTATCCATTATATTCTAATTTGGACATTGATTAGTGAAATTTCAATTCTCCCCACAATTGAAGAATTGGATAACAAGTAATGATTTAAGCATATTCCCTTTATCATTATCATTTATATTTTTAGAATTTATATTTCCATGATAGTTTTGACCTTTATGGCCATCTCTTCCAAACATGTAACACATTCCACTTCATTGCAGACAATTCCTCGAATGTTTCCTCCCATATATTTTTCACAAGGTTATTTGTTGTTTTTTCGCTCCTATTTCATGGTCAAAATTTGTAATATCCTGATATTTTAAAAGAACACTATGTTTGATAGTGTATACAACACACAACACTAAGCCGAAATGAAACACAAAATATCATTATTTAAATATCATCATTTTAACAAAACATTTAAATTAGCACTTATGAATAGGATTAACAAATTTAAAAACATATAAATAGATATTATTCAATATAAATATATTTATTAATTCTTAGGAAATAAATATTCAATTTTTCTTAAATCCATTTTATTCTTAAAAAACATGTTTTCATTAAAAATGTTTTATATTGCTTTTTGTGAGAAAATAATTGTAATTAATTTCTTGAACATGGAGATGTTTTATATCAAAAAATTATATCATTTTTTAAATCAGAAAATAAAAAATATATTTGTGTGAAATTTTGGTATTTTTCTGAAAAGATTTATTTTTCAGTGCATAGTGAAAAAATACAGATTTTTGTAAAACTACAATTTTATTTTCATTAAAAAGTATCATTATAATTTTAATTTCTTGTCAAATTTAAATAAGTATTTTTTAATTATATATAATCTAATTAAAATTGTTTAAATCTTCATTATTATTTATTTTTTATATATTAATTTTTTTTCTTAAAAAGGTATTTTTCTAAAAATTGTTCTTCATTGTGTTTTTTGTATTTATATTAAAAGTAATTTATGAAACTTGTATGAATTGAATATTGAAAAATAATTTCAATTTTTTTATCATTATATCCAAATGTTTTACATGAGTTCCATTTATTTTTGGACATTATGAATAATAATTTTGGTACTTTTATTACCACGGTAAAGGGGTAAATCTAGTAATTAATGTTAAAAAATAAAATGATAAGGACTAAATAATAACCCTAAAACTTTCATGATTTTATTGGATAATTATATTTCATCCATAATCATAAATTATTATAATATATAAATTTTTCCATTTTTAATGATTTTTACCCTTTATATTATTTTATATAAAGAAAAGTCAAAAATATCATTCTCCTTGTTTAATTAACTTTAAATTTTTAAAATAGTGATAAAATGATAATATTTTTAATTATAAATAATCATTTGAAATATATATTGTTTTTTATCGTGGTAATAAATTTTTATTTTTAATTTAGGAAACAATTTCTTTAAAATTATATGCAACATTAACACAGTACTTGTGCAAGTAGTTAAAATATAAATAAAATGATTTTGAAAAGTCTAAAAATAATAATATTTGATTGATTTTTTATTCCAAGATTTGTTGCATAAAAATGGAATATTATAGATGTTTTTATTAATTTTATTTAAATTAAATCATTTTATTTTTGTTTTAAAGTCTAATTAAATAACTAGTTTCGAAATTGACTTTAATAATACTTTATAAAAAATAATATTTTATTAAAAGATTTAAAACTTGTAAAAATATTAAATTTAGAAAAATAAATAGTATTTGGATATTAAATAAAAAATGGTCCATTTATGTGTCTATTTTCATTTTACAGTAACATTATTAAACCTTAATTGCTAGAAAACATTAATATTGAGGTAATTGTCAAAACAGTTAATGTAGGGTTAAAACTAAAATATAAGGTTGAAAAAAAAAGATTTTCAATTTTTATGAGATTATTTTGACTCATCCCCATATTATATTAAAATAAAATCAATTTGGAGCCAGTATAACATGAAATATAATTTAGATTAATTTAATACTTAAGGAAATTCAAAGAAATCCCCACCCCTCTCTTATAAAAGGACACCCCTTCTCTTAATTCTTCCCACAACATTGAGCCATATATCTTTACCAAAACCTACCCAATTATCTTACAAACATATTTATCTAATTTTTATAGGTTATTTTAATTCCAAAATAGCTACCCTAGGTCTCTTAAAATTAGATCTAAAGGAAGTTTACCAAAGAAGAGGTAATTGTATTTACCGAGTCCTTCTAGTTTATTTCTCTTTATAATTCCACTTACAATGTTATAACCATACAATGATAATAAATATAGTATCATAAAAATAATTAATTATTATTATTATTATGTTACAATAAAATTGTATCTCTTTTCCGTCCATTGAAAAGAAAAATCATCACTTGTACGTACGTATGGCTTACCATCTTCATATAATAGTTTAATTCGTTTTTATTACAGTTTCAATTTATCATAATAAATATAAAACTAATGAATATATATAATTTTTATGAAATTAATAAAATTATGGAATTATAATATCATATATACATTATTAATTTCCAATCCATTGTGAATGATAACATCGCTAATGTGCACGTGTGGACTACCACCTCCATGAAGTGATGTGATCTATTTTCATTTATGATTTAAGTTCACAGCAATAAGGATAGATTTAATGAATATGTAAGAAATATATTATATAATAATTATTCTATTAAGGATAATTATTATTCACCTTTCTTTTTTCCATATGTTGTAAAGTGAAAACACTGCTCATGCGTATGTATAGCCTATCATCTCCATGAATGGTGTAATACATTTTTCTATCTTTATATTTTATGGATGAATCTGAATATTGATATATTTAATATATATTATATTTATAACTTGAATAAAATTATATATATTATTTAACCATAATAAAATTAAAAGGACTTGAACAACCAAATAAAAACATACATGAAAAATGAAGTAGTTAACTCCCAAAAAATAATTATAACAAATTATTGTAAAGAAACAGGTAATAAAATCATATAAATAGATCATATATGATATTATATATATTTATATGGTTATGATATGTATTTATAGTAAATATAAATTTATTTTAAAAAGTTTAAATTCACATATGAGGAAATTCGGACTTGAGGTAATGTATTTTGTCTCAATTTTCACTTCATTAAGACATATTTGTTATTATGAACCACTTTATTTATATAATATGTACATAATACCCATTTTATGTATTTTAAATTAATATAAATTTATTCATGATGATTAATTATTCAATTCAATTTAATCTTTCAAGAGATATGTTTAAAATAATTGATGATCTTATTCCTCTTTTTGATCGGGGATATTTTTTTTCCATATCCATTTTTTTCAAATGGTTTTACAAAATTACTTTTTTATTACTAAAATGATTTATTAAGGAAATTTTAATTTATCATTGTATTTTTATATAGTATGAAATTGATATTTATAAATTTCTCTATAAATTTATCATTCTCAATAAAATGCCAAAAGTAATTTTTTTAACTTATACGACATTAACGTATTTTCCCACCACTATAACTATTTCAAACCATTTATCTTATGCTATAAGTTTTAAATAGTTTTCAGAGAAAACTATTTAATGAAAACTTATTTTTAATGTTTCATTTCCATTTTTTATCAGTTCTTCAAAATAATAAATTTTAATTCAAATTCTACTTTTTATAGTCATCTTTTATCTCTTGATTAAGTCATGAAAATTACTTTTTTTTGAAACATTACCTTTCTTATGATCATTGTAAATTTAATTTACCTTAAATAACCATATTTTTTGTATCATGTAAATTTTAATTTCCAAAACTATATAGAATTTCTACATATGGTGATTTACTTTGAAATTTATTTGATTTATTGGGGAATTATTGATAAACCATATTCTTCACCAAATACAAAATTTTGTGATAAAAAATATTTTTCATTTATTCAATCGATCATTAAATATATTTGGAAGGAATTATACATGTATTGATGGGTGGGTACTGAAATTATATAGCCCCCTGATGTATCGACAGGTCTCATGTGGAAAATTAGTTTTCCATAATAAATGGGTGTTTTCAAAAAGTTTTAAGTTTTCTAGGTGCAAGGTATTGATGGTAAAGATATCGTGATCTATGAAATCATAATTTTCAATTGAATGAATTTCATTAATTGATAATTTAGTTATTATTATCCATGATATTACAATATTTATATTATCCTTATATTCTTTTAATACTCAAGTAATTGATTAAATGGCATATGTTTTTTTATTTACCTTTCTATATTGATTAAACCTTATTTACTTATGAAATACTTCATTTTACATTATCATTACTTTGAATTAGAGGTCAACCTTATTTTTTTCTTTTCCATGGGTTATGAAGAAGAAATATTTTAAAGAGTTTAAAAGATGACGAATTTTTACTTTTGTTATGTTTATATATTATTTCCAATGTAAAATAGGAATCATGAATGTTTTTAGTTCTGTAAGAGTACTAAAATGATTGAAAAAATCAGATTAGATTCCTTATATCTATTACAATATAAAATTGTAGACATTTTCTCTATGTTATCAGAGTTGGGGTTGTTACATTTTCTATTATAGAAAGTTTAGTAGAAATCATGGGAACAACATTTTAAATAAATATAGAAAACATGATAATCATGAAAATAACTTATAGTATTTGATAAATTTTATAGGGGTTTTTATTTTTTGGATCAATATTCATAATTATTTTGAGCTAACAAAATGTGGACCATTATTTAGTGATGACATCTAATAAAAGAAAGAGAATCTATATTTGTGGTCAATATCATAATTACCCTAAAATGAAATCCAATATAATTGGTGTGGGAATCGAACATATCATGACTATATTTGGGAATATGACTCAGGTTATATCTAATAACCTTGCACATATAGAGAAACATGATGTTCTATGGTATGATAAACCTATATTGTATCATTTCATGTGAAAAAGTATTCTATATTTTAATTGAAATACTAATCTAATGGTAGTTGAATAGAGGATCAAGTCTCTTGAAAATATATTTCTCATCTTAGAATGCAATGAAAGGAAAAATTTAAATTGGAAGTGTACTGTCCTAGAGAAGATGTTGATCAATGGTGGCCATTGATCTAGAATACTAGGGAGTAAGAACAAATCGAACATATATAGTGGAGATCTTTTATAGTAATATTATTTTACAAATATTTCCCTCATGGGAAATTAATTGAAATTAATAGAAAGTTCCTCATTTTAAATAAAAAGGAGGTAGAACGTGTTTGGGAGTGTGAGGCTACCATTACAAGACTATACAAGTATGCTACGAATTATATATTTATTCCAAAGATCAATATTGACCATTTCTTCAAAGTCATTAATAAAAATCACCAAAGGGAAATTTTTTCTCAAACATTTTAATCATATGATTAAATAATATAATGTGCCATCAAAAAACTGAAGGAATTTTAAAGATCGTATATCTTCAAGGGAAATCAAGAGAAGAAGATGTTGACTGAGAACCATGAAAAAGATAAATCATTAAAGAATAATAAGGGGATAAAGAAATTTTCATTATATTATAATTATGGAAAGAAGTATCTTATAAAATTCTTGAAGGGAATGGGATTTTGTTATAAGTGTGGAAATAAGGGTCATCTAGCTAATTATTATGAGGAGAATAAAAAAATAAATGATATCCAATGAATCAAATATATAAAAATGGGACACTATTCACACCAATTACCTAAGCACCAAGGGAACATACCACAAAGAGATGCTGAAGGGAGAAGGTTAACCTTATGTAATCACTGCAGATGAAGTTGATGTTCCCAATGACGTGGTGGTAGGTACTTTAAACATACCCTAAAATTTAGACAATTATTTTTTTATAGATATTAAAACTATTTTATTTCTATTATATTTTCTAAGAAAAATAGATATTTACCTAACACATTAGTAAGAGAGTTATCAGTCAAAAATCCAAGTGGATATCTCAATGCAACAAGGATGTGTCAATTAGTTCTCATTATAACACATAAACATGCCAAATTTGAATACATGATTATAATACCTATGGTTGATTTTGATATAATAATTTTTATGGGTTGGCTATCAAAATATAATGAAAAAATTTATTTCATGTATAAAGAAATTATGATTCCCGATGAAGATATGGAATTACTTCTCTTTAGATGAGAGACATAACCACATTAGTCATGTTTAGATTCACCTCCAATAAATCTTTTTATTAAGAATCATGGGGAGGAAAAAATCTATGGATGAAAAAGATAATCTTCTATGTGAATATGAAACTATTTTACATGAATATATTGATGTATTTCATAAGGAATTACTTATATTACACCAAAACATAAAGTTAAGTTTTCCATTGATTTAATCGCATATGAAAGACCAATATTAAAGACTCCCTATAGAATGGACAATATACAATAAATGGATTCTAATAAAAAACTACAATATTTGTGTGAAAAGAGATGTATACTCCCTACTATCTCACTGTGGGGATCCCATGTTCTATTCTATAAGAATATTGATGGATTTATGAGGTTGTGTATCTATTAGTAGGAAATCAATACTATTTTTATAAATAACAAGTATATACTACCACACATTGGTTAATTATTTAATTAACTTGATAGAGGTCAATATTTTCAAGAGATCAGCCTTCGTTATGGGTATCGTCAATTAAAAGTAAAGAAAGAAGATATTCTAAAGATAGAATTTTTTATAAGGTATAGACATTACATATGTATACTAATTACATTTGGATTGAATAATGGACCCACCATTTTTATTGATATAATTAAAATAGTATTAAAGGAATATCTTGATGATTTTTTGTTGTATTTATTGAAGATATCTGGGTGTACTATAAAATCATTGAGTATCATGAGAATCACATGTGGATCATTATTTAGAATCCTATAATAAAAGAGTAATATGGTACTTTTATTGAGTATGAATTAAGGATTCAAAATGATTTCTTTTTTGTCCATATTGTCTCCAAATATGGAATGGACTAGTTTCTCATAAAGAAAAAAAGATTCCAATGGATTTCCTTCGCCAATGAACATAACTAAGGTACATAGTTTCATTTTTTATTAAGGTTAATATTGGTGAATTTTTAAAACAATTCCTTGATTATCTAATTCATTAACCAATCTTACTCATAAAGAGGGTAAGTTCATATGAAAAAACGAATGTGATGAATGTTTTGAAGAATTTAACAGGAAATTGTTCACTGATAAAATTTTGACTATACCATTAGGAAATGATGGATTTGTGATATATAGTGATGCATCAAATAAGAGACTTATTTGTATCCTTATAAGGAATGATAAGATCATTGAATATGCATCATGAAAATTAAAGACACATGAACAAAACTATCAAATCCACGATCTTGAGTTTGATATCATAATCATTTCTTTGAAGATATTGATACATTATCTATATGATGAAATATGTGAGATATACAAAGATAATAAGAGTTTTAAATACATATTTCCATATAAAGAGATCAATATAAGGAAAATTTGATGGTTTGAGATAACCGAGTATTATTATTACTCAATACATTACCACATAGGGAAGGAAAATAAGGTACCAGATACATTAAACAGGAAAGATCATGGAGTTCTGAAAAAAAATATAGATTAAGATAGATAATATTTTTATGGATTTATTAAATATGGATATGGTAATTTTTAAGGAAGGATAAACATCACACCTTTTTCAAATTATTTCCAAACCATACTTATAGAAGAAGATAAAAATTTCTCATCCTGATGATATTTATTTTCAAAAGAAAATTAAATCTGTGAATGATGGGAAATTGGAAGGCTTTGTATATGAAGACAATGTTATAAAATTTTAATGGTGGTGATGTGTTCTATATAAACATGATATGAAAAAGGAATTATTAAAAATTGATATTCTCTCAAATGTTTCTGTACACCCTGGAAGAACTAAGATGTATAGAGATTTGAATGAAAAGTTTTGGAGGGAAAATATTAAGTGAGAAATTATTTATTATGTTTCAATATTTTTGGTATGTCAACCGGAGAAGGTTTAGAGACAGCACCCTTGAGGATTCCTGAAACCTTGTTCCATTTCTATGTGTAAATGGTATGACATTACTATGTACTTGTTAACTAGATTAAAAAATACTCCTAGAAAGAATGATGGAATGTGAATTATTGTTGACCGCCTCACCAAATCCAAACATTTTATCACTATAAGGGAAGATTTACCTCTGGATAACCTTACCCAGTATTATATTAATGAAGTTTTAATACTTTAGGGTGTTCCTCTTTCAATAGTTTCGGATCATGATATATGATTTACATCAAAATTATGGAAAAGTATTTAGAAGTCACTGGATACCGAGATACATTTGAGCACCACCTATCATCCTAAAACTAATGGGATGTCTAAAAGGACTATCCAAACATTGTAAGATATGTTGTGGTCATTCTCATATCACATTCATGGTATCTGGGATCATTACTTACCTCTGGTATAGTCTTCCTATAACAATTTATCCCATTCAAGAATTCAAATGGTGTTGTATGAAGCATTATGTAATAGGAGATTTTTTATAACCACTTTTTGAGAAAATGTTGGTAAAATAAAATGTGTGGTTCCATATCTTATTAAGGAGCCAATATTAAAGTTAAAGGCTTTTCAAACTCATATTAACAGGTCTCAAAACTGGAAAAAGAGTTCTATTGATAATCGAAGGAATGATTTGGAGTTTCAAGTGGGGTATCATGTTTTCATGAATTTATCTCCATGGAAGAGTATTATAATATTCAATTATAAGAGAAAAATAATCCCTATGTACATTGAACATATTTAACTTCAAGAAGGAATTGGAGCGATGGCTTATTGATTGGCAATGCAGCCAGGCCTCACAAAAGTACATGATGTATTCCATATTTCTTTTCTAAGGAAGTATATTGTAGACCCAATGCATGCACTAAAATCTTAATAAATAGAATAATAACTTGATCTATATTATGATTAATATCCAATTAATATTTTTAACACTAGAGAACAAGAGTTGGTGGATCATAGGACTCGACTGGTAAGGTTAGTTTGGAAAATCATAAAATAGAGGAAGCAACATGGAAATTAAAGGATACTAAGAAGAAGAACCACCATCATCTGTTTAGATGGTAATATTAATGAAAATTTTTATGATTAAGTTTTTTAGGAGGGAAGGATGTAATATCCTAATGTTTTAAAAGAATATTATGTTTGATAGCGTATACAAAACACAACACTAAACTGAAATGAACCAGAAAATATTATTTTTTAAAATATGGTTGTTATAGCCTATACATTAAATTGGTGGGTATGAATAGAATTAAATACTTTCTGAAACATATATAAAGATCCTACTCAATATAAATATATTTATTTATGCTAAGGAAATTATAGGATTGAAATAATAAATGTATATGCTCAATTACAAGAGTGTTGAATTGTAAGTTTAAAAAAATTGTCTTTAACCTTAAGAATAACTATGTTTAATAAATTTAAACAAGGTACATTCACAAGCCCTAAAATAGTTCTATAAGACAAACTTAATTAGGTTCTAGAAATATGGTTCCAAAAAATAAACCTATGGAAATTTTACTTAGGAAAATATCCTACCATAAAGCATATAGAATCTTATTTATCAGACTAAATAAAATTATAAGAAAGTATAAGAATGTTATACATTCTTTATCTATCAAAATACAATGAAAATAAAACTTAAAACAAAACAAGTAACAAGTAGGAAATATTTTAACCCAAAGAGTATGGTATCCAACAACATTGGATAAAGGTCCCATGATTTATAATTTCAATAAAGTCTATCTTACCCACACCAGGGTAATACCTATATAATAATATCAAAATCTGTCATGATATCCCCACAAGCCCTCGATATTTAAGGTAGTCAGAACCTATGTCTTCCTATCCCTGATAGTTCTCGAACTTTAAGGTAGTAAAACCTCTTTCTTCTTATCCCTAGAAGCCCTCAATTGTACTCAGCAACAATTGCAGTTGCACGAAGCAAGATGAACAAGATGTTCAGATCCGTACAAAGAATGAGTGTAACAACCTAAACTTTTTAATTATATTTGTTTCATAATTTTGTGTGTTATTTTATTTTATCCACAACAAAACTATATCCTTTAATTAATTAATTGGGTATAATTAAAATGAGACCGTTGGGTTTCGACTATTATATGACTTTAGGTCAATATGACCGTTGGAAACTTTAATCTTAACATTGTGTTTTTATAAATATGGTTATCTTAGTTAATTAATACAGAAAGAAGATTGAATGGACTCATCCAGTACACTCAATCCATATGAAGCCCATCTATCGGAGCTTGGGAAGGAGGTAGCATCACTGGGCTTTTCTCTAGACCAATCCCAAGTCGATATTCAACGTATGAAGCTCGAACGGAATCGCCTAAGGGAGAAGTTCAAGATGATAGAAATCACCACTCGGGCAATGTTGTCTAAGCCACTCCAAATTTCCAGCACCATAGCACACCTTACACTCAGGTCCTATGCTGGTGTTATAAGGGGCTATGTAACGAGACCTTAGCTGCCTTATGAAATCCTTTTATATAAATAAATTTTCTATTTCTTATTATGGAAAAGTTTGTGAATTTCAAATATGTGGATAAATATACGATGTGTATTATTGGTGAATTTAGGAAAAAGGGTATTTTAAAATATTTTTGTATTCTTTAAATAATTAATAATGTGAAATAATTTTCAAAAATGGTCTTCTACAGTTGTGATCAGTGAGAAATTTAGAGTCTAATAAGATCAACATGGTTTTTAGTGAATAGTAAAGTAGGAATAGAAACATACCCATATGAATAGTAATGAATAGTAATGAATAGTAAATTGACCAAAAAAATAGTAACTTCACCCATGAATGTATAAATACATTTTAGACATCTTAAAAGTGAAAAAAATGATCATAGTTTAAGTTTTTGTATTTTTGTATGCCATAAATATTTTATTTACAATTTTAAAATTAATTTAATAATTTAAAATAGAAATTTATTTTCATAAAATTTAATCATAAATTGTTACATTATTGTCTTATGGGTATACAATAATTTTATGGGACCTTGATTACTTTTTTATGGTGTTAGAAAATGAGTTATAGTTTTAAAGTTGTATTTTTGGAATAAATAATGATTTTATTTAAACATTAAATTAAAAATATTTAGAAAATTATTTTCATAAAATTGACTTCATTATTGAAGTTAGAGCATTAATATTATGTTAGGGTGAATTTTTGGGATTTTTCTGAAACAGTTGAATTATCAGTGAATAGTAAAAATGCAGTTTTGAGTTTCAGGTGTTTAATGACATCACTAATGATGTAATAATGATGTAATATTTCAGGTCAACTTATGAATAGTGAGATATTCTATGAGGTGTTCCAAGTGGCCAATACCATGGGAAAATACCATGGGCAAGCCAATGGTTTTTCAAATACCACCGATGAGGTGTCCCTTGGAAATTAATAATTTATTCACTCACTTTTCCTATAAATACCAAGACATTTCCCTCATTCATTTCATTCCAGAATCACCCTAAAAGAATTTCTGGTCTTCTTACCTCCCAAGGAGTCCTCCAAAGGTGCCCTCAGCCTCCCATGGTCCCGATGTTCAAGCTTTCAAAGTTACTCTTCAAGGTAAGGCATTCCTTCACCCTCCTCTTTTATGTCATGACTTCCTTTATGTTGTGTCTTATATTTTCCATATATTTATTTTGAGGGTATGTTATTATATGTTCTTATTACTATAAATTTCATGTAAAAATTATGATAGACCCTTTGTTCTCTCATCAATTTGTTTTCTGAATTTTTTAGTAACGCTGTTAGGTTGCCGAATTTCTTGTAAAAGAAATCGCATCTTCTCTTTTCTATCATGTTTCCTTTTCATGTGGTATCTCATTAAAATATCCAGACCATGATCTTATTTAGTACCCATACTTTGTTATGAAATATTTATGATAGGGTGACCCTTATCCCCTCTCTTTTCAATGTTTTCTAAAACCATGTTATAAAGCCGTTATGCTGCAGAAATTTCGTCTCAAAATTTCTATCTCTTTCTCTCAAGAAATACCCTTGTTTATTTATGTGCATACCCAGACCTATTTCGTTTCTATGGGTGTTCATAAATATATAAAAATTATATATTTGATTCTGGAATTGACATACATATAACCCTCACTCCCTTTCCATGGGTTATAAATGAGATAATGATCTTATTTTTAAGAGCTTTTAAAACGTCACGATTTTGAAATGAAACCCATTTATTTTATTCTCTATGGGTTATTTATGAAATGTTTTATTATGATATATGTGGATCACATGTAAGTAAATTCATATTAAGGGTGCGCCCTGATAGCACTCCAATTCATTGGGTAAAGTATTAATCTCTAGAGATGACAAGTTTCATGATACCTTGGTGAATAAACTTGGTAATTTTTATGACATCTTGGGGATGGACCTTAGTGATATGTTCATGAATGTATAAATGAAATGTTGAAGCCACATATTCAAGTTATGTTTCAAGTTCTTTTCATTATGATATTCTTATACTTCCATTGTTCATGTCTTTATGTTTTTATTCAAGTTCTTATTGATGTCACAAGTAAACTGATTCCCTAGTTTACCCTTACTGGGCCTTCTGCTCACCCTTTCCTTTTTTGTATGTCTCCAGGATATGAGATACAGTAATTGTACATAGGATGAACATATGATGAAGCCTTATAAGTGTATTAAAATAATTTTTTATGTTGTTTTCAAGTGTTTTTGTTCCTGATTTCCAAGACACTAGACTTTAAAGATCCTCTGTTTGTAAAATGTAATGAAAAGTTATGTAATAAAAGGGCAGGATTCCATAGTTGGTATCAAAAGATAGTTTAGTTATTTATGTAAATTAGGATATGAAAGCTTTAGGAAGAATACTATATAAAATTTTAAATATAGGAAAACTTCTTGGTATTTTTATGAATATTGAGTAAGTGGTTTATCAAACAAATACATCCCTGTCTGGATACGAGTAGGTAAAGGCGGCTCTAGCACAAATGTACATAGGGGAAAAACCCAAAAACACCGTTTTTAGCTAGATTCAAATGGGAACTGGTGCACAACAACTGGCCTTGCTGCACTTTTAGTTACAACACTCCTGGGCGATATATTTGGTTAATCACAGACTTTTTATAAATCATTATGAAGGAATTATAGAGAAATGTAATTGTTTAAGCATGAAGTTTTAAGACATAAAATCCTTTATAGTTAAAAGATTCATAAATGAAATAAGTTTCTCACTACGGTTTTATTCTTTTAGAAAATGGTGGGAAATATGAGGAACCATGAAAATGGTGATCGTAATGGGCCATGTGTTGATGGCCCTCCGATGGAAGACGGAATGGAAACTTTCATGCGAATAATGAACCAACTGACTCATGTTACGGGATATTACTTGAATCAAGCTGAGAGAGTGATCTCACCGTGAAGGGAACAAAATTCTATTGAGTCCTATATGTGCCAATGACCACGAACCATCAGTGGATTGATTGACCCATTGATTGTTCAGAAATGGATCAACTTCATCGAGAAGATCTTTTCTATGCTCTGCTGTTCAGAGTAAGAGAAGGTCACCCCGGTTGTCTATCGTTTAGAAGGAGAAGCTGATCAGTGGTGGGAACTGATAAAAAACATGAGGCAAAGAGTGGAAGTTGATGTTATAGTGTGGGAAGAGTTCAGAGGGATCTTTTTCAGTAAGTATTTCCCTCGTTCCTTGAGAACAAGAATGGAGAAGGAGTATCTCAAGCTAAAGCAGAAAGAGAACGAATCTGTTGGAAGCTATGAGATGAACTTCACCAGAATTTCATGATATACCTATAGATTTTCCATGGGTCCAAATGATAAGGTTGATAGATTATTTGGTGGACTGAGACCTCATCTGCAGAAGAATCTATCTAACCGAGACTATGATAGCTACGAGGAGATCGTGCAGAGTGCGATGAAAGTTGAGCTAGAGTTTGGTGAGACGAAGTGGAATCATAGATCAAACGATAAGAATAGATCGATGGAGCCAATATTAGGGAGGAACTTCGATCAAAGAAGAGGATTCAAGCAAGTACAACTTCCCACGTGTAATAAATATGTGAAGAAGCATTTGGGGAACTTCCTTCTCAGAAGTGGGAAGTACTACAAGTGTTGAAGAGATGGCCATATTTCAAGGAATTATCGTAGTGAGGTGAAACCTCATCTTCCAAACACAAACGACAAGGGGAATATGGTGCAGGACCTACCTGATGTCCAGTTCTTTATGTGTGGACAACGTGAGCACTTTTCCAATCACTGTCCAAATCTGAGGGCAGTGGAGGGGAACCATCATCAGCCTCAGCAAAGGACAAGGGATCAAGGACATGATTTTCTATCATGATAGCTGAAGTTAAAGCTCCAAATGATGTGGTAATAGGTACTCTTGTTTTCCTCTCAAATCTAGAATATACTTTGTTTGATACTAGTTCTACACATTCCTTTATTTCCTCCAAGTTTGCAAAGAATTTAGATTCAACCCCCAATTTTCTAAAAGTAGAGTTATCTGTCAAGACTCCTGGTGGGACTATCCAAATATTGCTGGTGTTTAGAAACTCTAGTATTTACTTTATTGAGCACAATATTATCGAAAATCTAGTAGTCATTCTCATGCATAAATTCGACATCATACTAGGGATGGACTGGCTCTCAAAGTATAATGCTAAGATCAATTTCTGAAGCAAGGAATTATTAGTATTCTTGAATATAAAACCTACAGTTATCTTCCAAGGAGAGATATCTCAACCGGATCTTAGTCAGGAAGAACCTCTTATATCCTTCTTTATGGAGTTGGTCAGTTAAGAAGAAGAAGGAGATGAGAGTTTAAGGATAGAAAATGTCCCCATCTTCTAGGAATATGTTGATGTATTTTCTAAGGAGTTACCCGGACCTCCCCCAGAATGAGAGGTAGAGTTCTCCATTGAACTTGTACCTGGATCTCATCTGATATCAAAGACCTCATATAGGATGGAAAATTTGGAGTTGGAAGAATTAAAGAAACAACTCCAAGATCTTTTGGAGAAGGGGTTTATTTGACCGAGTGTGTCTCCTTGTGGATCACCAATTCTCTTTGTGAAGAAGAAAGTTGGATCGATGCGGTTATTCATTGATTATAGAGAACTAAATGGGATCATAGTGAAGAACAAATACCCTCTTCCAAGAATTGATGACTTATTTGACCAACTTCGTGAGGCTCAATTATTCTCTAAGATTGATCTTCATTCTGGTTATCATCAATTGAGGGTGAATAAAGAAGATATTCCCAAAATTGCCTTTCGATCAAGATATGGTCATTCTGAGTTTGTTTTTATGCCCTTCAGGTTGACTAATGCACCTTCTTTTTATATGGATTTGAGGAATAGATTCTTTAAGGACTACCTTGATAACTTTGTGGTAGTTTTTATTGATGATATTCTGATCTATTCCAAAAGTCACGAGGAGCATGAAGATTATCTAAGGGATAATTTTTCAACACTACAGAATGAGAGGATTTTTGGGAAGTTCAGTAAATGTGGATTTTAGTTACAACAAGTTTCTTTCTTGGGGCACATTGTAACCAATGCAGGAATCACAGTTGACCCTGTAAAGACAAAATTTGTAGAGGAGTGGCCTTAACCTACAACAATAATAGAGATTCGTAGTTTTCTTGGACTAAAAAGTTATTATAAGAGGTTTGTGAAAAACTTTTCATGACTTTATAATCCATTAACTAAGTTAACTCGAAAAGGGGTCAAGTTCATCTGGACAAAGGAGTGTGAGGAAAGTTTTCAAGAGTTGAAGAAGATATTGGTCACTACACCCATGTTAACTCTTCCCTCAAGTGAAGAAGGATTTTTTATTTTTAGTGATGCATCTATGAAAGGGCTTGGGTGATTCCTCATGAAAAATGACAATTTAATTACTTATGAATCTCGACAGTTGAAGACTCATGAGCAGAATTATCCTACGCATGATCTGGAGTTGGCTGTAGTCTTTGTTTATTTGAAGATATGGAGGCACTATATTTATGGAGAGAAATGTGATATATACAAAGACCATCAAAGTTTGAAGTATATTTTCACACAAAATGAATTGAACATGAGATAAAGGAGATGGATGGAGCTTCTTAAATACTATGATTGTTCAATTCATTATCATCCTGGAAGAGCAAACAAAGTTATTGATGCATTAAACCGAAAGGACCCAATTGTTCTTTCCATGATGAGGATTCAAAGAGATTCATTGATAAATGACCTAGTAAAGTTGGACATGGGAATTATATGGTAAGGGACATAATCAACCCTAACCCAAATGATTTCTCAACCTTCATTACTAGAGAAGATCAAGAAAGCTCATAAAGAAGATCCTTTGTTACAGAAAAAGTTTGAGGCTGTGAAGGATGGGAAGTTTCCAGAGTTCAAAATTGATCAAGAGGGTGTATTGAAATTTTTTACAAGACTATCTGTTCCATCTATTTCAGAAATAAAGATGGAGATGATGGATGAAGCTCATAGCTCTAATTTCTCTATACGTCCTGGAAGCACAAAAATGTATAGGGACCTATATGATCATTTTTGGTGGGATAATATGAAAAGGGAGATTTCTGACTACACTTCAAGGTTCCTAGTATGTCAGCAAGTGAAGGCAGAGTGAAAATTTCCTAAAATGGTATTGAAACCACTACCCATACCATCATGGAAGTGGGACAATATCACTATGGACTTCATCATTGGTATCCTGATAACTTCCAAAGAAAGTAATGTGATATGGGTTATTGTGGAATGTCTCTCCAAGACTGCCCATTTTATCAATATCTGAGAAGATTTCTCTCTTGATCAACTTGCCAGGATTTATGTGAAGGAAGTGGTAAGGCTGCATGGAGTTCCACTTTATATCATATCTGATCATGATCCAAGGTTCACATCAAAATTCTAGAGAAGTCTTCAACATTCTCTGAGCACTAAATTTAATTTTAGTATGGCCTATCACCCCCAAACTAATGACCAATATAAAAGGAATATTCAAACACTCGAAGACATGCTAAGAACATGCTCAATGGAATTTAAAGGTGGATGGGATAAACATCTCCCTTTAGTTGAGTTCTCTTACGTCAACAGCTTCGACTCAAGAATTAAAATGGAACCATATAAAGCTCAATATGGGAAGTGATGTAGAACACCTACTTGTTGGGATGAAGCTGATGAGATAAAGCTTCTTGGGCATGATATTGTGCAAGAGATGAGAGAAAAGGTTCATGCCATCCAGCAACACATTATGGCTGCTCAAAGTCGGAAAAAGAGCTATGCCGACAACCGTCGAAGGGACGTTGAGTTTGTTGTCGGGGACAAAGTCTTTCTGCAGATTTCACCTTGGAAGAGAGTCATAAGGTTTGGGAAGAAAGGGAAGCTCATACCTAGGTACATTGGCCCCTATGAAATCCTTGATTGCGTAGGAGCAGTGGCCTATCGGCTTGAACTTCCTTCAAATCTAGCACAAGTTCATGATGTCTTCCATGTATCCCTCTTGAGGAAGTACATACCTGACCCTTCACATGTACTAAACCCAGAGGTGGTACAACTAAAACATGACCTCTCTTATAAGGAGCATTCGGTGGAGATCTTGGATCGTAAAGACAAGGTTCTATGCAACAAGACTACCCACCTTATTAAGGTGTTTTAGAGGAACCACAAATATGAAGAAGACACGCAGGAACCAGAGGAGTCTATGAGACAGAAGTACCCACACATTTTTCCATCAGAGGGTACGAGATAAAATTTCAGGGACTAAATTTCTTAATGGGGGAAGAATGTAACGACCCAAACTTTTTAATTATATTTGTTTCCTAATTTTGAGTGTTATTTTATTTTATACTCAACAAAACTATATCCTTTAATTAATGAGGTGGTTATAATTAAAATGAGACCTTTGGGTTTGGACTATTATATGACCGTTGGTCAATATGACCATTGGAAACTTTAATCTTAACATTGTGTTTTTATAAATACAGTTAGCTTGGTTAATTAATACAGAAATAAGATTTAATGGTCTCATCCAGTAGACTCAGGCCATATGAAGGCCATCTATCAGAGCTTGGGAAGGAGGTAGAATCACTAGGATTTTCTCTAGACCAAGCCCAAGCTGAACTTCAATGTATGAAGCTTGAACAGAATCACCTAAGGGAGAAGTTCAAGCTGATAGAAATCACCACTCAGGCAATGTTGTCTGAGCCACCCCAAGATTCCATCACTATAGCACACCTTACACTTAGGTCCTATGCTGGTGTTATAAGGAGCTATGTAAGGAGACCTTAGCTGCCTTGTGTAACCCTTTTATATAAATAAAATTGTTATTTCGTATTATGGAAAAGTGTGAGAATTTCAAATATCTGGATAAATATAAGATGTGTATTATTGATGAATTTAGGAAAAAAAGGTATTTTAAAATATTCTTGTATTCTTTAAATAATTAATAATGTGAAAGAATTTTAAAAAAATGGTCTTCTATAGTTGTGATCCGTGAGAAATTTAGAGTCTAATAAGATCAACTTGGTTTTTAGTGAATAGTAAAGTAGGAATAATAACATACCCATATGAGTAGTAATGAATAGTAATGAATAGTAAATTGACCAAAAAAGTATTAACTTCACCCATGAATGTATAAATACATTTTAGACATCTTAAAATTGAAAAAACAATCATAGTTTAAGTATTGATATTTTTGTAGGCCATAAATATTTTATTTACAATTTTATAATTAATTTAATAATTTAAAATGGAAATTTATTTTTATAAAATTTAATCATAAATTTTTAATTTATTGTCTTATGGGTATACAATAATTTTATGGGACCTTGATTACTTTTTTACGATGTTGTAAAATGAGTTATAGTTTTAAAGTTGTATTTTTGGAATAAAAAATGATTTTATTTAAAAATTAAATTAAAAATATTTAGAAAATTATTTTCATAAAATGGAATTAATTTTTGAATTCATAGCATTGATATTAGGTTAGGGTGGATTTTTGGGATTTTTCTGAAACAGTTGAATTATTGGTGAATAGTAAAAATGCAATTTTGAGTTTCGGGTGTTTAATGACATCATTAATGATGTAATAATGATGTAATATTTATGGCCGACTTATGAATAGTGATATATGCTATGAGGTGTCCCAAGTGGCCAATACCATGGTAAAATACCATGGGCAAGCCCATGGTTTTGCAAATACCACCAATGAGGTGTCCCTTGGAAATTAATAATTTATTCACTCACCTTTCCTATAAATACCAAGTCATTTCCCTCATTCATTTCATTCCAAAATCATCCTCAATGAATTTCTCATCTCTTTACCTCCCAAGGAGTCCTCCCAAGGTTCCCTCAAGCCTCCCAAGGTCCCGACCTTCAAACTTTTGAACTTACTTTTCAAGGTAAGGGATTCTTTCACCACCCCCTTTTAAGTCATGAATTTCTTTATGTTCTGTCTTATATTTTCCATATCTTTATGTTTAGGGTATTTTCTTATATGTTATTATTACTATCCATTTCATTTCCAAATTATTAAAGACCCTTTATTCTCTTATCAATTTGTTTTATGAATTTTCAAGTGACACCGTTAGGCATCCGAATTTCTCGTAAAAGAAATCGCATCTTCTCTTTTCATTCATGTTTCCTTTTCATGTGGTATGTCATTAAAATATCAATACCATGATCTTATTCAGTACCCATAATGTATTATGAATTATTTATGAGTGGGTGACCCTTGTCCCCTCTCTTTTCTATGTTTTTTAAAACCATTTTATATAGTTGTTATGCTGCAGAAATTTCATCTAAAATTTTTTATATCTTTCTCTCGAGAAATTACCTTGTTTATTTATGTGAATACCGAGATCTATTTCGTTTCTATGGGTGTTCATAAATATATAATGATGATATATTTCATTCTGTAATTGACATACATATAACCCTCACTCCCTTCCCATGGGTTATAAATTATATAATGATCACATTTTTAAGAGCTTTTAACACGTCATAATTTTGAAATGAAACCCATTTAATTTATTCTCTATGGGTTATTTATGAAATGTTTGATTATGATCAATGTGGCTCACATGTAAGTAAATAAATATTAAGGGTACTCCCTGATAGCGCTCCAATGAATTGGGTAAATAATTAATCTCTATAGATTACAAGTTTCACAATACCTTAGTAAATAAACTTGCTAATTTTTATGACACCTTGGAGACTGACCTTGGTGATATCTTCATGAATGTCTGAATGAAATGTTGAAGCCACATATTCAAGTTATGTTTCAAGTTCTTTCTATTATGATATTCCTATACTTCCATTGTTCATGTCCTTAAGTTTTTATTCAAGTTCTTATTGATGTCACAAGTAAACTGATTCCCTTGTTTACCCTTACTGGGCATTCCGGTCACCCTTCCCTTTGATGTATGTCTCCAGGATATGAGATGCAGTAATTGTACATAGGATGAACATATGATAAAGCCTTACAAGTGGATTAAAAGAATTTTTTATGTCGTTTTCAAGTGTTTTTGTTCCTGATTTCCAAGACACTAGACTTTAAAGATCCTATGTTTGTAAAATGTAAAGAAAAGTTATGTAATAAAAAGGAGGGATTCCATAATGAGAGTATCTCTATCTTGAAATAACTTCACAGTATATAATCTCTAGATTGATTAAATTGTTTTTTGAGCTCATTCAAATGATATTTTATTTATAGGAACAACTCTAATGGTCGGATCCCTCCTCGAATGATTAAATTTTTCCTTGAATCTTGAAAGGACCTGTACACATGTCACTCAACCAACGGTTAGTTAGAAACAGATTGCATGAAATCATTTCATAATAATAACATGTGTAAGAGAAATTGATTAGCTTAACCAAATTTAATTATTCAGAGTTTAAGGAAAAATAAATTTTAGAGTCTAATCATATAAACAATAAGAATCTATAAGACATAGATATTTGGATTATGTTTTTCAATGAGTTTAGAATCTGAATTCTAAAGATTTCGATGTCTGGATTTTAATGAATTTAGAATCTGAATTTTGAGGAATTCAGAATCTGAATTCTGAGGAATTAAGAGTCTCAAATATGAGGAATTTGGAGTCTGAATTATAAGGAAATTAGAGTCTAAATTCTAAGGAATTCAGAATCTGAATTATGAACAATTCTGAGTCTGAACTCTGAGAAATTCAGAGTCTGAATTTTAGAGAATTCAGAGTCTAAATTTCAATGAATTTGGAGTCTGAATTTTAGAGAATTTGGAGTCTAAATTTCAGATAATTTGGAGTCTGAATATCATAGAATTCGGAGTCTGAATTTTAGAGAATTCAGAATCTGAATTTCAGACAATTCAGAGTCTAAATTTCAGAGAATTCAGAGTCTGAATTTCAGAGAATTCAGAGTTGGAATTTCAAAGAATTCGGATTCTGTATTTCATAGAATTCTAAGCCTAAAAACAGGAAAATCAATATCCAAGGAATTATATGATTCTGAGGTCTTAGATACAAATATTAATTTTTTCTTTAGAAATAAAATGAGTTGATTTTGAGATATTATAAAATGAGACAATGTAAACAAAAGTAAGGACAAAATTTCCTTAGAGAAGGGAAGCCTTCCTTGAGAAAATAATCCTTAGGGAAATATTATTTGTCTTAAGATAATGTGTTTGTGAATTTCAAAACAGACGAATGGAAAATTCATAAGGAACCCTTATTGACACAACAATCTCCCCCTTTTTGGAAAGCATAAACAACCTTATGAAAAAGAATATATAGACTAATATTTTTAATTATGAATTTTAAAAGAAAACTTATCTCCCTTCACTTATGAATCATGATGAATACGACTAACTCACCCTTAGGTTTTGAAATCCCTAATGATCTTATTCTTGACTTCTGTAAAGAGATTTTACTTTTTCTTGCATATGAAAGTATTATTTGAGTAAACTCTCCTTTAATTAAACTCCCCCTTACTTAGTTCATTGTCTTCTTTATACTTATTATTCTTTTTATTATTATTTTCTCCCCCTTTGTGAATTTCAATAAGGAATAGAGAAAATGGAAAGAAAAATGGTACCTAAAAGATTAAAACTATACAACAAAAGAAATGGAGAAAAACCAAATTTTCATTAGTCCAAATGGCCCAAAGGCCTTCTTTTTTATTTTATTATAGATAATCCTCCTTTTAAGGGTTGAAGGGGAACTCGTACATGACCCGTAGGCCCAAGTCACAAGGCCCGACAAGACCCGTAATACATGACCCGAAGGCCCAAGGAATACCATGCCCATTACATGACCCATAGGCCTATCCCACTAGAACTGCCCCTCCCCAACGTCTTGCATAATTGATCACCTTAGCTCCCCACCTTGCATTGCTGATTGGTTAGCATTTATCCATACAAATCTGCATGGTGCCTAGTCCCAATGGCAGCTGCCATACCCTCTCATTCTTCCAATCCGGTTAGCTCTGCATCTGGTGGCTGCTACTCCTGTTGCTCTGATCCTCTTCTGGGGCATGTTCTGTGTGAACTGGGCTACTCCATGTTCTACTTGAACCGAAGGCCTTGTGGCCCAAAGGAAAAAAATATTCATTCTTCTTTTTTCCTTCATCATGATCTTCTTCATGATAGTCTTTGGTGACTTAATATTTTTATGATTATCTTTAAAATGCTTGAGAAACAGTTCCAAATCATGATTTTTCTTTTCTAGAGCCATGATATTTTCATCCTGAGACTTAAGGATTTATTCTTGAGACATGAAAATCTCTCTTTGATGACTGAACATTTCCTCAAACTCTATTCAGAGATCCCCTTACCTCTTCAAATTAAAAGCAACTGAATTCAGTTTCCCATTCAGATCATTTTCTTCCTTCTTTTAGGTTACTTGTTCTAGGTTCATCTTCTCAATAAAACTTTTTGTAAGATCTTTCATCCTATCATCTGCTCTATCAAAATAATTCTTCACTGAATCCTGAATTTCATCAAGAATCATGATATCTTCAATCGTTTTCTTAGACCACTTTGTAATCTGTTTACAAGACCTTCTGTGTGCATTATACCCAATATAGAAATATTTGAAATCATCCTCAAGCTTGATGAATTTTTCCAGGTTAATTCTTAGGGATTCTATCTTCTAAATAAAGGAGTGTTAAAGTGAATAAAACCTCAAGTCAATACTCAAAAACAAGGGAATAGTATCTACTAATTTCTTTAGAGACTGCACAACAATGTCCTAACCCATGGAGGATGATTCCAAATTCGATTCCCTTGTAGGTGAGGATTATTTTTCTATCTCAATAGCCTTCCTCTAGGATGATCCACCAGCATCCTTCTTGACCACAATAGATTTATGAGGTTAATCAACTGTCACTTTTTTCCCTTTTTCAACTCTGGAAATGTTCTTCTTAGACTTTGAGGATTCATGCTCACTATCTGAGACTTGGATGATTTTATCTTCATAAAACTTTTCCTTCTCAACATATTCATTAAGATCATCAGGTTAAATGAAGTTGTGATTACTGCTTTCATCATCTGAAGGTTTATTAACCTCTTCCTAACCCTCATCCTATTTTCCTTGGGAAGAAAGTTTCATTTATTGAGCTTGATATTTTTTTATCAAAATCATTTCATAAGGGATTTACTTATCATGATATTATTTGACTTTCCTTATCACATCATCACTCTCATCTCCTTCTTCCTCTTCTTCTTCTTCTACTTCAGCATCCTGAACTATTTCTTACTCTACTATAGGTTTTAGAATTATGAATTTATTTCCAAGAGTCTCTACTGATATTGGTTCTTTAAGAAATGATTCTGGTACCTGAATCTTTTCAAATGTTTTCTTAATATCCTTGAGAAGAGTTTAAAAGATCTTAGCTTCAGAAATTTTCTTCTTTTGCTTCTTCTCTTTTTCTTACTTCTCATATTCCTCAACAACCTTAATTTTATATGCCTTTGAATTAGGAGGATCTAGGCCAAATCTAGGATATACTTCCTTTTTATTATTCTTCTCTTCCCTCCACCTCGAAATAACTTCATCAAGGTAGGATTTCTTCTTCTTAAATTTTGGGAGGTGCCGACTGACTTTCCAGAATTGAAATCTTCTCTCTGGTTTTCGATTCTTTCTGGTTTCTCTTATTCGATGATTTCATAGAAGTCTCTGATACTTTTTCTTTCTTATCGATGGATTTAATCTCAATTTCTTAGAGATCATAAAATTCCCCAGACTTTCTATTGAAACCAGCTTTCATCCTCCTTAACGTTTCATCTCTTAGTAATAAAATCTTAAAGGTTCTTATCTTAGAACTGAAAGGGATTTTTAATGACTCTAAGCATAAGACTATGATCTTAGATATAATTTATGGATACATAATAATTTTTGATTTGAGTGTCCCATTCTTGATATTATTAATCGTCAGCAAGATGTAATTCACTAAATTTATCTTCCTTAAGTTCACTAGAAAATCCAGAATATAGATATCACTTTTCTTCAAGGATTCCTTGTCTCCTTTTCTCAGAATTAAGAGACCCTAATCCCATAACTCTAGAATCCTAAATTTTTTTGAGAGATGATTTATCTTTAGTTTTTTACTCCTTTGAGTCCAAGGAACTATATCACCTTCTCCTTCTCAAAACATCTAGATTCATCTGGTAGCTTGTGGGTGCAGAAAATTACTTCTCCTTCATAAGGTATTCCAATGATACTGGATTCTACGTTGAACTTAAGGGAATAAGATTTCCTATAAATTTTTAATGAAATCATATCTATTAAACCTTCATTAAAAAATCTTATTGTCTTATAGAAATCAATAAGTAACTAAGGAAAAACTGGATCCTATCATTTTGGTTTGGCTATGCAGAGACTCTCCCATCCATTCAGCTTAATATTTTTCATAAGGAGAGAATTATACATTGAAAATAACCTTCATATCTAATAACCTTTCTCTATAAATTTTCCATTTAGATATTTCCTTGATTTAATACATCTTCTTCTGAGGAGAGCCTTCCAAAGGCATTTTTAGTCTAAGAAAACTCAGAAATACGGATCGACCCTTTTTAAGAGAGGTAGAGCTTCGGCACAAAAGTCTTAGAAACTGATGTGGGGAAAAGAATAGGGAGTCCTTTACATAGGTTTTGAAGCAACAGTTCGAATTCCCAAATTTATCCAATGGTTGAAACAAGTACGGTCTGATCTTATGGTTGAGATTAATGTCAAAGAAGGATTTAGTAGGTTCTGATATTTTGAGGTTTTTAGGGTAAAAATTCAGATTTAAGGAAAGTGAATCCAATTTTTTTTCTTAAAACAGGATAAAAATACCAATAAGGAAAAAATTCAATTATGAAAACCTATATAAGAAAACATACCTTCTAGATTCCTAGGAAACTGTTAGTAATAAATAAAATTAATCTTGAAGAACTTTAGATTCTAGAAAATTTTCTTAAGGAAGGAAAATTTTTAGATTCGGTAATTTTTTTAAGGAAAATAAATTTTTGAAATTGGAATTAAATGAAAAAAATTAGTTTTAGAATTTTTGTTCCAAAAAATTTTGATTATGAAAAAAAAATTTGATTAAAAAAATTTTGGTTACAAGAAAATGTACTCCCCCCATGAATATAAGTTTTTTAATGCAAGGATATAGGTTTCAAAAAAAAGTTAATGTGGAATATTACCTTACGGTTATCATTCCTAAATTTTTCTTAATGTATTAAAATTTATTGGAGGGTAATTATTTTGTAAAAATATCAGCAATTTGATATTGAGTTCTGATAAAATGAATAATGATATCTCCTTTCAGTGTGTGATCCCTAAGAAAATGATACCTAATATCTATGTGTTTTGCACGAGAGTGATGCGCATGGTTTTTTATTTGTGAAATGGCACAAGTGTTATCACACAATATCTATGTTTTGGTAAAACTCATTCCATAGTCTGTGAGTGTGTATTGCATCCCCAACACTTGAGCACAACAACTTCTAGCTGCTATATATTCAGCTTCAGCAATGGAAAGTGCTACTGAGTGTTGTTTTTTGCATAACCAAGAACTAATGAATCTCCTAAGAAATTACATGTTCTGGATTCACTTTTCATATCCATTCCACATCTACCAAAATAAGCATCAGAATAACTTTATAAAACAAAATCATTTCTAGAAGTATAGAAAAGTCCAAAATCCATGGTTCCCTTTAAATAGAAAAAAATTCTTTTCACTCCTTTTAAAATAGATTCCTTTGGATTATATTGATATCTTAAACATAAGAATACTAAAAACATTAAGTCTAGATTTCTAGCTATCAGGTATAGTAAATTTATTATCATACCTCTAAATGATTTTTGATCTACTGGTTTCTCATCTTCATCAAGATCAAGAGAATTTGAGGTACCAATTAGAGTACTTATAATTTTAGTATTTTCATATCCATACTTTTAAGAAGATCATTAATATACTTATATTTTGATATATAAGTTCCTCCTAGTTCTTGAGAAATTTGAAAACCTAGGAAAAATGTTAACTCACCCATCACACTCAATTCAAACTGAGATTTCATTAGATTCGTGAACAAATCAGTTAAATATTGCTAAGTTGAACCAAATATAATTTCATCAACATAAATTTTAATAATCAAAAAAATTTCTTATACTTCTTTATAAAAATATTTGGATCAATAGTTCCCTTAACATAATTATTTTGTAACAAAAATCTTGTAATTCTATCATACCATGCTCTAGGGGATTGTTTAAGTCCATATAAATCATTGGTATGTTTGAAAACATGTTCAGTATGTTTTGTGCCTTCAAAACTAGGAGTTTTCTCAACATAACCATCCTCTTGAATATATCCATTAAGTAAAGCACACTTTACATCCATTTGAAAAATCTTGAAATTAAAGAATGCGGAAAAGGAAAGTAAAATGTGAATATATTCAAGTCTAGATATTGAAGCATAGGTTTATTCATAGTCTATTCCTTATAGTTGATTATAGCCTTTAGAAACTGATCTAGATTTATTTCTTACTATGATTCTATTTTCATCACACTTATTTCTGAAGACCCATTTTACTCCAATTATATATATTTTTTAGGTCTTTCAACCAAGGTCCGGACTTGGTTCCTTTTGAATTCATTTAGCTCATCTTGCAAGGCTTTAATCCAATCATCATCACCTAAAGCTTCATTAGGGCTTTTTGATTCTAATTGGGAATGGAATGATAGATGTTTTACTTCATTTCTTAAGGATTCTCTAGTATTTATAGGTTGATTTACATCACTAATGATTCTTTCACTAGTATGATTCTTAAGTAACAACTGAATTGGGTTTTGTAAAACCTGTTCATCGACATATTGTAGGAAATCATCGGGGGTAAATGCTTTAGAAATATTTTCTTGAACATTTTCATTATTAGAAGAATATTTTATCAAATGTTGATCATCATTTTTTGAAAACACATCCGAAGATGTAGGTTGGGGTTGTTTAAAAACAAAAGGATCAATTTCATCGAATTTAACATGCACTATTTCATCAACAGTAAGAGTATTTTTATTAAAGACTCTATAAGCCTTAAATTTTTTGGAGTATCCTAGGAAAATTCTTTCATCTGATTTGGGTGAAAATTTATGTAAGTTATCTTTAGTATTAAGGATTAATACTTTTCAACTGAACACTTTGAAATAAGAAATTCTAGGTTTCCTACCAGTCCACAATTCATAAGGTGTTTTGTTAAGAAAAGGTCTGATTAAAACTCAATTTATAGTATAACAAGACATACTAAAAACTTCATCCTAAAAGTGTTTAACTATAGAACAATCACTCAACATGGTTCTAGTTATCTCTTGAAGAATTCAATTTCTTCTTTCAACAATGATATTTTGTTGAAGATTTCTTGGAGCTGAGATGTTATGAGTAATACCTTTCTTACTAAAAAAAGTTTCAAAAAATATATATTTTGAAATTCTCAACCATGATCACTATGAATAGTTATCAAAGGAATATTTTTCACATTTTTAACTTGGGATCTAAAAGTTTTAAAATAATAAAAAGTTCAAATTTATTTGCAATAAAATAGACCCACATAAATCTAGTGTAATCATCAACTAAGAAAAATACATAATATTTTCCTCCAATACTTCCAGTTTTTTTGGACCAAAAATATCCATATGCACTAACTGTAATGCATTAGAATTTGGTACTTCATTGATTTATTTAAAACTTGATTTATGTTGCTTTCCAGTTTGATAAGGATCACAAACATTTGAAGAATCAAAACTAAGATTTTTTTGATCCTTAACAAGTCTTTTGTATGAGATTTTGCATAGGTTCCTAAGGTTATTGTGTCCAAACCCTCTATTCCATAACTAAGATTGATATTCAATTTCACTAAGTCAAGGTATATATTGGCTCCTAAGGCCTTCTAAGTTTACTGTGTATACATTCTCTTTCCTATGGGTAGAAAGAATAAACTCTTCCTTGGAATTGTGTACTATAAATTTTTCATTCCTCAAATTCAAAAGGTAACCTTCATCACATAATTGAATTATGATAATGAGGTTGTGCTTAAGACCTTTAACAAATATAACATTTGAAAGTCGAGTTTTTTCAAGAAGAACAATGTTACCTATACCAACAATTTCTCCCTGAGCATTATCTCTAAAAATTTCTTTTCCTCCTTTCCTATTGATAATATTTTCAAAGAATTTTTTGTTAATGGTCATATGCTGAGAACATACACTATCCATGTACCATGTATTTTTGTTGGTACTTTCTTTATTTTCCTGAAAATAAAAGTGTTAGACTTTCAGAATCCAAACATTATTTGATCTGGAAATTTCAGAAAGTAAAATTTTAGGAATCCACATTTTCTTAGAAAAATAAGCTTTATGAAAACCTAAAGACTGAGTTTTATTTAAAGAAAAATTTTCTCCCAATGTCCACCACACTGACATTTAGTACAAAATGGATCACTTTGAGGAAAAAATAGTTATTACTAAAAACTGGTTTTGAGTGAGTATAACCAAATCTAGTATTATTCCTTAATGGATGAATTTGGGAATACATCCTGTAAAAATCTTCCTTCCCAGATGTAAAGTTTGACAGGCATTTACTTAAGGAAAATATTTATGAATTTAGTTCAATAACCAAGTTTTTATTTATCAAAGAAAAAAAGTATAACAAAGTATAAGAAAGTCACACTTTCTTACTTTATCAAAATACAGCGAAAATAAAACTTATAACAAAACAAGTTACAAGTAGGAAATATTTTAACCCAAAGAGTAGGGTATCCAACAACCTTGGATAAAGGTCCCTTGATTTATACTTTCAAGAAAGTATATCTTACCCACACAAGGGTAAGTACTAGATAGAAATATCGGAATCTGTCCCTACAATCCCTCGATATTTAAGGTAGTTGGAACCTATGTCTTCCTATCCCTAGAAGTCATTGAACTTTAAGGTAGTTGGCACATCTGTCTTCTTATCCCTAAAATCCCTCGATTGTACTCAGCAACAATCAAAGTCAGATGAAGCAAGCTGAACAAGATGTTATGATCCAGACAAATTATGAGAGTCTCTCTCTCAAGAAATCACTTCATAACATGTAATCTCTAGATTGATTGAACTATTTTTTAAGATCGTTCAAATGAGCTCCTATTAATTTCCACAAGTCCAATAGTCGGCTCCCTCCTCAAATGGTCATATTTTTTCTTGAATCTCAAAGGGACCTGTACATGTGTCACTCAACCAACGATTAGTTTGAAACAGATTGTATGACATCGTTTCACAATAATAACAAGTGTAATGAAAATAGATTTGCTTAACCAAATCAAAATATTCAGAGTCTAAGGAAAAGTTAAGAGTCTAATTATAAAAACAATCAGAATCTATAAGACATGGATATTCATATTCTGTTTTTCAGTGAGTTCGGAATCTGAATTCAAAAGATTCTAAAGTCTGAATTTCAATGAATTCAGAAACTGAATTTTTAGGAATTTCAGAATCTGAATTCTGAGGAATTTAGAGTTTGAATTCTTAGGAATTGAGATTCAGAATGTTAAGGAATTTGGATTCTAAATTCTAAGGAATTCAGAGTCTGAATTTTGAAGAATTTGGAGTATGAATTATAGGGAATTCAGAGTCAAAATTATAAATAATTTAGTGTCTGAATTATAAGGAATTCAGAGTCTGAATATTAGAGAATCCAGAGATTGAATTTCAGATAATTCCGAGTCTAAATTTCAGAGAATTCAGAGTCTATATTTTAGAGAATTCAAAGTCTGAATTTCGAAGAATTCAGATTTTGAATTTCAGAGAATTCAGAGTCTAAATTTCAAAGAATTCAGAGTTTTAATTTTAGAGAATTCGGAGTATGGATTTCAGAGAATTCCGAGTCTAAAAATAGAACGCTCTATATCTATGGAATTATAATATTATGAGATTTTTGATAAAAATACGAATTTTTTCCTTATAAATAAAATGAATTTGATTTAAAGAGATTATAAAATGAGTCAATGAAAACGAAGTTAAAGATAAAATTTCCTTAGAGAAGGGATCATTTTCCTGAGAAAATAATCCTTAAGGAAATATTATTTGTCTTAAGATAAAGTTTTTGTGATTTTATTAACATATAAGAATGGAAAAATCATAAGGAAACCTTATTGACTCAAAAAAAATAAACACCCAATTCTTATTAAACTAATTTTATTATTCAAAAACACCTTTTCCTCAAAAAACATTTCTACTTATTTTTGTGAGAAATTAATTATTATTAATTTATTTAATTTTAAAATCATTATTTTATATAATGGATATATTTTTTTAAATCATAATATCAAAATTAGCATTATCTTAAATTTTGGTATTTTTCTAAAAATATTGGGTTTGTACTGAATAGTGAAAATAACAATTTTGGTAAAACTGTCTTTTTCTTTTCATTAAAAATTATCATTATGATTTATATTTTATATTAAATGAAAATAAGTATTATTTAATTATATATTATTTAATTTTCTTCATTTGAATCATCATTATTAATTATATTTGAATAAGTACATTTTTAGTCTTAAAAACACATTTTTCTAAACACTACTCTTCATTGTGTTTTATGAATTTATATTAAAAGAAACTAATTCCACTTATGTGGGTTGAATATTAAAAAATTAATTATATATTTGGAATTAGGATGTCTAAATTTGGTAAATATACACCTTTCAGTTTTGAACATTATGATTAGTAACATTAGTAATTTGATTACCATGGCAAGCACATGAGCCTCAGTCCGGTTGGTGAGGGCTCAATAAGTGCATCTAACAGACACGGGATCAAATCTGGATGGACACATATTTCCAAATTACTGTAGCAGTACTGTAGAAAGAACTGTAGTAGCAACTATAGTAGGCACTGTATCAGGTACTGTTTGTTACTGGTCGGTACTGTAGCAGCTAGAACTATTCGTCCATCTAGGCCTTCGGGCCACAAGTTTGGTCCTCATGTCCTACAAGGCTTTTAGGCCACCCAAGTCCATCTGTCAATTTTTCTCTCAAGACCTTCGGGACACCTCAAGGCCTTCATTTCACATGAAATTTGTAGATGTACCAGTCATATTACAAGGGACAAGGCTCCAGAAGACGATTCAATGCTGGCACATTCCTACAGCAGAGATAATTAGAATTGGAAGAATGAGAGGGTATGGAATTTCCATCGGTACCAGGTATGTGCAGCTCTGCACAAGACAACTAGACAACCAGCCTTGTAAAGATAGAGTGTTGATATCATGACATTTGCTGGGGAGGAGCAGTTCCAAGTTTTCTTGTCTGGGTGATTCCCTTAAGATCTACGAGTCATGTAATTTTATCTTAAGCCTTCAGGCCTTGTAAGGGTTCCACCTCACCCCTTGAAAGGTGGATTATCAAAAATAATAAAAAAATGAATGCCTTCAGTCCATTCAAGCAGGCAGGTTACCACGGTAATGGGTTAAATCGGGTAATGAAGGTTACAAATAAAATTATAAGGACTAAATAATGACCCTAACACTTGGATTATTTTTATTTGATGAGTATATTTCACCCATAATCATCCAAAAGTATAATATATACCTTTTTCCATTTGGCCATGATTTTGACCCATTATTTTATTTTATATAAAGAAAAGTCAAAAGTGTCATTCCCCTTACTTAATTATCTTAAATTTTTTAACATAGGGATAAATAGAGGATATATTTAGTCAAAAATATTTTTTTAAAATTTAAAGGATTTATTTTCATCATGTTAATTTAATTTTAATTTTAATTTAATAAATAAATTCTTTAAAATCTAATGTCACGCTAACACAGTGCTTGCATAAGTAGTAAAAATCATTCAAATAATTTAAAAAAAATAAAAAAAATATTATTTGAGTATTTTTACACATTTTTTTAGATAGAAAAGGAATATTATAAAGGTTTGGATAAAATTTATTCTAATTACATTTTTTCTTATAGTTTTAATATGTCAAATTACATAAATAGTTTCAAAATTTTCATTAATGATATTTTATAATATATAATATTTTATTAAATAATTTAAAATTCATAAAAAAATAAAAATAGACAAATCTAATTGATATGGTTTATAAAAACATGTTTTTTATTTGTATTTTTTAATTTTATAGTAACATTATTAATCCTTAATTGTAGAAAACATTAATATTTTGATAAATATAAAATTGGTTAATGAGGGGTTAATACTAAAAGGTAAGGGTGAAAAAAATAAAAAACTTGTCCAATAATTATTGGATGAGAGTATTTTGAATCATCCTCATCCTATATTATAATTATATAAACTTTTTATATATTTTCCATGAGATATATTTTATATTAATTTAATACTTTATGAAATTTCAAGAATGTCTCTTCCCTCTCTTATAAAAGGACACCCCTTATCTTAATTTTGTATGCCACATTGAGCCATATATCTTGACCAACCCATGACCAATTATATTCTCAAAATCCATGTATAATTTATAGATTATTTTATCATTCCAAAATACCTTCCCTAGATCCCTTAAGAAGATATCTAAATGAAGTATACCGAAGAAGATGCAATCTTCTTTATCAATACCTTCATGTTAATTTCTTCTTATACTTACACATAAAGTGTTTTACCCATATAAATATATTAAATCCAAAAAAACAATATACTAATATTTTATTATGATTATGGTACAACCATTTTACATATATTTTATATCCTATGAAAAGTGAAAACATCGCTTGTTTGTATACACCTTACCAACTCCATGTAGCAATGCAATTCATTTTTCATTACCATTTCACTTGGATGGTTATAAATATGTAAATAATTAATATATATTTTTATGACATAAATATTCTTATGAATTAATAATATCATATATACCTTCTTACCTTCCAATCCTTTAGAAAATGATAATGTCGCTTGTGTGTACATGTGGACTACCACCTCCATGAAGCGATGTGATATGTTTATCATTAATGTTTTAAATGTATGGTAATAATGATATGTTTAATGACCATATAGAATATATATTTTATATAATAATTATTAGGTAAAAAATAAATATTACTCACCATTATTTTGTTCCATCCGTCGAAAAGTGAAAATAGAATTCGTGCATATGTATGGCCAACTGTCTTTATGAATGATGTGATTCATTTTTATATATCTTTATTTTATAGATGAATCTAAATATCTATATATTGAAAATATATATTATTTATACCATAAATAATATTATATAGATAATTTAACCATAATTATAGTACAAGGACTAGAACTAAAAAATAAAAACATACATGAAAATTGAACTAGTTAACACCTGAAATAATTAAAACAATATAATATTGTTAACAAGAAGGTGATGAAATGTTATAAATGGATATTATATGATATTTTAAATATTTATATGGTTTTATTATGTAATTATAATAATTATAAATTTATTATACAATAGGTAAAAATCACTTATGAGGAAAGTCGAACTTGAGGGTTTGGATTTTATCTCAATTTTCACTCCATTGAGACACATTTGGTATTATACACCTGTTTATTTATAGACGGTTTATTTAATTGACATTTCAATTATTTAACATTAATATCCATTTATTAAGGATGATTAATGATTCAATTCAAGTAAATATTTCATGATATTTTCATAAAATAAAATCTTATCTTATTTATCTTTTTGATCAGGTATATGTTTCTTCCAAATCCAAATTTTTCAAAATGGTTTTACAGAAGTCATTTTTTACTCAAAAGAATTATTAAGGAAATATTATGTTATTTTGGATTTTTAAATATTATTAAATTATTATTTATAATTTTTTCCCAAAAGGGTTTTTTTTCAACAAAAATTCAAAAGGAATATTTTTTTAACTTATATGGTGTTAATGGAATATCCCACTGCCATAACTGTTTTATTTCCATTATCTTATTATAAGAGTTTTCAATGGTTTTATAAAGAAAAATACTCAATTAAAACTTATTTTAAAGATTTCATTTCCATTTTTAATCTATTCTTCAAAAGAATCGATTTTACTACAAAATATACCTTTTTATAGGTCGTATCTCATCTCTTGATTATTCTCATGAACATTAAATTTCGTTTGAAAAATTCAATTTCTTATTGTCATTAAAAATTACATTTACCTTGAATATCAATTTATTTATCAGGGATATGTTTATTTTCTAAACTATATACCATTTTTACATATAGTTTTTTTACATTGAATGTTATTTGATTTACTAGGTAATTATTGATAATTTGTATTCTTTACTCAATATAGAGATTTATTGAAAAGGTAACATGTTCATGAATTAAATCAAACAATCAATATATGATGAATGCATTAGAAATGCAGTAATGGGTGGGGCCTAAAATTATATAGTCCCTCAATGTATTGATAGGTCTGTGGAGGAAATTTAGTTGGCTAAATTAAAAGGGTCTTTACCCATAGTTTTAAGCTATATTGGCACATGGACTTAAAGGTAGAGATATCATGATGTCTAAAATCAAGACATAAATTAGTATATATTTCACATATTTAGAATTTATTTATTATTATCCATGAGTTTAATAAATTATTACTATCCATGGATTATTTCCATACTGAATTTATTGATTAAATGACATGTTTTTTTAGTTATTTACCTTTTATATACTGATTATGCCTTATTTATTCATGATATATTTCATTGTACATGAATCTTACTAAGAATTTGAGCTCACCCTTATTTTTTTTTCCTTTCCCTAGGTTATGAAGAAGAAATATTTGAATGAGTTTCAAGGATATAGAATGTTTAATTTTTTATGTTTATATTTTAGTTATAATGAAAAAATGGGTATCATGTACGTATTTAGTTCTCCAAGACTATTAAATTGTTCAATACTTTTGGGTTAGACTCCTTATATATATTGAAATGTAATAAAGTAGACACTAGATCTGAGTTACTGGAGTTGGGGTTGTTATAAAATTATTTTTATTACTTAGATTCATCCTCATCTTTATATTATTTTTTCCATGATATCAATTTGTGTTTCCAAACCCAATTTACACTATGAGGGTATAATATAGTATTTCCTCATAACTCCCAAATTATATAACTATTATATTTTTTCATAGATACGACCTTAGCCCACCAATTAACTATTAAATTTTCATATTAAAATCAATAAAAAATATTAAACTATATTGAAAAATCCTTCATAAGTTCATCTCATAACTTCCCACAAATTAATTATCCTTTTTCTTATGCTTATGGAATTCCATATAAATCTTGGTTTGGAGGGTGGGTTAAAAATACTTACTGAAAATGACTTTTTAAAATTCTTTGAACTCATTGTATTTAACCTCATCCTTTGGTTTCATTTCATTGATACTTTTCTTCCACTAGTTGGATTTACTCTCCAAGAATTAAATTGAAAAGGTAAATTTTACTTACATGAAACTCTGTAGAAAAAAATATCTTCTCTATAGCATTTATCCATTATACTATGATCAGTGGATTAGAGGTTACACTAAAAAAAGTGGTTCACTGATTCATGAAGGATTCAAATGGTAGTTGTTCCTTGGTCAATTTAAACGCTTCACAAAGTTTAGGGTTTTATTCACGACATGAGTTAAGTATTCATCATAATCTTGAAGTTTTAAACACCAAATTATATCATATTATGAATACCATTTATTTATTGTCAATAAAATCTATTATTAAAATGGTAACATCTATTTTCCACCATTTTTATTTAAGAAGAAAACTTAAATGAAAAAACTACTAATATAGTAAAGAATTTAATAATAGTTATAATGGGAAATTTAATCTTATAATTTTCTCATTACATGATTCCAAGATGTTATACTTAAATTTTTTTTTAAATTACATTATTTATATATCTTTCATAATTGTTCTTAAAAAGAATGTGATTATCCAATGTAGTAAAATCATGTGTACAACAAGTCCTCTTTATCGTGCACCAAGTACAGGTTGAGATAATACCCAGTGATCCCTTTCATTATTATTACCCTAAAGTACATCTATTTCAGACCCATATCCACTTGTAGTATCCATAAATGGATTTCATTAATTTAAAACCACTTTCTTAATACTTTACCAAAATTTTAAGAGGTTTTACTTTATTTAGACTTATCCTTAGGGTCCTTACTAATTTATTCTTGTCCTTTTTTTCATAAATAACAAAAAACATTCTTTGATACCATCTATAGGGACCCACCTTTTTAATACATTTTTTTACTCTAATTATTTAACAAAATATTAATTTAAAATCTATGAAATACCTTCATAGGTTTAGTGTGTCTGAAATTAGGCATATAATACATTAAGTACATAAGGAAAACATTAACAGGAAATTTATTTTATCCAATATAAAGACACATTTATTCCAATTATAGTTCACTTCACTACATAATATTTCCTAGGGACATATATCAAAGGAATAGTGGGCATAAATCCATGTAAGGGAAAACAAATTAAATATGAAGTATGTGACCATGGTTAATTTGTGAGGCATAATAATTGAACATGATCCTAAATAAATGAGGCATAATATAATATCATGATCATAAGTATGTTATTCATAACATAAGTGCATGATCACAAGTGCATGGTGTATAACACAGGATCGTGATAATAAGTACATGAGGCATAACATGGAAATTTGGATGCAATATATAGGTGATAAATTCATAAGTATATAACCATGGTTCATATATAAACCTCTAAAATTAAAGGGTTAAAATAATAAATGTTACTAATCATGTCAATAAGGAGTAAAATTATTTTTGGAAGCCTATCTGATTAACACTCCATTGTTAAAAGAGCCTTGGTATGGAGTAATTTCTGGATGGGTTTCCTCCTAGGAAGTTTTACATGATGTGTCTGAGTGAGGAAAATGAATACTAAAAGAACATGTGTTGTGTTATGGGTATATTCATTTGTATGATGATCCATTTAGGCACATGGGTCAGACTAAGTAGAGGGGCGTATTACTATAAGGAAACTGATCATGCCTAGTGAGCCAAGGCCCGATGGAATAATTAAAATGTGGGGGGCATGTGCTATTAGTAGGTCCCATTTATTATTGTAGTCTCATCATGTCACCTAGATAGAAGTGCAGTAGAACTACATGAGTAGAAATATGGGGACTATAATAAGGATTTTTTTGCTCTAAATAGGGTAGAATATAACAATGTAGAATGTTTAAAGGTTAAAAGGATAAATGTTACTACCCATGTCGATAAGGAGAAACATTATTTTTAGGATCCTACCTGATTAGAACTCGCTAGTTAATTGAAAATTGGCTAGGAGTTGTGTCTGGATGGGTAACCTCCTCAGATGTTTCCTAGGAACGGTGTGAGTGAAGAAAAGAAACATTGAAAGAATGTAACATCTTGAGATTTTAAAATAGTATAATCATATTCGATAACATGTATGACATGAAACACCAAGGAAAGAAGAGAATATAACACCCTGACAATTTATTATATATTTATTTTTCAATAAATCCCATCTCTTATAGATATTTAAATGAATGAAACACTGAGTTTGAACGAAACATGATACTCTATTAAATTATTATTATATAAACATGTTCATTATAACCTTGAGATTAAGATGGCGGGTATGAAAAATAATAACAAAATTATAAAAATTATATGTTTTACACATGTATAAAATATATTTAATGGTTATCTATTAATTATAAATAAAATAAAAACCATTTGAAAGAGAAATAAATGTTTTTTGAAAAACTCTATTTTACTAAAAGGTGATTTATTTACACTTTGCGCACAAAATTTAAATTCAATTTTTACCACTTTTAGAAAATTTATTTGAAAAAAAAACTAAATTTTAAAATTAACATGTAAAAATTATCTTTAGTTGATGTTTTGGGATTTTTTTGAAAATATTATTTTTTTAATGAACAGTTCAAAAACACTAATTTTTATTGAGAATGGCCATTTTTCAATTATTTACAATGCTATAATATATTTTAAATTGGGGTTTAAAGTAAAATAAGTTAAATTATATTAATATTTAACTAATTTAGGTCATTTTAATCAATTTAAATTAGAATTTTTTACATTAAAAAATTCTATACTCATGACAATTGTCTCTTTGAAAAACCACCCTTTCATCATGTTTATTAAAGGGGGATTGACCCTTAACCATTTAAAAAAACACTATTTCACTACGTTTGTGATTTAATTTGAAATTGAATTCTGCCACATCTATGATTTGAGTAATTAAAAATATATTCAATGATTTAAATTAGTATGACTTATATTTTATAATATGATTAACTTAATTTTTGACCACAATGAATAGTGGAAATAGTAAAAATTAATTTCCATGGTTAATGTAAAAATGGGTTTACCATATGGTTAAAATAAGAAGATAAGTGATAAAATGACCTACCAACTTGTATAAAACCCATTTTTTACACATATTGAGACCTTATAACCTCTACGATTCAATAATGACCCATTTTTTGGGATTTTTAGTTGAGAACAAATGTTGGTATCGGTTTATGTTCTCAAAAATTTCAGGTGTGTCCTCTCCCCCACATATAAATGGACACACCCACTACTCCCATCTTCACACTACAAAGACCATTCGATTCATCCAATACCTGCCCAAATACCTTACTTACTTCCCTCCCCACATCTAATAGAACTTATTTTTATCAGTAATTCCTCCTAATAATTCTCTAAGTATAAACCTAAATAGGCTCTTTGAAGAAAAGGTATGATTCCTAAACATGCGTATTTATTTTATTTCTTATTCCACATAATAAAAACATTATTCAAATATGATAATATAATAACAACATTATATAATATATAATGATATTTTATTATGTTAATAACATAAACCGTATCTACCTGCACTTCCATCAATTGGTAAATTAAACCATCAGTCATTTGTATAGTGGGCTACCATCTCGTGAATCGATTTAATTCATTTTACCTCACCACCTTTTAAGGAAGAATATAATGATATATTAAATATATTTATTTAATTATTATACTTCAGGAATTATTATATCACATAAACATTCTTACATTCCATTTTTTTGGGGAATAGATAAAGTCAATCTTATTTATGGAAAACTACCGCCTCGCGAAACGATGTGATTCATTTTTCTCTTACCCTTTAGATAAAAGATAATAAGGATAAATATAATGAATATATGTTATATTTATATATAAATATAATTTTACAAATATAATATCACATCTTACTTCTCCCCTTCCAATATGTTGAAAACAATAATGTCATTTGTTTGTACGTTTGAACTACTGCCTCCACGTAATGACATGAAATGTTTTTAATTTAATTTTTACATTGATGGTAATAAGGATGTATTAGATAAATATAAATTATATTTATTAAGTAATTATTATTATTTAATTATCAATTAATATTTATTTTAATTTCATTCAATCCATCGAGAAAATGGAAAAACATTCATGCTTAAGTACGACCTACCGTCTCTATAAATGGTGTTATCCATTTTCTATCTATAAATTTTAAATATTACTATAAATACATATATAATGTAAAGACTCGGTATTTATGTGTAATGTTTTTTAATATATGGAAATTTTACAAGTTCGCAAAAATTGACGGCGCGTGATTCTAAGGCCCGGAGTGCCCAGAATGAATTTCTGAACATTATTGTAGGTACGATCAGTAAACGTGCTAGCAGGTTTTTCTAACTTTTGAACCGGTTCTCAAAATTGAAATCTGAGGGCATCATTGAACTCACAATGCCGGTATTCACTTCATAAGACTTTCAACTTGATGGTAGTGGGTCGATAGTGAAAGATAGTTTTTGGGTTTTTCGTGTAAAAATAAAATAAAAAAATAAAAGTGTGTGACATTTTTATTTTTATCTGCAACACCCATGTGGGTGTTGGGAGGTGGGGTCCACCAGAACAAAACCTCCATGTGGAAGTTAGATGTGGGGACCACCAGACCTTAACCTCCCATGAGAGGTTATGGTGGTAGAGACCACCCGAACCATAACCTCCCATGCGAGGTTATGGTGGTGGGGACCACCAGAGATTAAACACCCTTGAAACCCACTTGAAACCACCCCTTTAATTAGGAGAAACCCTCAACTCCCTAAAAAATGTGGGGGAGCCTCTTCAACACCTCCACAATTTAATTGATCCAACTCTCACGCTTTAATTATGCCACCCATCTTAATTAATTTATCATTTTTAATTCTTGCCAACAAAATAATAGATGGATTAATGTATTATTTTGGAACCACTTTACATTTGGGTGGAATTGGGAGAAAGATTCTACAACAAATAACACTTCCTCCATGAAGAACGCTTCCTCTAAGAAGAATACCGGTGAGGAACATCTTTGACTTCTTCCTCGGAAGCACCTTGCAGAGGCAACCGACGTGGGACATCTTTGACGACCGACCTTCCCTCCTCATCATCATCAATGAGAAATATGAGTTAGGGGGATTTTTTATGTGATAATATTTTTCCCATATTCTTACCTTAGTTTCATTTGCAGTTTGGGAGTGAAATGTTGTGGGAAGTTGTATGCTTTACATACTTCTTTCTTGTTGAGCCATATGCTACTACTCTAAACATGGAGGGTGTGGGCCAAAATAACATGGCCCGACCCCCTCCGTCGTTCTTCTTTGTGGTGTTCATCGGAATGAAGGAAGAGGAAGAAGGCGATGAAGGTAATGGCGCCGCCACCCGTGGCCACTGCGAACCGCGCCGCCCCTCACGGAACCCCGGCCGAACCAGCCCCGCGCTCTATCTCAGGCCACCCGTTGGCTGAGCCACCCCAACCGTGCCACCCGCCGGCCACGCCACCCGCCGGCCACGCCACCCGCCGGCCATTCCACCCTCTGAGCCGCCCCAGCTCGCACCGCCTGTGGGCCTCCCAATCCACACGCACCCCTCGTGGCACCCTATCCAAACCAGCCCGCGCCCCTTGCGGAACTCCGGCCGAACCAGCCCTCAACCTCGCGACGCCTTAGCCGAACCGACTCGTGCCCTCACAGGGCCCCGGCCGCACTAGCCCACACCCCTCTTTGCACCCCGGTCAAACCACCCCGTGCCCTAGCCAAACTGGCCATCGCCACTCGCAGTGCCCTGGTTGAACCGGCCCCGCGCCCTCACAGCTCCCCCGAAGTCGTGCCGCCCAGCAGTGCCCGCGGGCTCAGCGGCCCCTCACGGCCTGCTGGACCTCCCAGCGGACCGGGCCACATCACGGGCCGGGCCTAACCCAGCTAGTCGGGCCAGGTTAACCTAAACTGGGTCGACCCATTCCAGGTCGGGCCGGGTCAGTCCGACCGGGTCTAATCGGGCCCGGGCCCACTACGACCCCTTTACTTTCTTTTGGCCATATCTTTGGCACCGGATGTCCGTTTGACGAACCGTCAGTAGAACTAGAAATCTTGGAGTGAGAAGGTCCCTTTTAGTATACTCCACTAGAGTTTGGATTGAGATGGGATACAATCAGGTTGGATCGAGCATGAATCCAACGGGGCCCCTGGGATTAAATGGCTAATAACTCACAGATCGGGCGTCTGATTGACGCATCATCTGTTGTGTTGAGACCCCTATGACATGGAGTACCTTTGAGATACTTTTTCATGGGACTTCGTGATAGTTGGAGTATCGATTAGTAGCTTGTGGACTGAATCCTCCCAGAGACGAGCATGCATAGAGCGGAGACCTTGTAGCTGGCTAAGACCTGATGACTATTGACCGTTACGACTTGGAGTGACTCAACTAGCCTAGTGGGGAGCACCATGGTGTCACGAAAGACCCACAGTGGAGAGTGCCTTGGTGTCGCAGTAGACCCACGATACTCGATAGGAGGATTACCTCAGCAGGCTATGAGGGGGAGTGCGCTTGGTGACACGGTAGACCCACGGTGGGTAGCGCACTTAGTGACACATTAGATCCATGGTACATGATAGGAGGTGTACCTTAGTAGTCCAAGGTTAGTGGGAAGCACTCTTGGTGTCGCGGTAGGCCCACTGTACTCGATAGAGGAGGATTTCTCCAGCAGTCAAGGTTTTGACAATGTGACTGGGGATGTTACTTCATACTACCCCTAGAATAAAATCCTGGTTGAGCTGAGTCAATTTTTCTGTGTTTTCCTCATGATTAATATGGATCACTTGATAAATTAGGTATATGTATGGGCATATACCTATTTAATGTTATTTGTTGGTTTCATACTTTGTAGTTTATCCTTGTTGGATTTTGTGAGACCTTGAATGTCTCGGGGTCCCTACTGAGTATCGTTAAACTCACCCCTACACGGGCTATGCCCGCACCTTGTTGTGTTGGTTGCAGACGACGAACACCGCTGATTGTGGCTGAGAGTATTAGGACTGCACGGTGCCCGGAGGTGGACCATACATCATGTCGGTACGTGGAGGAGACGGATGGATGCGGAGTGATGAGGAGGCTATTTGTACCTACCCTTCAGGTAGGAATCCCGAAGGATGACCCAATAGCTGCTTTTATTTCTTTTTCTTCAGTTGTATTATTTTCATTTGTACTTTTACCTTTACTTTTGGGCTTGTATTCTGACCCCTTTTACTTTCAGCACTCTTTTGTTATACAGTATACATTGTGTTTTGTCCAGCTGTGTGCTTGCTTATGTGTGTGTTTATAGGTTATAAATGCAATACCTTCCCAATTTTAGGGAATTACACCTTTGGTGCTAGTCACAAACCACTGGCCTATGGAAGGTGGGCTTGGGGTAGTCACGGCTCGGGCTCCTGGGGATGGGTCGTGACAAATTTGTATCAGAGGAGTCAGTTCTACTGCCTAACTTAGAACTCTGATCTTTTTTTCTATGAAGCAATAGTGTTAAGTGTAGTGAGTGTGGTTTTCAGTTCAGGGAGTCCAGTGTTGGTGTGGTGGCCGACATATCCATACACTAGGACCCTGACTTCTGATTTCCTACTTAGTGCATAAAAACACTGATTGCATGTGTGTTTTCAAAAGTTTTCTTTAAGTCAGCTCACCAGGTCAGCTCACCAGGCATAACTTTTAACCATAGCGCACCATTTTCTTTTCAGGATGTCTCCATGAATATAGATGGGTAGAGTTCTGAGAGTTGTACGCACTAATATCCCATCGAGTGACGAGGCCTCGATGCAGGGCCCTTTTCCAGCGGAGGCACCAGCGGTACCATTACCCGTTGGGCCACCGATTCCACCAGCCCCAACAGTAGAGAGTGCACGCCGCTTGAGCGCATTTCAAGAGTTACAACACTAGAGGACAATTAGGTTTAGGGGAGAGACGGACCCACAGGCAGTTGTTGATTTTCTAGAGGCCATGGTGAGAGTTTTCTGACTGGTAGGGACACTAGCAGACCTCATGGTGATTCTTGCTACCAGCCTTCTACAGGCAGCAGTGGGAAGATGGTGGAGCTGGATGCTCTAGGTCCACAATGAAGTTAATATTCTATGGGTAGACTTCGAGAGCCTGTTTTGGGCAGAGTTTGTCCCAGCAACACTTCGCGTAGTGCGCATACAGGAGCTACTTCATCTGCAGCAGGGTACCATGACTGTAGCTCAGTACTCAGCAAGGTTCACTGACCTCTCACGCTACTCCACTAATATGGTGCATGAACCATTCTTCAGAGCCCAGAACTTCGAGCAGGGACTCAGGTAGGAGATCAGGGCTTCGATGATCTCACATAGCATCCTGACGCAGGCGGGTCATGTTAGAGAGAGCCCTCCTATAGGAGAGTTTCCTTGCTGAGCAGTCTCGAGCAGTGAGATCCACCACCAGTCGACATGTAGCGGAGTCTTCTGCAACTGGAAATATACTAACATCACAGAATTCCAAGAGGACCAGACCTATAGGTGGATGACCGCATGACTCAGGATCGATTGTCTGGGTCACTCGAAGCGGAGACAGACATGCCAGGAGCGAGCAGTGTTTCACATGCGGTGGGCAGGGTCACATGGCTTGTAACTGTCCGACCCACCATTCGGATGATCATCTAACAGTTGAAGGATTTCCCAGTCAAAGACATAGATTCGATTGATGTGGTCCGCAAGGAGCAGGTGGACATGGTAGAGGATCTGGTCGTGTAACTAGCGGTGGGCGACGATTCGAGATTTTACCACCACCACCACCAGGAGGTCCACCCCGACCACAGTGAGCAGGTGGATAGGGAAGAGCTCAGCTCCAGACATCTGAGGCCTATGATCATGGTGCTCCTAATATGATTCAAGGTATGATCTGTGTCTACTCCACCTTAGTTGTAGTACTTATAGACACAGGTTCCAGTCATTATTTTATTTCCACCGACCTCATTCAGAGCTCGAAGATTCTGACGAAGCTGTTGGCTCGATCCTTACGGCTAGAGACTCCTACAGGAGCAGATTCGACAATTACATACTGGTTCTGGCAGTGCAAGCTTACTCCAGGAGATGAGATATTTGGATGGAATCTCCTAGTAGCGGCATCGAGGCCTTACGATGTCATCTTGGGTATGGACTGGTTATCTACAGTCCATGCTCATATTGACTATATTAAGCGCAAAGTGCGGTGTGTCTGCACGGATGGGACCAGGTTTACCTTCACCGATGAGAAGGAAGCTTTTATAGCACAATATGGACTTCATCGGAGGAGATTGCATCCAATCACTCATCAGTTGGCTATCCTTACCCTCAGAGCAGTTTATGTGGAGAGTTCGAACTATCCTATAGTTGTGGACTAGTACATGGATGTTTTCCCTGATGATGTCCCAAGTCTACCCCCTCGCAGAGAGGTAGAATTTTACATTGAATTATACCCCGAGATGGCACCGATATCTACACTAGTATATCAGATGTATCCCACGAATCTTCGTGAGCTGTGGGTACAGCTGGAGGACTTGCAGGAGTAAGGATTCATTCGGGCTAGTGTTTCTCCCTAGGCAGCCTCGATTTTGTTCACCAAGAAGGTGGATGGGAGCTTGAGGCTTTGTGTTGACTATCAGCGCCTGAACTAGGTGACTATGAAGAACAAGTACCCACTCTCGATGATTGACAACCTCTTTGATCAGCTGAGGGGAGCACAATGGTTCTCGAAGATAGACCTCAGATCAGGCTATCAACAGCTCAGAGTACAAGTCGAGGATGTGGAGAAGATGGATTTCAGATGTCGGTAAGACCATTATGAGTTCTTGTTTATTCCATTTTGTGTAACCAATTCTTCATAAGTGTTCATGGGGCTCATGAATATGATATTTTATCCATACCTTGATCTCTTTGTCATAGTCTTCATCGACGAAATTTTGACCAACTCGACTACTGAGGAGGAGCATGCCTATCATTTACAGGTAGTACCGGACAAGCTCTAAGAGCACCAACTTTATGGTAAGCTCTAGAAATGATAGTTCTAGATCCAAGAGGTTCACTTCCTAGGGCATGTCATATCAGAGGCTGGAGTTATAGTGGATTCAGTGATGATTGAGGCGGTACTTGATTGGGATCCACCCAAGAGTGTGACGAAGGTACGAAGTTTCTTGGGTTTGGCTAGATACTACCGGAGGTTTGTGCCAGACTTCTCTAGAGCTACAGCACCATTATCAACCTTGATGAAGGAGGGGAAACCCTTCATGTGGTCAGAGAGATACCAGTGGAGTTTTCAAGAGCTGAGGCAGAGGCTGACTAGTGCCCCCATCCCGAGGCTTATAGAGGAAGGCATAGGGTATGTAGTATACTGTGATGCATCAGGGACCAGACTCGAATGTGTCCTGATGAAGGAGCGAGAAGTGATCGCATATGGTTCTCTACAGTTGATACAACATGAGTAGAACTATGTTACCCATGACCTGAAGTTAGCACCAATGGTATTCACCTTGAAGATGTGGTGACACTATCTGATGGGAGAATGTTTTACAGTGTACTCTGATCACAAGAGTCTCAGGTATATCTTCTCTCAGAAGGACCTGAACCTGAGACAGTGATGTTGGCTTCAGTTCCTATCGGACTATGACTTCGAGATAGTCTATACTCCTGGGAAGGGGAACGTTGTTGTAGATGCACTCAGCATGAGATCTGGTATACAACTACTAGGCAAGGCGATAGAGTAGCTGGCCGCTTTGCAGATTTTTTTTGTAGATTGGGATGGAGAAGCTTTTCTTCAGTCTCATACAGTCACTCCCCCACTTATTCAGCGAGTTAGGGAGGCACAGCATGGGGAGACTGACTTTGAGACACGACGTGCTCAGATATCTACAGGATAGGCACCTGATAGATTTTATGAAGGTGGGGAGCACATCATCATCTTTAGAGGATGTATCATGGTACCAGTGTCAATTTAGGATGAAGTGTTGAGGAAGTCTCAAACATCCCCTTTAGAGGTATATCCAGGAGTGGAGAAGATGTACCAGGACCTTCGATGACAGCACTGGTGGCCAGGAATGAAGAAAGCAGTTGCAGAGTTTGTCTCTCGTGCCTCACTTGTCAGCAAGTGAGTGCAGAGCATCAGGTACCCGGAAGCTTGGTTCATCCTTTAGAGGTACCAGAGTGGAATTGGGATGGGATATCCATGGATTTCATGGTAGGACTTCCACGTATATCTAGGGTTCATGACTCTATCTTGGTGATTGTCGATTGACTCACCAAGTCAGCCCACTTCCTACCGATCAGAGAGTAGGGTCCAGTAGAGAGCTTGGGATGCCTCTATGTGTAAGAGATTGTGATGCTACATGGAGTACCCATGAGGATTGTCTTCGATCATGATACACATTTTACTTCCCAGCTATGGAAGGGGTTGCAGGAGGATTTCGGGTTGTAGCTTCATTTGAGCACTGCCTTCCATCCTCATACAGATGGCCAGATTGAGCAGACCATTCATACCCTCGAGGACATGCTCCACACTTGTGTACTCGACTTCAGTCGAAGTTGGGAGGATCACTTACCTTTAGTACAGCTTGCATTCAATAACAACTATCACTCCACCATGGGGATGGAACCTTTTAAGGTGTTGTACGAGCGACCTTGCAGATCACCCTTGTGCTGGACTGACCTAGGGGAGTCAACACTTGTGGGACCATATATGGTATAGGATACCACAGAGAAGGTGAAGATCATCCAGGAGTAGATGAAGACTACACAGAGCAGACATAAGTCGTATACTGACAGGAGACAGAGACCTCTTGAGTATGAGGATGGCAACCACGTCTTTCTACGGGTATCACCCCGATCAGGTCTACAAAGATTTGGATGAGGTGGAAAGTTATCTCTGAGGTTCATTGGACCTTTTTAGGTCCTCAGCAGAGTTTCATAGGTGGAATACCACTTATCTATTCCACCTTAGTTGCACCGGGTGCATGATGTCTTCCATGTATCCCAACTGAGGATATACGTGCACGACCCTTCCCACATCATTGACCATGGCAAGCTGGATGTCGACGATGGGGCAGATTTTACAGAGGTTCCAGTAGAGATTGAGGATCGACAGGAGCGGGTCCTTCATGGATGGTCGATACCTCTGGTGCGCGTTCGTTGGCATCATGAGCACCTCCAGGAGAGCACATGGGAGTGGGAGGCTCAGATACGTGCTCAGTACCCTCACTTTTTCCCTTAGTTTTGAGTTGTGGCTTAAGGGGACGTAAACCCAAGAGGTGGGGAGAATGTAAAGACCCAGTATTTCCATATAATATTTTTTTTAAATATATGGGAATTTTACGAGTCCGTGAAAATTGACGGCGCATGATTCCGAGGCCCGGAGTTCCCGAAATGAATTTCTGAACTTTATTTCGGGTACGTTCAGTAAATGTGCAAGAGGGTTTTTATAACTTTTGAACCGTTGCTTAGAATTTTAATCTGAGGGCACCGTTGAACTCATAACACCGGTATTCGCTTAAGGAAGATTTCACCTCGACGATAGTGGGTTGAGAGTGAAAGATAGTTTTTGGGTTTTTTATAGGAATAAAATAAAAATAAATAAAAGTGTCTGACATATTTATTTTTATTTGCAACACCCATGTGGGTGTTGGGAGGTGGGGCCCACTGGAACTAAACCTCCTTGTGGAAGTTAGAAGTGGGGACCACTAGACCATAACCTCCCATGAGAGGGTATGGTGGTGGGGACCACCCAAACCATAACCTCCAATGATATGTTATGGTGGTGGGGACACTAGGGATTAAACCCCCTTGAAAATAACCTTTAATTGGGAGAAACCCTCAACTCCCTAATAAATGTGGGGGAGCCTCTTCAACACCTCCACAATTTAATTGAGCCAAACCTCATGATTTAATTATGCCACCCACCTTAATTAATTTATCTTTTTTAATTCTTTCCAACAAAATAATAGATGGCTTAATCTATTATTTTGGCACCACTTTACATTTGGGTGGAATTGCGAGAAAGCTTCTCCAACGAAGAACTCTACCTCCATGAAAAATGTTTCCTCCACAAAGAACGCCGGTGAGTAACGTCTTTGACTTCTTCTTCAGAAGCACCTTGTGGAGGAAACCGATGTGGGACGTCTTCGACGACCGACCTTCCCTCCTCATCATCATCAATGAGAAATACGAGGTATGTGGATTATTTTCATGACAATACTTTTCCCATATTCTTAACTTGGTTTCATTTTCGTTTTGGGAATGAAACGTTGAGTGAAGTTTTAAGCTTGACGTACTTCTTTCTTGTCGAGCCGTATGCTACCACTCTAAACACGGAGGTTGTGGGACAAACTAACATGGCCCGACCCCCTCTAATATTCTTGTTTTTGGTGTTCATCAGAATGAAGGAAGATGATGAAGGCGACAAAGGCAACGGCACCACCACTTGTGGCCACCGTGACCCGCGTCGCCCCTCGTGGCGCACTGACCGAACTGGCCCTACGCCCCGGCTCGTGCCACCCGCTGACCGAGCCACCCCGGCTGTGCCACCTACCAACCGTGCTACCCTCCAAGCCACCCTGGATCGCACCACCCATCAGCCTCCCGTGCCACCCACACCCCTCGCGGTTCCCCCGCCCACGCCATCGCGGTGCCTCGGCTGAACCGGCCCATGCCCCTCGTGGCGCCCCGACCGAACCAGCCCACACCCTCATAGCACCATAGCTGAACCGGCCCACGCCCATCACGGTAGCGCCCCTCGTGGTGCCCTAGCCAAACCATACCCATTCCCTCACGACTCCCCCACGGTCGCGCCGCCCCGCGGAACTCGCGGGCTCCACGGCCCTCACGGCCTACCGAACCTGCCAGCGGACCGGGCCGCGTCACGGGCCCGACCTAACCCAGTGGGTCGGGCTGAGTCAACCTGAACTGGGTCGACCCATTCCAGGTCGGTCCAGGTCGGTCCGACTGGGTTAGACCAGACCCGGACCCACTACAACCCCTTTACATTCTTTTGGCCATATCGTTGGAACTGGACGTCCGTTTGAAGAACTGTCAGCAACGCCGGAAATAATGGAGCGAGATGGTCCCTTTGAGTATACTCCACTAGAGTTTTGGATTGAGATGAGATATGGTCAGATTGAATCGAGCACAAATCCAACTGATCCACTAGGACTAAATGACTAATAACTCATAGACCGGGCATCTGATTGATGCACCGTCTGTTGCGTTGAGACCCCTATGACGTGGTAGACTTTTGAGATACTTCTTAATGGGACTTCGTGACAGTTGGAGTATCGACCAGTAGCTCGTGGAACAGATCCTTCTAGAGATGATCCATCATAGTGTGGAGACCTAGTAGTTGGCTGAGACATGACGAATTTTGACCATTACGACTCAAAGTGACTCGACTAGCCCAGTGGGGCGCACCTTGGTGTCATGTAAGACCCATAGTGGGGAGCGTCTTGGTGTCGCGGCAAACCCATGGTACTCGACGGGAAGAGTACCTCAGCAGGCTACGAGGGGGAGCGCACTTGGTGACGTGGAAAACCCACAGTGGGAAGCGCGCATGGTGACGTGATAGATCCACGATACTCGACAGGAGGAGTACCTCAACAATCCAAGGTTAATGGGAAGAGCGCTTGGTGTCGCGGCATGCCCACTGTACTCGATAGAGGAGGAGTTCTCCAGCAGCATAGGTTTTTAAAATGTGACTGGGGATGTTACTTGATACTACCCCTAGAATAAAATCCTGGTTGATTTGAGTTAGTTTTTCTGTGTTTTCTTCAGAATTGAGATGGATCACTTGATAACTTAGGTATATGTAGGGGCATATACCTATGTAAGGTTATCTGTTGATTTCATACTTTGTGGTTTATCCATGTTGGATTTTTTGAGACCTTGAGGGTCTTTGGGTCCCTACTGAGTATCGTTATACTCACCTCTGCATTGGATATGCCCACACCTTGTTGTGTTGGTTGCAGACGACAGACAGTGCTGACTGGGGCTGAGAGTACCGGGATTGGACGGTTACCAGAGGTGGACCATACAACGTGTTAGTACGTGGAGGAGATGAATGGATTCAGAGTGCTGAGGAGGCTATCTATACCTACCCTTCAGGTAGGAATACTGAAGGATGACCTAGTATCTACTTTTATTTCTTTTTCTTCAGTTGTATTGTTTTCAGCTGTACCAGTACCTTTACTATTGGGCTTGTATTCTGGCCCCTTTTACTTTCAACACTCTTTTTTTATATAGTATACTTGGTGTTCCGTCCATATGTGTACTTTATTGTGTGTCTATTTATAGGTTATAAATGCAATTCCTTCCCAGTTTTAGGGAATTACGCCTTTGGTGCTAGTCGCCAACCCCTGGCCTATGGAAGGCAGGCTTCGGGTAGTCACGACACGGGCTCCGGGGGACGGGTCGTGACATATAATGAATATATAATATATTTATATCATGGTTAACATTTTTTAGATAATTTAATACTGATAAATATTAAAGGACTGAAATTATATAACCAAAACATATATGAAAAATGATGCACTTATCACCCAAAAGAGTGATTTTAAGAAAGAAATGTTAATAAAAAGGTCACAAAAGACTTTAAGTAAATTATATATATATATATATTAAATATATTATTATGGTTCTATAATAATTTTATAATAAACCTTTATTTATTATATAGGATGTTTGAACATATAAAAAGGAAATCATACTTAAGGTAAGGGTTTTCTTGTCTCACTTTGACTTCTGTGATATGTCATATTCACCACTGGTTTCTTTTTTTAGAGTATATATTTCCCATTTTGATATTTTATATCATGAATATCTTTATGTTAATGGTAATTAAAGTTTCATTTGATGTTATTTTTATGGGGATTATGATTCATAATTTACCAAATGTTGTAAGAGTTTATTTAACAATCTCATCATTATTCGGGATTGTTTTTGTGTATGTTTTCCCTGAAGGTATTATTTGGTATTTATATATTACAATCAATATATTTTCTTATCTTATTTTTATTAATGATATTTTTCAATTGATAATCCTATTTTCTACTCTTTTCTAATTAAAATGGTTGAGAAAATATTTCTAATAAAATATGATTTTATTTCCCTCTTCAGTCAAAAATCATCATTCATCATTATCCTTGTTTTCTAAAAAAATAAAAAATTGTTTTAAACTTCCCAAAATGATTTATTAAATACTTTTTTATTTATTTTTATTTTTTACAAAAAAAATTAATGTGGTCTTCGTGATTTTTTCAAAATAAGGACCATTTGTATTTTACCGAAAATATGAAATAATATTTGTTTTAAAGTGTATAGAATAAATTAAAGTTTCCTATTTCATGACAACATAGTGTTTTAATGATTAATTTACAAATTTTCAAAGGTTATTTTTTAAAAAAATATTGAACTTTTTGTTTTAAAATGTTATTTTAAAAGATAAAATGATATTTTACTTGAGAATGTTTTAAAAGACTTTTTTTATTGGATTAATATTCGTTGAATACACAAACCCTTTATTGTAATTATGATCCAATCAGGATATGTTGTATCAATAACTATCCTATTTCTTATTTGTATGGTTTATGATAAGTTCTACCAAGGATTTATAATTTGATTATCATTCACCAAATTACTCTAGATGATTTATGATTATGTTTATTTTATTGGGGTAACTGTTAAAATTTTGTATGTTAGTTTTTAAATAAAAATGTTTTTGTCAATTATGTTCAATCCCTTTAATTTGAGGAATGCATTGGACATATTAAGTGATGGGTGGGGCCCGGTTATAGATATCCCCTTGATGCATTAATAGGTTCATAAGACAAATCATTTGACCAAATTTGATGGGCTTCTACCCATAAATTTTAACTATATTGTGAAATGTATTTATAATATATTTTAGATGTTCATCATTATTTATTCCCTCATTATGAGATAATCTATTGATATCCATACGATTATTTTATTTGATAGAATACCCATGAATAATATTCAAGCTTATGTGATTATTTATATGAATTTATATGATAATCATTTATTTTTTCCATATAATGATCAAGTTATTATCTATGTGTAATGGGTTTTAGTTAGTCACCTTGCCATATTTATTATGATTATTTACTCATGATATCTTTTACTATACGCATACCCTAACCAAGTAACTGAGATCACCCATTTATTATGTTTTATATTTCCCAAGATATTAGAATGTATTTTAGGATTGATATGTAAGGATATGATAGAGGGAAATAGGGAGTTATCAAATAAATGTTTTTGTGTATTTTATGTTTTCAATTGTAGTGTTAATTCAAGTATGTATCTTGTTTACCAAGATTAATAAACTATTAGATCCTAAAGAATTTTATTCCTTGTATCTTATGATAATATAATAAAGTAAACAAAAACTCTAGGTACTAGGGTTGAGTTATTTATAGTTGGTATAAGATGAAGTTTAATAGAAACCTTGGGAACTAGATTTCAAAAATCCAAGATTTTAGAAAATAACCCTATAATAGAATTTTAGGATAAATATAGAAGAACATACTAAAGTTTTGTTAAGGTAAAAATTGTATAGATTTTACTAGAAATATATCCATATGTGGATAATACAAGAAGTCCTGGTTCTCTAATAGAAATACCTAGGGGTAATAACTTTTTAAAAAGGAGTACCAGGCTTTACTTCAGCATTACCTGGTACATGACATCATGCCTTACTGCACACCTGGTTTGAAACTCATGGGGGATATTCTTGGGTTAATTAAAATTTTCTTTACAAACCACTATGAATGATGTCAAAATATTTTTATGATTTGAAAAAGCCTCAAAATGAAATAATGTTTATGATCAAGATATTTTATATTCATAACTGTTTTAATTTATGTTAATTCTTTCACTAGTGTTGGATTTATACATTATGTTTCACAATGTTATGATATAATATTGTGTATGATTTTATTTAGAAATGGTTCTTAGTGGAATGAGTAGTAAAAATATTAATGCATGAACCCCATTTATGGATTTCACTCCTAAGAAATATAATGAATCTTGAGATGGAACCTACAAAAAAATATAATACTAGCAGCAGTTTTTTTGTTGGGAGGTGGTTTAAACTACCACTAATGTTTTTAATGACAGTTTCTATAAACTATGACTAAATTTGGCATTGGAATCCAACCCTTGATATTTTCTTCCATTCAGCGGTAGTTTCTAGGATCCATTGCAGAATATTTGTTTTGAAGCAGTTTCTTCATTTTAGGAGTGGGTTTCCCCCCCAAAAAAATGTCACAGATAGAGTGGTAGTTTAAACAACCTCTATATACCCAAGATTTTATGGAAGGAAAAAACACCACTAAAAAAAATTAAGGCCTCTATATAATATTGATATTATATAGTGTCAGGTAATACTGACACTAAAAAAATCAACATTATATAGCGGCAGTTTAAACCACCACTAAATACCAATTTTCAAAAAATAAGTATGACTACAATATCTAAAGACCCAAAATATCCAAATAAAAATAGAAACCAATACACCATAAAAAAATTTATCCATCCCACATCCAACATCCATTAACAAGGATCCCATTTCAAGTACATAAGAATCAATCTATTATCTAATAATATCACAATACAAATGATTAGGAACAAAATATAATCAAGGGGATAAATAAGTTTGCAACCATAACCTTTGAAATCATTATACATAATGTTTTATAAGTTTAGTTTGATATCATATTTGATTCCAAAGTGAACCCTAATCGCTACCTGATGAACTTTTCTTGACACCCTCTCCCTCTCTGTCTCTACTTCTTACTATCGGAACCTTCAAGAAAATTATATTGAAAATTCTAATAGTGTTTTATATTTAAATTTATTCTTAAAACGAATAAATTTTGTTGTACTATATGATTTTAAAGTTTTGAGATTTACCAGCTCACTACTTTCCATAGATTTAATATCATTAGGGACAAATCCAGTCATCCTTTTATATAATTCATCAAAAAACTTTTTGTTGAGTGAAAACCTTCGAATATTTCATATTTATTTGATCCCCTTGTTCCTAAATTGATCTGTACATAGAAACAAACTTCATCTTTCCAAATAATACTAAAAAATCATCTGTTGGGACCCCATAAAAGTCAAAAAATTCATACAGAAAAAAATTTTAAATGATAATAGATGTACAATACTAACAAACAAAATATACATAGTTATGATAATGAATGACTACACATATGACATACGTGGTTGATATGTGAATGGATGACTGCACATAAAATCATTTTTCCCTTCAATCATATCATTTTCCTTCTTCATCATTACTTCATCTACTTCATCCACCCTTGCAAGACTAATATTTTCAATATCATGATGTGGAAATAATTTTTTTCTTATTGTTGATGAGATTCAATGTTAATGATCACATTTTCGACTTCATCACCCATATCATGAAAGTCTCTTTGTTTTACATGAACAAATACACTCCAACCTTCATCTATAACATATTCAACATAATATAATATTTTCTATTTCAGTGATATGATATACTGGTCATGTAATTCACAGTCACTGACACCCATCAAGCAAGAAATGTTTGTAGATTTAAATTGCGAGGAATCTCTTTTAGCACCCCCGATAATATTAACCCAATTGCATTTGAATAAAATAACTAATTGATGTCTATTTTAGATTAATTTTATAATATTGGTCAATTTTACATAGTATCTCACTTTTTAAAGCATAAATATACCATTATTTTATGTTTTCAACCCCTCTTCCCAATTGACTACATGAATCTTAAATCTATTCACGTTGTAAGCGTCGAAGTTTCTAGATAGTTTTAGAGGACCTCAGGAAAGAAACTTCAAATATTCTGATAAATCAACTCAAGTATCAATATTCATGATCTAGAAAAAGTAATATACATTATTAGATTTATAAAATATATTTTTCAACCTAATATCTGTATTGATTTCAATATTTATGAATTTTCACGTCATGTAAACCATTCTACAAGATCTTTATTAACTACTTTTGTTATATCCTTCTCATTTCATGCTTCGAATCTTATTTGTCTATTTTTTTGTATCCCAGTATCTTTAATAAATGAATTTTCAATTTCCCTATTCTGTAGAACATGTCTATGTGCTTGTAATAATTTCATTTCTATCAGTGTTACAATTGTTCTCTTCCCAACTGATCATCCAATAGTATAGAGGATTTTTGATTTCCCGTGTATTTGAGATCGATTCATTGTGTCTTTAACATGTCAAAATCAATTGAATATTCTCTAAATACCATCCAAGTATCTAGAAAAAAAGGTAAGACACTCTTCTGCTAAATAGCGTTTAGAAATAGAGCCTTCATGTTGAGATTTATTTTTCACATATGAAATCAAAATCCCAATATATTTGTGAAATAAAATAAATTAAACATAATTTTATATTTAATGAAGTTACAAGAATTTATTATAGAATATGAAAAACAAATAAATTAATTACCTCCAAATTGGATACATCCATTGATAATGTACAGGGCCTTCTAAATTAGCTTCCTCGACCAAATGCACAGTTAAATGCATCATGACAGTAAAAAACAATGGAGGAAAGGTCATCACCATTGCACAAAGTGTCATTATAAATCTCTCCTAATGGTTTTGAAGATCAAATTTTTGTAGATTTTTCTTATATAGTTGTCTAAAGAATGTGAAAAATTGGAGTACAAAAGTAGTAACCCTTTAAGGTAATAATGTACACATTTCTAATAGAATTAACTGCTATAACAAAATATGTGAATTGTGACTTTTCAATCCATATATCCTATGATTCTCTAACTCAACACTCCTTTAAATGTTTCTTGAATACCCATCAGATACCTTCAAATGTTTTAAAATTCTAAGAAATGTATCTTTATCCCTATTTTTCATCAAAAAAATTGTTAAAGCATACTTTTCATTCTTATCTGGTTAGAGATCACACATTATTTTCATTGTAATATGTCCTTTCAATCATTGAGATGTTCTTTAGATTTTCCATGCTCATTGAGTAGTGTGAAAATAAAATTGTCACAAACATTCTTATCAATATGAATAAAATCAATATTAAGTCTCAAAAAATTAAATTCCTAATACAGAAGTTGGAATAATATATCTTTTTCTTATATTTTTGTGTTTCGATTTCAGTTGACAAGGTAATTCAAACTCATTTTCCACTATCATTAAAATGATTAACCTTCCCAAATTCTGCTTCAAACTATCCAAGTTCTAAAAATATTTCAAAACATATGAAAAACTTTAGACGTGGTCTAAAATCAATTGAATCATTGAATTTTGTCCTTTTCAGCCAAAATCAATGATATACATTGAGAAATCTACGATGACATAAGAAGAACCTTTTTTTACTATGAGGTAATGATTCAGGCTTAAAATCAATGTTTCAAAAAAGACAATCTAGAACCATGTAAGTATTCAAACTAGCTAAATTTTCAAGTCCATGGATGTTAATGATGGTCCATATTAGAGTAGCTTGCATTTTGAACATTATTCTAGAAGACACATCATATGTCTCAACATCATTCCTCCATAACACCTATAATTATTCAAGTAGAGGCTAAAAGTATATAATAATATAATTTAAAATATTTCTTTTATATGAATAATCATTGAAACGATAAAATACATTTTTTTCATACACATCCTTAGAGGCATATTTTAATGGATTAAAACAACTTTCCAAATGTTATAACAGGTGCTCAAAGTCCCAAATGGGTTGAATCCATCGGTAGTTAATCCTAATCACACATTACTAGGATAATATGAGATGTATGGATTTAATGAATCAAATTCCTTCCATGATTTTTAATCTCTTGGATATCACAATAACCCATCATTTTTATTATCTATAGAATTCCACTTCATGCGCTCATCAGTTTTGCATGACATGAAAACTTTATATTCAATGCTTTTTAGAAAAGTAATGCAAAACTATTGCAGGTGTGTTCCTTTTATTATTCTTTGTAGTATTATGTTGATTCAGACTTCCAATATCACCCATTGACTTCTATCTAGAAGAAGAACATTTTTCTAATCATATCTGCTTGAATCCTCTCTAATAAATCATACAATCATTAGGACAAGCATGTATTTTTGTATAATTCAGACCAATTTTGTTAACAAAATTTTTCACACCATAAAAAGACTTTGGGATCTTAGCTTTAAGAAATTCATCACGCAATAATTCCAATATCATGGACATCACCTTATTTTTAATTCCCCGTAGGCATTTTATATGGTATAACTTCATCATAAAAGAGAGTTTTGTATATTTCAAACATCCACTGTAACGTCCCAGTTCCGGAATCCACCCAGAGGCACCCCGTACCTAGTTGTTCACATGGACTCAAGCACATTTCCCCAAATTCCAGAGGCTTTCGACTAGTAGCGAGGGCCTTGGGTGTATTAGTGGGGAAACAATGCCCTCACTGGCAGAGTACACATCAGAAGTAAACAACACACACAATAGTGGAAGTAGTAAATATCCAACAATAGTAAATAGCGGAAGGCTAAAACAACAAACAATTTGAGCACACATATAAGGCCTCAGCCTTAAACCTTACTTAATCTTGATTTATTACAAGATTACACCTTGAGAATCTTTTCGGGTTTAGAGTTTTAGAGAATTAGATCATAAAACTTGCATTACATTCCACATATAAAAAAAGTGGTTACATAAAGATAGTATTCTACATTCCCATCAATGGAAACATATTTAAAATAAAACATGGATTCTATCTTGACACTTCCTTGACACTATCATCATATCATGTACCTTTCCCTTGACCTGTGAAAAACATTTCAAAAAAACTTGGGATGAGCATAAAAAGCTTAGTAAGGGATATAAAAATATGGAAAGGAAACATAGGTACATATATACATAAGAATGAGATCATACTTTACCCATAAAACATAAGAACTTTAACATACCTCATCAAAACATGAATAAATAAAATAAATCATAAGACATAAAGGTAACTTGAGGCATTCATAACATTCTTACGTAGGGAGTAACCCTCTTGGTTACGTTTGGAATACCCATCACAGTATATTCCCAAAAATCTCTTCGGAGAAACCTTAACGTTTCACTCCTTCACGTTACCCAATGCATTAGATAGCTATATCGGGCTCACCCGCCCTTAGTTTATCACGGAACCACCCGTTTTCATAATTATGCCCAATAACCTCAACATAATCATATCACATAAAACATGCATAAAGGAAACATAACATTCCCACCTTTCAATCACAAGATATCAATACAACACATTGATATAAAAACATTATGAAAACCATTTTAAATACAAAAATAATAGAAAAGTAAAACATGGTATTTATTTTTCTTTTAAAAAGAAGTTATGGCTTTTAGAGGAAGCCGAAACACAAATAACGGTCATGACGGCGGAGAAGTCGTTGTCGCCGCATACGTACGACAAAAACATCCCCTTTTGTCGTTTAGTAAACGCTTCGTATAAAAAAGATTCCTTTTGAATAAACGTAAAAGTAAAAGGGGTTTATACACCATATAAAAGAAAGTTGTGTATAAAATAAAATATTCCTCAATGAAAGGAGATTGAGACGAAGTCCCATACCTCGTATCCAACTTGACCCGACCGTTCTTTAATCTCCTTTAAAAGTGTAACTCCTTTTGATTTGATCCTAAAGGCTTCCTTTGAAAGGATTATTCCCAAACGGAATCCTCTAGGATGAGGAGAGGGATGTGGAGAGAGTAAATGGGCAGGGGATGGCCGAGCCAAAGTCTTGAGGAGTGTGTGAAATGAGGTAGAGGTGGGGGCCTTTTATAAGAGGAGAGGAGGGGCACTCTTGGAAAGTAAAGATAAGTTACTTTATTTTAAAATGAGTTTCAGATTCAAAAGGTCCCACATTGATATAATTCGAGGATAAGGTGATAAGGGTTCTAAATCCACTCATCCAATAGGTTTTGGACATGTGTAGGTCTTAGATATAACATTATCTTTCCATTTTATTTAAATCGTTAAATAATGAGGTCATCGCTGCATTATCATGATGTCATAAATAAATTTATTTATTTAATGTCAAAAAATTATAAAAAAATACTATGATGTAGGAAATAGTTTTATATTTCCAATGAATATTTATAGTCAAAAATCTGAATTGTATAACCCCATATAAAAATTGTTTTCGTAAAATAACTCATGTTTGTGTCATTTTTACTTTAACATTAAATAAAAAGTTATTTATGTCATTTCCCAACCAAAGTGGCTCCATGGGGTCCCCAAGTTGACCCATGGCTTGTCTTGGTCTCCCATGACACGTCCAATAAGGTTAGGAAATGTGTCTAGGTCATTTCATATTATCAAAGCATTATTTTTACCTTAAACTACCGTAATTACCACTAATCGCGATTAAAAACTCAATAAGTTACTATTCACCAAAAAATTATTTTAATCTCATTTAACCACATTTAACTTCTTAATGACAACCATGTATGTCGGATTTTTGAAATTCAAAACACAAAAGTGGCAAAGTTTCATTTAAACAAAAAATCAGTTTCTTTAACTACCACTTAGTGGTTTCACTATTCATCAAAAATTGAAGTTTTTCAGAAAATTACCAAAAATTCACCCTAAGATATATTTGATATTCCGAATGAAAAAATGAAGTCTATTTTACAAAATTCAAAACATATAAGTCACATTAATTAATTTAATAATTAATTCCCACTGTTATGACAAATAGCGTGTTTTTATGAAATAATAAGTATCAAAAGATTGACACCAGTTTAAGTCTAATTTCAAAGTGAAATTGATTCCAACGAACACCATTTGATTAAATGGTAAAAATATATTCTAATTTCACTTCAAAACCAATTAAAAAGATAATCTAATCATATAAACAAATTATATTAAAAAGTAGTTTTGATGTAAAATGCAGTATTTTTCACTATTCATTAAAAAATGAACATTGTCAGAAAAATACCAAAAATTCACACAAAGTAAATTTTGATGTCCCAATAATAAATAATAAGTTTATTTTGACAAACATAGTTTATAAAATTGTCAAAAGATATATTCAAAAATGTTTTTCCATCAAAGGCAGTAAAACAATCTTTTAAAAATATTAGTGTATTCCATGCTTAAGATTGGATTTATTTTCATTTTAATCCTCTAAAACACTATCTAATTCATTAATAGATGTAGGTAAAATATCTATTATTCATTACTTACTCGGGATGTTACATCCTTCCCCCCTTTATAAAATTGCGTCCCCGTAATTTATTTACTTATCGAATAAATGGGGGTACTTATCCCTCATTGCATTTTTAGATTCCCATGTTGCCTCTTACATCATGTGGTTTTTCCACAAAACCTTTACCTGATTAATCACCTTATTCCGTAACACTTGCTCTCTTAGATCAAGAATCTGGACCGGTTGTTCCTCATATGATAGGTTCTCTTCCAGCTGAACTACTTCTGGACTCAAAACATGAGATGGATCTGGCATGTACTTTCTCAACATCGAAACGTGAAAAACATTGTGTACCTGAGATAAACTCGGAGGTAAAGCCACTCGGTAAGCAACTGATCCAACTCTCTCCAGAATTTCATATGGTCCAATGAACCTTGGACTCAGCTTTTCTTTCTTACCAAATCGCATCACACTTTTCCATGGTGATACTTTGAGAAAAACATGATCACCTACTTCAAAAGAAAGATCCTTCCTCCTGTTGTCTGCATAACTCTTCTGCCTACTCTGAGCTGTTCTCATGTGCTTCTGAATCAGCCAAACGTTTTCTGCCATCTCTTCTACCAATTCTGGTCCCATCAACTTCCCTGATAATCCATAGAACAAGCTCGTAGCATATCCTCCAATGTCTGAATTGTTCGTTCTGACTGCCCATCTGATTGAGGATGAAAAGCTGTACTAAAATTTAATTCAGTACCCAAAGACTTCTGAAGGCCTTTCCAAAAGTTAGCAGTGAACCGGGGATCGCGATCAGATACAATGGAGAGGGGAACTCCATGAAACCTGACTATCTCCTTAAGATACAAACGAGAAAGTTGATCCAGAGAGAATGTATCTCGAATAGGAAGGAAATGAGCAGATTTTGTCAAGCGATCAACAATAACCCAGATTGCATTATTACATCGAGATGTCTTCGGTAATCCCACAACAAATTCCATGGATATATTCTCCCATTTCCACTCTGGCACTGGTAAAGGCTGAAGCATCCCTTTCGGTAACTGCCGCTCTACTTTAACCTGTTGACATGTCAAACACTTCACAGTAAAATCAGCAATATCTCTTTTCATTCCATCCCACCAGTAATACTCCCGCAGATCTCTATACATATTAGTACTGCCAGGATGAACTGAAAACGGAGAACTATGAGCTTCACATAACAACTCTCTCTTCAACTGTTAATCACAAGGCACACACAATCTCTACCAAATCTCAAAACACAATCATTATCAATGTTGAATTCAAGCAACTTACCTTTCTGAACCAGCTCTACCTTTTTCTGCAACTCACTGTCTTGCTTCTGTACTTGCTTGATTCTATCTAATTGAGATTATCTCACTGATACCTGAAACAAAACCGAAGAACTTCCTGCACCAAACACTTCTATGACAAAGTTCATCAAATCCTTAACCAAAGGATCACGTTCCAAACGCAACATTGCTAATGAAGCATTACTTTTTCGACTCAAAGCATCAGACACTTTATTTGCTTTTCCCGGATGGTAATGAATTGTACAATCATAATCCTTGATTAATTCTAGCCATCTCCTTTTTCTCATGTTCAATTCTTTCTGAGTGAATATATACTTTAAACTTTTGTGATCGGTATATATTTCACACTTTACTCCATACAAATGATGCCTCCAAATTTTTAAAGCAAAGACAACAGCAGCTAATTCCAAATCATGTGTAGGGTAATTTACCTCATGAGTTTTCAACTGTCGTGAAGCATAAGCAATTACCTGATCATTTTGCATTAGGACGCAACCAATTCCTTTCAATGAAGCATCACTGTAGATAACAAACTCACCATTCCTGGAAGGTAGTGCCAAAACTGGAGCATTCACCAATATTATTTTTAATTCCTGAAAAAATCATCACATTCTTTTGTCCAGATAAACTTAACACCCTTCCGAGTTAGCTTAGTTATTGGACTAGATAACCATGAAAAATTTCTAACAAACCTTCGATAATAGCCTGCCAAACCAAGGAAGCTACGAATCTCCGTTACATTTTTGGTTCTTGGCCAGTCTTCCACAACTTTTGTTTTTGCAGGATCAACAGTTATCCCATCTTTAGAAACAATGTGACCAAGGAAGGAAATTTGTTGCAACAAAAACTCACACTTACTGAATTTACCATACAATTTCTTTTCTTTTAAGGTTTGCAAAATGACCCTTAAATGTCTTTCATTCTCTTCTTTACTTTTAGAAAACACCAAAATATCATCAATGAAAACCACCACAAACTTATCCAAGAACTCATGGAAAATTATATTCATTAAGTCCATGAATACAGCAGGTGCATTGGTTAGCCCAAAAGGCATTACTACAAATTCATAATGGCCATATCTTGTACGGAACGTGGTCTTCAGAACATCTTCTTCCTTTACCTTCAGCTGATGGTACCCCGATCTCAGGTCAATATTTGAAAAATACTGAGCTCCCTGGAGCTGATACAACTTCATTTGATGGCCCGACATCTGCTGAAGTAGTTGCAAAGGATTTTACCACCCCTTTCTGCTTGTAGTCTAACTTCTTCCCATCACCCAAGCTCTTTGTTGGACACTCGTTTTCATAGTGACCCATCTCATTGCACTTATAACATTTCACTAACTGTAAATCAAATTTGGTCTTACCCTCACCCTGATCTTTTCCAGTGCAATCACGAGCCTTATGTCCCATCTTACCACATCGGTAGCACTTTCCAGAATTCAGAAGACATTCCCCAATATGCCTTTTTCCACATTTATCACAAACTGGAAACTTTGTTTTCTTACCGTCAGGCTTTTTTGAAGAATTCTTACCTTTCTCCTGCCACCTCGGTCTCTTCTTATGTTGGTTGTTATAGAACACTTGATCATCGGCAAACTCCATTTCCACCTTCTCAGCACATCGAACAAGCTTTTCATAACTTTTAAACTCATGAGAAGCTAATGCCCTTAGATACTTTGGCTTTAATCCTGAGTAAAAATGATTGATTTTACTATCAAGGTCTCGGATAAAATTTGGAGCATACCTTTCCAATCGAGTGAACCTTTCTTCATAGGTAGCCACTGAGTCTTCCTCTTGCCTCAATTCCAAGAATTGCTTTTCCATCCTAAGTCAAACAGCCTTAGGAAAATACTTCTCAAGAAACATACCTTTGAATTCATCCCAGTCAAGAGCATCAATCTCATCGGCATCCCTGATATTTTTAACCATAGACCACCACTAATCTGCCTCACCCTCCAAACGGTAAATAGCAAGACTAACCTTTTGATTGTATGAACACCCCATGACATCAAAAATCTTCTCCAGTGCTTTAATCCACCCTTCAGCTAGCACATGGTCAGATGATCCTCTGAATGATGGGGGATGTTGCCTCATGAAATGTTCCACCACGGACATGTTCCTCTGCGGTTGATCTGGCTGATCTCGTGCATGGATACCACCACCATTTATCGCTTGAGTCAACTACGCCATTACTGCAACAAACTGTTCAGTTCCAATTCCGACCATCTCAGGATGCTGATTCGGAAGGTTATTTCCTTCTGCATGCCTTCCTAGCACTGCTTCCCTGTTTCCTCTGCGGAAAACCATTCTGAACAAACATGTCTTAGATGAAGCAACATGGTAATCTTTAAATGCTATATCATTTCAAAAAAAAATTTGGATAATCATTTAATTGAATTCTAACTCCTAAAGTTATCTAAACCGACCTCTGATACCAACTATAAGGCCTCAACCTTAAACCTTACTTAATCTTGAGTTATTACAAGATTACACCTTGAGGATCTTTTCGGGTTTAGAGTTTTAGAGAATTAGATCATAAAACTTGCATTACATTCCACATATAAAAAAAGTGGTTACATAAAGATAGTATTCTTCATTCCCATCAATGGAAACATATTTAAAATAAAACATGGATTCTATCTTGACACTTCCTTGACACTATCATCATATCATGTACCTTTCCCTTGACCTGTGAAAAACATTTCAAAAAAAACTTGGGATGAGCATAAAAAGCTCAGTAAGGGATATAAAAATATGCAAAGGAAACATAGGCACATATATACATAAGAATGAGATCATACTTTACCCATAAAACATAAGCACTTTAACATACCTCATCAAAACATGAATAAATCATAGAAATCATAAGATATAAAGGTAACTTGAGGCATTCATAACATTCTTATGTAGGGAGTAACCCTCTTGGTTACGTTTGGAATACCCATCATAGTATATTCCCTAAAATCTCTTCGGAGAAACCTTAACGTTTCACTCCTTCGTGTTACCCAATGCATTGGAGAGCTATATCGGGCTCACCCGCCCTTATTTTATCACGGAACCACCCGTTTTCATAATAATGCCCAAGAACCTCAACATAATCATATCACATAAAACATGCATAAAGGAAACATAACATTCCCACCTTTCAATCACAAGATATCAATACAACACATTGATATAAAAACATTATGAAAACTATTTTCGATACCAAAATAAAAGAAAAGTAAAACATGGTATTTATTTTTCTTTTAAAAATAAGTTATGGCTTGTAGAGGAAGCCGAAACTCAAATAACAGTCACGACGGCGGAGAAGTCGTTGTCGCCGCATACGTACGACAAAAACATTCCCTTTTGTCGTTTAGTAAACGCTTCGTATAAAAAAGATTCCTTTTGAATAAACGTAAAAGTCAAAGGGGTTTATACACCGTATAAAAGAAAGTTGTGTATAAAATAAAATATTCCTCAATGAAAGGAGATTGAGACGAAGTCTCAAACCTCGTATCCGACTTGACCCGACCGTTCTTTAATCTCCTTTAAAAGTGTAACTCCTTTTGATTTGAGCCTAAAGGCTTCCTTTGAAAGGATTCTGCCCAAAGAGAATCCTATAGGATGAGGAGAGGGATGTGGAGAGAGTAAATGGGCAGGGGATGGCCGAGCCAAAGGCTTGAGGAGTGTGTGAAATGAGGTAGAGGTGGGGGCCTTTTATAAGAGGGGAGGAGGGGCACTCTTGGAAAGTAAAGATAAGTTACTTTATTTTAAAATGAGTTTCGGATTCAAAAGGTCCCACATTGATATAATTCGAGGATAAGGTGATAAGGGTTCGAAATCCACTCATCCAATAGGTTTTGGACATGTGTAGGTCTTAGATATTACATTATCTTTCCATTTTATTTAAATCGTTAAATAATGAGGTAATCGCTGCATCATCATGATGTCATACATAAATTTATTTATTTAATGTCAAAGAATTATAAAAAAAATACTATGATGTAGGAAATCTTTTTATCTTTCCAATGAATGTTTATAGTCAAAAATCTGACTTGTATAACGCCATATAATTTTTTTTTTCGTAAAATACCTCATGTTTGTGTCATTTTTACTTTAACATTAAATAAAAAGGTATTTATGTCATTTCCCATCCAAAGTGGCTCCATGGGGTCCCCAAGTTGACCCATGGCTTGTATTGGTCGGCCATGACACATCCAATAAGGTTAGGAAATGTGTCTAGGTCATTTAATATTATTAAAGCATTATTTTTACCTTAAACTACCCTAATTACCACTAATCGCGATTAAAAACTTAATAAGTTACTATTCACCAAAAAATTATTTTAATCTCATTGAACCACATTATACTTCTTAATGACAACCATGTATGTCAGATTTTTGAAATTCAAAACACAAAAGTGGAAAAGTTTCATTTAAACGAAAAATCAGTTTCTTTAACTACCACTTAGTGGTTTCACTATTCATCAAAAATTGAAGTTTTTCAGAAAATTACCAAAAATTCACCCTAAGCTATATTTGATATTCCGAATGAAAAAATGAAGTCTATTTTACAAAATTCAAAACATATAAGTCACATTAATTAATTTAATAATTAATTCCCGTTGTTATGACAAATAGCGTGTTTTTATGAAACAATAAGTATCAAAAGATTGACACCAGTTTAAGTCTAATTTCAAAGTGAAATTGATTCCAATGAACACCATTGGATTAAATTGTAAAAATATATTCTAATTTCACTTCAAAACCAATTCAAAAGATAATCTAATCATATAAACAAATTAGATTAAAAAGCAGTTTTGATGTAAAATGCAGTATTTTTCACTATTCATTAAAAAATGAACATTGTCAGAAAAATACCAAAAATTCACACAAAGTAAATTTTGATGTCCCAATCATAAAGAATAAGTTTATTTTGACAAACATAGTTTATAAAATTGTCAAAAGATAGATTCAAAAATGTTTTTCCATCAAAGGCAGTAAAACAATCTTTTAAAAATATTAGTGTATTTCATGCTTAAGATTGGATTTATTTTCATTTTAAGCCCCTAAAACACTATCTAATTCATTAATAGACATAGATAAAATATCTATTATTCATTACTTACTTGGGATGTTACAACACAAATATATATGAAATGATTCATGATACGTATGTCTAGGAAAGAAACCAAATAAGTCAAATTGTTGAGTACAATACTAAACCAAAGTACAAAGGAAAAACAGATAAGAAACTCTTCAGCATCGCAAGCCTCGGCTTGGTCACATGCTCTTCTGCTCCAAAGCAATCAAGTACCTGAAGTCGAAGGGTGCTTACCCTTGTCCATACCTGCAATAATATAATCTATTTGGGCCCAAAAGCATGATCTAAATAGGGTGTGAGACTAAATCCCAGTAGGAAACCACCCGAAAATCTGTGCCTAATAGTCAGTGAGCATATGTCAGGTAACAGTACAGTAAGCATTAAATAGTAAGCAGTAAATAGGATGATACACAACAGTAAACAATCCACAGATCAACAAGCAGCAGTGAAGCAAGAAGCTAACCACAAACAGGAATCTCTCTAGGAAGTACTCACAGCCATCCCCTCTGGTCCAATCCAAGAAGTACCAACAACCCTCTGGGCAGTACACTCAGCCTAACCCCTCTGGTTTGGTCATGCGAAATTATAAGACTCTCTGAGGAAGCACGCTCAGTCAATTCCCCTCATAGTCTAAGGTAGTCAGGGACTCTTTGAGAAAGATCATGCGGTCAATTCCCCTTACAGCCCCAAGGTCTAGAGACTCTCTGGGGAAGCTCACTTGGTCAATTCCTCTTATAGTCTCAGGTGTATCACAGACTCACTGAGGAATCTCACTCGGTCAATTCCTCCTATAGCCTGGAATGGTTTAAGGAATTCAAAAAACAAAGAATCTATTAGGAAGCTCACTCAGTCCATCCTCCTATAGTCTATAATATCCAAGACGCTCCGGGAAGCTCACTCGGTCTATCCCCTATAGTCTATAATGTCCAAGACTCTCTAAGGAATCTCACTCTGTCTATCCCCTTATAGTCTATAGCACCAGGTTCTCACAACCCCATGCCAGTCAGTGCATAATAATTCTATAAGGACAAATTAAACCTACATATCTACTTGGATAACTAGTCTACAACATAACAATCATGTCAGGGAACAACACTCCATCCTACGGTCACAAGGCATGGAAAACAGGTATAACGGCCAAAGGTTGAAAAAGACCAAAAGGTTGTAAAAAGAACTAGGCATGGGAAAACATCCAAGTATAGCAATTATCCTCATACATAACCAAATTACCTCTACACAAGCATACAAGCAGGGTAGTAAGAACAACAGCGTAAAAACAGTAAACACGCAATACCCCGTTCAAGGTTATAGGTTGAAATTGCACATAAAACTCAATGAATTTGAACGAAAAGGCACAAAACACCTACCTTGATGCTAGGAGATCGATATAATTGAACCACGAGGCTTTAATCTCCTTAGAACGTCATAGATCTACAAAAACACACAAAATGATCAACCCACGATAACTTGAGAAAGAGGAGGAATTGGAAAACGATGCTCTAGAAGAAGGAAGAGCGTACTGCTGCGGTTACAACGCAATCAATGGCTGTCGATTCAGAGAAGAGACGGAGGCTCAGGGGATCATAGTAGATTCGCGGCTGTACGGGATGCTCTTGGTCAAAGAAGATGGAGAAGAAGGCAATTCTGGGGTTAAGACGTGACCCCGGTCCGTTTAATGAAAAAAACAAAGTACACGATGTGTAATTTTGAAGTACACGACGTATACTCTACTTTTCGATACTCAAGTGGCCTCCACATCACCCCTATAAGCCCATGTGTATGTCTCGGACACTGTCAGCACACGGCCTCGCATGGCAAGGGAGTACACAGCGTGTACTTAAAAAATTTCCAGAAACTCCTCTTCTCTCAAAAACTCCATAAAAATGAAAAACATACCTGAAACGAAGGTCCGAGTTCTTACAAACTTCCCCCCATAAAGAAATTCATCCCCAAATTTCCCTAGAGAGCGGTGGAAGAAGAAACCCTGAACAGCTCTGGTCACTACGATCGTACATCAGCCTCCCTCTCCAAAGTCTTGTCATGTACTCTCCCGTGCTGCCATAGCACCCGTACCATATGAACATACTAGCCACAGAGAACCTTCATAAAGCGATCGAAAATCCAGATAGAATTCTCCTCAAATGATGCATCCGCTTCGAGCTCAACCTCCTCAGGTTGAAAGACATGAGACAGGTCTGAAAAGTAACGTCAGTGCTGAGAAACATGGAAGACGTCGTGCATAGCCCGGTACCTCTGAAGTAACTGCAACCGATAGCCAACCGACCTAAATCTCTCCAACACCTCAAACGGCCCGAAGTACCATGGTGAATGCTTACCCTGTTTCCGAATCCTCTTGTGTCCCAACCTCGGTGCGACAAGAAGAAAAACCTAATCCCCAACCTCGAACACCAGAGGTCATCTCCACTGATCAACATAAGACTGTTATCGAGACTGTGCTATAGCCATCCTCTTCTGAATCAACTCTATCTTCTCCGAGGTATCCTGAACAAGATGAGGTCCTAGTAAAGCTGCCTCTCCCGCCTCTAACTAGCATAAAGGTGATTGGCATGGCCTACCGTACAAAGCCTCGTAAGGTTCCATCTGAATAGTCGCCTGAAAACTGTTGTTGTAGGCGAACTCCACAAGAGGTATATGCTTCTCCCAAGAACCTCCGAAGTCCAGAATGCAAGTTCGAAGCATTTCCTCAAGCACCTGAATCATACGCTCAGACTGACCATCTATCTGGGGATTGTCTGTTGTACTCAAAAGTACTTGTGTACCCAAATCCTTCTGAAGCACCTTCCAGAACTGAGAAGTAAAACGTGCATCCCTGTATTAAATAATGGAGTGTGGAACTCCATGTAAACATACAATCTCTCGGATGTACAACTGTCCCAGCTCATCAAAACTGAAGGTCTCCTTGATCGGCAAGAAGTGAACAACCTTCGTAAGCCTTTCGATGATAACCCAAAGAGTATCATTCCCTCGAGGTGAACTTGGAAACCGGTCACGAAGTCCATCGCGACATCGTTCCACTTCCACTACAGAATGGGTAACTGCTGAAATAGACCTGCTGGTTGCTGATGCTCCGCTTTCACCTGCTGACAAGTGGAACACCTCAGGACAAAACCAACAACATCTCTCTTCATACCTGGTCACTAATACTGGTGGTGTAGATCACAATACATCTTGGTGACGCCAAGATGAACTACCCAAACTAAGGAATGAAAATCCCGCATCATCTCCTCGTGTATGTCTACTGGAACCCATACACATCCCTAGAAACGCAATATCTCATCCTCGCCTACTGTCCATCCAGGAAGAGGGTCCCCTCCTGATACACTCTCCCGTAAGACTAGGCCTTCCAAGTCTGATAGATGCCTCTTTTGTACCCAATCAAGAATAGTAGAGGTAACAACTACAGAATATAGAAAAGTATGCCCCTATCTGTCGTTCACCTCCAAATGCATCTCAGAGAACAGATCCATAAGCTTCCACTCACAGCAGGCCTCCTGAACTGCTTGTATCTATGTTCTCCTGCTCAACGCGTCGGCCACTATGTTTCCCTTCCTAGGTGTATAAGAAAGCTCAAAGTCAAAGGACTGAAGATACTCGACCCACCTATGTTGTATCAGATTTAGATCACGCTGAGTGAAGATGTACTTGAGACTCTTGTGGTTGGTAGACACCACAAATTTCTCACCTAGAAGATAATGTCTCCAATAGCGTAAGGCATGAACAACCGCTACCAACTCCAGATCATGCATCGGTTAGTTTCTCTCATGTGGCCTCAACTACCGAGACCCGTACGCAATGACTCCATCTCTCTGCATAAGCAAAACTCCCAGCCCGATACCTAAAGCATCACAATACATGGTATAGCTCTTGCCCGGCTCTGGAAAGACCAGTATCGGTGCTGAAGTCAACCTCCCTTTCAACTCCCAAAAGGCTGACTCATAAGAATATGACCATAATAACTTCGCCCCTTTCTTAGTCAGACCTGTCAGTGATGCTTCCATGCGTGAAAAGTCTTGTATGAAGCATCTGTAGTATCCATACAGCCCTAAGAAACTCTATACCTCAAATATGTTCTTCGGCTGCTCCTAGGAAACCACTGCCCTCACTTTCTCTGGGTCTACTGATACTTCTGTCTCTGAGATAACATGACCTAAAAAGTGAATCTGATCCAACCAAAAGTGGAATTTCGAGAGCTTAGCACACAACTGATGCTCTCTCAGTGTACTCAGAATGATCTCAAGATGGGTAACATGTTATTGTCGAGTGTGAGAGTACACCAAGTTGTCGTCCATGAAAACCACCATGAAGGAATCCAAGTATGAATGGAACACTCGGTTCATCAGTGCCATAAAAACTACAGGCGCGTTCGTGAGACCGAACGGCATAACCATATACCCGTATAGACCATACATGCTCAAGAAAGTTGTAAGAGGTATATCAGATGGTCTAACACGCAACTGATGATAACTGGATCTCAAGTCAATCTTCGAGAACACTCGGGCTCCTCGAAGCTAATCAAAGAGAACATCGATCCTTGGCAAGGGATATCGGTTCTTCATCGTAAACTAGTTCAAATTCTGATAGTCCACACAAAGCCTAAGGGTACCGTCAACCTTCTTCACAAACAGGATAGCCGAACCCCAAGGAGAAGTACTGGGTCAAATGAAACCCTTTGCCTACAACTCCTCCAACTGCTTCTTAAGATCCTGCAACTCAGGTGTAGCCATTCTATAAGGAGGAATGGACACCGGTGTCGCTTCTGGCATGAGATCAATCGAGAAATTTACCTCACGCTTTGGAGGCAAACCTGAAAAGTCCTCTAGAAATACATCTCTGAAATGATCCACCATTGGAGGAAAGTCTAACTGTGAAGTCCCCAGGTCATCCAGATAAACACTAGGAATCTGGGCTATAACTCCTCCTAGCCCATGATGCTCAGGTCCTGGTCGACTCTCCTGGACATCCCACTCGTCTCTATGAAGGAAAGATCCACCCTCTGGTGATACAAAACTCACCCTATGTCGATAGAAATCGATGACTTCCTGGAAGGGGACTAACCAATCCATTCTGAGAATGACATCGTAGCTCGTCATCTCTAGGACATAGAGGTCCCAAAAGAAGTGACAAATTGCAACCTCAATAGGGCACTCTCTACACTGACATACACTAACCGTTGTAGTCCCCAACGGTGTGTCTAGAGTCAAAGTATCGGCAAAGGAAAAGATGTATAGCCCAAGGTTATCCATAACATCAACAGAGATAAAGATATGTGTAGCACTATTATAATAAAAGGATGAAGATAAAACTGAGGCTACTAAGATCGTATCTCGAACTGTGGAAGGTCTGAGATCCTGCTCCCAATGGGTCTACTCCACAGCAAAAGTCTAGCCTGTTCCACGGCCCTACAACCCTAGATGACCACTCTGAGCTGATTCACTCAGTTGTCGCTAGTAACCCGGTGACTGACCACCATGGCCGCGACCTCCACCTCGGCCCGAATGGCTGGAAGAACTCCAGTTCCTAGACTAGTGAGAAACTGGCGATGCATCTCCTGAACACGGGGTCATAGAAGAACCCCTACCACCAGCTGTAGGTGAGAAGATATGATAGAAACGCTGAAGATGGCCCATCTTTCCGCAAGATCGGCACTCCATAAGGTCTCTCTAGCACTGAGGCCTAGTATGCCCACTCCTCCTGCACTGGTAGCATACTACCTGGCTGCCCGAAGATACACTCCGCCTACTCTGATCTCCTCGAGTAGACTCCCTGTGGCGCTTCCTGCTATCAATAGGAGGAACACTGACTCTGGATGTCGAACCACCCTGGATCATTTCTCCAGAATCCCACAGATTGCGCTCTTTAATCAGGGCTTGGTTGACGATAGATGATATCGAAGTCAACCTGAAGATGTTCACCTGTGAGCGGATGTCATGCCTCAGACCATCCTTGAACTTCTACGCAAGGAATAACTCATCGCCTCCTGGAATAGGCATGAAATTCTGTAGATTAGTAAAGCAAGACGAGTACTCTATAACTGAAAGAGTACCCTGCTCCAGACTCATAAAATCCTGGGCTCGATCGGCCCTCAAGGTATTTGAGTATAAGTAATCGTAGAAGATGCGCCAAAACTCATCCCAAGTCATTCTCTACTATCGTCCTGACTATTAGATCACCTCCCACCACCTCTTAGCAGAGTCTCGGAGCATATAGGTCATGAGATTCACCCTCTTCTCTGGAGGTATCTCCAGATGCTCGAAAATTGTCAGTGTGGCCTCTATCCACGACTCTGCAGCCTGAGGTCCTCCATCCCCTAAGAAAGTATGAGGATGATACTACTAGAAAACTCGCGTAAACTATGCCATCGACGGGGCAAGAGGCAGCGCTCCCTGGAAGGTCTGCCTCATCCTTAGAAAATCATCCCTAAACTGCACATCAGCGCCTGCAACTGGTATAACTGCTTGTGCCAAGGATGGAACAGCAGGAGTATCTGCACGATGTCCCTGATCGGCCATATCCATTGTCTGATCACCGTCTGGCAGCTGACGTACAACCAGAGGGCATCTCGGTGGCATAGCTCTGAAAGGTCAAAAGCACACCTTGGATTAGGATTATCAAAGACCGAGAACACAAGAGTAAAAGAGGGGAATAGGAGAAGGAAACATTCAAGTTTCACAAAGCATGACTACACGGTATGTATGAAAACTACACGACGTGTTATTTTAAGTTATTCACATGGGCGTTTACTTCTGCCACAACTAGTCATGTAGAACCCCAACCACACGACGTGTTGTCCCCACACACGGTGTGTACTTGAACTCTATTCCCCTGCCTGAGTCTCCTTACAGGGATATCCCACACAGTCCTCTTAATCCTAGACTACACGGTGTGTTCATGAAGGACACGGTGTGTACTAGACAAGGTCTCGACGACCTGTGTTGTTAGTTACACGGTCGGCTACACGGTTCACTCTACATGGCATGCTCCCTGAGAACATGGCATGTACTTGAAGCATTTCCCCGACCCGTGTTATTCGTGACATGACCAAGTACTTAAGTTACATGGCACGATGTGTGATGATAGGACACAGTGTGTATAGTCGAAGTTTCATCCATCTGTGTCGTTAGACACACGGGTAGACACACGATCACTACAACAAGGCGTATACTTACCGTACATGGCGTGTTCCAGAAGATTTTTCACAGCCCCGTGTTTCTGCCCACACAGTCAGTGACACGTTTTTAAAAACTACACGGTGTTTATTAATAAAGTACACGCTGTGTATTCTGAGTTTTCTTGGGCAGTAGCTCAAAAACTACTCTAAAGCCCATAAAACACAGAAAACAAGAGTTAAGGTGCCAAATTCTGATACGGGAGGGCCCATAGTCCCTGTGAATCAAAGCTTGGAATCTTATACAAGTTATAACAAGGAAACCAGGCAATGATCCACTAAATTTCGGTCCATGAGGGCCTATAACACCTCAAGAACCAAATTTTGGTGTCCATATAAGCAAGTTACTATACAAACAAATTATCTATCAAACAACAAAGATTCTATCAAATCATTTATCACAACAACATGCATAATCTACATAACGTCTATCACAACAACATGCAATCGCTAATACATCCTAGATGGCATGGCAAGAATGCATGGCATGTGATTTATAACAATTGACTATATGATGCATGAGATGGAATACCCTCATCTAATTGGGTTGCAATAGAAATAGAACCTCAATAACAACAACGGTAACAACACAAAGTATGTGAATCACCCAACAATGAAATCAAATCAACTGTAAAAGTGAAAACCAGTAAAACTGCAATAAACGAGGCAGTATGGCTTTTCCCTGTACACGGGTTAGCTACTCCCAAGCACAGCTTAGTACCAAGTGCCTACTCTTTCTTATCCCTAGATATAGGCTCCAAAAAGTAAGTCAAGAGAAAAGAGTCCCTCTAATACCACTTTGTAATGTCCCGGTTCTAGAAGCCACCCAGAGGCGCCCCGTACCTAGTTGGTCACATGGCCTCAAGAACATTTCCCCGAATGCCAGAGGCTGCCGACTAGCAGTGAGGGCCTTGGGTGTGCTAGTGGGTAAACGATGCCTTCATTGGCAGAGTACACAATGGAAGTAAACAACACATAAAAAAGCAGAAGCAGTAAATATTCAACAAAAGTAAACAGCAGAAGGCTAAAACAATAAACAACTTGAGAACACACACACACACACACATATATATATATATGAAATGATGCATGATACATATGTCTAGGAAAGCATCCAAACAAGTCACAATGATGAGTACAATACTAAACCAAAGTACAAAGGAAAAAAAGAGATAAGAAACTCTTCAGCATCGCAAGCCTCGGCTTGGTCCCATGCTCTCCTGCTCCAAAGAAATCAAGTACATGAAGTCGTAGGGAACTTTCCCTTGTCTATACCTGCAACAATATAATATGTTTGGTCCCAAAAGCATGACCCAAACAGGGTGTGAGACTAAATCCTAGTAGGCAACCACCCAATGATCTGTGCCTAACAGTCAGTGAGCATACGGAAGGTAATAGTACATTAAGAAGTAAAGAGTAAGCAGTAAATAGGATGATACACAATAGTAAACAATCCACAGATCAAAAAGCAGTAGTGAAGCAATCAGCTGACCATAAACAGGAATCCCTCTGGGAAGTACTCACAGCCATCCCCTCTGGTCCTATCAAAGAAGTACAAACAACCCTCTGGGTAGTACACTCAGCCTAACCCATCTGGTTTGGTCATACAAAATTATAAGACTCTTTGAGGAAGCACGCTCAGTCAATTCCCATCATAGTCTAAGGTAGTCAGGGACTCTCTGAGGAAGATCACATGGTCAATTCCCCTTATAGCCCCAAGGTCTAGGGACTCTCTGAGGAATCTCACTCAGTCAATTCCTCTTATAGCCTCAGGTCTATCACAGACTCTCTGAGGAAGCTCACTCGGTCAATTCCTCCTATAACCTGGAATGGTTTATAAAATTCAAACAAAAAAGACTCTCTGAGGAAGCTCACTCGGTCTACCCCCGTACAATCTATAAATCTCAAGACTCTCTGAGGAATCTCACTCAGTCCATCCTCTTGTAGTCTATAATATCCAAGACTCTCTGGGAAGCTCACTCGGTCTATCCCCTTATTGTCTATAGCACCAAGTTCTCACGACCCCATGCCAGTCAGTGTATAATAATTCTATAAGGCCAAAGTAAACCTACAGTGCTACTTGGATAACCAGTCTACATCATAACAAGCATGTCAGGGAACATCACTCCATCCTATGGTCATAAGGCATGGAAAAAAGGTATAATGGCCAAAGGATGAACAAGAACAAAAGGTTTTAAATAGAAAAAGGCATGGGAAAAACATCCAAGCATAGCAATTATCCTCATACATAACCAAATTACCTCTACACAAGCATACAAGCTAGGTAGGAAAAATAACACGGGAAAAACAGTAAACACACAATATCCCGTTCAAGGGTATTGGTGGAAATTGCACATAAAACTCAAAGAATTTGAATGGAAAGGCACAAACCACATACCTTGATGCTAGGATATCGATATACTTGAACCACGAGGCTTGAATCTCCTTAGAATGTTATAGATATATGAAAACGCACAAAACAATCAACCCACTATAACTTTTGAAAGGCAAAAAATTGGAAAACAATGCTCTCGAAGAAGGAAGAGCTTACTACTACGGTTCCAATTCAATTGATGGCGGTCAATTCGGAGAACGGACGGAGGCTCAGAGGCTCGGAGGAGATTAGCGGTTGTACGGGATGCTCTCGGTCGATGAAGTTGGAGAAGAAGATAGTTCTGGGGTTAAGACGCGACCCTGGTCTATTTAATGAAAAAAACAAAGTACAAGGCGTGTACTTTTTAAGTACACGGTGTGTACTCGCCTTTTCCATACTCTACTTTAAGTGGCCTCCACATCACCCATACATGCCTATGTGTATGGCTCGGACACAGTCAGCACACGGCTTCACACAGCATTGGAGTACACAGCGTGTACTTATAAAGTACACGTCATGTACTTCAGAAATTCCCAGAAACTCATCTTTTCTCAAAAACTCCATAAAAAGGAAAAACATACCTGAAACGAAGGTCCGGGTTTTTACATCCACCATACAACTTTGGATTTCCATCATCAACTAAACCGTGAATTTCGTTTTTCTATTCAATGAATTCCACTCTTACATTAGTCTCGATGGAATCAAGAGGAGGACCCAATAATATATTACAATCTTGATATGGTTTTCCTATAGTCCAAACAATATCACTTATCAAGTTTCTATTTATAGCACCCTCAACTGGTTGTTCTGATATGTTTTGATGTTGATGTTGTTGTCTAGAAATTCTGAAGGCATCATTTATAAGGTTTTTCATTTAATTTTTCATTTTGGATGAAGTTGGGGGATCATTTTGTATATTTACATCAGTGATCAAACTTTTTCTAACATTTGATTCTCTGTTCCAAATCCAACAAAAATATTGAGTAGGGAATTAATTCAATATCAAGTGTTCATAAACTTCATCTCTCATCAACCATATTCTAAATTTACATCTAGGACATGGACACACTAGTACAAATATGACTTTTAGCGGCCGCCAAAATCTGTCGCTAAAGGTCTATAGCGGCCACCTAGCGTCCGCCAAACAACGGCCGCTTTTGGTCCGTCGCTGTTGCTATCAGCGACCGCCATTTTTCGGCTACTGAAGGCCAGAAGGTATGACCAAAAGCGGCCTCTATAGCTGACCCTAACACAGGCTACAGTGGCCGCCAAATGGCGGCCGATCTAGCTTTTAATTTTTTTAAAAAAAAAATATAAAAAATACTATGAATACCACATAAATCTCATCGTCATCTTCCATGCTCCACAACCCTCATCAAATATAACTACATATGAAAATTTAATAATAAAATTAGTACCAAATAAAGCCTATAAACATATAATTGAAACAAATTAACATATTTCAATTCAAACTTACTATAATAGATCGAAAGTATAATATTTTCAAAATATAATCATAATTTCAATTATCGTTTTTAAAATATAAAATCGTTAATTTTATGGTTCTAATTATAGTGTTCCCCCTCTGATTTCAGGTCAATCTGATGTTGTAAGCTCTGAATTTGACAGTTTGAGGCCCGTTTTGGCTGCTTATGGCACCAGAAGTGCGTTCTCGGTCACCGTGGGCACACGACACCTCCGATTGGCATGTAGTCTGCCTGACCATTTTACAATTCACTCACCCATTGTTGTTGTCCAATTTCAGGCCAATCCGACATCGTTCCGCCGGTTTGGACCACCCCACGTGCCTTTCGGAAGCGAGTCCAACACTTAAAAAGTGCATATTGAGTCGTTGCGTGCAAACCGCACATCCGATTGACGTTTCATCTTCTCTTACATGTCAAGAATAATAATTACAGTGTTCCCCTATGATTTCAGGTCAATCCTATGTCGTATGCTCTGAATTTGATAGTTTGAGGCCGGTTTTGGCCGTTTATGGCACCAGAAGTGCGTTCTCGGTCAGGGCGGGCACACGACACCTCCGATTGGTGTTCTGTCTACCCAACCACTTCAAAATTCACTCACCCGTTGTTGTTGGCCTATTTCAGGCCAATCCGACGTCGTTCGGCCGGTTTGGACAACCCCACGTGCGTTTCGGAAGCGCGCCCAACACTTAAAAAGCGTATATTGAGTCGTTGCGTGAAAACTGCACATTCTATTGATGTGCTGTCTCCTCTTACACATCAAGAATAATAACTACAGTGTTTCCCCTCTGATTTCAGGTCAATCCGATGTCGTACGCTCTGAATTTGACAGTTTGAGGCCCATTTTGGCCGTTTATGGCACCAGAAATGCGTTCTCGGTCACCGCGGGCACACGGCACCACTGATTGCTGTGACTTCTACTCAAACACTTCACAATTCACTCACCCATTGTTGTCGTCCAATTTCAGGCCAATCCGACGTCGTTCATCCGGTTTGGACAACCCCGCGTGCGTTTCGGAAGCGCGTCCAACACTTAAAAAGCGCATATTGAGCCGTTGCGCGCAAACCGCACGTTCGATTGATGTTTCGTCTCCTCTTACACGTCAATAATAATAATTCAAGTATTTCCCATCTAATTTCAGGTCAATCCGATGTCGTACGCTCTGAATTTGACAGTTTGAGGCCCGTTTTGGCCGTTTATGGCACCAGAAGTGCATTCTCGGTCACCGCGGGCACACGGCACCTCCGATTGGCGTCTCGTCTTCCCGAACACTTCAAAATTCACTCACCCATTGTTTTTTTCCAATTTAAGGCCAATCCGATGTCGTTCAGCCGGTTTGGACCACCCCACGTGCCTTTCGGAAGCGCGTCCAACACTTAAAAAGTGCATATTGAGCCGTTGCGTGCACACTGCACGTCCGATTGATGTTTCTTCTCATTGTACATGTCAAGAATAATAATTACAGTGTTCCCCTCTGATTTTAGGTCAATCGTATGTTGTATGCTCTGAATTTGAAAGTTTGAGGCCCGTTTTGGCCGTTTATGGCACCTGAAGTGCGTTCTCGGTCAGGGCGGGCACACGACACCTCCGATTGGTGTGTTGTCTACCCGACCACTTCACAATTCACTCACCCATTGTTGTCGGCCGATTTCAGGCCAATCCAACGTCGTTCGGCCGGTTTGGACCACCCCACGCGCGTTTTGGAAGCGCGTTCAACACTTAAAATGCGCATATTGAGCCATTGCGCGCAAAACGCACGTTCGATTGACGTGATTTCTCCTATTACATGTCAAGAATAATAACTAATGTGTTCCCTCTCTGATTTCAGGTCAATCCGATGTCATACGCTCTGAATTTGACAGTTTGAGGCCCATTTTGGTCGTTTATGGCACCAGAAATGCGTTCTCGGTCACCGCGGGCACACGGCACCACCGATTGGTGTGCTGTCTGCCCAACCACTTCACAATTCACTCACCCATTGTTTTCGTCTGATTTTAGGCCAATCGGACGTCGTTCGGCCGGTTTGGACCACCCCACACGCGTTTTGGAAGCGCGCCCAACACTTAAAAAGCGCATATTGAGCTGTTGCGCGCAAACTGCATGTCTGATTGGCGCGCCGTCTCATCTTACACGTCAAGAATAATAATTAAAGTGTTCCTCCTATGATTTCAGGTCAATCCGATGTCGTACGCTCTGAATTTGATAGTTTGAGGCCCATTTTTTCCGTTTATGGCACCAGAACTGTGTTCTCGGTCACCGCGGGCACACGACACCTCTGATTGGCGTGATGTCTGCCCGACCACTTCACAATTCACTCACTCGTTGTTTTTGTCCGATTTCAGGCCAATCTGGTGTCGTTCGACTGGTTTGGACCACCCCATGCGCGTTTCGGAAGCGCTGAACACTTAAAAAGCGCATATTGAGCCGTTGCGCGCAAACTGCTCGTCCGATTGATGTGACGTCTCCTCGTACACATCAAGAATAATAATTATAGTGTTCCCCTTGTGATTTCAGGTCAATCTTATTACGACCTGTCCTAGGGGCTCGTGCCGTGACTACCCCAAGCCCGCCTTCCATAGGCCAGGGGCTGGCGACTAGCACCAAAGGTGTAAATCCTGATAACTTGGAAGGCATTGCCTTTATAAAAGTAAACAAAACACCACAGAGTACAAGTAGAAGTAAACACTACGTACAAAAGAAGTGCTAAAAAGGAAAAGGGCCAGAATACAAACCCAACTGAAAAGTAGAGCTACAACTGAATGTAAGTACAACAGAAAGGACAAATAGCTGGAAGAATAGAAACAACTCCTGGTTCGTCCACCTTGGATCCTACCTGAAGGGTAGGTACAGATAGCGCAGCTCCTAGATCGTCCACCATGGATCCTACCTGAAGGGTAGGTACAGATAGCGCAGCTCCTGGATCGTCCACCACGGATCCTACCTGAAGGGTAGGTACAGATAGACTCCACAACGCTCTCGCCCGTCAACATCCTCCGAGTGTCGTCTCGTCATGAAGTCCATCTCCGGATACTGACTCATCGTGAGATCCACCTCCGGGTACCGTCTAGTCCTCAAACACTCGGCCTCTGTTAGTGCTTCCCGTTGTCTGCAACCAACACAACGAGGTGCGGGCATAGCCTGTGCAGGGGTGAGTATAACAATACTCAGTAGGGACCCCGAGACCCTCAAGGTCTCACTAAATCCAACAAGGATAACCGCGAAGAAAGATCTCAACAGATAACCCCTACTTAGGTATATACCCATACATATACCTAAGTTATCAAGTAACCCATCTCAATCATGAGGAAACACCAAGATTATGAAATCAACGGATAACCACTTCTCAGGTATATGCCCATACATATTCCTAATTTATCAAGTGACCCATCTCAATCATGAGGTAAACACAAGATCATAGACTCAGCTCAAACCAGGATTTTTATTATCGAAACCGTAACTGCTGAAGAGCCCCGTCTCTGGAGTGTACAGTGGTCCTGTCATGACTCCGAGGTACTGCTCACTAACCTAAGACTATTGAGGTACTCCTCCTGTCGAGTATCGCGGGTCAGCCACCCAAACACAGTAGTGCTTCTCACCGGGGTATGCCACCAAAACACAGTAGTGTACACCCCCTAATAGCCTGCAGAGGTACTCTCCGTACGAGTACCGCAGGTTTGCACTGTCTCACAGTAGTGCTCCGTCCTCCATGGGTCTGCACCCAAACAAAGTAGTGCTCCATCCACTGGGCTAGTCGACTCACTCCAAGTTGAGTTGGTCAAGAAGTCGTCAGGTCTCAGCTGGCTACACGGTCTCCGTACTCCATACGCTTGTCTCCAGGAGGGTCTGCTCCACAAGCTACAGGTCGATACTCCAAGTATCTCAAAGTCCCATGAATAAGTATCTCAAAGGACCTCTTTGTCATAGGGGTCTCAATGCAACAGACGACGCGTCAATCGGAAGCCCGGTCTGTGAGTAATTAGCCTTTTCGTCCCAGGGGCCCGGTTGGTTTCGTGTGCGAACCAACCCGGCCGTATCTCAACTGTACCCCGAAATCTCATAGGGTGTACTCATAGGGACTATTTCTCAATGTGATCACCAATGCTGCTGACGGTTCGTCAAACGGACGTCCAGTCTGAAAGTTATCAGCTTTTCCGTTCCAGGGGCCCGGTTGGATTTTGGGTACAATCCAACCCGACCACTATCCAACTGCAACCAAAACTCAGGAGAAGTATGCCAAAAGTTCCGTCTCATCAAGAGGAATCCAACAAAGTCGACGGCACATCAATCAGACATCCGGAGCTCAAGATATAAGCATTTCTGCTCCGAGGGCCCGGTTGGTTTCGGGTTCGAACCAACCCGGCCATACTTCAAATGACACTGGTTAATTAAACCGGTCACACCATTGCGATCCATACGAAAAAACACACGAGATGGACTACCCATTGGTCCAAAACGGATAGCCGGTGAAAAAGTTGCATTTCACCGCAACACGCGCGAATCGGGCCTCGTGGGGCCCGCGCCTCACTAATAGGTGCCACCCTTGCTTTTATAATTTTTATTATTATCTCTATCTCATTTTATTATTATTATTTCTATCTCCTTATCATTTCTCTCTCCAATTAACTCCTCCCTTCATGATTCTGTTCTCCAATTTAGCGCCCCAACTCCAGCCTTCATCCGCACGGCCAGAACCACCACCGCCTTCGCCTGCCCGCCGCGCCGCCGCACCACCCCCGACTACCCACACCGGCACGCCTCAAACCAGCCGCATCGCCTGGCCCCCCGTCCACTCGCCGCTCCACCTTCCATTACCACACACCCGACCCCATACCGCCGCACATCAAGAACTAGTTGGCGGTGGGTCCGGACTTGTTTGTAGTCCGTACCCACCGCGTTAGTAGTTCGAATAAACACCCAACAGAATATTCTTCCATGCTCAAGGGAAAGAATCAAATAAACTTAAATAAACAAAAACCCCCTACCTCGAAATTGACGTCGCACGTCGTCGAGTCCCGGAAGACGGACGTCATGGTAGTCGGGCGTCGCGGAAGAACGATGTCGTCCCGTCAACATTAGAGGAAGAGTTGTTGATGTAACCGACGCTTTCTCGCGGCGGTGTCTCCTCTCTTAACGCAAAGGAAAAAGAAGGTTGGAGAAAGAAATGCTTCTGGTTCTTCGATTCATGGAGCGTTCTTCGCGTTCTTCATGGAAGAACTCTCCCTTTCAATATCTCCAACGTGCTCCCAACACCGCAAGTGCCAAAACTAAATAATAGCCTAAGCTATTATTTTATTCTCCCATGATATAACATTGCTATCAAATTCAAATTAATTCAAAAAGACTATTGAATGAATTATGGCATTTGAGTTGGTAACTTTAATGGAAGGGAGATGAAAAGGCTCCACATAATTAATGGAAGGTGTTGTCAAAATAAATAAAGGGAGTGTTAAAGGGGGGTTTAAGGGAGGTGAAGGGTTTGGCCTCATATGGGTCCCAACTCACAAATATCCTCCCATGGGAGGTTATGTGGGGTGTGGGCCTCACCCCTAAGTTCCTCTTTGAGGATATAACCACCCAAATAAATAAAATGGTGCACAACCATTTTATTTATTTTTACAAATCCCCAAAAATTAACTTTCAACCCTCATAAAATGAAACTATGGTAAAGGTCCCCTTAAGTGAAAACCGGCGCTGCGAGTACATCGGTGTCCTCAGATTTCAAAACCGAGCACCGGTTCAAAAGTTATAAAATTCCGAACGTACGTTTACTGAATGTACCCGAAAAAAATGTTTGGAAAATTAATATCAGTCACCCTCGACCCACTGTGGTCAAGGTTAGGCTCTGCCTAGGTGAAAAAACACCCCAACGAACCCAACGGTACTCTCGTATTTTCAATCCGAGTTACCGTTTATAAGTTATGAATTTTACAATAAAATAATTGTCATTTAATTATTTTATTTACGGCCAAAAACTAACTTTTTTTGGTGGCTCGCGACGGCCATAGTTAGTATCTACTTAAATAAATCATGCCCTCACGAGTTCAGCGGTGGTCTCGGATTTTTAATCTGAGCTACCGTTTGTGACTTATAAGCATTTGAAAAATAAAATAATTTATTTAATTATTTTATTTACGGTTAAGTCATTTTTGGGATTTCTCATAGGAGGCTCGTGCCGACTAAAATTAAGTCGCGCCTAGGGTATTCCTGATATCCTGAGCGCAACGGTGCCCTCAGATTTCTGATCCGAGAAACCGTTCAAGAGTTACTCCACTTTTTCAGGAAAACTGCTTACGCGTGTTAATTTAAGCTTAACAAAACGTCGGAAAATTATTCTGGGCACACCGGGCCTCCGAATCAGGTGTCTTCTAAAACCGCGCACTCAAAAAATTCCAAATAAATTAAGAAAAATAATTCCTTGAAATTTCCGGGTCTTTACTATCCGATGTTGTACGCTCTGAATTTGACAGTTTGAGGCCCGTTTTGGCCGTTTATGGCACCAGAAATGCATTCTCGGTCACCACGGGCACACAACACCTCCGATTGGTGTGCCGTCTGCCCGACTAATTCATAATTCACTCACCGGTTGTTGTCGTCCGATTTCAGGCCAATCCGACATCGTTTGGCCGGTTTGGACCACCCCACGCGCCTTTCGGAAGCGCGCCCAACACTTAAAAAGCGCATATTGAGCCGTTGCGCGCAAACCGCACGTTCGATTGACGTGACGTATGCGCGTACACGTCATGAATAATAATTAGAATGTTTCATGGTGGTTTCAGGTCAATCTGAAGTCGTCCTCTATGAATTTGACCGTTTGACGCCCGTTTTGGCCGTTTATGACACCAGAACTACATTCTCGGTCACCGTGGGCACACAGCCCATCCGATTGACATGCCGTCTACTAGACCACTTCAAAATTTACTCACCCATATTTATCGTCTGATTTTAGGCCATTCCGACTTCATTCGGCCCATTTGGACCCCCCCACGAGCGTTTACGAAGCGCGCACATCACTTAAAACACGCATATTGTGCCGTACCGCGCAAACCACATGTCCGATGGACGTTCCGTCTATGATTACATGTCATGAATAATAATTAGAATGTTTCACGGTGGTTTCGGGTCAATCCGAGGTCGTTCGCTATGAATTTGACCGTTTGACGCATGTTTTCGCCGTTTATGACACCAGAACTACATTCTCGGTCACCGCAGACACACGGCACGTCCAATTGACGTGCCGTCTACTCGACCACTTCAAAAATCACTCACCCGTATTTTTCATCTTATTTCAGGCCATTCCGACTTCGTTTGGCCCATTTGGACCCCCCACGCGCGTTTGTGAAGCGCGCACATCACTTAAAACACGCATATTGAGCCGTACCGCGCAAACCGCACGTCCGATTGATGTGTCGTCTACGTGTACATGCCACGAATAATAATTAGAATGTTTCACAGTGGTTTCAGGTCAATCCGAAGTCATCCGCTATGAATTTGACCGTTTGACGCCCGTTTTGGCCGTTTATGACACCAGAACTGCGTTCTCAGTCACCGCGGGCACACGGCACATCCGATTGACGTGCCCTATACTCGACCACTTCACAAATCACTCACCCGTATTTTTTGTCTGATTTCAGGCCATTCTGACTTCGTTCGGCCCTTTTGGACCCCCCTCACGCGCATTTATGAAGCGCGCACATCACTTAAAACACGCATATTGAGCCATACCACGCAAACCGGACGTCCGATTGATGTTCCGTCTATGCGTACACATCACGAATAAAAATTAGAATGTTTCACGGTGGTTTCAGGTCAATCTGAGGTTGTCCGCTATGAATTTGACCGTTTGACGCCCGTTTTGGCCGTTTATGAAACCAGAACTGCGTTCTCGGTCACCGCGTGCACACGGCACGTCCGATTGACGTGTCATCTGCTCGACCACTTCAAAAATCACTCACCCATATTTTTCGCCTGATTTAAGGCCATTCCGACCTCGTTCGGCCCATTTGGACCCCCCTCACGCGCGTTTATGAAGCGCGCGCATCACTTAAAACACGCATATTGAGCTGTGCCGCGCAAACCGCACATCCGATTGATGTTCCGTCTGCGCGTACACGTCACGAATAATAATTAGAATGTTTCACGGTGGTTTCAAGTCAATCTGAGGTCTTCCGCTATGAATTTGACCGTTTGACGCCCGTTTTGGCCGTTTATGACACCAGAACTGCGTTCTCGGTCACCACGGGTACACGACACGTCCGATTGATGTGTCGTCTGCTCGACCACTTCAAAAATCACTCACCTATATTTTTAGTCTTATTTCAGGCCATTCTAACTTCGTTCAGCCGGTTTGGACCCCCCTCATGTGCGTTTATGAAGCGCACGCATCACTTAAAACACGCATATTGAGTCGTACCGCGCAAATCGCACGTCTGATTGATGTGTCGTCTACACGTACACATCAAGAATAATAATTAGAATGTTTCACGGTGGTTTCAGGTCATTCTGAGGTCGTCCTCTTTGAATTTGACCTTTTGACGCTCGTTTTGGCTATTTATGACACCAGAACTGCGTTCTCGGTCACCGCGGGCACACGACACGTCTGATTGACGTGCCGTCTGCTCGACCACTTCACAAATCACTCACCCATATTTTTTGTCTAATTTCATTCCATTCCGACTTCATTCAGCCCGTTTAAACCCCCCCCCCCCCACCATGTGCATTTATGAAGCGCGCGCATCACTTAAAACACGCATATTGAGCCGTACCGCACATACTGCACGTCCGATTGACGTGTCGTCTGCACGTACACATCACGAATAATAATTAGAATATTTCACGGTGGTTTTAGGTCAGAAATACTAAAACAAACTAATCTAGGTAAAAAAGGAAAATTATATTCACCAAGGATATAAAGACTTCTAGAGAATTCATCAACACAAATGAAATTACCTCATGCATGGGGTTCATTCTCACCTGGATCACCAATATCACTGTGATGTCCACCAGCTGTATTCAGAGCCTACAATATATATCAATATTACGTATCTTAAACATATCAATAAAAGTCAATCTGAGTATGGTTTGTTTTATTGTTTACCTGTGGCGCAACTTGTTGCGTCGTCATATTATCGATACATGATGACATCTGTGACAACCTCTCCTCATACTCTGCACGTAACTACTGAAACTGTGCATCAAAATTGCACTGCATATCCTGCATGGAAGCATCTATCTCAGCCTGTGTGCACATCCCTGACTCTCTGCATGAACCCATCACATCTTCTCTAACAACTGCACGTCGTGGGACACCACCGCCATAAGTCAAAGAATAACTATGACCATCACGCCCCACGACACGGTGAAATATTTCATCTCTACACACAGTACTACGCCATTAATCCTCTAGAATCTCTACTAACTGAGCGTCAAACTGAGCCTATAGCATATAATGAATCAATAAACAAATATTAATAATTTATATAAAATAAAAATACATTTATTAGTAAATAATTTTCTTACTATAACACCGGCAACATCGGGATCACCCGCTCTACGAGTCCTCATCCATATGGACATTCGATCGATTGGATCACCACGTTGGTGTAACTATAATAAAGGGGTTCACCATGTTATACTATAATATTTTTAAAATATGAATGAAATAGTGAATTCTAAACTTACATCATGTCTGAGTTGTGACACATGTTGAGTGCCAAGTCTGGAAGGCGTGCCCTGCATCACTCGATTATGTGAATGACGAGCAGACTTGGTCTACATTCAACGTATTTACTTAGAAGACATTTGAAAAATTAGTCATTTATAGATTAAAAGTAATAAATCTTACCATCGCTGCCTCACTTGACCAAAACGCAACCAAATCCTTCCACTACGCAGGAAGAATGCCCAGAGGGACTCGCTGTAGAATGTCGGGCACACCCGCAAATGGTGTCCAGTGATCTCTCTTCACCCTTGACTTGTAATCCTTCAATAATTTTCAGCATTTGGACATACAAACAGCTAGAAACTCATCTGGACAGGATGTCAAATTATCCTATTAAAATTTTTTTTCAGTAAATGGGACAATAATAATAACAATATATCATGAAAAATTAAACATTGAATTTACCTGAACCTCCCTTCATAATCTATCCATCGTATCCTGGGGGAAAGAACTCCAGTCACGAGTCGTCAGAGGGAATCTGTGTGAGTCTCGTATCATATGCCCAAACTGATGACTCAATGAAGTAGCACCATCTCCAACTGGATGAAATGTGTCGTCAAATAACACATCCAATCATGCTCTAGAGTTCCATGATAGAACCCCTCTACCAGGACCCCTACGTCTGCTGGAAGAAGCACTACATCCTGATAAACATAAATTCATAATTGAATTACAATATAAATTAATGATTAGAAATAGTTAGGGAAATATACACAGAAAATTACAATCAATTAATTTAAAAAAATGAAAACATGAATACCGACAACATCAGGTAAACCACTGTGACCACCCTGTGACATACCTACATTAAAATAAATTATAGTTAAATCAAGAAATTTTTATACATATACAACTTATAAATATTTTTACAAAAAATAACTGGGGATATAATTATAATTTTCACTAATCATGAAAGTCTATCGTATCTCCTTCAACTATCTCTCTGGCCCATGGTATATCTTTATCTCATACAGCTACTATTGTTTGGTCAAGTGTTTGATCAGGAAATGCGACAACGTCAGGTTCTTCTTAGTCAATCAGAAAAACCCCTCTTCTAGATATTTTCACCACAACTTTCCAATCCGAATCAATGCCGACAATGTAAACTTGTTCTGCCTGCGATGTCGGTATGAAGGGATCACTGCTTACTCGGTCATCTTTATATAGCATATTGTTAAAGTTTACTAATGTAAATTGGAAGTTATCAACTTTCTTTCCTCAAACAGGATCGACCCAATCACACCTTAACAATATGTGTTTTAAACCACAACCATAAAAAACCTCAATAATATCTCTCAGCAATCCATAATAATAACCCGCATCAACAAAATAACAACCAACACCACTATTTTGTGTGGCTCGGTTCATGTCAACATCGCTAATACGAAATCGGAATCCGTTAGCATCCAAAGACTTATAGCATTGAGCTGTAATAAATGGACCATCAGCTAGTTGGTTGAGTTCTTCGCTCACAGGATGGGTTAAATGATGTAACTTTTGAATCTGAAAATTTCACATATATAGTTTAATGGATAAAGGATTGTGAAAATACAACTAAGTTTCACTATAAAAATATTAAATCAATTATACGTACATGAGTCTTGAACCACTCATGAAATGTGTTGAAATGATGTTTTTGGATTTGATAGTCAGTTGCACGGGGCCTTTCACGTTTCAACTCAGCGATATGCATCCTAAATCACAACACAATATAAGGTAAGCAATAAAATAAATATAGAAACGAAATACACATCAACTATGAAACTTACTGTATCAATGGAAAAAACTGATGGAGTGTTGAACAACACATATAGATGAGCTTGAACCCACTCATCATTCCGCATATCAAATGTTATTCCTTCTGCAATTGGACCCTCGTCATTCTGGGAGGGTTTATCTATATTTGTTTCAACCTCATCAATATATGAAGCACAAAAATTAGTACACTCATCCATTAAATATCCCTTGGAAATTGAGGCTTCCGGACGAGCTTTGTTGCGCACATATCGTTTCAATGTATTTAAGTATCGCTCTATTGGATACATCCACCTGAATTGTATGGGACCGCCAGCAGTGACTTCACTAGTTAAATGAACGGTCAAGTGAACCATGACATCAAAAAAAGATGGTGGAAATAGTTTTTCTAGGTGACATAGTGCAAGTACAATCTTATCCTACAGCTTTTCCAAATCACTCATGCGATGATTCCTTGAACAGAGCTGTCTAAAAAAATTAGAAACTTCAATTAACGGCTCAACAACCTGGGTAGGTAAGCAATCAAGAATTGCTATAAGAATTAACTATTGAAGCAGAATATGATTATCGTGACTTTTCAACCCCTGTAATGTCATGCTCGTCATATTCACACACTTGGAAATATTAGATCAATAACCATATGGCACCTTAATAGTCTTCAAAATTGATAGAAATGTTTGTTTCTCTTTTTTACTCATTGTGTACTGTGCAGTAGACATGTATGCATGATTTAATTCACCCGGTTGTAAATGTAAAGGTTTTATCAATCCCATTTCTTGCAAATCACGTCGAGCATTAGCATTATCCTTTGATTTCCCCTTGACGCCTAAAATGGAGCATTGTATATTATCACATACATTTTTTTCAATGTGAATCACATCCAAATTATGTCTTTAAATATTATATTTTCAATAAGGAAATTCAAAAAAAAATACTCCATTTCTTCCAATTATGACTGCGCTGTCTATTTACAGCAGGAATAGAAGGCAATGCAAGAGCCAATAAATCTTGAAAATCATAAATTTTACGGATGTTTTCTTGATCAAGTTGTGCACAAATTTGAACCCCAGACAGTATTTGTGGTGATGGTTCATACTCTCTATTCCCATCAAACGATACACGGTCTTTTCTGAACCTGTGCAATGGAGGAAGAAATCTCATGTGACCAAGATATGACCACTTTCTACAGTTCTTAAGCCATATAGATTTCTTACTCTTATTACAACAAGGGAAAGCAAATTATCCTTTTGTACTCCAACCTGATAAGTTATCATACGCTGGGAAATCATTAATTGTCCATAACAAAGCAGCCTGAAGTCTAAAAATTTCATTAAATTCCAAGTCAAAAGTCATTACACCATCGGCCCAAAATTCTTGCAGCTCATCAATCAAAGGTTTCATGTAAACATCGATTTTATCGCCAGGTCCTCTTGGTCCATAAATTACAATTGACAGTAACAAAAAGGTTGCTTCATACATACCCATGGGGGAATGTTGTATGGAACCAACACCACTGTCCATGTACTATGTGTCGCACCAACCATGGACCTAAATGGGTTAAAACCATATGCTGCCAAACCCAGTCGAATATTACGATCATCTCGGGAAAATTCTGGGTGTCTTTGATCAAACTCTTTCCATGCCAAAGAATCTGTCGGGTGAGTTAATTTATCAACCTCTTTCTTTCTCTCTGAATGTCAAGTCATCAATTTAGAAATTTTATTTGACATGAATAATCTCTTCAGTCTTGGTTTTAGTGGGAAATAACGCATCTGTTTAGTAGCAACTTGTTTCCCTTGATTCAAGACTCTCCCAGGAAGAATCTGACTACCTTGATTAATCTCATTGGTCTTCCACCTAGATGTATATCAAACCATAAAATTATTTAATTGTGAATTCTCTTTTTTGAACAACATACAATTATTGTGACACGCATCAATTGTATCATCTGTAAAACCAAGATCACCGGTCAACTTCTGAGCATGATAGAATGACTCTGAAATCTTCGCTCCAGCAGGGAGTACTTTCTTCAACAATACCAACAACATGTTGAATGAGGTGTCTGACCACTGGTTCAAAGCCTTCAAGTGTAACAATTCAATGATGAATGACAGTTTACTAAATTTAGTGCATCCAGGATATAATTCAATATGTGCATCATCAAGAATTTCAAAGAATTTCAATGCTTCTCCATCCGCAGAAGAATGGGGATTACTCGATCCAACGTCGTCATTTACGACATTACTGTCTTCAGGTTGAAACTGGTGCATCATATCATTGAGCATTATGTTCATCGGATCAACTGTTCTCGAATCAACATTCATATAAATACTTTCCGAGTGATTAAATGAAACAGAATCTTCTCCATGACGTGTCCATGTCTTATAGTTTTTCAAAACCCCATTCAAAAACAAATGTTCTCTAACACTATCTCGTTTGAAGAGATATCTATTTGCACATTTTTTGCATGGACAACTAATCATATCGCTTGGAAATCTGTAGGTGAAATCCATAAATTGCTTAATTACCTCAAAATATTCAGCCGAAAACCTATCTTGCATATCAATCCAGCTCTTATCCATATCTTTATTTATAATAGAAATAAAAAGTGAAATATCTTATTTAAATTCTAAATAAAAACATATCATTAAATTTAAAAACCAATGACTTCAAAGCTAAATTTGAAGGATAAAAACATTACCTGAAGAGGACTCGACCGCGGGTAACGGGGTGTGACTCGATTGTGGATTCATGATGACGCAATGACTTGACAACAGGGGTTCGACGGCCAGAATCGAAAGCGGCAGAACCACTAGACGAAGTGTGGGAGGGTTCTACACGGCGGGGCACGACGAACTGGAAGGGTCCGACAGAGGTAGGACGTGAGGACTTGCCTGAGGGATACAACGGGGCCGAGAGGGGATGAAGGGGGAAGGATTATCCGAAGGTGCAGCGCAGGTTATCGGGGTCGTGGGTGGCGCAGCGCGGGGTTGCGGGTGGCGCAGCGCGGGGTTGCGGGTGGCGCACTGCGGGGTTGCGGGTGGCGCAGGGGGTCACTGGGGTTGCGGGTGGCGCAGCGTGGGGTCAGGGTCGTCGGGGGTTGCCGGGGGTTGGGGTCACCAGGGGTCAGGTCGCCGAGGTATCCAGGGGTCGCCGGGGCTCGCAGGGGCTCGCCGGGAGTTGGGGTCGTAGGGGTCACTGGGGGTCGGGGTGGCCGGGGGCGGGGTCACCGGGGCCGGGGTCGCGGGGGGTGAGGTCGCCGGGGTTAGGGATGGTCGTCGGGGTCAGGGTCGCGAGGTCCGAGAGGGGTCGTCGGGGACGGGGTCGCCGGAGTCAGGGTGGCAGGGTCGGGGTGCGGGGTCGCAAGGGGCGGGGTCACCGGGTCGGGGTGCGAGGTCGGGGAGGGTCGGGGTGCGGGGTCGGGGAGTGTAATTGGGGGGGGGGGTTGGGAAATGGGGTTAAATTAGGTATTATGTGCAGCGGCCACCATTTTGCGGTCGCTGTTGATAGCATTAGCGGCCGCCAAATGGCAGCCACTATAGGTCTCCCGCCTCCAAAAGTAAAAATTCTAGTAGTGACATCTTATTCTCCCATCAATGGATTGATTAAAAATTAAAAAATCTAAAAACTACTCCAAACCCATATCATAATGAGATGTGTTACTTAGTAATATGATCCAACTTTTATCCCTATATATCCCAATGTGCCTACACTTTATTTAAAAAAATTAAAACACCTAAGTGTTACTAAGTAGGGGAAGAGATAAATTGAAGTGAAAAAAAAACACAACCTAGGTAGTTATAAGAAGAGTCATATAAGTATAAAAAAATTCAATGTAAAAAAGGAAATCAATCATGGATAGTATTATATAAAATAAAAGAAAGAGAAAAATCATATGATCATTAAGAAACACATAATTATTCATCAATAAAAATAATCCCTTCATGGGATCATAAGTCTCTTTTGAAGTAACTATAGTCACATTAGGTTTAAGTGGCTCTCACACATTTATAAAATCATTTTTCATAAAGTGTCAATTGGGATTTCATAAAGGGCTTCAGAAGCCAAGACATTTTCCCACCATTTGAAAACTACATTTAAAATGTTCTTTGGAAATAATTTATCAAACCGAACATTGAAAACCAATTTAGAAATTGAATTTTTTTTCATAAAATCACTTTTTGAAGTAAAGATACCTTTATTTAAAGGAATTAAACTGGTATCAAGCACCAATTTTTCAAGACCAAACATTCAACTTTTTAAAACTTATCAAGACACCATGAGACTTAAGGTCTCAAAACCATTAAAAAAAATTAAATTCCAACTACCATAAATTTAAAAAAATCCTCCAAAACAATAGACACATATTTAAAATAAAAAATTGGTGCAGAACACCCCTTAAAAATATTCATATGTGTGCTATATGATATTAACAATATATAACATTATGATTTATTGATGAAAGAAATATCTTTAACATAAAATTTTTATAAGTTATCACATATGAAACAATATACAATTAGATCATATGACAACCAAAATTCAATCTACAAAAAGAAGCATATTATAACCAAATTTAAGGGGGACACATAAATGAAAGGAAGTTATCATGAAAATTCTTGATCAATCCATCCATCAGATGCCTGAATCAACTCATGATGTAACATAGGGTAATTTCAAATTCACACAAGCTATCAACAAGTACTAGGGTATCATATACATACAATGGGAATTATTTCTCCCTTGAATTAGTGTAAAATAAATAATAAAAACTAGTGAATAACCGATGTGACCAGTCTATATGTCAGACATCTACACAAAATCAGATACATATAAATAGTACATAAAGTATTAAGGTAATCATAAAAAACAATTCCTACACTTACCCAAGTTATTTACCCCTATAAAAGTTAAAAACCCACCTCCAATATTCCTTTTCATTTGAAAAATTAGATATAGTGCACAGATGGTAACTTAAGGAATGTAGTAAAATAATAGTTAGCCAATTTAAATCTAATAAAGGGCCACACACATTCCAGTTTGTAACAATAAAGTATGATAAAATAATGTAATGAGAACCATTGTCCAAATGTGAGAAAATAATGTTGACCTTAGATCAATCAAAGCTCTAAATATGTACAAAATTAGTATGAAGGAATTAAACTAAAATTATAGATATATATGAGCTACAATTATGTAACCAGACTAAAGATAAACCACTACCCATGTATAAACTATAAAACACATATCCATTTATTCTTAGTTTGAAAAAAATTATTAGAATATATATTTTTATTACAAATTTTATAATGTAAGAAAATTTCCAAAACCAGTTTTATAAATTTTACTTTTATATTATTTAAATTGAAACAATAACCTTAAAACATTTATTTTTAAGTCACACAAACTATATGAATAAAAATTATTTAATTATAAAATTCCATTTAAAACCAATATATAAAATGATTTAGAAATGAATACACACTATAATAATTGTATGGGAAATAAACAATGTTAACATGTCATAGATAATGTGTGGAAATAAAAAGAATCATTTTTATGTGTCACACATGTCATGAAAATAATGGATTCCGATAAGACAAGATGGTCCCAAATATCAATCGGCAAAGCAACTAAAATTTTCATGGGCTATACCCAATGGATACTATGGCTAGGTAACCTCAGACATAGATTTCTATATTTTATCTGAAAGTTCTTGTAAGATGGAACTAGCCAATTGAGGGGGTTAACATACTATAATACTAAAAGTAGTGGAAAGGGATCCCATCTCGTATCAATTATCATGCCTTAAAACTAGGGTTCACATGACCAAATTAAATAAAGGGTGAGAAAAAACGAAATTAAAGTAGTTGATACATGGAAAAAACCCATATCAAATAACCCACCCTCACCCCTATATCCCTCTCATGAAACTACCCTTATTGTATATCCATCACACAATATAAAATACAATGCATTCCCCTAGTTCCATTATCCTTATAAACCAAATACATATGGGGTTTTTGGAGGATCTATCATACGTCAATTGATTTATAAATCTGGAAAATTTTCCAAAAAAACATCCAATTATATTTTTGAATCCAATAGAGAATGATTACATTTTTTTTATTTTTACTCAAGTTCACTTACACATGTATATAAACATATTTATCTCGATTCACCTATTCACATATTGTAATGTAAATTTTATGCATAAAGAAATATCTGTGCATCTATATATCTGTGCATAATCATTATATATATATATATATCAATGGATGTTTTACGAAAAATTGAATTTCCATTAAAACACAAATTTTTAAAAAGAGAATGTTCCATCACATTATATTTAAAAAATCTATTCCAATTTTTTTTCCAAATATATTGTAAACAAAATTTTAAATATGATCTTTTAAAAAAACTTTTTAAAAATCAATTCAATTTTAACTTATGGCTTTAAAATTCATAAATGTAGACTTTAGTTGATTTTATAAACCAAATGGTGTCAGACTATACTTAGACATCTAAATTGTTTTTAAATAATTATTACAACACTTTTTAAATACATGGTATGTCATGTTATATATGATATTATAATTAAAGGAATTATGAAAAATTAAGAACACCATAAAACCTTTATAAAAATCAATTTAACATTAACACAAAGGCTTAATTAATTAAAATAAATATTTATAACATCATGAAATTAATGGTTCATAAAGTTAATTCTTAATCATGGATAATCCAACCTCAAATCAATGGTGTATGAGCCAAAACATGTAACCTTAGAGGGTATACAACCAAAAAAGTAATATAGATCTCCACGTAACCTAATAATAGATGAATCCACAAAAAATGGGTAAAATTTGTATCATTGGGTTCTTTTAGAAGATGTGAATTGACGAGGGAGAATGAAAATTAAATAATAAAAAAGAAGGTTAACCCAATGAGCTCACATGACCGCAACTCTAGTGTGGGCTTGAAAAAATGTGATGACTAGTGGGTGGAGGGATTGGGAAAGTGAGATGATTTAAGAGAGGGTAAGGGAGTGGGGGACTGGTTGGGGGGTTCTGACCACAATGTCGGTGAGGGATCAAGAGGCTCAACCTTATAGGGCTTGAGAGATAGCCAAGCGCAAGTGGGGGGGGGGAATGATGGAGGTGTTAGGGCTTAGGGATATGCGGAGGTGGATATTAGGGAGTCAAGGGAGAAAAATTTTCATGAAGAAGAGTTTCTTTTTTAAATAAAAATATAATATTTAGCGGTGGTTTTTAAAAACCCTCCATGAAATCCTTTAATTTTTTTAGTGGTTGTTTAGAAAATTTCTACTAAACAATGATTTTTTTTGTGGTGGGAGCTCAAGCTAAAACTAATGATATTATACTATATTGGGGAAGTTGACTCAGGTTAAGGGAAATAACCTTCCCTATTTGGGGAACCTAACAGATTAGCCATAGGGTGTAACAATGTTATACCACATTATGTGTCAAAACCCTCCATTATTCAATGGGGGAAATAATCTATTTATATCTGAGAAATGAATAAGTTCCTTGGAGAAAATATTTCTTTCTTTGGAAAGTAATGAAATGTAGATTTTTTTCATGGTATTTTATCATCTCTTGGGTGACATGGATCAATGGTGGTCAATGATTAAAAATACTAAGGATAAAAAATAAATAGAAAACATGGAATATAAGGAATCTAAGGTAGTATTATTGGTTTATTGTTTTCCTCACAAGAAATGATTGGATATGGAGAAATAATTATTGAGTCTAAGGAAAAAGGATGAGTATAATTTACCTAAGTATGAAGATAACTTTAAAAGGTTATAAAAGCATGCTATGGACTATGTACCTAATCCGAAGAACAAGACTGATCAGTTCTTTTATAGGATTAATCCAATTCTTTAAAGGGAACTAGCCTCCCAAACTTTTTCATCATACAAGGAGATGGTATAATGTGGTATAAAGTTAAGGAAATTATTCTTTAAGTATTATAGATTCAAAGGGAAGTTAAAGAATAAGATAAAGACAGAATTTTTTTGGATAAATGGATGAAGGGAAAGAAGGATTTTTTCCATGTAATAATTCTAGAGAGAAACACCCTAGTACCTTATTTACAGGAATGGAACATTTATACAAGTGTGGAAAAAAATACCACCATGCTCATGATTACAAGGTCAAGAAACAAGTTTCCAATGATCAATTCTTTAGCTGCAATGAGATGGAGGATTATAAAAACAAACACCCCAAGCATCAAGGGAATATGCCTCAAAATAAGCTAAGGTATCAAGGCCATGATTATGTTGTTACTACAAATGAAGTGGACTGATTAATGTTCTTGTGTTTAGAATCATTAATTATGTTATAGGAGTATTACTATCATTCATATTCTGGTTATAATAACTATAAAATGTATAAGGATTTTACTATACTACTTTTTATTTAATAATTTGAGAGCATATGTTGAATGGTGCGGATGACCAAGAAAATTAATTCAATGTCAAGTTGAAAATTTTGGTAAAAAATTATTGAGGGAGGATAATCCTTATTATGTCCTCAATGAGGATATAATATTGATAAAGATATATTTGTGGTATTTTAATGGTGATAAAGAAATTGGTTAATGATTGGATGGTTTATGTTATTTTTTATGAAGTTTACTGCATGATTGGATTTATGGAATATATTGAAAAACATGAGATTTTATTTTTGAAAGAATTCAAATTTTTATTAAGATTTTACAGTGATCAAGGTATTAATGTATTTTGAATGTGAAATTAAGAGAAACTTTATATTGTTTGGGGAACACAATGATTATTTAGTAAACATTAATCTATATTTGGTAAGACATATTTTGGATGAGACTTTACATTAACAATTTATGGAATGGATTAAGTTGAATTTTGGGTTTTATATGATAACTTGTGCTAACCATTTCAGTTCTAGAAAATATCTTGATACGGAAGGATTGAAATTTCATTATTTTATTAAGCTACTGATCTCTAAAATTTGAATTTTAGGGACATAGGCATAAATATCATATAATATATTAATTTCTAATAGTAATAGATGGAGTCGGAATTTATTGAAATGAAACTAAAGGATTAAAAATGTAAGTATATTTTCTAGTGTTCTATATCATAATGATAATGGAATTCCTCAACATTAAGAAAAATATATTGAGACAAAAATATTAACCTATTACATTCATTTCTATTGAATCTACAGTCTTTTAACTCATCACATATTTCTGGTTTTTTGGTTGTTAGATTTGTCATGTCCATTTTCTCTATCACTCTTTATTAATCGTTGTTCGTTGATATTATTTTCCATGTCCATGTTTTCATTTCCAACCAATTCTCTTCTACATAGAAACCTAATAATGTTTTATTTTGGATAACCATCGTAATTTCCTTTCACTCTTATTAAGAGGATGTTTTATTAACCCTTTTTATGATGTGGGTTTCCAATAATGGTATTTTCAAATTTCAATACCTTTATTATTGGTATCATGTTTAAATTGAAAGTATGAAATTTATTAAAGGGGTAGAATGTAACACACTAAGATTTAAAAAAAACATCATGTTCAATAACATGTATGACATACAATTCCAATCTTAGAATATAAAGTAACAACATGACAGAATATGATATATTTATTTTTAAAAAAATCCAATCACTTCGACAACCTATAATACATGAAACACAGGTTTTGAATGAAACACACTACACTATTATAATATAATATATAAACATGACTATTATAACCTACCTATTAAGATGGAGGGTATGAATAGTAACAACTAAATTTTGAAACTTATATTGTAACATCCCAGGTAAATAAAGAATAAGACATATTTCATATTTATTAATATTTGTGAATTAAATATTTCTTTTATTTTAAAGGGATTTCTATGTTCAATAGCGTACCTGATACGCAACAACGGGTTTCATTGGAATCTTACGTTGCACACTAATAATATAATATTATTATTTTAAATAGTAGTTAACTCCTAGAAGTTGTATTGGCGGGAATAAATGAAACTAACTACCATATGATTATACATATTTTTTAAATGTATTTAAATTTATCCAATAAAAGTTAGAGGCTTAAAATGTGAATGAATCTAATTTAAGCATAATTTACATTAAAAGGCCGATTTATCGCCTTTTAATGGAGAACCCTCATTAAATATAGTTTTGTACACTTTAATACATTCTAATTGACCAAATAAAGTCCTTCTTTAGAATGGGGACATCAAATTTTACTTTGGGTAATTTTTTGGTATTTTTCTGATAAAGTTCAATTTTTAATGAATAGTGAAAAATATTGTATTTTAATTCAAAAGTGAATTTTAATCTAATTAATTTATATGGTTAGATTATCTTTTTAATTGGATTTAAAGTGAAATTAAAATATATTTTTACCATTTAATAAAATGTTTTTCATTGGAATTAATTTCACTTTGAAATTGGACATAAACAAGTATCAATCTTTTGGTAGTTATTGTTTCTTAAAAACACGCTATTTGTTTTGATAATGGGAATTAATATTAAAATTAATTAATTCCACTTATATGCTTTGAATTTGGAAAAATAGACTTCATTTTTTAATTCAGAATATCAAATAATGATTAGGGTGAATTTTTGGTGTTTTTCTGAAAAACTTCAATTTTTGATGAATAGTGAAACCACTTAGTGGTGGTTAAAAAAACTGACTTTTTCATTTAAATGAAAATTTTCCACTTCTGTGAATTGAATTTCAAAAATCCGACATACATTGTTGTTATCAAGAAGTAAAATTTGGTTCATTAAGATGAAAATAATTTTTGTTGAATAGTAACTTTTGACTTTTATTTACGACGGTTAAAGGTAAATAGGGTAATTCAAGGTTAAAAGAATATTATAATAATTAAAAATTACCTTAACACTTGTCCAAACATTATTGGTTGAGTCATTAACGACCATGGGAATATTTGGGTCTATTTTTGGACCCCATTGATCCACTTGGGAGTGAAAATGACAATTTAGATTAATTAATTTAATGTAAAGACAAAAGTGACATTAACAAATATCTTTTCCTAATTAATTTTTATATGGTGTTATATAAGTTCTATTTTAGACTATAAAAATTTATTGTAAATATAAAAATATTTACTATATTATAGTATTTTTTTTATAATTTTTAGACATTGAATAAATTAAATTATTAATGACACAATAAGGATGCAGTATATACCTCAGTAATAAATCAATTAGATAAATAAGATTATAATGATTAAAATATTATCCAAAACCTGTACAATTCCTATTATATGATTTTATTACTAATATGAGTCATCTTATCTTCGACATTAATGTGTTTTGGACCGTTTGAAACCGAAGATAAGTTTATAATAAAATAATGTTTTCACACTTTCCTAAAGATCCCCTCTTCTCCCTTATAAAAGGAGACAACTTCTATGCAATTCCTCACACATATCAAGCCATTTGGCTCGTCCAAACTCTGCCCAATTTGGATCCTTAAATCACTCTCCTCATCCTAAAAGCCTTACCGTAGGCATAAGGCTCTTAAAGAAGTCCTTTGGTTCAAACCAAAAGGAGTTACCCAAATTAAAGGCAACAGTTTCTCTTAAATTGTTTTCTTTTATTTTACTTCTCCAGCCCCTAAAATCTTTTTATTTACTTTCTTTTGTAACAACACCAGTATCATCAATATACTAGGATGTTGTTATGAGAAGGATTAAAACTACACTTACACACAAATCTATCTAATGGGTGAAGAACATAATGTTTTTGTGGATGGCAAACTAACACCTCACGAAATGATGATTGTTCAAATATCTCCAACCACCTCTCATGGTGGCCGTTATGATGGAAATGTATTTATATATGATATATATTATGTTTATGATATAATTATTCTTCTGTATGTCCCATTTATATCACACCTTTATGGTTTCCATAATGGGTAAATACGATAATCTCATTTGAGGAAGTGCGGACTACCGCCCCCTCAAAGTGATGTGATTCGTTAATGACTTATGTGGGATGTATAAAGGATAGAGTTAATGATATTATATATGATATTATAATGGAATTATAATATACCTATGTATCATTATGTTTTAATTCCATTAAAATAAGAAATATAAATGAAAGTAGCGTTCATGCGTACGTACGGCTTACCGTCTCCATGAGCGGTGCATTTCATTTATTACCTACAAAGGGTATGTACTATTTTAAATACATGTATATACTGGATATATATGATATATATGATATATTAATCATTAATATCATTCTGGATATAATGTACTATTGACCACATGGACAACTTGTAAATATAAGGTGTTCATTTTTTACTCAAGTACCAAATATCGACAAAACGGACGTTATTAACTTAAATGATTACATAATATATATAACATGGTAATAAGTGATATAAAAGGAATAATAAACTTGAAAAAGGTTTTTAAGAAAGTAGAAATTAAATTTAGTTTATTATTCAGGAGATTAAATAATGATCGATTCAAGTCGGATGCTAGGTAAGGGAACTTCTTAACCCAATTTCCGTTTTTTGGGTTGATCTTCTCTTTCTTTTTTATGCCATTCTTTGATTATGTGAGAAATTAATTTTTATGTATTTTTACTTTATTTATGTGTTCTTATATTTAATATACATTAAATATCTATTTTATTTACAAAATGATCTTTGTAAGGGACTTCGTCTCAATCTCCTTTCATTGAGGCATATTTTGTTTTAATACACGACATTATTTTATACGCTGTATAAACACTCTTGACTTTTCAAAGGGAATTTTTTTCTATGAAGCATTTTACTAAATGAAAAAAATGAATGTTTCTTTTAACTTAAGCGGTGGAAATGAACTTTCCGCCACCGTGAGTATTATTTGATCTTTGCCTTCGTGAACAATCCATAATGTTTTTAAAAGAAAATAAATACCTTATACTCTTTTACATATTTTTGGTTTTGAAAATGGTTTTGAAAATGGATTTGTTATGTCAATATATTTAAGTGATATATTTTGATTGAAATGTGGAAATTTTTTCTTTCCTTTATATTTGTTGTATGTGTTATGATTTTTATTGGTACTTGGAAATTTGACGGGTGGTTACGTGATAAACCAAATGACGGGTGGTGCCATGAATAACAGGACGGGTGGTTACGTTATAACATCCAATGAATTGGTTATGGAATTCAGCTGTATGGCTATTCCATTTAGTGATATGTGAGGAACTCGACCGTATGGTTATTCCATTAAGTATGTTTATGTCCCAAGTTACCTTTATATGTTATGTGTTATTTATATGGGTTTTATGGCAATCTTTCGGTTACAAAAGGGTAAGTAATGATCTTTTATTCTGTGAGAGTATTTACTACTTCATAAAGGTGAAATGCATTACTTATGTTAAAGTATTCATGATTTACTTGTTTTTTTGAAAAACTAACAGTTTTCTTTCTTTGTGTATCCCTTACTGATCTGTTTATGCTCATCCCAAGTTTTTGAAATATTTTTCACAGGACATAATGTGGAATAGGGTCAAGGATGGGATCAAGGAAAAGTCATGCTGTCATAAACATGGAACTAGACATGACCCTTTTTTTTAAGAGTTCATGTTTTGTAAATAAAGTGGAAACTGTGTAGAAGTGTCTATTTTTTTAATCTTTTGAGATGTAATAGTTATGGACTAACTCTCTAAAACTCTAAACCTGAAAATATCCTTAATGTGAATTATTCATTTAATTCAATATTATGCAAGGTTTAAGGCTGGGTCCTTATAGTTGGTATCAGAGGTCAGTTTAGATAACTTTAGGTGTTAGGGTATTGTTAAAGTAATATCCATAAAGTAATATTGTCATCATATATAATTTCCAGATTACCATGTTGCTTTGCCTAAGATATTTCTGTGTTTAGAATGGTTTTCCGTAGAGGAAATAGGGCTACTATGTTAGGACATCATCAGGAGGAAGAAAACCTTCCAAATCAGCTACCTGAGATGGTCGGAATTGGAACTGAATAGTTTGTTGTAGTGATGGAATAGTTGACTCAGGCGATAAATGGTGGTGGTATCCATGAACGAGATCAGCCAGATCAACCAAAGAGGAACATGTCAGTAGTGGAACATTTCATGAGGAAACATCCCCCATCATTCAGAGGATCATCTGATCCAGTGCTAGCTGAAGGGTGGATTAAAGTACTAGAGAAGATTTTCGATGTCGTGGGTTGTTCAGAACATCAAAAAATTAATCTCTCTATTTAACGTTTTGAAGTTGAAGTTGATCAGTGGTGGTCGATGGTGAAAAATATTAGGGATAGTGAGGAGATTGATGCTCTTGATTGGGATGAATTCAAAGGTATGTTTCTTGAGAAATATTTTCCTAAGGTGGTTCACCTCAGGATGGAAAAAAAATTCCTAGAATTGAGGCAGAAGGATGACTTAGTGGCCGCTTATTAAGAAAAGTTCACTCACCTGGCAAGGTATGCACCAAATTTCATCCGAGATCTTGATTGTAAGATAAATCGATTTTAATCAAGACTGAAGCCACGATATCTAAGAGCATTAGCCTCTCGTGAATTAAAAAGTTATGAAAAACTTGTTCGATGTGCGGAGAAGGTGGAAATGGAGTTTGACGATGATCAAGTGTTCTTTGACAAACAACAGAATAAGAGGTCCAGTTGGTAGGAAAAGGGGAAGAATTCATCAAAGAATCCTGGAGGTAAGAACACTAAATATCCATATTGTGAGAAGTGTGGTGAAAAGAATCATGGAGAATGTTTATCAAAGTCTGGAAACTATTTCCGGTGTGGTAAGTCTGGTCATATTGCCTGTAACTATAAGGAAGATGATCAAGCAGGCAATGAAAAGCCATCGGTAAGATGTTTTAAGTGTAATGAAATGTGTCATTATGGAAATGAGTGTCCAGAGAAGAACTCAACTGAGGGAAAGCAGCCATACTACAAGAAGAAAGGGGTGGTGAAATCCTTTGCAACTACTTCAGCAGATGTTGGTCCATCGAATGAAGTAGTATCAGGTACACTGTTTGTTTGTTCAGATTATGCCAATGTGTTGTTTGATTCAAGGTCTACACACTCTTTCATTTCTGAGAAGTTTTCAAGTAAATTGGGAATTCCATCTCATGATATGAATACTGAACTTATGGTAAAAACATGTGGAGGAAATGTTGAGACAAAAAGAAAACATAAGAACATTCATGTCCTTATATGCAGAAAGAATCTACCTGCAGACCTTATTGTTTTGCCTCTAGTAGAGTTTGATGTTATATTGGGAATGGATTGGATTTCTGTTTATCAAGCTAAGATTGACTGCAGAGCTAAAGAGGTTTCTTTTCAGAAAGATTTTCAGTTTGAGTACAAGAATGAACCCTTGTTTTCGATAACATATCAAGAATTTAGAAAACTTGTAAAAGATGGAAATGAATGTTACCTTGCACATATTGTTGAAAACAAAAGGATAATTCAGATTAATGATGTGCCAGTGGTAAATGAGTACCTTTATGTTTTTCCTGATGAGTTTCCTGGTATTATACCTGACTGGGAAGTTGAATTTACTGTTGACTTAGTTCTTGATGCTAAGCCAATTTCAAAACCCCCTTATCGAATGGCTCAAATTGAACTTTTAGAGTCAAAAAAGAAACTGCATGAGTTATTAGATAAAGGTTTCATTCGACCTAGCACATCACCATGGGGTACTCCTGTCTTGTTTTTTGAAAAGAAAGATGGTTCAATGAGACTTTGCATTGATTATAGAGCATTGAATAACATCACTATTAAGAACAAGTATCCTTTGCCTCATATCGATGATTTATTTGATCAGCTCCAGGGAGATCAGTATTTTTCGAAGATTGACTTGTGGTCGGGGTACCATCAGTTGAAAGTAAAGGAATCAGACATTCCGAAGACCGCGTTTGGTACTAGATATGGCCATTATTAATTTGTAGTTATGTCTTTTGGGTTAACCAATGCACCTCCTGTATTCATGGATATTATGAATAGAATTTTCCGTGAATTCTTGGATAAGTTTGTGGTTGTGTTCATTGATGATATTCTGGTTTATTCCAAAAGTAAGGAGGAACATGAAAGTCATTTAAGGGTTGTCTTGAAAACCTTAAAAGAAAAGAAATTGTTTGGGAAATTTAGAAAGTGTGAGTTTTGGTTACAAAAAATTTCTTTCCTTGGTCACATTGTTTCAAAAAATGGCATAAATGTTGATCCCGATAAAACAAAAGTTGTTGAAGAATGGAAAATACCCACAAATATAACTGAGATTCGTAGTTTTCTTGGTTTGGCATGTTATTACTGGAGTTTTGTTGAAAATTTTGCACGGTTATCTAGTCCAATGAATAAGTTAACTCGAAAGGGTGTTAAGTTCATATGAACAAAAGAATGTGATGATTGTTTTTAGGAATAGAAAAGGAGATTGGTGAATACTCTAGTTTTGGCACTACCTTCCAGAAATGGTGAGTTTGTTATCTACAGTGATGCTTCATTGAAAGGATTGGGTTGTGTCCTAATGCAGAATGATCAGGTAATTGCTTATGCCTCACGTCAGTTGAAACCTCATGAGTTAAATTACCCTACACATGATTTGGAATTAGCTGATATTGTTTTTTCTTTAAAAATTTAGAGGCATCATTTTTATGGAGTGAAGTGTGAAATATATAATGATCACAAAAGATTGAAGTATATATTCACTCAAATAGAATTGAACATGAGATAGAGGAGATGGTTGGAATAAATCAAGGATTATGATTTCACGATCCTTTACCATCCAGGAAAATAAAATAAAGTGGCTGATGCTTTGAGTCAAAAAATAACGCTTCATTAACCATGATACATTTGGAACAAGATCCTTTGGTTTTTGACTTGATGAATTATGGAATAGAAGTTGTTGGTGCAGGAAATTCTTTTGTTTTGTTTCAGGTGTCAGGGAGATCATCTCTATCATACAGAATTAAGCAAGTGTATAAGGAAGACATTGAGTTGCAAAAAAAGGTAGAGTTGGTTCATAAGGGTAAGTTGCCTGATTTTAACGTTGATAATGATTGTGTTTTGAGATTTGGAAAGAGATTATGTGTTCCTTGTGATTCACAGTTGGAGAATGAGTTGTTATGTGAAGCTCATAGTTCCCCGTTTACAGTTCATCCTGGTAGTACTAAGATGTATAGAGATCTTTGGGAGTATTACTGATGGGATGGAATGAAAAGAGATATTGCTGATTTTACTGTGAAGTGTTTGAATTGTCAGCAGGTTAAAGCAGAGAGACAGTTACCGAAAGGAATGCTTCAACCTTTATCGGTTCCAGAATGGAAATGGGAAAATATATCCATGGAATTTTTTGTGGGATTACCAAAGACATCTCGAGGTAATAATGCAATCTGGGTTATAGTTGATCGATTGAATAAATCTGCTCATTTACTTCCTATTAGAGATACTTTGTCTTTAGATCAACTTGCTCGGTTGTATGTTAAAGAGATAGTTAGGTTGCATGGAGTTCCCCTCTCCATTGTATCTGATCGTGATCCCAGGTTCACTTATAACTTTTGGAAAGGCCTTCAGAAGTCATTAGGTATTGAATTAAACTTTAGTACAACTTTTCTTCCTCAATCAAATGGGAAGTCATAAAGAACAATTCAGATTTTGGAGGATATGCTATGTGCTTATTCGATGAATTATCAGGGAATTTGGGACCAACACCTTTCTTTGGTTGAATTTTCATATAATAATAGTTTTCATTCCAGTATACAAATGGATCCATTTGATGCATTATATGGAAAGCGTTTTCGAACTCCAGCTTTTTGGGATGAAGTAGGTGAAAGGAAGCTGATGGGACCAGAATTGGTAGAAGAGATGGTAGAGAAAGTTCAGTTGATTCAGAAGCACATGAGAACAGCTCAGAGTAGACAGAAAAGTTATGCAGATAACTGGAGGAAGGATCTTTCCTTTTAGGTTGGTGATCATGTCTTTCTCAATGTTTCTTCATGGAAAAGTGTGATGCGTTTTGGTAAGAAGGGAAAGTTGATTCTGAGGTTCATTGGACCTTATGAAATTCTAGAGAAAGTTGGATCAGTTGCGTATAGAGTGTCTTTACCTCCATGTTTATCCCAGGTACACAATGTTTTTATTGTTTCGATGTTGAGAAAGTATATGCCAGATCCATCTCATGTTTTTAGCCCAGAGGTAGTTCATTTGGAAGAGAATCTCTCTTATAAAGAACAACCAGTCCAGATTCTTGACCATAGAGAGCAAGTGTTGCGGAATAAGGTAATTCACTAGGTAAAGGTTTTGTGGAAAAACCATATGGTTGAAGAGGCAACGTGGGAATCTGAAAATGCTATGAGGGATAAATACCCCCACTTATTTTGATAAGTGAATAAAAATTGCGAGGATGCAATTTCCAAAAGGGGGGAAGGATGTAACATCCCAAGTAAATAAATAATAAGACATATTTTATATTTATTAATATTTGTGAATTAAATATTAATTTTATTTTAAAGGGGTTTCTATGTTCGATAGCGTACCCGATACGCAACAACGGGTTTCTTTGGAATCTTACGTTGCACACTAATAATATAATATTATTATTTTAAATGGTAGTTAACTCCTAGACATTGTATTGGAGGGAATGAATAAAACTAACTACAATATGATTATAAATATTTGTTAAATTTATTTAAATTTATCCAATAAAAGTTAGAGGTTTAAAATGAAAAGGAATCTAATTTAAGCATAATTTACATTAAAAGGCCGATTTATCGCCTTTTAATGGAGAACCCTCTTTAAATATAGTTTTTTCCACTTTAATACATTTTAATTGACCAAATAAAATCCTTCTTTAGAATGGGAACCTAAAATTTTACTATGGGTAATTTTTTGGTATTTTTCTGATAAAGTTCAATTTTTAATGAATAGTGAAAAATATTGTATTTTAATTCAAAAGTGCCTTTTAATATAATTTATTTATATGGTTAGATTATCTTTTTAATTGGTTTTAAATTGAAATTAAAATATATTTTTCCCATTTAATAAAATTTTTGTCTTTGGAATTAATTTCACTTTGAAATTGGACATAAACAAGTATCAATCTTTTGGTAGTTATTATTTCTTAAAAACACGCTATTTGTTTTGATAACGAGAATTAACTTTAAAATTAATTAATGCCACTTATATGATTTGAATTTGAAAAAATAGACTTCATTTTTTAATTTGGAATATCAAATAATTCTTAGGATAAATTTTTTGTATTTTTCTGAAAACCTTCAATTTTTGATGAATAGTGAAACCACTTAGTGGTAGTTAAAAAACTGAATTTTTCATTTAAATAAAATTTTACCACTTCTGTGAATTGAATTTCAAAAAACCGACATACATGGTTTTTATCAAGATGTAAAATGTGGTTCATTAAGATGAAAATAATTTTTAGTGAATAGTAAATTTTGATTTTTATTTACCGCGGTTAAAGGTAAGTAGGGTAATTCAAGGTTAAAAGAATATTATAATAATTCAAAATTACCTTAACACTTGTCCAGAACTTATTGGTTGAGTCATTAACGACCATGGGCATCTTTGGGTCGATTTTGGGACCCCATTGATCCACATGGGAGTGAAAATGACAATTTAGATTAATTAATTTAATGTAAAGACAAAATTGGCATTAACAAAAATCTTTTAGTAATTAATTTATATATGGTGTTATATAAGTCCTATTTTAGACTATAAATATTCATTGGAAATCTGAAAGGATTTCCTACATGATATTTTTTTTTAATTTTTAGACATCGAATAAATTAAATTATTAATGACACAATAATGATGCAGTATTTACCTCATTAATAAATCAATTAGATAAATAAGATTATAATGATTAAAATATTATCCAAAACCTTTCCAATTCCTGTTGGATGATTTTATTTCGAATATGAGTCATCTTATCTTCGACATTAATGTGTTTCGGACCTTTTGAAACTGAAGATAAGTTTATAATAAAATAATATTTTCACACTTTCCTAAAGAGCCCCTCCACTCCCTTATAAAAGGAGACAACTTCTATGAAATTACTCACACATCTCAAGCCATTTGTCTCATACAAACGCTGACCAATTAGGCTCCCTACATCCCTATCCTCCTCCTAAAAGTCTTACCTTACGCAGAAGGCTCTTAAATAAGTCCTTTGGTTCAAACCAAAGGGAGTTACCCAAATTAAAGGTAACGGTTTCTCTTAAATTGTTTTATTTTATTTTACTTCTCCAACCCCTAAAATATTTTTATTTACTTTATTTTGTAACAACACCAGTATCCTAAATATACTAGGATGTTGTTATGATAAGTATTCGAACTACACTTACACACACATCCATCTAATGGGTGAAGAACATAATGTTTCTGTGGATGGAAAACTAACGCCTCACGAAACAATGATTGTTCAAATATCTCCAACCGCCTCTCATGGTGGCCATTATGATGGAACTATATTTATATATGATATATATTATGTTTATGATTTTCTTATGCTTCTTTACATCCCATTTATATCACACCTTTATGGTTTCCATAGTAGGTAAATATGATAATATCATTTGAGGAGGCGCGGACTACCGCCCCCTCAAAGTGATGTGATTCGTTAATGCCTTATGTGGGATGTATAAAGGATAGAGTTAATGATATTATATATGATATTATACTGGAATTATAATATACCTATGTATCATTATGTTTTAATTCCATTAAAATAATAAATGTAAATGAAAGTAGCGTTAATGCGTACGCATGGCTTACCGTCTCCATGAACGGTGCATTTCATTTATTACCTACAAATGTTATGTACTATTGTAAATACATGTATATACTGGATATATATGATATATATGATATATTAATCATGAATATCATTCTGGATATAATGGACTATTGACCATATGGACAACTTGTAAATATAAGGTGTTCATTTTTGACTCAAGTACCAAATATTGACAAAATGGACGTTATTAACTTAAATGATTACATAATATATATAACATGGTAATAAGTTATATAAAAGGAATAATAAACTTTAAAAAGGTTCTTAAGAAAGTAGAAATTAACTTTAGTTTATTATTCAGGAGATTAAAGAATGATCAAGTCAAGTCGGATGCGAGGTAAGGGAACTTCTTAACCCAATTTCCGTTTGTTGGGTTGATCTTCTCTTTCATGTTTATGTCATTCTTTGATTATGTGAGAAATGAATTTTTATATATTTATACTTTATTTATGTGTGATTATATTGAATACACATAAAATATCTATTTTATTTACAAAATGATCTTTGTAAGGGACTTCGTCTCAATCTCATTTCATTGAGGCATATTTTGTTTTAATACACGACTTTATTTTATACGCTGTATAAACACTCTTGACTTTTCAAAGAGAATATTTTTCTATGAAGTGTTTTACTAAACGACAAAAATGAATGTTTCTTTTAATATAAGTGGTGAAAACGACCTTTCCACTGCCGCGAGAATTATTTGATCTTTGGCTTCCTTAACAAGTCGTAATGTTTTTAAAAGAAAATAAATACCTTATACTCTTTTACATATTTTTGGTATTGAAAATGGTTTTGAAAATGGTTTTGTTATGTCAATATATTTAAGTGAAATATTGTGATTGAAATGTGGAAATGTTTTCTTTCCTTTATATTTGTTGTATGGGTTATGTTTTTTATTGGTACTTGGACATTTGACGGGTAGTTACGTGATAAACCAAATAACGGGTGGTGCCATGAATACCAGGATGGATGGTTACGTTATAACCTCCAATGTATTGGGTATGGAAGTCGGCCGTATGGCTATTCCATTTAGTGATATGTGTGGAAGTCGACCGTATGATTATTTCATTAAGTATGTTTATGTCCCAAGTTACCTTTATATGTTATGTGTTCTTTATATGGGTTTTATGGTAATCGTTCGGTTACAAAAGGGTAAGTAATGATCTTTTATTTAGTGATAGTATTTACTACTTCATAAAGGTGAAATTCTTTACTTATGTTAAAGTATTCATGATTTACTTATTGTTTTGAAAAACTAACAGTTTTCCTTCTTTGTGTATCCCTTACTGAGATTTTTATGCTCATCCCAAGTTTTTGAAATGTTTTTCACAGGACATAATGTGGAATAGGGTCAATGATGGGATCAAGGAAAAGTCATGCTGTCTTAAACATGGAATTAGACATGACTCTTTTTTTAGGGGTTCATGTTTTGTAAAAAAATGGAAACTATGTAGAAATGTCTATTTTTTTTAATCTTTTGAGATGTAATAGTTATGACCTAACTCTCTAAAACTCTAAACCTGAAAAGATCCTCAATGTGAATTATTCATTTAATTCAATATTAAGCAAGGTTTAAGGCTGGGTCTTTATATATATGGTTTTCACAAGTATAAAATAAATTTATTGTTTATCTGTTTATTATAAATTAAATAAGAACCACTTGTATGGTAGAAAAATGTTTTATAAAAAAAATATTTTTCTGAAAGCTGTTTAATCATGCATTGCACAAATAATTTAAAATTAATTTCTACCAATTTTCTGAAATTTATTTTACAAAAAAAATTAATTTTTGAAATATACATTTCAAATTTATCTTTGGGTGAATTTTTAATATTTTTTTTGAAAATATTAATTTATTGATGAACAGTAAGAAATATTGATTTTTATTGAAAATGGACTTTTCATTTAAACTAGTTAAGAAGTGAAATTTTATTTTAAATTGGTTTTAAAGTAATATTAGTTATATTATATTACAATTTAACTAATTTAAGTAATTTTAATCAATTTCATATTAAATTTTGATATTAAAACATTCTATACTTATGAGAATTTTCTCTTTGGAAAACCGCTCTTTCGTCATGTCTGCAGTTTAATTTTAAATTTAATTATGCCACTAATTTGAAATGGATTAGGAAAAAGGGATTAAATAATTCTAATTATAATTATTTATGTTATAAAATATGTCCAAAATAATTTTTTTACCATAATTAATAGTGAAAAAAATAAAGATCAATTATCATCATTATAGTAAAAATGGGTTTACCAGGGGTGTTAACCTAAAAAGGGATAAAAGGAACTAAAAACTTGTAAAAACTCTACTGAATGGAATAATTTACACATGATAACCTATATTTTTTTGATAATTACTCTTTTGTATCATATTTTTTCATGATAAAAATGTGTTTATCACTTTAACCTTTCATAAATTCCTTGTGTGTCCTCTCCCCCACTTATAAAAGGCCACCCACTATCCTCCTATATTAACACTTAAAAACCCATTTGTTTTGTAAAATACCTAATATAAGCCCTTAAATACTTTTCCAAACACATATTTTAGGCTTTATTTGGATTATTAATCCCTCTTGGTAGGTCTTTAGGTATACACATATAGATGCTCTCTAAAGAAGAGGTAAAATTCTTAAACATGCATATTTGTTTTATTTATTCTTCCACCTCCTTCAAAACTTATTCAACAATAATAATATAACAAAAAAAATAAAAATTACATATAATGGGATGTTTTCATGTTAATTACATAACTAATATCTATATCCACTTCTATCAAATGGGAAATGAAACTGCCGATCATGTGTACAACATACTACCGCCTCACGAACCGATGAAATTAATTTTCCTTAACCACCTTTAAAGTATAGATATAATGATGTATTTAAAATATTTATATGATATTTATGAAATAATTATACTTATATAATTATGATACAACATATATACACTTAATTTCTATTCTTTGGGGGATATGATAACGTCATTTGTGTATATGTAAGACTACTACCTCATGAAGCAATGTGATTATTTCATCGCTAACACTTTATATATAAGGTTTTAAGGTTAAATTTAATGAATATATGTGATATTTGTCAAATAAATATAATTTTTGAAATACAATATCACATCTAAGTTCTTACCCATCAATATTTTGGAAAACAAAAACATCGCTCATGCGTAAGTGTGCATCATTGCCTCTATGTAGCGATGTGAAATGTTTTTCATTTTTTACATAGATAGTAATAATGATGTATTTTATTAATATAAATTATATATATTATAGAATAATTAATATTTAGTGTTGAATTTATATTTTTTATTTCATTTCATCTGTTGAGAAAAATGGAATCAACGTTCATGCATACGTACATTTTACCGTCCCCAAGAATGGTGTAATATATTTTCTACCTATAATTTTATATATTACTATAAATGAATATATAATGAATATATATGATATTTTTATTTTGGTTAACATTCTAAAAATTATTTGACCATGATCTATATAAAATTAATAAAATTTCTAAACCAATACATACATGAAAAAAGAAGCAATTATCACCTGAAATAGTGATTTTAATAAAGAAATGTTAATAAACATGTCATAAAAAATACAAGTAAATCATATATGGTATTAAATGAATTCGTATATTTATTTAATTTAAATATAATAAAACTATATATTATACATTATTTTATAACAATTATGAATGAAATGGGACCTAAGGTAAGGGTTTTCTCATATCACTTTTACTTCTATGAGACATATGCCATATTCACCACTTATTTATTTTGTGTGGTGTATATAATACCCATTTTCATAATTTATATTATGAATATATTTATATTCATGTTATTTGAAGTTTTATTTTATGTTATTTTTTTTGGGGCATATGATTCAGAAGTTGCAAAAGTGGAAAGATTTTATTTCATAATCTCATCATTATTCAAGATTAATTTTGTGTAAGTCACCCTTGGAGGAATTATTTGATATTTGTATCTTAAAATCAATTTATTTTATCCTCCCATGGTTATTCAGGATATATTTCAATTAATATTACAATTTGTTTCAAACTTTGGTACTTAAAATAATTGAGAAAATGTCTTTAATAAAATTAGACATTATTTGTCTCTTCAATCAAAAATTCTTTTTCATCAAATTCCATGTTTTATAAAAATGTTTTTAAAAATGTTCTTAAAATTTTAAAAATGATTTATTAAATAATAAATTATCTATTTTTAAATTTTATAAAAAAAATAAATAGAATATTCATGTTATTTTCAAACCAAGGAATGCTTTACATTTTCCATAAATGTGAAAGGAAACATTGTTTTGAATTTGGTCTTCTGAAGGTTGTGAAGGATTTTGATTCAGTGAAGGTTTTGTGCAATGCTGTAGTATCCTGGTTTGGTTCAATTTTTTGTGAATTTGGTCTTCTGATTTTGGTTTGTTGTGGCTAGTTTACCCTTGCCCCTTCCCGGTTCTCTCGCCAACATTGGCTTGCTTCGGAACCTGATTGGGGTGCAGTCTTGGTTCCAATTGGAGTAGATCCAAGTCCATAGTGATGATTCTATTGCAGGAAGATCCGTATTCCATCATTGGTGGCATTCCCTTGGCACGGGTTTGGTCCATCCAGTCCTAGGTGACAATGGATTGGATTCATGTCCCTTGGATTGTCTTTCGGGATTCTTCAACTGTGGTGGTTACGGTGTCTTGTGGAGTACGGTGGGGTTTTTCCAGGATGACGGTTGATGGTGATGTTTGGAATCACGTATGCTTGGATCTTTTCAGATTTTTGTTGGGTTGGTTTTCATCACTTAGATTTTGAAGATTCAGCCAGACTTGACCTCAAGGAATAAGCCTCAGAGAAGGATTCAGAGCAGGCGGTTCACTTATGTAGGCTGCATGGATTTGGATGTTTGAGAGGGTATGGTGTCATCCATCAGATTGGGCCTGTGATTTGACATAGGACACTTGCTTGCTATACAGTCTTGCAATGGTTGAGAGCCTTATCATGTTTAAATGTTGGGGAGAGGCAGATCCAAGGTGTCAGTCAGGGTTTTATTTTCTTGATCACTGAGTTTTGTTTGTTTATGTCCTTGAAGTTTGTTCGAGTTTCCCCCCTTCTCCCCTTAAAAGGGGTTTTATCATATAAAAAAAATCTAAGGCCTACGGGCCATTGGAGGAGTGAAAGGAAACATTGTATTAATGTGTATGACAAGGATGGAAATTTCCACCATGAAGACATATAAATGTTTTAATGAATATTTTTTAAGTTTTCATAGGTTATTTTAAAATAAAATTATATATTCAAAATGTTTTTGAAATTTTTGGTTTTAAAAGGTTATTTTCAAAGTGAAAAGAATATTTTACTCAAGGATGTTATTAATGAATTTTTATGGTATTTCTATTCATCGATGACATCAACCCTTTATTGTACTTATTATCCACTAGGGATATGTTGTATTGATATCATGATTATTATTTATTTGGATGATTTATGATGAGTTTTACGTAGAATATACAATTTTATTACCATTCATAATATTACTCTGGATGTTTTATGATTATGGTTATTCGATTGAGGAAGTATTAACATATCATATATAACTTTTCAATATAAATGTTTATATGGATTATTTTCCACCCCTTTAATATGTGGAATGCATTAGAATTTGTATGAGATGGGTGGAATATGGTTATAGATAGCCTCTAAATTCATCGACATGTCTCATAAGATAAATCAACTGGCCAAATTAGATGGGTTTCTACCCATAGATTTATACTGTCTTATAAATGGAATTTATAGTATGATTCATATGTCTATAACTATTAATTCCATCATTATGAAATAATTTATTTATGTTCATGTAATTATTAAATTAGTTAGAATGTACATGGATAATTTTCTAGATTATGTGATTATTTATATGGATTTATATGATCATTTTTTCTACCATATTATGATCATGATATTATATAAATAGAATGTTTTTTATCTATTCACATTGATGTATTCATTATTCATATTTATTCATGTTAGCTTCAGATGTACAGACATCCTTGCAGAGTATCTGAGCTCATCCATTTCTTATGTTTAATTTTTCTCAGGATATCATTAATTTTTTTTGAATTAATATTCAAGAATATTCTTAGGGAAAATATGGTTTTCTAAAATAAAAAACTTTTTGTATTTTATGATTTAAATTTTAATGTGAATTTCAATTAAGTATTAATTTTACCAATAATACTAAACTACTTGGTCTGTTTCGATATAATTTCTTATATCTTATGCTAATGGCATAAAGTAACCATTGAATATAGGATACCAGGGTAGGTTCTTTAAAAGGAACATGTGTTTTCCTTTAGTGACTATCATTTGTATGATGATCTATTTTGTAATGTGGGTGGTCCCCAGAAAAGGACCATATGCTTGTGGTGGTGCAAGTTGGGCTAGGGATCGATGGATATTTTAAAAAGTGGGGGTGTATGTGTTATAATTAGGACCCATTTGTTACATTTCATCCCCAAGGTGTCATAAAATTATTTCCAATGATATTCACTAAGTTATCCAAAACATTTAATATTTAGAGATTAATTTCTTACCCAATGAATTGAAGTGCTATTAGGGTGAACCTTTTATATATTTAAATTCTTTTTTTCTACATAAAACATATAACATAAAATTGGATTTAAACATTTTATCCCATGAGTAGGAAATATGGGTTCCATAAATAGAAGACTACACTAAATGAATCATAATTATATCTAGATAAACACCTTTTATTTATGAAAGGGTTGTTTATTCAAAAAAACATGGACTGTAGAATCAAGTGATAATTTTAGTAGTATAACATGTGTAAAAAATTTCAAGGAAGGTTTTAATGATAGGGAAAGCTAGTATCTCATTATTTGGGCAGTAAGTCTTGTCTATGAAAATATTTAAACATAATATTTGTAAATTAAGATGTTTTGTATTTAAATATCTTATGTATTTTTAAATGACCAGAAACAAATTTTTATGTTTCAAAGGATTTATTTTTTTTGCATTTCATTATTTATACTTTAGAAAAAATGTAATAATTTTTTTAGACTATTAAGAGGCCATAATATGACAAAAATTTCATTTTTAAGGTTTCCACTAGTAGGTTCTAGTAGCTACTAGGTGGGTACCACCAGATAGCTAGTGATAACTAGGCATAACACATATTATGTCCTAGTACCACCATCTAGCCTGGGGACCTCACTGGCCTGCAAATAGGGAAAGGAAAGAACAATGGTTCTACCCTGGTGCCACTGGATAGCCAATGGAATCAACTAGCTACTCAATGTCACCAATACATATTCAAAATTTATCTCTTGGAGGTGGCATCACATGCTTTAACTCGACTCCAAATGGACTTATTCTATCATTAAAGTCTCTAGAACCATCTAAGACCCCCTGGAGGCAATAAATACACCCTCAAGGGTTCTTATAAGGCTAGGGTTACTTTGATAATCACTCTTGTGTTCATTTTGATTCATTTTCTCATTCTCAATATCTCTTACTCTCTTGTATATCTTTCATCCAATATTTTATTATTATAATATCTCTGTGGGGGAGAGATTGTACTTTATTAGTCTTGTATATAGAAATTCACTATTTTCCCCTTTTGTTTATTTCTTGGTCCTCAAAGAAAGAGTGTATTTGGTTCTTACTAGGACTTAAATCGAGGGTTGATTGGGTTCATATCCATAACCATTAAAAGGCTATTTGTGTTTAAGATTTCTTTGTACAACCACTAAAAACCATGTGTCTTATATCATGTAACATGTTTCCTACTATAGAAACCAAAAAATAAAGGTCCATATTTCTTACTGAAATGGTTGAATAGAAATTTTTAAACCAAATCATCTCAACTTTACTTTATGGGAGTAGACGTTGGTATCCCATGTCGATTATTGAAGAAACTTTTTCTAATTTTGTGTGCTTTATATTTTTTACTTTATATTTCTATTTCACTATAAATCTTTATTTTTAGTTATCACTACATTTTTTATAACATATTTTTTTTTTAAATTTATTAAGAAAATTAAAAGGAACCCCCCTCCTCTTTCTATACTTACTCATACAAACACAAAATGATTATAAAAAAAGGAAATTCCAAAATTGAAAAGTGGAGGTAGAGAACCTCTTACCATAAGAGGTTACATATTAATTCTTGTAAGGATATTTTCAAAAACCTAATAACTCCATGGAAAGACAACATGGATACTAGGTGGGATGAAATTAATGATAAAAGGATTTTGAGTGGAGAAAAATGGGATAATGGGTGGGTTTTAAAGAAAAAGAGCAAGAATTATTTATTAATTTCTAATCTTAATCCTTAGAAACTAAGTTAATGAAAAATAAAATACCACTGGCTTTACCATGGTTTTTTTCACCTGATTTTTTCACACTAGGAGGGTTTTTAAATATTTTATTAGTTTAGGAACCTAACTCTATAAAAAATATAATTGATGATGTTGAAGTTAGTTATGTTTATAGAGAATAAAAACCTTAAAATAAATTTTAGGTTTTTGAAGGTACTTTATAGGTTTTAAAAATTAATATTATTAATTTAAAATGTAATTATTTTAACGAAAAAAACTTTTTTGGTCACAAAATACATTAAATTATTTATAAAAATACATTTATATATTATATTGTAATAATATATATAATATATTTATACCATATTTTACTTTTTACCAAAAAATTTGGCTACCTTTAAAAATTATGAAAAAATTATTATTAGATATGTTCAACATTCTCATTTCAAAAATTATATCCATTTTTTCAAAAAAAAATATCTAAATATGATAAATTTTTTTTTAAATAAATTACTTATTAATTAAAAATAATAGTTTTTATGACCAATCCACTTTTTAAACTTTGTAAAAATTATATGGTAAATTATAAAATTACATTATCATTTTTATTTAAATAAATAGTGTTTTCTAAGACTATTCCATGAAGATGAATTTTATTTTATATACATGAATTTATCATAAAAGTTTATTTTATTTATATGTTTTTGAAAAATTAAATTTTGTTTTATTCATGTCCAAAAAATATCTTTGTCATACATATCTTATATTAATGTGTGTTGTATTAAATAAAATAATGATGAAATTGGGATTTTTGAGACCACTATTTCATTAAAAAAATATAGCTTATAATACTAAGTCCTAGATACACAACTCCTTATTACACTATCATACTTCTTAAGGGTTAGGTGTGCAATGGTGGTACTTCCATGTGGAAGATCAGCTAACATTGATCAAGTAGTGATCCCTACTAGCATGAACATCCCACATAATCAATTTCTCTTGAGTCATACTTATTGAAACTCTGCATGGGCTTGGTCATGGGTGAACTCGATTAACACCTACCTCCCCCCCAAGTTCTTACAAATGGAATTCAAAAAGCCTGATCATACTATTATAGGCCATTTTTTATCCCTTATACATAAATTATCTATCATTATTAGCCATTATATAAACTCTTTTAAATGTTCATAATTCCCAACGGTTATATTGAACAATAGTTATGTATTGGTAAGATCCTAATGGTTACATTTCCCATTACACACTATATATAAACCCTACCATTATCATACTTTATCATTCACTTCTTAACTTATAAAGGTTCTACACTTTCGTTGATTTTTTTTCTTCATATTCTTAACTTTTATATTTATTTTTACTATTTTTATAGTCGGGATGATCTTCATTGGATAATTTAAGTCCATGGAGTTTACATTAGTGTGTTAATTATTCTGTTTTTATCTCCTAGAATTAATTATAGTTATTATAGTCAATATTAATTCATCATATTTAATTAAATATAATAGTCCTTATATATGATTCTATTATAAAACCTTATATAACAGTCTATGTGAAACATGATTTCTTTTATTAAGGATATCTTTGAGCTGATACATCGGTCCCTGGTTATTGTTCCAGCATCCTCTTGAACACCCTACATAGCCACCAAGCCTTAATACATGTATAAAAACATATTTATGTATGTAAAAAACATAGGATACAATTATAAATCTTGTTTCTTAAAATGATTACCTCACCAAATAGTAAAAAATCAAACTTACTCTGAATTTCACAACTCGTAACAACCCATGTAGTTACACTACTTATCAAAATAAATTAGGTTATCCAACTATAGTGGTAGTGTGTAAGAAATAAAAAAAGTATAATGGTATAATATAGAACATAATAACTTCCTAGGGCCAAAATTATATCAAAAATATATTAATAAATATAACCCTTCCCCACATTAGCACCACCATAAAAAAATATTTCCACCACCTATAACTATGAAAAAATATTACATCACTCATAAAATCGAACAAGAAGTTTACCTTACACATATTTATTGGTTATCAAAAAAACACATCATTCATTTATTATTTTTTCTAATTATATTAATCATTCACTAGTTAACTTCTCACTATAAATTCTATTATATCATCAACACTAAACAAGTTCTGCCATTTCCTCTAGCCACACACATAACTAATACGATAAACACATAATAAATAAAAAACATATATATATTTCGTACCATTTTACAATTTAATACCAATTTTATTATTTTAATCATCAATTAAAACCTCAAGATTTTAATTTCATGATCAATTACCTACATAGTTTATATTATATACATTATATTCATTAACTCAAGTCTACTATGTTAATTATTTCATGATATAATTTTTTATCAATGTAAAATTTCATTTATTATCATATCATTAATTAATTAACACTAAATATCATATTGTTTTAGTATTTTATATTTAATTTATTCTATATTAACCACATTAATTTAACCATTGAAACAATTATGAAAAATAATATAAATAAAAAATTATCACATATGAAATAACACTTCATCCAAATACTAATAACATGTTCCATTGAAATCAGTAAATAATAATAATAATAATATAAAAATATCATACTACCATACCCTTATATCCATAATATATTTATAATTTAATTTACATAATTAGGTCAATTTCAAACATATATACCATAAAACCAAATCATATTTATTCTACCCTAAAATCAAAACAATAACAAGAAAAGGTTTTGAATCACCTACCTCAACCACATGCTTTAATCTTCATTTTGAAAAAGAATAATGTTTAATGCTCTAATCTTCCCACATTCTCACAAGGATTATCTAACAAAACTATAATACTCCCTCTATACATCAATACATTAAAAAATCAATACATCCATCACTACTAAAATACATTGATAATAACATAAAATGGAGAGGATGAATAAGAGAAGAAAGAGGATCCTTAGATCATGAAGATTCAATCTCATGAATTATGGTACTCAAAGATCCACTGATGTTTCCTAAACCCAATAAGACATAGAATAATATCCCCTAGGGATTATAAGAATAAGAAATTATTAAATAAAATAAGGTGAGATATTGAATTTATGTTAAATATTTTGGTATAATAAACCATGTCATAGTATTTTTTGGTGAATAATTATCAAAAAACAATGATGTCTTAAAATATCAAACTTTAAAATATTCACCAACCATTTTTTCTCAAGAATCCAGTCTTTGAACAAATAAATATGAGTCCATTAAAAATTATGACATGGTTTATCTAATACCCTTTTGAACTCTAGACAACCATAACAGAATAATCCCTAAACCATATAATTTTTCTAATCTTTGTCAACAACTATAATGTGGTTTCACTAACTATTTTTAATAATAACTACCCCAAAACAAAAATTTAAATCATGATTAAAAAATGGTAATCTCACACCATTTAGTGGTAAAAAACCAAAATATAATTTAATCTCAAAATGGAAACCATTAATTATAGCTTCTTTCCTGGAGAACCCCAATCACTCCACCATAAATTTCAGAAAAACTATGATAAATCTAGAAACCAATATGTATTTTGGACTCTTCTAAAATATGGTTTTCTCAAAAAACTAAAATAAGAAAATAAATCCCAAAATTATCCTCTAAAATCACTCTCTCCATCTCTAACATCTAAAAAACCTTAAATAAAATAATGAAATTTTTTGGTTATTTAGAAGGAATAATAAGTGTTTATATTTCTTTAAGATTCATTTACTTAAATATAAATTAGTTCATATATTTTCCTTGTAAATAAATAAATATGTAGAGTTCATATTTCATTATAAATATGCATTTTTCATATTTATATTTCAAGGAATTTCTATAAAATAATGACTAAATTGTGAATTTTTGTTATAATTCATTTATTTATGAAATGTTCATAAACTTATATCACATGTATAAGTATTTTAATTTCTCATTTATTTATATATTTTAAAAAAATTTATTATTCATTAATATAAATTATTTATATTATTATTGGATGTATATTTTAGTTTAAATTATTTAAACTTGCTCTTATAAATGTCATACTATACATTTAAGTAGTTACATTCTTGGTAAAATATAATATTTATTTTCATTAAATAAATACTATGATTTTATTTGTGTTATAATGTTAATAGTAAAGGAGAATTATGATTCTTATATTTTAGGTTTTAAATAAATATTTAAATTTTGATCAATTTTAATTTTTTATTTATGGGTAGTAGGACTTTGGAATAGATTATATGGGCTTGGGGACTTTGGTTCTATGAAAAAGGTGATTAGTTTGATACATGTTTCACCATAATTTCTCTTAAGAAATATTTTAATTTATTATTGAAGATTATTTCTGATTTTTTAACTATGTTTTGTTTTAGGTGTTAAATAACCTTTTTTATAGAATGTTTTTATAAATTAGGTGAAATTTTATAAATGAAGTTTTTTGTGATGTTACTGGTAGTTCGAACATAGAAACTGTTTAGAAAAGTTGTTTGAGATTGAAAAGTCCTATAGAAGAAAGTTTATAATTCTCTAACCTTAAATCAGATTATGCAATGATGATATCATATCATCTTATGTCATGAAAAATATCATGATACAATATTTTTATAATAGAGAGATGTTAATGTTTTTTGAATGTATCTTATTTGAAAGATAAGCACTATATGTAGAAGTTTCCAAAAAATTAGAATTTTGAATTTGTTGAAATTTGAAGGTTTATAATGTTTCTGATCATATGAACCATTGGATGAATCTTCTATTATAAATTAAAAGTCTTTATAAGTCATGAGAATAAAAATAAGGATATATTTTTTTCTTGAAGATGACTATCAGATTGAATAGAAGAGAAGCATCTGTAATGTACCGGATTCAGATGCCACTCAAATAGTGCCCCATACCCAATTGGCCACATGGCCTCAAGCGCATTTCCCCAAACACTAGAGGTTTTCGACTATTAGTGATGTCATAGGGTGTGATAGTGGGGAAACTATTCCCTCACTGGAAAAGTGTAACACAACGGAATAAATAATAATACTATAGTCGAAGCAGTAAATAGCATACAACTGAAATAAACACCATAAGACAGATAATACAAATAACCAAGCATCATTCAATAAAAAATGATGAAGCATGCCACATGTTCTAAGAAATAATCCAAACAAGTACACTATAGTAATACACAATTTATCTCTTAAAATCATTAAATAAACAAAAAGTGACTAGGAAGCATCGCAAGCCTCGACTCAGTCCCATGCTCTCATGCTCCTAAACAGCATCTCAAGTACCAGTAGAAGTTTTCTTTTCCCTTATCAACACCTTCAGCAATAAATATTTTTGGGACAAAAATAATAACCTAAACAGGGAGTGAGAAAAAAAATCTCAGTAGGCAACCACCAATGATATGTGCCTATCTGTCAGTGAGCATATGCAACAAGTAGTGTACAAAAAATAAAACCAGTCAACTGGGAAGTACTCAAAAGTAAACAATCCTACAAGTCAGGTTTTCAATTTTCATTCATTATGTTCAGTTAAAACATTAAATTACATTTAATTTTATAATTCTTGAGATCCAGTCTCATATCCTCAATCCCTCATATCGAGAATACTCAAAATATACCTGAAAAGGCTATCTAAAAAGATAAAGTGAAAATAAAATCCAAGATTATTCTTTGGATTGACAGACACGTTATAATTCATTCAATTTAAATATTCAACACAAAATATTTCCCGTAGGGATAAAACAACCCTTCCCACAGGCAAAACAAAATCCTCCCCATCAGGCCTAACAAATCCTCACCCACAGGCATAACAAATCCTTGCTCACAAGAATAACAAATCAATCTTTGTCAAGCTCGGTATATCATCATTTAAGTATAATAAACCACATGTGTAAATTACACTATTACATGGTTAACATATAACAACTCACGTGAGCATCATACATATCAAGAAACAAGTGACTTAAACTATCACAAGGCTTAATGATAAATAGAATATCCTGGGAGAAAATGGAAATCACTAATCCCAAACCCTTTAATCATGTCAATAAAAATTTATCACAATTTCAATTCCATTATAAATGTAATTCTTTCTTAGTAACTTAATAAGGGAAAACAATGCATGCCTCATAGGAAACCTTGGTCAAATGGCCATAAATGATCATTCTAAGGGAATACACCAACATGGTGGCCCTTAACCAAACCAACGAGGCCATGCATGCTTAAATTAAATTAATTCATGACCTAATCATCATTAGGAAACAAAAAGGGTTAATTTCTATTCAAGGATACACCCTAAAAATGAGTTAATGGAAATACGAAACACACACATGACCACCTACCTCATCGTAGTACGACTCTCCTCGTCTAGCCTTAACCTCCAATTCATGCTAGAACAATATAGATATACAAAACGATGATAAAAACATAACCTTAAATAACTTCTTTGAGAGAAAAAATCTTGAACAATGGATAAATTGAAATATATAGCTCACTGATCGGGTTCAAACGCGACAAATGACAATTGAATCGAGGTTCGAATAATCAATCGGGAAGAAAAATAGCCCTCAGTGCTGTTTTTCATGAACCTACATGAGCCCCTGCCTGTTTTCACAAAGGCAATGCTAAAACCTGATATAATTAATAAAAAAAGAACACGACATGTAATTGAGACTACATGTCCCGTCTGTACAAATTCTGGCCCGACCATTACATGGCCATGTACTGAGATTACATGGTGTGTAGCCTTCCATACATGACATGTATGTATAAGTACACGGCGTGTAATTCCTAGTCACATCATGTAATAAGACTATAGCCAGCCCCTCAACATCTTTTCCCCCATTTTCAGAAGTACAAACTGAAAAGAAAATATCCATACCTCAAAGGAAGAACTTGGTTCTTACAAAATTCCCCCTTAAATCAATTCATCCCTAAATTACCCTTCTAAGGGTGATGAAAAAAAATTGAGAACAACTCCATCCACTATGATCGTACATCGGCCTCCCTCTCCAAAGTCTCATCCTACACTCTGTCGTGATTCCATATAACCAATACCAAAGGAATAGAATGACCATAAAGAACCATTGTGCTACAATCCACAAGAAAAATTGGATACTCCTCAAAGGATATATCTTCCTATAACTCCACTTCCTCAGGATAAAAGGTGTGAGACGGTTCTGAAAAGTAACGTCACAACTGAGAAACATGGATAATGCCATGCATAGCCCCATACCTCTAAGGTAACTACAATCGATAGGAAACCGGCCTGACCCTCTCCAAAATCTCAAATGGACTGACGTATCTTAGTGAAAGCTTACCCTGTCTCATGATTCTCTTGTATCCCAACCTCGGTGAAACATGCTAGAAAACTCGATCCCCAATCTCGAACCCCAAAAGTCATTTGCATCGATCGACATATGATTTTTGATGATATTTCGTAGTATCCATATGCTTCTGAATAAACTAGACCTGCTCATAATTATCCTACATGATATGTGGTCCTTGTAAATGTGCCTCACCAACCTTCATCCAGCACAAGGGTGATCGGCATGGTCTACTGTAAAAATACTCATAAGGAATCATCTATATAGTCTCCTAGAAACTATTATTGTTGTAAAATTCAACTAGGGAAATTTTCTTCTCCCAAAATCCCCCAAAGTCTAGGATTCATGTTCGCAACATGTCCACCATTTCCTGTATCGTACGCTCTGGCTGGCCATCAGTCTGAGGGTTCTATGTTGTGCTTATAAGCACTTGTGTATCCAATTGCCTCTAAAAAATCTTCTAGAAACAAGACGTAAAGTGGGTGTCCCATTCTAAAATTATATAATGATGGACCCCAATAAGTCGTACCACCTAATGAACATAAAGCTTCCCAAGATCATCAACACTAAAGGTGTCCTTGATCTGCAAGAAATGAGAAACCTTCATATGTCTTTCAACCACCACCCACACTAAACCATTACCTCAGGGAGACCTCGGTAAAACCATAATGAAATCCATCATGAAATCAACCCATTTACACTTTGGAATAGGTAACTGTTGTAAAGTCTTGGCTAGCCGCTGAGGTTCTTCCTTCACTCGCTGACAGGTGGAACACCCCATAACAAAACCAGCCACCTCTCTCTTCATACCCGACCACCATTACTAAAGGTGAAAGTCATGGTACATCATAGTTACTATGGGATTCACTACCCAAGATAAAGCATGAAACTCCCACATCATGTCCTCACATTTGTCCACTAGAACCCAGATATGTCCTTGGTTCTAAAAGATCTCATCATCACCCATTGTCCAATTAAGAGGTGGATCCTTACCTGATACACTTTCCCGCAGGACTAGGCCTCATAATCTGATAGTTGTCTCATCTTCACTCTATCCAGTAGGGTATAAGTCACAGCTAAAGAATAAAGTAATGTTTTTTCCTGACTTTCATGAACCTCCAAGTGAATCTTAGAGAAAAATTCCATAAACTGCTACACACTACTGGCCTCCATCATTTCCTACTTCTGATTTCTCAAACTCAGTTCATCAGCCACTACATTGACTTTTCTAGGTGTGTATGCAAGATTGAAGTTGAAATACTAGAGGTACACCACCCAACATCATTGCATCATATTTAGATCATGCTAAGTAAATATGTACTTCATACTTTTGTGGTCTGTGTACACCACAAAACACTCGCCCAATAAGTAATGTCTCCAACAATGTAAGGCATGAAAAACCGTAGCTAACTCAAGATCATGTGTGATATATTTCCTCTCATACAGCCTTAGCTTTTGAGACCCATACACAATGACGTGATCCGCCTACATAATTACTTCTACCAACCCAATAATTGATGTGTCGTAGTACATGGTATAACTCGTGCCTGACTCCGGAAAAATTTGTATTAGTGAAGATGTTAATCTTCCTTTCAACTCATGAAAGGTCGTCTCGCAAGAATCTTACCATGCGTACTTCACACCCATTTTGTGAAGCCTGCCATCAGTGCTTATAATCATAAGAAGTTTTATATGAAATTCCTATAATAACCAGACAACCCTAGAAAACTCCATACCTCAAAGTTGTTCTTTAGATGCTCTTAGGTGACTACTGCTCTCACCTTCACTGGGTCCACTAATACTTCTGTCTTTGAGATAACGTGACCCATGAAGTGAATCTAATACATCCAAAAATGGCACTTTGAGAGCTTAACATATAATTGATTCTCTCTTAGTGTACTCAAAACAATCTCAAGATGTCTGTCATGGTCATGTATATTATGGGAATACAACAAGATATCATCCATGAAAATCACCACAAAAGAATCAAAGTAAGGATGGAACACTCGGTTCATCCATGCCATGAAAACTGTTGGCGCATTCGTGATACCGAACAGTATAACCATATACTCATATAGACCATACCTACTAAGAAATGTGGTATGAGGAATGTATGGTGATCTAACATGTACCTGGTGATATCTTGACCTTATGTTAATTTTTGAGAATGCCTCGTTTTCTCAAATATGATAAAATAGGTCATCTATCCATGGAAAGGTATATCAGTTTTTAACCATTAGTTGGTTCAGTTTACGATAGTCCACACATAGCCTAAGGGTACTGAAAGAGCGCTGTCGTTGGCGCCCTCAAATGATTAGTGTAATTTGGGGTACTTAGGTGCAGCAGAGTGGCTGACCAAGGTCGTCTCTCAAAGGAGGAAGTGAATTAAAACAATTTTTAGAGGTATTCTAGAAGTAAAATAAAAGATAATAAAAACACTACTTGAAAGGATGGGGGTGGTTGTTTATAGTTTATGAATCTAGAAGAATTTTTCTGGAAGAAGATTGTATTTTTTTTGTTTTTTAGTTTTGAAATGAAGTTTGATTAAAGTGACACAACAAAAAGATATTTGTTTAGACAATATTTAAACGACGTAATCGATCTAAATCTACCTCTTCAATCATTTATTAATCATTATCATTTAAATTAATATTCACTTAATTATTATCCCTTAATTTGTTAAATCCCGAACCCTACGAGAATTAACTTTACCACGAAGATTGAAGTGAATTTAACCTTAGGCTAACTTCGGAACATGAAATCGCAACACCCTGCTTTGATTGATGTTCTAAAATTAGATTATGGTCAGTGGTAAATTATGGCACATAACCACTCTGGAAATGAGGATTAATTGAGTTTAGGGATTATATTTGAACTCTACAAATTGATCCCGTGTGGTTTTGAATTACCGGTTAATGTTGCGCTCTCACAGTTCACACAATTCCCGACCTCGCGTGTTTTGTGTTAACTATTCAATTGCTTGCTTAGTTTAATTTAAATTAAAAACTAAATTAATGGATCATGTTTAGTGAATTACATTAGATCATTGATTCAAAATAAATGAATGAAGAAGGTGAGAGTTCGACCGATTACTAAAAAGAACTACTCTTCCATGGGTGGTGTAGTCATCGTGGAGACGTTTAGCATAAGCAACGGATTGAAAGGGTAGAACCCAATCTTGTCTCCACTATTGATTCCAACCCAATTAATAATATTAAGAGAAGAATAAGAGGGATGAACACATAAGATTATTTGAAGAAAAATTCAAGAAACAAACATGAAAGAAAAGAAATACAAAGAAGAGGTGAGAGAGGAGAGCTTTTTTGGAAGAGAGGTTTTTACAAAGGCTTACTTCTTCCAAGAGTTATGAGGGGCTCCCAAGAGACACCCTTTCGTCAAAACCTTCCCAAAGCCTCTACCAGCCCTCTCAAAGAGTTAAAACCCCCTTTAAATAGAGTTTGTGAGGGCTAGGGATACATAACTTTTTAAGTGTGAAATGAAAAACTCGGCCAAATATTTTATTCCAAATGGAACCGCCCATTTGACCTCCAAAACGCGTGCATTGATCGGCCTTCCAGAATGATGATTTGTGCCAAATCATGTCCCCAAGTTTTCCCCAAAATTTGGGCTAAATCCAAGCCCGTATGTAGAAGATATGGCCCAAATACAGAACCTATGTCCATTCTGCCGAGTCCAGCCCACCATTGGTTTAATGGCTCATTTACTCCATCCAAATGCACTCTTTAGCTCTAGTGTCCTGAATGAAAGTTGTATAAAATGACGTTAGTAACACTGTTAAAAAATTTCAAATTCAAATAATAAATATAAAAATATTTATCTTCGAAATACTACAGTGCACTATTAAGGGTAAAACTGGAATTTTTACCAAATTTTCAAATGAATGATCAAATCCCAAATATTTTATAAATAAACATATTTAACACAATGTGAGGAAATTATTTCATTTATTATCAATAAAATATTCAATAAAATAGTGTTTTATCAACTCCCCCACACTTACCCTTTTGCACACCTGGGCAAAACCTCATATCAAGTAAACATCAATATCAAATCAAAACCAATTTTAAAACACATATCCTTAAGATCAATCAATTTCACACCAAGAATCAAAAGATATCATGCCTCATAAAAAACTTTATTTCAAGTTCTCCATTTATATCATTCAATATATTTTCACTTCATTTATCCTCCCATGCACAAAACACTTACCTCGCTTGAATTTTCTCTCATCACTCAAATATCAATTTTTTTGCAATGTCTTTCTCATCCAAACTCATACAAGGGTCACCATAGGCTTGATAGATTCCTACATTGCTACCCGATGTGAGTCAAGGACATATGTTTATCATGAGAATTTTTCAGGGTTGTTCTGTGGCTTTCGGTTGGTAGGATTAAGATGTGAAAAACTCTGAGGCTGAATGACGAGGGCTGGACTCTTTTGAAGCAAAATTGCATTAATCTAATTTTCACTTAAATATGGTCTTGTCTTCAATCCCCATAGTATCAATTCAGCTCCATCATCATGAAAAGGCATGAAAGGTTTACACCATTCATCCTTTCAGCATAAAAAATGTCAATCTTCTCAAACATGCTTTTCTTGAAAGCTCCAGATGGGCACAGCTTTCCACCTCAATTAGAAGCTCCAGAAAAAGCACAGCTTCACTTGTCATGAAAGCTCCAGAAAAGGCACAGATTTCAATATAATGAATTTCTTTAGCAGCAAACACATCTCTTCAGAATTTAATTTTCCACCCAAAGTATCACAGAATGTGGTGGCAAAACCCAAGACAACTTCCCCCACACTTAAGCTCAACTAGATTATGCAATTTCACTTCAAGAGTTGGTTGGATATGGAAAATTGGCTTGTAATGTGGCTTAACCTAACAGGCTGTGCATGGCTTCTAAGGGCTACAAGGATTAAATATTCAAGGTAGTCCATTATAAAAAAGTATTCTTTGAAACGGGGGCTTTAATACCAAACAAATGCCTCAATCATTTAAACATAAGTACCTCAAACCCTCAAGTTTTGACAGGAATAGATCAAATTCTGGTTAAATCAAGTATGGTTTGGTTCTCTCAAGAAGTGAGGTGAATGTAACGAATATGAAAATAATGGTTCAGAAGCCTCACAGGAAAGTGATTTCAAGTATAAAGATAGTGAGATGTGGCATGAGATTCAAAATTCGGTGTACTTTCCATGAAATTACTAAATATTTGAACTTGAAACAAAGTCATTTCAGCATTCATTTAAGATTAGTTTCAAGGGGTAAATTGTTTCACTTATTGATATGGATTTAAAAATGGTGATGAGAATCATTTCAGCTCAAAAGCTTCAAAAACACACAGAAAATTGTAAAATAAACACACAAAATTTGAAAAACACACAATTTTTGTTTTGGTTTTTTTTTGAATAGGAAAGCAATTGAAATTACTAAACTAAAAGGTTCCCTCCCCCACACTTAAAATATTGCATTGTCCTCAATGTGAACCTATGAGATGATATATGCACATGAAATGTAGAATTTTTAAATAGGACAAATAATATAAAGGTGAAAGGGTTAGGAACAGCCTGATGTGCTCAAGTGATAATGGGGTCATGCAGTGTGATAAAATCCACTGCATCAGTAGGAAGTCCCTCAATGTATCTCTTAAAATGTTTCCCATTGACTATAAAGCTCCTTCCAGTGTCCACTTTTGTGATCTCCACTGCACCATAAGGAAAAACATTAGTCACAACATAAGGACCTAACCATCTGGAATGCAACTTACCAGGCATTAGCTTCAGTCGTGAACTGTAGAGAAGGACTTTCTCTCCAACATGAAACTCCCTTTGTTGGATCATTTTGTCATGAGATGCTTTTGATCTTTCCTTGTAGAGCCTTGAGTTCTCATATGATGATAATCTAATCTCCTCAAGCTCTTGAATTTGCAGCTTCCTTTGGATTCCAGCTTGGGCCAAATCCATGTTGCATTTCTTTATATCCCAATAAGCCCGATGCTCAACTTCCACGGGGAGATGACACGCTTTCCCAAAAACAATCCGAAACGGGGACATACCAATGGGGGTCTTGTATGCTGTCCTATAATCCCACAATGCATCATCCAAGTGCTTGATCCAATCCTTCCTATTTGGCTGCACGATTTTCTCCAAGATTTGTTTCAACTCACGATTTGAAACCTCAGCCTGGCCATTTGTTTGGGGGTGGTATGGTGTTGATGTTTTGTGTGTCACCCCATACTTTCGAAGGAGGGAAGCAAAATTCCTATTGCAAAAGTGTGTCCCTTGGTCACTGATGATGGCCTTTGGTACTCCAAACCTGCAAAAAATATGTGCTTTGACAAAGTCCACAACAAATGAGAATCGTCAGTCCTGGTGGCCTTGGCCTCCACCCATTTACTCACATAATCAACAGCAACCAAAATATACAAGAAACCATATGAACTTGGAAAAGGACCCATAAAATCAATTCCCCACACATCAAAAATCTCACAGAATAGTATGGGTTTTTGGGGCATCTCATGTCTCCTAGAAATATTCCCAGTGTGTTGGCAACGAGAGCATGACTTACAAAACACATGGGCATCATGGAATAAACTAGGCCAATATAATCCAGAGTCCAAAACCTTCCTAGCTGTCCGTTGGGGTCCAAAGTGTCCACCACAAGCAAGTGTATGACAGAAATGAAAAACAGACTCAAACTCATGATCAGGAACACACCTCCTAATGACTTGGTCACTACACATGCGCCAGAGGTAAGGATCATCCCAAACATAAAATCTTGACTCACTCTTTAATTTTTGGACTTGATGTTTCTTTAAATTTGCAGGGATTTCAGAAGCAGCAAGGTAGTTAACTAAATCAGCATACTAAGGATGCGTACCTGAGATGGTATAGAGATGCTCATCAGGGAAAGTGTCCCGAAGTGGTACCTGATCCAAGGTGTCATCCTCTAGTGTGTGAGTAAGCCTACTCATGTGGTCCGCCACCATGTTTTCTGACCCCTTTTTTTCCTTTATCTCGATGTCAAACTCTTGAAGAAGGAGCATCCAACGGATAAGTCGTGGCTTTGCATCTGGCTTCTTCAATAGGTACCTCAAAGCTGCATGGTTAGAAAAACAACTACTTTAGAGCCCAATAAATATGAACGGAATTTATCTAAAGAAAATATGATAGCAAAAAACTCCTTTTCCGTGGTTGTGTAGTTTGATTGGGCTGAATCCAATGTCCTTGATGCATAGGCAATCACATGTGAACGTCCTTCCACCCTCTGAGATAAGATAGCTCCAACCACGAAGTTGGAGGCTTCACACATAAGCTCAAATGGAAGGTCCCACCATGGGGGCTGTATGATAGGTGGAGTGGTCAGACACTTCTTCATCTCATCAAAGGAAGTCCTACAAGAATCATCAAACACAAAATCAGAATCTTTTTGAAGTAATCGTGACATAGGAAGAGCGATCTTACTAAAATCTTTGATGAAGCGCCGATAAAATCCTGCATGCCCTAGGAAAGATCTAACATCACGCACACATAAAGGATAGGGTAAGGACGAAATAATGTCTACCTTATATCTATCAACCTCTATCCCATGTTTTGACACTACATGCCCTAAGACAATGCCATGATCTACCATGAAATGACACTTTTCAAAGTTCAGGACCAGATTCTTCTCAATACAACGATTCAACACCTTTCCCAAACTCTTTATACATTCATCAAATGAGGATCCATACACTGTAAACTCATCCATAAATACCTCCATGTAGGTCTCAATAAAATCAGAAAAAATACTCACCATACATCTCTGGAAGGTACCTGGGGCGTTGCAAAGTCCAAATGGCATCCTTCGGTAAGTAAAGGTACCGAATGGGCAGGTGAATGTTGTCTTCTCTTGGTCCTCTGCTGCAATGGGAACCTGAAAATAGCCAGAAAATCCATCCAAGAAACAATAGTGTGTCTTCCCAGCTAGTCTCTCAAGCATCTGGTCAATGAATGGAAGTGGGAAATGGTCCTTACGAGTGGATTGATTTAGTTTCCTATAATCGATACACACTCGCCAACTATTTTGTACTCTCACAGGAACTAACTCATCATTTTCATTTTTTATAACAGTGAAACCAGTTTTCTTTGGTACAACCTGAACAGGGCTAACCCATTGTGAGTCAGAAATAGGGTAAATGATACCCGCCTCAAGTAATTTTTCAACTTCTTTCTTAACAACTTATAGGAGGGTGGGATTAAGTCTCCTTTGTGGCTGTCTCACCGGTTTAGCCCCATCCTCTAAGAGAATCCTATGCATGCAAATGGAGGGGCTAATACCTGATATGTCAGCCAAGGTCCACCCAATCGCCCTGATGTTCTCCCTCAAAATATTCAAAAGCTTTTCTTCATGTTCAAAAGGGAGATTGTTAGCAATGATAACAGGTAATCTCTCACCATTCAACAAGTATGAGTATTTCAGATTTGGTGTCAATGGCTTGAGTTCTAATGAAGGAGGGTGTAGTATGGATGGAGACATTGAAGGAACTGAAATATGTGCACAAAGAGCATCAGTATCAGAAAAGACATCATCAAAATCATAGAATAAAGCATCAAATCCATCAGCATACTCAACAACCACTTCATAATCAGAGTGAACATGATCAAAATCAGAATATGAATCCACATCCAAATCAAATCCAAGATAGGATTTTGTATCAAAAACATGTGTGGAAGTGCTCTTAGACATCAAAATCGAACCAATACTCATAATCTCCCTAAGCATAGTACAATCAAATTCTATGGAGTTTTTATTTGGTGGTTCAAAATGGGAGATAACAAAAGTAGAATGGTCCTCTGAGGGGTATTTCATGGAATCCATAACATTAAATATCACAACTTCATCTCCAAACTCCATGGAAAGTGTACCCTCATTGACATTTATGATATTTTTTGCAGTCTTGAGGAAGGGCCTACCAAAGATAATGGGGGAATGAGAACATACCTGATCATCCTCCATGTTAAGCACATAGAAGTCTGCTGGAAAGATCATGTCTCTTACCCGGACAAGTACATCCTCAAGGACTCCCGCTGGATATGCCGTAGCTCTATTCGCCAATTGCACCACTACTCTTGTTGGCTTCAACTCACCAACCTGCAAGGAAGAGAATACAGAGTGAGGCATCACATTTATGGAAGCACCTAAATCACAAAGTGCATCAGAAAAGTGCAACTCCCCTATGGTGCATGGGATGGTGAATGTCCCTGGATCCTTGCACTTTGTTGGCATTGCTAGAGTTGGTGAAATGAGTGCTGAGACATTCCTTCCAAGGTTGATCCTCTCATTCCCCTTGAGACCTCTTCGATTGGTGCAGAGTTCTTTTAAGAATTTGGCATACCTTGGGATTTGCTTAATGGCTTCAAGTAGAGGAATGTTGATCTCCACATGCTTGAATGTGTCCAAAACCTCCTTTTGCATTGCTTATTCAGCCATCTTCTTAGTTTGAACAACCCTGTTTGGAAAAGGAAGGGGTTTAGGAGGAACATCATCAATATTTTTCTTACCTTTATCTTTCTCCTTGGATTTCTCATCAGTTGGTTTGGAATGCGGCTTCTCTGGAGTTGAGGTGAATCCCGGTGGAATGGTAGGTACAGATGTATCGTTCATTTGCTTCCCACTTCTCAATGTGATGGAACTAAAATTCCCCCTTGGATTTGGAGTGGGTTGGGAAGGTAGATTTCCGGAATTCTTACATACAAGTTCATGGAGGGCGGTGACAATCTGGATCATTTGAGTCTTCAACTCCCTCAACTCCGAACTTTGACTCTTCAGCTCATTCTGTTGATTAAGAACAATTTGCTTCAAAATATCATCCGTATTAGAATCTACCTTTGGTGGAGGATTCCCTTGTTGCTGACTTGCTGATGCTTGGGCTTCAAATCTCTTTTGGGGTTGTTGGAAACCCTGCTGGTAAGGCGGAGGCTGCTGGAAGTTTGGTTGAAAAGGGGGCCTTTGTTGTTGTCCAGAGCCATACCTCATGTCCACTTGATCTTTCCACCCTTGGTTGTATGTTGGAGCAAATGAATCAAACTTCTTTTGGGGATATGGTTGTTGTTGCTGCTGAAATGGTCTCCCAGGGAACACTGCTGCACAATCTTCTGTCTCTTGTAGTTGTGGGCAACAGTCAGTTGGTTGGCTTGTCTCAATGCAAATGCCACATGGCCTTGAAGGAGGGGGTTGGGATGTCTTTTGAGCCAATGCAATCTGCCTCACCATAGTTGTCAATTCTTCTAACTTAGTATCAATCAAATGACTTTCAAGAGAAGAAGGACTTACTTGATGTACTCCTCGAACATGTGGTGTACCTTTATCACCGAATTGTTGAGAGTTTTGGGCCATTTTGTCGATCAATGCTCGTGCATCTACTGGTGTCTTGTCCACCAATGCTCCTCCAGATGCAGCATCCACCATGCTCCTCTCCATGGGTGTGAGTCCTTCGTAGAAGTATTGGATGAGGAGTTGCTCACTGATTTGGTGATGTGGACAGCTTGCACATAACTTCTTGAATCGCTCCCAGTACTCATACATTGACTCCCCTTGTGCTTGATTGATCCCCGATATCTCCTTTCGAATGTATGTGGTCCTTGATGCTAGAAAAAATCTTTGCAAGAAAAGACGTTTCAAATCATTCCAACATGTTACATCTTCAGGTTGCAAATAATACATCCAATCTTTTGCAGCTCCATCAAGTGAGAATGGTAATGCTCTTAATTTAATTTGATCTTTAGAAACATTTCTTTGTTTTAAAGTTGAGAAAACCACATTAAATTCCTTAAGGTGTTTGTTGGGATCCTCACCAGATAAGCCATGAAAGTTTGGAAGAAGGTGAATTAATCCAGATTTCAATTCAAAGTCCGATTCGAGATTTGGGTATGCAATACAATTTGGTTGATAGTTAATATTAGGTGCAGCCAATTCTCGAATGGTTCTATTAAGTTCATTTCCATTATTTCCAGCCATTGGTTCCTCTTTTATGTTTGAATTTGAATTGATTCCAATTTCAATGTTTCCAGAAGAGAGGAATTCACCAACTGGTTGAATATTGAAACTTCCCGTAGATTGAGAATGTCTGATTCGTGCCCTAAGGCTACGTTCAATCTCAGGGTCAAGATCTAAGAGATCTTTGGGATTAGTTCGTGTCATAGATTAAATAAAAAATGAAAAGAAAGAAAGTGGACCATAGTAAAATAAAAAAATGAGATGTTTGAGTTGATGGTCCAAAAATAAGTAAAAGAAAATAAAAGAAGAAGAAGAAAAATCAGACTGGGTAAAGAAGGAAGAAAGAAAATAGGAGGAGAATAAAATGTAAAATAAAATAAATACCTCTAATTGGTTGAAATAGTTACTTGCCTCCCCGGAAACGGCGCCAATTTGAAAGAGCGCTGTTGTGGGCGCCCTCAAATGATTAGTGTAATTTGGGGTACTTAGGTGCAGCAGAGTGGCTGACCAAGGTCGCCTCTCAAAGGAGGAAGTGAATTAAAACAATTTTTAGAGGTATTCTAGAAGTAAAATAAAAGATAATAAAAACACTACTTGAAAGGATGGGGGTGGTTGTTTATAGTTTATGAATCTAGAAGAAGTTTTCTGGAAGAAGATTGTATTTTTTTTTGTTTTTAGTTTTGAAATGAAGTTTGATTAAAGTGACACAACAAAAAGATATTTGTTTAGACAATATTTAAAAGACGTAATCGATCTAACTCTACCTCTTCAATCATTTATTAATCATTATCATTTAAATTAATATTCAATTAATTTGTTAAATCCCGAACCCTACGAGAATTAACTTTACCACGAAGATTGAAGTGAATTTAACCTTAGGCTAACTTCAGAACATGCAATCGCAACACCCTGCTTTGATTGATGTTCTAAAATTAGCTTATGGTCAGTGGTAAATTAAGGCACATAACCACTCTAGAAATGAGGATTAATTGAGTTTAGGGATTATATTTGAACTCTACAAATTGATCCCGTGTGGTTTTGAATTACCGGTTAAGGTTGCGCTCTCACAGTTCACACAATTCCCGACCTCGCGTGTTTTGTGTTAACTATTCAATTTCTTGTTTAGTTTCATTTAAATTAAAAACTCAATTAATGGATCATGTTTAGTGAATTACAGTAGATCATTGATTCAAAATATATGAATGAAGAAGGTGAGAGGTCGACCGATTACTAAAAAGAACTACTCTTCCATGGGTGGTGTAGTCATCGTGGAGACGTTTAACATAAGCAACGGATTGAAAGGGTAGAACCCAATCTTGTCTCCACTCTTGATTCCAACCCAATTAAGAAGATTAAGAGAAGAAGAATAGGGATGAACACAGAAGATTATTTGAAGAAAAATTCAAGAAACAAACATGAAAGAAAAGAAATACAAAGAAGAGGTGAGAGAGGAGAGCCTTTTTGGAAGAGAGGTTTGCACAAAGGCTTACTTCTTCCAAGAGTTGTGAGGGGCTCCCAAGAGGCACCCTTTCGGCCACACCTTCCCAAAGCCTCTACCAGACCTCTCAAAGAGTTAAAATCCCCTTTAAATAGAGTTTTTGAGGGCTAGGGATACATAACTTTTTAAGTGTGAAATGAAAAACTCGGCCAAATATTTTATTCCAACTGGCACCGCCCATATGACATCCAAAAAGCGTGAATTGATCGGCCTTCTATAAGGAGGATTTGTGCCAAATCATGTCCCCGAGCTTTCCTCAAAATTTGGGATCAATACAAGCCCGTATGTAGAAGATATGGCCCAAATACATAACCTATGTCCATTCTGCCGAGTCCAGCCCACCATTGGTTTAATGGCTCATTTACTCCATCCAAATGCACTCTTTAGCTCTAGTGTCGTGAATGAAATTTGTATAAAATGAAGTTAGTAACACTGTTAAAAAATTTCAAATTCAAATAATAAATATAAAAATATTTATCTTTGAAATACTACAGTGCACTATTAAGGGTAAAACCGGAATTTTTACCAAATTTTCAAATGAATGATCAAATCCCAAATATTTTATAAATAAACATATTTAACGCAATGTGAGGAAATTATTTCATTTATTATCAATAAAATATTCAATAAAATAGTTTTTTATCAGGTACCATCCACGTTTTTCGAAAAAAGGACCAGCAAACCCCTTGGAAAAGTACTGGGTCAGATAAACCCCTTTGCATCTAAATCATCTAGCTACCTCTTGAGCTCCTACAGCTCTAGCGTTGCCATCCTGTAAAGAGGAATGGATACCAGTGCAACTTATGGAACTAGCTCGATAGAGAACTCCACCTCTCTTACTGAAAATAATCTTGAAAATTCGTCTGGGAAAAAATCCCCGAAATGATCAACCATGGGATGGAAATCTATCTAACGTGTTCCCTGGTCATCTAGATATAAATAGGCAATATGTGATGGCATCCCACTCAACCCACAATACTTGGGTCTAGCTCAGCTTTCTTGGACACCACACTCTCCCTTGAATAGAAACTATCCGCCTTATGGTGACGTAAAACTCACCCTCTGGTGATAGAAATCGACAAAGGCTTTAAATAAGGCTAGCCAATCCATTCTGAGCATGACATAAAATCATATCATCTCTAAGACATAGAGATCCAAAAATAGGTGATACCCAACAACCTCAATAGAGAACTCCTTACATTGACGCACACTTGTCGTCCTTATCCCTAACAGAGTTTCTAGCATCATGAAATCATCAATAAAGAAAACATAGAGCGCAAAGATCTCTACAATGGGAATAGATATAAAACTATGTGAAGACCTTATATAAAAGTGCGCATAAGATAAAATGGAGGTGACTAGAAAAGTACCTCTGATAGTAGATGGTTTGGTATCCTTCCCCTACTAGGTCTATTGCACTACATAAATCTGACCCATACTACGACCCTGAGACACTACACGGCTGCCCTGAGCTGACCCACCCTACTGTCACTGAGATCCTGGGGTCTGGCTACAACGTCCACCACCAAAACCTCAGCTTGAATGGCCTAACCTATTCCAATTCTCTAACTTGTGAGAAACTACTTACCCTTCTCCTAAATGTAGAGTTTGTGCAGAACCTCTCTCACTAGTTTTTGGTGGAAACTCCCCACAGTAGCACTATAGATGGCCAATCCTGCTACAAGCATGACACTCGACTAGGTGCATCAGACACTTCGGTCTCATATACCCATCTCTACCACACTAATAGAACCTCTCCTGTCAACCTGAAGAAACATTATTACTAATTATACCACTATGAGTAAACTCCATATGATGTTTCTTTCTCCCAGTCAATGTAATACAAGATCTTGTTACCGAACCGCACTAGTTCTCACCTCCAGCTTCCCATAGATTATACTCAATAATTAGAACCATATTCACGATGGAATATTCAGAAGGAACCTTGAAAATTTTCACCTATGATCAAATGTCTTACCTAATACCATCTTCAAATCTCTTAGCCCTCGATGTCTTATCACCCATCAGAATTGGTGTGAATCTCTGATGCTCAGTGAAATGGTCAGAGTATTCCATCACTTACATAACACCCTGAACCATATGCATGAACATCTGGGCTCTATCAGCCCTCAAAATCTTAGGAAAATAATATTCATAGAATACCATCATAAAATCTCCCAATGCCATGTCCCGATGGTGCTCTTTCTAAGTGATAACATCCCACCAACTCTTAGATGAATCATAAAGTATATAAGTTATGAGCTTGACCCTCATCTCAGGAGGAATCTCCAAATGATAGAAGATCGTAATCATGGACACCAACCATGACTCTATAGCCTATGGTACACCATACCCTGAATGTTTAGGCAAATTATGCTGATAGAATAATTGTGTCAGTTTTTCCATGGACGTGGTTGGTCGGGGTAATCCCTGGAAGGTGTTTATAAATATCATGAAGCCTTCACGGAAATTTTCATCCACCCCTCTGTTCAGTATAATAGTTGGTGCCACAACTAGCACATCTATAGGATACACTAGTATCCCATGGCTTACCACCTCTGGGGTATGATCATTTTCACTCTCCTAACATACAACTAGAGGTCATCATAAAGGCATTTCTCTGTAAATTTCAACACAAACACCTCAATATAATCTTATTCATCAAGGTACAAAGCTAAAGAATGAAAGAGCTAAATAGTAGAATAAAATCCTCAAAAATTCACAAATGTTGAGTACATGATGTGCAAGAACCATACATGGTGTGTACACTTAATCTCTTACATGGTTGTGTACTCCCGCTGGCCTAGGTGTGTAAACACCTCAGGTACATGACGTGTCGGGTTAACACACGACATGTCCCCTTAAAAATTCACATGGATGTGTAACTCCTCCTGGCTTGGTCATGTAAATATCCTAGGTACACGACGTGCAAGGAGGACACACAACGTGTACTCAAGTATTCCCTCCTAGCCATGTACTTTTACATGGCCTGAGCCACATGGGTTTGCCTATGAAAAACTACATGGGTGTACTTAAGGTACATGAAATTTTCTGATTGAAACTAAACAACCTATGCTTTCTCTCACATGGTTGATGAAATGGTCATATAATACACGATGTATACTAAGAGTACACAACATGTACTTGAAAAAGTTATTTTCTTCGCAAATAGAAGAACACATGGCATGTGTTCATAGGACCAAACTTTGTGTTGTATGGGTTTCCAGATAGTAAGCCTCAAAAACTTCCCAACAACCCCTTTTTTTTAAATATAAAGAAACAGTGTGCCAAATTCCTATCTGTGGGGGCCCATACTCTCCGTGAATCAAATCTTGTCATCTCCATATAACACATAAAAACACAATTTATATCCCATGGATGAAACGTGATCCACCAAATTTCGATCCAAGAGGGCCCATATTCCTCAGGGACCAAATTTTGGCATCCATACAATTCAACCATAACATGTATTAATACACCTATCATAATATCATACATATCTATCATGGTACCTATCACAACAACATGCATATCTAGCATGAAATCTATCACAACAACATACAATCTATTATGATCCTAAATTCCATGGAAAGAATGAATGGAATGTCTTTTATAACATGTTCTTATATGATGCATGACATGAAATTCCATCATCTCATCAAGATGCAACAAAATAGAACCATAATGATATCAATAATAATAGCACAAAACAAGTGTGTCACCCAATAGAGAAATTGAATAACTATAATAACTCAAAATACAAAAAATACAATTTCATTTGAGGTTATTAAGATTTTACTTATATAGGGGTAGCTAATATCAAGAAAAAATAATTACCAAATCACATTTCCTTTATATCATCTCCAAAAAGTAAATAAAACTTGGAAAGAAATGCTCTGATACCACTTTGTAATGCCCTGGATCCAGATTCCACTGAACTATTGCCCCGTACCCGGTTGTCCACATAGACCCAAGCGCATTTCCGCAAATGCTAGAGGCTGCGACTAGCAGTGAAGAACTAGGGTGTGATAATGGAAAATTTATGCCCTCATTGGTAGAGTGTAACACAATGGAATAGATAATAATAAAATAGTAGAAGCAGTAAACAATATACAAATGAAATAAATATTATAAGGCAAATAAGATAAATAACCAAACATCATTCAATACAAAAATTATGCTACATGTCACATGTTCTAGGAAAGCAGCCGAACAATTACATTGTAGTAGTACACAATATATGTCTCAAAGGCATTAAAGAAACAAAAATAGACTAGGAAGTATCGCAAGCCTCGGATCGGTCCCATGATCTATCGATCTTAAATAACATCTCAAGTACCTGTAGAAGGGAGATTTCTCTTAAAAACACCTACAACAATATAATTTGTTTGGGACCAAAATCATGACCCAAGTAGGGTGTGAGAGATAATTTTTTTAGGCAACCACCAAAGATCTATGAATATTTTTCAGTGAGCATATGTAACAAGTAGTGTACAAAAAAGCAATCAACTAGGAGGCACTCAAAAGTATACAATCCTCAAAGTCCTATTTTTTGTTTTCATTCATTATGTTCAGTTAAACTATTCAATTACAATGAATTATATAAGTATCGAGATATGGATTCAGCCCCTCAATCCACTATATCATGAATACTCAATAGATACCTCATAGGGCTATCTAAATGAAAAAAGTGAAAACTGAATCCAAGATTGTGCTTTGGCTTGGTAGATGCATCATAATTCATTCCATTTAAATATTCAACTCAAAAAATTACCCACATGAATAGATAAACCCTACTTGGAGGCATAACCAAATCCTTTCCCTCGGGCCTAATGAATCATCGCCCACAGGCATAACAAAACACCACTCACAAGAATAACAAATCCTCTCCCACAGGCATAAAAATCAATATGGGTCATGCCCGATATATCATCATTTTAGAATTATAAAAAACACATGTATATTACAATATTACATGGTTAACATATAACAACCCATGTAGGAATCATACATATCAACCAGCAAGTGAATTAAATTATCAAAAGGCTTAAAGACAAATGGCATATCATGGGGAAAAGGGTCGATCATTATTCCCAACCCCTTTAATCAAGTCAATCACAATTTATCAAAATTGAAATTACATTATAAATTTAATTCATACTTAACAACCCAATAAGGGAAAAAATTCATGCCTCATAGGCAACCTCGTTCAAACGGCCATAAAGTGTCATTCCAAGGGAACGTACCCACGAGGTGGCCCTTAACCAAACCAACGAGATCAAACACACTTAAATTAAATTACTTCATGACCTAATCATCATTAGAAAAAAAGGGTAAATTTCCATACAAGGTTACACCCTAAACATGGGAGAACGACAATACAACACATATAAACAACTCAACATTAATATAAAGGAATAATACCACCAACCTAGTCATAGTACGACTCTCCTTGTCCAACCTTAAACTCCAATTTAAAATAGAATGATGTAGATATATAAAATAATGATAAATTATCAACCTTAAATAACTTATTTGAGAGAAAAATTCATGAATAATGGATCAAGAGGAATCCAGATCTCACTGATCAGGTTCAAATGCAACTGAAGACAAAGGAATCGGGGTTCAGATGATTAATTTAGAAGAAAATAGCCTTTGGTGCTGGTGTTCATGAACCCAGATGAGCCCCTGCCTATTTTTACAAAAATGAGGCTACTTCCTAATTTAATCAATAAAAAAAGTATATGGTGTGTACTTGAGACTACACACTGTGTCCGTACAAATTCTGGCCCAACCATTATATGATCATGTACTGAGATTACATGGTGTGTAGTCTTCCATACACGACATGTACATATAAGTACATGGATTGTAGTTCCCAGTAACATTATATAACAGGCCTATAGTTATCCCCTCAACCTATTTCCCCCCATTTCCTTAAATACAAACTGAAAATAAAATATCCGTACCTCAAATAAAGAATTGGGTTCTTACAACGTCAGACACTGATGATCAGAAAATATTTATGGACATACTGGATTGGAAAAGTGGAAGTTGAAGAGTTTTTTATGAAGGGATTTTTTTGAATAAAGGCACCATTCATAGATCATCAGATAAACTGTCTAGATTCTTCTTTTTGTTAGAATGGATGAAGTGCGATTTTTGAGCTTGTACTGAGATGAGGATCATCTAATAAATTATTATTTTGTTTGAAAAGCACAAAATTTTAATTGTATATCGAAGACGAGACATAGTAAAAAAGCCTTATATAAGTAGATACATATCCAAGATATAAACTTGTGGGTTTTACTAAATGATGATTTTTGTGTAAAAGAACTCAAAAAGAAAAAAAGGAAATTCTTACAAGGAAGAAAGTTGTAAAAAACCGAAATCTCTAGAAGTTTCAAAAATTTATTCAACCAACGTTAATAAAAAATCATAATGTGACTAAGTTAGATTTAGTTATTTTTTCAAATGGGTCAACATCATATAACAAGGGAAGACAATGTTTAATTTTTTGATGTTTTGAAGCTCTAGTGAAGAAAGTACATCAAATAAACATTTTTTAAGAAAATCAATTGGATGAACTCTTTATAAGAAATCCATTAGATGGACTTATCTAATGATTTTACAATTTTTGAGTTGAGAATAATATTTAATAAAGAATACTAAAGAATCTATTCATCAGTTTAGAGATTTTTCAAATATGGTCATTGAAAAATCATTTACTGGATAGAGGATCAAGCATGCTTTGTATAACTTTTTAATCCCATAAATCAAATGATGTTGTGATATTTTATTTCAATTGGATTTTTTACATAGAAAATAATGATGGGGTTTGAGGTTACATAACATCTTAATTTAATAAAATTGAGCATGTTAAAAAACTATAGAATTTGAGAATATTCAATAAGATTCAAGAAGACTCTATAAGGGTCAATAAGAGTTGAGAGTCATCCCAATAATATTCAAATGAGATTGAAATATATATTTATTAATTTTAGTGAGTGGGAAAAGAAAAAATGGTTTCTTACCGAATCTATTTCTGGAGAACCTATAAATAAGAGTGAAAATGTACATCGTACTTGACACTATTCACACATGAAAAAATTTGAAGTGTTGCAGATATTGTGTCAGGGTTGGATTTCAATACAAAGTCAATTTTTATATTGAAAATGTTTTCTAAATATATATTTCATAAAAAAGTATCGAATATAGTTTAGTTTTTAAAATTGGAAATAAATAACCAGACATAGGAAACAGATAGGGTCTCCATGCAGAAGTTTTAATGAGGTGTTGATTTTTCTAAATATAACAGAACATGGGATTCGTGAAAGGTATAGTTTCAGAAAATGTGCCCATACAAAGGACATTGTATGTAGGCACATTGAACATAAGAACATCAGACAGAGTTTCAAGATGGTCCTTTATTGATAAATATTTCACAAAGTTACATACTTGTGTTGTGGATCAAATTTTATAACAACTAATTTTAAACTTAGAAGAGTCACTATAATCATTCCTATTTGTATATAGAAGGTGTATAATGGGAGTTGGAACAAATTTTTATTCAAATATTGTTAATATTAAATATTCATAGACCCATGAGAGTGTCCATAGAAAGAATGTAGGTTCTCACACAAAGGTAAAATATTTTAAATCATGTTTTTTTGTTTCTTACATTTTCATGCTTGAGAATTTGTTAAAAACATTACAAGGAAATAACTCTAACAAGTTATAGGGGTTATGATTCTTAAAGCTAGAAATTCATAAAAAGGAAACTGATAATTCAATATCCCCCCTCCCATATGTTTTTATATGATCCTTAGAAACTTCAAGTGGTATCAGATTAGGTTCCCCTAATAAATATTTATCATAGAAAATATCAATTCTATCAACAACAGAGATATTCCTACATTCAATGGAAAAAATTATGATGGTTGAAAAAAAAATTCTCTATCTACTATCACATGGCTTGTAATTTGTTAATGCAACTACAGTTGGGTTTCCAACAATTGAGAAAAATGCTTCCATGAATTTTTCTAACAAGAGGAACATTGATATCGATGGAAAATCTAGAAATTAAATTCTTATGTCCCTATTATAAAATGTCTATATGAAAGTTATGGGTCTCAAAATAGTAAAATTAATTTAGGATAAGCTCTAAAGTATCCTCAAGGGTAACTCTAAAGTGAATGTGGAAAAGTTAAAAAATATGGAGAATAAAGTTCAAATATTTCATAATGGGAGATAAAGAAACTATTGATGAATACTTATCAAGATTGAATGAAGTATTTTTCAATATTAGAGGCTTCATAGATGTTTTAGAAGATTAAACAATTATAAATAAATTCATGTGAAACTTACTATACATATTTGGTTCTAAAATGTTTTCTTTAAAATATTAATAATATTTCTCTCTTGATGAATTGAATAACCTTCCTATTTCCCATGAAATGAGAAAAGATCAACATTCAAAAAATATCAATGATGAAATAGATTTTACAGTTATTATGAGAGAGATAAAAATTCATGATGATGAAGATGTTGATATTAGTGATTATAAAGATATGGAAGATGATGAGATGAATGAAAAAATTATGCCACTTATCTCTAATAATTAACGAAGAAGAAGAGTAAAGTATGGAGGAAAACTTCCTCCAAATTTTTTTGAGTGTAGTGGAATTAGGTAGTTTTTTATGAACTTCCCCAAGAATAAAGTTTGTGAATTTTAAGATCATTATGAAGAAAATACTTGATCAAATAAGTAAAATAGAACTTCTAAGTAAAAAAATAAATACACTGGTGGAAAGATAAAGTTCACTAAAAATAGAAGAAGTATGTTGAGAAATAAATTTGAATATGATTTAGATATGATTGATTCATCAGAAAATGAATGTTTATAGAGAATCATAACCGTCTTTTCAAATGTAAAGAAAAAATGAATATATGTAAAATAGTGAAGAATAATAAGGAGGCGAGTAATCTTATATATAATATCAACTTAGATCAGAACCCATTGAATGTCTTGAGTAAAACTAAACTCTTAAGAAATAAATTATAATAATGAATAAATAAGGGGGAAAATATTCTGAAAGAAGAAAATATATACTTAAGAATTAAGACAAGTACATCTAGGGAATCTTAATATACAAGATAAAAATTTCTAACTAATGAAGGATTGTAGAATATTCCAATATAAAATTAGTATCCAAGGAAGATGAAGTTAAAAAAACTAAATCAACACTTCTTGAGGTTGAAACCGAGTTAAGAAATATGAAAGAAAATTTTATCAAGGCTTTATAAGTAAAGGATGAATCAACTAAAGCTGTAGAAAAATATCTCTCCAAGAATCATGTGAAATCCTCACCCACTAAACATAAAAATTCATCTGATTTGACAAAAATTTCTAGTGCTGAGAAAAATGTTGGGAAATATTATATTGAAAAGAGATGTTAGAGATGTATCACATCAAGAAAAGTTGAAAATTCCCTCTATAAGAAATATTTCCAATGCCAATATAAAGGAAGAGCATAAAGATGTTATGAACCCCAAAAAAAAATTCTCTAGAGAAAAATATTACTTCTATATAAAACAAATATTTAATGGTTTTTTCTAGTGCTATTTAATATATGGGTGAAAAGCTTAAAATTATTGGCATTACATGTGTCTTCCTATAAAGATCCGTTAATAATGTGGGAGAATTGGTGGAAAAGGAATGGGTAACTTTCCCAATCAATGGAAAGTTAGAAAAGTGAAATCTCAGGATGTTAAATAACTTCCAACATTAAAAAATTTACTATTTATGTAAAGTTTGTGGAAGATGTGACAAGATTATTCATAATGATGATGAATGTATGACAACTCTTAATGGGAAACTTTTTTATACTATAAAATATAAGGAGGTAAGAAATATTAAAGTTATAGAAATAACATTTTTTGTTGAGACAATACTCAAGGAAAGTAAAAAATGAACAAACCATGGATTCTTAATGGTGGATGTTCTTCACACATTATAGTAGATATAAAAATCTTGAAATATGTTGAAAACAATGATAGAGGAGAAGTTACTTTCATAAATAATAGTTCCATAAAAATCCAAGGAATATGAACTAGTGATATAGAACCTCAGAAACTAAAATCTAAAGAAGTTCTATATGTTGATGGGCTCAAGAACAACCTTCTCATTGTGATAAAACATTATGAGGTTGGAAAATAATTTATATTACAAAAATATTCATACATCATCAGAATTGTAGATTATGGAAAAAAATTTACAATATGAAAAAGAACCAGTGAAAATCTCTTTCAGATTAGAGAAACTAATAACTCATGTTACTAGAGTGTAGAAGATGAGAACAAGTTGTGGCATCACTAACTTGGGAATATAGGGTAGAAATGTATGAAAAAAAATTCTAGAGTTGACACTATATGGAATCATCCAAATTTCAAAACAAAAGAAGATAATGTTTTTATTACATGTCAGAAAGGGAAGATGGTTGGTAAAATCCTTAATAAGTCAAGATTCAATCTACTAGACCTATTTAGATTAATCATTCAAATATTTTTAGGTCGATGAGACATCAATAAACCAAAGGAGTTTTTACATTATCATTTTTATTGATGATTTCACTCGGATAACCAATATCATGTTTTTTAAACAAAATTAAGAATAGGTAAAAATGTTCAAATGTTTTAGAAGATATATTGAGATAGAAATAGGGGTTCATATAAATAATTTGAGAACTGATAATGGTGCATAATTCACATTCAATTGTTTTGAATATTATCTATAAAATCATGTAATTAAAAATTAATATTGTGCTCCAAACACCCTTAAAAAATTTGTATCAAAAAGGAAAAATATAATTTAGGTTTAAGTGGTAAGAATCATGTTTAAAGAGTAAAAACATTAAAAGTTTTACTAGAGATAATATATAAGTACTACGACACATGTGAAAAAATAATGTTTTTTAAGGTTGTAATCTAACAAGACTTCTTATGAAATGTTGTATTAAAAATAACCTTCATTAAAATATTTCAAGGTTCTTGGTAGTCCTTATTTACTAAAAATAAAAAATCTAGGTCATGGGAAATTTTATGAGAAAGATGAAAAAGGAATTGTCATGGGATATTCAACCAATGATAGAAGTTATAATTTTTAGAGGAAAAATTTATAAAATTCTGTTGATTCCTATAAAGTTAAAGTTATTAAAAATCCATCTTTCTTAACAAATTTTGTTAAAAATTTTGTAGAAGAAAAATAAAATATTTCCATTGATGACAATGATCCACAACAAGGGAATGTAGAATTAGAAGATTCATTTGATGGGGAAAGTAATGTTGGGAGAAAAAATTTTAAATTTTATACTTATATAAATAGGTTGGAACTAAAAATAATATTTGGAATTAGGAAGCCCTGATTTAGATAATAATAATAGTGAGATTAAAAAATCAGATATCACTCATCACATAGATTGAGGTAGAATTAGTTTTAGAAGTAGTTAAACATAAATAATGGGTTAATTATTTGAATAAGGACCTTGATCAAATTGTGAAAAATGAAACATGGGAAATTTTTCCATGTTCAATAAAAAATAATATGATTTGAAAAAAGTTGGATTATATAAACAAGTTAAATGATTGTGGATAAATTTTGATAAATAAATCTCAACTTATTTACAAAATCTATTATGTGGATTTTGGAAAAACTTTTTCCCTCATTCCAAGATGATAAAATACAATAATGTTATTAGTTGTGGATGAAAAACATTGTCATAAAGTTTATCAGATGGATGTAAAGCTAGATTTAATAAATGGATAGATTGTATATGAATTTTATTTTAATGTCTTGGATTTTATGTGTATTATTTTTAAATACTATATTGAATTATTTTGAGACTGGGCATTGTGACGGTGTGTGATTCCAAGTCCCAGAGTGTCTAGAATAAATGTTTGAAATAAATTAAACTTTTAAATATCATATGCAAGAATATTTTTTGAAAAAGTGGAATAAATTTTAAATGGGTTCCTATATTAGAAATATGAGGGCACTGTTACATTTAAAGAAGTGGAATAACCTTAGGTGAGGCCTAACGTTGACCAGTGCTGGTTTCCTGATGAAGTTAGTTTTTAGATGTTTAAAGAAATAAAATAAACAAAAATATTTATTTTATTTATTTTGGGTCAACGTAGTGATGAGAGATTTTAAATAATCTATTAAAAATAATCTCCATGGTTAGCTGCATAACCCTAAAATTATCTAAAGGAATGTATAGGAGACCCCTTATAGAGACCTCTCAACAACGAACGTCGATGAATCAACCATTAATGAATCATGGCACCAACGAAGTTAGAGGATCTCATTAACGATGGCAGCACAATCACTATTCCTCATCGATCGATCATAACCTGAGTTAGTGGTCGTAATTTCAATTGTGTTCTTCCATGTTCTTGGATTTAAATTATGAACACAGATCAAACCATGAATAGGTTGACCCATGGTTCGATCATTCTTACAGGATGGTTGTTTTTTGAGTTTTTTTTTCTAAGGTTGATTCATATTTGTTTTTTATGCTTGATCCTTCTAACAAGAGTGGATCAATTCCGTAAAGAACAATGATGGAGGTTCATTCCTTGATTTGTTTAATAATTTCTTCTCCTGACCTAGTGTGTTCTTCATGTTCTTCATGGGGCTATAAACAATGGATTGTTGTGCATCTGTCTCACAGCGCAATGATCCCGAATCCTAAATCTGACATCATTATGACCCAATGGAGGTGTGATGATGATAGAGGCAGATAAATCGACTCAGTTCGGGAGAAATCATTCTTTAATGGTTCTTCGTGAGGATGGGTCAAAACATGTTTTTGGGTCTGATCAGAGCTCCAAACCCAACAGACTTAATCTTGCGGTATTGAAACGATCTAGAATCATGAATTTGATAGTGATTGGATGGTCAGATAGAGAAATATATTTTCAACCGATGCATTAGACAAATAAAAATGTTTTCTAGAAAAATGTAATGGACACGACATGTTCTATGAAGATCACAATGTGTGGGACTAGCTTGGTAGAGGTTATGGTTCTACGCGACAGAAAGAAATGATATAGTGTGTGATATGTGTCACACAACATGCGGTTCCTTACACGGGACTCAGCATGTATCTTAGACGATACACCGAAATGGGGTGGAGTACATGACATGTAATCCACCACACGACTAGACCAGACTTGTTACATGGGTTACCCTGTGTACTGGTACATGGGTTGGAAGACACAAGTTGAAGCCATGTAAAGGCACATGGACAATGATCAAAGAGAGACCCCCAGATAGTAGGGCACAACGTGTTACTCTTCTACATTTAGTCCATATCTTTTATACATGACATGCACTTTTTAACATAGGACATGGTACACAGGAAGTACCCAGGTTCAGACGACACGACATGTGACACCTCTACATGTTGTGTAATTTATTGTACATGTCTTGATCTCCTTTTCCACCATTCCTTGGACATGTGTCATTGGGGTTAGTTCCCTTTTTTCCATTCCCTTGAAGGTTAGGTATCATTTCCATTCACAAGAGTATGATGGCTTCAGTAGGACTTTCTAGATAGAGTTATAATCCCTTCCAGATGCCCGGAGCGAGATCCTCTACCCATTCTTGGCCCTAGGTAGAGTCAGGTATTGAAGTGACCAGTCCTACTAGACACTAATCCTCTACATAGTAGGTGAATCCAAATGAGTCGTGGTATACGTCAATGCCCTAAAAGTGATCATCATTCGTGTATCGTGATCTTTCACCATGTAGGAGTGAGTTCTCTCAGAATGAGTGTATATATTCTATCTTCAGATCTATCATTGAATATCTCTCTATCTTATGAAACTTCCCTCTGAATGTACTTATTGGACATACGTCATCAGATCTATTAGACTCATGGAGTGAGTTATCCCAGATGAGTTCATCATGGGATCTTCAAACTGAATCCCTATAATGGGTATGCAATCATTGTGACTTATCTATTGACTACGGGTCTAGGTTTTGAGTATATCTAGATATGTTTATCTTGTTATATGTTCTATAGACACATAATATGTAGATTTGACTATAACATTACTTTTTGTAATTCTTTGTGGTTTTAGGTGTCCTCTACTGAGTATTGTTATACTCAGCCCTACAAGGGCTTTTCCTACACGTGTCATGTATTATGCGGACAAGCGGTCTTTTGATGGATTCCAGGGTGGACTAGGACCAGATCAAGCTTTGTGACATTCCTTATAGGTTGAGGTGTTCCTATGAATACAAGCAGCAATCCTAGTAAATTTTTCTTTCCTAAAGGTTGGACTTTGTAGTTTGTATACTTTTTCTTTTGGCGGGCTTTTATTTTGATCTAGTTTACTTTATGTTCTACTATATTGTTTAGGTTTAGTTGTATGCATGCATTTTTGTCCCTTAGTGATTTTTTTACATTTTATCATTTTTTTTCTTGGAGATGTGTGTGTTTGTACAGGTACTTAAGCAATACCTCTCATGTTAGTGATATGCCTACTCGGTCCTAGTCACCAACCCCGTTCCTATTGGAGGCGGGCTTGGGGAGTCATAACACGGGCCCCACTAGGATGGTCCCAGACATTTACATTGATATACACTTGGTTTTCTACTTGATAAAGATGGAAAAAAAGTTTTTTATGTTGAATAAATGCATGTATGGGTTAAAAAAATCTCAATGTGCCTGTTACTCCAAACATGACATTTTTTTGAAAAAGTATAATTTTTCTAAATATAATTTTTATAGGGAATTGTATTTAAAATATATTGACTCAGGTAACCTAATTGTAATTTTTTATATAGATGATATGATTTTTTTTATATAGGGAAAATTTTTGTATAGAACTTTCTAAAGAAATGACGAAGAATTTTGAGATGTCACTTCGAGGAGAATTAACTGTCTTCCTTGGTTTAAAAATTTAGAAAATATAAATATAAATTTTCCTATATTAAGAAAATTATAAATTTTAATTATTATAAAATTTTTACATGGAAGATTCAAAATAAGTTTCTACTCTAGTTTCTGTGAGAACACAGTTGAGTAAAGATGAATTCTGAGAAAGTTTTAATAAGAAATATTTTCAATTGATGATAAGAATTTTTCATTACCTTATACCTTCAAGACCTGATATTGTTTATGTTTTGAATTTGTGTAAAATATATTAGAGTGATCTAAAATAATCTCATATGTTGGAAGAAAATATAATTATAAGATATATCAAAGGAACAACATCACATGGAATTCTATACAAAATAAGAATTGATTTAAACTCTCATGGTTATATTGATACTAGCTGGGATAGAGATTGAAATGGAAAAAAGAAACCTTATAAGAGACATTTTTCCTATTATAATGTTGTGTGAGCTAGCATAATAAAAAATCATAGTTCAGTAACTTTGAGCACATCTAAATTAGATTATGTTGCTACTACCCAGGCATGTATTCAAATGATGTGGATACAAGTTTAGCTGGAATATAACACCCCGAGATTTAAAAGAACAAAATTATATTTGATAACATAAAGGAAATGAAACACAATTTTCAGCTTACATTACAAATAACACTCTATTTAGTTTTTGTTACATGAAACCTCGAGATTTTTATGTTCGCTAGCGTATTCAACACGCAACATCGCACTTAAAAAACCCAGGATATATAATACCATTATAACCTAGCCATTGTAATAGAGGATCTTAATAGGATTAACCGAACTATGAAAATATGGTTTACATATATTCTACAGTAACCAATTAATTATAAGTGAAAATAAAATCCATTGGAAAATAAAAGGAAAACTTTTTCTGAATAAACTTTTTTAATACGCACAAATGTGTTTTATGCCTATAAATTTAACAAGTCACTCTTGCCAGATTATATTAATGATATATATATATATATATTATCTATTCAATATAATATTTATTTTTAATCCTATGTTTTTCTAGAAATGTAATAGAAAATAAATATAAATTTATTCTTAAAACTACATTTTTTTCAAAAAAAAAATTTTGTTACCTTTTTATGGTGCACCTATATTAAGACTAATTTTTCAAAATTTTATAAATTTTATTTGAAAAAACTTAATTCATTTTCTAAATATGAATATTAAATTTTAATTTGGGTAATTTTTTAGAATTTTATATAAAGAATTACATTTTGATGAATATTGAATAATACTAAATTTTAATTGAAAATTATCTTTTCAATTATTTAATTTTTAAAATAAAATTATATTTTAAATTTTTTGTAATGTTTACTTTGTTCAATTATATATCAATTAAACCAATTTATATCATTGGGATCAATTTAATATTGAATTTGGATATAAAAAATTTCAAACATTTGAACATTTTTTCTTCAAAACCCAGATTTCTCATTGCATTTGTGGGATTAATTTTAAATTAAAATTTCCCACTTCTATGAATTAAATTTGTAAAAATTAATTTCATATTTTGAATCACAATAATTTTTAATTTATAATATGTTCAACTTAATTTTTGACCAAGATTAATAGTTAATGTAGTAAAAATAATTACAACGGTTATGGTAAAAATGGGTTAACCAAGCATTAAACTAGAATGATTAAAGTAAAAATAAACTAAAATATTATTATAATTTTATATAATGAATTTATTTATACCTTGGACATGAAATCATATAAAATATATCAATTATTTTCCATTTTCCTTCGAATATCACCGATATAATATGTCAAATAAAGAAAAATAAAAAAAAGATATCTTTCTTACTTTTAATAACTATAAAGCTTTATGATAGATACTGTAACATCCCAACCCAGCTCACCCCTGAACCGATGGTTGGACCGGTCGCCACATGACCTCAAGGGTGTCTCCCCATACTCTAGAGGCTACTGACTAGCCGCGAGGGTCTAAGGATAGTCCGTGGGGAGACTATACCATCTTATCAAAGTTGTACAATGGTATATCAGAGTAAAAAAACAATCAATAGTATAAGTAGTAACACATAATTGAAAAAACAACAGAAGACAAATAATACTCATTTTATAAAAGTGGTGAATGCCAATTATACAATAGATGAATGCATGATATGTTATGGATACGTAATTTAAAGCAATAAACAATATAACATGCTTTACACATCATATAAAATAAAAATAAAAGACAATGGCCTTTCAACTCGAGCATCCCGAGCTCCTGCTCGGTCCTCTGCTCCAATCTCCCGTGTATTTACTAATAGCACAATCCTGCAACTAAATAGAATCTACTTGGGTACCCCAGTGCAATGGTGGCCTGAGTAGGGTGTGGGATATAAATATCAGTAGGCAGGGACCACTAGTGTCTACCCCAAATCTAGATATTCAATAAATAATTTAAACAGTGAAATCATGCATAATTAAAGTAAGCAGTACAATGTAAATATATACCCAAGTACCTGCTTCAGCTCTCAGTTGGTGTCTGAACCTGCATTATACATTTGTCATGTAAACCCAATAGTCATCACACATTCATTTTTATTTATCATTTATTCAAACCTCAATAAATTACATAATTCTCGAGATCCGGACTAAGCCCGACATCCCCTGTATAATTCACTCAACATAGATGTCTCTAAAGACTACATAAGTAATCAAAGTAAATACTGAATCCTTGATTGTTCTTTGGCTTGGATAACACATCATAAGACATTCTATTTAATATTTCATATAAAAAGTCTGATCTCATCCACCAGAAATAGTGATTCGCACCTAGGTCTATCTACTAAGAGTGATTCACCCAATTCGGTGATAAGTCTGAACCCTTTGTCATGTTCAATCCAAAAATCATTATGTGACAACCGTTTTCATTAACCATTTAACTCATTTCATGTACAACCAATTAGACTCACAGTCCAATTTCAATTAATGGGTGTAAAACATTATTTCCAGCACCCCTGTGAGTATTTGGAGTGTCAGTCCTTGTCTCACATCCCATGGGTATTTGGAGCATCAATCCTTGTCCCATAAAAGAATGTTTGCAAGAAATATGGGTGTATAATGCCAATTTTAGCACCCCATGAGTATTTGGAGCATCAGTCCCTGTCTCACAACCCATTTATCAATCATACATATATATTTATCATTGGTGTGTAATGTCATGTATAACACCCCAAAACCATCCATTATTTAATTCATAAAATAATTAATCCAATTCGTTAATTAATTTAACAACTAATTAACAACATAAACGGACCGTTAAATAAGTAAGAAAATTAATTAACCATTAAACATCTCAATAGTTAATAAATAATTAACAGTTAATTATTCTTAACAAGACAACTAAATAATTAAATCAACATTTAATTATCCAAATTCTTTAACAAGTATGAACATGTTCACTCAAACAGTGATTCATCCAGGACATTAACAATTTATATGCACATCATAATCATCTCAAAAACACGCTAAACAAGGCCCATATATTTAGCAACCTTCTCACACATCATATCATGTATTTAAACAACTCTATCAAAGACAAGTTAATGCATGGAAAACAAACACGCATAAAAAGGTACCCTTGGCCAACAGTCATAACAAACAAACAATTCACAATATTAATTTAATTCATGAAAATTAATTAATTCAATAATTAATTAATTAAATCTTATCTCTTTAACCAGTCATCAATTAATTAACCATTAACCATTTAACATGTAATAATTAATCCATCCATTAATTATTTCCAGTTTCCAATTTATATTTGAAACATGTTAAATATTCAATCTTTTTAATAAATAGTTAAAGCCGCGATGTTATTCCAACTCATGAATTAATAATTAATTCTACAATTAATTACCCTATTACCCATTCTTCCCCATTGAAATCATTTAACTGTTTAATCATATCACTTTAACCAAATTATCAAAACTTTCTTAAAATCAACACATGTTCAAGTCATCATTTATCTCATGTGGGAGACATCATTTAATAACATCAAAAGTGTTATGCATCGACTTATCATAAATCAGCTCCGGTAAGAAGACATATGAAAAGAAAAACTACAACAAGCATGATATGGCCTTACCACTAACCAACAACTTATCTTTAATCATTATTTCAAGAAAACATAGCAGTTCCATAATCAAGGAAACACACATTCTCAATTTTTTTAAAGAAGCTATAATTATTAAATAAAGTGATAGAGATTTGGGACCCTACCTCAGGGTGACATCATTTAAATTATGCAATAAATTAATGCACTTGGTGGTAATTAGTTGCAAATGGCACACAGTTGCACATGCACCACCTTTATATATATATATATATATATATATATATATTCACGCGCACGTGCCCAGAAACAAAAATAAAAAAAACACCAAAACAACTTCAGAAGACCAGAACCAATGAAGCAAGGTCTACACACCTACTGCTAGATACCAGTGACTCAGATAAAATATTAGAATACTATTTAAGTGGTGTGAAACCAAACAACAATATAATTCATTACCTCTGAACAATGTCAACTAACCGAATCAGCCCGAACCACCTCGCCTTGGGTAGAGGTTTCCATATCATGGACTAGGGAATCTCGAGAACCTCGTTGCACAACCCTAGAACTGAAGAACACCAAAAATTCGGGATACAACAAAAACCCTAAATTCGGCCATACCTAAATGGGTACCGAAACAATATCAAACCAAATAAGAGATTATGGGGAACATCATAGGATATTTGACCTTGAAAATTCAGATTAAATAAAAGGAATAATTCGAAGAAAAAAATGCTTGTGGATGAAGGACCCGGAAAAGGGGGCGTTGCGCGATGTAGGGGAGGCTTCCTGGGGGTGTCGTGCTACTACAAGGGGTCATCCGGGGGGTTTTTCATTACTGGAGGTCCAAAAGAGGAGGGCCACAATGAGGAAGAGGATATAGAAGCTCCTGCATCACACCTCTTATCGGAGAATATCTTGGTGGGGGTCGCACGTCTTAGGAGAAGAAGAAGGTCACGCCCCTCCCTTCTTTTCTAACACTAATACTACCCATAACATATTTATAAATATACATTAATAGTTATAATAATAAACATAATAATAATAGTACCATTAATATTATTATTATTATAACCGTCTCTTTAAAAAAAACTTCCTCATTAAAGATAAAAAAAAGTTTCTTTGATTAAATCCAAAACCCCCAATTAATCCTTCTTAAAATGAAACATTTTTTTTGAGAAATTCAAGCTCCCCTTACTACTAAATTAAATTAAAATCTCTTTTACTTCAAAGTATTAAAAATAATTCTTTTCCCACAATTAGTTAAATTCATTTTCCTTGAATTTAATTAATTAACACACTAACAATAATAATTATATCCTCATTATTATTATTATTATTATTAAAACTTTAATTTTTTTCAATTCCAACCAAAACTCCCCAATTCATTACTATTATTATTTATAATAAGAATAAAAACCAAAAATATCAATAATTAAAACACTCATAAAACCATAATAATAATAATATCATTATTATTTCTAAAACCATTGATATATCCCAACACCTCTATTTAATAACAACGCTCCTTCATTAAATCCAAAACTCCTTAATTAAGTGAGTGTTTCTTTGAGAAGATCAAAATCCACAATAAATTATTTTAACATTTATTTAATTAAAAAAACAATAAAAATAATAATAACACCATCATTATTATTACTCCAACTTTCATTTAATTAAAACCAAAACCCCCAATTTATTACAATACCATTAATATGATTTTAATGATAAAAACTCTAACCCATAACCTCCATTTAATAATAAATGATCCTTTATTAATTATGAAACTCTTTATTTAATTTAAATGGTTCTTCGATAAAACCAAAATCCACATCGATTTTTCAACAATCATTTAATCAATTCTTTATCATTCACTTTATTAAACAACCACAATAAAAGTAATAATAACTTCATTATTATTATTTTTAAAAAATTCTTTTAATTAATCACAATCTCTCATATAATCTTATTTAATTAAAATAAATAATTTATTAAATAGGGTAAACTGCACGGGTTGGTCCACAACCATGTGATACTGGTGAAGATCCATTAAAGTGGACTTTTCTGGATCTAGTTCTCCCGAGATTCATTGAAACACCTGCTAGAAAATATCGGGTAATTATGCAAGTCCAAAAACAAAACTTTTAGGTGTTCCAACACTCAGAATAAAATTCCAGAGATCGGTTTAAAAACTAAACCTTCGATAAACCTAAAAAAAATTCAAAAACCCTAATATTTTAACCCAGTTAAAAAACAAGGGACTTTACAATCTACCCACCTTAAAAACATCTCATCCCCGGGAAGCTGTCGAGAAACACTACTAAAACAACTGACGTGCTAAGGTCATTTAATCTTGTTATAGATGACATGTTTCATTCCCAATGCCAAATTCACCTCTAACCCTTCACAAGCCTAATGGCTAAGCCTTTAAAACTAGATCCAGAGCTCACTTTATAGCATAAACATCAGAACAAAACTTATATCTGAGGCCATTATAGGGACCTTGTCAACAAAAATAGTTGAATCTCGATCAACCAACAAAACTGGTTATGCGTTCTTCCCTCGAAATACATCGTGGACCCAAAATCCACATTCACCCTTTATTTGATGACATACCTTAAATACTATTCTAAAACAATATGCATGTATAACGAAGTCCTTACTCGACCTTTGGTGAAATTTCCAAGTTAAGCCATCTCAAGGCTATTATAAAAACCATCGTTCCCGAATACAAATAAAGGAGTATCCCTATGAAACCACACATCCCATGAACTACCTTGATAATAACCACTCATCAATCACAACAATATTTAAATTGTAGAGTAGCATAAGACCCATGCTATCTTAGTTTATCTATGACAAGATCAAGATATGGGACATGCTCATTGTTTTTATAAGAGTGCGCTAAGAGAAAACAAATATCATTAAGAAGATCAGTCGAACAACTACCAGATAAATCTATTCAAAAATATCGGCGTCACCTGTCGACACGTTTACCAAAAATGATGCGACACTACCCACCTTAGAATTTTCCATGATGTCACAAGAAATGATCATCCACTCACTGACACACTATTTTAGAACACATTAACGCATTCATGTGACATTCCTCGAACCACGATCACCATGTCAAACATTAATAATAAAATCCATAACATAAACCTATTAGTGTTCCATAACAGCCGAGTCCCAAGAAGTCCTCCCAAGTAGTGGGACAAACTTACTTTAAAGTCTTAAAACACTCTAAGGGTACTACCTACCACAGGTTAGCCCCTTACGAAACATAAACCTTAATCCTGTCTCCTGGTCACACAAAACTGAAATCAAAATATTCAAAAACCGCATTTTCATTTTATTCATTTTAATTAACTCATTTGAACCTATCAAAATTAGAATGAATTTGAACACACTCAAGTAATTTTTTCATAAAAATTAATTTGGATCTCAAAACAATCCCTTACGGGAAAAAATAGGCATGCTATCACAAACATCCTCTTTAATCATTTAACATTCATCATTACTCTAATTTAAAGAGGCAATTTATCATCTAAATTCCTTTTACCAAGAAGGTGACCCCCTAGGGTTCTATTTATTCAATCCAGGTTCTTCAAAAAGCAACCTAACAACATTTCATTTCAATAAAAACTTAGTAGTTTTACATTTATAAACATTTTCAAAAATATTATGGTCATATAAGATTCAAACACATGGGTGGCCATCAACCGATCAATAAGGCTCCCATAAACCTTGTTGCTGTAATTTGGCTCCCATTTATCACAATCAACAGTCATTTAACATTTTAATTTTAGCATCCCTTTCATATATCAAAACATATCTAGCTTGTTATCATAAGTAGTAACACAAAATCATGCTATAACACAAAATCATGGAACAACCACAAAACATGCTAATAATTGAGGCAGTATGGAATATAATCACTCAAGCATGTTAAATCTATCACCGAAACATGGTATCTAAAGAGGAATGATAAAGTAGATCAAAACATGGCATTGTACCCAAGGCACACAATCCAAATTAACTAGCATCCAACTAATGCATCTACATGGCATGTTACATGCATGGAATGTGTATCTCTACATGCTTAAGATAATGCATGTATGAAACTTCCTTTCCCTTTTAGGCCAAGATAATTTTTTTTCTTTCAAAATTCTCAAAATCAATAAGCATCGGAAAATCCACCAGTCACTCAAGGTGAAATCATATCAATCGTAACCTCAAATACTGAAAACATCAATTCCCATCCCAGTACACTCAGTCATTTCCCGTACATGGGGTGATTAGTCCCAAGCACAACTATTAACCCAAGCACTAACACGTTCCTAGTATCCTATCTACCAACCCATATAGAAAGACAAAAGGAAAAGAACCCTATAATACCACTTTGTAACATCCTGACCCAGCTCACCCCTAAACCTATCACGAACCAACCCGGGTCAACCCTGAACTAGTCACTCAACCCAGCCCACGACATGGCCTAAGGGGCCTTCCCGATCCCCACAGGATGGAAACTAGTGCCGGTTATCAAAACTAATCAAGAGTGAATGATTTGGCCCATAAATGAAAGACAAATAAAGCATCATAAAAATATAGAATAATGCAAGGTAAATAAATGACACTAAAAATGAATAACAACCAAAAAATAGTAAACTAACATGACCACGACCAAAACTCATCACGACTCTAAGAGTCACTCGCCAGTCCACAACCAACTCTCACCCGCAGTGATCAAGCTCGAGTCAAACCTGCAACAAAACTAAAAATAGGAAAACACTATAGGTGTGAGTATTAAAACTCAATAGGTGTGCCCAATAAACTATTCCCAATGCACTACCTTTAAATAATTAAATTTACTAATTACAGGTTTGAACTAAATTATAAAAAATATAGGTTTCCACACACACACACTTCCATTTCTAAGACAAGTAATAGTTCATTGCCATTTTTAATTTTAAAACAAGTTTAATGTTTGAAAGGAATATGTGCATTTAATTTTAAAACATTTCTATAAACAAGTTAGAAATTCAAATTTCAGTTGTTAGTCAAAGGGAAAACCACACACAACATATAACACACACTAAGGGAAATAGAAAAAAGTAGCACATAGGGGACAACAACCGAACTAGACCTCTCAATCGTCCGCCACATAAAAATAAACACTAAATAAAACATGTGTCGAACCTAGGAGCTCGTGAACAATCTAGAACATACCATACATGTGGCTCATCCTGAAGGCATGCCTACTCTCGACGACGTCATAAAGCATAAACGCCTGGTGTTTCCCTACATGGCCTAATCAAGGGGCCCAATCCTTTATCAGAGTATAATCCGTACTAAGTGCCACTAGCCATTTCATAATATAAACTAGTGAGGCAATCGTTCTCAAAAAATTCACTCACTATGCCAGGTTCCCATGTCAACACATAAAATAAATAGGAATGGGGTTAGTCAAAAAAGTCAATCAAGTAGCACAAACATCACATATAACTCATGCAGTCAACATAGACCAAAGATCACCCTTTAGTCACACCGAAGAGAGTTTTTCAAAATAATTTATTTTATTAAAGCGCCAAATAGGCCTTCACCAATTTTAATGAAAATTCTCATTTTTCAAGAGAACCAAAACACTTTCTCATGCTTCAAAAGAAATCATTTATCAATAAACCAGAACTACATTTGAAATTCCGTGAATTATGTTTAAAGGCCAAATGGGAATTCATTCACTACTGGGTGTCCATTCATCAAGAAAATATTTCAAGTGTTGTGTATAAAATAAAGGGCTCTTTTTACACCAAATAATCATTTAAAATTTAATTATCTTATATTATTTCTCATTTATTAAAATTAATAAAATATCAAGAAATTAATAAATTCTGAATTTAAAGGCGAGTGTAGTGGGGGACCTACCTCGGATCGCTGTCCAAACACAATGGTGTGTCACGCCTCGCACAGATGCACAAACACACACTAGTCGGCGACCGCAGTATCCCGGGATTTCCTCACTAACACGCGCTGCAACAAATGCACAACAACTAAAAACCCATAACCACCGACTTAAGACAATCCAAATGAACAAATGGTGTAAAAACCACCTCGATATGTTTTCAAATCATACTTCACACCATTTACATTATTTCCTAAAACACTTTAAAATATATATAACAGTTTTCAAAGAGAAACCCACAGCTTGGGACACCCAAAACCTATTCAAAACCCCTCCTTATAATTAAACACACACTCGCAACACAGCGAATCAAAATGCACACCACTTTCATAGTTAAAATAAAAAATTACACAACTTAATAAAAATACTCTACATGTCAAAAATCCATTTTTAAACCAAGTGCACCTCAAAATATTTCCAATACATAATCTGAACCCCATATAATATTTAATAAACTAGTTAAAATTTTATAAAACAATTTTAAATAACACTGTATGGTTTTTACGTCAAAATTCACCCAGAAACCCTCTCCTTAAGCCCAACCTCAAACCAAGACATTCAAATTGTGATTTTCAGCAGTTTCTTAATTTAATAATTTATTTAAAACTGTAAACTACATGTAGGACATACAACGAAAAACTTTTCACATGCATAATATACCAACTTTGATATGGAAAATTTATTTTCAACTAATTACAAATAAAATACATTATCCTAGAAATTTCATGTCACTAATTAATTATCACAAGCAAAGCGCAATACATGAAACAAGTGAATATTAACACTAAAAAATCGTTCAAAAGTGGAAACTCACCTCAATCGATGTAGAACATCCCAAAAATGGTGTGAAACACTACTCGCACCTCGACCGCACCAGTGAGGAACCTAAAAAACCCTAAACAACAACCTCATACCATTAATTTGGGAATTAAACCCTAATATATAAAATTTGGATAAAAATAAAACTCCCCTAAGGGAGGAAGGGAGTCTACCAGAGAGGATAGGGGGCTACTGGCCGCGTTGGGAAGGAGCCTGGAGGGTGGCTGGCAGCCAGATTGTGATAGGGAAAGGTTGGCGCTGGAGAGGGGGCAAGGCAGAGGCGGTATGGAGGCATGAGGAGGCTAGCTGGTCAGCTTGGTGACGAATCGTGGAAGGTAGAAGGAGGCGGGGCTTCAGGAGGTGAGGCGAGGGCCTCGGTGCGGCGGGGTTGGCCGTTAGACAGGGCAGAGGGAGAAGGACAGAAGCCGAAGGGCTAGGGTATGGCATGGCCAGGGATGTTGAGGGCCTCGATTGAAGGGATGAAGGGCAAGCACGAGGGGTAAGATAGGGGAAGCAAGGGGCGGAGGCAACAGTGAGCGTCGAGGTAGGGTTGGGATGTGGCGATGCAGGGACTGGCTGGCGGAGGGCCGGAGTGCAGAGGCGGCTGGGCACAACGCATGCGAGGGAGGGTGCTGGCATAGGAGAAGGGGGAGAACCTAAGGATGGCGTGAGGGAAATCTTCTGGAGCGCAGGGAGGCCAGGGACGACCTAAGTGCGGCGCACAACGGGAAGGTTGGGGGGCCAAGGGTTTCTGATTAGTTTTTTTTTCATTTTAATAATATAACAATAGTAATAATAATAAAACAAATAATAATAATAATAGCAATAATAATATAAATAATAATAATGATAATAATAATAAAAAAAATAAAAAAATAAAACCAATAATAATATTAATAATATAAAGAATAATAATAATAAATTTTTTTAATAATAATATAACATAATAATAAATTTAATAATAATAATACAATGATAATAATAATAATAAAATTATTAATAACAATTTATTAACAATTATATAAACAACAAATTTTTAAATAATAAAAATATTATTATCAATTATTAATAATAAAAATATTTTTATCCACACAATAGCATTATTATTATTATGATTTAAATATTAAACTTATTATATTTCAATAAAATTTTATTTATTTTAAACTTTAGACTATTGCGCGGAACCCGGGCTGACTGTGTGGCTACCGCGCACCGTGCGGTGACCGCGCACGGGTCTGAAACATAGTAAAAGTATTAAACGATTTTTTTAATTCGGGACCTAGCCCAGACTTGGTGCAAGAACTGAAAGCCAAAAATTAATAAAATAATAATAATAATAATTTAAAAAGACGGATGTGACAAAACTGGTGATCATATCGGTCGCCACATGACCTCATGCGCATCTCCCCGTACGCCAGAGGCAGCCGACTAGCAATGAGGATCTAAGGATTATTAGTGGGGAGACTATACACTCTAATAAGTGTTTCATAATGGTATATCAGATTAATAAAAACAGTCAATAACAGAAGAAGTGATACATAATTGACAAAACAATGGAAGAAAAATAGTACTCATTTTATGAAAGTGGTCAACACCAATTATATAGTAGATAAATGCATGGAAAGTTATAGATACATAATTGAAAGAAATAAACAATTAATTATGATTTACACATCATGTATAATACAGATAAAATACAACCAATCCTGACAGGATTTCAACTCGAGCATCCCAAGATCCCGCTCGGTCCTCTGCTCCAATCTCCCAAGTATTTGCTAACAGAAAAATCCCGCAACCAAATATAATCTACTCGGGTACCCCAGTGCAATGGCGGACCAAGTAGGGTGTGAGATATAAATCTCAGTAGACTGGGACAACCGGTGTCTACCCCAAATCTAGACATTCAATAAATAATTTAAACAGTGAAGGAATGCATAATTAAAGTAAGCTGTACAATGTAATTATATACCCAAGTACCTGCTTCATCTCTCAGATGGCGTCTGAACCTGCATTATACATTTTTCATGTAAACCCAATAGTCATTACACATTAATTTTATAGCGACACGAGCCTTTTACATATAACATTTCATGATTTTAAGCATAATTAATCATCAAAGTACAATCCAAGGATCGTTAAGTCTAGTGTCTTGGAAGACTAGGTACATATAACATAAAACATGGGGCTAAAAAACACTTCTTTATTTAATCTCTATAAAGATATTCTAACATCCTTTGAGCCCTTACATCTGCATAGGGTACCCTGGGGAACACATGAACAAAGGGATGAGCTGAAAAGCCTAGTAAGGGAATGAACATAAGGATACATCTCAAGCACATGAGTTAGGAGGCAAGACATAATGATATCCAAAGCATGAAACTTATAAAAGCATTTAATATAAGCTTGGGATCATATAAAAATGGAATCATATAAATGTGGTAGAATCATAAAACATTTCTTTAGTACGGGTCAAGGCTAACCGTCAATCCCGTTTCATATCGCATCTCATGAGACTCAACTTTACCCAATGCATTGTAGCACTATCTGGGCACACCCATCTCAACATTTTCATGAATATTCATGCCACATAAATATTCTTACCACATATAAAATCATACATTATCAACCATACATAAGCATAAAGGTACCCATGGAAAGAATTGGGTACCACAGTCATGACATAAATCATAACCAATGGGCGTATCATGAAAGTGTCCATGTAAAGAACGAATTAGAAAATATATTGATGTTCATATGGTAAAATAGGGATATAACATGGTAAGTGGTGTCAAACAGAAGAGACAACATTTGAGAAATTTATTTTAGAAACATTAGCATTAAAACATTTTTGTGCGGTTTTAAGGAAAATACTATAGAGCTTCTAAAATTGTAAATAGGGCATTATTTTATATAAAACCATAATTGAACCAAGAAGGTTTTGATAATAAAAACATTGATTTTAAAAAGACTATGGTGTCTTAAAATAGAGGATAGATTTCACTTGAAATTGGGTGAAAGTTCGGGAAGTGCCAACGAGCCCGTACCCGAGTAGTAAGGGCTCCTACTCAGCATCCAAGAGACTCGGGTTCAAAACAGGGTGGAGGTGAATTTCTAAATACTGTATTGGTATTGTAGTAGTCACTGTAGAAGTTACTGTAGAAGTTACAGTTCTGTACTATAGCAGCCGGAACTATTCACCCGATTTGGGATTTCGGGCCACCGGTTTAGGCCTAAGGATCTCGAGGGCCTTCGGGTCATCAAAGGCCTTCTGGACATAGGGCTTTCAGGTCACGTAGACCATGGAGTTTCCCAGTTCACACAGAACATACCCCAGAAGAGGATCAGAGAAAAAGAAGTAGAAACCACCAGATTAGAGCTAACTGTATTGGAAGAATGAGAGGGTATGGCAGCCGCCATCGGGACCAGGCACCATGCAGCTTTTACGGGTCAATGCTAGCCGATAAGCAATGCATGGTGGGGACCTAAGGAGATCAATGGTGCAAGATGCTGGGGAGGGTCAGTTCTAGTGGGCTGGGCCTACAGGTCATGTTATGGGCATGGTATGCCTCTGGGCATTCGGGTCATGTATTGCGGGTCATGTCGGTCCTTGTGTCTTGGGCCTACGGGTCATGTTTGGGTTCCCCTTCAACCCTGAAAAGGGGTATTATCTATAATAAAATAAAAAAGAAAGCCTTTGGGAAATTCAGGTGAAAGTTCGGGAAGTTCCTTTAAAACGAGTGTGCTTATTGGGAAGTATCAGGGAGAGATTCCCTTAAAAGAATGTATATCCCTAAAAGAGAATGAGATATAGATATTGGAACATGATTATGGATCATATAAATAGAATGTAAAAGTTTTACATAAAAATAAAAGACAACTACATTTTGGTAAAAATAAAGATAGAGCAACCGGAAGGAATAAAGGAAGTCTGGGTAGAATCTTTTACGGTTTATCGGCATGGTATCGGGTGTAACTAAGAGGGATTTATGAGATAGATAAGGGGTTTATCATCACTTATAAAACATTAGGGAAGTATGGGGGAGGTGAGAAAACATACCCCATCACTTTATATTACACAACAATGCATATCATAGAGGACAATCATGATTAAGAGTGAAAAGGAGAGGATCCCTTTCCTTAAATCTGTTTGTGTTCTACACTTGTTATTAAATACATGAATAAAAAAATTAGGCTTATTAATTAATAATTCCAGAACCAATTATATATGTAATTTATTTATTATAACCCTTTTTAGTTCATTCAAATCCTTTTTGATTAGTTATAAGGTTCAATTTCGTTGTTCTGGCTCGTTTGTTTACTTGGCTTTAAAAGATATGTTCACTTATATTCAAGTTTGGATTATATGTAAGATCAAAGTGGTTGTCAAGAATTGAGTTTATATAATTTATTTAAAATCTAGGAGATTACATGGTTTTAATTTTAATTAGGTTACTTATGGTGAAGTTTAATTATTATATATATAACCTTAGTGATAACTGTTTTTGTTAATCGGTGGATTTGATTACGAAGAACATGTTTTGCTTTATAACTTAATATCATTTGTAAAAAAGGATTACATAACATAATATAGGATATATTAAATATATAATAATATGGTTCAACCATAACTAAAATGGTTTCATGACCAGAATTAAAGATATTAGAAATTGATAAACCGTTATCCTTGTATGTGCTAAATTAGCACATCTCAAACGGTGCTTTCATTTCTTTCAAATAAAAGGGTGGGGAAAGGAGAAAAGATAATGAAATATACCATTAGCATGAAAAAATTCCATTACATGTATGTTACTTGATTTATCATACTATTATGGTGAAGGGAGGTGAGGAAAGAAACAAAAAGAAAGAGAACTTAAAAGAAATGAAGGAATTGGAAAGAGGAATTTACCTCTTGAGACTTCCTCCTTTGAGAACCTCTTAAGGGGAAGGGTTTTAGTATTTTAAAGAGGCTAGGATATTTTGGACGTGGGGGAGGAGCTTGGGGAGAGATTTGGGAAGAATATTGGCAAGACACAAGGCTTGAGAGGAGTGAAGAGAAGAGGGAGTGAATGGGGGTTTTATAGTGGAGGAGAGGAGGGATTTCATAATATTATAATAATTAATTTATTATTTCTTCAAAAGACAAAGAATAATAAGTATTAAATGGACAAGAATAGTGATTTTATAATGTGATCCCAAACCAAGTGGTCTTAAATCATCAGAACATCACCGATTACTCAATTAATCCATTATTTAGCATTTATTGTAAATTATCAGATTCTACTATTCATAAAAAATTCAAGTATTTTAGAAATATCCCAAAAATTCACCCTTACCATTTTTCGATGCGTAGAACCCAAAAATGAAGTCCATTTTTTAAAAATAATTTTATAAATATTATTTTTTTAATATTTAATTAAAATAATAATTTATTATCAAAACCAGTTTTAAAATATTCATTAACTTATTCTAAAATATAGGTGTATCGTACTTCCAACTTGAATATTATTTTTATAATACCATCGGTGAAGGTACTATTTATTAGGGTATATCACTATTCATAAGGGTACGTTACTATTTATTAGGGTAGGTTACTATTCACCAAAAATTAAGTTTTCCTTATTGGACTCCAAATAACTTATGGATTATAACCGTGTATGCCAGATTTTTGAAATTCCAAACACAGAAGTGAAAAAATTATGTTTAAAGGTCACTTAGCACTTATTATTTCATTATGATGTGTTTTCATGTGATTTTATGACATACCTATGATAAGTGGATTTCCATTAAAAAAACATTAGGTCGTCACATTCTTCCCCCTTATGAAATTTCGCCCTCAAAATTTCATTTTACATTCTAAGAAAAAAATAAGTGTGTGTATTTTTCCTTCATTGCTTCCTCCAGTTCCCATGTTTCATCTTCATACTTATGGTTTTTCCATAGTACTTTGACCATATGAGTAGTCTTGTTGCGTAGAACTTTGTCTCTACGATCCAAGATCTTCACTGGATGCTCCTCGTAAGAGAGATCATCCTCCAACTGTACCACCTCTGAAGATAGTAAATGTGAAGGGTCTGGTATTTACTTCCTTAAGAGGGATACATGAATGACATAATGTACTTTCGACATGGTAGGTGGAAGTGCCAGTAGATAGGCTACAACTCTAACTTGATCAAGGATCTCGAAGGGGCCGTTGTACATGTGACTTAACTTCCCTTTCTTCCCAAACCTCACAACCTTCTTCCATGGGGATATGCATAGAAATACCATGTCTCTAACTTTAAAATCAAGGTCTCATCGACGGTTATCTGTATAACTCTTCTGTCAACTTTGGGATTCCTTAATATACTGTTGAATTGATTTCACCTTCTCCACTATTTCTTCGACCATTTCAGGTCCTAGCAGCTTACGCTCACTGACTTCATCCCAACACGCTAGTGTTCTGCACCATTTCCCATAAATGGCTTCATGTGGTGCCATTTGGATGCTCGAGTGGAAACTATTGTTGTAGGAGAATTAAACCAGTGGAAGATGTAGGCCCCATAATCCTTTTAATTCTGTTGAACATGCTCTCAACATGTCTTCCAATGTATGAATAGTTCGCTTAGATTGGCCATCAGTTTGAGGATGACAAGCTGTATTGAAGTTCAGTTCAATGCTTAGAGCATGTTGGAGACTTTTCCATAACTTCGAGGTGAACCTAGGATCACGATTAGATACAATAGATAGTGTTACTCCATGCATCCTTACCACTTCTTTGATGTAAATTCGTGCAAGTTGATCCAATGAGAAGTCCTCTAGAATCGTAATAAAGTGAGATGTCTTCATAAGACGATCCACAACGTCCCATATAGCATTGTTTTCTCTATATGTCTTTGGAAGTCCAGTGGCAAATCCCATGGTAATGTTCTCCCACTTACATGCTAGTATGGGTAGTGGTTTCATCATCCACTTAGAATTTTGTCTCTCAGCCTTCACTTGCTGACATATGAGGCACTTTGATGTATATTCGACAATCTTCCTTTTTATATTATCCCACCAAAAGTTTTCTCGGAGATCTCAATACATATTTGTGCTCCCTGGGTGGATAGAGAAGGTAGAGCTATGTGCATCATTCAATAGATTCTTCATTATCTCTGGATCAGATGGTACACATAATTGTGCCCCAAATCATACAAATCCTTCCTCATCAACTTTGAAATCAGAGGATATCCCATTTTTAACAGCTTCCATCCTTTTCTGAATTTCAACATCCTTTCCCTTGAGCGTCTTTTATTTTCTCCAAGAGGGATGGTTGATCAATCATTTGAGAAATTATTGATGGTGTTCCTCTTTTAATGATTCCCATGTCCATCCTTTGAAAATCTAATAAGATCAGATCCTTTTCAATTCTAATCATTGATAAAGATGCATGATCCTTTCTACTTAGATCATCTGCCACCTTGTTTGCCTTACCGGGATGGTAGTGGATTGAGCAGTCCTAATCCTTGATGAGCTCTATCCATCTTTGCTGGTGCATATTAACCTCTTTCTATGTGAATATATATTTTATACTCTTGTGGTCAGTATATATCACATATTTTTCCCCATAGAGATAATACCGCTAGATTTTCAACGCAAAGATCATAGCCACCAACTCCAGATCATGCATGAGATAGTTTTGATCATGTATTTTTAGATGACTTGAGGTATAGGCTATCACTTTATAATTTTGCATTAGCACACAACCTAATACTTTATTAAAAGCATCACTATACACCACAAAGATTTATCCACTTAAAGGGAGTGCGAGTACCGATGTAGTGATAAGCCTCCTTTTCAACTCCTTGAAATAGTCTTCACATTCCTGTGTCTAGACAAACTTTACTCCCTTCCATGTTAGCTTGTTCATTTGGTTTGAAAATCATTAAAAGTTATTCATGAATCGTCAATAATACCCAGCTAGACCCAAAAAGCTACGGATCTCCATTACAGAAGTTGGCCTCGGCCACTCTTCATTTGCCTTCGTCTTGGAAGGGTCCACAAATATCCCTCTCCTGGTGATAAAATACCCTAATAATGATACATCCTCCATCCAGAACTAAAATTTACTATACTTTTCATACAACTTATCCCTTTGCAAAGTCTTTAACACAGTTTTCAAATGCTCCTCATGTTCCTCCATGCTCTTGGAGTATATCAGAATATCATCAATAAAGACCGCCACAAATTTGTCGAGGTAATCTCTAAATACTCTATTCATTAAATCCATGAAAATTTCTAGAGAATTAGTGAGTCTGAAGGGAATCACTATGAACTCATAGTGTCCATACCTCGTTCGAAAGGCAGTCTTGGGAATATCTTCCTTCCTCACCTTTAGTTGGTGAAATCCCGACTGAAGGTCCACCTTAGAAAAATAACTGGCCCAACAAAGCTGATCGAACAAGTCATCTATCCGTGGAAGGGGATACGTTTTCTTTATCGTGATTTTATTGAGCTCACGATAATCAATGCAGAGGCGCATTGATCAATCTTTCTTCTTGACAAAGAAGACTGACGCACCCCACGATGAAGCACTTGGGTGTATAAAACCCTTCTCCTTATTCTTCTATAACTGCTTCTTCATCTCTTATATCTCTACGATGGACATTATGTAAGGTTTCTTTGATATTGGAAGAGATCCATGGATAAGTTCAATTGATAACCCAACCTCTAGGTCAGGAGTAAGACCAAGAAACTCTTCATGGAATACATCAGTGTAATCCCTCATGACGGGAATGTCTTCAAGCATGATTCTATCCTTTGTCCCAATCATTTTATCTAGATATGCTTTCTAACAAGGAATCAGTATCCAAACTTGAGATGAAGATTCTAAAGAAGACTAATGTTCCACCTTACACTTGTAAAGAATCGAAGGATGCTTCGGGATGTGAAAGGTGATCTCCCTTTCCCGACAATCGATGTTGTCCTTGTACAAAGATAGCCAATCCATGCCCAAGATAGTGTTGAACTCCACTAAAGGAAGTATGACAAGATTTGCTGGGAGGTTCAGTCCACAAACGTTAACTGGGGAGGAGTTATAAACCATGGATGCAATAATTTCCCCATTATCTATCCTCATAGATAAATTTTTCTCCAAATTTTGAGGTGGTGTTTGAATAGTTCTACTAAACTTTCAAGATATGAAAGAATGCGTAGAACCAGAATCAAATAGTACGTTCACTATTTAAATGAATAACAAGCGTACCTATCACCACATCGTTTCCCGGATCCACCTTAGCAGTAGTGATAGCATAATCCCTTCCTTGTTGCCTTGGAGGTTGTTGTTGATTACCTCCGACAACCCTCAACTTAGGTAAATTGTTCGCATAATGCCCAAGCTCCTTGTAGTTGTAAAATTGCACTGTAGGATGAGTATTGATTTGAACCTTCCTTTCTTCTTCAACATTAGTAGGATTTTTCATATCCCTTCGACAATTCATGGACATATGACCAAACATTCCACATTTGAATCAATTCTTGGTTCCGTTGATACATTCACCAAGATGCTTCTTCCTACAATTTTTGCAAAGGGAAAAGTAAGGCTTCTTTCCATCATGGGATTTGTTTGATGGACCACCCATGATGTTTTCCATTTTCCACTTCTTATCACTAGTCTCATGAGACCACTGAGAGTCTCCAATCTCCATTTCAACCTTTAGGGCACAATGAACAATCTCTTGATAACTATCAAAATCTCGAATCTCCAACACTTTTCATAGACACGTCTTTAGTCTTCTAAATAAGCGATCCAACCAAATTTTGGTGTTCATGAAAAAGCCAAAGGAATACCTTGCAAGCCTTGTAAAGTTCACTTTATATGCCCTGATGGACTCATCTTCCTTCTACATGAGTCCAAGGAAGTCTCTTTACATCTTGAGATGGAGGGTTCGAGGAAAATATTTTTTGAAAAACATCCTGTTGAATTCCTCCCAATATATGGAATCATTTTCCTCTTGGGACCTTATATTCTTGATTAGTTTCTACCACTAATCAACTTCCCCATCAAAATGATAGACCACCAGTACAACCTTCTCTTCTTCTGAGCATTGGAGGACATAGAAAATCTTTTCAATGGAGTTAATTCGTTGTTCTACGAGGAGGGGATTAGAAGACCCACTAAACATGGTATGCCTTTTCTGCATGAAGGATTCTATGAAAAAATTCTCTTTCCTTGGAGGAGGAGGTAATTCCGCATGATTTAAGTTGTTATTCATAACTTGATCCAGCTGAGCAAGTACTATCATGAAGTTTTGATCACCTTCTCCCGTCATATCAGGCATATCATTAGGGCAATCATCACATTTCCTATCACATTGGTTGTTGGAACGTGTTATTCTATTTCCTGCCATTAACTAATAAAAAGAATCTATAATTAGAGGTCTTGAATACTTATCTATTGAGCATAAAAAGGAAAATTTGAACATAAAAGTATAAACTTATAAATAATATGTCTATTCTGACTTGTGATTCCCTAGGTTTATATCCAGGTTATCCTCGATCTATTTCTTAACTTATATTCTTATTAGTTTTTTTTACCTTAATAACGGTTTGTACTAATATTGTGAATCTACCAAAGCATTTCCCCCAAGAGTATCGTAACCAAGAGTACAACAAGGCATGTTTTCGTGAACCAGTTCACATTCGAGTCTAGCTCAAAGAGGTGTTTTCGGGTTTTACCCCTAGATACATCTGTGCCAGAGCCGCCTCTACCTACTCGTATCCAGAAATGGGTGTATTTTATTGACAAACCACTTACTCAATACTCATCAAAATTCTAGAATGTTTTATTATACTTGGTCTCATCCTTAAGGTTCTCACTAAGGTGCTCTATTCCTAATCTCCAAAAATAACTAGACCATCCTCTAATACCAACTATAGCGACTCAATCCTTTTACATATAACATTTCATGATTTTATGCATAATTAATCATCAGAGTACAAGCCAAGGATCGTTATGTCCAGTTTCTTAGAAGGCTAGGTACATATTATATAAAACAAGGGGCTAAAAAACTTCTTTATTTAATCTCCATAAAGATCTTATAACATCCTTTGAGCCCGTACATCTTCATAGGGTACCCTGGGGAACACATGAACAAAGGGATGAGTTGAAAGGCCCAGTAAGGGAAGGAACATAAGGATACATCTCAAGCACATGAGTTAAGAGGAATGAAATAATGATATCCAAAGCATGAAACTTATAAAATCATTTAATATAGGCATGAGATCATATAAACATAGAATCATATAAATGTGGAAGAATCATAAAAATTTCTTTAGTATGGGTCAAGGCTAACCGCCAATCCCGTTTCCCATTTTAGTATGGGTCAAGGCTAACCGCAAATCGCATTTCAGATCGCATCTCATGAGACTCAACTTTACCCAATGCATTGGAGCGCTATATGGGTGCACCCATCTCAACATTTTGATGAATATTTTTTCCACATAAATATTTTTTCCACATATACAATCATACATAATCAACTATACATAAGCATAAAGGTACCCATGGAAAGAATTGGGTACCACAATCATGACATAAATCATAACCAATGGGCGTATTATGAAAGTGTCCATGTAAGGAAAGAATTAGAAAATACATGGATTTTCATAGGGTAAAATAGGCATATAACATGGTAAGTTGTGTCAAACATAAGCGACAACATATGAGAAATGTATTTTAGAAACATTATCATTAAAACATTTTTGTGCGGTTTTAAGGAAAATACTATAGAGCTTTTAAAATAGTTAATAGGAAATTGTTTTATATAAAACCAGAATTGAACCAAGAAGGTTTTTATAATAAAAATACTTATTTTATAAAGAAATTTGTTTCTTAAAACATAGGATAGAGTGCACTTGAAATTGGGTAAAAGTTCGGGAAGTTCCTTTAAAACGAGTGTGCTTATTAGGATGTATCAGGGAGAGATTCACTTAAAAGAATGTATATCCCCGAAAGTGAATGAGATATGGATCTTGGAACATGATTATGGATCATATAAACCGACCGTAGAAGTTTTACATAAAAATAAAAGACAACTACATTTTTGTAAAAAGAAAGATAGAGCAACCCGAAGGAATAAAGGAAGTTCGGGTAGAATCCTTTATTGTTTATCGGCATGGTATTGGGTGTAACTTGGAGGGATTGATGAGAGAGATAATGGATTTCTCAACACTTATAAAACATTATTCCAGTATGGTGGAGGTGAGAAAACATACCCAATAACTTGATATTACACAAAAGGCATAGCATAGAGGACAATCTTGATTAAGAGCAAAAAGGAGAGGATCCCTTAACTTAAATCTGTTGAAGTTCTCTACTTGTTATTAAAGACCTGAATAAACAAATTAGGATTATTAATTAATAAGTCCATAACCTCTTCTATATGTAATTTATTTATTATAACCCCTATTAGTTCATTTAAAGCCTTTTTGACTAGTTATAAGGTTCAATTTCATTGTTCGGGCTCGTTTCTTTACTTGGATTTAAAAGGCCGGTTCACTTATATTAATGTTTGGATTATATGTAAGATCAAAGTGGTTGTCCATAATTGAGGTTATATTATTTAGTTTACATCAAAGAGATTACATGGTTTTAATTTTAATTAGGTTACTTAGAGTAAAGTTGAATTATTATATATATAACCTCAGTGATAGTCATTTTTGTTAATCGGTGGATTTGATTACAAAGAACATGTTTTTCTTTATAACTTAATACCATTTGTACAAAAAGATTACAGAACCAAAGATAAGATATATTAAATATATAATAATTTGGTTCAACTATAACACAAATGGTTTCATGACCAGAATTAAAGATAATAGAAATTGATAAACTGTTATCCTTGTATGTGCTAAATTAGCACATCTCAAACAACACTTTCATTTCTTTCAAATAAAAGGGTGGGTAAAGGAGAGAAGATAATGAAATAAACCATTAGCATGAAAAAATTCCATCAAATGTATGTTACTAGATTTATAATACTATTATGGTGAAGGGAGGTGAGGAAAGAAACAAAAAGGAAAAGAAGTTAAAAGAAATGAAGGAATTGGAAAGAGGAATTTACCTCTTGAGAATTCTTCCTTTGAGAACCTCTTAAGGGGGGAGGTTTTGGTATTTTGAAGAGGCTAGCATATTTTTGACGTGGGGGAGGAGCTTGGGGAGAGATTTGGGTAGAATATTAGCAAGACACAAGGCTTCAGAGGAGTGAAGAGAAGAGGGAGTGAAGGGGGGTTTTATAGTGGAGGAGAGGAGGGATTTCATAATATTATAATCATTAATTTATTATTTCTTCATAAGAAAAGGAATAGTAAGTATTCAATGACCATGAATAGTTATTTTATCATGTGATCCCGAACCAAGTGGGCTTACATCAGTAGAACATCACCAATGACTCAATTAATCCATTATTTAGCATTTATTGTGAATTATCAGATTCTACTATTCATCAAAAATTCAAGTATTTTAGAAAAATCCCAAAAATTCACCCTAACCATTTTTTGACGTGTAGAATCCAAAAAATGAAGTCCATTTTTCAAAAATAATTTTTTAAATATGATTATTTTAATATTTAATTAAAATAATGATTTATTATCAAAACCAGTTTTAAAATATTCATTAACTTATTCTAAAATATAGGTGTATCGTACTTCCAACTTGAATATTATTTTTATACTACCATAGGTGAGGTTACTATTCATTAGGTTGTATCACTATTCATAAGGGTGTGTTACTATTCATTAGGGTAGGTTACTATTCACCAAAAATTAATTTTTCCTTATCAGACTCCAAATAACTTACTGATTACAACCGTGTATGCCGGATTTTCGAAATTCCAAACATATAAGTGACAAACATATGTTTAAAGGTCACTTAGAACTTAGTAGTTTATTATGTTGTGTTTTGATGTGATTTTATGACATACTTATTATAAGGGAATTTCCATTGAAAAGCATCGGGTCGTTACACATTTTCATTTATCATTTATTCAATCCTTGATAAATTACATAATTCTCAAGATCTGGCCTAAGCCTGACATCCACCATATAAGTCACTCACCATAGATGTCTCTGAAGACTATCTAAGTAATCAAAGTAAATACTGAATCCATACTAGTGCTTTGTCTTGGATAACACGTCATAAGACATTCAATTTAATCTTTCATATACAAATTTTGAGACTATCGTCTAGAAATAGTGATTCTCTCATGGGTCTGTCCACTAAGAGTGATTCAACCAAGTCATTGATAAGTCTAAACCCTTTTTCATGTTCAATTCACAAATCATTATGTGACAATGGTTTTCATTAACCATTTATCTCATTTCATGTACAACCAATTGGATTCACAGTCCAACGTCAATTGATGGGTGTGGAACATAATTTCTATCACCCATGTGAGTATTTGGAGTGTCAGTCCTTGTCTCACAACCCATGGGCATTTGGAGCATCAGTCCATGTCCCATAAAAGAATATTTGAAAAGAAAGCTAGGGGTAGAACGCCTTGTCTAGCACCCTGTGAGTATTTGGAGTATTACTCCTTGTCTCACAACCCATTTATCAATCATACATATATATTTATAATTGGTGTAGAATACCATGTCTAAAACCCCAAATCCATCCATTATTTAATTCATAAATTAATTAATCCAATCCGTTAATTAATTCAATAACTAATTAACAACATAAAATTCCCATCAAATAATTCAACAATTAATTAACCATTAAACATATCAGTAGTTAATAATTAATTTAAAATTAATTATTCTTAATAATCCAACTAAATAATTAACTCAACATTTAATTATCCAAATTCTTTAACAAGCATGAACCCATCCACTCAAATAGTGATTCATCTAAAAATTTAACAATTTACATGCACGTCGTAATAATCTCAAAAACATGTTGAACAAGGCCCAAATATTTAGTAACCATCTCACACAGTATATCATATTTTTAAACAACTCCATCCAAGATAACTTAAGGCATGAAAAAAAACACGCATCAAAATGTACCCATGGAAAACAGTCATAACAAACAATCAATTCCCAATCATAATTTATTGCATGAAAATTAATTAATTCAACAATTAATTAATTAAATCATATCTATTTAATCAGGGATCAATTAATTAACCATTTACCATTTAACATGTAATGATTAATCTATCCATTAATTATTACCAGCTTCCAATTTATATTCCGAACATGCCAAATATTCAATCTTTTCAATAAACAGTTAAATCCACAATTTTATTCCAACTCATGACTTGATAATTAATTCTAAAATTAATTACCCTATTACCCATTATTCCCCATTCAAATCATTTAAATGTTTAATCATATCACTTTAACCAAATTAGTAAAAAAATATTAAAATCAACACATGTTCAAGTCCTAATTTATCTCACGTGGGTGACATTATTTAATAACATCCAAAGTGTAATGCATTGACATATCATATATCTTCTCAAGCAAGAATACATTTGAAAAGCCAAAACACAACAACCATAATATGACATTACCACTAACCACCAGTTTGTCTTTAATCAGAATTTTAAGAACACATAGTAGTTCCATAATTAAGTAAACTCACATTCCCAATTTATTTAAACAAGCTATAATTCATAAATAAAGTGATAGGGATTTGGGACCCTAACTCGGGGTGATGGAATTTTAATTACGCAGTACATTAATGTACTTGGTGGCAATTAGTTTCAAATGGAACACAGTTGCACATGTACTACCTTTATATATATGTATATATATATATATTCACGTGCGCGTGCCCTGCAAAAATATCAAAAAATCACCAAAACAACTTTCGAACACCAAAAACAATGAAGCAAGGTCTACACACCTACAACTAGATACCAGGGACTCAGATAAAATATTAGACTTCGATTTAGGTGGTGTGAAACCAAAAAAAGGTATAATTCTTTACCTCCGAACAACGTCGACTAACCAAATCAGCCCGAACTACCACGAATTTGGCGGAGGTTTCCATAATGCGGACCAATGAAACTCGAGAACATTTTTGCACAACCCCAGAACCAAAGAACACTAAAAATTCAGGTTATAACAAAAACCCTAAATTCGGTCAAACCTAAATGGGTACGAAAACAACATCAAACCAAAAAAAGCGATGATGGGGAACATCTTAGGAGATCCAACCATGAATATTTGGACTAAATCCAAGGATGAATTCAAAGAAAAAAATGCTTGGGAATGAAGGCCCTGAGAACGGGGGTGTTGCGTGCTGTAGGGGTGGCTTCCCATGGGTGTCCCACTACTACTGGGGGTCATCTGGGGGGTTCTGCACTTCTGGAGGTCTAGAAGAGGAGGGCCGCACAGAGGAGGAGGTCAGAGAAGCTGCTGCATCGCACCTCTTAGGGGATAATATCCCGGTGGGGGTCGCGCCACTTGGGAGAAGAAGAAGGTCACACCCCTCCCTCCTTTTCAAACACTAATCCTACCCATAAAATATTTATAAATATACATTAATAGTTATAATAATAAACATAATAATAATAGTATCATTATTAATATTATTATTATAACCTGCTCTTTAAAAATCATCCTCATTAAAGATAAAAAAATGTTTCTTTGATTAAATCCAAAACCCCTGAAAAATCCTTCTTAAAAGGAAATGTTTCATTGAGAAATTCAAGATCCCCTTTACTCGTAAATTAAATTAAAATCTCTTTTAATTCAAAGTAATAAAAATAATTATTTTCCCATAATTAGTTAAATTCATTTTTCCATGAATTTTATTAATCAAACAAAAAATTATTATTATTATATCCTCATTATTATTATTATTATTTAAATGTTCTTTTTTTTCAATTACAACCAAAACTCCCCAATTCATTACTATTATTATTTATAATAAGAATGAAATCCATAACTATCAACCATTATAACACTCATAAAACCATAAAAATAATAATATCATTATTATTACTTAAACCTTTGATATAAACCAACACCTCTATTTAATAAAAATGCTCCTTCATTAAATTCGAAACTCCTTATTTATGTAAATGTTTCTTTGAGAAGCTCAAAAGCCACATTAAATTCTTTTAACATTTATTTAATTAAATAAAAATAATAAAAATATTAATAACATAATAATTATTATTATTCCAACTTTCATTTAGATAAAACCAAAACACCCAATTTATTACATTACCATTAATATGATTTTAATGATAAAAACTCTAACCCATAACCTCCATTTAATAATAAATAGTCCTTTATTATTTCAAAAAATATTTATTTAATTAAAACGGTTCTTTGATAAACTCAAAATCCACATCAATTTCTTCAACCATTTTTTAATTAAATCCTTATCATTCACTTCATTAAACAACCACAATAATAATAATAATAATAATAACTTCATTGTTATTATTTTTAAAACATTCTTTTAATTAATCACAATCTATCATATAATCTTATTTAATTAAAATAAATAATTTATTAAGTAGGGTAAACTGCATGGGTTAGTCCACAATCATGTGATTCCCATACAGATCCATTAAAGTGGACTTTTCTGGACCCGGTGCTCCCGAGACTCATCGGAACACCCGCTAAAAAATATCGGGTAATTATGCAAGTCCAATAACGACACCTTTAGGCATTCCAACACTCAAAATAAAATTCTGGAGATCGGTTTAAAAACCGACCCTTTTATAAACTGATTTTTTTTTGAAAACCCTAATATTTTAACATAGTTAAAAAAACACAGGACTTTACAATCTACCCACCTTAAAAACTTTTCATCCCTGAGAAGCCGTCAGGAAACACTACAAATACAATTGACCTGAAAACGCCATTAAATCTTATTAGAGATGAAGTTTTGTATTCCCAATGCCAAATTCACCTTTAACTCTTCACAAGACTAACGACTAAGCCTTTAAAACTAGGAAAAAAGATCAGTTTATAGCTTAAACATCGAAACAGAGATTATATTTGAGTCCATTACAGGGACCTTGTAAACGAAAATGGTTGAATCTCGATCAACCAATAGAATAGGTTGCGCATGATTCCCTCAAAAGACGTCATGGACCCAAAACCCATATTCACCCTTTATCTGAAGATGTTCCTTAAAAACTATTCCAAAACAATCTGCATGTATAAAGAAGTCCTCACTCGACCTCTCATGAAATTCCCATGTCAATCCACCACTAGGCTATTATAAAAATAATCGCGTCCCAACCCGAATAAAGTAGTAGCCCAAAGAAACCATGCATCCCGCATACTACCAAGAAAACAAACACTCATAAATCCCAACAACATTTAAACTATAGCACGGCGTAAGACCCATGCTATCTTACTGTCTATATGACTAGGTCAAGATAGGGGACATGCTCGTCGTATTTAGAAGAGTGAACTAAGATAAAACCAAGGTCATTAAGAAGATCAGTCAAACTACTACTAGATAAATCTATTAAAAAAGATCAACATCACCTGCCGACACATTTCCCGAAAACGACGCAACACTACCCACCATAGAATTTTCCATGACGTCACATGAAAAGATCATCCACTCCCCGAGGCACTATTTCAGAACACATTAATGCATTCATGTGACGTTCCTCGAACCACAATCACCATGTCAAACATTAATAAAAAAATCCGTAACATAAACCTATCGACATGCCAAAATAGCTGAGTCCCAAGAAGTCCTCCCAAGTAGTGGGACAAACTTACTTTAATGGCCTAGAAAATTCTAAGGGTACTACCTACCATGGGTTTTCCCCTTACGAAACATAAACATCAACCCTCTCTCCTAGTCACAAAAAAACAAAATCAAAAGATTCCAAATCCCCCTTTTCATTTTATCAATTTTAATTAATGCATTTCAACCTTTCAAAATTCGAATAAATTTCAACAAACACACAAGTACTTTTTTCATAAAAATCATTTGGTTTTAAAAACAACCCCCTACAGGAAAAAATAGGCTTGCTATCACAAACATCCTCTTAAATCATTTAACATTCCGCGTTATTCAAATTTAAACAGGAAATTTAGCATCTAAATTCCTTTTACCAAGAAGGAAACCCCCTAGGGTCCTATTTATTCAATCCTGGTTCTTCAAAAAGCAACCCAACAATAGTTCATTTCAATAAAAACATTGAAATTTTACATTTATAACCATTTTCAAACATACTATGGTAATATAAGGTTCAAACACATGGGTGGGCATCAACCAATTGATAAGGTGCTCATACAGCTTGTTGATGGAATTTATCTCCCATTTATCACAACCAACTTTCATATAACATTTTAAATTTAACATCCCTTTCATATATCAAAACATATCTTGCTTATTAGCATAAGCAGCAACACAACAACATGCTATAACACAAAATCATTGAACTACAACAAAACATGATAATAACTGAGGAAGTATAGAATATAATCACTTAATCATGTTAAATCAGTCACAAAAACATGGTATCTACAGAGGCATGATAAAGTATATCAAAACATGGATTTGCATCCAAGTTACACAATCCAAATTTGCAGGCATCCAACTAATGCATCTATATGGAACGTTACATGCATGGCATGTGTATCTCTATGTGCCTAAGATAATGCATGTATGAGACTTCCTTGCCCTTTCAGGCCAAGACAATTTTTTTCTTTCAAATTTCTCAAAATTAATAAGCATCGTAAAATGTACCGGTCACTCAAGGTGAAATCATATCAACCGTAACCTCAAATACTACAAACATCAATTCCCATCCCTGGCCACTTGGTCATTTCCCATACATGGGGTGATCAGCCCCAAGAACGACTATTAACCCAAGCACTGACACTTTCCTTGTATCCTATCTATATAACCAATACAGAAAGACAAAAGGAAAAGAACCCTCTAATACCACTTTGTAATATCCCGACCCAGCTCACCCCTGAACCGGTGACCAGACCGGTCGCCACATGACCTCAAGAATGTATCCCCATATTCTAGAGGTTTCCGAATAGCTATGAGGGTCTAAAGATAGTCAGTGGGGATACTACACACTCTTATAAGAGTTGCACAATAGTATATCATAGTAAAAAATCAATCAACAATAGAAACAGTAATACATAATTGACAAAACAATGGAAGACAAATAATACTCATTTTATAAAAGTGGCCAATTCCAATTATACAACAGATGAATGAATGGCATGTTATGGATATATAATTGAATGAAATAAACAATACAACATGCTTTACACATCACGTAAAATACCAATAAAAGACAACCAAGCCCTACAGGCTTTCAACTCGAGAATCCCAAGCTCCTGCTCGATCCTCTTCTCTAATCTCCCAAGTATTTGCTAATAGAAAAATCCTGCAACCAAATAGAATCTACTCAGGTACCCCAGTGCAATGGTGGACTGAGTAGGGTGTGAGATATAAATATCAGTGGACCGGGACCACCGGTGTCTACCCCAAATATAGACTTTTAATAAATAATTTAAACAGTGAAATAATGCATAATTAAAGTAAGTAGTACAATGTAACTATATACCCAGGTACCTACTTCAGCTCTCAGTTGGGGTCTGAACCTACACTATACATTTTTTATGTAAACCCAACAGTCATCACACCTTCATTTTCATTTATCATTTATTCAATCCTTGATAAATTACATAAATCTCAAGATCCGTCCTAAGCTCGACATCCCCCATATAAGTCACTCGCCACATATGTCTCTAAAGACAATATAGGTAATCAAAGTAAAGGACAAATCCATTCTTGTACTTTTTCTTTGTTAAAGCGTCATACAACATTCAATTTAATCTTTTATATACAAATTTTAAGCCATTTGACTATAAATAGTGATTCACTCATGGGTTTGTCCACTAACAGTGATTCACCCAATTCATTGATAAGTATGAACCCTTTCTCATATTTAATTCACCAATCATTATGTGACAATAGTTTTCATTAACCATTTAACTCATTTCATGTACAACCAATTGGACTCACAGTCCAATGTCAATTAATGGGTGTAGAACATCATGTCAAGCACCCTTGTGAGTATTTGGAGTTTCAGTCCTTGTCTCAAAACCGATGGGTATTTAGAGCATTAGTCCATGTCCCATAAACGAATGTTTTCATGCAAGCTGGGAGTAGAACGCCATGTCTAGAACCTCATGAGTATTTGGAGCATCACTCCCTATCTCACAACCCATTTATCAATCATAAATATATATATATATATATATATATTAATAATTGGTGTAGAACTCCATGTCTAACACCCCACATCCATCCATTATTTAATTCATAAATTAATTAATCCAATCTGTTAATTAATTAAATAACTAATTAAAAACATAAACCACCCATCAAATAAGCCAACAATTAATTAACCATTCAACATATCTGTAGTTAATAATTAATTAAAAATTAATTATTCTTAATAAGCCAACTAAATAATTAAATAAACATTTAATTATCCAAATTCTTTAACAAGTATGAACCCATCCACTCAAACAATGATTCGTCTAGGACTTTACCAATTTACATGGACGTCATAATCATCTAAAAACATGTTGAACACGGCCCAAATATTTAGAAACCATCTCACAAAACATATCATATTTTTAAACAACTCCATCCAAGAAAACATAAGGCATGGAAAACAAACACGCATCAAAAGGTACCCTTGGAAAACAGTCATAACAAACAATCAATTCACAATCTTAATTTAATGCATGAAAATTAATTAATTCAACAATTAATTAATTAAATCATATCCTTTTAACCAGTCATTAATTAATTAACCATTTACCATTTAACATGTAATAATTAATCCATCCATTAATTATTACCGGTTTCCAATTTACATTCCGAACATGTCAAATATTCAATCTTTTCAATAAACAGTTAAAGCAACATTTTATTCTAACTCATGACTTGATAATTAATTCTAAAATTAATTACCCTATTACCCATTATTCCCTATTCAAATCATTTAAATATTTAATCATATCAGTTTAACCAAATTTGTAAAACATGCTTAAAATCAACACAAGTTCAAGTCCTCATTTATCCTACATGTGAAACATCATTTAATATCATCAAAAGTGTCAAGCATTGACATATCATATATCAGTTCTAGTAAGAAGACATATGAAAATCCAAACCACAACAAGCATAATATGACATTACCACTAACCTGTAGTATATATTTAATAAAAATTTCAAGAAAACATAGAAGTTCCATAATCAAGGAAACTAAAATTCTCTATTTATTTAAAGAAGCTATAATTCATAGATAAATTGATAGGTATTTGGGGCCCTTCCTTGGGGTGGCATCATTTTAATTACGTAGTACATTAATGTACTTGGCAGAAATTAGTTGCAAATGGCACATAGTCGCACATGAAACACCTTTATATATATGTTTATATATCTACATATATATATCTATATATATCAATATATATATTTTCACATGTACGTGCCCTGCAATAAAAATCAACAAATCCCCAAAACATCTTCAGAAGACAAAAACCAATGTAGCAAGGTCTACGCACCTACCGCTAGATTCCAGGGACTCAGATAAAATATTAGACTTCTATTTAAGTGGTGAGAAACCATACGATAGTATAATTCTTTACCTCCAAACAATTTCGACTAATCGAATCAGCGCAAACTTCCTCGTCTTTGGTGAAGGTTTCCATAACGCGGACCAAGGAATCTAGAGAACATCATTGCACAACACTAGAACCAAAAAACACCAAAAATTTGGGTTACAACAAAAACCATAAATTCGGCCAATCCTAAATGGGTACCGAAACACCATCAAACCAAAAAAGCGATGTTGGGGAACGTCATAGGAGATCCGACCTTGAATATTCAGACTAAATACAAGGAAGAATTCAAAGAAAAAAATGCTTATGGATGAAGAACCTAGGAAAGGGGGCGTTGTGCACTGTAGGGGAGGCTTCCCAGGGCTATCATGCTACTATAATGGGATCATCCGGGGGTTCCACACTGATAAAGGTCCAAAAAAGGAGGGCCACACAGAGGAGGAGGCTAGAGAAGCCACTACATCACACCTCTTAGGGGAGAATATCCTTGTGGGGGGTCGTGCCTCTTGGGAGAAGAAGAAGGCCACGCCCCTCCCTCATTTTCTAAAACTAATACCACCCATAAAAGATTTATAAATATACATTAATAGTTATAATAATAAACATAATAACAATAGTATCATCATCATTATTATTATTATTATTATAACCTGCTCTTTAAAAAAAACTTTGTCATTAAAGATAAAAAATGTTTCTTTGATTAAATCCAAACCCCCCAATTAATCCTTCTTAAAAGGAAACATTTCTTTGAGAAATTAAAGCTCCCCTTTAATCATAAATTAAATTAAAATCTCTTCTACTTCAAAATAATAAAGATAACTTTTTTCCCACAATTAGTTAAATTCATTTTTCCATGAATTTAATTAATTGACATAATAATAATAATAATAATAATAATAATAATATCCTCATTATTATTATTATTATTATTATTAAAACATTATTTTTTTCAATTCCGACCAAAACTCCCCAATTCATTACTGTTATTATTTATAATAATAATAACAACCATAACTATCAATAATTATAACACTCATAAAACCATAATAATAATAATACAATTATTATTACTCAAACCTTTGATATAACCCAACACCTCTATTTAGTAACAATGCTCCTTTATTAAATACAAAACTCCTTATTTAAGTAAGTATTTTTTTTGAGAAGCTCAAAAGCCACATTAAATTCTTTTAACATTTATTTAATTAAATAAAAACAATAATAATAATAATAACATCATTATTATTATTATTCCAACATTCATTTAATTAAAACCAAAACCCCCAATTTATTACAATACCATTAATATGATTTTAATGATAAAAACTCTAACCCATAACCTCCATTTATTAATAAATGGTCCTTTATTAATTATAAAACTCTTTATTTAATTAAAATGGTTCTTTGATAAACCCAAATTCCACATCAATTTCTTCAACCGTCATTTAATTAATTATTTATCATTAACTTCCTTAAACAACCTCAATAATAATAATAATAACTTCATTATTATTATTTTTAAAACTTTTTTTAATTAAACATAATCTCTCATATAATCTTATTTAATTAAAATAAATAATTTATTAAATAGGGTAAACTACATGGGTTGGTCCACAACCATGTGATGCCCATGCAGATCCATTAAAGTGGAATTTTCCAGATCTGGTGCTCCTGAAACTCATCGAAATACCCGTTAAAAAATATCGGGTAATTATGCAAGTCCAAAAATGACACCTTTAGGTGTTCCAACACTCGGAATAAAATTCCTGAGATTGGTTTAAAAATGAACCCTTTGATAAACTGAAAAAAATCGAAAACCCTAACATTTTAACCCTATTAAAAAACACGGGACTTTATAATCTACCCACCTTAAAAACTTATCGTCCCCAAGAAGTCGTCGGGAAACACTCCTAAAACAATTGACCTGCCAAGGTCATTTAATCTCGTTAGAGATGATGTGCTGCATTCCCAATTCAAAACACACCATTAACCCTTCACAAGCCTAATGGCTAAGACTTTAAAACTATAGCCAAAGATCACTTTATAGATTAAATATCGAAACAGAGCTTATATCTGAGGCCATTACAGGGACCCTGTCAACGAAAATGGTTGAATATCGATCAAACTAAAAAATAGGTTGCACATGATTCCCTTAAAAGACGTCATGGACCCAAAACCCACATTCACCCTTTATCTAACAACGTGCCTTAAAAACTATTCCAAAACAATATGCATGTATAACGAAGTCCTTACTCGACCTCTGGTGAAATTTCCAAGTCAATCCATTGCAAGGATGTTATAAAAACAATCTTTCTGCAACAAAAATAAATAAGTAGCCCAAAGAAACCACACATCCCGCGAACTACCAAGATAAAAACCACTAATCAATCCCAACAAAATTTAAACTGTAGCGTGGCGTAAGACCCATGCTATCATAGTGTCTCTATGATGAAGTAAAGATAGAGGAAATTCTCTTCGTATTCAGAAGAGTGCACTAAGAGAAAACCAAGGTCATTAAGAAGACCAACCAAAATACTTCCGGATAACTCTATTCAAAAAGATCAGCGTCACCTACCGACATGTTTACCGAAAATGATGCGACATTACCCACCTAAAAATTTTCCATGACGTCGTAAGAAAATTTCATCCACTCACCGACGCACTACTCTAGAACACATTAACGCATTCATGTGATGTTCCTTGAACCAATATCACCATGTCTAACATTAATAATAAAAGTCGTAACATAAACCTATCAGTTTTCCATAACAGTCGAGTCCCAAGAAGTACTCCCAATTAGTGGGATAAACTTAATTTAATGTCCTAGAACATTCTAATGGTACTACCTACCATGGGTTATCCCCTTATGAATCATAAACACCAACCTTATATCTTGGTCACACAAAACTGAAATCACATGATTCAAAAGCCCCTTTTTCATTTTATCCATTTTAATTAATTAATTTCAACCTTTCAACATTCGAATGAATTTCAACAAACACACAAGTAATTTTTTCATAAAAATTCATTTGGTTTTCAAAACAATCCCCTACAGGAAAAAATAGGCATGCTATCACAAACATCCTCTTTAATAATTTAACATTCAACGTTATTTTTATTTAAACAGGCAATTTAGCATCTAAATTCCATTTACCAAGAAGGTGACCCCCAATAGTCTTATTTATTCAATTAGTGTTCTTAAAAAAGAAACCCGACAATAGTTCATTTCAATAAAAACTTAGCAGTTTTATATTTATATCCATTTTCAAACGTACTATGGTTATATATGGTTCAAACACATGGGTGGACATCAAGCAATCGATAAGGCACCCATACACCTTGTTTCTAGAATTTGGCTCCCATTTATCACAATCAACATTCATTTAACTTTTTATATTTAGAATCCCTTTCATATATCAAAACATCTCTAGCTCGTTAGCATAAGTAGTAAAACAACAACAAGCTATAACACAAAATCATAGAACAACAACAAAACATGCTAATAATTGAGGCAGTATGGAATGAATTCGCACACACGCCACCTTTATATTTATGTATATATATCTACACACACACACACACACACATATATATATATATATATATTTATTTACATGTGTATGCCCTACAAACAAAAATCAACAAATCACCAAAACAAATTTGGAAGACCAAAACCATTGAAGCAAGGTCTAAGCACCTACCGCTAGATACCAGGGACTTAGATAAAATATTAGACTCCAATTTATGTGGTGAAAAACCAAAGAATGGTATAATTCTTTACCTCTGGAAAACATCGAAAAATGGAATCGGACCGAACCGCCTCGCCTTTGGTGGCGGTAGCCATAACGAGGAATAAGGAATCCCGAGAACCTTATTGCACAACTATAGAACTAAAGAACACAAAAAATTTGGGTTACAAAAAAAACCCTAAATTCGGCCAAACCTAAATGGGTACCGAAACAGCATCAAATCGAAAAAGCGATGATGGGGAACATCATAGGAGATCCAACCTTGAATATTTAGACTAAATCCAAGGAAGAATTCAAAGAAAAAAAATGCTTGCGGATGAAGGAACCAGGAAAGGGGGTGTTGCATGCTGTAGGGGAGGCTTCCCGGGGGTGTCATGCTACTACAAGGGTCATCTAGGGGGTTCCATGATGTTGGAGGTCCGGAAGAGGAGGGATGCACAAAGGAGGAGGATGGAGAAGCTGATGGATCACACCTCTTAGGGGAGAAGATCCTAGTGGGGGTCACACCTCTTTGGAGAAGAAGAAGGTCACGCCCCCCTTCCATTTCTAACACTAACACTACCCATAAAATATTAATAAATATACATTAATAGTTAAAATTATAAACATAATAATAATAGTATCATTAATAATAATATTATTATAACCTTCTATTTTAAAAAAACTTCCTCATTAAAGATAAAAAATGTTTCTTTGATTAAATCCAAAACCCCCAATTAATCCTTTTTAAAAGGAAACGTTTCTTTGAGAAATTCAATCTCCCATTTACTCCTAAATTAAAATAAAATCTCTTTGAATTCAAATTAATAAAAATAATTATTTTCCCATAATTAATTAAATTCATTTTTCCTTGAATTTAATTAATGAACATAATAATAATAATTACATCCTAATTATTATTATTATTAAAACTTTAATTTTTTAAATTCCAACCAAAACTCCCTAATTCATTACTGTTATTATTTATAACAATAATAATAACCATAACAATCAATAATTATAACACTCATAAAACCATAATAATAATAATATCAATATTATTACTCAAACCTTTGATATAACCCCACACCTCTATTTAATAACAACCCTCCTTCATTAAATCTGAAACTCCATATTTGATTAAGAGTTTCTTTGAGAAGTTCAAAAGCCACATTAAATTATTTTAACATTTTTTTAATTAAATAAAAATAAAAATAATAATAATAACGTCATCATTATTATTATTCCAAATTTCATTTAATTAAAACCAAATCCCTAATTTATTACAATACCATTAATATGATTTTAGTGATAAAAACTCTAACCCATAACCTCCATTTAACAATATATGGTACTTTATCAATTCTAAAACTCTTTATTTAGTTAAAACCATTATTTGATACCCCGAAAATCCACATCAATTTCTTCAACCATCATTTAATTAATTCTTTATCATTCACTTAATTAAAAAAACACAATAATAATAATAAATTTATTATTATTTTTTTAAAAATATTCATTTAATTAATAAAAATATATCATATAATACTATTTAATTAAAATAAATATTTTATTAAACCGGGTAAACTACAAGGGTTGTTCCGCAACCATGCGTTGCCCGTGCAGATCCATTAAAGTGGACTTTTCCAAATTCGGTGCTCCTGAGACTCATCGGAATGCCCATTAAAAAAATATCAGGTAATTACATAAGTCCAAAAATGACACCGTTAGGTGTTACAACACTCAGAATAAAATTTCGGAGCTGAGTTTAAAAACCGACGCTTCGATAAACCAAAAAAAAATAGAAAACCCTCATATTTTAACCTGGTTCAAAAATACGGGACTTTACAGATACAAAGACAACATATATTCGGTTATAAGTATTATTTTGAAAGATAAATTATTTATTTTCATCATGATAATTTATTTCAACTTTTTATATGATATAATTACTTTATATGTTTATGAAACTCCAACGCAATAATTATTTTGTTAATAATAAACTAAAATAAATGGTACTAAAAATATTAAAAGTAAAGTAAATTGTGTGAATTATTATGTTTCATTAATTTTTTATATTAATATATCATGTTACACATGTTTTAACATAATATATTATAATTTAATATTTTGTGTGATATTTTTTAAATTTCAATTAAATGAATAATTTCATAATTGAAAATAATATTTTTTTATTATAAATTTTACTTTATTAAATAATTTAAAATCACTAAAGATCATATATTATTCCATGTTATTTTTAAATTTTAATAAATATCAACTAAATTCAATTCCTTAATAAATTTGTATTTTATAGTGAATATAATAACCCCTAAATCATAAAACCTTTTTTATTACAGTTAAGGTAAAAGTGGTATTTTTTCACATTACATGCATTTGAGTAAAAATTAATTTTCAGCGCACATATTTTTTTTATTTTATAAATTATATTTAATATATATAATAAGTGGGTATTAATTTTATAATAATTATCTATTTAATTTAGACTTAAAGATTAAATAAACAAGGTTATAAAACAAGTTACTATTGTGAAAACTCAAAATGGTAAAAATAAGGAAACATAGAAGTTATGGATAAATTTTTTTACAACATGTGTTTCATTATTTTTTGAAGGTTTTTATAGACCATATAATCCATACACACCTTTAATCATCAATTTTTTGTCTACATTAGGTAATATTGACCTTCCAATAGTGAATACTTTTGGGTATTTACAAGAATGTCACTCCTCCTCAACTATAAAAGTACATTCATTCCCCTCACTTCATCAAACCTCTCAAGCCATTTGGATCATCCAAACACCACAAAAATAACTTCTCAACTTCCCTCTCCTAATCCTAGCAGCCTTAATTTGGGCAGAAATCCAACCAAGGATGGACTTTGGTGAACACTAAAAGGACTTACACAAAGAAGTGGTAATGTTCATCAATGAGCATTTATTCTTTTTTTCATTCACCAGCCCTCTAAATTATTATTATAACATGATGATATCATAATATAATTACCTAATATACACTAAGATGTTTTTTTGTTATGTTTATTACCTAAAACCACACACATTTCCATCAATTGGGATACAAAATCATCATTCTTGTGTATGGTGGACTACCACCTCATTAAACGATGTCATTCATTTTTTCCATTACCACATTTCAAAGTTGGGTATGATGATGGTTTTGAAGTTTATATATGGTTTTTATTACATAATTATATTTTTGTATTAATTATAACATATATATAACTTTCATATATTCTATTCTATAAGAGATACAATAATGTGGCTCGTGTGTATGGCGGACTGCCGCCACACGAAGTGATGTGATTCATTTTTACTAACACTTTTCACGAAAGGTAATAAGGTTATAGGTAAAGAATATATGTGAGTAAATGAAATATTTATGATATTATTGAAATATTTATAATTCTTTAAATATAATATATCATTTTATTTTTACCTTTTCATTCACTGGAAAAAAATTATAACGTCGTTCGTGGATGTGTGGAGTACCACCTCCTTAAAGCGATGTGATTCATTTTTTTCACCACCACATAAAAAGAATGATATATATATATAGATAATTTAATAATATGGTAATATTATATTATGATAACTTTTTGAAGAAAAAATATTACTTACCATCTTTCTATAATTATCATTGGAAAATGGAAACGTTACTCATGCGCATGTACGAACTACCATCTCCATGATCGTAATGTTAGTTCATTTTTCACAACCATATTTCTTGATAGGATTAAAAAGTAAAATTTATGTATAAATATGATGATTTTTACATGATTATTATTCTTGATATGTTTAAATAATGACCTCTTGGATCATATTCCACCTTTATAAGTCATTTTTGATACAAAAGCCGAATATGGTCAAAACATCCGAGGAAAACCTAATTAGTTAAGTAATTTTATATAACAACATAATAAGGTAAATCAAAATAATAATAACATTTAAAAAGTCTATCAATAAATTAAATAATTATCATAAGTTTATTATTCTAAAAGATAAAGACACACATGATAAGTCAAACATAGGGTAAGGGTTTTTCTCATCTCACTTTTAAATCTGTGCGATATACATCATATTCACAAATTATTTTTTTGTGTGGTGTATATAATTTCCATGAATGTATTTTATTATTATTATACTTAAATTTATAGGGGTTTACATATCAATTTTAATATCACTATTTCATGGTTTTTACAATTTAAAGTTACCAAAGATGTAAGGAATTTTTATCTCAATTTGCCTTCTTTGAGATGTATGTTATATTATACACCTATCTTCTTTTACGAGGTGTATATACATACCATTTGATATGAAATATCATGAATATAATATTTTCATGATATTATATGTTTCATTTTATTTAATTATTTTATGTTGATTACGATTCAATGTTACTATAGTGGTAAGAGTCTTTTAGTATAATCTCATTGTTTATCTGAATTTTGTACGATTAAGTATTTGATGTTGAAATATTATAGTTATAATGAATTATATTCTCCTATATTTATTCATGATATTTCTATGTAATTTTACCATTTTTCACTCTTTTATACTTAAATTGGCATATATTTTTTAAGAAAATTTGACTTCATTTCTCTCTTCGGTCGGAAATCGGTTTTCTTCCAAAACCACATTTTCCAAAAAAAAATGATTTTTAAAATATTTATTTTTTTTCAAATTCAAAAGAATATATTTCTAAAAAAATTTTAAATGGTTTTTAAATATTTCTTTTCATCATTTTAAGGTTATTTTCAAAAAAAAATGATTTTCAAAAAAATATCTATGTTTTAAACTGGGATTTTCTAAATGAAAAGAGTATTTTCCTCAAAAATGTTTTTAGTGACATGTTAATTGTATTTATATACATCAATGTCCACAAAACATGTTATTTATTATGATCCAATGGGTAAATTTTGTAATGAAACAATGCTCATTATTTATCTATATTGATTAAGAATGTTTCAATGATATTATTATGGAACCCATTTCTTTTCCATGGGATAACCCTGTTTGGAAGAGATTATTATAGAACCCATTTATTTTACATGGGTTAACCATGTTTCAATGAGTTTAAATTGTATACCATTTCTTTTTCATGGATTAATTAGGCTTCAAAGATATTGACATAAAACCCATTTCATTTTAATGGGTTGATCAGTTTATAAAAGAATAATGATTATTTATATGAGTTTTAGGAGGAAAGATATATATAATTTTTTCATGTAGTGGTTCTTGGAAATTATATTGGATGGTTTTTCCCATATAGATTCAGGTGATCCTGTTATAGATTATACGATGGGTGCACCAAGATAGTGCTCCAATTCATTAGGTAATGATTATGTTCTCTAGAGAATTATATTTGAAGTTGGTCATATGGTTATTCCAATTTGTAAGGGTTCTATAAGGGTTATGTTAGGGTTATATAAGATTATGTTCCAAGATACCAATATGTTTTTTCTTTGCCTTATATGGGTTTATAATGTCTCATTTGTTCAATATTGATATCACATGGCTCATGATTATTTATTCTTATGAATTTTTCCATTATTAATACCTTATTACATGTTTCCATTTTTGATAATCTAGGTATTGATGGGTATGAATACTCTTATATTATACTCATGAAAATTGACTATGTCATCAAGCAATTATGTTATTTTTATTATCACTGATGAAGTTAATTTTTTAAGGCTTAAAATTTAACTTATAGAGTATTTTATCCCACCATTATTATGTTTAATTTTCCCCAGGTTATAAAGAAATGGGTTAAATGAATTATGTATATAAGAGATTTTATATGGATGGTGATGTATTATTGTGAAAAAAGATGGGTAAGTGGGATAAATGCTAATTTAAATTCATGGGAATTGTTTATGTAGAAGTTTTTCCTAATTATATAAAACTATAAACCTAGAAGATCCCCATGAATATTAGTTATCCTAATTTTCCTTTTGATGTTGTATGTTTTGTAATAAAAAAAAATTGGTTTACAGTTATCGGCATCAAAGATAGAAATGTAAAGTTTATAATTTCAGCCCCGGATCTATGACTACGAGTTTTAGGTTGTTATAGTTGATATCAAAGGCAAGTTTAGTTTACATTAGAGATTAGGATGTTTTCATGTGAGGTCATCATAAGAGTCATGATTACCTTCATAGGTCTATAAACTTAATGATTATCATAATTTCAAATTCTTAGAAAACCCTTTGAGGTTTTAAGCAGTTTGATCTTAAAGTGATTAATGAAGATTTTGGAGAAATTGTTTTAGGGTGGCATAGTTTTAACCCCTAGGATCGATAGGAAGTGTTATTTAGGGAGGAATTCATTTTTTCATGTTTATTGAAAAAAAGGACAAACCAAAGGCCAGTTAACAACTAGTCACATTGAGAAAATCCTAGGGCTTGAACCCACAACTGAATGGTGAAAAGGGCATCGTGCCTACCATTGGTCAACAAGACATCCTGGTTAGTATGAAATTTTTATATGTAAATATAAATTTTATTTTGGAAACCTAATGAATTTTATTTAAGAAATAAATTTTTATTTATCTTAGAAGAATATATGATCAAATCCATATAATCCTTGGGTTTTGAACATAGTCAAAAAATGTTAAAAGAATTTTAAGGATAATTATTTATGGAATGAATTAGTTTGAACGTTGAGTATTACTATTTAATTTTGAATATTAATGTATGATATGACGGTTTATTAATTTTGGGAATTATTTTATCATGATATATGCATTTTGGTTTTGGTTAATGTATAAATTCATTTAGAATAGATTTTAAACCATTTTATGGTTATATAGTCTTTAAAATTTTCTTTTAGTGCTCATGATGTGAAAAATTCATCTTTAATACTCATATTTTGGATAAAAATATGTTATTATGGTATAAATATCCTAAAGTACGAAATTATACATTATAAGTAAGTATATTTCACTATGTTTTCAGTCTAGAAGGTGAAGGAACACCTCAACCCTAAGAAAATGATACTGAAACAAAAGTAATATCCTAGTACATTCTATTATGATGAACTAGTGGTCTTTATTATCATAAATAAATTATTTTTTCAATGCCCTTAACTTTCAATTGATCATTCACTTGATTGTGATCAATGGCCTCGACAATTTTCTATAAATTTTTATGCTTTTCCTTCATTCCCAACTATGTTCGCCAATTTGGAAATAAAATTATTTTTTATTCCATATGATATTTGTACTTTTATTTCTCTATTATTAAGAGGATGTTTTATCAACCATTTTTACAATGTGTTTTTACAACAAATAAACTTTCAAATTTATAACATTTGATTACCGAGATAAAGTTCAAATTGTGAGGATATAATTATTAAAGGGGGTAAGAAAAAACACACAAAGATTTTAAAATAAAAAATTATATTTGATCACATAAATTACTTAAAAAACTATGTTCATATTGTTTTACACATAACATTCAGTTTATCTTACATTACACACAAACTTTATATTTTTATGTTATATACTGTATTCAATAAAAAACACTGAACTTAAATGACCCATTATATATATTACTATTATAACCTAGCCATTTGAATGGAGGGTATGAATTATATTAAATGAATTATTGAAATATTTTTTACATATATTCTTGTGAAAGAAATTAATTAGAAATTAAAATAAAACACTTTAGAAAATAAATGGAAATAATTTTCTGAAAAACTCTTTTAATGCGCACAAGTGTGTTTTATAATAATAAATTAAAAAAATAAATATTGTTAGACTATATCAGTTAAATTTATATTTATTTGTTAAATAAAAATTTTAACATACATCCTTGGTGTTTTATAGACATGAGATAGACAAATAAAACCAATTTTATTCTTAAAAATGTTTTTTTAGAAGTAAAATTTTCTCTTTTTTATGGCGCTCCTATTTTAAAAATAATTTTTCAGAAATTTATAAATTTATTTAAAAAAAATATCATTTTTAGAATAATAATATCAAAATTTACATTGGGTAAAAGTTGTGAACTTTTCAGAGGAGATTAATTTTTTGATGAATAGTGAAAAATACTGAATTTTAATTGAAAAGTGCCTTTTTATTGAATTATTTAGTAAAGATAAATTTTACTTTAAATTGGTTTCAAAGAAAAAATAGTTCAATTATACATCCATTAATCCAATTTATATCATTTAAATCAATTTTATACTTACTTTGAATAATTAAACATTTCAAACTTTTGAACATTTTCACTTTAAAAACCCTCTTTCCCTTCATGTCTGAAAGATTAATTATAAATTAAAATTTTTTCACTTATGTGAATTGAATTTGGAAAAATTAATTAAATATTTGGAACAAGAATAATTTCTAATTTCTAATATATTTAACTTAATTTTTTGACCAAATTAGAAAGTGAATGCACTAAAAATAAATCATCACACTTAAAGTAAAAATGAGTTTATTTGGGGTTAAACTAGAAAGATAAGGGGAAAATAACATAAAATATCATCTTTATTTTATATAATGAATTTATTTCCTCTTTTTCAATCAAATACTATGAAATATGGAAATTACTAGACAATTTACTTTGAATATGACCTATTTAATATGTTGTGTAAAGAAAAAGACCAAAAATATACTTATATTACTTTTAATATCTATAAATATTTGGGATAGAGAAAAATACAAAATATGTTCGGTTATAGGTATTATTTTTAAATGTTAATTATTTTTTCATCATGTTAATTTATTTATATTTGTTTGAGTTGATATAATTACTTTAAATTCTTAAGAAATGCCAACATAGTAATTATTTAGTTAATAATTAACTAAAATAAATAGTAATAAAAAATGTAAAAGTAAAGTAAATTGAGAGAATTATTTTGTTGCATTAATTTTTTAAAATAATATATAATTCTACATAGTTTTAGACATAATAAATTTGAATTTTATATTTTTATTGACATTCTTTAAATCCATATTAAATGAATAATGTCAAAATTGACAATAATGTTATTTTATAATAAATGATATCTTAGAAAATAATTTAAATTGAATAAAAATACTATTTTATACTAAGTTATTTTTAAATGTTAATAAATACCAAATATGTTCCATTAATATACCAATTATTATTTTATCATTAATACATTAACCCCCAAATAGTAAAAATATGTTAGCGCAGTTAAGGATAAAGCGGTATTTTTACAGGTTACATGCCCTTGTTTTAAAATTAATTTTTAACACACACACAATTATTAGTTTATAAATTAGATATAATATTTTCAATCATTGGGTATAAATTTTATAATAATTCTCACTTTTATTTAGTCTTAAAGGATAAATTACCTAGGTTAGAAAACTATTTACCATAGTGAAAACCCAAAATGGTTAAAATAAGAAAACTTAGAGGTTAATGAATAAAATGTTTAAAGCATGTGTTTAATTGTTTTTTGGAGATTTTTATGGACCATATTATCCCCAAACCCCTTAATTATCAGGTTTAGAGCCATATTGGGTAATATCAACCTCCCAATAGGGAATAATTTTGGTAAATTACAAGAATGACACTCCTCAACTATATAAGGACACTGATTCACCTAATTTTTTCACACCCCTAAATCCATTTGTATCATAAAAAACAGACCAAAATAACTTCTAAACATACCTTCTCTAATCCTAAAATACTTAATTTGGGCATAAATCTATCCAATGGAGGCCTTTAGTGCAAACCAAATGGATTTACCCAAAGAAGAGGTAACGTTCATCAATAAGCTTATTTGTTTTATTTATTTCTCCACGTCCATAAATTTTTCTTATACCTTGATGATATAATATCCAAAGAATATTTAAAATACATAGATTTTTTATGTTATGTTTATGACCTAAAAGCACACACACTTCCATCAAATGGGTTACGAAATCATTATTCTTGTGTACGGAAGACTTCAACCTCACAAAATGATGACATTCGTTTTTCCATTACCACTACTAAAGGTTGGGTATGATGATGGATATAAAGTTTAGATATTATATTTATAACATTATTATACTTATTTATTAATTATATCATATATACCTTTTTATTAATCAATTCTAAAAGGGATACTATAACATCACTTGTTTGTACAACGGACTACCGGTTCACAAAGCGATTTGATTTTTTTTCACTAATGTCTTACATATAAGGTAATAAGGGAAATGGTAATGATTATATTAGATATAAATGACATATTTTTTACATTCATGACATATTTATCATTATTTTAATATAATATGTCATTTTATTTTTACATTTTATCTCATTGGAAGAAATGATAACGTCGTTTGTGAATGTGTGGACCATGACCTCCTCAAAGCGATGTGATTCCATTTTTCACCAACACAACACAAGAATGGTATATATAAGTATATATAATTAAAAAATATGTTATTTATGATATTATAACCATTATGTAATGATATAATATTACTTACCTTCTTTCGATAATGATCGTTGAAAAATGGAAATGTTACTCATGCGTTTTATGGTCTACCATATCCATGATCGTAACATTAGTTCATTTTTAATATATATATTTAAATATGGGTTTGTAAAGTATGATTAATTTTTATATATTATAAATGTTTCATTATTATTATTCTTATTATGTATAAATAACAACCTCTTTGACCATAGTCAATGAACCTAAGTCGTTTATGACACATAAGCTGAATATGGTCAAAACATCTAATGAAAACTTAATCAATTAAGTAATTGTATAAAAATTATAATTATTTAAATAAAAATAATAATAAAAATGAAAAATTTTCTCAATAAATTAAATAATTATCATAAGTTTATTATTCATGAATATAATGACACATGTGACAAGTCAGACTCAAGGTAAGGGTTTTTCTCATCTCACTTTTATTTCTATGAGATATATGATATATTCATCAATTATTTTGTTGTGTGGGGTATATACTATCTATGAATTTATTTTATTACTCTCATAATATAATTTATTGGGTTTTAAATATTCATTTGATGATCTCTCTTTTATATGGTTTACAGTTTTAAATTTACCAAAGTTGTAAGGGATTTTTGTCTCAACTTTCCTTCTTTGAGACATATGTAATGTTATACACCTATGTTTATGAAAATTCTATAATAAACCTTTGAAATGTTATATCATTAATCTCCTTATTTTCATGATATTATATTTTTTACTTAATGTCATTTTTTCTTAGGTATTATGATTCAATGTTACAAAATTTGTAAGAGTATTTTGTTATAATATCACCATTTATTGAGATTATGTATGATTAAGTCTATGATGTTTAAATATTATAATTCTCATGAATTACATTATACATTTTTTTGGATGATTTTTTTGGTAACTGTAACATTTTCCCACTCTTTGGTATTTAAAATGTATGAGAATGTGTTTTTAAGAAAATATGACTTTATTTCTCTCTTCGGTTGGAAATCTGTTTTCTTCCAAAACCATGTTTTTAAAGAAATGTTTTCAAAAAATGTTTTAAAATGTTATTTTAAAATATTAAAGGATATTATCCTCAAGAAATATTTTAAATTATTTTAAAATCATCTTCTATAATGTTTCATGTTTATTTTCAATGAAAATTATTTTCAAAATGTTCTATGTTTTAAAAAGTGATTTACAATATTGAAAGGGTATGTTCCTCAATTTTTGTAATGATCTTTTAATGGTATTTTAATTCATCAATTTCAAAAAACCCTTATTTTTACTTATTATACAATAGGGATATTTTTTAATGATATTATCTTCATTATTTCTTAATATGGATTAATATTGTTTCAATGAGATTGTTATAGAACCCATTTCATTCCACGAGATTTCTATGTTTCAAAGTGATTGTTATAGAACCCATTTATTTTTCATGGGTTATCCATATTTCAAACATATTTTTATTGGGCCTATTTATTTTCCATGGTTTAATCAAGTTTTAAAAAGATTGACATGAAACCCATTTCTTTTCCATGGGTTGATAAGGTTATAAAAGATTAATGATTGTTTCTATGAGTATCATGATGAAATATATATATACTTTATACATGTAGAGGTTCTTAGACATTATATATGATGGGTGTAGCTAGATAGAATCAGGTGTTCTCTTTATAGCTTATAAAATGGGTATGACCAAATAGAGATCCAATGCATTGGGTAATGATTATGTTCATCAGAAAATTTTATTAGAAGTTGTCTGTATGGTAGTTACAATTTTTAAGGGTTCTATAAGGGTTCTGTAAGGGTTCTATGTGATGATTATCCAAGATACGAACATTTTTTTCCTATGTTATCTATGGGATTTTAATGTATCGTTTGATAAATGTTGATATCACATCGCGCATGATTACTAATTATTATGACTTTTTATAGTGTTAATGCCTTATGACATGTTTTCATGTTTGACTATCTAGGTATTGATTGTAATGAATATCCTTTTGTTAAACCCACACACTTTGATTATATCATCATACCCTTATGCTTATCTTATACTCACTGATGAAATTAATTTTTTTAATGATTACATTTTCCATTACAGATCATTTGACCTCACCCTTTTTATGTTTCCTATTTCATCTGGTTATAAAGCAATCAGATGAATGAATTATGTCTATAATGAATTTAATGCGTATGATGAAAATGTATTAATGTGGGAAAAAATCTGTGTTAATTTGGATAAATGATCATTTAAAGTCATGGAAATTGTTTATGTAGGGTTTTCCCTAATTGTATAAAACTATAAAACCAAAAAGGTCCTTGAGAATATAAGTGATCCGTGTTTTCTTTTTGATGTTATAAGTTATGGTTGGGGAAAAAGATGATTCAAAATTATCAGAAACAAATATGGAAATTTAAAGTGTATGATTTCAGTATTAGATCCTAGAGAGTAAAAATTTTTTGGTTTAAAGGATAGAGAAGATCAAAGTGAGGGGGGGGGGTTATCTTAACATAACCACAAATTTTATTTTTACTATGGTATGAAATTAATTTAAAAGCATTGCATTATCCAATAGTGTGGGGGTTATAACACTCTATCTTTAAAATGGATATGATTTTCAAAAATTTTAAAATTTTTATTTATTATAAAAATGAGTTTTCCAAATGTCTGAGTGATAAAAAATATTTACTGTTAATGGTTGTTAATGAATGTTTTCAAAAAATAAAAAGGGGGAGACTAGATATCCTTTATTATTTTTAATGAATATTTGATTTAAACTAACTTATTATAATGAATGTTTTTTAAATTAGTTTTATATTTTTAAATGAATTTTATTTTGAATTTTTTAGAATCCAGGACATAGAAAGTATTTAGAAAAGATGTTGGAGAAGAAAAAATCATAAATTTAGAAAGTTATTTACTTTATAACCTTGTATAAGATGATTTCGTGCTTATCTAAAATATCATTTAAGTTAAGAAAAATATCATGACACAATGTTTTGATAAAATAGAGATGTTGAGGTTTTATGGACACATATTTTTATATAGAGAAGAAATGGATGGAGAAGTTTTCAAAAAACTATAATTTTGAAATTGTTGAAGTTTAAAGGTATGAAATATTGTAGATCAGAAGAACCGTCAGAAAAATATTCTATTTTGAATTAAAATTTTGTAAAAGTGATGATAAGAAAAATATGTAGATGTTGTTTTATAGATGTCGATTTTTGGAGAAACTAGAAGAGATGCATCTGACCTGGATGATCAGACAAGATTTCTAGATAAACCTGATCAGATAAAAGGTAGTTGATAAGTTTTTACGAAGGGATGTTTTGAAAAATTTAATGAATCATAGATCATAGAAAATATTTCCCAGATTCTTTTTTCTATTAGAAAGTCCAATAGAAAAGTGTCTGATATTTTATGATGTTTAAGAACATCATAAAAAGATTTTTTTTTTGAAAACATCAAATTTTTAATCGTACATAGATGACTGGATGGAGGAGAGTAGTATGCATTAAGCATACTCATATCAAATACAGAAACTTACAGGTTTTACGAAATGTTGAGTTTGGTTTGAAAAAAACTCAATAATGAAGAAAAATGAAGTTACTACAGGGCTAATCATTGCTGGAAACTGAAGTCTCTAGAAGTTTAAATAATATATTCATCCATCTTCATAAAAATATGAGGAACTAACTAAGGTATATATAGATATTTTTTAAATCGGCCAAGATCATATGATAGAGGAATCTTATGTTCAAATTTTTGAATTTTTTAATCTCTAGTGATGAAATTCCATCGAATAAAATTTTTGTAAGAAAGCCCATGTGATGAAATTTTTGAATGTAAAACCATCAGCAAAAATTTTTGTAAAAATTAAATCAGATGAACTATTAATTTGAAGTTCCTCGGAAAAAATTCTATGAGGATTTTACAAATTTTGATCTAAGAAGAATATCAAAAAAAAAGATCGAACAATCCATTCACTGGTCAGTCAGATAATCATTTACCAGATAGAGGATCAAGAAATATTTATATAACATTGTAAATCCCATAAAAATAATGATTCTATAATCTTTTTTTTCCATTGGTTTTTTATCAATTATGGAATGATGCAGTTTAAAGTTTCTTTATATATGAAGTTATAGAAATTCCAAAAGTTTGGGAAAATAGAGAATTTGAGGAGACTCAAGAACATTCAAGATGACTCCGGAAGGGTTAATAAGGGTTGATAAGTGTCCCAATGAGATTTAAATGAGTGTGATATTTAGATTTATTAATTTCAGTGAGAAAGATATCAAATTTTGTTTCCCTCTATTTCAATTTCCCAAGCACCTATAAATAGAAGTTAAAATGTACATACTTCTTGACATTATTCACATGTGTCAAAAGTTGAAGTACTTTAGAGAATGTATAAAAGATAATTTTACAACCAAAGTTAGTTTTCTTGTTAAAAAAGTTTTATGAATAGATATTTCATACAAAATTATCAAATATTGTTCAGTTCTAAGAACTATTTAGAGAGAATTGGACAGAGGCTTGAACAATGTTTCCAAGCAGAAGTTTTCAAGAGGTGTTGAGTTTTATAAATTAGATAGAATAGGGGTTTTTTAAAAGACAAAATTCCAGAAAAGGTTCATTGTATGGTGTAAATCAGACACATTCCCATTGGACGAAGTCATATCAGATATAGTTTTTAGATGGACCATTATGGGATAATATTTCACAATGTTGCATACTTTTATTGTGGCTCAAATTTTATAATAAAAATCTATAAACTCATGGGATATAGTATAATCATTCTTATAGATAGATAGAATGGGTATAATTTGAGTATAAAGAAATTATATTCACATCTTGGAAATAAGGAATTTCTATGGACCCACATGAGTGGCCATGGTAATGATGTTGGTTCTCATGCTATGGCTGGACCTTGTTAAATATTGTGTTATTTTTTTACTTTCCTATATTTTCATGCATGTTAGTTTGTTAAAAAGGTGATAATGAAATAACTCTAACAAGTTTAAAGGGTTAAGTTTCTTAAAGAAGGAAATTTTTAAAAATTTAGCAATTGATTCAACCCCCCCCCCCACTCTTAGTTGTTCTATGATCCTTAGTAACTTCACATATGATTCTAAGACTTTACCAAATATGGTTTTATATATCTTATGTATGAGATTAACTTTCATATGTTTGAATATGATTAAATTTTATTTTGGGAATGTAACCCAAAAGTTTAGTTTTATAATGTTTTATACATTAATAAGTTTGGTATATATTAATTTCGTTAAAGATATAATAAACAAAATTAAATCATTAGAAACATGCATACACGTAGGGACTGCATAAGATATGACGGAGAGCTCAAACTAAAGCCTGTTTGAAATACTAAGTGAGGCATTCCTTCCAAGGTCAACACGTTTTCATACCACAATCATGCATTATTTTATATAAGTAAAGCATAATATAGGAAACCCTAATGGGATTAGATGTCCAGAGAAATGGGGTTTAGATAATTCAGTTAATTAATTAGGGAAGGGATTCATAAACTCTATTATTCAAGAGTCTTATATTATATAGTTGATTCTATGGTCTACCTATATAGATAAACAATGTAATAAATACTAAAATAGATTAAAGTTTGGTAATATATATGCTATATCAGTAAAATATATAATCAATAATTTGATTATTTATTTTTAATTGGAAAATATTTAAAAAAATTCCTTCTTAAAATACAAGTAAAACATGATAATAACATGATAAAACCTTCAATTGTAGATAAAATAGAATAATCATAAAACATATACTTAAGATCATTTCTATAAAATGATAATCTTAATAGAATAAACATAATACATTGATATAAAAACCTGAGAATTTTTCTCAAAGTAGAAGAAATTTTTATAAATTAGAGAAACCCTTACAAGAACAGTTGACCGGTGAAGTTGTTAATAAATCATATATAGATTCTTACCAGAAGCATAAAAATGATTCTTTAGTTGTCTCAAATATCATATTGGTTGCAATGTAATTATTTTTTAGAAATAATATGATAATATTTATTCTTATAAAATGATAGATACTCTTAAGAAGGTCGATCAGAAATACAAAACATATGAGTGGTATGTTGTTTTAGGGGTCATATTTAGATATCACATGGATAAAGAAACTTTAATATATAAATTCATGAAAAATATTATTGGTTATATGAATGATTTGGAGTGGAAGTGGCCTACCCTTGGAAAGGCCATGGATTTGGGTTTAATTATAATGTTTTTTTAAAAGTTTATAATAATTTATTTTGATCTATAACACGAACCACTTTAATAAAACCTAAATTGATCTCCCTGATATGTTCAGGGTAGCTTAACAAGACATAGAATGCCTAATATACAGTGTTTTCATGATAGTAAAAATGGATATGGAAAAAATTCAAATGAAGAAGAAAGGTATTAGAGGTCCTAATAGTAAGTCTTGTTTATTGAAACCCAAGTGAGGCATCAAAAAGGAAAGGTAGTGTTTCCATTATGGAAATTATTGATAATAGAGTGGAACCGCTCAGAATACCTGAAAAGTTGTAATAAACATTATAGAGATTACATATAGGTATTAATGTTTTTGAAACCAATTCTTCTATTTTAAAATTTATATGATTCTAAATATACATTATATAATTTCTTTGAATATGTATAAGAGTTTAAAATTAAGAAGTGTTGATGGAGAAAGATGTGAGTTAATGTGTCATGACATAACCGTACCAGAACTCCTGAGAAAACAATGATAATGATATGAACCCTCAAAGATTAACTTTAATAGGACTTAGTCTAGTGACTATACCTAAGGTTATTAAAATAAGAATATTTTAAGCATTAACCTTCTATAAATTTTAAAAGAAAAATAACATATACATAATAAAAAATTAAAATATCTTAATCATTTTAAACGAAAACATAGATGGGTATTCCACACATATAATTTCATACATGGAATAATAAAATTATTCACCAATTATAAAGTAAGACAACAAAACAAGTTTCTTCCTACTCAAACCTGGATCTCCCCATGATAAAACTAATGTTACCTAACACCACCTTTGACTTGATAACGTAAATCTAAAAACAACATATAAAGATAATATAAGTATATAAGTATTCCTAGTAGTTTATCCCTGAAAAATAATATGTAAAGTGAATAGAAATCGTAATGCATCAGTGAAATATATATACCTTTTTGATTAATTTATGTATGTGAAAAATAAAAATAAACATTTAGTTTAATAATATATTTTCATATGTCATTCACTGACTACCCATTCACAAAAACATCACTTATGACTAACATCTCTATAACCACATTATCTACCCCAGTATGTCCACATGACATCATCCATATCACCACATATTAACATAATTGCTTCACTTAATAGATTCCATTATATAATTATTTAAAAACTATAAAATTTTAATACATTAAATAAATAGTATAATGGAATTATTTTTATATAACATCAATTTATAAATAAATCATAATAAATTAATTCAAATCTCATATCCACATTACCATAAAAATATATACCCTTACTAAATTTCCAATAAATTTAATTATTTCATATTAGATTAATTTCAACAACCCACTAACACAATCCAATGAATCACATCACAATGTTAAGTTATTATTCCCTCTTCATTAATCTGCCCATATTAATCTCATTAATCATATTAAATAAATTCCTCAATTCTGAAATTAATAAAGCATTCTATATTAGTTCTGTTTTATACCCACATTCTCACACTACCTTACAGCAAACAAATTTTCAATTATTAATTATAAATGAATTAAATAATTACCCACCACCACATTAATAAGATTATATAAATTCATGGGTCCCTCAAACAAAAATATTGGAATCCACTACATCATTAGGATCTAAAACCCCTCATGGAAGAATTCTCATTGATCTCCTCCCCCCTAAAATTCTCAATTCTCTAATCATGAAAGATAAATCTCATAACTCATTTATCTGATCAATTTTTATGATCAAAGGTCATTAGAAAGAGAGAACATATTAGTATATTAATCAATCACTAAGAAACAGATATAGATATTTTATATACTATCGATCTAATCTTCGATATACCTAATTATGCAATAAATAATTCTATATATATTGAGTAATCAGGTCCATATACCCTAATATACCCCAAGATCCATATAAAAGGTCAAATAGGAGTTACTAGGGTTAAATGAAAGTTTTTGGGTAGTAAAAAGTAAAACTATGTAATTTTTCAATGTATACATAGTCAGTAAAACACCCTGAGATATTAGTATGTACTACCATAAATAAATATAATGTATGATAACTTGTGATGCACTAAACAATGAACTATAGTGATTAATTCTTTATTATAATAAAAAATAAAGACATTACAAATAGTTAAATGAAATATAATTTACAAAATAAATGATTTTATTTTATATTAAAAGGGTTATATTTTACTTAGGAAAATTCCATTAATTCTAGAGAAACTATTTTTATGAATTATTTATTTTTGATAAATTTAAAACTTTTGTGGAAATGATAATAATAAAAATGTATTGAAAAAATTCGAGTAGTAATTCGTGAAATTAATTAATAAAATCTATTGTAATAATCTAAGTAATGTTAAGATAATTCATTTTCATGACTTATTAATACTCGATAATTATATTTTATATATTTATATTCATTATAAGAATATTAGGTAATTTTTTAATTATAAGGAATAAAGCTTTATTTCTAATCAAATTGTGTTTTCATGCATTATATGGTTTTATTTAAAATATTAATTTTGAAATTATAAAATTTTAATTTAAAAAAAATTATCATTTAGGAATTAATAACATAAAAATAACCTAGGATAAATTTTTGAATTTTTTTTGAAAATTTTGATGTTTCAATGAATATTGAAAAATACCAAATTTATTAAAATATATGTTTTAATTTCAAGAATTTACAAAGTAAAATTTTGTTCTAAAATTTTTTAAAAGTAAAATTAGTTTATATATATTATGAAAAAACCAATTGTTTCTATTAGAATCAATATTATAGTTTAATTTTGTATAAAAACATTTTTATACTTAAAATCCATTTTTCTAAAAAATCGCTATTTATTTCATTTTGCGGGTTTAATTTTAAATTAAATTATATAAATTTAATGAATTTAATTTGATAAAATAAATTCCATATGTATAATCACTATAATTAAAATTATATAATAAGTTTATGTTAATTTTTTTCAAAATTAATTGTAAAATTAGTAAAATCTCTTACCATGGTTAAGGACAAAATAGGATTACTGGGGGTTAAACTAAATAGATAAGGGTTAAAATGACATAAAAACTTGTATAAATCCTATTTCATGGATATATTTAGACCAAATAACATATAATATTTATAAATGGTCCATTTTAGATCCATTTTTATTGAGTAAGACATAAATATATTTTAATCTATTTATAATTTCCAACAGTTTCCTCTCCCCACTTATAAAAGGTCACCCCTTATCTTCTCATATCAACAATTAAATATCATTTTGGTTTAGAAAATACATTCCCAAATTCTTTAATAAAATCTTTTATCAGGACTTAGTGTCCCTGTTTTGATCATAAATCTATCCTAAGAAGGCTTTAGGTATAAACCTAAAGAGGTTGTCTAAAGAAGAGGTATAGTTCTTAACTGAGATTTATCATTTTACTTCATCTTCTACCTCCATAAAATATTTTTATAAACTGGATGATAAAAATAATCTACCATATACTGAGATTTTTTTATTAATATAATAACCAACATCTATATCTTCTTCCATAAAATGGAAAATGAAATAATCATTCATGTGTACGGAGGACAACCGCATCACGAACTGATGTAATTCCTTTTCTATATCTTCCTATCACACATGGTTATAATGATGGATTTAATATGTATATATGATATTAATAACATAATAAATTTTTTGAAAATATAATATTTCTTTTATTTCTTACCTTTCCATATAATTAAATTTTATAATGTCGTTCATGTTTTTATGTGGATTTCCACCTACACGAAGCGATGTGATTCATTTTTCATCACCACATAAAATGGATGGTATGTATAAGTTTATTTAAAGATATAATACTATATTTATTATATAATAATAATTCATGATATATTTAATAATACTTACCTTATTTCTCTCATGCTCTTTGAAAAATTAATATGTTACTCATTCGTACGTACAATTAACCATCTCCATGATTCTAACATAATTCATTTTTTATAACCATATCTCAATGTTGGTTTTAAAAGAATAATTTATTTTAAAAATCATTATTATTTCGGGATTATTATTCTTTATATGTGGTAATAATTACCTCTTTGACCATAGTCAACCTACCTATTTCATTATGGACACGTGATCCAAATATCATCAAAACATATGAGATGTAATTAAATGATTAAGTAATTGAATATAAAATAGATATAATTAAAATAAAAGGATTAGTAAACATTAAATGGTTATTAATAAAGTAAATATTTAACATAATTTTATTATTCATTAAGATAAATAAAGTACGAGATTAGTTTAACATGAGATTAGGGAAACATTAGCTTAAAACGTCGTTTAAAATGATTTAAAGATTTATTTTATAAATTTTTTTATTCAACATACATATTCTTAAATTTAGTTTATTGATTTATTTATATTAATAAAAAACAAATAAATAAGGAAATTTTATGGTAATTTTGAATTTCTTTCAAAGGTTTTTAAAAGTAATTATATATATATATATATTATACAGAATGTTTTGACGTTATTTAGAAAAAAGGAAAAGGAATATTCAATCTTAATGTATACGGCGTTAAATAATTTTACCATCACCATAACTACTATCTGAATTTTTTTCTTCCTTCACAATTTTCTCAGTTTTCATCAAATAAAAATCCATCATTCCTTTATTAAGGGTTTTTTATTTTTTAAAATTGTTTATTAAAAGGAAATGGTAATTCGATATCTTAAAATATTCTACATATGGGTTCAAAAAAGTTTTCAAGGGTTTTATGATGAAAAGGAAAAAGCATATATTGTTGTATTAATCATATTGTACTTGATAATTATATATGATAATGGGTTTGAAAAATAAATCTTATATGATGGGGGATCTTGATATAACTTATACGACAAGTGAGCCTGATATAGATTATATATTGGGAGATCCCAATATAACTCTCCAATGCATTGGGTAATGTTTTTTATCTTCAAAGGAATGAATGAGGGAGTTAACTAAGGAGGTTTCTCCAATGTATTTAACTAGGCTCTATTTATTTCTGATAGGCTTTATGAATAAATAAATCTAAGATTTCTAAAAGGGTTTCTATTTTCTTGCAATGAGTTTTAAAGGTTTTCTTTGTGAAAAAGGTGTGTGTTTTTCATGTGGTTAAGATTTATTACATACATTCAAAGAATATTTTGAGAATGGTAAAAATTTTATGTTTTTTCATGTATTTCATTGGACTAATGAATTTCTTAATTTTATATCCCATACTGCACTTTTTGTGAACATACCACATTATTAAATGTTTATCATAGGGTTTAAGGATGTGTAAGAGGAAAGAATGAGTAAATTTGAAAGTCATGAATATTTTTTATAAAAGGAAAACATGTTCTATTTAAATTGTTTTAAATTATAGGAAAAATTGATATAGAGTGGATGTGTCCACTTTTTAAATTATGGGTTGTTATGTAAGATTTAGGATATAATTTTATAGAACTCTAAATCCAAAATATCTTTAGGCATACAATAAATTTGATTCTATTCAAAATATGTTATATTATATAATGTTTGTAACACCATGGAATTATAGAGTATGAATATTGTATTTTATATCATGTATGACATGCAACACCAAGTGCATAAGGGGATATAATACCCTGACACCTTAAAATATATTTAATATTTTAAATTTATTTGATATATTCGATATTTTTTAATACATTCAACACTGAGTTAGATTGTGTTACAAGCAAGAGAAACATTCTTTTATGGCTTATGTTACATACAATACCTAGTTTTACTGAACAATAATATATTATTAAAATATCATTATTTTATATAATAAGACCTAACCTATCCATTAAATTAGAATTTATGAATATTATTAACTAACTTATGAAAATATTTTTTTTAATAATATAATATTAATTTATATGTCAAAAAAATAATTATAAATGAATATGGGAACCAATTGAATATAAACAAAATGTTTTTATATAAAACCATTTTTATGATCACAAAGATTTTTTATCCTAATTAATTAAAGTAATAAAAATTAGTGAATTATTTTAATTAATTATATATGTTATATATTTAATAAAATATTTTTTATATTAGTACCATGGATTTGATAAGCATAATATAACAACAAACCCAATTCTATTCATAAAATACTATTTTTTATTAAGGCATTTTTACCGCCTTTTAAGAGAGAACCTATTTTAAATCAGAATTTTGACAATTTTATTTATTTAATATATAAAAATAAACATAATAATTGAAATTTAAACATAAAATTTAGGTTAGGATTAATTTTTGTTATTTTTCAAAAACATATCATTTTTAATGAATAATGAAAAATAACAAAATTTAATTCAAAATATATTTTTAATCTAATTCATTTATAAGTTTAGATTATAATTTTAATTGGTTTTCAATTATAATTATATTATATTTTTATAAATAAATACACTTTAGGTAGTTTTTATAAATTTCAATGTGAAATTGAATGTAAAAACATATCAAAATTTTTGATGTTTTCTACATTAAAAAACTCGCACTGTCATCCTTCATATGGGATGAATTTTAAATTAGTGTTTTCTACTTATGAGATTGTAATTTGAAAAAATAGATTCCATATTTGGAATCATCATAATTTATAATTTATAATAAGTTAAACCTATTTTTTTACTAAAAATATTATTGAAAGTAATTAAAATTACTTGCAATCATTTAGGAAAAATTAAGCTTAATAAAGCACAAAAACTTTAACTTAATGACCCAAATGACCAATACACTTGTCCAAAACCAATTTCATGGATATATATCGTCTATAAACCTTGAATTACTGTGTTTTTTTTGGTTTGGTATTATAAGGCCCCGACCTTAAACATTACTTAATATTGAATTAAATTAATAATTCACATTGAAGATCTTTTCAGGTTTAGAGTTTTAGAGAATTAGGACATAACTATTACATCTCAAAAGATTACAAAGTAGACACTTCTAATAATATTCCATAAAATAAAAACTCTAAAAAAGAAACATGTCTAGTTCCATGTTTTATATAGCATGACTTTCCCTTGATCTCATCCTTGACCCTATTCCACATTAAGTCCTGTGAAAAACATTTCAAAAAACTTGGGGTGAGCATAAAAAGCTCAGTAAGGGATACACAAAGAATGAAAACTGTTAGTTTTTAAAACATCAAGTAAACCATGTATAACTTTATCAAAGTAATACCTTCCCCTTCATGAAGTATTAAAAACTATTCTCTGAATAAAATATCATTACTTACCTTTTTGTAACCAAAGGATTACTATAAAACCCATATAAAGAACACATAACATATAAAGGTAACTTGGAACATAAACATACTTAAGTGGAATAACTATACGGTCGACTTCCACACATATCAATTATTAGAATAGCCATACGGCCAACTTCCATACATACTTAATGGAATAGCCATACGGCCGACTTCTATACCCAATGCATTGGAGGTTATAACGTAACCACCCATCCTGGTATTCACGGAACCACCCGTCATATGGTTTATCACGTAACCACCTGTCAAATGTCCAAGTACCAATATAAAATCATAAAACATAAAACCAATATAAAGGAATGATAACATTTCCACATTTTAATCCCAATATATAATTTAAATATATTGACATAATAGAATCCTTTATCAAAACCATTTTCAATACCAAAATACATAAAAGAGTATATGGTATTTATTTTATTTTAAAAACATTACGGCTTTTTGAGGAAGCCAAAGACCAAATAATACTTGCGGCGGCGGAAAAGGTCGTTGTCACCACATACGTTAAAAAAAAATTCTTTTTTTTCGTTTAGTAAAACGCTTCGTAGAAAAAGATTCCTTTTGTATAAAAGTAAAAGTCAAAGGGGTTTATACACTGTATAAAAGAAAGTTGTGTATAAAATGAAATATGCCTCAATGAAAGGAGATTGAGACGAAGTCCCTTACCAACATCATTTCATAAATAAAATAGATCAATTATGTGTATTCACTATAAGTACACATAAAAAAATTATAAATTAAATACAGGATATCAAAATTCATTTCCCACATAATCATATAATGACATAAACAAGAAGTAGAAGATCAACCCAAAGAAAGTAATTTGGGTTAAGAAGTTCCCTTACCTCGGGTCCGACTTGACTCGATCGTTCTTTAACGTCCTGAATAATAAACTTGAGTTAAATTCTATTTGATTAAGAACATTTTTCAAGTTTATTATTCCTTTTATATCACTTATTTCCTTGTTATAAACATTATTTAACCATTTAGGTTAATAATGTTTGTTTTGTCGATATTTGGTTCTTAAGTCGAAAGTGGACTTCTTACAATTACATGTTGTTCATGTGGTCAAAGGTTATTTATATCCAGAATGAAATTACTTATTTATATATCATATATATCCATAATATATATGTATTTATAATATTACATAATCATTTAGAGGTAAGAAATGAAATGCATCGTTCATGGAGACGGTAAGCCGTACGTACGCATGAACGCTACATTCATTTCTTTGTCATATTAATGGAATTAAAACTAAATGAGAGGTATGTATATTTTAATTCCATAATTATATTCATCATTTAGATGTATCATTAATTATATATATCCATTATATACATGTACTTATAATATTACGTTACATTTGGGGATAAGAAATGAAATGCACCGTTCATGGAGATGGTAAGCCGTACGTACGCATGAACGCTACTTTCATTTCTATTTCTTATTTTTATGTAATGGAATAATAATGATATAGAGGTATATTATAATTCCATTATAACATCATATATAATAACTTTAAATCCATACTTTACCCATCCCACATATGGCATTAACGAATCACATCACTTTGAGGGGGCGGTAGTCCGCACTTCCTTAAATGAAGATATCGCGTTTACCCATAATGGAAACCATAAAGGTATGCCCAAAATGAAAAATAAATAATATTAAGGAAAACATAAACATATTATATATCATATATAAATATAGTGTCATCTTAATGGACACCTTTGAAGGTGTTAAAAGAATGTTGAACAATCATCGTTTCAGGAGGCAGAAATTCACCATCCACGGAAACAGTATGTTCTTTAACCATTAGATGTAGGTGTGTGTAAGTGTAGCTCGAATACTTCTTATAAAAACATCCTAGTATATTTAGGATACTAGATTTGTTACAAAAGAAAATAATAAAAAGAGTTTAGGGGGTTGGAGAAGCAAAATAAAACAAAAGGACTCAAAAGAAGACATTACCTTAAAATCGGCTAACTCCCTTTGGTTTGAGCTCAAAGGCTTCCTTGGGAAGACTTCTGCCCAAATTGAGGCTTCAGGGAGTAAGAGAGGGAAGTGTAGAGAAAAAATGGGCAGAGTTTGTCCTAGCCAAAATCTTTGGGAGTGTGGGTAAGGTGGTAGAGGTGGGGGCCTTTTATAAGAGGAGAGGAGGGGCACTCTTGTAAAGTTACAAAATGTTACTTTATTTTCAAAAGATTTTAGGATTTTAAAGGTCCCACATTGATGTATTTCTAGGATAAGGTGATGAGGGTTATAAATCCACTCATCCAATAGGTTTTGGACATGTTTAGGTCTTAGATTTTACATTATCTTTCTATTTTATTTAAATCATTAAATAATGAGGTCATCGCAGCATCATCATGATGTCATAAATAATTTAATTTATATAATTTTTAAAAATTATATAACAATTACTATGATGTAGGAAATCTTTTTATCTTTCCAATGACTATTTATATTCAAAAATATGACTTGTATAACCCCATGTAAAAATTGTTTTAGTAAAACATTTCATGTTTGTGTCATTTTTTACTTTAACATTAAATAAAAGGTATTTATGTCATTTTCCAACCAAAGTGGCTCCATGGGGTCCCCAAGTTGACCCATGGATTTTCTTGGTCGGACATGACACATCCAATGAGGGTAGGACATGTGTCTAGGTCATTTCAATTTTTTAAAACATTATTCTTACCTTAAACTACACTAATTATCTCTAATCGCGATTAAGAACTTAAGAGTTACTATTCACCAAAAAATTATTTTAATCTCATTGAACCACATTTTACTTCTTAATGACTACCATGTATGTTGTATTTTTGAAATTAAAAACACATAAGTGGTAAAATTTCATTTAAACGAAAAATCAGTTTTTATAAGTACCACTTAGTGGTTTCACTATTCATTAAAAATTGAAGTTTTTCAGAAAAATACAAAAAATTCACCCTAAGCTATATTTGATATTCCGAATTCAAAAATGAAGTCTATTTTAAAAAGTTAAAAACATATAAGTTACATTAATTAATTTAATAATTAATTCCCGTTGTCATGACAAATAACGTGTTTTTATGAAACAATAAGTATCAAAAGATTGACACTAGTTTAAGTCCGATTTCAAAGTGAAATTAATTACAACGACCACTATTAGATTTAATGGTAAAAATATTTTCTAATTTCACTTTAAAACAAATTCAAATGATAATATAATCATATAAATAAATTAGATTAAAAAGGGATTTTGAATTAAAATACAACATTTTACACTATTCATTAAAAAATGAACTTTATCGGAAAGATACCAAAAATTTACACAAAGTAAATTTTGATATCCCGAATATAAAGAAGAGTTATATTCGGTCCAATATAATGTATAAGAGTGATTAAAACTATATTTAATGACGTTTCACCATCAAAAGGTGATAAGTGAACCTTTAGTGAAAATTAGAGTATAAATGCCTAAAATTGGATTCTTTTCGTATTTTAAGACTTTATCTTTTATTGGATAAATGTAAAAACATTTAAAAAACATATATAATCATATTTTAGTTATTTCTATCCATTCCCGCCAATACAACGGCTACATGTTAACTACCATTTAAAATAATATTATTATATTACTAGTGTGCAACGTAAGTTTTCAAAGGAACTCATCGTTGCGTATCGGGTACGCTATCGAACATAGCAACCTCTTTAAAGTAAAATTAATATTTAATTCATAAATATTAATAAATACGAAAATGTTTTATTTATTATTTACCTGGGATGTTACATCCTTCCCCCTTTTGGGAATTGCGTCCTCGCAATTTTATTCACTTATCAAAATAAGTGGGGGTATTTATCCCTCATAGCATTTTCAGATTCTCACGTTGCCTCTTCAACCATATGGTTTTTCCAAAAAACCTTTACCTGGTGGATTACCTTATTTCGCAATACTTGCTCTCTTCGGTCAAGAATCTGGACTGGTTGTTCTTCATAAAAGAGATTCTCTTCCAACTGAACTACCTCTTGGCTCAAAACATGAGACAAATCTGGCATATACTTCCTCAACATCAAAACATGAAAAAAAATTGTGTACCTGAGATAAACTCGGAGGTAATTCCACTCTATATGCAACTGATCCAACTCTCCCCAAAATTTCATATGGTCCAATGAACCTTGGACTCAGCTTTCCTTTCTTACCAAATCGCATCACACTTTTACATGGAGAAACCTTGAGAAAAACATGATCACCTACCTCGAAAGATAGATCCTTCCTCCGGTTATCCGCATAACTCTTCTGCCTGCTCTGAGCTATTCTCATGTGTTTCTGAATCAACTGAACTTTTTCTGCCATCTCTTCTACCAATTCTGGTCCCATCATCTTCCTTTCACCCACTTCATCCCAAAATGCTTGAGTTCGACACCGCTTACCATATAATGCCTCAAATGGTGCCATCTGTATACTGAAATGAAAACTGTTATTATATGAAAACTCAACCAAAGAAAGATGTTGGTCCCAACTTCCCTGATAATCCATCGAACAAGCTCGTAGCATATCCTCCAAGTCTGAATTGTTCGTTCTGACTGTCCATCTGATTGAGGATGAAAAGCTGTACTAAAATTTAATTCAGTACCCAACAACTTCTGAAGGCCTTTCCAAAAGTTAGAAGTAAACCTAGGATCATGGTAAGATACAATGGAGAGAGGAAATCCATGTAACCTGAATATCTCCTTAAGGTACAAATGGGAAAGCTAATCTAGGGAAAAATTATCTCGTATAGGAAAAAATGGGCAGATTTAGTCAAGCGATCAACAATAACCCAGATTTCATTATTACCTCAAGATGTCTTCGGTAATCCCACAACAAAGTCCATGGATATATTCTCCCATTTTCACTCTGGCACTGGTAAAGGTTGAAGCATCCCTTTCGGTAACTTTCGCTCTGCTTTAACCTGTTGACAAGTCAAACACTTCACAGTAAAATCAGCAATATCTCTTTTCATTCCATCCCACCAGTAATACTCCCGCAGATCTCTGTACATCTTAGTACTGCCAGGATGAACTGAAAACGGGGAACTATGAGCCTCACATAACAACTCATTCTTCAAATGTGAATCACATGGAACACATAATCTCTTCCCAAACCTCCAAACACAATCATTATCAGTGTTGAATTCAGGCAACTTACACTTCTGAACCAGCTCTACCTTTTTCTGCAACTCACTATCTTGCTTCTATGCTTGCTTGATTCTGTCTGATAGAGAAGATCTCACTGATACCTGAAACAAAACAGAAATACATCCTGCACCAACAACTTCTATGCCAAATTTCATCAAATCAAAAACCAAAGGATCTCATTCCAAACTTAGCATGGTTAATGAAGCATTACTTTTTCGACTCAAAGCATCAACCACTTTATTTGCTTTTCCCGGATGGTAGTGAATTGTACAATCATAATCCTTGATTAATTCCAGCCATCTCCTCTGTCTCATGTTCAATTATTTCTGAGTGAATATATACTTTAAAATTTTTTGATCAGTATATATTTCACACTTTACTCCATACAAATGATGCCTCCAAATTTTTAAAGCAAAAACAACAGCAGCTAATTCCAAATCATGTGTAGGGTAATTTACCTCATGAGTTTTCAACTGACGTGAAGCATAAGAAATTACCTGATCATTCTGCATAAGGACACAACCAAGTCCCTTCAACGATGCATCACTGTATATAACAAACTCACCATTCCTAGAAGGAAGTGCCAAAACTAGAGAATTCACCAATCTTCTTTTCAACTCCTGAAAACAATCATCACATTCTTTTGTCCAGATGAACTTAACACCCTTACGAGTTAGCTTAGTCATTGGACTAGATAACCGTGAAAAATTTTCAACAAACCTTCGGTAGTAACCTGCCAAACCAAGAAAACTACGGATCTCAGTTACATTTGTAGGTCTTGGAAATTCTTCAACAACTTTTGTTTTAGCAGGATCAACAGTTATGCCATCTTTTGAAACAATGTGACCCAGGAAAGAAATTTGTTGTATCCAAAACTCGCACTTCCTGAATTTTCCATATAGTTTCTTTTTATTTTAAGGTTTGCAAGATAACCTTTAAATGACTTTCATGCTCCTCTTTACTTTTAGAAAAAACCAAAATATCATCAATAAAAACAACAAACATTTTTCAACTGAGTCAACTGAGTCATCACTGCAACAAACTGTTTAGTTCTGATTCTGACCATCTCTGGATAATGATTTGAAAGGTCATTTCCCTCTATATGCCTTCCCAGAAAAGCTGTTTTGTTTCCTCTATGAAAAACCATTCTTAACACAGAAATATCTTAGGCGAAGCAACATGGTAATCTATAAATGCTATATCATTTCAGTCATACCATAAATTAACTTATAATTTAACAATTTTCTAACTCCTAAAGTTGTCTAAACCGACCTCTGATACCAACTATAAGGCCCCGACCATAAACATTACTTAATATTGAATTAAATGAATAATTCACATTAAGGATCTTTTTAGGTTTAGAGTTTTAGAGAATTAGGACATAACTATTACATCTTGAAAGATTACAAAGTAGACACTTCTACTAAGATTCCATAAAATAAAAACTCTTAAAAAGAAACATGTCTAGTTCCATGTTTTATATAGCCTGACTTTCCCTTGATCTCATCTTTGACCCTATTCCACATTAAGTCCTGTGAAAAACATTTCAAAAAACTTTGGGTGAGCATAAAAAGCTCAGTAAGGGATACACAAAGAATGAAAACTGTTAGTTTTTCAAACATCAAGTAAACCATGTATAACTTTATCAAAGTAATACCTTCACCTTCATGAAGTAGTAGAAACTCTTCACTGAATAAAATATCATTACTTACCTTTATGTAACCAAATAACTACCATAAAACCCATATAAAGAACACATAACATATAAAGGTAACTTGGGACATAAACATAATTAAGTGGAATAACCATACGGTCGACTTCCACACATATCACTTAATGGAATATCCATATGGCCAACTTCCATACATACTTAATGGAATAGCCATACGGCCGACTTCCATACCCAATGCATTGGAGGTTATAAAGTAACCACCCATCTTGGTATTCATGGCACCACCTGTCATATGGTTTATCACGTAACCACCCGTCAAATGTCTAAGTACCAATATAAAATCATAAAACATAAATACAATATAAAGGAATGATAACATTTCCACATTTCAATCACAATATATAATTTAAATATATTGACATAATAGAATACTTTATCAAAACCATTTTCAATACCAAAATACATAAAAGAGTATATGGTATTTATTTTATTTTAAAAACATTACGTCTTGTTGAGGAAGCTAAAGACCAAATAATACTCGCAGCGGCGGAAAAGGTCGGTGTCACCGCGTACGTTAAAAAAACATTCCTTTTTGTCATTTAGTAAAATGCTTCGTAGAAAAAGATTCCTTTTGTATAAAAGTAAAAGTAAAAGGGGTTTATACACCGTATAAACGAAATATGCCTCAATGAAAGGAGATTGAGACGAAGTCCCTTACCAAGATAATTTCATAAATAAAATAGATCAATTATGTGTATTCACTATAAGTACACATAAAGAAATTATAAATAATATACAGGATATCAAAATTCATTTCTCATATAATCATATTATGACATAAACAAGAAGTAGAAGATCAACCGAAAGAAAGGAATTTGGGTTAAGAAGTTCCCTTACCTTGGGTCCGACTTGACTCGATCATTCTTTAACGTCCTGAATAATAAACTTGAGTTAAATTATATTTTCTTAAGAACATTTTTCAAGTTTATTATTCCTTTTATATCACTTATTTCCAGGTTATAAACATTATGTAACCATTTAAGTTAATAATGTTTGTTTTTTCGATATTTGGTTCTTAAGTCGAAAGTGGACTTCTTACAATTACATGTTGTTCGTGTGGTCAAATGTTATTTATATCCAGAATGACATTCCTGATTTATATATCATATATATCCAGCATATACATGTATTTATAATATTACATAATCATTTATAGGTAAGAAATGAAATCCACCGTTCATGGAGACGGTAAGCCGTACATACGCATGAACGCTACTTTCATTTCTTTGTCATATTAATGGAATTAAAACTAAATGAGAGGTATGTATATTTTAATTCTAGAATTATATTCGTCATTTAGATGTATCATTCATCATATATATCCATTATATACATGTACTTATAATATTACATTACATTTGGGGATAAGAAATGAAATGCACCGTTCATGGAGACGGTAAGCCGTACGTACGCATGAACGCTTCTTTCATTTCTATTTCATATTTTTATGGAATGGAATAATAATTATATAGAGGTATATTATAATTCCAGTATAAAATCATATATAATAACTTTAAATCCATCCTTTACACGTCCCAGATATGGCATTAACGAATCACATCACTTTGAGGGGGCGGTAGTCCGCACTTCCTTAAATGAAGATATCGCGTTTACCCATAATAAAAATCATAAAGGTATGCCCAAAATGAAAAATACAGAAGCTTAAGGAAAAAATAAACATATTATATATCATATATAAATATATTTTCATCTTAATGGACACCTTTGAAGGTGTTAAAAGAATGTTGAACAATCATCGTTTCGGGAGGCAGAAATTCACCATCCACGGAAACAGTATGTTCTTTAACCATTAGATGTAGGTGTGTGTAAGTGTAGCTCGAATCCTTCTTATAACAACATCCTTTTATATTGAGGATACTAGATTTGTTACAAAAGAAAATAATAAAAGGAGTTTATGGGGTTGTAGAAGCAAAATAAAACAAAAGGACTCAAAAGAAGACATTACCTTAAAATCGGGTAACTCCCTTTGGTTTGAGCTCAAATGCTTCCTTGGGAAGACTTCTGCCCAAAGTGAGGCTTCAAGGAGTAAGAGAGGGAATTTGAGAGACAAAATGGGCAGAGTTTGTCGGATCAAAAGGCTTTGGGAGTGTGGATAAGGTGGTAGAGGTGGGGGGCCTTTTATAAGAGGAGAGGAGGGGCACTCTTGTAATGTTACAAAATGTTACTTATTTTCAAAAGAGTTTCGGATTTTAAAGGTCCCACATTGATGTATTTCGAGGATATGGTGATGAGGGTTTGAAATCCACTCATCCAATAGGTTTTGGACATGTGTAGGTCTTATATTTTACATTATCTTTCTATTTTATTTAAATCGTTAAATAATGAGGTCATCGCTGCATCATCATGATGTCACAAATAATTTAATTTATATAATGTCTAAATATTATAAAACAATTACTATGATGTAGGAAATCTTTTTATCTTTCCAATGAATATTTATAGTAAAAAATATGACTTGTATAACCCCATTTAAAAATTGTTTTAGTAAAACATTTCATGTTTGTGTCATTTTTTACTTTAACATTAAATAAAAGGTATTTATGTCATTTTCCAACCAAAGTGGCTCCATGGGGTCCCCAAGATGACACATGGATTGTATTGGTCTGAAATGACACATCCAATGAGGGTATGACATGTGTCTAGGTCATTTCATTTTATTAAAACATTATTCTTACCTTAAACTACACAAATTACCTCTAATCGCGATTAAGATCTTAAGAGTTACTATTCACCAAAAAATTATTTTAATCTAATTGAACCAAATTTTACTTCTTAATGACAACCATGTATGTTGGATTTTTTAAATTCAAAACACAAAAGTGGTAAAATTTCATTTAAACGAAACATCAGTTTTTATAAGTACCACTTAGTGGTTTCACTATTCATCAAAAATTGAAGTTTTTCAGAAAAATACAAAAAATTCACCCTAAGCTATATTTGATATTCCGAATTCAAATTGAAGTATATTTTACAAAATTCAAATCATATAAGTCACATTAATTAATTTAATAATTAATTCCCGCTGTCATGACAAATAGCATGTTTTTATGAAACAATAAGTATCAAAAGATTGACACTAGTTTAAGTCCGATTTCAATGTGAAATTAATTCCAACAACCACTATTGGATTTAATGGTAAAAATATTTTCTAATTTCAATTTAAAACCAATTCAAATGATAATCTAATTATATAAATAAATTAGATTAAAAAGAGGTTTTGAATTAAAATACAACATTTTACACTATTCATTAAAAAATGAGCTTTATCGGAAAGATACCAAAAAATTACGCAAAGTAAATTTTGATGTCCCGATTCTAAAGAAGAGTTATATTTGTTCCAATAGAATGTATAAGAGTGATCAAAACTATATTTAATGACGGTTCTCCATCAAAAGGTGATAAGTGAACCTTTAGTGAAAATTAGGGTATAAATGCCTAAAATTGAATTCTTTCCGTATTTTAAGCCTTTATCTTTTATTGGATAAATGTAAAAACATTTAAAAAACATATATAATCATATTTTATTTATTTATATCCATTCCCTCCAATAGAACGGCTACATGTTAACTACCATTTAAAATAATATTATTATATTACTAGTGTGCAACGTAAGTTTTCAAAGGAACTCATCGTTGTGTATCGGGTACGCTATCAAACATAGCAACCTCTTTAAAGTAAAATTAATATTTAATTCATAAATATTAATAAATAAGAAAATGTTTTATTCATTATTTACCTGGGATGTTACAGGTATGATTTTTTTAGGTGATAACATGTGTACACCTAACTTGTTTCCAAAAATTCTAAGTGAGTCATTTTCCTTCCTTATAAAAGGCCACCACCTCTCCTCGTTCGTCACACCTCTAAAACCACTTAGTTTAGGACAATATATTCCCATATAACTTCCCAAAATTCATACCCTTTAACATTAATCCAACCTTTAGAAATATCCTTCCAAGGAATCCTTTTGGTACAAATCAAAAGAAGTTACCCAATTAAGAGGTAACATCTTTTCTCAAGCTCTATAATTTCATTTTCATTCTCCACACCCTCAACTATTATTATGATATTATTTTATAAAAATAATTATACTAAAAACTAGGATGTTTTATGCTATTTTTTCTACCTAAAATCACTTAAACATCCTTCTAATGGGTAATGAATATATTGAAGCTATGTACGGGGACCTACTGCCTCATGGAATGATGATTGTTCATTTTTCCTTTACCACCTCTCATGGTGGCCATTATTATGGAAACTATGTATATATATGATATATATATAATTTAAAATTTTATTATTATTCATTAATTTTTATTTATAAAATTCCTTTATTCTTTCCATATTGTGTAAATATGATAATTTTGTCTGAGGAAGTGTGGACTACCATACCCTAAAAGCGTTATGACTCGTTCATTCCATACATGGAATGTATAAAGGATGGTTTTTATAAACCTATGTAACATATATAACATAAATATTATATTTTAATTTTAATATACATATGTATAATTTATTTTTCATTAATTTAATACCACAAAGAAATGAATGTAGCGTTTATGCGTATGTACGACATGCCGTCTCCATGAATGGTGCATTTCATTTCTAATCTCCAAATATTATAGACTACTAAAAATACATATATAATGAATATATATAATAATTAATTAATGGTTTACATTTTTTATATGGTTAAATAATGATCTAATTAATAATAATAACGAATCCTAAGACAAAATCTACTTGAGAAAACTAGGTAATTAACACCCAAAATAGTCAAAATAAAGAAAGATTTTTAACAAACGAGTAATAAGATATCATAAAAAGTTAATATATGGTATTATAAACATGATAATCATATGATAATTATTATTAACATATTTTAAACCCCTATATAGAAGGATATATATCACAAAAATAAAATTAAGGATAAGGTAAGGTAATTTCATCTCAATTTAGATTTCATTGAGACTTATTTGTTATTATGTTCCAATTCAATTTTATTTTGTTTTTATATTTCCTTTTTCTTGTTATATCATAAATAACATTATTATAATGATATTATAAGTTTAATTTAACATCATACTTACCTAGATATTATGATTCAAATGTTTCAAAGTGATATGGGACACTTTGGAATGTTTAAAGATTATTCTCCTCAAGATTATTCTTAATGATTATCTTTGTAATCTCACTAAATTTTTTGATTTTTAAACTTATATGGAAAAAATTACTTTATTTTAATCATTTTTCATTCTAAATTTACTTCAATATCCAAATTATTATGCAATGTATATTAGTATTTCCTAAACTGTATACCATTTTACATATGGTATCTACATTAATAGTTACTTGATTATTTCAGAAATTATTGATAAAATTGGATTATTTATACAATACAATCATTTTATAAGGCATATTATTCATTTTATTATTTTATATGAAGAATTATTTGGATTTTTATTGACGGGTGGGGATCAGACTTTATATATACCCTTGATGCATTGATATGTTCCCATGAGACAAATAAGTTTTCCAAATTAAATGGGTTTCTATCCATAGTCTTAAACCATCTTATGAAAGGTATTGACGATATAGGTTTTCATGTTACTTATACATTACATACATTAATAAATCATTTCCCTCATTTAGTTTTAGTTATTATTCATCCATGAGATTTTTCATTGACCTATCTATGGATACATTTCATTTTAATTTCATTGATTAAATGGAATGTGTTTCAGTTTCTTACCTTGCCATATTGATTTTAACTTATCTTATTATAGAATGTAATGTGTTTTTAGTTAATCACCTTTCCATGTTGATTTATTCTTACTTATTCATTATTTATTCCACGTTGCATACCCTTACTTAGAATTTTATCTCACCCTTATTATGTTTCTTTCCCCATTTTAAGAAGAATAAATATTTGAATATGTATTCAAGGATGAATTTTATTTCATTTTATTATGTATCATGTTTTTATTTCCTATTTCCCAATGTATTATGGGTATCAAGTATGCAATCTAGATTTCCAGGACTACTAAATTGAATAGTCCTTCAAAATTTGATTCCTTGTAATCATGCCAATGTAATAAAATATTAAACCATCTCTAGGCTTTTAGGGTTGGGGAATTACAATATTTAAGGTTGGGTCCTTATATTTCATATCAAAGAAAATGTTTAGATAACTCTTGAGGTTAGAATAATGTTACTTGAATACCCATGAGTGATTATACTTTATGGACATCATGATATAGAATTTGAACCATATTTAATCCTAGATAAATTTGAATCATTTTCCTATCGATTTTATTTTCCTATGATTTTATCTTTGGTATATGGCGTATTTCATTATTTGTTTTCAAGAAAATATCTGCCAAATGAAAGTCATTTTTAAGCCAAAAGTTGAAAAGTTGGAAAAAACCTTTATTATAAGGAATATCCATTATATATTCTTATACATATAGATAAAGTGATACAAAATAATTTAATTCATCAATTTAAGGTTTTTTGGAAAACCATAACTATTGAAGAAGAAATATGGGAATTAAAAAATACTATGAGGGAATAATATCCCCAAAAGTTTAAGTAATGAATAGAATTGTGAGGGTATAATTTATGAAAGGGGGAAGAATAGAACAACCAATGAACTGTTTTGATAAATAATTTTAATTTATTATCAATAATAATTAATTATATTTTTATGTTCATGTTCATTATATGAATATTACGTAATTTTCAAGTTAAAAGGAAAAAAAATTATTTCTAACCAAATTTTGTTTTCATGCATAATGTGATTTTATATAAAATATAAATTTCAAAATTATAGAATTTTAATTTGAAAAAATATATATAATTTTTAATTAACCATGTCAAAATTAACCTAACATGTATTTTTTATAATTTTTTGAAAAGTTTGATTTTTCAATGAATTATGAGACTACTGATTTTTTTAACAATTTTCTTTTATTTTAAAGCATTTTAAAAGTTAAATTTTGTTTAAAATGGTTTCAAAGTAAAATTATTTCATTTATATAATTAATAATGAAATTATTTTCATCAAAATAAATATTAAACTTTAATTTAATATAAAAATTATAGTTAAAAAGGTATTTTTATGAAAAATAGTTTTTTATCATGTTCTGTGGTTTTGATTTTAAATTATATTCGTCCAATAATGTGAATTTAACTTTATAAAATTGATTAAATATTTGGAATCATCATAATTAATATTATTTAACAAGGTTAACTTAATATTTTTCATAATGAATAGTAATAAAAGTAGAAATTTTTTTTTTCACAGTTAAGGTTAAAAGTGGTTTATCGAAGGTTAAACTAAATAGATAAGGGTTAAAAGGACCTAAAAACTTGAATAAATTATTTTTATGGACATATTTCGACCCTATATCATATAATATTTTCGAATGGTCTATTTTGGCGCCCTTTTTTGATTAATACATTAATATATTTTAATATTTTAAAAGAATCCAAGTGTATCCTCTCACCCCACTAATAAAAGGAAAACCATTATCCACTCCTCTACACAATTAAAGAGCCTTTTTAGCCAATATCTATCCAAATACATTCCTAAAATACCTATCCATGAACTATTGTCTCCTTTTGATCATAAACTATCATATGAAGGATTTGCGAATAAACCTTTTGAGGTTGTCCAAAGAAGAGGTACAATTCTTAACCAAGATTTTTCATTTTATTTATTATTATACCTCCAAATATTATTCATACAAGGTGAAATAAAAAAACAGGTATATTCCATATATTAATATTCTATTATGTTAATGTTATAATCTATATCTCTATCCTCTTCCATCAAATGGGAAACAAATCTGTCGTTCTTGTGTATGGTGGACTACTACCTCACGAACTGATATAATCTGTTTTCTATCACCACCTCTCATGGTTGGTTATAATGATATATTTAACATATATATATTATATTAATTATATTATTAACATTATTTAAAGATAATATATCATCTCTTTTCTTACCTTTCCATCCATTGAAAAATGATAACGTTTTTCATGTGTATGTGTGGATTACCACCACCATGGAGTGATGTGATTCTTTTTTCATCATCATATTATATGGATAGTATATATATGTATATTTAAAGATATAAATTATATATATGATATAATAATAATTTTTGGAAAGATAAAATGACACATTCTTACTTTCCCTCATTCTCTTTGAAAAATGAAAACGTTACTTATGTGTACGTAGGGTCTATCGTCTCCATTATTGTAATGTAATTCATTTTTCATAAAAATATTTAATTAATGGTTTTAAATGTATAATTTATATAAAAAAATATAATTATTTCATGAATATTATTATATATATGATGTAATAATTATCTCTTTCAATAAAGTCAACAAACAGAAGTCATTTTGGACATATAAGCTGAATATCATCAAAATAATTAACATTAACTTAAATGATTAAGTAATTGAATATATAATTGAAATAAATAAAATTAAAGGAATAATAAAATTGTAAAAGGATTTTCATAATGTAAATAATTTCCATAATTTTATTATTCCGGAATGTAAATAACATATTTTTTGAATCAGACTCAAGTTATGGGACAATTTAACATAAAACTTCATTTTAAAATGATTTAATGAATTATTTTAAAAATATTTTTATATCATTTACATATTATTAAATTTATTTTTATAGGTTTATTTATATGTACATAAAATAACTATAATTAAAAATTTATGTCACTTTTAAAATTCTTTCAAAGGACTTAAAAAAGGATTTTTTTACATATTTATAAGAAATGTTTTTAATTTATTTATAAATAAGAAATAAGAATTTTATATTTTAACATATATGACATTAGTGAAATTTCCCTCAATCACAACCATTATTTTATGTTTTTCTTACATTGTAGGATTCCATGTTTTCTTTAATGTAAAATCCTTATTCCTTTTCCTCTATGTATTTTTGTTTTAAAAATAGTGTTTTAAAAGGAAGGGTATTTTGATATCTGACAATGTTCTTCCTATGGGTTAAAAAGATTTTTTCCAGGGTTTTGTGATGAAAAGGATAAAGAATAAAAAAAATTATTCATGATTTTTTACTTGATCATTATAGATGATGATGGGTGAGCCTGAAACATCTTAAATGCTGGGTGAACCCAATATAAATTATATGATGGGCGAGCCTAATACAACTTATAAGATGGGTGTGGCCAATACAACAATTCAGTGAATTGGGTAATTTTACATGTCTTCAAAATAAATAAGTGTGGAATTATCCTAGGAGTTTTCACTTTTATAATTAACTAGGATCTAGTTATTTCTAACATAGGTTATGAATATAATGTTCTAAGTTTCCTAAAAGGGTTTTTCTTACTATGGGTTTTAAAGGTTTTACTTTAGAAAAAACTTTGTTATTTTCTGGTGCTTATTATTTATTTTATACTCTAAATAAATATTGTGATAAATATAAAAATTTTATATGTTTTCATGTTTCTCACTTGAATAATAAATTTCTTACCTTTATGTCCCCTACTGAGCTTTTTGTGATCGTCCCTATTTAGAAAAATCACAAGGTTTTAGGATGAGTAAGAAAAAATCATAACTCACATTGAAATTTATGAGTATTTTTCATAAAAATAAAAAGAAATAATTTTAAATGTTTTATATTATGGGGAAAATAGATATTGAGTGGATGGGTCCAATTTGTAATGTATGGGTTGTCATATAAGAGTTAGGACCTAATTCTATAGGATTATAAACCTAAAAGATATTTTTGAACCAAAGAAGGTGAATTATAGTGTAAAGACACTAGATTATATAATTTTTAAGTTCAAATACTTATATCCATATAATTATTAAGAAATTATAAGGAATTTTAATTAAATTATTCATAGTTAAAAAATGTATAGTTTAAAAACATTGTTTTTATTATATTTTATATATTTTATATATTTTATTTGAAAGATGAATTTTTAAATATTATAAAATGAGTTTGATAAAATGATATTAATTTTTCAATTAATCATATCAAAATTATATTAGGGATTTTTTTGGGAATTTTTTGAAATATTTGATTTTGTGTTGAATACCAATAAATACCGTTTTAGAAAATACGGTCACTTGTATGACATCATCATGGAATAAATATGTTATAAATTTTTTATATATTATGGAACATATATTAAATTATAATATATATTAAATATCATAAAATTGTTACAAAATTAATATAAATAAATGTTTATATCAAGATATGTTTGAAAACATTAATTGGTTTCGACATACTGTTTGTGCAACAACAAAGTCAAGATTGATAGATTAGTGATAATATTTTGGAAGGATAAATATTTCATAAAATTTATGAATTATAAATGATGAATAATCAATTATATTGACATATATTAATGAAATATGGAATTAAATGACAAGATAGTTATCCAAATTCTTACCCATTGTGTGTATGCAATAAGAAAAGTAAAATTAATATACTAAATATGTTTTCCTGATAAGGATGAGAATAAAAATATATTAAAAATGTTTCTAGATGATAAAAATATTGGATAAAAAAATATTTATGTTATTAAATTATTTTTTATTTTAAATAACATGTTAATTATCCAAAACACTTAAACAAAATCGATGTAACACTTATGCAAGAAGGAGAAACATAAAAATTGTTGACTTTAAAATATTTAAAGTGATAATATTTAGATGAGTTACAGTATTTATCAGTCTAGGAGGATAAATATGATATTTATATATTGATTTAAATAATTAAAAATTAATTTCATAGTTATCAAAATATTTTTTATGTCAAATGAAAATAATCACATAGAAAATGAATTTTAAGTGCATTTAATTTGAAAAAAATATTTTTAAATAAATAAAAAATCCTAAAAATATTATTATGAGTCAATTAGGATGAGTAATGGTTAACAATATGATCCATTTTCCATTTTTTAACTACCTTCCTTTCTCAATTTACTTCTTTGACCCTTAGAAACTGAATATTTGAAAAAATTTCATTGATCTCTTTTGATAAATTCAGAATCAATCTAACCTTTCCAAAGACGCATTTGAGTTAGATTTTCTTTCTAAATACTTCCCAAAATCCCTCTTAAAACTTTCCTATATCAAATTTCCAATCATCTAGTGTGACTATAAACCTATCTTACAAAGTTCTTAAGTTTAATATAAATGGGGGTATCAAAAGAAAAGGAGGCAAGAGCTTGGCAGACCAAAAACAAGTCTAAGGTAAAGGGATTATTAACTCAATTTCCTTTTATTTGGTAATATCACTTCTTTATTAACTAAATTATTCCAAGATTATGCATTTTATTACCTCTAATTTTTTTATATTATATTTCCACTTGTTTTGGGTGTATTTACATTTATTTCACATAATCACTTCATTGGTTAGTTCTAACTTCAATTGTTATAATCATTGTAAGGGTTTCTCATCTAAATTTCTGTTCAATAATATATCATTTATATTAAAAATATATTTTTATTTATATATTGTATATATAACCATTTTTTAAAAATATACCATGAATATATTCATGCTCATGATATTTTAATTTCCTTCTCACGTTCATTATTTTAAAGGGTTTGGATTTCAATATTTACCAAATTCATAGGGGTTTATTTTACCATCTCACTTTTATTATGGTTATTTATGTTTCAATTTAATTTGGTAAAATTTTATGTTATTTAATTAATAATACCCATCCATTTTCTTCTACATTGGCTAATTTTAGAGATTCAGGTGTTCTTTTTTTCTCTCTGTGGAACACAAATCAACCGAAATAATGTTTGAAAGAAATTCTGACATCATTAATTCTTCTGGTCAGGAATCTTTCTCTTTAATATCAATCTTCTTTATTATATTTCAAGAATTTTATTTTCAATAATTTAAGGAATTCTTATGTTCAAAATCCGTTAACTTTAACATTCCTTTAAAAAGTTAAAAAAATATTTTTAATATTTTCTAAATAATTCATTTTTTGACATTCATTATAATTGTTTGAAAATAATCTCTATAAATTTTCTATATGAATAAATTTTCCTTCCACGAAGGCCATTATTCATTATTTAGTTTCCTTTATATTTTTTCATGATTTTCAAATTTAATATCTTTTCTTATTATTTTGGAAAATTTTGAAAAGAAAAATATGTTATTTTATTAAAATATTTGAAAAGGTATTTCATTCCACTTATGTATAATTTTATCCTTCATCCCACATTTTTTTATTTCATTATATTTTATTTTAAAGATTAAATTATTGTAAATTATTTAAAATATAATTTTTTATAATTTTTTTAACATATCATGAAAAATAGAATTGGAAGTGATTTATAACTTAGTTTTAAAAAAATGTTACAAAAAGATTTAAGGGAAATTCATTTTAAAACTTTTTATTCAACTTTCATTTTTATGTCCTAGAAGAATTATATTTATTTAAAACATTTATTTATGATTAATTGATCATCTCTTTTATGTCCATGTTATTTATTATCATGGATGGATTATACATCAGTTCTTGAATTAACTTAGTTGTATATTCATTAATCCATATGGTTTTAATTCCCTATTTTACATAAATTAGATTGGGGGTGTTTACCAAGTTGGATCGATCATTTATTAACTAGGATGACATTGAGAACCTGTATACTTCTTAGTTCTACATGGATGTTTATTGATTCCTAAGGAAGGTTGATTATGTACTTTGAAATATTAAAATTCAATATAATTGACTCAGTACAAATATATATTGTTGGATAAGGTATAATGATGATGTATTTTATATGATGAATGCATTGGACATATTTATGTGATGGGAAGGGATTAGAATAATATATCCCCTTAATGAATTTTTAGTTCACACAAGTAAAACAATAATCGGTATCTCTTGGTGTATGTCATCCAATACAATTATAATTTCTTACCTTGAGCCCTTAATGGCGTGTAAGATCAGTTGGCAATAAACCTTTATGGTAATATTAAGATGTGTGTTCCATCACTTTAAAGACTATTATTTTTATCCAAGTGATTGTTTATATTTTTATTCATTGAAATATTTTAAGCTTATATTATTAGTTACAAGGAATTATTTGATAATAATTTTGTCTTTCCATATTAGTCATGCCCTGTATATTCTATAGTAGCTATCGATGTACACTTTCCCTTATAGGCCATCTGAGCTCACTCGTTCTATGTTCCCATCTTGTTAGGTTATGAATAATAGTAATATATATTATATTTCTAGGGGGTATCATTCATGGAAATGTTTTTGGGATATTTCAAAGACTTTTTATAAAAAAATAAATTCTTGGTATACTGGAAAAAATGAAAATTTGGATGGAAATACATGGGTTTTATAACATATAGGGTTTTTATTAACTTATTAAAACTATAAACCTAAATGTTATTAAGTATGCAAGTGAATCAATATTTTATTTTGATTTTTTACTCATTAATAGTTAAAATCAGGTTGTATTTGTTGGCATCAAATTCAGTATATATAAAGATTACATTTTTAGCACTAGATCCATGTTTATGGGTCTGAGGCATTATAGTTGGTATTAGGGTAGGGTTTAAATAACATTATAGGTTAGATGTTATCAGTTAATGATAATTTAAGAGTTATAAATATCATCCATGATTGATAATTTTATGTTTTTTCATACGTTTAAAGGCATAGATACCCTTTCCGGGTTTTTTGTAATGGTATTTTAAGGTGATTAATGATATTTTGGGAGATATTTATTGGGTGTTAATATATGAATGAGGTATATATAGATGTAGGGTTTGACATGTGACATTGTGTGATGATTATTTGGGAGGAATTTTTTTGTAGGAAGATAGTTAATTGAAAATTATTGTCTCATATAGGATTTTATAACTATGTCATTCAGATTATTTGAAGAAGAAATATTGAGTAAAATATTGGAAGCATATATGATTATTGTGGTTTAATAGTATGGAAATTTAGGTTATTTTGGGAAAATATTCCTAGATTTTAAAAAATATGTGATTATAGAGTATATATTTTTGGTATGTGACTTTATAAGTGATTACTGTTGTTTAAGGATATATGTTATGTTGATGGGATTAAGTCTTTATCATTTTTGGGTTTTGAATTTGGTAGAATATTCTGAAGAGTTTTAGGGTTTAGTTATTTATAGAAGAATTTAAGTTGAACTTTGAGAGTCATTATTGAGGTTATATATATAAATGTACAATTTATTAATATGAATGTTAATTAATAATGAGTATTACCATAACTTGTTCTTAGTATTATTGATTTAGTAAATATTTAAAGATAGGAGGAGTAACTTTTTATTATTTTATGGATCTTAAGATCCATTAAAAGTTTATTTTTGTAATTTAGGAATGAAAACTTCATCATGGTTATTTATCATTAATAATATCAAATAAACAAGTGGTAGAAAACATATTGGAACACAACCAAAGGATGAAATTATGAAATTAATTTAGTATATTTTATTATGTTTTCTATTTTGATGGTAAAAGAATCAACAAAATCAATAAAGGTGAAGATAAATAAAACAATTATTATGTTAAAAATATCACTCATCTATCAAGGAATTATTTTGGAAACTCATTCACAGTTATGAGTCTTATAATGGTACATACATAGTTTTTGAGACATTTAGTAATGAAACATTAAGTTTACTAATAGTGACATAAAAAATATTTATAATGATAAAATATATATATGAAATTATACCTATTTAAAAATTCAATAATTTTGTCAAGAAAAAAATTAAAATTATGAGGACATAATTTATTTAATTATGGAGAATATAAGACCCCAATATTTAAGTATATATTACTTTAAATAAATATCACGTGAAATAACTTATGATATATGGAATACTGAGTTACATTGAATAATGATTTATTACAATATAAAAAAAATACATTACAAAATTGTTAAATGAACCTTAATTGAAAAGATAAATTATTTTTTAAAATTAAAATTGTTTATTTTTACGTAGGAAAATACCATTAATTCTAGAGAAAATATTTTTATGAATTATGTATTTTTGATAAATGTGATGATTTTTAGGAAATAATATCAATAAAATAATTTGATAAAATTTCAAAAATTATTATTAAAATTAATCAATAGAATTCCAATAATTATTTAATAAACAATAATAAATGTCAATTTAATTATTCATGGTTAAACAAAAAAAATAAAAAATATTTTTATTATATATTATATTTGATTTTTTTAATAAATAAATTTATCAATTTCAGAATTTGATTTTAATAAAATTAAATTCAGATTTCAATTCATCATATCAAAATTATCTTAGGGTGTATTTTTTAGATTTTTTAGATATAGGTTTTTTTAATGGTGAAAAATACCATTTTTACAAATACTGTCACTTTTATGACATCATCATGATATAAATAAGACATAAAAATTTGTGTAACATATGAAAAATATATTAAATTATAATATAATAACTATTAAAAAATTACTAAATAATTAATATAAATTTATTTTTATGTCTAGATATGTATGAAAGCATTAATTTGCGCCAACATAATGCTTGCACACCATAGGAAAAGTCAAGATTGATGGATTAGTGATAGAATTTGGGATGGATAATTCATTTCACTACTTTATGTTCTATAAATTATGAAGAGTAAATTATATTTAAATATATTAATTAAATTTTTTATTAAATAACAAGATACTTATCCAAATTCTTACCTGGTGCCTGCAAAATGTAAGAAAAGTCAAAGTAATATATTAAATATGTTGTCATAATAATGATGTGAATAAAAATATATTATGAATGGTATGAGCTGATTAAAATGATAGATAATAAATTATATTTATATTTATAATTTTATTTTAATTTTAAAATATAGTATAAATATCCCAAATGCACACACAACATCGACGAAGCACTTGTTCAAGTAGTAGAAAAGTTAAAACTTTTAGATTTAAAATATTTAAATTGATAAATTTTAGATTAATTAGATTATTTATCAGTTTATGAAGATAAGTTTTATAATTATATAAGTATTTAAATATTTAAAAACTAATTCCATAGTTATCTATATATTTTAAAATTTAAATTATAATAATTACCCTAAAAATGACAATAAAGAGTATATATTGTTAAAAATTACTTATAAATTAGAAAATATCATAAATATATTGTATTAATTTAATTGGGATGCATAATGGTTTATAATATGATTTATTTCCCATTTTTGAACCATTTTCCTCTTTAAATTTACATTATTGACCCCTAAAAATAGAATATTTTCATAAAAGTGACTAATTTTTGCATATAAAATGTGACTCAATCAAACTATTCCAAAGATACATATGAGTTCGGTTTTATCACAAAATCTTACCCAGATACCACCCCATACTTCTCATACCACATTCCCATTTCGCTGGTATAACCATAAAGTTCTCTTCCAAAGACCTTAAGTTAAATTGAAAGAAGAATATGAAAAGAAGAGGATGTTAGATTTTGTCTATAACAAACCAGTTAGGGTCGACCCAGAACTTCACCCAGACCACTCTACCATAGGGCCCATAGTACACACCTGATCACCTAGTGCTATTTAAAATAACTAATGGTATAAAAACATAATTTTGAGAGTGATTTCACCCATAATAATCTAATTATGAACAAATTGTTCCAATCAGTAACCTGACATGAGGTTTAAAGACAATTGTTAGTCATATAAGGTAAATAAGAAGATATAAAATGTGATCTTACTAAAAACCGCATAATAATAATGATAGCATAAGATTATAAACAATTAATTACCAATAAAAAGAAAATTATTTAATACATGTTTTAAAATTCATTAGAAGAAACTAAAATAAAAGCAGAAGGTAGAGAAGTCCAATAACTAATAAGACCCAATAGGTATAATGAATTTGAGTGACCAACCATACCATTTCTATGTGAATAAGTAGTCAATGTCATGATCCAAGCATCGCCTATATCCCAATGGAGAGATATTCAAAATAAACCAGAAAATGAAACCTGAAAACCTATATAAGACATGAAGACTGCACACCCACCAATGTGAGAGTATAGGTTATGAGCCAAAGACCTGTAGGATGTCACCATAAATCAATATCATTGATTTTATAAATGACACTAAGTACAATAACTTGAAAATAAATATAATCAAGTAGGTTTCATTCCATTTGCAATGTTTGAAAACAAATAACACTTAGAATTCCATTTTAAAATACTTTCCTTTGAAAACCCAAAGTAAACCTTTAATTTACCATTTTAAAAACATCTTAGAAAACAACCCCACACATTTTATGTGAAATATTTACACACCAAATTAGGTAAAAATAAATAGAAAGGGAAAAATATTAAAGTAACTAATACCAAAAATTGTTTTAAAATAAAAAAAATGACCTGTGACAAACCATATAAAAATCAAGGCTCTAACATAAAAAAATCAACACAAAACAAATACTCAATGAAAAAAATAAAAAATCAAATGCAAGATAATAAATAAAAAATTAATAACATATGATATATATTATGAGGCAGTGATTTAGGGACCAATGGTACAATACTGAACATATCGAGGTGCGACAAACTACCGTCAGATTAATGGTCCCACAACTCATCACATCAATCACTCTCAAATTTCTTTATAGGAGAAACACCCAATGCTAGGAAAACCTTACCCAGGGGATTATATCTAGTTTATAATATCAATTAGAATATCACTCATCCGTTGATTTTCCACTAAGTATCCTAGGGTTCATAAAGAGATAACTAATGGTGGTGGGTCGCTATTAAGAAAATGCCAATCACATGATAACAATATATCACAAGAAAACATAATACAAAAATCATATTATTCCCACCTCTGATTCACATATTTAATAATAATATCCAAACCATAAACCCTAAAATAAATATAAATAAAAATTAATTCAATCATCAATACACATAATCATCAAAAGTAGATGACAACTATTCTTATCAAACTGTATAACCAATAATGAATAAAATAATATTACATAAAGTTCCAATGAAACTTTTTTCCTTTAAACTAATAACCATTCCTTTGGAAATTCAATATTAATACCATTTAAAAACAATGCCTGAATCTAAGGGAATACACAAGTGACAAAAAAGCATAAAAATAATCAATCCAAGGAAGTCACTAAAAAATTCCATAAATCAAACAAACACTGAATTAATCACATTGAAACACCATAAACCAAGAAACACACCACTTTATAAATTGAATTTAATAGGAAACATTATAAATAAATAATTTCTCTTGAAGAAAAATACTATTTTCAATTTAAAAAAAACTAATAATTTATAAAACAATGATTAAAGTAAAAGTTTCATAGAATTATGAAATCCACCCATTATGTTGTGGAAAACCCAAAAGAGATTTTAGAAAACCTTTAAAAATAACACATCTAGAGAGAATATAACATTTTCATCTAAGACTAAAAATGATTATAGAATAACAATAATATAATTAAATCTAAAATAAAATAAAAGAAGACAAAAATATATACTTCATGTGGTGGAACCATTTCACCTTCAATGAATCCCACTACAATAGGTCACAAGAGAATTCTAAACACCCATAGAAACCAAAACCTCTAAATCACAAACAACTCTATCCAAAGAACTCATCCAAAATGACCATTATAGTTATATAAAAGGGAGGAAAGATAAATAAGACAAGTTGAGGAAGGAAAATAGGGGAAAGAGGCCCTTAAATTGGGATATGATGAGGAATTTATAACAACTTGTGCATAACATACATTGATATTACATCAATTTAAACATATATTCTTTATATTTTAAAAGTACAAGATCGAGGGCCATAATAGTTTAGTGTATTTGGAAACTTGTAACAAAATATTCAATCTTACTAAAGGATCTTCAGTGATTCCCAAAAATATTTCCCCCTTTACTACTTCTACTTAAAACCATTCTTCATAACCCGGGGAAAGGAATAATAAGAACGGGTGAGCTCAGATGCTCAGCAAGTGTAAATAAAGGAGATATGTAAGCATAAAATGAACATAAGGGTATGAGAACATGATAATAAAATTCAAATATCATACCCTAATATCAAAGATCATATAAATGAGTCATGGAATAAATATTTACAGTTCATAGGACATGAATCAAAAGTATATGACATGAAATCATAATATAGGAATAATACATGGAATTTTTGAAGTCACATAAGCACATAAAATCAATCTCTATAAGTTAAGGATCATTGTAAAAAAAACTTATCAGTGCACTTCATGGGGATTAAACCTATTGGGCGAGACATACCACCATCCCTAGTCGTAATCCTTTCCTTATAAGGGATCCGGTTTCCCCATCTTCCCATAGTGGATCGGGTTTCACCATCTTCCCATAGTGGATTGGGTTTCCCTATTTTCCCATAGTGAATCGGGTTTCCCTATCTTCCCATAGTTTATCGGGTTTCCCCATCTTCCTATAGTGGATCAAGATACACATATTTCCCATTTGGGATCTGGACACACATGTTTCCCATTGTAAATAAAGCCCATAAACTAGTTTCCCACCATTATCTCATGAGATAAAAATATGTTCCTAATGAATTGGAGGGAGATATAGGTCCCACCAAACACAAAATAAAATCCTACATACATGTGACACAAAATAATAAAACTTTTATCATGATATGACCCATAAGAAGATATGGGTTTCATAAACATCATATCATAACCCATGAAATTAAATAGGTACCATAAACATTTCATCATATCATTACTTTTATAAAATAGATATGTCTCATTATTATTTCATCAAAGAATATATCATTAAAATAAGTTGGTTTCAAAAGAATATAAGCTATCGAAGAGAAACGAATGTCATAAAAATCATTCCATAAAAACATCAACAATTTAAGAAAGAATATGAATGGTATTCTTAGACCATATCCCAATTAAATAACAAACAATAAAAAACTATTTCATATTATATAGAGAAGGATTATTAAGGATCACATGGAACATTTATTAAGGAAAATAGTCTTTCATCAAAAATCTTTTTCATAAATAATTTCAAAAATCCTTTTCTTATAAATAATGACTTACAATTTCATTTAAAAATTTTCTTGAGGAAAATATATTTTACTATTTGAAAAAAAATTAAAACATAAAGAATTTTTAAAACCTTTTTCATTTAAAATATATTTTACAACTTATAAATGAAGCTCGAAAATATTTTTGGAAAATTTTTTCATTAAAAACACCATAAAAACTCACAAAGAAAGTTTAAAAACATTTCGAAAAACTATTAGTTTGAAAATACTTTGAAAAATTAAAAAGAATGCATGAAATCATTTTAGAAACACTTTTCTAAAAAATGGATTTGAAAAATTATATAGAATTATTGAAATTATTGAAATCATTTTATTTGAAAATAAACGTTTGAAAACATATAAATTAATCTTTGAAAATAATTTAAAACACTTTTTAAACATAAAAGTTTTTGAAAACAAATTATTTTAAAACCAAATTCAATTCAAAAAAAATCTAGAATATTTGGAAAAAATTTTATTTATAAATAAAATTTTAAACTTACAAAATTAAGATTCAAGTAAATTATGATCATGATGGTGGGTAAGTCTGTACATTCGAAACATTATTTTTTTACTATAAAAAGTTTAGAAAAGTTACTTGATTGGAAAAGGACAAGAGTATTATTTTTAAAAACATTTTTTAAAAAGAAAAAACATGATATAATTCCTTCTAAACCTAATAGGGTAATAGTAAAATATTTATGAAAACATTTTTATAAAATTTGTTTTTGAAAGAACACAGATTTCTGATCAAAATGAGAAATAAAGTCATATTTTCGTAGAAACATTTTCTTGTTACCTTACTACCAAAGAGTTAGAAAATGGTACCATTACATGGATATAATATAAATAAATATAGGAGAATAAAATTTATGATATTTATTAAGACATGTATTATGATATTTCATCAATGGAATCATATCGTAAACAATCCCAATAAATGATGAGATTGTAGTAATAAACTCTTACCACTTTTGTAAATTTAAATCATAATCCCCCTGAGATAATAACATTTCATAAATATTTTAATATTATGAAAATAGGAATATTCATGATATAACATTTCATAATGGTAGAATGTACATCACATAGAAAAATATAGATACATAATATACCATGTATCTCTGAGGAGGCAAATTGAGATGAAAACAACTTTACTGATTTGGTAACTTTTAAACCATAAACCCAATGAATGAGCGATCATAAAATGAAAATTTAAATAACCATGAATTTAAATATAATTATCATATAATATATTCATGGGAAGTATATACACCACAAAAAGGAAATGAGTGGTTAACATGACAGATATCTCATGGATATTAAAAGTGAGATGAGAAAACCCTTACCTTAAGTATTGAATTTATTTGTACACATTAAAAACTCATACTTAATAAATATGAGTTTATTATATATCCTACAAAAATACATATTATTATATTTAATACCATATATTATTTTTTATGACTTTATATTACATTTTTATTAAAAATTCCATGTTAGTGTTATGTTTCTGGAAATATTCTCATTGTTTTCCGTATATGTGTTGACTTGTTATTATTGACAATATGAATTAGATCATGATTTAATTATTTAAATAATGTAAAAAATGATATAAATATCATATATATTCATAATATAAATATTTATAATAATCTATAAATGAAATAAATATTTCATGGAATAAACTGTACATAGAGATGGTAGGCTGTATGTACACATGCATGTTGCTTCTGTTTTATTATCATATTTAATGAATGATAGTAAAGGACATATGTGTTTATATATATATATATATATATATTATAATTCGATTAGAATTATTATTTCATATATATGTATTTATCATATACTTTTACTAAACTAATCTTTAATAAATTCCATATAAAGTGTGAACGAATCACCTCGCTTTGAGAAGGCAGTAGTCGACACATCCACAAATGAAGTTATTGTATTTTCCAAAAATGGAAAGCATGAAGTCATGTATTATATCAAAATTAGAGAATCATAAATACATCATAAATATAATATATATCATATAAAAAAAGTATGTTCATTATAATTCCCAACATGAAAGGTGGTAAATGAAAAACGAACGACATTGTTTTTTGAGGTGGTAGTCCTCTGTACACATGAATGGTAAGTTTATCACCCATTTGATGGAAGTGTGTGTAGGTGTGAGTGTCATGAACCCCTCCCCACAAATTGTACCCCTCATGGGCCAAAAATGTGAGAAGGTGGATAGTGACCCATGAGTCCCACCTCAAGTAGGCACCGTGTTGGCGACTAGCACCGAAGGTATAGTGAACACACAAATAAGAGGCATTACCTTCTAAGAGAACACATGTGAAAGATATATATATATATATGTGTGTGTGTGTGTGTGTGTGTGTGTGTGTGTGTGTGTGTGTAAGATAGACACCTACCAACTCCAACTCATATTGAAATATAAAAATAAATTCAAGTCCACGTATGTCATGTCATGCAAAGATTACTACAACTGAAAGTGGGAAACTTCAAGTACCAAATGAAAGTAAAACAGTAGTAGCCACAAAGCCTGAAAAGATCCTACAACCCCAAGATATTAGTACCCATCCTGATCTTCATCCCACTCCAAGTTACCAGAAAAACATTTTATATAACATAGGGTGAGTATAATAGTATTTTCAGTTGGATCCTCCCTAGAGCCTCTCATGCAAAAGTAAAGAAAGCATGCTAAAGCATAGTGAACAACAAGTAAAACTAACTCATCACCTAAACATGTATACTATGTTCCTAGACTCACCATTTGTACTATCACCAAGTATCGCATACAAGAGTATATAATATAACAAATAATATCAATGCTACCCCTCTACCACATCCCCACTGGTTTTCCACTTTTCCCCAACGTTGCACATCCTAATTATCTATCTCTAAAAAGACTTTCCCACAGACACCTGGGCTTAGCACCACAACATTAACCTCATGCAAGAAAACCACCACATCCATATAACCAAGGTAACCAAGTAGTTTCTGGGATCCACCATAGTTTTCGTAATGTGTATCATACGTCAAGTTTTAATCATCAAGCCATTATAGCCCATACATAGAGTAACGATCCTCAATATATCACAGTCTATACACATTACACATAGAGTATTCCATAGGAAACTATTTGCAAAATATATGTGTGTGAATAACCACAAGCCATTACAGTGCTCTAAACACATATATGGGGAAAATTCACCATTGTGCATACCATCACAAGTAACAACCTATAGAAGAGAGTGGGGCCAAAGGGGATAGACATCCATCTATCCTCCCATCGAGATGTTAGGGAAAATACCCCACCCCCTAGGGATCAGAATCCTTGGGGTGTCAGTCGCCCTAACTAACAGGGTGGGGTATCATATAGAAATAGAAAAGTACATGATAAAATATATCTCACAACCAAACTAGGGTAAAAACCTAGTCTTAGACTCAACTGTAGCTGACATCTCTTGGACTCCCGACTACCACTACTAAGACTATATATCCTATCAGTACAATACCATTTATAGAGCATTATTAAATAATCTTATCCATTTTTATCATTTTCTCTTTATGTTAATTAATTATTTAACCATCAATTAACCATTATTAATTCCACATTTCATTTCATTAGTACCACACCAAAATTCAATGACATTTGGGAATAACCAAACCAAGTCCACAACTTCTCAAAAATATTACCTCGACATTGCATCCCTGCAAGATCTTACCCCTTGGGTTAACATCATTTATTCAATAATTTAATAAAAAAATAATAACTTTCCCATAATTTAAGGTATTCTAGAAAATCATTCTAAGCTACCAAACACAAGGGGATCAACACTATGAGTAGATGAACTACCCTTCGAGTCCTTGCCACCTATAGCAGGTGTGTAGACCCATCTTTTTTGTATAAGCTAAATATGGAAAGCACCTTGAATACCCTTCACGTCTTATCCCCTTTTGGAAGGAGGGTAAAAAAGACCACCTACCTTATAAGTGAAGAGAGATAAGAAGATAAACAACCAACAAGTTTCAACATGCATCTAATCATTCATATCCAACCTGTATCATCATCTCTAGTGTCCTCCCCGACACCCACATGCATAAACCGATGCACCTCACCACACTAGGCACCAACTGGTGCCGCAACCAATGGGCCTCTCTACCCCTATATCTTACAACATCCATATTAGCCCATAAAACATCACAAGAAATAGTAAATAAAAATAAAACTGGGATTTTGGCCCTAAACAAGGCATTCTAATTTCACACGCAACGAGCTCTCATAAATTCAAAGCAGAAGGCACTCAGCCTTATAAGAAAGAGGGTAAATTAGACATGGAATTACCTTTTATCTATCAACTATATCTTTAATAAATATTTCATTAGCCGATTAATTATTAGTAGATTTAGATTATTGGAAACCTAAACAAAATGATATCATAGCTATCACAAATTAATTAAACACGCTTACTGTATCAATTAGATTACCAACAGTATACCATAGAAAAAACTGGATTCAAAAACCTGAACCTTTATCTTTATCCAAATAATTTTAAATCAATCACGGCTTTACATTCTTTACCAATTTCTATCATGAACAACATGCTAAACAAGTAAATCAAAGATATCAAACTATCTAGAAAAACAATAGGTAATAATATACGATCAATACCAATTATTTATCCGGTTCAAATAATTATTATTTCAATTCCATTGTGATCCAGTGGGATAAAACATGATAAATCTACATTTTCATGTAAAATAATAGATAATATATGAATCCCTTACCTCAAAAGGTTCTTGAAATTCTTTACGATTAGGCCAATGTAACGGATCATGATCACCTCTCCATGCAACAACTGCATCCACCTGAGGACGCTACGGAATGACCTCACCAATTAACACCCAAGAAAACTCCATTAGAAACATGGAGATCACATGAAATAACATATAAAGGATAAATGGGAGAAAAAGGATCAATGAAAACACAATAATTAAGGTAGGTCATACCTTTTTTCAATGACGGATTGACGCTTGCTTCTTGTACCAAAAATGTCGGTACACATGTAGTAGGAAGAAACATCAAGTAGAAATGATCCAAGGATTAAGGTTTGATCACACCACTCCTATGGGAAGAATGTATCGGGGTGCCTCACATGTAGAGAAAGGAGAAAGAATAACAAGGAGGAAAATATCTTGACCTCTTAAAAATATAAATAGAACAGTGGTTTAAGATACACTATATTTTCAATTAAGATCAAATCTGTCAATGATCGCGCATTTTGATGGAGTAAAGGCTTCCCAACCATTAATAAAATTAATATCAGAGTTATGGGCTTTGAATCAGACTTAAATACCTTAAAACAAGTCCTTGAACATGTTTTACATCAAAGAAAATGTCAAAGGGGTGAAACTATAGAAAGCTAGAAACATTGTTCACATCTATCTCACTGACAGCACTATTCACATATGTGACGCCAACACCGACAGTAGAAATGACTCACCAATATTTAAAGAAAAAATGACCCATTAACAATGACAGTATAAATGACTCACTAACGCTGATAGTACAAAGGACTCACCGACACCGACAGTACAAATGACTCACCGACACTGACAATAAAAATGACTCACTGATTCCAATAATTCAAATGACTCACCGACACCGATAATAAAAATGACTCACTGACATAGACAGTACAAATTTTCCCCCAATTATGATAGTAAAAATGACTCACTGATGCCGATAGTAAAAATGACTCCCTGACGCCAATAGTACAAATGACTCATCGACGCCGACAATACAAAATTAGAAACACTGTTCACTGAACTGGAAATTTGTAAAAGTGTTGGGGATGAGTTACCTTGACCTACCAAAACACCTCAAACCCTAGATTTTAGATAAAGAATGGACCAGAGAGGTCTGAACCATTACATCAGATACCTCTCAAAATATTATCATCCTTGAGAATTCAAAACCAACCTAAATAGAAACAGAAAAAGTGGTCCAAACAACCACCCATCGAGATACCTCCCAAAAGAGAGACAAAGACAAAGAGAAACTAATGAAAACCATCTCATAAACATGAAAGGTCTCTAATCACAAATAAAAATTATTAAATTAAAATAGTTAAACATCAAACAACTTGGGATACTGAGCGTGTATATATGACTCACATTCCCATGTACTCTCCTTCACACCACTGTGTCACCACAAGACATGAACCAAGGGGATGGAACGCCCATAAAACACATTCTCCTTGCGGTCTTGGATATCTATGGGTCACTCCTCGAAGGTCACATCATTGTCAACATCAATCTATCCCCAATAGATGACATGAGAGTCACCATGAATGTAACGATGGAGTTGTGACACATGAAAAACATTGTGTATTTGGCTCATCTGCGAGGGAGGTGTTGTCCGATACGCCATGGCTCCAACATGAGCCAACACCTCAAAAGGACCAACAAACTGGGGAGAAATCTTACTCCCATGGACAAACCTTCACTGCCCATGATGGGGATTTACCTTCATAAACACATGATCCCCATCATCGAACTCCTAAGGTCTCCTCTTATGGCCAATATAGGACTTCTAACAATCCATCACTACATTCATCCTCTCTCGAATCACCTAAAACATCTCTATCATATTCTTCATTAGTTCCAGTCTGAGAATTTCTAACTCTCCAAACCTAGTCCATCATAATGGAGAATCACAAGGTCGGCCATACAAGGTTTCAAACAGCACTATACCGATGTTGGATTGAAAAATATTGTTGTAAGATAACTCCATCAAGGGTAAGTGCCTCACCCACAAACCTCTAAAATCCAAGACACAAGAGTGAAAACTGTCTTCAAGAGTCTTGATGGTATGCACTGTCTAATCGTACATCTGCGGATGAAAATAATTGCTAAGGCATAACTAAGAACCAAAGGCATGCTAGAGACCTACCCACACCCTAGAGGTAAAATGAGGACCTCGATCGAAAATGATCATCATCGAGACTCTATGGAGTCTCACCACCTCCTCTAGATACTTCCATGACAAAAAATCCACTAATATTGACTCCTTGATCACTATGAAGTGGGATGATTTTGTTAAACGAGACACTACCACCCATATAGCATCATGGACTCTAAGAGCTTTAGGTAAACCAATAAAAAACTTCACTGATATGTCTTCCCACTTCCACTGAGGAACATCTAACGGCTCGAGCAAACCACCAGGGACACGATGCTCAACCTTCACCTTATGGTAGACCAAACATCGAGACACAAACTCTGCAACTGCATGCTTCATCCCAAGCTACAAAAACTGACTCCCCAAGGATCAGTACATAATTTTTACTCCTGGATACACTGCTAAAAGAGAATCATGGAACTCTCTGAGAATAGTCTCACACATCTCCAAAGGAATGAAAAGAATTCCCTGATATAACACTCGGTGTTGTTCATCCTCAGACCAACCATCAGGGAACTCTCCACAAACAACTCAGTCTCTCCAAAACTGCACCTCAAGATCCCCCATATATCACTCTTCTACCTGTTACACTAGAGATGACTACATCATCATCTAAAAAAGACAACATCTTCCCCAAAATTGTCTCATATCGAGATGTAATGATGAAAGCTATTTCATCACTTTCCAAGAATCACCAGATTCACACACCACATCAATACGTGAGTTCATGCTCATCTCATAAGCTACAACATTCCCATTACCAAGTGTATATGAGATTTTGAAGTTGTAGTCTGGTATTAACTCCATCCACCAACCCTTCCATAAGTTCATGTCATGCTGGGAGAAAATGTACCTCAGGATCTTATGATCAGTGAAATCCATAAAGCTCTCACCAATAAGGTAATGTCTCCACAACTTCAGAGAAAACACCACTACCACCAACTGAAGATCATTGGTGGAATAGTCAAATTCATGGGGATGAAACTATCGAGACCCATAAGAAACGACTAATAACCACTACATTAGAATAAAACCTAACCCTAGATTCAAAGCATCACAGAAAACATCAAACTGAACTCCCTCTGCTGGAAGACAAAGAACCAGAGCACTAACCAACTTCTCCTTCAAATACTTGAAATTTTCCTGACACTGATCAGTCTAAATGAATTCATGATCCTTCCAGATAAATTCTATCACAGGATTCATAACCTAATAGAAATAATCTATGAACCTCATGTAGTAGCTTGCGAAACTAATGAAACTTCACACATCTACCACTGTCTTAGGGAATTCCTAAGACTCAACTACTTCTATCTTCAGTAGATCCACATATACTTCCTACTAGACACCACATTCCCCTAGAAACAAACTTCTCAACCCCAAAAACAACACTTTTACAACTTCCCAAATAGATAATCTCGACAAAGAACTCATAAAATGGCACACAGATGCTCTGCATGCTTCTCCTCAGACGTGGAGGACACAAGGATGTCATTGATGAAAACTACCAATAACATATCTAGGAACTCATAGACCATTTCATTCATCAACACCATAAAAACATCTATATAATTCATCACACTGAATGACATTACAACGAACTCGTAATTCCCATGATGAAAATAGAAAGTAGTCTTCGGGATATCATTATCCTTCATACATAGCTGATGATATCATGACTATAAGTCGATCTTCGAGAACCAAATTGAACCCTTTAGTTGATCAAATAAATCATCAATCTATGGAAGAGGATAACAATTCTTTACAGTCACAATGTTCAATTGAAAATAATCAATACACGACCACAAACTTCCATCAACCTTCTTAACGAACAAAACCGGTGAACCCCGCGGTGAAAAACATGGCTAAACAAAACCACATTGTACCAAACCATCAATCTATATATGCAGATATTGTAACTCATAAGGGGTTATCCTATATGGAGACACAGAGAGAGTAGATGCTCATGGATGTATTTTGATTCCAAAATCGATCACTTGTCGAAGGGATAATGCTACAACCTCTTTTTAAAAGACATTAGGGTACTCTTATATAACCTTGGGAAATTCCAACTATTGAACCTCCAAATAACTTAGCATCAACTTAGCCATCAAGGATGAAATGTATGGAACACACCTCTGACCCATCTAAGGGTATCGCTTACCAACAAACATTGTTGGATCTCCATCAACATTGAAGAACACCACAAGCCTCTAGAAGAAATCTCTGATAGCTTTCAACAAATACAAACAATCCATGTCGAGGATGAAATTTTATTGTTGTGTCCATAAATAGAGGAAATATACCCAAGAGTGGTGATGCCCCATCAATAGCTCACAGTCTCTACATACTTCAAACAAGTCAGCTCGACCTCCAACTGGTGTAGTCAATGCCAAGGGCATGAGATACCTCTCTACCTCAAGTCTCAAAGCATGGAAAAGGGTAGGTGATACGAAGGAGTGTTTGGATCATGTGTCAAATAAGGAATACACCATAGTAGAAATCAAGCAAAGGGTACCTCGAACGATGTCTGGATCACCTAACGCTGGAAACACAAAAGTATCAACCTGACCAAAACCTGCTCCATGGCCTCTCTGACCCTAATGATGATCACCACCACAATGGCACTCTGCTCTATGATTAATGGGAGTGTCTTGGGGATATCTTCTTTTTTCCCAATATGTTCAATGCTGATCCAAATTAGGTGAAACTTGCTGCTGCTGACTCAGCTGGAACTGACTCAACGGAGGAACCTGGAGTGGAACACCTAGTGCAAGCTCACCACTCTAAAAGGTAATTCACTCTTGCTGCTGATGAACTTGTCCTTCAAAAGAAAAACAAGCACATAATAACTTGGAATTATCTTGAGAGCCACCACCCCAGGACAAACAAGATACTGAGGGATGGGACTTACCCTCGGTCAAATGAGAACTCTTATGCCCTGAAAACCAGGAACCCCGGACCACAGCTCTACATCATGAGGAATCCTGACAAAACCCATATCGTGAAGATATGGTTATGGATAACTTCTTCTCGATGACTACGACCCTCACTATCTTCTCAAGATATGTCTTCAGCATAAATGGGGTGACCTAGCGCTAGATATCTGGACACAAAGCCTCCTTGAAATGCCTCGTCCCTTGGCCACATCATCTGGCCATAGGTCTGAAGCATATCATAAAAGGTTACTGAAACGGATTCCAAACTCTCACACATTGGATCTCCTCTATTGAAGGGTAATCATCTCTTCGTGATTTGACACCTTTGTGGTCAAAGAAAGAAACTCGACTCTGAACTTGTCTCGGAAATCCTCCCATGAGATCATCGACTCCTTACAATCCCTAAGGAACAAGAACCACCACTCCCTTACTGCCCCAGGCAACGTTGTCATGACCAAAGACACCCAATACCCCTTCTAAGCATCGATCAAAGTGAAGGTTATCTCAACATCCTCCAACCAATATTTTTTTGCTACATGTAAAATGGAGCAATCATATTTCGGTAGACTCTAGAACTAAAAATCTCAGAGTTTCCTCCTCCAAGTGTTGTCGTCTTAAACCTCTACCCTATGACGATCTGCTAGCACAACCTTCTGGACATCTTCTACATAAACCTGAGGAGGATGTAGACCTGGAGCCATACCTACAAAATAAAAAATAGTTAGAGATCCTAAACCTAGAATATAGAAGACTCAATATTAATTAATTAATTTTTTTCTTTTATTCATTTTAGGTTAACCTATCCCAAGGTCTACCAATTCAAAAACTAGAAAAAGGAAGAATGGTGCATGATCCTTTCCAAGGTCTCAAACCTACGACCAGTATCACTTAATTTAGTAGCCAATGTAAACTTAATGGTCTGTGTATCAGATCACAGAGTGCCCTAAACACCTATGTATCATCTGGTCTCTAGTGTTTACAACACTTGGTAAACTTGACTGACACTGTTTCCCTACCAACCCATGAAACCTTACCCGTGCCTAACACCAAACTATATCCTATCCCTCAACCTGACCTCTGATACCACTCTGTCATGACCCCCTCCTTACAAAGTGTACCCCTCCTGGGCCGACAATGTGAGAAGGGAGATAGTGACCCCTGAGTCCCACCTATAGTAAGCCCTGGGTTGGAGACTGACTTCGAGGGTATAGTGAACCCACAAATAGGATCCATTACCCTCTAACAGAACACATGTGAAAGAGATAAAGATAAGATAGAAAAAAACCAAATCCATCTCATACATAAATATAAAAAGAAACCCAAGTACACATATGTAATATCACACAAAGACTACTACAACTAAAAGTGTAAAACTGAATGTACCAAAAGAAAGAAAAACAGTAGCGACCATGAATCCCAAAGAGCCCCTGCAAACCCAAGCTACTAGTGCCCAGCCTGATCTCCATACTGCTCCAAGTGACCAGAAAAATATATTATATAACATAGGGTGAGTATAATAGTATACTCAGTAGGATCCTCCATAGATCCTCTCATGAAAAGGAAAAGAAAGCATGATAAAGCCCAGTGATCAACAAGTGAAACTAACTCGTCACCAAAACAGGTTTACTAAGTTACCAGTCTCACCATGGATACTCTCACCAAGTATTGCATATAAGAGTATATAATATAATAATGAATATCAAGGGTATCCCGCTACCACTTCCCCTCTGGTTTTCTGCTTTGCCCCAATATCACACATCCTAAGAATCTCTCTCCAAAAAGCCTTTCCTACAGACACCTGGGCATAGCACCACAACATGCACCTCGTGCAAAACAACCACCACATTTATATAACCAAGGTAACCAGGTACTTTCCAGGAGCCACCACATCTCGCATAACATGTATCATATGTCAGGTATTGAACCTCAAGCCATTATAGCCCATACACTGTGTAAGGATCCTCAAGCCATCACAACCTATACACATTACACCTATAGTAGTCCGTAGAAAACTATATCCAAAATATATGTGTGTGAATAACCAAAATCCATTACATCCCTCTACACACATATATGGGGAAAACTTATCATCATGCATACCATCACAAATAACTAGCAAGAGAAGAGAGCGGGGCCAAATGGGGTAGTCATCCATCCATCCTCTCATCAAGATGTTGGAGAAAACACCCCCTATGGATCAAAATCATCAGGTTGTTAGTCTCCAAAAACTACAGGGTGGGGTAGAATATAGAAACACAAAAGTACATGATAAAATATATCTCACAACCACACTAGGGAAAAAACCTAGTCTTAGACTCAACTGCAGCTAACGTCTCTTTGACTCTTGGTCTCCACTGCTCAGACTAGATATCATATAAGCACAATACCATTTAGATATCTTTATTAAATCTTATTATCCCTTTTTATCAGTTTCACTTTATGTTAATTAACTCTTTAACCATTAATTAACCATTATTAATTCCACATTACATTTCATTAGTATCACACCAAAGATCCATGCCCTCCAGGCTTAAGCAAACTAATTCCACAGCTTCTCAAAAAATTTTCCTCAGCATTGCATCCCAGCAAGCTCTAACCCATTATGTTAACATCTTTTATTCAATCATTTATTAGACACATTATTACTTTCCCATAATTCTAGTTATTTTAGAAAATAATTTTAATCTACCAAACACAAGGGTCTCAACATGGGGAGTAGATGAACTACCCATCAAGTCCTTATCGCTTATAACAGGAGTGTAGACCCATCCTTCCTCTAGAAGCTAAAAAGGGATAGCATGTGGCATACCCCACTCGTCTTTGACCATTTTCAAGTAGGGTAAGAAAGAACCATTAACTTAAGTGGTGGGGAATGTAAATCATATAAATAACCAACATGATTTAGTAAGCATCCAATCATTCATATCCAACATGTTTCATCATCTTATGGATCCTCCCCAACACCCACATGCATAAACCAATGCAACTCTCCACACTATGAATCAACTGTTACCACAACCACTAGGCCTCTCTTCCCATACATCTCACAACATCCATCTGGGATCATAACACGTCAAAAGTAGTAGGAAATAACAAAGAAACTAGGCTCCTGGCCCTAAACAAGGCATTCTGCCTTCACATGCAATGAGCTCTCAAGGATCCAAATTAGAAGGCACTCAACCTTACAAGAAAGAGGGTAACTCAAAACCCTAAAAAGAATTAACTTTTATCAATAAACCAGCTATTTACTCCATTTTTAATTATCTGATTCATTATTAGTAGGTTCCTTCTATTGGAAACCTCAACAATAAGCTATCATAGCTATCAAAAATTAATTAAACATTCTTACTGCATCAAACTGATTTTCAACAATTTACCACAACAACAACCAAATTAAAAAACATGCCTCTTTATTTTTATCCAATTAATTAAAATTAATCCCAGAATTATGTTATTTACCAATTTCCATCAAGAACTACATGGTAACCAATGCAATCATAGATATCACACTATATAGCAAAACAAAAGGCAATAACATACAATCGATGCCAATTTATTTATCCAGTTAAAATATTTATTATGTCAATTTAATTGTGATCCAGTGGAATAAAAAATGGTAACTCTACAGTTGTACATAAAAGAATAGATAATCCATGAATCCCCTACCTCAAACAGTTCTTGACGTTGTTTACGAATAGGACAACACAACGGATCACGATCACCTCTCCCCGTGACAACTGCATCCACCTGAGGACACCGCAACACGACCACACCAACCAACACCCATGAAAACTCCATTAGAAACATGGAGATAACATGAAATAACATGTAAAGGAGAAATTGTAGAAGAAGGATTGAAGAAAACACAAGAACATAGGTAGGTCATACCTTCTATCGATGACGGATCAACACTTGCTGCTTGCACCAAAACAGGGGGTGCGCATGCTGTAGGAAGAAACTTCAAGGGTAAACTATCCAAGGATTAAGGTACGATCACACCACTCCTATGGGAAGAAAGTATCAGGGTTCCTCACATGGAAAGGAGAAGGAATAACAAGGTGGAATATATCTTAGCCTTTTGAAAATTTAAACAGAGTACCGGTTAAAGATACGCTAGATTTTCCATTAAGATCAGATCTATCAAATATCATGTGTTTTGACTTAGTAAAGGCATCTCCACCATTTGGAAAATTAATATTAGAGTTATGGGATTTTAATCAGACTTAAATCCCTTAAAAAAAGTCCATTAATGTGTTTTACATCAAAGAAAATGTCAAAGGGGAGAAACTGTGGGATGTTGGAAACACCGTTCAGATCTGCCTCACCGACAACACTTTTCACATATGAGACACCGATAGTACAAATGAATCATGAACTCTAATGGTAAAAATGACTCATGGATGTCGACAATACAAATGACTCAATGACGCCGACAATACAAATGACTCACTGACACCGATACTTCAAATGACTCACTAATGTAGACAATACAAATGAATCATTGATACCGATAGTACAAAAGACTCATGGATGTCGACAGTACAAATGACTCACTAACACTGATAGTACAAATTACTCACCAATTTCTATATTACAAATCACTCACCGATGACGATAATACAAATGACTCACCGACACCGACAATAAAAATGACTCACTGACACTGAAATTACAAATGGCTCACTGATGTTGATCATACAGAACTGGAAACATTGTTCACTAAATTGGAAATTTGTAGAAGTGTTGGGGATGAGTCACCTTGACCTCCCAGAACACCTCAAAAACTATATTTCATATAATTAATGGATTAGAGAGGTTTTGTCCATTAAAGTAATTACAACACTTATAATAACAACATCTCAGTATATTTAGGATACTGAGGTTATCATATATTCATGAAATAAGAATAATTTATGGGGTTGATAATTAAAATAAAATAAAATAGCGTTTTGAAGGATGTTACCACTTTTTTGGGTGCTTTATTTTGGTTTTTACCAAAGAACTAACTTGGATTTTTTTCCCAATGTGAGGCTTCTAGTTTTAGATTATGGAAGTTGTGAGCTTATTTTCTTTATGTTTTTTACTGTAAAAAGAGGATTTATTGGTTTGATTAATTAATGGGGTGAGTTTCCTTTTATATTGGAGAGGGAGCGACATTCTTATAAATATAAAAAGGTAAACGCTATTGAGAGTTCTCCCTTACATCATGTGCTACCAATAAATTTTAAAATTATATATAATAGGTGTAGTGGTCAAAATATATCCATAAAATTAATTTTGGACATATATATAGGTTATTTGGCCACATAAGTTAATGTTTTACCACTAAGTAAAGTCATTTTTACCTTAATCATTGTAATAAATTTTAATTACGTTCAGGAATATTTTTTGTCAAAAAAAGTTAAAATTATTATTGAATATAAATTATTCTAATCAAAAATATGAAATCCATTTTTCCAAATTTCAATAATAGAAGTGGAAGAAATTAATTTAATATTAATCCCGCAGACATGATGAGGAAGTAGGTTTTCAAAGTGACCTAGTCCAAAAGTTTCAAATGTTTTTATATAAAATTTCAATGTGTAATTGATTCCAATGACCTAAATTAGATTAATTTATTTATAATTGATCTAATTATACTTTAAAAACAAATTAATATATTATTTATCAATATTAATAAATTATATGAAAATTCAGTTTTGAATTATAATTCAATATTATTCACTATTCATCCAAAAATAAAACTTCTCAAAAGAATACCAAAATTTCCCCCAAATTAAATTTTGACATTCTAATTTTGAAAATGATTTTTATTTTTATCAAATAAAAATTTTAAAATTTTCAAAATATATATTTAAAATGGGTTCCTTATTAAAAGGCGGTAAAATTACCTTTAAGAAAAAATCATCTTTTAATTAATAAAATTGGATTTATTAACATCTTATACATATCAAATCCATTGAATGAGTATAAAAAATATTGACTGAATATAAAATATATAAATTTTATTGAAATCAATATTTAAAATTGTTTTGTTTAATTTATTAGGATAAAATTGTGTTTTTACATAGAAAAATATTGTGCCTAGAAAAGTAATTTCGTTATTTTTAAATAGTTCTTTCATTAAATTTAAAATAATTAATAAAAATGGATTAATTTTATATACATGTGTAAATAATATTTTAAAATTTTAGTTCATCTTATTCGTAGCATCCTTTAAATCTTCTATGTGGTAGCTATAAAAATATTTTCGTAATAATATTAATAGTATATTGTAGTTTGAAAAAAATCAGTCTATGGTTCCGGTTTTAGTGGAGGCATGTCCATGTATAAATGTTGTTTTTTATTCCTTAATTTTCAGTAATTAAATATTCATTGAGTTTATGAGGGTCCTCAAGGGTTTTATCGATGTTTGGGACATGATAAGAAGGAAAACTGGGCCAACTTGTGCAAGGTGCGTAGTTGGTGCAAGATTAAGTAAACTGTGTGGCCTCCCAGGAAAACCATGACACCTTGTACAATGGAATTACACATGGTTGGCACAATGTCTAGTCAAACCATACAGAACACTCTAGGTAACCGTGCAACCCAAATTCCCTTAGACATTGTCTTTCTCATGTCTTGTGCGTGGATTGTACATGGTTTGCACATGTATTGGGAAAACCATGCGGACAAACAATTCACCCCATTAAAAGTTGAAAAAATTTTAAATTTTCCATCTTGGGATTTTAAAGTCTCCACCTGATAAATCTCCCCATTCTCCTACCTTCATCCCTAGTGAAAAAACAAAACCCTCAAGATCTCCAAAATATCTATCTCTGTCATTTCTTGGCCATTTGGAGCATCTTTTATTGTAGATTGAAGATCTGAGTAAGTCTAATCTCCCCATTTCTTCCCTCTTTTAGATTTGGGCTTGTATCTTGGGTTATCTTCTTCTAAAGATCTAAAACTTTCTTTTTTTCGGTGAATTCTAGGTTGATACTTCAATAGGTGATTGAACCCAGATCTAAGGTTGTTATTAGGTGTGTTTTCATCTTGGGATTCAAGTTAGGTGGTCTACAAGTTATATCCTATAGTCTTTATGTAGATTTGTTCTTTCATGGCTGTATTTTTGATTCCCACTTATTGTAAAATTAATATATTTGATAATAATTGGTAAAAATGGTTGTTTAAATGGTGATTTTAACCCCTCACAATCCCCATGGGATGCGTTGAGGTTAACTAGAGAAATTTAGGGTCACCCAAGGGGTGAACTAATGATTTTGATCATTGTAAATTCTAATGCTAAGCCTAAAATTAATTGTGATATACTGGATACCATGAATTACATGTTGATGTTTTAATTTGAGTTTAAAAATGAATTTTTATAAATGTTTCTAGACTTGGAAAATGGCATAAGGAGTAGTTTGGATAAAATCTATTGGGTTATATGAATTGTGAAATAAAAAGGGTAATCAGATGATGGTCTAAGGCATAAATATTCTATGTGGCTTAATTGGATGAATGTAAATGTTCGAAATGGATTATTAATTGTACATGGTATGAACAAGTGGGTTATTTCATGAGAAATGAGAAATTAGTTAAATGGGTTAACATATGGGAATTGATGAGTATGATAAATGGGATAATGTAAGGGAATTATTTAATATGCTTAGTGAGTTAGGTATGATAAGGGGAATGAGGTAAATGGGCTATGTAATGTAATTGGAAAATATGTTAATGGGTGATGGAATAATATTAATTCCCATATTTATTGTTATGGATTGTAATTGTTATGCCTATTTTTTGAGTATGGTTTATGATATGGTATATGTGTGGTGATTGGATAAATAATCACGTTCACATGGCTTAGTAGTGTGGGGTATTGACTTGAGGCTCTACTCCCATGGGTCGAGTTAAAATGAGGCTCTAAACTTCACCCAAAAATCAAGGGGTTAGGGAAGGGTATCAAGGATCTATTCCTCTAACGGTTACATTTGACGAGACCACTCGAACTGAGGCTTTGAGGTGAGTGTAATGGATTTATTGTGATTTTTTTAACCCTAGTGAGATAGGGACTTGATTTATTCCCTTATGCATAGTGATTGATTTCCTCAAACCCCTATTCATATGTTGTAAATGCCTAACCCATGGAACATTTTTTGAAAAATGATTAAGTAATAGAGATGGTATAAGTTGTGAAAATAGTAATAATGATGGAAATGGTTTAAGTGTACTTTGTTACCTAATAGTACTCGAGTTGTCTTTCAGTTTCCTTTTATTTTATTTCATACTTGCACGCACTATCTATTTAGACTGGATATTTTGTAGACATCGTTGGTGTTTTCCTACTGAGTTGTACTCAAACCCTTATCGGGCCGCCGTTTGGTACCCGAGAAGACTTCATTATTGCAGGTTCAGATAAGGAAAAAGGATTGGTTCTTGGTAGTTAAGTTGGTATTGGGATATTCATGAATGAGTATTCAAACATGGAGTCAAGAAACTTTTGGGGGATTTAGTTTTTTTTCCTTATTTTAAGTTTTCTTCACTTTTGGCATTATTACCATGACATTACATGGTTATTTTGGGTTTCTTCTTTGTACCATGTTTTGGGAGATGTTTGGTTGTGCATTTTCATTGGTGATTACATATGTTTTCCTCTATTTATATGGTTAACTATTATGTATTAATCTATTAAAGAGGGAATAGTATCCCCACAAGACTTATTAAACCCTCTCTACTAGTTGGTAACCTTTAGTGTATGGGGAAGCACGCTTGAGGTCATGTGGTAATTCATCTCAAAGCACCGATTTAGTGGATTCTAGGTCGAGGATGTTAAAAAGTTTTATTAGAGCGGTTCTTTTCTATGGTCTTATTATTTGGGATGGTATACACAAGAATAGGATGTGTCGGGTCATGGTAATGAGCTCAAGCTTCGAAGTATCTAACCCATGTACAAGGGAAAACCCAAGTACCCAAGGTGGGAATTGTTGTTCTTATTGTATGTTTTTATAGTTGAATGATATTTCACCATTGGGTGATGTACTTGTTTTGTGATGTTATTGTTTAGTGATATTTTACTCGTGACAAAAATAGCACAAGGATGTGAATTCATGCACCATTATAGGCACCTAGGGAGATAGGTGGCATACATCATAGTAGGTACACACAGGATGGGTGTGTGAGATATGAAATTTTGAATGAATTTTTAATTTCATGAGAATTTAAATAAAATTGTGTCTAATAAGAATGATGAAAATTGGTAAAATGAAGGAAATATTAAAGATTGGTTATAGGACTATGCTTAATGAAAGGTGTAAATGAGTTAAAATGTGAGTCATAGTAAGATGTGAAATGGGAAATGTGCATAAGAGGAAGGATTTATGATGTGAGTGTGGAAATGGTTTTAAAAAGGTGTCTAGTGAAAGACTGTGGCTATGTAAATTAGTCTACCCCATGTTGAGCATAAAATGTGGTAGGTATGGTAGAGGGTAGTGTTCTATGCGGGATGATATCCATTGGGATAGTGTATGCATATTTTTTGTTTATCGCTAGTGAAGAACCTTCTTGTGTGTAAATTGTGGAAGCTTTGTGTTATGTGTTCTAAGGATCAAGTTTAGAATTGTAGGGAAATGAAACCATAAAGACGTGTTCTAAAAGTTTGATAAGAGGATATGGTCAAGAATGATCCCTTGATAGTGGAGAAAGAATACATGGTGGTTCAGGGTAATAGAGAAGAGTAGTCTCATGAGAACTTTTCTCATTTTATGTAAATGATGGAATGATATCTATGATAGGTTGTAATAAATATGTTTGAGCTGAATAGGTATTTTTTGCTACAACACCCTCGGACCTTTACTGGAGAGGGTGGGATTGAGGCAGTTGAATTCTAGATAGAGTCCATCCAGAAAACTCTTGACTATTTGGGGACACCTTTTGAGAAGCGAGTTAAGTTAGTGAACTATATGTTGTGAGGTTAGGCAAATAATTGGTGGTACATCCTGTTTTAAACCAATAAGGTTGAATGAATGATATGGAAAGATTTCTAGAATAAGATTCTAGAAAACATCTATCCAAAAACCTTGATGTAGGATAAAGACAAAGATTTTATAATTTTGACAAGAGGGGTTGTGTCAGTGTTGGATTATTTTAGTCGTTTCACTGACTTGTGCCGCTTCATTCTATTTTGGATGGGGATAAGGTAGCTATTAAGAAACCTTTCCAAGATGGGTTTAGACATGAGATCAAGTCCTGAGTGAATATCTTTCATTTGAAGAGGTTTCAAGAGGATGTGGATCAGGCCCTCATCTCATAGGGGAACCTAAAGGGGGGTTTAGGTAGTGGACTTGTAATTCTAGTTAGATGGATGATTTGTGCGGATTTTGAGGGAATGAAGTGTTGTTTTTGGTGTTTACATCAGGGTTGGTTTATGCAGAGTAGTCAAACAAGGGGATCATCCTCTCAGGGTGGTGATCATGTGTTATGTTATCAGTGTGTCAGGCCGAGGCACATGGAAGGTCAGCATCCCTAACCACCAGTTGAGTGACGGTCATGTAGAAGAGTAGGAAATGTGTAGAGGTTCTATTGGAACCCTCGATAATAAGGAACATATTGAGGATTGAGACCGATGTCGAGTGTAGGTAGGGGGTTGGTTACACCTTATTAGGCAGGTAATCGAAGCTCAACTGGTCGTACCAATCAGGGGTAGTGGACATGGTACTCTAGGGTGAGGATATCCATATCATAAGAGTAGTGTAGTGCCAGGGACTCAGGTCAGTGCCCATAGAAGAGGGTAATGTCAGCATCACACAGTTCAATCTACACCTAGAGGTGGAGAGGCTTGACCATTGATTGTTTAAGGTATGATCCATATATATTCCATGTGTTCTAGCACTTTATATGACATGTGAGCCGCATATTCTTTTACCTCTACTCAGTTTTTAGTTTTTTTGGCCCTAGTAGTGGAACATGTGTGTGTGGTTATGTCAATTGATACTCCATTGGGGGTGTGAGCTAAGGATATTAGACAATATAAGGGTTGTGTTCTGGAGGTTGGTGGGTACTGTTTTATATGATACTTATTTATCCTTGAGATGTCAAGTTTTGACATAATTTTTAGCATGGATTGGCTAGTGTTTTACTAGGACCGTATCCATTATTACCATGGTTGGGTAACATTCATGTCTCTTGAGGGAGACACTTATGTCCTTCATAGTGAGTGGGATGTTTGACTAGGCCGTAAAGGGATAGTTTGTAAATAGTTGGGTGAACTCATAGACCAATTATCTTTTCTAATGCTTGATGAGAGGTAAGTAGAGAAACAATTATTCCCTACCATTGTGGATCAATTTCTAGATGTGTTTCTTGAATAGTTATCAGGGATTCCTCCTGAGAGAGATATTGAGTTTACGCTCAAGTTACTTCTAATGGAAGAACCAATTTTTATTCGTCCATATAGGATGGTGCCAAAAAAAATCTAGGAACTTAAGGAAATTTTTGTGGAATTGGAGAATAAAGTGTTTATTTTTTCTAGTATGTCACCTTGGAGATCTCTAGTGTTGTTCACCAAGAATGTTGATGGATTGTGGAAACTATGTGTTGATTATAGGAAGCTAAATCAGATGATGATTAAGAACCGATACCCTATTTTTATAATTGATGATATTTTTGACCAATTGAGAGGTACTTCAGTGTTTTCAAAAATTTATCTGAGGTCGGGGTGTCACCAACTGAGGGTGAGGCCTTCTGATGTATAATGGACTTTCTAAAGGAGCAGGTATGGGTTGTATGAGTTCGTTGTTATACCATACGGTATGACCAATGCACTGGTAGTGTTCATGATTTTAATGAATCAAATATTTCACCCCTATATGGATTAGTTTGTAGTTGTCTTTTTTTATGGCATATTGGTGTGATCTAAGAATCATGATGATCATTCCAAACATCATGACATCATCTTGTGTACATTAAGAGAGAACTGGATATACACAAATCTATCCAAGTGTCATATTTTGATTGATAGGGAGAATTTATTGGGTCAAATTATTTCTGAGGAAGGCATGTTAGTGGGACTAGATAAAGTGTAAGTAGTTGTGTCTTGGGAGCATTCAAAGAGTGTTTTGTATGTCCAAAGTTTTTTTGGGTTTAGCTTGTTACTACTTAAGGTTTATTAAAGATTTATCACATTTTAAATCACCACTTTTGGGCTTGACCAAGAATGGCATCCTATTTAAATAGTTGGAAGCATGTTTGAAATATTTCCAAGAGTTAAAGAGGTGGTTGACTACCGCACTAATCCCGATCTTATCTGATTTAGGTAAGAAGTATACCTTATTTTTTGATGAATCTAGTGTCAGGATAGGATCAATGTTCATGTAGGATGATTGGGTTGTTGCATATGGTTTAAAGTAGTTGAGGCCTCATGTAAGGAATTATCTTATTCATGATCTTGAATTTGATGTAGTTGTTCATTACATAAAATGCTGGTGGTATTACTTGTTGGAGGAACGATTTATGGTGTATACTAATCATAAAACTCATAAGTACATTTCATCTCATCATGATTTGAATATTCATTAGCGAATATGGGTTAAGTATGTGCAATACTTTTATTTTGAGTTAGTCTACACTTCAGGAAAGGTAAGTAGTATTGTAGATTATTTGAGTCAGAAACCTCAAAGCCAAGAGGTCTGAAAATACAGTTTTTAGTAGAGGATGATGGAATTGTTTGCTGAAATGAATCTTGATGTGCATGATAGAGAAGGGAATATGACCCTTGCATCCTTTTTAGTTAAATCCACACTTATGAGTTGGATTAAAGAGGAAAATATTGAGTTCCTAGAATGTGTGACTATGAGGGAAATTCTTAAAGGTGGGGAGTCACCTTCTGGTTGTGTTGTTGGAGGTGATGAGATCATTTATGTTTGTGGTTGTAATATTATTCAAATGTGTATACGGGAAGAGTTTATGGGTGAGTTTCATGCATCGAAGTGGGTGGTGAATCCTAGTTGTTCTAATACGTATCGTGATCTTCGAAGGAAATATTGATTTCCAAGGATGAAGATATAGTTTGCAGGTTTTGTGGCATGATGCCTTGCCTGTTTGCAGGTGATGGATGAGTATAAGTTCCTAGGTAGATTGTTACATCCACTTCCCATTCTAGAGTAGAAATGGGATGATGTAACAATGGAATTTGTGGTAGGTCTTCTGAGGATTCCTTGGAAGAATGATGAAATCTAGATAGTTATCAATCTGTTGACTATGGTGGATCATTTCTTTTGGATTTGAGAGACTTCCACTATTGATCAATTAGGTGAGTTATATGTTCAAGAGGTGGTTCAGTTGTATAAAGTACCATGAACTATAATTTCGTATTGTGATTTGTGATTCACCTCGCGCTTCTATAAAGGATTGCTTAAGTCTTTTGGTAACCTAGTTTTCTTGAGTACGACTTTCCACCCACAGACGGATGATCAGTAAGAGGATACCATTAAGGTAATTGAGGGAATGTTGAGATATTTTTCCAATATTTTGGTTGATTGTGGAAAAAACATATAATTCTTGTTGAGTTTAAAAAAAAATATTTTTCAATATATGATTCAGATGGAACCATTTGAGGCACTTTATGGAAGGTTGTGTAGATCCTTATTGGGTTGGTTATAGGCTGAGGAGTTAGAGCTATTGGGATTGAGTCTCATTCAAGAGACATAGGGATGGATTCAGTTTATCTGGAAGTCGGTGGAAATAGAAAAAATTAGGCAGAAACTGTATGCAGATCAATGTTGTAGACCACTTGAGTTTTTTGTGGGGGATCATGTGTTTCTTTGAGTGTCTCTGAGATTTGGTTACCATCTAATTCAGAAATAGGGCAAGTTGGCACCCCAAGTACGTGGGGTCGTTTGATATTATGGAGAGGATCGGTCTGATGGCATACTGATTGGATCTTACACAGTGGTATATTGGCATGAATGATGTTTTCCATGTGTCAAGGTTTTGATAGTATCACCCTATTGCTTCTCATCTATTTGATGTTAAGGATGTTGAGCTTGAGGCAGATGCTTCCTTTAAGGAGGATCCAGTTCGTATTGTGGATCATATTGAGAAAGGATTGCATGGTAATAAAATTCCATTGGTTTGAGTTTTATGGAATCATGCTAATGTTTATTATGATACTTGGGAACGGGAGTCAGATGTATGGGCTCAGTGATGCTCGAGAAGAGAATCTCAAGGAAGAGCCGTTATTAGGTGGGGAGGTTATAAGATCTTGGTTTCAGTGGAGCTATTTACTTGTTTATATATTGTTTGGGATTATTTAATTTTCATTAGTTAAATGTTCAACGGTTTTATGATGGGACTCAAGGGTAATTCTGGGGGTTGGTACATGAAAAGAACAAAAATCGGGCCAACCTGTGCAAGGCACAGAGTTGGCGCATGGTTAAGTAAATCATGTAGCCTCCCCAAGAAAACTGTGAAACCTTAGACAATGGAACTGTGAGAAGTTAGTGCATGGTTAGTCAAACCATGAAAATCTCCTAAGGTAATCATGTGACCCAACTTCCCTTTCGCATTGTCTTGCACATAGTTTTCTCACGATTTGGAAAACTGTGCCGACAAACCATGTGCCCCATTAAAAGTTGGAAAATTACAACTTTTCCATCTCGGGATTTTTAAGTATCCACTTCATTTTTCTCCCCTTTCTCCTACCTATATCCCTAGTGATAATACAAAACCCTCTATGGCTCCCAAGGATTAATATCCCTCATTTATTGTCCATTTGAAGTGCAATTGGTTCTAGATTGAAGCTCTGGGTAAGTCTAATCTCCCACTTGCTTCTCTTTTCTGGATTAGGGCTTGTATCATGGTTTATCTTCTTCCATAGCCCTAAAACCCTTTTTTATGGTGTATTATAGGTTGAGTATTCTAGGGGTAATTGAATAAAAATATAATTCTAATATTAGGAGTGTGTTCATCATTGGATTCAAGGAAGGTGGTCTATAAGTTATATCCTATAGTCTTTATGCGGATTTAAGCTTCCATGGTTGTTCGTTTGATTCCTGTTGTGGTGCGTTTAATATATTTGGTAAGATTTGGTAAAAATGGATATTTAAATAGGTATTTTAACCCATAAAAATATCTGTGGGATTCTTTATGGTTAACTAGACAAATTTAGGGCCACCAATGGGGTGCACTAATGATTCTGAACATTGGAAATAGTAATATTAAGCCCAAAATTGATTTCTAATATGATAGATTCCATGATGAACATGTTGATATGTTAATTTTAGTTGAAATAGGAATATTTATAAATTTTCCCAAATTTCGATAAAGGCATTAGGGGTTGTTTGGATAAATGCAATTGGTTTATATGAACTATAAAATGAAAAGGGTAATTGGTTAATGGTATAAGGCTTAAAAATGCTAAATGGGTTAATTAGATTAATGTAAACATGCCAAATGACTTATGAATTATACAGGGTGTGCACTATTGGGTTATTGCATGTGAAATGAGGATTTGAGTTATATGGGTTAATATATGGGAATTGATGTGTATGATAAATGTGATAATATAAGGGAATTATTTAATATGCATAGTGGGTTAGGCATGATAAAAGGAGAATGGAATAAATGGGCTATGTAATGTAATTGTAAAATGTGTTAATGGGTGATGGAATAATATTAATTCCCATGTTGATTTTTATGGATTTAAATTTTTATGTGTATTTTTTTATTATGGTATGTGATATGGTATATGAGTGGTGATTGGATAAATAAGTGTGTGCCCATGGCTTGGTAGTGTGGGGGTATTGACTTAAGGATTTTTTCGCACGAGTTGAGTTTGACTAAGACACTAAACTCCACCCCAAAAAGCCTGGTTTAGGGAAGGGGGAACAAGATTTATTCCCCTAATGGTTACATTGGATGGTACCACTCAGACTGGGGATTCATGTTGATTATAATGTATTTGTTGTGATGTGTTTACCCCTGGTGAGATATAGACTTGAGTTATTCCATTACGAAAAACTATTTATTGCCTTAGACCCTTGTGTATATGTTGTGAATTCCTAACCCATGAAACATATATTGAAAAAAGATTAAGTAATATAGATGGTATAAGTGGTGAAAATACTAATAATGATGAAAATAGTTCAAGTTTACTTTGTTACCTAATAGAACATGAGATTTCTTTTGGTTTACTTGTCTGTTATTTCATACATGCATGCACTATCTATTTAGACTCAATATTTTGTAAAAACCTTTGGTGGTGACCTTCTGAGTTGTACTCATACCTTTCTTGGGCCACTGTTGGGTACTCAAGCAGACTTCATTATTGCAAGTTCAGATACGGAAAAGGCTCGGTGCTAGGGAGTTGAGTTGGTCTTAGGATATTCATGGATGAGGATCTGGAAATAGAGTTAGGAAAATTTTGGGGGATTCAACTGGTTGTCATTATTTTGAGTTTCCTTCACTATTGGCACTATTAACATGATATTACATGGCTATTGTGGGTTTTTGGTTTGTACCCAATTTTGGGAGATGTTTGGTTATGCATGGAAATTGGTTATTACATATTATTTCTATATTTATATGGTTATCTGTTGTGAAATACTCTGTTAAAGAGGTTATAGTATCCCCACATTACTTATTGGACCCTTATTGTTAGTTGGAAACCTCTGGCATATGGGGAGGTGTGTTTGAGGTCATTTGGTGACACATCTTGAAGCAATGGTTTAGTGGATTCTATTTCGGGGGTGTTACACTCATCCTTTCATGTAATGAAAGATATTGAAGGGACTCAGTATTATGTCTAATACAATCCAAACATAGTTTGTGTGTACCATAAGATAATAGAAGTGTTGCATGTAGTGCAAATTAACTTTTTATTTCATATCATGCAAGACAAACTTAGTGATTCTGTATAAAAAAAGATATATTCAGTGTTATGTGAAAAAAATTGAAAATATTAAATTAATTCAAATGAAAAAATTCACAAAATCTAGGGGTGTTATATTCTACCCCCTTAAAAATGAATTTCTCCCTTAAAATTCATTTGGGTTACCAAATGGATTAATTCTTGAAATTTACTTTCATAGAAACATACATTATAACAATGGATACTAAAACTTATATTCAAAAGAAAAATTCAAAACTTAATAGTTACCCAATGTAACTCATAACTATGTATCCACGTAGGATAACATAGTTTGAGAGTAAATATTGGACATTGATGAAAATTTTAAATAACAATAAAGAGTGATAACAATCATTAATCATTAGAAACTGAATGATCAATGAAATGTTAAGGAGCTAAAAGCCATAGATTTGGGATCATTTATAATACCATCAGTTCAATATAATTTATGGTATTAGGATTGATCTTTTCCACTATCCTTTTCATAGAGTGAAAGAATTATTTTACTGTATAAGTACATTAGAAACTTTATTTACTTGGTTTTATTCCTTTTCATATTCACAATATCACCCTTTAATCATTTCTTTCTTGATTTTCACTTCATCTATTACTCTAATAAATGAAGGTGAATTTGTCATTATTGAAGCATTAGCATATCATGATATCACCAAATCAAATGATAGGTCAATCCAACTGCCTTTATAAAAAAAATTTAGCACAAGTTATCTAATATGAATAAATACTCTAATTGTGAGATAATACTTTAATCTCTAAAACATTATTTGAAGTTTAACTTAAACCATTACATAAATGGTTAACCTTACAACCATTCTGAATGATTAGAGTATAAAACTTTATAAATAATGTTACTAATTATCTCAAAAAGTTCTTAGCATTTATACCTATATAACAAAAAGTAGTTATTGGTTTTCGCATACAAAACATGAAAATACCTTTATTAATTATTATCTTGAAACATGTTAATAAACTAAATTACTATAAATACTTATTGAAAACATGCATGTTTCCTTATTATAAAGTTTATTAGATATATTACTTAAATCCAAAAATTCTTTAAACTCCATTCATGATAGCACAAACTTCTTTTTCAACAAATCATTTATTAGTTCTAAGGTAATCAGTACTGTCTAATTTAATTATTCATATCCAACATATCTTTATCTAAACATAATTATCTCATCATTAGGAATATATTAAGGGTTGTCTTTCCCTTAATCTTTCCTTTCCCATGGATATCACCTTTCCATTAAATCACTTTTCTAGTCCTTCTGAACCATTCAACATATTCTTGTAAATCCTTAGTAAAAAACATAAACTGAATAATCCTTATATATTTCACCATTCATATAACATAATTCTTGAATCCAAATACATAAAAATGTTGATTATTCTACATCATCCTTATTCCATTAACAAGGATACCTTGTATTATCACTTAATACCTCTTTCCTTTCAAATTTCACCTAAAACCTCCTCCTCATCATAAATATAACCATTACTCATAGCACCTTGTTGATTATCCTCATGATACTTCCACTTGGGACATCAATTTACATTATGATAATTTATTCCACACTTAAATAATTTTTCCTTCGATGATTTCTTAGGGATTCCAAAATTTTGATCCATTGCATTAACTAAAATATTCCTTTTTTCCTTTTCAATTACTTGCATTGGGTGATTCTTTTCCACAGAAAAGAAATCTTCTTTTTATGCTAATACATTAACTTGGGTGATTCTTTCCAAATTCCTGACACAAATGAAACTTAATCCATTACCCAGACTCTCAATGAACTCCTATATTCTCTTCTTTCATGAGTTTTAAAGTTGGTTAAGCTGCACATTATTAATCATGTTCCCTAAAAACTGACCAGGCATGATCAAAACATCCTCACTTTAGTGACCATCCCATTTAAATGCTCATAAAAAAAATTTCTATAACATTCAATTTTAACACACTTCTTTCTGGTTCCCTCCAATGACTAAAACTAGAAAGCATAGTGTGAGAAACACTTATCAAAGAGGAAAAACACATACTCATGAAAAATCACTTATAGGATATCTAATTTATAGCACCTTATTTTAAATATAATTCACCTTAGGCTTATCACTAGAGGAATCACTAGAAATATCCTTAGAAATTTCCCTAGGGATATCACTAATGTTATCTCATCCTAGTTTCCAAAGATTGACTAAACCTTCGCTTTGAAACCAACTACAATGACGCTGGCTTAACATCCATTGATATTAAATCAATTTAGATAAATATTAATCATATTAAAAAATTACATGCCTAATTAACATTAATGTTTAGTGTCTTTGGAAACTTGGAACAAACTCATCTAACTGGATGAAAAAACTTCAATGTATCCCAAATAGATCTTTCCCTTCATTACATCTACATAAAACCATTATTCATAACCTGGGTAAATGAAACATAAGAAAGGGTGAGATTAGATTCTTAGTAAGGGTAAATAATGGAGATATATGAGCATACAATGATAATAAGTGTATGAGAACATGATAATAACATTTGAATATCATACCCTGCATATCAAAGTCCATATACATGAGTCATGGAATAAAGATTTGAATTTAATAAGACATTAATTGAAATCATAATCCATGAAATCATAACATGGGAGTAAGACATGGAATTGGTTAAGTCACATAATCATATAAAATCATTCCTTATAAGTCAAGGATTGTTTCAAAAACTTATCAGGGCACTTCATGGGGACTACACCTACTGGGTGGGACACACCACCATCCACATTCATAGTCCATTCCTTAGAAGGGATCTAGTTTTCCCTTTTTCTCATATTGGATTGTCTTTCCACATATTCCCATAGTTGAAAAGGTTTCCTCATATTCCCATAGTGGATTGGGTTTCTCCATATTCCCATAGTGGATTAGGAAACACATATTTCCCATTTTAGATCAGGGCACACTTTTTTTCCATTATGGATCAAGCCTTTCAACTTGTTTCCATTAATTATATCATTATATATAAATATTTACCGAATTTATTATAGGGAGATATAGGTCCCACCCATTATATAATAAAATCATACATACATGTTCCAAAAGATAACAAAACATTCATCATATCACGACCCGTAAAAAGATATGGGTTTCATAAAAATAATATCATTACACATGAAATGAAAAGAGTATCGTAAAAATTCCATCATGTCATTACCTATGGAAAAAAGATATATCTCAGAATCATTTCATCAAAGCATAACCCATGAAAATAGTCGGGTTTCAAAATCATATAACTCATGGAAGAGGAACGATGTTATAAACTTTATTACATAAAAATATAAACCATTCAAGAAATAATGTAAATGGTATTCTTGGATCATATCATTAGAAAATCATAAACTATAACAAATCAAGTCATGTTAGATGGAGAAGGATTTTAAATGATCACATGGAACATTTCTTAAGGAAAATAACCATTCTTTGAAAATCCCTTTCATAAAATCATTTCAAAAATCATTTTCTTATAAAGAAGAATTTATAATTTAATTTAAAATATTTCTTGAGGAAAAAATATTTTCCTCTATAAAAACATCATTTTAAAACATACAACATTTTAAAAACGTTTTTCTTTTCAAATATATTTGAAAATTATAAAGTAATCATGAAAATATTTTGAAAACATTCTTCCTTAAAAATACATTGAAAACTTAAAAAGAAGACTTGAAATAATTTTGGAATCCCTTTTCTGTAAAATGTATTTTAAAACTTATAAAGAATTATTGAAATCATTGAGTAAATTTTATTTTAAAATAAACTTTTGAAAACATATAAAGGAAGATTTAAAAATCATTTAAAACACTTTTTAAACATAAAACATTTTTTAGAACAGTTTTCTTTAAAAACAATAATAAAATCAACAAATTTCAAAAATATCAGGATTTTAAAAAAAAATAAACTTGTAACCTTACAAATGAATCCTCAAGGACATGAGGATCATGACAGTAGGTAAGTTCGTACATGTTGAACATTCCTTTTTCACTATAACTTTTTTAGTAAAGTTACTTTATCAGAAAATGATAGAATATTCCTTTTAAAACCATTTTTTAAAAGTTAAAATAAGGGAAAAATTTTATTTTAAAAATTATAGGGTAAAAGTAAAAAAATCTCACAAAATATTTAGAAAATATGGTTTTTAAAGAACACATATTTTCGACCGAAAGGAGAAATAAAGTCAGATTTTCATAAAAACATTATATTAATTATCTTAAGTAAAAAAGAGTAGAAATGGTACCATTACATGGATATAATTTAAATAACTAGAAGAGAATAAAATTCATGATATTTCTTGAGATATGGATTATTATATTTCATCAATGAAAGAATAATCACAAACAATCTTGATAAATGATGAGACTGTATCAATAAACTCTTACAATTTTGGTAACCTTAAATAATAATCCCCATGAGATAATAACATTACATGAAGCTTCTAATATTATTAAAAGAATATTATTCATGATATAAAATGTCAAAATGGTATTATATACATTCCATATAAAAATATTATTACATAATATGTCATGTATCTCAAAGAAGGAAAATTGAGACAAAAACTACTTCACCTATTTGGTAACTTTTTAACTATAAAACCAATGAAAGAAAGACCATAAAATGGATATGTAAATACCTATAAATTTAATTATAAGTATGATAGAATACATTCATAGAAATTATATACACCATGGAAAAGAAACAAGTGGTGATTAGGGCATGTATCTAACTGATATAAAAAGTGAGATGAGAAAACTCTTACCTTAAGTCTTGACTTTCTTCGTAAATGTTAAAACCTTATGTATAATAAATATAATTTTATTATAAATCTACCACAGAAAAATATTATTATATTTAATACCATTTATGATTTTATTATTACTTTATAGTACTCGTTTAATAACAATTCCATGTTAATGTTATGTTTTGAGTAATATCCACATTGTTTTTCGTATATGTTTTGACTTGTTATTCATGATACTCTTACTTAGATAATGATTTAATTATTTACATAATATAAAAAATGGTATAAATTTCACATATATTTATTATATAAATATTTATAATAATATATAAAATATATAAATATGAAATAGAATCCACCATCCATTGAGACGGTAGACTATATGTACGCATGAGCGTAGTTTTTGTTTTATCGTCGTATTGAAAGAAACTAAGTAAATGATATATCTATGTATATATATATGTATATTATCTTTATAATAGCACTATTATTTAATATATATATATATATATCATATACTTTTACTACACTCATCTTTGAAACATTTCATGTAATGTGTGAATGAATCACATCGCTTTGAGGAGGTAGTAGTCCACACATTTACAAACAAAGTTATCTTATTTACACAAAATGTAAAGCATGAAAGGTATGTTTTATGTAATAATTACCGAAAAAATACATCATAAATATAATAATTATCATATAAAAACATTATATCAACCACAATTCCCACTATTAAATATGGTAAAGGAAAAATGAACCACATCATTTCGTGAGGTGGTAGTCCATCGTACACATGAATGATAAGTTTGTTACCCATTTTATAGAATTTTGTGTAGGTGTAGGTATAAAATTTAGAATAAAATAATATAATTGTATTTAGGATGCTGATTTTTTTATGTAGTCATGAAATAAGAAGAATTTATGGGGTGGAGAATGATAATAAAACAAAAGGTCTTTTGGAAGGATGATACCATTTCTTTGGGTAATTCCTTTTAGTTTGTTCCAAAAGACTAACTTGGAGTTCTTTATGACCAAAGTGAGTCTTCTAGTTTGAGAGGAGAGAATTTGGGGTCTTATTTAGGTTGTTTTAATATGAGACAAAGTGTATTTAGAGTTGTGAGGAATTAAGGGGGATGGGTGCCCTTTTATAGTGGAAGGGGAGTGGCATTCTTTTAAATATTAAAAGGTAAGCAATATTGAGAGGTCTCCCTTGCTTCATGTGACTCAAATAAATGTCCAAATTTTATCCAACAGGGTATATGGTTTAAATATATCCATCCAATGGATTTTGTACATGTTTCTAGGTTTTTTGGACACTTAAGTTAATGTTTAACCATAAAGTAAACTCATTTTTACCTTAATCATTGTAATTAATTTAAATTACATTCACAAATATTTTGGGTCAAAAACATAGTTTAACTTATTTGAAATTATAAATTATTATGATTCTAAATATTGAATCCATATTTTAAAATTCAAATAAAAAAATGAAATAAATTAATTTACTATTAATCCCCAAGACGGGATAAGAGAGCGGGTTTTTAAATCAAAAATTTACAAAAACATGAAATGTTTTTATATCCAATTTCAATGTGAAATTGGTTCCAATGACCTTAATTGAATTAATTTATTTATAATTTATCTAATTATACTTTAAAATCAAATTATTATATAATATAGTTATATAAATAAACTATATAAAAAATATTTTTGAATTAAAATTCAGTTTTTCACTATTCTTTAAAAAATGAAACTTCCTAGAAAAATACCAAAAATTCACCCAAAGTAAATTTTGATATTTATCCTTAAAAAATGAAATTTATTTTTTCAAATAAAATTATAAAAGTTTCAATATTTAAATTTAAAATAAGTTCTCCATGAAAAGGCGGTAAAATTAACTTTCAGAAAAATATATCTTTTAATTCATAAAATTGGATTTATTCTTATCTTATAAATATAAAATCTATTGGATGAGTACCAAAAATATTGATTTAATATATAATGTATAATTTTTATTTAAAAAACTCATCCGAAGTTTTTTTCTTAATTTATTGGGATAAAATTGTGTTTGTACAATAAAAAATAGTTTTCCTATAAAATTAAGTTTCTTATTTTCGAATAGTTCTAACATTAATTTATAAACAATTGATAACCAAAGGATTAATTTTATATAAATATGAAAATCATATTTTCACAATTTAGTAAATCTTATTCATAACATCCATTATAACAGCTATGTGGTGGCTATAAAATGTTTTAATAAAAATATCAATAGTATATTGTAGTTCGGTAATACTCGGTCTTGCGTGTAATGAAAGATATACAAGGGACTTAGTATTGTATGTAATCCAAGACAAATATATTGTTACTTGTACCAAAATATAATCTATGTGTTGCATGTATTAAAATATTAACTTGGTTTTGCGTATCATGAAATCCAAAATTAGTGATTTCGTATAACAAATTCCATATTCAATGTTATGAGAAAATAAAAAAATTAAAAAGATTAAATTAATTAGAAAAAAATTCATAAAATCTCTAGGTTTTACAAAAATGTCCTTAAAATCACCTTGGGGAGGAGTAAAAAGGAATATAAGGATTAGTGGATCTCTACACATGCCAGTTCGAAGTTTAGGAATAACTGATAGATCCCCTAATAAAAAATGGGGACAAATAAAACAAAATTTCAAAAATTAATAGGGTCATGCGGTTTACCCACACATTTTGAAAAATAATTTAGTAACTATGTGTTCACCACTATCAAATATAGTATAAGTCATACAGTTTTCACCACATGGTTTAAAAACCCTGTTCAAAACATTTCACACATAGAAAAGATATTAAATTTCATAAAATCTTACTAGAAAACCCCCAAAACTCAAGGTAACTAACCATATAATTGAAATATACATACAATTGACACTGGAAGTCCTAAAATTATCCCAACCATATGACATTCATCCCCTATAATGTCATAAATAACTTAGGATAATGGGAATTCCAAGTTTACCTCACCTTTAACAAACACATGATCACTTAACCAATTCCTTTACCTAAATCCCATGAAGAAATAAAGATCATAAAAGTAGATCCCTTATTTGAAGGAGAAAAGGATAAAAATAAAATCAGATATTGGGTTAGTCATTCCTCAGATCTTATTTTAATTTTTAAATATAAACATATACATTGTTGGTCACTAGAACCTTTAAAATCTCAAGAAAACCCAAATGACCAAAACATAATCAACACCTTTAGACCATCTGAGGTCACAAGGTTTGTATTCAATAAAAAATTACAACCAAAAGTAATGTAGAATATAACTCACCAAGAATGAGGAAAAAAGCATAGAGACCTATCATAAGTCACCCCTCCATTTATAAATAACCTAATAAGACAATAATGATTAGGATAATTCCACCATGATCATACACATATCAAAGGGTTAATAAAAATATGTCAAAACTCTTCCATCCATTAAATACATAAGAGATGGGATTTATATATATGACAAAGAAAGATCTATAAAATTATAAAAAAGAATACCCCAAAAAGAAACACCACTAAAGATCATTTCTAGGGGTGAGGATGGGACTATGACTCCATCTCCTACTAACCCTTGTACTCATAGAACTACCGAAGGTGTTAGAGGAGGAAACCCTGATAATAGGTCCTCAAGGATATCGAATAAGAGGGATAGAAATGACCAAAACTTCCTAAAATGAAAATATAATAGATTATTCTTCTTTATTGAGGAAAAAAAATGTGGTTGAGGAGGAAACATATAATTATCACTATATTCCTACATTGTCTCTACCGGCCTCTAATCATCCTTCATTGTATCAGTGTTTGTGATGAAAAATAGAGTTGAAGCACTAATATCTATCGACTGACACATAAAAATCACTTCAATGATGATGGATTCACTAAAAACTTCCAAATACATGGTAGGTCCAAGAAGAATCTCTATTTAAATAATATTAGATGATGTTCTATTTGAAATTACCATGCAATATTTGAGACATTTATAACTAAATCATGAGTGAAGGGTACAACCCTATAAAAATAGTTAATTCATTTTTTTAAAAAATAGCCACCTTGATGAATGCTCAATAACTCAAATGATTTCAACACCTATATATCTTCAGGGAAGTTCCACTAGATAAATAGGGTTTTGAAATACTAAAAATGAATCCCTTCTTACCATCAATAAAGAAAAATAGACTTCCACCACTCTAGAATAGATCCTTTAAATAATAATGTAATTATCTAGACCCTTGAGGTATTGGGAGTTTCTAAGGAATTAAAAATAATTTTTACCCTACTCATCCAATCCTTCCCCATTTAAGGGCCTTGATCCCCACCAATGATTAGATGATAATAATTAATAAATTCGCAAATATTATCTATGATTTAGGATGAACATATACCATCCACTCCCTCAAGTGTATAGGTAGGGTCAGATATAGAGAATATATCTCTTGGGTCATTAAGATGACTACCCAAAGTATTATATCCTTGACTACTTCATTTCTTTCAGGGGGTCATATTCAAAAATATCTCTAAAACACAAGATTTTATCAAATCAATCTAAATATCAATACATGGGATACAAAACCATAAATCAAAAAATAAATACCATAGAACACCCTTCATAATTTTATTTCAAAAATGTCTAGTAAGAACTTATTTCTATTTTAAAACACCAAACAGGTTTATCAAAATCCTTTTTATTAACATGACATATCACTAAAACAGTGTATTTAATTATTACAAAACATCCACCATACTTGAAATCACCTATTTTGAATTTAAACCAATAAAATTAATTCTTTAAAACCTAACACGACCCAAAAACCATTCCATTTATTCATTCATTTATAGTGAAATATAAAACTTTTCTTAAGAACATTCCATACCATCTAAACATGGTTATTAAAAATAAAAAAAATCAAAAACTATATTATATAAGGTAATGATAAAAAATTTTCAAAAAACATAAAATAAAAATAATTAAACTTCATTTCTCATAAATAAGAATCATTAATCGTAAAATAAATAATAAAAATACTAAAGGAGTGAAAAAAAAATCAATTTTTTACCACTGTGCACAGATTGGCCGCATAGTTTTTTGGATCATGCACTAACTGTGAAAGTGTCACGGGATTCACCTAAAACGGTTCCATATGTCTTGTTCATGTTTCTATAGACAATGAATCTTAACAATGTGGCTCTTATATTTCCACTAATTTTAACCATAAACTATGAATCTCTTGAAATAAATCATGGGATCTCCCTAAAAATCTAGTTACTGAAAAATAATATCATAGAATCTCAAGAATAACTAATTATAAAACTAAAATTCAAAATAAAAATTAGAACCACCGATTGTAGCTCAAGGATGAATAAGAAGAATAGCTAGAAAATCACTTCTCTTCGCCTACTTATAGAGTTCTAAAAATCATATATCATGTCTACCATCAACCCCCAAATAACAAGAGGGATTCGATACCATTTTATAATTACCTTTCTTAGTTTAAACTTATAAGTCAATTGGAATGCTTTTCCATAGGCCATGAAGCACATTCTCAATCACTATAGGATAGAGACAAGCATTTATGGTTTCAAAACATTACCATGGTATTGACTTAACCCTCAAGAATCCAAATATGAATAATAGGTTCCAACAAAAAACTTAGCATAAATTTTCCATGAATTGGATAGTCATGAAAAGTAAATAAGTAGATATAAAATGAGTTCCAATAAAACAAGGATTAAAGAGAATGATAACATAAAATTATAAAAACATTACCAAAAAAATGTAAACTATTTAATATAGGTTATAAAATCCATAATTTGAAACTAAAACCAAAGGAAAAGGCCAAGAAGTTCAATGCTCAACTGGACCCAACTAGTCCAAAAAACCTAAGAGGCCAACTACACCATCACCTTGTGACTCTAAAGTAACCACCAATAACTAGACATAACATTATTCTTAATATATAGTGGTGTTAACTAAACCCAGAAGTTGATACTTGAAAACCAACATGAGACATGAAGACTGCATACCCACCAACATGAGTATTTAGTGTATGAGAGAATGACCCATAGCATACCACCATGAGTATATATCTTTCATTTATAAAATAAATCAAGTACACTAGTTTGAAAATAAATATAATAAAATGGTTTTTCATTTTATTTTCATGGTTTGAAAATAAATAACACATAACACACCCTTTTAAAATTATTGACTTTGAAAACCCAACTTAAACCATTCATTTACCATCATACAAAAATTACAAAAAACTACCCCACCAATTTTATTTAAAACATTTACACACCCATCAGGTAAAAATAAAATACAAGAGAAACCATAAAAAAGGGATACCATAAAAAATTCATTAGAGAATAACAATAATGACACAAGGAAAACATTATCAAAATCAATTCTCATCCATAAAGGAATCAATACATCAAAATATACTCAATGAAATAAATAAAAAATATTATGATATATAAGTAATAAATAAACAATAAAAAATTAAATATATCACGAGGTAACACCATAGGGACTAATGGTACAATACTAGACATACCTATGAGAAACCAACTATCGTCAGGTTAATGGTCCTACAACACATCACCTGAATCAATCTCAACTATACTCTTCTAAGACACAACCCTATATAAGTGAAACTCAAATAGGGGATACTGGATAGTGAATAATCAAAACTAGCACAACCCACATCCCTTGATTTACCATTAAGTATCTTAGGGTTATGAATGAGATAACAAAATGAGGTGGGAAATAATAAAGAAAACATAAAACACATGAAAATGACATAACATAAGGAAATATAATCCAAAAATCATATACATCCCACCTTTGACATACGCCTTTAATATGGATCCCCAACCCATAAACATAAAACATAGGATATAACCATAATTTATTTAACTTCCAATACACATAATCATCAATAATAGATGACAACAGGTCTTAATAACAATGGTAATCGATAATCAACAAAATATCATTTCATAATGTCCCAATGGACCTTTTTCTTTGAAACAGGTAAACACAACCTTGGAAATATATTTCTAAAACCATTTGAATAAAATGTGAAAATATAAAAGAATACACAAGTGACATCAAATCATAGGAAAAATCAATCAAAATAAGTTACTAAAAATTTCTAAAAATCAAACACACACCCCTATAATAACATGTAATACCACTGAACTAATAAACATACCAGTTCTTAAATAAAATTTTACTGAAAAAATTATGAATAATTCATTTCTCTCAAATGAAACCATCATTTTAATTTTATAAAACACTTTGAATGCATAAAATACTGTTTAAAGTAAAATTTCCATTGAATTATGAAATACACAAATTATTCTAAAGGAAAACCAAAAGTTATTATAGAAAACCTTTGACAAAGCACCTATATAAAACATATTACACATTTATCTAAATCTAAAAATGAGTTTAGAAGAAAAAAATTTAAGGAACTATAAAATAAAATCGAATGAAATGGAAACACCTAACTCATGTGGATGAACCATGTCTCCTTTAAAAAATGAAACTAGAATATTTCACAAGATAAGTCTTACAACCCTAAGAAACCAAAACCCACAAAGATTAAAAACCCCTATACATGAAACTATGCCAATATGGAAACTTGGTTTAGATAAAATGGATAAAAATTGTGGAAGATTGGTGGATATGGAAATGGAGGGGAAAAGAGACCCTTACTTTGAGATTTGATGAGGAAACTACCTTTAAATCACCTTGGGAAGGTAAAAGGAGGAATAGAGAAGGCTGGGAGAAACCCCATGAATGCCTAGTTTGAAATGGGGGAAGAGAGGAGAGATCCCCCAATTTAAAATTTTTTGAAAAGAAAAAATTGAAAGGAATGAGTATGACTCATTGTTTACCCACACTATTTCAGAAGTTGTTTGATAATTGTTTGATCACCATTTCCAAACACTCAATAGGCCGTATAGATTGAATGGTGTGGTTTGAAAACTATGTGCCAAACAATGTAGCCCTAGAGAAAATTAAAAATTTCAAAATATCACCATAGAATACCCAAAAACATAATGAAATAAATCATATATATATATATATATTATTAACATCGGTAGTGTCACTACCCCATCCCTCTAATGGTACCCCTCTTGGGAAGACAATGGATAAAGAGAGATAATGATGCCTGAGGCCTATCTCTTGTAGGCCATGGGTAGGTGACTAGAACCAAGGCTATATGAATCACACATAAGGGAGGAATTGACCTTTATATGAGTTTAAAGAGAAAGATATAAGATAAAAGGAACCACAAACCAACACTATCATAAATAAATAAGAAATACCAATACATGTAATGTCATATATAAACTGTTACAACTAAAATAAAGTTGTAACTACCAAAATTAAGTCCTCTATAGTGACTAATAAGTTCTAAAAACTCATGAATGACTCATCAAGGTAGTATCACTCAACTTGGTGACTAAAAATTCCATGTGAACCTAAAAATAATTTCTATATATTTATGGTGTGCATAACAAGTATAATCAATATGATCCTCCACAAAAAATATCATAAAAATGTGGAAGATATATACTAAATACCATTTCATAAGAAAATAAAACAGACTCATCAACAAAACATGTAGTACTAGTTCCATATACTCACCATGGATCACCCACAATGTAACACAAATAAATAAACCATTATATATAAAAATCATACATACATACATATATATATATATATGATACTATACTTATACTTATCTGATGGTTTTTCTCTCATTACCCACCCAACAGCTATGCCATCAGCTCATACCTATTATAAGTCCTTAAATACCTTGTATAATAGTATCACCACCATAATTTGATATTGTGAAATATGAAATATCTCATCTTAATATCCAAATAGTAACCAAGTTGGTGCTAAGAAGCTACTACAGCCTGTGTACATGCATTAGACCTTAAGCCATCGTAGCCCATTCATACACACTTGTGGAAAACCAAAACCACCATGTATAGATATATGTATGTGATATACCTAAAGTAATTATATCCCACACATAAATAAATAATAAAATTATGATCCATCATAGAACTAGTGGGAATTCACCCTATATCAAGATCCATTATAGTTTAAGATACACCAAATCGTAAACATATAAAGGGGGAGTGGGGATAGAGATAAGTCACAAATCCATTCCCTCGATATTCTAAATGTTGTATAAAACACCCCCAAAACATTTGGGTGTCAATTTCCTTCCTGATATGGGTGGGTTAGCATATGAAATTAGAAAATATAAATAATATCATGAACATCTACACTAAGGGAAACTATATAGATTAGACACAAGTGTCACTATCATTGTAAGATCCACATTATTAATTGAGGTATATAATCTATTATTTTTGGGTAAATCTCTTATAATTTATCCCTAAAAGAATTTTTCTTGGTGGTGGAGGCAAGGTGAGAGCCTTTCAGAGGGATTGAGGACATATAAGAGACTAAAGAAACCTGTTATAGTCCCACCAACTAGCAAGTACACCACCACTAGATAGCTGGTGGTGGAACCAGTATTCCAATAAGGATACTGGGGCCACTAACTAGTTAGTGGATTGTTGGGTGTCTTTCTAAATAGGGACATTTTGGTCCTTTTACCCCTCCAGTCTCTCCTTTAACCATCCAACTCGAATTTTATACGTATTTTAGTCATGTATCAGCATTTGGGATTACCCCAATCTTCCTCCTCTCTTCATGGGATATCTCCCTCAAATATTGGGCATATGGACTTCAGATAAAATCACAGGAAATATCTAGGTAATTTTATCTCTACTCTTCCATCTATTTTCTATTTTCTTTTATTTATTTGGTGTTATCTCTATGGGAGATAAAATTCTGTTTTTCAGGTTTTTTTATTTCTTCATTTTATCTTGTTCTAGAACAAATCTAAGACCAATACTAGATAAGGAGTCTACTATTAGACATAGTTAAGTGTTATATATGATTTTACTTAAATATATTTTCAAATATAAAATGTTTCATTATGCCACACACTTATATTTCTTAGCATCAACAGAAAAATCATATTCTTTTAATGTTTCACCTACGAAATGACCTAAACCTAATATGATACTCCCAAATAACATTGGTGATTAAAAAAACCTCAACCCAAACAACCCATTAGGTTTTCATTGTCCTATCACCCATGATATCCATATTTTAATTATACCTAAAACATCCATTAGCGTGTGTTTGGTTGGGACTTTAAGAAAAACTCAAATTTATCTATTTTTTAGTAAAACCTCTCCCCTTATAGTTTGTATCGCATGTCATCTTAAGATGGAATTATAAATATGGCCTTTGAGGTATTCCTTGGGTATCATAAACATTGTTAATAAAAATGGGTGTCTTAGATAAATTCTAGAGCCTAAACACCTTTATTTTTTTGTAATTATAAGAGGAATGGATTAGTTAAGTTGTGAAATGGTTTTTAAGTCTCATAGAAAACCTTGGTAGATGCTTCCATGGTTATGATTTAATTTCAATAAAATATTTTCAGGAAAACTTTATTTGGAACCTTGTAACTTATTACCAAGGATTCTATAAATACTAATTAAAGAACATTCTCTCAACATTAAAGGTGTAGCATAACTCGAGCATGCCATGGATTCCCTATTTGGAATACCTTGATCCAAATCATAGGATGCCTCTTGATTCATTGATATTAATTCCAAGTGGTGATCCCACCTTGTATTCAGTCAGTGTCTTACTCTTATGAATTCCACATATATTCATTGAAAATTAATTTGTAACTCTTGAAATATTATAGTGCTTGGGATAATTTCCCAGGTTTTGATTGATGTCTTTAGACAATGAACACTTTAGGTCAACCCCTTATATTCCAATATAGACCTACCCTAAAATGAAAATATATATTTTCCTTAGTCTGGTTAGATATTTTTGGAGTAGAATTCCATGGGTTTACCCCTTATTTTAAACTCAAGATCCATGATCAAAACATCATGGATTAATTACCATGAGTTGGCTCAAAAACAAAGAATAAAGAATGTTATAGGTTTTCTTAGGATTAAAATTGGTATTTTGTAAAGGAATTCCAATAACAGTTCTATGAAATCATTTTTATTAAATATTCTTGGATTCCTTGGACACATGCCTTGGGTCCCCTAACCAATTAAAATGTCACATGATTAGAGAAATCTGACTTAATCTGAAGTGGGAAGGGTCAATTATGTGTCACATAAGTATCCTGTGCTAAATATGGGTTATTTTACTTTACTTATCTAAAATATAATATTATATATATATATATATACCATTAAATTTTATATTCATATACTAGATTTTCATTAGAAAAAATTTTGTGGTGGAATACTAATTTGCACTCACACCCTGTTCAGAAAACTAGTTGGTAACCGAGAATATTTCATTGATGAAATAAAGGAAAATGGAGGTACCATGTTGTGGATGATGTAATTGTTTTATTATGTTGGGATCATGGGAACAAGTTAAACTTGGGATGGTCATCAACCATAGAAGTTTTTTATATTTTTTTTCTTATTTCTTATCCAAGTACTACTTGTATGACTACTCTAATGACATGTGTGACTTATTTTTTTACATGAATATAATGTTATATGTATATAGTTCTTTTAATTACTTATGTATATTTTTCTTATTATATGGTTTAATTTTATTTTCATTACTTTTATTGTGTTTCACTCTAATAAATAAGGTATAGTATCCCCACCATACCCCCATTACACCATCGTTTCTAGATGGAAATTTCTAGTATATGAAGTGGTGTGCTTGAGGCCTTGTGGACCTATAAACTAGTTTCATATCAGTGAACTAGGTTGTGGATGGAAAAAAGTTGTATCAATGGAATCCTTTTTTTCCTTTGACTTTTTATTTTGGGCCAGTAGATAGTAAACTTATAAGTGTTAGAACTTAATAATATGCCTATGTCTAGGAGTAGCTAACCCATGTACGGGGAAATGCCATGTTACCAATGAAGGTAATTGTTTATATATAATTCACTTTTACATTTTCACTATTTTTATCTTTGGGTGACACACATGTTTTTTTATGTTATATGTTACTGGTATTTCTACCCTTAGACTACATTGCAAAGGGAACATTAGATCATGCTTCATCATAGGAACATAAAGAGTTATATGTCATCTATATGTCATTACATGAAAATTTTACTGCTTTAATTTCTTATTTCCTAATCTATATTAACATTGGTTATTATTATTGTAATTTATAAAATTACTTGAAAAAAATATTAGTTACTTAAATTGTCTACATTACCCTAATTGGTGTTTTCCTGTAGATCTTGATGATGGAATTTTAATTAACCAACTTTAATTTAAATAAATATTGGAAAAATTGGGTACATAAACTAATAATTTAAACTAGTGTTAGTTAAATTTAGTGACAATTTAAAATTATAAGGTGTATACCTCTATAAATTTGGAATGGAAACTCAAGTAATTAGACCATTATGTGTAGAGTTGTTAAATTATAACCCTTGGAGTTGAAAATAAATGTTTTACATTAAATGGGATGAATATTGTAACATAGATATTATTTCTATAACACTAGAATTAAAACCTGCATAACTAAACCAGTATGATAAAGACTTAAAATATTACTATATATGTAAATAGTCGGTCGTAAAAAATTCATATTCTACTAATTTTAAACTATAACTCTATTTATTTTGGTCAAAAATATATTTTACATTTAGAGTTTTAGAAAATTATTAAACACCCTTATATAGTGAACCCATACATAACAAGTGGAAACTTATAAATAGTATCTATTTTTTCTATAAAACATATGTATTTAAAAAAACATGTTCTCTCTTCATGAAAAATCTTGACAATTTTCCCATGATCTCATATTTAACTCTATTACCAATTAAATCCTATGAAAAACATTTTAAAACATGGGATAAGCATAAAATCTCATTAAGGTAAATAAAATAAATGAAACTATTAGTCTAATAAAAATAAAAAAAATCATAAAAACATACATTTTCAACCTGAAAAAGGAATCATATTTTCAAAAAATATCATTATATTACCTTTTTAAAATCAATAAATTTTCAAGAAAACACATTATCAAGATAATAAAATACATATACGTAAATTGGGACATCATTTTCCATATCACTCTTAAAAATGTAGTAAACAATATCCCCATCTTCCAACTCTGGTGTACCCAATGCATAGGAGGTTATAATGTTACCACCCTTCCTTGGTTTATCACAAATCTATCCCTCATTGGTTTATCATTTAACCACCTTTCAATGGTTTATCATGTAAACACCAATAATTAGTTTATCACATAACCACCCTTAATCATAAAAAATTACCAAAAAGCATAAAAAACATAAATCATGAAAATTTTCATCATAAAAAAACTTTTTGAAGAAAATAATCTTTTCATTTTGATAACACTGAATTTGAAAAATTGTGCTTGTACACTAGAAAAAATTCTTTAAAAGTAACCATATAAACATGTAAATTATGTTTCAAAATATTAAAGTGAAACTAAATCAATAAATTCCATTCATTCCATATAAATAATAAAAACATTCTTTTTGAAAAAGGAACATTAAAAGATGATTTTTAAAAGAAATTCCCTTACAAATATCATATCATTGAAGTCAGTATTAATAAAATGAATCAATTATGTGTATCCAATATAAATACAAAAAATACAATTGTAAATAAAACATAATATGTTCAAAATTCATTTCATACATAATCTTATCATGACATATTCAAGAAGTAGAATTCTAACCGAGATAATGGAAACTGGGTTATGAATTCCCTTACATAAAACCATAAAAAGATCCCTTTTGGAAAATATTTATGCGAAATTAAAAAATTATTTTACTAAAAAATTATTGTTTCCATATATTAATTCATATATATAATTTTAAAAAACATGTAAATTAGAGCGAAATATTTAGAACATAAATCTTCAAAACATTTAAAATGATGTTTTAGTTAAATAGTACCTTACCTTGAGTCTGACTCATCATGTATGTTATTTATATTAAATAATAATAAAATTAGGTTAGTTAATTACTATATTTATAACCTTTATAAAGTTTATTATTCCTTTTATATCACCTATAACCATGTCATAACAACTATTTAATAATTTAAGTTCAAGTTGGATGTTTTGATGATATTCGGTACTTGAGTCCAAAATGAATTTTTTATGTTGTCTACGGTCAAAGTGGTCATTAGTACATCATATCCATAATAATAATCATGAAATATTTATAATTTTCAAACATAAATTATACTTCTAAACCATCCATTAAATATTAATATTAAAAATGAACGACGTTACAATCATCGAGATGTTATGTCGTACGTACGCATGAGTAACATTTCCATTTTTCAATGATAATTATAGAAAGAAGGTGTGTTTCAATTTATCATTATATAATAATAATAATATCTTAAATATAGTATTAATTATCTAAATACACTTATTTATATCATTTATATGATTTGGTTATGAAAAATTTATCACATCGCTTCATGGAGGTGATAATTCACACATACACACAAACAATGTTATCATTTTTCGGTGCATGGAAAGGTATGAAAATAAATGATATACTATATTTTCATGATGATAAATATTTCATGAATATCATATAAAAACTTTAATTCCATTATTATAAACAATGTTGATATACGGTTATGGAAAACATATTATATCGGTTAGCGAGGCAGTAGTCCGCCATACACATGAATGATGAATTCTTTTCCCATTTGATGGAATTGGAGTTGGATATAGTTCATTACACTAACATAATAACATCTAAGTATATGTAGGATACTTGATTTATTATTTTATCATATTTAAAGAAGGTTTTAATTTGGTTAAAGATGAAATAAAATACAAATACTTGATTAAAACCTATACATCTTCTTTGGAGAATCTCCTTTGATTAAAGCCTTAACACCTCTAAGGTGAGTGTTCTGCCTAAACTAAGGCCTCTAGAATATGGGGACGTATTCCAGGAAAATATTTTTTTCAATAATTTTTGATAAAATTTATTTTTTTAGTATGAATAATAGGAAATAAAAGGTGTCTTACTATATGAGAGGGGAGGGGCACTATTGTAATTTCTCAAAATATTAAATTAATATAAATTAATTTTAAATTAAAAAGCACTCAAAGGTGATTTAGTTTAATGATAGTATTAGTATGGGTAGAAATAATTTTATAAAATATTTTTTATAATATTTTAGGTCTCTTTATTTCCCTTATCATTTAGTTTTAACCCTTATTCATCCCCTTTAACTCTTACGTGACAAAATAAATTATTACGCTTTGAGGGATAATATAATTTATATAAAATTCCAAAATACCCATAAATGGATCATGGATGAAATTTTTATCATTATACCAATAATTTTTCTAAATTTAATATATTTAGTAATTTTATATCATTTAATAAAATATTAGTTATTTTAAAATATCACAAATGTAAATTCTGAGGCTATTCGTTACAATGACTTTTAAAAATGATTCAAAAATAATATTAACTTGAAAAAAATACTTTAATTCACTTATAAATTTTCAAAATAATTTATAAAATTATTTTATCACATTAATTATATCAAATTATATTTATTTTAATATTTTTAGTAACATTTATTTGATATTTCTATTAATAAAATAATTATTGTGTCATTATTGTGAAAGCATTTAAGGTAATTATTTCTTCACTAAAAATTAAAAATAAATTTCCAAGATGATGAAAAATATTTTATATTTAAAATGAAAATATATAGTATAACATAAACTCTAGATAACCCCTTATTGAAAATAGTTTCATTATTAAAAATATGATTGTGACATCTTTGTCCTTTCATTAAATAAAATATTATAAATGCCACAATCACTTATAAATGGAAACCAAAGGACATATATTCCAAAAATTAGTGATTATAGACTAAATTTAATAATAAAATAAAATGAGTTCATGTTATAGGGTCATTTTATATTCATTATCATATTATTTTTACCATTAATTACTCGATTTTTACCAGATTTACCCTTTACCATGGTATCAAAATTTACCAAATTTACTATTCATTTTATCAAAAAATAAAATAGTAATATTTACTAAATTTGTAAATTATGATTCCAAATATTGAAAATATTTTTCAAAATTAAATTCACATAGGTTTTAGAGATTAATTTAAAATTAATCCCACAGATGGGATGAAACAATAGGTTTTTTAAGTAAAAATGTTAAAAAGTTTGAATTTTTTTTATATCCAATTTCAAATGTAAATTTTATTCTAATTACCCAAATTGGATGTATTAATATATAGAAGAATCCTATAAGCCTTCGCCATGGTGTGGTGAATTCCCAACAATGCTTCAGTGACCCACAACCAAAGGAGATCTAAATTTTACGGGAATTTGAATCCTAAATATCATATTCCTTAAAACCATCATCGAACTATTGTTTCCACTAACACATCCTCAAAAATAGAGTATGACCAAAACCAAGTAAATTTCACCTACACCACACCCATCACTATGTCACAGAAATCTTCATACTATCCATTTTTGATAGCATGAATCCCCAAGAACCATTCTCATCCAACCTTGTCAAAATAGTCTCCCCCAATCGTTTCCTACTCATTTATCATAGATGAAACATCATGGAAAAAGGCCTTGAAAAATGGTTTGGAGATCTGTTTCACTCGTTTTGGTTCTCCCTAGTACCAAAAAACCCACTTCATGGACAATATTAAAACACCTAAGGATAAAATAGCCTTTCCTTTTATCAATCCTCCCTGTACGATTCAAAATGGATAGCATGACACCCGCTAAAATGGTGTGGTAACCCTAAAAATGACCAAAACTCCTTCCTCAACTCTGGAACATCTCTAAAATCCCTATCAAAACCTATTAGTCCCAAAAAATATAATGAAAAAGGTTTTAAAAATATGGTACCTTATATTAGATACCTCTTAAACAATTCTCATCCTTGAGAATTTAAAATAAAACCAGGGAGAAGATAAAAATGGGGTCTTAACAATAAATCTTCAATATACCTCTCAATGATCACACTAAAATTATAGCATAGTCTATAAAATATAAGGTAAAAGAGAATAAACATGTATTTTCCCAAAAAAATGAAGATAATAAATCTCATATATCAACATAAGATCAAATAAACCATCCCAATAGAAATGAATCAAATAAATCATCACAATTAAAATTAAGCATTAAATTTTTGGGATATTGAGCACAAAAATATAAATCTAACTCCCAAATGTTCTATTAAAATCCACTATTACATCAAAATACATGAACCAAAGGTATAGAATGATTGTGCAACATCTTCTTCTAATAGTCCTAAATATTGAAAATCCACTCTTCGAAGGTCACAACATCTTCAATATCTCGTTCACCCAAATCGATATCATTGGAATAAAAATAAAGATATTGATGTAGTTTTGACACATATAATATTTCATTAATCTAAATAAATTATGTGGATAGGTATGACTAATAACTCATGTCTCCAACCCATGACAACACCTAAAAGGACCTAAAAACCTTGGGATAAAGCTTACTCCCATGACCAAACCTTATCTGAACAAAATGTGGAGATGCCTTTATAAACATGTGATCTCTAATGTATAACTCTATAGGACTCCTACTATTATCAACATAAGAATTATAACAATTTTTTACCTCCTTCATTAACTCATTGATCACCTGCTCTTTCTCAGTCATACTTTACATGAATTTTGGCCCATGAACAACTGACACTTCAATTTCAGTCTAACAGAATGAAGAATGGAAAGGTCACACATAAAAACCTTGAAATTTTGTTATAATAATACTGGAGTAAAAATTTTTATTGTAAGTTAACTCTATTAAGGGTAGGTTCCTCACCCATAAACCTCCAAAATCCATAATAAACATGTTCATTATGTCCTCTAAAGTCTATAAAATTCACTCTATATGACCATTGTTCTATATGTAAAAAAGACTTATTAAGGCATAAATATGAGCCAAAATCATATTAGAGACATTTACAACCCCTAGAGGTAAAATGGGGATCATGATCATAGATGATCAACTTCAGAAACCCATTAATCTTCCATATATCATCCAGATAATACCTCAACAACACCTCAACTATGATCGAATCCTTGATTTCTAAGAAGTGAGATGGATTCAATAAGCATTCCATGATCACCCAGATAACATCGCAACCAATCTGATCTCTTGTCAAAATAGTGAACAATTATATCAAAATCTCCTCCCACTTCCAATGGGGAATATCAAGTGGCTAATGAAAACTACTAGGAACACAATTCTAAGTCATCTCCTTCTAGAAAACTAAACATAGTGAGAGAAACTCTACAACTGAATTCTCTAAGATAGACACCCAAAACTAGTGTCTCAGAGAAAATTTCATCTTTGTTAAACCAGGATGTACCACTAAGTTTGACCTATGGAATTCATGAAGAACCAACTCATGCATCACCGAAGCAATGAAAATATTTCCATAAAACTACACATGATTTTTTCCATCCTTATACCATCCCTAAAGAGAGTCATTACAAATATCTTGTTCATGCCAAATTTATTCCTCAGGATCCCCAAGTTGGGATTCCTATACCTATTCTAGTAAGGATAACAACACTATCATATGATAAAGACAACATATTCTATCAATATCTCACATAACAAGGTGCATTGCTTCCAACTATTACATCAATCTCTAAGAGTCTCTGACTTCTTCACAACACCCCCATGTGACTTCCTACTTATGTAATGCAACATGACATTCCCATTACCAGTTGTATTTAAAATATCAAAATAATAGCCCTGTTAGAACTCCATCCATTCGTGTTACTGCAAATTCAAGTCACACTGGGAGAAGACATACTTTAGAATTTTTTAGAATATGAAGACTACAAAGTGGCCATTAATAATATAATTACACCACAACATCAAGGAAAATGATATTGTAGAAAGATAAAGATCATGGGTAGAATAGTTACATTCATAATGTCATAACATATAAACCCCATATGAGAAAAAATCCTTCTAATGAATCAACACACAACCCATGAAAAGACATAAATTGTTGTGAAAACCTTCTGTAAAATTCCATCCACTAGAATATAAATAATCAAATCACTAACTAAATTCTCCTTTACATACTTTAGAGGAACATGACATTGGTCAGTCTACATGAACTATTGATCCTTCTTAGTCAACATTGTCCTAGAGTTTTCAATCTAGGAGAAGTTGAGTATAAACAGCCTATAATTCCTAGTGAGACCAAGAAAACTTCACACATCTTCAACATTTTTTGGGGTATACCCAAGAAACCACCGACACAATCTTCGACGGATAAATGACTACTCCACATTGGAATATAACATTACCCAAGAAACAAACTTCGTGATCCCAAAAATCTCACTTTTTCAACTTCTCCAATAGATGATGAAATTGAAGAAATACCAACATAGCTCATAAATGCACTGTGTTCTCCTCTTTAGACACTAAAAACATGGGGATGTAGTTGATGAATTCCATAAAAAAACTAGTCCAAAACCTCAGAAAACTATGTATTCATCAACCCCATGAACATAACAAGAGAATTTATAACACTAAATGGAATCAAAATTAACACATAATTCCCATAATTAAATAAAAAATTAATCTTTAGGATATCTTCAACCTCTACTCACATCTGATGATATCTAGACGACAATTTGATTTTCAAGAACTAGCTCTGTCCCTTTAACTAATCATATAAATCATCAATCTGTAAGATTTTATAAGGGGTTAGTGTCATAACCACATCCGTAAAGACATCATTTTTTCCTCAAAAACCCAGAGAAGCACCATTATCCTATCCTTAAATGAACTTAGAATCAATCGAGACACCAAAGAAGATAGATACTCAATATGCCTACAACACATTCAAGGTTCTCTATTTCCAATATAAGCCATTGGGTCTCTATAAAAATATTATAATATGATGCACCTAGTGATGAAATCCATAATAACATATACTAAATATAGTTGATCCATTGTTAGTATGATTTTTTATGGATGTAATCATAAACATTGGAAATTTACCAAAGAATTGTAAACCCTTAACACCAGTTAAAAAACACTACAGAAATCACACAAGCTAGTTCAACCTATGAATACGATTCCCACCAACAAGCACACTCGATGTATCTCCACCTCAAGTCCCAACGAATGGAATTATGTGGGTGAAACAAAGGAGTGTGTATATCTTGAATCAAAAAACATAAAAACCCAAGTAAAAAATAGTATAATGGTATCTTGTATGATGTCTGGATTTCCCAGGGATGGTATTTCTAAATCATGCATATGAGAATGTCCTACAATATGGTCTCTATAGAACTGGTGGAAACCATCTTTATGGGTTTCCTCTTTATTCTTTCACTAAGGATAAGGGATATCATTGAGCTACCATATACCTACCACATCCCCCTCTACTAATCGTAGGATAGGATCCTCTACTAGTTTTACTACCTCAATGAATACTTTTGAAAATCTTAAAACAAAAATAGTCCCCCACCCCCATGATGACAGCTGAGGAAGGTTGGTAACTCACTCCTATGATGGACACAAAAACTACAAGTGAAAAAAACCATGCATGGTCCATTAGAGGGGGTTTAAGAAATGAAGTTACCAATGAAATGAGTTGAATAAGGCTAAAACATTCTCCCTATATATTGAAACTTCTTATTCTATCCAGGAAACTAAGAATACCCAATCATATCTCAACTACATGGAATGTCTTGGTGACTCTCATCTCATGAAGATATGGTTCTAGAAAATGACCTATCAATAACCTCTACCTTTTCTAATACCTCAGAATTTGACTTCAACATAAATAGAGTGAATTGGATTTGGATATAGGAATACAAGGCCTCCTTGAAATTCCTCCTCTTATCCTCCTCATATTGAAGAAGGTTTAATGCATAACACAAAAGGTTATTATAATAAACATTAAACTCTCAAACATTATAACTTCTCTATCAAAGTTTGAGAATCTTCTATCATGAAGCTTCACATGTAGTCAAAGAAATAATATCATCCTACAACTAGTCCTCAATCTTCTCCCATAAAACAAATGGTTGTTCATGATTCTCGAGGAATAAAATCCACCATTATCGATTTCTCCCACATAGAATCATCAAAACTAAAGAAACCCAATGATCTTTCCAATCATGGATAGAACTAAAGGCTATCTTAGTCACCTCCTTACAATCCTTTATATCATAATCTGAAACAGATCCCTCATACTTCTATAGATCCTAGAATTGGAACCCTTGGAGTTTTATCCTCTGAGTTCCATTATCATCAAGCTTCACTTTGTGGTGATCCTCTAGAACATACTATAGAAATTATTCTACACAAACCTGAAGGGGCTATTAATTTTTGTCATATCTAAAAAATAAAAAAATTTAGGAACTCGTAAAATCATGACACAAAACACTTAATGTTTATTAATTTTACTCATTGATTAAATTTAACATATTTATCATTATTTACCCAATTCAAACACAAGAACAAAATATAATGATGCATGATACTTACCTTGGTATCAGCCCCATAAGCATTGCCACATTGTTTATCATGATCAGTAAACTTGAAGGTCCTTATGAAACATCATGAGTGGCCATAAAATATCAAATGATAGTAAATATCCTTTTTTATAGCACATATTAAACCCACCTAATATTGTTTTCCTACCAACCTATAAACTATCACCAGTTATTAAATAAAACCCCCATCTAATCTCTCGACCATTAGTCATTTGATACAACTATGTCCTGACCCCTACCTATAAAAGTATTCCACCTAGTTCTATTAGGGAAAAAGATAGATAATAATGCTAGAGTCCTGCCTCCAATAGGCCCTGGATTAGAGAGAAGAACTACGGGTATATAAATTACACACATGGGAGGCATTACCATCTATATGAATTTAATGAGTTTGAGATGAAATGATAAGAACCACAAACTAACACCATTCATAAATAAATATTAAATCCCAATATATGTAATATCATACATAAACTATTGTAACTGAAGGAAAACTATAATTTCTAATCATGTGTCCTCATCAATGACCAAGTTGCTCAAATAACTTCTGAATGACTCTTCAATAAAATTTCCCCCAGATAAATCACTAACCAGCTTATGTAGACCTCAAAAAATAGTTTATATATATGTAGGGGAGAAAAAAATGTATACTCAATAGGATCTTCCCTAAAAAATCTCATGAAAAATTTGAAGGAAGCATACTAAATCCCAATGAATAAGCAGTTGAAACTAACTCAGCACCTAAATAGGTAATAATTGTTTCTCATACTCACTATGGTTGACTCTCAATGGAATCCATAGAAATAAACCATTTTATATCAAAGTAATATATATCTATGAATTAAGTTATCATGCTTCTTCTTCTCTATTGGTTTATCACTATCACACCCCAACAACTACGTCATGTGATCATTCCCTCGATAAGTCATCTTACACCCATATGAAATAGTATCACTTCAATTACCTCATCTTTTTCATCCAAACATATCTCATTATAATCATATCCAAATAGTAACAAAGTTTATGCCCTACAGCCACTACATCCTATGTACATTCACTATTCATTAATCCATCATAAACCAAGCAAGCACACCCATGGAATGCCAAAACCACCATCTCTAATTATAATTATGTGCTTGAAATCAAGCCATTATCATCCACATGTAAATTTATATTAAAACTATGATCCATCACAGCCTTGGTGGGAATTCACCCTATACCTAGAGGAATTATAAGGGGTGAGGGATATGGAGAAGTCAATCATTTATTCTCTCTCCATTATGGAAGTCAGAGAAAACACCCCCACCCCCAAACAATATTTTGGAGGCTGTTTCCCTACTGATTCAGGTGGGAAAATGTATGAAATCCAGATATATATATATATATATATAAATATCATGCACATCAACACTATGATAAAGTAACTAGCTTATACACATATGTTGTTATCATCATAGAGGACTCCTAGATAACATTTCTAAGATCAAGGTATTAAAAAACACAAAAAACACAAAAATCATAAAATAAATTATTAAATTATTAATTAATATTCCATTAATTTATTATTACCATTTTCATTTATAATAATAATATTATAATATTCTAAACCAAGTGTTGGTGGAACTATCGAATCTTTACTTAAAATCTCAAAAATTGTATTATTTCTAGGAACAACATGAACCAATATCATTCATTTATTAGTTCAATTATCATTTAATAATAATTCAAGTACTATAGGACTTAGCCTATCCTACCACTTAAAAAAAATTCACTTGTAATGTATAGTATTCAATTGCACCAAAAAGTTGGAAACTAATCAAGTAAATATCTTCCATCCATTTTTTCATGAAGAAATAATTTATAAAGATTAAATATATTGATGATAAAACCCCACTCTAAACTCACCCTAACTACCGAATGTCCTACACCATTTGCATAGTATAATATATCTCACCATAATTAGCATCGACTGTCATTATAGCTCAGGCTCGAAACCCAAAAATAATCGAATCAATCATCCATCATTACATTCATAGTCCCCCAACCCAATACTCATCAAAATTCCCAGAGAATAGATACATTTAAGTGTAATTTTTTACATAGGTAAAGGCAATAAGTCCATAGCATCCAAAAATCTAAGTCTCCCACAATAAGGAATGGGAACATTCAAACCCCAATATTTATTCTTTAATAAACACCCATTTTAAGTCCATATTGAATTAATTGGTTCATTAAGTATTGGTTATTTTCACAATTAATCCTAAGATCAATAACTAACCATAGATAACAATAAATATAAATATGCTCCAAAAAATTATTACATGTTATTAATTAAAATATGAGCAGAACATATTCTTCTCATGACTCTTCCATTTAATTATAGAATCATAACATATTTATATTGTTATCAAAATTAAATCATTTAAAGCATGCCCAAAATAATAACAAAAACTATCAAACATATATCACACAGACTAATAAAATCATAAGAGTTAACATAAATAAAATCATAAGGAAAAACTGAAGATAACCCAACAATTCATTTAATTATATATATAAAATATTAATTATCTTAAACATGTGTTAATTAATATTCAAATACTTTAATTTAAAAAATTTTAAAAAATATATCATAAGATAAAAATCAGTTCATGCTACATTATGGGATTATTGACTCAAAGAAATATATGATTCATTGATTAATAATCATTGTTTATTTTACTCCTGATAATATTTCTATTATGTGAAAAATAATATTCATTACTTAAAATGTGATTAATTATAATGATTAATTTAAACAAGAGTATGAAAAAATTTATATTCACCTTAAAATTTATATATTATTGAATAATTAATCAACATACAATTCCCTTTCTTGATTATTATCTTGTTAAATTCAATCGCACAAGTTTTGGAAAGTACCTAAATCATGATTAATCCGTACTTTCACAAAAAAGTAGAATAAATAGATACCCTCTATCAATTATAAGTTCAATAGTCTACAAGAAATAATGGGCGATCATGGATCAACCACCACTAAAGGAAATAAATCAAAAATTGAAGGAATCACCATTGAAACCTAAGAAAGAAAACCACCATTGGTTATTACATGATTCTCATCCCAATAACATAGTAACTCTCTAAAACTGATTTCTAAAAGGAATGAAAGAAAGTTAAATGAATAGAATAGGATAATATGGAAAATACCTTGATCTATGACTTTGATATGATGATCTAAGGTGTTTAGACACTTCAAGGCATGGCTGGTGAGTGGTAGGAGTTGTAAAGGTTGGTTAGGGTTCATGAGAACAAGAAAAAATATAAACCAAAGGATCCTAGGACATTAATTTATAGATGATGCCCGAAATGCTTCACCATGGAATGGTGAACTCTAAACCATGTTGTGGTAACCCTATGTTAATGGAGATCATAATTTTAATGGAATTTGAATCCAAAATATCTCATGCCTTAAAACCCTCATCAAACAAATTTGACCGCCACCATAGCCTCCACCAAGACATAATAGAAAAACTCATGCTATTTTACCCCCACCATGCCTAGAATTGTGGTGTTGTAATCTCCATGCTATTTATTTATAATAGTGGGGATCAATAAGTGTCATTTTAATCCAACCTTTCCGAAACGGGATCACCAATCTATTTCCCCCACCTTGTTTCTCACTGTAGAAACATTAAGGAAAAATGTATTCAGAAACATATAGGAAAACTATTAAACTAACTATAGTTCTATGTAACACCAAATGGACTAATCCGTTACTAATTTCAAAACACCTAAGGCCAAAAAGACCTACCCCATGTTTAACCCTCCAAGCAGGGTTTGAAATGGCTAGCACCACACCCACTGAAATGACGTGGCGACCCAAAAATTGGATAGAACTCATTTATAATCGATGGAAAATATCTAAACTCCATGTCAAAACCTATAATATCTAATATCATTCAAAGGTTAATGAATTTGAAATATAGTACCTTATGGGGGGTTCCATAGTGTCTGACCACATGGAATTCTGAGATAAGAGGATTTCAATTCAATTTTCTTTTATTAGGTTATATATCTTATTTGTTGAATGTGTTATTCCAATATTAGGTGTGTAATGTACTATAACAATTTTATATTATATTTAAAATTGTTTTATGTGGGTTTACATTTGTTTCACATAGTCACTTTATTGTTTAATTCTCACATCAAATTTTATTATCTTTGTAGGGGTTTCTCATCATAATTTTTATTCATTGAGAAATGTTTTAAATTATTCATTTATATAGTGTGTATACTTCCTATTTTTCATATTATTTCATGAATATATTTTTACTCATGGTATTATAGTTTCCCTTTGAATTTATTTCTTCTAAAATATTTAGATTTGAAGATTTATGAAATTCATAAGTGTTTATTTTAAAATCAAACTTTTATTGGGATTGTTTATGTTTTAATTTAAATTAGAGTAATTATATATTATTTCTTTCCTAAATCCCTCATATATTCATCTAATTTAATAATTCTAGTGATTTCAAGTATTCCTTTCATTTTCCTTCAATTTAAAAAACAAATCAACTAAAATAATGTTTTTATAAAATTCCATCCTTATTTCTCCTATTATTTAGGAATATTTCACTTCCATATCTATATTCATTATTATGTTTAAAGAATGTTAATTCCTCTTCTTCAATGATTTCTTAATATAAAATTATTTTTAACTTTTATTTTCCTTTTAAAAGTTTAAAAATATTTTTTTTAATTTTTTATGAAGAATACATTTTTAACATTCTTAACAAAAGTTTGAATAGAATCTCTTTAGACATTTTCTGCAAGAACATATTTTCTTGAAATCATGAGAATTATTCCTTATTAATATTAATTTATATGTTTTGAATGTTTTAAAAAGTAATATCAATTCCCATTATTATATAAATATATAAAACTAAAATGATATTATCTTTTTAAAAAATTTAAAAGGGATTTTATTCCACATATGTATATTTTTATCTTTCACAAAACATTATCTTACTTAAGTATAATTTGTATTTAAGATTACATTATTGTAAATTATTTTACAAATAATTTTTTTAAAAAAAATTATGTAATATCATGAAAGGATATTTAAAAGTGATTTATAACTTTGTTTTTACAACAAAAGGTACAAAATATATAAGGGTTATTTTTTTAAAAGGTCCACTTCTATTTTTCTCTCTATCTACCAAAATACTTTCTTCCAATACAACCCCTTCAATTTAGATAAATTGTTGGAATTATTCATGTACATGTTTTTTATTATCATGGATTTATTATACACAATTTTTATTGTTTAATTATCCGTATAATCATTACTTTATACAATGTGAATAGCCCATTTTACATAAATATGATATAGCGTGTTTACCAAAAAATATAACATGTTTATTATTCGAGGGAATATTAAAATGTGTATACTTGTTAGTTTTTTATGGATCATTATCGATTACTAAGGTATGTTTGTTATGTATGTTAGAAATATTGAATTTTTTTATAATTTATTATGTAATGATACATGTTGATTTTTAATACATTATTATGATGTATTGTATATGATTAATGAATTAGACATGTTTAAGTGATAGGTTAGGGAAACGACTATATAGTCACTCAATGCATTATTAGGTATCGTGAGAAAAAAATGTGTATTTCTTTGTGTATTACATCCCATACAATGAAAAAGTATTGTCATAAGGACTTGATGGAATAGAATATTTCGTGGCTTGATCCCTTGATGATAATATTAGGATGTCCGACATTATTCATTTCATCACGAAAAAGACTATTATTATTATTCATGTGATTATATATATTGAAATATTTGATTATAATTTAATATTTATATATTATTCACGACTTTTTTATTTTATGATAGCTTTCGATGTACACTATCCATAATTGAGCATTGGAACTCTCCCTTATTATGTTTCCATTTACCCAGGTTTAGAAGAATAGTAATACATATGATATTTCCAGAAGTTTATCATGGGTTGGAAATTATGTGGGAGATATTTAATACTTATTAAGAAATAATAAATTCTTAGTATAGAGAGAAAATGACCATTTGGATGGAAAACATGGGTTTTTTTACTTAAAGGGTGTTTCCTAACACTCAAAACTCTAAAACGAAAAGGTATTAGGTATGTAAGTAACCCAATATTTTCTTTTTACATTGTAATTATGGAGGATTAAAATTGGGTAACATTAGTTGGTATCAAATTAAGTATGTAAATATTAAATTTTTAGCACTAGATCTGGGTGTACGGGTGTAGGGAGTTATAGTTTGTTTTCACGATCTTCTAAACTGTGAAACTAACCATGTATCCTCATCTACCTCAAAACCTGGAATACATGTTTTGGTTACATTTCCTCACCTAACTATATATCTAACTATGTATCCTATCAACTACCAAAAACATAATGCATTTTTAGGTTTCACAGTATCCATAATCATGTAGATATCTATTTATTACCCAAGGTAAAAACTACATTTTATATCTAATAATGCAGTAAAAATTCACTTTTTAGATCATCTAACTCACTATTTTACACTTAAAATTCCTATTATCAGTAAAACCCTGCTTAATAAACCCAATTTCCATAAATAGAATTTTTAAATCTCTATTTTACAGACTTCTAAAACATTTTCATCCTAAAAATTTAAAATATAATTTTTTAAACAAAAAAACCCATTATCTTAAATTCAATTAATTTAAATACATATATTTTAAAGGATTTTTATCTAGAAAAATATCATACATGGTATCTCAATAGAAAAATTAAAAAAATATGATAACTAGTTTTAAAATTTCATCACATAACTACATGATTTTTTTAAATAAATTTAGTTATTAAAATTTTATCTACAACTCTCATTCCTAAGTGTTGCCCTTTAAACTTCCATATCTCCAAATAAATCACTTAATGGAATGGTTAGTACACATAATTCCATCTCTTATAAATATTTTATTTATAGGGTATATTATATAAATGCCATATCCAATCTATTGTCAATATCACCCTAAAAATCACACATGAAATATTCTATATGTAAATTTAAATATGAGATACATGGAATACGTCATGAAATTTTTACTTTTAGTGTGGTAGTGCTAACTAATGAGATACTTCATCAATGCACTCCAATGACCTGAACGGTCTAGTGAATCTTGAATCAATATTTATACTTCTACTAAACCCTCAAAATCCATGATTGGATGAAATATTTTAGAATACATGATCATTAACAAAAAATTCTAATATTCTCTTCTTATGGTATTTATATAACTTCTAACAACTCCAAGTCAACTTCATTGTCCCCCAAATAAAATACAATTTCTTCCTCATACCTTTTATTTAATTTCGTCCAATTATCAGTGATTCATAAAAATCAACCTGACATAAATTTGATCATGATGGAAATCCTTAAAATTCACCACAAAATTCTATACTAATGGATAAATGAAATTTATTATTATAAGAAAATACATCTAGTAGTAAATACATAGCTTAAGATCCATTAAAATATTGAATATAGGCTATCAAATTTTATTCCAGTGTTTCAATTATCCATTCATTTTGACCATTAGTATGGGGTTATAATGTGTTATCAATGAATAGTTGGGTATTATAATTACATTTCAATCACCTTTATATAATCTTTATAAACCGAGGACCATATTCTAGAAAGTTAATCTTGGAAACTCTATGAAGATTCACTACTTCCTCCACATAAATTATCTCTAATGAATCCACTAAGCATGATTCCTTGTTAATATTGAAATGGGATAAATTCGTTAATCTATCAATGATTATATAAACAATATTAATATCTCTCAGTACATGAGTTAATAAATTCAGAAAATCCATGTAAATGTCCTCCCACTTCCATTATATAACAGACATAGGCTTCAAAAAAACTGTCAGAACTTGATTTTTGACTTTCACTTATCATCCTAAAGTATTATGGATAGAAATTATGTCACTAACATCTTTATCCTTGGACACTAACATAGTTTATTTAAATCCTGAAATGTATTCAATATATTTAGATATGTTGTTAAAGTACACTTTTGGAACTCACATAAACCTGATTATTACATGCTCTAATGAGAATATATCTTCCCACAAAACAACATTCAATGTTACTCATCCTTTACTAAAAAATATATAAATCCAATTTTTAAAACCTAGTCTCTTTATCCCTCCATTTTATGGAATCATTTTTGATTCTGTTTCACCCATTGAAATAAATAAAATTATATCATTATCTGATACATAAATCCTTCACTACTAACCTTATCCATTTCCAAATTTAGATCCATAAAATGAACCATCATCTTTTATTTATTGATTATTTCCCAAGAAAAGTCAGTATAGTTCTTTTTACTCAATTAATCAACTATGAAATAACCTGGGTCCCTATCCTAAGATACATGAAGTATCCTAGTCAAGACCAAGGCGATCACTGACTCTTGCTTGTATGCCATGAACCTCTTTCTTCTATGGCCACTAAACCTAAAAAATAGGCCATTCATGGTATACTGCCTATATTATACTGATAATATGAGTTTTGGAGTATTTATAATAGATTGTGCACTATGTTTTTTGGATTGTCAATTCCAAAAACACGTGAACCTCTCAAGATGACGGGATAGTCAGGGATGACCATCCATCATCCAACTACTGAGTGCAATTGAAACCATCCAAAACCCTATTATCTCTTCCCAATATAACACAATGTAGACATATGACATAGTTTCATACAGGGTTCAAGGGTGCCCCTATAATGGATTCCTAGTATTAGAAACCCTTGTGACTCACCTAATCGATTCATTGACCCCATATACTAACTATTATTAATCTCATCAGTCTGCTTGTTCATTACTCCACCCAAAACCAATATATCATGTTTCACAAGGAAAATGAGGCTTTGAGATTATTTCTATGATAATAGAGGTTGCACAAGTTATCACCTTCCACTTCAAGTATGAACTTAACTCCAAATAATTATGACATAGAAGAAAACATAAGTAGTTGTAGTGACCAAGAGATAGGAAAAATGAATCCCCTTCATCATAGAGGATCTTGAAGCTCAGTTTTCTACTAATAGTTCCCATAATTGTTATCAATGGTTGGTCCTTAGCTCATATCATGTGTGGTAGTATGGGGAAAAGAGTAGCGAGATGAGTCATAGAGGTTGAATGGACCACTACCTGGTATATCTTCATTCCCATGATATATTCCATAATAGAATCTTGCTAGACTTGTGATGACTTTTTAACTTTGTTTTAACTTGAAGAAACACATACTCCCCAATCATGTTTTGATCACTAGGATAGAGTATCCTTGGATGCAATCATTGATAGACAATTTACAGCAAAATATTCAGACATTGAGGGATCAAATAGTGAGTTTTTTCACTTATTTACCATCTATGATTTGTCCTCCATTGAAACTGAGTCACTTCCTCGTTATGATATTCCTTCGTCCACTAGCTCTACGACCTAGGTTCATGAGCAACAAGATGGCCATGAAAAGGAACCGGGATATGGGGTACCTATCTCCCTTCAAATGAAAAAAATGATGCCACTTAGTTAAATACTCTTCCATTATCAACACCTGGAAGTGAGAAGGAACAATATAATCAAGAAGAACACGGTCAATATCTATCGAAAAACTCTTATGAATATTTGAAATGTTGTTATTCCTAACATTTTTTATTTCCTCATCCTAATTGTTGTCATAATTAATATTCAATCCCATGAAGAAGTCATTAGAAATATTAAATAAGATCATAATAATTATCCTAAAGCCAAAAATACAACACCATACTCCAAGTATATAATCCTATAAAATCATGGTATTGGACAAATATTATATAAAGGACCCGAATGTTGAACATAAATAAAAGGAAATTTTTTTACACAGTACTCTTCTAATAGACCATATAGAGATGATACAAATTTACAAATATGGTCCCAACTGAGCTCTAAAAGATACCAGATTGGATCTAATCAAATTAGTTTACCCCCAACCCTTCTCAAGTTATCGAGGGTGTATCTTCACTTAGTTTTCACTATTATTTTTTATTAGCACTAAAAATGGAACCAACTTTCACTTCGACTTATATATATTCCTTGAATCTAGTTATCTTAAGATATTCATATTACATTCTTTTCTAGTGTGCCTTATGCTTCAAAAAGGTAAGACTTTCCCCTTATTGGGTGACCCCATTTTCCCTATCCCTAATCGAGGAATGGAAAAATCATTTCAGCATGGCCTTGTCTCTACTCTCGGAAGGCTATTCCTATCCATATTCAAATTGTTAGAGAGATTATATCTTTCATTTTATATCTTTTTTTTCAAGGTTCTCATGTTTCAAACCAGATTGTATTCCACCCTCATGATAATAGCTATATGGGTAAATTGATTAATGATGTATCTAAAAGGAGATGTTTCCATGCAATTTTCCTATTTCTCATAGATCCAACCTTACACTATATGCTCTCCTAGGTGTGCTATCATCCTATTCAATTCCACTAATTTATATGTTATCTCTTATCTATCTTCATCTTTGTGTCTGCTGATTCAATTGATGTTGTTCATATTCTTGACATGGATCCCTATTCTTATTCCTAATTCTACCTTCTTGACATAGTTTTTTTCTCCTGAATACCGACTTTCTATAGGGGTGTCTTGAGTGGTGGAAACATCCAAACTGTATTATTTATTAGTTGATGGGCCCTTCCCATTTTTGTGTTTGAACTATATTAATACCATGTTCAGTGAGAAGAAAATAGAAAAGAAATAATATATGAAATATTTAGCTCAACAACATGTCAATCATACAAGAATTGAGACTTCTAATAGCCCCTATAATTCCATAGTTTTTATCTCTGACAAAAAAACAACCAAGGTACCTTTAAATGACTAGGATCTCACATGAACACATATCGACCCATATTTAATCAAGAGAACTGGAACTATCTATAAGAGAAGAAGATATATATTAGGACTTCCTTTTAGGATTAGTTAGTGGGGAACTAATAAAGAATTCTGCAGGAATGGAAGGAAATCTTGAACTTAAACTATAACTCACATAAAGGGAGAATGAAAAGAACTGTAAATGCATAGGATTTACTCGATTAAATTATAAAATAAGATCGCAACTATTGGTCTCTCATACCTTAATGCAATAGTTCTTAAAATTTTTGATAAAAATCAAACTGCAGTGCCGATATAAGGTAGGACCCCCATTTCAACTACATATGAGGCATACTAGTCCAAGAAGAAGATAATGATACTTTGATGATACTAATGATACTAACTCATGTGGATCTATAATCCTTCCAACCCAAACACAAATGAATTTTTTTGATGAAACAAAGGTAAGGTTCCCTTTGAACTCATAATCGTGCTGGGCAGTGAGCGCTAAACTATACCACCACCTCAATAACTATGATCTTCATCTCTAAACTTCATGTCCCAATACTTTAAATCAACCACTCATGAACCCAAAAATTCAATTCCAGAACTCCCCAATGCAATATAATGGTAGAAAGTGCGTACTCCTTGATGATACCACTCCCCCTCCTCACACTTATTTCACCTTTTAGGCCACCCCCAATAGGTGAAATAAATATTTTAGTAGTTGTACCATCATTTCACAATATGCATTGGCACCTAAAATGGAGACAAACCATTCCTTCATTTTATTACTCTTTTCATTGATATTGGAAAAGAAAAAAAGAATCAACACTTCCTCATCATAGTCTCAGCCTCAACACCATGTGAGCACCAGTTGTGTTTCACCCCAAAAACCCCATTTCAGCCACCAACCCTTGGTCCACAGCATCGAGTACATACATGGTAGGAAATCCAAGCTATTCAACTGACCCAAACCCCATGAGTCATATAGAGTCACCAGTGTTACAAATTTACCACAACCACCAATTATATTCATCTCTGAATATCATGTCCCAATACTCCATACCACCCACTCATGATCCCCAAAATGCATTTCCAGAACTCCCCCATACAATACACTAGAAGGAATCGTGTACCCGTTGATGATGCCACTCCCCCTCCTCACCCTTCTTTTACCTTTCAGGCCTCCCCCAATAGGTGAAATAGAGAGTGTATTAGGTGAATCATCATTTCACAATAAGAATTGGAACCTGAAATGGAGACAAACCTTTCAAAAAATGTCTCACTCTTGTCATTGATATTGGAAAAGCAGTAGGCACCAACACTAGATTACCATAGTCTCAAACTCAATCCCATGTGAGCACCACTTACATTTCACCCCAAAATCCAAATTTCGACCACCAACACTTGGGCCATGGCATAAAAAACAAATGTGGTATCCAAGACAATCTATTCAACTGACCTAAACCCCATGAGTCATATGGAGTCACCATTTTTTTGAATTGACCACAACCACCAATATCCCATGATGTTCTATGGACATGGAAGTTTCCCAACTGGCAGCCCATGAACCCCAACTCAAGTTGTTCTTGAAATTTTCAATCTCACACTACACCTATCAATTCCACCCCAAATTACAATGCCATTATAGCCACCCAAATCCACTTATCTCCCTCAACCTATCCGAATCGATATGAATAATGTATCAAATTTTTCTCTCCTTAATAACTTCACCCACATTAGTACTCTACTCTAATCGTGATGGTGCAATGGAAAGGGTCCTCACATTCCATAGATACACCCAGGTGGTTTTTATCTTCCTTATTGGGATCTACTACCTCATTTCCAAAACACTAACTCAATTGAGAATTAGAGTGATACTATGAACTATGGATAGGTGATAATGAAAATAGAAGGATGTCATGAGAATGAAAACAAAAAGGTCAAAAGAACTTACCGACAAGAACGTCATACACTATTAGAGCACACCTACTGAAAACCTATTGAACAAGAAACTACAGCTTCATGCCCATCTTGTTTTATCCCCTCCTATAGTACCCTTTGACCACAACCCATAAACCTCTTCCCCTTGGAGAATATTGGGTACTCACTGGTCCAAGATACGCTGGTGCCTTTGGGTGCAGTTTCTAGCTCAGTGTGCTATACGACCTTCTAACCTCTCGTACATTCCATCCTGACCATCTCTCACCCATGAAGTGATGGTGTACCTTGTTCCATTTGACCACCATTTATCTATTGAGATGTTGTTGTGGTTACCCCTTTCACAGATCAATTGTCTGATTCTTTCAAACCCTAATTTCATAAGGTCCATTGGCTTCTCAACTCTAGACCATACATGTATTTGACTTATCAGGTGTAATGTGTATAACACCATCATCTTTGTTTTGAAATTTTCTGAGTACTCTAATCTAATATTCCAATCCACATATAGGTTTTCCAAGGTGGTTCCAATTTTATTGTAATAGAATATAACACATGGACTATCTATAGAGCTATGATATATTGATCCCATCACAATGAAACCTCTAATACACAATTATAATGGAACCTACTTCGTTTAGTTCATGGGAATGATCATATGGATGGATCAATCCTGATGTTGTAGTTTCAATGGTGGTTCATTCTACTTGGGTTATATTGAGGTTCACATTCGAGGTGGCATAAACCACATAGAAGAGTGATGCTATTGGTGGGGATTGGGATCAACCACAGGTTTAAGTAAGTAGAATGAAATAAAAGAATCTTGATCAGGGGAGTGGTGGTGATGTACTTGATAGAGTCTAAGGGTAAATGTTGGGACGTTGTTGGAATTTAAAGGAAAATATTGATCATCATTAGCACTGTACATAATGGGTACCCACATTGGTGGTGAATAGATCAGTCGAGTAGCAACACAAATAATGATGACTGATACTATGGTGGTACTATGGAAATGGGTATGGTTGATGAAACAAACTAGTGATAGTGGAAATTTGGGGTATCATGGAACTGCTAATACCCATATCGAATTACATTAGTGGAAAATACTAGAGTTATATTGAAACCTATATCCAATTTCTAGAATGTTTCATCCTCCTTCTAGTAGGTTGTTCTAGTACAACATTGATTTTCGCGAATTGATGATCACATGTTCATCACCTACCTATGGCTGGCTCATGGGGGTAGCACGGTGAAGCTGTCATATAATGGATTATGGAGTCTAGGACTACTAGAAATCATATAAACTCCAATGAGATCTCGGGAGATGGATGGTACTATTGGTGGTGTGTTGGGATAGTCAACTTCAAGGTACAACAAACATTTGGGTGGGGTCTAGTAGAATAGAAGCAGGTTATTCCACACTCGCTCACCAGTCAGAGCATGGTACTAGTGGTCATTGTGATACCTATTGTTATGGTGAGTCCATTAAAACCACATGATTCTGAGAACACACCTCATAGTGGGGGTCTAGAATTTCACAAGATACGAGAGTGTCTAGTACAAATTTGTCTCAGCCATATTGGATTCATTTTATGTAGACTTCACAATTATAAGAGTACTGAGCACGCTTGTGTGTTGCAATTTCTGTGAGCACCATATTAATTCCAACCACCTATAATCCTAATCAACTAGAGTATACATGAACATGCTATGGAGGTCTAGACTATGGAAAAAGATATATGGTATGAGATAGAATCAATTGAGTAGATCAAAAGATTGGAATAGAGTTGGGCTAGTGTACTTGTTTAGAAATGTTATTAAAGAGTGTTGAACTCAACTAGAAGAGGGTGAGTACCCCATGAACCCAATTGGAGTAGGTGGGGGTACAAAACTATTTGAGTAGAGTATAGATCCATTATATATAGTTGAATTGTCTATTCAAGGATCAATATATATAAGAGTATTAACCAAGACACTCAATTGATTATGTAGACATTCCCACCAAATGGATTTGAGGTGATTGTATATCATCATCATCAACCACATTTGTACCCCTTTATAATGACACTATTAGAAGAGAGATTACCCCCTATGGCTTATTGAAGAATTGGGGGGTTCATCTTGAGATATTGGGTGGAATCATATACCAGTTGGGGGGTGTTGAGTGTTGTCTAAGAAAGGTGTCTTGTATGATCTTTTTGCTATTAGAGTAGAGTACTAACATCAACTGTCATTGGAATTCCTTGGGAATTGGGAAAACATAGATCTACAAGCATCTAGGCATCAACTTGGTAGGAGTGTGGGGGGTTGATTATGAAGTGATAGTGATTTAATGGATGGTTGAAAAGATAATGTCAACTGGTTCTATGATGTCCTCCATGGTCCCTACACCAAAGAGGCTTAAAAGTGGTATCCAATTCATCCAACATATATAAGTACCAGTTTGGGCTCAATGATGGAAACTGTCGGGTAATATTATATATATTCTATTATATTAGGGTACTAAGATCTCAACTCGGGGCTTTTCAGTTCTTTAATAGCCCCCATCAACTGACACTCTACTTTAATATTCTCAGCTAGTGGTGGGCAACTGAGCACAACCAATAGACATACTAGTGTAGGTCAATCTCATTTCAAGTGTGCCATAGTACCAAGGTCAGTATTGGAAATGTCAATGGTCAAAGAGGACCAGCATGGGGGATCAAACCAGATGGCCATGAAGATGGAGTTTCTTATTCAACATGTTTTTGGTAGGCATGCTCAAATAACATATGGTGTTCTAGTTAACATGGTGCATTTTCCAATTTTCTGTCATTCTTGCGACTTCCTTCCATCATCATTTTTATCTAGGAAAATATTTTATCTAAAAAATATTATCTTCATAACTTTATAGAAAATTCCATTATTATGAGCTTAAGATATTGTGTAGAATAGTTATGGTCAGATATGACTAATCACATCTATATCAATTTGTTTTTTAAAAAGTGATGTAAAATGTATCAACAAACTTAAATTATAATTCTCTCATAAGGCAAATAAATAATATTTTTACTATATATATCCCTCTTTAAACATTAAAATGTCACCTGATATTATAAGGTCCAAATATATGCTTGATTTTTTTGGATCAAGGATGATAAGGGATAAAAATTTGAGACAAGTTAAACACAAACCATTAACAATAACCCAATTTAATTGAGAAATATATGGACATCAGGTAAATTATTTTTCACTTCCAAAGATGAAAAAAAATTTATCTTATATAGATCCATAAACCCTCATCATTGAGAAATAACATGTCTAATAAAGTGAAAATTTTATACTCAATTTTTACACTTCAACACATTTCTATAAAACTGACATTCATAAAGAAGTTTAAAATTCATCCATAAGTACTCATTATTAATCACATTTATCCTTGAGTAAACCAAATTATTTTCTATAAATACCTCTAATAAATCGTCAAGGTAATTATTGAACATCCAATTCATTAACCCTATGAACATTAATGGTTTATTAATAATCTCAAATTGAATTACAGTGAACTCACTATTCCTATAACGATGCTAGAATATATTATTCTGAATTTCTTCCTCATTTACCTTTTTCTAATGATATCATAACCATAAGTATATATTTTGGAACTAAGTAGTTTCTTTCATTTTTTAATTAATTCATCAATCCTAAAAAGGAGTATTAATTCTTTAACATCTTTGGATTAAATAACTTGCATTATATATACAACATTAAACTATCATCATACTTCTTATAGAATAATATTAGGTAACCTCATAAACATACACTAGGATAAATAAAACCTCTCTATGATATATAATTAATATAAATTTTTATCTCTCAGAGTGAAATAACTATCATTTTATAAGTAGTCATTGATTTAGGATATGTTCCCAGATATATCTTTTGATTAAACTCAATCTCCCACCTCAAAGGTAAATTGTTCATCTCTTTTGAGAATACATAAAAAATATACTATATCAGTCTAGTAACATTCCTCACTTACACTTTATATATATAAAGAATTAAACATTTAAATTCAGAATTAATGATTTTTGATTATATATACAATTTTTTTTTGATCTTGTACTTGATTGAATATAATTTTATATCCATTTATTTTAGATGAGATCACTATCATGTTATAGTAATCAATAAAGTATCACAAGAAATGTAATAAATATTTTCCAAGTATAAAATCATATGATTGTATATGCAATAAGACCATATCAAACTGTAGATGATCACTCCCCATCAATAACTCACACCCACAAATCACTCTAAATACACTTCATCAATCCCATAATGGAGTAGATAAATCAAAAGGTTAATTAATTCCATCAATGAGTATATTTAATCCCCTTTTATTAGTAGGAATTATAAATTAATACAAAGTTTATATTCCAATAAAACATATATAAAGGTTGAAAAGATACACATCATACATTATACCGCCTCAAATCCTCTCATCTCTTCAAATCCCATTATGTTAATAATTTCATCACTGACTACCCTTACACATTGTCCTTTTTCTACCTCTATATCATCTTTAATAAATATTTTCTCCTTAATGTTAAGGAGAACATTACAGTTAAACTTCCCTAAAATCACCCTTTACCACTACTCTATCAGTTTATTGATATTTGTGTAGTAGAAATTGTCTTGATAGATACCACACCAAATATGGTGGACCTTATATATCCACACTACACTATTTTATACACTAAACACCCTGATATGATAGTAAAATTAATTAACTATATCATTAAACTCCATATAAATTTAATATCGAATCATTTTTTATACTCAAAATATTTGAACCTCAAAATCTAAATAATTATGAATAAGGAGTTCTATGCTGACATCTCAACCAACCTAGGAATGAATGTATATTTCTTTTAACTTGACCTTACACAAAACAATACCATACCTCTTCTCAAAAAACACCACTCATTTTAAAAGTATTCTCAATAACCCTAACCTTCTACAATACACTAGTAAACATCCTCGGACTAAAATGACTCACCTATTATTGAATTTATGGCCATAGTACCCTTCTCTAAATGAAGTTATTTCCACTCATCAACTACTATAAAATATTGTGAATAACATAATAGACTCAAAAAATTTATCCTATATAGATAAACACTATAATCTTCTATTAGATAATTAATATATCTAGTTGATGATCTAATCAAAAAGTAAAAATCAAGAACCACTATAAGAGTTGTAATTTACCTCATTTTAATATGTTATTAATTATAAAATTTCCCTAATAATTTCCATAATTTTAGGTAATTTACTAAAATTTTAATATTTTGATATTTTTGGAATTAAATTATTAACATTTTTAATAATAGAATTTTATTGAATTGATATTATTTGGTATTTGAAACCACACAGTCAAGACTTACTCCTAGATTATAATTTGTGAGTGAATTTATGAAATGCAATATATTTGTGAACCAAAAAATCATACATTGTAAACGAATGATCTATAGTGGTATAAGTGTTAATTAACAATTTTATAAGTTTGATTAAAAAAATATAATGCTCAGGTAATATTAAAGGGAAAAATAAAAATTGTATGTACTAGTTAGTCAAAATTTATGTAAGTGATAATCCCTTATAAAACTAATGTCAAAATAAAAGTTTGAATAAGTTATGTAAGAATTAATGTTAGCTGGTGTAAGTGTTAAATAAGATGCATAATAATGGTTAAGAGATATTTAGTTTATAATATTTAACTAAACTACCAATGTAAGACTAATCTAGAGTTGAAAAATTGAATATGACTGGGTTATGGGTGATCCTCAAACATTGATAAATAGATTCATCCACATGAAAAACAAGCATGTAATGATGGAGAAAATAATTTTCATTTATGATTTGTCTATATAATTTTGGAAATATTATTAACATTAGAATGAAGTGGTTTTATTGATTATATAAAATTGAAAAGAACATAGAAGGTGATGAAATGTGTGATTCCAAGGGTGGAGAAGGTAATAAACAAGAAAACAATGACATAAAGCTTCAGATGAAATATAAAAAAAGTATATGTCTATGTAACACACATAGAGGAATCTGAAATATGATTGAGGATGTTTGGCCTATAAATAAATAATAAGGATCCCAATAGTAATCATTCCATCCATACCTTATTATATTTAGCTTACTTTAATATACTTTTTTCTACTATGTTTTTCTATGATTTTATTTCATTTATATATATGGAGAACCATTAATGGTTAATATAACGGAGAATTCCTAGGTTATTTTTATTGAGTCTATATTTATAATTCAACCATAATTTTTTTTTTATTTCTTCACACTGAGTTTTCATTATGTGAAATAGTGCGGTGTGGTGATTATTGACACTCCTTTTTTCTATTTACATAACTGTATAAACTTCTTTCACTTCAAAAAATCTAAATGATTCCCCTTTTGTGATTATCCTGCATATAATAGAGATGGTTAGTTAAAAAGGTATTTTTTCATTATTTTGGTCATGTGAGCTTGGTTTCAACATTAGGATATAACTTTTTTATAGATACAACACTTTATTTGGAACTATTTAAAAAATTTGGAATCCAATTTACCCCTATGAAATCTTCATATGATGGTGTTGGTTGTGTGAATCATCTCACATTGGACGATGGAAGGGGTTATCTCACAATGAAATTGTAGTTTTAAAATTCCTCAAAAGGTGTAAAATTACGAAATAATATCCATTTAGAGAAAATAAAACTTGAATAAACTTAAGGAAAATAATGATTGTTAAAAATTAATTAATAAGCCATGAAAAACCCATTTTTCAACCTAAAACAATTTCATTACAATGCAATTTATTTTCCTTATATCCAAACCATTATTTTCATTCAATTTTTCCCAGAAAAACAAAATAATAATAATAACTGAATGTAAGAGAATTTATATGACATGGATCTCCTTAAGATACAAAATTTCTTACATCCTGGCTTGTTTTACTGTACAATCACCAAACTCATTCTCCAAAAGGCCTCAGTCATGAATCCCCATATTCCATAGTTTTCTGGCTAGTAGTGAGGGTCTAAATTGTCACCATGGGGATATTATACCCTCATATCATAGTAATAAGGGTGATGATATCATATATTATCCAAACATGATCAAAAATCATAACTAATTCATGCATAACCATTTAAACAATAATGTTATAACAAATTAAATGTAACATATTGTCACATATCACCTCCCAAAATTACTTAGTATGACCATATATAAAAACACTAAAATAAAATAAAATATAAGGAGGCCCTACTACCACCCTAAAGCCTAATCATATCCTAGAATTAAAATACTAAAAGAGATACTTCAACTCAATCATGAATCACTAGACCTCAACCCTACCAAAATTTGTGATCAATGAGGTCTTTATAGCTACCCAAGTGTAGTGGATGCTCGATCATGGTGTGAGTTTAAATCATTAGGGAACCACCAATGACATCCATAACATAACCAATAAAGTAGTGTATGAACATTTTATATGATCAAAAAAATAAATACAATGCACAAGAATAGTAAATTATTCACTATTGATCCTTGGGATTTAAGGTAACACCTAGGATCAATCATTCCTACACAGCAAGTCTCAGAGTGTCTCTAATCACATTCCATAACCATATAAAACTCTGGGTAAATTCCCATCCATAATATTTTCATAAGTATATACTATAACTCAGGGGGTAAAATCACCCCACTTAGATTATCTCTTATATACACCTCTAGTATATACAACCATTCATGGGGGAATATGATCCCAACCAAATCATCTCATATATATATATATATATATATATATTATAGGGGGTGTTTTCCTATCCCAAACTATTTCACATATATAATCCCTCATTACGTAGAGAATCTCTCCCAAATAATCTCATATATACATCTATTTAGTAGCTGGTGTAATCAAAAAATCATAGGGAGTATCTAAGGAATATTATAAGAATCATCAGGTGTAAAAAACATGTCCTTAGAAGTATACTAGGCATAGAATAGAAAGCATCAGTAATAATCACTAGATATAAGGAATTATTCTAAGAATCTCAATGGAAACCTCATGTTTAATCAACATATCCAAGAAATTATCTAAGGTATCCCATCTATAGTATTAGGTTTATTCACAAAATCCTTGGAATAATCATAGGCACTTATTATATAAAACTCAGGTGTAGTGTGTCCCTCCTAGTAATATCTCCTATTTAATTAATTAAATGGTTTGATCATCCATCTAAACCCACTTCACATATCATAGGATAGCCTCTTGAGAATGAAACCTAGACTCGCCAATAAAGCCATACTAGGATCACACCATCTTTCCTCATCTTTAAAGGTGAAACTTGAGATTGATGATAGAATATCCCCTACAATAACCCTATCTAGGGTTTTCATAACACCAGGGTTCCCACTGGGGTCCCCTTGGCCATACCACATCCCAAACACACCAAATGGGTTCCTCTATCTCATTCTCATATATTAGGCCAATACTGTCTTCTGAAGAGTATTATATCCCTCTTCATCACCAGGTTTGTATCATTGACTCATTGTATTCATAGGAAAAGTCATACCAACATCACAGTAAGAATATATAACAAATCCCATCTCTCTCCCAAGGTCTAAAAAATTATATCCACTTGCACTGACCTCTCAAAAATATTACTCAGGGTATAGACACTTGGGTATTCTATTACCAATGGGGAAAAGACACCTTCCATACTCTCTCATCAGTTATCATAAATGATATAAGGCATCTAAAGGTCATTTTATTTCCTATAGATAATACAACTATTCAATATATTAAAAACCCTTTCATGGAGAGTAATACTGCCACCCATTCCTAGATCTGTCACATCTTATTATATTGTTTATTCATTCCCCTCACGATCTGTACATAATAAGACACACATCCAAAATCAAGGCCTTATACATCATCACATAAAACTAGAATACATGTTTGAGGGTCTATTATGTCCCTTGACACTATTAATTTCATTAATATCATTTTAATTAAATTTTTTATTTAAAGGTCAATCACCCATGCATGGTGAGTCCATAGATCACATGACACATAATGAGTGCATAAATCATCGGGGTATACTCAAGGACCACATACCTTATTTAGATTTTCTCCCTTAAATCAAATATTGTACACTAATTCCCAAGGTCATATAATACTCTTACTATATCTCAATCTCAATATCAATCCACATTGTTAAAACTATTTCAATTATAAAAATTCAAAATTAATTTTATAATTTAAATTAAATAGGAATAATTGCCTAACACTCACTTAAAAACACTCGCCCACTGAAACCATGACCAATAGAGTGTGGCCCACTCCCAACACACACCCAAACATAAGACATAAAAATATCACTAATTTAATCACTCTAAATAATGGTCAATTTCCACCAATTTAATCAAATATTGAAAAAAATCATATGAAAACATAACTCCAATGAAATAGAGAGTAACAGAGTGTGATCATCCTACAAAATTGTCTATTATCCATGGTAATAAAAATACATATCATGTAAAGATGATTCTTCCATGATCATATGGAATTATCAATGAAACCATAAGATATACCCAAAAAAATTAGTGGATAATGAGGAAGAGAAATAATGGAGGAAGAAGAGGAGGGGTCTCACCGTAAATCACTATAGAAAACCATCAAGGTATACCTCTATTTAAAAAGATATTAAAGGATTTAAATAATATATTACTCCCTAGTTTCATCCAAATGACAAGGAGGAGATATAGAGAGAGATACTTAAAAAATGAGGAATCAAATGGACCTTTTAAACTTTTTATGAAAATATAGGTACTTATATGGTTACTGCATGGTTTTCCAAGCCATTCACCAACCTTGTGGATTGAATTTCCTTGAGCCACACCCCTAACAATGTTTGGGTACACCTAATCTAAACTATGTGACAAATTTATTTCATCCACTAAGAATAAAATAGAACTATTCATGATTTCCTCACACAATTCTCTTCAAATATGTTCCAAATCATGCACTAAATTGTGTGCCTCAATTTCATGACCAATAAACCTTCCCTGGTTTCTCCTAGAGTTCTTCAAGGTTTTCCCAAACTATGAAATAACCATTCCTAGGGAAAAAAATCCTTCTAGAAACTTAAACATCAACCCAGAGCTCTCAAACTTCACACAATCACCTAAAACCTCCCTCAATTATCTAACTTTATAGAAAAAAAATATTTTTAGGATGATCCAACTCTTGGAATCAGGATCTGAATCCTAATTCTCAAAATAACCATTTCTTAAAGGTCAAAAATTATAATTCCTAATAAATTTTACATCCCATAAGGATTTCAGGTTTTATATTATCTTCACCATAGTACTTATCATACCTAATAAATCTTAGTTTCCCTTAAAACATCAATCATATCCTAACTTATTCATCAATTCATAATCAACTAATCACATTCTTCCTGGAACATCGAATGAGTTTCCATTGCGAAAATCCAAACATTGAGGTTAAATATTCCATAAAAACCAAGCTACCACCTATCACCATCACTGAATCACCATGTCAATAGATAATCATGCTCATTTAACTTGGAAAATTATGATGTCATCAACCGATCATTAAATGCTTATGGTGCTCCCAACCATATGACTTAGTTCACAAATATTTATTCTACACCACAGTGATCCCCACCATCAGGATCGCATACAAAAACAAATTCTCAAGTGTTTAATAGCATGATAAATGTAGTTTACATCACAATACACTCAATTTCTTGTAAAAATTCAATCGGTCCTCCTCTTATTGATCATTCCCAAAAATACTCGGCCAACGACTGACATGTTATCTCATCACCCAATTGTGATGCCAAAATTCTCAAAGGAATCATGAGATCATCTACAAATCTACACGTAAGTCCATTCCCAAAAATTGGTTTAATTTTATGGTTCAATATGTGACTAACCAAACCCATTATAATGTTGTAAACCCATGCATCGTTTGTCCATCGTTCTAAATCATGCTTATATTATATCAAAATCCATCTTGAGATCAATGAAAAAATATAGACTCTATCCAACACCACAACAATACTCTTAATCTTGTATTTTCTATGGAATTATATGAAAAAATATCTACATGCACATCAAAATTATAGTTCCACCTTGATCATCCAATTACCAATCTCAATGCACCCAAAACCCTACCCGTATGAGATTCATTCCTCCATGATCGATATGATTCTCCACACCATAGGAGTATTCTTATATTCAATCCACAAAACCAAAATAATGGTATCCCATACCCATGCTTTATTTATTAAAACTATAATTATGTGATATGGAATCCCTACTCATACCCAAGTTCTAATATGAAACATCAATCGCTACCCATTCTTGGCTAACCCAGAATGTCACATTCGACATTGGATGAATCCCCACCAATAAAGAGGGTCACACACTATACAACTAAATGTGAAATCCCCACCATATGGACTTCTTGATGTTTCTCATCAATTATCGACCCAACTAGTCCCCCTCATCAAATGTGTGTCATTCCTCCCAATCCCCACTTATAAAACTTTTCAGCCTCTAACAACATCTGTCCAATATAAAGGAAACACCTTTCATTCTAATACAACACCATAAGCTACCATATCTTCAATAATATCATCAAAATCAATAGTCATTAACATAATCATGGCCATAACCATACCACATATGAAATAGTTTCATGCATAACCATCATGTATTTTCCCTCACACATCAGGGATTTTCCTAAATATCTATGACAACGTCACTATCTTCTCTTTGAGGAAGAGTGATCCTCTAAAGATCCACCTAATAGGTTCTCATTACCCATTCATCTTGGTCTCATCCAACCCCAATATTATTAATCTCTTGTTCAACCTGACTGCACCACACGATTCATTCCCTCAATAGTTAGATGTCAAAAAATTATAGCTCACATTTCTAATCCAAGGACCTAATCCTCTAAAATATCATTATCATCTAGCTAGAATAATCATTTATGCTTCTTCCCAGAAGCCTGAAATCTCTCACATGATAAGGAAAATCGTACAATCAACTACAACTAGGGAGTCATTCAAAAACCACAAGAATCCAACCATGCACTACCCATCCTAAATCCACCGATCTAGGATCACGATTACCTATCTCATTGGAAACCATACCAAAAATAAAAGGTCTAGGAACACTAATAATCCTTCCCTTGAAATACAAAATTAATACTATATCACTTCAAGTGCTCTAGTTCTTGATGGACCAATGAATCTTTATTCCTATACCACATATTTGATAGCACCACCCATTCATTGATCTCATACTCAAAATCATCTACACAAGATTTTTCCTTTATGACCACTCACAAGTCTAATCTAACCATCTCTTAGGTTACACTTGTATATCATATACATCCCAAAGACACTAGGATCTCTTGCATGTCCCATAACAAATATCTTACATAGGTCATAGATCTTTGGGGAAATATCCATGTTACCATCTCAAATACCCTAAGGAAACTCACATATTAAAACACACATCCTGAGTTCTTACATATACACATATCTGGAATTACATAACAAATCCTTCACCCACTCTAGGTCACCAAACCTTACCAAGAATCCACATACTAGACTACCCCCTTGAGAACCATGATCCCATCCATGTACATTTGTTGATATCATCCAAGATGATTCATGTCGAGTAAAACCATATTCAAATGGTTCAGTTAAGTAAAACTCCACCAATAATCTTTATAGGGAAAAACCATATAGGTTGTTGTTAACACATTAAATAGTCAAACCTATCATAACCACCCACAAAGGTTTTATTACCATGGAATCCAATAACTATACTGCCCATTTGGGGTCCCTATATATACCTTAAATTGAGGGACTACATAGTCATCATCATGGATAATCCCTTCATAAGATCCAAAAGACTATACATAAAAAAGAAATATAGTGTTCCAGTTGATTATATTTCTACCAAAAAGTTATATTGGTAAATTTTATAAAAGTTGTTGTTGATACTTTAATAAAATGAACTGTCAATCATCAGTGTTATCAATCACATGTATGCATAAAAATTTCTTGTGAGCCTTATATATCATAAAATAATTCATGTATATCAACCTCTTAGAAGTGGGCCAATATAAAAAACCATAAATAATAATCTCATATAAACACATTATATTTTAATAAATATCTTAACATTAATAGAAAAAAGTAAGAACAAAAATATCATATTCTTATTGACCTATATTTTACATTTAAAATGGTTTTTTAGCACACCAACCCAAGGTATATCACTATCTTGGAAACATACCTATTCCATATCTACCATATCCCAAAATATTAAGATAAATAAAAAAATTCAATACCATTATGTAATGTCCCAACCCGATTCAATCTACAGTCATCGGTTCACCATGACACCATAGGAGTGTTTCCCCATAGTTAAAAGGTTGTATAATAGTGGAGAGGGTCTAAAGTGTTACTGGAGGGAGACTATGCCCTCATATTAGAGTAACGATTATAGAAAATATCATACAATTTACAAACATAATCCACAATTATAATAATATCTCATATAATCAAATAAAAATCAATGTTATACCAAATAAAATTCATTATATAGTCATACATCAACATCATTCACCCACTGGATCAACCACATCAAAAAATAACAAAAAAATATATAAGGAGCCTCTCCTAGTTGGTTTGCTGCGGTGGTTGCTCGGAGGTTTTGGGATGTGCGGGTCATCTGGTTGTTGGTGCTCTAGGAGGTGCATCTTTTGCTGGCCTCATTCTGTGATGTGATGATTTTCATTGGATGGATGTTATGCGTGGTGTTGGTGAGTTTCCTTCTCCGCTGGTGATGGCTTCTTCAGTTCAGGATGTGGTCCTGATGGTTGTCTCTCCGTTGAATCCAGACCTGATTTCTTTCCTGCTCTGGCATCATGCTCCTTACGAATCTCTCCCAGTCGGTCGGCTGCGCTGGTTACAAGCACGCTTTGGGATGTGCGTTCGTTCGGACATGGTGTCCTAGAAGGCATATATAGTTTTGGATCCCGATTGATGAAGCTCTTAATTGCGGATGGTATGAATGGTTGGTTTGTTCTTCCGATGTCTCTTGCTTTGCGTTCAAGTTTGTTTCTAAGGATCCCCCTTCGGTGAGCTACGACGGTTTAGGGAAACAACGGGGACCTACGTGATGGGCGAGTCAGAACGTTGGCTTTCCCAGTGACGACGTGCGTTCTCGGCTGAGCGTCGATGTCTTTTTTCTTTGTCAATGGTGGTGAGTCGATCTGATAAGGATGATCAGGAAGAGTTACGACGGGTTGATGATGGGCCGACGATGATGATTTCCGGTGGATGGTCTCGCCGGAGACTTGCTATGATGTGAAGATGGAGGCGCGTGATGTTAGGGTTCCCGCCTTGATGTGCTTGTGCATCACGAGGTATCACGTGGCATGAAACGTTGTGTGGACCGAGGCGTGGTTTGATTTCGCTCGATCTTTGTGATTTGAAAATTCGAAAATTAGACTGGTATACTCGAGTACCGTGATGTAATGTTTGATTTTTGAGTTCCACTACCTGTTTCTTCGGTTACTGGTAAACCTAAAACCGGATTTTTAGAAAATGGAAAAAATGGATTTGAGGAAAGCAACACCAAGGATCAATCATACCTACTTCGGCAAGTGTTGGAGTGTCTCTAAGAACATGGAATGACATTGACAAGGGACGGTACACTCATCCATAATATCATCACAAGTATACATGATCACTTGTGAGGGTAGAGAAACCCACCTCGACCATCTCATATATACACCTAAAGTGAATATAATCAATTTGAGGGTAGCTAATCCCACTCAAATCCATACCCAACATATTATAGATTATAATCTTGAATAATTTAATAAATATTGGAAGATCGTAAAACATGAATCGTACAGAAATAAAATAACATGTTCCATGAAATCATAAAATTATCATAATACATATGTTGTTGGAATACACATATGTATCAAAAATCATTTCCTTAGTCAAGGCTCACAGGCAAAAATATCATAGTGGATTGGGTTCCCTTCCCATTCCATCATATCCTAAGTCAATGTTCACTCTCAATACTATTATAGTGTATAAAATACCTTAATATACAGGGTTAACCCCCCATTCCTATCCTTATTATCTCAATAGATGTCCATATTTACCTAATGTATTAGAGGGTATATAATTTTGGGCCCATTTTCATATAATTAAATTCATACATATGTCTTCCATACAATCATAAAACATTCATCATATCATAACATCATAACCAATGGAATGAAATTATGTTTCATAAAAATTTCATTTTTTATCATATCATAACTCTTGGAAAATAAATGGGTTCCATAACTATTTCTTCATAACTTAATAAACCAGTGGGAAATAAATGGGTTTCATATAATCTTAATTAAATCATCGTCCACATAAGAAATTAAAACAATTAAAGTAGATGGTATCATTAGATCATATCCCCAGTAAATAATAAGTAACATCATAGGAAATTATCACAGATGAAAATTTACTTTAAAAGATAACAGGAACAATTATCAAGAAAAATACCCATTTAACTTTAAAATCAGTAATTTAAATTCTAAAAATTTAAAAAATATCAAGGAAAAAGTTTAACTTTAAAAGAAAGTATGAAAATTATAGAGGAATAACCAAATCATTGAGAGGTAAATATAGTGAGAAAAAAATTTCATGTCATATACATTAAATCAATAATTCTTTTCACATTTTCGGTAAAAAGTCAAAATTACCTCATTTGAAAAATGATAAAAAGATTCATTTTAAAAAAATTATAAAATATAAATCAAGGGTGAAAATTAATTTAAATAATAATTTTATAATTTTAAGAAAAACTCTTTAAAACGAGTGAAAATTAATTTAAATAATAATTTTGTAATTTTAAAATACATTTTTAGAAAACATAGACATGGAAGAAAAAGGATTTCCATCCAAGGAGAGAAATAAAGTCAAATTTCTTTAAAAATATTCTTTTGGACTATTGAGTAACTAAAGAGAGGAAAATGAAAGGAAAAAAATTAATATCTAGAAATAATAAAAGGATAATAAAATTGATGAGATAATTAATAGATAAGTCTTGAAATTTTATCATAAAAAACATAATCATAGACAATCCCAGTAAACAAAGAGATTTTACCATAAAAACTTCATCTCAAGTTCCATATACATTGAAAAAAATCTAACATCCTATATAATAAATTTAAATTTATTATAATTACATAAAAAATCATGTAAATACTTATAATATCATATATGATACTCATAAAATATTTTAATTCCCATTTATTAATAATTACTTATTAAAAATAAGCCTTTTTAGGTCTTAAATGTTTCATTTTTCTTGAATGTTTCGGTTCTGCAGTTCTAGTGTTTATAATTTTATCATGTTTACATCAACACCATAATGTTAACTAGTATATAAATTTCATATATATTAATTATATATATTTATATTCATCCATAAAAGTTAGTAATAGTGAAATGAATTACACCGTTTATAGAGATGATAGGCCGTATGTATGCATGAATGTTGTTTCCATTTTTTTACAGATGGAATGAAATAAAGGTAAAAAATAATTCACCTTTACATAATCATGTTAATATCATAAATTACATATATATTTATTATATCTATAATTATAACCATACAAGTAAATTTTTTGTGGAAAATAAATTACACTGTTATGTGGAGATGGTAAGTCGTATGTACACATAAGCAATATTTTTGCATTCTCTATGATGAAAGGAAGGTCAATAATGGTTGTCCCATAATCCTAAATACAATTAAGTATATTTAATATACATAATTAATTATTTCATATTAGATACCATTTATTTATAGGATGTATAAGTGGAAATAAAGTTGAAATTGCTCGGTTAATAGTTATACCTCTCTTCATTGAGAAATCTCATTTGGCTTAAAACTTAATCCTTAAAAAAATAGTCTTTTGGTAACACTAAAATGAATATGATGCATTTAATGAATTTAGTATGATATTATGATATGTATTTGATGCTATATAAGGCTCAAACATTTTGAATAATGAATGAGAGTAGGTGCCCTTTTATAAGTGAGGGGAGGGTCACTCTTGGAATTATTATAGTCTTAAATTAATGTAAATTAATTTTAATGGATAAATTCATATAAATTGAAACAAAAATAATATAAAATTTTTTATGAGTCTAAATATTATCATCCAAAAAATTTTATAAAAGTTTTGGTTATTTTTTTACACTTATCTCTTAGTTTAAACCCCCAATTAATCCTTTTGACAATTACTGCGGTGTTAAAGATTTTAATCTTTAGTGGTCAAGAAAGTTACTATAAAAATAAAAGTTAATAATAAATAGAACATGGATTATATTTTCAACAATATATCATTATTTTGGATGAATATAGTATTTTTATTAACTTTAAATCATTTAATAAATATTTTTTATTATAAAATATAATTAATGTCATTTTTTGAAATACATGAAATATTAAAATATAATATGTGTCTAACTCATTTATAATATTTATAAAATGAAATATATTAAAATATAAGGAACAAATGGTCTTACTATAATCATTCAATCAAATTTTTATAGTTTTATATATCATTTCAAATCTTTTCTTTTGTTTTAACCCCTTTGTTAACCAATTTAAACATTAACTATAGTAATGACTTTTTCAATATTAAAGGGTTATAATTTCAATTATAAGGTGAAAATTGGATCATAAACGAAATATTTATGACATTTTAGACCATTTATATTCCTAATTTTTTATTTAAATATTTATATTAATTATAAATAATTTAATAAATGTATATTTAACATAAAATACCATTAATGTTCTTTTCAGAACTATTCACATAATTTGACATTGAAAACAATATAAAAGAAATTAAATTAGAATATAAGCATATAAAACGTCTCTAATAGGTTATATTTATATTCAAAATTCATTTAACACTTTAAATAACCCAAAACAAATTACTTTATAGTTTATAAAATTATTTACTTGATTTTTTTACAGTTTTCACAAGCATTGTGTCAGTACTACATAAGAATTTAGGAAATTATTTCATCACTAGAAATTATAAAATAATTACCATGATAAAAATAATAATTTATATTTAATATAAATATTTATATTCAAATATAATTTTCTTTGTCCCTATCACAACATATTATATATATTGAAATAAAGTTGGTGATATTTTTTACTTTATCATTTAATTAAATATTATAAAGGTCAAAATTAATGTTAAATGGTAAAAAGTCATATTTTATAATTTTGGATGATTATGGAAAACATATACTCATTAAATAAAATAAATTAATGTGTTTGAATGAATTTTAAGCCTTATCAAAAAAATTAACTATAATTATCCCATTAACCTTTATCATGGGAAAAAAATTACTATGGTGATTATTCACAAATTCCACAACTAAAAGGGTCATATTCACCAAATTCTAACCCTATAATTCTAAATATAAAATAAATTTTTAACATTTACATTTATAAAAGTAGATGAAATTAATTTATGATAAAAACAAAACGCAGTGAAAAAAAAATAAAAAAATGCATTCTATGTATAAAAAAAATTTAAACAAAATTTAACCATAAAATTTATTATAATGAATTTATTTGTATTTTTCATAATATAATAAAACTAATTTTACTTTTAAACAATTTTAAAACAAAATGAAATTTTGATAATTCTTGAAAAAAATATAGTTTTGAATAAAAATTAATATTTTTTAATATTCACTAAAAATCGATCTTTTTGGGAAAATCCAAAAACACCAACTTAATATTATTTTTATATGATAATTTCAAAAATGATATCATTATTATCAAATAAAATTTTTACAAGTTCCAAAAATTAATTATAATTTTCACCCATAAAAATCAATAAAAACCATTTTTGAAGAAAAAATATTTTGAAGAATAAGATGACTTTACTAAAAGTTGATTGCTTATTTCATAGGAATTTATAAATAAATTTTTATTGATTATGAACTTTATATATTTAATAATTAATTTACTTATATTAATAACTTCAATTCAAGGACTTTTTTATAATGTTCATAACATAATAATATTCAGTGGTTCGTTAAAGCTCGATGTTTTGTGGTGTATACACTATTGAACATAGTGTTCTTTTAAAATATTGAGGTGTTAAATTATCCCCCATTTAATAAATTGGTTCCTCATAATTTAATATTTTGTTAGGTAATCAATGGTTTAATATTTTAATATTCTTTTATTGAAAACCCATATCATAGAAAGGGTTAATAAAACTTTCACTTAAAATGAGGGAAAGGGAAATACGAAGGACATATGGAATAACACATAACTTGGTTTCCAAGTATGTGAACATTAGTGGGAAGTAAAAATATATCCTTTAAGGTAAAATTTAAGTCCATGTAATTATAGAGAGTGATAGAAGAAATTTATCACAAGAAAGTGAATGATAATGAGAAGCTTAATGACCAAAAAATCATAAATCAATGAGGTGTGTAAAAGACTATCGATTCATCGAAAATGAACATAATAAGATAAATTTCTTGTTTCAATATCATTTTACAAAATATGAAGAATTTTTTTCCATTTATACTAATAACATAAGGAAATATACTTAAGTTACAAGTTTAATTTCAGCTTTTAATCAATTTCCACCACAATCTCATCTTTTTATCAATATGGTGATTATTGAAGATGATTTTTTTATACCTAATGAACCAAAAGAAACTTGGAAAAGATCAAACAATAAACAGAAGGATAACAAGATATGACTCCTATCATTAATCATTAAACAAAACTAAAATGGTTAGCACAAGGTAAGATAAGACCCTTCATGTGATGAAATAATATATTTTACTCCAAAATTTCTCCAATAAAAGGTTCAGATTAGATCATTCTATAAATAAATAACCATACATCTCAAATTACCTCAACATTAAATAATTTTTTGAACTCAAAGGTGATCTCATACATTTCATATTATAGACTAAAAATTTTAGTAAAATTATTTCCAAATATATTTCAGGTTAAATAACATATTAAACATAAGGGTTACATATACCTCAATTGAATGATACATCTCTAAAAATAAAATTAATCACCATGATAAATCATAATATAATATTATAATGTAGTGAAATTTACCAAAATATAATGGATAAAATTAAGATACAATCCTGAAATTTAATCATTTTCCTGACCATAAATATCTACGAAGATATCACCTTTTCAATGAATCACTTTTCAACCATAAATATTACTTATATCCCACTTTACAATACACTATAATTTACTTAACATCAAATAATATATTAACTCAAAGTGTTATTTAAATTCCAATATAGAATTATTCCTAAACCCCAGTAAAAGTTTCAAGTCACCTCAAAATAACATCACATAAAACCTCAATGAATTTATAAATGCTCAAAAACATAAAAATATACTTAGTAAATCCAAAAATGTAGTAAACTTCACCCAAGATCACATAAATCACTTTTTCAACAATTCACTAATAAATTAAAAGGTCATCAATATTATATAATTTACTTAATCATATCTTTATCCCAACTAAACATTATTATATCAAAATTAAGCACATATTAAGGGTTATCTATCATTAAATCATGCGTCTCCAAAATATATACTTTATCACTAATATTTCTTTTCAAATCCTTAAAGAGGAATTGTTGTGAAACAATCCTTATATGTTTCATGATTCTTATATCCAAAATATTTCTTATATAACAATTATATAACATAATTATTGAATACCAATACATAAACACTTAAATATTTTCACTTCATTTACAGGAATATCATACTCCCTTATTTAGTCTATGAGTTAACCCTTGGATTTGGGTATTAGGTCAAATAATGACCTTATTCTTCACATATACGTTATTGAAAAATAATTTGTACCTTAAAATGAACTTTATATCCCTCTATCAAACTCTTCTTCTTTCACTGGATATTACATCATCTATACCCTTCTTTTAAACTCAAAAAATATCTTATTATTACCCTAAGAAAATTCCTTGAGTGCTTCATCCCACATAGTTGACATGTGTGGAGCTGAATCTTATTCCCTCCATATTATTCATGAAACCCTATCTTTCTGTTATTTGGTGTGTCAGAAAACTCACCCAACTTGATATTGTTAATAATATAATTAGATATATGATTAGTTATAATCACATGGTTTCACCATCCAACTACTATTTAATTTAGTTTCTCATGATGTAAATAATTCCATTTTCTATCACATTTTGTGTTAACAAGAATCCTCCCAATTCAATAAATTAACTAAAACAAAAAATAATACTCAGAGTGAGAAATTATATAATCATAAAATATCATTCATAGGATATATAAATCATCAAAACTAATTTTAAATCTATTATAACTTAGGTTTAAACTAATCCATCTGTGCTTATCATCAATTCAATTTCATCATAATGGTTTATAAGAAAAATATGAGCTAACCCAAGCATATCCCCCGGGAGTATCAAACTAGGTGTATATTAAGGGAATACTCATCATTCAAAAGAATTATGGTCGATATATAATTTAATTACTATTTTCATGGATATTACCATGGGATTAATTTCTTCTAAAACCACATCCACATATAGTATACAGAGAGGTATGTATTCCTATAAAAACCACATAATTTATACCTTACTAAAATATTAGGGTGTTATCCTTTACTTAGACTTTTCCACAGGGATTTCACTAAACTTATATATTCTTAATATCTAAATATTGACTAAAACATGCCCTAATACCAAATATAGATTCTCATAACTTTCATATATAAATATCATGTCATTTTAAAGTAATATTCAATACATGACAGTATGATCCATGCTTGAACTATAAAGGTTTAGGGTCTTTAGAGACTATATACACAATATTCTTATTTCATGAATGATATTAAACATCTCCCACAATCATCTTCCCACATAGTACTCTTCTTATATATACCCTACTTAATACCATTCTTCATAACTTGGGGAAAGGAAACATAAGAAATGGTGAGATCAAATGCTTGGTAAATCTAAAAAGGGGAGATATCAATGATCACAATAATATAATATAACCATATGGATATAAGACCATAATCTTAACATTTAAAAATCATACCCAACATATCATAGATTTTAATATTTAATCTTGGAGTAAATCTCATAAAACACGAATCCAAAAGAAATCAAATAATGCGAGCCATGATAATATAACATTGTAATAATACATAAGTTTTTTGGTATATACATAAGAATATATAATCATTTCCTTAATAAAGGTGAACTACCAGTACTATCATACTATATTAGGTTCACTCCTCATTTGATCATATCCTTACTCAAGGTTCACTCAAAAAAATATCATAGTGGATAAATTCCCTTACTAAACCAGGCTTATTCCCCATTACTACCTTAATTATATCATGATATATCAATCTTTACCAAATTCATTGGGGGGGATATATAATTTTGGGCCCATGTGTCACATAATGAAATTAATACATATTTGTACCAAAATATCATAAAACATACATCATATCATCGTATTAAAACCTAGTGAAAGAAAATTGGTTTTGTAAATATTTTATTATTTCATCATAGCATAAAACATGGAAAATACATGTTTTTCATAAAAGATTTATCATAACTTAAATAACCCATATGAAAGAAACATGTTTCATAGAATCATCCTTAATTATCATCATCATAATACATTCAAAGAATAAGTGTGGGTGGTATCATTGGATCATATCCCCATTAAATCAAAAGTAACATCAGATGATTTCATTGTAGATGAAAAGTTCCTTTAAAATATCATTGAAAATTTTCTTAAAGAAAATACAATTTTCAATTTGAAATCAATTATTTAAAATATAAAAATTTCCAAAATATTAAGGAAAATATTTTCTTTTAAAATAAACTAGGAAATATTTAATGGAAGCTACAAATCACTGAGAATTCATGACATTATTAAATTCCATTCGTACTGTATAAGTTCAAGTAAATTTTCCTTTCCGTTTTTTATAAAAATTCAAAAGTATCTCATTTGGAAAATAAAAAAACATTAATTTTTAAAAAAATCAAAAAATTAAACATGGGTGAAAATTACTTATAAAAATTATTGGACAATAGTAATAAAAAATTTCTTCAAAATATTTTAAGAAAATATGGGCATAGAAGAAAAATAATATTCAATCAAAGAGGAAAAAAAGTCATTTTTTGAAAAAAAAATCGAACTCTTTGGTATTTAAATAGAATAAAATTAAAAGAAAAAAATTTAATCTGTCGAAATAACCAAAGTATAATAAAATTTATGATAACTTTGATAGGTATATCATGAAATTTCATCCTTATAAATTTAATAATAAAGAATCTTTGTAAATGATGTGATTGTAATATAAAATTTTCACATCAAGTTCCACTTTATTATAAAGTAATATAACCTCCTATATAATGAATTTAAATTTATTATACTTATATAAAAAAATAATTTTAATAATTATAATATCATATATGATCCACTTATAAAATTTCAGCTCTCATTTATTAATAATTATTTACTAAAATTATCATTTCCTTGTGATAACTATTTCATTTTTCATGGAAGTTTAGGTTCTAAAGTTTTGGTCCATGTACTTTGATCATGGTTCCATAACATCTATAATTTTAAACATTATTTAAATGTCATATATATTCATTATATATATATATATATATTTAGATTCATCTATAAAATGTAGGGATAGAAAAATGAATTATACCGTTTCTCGAGACGATAGGCTGTAGGTATGCATAGAAACTGTTTCCAATTCTCAAAAGATGAAGGAAAAAAAGTTAATTAATAATTAAACTTTATAAAATAATATTTATATCATAAATTAAATAAATATTTATTAAATATATCATTATAACCATCCAAGTAAAGTGGTGATGAAAAATGAATTACACCACTATGTTCTGATGGTAATTGAATATCTGCACGAGTGCATTTTCTGCTTTCTGTAAGATGTAAATATGGTGGATAATAGTTGTTAAATTGTCATAATTAAAATTAATTACATTTACTATACTGAATTTATTATTTTATAAAGGATACCAAAGATTTATATGTAATATAAGATGAAATAGAATTAAAAATTCTTGATTAAGAGTTATACCACTTCATTGAGAAACCACTTTTGACTTACATCTTAAGCATTGAAATATATGTATTTTTGCAATATCAAAAGCTCTATGATAAAGTAGGATAGTGTGATATTATGGTAGGTATTTTCTGAGATATAAGGAACATACATTGTGAATAATGAAGGATGAGTAGGTGACTTCTAATAAGTGAGGGGAAGCACACTTCTGTAATTACCTAAACTATTAACATATTATAAATAAATTTTCTTCTTATAATAGTTCCAAACAAATAAAATTAGATTATAATATGATTATTAGTATAAATACTCTAATATAATAAAATTTTAACAATTTTATTTATATTTTTCACTAATATGTTAGTTTTAACTCCATGTTAACCCTTTTGAAAACTACTGTGATATCAAAGTTTTTTATTTTTTAGAGGCCAATAAAGTTAACATAAAAGAAAAAGTGAACAATAAATAGACCATTGTTGATATTTTGAACCATATTCTAGTATATTTTCCAAATATATGATTTTTTTGAATTTTAATTACTTTAATAATATGTTGTTTATTATAAAATATCATTAACGCCATATTTGTAAATACATGAAATATTATAATATAATATATGTAAAACACTTGTAAAATAGTTCCAAAATGACATTTATTTGAATTAAAGGAATATATTATCTTAATATAATCATGCAAATTTTTTTTGACAAGTTTTGATATCATTTTTAATCTTATCTTCTCATTTAACCCCTTGGTTAACCAATATTAACCTTAATTGTGGTAATGAATTTTTCAATAATGAGGGGTTATAATTTTACTATATGGTGAAAATTGGATAATAAATTCCCAAGTTATGAAATTTTAGATGAATTATATTCATACTTTTCTTATTTAAATATTTTTATGTCTTTTAAATAAATTAACAAAATATATTCAACATAAAATATAATTAATATCATTTTAAGAAACATTCACATAATTTTACTTTGAAAACAACATGATAGTAATTGAATTATAATATTAACCATTAATCCATGTAGAATATATTATATATATCTTAAAAAAATAAACCTTCACTCAACCAAACAATATTACTTTTAGAGTTTTTAGAATCATTTACATTGTTTTTTTTTCTACTTGCACAAGTGTAGTGTCAGTGTTGCATAAGAATTTAAGGAAATTATTTCATCACTAAAAAATTAAAAAACATTCCATGATAAAAAAATAATTTATTAAAGAAAATTTATAATAAAAAATATTTTTTTCTATCCGTGTCACAAGATATTATAGATATTAAAAGTAATAAAGTGACATTTTTGACTTTATCTTTTACGTAAATATTATAAAGAAAAAACTCAAATTCAAATAGAAAAAAGTGTTATATTTTAGAATTTTTTATTATTATTGATGAAATAAACTCATAAAATGAAATAAATGAATGTCTTGGAATGAATTTTCAGGCTTGTCACATTACATTTTACCCCAATTAACCCATTTTAACTTTGTCTTGGAATAAAAATTTATTATGGTCACTATTCATAATGACAAAAAATAAAAGGGTCATGTACATAAAATTTGGAACATAAGATTACAATTTTTAAATATACTTTTCAATATTCAATTTATATAAGTTCCATAAATAAATTTAAGGTAAAACGCAAAATGAAAATAAAAAAAAAGTTTTAAAAAAAATTCTTTTTCATGTATAACAATGTTTTTATACCAAATTAAATATAAAATTGATTCCAATAAAGTTAATTGGATTAATAATAATATAATAGAACTAATTTTACTTTTAAACAATTTTATAAAAAAATGTAACTTTTTTAAATCTTGAAATAAAAATAAAATTTTCAATAAGTATTTATATTTTTTCCTCTTCAACAGAAAATATATCTTTTCATAAAAATCCAAAAAAAAAAAACAAACCAAATCTAATTTTTGTATTTATATTTCAAAAATGATATTATTTTTATCACAATAAAATTTTAAATTACCATAAATTAGTTATAATGTTATCTCAAAAAAACTAATAAAAACCATTGTTGAGGAAAATTAATTTTGAAGAATAAACCAAATTTACTAAAAATTGAGTGATTATTTACTATAAATTTATCAATAAATTTTTATTGATTATGGAATTTATATATTTCAAAAAAATACTTCTATTCATTATTTCAATTCAAATTCTCTGTTATAACGGTCATATAATAATAATATTTCATGGTTTGTCAAAGCTTAGGTTTGCATGTTGTATACGCTATCAAAAATTATGTTATTTTAAAATATTAGGGTTTAACAATAATCATCAGATAATTTTAGCTATACTGAGAATATCATAGGGATAATTATGGGTTATTACCATGTAAAACTTGAGACCCTTCTGTAGTAGGTAAACACTATATTTTGGAACTATCATGTAATGTGCCTTTATAAGGCCTATATTCATGAATTTATTTAAAAGATTAATTTTAAAATTTTAAATTTGAAAAACTAACTTGATTTTTTAATACATAATATAAAAATATTCTTAGTATAATTTTTTTTATATTTTTTTGAAAAGGTCAGTTTTTAGTCGAAAAATTATGTTTTCAAAAAACTTGTAATTTGTATGACAATACCATTATATAATAATGACCTAGAAGTTTTAAAACAATTTTATATAACAATAAATAAATTTAAATAAAAATATTATTACTTTTAAATTATTCATTGAACTTAGAAAACCGATATAAAATATTTTTATAACTATTTAAAATGTTGCTTTAATATAAAAATTCTTTTGAACATTTTCCTTGAATCAAGTATCTTCTATGAGAGATTCGGTTATGGATTAACATAAAATAATCATATCCATTTTTTTATAATAAATAAATATATATCATTAAAATCAATATCCAATATAATTTTACCTCATATATAAATTTAAAGCATAAAATGTTATTCCTCAAGAAACACTTTTTACATAATTAAATGTATTTATTCTAAGATTCACCTCTCATTCCTTTATAAATTTTATTTTAAAATTTTAAATATTAAGGATAAAATTAAGTAAAAATGGTGATCTTAATCATAGCATTAAAATTGACTGCAATGGTTAGAAAATAATTACCATGATAAAAGTAAGTGAGGATAAAAGTTATAAATTAAAATAAAATGTCATAGAACACTCAATGTTGTATCAAAAATAGTTTTTTAGATTATTTTAATCCAAAACTCAATATGCACTCCTAAATTTTTTTCTTTGTTGGTCATTTAACCTTTAATAGTAACCTTGCATTATTGAAATTGTAAGGGTTACTCTGAAAATTACCCTTCTCTTCACTTATAAAAGGGTAAAAATACCACCACATCAAGGATCACATATACATCGAATTTAAAATTTATAATCTTCAATTTTAATCCTATTAAAACCCTACCCCATGTTAAAAATATTCTAGTCACCATTAGTTGGCATAAAGAATTCATTTTTAAGGAGACTTTGAAGGAGAAATCAAGTATCTGACATGAGTATTATCAATTGCTTGAATTTTTCTCTTAATTATATACATTTCAAAATAGTATATTCACACTAATATAAATATATTAGTCTCATTATATAATATAATTTTTTTTATATTAAGTATGTTATTATTTTTTCATATTCCCCGTCCTTTAAGGAAAAAAATGGTTGTTCGTGTATTGTGGGGACTACCGCCTCCACTACACAAAGTGTTTCGTTTTCCATCACCGCCTTATAAGGATGGATATAGGATGATTTTAATGGAAAAATATTATTTTTATGATAACATTGATGTTCTATTGTGAAATATTAGTGAACATATTAATGATATGATCAACAAATGATCATCATTAATTTAATCATTTAAAATAATCATATTAAGAAGATAAACTTTTATTCAAATTGTATAATATTTTCATATCCATTAATTATTATTATACATACTTTTAATTATAATATATCACATTAATAAACCATAAATAAGATCATTATGATTTTGTAATAATGATATTACAACAAAACCACCTTATAACCAATCATAACCAGGGTATGTTAATGTTTGTGTTGGTTTGACCACCTACTTGAATAATACTATGAATATATATCATGAATGGAAATGGGAATATAATTAATGTTATAATATAATATAATGTGTAAATAATTATTTTTTTATTATGGTTATATCATATCAATATTTAATTCATCACTTAAGAAAACACCCATCGATCATCAAGAATCATTGAAACATGTTTTTTATCGATTTCATATTCAGGGAAAAAGAATAAAACACTCATGAAATTAATTTAAAACATTATAAATCATCCCTAAAATTAAATTTAATTATCTATTAATGATAAAATTTTAAATAATAATGATTACAGATACTGGTATTTTGAAAATAGTACAGATGATCAAAACTATAAACACTCAATGTGGAAAATCAGGATAATTCATGTAGAGAATGACTATTTATGAAGAGTATGAATCATAATTAATATTATTATGTTCCTTAATTAAGTTATTAATATAGATATTTATCTCATATAGGTGGTTAAATTATTTTTTTGGAATTCAAGAAAAGAGGTAAGGATGGATGGTAATGTCTTGAATCCCCTTGACCTAAACATCATCGGAACCAACCCCGTAAGTCTTGGGAAGGCTGGGGATGGGGAGAAGGGATTTGGTTTGGGGAATAAATTAGGTAAGGTGTCTATGAGAATGCATATGGCCCCTAATGCCAAAGTGGTAATAGAGTTGGGGAACTGTTTTCATGGTATGGAGGTCCATAATCCTTCAGTATCTCACGAGGAGGAGTCTTTTGATGATGATAGATTCAGTCACCCCTCAATGGATAGCTTGGACCAAATTCAAGGGAAAGGACCCCACATACCTAGAAGGAAGAAAGGGAAAAATGTATGTGTGACTTGGGGAAATGCATTGTGGCTCAGGGGAAAACCCCAAAGGGACTCAAAGACTACTCATAATTTCCAAAACCAATGGAGACTCGGTCGGCCAAGAAAGGTAGAAAAAAGGAAGGTAAAGATGTGAAGAAAGGTAAAATTGAAGAATTGAGTAAGAATTTAATAAATAGGGAAGAAGAATAAGGGGAGTGCTTGAAACTTATCCTTCACTCCAAGGAATAAATGATTGAAATTAGCCTCTAGCCTAATGTCTCAGAAGAAGATATTAAAAGAATTTATGATTGTCAGTTTAAAGTTTATACTAATGAGGAGAAAGAAGTGTGGATAGACAAAAAAACAATGCATACTGGATCGAGGATTCAACCAAAGAAAAATCAACATAGAGGAATTTATTCAGACAATGGAAAGGATGATCACTCACTTTGAGGAGCTAATCAGAGAGGACCTGGAAACCTTGGTTAGCATGCTGCACTGGGAGTTTTATAGAGTTTTTCATTCAAGTAATCTTAGCCTAGTGTTTAATCATTTTGTCATCTCTTTCAGTACGTAGAGGTTTTTGTTGATGTAAAATGGTTGACCATTTTTCCTTAAAATGGATTTTATTAGAAAAATTAATTTGGAGGAGGATGTGGTGTATATCATCCTAATTTAGATTTTTTATCATGAAATTAATTTATTCATTGAATTTAATGATCAATTTAAAGCCCTATATTTCAAGGTTTTTTTATTTAATTTCTACCCAATCCATATGTGTGGTTTTTATATCAATTTTCATTCTCTATGACTCATGTTATATTCACCGTATATTTTATTTTGTGTGGTGTATAAATTTCCATAGAATAATTTTTTCCAAATTAATCATTAAATTTATGGGATTTAAAATTTTATATTTTCATCCCTATCTCATATTCTTTTGATTCAAGAGTTAACAAAACCATTGTAAAACTCAATCTTTTGCAAGGTGTAAAAACCATCCAAGGTTTTAGTAAAGTAAAAGTATGTATAATTTCCTTGAGAATACATCCCTATATGGATACTATAATTTGGGTATGGTTGAGTTATATATTCACCTAGGTGTAATTAACCTAAAATTGTTAGTTAATAATTGACTCTATCTTTACCCTGATGTATGATTAGTGGGCCTAAGACCGCCAACCTGGTGAGACACTCCAGGTGGATATAAAATGGAATATTCATGTGCTATGAATAAACCATGAAAAATTATTTTTACTATCATTGATTTAGTCTCTTACCGATGAAAACTATTGAACCAAATTATTATCTTCAATGAATTATAGAGAATATTGAAAGTACCATTTCCCCTATATTTATTTTACCAGGGTTATTCATGTTACTTTGGAAATACCCCATAGATCTTAAGTTGATTAAATTATATTCTCCTAGACATCCGAATTATTATATTGAAAGGGGAATCATTTTAATTTGGTATTTCTTACTATACATATAACCATGATTTATTCTGAATCATGTTATTTAGGGAATGGTATGAAAGGCCTTGATGACTCTTATAGGGAATGCATTGAAAATAATCTAATGATGGGTATGAATTTGAATTATATATTCCCCTGATGCATCAATATATCTCCTGAGATAAAAAAGGTTGGGTTTTAGTGTATACATCTTCCCATTATAGGATAGTGCCTTGGAACAAGTCCTTGATAGAATGTTTTTATGTCCAACCTTATACATCTTATCAGTATGATATCAATGACTATTTTTAACCATGTTTTCATTTATTTTCATGGATATAGAATTCCCTCAATTTCAATTTATTATAGCTTCATATTTTTCATTTATTCATTAAGTATTACTTATTCCATGTATATGTTATGAAATCTTATGATGTATGTTACTCTTTACTGAGCATCTGAGCTCACCCTTATTTTTCCCATTCTCTAGGAAACCAAGATGAGGAAAATGTGTGATTTTTAGGGATATTATAGAAGGGATACTAATATTCTCACAATATTTTCATGTTTTATATTATGTGTTGAAATATAATGTATGTATTCATCTAGTCTTCCAAGACTGCTAAACTTTTGGATCCTTCATGAACACATTTATTTTATACCAATAATTTAATAAAACTACTAACTCTAGGTTTATGAAGTGTGTGACGTTATAGTTGGCACCATAGGAAGATTATTAGGAACCTTGGGGATACATTTTAGATGAACCAAGTTATTTATAAAAAGTAATATGAAACACCCTTATAATGTCTAGGGAAAATTATATAAAACTGTATAAGAATTTTATTTTACAATTCAATGTAATGTTTAAATTATGTTCACACGATTGTAGAAATACAGTGACTAATGAGAGGATGGGTAACTGAATCAATACCCATAGTCAACACAAGTATATTCCCCCATAAAAATTTATTGAATCCAGAGTTTATTTTAATCAATTTATAACCATATAAGAGAAGTTGGTCCTAGTTGTGATAAATAATTTCACCCATATAGAGAGACCTATTGACCCAAAACATTGTGTAACTATGTTGGATAACTTTATTTGAAAACAACCTATAGCATTCAACGGAACTAATAATCCATTGGTATCAAAACAATGGATCATGTCCCTAGAGAAGGTATCTCTTTATTTAGAAAGTAGTGAAATGGAACAAGTCATCATGGTGATTTTTTATATAAAGGGAGATGTAGACTAATGGTGGTTTCTAATTCAAATCATTAAAGATTAATATAAGATAAATTGTATAGAATGGGTAGTATAAAGGATGTATTCCATAAAAAATACTTTACTTGTGAGAAAATATAAAAATTAAATAGTGGTTTCTCAATATTCGACAAAGAGATGAGGAAAATGTTACTGAGTATGAAGCTAACTTTACAAGGTTATATAGACATGTTGAAGACTTTGTATATAGAATGAAAATCAATATTGATCTTTTCTTTAATGAATTTAATATGATCCTTTGAAGGTAATTGGTCTTTTATAAATTTTCATCATATCAGTATATAGTCTCAAGAACTATTAAGAGAGAAAACGAGTTCTTTAAGATGTATATACACAAGGTAAAATAGTAGAAGAAAAGGGAGGTTGAGAATCATGGGAAGAGAAATATGAAAAGTGGGGAGAAAGGACGGGATTTCCCACATGTGATAATTGTGGGAAGAAAATCCCTAGGTGTTATAGGAAGGGATCCAAATTTTGTTACAAGTGAATAGAAAAAGGCCATTGATCTCACCAATGTAAGGGAAGGGAAGATGTTGTTGATGTTAATTGATTCAACTATAGGGATAAAGGGGAATTATGTGAACTAATTCCAAAATCATCAGGGGAATCTTCTTCAAAAAAATTTAAGGGTTTAATTCCAAGCTTATGTGATTACCACATCTAACAGGAATGTTCTTAATGATGTAGTGGTGTGTACTTTGATCATAACCTAAAAGTTTTATAATGTATTATTTGATTCTATATCTTCACACACTTTTTTATCTTCCATGTTTTCTAAAAAATATTAGATATATTCCTAGAACCATAGTAATGGAATTATCAATTAAGACACAGAGTGGATGTCTTATTGTAAAAAAGACGTTTTTATTAGTTTCAATTATGATTCATGGGTGTACCCTATTTTCTAACCAGGTTACCATATTTATGGTATCCTTTTATATGATTCTTGTTATGGATTTTATTTCAAATTTTAATGAAAAAAATTATTACCAAGAGAAGGAAATTATTATTTGTGACGGTGAGGTGGAATATCTTGTCTTTAGAGGGTAAGCATCATCATTTAATTCATGTCTAGATCCTACCTCAGTAGCTCTACTTTGTTAAATTCTAGGAAGAGGGGAATGACATGTGTGACATTTGATAAGGAATATATACCAATGATGGAGGATGTAGTTGTGATAAAGAATCATTTATATTTTTCTAGAATAATTTTCTATTCATCCACTAGAGAATGAAGTTGATTTCTTCAATGAACTCAATCATGATGTACAAACAATATCTAAAACTCCCTATAGAATGTAACTAGTGGAGTTAAATAAATAGTTTAAAGGGTTGGGTGATAGGGGATTTATACACCCTAGTGTTTATACATTGGGAGCCTCTATTTAATGCATAAAAATATAGGATGGTTGTATGAGACTGTGCATAAATTATAGATAAATCAATGTCATTACTATCAGTAATAAGTATCCTTTACCACACATTGATAACTTATATGATTAACATTAAGGATCCTAATACATTTCAAAGATGGATCTTATTTCTAGTTATCAAAATCTAGGGGTGAAGAAGGGTGATATACCAAATACATCATTTCAAACCAGGTATGGACATTTCTAGTTTACAATAATGACTTTTGGATTATATATTGAATCTTCTATCTTTATAGATCTCATTAATAGAGTATTAAAGGAGTATCTTGATGGATTTATTATTGTATTTGTTAAGGATATGTTGATACTCACTAAGAACTATGAAGAGTATGAGATTCATATATAATTAATTTTCGAGACCCTTAAAAAAAGAGTTATATGGGAAATATAGTATGTGGATTTTAGATCAATGAATTTTCTTTTCTTGACCATATTGTCTCCAAATATGGAATATCTATTGATCATTCAATGAAAAATCAAGTCAAATAATGGCCTGAACTAATAAAGATAATTGATATCTGAAGTTTCTTGGTCTTATAATGTAATTATTAGTGGTATGTCTAGGTTCTTCCCTAGTTGGACAACCCTTTCACCAAGTTAACAAATAAATAGGTCAAATTCACATGGTAAAGGTTATATAAGGAGGTTTTTGAAGATATATAGAGAAGAGTGATTAATTAACTAGTATTAACTCTTCTATCATGTAAGTAAGTATTTCTAATTCATAGTGATACATAAAATAAAGGAATTAGTTTTGTAATTTTATGGAATGATAGGGTGACTTCCTATGAATCAGGGTAATTGAAAATCCTTGAATAAAACTATCCAAATCATTACCTTGAACTGGAAACCATAATCTTTTTTTTAAATATCAAGACACTTCCTATTTGGTGAAAGATGTGATATATATTCTGACAAAAGGAGTTTGAATTATATATTCTTTCATAAATAGATCAACATGTTTCAATGAAGATGGTTTGAAATACTCACTGACTATGATAACTCGATACACTACCACAATGGAAAGTAACACTAGGTGGTTGATGCATTGAGTAAGAGGGATCATGTAGTTCTGACTATGATAATTATTAATAAGAATCATATATACATATAATTGGTAAATATGGATATGGTGATTTTTAGGTAGGGGGATCCATCTTTACTTTTTCAAAAAAATTATTAAACCATACTTACTAGAAAAGATATAGAATTCATAGCTAGATGCTGTGAACATACAAAGGAATATTAAAGTAGTGAATGATGGTAAATTGATACACATCATTTATAGAGATGGAGTGTGAATGTTTGGGAATAGGATATTTGTTTCATCCATACCAAAACTGAAAAGGGAACTGCTATATAAATAATATAGATCAAATTTCTCTATACACCCTAGTAGCCCAAAGAATTATAAGGATCTAACAGTGAATTTCTGGAGGAATGTAATGAAGTTGGTAATTGTGAACTATGTGTCAATATGCTTAGTATTCCAATTAGTAAAGGCCAAAATAAAAATATCCTAAGGGATTCTTCAGAAATCTTCATAAATCTATATGGATATGGGACAATGTTATAATGGAATTTTCCACTAGACTCACAAAGACTCCAAGGAAGAACGATGTGATATGGGTCATTATTGATTGTCTTAATAAGTATGCACATTTCATAGTGATAAGAGAATATCTACCCCTTGAGTTCATTACCTGACTACATATCAATGAAATATTAAGGCTTCATGGGGAACCTCTATCGATTATATATGATCTTGACCCTCAGTTCAAATGAAAATTATGGAAGATTATTTAAAGTGTTGTTGACACTAAAATACATTTATGCACTTCCTATCATCCCAAAACGGATGGGTAGACTGAAAAATCTATCTAGACATTTGAAAACACTTTGATATCATGTTCTCTTAAACTAAGGTATGTGGGATCAGTATCTTACTTTGGTGGAATTTTCATACTATAATATCTTAAATTCGAGCATTTAGATTCAACTATACAAATCAGTTTATGGGCAAAAGTTTAATAATCCAACATGTTGTAAAGAATATAGAGAAAATAATTTAGTTGGATTAGAGATTATAGAGGATATAAATATTAAAGTAAAGACTCTTCAGGATCATATTAAAGTATCTTAGAGAAAACAAAACAGCTATGCTGATAATCAAAGGAAAGACTTGGAATTTCAAATTGAGAATAATGTATTATAGAAGATTTCCCCATTGAAGGGAGTTGTAAGATTTGTTAAAAAGGGGAAGTTAAGCACTAGGTACATCAGACCTTTTGAAATACTAAAAATAATTAGACATGTAGCTTATCGATTATCTATACATCTCAACCTTCCTAAAGTACATGAAATATTCCATATTTTAGTAATAAGGAAATAAATTTCATATCCAATGTATATGCTTGAATATGAGGTAATGGAGTTAGATCCTGACCTATCTTATCATGAAGAACCAGAACAGATTCTAGACATTGAAGAGAAAGTGTTGTGGAATCAGACATCTCGAATGGTGAAAGTCCTTTAGAGAAATCACAAATAAAAAGAATCTACTTGGGTACTTGAATAAACTATAAGCAATAACTGATATATATACCAATTTTAAAGAAAAAATATATAGGGGGAGAATGTAATAGTTGAGACCCTTATGTAGTAAATAAACACTATATCTAGAAATATAACACAATATTATTTTTAAAGATCCTTTATTTATGAATTTGTTTAAAGATTAAATTTTAAATTTTAAATTTACTTAACTAACTTAATTTTTGAAATAATCGTATCAAAATTATATGAGTATGAATTTTTCATCTTTTTCTAAAGACCAATGGTTTTAGTAAAAAAAAAAATTTCACAAGACTTGTAATTTGTATGAATATATCATTATATAAGAATGACCTAGAATTTTAGAAAACCATTTATATAATAAAATATTAATTTAAGAAAAAATATTATTCTTTTTAAAATATTATTTGAACTAATAAAACATTGGAAAACATTTTTATAACTAATTAAAATGATTCTTTAATTTAAAAATTGTTTTTAGCCTTTTTCTTTAATCAAGAATTTTCAAGATGAGATTTGGTTTTGTATTTCCATAAAATCCTCATATACTTTAGTTTTTATATTAATCAATTTTTTTCATTAAAATCAGTATCCAAGATAATATTATCTTATATATAAATTTAAATATTCAAATATTTTTCTATATAAACTCTATTTATGCGATTAACTGCATTTTTTTGAAAATTAATTGTTCACACAATTATAGATATTAATTGATAAAAATATTTTAAAATTTAAAATCATAAGGAAAAAATTAAGTAAAAGGTTCAATCTTAGTTTTTGTCAATAAAATTTAAAGCAAGGTTAGAAATTAATTATCAATGTAAAAGTAAATGAGTATAAAAGTTAAAAGTTAAAAAAAGGTTCTAAAACACTCAAAGGTTCTTAAAAAGGAGTGGTTGAGGGGAGTTTTTACCCAAAAATCATTATCCCCACCTATTTGTTTTTCTGTTGACACTTGAATATTGACCTTATATTATTGAAAATGTCAAGTTTACTCCCAAAACTACCCTTCCCTTTACTTATAAAAGGGTAACAATCCCACCCCTTCAAGGATCATATCTCCTTCTGATTTCCTAAAAACAATCATTCATTTTTCTCACCCTATAAGCATAGCCCACATTAAAAATATAATGTTCACCATTAGTTATCATAATTCCTTTTATTTCTAGGGAGTCTTCTAAGGAAAATTCAAGTCTCCGATGTGAGTATTATCAACAACATAGATTTTCCTCTTAATTATCATCATTAAAATTTATTATAGAAACACTAATATAATTATATTATTATAATTTATATACATTAATTTTAATATATTAAGGGTATTATCATTGTTTATTCACATACTCCATCCATTAAGAAAAATGAAATTGTTGTTTGTGCGATGTGTGGACTACCGCCTACACGACCCAACCTCTTTTGTTTTTCATTACCTCTTTACATGTATAGATATAAGGATTTTATTTAAGGTTAATTATTATTTTTATTATTTCATTAAGGTTATGGTTTGAAAAATTAGATAACCAATTAATGATAATATCAAAAAACAATCATTATTAATTTATTCATTTTAAATAAGCATACTATGAGGATAACCATTAATTAAAATTATGTAATATATTTATATCCAATAATTATTCTAATTACCTATAATTATGATACATAAAACTAATAAAAACTAAATAATTTAATTATTCTATTGTTATATTAAGTTTATAACAAAACCACGTCATAATCATTCATTAAATTAGGGTATGTTCAGGTTTGGATCAGTTTAACAACCAACTTAAACAATACTATGAATCTATATCATGAATGACCATTGGGACATAATTAACGGTAAAATATAAAATATTTTTTAAAATAAGAATAATTATTTTATCTATAGATTTTATATCAAAATTTAATTCATCAATTAAGAAAACACCCTTCGATCATCAATAATCACTGAAACAAGATTCTTATAGATTTCATATTTATGGATAAAGAAAAAAACACCCATGAAAGGAATTTAAAACATCATAAATAATCCTTAAAAGTAAATTTAATGACCTAGTAATACTTGACCATGAAATGAGAATGAATACATACACCACTATTATGAAACTAGTAAAAAAGATCAAAACTATAAACACCCAATGTGGAAAATTGGTGGCATTCATGTAGAGAATGACTATTTATGAAGATTATGATTGAAAATGGATATGATCAAGGTTCTGAATTTAGTGATTAAAATAGCTATGTTTGTGATGCGTGATGTTACACTAAAATCGTGGAATTAGGGATAAGAGTTTAGGGTTTTTCATCTCAAATTCCTCTCTTTAGGACATGTTTGGTATTATACAACTAAATTTATTTATGTGGTGTATATACTACCAATTTGAGATGTTTTATCATGAAATTACTCTATTCATTGAATGTAAATATCAATTTTAATCCCAATATTTCAATGGCTTTTGATTGAATTTTTAACTAATCAATATGTAGGGTTTTTTCATCTCATTTTTCATTCTTTGGGACTCATGTTATAGTCACCACCTATTTTATTTTGTGTAGTTCATACATTACTATGGATGAATTTTTTCCATATTACTCAATAATTTTTTTGGATTTACAAGTCTTAATTTTTATCACTCTCTCATATTCTTTTGATTCTAGAGTTACTAAAACCATTGAAAATTGGAAGCTTTTCCATCATGGAAAACTATCCTCAATTTTGGTAAAGTAAAAGTCAGTGTAATTTTCTATAAAATGCATCTTTATCTATATACTAGAAATAAGATACTATTGTGGAATAGATTCATCTAGGGGTAATAACCCTAAAAGGGTTGGGTGATCAATGGATCAATTATCACCATGATGCACGGCGAGTGGGACTAAGATTGCACACCTAGAAAGATACTCTCAAGGGGTATGATTTGTACTATTCATATGATCACAAATAACCATGATAAGGTATTTTCATACCATTTATTTTGTATCCTAATAACGTAAACTATTCAACTGAAATATTATCTACCATGGATAACTCAGCACTTTAAAATTAACCTTGACCCTATAATTCTTTAATGAGTGTAATTCATGTTATATTGAAAATTCCCCATAAATTCTATGATGATTAATAGATTCTCCCATGGAAATCCATGTTGTTAAATAAAAATAGAAAGTATCTGATTTCATTATTTCTCATTATATTGATAGCCTTGTTTTTTCAGTAATAGGTTCCCTAGGGAATTTTATAAAAGGTATTTATGACTCTTATGAGGAATTAATTGGACTTTATCTGGTGATCGTAGGGGACCGTAATTATATATATCTTCAGTGTATCGATAGATCTCATAAGAAAACATTGGTTGGGTTTTGGAGTATACTTCTTCCCATGATAGGAAAGTGTCTTGGCACAAGTCATTTCCAGTAAGTTTTGATTTCAGACATATGTATTCCATCATTATGAGATCAATTATTATTTTTATGCATGTATTCATTTATTATAATAGATATATAATTCCCTAAATTTTAATATATTATGGCTTAAAGTTGATCATTATTTATGCCATATCACTTATGACATGTTTATGTTATGAAAAATTCTATTATATGCTACTCTTTGTTGGTCATCTAATCTCACACTTATTTTTTTTCCTTTCCCTATGAAATATAGAGTAAGACTATGTGTAATATTTAGGGATATTATGGAAGGGTTAATAAGGTTCTCACAATAAGTTCATGTTGTAACTTATGTTTTGAAATGTAATGTGTTTCTGTATCTAGTATTTTGAGGAAACTAAACTATTGGGTCCTTCAAGAACTCATGTATTCTATACTAATAATGTAATATAACTTCCAACTCTAGGTTTTTAGAGTCTAGGATATTACACACAAAATCCTAGGAAATATCCTAGGCATATCATACAGATCATCAGGTCCAATCGCCAGATTGGGAAGAATCTTGGTAATCTATTATATAAAATATGGGGGTAGTTTATCACTCTCTATAATATCTCATAAATCAAAAAAATACAAGTATTGACCATCCACCTGAACCCACTACACATCTCCTAGGATAGCCTCTCAATCATGCATCCTATACTCACCACTACACATATACTAGGCTCACACTATCGGTCCTCCAGTTCAAAGGGAGAAATTGATATTGATGATACCATATCACTCATACTAGCCATACCTAGGATCATCTTAACACTGTGTCTCCCATCAGGATCCCCTAAATAATACCACAAACCTGATCACCCCACAAGGGTTCCTCTATATCATAATCACCTCTCAAGTAAAGATCTTAACCATGATGGCATAGAATACATCATCATCACTGTATTTGTATGATGTATTTTCTAACTTCATAGGAAATTTTATACTAGTTTCACACTAGGGAGATGGCATAAGTCCCATATCAATCTCAAGATATAAATAGACCAGTCCTCTAATACCAACTTCTCCATAATATTATCAATGGTATACACACCTGGGTACTCTTATAACAGTGGTGGAATGACAATTTACCCTCTCCCATTAGATATATTGAAGACTATAAGGCATCTCAAAGTCCTAAAATGGCATATAAATAATCCAGTTATCCCATCTATCACTCCCAATGGCCTAGAGATAAAAACAAAAACACATCCCTTTGTCCGTCACATCTTTCTTATTCTATTCTAACCATTCCCCTTGGGGTTTGTATATTATAAGGTACACATCCAAGATCAAGGAATCAACTACAAATATTCAATATATCAATCTAGTGTATAAGGGTCCATTAAATCCCTTAACACATTTTCTATTTCAAGGGAGTATATTAAATTTAATTTCTTAACTGAAGTTAAATCACTTAAATATATAGATACTGAATATTACATTCCACACATTAAATGCATAAACAATATGGAATAATCAGGGACCACCTACCACATTTGGAGTTTCTCCCTTTAAGAAGATCCTGGAGATTCTCACCCAAGATTTCCCAGACCTCATACTATCTCCATAACATATAAATTAATTTAACATTAAAATTTTAAAATTTACTTTAAAATTGATTTTAAATAGTTTTAATTTCATAAAACTCTCCTGGTAACACTTTCTCACTAAAATATTGACCAATAGGGTTTAGTCTACTTTTGATCCTCATCTGAACCTAAACAATACAAAATCCAAAATTTACTCACACAAAATAATGGTAATTTCTTCCAATTTAATAAAAAAACCTAGAAAAATTAATTTGGAAACATAAATCTAACAAAACCCTAATAAACAACATAATATCATCCTTTTGGTATGTACTCTATCAAAGATAAGAAAAATCATCATCATAGTAGGATGATATAACCATGATCTCGTGGAATAATCGATGAAATCCTAATTAAAAGAAAAAAAATTAGTCGCTAAGGAGGGAAAGGAAGAATATATGAATAAGATGAGAGAACCCACCTTAAACACCCCTAGAAAACCATCATGTAATCACTCTATTTCAAAAGGGATCAAAAGATATATAGGGGGAGGTATCCTCTGGTTTGACCATGTGAGAGGGAGGAGAAAGTGGGGAGAGAGACTTAAAATTCTAATGGGTTGAAATGTTAATTGTACACTTTTTAATATAACCAAGGTAGTTAAATAGTTACAGAATTATTTTGAAAACTATGTGTTAAATGTGTGGCTCAAACTACATTAGTAAACAACCCTCACATGAATTGGTCATACAATTTTCCAAACTATACCCCAAAAGTGTGGAATCTCTAAGAATAAAATAATACCATGTATGGTTTCCATGTAAGGTTCTTCGCAACCATGAACCAAACTATGTGCATTTACCACAAGACAAACCAACCTCATATGGTTTCCTCTAGAGTGCCATAATGTTTTCCCGAACATTGTGGTAATCGTGCATAAGGAAAAACCTCCTTCTAAAAACTCAAACTTCAACCCGAAGCACATGACTTTCTTCTAAGAACCCAAAACTCTATTAGGACTCTAACCATATTTGAAAACATATTTTTGAGATGTAATAACTCTAGGAATATCAATCCAAATACCAATTCTCGAAATTACATCAGCTCTAGGATCAAAAATTCAAATTTTCTATGAATTTCACAACTCGTATAGACATGGGGTATTTTAACCTGGTTTCTTCCCTAAATATTATTCATTTTTAATAATTTAAAATACAATTTTATATGACCCTTTGATACGTCATCTATCAAGTTAATCATCATATTTAAGGGGTTTTAATACACTTTACAAATTTTTTCTTATTTATACATGTTTATATAAATCTTTATTTCAATTTATTAATTTATTTTTTGTAACATACCAACCTTGTAGCCACTTAAATGTTTCCACAATTCGGTTCCACTTATGGAATCATGTGTGCCTCCCTATATGCTAGAGGCTACCAACTAGCAGTGAAGGTCTAAAGCTGGTATGGTGGGGGAGAAAATACACTTTGGATCATAAATAAATAAAATGCAAACAATAATATATAAAGGTAGTACAAAAATAAAATAACTAAAAATCAATAATTAATGATTGAATAATATTTCATGATCATGCTCCAATGTATAAGAAGTATACATATAATAGGAAATTTATAAACATGAATAGGATGACAGGTAAAAATAAATACAAAAATAAAACTCTAGAAAGCAGCCTGAGTACATGATCAGCCGCTACACTAAAGATCACATTTCCAAACCCAGTCCATAATGAAAAACACCATAGTGAAAATTTTGTATGCAAACATATAATTAGAAGATCTATCCAGGTACAGAATGGAATCTTGAACACGATGTGAGATAAACTCATTAAGACACCACCGGTCGTGTATAATGAAATCAAATCTATTAATATATAATATTTCCATGTAAAGGTATAATAATAAGGTAATACATAAAAGAAAGTAATCATGTCAGGATCAGGTTCCTCAAAGGACACCTGGCCGACCATACTTTCTTCAACATAATATAGAATGTCTTTGAACATGTCATCATGTATATATATATATATGCATATATGTAATTATATATATTCATAGATCTACATGCATTGGTGAGGACCAAAGGCATAATACCAAGAAATCCACATATAATTATAATAATATAGTAAAAGACTCACTGTGTAAATGTGGGAACAAGCCCAAGAATCTGAATAGAGGACATGAAGAACCATGCCCAACCATCCCAAAATACTAATGTGAGATTTCATGTCCAACATCCTCATCACAGGGCATGAAATGTCATCTCCAACTGTACAAATGGATGTGAAATGCCAATTCCAACATCTTGGACCAAGGGGGTGTGAAATTGATGTCCAAACACCCTAAACAAGGATTTTAAATAATAATCATGTATAACATAATCCAACATTCCCTATGATCTCTTACCCAAGGTGTTCTATGAAAAGGAACCCAATATCGCTCAAGGTGTAGTGTAATTTCTTTGACCTATGAGTTGATCGAAGGTATTACTACTTGGAAATACAATGTTTTCTCAAGGATTAATATAAAATTGTATTCAATTCACATTCAATAATTAACATAGGCTATGAAAATTCATTATTCCATAATAGATATGATTCATCATGATCATTCCATTTATCAATTTAACTATAAACAGTAAAGAAGTCCATGCAAGTATACATGCCATAAGAAAATCCATCATAATTGATTTATCATGTTTGATGAGTCAAGAATTACAATAAACAAATTAGTCATGGCCAATGGTAGATCCTTTCCTTAAACATTCCACTGGATTATAATTAGCCATTTCTCTAGTATAATATAAGTAATTATCATAAGATAAGTGGGTCATCCACACCACTTACTAATCATTTAATTCCATTTAACCATTTCATTTTATGAAAGAAAAGTTAACATGCCTCAAAGGGTGATTTTAATTCTAAAGATAATTCATATGGTTTATGGAATATAAGAAACACACACTAACGGGTTATTCGATTCGAGGTAGATGGCCACCAATGGTACAATTTAGTACATAAGAACTAACTAATTTAAGGAATTAGTATTTTATTAATTAATCACATGTTTAATGGGATACACTCAAAAATTCTTGCATGTGGAATAACATAATATTTCATAAACATGATGGAATTTTAAGATAAAATATATAGACCACCTATGTTATTCTCTGGATGCTTTACTCACCCATTATTGGGCCTTGATTTGGGGAAGAACGAGGGAAAACGAAAGAAAAGAACAAATTCCCTAAAATAGGGAAAATTATCTCTATTGAAAATAGAATTCCATATAGCCAAATAATTGAAAAAAAGAAGGAATGGAATTTTTACCATTAATGAGAGTCTTCCAAAGTGATATATGGTTCTTGAATCTGATTTCGTATAAATGATACCCTTCAATGCCTAGGAGAGGAGGAGGGAGAACTACATGTGTAGGATGTTTTGTGGAAATGAGAAGGATATGGAGGCTTTGTGACTTAAGATAATAGGTGGGAAATGGTATCTTTATCACTTTTTTATGAGCTTCATGGTTTGTCCATAGGTTTTGTCTAATCATGTGGGACTCACTGTCCACACAACAACACCTCGCATGATGGAAACACATGGTTTGATAAACTGTGCATCAACTATGTGAGTCCCTATATACCTATTAAACAAGATTCATGGTTTTTTGGGTCCCTCACATGGTTTGAACAAACCATACTCCTCATCAAATTGGGCCTCATGATTGTACTGCATGGTTAACACTAATCGTGCACTAACTGTGAACTCAAGGTAGTCTCTCTCAAAACTGTGTTTACAAAATATGATGCATCTAAAACTCATCTATTCTTCCAAGACACCTCTCAAGACTTAAAAATTATCTTAAAACATTACATTTAAGTGTTTTAACTCTCTGAATTAGATTCCTAGTAACTATTTAAAGTTTGTCATGTCCACCAAATGAAATGTTCAAAATTCATTTATAATTCCCATGGTTCAGAAGGATGGTACATTATAACCTCACAACCTTGGAACATATCATCCTCAAGAAACCATTTAGGATATAAAAGAAAACTACATAGCCTACTTGGGTTGGTAATTCCTACTCAAATGACTGCATTTCATATCTCACTCCCAAAGCACCTAGAAATGCTACTTTAAAAATACAACACTAAAATAATTAAAACCCGAGCCATCACTAGTAACAACCAATGAAATATAAATACATATCTTACCCATTCAAATATAACTTGCGATATGATCGTATCATAATCTCTTACACAGTTTTACCTATAGCGCATCTTTCCATAGGTTATAACATTTAATGTTCAATTCTAAGCAATGGTACTCCCCACCATCATAATTTTCTAAACAAGCAAGCCTATTGAGTTCTAATGATTCTTCTAACATGATTTCCAACTCATGACACTAGATCACACATGGGGAATCTGATTATGGTCTTTGATTTGATCAGAATGATCAAATTTCCAATCAACCTAGCCTTGTCTGGTCATGATGACTCTTCCATAAAAATCACCTACTAACCTTTACACCGCCCTCATCTCATCCTAACCATGTTCTTGGAATATCTCCTCACTAGACCACATTCAACTAAACAAGAAAACATGATTCGATCCACCTCAGTCCAACCATTTCCATAACCTTACATCTTACACAGTTAATGTATCCAAACCATATTTAACCCCTTTATCCCAAGGCATTTTGAGTTCTTTTTGATCACGTTAACCTAGCTCGTATACAAACCTGTACTTGGAATTCACCAAGTAATTTAGTCATACTGAGTACCTTTTCTTCCATAGCATCAATACATCAAACGACTGTCTAATGACTAGTCCATTAAGATAAAGACCATTATCAGATGATATTCATTCACCAATATCCTATGTTAGACACCCCACCATTAAGCTTCTCTCACATCGTTCCTTGAGCGCAGTTCACTTGGATTTTCTTCCAGTAAACTATAAATTTCACTTGATTATCTCAACGTAAATCCAATAAAATCCCAACATAATCAAGAGGACGTCAAGATAATAAATATTATTGTCTTTAAACTATAAGTACATCTAGACATTATTTATAATTACCATTGATAAGGGTGTATAGCTCTCCTGAGCCATGATCTATCAAAATAGGCCATGCTTTCCTTGAAACAACCCCTGGCACCACATCTCCTGGTGATATGTAACCAGGTTTGAGTATGGTTTAACCACCATACAACACCCTAAAACCACTTTTTCACCCTTATGGTGTGGTTTTTAAGTTTCATGCCTGTAAACTCACTAGTCGTGTTTAACAAGATGCGGACAATTTAGTCTTACCTCACCTTCAAAATTTGATAAAATAATGTTAATCTATTCACTCCATAAATGACTATTTAAGAGATCCCCATCTTAATAGATGAAATTTTAATTAAGGGTGTGATCACATCACCTTAGATCTTATGGTAACTATGATAATTCAAGCACATACACTGAAGTATAACTCAAAATCTTTTTGTTTATCAATGATTAGGTACTAAACCATCCATCATGGCATCATTTTTCAATGTAAACATAGACACACTGATGAACTATAAAATTCTAGGATCATTTATTTATATGGATTCTAAATATAGTGTTCAGACTCCATCCCAACTCATAATTGGGTTTTATATTGAGTATCATCTCTAGGACTATAAAACTCGAACTCACTAACGTAATGGGCTTCCAAAATCCATTCTAACCATTTCCAACTAGTCCTTTATGGTTGAAATCCCACTACATGGAAGGACATGATTAAATAAGTTCAATAAAATTCTCTCCACCATAGGAGTGTCTTAATCATTTTTTGACAATGGGAAATAATCTAATACTGCACACTCCATCTTCCACTGAACATGGATATTGGATATGGCCAACACACTTATAGTAATCAATAACATGACGAGAGAGTAAACCAAATACTTATCAGCATGATAGGATAAGGTCTCTCTTATAAACATGTATGAAACTCATCCCATGTAACATTCATGAACATCATCAGCATCCAGTATAAAATCCAAAATTAATCTAGAATGGTATTGTTATCACACCCAAACCTTTTTAATAAATTATCTCAAGCACTGGGATACTCATCTTTCATACAAAGACTCATGGTTGAATCTCTCTCATCAAGATTTAACATTTAGTTCCATCTAGTATAAAGATGAACAATAATATAGACTTGTTGAATTCATGAACCTTTCACCATAAGGTCATGAAAAAAATTGTAAAGGAATTGTGCGACCATTCTACTCAAACAACATGTGGTTTAGCATATCACTTCTTAACTTGACCGACACCTTATGATATAATTCATGCTACAATGACATTGAAATAGTGCAACATACGGTATAAATTCCTAGAAAGCATTAGCTTACACATGGATGACTCAGAATCATGTTATTCATATGACTATTAATAGGCTAGTGACTCACCAAGTCATCCATCAAATAATTGGAAGGATCGCCTGATCATCAAGGCAACCATCAATGATAGAGACATGTATAACCCCTTCAACCTGATTATTGCATGATTCTTAGGTCCTTCACAAGGATTATATTTCCACATGACAACATTTTTTCCTATGGGTGTTATTTTATCACTAAGAGTCTTACTCGAGACAACCATTACCTAAATAGAACCACACATCTGAAAATTTTCATAAAAATTTAACAACGATTTAGTTTATGAGGGCACTAATTCTACTTGTATATCCCCTAACTTACAAAAGGAATCAAACATAGAACAAGTTTCCACATGAAAAGGTCACCGGGCCATACTTCCTAACCTCAATGCAACCTAGCAAGGAGTTATCAGAGACCTATGGGTAACACTTATACTCTCATCCAAGGTAACTCTAAAGATAATTTTTTATAAAAAAGACTATCCCCTATATGAGGGCCCATTCTAAAGAACCCAAAAAAAGGTTTTCTTTTAAGGTATTTAACCAATACTCATTTATTGAAACATATAAATCATCTCATATATAAGGTCTATCAAGTACTGGTTTTTAGGTGAAATTATGATAAGAACTTTATTTAGTTGACACCATACAAAAGTTAAAGCCATATTATCTCATAATTTCAATTTTAAAGCATTTAGTCATTATGTATTTAACCATGAAATTATCAAAACTAGATTACATAAACAAAATTTAAATTATATGCTACATATGAAAACACCCTTTAGGTTGCAATTAGAATTTTAATTAATGGAAGCCTCATAATAATAAATATCAAAATAATATAAGAGGCCTTTATCAATTAAATGGGATCATCTTTGTAAGATGTTGCCATAAATTTATACATAACCCGTATAAGTAGCTAATTCCACTTTAATTAACTATCCCATGTTGCACAAGAAAACCACAATGGGGTTAATTACTAATGTAGGTTAAAAAATTTAAAGATAGCCTACAAGGGTCCCATATTACCAACCTGAGTCTATTTAAGTTAAAAAAAATAATGATTGTTTTATTAAAGTTTAATCACATACATAAAATTTTTATCTCATAAGAAACAAGACCCAACTAACCTACTTGGGTCTAGTTGTGAATTTATGGATTTATTCACAAGGTTCATCATGCCCAAGTTATAAAGGTACATGCCTTTTATGTTTCAACTGACACCCATTTAACTAACATCTATAAGAAATTGAAGCACTTTATATGTTAGATTGTTAAAAAAAATTATATCTATACAATGGTACAGATAGATGAATTACCATTCCCAAGTTAAGAAAGTTACTTCCTTTGTAAGTTACATTTGACATTCATGTAACGACAACTATTTTTTCACCCTTGGTCTTAGAATATAACAAGTTCATATATGATGGTTTAATTATATGGGTTACCCCTCATAATACATAAAGGCCCATACACATTATAAATTGTTATTGACACTCATTTAATCAAAACCATAAATGGTTCATCCCATGAAACCAATGGTCCATGGATCAAACATGTCATCATTGTTTAATTGTGATGCCACCATCAAGCTATATAGGAAAAAATAGTTTAGGTTAATGAAGACACTTTAATAACCAATTTATTATCTAATTTTATGCCTATAAGAAATGTTAACACTATTAATGTATATAATTCTAGTAAAATATCAGATACAATATAAAATAAAGGAACTAAAATAAAAATGCCATCGAATTATGCATAAAATTTCATCAAATGCCTACAATGATGCATAAAAATACTTCCTTTCCATGTTAGGATAAGGGTGAAAACCCTTAAATACCATAAATCAGTAAGAAGTGGAAAGTACATCAATCACTTGAGGTGAAATAAAAAAACAACTCTAATATCAATAGAATGAATAATAATCACATCCCTAGAAACTTGATCATTCCATCGTGCATGGGTTAGACAGACCCAAGCATGAGATATCTACCAAGTACCAACACATTCATAGTATTTTATCTATCATAACAAAATAGTAAGACAAAATGAAAAAAGAATAGGATATGATAGCACTTTGTAACATTCCAACCTAGGAGCAACTAAAACGGTGCTCGGACCTAATTCACCACTTGAAATCAAACATGGCTCCCAATCTTCTAGTGGTTAATAACTAGAAAATAACGTCTAAATGTGTTATTATGGTGATATTATACCCTCTTGATCAGTAATAAATATAACTAAAGAAACACTATATACATGCAGTGTAATATAATAAAAAAACTAACAATCAAAAATAAATGAATGAATAATCATTCAGGGTCATGCTACAGTGTACAAGAAGCAGACATATAGCAAGTAATAAATAAACATGACCAGGATGAAAATAAAGAATAAATAAAAGACTCCAACTTTGAAAATTAGCATGAGTACATGCTCATCCACTACTCCCAAGATACCTTGTCCAATCCCAATCCATAATGAAAAATATCATAAAGCACAATGTGAGATTTCATATCCAAACAAGGTGTGAGATAAACTCAAAAGGCTACTACTAACAGTGCCCAACACAATTCAACCCATGAATACAAAATAGGTTGGTATGAAGGTATAATAATAAGGTAGTGCATAAATCAAAGTAATATTGTCAGGTTCTTCAAAGGACACTTGGCTGACTATACCAACTTTGGCCTAAATCAGAATGTTACTAAACATGCCATCATGTATATATATGCATATAGGTTATCATATATATGTACAGATATATATGCACTTATGAGGACCTGATGTGTATACCAAGGCATCCACATATAATAGTAATAATATAATAAAATTCTCATTGTGTAAATATGGATACAATCCCAAGCATCTAAATATGGGATACAGATCACTATGCCCAACTATCCCAAAAGTCTAATGTGAGATTTCATGTCCAAAATCCTCATCATGGGGTGTAAAACATCATATCCAAAAACCCAAATGGATGTGAAACTCAATTCCCATCATCCTAGACCAAGGAGGTGTGAAACTTCATATCCATTAACCCTAAACAATTCCTCTCAACAATAATCATTTATAAAATATTCTTAATTTCCCTATATCCATTAACCATGAAGTTATGTAAAGAAGAACCTGGTATCACTCAAGGGGTAGTGTCATTCCATTAATATATGAGCCCATATGAGGTATTCCAAGTTAGGAATCTAAGGTTCACTCAAGGCTTAATATAAAAGTGTAGTTATTTCACATTTAATAATTAATATAGGTTGAGAATTAATTCATTCTATAATAGATATGATACATCATGATCGTTCTGTTTTTCATTTTAATTATAAGTATTAAAGAAGGCCATAAAAGTATATATTCCATAAGAAAATACATCATTATTGATTTTTAAAGTGATATGAGTCAAGAATTACATTTAACAAATTGTTCATGGTTAAGGGTAAATCCATTCCTCAAACATTCCAGTCAATTCTAATAGGCTCTTCATTTTATAATGTTTTTCTCTACAATAATATAAGTAATGGTCATAAGATAAGTGGTTCATCCACACCACTTATAGTTAATTTAATCCTATTAACTATTTTATTTAAGGAAAATAAATTTAACATTCATAAAAGGGTTATTTTAATTATGAACCTAAATCATAAGGATTATGGGATATAAGCAATTCACCCTAAGGGTTAAATCAAGTTGAGGTTGATGACCTCCAATAGTGAAATTTTGTACATAAGGACTAATAAATTTAAGGAATTATTATTTTCTTGATTAATATCATGTTTAAAGGAAAATGCTCAAAAAATTTGTCACACTACACAATGGAATATTTCATAAACATGATATACATTAAGGGAAAATCTATAGAGCACGTACCTCATGCTTAGTATTCTTCACTCATCTATTATCGGGCCTTTATTTGAGTCAGAACAAGAGAAATCAGAAGAAACAGAAAAACACCATAAAAATAGGGAATATTATCACTCATTAAAATAGAATTTCATATGGTGATATATGAGATGAAAAGAAGGGCGAGGAATGTTATCCTTACCTAGAGGCTTCCAATGAGAAAGATATTTCTTGAATCAGAGGTCGTGTGAAGTAGAACCATCAATGCCAATAAGAGGAGGAGGGAGAACTCCATGTGTGGGCTGCTATGTTGAAATGAGAAGAAGAAGAAGGAATTGTGGGTTAAGATAATATAGGTTAGAATGGTCATTTCACCATATTTTTAAGATCCCCATGGTTTGGAAACCTGGTTTGGCTAACTGTGTTCCAACTGTGTGGGACTCACTATCCACACACACACACACACCTCACCAGGTATGACAAACTATGTGAAAACCATGTGAGTCCCTATCAACCTATGAACCAAGATTCATGGTTTTTTGGGATCCCTTTCACAGTTTGAATAAACTTTTATCCTTAACAAAATATGATGCATGGTTATCCGACACAGTTAGCACTCACTGTGCACCCAGGACTGTCACTCCCAAAACTGGATTTTCAAATCCTCAACCATTCAAAACTCATCCGGGCTACAATAAAACCTCACAAATCTTAAACCTCATCTAAAAGAATTCAATTTTGGTGTTACAAATTTTGTAATTATATCTGAATCATGTTATAATGTTTTTCCCATACACTAAATGAAAAGTTCAATATTCGTTTAGAATTTCCACGGTTCAAGAGTATGAGGTGTTGCCAATTATATTTTTATTATTTTAGTATAATCCCTGAAGTATTACATGATATATATGACTCAAGAAATTTAATTTAATTAAGATAGACTCAAATATATGGATAAAAATAAAAATAAGAAACTAAGTGAATACTTTCCCATTGTTGTGGGAAGAAGATTAACAAGTTTGAGCATTATATTGGGAAAATAAACCACTATAACATTAGGTGAACCATTTTGGATGGGAAGAGAGCCAAATTTTTTACTATGGATATCAGTTGGAACTATTTTACCAAGAAAAAGTACAACCAAGTATCAATGACATGTTGTAGTAAATTCTAAGTGTGAAAAAATTAAACTTTTCAATAATAAGATATAAGAGATAAATGAATAAGTGGAAAATATAACCTATATTTCCAAATTTCTCATAAAAAGTATTCAAAGTAATCAAAAGTGTAAGAAAAAGAATTTTCACTCTAGACCTTTTATATTATGGAAGTGGAGGTGAAGATATAGGAGTTTAATCCTCTGCCCATGGTAATAATAGATATTCTAGAGGAGCTTCATGTGAAGAATAATTTAATAGTTACGAAATTTAAGGGTATTAATGAGTACCCAGAAGTAATTTTCATAGAAGAAGTGAAAATTATCCTGTCCCACTTTAACCTTGAAGACCCATCTCAATTCTCATAATATCTGGATAAAGTGGAAGAGAATAACACACTGGTCTCTTTTAAAGAAAATTTAGACTACCCACTCATTACTCCCATAAAAATGGATTCCCAGAGGAATTTTATAAGGATACATAGATTTTAAATGATTTATTTATGAGATATAACTCAACTCTAAACTCATTTTGGTTAATTATTCAAAAATTAAGCTTCAGGTTGTCTCTTCCTATATTGACATTTCTGATTTACCACCATTAATTCTTTCCCTATATGAAGAAGAAGAGGATGATAGTGAAATATAAATTGAATATCATTTAGTACTAATCCATGACTAATAAGAGGAAGTTGATAAAAATATGTATTTTGAGGGAGAACCCACTACTCATAAAGAAGAAGAAGATCCACTTCCTAAAATAAATAAGACAACCTCAATGTAAAACATAATTACCCAAGTTAAAAAGAGATAAGAGGACCCCCTATATCTTAATGACACACCCATTTCATTAAAAACATATCACTGAAGGGTATGTGGACTCAAATTACTCGAGACATGGGGACATCTAGAAGAAGTGCATTTGGATGTATAAAAGTGTTGAGAATATTTATTGACTTAAATCACACAAACCACATCCTCCCTCAAATTTTGGATAACCCAAAGACTTTATATCTATGGAAAATAAAAATAATGTGCTTCTTGTAAGGATACCCAAGATTTCACATTATTTTTCTACATTTTTTATTTTTTGATCTATTTTGAACAAATAGATAATTTGGCAATCTTCTTTTATTATAGAAAACCAGTTGGGTATATTATTCATTTTTTAAGTTGACTAGTTGAATTACCATTAGGTTGTAATTTTCTTTCCCACTTATTTTCATGAAACTATTTATTTTATTTTATGTTAAAGTAGAATACATATTCATGGGTTCTATTGGGGATTAAAAACATATATATGTAGGGGTGGGAACCAATTTGTTGATTAGGAATTTTTTTTGTTTTCATTTTTTATTATAATGTGATTCTCAAAAATTATAAAAATTTAAATATATATATAATCATAAAATAAAACCTACTAAGTTAGGATTCCTAATCATTATGAGGAATTTTTTAACAAGTATATTTAAGATTTTTATAATTTTTTATATGTTTATTATGATTTAAATCCTTTGAAACTTTTATCTATTGATTGTATATTTTTATTCATTATATAAAATGAATGTCTAATATATAAAACACTAATTCATAAGAGATATTCTAAAGTACCCTAATTCATCCTTTCTTTTATAATCTTTATTGATAGTATTTGGACATGTAGTTTACTAGAATTTATAGTGATTGTTATTCAAATCCATAGTATTCAAGTACGTTAATATGATTGAGGTAATAATTATAAAGCCTATATAAATACATTGAGACCACCATAACATTTTACCATTATTTAACCCCATATAAACCATGTAAAAAATTTTAGGTAAGATATATTACATGCCAAATATTCATTTCCACCCCATAACATGGTGTAGTGAATGATTATACTTAATCTAAGTGTGTGTGGGGGGATTGTTTTATGAGATCATCTAGGATGAAATTTAAATTTTGAAAAGATCATCAGTCAACCTAAATTGGTTATAGAAATAATGTGTTTATAAGTAAATTATCAATTTGGATAAATATTCAAAGGGAAATCCAAGACTATATAGATGTGGTGAAATCATCATGAGATAATTCAAAGGTAGAACACTCTCATGCTTCTATAAAGACTATGGAATAGCTATCACTTATGAAGCATAAATGGAATTTGTGATCCTAGGAATAAAAATTTTGAGATTCAATAACTAATGAAAACTATGTCTTGAGATGGATTCATATTTTCTTCTATATGCTATAAATATGAAGATATCTTCTACCATATAGAGATTTATAGTAGACTAGGTGGATTTTATGATATATTGCTATAATATTAATTAGGTTTTTTCTCATATATATATATATATATAAGTTAGTATAGTTGATGATGTTTTAGAAAACATAGTAGTTGAGTCTAGGGAATGTAACTGGAATTGGTATATGCCAGATTTTATTGAGGAGATCCTACTTCTAGACATTTATAATACTTCAAATTTTTATTTTATATAATATTTTATAGTCCCTAGAGTTTCTATTTAGGTATTCCTATTGCTATTATTCTCCAAAAATGCTTTTATAGAAATAATTTTAAATATAAAATAAAAAATAATATATATATATATATATATAGTTAATATTATAGAATAATTCATTATTTTCATTATAAAGACTTATGACTAGTCAAAATAAGTTAATGTATAGGGTTAAGTTATATATTTAAAAGGAAATGAGTGGGGATTATTTAATTTTTATGAATTATATATCATGAATTTTCTTTGGAGTTTAACCTTGTCATTGAATCTAAAGTTCAATTGGAATTTTTGAAGAAGTTTTCATTATTTTCAATCATATTTGAGAAATAAGTTAGGTTTCTTAATAAATTTTTTTAATGACTTTTGAAGTTATATAAATTTTTTCTGGATGTATCTAATTCTTTTAAATAAATATGTATTTTTTATCTAAATATAAAAAATGAAGGAGTCCCAAATCGTATGACTTTATATGGAACAACATATTACTTTGGAAGCAATTTTGGATGAATTTATTTATTTTCTATGAATTCCAAGTCATTTCATATGACTTGTACATTTTTAGAATACTTTAGAATTAAAATAATATAAATTTTGAAGAATTTTTATGAATCTATTAGGTTTTTAATAAGTTCAAGTTATTTCATACAACTTCCAGAAAATCCCATAGGACTTCCCTATCTATAGACTAACTTTATATATTTTAATATGATTTTTAGACATAGTAGAATTTGAGTAAGTATGTTGTTTGAAAAATGTGAGTTTTATTGATTTATTATATAAACTAATAAATCAATAAATTATTCATGTGATATTTTATATTAGTAAAATATCATAAAGATGTTGTGATTCAAACTGATATATTTTCATCATTCTGAAGGTTATATTTTTAAGAATAAAGAGAATCCACCCCATGGTGAAGGTCGTAGTGCATGAAAAATGTTAAGATAAATATGGACATGCCATAATGAAATCCCTATTTAATATGATGAGATGAAAATACTACACTATAGTGAAATTATAGTGTTTGTTTTGGTCATTGAAGAAATTTTACAAAGAAGAAGAAATGCAAGTGCTGAAATAGGGACCAAATGGACACCACATCATAGTGGTGATAATTTCATGTGAAATTTTTACCTATGAAAAATGTTGAGTCATATCCACACTATATGTGATGTCTTGGGGTTGTTTGATTCATCTTTATGTGGGAAAAAATCAAATATTGTGTGATTTTATTAGAAGATGAGGTCACAGATATTAAAATCTCTCATGACAAAATAGATATCAAGTCTTAAAGAGGATTTTAAGATAACATTTGGATCTAATTAAAATTATATTAAAATTACCATTATTATAGTAGTTTCCATAAATAATTATAGAAATATTATTCATAAATAAAACTAATTATAAAAGTGATAAATAAAAAATATCAAAATTTTGAGAGATGTTGATATAATGTTATATCGATGAGAGAGAATTTGAAGAACATCAATTGGTGTTGTATTATTTCTTTTATAAATAGTTTGAGTCAAGCATATTATACCACCATTGATCTTGATGCTTTCTGTTGATAAGAAATAGGAACATCTCATGTGTGCATGCTCTCATGCAAGAGTTATTTATTTTGAATTGGTGAGATGGAGATCGATCTGAAGGTACTTCATTTATATCCATATGGTAGTCAGCGATTATCATAAATAAGATCAATTATTTGATTTTTTGGAATCATATTCTATTAGAAATATATAATTAAAACAAGAGTAAGGTGAAAATGTTCAGAGGTTTGTGGTGTAAGGGTAAACAATTCATTTCATTTGGTACTGCATTTCAAGATCAAGGATGTCACCTTCCTTTTATTTATGCTAGATTTTTTAAATCTCATAAATATTCGACGATGTACACTGGAAATATCTTATAATCATTATTTTATTATTGATAATCTTGGTCTTAGAACCCAAACTCAATTTATAAGGATTAGAATCTCACATTGAGGTCAACCCTTGTAAAAATTCTTGTATACTATGTGATTATTATTATTATTTCATATAATTTAGGAGGGGATTTTAAGAGTGTATCACAACTCTAACAAGTCACTTGGATTTAATTCCTAAAATAAAATAATTTATGAAAAAATACCATTGATTGACACCCCCCCACACACACACACCTCTCAGTGGCATACTAACTAATTTGGGAACTTTGAGTGGTATTATAGACATTATCCCCTCCTGATATCCAAATTTTTAAAAGTAAACCATGGAAGAAATAATTTCCATGAATAGAAAAGGTGGTCAATTTTTTATGGGATATATTTTCATGTATTTAAGAATTGTATGATACCTTGTTTTATTTCATAATGTTTTGAGGTTATTGATTCTATTACTATGGTATTTCCAATGATTACATGAGATAGAGCTATGAAATTTTTTGACAAGAGGAACCTTGTAATTATTGAGTAAGCTAGGAATGTTATACATTCATCTCCATCAAAAAAATTTTACACCAAAGTAATGGGTTTTAGGATAGTAAAGGAATGTGGAACAAATTTTAGAACATGTATGAAGGGAACATAAAGATCCAAGAAGACAAATTGTATCTTTGAGAATCTAAGTTATAATATTTCAAAATGGACGAGGATGAACCAATCGATGATTACTTCATTAGAGTAAATTAAATTGGTATTCATGTAAAATTATTTGGAGACATGTTTTAAAATTTTACTACAGTTTAAAAATTAATAGTTAATTTTTATATTTATATTTAGCCCAAATATTTCATCCATTGAATATTAGTAATATAATTCCCTTGATGAGTTTCAGAATACTATCTTGAATTGTGAAATGAGAAAAGAACAAATATTTAAGATGAACGCCAAGGAGGAGATAGATTTTAAATCCATTAGTAAAATGAAAATTGATCAAGAGGAAGATAATTACACTAGAATCCTATAAGATTATGATGAAAGTGTTTAAATCCATAAGAAATTTATATATTTTATATTAAATAATATGAAACCCTATAAAGTCAATTTTAAATACAGGACACCATTAAAATAATTTAGGCATGTGTATATATGAAATTTTACTATTGATTCTATTAGAATATATAATAATGTAAATTATAATGTGGAATAAGTGAAAGAGAAACCTCAGTTGAAGTTAAAAGTAAAATTGTTCAAACATAGTAGGAATTCACATAAAGGTAGGATTAGAATTTTAAAAAAATAAAATAATTACTCTGAATGATAAAAAGGATGATTTTTCTTCCCCAATCATTGATTTTTAAAAGTATTGTGTGATAAGGGATTCCAAATTCATTAAATATGTTGTCAAAAAGGAATAAAGTTTAATAAGTGAAGGAGAAGAAGAAAAGGAAGTGACTTAAAGGTGAACATACTGAAAACTAAACTTGATGTATATCTTGATAGAAATACTCAACTCAATAATGAATTCAAATACTTGATAAAAAGGAGACTATTTTAGATGAAGATATTATCAAGGATAAATCAAGGTGTATTAAGTTTGAAAATACCCCTAATAATGAAGAATAATTTTGAGAAGCTTGTGGAAGTAAAGGCTAAATCATCATAGTGTACTTAGAACTCACATGCATCAGCTTAGGGAAACTCTACACCAACGGCATCTAAAAATGTCACTCTTATTCATATAAAAATATAGGTGTTAAATTCTAATCTATTGAAACCTCAGTTAAGAGAAACCTTTAGAGAAATTACATTATAGCTAAGGCTTTGAAGAATGATCAAAATAAAAAATCACTTCAAACCTATACAAAGGAACCATGATATTTCATCAAGATAAAAAACAAGTTTTTAGAGACAACCCTAGTAGTTTTATTAAATATTCGGTTTCAAGGGATACTACTAGTAATATGGTGCTTATGGACACAAGGCCTATGATTGATGGTCAAATATGTTTCTTACTAAGAATAAAATATAGTCCTAATTTTAGGGTATCTATTCGAAGTATATATATATATATATATATATATGAGGAGGAAAAAATGAGAACCCATATATAATGCTTATTCAAAATAGTTTTTAATATATTAATGAGATATATGGAAGATTAAAGAAATAAGTTCACCACTTAAAATAATTTTTAACCATGATACTAGGTCAACAACAGAAGACGACTAAGGAAAAGGAGATATAGTAGAAAACCAAGGGTGATGGGTCACTTATCATTGAGGCATCTCTCTAAGAAAGTAAAAAAGAGAAAATCATGGATCATAGATAGTGGATGATTATCACACATGACTGGGAATATATAAATCATAAAAAAATTTAAGAAAATTATGGTGGTGAGTATATTTTTTTAGTCAAATAATTTAAAAGATCAAGGGTATTAGGATAGTTGAACTAGAGACCCAAATACTAAAATAAAAAAAAACAATCTTATATGTTAATGGGATAAACAATAATCTACATTGTGTAATTCAGTTTTGTGATGATGGGAATGAAGTAAAATTCAGGAGAAATACTTCTTTCATCAATATAATCAAAGATGTTAATATTATCACTACATGTGAGAGGACTAGTGGAAGTCTCTTTCAGATTAGATACTTATTAGAATTTTAGCAACTTATGTTCAAAAGATTAAAATAAAATTTCTAATAGAAGTATGGGTCATCTTTTTAAGAAAATATTGAATAAGATCACCATAGGTAAAGTGGTAAGGGATTTTCATCACCTAAAAAGAGAAAGGTAATAGGTTTGTGAAACCTTTTGGAAAGGGAAAATCACTCAAGGGAAATATAAAAGAGTTGAAATTCAGACCACTAAGCTTCTTGAGTCGATACACTCTGATAAAGGTGGATTCATGAGAAATAATTCCACTCAAGGTGATATTTATTTAATCCCTTTTACTAATGATTATATGATAATAACTAATGTGATGTTTATAAAACACATGTCTAAGGAAATGGATATGTTTAAAAACTTTAGAATAATGGTTGAGAAATAATTTGGGATGTGAATCAATAAATTTATATATAATAATGGGAATGAATGTATATGAAGATATTTTTAATCTTATATTGAAAAACATAGAATCAAGAAAAAGTATAGTACATAATATTCACACCAAAAAAATGTATTTGTTGAGAGAAATAATAAGAGTCTAATAGATATGGGAAGAAAAATGTTATAGGAATATGGTCTCTCAAAATTAAATTAGAGAGGGGATGTTTTCTTAGTTTTTATTATTCAGAATATATATTAATCAAGATAAATTCTAACATGAACACCTATGATATGTAGTATAAAAATAAGTTCACTATGGACTAGTTGTATGTTTTTGGTAGTCCCTGGCTTAAAAATATTAAAAACTCAAAATTGGACAAGTTTTACGTAAAGGTTAATGGGGTCTCTTTTTGGGATATCTATCAAGTGGGAAAGACTATAGATATTGGAATAAAAGGCTGAATAAAGTTGTTGAATGATTTTAGAATAAAGAGAATCCATTCCATAGTAAAGGTTATGAAGAATGAAAAATGAGAAAATAAATTTAGCTATGTTGTGGTGTAATCTATGGTTACAGTGAGGTGATGACAATACCTTATTTTAGTGAAATTCAAAAGGGTTTCTTAGTCATCATTAATGAGTTATGAAGAAGAAGAAATAAAAGTGAATAAATTAGGACAAAATGGACACAAATTTGTGGTGGGGAGAGTTTTAGATTATATTTTTTCCTATAAAAAATTATGAGTTATCTCCACATCATAAGATATATTGTGGTTCTATGATATTCATGAAAACATAGGAAAAATTCAAATGCTACATAATTTTTTGTGAATATGAGGTCGTGGATATTCAAATGAAAAATGAGAAAATAGGTTTTAAGTCTCAAGGTTGTTTTTAAGTAAACCTTTGAATTGGATTACAATGAGATTAATAAGACAAGAATAGTGGGAGTTTCCATAAATCATTATGAAAATATTATTCATGAAAGAATATGAATATAAAAGTGAGAAATGGATAATGAAAAAATGTTCAAAAATTTGGTAGAGGTTGATACACTATTATGTCTATGAGAGAGAACATCCATAACATAGATTGGTGTTGTATTATTGTTTTTATAAGGAGATAAAGGCAAGATGATTCTACTACCATAAATACATATACTTTTTATAGAGAAGGGAGAAGAATATCTTGTATGTGCATGATCTCATGCATGAGTTGTTTATTCTAAACTAGTGAAAGAGAGATCAATCTTTTTTTATCATGTTCATATTCATATGGAAGTTGAATTCCTTCCTAAAGATAATCTATTCATTAATATAGAGAAGTCCTATCCTATTTTTAAGATCTGATTTGATCAAGATTGAGGAGAAAATATTCAAAGGAAGGTTCTATTGGAATTAAGATTTTCAATCAATTTTTTTACAGTGCAAGTTTTATGATCTCACGTAACCCTAATTTGTGATAGATTTTTTAAATCTAATCAATATTAAAGGATGTAAGCTACCCCACTCTAGAAATCACTATTTTATTAGTCATAATCCTGGTGTGAGAACAAAAAATGAGACTAGTAGGGATTAAGCTTTCACAATGATGATGGACCATGTAAAAATTTGTTTGTGTTGTTTGATTCTTATTATTCTAGAATATTGGTGAGGAAGATATTTTAAGAGTACACTAAAAAAATTTAAGGTAATTACGACGTGGTATTTGTGACGGACTTCCGTCGTAAATACCCCATCATGAAAGGTGGCATCGTAAATGTGTTTATTTGTGATGGACTGCCAAAAATAATATTTTTTTATGACAGAAAAATGTTCTATCAAAAAAGACCTCTGTAAGTGTTTTTAAATAACCCTTTGCAATGATTCGTTGTAAAAGGTTCAAAAAGTTATTTGCGATGGATGACTACATTCGTCGCAAATAATAAATTTTTCAAATAAACAAAATAATAAAAAATAAAAAATCAATACAATTATTTAAAAATAATTTAAAATAAAAATTATAAAATAAATTAAAATAAATATATTAAAAAATGAAAATATTAAATAAAATAAAATTAATTTACAGAATAAATATACTAAAAAGTAATTTAAATTATTTAAATTATGGAAACTAATTAACATATTAAATATATTGAAAAATAATAAAAAACAATATATATATTTAAGAATAATTAAAAAACCTAAAACTAATTAAAATACGTTTTAAAAAATAAAAATAATAATAAATTTAAAAATATTTAAAAATAATTATAGAAAATTAAACAAATTAAAAAACATAAAAGAAATACATCAATTAAAAAATAACATAAGTGTCATACCAAATTACAAAAAAAAGTAATAAAACTTCATAAATAATAAATTATCATCTGAAGGAGGAGGATCACTCGATGGACTAGGAGGCAGAACACTCTAACAAATAGGGGGAGGAAACTCTATACCAATGTGATGCGGAAGTTTCCACATATAATCCATCATCTACTCATCGCTCAGACGTTGCTTCTCATGTTCCTCCTCTCTCTCATTCCGCATCTGCTGTATCAACTCATCCTGATCTTTCAACATCTCCTCATACTATGCAGTGGATGATGGCATCGATGAAAACTCTCCATGATCTCCCTTCACGCTCACTAATACTGTCACATATGTACCATAATAACTTATAAGTGTCAATCGATAACCAGTACCAATCATTTGACCATTCTCAACACCTTGCGATGTTGCCTATATCCAAGCCCCCTCATCGAAACCTATATCAACAGTGATAGTTTTTTTGGTCTCAGCTTTACTCTCCTATGAATAATAATTCCCAGCCTCATATGTTTCCTTTAAATATAATGACAAATTATAACAACAAAAAAACTAATATTAATAACATTTTTAAACAAAATTACTTACCACAATATGGTGTTGTCGTTTGCCTATAACTTCTCCTATACAGGGATCAATATACATCTTCTTATAAATTTAAACTTTGTAATAGATAAGTCAGTAGTGACCTATATAATATAACAAACATGTTATAGTTAAAATATATAATTACTAATAAATAATATACCTTTCCATATGTCGTCGATGTATTCTAAATTCACAACTCCCAGCCCTGTGAGTGACCTCTTATCTCTCCCAAATATGGTGTCCAACTAATGATCTCCCCCTAAAATTCTATCATAGACAGAAGGAGCACAACTCATCTCATACCTGAGATGATATGTAGTTGGGATAATGGGAGATGCAAGACTGATAAAAAATGATGGCATAATCTTTATCCATCATTCGCTTCATGATGTTTTATAAAAACTGATAAAAGTGCTCACGTATACAAGTATCCCATGCCTCTTGGATAGGACCTCTCTAACTATCATAAATCGAAGAAAATAAAATTTTCAAGATAATTAAAAATGAATATGTTAGTAATTAAATAAATTTTTAAAAATTATATATTATTTAATAATGTAGAATATAGTGGTCAAACATCTGATCACACACGGTGATGGGTACTAGGTCACAGGACACCCATGGCTTGGAAAATAATTTCTCAGAATTGCACCAGCCTGCCCAATGGCTGAAGGAAAAAAACTGTGAAAATTGAAACAAATATATAATCATAAAAATATTATCAAAATTAATACATTTAGTTAATATAAAATAAATATCTTGAACAATTAAACATACCTCTATAAATGATGATCAAAATAAATAGATGGTTGTCTCTCTGGAATTGGATATAGAATTAGTAATCAATTAAGATCACGACCCTCCTAGTAAGTTCATGAGCCTGAGGAGGAGAAGATGAATCGGGATCATCAGTAAGAAGTCCAGCATCAATGAGAGAATGTAACAGATCATCAGGATCATCTCCAACTTTTTGAAACAAATATTCTCACCAGTAAAAGATTTTTAATACAGATATAAAATATAAAAAACTAATAAATTTCAGAATAAAATAATGTTACCTAAAATATATTTTTAATACAAATATTAAATTTTAAAAACGAGTAAATATCATAATATAATAATTACTTATAACTAAAGATCTGAATATAATACATTTGTTATCATCTTCATCATCATTTTCATCGACATCAATGTCTTCATCCTCATCTTCAACATTGTTAACTTCCATATGACTTTTATTTTCATTATCCCTTATTAATTCATCAATATTATCTATATAATCATCTTATAACTGGGGGGGCTTCATCATCAATATTTATATCCCATCAGGTAAGAGATATATTTTGGGATGTTTCTTGAAAATTTTCAATATGTTTCACTTCCATATAACAATTTCATTTTTCAATAAATTGATCTTCATGTGACTTCATTTTTATCAAACTCCAACTGTCCTTCAAATCTCTCAAAACATCATAATAATTTACAGAGTAAACATTATTTTCTTGATGTTACAACATAAATGCTTCATTTGATGCAAGAAGATTGTTATATTTAATTTCAATGACTCCATGTCATGGATGAACTCCCAACCCCTGATCAGTATCAAACCAATGACATTTAAATATTCAAACGTAATTTTTTTCTAGATATCATAACTCAATTATTTCATCTAGTATTCCATAAAAGTCAACTTCACTTTCTTTATGATGGTATCCTTTAAAACAAACCCTATTATTCATCGATTTCTTTGAGTCACCATATATTTCAGTATGGAATCAAAGTCCATTAACCATATACCCATTATAATATTGTACCAATTTTGATGGTGGGTTTTTGAGAAAATATAATCAAATGTAAATTTTATTTTCAAGTTATATTACCAATAAACAATAAAAATTATTAATAAAAGATATCATTGAAAATTTTTTATAATATTCCATCCAAAGAAACTTATCTTACTAGTCTTTAAAACCAATATAAAAAATTTTGTGGCTGACATTTTTCAAGATCAGTAGATGTAATTTGCATAAACTATTTTTTTATATGTTCATAATATAGTCTATAAAAAATTAATTTAGATAAATATATATTTTATAAATATTTAACAAAATAATACAAAAGTAGTACTTAATTCACAAATCGTTTTATTTCATCACAATTAAGCAGAACATAAGTATGAGCTCTATGTATTTCTTCATCTATAAGCCATCGCTCACGATAACCACCAAAACTGAGCTCTGGCTGATTAAAAACTGATAACTAATATTCTGTGATAGCATCAACATTTGTCTCATTGCAACCCATGTGATTATGTTTTGAAGGATATTATGACTAAAAACAATAAGAGTAGAAATTTGAAATTTCCTCCTACAATTATGCTTCTGTAATCGACCCATCAACTGATGCTTTATTATATACTTTATTCTTTAATTTTTACATACATATAACAAATAGATACATCCATTGGAGTTTTACCTTCCCTCCACATTTAACTTCATATAAAAAATTCAATATTAAATGTTCCAAAGAATCAAAGAATCTCGGTGGGAATATTTTCTCTAATTTACATAAAATTAAAACAACATCTTTTTCCAATAAACTCAATGCATTATAATCCAGTTTTTCTGCACAAATATCTCAAAAAATGTGATATTTCAGTCAACATGTCCTAGATTGATGAATTAATCATCACTATAAGACCAAAAAGTAGTAATCTTTTAATTATGACATGACAATTAGGACTTTCTAACCTGTTAATATGCCCATTTCTGACACAACGAGACAAACTATAAGCATAACCATCTGGTAACCTCAAATCTCAAATCCATTGATAGAATAATAAATAGTTTTATTTACTAAGTGAGTAATATTGTTTTGGATTTATTAATTTTTTGTCTGTATTATAGAAATAAGAGATGTTGATACTCAATTACAAGAGGGGTGAATTGTAGGTTTAAAAATGTTTCCCTTTTAACCATTTTTTATTAACAATGTTAAACAAATGAGATTCACAAAACCCTCTACTATATTTAACAAAAATATGGAACGGCCCAAGGTCTGAATATAAAGATAACTTAATGAAATAAGTACATAGGTATACTTAATTAATAGTAAACCTTAAATCATAGAGAATCTTAAATCATAGTTGTTACAATATAGAAAGTGTAAGTATGTTACACTTTCTATCTTTAACAAAAATGCAGCAGAATTTAAAGAACTTGTAATTAAACAAGTAGTATAAGTGTAATGAAATATTTTAACCCAAATATAAGGGTATCCAACAACCTTTGATAAAGGTTTTTTGATTTATACTTTCAAGAAATTCTCTCTTACTCACACCAAGGTAAGCCCTAGATATGAAGATCGGAATCTATCTGGCTATCCCTGTAAGACCTCAATCTGTAAGGTGATCGGAACCTCTATATTTATTCAACATGGAATCCCTCGATTAAGAAAGTAATTGTAACCTATGTCATTCTTTATCTTGGAAACCCTATACAGTATATAGAAACAATCAAAATTGTACAAGTCACAACAAAGCTTATTGAATATTTAATTATGTGGAAAAATCTACTCACAACTTTAAATCTTCAAGGCTTTCACACACAAAAAATCCGGTAGAGCTCTCACAGAGTAACAATTATCTAAAAATTTCACAGCATCAAAATCATTCAAATGACTAGGTTTTTATAAGCAATATCTCCAATGGTCACATTCTCCTCCAATGGTTATATTTTCCATGAAATCTCAGAGGGACCAGATAGGTGTCACTCATAACGGTCATATTGTAACTGAAACAACGGCACTGTTTAGATAACAAAAACTTTCACAAGTAACATTAGCTTTTAAATAATATGTAATAATATGAATGTATGTAACATTACATTAAGGAAATAGAGTAACTTTAAGAAATTTATGAAATCATAACATTAAGGAATTATAGAATATTTTATGAAATCATAACATTATGGAAATATATAAAATTTAATAAAGGTATAAAATTAGATCACATATAAGAAAATATTAAAAACAAATCTAAAAATTATTGAAAATTGGAATCTAAGAAACATGGAAAATTAGATTCGATTTTCTGATAGATTCGGTATCTAAGAAATGCACTGATTAGGAATTGGTTTTTATGAGGGATTCAGAATCTACGAAATGTGATGATTCAGAATCAATTTTTCTGAGAGATTTAGAATCTAAGAAACATGGTGATTTGAAATTGGTTTTTCTGATTGATTTGGAATCTAAGAAACAGGGTGATTGGGAATTGGTTTTTCTGAGCGACTCAGAATCTAAGAAACAAGGTGATTCCGAATCGGTTTTTCTGAGCGATTCTGAATCTAAGAAAGATTTTGAGTTTTATTAAGGATCCAATTTATTTCAGTAACTTTTCTGACTTATGAAACATAATGTAAGACTTAGCTATAAAATATGTTTCATATAAATTTTCTTATAGATAGAAATAGGTAATAAGGAAATGTGTTTTTGATTTCCAAAACATAAAGGAATGGAAAAAGTCATAAAGAAAATTTTGACTCAAAAATATCTCTCTTTTTGGAAATCAAAAACAAAATTTTTTAAAAATAATATTAAGACAAAAAACCTTTTATTTTAAAATTAAAATAAATACTTATCCCCCCCCTTGTTTATGACTTAGAGTGAATATGACTAACTTTCCCTTAGGTTATGAAACCCCCTAAGGAGCATATTCTTGACTTTATGAAATTTCCATCTTTTCTTAAGGAAGAAACTCCTCTTTTCTTAATAAACATCTTCTTTAAGTAATATCCCCTTACTTAGACACTATCTTCCTTAGATTTATTTTTTTATAACATTTTCTCCCTTCTCCCCTTTGGTGATTTTCAAAAAGGAATAGATGGAAGTATTAGGTACCTGAAAATGTTAAGAAACATACAATATGAAACAATGTATAATTAACATTTTAATATTGAAAAGGTTTTTGTACAACAAAAGATTAGAATAAAAGGAAATTAGTCATCCTTATTTGGCATTAGTTTTTTGAGCATAACCTTCAACTTTTTCAGCTCCTTAAGATCATATTGGAACTTCGTGAAAATCCCTTCTTAATCCCTAATCTTATATTCAAGAAACTCGATATTTTCTTGCGGAATTTGAATCTTATAATCCTGAGATTTAATTTTTTCATCCAATTTATCTTGGTAATCATTTATTCTTTTAATTTAAATAGAGATAGAGTTGAGTTTCCCATTCAGATCTCTAACTTCTTGAAACCAGATGTCTTTCTCTTCCTTCATCTTCTTTGAGAAACTATTAGAAATATCTTTAATATTCTCCTTAGATTATGTGAAATCTCCCGTGACTATCACAAACCATTCATCAAAAAATTTAAGATCATGGTTGAATTTCTTCTACCACATTGTGATTTCTTTGCATGCAATCCTATGAGAATCATAGATGAGAACAACGGTTTTGAAATCACTTTCATGTTTTAAAAATTTCTCCATGAAAATATATATAGAGTCCAACTTCTAGTTTACTGATTCTTGAATAAGCTGGTATCTATCCTGAAGGTTTGTAAAATAAGGAATGGATTTCACCAACTTCTTTAAAAGTTGAACAAAAAAGTCTTCTCCTAGGGAGGAGGAATACTATTCTGATTCTGATGTGACATCCTTAGATGTCCATACATCTAATTCATTTCCTTTTCTTTCTTAGTAATTAGTTTTTTGTTTTCTAAACTACTTTAATTTCATTAGAAACTTGAACAATCCTATCACAATCATCATCATTACTATTATCATTATCCTGACCAACATCATCTTCTTTATCAACATTATCTCTATTAACATCATCATCGTCAGATGATATTTTGTTCAATTCGATTTCAAAAACATTCTATTCTTGTTGAATAGATTTCTAAACTGAATTTCCTTCTGATTAAAGACTAGAAGAGGATGATTGGGGTTTTCTTATCAATAACTTGGTTGACTTACTTTTCCTTTGAGTTTGAAAAAAATTCTAATCTCCTCATCACTTTCTTTCTCTTCATTGTTCACTTATTCTTCTTGAACGTGAAAATTTGTAATGTTTTTGAGACAACAACTTTTCCTTTATTTACTAAAGGAGTTACTAAAACCATTTCTTGTGATTTTTGAGGAGGTTTAATTTCTTAAAGAAAGGATTCTAGAACTTCAATCCATTCTGAGGCCCTTTCTATATCTTTCAATAAATATTGAATCATTTTATCTTTATAAAGATTCTTTGTAAGATTATTTTCCTTAGCCTACGTCTCAAACTCTTCAACAGCTTGAATGTTTAAATCCTTAACTTTAGCTACGATTATCCCAAACACAAGGCCTCCTTCTTTTATTTTCTCTATATATTATCTTATCTTGGCTTCAACTTCATCAGGGAAATATTTTTATTTCTTATACATCGAGGATTCAGAAACTTGAGCTGTTTTTGACTCTGATACTTGAGATTTTATTATCATCAATTCTGATTTGGAACTTTCTCTAACTTGGATTGTTTTTTCCATAAGATCAATGAACTCATTCATCTCAACACATAATTATTATTTCATTCCTTACAAATTTTCATCAATTAACAAGAGGATCTTAAACTTCCTAGGATTTTAAATTCAATGAAATTAAAAAAAAATAAAGAATTCATGATGAGATTTGACAAAATTGTCAGGAACAAAATAATTTGTGACTTGATTATCTCATCCTTTATCTTACTAATCATATTAAATATAAACTTTACTAGTTTAATCTTCCTTATATTATTCGGAAAATCTAATATGAAGATATCTTTGATTTTTATTGTGTCTTTATCTACATTCTTTGGTATTAATAAGCCTTGTAACCATATGGATACAACCCAAAAGTTATCTGAAAGATGATAAAGTTTGGGGTTCTTGACTCCCTTAAGGCATAAGGATTCAATAGCATTAACGCTGTCAAAAGAAACTTCAAAATATAGCATCTTATGAGAAGGATAAAATTATTCTCCATCATAAGGTATCTAATGAATATTAGATTCTTTCTTATAAGGAATTTAATATGACTTTCCATAACTCTTAAATGAAAGTTTCTTTTTACACCATTAAGGAAAAATTCTACGAACTGATAGAATTCGATAACCAAATCTGTAAACACGTGATCTTGTTCTCCTTTATTCTTAAATATGCAAACATTCTCCTAACCTTGAAATTGAATGATTTTTCAAATCATAGAATCATATTTGAGAATAAAATATTGATTGAAAAACATTTCTCTAAATATCTCCCAATCATTAAGTTCCTTATGAGAAATCATTGAGGTCTGGGAAGTTATATCTAGAGTCATTCAGAACTTTAAGGAAGATGAAGGAAATTAGAACAGTGGATTTTAAGGGCATCAATGCTTTGGCAAGAATTCTCTAGAAACTGATGTGGGACATAGAGAGGGTCCCTTGTTTATATAGGCATCAATAAGATGGTTCATCTCCCCATATTTATCCAATATTTGAAAAGACACGGATATGATCCAATGGTTGAGACTAAGCCAATGATGTTTTGCAGGTTCTAATCCTTTGAGGTTTTAAGAAAATAAAATGGATTTAAGGAAAATATGAATATGTTGAGGTTCTTCTTAAAACAAGATTGAAATACTAATAAATAAAAGTATAAGATAAAAATTAATAAGTAAGAAGATGTAACTTTTGGAGTTCTTTGATGTTTTGTTAGAATTGGTAAGATTCACCTTAGAAACCTTAGATTCTAAAAATTTATGTTAGGATCTTAAATATTTTATTAGCTTCTGAAAAAATTTATTAGGTTCTGAAAAAATATTATTAGGGAAAACAAATTTTCTCCTCCTATGAAAATGAGTACATTAATGTTAAGATATAGATTTAACAAAAAAATAGATATCGATGATTACCTTATAGTTATCATTTTTTTTTAAAATTAACTTATTCAAATCTATCATAAGGTAATGATTTTGTAAAAATATCATCATGTTGTTATTGCATTCTAATAAACTAAAGAATAATATCTTCTTTAAGTGTGTGATTCCTAAGAAAGTGGTGCCTAAAATCAATGTTCTTTCCACACGAGTTAAGTACATGGGTTTTCTTAAGGCTATGGAACTAGTGTGATCACATAGTGTCTAAGTTTTAGTAAAACTCATGCCATAATCTGTGAGTGTGTGTTGCATCAATAACACTTGAGAACAACAACTTCCATTTTCCCCATATTCAACTTTAGCAGTGGAAAGTACTACAGAATGTTGTTTCTTACATGACCAAGAAACCAAAAAATCTCCTAAGAAATTATAGGTTTCAATTTAATTTTCCAATTCATTCTACAACCACCAAATTCAGCATCCAAAAATCCTTTTAAAATAAAAATATTTTCCAAAATAATTGAAAAGTCCTAAGTCCATAGTTCCCTTCAAGTAGATAATTTTATTTCACTACTTTTAAATGGTATTATTTTGGATTAGATTGATATCTTGCACATAAGTATAATAAAAACATTAAGTCTGGACAACTAGCTGTTAACTATAATAAACTTTCTATCATACCTCTAAAAGATGTATGATCAATTGTTTTCCCAGCTTCATCAAGATCAAGAGTATTTGAGGTACCGATTGGAGTACTTAAACTTTTAGTGTTATCATATCCATACTTTTTAAGAAGATCCTTAATAGACTTATGTTGAGATATATAAGTTCCTTCTAGTTTTTGAGAAATCTGAAAACCAAGGAAAAATGTTAACTCACTCATTATACTCATTTCAAACTCATATTTCACAAGATTCACCAAGAAATCAGTTAAGGATTGCTGAGTTGATCCAAATATAATGTCATCAACATAGATTTTAACTACTAAAACATTTTTGTTTTCTTTCTTTATAAAAATGGTTGGATAATCAGTTCTCTTAGCACAATTGTTCTGTAAAAAAAATTCTTTAAGTTTATCATACCAAGCTCTAGGGTCTTGTTTAAGACCATATAAATATTTGGTAAGTTTGAAAACAAGTTTAGGGTGTTTTGTGTTTTCAAACCCAGGAGGTTCTTCAAGATAAAATTCTTCTTGAACATATCTATTAATGAAATCACACTTCACATCTATTTGAAAAAGTTTAAAGTTAAAAGAATACTGCAAAGACTAAGATAAATTGAATAGATTCAATTATAGCTACCATAGAATAGGTTTCTTTATAGTCTATTCCTTCTTGATGATTATATCCTTTATCAACTAATATTTCTTTAATTATTACTATGATTCCATTTTCATCACATTTGTTTCTGAAAACCCACTTTACTCCAACTATAGAAGTTTCTTTAGGTCTTTCAACCAAGGTCCAAACATTATTCCTTTCGAATTAATTTACTTCATCTTACATAGATTTAATCAAATAATCACCACCTAAAGATTCATTAGTAATTTTAGGTTCTAATTGTGAAAGAAATTCTATATTCTCTACTTAATTTCTTAAAAAACTTCTAGTCCTAACAGGTTGATGTACATCACCAATGACATTATCACTGGAATGATTCTTAAGAAACACCTGACTTGCGTTTTGTAAAACTTGTTCACCAACATAAGGTAGAAAATATTCTGGATTTAATACTTTAGAAACATTTTCTTGAGTATTCTATTGATTAAAAAATTCTTCATTCAAAGGTAGATAATCAGTTTTTGAAAACACATCTAAAGATGTAGGTTGGGGTTTTTTAAAAACAAAAGTATCTATTTCATCAAATTTAACATGTACTATTTCCTCAATAGTATAAGAATTTTCTTTAAAGACTATATAAGCCTTATAGGTAGTGGAACAGCCTAAAAATATTCTTTCATCATATTTGGGAGTGAATTTGTGTAAGTTATTTTTAGTATTCAGAATGAATACTTTGCATCAAAATACTTTGAGGATTGAAAATTTTGTTTTTTGGCCAATCCATAACTCATAAGGTGTGTTTTTAAGAAATGGCCTTATTAAAACTTGATTTATAGTATAAAAAGAAGTACTTATAGCTTCATCCAAAAAAGGTTTTGAAATTGAGTATTCACTCAACATGGTTCTTGGAATCTCTTGAAGAATTTTATTTTCTTATTTCAACAACGACATATTGATGAGGAGTTCTAGGAGCTGAGGAGTTAGGAGTAATGATTTTATTACTACAAAAATTTTCAAAAAATGAATTTTAAAATTCTCCACCATGTTCACCGCCAATAGTTTTCAATGTAAGGTTTTTCCCAATTTTAACTTTGGATGAAAATAAAATAAAATAAGAAAAAGCTTTAGATTTATTTTTTAGAAAATAGAGCCATGTAAATCTATTGTAATCATCAACTAAAAAAATATGTAGTACTTGTCTCCAATACTTCAAGATTTTGTATAACCAAACAATTCCATGTTTATTAGTTGTAATCCATCATAAGTTGATACTACGCTAATAGACTTTCATCTTGACTTTTGTTTCTGGCCATATTAACAAGGATCACATACTTTTGAAGAATAAAATCTAAGATCCAGTAGATCCTTAAAAAGTCTTTTCTTAGATAGTTTACATAATTTCCTAAGGTAACAATGTCCTAATATTCTATTCCATAACCAAGATTGACCTTCCATTACACTAAGGCAAGGTATGTCTTAGCTCCTAAGGTATTCTAAGTTAAGCATATAAACATTCTCATACCGATGGGCAGAGAGAATGAAATCATCCTTGGAATTTTCTACTAAGCATTTATCATTAATAAAATTCACAAGGTAACCTTCATCATATAATTGAATTGTGCTTATAAGGATTTTATTGAGACCTTTAACAAATAAAACATTTGATATTAAGGATTTTCAAAGAAGAATGATGTTACTTATACCAAAACTTTCTCCTTGATCATTGTTTACAAAAGTGACTTTTCTACCTTTCAACTTAATAATCTTTTCAAAGAAGTTTTTGTTACTAGTCATGTGACAGGAACATCCAATATCCATTTACCAGGTATTTTTGTTGGTACTTCCTTTATTTTCTTAAAAATAAAATAGTTTTACTTTTGAAATACAAAATTTCTTGTATATGGAAAGGATAGAAACTAAAATCTTAGGTATCCACATTTACTTAGAAAAGTGGGATTTATAAAAACATAAGGATTGAGTTTTATTCAAAGAAAGACTTTTTTTCCAATGTCCACCACATTGGAACTTGGTGGGAAAAGGTTTACTTTGAGGAAGAAAATAGTTATGACTGAAAACATGGTTTGAGTGAGAATAACCAAATCCATAACTATTCCTAATATGATGAATTTGTGAATATATTTTATCAAAATTTTCTTTACTAAAGTTAATGTTTTAGAAATTTTTCTTTAAGGGAGATATTTCATATTTTAGTGTAATGACTAAATTATTATCCTCATTATTTTTAGTCATAGAATTTGAGTTTTCCTTTAAAATATTTTTTTAGAAAATAATATTTTCAAGATACTTAGAAAGTTTATTCTTTTCAGAATTAACTTTTTCAATGTTTTTTGAAATAGAAACGATTTTTTATTAAGATCTTTAAAAAGATATAATACTTCTTTTATTAAAATACTGATTCTAGATTTTTCCTTATCAAGTTTATTTTTTATTGTATAATTTTCATTCTCAGGAAACATAGAAAAAGTAGATACTTTTTTATTAAAAGGTAAAGAATTGTCTTCTGATAAGTGATATTGTTCATCTTAAGATTCAAAATCATTATCATCGGGATAATTAGTACTTAAAGATATATTGGTTAAAGATTCATCAATGTTTACCTTATCTATGAGACATTGATTTTCAATAGGCATACTAGAAATAAGACCAATATTCTTTTGTCCAGAAGATTAATTATATGAAGATTAATCAGATGAGTCTCTACCACTTTCACTCTAAGAATCATTTTCCTTTAAGACTTTATTTCCCACAGGCTTGTAACATCTTTTCTGATTCCTTTTAGAATTTTTATATTTCATGTCCTTTCTTTTAAGCTTAGGACAATCTTATCTGATATATCCAGCTTTCTTTCCTTCATAACATGTGACTTAAGAATATTTATTATCTTTCCTATCCTTATTCTTATATATGTATTGAAAGTCCTTATTACCAACAATCTTGTTCATCATTCGAGAAATATTGGATATCTCATTCTCTAACTATTCAGATTCACTAGAGTGTGATGAAAAAATAACTTTCTTATACTTTGTTCACTTAACAAATTTTTAAGGAGTCTTGGATTTAATATGATTTGAATTAGTTATAAAAGACACTCCCGATATTCTTAGTTATATTATTATTATCTCTCTTTAATCTATTTTCATGTTGAAAGAGAGTCCCAAATAGCTCATCATGATTTACAGTTATAACATTCCTTAACTCATAAATAGTTGTTCTCTTTGATTCTCATTCATTAGGCATGATATCAATAATATTTTCAACAAGAATCTCATCATCTAATCTATTTTCTCCCATTGATTTTAAACTATTCACAATATTCATGAATATTTATTAAACTTTAATTATTGTTTCTCCATAGGGAGAAAACCATGATAATCTGCATTAAGAATGGATATTCTAGTTTCAATAACTTTTAATTGACCAAAATGTGTAACTTCAAGTTTCTTCCAAATATTGCTGGCTAATTCACAAGAAAATATTTTGATATATGTATTCCTGGTCATAGAACACAATAAAGTATTGTATACCTTATAGTTAAGATTATATTATTTATTTTCGTGATTGGTAAAGGTTATGACTTCTTTGCCTTGAATCTTATATTCTCTAATAATCATAAAAAAAATTTCAACACCAGTACGGATGAAAAAGGTCTTCATTCTGTCTCTCCATTATTCATAATCATTCCCATCAAAAATAGATAGTCTTGTAGGGTTCAGATTTTCTAAAGATCTGATATTAATTCCTACAATATTATAAAAAAACTCTTCCACTCTACATGTAAGTATAGTGTGTACTTATAAACCAAAAATTTATTAAAGAAATGAATCTAACTTTTAAGAGAAAACAAGTAATATAAACAAAGTGGAATACTCTACAAATAGAAATAAATATATTAGTATTTTAGATACCTCCTCTGATACCAACTATAGGATCAAAATAAGAGAAATAGATACTCAATTACAAGAAAGGGGTGAATTGTAGGTTCAAAAAGGTTTCCCTTTTAATGTAAATAAAACTTTGTTTAACAATGTTAAACAAACGAGATTCACAAAACCCTCTAATATCTTTAGTAAAGAGATTGAAATGGATCAAGATACAAATATTGATATAATGTAATGAAATAAGAATATAGGTATACTTAAGTAATATTATACCTTAAAGCATGTAGAATATTAAATCAGAGTTTTTACAATAGAGAAAGTGTAAGAAAGTTACACTTTCTATCTTTAACAAAAATGTAGTGGAATTTAACGAACTTGTAATTAAATAAGTAGTACAAGTGTAATGAAATTTTTTAACCCAAAGAGAAGGGTATCCAACAACCTTGGATAAATGTCCCTTGATTTATAATTTCAATAAAGTTTATCTTACCCACACTAAGATAAGCCCTCGAAATAAAGATTGGTATCTTTCTTGTTATCCCCACAAACCCTTGATCTGTAAGGTGGTCGGAACATTTGTCTTCCTTCAACTTGGAATCCCTCGATTAAGTAGGTAATCGACACCTCTATCTTCCTTCATCTTGGAATCCCTTTATTTAGTATATAATGTATTCTGAAAACTATTCAAACATAATAAATATAATGTTAGACTAATCGATAAAATATATTGCATATAAAATTTCCTTATAGAGAGAAATAATTAATAAGGAAATGTGTTTGTGATTTCCAAAACATAAAGTAATGGAAAAAGTTATAAGTAAACTTTTGACTCAACAATGTGATCTTTCATCTTCAAATAATTAAATTTTAGGATTTCTACAAATCTGTGAAAGATTTAACTATGAATTTACATTATTTTGATCTTACTAGGTATTCCAAAATAGTATAAAAATGTTATAAAAAACATTATTATCAATATATATTACATCTAACATTTGAATAACCAAAAAATCAGACCAATATGGAAGGTCTCTAAAAATATTCCACTTTAACCAATTATGACCTCTCTGAAAACCTTTTATCTTTTACTCTTTTATGGTTGGTCCAAAAGTAAAATGAGGTAATGCAAAGACAATAGATTTTACCTAATTAATTGAAAGCACTATTGGAGGTGCATCTGTTTCAATTCGACCTTTTGTAAAATGAATTATGTTCCTTTAAAAAGGGTGATCTACCAAAAAAAATATCCAAGACAGTCAAAATAACTAACATTTATCCAATTACCAAGAATGAATGCATTTTTATTAGCCATGAAGTACATGCATGATTTTAGACCATGTGTACTCCATCCAGATAACATACCATACACCAAAAACTCGCTAATCATTCATATTAATGCAACCTTCAATAGAAAATTTTGATATGTAGTTATATCATATGTAGTCACATTGTTGTTCTATAGTGAAAATAACTCATCAATTAGTGGCTTCAAATAAACATCAATATTATTCTTTGGATGTCCTAGAATTAATAGCATAAAATAAATATATATGGTTCCCTTCATCAACATCCAAGGAGGAATGTTGTAAGGAGTAATGAAAATTGGCCTATAAGAAAATTGACTTCCGTAAGCACCAAATGGAAAAAACCATTAGTAAAAAGGCCCAACCATATGTTACAAGGTTCTAAAGAAAAAAAAGGATGTGTATGATCAAAATGTTTCCATGAATCACCATCACATGGATGATTTAAGATTTATATTATGGAAATATTTTATTTATGCCAGGTCATCAATCCAGTTGTGTTGCAAGACATAAATAAACACTGTTAACGAGGTGTAATTGGAAAATATCTCAACCATTTCATGGGAACTCTGGACTTTCCTTATTATTCCACTTTATACCTTGATTCTCCACAAGTTTGAAAATTAAACAAAGATTTATAATCACTATAATATAAGATGAAATCATTTGAACATATATGGATCTTATAATAACTTAGACCCAAATTATGAACCAACCATCTACTTTCATAGAAACTTGAAGGTAATGTATTTTTGTCAGGAAACAAGGACTTAACCAAAGATAAAATCTGATCAAAATAACTATTATACAATCCAAAATCTAATTTAATATCCATAAATTTTTTAACAGCTTCAATATTTATCATCTGGATTCTAGGATATAATCCCTCCTTAGCAGATTTCAAAAAATGTTAAATTGAGAATCTTCTGATTCAGGATTTGGAAAATTATTCTGAGTTGTTGTTTCTAGAATATACGGACCAAAAACCTCATGTATTAAATTCAAAAATGATGGATCTAGAACCCAAAAAAAATTATTTTCTAGTTAACCCTTTTCACTATGTTGATACCAATAAATAAAATCGTTCTAAAAACGATAATACAATAGATGAAGTCAAACATTGTCAAATGTTCCGAATATCCTTATATCACATTTCTATCACAGGAATTTAATTGTTACTTCAGAAGATAAATTTGAATTCGAGAATGCAAATGATATAAAGGTTTCAAAACCTTAAATGTAGATTGGATTTAAACTATATTCATTTGTATTTTTGTGATTATTTATCCAATCATGATTAGGTAATTGATACTAGTTTCTACTTCTTGAGTCCACAGTTATCTAAAAGAAAGAATAAGAATAATTATTTCTGATCATTTTGACTAGTTTCAAATTATTATTACATTTTACCATCTTGAAATATTCTATAGAATATTAGCAGAGTGAGGCATTGGGTTAGCACTAGATTACGGGGCCCATAGAGGTTCAGCGTAGATAGAATTAAAATATTATATATATTATATAATACATGTGCTATTTTTTTGAAAATAATAGAATATTTCTCCAATGGTTTCTCATATGATACATCGGAGATCACCGTTCGGTCCAGCATATAGGGTTTACCCTAGACGCAACATTATATTTGTGTGTGTCATGTTTTTAGTTACATTGTAGGCAAGGGTAATTAATTTAATATTTTTAATATAATTAATTATAAAAAGTTATATATCTTTAAAATGGTGCCCTATATGATAAACTGAAGATCACCATTAGGTCCAGGATATAAGGTTTACCCTAGACACGACCTTACATTTGTGTGCGTCGGGTGTTTAGTTAAATTATAGACAAGGGTAATTAATTTAATATTTTTATTATAATTTTGTATAAAAAGGTATGTATCTTTCAAATGGTGTCTCATATGATAAATCAGAGATCACTGTTGGATCTGAGATATGGGGTTTACCCTAGACATAACATAACATTTGTGAGCATCGAGTGTTTATTGTCATTGTAGGAGAGGGTAATTAATTTAACATTTTTATTATAATTTATTATAAAAATTTAATATATCTTTCAAATTGTCTATCATATGATAAATCAGAGATCATCATTGGGTATGGGATGTGGGTTTTACCCTAGGAGCGATATAACATTTGAATTTTTAACAAATATTACAAATATTTAATAATTACTCATATTTTTTCTTTTATAAAATTTAAGAAATTTTTGTAGTTTCCTTATATGTTTAAATTATTAATAATATTCTTTAATTACTAATTATATTTAATTTTTATTAATAATATTGACAAATTAATTATTAATTATTATAAATTATGTAATGATTATTATTAATGTAATTTTTTTATTAATTTCATAATATTTTTTTACTTTTATATATGTTTTTATATTTTTTTTACAAATTATTATTATGATTTTATAATTATCAGTAATATTAACAATTTATTAATAATAATGACTCATTAATAATTAATTATTATAAATTATTTAAATTAATACTACATTTCTAATAATTAATGTTTTTTACGAATTTTTAATAAGTCTTATAATTGTAATATTTTTTATATAGTATTACAAAAAATTATCTTAACTATTATTAACTATGATTTTAATAAATATTACATATTTTAATTTTTTATTATTCTTTCATAAAACCAATTTTTAACATTTTTAATATAGAAAAAACTTATAAATAATATTTAGCTAACATGTTTTATTTAAATTATTTTTCTCATCATTCTTAAAAAACACTCATTTCTATTTATTTCATACATTATATATATATATATATATCACATCATTAATCAAATCTATTTACATCAAATTATTTTATACACATTTTTTCAAACAAATTAACATATCAGATCTATATACATAGATATAAACATACATACATATTTAATATTTATTAATAATATTGCAAAAGTAATTATAATTATATTAAATTATGTAAATATTATTATTAATTATTTAAATTATTATTAATTTTTTAATAATTATTATAAATATGTATATCATGATTTCATAATTATTATAAATACATAAAATTTATACTGACTCTTTTTTAAACAAATATACATATCAAATCTATATATATATATAATAAATCTAAAAGGTTTTTTAAAAACATTTATATATATATATATATATTCATATGTAAATATATATTTATATATATAAATATATCAAAAATATTACAAGTTCTTTTCAACCTGATGTAACGCCCCGACCCTAAAATCCAGGAGCTGGTGTATTATTTTAATACATTGGCATGATTACAAGGAATAAAGTCTGGAAGAACCGATCAGTTTTGTAGTCTCGGAAACAAGATACATTCATAATTTCAACACTACAACTTGAAAAGAAAAACAACACTAATTTATTCCATTAGAAACATCCAAGCTTCCAAGATTATTCCTGGAAGTCACTCATAACTAACTTCTTCATATCCTGGGAAAATAAAACATGAGAAAGGGGTGACCTTAAATGCTCAGTAAGAGTAAGCAATACATTGAAAGATAACATAAACATTAGGCATGGTGAATAATTGAAAACACATGCCTTTGCAAATAATTAACATGAAAACTTTATGGAAGCAATATGAGCTGAAAAAATAATGCCATAATAAAACATAGTCATGGGTATTCTACTAGTCGAATAACCACATGAAATATCAATAGATAATCTCATAATGATGGAATTCATAATGTTTGACATCATAACCACAAAGTCAAGGCCTTGTCCCAAGACTACAAACAAGATTTTGTCAAGGCCTTGTGCCAAGACACTAGTTTGTCTCATGAGACCTACCAATGCATTGAGGAGCTATAGAGGGCTCCACTTGTCACTTACTAAGTCCAATTAATTCCTCATATGAAAAGTTTGAAACATAACATAAACATTCATATTAAAACTAGCATACGAAATGTTAATACTTTATCCACAACCCATGAATGGTATAAAAATAGCACATCTACGGTCAAACATAACTCATTCAACACAATATGAAAGATTATATTGTAACGGATTAACTTCAATCGAGAATAATGAAGGATATTGACATAGATGAAAATAATCATCAAAACTATTTGAGAGAAATATCCCCCTTTTTATTGAAAACATTTAAAAGTCACACTATTTTTCAAGAAGCCGTTTAAAATAGATTTTTGAATCAAAGTGTCCCATACCACTTTGAAACTTTTAAAAGTAATTTTAGTTTTAAAAAATTAATATAAATATAAATAAATCCTTAAAACCATTTTTAAAACATGGACATTAATGAGAAATATTTAGAATAATAAATCTTTAAAACATTTAAAATGATATTTTAGTTAGAGTTGCTAACCAAAAGAGAGACACTTGAATACAAATAATTGAGGTAATAAAAACTTTATAATATCATGAGAATAAAGGGATTCATGATATACTATGTCAAAGTACATTATATACTCCATATAAAAGTGAATTGGTGTATAACAACAAATAAGTCTCAATGGAATGTAAATTGAGATGAAATCTATTATAAAGACAATATCCTTAAGTTAAGGATAAATAAATGACATAATTATGTGTGAAAAATATAAATACACTCAATATGATTGAATATTCATTATAAATAAATTATAGGACATTCACACATATTTTTGTAAAAACAACACCAATGAATTGGATGTTTAACTTGATAAATGGAGATTGAGTTAAAATTACTCTTATCAAGTTCATATTGATAACTTTAGATTTTATCAATGGAGTGATTATGTGTATCAAAAGTATATCCACATAAAAGGGGGTTTAAATTACTACAAAAATAATAAATAGTGATTCCACACATAATCATGGAGTAAAATAATCAATGAAGTATGTGTAAAGCCTAATGAGTGGAAATTGAAATTTGAAATTCCGTTACCAATTTGGTAACTTATGAAACATACACCCCATGAAAGAAGTATCATAAAATAAAGATATAAGTACACCTACATTAAAGTATATTAAAAAAATAATACAATCAGGGGCAGTACATACTCCACACAAAAGTAAATAGTGGACAATATAGCATGAATCTCACGGGAATAAAAGTGAGATGAAAACCCCTTACTTCGTTGTAACAAATCGAGTCGTACGAAGAAAAGTTAATAACCACCAAATGAACCACAGAATACCATGAATATAAAGAGAATCGTGATAATATATATCAAATGTCAATACAAAATACACCACATGCAATAAATATGTGGCGAACAATGGAAATCTCAAAGAATTAAAAGTGAGATAAGAAACCCCTTACCTCAAGTACGACTTGTCTTGTATGTTCCTTATTCTTCCTGAATAATAAACATAAGTTAATTTCTATTTTATTAAGAACATTTTTCAAGTTTATTATTCCTTTTATATCACTTATTACCTTGCTATAACAATTATTTATTTATTTGAGTTCATAATAGATATTTTATCGATTGTCGGAACTTCAGTCAAAAATGAACTTGTTATAATTACTATTTTTCCATTTGGTCAAAAGTCCATTATCTCTAGAATGAGATATATTATATATCCAGTATATATATATATTTATAATAGTACATAACATTTGGAGATAAGAAATGAAATGTACAGTTCATGGAGATGGTAAGTCGTACATACGCATGAACACTACTTTCATTTCAATTTTGTATTTTAATGGAATTAAAACATAATGATACATAGGTATATTATAATTAAAGTATAATATCACATATAATGTCATTAATTCCATCTTTTATACGCCCCACATTAGGCATTAATGAGTCATATCATTTTGAGGGGGCGGTAGTTCGCACTTCCTCAAATGAAATAATCGTGTTTTACCCATAATGGAAACTATAAAATAATGATATAAATGGAAAATAAATAATAATAAAGAAAAAATAAACATAATATATATATCATATATAAATATAATTCCATCTTAATGTCCACCATGAGTGGCGGTAGGAGATAATCGAACAATCATCATTTCGTGAGGTGTTACTTTTTCATCCACAGAAAGAGTATGTTCTTCACCCATTAGATGGAGGTGTGTGTAAGTGTAGTTTGAATCCTTCTCATAAAGACATACTATTATATTGAGGATACTGTTGTTATTATAAAAAAAATTAATAAAAAGTTTTTAGGGGGTTTCAGAAGTAAAATAAAACAAAATAAAACAAAAGAATTTAATAGAAAGTATTACCTTTAATTTGGGTAACATTCTTTGGTTTGAACCAAAAGGACTTTTTGAAGTGTCTTCTGCCTAAGGTGAGGCTTCTATGGGGAAGAGGGAATCTTGAGAGATTATTTTGGTAGGGGTTGGATGAGACGAGGGTCTTGAGAGGTGTGTGGAATGGATTATAAGTGGTGTCATTTTATAAGGGGGAGGAGGGGTTCTTTAGGAAAGTGTGAAAATATTATTTTATTATATAGTGATATTCGGTTTATAAAGGTCCAAAACTAATTAAAGTCTAAGATAAGATGACTCATGGTTGAAATAAAATCATCCAATAAGAATTGGACAGGTTTTGGAAATTATTGTAATATTAATAATCATATATATTTAAATCATTTATTAATCGGGTAAATACTACATCATTATTGTGTCATAAATAATTTAATTTATTTGATGTCTAAAAATTATAAAAAAAATACCATAATGTAGGAAATATTTTTATATTTCCAATGATTATTTATAGTTGAAAATATGACTTATATTACCCCATGAAAAAATTGATATACTAAAAGATATTTGTTAATATCATTTTTGTCTTTACTTTAAGTTAATTAAAATAAATTGTCATTATCATTCTTAAGTGGCTCCATGGGGTCCCAAAATTTACCCAAGGATGCCCATGCTCGGCCATGACTCATACAATAAGTTTAGGACAAGTGTTAAGGTAATTTTGTATTATTATAATATTCCTTTCACCGTGAATTACCCTATTTACCTTTAACCGCGGTAAATAAAAGTCAAAAGTTACTATTCAGCAAAAATTATATTCATCTTATTGAACCAAATTTTAATTAAAAATAACAACCATGTATCTCGGATTTTCGAAATTCAATTCACAAAAGCGGTAAAATTTAATTAAAATGAAAATGTCGGATTTTTAACTACTACTTAGTGGTTTCACTATTCATCAAAAATTGAAGTTTTTCATAAAAATACCAAAAATTCAGCCTAATCTATATTTGATATTCCGAATTCAAAAATTATGTCTATTTTACCAAATTCTAAACTTAGAATTGGTATTAATTAATTTAAAATTAATTCCCATTGTCAAAACAAATAGTGTGTTTTTAAGAAACAATAACTTCCAAAAGATTGACACTTGTTTATGTATAATTTCAAAGTGAAATTAATTTCAATGACCAAAATTGGATTAAAGGGTAAAAATATAATCTAATTACACTTCAAAACCAATTTAAAATATAATATAACCATATAAATAAATTATATTAAAAGGTAGTTTTGAATTAAAATACATTATTTCCCACTATTCATAAAAAATGAATATTATTATAAAATTACAAAAAAAATTACCCAAAGTAAATTTTGATGTCCTGATTCTAAAGAATAATTTTATTTTGTCAAATGAAACATATAAAAGTGACCAAACTAGAATTAAAGAAGGTCTGTTATTTAAAGGCGGTTAATCAACCCTTTAAAGTAAATTATGTTTAAAATTAGATTCATTCACATTTTAAGACTCCAACTTTTATTGGATAAATGTAAAAACATTTAACAAACATATAAAATCATTTTTTAATTGGTTCTATTCATTCCCTCCATTACAATGGCTATGTGTTAACTACCATTTAAAATAATATTATTATATTATTAGTGTGCAACGTAAGATTTCAAAGAAACCCATTGTTGCGTATCGGGTATACCATCGAACATAGTGTCTCCTTTAAAATAGAATTAATATTTAGTTCACTAATATTAATAAATATGAAAAATTCCATGTTCTTTATTTACCTAGGATGTTACACCTGATACATATACATATATATAAATGCACTTGTTATATATATATATATATATATATTAAAAAATTTACACATTTTTTTAAAAAGTTTATATTTTTATATTCATAAGATATTATTTATATCTATGAATATATTAAAATATTTCTTAATTGATATAAATATATCAAATATATTTTGATAGTTTTTTAAAACCAATATTCATATCTAATTTATATATAATTGCACATTTTCATTGATTTAATAATTTTTAGATATAAAAATATATAAAATCGCACATGTTTATATATACACGCAGATATATATATATATATATATATATATATAATCACACATGTTAATGAAATCACATTTGTTTATGTACACATATGTTTAAATTGATATTTATAAAATTGCACATGTTCATAGATTTTTTAAAAAAATAGAAAAATAACTACAAATCAATTAAAATAATAATAAAAACAACTACAAATAAAAGGGTCACATAATTCAGACATGATAATCAGATAAACATGAAAATACTGAAGCATATTAACATGAAAATATTAAACATAGGGTTTTTTAAAATACAAATCAAAAGGTTGTATAGGTCAGACATCATAAATAGATAAGCATGCAAATATTGAACCAGATTAACATGAAAATATTGACTAAAAAATAAGCAATACAAAATATCAAATCAGGCATGATAAAGAGATAAAATATTAAACCTAAAGTTTTTCAAAATGAAAAAAATGTAATAAAAGGTATAAAACTCAGAAATAATAAAAATGAATAGTATATAAACTCGTAAAACAGAGAGGTGAACCCAGATCTATTGAAAATGGTTGAAATGGAGTATGATGACATGGAATAGAGGTTGGGTGGTCTAGGGAGCAGTTTAGCAATGCGGCAGTGAAGTGGTGCGGTGGTGTGGTGCTGCAACGTCGTAGTGCGTAGCAGTACAATGGTGCAGCGGAGTAGAGAGGTGGCTCAGGCAGCGGCACAATGTGGAGAAGGGAGGAGTCGGCACTGTGTTGAAGGGGAGGAATAATAAGGAAAGAGGAGGAGGAAGAAAGGGAGGTCACATGGGGTTGAATTGATTTATTTGTTGTGACATAATTAATTCTATCACAAATAGTCTGGTAGTAAAAAGTATTTGAGACGAATAATTAATTTCATTACCAATATGTCTGAGTTGAGGGGAATTTGTAATGGTCTACCCATTCTATCAAAAATGAACTTCACAATTGATTTTGGACCTAGGTGGTAGGATTTCCACCAAAACTATTTGCGATAGAATGTTTTTTACCATCGCAAATAGTTATTATTTGCGATGGACTGATCCTTCTATCACAAATAGTCTGTGTCATGGGGTTATTTGTGACGGGTCATTTATCTATCGTAAATGACACTCTCAAATAGTTAATTTTCTATTAATGGTATATAATGACTCTAAAAAGTCACAAGTATTTAATTCTTAATATAAAATAATTTATAAAAAAAAGCACCACTGATACACCTTCCCTCTCAGTGGTGTACTGACTGATTTGGGTACTTCAAAATCCTTTAAATTTTTATTTCATTATTCACCTTTCATTTTTCTAAGAAACAAATTATCAAATTCCACAAGATTAGTGTTAACTTATTATTTAATAGTTGATAACTTATAAACATGGAATTCCTGTGGTAAAATACATGTACTTATGGATTAATGATAACTCCAAATATATTATCCTTCAATGGTGAGCGGAAAAATTCATTTAAGTCAATTCATTGGTGCACATGAATAATAATAATAATAATAATCTAATTAATATTATTGAATGTAAAATGTAGAAATGATTTGAATTATATTGGAATCATGGTAAATCTATTGATTAATCAGTATTTTAGTTCTCTCATTTTTTCTTGTGTATTTAAATTTAGCAAGGTAATCATATTCATCTTGAATTCATTTGAAGAATCTTCCCAAGAGTGTAAATATGACAACCCTTGTCTTTCTTACACTTTATTTCATGATTTAATACATAAAGGTACACATAAAACAATCTCATATGTTCTTGAAGCCTAGTGTCTTAAGTAATTAGGTACATAACACATCAAATTGATACATGGGTACAATAACAACATTGAAAACTTCAATAACATGATTCTAACATTACATAGATTTTAAAACGGCATGGGATAACCCGGGGATATACATAATAAAAGAGTTCTCTATAAAGGAAAGTAATGGAATAAAAAAATAATAACATGATGAAATTATTACATGTTTTTCAATAGGAATTTCAATGAGACATAATAGGTGTGAGAATCATTATCATAAACAATGAGGGATGATATAACATGATAGCCTAAAGGAAACATTGTAATATGGAAACAACAATAAACAAGACATCATAAAAATTGGTGAAGGATAAGTGAAATTATATCATAACATGGTGGGAAAACACCCATCATGGATTTGGTTTACACTCTAATCACATACATGAAGTCTCATAAGACTACAACATTACCCAGTTGATGAGAGTTCTATATAATTTTGGGTGCACCCAGGGATTTCATATCATGTACATGCATAATTGTTCCACATAGATCATTCAACATATGATCATATTTTATCACATTTAACCCCATAATTAATGAGTGTGGTATAAATACATATAAGTCCCCAATAAAATAATTCTATGTATGTTAGGTGAATACACTTTAGTGGAAATGGTGATGGTATTCATAATATGAAGGTTTGGAAAGGAAAAATCATGGGATAATTTTGACGACATAACAAGGGTATATAATGAATCATGGGGGGGATTAATGAGAGTGAAAAAGTTATATCATAACTTTAAAATCATAAATAAATTAAGAGTAATATTTAAGAATATAATCCAACCTGATAAAATGAGAATTAATAGTTATAAGACAAAAAAAGGTTCTTGAATAAAATTTTGGCATGGAAAAATCACAAGATAGTTTCGGCGGCATATCGGGTGTACATAATGAATCATGAATGGGTTTGATGAGATTAAAAGGGTTATATAATCACTTTTAAATCATAATTAAAGTAATATGTATGTGTAAATTCATATCCCATCAATAGTAATTAGAAGACAAAACATATTACATAAATAAAGGGCATGTATAAAGAGAATAATGAGAGGATCCCTTAAGTTGAGAAGGTGATTCCAAAGGATTGGGAGGAGCTTCTTGAGATCTTGGTGGAACCTTGGTAGAGATATATAGAGTAATTTTATGAGTATGTTCTTAATAAAAGTTTTTTAGTGAATATAAAATGTATCTTGGGTGTGTTTATATTGGAAAAGAGAGGGGACTTCTTTAATATTTTCCAAATTTTGGTTTTGGACACTATACAATAAAGTAATAAAAACCACAATCCCTACCATGGTTATTTCCCATGTTTTTTTAAATATGATTGGTTTCATTATTTTATAAGTCCGCTAACAGACCACATTAAAATAATACCCTTGGTGATGTGGAGGTGATTCATGTTTACAAAGAATTTATTTTAAAATATTAAAATATAATATAGGTTTTGAAGGATTCATAAAGGGTTTATAAATTTAAACAAATAACCTCAAAAATACATTATTTTAAAGGATAAATACATATTTGCACATGGAAATATTTTATGGAACATATTACATCACTTTTTGCTCATTATTATTTCATAATAGATACAGTATATTAATAGCAAATTTAATGTTTTTAGGAAAAATCAATTATCCCATAAAACTATAAAAAACTCAAAATTAGATAATTTCAACATTTTGATTCGAAAAATAAAATTTAAATTATTTCAATAATTCTACAAATATTATAAATTACATTTTTAAATTAACATCCTCATTTATTGAAAAAAATACTAGTTTTTTGACAATAATAGTTTTATGACCCTTATAAAAAAAATTCACTTCATAAGATTATACTATCAGTTTTATTTAATATATAATATTTAATAAAAATATTTTATTAAAATATTATTTATTTCAAAAAATCATGAATTAATCAATACGAATGTCTTAATTGAAATTGCATATTACACAAAAATACAATTTGGGTTAAATCGTATCAAAATAATTTATTTAATCATTTATAAATTAAAAATAATAAGTAATTATATAATAATTATTTTATTGAAAATAATATATATATATATATTCATACTATTAGGGTCGATATACATAGCCCTTTGTTACACCAGTGAATGCTCTATTTGTATGGTGTGCAATGGTAAGATTTTCTTACGGTAGTTCGGTAAACATGGTTTGGGTTGTAATATTGATGAGCTTAAACTTATCCCATAAATGGTTTAACTCATGATTTAGTTATTGGATCTTGGATATGGCTTGGTAAAGGTAAAGGAACAGTGATTCTATCTCCATTGGAAGTTCTAATAAATGGGATTTATAGGGTACGATCCTACTGGTCGAGGTCATCGATTCTTTTGTCTGTGTCAAAAGGAATTTCACATAACCCTTAATATATATTAATCATATGATCACTGTTAAATGGATATATTATCAATAGTCATGACTCTTAATGGTAATTTTAATCTAATAGGATATAATGCATAATTGTACAATATAACCAACATAGTGCATGTGTTTTTTATAATCTCATTAAATAATAGGGAACTTAATTCAATCAAAAAGATAATTTTCTTTATAAAATTTTCGGTTATTACATTATTACCCCTTCATAAATTTTTCCCTAAAAATTTTCATTTCATATAATAAAACAGATGAGGTTCCTTTTTTTCATCACCTCTTCCAGTCCCCAAATCTCTTCCTCCAAGACGTGGCTATATAATAACACTTTGACCAGGTGAGTTTTATTATTTCATAGAACTTTTTCTGTATGATATAATATCTTCATTGACTACAACTCATAATAAAGATATTTTTATAATGGTTCCACCTCTAGATTCAATACATGTTATGGATCCATTATGTGCTTTCTCAAGTGGGATACATAGAACACATCTTGTACTTGATATAGGTTAGGTGGGAGTGCTAGTTGATAGGCCACCGTTCCAATGTTATCAAGGATCTAAAAGAGGATATTGAATCTAGGAATAATCTTTCCCTTCCTTACAAACCATAATAATTTCTACCATGGTGATATATAAATGAACACTTTATCACTAACCTCAAACTTCAAGTCTCGTTGATGATTTTCTGTATAGTTTTTCTATCAAATTTGTGAGGATTTCATGTGAAAAAATATATTTTTACCCTTTTGTCATATATTCGATAAGATTAAGTCACATTATCTTTTTAACTCAAAATTCATCCCAAAAAGTTAGAGTCTAACACCTCTTCCCATATAGAACCTTATAAGGTTTCATTTGAATGAAAAAATAGAAACTATTGTTACTTGAGAACTCCACTAGGGGAAGGTGTTGATCCCAAAATCACTAAAAATATATTTAACAAGATTTCATCATATATTCTAGTGTTTGAATAGTTCTTTACTAATAAACATCTATCTAAGGGGGATAAAAATGTTGAATATCAGTTCTATATTCAATGCATGTTGAAGGATTCCCCAAACTTGAGGTAAACCTCAGATCTCAATCAGATACATCAGAGATTAGAACTCTAGGAAATCTTACAAATAATTTTATGTATATCTTGTTGAGTTTTTCAAGAGAAAATTCTTTATTGTTATCAATAAAATGTGCTAACTTGGTAGGTAAATCAACTACCACCCATATGGCATTATTTTCTTTTGGTGTCCAGGGGTGCCCTATGATGAAATCCATATATATTTTTTCCCATTTCCATACTCGTATGGTAAATGTTTTCATCATACCCTTATACTTATTTTCTTTCACTTTTACTTGTTGGAATACCATGCATAAAGATAAAAACGCCACAATATCTCTCCTTATGTCATCCAATTATAAATTGTTTTCAAATATATATACATCTTAGTGCTTCATGGTTGAAGAGAGAATAATGAGCTATACACATAATTCAGAAGTTAAATCTTCAATTATGGTTTTGATGCGACACATATCTTGGTTACAAACCTGAAAAATCTATCTTCAGGAAATCTGAACACTGGAATATTTTGTACCTTCTTCTGTAGAACCTCATCATCTTTCTACGACTCCTTAATTCTATCAATAATAAATTGTTGAGAAGTTATTTGAGAATGGTATGATTATGATTATTTTATTATTCTCATTTATATCCTTTGTATGTCCTAGAATATAGGATCCCTTATGATCCTCATCAAGGATAGAGTTGTAGGATCCTTTCTACTCAAAGCATCTACCACGTTTTTTTCTTTCCCATGATGGTAATGGATTGAATAATAATAATCCTTGATCATCTCTAACAACCTACATTGGTTCATATTAATCTCTTTTTATGTAAATATATACTTGAGGATTTTATGGTCTCTATATATGTCACAATTATCCCCATAGAGATAATGTTTCCAAATATTCAATGTGGATATCATTACAGAGAATTCCAGATCTTGAGTTGGGTATTTCTTCTAATGGATCATTAGTTGGTGGGATGCATAGGATATCACTTTTTCATTTTACATGAGTACACAACCAAATCCATTTTAGATGCATCATTATACATCCCAAATCCTCCTATATTGGTGGGTAATGTGACTATAGGTACAATTATTAGGCTCTTCTTTAGCTCTTTAAAACTTTTGTCACATTCATCATTCTAGAAAAACTTGACTTCTTTTTTAGTTATCTTGTTTAGAGTACTTGAAGATCATGAGAAGTTTCTCCAAAATTGATGATAATACAATGTTAATCCAATAAAAATAATTATTTATGTCATAGTGATTGGTTGAGGCTATAGCTACCCTTGCATTTTACATATAACATTACATGATTTTAAGCATAATTATACATCAAATTAACAGCCAAGGATCATAAAGTCTAGTGTCTTTGAAGACCAAGTACATAAAACTGAAAACATGGAACTAAATGAAACAATTGTTTTTTTAATATTCAAATTGAGATCCTAACTTCAATTTTTCTCAAAAATATGCATAGGTTACCCTGGGGAACACATAAACAAATGGATGAGCTAAATATTTTAATAAGGGAATAACCATAAGAACAAAGCATTAGCACATGGGATAGAAGGTATGATATGATGATATAAAAAGGCATGTAACATACGAAATCTAACATATAAAAATGGAATAATAAAAATATGAATTCATATTAATATTTAAGCAACATAAAATGTGTCTCTAGCATGATTCAAGTCTAACAACCAAGAAAGTTTTACATGGTAGCACAAGCTTAGGCTAACCGCCAAGACTGTCGCGCATGGTTGTACAAGCCAAGGCTAACCGCCAAGACTGTCACACATAATGTCTCATGAGAATCAATTTTACCCAATTCATTAGAGTGATATATTATTGAACCCATATTAATAATCATGAATATTTTTTCCACATAAATAATCATACATAATCAATAAACATAAGGGTTACCCATGGAAAGAATAGGGTATAACAATCATGTCATAAAGTATAACAAATGGTCATACCATAAAAGTGTCCATGAAATAAAGGAACTAAAATATACATGGAAATTAATATAGGAAAATATACATGTATCATGGAAAGTGGTTTCAAGTATAAGTGACCACATGTAAGAAAAGTATTTAAGAAATTTTAGCATTAAAACATTTTTGTGCGATTTTAAGGAAAATACTATAGAGCCTTTCAAATAGAAGGGGGTAGAATCCGTTATATACAACCAGAAGATAACAAAGAAGGTTTTCATAATAAAAATTATGATTTTATAAAGATAGTTTATGCTTAAAATAGAAGATATATTTAACTTGAAATCAGGTTAGAATTTGGGAAGTTCCCTCAAAACAGGTTTACTTATCGGGACATATTGAGGAGGGGATCGCTTAAAAACATGTATATCCATGAAATATAATGATGAAATGGTCTTGATAAATTATTTTGTTACTTGTAAAAATAATTTAATATATTTACATAAAAATATAATATAACTTCCTTTTGGTAAAAGAGAGATAAGGCAACCTGAAGTAACAAAGGAGGTTCGGGTAGAATCTCTTACGGATTATCGGCATGGAATCAGGTGTACTTAAGAGGGATTAATGTGAGACAGAAAGGGGTTTATAATCACTTATAAATCATAAGAAAATTATTTTGGAGGTTTTAAATCATACCCCATCATTAGTTATTACACATAAAAGGTTATTACATAGAGGTCATTCTTTAATAAAAGTGAAATAAAGAGGATCCCTTACCTTAAATTCGATGGTGTTCTCCACATGATATTAATGACCTAAATAATAAAATTAGGTTCATTAATTAATAATTATAGAAAATATTTTATATGTAAAATATTTATTATAACCTTTTTAAGTTTGTTCATGAATTGTTTGATGGGTTAAGTGGTTCAATTTCATTGTTCAAGTCCATTTGTTTTCATGGATTTTATGATTGGTTTACTTATTTTCATGAACGGGGAATCATGTAAAATGGGGATGGTTGTACAGAATTAGAGTTGTATTTTATTATTAAAAATAAATAAGGTTACATGGTTTTAAATTTAATTTTGTTATTTGGCTTGAAGGTGAATCACGATATAAAACATTAATGATAAACACTTGGAATAATTTGGCGATTTTTCTCTTAATTGACTCGTTTTGTATTATTATTTTATATCATGTGAGAAAAAGTATTTTAGAAAAACACATAAGATAAAATACATATTTAAGATTTTGGTTTAACCATAGAAATTTATTCATGACCAAAATTGAATATGGTAATATAAAATGATAACTTTTCATCCTTGAATGTTATAAATTTACACATCTTAGATGGTTTTTTCATTTCCTTGGTATAAAAGGGGGGAATAGGGAAATGATAAAGAATTATTCCATTATCATAAAAAAATTATGTAAATTTATGGTAATGTATTTTTCATAACATTTGGATGAGGTTAGGTTAGGAAAAAAAATAGAACAAAGGAACATGAAAAGAAAATGAAAGAAAAGAAAACAGGAATCTACCACTTGATTCAATCTTCCTTAAGAGCCTCTTAAGGGGAAATTATTTGGTCTTTTCAAGAGACCGAAGGCTTATGGACATGGGTAAGGATCTTGGGGAGATATATTGGCTTAATTTATGGAAGGAAAAAAGACTTGATAGGAGTGAAGAGAAGGGTGAAGTGTGGGTGGTTTTTATAGTGTAGGGGAGGAGTGTTTTCTTAATATTATAATCATTAGTTTATTATTTTTTTATAAGACAAGAAATATAATGATTATTGTGGAAAAAATGGTAATATTTACATGTGAGTTAGAACCAATTGGGATTACATCATCAGAACATCATCCATGACTCTATAAATCATGTATTGAGCATAATTTGAAAATTATTGTATTTTACTATTCATCAAAAAATCAAGTATTTTAGAAAAAATCCCAAAAATTCACCCTAACCATTTTTAAATGTTTAGACTCTAAAAATGAACTCTATGTTTAAAAATTAAGTTTCTAAACAAAATTAACTTGATTTTTAATTAAGATCATAATTTTCTTGAAAAATATAGATTACAAAACTATAACCGACTGTATAATGCTTTCAAAAATTACATAAGGTCTTATAAAATTATCTTAAAATAATAAGACATAAAATTGTTAATTTATAAACACCTTTTAGGAAAATAAATTTTATTTTAAATTAATTAATTAATTGTAATTAACTATTTATGATTTACAAAATTAAAAATACTTTTACTATGATCATATTATCACTTATAAGATGCCTAAATATTATTTATACATTCATGGGTGAGGTTATGATTATTTTGGATGATTTACTATTCGTAACGGTCATATTATTATTCATGAGGATATGTTACTTTTCATAAGGGTAGGTTCCTATTCACCAAAAAATGATTTTTTCTTTTCAGAATCTAAATATCTTACTGATCACAACTCTATATGTTATATTTTTGAAATTTTAAACACAGAAGTATCAAAATTATGTTTAAAGGTCACATAGTACTTAGTAGTTCATTATGTTATGATTTTATGTGATTATATGACATATTTATAAGAATTTAATTTCCATTAATAAAACATTGGGTCGTTACATTATTCCCCCTTATGAAATTTTTTCCTCGAAATTTTGTTTTACAATTTAAGCCATAAATAGGTGAGAGTACTTTTCCTTTATAGCCTCCTCAAGTCCCCATGTTGCCACTTCGTACTTACGATTCTTCCACAGTACTTTAACCAGGTGAGTAGTCTTGTTATGTAGAACATTATCTCTACAATCCAAGATCTTCACTGGCTTCTCCTCGTAAGAAAGATCATCCTCTAACTATACCACCTCTGAAGAGAGTACATGTGAAGTATATGGTATGTACTTCTTTAAGAGGGATACATGAAAGTCATCATGTACTTTGGGCATGGTAGGTGGGATTGAAAGTCGATAGGCCACAGTTCCGACTTCATCAAGGATCTCAAAGGGGTCGATGTATCTAGGACTTAACTTTTCTTTCCTCCCAAACCTCATTACCTTCTTCCATTGAGATATGCATAGAAATACCACGTCTCCATCTTTTAACTCAATGTTTCATCAATAATTGTTTGCATAACTCTTTTGTTGACTTTGGGTTTCCTTGATGTGCTGCTGAATGGTTTTCACATTCTCCACCATTTATTCGACCATTTAGGTCTTAGTATCTTATTCTCACCAACATCATCCCAACACGCTGGTGTTCTACAACTTTCCCCATAAAGGGCTTCATATGGATCCATTTGGATGCTCGAGTGGAAACTGTTATTGTAGAATAATTCAACTAGTAGAGGATGTTGGTCCCATCCTAATTAGAATTCCATAGAACGTGATCTCGATATATAATCCAGTTTCTGAATAGTCCACTTAGATTGGCCATCAGTTTTAGGATGATAGGCCGTACTGAAGTTCAGTTCAGTGCTTAGAGCATGTTGGATACTTTTCCATAACTTCAAGGTGAATCTCGAATCTCGATCAGATACAATAGATAGTGGTACTCCACATAGTCTTACCATGTCTTTGATATATATTCATGCAATTTGATCCAATTATAATTCCTTTATAATCACAATAAAGTGAGTTTTCTTTGTAAGAAAATCCATAATGACCCATATAGCATTGTTTCCTCTGGATGTCCTTGGAGGTCCAGTGAAAAAGTCCATGGGGATGTTCTCGCACTTCCATGTTGATATGGGTAGTGGTTGTATCATCCCCTTAGACTTTTGTCTTAAAGACTTCACTTGTTGACATGCTAGGCACTTTGAGGCATATTCAACAATCTCCTTCTTCATATTGTCCCATCAAAAGTTCTCTTACAGATCTTGATACATCTTTGTGCTACCTTGTTGGATGGAGAAGGTTGATCTATATGCGTCATTCAGAATATCATTATTTATCTATGAATCATATGGTACACATAATCGTGACCCAAATCATACAACTCATTCTTCATCAATTATAAAATCAAAGAATTCCCCATTTCTAGTGGATTCCACCCTTTTTTAAATTTACACATCCTTTCTTTGAGCATCATTTTTTTCTCTATAAGGGATAGTTGAGAAATAATTTGAGAAAGGAATGATTATGTTCCTCTATTAATGATTCCCATGTCCATCCTTTTCAAATCTAATAATATTGGATCCTTTTCAATTCTCATTATTGATAAAGATGTAGGATCCTTTCTACTTAGAGCATCTGCCACCTTATTTGCCTTACCAGGATGGTAGTGGATTGAGAAGTCATAATCTTTGATGAGCTCTATCCATATTTTCTGGTGCATATTATGATCGTTTTGTGTGAATATATATTTGGGACTCTTATGATCAGTATATATCTCACACTTCTCCCCATGGAGATAATGTCTCCATATTTTTAACACAAAGATCACAGCCGCCAACTGTAGATCATGCGTTGTATAGTTTTTCTCATTAATTTTCAACTACCTTGAGGCATAGGCTATCAATTTATCATTTTTCATTAGTACACAGCCAAGTCCTTCCTTTGAATCATTCTTGTGTACCAAAAAGAGTTCTCTACAAGACAAGAGGGTGAGTACTGGTGCAGTGATAAGACTCTTTTCCAACTCCTTAATGAAGTCTTCACATTCTTGATTCTAGAGAAACTTTACTCCCTTCCATGTCAGCTTCGTCATTGTATTTTAAAATCATGAAAATATCTTCAAAAATCATTTATAATACCCGACTTGACCCGGAAAATATGGATATTTGTTATAGATGTTGGCATGGGCCACTCTTCAATCGTCTTTTTCTTAGAAGGGTCCACAAATATCCCTTTTCTGGCGATACATTCCCCAAGAATGATACTTTCTCTATCCAGAACTCACATTTTTTGTACTTTTTATACTAATACTCTCTTTGCAATGTCTTTAACACAATATTAAAATTCTCCTCATGTTCTTACTTTCTCTTGGAGTATATCATAATATCATCGATAAAGACTACCACAAATTTTTCAAGGTAATATCTAAAGAATATATTCATTAAATATATGAAAATTGTTGGAGAATTAGTGAGTCCTAAGGGAATCACTATGAAATCATAGTGTCCATACCTCATTTTAAAGGTATTATTGGGAATTTCTTCCTTACTCACCCTTAATTTGTGATATCCCAGCCGAAGGTCCACCATAGAGAAATTACTATTCCCACAAAGCTGATCAAACAAGTTAACTATTTGTTGTAGGGGATACTTGTTCTTTATCATGATTTTATTGAACTCATGATAATCAATGCATATGAGAATTGATCCATCCTTCTTGAAGAAGAGGATTGGCCCACCCCATAATGAAGCTATTAGGAGTATAAAACCCTTCTCCAAATTCTTTTGTAGATGCTTGTTCATCACTTCCAGCTCTACGGTGGTCATTCTATATGGTTTCTTTGATATATGCAGAGATCCAGGAATAAGTTCAATTGATAACCCAACCTATCGACCAAAAGGAAGACCAGATAACTCTTCAGGGAATACATCAGTGTAATCCCTAATGATGGGCATGTCTTCGAGCATGATTCTCTCCTTTGTCTCAATCATTTGAGATAGAAATGCTTTCTCATAAGGAATTAATATCCACACTTGAGACAATGTTTCTAAAAGAGATTCATCTTCTTCCATACACTTGTAATGAATTGGAGGATTCTTTGGGATGTGAAGAGTGATATCCCTCTCCCGACATTTGATGTTGGCTTTGTATAAATAGAGTCGATCCATGGCCAAGATAGTTTTTAACTTCACTAAAGGAAGTATGATGAGATTTTCTAGGAGGTTCAGTCTAAAAAAGTTAACCAGAGAGAAGTTATAAACCATGGATGCAATAATTTCCCTATTCACTATTCTCACATATAACTTATCCACCAAATTTGGAGGTGGTGTTTGAATAATTCTACTAAACATGAAAGATATGAAAGAATGCGTAGAACCAGAATCAAATAGTACGTTTGCTCTTCTTGAATGAATAACTAGAGTACCTGTCACCACATCATTGTTTGGATCCACCTCTGCTACAGTGATAGCATAAGGCCTTCCTTGTTTCCTTGGAGGTTTTTTTATTTCCTTCGATAACCCTCAGCTTAGGGAAATTGTTCACATAATTCCCATACTCCTTACAATTGTAACACTACACTATAGGATGAGTGTTGATCTGAACCTTCCATTCTTCTTCCACATTAGCAGGATTCTTCATATCCCATCGACAATTTATAGCCTGATGTCCCAACTTTCTACATTTGAAGAAATTCCTGGTTCCTTTTAGTTGGCTCCCATGATTCTTCTTCCCACAATTTTTACACATGGGATTATTGGGATTCTTTCCATCATGGAATTTATTTGTGGGACCTCCCAAATTAGTTTCCATTTTCCACTTCTTATAATCAAGCCCATAATACCACTGAAAGTCTCTGATATCCATTTCAACCTTGAGGGCACAATGGACAATCTCCTCATAACTATCAAATTCTCAAATTGCCAACACTTTTCGTAGACCCAGATTTAGTCCGCTAAAGAAGCAATCCACCTTGATTTTGGTGTTTAAGAAAAATCCATGGGCTTACCTTGTAAGCCTTGTGATGTTTTCTTCATACACCCCAATGGACTCATCTTCATTCAGCTTGAGTTAGAAGAACTCTATTTCCATCTTGAGATGGAGGGTTCGGGGTAAATATTTATTGAAAAACATTCTCTTGAATTACTCCCAATCCAAGGAACCAATCTCGTCCTAGGGCTTCATATTCTTGATCAATGTCCACCACTGATCAACTTCCCCATCAAAACGACAGACCTCCAGTATGACTTTCTCTTCTTCTAAGAATTAGAGGATATAAAATATCTTTTCAACATAATTAATTCACTGTTCTGCGAGGAGGGGATCAGATGATCCACTAAACATGAGAGGACTTTTTCATATAAAGGATTCAATTGGAACTTTCTATTTCCTTGGAGTAGGAGGGTGTTCCACATGATTCATGTTATTATTCATAACTTGAGCCAGCTGAGAAAGTACTGTTATGAAGTCTTGATCACCTGTTCTCATCATATCAGGCATATCATTAGGGAATTATTCACATTCCCTATCACATTGATTGTTGTCATGTGTTCTTCCATTTCCATATATTAACTAAGAAAAATAATGTACAATTAGAGTGCTTAAATACTTAGTTATTAATAATAAAAAGGAAACTTTGAAAATAAAAGGATAAACTTGTAAATAGGAAGTATATCCAAACGTTTGATTCTATAGGTTTAAATATAAGTTATCCTTGATCTATTTCTTATATTTTATTCTTATGGGATATTTTTTTATTCCCTTAATATTTTTTTGTACTAATATCATTAATTTACCCAAGCATGTCCCTCAATAGTGTCAAACCAAGAGTGTAGCCAGCCCCATTTTCATATACCAGTTCTTGTTTGGGTCTATCTCAAAACGGTGTTTTTGGGGTTTTACCCCTAGATACATCTATGATAGATCCACCTATACCTATTTTTATCCATATAGGTATGTATTTTCTTGATACAACACTTACTCTATATTTACCAAAATTTAGGGGTGTTTTCTTATACTTAGTCTCATCCTTAAGGTTCTTACTAAAGTTCTCTATTCCTAATCTCAAAAAATAACTATACCATCCTCTCATACCAACTATAGTTACCCTAGACTATTACATAAAACATTAAATTATTTTAAGCATAATTATACATCAGAGTACAGGTCAAGGATTGTAAATTCTAGTGTCATTGAAGACTAGGTACTTAAAACAGAAAACATGGAAATAAATAAAATATTTGTTTATTTAACCTCAAAATTGAGATCCTAACTTCCATTGTGATCAAAAATCTATATAGGGTACCCTGGGGAACACATGATCAAAGGGATGAGCTAAATATCACAGTAAAGGAATAACCATAAGAACAACGCATTAGCACATGGGATAGAAGGCATGACATGATGATATAAAAAGGAATGTAACACATGGAATCATAACATATAAACATGGGATCATAAAAACATGAATTCATAGTAATGTGGAAGAAACATAAAACATGTATTTAGCATGAGTCAAGGATAACTTCTAATATCGTTTCACATGGTAGCACAAACCAAGGATAACCGCCAAGAACGTCGCACATGGTAGCACAAGCCAAGGCTAACCGCCAAGACCGTCACACATAACATATCATGAGACTCAACTTTACCCAATTCATTAGAGAACTATCTTGGTGCACCCATATTAACTTTAATTAATATTTTTTTCACATACATAATCAATAAACATAAGGGTAACCCATATATATAATTTGTTACCACAATCATGTCATAAAGCATAAAAAATGGTCGTACCATAAAAGTTTCCATGAAAGAAATTTTAAAATAGAAATTTTAAAATAGGAATGTATCATGGTAAGTTTTTTCAAGTATATGTGACCACATGTAATAAATTAATTAAGAAATTTTAGCATTAAAACATTTTTGTGTGGTTTTAAGAAAAATACTATAGAGTCTTTAAAATAGAAAAGGGAACAATACTTTATATAAAACCAAAAGTGAACCAATAAGGTTTTCATAATAAAAATTATGATTTTATAAAGGTAATTTTCGATTAAAATATAAGATATAGTGCACTTGAAATTGGGTAGGAATTCCGAAAGTTCCCTCAAAATAGGTTTTCTTATCGGGATATATTGAGGATGGAATCACTTAAAAACATGTATATACCTGAAAGAGAATGATAAATGGGTATTGATAAATGATTTTGGTACATGTACATATAATTTTTGATATTCACATAAAAATATAACATAACTTAATTTTGGTAAAATAAATATAAGGCAACCCAAAGGAACAAAGGAGGTTTGGGTAGTATCCCTTATGAATTAGCGGCACAGTATCAGGTGTACTTAAGAGGGATTAATGAGAGAAATGGGTTTATCATAACTTATAAATTATTAATTAATTATGGGGGATGTGAGAAATCATATCCCATAATTATGGATTACATATAAAAGGTCATAACATAGAGGTCATTCTTGAATAAAAGTAAAATAGAAAGGATCCCATACCTTAAATCTGATGGTGTTCTCCACTTGATATTAATGACCTGAATAATCAAATTAGGTTCATTAATTAATAATTTCATAACCAATTGTATATTTAAAATAAATATTATAACCTTATTAAGTTTATTGATGACCTTTTTGATGGGTTAAGTGGTTCAATTTCATTATTTGGGCCCATTTTTTTCTTGGTTTTTACGATTGGTTTACTTATTTTCATGAACGGAGAATCATATAAAATGGGGATGGTTGTCCAGAATTGGAGTTCTGTTTTATTGTTTAACATCCATAAGGTTAAATGGTTGTAAATTTAATTTGGTTACTTAGATTTAAGGTGAATCATGATATAAAACATTAATGATAAACACTTGGTTTAATTTGGTGATTTTTCTCCTAATTAACTTGTTTTGTATTATTATCATACATCCTATGTGAAAAAGGATTGCATAACTACACATAAGATAAAATAAATCTTTAAGATTCTGGTTCAACCATAAAAATTATTTAATTATCATAATTTAATATTATAATAGAAATTGATAACCCGTCGTCCCTGAATGTGATAAATTAACACATCTTAGACAGTGTTTACATTTATTTGGTATAAAAGGATGGAAAGAGGATATGATAAAGAATTATCCCATTAGAATAACAGAATTCTTGTAAATTTATGTTATTGGATTTTTCATACCATTTGGATGAGTATATGTTAGGAAAGAAAATAGAACAAAGGAACATGAAAATAAAATGATTGAAAAGGAAAGAGGAATTTACCTCTTGATTCAATCTTCCTTGAGAGCCTCTTAAGGAGAGAGTATTTGGTATTTTGAGAAGAACAAAGGATTCTAGATGTGGGTGAGGATATTGGGGAGATATTTTCGTAGAATTCAGTTAATTCACAAGGCTTGAGATGAGTGATGAGACGAGGGGAGTGTTGGTGGTTTTTATAGTGGAGGGGAGGAGGGTTTTCTTAATATTATAATCATTAGTTTATAATTTTTTAATAAGAAAAGAAATAGTAATGATTCTTATGACCAAAAATAGTAATATGTACATGTGAGTTTGAAACAATTAGTCTTACATCATCATAACATCATCCATGACTCTATAAATCATGTATTTAGCTTAATTTGTAAATTATTATATTTTACTATTCATTAAAAATTCAAGTATTTTAGAAAAATTCCCAAAATTCACCCTAACCATTTTTCATTCTGTAGAATCAAAAAATGAACTCCATTTTTTTAAACTATATTTCTAAGTAAAATTCATTTAATTTTTAATTAAAATCATAATTCACTTGAAAAATACATATTTTAGAACTATAACTGAATTTATAATGCTTTAAAAAATTACATAAGGTCTTATAAAATTATCATAAAACCAGACAACATAAAATTGTTAATTTATGAAAAACTTTTAGGAAAATATATATATTTTTTAAATTAATTAATTATTTGTAATTAATTATTTAGGAATTAAAAAAATACAAAGAATGTTTCTATGATCATATTATCACTTATAAGATGTCTAAATATTATTTATACAATCATGGGTGAGGTTACAATAAATTTTGATGATTTACTATTCGTAATATTCATATTACTATTCATGAGGTTAGGTTACTATTCATAAGGGTATGTTTCTATTCACCAAAAATTAATTTTGTCTTATCAGACTCCAAACATCTTACTAATCACAACCATGTATGTTAGATTTTTGAAATTCAAAACACAGAAGTGTCAAAAAGATATTTAAAGGTCACATAGTAATTTTTAATTCTTTATGTTGTAATTTCATGTGATTATATGACATATTTATAAGAAAGGAATTTATATTGATAAAACATTGGGTCATTATAAAGGCCACCCTTCAATCATCTTCATTTTTTAAAGTATCTAAAGATATCCATTTTTTAGTGATGAAATTCTCCAAGAATGTTACTTTCTCCAAAGAAAACTTGTGTTTACAATAATTCTCATACATATTTTATTTATTCGAGGTCCTTAGTATTGTAATCAAAGGCTTCTCATTTTACTCTTTCTTTTGGAGTAGATAATAATATCATCAATAAATAATACCAGAAATTTTTTAAGGTAATCCATAAAGAATCTATTTATCAAATCCATGAAGATTTCTAGAGCATTAGTGATTCCAAATGGAATCACTATGAACTCATAGTTCTCGTGAATTGTAAAAAAATTATTCATTGGGATATCCAACTTCTTCACCGTTACTTAATAATATCCCTACCAATGATTTATCATAGATAAATACATGGATCTAGGAATCTAATCGAACAAGTCATCAATTCATGACATATGATACTTATTCTTTATTGTGATCTTTTTGAGCTCATGATAATCAATGTAGAAGTGCATTGACCCATATTTATCCATGAAAAATATGACTGGTTCACCCTATAGTGAACCACTTTTGTGTATAAACTCTTTATCCATATTCTCTTATAGTTGATTATTCTTCTCCTTGAGTTCAAAAAAGACCGTTCATTGTAGATTATTAGATATGGAAAAGGCCCTAAGAATAAACTCGACTGAAAATTCAACCTCTCAACTAGGAGGAATACCATCCAATTATTAAGGAAACACATCAACATATTCCCTCACAATGGACATGTATTCATGTATAATTTTTTCCTTAGTCTCAATCATTTGAGATAGATATGATTGCAACCACGGTAATAATATCCATGCTTAAGATGTTGGTACTAAATAATATTCTTCCTCATACTTTTACTTGTGTAGATTTGGAGGACAATTCATGATATAGAGGTTGATTTCTTTCTTTAGAAAACATTTGTTGGATTTGTATAAGGAAATATGATGCATAACTAGAATTTCATTGGATTCTTATAAAGTGAGTATTATAAGGTTTGTTGGAGATTTCATCCCAAAAAAATTAATAGGTGAGGAGTTATATAATTGGGAATCAATAATTTCCCCATTTTCCATTTTCATTGAAAATTATACTTCCATGATTTGTAGTGGTGTTTGAATAGTTCTACAAAACTTGAGAGATACAAAAGAGTGCATATAACCAGAATCAAAAGGTATATTTTCTATTATCAAATGAATAACTAGTGTACCTATCACCAATTTTTTATTAGGATCCAACTATACAGTTGTGATATAATAAGATCACTCTTGATCCCTAGGCCTTGGGGATTGTTGTCTTCAGTTTTTGTCAAAAACCTTTGACTTAGTGTATTGACTCACATAGTGTCCTAGTTCTTTTCAGTTCAAACATTGGGTCATGGGTTGAGGGTTGACTAGAGAATTCCTTTATTCCATCACATTAGTGGGTTTCACCCATTGACAATCACAATATAGATTCCCTTCCTCCATACACCTAAATCATTTCCTCATCACCTTCAGGCAATTTTGGTGGTTCTTCTTCATACACCTTTGAAAACTAGGATGTTGAAATTTATTTCCACCATTATATTTCTCTATTTCACCATCGAAATTAAACTCCACTTTCCACTTCTTACTCTCATGAGACCCCTTTGATTATTTGGTCTCCATTTCAAATTTTAGGGCACATCATACAATTTCTTCATAATTATCAAATTCTTGAATGGATAAGGATTTTTGTAGAATCAGATTCAGCCCACCAAAAAAGGGGTAAACTTTATATTATGTGGTAATGATAAAGATAGTGGAATATCATGAAATTATTGTGAATTTTGTTTCATACAACCCAATTGATTCATCATCCATTTTATTGAGGATAAAGAAGTACCACACTGTTTTCAGTCATAGATTCCGGTGAAAATATTTATTAAAAAAATCCTAGGATTCCTTCTACTCCATAACTTCAATATCCTCCTTAGGATTTGTATTCTTCACCAATGTCCAATACTTATCATATCATCCTTACATACTATAAATATTCATCATGATATTCCCTTTATCAAAGCATTTAAGTATAGAGAATATCTTTTCAAGAGATCTAATCCATTGTTCTGCAATAAAGGGATCAGACGGTCCATCAAAATTCGAAGACCTTTATCATATAAAGTTCTAAATTAAAACTTGCTCTATCTTAGGGAGATTTAGTTGTTCCTCATGATTCAAGTTTCATTTAAAAACATGAATAAATTGAGAAATTATAGTCATGAAGTTTTCAGTTCCTACTCCTATAAAGTTGGGCATCTCGTTTGGATAGTCATCACATTGTCCCTCACATTTTTTTGACTCGGTTACTCCTATTTACATCCATTAACTATAATAAAGAGAAAATTAGGGATGATTATTTTTAAATTATTAAACACATAAAAATTAAACTATGAACATTAAAGGGGTAACTCATTAATAATATATTTTCCTTAACCTATGAATTTATAATCTTCAGTCTAATTTATCCATGATCGATTTCCAAACATAAAATCTTATGCACATTTTTGTTACCATAATAATGGTTCGTAATGATCTTGTGAATTTAACAATGAATATTCCCTAATTTATTCAAACCATCTATGTGGTAAGGATCATTTTCATGCACTATTTCCCAATCAAGTTTATCTCAATACATTGTTTTTTGGGTTGTTAACCCTAGGTACATATGTCCTAGAGCCATATCCACTTGTAGAATCCATATAAGGATTTATTTTCTTGTAAACCAATTACTTTATATTTTATCAAAATTTAATGATTTTTTATTATGTTCATTGTTATCCCTAAGAATTCTGAAAGAGTTTTTGAATCTTAATCCAAAAAATAACTAAACTATCCTTTGATAGAAACAATAATAAACCTTGTCTTTAATACACTTTATTTCATGATTTAATACTTAAATTACACATAAAACACTCCTAGAAGATTGTGAATCCTACTGTCTTTAGGAATTATATACATATAAAATCAGATTGATATATGGGTACAATAATAATATTGAAAACATCATTAACATGCTTCTAATATTCCATTTCTTTTAAAACTGCATGAGATAATATGGGAACATACATAAGAAATTGGTGAGTTTTTAAAGCCTAATAAGGGAATAAACAAAGAATAAAATGATGAAAAAATTACATGATATTCAATAGAAATTTAAATGGGATATAAAGGGGTTAGAATCATAATCTTGAACAATACGGCATGATACAACATGGTAGTATGAAGGAAACATGAGAATATGGTAACAACATCAAACATGACATCATAAACATATGTCAAGGATAACTTACAAAACATCATTACATGGAGGAAAAATAACCATCATGAATTAGGTTTACTTTCTAATCTTATACATGACTTATCATGTGACTAAAAAATACCCAATTAATTGGAGTACTATATCATTTTGGGTGCACCTGTCGCTTTCATATCATGTAAAAAAGTAAGTGTACCACATAGATCATTCGGCATGGGATCATATTTCATCACATTTAATACCAATATTATGGATGTTAGGATACATACATGGAATTCCATAATAATATAGGTTTATGTAAGTCGAGTTGAATACCCTTGAGTATAAATGTTGATTGTATTCACAATACGAAAGTTTGTCTTAGAAAAAACATGGGATAATTATGGCAGCATAATGGGGGTAGATAATGAATCATGAGAAAGCTTACTAAGAGTGAAAGGGGTACCTCATAACTTGGAAATCATAATGGTATTAAGAGTGATATTTAATAAAATAGTAAAATATAAAAAAATTGGAATTGAAAGACAAAATTCCATAAAATTGTTTGAATAAAATTTTGTCATGTAAATTTATAGGATAGTTTATACAGCCTAATAGGGGCACATAATGAATCATAGGAGAGATTAATGAGAGTGAAACAGTTTTCTAATAACTTTTAAATCATAAGGGAATTAATATTTATGTGTAAATAATATCCCATAAATAGGAACAGGAAGAAAAAAGTCATTATATAAATAAGGTTCTTGAATTAAGAGAAGGAGATGATCCCTTAACATGAGAGGGTGATTCCAAAAGTTTGTGAGGATATTCTTGAGAGCTTGGGATAACATTTGGAGGTATCTACAGAGGAATGGGAAAATTAATTTCATTATAAATGATTTTTTATAGAAGAGGAATGGGATCTTGAGTGGTTTTATCTAGGAAAAGAGAGGGGAGTTCTATATTTTTTTCCAAATTTTGGTTTTGGGATCTTTATAATAAAGTAATCAAAACCACAAACATTAATGTGGTTATTGCCCATGGTTTTTACCAAATAGGATTTTTTTCAATATTTTATAAGTCCATGAACCAATAACATTAAAATAATACCCTTGATGATGTGTAAGTGAGTCATGTTTACAAATAATTGACTTTAAAACCTTAAAATATAATATAGAGTTTGGGGGATTCATAAAGGGTTTATACTGTATTTATTTTATGCCCAGAAATTTGACTGTCTCAGAAAATTATGAAAAACTCACCATTGGATAATTTTAACATCCTGATTCAAAAAATAATATTTATTTTATAAAAATAATTATATAAATGTGAGAAATTATACTTTTAAATTAAAATCCCCTTTATTTAAAGATATTGGTTTTTTATAATAATATTTTTGTAACCCTTATAAAAATTACATTTTTACTTTATAAAATTATATTATCATTTGTATTTAATATATACTTTTTAATAATAATATTTTATTAAAATATAATTTATTTTAAAAAATATTAATTCATCAAAATTAATTTCTTAATTGAAAATGCATATTATCCAAAAATATAATTTTTTCTTTATCATATCAAAATATAATTTTTTTCATAATCATTTATTTAATCATTTATAAATTAAAAAATACGGAATAAATATAATCATTATTTTATTAAAAATAAAATATACATATTCATATTTTTAGGTATGAGATACATATACCTTTATTACACTATTGTACAATCTAATGGTAAGGTGTGTGATTCTGATATTTTCTTAGGGCTAATATAGTTTCGGGATGATCTTGATGAACTTGAAATTCTCCCATAAATAGTTTCACTTGGGATTTAGTTGTTGGATCCTAGCCTATGCCTAGTCAAGGGAAAATCCCATTTTTGTTATCTCCCTTGGAAGCTCTAATAAATGGTTTTAATAGGGTATGATCCTACTGGTTGAGGTCATCACTTCTTTCATCTATATCAAAAGGACTTTATCATAACCCTTAATATATACTAATCATATGATCATTGTTCAATGTCTAGATTATTAATTGTCATGATGCTTAATGGTCTTTTGAATCCAATATAATATAACTTATAATGATTCAATATAAACAAAGTTGTGTATGTGTTTTCTATAATCATTTTACATAATAGGGCACTTAATTCAATCATAAATGGAATTTTATTTACAAATGTTTGAGTCATTACAATAAAGGTTAAATGGAGGTGGATTGATAAACCTGTAATTTTAATTGTTTTAATTTTAAAATAAATGAAACATTCACCCCCTCACACACACATTTCATAATTTAATATGATTTATCATATTGTTAATATTTTTATTTTTTAAAATTAATTAATAATTAATAATTACATTTTCTTACATTAATGTTATTTTGGTATATAATTGTTCATAGCCAAACCATTATCCTATATTAATAGGTTAATTTATAAAAAAGTTATGTATTTGAGAATTAAAAATTCTACACCATTCATAATAATGAACCCTAGTAGAATATGTTTCAATTGATTTTTGGGTAAGCATGATTAAAAAAAATATAATGTGTGTGTAAGACTGAAGGGATAATGAAATGTATATTTAATAGTTATTCATAAGTTGTGTGATTGATAATTGCTTGTACAACGACTGTGTATGACAATATGGATGGTTTAAAAAGTTATGTAAGTATTACTTTCATCTCATGAAAGGGCTATAAGAGATACATAAGAATGAGTATGTGATATATAATTGAGAAAATAAATAAAAAATACCTATATAATATTTATTTAGAGTTTTTTAAGTGAAGAATAATGATCAATGGTTAATACTTATCCTTTAATGAAGAGAGTTATCCATGTTTAAAACATACAAGGATTGAGGGAGGAATTATTTTCATGTATGGTATTTCTAACCGATTTAAGAAATTTTCAAAAAAATTGAATCAAGTGGTACCCTTAGGTATGAAAGGAAGAGATGATTATGGAGTATTCTGAAATTCATACGAGTAGTAATGGACGAGATTATAAGTTTGGAGAGAATCCATTGAAGCTTCACATTCCATGTGAAAGAATCATAAGCCTCATAGGATTCTATGGTTGAATCCAAAAGATGATTGAAGATGATTGGCCTATGAATAAAGTATAATGATTCTAATAGTAGACATTTTTAGTATTATTCTTGATTAGATATAGTTTTACTTTATTATATATTTTTATACTATGTTTTTTTCCAAGTTTGTTCTCTATTATACTAGAGGGATAACCATCATTATATTATCTAAGGTGTAAGACCCATACCTTTTTTATTGAGTTAAAATTTATAATTTATCCATTATTCTTCCTTTTAATTCATTAATTTATTTTTTTTATGTAATAGTGTGGGGATGTGATGATTTTCACTCCTTCATTTTGTTTACATCATTTCATAAACTTTTTCATTTCTCATACAATTTATGATTCATCTTCCATGATTAGCTATCTTATGATAGAGTTGGTCTATTATAAAGGGAGTGGTTCATGACTGTGGGCATATGAGAAACATTGAAACACTTGGATAACAATATTAAATGGATATAAAACCACATTGGGATTTGTATCAAAAAGTTAAATCCATGGTAACTTTATGAACTCTCCATATAATAGAGTTGGGTTTGTATTAAAGTTCACTTAGGAGTATATAAGGGGTTAGTTTGATCGTAATCATACTCTCTAGATTCCTTACAAAATAGATAGTGGAATACAGAAAACTATGAGAGGGTATGCATTATGAGAAAAATAAACTTAGTAAAATATAAGGATAATAGTGATGGAATAATACTTTTTATAACCTAAAGATAATCCACTATTCACACTAACCCATTTTAATTTCATTTTCCTAAAATATAACCCATCATTTTATTTCCCCCCTTTTCATAAAAACAAAAAAAAATGTGATATTAAAATATTTTTCATGGCTTTGGCCTTCTTCAGAGGAAACCTATGATTTTCACTATATTTCATTCATTTGGGAAAATATAATATACTATTTTATATGACCCCGCAATAGGTTCAGTATCAAATTTTTAGGAATATTTTTTACACTTTATCTTTCAATGATGTTCTTCATCCTTACTTATTATGAAACTTATTTATAAGTGGTTAAGAAACCATTTAATGGTATATCTAGTCTGGAGATAAAACCATGTCCATTCTCTATTCCCTATACTTCATTATAATTTTTCACTTATCTCTAGTTCTGGGTTAGAAGCATATTTAATGGGTGAGTAATGAATGATTATTTATTATTTTAATTATTATCTCTTATATTTACATTTTATATTTTTCATTTTTCCCTCATATTTTTTTATCCCATATTCAATGGAATGATCTAGATAAAATGGTTTCTTTCTAGACATTTTTTACATGTGATGGAAAATAATGATCTTAGATTTTAATTCATGAAGTCCACTTCTCCTGATTAGGAATTGTTTGAGAAGTAAGATCTAAGAGAGTTGTTTAATTATCTATAAATTGGTAGTTGATTCCTATGATTCACATAGGAAAACAAAAACATAACACTATGATTATAGTGTGTGAGACCTCAAATTTCAACTTAACTGAAGGTGATTAATTTGTGATTATTTATTTTCTCAATAAAAAGTGTAAGAGTGAGGATTAAATATTTTAAAGGATTGTAATGGAATTATCTAGGTGATCTTACCAGTAGATTTTATACTAATATTTCTCTTTGATATTTATTTACTTTCTAACTCTATTTACATACAAAAAATTAACTAAACCTAATTCATTATTTATATTTCGTTACACATAAAAACATAATAACACAAAAACAAAAATAAATTAATTGGTATGATTCCCTAAGATACAACCAAAATTATACACTATACTATATTTTAATGAGGTTTAAATATTATTTTTTACATACCCATGATAGTGAAAATCAACTCCTCTAAAAATTGATCTTGAAATTCACTCCACATGATCATGTAAATATTAAAATATCCAAGGAATAATGTCAACTAATATCATGATTATTTACAAAATCAGCTTTATATAAATGGAATCTAGTTCAATTAAACTAATTAAATATATTTCAATACTATCTCCACTAACTCCAATCACTACCTCATCTACATTTCAGAAAATAATGATTTATATTTTAGAAAGTTTTTCAATGAAACTCTTACAAGGTAGCTCTCTATGATAATGAAAATGTTTGGTTCACCAATTGAAAAATTACAGCATGTGTCTGCAACATCCATTTTTATCTTAACTCATGGTTTTTATTTATAGGTGATGTGAATATATATAAAAAAGTATTTTAGCCCAGGGAAGATGTGTATTTTTTTATTTAAACATCCAAAAAATAAATCACAAATAATATTTAAATTTATAGCACACACAATCATCATAAATTTCATGAACCCAAACCTATATAACTACCATGTAAATAGCACACCATTCCTCGAGTAATTATCTATACATAATAAAATTTCAAGTTTAAAATAATATGGGTCCTATGTATCCTTAGACTGGTTCCCTGTAATACTTCTCATATTAGTATTAATAAATATTATGACCTTACCAACCCAAGAAATCATTGATAGAATCTAAACTCCATTTTAGAAATCCCATTTCACATACATTAAGTTATGACCTGACCCCAGCAAGACTCATTTTGAGTTGTTAAAGAGATTTATAGTGACCCAAAAATCCTTCCCCCAATAATACATAAGGCGGATACTATCATTAAAGGTATTAAATTTCAAACATATGAGGCATTTCCATTTTATAAATTTTACACCCAAATATCCATACCCATAATAAACCATTAAAACTTCTTCAATGTCTAAAATTAACACATTTAGGGGTATGTCACACACCAAATACCACAAAAAACAAATAAAATCATACATGAACTGTAAAGGAAGATAATAACACATGAATATTCCTACTTCTAACTAGATCACCTCATTACTAAACTAAAGTCACCCAACACCTCCTTTAACTCAATCCTATAACTGAGAAAACAAAAAATAAAGGTTGGGTGAGTATACAAGTATGCCTATAAGGTTCCTCTTTTAATGAATTCTATGTCAATTGAATATAAAAAATGTTCCCAAACAAGTGACATATATATTTTTAATCAAGTCATCCATATCAAAAATCAAGAGACATTTATTTTATGTAAATATTTCCATATTTCATTTTATAATTTCCCATATACAATAATATCACCTACCAACCACATCGAAAAACCCACATCAAAACATACACCCCTCTATGATTGAATAACATCATCTACATCATCACATATCAATATAACCCCCATTGACTTCATTGATTCAATCATAAAATTATTCAATAATAACTGAATTTTCTAACATCAAATGAACAATATAATGAAATTATATTTATCATAACATCACTTTATAAATAAATATCAATCAATTCATTCAAACCTTATATCCCCATTCTACTAAAAATCTATTTCTGTCGCAACTTTCTATTTAATCCCTTCATACCATGTCATATTAATTTCAAAAACCCAATACTGAGAATCAATTTAGTAAAATAATACAATTAAATTATTCTTCCCTAGTCATTAATCAACCCATATTAATCTCATTAATCACATTAGAAAAATTCCTCAATTATTAAGTTGATAAGATATTCCATATAAGGATTTTTCATGAAATCCACATTTTAACTCATACCTTCAATCTGATGTATTATCTATTATCAATTATACATCAATAAGATAATTACCTAGTGCAACATCATCAAAATTATAAAAAATTATATAACATGTGAATAAAAAAAATAAAATACTTTAACTCATCAATATTTGAAATCCCATATGGAATAACATTTATTCATCTCTCGCCCTTTAAATATAGAATTACCTTTTCATGAAAGTAAATTTTTCCTCTCATTCATCCAAATAATTTATATGATAAAACCATATTAGAAATAAAGAATATATTATTTCAATAATCAGTAATCAATAAATAGATTTATGGATTTTACTTACCACTGATCCAAGATTTGATCAATATAATTATTTATATAAACCTATTAATAAATATTTATTAACCTTATATATATCATTTAATTCTCCTTAAGATTCATCCCAAATGATGGGGATGAGATATAAGGGTAGCAATATAGGTTTTGAGGTAATTAAAAGTTAAATTGTGTACCTTTTTATTGTATTCATGGTAATTCTACATGATCTACCAAATTTTGTTGTTAATTATGTTGTTTTCTCTACCTAAAACCCCATAATTCATGGTTAGGTCACATTTTCTCCTTTAACCATGAACCTAATTTTTCATTTTTTTTCCCTCAAAAATCACACTATACCACTAGGTTATATGGTCTCCCTAACCATTCAGTTAACCATACAGCCTTAGTAAAACTTATATCCACTTTATTTAGCTAACTAAATTCCCACCATACTTGTACCATGTTGTATAAACCTTATTATAGATCCAATGATGCAATTAAAATTCAGTAATTAAATCATATAACTCCCCATTTTACACTAATAATTCCTATAGTTAATGAAATTCCCCTTAAAGTTCACATGGTCTATGATTGAAATTTTTAGATCTATATATAATTTACAAATATAAATCAAATGATATTTATTTAACTGAGGAGGCATTGATTCATATTTTTAAATAAATTTTGCTATATTTTTTTATTTCATGTTATCTTGTATAAAAAAAGGATAATACTTGGTTTAATAAAACTGTTTGTCATAATGAAATAAGTTTTAGATGGAAACACATGAATCATTTTCTTCCAAAATACAAAATATTATGAGAAAGAATATGTGGATGAAAGTATTTTTAATGTGATCAAAATAGAATACATTATCCAAGTTATAAAATATGAAATTGCTTCATAATTAAATATTTCTTAAGTTTTTTCACTAAACACCAATTAAATGTTATGTGAGAAAACTATATGAGATAAGATTTTCAATTCATTTGTTATCCCATAAAGAATTTCATATTTTATTCTTTGGTATAATTTATTTTTGTATGTATTAGAAATAATATATGTGGAGAGATTTATTTTCTCAAAAACAAGTAGGATTCATAATCAACCTTGGAGAAATTCATAAAATCTATAAAACAAATTGTTATAAAATTAGTGATTTATGATATACCATCTTAATCCATAGTAAGTATTTAAATAATACATTATAAATATTTTGAGAAATATTTTTAACATGATTATAAAAGTAAATATATTAAGGTAATGAGTTACATTGTTACTTATTATCAATGTTCTTATAGAAATTTTTCATTCAGATAAATAGTTCTAAGTGTTTAAAATATTTAAATAATTTAATTTAAAAAATATTATAATATTAGATAATATGAAGTAAAATTATTTGTACATAATGATCAAAATTTTTAACATAAGTATTGAGAATCCAAATAACGTCATTATCTAAATATACATTTTCAAATATGTGATCACACTAAGAGTTTAGTGAGAGTGTTTATTTATCAAATTTATATAGAGTGATGTGGTAGGTGTTATAAAATAATTCAATAATAATTTCCCTAAAATATAACCTATTTATATAAAGCCTAAAAATTAATTAAAATTAAATTTCATTACGATTTATTCATATTAGGATGTGGCCAGACTGAAAATTATGCATATTATTTTGTTAGTTTTTATAAAATTATTTCATGGTTCTTTTAAAGTTTCAATTTTTATAAACACATATTTACTTTATCATCCATTCATATATGTTTTAAAAATATTTTAGAGTGGAATTATAATTAACCCCTTGCATTTAAAACTACAATTCATCCATATTCTATGATCATCATGGAAAGGAAAGAGATTTGATGAATTGTTTAGATCTGTATGAGTAGGGAATTTTATGTATATACAGAGTTCACTCATTAAATAAGTATATTTTTTAATTAAATTGATAATTATACAACATAAAATATCACCTATTATGTCATTGGTATACTAGGGGTGTATATTTCATATTAATTTCAATTACATGAGGTTAATAAGTTACCTCGCATTTGAATTTTCGTACTTTGATACATTTCTTATTCCATACTTGAGGAATATGTAATAAAGGAATGGTTGAGTATTTTACTGATCATGTGGTATGTATTTATTAACCAAGATAAGAATTTTACATATATATAATAGGTATTATATTGGGTTTCAACTGATGAGATTGATCAATCAAAGTAGAGAGGATGATAGGCCAATTTATCCAACCAAGGATATTATTTTATATTCTAAGACTCACTTATAGATTTAAGGACTATTTATGAAATAATTTATAAATTCATACTTGTGGGAATGAGTTAATTAGAGTATTTTTTCTATATCAGGGTGAATACTTTCTATAAATGGTCCAAGTAATGTTCATTCATTATAAATGAAACATAAATGAAATATTTATATTCTAAGTGTACAAGACATATTATTCTCATCATATAAGGAAGGGTGGGGTGATTTATGATTTAAATTCACACATGAATACAATAGGTTGCTCAAAAAGTTAGACTTTTCTCGGAGGAGATGGGTTTATCTGAAGTTGAAAGACATCTAGGAAATTGATAGGTTTTATACATAGTTTAAATCCATATTGTAAGATGATAGGGTTTCTCTATTGTTTAAATTTTTATACGTAGGATAATTATAGTTTAGATCCATATAGGGAATTTTCGAGTTTAAACTTATATATAGAATTATATAGAATCTAATGTCAAGAAGAATGTGATCAAGGTATCCTTTTGGGATTACATCATTATGGTGGTGTATAATCATCATGTACAAGTAGACCGGTCCATTGGCTCATCACTAATAGATGTGTCCATTCTCATCATGCACATGGATTTTATTTCATTGATAAGGAAGTAATGGATGTGTGTATGGCCATTACATATAGGAATCTTGGTCCATTGTATTATCACACACACAAACCCTGATCAATTGGCTCATCAATAATATATATGTTTCTAAACTCATCATGAATGTGAATCATGATCCATTGGTTCATCACTTGTAGATATGTGTATCCTCAATACATGATCTGGTCCTTTTCCATTTAATCATCACCAAAAAACTTGTGTACACTCATCATGCACATGGATCTTGGTCCAGTGTATCATCGCCAATAGATATGTGTATTCTTTTTATACACACAAATCCTTACCTATTAACTTATCGCAAATATATATGTATGGTAGGATACATGAAAATGGATATAATTGGAGATATTTTATGGTTTAAATCAATGTGTTGAGGGAATGGAACAGGATCTTGAGAATTTATCCTTATAATAAAAAACTTTACATGAAAATAATCATACTCACCATAGGGAAGTGAATATCATAGTATAAATTTATAAAATTAGGGCATACCATATAGTTTTTTGTCTTATAGAAAGTATGATAGAGGATTATGTATAGTTTGAATTCATGTATCAAGGGTATAAAACTATCCATTGATAAGTGATATTTTTAATATTAATCCATAATAGGAGGTTATAAAACCCATGCATGAAATCTAGCCCATTAGTTTAAATCCATGTAAGACGGGAACACCATGTAGTTTATCGTCTTGTAAAAAGGAAAATGGACCATGTTTTTTTACATCATACATGAACGATGTCTAAAATATAGTATATGGTTATACAAAAAGGACAATGGCCATTCAATTTTAGGTTTTCTATTAAGAGCAATGTGATATACAGTTTTAGGGAATGTGGTGTGGAACTAGACACTATGAGTCTGTAAATGTTTTCTACAGGACTTATGAAAAGGAAGACTAGAAATCTTAGAACCAATGTGAAGAAAAATATTTGGGACTAGGGGATATTTTGGGTGGGAAGTAAGGGTTTAGAGAAAGTGAATAGGATTTGATAAGGTGACAAGCTACAAAAACAACCTTTAGGATTCTAAAACCTTTGAAAAGATAGACCATTGAGGATAGGATAAAATTCTAGGCATGAGGGTGTATTTTTTTAATGGGGATGGACCACCATGAATTCATGGATCTTAGTGATGGTTTTATAACCTCTATAAAATAGTATCATCATGGAGGAGGGATTGAGAGATATATATTACAATACCCATTATAAAAATTGAACTACTTAAGTAAAATTTGAATATGTTTCAATTTTCATAGATATGTGAGTGGCCTTGAGAATAAGTTGTGATTAGATTAATTTCATCCAGCTAATATTTGCATTCTTACCCATTGGTATTGACTTGGAAATCACCCATGGGAGCTTATAATCATACTAATGACTTCATAAAGGTTATTTTCTCATAACATTCAATTATTGATTTCAACTAGTTAGTATCATTTCAACTTCAACATTCATTTAAAAGATATATATATATATATATATATATACTATTTCAATTCAAAGTATTGCAGTGTTTAAAGTTCATAAATCATGTTCATGAAGGCTCTATGTCATCATATTGGTTGATACTTTGTGAAATTTTCTCTATGAATCTAAAAATTCTTGATCTTATCCTCAGTATTTGTATCAAAATATTTAACACCTTTTGAGTTCCTAAAATGTATATGACATATAGTCCCTCAATTTTTTAATATTGAGGAAGTGTATTCTTATACCTAGATAGGTGACATGTGATGTGTTCATCTACTTTGGTGAGTAACATGTGATGTACTCATCTATATGGGTGAATAAAACTTTATGTGTTTATCTATATTCTTTATTCATTTTTTAGATAATCAAGAATATATTAGTTAGACTATAGAGGATTGATACACTCTATGTCTCATTATCAGATATGATGACTTAGAAAAATGGATTTTATGGTTATGTATGATGTATGAGATATATATGGTAGAAATAGGTATGTAAATTCGTGTATTTGATAAAGAATATATCATACACCATTATACACTAGGTAGTATTGATGTTTTTCTATTATTTATCCCTTTTAATAATTAAGTATTATGAATTCATAATTGGTTTTAATGCTTAAAAGTCCCTTGGAGTCACACATAAGGGTTATTTGAATGAGGATTTATTTTCTTATAAATTATTTATTAAAAATATGAGTTTTAATGATAACTTCCCTATAAGAGTTTTGGAGGATATCAAAAATAATTTTTGGATATGGATTATATGATGTGGTATTGGGTGAAATGTACACAAAGTTTAGGAAGCTTTAGTGAAAGTTGGATATTTAAAAGAGTTATTCACTAAATCATAAACCATATTGTGGTTAATATCACAATAGTGTGGTTAATATCACTATAGTTAGGTTAATATAACCATAGTGTGGTTAATATTAATGCATGGCAGTTGATTATATCATGTAAATTTCTTCACTAAGTTTCATGTCTTGTGAGAAAATACATGATTTTGACCATTACTGTAACGACCCAAAGTTTTTCAATGAAAATTCCATTCATAAAATTATGTCATAAAATCAAATTAATGCACAACATAATGAACTACTAAGTGATAAGTGACCTTTAAACATAATTTTGTCACTTCTATGTTTGGAATTTTGAAAATCCGACATACGCGGTTGTGTTCAAGATGATTTTTGAAGTCTAATAGAACAAACTTGTTTTTTTGGGTGAATAGTAACATACCCTTATGAATAGTAAAATTAATAGTAATATGACCTTTATGAATAGTAAATAATAATATTATTTTATTTTCTTAGGGAAATAATATAACGAGATCTTAATTAATTTTTCAATGAGAAATAAAACTAAGTGCACCTTTAAGATTGTTATTTTTCGATTTAACAATGACTTTATTTAAAAATTAAATTAATAAAATTTAAAAAATTAATTTGTAAAAATGGACTTCATTTATGAATTCTACACATCAAAAAATAGTTAGGGTAAATATTTGGTATTTTTCTGAAAAACACGAATTTTTTATGAATAGTGAAATACGGTAAAATACCATATATACAATTTAACAGTTAAATACACTATTCATGACATAACAAGCAATGCAAGGCCACTTGGTTCGAACTCACATGATCTTATTACTATTAGGGGTCACATGAAACAATACTATTGGTTGTCTTGAGGGAAATAATAAAATAATGAATTAAATATTCAAAATTTACCCATCCCCTCCACTATAAAAACCACCCTTCACACCCTCATTCCCTCACACCTATCTAGATCTAAGACTTCTCTAAACTATAAAACAAATCCTCCCTAGACCCTCCCCCACTTACAATATCTTTTGGTCTCATCAAAAGACCATGCTTATTCCCTTAAGGGGGTTCTCAAGAGAAGGATTCAAGAGGTAATTTCTCTCCCTCTTCCCCTTTAATTTCCTTTCATGTTCAAGTTCATTTCTTGATCTCTCCCCACCTATCTTCACCCAAATGGTATTGTAACTCCAGTATTATACATATACTATAATTTTATGATGCTAATGGGATACTATATCATCCAACCTCCCTTTCCCTCTTTCTTATTTTATTAAAGAGAAGGTTGTTCGTGAGGTGTTAATTTATCACCTTCAAGAATGACATGTTTTCATCTTCCATTTCTACCTTCAGATCCGGTCATGAAACCTTTATTATGGTTGAACCAGAATATTTTATATGTATTATTTCCTATTTAATGTTATTGAATTGAATTATTTACATGTTACTATGTGATAAATTAAAACAAGTTCGTTGTGATCGAACAACCGCCCAAATTAACCAAAACAATCATCATTTAATTATTATCTAATGATTCATCCACATGGATATAATATAATTCATTATAATATCATTAAAACTCCTCTTATATCATTAATAACATGTAATATCAGTTCTGGATGTTTACCCATGTTCTACCCGAACATCAATTTAAGAATACAAGTGAACCACTCAAGAAAACCATAAAAACAAACATTCCCGAATAATGTTTCTAAACTCTATAACTCATTCAATGGCAAATAAAATCACATAATGAAATAAAAATGAACCCTATTAATGTATAAAAGGTTCTTTAATTTCTAATTAATGAATATAATGTCATTATTCAAGACATTAAAGAGAAAGAATCATTTGGATACAAGGTTAGGGGAAATCTCGAACCCAATTTTCTTCCTTCGAGTTCTCCCTCTTTCACTCCATTTTGATATGGTTACTCCTTAAAGATAATTTCTTCATAATTATCTTACCTTTTATGGGATATACATGTTTTATAATGAAGTTTATTTCAAACCAAATGTTTTCTATAAGAAGTCAACTTTTACCTCTCATTCATGGTTGATGGTTCTTGCATCAAGTATGGTGTTCCCTCTTTCATTTGGGAACCCAAAGCTTATGAATGTATTCTTATGAGATGAAACCCATTCCTTTACATGGGTTAGTTATTTTTACTTTTTATATGTGTTCTATATGGAAATCATGATAATGATAATGTTATGATGTGATGGGTGCGCCCGGAATTATATAACACAATATGAATGATTCAAAGTGACGGGTGCGCCCGGACTTATACAGCACTCTAATTCATTGGGTAAAGTGATGAATCTCATGAGTATATGTGAAATGATGTGTGAAAAAGATGATAGCTTGGTTCACAATTATTTGTGGTAGTTAACCACTAAAACATGATGTTTCATTTTTATGCATTGCCACATTTCAAGTCTTTTATTTATGTTCCTCTCATGTTCATGATTTCCTTACCTATGTCATGATTATGCTCACCCCATGATATATTCTTATTATCTATCCTATTACTGGTCTTTTAGCTCACCCCTTTTAATGTATATCCTTAGGTGGTTAAATAAATGTTTATGGTTGATGTTGTAATTGCTTTGTATGGTCCTAGTTTTCCTAACACACTAAACTATTGGATCCTTTATGTGTAATATTATTATGTTGTTTATCTTTAAAATGATGTAATAGTAATGTAAGAAAAGGATGGGATGCTATAGTTGGTATCAGAGGAATGGTTTAGTTAATTTTGGAATTAGGATTAGTGAACCCTAGAGAAATCTTCTAGCATGAGACTAAGTACAAGTAGGCACACAAGTAAATCTACATAGGGATCCCATATGTTATGTTTTTGGTATAAATTGTTTAAATGAATAAGTTATTCATAACTTGTTTACTTATGTTTTGTTCTAAACTTTTATATTTTAGAAAATGGTGGGAACCAGGAGAAATCAGGCCAACAACTCGTGCGAGGGACAATGCAACGATTGCCCGAACGACGTCCCCAATGATTTGGGAGGTGGAGTTCAAAACTTCATGGCGATGCTTACCCAATTATCTCAGGTTATGAACAATAACCATAATAATGGGGAACTTCCTCCTTCCCCAAAGAGGGAGCAACTAGCTATCAAATGTTTTATGCGGCAACGACCACCGACGTTTAGTGGATCTTCCGATCCACTAGTTGCAGAACCATGGGTTAACTCCATGGAGAAGATATTTTTTGTTCTTCACTATTCTGAGATGGAGAAGGTGACCCTATCCATTTATTTTCTATACAGAGAAGATGATCAATGGTGTGATTTGATTAGTAACACCAATCCAAGGGAGGAAATTAAAGAGGTGTAATGGGAAGACCTTAAGATAATGTTTCTTAATAAGTATTTCCCACGAACTCTTCGTACGAAGAGGGAGAGAGAATTTATAGAGCTCAAGAAAAAAGAAGGAGATTCTGTCACAACCTATGAAGTGAATTTCACAAGGCTTGCAAGGTACTCTTCAGGTTTTTTTATCAACAATGATAGCAAAATTGATAGATTATTTAGTGGATTAAAACCAAAACTTCGAAATACTCTTGTAATTCGAGACTTTGGGAGTTATGAAGAAGTTGTTTGATGTGCTCTCAAAGTGGAGATGGAGTTTGGAGAATGTTCCCATGGCTATGGTAATAAGAAATGAAATATGGAGTTTCAAGCTGGTGGATCTAATGACAAAGGTGGGAAGAAAAATCAAATACCCACGTGCCAAAAATGTGGGAAGTTTCACCATGGGAACTGCCTCAAAGGGATGGGGAAATGCTTCAAGTGTGGGAAAGAAGGACACCATGATCAAGAGTGTCGGAAAGACATGAAAAGTAAGTATAATGTAGCCGATGAAAGGAGTGAACCACTCATGTTTCAATGCTACAATTGTAGGGAGCTAGGGCACTATGCAAACTAGTGCGCTAAACCTCGAGTTCTTGAGGGTAATCAGCATCAGCAACCACCAAAACCAAAGGAACAAGGGAAGGCTTATTCCATCACTACTGCGGAGGTGGAGCACGATAATGAAGTCGTACAAGGTACACTTCCTATTCATTCAAGAATGGAAAAAGTCTAATTTGATTCTAGTTCTATGAATTCCTTTATATCTTGCAAGTTTTCTAGAACTATAGAATTGAAGCCTTGAAACCTTGATGTAGAGATATCTATAAAAACACCAAGTGGTGCAATCATTACAACCCAAGTGTTTGAATATTCTCATGTTGGCGTATGTGGGAAGATTCTTCTGGAAAATATCATAATACTTCCCTTGGTGGAATTCGACGCTATAATGGGAATAGATTGGCTCTCGTCATATAGAGAACATATCAACTGTCGGGAAAAGGAAATATATTTTCATATTCCGAAACATCCCATGATCCTCTACAAATGCAAGGAAGATCATGAATCTCCTTTTAAAAATCCTTCAATGGTGTGGGTGTTGATTTTCTATGAAAAAGCATACCTCGCCCAAATGGTTGAGTTGACGGAAAGTTCCAACCTTGAGGAAATGCCCATCGTGAGGGAATACGATGATGTATTTCCCAAAGAGTTACCCAGAATTCCCCCGGATCGTGAGGTAGATTTCTCAATTTAACTCATACCCAGAGCTACTCCTGTCTCGAAGTGTCCCTATAGGATGGCTCCTATCGAACTGGAGGAGTTAAAGAAGCAACTGCAATAGCATCTAGACAAAGGGTTCATATGCCCTAGTGCATCACCTTAGGGTGCACCAATGCTCTTTGTGAAGAAGAAGGATGGAACAATGCGGTTGTGTATCAATTATCAGGAACTCAACAAGATCACCATAAAGAACAAGTATCCTCTTCCAAGGATTGATGACTTGTTCGATCAATTAATAGGATCTAAATACTTCTCAAAGGTGGATCTTTGTTCTGGATATCATCAGATAAAGGTGAAGAAGTAACATATTCAGAAGACTACCTTCCGTACAAGGTATGGGCACTATGAGTTTTTGGTGATGCCCTTCGGACATACTAATTCCCCTGTAATCTTCATGGATTTGATGAATAGAGTCTTTAGACATTACCACAACAAATTTTTAGTAGTGTTTATCGATGATATTCTCATCTACTCTAAGATAAAGGAGGAACATGAAGAACATATAAGACTTGTGTTGGTGACATTGAGAAATTAGAAGTTGTACGCCAAGTTCAGCAAGTGTGACTTTTGGATGAAGCAAGTCGTGTTCTTGGGACATGTGATCACAAGTGAGGAAATTTCTATGGATCCTTCAAAGACAAAGGTGATTGAGGAATGGCCCTAGCCCTCTAGTGTCACATAAATCCGTAGTTTTCTTGGATTAGCTGGGTATTACCGACGTTTTGTGAGAAACTTCTCATGATTGTCAAGCCCGCTAACTAAGTTAACAAGGAAAGGGGTAAAGAATGTCTGGAAGGAAGAATGTGAGGGAAGATTAATGGAGCTAAAGATAAGGCTGATCACTGCACCTATACTCACACTACCGAAAAGTGTAGAAAGTTTTGTGATATCAGTGATTCTTAAAAGAAAGGCTTGGGTTGTGTACTCATGAAAAATGATAATGTGATAGCCTATGCCTCACGACAGTTGAAGATCCATGAGCAGAACTACCCAACGCATGATCTAGAGCTGGAAGCTGTGATTTTTGCCTTGAAAATCCGGTGTCACTTCATTTATGCTAAGAAGTGTGACATATACACCAACCATAAGAGCCTAAAGTATATATTCACAGAAAAGGATCTCAACATGTGTCAAATGAGATGGTTAGAGATAATCAAGGATTACGATTGCTCTATTCACTATCATCCTTGAAAGGAAAACAAGGTAGCTGATGGTCTAAGAAGAAAATAACCTGCTACTCTATCCATGCTACGGATTGAGAAAGACCCTATCTTCATGGATATGAAAAGAATGGATTTGGAAATCATAAGGTCAAGGGATACATCTTACCTTGCCCAAATGATTGCGCAACCATCCATCCAGAAGAAGATTAAGGAAGCACAAAGGTATGATGTGGAGATACAAAAGAGGGTGAATGCAGTAAAATAAGGGAAGCTACAAGAGTTCTATATCGACGATGATGGTGTGATTTGGTTTGGAACACGGATTTTTGTGCCTTCATCACCTGGGATAAAGAATGAGCTATTGGAAAATGCAAATAGCTCAACTTTCTCTATCCATCCTAGGAGTACCAAGATGTATCGTGATCTCCGAGAACACTTCTGGTGGGATAACATGAAGAAAGAGATTGCAGAATATATATCAAGGTGCTTGGTATGTCAGCAAGTTAAAGCTGAGCAACAAAATTCCAAAGGTATGATGCAACTATTGCCTATACCCATGTGGAATTGGGAAAGTGTTACTATGGACTTTGTCATGGTTCTCCCGAAGACGTCAAAGGGAAATAATGTGATATGGGTTGTGGTTGACCGACTCACCAAGACTTCCCATTTTATCACTATTTGGGAAGATCACTCACTTGAACAACTTGCAAAGATATATGTGAAGGAAGTGGTGAGACTGCATGGTGTTCCACTCTCAATTGTCTCTGACCGTGATCTGAGGTTCACATCTAAATTCTGGAAGAGCCTTCAACATGCTTTGAGTATTGAATAAAATTTTAGCATGGCCTATCACCCCCAAACTAATGGCCAATCTAAAAGGACTATTCAGACGCTTGAAGATATGCTTAGAGACTACTCTCTAGAATTCAAAGGTGGATGGGATCAGCATCTCCCATTGGTTGAGTTCTCATATAACAATAGCTTCTACTCGAGTATTCAGATGTCTCCATATGAAGCTATGTATGGAAAGCGATGTAGAAATCAAACCTGTTGGGATGATGTTGGAGAAAGAAATCTACTTGGACCTGATCTTGTTCAAGAGATGACAGAGAAGGTTCATGTAATCCAGAAACACATCAAAGCTTCTCAAAGTCAGCAAAAGAGCTATGCTGACAACCGTCGAAGGGACTTGGAGTTCGACGTTGGAGTTAAAGTCTTCCTTTGAATATCTCCATGGAAGAGATTCATGTGATTCGGGAAGAAACGAAAGCTAAACCCAAGGTATATTGGCCACTTTCAAATCCTTGACTGCATAGGTTTTGTGGCCTATCGGCTTGAAATTCCACTGAATATGGCTCGATTTCATGATGTTTTTCATGTATCACTCCTGAGGAAGTACATACATTATCCCTTACATGTAATAAAATCAAAGGTGGTGCAGCTCGAAGACGATCATTCCTATGAGGAGCATCCAGTAAAGATTCTAGACCGAAGTGATAAGGTTCTATGAAATAAGACAACCCACCTTGTTAAAGTGTTGTGGAGGAACCATAAGTTTGAGGAATAAACTTGGGAACCAGAAGAAGCGATGAAGGAGAAGTACCCTCACCTATTTATGTAAAATGAAATTTCGAGGCTGAAATTTCTTAAGGGGGGGGGGGAATGTAACGACCCAAAGTTTTTCAATTAAAATTACCTTCATAAAATTATGTCATAAAATCAAATGAATGCACAACATAATGAAATAATAAGTGATAAGTGAACTTTAAACATAAGTTTTCCACTTCTGTGTTTAGAATTTTAAAAATCTGACATACACGGTTGTGTTCAAGATGATTTTTGGAGTCTGATAGAACAAACATGTTTTTTTGGGTGAATAGTAACATAACCTTATGAATAGTAAAATGAATAGTTATATGACCCTTATGAATATTAAATAATAATATTATTTTATTTTCTTGAGGCAATAAGATAATGAGATCTTAATTAATTTTTCAATGAGAAATAAAACTAAGTGCACCTTTAAGATTGTTATTTTTCGAATTAACTATGACTTTATTCAAAAATTAAATTAATAATATTTAGAAAATTAATTTTGAAAAATGGAATTCATTTTTGAATTATATACATTGAAAATGGTTAGGGTAAATTTTTTGTATTTTTCTGAAAAAACATGAATTTTTTATGAATAGTGAAATACGGTAAAATACCGTATATACAATTAAACAGTTAAATACACTATTCATGACATCACAAGTGATGAAAGGAAACTTTTTTCAAACTCAAATTATCTTATTACTATTAGGGGTCACATGAAACAATACTATTGGTTGTCTTGAGGGAAATAATAAAATAATGAATTAAATATTCAAAATTTACCCCTCCCCTCCACTATAAAAACCACCCTTCACACCCTCATTCCCTCACACCTCTCAACCTACAAGCCTTCTTTAAACTCTACCCAAACATCCTCCCTAGACCCTTCCCAACGTCCAAGAGATTCGGGTCTCATCAAAAGACCAAACTTAGGCCCTTAAGGAGGTTCTCAAGAGAAGGATTCAAGAGGTAATTTCTCTCCCTCTTCTCCTTTAATTTCCTTTCATGTTCAAGTTCATTTCTTGTTCTCGCCCCACCTATATTCACCCAAATGGTATTGTAACTATATTATTATACATATAATGGAATTTTATGATGCTAATTTGATATTATATCATCCAACCTCCCTTTCCCCCTTTATTTTATTTTATTAAAGAGAAGGTCGTTCGTGAGGTGTTAATTTATCACCTTCAAGAACAACATGTTTTCTTCTTCCATTTCTACCCTCAGATCTGGTCATGAAACCATTTTTATGGTTGAACCAGAATATGTATTATGTATTATGTCCTATTTAAAGTTCTAGTACTGAATTATGTACATATTACTATGTGATAAATTAAAACAAGTTCGTTGTGATCGAACAACCGCCCAAATTAACCAAAACAGTCATAATTTAATTCTTATCTAATGATTCATCCACATGGATATAATATAATTAATTATAAGATCATTAAAACTCCTGTGATATCATTAATAACATGTAATATTAGTTCTATATTTTTACCCATGTTCTACCCGAACATCAATTTAAGAATACAAGTGAACCACTCAAGAAAACCATAAAAACAAACATATCAGAATAATGTTTCTAAACTCTATAACTCATTAAATGGCACATAAAATCACATAATGAAATAATAATTAACCCTATTAATGCATAAAATGTTATGTAATTTCAAATTAATTAATATAATGTCATTATATAGGACATTAAAGATAAGAAAGCATTCGGATACAAGGTAAGGGGAAATCTCGAACCCAATTTTCTTCCTTCGGGTTCTCCCTCTTTCACTCCATTTTGATATGGTTACTCCTTAAAGATCATTTATTAGTAATTATATGACCTTTTCTAGTATATAACTGTTTTCTAATGAAGTTTATGTCAAACCAAATGTTTTCCAAAAGGACTCTTCTTTTAAGAACTCAACTTTTACCTCTCATTCATGGTTGATGGTTCTTGCATCAAGTATGTTGTTCCCTCTTTCATTTGGGAACCCAAAGCTTATGAATGTATTCTTATGAGATAAAACTCATTCCTTTAGATGGGTTAGTTATGTTCAATTTCTATATGTGTTCTATGTGGCAATCATGATAATGATAATGTTATGATGTGACGGGTGCGCCCGGAATTATAAAGCGCAATATGAATGTTTCAAGGTGACGGGTGCGCCCAGAATTATACAACGCTCCAATGCATTTGGTAAAGTGATGAATCTCATTATTATTTGTGAAATTATGTTTGAACAAGATGTTATCTTGCTTCACAAGTATTTGTGGTATTTAACCACTAAAACATGATGTTTCATTTTTATGCATTGCCACATTTCAAGTCTTTTTATTTATGTTCCTCTCATGTTCATGATTTCTTTACCTATGTCATGATTATGCTCTCCCCATGCTATATTCTTCCTATATATCCTCTTACTAGGCTTTTAGCTCATCCCTTTTAATGTATATCCTCAGGTGGCTGCATATACTAATGAGAGGACAAGTGATAATAAGAAGCTAGAGAAGAAGAAATTAAATAAATGTTTATGCTTGATGTTGTAATTGCTTTGTATGGTCCTAGTTTTCCCAAGACACTAAACTGTTGGATCCTCTATGTGTAATATTATTATGTTGTTTATCTTTAAAATGATGTAATAGTAATGTAAGAAAAGGCTAGGAATTTATAATTACTTCCACCTTAATCTGTCATTATTAGTTTATCGTTATTAGATAATTACATTAAAAAGTTTTTATATTTATATAAATCATTTAAATGTTAAACAATTTTGAGTAAGGATAAACTAAATGTTGTAAGAAGTTGAAAATTATGTCCATATGAACATTTATGAAGCATTTTTTTATGAATAAATATAATTAGTTCCCTTGGATATGGATGATTCGGTCACTATATAACTCCAAATAATAACTCGAATTTTATTTCTTAACTTTAACCTATGTTTTTATTTGACCACGGAAAAAGATATACTATTTCCTAAGTTTTAAATGATTCGCTATCATGTGGGATATAAAAAGAGGTTATATTGTGTTGGATTCTTCAAAGGGTTATCCCATAATGACTTGTAAAGATTAAATAATTAATTTTTTTAAATACTGAGCTATATTGTTCTCCATTACTTACATTAAATTTATAATTAACTGTGGTTGGATCTTATATTATGGGTTTTAGTGATTATTCTTATAACTTTGTCCTTATAAAAACCCAATATTAGATTTATTTGTTGTATTCTTATATCTATTTCTTTAATGGATGCATTAATAAGATCTACTCACATGGAAACATGTGGGTTTAGAGAAGAAAACTATTTCTTTATAATCATTCATATATATGTATATATAAGAATGGTAGAGTTGGTGTATCTTTCAGGGCATCATTATCTTAGAAATGGTAATATCCATTGGTCTTCATGAATTTTGTTTAATTTTATCTTCATTTGAGGTATACTATAGTAAATATTTTTTGGTTGTAATTTCAATATTTATATGGAATTTTGTAATGTTGTATGACTTTCATGCATTTTTTTATGCATTCTAATTTTTTTCAAACATGTATTTTATATTTTTCCATATAATGGGATCTTCATATGTTTTTGTACTAAGTTTATTTATAGTGAAATGTCTTCCATGTGAGTAAAATCAGGATTGGGGTGTTATTTTTTGTCTTATCACCAACTAGAATGAGTATATACGGGGTCAAGTCCTGAGAAAGTGGTTTCAAAATAGTCTTAGGATAGAGTTTGGAGTAAGAAATTTATTGTATTTGATTTGGTAAGGTTGTGGTATTCTTAAAACTGGCATGTGAAGTTGGATAAGGAAATAGATTATAGGCATATATGGATTCTATGATTCTATGAAATTACTCTGATCATCAATATATCATTATTAAGTGAAGTAATACTATTCACAAATAAATTTTATAGGTGTGGGATCATGATTCATATAGTATTTATCCCCGATGATTTAATGTGGTGAGTATAAAATGATAGTTCATATAAATAATAATGGAATGTTTTATAAATATACCAATTTATCATTTGATTAAATTTCAGTTATCTATCCATTTTTTTGTTTAATTCTCGTACTCACCATGGATATTAGCTGGAGTAGGTACATCAGGAAGCAGGGGAGGTTTTTCATATGATTGACCTGGTGGTAAATTAAACATATAAAGAAACATTGTAACAATTATGATAAAACATTTAATTAAATGTGAAGGATCCATATCTAATCAAAAAAGTAATACAAGGTATGAAGAGGTACAGATATTTTTTTAATTGATTTAGATGGTGTATGAGTATGGTATTCATTTAATGCTGAGTTTTTTGATAAGTGGTATGAAAATAATCTATTTAAAACCCAAAACCATATATGTGGAGAGAATTCATTCCAACTTAATTAGTCATTTATTACCTTTACCAAAACTAAGATATCTTGTCACATCCTACCTCATATCTTATGTGGTGTTCATGTAATTAATGAAGAGTGTTTGTCATTAATGAAATAAAAAATCACATAATTAATACTTCCATCTCATTTCATGGATAATTTTAAATCAATATCAATGTAATATTAATAAACATCATAGGATTATTTATAAGGTTTTATAGTACTCTCATATTGGTTAAGTGTAATCCTCAACTCGTAGATAGAAAGAGAGTGAAAAGGTAGTATCCTAGGGTACTCTCATAAAAAGATATTATAACGACCCATACTTTACATACATTATTATTACTTCAGAATTGAAGCACACTTATTACAACATAATACAAAACCATGAAAGGACAGTATAGGTATAGTGTATTTAGAAACTAGGAAACATAAACAACTGGTTCATAAATCATCTAAACTGTCTCCCTTTTATTTTATCATATCTAGAGTCCCTTTTGGAATATCTTATTTAATATCCTTCTTCCTGACCTGGGGAAGAGAAAACATACAATAAGGGTGAGCTCAAATGCTCAGTAAGGGTAAACAAAAGAAATATCATTCGTATCATATTCATAAGAACATAACATTTTGAAAATATTAACCTGCAAAAGAGATCATAATGTCATAACATGGGATAAATCATAATAGTGAAATGATATCCCAATAATCATAACTTAAAACATGAAACTTTGTGGCATAAAAACATAATCATAGAGAATCATTTCTTAGTAGTCAAGACTCATTGCCAAGACTATCTTAGCGGACAAAGTCCATTTCTGAATCGATCTCACTCCTCGCTTCAGTCCTGTTTCACTGAACCGGTTTAACCTGCCGTTATAGCCATGTTAATCTCATGAGATATAAATCTTTACCCAATGCATTGGAGGGAGATATAGGTCCCACCCATCTCATAATGAAACCATTCTTATGTGTTCCACAAAATCATAAATCATACATCATAGCATAACCTATGTAATAAAAATTTGAATCTTAAACATCATGCCATCATAACATAATCCACATAAGATAAAAGGACATCATAAAAATAATTCCATCATACCATAATCAAATCAATGTAAAAATAGGGATAGAAATAGAACCCTATATTATCTTATATGGAAAATAATTTTGATAAAACACTTTAACTCCATTCTTGAGGAAAATATCCTTTCTACTTCAAAAACATTTTCCTTTCTTAAAATGTCATATAATTATAAAATAAAAGAAGTTGATTAAAAATAAACTTTAAAACTTGTAAAGTAATCTTCATGGAAATAATGTTCTAAAAATCCATTCATTTTGTATAAGTTAAAAAAAGACATTCTTCTCGTACTTTGGCCGGAAAAGTCAAAAAGTACATCGTACGAAAAATGACAAAATATTCCTTTCATATCTTTTACTAAAAACTCACTGAAGGGTAAAATTGGATTTAAAAAATTGTAGGTGGATGGAAATAATATTACATATTGAGGAAACATGTATGTGGATGATAAATATTCCCTAGTAAATTCTAAAGTATAAACAATCTCGGATAAAAATGAGATTGTGAGATTTTCCCTTACCTTAGGTCTAATTTGCTTCATTCATGTCCAAAACTCCTATATAATGATTTAAATAATGTTATTGACTTATTCCAGAATTGTAATCATTGTTATGATATCATATATGGTCATATTCTTAGCTTCTTGTTAATATTTCATTGTTACTTGTTATTCTGGTGTTTATTGCTTTTTGTTTTGTCGAATAAATTCTTATTCTTCTTTTAGGTTATAGATACCTCATTTCCAGAATGGTATTAGTGTAATATATATCATATTTATTCATTCAATTCATTTATATAATCATTATTTAATGAAGATCATGTAGAATGAGTCGCATCACATCGTGGAGACGGTAGGATGTACGTATGCACGAGCGATGATATCATTCCCATGATCGTGGAATTTTAGTGAAGTGTATGTATACTATTTCAGAATCAATATCACTTTAAAATAATCATATATAGTTATTATTTACACCATTATACCCATACAATTATGGTGTTGGTGGAAAATAGATTACACCACAGCGTGGAGACGGTATTCCGTACGTACGCACGCGCGGTGATTTCGTTTTCCATAGGATGGATAGAAGGTGAAATAGGTTTGTTTCATATTTATAATAACATATCAGTATATGAGTGATAATTATGTTATTACTTCATAATTAAACAACTAAATAAGAATAAGTAGAATAAGAAATAAAGTTGAAAGAATCGGTAACGGATATTACCTCTTCTTCGACACACCTCTTTGAAACCTCCACTTAGGGAACTAAGATTGGTCTTTGAAGAATACCAGGACCTCTAGGATGTCTCTAGGGAAGTGTAGAAGAGAAATTGGAAGGGTTTGGCAGAGTTTGAAGGCTCAAAGTGGTGTGAGGAGGAGAGGGAGGAGGTTCCCTTTTATAAGGGAGGAGAGGGGCACCTTAGGAAAAACTTAAAATATTATTTTATTATAAAGTCATATTCGGTTAATAGCTTCAAATTGACTTATTTAGGAGATAAGGTGGGGATTGGTCGAAATCCTCTCATCCAATAGAATTTAGACAAGTTTAGGTTACTATTTTAACATTATCATTTAGATTTAACTCTAAGTTAAATAATTTACCTTTTACCGTGTCTTCTTATTTTCTTACACTATAAGGTTTATAAACATACAATAACAAGACAAACGAACCCCAAGTTGTTAATTATTAACATATATAACCTTATTTATGTCATTTGGCCAAACCTTAGATTTTTAGGAATAAAATAAAAATTAATAATATAATATTTGTTTTAAAAACTATTTTCTGTCAATTTTGACACTATTTGGTACTTGATTTTTGTAAAACTCATAACAGCATGATTAGTTTGAAAAAAGTTAATTAAATCAATAATAACATGTCATATTAACCTATAAAATTAATGGAATTCATAAAACGTCTCAAATTACATTTATTTTGGTATTTATAATATAAATTATGTTAATATTTCCTTAATAAGTTAATTAATGCATCATCATTGTGTCATAAATAAATTAAATTATTTAAAGTATAAAAATTATAAATAAAATACAATAATTTAGGAAATATTTTTATCTTTATAATTAATATTTATAGTCAAATTTATATTATTTATTACCCTATATTAAAAATGCTTTAGTTATTAAACTTTGATTTTAACTATTTTAACCCTTCTTTAAATTAATTAATAATAAATGTCCTAATCTAATCCAAGTGGACCTAAATGGTCATATTTTATTCCTAAGGTTGTTTTTGGTCGAATTACACTTATCCAATAGAATTAGGACATGTTTTAGGGTAAAAATAATATCATTTTTACCCTTAATTATTGTATTTACTTTTAACCGTGGTAAATAAAAGTAAAGAGTTAATATTCACCAAAAATTATTTTCATCTCATTGAATCACATTTTAGTCCTTGATATTAACCGTGTCTCTCGGATTTTCAAAATTTCACTCACAGAAGTGGTAAAATTATGTTTTATGTAAATTTTCAAATTCTACTGGGAGGTGGGTAAAAGACGGTGAAAAGTTCAATAAAATTTTTATATATCTAAAATTATTATAAAATGACTCCAATGAATTACATTGAACTTATATAGGTATTATGTATCAATTTTTAACTAAAATAAATTTAATTAAAATAAATAATTATTTAAATAAAAGTCGGGTTTTAAATAGTAACCCAGTGTTTTCACTATTCATCAAAAATTGAAAGTTTTCAGAAAAATTCCAAAATTTCACCCTAGGCTAATTCTGATATTCTGAATCCAAAAATGAAGTCCATTTTGAAAAATAAAATTTCAACAAGTGGGTATTACTATTCATAACGGCTTGTTTTAATATTATTTTAATAGCATGTCGTTGTTTAGTGAACCTCGGTATTGCGTACAACGCCAGCTATCAAGGAAGGTCGGGACTGTGTGTAAAGCAAGACAAGATAGTGTTGTGTGTAGTGAAAGATTCCTTTGATGATGTAAAAAAATATTTCTCATAAAAATCTCAGCTGTTACATTCTACCCCCCTTAAAATTAATTTCGCCCTCAAAATTCGTCACTTTGTAACAAACAGATGAGGATACCTCTCCCTCATAATATCCTCAAGCTCCCATGTAGCTTCTTCTAATTGGTGGTTCCTCCATAAGACTTTCACCAAGCGAGTGGCCTTGTTCCGTAGAACTTTTTCACTACGATCCAGAATCTCTATCGGCTGTTCTTCATAAGAAAGATCTTACTCCAGCGGTACAAGTTCTAAGCTGAGTACATGTGAAGGATCGGGTATGTACTTTCTCAGGAGTGATACATGGAACACATCATGAACTTGAGAGAGATTCGGTGGAAGTTCCAATCGGTAAGCTACCTTCCCAACACGATCCAGTATTTTGAAAGGATAGATATACCTAGGGATCAGTTTTCCCTTCTTTCGAAATCTCATTACTCTCTTCCAAAGAGATATTCGTAAGAACACTTTATCACCCACGTGAAACTCTAGGTCTTTTCTTTGGTTATCAACATAACTTTTTTGTCGACTCTGAGATGCTCTTATGTGTTTTTTAATAGATCGAACCTTTTCTTCCATCTCATCAACAAGATCAAGTCTTAATAGCTTTCTTTCCCCAACTTCATCCCAACAAGTTGGAGTCCTGTATTTCTTTCCACAGAGAGCTTCATAAGGAGCCATCTGAATACTGGAGTGAAACCTATTATTATAAGAAAATTCCACCAAAGGTAGGTGTTGATCCCAATCACCTTTGAAATCCATATAGAAAGCTCTTAACATATCTTCTAAAGTTTGAATTGTTCTCTCAGACTGACCATCTGTTTGAGGATGATAAGCATTGCTGAAACTCAACTGTATATCCAGAGGATGCTAAATACTTCTCCAAAACTTTGAGGTAAACCATGGATTCCGATCAGATATAATGGAAAGTGGTACTCCATGCAATCTCACCACTTCCTTCATATATATCCTGGCAAGCTGATCAAGAGAGAAATCCTCTCTAATAGCAATGAAGTGTGACGAGTTTGTAAGACGATCAACTATGACCTAGATAGCATTATTGCCTTTGGATGTTTTAGGAAGTCCGGTGACAAAGTCCATAGTGATGTTTTCCCATTTCCATTCAGGTATGGGTAATGGTTGTAACATCCCCTTAGACTTCTATTTCTCAGCTTTAACTTGCTGACAAACCAAGCATCGAGAGACGTTTTCGGCAAAATCTCTTTTCATGCCATCCCACCAGAAGTACTCTTTCAAGTCCTTATACATCTTCGTGCTTCCTGTATGAATAGAGAATAAAGAACTATGAGCCTCATCCATCAGATCCTTCTTTAATTCTGGGATGGGAGGAACACAAACCCAATTCTTGAACCTTATTATCCCTTCACAGTCAAGGTTGAATTCAGGAACATTTCTCACCTTCTTTTGTAACTCTACATCTTCTTTTTGTGCCTCTTTAATCTTCACATGTATAGATGGTTGAACATTCATTTGAGAAATATAAGATTTTTTCATTTCCATTATAATTCAAAGATCTATCCTTTGTAAATCCATAAATACTTGATATTTTGTGATCCTCATCAGGGATAAGCTAGCATGGTCTTGTTGACTTAATGCATCTACCACCTTGTTTGCTTTCCCAGGGTGGTAAAGAATTGAGCAGTCGTAATCCTTAATCAGCTCCAACCATCTTCTTTGGCGCATATTCAGCTCCTTTTTTTGTGATAATATACTTTAAACTTTTATGATCAGTATAAATATCACACATTTCACCATAAAGATAATGCCTCCAAATCTTTAATGCAAAGATTACCGCAGCTAACTCAAAATCATGAGTTGGATACTTTTTCTCAAGAATTTTCAACTGTCGTGAGTCATAATCTATCACCATATCATTTTTCATAAGAACACACCCTAGCCTCTTCTTGGATGCATCACTGTAGATCACAAACCTTTATCCACTACAAGGTAGTGTGAGCACAGGTGCACTGGATAACCTTCTTTTTAACTCCTTGAAATTCTCTTCACACTCCTCCGTCCAAATGAACTTAACTCCTTTTCAAGTCAACCTGGTGAGTGGATTAGATAATCATGAAAAATATTTCACAAAACGTTGATAATATCCATCCAAACCAAGAAAACTTCGGATCTTAGTTACTGTTGTTGGTCTCGACCATCTTTCGATAACCTTTGTTTTTGCTGGATCCACAGATATCCCCTCTTTTGAGATTATGTGACCAAAAAAATGCAACTTTTTGAATCCAAAATTCACACTTGGTAAATTTGGCATAAAGCTTCTCCATTCTCAGTGTCTTCAATACAATTCTCAAGTGATCTTCATGTTCTTCCTTGATCTTTTAATAGACAAGAATATCGTCTATAAAGACTACCACAAACTAATCAAGATAATCTCTAAAGACTCTATTTATCAGATCCATGAAGATAGCAGGGGAATTAGTAAGACCAAATAGCATCACTATAAATTCATATTGTCCGTACCTTGTATGGAAAGCCGTATTTGGTATATCCTCCCTTTTGACCCTTAATTGATGATACCCTGAACGAAGATCAATCTTGGAAAATTATTGAGCTCCACGTAGTTGGTCAAATAAGTCATCAATGCATGGGAGAGGATATTTGTTCTTGATAATGATCTTGTTAAGTTCTTGATAATCAATGCAGAGTCTCATTGATCCATATTTCTTCTTAACAAACAGAACAGGTTCTCCCCAAGGTGATGCACTAGGGCATATGAATCCCTTATCAAGATTCTCTTGGAGCTGCTTCTTCAATTCTTACAACTCAATTGGGGCCATTCTATAAGGTGTCTTTGAAATAGGCAAAGCACCCGGTACGAGTTCTATTAAAACTCAACTTCACGATTTAGTGGAAGTCCCAGAAATTCCTCCATAAAGACATCATCAAACTCCCGTACAATGGGAATATTCTTAATTGTTAGTTTCTCACCAACCATTTGAGATAAATAACCTTCATTTAGTGGAATCAAGACCCATAAGATGGAAGAAATTTCCACTGGAAGGTTATGTTCATCCTTGCATCGATAAAAGATCATAGATTGATCTGGAATATGAAATGTGACTTCCCTTCTTTGGCAATTGATATGAGCTCCATATAAATAAATCCAATCCATGCCAATAATCACATCAAATTCCATTATAGGAAGGATCACAAGATTTTCAGGAAGCACTTTCCCACAAACTTTAATCGGAGAAGAATTGTAAACTTTTGATGCGACTTTTGTTCCATTAGGGGTTGTCACAGCTAAATCAACATCTAATTGCTGAGGTAATATGACGATACCCTTAGAAAATTCTTCAGAAATAAAAGAGTGGGTGGATCCAGAATCAAATAAAACATTTTCTACTTTAGAGTGGATGGTAAGTGTGTCTTTCACCACTTCGTTATCGTACTCCACATCGCTGATAGAAATTGCATGTGACTTTCCTTTGTCTTTAGCCTTAAGAGTTTTTTGACGTCGATCATCATCAACAACCCTTGGATTAGGGAATTTATTAGCATAATGCCCCATTTCCTTTCACTTGTAACATTGAAGTATAGGAGGTGAACTCTATGTAGCCTTTTCTTTGTTCGCATCACTAGACATCTTCTTCCCATCATTGCGGCATTCAAATGCCCGATTACCTTCTTTTCCACATTTGAAACATTTACTTGTCCCTTTAAGACAAATCCCTTCATATTTCTTTCCACACTTTGAGCATAAGGGAAAACTCATCTTCTTTTTAGTGTGCTCTTTAGATTTTCCTTTGAATTCCATTTTCCTCTTCTTATCAAATCCATATGACTGATGGGTTACTCCAATTTCTATCTCAACCTTGAGAGAAAATCGAATGATTTCCTCATAGCTATTGAAGTCCCTTATGGATAACGCCCTTCGAAGACTTGGTTTTAAGACACTAAAGAATCGATTGATCTTACTCTCATGTTGGATAATAATACCATAAGTGTACCTTGCAAGTCTTGTAAAATTTTCTTCTTAGGTACCAACAGATTCGTCATCCTTTTTCTTTAGTTCAAGAAACTCCTTCACCATCTTTGTTCAAAGAATACGAGGGAATTACTTATCGAAAAAGAAGTTCTTGAACTCGTCCCATTCCAAGGACTCAATTTCATCTCTTGGCCTCGTATTCTTGATAATATTCCACCATTGATCAGCTTCACCTTCCAAACGATATACTGATAAGATGACTTTATCATGTTCAGAACATTGAAGAACTGAAAATATCTTTTCAGTGGTACTGATCCATTGTTCAGCCACTAATGGATCAGTAGACCCGCTGAATGAGGGTGGACGCGGCCTCGTGAAGGATTCAACAGGATTTTTCTCCTTCCTTTGGTCGTTTTGAAGTCCTACATGATTCATATCTTGAGAAATTTGTGTGAGCATGGCTACAAGATTTTGCATTCCAGATCCCATAACGTATGGTTTCTCAGGGGGAAAATCATTCCATTTCCCGTCGCATTCAGCATTAACACGGTTCCTTCGGGTTCTAGACATTGACTAAAACCAAGAAGAACAGTGTGAGCAACACTAATTATAATAGGAAAACCACATAATCAAGAATAAAATTTCACACTTAAGGTCTTATCATAGGTTGTTCATGGCCATTTTTAAAACACTGAGATTGTGTTCTATTCTTAGACTTATCCTTAGAGTTCTTACTAAGGCATTCACATCCTAGTTTCCAAAGGTTGACTATACCTTTCCTATGATACCAACTATAACGACCCATACTTTACATACATTATTATTACTTCAGAGTTGAAGCACACTTATTACAACATATAACAAAACCATGAAAGGACCGTATAGGTATAGTGTCTTTAGAAACTGGGAAACATAAACAACTAGTTCATAAATCATCCACACTGTCTCACTTTTATTTTATCATATCTAGAGTCCCTTTTTGCATATCTTACTTAATATCCTTCTTCCTGACCTGGGGAAAAGAAAACATACAACAAGGGTGAGCTTGAATTCTCAGTAAGGGTAAACAAAATAAAATATCATTCGTATCATATTCATAAGAACTTAACATTTTGAAAATCTTAGCCTACAAAAGAGATCATAATATCATAACATGGGATAAATCATAATAGTGAAATGTAATCCCAATAATAATAACTTAAAACATGAAACTTTGTGTCATACACACATAATCATAGAGAATCATTTCTTAGTAGTCAAGACTCATTTCCAAGACTATCTTAGCGGACAAAGTCCTTTTCTAAACCGAGTTCACTCCTCATTTCAGTCCTGTTTCACTGAATCGGTTTAACCTGCTGTTCCAGCCATGTATATCTCATGAGATATAAATTATTACCCAATGCATTGGAGGGAGATATAGGTCTCACCCATCTCATAATGAAACCATTCTTATATGTGCCACAAAATCATAAATCATACATCATAGCATAACCCATGTAATAAAAATGGGAATCTTAAACATCATGTCATCATAATATAATCCATATAAGATAAAAGGACATCATAAAAATAATTTCATCATAACATAATCAAATCAATGCAAAAATAGGGATAGAAATAGAACCCTATATTATCTTAGATGGAAAATAATTTTGATAAAACACTTGAACTCCATTCTTGAGGAAAATATCCTTTCTACTTCAAAAACATTTTCCTTTCTTAAAATGTCATATAATTATAAAATAAAAGAATTTGATTAAAAATAAACTTGAAAACTTGTAAAGTAATCTTCATGGAAATAATGTTCTAAAAATCCATTCATGCTGTATAAGTTAAAAAAATACATTCTTCTCGTACTTTGTCCGGAAAAGTAAAAAAGTACCTCGTACGAAAAACAACAAAAGATTCCTTTCATATATTTTACTAAAACCTCACCATGGGGTAAAATTTGATTTAAACAATTTTAGGTGGATGGAAATAGTATTATATATTGAGGAAACATGGATGTGGATGATAAATATTCCCCAGTAAATTCTAAAGTATAAACAATCTTGGATAAAAATGAGATTGTGAGATTTTCCCATACCTTAGGTCCAATTTGCTTCATATGTGTCCGAACCTCCTTTATAATGATTTAAATTATGTTATTGACTTATTCCAGAATTTTACTCATTGTTATGATATCATATATGGTCATATTCTGAGCTTCTTATTAATATTTCATTGTTACTTGTTATTCGGGTGTTTATTGCTTTTTGTTTTGTCGAATAAATTCATATTATTCTTTTAGGTTATAGATACCTCATTTCTAGAATGGTATTAGAGTAATATATATCATATTTATTCATTCAATTCATTTATATAATAATTATGTAATGAAGATCATGTAGAACGAGTCACATCACATCGTGGAGACGGTAGGCCGTACGTACGCACGAGTGACGATATCGTTCCCATGATCGTGGAATTTTATTGAAGTGTATGTATAATATTTCATAATCAATATCACTTTAAAATAATCATATTTAGTTATTATTTACCCCATTATACCCATCCCAGTATGGTGGTGGTGGAAAACAGATTACACCACGGCGTGGAGACGGTATTCCGTACGTACGCACGCGCGGTGATTTCGTTTTCTGTAGGATGGATAGAAGGTGAAATAGGGTTGTTTAATTTTTATAATAACATATCAGTATATTAGTGATACTGATGATATTACTTCATAATGAAACAACTAAAGAAGAATAAGTAGAAGAAGAAATAAAGTTTAAAGAATCGGTAATGGATATTACCTCTTCTTCGACACGCCTCTTTAAAACCTCCTCTTAGGGCACTAATATTGGTCTTTAAAGAATACCAAGACCTCTAGGATGTTTCTATGGAAGTGTAGAAGATAAATTGGCAGGTTTTTTCTGATCTTGAATGCTCAAAGTGGTGTGAGGAGGAGAGGGAGGAGGTGCCCTTTTACAAGGGATGAGAGGGGCACCATAGGAAAAACTTAAAATATTATTTTATTATAAAGTCATATTCGGTTTTTAATTGCTCCAAATTGATTTATTTCGAAGATAAGGTGGGGATGGGTCGAACTCCTCTCATCCAATAGAATTTAGACAAGTTTAGGTTACTATTTTAACCATATCATTTAGATTTAACTCTAAGTTAAATAATTTACCTTTTACCGTGTCTTCTTGTTTTCTTACACTATATGGTTAATAAACTTACAATAACAAGCAAAAAGAACCCCAAGTTGTTAATTATTAATATATATAACCTTATCTATGTCATTTTTCCAAACCTTAGATTTTTAGGAATAAAATAACAACTAATAAAATATTATTTGTTTTAAAAACTATTTTATGTCAATTTTGACACTATTTGGTACTTGATTTTTTTGAAAATCATAACGGAATGATTAGTTCGAAAAAAGTTAATTAAATAAATACTAACATGTCATATTAACCTATAAAATTAGTGGAATTCATAAAAAGTCTAAAATTACATTTATTTTTGTATTTATAATATCAATTATGTTAATATTTACTTAATAAGTTAATTATTGCATCATTTTTGTGTCATAAATAAATTAAATTATTTAAACTCTAAAAATTATAAACAAAATACCATTATGTAGGAAATATTTTTCGCTTTCTAATGAATATTTATAGTCGAATTTATCTTTTTTATAACCCTATATTAAAAATTATTTAGTTATTAAACTTTGATTTTAACTACTTTAACCCTTCTTTAAATAAATTAATAATAAATGTCCTAATCTAATTCAAGTGGACCTAAATGGTCTTATTTTATTCCTAAAGTTGTTTTTGGTCGAATTAAACTTATCCAATAGAATTAGGACATGTTTTAGGGTAATAATAATATCATATTTACCCTTAATTACCCTATTTACTTTTAACTGCGGTAAATAAAAGTAAAAAGTTACTATTCACAAAAAATTATTTTCATTTCATTGAACCACATTTTAGTCCTTAATATTAGCCGTGTCTCTCGGATTTTTGAAATTCCACTCACAGAAGCGGTAAAATTATGTTTTATGTAAATTTGCAAATTCTCCTAGGAGGTTGGTAAAAGACGGTGAAAAGTTCAATAAAATTTTTATATATCTAAAATTATTATAAAATGACTCCAATGAATTACATTGAACTTATATAGGTATTATTTATCAATTTTTACCTAAAATAAATTTAAATAAAATAAATAATTATTTCAATAAGAGTCGGTTTTTAAATAGTAACCCAGTGTTTTCACTATTCATCAAAAATTGAAAGTTTTCAGAAAAATACCAAAATTTCACCCTAGGCTAATTTTGATATTCTGAATCCAGAAATGAAGTCTATTTTGAAAAATAAAATTTCAAAAAGTGGGTATTACTATTCATAACAGATATTTTTAATAATATTTTAAAAGCATATCGTTGTTTAGTGAAACTCGGTATTGCGTACAACGCAAGCTATCAAGGAAGGTCGCGACTGCATGTAAAGCAATCCAAGCTAGTGTTGTGTGTAGTGAAAGATTCCATTGATGATGTAAAAAACAAAATATTTCTCATAAAAATCTCGGGTGTTACAGATATGGAAACAGATGTTGAAGGCATGGTAAAAGGCAATATTAAATAATACTCTCATAATAAAAAGGGATATTTTCAATGATAATATCATTGAAAAGGTAATCCCAATTACACTATACTCACCATCTAGGACCATATATCATTGAAGAGGACCTAAGATAATTCAATATATATATATATTTATATATTTATTTATTGGTATCATAACCAAATCAATATTACATATCCCAAATCATTTATTGTGAACATTAACCACAAACCCATGTCACCACGCTTATGGAAAATTTATTATCTCCTAATATCCAAAACTATCAAAATCACCTTTACCCTAATTCATTACTCATCATATCCAATCATAACGAATTTCCATAAAATGGGTACCCACTATCATGAAACATTATCAAATATGGTCCACTTGAATACATCCTCATCATTAAAGTAACCTAACCAAACAATAATTCATATAAAAAATTATACCATAATCACATATCATATGAAAATTAAACAAAATTGTAAGAATAATGTGTAATGATTTGGGTTTTAAATGAGAATAATTATCCATTATTTTTAATTTGGATCCTATTTTGATTCTATTATATTAATTTATGTATGTATTTTCTAAATTTGTCATTGGTAAGGTTTGATTTAATATCATGAAAAATATGGAGTAAAAATATGAATTTTTTAATTTTACATGAACAATTCCCCCAGTGAAAAAATATAATATTCTTCCAAAAAGGATCCCAGATTGATATTATGTAAGTGTAGAATTTCATGGTTTAATGTGATTCAATTATGACTAAAGTTTGTTATTTTGGGATTCCAAGTTTATAGTAAGCTAATTTTTTATAGAAATAGCTAATCACCCCCCTTAATTTTAATTGGAACGCAATTATATGTAGTGATTTTTAGATAATCTTCAAGGAGAATTTCATGGCCCCCCAAAGGTAATAATATTATGACACCTTCATCGATATGTTTAACACATGTTCATCATTCTATGTGATTCTTATTATATAATTTATTTATTCTTAATTCATTAAAAATAATTATGTGGTTATAATTATTTTATTCATTTGAGTTCATAGTTAATTTTTATCGATCAACTAATCACCCAAACTTCACCACATAAACCATGACTCAGGGCGACCCATCAACTCTAGGGAAATCACTATTGTTTACGTCGACCACCATTTATGATGACCCGATCTTGGTCATGCCACCAATTACTATAAATTTTATGATTAATTATTGATAAATGGATATCAATCATAATAGGGGAAGTACTATAAAGATTTTACCAAATAAAATTTGGTGAATAAAGTCCCTAAGGAGAGGTCAAATTTGGGTGAATCTAGCATATAAGGGAAATAATGAGTGATTCCCAATAATTTCCATGATACAAATTAAACCAGAAGACAATTTTTTGTTATGAGGTAATAAGATAACCAATATTATATCATTTTTTATATCCTTAAATTATATAATTATTGATAAAAATTAAAAGGTAATTGTCGGGGTGAGACCACCATGTCAAGTGTTATCCTAGGGAAGCACATAGGGGGAATGGGGGATCATCAGGCAGTGGTACCACAAAGAATAATGATGATGATGAATATAGGTAGGTGCAAAAAATATTTTCCCCATTACTTATTTATATTATATATTATATATAATATATATATATATGATTATATATATATATGATTATATATATATATATATGTAGTTAGATATTGTAATATATATTATATTTTTCATTTATAAATATTAAAAGTGCATTTGACAAGGAATAATAGTCAATTTCAATAATTTTTCTATACATATAATGGTAGTGATATTATTAAAATCATTTGAGATTGTTTGATATACATTTTTTCATTTTAAATATTATTATTAAATTTTATTATGACTTGTATCAATAAAATGCTAAGAATGCCATTATATTTATTTTCTTGAGTAAAATACAATAGTATCTTCCATTAGAACTATAACACCATGAGATTATAAAATAATAATATCGTGTTAGATGGTGTGTGTGAAATATAACACAAAGCTTAAATTTTCTACTAAATACAATTCTTTGAATTTAGTCACTTTGATAACTTGTGATACACTCAACCCTGAGTCTAAAAGAACTTTAAAATCGTATACAGTTATAACCTAGCTGTTAAATTGGAAGGTATTAATATAAATAAATAAATTATGAAAAATATATGGTTTATACATGTATAAAATAAATTCAATGGTTAACTAATTATTAGAAATAAAATAAGATTCATTTGAAAGAAAAAGAGATGTTTTCTAAAAACTATACTTTTCTAAAAGGCTATTTCATTACACTTTTAATACATACTTTAAAATTAATTTATAACACTTTCAGAAAATTTATTTTAAAAAATTTAATTAAAATTATAAATTATAATGTAAAAATTATATTTGAGATAGTTTTTGATAATTTTTTGAAAAGTTTAATTTTTCAATGAATAGATAAAATACCAGCTTTAATTATAAATTGCATTTTAATTTTAGTCATTTAAAAGTTCCATTGTGACTTAAAAAAAATTTAAAGTAAAATTAGTAAAATTATATTATAATAAATAATATTTAGGTCATTGGATACAATTTTTTATTGAATTTTTATATTAAAACATTTTATACTTATGAAAACTTTTCTTTGGAAAGTCGTATTTTCATCGCTTCTATGGGATTAATTTTACATTAAAATTTTCAAAATATATGAATTGAGTTTTGAAAAATGTATTAAATATTATTAATCATAATAATTAATATTATATCTTAAGTAAAATTTATTTTTTGGTCATAATGAATAGTAAAATTAGTAAAAAGTAATTGTCACGGTTAAGGTTATTACGGGTTTACATAGGGGTTGAACTAAAATGGTAAGGGTTAAAAGAACCTATAAACTTGTAAAATTAATTTTTTATCCATATTTATATCTTATATCACCCATGGTTATATAATGATCTATTTTGAAGCCTTGTGACATGTAAAAACATGGGTATTGCTTTTTATTTTCAAAAATTTCTAGTGTGTCTCTCCCCCACTTATTAAAGGTCACGCCATATCCTATCCTATTCACACTTTAAAAGACATTTGTTTCATCAAATAGTGGGAAAAATATCTTCCTTACATACCTTCCCAAATACTAGAGGTATTGGTTTGATCATAAGGACTATCTAGAAAGGCTTTAGGTTTAAACCTGAAGAGGTTGTCTGAAGAAGAGGTAAAGTTCTTATCCATGAATTTTCATTTTACTTCTTCCTATATATCCTTAAAATATTATTCATATATGATAAAATAATAACCCAAATATCTCTTATATACTGATATATTATTATTATAATATAATAACTTATATCTATCTCCTCTTCTATTAAATAGGGAAATAAAATCATCAATCGTATGTACGACAGACTACTGCCACACGAACCGATGTAATTCATTTTCCATCACCACCTCTCATGAATGGATATAATGATTTATTTAATTTATTTTTATGATATTTATGAAATTAATAAAATTATGGAATTATATTATCATATAAAACTTCTTACCTTTGAACCAGTTGGAAAATAATAATTTCACTCATGTGTGCGCGTGAACTACCGCATCCATGTATCGATGTGAAATGATTTTCATTTTATTTTAACATGTATGGTAAGGAGTATATATTTAATAGATATATATGATATATTTTATGTAATAATTTTTCTTAAAAGTTTTAATTCTATCTACCTTTCTTATGTTCCATCTGTTTTAAAAAAGAAACAGTGTTCCTGTGTATGTACGGCCTACAGTCTTTATGAATGGTGTAACCCATTTTCCCATATCTAAATTTTATGTAATATTATAAATACTTATATAATTATTATGTATGATATTTATATAGTTTTTCACATTAAATATATTATTTAACTGTTGTAAAAGAAAAGGGACTGGAATTTATGAACCAGAAAAACATGAAAAACAAAGCAATTATCACCTAAAAGAGTGATTCTAACAATAAATTGTTAATAAATTGGTGAAAATTTACTATAAGTAAATAATATGAAGTATGATAAATATTATTATGGTTCTATAATATAGTTATAATAATTATATATTTATTATATTGGAGGTTTGAACACTTATTAAGGAAAATATACATTAGGTAAGGGATGTTGTCTCTGTTTCCTTTCATTGAGACATATCATAATTTTATGAACATAATTTATTTATATAGGGTATATATTTACCCTTTTACATGTAGTATCATGAAACCTTAATAATTCATGATATTTGAAGTTTTAATTTTAATTATTTCATTCAAGTTTATTTGACTTGAAAGTTACCAAGTGGTAAATAATTACATAAATTGATTTTTTTCATTGGGTTATATTACATCTTCATTATAAGATTTTCTATTTAATGAATTTTTATTATATTATATTTTATTTAAAATTATTTCAGTTGTATTTACATTTTATATCATTATTTATTCATTAATTAATTCTCACTTCAACATTATTATCACTATAAGGGGTTCTCATCTCAAATTTACTTCTGTGAGACGTATGATATATTCACCACTTAGTTATTTTATGTAGTGTATATACAAATCATTTGATATTATATATCATTAATACCATTATATTATTGGTATTTTATTTTTCATTGGAATTTATTTCTGTCATGGGACTTATGATTCATAGGATACGAAAGTGGTAAAGTTTTATGTTACAATCTCACAGTTTTTTAGGATTATTCCTGATTATGTTTCCGATGATAAAATCATATGATCAATATTTCAAAAAACTCCTGACTTTTCTTATCCTCTATTTACTTATGTAGAATAAATTTTTTCCCTCTCATTTTACAATCTTTAAGAATAAAAGATATCCAAAGAAAATAAAGAAAATGTACTTTATTTCTTTCTTCGATCGAAAATAATTTTTCTTCCTAATCCATGTTGATAAAATATTATTCAAGAATTTTCCAACATTATGAAAATGATTTATCAAATAAATTTTACCCATTTTTTACATTTAAAAAAATGTTTGAAAGGAATATTCTTGTCTTTTCTTAATTGAGGTACTTTTAAACCTTTTTATAATAGTGTGAAATGAGTGATTTTTTAACTTGTACGGGATGTATGAAGTTACCTGCTATCATGACCACTCATTTATTGGAATATTAATTTAAATTTTTAAAAATATATTTTCAAACAAAAATTTTTTCTTGATATTCTATAACTTTTTTATTATTGAAATAGATTTTCAAAGTGAAATGGGTATTTTCCTAAAAAAATATAAATTTTTTGGTATTTCTATTTATTAATGACAACAACCCTTATTTCACATTTTCTAAATTGGTAATATGTTGTAATGATACCATAATTATTATTTATCTAGATGTTTTATCATTAGTTTTAATGGGGATGTACTATTTTGATATCAATCTCCAAATTACTCTTAATCGTTTAGGATTATGTCTTTTGATTGGAGAAAGTATTAAAATTTTGTATGATAGTTTTTCAATATGAATATTTATGTTGGTTATGTTTCACATATTTCATATAAGGAATGCATTGGACTTATTAAATGATTATTGGGCCCCGCAATATCCCATCTATGCATCAGTAAGTCTCATGAGAGGAACTATCTTGTGTTTTTTCCAAGGCCTCACCCGTTTATGTTAGATTTCATGGAATGAGGCCTTGACGGTACTGTTATATTGTCCATAATTATTAATTCCCTCATTATAAGATTATTTATTGATGATCCATGTGATTATTAAATTAGTTATAATATCCATGGTTAATTTTCATGCTCATGTGATTATTTATATGGTATTATTTTATCATTATTTATTCTTTGCATATTATGCTCTAGTAATTGATTGAATGGAATGTGTTTTAGTAATTTACCTGGCCAGATTTATTTTTTATTATTTATTCACAGTAGCTTTTATTGTTCTCATACCCTTACTGAGCATAAGAGCTCACCCATTTCTTTTATTTACTTTCCTTATTTTTCCATGAAGTGTATTATAATTGATATATTGTAATATATTAAAGGTAATTTTGGTTTTATCAAAGAAAATTCTATGTTGTATTTTATGTTTTCATTAGTAATATAAGATTCAAGTGTAAATCTAGTCTTCAAAAACTACTAAACTATTCAGAACTTTAGGATGTGATTCCTTATATCTATATCCTATTAAATAAAGTAGACACTAACTCTGGGCTGCTGGGATTAGGGTATTTATAGTTGGTAACAGATAATATTTAGTAGAAACCCTAAAAACTATATTTAGGAAAACATAGATTATGGAACATTAACCTATGATAGAATTTGAGGATAATTATAAAAGAATATAGTAAATTTGTAGTGAGGATGAGATTGTGTGGTTTTTTCCTAGAAACACATCCATTTCTGGATAATAAAAGTAGACATGGTTCTACCATGGTTATACCTAGGGGTAATAACTCTAAAAAGGGTGCATTGGGATTTAACTCGAGCATTACCTGGTGCATCACATCAGGCCTAACTAGACACCTAGTTTAACACTCCTAGAGGATAATCTTGGGATAATTCAAATTTTCTTTATAAACTATTATAAATGATTTTATAATAATGTTATTCTTTTAAAACTATCCCAAAATAACTTTTTTTTATTATGAAATTATCTATGCATAAATTTTCCAATTTATGTTAATTATTTCACTAGTTTTGGGATTATACATTATGTTTCATAATGATATGATCTAATATATTTTATATATTTATTTAGAAATGGATCCTAGAAGAAGTAATGGGAACCATATCAATGCATGTACTTCATATAGAAATTTTCCTACTAGTCTAGATAATGATGCTAGAGTTGGGGTTGCCACTGGAACTGATCAAATTATAACCATATTATAGTAGATGGATAAAGTTATGAGTATTAACCTTACCCATATAGAGCTTCCTTCTTATCTACCTTGCGGTGTAACAATGTTAGACTGCTTCATGTGTCAGTAACTTCCAACTTTCAACGCGACTACAAATCCATTTCCAGCTGATCAATGGATGTGTTTATTAAAAAATATATTTCTCACTCTATGATGTAATGAAATGGGGAAGGTTGTCATGGTATTTTATCACCTCTTAGAATATGAATATCAATGGTGTTTAATTATTCAAAAAACTAAGTATGAGGAGAAAATATAAAACATGAAATGGAAAGATTTTAAGGTACTTTTCCTAGAAATATATTTTCCTTACGAACAACGAATGGATATGGAGAGACAATTATTGTGTCTAAGGTAAAAGGAAGAGGAAAATGTTTCTAGGTATGAATCTAACTTTATAAGGTTATCAAGTTATGTTTTGGACTATGTACATAATCCAACGAGTAAGATTAACCATTTCTTTTAAGGGTTAAATCCAATCCGTCAAAGGGAACTATTATCCAAAACCTTATCATCATAAGAGGATAGAGTATCATGTGATATCAAGATAGAGAAAGAATTACCCAAGCCTTATTACTTTTAAGGGGTGAAAGATAAGAAGAGGTTGATAGAGTATAAAATGGATAATGGGGGGAAGGTAAAGAAGTATTTTCCCACATATGATAATTTTTGAAAGAAACAATATAGTACTTAAATATAATTGGAGTTTTCTTCAAGTATGGATAGAAATTCCATCCAGATCATGATTATAAGGGAGATAAAGAATATGATAATGTTTAGTTATTCAACTGTAATGATATGGGGGACTACGCAAAAAAATTCAATAAGCATAAATGGAATATAATTCATAAGAAGTTAGGGATAAAGGTAAGGTCTATGAAATTAATACAACTAGGGTGGGATGATTAATGTTATTTTGTATTTATATTCATTAATTATACTGTAGAATTATTTTTACAAATGGTATTTTATTTATAAGAATCATAAAAGAACTTTCACTATAAAAATTTAGAGACCAACTAAAGAACTTTCACTCTTTTATGGATCTTATGATATGTTAAAAGTTAATTTTAGTGATTCAGACATAATAAAATTCAACTTTAATTTTCATTTCATAGAGTAATAAGTGGATTATAAATTGATCATAGCAAAAAAAGGATGAAATAGTAAGTATATTTTCGGTCATTATCAATCATGATAGTAAAACAATCCACAAACTCCAGGAAAAGGATATTGAAACAAAAATATTATCATATTACCTTCACATATTATAAATCAATTATATCTTAAATCATCATGGATTTATGGTTTCGTGGTACTAAATTTTATTTTAATCATTCACTTTCATATGATCAGTGATCTCCATCACTCAATATAAATATTAACATTTTTCTTCAATGACCATATTTTCCCTTATCACCAATGTTCTCCTACTTAGAAACCTTGTTTTTTGTTATTCTGGATGACCTTTTTATTTACCTTTCCCTATTTTAATATGATTTTTAAATATTTTTTTGTTTTGGGTTTTTAAAAAAAGGTTTTTTTGGAAAGAAAACCCTTTATTTCCAATCACAAGTTAAAATTACAAGGACATAATTTATTAAAGGTGGGGGGAATGTAACACCCTAAGATTATCAAAGAATAAAATTATGTTTTATAGCATATGAGTAAAGAAAATATTAACTTAAATGATCTTATAATTACATTTATTTAAGTTTAATCTCTTTGATAGCTTGCGATACACACAACCCCTAGTCTAAAATAACTGTAAAATAGTATACCATTAAAACATAGCTGTTGAATTGGTAGGTATGAAAAATAATAACTTAATATTGAAAATTATATAGTTTACACGTGAATAAAATAAATTAAACTTTTATCTATTTATTATAAATAAAATAAGAATCATTTTAAATAAAATAAAATGTTTTATGAAAACAGTATTTTTCTAAAAGGTGGTTTCTTCATGCATTGTGCACATACATAAAAATTAATTCTTACCACTTATATAAAAATTATTTTAAAATTTTTAATTCAATTTTTAAATTAGTATTTCAAAATTATCTCAGAGATAATTTTTGATATTTTTTGAAAAATATGATGTTTCGAGCTAGTTTGGAAAATTACAACACGTATTACAAATTGGAAGAACTGATTCTTGTCTTTTGTGGGGCGTATCACGTTGGTTAATTGTGTCTTGTCCTCGATCCCCATGCACGTGCTTTCAGTGATTAACGCTCCAAAGGCAGTGCTGAACAATATTGAAAAGGTGCTGACAGGCTTCATATGGGACTCACACAATGAAGGCAGACTTCACTGGACTTCATAGGACAGGATGGATAGGGAGATTTCTGATGGTGGTATTAATATTCGAAGTGTCAAAGGGGAAATTTTGGGAATTCAAGCTAAACTTGCGTGGGATTTTCTGGAAAACAAATCGATGTGGGCAAGATTTATCAATAATCGCTATGGCAAACAGATGGACAGTGGCAGAGGGACTTCCTCGCGACTCTGGCTCATGATTTCTAAACATTTACCAGTGCTCCGCATGAATTCCAGGTGGCTTGTGGGTTGTGGGAAAATTAATTTCTGGAAGGAGAACTGGGTTGGCTCACCGCTGGGGTTCCCAGGCTGTCCGGCCCCAATGATCTCATTTTCTTAGGCAAGCAAATTCAGGCCATTTATTCAGGCCATTTATTCAGGCCATCCTCACACCTGACCAGCTGAAGGTGTTTGACGGCATCACCTTGAATGAGGAACCGGACAAGTTCATCTTTACGGGGTCGGCTTCGGGTGCCTTCTCTGCTAAGGGGTACCGCTCGGTGTCTTACACCCATGGCATTCCCGACCGATGGAGTGGAACAGTTTGGTGCGGTGATCTTCCGGTGAAATACAACTTTCTTTTTTGGCGTCTTTGGAACAATGCTCTCCCAACTGAAAAACAGGTGAGGAACAAAGGGATATCTTGGACATCTAAATGTCTTTGTTGTATTGCTTCCAAGGAGGAGTTGGTCGACCATCTATTCTTTTCTAGTGACTGGGCGACTACAGTCTGGAGTTACCTGGGTGAGGCTTTCGGGTGGGGAAGTCGGGCAGCCACACTTGCCACGTTTCTGCATCTTTGGTTCTTGGGTTCTGGAGATAACGCTTCAAGGAAGAAGGCACGGGCAGTGCTGCTTGTTGTAGGCTGTTGGAGCATCTGGAAGACCCGAAACCAAAGACGTCATGGGGACACGTCCTTCTTGCACCTGGCCATGATGGTTAGAACCAGGTGCATCGTGGTCAAATTGGTTCCTTTAATCAACGGATGGACGAATATTCCTACATTGAGAGTTTTCATGGCAGGTAACTCTGCTGTTCGCACCTTACAGGATGCTAACAGGTGAGGCAGATGGGTGAAATGGAATCCTCCGAGTAGTGGGTTGAAACTGAATGTGGACGGGTCATGTGTGTCTGGTTTTATGAGGGGCGGGGGAGTGGTTCGTGATCCCCAAGGGGCAGTGATTCTAACCTTCAGTGATGGATTTGGAGCGGGAGACTCCCTCAAGGAGGAAGCTTCCGCGATGCTGAAAGGTATTGAGCTTTGTCACTCGCACAACATTAAGTTAGAATCGATCGAGACCGATTCGGCTATCCTCCATGGTTCGCTGTAGGGGAAGTTCCAAATCCCTTGGACCATTGTCTACATTATTCGTAAGTGAAAACGTCTATTGGATCCACAGGTGATTATTAGTCACACATGGCGTGAGGGGAACATGGTGGCTGACTTCCTCGCCTCAAGAATTACTAATGGTGATCATAATTTTTTGTTTTCCAGGCTGGGGTCTCTTCCACATGCATGTGGTAACTTTTTTAGGGCAGATGCATTGGGTCTCCAATACTTTAGACCTCCTTAGGTTTGTTCTATGTAGGGATTTTCCCATATTGAAATAATAATAAAAAGTTAATGTTGGATGGATGGTTGAATAGTGAAAAATACTGGTTTTTTTATTTAGAACTGCATTTTCATTTAAATCATTTAAAAGTTATATTTTGTTTTAAAATTTTTTTAAAAGTAAAATTAGTAAAATTATATTTTTATAAATACAATTTATATAATTGGAATCAATTTTAGATTGAATTTTGATATTAAAACTTTCTATACATATAAAAACTTTTCTTTACAAAACCACTTTTTCGTCGCGTGTATGTGATTAATTTTAAATTAAATATCTAAACTTATATTAATTTAATTTATAAAAATAGATTACAAATTTTTAATAAGAATTATTAATATTATATAATAAGTTCATCTTAATTTTTTGCCATAATGAATAGTAAAAATAATAAAAATTAATTCAGGGGCTAAGGTTAAAACGGGTTTAACGGGGTTTAAACTAAAAATATAAGTGTTAAAATGACATATAAATTTGTAACATTACTATTTTATAGTTATATTAAATATTATCTCAACCATGGATCTATAATGATTCATTTTGGGTCCTTTTTTCATGTGAAAATGTGGGAATCACTTTTTCTCTTCAAATAATCCAAGTGTGTCCTCTCCCCCGCTTATAATAGGACACCCCATATCCTATCCTATTAACACTAAAAAAGACTTTTGTTTTAGAAAAAACCTAAAAAATATATTTATTACATCCCTTCCCACATCATATACTCATTTTTTAATTATTTAGTCCATCTAGGAAGGATTTAGGTATAAACCTAAAGGGGTTTTCCAAAGAAGAGGTAAAGTATGAGTTTTCATTTTACTTATTCCTATATATCCTTAAAATATTATCCAAATATGAAAAAATAACACTATAATCTCTTATATATTTATATATATATATTTTTTATTATGTTAATGTTGTGACCTATATTAATCTCTTCTTTTATCAAATGGGAAATGAAACTATCGATCGTGTGGATGTCAAACTACCACCTCACGAACTGATGTAATTCATTTTCGATCACCACCTCTCATGTATATATATAAGGTTTTATTTAAAATATTTATAGTATATTTATAAAAATAATATAATTATATAATTATAATAACATATATACCTACTTACCTTCTAACCTGTTGGAAAACAATAATGTCACTCGTGTGTACATGTAGACTACCACCTCCACATTATGATGTGAAATGATATTCATTTTATTTTTAAATGGATGGTAATAATGATATAATAAATGAATATATATTAAATATTTTATATAATAATGGTTCTGAAAAGTTGTAATATTATATACCTTTCTTACATTCCATTTTTTAGAAAAATAGAAACTACATTTAAGTGTGCGTAAGGCCTACCATCTCCATGAACGGTGTAACTCTTTTTACCATATCTAAATTCTACGGAATATTATAAATATTTATATAATGATAATATATGATATTTATATTGTGTATAAAATTATATATATGACTTAACAGTTATCATAAAAAATGGACTGAAATTTTTAAACCAAAATATACATGAAAAACGAAGCAACTATAACCTGAAACTGGGATTTTAACAATGAATTGATAAAAAATATGTGATAAAATACTATAATTAAATAATAAAAGGTGTGATATATATTATTATAGTTATATAATTTATCTATAATATTTATTTACTTATTTTACAATAGTTTCAAAAATATATGAAGGAAATCATACATGAGGTGAGGGATTTTTTCTCAATTTTCTTTCATTGATGTAAATCATAACGTTGTGCACCTGATTTATTTATACAGTATATATACTAAAAATTTTACATGTAATATAATGAATCATTCATAATTAATTTTATTTTGTGTTTCAATTTGTTTTTTTAATCCAAGAGGATTCAACTTGAATGTTACCACGTGGTAAATAATTTTATAACTCAACTTTTTCATTGGGTTATATTAATTCTTCATCTTAAGATTATGTGTGAAATAAATTTTGATTATATTATGTTTTATTTACTATTATTTTATGATTATTTACATTTGATATAAATAATTTATTCATTCATTAATTTTCACTTCAATATTATGATCATTGTAAGGGTTTCTCCTCTCACTTTTACTTTCATGAGACGTATGTTATATTCACCACTTAGTTATTTTTTGGTGCATATATTTCCATTTGATATGTTATATAATTAATCACTTTATCTTAATGGTATTTAAAATTTCATCTGAAGTTACTTATTTCATGGTTCTTATGCTTCCAAAGTTACCAAAGTGGAAAAGGTTTATGTTATAACCTCATTATTTATTAGTATTGTTCATGATTAAGTTTATGATGATGAAATATTATAATATATATTTCAAGAAAATCATTAAATTTATTATACTATTTTTTTTCTTTAGAATTCGTGTTTTACTATCATTTTCCTCTCTTTAAGAACAAAATAGATCAAAATAATGTTTTTAAAGAAAACTGACTTCATTTCGATCTTCTGTCAAAAACCATTTTTCTCCTATATCATTATTTTCTAAAATAATAAAAATGATTTATTAAAGACATTTTAGCTGATGTTTTACATTTTTAAAGATGTTTTGAAAGGAATCATTATTTATTTTTTCGAGTGAGGCATTTTTTAACCTTTTTCTAATAGTGTGAAAAGAATGTTTTTTTAACTTGTGAAACATGTAATGAATTATCCACAATCATGAAAACTCATTTATTTGTAGATTAATTTAAAACATTACAAGTATAATTTTAAAGAAACTTTTTTTCTTAATATTAATGAAATGTTTTATTTTGAAATGATATTTTCAAAGTGAAAGATATATTTTCCTCAATAATGTTTTTAGTTCCATTTTTACAGTATTTATATTAATCAATGATAAAAACCATTATTTAACTTATGATACATTAGGAATATGTTATAATGATACCATACTTATTATTTATCTAGATAGTTTGTGATCAATTTGATTAGGGATATACTATTTTCATTACATTCTCCATATAACTCTAAATGGTTTTTTATTATGTTTATTGATTGGAGAAAGTATTAAAATTTAATATGATTGTTTTTAAATATGAATGTTTATGTTGATTATGTTTCATCCCTTTTATATGAAGAATTAATTAGACTTATTAAGTGATGGTTGAGGCCTTTTATATCCCCTCGATACATTAGTAGGTCTCATGAGACAAAATAGCTTGGGTTCTTGGCTAGGGCCTTACCTATTTATGTAATATGTATTGGAGCAAGGCATTTAATGTATGGTTATGATTTATATAATTATTCATTCCCTCATTATGATATTTGTTATAGATGTTTCAGGTGGTTATTCAATTATTTAGAAGAACAATGGTTATGTTTCAAGCTCATGTGATTATTTATAGGGAATTATTTGACCATCATTTATTCCTATCATATTATTCTCAAGTAATTGATTGAATGAAGTGTGGTTAAGTTATTTACATTTCCATATTAATTGTTCCTTGTTTATTCATGATATATTATATTATTTTCATACCCTTAATGAGAATTATGGATTTCCCCTTTCTTATACCTCCTTTACCTAAGATGTTAGGATGTGTAATATGATTGATATATAGGGATAAGATAAAAGGAAATATAGTATTCTAAAAGAAAATTCTATGTTGTATTTTATGTTTTTAATTATAATAGGAGATTCAAGTAAGAATCAAGTTTTCCAAAACTGCTAAACTATTTGGTCCTTAGGGATGTGATTACTTGTATATAGTGCACATGTTATGAAGTAGACACTAGCTCCAGACTAAAAGGATCGAGGTATTTACAAGAAAATTTTAATATCTTAAGATCATGATTTTATCTAAAGAATAATTTTTTATATGATCATGTGTGTGCGTGTGAGGTCCAAGGATTATTGCGGTGATTATGGTATGTGATGAACATATTGTGGGCCCATGATCATGGATATTATTATGATGAAACATATCCTATAGTTACATAACACCAAATACAGTTTTGGTGATGTTATCCATAATGAAAATCCTTGATGTATCTTTAAAGGATTATATAATATTCATAATCTTAATGAGTTTTTTTTATGAAAATGAATTCTCTTTATGGACCTCAGAGTATGGTGGTCTGAATATTTGTATCCATAAAATAATTTAATTTTTATAATATCTATTATTCTTTAATATAGGTGGTTAGTATGTATAGAGTGTGGGTTCATTATAAGTGTGAGTTATCCAATAGTTAACCATGAAATCATGATTAGTTGACTAATTTGAAAATGATGTTGGCTTAATATGTCTTTTTCTTCCAATTGGACTAACATTATGACATGAAGTTCCTAGATCGACCACATGTGGTTATAGTACTAATGTTGAGTTGTTATCTTAATTCATCTAACATCGGGAAGTTAAGATACTTATGCTATTAGATTTTATGGTTAGTTATGTAATTTTCAATACATTTAGGGAAGAAAAAAATCAAGGATATAAATTAATCTCTTAGTGTTTGATGATCTTTGATATTTAAATCTCTAGGTATTTCTTTTCCCTGATATAAAGGTTTTTGATGTTATCCTCAGAATGGATTGTATGGTTATATCTACGCCATGCATTGATTTATTTAATCTAAAGTTAGTTTTTCCCTCACTTGATGGAAACACTCACATATTTCAAAGTGTGTTGGATATAAAATTAGGTATATAAAGACCAATTATCTACGATATGAGAATCATCTATTATTTTTTATGAACCTTAATTCTTGAATTTATATAGGGAATTCCTATAGATGGACATTTTTTGGAAATTGATATATATCTATATGTGTTCCCTAAAATTTTAAAGGATTTACACTAAAAATATAAGTGGTTTTTAAAAAATATAATTTTAGAATGAGACTTATTTCATTTCCATAATATCAAATGAATACTATAAAATTAAAGGGATTGAAATTACTCCTGAAAGATCTCAAAATCAAGGGTTTTATTAACTCGAGTATTCCACCCAAGGCATCTCTAGTACTCTTAAAAAAATATATGAAAATATTCAATTTTTTATTGATTATAAAATGATCAAGAAATTATTTATAAAGAATAAATACCCTCTGCCTTGAATTTCAGATCTCTTTAATTATCTTAGTAGAGATGGGCGGTTCTCTAAAATTGACCTAAGGTCTGAATACCACCAATTGAGGGTAAATGAGGTATATTTTTCAAAGAAAAACTTCAATATAATGATTATATATTTTTAATATCCAATGACATCCTTTGGCCTTATTAATTATTTATCAAAATTTATATCCCCATTAAACCACATCTTACATGAATACCATGATAAAATTTTGTGGTTTTTTTAGATGATAATTTTTTTTCCAAGTCACAGGATAATCCTATATTTCATATTGAGGTTGGATTGAGAACTCTCATGGATCATCACCTATATTATAAACTTCGAAGATATCAATTACAGCTTTGGGAAGACAAGTTTTAGGTTATGTGGTTTTAAGAAAATTCAAATCAATTGACATACTAAATATTTAGGTAGTAATGTTTTAGGAGAATACCAAGATTTTGTTTTTTAAAACATATAGTTACCTTGATGAGACTGATAGATTCTAATGGGATATTAAGGAACCCTTGAGAAGTGTATTGACTAAGGGGGTATTGAATACAACATTAAGGTAATGATACTTCTCCAATGTAGTATTATTAATTATAACAAGATATGGAGTTCTCTCATATAAATTACTCATTTCATTAATGTGGTGTTTAAATAACACTCACATTAGAAGACTACTATGGAATAGGTTCTTGAGTTCTTTATTGATAAGTTGTGAATTTTTTTCATATTTTATTTATTTATAATATACCTAGGGTTATGTTTGAGTTTTTTTAGATTTTATTTTGTTTTAAAGTAATAAATAATGTAAAGGAATGATAAAACCATGTTATGGTGGGAAACAAAGAACATTGTGGTTACTTTATAATAAAAAAACTTGAGAAAGAATCAAATAAAACTTACATGGTTTTGAATATGGTTCCTAAAGATTTAAATAATAGTTTATCCAATATAAGGAAGAATCCACATGGTGGTTTGGTGAACCACATCAATTTTTCATCTAAAGCATAATGGTTACATAATTTGGTTTCTAGGATGATTTGAACTAGCTACTAGAATTGTAGGGAATACCAAATGGCCATGGTTTGATAAACTACATAATGGTTTAGACTTAAAATATATATGGTTTCATAATTCTAAATTCATGGTTATAGAAGTAAGTAGCTAGATTTATAGATGGAAACCCATGTCATGGTATAGAGGAACATGTCATGGTTCTAGTCAAAGATATGAGTATTCACAAGGAAGTGGATTTTGAATTTTGTGGAGGTTTAAAATTTAGACCATGGTTTTACAAAAAATTATTTGAACAAGTGAAAACATGAAATGATATAGAATTTTACATCATGTTTATTAAAATATATATATAAATATATTTTTATTTGGAAAAAGTATGAGATATCTACCAAACATTCACATAACCATTTCTCAGGATAAATACATATTTTATATAAGGGAAAAAGTGAAAATATCTATCGTGGATTAAATAAACTTATAGAGGAATGAAAAGGATCATACTTTCTTGTTTGTGATTATCATTGATAATTTTGAGTGTTTTTGTTGTATTTTTTACTTCTATAATGTGATAGGCATATTGTGATTGTTAAGAGACATCATTATAATGATTGTAAAACTATCTTTATTCTCTATTAAGTATTTATTGATTATAAGGAAAAGTTTGTGAGACATGGGATAACAACTATCAATCACCAAGGACTATCCACACATAAAGATTTGTTGATCCTTCTAAAAACCTTGTATTCATGTCATATTTATCCTTGTTTTAATATTCATCATGATTCAATAGGTTTATTAGAGGATCTTATGAACTAACTAATAACAATACAAAAGTGTTACTTAGGAAAAGTTTTATTTAGCACCAGTTCACTGCTAGTGCTCCTCATTCTCTCTTAAGAACATTAATTTATAATAGATCCTAGGTTTTCTCTTAAGGGTGTCAAGTTAATTTGTTATTTATCATGTCTTTTTCTATTAAGATATTTTTACTAAATAGTTTTAATCATGTTAATAAAAATGGAATTACTTTGTTTAAAGAATATGGATTCATTAGTGGAAGGATACGATGATTCTATACTTTCTATAATTAGTATTGGACATGATTGGAATGACTATAAATGGTTTTTATCCCCTCTAATTAGGTTTAACTTATAGTTTTATATATCCAAAGAATATTGAATTTGATGGAATATCACTCAATGTGTTTCTCCCATCACTCTTGGTAAAGGAACTAAAAATGTTGATGGGTTATAAAATAGAAAAGTTAATTTTGGATAAATTATATATTGTTCATAAAATAAATAATTTGTTGAGAGTCTTGACTATAATATTTTCATGATCAATTTGAATATATAATGATGGATGAGAATGAATCAGTATATATATTTTTTACATAGGAAAACTGTAACACCTCGAGATTTTATGAGAATTATTTTTTTCAATTTATTTGTTGTCGTTTGTTGTACACTTCACTAATATTATCTTCCGTTATATACAACACCATATTACCTTTTAGTATATGCAACACTATTCTTGGCTTGTGATGCACACAATTTCATGTTCTTTTGAATAACATTCATTTTACACAACACCAAGTATAGATTTTTATCAATATATAACTGAACTATATTTTGAGTATGTTATATGCAACGCCAAAGGAATCTTTCCCTACACGCAACCCTGAATTTCCTTGCATTACACGCAAGAGCGACCTTCCTCGATATCTTGCGTTGTACGCAATACCGAATTTCACTAAACAATGATATGTTATTGAAATATTATATAAACTAGACATTATGAATAGTAATACCCACTTTCTGAAATTTTATAAATTTTATATTTCCAAATGGACTTCATTTTTGGATCTAGAATATCGAAATTAGCCTAGGGTGAATTTTTTGTATTTTTCTGAAAACTTTCAATTTTTGATGAATACTGAAAACACTGAGTTATTGGTTAAAATCGACTTTTTGTTTAAATAATCATTTATTTTATTTAAATTTATTTTATGTCAAAATAGATACATAATACCTATATAAGTTCAATTTAATTCATTGGAGTCATTTTATAATAATTTTAGATATATAAAATTTTTATTTAACTTTTTACCGTCTTTTACCCACCACCTAGAAGAATTTTCAAATTTACATAAAACCTAATTTTACTGATTCTGTGAGTTGAATTTCGAAAATCTGAGAGACACAGTTAATATCAAAGAGTAAAATGTGGTTCAATAAGATAAAAATAATTTTTGGTGAATAGTAACTTTTAACTTTTATTTACCACAGTTAAAAGTAAATAGGGTAATTAAGGGTAAAAATGATATTATTATTACCCTAACACATGTCCTAATTCTATTGGATAAGTTTAATTCGACCAAAAACAACCTTAGTAGTAAAATATTACCCTTTAGGTCCACTTGGATTAGATTAGAACATTTATTATTATTTTATTTAAAGAAGAGTTAAAATAGTTAAAATCATAGTTTAATAACTAAAACATTTTTAATATAAGGTTATACATAAGATAAATTAGACTATAAATATTAATTAGAAATATAAAAACAATTCCTACATAATGGTATTTTATTTATATTTTTTAGACATTAAATAATTTAATTAATTTATGACACAATGATGATGCAGTAATTACCTTATTAATGGAATATTAACATAATTGATATTATAAATAACCAAATAAATGTAATTTGAGACTTTTTATGAATTACACTAATTTTATTGGTTAATATAACATATTAGGGTTGGTTAGATGAATTTTCTTTAGAAATAATAATGTTTTTATGAATTTAGAAAAAACAAAATACCAAATAGTGTCAAAATTGACATAAAGAGTTTTTAAAACAAATATTATATTATTAATTGATATAATGGTCCTAAAAATATAAGGTTCGTCCAAAAGACTTATATAATAATATATATGACATTAATGAACCAGTTGGGGTTCGATTGGCAGTTTATAGTAAGTTTATTTATCATATAGTGTAAGAATACAAGAAGACACGGTAAAAATTAAATTATTTAACTTAGAGTTAAATCTAAATGATAAGGTTAAAATTGTAACCTAAGCTTGTATAAAACCTATTGTTTCAGAGGATTGATACCAATACCCACCCTAGCCTCTAAATAAGTCACTTTGGGGCCATTATAAACCGAATATGAATTTATTATAAAATAATATTTTAAGTTTTTCCTAAGGTGCCCCTCACCCCTCTTATAAAAGGGCACTCACCCTTCTCTCTAATTAACACTTCCAAATCCATTTGGCTCGACCAAACCCTACCCAAATACCCTCTAAACTGTCCTCACTTCATTCTAGAGGCCTTACTTTAGTCATAAAGCCAACCTAAAGATCCCTTTTGATCAAATCAAAAGGAAGAACGTGAAGAAGAGGTAAATATCTCACCAACTATTTCAAGTTCCTTTCTTATTCCACTTCCTCCTTCTTTTTTGTTTCCATTATAAAATGATAACTCTAGTATATTATATATAATATGATTTTATTATAAAAATTTTACAACCATATTATTTATTTAATCCATCCTATGAAGGAAAAAGTCACCACACGTGCGTATGTACGACTTACCGTCTCCACGTCGTGGTGTAGTTTGTTATTCAAACATTTCATCGTTTGGATGGGTATAATAATGAGTATAAATGATATAAATAATAAATATAACATTATTATGATTCTTTATATATGATATACCATCCAATTGTATATGATTTTAATATCAAAAGAATGATATCATCACTTGTACGTACGTACGGACTACTGTCTCCACGAACGCGATGAGATTCATTTTCCATGATTAACCATTCAAGTATGATTATAAAGTATATACAATAAATAATCATGAAAGATATTACATAATAATGATACTATATTTATGTACATATATGTTTCATTTACTTAATTTCATATAATTCAATAAGGAAACGAAAACAGCGTTCATGTGTACGTACGGCCTACCGTCTCCATGAACGGTGTATTTCATTCCATTTATCGATCTATCATATATATTTATATGATGAATATATATTATATATAAATCATTTTTTAAATTCTGGAATTAAGTAAATCAGTATATAAGTAATAATATCATGAACAACAAGTCGAAACACGTATGATAAATGAAACGATTTTACCCAAAACACTGCTTTAACATGGAATTTACAAAAGAACAGGAAATATAAAGTCATAAGTGAATCATATATGACATAATAAATATTATTATGGTTATGTTACAAGTTAATAATATTTTTAAACCCACTATACAGGAGTCTCAGACACATACAGAAGAAATTGGACATAAGGTAAGGGAAAATGTTTCAATCTCATTTTTATCCGAGATTACTTATATGTAAGTATTTACTGGGGTTATATTTTTCATCCATGTACATAAAAATATTTTTCATAAATTGTTTAATATTATTACATGTATTTTTAAATTCATGTTTACCCCCTCTATTAATTTTAATTTGTGTTATGGAAGGAATTTTTCTTTTGTTTACCATACGTGGTACTTTTTGACTTTTCTGTTAAAAGTACGAGGAGAATGTTTTTTTAACTTATATGGCATTAAAGGATTTTTACAGTTTCATAACACCTTATTTTCATGAAGATTATTCTACAATATTTCATTACTATTTTCAACAAAATCCTTTTCTTTTAAAATTTCATGGTATTTTGTGAAAAGAAAATGATTTTGAAGAAGAAATGATATTTTCCTCAAGAATTCATTTCAGGTGTTTTATCAAAACAATTTTCCATCTAAGATGAAATTATTTCATATGTGTATATTTCAAGTATAATGTCTTTATGATTTACATGGTTTCACTTTTATTATGATGAAATGATATCCATTTTTTATATGGATTATGTTATGATGGGATGATATTTATGAAACCCATTTTATTCTTTGGGTTATGATGAATGATTTATGTTTATGTTGTGGAACATGTAAGAATGATTTCATTATGAGATGGGTCAGACCTATATCTCCCTTCAATACATTGGGTAAAAATTTATATCTCATGAGATAGACATGGATGTAATGGCAAGTTAATCTGGTACAGTAATATAGGGCTGGAATGATAGGTAAACCTGATTCAGTAATGGACTTTGTCCACTATGATGGTCTTGGCAGCAATGCCTTGGCTACTATGGAAATCATATCATTTGCTTAATGGTTTTCCACAATTACATGTTTTATTCCCATTCTATTTTATCATTATTGATGTTCCATTATGATCTATGGCTTACATACTACCAAGATTTATTTCCGAACTCAAGATTTTGATGTTTAAACTTTATGTTCATGTTTTTAAGTTCAAATGTATATGGTTTGTTTTATTTTCACTATTATTACCCTTATTGAGCATTTGAGATCACCATTTTTATGTTTTATTTTCCCCAGGATATAAAGAAAGTTTTTAGGTAAGAAAAAAAGGGAATATCTTTATGGTATATGTTGAAGATCTTTCACCATGATTAGAAGATTATGTTCCGAGTTTCCAAAAACACTAAACTAGTATGGTCCTTGGGTGTCTGTTTTTGTTATGAATTAAGTATTCCACAAAATTAATGTATGTCCATGTACGTCAAGCTTGGGTATCTACATAAACAATATTTTTGTCTATATTTATAGTTATAGAGGAACATTGTATGATTCAACTACTATATATAAATTAATGAAAATAATTTGATATGAATATTTCAAAATGCTTGAGGATAAATATTTGGATGAGTTAACATTTTATTAACTAAATAATATCTTTATCCACTCTAAAACCCTTCAAAATAGAAGTGGTATAATGTTGGGAATGGTTTTGGAGTGGATAACACTTATTCAAATGCAATAAAAAACAGAAACCAAAACTGATAAAACCATAAGACCTCTCTATTTAGTTGGATTTAATTATATAAATGAATAATTATATAACTTTTATATATCAATCTGAAATTTTCAAACTCTTTCATACAATCTCGATAGTAATCACTGGGAAGAATCCAACTAGATCCTTTATCATAGGGTATTCATGGGTTAGATGAATCTATAAATTCCTAGAAAGGATCATCTCTTAAATTTTTATAAAACCTTTTTTAAAGAGAGAGAGAGATATTTGGTTTGAGTAGAATTCATAGAATTTTGATGGTTTGGAATGATATAAAAATACAAACAATGATCCACTTTATATAGTCCATCCAAGAACACTCAAAGGAAACCAAATGTTCAGCTATTTAAATTGAAATGATTCACAAATATTTCATGATTTATAACCATTTTAACTCATGTAACTTTATTTATAATTAATTATTTAATATTTATAAAATTAATCTAGATGTTAAAATACCTGGAATTATCATCTTATAGTAATAAAAGTGATATTGGAAGTATATAGTAGGAGAAGAAGGTAAATCTATAAAATATTACATATCATTTAAAACAACCATACATATCACTATAGCATGGTCATATTCACCATGACATAGTTTATCACAACATAATCCATGATATGGTATAAACAATCACATTGTAGTTTACATTTTAGTGTATATTTCCATCAATCCACCAATTGAATTCAAATCCTCAAAGGTTTAGAATATTTATACCTTATGTCATATCATATATAATAACTTATGAATCCATATCCAAAACTCCTTTTAGATATATTCCAAAACTCCTTTTGTAATATCTATCAATCATTTTTACCTCATGTGAAAATCTATCCAAAACTTCATTTGGATACCCTCCAAAACACTTTTGGCATTTCTCTCAAATATTTGTAAAAAAACTTTGTAATAAAAATTAATTCTCATTTAAAAAAGTACAAAGTCAGACCCCATAGGGATTTTTAGCACTAAAAAATTTATGAATTATCTAATTCATAAATTTAAGAAAAGTGAAAGCTTTAAAAATTCTCCAATAATTATCAAAGAACAAAGGAATCTAGCATGATCTATATTGAACACATGTATGTTTATACATATGTTCTCAAGAATTATCATATAAAATTATGTATAATCATTGAATAACTTTTTTCAAAACATCAAGGTACCATGGGACAAGAAGTATGTTAATCCTATATATCATACTAATATATTCTTGATTCCTTACGTATATAATGACTAGTTGGATGAACACATCTCATATCATTCATCCAAGAGGAAGATAACATCACATTCCTCTCATATAAATATATAAGAAAACCATTTTTACCTTATCTAGGTATGTCTATACACATACTCAGTCTATCTCAATCTTGGGACCATACGATATCCCCATCATAAAAGAGGATAAATATTATCTTGGTTAAGCCATAACCGATAATATGATTAACAATATTCCCAACCACTCTTTAGAAGATTATCCTCAAGGATTCAATAATTTTTTAAAAAAAGTACAATTTTTATCATTACTAGTACCTTTACAACCTCTGGCACAGGGATTCAATGTGAAACATTCACCCTTAGAATATAAAATACATAGTATATAACACTATATGTGGTATAATTAGTGGGCCATCCAGTACACAAAACTCTTTTTATATCTCATGAGTTTAATTTTTATCTCTATATAAAATCATACTCATGATAACCATAATATTTCATTACAACATATAATACTCAATAACACACATCGGTTATGGATAACTCAAATTCATACTTTAAGAGGTCGAATATCATTTCACTTCATAGATATATGCAGCAAATATAAAATAATGATAATGTGGAGACTACATTTTCTATAACATGATAAATTTCATATTATTAAACTCTTATAAGAATAATTACAAAACCATACATAAGAACTTGTACAACCATATCTGATATGATATATCTCCAAAGAGTCCTTATGTTTATTTCACTTTTATGGTTTTATTAAAATCCTTACATCTCTGTGTAATTTTTACCATATCTATATGTGACCATTTAATAAAACCTCCTACTAAACTCCTTTTGTTTGTATCATATATGAAGAAATATTTTTTTATAATGGTAAAACATAGGAATAATATCATTAAAGTTCAACTAATTGAGAATAATATTCAAACTCCTTTAAATTATAACATTAAATCTTGTGATTTTAATAATTTTTGTTTTATACTTATAGGTATTTATAAGTTCATAATAATAATATTAGAATATTTCCATATAAACTTCTCTTCAAGACAATTTGGTAATAAAATGTAACTCTTTGCAGTGATCTATTTCATTTTCAATACATCTTGAAACTATTTTAGGATATAAAGTGACATTCAATTTGAGTATATCTGGTAAAATATTTTATTTATTTTTCTTTGAACTTCTATTAGTCAAAATATAATTCAACTAGCCTCTTAGAAACTATATTTTCTCTAAAATATATTTCTAAGATACACAAACTATTTTTTATTGAGGAAATAACATTTATTTACTTTAGTTGTTACATTTAACAAATAAAATATTTACATCCATATCTTATATGGAATTAAATGTGTTTAAACCATTATTTTGAAAATAATATATTATTCTTTAAAATATTCCCCTGATCGGTGGTGGGAACACTTTCCATCGTATTTTATTAAATATCTTTGATAAACTCTTTTATCATAGATAAAACTCCATTTATATTTATTATATTTTTGAGTATGTTATAGAATTTGGATAAATCGTAATTTTTTGAATCAAATACATCATCACATTTTATTCATAATAACACCTTGTTTACAAAAAAAACTTCTCTTATCACAAAATAATAAAAAAATATGAAATATCACATTCTTTATTCTAATCCACTAGATATTTAATGTGATCCATTTGATCCAAATACTTGATGTATAAATACCTCGATTTATCACCTAAATTCACACTTTAATCTCTAATCATCAATCCTCCTTCAATTTTGAAATCTTATACATATTCAAAAAAAAATTTAATGTACAGTTGGTATCATATACCCTTAAAAATCTAATAATTTATTTCTATAATATAAATAATTTATGTAGACTATCCATAGAATTTCTAACACCACATCAGTTATTCTTGAAAAAATTTCCTCCAATGTCTAATTTTTTCTTTTTGAAAACACTTCCATTCCTTAGAATCTCTTTACATTAGTTTAAAAGTTGATGTGGACTCTCAAAAACATCTATTATTCTTATTCCCTATAAAAAAATGTACCCTTTACTTTTTATACCATCACCATAAAAATTGATATTACACCTCCCATCTCTTACTCAGTAATCCTTAACATATTAAGGAGATCAGGTAAACATTTTTTGAAATCATTCATGTTGAAATTAATAATAAACGGTCAAAAAATCTAGAAATGATTTTAGAATGAATTCCATGGCCAAATCCAGCTTTATTATTGAACCAATACCTTAAAGTCATTTTCAAACCCAATTATATTGATTACATGAGTTTTGATTGAACAACCCTCAGTTATCTTACACCAAAAGAGTGTTTTTGAAACATCATATCACATGTGCCTTGCCTAATATTGATGCATACTTTTTAGTTTATCTATATTTTATATTAATTTTTTAAATTGGTATCCATAAAAATAAGCATCAACATAGAAAATTTAAGATAAGATTTACTTTGATTACTATAATTATATTTCTCTCCATGGTTATCTTTATTAATAAGAACTTTCCTAACATTATTTTTCTTTAACACATAGAACATTTCTCTTTTCTTAAGAACAATTATCATGTTCCAACACCAGTATAAGAATTAGATTTTTTAAGATTATAATTTTAAAATATTGATTTCAAATTCATGTTTGATGATGACTATTTCATTTTATCTACAATAGAACATTTTATCATATGAGGGTCATGTTTTTTATTAATTTAATAAGAACTTTTATTGAATATAATCCCACTAAAATCATGAAATCTTTTTAAATTTTATTATATCTATTAGTGGTTTAAGATATATATTTCACTAATTAAAAGGTCCAATTTAATGTTCCTCACATCACATAGCTGTTTAGGTATGTCATTATGAAAATTATATAACATATGATTTTTCGATAGATAAGTGTAAAACTAATTTCCCAATCTATCATATAAAAAAACAACTCTATTCCTCAGATATCATATCTCATAGTGTATCCTATCTAATTGTGGCCCAAAGATCATAGTGGTACTTGTATACCTAACACTTAGGGTTGGCCATTTCCACTATGCCTTAAAAAAGATAATATATGATCACCTTGTCTAAGCCATGTAGAAGAAGTGCATTCCTAACACAGTCCATGCCATAGTATTTTCCCTTATTCCATAGTGTTGTACACCATGGCTCAGTTATACATCATAATATCCCTCATTACACTATGTAAGTCATTCTCTATTTCTTTGTTCTTTGTCCTATGCTTTTGGTTTTTGAGAGACCACATCGTTGCTATAAATTATTCATCTTGGTAATCCTTTTTTGAATTTTGGTCTCCCTGGCCTACTTCGTAATGGTGGTTCATCACACCTCCATGTCATAGCCCCTGTCTTACACTTTAGAGCCTCCCAACTTTCTAAAACTTGTGTTTTTTCTGATGATAGGCCATAGGTAAGTTTGTATCTAACTCTTTTGTCTTGTTTCTCCATACCTTAATCTGGAACCCATGAAATTTTTGTTTGGTATCATTTATAAGATTTCTTGTCTTATGAGTCATTCTTCTAGTGTATGAACATGGTTCGGGTGATGAAACCTCCAATGAACTTTGACATTGATGTTGAAAACCATATGGTAGGAAGTTCCTTACTCTCTTGAGCTCTTGTTTAAACATTTTTTCATGATATGATGATTATTTTTTGGTATAACTGGTTATCATGATTGATTGTGATCACATGTGGGTGTGTTTGGCCCATGATACTTTCCATTATATATTATTCCATGAGAATTTACAGATTATCTTGTTTCCATGTTTGATTATGATCACATGTTTTTAAGTGTTTCTACTTTATTTCATAGGATGATATACTATGCATGCATTGTATTCTTACCATATGACATGTATTACCACTTCCTTGGAGGTTGTGTTTGATAATTGATATTGGTGTATTTTCAGGTTATGTGCATACTTTATAGGGGGAGTGAACGTGATTGGCGATGATGACGATGATGGAATTGATCATAGGGTAGTGGCAAGATGGCCTAGGGGCCTGACCTAAGGAAGCACATTTGGGGCATAACAGCTTGGGGACCTAACCCTAGGTAGCATGTTTGGGGAATAAAAGAGTTAGGTAATGACCCAAGAGGAATTACAGTCTGGGTTTCTAACCCAAGGCATCAACGAGGTATGATGGTTTATGGGATCGAATTGTGATTGAGTCGGGATATGATAGTCTAGGGGACAGATCTGACTCAATTCATTATGATCGATGGAAGATGGGATTTCGAGATTAGTGATAATCCTTTCTCCTTATGAAATTCCATGATTATCCTTCCATTACAGTTTTGAAGAAGGTATTATCGGAGGTCTCTAACAGCTTAGTTAAAGGATAACCACTCAATTTTGGATTGTGTGTTTATTATTATTATGAATTTATTATCATTATGGAATAAACTAATTATACTTGACCACACTAGGTTAAGGATGCATTGTTAGTGTCCTACTGAGTCTGTATTAACACCCAACTTGGGAATTTTGATGTTCTTATAGATTTCATGAGGGATCTGGTGAAGGAAAAGGGACCTTTAGTGGATGACTAAGAAAATGAGCATGGAGTAGGTAGAGGACTGGGCCAAACTCCATAGGAACCCTGCTATTTTCTCATATATTTATTTACCTACTCCATTAGACACTGGATAGGGTTTCCACATTGGGATCCACTTTTATTTTTATGACATATATTCCATTTATTAGTTTCCATATGTTTAAAAAAATTATTATGTTGTTTATTGATCATTATTGGTCTTGACATGATACTGAGGGTATAGACAAACCACTTATGGACTCAAAACCTCACTTCTATTTGGTTGCCTCTTGCGTATGGAGTGTCATGAATGAGGTCATGTCACACTCCATCTCAAACCTGATTGTTTGGGTCGGGGCATTAAAAAAGGTATCAGAGAATATAATTCACTAACATGTTCTTCTATTTTCCTTAATTCAGGATAGGGTAGAGAAAAGATAGGATAGTTCAGAATCAGTCAAGGAAATATGACAAAGTGTTTCCAAAACTTTATAATGGACCTCCAAGTTTCCATAAAATGAGGAAATTATGTTGTGTTATTGTCATTGATTAAATTTCTCCTTGAGTGACTCACATGTTGTTTATTTGTGATTTATGAGATTTTGGGTGCATTCATGCATCATGATTAGGCATGTAGTTCTTCCTGACATATATATCACTAGTGGAAAATTGTTTTTAACGTCGGTAGTTTAACGTCAGTTCTAAGAGACCGACGTTAAAAGACCCTTTTTGGCGTCGGTTTTACAAAAATCCGATGCTTAAGATAAAAATAAAATTTTTAGATAATTTTCCAAGATTCAATTTGATAGGTCGTGGAGTGAAAACAGGCTTACAGATCAGAATTTATAGACATCAGAAGTTGGAGATTATATGATTTGATTTTTGGCGTCGGTTTTTTTTAAATAACCGACGATAAAGACCCTTTTTGGGGTCGGTTTTACAAAAAACCGACGCCAAAGATCAAAATAAAAGTTTTATATAATTTCCCAATCTTAAATTTGACAGGTCATGGAGTGAAAATGGACTTACGGATCCAAAGTTATGGGTGTCGGAAGTGAGAGATTATATGATTTGATTTTTGGCGTTGGTTTTTTTCAATAACCAACATTAAAAAACCCTTTTTGCATCTGTTTTACAAAAAACCAATGACAAATATCAAAATAAAAGTTTTATATAATTTCCCAAGATTCAATTTGAAAGGTCGTGGAATAAAAATGGACTTATGTATCAAACGTTATGGACGTTGGAAGTTGAATATTATATGACTTGATTTTTGGCATCAGTTTTTTTTAATAACCGACGTTAAAAGACCCTTTTTGGCGTTGGTTTTACAAAAAACTGACGCCAAAGATCAAAATAAATTTTTTATGTAATTTCACAAGCTTCAATTTGAAAGGTTGTGGAGAAAAAACGGGCTTACGGATCAAAAGTTATGGATGTTAAAATTTGGAGATTATATGATTTTATTTTTGGCGTCAGTTTTTTTCAATAACTGACGTTAAAATACCCTTTTTTTCATCGATTTTACAATCAACCAATGTCAAAGATCAAAATAAACTTTTTAGATAATTTCCCAATACTAAATGTGATAGGTCGTGGAGCAAAAACAGACTTACATATAAAAAGTTATGGATGTTGGAAGTTGATGATTATATGACTTGATTTTTGGCGTCGGTTTTTTTTTCAATAACTGACTTTAAAAGACCCTTTTTGGCGTCGGTTTTACAAATAAATGATGTTAGAAGTCACTTTTTGCATTGTTTTTTCAAAAACCTATTTTAATAACCCAACATCAGAATATTTTTAGCATCGTTTATATATTTAACCGACGTTAAAATAAAATTTCAAATACACAGCTTCGATATTTCAATTTTTTCCCAACGCGCGTTCCTATTTTCAAAATCCCACTCAAATTTTATTGAATCGCCTCTGTAGAAATTTTTATTTACACTATATAAAATATCATCCTCTTTCTTTCAATATTTTTGACATCTTCGATACAATCAATATTTAAAATATTCTTTAATCGACTATTTGTACAAGGTATTTATTTTAATCATTTAATTTCATTATTATTGTTTTCCTTATCACTAAAAATACTATTATTTGTATAATGATGATGAAGGATTCTTATAATCAAAATACAAAAATAAAACTTCTTCATAAGATTCATTAGTTTTTGGAATTTTTTTTTATCACTCACTATTTTCATTACCGCGTCAGTTCTCCCTTAAAAAAAAGTGAAATAATGATAAACAACATATCGATTAAAATGGCCCAATAAAAGAATTAATGTTAGTTTCAATCATTAATTATATTTTTTTGTTCATTTGGCATATACATTTTGGTTCTTTTTTTCATGTATTCTTCGAAGAAAGTTGTATCGATCAACCCATAAAGAGGTAAAACTTACAGCGACCATAACTTTTGATCCGTAAGTCCGTTTTAGCTCCATAACCAGTCAAATCAAATATTGGGAAACTATCTATATTCCAATATTCAGAGTTTTGAGGTTTTGACGTCGGTTTTTTTGAAAAAAGACGTGGAAAATATTTTTTTTGAAAACGTATTTTTCATGTCGGTTTTTATCAAAAACGGACGTTAAAACTCCTGTAGAAGCCATATTTAGATGTTGGTTTTCTAAAAAACCAACGCCAATGACCCCCGAGGTCATGAATTTCAATGTTTGTTTAAAAAAACTGACGACAAAGACCCCCAGGGCCTGATTTTTGGCATCGGTTTATATAAAAACCGACGCCAAAGATCCCCGAGGCCCTGAAATTTGGCGTCAGCTTTTATATAAAACAACGCCAAAGACCCGCGTGGTGAATATTTTTGACATCGGTTTATAAAAACCGACATTGAAATATATATTTTTTACGTTGCCTTTATTGACATCAGTTAAAAACCGACGTCAAAATTTAAAAAAACCGACGTGGAAATACATTTTTTCACTAGTGTATATACCTATTGTTATGTTTTATAATAGTTACTTAATTAAATTCCTTAATTTGTGATATATATTTTGGATAGTTTCTTTTTGTGTGATATATCTATTATTCCATGTTGTTTTGATATATCTCTATTGGTATTAATTAGTCAAATTGGGCATACTTTTGTGTTATTATATATATTATTACTACAAATAACATGCAGGGGTAGAGGTTAGGGCTGGTTCTATGAGGGTACCGCTTGGGTTATGTGTAGATTCTTATAAAAAATCTCGTGTGATAACATAGGATGGTAAGGATATGTTGATGTTTCTAATGTTCCTTCTATTATAGAAGATATCACCTCATAGATGTTTCATAGGACTTTCAGAAGGGCAGGCTACTCCAGAGCACATTTCCACACCTTCCCTATTGGTACAGGTAGTGGTTAAATACCATCCACCCCCAAGATCCATGGTTGACTATGCCAGGGATATCTAGCTCTAGCACCATCTAGTATTTTAGGGCACTAACAGACTATAAGATATTGAGGATCGGGTGTACATCATAGAGGGTATCTTAGACCTTATCAAGATTTCGACAGATGAGAAGGTGAAGCTGGAATCATTCATATGATAGTGGACTATCATGAGTTAGTCGGGAAGTTATGAGTCAATTTGAATGATGTGAGGGACTCTCGTGGGTGGCCTTCAAGGACTTGTTTTTGTGGAGGGTTATTTCCTAATGCACTGAATAATGACCAAGTATGGAATTTCATGGAACATTAATAAGTCTCCATGATATTATTAGCATACTCTATGAATTTTAGTAAGTTAATCCATTTTTCACTGCTTCTAACTAGTAATGAGGACCATAAGTCAAGGAAGTACAAAATCATAATTTGACTTGACCTTAGACAGCAGGTCTAATGCTTTGACCTAGATTTATATTTGGTGGTTATAAGAAAGGTCCTAGACATCAAGAGGATTTTAGAGGATAGAAAGGTGTCTGGTTTTTTATTTCACTTTACTACTCAGACATGTGGACCTTCTACTACTACTATGAGAACCTGTTCTGATGGTAGGAATATAAAATCCAGGGACATGTAGTAGAGAAGTGGCATGCATGGGCAGTAGAGTTAAATTTCTTTGGTTCCTCCTATAGGTTACTCACAGTGCTTCAACTATGGGAAGTTCAGACACTACAGTCAGGTATGAACAATAATATAGATAAAGTGTTATTAGTGTGGAAAGATGGATAATATCTAGAATTTTTTCTAAAGATCCTTGAACTCAGGTTTCCATATAGGTGGAGGAAAAGCACAGACTTCAACCCAGGGATCAGGTTGGGGTCCTTAGGAGCAGACTCAAACAAGTCCTTCACCTTAGGGTTAGGGTTATGGAGCAAATACCAGTGAGTTAAATGATGTGGATCAGACTATATATGATCGTGGTGAGGGGATATCTACTTTTCTAGGTACAATCTTGATCATATCCACTTTATTAACTTACTTTTTTGATACTAGTACATCCCATTATTTTATAAGTGCACAATTTATTATTGGACTTGACCTACTAATCATGTTATCCTCTCCGTATTCTTCCTTGATACATATTCAATAATTAATTTGGACTATCTCTAGTGATTACCTAAGTGTTTTATAGTTTTTATTGGTTATGGACACCTTTGGGGATTCATGATTTTTGAGATGATGGCCTTTAATTAGATTCTCATTATGGATTGGTTGACCATTTTCTAATCTCACATTCATTTCTATCATAGGTAGGTGTCATTTACCTCTCCAAAGGGAGATATATATGTTATGACTAGAGAGTTTGAACTAAAATTAGGTATAATTAGATTGGACTTGAGTCATCTTTGTACAATCACAATACAGATAGCAGGCTTGGATCTTTTGGAAGGATCAATGATAGCCCCCTCAACTCTAAATCCAGTTATGGATCTCTATTATGAAATATTCTATGAGGACTTCATAAGAATTCCTCCTGTTAGATGAGTTGAATTTGAGATTGGGATCATGTAGGGTACATGTCCCATTTAAATTACCCCCATATCATATAAAACAAACTGAGCTAAATGATCTCAAGGAGTTGCTTGATGACTTGGAGCAGAAGGGATTTATCAGGATGAATACTTTTCCATGGGGTAGTACCTATGTTGTTTTCAAAGAAGACAAACTTTAGTCTTTGACTCTACATTGATTACCAAAATCTGAATTTGGCGACAGTGATGAACCAATATCAATTTCCCATGATCGATGACCTTTTCAATCAACTATGAGGAGACTTTTGGTTCTCCAAAATTGATCATTGATCGAGCTACCACCAGTTATGAGTTATAGAGGTGTATATTCAAAATATGATGTTTTAGAGAAGGTATGAGATGAATGATTAGTCGGTGATGTCATTTGGAATAATGAATGTATCAGTAGTGTTCATGGACCTCTTGAACATGATATTCCATTGATACCTAGACTCATTTATCATGGTATTCATTAATGACATCCTCATCTACTCACCAACACCAGAGTAGCATGCTAGGAACCTATAGATGGTCTTGAGTATGTATAAAGCACAATAGCTTTATGCCAAGTTGTTGAAGTGTGACTTTTAGATTCACGAGTTGAAGTTCTTAGGTCATGTGGTTTCTGATATGGGTATATCTATAGATCCAGAGAAAGTTAAAGTATTCATGTCCTAGAAACATCTTCAGAATGTGTTTGAGATCAGAATATTTCTAGGTCTATTAGTGTATTATCAATGGTTTATTTAGGATTTCTCCTAACTTTCATCTCCCATGATAATGCTGATGAAGAAGGGGGTGAAATTCCAGTGGTTGGACTAGTGTGAAGAGGTATTCTTTATGCTGAAGATAAGGTTGAAAATATCTCCAGTACTAACACTCCCTGATTCTGAGATTGGTTATTCAGTGTATTATGATGTTTCAGGATTTGGTCTGGGTTTGATGTTAATGTAAATAGATAAGGTATTATCCTATGGGTCACATCATCAATGTTCCCATGATTGGAACTACCTTACTCATGATCTAGAGTTGGAAGTTATAGTCTATGCTCTATAGTGTTTATGGAACTATATTTTTGGTTGTAGATTCATTATTTACATAGAAAAAAATATCCTTCTCAATATATTCACATAGAGAGATATAAAACTGATATAGAGTCTTTGGGTTCTGTATTTGAATATGTTAAACTTTGAGATGGAATATTCACCTGGTAATGGTAACAGTGTTGTGTATTTTCTTATCTGTAAGATGTGGGATAAGAAGGAGGTTGGTGAGTAGCCTTCAGAAGAGAAGTGGTGCTTGATGATCTTGATGAATAATTAGGAGTATGAATGATTCATAGGACCAATAATATATGATTTCTACACCTATAGAGATCACATCCTCACATATGGATCGAGTGAAGACTATTCAAGAGTGTGTACTAGAGTGTGCTGTAATGAGGGAACAGGTGGATGGTGGTTACTTAGTACCTGGATGGTCGATAGATGAAGGTGATATTATTCTGGTTCATGGGAGAGTAGTATTCCCTACTTCCATCAAAGAGGATCTAATGATAAATTACTATACCTATAAATAGGAAGTACTTCCTAGTGTGACCAATATGTATCACGACATCAAACATTAGTTTTGGTGTCATAAGGATGAAGAGAGACGTAGTCAAATTCATCTCTTGATGCCATGACTATCAAATGCTGAAGGCCAGGCACCAATTACCAAGTAGTTTGCTTCAGCTACTTCTTTTACCCATGTGTATATGGGATGATGTCATGATGGACTTTGTCACAGGGTTACCCAAGACCCCAAGGAGTGGTGACACAATTTGGTTGATTGTTGATCGGCTAACCAAGCCTTCTCACTTCTTACCAATCAGAGAGAATCACTTATCATAGGAGCTAGAAAGGCTTTATACCCATGAGATTGTACACTTACATAGAGTTCCATTAATCATTATTTTGTATAGAGGTTCACATTTTATGTTTCAATTTTGGAAGGGCTTGCAAAAGGCCCTAGGTACTCAGTTGAGATTGACCACAGCATACCATCATCAAACATATGGATAGATCATGTAGACTATACTCATACTTGAGGATATTATATAATCTTGCATCCTATAATTTGTTGGATCTTGGTATGATCACATAGAAATGTTTGAGTTCATGTAAAAAATAGTTATCATGATTTGATACATATGGCATATTATAAGGATCTTTATGAGAGGTTGTATTGTACACCACTTTTTCCAAGAGAGTGCATTTTATTCAAAAGTGGTTGATCACTTATTAAAGAAGATAGAGATCCTATGCCGACTATATAAGGGTTACTTTATATTTTTCTATGGGTGATATGGTTTTCTTGAGAGTTGCCCCTCGGTTAGGGAATAGACATGTGAGGAATTAGGTCATACTACAACCTCATTTAATTGGACCCTTTGAGATCACCAAGATTGTGGGGGAAGTGGTGTACCATCTAGATATTCCTTCTCATTTCTGAGGTATGATTGATTTGTTGCATTTTTTATAGCTTCGTAAGAACATGGCTGATCTTAAGAATGTTATCAATTGTGAGGATGTTGAGATGGAGCCTAATGTATCTTACAAGGAGCATATGGTGCTAATTTTAGACTGGAAAAATAAATTCTTTTGAAGGAATATGTTAATACATTTCAAAATTCAATGGTAGTTTGGGGCATCTGGTAAGAGACTTTGGAGTGAGAGGCTGACGCTCAAGCTCAGTGGCTTGAGTGGTTTGAGGAGGAACCCCAGAGATTCTTCTTGGGGATGAGAAGTCTTTAGAGAGGGAGAATTAAAAATCCCCAAAATTTATTTCCTTTAACTAAAATCCTTATTTCTCCATATTTTTCTCCTTTTTTATGAGTTTTCCCATTCTTGGTTAAACACTTGAGGGATTTTAGAAAGCTTTAAGTGACTTAAGTGTGATTTTTGGAAACGTGTAGCCAAAAAAGAAGGTGTTATGTTGTATTGAACAAGACCATGATTCAAAGGCCTTGTTACACCCTGACCTTTGGAATTAATTTATTTTATTATTTTTCTAGATTTTGGCCTCTTGGTTAAAGTTTTATTTGAGTCCCAGTTTGAATTTTGTTTATTGAAAAATAGAGTTTTTAGCCTTGGTAGAAAGAGTCTCGTTGTTAGCATGCAGTTAAGGGAAATTGTGTGTCCTTGCCCAAGTAATCATGTGGCTTGTTTTGGGGTAAAAGGTTAAGACTCATGGGTTGCCTATAGTTCGGTAAATCATGAAGAAGCCATGTGTGAGGTTTTATCTAATTAGACAGTAGTGACCACACGATTTTCACACAATTTAAAAACCATGTGACCAAACTGTGTGGGCAGCTCAAATTCTTAAAAATATGAAATTCTAGTCCTTCCCTCCCACTTTTTAGCCTTTTTTTGGATTTCCTCACACTTTATCATTTTTAGCACACTAAGGGAGCCCCCAATACCTCTCCATTTGGTTCTCCTCCCTCCATATATGCATCTCCAACTTTCTATGGTGAGCTTCTTAGTGTTTTTCCCAATTTTCTCCTCTTCTTCATCTCTTCCTTGAATTTCTAGGGTTTTCTTTTCAGGGGTTCTCTCTTGTAAAAACCCTAGGGGGTAAGATTTGTGTATTATTCAATTTATTGTATGTTAGTGTGTATGGATTGTGTATTGGGATTGGATCTTCCTTATCTCTAAGTTTGGTTGTGTCCGCACATCACTAAGGTAGGTGTTTCCATTTTTTCCTTTCTAACACATTCCATTGAATTATTGAGATTTTTTAGTTTCTTTCAAACTAATATAATCATGATTATGACATGTTACTATAAATTTATTTGGTGTTTTTTATGGAAACGTGGTGACAATTGGTTTTTGAATGGGTTTTCTTAATATTCTTTGGTGTTCATCTATGAAAAGCATTTGATAAAATGTACCTTGGTTCCTTTTTATTAAATTAAGTGGTTTAAGTGTATGTTTGGACATGACTAATTTATGGTAGTTATTTTGATGATTATATGAACCTTTCGTTCAAGTTGTGCCTCTTTAAAAAGGTTTTGGTTGCTCTCTTGGGATTTCATGAGTGTGCCATTGGATTTAGGCACATACATATGTGCATGAGGTGAACGTGTGGATGCGCCAACAAATGATAATGGAATTTTTAACTGAAAGAACAAATTTTCAAAACACTAAACATTTAATCCTCCCCTTTTTTCAATATATTTTAAGAATTAATGTTTTTTAAATGTTTTGTGGTATCAAAGTGGATTCAATGTGGTTGTAAATGTTATGTTCAAAATTATGGCCCATTTTGTACCTTGGAAAAGATGGTTTGTTTCTAAACGATATGAAATCCCATTAATCATATTTAATTATGTTGTTTGTTTACATTTTGGTTATAATTGGTGTTAAATATGAAATAATATTTTAAATTTTAAGGCATGTTTGTTATTTTGAACATGAAAGTGGTGTTTAATAATGTTTTGGAAATGGTTTGGAAACATTTCTATAGTTGTATTAAAATTGATAATATTGAAGGACCTAATGGAACTTTATAATGTTTTGAAAATGAATTGTGGTTTTGAAAGAACAAATTTCTTGTTGGCATCTTAGCATGTTATGAGAAATGGTTTGAAAGATCATCTGATGTGATGGCCTATTTGGAACTTGCGGAAGTATTTTTGTGACATCGCCACCCCTATGGAAGATTCCCTAAGAGTGGGTTATCACCTAGGTGGTTTTTTTGTTTAGGGTAGCCAAGTGTGGCGGTGGAAGTTAAGGTGATTCATTCATGTGAGGGCCTTCTCCTTTCACCATGTACTATTACCATGGGTTTCTTAGGAATATTTTAGAGGATTGAGTTATTATTTCTTGTCAACCCTGATTAGATGGGTTGGTACCCCTTGGATTTTTTAGAGGCCAAGTGGGATTATGCTACTATATTAGCAGTTAGAATAGTTAGTGAGTTATTAACTATGGAGCTACACCATATTCCATTAGGTTAGTCTGATCCAAGTACGCCTAGGGATTTCTCTAGTGATGTTTAGGAAAAACCCATGATTATCTATCTGTATGTTTTGTTTATTTCTAATTCACTTTGGATGTTATCCTTAAATGTTTTGTTTCATTTACTTTCTACATAGCCCTGTTTGGTCACTTTATATAAATTTTTATTTGATACTTGGTTTTAAAATGTGTTTTTGAAAGTGAAATTTTTTTTAAAAAGTAAATATGGATGTGTTGTTTTAAAAAGATAATCTGTAGAAATATATATATAGTTATTTAAACTTTTTAAAAGCCTATGTTTTGAATGAATTTTTACTGTAGTGTTTATAGACTATTTCATGGAAGGAAATTTGTGGATTATATGGTGGTTTCCTACTAATATTTTTAAGCTCACACCCTACTTATGCCACCGGCATCGGTAGACACGGTCTATTTTTCAGGTTCAAGTTTCTAGTTTGGTTGCTCACCTTTTGAGTAGGTCGGTCTTGTGGATGGTGGTGACCAATTGGTCACATGGAGATCAAGTTTCATGGTTGAGTTTGAGTTTTGTATTCAGGTTTGTTTTTTTAGTAGTTATTGTATCTGGATCAGCTCGTATATTTATTTAAGATTTAGTTATTTTAATTTATTCTTCTTGTTCAGTTTATTTACTTGATCCAGGTTTTTTTGGGAAAATATCTTTCCCTGAGTGATTATTTTGAAGCCCGATACTAGTTTTTAGTCCATGGGAATCGGGAATGTCCTTCAGGACAAGTCTCAGACTGGGTTGGATGTCAGGTTGGATGGAATCCTGACCTGGTTCATGATAAAACGATATCAAAGAAGGCCCTTGTTATTTGAGATGTTAGGTATATCAGAGATTTGGAATATTAGTACTTGAGAGGTAAGTACGGGATGGATTTCATGAACCCTTGTTATGATCCTAAAGATGTAAGGGGATGTCTGGGATTTTAATCTTTTATATTTGTTTTGGATTGAAGAATGACAATGGAGGTGAGTTGGTGTCATGTCGTGACCTCATATAGAGTAGTGAACCATGTGGAATCTGAGTGAATAGTTCAAGGTCCTCTTAGTGGTTAATTATTACTTGGGGTATGTCCCACTGACCATGTAGTTAAGTTAGGCATGACCACTAGTTCCTCATTCCAGTTGTTTGGTGTGAGTTGTGTTTTATTTTGGCTTTGGTGGGTGTAATTAAGATTTTAAAATGAAAAATGGTTTTGAAATGGAAATGACCTCTTTAAATTGGTTTAATATTGAAGGGTGAATTGGGTTTTAAAGGTAAATGTGAATTAATAATTTGATAAATTCTTGGGTTTGATGATAAATTGGTAAGTGTTACCCTTGGTATTCCTTATAAATATTCGCATATGTGTGGGTGCGTGTGGAAATTTTTGAGTGCATAGATGACGTAAGAAGAAGTGGGATGAAAAATTATGTTAAGTTTAATAGGATTCCATGGGTGAGTATTTGAAATCAAAGGTTTGGACCAGTTTTTCCAAAATTATTTCTGAAAAGGGGAAATGATTTTTGAAAACGGCATTGATTTAAAATGGATTTTGGTATTTGGATAGTGCCCTTTGAAGGAGACAGTTTTGAAATTGAAATAAAAGGGTGGCTTTTGAGAAGAGTATTTTTTTGTGTGTGTATGTGTTTGGATTTTGAACATATTTTTTTGGCTTGAGATGCTCCTTTTTGTTAAGTTTTCGAGTTGATGTTGATTTTGGTATTGTGTTCCTTATGTTGTTTGGAATATGCCGCCCAGAAAGGTCCCCAATTTTTTTAGTGGGTATCTTCCTATTTCAAGTTATTCTTGGTTTTTGCCTATATATCATGGTGATCGAGATCTGTTAAAGGTATTAGAATGGCTTGAAAATTTTGACCATGCCTTCATATAATTGGGAACTATCAAAGTTGTGAGGGTGAATGATGTTTTGGGTTTGTTTGAGAGTCCATATTCGGATCAGTGGAATATGTTTGATTCCTCGTCAATGAAATTTAGGACGATGTAGAAATTGTTTAAGCCCATTTTTTTTATGGTTTATCCTTGAGAAGGTTAAGATGAAGAAAATGGAAGAGATCATGAGTATTCAGTAAGGTCATTGGATAGTGAAGGCATATGTTGACCAATTCTAGGGGCTCATTTCTTTCTCTTCAAAGATAGAGATGTGGGATTAGTTTAAGGACACTATCTTCATTGTGCATATTCTTATAGAGATCAAGTAGTGATCCCTCTCCTCCAAGGATCTTCATTTCAAGAAGTTAGTGGATGAGGCATTTTTAGCTGAGATAGTTCTCAGGGTGAATTTGGTAGTGGTTGGTGAACCAGTTTTCCTTAGAACTTATGAAGGTTCCGTATCTGACAAGAGGTGTATATCAGAGGAACTTGTTCTTGGTGAGTCTCATTCATTAGTTATAACCCACATTTCTTCGAACCATTCACTTTTATGTTTCTAGTAAGGTCATTTTCGGCATTCTATGTTGTCTTGTTATAATCCTCCAAAGACTTTCAATCATATTGGCTATTTGGGGAACCTGGAGAAGTTTTTTAGGGATATTTACTTGATGAATAATTCTTGATCAGGGGATGTTAGATCTTCACTTAGGGGTAGTAGATTCTTCAAACATTAGGGCTCCAGCAATAGGCCTCAGAGTAAATCTTTTCATGCAGTTAGGAATGGTTGGGGGTGTGGGAAACCTCATACCAGCCTTACCCATCATGTTGTGGTGGAGACATTTGAAGTTTCCTTGTTTTAGTTTTACTTTTTTTGCAAGTTCATCTTTTCATTATAAAAGTTTTATGGACTTGTTCTTTCATGATCTAAGTAGTTATTTTTATCTGAATGTGGGTCTCAAACTAATTCTTATTTATTGGGTGTACATTTCCCTTGTGTGGGTTAATCTCAGTTTTAATTCTGCTTATTTAGATATTATAGAGTTTTGTGGGATAGATGGTTTTCATTTTGGTTGGCTGTTGAGATTGAATTATTCACATGATTTCACCCTTGTATAAATAGATTTTTTTTCAGGTTGGGAGTTCTCAGAGGTGTTACGAGTTTTAAAGTTCTTTTGTTAGTCGAGTTCTTGTAGTGGGGAGAACCCTCTTATGTTCTCCCATTATTCCTCATGATGTGATTCTCTTTAGTATAGGTCAGGTGTGACTTGTGATTGAGAAATGACCATGAGGTTCATGGTTTATTTTAATTTTGATCAGGCATGGAATCAAGTTTTGTTTATATTTTGGTTGGGTGACTTTTTAGGGGCATAAAGTGTTTATGGTGGGGATAATTATCATACCCCAACCTTTGGAATTCTTTTATTCTGTTCTTTTCAAGGATTTGGATCTATTTGATGAAGTTATAGTTGATTCACAGTAGGAAATTTTTTTTCTTTAAAAATGAAGTTTTTACCATTGGAAGTAATGGGTACACAGTTAGTGTGTTGTTAAGGGAAATAATGTGTCCTTTACCATGTAACTGTGCAACTTGTTTTGGGGTCTAGCGGTTAGGCGCACGAGTTGTGCACAATTTGGTGAACCATGAGGAAACCATGAATGAGGTTCTCTCTATTTATATAGTGGTGACCACATAGTTTCTGCACGGTTTAGAAAACCATGTGGCCAAACCGTGTGAGTGGCCCAGATTCTTAAAAGTATGAAATTCCATTTTTTCCCTCCCCTCTTTATAGCCCCTTTTGGGATTTCCTCCCTGTTGATCATTTTTGGTGCATGAAGGGATCCCCCAATCCTTCTCCCTTTGGTTATCCTCCCTCCATGGATGTATCTCCAAATTTCTAAGGTGGGTTTCTTAGGGTTTTCCCCAATTTTCTCCTCTTATTCTTCCCCTATTTGGATTTATAAGGTTTTTTTGTGGGGGTTCTATATTGTCCAAAACCTAGGTGTTAGGGTTTGTGTATGATTTGATTTCATGGATGTTAGGGTTAGTATATTGTGTCTCAGGCTCGGATATTCCTTCTCCAAAATTTTTGTTGCATTATCACATCATTAAGGTAGGTGTTTCCATTATTTTCCTTTCTGTAACATTCCATTGAATGCTTTAGTTTTCCAAGTTTCTTCCAAGGTAATATAATCATTCTTGTGATGTGTTAGTATAAATTGATTTTGTGTTTTTATTATGGAGAATTCATATAAAATTTTTTAAAATTTTTTTTCTTAAAATGTTTGGGTGTTCATGTGTGCAAGGAATTTGATAAAATGTTTCTTGGTTATTTTTTATAAAATTGAGTTGTTTAAGAGTGTGTTTGGCCTTGGTTACTTTATGGTAGTTAGTGTGATGATAATATGAACCTTGTGTGCAAGTTTTATCTCTTTAGAAAGGTTTTGGATTTTCTCTTGGGATTTCATGAGTGTTCCATTAGATGTAAGCACATCCATATATGCATGGGGAGCATGTATGGATGTTAAAACAAATGATAATGAACTTGTTTAACTTAAAGAACTATTTTTCAAAACAACTAACATTTCCACCCCCTTTCTCAATTTCTTTTAAACCTTCATCTTTTCTAAATGGTTCATGGTCTCAAAATGGGTTTAATATGGTTTTAAATGTTATTTTTTAAATTATGGTATGTTTGGTACCTTGGAAAATATGGTTGGTTTCTAAACGATACACAATCCCATTAAGCATCTTTAAGTATGTTGTGTGTTTTCATTTTGGTGTGAAGTAGTGTTGAAGATGAAATCAGATTTAAAATGTAAAGGCTAGTTTGGTATTTTGAACATGAAAGTGGTGTTTAATGTTGTTTTGTAAATGTTTTGGAAACATTTTTTTAGATATATTGAAATTGATAATGTTGAAGGCCTAGCTGGCACTTTATAATGTTTTGGAAATTAATTTTGATATTATAAGAAAAAATTCATGGTTGTCATCTTAGTGTGTTTTGAGAAATGGTTTGAAAGGTCATGTGATGTGACAACTTGGTTGGCACTTTCAAAAGGATTGTTGAAAGATGGGAACCCCTATGGAGTATTCATCGATAGTGGGTTATCACATAGATGGTGTCGATGTTTTGGGTAGGCAACTGCGGTGGTGGTAGGTAAGATGAGTCACACATGTGAAAGCCTACACGCCCATGTGCACACTTTACGCACCGTCTACACCCTTCTAGAAGCAGTTGGTTGATGAGAAGAAGTCTACACGCCCATCTGACTGGATGAAGGGAACACGCTGTTTTTAACATATACACGCCATGTAGGACTTTCTAGAAGCAGTTGGGGGCCAAAAATGAGACTGCATACCGTGTATGGAGGCACTACACGCCGTGTATAGATACTAACCAGGAGGCGTCAGGTTCAAAGTCAAAGATGGCATGTTAGTCCACCTATCAGTGGAGAAAGAAAAGTCAAAAGCACGTTGGAAAAAGTACACGCCTTATACATTTACCACATTCCATGTAGATATTTTTTCTATAAAAGGAGGCCTTGGCCTCCGGTTTGAGGGAGTAGTGTGTGGAGAAAAGGATGAAGGTCCGAAGGAGAGAAGCTCTACCACCATACCACCTCCATTCTACCATCGACCCTATAATCATTCCCTCCTTGAATTTCCAAGCATGATAACATCAGGTATCAGAAGCATTGGGTTTATTATTTTCTATATGAGTAACTAAATACCCAGTGTGTTGGGGTTGTGGAAGATGATGAGTTTTAATTTAAATTAGTTGTTATGAATGTGTTCGTTCCTTTTAACCTCTTCTTATTCTTGTAAAATCACTTCATTCTATCACAGAAAATTCTGTACCATACCAAGGCTGAATTTTCAGGGATTCAAAAGAAGAATAACATCGAATATTTTCATGATCATTGTAAGTATTCATTGAATTAAAAAAATGGACTAAGCCAAATAATGATCTATTAAACACTAACTACCGGAACAAGGAGTTTGTTACTTCATCTCTAAATACAAGTTTACCAGACCAAGGAAACTTTATTACAAATTGAAACCCAGAGTGTTGGGTTATTATGAACAACACAACCTCATAAGCAATTTTATTTACTAAACAACTTCTCATTAATCCATAACCCCAACGCATGTCTTTCTTTATCTATATAAAAATAAATTTTCCCATATTTACTTTAATTCTGTTAAGTAATTTGTTAAAAGAAACTTAAAACCAATTTTTCTATTTATCCAAACAACAGCAATCGACTCTAAATTCAAAAAACTTCATTAAATAAATACAAACTAAGTTAAACAAGATAAAAATAACTTCTTGTTCTCTATGGATCGACCCCTTACTGGTGCTATACTTGTTAGGGTAAAAATAATTTGGGACACCGATAATATACCTTCTATGAAACAACTCACTAAATTTTGTTTCCATTGTCGGGGACAAAGAAAAGTTAATTTTGTTCTTGTTTTCATTTAGGTTGTATCAAATTTTAGTGAAAATAAAAATTATAAATTTCCAAAAAAAAAATATCTTTTCTAATCTTATTTCTATTTACCTTTCATTTTCCACATTTACACTTGGTGTGTTTCATATTGTACAGGTCTTTATGTGTATGAGAAACTACCTCACACATTCTAAGAATGCTGAGTCGTCAAGATTTTTCCCGATTGACCCAAAGATTGAACGGAAACTCTTGAGGCGCCAATGAACGCTTATGGCCGAGCATAACCAAAACACTCCACTGGCGTAGAATGAAGAAGTAAACCTAGCTGTTGTCCAAGGATATGGATAGCTGTTAGGTCCACATGACAACCGAAACCAGCAAGCCCCGCTTGCTCCAGGGTATGGCCTATAGCAGCTCCAACAATTCCAACCGGAGCGGATGCCATTTTTCAAATAAGGTCAGGGGCCGTACTTTGCCCCTCAAGAATAACAATACATGCTAGCCTCACTCCCTCAGCAGCCACCTCCACGTTATACTCTCATAGAGTACGGCTTGCCATCTATCCATAGGGCTAACACTGGCATCGTCTGTCCACTGGTTGAGGCCCAACACTTCGAGATCAAGCCTGCTATCATGCAGCTGATCCAGAACAGCATTCAATTCGACAGTCTGCCCAGCGAGGATCCCAACACCCATATCTCCAATTTTTTTGAGGCCTGCGGCCCATTTCGCTACCACGGAGTGTCCATAGATGTTTTTTGTATTCTCCTCTTACCCTTATCTCTAAGGGATGAGGTGAAAGACTGGATTAAAGTTTTTTCAAAAAGATCTATCCTCGCCTAGGAGGAGCTAGCCAAGCATTCCTGTCTAGATACTTCCCACCCTCGAAGATGGTGACTCTATGGAATGACATCCATAACTTCTAGCAGCATGATGTTGAGTCACTATACTAATCATGGGAGAGCTTCAAAGAGATGTTTCACAAATTCCCACGCCATGGACTCCCACTTTGGATGCAGGTCCAAACCTTCTACGGAGGGTTGACAACGAATACAAAGTTCATGGTGGACGCTGCTGCCAGAGGTATGGTAATGAGAAAATCCCCCCGAAGAGCTTTTCAAACTACTAGAAGAAATGTCTACCAACAAATTCCAGTGGAATTCCAAGCGGGGTACACAGAAATGAGGTATACATAACATTGATACAACTACTATGCTTGCTACCTAGTTGGACATTGTGTCCAAAAAGATCGATGCGCTAAATCTGAAGGGCACGTATCAAGTACATGCGGAAAATAATTTGGCGTGTAGTGAATGTGGTGATAACAACATCATGGGAGAATGCCTGGGTTTTTCTGAAGGTCCTTCAACAAGCGAGGTGAGTTATGTTGCCCAGAACCGAGGGCCAAACTAGTACCAGCAGTACCAGAACACGACATGGCATGATCAACAGAACAAAGGTTGGGGCCAACAACAGTAGAATCTTCCGCCCCAGAAACTGCCCAGCTACAACCAGCCTTCATATCAAAACTAGTACCAGAGGCAGTAACAGCCCCAACATGGCTCTTATCAATAGCAATGGTATCAGAGCCCTCGCCCACAGCAGTCATGGCATCCACCACCTCCACCAGCTCAACAACCACCTTAGCAGAAGAACACCTCATGGTTAGAGGATATCATGACCAAATTTATATCTACTGCTGAGGCCAGGTTCCAAAACCAGGAGGCTTCAATTTGAGGCCTGGAAAACCAAATTGGCCAGTTGGAAAACCAAATCCTGGAAGGTAACCCAGTACACTAACGGGTAACACTGAGAAGAACCTGAGGGAGGAGCCTTATGCCATCACGCTTTGGAGTGGAAAGGAACTACCATAATAGAAACCAGCACAACCAGGTGTATCCAATCCCCCTATTGATGAATAAGGTATATATACAGACCCCTCCTCATCCAAAATCCCATAGAAGGAGGCTTCATAGAATAAAGGAAAAGAGTTTTTCAAACCCTTTGAGCTTGCCTTACCATTCCCAAAGAGATTGAAGTAGAGAAAGTTGGACCACCAGTTCAGAAAATTCATGGACATATTTAAGAAGATTCACATAAATATACCTTTTGTAGAATCACTAATGGAGATTCCCACTTACACCAAATTCATGAAGGAAATACTCTCCAACAGAAGAAAGATGGAGGATCTGGGCACTATTGCCCTAACCAAGGAGTGTTCTGCAGTCATCCAACATTCGATTCCTCCCAAAATCCAGGATCCAGGTAGCTTTAATATTCCATGTACTATTGGAACATGCGAGTTTGGGAAGGCCCTCTGTGACTTAGGGTCCAGTGTGAACCTGATGCCCCTCGGAATTTTCAAAAAGCTAGGGCTAAATGTGTTGAAACCTACCCGAGTAGCCCTTCAACTTGCTGAATGATCCATCAATTATCTAAAAGGGATACTGGAGTATGTTTTGGTCAAGGTGGGTAGGCTGATCCTCCACGTAGATTTCATTATCCTTGACATGGAAGATGATTATGAGGCACCTATCATCTTAGGAAGGCCCTTCTTGGCAACTGGGAAGGTACTGATCGACGTGCACCAAGGGGGGCTAATTTTCCAGGTAGGAGATGAGTGAGTCTCCTACAATGTTCTCAAGGTCTTCAAGCATGCATCATTGTCTAATAATGAGATATGGTATGCAGTAACCACCATGGATGATTTCTTAAGCACAGAAGAGGATAATTGGGTATGTTCTTTTACCTCAGATAACTTTATCATTCCAGAAATTCCATTTTAAGAAGAACTAGAAGACCTGCAATACCTAGAAGGCCAGGGTGGCCACTACTAGAAACATGCAGTTGTTCCTGATAGTATGTAATGGGACAAGGTGAACCACATGTGCCATCAATTTTAAAGGCTCCTGAACTATAACTGAAGCCTCTTCCATAATCTCTAATGTACGGGTATTTGGGAGACCACCAAACATTTCATGTCATACTTAATGCAGAACTGTCATAGGAGCAGGAAGATTCACTTTTGCATGTTCTGAAATAGTGGAAGCATGCTATTGGGTGGATAGTTACTGATTTGAAGGGCATCATCCCTACCATTTTCACCCACAAAGTTCTACTTGAAGAAGGTGTCAAGAAATCTTGGAAACCACAGTGGCACCTGAATCCCCCCATGAAGAAAGTTTTAAAGAAAGAGGTGATCAAATTGTTGGATGTAGGCATCATCTATCCCATCTCGGATAGTCTGTGGGTGAATCCCACACAAGTGGTACCCAAAAGGGGGTATCACTGTAGTATCAAATGATAGAAATGAGATCATCCCCACTCGCTTTTTCATAGGATGGCAATTCTATGTTGACTACCAGAAGTTGAATGATGCCACAAGAAAGGATCATTTCCCCCTACCATTAATGGATCAAATTCTAGAGAGACTAGTAGGGCACAACTTTTATTTCTTCCTCGATGTTTATTTCGGTTATAACCATATTTCCATTACTCCAGAGGATTAGGAGAAGAGCACATTCACTTTCCCCTATGGTACATTTGCTTATTGAAGGATGTCTTTTGGCATGTGCAATGCCCCCACCACCTTCCAGGGCTGTATGTTGGCTATATTCCATGAAACAGCGGAATAGATCCTAGAGGTATTCATGGATGACTTTTCCATTTACGGAAAATCATTCACCACTTGTTTGCAGCACCTCAAGCAAGTTTTGGAAAGATGTGAGAACAAAAACCTAGTTTTGAACTATAAAAAGTGTCATTTCATGGTGAAAAGTGGCATCATCCTTGGCAATAGAATATAAGTAAAGGGGATAGAGGTGGATCTGGTAAAGATTCAAGTCATTTCACAAATACCTATTCCAACTTCTGTCAGAGCCATCTGGAGTTTCTTGGGCCATACCGGTTTCTACAGGCAGTTTGTACATGACTTCTCAAAAATAGCCCATCCCCTCACCAATATTCTAACCAAGGATTCCATATTTGAGTTCGATGAGACATGATCCATAGATTTTGAACACCAGAAGTAGCGCCATGTGGAAGCTCCAATGATATTTATCCCAACTGGGAGGAACAATTTGAGGTGATGTGTGATGTTAGTGACTACGTAGTGGGAGCAGTCTTGGGCCAGTGGCTTGACCGGATTTTCCGACCTATATATTATACCAACAGGACACTCAACGAGGCACATATCAACTACACCACCACAGAGATGAAGATGCTTGCAGTGGTTTTCACATTTGACAGGTTCCGTTCATACTTAGTGTTGTCTAAAGTTATTGTTTATACTCACCATGCAGCACTAAAGTACCTACTAAACAAGAAATATGCAAAGCCCCGATTGATTTGTTGGGTACTCCTCTTACAAGAATTTGATCTGGAGATTCGAGATAAGAAAGGGAGTGAGAATGTTGTTGCTGACCATCTCTACTGCCTAGAGCTACCCCATTTAGAGAAGGAGGAAGATTGGGAGATCAAGGAGTATTTCTCTAATGAACACCTCTTTTCGGTCAAAAAAACACCTAGACCATGGTATGCTGATATTGCTAATTTTCTGGTTATAGGTGTCGTTCACCCCGACCTCTCCTTCTAGCAAAGCAAGAGATTTTTCTCTGATGTGAAGAGGTACTTCTGGGAAGATCCTCTGCTATTCTGATCCTATGGTGATGGGGTGATATTCCATTGCATCCTAGAGAATGAAGTTCATGGCGTCCTGGAGTTTTGTCACACCTCACCAATTAGGGGACATCATGGCCCTGATTGTACGATAGAAAAGATCCTGCAATCTAGGTTTATCTGGCCCGCCATGCATAAAGATGCTCGGGCCTTTGTTTCCTGTTGTGATCGGTGCTAGAGGACTAGTAACATGGGATGTAGAGCTGAGATTCCCCATCACCTCATCCTGGAGGTCGAGATCTTCGACATCTGGGGTATAGATTTCATGGGTCCCTTTCCCCCATCCGTCAGAAACACTTACATCCTGGTCTTTATCGACTACGTCTCCAAGTGGGTGGAAGCCACTGCTATAGCACATGACACAACCAAGTTAGTCATGAGATTTTTAAAGAAACATATTTTTAGAAGGTTCAGTGTTCCCCGAGTACTGATCAGCGATAGAGGGACCCACTTCGACAACACACTGATGAGAGTACTACTATCGAAGTATAGAGTAAATCATTATATGGGGACACCATATCATCCCCAGTCCAGTGGAAAAGTGTAACTCTCCAACCATGAGGTCAAGAAGATCCTGTAGAAAATGGTGAACACTTTGAGGAAAGACTAGTCCAAGAAGTTAGATGATGCTCTGTGGGCATATCAGACTTATTTCAAGACACCACTGGGAATGTCCCCATTTCGCCTCATCTATGGAAATCCATGACATCTACCAGTAGAGTTGGAACACAAATCCTATTGGGATGTTAAGGTCCTGAATTTTGATCTGAAGGTAGCTGAAGAGAAGTGAAAGTTCCAACAGTCGGAACTTGATGAAATCAGATTAGAGGCATATGAGAACGCCAAACTGTATAAGGAGAGGACGAGAGCAATTCAAGACCAGATGATTTCACAAAAAGCTTTCCAACTTTGTGATCAGGTACTTCTCTTTAACTCTCATATTCAATTATTCCTAGGGAAGTTAAAGTCACGATGGTTAGGACCATTCCAAGTTATATGCATATTCCATCATGGAGCGGTGGAAATTTCTGGAGAGGATGATCAACCATTCAAGGTGAATGGACAACGGTTGAAGTCTTACCATCACATTGACGACACAGTGGGAACGTCTTCCACCATACAGCTTAGGTAAAATAAGGTAAGTAGGTTGATCCAATGACCTAAAACAAAGGCGCTTCCTGGGAGGCAACCCAGTGGATACACGCCATGTACCACCAATATACACGGCATGCACTTTTTCATTTTCATTTATTTTCTAACTATTATAAATATATAGTTCAACTAATAAATAAATAGGGATGAAGTCAGTGCTGATGGTAAGGTCACTGGAGTTTATCTAAGCCATCACCGATTCGAATCCTCCCAACCTACCTTCGGCACGGGGTTCCTCCATTTTCTCTTCGTATTTTCTTACACGGTGTGTGTAGTATTTTTCATATATATATATATATATATATATTCTTATAAGAAAACCCATGGTGGAGATGGATTGGTTGGCTAGGATCATAACCCGGCTCCAAAAGACTCGGGTTTGAATCCTAACAACTGCCCCATTTCCATTATTTTTCCTTTTAATAAAACCACACGACATGTTTTTTGATATATGTCATGTGCGCCATGTTTTTCTTTTAAAATTGAAAAGAATTTTCGCATAAGGTAATTCATGTGGGTGAAGTTGGAATATTGGCAGAGTCTTAGCCCTGGATCCAAAAGACCCGAGTTCAAACTCGGCTAATCTCCCTGCTTCATCCATTTTTGTACAATTAAAAACCACACACCATGTATTTCCTTCTTCCCTTGTAGTATAGGCCTTATATATTAAATATATATAAATTATTAATAGGAGCATTAGTACAACCTTTGCTCCAGTGGTTGAGGGTTTTCATTCGGAACGGCTGATCGCCGGTTCAAACCTCGCCCCAAGCACTGTAACAAAGGTTGTACTTCTCTTTTTCCAATTTTAAAACACACAAAAAGTATTTCCCGATACATTATGTGTATAGTTTTATTTTTAAATTATGTATATATATATTATTATTTTTAATTATTAATATTAATTCTTATATAGTTTACTATAATAATTATATAATTATATATATATATTTATTATTCAAAAAAATGGAATACATGACGTGTAGTCTATGGTACATGCCGTGTACCTTGGATATATAAGTCGCGGACCACCCGGCTTCAGCCCATGCCACGTGACCCTCCCCTTCCTCTCATTTCTTCCCCCGTACAACACTCGGACCCCCTTTGCTCAAATCTGTCGATTTAGGGCGTTTCTGCTTCTGATTTCTGCTGCATTTTGATCCTCGGTCCAGGTACGCCCTTCAACACCCTCTATTTCAAGTTATTATAAGCATTTATGGTGATTTCTGGATCAGCTAACCATTCAGCATCTGTGATACATGACCACGATATGAAGAACACACTCTGTGTACTTTTGTACATGGCCAAACACTGGATGCTTCACGATTTAAAAATACACAGTGTGTATGTTCGATACTCACTGTGTACCAGCCCCCATCGTGTCCAGGTATCTTTTACACACGGCCTCACACACCATTTTCATGAACATGACGTGTATGTTTGGTACATTCCTTGTAGACCTTTTCTTTTTTCCAGCCCATGTGTAGCACTTCACACGGCCATTTACCCTTTGTTCTTGAACATGTCGTGTGGTACTTCCACACGGCGTGTCCTATGTTGTTATAACTTTTGAAAGAGTGGTCGTGTCTTTGCCAATACACGACCAGGACCATTTTACATGAACATGGCATGTATGTTCGGTTTACACCATGTATCCTTCCCTGGTCTATCCCCTGCTCTATCGGCGTGTCTATCCAGAGAACACGGGATGGTAACCCGTTTTCACTATATGCCTTGTACTCTGGAACTAAACGCTGTGTACCTTTTATTTTTCCATTTTTCTCACATTTTTTTCTTTTCTTTTTTCTTTTCTTTTTCTTTTGTTTGGTTTTTATATTCTAGTTTAGGGTATGGAAGATAGAGATCGTTCCCATGGGAAGCGGCCCGCCTCCGCTGCTGAGGGAAAGAAGCCCATTTATCATCGGATCCGACTCCGACCTGCGACACTACTATATCCAGAATCTCTGGTCTATCAACTCCCTTTGTTGGCCATCCTTCCACCCCTAACTCCCTCAACTGAGGCTGGTCTAAGTATCTTCACACCTCCACTATGTTGCACTGAGCCTCCGAGCACCATCATTCCTTCTCCACCAGCTTCCACTCCACCAGAGATCTCCTCATCCGCAGCTGGTCCCTCATCAACCGCACCATCTCCCAGTGAGCCTCCGTCTACTCCAGCCGATCCACCGCCAGAGCCGGCTCCCGCTACAGCACCTCCACTTGGGCTGGGACCTACAGGTGTTCCCTACCCTTGCATGGTGTTCCCGGTCACCGATTAGGCACACGACAGGGTCTGGCGCTACTCTCGTCGCCCGATTCCATTGAGCATCTGATATCTAGGTAAAAACATCCCACAATAGCTGGGAATTTGGGGAGAGTTGCGGGATCTTATCGGGAACACTCCCTTACTCTCAATATTCTAGGCCAGCAGTCCTATTTTTTGCGATTTATTTTTGGAGTTTACTGCTTTATTCGAGTTCAACGGGGCCGAGTACCGGGAGACGCCCGGTGATGCAGTAACGTTGGTCTGATTCCGGCTAGGCTGCCGTCACTTTTCTCTTACCATGACAGAGTTCGGACAAGGGTGTTATTTCTATCCTCATCCTGTCACCCCACTCCTTGTCTCTTCCATGACCCGACTCGAGCACTCTGACCTCATTTCCATATGGCTGGAGATTGCTGGGCCTGACCACCACTATGCCCCTACCTCCCAGAAGAGTACCCTTACAACTGACCCTATCCTTCATTTCACCCACCGGTGCTTCAGCGCCATTATTTTTCCCCTCCATGAGGATATGGGGGTCATTACCAGTCGTGACATGGATCTACTTACCTTTGTCATCTGGAAGGACTACCCAGACCTCCCTTACCTTGTCACCTCCTATTTCCACACCATGTTTACCAGCCATCAGGGAAACCTGAATGGTGGGTTTTACGCCACCCACCTTGCCCACCATCTTGGGGTTTTTGAGTCTTCTCTTCCTCAGGACCTGTTAGGTTCCCCCCAATGGATGGACTATCTCATGCTTATTCGCATGGGATTGGTCCGAAAGCAGGGGGTGCCTACATCCTTGCCCAAGCACGACCCCACCCACCTGCGAACCCTCCTATCCCCACTGATGGGCCTTCTCCTCCTTCCCTACCCCCTCTATCTTCCCCAACCCATCCCTCTACTTCTGACCTTACTTCTTCTATTCCACCTACTTCCCCCTACCCCCACACCATTAGTCGATCTCACATATTCCCTCTGTCTAGCTGAGATGGAGCAACACTTGGTCCATCTCGATCAGCATCAGGACCAACTGGAGCAGATATTGGGGCTTCTTCCCCATCATCATGGTATTACACTGCCCCCACTGCCTTTCCCTACTTTGGCTCCTAGCCCTTCTTCTGCAGCTCCACCGCCCTTTACTGCACTGGTAATGGATTCATTTCTCCTATCAACTGTGGTCCCAGCTGCTTCTACCAATGCTGCCACTACGGATATGAGTCCAGGGATTGATTTTGAGCTTTCCCTTCCGAGTCCAGATCTTATGGCTCCTACTACTACGTCTTATCTTCTGAGTGAAGTTTTCGAGCCTCCGGTTTCCACGGATCCTGGTCCTTCTCTTCCGGTTGATTATGTCCCAGATGATGTCTCTTATAAGGTGACCCCCTGACTGGTTTTTGGACACATGTCTTTCATTTTATATATATTTTTGTGATATCTTTTTCCTGTGTATGTTGTGTGTCCTTGAATTTTTTTCTCTCCACCTCCATCATAGGTACTATGGCACGTTTTGGGCTACACTTTTCCACCACCTCCCGTCTTTCTTCACATAGATACAAGGGAAGTGTTGTTTTTTTTACTTTTTCTGTTATTTTTCTTTTTCTTTCTTACTTTCCTTCTTTCCGTACTTCCCCTCATTCTGGTCCACTATTGTGTCCCCACATTCTTTTCTTCACTTTCGGACACTTGGTGGACTAAGTGTGGTATTCAATATGGGGGAGCATCTTTCGACCAACTTAGTCTTTTCCCTTATCATCATTCTAGGAGATATCCTTATTAGAAGATATATTTTAAAATGTGAAGACATTTTGGTTAACCATATTTTTAAATAATAAAGCTGAAAATGGGAAATTTTTAAAATTTGCATGATTATTTTTGTTCTTAAGTATTTTAAAATGATTACTGATATAGTTTAAATTACAACTTGTAATCCATGGATAATTACATCTATTAGACTAATCAATTATATGCAATTCATGACCTGATTGTCTATTTATTTGTTTTCCCACTTCTGAGAGGTATTCTAAACCCTTTGTCATATTCTTCATAATACCCTCTTTCTTGAGAGATTCTTAAGATATATATAACAACTAGAATTTTCATGTTTTATTTTCGAAACATGAGTAATTTTTTAAATACATTAAAATGATTAAGGAATTATATTGTTTTAACCCCTTTATATTGATACCTACCCTACATCTTATCTTCGTGAAGCCCCTATGAACCATTAAAATATTTTATAGGTAGCCATGTTACAAGCCTATTTACCTTCCTACCCTAATTCTTTTATTATTTTGCATGATTATTTATTTGAGCTCAAAATAAGGGATTGAAAACACATGGCATACTTTCATTAGTTGTCAAGAAATTAAGTATGGGGGAGAGCCTCTTGATCATTTGGGGTGAAAAAGGTTACAAAACTCTATTTGTGGAAATTCTGAAAGGATCCCTTTGTTATTTTAAAAAAATGATATAGACAAAGGGACCTTATACTCACTTGTTGGTTTCTAAACCCTACCTACCCAACTAAAGGAGATGGTGGTGATGAGATTATTTGATAAAGCTTGTTAAGGAAGATTTTACATTGATCGTAACTTTGAATATCATGCACTATTATTTAAAGAATTTAGCCTCCTTTTTCAAAGCCTCAGAGTTATTTTTCACATATTTACCTACAAAACTTTAGCCATAGAAACATCCGATCCTTATTAAAAATCCCTCATGATTTCTGTAAATCAATTTTCTGAAGTAGAGAACTAGATTTCTTGAAAACCTATGGATAGAGTGTATATATCTTTGTTTGAGAAAAACTTTTATTTAAAATTTCTTGAGTGTTGAAAATATTATTGGTGAGGTAAATCATCAAGTGGCTTGCTTGTTTTTGAAAGGTTGAAATATGTTTTAAAAGAGGATAAAGGTATCTAATTGAATTATATTTGAGGCATGATTAGAGTATCTCCTGAAATGAAACTGTTTTGTATCTTTTTGGAAATTTCTCCAATAACTTATTATTTACTTTTATGATTAACTGAAGTACATCCTTTTAAAATATAGACTTTGTTAATTATATGTTGATATTTTCTTAAGGGAAAGAAAATGACTAAGTATGGGAAAGTTTGATGTACCCGATTTGTGTATACATTTTCACATACATTATTGAAAATAAGAACAAGTTTTCAGAAATTACCTACTACTTAGGGAACAAATACTTTGATTTTGGTTAACTTGTTCATTTTCAAGAGATTTACAGCCAAATACACAAAAATGGGGAAGACTGAGCAAAATTTACAAACTACTTGGTGTGTACCTATATACATGTCGTGTACTTCTAAACTCACACACGGATTGACCAGGAAAAGTACATGCCCATATAATCAGAATCCAGTATACGCCGTGTGCACAATTTACACACCGTGTACACTTTACACACCATGTACACCCATCTAGAAGCAGTTAGAAGATGAGAAGAAGTCTACATGCCCATGTGACCAGATGAAGGGAACACGCCGTGTTTAACGTATACACACCGTGTAAGACTTTCTAGAAGAGATTGGTGGCCAAAAAATGAGACTACATGCCATGTATGACGGCACTACATGTCGTGTATAGCTACCTACTAGGAGGCGCTATGTTCCAAGTCAAAGATGGCATGTTAGGCTGCTTACTGGTGGAGAAATCAAAGGCAAAAGTGTGTTGGAAAAAGTACATGTCGTGTACATTTTCCACACGCTGTGTAGATATTTTTTCTGTAAAAGGAGGCCTTGGCCTCCAATTTGAGGGAGTAGTGTGTAGAGAGAAAGTGTGGAGAAAAGGTTGAAGGGCCGAAGGAGAGAAGCTCTTCCGTCATACTACCTCCATTCTACCATCTACCTGAGAATCATTCCCTCCGTAAAGTTCCAAGCATGATCACATCAGGTACTAGAAGCTTTGTGTTTATTATTTTCTATATGAGTAACTAAATACCCATTATGTTGGGGTTGTGGAAGATGATGAGTTGTAATATAAATTAGTTGTTATAAATGTGTTCATTCCTTTTAACCTATTCTTATTCTTCTTAAATCACTTCATTATATCACTAAAAAATTTGTACCAGACCAAGGGCAGAATTTTCAGGCATTCAAAAGAATAATAACATCAAATATTTTCATGATCATTGTAAGTATTATTTGACTCAATAAAATGGACTAAGCCAAATAAATATCTATTAAACACTAACTACTAGACCAAGGAGTTAGTTACTTTAGCTCTAAATACAAGTTTACCAGACCAAGGAAACTTTTTTACAAATTGAAACCCAGAGTGTTGGGTTATTATGAACAACACAACCTCATAAGAAATTTTATTTACTAAACAACTTCTCATTAATCCATAACCCCAACACATGTCTTTGTTTATCTATATCAAAATCAATTTTCCCGTATTTTCTTTTATTCTATTAAGTAATTTGTTAAAATAAACTTAAAACCAATTGTTCTTTTTATCCAAACAACAACAATCGGCTCAAAATTCAGAAAAGTTCATTAAAAAATACAAAATAAGTTAAACAAGAAAAAAATAACTTCTTATTCCCTATGGATCAACCTCTTACTGGTGCTATACTTGTTAGGGTAAAAATAATTTGGGACACCAATAATATATCTTTGGTGAAATGACTCACCAATGGACCTAACCCGTGATGGAGTCAAGATACAACATTCTAGGGGCTTGATCTAAGTTGATGCCTTATGATCCTTGATGTATGGGATTTCGAGCTTAGTGTTGGTTATTACACCTTGGGACATTCCATGATTATCCTTCCACCATAGACCTGAAGCAAGTACGACTGGGAGTTTGTGGAAGCTAGGTTAGTGCAAGACCACTTAGTTTTGTATTATGTGTTTATTCTAATTACACATTTATTATTATTATAGAATACACTTGTTATACTTGGGTACATATAGTTAAGGATGCATTGGTAGTGTCCAATTGAGTCTTTTCCTCACACCCTACTCAGGCATTTTGGTGTACTTGTAGACTTCATGATGGATCTCATGAAGGGAAAGGGCCACGTGGTGGCCGGCTAAGTAGAGGTTCACAGAGTAAGTGGAAGATCGAGATAGTCTCTAGAGGACCCCACTATTTATTAATTTATTAATTTACCTACTTCTTTATACACCAAATAGGCTTTCCAATTTAGGACTCAATTTTATTTATATGATATGTATGTCATTTATTAGTTTCTTCATGCTTACATGTATTATTTATTATAACATTTATTTTTTATTATTGATCATTAAATGATAATGAGGGTATAGTTTCCCAATTGATAGAATTAGACACTCGTTTCTAGTTGGTAGCCTCTTGTGTATGGGGAGGTACACATGAGGTAATGTGGAACTCTAAATAGAACCCAGGGGTTTGGGTTGGGGTGTTACAACTTGTGTCACTAGCCCAAATTAAAATCCAGTTATATTTACACATATCCAAATGCATCATATGCGTAAGGAATATAAAACCCTTTTATATAGAGGCTTAAAATCATATAAAATTTATAATCTCCATAAGAGTAATAATGGAACAATAAGTATCCAACAACCTCTTTTTTAGGTAGAGCCTAAATTCACAATCTAGTGAGTAGTTTTAACTAGAGTCTCTCTTCTCGTGGTTCATTTCTCAAAATATATCTCAATTACATCACGATTTTAACACATAATATATATATATATAAACTATAACCAACCTTTAAAATAAATCTCATAACTCATTACAATCCAAATTCAAGGTAGCATAAAAATAAACCGGTTATCATATCTTGCATATAACTTTTTTAAATTTATGTATGATAAATTAAAGAAGAAAATTAAACACATTAAAAATAAATTATACATCAATTCATAATATAAACAATTTATATCTGTGAATAAAGAAAGAGATAATTCATAAATGTAGACATCATATATACATTTATAAATAATTTTTAAATGAATAAAATATAAATAATTTATAATTTAGCATGATTTATGGGAATTCCATAAAATAAAAAAACCTAAAAATTTTATATTTACATTAATATATACTATTTTTTATTATCAATTTACATGGTATTTAATATGAACACATTCATATTCCCAAATATATAACATTATGAAAACATTTATAGTCATATAAAATTTTTATATTTTATGTAAAAACTTTATATAAACTTAAAAACACATATTTTCTAAATAAAACATTTTAATATAAACATTTTATATTCTTATTTATGAAAAACATCATAGATAAATATAAAAACATTTATATTTTACCATATTTTATAATTTATAAACATTTTATAAACTAATTACCATGTAAATCCACTTTGAACCAATATCACATCTATCATGATCTTTTTAATACTATTTAAAGTTTCCCTCATATTCTATACACCACTGTAATTTTGGTGTTCACTATGATATAAACTTCCCCATAGTGGAAAATCCTTTCAAAAGATAACCCTACCTATTTCCAATGAGGTGTAGTCATTTTGTTCTATTTTCATACCATAACAATGGTTGTTTTGGAAATCTATTTTGGCCAAAATATATCACACTAGTCAAAATAGTGTCTTCAATGTTAAATTTATGACATTGGTTCCCTATAAACTGACACTATAGGTTTTATAGAAACTTTTTTAGTGTTGGTTAATCTTAAAACTAACACTACATATATTATGACAACATTTTCTATGTCAGTTTTTATAAAAATCGATTCAAAAATGCTCAGATTATAATTTTTTGGAATCTGTTTTAGGAATAACTGATGCCAAAAAATAGATATCTGGGTGTTTTTCCATTAGTTTTTTGAAAACCTAATTTTATAAAATTTTAAAAAAAAAATTTCACTTCAGTTTTTATAAAAATGAACATCAAAACTAGTTTTTTAGAATCAGTTTATTACAAAACCGACACTAAAAATATTTCTAGAAAAACATTTTTGGGTTCTATTTTTAAGAAAACCAATGTCAAAAAATTTTTTTTCAGAAATATATAACATTTTTTTGAACTAAACTGATGTTAAAATACATTTAAAAAATAACACATGAAACCATCATTCATGTTTTTGACTCCCCCCTTTGCTCTCGACCTACGATGCTTATGACAGCTCTAGCATGATCTTTGACGGCTATTATAGTTGAGTTGATTTTATTTTATTCATATTTTCATGATCATTGGCCATCAATCTTTCATCCTACTTCCTTGGTTCTTGATTGACGATAATATTTTTTCTCTGGTAACACTATTCAGTTTGAGCGGCACCAAGGTTTGGTCTTTATTTTTTCTTCATTATTTTTCACTTTTTGCAAAAAAAATTAATTCTTTCAGCGTTCACCCTGCCAACGAATTCAAGGGAGTAAATATATATTAAAGATCAATTTTTCATTGTCCAACTCCAAATTTTTTATGTTTTTTTTAAATTTTGAAGTCAAATTCTTTATCTCTTAGTTATATATTCTTTTATTTTATGAATTTGACTATTCATTATTAGTTTTTTGTTAAGTTTTTTTAATTTTATAAATTTTTTATTTGATGAAATTATCAAATGGATTTTCCCAAAATTATATATATATATATATATATATATATATATCAATAGAAATAAGTAGTTATGGTCTTTTTAATTTTTTATTCTAACTAAATTATATATTTATGGATTAGCATGACAAACATATAGAAGATATAGACTCATATATCTTATAATATAATTATTACAATTAAATAATATCTTATCACATAATACATAACATTTATTTCATTCATTTATTGCATGATAATTATAAACACTCATTTTTAATCTTTAATAAAAGTTTATGGATTTCTAACATAAGCACTCCACATAACCGACATGTTTTGGCTAGGTGATGAAAACCTAAGGAGATGAGATTTTTAATTAACCTTTTAATCCAAAAGTCCAATAACATAGTATAAATTCCATACTTTCTCATATTACCTAAATTGAAAATTTTTCATCATGAAACCACTATATAGTTATGTCTTTATTTCTTAGAAAACAGAACGTCCAAAATGGTTGTTACTAGGTTTTATTAATAAAATTTCCTTTTCAGATTGGTGTTATGGTGTAGTGTAAAAATAATTATTGCACAATCATTCTATGTTTCACTAAAAATATAGATCCATTGTACATTTTTCAATTCAATACCTTTACTAACAACATCTAATCACAGAAATGAACTTTACTACAATGAAACTTATACAATTAAAAAGAGTTCAAATATAATCAATATGTTGTAAATGTGTTAGAAAAACATTGACTACTAAAAAACCCCATTAAAACATTATATCAACATACACTCACTACAATGAATAGTACCTCTTATAATCTTAAAAAACCCAATAAATGGGTTACCTACACTTCCAATCATCTTCATATTATAAAAAGTATCATCATTTATTTGTTGGCATTAATAAAAAATCACTCATATCATTATTAATGAATAATATTCAAAATATTATAAGATAGTTTGAGTGGATATGGGGTTTTAAATAAGAATAAAGATTAAAAATATCATTGTTTACCGTTATAATTATTGGAACACACTTATAAAAAACACTTTCACAGCTCCTTTCATTGAAATGTTTCTTCCTTAAAAACTCCACAAATAGTTTATAATAGTTCACACATTACCCAACACTATCATGAATATATACATAAGAATTTTTTTTTAATGTTATTTATTCTAGGTTAACTAAAGAAAAATAATTATTTCTATCTTGTAGGATCTAGGCAGAATAGAAGCAATGTTTTCTAATAGTCATTTAGAAAAAATTATTTAAAATTGACAAAAGTATATTCATTCCTTTATTAGCGTCATCAAGAATTGTCTAAAATTAATTATTGAAATAAAATAAATACCTAGAGTAATTTATTTTTTATTTTATTCCTAATAATCATTGATATTTCCCATTTGATCACCAATCATTTTGATTATATATTTTTATGTTTAAAATTTATCTATTTATATATATGTGTGTGTGTGTGTGTGTGTTTATATGTTTTAATATATTCACCTTTTATATTGTGATCTTAGGTATTTAATGTATTGTAATAGGATAAATTCCGAATAACCACTAATGAATATTAAAATGAAGTTGATAGTTTCTTGGAATTTGGAAAATAAAATCTTCAAAACATAGATTTTATTTTCTGTCTGGGCATAAAGTGTTTGAATATAAGAAATTTAAATTTCATAGAAATCAAGGATCGCATCATTTTCTATGGTTTTATCCATAATTATACACTTTGGATCTGGAATGGTGAAAAAATATAAAATTAAACATCAAATGTTGATGAAAATATTCAGAATGAGACAGGTGATCATATTGAAGAATTAATTTTTGATGTAGGTTTTGAAACCATCAAAAAAAAATTCTAAATGATTGAATAGAGATTTTGAGAAACCATTCTTCTTAGGTTTCACTAAATATACTATGTTATTTTTAGTTATGATATTAGTTAACTTGAAAGAAAGAAATGGGAGGAATGATAAATTTTTCTTTAACTTGCTTGAACTTTTAAAATATTTACTTCTAGAGAGAAATAGGCTTCCATATTACAAATATGAGGTAAATAAAATTTTATATACAACAGGATTATGGTATAAAAAGATACATGCTTTCCCTAAGGATTGTGTGTTGTATATAAAGGAATATTAATATTTATCAAAATTTCTTCAATGTGGGATATAACACTATAATATGTATAATAAATTCAATTCTAATTCATTATCAGGTACTGACATCTAACCTCTTGTTAAATAAATTTGGTACCTTTAAATAATTCCTTTCAATAATTCCAACAATTCAAATTTAATTCATTCTCAGGTACTGGAATCAAACCTCCCACTAAAGAAATTTGGTGCCTTATAGTAATTCCTCATTTGAAGCATCTATTTATAAATTCAATTGATGAAAAAGGTTAAGATTTCATACTGATGAGTTCATTTCTGATGGTAACTTACATCACCCTACCAATTCACCATAGTGGAATAGAATTGATAAACAATTTCTTGTTTTTTAGAATTGAAGTTATAAATCTCAAAATAGGACTATTCATAGATGGAATGAATCCATATCGGATCCTAAGTATCCAACATAGTTCATGGCCTATATTTTGGTAGTTTAAAACTGGTGTCCATATATATGTATAAATAAAAAATATTTTATGATTAGCATGATGATTTCTAGATCAAAATACCCAGGAAATGATATTGACAAGTATATTTTACCATTTATTGATGATTTGAAACTTCTATGGGAGACAGGTGTTAAATTTTTTGATACATATAGGAAAGAGTATTTTCTTTTGCATGATATGATAATTTTCACTATAAAATACTTTCCTGCATATGGAAAATTATCATGATATAGTGTTAAGGGACATAAAGCATGTCCAATTTGTGAAGAAAAGACTCCATATTATCAATTATTGAATGAAAGAAAGACAGTGTACATGGTAAACCAAATATTTTTTTGAATTGATCATCCTTATCGTAGATTGAAAAAATAATTTAATGGTTTACATTAATAATATTCCCTCACAACCATTAACCATTGAAGAATATTATAAAAGGGTGAAAAATATTGATATCATATTTGGAAAGAAAGTAAGTTTTGGTCATCAAAAAATATATATGGAAGAAATAATCTATATTTTTCAAACAACCTTATTATATATTTTTAGAGATTAAACATAACACTGACATTATGTATGTTGATAAAAAATTATGTGACAGTTTTATTGGAACCCTTTTGGAAATAAACTGAGAGACAAAATGTAACGACCCAAACATTTATTAATGAAAATTATTCTTGATCTATTTAAATGTATTCTTATGGTTATGTAAAATGTATGAAATTATTTGGTTTTATGTTTTGAATTTTAAAATACCATTAAGAATTGTTACTGTTTCTAATTTAGTCATTGAATAGTGATCACATGATTAGTATAAATATAGGGCTTTAACAAATCCAATTTACTCAGACAAAGGAAGTGATGGCCTTATCCAGTAGAATTTCCCCATAAGAAGCCCATTTTTCGGAGCATAGAAATGAGGTGGAATCATTGGGCTTCACTCTTGACCAATCCCAAGCTGAGCTTGAATACGTCAAGCTCGAGCAGAACTGCCTACAAGAGAAGTAGAAGTTGATAGAGATTACCACTCGAGCAATGTTATCTGAGCCACCCCAAGAGTCTGTCACCATCGCGCACCTTACCCTAAGGTCTTATGTGGGTGTTTCAAGGCGTTATGTAACAATACCCTAGTACAATGATTATTTACATTATTCTTGTATAGAGAATATACATTCTTTTTGTTATTGTTAATTTGTAAATAGTTTTTAAAGCACAAATAGTATTTTTAGTTAATATTCAACTAAGAAATCTATTTTGATAAATTAACTGAGTTTTGAATTAAATAATATTTTAATAAAATATTATTATTAGTAAATTACTTTTTATTAAGTATAAATTATTGTATAATTTTTATGAATGCAATTTTAATTTTTATTAAGTTTTGAAAGCTATTTTTGTCAAAACCCATGAATTTTCAATAAATATCGGTTATTATTTTAAAATTAAAAATTCACATATTTAGAAAATTATTTAGATAAAATGAATATTATTTTTGGAATCAGGATGTTGAAATTATCCAACAGTTAAGTTTTCATAATTTTCTGAGACAGTTGAATTTTTGGGTAAAAATTAAATACCGTTTAAATATATCATGTGTTTTATAACATCATAATGGCCCAATAGTGACGTAATAAAATAATATAAATGATATTTTCGGCCAATATATGATTTATCCTTAAAATAATGTGATTTTAGATTTATTTTATTTATTTTACAAAGCTTTCATGGACCCTTCAAGAGTTATAAAACATTTTAGCTTTTTAAATTGTTTTCCTTGAGAGTGTGACTCACCTCTACATAGGAAACCCTATTATTTTAAGAAGTTCGGCCATTGGCCTCATAAAATATTGTTTTACACTCCCCTTTGGAAGAAACCATGGTCAAAAACCATGGGTTGGTTTGTGGTTTTGATTAGTTTAATGTGTGGTGTCCCAAACCTAAATATTAAATAATTCCCTCTCCTTTCCTATATAAACCCACCCAAGATCCCACTTCCTCTTCACTAAAAGCCTTTGGAGTTCTTCCAACCTCTTCCCTACTCTCTCTAAAATCTTCCCAATGTTCCCCAAGCTCCCAATAAGTCTTTCTCAATCCCCTCCCAAGCCTTTGGTATCACACTTCCAAGTAAGGGATTCTCACTTTCCTTATTTATGTCCATGTTTCTTTATATTGTTATGCCCTTTTATTTTCAATTATAAATGTTGGGGTATAATTTTTCACCTACCCCATACTTCCCTATTCATGTTTTAATAATGATATATCCCCTTTCTCTCTCATTAATGCCTCCCATGTACACTAGTTACCATGCCGAAATTCCGTAAGGAATTTATCTCTCCTCATTTACATTCAAGCAATTATTTTGTATTACATATATAAATTCCATTACATTTGTTGGGACATGTATCTATATGAATCCCTTACTATCCATTTCATTTACATATGATGAGACACCTATTTCTCTCTCATCAACCGTTTTTATGAATTCTTATATCACGCCATTATGATGCCGCAATTGCACCGCAATTTTTCAAGCCAAGAACATAGTGTAGTGAATACCATACCCATGTCTCTATCAAGGGTATTCACCTTTATGCACATATACATATTTAGTGGTACTTTCATTTATTTATTCTACATTCCTTAATTTTGGAATAACTTATGATTTTTATTGATTCCATGTTATATGATCCATGTGGCACACTTATGCATGAAATGAAATGTTTAAGAAGGGTGCACCCTAATAGCGCTCCAATGAATTGGATAAAGTATATTATCATGATACATCATGTAAAATGGGTGTTTAATCATGATAATTAAAGTGTAACGAGGGTTTAATCATGCTTCATATGCAATGAGGGTTTACTTATGCTTCATGTGCAATGAGCCTTGGCTCATGCTAATTCCGTGTTAAGTGTTGTTACCACATCTCCATGTTATAATTATCATGCTTTATCATGACCTTATGTTCATGTTTTTCTTGTGATCCATTGATATTCCTATTGTCTAACATGTATTTTATTCCTCATGTTATTCCATTTTTATTCCCTTAATGGGCTTTATAGCTCACCCTTTTTTATGCATATCCTCAGGTTATCCCGTGCAATGCTATGTATGAGGGAATGTTGTGGTCATGCAAAGGAAGTTTTCAATAAGATGTTGTGTTTTATGTTTTAAGTCATTATGTAATGTTCCTAAGCCCCAAAGACACTAGAACTCTCAATCTTCCATGTTTTATCAAGTGAAGAGTTTATGTAATAAATTATTTTTAAGTGTGAAATAAAAAAAGAAGGGTTGTTATACAAAAATATGGATTGAATTCAAGATTGGACTTGATATCAATGGGAATATGGTTGGAGTTAGCTCCCAATATGAAATTAAATGGAACATATTTACTTCTGACTTATCACATGTTAATAAAGAGTGAGAAGATGAATTATTTTCAATATCTTCATGGTATTAAAGTATCTGGTGGATATTCTTAAAATTTGAATAATTTTGTGTCATTTAAGGATTATAAATTAATTATTATTAAATATCATTACTTCCATGTATTGATGCAAAAACTACTACCGGTCTCACTTTTTGTTATATTTCCAACACCTATCAAAAATACTATCACTAGGTTATGTAATTTTTTCAAGTCCATTTGTAGAAAATTCATTGATTCAAATGTGTTAGATGTGTTGGATAATAATGCTTCTTTTATTCTATATCAACTAGAAATGTATTTCCCACCTACATTTGTTGATATAATGTCCCATCTGGTGATTCATCTGGTTTGTAAGATATGAATATGTGGGCCTATTTATTTACATTGTATGTATCCTTTTGAAAGATATATGAAATTTTTTAAGGGATCTGTAAAAAATCATCATCGACCAGATGCCTCTATTATTCAAAAATATGTATCTAAAGAGGTGATTGAGTTCTATACTGATTATTTTTATGAAGTGGAGAATTTTGGTCTCCATATATCTCGACATATGAAATTTGATAGTGAAGGTAGAGGTATTCAAGGCACAAAGGTAAAGTTCAATTAACATGATGATGTGATGCAGACACATTTATACATTTTGAACAACACCGATGATGTTCAACCATATATATCATCACATATTGATTAATTAAAGTTATGATATCCCAAAGAAATGAAAATTTGTTGATGATTGTGCATAAAAATACTTTTTTTCATGGTTTAAAGAGAAAATCATCATAGATATATCTGCATCAGAAACATTGAAATGGTTGGAAGGGGGACCATATCTTAATTTAATCACATGGTTTGGTTTTAATATTAATGGATACACATTTTACACAAAAAATAGGATGACAAGAGTTCTATTCAAAATAGTTGGGTAATGGTCATCACTGAAGTAGTTCCTTTTTTGATTGAAAAATATAAAAACCCAATTTATGCATTAATGAAATATTTTGGAGTTCTTTAGAATATATGGGAAATTGATTATACTAAATTTTGAGTCACCGTGTTTTAGTGAAAATGGGTTGATAGTAATAGTGGTGTGAAACATGCTAATTATGGGTTTACACTAGTTAATTTGAAAATATTTAGTAGCAAAGAGGAACCATTTATCATGGAGACATAGGAAATGTTGATATTTTATGTCATTGATTCATCAAATGATTAGTGGTATATTGTTTTTTAAGGGAAAATAATTCATTTGGATGGTGAGGATGATGATAATTTTATGGATTTATATGAGGCTTATTCATCTATTGTGCAATTTCTGGATGATAATAACGACTTTAATGAAGACATGGTCTATGTTGTATGAAATGATCATGCCAAAGGGATATGGGGAAACACTAAATTGCTCTCCTAATTATTCAGGTAAATATTTATATTTTATTTATTTTTTGAAATTTACATTTGTAAAAACTCTAATTTATTAATTATTTGATCTATAATTATATATATTTGATTAATTATATGTTTTATGTTAAATTTTATCGTTAAATATTTTTTATTGAAAAACTGACATACATCATTATGTTTTGGTTTAAATTAAACATATAAAAACACTTTTTTGTAAACATGATATTTAAATTTCTAAATGTTTTCATAATTTTTAAGTACTATTTATATATAATAGTTTATCTTGCTTATTTTTTGTTTAAGAATCATGACATCATTATTATTATTTTAAACATACATATGTGTGAAACTATTTTTTTACATACATATTTTTGTTATTAATGTCTTTAAATATTCACTTTCCAAATAATATGAAGGTACACATAATAAAATTAAATTTTTTTATTTCAATGAAAAACATAGAGGAAGAGGAAAATTTAGTGAGGTGTATGTTTTTTTCGTATTATTAAATATTCAGTAATATATTTATTTTATTAAATCAAACTTATAATTTTTAAAAAAATAATTGCAGGACTACTAATGTGCTTGCTACGGTGGAGTCTTTGTATGACCTCAGAGCACCCTAATATGGGAGAGGTGTAATTGTTTTTAATTATATAGAATTATTACGAGTCTGCAAAAATTGACGGCATGTGATTCCAAGGCCCAGTGTTCTCGGAATGAATTTCTGAAAATTTTTTAAGGTACGTTGAGTAAACTCACAGGCGGCATTTTCTATCTTTTGAATCAGTGCTCGGATTAAAAATATGAGGAAGCTGTTCAATCTGAAGCACTGGGATTCGCTTAAGGGAGGCTTCACTTTGACCGCAATAAGTCTGGAGAAAAAGTGTGATTTTTGACTTTTTTAAAGAATAATAAAATAACTTTGTTATTTTATTTCTTTCATTATTTTCCTCCAACGGATAAGTGTTAGTGGCGGGATGAATGATGTGTCAAGCCATTAAATGGATTAACTCCTCAAATCCTTTGTAATAGCATCGTTGGAATTAGGAAGGTTCCTATTAAATTAACCCCCATTAATTCCATAGGCGTTACTCACCCTCCCCCCTCTCCTATTTATATGGATCTTGGGGAGAGGCATTGGCACAGATTTACCAAGTGATGAAGTTCTGATAAAGTGTTGTGAAAAAAATCACTGGGAGGACGAAGTCAGTTCCAGCAGGTGGTGACGAGTGACATCGAATCACAAACTGAAGGACGACGTTTGAGCAGCAACGTTGGCGGCTTGTTGCAGGGACGATGAATACCGACTCTTCCTCAATCGTGGGCGTTCTCCAACGATCTTGAGGTAGGGATTTATTTTGTTATAATTTCAATTGATTGTTGAATGTTATTCCTCCATCATGTTTTCAAGCTAACACGGAGGGCGTGGGCTAAAAAAACATGGATCGGAACCTCTGTTACCATGTTTACCATGCGTTCTCTGTGGAAGACCGCCGGCGTGGCAGCACCGGCCGGCCACGATGGAGGCGACCCACCATCACGCACCACAAGAGGAGGTCGTGACCCTATGTTATGGTAGTTAGAGGAGCGGCCATCATCGGCTAGCCGTGGAGGTGGTGGGGCGCGCCGTTGCGCGCCGCCGGTGGGAAAGGTCACAACCGAAGCCATGGCGGGTGAAGTTGATGGCCGAGTCCAACTGGCTGTGGAAGGCGGAGGCGGAGCGACACATCACCCTACACCAGTAGAGGAGGTCATGGCTTGAATCCACAGTGGTGGAGGGACCCACACTCTTGTGGGTCCCACGACGACCGTGTGGTGTCGCGTGGCACCACCGCTTCACAAGCTGATCGGCTGCTTGGTCATTCGGGAAAACTGGGGGGCTCGGCCCTATGTTGGCTAGGGAGTCCCCCGCTCCAGTAGGCCACACATGCCCAGGGGGTTGTGCCACCATGGGCCAGGCCATGCATGCCCAGCAGGCCATGCCACTACTGGTCAGGCCGCGCATGCCCAGCGGGCCGCGCCTCCGCGGGCCGGGTTGTGCCCTTGCGGGCTGGGTCGCACCCCCCCCCCCTATGGGCTGGGCCAGACCGCAGCCTAGTGGGCCAAGCTCACCCTGGCCCAGCTTCGCCGGGTTGGACCCAAATCGGGTCGGGCCAAATCGGACCGGACCTGGACCCTTCTAGGCCCAATTTCTCTAAAAGGATCATAACTTGAAATCCATGAAACCATTTTATGAACCATCTGCGACGCTGGGACCCTTGGAGTGAGACGGTACTTTTAGTATACTACACTTGAGTTTTGTAGAAAGTTGGAGTGCGGCTGGGTTTTATCGAACCCAAATCCAATTGGGCCCTCGGAACTAAAATGCTTATAAGTCACTGACCGACCATTCGATTGATGTTCCATCTATCACTTTGAAACCCTTACGACATGGAAGTCCTTTGGGGTACTTCTTTATGGAACTTCATGGCAGTTGAGTAAGACTGATGGCTTGAGGACTGGTTCTCCCAAACGTGATATGAGTAGGAATCCAATGGATGGCAGTGAGGAAGATGTTGGAGATAGATCATTAGGAGGTTAGTACCGAACGATCCTATGTGGGTCAGATCCTATGTGGGTCAGCGCTCAGTGATCTTGTGTCGGTTAGTGCATATCAATCCTGTTTGGGTTAGATCCTTTGTGGGTTAGCACTCAACAATCTTGTGTGGGTGAGCACATACCGATCCTATGTGGGTCAGATCCTATGTGGTTCAGTGGGGTTTAGTACCTATCGATCATGTGTGGGTCAGACTCCGTATATTCAGCAGCACTGCCTCGCGACAAAATAAGATGATCTAGCTTCTCGACTAATCATCTGTACTTATGTTCCTTACTTATATACCTGGTGTGAGTTGATACTTTTACCATTGTGGTGTTACCTCTGTGTTACCTTTACCTTCGTGGTGTTATCTTCATGGTGTTACCTATGTGGTACTTTTACCTTTGTGGTGTTACCTTTTCGGTGTTATATTTGTGGTACCTTTACCTTCGTGGTGTTATCTTTGTGGTGTTACCTATGTGGTACTTTTACCTATGTGGTGTTACATTCATGGTGTTACCCTTGTGTTACTTTTACCTTTGTGTTGTTACCTTTTTGGTATTCTTTCCTCATGTACGAGACAATTATATCTTTATAGCTTAGGTATATGTATGGGCATATACCTAACTAGAGTTGTTGACTACTTCGTGCTTTTTGATTGATGTCTTGCTTTTTGGTTTTTCCTTTGTGAAACTCTGGGAAACCTTCAGGGGTATCAAGGTCCCTACTGAGTATTGTTATACTCACCTCTTCACAGGCTTCGGCCGCACCTTTTTGTGTCTTTTACAGACAATGGACAGCATTGATCGAGGTTGAGGGAGCCAGGACTGGACATTTCCCAGAGGTGAACCATTTGGCATGACATGACGCGGGACTACTGATTGTGAGTTGTACCTACCCTTTAGGTACGATCCTCAGTGGACATTCCAAGAGCTATTTTTTATTTTCCAGTTGTACTTTTACTTTCCATTTGGGTTTTTTTCTGGTCCCTTTTTCTTTCATCACACATTTTACTATAACAGTTTACCTCATGGTTTCTTCTTGTTGTGTTCTTGGATTGTGTGTTTGTACAGGTTTAAAGGAAATGTCTTCACGTTAAGTGATACAACTTTCCAGTGCTAGTTTCCACCCCCTATCCTAGGGAAGGTAGGCTTGGGTTTGTCATGGCATGGGCCCCGGGGGATGGGTCGTGACAAAGTGGTATCAGAGGAGTCGGTTCTACCAAAGAACTAGTAATATGGTCTTTTTAATGTGTTGATAGTGTTAAGTGTTATGAGTGTGGTTTTGAGTTTGGGGAATCCAGTGTTGGTGTGGTGGATGACGTATCCATATAGCAGGACCCTGAATTCTGATTTCCGACTCAGTGCACGAAAACACTGATTGCGTGTGTTTTGAAAAGTTTTTCTTATGATTTTTTCTTTGAGTCAGCTCACCAGGTATAACTTATTGATCATAGAACACCTATTTTCTTTCATGATTCCTCCATATAGATAGCCAACCAGGATTTCCGAGAGAGTACATGATGACAACCCAACGAGTGATGAGGCTTCGTTGCAAAACCCTCTTACGGTGATAGTACCATCGGGTGGTGCACCAGTAGCACCGCCACCCATTTGGAAGCAGATTCCATCAGCCCCACCAGCAGAGGGTGCATGCCAACTGAGAATTTTGCACAATTTTTAGTAGATGATAACTCCAAGGTTCTGAGGTGAGACAGATCTGTAGGTGGCTAAGGACTGGCTGGAGGATGTGGCCAGAGTTTTTTTTGCTTAGTTGGGACACCAGCTGATCTGATGGTAATCCTTACTGCTAGTCTCTTCTACGGAGTAGCTGGGAGATGGTGGAGTCTGACACTCCAATTACACGTTTAGGCGACTCTCACCTGGGCATACTTCAAGGGCCTTTTCAGGGCATAGTTCATCCCATAGACTCTATGATTAGTGTGTATACATGAGCTACAACACTTACATCAGGGCAGCATGATGGTGGCCTAGTACTCAGTGAGGTTCACCGATCTCTCCCACTACTCCATAGGCATGGTATGGGACACTTTCTTCAGGGCCCAAAACATTTATTAGGGTCTTTGATAAGATATCAGAGCATCGATGATGTTTCTCAACATTCCGACGTAGGCTGGTGTGCTAGAGTGAGCACTTTTGGTGGAGAGCTTCCTAGCAGAGCAGACACCGACAGCGAGAGCCACCATCAGATGTCAGTTAGTGGAGTCATCCGTAGAACATAGTATATGGATGATACAGGGGGCCAAGTGGGCTAGACCAATCTGGTAGATGACTTTAGGATATAGGGTTGGTGGTGAGGGGATCACGGGACAGAGGAGGATATTTGAGGATTAGGAAGTGCTACTCGTGCGGTGGGCAGGGTCACATGGCTCGTGACTACCCGACCCACCATAAGGATGACCAGCTGATGGTCAGGGGACCGCTAAAGTAGAGGCAGAGGTTTGAGTGAGGAGGTCCATAGGGCTGCAGACATGGCAGAGGAGCTGGCCATGCAGCAGGTGGTGGGCGGCGATTCGAGGTTTTGTCACCACCACCACCAGGTGGTCCACCCTGACCACAAGGAGTAGTAGGATAGGGACGAGCTCAGCTCTAAGAAGCTGAGGCCTATGACCACAGTGCTTCTGAGATTATTATAGGTACAATCTATTTTTATTCCACCCTAGCTACAGTACTTATAGACACAGGTGTCAGTCACTCTTTTATTGCCACGGCCCTCGTTTGGAACTCAGAGATTCTGACAGAGTATTTGGCCTGATCCTTTTGGATATAGAAACCTACGAGAAATGATTCAATTATTACACACTGGTTTTGAGAATGTGAGATTACTCTAGGAGGCAAGAGCTTCAGTTGGGATCTTCTAGTAGTGGCATCGAGGCCTTATGACATCATCTTGGGTATGGATTGGTTATCCACAGTCCATGCTCAGATTGACTGTATTAGGAACAAATTGTGGTGTTTCTGTGATGATGGGACCAAGTTTTCCTTCACCAACGATAAGGGAAACTTTGCATCATAGGATGGAATTTCCCAGAGGAGGTTGCAACCGATCAGACATCATTTGGCTAGCCTTACCCTCAGACCAGTTGATGTTGAGAGTCTGAGCTATCCTATAGTGGTGGACCAGTATGCCGATGTCTTTCCTGATGATGTTCTGGGACTACCTACACACAGAGAGGTATACTTTTACATCAACCTATACCCTAGGAAGACACTGATATCTACACCATTATATTGGATGGCTCCCTTAGAGCTTCGTGAGTTACAAATATAGTTAGAGGACTTGTAGAGAAAGGGATTCATAAGGCCCAATGTTTCTCTATGGGAAGCCCCTATTTTGTTCGCCAAGAAGGCAGATGGGATTTGTGACTCTATGTAGACTATCGGTGCTTGAACTAGGTGACCATGAAAAAAAGTATCCACTTACGAGGATTGATGATCGTTTCAATTAGTTGAGGGGAGCTCATTGGTTTTTGAAGATAGACCTCAGGTCAGGATATCATCAGCTCGGGGTATGAGACAAGGATGTGAAATGATGGCCTTCAAGTGTTGGTATGGCCACTATGAGTTCTTTGTTATGCCATTCGGTGTGACCAATTCCACTGCAGTGTTCATGAGACTGATGAACGGGATCTTCCAACCATACCTCGATCACTTTGTCATGGTCTTCATCGATGACATCTTGGTGTACTCAGCAACGGAGGAGGAGCATTCCAATCATCTGCAGATAGTTCTGGATACACTCTGAGAGCACCAGATTTTTGGTAATCTCTCTAAGTTCTAGTTCTGGATATGAGAGGTTCACTTTCTGGGATATGTTATCTGGGAGGATGGATTTTTAGTAGATCTGGTGAATATAGAAGTTGTGCTAGCTTGGGATCCACCCAAGAGTGTGACTGAGGTCAGGAGTTTCTTGGGTTTGGTTCGGTACTATAGGAGATTCATTCTCACTTTTCCAGAGTTTCAGAACCCTTTTCGACGTTGATGGAGAAGGGACAACCCTTCATGTGGACGAAGATATGATAACAGAGTTTTCAGGAGCTGAGGCAGAGACTAATGAGTGCCCCCATCTTGAGGATACCGGAAGAGGGTGTTGGGTATGTAGTCTACTGCAACACATCAAGGGCTGGACTTAGATGTGTTTGGATGCAGGAGCGAGCAGTGATTGCATATTGATCTCAGAATCCAAGACATCATGAGAAGAACTTCACTACCCATGACCAGGAGTTTGCAACAGTGATCCTCGCCTTGAAGATGTGGAGACATTACTTGATGGGCAAACATTTTATAGTCTACTCTGATCACAAGAGTCTCAGGTATATCTTCTCATAGAAGGACATGAACCTATGATAGTAAAGATGGCTAGAGTTCCTCTAGGAATATGAATTTGAGATGGTCTATACTCATGGGAAGGGGAATGTAGTGGCATATGCACTCAAGAGGAGGTATGGTCTATAGTTGCTGAGTGAGGCGACAGAGCAGCAAGCTTCTTTGCAGATATCCTTTGTGGATAGAGATGGAGAATCTTACCTCTAGTATATAACTGTCACTCCCCCACTTCTTTAGAGAGTTCAGAAGGCATAGCTTGGGGACATTGACTGTGAAGCACGACATGCTCAGATATCCATAGGACAAGCACCTGATGAATTTTTTGAATGTGGGGAGCACGTCATCAACTTTAGAGGACGCACCATGGTACTAGTGGTGCTACGGGAGGAGGTGTTAAGGGAGTTCCATATGTCCCCTCTGACAGTACATCTTGGTGTGGCGAAGATGTACCAGGACCTTCGGCATCAGCACTGGTGGCCAAGGATGAAGAAGGAAGTGGCAGAGTTTTTTTCACGATGCCTCACTTGTCAGTAAATAGAGGTCGAGCATCAGGTTCCAGTAGGCTTAGTGCAACCACTAGAGGTATCAGAGTGGAAGTAGGATGGTATCTCCATGGACTTTGTGATGGTGCTACCACATATATCCAGGGGCCACGATTCCATCTGGGTGATCATTGACTAACTCACTATGTTGGGCCACTTCTTACCCATTCGAGAGTAGGGATCAGTAGAGGGCTTGGGACACCTCTACATATAGGAGATTTTATGACTTCATGGGGTTCCATCGATGATCATCTCAGATCTCAATGCTCATTTTACATTCTGCTTGTGGAAGGGGTTGTAGGAGGTGTTATGGACTCAATTATGCTTGAGAACTTCCTTTCATCCTCAGATAGATAGTCAGAGGAAGCGGACCATATAGACACTCGAGGACAGGCTCCGTACTTGTGTCCTCAATTTTGGCTATAGTTTGGAGGGCCACCTGCCACTGGTGGAGTTTTCATACAATAAAATCTATCACTCCACCGTCGTTATGGAACCATTTGAGTCCTTATACAGTCAACCTTGTAGATCACCTCTATGCTGGACAGACCTAGGGGAGTCAACACTTATGGGTCCAGAGTTGGTACGGGCTACCACTGAGAAGGTGCAGATCATCCAGGATTGGATGAAGACTGTACATAGTAGACATAAGTCTTATGCTGATATGAGACATAAACCTTTGAAGTTCCAGGAGGGGGATCACGTATTCTTTCTAGTATCCCCTCGACAGGGACTACAAAGATTAGGTCGGGTGGCAAGCTATCTATAAGGTTAATTGTATCTTTTCAGGTTCTCAATAGAGTTGGGGAGGAGGATTACCACTTGGAACTGCCACCACAGTTGGAGAGGGTGCACGAAATCATACATGTATCCCAGTTGGGGAGATACGTGCATGACCCATCTCACGTCATCGACTATGGAGAGCTCGACTTGGATGATGGGGTGATGTTTACGGACGTTCTAGTGGAGATTGAGGATTGACAGGAGTGGGTCCTTTGTCGATGATCGATACATATGGTGCACATCCACTGGCAGCACAGGAACCTCCAAGAGAGCACATAGCAGTGGGAGGCGCAGATTCATGCTCAGTACCCCCCATTTGTTTTCTTAGTCTATGTTGTGGCTTTCAGGGATGAAAATCGCTTAGGTGGGGAGAATTTAAAGAGCCGAATTTTCCATGTAATTTTTTTATAATTATATATAATTATTACAAGCATATGAAAATTGATGGAGCATGATTCTAAGGCCCGGTTTGCCCAGAATGAATTTCTGGAAAAAAAATTAAGGTGTGTTCAGTAAACACACGAGTGGTGTTTTCTATCTTTTGAACCGGTGCTCGGATTAAAAATCTGAGGGCATCGTTGAATCTGCAACACTGGGATTTTCTTAAGAGAGGCTTCACTTCGACTGCAGTAACTCTGGATAAAAAGATATATTTTTGACATTTTAAAATAATAATAAAATAACTGTGTCATTTTATTTATTTATTTCTTTTCCTCTAATGGACTAGAATCAGTAGTGGGACCAACGATGTGTCAAGCCATTAAATGGATTAACTCCTCAAATCCTTTGTAACCACATCATTGGAATTAGGAATCATTATATTAAATGAACCCCCATTAATTCCACGGGAATTACTCACCCTCCCCCCCCCCCTCTTCTATTTATATGGAGCTTGGGGAGAGGTATTGGCATGACTTCACTAAGAGATGAAGTTATGATAAAGTGTTGTGATGCCAATAACTTGGAGGATGGAGCCAGTTCCAGTGAGCGGTGATGAGCAACACTGAATCATGAACCAAAGGAAGACGTTTGAGTGGCAATGTTGGCGGCTTGTTGCAAGGACGATAAATACCGAGTCTTCCTCAATCACAGGAATTCTCCAATGATCTTGAGGTAGGGATTTATTTTGTTATAATTTCAAGTGATTGTTGAATCCTATTCCTCCTTCATGTTTTCATGCTAATGCGGAAGGCACAGGCCAAATGAACATGGTTCGGAACCTCTGCTACCTTGTTTACCCTTGTGTTCTCCATGGAAGACTACAAGTACGGCAACACCGGCCAGCCATGATGGAGGCGGTGCACCGTCACATGCTGTAGGAGGAGGTCGCGACACTATGTCTTAGCGGTTAGCGGAGCGGCCGACACCGGCTGGCCGCAGCAGGTAAAGACAGTGGTTGTCTCGGGCCTACCGCGGAAGGTGGAGGTGGAGTGGCACTCAATCACGCACTGTTGGAGGAGGTCGCGACTCAAAGCCGCAATGGTCGAGGTACCCGCCCTCTTGCGGGTCCCGCGGCGACCGGGCAGCGCCCCGTGGCGCTGCCCCTTCACAAGATGAACGGCCGCACAGCTGTTCGGGAAAACTGAGGGGACTCCCCACCTGTGTCGGCTAGGTTGGTCCATGCATGCCCAGTGGGCCGCGCCACCGCGGTCCGGGCTGCACATGCCCAGCGGACCGCGCCGCTGCAGGGACGAGCCACGCGCACCCAACGGGTTGGGCCGCGGGAGCCCAGCGGGTTGCGCCTCCGCGGGCCAGACCCCCCTGTGGGCCGAGCTGAATCACGGATCAGTGAGCTAAGCCTGTCATGGTCCGAACCTGCTAAGTCAGACCCAGACTAGGTTGGGCCATCCAGTTCGGACCGGACCCGGACCCTTCCAGATCCAATTCGCTAAAAGGACCATAACATTAAATCTGGGCATCCGTTTAATGAACCGTCTATGGTTTTGGGACCCCTGGACTGAGAAGTTCCTTTTTTTTATGCTTCAATAGAGTTCTGGATAATGTTGGACTATAGACGGTTTGAATCAAACCCAAATCCAACTGGGCCCTCATAACTAAAATGCTTATAAGTCACAGACCGAGCATCTGATTGATGTGATGTATGTCACATTGGAACTTTTATGACAAGGCAGTCATTTGGGATACTTCTTCGTGGAAATTAATGGTAGTTGAGTATGACCGATGGCTTGAGGATCAGTTCTCCCAAATGTGCTATGACTAGGAATCCAGTGGTTGGCAGTGAGGCGGAGGTTGGAGACAGATCATACGAAGGTTAGTACTGAGCGATCATGTGTGGGTCAGCACATACCGATCGTGTTTGGGTCCAATCCTATGTGGGTCAGCGCTCAGCAATCCTATGTGGGTCATTGTATACTGATCATTTGTGGGTCAGATCCTGTGTGGGTCAATGGAGGTTAGTACCTATCAATCCTGTGTGGGTCAGACTCCGTATAGTTAGCAGCACTGCCTCTCGACAGAATAAAATGACCTAGCTTCTCGACTAATCATATTTACTTATGTGCCTTACTTATATACCTAGTGTGAGTTGAGTCTTTTACCTTCTTAGTGTTACATTTATGGTATCTTCACCTTCATGGTGTTATCTTCATGGTGTTACCTATGTGTTACTTTTACCTTTGCGGTTTCACCTTCATGGTGTTACCTTTGTGGTACCTTCAGCTTCACGGTGTTATCTTTATGGTGTTGCCTATGTGGTACTTTTACCTTCATGGTGTTACCTTTGTGGTGTTACCTTTTTGGTGTTACCTTTGTGGTAATTTTACCATCATTGTGTTACCTTTGTGGTATTCTTCCTTCATATATGAGACGAGTATATCTTGATAACATAGGTATATGTATGGGTATATACCTAAGTAGAGTTTTTGACTTCTTATAGCTTTGTGACTGAGGTCTTGCTTTGTGGTTTTTCCTTTTTGGAAATCTAGGAGACCTTTGGGATCTCAGGGTCCCTACTAAGTATTGTTATACTCACCCCTCCACGGGCTTCGCCCGCACCTTGTTGTGTCTTGTGTAGACGATGGAAAACGTTGATCAAGGTTGAGGGAGCCAGGACTTGACGGTGCTTAGAGGCGAACCATTTTACATGACGTAATGCAGGATTACTGATTGTGAGTTGTACCTACCCTTCAGGTAGGATCCTTGGTGGACGTTCCAGGAGCTATTTATCCTTTTCTAGTTGTACTTGTAATTTTTAGTTGGGCTTGTATTCTGGCCCCTTTTTATTTCATCACACATTTTACTATAGCAGTTTACCTCGTGGTTGCTTCTTGTTGTGTTCTTGGATTGTTTATTTTTACAGGTTTAAAGGTAATGCCTTCTTATTAATGGATATGCCTTTCCGGTGCTAGTCGTCATCCCCTGGCCTATGGAAGGCGGACGTGGGGTAGTCACGACACAGGCCCCGAGGGATGGGTTGTGACAGAATTAGGGTGTCAGTTTTTTCTTTTAAATCAATGGATCTTATTCCCATGTTGGTAGGAACTGGTTTAACCTATTTGTTGTAATAGTGTAGTAATAAAATATTCACATTCAAAGAGACAACATAGTAGTTTTAATTGGTTCACAACTAAGGGATATTTCAAGAAGCATACGCCGAAAGTGTGTGAGTCATACCTAAATCAACTAATCTTCATTAGTTGTGAAAAACAGAAGTTTAGATACATTCACTTTGTTCTAGTAATACTGTCTTTATAATATTTTATGGAAAGAACACTACCTCCCTCAGAACACTTCTATCGACTCCCCCTCGCTCACTACTTTGGGTGAATTCTTACTCAGTTTACTGACTTGAAGGTCACATCAATAGATTGGAATTTAATTCATTGTACCTAACTAGAATAAGAATATTCTTTAATTTAATTCCTAAGATGATGCACTTGAAATCACTATTCACTTAAACTAGATGTTCAAAACTACCTTTCACGAAGCTCCTTTGTAAAGAAACCTACCTTCACGAAGCAAATTTCCTTCCTAAAGCTCACTACATCATCACATAATACCTCATCATCATGAAACACCCATTACTCATAATCATTTTCATATGTCAAAACATAACTAGACTTTTTGCGATGCACAAGATCTCATTGAATACTTGATTCGCAAAGCTCTTAGCCTTCATGAATTCAGATAGATTCAAACTTTTATTCAAAAAAATATCACCACAAATGAAGTGGGGGTAGCCTTATATATATAGGCTCAACCCTTTGTGAAGATCAATCACCTCTAGTGGATTTTTAGTGAAAATAAAAAATATCATTGCTAAGCTCTTTCAATCGTGAAGCTCCAGGGAAATTTTTCATAGTCACGAAGAATGCTATCAATCCATCACGAGCTCGGATGCCTATCGTAGTTGCAAATATTACCATCAACCCTTCACACCATTCACGATGCTCCACATATTTGTGAATATCAACCTTTATAAAACCTAGTCTTTGTTAAAACCACGCCATTACCATATTTAAGAAGATTTGATTCCATAAAATAACCTTTCATGATTATTTCTCGGTCCTCTTGATTTTGAGCTCAAAAATTTGGAAACCACTGGGAAATGATTCCACCTTCAATATTATTTTCAACATGTACTATAAGATCACTTGTCTTGAAAAATACTTGATCAACCTAGTGTGGATTGACAACAAACACAAACCAAACACCATTTATAGAAAATAAAATCCTTGGTTCCAATAATCCCCACCCCCTTGGGGTTTTTTGGAAATCTATAGATAAATTCAATAAAGCACCAGCCACTATAAAAACCAAATATGCAAGAAATAACTAATCCAACACTGTAACACCCCAAGATTTCATAGTATGTTATTTTTCCAAAGTAATTCAATAACTTTCACTACACGCAACACCGAGTTCTAGTGCACCATGACTTACCAAACAAGCCGTTCAAAAGCGGTTATGAATAGTATTAACTGAATTTTGAACTTTATATAATCCTTATAATTTTAGAATCCATATTATGATTTTCTTAGACATAATTTAAGAACAAATACATTTTTTCAGATAAAGGAAGTATTTTTCAAAAAATACAATTTTACCGCATTTTAATGGCGAATCCTTTTTAAATACAACATTTGAAACTTTTATATATTCAATTTGACAAAATAAACATCTTATTTAGAATCGGAACATAAGAATTTAGTTTCGATAAAGTTTTGGTACTTTTTGGATAACTTTTATATTTTGGTGAATAGTGAAAATTACTAAATTTTAATTTAAAACGACTTTTTTAATCAAAATAATTAATAGTGATAAATTATGAATTTGAGTGGTTTTAAAGTATATTTAGTATATATTTTTACCATTTAATACAATTTTGGTTATTGGACATAATTTCACATTTAAACCGGACATAAACAAGTGTAAATCTTTTGATAGTTATTATCTCTTAAAAACACGCTTTTTGTGTTAACAACGGTAATTAATTTTAAGTAAATAAATGAAACTTATATGTTTTGAATTTGGTAAAATAGACTTCATTTTTGGATTCGGAATATCAAAATTATCTTAGGGTGAAATTTTGGTATTTTTCTAAAAACTTTCAATTTTTGATGAATAGTTAAAAACACTGAGTTATTGTTTGAAACCGACTTTTTATTTAATTAATTATTTATTTTATTTAAATTTAATTAAAGTCAAAATAGATACATAACACCTATATAAGTTAAATTTAATTCATTGGAGTTAGTTTAGAATAATTTTAGATATATAAAAATTTTATTGAACTTTTTCACCGTCTTTTACCAACCTCCTATGAGAATTTGTAAATTCACATAAAACTTAATTTTACCGCTTCTGTGAGTTGAATTTCAAAAATCCGAGAGACAAGGTTAATATCAAGGAGTAAAATGTGGTTCAATAAGAAAAAAATAATTTTTTGGTGAATAGTAACTTTTTACTTTTATTTACCACGGTTAAAAGTAAATAGGGTAATTAAGGTTAAAAATGGTATTAATATTACCCTAACACATGTCCTAATTCTATTGGAAAAGTGTATCTCGACCAAAAACAACCTTAGGAATAAAATATTATCATTTAAGTCCACTTGGATTAGATTAGGACATTTATTATTATTTAATTCAAAGAGGGGTTAAAAGAGTTAAAATCAAAGTTTAATTACTAAAACATTTTTAATATATTATTATACATAAGATAAATTAGATTTTAAATATTCATTAGAAAGGTAAAAATATTTCCTACATAATGGTATTTTATTTATATTTTTTAGACATTAAATAATGTAATTTATTAATGACACAACGGTGATGCACTAATTACTGAATTAATGAAATATTAAAAGAATTGATATTATAAATATCCAAATAAATGTAATTTGAGACTTTTTATGAATTATACTAATTTTATAAAATAATATGAAATGTTAGGATTGATTTAATTAACATTTTTTGAAGTAATCATGCCATTATAATTATCACAAAAATCAAATTCCCAATAGTGTCAAAATTGACATAAAAGAGTTTTTAAAACAAATATTATATTATTAATTAATATTATATTACTAAAAATATAAGGTTCAGCCAATAGACTTATATAATGATAGGTGTATCATTAATGGACCACTTGGGGGTCTCTTGGAAGTATATTTTAAGTTTATTAACTATATAATATAAAAATACAAAGAGACATGGTAAATGTCAAACTAATTAACTAAGAGTTAAAACTAAAAGATAAGGTTAATAAAGTGACCCAAACCTATCTAAAACATATTGGTTGAGTTTATTTCGACCTATACCCACCTTATAATTTTAATAATATACTTTTGAGACATTATAAACCGAATATTATTTTATTATAAAATAATACTTTAAGTTTTTTCTAAAGAGCCCCTCCTCCCCCTTATAAAAGGACACCACTTCTACCCAATTCCTCACACCCCTCAAGCCTTTTGGCTCGGCCAAACCCTGACCAAATACTCTATAAACTTAATTCACTTCAACATAGAGGCCTTAGTTTGATCATAAAGCCAAACTAAGGAGCCCTTTTGATCAAATCAAAAGGAAGAACCCGAAGAAAGAGGTAATGTTTTCACCACCCTTTTTCAAGTTCCTTTCTTCTTCAACTTATTCGTTCTTTGTTATTTCCATTATAATATAATAACTCCAGTATCTTCTATATACTATGATGTTATTATAAATATGTTACAACCATATTCAGTATTCTATCCATCCTTTGAATGACATGTCACCATACGTGTGTATGTACGGCTTACTGTCTCCACGTCGTGGTGTAATTGTTATTTAATATATTATTATTTCGATGGGTATAATAATGATTTTTAATTCATGTAAATAATGAATATAACAATATAATTATTCTGTATATATGATATAACATCCACATATATATTATTTTAATATCAAAATAATGATATTGTCGCTCGTGCGTACGTACGGAATACCGTCTCCAAGGACGCGATAAGATTCATTCCCCATCGTATCCATTCAAGAATAATTTTTATTAAATGATTAAAAATAATGTTTAAAGACTTAATATCATTTTGGATATGAATAATATATAACCTATCCGTAACAAACATGGCTTACGAAACCAAACATATAAGGAGAACGAATCAGTTATCACCCAAAACAATGATAATACTAAAATAGTGTTAAAAGATCATATATGATATCATATTAATGTATATGATTCTTGAATAATTTAAAAAAAATGATTTCACCATTATATAGGAGGTTAACCTACCTCTGACCAAGGAAAAGTACAAGGTAAGGGGTTTTCATCTCACTCCTTATTCCCATGAGATTCATGCTATATTGCCACTATTACCTTTTATGTGGTGTATGTACTACCCATAATTGTATTCTTTGTGTAATAAATTTTAATTTATGTGTATTTACATATTCATTGTATGATACCTCTTTCAATGGGTGTATGTTTCATAAGTTACCAAATAGGTAAGGGTTTATTTCACAATCTCTTCATTATCCGAGGTTGTTTATACTTAATTATCTATTGGGACCTCTTTACCATCCACATCCTTGTTTCTTAAAAATGTATTTCAAAACATTCTTATTATTTTACAGAATATGGGTTAAAGTCATTTATACCCTTGTTTTAATTTTTATAAGAAGTTTATAAAGGAATCTTTCCATCGTTTTCCAAACAAGGTCCTTTTTAACCTTTTCGACAGAATAAGGTAAGAATGTATTTTTTTATCTTATAGGGCAGGTGCGGCTGTTTTCTGCCGTTATAAAATCTTTGAAGCTTCCCTTACAAGATTATAAGGATATTTTCAAAGTAAATGTTTTATTTTATAATTGTGTAATTTTTAAATGATTTCAAAAAAGAGATATTTCTCTCAAATAGTTTTGATTTCATCTATGTCAAAATCCTTTGATGGATTTTAAGCTTATTTGAAGTTGAGTTATTATGATACAAAACTTCCATATTGTATTGAAGGTTTTGTTATATTTTTGACTGTGGATGTGTTATTTTTATACCATTCATGGTTTATGGAGAAATTATTGACATTTCGTATGCTAGTTTTAATACGAATGTTTATGTTATGTTTAAACCTGTTCATATGAGGAATGCATTGGACTTAATAAGTGATGGGTGGAGCCTGCTATAGCTCCTCGATGCATCAGTAGGTCTCATGAGACAAACTAGTGTCTTGGCATGAGGCCTTTACAAAATCTTATTTGTAGTCTTGGCATGAGGCCTTGACTATGTGGTTATGATAGTCTAGAATTATGCATTCCATCATTATGAAAGTGGTTATTGATATTGCATGTGATTATTCGACTAGTAGAATTTTCATGTGAATAAGTAAATGGAATTATTTCATTTTATCTTTGCCATATTATGCTGAAGTTAAAGTTTAAAAGTCTTTTGTTTTAGTTATACATTTCCTTAAATTTTTATGCTTATTTATGAAAGTTTCCGCTATATTATTATCCTTACTGAGCATCTGAGCTCACCCCTTTCTATGTTTTAATTTTCCCAGGATTCCAAGAAGTGTATTGTGATAGATATACAGGGTTAAGCCAAGGGAATAATGGAATTACTGATGGATTATTTATGTTGTTTTTTATGTTATGAAGTGTAATGTAACATTCATGTATGTAATCTATTTTCCATGATTGATAAACCGATCAGTCCTTCGGGACTTGATTCCTTGTAATCATGCCAATGTATTAAAATAATGCACTTACTCTGGGTAACTGGGGTTGGGGCATTACAGTTGGTATCAGAGGAAGTTTAGAAATAACCTTGGAAGCTAGATTTAGATAAACTCTGATTAGAGAAAATAGACCTAAGATAGACTTTGAGGATTAGTATAGAAGTAATTCCTAGAATTTTGGTAATGTAGAGAATTTGTGAGTTTTCTAAGAAAATAAATCCTTGTCTGGATACGAACAGGTAGAGGAAGCTCTGGCATAGATGTACATAGGGGTAAAACCCGAAAACACCGCTTTGAGCTAGACTCGAATGGGAACTGGTGCACGACAACGGGCCTTGCTGCACTCTTGGTTATGACACTCCTGGGGGATATGCTTAGGATAATTCTCATTTCCTTTACAAATCATTATGAAGGTTTTATGAGTATATACTTAATCAATGAAAACAACTTTATGATTATTGATTATATCTATAAACCGTTCAATTTACGTTAGGTAATTTACAAGTTTGGAATTATTGTAATTCATAAACTAACCTAGTTTATGTTATTGTATAGAAATGGTGCCCAGTAGAAGGAATGTGAACTCCAGAAATAATTATGATCGAAAGAGTAAGAAGGATCATATCTTTCACAGTATTAAGCCAACATTTAGAAGGGAAATAGTCTCCCATTTATTCTCAACATATGAAGAAATAGTATAATGTGTTAATGAGATAAGTAAAGAATTTTTTGAGTCCTATGGATTTGAAGGGAAGAAAGAGAATAAAAGGATAGAAGAGAGAAATATGGATAAAGGGAAGAGGGAAAAAAAGAATTTACCCATATGTGATAACTGTGGGAAGAAACACCCTAGAACTTGCCTTAAAGGAATGGGAGTTTGTTATAAGTGTGGAGAAAAAGGACACCATGTACATAACTGCAAGGGTAAGAAAAAGGATCCAAATGTACAATGCTTCATCTACAAGGAGTTGAGACACTACGCGAACCAATGTCCAAATCATCAGAGTATGCCCCAAATGATGCTATTGGATAATAATCAAGTTATGACACTACCACAGATGAGGAGGAATTATTAGAGTTCTTATGTTGTTATTAGAGAATTATGTCATTTGAGTGTTGTATTAAAAATGTACTGGTTATAATAATTATGGAGTATATAAGGATTGTACTGCAGTACTATTTCATTAAGGACTTGAGATTGTGTGGAACAAAGAAAAGTGACTCAATAGAAGGATAAATTTTGGAAAATATATGGTTGAGAGAAAGATAAACCATAATATGGTTCTGATACCGAGGTAGTGATTTTGGAATAATACATGATTGATTTAGATAAATTATATTGGATATTATTGACTACCTTGAAACTGATTAATGATTTGTATATTCCATCATTGTTGGAGTTTACAACATTTTTGGATAGAAGGAGTATATCCAGTATTCTATAAGTAATAAGGGATCATGAATGTAATCAATAAGGTTTTATGGTAATTCAGGATGTTGCAGTGTTTTAAAAGAATACACGATGAAGGTGTTCACATGTTATTACACGAAAAAAAGGATCTTCATTGTGTTTAACTTCCTTATAAATTTTGGACTGTGAGTTTGGATAGAAGTATTTTGGAAAATTCTAGTTTGAGACTATTTTTGGATTGCCATAAAAGGACAACCCGGAAGTCGGGTGGCAACCCGTCGCATCCGGCAAGGTCGCGAGACTTGAACCTGCAACCGAAGGGAGATAAGGGTGTATCACCTACCACTGACCCAAGTGATGTCTTGGATTGAATAATATAGTATTTTTAAGGGTCTGGTAGATGAATTATAAATTCATTTTTTTTGTAACCCTATACAAATGTGATAAATAGAATATTTTTTTAAAGTTTTATTATCTTTTAGAGTGAAAGATGAGTTTGTAGTAGAAATTAGTTAAAGGATGGAACTCTACTTGACAAGTATACTTTTTTTCTTATCTTATTATATGAAGAAATAAATTCTTAAACATTAGGTAAGGCATCTTAAAACCAAAAATGTGTTATCCTAATACCTTATGTTTTATTGAACCGATGGTATTTTAAATCATCATAGATTGGTGGCTTTGAGTCCCACAATTCTATAATTGTTTGTGATTGATGACCTCAATCACTCCCTATAAATATTTACATTTTCCCTCCAATTATATGTCTCTAATTTCCACCAATGTTCTCTTAATCGAAATCATAATTTTGTGGTGAATTTTTCATTCCCCTTTTCCTATTATTAAGACTAAATTTTATTAACCCAATTTCCGATGTGAGTTTTCCCACAAAGGAATTTTCTATTTTTGACCTTTTATTTTAAAATAATAGTTTCAAATTGCGAGGACGCAATTTATTGAAGGAGGGAAGAATGTTTCACCCCAAGATTTCATAGTACGTTATTTTTTCAAAGTAATTCAATAACTTTCACTACACGTAACACCGAGTTCTAACGCACCATGACTTACCAAAAAAGTCGTTCAAAAGAGGTTATGAATATTATTAACTGAATTTTAAACTTTATATAATCCTTATAATTTTATAATCCATATTATGAGTTTCTTAGACATAATTTAAGAACAAATACATTTTTGCGGATAAAAGAAGTATTTTTCAAAAAATACAATTTTACCGCCTTTTAATGGAAAAGCCTTTTTAAATCCAATATTTGAAACTTTTATATATTAAATTTGACAAAATAAACTTCTTCTTTAGAATCGGGACATAAGAATTTAGTTTCGATAATGTTTTGGTACTTTTCGGATAACTTTAATATTTTGGTGAATATTGAAAATTACTAAATTTTAATTAAAAACAACTTTTTTAATCAAAATAATTAATAGTGATAAATTATGAATTTGAGTGGTTTTAAAGTATATTTAGAATATATTTTTACCATTTAATACAATTTTGGTTATTGGACATAATTTCACATTTAAACCGGACATAAACAAGTGTCAATCTTTTGATAGTTATTATCTCTTAAAAACACGCTTTTTGTTTTGACAGCGGGAATTAATTTTAAGTTAATAAATGAAACTTATATGTTTTTAATTTGGTAAAATAGACTTCATTTTTTGATTCAGAATATCAAAATTAGCTTAGGGTGAAATTTTGGTATTTTCATGAAAACTTTCAATTTTTGATGAATAGTGAAAAACACTTAGTTATTGTTTGAAACCGGCTTTTTATTTAATTAATTACTTATTTTATTTAAATTTAATTAAGGTCAAAATAGATACATAACACCTATATAAGTTCAATGTAATTCATTGGAGTTATTTTAGAATAATTTTAGATATATAAAAATTTTATTGAACTTTTTGACCGTCTTTTACCCACCTCTTAGGAGAATTTGTAAATTCGCATAAAACTTAATTTTACCGCTTCTGTGATTTGAATTTCAAAAATCCGAGAAACATGGTTGATATCAAGGAGTAAAATGTGGTTCAATAAGATAAAAATAATTTTTGGTGAATAGTAACTTTTTACTTTTATTTACCACGGTTAAAAGTAAATAGGGTAATTAAGGGTGAAAATGATATTAATATTACCGTAACACATGTCCTAATTCTATTGGAAAAGTTTATATCGACCAAAAACAAAATTAGGAATAAAATATTATCATTTAGGTCCACTTGGATTAGATTAGGACATTTATTATTATTTAATTTAAAGAAGAGTTAAAAGAGTTAAAATCAATGTTTAATTACTAAAACATTTTTAATATAGTGTTATACATAAGATAAATTAGATTTTAAATATTAATTAGAAAGATAAAAATATTTACTACATAATGGTATTTTATTTATAATTTTTAGACATTAAATAATGTACTTTATTTATGACACAATGGTGATGCAGTAATTACCAAATTAATGAAATATTAAAAAAATTGATATTATAAATATCCAAATAAATGTAATTTGAGACTTTTTATGAATTATACTAATTTTATAGGATAATATGAAATGTTATGATTTATTTAATTAACTTTTTTTGAAGTAATCATGCTGTTATGATTTTCAAAAAAATAAAATTCCCAATAGTGTCAAAATTGACATAAAAGAGTTTATAAAACAAATATTATATTATTAATTCATATTATATTCCTAAAAATACAAGGTTCGTCCAATAGACTTATATAATGATATTTGTATCATTAATGGACCACTTGGGGGGTCTCTTGTAAGTATATAGTAAGTTTATTAACTATATAATATAAAAATACAAAGAGACGTGGTAAATGTCAAACTAATTAACTAAGAGTTAAAACTAAAAGATAAGGTTAATAAAGTGACTCAAACCTGTCTAAAACCTATTGGTTGAGTTTTTTTCGACCTATCCCCACCTTATAATTTTAATAATACACTTTGGAGCCATTATAAACTGAATATGATTTTATTATAAAATAATACTTTAAGTTTTTTCTAAAGAGCCCCTCCTCCCCTTTATAAAAGGACACCACTTCTAACCAATTCTTCACACTTATGAAGCCCTTTGGATCAGCCAACCCCGGCCCAAATAATTTTTAAACTTCCCTCACTTCAACCTTTAGGCCTTAGTTTGATTAGAAATCCAACCTAAGGAGCCCTTTTGATCAAATCAAAAGGAAGAACCCGAAGAAAGAGGTAATGTTTTCACCACTCTTTTTCAAGTTCCTTTCTTCTTCAACTTCTTCTTTCTTTGTTATTTACATTATAAAGTAATAACCCCATTATATTATATATAATGTGATGTTATTATAAATATGGTACAACCATATTCAGTATTCTATCCATCCTGTGAATGACATGTCACCATACGTGCGTACGTACGGCTTACCGTCTCCACATCGTGGTGTAATTGTTATTCAATATATTATTATTTGGATGGGTATAATAATGATGTGTAATTCATTTAAATAAAAAATATAACATTATAATGATTCTATATATTTGATATACCATCCAATTATATATTATTTTAATATCAAAATAATGATATTGTCGCTCGTGCGTACGTACGGAATACCGTCTCCACGAACACGATAAGATTCATTCCCCATCATATACATTCAAGACTAATTTTCATTAAATGATTAAAAATAATGTTTAAATACTTAATATCATTCTGGATTTGAATAATATATAACCTATTCATAACAAACATGGCTTATGAAACCAAACATATAAGGAGAACAAATCAGTTATCACCCAAAATGATGATAATACTAAAACAACGTTAAAAGATCATATATGATATCATATTAATGTATATGATTCTTTTATAATTTAATAAAAATGATTTAACCATTATATAGGATTTTAACCTACCCTCGACCAAGGAAAAGTACAAGGTAAGGGGTTTTCATCTCACTCCTTATTTTCGTGAGATTCATGCCATATTGCCACTATTACCTTTTGTGTGGTGTATATACTGCCCATAATTGTATTATTTGTGTAATACACATTAATTTATGTGTATTGACATATTCATTGTATCATACCTCTTTCAAGGGGTGTATGTTTCATAAGTTACAAAATTTGTAAGGGTTTATTTCACAATCTCTTCATTATCTGAGGTTGTTTATACGTAATTATCTAATGGGACCTCTTTACCATCCACATCCATGTTTCTTAAAAATGTATTTCAAAACATTATTAATATTTTACAGAATATAGGTTAAAGTCATTTATACCCTTGTTTGACTTTTTATAAGAATTTTATAAAGGAATCTTTCCGTCGTTTTCCAAACAAGGTCCTTTTTAACCTTTTCGACAGAATTAAGGTAAGAATGTCTTTTTTTAACTTATAGGGTGGGTGTGGCTATTTTCTGCCGTTATAAAATCTTTGAAGCTTCCCTTACAAGATTATAAGAATATTTTCAAAGTAAATGTTTTATTTTATAATTATGTGACTTTTAAATGATTTCAAAAAAGAGATATTTCTCTCAAATAGTTTTGATTTCATCTATGTCAACATCCTTTGATAGATTTTAAGATAATTTGAAGTTGAGTTATTATGATACAAAACTTCCATATTGTATTAAAGGTTTTGTTATATGTTTGACTATGGATGTGTTATTTTTATACCATTCACGGTTTATATAGAAAGTATTGACATTTCGTATTCTATTTTTAATACGAATTTTTATGTTATGTTTAAAACTATTCATATGAGGAATGCATTGGACTTAATAAGTGACGGGTGGAGCCTTCTATAGCTCCTCGATGCATCAGTAGGTCTCATGAGACAAACTAGTGTCTTGGCATGAGGCCTTGACAAAATATTTTTTGTAGTCTTGGCACAAGGCCTTGACTATATGGTTATGATAGTCTGGCATTATGCATTCCATCACTATGAAAGTGGTTATTGATATTGCATGTGATTATTAGACTAGTAGAATATCCATGTGAATAAGTAAATGTCATTATTTCATTTTATCTTTTCCATATTATGCTGAATTTCAAGTTTAAAAGGCTTTTGTTTTAGTTATACATTGCCTTAAATGTTTATGCTTATTTATGAAAGTTTCTGCTGTATTGTTATCCTTACTGAGTATCTGATCTCACCCCTTTCTATGTTTCAATTTTCCCAGGATTCCAAGAAGTGTATTGTGATTGATATGCAGGGTTAAGACAAGGGAATGATGGCATTATTGAAGGATTATTTATGTTGTTTTGTATGTTATGAAGTGTAATGTAACATTCATGTATGTAATCTATTTTCCAAGACTGCTAAACCGATTGGTCCTTTGGGACTTGATTCCTTGTAATCATGCCAATGTACTAAAATAATGCACCGACTCGAGGTAACTGGGGTCAGGGAGTTACAAACACTCTAAGTCTATGTGAGAAAATCTTGATGTAGAAAACAAGAGGGGAAGCATGAATTGGGTTTCTATGTTTTGGAATGCTTAAAAATGTCCAAGATGTGCTCTGATCATGTTATAGAAGCATTTCATACCCTGAACTGTTTCCTTATAACACTTGATCAGCATCATTCACAGGTACATTGCATGGTTTTCCAAAAACCTGAAACCACCACACTTTTATAAAATTGAATTTATTCATAATTTCTCCATTATTCATTCTCCTAAAACCTCAAAACATTGAATTTATCAATTATACACCTTTGGTAATAAACCTAAAGAACCGGTATTTGTACTTAAAGAGCTTAAAAAAACGCTACCCCTAGATCGTATCTCCCCCATAAATCTGCATCACTTGCAAAAACAAATTAAAACATTTAACAAAACTGGGGATATGGAAACAATCGTAACCTCCTCATGCACTGGAAGGTGCCTAAACACTGAGTATTAACTAATGTTTCTCAAACAAATATGCTGGTAATGGATTAGTCCAAATGTTATCCACTTGGTTATCAGTTCCTATATGATTCATTTTTATCATACCTTGTTCAACTTTTCCCATGATGAAGTGAAATCTGATCTAAATATATTTTCTGCGAGAGTTTTGAATCAAATTTTTAATAAGATAAATTACATTCTTGTTGTCATAGTGAATCACCATAATTTTTTCACTTCATCACCAATATCATTCATTTGTTGATTCATCCACAAAATTTGAGTACATTCCTAGGTAGTAGTGATATATTTTTCTTTGGTCATGCTAAGATAAGTGTTTTTTCTGTTTCTTTCTCAACCATCATAAACATTTTTTACCAATAAAGAATTATACACCACTTGTGGACTTTTTATCTACCATATCTTTATCCTAATTGGCATCATAAAATACCAATATCTCATTATCTCTTCCTACATCAAAATATAATCCATAATTATGAGTACCTTGAATGTACCTCATGATTCTTTTAACTATCACCAAATGTTCTTCCTTCAGATTACATTGAAAACGGTTCACTAAGCATGTTGCAATGACAATATATGTTTTTTTTTCAGTTAAGTATACTAATATTTCGATGATTGTTATGTACATGGTGGGATCCACGAAGTCTCATCCTCATGCTTTCCAATTTTTTTCCCCACCACAATCAGATTTGACATTGGTTTGGAGTCATGCAAATTGAATTTATTTAGAAACTCTCTTGCATACTTTTCCTAATAAATGAAAGTATAATCCCTCTTCAGAATCACCTATATCCCCAAGAAGTATTTGATTTCACCAATCATAGACATTTCAAATTCTGATTTCATGTGATTATAAAATAGTTCAACTGATATCTACCTACTTCTGCAAAAAATAATATCATCCACATACACCATCACCATAAATTTATCTTTCTTTGAATCATTCACATATAGATTATGATTAAATCCTCATATTTTAAATTAAAATATCTTTATTTTATAATCCAGATGAAAATACCATGATCATGATTCCTACTTCAGACCATAGAGTTCCTTTATCATTCTACAAACCTTCATTTCATCGTTACCGATTAGAAAACCCACTGGTTGTTCAATATAGACTTTTTCTTCAGGAACACCATTTAAGAAAGATGTTTTAACATACATCTGAAAAACATTTTAACCTCTTTGAATTGACATGGAAATAAAGATCTCAATCGACTCCAGTTTAGCAACTGGGTAAAATGTTTCTTCCACATCAATGCCATCAATCTATGCATAGCCTTTACACACCAAGCACATATTATTTATGATAATATTTCCTTTCTCATATAATTTTTTTAATGGTCTAATTTATTCCAATCACATTGTGATTATTAAGTCTTTTAACAAGATCTCATGTCTGGTTATTATCAATCTGATCTAGTTCTCTGTTTATAGATTTAACCAATGACTCATCCTTCATATCTTATTCAAATGAGTTTGGTTTCACAATTGACAGGAAGGCAGATTGTACATCATTCCTCATTCTCCTTGTCTGTGTGGGTGAGTTCCAATCCCCAATGATGTTGGATTGATCAATTTTTACTCTTCTATTAATAATATTAGGTTGAGTAGAAGTTTCTTCATCCAGCGTTTCCTCTTCTGGTTCTTCTTCAAAATCATCATCGTTTTTTGACACATGAATGGTTTTCATGCATTCCTCTACTTATTTATTTTCATCTATTCCATGTCCACTTTCTTCCTCATCTTCTATCATATCAGTATAATAATTATTAAAGGTATTTATGGTTTCATATTAAATGATCTTGACATCACTTCTTTCCATAATTTCAATATCTAAATCTGTCCCTTGACCACCGATCATGATACCTCATGAGATGAGAACACATATACCTGTATTGAAGTATCATTCACTTTCATTCTAGGAAGAAGATACTAAATGTGATAAAAAAATCTTTTTTGGACAATCAACCTGAAACTCTTTTTCCAATGATATGATCTTTAATAAATTTCTAGATTAATTAGGTTAGATAAAAATTGAAATAATGATTTTGGTAGATTAACTTTATTCTAAATCAAAGAGTCCAGTTCCTTGGCCTTTTTGGATATTTCTTCCAACTATAAACTCTTGATATCAGTGATATTTTTCAATTTCTCTTCAAGTGCAATGATTTTTTCTTCAAGAGCCTTTTTGACTCCCTCTTTCTCTTCAACTTCTTTGAGATATTTTGAGGAATTTATTTCATGCTCCCTCTTTGTTGCTTCAAATGTTCCTACCTCTCTGGAGAGTAACAAACATTCAAGAATTCTTCCTTGTAATCCCTTTTCCAAAGTATCAACTTATCCTTCCAGTCAGGTGATCTCTACATGCATACATTGAAATAATACACAAACAAGGGAGGCTCTTTCATCGTAAATATCATATATAAAATTTATAAATATATCAACTGAAAATTCTTGGGAGATTGCAGATTGATCATCATCACCACTTGTACAAGGATCCTTATAATGAGGACAACTTTAAATGGTGATAACACATACCTCCTGGTCACTTGAATATTTTTATTTACATGAGGTAGAAATGTTATCCTTCTATTTGGTGGAAACATGAGCCACCTGCTCTTTACATTCTAGGACTGATATATATTCATTGTCAGAAAGGCATGGATAACCAGATACTACCTATTCTTTAGATAAGAGAGACTTATTCAACTGCCTCTTCTCTTTAATTTTTTCATTCATCATGGTCTTGGTGGATATAGACTTACTCTCAGAGATAACTAAATCTTAATCAAAACTACACTTTATTGTAGACTTAGAAAAGAAACTCAAATCGTTAAAAAAGAAAAAATTTACTTTACAGAATCCAATATATTTTAACCTTGGCTCTGATACCACTTCTAGGGCCCTAAAGAACCCTAATAGTGGAGAGGAGAATCAAGGTGTCAAATTTTTCTTTTAAAGAAATGGATCTTGTTCCCACATTGATAGGAACTTTTTAAACCTATCTATTGGAATAGTGCAGTAACAAAACATTCACAAGCCAAGAGACAACATGATAGTTTTACTTGGCACACCACTAAGGTCTAGTCCAAGGAGCGTACACCGACAGTGTGTTGTTCATACCTAAATCCACTAATATTCACTTGTAGTGGAATAAAAAAGTTTAGATGTAGTAACTTTGTTCTAGTAACACTGCCTTTATAACATTTTAGGGATAGCACACTGCCTCCCTTGGAACAATTTCATCGACTCCCCCTAGATCACTACTTTGGGTGATGTCTTACTCGGTTTACCAACTTGAAGGTCACTTTAGTAGATTTTAATTTAAGTATTTCTCCCTAACTAGCACAAGATTCTTCTTACATCAAAGTCCTAAGATGATTCACTTGAAATCATTTTTCAATTAAACCTAATGTTCAAAACTACATTTTGTGAAGCTCCTTCACAAAACTCACAACATTTGAAAAGAAACATGCCTCTGCAGAAAAAACTACCTTCGTGAAGATCACTTCATCATCATGGAATACCTCATCATCACAAAACACCAAATTACCAAGAAGAATTGTCATGAATCAAGAATTAACTAGTCTTTTCATGATGCTCAATCTCACATTGAATACATGATTCGTGAATCTCTTGGAATTAATTAATTCAGATAGATTCATCCTTTTCATCAAAAAAATCACCACAAATGAAGTGGGGGGGTAGCCTCATATATATAGGTTCGGCCCTTCATGAATCTCCACCACCACTAGCAGATTTTTCATGAAACTAAAAAATATCTTCACCAAGATCTTTAAATAGTGAAGCTCCAAGGAAATTTATCATTGTCTCAAAGAACACCATCAATCTGTTGCATGCTTAGATGCCTATCATAGTTGTGGAAATTACCATCAACCTAAAACACCATTCGTGATGCTTTATTAGTGGTGCTCCACATCTTTCTGAATATCATCCTTTGTAAAACCTACTATTCATGAAACCTATTATGTTACTATATTTATGAATAGTTGATTCCAAAAAACAACCTTTCACAATGTTTTCTCATTACTTCTGATTTTGAGCCCAAAATTTTGGAAAACATTGGGAAATGATACCACCTTCAACACTATTGTCAGCATGTACTATAAGATCACTTGTGTTTCAAACTCATTGATCAACCCAATGTGGATTGAAAATAAACACAAACCAGATACTATTTCCAGCAAAGAACTTCCTTGGTTCCAATAGTCTTATCCTTCTTCTACTGAGAAACCAATTTCTAGAGTTAGTAAACATGGGATTACATGTTTACCAAAATTTTCACTTTCTCATGAATACCAGAGATTACATATTATTTTTTGATGAAAATAATAACCCAACTGGTCCAAATGCAATGTATTTTACCAGTTATATTTCCATGAATATTTGTTTCAGGATTATAATTTTATATCATGATTGGAATTTCATCAATAAGATGGCCAAAGAGCAGTTGTGGGAGTATGTAATGGTAAAATATCTCAATTAATTTATTTTTATCTCATTTTTTAAATATTATATATATATATATTACATGACTAATATTTAATTTAATTTATTATAGAATACATTAATTTTTGAAGAAAATAAATAAATTTAAAAAATATTACTATCTTTGGTGGTAGTTAAATAGAGAGATTTTAAAACCAAATTGAAAAAAAATTATGTTTTTAGTAGGTTATTGAATGAAAACCCATGTCTCAAGTATGAGTTTTTAGTTACAGATACGAGGAATAAATTTTTCTCCAGCCATCATGATGAAGCATTTATGGTAAGATAATTATTTTATATTGTAAAATTTCTTATATATTTCTTTATTACTTATTAGTTTATTTTTATGTAACAAGCTTCCAGGATATCTCATCAAGAGTTCCAGTTGTAGAATATATACCCTCATAGTCTATCATATGGAGGGTATCATTTATTAGAAGAGAAAATAATTTAAGAAAGGTTTTATTAATTAAGAGCTCAATCTAGTAGTGGATCAGAAGTGTTCCAGTTCAGTCCTCCATCTTCCCCCACTCAATAAGAAAAATGGAAAAGAGCAAGAAGAAGAAAAATAGAATCTTACAGAAAAATCTAAGGAAGTATCTAAGATAATTTTAAGAAATTAATTTTAATTTTCATTGAATGTTATTATTTTTTAAATTAAAAAAACTGGTATATAATTTTAATTTTTCATTTTAGGATGTACTTTAGGAGAAGATGATGCATGTCACTTTTATCCTTGAGGGTAGGATGGTCATCATAGATACTGCTTTAAGAAATCTAGAACACCTTATCCATGCAAGAGAATATGAGTCAGGTGTTAGTATTAGGAAATTTTTTTGTCATCATATTAAGAAATAAAGAGATCCAAAAATATATTCCTTGAAATACGAACTAAAAGTCCAAAAATAGTCCATGGGAAATCAAATTCAATCTGTTGTATAGGCTATGTTTGAAAAATTAATGATACATTCATAGCCTACATAGCCTGCGGAGCTTTCCCAACTGACCCAACCATCCCATGTGGCCTAGCCTGACCAACCTTCCCAACCAGCCCAACCTATCCAACCTTTATAAACATATCCTCCACCACCATATTTGAACCCAACCATACACTATGATTTTTATGAAAGAGATAATCAAGTATGTATTATAGCGTACAGATTCATACATATTTTTGAGGATTATATGCATTAACAACCAATGCAATTAGGTCAGGTATCAATAAATGACATTATTGATCAAAATAGTATATTTTCATTTCCTACTGAGGAGGTTACCGAAGTTAGAGATTGTATGGGTCATTTTTTACATTGGTTGGATAGCCTTATGTGTTATCTGATATATGATGTATGATTTCTTTTTTTAAACAATAGTTATAGAGGAATTAAAATATGTTATACTTTTTTTGACATTTATTTTATACAGGACTATCTAAAATCAAGATAATTGGTTCAAAAGAAACAAATAGTAGTTTAGGAATCAATAACTTCATATACTTCTAAATTTTATGATGGGATTCAAAGATTAACTCGGGTTTCTTCTTCATTGGATAATGTTTATGTGTTTTGGATGAAATATGATATATGTGGAATATACTATCCATTAATAATATTCAAAAAATATATCACAAATGTTATTATTTTTTATGAGCTTAGTGTGCCTGTGTTGTAGTTGGTTTCCATGTAAGTGAATTTATGTTTCATTTTTTCTTTATTTCTTTAAATAAATATGATTTAAAGTGACTTAAAGTATTACTTATTTAATTAAGTATATACACATGATTATAATTAAAAATGAGACCATTGGTTTTTATGGTCTTATAGATCCATAATATATTTCAATGGTTGTGAAATATGTGACTACTACTGCTAGAGTTGAATATATATGTGATATATTCTCAAATATAGAGATTGGGTGATGGTTTTTCCATTCCTTTATGGGTAAGAAATATAAGATAACTATGAACTAATATTTATTATTATTTCATTAATTGTGAATTTTTATATTGTAGAGGTCATTGGATGTTAGGCATATTCTGCCCAAATGAATGCACATTTTATTGGTTTTTCTCTTCATTAGGTCATGTTCGTAAAAAAATTAGCATCTTATTATTAAATAAGTTTTATTATTTTTTATAAGTTATTTATTTTTACTTATTATTGTTTATACATGTTTTGTTAGTTTATATATATGAAAATTCAATCCATGGAAAAATTTAAACAAAGAGTAGTTGTCGATGAACCATCCAAAACCAATCAATTACATGGAAGTGAAGGTAAATTTTTTTTTATATTATATAGTATTTGTTTTTTTGTTATATATATATATATATATTGGTTTTTATTTAAAATTTAATATTGTATAACCCAAGTTTCATCATCAAAAAAGGATGTGTGGAATCTGGTTATTATGTATTATGATTCATGTATGAGATAATAAAAACTGGGGAAACAACTAAATTTAATGAGGTTAGTTATATTAATTATGTTGGGAAAATATTGTGTTTTTTTTAATATGATAACATTCATTTTTATCGTAGCTTTTCATTGATACCAAGTCGTAAAAAAATGAAGAACTTACCCATCTTCACGGGTTTTTTGCAAACTATTTAGTAAGTATGATTTTGATTAAAATTTTCTGGTATGTATCTTTTAATTAAAGTTAAAAAATGAGTATTTAGACAATAATTTTTTCTTTAAGCTGGTATATTATATTTATTTTTATAGGGTTATCTTCTTCATGAAGGGTTAATAATTTATAAAAAATATCTACACACAACACAAGCCTTTAAATTGTCAGGTATGTATCATTTAGTTTAAGTTTAAAAAATGAGAAATAATACACTTTTTTCTTAAAGTTTTAATATTATGTTTGTTTTTATAGGTTTTATATGTTTCAGGAATGTCTCATTTACGCATGGTGGTTTTATTAAACATATTGTAATAAATTCTAGTTATAGAAGTTACACTATAGAAATTGACCTTTTCAACTCAAATAACACATGGTTTTAACTATGAAATAATGTATTTTTCATCTATCATGATATCCAATATATGTTGGTTTATTTCCAATTTAGATTATTCTAAACTACATGAAAAAAACTATGTGTTGACTTCCCTATGTTATTTATCCACTTCAAAACCAATAAAACATCATATTGATTAAAAAAACATGTTGGTTTTATATATTATATGTGGTGTTGAAAACTTACACATGGTGGCTTTGGATAGATCCTTCATCCAACCACTTATGTCATCATTTTTTCAATATCAATTTAATCACAAACACTCATAAGATTTTCTTAACATTTTAATCAACTGTTTTTAACAATTTTGGATGACACTTTTGGTTGACACTTTAGTTGTCCAAAACTTCTACCGTATTGGAAACCATATATATAAGATAAAATAAACATTATTGAATATATTATTTCAGTTATTCAATTCTTCAATAAATGAGTTCAGTTTTGGGTACCCTATTTTTGCAGGTTTAAAGCATTTTTCAATAAAAAATGGTGTCAAAAATAAAATGTTTGAACCATAATAAAAATTTTTCCTTGTTCAATTATTTATTTATTTTTACATGTTATAATTATATTAATTTTTATTTTTTAGATGGATGATGATTATATCATGGTTTTTTTGTACTTATGGTTACCATATTTGATGGTGTGAGAGAGGATAACACGAGGATGATTAATATAGGATATTTTCTATACAAATGTATTGTTGTTTGTGTTTTAGTTGGATATTTTTATTGTATATTCTATGTACATTATTTTTATAGGTTTTCATATTATGGTAAATTTATGTGTATAATTAATTTTTTAAAAATAGGCAAATTTCAATGTTGGTTTTTTTAAATTGATGGTTAATCAGTGATAAAAGTGTATTTTGGCCTCATTTTTTAAAGAATCGGATGCCAAAAAAACAAAATATTATGTTTTTTGCATCAGTTTATCTATAAATGATGCCAAAACCCTGCTAAAGGTTGGCCTTTGGCATCACTTTATCTAAAAACTTATGCTGAAGGATAATTTTCGGTGTCATTTTATATAAAACTGACATCAAAGACCATGTTTCGGTGTCAGTTTATTTGAAAATTCATGTCAATGACCGAGTTTTGGCATTGGTTTATATGAAAACTGGCATCAAAGACTGAGATTTAGTGTCAGTTATTAGATAAAGAAACACTAAAACTTTTCCAAATATTAGCTTTCAACATCAGTTTTCACAGAAGCTGATGTTGAAAATCTACTAAAAATATAATCTATGGTTTTGTTATATTGGATTTTTTAAACCCATGTAGAAAAAGGCCTTTAACATGATTTTTAATTGATTTTGATATGTTGGTTTTATCAAAACTGATGTTGAAACTACTACTTTAACGTTGCCTTTATAAACATCAGTTAAAACAACATCAAAATGTAAAAAAAACTCACGTGGAAATACCTTTCTCCATTAGTGTTATGATTTTCTCATATACATCTTGTTGGCCTTATGAAATCATATTTTAAATAAACCATATATTTTTCCACCAGATCCAACCCATTTTGGGCCATGTCTTGTCAACATATACCACAATTTGTCAAATTTTTTGGTGGATATCACCATAACATATTTATTGATTGATCATGTTGTGGTGATATTGAAAAATAAGACTCTTTTTTACCCAAAACGTTTCTACTAACATTTATCATAGAATAAATTGTGGTCTTATAAACTTTATATGACCATATATGTTTTCATAACTATTTATTCCATGATTTAGATAAAATCAACACCATGACCATTATGAACTTGTTTATGTCATGGTTTCTTGAAATTATGATTTTATAGTTTATACATCCCTTTAATGATTAAATCTGAATGATATGGAATTGGATTTGATACCTCTAAATTCTATTGGAGTGGGTAAAAAATATCTAAAAGAAGTGGAAAATATCAACCAAAACCAATAAAATCATTGGATCTATCCATTTATTCAAAATGAATAATATCAATGAAGAATAATATAAATTTTCTCTACCAATTTAAGTATTTCCAAGATCATTCATGAGATCTTGATAGTTTTCACTAAGAAGTAGTCTATGGGATCATTCCCTTTAGGGTATCCAGGAGTAAGATGAATCTCATAACTCTTAGTAAGGAACCTATCTTTATCAAGTTTTTCTAGAACCCTGTTTAAAAGAAAATAGAGAGATATAATGATCTTCTATTTTAAAATAATTCATAACATTCAGATGATAAAAAATTTCATATAATCACAAACCATGATCCATCTTATATAGGCCATTCAAGGAGACTCTAAGAAAAAAAATCAATAATTTAAATATAAAAATTTCATAAAATATGCTTGAATTACGACCAATGTTACTCATATATCAACATTTTTAATTAATTATTTAACATTTATAAAATTATGTTTCATATTAAAAATCCTTAAATTATCATCATATGATATCAAAAATTATATCATATAATAGAAGAAGAAGTTTGTTCCATGAAATATAACATATCACATAAAACTACCATGTGCATTACTATGGCATGGGGAAATTCAAAACAATATAGTTTATCTCAACATAGACTAAACCACCATGTCTTGGTGTATCTTTTAGTTTTTATTTCTATCACACTGAAAAATAAAGTCCTGGAAAAAAGGGAAATTTCTTTCAAATCCTTTAAAGGTTTACTAATCAATGATTACAATAAATCACATATTGTGTAATCTTAGTTTGACAATGATAACATGAATTATAATAAACTTATACCACTTATATTAAAAGAATTTTGTAAAGTTAAAGGTAAGTGAAAAAGAATATTTCATTTAAATGTTTCAATTAAGTAAAGAATATATATTTTTAGATAATTACCTATATAATGTTCACAATGAAGTTAAGGATGGTGAACCCAAAATATCAACAAAAAAATAATTAATTATGTCTTATTCTTATAGTGTAAAAAATTTCTCCAAAGGAAAAGTAAAGGTGTCAACATCATCAAAAAGAAATAATTTTATATAAAAAAGGAGATGAGTCATCTTGTAATGAGGAAAGTGAAGGGAATTGTAAAAATTTAAAGATAAAGGTGTTCAAGATATTATTGAAAAATCATAACAAACTAATGAATCCTATAATGAATAATAAATTGTTAAAAAAGATTATGAATAATGATAAATAGAGAAAGAATATGTTTTGAGAATGGATCCCATGGTTTCCATTAAAAAGATTGAAAAAATTCCTAATATAATTACATCATTGAAGAAAACCACTGATTTGAAATTTTTTATAATAGATATTGAGAATGGAATATTATTGATCTTAATGTTATTATTTCCAAAATAATTAATATCATTGGGGAAATGATGAATCTCAAAATCCTCTTATGAAAATTTATCTTAATTTCTAAAATCCTATCAAATTAGTGTCTGAATCATCAAAATGACTAGTAAAAAATTTTAAACATGAAAATTAACAAGATGAATGTTATAAAAAGTATAAATAACTTACTATGATCACATAATTAACTGTATAAAGTAAAGGTAGTGATGATATGATTGATTATTCACTAGTAATCTCTATTAAAAAAATTCAACCCATATTAATAGATCATGTTTTTGTTCTAAAAATCATAAGAATAATATTGTTTGGATGATGAAGGAGTTGAAGGATCAAACCAATAGTAAATTTATAGAGAAGAAATATTGAATATATATTATAAAATTGAGAAGAATTAGTATATATCACAATTAGTTAAAAGGAAATAAGAAAACTTTGATCAATATAATTATAGCCTATGATAAAATGAATGTTTTTTGTATAATTTTTTTGTGGAGTGTATGGTTATATGGAATATATTTTTTGGTACAATATATATATATAACCTAGAGAGGTGTTTTTAATCTAGGGGTATAAAACTATAAAATACTATAAATAAACCAACTCAATAGTTCAAATAATAATTTAAATTTAAAAATAGATTTGGTTCACTTGAGGAGACTTTTATTTGGTGAAAACAAGGGAAAAATACTACTAATTGCCTCATGATTCTCCCAGAGGAGTTGAAGAAAAGTTCTAAATCCAAATATCATAATAATAGGAGTTATCAAGAATAATTAATGGTGGTTGATGTTACTTTCAAAGAATTAAATAATGAAAGGACTTTTATCATGGATATTTTTTTCTCATTACATATGAATTGGAATAAAACATAAAGGAATTCAAATATATGATGGAGGTTCTATAAATTATTGGAATGAAAACTCTTTAAATATTAAAGGCATTAAAATCCATCAAATCTTTGAGCGGAAAAATAATTATAAATTTATTCTCTTCATTGATGGGTTGAGAAAAAATTTATTGATTTTATCTCAATTACATGAAAATAGGAATAAGTTTAAATTCTAGAGACAAGTATATTTCATTCAAACATTGATGGATGTAACTATTATCATGATAGGACAATGAATAAGTGAAATTTTATTTCAAATCAAATATGTGAAAAAATATTATTTCCTGAGTTTAAAAGTGGAGAATGGATTATGGAATTAAAGACTTAGTAATTTAGGAGAAAATCATATGAGAATCTTATTTATTATGATATTTTTATACATATATTGAATCTCAAATACGAAATAATAAACTCCTGTGAATTTTTTTATACTGTAAATATGGTGGATAAAATCTACAAATCAGCGGTGATCCAAACAAGGAAGAAACTTAAACTCATGCATTTGGATGTATGTGTCCCAATGAGTATGAAATAAACTAATATATATATATATATATATGTACTTTATAATTTTATTATTATTTTACTTGTATGAATTATATTTCATTTATATTAAGTAAATCACAATCTCTTGATAATTTTAAAAACATTAAAATCGATATTGATAATAAAATGAGATATAATATCTAAATATTTCCGTTCAACAATGGATCTGAATATGTAAATTGGTAGTTTAAATCATATCTTAAGAATCAAGAAATAAGGTATGAATATAGATCTCTATAAAATCCTCAATAAAATAGAGAAGCAGAATGGGAAAATCAAATTTTGATTGAAATGGGAAGAACTATGTTATCATATCAGGAAACATTAAAGTATTTTTGAAGAAAGTACAAAACAATGAACACCTTTATTAAAAGGTAATTAATTATTTGAAAAAATTCATCAAATATACCTTAATGAACACCTTTATTAAAAGGTAATTAATTATTTGAAAAAATTAACCAAATATACCTTATAACATGTGTTTTGAGAAGAATTTAAAAATTACTATTTTGAGGGTGTTTGGTAGATCATGATTTATCAAAATCAAAGGAAGGCATTTGGAAAAAATTGATGAAAGAACCAATGTAGGGATTTTCGATCTTATACACCTAATGGAAGAAGTTATATGTGTTTCCAAAATAATCTCAACAATATTGATGAAAATTTTGATATTATTGTTTTAGGATAACATAGAAACCAATGAACATCATTTTTGTTTGACGATGAAATTAAAGAGGCTCACAGAGAAAATAATAATTAGTAGGGTCAACTTTAGTCAATAGAGTAAAGTTCTATGAATCAAAAGTGAAAATTTTAATTTATAGTGATAAGGAAGTCCTATATCAATGTGTATCTAATTTATTAATTATTTAAAAGCATTTTAATCCTAAAAATGTTATTTGAGATAGTAATAATGGGATCCAAACGTAAATGAATTTGAGGAATTTCAATAACACAAGCTTACTTTATGTAGTTAGACTAAAAAATGTTGAATAATATTTATAATAAAAGGATTTTATAGCTAATATAGAATAATATTTTAATTAAATTTAGAATAATTACATATGGTATTTGAAATCATGTCCCAAGGAGAAAAATATGATAGGGAAAAATTATTTTTTTAATAAACTCAATAAATAAGGTAAGGTATCCTGGAATAAAGCTCATCAATTTTTCAAATTATAATATTAAATTTAGGGTAATTATTTTTATGATAATTTTTCTCTATTTCAAATAGCTGAAATAGTAAGAACCTTTCTTATAATATGTTCTAAAAGGAATTAAAATATTATTGAAATTGAAATAAATTTTATGTTCTTTAACATAGAACTTGATGATGAGGTATATATTAAATAATAGGTAGGATTTATTATTGATGGTGATGGTATTTAATAGTGTAAGATAAAAAATTCACACTATGGCCTCAAATGAGTGACCTTTTCATGGTATTAAATTTTGACACTTGTTTAAAGATAATGAGATTTAAGAGTTGAAAGGTGGAAAATAACCTTTATGGTAATAAAAATAGAAGTTACTCGAACAATGTGATAGTTTATATCGATGAAATGATTTATTATAGAAAAATTTATAAATTTATTGAATAATATTTCTAACCAAATGAATAAACATTTTCTAAATGTTTATGATTAGAGATATTAAATTTTCCTTGGGTTTTGAAGTGACACACACAACATATTACATTTTTTATCACAAGAGAAATTTAATCATGGGTTATTGAATTAATTTAGAATGTAAAAATCAAAGTAGTTACCTACTATAATCTCCATTAAGGATAAATTATATAAGGATGATGATAAAAATAATGTAGATAAAAAACATATGATAAATTTAATCAAAATTTTGTTATATTTGATGACTTTAGGACCATACATCGTGTGCATTTTTATGTTGTGATCATAATTACAAGTAAATATGAAAGATTTTATCTTATTATATGTAAATAGATCTTTCATTATTTCAGAGAAACTCTTGAGTATATATCAAGGTAGGATAAATATATTTATATTTATTTTGATATAGAGTGGGAGTGTGATGTTGGATATTAAAATTCAACTTTGATTGGAACATTCTGTATTAGAAGAATATTTTTTTATCACTCCAATAAGTATAATTTGGTTATTATTAGCATAATGGAATATTATTATGTTGAAAGATCATAAAATAAAACTCAATTTATATGTATGAAATCAAAGCTTGAGGATACAAGAGTGAAAGTCACATATCCACTATTATTAGGTGTAACAACCAAAGTGTTATAAAATTTTCAAAAAAAATGTTTCAATATTCAATGTACAAACATATGTATATGGAATTACATTTAATCAAGTAAAAGGTAAAATGTGGTGAGCTCAACTTGAAGTATGTTTTAATAAAGGGACAATTCACGGATATCTTGATGAATCGCTTGATTAAGGATATATTCCAACACTTTTGGAGAATTATTAAGAGTTAATTATATCCCAAAATCTATAAGAGTATGTGTTCTATATATTCTATCATAAATTCCTTTATATTTATTAACAAAGGGATGGAATATTTGGAACTTTTCTAAATAAAAGTTATAATTCGTTAACAAAGAGAGGAAATAATATATGGTATAAGAGAATCAAGAGGAGTTTCATTTAAAATATAAGACATTTCATCTAAAAATGAAATACATGATAAAATTATTTTTTTATTTTAATTCATGTTTTTAATAAATAAAAAGAAGTAATATTGATGATCCCTTGATGATAATGAAGGATTCTGATATAATATTTTAGAAACCTAGAGAAGTTTATTTATAAAGGGGATATTGAAGAAAACCATGACTTAAGGAGACTCAGTCAATGTAGTATGTTTTATTACACTAAGATATAGATTACTCTTATAAACATTACTATATTTGTTAATGGGGTACTTTAATAACTTTTACATTTGGATCATATTATGGAATGGTTTCTTGAGTTATTAATTCATGAGTTATAAACTTGTTTTTATATTTTATTTATTTTCAATATGTTTATATATTTTTTTTATGTTCAATTAGATTTTATTTTGTCATAAATGAAAGGATATTTTCAACTAAATTGAAAACCATGCCCTGGTTACTTTCAAAGGAAATGTATTAAGAAGGAATATGATAAAAAGGATTTGTTTTTAACCATGGTTCATAAATATTAAATTAAGTTTCATTGGTTATCATCAGGAAGAAACCATAAGGTGGTTCGGTATCAATGTTTCATATGAAATTTCATGGTTACTCAATATGGTTTTAATTTTAATGTTTAATAGTTTCTTGAACTTGAGGATATAAAACATGGTCATGGTTTGAAAATTTGATTCATGGTTTAAAGGTGATATATGGAGGTACACTTCATGTTTCTAGTCAATATTATATTTTTTTTAGAAGAAAAAGGCTTCCAAATTGTATGGATGTTTGAGATTTCAATCAAGGTTTTTTTTCTTTGGTTGATTAGGTGAAAAAATCCATTATTTTGGACATTAATTCATGGTTTATTAAACTCTATTTAAAAATATAGTTTCATTTATATAAATTAGGATATAGTTACACAAAATTTATACATAATTTTTTATAAAAAAAGTGTGATGTTTTTTCTAGGAGAATGGGTGCACACTTCTATAGTGGATCAAAGGCACTTGTATAAGAAATATGGAAATCATGATTATTTTCACTTAACGTTGGTGTTTCTCCATGTTTTTTTAATATTTTTATCTTATAACATGTGTTTTTCATGATTTAATTGTAAAGATACATCATTATAAAGAGTTTAGAACTATCTTCCTATTATATTCACTTTTTGAATAATTAGACAGATATTTCGAGATGTGGGATAAAACCCACAAATCACCCAAGAGTATTCACTTATAAAGAATTTGTAAACTATGTAAAAACCTTTTTTATATTTTTATAAATCTTGTATTATTATTCATTATGATTTAATAGGTTTATTCAAGGATTATATGCACTAAATGGTAATGAAATAAAATTGTTTTTTGGGAATAGTTTTTGTGAGCAGTGATTCACCACTCCCACCACTCAATATTACTCATCATTCATGTGCATTAGAAATATGAAGTCTTCTAGGATTATCAGGATATTACTAGTGATTTTTCAATAGATTATTAAGATTGAATTTACTATTGAAATAGTTTAATCATAAAGGAGTTAATTTTGTATATAGTGAGTAATTTAAAAAATCCTTTGATGAATATATGAAAATATTGAATTCAGCTCCCATTTTGATCCTACCAGAGTTAGGTGAAGGTTATATAATTTATTATAACACATTAGCTATAGGTATGGTTTTTTTCTAATACAAAATGATTATGTTATTGCATATGATCCTTTCCAACTATATCTATATAATAAAAATTACATGACTTGTGACCTTGAATTGGAAATAATTATATATGCCTTAAAATTTTGGTAAAACTATCAATTTGAAGAGAAGATTAATACATAGACAAATTAAAAAAATATAAAATACACTTATTTTCATAAATAATTTTTTTAATCGATTCTCTCAGTTAGAATTCACCAAGGGTGGAAGTGAATGAGTTTCATGATGAATGCGATTTATAAATGAAACAATAAAAGAATTAAATATTCTTATCAAGTGTGTAATTCACCCTTAATCTAATTGATTATATTCGTTAATAAAAATTATTAGTTTTCTATTGAAACATATTATGATAATTATAAGTAGTAGGGTGACTAGTAATGATTATTCTAAGTATCATCATGTAACTCTTTAATTTAAATAACGGCTCATTATTCCTCTTCTTAGAATAAAAAAAAGATTCTAATATTTATACCATTCTAACTGGTTTTACATCAATGTAATACCAAGATATATTATGATATTAAATATAAATATTGGTGGCCTAGAATGAGATATAGAAATGTTGAATTTCTTTTTTGTTTCCTCACTTCTCAACAAGTGAAAGTAAAATATCAAAAGTTTATTTATTTTCTTTAACCCTTTATTATTCCAACAAAGAAATGGGATGAGGCATCCATAGATATCATGATTATATTAACTCAATCTTTAGAATAAAATAAATTTATATGTGTTTTTATTGATATGAAAACTAAATCAAACTATTTTCTTCCCATCAATGAGAGCATAAAGATAGTGTATTTTGGAAAAATATATGTGAAAGAGATTTTGAAACTGTAGTGGGTGCCTTATGCTATTGTTTTCAACCAAGTATGCCTCTTTACCACTTTATTTTGAAATATTTAGTAAGATAATTTGGTAACTTAATTAAAATTTAGCATATTGTATCATCCCTAGATTGATGGAAAATTTAAATAAGATATTTTGATTATAAAAAATATGTTTTGTGATAATGTTCTCAATTTTAGGGAATCTTGGAAGTCTCATTTTCCATTTATCAACTTTTAATATAATTATAGTTATCATTTTTCAATTAAGATGGCCTTTTCAAATATTCCAATAGTTTAATATTCCAATCCTCATTATATTATGTTAAAGTGGGATAATCATCATTTTTTTGGTATTGGGACTCATGGAATAGTTAACCAATAAGTTTTAACAAATCTGAAAATAATTTCTGACATGAATATTATATGGATTAATGTTAATGATTAATGGAATTCATATTTTTTTGATCGATTATTTCTTTAAATTTCACCTAGACTAAGTCATAGAAGAATGGGTGGAAAAGGAAAGTTAAAAAAAGATATTTTAATCCATTTATGGTCATGGAATGATTTAAGAATTAGAATTTTGGATAGCCTTACATACTCATATGAAATTTATTTGCAATGTGTTTCATGTATTTGAGTTGAATAGATATCAACCTAATCCATTATAATTTATTAAATGGAAATATCTGGATTTTGATAAGGATTCTAAATTCATGGAACTTTCTATCTATATTGTTGATCCTCAAAATAATTATTTATTAGAAAAATCAATATTTCAAATTTTAGTGCTTTAGAGGTTTGGGAAATATATTTATCATAATGGGGAATCAGAATCCATGATAAAAGATCAATAGCCTCAACTATTATTTAATAGGTAATCATGATGAATTTTTGTGGAAGAGAGTGGAATGGTAGAGATAATTATGGGATTAAAATTTCATAGGTATGTATTTTTTTATTCCATTGAGTTTCATTGATTTTGGGTAAAAAAATTAGAATCTTTATATAATGCATGACTAAGATTCACAAGTGGGAGACCATGCAAGGGGACCATACATGATGAAATTATGCCCAAATATATTTTCATGGTTTGGTCTAAAAACATGTGGTAGAGTGAAATAAGTTTTTAAAAATTTAATAATTTTTAATTTACAAATCCATTTAAGTGTTTTATATGTAATTTTTCTCAATTCAATCAGGACTCTTCACCAAAAGTTCCCTTTATGGGAGTTGGTTCCAAAAAACGAACTTCTATGAAATTTATGATTAATTATATTCATTTTTTTGAATATTAATTTTAGAGACCTAGTTTTTTACTTTTAATAATTTGAAATACTTATATATTTATTTTCAGAGACAAGCATTGAGAAAACATGTGATTCTAAGGCCTGATGTGCCCATAATTAATTTTATAAAAATATTAAATATTATATTATATTACACACACAATATTTAATAAATAAAATAGGATAAATCTTAAAAAAAATCTTGGTTTAGAAATATGAGACCACAGTTGGGTCTGGAATAAGATGTTTACCCTAGCTGAAACCTAAAATGGGTCAGCATGGGTTTTTCGGAAATAAAAACCGTTGGCAGGTGTATTTATTTAAAATAATTAATTAAATTTATTTATTCTAATTAAATTAACCTTATCTAATTAATTTAAATCCACATTTATGGAAATTATCTAGGTTTATCCCCCTAAACCTCGGGATAATCGAGGGTTATTTTTCCTCCTTTCATTGGAGAATCAAATTGAGACAACGATGAGGCTCCAGATCAAAGAAGATCAAAGTGAAGTGAATAAAAAGACTCCTCTCAATCATTATAGAGTACATTATTTGAAAAAAAGTGATCCAATATTTTTTTAGGACTCATAATTTTTTGATTCTACCTCATTTGATTAAATTTGTGTGAAAGATCAATATTTTTCTTTGAAATATCACAATTGTGGAAAATTTAATGCACCAAAGTATTGAAATTTAATTTATTTATTCATTTTTTATAACCTAGGATCTCCAAAATGTATTCATTGGACAATAAATTTTGGAAAAAATATTGTTAAACCCTTTTTCTTTTGCTTTTCTCCCTTAATTTTTTTATATTCTTTAATAATTGTCCTATGGGGCCTCAGTTTGACATTATTGGGTGGTACCAAGCCTAATCAGACCCCTAGATTCATAGAATAATTGTGTACAACAAACAGAATACCAAATCATGGATGAAATCGAAGGTTTTGTGTGTTTTGGGTGAAATTTTTGTTGATATGGGATCCAAACTGAGACATGGTGGTGTCAGGAGATGAGCAGAGGCACGGTGGTGCATGCAGGTTCACACAAGAGGAAATGGGATTAAATTCCCAACCACTAGAGGGTTTAAATAATCATTCAGAGTTTATATCCTTCAATTTATAAAGGATATGAGGCCAAATCCAAAGGTGAGGATACCAGATCTGAAGTGAAGAGGTCAAATCTAGGATTTTGAAAAAATCATGACTACACGTCATGTAGTTTGGAAGAACACACGGCGTGTGACCCCTAGACTATTGGGGATAGGGTTTCAAAAAAAGATAAGGATAGAACGGTGTGTATCTCATGTACATGTCATGTATTCCTCCCTAGGTGGACATTCCGTGTGGCAGAACACATAGGAAAGAACTCGTGCGATAGGTCATGGCTTGGTGCATGTTTTGTACCGAAGTACATGAACATGGCTAGGATCATGTCATGTACCTAAGTATATAGACACAACCTAGGTGCATGGGAAGGGACCCTGGGTGGCTTGGAAACACCGTGTAGACTCCCTACACTCCATGTAGTGATACACGGTTGGTGGTCGATGTACCTCCATGGACATGACCAGGTAAAGAAGTGGGACCACATGTCATATGGGTCCCCTCACACACCATGTACCCCATGGTTCCTTTTGAGGAATCTTAAAACTCTCATATCTCCATTATTTAGACTCAGATTTTGGCCCATGAGTATCTTATTCTGATTATTTTTCTATGTATAATGTGATGTTTCCCACTATTGTGTATTTTTGGATATGATGTGAGATTTTTTGATCATGATACTAATATAGGGGATGCTTGATGATGGTAGTGATTAGGCCGGATCACCAAAGGCATCTAGAGTGACACCCTCCTACTAGGAATGGGAATGGGTTCTCTACCTATCTATAGAGTGATAGACTATAGCTGGTCTAGGAATGGGTTCTCTATCTACTCCTCAAGTGGCACCCTCCTTCTAGGTAGGTCATTGGTCCTCAACTGACTATTGGAGTAGAACCCTCCTACTGAGTAGGGTATGGGTCCTCCATCTGCTATCCGAGTGGAAACCTCCTACTGAGAAGGGCATAGGTCCTTGACTAATAGAGTGGAACACTATAGTCGGGCTAGGAATGGTTCATCAATAGGCTACTAGAGTGGAACTCTCTATCCAGGCTGGGCATGGGTTCTCTATCGACTATTGAGCGGAACCCTCCAGTGGAGACAGGGAATGGGTCCCCAACCATCAGAGTGGAACCCTCCTACGAAGTCATGGAATGGGTCCTCTATATATCTACTAACTGGAACCCTCCTATTATACCAGGGAACTAGTCCTCTATCTGGAGATTCTTACCCCATAATTGTGTGGAATATTAGTAAGGTGTGGCTTGACTTGGAAGTTTTCTATTGGCCATATGCACAAGATGTTGGGCATTAACGATGGACTTCTATAACTATTGGAACTCTCTTCTTGGGTTTGGATGTGATATGGAGATCCCCTTCTCTTTAATTTGGGTTTCTTTGAACTAATTATACCTATATCTATTGGTATCCAAGTTTTGGAGTCTATTAACTCTCTTTCTTTGGGTTATGTTGTTTATTGTCTATTCATCTAGTGTCTCTTACAGCTCCCCCTTTAGCTTTTAGGACATATTACTAGGTTTTTATATACTCACCACAGCATGGAATTTTCCCACACATGTCATGGCTTATATAGATGATGAATATTTAGTCAATGACTATAGAGTAGCTTAGGTATACTTAGTGAATTGGATCACATACAGTAGTCATATCTTAGAGATCATAAGCTGGGCTCTCTCAGTACTTTTATATTCCAATATTTTCAGGTTGGTATATCTTTCTAGTTGGGCATGTGTTTTTTCCATTTACTTTAGTTTTTACTATTTTACTCTTGTACACCCTATAGTTTTTTCATGCTTGGTTTATATTCTAGTTATTTTATCTTTTTATTATTATTCCTCTTCACTTCTTCATTGAGATAGTTGGGTGTGTGTGTTTGCAGGTACATTAGGCAAAGTCCTACCATTTAAGATATTCCTTTCAATGCTTTTCACCACCCATTATCCTATAGAGGTGGGATTGGGGTAGTTATGGCTCGAGGCCTAGTTAGGTTCAGTTTGTGACATTAATAAACTTCTTATCATATCATGATTGTTCTTCTGCCTGACATAGTCAGTGATAATGTCTTAAGTGTAACTTTCATACTAAAAGGCCATAGTAGTTTTCTTCTATGATGATAACTCAGAAGTTATATGAAATCATTCTTATATATATGTTTTATAGCTATATGATATCATTTAATATGACACAAATGTTACATGCTATCAAATTTGGAGACTTATAGGACTTTGATACACTTTCTCATGCTGTTTTCCCTCAGTAATTTCTAATACAAGAAATTATGAGAACATAACCCACAAGTAGGAAAATCCACATTTATATGTTTCATTGGATATTCTAATATAAAAATGTGTGTATTGAACCTTATACTATAATATTATTATTAATGAATATTATTAGTCACATTCTTTGATTTAATAATGAAAATTGTGATGACATATATTAGCGGTGAGTTAGAATATGTTGGGTGTGTCATGAATAATTTTACTTTAATGAATATTGTGATAAAGAATTTTTACCTTATGTTCTATAATATAAGTTGATATTGTAAGAAATTATATATAAATTAATCATCCAAAATAAATACATGTCCATGGTTTTCTTTATGTAGGTTCATTTTTGGAAAGTTGATGAAAGAGACATCAAGCACATAGGTAGATAATACCAGCATGAAGTGTTCTTGATTAGAGATATCATGAAAAATAGATCATATTTCATAGTAATAATTCATATATGGTTTTACATCATTACAACATTAACTTATTTCTCTATGGGTTCCTTATCACATTGTGAGATGTTAACCTTAGAGTTTGGGAAGCTCTACCTAATGCCAATGAGAAAGAGGCATAAAGGGTCACATACTAAGTGTATCCAGAACATCAATTAAATATTAAAATTATTTATTATTTAACATATTGAATAAATATTATTCTCATATTTGGTATAATAATTAGTCATTCTTGTGATCGTATATATTCCATAACTGGTTATTTGAGAGAACATTTTATTAGTGGATTATTTAATAAATATCCATTTATTTTTTAGTGATTGTAATATTTATTTATTTATTAGTGAATGATATAGTGATATTTATTTATTAAATAATAGACATTATTCAAGGCCCGATATATATTTTTGAGGAGTGGTGGACCGATTTTAAAGGTCCTGTGAGAAATAATGTATATTAAATATTATTGGAATAGATTTTCCACAATTTATTCAAAAAATAATATTTAATTAATTTTCAAAGTTTTTGAAAATCAAGAAATAATATTATTAATATAATTATTATAGAAATGGGGTACCTCATGGATTAATGAAATAATAAGGGTGCATGTGAAATTACAATTTTCTAACCCTAGCACTATTTAAACCCATTTATATTATTTCCATCCATAAGTCAACCCATCTTTTGGGTTGTGCACAACAATAAGGAGAATCATCTTAAGAACAAGAGATCACCTCTCTAATAACATTCTCAAGAATAGGGAGAAATCCTCCTCCACCACCCCTCTTGATTCTATAGATATTAAAGAGAATTATTCTTATAATCAATTCTCATGGAGATCAATTATGAATAATTAAAGTGTTAGGATCCTTCATGATAGAACCCGGAGATTCCTATGGTGATGCTCAAAGGTTCATGGTACACATGTGAATCATTTTAAGAGATAATATATACTTGATTACTAGGAAGCAATGAAAATATGTTGTAGATACATTTTCAGATTCATCAACCAAGAAAAAATTCATCACAATGTAATTCTATAATGGCATAAATTAATTTTAAAACATTATGTGATGATCTTATATTTTTTCCAGTGTTCTCATGTTAATTAATCTTTGATTTAATTCTTTTGATCATGGTGTTCATCATCTATGCACATCTTAGATTAATCATAGATCAAAAAAACCAATTTGTTCATGCTCCACTGGTGTTTTCACTATACTTGAAACATTTAAGTGGTATCAGAGTGGTCACATAATAATTTATAATTATTAAATATCATTGATTGAATTATTCATTTATCATCAATTTTCAGTTTTGGTTTAATCATTATTTAATTTGAATTGTGAGGTATTCTCTTATTTATCTTCATTATCTAGAATATAATCATTAAATGGATTGGTTTTGATTAAAAAACATCAAATAACTCATCTATATATTCTGATGATTCTAGTCAGATAGCACAAGAGAAAATTGTGTGAAGCCGTACACACTATGTACCCATGTTTAATGCACTAAGACAACACATGAGTTAATTTGAAATTAATTTGAAGCATGTGAATTTATTAAATGTGGTGTGTATTTAATACACCATGGGTTGACCAGGCCATCCTAACACACAGTTAGTTGGAATACACAACATGAAACTTTTATACACAACATGTAGTACATTAGTCAAAGGTGAGTCATGTATTTTATTACATGGCATGTATGATAAGTAACCATGTAACTCAGAGACCACCCAATTTATATCCCACATAGACATGTTTAATCTATTAAATTCTATGGAAAGACAACATGTTCTGTCCCTAGGTGTGTGCTAAGGGTAGATAGTGAAGATCTATACACGATTTTTATTTTTCTAGAATATGTAATTTATATTACCGGTTTACATAGAATTTGAAATAAATTTATTATACTATTTAAACCTTATTAATATTTGTTCCATTTTTCATTCAATTGAATCAGATATTCCATGTGATGGGTTATATATATATATATATATATATATATTAAATTTCTAATTAATTTTTGTGTAATATTAGGAACTACATATCACATATAAGTTATGATACAGTTATTACTATTTGTGCATTAAAACATAACATGCTGCATAAATAACAAGTGTTCCATGTGTCATTTAGTAGACTAGTACATGCCATGAAATTATGTGATAATACATTTGTGCAACATGTCACATGAGTAAACAATATATGAATATAATACATGATGAGTACTTCATATGGGTACTCATTGTGTTGCTTCCAAGGCACATGTTTTGTACATAGTCAATTTTAAATATATTTAGTCGGTTTCTTTAAAGTATTTATTGATGAGAATCTCCAAAAAATTTAGATGATAATTAAGATAAAATAATTGATTTATTAAAGAATATAATTAATATATTTGATTATTATTTATCACAAATAATAACAATTGGGAATTAATGATATTTATTAAATGCATAATTCTTTGCATGTAGGTGGATGATCGGGAGAATGGACTATAACTTTTTATGGGATTGGTATACTTTTAATTTATTATTAAATTAATTTTATGTCATGAACTACATCCCTCCTCTCATTATGTAAGGGTATACGTTCCCATGGATTCCTTTTATGTAAACCCCTAAACCAATCATTTGGTTCCCCTCGTGTAACAACCCATAATTTTGTCGACGTAAATTCCTTTCTTATAATTATTTCATATAGTATAAACTACATAAAACCAATTTTAGAACACAATGAAAATTTTATAAATTAATAATGAATAAAATAAGTGTTATTTTTATAAATTAATGAACCTGTCCTGATGGAATTGTAACTTGGCCCTTCGAATAGTAACATGACCATTAGGAAAAGTAATTTGACCAATAGAATATTAACCTCACCTATGAATGTATAAATGAAATTTAGGCATCATATAAATTATAATATGATATAATTATATCATAGTATAAGTAAAAAAATGTTTTAAAATTTATTAATTAAGTGTTGGTATTTGGGTAATTCATAAATATTTAATTATATTTTTATAATTAATATAATGATTTAAAAGAAAATTTATTTTCATAAAATGTATTCATAAATTAATATTTTTTGTCTTATTATTATAATATAATTTTATGAGACCTTAATTAATTTTTTAAATTGTTATAAAATCAGTTATGATTTTAGAATCAGTATTTTCCAAGTAAATGATGATTTTAATTAAAAAATAAATTTTCATATTTAGAAAATTATTTTCGTAAAATGGTGATCATTTTTGAATTATACATGTAAAAAATTGGGTAGGGTAAATTTTTGGATTTTTCTAAAATAGTTGAACTTTTTGTGAATAGTGAAATACGGTAATTTACAGTATATATACATTATAAGTTAAATAAACTATTCTTTGAGTCATCACTGATGTAAGAACCATAATATTTAACTACCTTAAATTATTTTAAAATATTTAGTGATAATTTTAAAACTATTAATAGTTTTGATCCAAAATAGTAAACAAATGAATAAAATAATGAGAAAACACCCCTCTCCTCTCCTATAAATACCACCCCTCACCACCTCTTCTCCTCACACCTTCCAAGACTTGAAGATTGTCCAATTCTCTCCCAATCCTCTTTCCAATTCCCTCCTATTCATCCAGGAGATCTTGGTATCATCAAAATACCAAACCCTTTACCCTAATTAGGTTCTCAAGGAGGATAAATTCAAGACGTAAAATCCTCTTTCCTTTTCTTTTAATTTCTTTTCAATTTCATTTGTTTTCTTATACTCTTCAGACCTACACCTATCCAAGTGGAATGATAACTCCAGTATCTTTTATATATTTTAATTTTATTCTGTTAATGAAACAATTCATCTTCAAATCTCTTCCCTTTTCCTTTTATTCTAAAAATGAAAATATCATCTGTGGTGTGTCGATTTACCACCACCGTGGACGATGCATTTTCTTTTTTCACTACCTCCTTGAAGTATATTTATAAAAATATTATTATGGTTAAATAAGATCATATTATACATATTATAATTTATATAATGTTTTTTAACCAATATATAAACATGATGTTAAATAAAATGATATAAGCTCATAATGGTCCGAAAAACCACCCAAATAAATTAATTCATTTTCATTAACATTATATCTAATAAATAATCCTCATAACATATAAAAAAATTAAATATAAGACCAATTAAACTTATTTATATTCCTTAAAAACATATAATTTCAATTTCATATAATCATACTCATTGCAAATGAACTTCCATACTTATAAACAAGAAAACTGATCATGAAAACCAAGAAAACAAATTCTCCCAAATAATGAAATTAAACTCTATAACTCTAAAAAATGACATAAATAAAATTAATAAAACTAAAATACATTTATAATAGGTTTTTTATTTTTTAATTAATGAATTCCATTTTATTATCTGGGGTATTAAAGTTTATAAAGCATTCAGATATAAGGTAAGGCGATTCAAAAATCTAATTTCCTTTCTTTGGGTTATTCCTCTTTCATGCCAAATTTTAGGGTGGATGTTATTTTAATATTACTTAAATATAATTTAATTGTCCTTCCATTTTCATTTCTAGGATATATAGGCTTCTAATATGATTTTATGAAAAATTCAAAGATTTTTTCAAAAGAAATCTTCTTTTTAAAATCACATGTTTTACTTCTCTTTAGATTTTTTCTTATTCACTCAAGATTGATGATTCTTTTATCAAGTATGTTATTCCATTTTTATTTTTTGCACTATAAATTTTATTCATGAAGAAATGATTTCTAAAACTCTCATGAAACCCATTTCCTTTCCATGGGTTATTTCATGGATAAGATTGTTATATGTTCTATGTGGCATGCATGATAATGTAAATGTCATTATGTGATGGGTGAACCCATAAAAATATAGCACTCCAATGAATTGGGTAATGTGATGTGTCTCATGAGATAATTTTAAATATTCTTGAACATGATTCTAGATTCTTTCACAATGATGATGATGTTATGATTATGCACATATGTTATGCATGAACATGATGCTAGTTTTTTTCACAACTGTGTGTGGTAGTTGACCACTAAGACATGATGTTTCATTTTTATGCATTGACACATTACATGAATTTATCTAATTATTCCACTCATTATTATTAATATGATCCTTCCATTGTGTTATGATTATGATGATTATGCTCACCCATGTTATATTGATTTATAGTCTTATCTATCCTCTTACTAGGCTTTTATCTCACCCATTTAATTTATGTATATCTTAAGGTGATTACCTACACTAAGGAGAATGTGAAGTCTAATAAGAAGCTAGAGAATAAGAAATTAAATAATTTTTGTGTTTTATTTTGTAAAAGTTATGTATAAGCCTAATTTTCCCAAGACACAAAACTGATTGATCCTAGATTTTTAGCACCATTATGTTCTCTATATTTAAAATTATGTAATAGTAATGTAAGTAAATAAGGGCACTATAGTTGGTATTTGAGTATGGTTTAGTTAATTTGGGAATTGGTATTAGAAAACCTTAGTGAAAACTCTTAGTATGAAACTAAGTATATATATGCACTGAAGAAGCTTTGTTTTAGAAAATTATAAACATAGGGATCCCATTAGAGATTCCATTAGATTTAATTGCACAAAGGACTAAATTATTTATTCATGACTTTTTGAATTATGTTTTGTTAAAACCATTTCTAGTTTAGAAAATTGTGGGAACTAGGAGAAACTCGTCCAATAACCAATGCGATGGATAATACAACGATTTCCCAAATGACATACCCAATGCCTTGGGAGGTGGAGTTAAAAATTTCTTGGTGATGTTTACCCATATGTCTTAGGCTATGAACAATAACCTGAAAATGTGGAACTTCCTCCTTCACCTAAGAGGTAACAACTTTCTATCAAGTCTTTTATACAGCAACAACCATTGAAATTTAGTGGATCTTCTGATCCACTAGTCACGAACTATAGTGGGTAAACTCAATAGAGAATACCTTTTTTATACTTCACTATTCTAAGACGGAGAAGGTGACCCTGTCCATTTATCATTTACATGGAGAGGTTGATTTGTGGTGGGAATTGATTAAGAAAATCAAGCAAAAAAATTAAATAGATAGAGTGGAAAGACTTTAAGAAAATATTTAATAATAAGTATTTCCATTTAAATATGCGTGCCAAGATGAAGAGAGAATTTATAGAGTTGAAGAAAAAAAAGAATGTGAATATATCACACCCTACGAAGAAAATGTTTCAAGTATTGTAAGGTACGCTTCAGGTTTTTTATCAGCATTGATAGAAAAATTGATATATTCTTTAATATTTTAAAACCACACCTTTGAAACATTCTAGAAATTTGATGCTTTGGGAGTTATGAGGACGTTTTTTAATGTGATCTCCAAGTGGAGATGGAATTTGGAGAATGTTCCCATGGTTATGGTGATAAGAAACAAAAGATAGAGTTTCAAGCAGGAGGGTCTAATGAAAATGTAGAAAGAAAACTCAACCACACACATATCAAAAATGTGGGAAGAAGCATCATGGGAACTGCCTCAAATGGATAGTGAAATGCTTCAAGTGTAGGAGATAAGGCCACCTATATCATGAATGTCGAAGAGACATGAGGAAGTGGTGAAATGTGGTGGAGAAAAGGACATCAACACCCATGGTTCATTGTTTAAACTATAGGGAGCAAGGGAACTATGCAAGATTGTTCACTAAACCTCTAGTTCTCGAGGGTAATTAGTTTCAGTAGACACCAAATCCAAATAAGAAAGGGAAATCTTATGTCATCACTACTGCTAAGGTGGATCCTGATAATGATGTGGTGATAGGTATGTTGGTTATTCATTCAAGAATATAAAACGTACTATTTGATTCTGTTTCTATACATTCATTCATATCTTTAAAGTTTAGTATAACTATTTGAACACCACCTCAAAATATGGAAGTTGAGTTATATGTGAGAATAGAAAATGGGAAAATTATTTAATCCAAAGTATATAACTCCTCCCCAGTTAATGTTTGAGGAGTGAACCTCCCATAAAATCTCATCGTACTTCCTTTGGTTAAGTTTGATGCTATTTTGGTCATGGATTATCTATCTTTGTAAAAAGACGACATCAACTTTCGGGAAAGTGAGATCACCCTTCACATCCTGAGGAATCCTCCAATTCTGTACAAGTTTAAGGAGGAGAATGAATCTCTTTCAGAGTCATTGCCTCAAGTTTGGATATTATTTCCTGATGAGAAAGCATATCTAACTCAAATTATTGAGAAAAAGGAGGGAATCATGCTTGAGGAAATTTCCATTATGAGGGACTACACTGATGTGTTCCTCGAAGAATTCAATGGTCTTCATCATAGCCAAGAGGTTGAGTTCTCAATTAAACTTTTAGAGGTCCAAATTTTGACGTACATGGACATTACAATACTTTTGCGGAATACTTAATACATAACAAGAACCAACACTCAAGGACTGTAATAGTTTAGTGTCTTTGGAAACTCAGAACATAATCTTCTAATCGTGGTGAAAGATCTTCAACATCTCCCATAAAGATCTTCCCCTTTTGTTTTCTTACCTAAAACATTTATTTAAATCCTGGGAAAAGAAAACATATAAAGGGTGAGCTCAAATGCTCAGTAAGGGTAAGCATGGAGAAAATAAAACAAACCATATATATTTGAACTTAAAAACATGAACATAATGTTTAAACATAAAAATCTTGAGCAATGACATAAAACATGGCAGTACGTAAGGAATAGATCATAATGGAACATCAATCATGATAAAATAGCATGGGAATAAAGCTTGTAATTTTGGAAAAACATTAAGCACATGATATGATTTCCATAGTAGCCAAGGCACTGCTGCCAAGACCATTTTAGTGGACAAAGTCCCTTACTGAAATGGGTTTACTTGCCGTTCCAGCCCTATATTACTAAACCAGATTTACTTTCCATTCCAGTCATGTCTATCTCGTGAGATATAAATCTTTACCCAATGAATTGGAGGGAGATATAGGTCCCACCCATCTCATAATGAAATCATTCTTATGTGTGTCACAGCATAAACATAAATCATTCATCATAACCCAAATAATAAAATGGGTTTCATAAACATCATCCCATCATAACATAATCCATATAAAACAAATGGATATCATGTCATCATAAGAAAATTGAAACAATGTGAATCATAGAGACATTAAACTTGAAACATACACATATGAAATAATTTCATCTTAGATGGAAAATGGTTTTGATAAAACACTTGAAATGAATTCTTGAGGAAAATATCCTTTATTTTTCAAAATCATTTTCTTTTCACAAAATGCCATGCAATTTTAAAATAAAAGTATTTTGTTGAAAATAGTCATGAAATATTGTATATGAATCTTCATGAAAATTAGGCTTTATGAAACCGTAAAAATCCATTCATGGCATATAAGTTAAAAAATATTCTCCTCATACTTTTTCCAGAAAAGTCAAAAGGTACCATGTATGGTAAACAAAAGAAAGATTCCTTCCATAACACAAAGTAAAAGTCAAAGAGGGGTAAACATGAATTTAAAAATACATGGACCAATATTAAACACTTTATGAAAAACATTTTTATGGACATGGATGAAAAATATAACCCCAGTAAATACTTACGTATAAGCAATCTCGGATAAAAATGAGATTGAAAAATTATCCCTTACCTTATTTCCGATATGCCTCGTATGTATCCGAAACTCCTGTATAATGATTTAAATAATGTTATTGGCTTATTATAGAATCATATTCATTGTTATTATATCATATATGGTTCACTTATGACTTTATATTACCCGTTCTTTTGTAAATTCCACATTAAAGCAGCGTTTTGGGTAAAATCGTTTCATTTATCGTACATGTTTCGATTTGTTGTTCTTGATATTATTATTACTTATATAATGATTTAATTACTTATAGGATTTAAATAATGATTTATATTTCATATATATTCATTATATATATATATAATAGATATATTAATGAAATGAAATACACCGTTCATGGAGATGGTAGGTCGTACGTACGCATGAACGATGTTTTCCTTTTCTTATTGACTTTAATAGAAGTAAGTAGATGACATATATATATATATAAATAAATACAGTAGCTTAATTATGTCATATATTTCATTATTATTCATTATATATAATTTATAATCATTCTTGAATGGTTAACATGGAGAATGAATCTCATCACGTTGTGGAGACGGTAATCCGTACGTACGCATGAGCGATGATATCGTTCCCATGATTATTGAAAGGAATTGGAGTGGATGATATAATATATCATAATCTTTATTATGTTATAATAACCATATATAGTTATTATTTACACCATTATACCCATCCAAGTAAGGTGGTGGTGGAAAAACAGATTATACCATGGCGTGGAGACGGTATTCCGTATGTACACACGCGCGGTGATTTCATTTTCCGTAGAATGGATAGAAGGTGAAATGGGGTTGTTTAATATTTATAACAACATATCAGTATATGAGGTATATTTATGTTATTACTTCATAGTTAAACCACTAAAGAAGAGGAATTATAAGAAGAAAGAAACTTGAAAGGATCGGTAGAAGGTATTACCTCTTCCTTGAAGTGCCTCATTTGAACTTCCTCTTAGGGCACTAGAGTTGGTCTTTTGAGAAGAAAAGTGCCTCTATAAGGTTTCTAGGGAAGTGGGGATGTGAAATTGGCAGAGTTTGGCCGAGATTAAAGGCTCAAAATGGTGTGAGGAGGAGAGGGGGGAGGTGCCCTTTTATAAGGGAGGAGAGGGGCACTTTAGGAAAAACTTAAAATATTATTTTATAATAAAGTCATATTCGATTTATAATAGCTCCAAATTGATTTATTTCTAAGATAAAGTGGTGATGGGTCGAAATAATCTCAACCAATATATTTTAGAAAATTTTAGGTTGCTATTTTAACCTTATCATTTAGATTTAACTCTAAGTTAAATAATTTAACTTTTACTGCCTCTTCTTGTTTTCTTACACTATATGGTTAATAAACTTACTATAATAAGACAAAAGAATCCCAAGTAGTTAATTATTAACATATATAACCTTATCTAAGTCATTTGGCCGAACATTAGATTTTTAAGAATAAAATAACAATTAATAATATTGTATTTTTTTTAAAAACTATTTTATGTCAATTTTGACACTATTTGGAAATTGATTTTTGTGAAAATCATAATAGTGTGATTAGTTATAAAAAAGTTAATTAAATCAATAATAACATGTCATATTAACCTATAAAATTATTTTAATTCATAAAAACTCTCAAATTACATTTATTTGGGTATTTATAACATCAATTATGTTAATATTTCATTAATAAGGTAATTACTGCATCACCATTGTTTCATAAATAAATTAAGTTATTTAATATCTAAAAATTATAAATAAAAAACCATTATGTAGGAAATATTTTTATCTTTCTAATGAATATTTATAGTCGAATTTAACTTACGTATAACCCAATATTAAAAATGTTTTAGTTGTTAAACTTAGATTTTAACTATTTTAACTCTTCTTTGAATTAAATAATAATAAATGTCGTAATCTAATCCAAGTGGACCTAAATGATAATATTATATTCCTAAGGTTATTTTTGGTCGAATTATACTTATCCAATAGAATTATGACATGTTTTGTGGTAATAATAATATCATTTTTACCCTTAATTACCCTATTTACTTTTAACCGTGGTAAATAAAAGTAAAAAGTTAATATTCACCAAAAATTATTTTTATCATATTGAACCACATTTTACTCCTTGATATTAACAGTGTCTCTCGGATTTTTGAAATTCCACTCATAGAAGCGGTAAAATTAAATTTTATGTAAATTTTCAAATTCTCCTAGGAGGTGGGTAAAAGACGGTGAAAAGTTCAATAAAATTTTTATATATCTAATATTATTATAAAATGACTATAATGAATTACATTAAAATTATATAGGTATTATGTATCATTTTGGACCTAAAATAAATTTAAATAAAATAAATAATTATTTAAATAAAAAGTCGGTTTTTAAATAGTAACCCAGTGTTTTCACTATTCATCAAAAAAATGAATGTTTTCAGAAAAATACCAAAAATTAACCCTAGGCTAATTTCGATATTCCGAATCCAAAAATCAAGTCCATTTTGAAAGATAAAATTTATAAAATTTCAAAAAGTGGGTATTAATATTCATAACGGCTAGTTCTTAATAATATTATAATAATATCTCGTTTAGTGAAACTCGGTATTGCGTAGTACACACGCTATCGAGGAAGGTCTTGATTGCATGTAATGCAAGCCAAGTCAGGGTTGCGTGTATTAAAATCTCTGTTTGGTGTCGCGTATAACATAATCAAAACTTATTTCATTTATAAATTAAAAAAATATATACTTAATGTTGTGTAGAATAATTTCCACAAAATGAACTTGAAATTGTGTGTAACACGAGCCAAGAATAGTGTTGTGTATACTGCATGCTAATATGGTGTTTCATATAGTACAAGCTAATCTTGGTGTAGTGTATAATAGAATACATCAAAGAAATTAAAAATAATATATCTCATAAAATCTCGGGGTGTTACAGAACTTATTCCTGGATATCTTCCTATATCAAATACACCTTATAGAATGGCCACTATTGAGCTGGAGGAACTGAAGAAGAAGTTACAAGAGAATCTAGACAAGGGTTTAATATTCTCGACTTCTTCACCATGGGGTGAACTAGTCCTCTTCATTAAGAATAAGGACGGATCAATGTCCCTCATCATTGATTATCGTGAGCTCAATGAAATCATGATAAAGAACAAGTACCCCATTATATGGATAGATGACTTGTTTGATCAACTGCGTGGGGACAAGTATTTCTCTAAGGTAGAACTTCGGGTAGGATATCTCCAATTAAAGTTATGGAAGGTAGATATTCCTAAAACAACCTTTCAAATGAGGTATGGACACTATGAGTTAATAGTGATTCCCTTCAGACTCACTAATTCTCCAGAAATATTCATGGACATAATGAATAGAGTCTTTAGATATTACTTCAAAAAATTTGTGTTAGTCTTTATTGATGATATTTTGATATACTCCAATAGTAAAGGGGGACAGGAGGATTATTTGAATACTATGTTAAAGACTTTGTGAAGGGATAAATATTAAGAAAGGTACAGTAAATGTGAGTTATGAATGGAGGATATGTCATTCTTGGGGCATCTTATCACAAACAAATGAATATATGTGAACCCTTCCAAGATAATGGCAATCAAAGAGTGGTCCAGTCCAACATCTATAACCTAGATTCACAGTTTACTTGGTCTAGCTGGGTATTACCGATGATTTCTAAATAAAATATCATGATTTCAAAACCCACTAACCAAGCTAAATAAGAAGGGAGTAAAGTTGTTTTGGACCAGTGAATGTGAAGACTACTTCAAAAAGTTGAAAAAGAGTCTTATCACTGCACCAGTACTCACACTAACAATAAGTGGGGAACTCTTTTTGGTATTAAGTAATGCTTGAAATAAAGAATTAGGTTGTGTACTGATTCAAAATGATAAAGTGATAGCCTATGCTTTAAGGTAGTTGAAAATTCATGAGAAAAACAATCCTACTCCTGATCTGGATTTGGCAGCAGTGATCTATGCATTAAAAATCTAGCGGCATTATCTCTATGGGGGGAAGTGTGAGATATATACTGATCATAAGAGCCTAAAATATAGATTCACATAGAATAAGATTAATATGCTCCAGATAAGATGGTTAGAGCTCATCAAGGATTAGGACTGCTCAATCCACTACCATCCTGGTAAGGAAAATAAAGTGGCAGATGCTCTAAGTAGAAAGGATCATGCATCATTATCAATGATGATAACTGATAAGGATCCAATCTTATTATATTTTGAAAGGATAAACATTGGAATCGTTAAGGAAGGAAAATCACAAATATTTTCTCAAATGATTTCTCAAATATCCCTCCTGGAGAAAATAAAGGATGCTAAAATAAATGATGTGGAAATTAAAAAGAAGGTCGAAGTTATGAGAAAGGGGAAATCCTTAGAGTTTGAAATTGATGATGAAGGATTAGTAAAATTTGGGTCATGATTATGTGCATCATCCAATCCATATATAAATAAAGATATTCTGAATGATGTATATAGATCAAACTTCTCTATTCATCTAGGGATCACAAAGATGTATCAAGATCTCTGAGAGAACTATTGGTGGGACAATATGAAAAAGGATATTTCTGAATATACATCAATGTTCTTGGTATGTTAGAAAGTGAAGTATGAAAGGAAAAAGTCTAATGGGATGATGAAACCATTACCCATGCCAACATGGAAATTAGAAAACAACACCATAGACTTTGTCATCATACTTTTGAATACATCTAGAAGAAACAATGTTATATGAGTTGTTGTGGATCGTATTATAATGATAACTCACTTTCTCACAATCCGAGAGAACATCTCACTGGATCAACTTTCACGGATATACATCAGAGAAGTGGTAAGGCTAAATGTATTACCACTATCGATTATATACGATCAAGATCCAAGATTCACCTTAAAGTTATGGAAAAGTCTCCAACATTCTCTAAACATTGAACTGAGATTCATTACGGCTTATCATCCTCAAACTGATTGATAATCTAAGAAAACTATTCAGACTCTGTAAGAAATGTTGAGAGCATGTTCTATGGACTTAAAATGAGGATGGTATCAACATCTGCCTCTGGCCTAGTTATCTTATAATAACAATTTCCATTTTATCATCCAAATGGTTCCATATGAATCCCTTTATGGAAAAAGATATAGAACACTATCATGCTGGGATGAAGTTAGTGAACATAAGCTGATAGAAACTAAAATGGTCGAAGAAATGGTGGAGAAGGTGAAAACCATTCAGTAGCACATCAAGGCAGCAAAAAGTCAACAGAAGATCTATGCAGACACTTGTTAATAGGACTTGGAGTTTAAGGTTGGAGACATGGTATTCCTCCACATATATCCATGGAAGATGAACATGAGATTTGGGAAGAAGGGAAATCTAAGTCCCAGGTACATCATCCTCTTAGTGAATCTTGATCGAGTAGGAGTTTTGGCCTATCAACCGTCACTTCCACCAACCATGTATCAAGTACATGATGTATTCCATGTATCCCTCTTGAGGAATTAAATGCCTAATCCCACACATGTACTGAATCTAGAGGTGGTATAGTTGGAAAATGATCTCTCTTACGAGGAGTATCCAGTGAAGATCTTGGATCATAGAGATAATTTCCTATAAAACAAGACTATTCACCTGGTCAAAGTACTATAGTGGAATCATAAGTATGATGGTGCAATATGGGAACTAGAGGAAGTGACTAAGGATAAGTACCCTCACTAGTTTTCAACATAGTATGTAAAACAAAATTTTGGGGGTGAAATTTCATAAGGGGGGAAGAATGTAATAACCAGTAATTTTATCAACAAAAATTCCCTTCTTATAATTATTTCATATAGTATAAACCACATAAAATCGCTTTGAGAATAAAATAAAAACCTTGTAAATGAATAATTAATAAAATAAGAGGTATTTCTAGAAATTAAGGAACCTATCCTGATGGAATAGTAACTTGAACATTAGAATAGTAACATGGCTATTAGGAATAGTAATCTAGCCAATAGAATAACAACCTCACCTATGAAAGTATATATAAAATTTAGGCATCTTATAAATGATAATATGATATAATTATATCATATTATAAGTAAATAAATGTTTCAAAAATTATTAATTAACTGTTGGTATTGTTGTAATTCATAAATATTTAATTATAATTTTATAATTAATATAATTTTTTAAAATAAATTTATTTTCATAAAATTTATTCATGAATTAATATTTTGTTGTCTTATGATTATAATATAATTTTATGAGACCTTAATTAAAATTTCAAAGTATTATAAAATCAGTTTTAATTTTAAAATCGGTATTTTCCAATTAAATTATGATTTTAATAAAAAGTTAAATTTTAGATATTTATTAAATTATTTTCATAAAATAAAGTTCATTTTTAAATTCTACACATTTAAAAATTATTAGGGTGATTTTTTGGGATTTTTCTAAAATAGTGAAATTTTTGTGAATAGTGAAATATGATAATTTATGGTATATATACATTATAAGTTAAATACACTATTACTTGAGTCATCGTTGATTTAAGAACCATGATCTCAAAATTACCTTCATTATTTTAATATATTTAGTGGTAATTTTAAAACTATTCATAGTCTTGATCCAAAATAATAAACTAATGAATAAAATAATGAGAAAACATCCCTCCCCTCTCCCATAAATATCACCTCTCACCACCACTTCTCCTCACACCTTCTAATACTTGAATATTTTCCAATTTCTATAAAATCATCTTCCCAATCACCTCCCCATTTCATTGATATATTAGTCTTATCAAAAGACCAAACCCTTTTCCATAAGGAGATTCTCAAGGTGGAGAAATTCAAGAGGTAAAATTCTCTTTCTTTTTCTTTTAATTTCTTTTAAATTTCTTTTCTTTTCTTATCCACTCCCCGCCTCCACTTTTCTATGTGTAATAATAACACCATTATATTTTATATACTATAATTTTATTATGATAATGGAATAATTTATCTTCAAATATCTTCCCTTTTCCTTTTATTCGAAAAATGAAAATATCATCTGTGGTGTTTCGATTTACCACCACCGGGGAAGATGCATTTTAATTTTTCACTACCACATTCAAGTATGGATTTAAAACCATTATTATGGTTAAATAAGATTATATTATACATATTATAAGTTATATAATGTTCTGGAACCAATATATAAACATGATGTTAAATAAAATGATATAAGCTCAAAATTGTCATAAAAACCGCCCAAATAAATTAAATCATTTTCATTAACATTCAATCTAATAAATCATCCTCATACCATATAACCAACTTAAATATAAGACCAATTATATTTCTATATTTTCATTAATAACATAAAATTTCAATTCTGGATAATAATTCTCATTGTAAATTAACTTTCATACTTATAAATAAGTGAACTTATCATGAAAACAAAGAAAAAAAATGCTCCCAAATGATGAAATTGAATTCTATAAATCATCAAAAAGGCCATAAATGAACTTAATAAAACTATAATAAATAAAATACATGCATATAAGGTTTTTAATTTTTTTAATTAATTAATTTAATTTAATTATCCAGGAAATTAAAGTGAATAAATCATTTAGACATAAGGTAAGGGGATTCTTGAACCCAATTTCCTTTCTTTGGGTTATTCCTCTTTCATGAAAAATTTCTGTATGATGTTCATTTAATAATACTAAAATGTAATTTCATTTTCCTTACCTTTTCATGTTTCAAATATACATGCTTCCAATTTTACTTTATGAAAAATGAAAAGATTTTTCCAAAAGAACTCTTCTTTCTAAAATCACATGTTTTCCTTTTCTTGAGATTGTATCATATTCACTCAAGATTGATGATTCTTATATCAAGTATTTTATTCCATTTTTATTTTGGTAAATAAAAATTTTATTCTTGAATTTATGCTTTCTGAAATTCTCATGAAACTCATTTTCTTTCCATGGGTTATTTTATGACTAAGATTATTATATGTTCCATGTGGCATGCATGATAATGTAAATGTTATCATGTGACAGGTGTGACCATAATTATATATCACTCAAATTCATTGGGTAATGTGATGTATCTCATGAGATAATGTGAAATATGCATGAACACGATAGTATATTTTTTCAAAATTATGATGATGTTATGATTATGTACATATGTTATGTGTGAACATGATGCTAGATTTGTTCACAAATATGTGTGGTAGTTGACCACTAAGTCATCATGTTTGATTTTTAGACATTTCCACATTCCATGACTTTATCTAATGATTCCTCTCATGGCTATTATTATGATCCTTTCCTTTTGTTATGATGATGATTATTATTATTCTCGCCCATGTTATATTGATTCATATTCTAATCTATCCTCTTACTAGGATTTTAGCTCACCCCTTTCACTGATGTATATCCTTAAGTGATTACTTATACTAAGGAGAATGTGAAGGCCACTAAGATGCTAGAGAATAGGGAATTAAATAATTTTTCTGTTTTATTTTGTAAAAGTTGTGTTTAAGCCTAATTTTCCCAAGACACTAAACTTCTTGATCCTGTATTTGTAACACTACTGTGTTGTTTATCTTTAAAATGATGGAATAGTAATGTAATTAAATAAGGTTTGTTATACCTCACCTTAATGTGAGTAAAATCTTATGTAATGGATGGAGCTCTCAGGCAAGTGGAGGTGGTTTAATTTTGGGGCCAAGGAAAAACCAATCCAAGTGATACATGGGAGGATAGGTGGAAAGATGCAACACGAACCAAGTATTGGTTCAAGGTGTTTTTCCCCTAGGTAAGAAGTTAGTTTATCATACTATCAATAACTAACCATTAGAAAAATCATATGATAATATCACTATTATTATTTTATTTCTATAAATTTTCATATTTAATTTCATTTTGGATTTTTTTATCACAAGAATTAATGAATTAACAAGCATACATGATAGAAATAAAATAAATTGGATTATGTACAAACTTTATCTAAGACATGGTTAATCACTTAATTAAATCCATATAATATTAATAAGAAGGTAATAAATATAAAATTGGATATTTACACATAAAATATTAAAATCACCCAACTATATATATTAAGATGGTATAGCCTTAAAATACTTGGGTTGGAATCCAACCATATTTCAAAGTACATGACTAACCTATTTCGGGGTGCTTTAAATTATGAGGGAATTTCTATCTTGATTTTTGGGTTGACTTAACCTAGTTTACATGAAGGGTTGATTGCCTTTGTGAGACTTAGTGAAACTAGTAGAAAAAGTGTTGAGGAAATCCAAAATCAGCATTTTGTAATTGGGGAGTCCACTCAATGGATCAAGGAGGTGTAAGATAAAGTAGTTGGAAATTTACTCCTACCTAAGTAAATTTAAATATCTTTACAAACCTCTGTATGGGTTATGAGAAAGAGAATATGGATCCTTTACACTAAAATATCAAAACAATAGGATATTTAGAAACTATTTTGAGGGATATTATGTTTTGATAAAATAGTAAGAGATTAATAAATTTAATATTTATTATATAATTTTATTAGATAATATACTATAATTTTTCTCTTCTTAATTTTATAAATGGAAAATATGACTTCAACCATATCATTGTGATCCATACTTGAGAAGGATAACCTTCTCACCGATGCTAATTTCCAAGAACAAAAAATATTCTTGTGCACTACTATATGTCATGAAAGGAAATTATAAGTGCTTGAAAACCCCATTCATGAAGCAGGTGGCAAAGAGGCTAGTGGGGAAGAATTATCTCTCTATAAAAAAATATTTGGATGATGCCACATATGTCTAGTGTTTCATGGTATCTTCCATTTTCAATGATCTTATAAAGAAACATGAGGATATGGATACCTATAGCATGATGTCTCACCTTTTTTTATCATTATCAAGAGAAGGTGGGGCAAGAGATATATGAGATATCCAATGCATTTTTCATGTGAAAGCTTATAGAGTTGGAACTATCTAGGCCTCATGTTGTCAAAATGATTGACTACATGGAGTTCTTATACAACTTGAGAATTAAATTCCTTGATGATCTACACATAGATCTCATCCTCACTAACTAAATCCTTTTCTAGTTTTATTGTGAATTACAACATGATTGGTGGTAATAAGATACTTTTGGAACTTCTTAATCTCACTCTACAACTGTAATGAACAATATTTTCGTGATGGTATAGATCATTTTTTTGGGTTAAATTCATTTAAAAGGGTCTTATTATTTTACCCAATGGATTCATGGAGGTCATGAGGGTGTCTGGGGCTTGTTTATAGTTAGGAACCTCAATAATTTGTGAAACAAACTCAGACACATGGTTAGAATAAACCATGAAACACAGTCCTCATGGTCTCTAATAACCATGCGGGGTCAGACAGAGGAGAACTGGGGGCTGTATGGTTTTTTCTGCAAGTGTGAGACACCAGGTGCATGACCATACACAATTGTAGACCTATTTGATAGAGTAAATTCACATGGTTGGTTCACAATTTGGCCAAACATGCGACTAAATCATGTCCCCCTATTTTTAGGGAGAAATGAAACTTTTTTCCTTTCATTAAACTTTAAACCGCTTTTTCTTCTTCCCCTATTCATTTCCAGTGGGTGAGTAGCCCTCTCTCCTCCTATAATTCATCTTCTTCTCCCAAGCATAGAATCATCTTAGCTTAGAGATACAAACTTGACTCATACTTCCATCATAAGTGTAGGACAGAAAGAGGTATTATCTTGAATCTTCTTCTTTCCATTCTAAGCTTATCTTCCAATCTGTTATTATATTTTTTTTGTAAGCTCTATTTCACTATTTTTAGGAAATTAGATTATTTCATTGATTTCTCCCAATATACTTTGAATCTGAGGCCTCCATTTGACGAGGAGTTGTCAATTACTTTAAGGTAGTTAGTCTCACTGTTTTCCCCAAAAGTTATGGAATTTTCATAGTCACATCATTGTGCTACACACCGGACTTTGTTGTATATTTTCCTTAAAAATTATTCATTATAAATTAATTTATGCACTTTTTTATACTCCCAAGGATCTTTTTTTAGTAAATTAGTGGATTTTAACCATATTTATGGACACCCCATGGGTGTGTCAGCATGAAACACCCTTCATATTTAATTGATTAAATTCTAGTAATACCTTATAACTGTTCATCTGGGATTGGAAATGGAATTTACCTTTTTTATATAATTTCTTATTTAACAAAAGTACCACTTAAGTTATTTTACTAACTTATAAATGGAATTTTCCCTTGTAGGTGATTTCCCAATTGACAATGTCACCTTTTAAGTGATTCATTGAGACTTACAAAATGAATTGTCATGTTTTGGTTAATTAAATGGGTTGATTAAATATAATATCTTCTTTCATGATGGTATTTTTTATTAAATTAATTAAATATATTAATTTAAATTGTTTATAAAGGGTTGAAAGTCCACACCGATCATTGCGTGCTTATAAAGTGCTTTAATTGAATTATAATTCCCTTGGTTTTATTTGGGATTCATGAATATAATTAATAAGAGGTGATAGATCATGGATATTTTTATAAATATGATTACATCTTGATATGGAATTTGTTATAAGGGTTAATGGTTATGTTGAGAATAATGATTCATGTTCCCTTACATCAGGTGTTGAGCAAGACGTCTCACACCATTGACACTATTTTGACAGTGGTCATGACAAAACACACCCCATGTTTTGGGTGTTGACATGGAGACTAACCAACCATCTCAAGTGATGAGTCTGAAGTCTCTCATTAATTATGAGATGTGGGGAATGTACCCATTTTCTAGAGCTTCTAGGAAAATTCATACTGGTTATGGATGACTGAGTTACACCCTGGTCCAGTCAGTGCCTAGTATTCCAGGTATATGGCTACTTACATCTGCATCTAATTTGTCCATATAGGTGGATGGAATACACAAATACACTATATATATTATTACCATATATATAATTACTGATCAGACATGCATTCCATCCATCGGCTAAAGCAGGTAGAGCCATCGAGTTTCCTTTAGGAACCTGAGCAGGCTGACACTTATTTATTCAGCATTGTCTATTATTTCATTTATGCCTACACACTATTGTTGTTATGTACACTGCTTGGATTACTTCTAGACACCATTGGTGGTGGCCTACTAGGATTTTACCTCACACCCTACTCAGACCACCTTTGGTACCCGAGTAGATTACTTGTCTACAGGTATGGGTAAGGTTAAGCACCATGCTACATATTCTTGATATGTTTTAATTATACATGGAGCATAGGAGCAGAGGACCAAGAATATGATAGATATTCTAGTGGGGAAGCCTTTTGGGTTTTTAGTTTTTGTATATCATATTGTATATGCCTATCCCTTATTCCCCCTTTTGTATATCAGTATACCATGCATTCTGGTATATGACACTTCTTAGTGGAATTTAGTATTATTATTCAGATTTTTAGTTTTTTACTCTTCTTGTACTTATTTATTATACTTTTTATGTGCTTATGCTATAGTGGGTTACTGGTATAGTAATTAGTGTTTGTTTATATCATGCTTCCATTATTGTATTCTTATCATTGTTATCTATTGTGGCACTCGGATATGAGGGTATAGTATCCTCATTATACCACCTTTATACCCACGCTACTAGTCGACAACCTCTAGCGTATGGGGAGGAATGCTTGAGGCTATGTGACCCACTGGCTTGGGGCCCCAATTGAGTGGACACCAGGTCAAGATATTACAAAGTTGTATTAGATCCTCATTTTTTTATTTATCTTACTATTTGGGTATTAGACAAGATACTATGAGTTAAAGGAATTTAAAAATGACCCTTTTCTTTGATGTAGCTAACTCATGTACATAGGAAATACAAATTACTTGGGATGGGAAATTACAATTATTTTTTTCACCTGTTATAGTTGATACGACTTCACCATTGGGTGACACACTTGTTTTATGGTGTTATTATATTTTTATTATTAAAATGATGATTTATTTTAAAGAGTCCCATTAAAATGTAGGTGTTTCATTATATGAATCGTTATTGGCACAATAGGACTAATATTCCATAAAATTTTTCATGTCGTGTATACTTTCAGCATTCATTTTCCTATTTCATATTATCGGTGCTTTGATTATTGTATGAAATTATGCTTCCTTTCCTTGAAGGTATTAGAAAAAATAATTGACATTTAAAGTGAATGCCTTACCTTAAAGCGTTTTCCTATATATGTTAAAGCATACACCTTAAGTAGTTAATTATGGAACATTGAGCCATGAACCATTGTTCGCATGGGTTGGAATGTGTTATGGTATGGGTTGAGTTGATTCCATAGTTAAATTCATAATTAGTATGGGCCCTTGTGGATTGGAAATGGTGATACTTATAATTTAACCATTTAAACAGATTTAAATATTTGAATGAAAAAAAAATTAGAATGAATATGCCTTTTAAAGTAAGAATAGCCTTCTTATACATGTGAAACAAAGACCTAGACCTGAACGTGAACTTACTCGTGGGTAGTTGGTGTGACTCTTATGTTCTTATGGACTAATATAGTCTTTATATATTACCCAGTCCAAGATTTAGGAGCAGGCAGAGGGGTATGATCTATCTATAGAAAGGTTATGCGGCTATCCTAGTTTTTTACCTACAATACTTTCAATCATTAATATCTCTTCTGAGGCATTATTTTTCCATTATAGTATCATGCCACCATGATTTCCTCTAGTCATATTCCCTGAAGGAGGTGAATACCATGCACCTGAGGTGGAGGGCCTTGAGCCGCTAGTGATTCCTCCTGCAGTGCCTCTTATGACTCCTCTCCCTATTCCTAATATGAGAATTGACTCCCAATTATTAGAGGTATTAATCTATATGTTTCATAATATGCAAGGTGTTGTTTGACCTGCCTCGAAAGAGTTCACTCAAGAGTTCTAGTATCATCATCCTCCCGCCTTTTTAAGGGATGGCAGACCATATGCTACCGAGTCATGGATAAAATCTATTCTTTCTATATTTGGGAATCTGAAGATACCTCCAGAGTAGAGGGTCAAACTAGATACTTATATGTTGCACGATTTTTCCAATTGGTTATGGGATGTTATTACCTAAGCAGATCGGCATAGAGATATTGTTTGGACAGATTTTTAGACTATTTTATATGAATATTTCTTTTCCTAGAATTTGATGGTCGATAGATCTAGAGAATTCATGAACATACACTAGGAAGGTATGTCTATGATAGAATACTATGCTCGTTTTACTGAGTTGTAGCGGTTTGCTCCTACTCTAGCAGGTGATGATCTTATGACCATCGGGCGATTTGAGTATGGGTTGGTATATGACATCCGATCGTTGTTCAATGTATTCAGGTTGACTACCATATTAGAGATATTCAACCAAGCCCGTATTACATAGTGATATTTGAGGAAAGCTGATAGTGTGAGTCTGGGTGGTTTGTCACTTAGATCTATCAGTGTTTCTTCTTCTAGGTGAAAGAAATGTTTTGAGGCTACTCATGGAGGTAGTAGCTTTCAGGATTCTCATGCCGACAGCTTTCTGATATGTCACATGCGCGAGAAGCAGGGACACACGAATCCTTGGGGCTTATGAGATCCTATGGAATGCAAAAGTTGCGGCATTATGGGAAAATCCATCACTTCTGCAAGACTTTTCCATAAATTCCTAGGGATCATGGACCTAATCCTACCCCACATTCTGGATAAGGGCCAGTAGAATCACACCAATCAGGTAGCTGGAATACGACCAACCACTCAGGCAGAGGTGGAGGTCGAGGCATGTAGAGATTCGGTTTTTACCTAATAATAATTTGAAATATTTTTGAATATTATTGATGTTATTAATATATTCATAACATTTTATTTAATCCCTTTACTTATTTTCTATGAAAAGTTCCTAATTTTTTTGAAATATTCATGTTTTAATATTAAATATAATTTTGAGCACTATTTAGATTAACCCATATTTAATTAAGTTTAATTTTTTAATCATGACTTTAACCCTACTGATCCAAATTGTGTTATTCTTGTTTTTTAGGATTTTTCATTGAATTTCAATCATATAATTAGAAGTATTTATTATAAAATTATTAAATTTAAAGGATCATATGGTCCATAAAATAAGGCCAAAAGAATTTGTCGAGAAACTGGACAAGCCATGAAGATATAATTTATGGGCTCAATAAAGAAACCCAAATTTTATGAAACTACTAAATATTTTCTTGATTATACAAAGGAATCATGGATAAAAATTTCTGGTCCCAACTCCACCAAAAAGTTTCCCAAATGGTTCTAGGAATGCCATCCCACCATTCTGTCCAGAAATTAAAACCATCATATAATTATGGACTGTTCTCCTGATATTGACATCCATTCGAGATGAGATTTTGCATTGTGAAATCTAAGATTTAGGTGAACAACTTTTTTGAATAAAGTGTTCGAATTTGAGGTCATATTACTGTTCAAAAACCCATTCGCATTATGGCCTTCTAAAAAGTATGGATTAAAATGGACAGATGCACATTATTTAGTAAAATAGCCATATCTTTGCCTAGAAAATTCCAATGGACTCAAACTTTTGAGGAATGACAGTAAACATCAATATATACAACTTGGAATAGGATCATATCTCATGATTCAGATTTATGGAAGGCAAAATTGGTGAACCATGTGGAGGGGCAGAATTGAAATGCAAATAGTCCAACTCCTTGGGCTATAAATGCATCCCCCTCCTATCCTTGCAAAGGGTTGGATTTTCAGAATATAGGATCATAAATTGGAACTACCAAATCCTTTACAAAGGCTTGGGTGGACCTTACATACTCAATTTTTCACTTTAGATACTCTTCCTCCTCTCTTTGTTTCATGTTCTTTTGTGTTCCTATTTGTAATCATGTAAGTTTGTTTCCATTTCAATTGAGCTTTAATGCATGTTTCTTCTTATTTATCTATTATTCTCATATAAATTTTATTTCATAATATTAATGGTTTTAAAATAGTTTGAATCAATCAAAATAAACCCTTTCTTCTATTGTTTTCTAATTCAATCCAAAGTCCCTATTTAACTTTCTTCACTACTCGTGAGTGTGTTCGGCGCACAACTCTTTTCATATCCCATTATTTTCATTATATTTATAATTCACCACCATAAAAATATTAAAACAAATTAATATCATCTCAATGGATGAGTAAATCAAATATTGAGTTGATTCATAATTTGGGGATATTAATGGATTGAGTGTTTTTCTTGATGAATATTCTTTAAATTAACATTGTGTATGTTGAACTTAAAATGTCATGGATTAATGATATGTTTTGTTTAACATGTGGATTTCATGGATTATTAGAACCATAAATACACTACCATAAACTAGTTTAAATTTATATTAGAACCCTAGTTAATTTAAGGCTTGGATTAAAGCCTTAACACTTGGGTATTCTGATCAAAATTATCTTGTGAAGTGGGTGTTAATTTAATGCAAGATAAAGAAAAGATCAATGATATCATAATCTTAAATCCCCAATAATGAACACATCCTAAAATTTATAAAATTGTTAAATCAATCTAAATCAATCAATCACTTCATTTTAGATCTGTAAACAAACCCCCCATTAAAAAGACAAATCACAAAAACAATCGACTATTAAATTGTATCTTCATTGAGGATTCGACCTGAGTGCCACTATACACATTCACAAAGCACTAGAACCTTGAATGGTCGATAGGGGACAATCAATCTCACTTTAATTATTCCAAATCCATGTGAGGAGACTACGTGTAGTTTCAAGGCCCCAAGTTCTCATAATTAGTTGTATAAAAATATTAAATATATTTTTCATTACGCATGCACAATTAATTAAAGAAAATGGGATAAATTTTAAATGGTTGATTGGATCATAAATCTGAGGCCATACTTGGGTCTAGAATATGGTGTTTACCCTTGGCGCGACATAATATGAGTCAGCGTGGGGAGTTCAGAACCCTTGCTCACTGGCAGAGTGATTTAATTGAATTAATAAATTAATAAATTAATTTATTTCAATTCTTCCAAAAACCTAATTTGAGAGAATAAATTATAATTTTTTAGAAATCCTCTAATTATTGTGTTTTCTAATGGAGCCTCTCCCATCTTCTCCTCTCCTCCCCTTTGGCGAACGAAGAACAGAGACAGATCACTAGTTCTAGATGGATCAAAGCATAGCGGATCTTCCTCCTTCGTCAGCAAAAACGTTCTACATCAATAGAGAGTAATTGAATCTAGGTAGGACTCATTCTTGGTGTTATTTCACCCTGAATTAAATATTTGATCATGTTGTTAATTTAATCTTCAACCTGTTCCCCTTGTTTTCAAACTCCGCATACACCTACATACCATATTTATATTTTTTATCATGTGTTCTTACCCTAGTTCCATATTATCAATCACCAACCAAAAATGCTTATTTTATGATGTCTAAACTCTTTTTTTATGGTACCTTTCCCCCTTTTATTCATTTCTTTTGTCACCATTCCTTCCCCGTGGATTTCAGTTCGACGATTATCAGGCGACCTGAGCTCGATTGGGCGCCCATAATGAAACGGATTCATACCGATTTTGTCAAATAATGATGGAAATGTGAGCGAGGCATAGATTTGAAAATGGAATGATTTGAGGATGAACAATATGAAGGTTTCACCTATGTTCAATGAATATTTAATATTCAGTGGTGATTAGAAGAATTAACAAAACCCTCATTCATTCTGGTGACTGATTTTCGATGAACGGTAGTCAGAGAGCATGATTGAAGGCCAGATTCGGTGATTTTAGAGTGTTTCCAAGTGATTATGACCACATAGAAGGCATATTCAAAGCATGGGTAAAGATTCGGAGAATATTTGGATTTTTGGAGAAATCACTGACTACACACTATGTTCAATGAAGAACACGCGGCGTGTAGCCCCCCTCAGCAGTGGTTCTAGGGTTTGGGAAAAGGTAAGGACAACAGGGTATGTACTTCCCTTGACACACCGTGTACTACCTTCCCGTGTGAGGAGACCCATGTGAAGAAACACATGGCCATGTGTCAAGAACACAGACATGGCTTGGTCACACAGACAACATCCTGTGTGGACCAACACACCTTATACTAGATTACATGGACACGGAGTCCGAGTACACGAACACGACCAGCAAACATGGCCCGGTCCCTGGATCGGCAGAACACGATGTGTATTCCACCCACACAACATGTTACCCTATATTTGATGGAACCCATGTCCGGAAAAAGACACCGCCAAGCAACGAAGAGGGGCCACACGCCGTGTGTCAACCTCACGTGCCATGTATTTCTTAATCTCAACTGAGCGATATTTAAACCTTTGTATCTTCTTTATTTGAACTCAGATTTCAGATTTCTAGATTCTTATCCTAAGTGTTTTTTTAATGTAGAATGTGATCATTCCCTCGAAGGTAGATTTCAAGATACAATGTGAATGTCTCAGGTTACATTCCCTAAGACAATACTCGATGACAGTAATGTCTTGACGTTTCCTAGTAATGTGGTGTGGATTGACTTTGCTCAGTATTATGACATGAATTTACTTTACCTAGTAGCATGGCATGGGTTGAATTTTACTAGTAGCGTGGCATGGCTTGACTTTTCCCAGTAGTGTGGTGTGGCTTGAATTTTCCCAGTAGTGTGGCATGGATTGACTTTTCCCAATAGAGTGGAATGGATTGAATTTTCCCAGTAGAGTGGTGTGGCTTGACTTTTCCCCGTGGCGTGGCATGGTTTGACATACCTAAGGACTCATGAGGAAGAGGGGAACTTTCCCCACTGATATGAATCCTTGTGATGTGACCCAAAACCATGTGGGCGAGTCAGTTCCAACAAAATTGAATAGTATCAAGGTGTGGTGATTATATCCCCTCTGACTTATGCCTCCGAGGCAGATGCGATGAGATGCGGGGCATCACAGATGGTTTTTACCTTAGAACGGATAGAAACTCACTTTCTTAGGCTGATCTGTGTGATGGATATCCCCTTACTCCCTCATTTGGGTTTCTTTGACTGAGCATATATATATACATCTTGTTACTTTACCCACTCCTTGGATCTTGGTTACTATCCTTCCAAGGTAGAAAAAGACGCACGGGGTATGCCACATGATTTACGTGTTTTGCTTCTTATGGTTGGATGAGTCCACTCTCCTTCTATAAGAATCAGAGACTCAAGGATGAGTTCATCTCCCCACCGTTTTGAGCTTCTTGGGTCTATATGAGTCTACTTTCACTCTCTTGTTGGGTTGAGTTGTACTCTTTTTATTCTCTCTTACTATACATAGTTCTGTTTACTGCTTATTTTCAGTTGAATCTCTTACTGCTCCCCATATTTCCTTTTTGGTGTGTTCTACTGGGTATGTATATACTCACCCATGCATGGTCTTTTCCAAACACAATTCATGTCTTTTATATATGATAGAAAGGTCGATCATGACTACAGAGGATTATAGGGATACAACATGTGTGGACCATGTATGGTGTTTATGGTTGGGATTCAGGAGTTGGGCTCTCTCAGTAGACTCTCTTTTCCAATTATATTTTAGGTTGGGATTGGTTTATGGTTTGGGTGTGTGTTTTCCATTTTTATTTTAGTATTTACTACCATAGTTTTGTACTATATAGAGTGTCATGCATGTTTACTTTACCTTATAGTAGTTTTATCTTTTTTACTTTTCATCTGCATATCTACATTGATTGGTTGTGTGTGGATGTGTATAGATTCTTAAGAAAAGTTATCCCTAAGTTATTTGTTCCTTTGGTGCTTTTCACCAACACCTTGCCTATGGAGGCGGGCTTGGGGTAGTTGCGGCTCGAGCCTTTACTTGGGTCGGGTCATGACAAGGCAGAGGTAGTGAAATTCATGATTCTCAGCACCAGCAAAGAAAGCTTGCTCAGGGCAGTCAGGAAGTGACTCATGGTCATGGTATAGACTGGTTACATTAAATCCAACCAATTCCATAGGAGTAGAGCACCATACCTTCTATAGTTTGAAGTATTATTCTATTAGCCTCCACATTATTGTCTTCTTTATTTGACATAGGCATCTCTCACTAGTTTATATTTTAGGAACTCATGGAGAGTCAGGGCCTTGTGATTGAACACTTATATGGAGTTATTACACTTAATACCTTGTTAGTTATAGGATAAATGAGTGTTCACCATTGTAAGGATTGTACCCTTGAGATAGCTAGATACCTCTTCATATAGAATCTTTTCATCCTTGACATGACGGGATTTGATTTAATCATCGAGATAGACTGGTTACTTCCTTATCGATACCATATAGACTTATATCATTAGAGAGTGATGTTTACATAACCATAGAGTGGTATACATATGCATAAGGGAGAATGGGATTAGCAAGCTATGTGATCAGGACCCGAGCAGTAGAGGTTGGTTAGTGTGACATCTCATATTGACAATCTAAAATTAGCTACATTGTTCTGCAATATATATTTATTATCATGGAAACACTTGAATGAGATTTTAATATTATCATACAATCTATAAATTCTAGATTATATATTTATATTTAGAAAGATTATAGTAAGAGTCAAGTACCAAGATAGGAGACAAGTACAAGGATAATTTATTTATCATTACTATTGTCAAGGTATTTTAAAGAAAAGGATATGTCTCAGATCCTAAATTCTATGGATTATGTTCTATTCAAACAAAATATAATTTTTTACTTGAATTTTAGAAAACCATTTTTTTAGAGTATAGAATATCTCTCATGTAAAAAATAATAAATATATATAAAAAAATATAAGCACTTGTATACTACTCTATTTTTTAGGAAAAAGAAGAAGAATTTTTATATTCTACAGTTATGAAACAACATTCATCTATGCTATAATTTAGAAGAATATCCTCAGGCTTTATTATTTTATTATCATTTCTATAGGATATTTATACATTTTTTCATTGGAAGATTAAAGTTGTGTGTTTCACCAATAATCACTCAATTTTTATATCTTTCATTCTAAAGTTTCCTTTTAAAAGAACCTGAATGATTTTGTTTGTAAAGCCTAACCGGATCCAGGTTGAAAGCTCTTGTTCTTTTGTAACAAGTTTTGACTAATTTCACTCAACCATGAAGTCCCTGTAAAAAGTATTGGTCTTATTAAAATCACTAAACTCATGGAGAATAGGGTTGGTGGAGTGGACAAGGGGACTTCTATTCCCCGAACCACTATAAATCTATATGCCTGTTTCTTTTCCTACTACTTTTATTTTCTGCTACTTCTTGTGATCAGGAAAGAATACAAAATTATTCATAAGCTAAAGAGGGTGGTTTTTTAAGTGAATAAAATTGTAATAACTCAATCTACCCCCGCCCTCTCGAGACTTTTCAAAACCTTACAAGACAACAAAATTTATTTTTCCTAAACCTAGAATTCAACGAGATATATTTGAAAGATTATAATTGTATTTACTTTTATATAAATACAAACCTCTCCATATCATTAATTTCACTCCTAATATCATTAGTATGTCCCTACCACTATTATTCACTCATTAATCCCTTTGTATAATCTCTCAAACTCTTAAAAATCACTCCTCTAAATTTAGGAAGTGATACTTAAGGTAAGAAATTATCTTCCTATCCCTTTTTATCCAAGTACTTCCTTTGTATTTGTTCCTCTAATTTCAAAGTTATTATATTATTATGAACTAATGATCATTTCATTACTATAAAATTTTTGTTCTTTCAATGTGGTCTTTCTATTCTCTATCATTAATCTCATTCCATAATCCACTTAGTATACTCATTATGCTACTGAAACCATCCTTTGATTTTCCATACCTCCCTTTTTTATGTTATAAATACCCAAACATATTTTTATTCAATTATATTCATATATATATAAATATATGTAATCATACTTCATTTTTTGGGTATTTAGATGTCTGAAACCCATATTCACTTATCATGGGTTAAAAATTATAAATTTTTTAAATATTTAGACACTTATGTACTCAATGATTTTATATAAAACCTATTCTTTATTCTTTATTCTTTATAGGTTACTGGTGAAATCATTTATTATGATATATAATCTATGTCAAAAACACGAATTAAGACATATAAAGGGTTTGATTTTATAGTTCTCCAATGAACTCGGTAAATAATTAATATCTAAATATGATAGGTTTATAATACCATAAGAATAACCTTGGTAATATGTTTTACAACACCTTTGTAAAGAACCTTGGTGATATGCTTCTGAATGTATCATTTTTATGACATAGCCAAATTTACATGTTATATACCATATACTTATTATTATTATCTCATTTTATTCCTTATGTTTTACCCATGATGATTTATTATGTTTTATTTCCTTTTTTATCCCTTACTTGGATTTATGATCACCCTTTTCTACTGATGTAGGTCCCTAGGAAATCATTTGCAGTAAAGTGAACTAGTATGAAATATAAAGGTTTCTTTCAAGAGGAATAAATAAATCTTTTTTTATGATTTATTTATGTACTTCATGTATTATGTACCTAGCTTTCAAGATAATAAACCATGAAATATCTTTCAAAGTGATTAATATAATATTTTGTTAATAAAATATATTAAAAATCATGTATGGTAAATGAATTTTTCTATAGTTGTTATCAATGTAAAGGTTTAGTTATTTGTTGAAATTAGGACTACAAAACATTATTAATAACCCTATGGAAAAGTCTAAATATTGAAAAAACATCAAAATTTTAGTGAAGTTTATACTGTGTGGTTTCATATCAATGATATCCTTGTCTAGATACTAAAAGTGTATTTGATTCTATCACAAATACACTTAAAGGAAATAACCCCAAAAGGTTTGGTTAGTTAATAACCAAATATTTACCCTAGGCATGAGTAGCAGGTCATACCGCATTCCTATATTTACACTCTCATGGGATATACTTTTGTTAATTACATTTTTTTTACAAAACATTATAGAGGATATATAGATAATGTAAAGATCAAAGTATAACATCCAAAAGTATGATATTAGAAAATATTAGGATTAAAATTTCTTTTAGAATTATTATTATAAGATTTAAAACAGTAACAAATTTCTCACTTTTCTTTCCTTATTCTAGAAAAATGGAAGAAAATAAACGGACACGTGTAAATAACAGATGAAATGGGAAATGTAATGACGGTCTTCCTAATATGATGGAAGTTGGAGTTAAAAACTTCATGATGATGATGAAACAGTTATCTTGGGTCATGAATAACAACCTAAACCTTGTAGATCATCAGACTTCACTAAGGAAAGAACAAATAGAAATAGAATGTTTTATGTGTCAATGACCATGTATTTTTAGTAGAACCTATTATCCACTAATTATATAAAAATGGATCAATATTGTAAAAAATATATATTTTATACTCCATTTCTCTGAGAAATAGAGAGTTTCGATGGAAGTATATAACTTAGAGGGAGAAGCATATTAGTGGTGGAAACTGATTAAGAACATGAATCCAAAGGATACGGTGGAAGTTATGAATTGGTAAGAATTAAAAAAAATTCAATAAGTATTTTACTCATAACCTTTGAATTAGAATGGAAAGGGAGTTTCTTGAATTGAAATAAAGGGAAAATGAATCGATGGGGGGGGGGTTATGAGGTGAAATTTACAAGGCTTGTGTGATACACATCAAGATTTTTCATTGATTATGATGGGAATATTGATCAATTATTTGGAATTCTAAGACCACATCTATAAAAATATCTCAAAATCCAAGAATTTGGTAGTTATGAGGAGATAATTTAGTGATCTATCAAAGTGGAAATAGAGTTTGGAGATGCACAGTGGCCTCATAGACTAAATTATAAGAATATAAGGATGGATTCAAATTTTATAAAGATTTTCTACCATGAAAGGGAAGGTAATAAACAAAAACTACCCATGTAAAATAAGTGTGGGAATAATAATTTGATGAATTGTATATAAGGAGGTGGAAAGTGTTATGATTTTGGAAGAGATAGTCATTTAGTTCAAAACAATCATGGATATATAAAGCCTCAAAATTTGAATAAAAATGAAATTGTGAATACGGTGTAAGTATAGCTTATAGTATAATTCTTTAAGTGTGGCGACCATGGATATTTTTCTAAACAATGTCTCAATTATAATATAAGGATAGAAACCTACATCAACCCCAGAAGAGGCCAAGGGAGAAAGTTTGTTCTTTTGCAATCATGAAGGATGAAGTCAAGGCTATGAATGATGTTGTGGTAGGTACACTAATTATACCCTCATATATAGCTAGTACATTGTTTTATTATCATTCTAGGAATTATTTATTTCATTCTTTCTTTCAAAGATCATCAAATCAAACCTCAAAACACAAGTGGTAGAGTTATCAATTAAAAATATAAAAGGAACTATTCAAACATCAAGAATATATAGATATTACCCTATTAACTTTTGTGAGTTAAATATCTCTAAAAAAATATTATTAATTACAATGGTGGAATTTGACCTAATACTAGGTATTCATTGGCTATCAAATTTTAATGCCAAGATCAACTGTAGAAGTAAATTTCAGTTTTCTTCAAGGGAAAACCTAAAATTATCTTCAATGGAGAGATATCCCAGTTTGATTCTTATAAAGGACCACCACCTATTACCTTAATTATGAAAATCATTAGTGAATAAGAGGGTTAAATTGAATGTATAAAGTTCATAAATGTACCAATTTTTTTAGAAATACATTGATTTATTTACTAAAGAATTACCAAGATCTATACTAAAAAGAGAGGTAGAGTTCTCAATTGAACTTGTACCTAGATCCAAGACAATATTGAATACCACATATTAAATATAATATGTTGATTTAGAATTACTAAAGAATAAACTTCAAGATCTTTAGGATAAGGGTAATATTTATCTGAGCGTATATCCTTGGGGAACAATTGTTCTCTTTGGAATAAAGAAGGATAGTTCAATACCACTATGCATTGAGTATATAGAAATTAATGGGATAATAGTGAAGAGGAAATACCCTCTTATAAGTATTGATGATTTATTCAATCAGCTTAATGGGGTTCAATTATTCTTCAAGATTGACCTCTGATCATGGTATCAATAGATGAGGGTGAATATAGAAGATATTCTAAAGACTACCTTTAAAATAAGATATGAACACTATGAGTTTGTTGTTATATCCTTTGTATTGACTAATGATACTTCCATATTTATTTATTTTATAAATATAGTCTTTAGTTACAAAAATTGGAATCTAAAAATTTCATGTTATGCACTTTCCCATAGAACCCATGATGTGATAATCAATAGAACAATACAAGTCAAGTTTGAGTAGAAACATATCCCCATGTTCGAAGAAGAAGAAAATTGGATCTTTATGTGGCATATGATTTATCAAATATTTAGGGATTTATATTCCTCAAAAATGTTTTCCATTCCAATGACATGGTGGTGAGAACCACCCTTCAAGATTAGGTTACAGATTTCACCAATTTGTAATAAAAAGGGTGTTGAAACCATCAAATCCATTTTTGAGGGTCTTACTGACACTTTTTGGTATCAGAAAACATCTTTATAGGGTGTATAAACCATATATATTGTTTTATTTCTATTTATAGGCATATATTTAACTTCTCATGAAGACCAATCATACTTACAGGTCAAAAGTTCTGGTTGTCAGAATTTGGGCATTTTTTATAAAGAAGTTTGAGTTTGTGTGAAGGTTTTTTGCCCAACTCCTTCACTTGTCTTGTGCACATAGGTCACTAACACAAATCCTTCTCCAATATTTTGTATATATGTCACTTTCCCATATCACATACCTAGGTCCTTGGGATTTCCTATAAATAGACCATGCCTGTCTTTAATTTAGTGGATGAACAAAATCATCAAGGACAAATGTGAGAGATTTACTCACCCTACCTAGTTTACCTTACTAGGAAGAACCATAATGTATCACCCTTGATATAGAGAGTCTGCATTTTTTTCCTTACTATGGAGAACATTCAAGGCTCACACTCATTAGGGTGAGTACCCTTGTTCACTCTTTCTAGGGAGAAGTAACATGGCTCCCCATCACTAGGGTAAGGCCCCCTGTTCTCCCATACTAGGGAGAACTACCTTGCATTTCACTCAATGGGGTGAATCCCCCTATTTTCTCTCACTAGGGTGACCCATATTACAAGATTACTTATATAGAGAGACTCCATATCTATTTATCCCTATGCTAGAGAGATTCTTCACCACTTTCTCTACTCTATAATAGGAAAAATCTCCATCATTTACCTAGGTCCTTCACCTAGGTACCACTATTAGGGTCAACTATATTCACCCAAGTCACACACCTAAGTTATTTTATTAGGTAGATTCCTCATGATATCCCTAATTGGGGCTAATAACCCTCATGATAGCCCTCACTTGGGTTGAAAACCATCACTTTCCCTCACATGGACTAAACACCATCATGCTAACTCTCATTGGGGACAAGAACCTATGATATCCCTAAATATGGAGAAGAACCTATTCTAAGACCTAACTAAGGTTAAGAACCTTATTGATCCAATACTTGGGATCTAATTCACCAAGGTCACACATCTGGGAACCAATTCACCCAGGTCTCACACCTAGGCACCAATTCAACTAGGTCTCACACCTAGGAACCAATTCACCAAGGCATCACACCCAAGATCCCATATTTACCATATACCATGAGTTGAGATACTCCTATTGGTTTCTATATACATGTATATTAGAGGTACTCCTCAATTTTTTCCTCATACACCTCGAGTCGATATACTTCTCTTGGTGTCCCAAAATGTCTAGAGTAGAGATAATTTTCTTAGCACCATAAAATACTGTCATCGAGTCCATTTGTAGGGTAAACCATATATGTACCTCTTACTTAGGTATAATTCCCAACCCCATTCACATGGAACTCATACTAGGTGTAATTCCTAAACTTTCATGCCTTCACCTGAGTCACTCCCCATCTCGGGAATCTAAGTGAAGCTCAAGTGTAAGTCCTACTCAGTCTCCTGTTGTTGACCCTTTTATGGAATAGGAATCTTATATGGGTCTCCTACTAAGTGTATTCCCAAATCCTTTTTTTCTAAACCTAATTCACTTCCCAAGTCAAGAATCTAATGGCATCTCATGTGTAAGACCCACTTAGCCTCATATTTTCAACCCTTTTATGGTACATAAATCTTACATGGGTCTCCTCCTAGGTGTAATCACTAAAATCTTGCATTTACTTAAGCCACTTATTTGTACAGGTATCACATAAGGGTGGAATCAATGCATAAGAACCATCTAATCCCCTATTATTCACTCCAACACAATGCGACTGATCTTCTATCTCTTTTTTCCATATCAATCATGCCTCACATGGGCTTAGAGGTTTATTTGATCGTTCCATTAACATGATTGGGACAAACTATAGGAATCACCTACAAATATAAGCTCCATGAAATTAAACTACCTATTATATGTCGTTACCGCACAATGTTAAACTACATGGATCAACCCTCATATATGACCTTAAACTATGTCACTCAAACTATGTGGGATTTGATTCCTTCTCTTTTAGGATACATAGGATTCCTCTTTGAAGTTCAATCCAACATTCCAAATCATACATATTCTATTATATATAGAGAATAAGATGATCCATTAAATCTTGATTCATGATACTTCTCTTGGTTTCTTTATAATTTAATCTAAAATTATAATCTTGGATTATTTATTTACCTTGAGTTGAGATGCTCCTCTTGGATCTCATATATGGGCCACCTATATGGTGTAACCCCCAAACTAAGCTAGTGATCTCTGATGTGATGAGAATAGGACCTCCTTATGCTGATGATTATAAATAGAATCATCATTCTTAGTTGAAAAGCTAGAAATGACTTTGGTGATGATCCAAAGATGATCAATACCTTCTTCTATTTAGTTACCAGTAGACATGACAAAGCAGAAAGGGCCACTCATTCATAACTCTCACGCCAACCATTTTTAGGAACCTTTCACCTAGTATTCCTTACCACATGATGCTAAAATATATGGATTGGTCCTTTTTACATGACCTTAAAAGGTATTATGTTTCCCACTAAGTAGAACCAAACTACATGGACTTTTTTTTCTATTCTCACAGGATACATGGGACACCTCTTTGGGGTCTAATCCCTACTCCACAATACTAACCACCTCCCTGGATGACGATAAACTCATGAGTTCCCAAAAATGTATCTATGAATATTAGAATCACTATTAAAAAGATCAAGATAGATAAACTATAATACAAATAGATGCTTAAATATCCACATGGATTCAATCCTATCATTGGCATAGGGGTAACTAATAATTCACTAGGATTTGGAAATGATTTATGGACATATCTTAAATCTATAATAAAATCATAGAGTAGGGAGAAAATCCTCCTAATAGGGTCGGATGATCTCGACCTCCCATCCACTCAACCAACACACATTTTTAAGTTTCACTTGTAAGAAACCCCAATCACTACCTACCTTTGAAAAGAATGACCAGAATGACAATCTCATTGAACCATCACGGATGTGGGACCCATTATAACTTCCTTCATAAATAACTACCTTTATAATTTTTTCTTGGTCTTTACTGATGATATTCATATATATTCAAAAATTCATGTAGAAAATTAAGAGCATCTAAGGGTCATATTAAAAAAACATAATAAAGCTATTTTTTGGAAAATTTATAAAATGCGATTTGTGGCTACAACAAGTCACATTATTAGGTCACATTGTAACCAGTGAAAGAATCTAAGTTGATCCAAAAAAAATAAAAAGGTGTTATAGGAGTGGCCTCATCCTATAACAGTGAATTAGATTCATAGTTTCATTGGATTAGTATGATACTATATAAGTTTTGTTAAAAAAATTCATGGATTTCTAATCCACTAATAAAGTATACTTGAAATGGGGTTAAGTTTATCTTGAAAAAAGAGTGTGAATAAAGTTTCCAATAAATGAATAATAGGTTGGTTAGTGAATTTTTGCTAAATTTACCTACTAATAGGGAAGGATTTTTCATTTATAGTGATGTATCCTTGAAAGGACTTGGATGTGTACACGTGAAAAATGACAAGTTGATTTCTTATATATCTCGATAGTTAAATTATAATGAATATAATTATTCTCCCAATGATTTGGAGTTATCTACAATAATATTTATATTAAATATATGAAAAAACTATCATTATGGGGAGAAGTGTGATATATATACTGACCACCAGATTCTAAAGTATATATTCATACAAAAGGAACTAAAAATGAGACAAAAGACATGGTTGGATATTCTTAAGGGCTATGATTGTTTTATTTGTTATCACCCTGAAAAAGAAAACAAATTGATTGATACATTTACTAGGAAAGACCTCATAATTCTTATAATGATAAGGATTAAATGATATATATTGATAAAGGACTTATTAAGGATAGATATGGAATCTATAAGGGAAGGGAAATCATAATTCCTATCTAAAATGATTTCCTAACCGTAATTACTGGAGAAGATTAAGAAAGCAAAAAGAGTGATGATAAGATACAAAATAAGGTAGAAACTATGAAAAATGGGAAGTTTACTTAGTTAAATGTCAATCAAGAGGGAGTACTAAGGTTGGTACAAATCTATATATCTTATATATTAAAAAGTTAAAGAAATATCTTATGGATGATTCTTGCATATATGTGTTCTCTATAAATCCTAGAAGCACCAAAATGTATAATAATTTTTGATTTCATTATTGGTTGGATAACAATAAAAGAGAGATTTTTTATTATATTGTAATATTTTTGGTGTGTCAATAAGTAAGGTTGAGAAAAAACTACCCAAATTAGTGTTCTAAACACTAACCATACTTATATGGAAGTGAGACAACATCACTATGTAATTTTTTACTATCCTTCCTAAGATATACAAGGGAAACAATTCCATATAGAAAATCATTGATAGATTACCAAATTCTTCCTAGTTTATTGCTACATGTGATGAATTTTCCCTTGATCACCTTGATCATTAATATTTTTAATAATTAGTGAGAGTTATAGGGTACCACTATCCATTGTTTCCAAACATGATCCAATATTTTCTTCTAACTTCTAAAGGAGCCTCCAAAAGTCTTCAATACCAAAGTAAATCAAATAATATCCTATCATGCTCAAAATTATGGCCGGTATAAGAGGACTGTTCAAACATTCGAATACATGTTAAGGGATATCTAATTTTATTTCCAAGTGATTCGGGATCAACATATTCTCATTGAATACTAATTTTTTTCCAAAATATCTTCTGTACTTTAGGTTTTTATGATCACAAATACCGTTCAAATTTAACTGATGGTTTTTTTATAAGTGTGTTCATAAGGTTTTATCTTGTTTTAGGTGTTTCAGCTATTAAATGATTCAAATCTAAAATTCTGAAAACTTTAATGGAAAATTTCCGATGTTTGGAAAAATTAGATACATGAAGTATTTGGCTACTTGGAGAAATGGATATATGAGCATTTAGCAATGTAAATCACCTGCATGAAATATTCATCCACATAAATCTGCTACATCTTGAAAAGGGTGATGTGGAAACTGCCTATGTTGATCAATTGGCTACATGAGCAATCAGAAATATAGATCATTAGGTTACATGAATCAGTTACATTGAGTAATCGGCTATATGAATCGGATACATAGTGAAATAGGCTACGTGGTTCCAATCAGCTACGTTAGTTTTGGATTTGTGAAGTAAGAAAGGCTATGTGAATCAATTTGGATGTGTGAGAAAATTCATCTATATGGAAAAAATAGTTATATTAATAAAATCAATTATGTGAATAAGGCCTATGTGAATTTTTTTACAAAGATAATTTATCTATATGGATAAAAACGGATACATGGATCAAATTGACTATGTGGATTCAAATGAATAAATCATTTATGTGATGATCTATAATCAACTAAGTCATATTGTAACCTATATTTATAACCATTGAAGCACCTGAGTGAGCTTTTAATACTATTGTTTAATATTTAAATGTTGGATTACCTTATGGTGAATAAAATTATAATAAGGAACATGTATTGAGAAAGGAATCAATAAGGATAATATATAGGTCTTTACTGTTTCAAAGGTATTTCTAAGAAAAGTATATGTGCAATTAAATTAAGAGCCACATATTTTATGGAAAATAGTTTTATGGTTAAAATAGAAGTCCCGCATTGTTTTTAGAAAATAGTGAAGTTCTGAAGAACATGTTGATAAGAACAGAAGTTCCTGCTTAAGATTATAATAACTCTATCCCTCTCACTCAAAGCTATTTAGTATTGCTCTGTTTTATTCGAGATAAAGTAAAAGCTTCACAATCTTTAGCTATGGGATATAGATCATCTTTTCTGTGTTCAAAAGAATCTCCTCAAGCTATATTTTCTTTTTATCATATCTCTTGGAGATTTATTATTTCTATTATTTGTATTTTACAACTATAACTTTCATCTGTAAACACTCTTTTTATCATCTCTTTTGTTGTAAAGGTTCCTAGTAAAATAACCTTGAAGGATTTTGTGTGTAAATTTTTTATAGATCCTGGTTTAAAATACTATGTTATTATAACAAGAATCACCTGCTTTTACTCACTCGTATAGTCCATGGAAAAAGGATTGTAAGCCCCCAAAAAAAGGACTAGTTCAGTGAAAATCATTAAACTCTTGGAGTTGAGCATTAGGGGAGTGGAATAAGCTATTTTTATTCCATAAACCACTATAAATCTATGTGTATGGTTATTATCTTTTTTATTTTATTTATACTACTACTTTTGTTTAAGAAAAAATTTAAAGTGAGTCATATCTAAAAGAGGGTGGATTTCTGAGAAAATAAAATTTCAAGAACTTAATTCACCCACCTATTGAGCCTATATACAGTCTATATTTGAAAAAAATAGGTATTAAAGGTTCTATATTATGATTTCTTAGCTAAAAATGTTAGTATAAATATCATATTCTAATATGGATGTTATGGTTGACAATAGAGAAGGTATGACTATGGTAAGATCACCATACATTAATGGTGAGAATTGTGGTTGTTGGAAGGTGTGGATTAACATTTATATGAAAAACCATAGTCTAAATATCTATCTCAAAGTCACGAATCCTTATGAAATTCTAGTAACTAAACCAAAAACTTAGGATGTTGATGACAAATCTAATTATGATCTAAAATCTAATGAAATGAATGTGATAATATGTTGTGTAGGTCCAAATGATTTCAATTGGGTTTCTCAATGTCAAATATACCATGAAAAATGTAATATTATTTCAATAGCTTATAAAGACATAGATAATGTATTATCAGTAAAATAAAATACTTCCAAGTTGAAGTTTGATACCTTCAGAATGTTATAAGGTAAAATAATCACACAACTGAAATGGAGAATTTCTGAAATTGATAATTATGTTCTTGGTTTAGGATAATCTACTACAGATCCAGATCAATCCTGAAAACTTATAATAATCCTACCACTAAGATGGAGTTTAATTTTATCTACTATTAGAAAATCTAAAAAGGTTAAGAACTTCAAAATAAAAAATCATATTTGAACTTTAGTGATATATGAGGTATATATGAAAGTTGAATCTAGATATAATAGATTGGTTAAGAAGGATAATACTAATCTAAAAGTCTCAACTTCAAAAGATGAAAATAAATGAAAATCAATTCAAATAGATGAGTCATCTAATGAAGATAATTCAAGAAGTTCTTTTTAATATATTGATCTTGCTCACTTTTTGAGTAAGTTAAAAAAATTATATAATAAGAGAATATGTTTTAAGAAACCCTTAAACAAGTATAAGAAGTTTCATGGTAATTCCAAATAAGTGAGATTCTATGAATGAAAAAATATTGGACACATAAAACCAGAGTGTCCATAACTAAATGGAAATGAAAATTTACATAAAAATTTATTCCATAAAGTTGGATACAAAAAAATCCAAGAAGTCTATGAAATCCACATAAAGTGCTTATGAATATTCTAGTGATACCATATATTCAAGATTATAAGTTGAACATTTAATTCAAAATTCCAACATGTGCTTTATGGCACATTCAAATGAGGTACCTTCATATTATTCTTCTGAGCATGAGTCTGAATCTGAATATTTAATTTTCTCATATGAAGAATTAAATGAAAATCATACTATTTTGGAATCTAAGTATAAATCCTTAAAAATGGAAAACAAATCTCTTGAAAATCCAATAATGATATGGAAATTAAAAAGGAGTAATTAAATAAACAAATTTCATATTTAAAAACCAAGTTTCAAATTTATGTCGCATCATGTATTAAACATAGAAATAAGATTGAAAATTTGTAAAAATATTTTCAAGACTTCAAAAAAATTTCATGTATTTTTAAAAAAGGTGAAAAATATTTAAATAAAATCGTTGGAAATAAAAAACTTATAAAAATAAGTTCGTTATAGGAAGCCAATGTGAAAAAAACAAAATTTTATAAAAACTATTTTTTTCCTAGTTATAAGAGTAAGAAAATCTCTAAAATTACTTACTTTCATTATGGAGAGTTAGGTAACTATGAAAATAGTTTTATTTTTGAAAACCCGCAATTTTTTTTATTCAAACAAGACTTTCTTTCAATAAGTTTTTCAAAATTCAATGCTGTATTTTCTAAACATCACAAACATATTTGGCTTCTAAAATATTTAGTTGATAACATTTATGGACCCAAGAAAATATGGGTACCAAAATAATATCTTGTTTGATTTTTCTTTGTAGGGAAAAAGTTCTAAGATCATCAATGAAAAATGGTATATGGATAATGGATTCTCAAGAAATATTAGTGAATATTTCTATAACTTCCACTGCTCATCAAAAGTTTATGGAGGATATATCCCTTTTTGGTAAAAATGCTAAAGGAAAAATTATGTGATTTTTATTAGTTGATAATACAAGTTCAGTCTTCATCAAAAAAGTTATTTTTTTGTAAGTATTAATAAATAATCTCATAAGTATTTCTAAACTTTGTGATGAAGGTTATTTTATTGATTTTTTAAAATAATGCATGTTAAAGTTTTAAAGATAAAATTTTTTTATTTAAAGAACCTAGAACATAGAATGTATATACTCTAGATCTTAATTCTTTGCTTAGAAAAAAATTGAACTGTTTAAATGATAAAATAAATGAATCTTGGATTTTTCATAGAATATTGGAAAATTGTGATTTCTATTATTTGAGAAAATTTTAAAAAATTATTTTAATTTTAGATTTACCTTAACTTAAATTGAATAAATAGAAACTATGTGATGAATTTCAAATGGGAAAGAGACAAAAACCATATTTTAAACTAATGAAAGAGGTTTCTATTTCTAGACCACTATAAATTATTCCTATGGATTTGTTTGGACCATCTTTAATTGAAATCCTGAGAGGAAAATATTTTATTTATGTATTAGTTCATGATTTTTATATATTTACTTAGGTTTTATTTTTAAGAGTTAAAAGTGAAGACTGTTATATCTTTAAAAAAATTTCAAGTTGGTTAAAAAAGAGAAAGATTCCAAAATTATTGCTTTAACAAGTGACCGTGGAGGATAATTTTAAAACCATAAGTTCAATTATTATTGTTCAAAACATGGTGTCAAACATAATTTTTCTTCCCCTAGGACACCACAATGGAATGTTGTTGTTGATAAGAGTAATAGGACTTTTTAATAATTTTCTATAACAATGTTATGTGAACATAACCTTCCTACTCATTTTTGGGCTAAAGGTGTAAATATAGTATGTCATGTCGTAAAATGTGTTCTAATAAGACTTATTTTAAAGAAATCACCATATGAGATATTGAATAATATAGATCCAAAATTTGGATACTTTAAAGTGTTTTGATGCAAATTTTATATTCTAAATACCAAGGATAATCTTGATAAATTTGATACAAATGATGATAAAGTAATCTTCCTTATCTATTCTACTACTTCCAAGGAATATAGAGTTTTCAATAAAAGTTCAAAGATTATTAAAGAATCAACTAATGTGAAATTTGATTAAAGTGATCCTTTTGATCACAAAATGACTCAAATTTATGAGATAATTAATTCTTTTAAGGACATGATAACTAAACCTCTCTTTGAAAGTAAAAAAAGGATGTTGAATTGAAACTTTATTTTCTAGAACCAAATCCTATAAGGTTGGATACTAGTGAACCAAAAAGTATTCTACCTAGAAAACATAAAACCTTAAAGAATCATCCCTTATAACCAGTCATAGGAAGCTTAGATAAAGGGAATAAGACTAGAAGGAATGTAGGAACCCTTGCAGATTTTTCAACCTTTTTATCTCAACTAGAACCTAGGACTATAGAAGAATACTTATTATATGAGAGTTAGGTTGTATAAATTCAAGGGAAATTAAACCATATCGAGAGGAATAAAGTTTTGGGATTATTTGATAGACTGTATGACTATCCTTTTATAGGAAAAAAATACGTTTTTAGGAATAAATAGGATGATCATGGTATCATCACTAGGTATAAGTCTAGACTAGTTTCAGAAGGATATAATCAAGAATGAGATGTAGATTATGAAGAGTCCTTTTCATATATAACTAGGTTAGAATATATTTTTATTCTCCTAACTTATTAATCACATGTTAATTTATAATTATATTAAATGGATGTAAAATCTCCTTTTCTAAATGGTTTTTTATAGGGGAAGTTTATATTGAATAACCTCTTGGTTTTGAAAATCTTCACTTTCCAAATTTAGTTTTTAAACATTCCAAAGATCTTTATGGACTTAATAAAGAACCTAAAACTTGGTATGAATGTTTAAGTTCTTTTATTTTATCAAAGGGGTTTTCATTTGGTAAGGAATATCCTACTTTGTTTAAGAAAACTTTATCTTAAAATATTTTTTCGGTCTAGATATATGTTGATGATATGATTTTTGGTTCTATAAATAAAAAATTTTGTAATGAATTTAAAAAACTCATGAAAAAATAACTTTAAATAAGATTTATGGGTGAGTTAGATTATTTTCTAGGAATTAGGATTTATCAAAAATAATTTGAGAATTTTCTAAATTAAATAAAATACATTCATGAATTACTTAAAATATTTGGAATCAAAATTAGTAAAGTGCATGCAACTCCTATGAGTTATAATGAAAATCTTGAGTTGGATAAAGTTGGGAAACCAGTCGATAATAAGCTTTATGGAGGAATAATTGGAAGACAATTGTATTTGATAGGTAGTAGACCAGATATTATGTTTGAATTATGTCTTTTTTCTATATTTAAATAAAATCATAATGAGTGTAATTTAAAACATTCTTAAAGAATATTTAGATATTTAGAAGGAATAATTTTATTATCCTTTATTTTTCCAAATCTAATTTTAATTTAACTTCATATTCAGATGCCTAATTTGGTGGTTGTATACTAGGTAGCAAGAGTAACTCAGGAACATTCCATTTTATAGGTAAATACCTTGTATCCTGGTCTAGTAAGAAATAACACTATGTTTCATAATCTACTAATAAAGCAGAATATATTAATATTAGTGGTTTTGTGAACAAGTATTGTGGATGAAACACACTTTAATAACACTACGTTTCATAAGACATCATTTCATGATAAATCGCGCTCAAATAGGTGATATTACTCTTAATTTTATCTCTACTGAGAATCAGTTAGTAGTTATTTTTACTCAATCCCTTTCATGTGAACGTTTTGATTTTATCAAAATATAATTGGTTTTATTATAATTTAAATGAATTTAATTTATCTTATTTCTTTGAATTTTAATTTTAATTTTATTTCTTAATGAAGTTTTTTCTAATTCTATATGGAAATTAATTTAGTTTATCATGTTTATATATTTTAAATATTGTGGGTTTTTAAAAAAATGACATCTTATAGTTTTTTTAGTTTAGTTATTATTCGTCAGAATTGACCCAAAACATTTTGGGTACATATGAATTTTTTGATTTCAGTCTGTGACCTAAAACACGATCATCCCATGACCCTTTTTCCATTTTCATATATACCATCTCCTATAAGCAAAACCATCTCCCTAAACCTATCAATCTTCTCTCAACCTCCAACTGACCTGTCTGTTATGGGAAAATCTAAGTGCGTAGATGAAGGAAGCTTTATTTCTTTTAATAAATTAGGAAGAAGTACACTGTGTAGAGTTCTTGTTGGGAAGGTAGTCAACTTGAGCTAGTTTAAGTTGACTGAAATTCTACTGAATAAGTGATTCAATTTAAAAGGTGGGAGTTTGTGTTTAATGAGAAGAAATTAGGTTTTATGTTTAAATTAGAGGTAAATGAATTTATGAGGAATGAAAAGTTCTGGTTCAATCAAATAGAGTATGTTATCTCTTTGAACTTTAATGGTAATGTTGTTCTTTTTTTCTATTGATTTGGTTGAAATTATTCATTTTCCCCATAAAGGGGAGTTTAATTTTAGTCAAAATTTTATTGGAGCAAGCTCAGTTGGACTAACAGACTTATTCATGTTCTTATTTAGAACCTCTTCCTTTGAGAAGAGACCTGTAAAGGACATAGAACCTAATTGGAAGGTTCTATACAAGTTTTTTAATATGAAAAAATCCTAGAGAGATAGAGAGATAAAGAAATTTCTATTTTAGGATATGTATGTTCTATACATGATATTAAATAAACTAAATCTCATCCTTCCAAGGTACATGATGAATTTTATGCATTATTATTACAAGTTAAAAGGTAATTTGAATTATTATAATTATGGTAGGTTGATCTCCCTTATTTTAAAGAAGAATGAAGTTACTTTGATTGGGGGAGAGGTAGTAAAATTACACAAAAGTAATACATTTTTTATTGTGTTGCTAAATATTATTGGTTACTTTTGGGATTATGTTTCATGTTCCTTGAAACCTATTAGTCAGGAAAATATAGATTAGGGGGATCCATCCTAAACTAAACTACCTAGATATGAATCACCTATTGAGATGGTGTCTACTAGGGAAGTAAAAGAGACAATGGATACCAAATCAGAACCTAAGTTTCCATTATTAAGACCTGAATATATCATCCCATACTAGATTCCACTTAACAGTTCCCTAATACAGTGTCCCATAAGATATTAATCGCACCTCCTTGAATCCCAGAGGCTGCCGAGTAGCAGTGAGGGACTAGGGCATGTTTTTGGGGATACTATACCCTCATTGATTAGAATGGAGCACAACAATATATATAAGTTATAAGAAAAAACAAAAGTAGACTCTATATGACCAGACGAGTAACCCATCATAGCGGAAGTAGAGATAAAAAATAGATAGCTATGGAAATAATTATAAATAAACCAGTAAATAAAATAGAACATGTAGAGAAGAATAAATAATAGATTTCAATGATTAATATGTTATAAAAATGAATATGAAAGGGGAGGGGGATACAGGAATATACCACATGTTAACAAAACCTATTAAAATTCCAAAACTGCTACAACTAGAATCACGAGAATAGGCTCGGTACTCTTCCCCCATAGTCCATCCTAGTTCAATAAATCAATTATCGGAAGTTGATCGTTTCCCTTTATCTATTCATGCAACCGTAAAGTCTACTTGGGTAACAAATGTGGCTTGAGTAGGGTGTGAGATTAAATCCCATTTGGCCACCACCAATGGGGAATAGATCAAACCATCTCATTCAATATAAAATAAATAGTGTGCAATAATTAATAAATGAAAGACATAAATAAATAATTAAATAAACTATATTGGGTTCTAATAGGACACCCATTCAATTCTACCTGCTTCGGCCTAAGATAGTGAGTATAAACCAAGAAATACTTCAAAGTTAAAGTGAATGATATAATGTGTAATAAGATTGAATTTTCCCAATCTTTTGGTTGGTCTTGGCGGACACGACCCTATATTTTTCTAATTTCAACTGTTCATTTCTTATTTGAAAACATCCACTTACTTTTTAGTCTAGTTAAACATATTTATAATTATAGGGAGTAACCCTGAGTTTGTATATGGAAATTATAAAATAACTCCATGTATCTCTTTAGGGGATCAATATAAAACTGATTTTGAAGGTTTTCATCCAAGGTGACCAATAATAAAGTCCCAAGTGTTACTCCAGACATGGTTTGAAGATAGTATGAACTAACCTCTGAGTATATCCCTAGAATCGAACGTAGGGACCCAAGTCTCACTCGTAGAAAGGTACAACCATCATGCCATTGAGCCCATCCATAGGGTATCATCTAGGGAACTAGAGTCACTTATCTATAGAAAAAAATAGATAATACACAGTGATCCCATCCTAGAAATAGCTAGTGTCACCCGTGGTGTGTTTACAAACCATTAACAAAATCTAACTAGAAGGCACGAGAATCCCATCCAATGGTTCCTTAATTTGGAACCCATTTTATTTCCCTCAACAATTAGGTAAATGAATTTAATAATGAAATAAATATATAACATTTATAATAAAAAGTTCCATTTCATTTAATTCAAGAATTTATATCATAATAGGAATATTGGTCAATGAATTTTCATTGGGTGATCCATTTATGTCATAAGGCATAAGTATTATGGCATAATCTCATGGACAACTCAATTTTTTAACTTAAAACATTAACTTGATGAATTAATTGTAAGGAAACACACCTCAGGGGGTATTTATCAAATTTTGGACAAGGGAAAATTAGACTCAAATGTGGAGCACACTCCCCTTTTTTGAGATTTGAATCTCTGTAAAAAAGTAAAATAAATATGTCATGTTATCTTTTTCCTTTTTTATGATGGAATGTTTAAATTATTTATTTTTATTGTTTTATTTATAGTAATTACCGACTGTTTCTGTTCCTCCTATTTTTTTCATTTTTTAATAAAAAAACTCTATCAGTCGATTTTTTTGTCTTGTTCGCTTACCTTTCCAAATAAAATCATATGTTTTTATTTTTTCCCTTTAGTGGGAGATTGGATATAGTCATAAGAAGAATGCTTGGTATAAAGAACTTACTTATTGGGGTAATGGTAAAGTAATGGTTAGAATGAAACATTCTTCACTTTTTTTTCAAACAAAAAATAACGGATTCTGGAATGAATTTTAATAAAGGTGAGGCTTTAAATTTAATTAAATTAATAAATTAGAGGCGATGATATAGTGGTTGGACTCACAACACAATGAAACAAATTATAAAGTGTAGTGAAATGAGGGGAAAGAACCTATACCATCTACCTTACCCTCATAGAGATTCACTCATCCAGCAACATCCTTTTATTCAATAAATAATGGAAGATATCAAAGAAAACATAAAATTCCCTAAAAATGGGGGGAAATGAGCTTGCACCGAGATAGAGACACCGAGAGGAATAGGAACTTGAAATGGAAGGGAGAGAATTATAGTTCCTACCTCTAGTTTCTTGATGGATTCTACGATGAGAAAAATAGAGTCTGTATGAAGTAGTTATCTCAAAACCTAAAAGAGGAGGAGGAGATGCTTCGAACATAGAGACTATGGTCAGTCCACTAGAGAAAGATGAAGGAAGAATAATTGTTGAATTCAAAAATTCATTAAGGTAAAACCCATTAATTCACCCACACAGGTAGGGTTGCATATTTTGGATGCACGGTTGGCCAAATAATACGCCAATTGTGCACCAAGTTCTACTCCAAGGGGCACCCTACATGAGCTAGGCTCATGGTTACAGTAACCGTGCACAGATCATGAAAAAACACTATGCCTCAGGGGTCAGAAATCATGCACAATTATACGCCTAGGGTTGCATGAATTCAGAAAAACCATGTGATCCCCAACACCACACTTCCTCAAGCCACATAATTAGGGAAACCGTGCGGGCTGGGCTACACAGTTTTTACTAACCATCTAAATAAGTCTTCCCCTTTCAATTTTGGGGTTCTGGGATCCGAATGAGCCCCAATAACCCTTGAGACCTCCTTGACTCCCTTGGGAAAAATTATTTGGGCCAACAAAGGAATTTAAACTAAAAAAATGGTCCATACCTTGAAGAAAATTTGGGACGTTACAATAATGTTGAAGAGGTAGCTCATAGATTATATGTTAAATTTGATGTAGTGGGTCAGTGTGATGAGCTAGTTGTTGAGATAAATGTTTGTGCTCCTGAAGAAATTCCAATTGTAATTGTGCCTAGTGTTTTAAATGTTAAAGGAAGAGATGAACCAAAGGTGGAGCATCAGTCAGTGGATCCAATTCTTACTTGTTCTCTTGCTGATGGAGATTGAGTTGGTGATGTCGTTATGGAAACTATTGAACATTATTATCTACCACTTACATCATCATCACCACCTATTGTTAATGAGGAAGCACCCTTGGTTAGTAAGAGTTCAGAAAGTACTGAAATTCAATATTTTTTCTATTTCTATTCTAGCTGAGTTTAATAATCTTCAAGAATATTATAACAAGATGAAATAGGAGTTTAAATATTATAAGTATGATATTAGAGAACTAAATGAGTCCTCTGTTTCCAATGATGATTTTTAGAATTTGTTTGGGTTAATGGACACTCATACAGTGCTAATTAATAATTTCTAATTAGTTCCTTCTATACAACAAGCTTTTTCTGGTGTAAGTTCAAAATATCTTGATGACATGAAAGATCTTGTAAGAGGTATGAAAAATGTATGCCCTACCAAGTAAAAATTTAATGAACTTAGTGTTATGGTTGAATATCAAAGAGACTCCCCCCATAATATTCTAATGGTAATATCAGACATGTCTCAAAATGACCTTGATAAGATTAAGTCTTTTAGGATATAAATAAAGGAAACCTTTTACACTTTACGAAGTGTTTCATTAAGACGTTTTAAATTCATTAAAACACTTCTACCCTCTACAACTTTATCCTAAAAACCTTCAGTTGTTCCTGATTTTCATTGTGGAGCTAATCAGTTACTCTCTAAATTGAATGATGTATCCTTGTAGATTCAATCCTTAATGTATGATATGTCCACACCAGGGATGATTTAAGAGTTAAATAGAGACTTATGGGTGCATTCCATGACACCAAAGAAGTAGTTAAGAATATTAGTGTAGGAACATATGTGTATTTAAATTAAAACAAGGTTTATTTTGATCATTCTGTTGGTGAGAAGTTTAAGGAGATCTAAGATGTCTCTAAGGATACTCAAGGTATGGTTTTTTGATCTCTTGGGATAGTATATAAAAACCATCAGCGGCTATTAAACTTGTTGAACAAGGTCTATGATGAAGTTAAAGGGTTGTATTTAGACTCTTTGAAGGAGGAATATAGTGTAGAATCTACAGAATTTCCAATTGTACTAATTTTAATTACAAGGAATTGGTTTTTTATAGACCTCTAATTCTTGTCCCTCCTGTTCCAATTTCTCCTATTCCTTCTATGGAACTTTTCCACATTCCTACTTCACCTGTTGTTATTAGTGATATAACTATAAAATATTCTATTAGTGTTGTTAAGGAAGCATTCAAAAGTTTGATATAGAATGCAGAAAGCATGGATAGAAATATTTAGTTTGTAAATGGTATAATGATCAGTATATAGAGTTTTATGGACTGGATTCCAAAGAATATTTTAGTGAAAATTCCATCCTGTCTAACTTTTGCTAACAATGATCCTTTTCTTAATTCTCCTATGGTTATTCCTCCTCATCATTTTTATTCTATTCTGTTCGATTATTTTAGAGGACTTATAAAAACGGATTAGGAATAGTTGGGAAAATTCGTAGGATATATTTCATGATTATCCTAGAATTCTGTAATTTTTATGTCATCATAAGGATAGAAATGTGTGTTGATTCCTTGTTTAATCTAACAGGTAGAATGAATCTAGGTCATGATCCAATGAATACCCATAGAGGTGAGAGATATAAAATAGATGATACTTTTGATTCCTACAAGATTTATAAGAAAGAAAAATCTAAGGTTGATATAGTCTTACTTGCTAAACATTCTAAGGAAGGAACCTCATCCTATGATTCTCTAATGAAATTACCATTTATGACTACTAGCACTTGTGATTTTAATATAGCTCAAGGTCATATTGAAAACATTCATTTCCTACCTTCCCAGATACCTACACCCAAACCACCTTCTTAGTTTAACCTTATTCACAAACCTGATTCTTTTTACTAATATATTGTTTTTGTTTTTTTATTGAGTGGATAAATGTTTGTATGTATTTATAATCAATGAACTACTTATTTATTAATTTATTATTTTTTCTTAGTGATTTTTTTCATTTATTGTTTTTAAACTCGTTATTTTTTTAATTGAATTATATTCTTGTCCTAATTCCACATTCAGTTTTATCTATATTATTGAATAGTTCAATACTCTAAGTGTTGCATTAACTGTGTTTTTATTATCTTTACCCTTCCTTTTTAATGACATAAATTGGGGGAGAATTTAGAAACATTTACCCTAAGGTTAATCAAAGGGGGAAATTACTCAATTAATACAAAGGGGGGAACTATATGACTAAGGGGGAGAAATAAAAAAATTAAAATAAATATATATGTTATATGGTTTTTTGAAAAATCCTATTAAACCTTTTAAAATTTTAATGTTTACTATCTTGTAGTTTTTGTGATCATCAAAAATGGGGAGATTATTGGACTACTAATGTTATTACAACATATCCCATGTACTTTAGGTTTTAATGAGCTCAAATACCCTTCATATTTGACTGATGGTTTTTTATAAGTGTGTTCATCATGTTTTATCTTGTTTTAAGTGTTTTGGATGTTAAAAGATTTAAATCTACAACTTTGGGAAATTTTACTGAAAATTTACTATGTTTGAAAAATTGGCTATGTGAAACATTTGGATGCATGGAGAAATGGATATGTGAGCATATGGATATGTAAATCACCTATGTGAATAATTCACCTGCATAAATCAGCTACGTCAGGGAAATGGCTATGTGGAAATTGCATACGTCAATTAATCAGCTACGTAAGAAATTGACTATGTATATCATTCGGTTACATGAATCAGTTACATGAATTAATCAACTATGTGAATTAGATACATTATGAAATAGGCTACATGGTTCCAATAGGATATTTCATTTTTGTCTATATGAAGTAAAAAATCCTATGTGAATCATAATGGATACATGAGAAAATTTGGTTGCATGGAAAAATTGGCTGTATGAAGAACATTGGCTATGTAAATAAGGCCTATGTGAATTCAGCTATATAGAAAATTTGACTACATGGATCAAAATAGCTACATGGATCAAATAAACTACATGAATTCAAATGAAAAAACAGGATATATAATGATCTGCAATTAGCTACATCATTCTACACCCGATATTTATTTACATCGAAGAACTTAAGTGATATTTTCATACTATCATGCAATATTTAAATGTTGGATTACCAATTTGTTGTAAAACCAGTTATAATAAGAAGCATGCATTGATAAAGGAAACAACGACAAGGATAATTTAGTTTTCTTTACTGTTGTCGATGTATTTTCAAGAAAAGGACGTGTGTTTAAATTGAGAATTGTAGATTTTATAAAAAATAGTTACTTAGTTAAAATATAAATCCTTAATGATTTTTGAATATAATGAAGTTGTTATAACATATTGAGAAGAACATAAACGCTAGATTAAGATTATAAGAACTCTCTCTCTCTCTCTCGCTTACAGCTCTTGAGTGGTTCTCTATTTTATCCAAGAAGATAAGAAGCTTCACAATCTACCGTTGTGTGATATGGATGATATTTGTTTTTTTAGAAGAAACTCCTTGAGTTGCATTCTCTTTTTATCATCTCTCATGGAGATTTATTATTTATATCACTTCTATTTTACAACTGTGATCTATATCTGTAAAAACTATGTTTATCATCTCTTTTTTTATAAAGGTTCTTAGTAAAGGAACCTTGAAGGTTTTTGTTTGTAAAGCCATGTTTAGAGCCTAGTTGAAATATTTAACGCTATTATAACAAGTATTATATTCTAGAACTCATTCATTCAGTCCTTGGAAAAAGGACTAGAAGTCACAGATAAATGGACTGATCTAGTAAAAAACACCAATCTCTTGGAGTTGAGAGTCGGTGGAGTGCACTATCAGATTTTTGTTCCTCAAACCATTATAATTATTTTTTTTTATTTTCTTAATACTTTTATTTTCATTGTTTCTTGTATTTAATAAAAGACAAGAAGTGCATTGTATCTAAAAGATGGTGGTTTTATGAGCAAAGAAAATTTCAATAACTCAATTAAACCACCTCTTGAGTATTTATATAGTCTATCTTTGACAACATATTCCACTTGTTGAATTCTCCTTAACAACAGTCTTAACATGAGTATTCAGATGGATCCTTATAAAGCACTTTATGGGTAGTAGTTTAGAACTCAAAAATGTTGGTATAATGTTGGAGAAGGAAAACTATCATTACCATACATTATGAAGACAATAAATAGAAGATAAAAGTGATCCAAAAACATATCAAGGATGATCATAGTTGACAAATGATTTATAATGAAAATAGAAATAAGGACATATAATTTCATGTCTATGATCATGTATTCCTTAAAAAATCACCATGGACAGGTTCCATGAGGTTTTTAAATAAGTGTAAATTTATTTTAAGGTACATTATACCATTTTATATTCTATAGTGTATTAGAGGAGTTTCTTATTGGTTACCACTAGATCCAAATATTTCCAATGTCTATGATATCTTCAAGGTGTCCCTATTAAGAAGGTATATTTCATACCCAATAAAAATTATAAACACAAATGGTGTGGAATTGGAACTTGACCTATCATTTGAAGAAGAACTGATCCATATTATTGATGAAAGGGAACAAGTGTTGACGAACAAGACAACCCAACTCATGAATGTCATGTGGAGAAATCAAAATTTTGAAAATGTAAATAGGGATACTGAAAAATAAATTAAGGATAAATACCCCCATTTATTTTTGAGGAAGGGCATACATTTTTAGGAAAAAAATTCTTAAGTGGTAGCCTAAATTTTCTTTATCTTATTAGTAAAAGAGCCTAGTTTTCACAATGACCATTTTATTATGAATCCCATAGAAATAATTTTATATAAGAACATTACATGTCATGAAATAATATTAACTATAAAAACTAATAATATAACATATAGATAAATGATAATGAATAATGTACGCACTAAGGGAAACTCCTTAGGCCCAAATTCTCCCATGAAGATCACTCCTTCCATGATGATTGTAAAAATAAAATAAAGTGTTTAGAATATTATATACATTATCAAGGGAATTTTATAACATTTTTAAGAAAAGTAGTGAATATTAAGGTATGATAATGGTAGAGTGTATATAGGGTGTAATGGTAAATGTCACCATTAGGATTTGATTATTACTTAACTGTTATAATGTGACCATTAAATAACCGTTAGAATAGTAATAATGTCCAATAGACTAGAAAAACAATATTTTAAAATTAAATTCAAAACAATTATTATTATATTTTAAGTATATTTTTATATTACATATACTCTTTATGAACCAATACATTTGATATTATAGAATTCAAAAACCCTTAAAGTGAATAAATAATGTGTTTCCCTTAAAAAATTGTAGGAAATAAGTAATTTTTATTTAAAACAATTATTTATTATACTTAAGAATTTATGGTCAAAAAATAAACAATATATTTGAAATAAAAACATTGAAATTTGGATATGATGAAATTTTGATAATTTTCTAAAAAACATTAGTTTTCAATCATTTGTAAAAATATAGTTTTGTGTTTTCAATATATTTTATGGCTTTATAAATATGTAATAATGATTTTATTATTAATAAAACTTAATGAAAAAAAAATTAATTTATTTTATTAATGTAATGTTTTTAATGGATTTAAATGACTTTTCAAGACAATAAGAAACATTCCAAAATCTAAAGTTGAAATTAGTATTTTAAAAACATTATTTTGTGGAAAAATTATTTTCCCATGACATAAGTAAAATAAAAAAATATTTTTTTGTTTATCAAACTCAAAAATGTAAAAAAACCTTCTTTATTTCATAAACCATGATCGAAAACCATGGGTTTCCAAGGGAAATTTATTTTCTATAACCTTTAATTCAAAAGGATTTCTTTGAAAAAAACAATTCTCCTCACTTTTCTTTAAATAACAACTTATACAACCCATTAATTTCACTCCTAATATAATTATCACATCCCTCTATCTCTTATTCACCCATTAATCCCTTTTTTTAATCTCTCAATATCTCAAGGAATCACTTCCCTTGTGTATGAAGCGATACTTAAGGAATGGGATTCTCTTCCTCTACCTTTTTATCCAAGTACTTCCTTTTTAGTTAGTCCTATAATTTCAAATTTATTATGTTATCATTAACTTATGAACAATAAATTATTGTCCAAATTTTCTTTAATAAATTTGAGACTTATATTCTCTCTCATTAATCCCTTTATATAAACCACATTGTATACCTTTTATGCTACTAAAATCATCCTTTGATATTCCATGCCTCACATTTTATGTTATTAATACTCAAATATATTTTTATTTAAGTTTATTGATATATATTTAATTATAATTCATTTATTTTGGATTTTTAGGTAAAAAACCTATATTCTTTTCTTGTGGGTTAAAAATGATGAAAACTTCAAGCCTTTAAACACATATGTACTCAATTATTTTATATCAAACTCATTATTTATACTTCACATGTTATAAAATAAAACATTCATCGTGATATATTATCTATGTGAAATATGTGAATTAATACATTTAAAGGGTAGGCCCTAATAGTTCTCCAATTATTTGGGTAAAGAATTAATCTTTAGAGATGACATGTTTATGATACCATGGTGAATAATCTTAGTAATATGTTTTATGGAACCTTGGGGATAAACCATGGTGATATGTTTTGAATGTCTCATTTTTATTTTGTAGTCACATTTCCTTTTTATTAATTATATACTTATTATTATTCTCTCATTTTATGCCTCGTTTTTTATCCATGGTGATCTCACATGTTCCATTTCATTTTTTATCCCTTACTAGGCTTTATTCTCACCCTTTTTATATGGATGTATGTCCACAAGAAATCATGTGTAGTGAGGTGAAATAGGATGGAACAATAAATGATTCTTTCAAGATCATTAAATAAAGTGTATTTTTATGTTTTCCTTATGTACTTAATGTATTATGTACCTAGTTTCAAAGAAACTATACCTAAAAATATCCTTCAAAGTTATTAATGTAATATTTTGTTAAGGACTTATATTAAAAATCATGTATGAAAAAGGTGGGTCACCATAAATTACATGGGATAGGGGAGCGGCGTAATGTGGAAATTATAATGGTTATTTTTTAAATTTATCTTTCATTTCAGTTAATTTAATATCCAATATTAAAGATACTGTAAAAATACTTTTTAAATTGGTAATTTTTATCATTGATGTGAGATATATTGATAAATTAATTTTTGACATCAATAATTTTAAAAACTATCATGAAAACTATTTTAAAAAATATTTTTGACATTATTTATTTTAATAAGTGGCATTAAAAATAATAACATTAAAAGTTTCTGTTTTGGTTATTTAATAATTTTTGTTAAAGATAATTTTTTCATATCGTTTTTTTAATCACTTATGTGGAAAACACTAGTATCAATGTTTTTTCATCGATTATTAAATAAATGACATGAAAAATATTTTTTAATTTAGTTTTTAAATAATTGATGTAAAAAATATGATGCTAATTTTTTTTAATAGTGATTATTTTTATGAGATGGGGTATATATGAATTTTCAAGAATGATTTTATGGAATTAGACTTTTATTATTTGGTTTTGAGGCTTCATGGAAGTTATGGTAATCTATCCAAAAATATATATATATAATGTTCTAATAATCATGATTTCAATAATATTAGTACCATTGGTTATTATCTCTCTCTGACTAATGGATACCCCTAGTCATGATTTTTTTCTAACTAGTTGGTATTGTTAGTGTTTGTTCCCAAAAGTCAGTCAAGTTATATTCGACTAGGGATATTTTGGATCATGTAATATATATAGATGACAATATTTTATCATTCATTTTTATTTATTGTATAGAATATGAGAAATGATACAATAATAACTCCTTTAGAATATATTTCTTACTATGTTATACTTTATTGATGATGATCATATTGGGTTGTGATGATATGTTAAGATCAGTATGAGTGGGATCACTTATATAGAAATATAATTGATTAATAATGGGATATAAGTTAGTAAACTTGTATTTGGATTAACCCTCTTAAATTAAACCACATATATTTTCATATACATGCCATTTTTGTTATATAATTAAAATTTATTTATGGATCCTTTAACTTGAATTTTACAAATAGGCTCCCTGCTTGTGAGGTTTCATAATTCAATACCTATCTAAAATCATTTGAGATTTTGGATTAATATAAGGTAATTGAAAATAATGTTAATAAATATGAAATATTTTTATTAAACAAGATATGTTTTGTCTATAACACCCTGGGATTTTATGATATATTTCTTTATAAATAAATTTTATTTCTTTGATAGCTTTCTTTACACGCAACACCAAGTTTAAATGAACCGTGATGTACAATTGAAATATTATTATTTATTAATATATTTATCACCTATACATTGGACTGGAGGGTATGAATAGAAATATATAAATTATGAAAAATTTATGGTTTACACATGTATAAAATTAATTCATTGGTTATCAATTTATTATAAATAAAACTAAAAAATATTTAAAAGTTGAAGAGATGTTTTTATGAAAAAACTATTGTTATGTGTGGAAAGTGATTTTATATTAATAAGTTAAATTAATCACTATTGGGGAATGATTTTAATAAAATTTATATATTATATATTCAATCAAAATTTATGGTATTCATCTAATGTTTTTTCTAAGAATGGGATAAAAATAAATCTAATTTTATGCTTAAAAATAGATTTTTCTAAAAAATGGGTTTTGACGCATTTTTCACACTTATTTTAAAATGAATTTATGAAACTTATATAAATATAATCTTGAAATTTTTATCTCAAATTTGGAATTTTGAAATTAAAATTTGGTAAATTGGTTCCTCTTATTTATTTCAATATGAATAGTGACCTTGGTAAAATTTTGTTACGATAGTAAGAATAAAATGCATAAAACAGGACTAAATATTTGTGTAAGGCATTAAAATTCCTTTAACACTTGAATTTATCTTACTAGATTAGTGGATTTATAATATTACAATCTAAGTCTATAAAATATGCCCACCTGGTGCTATTTTTCTTTGATTATGTCCTTTATATTATTTTAAGAAAAGGATAAATATGAAATGTCACTCTCTTGACTTTAATATATCTAAAATTTTAAATAAGGATAAAAAGAGTACAAGTTAAATTATAAATGATAATTTTAAATATTAATTAATATTTTTCATCATGGTGTTTTATTTATAATTTTTAGTGATAAAATTCTCACGCAACACCAATACAGTTTTTTATTCAATTGATAGAAAAATAAATAAATTATTTTAAAAATATTAAAAGTAATAAAATTTGTATAAATTATTGTGTTAAATAAATTTAATATACAAATATATGATATTATGAGTTTTTAACAGTTTATATTTAAATTTTTTGATTGCCATGTTTTATTTAATTTCAAATTAAATGAAGTGTCACAATGACATTAATTATATTTTATGTTAAATAATATTTTATAAAATAATTTAAAATTAATAAAATATTGAAGGAGGAAAATTATAATAATAAATGGTTTAAAATTTCATCCCTTGTAAATTTATGTGCTAATAATTACCTTATAAGTAAAATTATAACCCTTTAATATTAAAATCATCATTACCAAAATTAAAATTAAAATTGGTTAACCAAGGGGTTAAACCAAAATATAAGATTTAAAATGACACCAAAATATATCTAAATTTCATTGTATTATGATATTTCAACATTAGAGTTTTTTTATTTTAATATATATCCATTTGGATATATTTTTCTTTAGAATTAATTAATTATATTTTAATCTTTTTTGTAATTCCAAGTGTGTTGTTTCCCTCCCTTATAAAAGGACACCACTTCTCTATTTTATTTACACCAATATAATAAAAATAGCTTTAAAAACACTATATAATTATATTATAAACTTATCTATCCATAAATTAGTGTTTTTGTTCTTCTTAAAAAATCATTCAAAGGGTCATTGAGAAAGGATCTAAATGAGGTCTCCTGAAGAAGAGGTAATCATCTTACCCAGCCTCTTTCAATTTATTTCTTATTTTACCTTATATAAAAATATGGTATTAATTATAAAATAATAAATTTAGTATCTTAAATATAATTAAAATTTATATTCATTATTAAAACACCATTATACATCCTCTTTTCAATTAAATGGGAAGTGAAAGTATCACTTGTGTGTATATGTGAACTACAACCTCCATGTAGAAATACAATACATTTTTCATCGCCATCTTTAATAGATAGGTTTAATTATAGGTTTAATTTTTATAAATGATTTTTATGAAATTATTATGATTCTAGAATTATAATATCATATCTAACTTTAACCATCCAATCCGTAGGAATATGATAACGTCGTTCGTGCGTACGTGTGGAATACCACCTCCACAAAGCGATGTGTTTCATTTTTCATTTATGATTTAAATGGATGGTAATAATTATGGATTTAATGATTATATATTATATATATAATATAAATATTATTATTTAAAGGTGATTTATTATTTACTATTCTTTTATTCCATCCGTTGAAAAGTGAAAATAACGTTCATGCATACGCATGGCCAACCATCTCCATGAATGGTGTAATTCATTTTTCTATATATACTTTTAATGGATTATTATAAATATGTATATAATTAATATATATGATATTTATATCATAAATAACATTCTATAGATAATGGAACCATGATAAATGTATAAGGATCAGAATAACCGAATAGAAATTCTCATGAAAAATGAAACATTTAACACTTAGAAATGACAATTTTAATAAGGAATTATTAATAAATGGGTATTGAAAGGTTATAAGTGGATAATGTATGATATTATAATTATTTAAATAAATATTTTATATAATTATAATAAATTTAAATTTATTATATGGGAATTTATAATGCCTTTGAAGCAAGTCAAACTTGTGGTAAGGGATTTTTGTCTCACTTTTACTTATGTGAGATACATGTCATATAAATGTTCATATAATTTTCTCTCTTTCATGAGGTTTTGATTTGAATGTTACAAAAGTGGTAAGGGATTTATGTTTCAATCTCATTTTAATCATGATTTTTTATGATTTAATTTTCATTGGATGAAATTTTATGATCCATTCTAGATAAATCCATTTTAGTTACTTATCCTATGGTTATTACTTGACAATACACATTTTCATCTCTTTAAGTACCTCAGAGACTAAAAGAATGTTTTTTAAGGGAAAATGACTTAATTTATCCATTCAGTCAAAAATCCATTTTATTCTAAGTCAATGTTTTCTAAAAATGATTATAAGAATTTATTTACTATTATACTATGATTATTTATAGAAATTTTTACCATGTATAAATTTTTTAAAAACATTAATGGTTTAATATTCTTATTGTTTTCCAAATAAGGTTCTTTTGAATTTTTTCCAAAAATGTGAAAGGAATATTTTTCATAACATATGTGGAATAAAAACAATTTATCATCATTATGAACACTCAAACATTCCTTTACAAATTTCCAAGGTTCTTTTTAAATAAAACGTTTTCCTTAATATTATGGAACTTTTTTTATTTTAAAAAAGTGATTTCAAAGTAAAAAGGGTATTTTTATTAAGGAATTTTATAATACTCATTTAAATGAATTTTCCATCTAAGATAACATAATTTGATATTAAAAAGGATTTACTATGGATATGAACCCATAATACCATATTTATTCTTTTTTGGATGGTTTATGGTTATGATGATGAAATATCGATGAAACTCATATTCTTTTCCACTGTTTAAGTTATAATGAATGTTTTTATGATCTTTTAGAATACATATGGATGGAGTTATGATTATTTGATGGGTGGAACTATAATTATATTTAATATTATTTTTATTTAATGATAATAAAAAGCCTCCCTATTAATAAATTATAAGTATTTTTATGTGAAAATGTAATTCTTCAATAAAAACACTTTATAAATAATTTAAAGGATTTATATAAGTGTAAAATCCCAATAAAAACCTTATAATATTCTATGAAATATTTTTGGAGTTAAGTATTGAGTTATAGTGGGATTATAGGGCCCGTAGAGCCTCAATATTAATATAATAAATATATTAAATACAATATATCACACATAATATTTGTGTGTGTAGAGTGTTTTGTTAGATCGCACGTAAGGTTAATAATATTTGGTATCTAAATATTTATTGGATAGTTAATAATAATAATAATAATTGTATTAGAATTATTATTTGCATTGAAGAAAAATGATAAAAATTTACATGCATAATTAATAATTATGTTATAATGAAAATATTGGTTTGGTGATTTTTTTTATCAAAGTAATATTGGTGATATTATTACTTGTGAAAAATAAATGCAATTGTGTGGCTGATAAAAAAATTATTAACTATTATCCTCATTTAATGGAAGTTATATTTGAATTCTTAATGGTGGCAGTGACGCAAGATATTTAATTATTATTATTTTTGTTGTAGTTGTTATTGTTATTAAATTGGGAAAATAATATTGTTGTGTATATACGTAATATGTATATATAAAAAAGAGATAAATATATATGTATATATATATATTTGTGAGCATAGATATTTATATACATATGTGTGTGTAACTTGTATATATATGTGTTAAATAAATATATAAGTTTTATGTATATGTATATATATAATGATGACTTTTAAAATATATTTGATGTGTTAAAAAGGGATTTTAAAAAAATGTATAAGTGGGTGGAGCATGGATATTAAAAATAAATAGAAATAAATAAAGTAATGAAATAATAAATGAGATAAATGAAAAATAATAAATAACTAAATTTGTAATTGAGGGAATGGAAGGGGGTTTTAGGGCATGACATAGATAAATTTAAAGACTTATGCGTGTAATGCATGAGGAAGAGAGGAAATTCGTAATGGATGATAAGAAAAAATACCTAAAAGGGGAAAATGGGAGACACATGAGAGATTGGCAGTGTATAGGGGGAATTTATCCTACCCTCACACCTATCTCCCCCTCCCTCATTCACTCTATTATTCTTTTATTTATCTCTAAACTTATCTCTTTGATATCTTCTTTGATACTGATCGGATTGATGCACTTTTTGTGTCATTGGGTCTATCTAGATGAGAAGAAATTTAAAATTAATTTATTTCTAAAGAAAATGAGGATTCAATTGTTAAATTAAACTCAAACGTCAACCTTTTTCATCAATCATCATTTTACCTAAGGTAGAAAGTCCTTAACTTTCATTCTTATCTTATATAGGTTATTGTCTTGATTATTGCATGCTTGTGTATTCATAGGAAGCCCTTGACTTTAACGCATATTTTATTATAGGTTATTACCTTGATTTGTTAGCATGATTATGTAGCTCTGAGAATATATGTCTGATACTTGATCACTTGAGGTGTGTTTGTGTAGCCTTTGACTTCTGCTTGTGTTTCTTGCATATGAATTGTGATTACTATGGTCATGGTAGTGCTTTTATTGATGTGATATTGATCTATCATTTTAATTATGCATTGTATCTATTTTATTCATGCCTAATGCAGTTGAGAATGTTGGTTTGGCCTATTTGGTGGGTATGTGAGATGTGACACATGTTTTGGTCGACATTGGATGGCATGTGAGATATGACACACATTGGACAACATGTGAGATTTGATACATGTTTGAGACTATCATCCAATAGGGATGTTATGGGATTGGTTCAACATATACTTTGACTATCCTAGTTAGTGGGATGTGTCACATTCTTGGTCTATCTATATATTAGGGATGTATATGGCTTTTTGTCAAAATGTGAGATTTGATGCATATTCGGGATATCCACTCGAGAGGGATGTGAAAGAAATTGAGGTTAGTATGTACTTGGACTATCCCAAACATTAGAATGTGTCATGTGTTTGGGGATATACACTTGAGGAGGATGTGTCAAGATAGTTACCAATGTTTCTTTTGGAATGGTTTCAAAGGAGGTATGTTCTTCAGGACATGGTGTTGAAGCATGTAGAGCCAGTCTTTGTAGACCCGACATATGTTTTGTGATTATTTGGTATGTTGTTGATTATATTTACACCTTGTGTATGTTCATGGAATACACTTTTATATCTTATGCACTGATGTGAATGGTCATTGGTGGTGTCATACCGAGTCTTGTACACACACCCTACTCAGGAATTTCAGCATTCTTATAGATTTCATGATCACAGACCCGATGAATGGAAAGGTCCTTATGGAAGATAGATCATCATAGAATTACAGAGTTGGTAGTGGACTAGAATAGGCACTATAGGGTCTGTATATGTTTATTTATCTGTTAATTTATTTATCTACTACTTACATTCTTGAAAGGCTTACCACATTGGGTGTTAATTTTTATATGTATATCATCCTCAATCTCCACATGTACTCTGATTATTTATTATATTGTTTATTTATTTCTTATATGCACTCTGATGGAGGGTATAGTATCCCCTCTTACCGACTCAATACCCTCTCTTATAGTTGTAAACCTCTTGTGTATGGGGAGACACTCATGAGGTCATGTGGAACTTCAGGTCATGGTTGATGGTTTGGGTCGAGATGTTACAGATTGGTATCAGAGAGGTTTTACTAACTTGTCTTTTCTCTTACCTTGATTTGGGACAGGATAGATAGAAGTTAAGATGATTAAGACTTTGGTAGGGAAATTATGTTAGTGTATGTCTAGCACTATATAGTGTACCTATTAGTTTTCATAAAGTAGGGGAAATTGTGTCTTTTTTTTACTATTAAATAAATTCATCTTGGGTGATTCACATGATGTAGATATGTGATTTATGATATTTCATGTGAATTCATGCATTATGATTAGGCACAAAGGTTCACATTCCATATATATACCTACTTTTTTTTTCTATAGTTGTTGACACCATAAAATGTGTTCCATAAACTTTTCCACAAAATAGAATATTTGAACCTCACTTAGACACCAAATGTTGAGTTTAATTATAAATTTTTCCTTCTATCAGTAAAAGGAGAAGATTGTATTTTCATGTTCCATGACAGAAAATGATGTTGACTGGGATCAAAAACTTCATGGTGTGACTCTTTATTATTCATGGGGCAGTGATGGTAGTGAAGGGACTGGCCTTAAGGGTTGGGACCAGAGCCCCACACTGATCCCGATCAGGGGTGCAGGGGAACATCCCTCATAGTATGGAGTAGTTTTTTCTCATATAAGTTCCCCAAAATACCTTCAGGGCGTAAGGTATCCCAAATTACTATCAGCGTGAAAGCACTTACGTGGAAACCCACTTGCATGCCACCCCACTTACGTGACCAGTCACATTCTCCTAGGGTCACATATTTTCCTATAAATAGACCCTTGTGGCCTTCATTTGTATGGACAAATTTTATTAAAGCACGATTATTGTTCTGATCACCCTGGTAATTTTCCCAAGTCCTCATAAACCTCCAAGGTAGTTTCATAACACCTAAAGCGAGGGAATTAAAGAAGGATAGTGAGACTTAAGTTCTCTAAGTGTTAAAAAATAACAAAACTTTCACGACTCATTCACCCAACCCTCGTGATTTAAGAAAACTAGTGTGATAGCCCTTCCTCAAAGAGGAAGTTGTGAACCTCACTTCTGAGAATACCTTTGAAGACCCTTGAAGGCTTGAGACAAGTCTCGACCAAGTGTATTCATCTATATTGTTTGTCACCTAAAGTGAAACCAATTCGCACAAGCCTACTTGTGTGCCACATAACTTCATGTCATTTACTTGATCACCCCTTCTTGGTTCACTTCATCTCATCATCCTTCTTGAGCCTTTCATGAAGCCTCTTTCAAATCACTCATGGAAGTTCCTCTCTTTAATTGGATTCCTTTTCCTAAAATGGATCATGTTGAAACCTCCACAAAGACCTCATAATTTACCAAACATCAGGGAAAGGCGCCTCTGTGTGTCTCCCATTTGGATTTGGGTATCTATGGTCATAAGTTTCCCACACCCGTCCTACTATAGGGTAATTATCCTTAGTGTTTCTGTGGATTTAGATATCCATGGTCACATAGAACCTTACCCCAGGGATAATGTTTCGGATTTCTCAATCCCAAATTCTTGGGATAGGACTCTATTCGTCCCCTCTCGTATCTGAGATCTAGAGCCTCAGGTTCCTAGCAAGGAGGATAAGGATCACACTTTCTTTTCCCTTACACAAGGGAATAGATCCTCCCTTTCTAAGCCCCCAATTTTAGTGAAATTGTCCTAGTGTAAGCCCTAATCCTTTCATGTAGGAGGTTGCAGTCTTACTCCTCTCAACCTCGACTACCAGAAATCCTTCCTTAAATTTGGACTCATGTCCAATGTAATGTAAAGAGAGGTAAAGTTACTTGCTTTATCCTCTTTCTCCATATCTACATCCTCTTCCATCATCACCCCAGCCTCTTCCTCCACAGGCCTAGCCTCTTCCACCAGCAGAGGAGGAAAAGTGTGTTGTTTATTGAATCTTTCACATCCTCTTGTTTCTCACACTAAGCATGAATCACGTGGGATTAGAGATTTTTTATGATCACAACATCCATACAACCCACTAGAACTAGTGAACTACAAGAACTCTGATTCTCACTATAATTGGGATATGTAGGAAGCCTTCCTAAGACCCGATCTCTATGTAATATCATCCATGAAATCAGAAATTATATCCCCTTAAATCTAGGAATCCTTTTAAAGATTAATCCTCAATATTAATTTCCTTAATATGGGCATCCTCCTTAGGATTAAGCCCCAAATTAATCCCGCCTAAACCTCTATGAGTTAAGACATTCCTCATGGACCCTATTACTAGGAATCCTCCTTAGGATTAAGCCCCAACATATTCCTCTCAAAGGGCCATAATCCCCTTCAAGACATCCCAAACTATGTGGGATTTGATTCCCATCCAAGTGGGATACCTAGGAATCCTCCCTCAGGTTCAAACCCAACATCGCAAATAAACCTTGTTCTCTCTAGACCACATTCTCAGTAGGGTCTAATCCAACTTGGAAACTCATATTCTTTATAGGTTCCTTTGTATTATTTGGTATAATTACCACACCAAACAATTACTAGGAACCTTCCACCTATATTTCCTTACCATATGACATTAAACCGTATGGTTAGGTCCCTATAACATGAACTTAAAAGGTATGATGTGTCCCATTAAGTGGCACCAAACTATTTGGGTTCTGATTTATTTCATAAGGATATGTAGGTAGCCCATCTATGGGTTCGATCCTAACATAAAAACAACTTATATCTCCTTGGATGATGATAAACTTCGGAGTAACTCTTGTCTACCTAAATGATAATAAATTCAAGAGCAACCCACTGAGTAGCTTAAAAACTAGCATCTTCATAATAACGACAAAATAAACTCTAAGTAGTATACAAGAGGATACCATTAATGGATAACCTATGATACATACATATTTCTCCATTGATGAACAACATTGGATACATACAGATGATTTCAAATTCCATACATGTCGATAATTGATTTCCAATCTTGGGATGACCTACCTCATACTTGGGAATTAATAAAGGATTCACAAACATTTCTTAACTCTATAAGAGATTCCAAGAGTAGGCAATAACCCCCCCCCCCCCAAGGGTATGATGAGTTTGACCTCCCATCCTGTCGACTAATGTGAGTTCTTAAGAGTCTTAGGCCAAAATATCTAACAAATTCATACCTTGGGAAAGTAGGTCCCTTTGGATACCAAATCATTGGGTGTTTCTAGTTACATAAATAAATCCTTTGAAAACCATTCAGAAATAGTGATTCCTAACCAGAATAGACATTCCGAGCAAAACAATAGTAGTTCTTATATTAAATACCTTTATTTGTGCTATATTTTAGGGATAGATTATCTAATGTGTGATAAAACTATATTTACCATGTCATTATGATATATCATTATTGGAATTAATTAGTTGAATTGAACTTGTTGTTGTGTTAGTATATATATGATGATTGTGACTAACATGAAAGGAAATAGACCAAGGTTAGTTCTAGGAGAGGTATACCTTGGTTTATGAGTAGACTCCTAGGAGAACATTGTGTGACACCACAGATTGGATAAGGTTTATTTATGCTCCTAATTTTATCTCTATTTCAAATATGTCACCTCGAAAACATGGGATCAAGAGTTTGATGTTTGATCTCGGTAACCTAAGTTATTCGAACATGATATCTAGAGATAATTCTTAGGAATGATAATTCATTAAAGGGGGAGAATTGTAATATCCTCAATTTTTAATGATAATAAAAACCCTATTTGTTAATAAATTATAATTATTTTTATGTGAAAAATTAATTTTTCAATAAAATCACTTATTAAATAATTTAAATGCTTTATGAAAGGGTAAAATCCTAGTTAACACCTTGGAATATTCTATGTAATTTTTCTGAAGTTAGGCACTGAGTTGGCAGGGGATTATGGTCCCTATTGAACCTCGATATGGATATAATAAAAATATTAAATATAATATATCATGCATGTGTAGTTTTTAATTAATAATGGAATATATCCCAAATGGTGTCTCAGATGGTAAATCTATGACCACCACTAAATCTGAAATGTGAGTTTACCCTAGGCATGACATAACTTTTGTGTGCATTGAGTTTTTATTTAGATCGCATGTGAGGGTAATAATATTTGGTATCTGAATATTTGTTTGGAAGTTAAAATTATTAATAATAATTGTATTACTACTATTATTTTCATCAAAGAAAAATGATAAAAAATTACATGCATAATTAATAATTTTATTACGGTGGAAATATTGATTGGGTGAAATTTTTTTATCAATTTAATAATTGTTATATTATTACTTGTGATAAATAAATGAAATTGTGTGGTTAATAAAAAATTTATTAACGATTATCAACATTTAATGGAATTTATATTGGAAATGTTAATGGTAGAAATGATGTGAGATATTTAATAATAATTATTGTTGTTGTTATTGTTATTATTATTAAATTAGAAAAATAATATTGGGGTGTGTATATATATAATGTGTATACATATAAATGGGATAAATAAATAAATATATATATATATACATGTGTGGGTGTATATATGTATATACGGATGTGTGTGTGTGTGTGTTTGTGTGTGTGTGTGTATAACATGTATATATATGGGTAATATATATATATACATATATATATATATATATTTTTGTGGGGTTGTATATATGTATATATGGGAATGTATATATATATAATTTGTATATATATATATAATGATGACTTTTAAAATATATTTAATGTGTTAAAAATGGAATTTAAAAAATGTATAAGTGGGCGGTGCATAGATATTAAGAGGAAAGAGAAATAAATAAAGGAAATAATAAATGAGATAAATGGAAAATAATAAATAATGAAAAGAGTAATTGATGGAAGAGAAAGGGGGTTTTGGGCATGATATAGAGTAATTCAAAGTCTTATGTGTGTAATGCATCAAGGAGAGGGGAAAATGATAATGGATGATTTAAAAAATAATACATAAAAGGGGGAAATTAGAGGCATATGGGAAACAGGAAGCATATAAGGGTAATTTCTCTTAACTGCATGCCTTTCTATGCCACTCCCCTCCCTCTCTCATTTATTCTTTTATTTATCTTCAAACTTCTATTTTTGATATCTTCTTGATACTGATCAGATTAACGCACGGTTGGTGTCATTGGGTTTGTCTAGACGAGCATAAAATTAAACTTAATTTTTTTTTGAAGGAAGTGAGGATTTAATTGTGAAATTAAACTTGGATGACAACCCTTATTGTTAATAGTCATTGATCCTAAGTTAGGAAGTCCTTAACTTTAATTCATGTCTTATACAGGTTATTGACATGATTTTTGCATGCATGTGTACTTGTAGAAAGCCCTTGACTTTAGTGAAGATTTTATTACAGGTTATTTTCTTGATTTATTAGTATACGTGTGTATCCCTAAGAATCTATGTCTAATACTTGATCACATGAGGTGTGTGTGCATATAATTTGACTTTTTATTGTGTTTTTTGCATATGAATTGTGATTAATATGATTATGGTACCTCTTGACTTGACATGATATTGATATATCATTTTCATTATGTATCGTATATACTATATTATTGTATACTATATTTGAGCATACATTTTTATCCAATTGGTCAGTATGTAACATGTGACATGTGTTTTAGTTGACATTAGACGACATGTGAGATGTAGACCATGTTGGATGACATGTGGTATTGGATTCACGTTTGAGACTATCCTCTAATAGGGATGTGTTGGGATTGGGTTAGCATTTACTTGGACTATTCTATTCAATGGGATGTGTCACATTCTTGGGCTATCCATATAGGAGGTATGTGCAAGGCTTTGGTTGGAAAATTATATTTGAATCATGTTTAGGGTATCCACTCAAAAGGGTTGTGCAAGACCTTGGGGTTGTCTTGTACTTAGACTATCTTGAGTGGTGAAATGTTTCACATGATTAGGAAAATCCAGTCAAGGAGGATTGTTTAGGATGGTTACCAATGTTTCTACTAGCATGGTGTCAAAGAATGTATGTTTTTCATGGAATGGTGTTGAAGCAGGTAGAGATGGTTCCCATAGACCCAGTGTATGCTTTGTGATTATGTGATATGTTGTTGTTTATATTTGTACCTTGTTAATGATCATGTAATGCACTTTTATATCTTACGAACTGATGTTAAGGGTATTTGGTGGTGTCCTACTAAGTCTTGTACTCACACCCTACTCAAACATTTTAGTGTGATTAAATATTTCATGAACAGAGACCCAATGAAGGGAAAGGGCCTTATAGTAGATGGCTGATTATAGGAGAATGAGGCTGGTAGAAGATTGAGATGGGCACTGGAGGAATCTATAGATGTTTACTTATTTATTTCATTTTTTTATCTATCGCTTACACTCTGGATAGTCTTACCACATTGGATGCTATATTTATATGTATTTTATAGTCAGTTTCTACATGTACTATGATTATTTATTACATTGGTTATTTATTTTTTCTATATACTCTGATGGAGGGTATAGTCTCCCCCCTCACAGACTCGAGATCATAACTTCTAGTAGAAAACCTCTTGTGTACAGGTAGACACGCATGAGGTCATGTGGCACTCTGGCTCACACCCAGTGGTTTAGGTTGGGATGTTACATTATATATCCCTCTATTAAATTAGGTAAATATTAATGTTTTATGAGATCAAAGGGTACACATGAGGATATCCCAAGACCAAAAAAATAGCGTACATAGGAGGTTATCCCAAGCCTAAAATAAGGTACATGAGAGTTTATCTCAATATTGAAGATGGTACACTGGCAGTTATCCCAATCCTAACAGGTTATGAATGTCTTTGTGGGTATCCTTGATATAATATTTCTATGATTATGATTATTCTAAACTTTATACCACTATTTTATGACATGATCTTATGCCAATTTTATGTTCTCATGGCTTCTATTCTCTAATCCCTTTATGATTCATGTCTTATAAACTGCTAATATTTATTCCAAGACTCGTTTTTATGATCAAATAGTTGATGGGTGTTATTTTCAAAGGTTAATATCATGTTCTAATACCCTTTATGATCATGTTATGTTTAAATGATCATTGATATCTCCCTTGCTTACCCTTATTGAGAATTTACTCTCACCCTTTATTATGTTTTATTTTCCTCAAGATATGAATAAATTTTTTAAGTATTATATGGATAAGAAGGGTGCTAGTTATAAATAACTAAGTGGGATATGATATAGATCTTTTATAGACTAGTTTCTTATGTATCCAAGTTTCTAAAGACATTAAACCCTTATGGTTTTGGTGTGTATCATATTGTTATTTATTGAATATTCATATAATTAGATGTGATATTTATGTATAAAAGTATGGGTCGCTATAGTAGGTATCAGAGTAAGGTTTAGTTACATTTGGAATCTCAATATGAGAAAACATTAATTATAACCCTTAGGATAATTCTATGTATGGGAAAATTTCATAAGTTATGGTAAATAAATGAGTGTTTTCTTAAAAAACATCCATGTATGGATACTACAAGTGAATGTGGTTTTATCACAGATGCATCTATGGGTAATAACCTTGAAAAGAGTTGGTCAAGTATATCTTAGCCATCACTCTAGTTCATGGTGAGTGTTCTCTTACTGTGAACTTAGTTTTAAACTCATGGGGTATACTCTTGGGTTAATTCACAATTTCTTTATAAATCATCATTAAGTATTTGAATAGATTTTTATCATGGAAGGCATAGGTTAAACCCAATGAGTTATAGATTAAAAAGAAGGTGTCATAATTTAAACATGCTATAAATGATTTTTCATTGTTATGTGGTTTCCCAATAAGATTATTTTTGCTCACACTAATATTTTTTGTTTTATTCAATGGCTGGAACACAAAAGAATCATGTTAATGCTGAATGTGAAAGAAAATGAAATGATTTCCTCCCAATAAAAAAATTATGGGATATAGAATGAAAAATCATGTTGTTATTATTATGAAACTTTCTCAAGAAATGAATTATGTCAAGCTGAAAAAAGATAAAATGAGGGAATAATGTTATGTTGACTCCTTCATGCGGAAATATCCTCCTTCTTTAAGTGAGTCTTTTGATCCACTAGTTGTTGATAAATGGATCACAACCATTTAAAATATATTTTACATTCAATGGTGTTAAAATCCTAAAAAAATAATTTTATATTTCTATCATTTGGAAGGATAAGTAAACCAATGGGGGACTCTCATAAAGAACATGAGGCAATGGGGATAAATTGACTCTATGGAGTGGGATGAGTTTAGAAGGTTATTTTTTAACAAGTAAATTACCTTTATTTTTCATGTAAAATGGATAAGGAATTCTATGATCTAAGGTAGAAGGATAATGAATCCATTAGTTCATATGAAAAAATATATAAGACTTGTGAGATATGATTCTAATATTATTATTGAACTATAAAGTAAGATTGATCGATTCTTTAGTGGCTTAAAACCATTTCTCTAAAGGGTGTTATACATAAGGGACTTTAGTAGTTATGAATAAATCTTTTTATGTGTTTCCAATGTATAAATGGATATTGGAGTTTCCCATCAATTTCAAGGTTTTGATAAGAAAAGAAATATGGAATTTAAAGTAAATTCTAATAATAAAAACCATATATTGAAGAAAATGATCCTTTTATTATGCTCAAATCATGGAAAGATAAATTGAGTAAAATTTATTAGGGGGAATAATAAATTATTTATGTGAGTAAATGAACGTCATTGGGAAATTGAATACTAAATTTATGGGAAGAAGTTAGAAAACAATGGAGGAAAATCAACATAGAATGCACCATGCACACTCTAGTGTTTCAAATGTAAGGAGTACGGGAATTATGCTAACTAGTTATCAAACCCTCAGTTTAATGATGATGATCAATTATAGAAACCTATTAAGTCTAAAGACAAAGGTAAATCTCATGTGATCACTATTTCTAATTAGGGGTATTATAATGATATAGTGAAAGGTAAACTTACCATCCACTATAGAACTACTATTGTCTTATTTGATTCTGGATATAACCACTCTTTCATATCTCAAGAATTTACTAAAGTTATCACAATACCTTCTCAACAATTAGATTTTTAATTAGTAGTTAAAACCCCAAATGTAATGATGATCGCATCTCAATCCTATGATTCTTATCCAGTTGAATTTTATAGGAATTTTCTTCTTGTAATTATCGTTATTCTCCCTCTAGTTGAATTTGATTTTATATTAGGCATGGATTGACTTTCTTTACATAAATCACACATCAATTTCCAAGTAAGGGAGTTTATATTTGATTTTCTAAAATAGCCTAAGATCATCTATCAGTGAAATGAAAAATATGAACATCCAATGGAAATCACATCCATTATATTCTTCTTTATTCCTATTAAAAATGGGTGTTTATATTAGATAGTTAGAGAGAAACTCAAAATTAAAGATGTGGATCTTGTGTAAGAGTTTTTTAATGTCTTTCCAAAAGAGTTTCCCTATCTTCCACCCAGTCATGAAGTTGAGTTTTAAATATAACTCATATCTAGTGATACAAAAATTTAAATACTCCACATATAATGGCATTGATTGAGCTTTTGGAATTAAAGAATCAACTCTATGAGAATATTAACAAGGTATTCGTTCAACCAATTTATGTGGATCTTGTGTGAGAGTTTGTTAATGTCTTTCCAGAATATTTTCCTTATCTTTATCCTAATTAGGAAGTTGAGTTTTAAATAGAACTCATGTCTAGTGCTGAAACAATTTTAAATACTCCATAAATAATGGACTTGATTGAGTTGTAGGAATTAAAGAATAAACTATAGGATAATCTTAACAAGGGATTCATTTGACCAATTTTATCGCCTTGGGGTGAAATTATTTTTTTAAGAAGAAATATAGATAAATAAAACTCTATATTTATTATCAATAAATTAAAAAGATCACTATCAAGAACAATTATCATCTACCACATATTGATTTCTTTTTTGATCAACTTCATGGAGCTCAATACTTTTCCAAGATTGAACTTTATTATAGATATCAGCAATTAAGGTTTCAGAGGGATGATAAATCAAAGATAGTATTTCATACAAGGTATGGATACTATGAATTTATAGTGATTCCATTTGGTAATACTAATGACATTTTTATCTTCATGGATTTTATAAATAGAGTCATTTAGATTACATTTATCTGTTTTGGGTAGTATTTATAAATGATATTCTTATATATTCAAAGAGAAATGATGAGAATTAATATTACATGAGGATTTTACTGAACACCCTAAGGAAGAATAATTTGTATGTAAAATTTACAAAGTATAAATTTTGTCTAAGAAAATAATTTTTGGGTTATATAATCTCAAGTGATGGTATATCAATGGATCTATCAAAAACGGAAGTTATTTAATGTTAGATGAAACCAACCACTATGACTAAGATCTGTAGTTTTCTTGAATTGGATGGATATTATTGATGCTTTGTAGAGAATTTCTCATGGATATATAATCCACTCACTATGTTAACTCATTAGGAAGATAAGCTCTTTTGTATTGATGAATGTGGAGAAAATTGCAAGGAATTAAATAGACAGTTAGTCAGAACAACTATTCTTATAATTACCCTATAGTAGAGAATGGTTTGCGGTCTATTATAATGCATCAAAGAAGGGATTAGGATTCATCCTCATGCAGACTGATATGGTAATAGCTTATGTCTCACTCTAATTTAAGTTTCATGATCAAAATTATCCAAATCATGCTTTAGAGATAGCTATGGTAATTTTTTCATTAAATATATAGAGGTATTATCTTCATAAAGATAGGTGTGATATATATATTGATCAAAAAAATTTAAATTATATATTCACTCAAAAAGAGATAAATATGAACTGGATAATATGGATAGAATTTATTAAATTTTATGACTTCTCAATACATTACCACCCTAGAAAATAGAACATAGTGATCGATGTTTGGAGTCGAAAGGATTATACCATATTATCTATGATGAGGATCACAAAAGATTCAATATTTCTAGATTTTCAAAGGATGGATCAAGAAATCTTGAAGGAAGGATAGAAATATTATCTTACGTAAATGATTATTCAACCATCTATTCATGTGTGGATTAAATCGGTGTATAAGTAAGATGTGTAACTATAGAAGAATTCCAAAAATGTTCTTGAGTTTGACCTTGGTTGTGATGGAATAATAATGTTTAGAAACTGGGTATGTGTTCCATCTATACCAGATTTATAGAAAGAGATACTGGATGAGGCTCATAGTTTATCATTCTCTATTCATCGTGGATGTATGAATATGTATAGAGAACTGAAGGAGTATTTATAGTGTGACAACATAAAAATATATTATAGAGTATGTATATCGATGCTTGGTATGTTATCAAGTTAAGGCTGCGAGATAGAAGTATAAGGGGATGTTATAACCATTTCCCATACCAGAATAGAAATGAGAGAATATCACCATAGATTTTTTCATCAGACTCCCCAAAATGTCTAAGGGCCATAATTCTATTGGGATATTGTTGATCACCTTATAAAGTTTGTACACTTCATTGCTATCAGATAAGATTTATCTCTTGATAATATTTCCAAAATATTCATTAAATAATTGGTAATATTTCATGGAGTAACACATTTTATTATATCTAATTGGGATCTAAGGTTTACCTCAAAGTTTAGGAAAAGTCTTCAGCAAGCTCTGTATATAGATTTGAGTTTCATACTACTTATCATCCTCAGACAGAATGTTAGTATGAGAGAACCATTCAAACCCAAGAGAATATTATAATATATTTTTATATGTATTTCAAAATTGGTCAAGATCAACATCATCCTCTAGTCGGGTTTTCTTACAATAATAGTTTCACTCAAGAATTCAGATGGCTCCTTATAAATCCCCCTATGGAAAGAAGTGTAAAGATACATTGTGTTAGGATAAAGTTTGATAAATAAATATATTAGATACCAAGCTAGTTAAAGAAATGGTAGATAAATTCAGATCTATTCGAGAGCATATCAGGGAATCTCAGAGTCAATAGAAAAGTTATTCTAAAAATCAATGATGAAATATAGAATTCAAAGTTAGTAAAAATGTATTTTTGTTGATTTCTCTATGGAAGAGGGTTATAAGATTTATAAAGAAATTAAATGTAATGCATAGGTATATTTTCTCCTTCTATATTCTTGATTGAATAGGGATGGTAGCTTATTGTTTGGAACTTCCACCAAAACTCCCTCAAGTTCAAGATGTGTTCCATGTATCTCTCTTGTGGAACTGCATACCAAATCCATCACATGTAATTAATTCAGAGGTTTTACAACTGAAGCCTTATATTATCTATGAATAAAAACAATATAAATCTTGTATCATAGAGATAATGTGTTATGGAACAATACTACTCTCCTGTTTAAAGTTCACTAGTGGAATCAAAATTTTGAAGAAGCTATTTGGGAACCCGATAATGTTATGAAACAAAGATATCATCATTTTTTTGTATCATAGTGCTAAAATTTCAAGGGTGAAATTAATTTTAAAAGAGGTAGAATGTAATACCCTAAGATCATATGACATAGTTCCCTATAAATAAATTAGATTTCATTGATATATTTCTTTATATGAAACACTAAGTTTAAATGAACTGCGATATACTATTGAAATATTATTATTTAATGTGATAGTTATTGTAACATCCCAAGTAATTAATGAATAATAGATATTTTTATCTATATCTATTAATTAATTAGATAGTGTTTTAGAGGCGTAAAATGAAAATAAATCCAATCTTAAGCTTGGAATACACTAATATTTTTTAAAAGATTATTTTACTGCCTTTTGATGGAAAACCATTTTTAAATATATCTTTTGACAATTTTATAAGATATGTTTGTCAAAATAAAATTATTCTTTATGATTGGGACATCAAAATTTACTTTGTGTGAATTTTAGGTATTTTTCTGACAATGTTCATTTTTTAATGAATAGTGAAAAATACTGCATTTTACATCAAAACTGCTTTTTAATCTAATTTATTTATATGATTAGATTATCTTTTGAGTTGGTTTTAAAGTTAAATTAGGATATATTTTTACCATTTAATCCAATGGTGGTCATTAGGATTAATTTTACTTTTAAATTGGTCATAAACTAATGCCAAACTTTTCATAGATATTGTTTCAAAAAAACCCGCTATTTCTTTTGACAACGGGATTTATTTTTAAATCAATTATTGCAATTTATGTGTTTGGAATTTGGTAAAATGGATTACATATTTGGAATCAGAAGTTCCAAATTATGTAATTAATACTCTTTTGTTTTTGGACATTATGAATAGTAACGACGGTAATTATCTTTAATTATCTTGATTAATGAGTAATCGGGTAGTTAAGGATAATAAAATAATATCATAATAATAAAAAATGACACCAAAATGTGTCCTAAGGCTACTGGTTGTCTCATGGCCGACCATGGGATGCCTTGTGCCAAACTTTGGGGCCCCATGAAATCACTTTTGTGAGAATGTGACTTTTTATCTTTTTATTTTTTAAAGAATGTTAAATGTAACAAAGAATGTATCACCTAAGTAAAATATTTTTAATTTTGTCTAAATAAATGATATTTTGTACTATAAATAGTCATTGTAAATCTAAAAATATTTCATAAATCATAGTATTTTTTTCATAATTTTTAGACTTTAAATAAATTAAATTATTTATGACATCATAATGATGCAGCGATGACCTCATTATTTGACGATTTAAATAAAATGGAAAGATAATGTAAAATATAAGACCTACACATGTCCAAAACCTATTGGGTGGGTATATTTAGAACCCTTATCACCTTATCCTTGAATTATATCAATTTGGGACCTTTAAAATCCGAAACCCATTTGAAAATAAAGTAACATTTCTTTACTTTCCAAGAGTGCCCCTCCTCTCCTCTTATAAAAGGCCCCCACCTCTACCTCCATACCCACACTTCCAAAGCCTTTGGCTCGGCCAACCCCTGCCCATTTTATCTCTCCACATCCCTATCTTACTCCTTGAAGCCTCACTTTGGTCAGAAGTCTTCCCAAGGAGGCCTTTCAGCTCAAACCAAAGGGAGTTACCCGATTTTAAGGTAATGTCTTCACTTGAGTCCTTTTGTTTTATTTTGCTTCTCCAACCCCCTAAACTCTTTTTATTCATTTATTTTGTAACAAATACAGTATCTTCAATATACTAGGATGTTTTTATAAGAAGGATTCTAGCTACACTTACACACACCTACATCTAATGGTTAAAGGACATACTGTTTCCGTGGATGATGAATTTATGCCTCCCGAAACGATGATTGTTCAACATTATTTTAACACCTTCAAAGGTGGCCATTAAGATGTCACTATATTTATATATGATATATAATATGTTTATGTTTTCCTTAAGCTTCTGTATTTTTCATTTTGGGCATACCTTTATGGTTTCCATTATGGGTAAACGCGATATCTTCATTTAAGGAAGTGCGGACTACCGCCCCCTCAAAGTGATTTGATTCGTTAAATACCATATGTGGGATGTATAAAGGATGGAACTATGATATTATATATGATATTATACTGGAATTATAATATACCTTTATATAATTATGATTCCATTCTATAAAATACGAAATAGAAATGAAAGTAGCGTTCATCCGTACGTACGGCTTACCGTCTCCATGAACGGTGCATTTCATTTCTTACCTCTAAATGATTTTGTAATATTATAATTGCATGCATGTACTGGATATATATGACATATATGATATCTAGATCATGAATACCATTCTGGATATAATAAATACATGAACAACTTGCAATTATAAAGGGTTTATTTTTGACTCAAGTACCAATGATCGTTAAAATGACTGTTATTAACTTGAATAATTACATAGTGTTCATGAAATGGAAATAAGTGATATAAAAGGAATAATGAACTTGAAAAAGGTTCTCAAACAAGTATAAATTAACTCAAGTTTATTATTCAGGAGATTAAAGAACGACCGAGTCAAGTCGGACCCGAGGTATGGGACTTTGTCTCAATCTCCTTTCATTAAGGCATATTTTGTTTTATACTCAACCTTATTTTATACGGTGTATAAACCCCTTTGACATTTACGTTTATCCAAAAGGAATCTTTTTTATACGAAGCATTTTACTAAACGACAAAAGAGAATGTTTTGTCGTACGTATGCGGCGACAACGACTTCTCTTCCGCCGTGACCATTATTTGAGTTTCGGCTTCCTCTACAAGCCATACCTTCTTTTTAAAAGAAAAATAAATACCCTGTTTTACTTTTCTTTTATTTTGGTATTGAAAATGGTTTTCATAATGTTTTTATATCAATGTGTTGTATTGATATCTTATTATTGAAATGTGGAAATGTTATGTTTCCTTTATGCATGTTTTATGTGATACGATTATGTTGAAGTTCTTGGGCATTATTATGAAGACGGGTGGTTTCATGATAAACTAAGGGTGGGTGAGCCCGATATATCTCTCCAATGCATTGGGCAACGCGAAGGAGTGAAATGTTAAGGTTTCTCTGAAGAGATTTAGGGAATATACTGTGATGGGTATTCCAAACGTAACCAAGAGGGTTACTCCCTGCGTAAGAATGTTATGAATTCCTCAAGTTACCTTTTATGTATTATGATGTCTATGATTTATTCATGATTTGATGAGGTATGTTTTATGGGTAAAGTATGATTTCATTCTTATGTATATATGTACCCATGTTTCCTTTACATATATTTTTATATCCCTTGTTGAGATTTTTATGCTCATCCCAAGTTTTTTTTGAAATTTTTTTCACAGGTCAAGGGAAAGGTACATGATATGATGATAGTGTCAAGGAAGTGTCAAGAAAGAATCCATGTTTTATTTTAAATATGTTTCCATTGATGGGAAAGAAGAATACTATCTTTATGTAACCACTTTGTTTATATGTGGAATGTAATGCAAGTTTTATGATCTAATTCTCTAAAACTCTAAACCCGAAAAGATCCTCAATGTGTAATCTTGTAATAACTCAAGATTAAGTAAGGTTTAAGGTTGGGGCCTTATAGTTGGTATCATAGGTCGGTTTAGATAACTTTAGGAGTTATAATTATATTAAATGATTATCCAAAAATATTTTTTTCATGGTCAAATTGAAGTGATATAGTATTTGAAGATTACCATGTTGCTTCATCTAAGACATGTTTGTTCAGAATGGTTTTCCGCAGAGGAAACAGGGAAGTAGTGCTAGGAAGGCATGCAGAAGGAAATAACCTTCCGAATCAGCATCCTGAGATGGTCGGAATTGGAACTGAATAGTTTGTTGCAGTAATGGCGCAGTTGACTCAAGCGATAAATGGCGGTGGTATCCATACACGAGATCAGCCAGATCAACCGCAGAGGAACATGTCAGTGGTGGAACATTTCATGAGGCAACATCCCCCATCATTCAGAGGATCATCTGACCCTGTGTTAGCTGATGGGTGGATTAAAGCACTGGAGAATATTTTTGATGTCATGGTGTGTTCAGACAATCAAAAGTTTAGTCTTGCTATTTATCGTTTGGAAGGTGAGGCAGATCAGTGGTGGTCTTTGGTTAAAAATATCAAGGACGCCGATGAGATTGATTATCTTGACTGGGATGAATTCAAAGGTATGTTTCTTGAGAAGTATTTTCCTAAGGCTGTTAGACTTAGTATGGAAAAGAAATTCTTGTAATTGAGGCAAGAGGAAGACTCAGTGGCTGCCTATGAAGAAAGGTTCACTCGATTGGAAAGGTATGCTCCAAATTTTATCCGAGACCTTGATAGTAAAATCAATCATTTTTACTCAGGATTAAAGCCAAAATATCGAAGGGCATTAGCTTCTCATGAGTTTAAAAGTTATGAAAAGCTTGTTCGATGTGCTGAGAAGGTGGAAATGGAGTTTGCCGATGATCAAGTGTTCTATAACAACCAACAGAAGAAGAGACCGAGGTGGCAGGAGAAAGGTAAGAATTCTTCAAAAAAGTCTGATGGTAAGAAAACTAAGTTTCCAGTTTGTGATAAATGTGGAAAAAGGCATGCTGGGGAATGTCTTCTGAATTCTGGAAAGTGCTACTGATGTGGTAAGATGGGACATAAGGCTCGTGATTTCACTGAAAAAGATCAAGGTGAAGGTAAGAACAAATTTGATTTACAGTTAGTGAAATGTTTTAAGTGCAATGAGATGGGTCACTATGCAAACGAGTGTCCGACAAAGAGCTTGAGTGATGGGAATCAGTTAGACTACAAGCAGAAAGGGGTGGTGAAATCCTTTGCAACTACTTCAGCAGATGTCGGGCCATCAAATGAAGTTGTATCAGGTACTTTGTTTGTTTTTTTAGATTATTCCAGTGTGTTGTTTGATTCGGGGTCTACACATTCCTTCATCTCTGAAACCTTTTCTAGTAAAATGGGAATACCATCTCAGGAAATGACTCCTGAACTTGTGGTAAAAACACCTGGGGGAAATGTTGAGGCAAAAATAATTTATAAGAATCTTCCTATCCCTATCTGTGGAAAGAACCTACTTGAAAACCTTATTGTTCTACCTCTGGTAGAGTTTGATGTTATCCTGGGTATAGATTGGCTCTCTATTTACCATGCTAAGATTGAATGTAGAGCTAAAGAAGTTTCTTTTCAGAAAGACTTTTAGTTTGTGTACAAGAATGAACCCTTACTGTTGATAACATATCAAGAGGCCGAGAAACTTGTAAAATATGGAAATGAATGTTACCTTGAACACATCATTGAAAATAAAGGAACTATTCAGATTAATGATGTGCCAGTGGTAAATGAGTATCCTGATGTGTTTCCTGATGAATTGCCTGGAATAATACCAGATCGGGAAGTTGAGTTTACTGTTGACTTGGTTCCTGATGCTAAGCCAATTTCAAAACCCCCTTATCTAATGGCTCAAATTGAACATTTAGAGTTGAAGGAGCAATTGCAGGATTTATTAGAGAAAGGTTTCATTCGACCTAGCACATCACCATGGGGTGCTCCTGTCTTGTTTGTTAAAAAGAAAGATGGCTCAATGAGAATTTGCATTGATTATAGGGCCTTGAATAACATCACTGTTAAGAACAAATATCCTTTGCCTCATATCGATGATTTGTTTGATCAGCTCTAGGGAGCTCAGTATTTTTCAAAGATTGACCTGAGATCGGGGTACCATCAGCTGAAGGTAAAGGAAGCAGATGTTCCGAAGACTGCGTTTCGTACAAGATATGGCCATTATGAATTTGTAGTAATTCCTTTTGGGCTAACCAATGCACCTGCTATATTCATGGACTTAATGAATAGAATTTTCCATGAGTTCTTGGATAAGTTTGTGGTGGTTTTCATTGATGATATTTTGGTGTTTTCTAAAAGTAAAGAGGAGCATGAAAGACATTTAAGGGTTATCTTGAAAACCTTAAAAGAAAAGAAACTGTATGGAAAATTCAGCAAGTGTGAGTTTTGGTTGCAACAAATTTCTTTCCTTGGTCACATTGTTTCTAAAGATGGGATAACTGTTGATCCTACAAAAACAAAGTTTGTTGAAGAATGGCCAAGACCCACAAATGTAACAGAGATTCATAGTTTCCTTGGTTTGGCAGGCTAATACTGAAGGTTTGTTAGAAATTTTTCATGGTTATCTAGTCCAATGACTAAGCTAACTCGGAAGGGTGTTAAGTTTATCTGGACAAAAGGATGTGATGATTGTTTTTAGGAATTGAAAAGGAGATTGGTGAATTCTCTAGTTTTGGAACTACCTTCCATGAATGGTGAGTTTGTTATATACAGTGATGCTTCATTGAAAGGACTTGGTTGTGTCCTAATGCAAAATGATCAGGTAATTGCTTATGCTTCACGTCAGTTGAAAATTCATGAGGTAAATTACCCTACACATGATTTGGAATTAGCTGCTGTTGTTTTTGCTTTAAAAATTTGGAGGCATCATTTGTATGGAGTAAAGTTTGAAATATATACTGATCACAAAAGTTTAAAGTATATATTCACTCAGAAAGAGTTAAACATGAGACAGAGGAGATGGCTGGAATTAATCAAGGATTATGATTGTACAATTCATTACCATCCGGGAAAAGCAAATAAAGTGGCTGATGCTTTGAGTCGAAAAATTAATGCTTCATTAGCAATGTTGCGTTTGGAACGTGATCCTTTGGTTAAGGATTTGATGAACTTTGGCATAGAAGTTGTTGGTGCAGAAAGTTCTTCTATTTTGTTTCAGGTATCAGTGAGATCATCTCTATCAGATAGAATCAAGCAAGCACAGAAGCAAGACAGTGAGTTGCAGAAAAAGGTAGAGCTGGTTCAGAAAGGTAAGTTTCCTAAATTCAACATTGATAATGATTGCATTTTGAGATTTTGGAAGAGATTGTGTGTGCCTTGTGATTCACAGTTGAAGAGAGAGTTGTTATGTGAAGCTCATAGTTCTCCATTTTCAGTTCATCCTGGCAGTACTAAGATGTACAGAGATCTTCGGGAGTATTACTGGTGGGATGGAATAAAAAGAGATATTGCTGATTTTACTGTGAAGTGTTTGACTTGTAAGCAGGTTAAAGCAGAGTGGCAGTTACCGAAAGGGATGCTTCAGCCTTTACCAGTGCCAGAGTGGAAATGGGAGAATATATCCATGGACTTTGTTGTGGGATTACCGAAGACATATCGAGGTAATAATGAAATATGGGTTATTGTTGATCGCTTGACAAAATCTACTCATTTACTTTCTATACGAGATACTTTTTCCCTAGATCAACTTTCCCATTTGTATCTTAAAGAGATATTCAGGTTACATGGAGTTCCTCTCTCCATTGTATCTGACCGTGATCCCAAGTTCACTTCTAACTTTTGGAAAGGCCTTCAGAAGTCGTTGGGTACTGAATTAAATTTTAGTACAGCTTTTCATCCTCAATCAGATGGGCATTCAGAATGAACAATTCAGGCCTTGGAGGATATTCTACGAGCTTGTTCGATGGATTATCAGGGAAGTTGGGACCAACATCTTTCTTTGGTTGAATTTTCATATAATAACAGTTTTCATTCTAGTATACAGATGGCACCATTTGAGGCGTTATATGGGAAGCGGTGTCGAACTCTAACTTTCTGGGATGAAGTGGGTGAAAGAAAGTTGATGGGACCAGAATTGGTAGAAGAGATGGCAGAAAAAGTTCAGCTGATTCAGAAACACATGAGAACAGCTCATAGTAGGCAGAAGAGTTATGCAGACAACAGGAGGAAGGATCTCTCTTTTGAGGTAGGTGATCATGTTTTTCTCAAAGTATCACCATGGAAAAGTGTGATGTGATTTGGTAAGAAAGGAAAGCTGAGTCCAAGGTTCATTGGACCATATGAAATTCTGGAGAGAGTTGGATCAGTTGCTTACCGAGTGGATTTACCTCTAAGTTTATCTCAGGTACACAATGTTTTTCACGTTTCGATGTTGAGAAAGTATATGCCAGATCCATCTCATGTTTTGAGTCCAGAGGTAGTTCAGCTGGAAGAGAACCTATCTTATGAGGAACAACCGATCCAGATTCTTGACCATAGGGAGCAAGTGTTACGGAATAAGGTGATTAATCAGGTAAAGGTTTTGTGGAAAAACCACATGATGGAAGAGGAAACATGGGAATCTGAAAATGCAATGAGGGATAAGTACCCCCATTTATTTGATAAGTAAATAAATTGCGGGGACGCAATTTTCTAAAGGGGGGAAGGATGTAATATCCCAAGTAAGTAATGAATAATATATATTTTTATCTCTGTCTATTAATGAATTAGATAGTGTTTTAGAGGCTTAAAATGAAAATAAATCCAATCTTAAGCATAGAATACACTAATATTTTTTAAAAGATTATTTTACTACCTTTTGATGGAAAACCATTTTTAAATATATATTTTGACAATTTTATAATCTATGTTTGTCAAAATAAACTTATTCTTTATGATTGGGACATCAAAATTTACTTTGTGTGAATTTTTGGTATTTTTCTGACAATGTTCATTTTTTAATGAATAGTGAAAAATACTGCATTTTACATCAAAAATGCTTTTTAATCGAATTTATTTATATGATTATATTATCTTTTGAATTGGTTTTAAAGTTAAATTATAATATATTTTTACCATTTAATTCAATGGTGGTCATTAGGATTAATTTCACTTTGAAATTGGTTATAAACTAATGCCAAACTTTTCATAGATATTGTTTCAAAAAAACCAGCTATTTGTTTTGACAACGGGATTTATTTTTAAATAAATTATTGCAATTTATGTGTTTGTAATTTGGTAAAATGGATTAAATATTTTGAATCAGAAAGTACAAATTATGTAATTAAGACTCTTTTGTTATTGGACATTATGAATAGTAACGACGGTAATTATCTTTAATTATCTTGATTAATGAGTAATCTGGTAGTTAAGGATAATAAAATAATATCATAATAATAAAAAATGACACCAAAATGTGTCCTAAGGAGACTGGTTGTCTCATGTCTGACCATGGGATGCCTTGTGCCAAACTTGGGGGCCCCATGAAATCACTTTTGTGAGAATGTGACTTTTTATCTTTTTATTTTTTAAAGAATGTTAAATGTAACAAAGAATGTATCACCTAAGTAAAATATTTTTAATTTTGTCTACATAAATGATCATTTAGACTATAAATAGTCATTGGAAATCTACAAATATTTCCTACATCATAGTATTTTTTTCATAATTTTTAGACTTTAAATAAATTAAATTTTTTATGACATCATAATGATGCAGCGATGACCTCATTATTTGACGATTTAAATAAAATGGAAAGATAATGTAAAATCTAAGACCTACACATGTCCAAAACCTATTGGGTGGGTATATTTCGAACCCTTATTACCTTATCCTATAATTATATCAATGTGGGACCTTTAAAATCTGAAACCCATTTGAAAATAAAGTAACATTTCTTTACTTTCCAAGAGTGCCCCTCATCTCCTCTTATAAAAGGCCCCCACCTCTAACTCCTTACCCACACTTCCAAAGCCTTTGGCTCAGCCAAACCCTACCCATTTTGTCTCTCCACATCCCTATATTACTCCTTGAAGCCTCACTTTGGGCAGAAGTCTTCCCAAGTAAGCCTTTGAGCTCAAACCAAAGGGAGTTACCCGATTTTAAGGTAATGTCTTCACTTGAGTCCTTTTGTTTTATTTTGCTTCTCCAACCCCCTAAACTCTTTTTATTCGTTTCTTTTGAAACAAATCAAGTATCTTCAATTGCTAGTATGTTGTTATAAGAAGGATTCGAGTTACACTTACACACACCTACATCTAATGGTTAAAGGACATACTGTTTCCGTGGATGGTGAATTTATGCCTCTCGAAACGATGATTGTTAAACATTCTATTAACACCTCCAAAGGTGGCCATTAATATGTCACTATATTTATATATGATATATAATATGTTTATGTTTTCCTTAAGCTTCTGTATTTTTCATTTTTGGCATACCTTTATGGTTTCCATTATGGGTAAACGCGATATCTTCATTTAAGGAAGTGCGGACTACCGCCCCCTCAAAGTGATTTGATTCGTTAAATACCATATATGGGACGTATAAAGGATGGAAATATGATATTATATATGATATTATACTGGAATTATAATATACCTTTTTATCATTATGATTCCATTCTATAAAATACGAAATAGAAATGAAAGTAGCGTTCATGCGTACGTACGGCTTACCGTCTCCATGAACGGTGCATTTCATTTCTTACCTCTAAATGATTATGTAATATTATAAATGCATGCATTTACTGGATATATATGACATATATGATATCTACATCATGAATACCATTCTGGATATAATGGATACATGAACAACTTGTAATTATAAAGGATTTATTTTTGACTCAAGTACCAATGATCGTTAAAACGACCGTTATTAACTTGAATAATTACATAGTGTTCATGACATGGCAATAAGTGATATAAAAGGAATAATGAAATTGAAAAAGGTTCTTAAACAAGTAGAAATTAACTCAAGTTTATTATTCCGGAGATTAAAGAACGACCGAGTCAAGTCAGACTCGAGGTATGGGACTTCGTCTCAATCTCCTTTTATTGAGGCATATTTTGTTTTATACTCAACCTTCTTTTATACGGTGTATAAACCCCTTTGACTTTTACATTTATCCAAAAGGAATATTTTTTATATGAAGCATTTTACTAAACGACAAAAGGGAATGTTTTGTCGTACGTATGCGGCGATAATGACTTCTCCGCCGTCGTGACCATTATTTGAGTTTCGGCTTCCTCTACAAGTCATACCTTATTTTTAAAAGAAAAATAAATACCCTATTTTACTTTTCTTTTATTTTGGTATTGAAAATGGTTTTCATAATGTTTTTATATCAATGTGTTGTATTTATATCTTGTGATTGAAATGTGGAAATGTTATGTTTCCTTTATGCATGTTTTATGTGATACGATTATGTTGAGGTTCTTGGGCATTATTATGAAGATGGGTGGTTCCGTGATAAACTAAGGGCGGGTGAGCCCGATATAGTTCTCCAATGCATTGGGCAACGCGAAGGATTGAAAATTTAAGGTTTCTCCAAAGATATTTAGAGAATATACTGTGATGGGTATTCCAAACGTAACCAAGAGGGTTACTCCCTACGTAAGAATGTTATGAATGCCTCAAGTTACCTTTTATGTCTTATGATTTCTATGATTTATTCATGATTTGATGAGGTATGTTTTATGGGGAAAGTATGATTTCATTCCTATGTATATATGTACCCATGTTTCCTTTGAATATATTTTTATATCCCTTACTGAGCTTTTTATGCTCATCCCAAGTTTTTTTTTAAATGTTTTTCACAGGTCAAGGGAAAGGTACATGATATGATGATAGTGTCAAGGAAGTGTCAAGAAAGAATCCATGTTTTATTTTAAATATGTTTCCATTGATGGGAAAGAAGAATAATATATTTATGTAACCACTTTGTTTATATGTGGAATGTAATGCAATTTTTATGATCTAATTCTCTAAAACTCTAAACCTGAAAAGATCCTCAATGTGTAATCTTGTAATAACTCAAGATTAAGTAAGGTTTAAGGTTGGGGACTTATAGTTATCACCTAGAAATTGGAATAGAGGGTATTAATAGTAAAAAATAAATTATGAAAAAATTATCGTTTAAACATGTATAAAATTAATTTATTAGTTATCAATTGATTATAAATGAAAATAAAAATCATTTGAATGTAAAAGATAAGTTTTTCTGAAAAACTATTTTTATGCGTACAAAGTGTTTTTATATTAATAAATTAAATTAATAACTATTATTGAATTATTTTAATGAAATTTATATATTATATATTCAATAAAAAAATTAACATTCATCCAATGTTTTTTCTAGGCATGAGATAATAATAAATATAGTTTTATGCTTAAAATGTATTTTTTTTTAAAAGTAGTTTTCATCAAATTTTACACACATATTTCAAAATGAATTTATGTATCTTATAGAATTTGAATCTTAAAAAATGGATCCCATATTTTTAATTAAGAGATTTAAATTTGGTAAACATCCTTTTTTATTTTTTGTCATTATGAATAGTAATCTTGGTAAAATTGTGTTACCTCGGTATGGGTAAAATAGGTAAAACAGGGTTAAACTTAGGTTTAAGGCTTTAAAATACCTCTAAAACTATCATTTATCCTAAATAATGAGTGTAGTTCAACCATTCTGATCTAATTATTGACAATATTTCCAATCGGTTCCATTTTTCTTCGATTGTGACCTTTATATTATTTCAATAAAATGATAAATAGAAAATGTCACTCTCTTGACTTTAATATCTCTAAAAATTTTACATAAGGATAAAAATTGGATAATTTAATATATAAATTTTTATTATAAATATAAAATAACTTTTTATCATGTTAATTTATTTATATCTTTTAGCGATTGAATAATTTCATTAAATGCATAAGCAACGCCAACACAATATTTATTCAATTCAAAGAAGAATAAAATAAATGATTTAAAAATTTATAAAATTAATAAAATTTGGGTGAATTGTTGTTTTACAGGAATTTTATAGATAAATATAATTTATTATTAATTCTTTAAAGTTTTATATTATAATTTATTTGTTTTCATTTTGTCTTTAAAGTCAAATTAAATGAATAGTGTTAAAATGATATTAATGACATTAATGACATTTTATGTTAAATAATATATTATTAAAATATTTAAAAATCATAAAAATATTGATATATTACAATTAGGATAATAAATGGTCTAAAATTTCATCCCTTATCCATTTATGAGCTAATTATTACCTTATAAGTAAAAAATAAACCCTTTAATATCAAAAAATTTATTACCACGGTTAAGATTAAAATTGGTAAACCAGGGGGTTAAACCAAAATATAAGGCTTAAAATGACACAACAACCAATCTAAATTTCATTTTATATTTATATTTATAAATTATTCTCTTTATATTTTAATCTTATCAATTTTGAAGCATTTTTCTTGAGAATGAATTAATTATATTTTAATCATTTTAGTAATTCCATGTGTGTCCATTCCCTCCTTTATAAAAGGACACTCCTTCTCTCTTTTCATTACACCACTTTGAGGCATATAAATTGACCAAACTCTATAAAATTATCTTATAAACTTCTATATACACAAATTATATATGATTACCTTCTTAAAATAATATTCCAAGGGTCCTTGAGAAAGGATATAAAGGCGGTCTCTCGATGAACAGGAAATCATTTTATTTCTTCTTATAACTCATCTAAATTTGTGGTATTAATAATAAAATAAAAAATTAATTAGAATAAATTTACTTAAATGTTTTTATGATCAATAAACCACCATTATCCATCTTCTTTTCTATAAAATGATAAGTGAAAGTATCATTTGTACGTACATGTGGACTACCACCTCTACGTAGCGATACAATTTATTTTTCAATATCATCTTCCATGGATGGGGTATTATTATGGGTTTAAGGTTTATAAATTATATTTATGAAATTATTATGATTATTTAATTATAATATCATATCTACCTTCTTAAATTCCAATTTTTTATAAAATGATAATGTCGTTCGTGCATATGTGTAGACTACCACCTCCAAAAAGTGATGTGATTCATTTTTCATTTCAAATTTACATTCATTATAATAAGGATATAATTAATAAATATATATGATATAATAATTATTATTAAAAGGTGGATTTTTATTTACCTTTATGTTGTTCCAACCACTAAAAAGTGAAAACAATGTTCATGTGTACGTACAACCCGCCATCTCCATAAACGGTGTAATTCATTTTTCTATCTCTATTTTTTATATATGATTATAAATATATATATATATATATATATAATGAATATATATGATATTTATATTATAAATAAAAAAAATTAGATGATGTAACCAAGATAATATTACAAGGATCAGAACTACAGAACATAAATTCTCATGAAATTTGAAACAATTAACTCCTGGAAATGACGATTTTAATAAGGAATTATTAATAAATAGGTATTTAAACATTATAGGTGGATCATATATGATATTATAAGTATGTAAATTAGTATTTTATATAACTATACTAAATTTAAATTTAAATACATAAGGTTATATCAACTGATAAGAAATGCAAACTTGAGGTACAGGATTTTGGTCTCACTTTTACTTTTGTGTGACAAGTGTCATATTCACCACTTGTTTCTATTATGTTGTGTATATAATACCTATGAATGTCATTTATGATGATTATAATGAAAAAATTTAGGATATAAATGTTTATATAAGATTATTTATTTCATGATTTTTTGATTCAAATGTTACTAAAGTGGTAAGGGATTTATGTTTAAATCTCATTTTAATCAAGATTGTTTATGATTGAATTTCCATTAAAAGAAATTATATAATACTTTCCTAATAAATCTATTTAATTTTATTCTATTATGTTCATTTGTTTATAATACATGTTTTATTTTTCATTTTTCTCTCTTTATGTAGTCAAGAGACTAAAATAACGTTTTTTAAGGAAAAAAATACTTTATTTCTTTCTCTCTTTGATTGAAAATACTTTTTTTCTATAAAGACCATAAATTTAATAAATAAAATTCCCCTTGAATTTTAATTAAATGTATTATTATATATTATGGATATAGAAAACACATGAACTTCATTGGTTTTATTATATCCTATCAGTTTTAAAAGATAGTTCAGAATTATTACCATTGATAATTTAGTTGTTGAAAATTGATCATATGATTAGTATAAATATAGGGTTTACCAAATCCAATTGACATAGAAAAAGGAAGTGATGGACTAAACCAGTAGGATCATACCCTATGAATCCCATTTATTATAGATTCCAAGGGATATAGAATCACTGGTATTTTCCCTTTTCCAAGTTCAAGCAAAGATCCAACAACAGAAGCAAGAGTGAAACTATTTATGGGAGAAGTTCAAGCTCATAAAGATCATGTCGCAAACCATGTACACTGAACTACCCCATGAAAGCCTCATCATCACTAACCTTTCACTTATTTTTTTATGCTTTATTAAAGGTATATGTATCAAGACCATAATAATATTAATATGTATATTTTTTTTCAATAAAATAATTTTCATATTTTATTCTTATCATTACATTATAAATGACTTTTATTTTTATACAATAAAACGCAAATTGTATTTTTAATTGGTATTAAATTTAAATTAAGAAGTTTATTTTGATGAATTAATATATTTTTCAAATAAATAATATTTTAAAAAATATATTACAGTTAAATAATTTTTATTAAATATAAATGATCATATAATATTTATGAATTCAAATGTAATTTTTATAAGGGTTCGAAAACTATTATTGTCAAAAAAACCAGAATTTCTCAAAAAATACTGATTCTTATTTAAAAATTTAAAATACACAAATTTAGAATTTTTTTTTGATAAAATGAATATTATTTTTGGAATCATAACATCAAAATTACCTAATGGTTAATTTTTCATAATTTTCTAAAATAGTCAAATTTTTTGGTGAAAATCAAATACCGTTTAAATATACAGTATGTATTATGACATAAAAATAACCCAAAAGTGATGTAATAAATACTATAAAGGTTATAAATGACCAAAAGTATGTTTTTAATTTAAAATAATGTAATTTTATGTTTATTTGATTAATTTTATAAAGCCTTTATGAATCCTCCAAAACAATTAATATATTCTAATGTTTTAAAATCATTTCTTTAAGAGTATGACTCACTTCCACATCAGCAAGGGTATTATTTTATTAAATTAGGCCCTTAAACTTATAAAATAAAAACAATAACTCCCCTTTTTCAGAAACCATGTGGTAAAACCATGGTAAGGTTTGTGGTTTTGGTTATTTTATTATATAGAGTCCAAAACCTATGTTTGAGAAATAATAAAAAATTATCCACTCATTTCATATATAAACACCCCCAATATCCCATTTATATTCACTAAAATCCCTTGTATAACGTCCTATATCTTCCATCCCCTCTCTATATTCCTCCCAAAGTTCTTCCAACCTTTCAAGAAGCTCCTCCCAAGCATTTTAAGTTACACTCTTAAGGTAAGTGATCATTTCTTTCACCTATTTATTCAAGTTTATTCATTATATTATGCTTTATATTTGTAATTCCTATTATTGGGATATGTTTTTCCATGCACCTATTACTATCCATTTTCTGTCTAAATTATTAGATACCCCATTTTCTCTCATCAACCAATTTTATTAATTTTTAAGTGATGTCATTATAGTGCTAAAATTCCACCATGATTTTCCATGCCAAACAATTATGTAGTGAATACCCATACCCATTTCCTATAAAGGTTTTCACCATTATGAAATTATACATGTTTATTGGGGAATTACATGTATTTATTCCACACTCCATAATCTTGGAATAAAATATTAAGATAAATGATTCCATGTTTTATGATCTATGTAGAACACTTAAGCATGATAATGAAATTAATGTGACTGGTGTGCCCGAAATTATATAACTCTCTCATGCATTGGGTAATGTTTAGTATCATGAGATTTTCATGTTGGGATAAGGAGTAAACCTAATTACTTTATGGTATTTTTTCCATCATGATGTCTTATCATTTATCCATGACTTATGTTTATGATGTAGTGTTTTATGTTGTTTCCACATTTTCTATATTTTCTTTACCTTATCATGCTATATCATGCCTAATTATTCATGTTTTTTATTATCACCACTTTAATGTACCATTTATATGCCTATTGTTTAACTTGTATTAATTTATCCATGTTATTCAATGTTTATTCCATTACTGGTCTTTATAGCTCACCCCTTTCTTATGTTTGTCCCCAGGTTATCCCAAGAAATTTTAAGTATGAAAGAATATTAGGAACATGTTAAGGAGGTTTTCAATAAATATAGTGTATTCCTTGTTTTAAGTTGTTATATAATGTTCCTAATTCCCAAAATTCAATATATTTATCATTCTTCCAAGTTTTCTTATGTTTACTTTTATGTAATAAATTAATAATTAATGTGTAATAAAGAGAAGGGTTGTTATAGCTGGTATCAAAGGAAAGTTTAGTTATTTTTAGGTTTAGGATTAAAAAACTCTATAGAAAGCCTTAGGGATAAAACTAAGTATAAGAAAACATCCCTAAATTTTGGTAATTATAGAGTAATTTTTTATCAAGAAAGTAAATCTTTGTCTGGATACTATAAGTGGATGTGCCACTAGCACATATGTACATAGGGGTAAAACCCGAAAACACTGTATTGAGCTATACTCAACCAGGAACCAGTGCACAAAAATGGGCCTTGATGCACACATGGATTGAAATTACCAATGGATATGCATTGGTAAATTCATAATCTCAAAGGAACCATTATTAAGGTAAAAATACCCATAAGAAAAAATGTTAGGAAATAGATCATGGATAACATAGATTTAATCCTACAAATTCATAAGTTAAGAAAATACATGTAATTTATATGTTATCTCTTTATGCCATTGGATTACCTTCTATGTATTTAATGGTTTAAAAATAATCATCCCCAATTTTTCCTTTATTCTAGCCAATGGTTGTAAATATAAGGAATCAGATAAATAATAAATGTGATGTGAAATGTGATGAATAACCCAATGAGATGCCCAACCCGATGAGAGCAGGAATAGCAGACTTTGTGATGATACTCTCTCGGCTGACTCAAGTTCTGAATAGAAACATAGATTAAGAGGATCACCCAAATCCCCTTAAGAAATAACAAGTTTCAATTGAGAGATTTATGCAAAAAAGGACTCTGATTTTTAATGGATCATTTGATTCCTTAATATATGAAAAATAGGTCAACCCCATTGAGAAGATAGTCTCCATCCTTCAATGTTCTAGTCAAGAGAAGGTTCTACTGGATGTTTATCATATGGATAGAGAAGCTATTCAGATGTGTACATTGATCAGGAATACAAATCATGAGGAAGTGATTGAAGTAATGGGGTGGAGGGAATTATATAAAATATTTTTCAATTAATATTTTCCTCACACTCTTTGAAATAAAATGGAAAGGGATTTCCTTTCCCTAAATAAAAAAGATGATGAATCTATCAGGGTTTATGATGAAAACATCATAATACTTTCACGACACACCTCCATCTTTTTTTACCCCCAAAGGAAAGGTTGAATGCTTCTTTGGTGGGATAAAAACTAGTCTATGAAAATCCCTAGTGGTCTATGAATTTGAAAACTGTGAGAAATTTTTTTGATGTGCCCTGAAATTAGAAATTGAGATTCAATAATATCATGGGAATCATGTGGATAATAAGTGAAAAGTGGAATTTAATTTTGGTAGTCTTATAGTGAAATCTAATGGTGCTAAGAAATTTTAACATCCCACTTATCAAAGGTGCAGAAAGAAGAACCCCAAAAATTTCCGAAGGTGGAGGAAATGATTTAGGTGTGGGAAGGAAAGAAACCTAGCTAGAAATTATTGACAATAGAAACACACTAATTCATTAGAGGAGAGGAATGCTCTAGTTAACCTTCAGATCATTTTTCATTTCTTCACCTTCAAGGAACTAGGGAATTTTTCAAACCAATGCACTAAGACGAGGATTTTCAAAGACAACCAACAACCTCCAAGGAAGTAAGGAGATCTTTTACATCACAACCACTGAGGTGGATCCCAACAATGAAGTGGTAATAGGTATGCTAGTTATTCATTCAGTAATAGAGAACGTATTTTTTATTATGGTTCTACACATTCCTTCATATAAAAAAAGTTTAGTAGAACTATTTAAACACCACCACAAATCATGGTAGTAGATTTGTTAGTTAAAATAGAAAATGGGGTAATTATTGCATCTCAAGTAGATAAATCCTCCCCTATAAAAAATTGTGTTCTGAACTTCCCATCAAACCTTTTCATACTCCCTTTAGTGTAATTTGATGTAATTCTAGGTAGGGATTGGATTTACCTGTATATATCTAACATAAATTGTCATAATAAGGAAATTACTCTTCACATCGTGAATCGACCCCTAATTTTGTAAAAGTGCAAGGAGGATTAATCTTATTAAGCACCAAAATCTCAATAATGGATATTATTTCTCTATGATCAATAATATATAGCTCAAATGATTAAGTCTAAATAAAGGATCATACTTGAATATATGAATATTGTGAGGGAATATGTTGATGTGTTTCTTGAAGAATTTTCTAGTCATCCTCCTAGCCAAGGGGTTGAATTTTCAATTGATCTTATACCTCGGGAATTACCATTATACAATACTCTGTATAGAATGGATGTTATAGAACTTAATGAGATTAATAAACAACTATAAGATAATTTGGATAAAGGTTTCATATGCCCAAGTGATTCATGATGGGGTGAATCGTCCCTATTCATCAAGAAGAAGGGTGGGTCAATACGCCTTTTCATTGATTATGGTGAGCTCAACAAGATCACAATAAAGAGAAATTATTCTCTACCATAGATTGATGAATTGTTTAATCGTCTACAAGGAGAAAAATACTTCTCCAAGTTGGATCTATGGTTGGGTTATTACCAAGTTAGGGTGAAGAAGGAGGATATCCCAAAGACATTTTTTTACATGGTATGGGTACTATGAATTCATCATAATGCCTTTCAGACTCACTAATGCTCCATAAATATTTATGTACTTGATGAATAGAGTCTTTAGATATTACATCAACAAATTTGTGGTAGTATTTATAGATGATATTATAATATACTCTAAAAGAAAGTAGGATCATAAATAACATCTAAGAATTGTGATAAATAACTTACAAAAAGAGAATATTTATTCCAAGTACAAAAAATGTGAGTTCTGGTTGAAGGAAGTCTCATTATTAGGTTATATCATCACAAGAAATGGGATATATATATATATATATATAAACCCTTAAAAAATAGAATGAATTGAAGGATGAATGAGACCAACATCTATGATAGATATCAATAATTTCATTGGATTATATGGGTACTATTGTCAATTTGTGATAAATTTCTCAAGATTGCCAGACCCTCTACCCAAGATAACATAGAAGCGAGTCAAGTTTTCTTGGAATAATGAATATAAAAAGAGCTACAAGGATTTGAAAAGGAGTTTTATCACTGCACCTATACTCACACTACCCATAAGTGGAGAACTTTTCATGGAATTCAGAAATTCTTACAAGAAGGTATTAGTATGAATGTTAATGAAAAATGACATAGTGATAGACTATTCTTCAAGGTAGTTGAAATTTCACGAACAAAACTACCCAATGCATAATCTAGAGTTGGCCACAGTGATCTTCACTTTAAAAATATGGTGGCATTATATCTTTGGGGAGAAGTGTGAAATATATATGGACCACAAAACCTCAAGTATATATTCACACAAAAAGAGAGGAATATGAACCAATGAATATGGTTTGAGTTGATCAAGGACTATGACTGCTCAATTAACTACCATGTTGTAAAATCAAATGAAGTAGTGACGCTCAAAGTAGAAAGGATCTATAAATTATATCATTGATGAGAATTGAGAAGGATTCGATCTTCATATATTTGAAAAGGATGGTCTTGGGAATCATAAAGGAAGGAACATCATTAATCCTTTCATAAATAGTTTTCTAACCATCCCTTCAAGAGAGGATGAAGGATGCTCAAAAAGATGATGTGGGAATTTAGAAGAATTTAGAAACTATAAGAAGATGGAAATATTTGGATTTCAATGTTAATTAAGAAGGAGTTGTGATATTTGGATCAAGACTATGTGTACCATCAAATCTTGAGTAAAAGAAGGAGTTTTTGGATAATGCACATATCTCAACCTTCCCTATCCACTAATGAAGTGCAAAGACATATCAAGATCTCCGCAATAACTATTTTTGGGACAATATAAAGAAGGAGATCATAGAATATACATCAATATTTCTTGTATGTTAGTAAGTGAATGTGTAAAGGAAAAAATCGAAGGGGATGATTCAACCATTTCTCATACCTACATGGAAATGGGAAAACATCACCATGGAATTTTTTACTGGTCTTATGAAGACATCAAGAGAAAATAATGCTATATGTTTTTCGGTAGATACTCTAACAAAGACTGCTCACTTCATTGAAATTAGAGATGACTTCTCACTCAATCAACTTATAATGATATACATTAGAGAAGTGGTGAGGTTGCACGGAACACCACTATTGATTGTATATGATTGAGATCCAATATTTACCTCAAAGTTCTGGAAGAGTCTCCAACATGCTATGAATACTGATTTGAACATCAACATAGCCTATCACCCTCAAACCAATGGACAATCTAAATAGACTATCCAGAAACTTAAGGATATGTTTAAAGAATGCTCAATTGACTTCAAAGAAGGATGTGATTAACATATTCCTTTTGTCTAGTTCTCATACAATAACAGTTTCCACTTAAGAGTCAAAATGAATCCCTATTAATCCCATTATTGTAAGAGGTGTAGACCATATAAATACTGGGATGAATTTGGGGAACAAAAACTATTAGGTCCTGAAATGGTCGACGAAATGGTAGAAAAGGTCAAAACCATTAAGAAGCACATCAAGGTTTCTTAGAGTCGATAGAAGAACTATACTGAAAATCATCGATGATACCTAGAGTTTGATGTTAGAAACATGGTATTCCTATACATGTCACTATATAAAAAATTCATTATATTTGGGAAGAAGTGAAAGCTTAGTCCAAGATACATCAGGCCCTTTAAGATCCTTGATCGCATCAGTGTGGTGGCATATAGACTAGTACACCCACCTAACCTATCTCAGGTATATGATGTATTCCATGTATCACTATTGAGGAAGTATATACCATGACCCTAACAAGTACTCAATCCATAAGTGGTATAATTGGAGAATGATCACTCGTAGAGGAGCAGCCAGTGAAGATTGTAGATCATAGAGACAAAGTTCTTCGAAATAAGACAATTCACATGGTCAAAGTGATGTGGAGAAACCACAAGTTTGAAGAAGCGATGTGGGAACCAGAGGGGGTGATGAAATAGAATAAAACTTGTCTTTTTCAATGTGTGTAATGAAAATTTCAAGGGTGAAATTTCTGAAGGGGGAAGATTTTAACGACCTGAACTTTTAAAAATAAAATTCACCATGAATTTTAATAAAATGTCTTATTATATATTATGGATATAGAAAACACATTAACTTATTTGGTTTTATTATATCCAATCATATTTAAAAGACCATTAATCATCACCATCATTGATAATATATAAATTGAATGGTGATCATAATATTAGTAAAAATATAGGGTTTTAAAAAACCCAATTAACATAGACAAATGAAGTGATGGCCTCAACTTGTAGAATCATATCCTATAAAGCCCATTTATCAGAGATTATAAGGGAGATAGAATCACTAATATTTTCCCTTGACCAAGACTAAGATTAGATCCAACAAAATAAGTGTGAGTAAAACTCTTTACGATATATGTTCAAGCTCATCAAGATCATGGCCCAAACCATATACGCTGAACTACCCCATGAAAGTCTCATCATTGCACACCTTACCCTTAGGGTGTTTTATAGTTTATCAAATTGATATGTATCATGACCATAATAATATGGATATGTATATTGTATTTTCAATAGAATAATGTTCATATTTTCTTCTTATAATTACTTTATAAATGATTTTAATTTTTATATAATAAAACACAAATTGTATTTTTAATTAGTATTCAATTTCAATTAAGAAATTTAATTTGATAAATTAATGGATTTTGGAAATAAATAATATTTTAATAAAATAATATAATTAAATAATTTTTATTAAATATAAATAATAATATAATTTTTATGAAGTCAAATGTAATTTTTAAGGGTTTGAAAACTGTTATTATCAAAAAATCCAACATTTCTCAATAAACATTGATTCTTATTTTTAAAGTGAAAATAAACATATTTAGAAAATTATATTCATAAATTTAATAATTTTTTTGGAATCAAAACATCCAAATTTTCCCACAGTGTATTTTTCATGATTTTCTGATACATTCGTATTTTTGGGTAAAAATTAAATACCACACAAATATACAGTGTGTATTATAACATCATAATAAACCAAAAGTGATGTAATAAATATTATAATGTTATCCATGAACAAACCTATGTTTTAAATTTATAATAATTTTTTTATGTTTATTTTATTAATTTTATAAAGCCTTTATGAATCCTCCAAAACCATTAATATATTTTAAGGTTTTAAAATCATTTCTTTAAGAGTGTGACTCACTTCAACATCAGAAATGGTATTATTTTTTTAATTTCATCCGTTAGACTTATAAAATAATAAAAAAAACTCCCTTTTATATAAACCATGGGCAAAAACCATGTTATAATTTGTGATTTTGGTTGTTTTATTATATAGAGTCAAAAACCTATGTTTGAGAAATGATAAAGAATTCCCCACTCATTTCCAATATAAAACCACCCAGGATCCCATTTATCTTAACTCAAAATCCTTGTTTCACATCCTTAATATTCCCTCCCATATCTATAATCCTCCCATGGTGCCCCTAATCTCTCAAGAATCTCTTCCCAATCAATTGAAACCATAGTCTCAAGGTAAGGGATCATTTCCTTCTCCTCTTTATTCAAGTTTATTCATTATATTATACCTTATATTTCAAATTCCTACTATTGGGATATGTTTTTCCATGTCCCTATTACTATTAATTTTATTTCCAAATGATGAGAGACCCATTTCACTCTCATTAACCCATTTTATTCATTTTTAAGTGATGATGTTATGGTGCAAAAATTCCACCGCGATTTTCCATAACAAAAAAATATGTAGTGAATACCCATACCCATTTCCTATCAATGGTGTCCACCTTTATGCACTTATACTTATTTATTGGGGACTCACATGTATTTATTCCACACTCAAATATCTTGTAATAAAATGTTATGTTAAATGATTCTATTTTTTATGATCTATGTGGCACACTTAAACATGAGCATGAAATGAATGTGATGGGTGTTCTCGGAATTATATAGAACTCCAATACATTGGGTAATATTTAGTCTCATTAAATGTCATTTTGGGATAAGGAGTAAACCCAATTCCTTTATGGGATTTATACATCATGATTTATTGGAATTTAGCCTTGACCTATGTTTATGATATAGTATTTTAAGTTGTTGCCCTATTTCCCTTGTTACCTTTATGTTATCATGTTATATCATGCCTAATTGTTAATGTTTATGATTATAACCCCTTTTATGTACCATTTATATGTCTATTGTATAACATTTATTACTTACTTCATGTTATTCCATGTTTATTCACTTACTAGGCTTTATAGATCACCCCTTTCTTATGTATGTCCCTAGGTTATCCCAAGAAATTTTGAGTGTGAAGGAATATTTTGAATATGTTGAGGATTTTTTCAATAAATAAGATGTATTACTTGTTTTAAGTTGTTGTGTAATTTACTTATATCCCAAATAAACTTGACTTCTCAATATTCTAGGTTTTATTATGTGTACTTTTATGTAATAAATCAAGAATTAATGTATATATAAGAGAAGGGTTGTTATGTTTTCCTTGCCCATGTTTTTGAAAAATGTTTTTAAGAATGTTTTTACTATTCTAATATTATTTTTTAAATTAATTTTTACCCATGTTTTAATTTTTACCAAATGTTTTAAAAGAATATTTTTATCATTTTTTTAATGAGTTACTTTTGACTTTTTTCCAAAAATGTGAAAGGAATCTTTGTTTTGACATACACTGCATGAAAAAAATTTCCCACCATCATGAACAATCAAATCTTTGAAGCTTTCTTTATAATTTTACAAGGTTCTTTTTACAGAAATTTTTTTCTTTAATATTTGGAAAAAAATTATATTTTAAATAATTTATTTCAAAGTGAAAATCATATTTTCTTTAATAAATTTTCTAGTGATCTTTTAATGGAATTTTTCATCTATTAAAATATCCTTTGATTTTTATTGGGATTTATTGGGGATATAATCCAATAATATTATCTTTATTATTTCTATAGATGGTTTATGGTTATGATGATGAAATATCGATAAAATCAATTTTCTTTTCCACATATTAAGTTATGATGAATATTTTTATGATCTTGTGGAATACATATGAATAGATTTATGATAATTTGATGGGTGAGATCAGAATTATATATCCCTCTAATTCATTGGGTAAATATTAATGTTATATGATATTAAAGGTTGCGCGGGAGGTTATCCCAGGCCCCCAAAAAAAGAGGGTACATGGGAGGTTATCCCAAGCTCAAAAGAGGGTAAACGAGAGGTTATCCCGATATTTAAGTGGATACATGGGTGGTTTTCCCAAGCCTAACATATTATTAATGTCTTGGTGGATATCCTTGAAATAATATTTCTATGATTATGATAATTATACACTTTATTCCACTCTTGTATGATATGATCTTATGTCATTATTATGTTATCATGGATCATGTTCTTTGATCCCTTTATGATTCATGTTTTTTGCACTGCTAAGATTTATTCCATGACTTGTGTTTATGATCTAATAATTGTTGTGTAGGATTTTAAAATGTTAATATCATGTAATCATACCCTTTATTTACATGTTATGCTTAAATGATATTTGATATCACCCTTGCTTACCATTACTGATCATCTAAGCTCATTCCTTATTATGTTTTATTTTCCCCAGGATATGAAGAAATTTTTTAAGTATGATGTGTCTAAGAAGGTTGCTAGTTATGAAGAACTAAGTGAGACATTTTGTAGATATTTTATAAACTAGTTTTTTATATATCCAAGTTTTCCAAGACACTAAACCTTTATAATTCTAGCACGAATCATAATTTTATATATTGAATATCTATATAATAAGATGTCATATTTATGTATGGAAAGTATGGTTCATTTTAGTGTCTAACCATATGATGAGTTATGATCGTATGGAACTCAATTTAGTTTTGACTAAGTGCATGGTTATTCTAATATAATAACATTTAATGTAATTACATAATATTTAATCATATCGTGAATTGAGAGGGCGAAAATAAGATAAATGGGATTGATAATGTTCATGTCTCCTTCTTAATATCTATGTTAAGGATAAATGAACTTTAATAATAAAATTTTGGTAGATTTTACACCAAACATATAATGGAATGAACCTTTTCATGTTAGTGAACTAAAATAAATGTTAAATTTTCATTGATTTATTGACCTAGTGGATTTCAAATTTTGATAATGAATATAGATAGAGTAATATTTTTAATTAATTTAACTGTCTTAATAAGGTAATTTAAATGTTACAAGGATTTTTTAAAATCTCTATAGATAAATTTCTTCATTGTAGAATGCACCTAGATTTAGTGGGTGGACACTGAACCCATCAAAACTTTAGTTCAACCCACCATAATTATAGTGGGATAGGAAATTGGTTAATCCAGCTGCCCATAACACAAGATTTTTGGAGGTGCTTCTGCCATCCATTTTAAGTGGGTAGATATTTAGGTTTTCATACACTCTATTTTTTAAGATCTCTTTTGGGGGTGGTGTTCTTAGGTCAGTCGAATAAGAGGGAACTTCTCCCTTTACTCCTACTCTTACTCCCCCTTGTTTCCTCTCGAACTAGGAGTGTTGGGATCATTTTTTCACACCAATTTGTGGTAAAATATCCCCCTTATTATTATCTTTATCCTCTTCTATATTATCCTTAGATATCATTGTAGCCGCCTATGATTTTAGATGATGATTTGAGTACATCAAGGTGGAATCATATCATGTTTATGGTGATATAATGTGCAATGTGTAAAGTGGGATTGGGAAGGTTGAATTATCATCGTTGCAATCTATTTATCTTGAGTTATATTTCTTGGTGGATTAATTTAAAGATTTTGTAAATTTTGGATAAAATTAACCCTCTATTAAAATTTTATAATTTTTAATTTTTCTTTTTATAAGAATAGATTTCATTATTAGTGATTTTATACTTATCACTCTTATTTTCGATGTTATAAACCTACTCGATAATTTGGTGTTGATTATACTATTATTTGTTTTTTTATTAAATGGCCTATTGATTAATTTATTATTTTTTTAATGAGACAATTGAACATGAGCCCTTTTATTATTCTTATAATCTTATGATTGTTTATTGATTTTTGTATGAGCGCTAAAACATAAATAGCCTTTTGTGGTGGTTTTTTAGCGGCGGTTTACTAAACCGCCACTACTTTTTTTATAAATGATTTAGCGGTGGTTTATTAAAAACCGCCGCTAAATTAAATTTCTTTTCAATTCTGAAACTTCTCCCCACTAACCCCCGTGAGACCCCCTTTCTACCCCCCCCCCCCCCCCCGCAACCCCCGCAAGATCCCCCCCCCCCCCCCTCAGTGACCCCCGAAGCTCAATGCCTCCCCTCAGCTCGCCTCGCCTCCCCTCAGTGCGGATCGCTGCCCATCGCCACCGACCCCCCGAAGCCCTAGCTCACCTCCCCACTATAGGTCCTGACCCATGGTGTCACTCGACACTTCTTGCCACCCCTCAGTATCATCCTTCTTACTCTTATTTCATCCTCTAGTTATAACAGTATCACCTAGAGTCCATACTCACACACATGCACATGATATTTTCATCATTTGTAAGTATATGATTATAAACCCTACGCACCATCAAATTGAACTTTGAGAAAATATTCTTGCACCATAGCAGTTCACCCCAAACATCTAGTTTATTAGATACCATTTTCAATCAACGAATGTATTTAAAGGAGAAATATCCTTAGGCATAGCCTATAAAAATGCACTAGTCTACTTCTAAATTCACTAAATATTGTCAAATAAATCCTAATGGTTCTCATCCAATATAAAACTCATGGATATTTATTATCACATTGTATTTTAAGACATTATTAAATAAAAACATATTTTATAAATATTGAATTCAGAAAATCTATTATACCTATATCGATGATTCTACTACATAAATTTTCACTTAACATCACATATCCTCCATCCAATTTTTCATGTTTATTAAAATTTGAGTTGTAATAAAAAAAAATTTAAAAGCATCCACTATTAATTAACCATCTTTTTTTATGATTTATTGTTTATACATGTTCCCTATAGAATAAAAAAACAACATTTTGATACCTATATTTTGGGTACACATATTTTAACTTAGATTGAATACGGTACCCAAATTTGTTTTGAAAAAAAATTGATATCATATAAGGGATGAAGTATTGATAATTTTTATTCTATAATATCGATGATTATTTTAATTATGTTATTGAATTATATTCTCTATTTTATGATAGTAATTATAAAACATTTTTTTCGATCAATTAATAAATAGTTTTTCTTTTGAAATAAAATTCAGTTTTTTGAAAATCCCAAAGAATATTATTATTTTCAAAACATTGTAAACCCAATTTTTTATATAATTTTTTTAGACTTTGGTGAATTTAAAAATATATTTCTTGATATAATAAATATTCCATTGTAACTTTATCACATTATATTGAACATTCTTTTTGATAATTCAGTTTATTTAATTGCAAGTTTTTAATTATCATTAAGGGATTGATTATACTTATTTTTATGATATTTTTATATTAAATTCAGTTCGGAAAAATATTCATCATGTTTTCAACAAGCATATTTTAGATCTTTATAGAATAGGCAATTGGATAAAGAATAGGAGGGAGAGGAGTAATTTCTAGTGGAAGATGAATAAAAGTTAGATTTTACATCATGACTAACCTCTTTTTTAGTCATGAGATACTAGGAACATTTTCCCATTGATTCCCTTTATAGGAGGGTTTCATTTATCACACACTAAGTTGAAAAATTGAAGGTTTCCTTGATTTTTTATTCTTCCCCTTGTTCCTTTTTTTATTCATATAGAATTAAGACCTTATGTGTTCCTTTTTTCATTGGAATAACATCACTTGGTCTTTATCATTATCCACCTTATTTTAAAAAAATTATGATTTCTTTATTTTGAAGAATATTTTCATATTATTTGATTTATAGTCCATTTCATCATCATTATAGGTTTCACCATTAATTTCTTTAAAAAAAGATTATTTTATTATTGGATTATTTGTATTTTCTATTATCATGTAACTTCATTGTGATCTCATAGGTCATGATAGATCCTTATAGATTCTCAAATGGCATGTTTTTTATTTCATTTTCTTCTTGGACTATTATATATTTAGGTTTTATATTTCTTTTTAAACCCTAAAATATTTTGATCACTAGATATTCTATAGTATTAGTATAATTAAAAGACATTCACCTATTTTATATGTCAGTAAATTATATAAATGGTTAGTTTTAATTAATTATTTTAAATGGGATTTCAAGGAGGATTAAAGTGACTTAGAATTCTGATTATTTTAATGATTCTAATTTGTAACTTTCATAATGAACTACTTATAATGTATGTAATACCATCAATGATTCCCCCTTATCTTTAGATGTATTTTTATGACATGGATGATATTTTTGGTGTTGTTTATTGCAAGGGTGTTGTAGGTGAGGTTATATTTATATTATGTTGTTGCATTATTCATGTAACTTGTTTTATTACTCATCTCCTATTATTTATATCATGGGTACACTAGGAACTAACAGAGAGGTCTATATTTATGTTATACTAGATAGTCACACACTATTGGTGTCCCCTAGTTGTGTTGTATACCATGGATAGTGGGGAGTTCCCCCTATGATGCTAGGTTCAGGATACTCAAGTGACTTGTGTTATTTGGATGAAACATATTTTCGTGTTAGGTATTATGTATTGGTAAGGTCTAGGATTATCTTATTTTATGACATTTTTTGTTTCCCATGATATTATATGGATTCCATTTGGGGAATCTCATTCCTTGTGTCCCCTAGTTTGATTAATATGGTGGGAACCATGAATTTTTCTCCTTGTTTACTCATATCTTGTTTGTGATGTGGTTACTTGGTGTTTTATTTTTACAGTTTATGAGAATGGGTTTATTTCATTAAATTGTTTTTGAAGTGTTTTCAAAAGGGTGTTTCTAAAGTATTTTTAAAATTGAAACTGTAATGGGTGGTTTTAAAGAATGTAAAGGTTTTAAACTAATATTTTTAAAATGATTATTTTCATTTAAAGAAGAAGAAAATAGAATTTTTTAAAATGTATGTTAATGTGATATTTGGTTTTTCATGTGATTATCAATAAAAATATATTTTCTAACTATATTTAAAACAATAATAATTGTGATGTGTTTTGAAAAGACTTTCACAAAATCCTTATTGAGATCCTACTAGGATTAGTTTTTCTCACACACTATATACATCATTCGATATATAAAAATATTATAGTTTTCTTTTTTAGGTTCCCTAGCCTTTTTTGGTTTCCTAGAATTTTAAAAAACACTTGAAGAAATTAAACAATTAACCCACCTTTGTGATTTGGAAAGTGATACATTTCTATTTTCTTCAAGCATATTAAGCTGTGGAATAATAAAGAAGAAAAGAACATAAAACTATAGTTAAAAATTCTAATTCATTATTAAATGTTATATTAACCAAAAATAAATTTATTCTAAAAAATAAATAGGCTCTAAAACACAAAACTATATAAAAAAGTAAATAGATAATAAAGATATCAAATAATAGAATATAAAGAAAATAATTATTTATTATTAATAATCTTAGCTTACAAATGATTTTTGGAACAAGGTTTTAACAGGTTGTGGGGTAATATGAGAAGAAGTATTAGGCTCATTAGAAAAGATATTTTGTGGTTAAGGAATCATGAGTAGTCTGATGCACTACCTTTAACTCCCTCGTCAATAGTTAAAAATTCTAATTCATTATCACATACTATTACTTCATTAAAAACCATGAATCATAGAACATCTCCAATGCCTCCACCAGATTTAATTTTAGAAAATTATGAATAATATTAGAATACTGAACATGTTTTGACATCATATCATTCATCTGGTTAAACAAGAAAAAAACACCAAACTCTGTAGAAGTTAACTTCTCAACCAACACTTTCTAATTTTCAATCAAAGTTTCAAGGGTACATTATCACAATATAATCTCTAAAAAATTTCATTATAGAAATATCTTCTATAAATAACGGAATTCATCACGAGATATCTATAAAACCCATTACACTAAAATTAGGAATTCTAGTTTGACTGGTAATGGATTTTATAGACTCAAACATATTATAAAAAAACTTTTTTAAATTATCAAAATCTTATTTAGAAACCATTTCACTTCTTCTCTTTCCAACCCAAACTTATATCTCTCTCTTAAAAGAATCAAAATCTTTATTTTAAGGTAATATTTTGTTTCCTTTTCATATTCCTAACTTCTATTCAATTATTATATGATTTATCAAGCCCTACCTTAGTGAAAAAAAGTTATGACATCATCAATTTTTCCATCTGTTTTGGTGTAGCATGACATACAAAAAACTATAGGGATGGGATCCTTGTTCTCATTTTCTTTTATGGATCTTTTTAATTTGCATTCTTTGGTTTTCTAGTGGGTGGGTTCATTATTTACCATATGTATTTATATAGGAAAACCTTATTTAACATATTTATATATTTTTTCAACTATTATATATGAATCTATTTCCCTATTTATTATTATTTATGTGTTTTAATTTTTTTTAATATTGTTTAGGCACTTTGTGATATACATGGACAAAAGTTGGATCACATTATTGAGTAACACACCTCAGTGTGTTAAGGGTTTGGAGGAGTTTTTAGATTTTTTAATTTCCAATCGATCCATTGAAGGGAGAATAATATTTCCATGTCCTAAATGTAAATTTAGAAGATGGTTGAAGAGAGATTAATTTTATGAACATTTAATATTGAAGTAATTACCTAGTCAATATTTGTGTTGGATTTTACATGGAGAATTGAACATTATAGAAAGTTTGAGCACTGATGTCAATCCACAGAATGAGATCCCAACTTTATAGACAATGGAAAATGAAATGAAAAACCTTATAAATGATGCATTCGGTACTTCAAGACACCACCATAAATATCAAAACATATCAGAACAACTCTATGAGGGTGCTATAAATAGAAACGTGACAAGTGATATTTTTGAGACTATAGGACAACCAGATCAAGATTCTAACATATAAGTGGATCCTCCACTTTATTATGTAGAGACTAATGTAAGAGAAAACTTCACTAAGGAAAATATGTTTCATGGTTTAGTTGATGATGGAAATCAATAGTTGTATAGTGGATTTTTGAAATATTCAAAACTTTCTTTTCTGCTGAAGTTGTACCATATCAAATTTCTACGTGGAATTACAAATAAGTCAATGTCAATGATATTGGAATTTTTGTGTAATGCATTTCCTGGATCAAACATCCCCAAGTATTTTTATGATTTTAAAAAGTTTTTAACAAGCTTGGTTTGAATTTTACAAAAATACATGTTTGTCCCAATGATTGTATGCTTTATTAGTGAGAGGATTGAAGTAGACAGGATTGAAAAAAATGTTCTTCTTCTAGATGGAAGTAAATGGGTGATGTTAGAAGTATAAATCAACATACTACCATAAAGAAGAACGAAAGGAATACACCTGCAAAGGTTTTGCATTAAATTATTTTAAATCCTCGATTGAAAATATTATTCATGTCATTGAAAACCACCGAACACATGAAGTGGCATTCTTTAGATAATAACAATGATGGGTTAATACGGCATCCATGAGATTCACAATCATGGAATAAATTTGATTCATTACACTCATATTTCTCAGATGATCCTAGTAATGTTTGATTGGGATTGGATTCCGATGGATTCAACCAATTTGAGACTTTGAGTACCAATTATAGGATTTGGATAGTTGTTTTAATCCCTTATAATCTGCCTCCGTAGATGTGTATGCAACAAACGTATTTTATCATTTCGATGATTATTTCTAGGGAAAAAATGCCTGGAAATGATATTGATGTATACTTACAGCCTTTAATTGATGAATTATAGGAGTTATAGAGAAACGGTGTTGATACATTTGATGCTTCTTCTAAAACAATGTTCAAAGTGCATGCTGCTTTATTATGGACCAATAGTGACTACCCTTGGATTGGGAATTTATCTGTTTGGAACAGTTACATGTGTTTGGCTTTTCATATTTTTAAATTTTATTTTTAGATCAAATGGCTACCTCATAGTAGAAAATGGTGCTTTTGTGCCATCGAAGATTTTTCGATGCATATCATAGATTTTGGCTGAACAGATCAAAATTTAATGGTTTTATTGATCATAAACCACCTCCAAAGTTGTTAAATGGTTCTAAAATATTGAAACAACTTGGAAATTTTGAAACAAAATTTGGTAAGGTTTATCATTTGAATGATAGCAGGAAATGGGTTCGAAGTGCATCATGAAGTGAAATCTAAATGCAACAATAGAAGAAAAAAAGTATATTCTTTAAACTTTTGTATTGGGAATTTAATTTTTTGTGGAATAATCTTGGTGTGATGAATATTGAGAAGAATATATGTGAAAATTTGATCTTCACATTGCTTAGTGATCATGGAAATTCAAAGGATCATCTCAATGCTCGAAAGGAATTACAATTAATGAACATAAAACATGATCTCTAGACAAATGAGAATGAAAAGTATGCACCAACAATTTTTGCAATGAAAAATAGGGATAAAGATACATTCCTTATAATTTTAAATCATGTGAGAGTATCTGATGGGTATTCAAGTAACATCTCAAGATGTGTTGACTTAAATAATCGTAAGTTACATGGATTGCAAAGTCACGATTCACATATTTTGTTATAGCAGTTACTACCATTGGCATTGCGTAAATTATTACCTGAAAAAGTTACTGTTGTTGTACTCTAATTTTGCACATTTTTTAGACAACTATGTGATAAATCTCTACATCCATTTGAGATTCAAAACCTTTAGGAGAGGTTTTTATTGACACTTTGTGCAATAGATATGATCTTTCCTCCCTCATTTTTTACTATCATGATGAATTTAACTATGCATTTGGTTGAGGAAGCTAAATTATGAGGCCCCGTTCATTATCGATGGATGTATACAATTGAGAGGTAATTTATTTAAATGTTTTTCAGCTAAGTAAATAATTTTTTTCACTTAATTAAATGCATAATTATTTTTGTTTAATTTATTTCACAGATATCTTGGGCATTTGAAATCATACGTGAGAAATAAAGCTCAACCAGAAGGCTCTATTACTGAAGTCTATTTAGAATATGAGTGTCTTACCTTTTGTTCTAGATACTTGGATGATATTGAGATAATATTTAATCGATTTGGATGTGTTGAAGACACATCGATTCAATCTCAAATACATGGGAAATCAAAAATATTTCCTACTATTAGCCGGTTAGTTGGGTGAACCTTAAATGTTACACTGAAAGAAATGGAATTATTATAGGCACATAGATATGTGATGTTGAGTAGTGAAATTTCAGATCCATTTATTGAAGAGTTGATGATACAAACAAAGAGACGAATGAGAGCCTGAACATGAAATGAGAAATATATAATGAAATCTGTTAATAAAGAGCTTGTATAATGGTTTTCACGATGTGTAAGTTCATAAATATTGCAATAAATACAAATATTAAGTTGACACAAATATTTTGTAATTATAATAAAGTATATTTCTTTTTCTAGATCATGAATACTGATACTTGAGCAGATTTGTCAAAATATTTGAAGTATCTTGTTCGAGGTCCTCTAAAACAAGCTAAAAATTTCGACACTTACAATGTGAATGGCCTTAGATGTCATACAATCGATCAATAAGAGGGTTTGAAAACATAGAATAGTGGTATATTTACCTTTGATGAAGTGAGATACAATAGAAAGATGACTGATATTATTGAATTAAACTACCATGGGAATTTTTTAGTTGTTTTATTCAAATTCAATTGGGTCGATATTATCAGAGGTGTTAAAAGAGATTCATTGCAATTTACTTCTGTGAACTTATCTCACTTGATGGATATTGGTGATCGTGAACTACATGATCCATATATCTTATCATCATGAGAAAAAATGGTATATTATGTGAATGATGTTGGGGATGAAGGGTGGAGTGTAGTTGCTCACCAAAAACAAAGAGATTTGTATGATATGGGTGATGAAGTGAAGATTTGACCTCTGACATTGAATCTCATCAACAACAAGAATCATAATTATTTGTCCATCATGATATTGAAAATATTAGTCTAGAAATGATGAATGAAGTGGATGAAGTAATAGAGAAAGAAACCAACATTATTGAAGTATAAAATGATTGTATGTACAGTTATGCATTCATTTAGAAACCACTTATTTCATTTGTGCAATCATTCATTATCATTGTTATGTATATTTTGTTTGTTATTATTATGCATTTGTTATCATTTTTAATTTTTTTTCTACATAAATTTTTTGAAATATATGTTATGAACTTAATTTTATTTGATTAAATGACAGGAATTCCATGAAGGAAGCGATATACTATTTCATCTACCACTGCAACAGATGATGATTCATCTGTCTCCCTCCCTATGGCATCTGAGCCACCATCCTCTTCCCCCTTTCACCATCTCTCACACCCTCTGTGGGAATCCCTTCATCATCTCAGTCGCCGCCTCCCACTTTGGGAGCCTCAGCAGTGGGGGAGTAGTGTGCCACTTCTAGTTCTTCGCAGGGATACTGGAGGGTGACTGTTATAGGTACAAATTTTAATATGAATAAATTTATTGAAATTTTTTTTATATTACCTATTTGTTTATTAATGATGGAAATAATGCAAGTATGAAGAAAAATATAAGAATTTCAGATTAATGGAACTTTCCCAGAGAGAAGATAGTTTTCTCATTTGATTCATATGGGGTCCCTACGGATGACATCATAGGATTACTTGGCTAGATTTTAGGCCAGCTGGCTACGAAGCCTATTTCCCTTCATATTTCATATGATGATTGGAGGCATATGCCTAAAAGTTAGAAAAATGAAGTTTTCTATTCCCAAATAAAGGTAATTTTAATACATTATGGTGTAATTTAATGTCATGTTATTAATATTTTCAAAATTAAATTCTGTGTACAGATGTTTTTCCACTTTACAGTTGCTGATGTGATAGCACGAAAGTGGACATTGAAAAATCTTGGAAAAAATAGAAAGACTTTAAATGGATATTGTGGGGTGATGTTAACGATACTTCGTTGACTGCCCAATAGATGTATGACAAGATACATGATGGGGTACCCAAAGAGCAATGTAATGTTTTTGTTGACAGACATTGTGATGAGAAGAAAATGGTATTTAAATATATATTACTATATTAATCTCATTTTACATTTATACATGTATATGAATAGGAGATGACATTGAATACATTACTATTAAAATGAATTTTATTTATTTCAGGATCTTTCAAGAAAGAATGCATCAAGTCGGGCTAAGCAGGTCATCCCTCACAGTACGGGGTCAAAGAGTTTTTCTAGAAACTAATATGCTCTGGTAATCATTTCATTAGTTTAAATATTTATAAGAAAATATTATTTGTTTAATATATTAAATTGGGGAATTATGTTTGTTTAATGCAGTCATAGAGTTTAGGGAACGAAGCAACCCGAACAGAAGTGTGGTTGAATGTTCACCAAAAATCTGATGGAAGTTTTGTTAATGATTCTGCCAAAGAAGTTGGGGTATGAACTCATTTTTCATTATAATAACTTATTATCAGTTTTTACTATGTTAATATATATTTCTTTTAATATGACTGCTATTTTATTTATAGTTAAAAATTAAAGAACTGTGGGATGCCAATCCTACGCAATCCTACTCAGTCTCCCAAGATGACTCGGTTGCTAAAGTCCTTGGGAATGAGTGTCCTGGTAGAGTGCATGGGATGGGTTTGGGACCCGTACCATCTGAGGTCTTTGGAAGTCCACTGAGGATTCCAGCTGCATCTACTCCTGGTTGTAGTCATTACATGCCCCAAGATACTCAAATAGAGATTGTTTCTCTACAAAAAAACGGTTCAAGACTAGGGGTCTCAGATATCCACTTTGCAGAAAGTGTTGATTGATTTATATCAGAAGATGATTGGATCTGCCTCCGGTAGTATTGTGTCGATTGGTGGTGAGTAGGTAAATCAAAAAAATAAAAAATAATTTAGTTTTCAAACTTTTATTAGTGTTAAGTTTAAATATAAATATACAACCGTATTTAATTTTTAATATAACGTTCTTACAGGTGGTAGTAGGAAGTAGAGATGGAGGTGGAGAGGGTGAAGAGTTGTGTTCATCATCAGATCGTTATTAGTTGTATTGTTGATATATTGGACAAATATGCTAACCGCTGGTTTGTATATGTGTCATTTGTGGCACATAGTTTCCACCAAACATTTTCATTACCTAACATTTTCTTGATTTCTCATGTTTCCTTTTATGTATTTTATTGATTTCTAATGTTTCCTTTTATGTATTGATTTCTCGAGTGTGGTATGCACCATATATGTCGATTTTTTTTGTAATGAATCATTTTTTATGATTCTTTTTTCCTAAATTTATTGGGTTTGTTACCCAAGGATGAACGATCAACCTTCTTATTGATTTTCTTGGGAATATCCAGTTTTGTAACTCCCTTCAACTTGTTTTTAGTGGATATCCCTTCTTTCGTCAAATTTTACAGCATTCCATTCTCATGCTTTATAGTTGGAATGTGATCACTCCCACTTATGCTTTCCTCATATTCAAAATAGTTTTGATAAGAATTAAAAAATATATGTTGAACACATGATTGTCTTGATCCTGTTAAGGTAGAGGGACTTCCCACTTCATTAATAGTAGAATTTTCAAATATCTGTTGAACACTTGAGTGTCTTACACTACCAGAATTTGTATCTCTCCAAAAGATGCATTTGGTGGATAAAATCTATAATACAATTCTCAAGAATGTCCTATATGGTTTGGATCATCCTTCCTAACTGCTCATCGATTTGAGGATAAAAGGTTATATACAACTTCAACTATCAACTCGTATACTTCTATTATAATTACCAAAACTATGAGGTAAAACAGGTCAGCCCTGGGTGAACATCCCACTTTAACTATCAACTCTGATACTCGATGACAATTTTTGGACAAGTCAATCAATGGGAAACAAAGACTTCAATGTCTCTTACTATGGAGGACCACCAGAACATCCACTTTTCATTATTATAAATCACGGTCGACCCTGGGTGAACATCCCACTTCAAAGAATTATAGGATCTCATAAACTCATCTCTCATGGAATATGTGACAATTACCATGCTATGAACTATAAACACTCCATATATATCAAAATTCAATCCTAAAATAGTTTCACATTCTTCTAAACTAGCACACATCATGATACATTCCAGAAAAATATTCTAACTTGTCTTTACTTGTTTAACCAATGAAGACATTATCTCTAAGGATACCCACATGGCTTCCCCTAAACCCTCAACTACACCCACCAACTAGTATTACAGTGAAGATAATATCTTCTATTCATCTAATGAATTCTGTTCTCACATCTCCTACATTTTCTATCCTAATGAATTTACCACTACATTTCCATTTCTAGTTGAATACTATTTATTGATGTCAAACATATACAAGTACTCTATGAAATTAATCTGATAAAGATTATGTCCATGCAGTGAGAAAATATTATATGAACTCTAGGTGCCAAAGTACCCAACAAATCTATCTCCCAAGAGGTCCTATCACGGTCATTTCAATGCATGGACCACAACTACAAACTAAAATATAGGATTAGAGTATTTCATCTTGTGGGTTAAAAGATGATGAAAACCAAAGTGACTAATTTATCACTCTATATCATAACATATCCTAAGCCAGAAATAGATGCATCACATTTCACTACATGTCCAATGTTAGGCTCAAGAATGCTTAGGATCAGAGCTGACAATAACCACTACTTCAACACTATGGAAACTTCCTCACACTAGTATGTACAGTCAAATGTGAATCCATTCTTGGTAATTGTGGTCATTGGAAATGTTAAGTGAGAGATCTCCAAAATGATTCTTCTTTAATTCTCATACAATCCAATAAAACATCAACTATCGATTACATTCCTTGGTTATAACAGATAAACAAATACATCAACATACTCAAGATCAACTGTGATCCCTGATTGTGAAACCACTATATCCAAAAGTGACACTTCATGTACTTAGAATAAATTTTTATGTACCTAAATAATACTAAACCGATTATTAAAGTATCTATCATGTGATTCCTATGAAAAATTTGGTCTTCTAGTATTCTTTTGGATGTGGGATGTATGTGCTTGGGAAATTAAAGTGGTTTTTTTTTCAAGGTACTGGTACTGGGGATACAGAATCAGCTGCTTTTTTTGTAAATCCGACTTTAGCGGTGGTTGTAACCACCATGAAATAAATGTATTATATTTAGCAGTGGTTTTAACTGCCGCTACAATTTTGATATTTTACTATCCACAGCAGTTAAAACCGCCACTACGAACAATAATTTAGCAGTGGTTAAAACCACCACTACATAGTTTTCGTATTCCTTCATTATTTCACGATGGTTATCTTGATTTTACAGGTGGTTTTCTAGGAGAAAATGATTTTTTTGTGGCGGTTAAAACCACCGCTAAATGCGTCCACTATGAAGGTTACCATAAAGCACCACTAAATCAAGTAAATTATCGCATATTGTATGCTGACACACAATTTTGTGGTGGTTTTTTGAAACCACCATGAAATGGTTATTTTCCTGTAGTAGAGGTAGGTGACCTTTACATATTGAGTATTTTGATCAATTGGTTATATTTTGTTTGTGTGTTTATATTATGATTTATTATTATTTTTTAATTTTGTAGTATATTGTGAGTTATTTTACAAAGTGGAAGGTTTCTTATTTTTAAAATATGATTTAAAAAGGGATTACTGTTTAAAATAGGTCTTTAGGGAAAAATATTTAACCCTTAAATTTTGATTTAAAGGATAATTGGTTTATGAATTGGTTTTTATTTATAATTATATATAGAAAGGGGTTAGCACTTGTAAAATAATTTCCTAATATAAATGGTTATTTCCTTTATAATGGGGTTTTAAAGAAGGTTCATTTTAATAAAGTATCAAGTTAAATAGATATTTATATAACTGTTTGTATTGGTATTTCAACATAAAAGGGATTCTTTCTAAGTGGATTTTCATTGAAATTTCTTCTTAAGGCCTTGAATGGGTAAATATTTAATGTGTTTCCTATTAAATCGGTTTTAGAATAATGATTTTTATTTTTTTCCAATGGGAAGTAATGAAGATATTTGGATGAGTTTTCAAAAGAGTATATTAACTAATTTTGGGATAAGTCCCCTTTTTGTAAAGTGAGAGTGTGCTTTAAATTTTAACATTTTTAAAGTGGGTTTTGAATTGTATTTAGATAATGCTAAAGGTAGTCTGGTTTTGTAAAGTTTTGGGTTTGTTTGACCCCATGAGGGCTATGCCATATTTTTCAAAGCCTTTGTGCTTATTTGAGAATCTTTGTTTATAGTTTCCCTATTGTTATCCCTAATTGAATAATGATGTTTGATAACATAGAAACTATATGTGATACCTTTATTTAGGTTATGGGTTAGTTATATGGGATATATATACTTATTAGGATATTGTTTGGCATAAGGCTATGGGATCCTTGAGATACCCTTTGGGAATGTGTTTATTCTATAGCTCGTTGATAACCCTAACTTCATATAGTGTGTCATGCGATTTATTCTGAATTTATCCTAGTTATCACAATTTTGTTTTGATTAGGGTTTGGGGTTACCCTTATAGTTTTTTTTGTGAAATTATTGATATTCTTGATGAGTGTTTGACCTCCTCATATCCTTTTTAGAGTTACCTCTTTATTAGACCTTAGTGGTTGAGATGTGAGATATTCTTAGTAATGTTTTAATTGATGGATAAGGTAGAAATCATGGAAAGTAGTCCATGTGTTGTGATTATACTCTTTATGGATTAGGATGTGGGATTGAGAGGTGAATGGGTTCTCTCTTTTGTATTGTTGAACAAAAGAGAGTGTGATCCTCCCAGATGATTATAGATTAGGCCAGTATGAGATAGTGAAACTAGGAATATAATTTCAAATCCCTTCCCTACTGAAACCCCTACTAGGTTGGAAGAGGAGAAAAGTTTTTCCCACAAGACTCGCCTATAATAGGCCATGGGTTGACACCTAACAGCAGGGGTATAGGTCACATAAATAGGATGAATTTCCCTCATAAATATCAGGAAAATAAAGCAAAACCACCAATCAACTTTTTTCAAATATATTAAAAATAAAAAAAAATTCATTCCCAAATTATCACTACATGATAATAAATACAGTGAAATGGTGACCTCCTGGAATCCACTCTCATAGTTCAAACAACAACATCCCAAAATCTCTATTGAACTATCTTGAAAAGAAACTAAAGAATATTGTAGAGGGGAAATCACCTGGGATTACTCAGCCAAATCATATTTCTAAGCAATTATATATCCATGTGATATAATTTTATTAGGATAGACATGTGTGATATCAACAAATTAGGTGTATGAAATAATAAAATATAGGGACTAGGAAGGTAAGAAAGTATGAAGGAAATATAATATCACAGTATCACATAGTCTTTACCTTTATTTATGTCACCAAAATATTCATATATGATCAGTATTCCATTAGTATAAATAAATGAGGTTGATGTAAAAATATTATAATCATATATTAATAAAGGAAAAAGGTTTGATATCATATCACCACTCTTATATCCACCATAGTTAATCCACTATATCAACATTATAAAAAATAAATCACATCACCATTATAATAACATCACAACCAGCGCCACAACACCATAAACATCACACCACACTTACACTGTATCATCACAGTCACAACCACATCATAACTTCCACTATATCACCACTTCCATAATCACATCATAACCATCTCCAAAACCATAACCACATCATAAGAATCACTATAGGCATGACCACATCATATACACCACCACATCATCTCATTAACTTATGTTATAAATAAGAGTCTCCATATCATAAGTATATGACATAACCTGAATTTATCACAACCCAAGGTTATGTGTACATGTCATAACCTTGACCCATTATTTCCTATAAAGAGGTGCATATATCGTAACCTTAAGACATTACAGCCTACTTATGTATATATAAATACACTTTACCTTAATTAATTATAACCCATGTACATATAAAAAATGTATATTAAAAATGTATGCCATTACAGGCTGTAAAGTATGTACATCCATAACCTTGAGCCATTATAGACTGTGTATATATGTACTATGCCTTAAGATATTATAGCTCATGAAAATTTACACATAACTGAAATACATTAAAGCCTATTTTTATAGTATCATAAGATCAAACATAATCAAGTAAAAAATTATCCATCAAACAATAAGATGAACAAACACATGTAATAATGATTAATGAAACATCATAAGGTATCATAAGAAGATAACATCAAAAGATAGAAAATAACTAACTACATAAATTCATGATCTATTAAACATAACAACACCTTTTTCCACTAAGTATAATTTCAAACTCTATGATAAATTCTTAACCTACCCATTAATTATATAGTTACCATATTCCAATTAATTATTTAGTTAATTAAACACAACCATATAATTATGTTTAACTAAAACACAACCACGAACTAACTATAAAAACTCACAGGCAACTTCTTAGTAGAACACTATCCAAGTATCAACCATTGCCCAACACCTCAAATCCAAATTCTAAAACATAACCATAATCTCCCTTGACTACCATCACTATGACTTCCCAACTAACTCAAATATAAACCAACACAACTTAGGTCATTTCCTTGTTCATTAATCTTTGATTCTAGAATTCCTTTTTTATTACCATTTTATTACCATTCTTAATTCACTTCCCAATTATGCATATGAATTAGAATAGTATCATCAACACAACACAACAACATGTATTCAATAAAAAATTAGTAATAATGGTATAACAAAAAATTTGATAGACATGTTCACCCTTTCATTTTCTTTATTATCATTCTAGATTTCCTTTTTCAATTCCATTCCCAAAATACATCCCCTTTCACATTGTAATCCACCTAGTATCTACATTTTACAAATAACACTTAGTCATCATAATAACATTGAATAATATTATTATTATTATTATAAATAATAAATTAAATAAAAGAGGAAATATACAACATACCCTTCCCCTGGACCAAAACTAATGACACTGATCCTGAGAGAAAGTAGTAATATATGGAATAAGAAATCAAAAAATAACCCCTACCCCTAAACCAAACAATTATAACCAATCCCAAGGTAAAAGTATGAAATTACCATATCGAAGAGGTATCTCATAAGTTGGATGATATGGTAGGTTTCCAAAATGTTATAGTAGTACAATGAAAGAGTAAAGGTTTATGGAATTCAATGGAAGTGTTCCAATCAAAGAGGTTGATGGTAAACTTGACTAAGGGGACCAATGAAGTAATTACAAAGGTTAGGTTTGAAGGGATTAACAATTGAGGGGCTTAAATATCATCAAGGTCATTTAGAAAATTACATATCATGACAAGTAAATAATATTTCTGAATATATAATAAATGATTAAAAATCCCAGACCTTAATAGAGCTTATTCATTTCCCACCTTTATTCATCATCCACCATACAAATTTTTTCAATATATGTTCATTTAGCCCTCTTGATTCACCACCATGAAAAGAATAAATAATTAAAGATATTATAGGTGATATTTATTTTGAAGGGAGATGAAATATAATGATTAAGCACTATTTATAAAAGAAATCTTACCACAAAAATCAATTTCTCTAAAATAATGGTCTCATAAAATTTTATAACATCCTCTATAAATTTGGTGAATAAATTATAAAAATTTATTTATTTGAAATAAATCGTGCAAGATATATTATATATTTTTAATTAAAATATCCATATATTTATTAAATATATATAAAGTTTTTTAAAATATAAATCACTTTAATTTTATAATTAAGAAAAAGTATATTTACTTTTTTATTTATATTTACATTCTTATTTTTATGTTATATACATAAAATCCCATTTATAATTTGTATAAGTGTTTATTTAAAAACATTTATTATTTTTGTTATTTTTATTATATTTTATCTCTCTTTTCTTTATAAATCACTATATATAAATATTACCACTTTTATATTGTCTTATGTTTTTTCAAAGGTGTATATTAAATACACTTGTTTTATGTTTTTTCTTTTTATTTTTATTTTTATTTTTATTTTTTCCATGGAATCGTGAATCCCACTCCATGTAATTCATTTGTTTCAAAGTGTCTTACATTTTTTTGTTTGTTTTATGAAGGTGTATTTTTAATACACCCACCATATTGAGTATTTAATTTTATTTTCTTTTTTAATTTTTATTTTTGAACCTTCATACTTAAATTCCAAAATTTCTAATTTCCCCTTTTCATTTCAGGACATCACCATTCCACTCTTTACACTAAAATAAAAAATAAATTCCATCTCAAAAATAAATTACATAATTTACTTTTTTTCAACAAAATCAACACCATTTAACATAAAATTAATTATTTTAAATTTTAATAAAACCAAAATAATAATAATACATTACATTTCAAATTAAATATAACTTACACCTTTGACCATCTAATAAATTGATTAAATATATACTTTATATAATAAAATTTTCTGAAATTTAAATAATTATCAAACACCTCAACAAATTATTTTCATAATAATTAAAAATTCAATGATAAATATGACATAATTAATTCCAATTTATTTTTAATAAAATCATTTAAACATTTTATAAATATTTTTTCCCTTTTATGAACATGTTCAAATTTCCAAAAAATCCAAATTATCACAATTATAATAATACATCAAATCTATCTTTTAAAATAGTTATAATTATAATAATAAATACTTAAATAAATAATTAACTAATAATTAACTAAAATAAAAATCTTAAAATACATATATATATATATATATAATTTAATAATATTTCAACATTCAATTTTTATGTTTTCATCTTACACAAATTATGGAGGCAGATAAGTCTGGGTCTCTACAATAGATACCTATCAAACAATTCTCATCCTCAAGAATTAAAATAAAAATATAAAAAAAACAAACCAAGTAAAGGATGGGGAAACCTATACCTTCATATTAAATACCCCTCAAATGATTTTCATCCTTGATAATCTAAATCAAATCTAAAATAATAAAAACCTAAAGAATAACATCCATGTGTAGATACCACTCAAACAAGATAGACGCACTACCAAAACTCTCTAAGAAATCATTAGGATATGGATCTAACTCACTTCCAATATGACAACTTCCATAAATCTCATAACCCATTTTTAATCATTTAAGTTTATTGAAAATAAAACCCTTCTAAAAATTCATATAGTATTTCTTACTAATTTCACTAATTAAATAATTTGTTTATTTTAACACAAAATTGTGTTTGTGGTGGGAGATAGTCTGGGTGATGTTTTGATTGACCATTAAGTTCAAATGCATGGGAAGTAGTCCTTATACTGTGATGATCCTCAGCATGGATAAGGATATGGGATTAAAATTTTATTGGGTTCACTCTTTATTATTATTGATTATAAGAGTGTGTGAACCTCCCAAAATATCATGGATTAAGCTATTATGAGAGAGAATAACTGGTCATGTAGCATGTGAGGTGGTGAGACTTGTGTGATAGACCTCTTGATTATGAGGAAACTGTTATTAGAGGTTTTATCTAGAATGACCTTAGGATTTTACTTTTTGATCTTATATCATGGTTATGTTATGTGATAGGTCATGAACACTAATGATATGACTAGTTGATGATGATTCCACTCTAAGTAGGTACATTTTCCCAAGGAAACTAGATGCAGTGCATATTGTATTTGGATCTATGAGGGAAGTGTGATCCTGTTGATGGAATATGGTCACCCAAAACTTTTACAAAAATTATTACATGATTTTCAACATAAATATCAATTAATAAAAATCAAGGATCATAAAGGCATGGTGTCTTTGGAAGACTAGGTTTATAAAACATCAAAGTGAGATTATTTTTTTTATTCTCTATAGTGAGATCCTAAATCCTTTAGAGATCCTAAAGTGCATAGGATAACCTAGGGAATAAATATAAAAATGAGGTGAGCTAAAAACCTAGTAAGGGAATAAACAAGACAAGGAAACATAACATGTCATTCAAAGGTATAACATGATATCATAAAAGAGAAGTATCATGAGTAATCACATGTAAGAATAACATAAATAACATTATATCATAAGATCACGGTATCATAGAAAATGTAGAATAAACATATAACATGACATATATATGAGTCAAGTCTAACTAAAAAGACAATATAACATGGTGTAAAAAGTCCCATAATGGATTAGGTTTACTCCTTAATCCTATAAATGATTCCTCATGAGAATAAAGCTTTACCCAATGCATTGGATCACTATTTAGGAACATCCATCATAACATGTTCATGATCCATGTATTACACATAAAGGAAATCAATAATAAAGAAAAATATAAGAATTACCCTTGGAATGAAAAAGGATTGCATAATCCTCATTCATATCATAATCAAAGGAAATTTTATAATGAATACATTTGAGAAATAATCATAAGTCATGTATTACCCCTTCAAAAAAAGTGATAATAAACTAGGTAAATATATGAGATACATGTATACATAATTTAAAATAAATCCATAACATTAATGGTTATTTACATTGATGAAAATACTTTTAAAAATATTAAACAAATTCTTGAAAAAAATAACTTTTTCAATTTGAGTAACATCAAAGGATTTCATTTTAGATGGAAAATGATTTTAATATATCTCTTTGAAATTTTCTTAAGGAAAATATCACTTCATTTTGAATTAACTTATTTAAGACCTAAAACTTCTCAAACATTAAATAAATCACTTTTCTTGAAAATAATCTTTGAAACTTAAAAATTAATCTTTAAAAATTGATTTTTCATGATGTAAAAAAATTTATTCATGCAGAATACATTTAAAACAAATATTTCTTTCACATTTTTGTAAGAAAAGTAAAAAAGCACCATGTTTGGAAAATGACATGAAGATTAATTTAAAAAATATATAAATAAAATTAAGGGTAAAAATTAATATAAATAATTATAGTAAAATATTTTTGAAAATATTTTTAGAACACATAGATTTGTAAAGAAATGGATTTTCAATCAAAGAGATAAATGAGGTTCGATTTTCTAAAAAATATTTTATTAAAACATTTTAAGTTCTAAAGATAGTAAAAATGGTACTATCATATGAAAACTACATTAATAACCAGATTTCAAGAAAAATTAAATTGTTTTATTATAAAATTATTAAATAATTTCCTTTAATGTAAATTCAATAATAAATAATCCTGATTAAAATAATATTGTGAAAAAAAACTCTTACCACTTTTGGTAACTTCTGAATCATGACCACCATGAAAGAAATAACTTAAAATAAAACATTAAATACCATTAATATAAAGATATTCATGATATAAAGTATCAAAGGGTCAATATATACACCATATAAATGAAACTAGGTGTATAAAAGAACATGTGTCTCAAACAAGGAAGTTTTGAGATGAAACTCTTACAAAGTTTGTATCATTGAGGTGAGAGTTAATAAATGAAGTGATTGTGTGTAAAAAATGTATATCCAAAAAAATACCAATTGAAATATAACATAAAGAAATCAAAAGTAATTTTACACATAATATTGATATAATATCATCAATGAAGTAAATGTGTAACCCAATGAATGGAAATTGAGTTGAGAAACTCTTACCTCGTGGTTCCCTTTAGTTGATAACTCCTTAAACTCTTGTATAGTTATAAGACCCCAACCTTAAACCTTACTTAATATTGAATTAAATGAATAATTCGCATTGAAGATATTTTCAGGTTTAGAGTTTTAGAGAATTAGGAAATAACTCTTACATCTCAAAAGATTACAAAGTAGAAACTTCTACTAAGTTTCCATAAAAACTCATAAAAAAGAAACATGTCTAGTTCCATGTTTTAGGCAGGATGACATTCCCTTGATCCCATCCTTGACACTATTCCACGTTAAGTCCTGTGAAAAACATTTCAAAAACTTGGGATGAGCATAAAAAGCTTAGTAAGGGATACACAAAGAATGAAAACTGTTAGTTTTTCAAAACAACAAGTAAACCATGTACACCTTATCAAAGTAATACTTTTCACCTTTTCGAAGTAGTAAAAAACCCTTCACTGAATAAAAGTTCATTACTTACCCTTCTGTAACCAAAATATTACCATAAAACCCATATAAAGATCACATAACATATAAAGGTAACTTGGGACATAAACATTCTTAAGTGGAATAACTATAAGGTAGAATTCCACACATATCACTTAATGGAATAGCCATTCGGCCAACTTCCATACATACTTAATGGAATAGCCATACGGCCGACTTCCATACCCAATTCATTGGAGGTTATAACGTAACCACTCGTCCTGGTATTCACGGCACCACTCGTCATATGGTTTATCACGTAACCACCCATAAAATGTCCAAGTACCATCATTACACACAAAATATTGAAAATATAAACATTTCAATAACAACATTTCATTTTCAATCACAATAAGTAATTCCCAGATATTGAATTAATCAATCCATTTTCAAAAACCATTTAAAATAGATTTTTGAATCAAAGTGTCCCATACCACTTTGAAGATTTCAATGGAATTATAATTTTAAAAAATTAATGTCCATATAAAAAAATACTAAAAACCATTTCGAAAACATAGATATTAAAGATAAAGATTTAGAATAATAAATCTTTAAAACATTTAAAACGATATTTTTGTTAAATAGTTTTTAACAAAATTAGAGACTCTTGAATACAAATAATAACGGAATTACATTTAATCCGAACTTTATAATATCATGAGAATAAAGGGATTCATGATATAATATGTCAAAGGAAATTATACACACCATATAAGAGTGAATTGGTTCATAACAGCAATGAAGTCTCAAAAGAAATGTAAAATGAGATGAAATCCATTATAAAGAAGGTCTCCTTAAATTAAGGATAAATCAATCTCATAATTATGTGTGACAAATATAAATACACCCAATATAAGTGGATATTAAGTGTAAAACAATCAAAGTTTATTCACACATATTCAAATGATGACATATTCAATAACTACATGTTGAACCCAAAGAAATCGAAATTGGGTTAAGAAGTTCCCTTGGTAAAACTCGACAGCCTATCGGCGTCACATAAAATTTTACAAAAAGGGTTGATGAGAGAGATAAATGGGATCTCATCACTTGGACATAAAATTTACATAAATAAGGATATAGAAGAACATATCCCAACATAATAGTATGTGAATTAAAAGAGATAACAAAAGAAGTCTTTTAAAAAAAGGAGGGTGAAAGGTCCCCTTACCGAGTTGGGTAACTTTCGAAACGTACACCCCATGGAAGAAGGGTCATACAATGAAGATGTGAATACCCAAAAATGAAATTATACTAAAAAAAGTGTATAATAATGGGTAGTACATACACCAATAAAAGGAAATTTTGGAAAATGTAGCATAAATCTCACAGGAATAAAAGTGAGATGAAAAATCCCTTACGAAAACTCGGCAGCCTAACGGCGCCACTTAAAACTTCTAAAATGGATTGATGAGAGGAAATAGGGTCTCTCATCATATCAAAATAAAGTTTAAATAAATATTAATACAAAATAACATCCCCCAACATAACAAAGAGGAGCTTAAAATAAGTGACATAAAGGAGAGAACTTAAAAAGAAAGAGAGAGGTTGGATCTCTTACGAAAATTCGGCAGCCCAACGGCACCACTCAAAACTTCCAAAAAAGATTGATGAGAGGAAATAGGGTCCCTAATCATATTAACATAAAAATTACAGTAAGAGTAATATAAAAGAATATCCCAATCACAATAAATATGAGCTTAGAAGGAATGACATAAAAGAGTGTACTTAAAAAGAAAGAGAGGAGTAGGATCCTTTACCTCGGGTCCGACTTGACTCGATCGTTCTTTAATCTCCTGAATAATAAACTTGAGTTAATTTATACTTCCTTAATAACATTTTTCAAGTTCATTATTCCATTTATATCACTTATTACCATGTCATAAACATTATGTAATCATTTAAGTTAATAATGTTTGTTTTGTCGATATTTGGTTCTTAAGTCGAAAGTGGACTTCTTATAATTACATGTTGTTCGTGTGGTCAAAGGTTCATTATATCCAGAATTTTATTCATGATTTAGATACCATATATATCATATATATCCAGTATATTCATGCATTTATAATATTACATAACATTTAGAGTTAAGAAATGAAATGCACCGTTCATGGAGACGGTAAGCCGTACGTACGCATGAACGCTACTTCCATTTCTATTTCATATTTAATGGAATTAAAACATAATGATACATAATATTATTTTAATTCCAGTATGGTATAATATATAATATCATTAAATATATCCTTTATACATACCACATATGGTATTAACGAATCAAATCACTTTGAGGGGGCGGTAGTCCGCACTTCCTTAAATGAAGATATCGTGTTTACCCATAATGGAAACCATAAAGGTATGCCATAAATGAAAAATACAGAAGATTAAGTAAAACATAAACATATTAGATATTATATATAAATATAGTGTCATCCTAATGGCCACCTTTGAAGGTGTTAGAGGAATGTTGAACAATCATCGTTTCGGGAGGTAGAAATTCGCCATCCACGGAAACAGTATGTTCTTTAACCATTAGATGTAGGTGTGTGTAAGTGTAGCTAGAATCCTTCTTATAAAAACATCCTTGTATATTTAAGATACTGGATTTGTTACAAAATAAATTAATAAAAAGAGTTTAGGGGGTTGAAGAAGCAAAATAAAACAAAAGGACTCAAGTGAAGACATTACCTTAAAATCGGGTAAGTTCCTTTGATTTGAGCTCAAAGGCATCCTTGGAAAGGATTATGCCCAAAGTGAGGCTTCAAGGAGTTATAGAGTTATGTGGAGAGACAAAATGGGCAGGGTTTGTCCGAGCCAAAGGCTTTGTAAGTGTGGGTAAGGAGGTAGAGATGGGGGCCTTTTATAAGAGGAGATGAGGGGCACTCTTGGAAAGGTATAAAATGTAACTTTATTTTCAAATGAGTTTCGGATTTTAATGGTCCCAAATTGATTTGTTTCGAGGATAAGGTTATAAGGGTTCTAAATCCACCCATCCAATAGGTTTTGGACATGTTTAGGTCTTAGATTTTACATTATCTTTCCATTTTATTTAAATCGTTAAATAATGAGGTCATCGCTGCATCATCATGATGTCATAAATAATTTAATTTATTTAATGTCTAAAAATTATAAAAAAACTACTATGATGTAGGAAATATTTTTATCTTACCAATGAATATTTATAGTCTAAAAGATCATTTATGTAGACAAATTTAAAAATATTTTACTTAGGTGATACATTCTTTGTTACATTTAACATTCTTTAAAAATAAAAAGATAAAAAGTCACTTTCTCACAAAAGTGATTCCATGGGGACCCCAAGTTTGGCACAAGGCATCCCATGGTAGGACATGAGACAACCAGTATCCTTAGGACACATTTTGTGGTCATTTTTTATTATTATGATATTATCTTATTATCTTTAACTACCTGATTACTCATTAATCAAGATAATTAAAGATAATTACCGTCGTTACTATTCATAATATCCAAAAACAAAAGAGTCTTAATTACATAATTTGGAACTTCTGATTCCAAATATGTAATTCATTTTACCAAATTCCAAACACATAAATTGAAATAATTAATTTAAAAAAACTTTCCGTTGTCAAAACAAATAGCGGGTTTTTAAGAAACAATATTTATGAAAAGTTTGGCACTTGTTTATGCCTAATTCCAAAGTGAAATTAATCACAATGACCATCATTGAATTACATGGTAAAATTATATTCTAATTACACTTTAAAACAAATTAAATATATAATATATCCATATAATTAAATTATATGAAAAAGCAGTTTTGATGTAAAATGCAGTATTTTTCACTATTCATTGAAAAATGAACATTGTCAGAAAAATACCAAAAATTAACCCAAGGTAAATTTCAATGTCCCAATCATAAATAATATGTTTATTTTAAAAAATAGATCTTATAAAATTTTCAAAAAGTGGATTTAAAAGGTGTTCGCTATCAAAAGGTGGTTAATCGACCTTTTAAAAAATATTAGAATGTTTACGCTTAAAAACTGGATTCATTTGCATTTTTAATCCTCTAACATTTATTGTAAAGAGTAAAAATATTTGACAAACATATATAATCATTTTGTAGTTAGTTCTGTTCATTCCTGCCATTACAATGGCTAGGCGTTAACTACCATTTAAAATAATATTATTTTATTATTAGAGTGCAACGTAAGATTCCCAAGAAACTCGTTGTTGCGTATTGGGTAGGCCATCGAGCATAGCATCCCCTTTAAAGTAATATTAATATTTGATTCAAAAATATGGATAAATATAAAGATGTCATATTCTTTATTTACCTGGGGTGTTACAATAGTGGTTTTAAAAAATTTATTAACTTATACCAGAATAATATTTATATTTATAATATCATATATTATCCCTTTTATAACAACTTATCACATGTTTGTTAATAATATTTCATTATCATTTTTTTTTTCGGGTGTTAATTGTCATGTTTTCTCATGCATGTTTTATCATGAAAGTTCTGGATCTTGAACATAGGAAAAATTTACATCATATACAGAATTATATTAATGTTATAAATATCATTTTTTTCATTATATACATATTTATAATCATTATTTAATTTTGAACATGGATAATGAATCACATTACTTGGTGGATACGGTTGGTGGTACGTACGCACGAGCGACATTATCATTTCCTTAACGAGTGAAAGTGTAAGGAAGTTGATTTTATATTAATTTTAAAGAATAAATATCATGTAATATATATCACTTATATTCATTAAATTTATCATTTATTACATTCTATTTATATTATTAGTGTAAAATAAATCACATCTCTTCGTGAGGCGATAGTCCGTCGTACACACGAATGATGTTATCATTTATTCAATTGATGGTAAGGTAAGAAAGTATATGACATATTTATTATTAAGAATTATTAATATTTCATTAATATCATATATAAATATAAAATTAATCCTTATTACCTTCTATGTAAATTTTAAGTGAAAAATGAATCACATCACTTCGCAAGGGAGTAGTTCGTCGTACGCACGAGCGACATTATCATATTCCCTACGAAATGAAAAGTAAGAAGTTATATGTGGTATTATGATTCCATAAGTATAATTATATTATAAATATCATATATATACATTAAATACATCATTATATCAATACAATATAAGTGGTTATGGAAAATGAATTACACCGGTTCGAGAGTCGGTAGTTCGTTGTACACACGATCAATGGTTTTGTTTCCCATGTGAGAGAGGAGGTGGTCGTTGTAGATAATGAACTTAACATAAAAAAATATCATTATATGGAATATAATAAAGTTATTATTTCATAATGGTTTAATAAGTCATGATGGAGTTGGAAGAAGAAATAAAATAAAAAATCTTAGTTAAGGATGTTACCTCTTCTTCAAAAAACATATTTAGGTTTGCACCAAAAACCTTTATAGGTTAGATTTATAAAAAATAAAATGCTTATAGGATGAGGGTATTTAAATAAGGGTGTTATTGTTGAATTTATTTTCTGATCAAATGGATTTTTTAAGTGTTTATAGGAAAGTATAGAGTGTGGTCTTTTATAAGTGGGGAAGAGGACACACAAGGAATTTTTGAAAAGAAAGAATTCCACCCACATTTTTTCATGAAACAAGGATAAAAAATGGACCATTTTATAAAAATAGAATACATAAGGTATAAATATTACTATCAAATAGTAATTATACATGTTTTAGATCATTTTTAACTCTTACCATTTTAGTTAACACCCAATTAAACCCATTTTTTACTTTAACCATGGTAAATAATTTTTACAATTATCACTATTCATTTTAATAAAAAATTAATTTTTCCTTATTAGATAGTATAAATTTTTATAATTACAAATATGGAATCCATTTTTTCAAATAAAACTCAAATAATGAGAAAATTTTAATTTAAAATTAAACTTGTAGACATGCCGAAAAAATTATTTTTCAAAAGAAAAACTTTCAAAAGTCAAACAAGTTTTTATATCAACATTCGATATAAAATTGAATAAAATTACATAATTAGGATTAATTAATATATAATTGAAATAATTTTACTTTTAAAATCACATTAAAATAAAAAATTTCTTGAAAATTGTTTAAGCGAAATGGAAAATTTTAATAAAAAAAGTATTTTTCACTATTCATTAAAAAATAAAACTTTTTTGGAAAAATCACAAAAATTAACCTTGAAATAATTTTTATATTATGATTTAATAAATTAAGTTAATTTTTTAAAATAAATTTTATAAGATTGGTAAAAAATATTTTTAAATATATATGCACAAATCATGATGAAATCACTTTTTATAAAAATATAGCTTTTCAAAAAACATTTCTTTTTTATTTCAAATGATTATTATTTTATTTTCAATAAATATATAATCATTGAATTTATTTTATACATGTTTAAAACATATAATTTTTATAATTTAGTTATTTATACTCATACACTCCAACATAACAATTAAGTTACAATTTCCATGTTTAAATAATAATATTTTAATAAAGTGTCATGTTTATTTTAAATCTAATGTTGTGTACATGAAAAGATATAAAAGAGATTGATTTTACTTAAAATGAAATATATTATTAAGTATCAAGTTTTTATATTCTCTTATAATTTTTTTTGTGCCATATATGTTATCGAACATGATGTTACTCTTTTAAAACCTCATAGTGTTATATTTTACCCCTGTTAAATAAATTGTGTCCTTGAAATTCAATATTTATCTCAGTAATCAAGGGTTTGACATTTGAAAATACCTTTTTTTTAACCCACATTGTAAAAATGGATAATTAAACTTCCTCTTAAAAAGTGGTAAATGGAAATACAAAGTTAATATAGAATAATAAACATCTAGGGTTCCCAGTTGGATAATAATTGTGGGAAGTAAAAACATTAGCATGTAAGAAAAACATAAATAATTATGGAGAGTGCTAGAGATAATTAATAATAATAAAGTGAATGATCATTAGAAATTAAACAATGGAAAAACCCGAAATCTATGATGAATAAAAAGACCATTGATTCATTAGATATTTTATATAAAGATATAGAACACCAAAAAATATACTTACTTGATATATTTTTATTTTATAAACACAATTTCATCCTTTCATTGTGCTTCAATCAATATCAACTTCACCTCTTACTCCAATGAATGAATATCCAATATGAATTTTTTTATGCCTGAAGCATTAAAATTAAATTTTAACAAATCATATGATCCCAAAAAGAGTAACAAGATATTACTACTATATTTATTAAAGATAAAATGGTTATCATAAGGTAAGATAATTCCCAAAATGAATATATTAATCTCTAAAATTAAACAATGAAACTGTAAGATCCCAGATTTTCTTAAGGTGTGTTTTTTTTAAGTTTTGGGTTGGACTCTTCTTTTTTTCTAGATAAGTTCTTACCATGTTCATGTAAAGGCTTGGGGTGTTCCTAGGGTCCGAGACATGAAAAGAGAAAGAAAAAGGGAGTTCCTAGGTATGTTGCACAATTTTTGAATGGTTAGTGAAAACCGTGAGGGTATCCCTGGTAATAGTGTAGCCTTGGATAGAGGTTCATTCATGGTTGGCACCCAGTTAAGAAAATTGTGGGGATAAATCAAGCGAAGTGGTGTTTTTAGGATAGTGGATCATGCACGATTTTCACACTATTTGAAAAATCGTGCGGGTAAACCATGCGGCCTAGAAACTTTGAGAAAATTATAAAAATGGAATCCCTGGATATTAAACCCCAACTTGGGTTTCTCCTCCATTTCACCCCCTGAAACCCTAGTGACGATCTTGGATGAACCAAGCTTCCCAAGGGTGGTTCTCCTTTGATTCTTGGCTGTTTGGAGTGTCGTTGGTTGAGGATTGAAACCCCGGGTAAGTCTAATGCTCTTATTGCTTCTCTTTTGCAGATTAGGGTTTGTAGTTTCTTCCATCTCCTTCTGAAACTCTAAAACCATCTTCTTTGGGTGAGATTTAGGTTGAGAATTTAAGGAGTGTTTGAATATGGATCCAAGACCATGATTAAGAGGGTGTTCATCATCGAATTCGAGGTAGGTGGTCTATAAGTATTATCCCTTAGTTTTATTTTAGATTTGTGCATGGAATCTTGTGTTATTCCTTTTACTTAATCATTATCTTGGTTATGTTGGAGTTTTTGATAAAAGGGGGTGTCTAAGTGACCAATTGAAACCCTCACGATCCCCGTGGGATGCGTAGAGGTGGACTTGACCATTTTAGGGCCACCCATGGGGTGTGTTGGTAATCCCAGACCTAGAGAGTGGTAGGGTTAAGTGAAATGTTGTCAAGTAAAGTGTGAATCCCATGTATAACATTCTTTAATGGTTGATTTAGTTGTAAATTAAATGATGATAGATATGCCTAGGGTGATAAGGGCGTAAGGTGTTGTTAGAATTACATGAAAATGGGAAATTGGGTTGAAAGATATTATGTCGATTGTTTAATGAATTTTCGTTAGAAATTTTTAAGGAGATTAGTGCACATTAAATGGTGAATTTTTAAGTGGGTAATAGAATGAGAAATGGGAAATATGTTAATGATATGTAAAAAATAAATAGATGAATATTTGGAATCAATTAATACATGATAATTATCTGGTACACCTAAATGATTGAATATAAAAAAAATTTGTGTTATGTGATGTGAGAATTTTACTTGAGTGAACAAGGGGTAAATGATTGTGAAACAATGAATGGGATTAAGTGGGTTAATGTATGGTAATTGATGAATATTAGATAAGGTATGGGGTTGTTGAATAGACTTAAAGGGTTAAGTCACGAGAAAGGGAATTTGGCTAAATGACTATGAATTGAAATTAGTAAATCTGTTAATGGGTTATGGAATAGTATTAATTCCCATGTTTTTGTTATGAATTGTGATGTCCAATGGAATTGGTTATGTTCTGTTGTGTTATCGTATAGTTCTGGTGACTCACTAAATAAGATTGTGCACATGGCTTGGTAGAGTGGGGTATTGACTTGAGGTTCTATGCCCATTGGTCGAGTTAGACCGAGGCTCTAAACTCCACCCCATAAATGTAGGAGTTAGGGAAGGGGAGAGAGTCTCTATTCCTCTAACAATTGCATTTTACCTAGACTGAGGCTTCGAGGTGAGGAAATGTGTTGATATGATATGTGTATCCCTAGTGAGATAGGGACTTGACTTATTTTTCCCTATGCATTATGATTTATTTCCTTAGACCTTTGTGTAGATGATATTTATGCCTAACCCATGGAACATGTGTAAAGACTTGTATTTTCCATGTAATTTTTTTTAATTATATGGAACTATTATGAGTCTTTGAAAATTGACAGCGCGTGATTCCGAGGCCCGGTGTGATCAAAATAAATTTATGAACTTTTTTTGGGTACGTTCAATAAACACGTGAGTGGCATTTTCTAAATTTTGAACCGTTACTCGGATTAAAAATCTGAGGGCACCGTTGAATCCACAGTGCCAGGATTCGCTTAAGGAATGATTTACTTTGACCACAGTAGGTCCGGAGAAGAAGTTAATTTTTGTGCCTTTTAAAATAAATGAAATAAAATGATCTCATTATTTTATTTCTCTTCCACCAAAGAACAAGCAAAGTGTGGGACCCTTGGTGAGTTAGGCCAGTGAATGGATTGATTTTCCAAATCCTAAGTAACAACGTCGTTGGGGGATTAGGAAGCTTCCTAATTTATGAGCCCCATTAACTCCTCACGTCATTACTTACTCTCCCCCTATCCTATAAATATAGATCTTAGGGGAGGGGTATCGGACAATCTTTTCCAAGAAATGAAGTTCTATTGGAGTGCCATAATACTGAGCCCTTAAAGGACGAAGTTGACCCCAGCAAAAGGTGACGTGTGACACCAAAACCCCGAATAGGAGTTTGACGTTCGAGTGGCGGCGAGGACAGCTTGTTGCGAGGACGGCGAACAGCGAGACTCCCTCAACAGCGAGAGCTCTCCAATGTTTCAAGTTAAGGGGTTATTTCGTTTGTGCTTTTTTGATTCCCTCTTCCTCGTTCTTGAAATTATATGAATAACGCGGGTCAACCGACTAATGGGATGACCCGCGATTCATTCGTCTTTAGAGGAGGATTGTTGCGGGGAATATTTGTTGGGTTTATCTTGTTGTTTAATTCAATTGATTATTCAACCCCTTAATATCCTCTATAATATGAGCTAACATGGAGGGCGCGGGCCTAACGAACACAGCCCAAACCCTCTGGTATCTTTCCATCCTTGCGCAGCCTTGGAGGACCGGGAGCACGTCGACGTACACCGCAAGAGGAAGGTCGCGGCTCATCAGCCGCAGAAAATGGAGGAGGCGGCCGGCATGACAGTTGGTCACGGGAAGGGAGGCAATGCAACCGCTACACCGTCAGTGAATGGAAGTCATGGCCAAAGCAGCGGCAGAGGCTAAACCCGCCTCTGGCGGGTTCCGCGGTGCCACCACCTCGCCAACCAAACAGCCTTTGGGCCGGTCAGGAATCTAAGAGACTAGGGGGTTACACCCCCCACGTTGGACTGAATCGGGCCACCGCCCTTGGAGCAGGCCTCCGCCCTCATGTCGAGTCGCTGCCCTCATGTCGGGTCGCCGCCCTCATGTCATGCCACCGCCCTCAGACCGGCCCATCGGCCTCGAGCCAGGTCACCACTCTCGAACCAGGCCACCACCCTCAGAGCTGGCTGTTGCCCTCGAGTCGGGCCGCCACCCTCGCGTAGGGCCACTGCCCCTAGAGCGGGCCACTGCCCTCTAGTTGTGTCACCACCCTCATACTGGGTCGCCGCCCCAGCAGGCCGCTTACCTCGGATTGGGTCACCTCCCTAGTAGGCCACCACCCTCAGATCGAGCCGCAACCCTCAGACCAGGACGCTTCCCCAGCGGGCCGCCGCCCTAGCAGGCCGCCACCCCACGTGGGTCGCCCTATTTGGGTCAGGCTGCCCATACGTTCCGCCCCTCTTGTGGACCGGACCAGACATCGGCCCAGCGGGCCAAGTCCACCTAGGCCTAGCCCAGACCAGTTCAGATTGGGTCGGTCTGACCAGGTCGGACCGGACCCAGGCCCAATCGGGTCCAGAAACACTCAAAGGACCTTATCTTGAGAACCAGATGCCCGTTTGATAAACTGTCTACAGTGTTGGGACCCTTGGAGCAATAAATTCCTTTTTATCTACTCCATTATAGTTTTGGAAAAACTTTGAGTTCGACCAGGTTGGATCGCACCTGAATCCTACCAGGCCCTCAGCACTGAAATGCCAATAACACACAGATAGGGCGTCTGACTGACACATCGTCTATTGTTCTAGAACCCTTAGGACTTGGTAGATCATCGAGTTACTTCTTTGTGATATTTCGTTCTAGTTAAGATACGAATGATGGATTGGGGAGCGGTTCTCCCAAGCACACTACAGTGTTGGGACCCTTGTTGTGTTCTTGGACCATGTGTTTGTACAGTTTTAAAGGCAATGCCTTCCTATTTTAGGTAATATGCCTTTCGGTTCTAGTCACCAGCCCCTAGACTATGGAAGGTGGGCTTGGGGGTAGTCACAGAACAGGCCCCGTGGGACGGGTCATGACAACATGTGATTAAATGGATTAAGTAATGAAGATGGTATAAAGAATGTAATTGGGATAAATGCTAAAAATAAATTAAATCAACTTTGTTAACTTATGGAACCCAAACTGTCCCTTGTTTACTTACCATTTATTTTTTACTTTCATACACTATCTATTAGACTAGATATTTTGTAGACACCGTTGGTGGTGGCCTATTGAGTTTTGTACTCACACACCGCTCGGGCCACCGTTGGCTACCCGAGTAGATTTCTTGGTTGCAGGTTATGATAAGGGAAAAGGCCTTACCCTAGGATGTTGAGTTGGGCTCAGGATTTACATGGAGAAGGATCCATACTTAGAGTTAGGACCCATTTGGGGGTTTGGTCGTTTGTCTTATTTTGGGGTTTTATTCACTTTCACAACTATTCTTTCATGAGTTCGTTAATGTTGAATTATGGTTTTTACCCAATTGAGAGATGTGTGACATGTATATTTGTTAGTTGTTTTATATTATGCTGTTATTTATATTGTGTTCTATTGTGGCTTACTCTAGTAAAGAGGGTATTGTCTCCCCACATGACTCACTATACCCTCACCTCTAGTTGAAAACCTCTGGCATACAGAGAGGCATGCTTGAGGTCATGTGAAGACTCTACTCAGGGCACCGGTTTAGTGGATCTCGGGTTGAGGACGTTATAGAAACAAAAGGTTTAACATAGATCATTACTTAAATAAATGACCCTATATCTCAAATAACATTAATAACCTCAAGATAAAATAAGGTTTTAACCTCAAATGTTATATCATACCCTTTTAACTTACCTCTCAAAAAAATAATAGAATTCTTCCCAAATAGATCTTTACCTTAAGCTAAAAGCTTATATATACTTTAACCCAATAAAATATCTCTCAAAATATCATTAGTTTCCCCAAAATCAAATGACTTGATCCCATAATATGTTTTCCAAAATAAAATTAATATTTAACCTTAAAACCACCTAATTAAAAACAATGTTATACTAACCAGTACATCATATAGTCCAGTGGTAGGCACTGCACCCATATCACCCTTCGGTTGTGGGTTCAAGCCCCACAGCCTTATCGAATGCAATGGGTTGTCACCTATTTTATGTGTTGTCCTTATTCTAAAACTATGGGAAAATTTATTTGATGATCATATTCATAAATATCCATGATCTTAAAAATTTCTCATGGATATGATAATCATATTAAAAAAACATTAGTCATAAAATCATTTTTTTAACCACTAAGATTTTCTATATAGCGTATTTTTTTCCACAAAGTCAAATAATCTTAATTAACTATAATTACCTCAACATAAAGTACATATAAAATTTATCTTTTCCTTAATCATTATTTTCTATAAAAAATCAACTTACCATTAAATCACATTTCTAGGTCACTTTTACCATTAAACATCTTTCAAATACTTAACGAAAATATTCTATAGATTAATCCTTAAATATATTATCCATGATTCACATAATTCTTGTATTTCAGTACATAAACATTTCAATCGTTCTACTTCACTCTTAAAACATTAACTAGGATTCATCATCTTATTCCTTAATACCTCCTTACTTTCATATGTCATTTTACATCTCTTCATTATCAATAGTAAAACATTTACTCACACTATAACACCCCAATATTTATGGTACAAATATTTTTAAATAAATCCAACTTACTCAATATATTATGTTACAAACAACACTGAGCTAAAATGAAGAGTAATATACTATGAAATAGTACCTTGACATTTGAAATAGTAATATAACCCTTAGGAATAGTATTTCGGCCAATGAAATAGTAAATATCACTTATGATAGTATAAATAAAATTTATGTATTTCATAAATGAAAATAGGATATATTTATATCATATAATAAGTAAATAAATGTTTTCAAAATGATAAATTAAGTATTGGTATTTTTGAAAAACATAAATGTATATTTTACATTTTATAGTTAATATAATGATTTAAAAGAAAAATTATTTTAATATAATTTATTAAAAATTTAATATTTTTTTGTCTTGGGATTATAAGATAATTTTATGAGACATTAATTAATTTTTCAAAGTATCATAAAATCAGTTATAATATTAAAATCAGTATTTTTTAAATAAATGATTATTTTAATTAAAAATTAAATTTATAATATTTAGAAAATTATTTTCATAAAATGGATTCAATTTATGAATTATATATTTTGAAATTATCCAAGGGTTATTGTCTAGAAATTTTCTAAAATAATTCAATTTTTTTATGAATAGTAAAAATACAATTTTCACATAACCGGTGTAATCTAAATTACATAATTCGTGATGTATTAGTGACATAATAAATTATATAACTCCAGGTTCAGATATTATATATTTAATTTAAAAAATATTCATTAAAATACAATAAACTCAATTTCTAAACCTAAAAATTACTTTCCAAAACCTAAAGTCAAAAGTAATTCCTTAAAATATTAATTTTTATTTATTTTCACTTAACTTTTCAATAAATTAGTGAATTAGAATTATAAAGGTTCATTAAAGTCTTAAACCCATGATATTATATTAATATATGATTTATATTGTCAAAAAATCACTATTACAAGTCTCACCTTTACTATAATATTTTGTTCTAAAAATCCCCCTCTCCTCGAGTATAAATAACCCCTCTCCCTTCCACTATAAAACCACTCAATATACCCTTTACAAAGCCAAATATCTACCCTAATTATCCCTATTAATCCTCTTAGAATACCTATGGATGTTCTAGAACCATCCAACTCTAATCACCAATGTATTTTTAGTGTCGTGCCAGAGAAGCCACACCGAGAAAAGAGTAAGTCTCCATTAACTCCTCCCTCTTTTCTTCTTCTCATTCTTATTTTTCCATTTCTTTCAAAACCATATACTTTAAAATTGATTATCTAGTAAGTTAACATGATATTAATAATTTTAACCTACTTCATGTATTATATATATGACATATTTAAATTATGTACTCCCTTTTCCTGCTCTTACGACAACGTCCCGTTAAAGGTCGGTTAACCACCTACTAATATATTGCCAAAAACAATTCTTATAACCACCTTCATGGATTTATAGTATGTATTATATATAATACATAAATATTTAATTACTTGTATTCTATTCTTATGTAATTAATTCTACTAATGTATTATTTTCATTTAACAAAATAGATAAATCGAGGCGAATGGGGAATTTTTAAGAAAAACATGATATCAAAATTCTTCAATTTCATCAACAAAAATTAATAAATATAATCAAATAATTATAACTTACAAATATTTTTTTAAATGACTATAATTCAATTTTTTATTAGTGTTTTAATAAATGTAAGTTTTTTATTTGGGAGGTGTAAAAATTGATGTAATTAACCGGGAATTAAGATAAGGTATTTCGTCTCAATTTCCATTTCATTGAGACTTACTTGGTATTGTAAAACTAATCATTTTTACATAGTGTGTCTTTTAACTCTTTGATATCATTTTTCATTTGAAATTATATTCCTCTTAAATATCCATATTTTCTTGTATCATGGATATGATTATTGTCTAAGTTGTATACCTTTTTTATATACGATGTTTACGTTGAATGTCAAAATATTGACAAATCTATATTTCCTACTCAATATGGATATGTTGTTAAGGAATATTTTTATTGAACTAAATCTATGTATAAATAATGATTTTGACTTTCATTGATGGGTGGTGCCTTCTATAGCCCCTCGATGCATGGACAGGTCTCATGAGACAAAATAGTTGGCGACAAACCCTTCATGTTTGTTTCCAAAACATAATCAAATGGGTATCTACCCATATACTTAAACCATATTGATAGTATTATGGTTCTTTTTTCAGATGCATTATGTCCAATAATTAATTATTTTCTTCATTTAGCATTTAGTTATCTTTATCTAGAGGATTTTCACTATGAAAAAAATCTATGGATGCATTTTCATTCTGAGTGTGTTGATGGCATGTGTTTTTTAGTAATTCTCCATTTCATATTGATTCTGTATAATTGACTATGATTCACATATTATTGATTCATGTTTTCATTATATGTAACCCTTACTGAGAATTTTATATCACCCTTTTATTTATTTTCCTTCCCCGGGTTTTGAAGATGAAATCTTTGAATAAGTGAAAAGGAATCAATTTATTTTCCTTTGTTATTTTCTATGTTTATTTTTTTCAATGTAATAAGGGAACCATTTAAGTATCTAGTTTCTTCAAGAATATTAAACTAATTAATCTTTGGTGATGTGATCTCTCGTATCTATTCCATTGTAACAAAACAACCACTAACTCTAGGTCACTGGGTTCAGGGTTGTTACAGTTGGTATTAGAGAAAGTTTAGTAGAAACTTTGGAAACTAGATTAGGAAACTTAACACTATAACAGAATTTGAGGATGAACATATAATAACATCCTAGAATATTGGTGTGGTAGATATTATGTGGGTCTTCCTATCAATATATCCCTATCTGGATACAACAAGTGGATATGGTTCTAGCACAGATGTACCTAGGGGTAACAACTTCGACAAGGTGTGTTAGCCTGACTTGGCGTAACCTAATACACAATAATGGGCCTTATTTCACACTTGGTTTTGACACTCCTGGGGGATATGATTAGGATAATTCACATTCTCTTTACAAACCATTATCAAGGATTTAAAAGTAAATATGTCTCCAAATAAACCATGTTTATGATTATGATATTAGCTATGCATAAATTTTCAATTTATGTTAAGTGTTTTCTAGTTCAAAATTATGCATTATGGTTCTTAAACTAATTTAGTATATGCCATTTTTTTATAAACAGATCCTAATGGAAGTAAAGGAATAATTTCCCACAGACAATTTTGTGATTTACCTTCTAAGAAAGTCAACACAGTTAGTGTTGGAGCTGAGTAGATCATAAACATATTAGGATAGCTTACTCAGGTTATGAAGAATAAAAAAACTACACCTATGTTTGATCATTTCATGCAGCAGAATACCCCATCGAATAGTGGGACTACTAATCCATTGTTATCTGAGTAGTGGATCAAGTCCCTTGAAAATATATCTATGGCATATTGATATGCAATGAAAATGAAAAGGTAGTACTGGAATTATACTATCTCAAGGGTGATGCTAATCAATGGTGGTCATTGATCTATAATACAAAGGAGGAAGATGAAATAAAAGACATGGAATGTATAACTTTTAAGGAAACATTATTCAATAAATACTTCCCTTATGAGAAACAAACTGAAATTAAGAGAAAATTCCTTAGCTTAAATAAAAGGTAAGAAGAGATTGGTGCGGAGTATGAGGATACCTTCATAAGGCTATCCAAGTATGGTATAGATTACATACATGAATCTGCAGACAAGATTGATAATTTCCTTTAAGGTCTTAAGCCAAGTCTCTAAAGGTCACTGGCTTTGAAAACATTTTCATCATATGATGAAATAGTATTAAGTGCCATCAAAATGGAGAAGTGGTTTTCAATATCCTATATATTCAAGTTAAATCAAGAGAAGAAGAGGTCTTCTAATAACCATGCAAAAGGTGAAGTGTCAAATAAGAATAAGGGAATGAATTAATTTCCATTATGTGAAAATTGTAGAAAGAATCATTATGGGAAATGCTTGAAAGGTATAGGATATTGTTATATGTGTGGAGAAAAGGGCCATAGAGATAATTAATGAAAGGGAAAGCAAAAAATAAATGATGTTAAATGATTCAATTGTAATGAATTGGGGAATTATTCAGACCAATATCCCAAGTGTCAGGGGAATATACCACAAAAGAGGCCAAGGGGAGATGAACAAGCTTATGTGATCACTACAGTTAATGTTGAAGTTCCCAATGATGTAGTGTAAGGTACATTAACCCAATATTCAAATTTAGCCAATGATTTATTTAATTCTGGATCATCACACTCTTTTATATCTACCTAGTTTTCCAAGAAAATTATACATTTCCCTTTTGATTTGACAAGGGAGTTATCTGTAAAAACTCTTAAGGGAAGTCTCATTGAAAACAAATGTGTCGATCAGTCCCCTTTATGACACATAAATATGCTTTAGTTACTAACCTTATCATCATACCTATGGATGACTTTGATATAATCCTTGGTATGGACTGGATTTCAAAATATGATGTGAAAATTAATTATAAGAAAAAGGAAATTATGATTTTTGGAGAAGATGTAGAATCCCTTATCTTTATAACAGAAACTTCATCATCTAATTATTATCTAGATCTATCCCAAGTAGCTCTACTAAATAAAATTCTTGGGGAGGAAGAGCAAACAAAATCTAGGGATGAGGGAATTAATCTTCAATTTGAGGATGTACTAATTATGTAAGAATACATTGATGTATTTTTGGAGGAATTACCTGGACACCCCCTGAAGTGTGAAGTTGAGTTTACCACTGATTTAATCCATGATTCAAGACTAATATCAAAGACTCCTTATAGAATGGAACCTGTGGAATTAGTGGAAATGAAGAAACAACTATAGGATTTGAGTAATAAGGGATTTATTCACCATAGTGTTTCTTTAGGGGGAGCCCCTTTTCTTTTTGTTATGAAGAAGGATGGATATTTGAGGTTGTGCATTGTCTATAGAGAAATCAATGCTATTAAAATAAAGAAAAAGTACCCTCTACCTCGTATTGATGATTTATTTGATCAATTCCATGAAGCTCAATATTTCTTGAATATTGAAATTCATTCTAAATATTATCAATTGCATGTGAGGAAAGAAGTTATTCCTAAGAAGTATTCTGAACTAGGTATGAACATTACGAGTTTACAGTAATTACATTTGGATTGACTAATACACCCTCTATTCTCATGGATATAATGAATAGAGTATTAAAAGAATATACTGATAATTTTTTTGTGGTATTTATTAATGATATCTTGGTGTACTCAAAAAGATATGAGGACCATGAGAACCACTTTTGGATTATTCTGTTGACTTTTAGAAGAAAAGAGTAATATGGGAAGTTTAGCAAGTGTAAATTATAGCTTTAAGTAGTTTCTTTTTTTGGGTATATTGTCTTTAAGGATGGAATATTATTTGATCCTGTGAATAAAAAGGCAATCTAATAATGGACTATGCCAACAAACATAATATAGGTACATAGTTTTATTGGTTTAGTATGTTACTATTGGCATTTTGTTCAGAATTTTTCTCAATTGTCTAAACTGTTAACCAAGATCACATATAAAGGTGTTATGTTTTTATAAATAAAAAAACATACAGAATGTTTTGAATAATTGAAGAGATTATTGGTCAATTCTCCAATTTTTACTCTTCTATAAGGAAATGATGGGTTTGTGATATACAGTGATGAAATGAGGAATGGATTGGGTTGTGTCCTTATGAAAAATGATAAATTTATTGCATATGCATCGAGGTAATTGAAGAATCATGAACAAAATTATCCAACTCATGATCTTGAGTTAGAAACAATAATATTTACTCTGAAGATATGGAGACACTGTCTTTATGGTAAAACATGTGATATATATATGTATTAAAAGAGTTTGAAATAAATATTTACACCAAAAGAACTCAACATGAGGAAAATTCTATGGCTCAAGTTACTCAAAGATTGTGATTTCACAATACACTGCCACCCAGGAAAAGAAAATAAGGTAATAGATGCATTAAGTAGAAAAGATCATGGAATTATAACCCAATTGAGGATTAAGAAAGGTCATGTTTTTAAGGATTTAGTAAAGATGGATATGATAATTATTAAGGAAAGGGAAACACCACTCCTATTTCAAATGATTACTAAACTATCTTTACTGGAAAAGATAAAAATCTCTCAATCTGATGATGAGAATTTTCAAATGAAAATTAAATCCATTAAGTATGGAATAATGGTATAATTCATTTATGAGAATGGAGTTTACAAGTTTGTAAAGAGGTTATGTGTTCCATCAATACATGAAATAAAAAAGGGAACTATTAGATGATGATCATAGCTCAAAATTCTCTATACACCATGTTAGTACCAAGATGTATATAGATCTAAAAAAACATTATTTGTAGGATAACATGAAGCGTGAAATTTCTTACTATGTTTCAAGGTGTTTAGTTTGTCAACAAGTTAAGGATGAGAGAAAAAATCCTAAAGGATTCATGAAACCTCTATCTATTTCTATGTGGAAGTGGGATGACATTACTATGGACTTCTTCACTAGATTACCAAATACTCCAAGAAATAATAATGCAATATGGGTAATTGTTGATAAACTTATCAAATTTTTTCATTTACTCACTATAATGGAGGATTTTCCATTAGAGAACCTAAAAATACTATATATTAATGATGTTTTAAGAATTCATGGTGCACATATCTCAATTGTTTCTGATCGAGATACCTATTTTACATAAAAATTATGGAAGACCCTTTAAAAGGATCTGGATATTGAGCTTCATATGAGTACTTCTTATCACCCTTGACTGAGGTACATTCTAAAAGGACTTTTCAAACATTGGAATACATGTTGAGACCATTCTCACTTAACTTTGGCGGTGTGTGGAATTAATATTTACCTTTGGTGGAATTTTCCTAGAAAATTAGTTTCCATTATAGTATTCAAATGGCGCCATATGAGGAATTATATGGTAAGATATGTCGAACTCAAACATTTTTGTATGAATTTGGTGAGAGGAAACTTATAGGCTGAGAACTTATTGAAGATACAATGAAAAAAGTAAATACTATGCAGACTCATTTCAAAGCAGCTCAAAATAGGAAAAAGAGTTATGCAGAAACCCAAAGAAATGATTTGGAATTTCAAGTGGGAAATCATGTATTTATAAAATTATCTCCATGGAAGGGTGTCATAAGGTTTATTAAGAAATAGAAATTGAGCACTAGGTACAATAGACCATTTGAAATTCTGGAAAAAAATGGATTTATAGCTTACCGTCTAGCAATTCTGCTAAGTCTCTCCAAAGTTCATGATGTGTTCCACGTGTCATTGTTAAAGAAGTATATGGCAGACCCAATGCATGTAATCACCTATGAATAAATAGAACTAAAATCTGATTTGTCTTAATGTGAATATCCTATTAAACTTCTTGGCACAAGAGATAAAGTATTGAGAAATCATATGACTCGACTAGTAAATGTTATTTGGATAAACCATAAAATGGAAAAAGCAATGTGGGAACCTGAGGATGTTATGAAGAAGAACCACCCCCATCTATTTAGAATGAAATATTCATGAAAATTTTGAGGATAAAATTTCAGAAGGAAGAATATAACACCTTAATATTTATGGTATATATCTTCTTAAATAAATTCAACTTACTAAATAGCTTATGTTTCACACAACACTGAGCTTGAACGAATAGTAATATGCTATGAAATAGTAAATTGACCTTTGAAATAGTACTGTGACCCTTAGGAATAGTATTTCAGCCAAAATAATAGTAAATTTCACCTATGATAATATAAATAAAATTTAGTTATTCCATAAATGAAAATATGGTATATTTATATCATAGAATAAGTAAATAAATTTTTTTAAAAATATAAATAAAGTGTTGGTATTTTCATAAAACATAATTATTTATTTTTAATTTTATAATTAATAAAATGATTCAAATGAAACAAAATCATAAAATTTTTTCAAAAATTAATATTTTTTTGTCTTATGATTATATAACAATTTTATGAGCCTTAATTAATTTTTCAAAGTGTCATAAAATCAGTTATAATATTAAAATCAATATTTTTTAAATAAATGATCATTTTAATTAAAAATTAAATTTCTCATATTTATAAAATTATTTTCATAAAATAGATTATATTTTTAAATTCTAAACATTAAAATTATTCAAGGGTGATTTTCTGATAATTTTCTAAAATACTTCAATTTTCTGATGAATAGTAAAAATACAGTTTTCACATAACCAGTGTAACCTCAATTACATCATTCATTATGAATTAGTGAAATAATCAATTATAGAACTTAAATTTAGGTTATTATATATTTAATTTTAAAAATGATTTATTAAAATATAATAAACACATTTTCCAAACCTAAAAAATATTTTCCAAAACCTAAAGTCAAAAGTGACTCCTTAAAATATTAATTTTTCTTTCTTTCCACTTTCCTTTTCAATAAATTAATGAATTGTGATTATAAAGGTTTTTTAAAGTCTTAAAACCATTATAATATATTAATTTGTGATTTATATTATCAAAAATTCACTATTACAAGTCTCACCTTTGATATAATATTTTATTAATATTTTATTCTAAAAATCTCCCTCTCCTCAAACAATAAATAACTCATCTCCCTTCCCTTAGAAATACACTCATTAAACCATTTACAATGTCAAATATCTACCAAAATCCTCCCTCTTAATACAATTAGAATACATAGGGATGTTTTGGATCCATCCAACTCCAATCACCAAGGGATTTTTAGTGTCGTGCAAGAGAAACCACATCAAGAAAAGAATAAGTCTCTATTAACTCCTCCCTCTTTTCTTCTCCTCATTCTTATTTTCCCATTTCCTTTCAAAATCATAAACTATAAAATTAATTATTTAGTAACTTAACATGATATTAATAATTTTAACCTACTACATGTATTATATATATGACATATGTAAATTTTTCACTCCATTTTCCTGCTCTTACCACAACATCCTATTAAAGGTCGGTTGATCACCTACGGAGACATTGAAAAAAATAATTCTTATAAACACCTTCATGGATTGACATTATAGATTATATATAATATATAAATATGTAATTACATGTATTTTATGCCTCTTTAATTAATTATACTAATTCATTATTTACATTTAACAAAATAGAGAAATAGAGGCAAAATGGGAAATTTTTAAGAAAAACATGACATCAAAATGCTTCAATTTCATAAACAAAAATTTATAAATATAATACAATAATTATAATTGAAAAATATTTGTATAAATGAATATAATTCACTTACATATTATTGTTCTAATAAATATGAGTTTGTTACTCAGGAGGCGTAAAAAATGACGTAATTAAGCAGGAATTAAGGTAAGGGATTTCGTCTCAATTTCCATTTCATTGAGACTTACTTGGTATTGTGAAATTAATCATTTTTAAATTATATATATACTACACTTTTGAGATAATTTTCAATTTTACATTATATTCCTCTTAAATATCCATATTTTCTTGTATTATGGATAAGATTATTGTCTAAGAAGTATACTATTTTTACATACGGTGATTACTTTGAATGTTGAAATATTGATAAATCCGTATTTACTACTCAATAAAGATATGTTGTTAAGGAATATTTTTATTGAACTAAATCTATGTATGAATAATTATTTGGACTTTCATTGATGGGTGGGGCCTGCCTTTATTTCCCCTCGATGTATCAACAGGTCTCATGATACAAAATAGTGGGAGACAAACCCTTTGTGTTTGTTTCCAAAACATAATCAGACGGGTATCTACCCACATAATTAAATTATCTTAAAGGTATGATAGTTCATGTTCCAGATACATGAAATCCAATAATTAATCATTTTCTTCATACATCATTCATTTATCATTATCTAGAGGTTTTTTACTATGAAAAAAAATCAATGGATGCATTTTCATTCTTAGTGTATTGATGATGTGTGTTTTTTAATTATTCACCATGCATAGTTTATTATGATTCACTTACTATTGATTCATTTTTTCTTTATATATAACCCTTACTGAGCATTTGAGATCACCCTTTTATTTGTTTTCCTTCTTCGGGTTTTGAAGATGAAATATTTGAATAAGTGACAAGGAAGTAGTTTATTTTCCTTTATTATGTTCTAAGTTTATTTTTTCTAGTGTAATAAGGGAACCATTATGTATCTAGTTTCTTCAAGACTAATAAATTGATAAATACTTGGTGATGTTATCTCTTGTATCTATGCTATTTTAATAAAACAACCACTGACTCTGGGATACTGGGGTCACGGTTGTTACATACACAAACTTGTTGACCATATTCTCAAGCTTTCCCCCTTGGAAATCGATTTTTATAATTCCTATTCTATCTACATTTAAAACATTCATCCATTGATGATGCCTTATGGAAACCATTATTTTTATCCATTGCTTTAACTAAACTTTTCATTTTTCCTTGGAAATTAATTACTTTGTTCCCTTCTTCTTTGCATATAAAACATCCTTTAATTACTTTGAGACATTCCCTTGGGTGATTCTTTACACATTCTCAACATATAGAAAATTGAATCTTCTTTTCTCCATGGTATCCACCACCCAAACTCTGGGTGAACTCTATCTTTCTCTTCTTTGGGTATTCCAATAGTTTCTTAAGGTGAAAGTTGTTAATCAAATATCATGATAACTAATTAGGCATAATAACAATATCCTACACTCTAGTCATCGTCCCATTTGGTTTATCATCAAAAAATCATCTATTATATTCAATGTTAACCCTTTTCCTTATGGTTCTCACTATTGACTAAAACCATAAAGCATAGTGTCAGCAATAATATTTGTAGTAGGAAAAAATAATCATGAAAATTTATTTATAATATTTATAAATCATAACACCTCATTTCAATATAAGACACCATAGGTTTAACCTATTTCATCCATGATCATCATCTATTCAAATCCATCATGATGTTTCATAAAGATTTTGTGAATTTCCAAACGATATCTCCAAGGAGTGTCAAACCAATTGTGAAGTAAGTCTCATTGTTGTGTACCAAGTAACACTTGATTTAATCTTAACATTAATTTTTTAGATTTATTATCTCTAGGTATATACATACCAAAACCATGTCCACTTGTAGTATCCAGATAGGGATGTAATTTCTCAGAATCCACTCTCTCTATACTTCACCAAGATTCCAGGATATTTTTCTATACTTAGTCTTATCCTTATACTTATCCCTAGTGTTATCACTAAAGTTTTATCATCCTAGTTATAAATGTTAACTAAAACTTTCCTATGATACCAAATATGGAAACCTAAGCCTTTTACACATATTATTACATGATTTTTAACATAAATATCCATTAATACAATACAAGGATCATAAAGTCCTAGTTACTTTGAAAGACTAGGTTAATAATACATAAAAGTGAGACTAAAAATAAAACATTTTATTGTATTCTCCATAGTGAGATCCTAAATAATTTAGAGCTCCTAAACAGTATGGGATCATCTAGGGAATACATAAACAAAAGGTGATAAAAAAACCCCAGTAATGGAATAAACATGATAAGGAAACATAACATGTGATTCAAATGTATAACATGATATCACAAAATAGAATTCTCATAAGTAATCATATGGAAGAATAACATAAAGAAAACTTTATTGTAAGATCATTTTAGCGTAGGAAATGTGGAAAAAAACATATAACATGACATAAATATAAGTCAAGGATAACTACCTAGACAATATCACATGGTGTAAAAAGTCCCATAATGGATTAGTTTTACTCTCTAATCCTATACAATACTCTTCTAAAGACTAAAGTTTTACTCAATGAATTTGAGCGCTATCTAGGAACACCCATAATAATATGTTCATGATCTATGTATTCCATGTAAATTAAAAAAATCATAATTCATAATATAATAATTTACCATGGAAATAAAATGGGTTTCATAATCATGCTTTATATCATAATCAGTGGAAATTTTATAATGAAGTCATTTGATAAATAATCATAAGGCATGTATTACCCCATTAAAGAAATGGATAATAAACTAGGTAAATATATTAGAGACATATATATTTAATTTAGAAGAAATCCATAACATCAAAGGTTTTTGTCATTGAAAAAATTACTCTTAAAAATAATTAAAACATTCTTGATAAAATTAACCTTTTCATTTTCAGTAACATCAAAGGATGTCATCTTAGACAAAAAATTATTTTGAAATATCTCCTTAAATATTTCTTGATAAAAATATCTTTCCCATTTTTAAAACACTTATTTAATATCTAAAACTTTATCAAACATTAGAGAAAGTATTTTTCTTGAAAATAACCTTATAAACTTAAAAATTGAAGCTTTGAAACATTGATTGTTCATAATGGCTAAAAATTTTCGTTCATGCTGAATGCCTTAAAAATAAGATTACATTTACATTTTTATAAGAAAATTCAAAAAGTATAGTGTTTGAAAAATGATGCTAAAATTTATTTTAATTTTTTTTAAATCTAATTAATGGAAAAAATGAATTTAAATAATCATAGTAAAAAAATTGAAAATATTTTTAGAAAATACGGATTTGGAAAGAAAATTATTTTCAACCAAAGAGAGAAATTAAGTAAAAATTTATTTAAAACATTTTATTAAATAATTTTAAGAACTAAATAGAGGGAAAATTGTTGATGTATTGGTCAGACTACAAGGGATAAGGCTCCAGATGAGGATCAGAGCAGGCACATTCACCAGAGCAGAGCTAACCGGAATTGGAAGAATGAGAGGGTATGGCATTTCCATTAGTATCGAGCCTGTGAATCTATAAACAGGACATCTATCTGACCATCCTTACTAAGGGGGAGTGTTGATATCATGAAATGTGTTTGGGAGGAGTAGTTCCAAGTTGTCTTGTCTGGGTGATTTCCTCTAAGACCTACGGGTCATGTAAACATCTCTAAGACTTCAAGAATTATAAGGGTTCCATATCACCCCATGAAAGGTGGGTTATAAAAATAATTAAAAAAATTCCTTTGGTTCATTCATCCATATAAAAGAAATTAGGTTTATAAAATAACATGTATCTCAAAGAAAGAAGTTTTGAGACAAAACCCTTACAAAGTTCGTATCATTGAGGTGAGAGTTCATAAATTAAGTGATTATGTGTAAAAAATGTATATCCACACAAATACCAGTGTAGGTACAAAATAAATCAATTAAAATTAATTTCACACATAATCTTGGCATAATATAATCAACAAAGTATACATATAATCCAATGAACGGAAATTGAGTTATGACAACACTTACCTAAAAATTACCTTTATTTGGGCACTCTTTATCCTCCTATATAGTAGTTTTAAAAAATTTATTAAATTATAATATAATAATATTAATATTTATAATATCATATATGATCCCTTTAATAACATCTTATCACCCATTCGTTAATAATCACTCATTATCACTGTTGTTTTGGGTGTTAATTCCATTATTTTCTCATGTGTGTTTTATCATGAAAGTTCCAGATATCGAACATAGAATATAGTTACATCATCACAATAATTATATTAATGTTATAAATATCATTTTTTCATTATATAAATCTTTATAATAATTATCTAATTTTGAACATGGAGAATGAATTACATCGCTTTGTGGGGATGACGGGTCGTATGTACACATGAGTGACGTTATCATTTTTTAACATGTGAAAGGGTGAGGAAGTGGATTGTATATTAATTTTAAAGAATCAATTTCATGTCATATATATCATTTATATTCATTAAATTTATCTTTTATTAACTTCCATGTAAAGAGTTAGTGAAAAACGAATTACATCACTTCATGAGGCGGTAGTCTATCGTACACACGAACGATATTATCATTTATTCAATGGATGGTAAGGTAAGAAGGTATATGATATATTTATTTTCAATAATTATTAATATTTTATGAATATAATATATCAACATAAATTTAATCATTTTTACTTTCCATGTAAATTGTAAGTGAAAAATGAATCACATCACTTCGCGTGGTGATAGTCCTCCGTACACACGAGTGACATTATCATATTCTCTATGGAACAGAAATTAATAAGGTATATGTGATATTATAATTAAATAATTATAATTATATTATAAATATCATATATATATATATACACACATTAAATACATCATTATATCGAACTATGAGAAGTGGTTATGGAAAAGGAATTACATCAGTTCGTGAGGTGGTAGTCTGTCGTACAGACGATCAATGGTTTTGTTTCCCATGTGAGGGAGGAGGATATGGTTGTTGTTTTTAATATAATTAACAAAAAAATATCATTATATATAAGATACTGGGTTTATTATATCATCATGGTTTAATAAGTTAGGAAGGATGTGTAATAAGAAATAAAATAAAAATATTGGTTAAAGATGTTGCCTCTTCTTTTGAAAACTTCTTTAAGTTTACAGCAAAAACCTTTCTAGGTTGGATTTATGATCAAGAAAATTATGATACGATGAGTTTTTGGAAGTAAGGGAGTGATTTGGTCAGTTCTTGGATAAACCAATAGGTTTTGAAATTATGGAAAGCAAATGAGAGGGGGTTTGCTTTTATAAGTTTGGGAGAGGACACACAAGGAATTTTTGACAAAAAATAATTCCACCCACGTTTTCCTCCATAAAAAAGGATCCAAAAAATATGATTTTATAACCTTATAACATATAAGGTATAACTATGACCATAAAATATTAATTATACAAGTTTTTAATTATTTTTAACCCTTATCTTTATATTTTAACACCCCCCCCCCCCAGTAAACCTATTTTTTACCATAACTGTGGTAAATAATTTTTCCTACTTTGACTATTAGTTATGGTTAAAAATTAATTTGACCTTATTATATAGTATAAATTATTTATATTATAAATATATAATAAATTTTTCTAAATTAAACTTGAAAATTTGGATAAATTTAAATTAAAAATAAACCTATATAAGTGTCAAAAAATGATTTTTCAAAAGAAAAAAAATCAAAAGTTTAACAAGTTTTTATATCAGAATTCGATATGAAATTGAATCAAATGAAGTAATTTGAATTAATTAATATATAATTGAACTAATTTTAATTTTAAAACAATATTAACTAAAATGAATCTTGTAAATTCCTTTAATAAAATGGAATTTTTTAATAAAAATAGTATTTTTTTATTATTCATCAAATAAATTAAACTTTTCAGAAAAATTAAAAAAATAACTATAAGATAATTTTGATATTATGATTTAAAAAATTAAGTTATTTTTTCAAAATAAATTTTCTAATATTAGTAAAAAAATATTTTTAGGGATATGCATTTAAAGAGAGATGAAACTGTTTTTTTAGAAAAATACAGCTTTTCAAAAAACATTTATTTTTTTCTTTAAAATTATTATTATTTTAATTCCAATCAATATATAACAACTGAGTTTATTTTATACATGTATAAACCATATAATTTTTATAATTTAGTTAGTCATATTCTTACCCACCAACTTAATGGCTAGCTTACAATGGTCATCTTTAAATAATAGTATTTCAATAAATTATATTGTTTCATTTAAACATGGTGTTGTGTGCATTGTAAGATATATAAGATTGTGATTATATTTAAAAATAAATATATTTTAAATTATCAAGGTGTTATATTCTCTTCTAAGCTTGGTGTTTTGTGTCATACACACTATCGAACATGATGTTCCTATTTTATATATTTAGGGTGTTACATAGAAGTAATAAAATATGCCTTAAAGGAGGTTTATTGTCCATTTTTCTTCACCATAGTAAAACTATTTCCATTCCACACTATTGTAAGAGGTTTCCCTAGACCCAAATCATGTACGTAAATTGATTATTATTACATGTATACAGTTTGATATATATACCTTACCATAATAGTGTTTATACTTTTGTATGCACTATATTTATAGTAATGTCCTTAGATTGCATGTCACATAAAAAGGTAATAATAATTGAAAGGATATAGTGATAACCCATAGGTACTATGATGGTAATCTTAAAATAATGTCCTATGGTCCATATATATCTTGTTGACAGGACATATATGATGTGCGACCATCAGGTGTTGGGGGATTATAAGTATTGAGAATTCTTTTCATAAAGTTAACACTTGGTTATCTCAAGTAGATGAGATCGTGAGGACTAACCCACCAATTGGAAAACAAAAAAATTCAGATTTCATTGGATGATATTAACTAAGAACATGTGTAATTGTCTCCAGACTTGATATTATTATTAGTTTATACTATTTCATTACTTACTTTGATTTAATATGAAAACTATGGAATTGATGTCGTAGTGAGATAGCTTGTTTTAGATATGTCATTGGTGGTATAGAATTAATTTAATAATCAAGATAGAATTTTTTGCTTCCAAAAGAAAGTGATATCTCAGGATTAGTTGATCAAGATGGTATTTCCTTCATTAAATCCATAACCATGGTAGAAGTGTTGGTTTTGGGTGTAGTGGAAGCACTTGTGGTGGGTGAAGAATTTATATTTCTTTTAATATTGTGTTTCCTAAAACCCTGAGAGAGGATATTTTGTGTTAAATTTATAATTATTTATTTATATTGGGAATAAATTATTACCTCATATTAGGATCCTTTCATTGATGATGATGTTTATCTTTTGAAAAACCCTTTTATATTACCTTCGTTGTGCTATAAGGATTCTAGTGTAGAATTTCTCTAGCAGTGATCCACACATGCTTATTTTATCTCTAAGAAACACCAATTGATTTTTAGGTGCTAGTGTAGCAAATCAATTGTCTTGTGTTGTTCATGTCGATCACTCATCCTTCGATTTTGAAGGAATATCCCTTACATTTATCATTCTTGAGAAGGAGATAGAAAACGAAATTTTTGAGAAAAATCTATTGGGCTCAATGATTCTCTATATCTCAATTAACACTACACAATATACATAATCATCTATTTATAAAGCTAGGGTTTAGGTTAAAATATTATTTAATTACATTTCTTCCCTTAAATAATATAATAATATTGATTAAACACTATGCCAATAATAATAATATTATCATTATTATTATTATTTTGTGGCATGAACACTAACTTGCGCAATAAAAAATATTATTTAACCATCTTGTAAATTAATATTTGTCATCGGACATAGTCTTAGTATGTTCAAACACTTGTAGCATTTATTTAACACCCAAATAAATTTATTAAATAATTATTCATCAATAAATACTTTATATCAATAAAACGTGAATAAAATTATTCCTTTGTCTTGAGAATAATATTTAGTCCATTAATTAAATTCAAATAGAATTTAATCGTGATCAATAAAAACACTTAGTGTGTGACCCTCTAAGATTCTTTCTCATTAGTATTAGGTGGTGTCACATAAAGTACAATATTACAATCTACCAATGGATCAAAAAACCCAATAGAAATAAATTAATGTCATAGTTTTGACAACCAAATATGAATTTTCACTGTGTAATATAATCCCTTTGTCATAATATCTCATCAAGCAGGCTTCACATTTATGTTATCAACATATGAGCTCAATGTGTATTTCTTTGACTATTTGAAATAAACATGTCATTATACCATGTCCATGGAATTTAATGTGATGATTTTATTCCAATAAAAGGGCTGAGATATAAGCTTCCATAAGGGTGGAAGGGAAAAATCCTTACCCTAATTATTTATTAATAACACATCACTCGTGACACGCCCAATGTATCCAACTTCTCCATGAAGTTTTATAAACATGGTTTATGAAATACATATAAGTGTTTGAGTTATAACAAGTATTAATAATAATCTTAAAGTCTGAGTACCATTACACACATTCCCATATAGGAATATCTATTGATGCCAAAACATACAGAATTCCTACTTGCGGGTATATTCTCATAATCTTTCGTCTTGAAGATTACCAAGTGAGAACTTCATGGGAAGAAATATCATTTTCTTATGAGTAATATCACCTAAAAATCACATTATATGAATCCCATAATATAATTTTATCCAACCGTAGAACTATATTTAAGAATATCGTTATAACACTTCAAGGTTCTCATCATAGCAGGGAACTACAATGACCTTAAAGATGCGACAGATACCCTAGGAAATTATTACATTAAATTCATGAATAACAATGAACAATAAGTAATAAGATGGTATTAATATTCAAAACATTGAATATACTTGTAATTTAAGTACAAACAGTTGGTCTTATTTTACCAATACCAGTAAACCCCCCACTTGGACTATATCCAATTGCCTACAACTTTCAATCCACTAGACCTCACATGATAATAATGTTTTTTCTAAGTTAGGGATTTAGTTAGGGGTACATCATGTTTTCTTCCATAGAAATACTATTAACTGTAGCCCCACTCTTTTGACAAAAATACCTCAAGAGATGATACTTCTGAATTATGTGCTTCATTTGCTGATGTGACCTTTTCTCCTTTTCAAGAGCCACCACTACAGTATTATCATATTAGAGTGTTATGGGATATTTAATACTAGTTACCACATCAATCTCTTGAATTAAGTTTTTTATCCAAAATACTTATTTATATTCCTCAAGAGCTGCAATAGATTCATAATTTTCTATAGAATATGCAACCACAACATACCTTGAGCTCTTCTAGCTCAAAAAACCTCCATTTAAAGTGAATATGTATCATGTTTGTGATTTAATGTCATATTAAACTATTTAGAAACTAAATATGTATATACTATGATGACTAGTTCCTCATCTCCTCCATAGACTAGGAACATATCCTTAGAACACCTCAGATAATTAATAATAGTCTTAACTTCCATCCAATGGCACTCACATGGGTCATCTTGATATCTTCCTACCACACTTAATGCATAGGTGATATCTAGACTAGTACATAGCATAGCATACATGACTTACCCAATCACTAATTTGTATATAATCCTTTCCATTATATTTCTTTCCTCGTGTGTGTGAGGACACATTTTCCTGGAAAGACGAATGTTATGTGACAATAGAAAAAATCCCATCTTGGATTGTTCCATACTGAACCTCTTCAATATCTTGTCAATATATATACCTTTACATAGGCTAAGAAACCTCTTGGATCTATCATGATGGATATTGATCCCAAGAATATATGTTTCCTTGCTTAAGTCCTTCATGGAGAAGCATTTATTCAACTAGGCTTTAATAGAATATAAGATTAGCATTTTGTTTTTAATAAGTAATATGTCATCAATATATACTATTAATAAAATTACTAAACTCCCACTAAACCTCTTATAGACACGTGGCTCATATTCATTCTTTATGAAATCAAATTCTATTACGGATTTATCAAAATTAATATCCCATGACCTAGATGCTTGCTTTAATCCATAAATGTATTTTTGTAATTTTCATATCTTTTTTGCATCCTTTTGAGTCACAAACCCTTTATGTTGTGTCATATAGACATCTTTCTGAAGGTTAACATTAATGAAGTCTATTTTTAAATCCATTTTCCAAATCTCATAGTCATCAAAAACCAAAATGGAAAGTAGAATTTTGAAATATTTCAGAATTGTAACTAGTGAAAAGGTTTCATCATAGTCAATTCCTTAACGTTGTTTAAACCCTTTTGCAACCAGTAGTGCTTTATAGGTGCTAAATTATCCTTCCATGTCTAGTTTCTTCTTGAATACCCATTTAAAAAAATGGTATTTACATCTACTAGAGGATCAACCAAAATCTAAACTTGGTTTTGGTACATGGATCTATTTTATAATCCATGCCTTCTTTCCACATGGTAACATATGTTCCACTTGCTACTTTCTTTTAAGTTATAGGATCATTATTATCAACTAGTAATGAGTCCCCATCCTCAATGACTAGAAAACAATAATGGTATATTTATCTAACCTCTCTTGTACTCTTATTTAGTACTTGGGTCTCTGGAATAGATTATTCTTCCACGGGGCTTTGTGTATTATGTTCATGTGCTAACTCTTGTGTATCTTGAGCCTAAACTTCATCAAATTTTATCTCTCCCCCACTTTATCTTTTAGAGATAAGATCTTTCTCAAGAAATGTGGTACATCTGTCAACTATAACCTTTTTTGAATGATTGTATAGGTATTATCCATTTGTTTCTTTGGGATATCCTATAAAGATACAATTTGTATCTTGGGGTTAAATCATGTTACTTGAATAGGCCTTAGAAAACACTTTACAACCCCACACATGTAAGTATGACAACACAAGTTTCTTTCCATTGCATGATTAGTATGTTATATCATCTGTAATTTTATTTGGAACTCAGTTTAGTACATATAATGTTGTTTATAATGTGTATCCTCAAAAGGATAATGAAATATTTTCATGAATCATCATTGATTTCACCATGTCTAATAAGGTTTGGTTCTCCTTTCAGTTACACCATCCCATTTAGGTGTATAAGTGGGAGTGAGTTGAGATTGAATCCCAAACTCTCATAAATAATCAATGATGTCTTAATTAATATATTCTTCACCATGATATGAGCGGGGTTTCTTAATCTTAGTACCAAGCTGGTTCTGTAATTCATTCTTATGTTCATTAAATTTATCAAAGGAATCTAAATTATACCTCATCAAGTAGACATATCCATATCTACTAAAATAATCAGTAAAAGTTAGGAAGTATGAGTATTAATCCCTTGCTTCAATAGGAAATGGTCCACACACATCGGTGTGAACTAATTCTAAAATATCCTTGGCCCTTTCACTTTTTCCACTAAATAGGGATTTGGTTATTTTTTATTATAAACATGCATGAAATATACCAAGTGGTTTTAGTTCAAAATAATCTAAATATCCATATTTGTGTACTTTACTCAAATTATTTTCATTTACATTACCCCATCGGTGATTCCATAGTTGGATGTGGTATGAGTCATGTGAAGTAGTTTTGTTATCAATTTCCATTAATTAGTTCATGTAATCCAACACATAAAGATCGTTATTTAAATGTTAAAAAATGTTATATTTATAAAAGAAGCAACATTTATTACTGAAGTTGAAAATAATTCCATTTTTATAAAGTCTAGATATATAAATAATGTTTTCAGTAATTTATGGAACATAATAGCAACATTTAAAACCCAGTATCATTCCATTTGAAAAAATTAGGTGGTAGTCCCTGATAGTTATAGTAGCAATTTTAGCTCTATTAGATACTCATAAATCTATCTCCCATTGGTCAATCATTCAAAATTTACTTGGTTCCTATATTTTAATACATATGTGAGAAATAAAAGTTTTATTTAATACCTAATTTATAGAAATAGATAAATTTCACTTGATACCAAATGCACCTGAAGCTTCCCCTTACTTCTTTGGTTGAGTGTCTTTTTTCTTCCAGTGGACCTCCCTACCACATGAAAAACAAACAACATTATGTTCCCTTAATTTCCACTTTATCTTCCTCTTCTTGGAAGAGAGTGAATAATATTTGGGATTAGATATCGTTACTTGATCCCTACATTTATTCACCATTAGGATGGAAGAATTTTTGTTTATTTATTTATCCACTTGGTGAAGAAGAGTGAGAAGATCTGGAAGATATTTCTCATTGTTGTTCATATTAAAATTAACAGAAAAACTAGAGAATATCTTAGGGAGTAATATGAGAATGAGATTGGTGTGTAGATCATATGGGATTTTAAACCCCAAAACCTCTAGGTGATCAATGTTGGAAATGATCTTAACTGTGTGTGGCCTTGCTGGCACACCCTCCAAAAGATTTCTCTGAAAGAGAACCTTGTAAACACAAACTATTCCATTCTAGATCTCTTCTGATAGATGCTATGAAGATGCGAGAGCATTCTATAAGAATCTATGTTTTCATGAGACTTCATGAGTTCATTGGACATATAAAAAATCATCAAACATTGAATTTTGACCATGTTGTTCATATGTTTTTCATAGATAAGGAACTCTTCATCACTCATCTCCTTGGTAGTGAGATTATGAAATGAGTATTATAACACATAATATTTTCGTTCATGGTTCAACATAACCTGAAGGAATCTAAACCACTCCTGTAAGTTACTTCTCGTGATTATATGGTCTTTATATAATATTTATTTCAAGGATAATGTGGTGATGAACTTTCCATTTATTCTACAATTTATAATTGTAGATTATTAGTACTTTTCTTGGTTAAAAATTATGTGAGTAAAATAAATTAATTGATTTTATTAAATCTCCCACTAGTTGATCAAGTCCCAATATCCCTCACTATTGAAATTGAAATGTCTAATTTCTAGGACATTATAGTGGAAAGGATTCATGTTTCCCTTTATGATTCAGACTACGGACATGAAAACAATAAGAAGTTATTTAGGTAAGTGGTCTTTCCAACTATAGGCTTGAAGCTCAAATATCCATTGAGTGGACTTCCCAATCCAAAAATCCTAACTTGGATTTCCTCAACACATTCCTCTAAAATTATATAGAATAGAACTAAGTAATTAAATTCAATACAAGTTTGGTTAATTCAAACCAAAACTCTTAGATAACTCCCCAATAAAAAAATTATCTATACTAAATCCATGTAAACACTTAGTTCTATGGTTTCACTTCCAGTTAAGTAATGTATGACTTAGTTCGACTTAATATTAAGTTGAGGGATTTTAATTTATTATGCATAAATTTTATCTTGTTTTATCCTTTATATAACTTGTTAATATTAAGTGTATTTTACTTAATTAATTGACCATGTTAGATAAAACATTTACACATAATCCATTTTTTTGAATTACAGCTTTTCACATCAATTCATTTATTTATGTGATAGCAGTCTTGCATCCATAAAATAAATAATGCATAAAACAAAAAAATAATAAATGATTTGTTCATGAGCTTATCTAATGGTTGATTTATTAAGCAGACAATAAATCAACCTTTGACCTAGGGGATTGATTCTTTATTCTAGTCGTAGCATGAGTTACAACATTCCACCTATCCACCTATGTATCACCTGATTTGGTATCATTATGGTTCCATATTGAACCGCCTCCTTGCACCTTAAGATACTCGATAAATTATATGTATTTATAACTCACATGTAGGTAACAGGAACCAAAGGATTGGTTAAAAGGAATTGTATATATAATTTTTGACATGCAGGTCCTACATAATAATGGAGGGAGGGATGACTTGTAGGCCATAAAATTTAATTTAATAATAAATAATTTCAAACCCATGTAATAAATTAACTTAAATATTGCCAACACATGCACTGGTCTTGGTCAAACTCATGATCAGTCATAAATATGCAATGATTACACATTTAAAATAATTACCTATCATTTATTTTAATTCAATATTTAATAAGATAAAAAATGCATGAATTAATCTGACTAATTATCTTATTAATAAATTAATTAATTTTATCTTATTTTATCCAATCATCTAAAAAATTATCAGCTGTTGTGATTTTCAATAAAATAAATGAAAAATTATATTTAAAAATAATAATAAAATGGTACATAGATTTGTACTTGGAATCAACCTAGTGATTACCTATCTGAACTACTCATTATGGTTTAATTGTAAACAATACACTCATAATACATATTATGTACATGGATTGTGTAATAATTTTACAGTGTATATTTTCAAATTAATGTCCCATGGAGCACAAAAAAATTATATAGCCTGTAAAATTTAATTCATTAAGTATTTGATATACAATAATTATACATGATTCATAGTCTCAAATATTATGAAAAATTAATTATACATATAATATAATATAAAACCTAACGACTAGTGTGTCCTGCTAACTTAATGAATCACAAAACTTGAGTTAATAAGTTTTAAGAAGTAATTAATTAATTTTAATATTTTTACATAAATAGGTAAAGTGAATGGCATGTACAATCTATCCACACAGCGTGTACTTATCTTCACCAAATATCCATAGTACATACCTAGGGACTCGGATTTTATTTCTCATGAATATTTATGATGTGCGTAGTGTGTATAGAGGATACAAGACATGTTCTTCTAGTTACATGGTTTTCCAATCAATATGTGTTGTGTATTAAATACACGTGATGCATTAATTACACAATGTGGTTTGACCTCATGTTATCCATCTTGAAAATGCTAGGAATACATGACATGTACTCAAACTACAGGGCATATAAACTAAAAAAACTATGTTCCACCCTAAAAAGTCTACACGTGGTGAATTTATTTCATGCAACGTGAACTTATTACATAATTACCCATAATCCACATGGGCATCCTTGTGTAATGAACATGGATACATGGCATGTATCAAAGGATTACACACTGTCTATTCTTATGTTATCTATCTAGGATACTTTTCACTTCCATATGGGATCTTCATATGTATACTCCATTAATTATTAACTGATTTTGGTAATATTTATGAGAAACAAAGATGTGGAAGAAGGGATTTAGATGATAGATTAAGAATTAATTAAAACATGAAATGAATCTTAAATTTTAAATGTGTAACAATCAATGACCAAATAAATAATTATAAATTTGAATGTGACCACTCTGATATCACTTATTGGTTCCAGGCATAGTGGAAGTGCCTATATTGAGTGAAGAATTAAAATTTATTTTAATATTGAGTTGTCTAAATCACCGACAGAGGATCTTTCACATTAAATTTATAATAAATTTATTTAAATCTTGAAGAAATGATTACCTTGACTTAGAATCCTTTCTTCAATGAAGATATTGATATTATGAAAAACCCTTTCATATTACCTTCATTTCACTATACGGATTCAAGTGTATAATCCTTATGGCGGTGATCTATACATGCTCCTTTGATTTCCAAAAAATGCCAACTAATTTTTGGGTGCTAGCATGGTAAATCAATTATCTTGTATTGTTCATCTTGATCGCTCATCCTTAAATCTTGAAGGAATCTCCCTTTTGTTTCTCATTCATGAGAAGGAGAGAGAGAAAGGAATTTGAGAGATAAATCTGTTGTGCATAGTGATTCTCTATATCTCGATTAACGCTACACAATAGACATAACCATCTATTTAGAGATCTAGAGTTTAGGTAAAAATATTTTTTAATTGTATTTCAGCCCATAAATAATATAATAATCTTTACTAAATGTAACACCCTAAGCTTCCATAATACGCTTCTCTTTGAATAATACAGTAGCGTGTGTTGTACGCAACTTCGAGTTCTAACACACACCATAACCAATCAAACTAGCCGTTATGAATAGTAATACCCACATTTTGAAATTTTATAAATTTTATCTTTCAAAATGGAATTAATTTTTTGATTTGGAATATCAAAATTAGCTTAGGGTTAATTTTTGGTATTTTTCTGAAAACATTCAATTTTCGATGAATAGTGAAAAAAACACTACGTTATAGTTTAAAACCGAATTTTTATTTAAATAATTATTTTCTTATTTAAATTTAATTAAGGTAAAAATAGATAAATAATACCTATATAAGTTCAATTTAATTCATTGGAGTTAGTTTAGAATAATGTTAAATATATAAAAATTTTATTGAACTTTTCACCGTCTTTTACCCACCTCCTAGGAGAATTTGAAAATTCACATAAAACTAAATTTTACCGCTTCTCTGAGTGGAATTTCAAAAATCTGAGAGACACAGTTAATATCAAGGATTAAAATGTGATTCAATAAGATAAAAATATTTTTTGGTGAATAGTAACTTTTTACTTTTATTTACCACAGTTAAAAGTAAATAGGGTAATTAAGGGTAAAAATGATATTATTATTACCCTAACACATGTCCTAATTCTATTGGCTAAGTATAATTCGACCAAAAAAACCTTAGGAATAAAATATTAACCTCTTTGGTCCACTTGGATTAGATTAAAAGATTTATTATTATTTAATTCAAAGAAGAGTTAAAAGAGCTAAAATCAAAGTTTAATAACTAAAACATTTTTAATATAGGGTTATACATAAGATAAATTCAATTATAAATATTCATTAGAAATATAAAAATATTTCCTACATAACTGTATTTTATTTATAATTTTTAGACATTAAATAATTTAATTTATTTATGACACAATGGTGATATAGTAATTACCTAATTAATGAAATATTAAAATAATTGATAATATAAATACCCAAATAAATGTAATTTGAGACTTTTTATGAATTGAAATAATTTTATAGGTTAATAAGACATGTTATTATTGATTTAATTAATTTTTTTTAAGTAATCATTCTGTTATGATTTTCACAAAAATCAAATACCAAATAGTGTTAAAATTGACATAAAAGAGTTTTTAAAACAAATATTATATTATTAATTGATATTTAATTTTTAAAAATCTAAGGTTCGGCCAAGAGACTTATATAATGATATTTGTATTATTAATAGACCACTTAGAGGTCTCTTGGAAGTTTATAGTAAGTTAATTAACTATATAATATAAAAATACAAAGAGACATGGTAAATGTCAAACTATTTAACTAAGAGTTAAATCAAAAAGATAAAGTTAATATAGTGACCCAAACCTGTCTAAAACCTATTGATTGAGTGGTTTTCAACCTATACCCACCTTAACCATTAAATAATCTACTTTGGATCCATTATAAACCTAATATGAATTTATTATAAAATAATATTTCTAGTTTTTCCTAAGGTTCCCCTCACCCCTCTTATAAAAGGGTACTCCCCCTTCTCTAAATTTCACACCTTCAAATCCATTTGGATTGGCCAACCCCTACCCAAATAGCCTCCCAACTTCCCTCAATTCAACCAAGAGGCCTTATTTTGATCATAAAGCCAACCTAATGAGCCTTTTTGATCAAATCAAAAGGAAGAACCCGAAGAAGAGGTAATGTTTTCACCATCCTCTTTCAAGTTCCTTTCTTCTTCCACTTCTTCTTTCTTTGTTATTTCCATTCTAAAATAATAAATTCAGTATATTCTATATACTGTAATGTTATTATAAATATGGTACAACCATATTCATTATTCTACTCATCCCTTGAATGACATGTCACCATACATGCGTACGTACGGCTTACTGTCTCCAAGTCGTGGTGTAATTGTTATTCAATACATTATTATTTAGATGGGTATAATAATGATGTGTAATTAAGGTAAATAATAAATATAATGTAACACCCCAAGATTTTATAGTGTGTTATTTCTTCAAAATAATTCAATAACATTCACTACACGCAACACCAAGTTCAATCACACCATGACTTACAAAAAAAATCCATTCAAAAGAGGTTATGAATAGTATTATCTAAATTTTAAACTTTATATAATCCTTATAATTTTAGAATCCATATTATGAGTTTCTTAGTCATAATGCAAGAACAGATTCATTTTCAGTATTTCACTTTTATCAACTTCTAATAGTGAAACCTTTTTAAATAAAATATTTTAAACTTTTTGACTAAATGGGGACATCAAAAAAATTTAAAATGAAACACCCCAAGCTTCCACGGTACGTTTCCCTTTGAATAATGTGATAGCGTGTGTTGTACGCAACACCGAGTTCTAACACACCATAACCAATCAAACTAGCCGTTATAAATAGTAATACCTACTTTTTGAAAATATATATATTTTATATTTCAAAATGGACTTCATTTTTGGATTCGGAATATCAAATTTAGCCTAAGGTGAAATTTTGGTACTTTTCGGATAACTTTCATATTTTGATGAATAGTGAAAATTACTAAATTTTAATTAAAAACAACTTTTTTAATCAAAATAATTAATAGTGATAAATTGTGAATTTGAGTGGTTTTAAAGTATATTTAGAATATATTTTTACCATTTAATATAATGTTGGTCATTGGACATAATTTTACAATTAAACCGAACATAAACAAGTGTCAATCTTTTGATAGTTATTATCTCTTAAAAACACGCTTTTTGTTTTGACAGCGGGAATTAATTTTAAATTAATTTCTGCCACTTCTGTGTTTTGAATTTAGAAAAATGGATTCCATATTTGGAATCAGGATGTTCAAATTGTGTAAATAGGTAACTTTTATTTTTAGACATTTTGAATAATTACTGCGGTAAATATTTTATTTACCATGGTTAAGGGTAAATCCGGTAAATAAGGGTTAAAAAAATAATATTATAATAATACTAAATTACCCTAAAACGTGTCTTAACCCTATTGGTTGATACATGGTCGACCATGGGCATCTTTGTGTCAATTTTGGGACCCCATGGATCCACTTGTAAGTGATAATGACACTTTATTTTAATTAAGTTAAAATGAATACAAAAATGACACAAGCATATATCTTTTAGAAGAACAATTTTTACATAGGGTTATACATGTTGGATTTTCGATTGTAAATATTCATTAGAAATATAAAAAGATTTCCTACATAATGATATTTTATTTATAATTTTTAGACATTAAATAATTTATTTTATTTATGACACAATGATGATGCAGTAATTACTAAAATAGTAAAAAATTAACATAATTAATATTATAAATACCCAAATAAATATAATATGAAACTTTTAATAAATTACACTAATTTTCTATGATAATATGATATATTAGGATTGATTTAATTGACTTTTTTCGAAGTAATCAATCTGTTAGGAGTTTCAAAAAAATCAACTATTGAATAGTGTCAAAATTGACATAAAAGAGTTCTTAAAACAAATATTATATTATTAATTAATATTAAATTCCTAAAAATCTAAGGTTCGGCCAAGAGACTTATATTATGATAGGTTCCTCATTAATGGACCACTTGGGGGTATCTTGGATGTATATAGTAAGTTTATTAACCATATTATATAAAAATACAAAGAGACATTGTAAAAGTGAAACTAATTAACTTAGAGTTAATACTTAAAGATAAGGTTAATATAAGTACCCAAACCTGTCTAAATTCTATTGGTTGAGTGGTTTTCGACCTATCCCCACCTTAACCTTTGAATAGTCAACTTTGGAGCCATTAGAAACCGAATATGAATTTATTATAAATTAATATTTCTAGCTTTTCCAAAGGTGCCCCTCACCCCTCTTATAAAAGGGCACTCCTCCTTCTCATTTCTTCACACCTCTAAAGCCTTTTGGTTCGGCCAAACTCTGCCCAAATACTCTCCCAACATCCCTCACTACAACCTAGGGGCCTTAGTTTGATCAGAAAGCCAACCTAAGGATCCCTTTTGATCAAATCAAAAGGAAGAACCCGAAGAAGAGGTAATGATTTCACCACCCTTTTCTAAGTTCATTTCTTCTTCCACTTATTCTTCCTTTGTTCTTACCATTCTGAAATAATAACTCCAGTATCTCACATATACTGTGATGTTATTATAAATATGGTACAATCATATTCAGTATTCTATCCACCCTTTGAATAACATGTCACCATACGTGCGTACGTACGGCTTACCGTCTCCACGTCGTGGTGTAATTGTTATTCAATATAATATTATTTGGATGGGTATAATAATGATGTGTAACTCATGTAAATAATAAATATAACATGTTAATGATTCTGTATATATGATATACCATTCATTTATATATTATTTTAATATCAAAAGAATGATATTGTCGCTCGTGCGTACGTACGGACTACCGTCTCCACGAACGCGATGAGATTCATTCTCCATCGTAACCATTAAAGCGTAATTATCATTTTATGATTTAAAAATGATGTTTAAGGACTTGATATCATTCTGGATATGAATAATATACAACCTATCCTTTACAAACATGTCTTACGTAACAAAACATATGAAAGAAAACAAGTAAGTTAACACCCGAAACAACGATAATACTAAGATATTATTATCAAATCAATATTAAAAGATCATATATGATATCATATTAATGTATATGATTCTTGTATAATTTAATAACAATTATTTCACCATTATACATGAGGTTAACCTACCACAACCAAGGAAAAGTACAAGGTAAGGGTTTACGTTACAACCTCTTCATTATCCAAGGTTGTTTATATGTAATAATCTACTGGGATCTCTTTATCATCCACATCCATGTTTCTAAAAAAATGTATTTCAAAACATTTTTACTATTTACTAAAATATGAGTTAAAGTCATTTATACCCTTTTTGACTTTTATAAGTGGTTTATAAAGGAATCTTTCCGTCATTTTCAAAACAAGGTCCTTTTTAACCTTTTCGACAGAATTGAGGTAAGAATGTTTTTTTTAACTTATACGGCGGGTGCGGTTATTTTACGCCGTTATAAAATCTTCAAAGCTTTCCTTACAAGCTTATAAGAATATTTTCAAAGAAAATGTTTTATTTTATATGGATCTTAAATGATTTCAAAATGAATATTTTAAGAATTCCAGAAAGGTACTCTTTATCAAAATCAGAATTTTCAATGTTTTAAAGATTTATCTTTCTAAATCTTTTCAATTAATGTCCATGTCTTCAAAATGGTTTTTAAGGATTTATTTATATGGACATGAATGTTTTTAGAAATTTTAATTCCTTTCAAAAGTTTCAAAGTGGTATGGGACACTTTGATTCAAAAATCTCTTTTTAATTACTTCCTTTATAAATGTGCGACTTTTAAATGATTTCAAAAAAGGAGATATTTCTCTCAAATAGTTTTGATTTCATCTATGTCAACATCCTTTGATGGATTTTACGCTTATTTGAAGTTGATTTATTATGATACAAAACTTCTATATTGTATTGAAGGTTTTGTGATATGTTTGACTGTGGATGTGCTATTTTTATACCATTCATAGTTTATGGTGAAATTATTGACATTTCGTATGCTAGTTTTAATACGAATGTTTATGTTATGTTTAAACCTTTTCATATGGGAATGCATTGGACTTAATAAGTGACGGGTGGAGCCCGCTATAGCTCCTCGATGCATCGGTAGGTCTCATGAGACAAACTAGTGTCTTGGCACAAGGCCTTGACAAAATTTTATTTGTAGTCTTGGCACGAGGCCTTGGCTATGTGGTTATGATAGTCTGGCATTATGCATTCCAACATTATGAAAGTGGTTATTGATATTGCATGTGATTATTCGATTAGTAGAATATCCATGTGAACAAGTAAATGGCATTATTTCATTTTACTTTTGCCATACTATGTTGAAGTTCAATTTTAAAAGGCTTTTGTTTTAGTAATTCATTGCCTTAAATGTTTATGCTTATTTTGAATGTTCTGCTATATTGTTATCCTTACTGGGCATTTGAGCTCACCCCTTTTCTATGTTTTATTTTTCCCAGGTAGTGAAGAAGTAATTTATGAATGACTTGCAGGGATATTATGAGGGGTTAATAGTGTGGATATTAAGACTTTGTTGTTGTAGTAGTTTTTCACTTTGAAATGTAATGTAAAACTTTATGATTATATCTAGTGTTTCCAAGGCTACTAAACCAATCGGTCTTTCGGGATTTGATCATTCTTGTGATCATGCCAATGTTATGAAGTAATGCACCGACTCTGGGTAACTGGGGTCGGGGCGTTACAGTTGGTATCAGAGGAAGTTTAGTACAAACCTTGGAAGCTAGATTTAGATAAACTCTGATTAGAGCACGTAGACCTAAGATGAACTTTGAGGATTAGTATAGAGGAACTTCCTAGAATTTTGGTATTGTAGAGATTTTGTGAGTTTTCCGAGCAATACATCCCTGTCTGGATACGAGCAGGTAGAGGCGGCTCTGGCACAGATGTACCTAGGGGTAAAACCCGAAAACACCGCTTTGAGCTAGACTCGAACGGGAACTGGTGCACGACAACGGGCCTTGCTGCACTCTTGGTTACGACACTCCCGGGGGATATGCTTAGGATAACTCTCATTTTCTTTACAAATCATTATGAAGGGTTTATGAGTATATACTTCCTCAAAGAAAACATTTTTATGATTATGGATTATATCCATAAATAGTTCAATTTATGTTAAGTGTTTTATAAGTATGGGATTATGTATTTTGATTCATAAACTGATATAGTTTATGCCATTGTTTAGAAATGGCGCCCAGTAGAAGGAATGAGAACTCCAGAAATGCACATGATCCAGAGAGAAGGAAGGATCATATCTTTCATGGTCTTAAGCTAGAATTTATAAGAGAAATAGTCTCCCATGTATTATCATCATATGAAGAAATAATATCATGTGTTGATAAGATAAGTAAAGAGTTTACTGAGTCCTATGGCTTTGAAGGGAATCAAGAGAAGAAAAGGATGGAAGAGAGAAAGATGGATAAAGGAAAAAGGGAAAAGAAGAATTTTCCCATATGTGGTAACTGTGGAAAGAAACACCCTGGAACTTTCCTGAAAGGAATGGGAGTTTGTTATAAGTGTGGAGGAAAAGGGCACAAAGTACATGACTGCAAGGGTAAGAAAATAGTTTCAAATGTACAATGCTTCATTTGCAAGGAGTTTGGACACTACGCGAACCTATGTCCCAGTCATCAGACTATGCCGCAAATGTTGTTATTGGATAATAATCAAGTTATGATACTGCCACAGATGAAGAGGAATGATTAGAGTTCTTATGTTGATTATGTCAATTGAGTGTTGTATCAACAATGTACTTGTTACAATAATCATGGAGTATATAAGGATTGTACTGCAGTACTATTTCATTAAGGACTTGAGATTTTTTGGAAACAAAGAAAAGTGACTCAATAGCAGGATAAATTTTTGGAAAATATATGGTTGAGAGAATGATAAACCATAATATAGTTCTGATACTGAGGTAGTGATTTTGGAATAATATGTGATTGTTTCGGATAAATTGGATATTCTTGACTACCTTGGAACTGATTAATGATTTGTATATTCCATTATTGTTGGGGTTTAAAACATTTTTGGATTAATGAAGTATATCCAGCATTCTATATGGAATAAGGGAGCATTAATGTAATCAATAAGGAATATGGTAATACATGATGAAGGTATTCATATGCTATTACGGGGTAAAAAGGATCTATATTATGTTTACCTTCCTTATAAATGTTGGACTGTGAGTTTGGACAGAAGTATTTTGGATAGTTCTAGTTTAGATTATTTTGGATTGCCATAAAAGGATAACCCGGAGGTCGGGCGGCAACCCGTCGCGTCCGGCAAGGCTGCGAGACTTGAACCCGCAACCGAAGGCCGACAAGGGTGTATCACCTACCACTGGCCCACGAGATGTCCTGGATTAAATAATGTAGTTTTTATTAAAATATCTTGTAGATGAATTATAAATTCGTTTATTTTGGAACCCTATACGAATAGTGTAAATAGAATTTTTTTTTACATTCTATTATCTTTTAGAGTGAAAGATGAGTTTGTGGTAGAAATTTATTAATGGATAAAACTCTAATTATAAAGTAAGTATATCTCCTTATGATCTTAGCCAATCTCATAAATAAATTCCTCAACATTAATAAAAGGAAACTTAGAACAAAAATGTTGTCCTAGATGGTACCTTAAATCATCACTAATTCATGGCTTTGGGATTGTTGGCCTTTTCATAGCCATGTTCTCTACCACTCTCCATCAGATAATTGATGGTTATATTTCTCTTCCATATCCATATTTTCCTACATGGAACCCTAGTATGTGTTATTTTCGGTAATCTTCATACTTTCCACTCTTTATTTTAAATAGAGGCCTCGTTAATTCATTTTTCGATGTGGGATTTCAACTAAGATATTTTGAAACGTCAAAAATGTGTTATGCTAATACCCTATGTTTTGATGAACCGATGGTATTTCAAATCATCATAGATTGATGAATTTAAAGACCTCAATTATACACTTGTTTTTGATTGATGATCTCAATCACTACCTATAAATATTTACTTTTTTCCTCCAATTATATGTCCCTAATTGCCACCAATGTTCTCCTAATCGAGATCATAATTTGGTGGTGACCCTTTCATTTCTCTTTTCCTCATATTAAGACTAAATTTTAGTAACCTAATTTCCGATGTGGTTTTTCCCACAAAGATATTTTCTATTTTCAACCTTTTATTTTCGAAGAACAATTTCAAATTGCGAGGACGCAATTTATTGAAGGAGGGGAGAATGTAACACCCCAAGATTTTATAGTGTGTTATTTCTTCAAAATAATTCAATAACATTCACTACACGCAACACCAAGTTCAATCACACCATGACTTACAAAAAAAATCCATTCAAAAGAGGTTATGAATAGTATTATCTAAATTTTAAACTTTATATAATCCTTATAATTTTAGAATCCATATTATGAGTTTCTTAGTCATAATGCAAGAACAGATTCATTTTCAGTATTTCACTTTTATCAACTTCTAATAGTGAAACCTTTTTAAATAAAATATTTTAAACTTTTTGACTAAATGGGGACATCAAAAAAATTTAAAATGAAACACCCCAAGCTTCCACGGTACGTTTCCCTTTGAATAATGTGATAGCGTGTGTTGTACGCAACACCGAGTTCTAACACACCATAACCAATCAAACTAGCCGTTATAAATAGTAATACCTACTTTTTGAAAATATATATATTTTATATTTCAAAATGGACTTCATTTTTGGATTCGGAATATCAAATTTAGCCTAAGGTGAAATTTTGGTACTTTTCGGATAACTTTCATATTTTGATGAATAGTGAAAATTACTAAATTTTAATTAAAAACAACTTTTTTAATCAAAATAATTAATAGTGATAAATTGTGAATTTGAGTGGTTTTAAAGTATATTTAGAATATATTTTTACCATTTAATATAATTTTGGTCATTGGACATAATTTTACAATTAAACCGAACATAAACAAGTGTCAATCTTTTGATAGTTATTATCTCTTAAAAACACGCTTTTTGTTTTGACAGCGGGAATTAATTTTAAATTAATTTCTGCCACTTCTGTGTTTTGAATTTAGAAAAATGGATTCCATATTTGGAATCAGGATGTTCAAATTGTGTAAATAGGTAACTTTTATTTTTAGACATTTTGAATAATTACTGCGGTAAATATTTTATTTACCATGGTTAAGGGTAAATCCGGTAAATAAGGGTTAAAAAAATAATATTATAATAATACTAAATTACCCTAAAACGTGTCTTAACCCTATTGGTTGATACATGGTCGACCATGGGCATCTTTGTGTCAATTTTGGGACCCCATGGATCCACTTGTAAGTGATAATGACACTTTATTTTAATTAAGTTAAAATGAATACAAAAATGACACAAGCATATATCTTTTAGAAGAACAATTTTTACATAGGGTTATACATGTTGGATTTTCGATTGTAAATATTCATTAGAAAGCTAAAAAGATTTCCTACATAATGATATTTTATTTATAATTTTTAGACATTAAATAATTTATTTTATTTATGACACAATGATGATGCAGTAATTACTAAAATAGTAAAAAATTAACATAATTAATATTATAAATACCCAAATAAATATAATATGAAACTTTTAATAAATTACACTAATTTTCTATGATAATATGATATATTAGGATTGATTTAATTGACTTTGTTCGAAGTAATCAATCTGTTAGGAGTTTCAAAAAAATCAACTATTGAATAGTGTCAAAATTGACATAAAAGAGTTCTTAAAACAAATATTATATTATTAATTAATATTAAATTCCTAAAAATCTAAGGTTCGGCCAAGAGACTTATATTATGATAGGTTCCTCATTTATGGACCACTTGGGGGTCTCTTGGATGTATATAGTAAGTTTATTAACCATATTATATAAAAATACAAAGAGACATTGTAAAAGTGAAACTAATTAACTTAGAGTTAATACTTAAAGATAAGGTTAATATAAGTACCCAAACCTGTCTAAATTCTATTGGTTGAGTGGTTTTCGACCTCTCCACACCTTAACCTTTGAATAGTCAACTTTGTAGCCATTATAAACCGAATATGAATTTATTATAAATTAATATTTCTAGCTTTTCCAAAGGTGCCCCTCACCCCTCTTATAAAAGGGCACTCCTCCTTCTCATTTCTTCACACCTCTAAAGCCTTTTGGTTCGGCCAAACTCTGCCCAAATACTCTCCCAACATCCCTCACTACAACCTAGGGGCCTTAGTTTGATCAGAAAGCCAACCTAAGGAGCCCTTTTGATCAAATCAAAAGGAAGAACCCGAAGAAGAGGTAATGATTTCACCACCCTTTTCTAAGTTCATTTCTTCTTCCACTTCTTCTTCCTTTGTTCTTACCATTCTGAAATAATAACTCCAGTATCTCACATATACTGTGATGTTATTATAAATATGGTACAATCATATTCAGTATTCTATCCACCCTTTGAATAACATGTCACCATACGTGCGTACGTACGGCTTACCGTCTCCACGTCGTGGTGTAATTGTTATTCAATATAATATTATTTGGATGGGTATAATAATGATGTGTAACTCATGTAAATAATAAATATAACATGTTAATGATTATGTATATATGATATACCATTCATTTATATATTATTTTAATATCAAAAGAATGATATTGTCGCTCGTGCGTACGTACGGACTACCGTCTCCACGAACGCGATGAGATTCATTCTCCATCGTAACCATTAAAGCGTAATTATCATTTTATGATTTAAAAATGATGTTTAAGGACTTGATATCATTCTGGATATGAATAATATACAACCTATCCTTTACAAACATGTCTTACGTAACAAAACATATGAAAGAAAACAAGTAAGTTAACACCCGAAACAACGATAATACTAAGATATTATTATCAAATCAATATTAAAAGATCATATATGATATCATATTAATGTATATGATTCTTGTATAATTTAATAACAATTATTTCACCATTATACAGGAGGTTAACCTACCACAACCAAGGAAAAGTACAAGGTAAGGGTTTACGTTACAACCTCTTCATTATCCAAGGTTGTTTATATGTAATAATCTACTGGGATCTCTTTATCATCCACATCCATGTTTCTAAAAAAATGTATTTCAAAACATTTTTACTATTTACTAAAATATGAGTTAAAGTCATTTATACCCTTTTTGACTTTTATAAGTGGTTTATAAAGGAATCTTTCCGTCATTTTCAAAACAAGGTCCTTTTTAACCTTTTCGACAGAATTGAGGTAAGAATGTTTTTTTTAACTTATACGGCGGGTGCGGTTATTTTACGCCGTTATAAAATCTTCAAAGCTTTCCTTACAAGCTTATAAGAATATTTTCAAAGAAAATGTTTTATTTTATATGGATCTTAAATGATTTCAAAATGAATATTTTAAGAATTCCAGAAAGGTACTCTTTATCAAAATCAGAATTTTCAATGTTTTAAAGATTTATCTTTCTAAATCTTTTCAATTAATGTCCATGTCTTCAAAATGGTTTTTAAGGATTTATTTATATGGACATGAATGTTTTTAAAAATTTTAATTCCTTTCAAAAGTTTCAAAGTGGTATGGGACACTTTGATTCAAAAATCTCTTTTTAATTACTTCCTTTATAAATGTGCGACTTTTAAATGATTTCAAAAAAGGAGATATTTCTCTCAAATAGTTTTGATTTCATCTATGTCAACATCCTTTGATGGATTTTACGCTTATTTGAAGTTGATTTATTATGATACAAAACTTCTATATTGTATTGAAGGTTTTGTGATATGTTTGACTGTGGATGTGCTATTTTTATACCATTCATAGTTTATGGTGAAATTATTGACATTTCGTATGCTAGTTTTAATACGAATGTTTATGTTATGTTTAAACCTTTTCATATGGGAATTCATTGGACTTAATAAGTGACGGGTGGAGCCCGCTATAGCTCCTCGATGCATCGGTAGGTCTCATGAGACAAACTAGTGTCTTGGCACAAGGCCTTGACAAAATTTTATTTGTAGTCTTGGCACGAGGCCTTGGCTATGTGGTTATGATAGTCTGGCATTATGCATTCCAACATTATGAAAGTGGTTATTGATATTGCATGTGATTATTCGATTAGTAGAATATCCATGTGAACAAGTAAATGGCATTATTTCATTTTACTTTTGCCATACTATGTTGAAGTTCAATTTTAAAAGGCTTTTGTTTTAGTAATTCATTGCCTTAAATGTTTATGCTTATTTTGAATGTTCTGCTATATTGTTATCCTTACTGGGCATTTGAGCTCACCCCTTTTCTATGTTTTATTTTTCCCAGGTAGTGAAGAAGTAATTTATGAATGACTTGCAGGGATATTATGAGGGGTTAATAGTGTGGATATGAAGACTTTGTTGTTGTAGTAGTTTTTCACTTTGAAATGTAATGTAAAACTTTATGATTATATCTAGTGTTTCCAAGGCTACTAAACCAATCGGTCTTTCGGGATTTGATCATTCTTGTGATCATGCCAATGTTACGAAGTAATGCACCGACTCTGGGTAACTGGGGTCGGGGCGTTACATATAACATGATAATTATTCTGTATATATGATATAACATCCAATTATATATTATTTTAATATCAAAAGAATCATATTATCACTTGTGCGTACGTACGGACTACCGTCTCCACGAACGCGATGAGATTCATTCCCCATCGTATCCATACAAGTATAATTATCATTTGATGATTAAAAATAAGGTTTAAGGACTTTATATAATTTTGTATATGAATAAGATACAACCTATCCATAACAAACACGACTTATTTAACAAAACATATAAAATAAAATGAGTAAGTTAACACCCGAAACGATGATAATACTAAGATATTATTAACAAAGAAATGTTAAAAGATCATATATGATATATTATTAATGTATATTATTTTTGTATAATTTAATAAAAATTATTTCACCATTATACAGGAGGTTAACCTACCCTCAACCAAGTAAAAGTACAAGGTAAGGGTTTATTTCACAATCTCTTCATTATTCGAGGTTATTTATACGTAATTATCTACTGGGACCTCTATATCATCCACATCCATGTTTCTTAAAAATGTATTTCAAATAATTCTTATTATTTTACAGAATATGGGTTAAAGTCATTTATACCCTTGTTTGACTTTTTATAAGATGTTTATAAAGTAATCTTTCTGTCGTTTTCCAAACAAGGTCATTTTTAACCTTTTCGACAGAATTAAGGTAAGAATGTCTTTTTTTAACTTATACGGCGGGTGTGGTTATTTTCCACCATTATAAAATCATTGAAGCTTCTCTTAAAATATTATAAGAATATTTTCAAAGTAAATGTTTTCTTTTATAATTATTTGACTTTTAAATGATTTCAAAAAAAGATATATTTCTCTCAGATAGTTTTGATTTCATCTATGTCAACATCCTTTGATGGATTTTAAGCTTATTTGAAGTTGGTTTATTATGAGACAAAACTTCCATATTTTATTGAAGGTTTTGTGATATGTTTGACTGTGGATGTGTTATTTTTATAGTATTTCATGGTTTATGGAGAAATTATTTACATTTCATATTGTAGTTTTAATATGAATGTTTATGTTATGTTTAAACCTGTTCATATGAGGAATGCATTGGACTTAATAAGTGATGGGTGGGGCCTGCTATAGCTTCTCAATGCATTGGTAGGTCTCATGAGACAAACTCGTGTCTTGGCACAAGGCCTTGGAAAAATCTTATTTGTAGTCTTGCCACAAGGTCTTGATTATGTGTTTATAATAGTCTAGCATTATGCATTCCATCATTATGAAAGTGGTTATTGATATGGCATGTGATTATTCGACTAGTATAATATCCATGTGAATAAGTAAATAGAATTATTTCATTTTATCTTTTCCATATTATGCTGAAGTTCAAGTTTAAAAGGCTTTTGTTTTAGTTATACATTGCCTTAAATGTTTATGTTTATTTATGAAAGTTTCCGCTATATTGTTATCCTTACTGAGCATCTGAGCTCACCCCTTTCTATGTTTTATTTTTTCCAGGATGTGAAGAAGTATTTTATGAATGACCTGCAGGGATAGTATAAAGGGATATGAGTGTGGAGACAAGATGTTGTTGTAGTTTTCACTTTATGATGTAATGTAAACTTTATGAATGTATCTAGTGATTCCAAGGCTACTAAACTAATCAGTCTTTCGAGACTTGGTCTTTTGTGATCATGTCAATGTTATGTAATAATGCATAGACTCTGGGTAACTGGGGTCGGGGTGTTACATTTGGTATCAGAGGGAGGTTTAGTACAAACCTTATGAGCTATATTTAGATAAACTCTTATTAGAGCACATAGACCTAAGATATGCTTTGAGGATTAGTATAGAAGAACTTCCTATAATTATGGTATTGTATAAATTTTGTGAGTTTTCTGAGCAATACATCCATGTTTGGATACGAGCAGGTAGAGGCGGCTCTGGCACAGATGTACCTAGGGGTAAAACCCGAAAACACTTCTTTGAGCTAGACTCAAACGGAAACTGGTGCATGATAATGGGCCTTGCTGCACTCTTGGTTACGACACTCCCGGGGGATATGCTTAGGATAATTATCATTTTATTTACAAACCATTATGAAGGGTTTATGAGTATATACTTCCTCAAAGAAAACATTTTTTTATGATTATGGATTATATCCATAAACTGTTCAATTTATGTTAAGTGTTTTACAAGTTTGACTTTATGTATTGTGATTCATAAACTAATCTAGAGTATGCCATTTTTTAGAAATGGCGCCTAGTGGAAGAAATGGAAACCGTATCAATTCATGCACTCGATGTAGGTATTTCCCTCCTACTCAAGATAATTATAGTGGAGATGGTGATGCAACTTGTATTGATCATCTTATCACTATATTGGGACAACTCACTCAGGTTATGAATAATAACATTACCCGTATGGAGCACACTGATCTGCAGCGTGGAGGATCAATGTTAGATCGCTTCATGTGGAAACAGCCACCAACATTCAATGGGAGTATAAATCCATTGGTAGCTTAGCAATGGATAAGTTCCCTAGAGAAAATAGTTCAAGCTTTGGGGATTAGTGAAAGGGAAAAAGTTATCATGGCAGTTTATCGCCTCACTGGAGATGCTGATCAATAGTGGTCATTGACACAAAACACAAAGGAAGATGATGAAGTATAAAATATGTAATGGAGGGATTTCAAAGAGCTATTTTTAGAAAAATACTTTCCCCATGACCATCGAGCAGATATGGAAATGCAATTTCTGAGTCTAAGACAAAAGGTGGATGAGAATGTCACAAAGTATGAAGCTAACTTTACAAGGTTAGAGAGGCATGCGGCAGATTATATACGTAACCTGAGTAGTAAGATTTATCATTTCTTTGATGGGTTAAAACCATTTCTTTATCGAGCATTAGTCTCACAATCCTTATCGCCGTACGAATAAATTGTCTCATGTGCTATCAAGACTGAAAAGGAATTCTCTAAGTATTATGACTTTAAAGAAATGAAAGAGAAGAATAGATATGCTGATCACTCTGGAAATGGAAATAATGGGAAGAAGGGAAAAGTTGAATATAAATCTTGTAGTAAATGTGGGAAGAAACACCTCAGTACTTTCTTGAAGGGAATGGGTGTCTGTTACAAGTGTGGTGAAAAAGGCCACCAAGCTCGTGATTGCAAAGGGAAGAAAGTAGCTACCAATGTTTAGTGCTACAATTGCAGGGAGATGGTACATTATGCAAATGAATGTCCTAAGCGTCAGGGAAACGTACCTCATAAAAGGCCAAGGGATCAAGGCCAAGCTTATGTTATCACTATTGCTAAGGTAGAAGCTTTGAAAGACGTGGTGGCAGGTAATTTAATGGTTTTATCATGTTTAGAAAATCCATTATTTGATTCTGGATCATCGCATTATTTCATATCTTCCCACTTTTCTAAGAAAATTATATATTTTCAATTTGATTTAAATAGGATTTGTCAGTTAAAACTCCTAAGGGAAGTATCATTGCTACAAATTTCTATGAATCAGTTCCCATTAGAGCACATAAATGTTCTTTATCTGCTGATCTCATCATCATACCTATGATTGAGTTTTATATAATCCTCGGTATGGATTGTCTTTTGGACTATGATGCGAATATTTATTGTATAAATAAGGAGGTTATGATTTTTGATGATGATGATAAGGAACACCTTATCTTTAGAGCAGAATCATCACCGCCTAATTATTATCTAGATCCACCCCCAATAGCTCAACTAAATTCAATTATTGGGGAGGAAGAGAATGAAATAATTGTGGGTGAGTAAAGTAATGTTCAAATAGAGGATGTACCTATTGTGAAATAATATGTTGATGTGTTTCTAGAATATTTACCTAGACATCCTCCAGAACGAGAAATTGAGTTTTCCATTGATTTAATTCCTGAATCAAGGCCCATATCGAAGACCCCTTATAGAATGGGCACTGTGGAATTAGTGGAACTAAAGAAACAACTAGAGGAATTGAGTAATAAGGGATTTATTAACCCTAGTGTTTCTCCATGGGGATCCCCTATTCTTTTTGTTAAGAAAAAAGATGGATCTATGAGGTTATGTATCGACTACAGGGAAATCAATGCTATAACAATAAAGAACAAGTATCTCCTACCTCGCATTGATGATTTATTTTACCAACTGCATGGAGCTCAATACTTTTCTAAGATTGACCTTCGATCTGGATATCATCAGTTGTGTGTGAAAAAGGAAGACATTCCGAAGACAGCATTTCAAACCAGGTACGGGCATTATGAGTTTACAGTAATGCCTTTTGGATTGACTAATGCACCCTCTGTATTCATGGATCTAATTAATAGAGTTTTCAAGGAATATCTCGATGATTTTGTAGTAGTATTTATTGATGATATCTTGGTATAATCCAAAAAGCTATGAAGATCATAAAAATCACTTGCGCATTATCCTGAAGACTCTCAGAAGACATTAATTATATGGGAAGTTTAGCAAGTGTGAATTCTAGCTTCAGGAGATTTATTTTCTTGGACATATTGTCTCTAAGTATGGAATCTCTGTTGATCCTTCTAAGACAAGAGCAATCCAAGAATGGCCCACACCGAAGAGTATAAATGAGGTATGTAGTTTTATTGGTTTAGCAGGTTATTATCGACATTTCTTCTAGAATTTTGCCCGGTTGGCTAACCTATTAACAAAGCTCACACGTAAGGGGGTTAAATTTTTTTGGAAAAAATATTTTGAAGAATGTTTCGAAGAACTGAAGAAAAGATTAGTCAATGCTCCTATATTGACTCTACCATCGAGGAATGATGGGTTTGTTATTTATAGTGATGCATTGAAGAAAGGTCTTGGTTGTGTCCTTATGCAGAATGATAGGGTTATTTCCTATGCATCACGACAGCTGAAAATTCATGAGCAGAACTATCCTACTCATGATCTTGAGTTAGCAGCTGTAATCTTTTCTTTGAAGATTCAGAGACACTATCCTTATGGTGAGAAATGTGAAATTTATATTGATCACAAGATTTTGAAGTATATTTTCTCACAGAAAGAACTCAACATGAGGAAAAGGAGATGTCTTAAACTACTCAAGGATTATGATTGCACGATACACTACCACCCGGGGAAGGAAAATAAGGTTGCAGATTCCTTGAGTAGAAAAGATCATGGAGTTTTGAACAAGATGAGAGTTGAGAGGGATCCTATTTTCATGGATCTAGTAAAGATGGATATGGTAATTATCATGTAAGTTGAAACATCGATACTTTTTCAAATGGTTGTCAAACCATCTTCACTGGAAAGGATAAAGAGTTCTTAGATCGATGATGAAGAATTTTAAAAGAAGATTAAAGCAGTGAATGATGGGAGATTGAGTGACTTTGTGTATGAAGATGGAATTTTGAAATTTGGGAGGATACTTTGTGTTCCCGATATCCCTGATCTAAAAAGGGAATTGTTGTACGATGCTCATATTTCCAATTTCTCTATACACCCTAGAAGCACCCAAATGTATAGAGATTTGAAGGAACATTTTCTGTGGGACAACATGAAGAGGGATATTGCTGATTTTATGTCAAGATATATGGTTTGTCAACAAGTGAAAGCTAGAAGGCAACAGCCTAGAGGAGTCATGAAACCTCTTCCCATACTTGATTGGAAATGGGATAATATCACGATGGACTTTGTCATGGGACTACTAAAGACTCCTAGAAAGAACGATGCAATATGGGTCATTTTTTATCATCTTACCAAGTCAGCACAATTTCTTGATATAAGGGAAGATTTACCACTTGAACGTCTAGTAAGGCTATATATTAATGAACTTTTGAGACTTCATGGAGTACCCCTATCAATTTTTTCTGATCGTGATCCCCATTTTACATCAAGATTCTGGAAGAGTCTTCAGAAGGCCTTGGATACTGAACTTCGTTTGAGCACTGCTTACCACCCCCAAACTGATGGACAATCAGAATGGACTATTCAAACCTTAGAAGACATGTTGATATCTTTCTCACTTGACTTTCAGGGTATGTGGGATCAATATTTACCTCTGGTAGAATTTTCCTATAACAATAGCTTCCATTCAAATATTCGTATGGCACCATATAAAGTGTTATACGGAAAGAGATCTCTCACACCAACCTGTTGGGATGACGTTGGTGAAAGAAAACTCGTAGGCCCAGAACTGGTGGAGGAAACGATGGAAAAGGTGAAGGTAATCCAAAACCACATCAAAGCATCTCAAAGTAGGCAGAAGAGCTATGTCGATAACCGAAGCAAGGATTTGTAATTTCAGGTAGGAGATCATGTTTTCTTGAAGGTATCTCCATGGAAGGGAGTAATACATTTTGGTAAGAAAGGTAAATTGAGTCCCAGGTACATCGGACCTTTTGAAATTCTAGAACGAATTGGGGTTGTAGCTTACCGTTTGGCAATGCCGCTAAATCTCTCCAAAGTTCACGATGTGTTCCACATGTCACTGTTGAGAAAATACATGCCTGACCCAACGCATATACTCACCTATGAGGAATTAGAACTGGAACCCGATCTATCTTATTACGAAGAGCCTGTCAGGATTCTTGATACGAGAGAACAAGTGTTGAGAAACCGGACGAATAGTCTGGTAAAAGTTCTATAGAGAAACCATAAGATGGAAGAGGCAGCGTGGGAACCTGAGGAACTTATGATGAAGAACCACCAGAGTCTTTTTATACAGTAATATTCTAGAAATTTCGAGGAAAAAATTATTTGAAGGAGGGTAGAATGTAACACCCCAAGCTTCCACGGTATTCTTCTCCTTGAATAATACAGTAGCATGTGTTATACGCAACTTCGAGCTCTAACACACACCACAACCAATCAAACTAGACGTTATGAATAGTAATATCCACTTTTTGAAATTTTATAAATTTTATCTTTCAAAATGGACTTCATTTTTGGATTTGGAATATCAAAATTAGATTAGGGTTAATTTTTGGTATTTTTCTGAAAACATTCAATTTTTTATGAATAGTGAAAAAAACACTGAGTTATAGTTTAAAACCGAATTTTTATTTAAATAATTATTTATTTTATTTATATTTAATTAAGGTCAAAATAGATACATAATACCTATATAATTTCAATGTAATTCATTGGAGTTCGTTTAGAATAATTTTAGATATATAAAAATGTTATTGAACTTTTCACCGTCTTTTACCCACCTCCTAGGAGAATTTGAAAATTTACATAAAACTTAATTTTACCGCTTCTGTGAGTGGAATTTTTAAAATTTAAGAGACACGGTTAATATCAAGGAGTAAAATGTTGTTCAATAAGATAAAAATAATTTTGTTGAATAGTAACTTTTTACTTTTATTTACCACATTTAAAAGTAAATAGGGTAATTAAGGGTAAAAATGATATTATTATTACCCTAAAACATATCCTAATTCTATTGGATAAGTATAATTCGACCAAAAACAACCTTAAGAATAAAATATGAACCTCTTTGGTCCACTTGGATTAGATTAGGAAATTTATTAATATTTAATTCAAAGAAGAGTTAAACGAGTTAAAATCAAAGTTTAAAAACTAAAACATTTTTAATATAGGGTTATACATAAGATAAATTAAATTAAAAATATTCATTAGAAAGATAAAAATATTTAATATGTAATGGTATTTTATTTATAATTTTTAGACATTAAATAATTTAATTTATTTATGACACAATGGTGATGCAGTAATTAGCTAATTAATGAAATATTAAAATAATTGATAATATAAATACCCAAATAAATGTAATTTGAGACTTTTTATGAATTACCATAATTTTATAGGTTAATATGACATGTTAGTATTGATTTAATTAAGTTTTTTTGAAGTAATCATGTTGTTATGATTTTCACAAAAATCAAATACCAAATAGTGTCAAAATTGACATAAAAAAGTTTTTAAAAAAATATTATATTATTAATTGATATTTAATTCCTAAAAATATAAAGTTCAGAAAATAGACTTATATAATGATAGTTGTATTATTAATGAACCACTTGTAGGTCTCTTCAAAGTTTATAGTAAGTTTATTAACTATATAATATAAAAATACAAAGAGACATGGTAAATGTTAAACTATTTAACTAAGAGTTAAATCGAAAAGATAAAGTTAATATAGTGACCCAAACCTATCTAAAACCTATTGTTTGAGTGGTTTTCAACCTATACCCACCTTAAAATTTAAATAATCCACTATTGATCCATTAGAAACTGAATATTAATTTATTATAAAATAATATTTCTAGCTTTTCCAAAGGTGCCCCTCACCCCTCTTATAAAAGGCCACTCCAACTTCTCTCAATTTCACACCTTCAAATCAATTTGGCTCGGCCAACCCCTGCCCAAATATCCTCCCAACTTCCCTCAATTCAACCTATAGTCCTTATTTTGATCATAAATCCAACCTAAGGATCCCTTTTGATCAAATCAAAAGGAAGAACCCGAAGAAGAGGTAATGTTTTCACCATCCTCTTTCAAGTTCATTTCTTCTTCCACTTCTTATTTCTTTGTTACTTCCATTATAAAATAATAAATCCAGTATCTTCTATATAATGTAATGTTATTATAAATATGGTACAACCATATTCAGTATTCTATCCATCCCTTGAATGACATGTCACCAAACGTGCGTACGTACGGTTTACCGTCTCCAAGTCATGGTGTAATTGTTATTCAATAAATTATTATTTAGATGGGTATAATAATGATGTTTAATTCATTTAAATAATAAATATAACATGATAATTATTCTGTATATATGATATACCATCCAATTATATATTATTTTAATATCAAAAGAATGATATTGTCGCTCGTGCGTATGTACGGACTACCGTCTCCACGAACGCAATGAGATTCATTCCCCATCATATCCATGAAATACTAATTATCATTTGATGATTAAAATAATGTTTAAGTACTTGATATAATTCTGTATATGAATAAGATACAACCTATCCATAACAAATACAACTTATTTAACAAAACATATAAAATAAAACGAGTAAGTTAACACCTGAAACGATGATAATAGTAAGATATTATTAGCAAAGCAATGTTAAAAGATCATATATGATATCATATTAATGTATATGATTCTTTTATAATTTAATAAAAAATATTTCACCATTATACAGGAGGTTAACCTACCCTCAACCAAGGAAAAGTACAAGGTAAGGGTTTATTTTACAATCTCTTCATTATTCGAGGTTGTTTATACATAATTATCTACTGGGACCTCTTTATCATCCACATCCATGTTTCTTAAAAATGTATTTCAAATCATTCTTATTATTTTACAGAATATGGGTTAAAGTCATTTATACCCTTGTTTTACTTTTTAAAAGATGTTTATAAAGGAATCTTTCCGTCGTTTTCCAAACAAGGTCCTTTTTAACCTTATCGACAGAATTAAGGAAAGAATGTGTTTTTTAACTTATACGGTGGGTGCTTCTATTTTCCACTGTTATAAAATCTTCGAAGATTCCCTTAAAATATTATAAAAATATTTTCAAAGTAAATGTTTTCTTTTATAATTATTTGACTTTTAAATGATTTCAAAAAAGAGATATTTCTCTCAAATAGTTTTGATTTCATCTATGTCAACATCCTTTGATGGATTTTAAGCTTATTTGAAGTTGGTTTATTATGAGACAAAAATTCCATATTGTATTGAAGGTTTTGTGATAAGTTTGACTGTGGATGTGTTATTTTTATACCATTTATTGTTTATGGAGAAAGTATTGACATTTCGTATGTTAGTTTTAATACGAATGTTTATGTTATGTTTAAAACTGTTCATATGAGGAATGCAGTGGACTTAATAAGTGACGGGTGGAGCCCGCTATAGCTCATCAATGCATCCGTAGGTCTCATGATACAAACTAGTGTCTTGGCACAAGGCCTTGGAAAAATCTTATTTGTAGTCTTGGCACAAGGTCTTGACTATGTGTTTATGATAGTCTGGCATTATGCATTCCATCATTATGAAAGTGGTTATTGATATTGAATGAGATTATTCAACTAGTAGAATATCCATGTGAATAAGTAAATGGAATTATTTCATTTTATATTTTCCATATTATGATTAAGTTCAAGTTTAAAAGTATTTTGTTTTAGTTATACATTGCCTTAAATGTTTATGTTTATTTATGAAACTTTCCGCTATATTGTTATCCTTACTGAGCATCTGAGCTCACCCCTTTCTATGTTTTATTTTTTCCAGGATGTGAAGAAGTATTTTATGAATGACCTGTAGGGATAGTATAAAGGGATATGAGTGTGTAGACAAGATTTTGTTGTAGTTTTCACTTTATGATGTAATGTAAACTTTATAAATATATCTAGTGATTCCAAGTCTACTAAACTAATCGGTATTTCGAGACTTGATCCTTTGTGATCATGCCAATGTTGTGTAATAATGCACCAACTCTGGGTAACTGGGGTCGGGGTGTTACACTAAACACTATGATAATAATAATATTAATATTAATATTATTTTGTGCACATGCTAATTTGTGCAATAAAAAATATTATTTAATCATATTTTAAATTATTATTTGTCATTAGATGTGGTCATGGTTTGTGTGAACTTCTATAGCATTTATGGAACACCCAAATAAATGTATTAAATAATTATTCTTTAATAAATATTTTTGATCGATAAAATGTGTATAAAATTATTCCTTTATCTTGAGAATTACATTTATTTCATTAATTAAATTAAAATATAATTTAATTAAGATCAACAAAAATACTTAATGTGTGACCCTATAGGATTATTTCTCATTAGCATTAGGAAAGATCACCTAAAGTTTAAGATTACTATCTAACAATGGTTCATGGTGCCCAAGAGAAAGAACTTCATGTCATGATGAATAAAACCACATGTGAATACTCACTGTGTAATGTAATACCTTTATCACAATATCTCTTCAAGAAGGTTTCACATCCATGTCATCAAACTATGTGCTCGATACATCTTTCTTTGACTATCTAAAATAAACACGTCGTTTCACCATAGCCATAAAATTGAATGTGAAAATTTAATTTCAATCAAAGGGATGATATATAAGCTTCCATATGGATGGAAGGGACAAATCCTTCCTCGACTTATTCATTAATAACAAATCACTCATGACACGCCCAACATATCCAAATTTTCTTTGAACTTTTATCATCATGGTTTACAAAACACACAAATTGTGTGAGTTTTATTAGGTATTAATAATAATCTTAAAAGTATAAGGACTATTACCAATATTCATGAATAGGAATATCTAATGACACCAAAACATATAGAATTCCTACTTGAGGGGTTGTTCTCATAATCTCCCATATTGACGATTACCAAGTGTGAACTTCATGAGAATAAGTCTCTTCTGCTTACAAGTACATTCACCTGATAGTCACATTCTATGTGTCCCATCATAGAATATTATCTGATCATATAACTATATTTAAGAATATCATCATAGAACTTCAAGGTTATAATTATAGTGGGGAACTACTATAACCTTATCAATGTGATAGATTCCCTAGGATATTATTACATTAATGACATGCAGAACAATGAACAATATATAAAAAGATATTATTGATATTAAAATCATCAAATATACATGTAATCAAAGTATAAATAGTTGTCCCTAGGGCACCAAATCCAATAAGAATAAGGAAAGTCCATCCATATGGTTAGTCTATAATAAATCCAAAGATGATGACGACATAAAGTGTTCATCCCACTTTATGAGATATCATACAAAAAAGAGATTATATTACATGGTGGGTGTTCATAGGAAATTTTGTTGTTTCTATGATTCTTCTTATCACTTTAGGGTTCATGATGGGTTTCTAGACTCCACTCATAGTCTGTGAATAGTATTCAATATCATGAAGATAAGGTCTTAGAGTGTCACACAATTATCATATTCAAAATTATGTAATATTCTAATGAATATGAGTATAAGACATGGTGGGCCCCACCACAAGTTCTGAGATATGTCTAAGAATAAATGATCGCCAATGAATAAATAAATTCATTATTATTCGAGTATAGAATAATTGGAGTTTAATTTATTTATCAAAATTATTTACAAGTTATTAAGTGAATACATGGAAAAATATTCCAAGAATGAATTTATTTTAATATTCAAGGTTTGTTTAATATTTTTGGGGATTACGAGTCAATTTAAAGACTTTATTTTATCATGTAATGTATTTATTATATATTACAAGTAAGTGATAAAATATAAATGATTTTTATGACATATTTAGTTATTTATAACATGACTTTTATGGATTATTTAGTGGGCGTTATTTATACGGGGGTCAGGGAACCCTTTCCGAGTGTTTAACCTTCACTAAATAAACAAGAGGGAGATCATTTTCAATGTACTATTTATCCACTTGAATTTGATAGCTCCTCTCTCCTCTTTTATACATCCTAGAGAGAGAATACCTTATTCCATGATTTTGATATTTTATCACCTTCATAGATTGAAGGAATGAGATAGTGGTAATTTTCAAGACATTGAAGGCTTCGTCAAACCTCTATGCTAGCACCTGGAATTAGACTATCGGCATTTTCATGGCCTCCTGAAGCATGCATGGATGATCTAGAGGGATTTGACCTCTAATAATTCAAGAAATAATCATTGACATTGAACTATTATAAATTTTTCCATCAGTTCAAATGAGGTAATAATTTATGGTTGATTTTGTACTTAAATAAATTCACAAGTGATCATCGGCCTTTCTCGGGGCTCGAATCACCTGAGACTATGAAGTTGCATTGATCTGGTAATGAAAATTCTAATTCCCTGGTCTATCTACTTTTGATGTGTGCCACGATGCCAAAAATTGGTATCACAGTGATCACGTGAATTTTATAAGCCAAGAAAAATTAAATTTTCTATAAATTTAAGTAAAGGGATTCATTTTGGTTCCAATGGAAAAGACTGTACATCGATCTGATTTCGGACATAAAAATTACGAACAACTAGAAATTTAATTCAGTGCAAAACATGGGTATCAAATTGAATAAAATATTTTTATATGTTTGTTAAATTTTACTAGATTATGGTGGCTTCTGGAAATTCTGGTGACCTGCTATTTTCCGATTAGGTTTTAGTCAGATTTCAGTGGACAGAATTTTTCTGGTCGGTGGGTCAATTCATGGATGAACAATTTTTTCCCAAATCCTATATGAAGTAGGATTTTAAAATTGATAAAAAAAGGGTGGGGTGGTTGGTATGTTGTATCCAATATGAAAATAATAATAATAATTTACAAGTGGGTATTCAATCGACAGACCAAAAAATCATAGCAACAAAAAATGATGAGGAAGGGTGGGGTAAACTTTTATAGGAATTTAGACAAAAAATCTTTTTCTAATAAAAAAGGAAGAGGTCCCCCACCCCCTCCGCTACTTCACCTTCTCTTGATCATTGTCATAATTACAATCAGGCTCTCCAATACTAGTTTTCACTACCACCTCTGGAATTCCTCCCTACCACATCATCACTAGGTAATTTCTCTTGGTGCCACCTCCATCCTCGCTTTTCATTGGGGTCACGCCGCTCCCAACTACAAGAACTCGTCTTTTTCGTTTGGCCTCCCATGTGCCCATCATCACAGTCACATTCCACTTAGACCTGTCATGCATGGAACCCCCCACATGCGACCTACTTCCTAGTCGGATCCAGTGACACATATGACCAACTGGCCACCCTCAGCCTCTTATGGATCGTCCAACCCATGCCAAAACCGAGTTGTTTCGACTCAGTAGAGGTCTAGTTGATTCCTTTTCGACCCAAAAAACAACCCTAGGTAGGTTATTTCTAACTCAAAAAGAGCCCAGTCGGGTCCTTCCTGATCCAAAATGGGCTGGGATAGGTTATGCCTGACCCGCATGACACCATCTGGGCCTAGAAAAACCCAAAAACCCTTTTTAAGGGATTTTTGGGTCCCAAAAAAAACATTTAAAATATTTAAAAATTAATTTAAATTAATGGATTTAAAAAATAATAATAAAATTAATATTCCAAAATTAATTTAATTTTGGAATAAAATAAATTAATTATGAGACCTCCCTTGGCTTAAAATTATCACATTTTAATTTTTATTACATAATTTATTTTATCTGTCGATTGGTCTTACACATTGACCAACCATTATTTTTCTGCATTAATATTCATTTAGTTAATTATTATAACTATGTGTGATGAATGTAATTGTTGATTTATTTTTAACGGTTTATGCATCACCTTTCTTTATTTAATATGTATTATGATGATGATGTTGTAATATGTGGACCACGCCATGATAAGGTGGTATCCCAAATGAGATGTGAAAACATTATACTGGGGTGTGAGCTACGATGCAAGTCGAGTCGATACTCAGGTATTTTACCTCTAGGATCACCATTGATTCATTGAGTATAAATGGATCAACCAATACCAAATTCTCAAGATCATTCAGGTAGTTTGTTTAATTAATATACTATTTATTATTATCGTTAATATGCATTCTTGTGGGAATGTATAAAATAATAAACAAATAATTAATATATTAAAAAAATACACAATTAATGTTTTATATTAATTCATTATTTAGTTGTAATCATGATCACATTGTATAAACATATTTAATAGAAAATTATTACATTCGCCGATGAATAATAAAAACCCTCAAAGTGATATTAAGTCGTAATTCCTTCCATCACTTAAATTTGAACAAAATCGGGTGTATGTGGTGCTCTTAAACCCTTGTTAAGGTCGCTTTCTAATACTAGGGAGTTCATAAGAGAATGATGGGTCAAATTAACTAAATATTGTATCAAAGAAGTAGCCATACTTATCTTGTTACTACATTAGAGGAAAATTTTTAAAGGAATCAAGATTATGATTCCAATTATTTGGAAATTCACTCAATAGTTCAAGGAGTTGTGAGTCAATGTAGTGAGACAGCCTAGTGATTAACTTGAAACTCTTCGAGTAGTGGTCTCGCCATAGGTTGGACTATGAGGAGAAGTTCATGGATTCATGCCAATAGAATACTCAAGTGATTGGGTATTCTAAATCTAGTAATGAGGGATACTAGGGTTTGATAAAATAGTGGGATACATTTAATGAATTTATCAGTAATGTATAAAATTTAATCAAGATAAATTACTAACTACTAAGTTTATTTTTTGTAGATAAAATGGAAATCAACATCATCGATTCATTGTCACTATGATTAATTCTAGATAAATAAAATATCCTATCCTTCCACAACTTCTAGGAGTGATATAGGTGCTTGTGCATAGTACTACACCAATAGAAGAAATTTTATGTGATGGAGTCCTCACTTCCTATTGATCCCCCTTAAGGAGAAACAAAGGTGGATAAATAAAAATATAAGAAGCATGTGGATGATTCACTATATGAATAGTGTTTCATGTTTTCATCAATGAGTCAACTATAGAAAATTCATGAGGATGAAGATGCCTATAAGATGTTAACTCATATCCAAGAGCTATATCATGAGAGAGAAAGGAAACAAATATATGAGATATAAAGTTCAATGTATAGGTGCAATATTAAATAATGGAATCATGAAAGACCATGTGTACTAAATATGATCAGGTACATCGAGAGACTTGAATCCCTTGGTTTCAAACCAAACCAAGAACTAGCAATTGATCACATTTTTGCCTCTTTACCACTAATATTCTTGACTTTTATTGTTAATTACAACATTAATAACATGAAAAAGTCACTCACAGATTTATTGGATTTTGTTCCCCAAGCTGATAAAGATATAAAAAATACCAATTCTATATTATTTATAGTGAAAAAGAGGAGGAAGTGCAAGGGTAATGGGTATGAGGATAAAACCAAGCCAAAGAAGTTAATACACCATCCTTCCAAAGTTCTAAAGATACAGAGGGAGGTAAATAAGCTGTAGGTTGTCTATTTCACATGTGGTAAGAAAAACCATTGGAAGAAGAATTTCAAGGTTGGGAAAAATAAGCAAGGTGGTGCTTCTACCTCGTGTATTTTTATCATTAAATGAAATATGTATTTATCTACAAGATGTGTATTCAATGCATCATTTGGATCACACATTTGTATTTATATACAATAACCAAGTATATTCTTGGAGATATAAAGGGTGAGGTGGATCTCCGGGCCACAAATAGTGTGAGACTAGCAGCATTGGTAGTGGTAGATTATCATCTGACTTTGTCTAGTGGCTTGGTTCTTCTATTAAATAATTTTTATTATATTCCTTCAATTAATGAAAACATAATCTTAGTATTTGGACACCATGGGTTTTTATATTAATTTTTTAAATAAATGTTGTCTCTTTTATAAGGATAACATATGTTATGGTATGGAACATCTTAGAAATGGATTGTATATACTTGAACTCAAAAACCCTATAATGGAAACCAATGAAAAATAAAATGAAAATGACTCATATAAAACCCAATTATGGAACATCAGGATTTTTATATAAATGAGAAGTGTTTATAAAAATTATATCAAGTATGGATTTTAAACTCAACTGATTTAAAATCCCTAGATGTATGTCATGATTGTTTACAAGGGAAAATGATCAAAGTTCCCTTCTCTAAGAAAGGATTAATAGCCACTAAATTACTCGAATTCATTCATACTAATGTATGTTTTCTGTTTCCAATAGAGGAAAGTGATGGTATTTTGTACTTCATTGCTTTTACTGAGGACTATAGTTGGTATGTTTATATCTACTTAATGAGGTATAAGTTAGTTTCCTTTCATATATTTAAGGAATATCATCATAAATTAGAAAAAAAAATATTGGTAAGAATATTAAGGAACTCCACTCAGATCGATACAAAGAGTATCTCAACCAAGCATTCATTGATCACTTAAAGGAGTGTGGGATAGTACCCAACTCACTCCCCATTATATATCTTAGTGTAATGGTGTTAGTGAAAGGAGGAATCGGACATTTCTAGACATGGTTAGATCAATGATGAGTCAAAAAACTCTTCCATTATCCATTTTTGGATATTTATTACAGGTAGCGCCATATACCCTTAACCGAGTACCAACTAAAGAAACAGAGGGGATTCCATACGATTTTTGGTATAGAAAGAAACCCAATTTTTCACACATATATGTATGGGGATGAGAGTATTTTTTCAAGACTATACCAAGTGAAAATTTATCATCCCAAAGCATGAAGTTTATATTTATAGGTTATCCTAAAGAAACCAAAGGATATTACGTATATAAACCTTCAGATATAAAAGTAATTGTTTAAATAAATGCTATATTTATAGAAATGGAACACATTTTCAATGGAAATAATGGGATCAAGATTGAATTTGATGAATTTGATTATTCAGATGTATGAGAGTTGATACGGGAACAATCTCCACAAGACACAGTGGGTGATGAAGATGTTCCCAAGATACAAGTACTATGTAGGTAAAATCAATAGGTTAGATAACCATAGTGATATGTTTTTCTTATCATTGAGTTAGGTGATATATTACTATTAGAGAATGATGAACCTATAACCTTAAAGGAAGATGTAGAAGGAAAATATATTTCTAAATATAAATATTCCATGCACTCTGAAATGGATTACACATATCAAAATCAAGTTTGGATTTTGGTATACCCTTCATATGATTTAAAACCCATTGGGTGAAAATGGGTATTCAAGAAAAAGATGGACATGGATGGTAAAGTAAATACCTATAAGTAAAAACTGGTATCAAAGAGTTTCATGTAATTTCAAGGAATATACAATGATGAAACCTTATCACCATTAGCGATACTGAACTCCATCAAAATATTATTTCCAATAGAAACCTTACATGATTATGAAATTTAGAAAATGGATGTCAAAAACTAATTTTCTAAATGGGAAGCTAGTTGAAGATGTCTATATGACTCAACCTGAAGGGATTATTATGTAAAATATTGTCAATAAAGTATTACATCTATAGATATCCATTTATGGGTTGAATCAGACATCATGATCATGGAATGTTCATTTTGATGAGGCAATAAGAGAATTTGGTTTCATCAAGAATAAAAGTGTGCCAAGTGTCTATAATAAGTTTAGTGGGAATGCCATAATTTTCTTTATATTATATTTTGATGACATATTAATTATGGGAAATGAAGTGAAAGTCTTAAATTAAATTAAAACTTGGTTAAATGAATGCTTCCCCATGAAATACTTAGGTGGAGTAGCCTATATCCAAGGGATTAAGATCTATCAAGATAGATCCTATAGGCTATTTGGGATAAGTTAAAGTACATACATTGACAAAGTACACAAAAGGTACAATATAGAACAATCCAAGAGAGGTTTTTTTCCAATGTCACATGGTATAAACATATCCAATAAAAAAATTCCATAAACACAAGAGAATATTAAAAGAATGAGTAAAATACATTATTCTTTAGCAGTGGGATATATCATGTATTTCATGCTATGTATAAGTTTTTATGTTGCCTTTTCTTTAATCGTGGTGGGAAGATATCAAGATAATCCAAAAGATATATATTATGTAGCTATAAAAACTATCCTAAAGTACTTGATACGTAAAAAGGATATATTATTATTGTATAGAGGAGATGAAGAACTAATAGTGAGGGGATGCACTGATGCTAATTTCTAGATAGATCATGATGATCTAAAATCATAGTCAGGTTATGTTTTTTTTTTGAATGGTGGTGCAGTGAGTTGGAGAAGCTCGAAGAAACCTGTGGTCACTAACTATACAGTATATTATGAGTATATTGTGGATTTTGATGTAGCTAAGGAGGAAGTTTGGATACACAAATTTATCTTATACATTGGTGTTGTGCCTAGCAATGCATACCTTATTCCGGTTTATTATGATAATACTACAATAGTGGTGTTAGCCAAGGAGCCCAGGTCACACTATAAGACAAAGCATATACTTCATAAGTTTCAAATCTTGAGGGATTTTACTTAGATAGGTGAAGTAACAGTTAGTAGAGTAGAAAAATAGGATAATGTGGTGGCTCCCTTGACTAAATCAATATCTCGGTATAAGCATTATTCTCATGTGGGAGCTAGCGAGTTGAGAATTGTTAGTTTTTGGCTCTAATGAAAGTGGGAGTGTTGTAAGTGGGTTCTTTAGACCCAACTCATGTATGTACTTTGATTATAATTACATTTATATAGTTATATATATATATATATATTTGTTCACCTTACCAAAATAGTGTTGATACTTCCATTTCCACTATATTTATGGTAATTACCATAGATTACATGTTGTATCAAAAGGTTATAACAGTTCCCAAACTATGATGAGAACCTAGAGATACCATGACAGTAATATTAAACTTATTTCCTATGGTCCAGATACATAATAGAGATAGTACATGGATTATGTGAGACCCTCAGGTGTTGGGGGATCATAATCATTGATACTTATTCTTAGGAAGTTCTCACTTAGTGATTTGGAGTAGATGATATCATGAGGACTGACCATCTAATAGGAACACCACATATTTTAGGTGTCATTTGTTGTTCTTATCTACGAACACATTTAATAGTCTCCTGGATTGATATTATTGTTAGTGCATACTATTTTATTACATACTTTTATGAAAGAAAAAAACAATGTCATTGATTTCATTGCAAGGTAGCTTACGTTGGATACATCATTGGTGGTATGAAATTAATTGAATAGTCAAGATTAAATTTGTCGCTTCTAAAAGGAAGTGATATCTCAAGAATAGTTGATCAAGATGGAGGTACCTTAATTAAATCAATGGCCATGGTAAAATAAGGAAAGTATATTCAATAAATTCAATGTATAATAATTCAAGAGTGGATGATGACACAAAGTGTGAATCTCACTTTATGAGATATCATACGATAAAGAGATTATATTACAAGGCATGTGTTAATAGGAAAGGTTTTAATTGTTATCATTTTACCTTATCTTTTTAGGGTCTTTGATGGGTTTCTAAACTCCTCTCCTAGTTTGTGAAGAATATTTACTGTTATTGAGATAAGGACCTAGAGGGTCACACACTTAGTGTATTCAAAATCCTGCCCTATTCTGATGAATAGTAATATAGGACATGGTGAGACCCACCATAGGGTCTAAGATATGTCTGAGAATAAATGACCACCAATGAATAAATAAATTCATTATTATTCAAGTACATAATAATTAGAGTTTAATTTATTTATTAAAATTATTTGCAAGGTATTAAGTGAATGCATGGAAAAATATTATAAGAATGGAAATTATTTTAATATTCAAGATTCGTTTATTATTTATTGGAATTATGAGTCAGGTTATAGAATAGATTTTATCACATAATATATTTATTATATATTAAAAGTATTTGATAAAATATAAATTATTTTTATGAAATAGTTAGTTATTCATAACATGTCATTTGTGTCTTACTTTATGGGAATTATTTATACAGGGGTTGGGGAACCCTTTTTAGGTGTTTAACCTCAATTATATATGTAAGAGGGAGCTCATTTCTAAGGTATTATTAATTCACTTTAATTTGAGAGCTCATCTCTCCTCCTCCCTGTATCTGAGAGTGAGAAGTCCTTTTTCCAAGAATTCAATCTTGGATCTCCTTTGTGGATCGAATTAATGAGATAGTATTGATCATCAGGGCATCAAATTCTTCTTTAAACCTCTGTTCTGGAACCCTTAATTTGATGATCGGCCTTCCCATGGACTTTTGAAGTGTGTGTGGATTATCTATAGGGATTTAACCTTTGATATTTCAATAAATAGTCTCTAACATCAATCTATTATTGATCACACCATCAATTTGAATGAGGTAATCATTCATGTTTGATTTTGTGATTAAAAAATCCACATGAGATCCTTGGCCTTTAATGAGTCTTAGGTCTCTAGAGACGATGAAGTTACATTGATCTGATGATGTAGATTTTTAATCCTCTGCCTATATTCTTTTGTTTCATGTCCTGGTTTCAACACACTCTTTATTTGATGATAATGACATATAATCTGAGGGATCAAGGTATAGACTAATATTGTTCCATCATGTAGTGGGAGACATCCCCTACAATGATTATCAATTTATAGGATAGATATAAAGGTGCTTCATGGGTAGTATTTATTATAGATTTGGTGTGGACTGACAAGGTGATATGGGGTAGGGCATGAGAATTGGGACTTTTATTTCATGTGGTTGGGCTCTATTTCTTATTTCTCTCATTTTTAATCATGGTATTGTTATTCAGATGTTATTTATTTATTTTTACCCTCTTTGTCTTCCCTTTTTTGGTTCTAATTCGCATTTGACATATTTTTTTGATGGTTAGGACCTCTTTGATTTCACATTGCTGTGATTATTGATAATATTGATATTTATAATATAATTTTTTAGTTTTGGCTATTAATAGATGGTGAGATGATATATGGGACATGTGGGACTAAATGAATGAGCCTTGTGGTTTAGGCTAAACCTATTTAGAGTTATGTATGTTGATATTGGAGAGACTAAGGTATACCTCATTAGGTATCAAGTTTATATGTGTCATCAATTATAGGCATTTGGTTCATGTCCTTAATTGGGTGGAATTGATTGAGTATTTGGGATGTGTGTGTCTATTTTTGAGGATGACATAAAAATTTGATTTGCATGATCATGCATGGGTTATGCTTTTGGGTGGGTGAGTTTCACTTATCACTAATTTTCACTCTTCTAATATTTTCATGTGTATCTAATTGATCATTAGAATTTTTTGTGTCAAGGTGAGTGGGGGGATCCTATCGAGCCATTGGATCCACACCCTCTCTATGTACACTACATGGGTTTTAATGTACATAGGTGGATATTCATGTTTCATTTTAGGGATAGGTTTCCTCTTGGAGTAGGATTCATGGATTGGAGTAAGAAGGGTATCCAAGGTTTACTATTTAATAAAAGATTTATTGTGAGTTGGAATTAAGACCATTGTATTTTTACCTATTAGTTTCAATACACATGTAATATTCAGTGTGCCATGTGTTTATTTATTTATGATGATTCCTTCTATGTATATTTTAACTACCATTGCTTTGTATATTAATGCATATAATGTAGACTATTTTATTTATTTATTGGACTATGGAATGCCCACATGGCTCCCTATTTATGTTCATAGTTTTTTTTATATTCTTTATACAGATGGGTCATATCGAAATTTTGATAAATTCAAGCATGAAGCTTTGGAATTATATTTTAGGGCACGGTATCCCCATGATAATTTTATACCTCGTCACCAGTTGAAATTATATTCCATATAGAGAGGTGCGTCTGAGGTCATGTGGAAACCGTAGCTCAGTATTGTTTGGGTGATCTAGTATAGGGCACATAAAAAGTGGCATAAGGATATATGTTTGGTTGGTTCAATGTTAGTGAGAGTCAAATATTAGATTTTGTAACTTTAGTGATAGATGTGAGCATTCATGGAAATAATATCATTGATATAAACCCATGTTTCCTAGGGATATGAATAGTGTTTCGGGTTATGTACAATAGGTTGAGTGAGAAGTTGGACTAAGTATCCCAATGTATGATTATTGAGACTCGGGATGGGTCATAGGGATCATATAGGATCCAATTTCATTGTTCATTCATTATGATAGTGTCATGTTTATGGCATAATACACAAGCCTGTGAGATATGTTGGTTGACATATTTCATCCTCAAGATCCATTATCAATTGATGAAAATTATAATCTATTTGATGAATTTTTATTTATATTGTAATGGGTCATTGGATTAATATGTATTATAAGATATTGGTTGTATTTTTTCAGTCATTATAGAGAAATGGCTTTATAAATTTTAGTAATTTGAGAAAAAAATAAAATTTTCAAATAAAATGTCATTTAGTGGCATGAGGTGTGTGTAAAATGGTTTTTCAAGGTGATTTACTTTTTAATGGTTTCAAAATCCAGCAATTTTAGAAAAAAATAGGTTTTAAAGTTTTTGAAAATTATTAGGGAAAATGATTTGAAATCATATTTCAAAATGGGTTTTGAAAATGGTTGTCAAAATGGATTTTTGAAATGGGAATGATTTTTTAGGAAAAGGGTCTAGCTAGTCCAAAGATTTTTATTTTGGTTTTAATAAATAAAATAATATTATAAGTAAAATTTTGAAAACATAGATGAGTTTTTGTGTGTATAAATATATTTTAGAAGGTTTTAAAAATAATAAATTGGTACTTGTGTAAACCAAGTTTCCTTGGTTTTTGATATTTAAACTGGGAATAACCCAGGAATTTAAAATTAATGTTTTAGTTTATTTTTCATGGTTAATTGATATTTCTATGAGATTTAAGGGAAAGTTTTTTAGTGTTATGTTAGAGTATTTGGGTATGAATATCTAATGGTTTCATGGATTGAACAATTTGGATTGGGATTCAGTGGGTGATTTCTTGTGGTGGGGGCACCATAAAATAGAATCTATCTTTATTAGATAACCCTTATGGTGGAGATAACTTTAAAACCCCACCCCCACTATAATACCTTCTAGGATATAATTGAATACGAGTATGACCCTAAAATTTCACTTCCAATAGGCCATAGTTTAGAGTCTATCACCAAGGATATAAGAATACACAAATGGGATGAATTGCCCTCATAAATCATAGGAATAAAGGAAAACCAAAAATAAACATCAAACATAATAATTAACCAATCCCATCATGCATGAAGTATCATATAAATCTAAAAACTTCAAAGATGAATGACCAAATAAAATTCCAATAATAGCAATTCCATGGACACCAGCCTACACTAACAACCTCCACAAGCTAGTAATGCCCATCCCATTCACCAAACTCATTTATAAGGCCTAAAAACATATATATATATATATATATATATATATATATGGGTGATCATACAAGTATAATCAATATGATCCTCCCCAAAACCTCTTATGAAAATGAGAAAGAATCGTACTAAAACCTCGATGGATAAATAGATAAACTCATTGCCTAAACCAGTTCAACTAAGTTCACATCCTCACCAAGGATCACACATCCAAATATATCATAGAATTATAAGTATCATAATGTAAAAATTATATATAATTGTGAGGTACCTTGTATCTACTTTCCCACTGAGCTAGTCTCCCCCATATCCCCACTATTAGAATTTGTACCTATACCAATGGAATTATACCAATGGTTTTAACTAATCTTATAGGTTAGTAAATGATGGCCTATACCAGTTCATGTGATCTCCTTTCCCTTTATGAAATTAGTTCCAATTGGGGATAGGTTTTCATCCTATGATATTTACTTTAGTTTCCTTTGATTCTACATTGATTCTACTTCAATTCATCATGTTTATAATGATTTTATGTTAAATCATTAAGGTGTGTTTATTTTATTCACCTTTTCTCTTATTTTATCCTCTTCTTTATAGATGTTAATGACCTATATTAAGAATTAAATAACCTAATAATATACTTTCTCTGTTTCTATATGATTTTTTAAAAGAAATTTTGAAATCTATAGATACCCAGTTTGAGTGGGATGTTTAAGTTAGTATACTGCATTGTTTATTTGGTGGAGATGGATCAGATTATGTTGATTGAACATAGAATGCCTCATTACTTTTAAAGAAAATAAATTGGTCCAAAAATTGGAATTCAAAATCATTATTTATTTCATATAAATTTAGGAATCTATCATTAGAATGTTTCACTTCCCTATGGTTTATTTATAAGGTCACTCGTGCATTTTTCTTCCAATTGGAAGGGTGGAGGGGTTATTATAAAATCATGATTTCCTAATTGATTTTTTACTTTTACAAACATTACACTAGAGTAAGATGAATCATTATTATTTGATTAGTATTTTGATATCAACTAATTTAATTGTTCTTGAATTTGAGTGATCTATAAATGAAATTCATGGTGGATTGTTTTTTTAGATAGGTGATAAAGCATGTATATTTTCTATATTGAATCTTATATAAAAACAATATCAAATAAAATAATTATATTTCATAGAGGAAAATAATTATGAAATAACCTTGAGGTATAAACTACTTGATGTTGGAATAATAATCCCTATATTTAATTTAAATTAAGTAATCCTTCATCTAGTAGTTCCAAGTAAATGCATCGTAATAGTGATTAGGAATGATGAAAATGTATTGATACCTTATAGAAACATCATTTAATGTTTGATATGTGTTTATTATTAAAATTTTATTGGTAAAATTATAATCAATTACCTTCCTTTTCAATCAATTGATAATATGATTTGAAGGTAAAAAAATAGTGTGTATTATTTATTTCATAGACTGTGGTTGCACCTGAAGATCTGGATAAGAGTAAATACTCATGGCCTATACTTATATCATATAGTCTAATATACCAAGAAGATTTATTTTAAAAATATAATTTAAAATATTAGTTTATAATATTCAATGGAAACATGAATCTCCACTTTATTTATTTTTTTATTACATCAATATTTTGATATGATGTGTTAAGTGGTTAGTTTTCATGTTATAAATAAATTTTGAAGGATTTTAATATTTATGAGACTCATTAGTTAGTTTTAATTAATGTTATAATATGAAAATTTTTTACTATCCAACCTATAATTATATAGAATAACTTTATCCTTTATATTATATATACTTAAATTATTTAGGGAAATATAATGGGATTGAGATTTATAGAATTGGAGGCTGATTAAGATAGAACTCCTTGATTGAACTAATATAAAAATTCCTCTCCTTGATCAGATCCAATATTTAAAATTGGGTTTATTACATAATAAGTTCATGGATATTTTTTTGAGATGCATTATATTCATCAATAATAGGGAGGGTAAATGTGACTATTAATATGAAAGTATACCTTTTCATATTTAATTAGATTTTTTAAATATCACTCATTAAATCATGGCTTGGGTTTTTTTTATATTCCACTATATTTAAGGTATATAAGATTCCAAAAAAAACTTATAACTTATGTCTTCTCTATCTGATAGAGTTTTGAATTTATATGAAAATGATAGTTATTAAAAAAAAATAAAGAATAAAATTTATACAGTATGAAATATGGATGTCACTGAATATGAGATTATGTAGTTATATATGGTTCAATGATTTTTTTTATTTTTGTAGTATTAGTAGAATTTTCATAATATAAGTACATAGTCAAAATAAAAATATCAAATACAAGAGAGAATTTGATTATAATATTCCTTCAAAATAATTCATGCTCTATGAATCAATGAAAAAATATGATTTGGAAAAAAACTAGAAGTTTTAATATTGAATAAATAAAAATTTTATACTTGGATTTATCATGTGCTTTAGGTAGTAAGACTTTTATATTCTTTTATTCATATAGTATAACATAGGGAAGTTATATAGTATGACATGGAGCTTCATCTCTAATGTCAGTAATTTTTTATTTATAGTCTACTATATTGATATTAATAAAAAAATCAATATAATAGATAAAAGTTGAATATATGATACTAATCAGATCTCAAGTGAGTTTAAAAATAAATTATATTGTTTTTTTTAAGAATTATTTGGTTGGAGATATTATACAATACCCTTATTATAATTTTTTTTCAATTACTTTGTTAAGTTGTGAATAAGTTAACTACTATATAAAAAAATTATTTCAAATAAACTATTATGTCTGGTATCATAATGGAGATAAAATAAAATCTCAGACTGCTTATGGTCAAAATAAAAAAAGTGGAATGGATAATTTGGTATTTGACCAATTTTCATTTATTTATAATCATGAAAAAAATTATTCCAATGTAGGAAGATAATTATATGAGTACACATGATGAAACTAATGAAAATGATAATGTTGGGAAGGCAAAAAAATTGATAGATGGTTCAAGGACTCATGTATATCGGTAATGTGGTGAAATAAAATAGCTATAATGTTTAATGTAGTTATATCATGGGAAAACCATGTATGGAATTTCTAATACTACCATAGATTATATTTTAACCTTTTTGAAGTAATTAATTCCTAATGATACTGACATTTCCTCAAATCATTATATGGAGTGGAAGTTAATTGACCAGCTTATATTTTCTATAAATAAATCCATGCTTGACCAAAATATTATAGATTATTTTGGGAGGAAACCATGAGCATAAATGATTGTAAATAATGTGGTACATATATATTGAATCGAAATATAGATGGAATACCATCTTGTATTCCATAGAAAGTAGTATGGAACTCTCCATTGATTTATAGTCTCTAAAATCATTTTACATCTGATGAAATATCAACTAATATATGAAGGAATGATACTGTGAGAATCAAGGATAATGGTGAGTTGTTTTATCCTAAAAATGTATTATCATGGTGAACATTTTATTCACTATATCCTAATTTTGAAGTTAATGTGTGTAATGTCAGGCTGGTTCCATCATGTGGAAGTTTTAGTTTGCTTGATCATATTCTTACTTCGCACAGTATGTGGATAGTTTTCATTCACATTTATAACCTTCATCCATGGATGTTTATGATAAAACCATTAACTTTATTATGTATACTCATATATGGACCTTATAATCTTATAATAGGCATAGATGTTTACATGAAACCTTTAATAAAAGTGTTAAAGTAGCTTTGGAATGTGGGTGTTCACACATATGATGCTTCTTTAAAAGACATATTTCATATGTGTATTGTGTTTATGTGGATGATATAATGATTTTCCTACTTATTCAATGATGTCTGGCCAGAGCACAAAGAGAAGACAATACTATAAAGTTTGTATGACAAATACATTGTCCAAAAGAATTATATATCATTGTATTTTAAATTTCATGGGACATCGATGATTATTTACAATGGATCGTCCATACAGAAATAATCATCAAAGGTTTGATAATTTCATTAAGATCAAGAAGCCACATTAGCTTATTTCTAGAACTAATGTGCTTAATGAATTTTAGGATGTCAATTTTTTATTTAGGAAAGATAAGATGAAATCTAGAAAGAGGATCAATGTTTCCACTAAATACAATTATAATTGGAGGAATAAAAGTATATTATTTGATTTTACCTATCAGTTAACCAATTTGTTATGTCACAATTTAGATGTAATTCAAATTTATAAAAATATATATATAATTTTGATTACAATTAATCTAAATGTCAAATGGAATACCAAAGATGATTTATTCTCTTAGTGTGACATGGTGCATGGGGGTATTAGATGAGAATTACATATTGTGTTTATTGGTGAAAATAACTAGAAAGTTTCATCTGTTTCTTATATGATGAAACCTTAAAAGAAAAATTAATTTATAGAAGTATTGGAGATTGTTAGGGTTCCTAATGGTTATTCAGGCAACATATCAAAAGTTTAATAGAAGAGAGTTGGAATTGAAATTTTTGAAAACTCATTTCCATCACATCCTTCTTCGTGGATTGATTCTTATAGAAATATGTCATTTATTGTCCAATAATGTAAGGTTCGTGATGATTTGATTATTAAATTTTTATAAAAAAAATTCTAAATTTTTTTCTAAGTCTTTTATTTAAATATAAAAAGTGGCACTATTATATTTTCTTGAGTTAGAGAAAAAATTTCCTCCATATTTTTTCACTTACATATTGCATCTAATTATCTATATTTCTACTAAAATACTTATTAGGGGACCTATTTCTTTTAATTTAATGTATCCAACTGAAATAAATATATATACAATGAAGTACTATGTTTGTAATAAGATTAATTTTGAAGTAACCATTGTGAAAGGTTACTTGGATCAAGAATGTATGGATTTTTATTCAATGTATTTAGTTTATGTGAGCACTATACATAACCGAACAAAAATAAATGAAGATGAGTAGTATGAGAAAATTGAACCTAGTTTTCCATCACTTCCCCAAATAGGGGGAATCTATGGATCATATACATTGGTTACATTGATCCTTCAAGAGCAGGATATGGTACACCACAAATTCTTGTTTAGCTGTGATATTTTCAATAACTACATCAAGTAAGTAATTTGAGCATATATATGTTATCTCATAATATGTAGTTTCATATATATTTTAAACTTTTATTATCTCTTAATGAATTAATATAAACAAATTATAATTAGAATTCATCATTCATTAACTTTGAGAAATAAAAAGTCATTAAATATCAAAGATTTTTCTACTTGGATAAAATTAAAGGTATGGGAATTATTTTAAAAAAATAAAAAAATATTCATTTAATTTTAATATTCATAAATATTTTAGGTATTGATTTTACATATTTACTTTTTCTCTCAAGAAAAAATAGTGTTGTATTTTGATCTTAATTTTGTGGCTTGGGAATAAAAATCATCGGTGATCAATGGGTATAAATTTATTATAATCGATCGAGTAGTGAACATGATAGCACAATATGATGGTGTTATGTTAGTTTTAATGACGATTTGTTATGTCAGTGCATCAAATAGTATACCTCGATATGAAAATTTGTATTATTATAGTGTTGAGAAAATATTGATATTTGATTATTACTCCCATCATTGAGTCACTATAATGAAATAAAAGTGTCATGATTCAATGACATGATAGGGAACATTTATTGATAGCTACATATTTATAGTTATTGAAATGACTCACTTACTAGCTACCGATTAGCCATATATTTTGGAATCAATGAAAGGATAAGTGTTTTATGTGAAAGATCATCCAGTACCTAAATTCAATGTCATTATTGAAGTAATTCCAAGACATATTTTTTATAATTGTGGGGATGAAATTGACACTACTGTTTCCCCCATTACTATTGATCAATTTACTATGTATGATGACTTAAAAAGTCCAATTTTTAGAGTTGATTGTGAACCTGAAGTAGTGGTGGGTATTATATAGATGCAACCATATGTGTTCTCAGTTCATTCTATTTAGATCGACATTGGTCTTTCAATTTAGTATTATTTAAATTAATTTATTTTGGTTTAATTTTTGTAAATTGTAAACTGATTTTAAAAAATAAATTTACATGTAAATTATAAAATCATCTTACATGTAAACTAATTTTAAAGTTTACATATAATTTTTTAAATCATTTTACATGAAAAATAAATATAGTTTACATGTAAACTATAAAAACAGTTTACTTGTAAGCTAATTTTAAAAATAGTTTACATGTAAACATATTCAAATGGGTTCATAAGGTTTTATATTGCATGAATTTAATTAGGGGGGATTATTTTTAGAGTTTATAAACATCAAACAAAGGAACTTTTATTATTTATCTTAGTGGAATAATAGAAGGCATCATTTTATACCCTTTTGTTTCCATAATGATAAATTATTTAATTAATTTAACTATATTTTTTTAGAGATTAAATACTCATGTGGATTTTTTTATTATTTATAAATTATAATTTTATATTTAACTCTGTTTTTCTTAGAGATTAAATGATCATGTTCATTTTGTTATTATTTATGAATTATAATTTTATATTATTATTTTAGGGAATATAAAGTGAATTTATATAATTTTGAAAAATATTTGATGGTATGATGATTATATTATAAAAAAATTCAAATAAAGATGGAAAAAATTATCAATGGTGTAATTTGTAATTTTGTTGAATGATGATTTAATTAAGTATCATTTTACACTAAAATTATATGTATGAAATGTTTTTCTTTCTTGTGGTTGTGTGTGTTTTCATGATAATGTTTTTTTTATATCAAATTTGTAGGGTGAGTTCGGATTGCTAAAATTGACCCCCTATAGGGTGGATATGGGTAAAGTGGCTCAGGTACAATGAAACATCACCATGTTCCATGGCTAGGGTAGGGCATTTCCTGTTATGTTGGTTGGGCCTACTATGAGTTATGCTGTCTCAATTAGGACATGGGTGACCACGTGTCTTGGTGTATGGGTATGGGTGTTTAATCCCTTCTATTTTATTTTATTTGGTTTCAATTCGAAAGGTTAAGTTTGGTTTTATTTTTTTTCTTGAATTTAATTAGAATTACATATAGTTCATTCAAATCAACCCAATATAAATTGAATGGAACAAAACCAACCTAAAGTTCTCGTTTCATTTTATTTATCTTAGAAAATGGACCAAAAATAGAAACAATCCTAAAAAGATTTAAACTTCAATAAAATGGTCTTAAAACAAATCCAAAAAGTCCTAAAAAGTATTAAAGTAAAGGTTTTCATTTTTTCATATTGGTTTCAGTTTGGAAGGGTAAGTTTGAAGTTTTTTCCCACATAAGGTATCCATATGTATGTCACCTTTCATATCATTATATCTACTTCCCACTTCAATATTTTCTCTAGGCTGGTAGTTTTTGAAGCATTCTATACATTTTTTCTTAGTTTGGTTTATGATTTCACTCTTGATATTCCTTTGTGAACTTTGTTTTTTGACCTCTTGAAAGAATCTTGTGTCCTCTATATATTCATCATTTTGGTATATCAAATTCTTATTATTTACATCAATTTTAGATTCTTTTTATGATTTAAGTGGGAATACAAGACTAAATGGAACTTTTTCATCTTGTTCAAAGACTCTTCTTACCAGTTATCATTTCAATCTATTTATCTTTGCATGATGAAATTTGATGTTTCTTCTCATGAATCCCTTGAATATAAGGATGGAAATTACCATTTAATACTGAATTTATAGCTTGAATAAATTCCTCTTTTCCCCTCTAAAATGTGTAAAACTTAATCCTCCAAACATGTGAGAAGTTCCCTTAAACCCCAAAAATTAAAACTAGCTTGAATTTAGTTTAACACCTCAAGGACATGTAAATAAAACCACTATAGCCTTTAACACATGCTTTAATGAATGTATCATTCCTCAATGTCTGAATTTCAGAAAATCTCATTTTGAAAAAACTCTTTGAAAAAAATAACCTAACCCAAAATGAGCTAAATGACCTAACCCAAATAAAAAAATGACCAAAAGATCTAACCCAAAATTAACTAAATAACCTAACCTAAAAAGGAACCAAATAACCTAACCAAAAATAAACCAAAGAACCTAACCCAAAATGAACCAAATGACCTAACCAAAATATGAACAAATTACCAAATTACCTAACCCAAAATGAACCCAAGAACGTAACCCAAAATAAACCAAATTACCTAACCTAAAATGAACTAATTACATAAAACAAAATGAAGAAAATAGCTTAACCCAAAATAAACCAAATGAAATAACATAAAATTAACATAACCCACAAATAAACCAAATGAACTAACCCAAAATAGATCAAATAACCAGACCCAAAATGAACCAAATGACCTAAATAAAAAATTATTAACCCAAAAATAAACCAAATGACCTAACCTAAATGAACCAAAATGACCTGACCCAAGATGAACCAAATGATTTAAATGGATGATCAAATGACCAAATAATCTAAAAAATTAACCCAAAATGAACCAATTGACTTAACCTAAAAATTACCAAAATGCATAACCTAAAATGAAATAGATGACCTAACCCAAAATGAACCAAATGATATAATTTAATTACCAAATAACAAATGGTCAAATGACTAAATAACCAAAAAACCTAACCAAAAAATGAACCAAATGAAAAAATAAACAAATGACCAATAACTCAAATCAAATAAAACTCACATAAACTTAACTAAACTATCTTAAAAATAACCAACCTAAACCAAAACAAACTCAAGAGTAAATCAAAGATAAATGAACGATCCTAAAATAATCTAAATTCAATCACCCTAACCCAAACTAAATTGGACAAAACTGAATATACAAGATTAGAAACATAACATACCAATGTTTATCATACTAATTAGTATACATTTATTATTATATTACATTAGTGATAAATTTATAATTAAATATATATTTATTTTAAAACATAGGAAATGAAAAATATTGAATAGATATGAAGAAAATGTATGAAAATGATTACTGCATGAGATAGAAAAGCATTCCTACTATGGTGCCTATTTTTAGTATACTATTTATAATATATATATATATATATCAATTACAAGATATATAATGTCACACCATTAATAATTTTTAAATTTTATTTAGGTTCCACCATCTAGGAGATAGTTATTCTTCATCTAGATTAATAATAATGGTGTCCAACCTACCAGTTTGAGGGGGGAAGGTACTAGAGCTACTCAAAACACTCATCATACCCAATCACACCTAGACCCTTCAACATATATACCATCTACCATAGTTTATTATCCCATAGTTCTATTATAGGTATCTTGGATATTCAATCTACCTATATTATTTCCACCATTTTCTTTGGATTATCCTTATCATCTAACCTTTTCTTATTTGTTGATGGCTCCCACTCCCCATCCCTATTATCATTTCCCCAAACTTTTATACTGCAATATCCATTTATTACTTCTCCATTATCTCCATGATTTTATGTTTTTTATATTTCTACTTATTCACTAATGCTTTTTAATCATCATGATTATAGATTAGACCCACTAGAACTACATAGGTTAATGATCCTTCAAAACTCAAGGATCTATCAAAAGCGTGTTGATCATCATGGATTAGGTATATGTATACATCCCTAGAAAATTTTGGAACCATGATTTATTTTCATTGTAACATGTATTAATTTAATATTTATCTTTTATTCTTACATAGTAAAATATACTACCATTTGGAGACATGGGTGTACTCATATGTGTAAAGTGTGTAACCACTAGACATAGGTTATAGTCAAGTATAATGAAGACTATCAAAGGATTTGTAAAACTCAGAGAGAATGTAGGAGATTTATAGATACACTTTCCAAATACCATAATAGCATTCCTGTTAAACCAGTTTCCTAAAGACACCTTGAAAATAAAATCAAGGATAATGCATGGAATCATATATGGGTAAGAAAATTTAATATATTAAATTTTATATTATAATATATATCTATGAATTAATATTTTGGTAACAGTTTCGCTATAATTTTACCAATGGTAAAGATATAAGGGGTGCATGACTAATGGAATTATGTAAACTATTAAGAGAATATGAGAATGATCTATATAATGGATGGGTTGGTAGAGTTATAAAAAAATTATAGGATATACCAACCATCTATGAGTATCTAATAACATAGTACCAGTAAATTATTTCTTATAAAGTATATCTAAACATTGGGTCAAGCTACTTTTCAGAGCATGAGAGAAAATATGTATTTTCCATGTACAACTGAGTTTAATTAGGTACCAAAACAAATGAACCAGGAAAAATAAAATCTACCACACCTAGCATGAATCAACTAGAATAAGAAAAGTGAATTGAATTGAATTAAACTGAAAATAAACAACCTAAAAAAATCAACATGAACTGGCTATATCAAGGAAGAACTAACCCATACCAAATCAAATTGATATGACTCACCTCAAATCAAACTAAAATAACATAACATGATCCAAATATAAATAAACTAACCAAAAAATACTTGAAATGGCTCAAAAAAATATAAATGAATTGAACTCACTTGACTTAGCCAAGCTTGAATTGAATAAAAATGAAGCAAACTAATCCAAACCTAATGAAATGAAATAAAATTAAACTAAAATGAATTAAATGAATATAAAATGACCTAAAAATAATTGAACTGAATGAAACCAAATAAAGTCAAAATAAGCCATGAAATGTTTAGATTTTATGTGTAAACTATAAACAACTTATAGTTTTTAATTTTTTTATAGTTTGTAAACTACTTGTAAAGTGTTCCACAAAACTCATATCAAGTAGTTTAAAAATTATTTATAGTTTTACCAAGAAATTACTTGTGAAAATCACTATTTACTAATCAGTTTAAAAACAATATATAAATTATTACTAGGAAACTCACTGTTTACTAAGAATATGAAAAAATTTCCCATCTAGTCATGCATGTGAATAATGCATGTGTGTTATGCTTCTACATTTTCTAAATACCCTTGCATGATGCTAAAAACGCTCGATTTGTACCCAATTTTCATCATACGACCCCAAAAATTTGAATTCAAGATTAAAATATTAATATATGTAAAAAATGGTGAGTTTTAATTATAGAAACTTAAAATAAATGATATTTTAAATATTTTCCACCTAAAACCTCAACATCCATTAGAATTCCACTCAAACCCTACAACATTAATACCTAAAACCATAATTCTCATACTAAGACCACCAAATAACATATAAATCATATATTAAAGATAAAATAAAAATAATTTAAACCTAAAAGACCATAATTCAATCTATATGATTATCAAACTAGTCATCCATCAAATTAGTTACTTCCCTTTTCTGTTTATAACCCAAACATCCACTAAAAATGGATAAAATCAAAAATAACCACCCAAACCAAAACACTCCTACCTAATTCCATATAAGGAAACCATATATAATGGTATAACCCTAAATAAACCATTTATAACTCCATATCACACATAAGACCCATAATCAACACTATCCTTCCACTTAACATAAAATTATAAATATTCATCTTCAAAACAAACACAACCTAACAACTCGATCACTCATAAAATCTATAAAAATCAATAAAAACACAATAAAAAGAAACCATAGAAACAAAAACTTAATTAATTCAAAACATACTAATGGAGAAACATAGAAACCATGGTTACAAATATACAAACATTAATATCTCACATAATCCATATTAATTGAACCAAATAAGTCGTAACCAACAAGATGAAATAATTTTTAAAATAAAAAAAATGAAGACCTTTATTTTAAATAGAAATCATGGTTTCTAAGTCACACATTCATTTAAAATTAAAAATTTCAAAAATTCACCCCTTTTAAATTGAAAACCAAATATTCCAAAGATTAGATAAAAAAAATTTGACTTATCTGAAACAAGTACCAAAAAAACTATCAATAAAAAAATTATGAAAATTCAGTGATGTTGTTAAATTTAACATGGTTTTATTAAAATAATACATCCAAATGAATCCATAAACACAAATAATGATTTTAACCAATATATATAACTTCAACCAACCACATTTATGAAAATTTTCAAAGTAAATGAACAAAACTCATATCAATTAAACTGATTGAACCTAAAAATATTCTCCTTAACAGATAAAATACCCTGATAGGGGTTGAATCATGGTATGCTCAAATTAAAATAATCCCCCCTTTGGATATTATTTCATTGTTAAACAAAACACTCTTCTCTCTCTCATTCTCATAAAAAATATAAAGTTAAATAAGATCTTGCAATGAAAATAACAATTTTACTTGGCTCTCCCAAAATGAGCTAGTATAATAATCATAAAAAAGTGATGTGATGATGTACTAGAATTCACTATAGTGCATTTTATCTATAAGGTTTAAAGTGAACTCATTTTCTCCCCTGATTCACAACCATTCACAATTTATAACTCACTAATCACTCTTCTGACAAGAACACATTGTTCCTACAGAAGAATATTTTAATCATATGTATCAATTCTGAATAGATTCACACTAAAATAGGTGTGACATTGAGATCTGTGTTCATAAAACAAATGAAATCCTCTTTCCCATGAAGTTTTTGTTTCATGGAAAACACATATGTGAAATACTCTTTCACCATGTGATGTTTAAGAAGGTTATTATTCATTGTTTCATGTTTAAGTAGAGTATTGTTCACTGCAATATGTTTTTTTATTTACTTTTCACTATGTTCCCATTAAGCAGGATACCATTCACCATGGGATGTTTAATCAATTCACTATCTACGGTGGGACATTCAAGCAGGGTATTGTTCATTATATGATGTTTAAGCAATTCACTATTAATTATGTGACCTTTAATTGGGTTACTGTTCACCACATAATGTTTGTATGGACTCCTTATGTGGATGCATTGCATGTATCTACTTCATGCTTCCTAAATCCATGAACTACTTTTTAGCTTAATTAAATTCCCATAAATAATCTATTTTTGGTATTTTCTTAGGGTCTACCTAATAATGTGATTAGGATCCTTGTATAGGAAAAGGGTTTTGAAAAATATGATAATCACAAATTATTATTCACCCATTCATTTAATCCCATCTTGTGACCAAGTAAAACTTAAGTGGATCATTGTTCACCATGAAATACTTAGGTGGATCATTGTTCACCTTGCAATCCTCTCCTTTTGTATTCCACCTAGAAATACCACCTTATGACCATGTGATCACCTCATACTTAGGAAGATTAATGTTCATAGTGTAATCATATCCTTTCACGGTCTACCTAGAATTACCGCCTTACAACCATGTGAAGCCCTCAGACTTGAGCATATATTTTCTACCATGTAATGCTTAGGCATATTACTACTCTCTATATAATTATTAGGCATATTACTATTCACCACATAATTCTTAGGTACATTACTGTTCACATTGTAATGCATAAGCATATTATTATTCACTATGTAATGCTTAGGTGGATACTATTCACCATGTAATGCTTAGGTAGATTATTGTTCACCAAGTAACTCTTAATCGTTCTATGTAACTATTACATGAAACTCTATCCTCTTCCATTTTTTATGTTTCCTCTAAAAAATAAACCTAAAAATTTTAGAAACACTAGGAATCATTTCCATCTTCTTCCAAACTCCTACAAAGACTTATTCATACAATATTTTCCATTTTAGATATTTTTCAACAAACAAAACAATCAAAATCTCTAAAATTTAATCATGAGGTATTTTTTCAAACAATATCCCCTTTGGTCTTGTTAAAAACACTTTAAAGTCCTTCAACCAACTTTTTGAAAAATCTTCTCAATTTTTATTGTAAGCACCATTTTCACTCAATGAATTTAGATAGTTATCAAAGACTTACTCAACACATACTCTAAGACCACATAAGTCAATGATGACATGATATATGAGAGTAGGATGAAAATTTCATCAATGAATCACTTCATTCTTGATGCCACTTTATTAAAATTCACCAACACCAATTACTCTTAAAATACAATTTTGGTTATTGATGGAGATCGATACCATATATTTCATATAGTATGGCAGACAAAAAAAGTCCTCTTATTCAACCACACACCATAAACCGCTAGCATCATGAACCTCAAAGGTATATTTTGGGATATGTATGTATTAATCAAATAGATTTGGTATTACCATTATTAAATAAATCCCCCATTGTTCCTCTACTCCCCAAATCAGTTTATATGCTCACCTTATTGGTTTATCCCCCATTCATGAACACAGTTTATCTATTTTTTTCAACAAACTCAAAGGTCACTTATTTGTATTTTATAACAGGGATAAGAACACAAATTAGTACATAGGAAAAAACAGATCATACCTTGTATAGAGGGGGTCACACATCTACAATATTCAAGTGTAGGGAGTAAAAAAAACTACAAGAACAATTTGATACCTCTAAAAATATTCTGTAAGTAAGTCCTTCATAATAATTTCTATGACTTGAAGTTCAATTGGAACATACTCCAACTTCACTAACCCATGATCCTATTTCTCCTTAATAAAATTATACTTGATTTTAATGTAATTTATCTATCAGTGATGGACTATATTTTTTCTATGATTTATAGAATTTGAATTATCACAAATTATTTTGATCATAGATTTAACTTCAAGTCCCATGTCTTCAAACTACTACTTCATCTAGCTGACTATATGAAAAACTAGAAGGATCACTGAGCAGGGGAGTAGGTTTAGTAGTAGATAGACCTTATAAAACTTCCACTAATAGTTTCTACACAATCCATTCCATTAAAATTTTTATATCAATCACTCTCTCATTCATAGATTTTGGCTTTATATCCACACTTTCCACTTGCTCTATCAAAATTTTAACTACTTCTTGAAGTGAACTAAATTGGGGTTTAGGAAATAGAGTATTAATAACAATTCGCTTGGAATAAAAAGTTATAAGTTCCAAAAAAGGAACCAGAGAAACTGGAATATGAGGGATAGGCCTTGGAGGTCTATAGACAAAAAACTCTTTTCTTGTAACTAAAACTGACACATCTAGAACTTCTATAGATTCTACACTAGATTCCTCCTCTAAAGAGTCTGAATACAGCCCTTGAAATTCTTCATAGAATTTTTTCAATAAAGTTAACAACTGATAATGGTTTCTAGATATTGGTCCAAGAAATCTAAAAAACATACCTTGAGTGTCCTTAGAGACATTCAAGATCTCATTTAGCTTCCCAACAGATTCATTATAAAACCTAATTACTTAATTTAAGGATCTATTAGTTCTTATACTAAGATTATTGATATCTTATCTGGTATCATATAACTCACCCATAAAATACATATTTAAATATTGCATAAGAACCAGTGAAAACATATCATACTATAGGGAATAAATCTATGAGGATACAAAAATTCAATTTAGAGAGAAACTCATAAATTCCACTCTGAAAATCTAGAACAATTGAAGGCTCTGAGGTGATAGTTGCATAGGGATGAAAATTTTTGATCAAATCAACTAGATTATTACAGCACTTTGTAAAGTATGTAATATTTCCTTCATTTTGATCCTAAAAGACTTAATGTCATCAAGAAAATCTTGAGATAAGCCTGATTTCACCAATGGAAGATTTTGGAACATGTATCTCTAAGATACAACCATTACACCAAGCTCATTAAACTCTGATTTGGTAGGACAAACATCTTTCATGTCCCTTACAAGAGCTTTCATCTCTTTAGGCTCCTTTGAACTTACTATAGGACTAGATTTATGTATAGTAGGAATGGTCTAAATATTACTTATCAGCTATGTTTAGGTGGCCAATAACCCAACCAACATTTCAAAATCAGCCTTGGAAATAATAGACTCCTTGTGTTCTCTAATATCATCCTTAGAAGATTTAAAATCCTACTTCAAATCATTGTAATCTACTAGAATATTATTAAACTCAACCATTATATCAGAAGTAAAATATTGAATATCAAATCATTCAATACTTTTACTGACTAAGGGTACATCTTCATATATAATAAGAGATAGTGATGGTATGGGAGGTGTATGAGAATGCTCAGTAGATTCCATACCCACATCACCAGCTCTTTATCTAATATAAAATGATCTAAGAAGAATTGGATCCACCATCTGAGCTTTAACCTCAGCCTCATATCATCCTTGAGCATCAGAAACCAAAGGCACAGTCTCAACTAGCCTCTCTTCAAGAACTAGAACAATTGTATTAGTAACTAGATCATCATGTTGACCTACTATAGAAACTTTAGAAACTAAGATCTAAGAAGATTCTTCCACTTTAGGTCTTACTATTGGAAACTTAAGTTCTAATTTGGAAACCATTGTTTCATGCACTTCCCTAGAAAGACACCATCTCAACAGGTGATGCATCCCTAAGTAGTGAGTTTTGGGATGGCTAACCCTAATTCATACTCTCATAACCAACAAGTTTCAAGTAACTTAAAATATAATCCCAAAAGTAACCAATAGTATTTAATAATAAAACATACAAGGTATTACTTTTATAGCATTTTACTACCTCTCCCTCATTTAAATAAACTTACTTCTTCATCAAAACTAGGGAGATCAGTTAACCATAAGGATAATAATTTATTATGTATTTTTCATTTACAGTAATGATGAATAAAGAGCATCATGTACCTTGATAGATTGAGCTTCATATTATTGATCAGGATGTATAAGACATACATATCCTGAATTAATACCTTCTCCATCTCTCTAACACTTTAAGAAATTCCAGTATGAACAAACTTGCACAAAACCTTCCACTCGGGTTATAAATATTTCATTGGTTTATTTTCAAAAGTAGAGGTTACAAATAGAAATTTGAATACCTCTATTGATCTGACAGAACCATAAGTAACTGAATTCTAACTGAAATTAAATATCCCCTCATGGGGACAATGAAGAAACTCATCCAACTCAATAGACAAAAATAGCACAACCTTACCATTGATATTTGAAGAGATAGAATCCTCAGTTAGATTAAACTATAACATGGTATTCTTCATAAATACATTTTCCTCTTCCTCAAACAAAAAACTGGACTTATTCTCATTAAAAATTAAATCCCAACCTTGAAACTAAAAAACCTTCTATAGAATCATTTCGGTCGACATCAACTAGCTCAAGTCAACATCCTTCCCAGCAATAACTCTATGTGGCGCACAGCCTTTTGCTTTCTTAGAATAACTATAGCTTCCTTCATCCATGCACTTAGAATTTCCCATGGTAGATAGGTAAGTTAGAGGTTGAGATAAGATCAAGAGTTTCAGGGAGACATTTTGGCTATAAAGAGATGAACCATATATTGATGGAAAAAGTGTTGTGGGCCAATTGTGTTTTAGATCACATACCTGAATCCCAAAATTCTTACATAATAAAAGCGTTTTGGTTATATTCTAAATAATAATAACTAAAATAAAATAAAAACTAAAAGAAATAAATTCTATTTAAAAAACATAGAATATAAATAGAGAATTCACTAAATTAATTTCAATAAATAATTAAACACAATTCATTAATAAATAGAGATCAAATTAAAATTCAAATAAAAAATAAATTAATTTAAATTCAAATAAACTAAATTCTATTTTAATGAAATCAAAACATTCACATGAAATGGGTTTAGTAAAAATATGTGCTAACTGATTTCTATTAGATATAAACTCAAGATTAATATCACTTTTTTGAGAAAGATCTATCAAGAATTGAACCCTTAAATCTATATGTTTTTTTCTAGAATGAATTATTGGATTCTTTAAAATTTTTATAAAACTAATGTTATCACATTTAATTTATACTTGATTATAATTGAATCTAAAATTTATTAAGTTTTGTTTCATCCAAAATATTTGTGCACAAAAACCACCAACAATAATATATTTTTCTTCATGAGTAGATAATAAAATAGAGTGTTATTTCTTACCAGACTAGGATACCAGGGATTTACCTAAAAATAGAAGGTCCTTAGAGTACTCTTTATATCTAGTCTACAACCACATAAATTTTGCATATGAATATAAATTTAAATTTAAATCAGAAATTTTTAGAAAAAGTAAGGAAAGATATATCATTACTTTTAAATACCTTGAAATTGTTTTAGCAGTTTTTAAATGAGATTCCTTTGGGTTTTCTTGAAATTTAGCACAAGTACATGTTGAAAATATAATATATGGTCTAGTAGTAGTCAAATACAATAGATACCCAATTATTCCTCTGTATAGCTTATTATCAACTGGTTTCCCAACTTCATCTAATTCAAACTTTTCATTATAACTCATAGGAGTAGTATTTACTTTACCACTTTCAATTACAAGCCTTTTAAGTAAGTCAAGTGTGTATTTTATTTGATTTAGCACATTCCTAAAATATTTTTGGTAAATATAAAATCATGGAAAATAATTTAACTCACTCATCACGCTCATTTCAAATTCTTTTTTCATGAGTTTTGAAAATTCATTACTTGTTTTTATATTTGTAGAACCAAAAATTACATCATCAACATATATATTAACCATAAAAATATCATTAGATTTTGTTTTCTAAAATATAGTAGTATTTTCCTTAATGAAAATATATTTGATAAAATAAAATAACTTAAATGTTTATACCAAGCTCTAGTTACTTGTTTAAGGCCATAGATATATTTTTTTAGTTTAAAAACTGAATTTGGAAAATGGGTATTTTCAAAACTAAGAGGTTGTTAATGTTGGATCATAAGAGTTTATAATTGCTATAATAGGGGGTGAATTATAGTTTAAAACATTAAACTAATTAGAAACCCAATCCTCTTTATTATGTTTATTAGACGCAGGTATCATCTGATGGTCAAAATATTTATAACAAATGCAGATATTGTATAGTAAATCGTATTAAAAAAAATACTAAAATAAGATTTCTTAATAAATTTCATGATGGAAAAATATAGATTATAGAAACAAGTAAAATGAAACTTTAAAACATTCTTTAGTAAAACTAACATAATCTTTATAAATGGAATGAGTACACTTTAACCTTCGATGTAAAGGAAGTCGACAAACTTGACTTAAACTATCCATAATTTTAACCTAACTGTAATGTATATATTTCTTTAAGAAGAAATCCCTTGATCACAAAGATCAGAATCATCTTTTTCTTCATATCCCTAAAATCCATCGATTACCCTAATCGGAATCACTTATCTTTTTATCCCCAGAATCCATAGATCTTAACCAAGATTAGACATAGAATACAAATTAAAAAAAAATTCTAAAGAATTTAAAATATTTACACAGATTCCTTAGAATAAAACTCTACAAAATATTACAAAATGAAAGTAATGAGATGTTATAATAGAGTAATATTAAAATGGGTTGAGTTCACAAAACCATCAGTAACCAACTCCTTGAATGAAAATCTATTTGTAGAAACACCTCTAATGGTCTTTTTTTTATTCTCAGAGTTGGTTTCAATGGCCCTTGATGATCTTCATCTTGAAATCTTAGCAAGTACATCTCCATACAATGTATTTTTGGTGGTACCATTATAATTATGTTAAAAAATATTATGTCAGATAGAAAGAACTCAAACTCTAATTATAAACTTTATTATTCTAATGGAATAAAAACATTTTCAGTTTGATGGACCAACCTCAGTCACACTGATATACTGGACTTAGTCACACCGATAGACTAGAACTCAGTCAGTCTAATTTATCATACTTTAGTCAGTCTGATGGATCATACTTTAGTCCATCGTATGGATCAAACTTCTATGTAAAGTTTATATTTTCATTTCAGAAATATTTCTACATCTATTAGAATAAATATTTTTCTAAAAAAAATATTCTAAAGACTTTGGAAATATAAAGTTAGTAAAACATAGTTTTTAAGGATGTGTTTTGATTTTCAAAACTAAGGATATTCAGGGTAGAAAGTAAAACTTTTGATTCAACAGTATAACATAAAATTCTTCCATAAAAAGATCATTTAGAAAATCATATTTAATATCTTTCTGATATAATTTGAAACTCATATGTGATGCATAGGCTAAAATAATCTTAATGGATTCTACTCTAGATATAGGTGAAAAGTTCTCTTCATAATCTATACCTTATTTCTGATTATAACCTTTAAAACTAGTATATCTTTATTATTAGTTATCAAACCATGATCATCCTATTTATTCCTATAAACCCATTTTATATTAATAATAGGATAGTCAGTGGTTCTATAAACTAGTTCTCAAACCTTATTCCTCTTAGAATAGTTTAATTCCTATTGAATTACTATAACCCAAATCTCATCTACTAAGGCTTATTTTATAGTCTTAGGTTATAGTTGAGATAGAAAGGCAGAAAACTATACAAGGGTTCCTACACCCCTTCTAGTCCTAATCCCCTTATCTAAGATTCCTATTATATTTTCAAATGGATGATTCTTAAAGGTTCTATGTTTTCTAGGTAGAACACTTTATGTTTCATTTGTATCCATCCTTTTAGAATTTGGTTCTAGGAAATCAAGTTACAACTCTTCATCCTTTTTTACTTTAAAAGAGAGTTTTAGGTCTTATGTTTTCAAAAGAATCATATGGATCATTAATTTAATTCATTTTTTGATCAAAAAGATCACTTTTATCAAATTTCACATGATTTGATTCTTCAACAGTATTTGACCTTTTATTAAAAACTCTATATGCCTTGTAACTACTGGAATAGACATGGAATATTCCTTCATGAACCTTTCAATCAAATATACCAAGATTTTCCTTGATATTTAGAATATAAAACTTTCATCCAAACACTTTAAAGTAACCAACTTTTGTATTTCTATTATTTCATAGCTTATATGGAATTTTATTCAAAATATGTCTTATTAGAACCTTGTTTATGACATAACATAGTTTATTCACATATTCATCCCAAAAATGAGTAGGCGGGTTATATTCACACAACATTGTTCTAGTAATTTCTTACAAAGTCTTATTCCTCCTCTAAAAAACACCATTATATTGAGGTGTCTTGGGGGGGAAGTATGTTTGATGTCATGTTTTAAACAATAGGAATTAAACTCATGGTTTTCAAATTCTAGTTCATGATCACTTATTAAAGAAATAATTTTGGAATCATTCTCTTTTTGATCCAACTTGAAAAAACTTATAAAAACAAAACATGCTTCACTCTTAACACTTAAAAAAGAAAACTCTAGTAATCTAGAGAAATCATCAACTAATACAAAAAAAATATTTACCTCTTAGGCTTTCAATTACAGATACCCTGAAAAAATCCATATGAATTAGTTCTAGGGGTCTAGAAATAGAAAACTCTTAATTGGTTTAAAAGATGAATTGTGTTGGTTTTCTATTTGGCATGCATCATATATCTTTTTTTATTCAATTTAAGTTGAGGTAAATTTAAAACTAAATTATTTTTAGATAATTATTTCAAATAATAGACATCATAATATCCCAACCTTCTATTCCAAATCCATAATTCATTTTTTTAGCATTTAAACAGATCACTTTTTATCTACTCAAAGAATTAATATTTATAGTATAGACATTTTATGTTCTAGGTTCCTTAAATTTAATAATTTTATCTTTAAAAACATAATAGGAATTAATTGAAAAATCAAAAAAATAACCTTCATCATAAATTTGAGAAATATTTATCATATTATTCTTTAATCCTTCCACATAAAGAACTTTGTTGATGAAGACTAAGCTTATATTACCAACTAATCCAACTCCTATAATTTTCCATTTATCATTGTCACCAAAAGTGACATAGCCTCTATCAACATTTGATAAGGAGTGGAAATTAGAGAAATATCCACTCATATGCCTTGAAAATCCACTATCCATGTACCAATTTTCATTTATACTCTTGAAACTTTTTTCTTATAATGGAAAATCAAACAAGAAATTGTTTTGGTACCTATATTTTCTTGAGCCATACAATGTTAGAAACTAGAGATTTAGGAACCCAAATCTATTTTTGTTTCCCAAAAAATCTAGCACTGTATTTTTGAAAAAATTTTAAAATAAAATCATGTCTTAATCCATAAAATTGAAGGGTTTTCAAAATAAAATTGTTGTTATAATACCATAATTCTCTAAAATGAAAACAAGTAATTTTAGAGAAGCTCTTGTTCTTATAACTAGGCACAAAATAAGTTTTGTAAAACTGTAGTTTCTCACCATGGCTTCCTATTAAAAATTTATTTCTATGAGTTTTTTTATTTCCAAATATTTTATTTAAATATTTTTCACCTTTTTAAAAAACACTTACAACATCTTTGAATTCTTGAACTTCTTTTTTCAATTTTTCAATCTTATTTCTATGTTCAATACATGAAGCATCAGAATTTTCCATCTTGGTTTTTAAATTCAAAATTTATTTATTTAAGTCCTATTTTTTAATTACCATATCATTATTGGACTTTTCATGTGATTTTTTTTCTTTTTCAAATAGTTATACTTAGTTTCTAGCATAGTAGAATATTCATTTAACTCTTCATGATAGTAATTATTATTTTCAGAATCAAACTCATGCTCTGAAGAATAATGTGAATGTACCTCATTATAAATTGACACATAAAATATATTGGCCTTCTAATTAGAATTTTTTGATTCTGATTCTGAATATGTAATATCACTAAAATCCTTTTAATAACTCCATGTAGCTTTCATCGATGTCTTGGATTTCTTTTTATAGCCAGCTTTCCTGAAGTACTTTTTCTCTGACTTTTTGTTGTCTGGTAGTTGTGGATAATCTAATTTTATGTGTCTAAGATTCTTTGATTCATAGAATCTTAATTCTTTATAATTACCATCAGACTTATTATACTTGTTAAAGGGATTATTAAAACCTATTATCTTGTTATATAACTTTTTGAGCTTCCTAGAAAAGTGAGAAAGATTATTGTCTAAAGCAGAACTATTTGATGTATCTTCATCAAATAAATCAACTATTTGAATTTATTTTCATTTATTATCATCTTTTGAAGTTGAAACTTTTAAAGAATCATTTTCCTTCTTAACTAATATATGTTCTCCAGCTTCATATTTCATATCTAACTCATAAATCATAAGCCTTCCAATGAGATCATTTATTTTGAAATTATTGACCTCTGTAGATTGTATAATATTAGTCGATATACCACTCTATATTGGTGGTAGAATTATGAGAATTTTAATGCATGATCTGGAACATAAATAGGTTCTCCTAAAACAACGACATTATTTACAACTTTAGTAAGTCTTCTATTCAAGCATTATTTGTACCTTCATAAGAAACCATTGTAGTATTCAATATTCTACGGTCTATTTGGCATTGAGAGACTCATTTGAACTCATCTGGACCTAGTACACAAATAATAGAATTCATTGCTTTAAAATTTAAATCATAGTTTTTTTTGTGTCTGTATACTATACTTTAGGTTGTGTTGATGGAATTTCATAAGTCTTCACAGCTTTGAGATAAACTTCAGACCAAATTTCTTTAGATAGATGATCATTTGTACTTTCTATAAACCATAATTCAAACAATTAAAATAGGGATCTCTTATCAACGAAATACCTTCTCTATTATCATTAATTGCAACCATTTGAAAAATGATCTTTAGAATTAAACCTTTGACAACTTATAACTTAAGATTCAATAGTTCTGATACCAATTATTATCAAAAAAGGACTTCAATAAGACTCAATAAGGGGGAAAGTTGAGTTCTTGAAAAAATTTCACTTAGAAAAAACACCCTCTTTTAGAAATAACTAACTTGTGATATTTTATTAAATACAAGAATCATAAGAAATAAAGAACATAAAATAAAGATCAAACACAAAGATTTATACTAGTTTGAGGAACAAAAAATCTCTAGTACACTCCACCAACACTCTTCTCCACAAGTTTAGTGTTTTCCACTAGACTAGTCCTTTTTTCAGGGACTTCCAGTCCTTTTTCTAGGGAATTTATGACTGAGTGTAAGCATTCAACACTTGGTACAATAGCACATGATCTTTTAACCAGGATCCAATAATGATTTAAAACCAAGAACCTTTAAGGTTCTTTTACCAGGAACCTTTTACAATGAAATGGATGACAAACAAATTTTTTACAGATGCAGATCATGGTTGTAAAATACAACTAAAAGATGGAATAAATATCCAGGATAAGTTATAAAAGTATAATAAAACTCGAGGATACTCTTCTGAAATAACAGTAAGGATGATTTATATAGAAAAATTATAGATCACTAAGCTTCTTATTATTATTGCGTAAAACAGAGCAGCACAAGAGAGATTCTAGAGAGAGAAAGTGTTCTTCTTAGAATCGTGAAAGCAATTCTATTATTATAAATATATTCCTTTTTTACTTCATAGAAATTTATAAATTCATGAAAAAAATACTCTTTTAATCACACAGAACTGATCCATAAAATCTTCAAATCTTAATTTATAAACACACATCCTTTTCTCGAAAATACCTCAACAACAGTAAAGAATAAAAAATTATCCTTGTACTTATTTTTTTCTTAGTACTTATCTCTTATTATAATATTTTTTACCATAAATATGTAATAAAACATTTAAAGATTTCATGGTAGCATTAACACTACCACAAAAATGGGTTTCCGCAGCGTCGCCTTTTAATAATGCTAAAAAAGTGCTGATAAAGGGGGTGCCTTTATCAGTACTAAAAAAAGCGTTGATAAGGGGAACTTTTATTAGTGCTAAAAAACACTATTAAAAGTGACCTTTTATCACTGCTTTTTTTAGTGCTGATAAAGACACCCCCTTTATCGGTTCTTTTTTTTAGCATTGTTAAAGGGCCCCCATTTATTAGCGCTTTTTTTAGTAGCTCTAATAAAGGGGGGGCTTTATCGGCGCTTTTTTTTCTAGCTCTGATAAAGTGTATGTTTCAAAAAAAATCATAAAAAATAATATATTGATATATAAATATATTTATATTGATATAAATATAATGTATATTTTTTAAATATTATTTAGATCGATTTGATATGTGGTAGACGCAAAAAAGACACCTGGAGCAGAAGTTATGGTCATTTGGAGGGATTAAGGACCTTTTAGGGCCATGAAGAATATGATAAGGTGTTCTAGTGGTTAAGGGAGTGTATTTTTTTTCTAAATCTTCGATTTGATATGTGGTAGAGAAAAAATGGACACCCAGATCAGAAGTTATGGCAAAACGGACAACCGGAACAGAACTTATGACTGTTGGGAGAAATTGTGGGCCTTTTTGGCCTTGGAGAACATGAGAAGGGGTTAAAGTGGTCACAAGAGTAGATATTTTAGAAATATTTTATTTGATATGTGGTAGAGAAAAAACAGACACCCGGAGCAGAAGTTATGATTTTTTGAAATTGAGAAACCCTCATAGCGCCTAAAAACCTAAGAAATCTATAACTCACTAAAATTGCCATAACTTCTGCTCTGGGTGTCTGTTTGAGCATCGTGACCAATAAAATAGAATCTCGTAAGACAATTGAGGACCAAGTCCAATAAAAACCATTATAAGATCAAATAAATGGAAGATATATCAGTTATACCACTCTAAAAAAATCCAACTTCAAAGGGCCATAACTTTTACTCCAGGTGTCTGTTTGGGATCTACCACATATCAAATTGAAGTCAAAAAAGGTATCTACATATCAGGTGACTCAAATGAAGTTCAAGTCTCATCCTAGACCCTAAACCACAAAAAAACCATTATAAGGCCTCTAAAACTCTGTTTCCATGTGCGGTGCCCTCTCTAATTTTTCTTAAAACAGTAATAACTCCTGATCCGTGTGTCTGTTTGGCCTCTTCAACCTGTTATATCATAGTTAGCTTCATGATATTCGGTTTTACTGGTCATAGAGCTGAAAAAGACACTTGGATTAGAAGTTATGCTTGTTTCAATGACTCTGTGGTTTGTTAGGTTTTTCAAGCCCCCATTTCCAGCACTTTTGTCATGTCTGTTGTTTTTTCAAACAATTGTAACTTATGATGTGCCTGTTAGTTTGGACTCCACCACTGATCATATCAAATATCATTTGATGATCTTCGATTTGACTAGTCACAGAGCTAGAATGGACTCTTAGATCAGAATTTTTTGTCATTACCCTGAGTTTAGGGTTTATTTGACTTTCTGACTGTATTTACGGGGTTGGAAGGTTTCTCCATTTTTTACCTATTTTTCAGGTTTTCAGGGCTTGTTATCATTTTTTATAATGTACTATTATTTATAATCAAATATATAACAATATATACATATTTTTTATATATTCACACATAAAAATTTAATTTTATAAATAAATAATTAAACATGTTTACATATAAAATATATTTCTCAATATATAAGCTTTATCTAAATAAAAAACTAATATCCATTTTATTTAAAATACAAATATATGAATATTTATATACCAATATAATGTGTACTTGTATATATATGTGTGTGTTTGTGTGTCTGTGTTGACAAACTAATATATATTATCTATATATTCTAAACATATGTATATATATATTAATATATAATATTTGTAAATATATATAAATATGTATAATTATACTTATAGATACACATATAATATATATATGTTTTTTTTGTGTGTGTTGTATATATGTATTTATTTATTTATAAACACACACAAAAAAGCATATTTTATAAATGTATTTAAAATTGATCTTATAAATATATATTAATATACGAATAAATATATTAATATATAAATATAACTATATATATTAATATATACATATATACATATATATATTAATATAACTAAATATATATATTAATATAACTAAATATATATATATTAACATAAATATATATATATATATATTAATATAAATATATATTAATATACGAGTAAATATAAATAAATATATATATATATATAAGTAAATAGATATATTAATAAATGAAGATCAAGGCAATATGGTGTAGTGGTAAAATCTTAGGTGCGTAGGAAATAGGTCCCGAGTTTGAATCCAGGGGGAGGCAGGTCGTGCGCGCGGGTGGAATAAGGGATAGCACTGTTAAACGGTGGGCTAGCGCTGTTAAAGGGGGGTGGTTGGGGCGTATGGGCTAGGGTGGGGGGTTCTGTTGAAGGGGTAGTTCAAGCGTTATTAAATAACCTCCTCGAATTGCATAAATATATTTTTTTTAACTTTTATCAGCGCTAAAAAAATTGCTGATAAAAGACCCATTTATCAGTGCTTTTTTAGCGCTGATAAAAGGGGTCTATATCAATGCTTTTTTTAGGGCTGATAAAAGCCCCCCCTATCTTTTCTGAGATTAACAGAATTTTTTTAGCACTGTAAATAGAATTTTATAGTGCTAATAAAGTTCATATTTGCAGTAGTGTAATAGCTCATTCAAGTTCTTCAATGGTAATAAATACCAGGTTGCAGCATGACGTAGCTAATTACAGATCACCACATAGTAGAATTATATATATTTGAATTCACATAGATGACTTGATCCATGTAGATAAATTATATACATATCCAAAACCATGTAGTCCTTCTTCATGTAGCCAAATTTCCTCAAGTAACCAATTTGTCCATGTAGTCGAATTTTCTTCACATAGCCAAATTGATTCATGCCGGCTTTTTACTCACGTAGCCAAAACTAATGTAGATGAATGGAACCAAGTAGAAAATTTTACCACATAATTGATTCATGCAGCTGATTAATCCATGTAACCAATTCAAGTAGATTCTTTATCTACGTAGCCAATTTCCCATGTAGGTGACTTATCGATGTAGATGATTTTCACATTGGTGATTCCATGACGTAGCCAATTTACATAGGAAAATTATTCACATAGATGACTTACATAGATGAATACTTGATGTATCATTTATCCACATATCCAAATGCCTTATGTAGGTTATTTTCCATACTTTGGCAAATTTCATCAAAATTTTCCATAATTGCAGACTCAGAGAATTTAACAGCAGAAACATTTAAAAAGGAGATAAAACCTAATTAACACAGTTACAAAAAAAACAATCCGTAAAATATGAAGGGTATTTGGGATCATAAAAAACTAAAGTACATGAGATATGTTAGAACAACATTATTAGTCTAATAAGTGTGTGTTTTCAAGTGGTGAAGATGTTACCCTTTTATAAGTGAGGTAAAGGGTAGTTTTGGAGTAACCTTTGCATTTTCAACAATATAAGGTTTCTATTCAAGTTTCAAAGGCCAAAAATGGATAAAAAGTAGTTTTAAATGATTTTGGTCAAATCTCACCCCAACCACTCTTTTTAATACAACTTTGAGTGTTTTATGGCTTTTTGTTTTAACATTTTTTCTTTTACTCGTACTTTCTTTTACCTTGGTAAATTATTTTAAAATATTAGTAATTAATTTTAATGAAATAGATTAATATTTAAATTTTTAAATAATTGTATAATTTTAATTTTAAAATTGAAAATAATTTTATAAAATAAAAGTTATAATGTTGTGAAATGTTAATTTTAAAATAAATACACTTAATCGCATAAAAACGGTTTTTTGAGAAATAACATTTTTAAGATTTAAATATATATATAAGGTAAAATTATCTTGGATACTGATTATAATGAGATAAAATGAATTAATATTAAAAAAATAATGGATATTAGGCTTCCAAGTCAAGCCAAAACATAATCTTCCTTGAAAAATACTTGATTTAAATAAAAGACTGAAAATAGTTTTCATATTAAAGTAACATTTTAATTAGTTATAAAAAATGTTTTCCATGGGTTTTATAAGTTCAAAGAATATTTTTAAATGAATAATTAATATTAATATTTTATTATTTAAGAGTTTTTATAAATTTCTAGTTCATTATTATATAACAGTAAAGTTGTAAAAATTATAAGTTTCGTGAAAATCGTATTTTCGACTAAAAATTGTCATTTTCATAAAAAGATCAAAAAATTATAAGAATTAAATTTTGGTATGAGGAATTAAAAAAATAAATATTTATTTTTATTAATTTAAAATTCCAAAATTTATAAATTTAATTTTTGAATAAAATCATAAAATATAATGAAAAATCATTTTTATTGGAAAATGACATTTTCAAATATTAACTATTGTTATTATTATTTCATATCATTTACCAACTAAATTGGTGTTAACAAATTATTAATATCAAACATAATTTTTTGTTTCTTAAAATAGAATTGTGTATTGCATAAAATACATTTTTTAGAAAAATAATTTTTTAGACAATAAATTATCTTATTATCCATTTTATGTAAACTAATTGAATTTCATTCATATTAAAAGTAGTATTTATTTTCTATATATATATATATATAATTCATAAACTCGTTACTATTATTCATTCTTTCTAATCCAACAGATAGGTTTTTAACAGTTATAATTAAATATTTATATTTTATTTAAATATATCATATTTTTCATCTAAGTTTGGTGTTTTGTATGGAGAAATTTATCGAAGACATTGACTTATTTTATATCAAACACATTGAACTATTTAAAGGTAATAATATATTATAATTTAATGGTTTTATATTCTCCCCCTTTAAATAAATTGCATCCTTGTAATTTGACTTGTAAGATGAGAGTAATTTCTACAAAGAACTCATAATTAACCATACGCCACTATTATCATGGGTTTATTTAGGATTTGGAATGAGATTTATCTATATGAAAAATAATTATAAGTTCCTTATACAAAGATCTATCCTATCCCTAATTTCACATAGAATTCTAATAAGGGGTGTAGATATAGATCTGTAAGGAATAACTTCTCACAAACCCTAAAAATAATTAATATGATAATCATACCATTAGGGTTTTTTATTTATAACTAAATATATAGTAGTTAGTGAAAAATTAAATGAAATATAAAAATAGAAAATATATATTGAAAACTCAGTATTTGATTCATTAGTAGTAGTTGCATTGACTTTTCCCTATTCACATGGTTGTTGGTCACTATTTCCCTTGTTGTCCCTTGGGTTGGGACATTTAGTTGTATAATACACAAATCTCTTGCAATTGAAGAAATTAATTTTTTTAGCTTCTCTATTTTACTTACACTTGGGAGTCTAATGACCTTAAACTCCATGCTTATATCATTTACCCACCTCTTTAAGGAAATTCCCCCCATGCTTCTTCCCAGATTTTTGACATGTAGAAAATTAAATATTTTTTACTTCATAATATTGGTCACCAAAATTTATATGAGATTCCATCCTTCTATTATTTATTGTGTTTGGTATTTTAACTATGTAAATGTTTTTAATCAAAATTATTAATAGTCAGTTTTGAATAATCATAATATTTATTACCCCAACCCTTATCTCATTAGGTTGTTCATTGGGATAGTTTCTACATTATCCATGGATTCAATTGTTAACTTAGTTCCCTCAGGCTTCATCCATTACTAAAACCAAAGGAGTTAACATGGGTGATGACCATTATAAGATAATTATCATAAATGACCATTGGAAAATTTAATCTCAATATGTATCACTTTATAACACTATCATGTTAGCCTATAATTCTTACAACACAACTTGTATCAGACTCGGTTTAACCTATATCACTCTCAATGTAACATATATAATTATTGATTCAAACTAGGATACTTTGATTTGTATTATCTCATACTTGTTAACGTAATACTTAAAATAGAGATCCAAATTGCCATAAACTTTCTTGAAATATTATAAACCCAATAATCATTGAAATCTATGATCTCAAAATCTAACTTATATTTCCTCAAACAATATTAGTCATTCCTTCAATCATATAACCAAGTATGTATATAACCTAACCATATAATCTCAATAATAAACCTTTCCCAAAACCTATTTTAATCTCTAAGACATTAAACCACAATGAGATTATATATTCTTCTAAAATTAACACTATGTTTAACCCTAAAATTGAATTAAACACTAGTTCATAAGGTCACACACTAGTTAATTCATATCATAATCACAAAAATGTGATAAACTTTACTAAAAATGTTATGAATCAATTATTAATCTCAAGGTTACCAATATTATCTAACTTACTTCTTCAAAATAAAACCACCCTTCATTATCTCAATATCAAGTGTATATTAACCTAATAGTTATCCATACTTCAATCATGTGTTCTTTAATAGTTATCTCCAAAAATATAATGTTTCCATAAAATCATCTCACAAGGTTATTGATACTATTTAATATATTATTTCAAAACATTAATTCACAACTATTTAAGAAATATCTGTAGATATTTCGCGTAATCCTCAATAACATTTAGAATTTACCAAAATGTCATTGATAAATATCACTTCACTAATTAAAATAGCTAAGAGTATCAAGAAGTAATTTATATTATGATATCAACCTCATTACCATAGGTAACACTAGTAAACTAACATTTTCCATCAAAATAGGCATATAATAAAATTCTTAACTATTTATGTATGCTCTCTTATTTAGTTATAAGACATAGTGTTTTCTAGATACATACCTTTCTCAGCTTCATTTTTCTGATCCCATTTCAACCAAATACTAAAACAAAATTGGTTATTATAATATCCAAAATATTAATATGAAAATTTCAATCTAAATATGTCTCCCCATATGACACCTTTTTTAACATATGATACTGACCAACCTATGACTCTCTTGTTCAATCCTTAGTTATCCATGGTCATTACTTCTATTAGGTTATCTAACCAAGTTAGTTAACAGCATTATTAAATCCTTTATAATGGTTCATAAAGATAATGTTATTAACCAAGGAATATCCCCTAGAAGTGACTTTAAAGGTGTGTAGTCTTAGGCCGACTCATTATGCATCAGAGTGAACCAAACCTCTTTGAGGTGATTACTCCTAGGTGCATTTGTGCCACAACCGTATCCACTTTTTAGTATTCATACATGGATATTTTTCTAGAAAAAACCACATAATATATAATTCACCAAAACATCAATATGTTATTCCAATAATTAGACTTATTCCTATGGTTTTCACTAAAGTTATATTATCCCAATCCCTAAATAAAATGTACATTATTGCCTTAGCATTAAATCATATACTATTTCAAAGGTTTATCTATACCTTTGACATTATGATCAACCTTAACTTATCAATCCTTAAATTGTCCTCAAAAAACATTATAATCTTAACAGTTATCTAAAAATTTCTTTTAATATGAACTATGATGCCCTCGAACCACACTTCCAGATCAGTTTCCATAAACACATACTTTATATACTCACTTTGATGCCATCTATAAAAGCCTAGATATAACTATACTTAATTACGAAATCAAAAACAATTATTTCATCTCTTATATTCTGATGATCATTTTAGGTTTAGAAATTTAGAGAACTAGTAAAATCATAAACTAACAAAACCCATGTTCTTTTTATCAAGTGAAATTTTTTACACTGTATATGATACTGATTAATCCATAACGAATCTTCACTATCTATCATAAATTCTTCCACATGTGTTATCCTTCTAAATATGTCACATGTACTAATTTTCTTCATTACCTAGGTAAATGAAAACATAATAATGGGTTAGATAAAACACTCAGTAATGGAAAATATACAACTAAATAAATAATGGCAAAAATATTATGGTAAGATTGGGTAAACAATATGAAGTTATAATTAACCTAAAACTGAGAGCATGCGATATCTATGGAATTAAATGAAAACATGGATATCAATAATATTGATTTCATACTAATGGAATGAATAATTTCATACATCAAAAATGTAACACCCTAATATTTTTAAAAGAACTCTATGTTTTCTAGCATATAAGATACGCAACAACAAGCCTAAACAAACCATGAAATATTATTATTTAAATATGATCGTTATAACATAACCATTAAATTGGAGGGTATAAATAGGATTAAATGATTTATAAAATATATATAAACTTCCTACTCAATATAAATGTATTGATAAATTTTTAGTAAATAATCACTCAATTTTTAGTAAAGTCGTTTTATTCTTCAAAAAAATGTTTTCTTCAAAAAAATGGTCTGTATTTCTTTTTGTGAGAAAACATTACAATTAATTTTTGAAACTTTTAGAAATTATTTTTTATAAAAATAACATAAATTTTTGAATTCTTCATGTCCAAATTATCTTAGGATGATTTTTTTAGAATTTTCTAAAAAGTGTGATTTTTCAATGAATAGTTAAAAAAATACTGATTTTTATTGAAAATGGTATTTTTATTTCAAGGATGTATAGAGTTCCATTTTGTTATAAAATGATTTAAAAGTAAAATTAGTTCCCTTATTTTTATAATAATTCAATTAAGTTCATTTTAATCAATTTTATGTTTGATTTTGGTATAAAAACGTTTTTATACATAAAAGGCATTTTTCTGAAAAACTATTTTTATATGCGCAATGTATTTTTATAAATTAAAATAATAACTATTGGTGAATGATTTTAATAAAAAATTTATATTCTATATTAAATAAAAAAATTAAAATTCATTTAATATTTTTCTAATTATGAGATAAGAATAAACCAATTTTTATGTTTAAAAAGTGTATTTTTCTAAAAAACGGTTTTCATCATGTTTTGTGCGCTTATTTTTAAAATTAATTTCCTCTACTTATAGGTATAAAATTTGAAAAGAGAAATTATTCCATATTTAGAATCATGGGTTTCAAATTTTGTAAATAGTCCCCTTTTAGTTCTGGTTAATGTAAATACTAACCATGGTAAAATTTATCACCTCTATAAAGGGTAAATCTGGTTAATCTAGGTTAAAACTAAGTGATAAGGTCATAATTTTTCATCATAATTCTTATTAGAGTAATTTAATTATACCCTTATCACCTTAGGCTAAAAAATTATTTATTTAAAGGTCACTTTTCAATTAAAATTACCTATATGATATTTAAATCAAAGAAAGTTACAAAATGTCACTCTCTTCATTTTAAATATCTCTTATGTGTCCATATTGAGACAAAATAAAGTGGTGAAAGAATATTAATTATTATTTTGTTTATAATGAAATTATATTCATTATATTAATTTATTTATAATTTTTAGTGATTAAATAATTGCCTTAAATTCTTGTGCAACACTAATACAATATTTATTCAATTAACTAATAATAAAATAAATAGTATTAAAAATATTTAAAGTGATATAATTTTAATTATTTAATGTTTTCCATGAATTTTTTATATCTATATAACTTATTATGGAGGTTTTAAAGTATTATATTATAATTCATACTTATTCTTGATGTAGTTAAAGTTAAGTTAAATGAATAGTGTTAAAAATGACATTAATGTTATTTTTAATAAAATAATATTTTATTAAATTATTTAAAATTCATAAAAATATTATATTCATAAAAATGAATGGTGTGTGGTTTTAAAAATCAACCATGGTCCATTTATGTGTATTTTTATATTTTATAGTATCATTATTAACCCTTAAAATGTAGAAAATGTTAATATTACGGTAATTGTCAAAAGGGTTAGCAAGGGGTTAAAACTAAAAAATATGAGTCAAAACATACCCAAAGCTGGTAAAACAAATTATTAGATGAGAGTATTTAGTTTCATAATAATATTATCTTATAATATTATCAATTTTGATCCATTTTTACATCAAAATTAATTTATATTAATGTAATAGTTTAAGAAATTCCAAAAGTGCCCCTCCCCTCAATAATAAAAGGAAACCCCTATTTTCTCTAGTTTACACTAATTTGAGCCTTATATCTTTACCATACCCTTATAAAATTCCTTAAAAACATTCAATAGGTTTTGGTATTCCCAAAAGACCAACCCTACGATCCTTAAGAGGATATCTAAAGGAGTTCTTTCAAAGTGGTGGTAATCGCCTTAACCGAACACTTTCTTTTTAATTATTCTTTTGACCTCATATAAATCTGTTATATTATTCATAAAATAATAAAATTAGTATTATAAATATAATAAAATTTTGTTATGATTATAAAACCACATTTATTCACCCTCTTTCCATTAAATGGTCACTTGTGCGTACGTACGGCTTATCGTCACCACATACCGATACAATTCATTTCTTATCACTGTCATTTATATATGGGTATTTTGATGGTTTTAATGTTTATATATTATAATTATGACATAATTATACTTCTTTAATTATAATATCATATCAACTTTATTACCTTCCAAATTGTTGGAAAAAAATAACGTTGTTTTTGTGTACGTGTGGACTACCACCTCCACGAAGGGATGTGATTCATTTTTCATTTATATTTTACTTGAATGGTAATAAGGATGGATTTAATGAATATATATGATATACATTATTAAATAATTATTATTTAATGTTTATTTATTATTTAACTTTCTTTCATTCCATTCATTAAAAAACAAAAACAGTGTTCATGTCTACGTACGACTTACCGTCTCCATGAACGGTGTAATTAATTTTTTATCTCTATATTTTATGAATGACTCTAAACATGTATATAATGAATATATATTATATTTATATAATTATTAAAATTTTGAATATTATGTAACCATTCTCAAAATAAAATGACCAAAACTACCGAACCAAAAAATATATGAAAAATGAAGGAGATATCACCTAGAACAGTGATTTAAATATAAGATTTGTTAATAAACGGGTGATGAAAGGTTGTAAGTAAACAATATATAATATGATATATATTATTATTATTATATAATATATTTATAATAAATCTATATTAATTATACAATAGGTTTTAAAACATATGAATGAATTCAGACCTAAGGTTAGGGGTTTCTGTCTCACTTTTATTTCTGTGAGACACATATCATATTAACCACTTATTTATTTTATATGGTGTATATACTACCCATTAATGTATTTTTTGATTATTAATATTAAAATTATTAGGGTTTATATATCCATAAAAATTTATTTCTTTCATGGTACTTACGATTCAAATGATACCAAAGCGGCAAGGGTTTATGTTTCAATCCTATTTTAATCACGATTATTTATGGTTGAATTTTCATTAGAAGAAATTATATGATCCTTATCTTCTTAACACCATTAAATATTTATTATACTATAGTTATTTCTTAAGAATAAACTTTTTCCTTTCATTTACCTCTCTTTAAATACTCAAGATACCGAATGAACATTTTTAAGGAAAACCGACTATGTTTTACTATTCAGTCGGGAACCTTTTTCTTTCATATCCATGTTTTTTTAAATGTTTTCAAGAATGTTTTTATTATTATCCTATTATTTTTTAATAAATTTTTACCCATTCTTTACTTTTAAAAAAAATTAAAAATAATATTTTCTTTATTTTCCGAATGAGATACTTTTTGAATTTTTACCAAAAATGTAAAAGGAATGTTTTTTTAAATTATACGGCATGAACAGAATTTCTCACCATCATGACCACTAAATGTTTTGAATGTTCCTTTAAAATTTTCCAAGTTTATTTTCAAAGAATTTTTTTCCATAATATTTTGTAAACATTTGTATTTTAAAATTGATTTTCAAAATAGATAGGTTATTTTCCTCAAGAAATATTTCAGTGCTCTTTTAAAGTAATTTTCATATATGATAACATCCATTGAGGTTAATTATTATTTATTGTGTATATGATCTAATGATACCGTTATTACTATTTCTCTGTATGTTTAATGTTTATTTTCATGTGATGTTTATGAAACCCATTTATTTTCCATGGGTAATGCTATGATGAATGGATGGAATGTTTATGAAGCCTATTTTCTTTGCATGGGTAATGATGTAATGATATGATGAATGTTTTATGATCTTATGGAATACATAGGTATGGTTTTCATTATGTTTCAATGGTTATGTTATAACCAAGTATTGTGGTTGAATTATAACAAAGTACGATGGTTACATTATAAACCAAGGATGGTGGTTACCTTATAACCAAGGATGGGTGAGCCCAGAATTATACATCCCTCCAATTAATTGGGTAAAGGTTGATATCTCATGAGATAAAAAATACTGGAATGGGGAGTAAACCCAATTCAGTAATGGAATTTTTCCACTATGATAATCTTTAGAGTGAACCTTGAATACTATGATGTTTTGGGGAGTGGACCTATTTTACTATGATGGTCTTGGAAATGAGCCTTGACTACTAAGGAAATGATTTTATATGCTTATGTGTATGAAAAAATACCATGTTTTGTGATATTATTATGATCTCATAGATCATGTTCTTTGATTCCATTATGATTCATGTCTTATGAATTTACAATAATTATTTCATGACTTGGGATTATGATATATAATATGAAGGGTATATTTTTTAAATGTTAAACTCATATTATCATACCCTTAAGCTCATGTTATGATTATGTGATCATTTATATCTCCCTTTTTTACCAATATTGAGCATTTTAGATCACCCTTTTTTATGTTTCCTTTCCCCGGGTTATGAATAAAGTTTTTAGGGATGATATGTATATTAAGGGTTCTAGTTATAAATAAATTAATGGGATACTCTTATAAACTAATTGTTTATGAGTCCAAATTTACAATGATAAGAGACCTATATGATTATAGCTTGGATCGTAAGGATATGTAATGAATATTCATCTAAAAAGATGAAATATCTATGTATGAAAAACCTAGGTCATTATAGTTGGTATCAAAGTAAGGTTTAGTTAATATTTGAAAAAATAGGATAATAAAACAATAGTGATAACCCTAAGGATAATTCTAATTATAGGATAAAATCCTAAAGTTTTGGTAATGATCATAGATAACCTCAGTTAAACATAATTTTTCATATATTTAAAAGGATGTTTCATGATTTAGACATCCTATAAATTGTTTTTCATGATTCTTCACTATGGATATTGTTTCCCACACTGTTTTTTGGTTTTAGTCAATGGATGGAACGAGGAGGATTCTTGTTAACATTGATGGAAAATGGAATGATTGTCCTTATGAGAAAATAAATAAAATGAGAGATGGAATGTGAGACCTTGTTATTATTCCTAATTATTTATCATGATATATTATTAACAACTTGAACCTTAAACAATTCTCAAACTCACCAAAAAAGAGAAGAATAGAGTTCACTGAGAGCTTGATTGGTGGAGACTATAAAGGAAAGAAGAATCAGTTTACTAAATATCGAGAATGTGGAAAGAATCACTCAAGATAATGTATCAAATAAATGATAATATGCTTCCTATTTGGAAACAAATTTCATATATAAAGTAATTACCAAGGAAAATGAAGAGTTCAATGGAAGTAAATGAAGTTCATAATAATATACCACTTATAGTTCAATGTCTTGTGTGTTGGGAATATGGGAATTATCTAATCCAATGCCTAAATCCAAGGATTAAGTCCTATACCAAGGAAATACCTATGTTATGCCACTCTTTGAAGTGAAATGGTTGAATTATTTATGTATTAGGATTCAATAATTATGTTCTATAGGTATTTTTACCAATAGTATTTTGGTTATAAGAATCATGAAACATCTAACGATTATGGATAAATATATGTTTTTATGTAAGATTAACTTAAGAATTATGGATACCATCATGGGTATATGACGTTAAAATGATCGTAAGTTTAAAGTCTTAGAAACTCCTTTTGATGTTTTAAGTGATGCGATTTTAAGGTGATTAATGATATTTTAGGAGATATTTTATTAGGATAAGGTATATATAACCCTTAGGTTCAACATGAAGTATTATTTTAAGAAAAATTCTCTTTTATAAGCTTAAAGGTATTAAAAAACTTTAGGGTATATATGATCTTTGATGATTAAGGTTATTTTTAAGGATATACATCATATTTTTTAGGATGTTAAAATAATTATATTGATATAGTTTTATTACAAAATAGGATAACTTGTCATGCCTGGAAAGGTCGTGGGGATTAAACCCACAACTGAAGGGCGATAAGGGTAAAAATTTTACCACTAGCCTACATGATATCTTGGTTAGTAAAACATTTATTTTTTGAAATCATGTGACTAATAAAGATTAAGTTATTTTTGGGAATATATTATTTATCATAGAGATAAATATGGGATTGAAAAGTGATTTGATAATTAATGTTATTTTTAAAGTACACTATTTTGGGAACCTTATATGATTGAACATTGTTTGATTTTATTTAAGTAATAAATGTTGGATTATATTTTCTAATTATATATGATTTTATGGTGATTTAAGTTATTTATGGAAATTATTATCATATATTGGATATTATATGATTAGGGAATATACATTTTCCGTATGACACATTAAGAGTGGTTGGTGTTATTTAGAGATAAATTTTAAATTTATCATTGAATAATATGTTATAAAATCATTCTAATTGGTGGGTTTCAATATTATTCTATAATATTTTGAAGAATTTTAAGGGTAATTATTTATAAAATGATATAAGTTGAACTTTGGGTATTATTTTCGAAGCTTTGGTGGTTAAAATTATATGTATATATATGATGGTTTATTCATTCTGAGAATTATATTATGCTAACCATTTTGGTTTAATTTTATATTTAATTATAGGTGGAATAAATTAATATCCTTCTATGGATTATGAGGTTGATTTTAGTGATTTGGGCATAAAAATTCATCTTTAATACTCATAATTTGGAGAAAAAATGAGATTGTGGTGGAAATATATTAATGGGATAAATACAACTTGTCATGTAAGTATATTTCTTTTTTTTTAGAATAAAGGGTAAAGTAATTCCTGAAGTCTAGGAAAATGATCTTAAGATAAAAATATTGTCTTGTAACCTTCAATTCCAATTAATTTATGGTCTTTTAACCCATCATTAATTATTTGATTTTGTGGTTGTTAAATTTTTCATGACCATGTTATATATCACTTTCTATTAGTCCTTGGGAATTATTTTTCTCTTCCATGCCTGTATTTTCACTTCCCGTTGATTTTCTCCTATTTAGGAACATGGTTTTGCAGTATTCTTCATACTTCCCTTTCCCTCTTTTTAAGAGGAATTTTATTTAACCCTTTTTATAACGTGGGTTTTCAACAAAGGAATTTAAAAATATAAAAACCCTTAATTACTGAGCATAAGTTCAAATTGTGAGGATGTAGTTTATTAAATGGGGGTATAATGTACCACCTCAATATTTTTAAAATAAAACTATGTTTGATAACGTATAAGATACACAACACCAAGCCTAAATAAATCATGAAATATTATTATTTAAATATGATTATTTAACTTAGCTTTAAAATTTGAGGGTATGATTAGTATTAACTGATTTAGAAAATATATATAAATTTCCAACTCAATATAAATGTATTGATAAATTTTTATTAAATAATCACTCAATTTTTAGTAAAGTGGTTTTATTCTTTAAAAAAAGTTTTCTTCAAAAATATGTTTTTGTTGTTTTTTTATGACAAAATTTTATAATTCACATCTAAAACTTCTAGAAATTTTATTTTTTAAAATTAATATCATTTTTTAATTCATCAAGTCAAAATTAGTTTAAGATGAATTTTTGATAATTTTCAGAAAAGTGTGATTTTTCAATAAATTGTTAAAAAATAGTGATTTTTAGTAAAAATTATATTTTTATTTCAATAAATTATACAAGTCCATTTTGTTATAAAATGTTTTCAAATTAAAATTAGTTATATAATATTTTTAATAATACAATTAAATTTATTGGAATTAATTTTATGTTTTAATTTGGTATAAAAACATTTTTATACGTAAAAGGTTTTTTCTGAAAAAATTTTATTATGCGCTTAATGTATTTTATAAATTAAATTAATCACTATTGGTGAATTATTATAATAAAATTTATATATTATATGTTCAATAAAATAATTATCATTCATTTAATATTTTTATAAGCATGATACAAGAATAAACCAAGTTTTATCCATAAAAAGTGTGTTTTTCTAAAAAACGGTTTTCATGGCGTTTTGTATGCTTATTTTAAAAATTGGTTTCCACCACTTATAGGTATTGAATTTGAAAAAAAAATACATATTTGGAATCATAAGATTAAAATTTGGTAGATGGGACTCTTTTATTTCAAGTCAATGTAAATAGTAACTGTGGTAAAATTTATCACCTCAGTAAAGGGTAAATCGAGTTAATCTTGGTTAAAACTAAGTGATAAGATCATAATTTTTCATCATAATTATTATTATAGGAATTTAATTCTACCCTTATCATATTATTCTCAATATTTATTTGTTTAATGGAAACTTGTCCATGAAAATTACCTATATAAAATTTAAATCAAAGAAAGTATCAAAATTTCACTCTCTTGGTTTTAAATATCTCTTATGTGTTCACATAGAGAAAAAATCAAGTGGTGAATTAATATTAATTTTTATTTAATGAATAATCAAATTAAATTCATAATGTTAATTTATTTATAATTTTTAGTGATTAAATAATCACCTTAAATTCTTGTGCAATAGTAATAGAGTATTTATTCAATTAATAGAAAAATGAAATAAATGATTTTAAATATATTAAAAGTGATATAATTTGAATGATTTAATGTGTACCATGAATTTTATAGATCTATATGTCATATTATGGAGGTTTTAAAGAACTAAATTCAAATTTAATCTTTTTATTGATGTATTTAAAGTCAAATTAAATGAATAATGTTAAGAATAATATTAATGATATTTTATAATAAATAATATTTTATTAAATGACTTAAATTAATAAATATATTATATTTCTATAGAGTAATGGGATACTGTTTTAAACATCAACCATGGTCCATTTATGGGTATTTTTTTATTTTATAGTAACATTATTAACCCTTAAAGTGTAAAAAACTTTAATATTACGGTAATTGTCAAAAGGGTTAATATGTGGTTAAAACTAAAGGAAAAGGGAAAAACATACCCAAAACTTGTCCAAAATTTTATTTTATGAGAATATTTCAACTAATAATCATATTATATTACAATATTATCAATTTGGATCCATTTTGAGATAAAAATAATTTATATTGATTTGATATTCTAGAAAATTTCAAAAATGCCCCTCTCTGCAATTATAAAAAGAAACCCCTCTTTTATCTTATTTATGCCACCTTGAGCCTTATAGATCGACCATACCCTAAAAAATCCCTTATAAACTTCATTTTACACATTATATAGTTATTTTTCTTCCCAAAATATGAACCATAGGATCCTTAAGAGGATATCTAAAGGAGTTCTTTCAAAGGAGAGGTAATCACCTTAACCGATCACTTTCATTTTAATTCTTCTTTTACCTCCTATAAATATATTATATTATTCATAAAATAATAACTAAAGTTTCATAAATATATTGAAATTTTATTATTATTATGAATCCACCTTTATTCACCCCCTTTCCATCAAATAGGAAGTGAAAGTATCGCTCGTGTGTACGTACGGCTTATCGTCTCCACATAGTGATACAATTCATTTCTCATCAATATATTTTATGGATGGTTATTTTTATGGATTTAATGAATATATATTATAATTATTAAATAATTATAATTTATTAATGATAATATATTATCCACTTTATTACCTTCCAAACTGTTGGAAAATGATAATGTCGCTTGTGCGTATGTATGGACTACCACCTCCACAAAGCAATGTGATTTGTTTTTAATTTTAATTTTACTTGAATGGTAAGAAGTATGTATTTAATGTCTATATAATATATATATGATATAATAATTAATTTTTAAAGTGATTTATTATTTAACTTTATTTTATTTTATTCATTGAAAAATGAAAATAGTGTTTGTGCGTACATACAGCTTACTGTCTCCATGAACAATGCAATTCATTATTCTATCTCTATATTTTATGAATGAATATAAACATATATATAATAAATACATATTATATTTATATAATTATTAACATTTTTTATATGATGTAACCATGATCAAAATACAAGAACCAAAACTACTGAACCAAAACAAACATGAAAAACGAAGCATATATCACCCGGAAAAAAGATTTGAAAAAAAATATTTTTAATAAATGGGTGATGGAAGGTTATAAGTAAATCATATATGATATTAAATATATGATTATGGAACTTTAATATATTTATAATAAATATATATTTATTATATAGAAGGTTCCAATGTGTACGAAGGAAGTCGAACCTAAGATATGGGGTTTTCGTCTACCTTTTATTTCTGTGAGACACATGTCATATTAACCTTTTGTTTCTTTTATGTGGTGTATATAATAAAAATAAATTTATTTTGTTATTTTTATTATGAAAATTATGGGGATTTGAATATTCATATAAAGTTATTTCTTTCATGTTACTAATGATTCAAATGCTACCAAAATGGTAAGGGTTTATTTTTCAATCCTATTTTAATCAGGATTACTTGTGGTTGAATTTAAATTAGAGAAAATTGTATGATTATTATTTGATTAATGCTTTCAATTTGTATTCTTTTATAGTTATTTCTCAAAAATAAATTTTTTAATTTCATTTCCATCTTTTTAAATACTCAAGATACCAAACGAACATTTTTAAGGAAAATCAATTATGTTTTATTATTAGGTCAAAAACCTTTTTATTCCATAACCATGATTTTCTAAAATGTTTCCAATAATTTTTTTAATATTATCCTATGATAGTTTAAATAAATTTTTACCCATGATTTACTTTTTACAAAATGCTTTAAAATGAATCTTCTTATTGTTTTTCAAATGAGGTACTTTTTGAATTTTTACCAAAAATGTTAAAGGAATGTTTTCTTTTAAATTATATGGCATGAATAGAATTTCATGCCATCATTACTATTCAATGTTTTGAATATTTCTTTAAAATTTTCTATATTTTTCTTAAAGAAATTTTTTTCCATGACATTTTGGAAATATTTATATTTTAAAATTGGTTTTCAAAATGGAAAGTTTAATTTTCCTCAAGAAATATTTCAATGATATTTTAAAGGAACTATCATATATGATAACATAATTTGATGATAATTATGATTTACTAGTAATATGATATAATGATAACATTATTATTATTCCTCTCTATGGTTAATTTTTATGTTTATGGGATACTTATGAAACCAATTTATTTTTCATTGGGTTGTGCTATGATGAATGGATAAAATTTTTATGAAATCCATTTTTCACAGGTTATGATGTGATGATATGATGAATGTTTTATAATCTTGTGGCACACAAATGTATGGTTTTCATTATTTGGTGTTGGATATGTTATAAGTAAGGATGTTTGTTACGTTATAACCAAGGACAGTGGTTATTTTATAAACCATGGAGGGTGGTTACGTTATAACCAAGGATGGGTGGGCCTGAAATTATACAGTCCTCAATGAATTTGGTAAAGATTGATATCTAATGAGATAAATAGTACTATAATGGGGATTGACCCCATTTTAGTAAGGGACTTTATATTCTATGATAGTCTTGGGAGTGAACCTCCGTTACTATGATAGTTTGGGGAGTGAACCCATTACATTATGATAGTCTTGGAAATAAGCTTTGACTATTAATAAAATTATTTTCTATTCTACGTGTGTGCCACAATTCCATATTTTATTCCAATGTTATACTCTCATGGATCATGTTATTTTATTCCTTTGTGATTCATGTCTTATGAATTTCCAAGATTCATGCCATGACTCAGGATTATGATCTATGATATGTATGGTATGGTTTTCAAATGTTAATCTCATGTTCACATACCCTTATGCTCATGTTATGCTTATGTGATCATTAATATCTCCCCTTTTCACCTTCAATGAACATTTGAGTTCACCATTTTTTTATATTTTAATTCCAAAGGTTATGAAGAAAGGTTTTAGGAATGATATGACTAAGAAGGGTGCTAGTTTTGAAGAACTTAATGGGAGACTCTAAGAACCAGTTTTTTACGAGTCTGTGTTTCCAATGATACTAGACCTATAATATTCTATCATGGATAATAATGATATGTAATGAATATTCATCTAAAAAGATGAAATATCTATGTATTAAAAACAAGGTTCGTTATAAAAAATCTTTTATCAAGGCCTTATTCCATGACATTTAATTTTCATCGATACCGAAACCAATACTACTGGGGAGAAAACTGTATCAATATCAACTTGAATAAATTAACATGATTTGTATAGTAAGTCCAATGAAATAAAAAAGAGTGTGATAAAAATATATTCCTGGATAGTGAATACACCATACAAATAAAACATGCACTACTACAAAATAGGCCTTTCAAATGCTAAAAATGGCTTTTATCGGCGCCAGAGAAGCACTGACTACTAGGTCGATATTAAAATCCTTATATTTTATCAGCACTAAAAAAGCATAGATAAAGGTTTATATTTTAGTATGTTGCAACAACACACTACAACACTAGTGCAGTGTGTTGTAACAACACACCATGACACCAAAAACACCATAAAATCAGAAAAATCAAGTACGAATACAAATTTTAAATGAAATAAAGTTTACAGCACAAATACAAGAAAAAAATTATTTTATATACATTTCAAACATTGTTTTATACAATTACATAAGTATAAATTATTACATACATTAAATAACAGAAGTCTTCCTTTGTCTTTTGATCCTAACCCCTTATCGAGCAAAAAATGCACCTATGTAAGAAAAAAATTATTATGTTAGTAATAATATAAAGAAATAAATTAACAAAAAGTGTTAATTTTAAACTAAACTTTGAGTCATACCAATAACACTGTGTATCAAATTGAGTTGCGGTTGATTCTTTCATGTCACACCATTTCTTGTTCGTCTTCAAAAATTATCTCTATGAAAAATAACTAAATAAGTATAAGATAAAAATTATAAGGAAATTAATTAAATAACAGCATATTGAATGATGAGAAAACAATATTGGATCATTTTCTAAGTTTTGGTGATGTGATGAATGTTTTAAACTAAAATGACACTTATATATTGAAAATATGCACTTTGAGTCATACCAGTCACATCATGCATCATATTGAGGTGTAGATTAAAAGGTTGGGGTCGAAGCCTCAATTTATTATTTAAAGAAAATACGTATTTAAACTAGGTAGAGGGTGACCCATTACATAACCCGAAGGCCCAAGGCAAATTTGCTTGAATACAAGCCTTGAAAGCCCATTTTTTTCCCAAAGGTCGATGAACAGTACTGTTATAGTACCTGCGTTGCTACAGTACTCGCTATATTACCGTATCCGCAACAGTTCCTGCTATAGTCCCTCCACTACTACAGTGTCACCGCTACTACAGTTCTGCCGCTGCAACAGTACTACTACAGTACCCGGAAATTTTCCCCTACCCAAATTTGATCCTGGGTCTTTTGGATGCCAAGAAGTAGCATGTACCACTAGGGTACAGGCTCGTTGGCCAAACGTGTTGTTGGGTAACGAGGTATTGGGGTGGCCTCCCCACCTATGCGATTTACATCCCCAGTGAGGCCCAAGGTGGCCAACCCTTGGGCTTAGGTCAGTTCCCAACATGGTAGAGGGGCCCACGAGAGGTTTCTTAGCATATAGTGTGTGTTGCCATGTGAAGACACGAACCTGGAACCTCGGGGTTAGGACGCCACCGCCTTTAACCAACTCACTTATGCCCCATGGGATATTGAGGTATATATGATTATTAAACATCTCAAATGATTTATGGATCATTTTTCTTAAGTATAAAAATAATCTGAATGTGTTATCTCAGTTTTGAGTACGTCATTTGCCTTTTTTAATAAAATGTAATTTTAAACTGGAAAAACACACATTGACTCATAGTGGTCACATCATGTGTCAGTTTGATGTGATACCTATTCTTACACATCACAAATTACTTATTAATATTTTTCCTAAATTTTCAAGATAATATGAGTGTGTTTTCTTAGTTTTTAGTGAGTGACATTTTTTGAACTAAAATGTTGATTTTAAATTGATAACGGACACATTGAGTCACATCAGGAACATCGTGTATTAGATTGATGTGTGCATGATTCCATTAAAATGACTTATAGATCATTTTACTAAATTATCAAAATGATAAAAATGTGGTTGCTCAGTTTTGAGTAGGCCATTTGTCCTTTTTACTAAAATTGATGTCAATTTTAAATAAAAAGATGCACTTAGAGTCATACTGGTCACACCATCCATCAGATTGAGGTGTGGATAATTAATACACATCACAAATGAATTATAGATCATTTTCAAAAATTATAAAAAACAACTGAAATATGTTTTCTTAATTTTGAGTAGGTTAGTTGTCCTTTTTTCTAAAATTAATGTCAATTTTAAATAAAAAGACACAGTTGGAGTCATATCATTCACACTGTGCACCAAATTTAGGTGAGGCTAATTCTGACACATAACAAATGGATTATGGATCATTTTTAGAAATTATAAAAATAATCCAAATGTGTTTACTTGGTTTTGAGTATGTCACTTTTCTTTTTTACTAAAATGTCATTTTAAACTAGAAACATGCACTTTGACTAATACTGATCACATTGTGTATCGGTTTGATATAATACTAATTCCTATATGTCAAAAATGACTTATGAATTGATTTCTTAAATAATAAAGAGAATCTAAGCTTGTTTTCTCAGTTTTCAATGAGTGAAAGTTTTTGAACTAAACTGTTGATTATAAACTGATAACGAACACATTGAGTCATATGAGGCATATTGTGTATAGGATTAAGGTTAAGTTGATTCCTACATGTCACAAATGACTTATGTATAGTTTTCCTGAATTATCAAAACAATCTAAACATTTTTTTTCTTGGTTTTTAGTAGTCATTTGTCTTTTTTACTAAAATTGATGTCAATTTTAAATAAAAATATGCACTTAGACTCATACCGGTCACACCGGGTGTCGGATTTAAGTGAGGATGATTTCTATACATCTCAAGTGACTTATGGATTGGTTTCCTAAATTATCAAAACAATCTGAATGTGTTTCCTCAATTTTGATTATGTCACTTGTTTTTTTAACTAAAATGTCGTTTTAAACTGAAAACATGCACTTTGACTCATACCCATCACATCGTGTATCAGTTTGATTTGAGAATTATTCCTACACATCAAAAATGACAAAAGAATTGATGTTAAAAATTATCAATAAAGTATGAGTGTGTTTTCTTAGTATTCAATGAGTGACATTTTTTAACTAAATTTTCAATTTTAAAGTGATAACAGACACATTGAGTCATAGCGGTCACACCGTGCATCAAATTGAGGTGAGGATGATTCATATACATCCAAAATGACTTATGGATTGTTTCCTTAAATTATAAAAATAATAAAAATATGTTTAATTGATTTTAAGTATGTCAGTTTTCCTTTTTACTAAAATTAATGCCAATTTTAAATTAAAAAAAATCACTTTGAGTCATACCGGTCACACCGTGTGTCGGATTGAGGTGCAGCTGATTCCTACACGTCCCAAAGTCTTATAAATATCCTAACTACCAATGTTAACAAATTTATATTGTCTTTATATATCGAACTACTAACATTTTATATTGAATCAATGTTCTTAGCGGAAAAATTTTTCTCGTTGTTGAAAGTCATAAGAGCAGAGGAAGATCATATACCCATTATATCATGAGAAGTCACCACAATGGGAACATGAGCTTCCTATACTCTTATGGATTTCAAAAATGAAAAATTTTGTTTGTATAATAACATCAAATCAATATGTAGTGTTGGAATTTTGATAAAGAAAAGCAATGAAAATGGAAAACGTGGAAACATTGGAAGAAAGAATCATTTTATCTCTTTTGTGGCTTGTTGCAAATAGTTTAAATCATGACTTACCAAAATATATTTGAAAAAAAACTAAATAAGTATTGGATTAAAATAATAAGGAAATTAACTTACAAATAATAGATAAAATGATGATAAAATTAATTAAATAAGTAGTGGTAATTCACCTTTTCTTGATGGTTATATGCATTCTTGACACATTTTCTTGTTTTCATTATCTCAATTACAGGCTCGAAGTCCAATCTCTCACGAGCATGAGCAGCTTCGAACAACCCACCCTAACTCAAAAAAAATAATCCACCTGTATAAGAAAACAATTATTGTATGAGTAATCCTAAAAAGAAATAAATTAAATGTAAATATGAAACAATACATTAATTATGTTTATAATTATTTTACTATGAAAACATTGTTGATCTCAGGGATATGTTGATGATAAAGAAATAATGATGATAAAAAAATGAAAATACATCTCACCAAACAATCAATCAATGAGTAAGTAGGATGAGGAGAAAATAATATACCTTGGATTTAAGCTTTGAATCATCTAAGAGAAAGTAAATATATCCTATTGGGTTCATAAAATATTAATTGTATGCAATAAATAAATAAATACACATAAGATATTAATTATCAAAGGTGAAAGTTATAGATAATTCTAATAAGGGAAACTCAAAATTTTATTGTTTCAAATAATTTCATTATACATTTAAGAAAATGGGTAATTGAATTTAAGAAAATAATTACGCCACTATGGTAGGTGTTATCCTCTAAATTCATCCAATGGTGAAAGTTATAAATAATTATCATCCTCTTCTGCTCATCTTTTTAATAGTTATCATTGCATTTTTTTTATTTCGCACTTATCCTCCATCTCTTGTGGACATGTACCTATGTTGCTTGAAATACTCAAAGTAGTAGTCATCCATATGGTGACTACTACTAAGAGTAGCAAAAGAAACATAAAAAAGATGGGGGATGAGTCCCAAGCAACAAATTGCAATAATAACTTTTTGGGAGATGAAATTGATGAGGATGATATTTGTACTCCATTGTGTTATCTAAAAGGGGTAATGCCTCTCATTTGTGAGAATTGCATGGATGTTAATCAAATATCCCAAAGGGTGGAACCAAAACAAAATGTTAAAGAATGATCTATTTTTAGATGGATTAAAGTAAAACATACATAGTGTTTATTAGATGTGTGATGAAATAAATGAAGAGATTTTTAAGAAGTATTAATGAGTGGGTTATCATTTCAAATATGGCTATATTTTTAAAAAGGTATATAAAACTACACAAACTATTTTTTGATCCGGGGTCGGTAAAAATTTATGATAACTATGATTGAAAGAGAAAATTGATTTGTGGTAGTGAAAAATTCATTAAATTAGATAATGAGACAATTAAATACATAGTTAAAAAGGGTGGGTTGAGATGCTTTTATGATGATATAATAAAATTGATATATATTTTTTACTAATTATAATGGGGATATTGTTAAATATTAAAATAATGATGAAACATCAGAGAAAATTAATGTTGAATTGAGTAACATAGGGGGCATAACATGGGGATAAGGTACATTCACAATAAGATCTTGATGGTGAGGAAAATAAAGAGGGATTATAAACTACAAGAAATACAAGAAAGGATGAAATCAATGAATAAAATTTCATTAGTGATCAGATAGTTTCAGTGAAAATTTGAAGGAGTAAGACTACAAAAAACCTCATTTTTTCCCAAATAGAGACTAAATAATTTGGAGAGGCTGATAAGGATGATAATTGGATCAAATCTATGCATTGGGAGCTTGATCTGAATAAGAATAGTGTGACATGGAAAAAATTTCCAAGGCTAGAAGATAGAAATGTTATTAGAACCAAGTGGGTGTTCATTAATAAACTCATTGACTATGTAAAAGTGGCTCAAAATAAATATGAGATTGTGTGCAAGAGAAACTCCAAGATCAAAGGAATTTATATTTATGATAAATTTACTCCTTCAACCCAGTTGAAAACTATTTGAATTTTTTTTACTATTTTAGTGAAAATGTAGTTAAAAGTATACCAAATGGATGTCAAATCTATATTCCTCAATGGAGTTCTTAAGGTGGGGAGTATACATTGAGAAACTATATGGGTATATTATGGATAAAAATGATAGAAAGGTGTGCTAGTTAAAAAATTACTTATATATGATAAAGAAATCACTGAGGACCAGATATTTAAGGTTGGATCAATACCTAAGAAAACTTGGTTTTTTTTGAGGTAAAGTTGATCATAGCCTCTACATCAAGAAGAAGAATGATAAAAGGATGTTGGTACTCATATATGTCAAAAACATGATATTTGAGGATTAGAAAAAGCACAATACAACTTTTTTGGATCATATGAAGTATGATATCGAGATATCTATGATTGGTGAAACATTTTACTTGGTTTATTGGAAAATCAAGGAAATAATAACACATTAATTTCTTAATCAAAATATTAAAAATAGGTTCCCAAGTGATTTTCAATGGAATATTCCAAACCAATGACAACACTGACCATTGTATGGATGATTTTTTCAAAATTTGATGATTGCAAAGATGTAGATGTTAAGGAATATAGGTTTTGGGAGCCTATTATACCTCACAAAAACATGACCCAACATTGGGTTTGATATATTTCAAGTTGCATAGTGCCAATGTTACCCCAAGGAGAGCCACATGCTATCGGGGAAGACGATACTTCAATATATCTAAAACACAATGAATTTTGGATTTTTTTTATAATAGGATAGTATAACTAGAGTTTTTGGAATACACGGATGTGGGATGATAAAGTACAGTGGATAACCGAGGGAAATAAGAGATATCAAAAAACATGGATTTCATTCGAGCCTTTGTTTCATTTGACCCTTTAATCACTCATTCCTTATATTCGAGCCTTGGAATAATTAGAGCCTTGATTCTATCCTAGATTCAATCTTGGATTCGACAATGAGGAGTATCGGTAGTAGGTGTCTTCTGTGGAGAGCTTCGAATATCGTGAACTAGTTTGCGGTGGTTATGGTTCTTAAAATAGATCAGGACACTTTTATCATTGCTTCCAAAAAAGCGCTGATAAAGATACCTTTTATCAGCACTAAGTTAATAAATGCTAATAAAATGAATCTTTATTGGCACTTTTTTAGTGTTAATAAAGATATAGATTTATTGGTGCTAAAAACGCTGATAAATACTTATAATAATTTTTTTTAAATAATTTTTTAAAAAATATATACAATTATTATATATAATTGTAATACTTGTAATAATACTTTTTATAAAATAATAATTTTATAATTATTTAAATATATAATTATTTATTTACAATTATATAAATACTTTTTAAAAAAATAATATTTATATCATTATATATATTTATATAATTATATATATATTAAATAAATATATATAAATATAAATATAATAAATATGTTCATTATTTAAATAAATTTATTATAATTTTACAATTATTTAAATATATATAATTATTTATTTATAATTATATAAATACTTTTTAAGCTAATATTATTTATTTATTTATAATTATAAACGTATAAAAATAGTAAGTATAAATGTATAAATATATTTATTTATAAATATTTTTTAGAAAATATATTTTTAACATTATTAATGAATATTTAATCTTAAGAGCATGCATGTAAAAAATAAGTGAAATTGAATAATTAAAAATGAGTACACTTTAACAATATTAAAAAATTGGATAATTTTGATTAATTAAATGTAAATTTTTAAAAAATTGATATATATAGAAATAAAGATAAATATGTATTGAAAATATTAAAACATAGTAAATAAATATATATATATAAAATAAATAATATAAATTGATTAAATTCCCAGAAAAATATTGTTTTGTGTGCATATGTATATAAAATGAATTAATCGCATATTTGAAATCAATACAATATGTTTGATCTATGTTAAATTGAAAAATCAAACGACATTCAATTATGTCCATTACTTGATCCAATTAGTCGGTATTTTTAATTCATATTAATTTTTAATTATAAACCATTATTCACAAAATATATTACTATTTAATGTAAAGCATAAATATTTTGTATTATATAAATCATATTTATATACATTAATATATTTATATATATACTATTTGTGAACATTATCAATAATTATTTAATTAATAAAATGTTTAATATTTTTTTCAATTTACTTATTTTTATTTTTTATTTTTTTATTTTTCATTTTACATATATCTATATATTTAATATATAATTTTTATAATTTTTATATAGTATAATCAATTTATTCATTTTTATACATAATTATTTTAAAAAAATCATTTTTATTTTTTATTTATTTTATTATTTTATTTTATTTGGACTTTTATCAGTGATAAAAAATCACTGATAAAGGATTCCTTTATGGGCATTAAAAATAAAGCACTGATAAAGGTTACCCTATATCAATGCTAAAAATAAAGCACTGATAAAGGGCACCCTTTATCAGCGCTAAAAAATGCACTAATAAAAGGTGTATTTTATCAGTGTTGATAAAGGGTCCCTTTTATTAACGTTGATAAAATATGCCCTTCATCAACACTTATTTTAGCACTGATAAAGGTAATCTTTATCAGTGCTTTTTTTCTAGTGTTGATAAAGGCCAGTACTGTTAAAGCCTTTTTTTGTAGTAGTGATGGTGCATAACATGTAACATGTCTCAAAGAATCAGGATTGAGACCAGCAAAAATATGGAGGCTTGAGTAACACTTTGATCAAAACCCTTGAAATATAAGGCTTGAAATTAAACTTAAAATACCATGATTAAAAGATAATTCATGATATTATATCTCAAATAGTCATTATACACACCATATAAATTAAATTAGGTTCATAATAATAAATATTTCTCTAAGAGAGGAATTTGAGATGAAAACCCTTACTACCTTTGGAACATTAGAACCAAAATCCCATGAGAAAGTAAAAATTAAATAGTATATTGAATATAATGAAATATAAGATAATCATGGTATAAATATTATAATGTGGTGGTAATTACACCATATAAAAGCAAACATAGTGTATAACATAAACATGTCTCAATAAAAGGAAATTGAGACTGAAACCCTTACCTCTTATCCTGAATTACATAAACGTACATTAACCTCCTATATCACAAACATAGATATATTAATCACTTAACTAATAACCTTTCTCAAATCAATTTTCATTTATACTCTTATAAATATCCATTCTCTAAATAAATCCTACTGATTTTCCACATCATGTGTTTATCGTTTTTAACAGTTGTACTAGTTTCTTAATAATAGCGTATGTATTCATTTTTCTTAAAATTTTAATCATTACTATTTTATTAAGTATTATTCTAGGTATGTTTTATAATTATTTAAAACGATCCAAATTCCTTTCATGGTCGTTTTAGTCTTTATCGTTGAAGATGAAATTGATAACAAGCATATTTTGGTGATTCTTGATTTTTGAAGGGTTTTTTTCTAAATTAATGAATTTAATATTGATATAATATATCTAGAATAAAAAATAAAAAATTATTTATATATTTATATCATATTTTACCAGTAAACAAGTTCTTATATTCATCCATGACTTAAATGTATAATATTGTCCAAGTTGGTGGTTAAACCGACACAAACATGAACCTACCATGATTAATGGATGATTATGAGATGGTTTGATTGTAATATCATTATAACAGAAGCATAATGACCTTATTTAGTATTTATTAGTGTGATATATCATAATTTAAAAGAACTATAAAGATAATATAATTTATATAAAGTCATTACTTAGAAAAAAAGATATCATCTTCCTCTTAGTTCGCTCGTTTTAAACGATTAAATTAATGATGATCATTTATTGATCATATCATTAATAGATTCTATAATTTTTCATAAAAACCCTTAATGATATCATAAACATCATATTTATACTTTAATTTCATCCTTAGATCTAGCCTTATAAGGTGGTGAAGGAAAATGATGCATGTTATGTCGTGGAGGCAGTAGCCCGAACAATGCATGAATGATGGTTTTGTTTTTTTAATGGATGGAGTATATGAATAAATAATAATAATCAAATTAATATAGTAACATTAAATTATATAAATTATACTAATTCCATTATATTAGTGTGACTATAATAAATTTTAAATAAGATAATTAATAATAAAATTTAAGTAATGGATAATACCCACATCAGGGACTTGAATTTTAATTAGAAGTCTCCTTGAAATTGAAAGGATTAAGATAACTATGAGTGTTTAGCGGCTTATGATCATTGTATACGGTTGTAGGGATGGTTAAATATCAAATTTTAAGGGAATGTGTTCCTTGAAGTGGTGGATATATTACCCTTTTACAAGTGAAGAAAATGGTAGTTTTGAGAGTAACCCTTACATTTTCAATAATTTAAGGTTACTATTCAATTGTAAAAGGACACAAAATGGACAAAAGAGGAGAAAAAAATGAGTGTAGTTCAAAAATAACCTCAACCACTCCTTTTTAGACAATTTTGAGTGTTTTATGTCTTTTTTGTTTTAACATTTTTCCTTTTACTCAAACTTACTTTTACCTTGGTAATTAATTTTTAAAACTTAGTAATTAATTTTAATGAAAAATATTGAGATTATCCTTTTTCCAATTTTATATTTATAATTTAAAATTTTAAAATCATTTTATCAAATAAAATTTCTAATGTTGTGAAAAGTTAATTTTTAAAATAAATACACTTAATCACGTAAAAATGGTTTTTAGTGAAATTATATTGGATATTGATTATAATAACATAAATTTAATTATTATAAAAAAATAAATAATATGAGGCTTCCAATTCAAGCCAAAACTGAATCTCTCTTGAAAAAATATTAATTAAAAGAAAATACTGAAAATAGGTTTTCTATTAAAGTAACATTTTAATTAGTTATGAAGAATGTTTATCATAGGTTTTATAAGTTCAAAGAATATTTTAAACTGAATAATTTTATTCCTAGAATTCATATTCAATTACTTAAGATGTTAATAAATTTCTAGGCCATTATTTTATAATGGTAAAGTTGTGAAATTTATAAGTTTCCTAAAAATCATATTTTTTGACTAAAAATATTCCTCTTCAAAAAAAGTTAAAAAATTAATACTAAGTAAATTTTGATATAAGGAATTCAAAAATGAAGCTAATTTTTATTAATTTCAAATTAAAAAACTTATTAATTTAATTTTTGAATAAAATCATAAAATATAATGAAAAACTAATTTTATTAGAAAATGACATTTTCAAACAATAACTAAAATTATTCTTATTTCATATCATTTACCAATTAAATTAGTGTTAAAAAATTATTAATATCAAACATAATTTATGATTTATCATATATTTCTTGAAATAAAAATGTGTCTCTCATAAAAGACAATTTTTTAGAATAATACCTTTCTAAATAATAAATTATCTTATTATCCATTTTAGGTAAACTAATTGAATTTCATTCATATTAAAATTAAACTTTATTTTCTATGTATATATAATTCATAAATTAGTTACTTTTATTCATTACTATTAATTCAACCACTAGGTTTTTAACTATCATACTTAAATATTTATATTTTCTCAAAATATATGGTGATTTAATTCAAGTTCAGTATTGCATGTGGAGGAAGCAATCAAACACATTTACTTATTTAAAGGTAATAATATATTATAATTTTAGGGTGTTACATATAGGATTTTTAAGAATAAATAAACATGAAAAAGATTGGTAAGAACATATACCTATTTCTAGGTATCCTCCTTTGAAAATCACCTCAAGGATTCTTGGATTTTTCTTTTTGGAATACAAGTACCTCAAGGATATAGATGATGATTTTGGTAGAGTATTTGGGTAGATATTGGTTGAGATAAAAGGCACTATTGGTTTGGAGAAGGGAGGACAGTTGGTGCCCTTTTATAATTAAGGGGAGTGACACACTTGTAATTCTTAAGAATATTAAAATATAATAAATTTAATATCATGGGAAAGTGGCTCCAAATTTAATCAAATTATTATTCCAAATACGAAAACCATGTTATCATATGTAATTTCTATAAGTGTTATAATTTATTTTAAAATAAGTGCACAAAACACAGTGAAAATTATTTTTATAAAAATACATTTTTAATCATAAAACTGAATTTAATCCAATTTATTGCCTATTAAAAACCATTAGATGGATTTTAATATATTTTATTGAATATATTATCTACACATTTTATTAAAATAATTCATTAATACTATTTAATTTAATTTATTAAGATAAAATACATTGTGCTCAATAAAAATATTTTTCTGAAAAATATCTTTTTTACCTTTAAATGTTTCTATCTTCATTTCTTACCAATTGATAGTCAATATATGAATGATTGTTCATTTTTTTCACATTCAATACGTAACGACCCAGTGTTTTATCAATGTAATTCCCTTATTATAATTATTCCTTATAGTATAATCAGATAAAAATACTTATAGAATACAATACAAACCTTATAAATAAAGAATGAGTGAAATAAAAGGTATCTCTATAAATTAAGGAATATATACCGATGAAATAGTAACTTGACCTTTGGAATAGTAATGTGACCCTTATGAATAGTAAACTGGACAATGTAATAGTAACCTCACCAATAAGAGTATAGATAAAATTTATCTATCTTATAAGTGTTAATATGATATAATTATTTCATGGTATAAATAAATAAATATTTTAAAAATTATTGATTAAGTGTTGGTATTTTTATAAGTTATGTGTATTTAATTAAAAATTTATGATTAATTTAATAATTCAAAAGAAATTTTATTTTCATAAAATTTATTCATGAATAATTATTTTTATTACTTATTATTATAAGATAATTTTTAGAGACCTTAATTAATTTTTCAAAGTGTTAGAAAAGCAGTTTTAATTTTAAAATTTGTATTTTTCAAGTAAATTATTATTTTAATTAAAAATTAAATTTCTAATATTCATAAAATTATTTTCATAAAATGGAGTTTATTTTTTGATTATATACATCAAAAAATGGTTAGGGTGAATTTTTGGTATTTTTCTAAAATACTTGAATTTTTGTGAATAGAAAAATATGATAATTTACGATAAATGCTAAAACCTAAATTTCTGCATCATGCTTGAGTCTTGGATGATGTAAATGGAAATTGGTTCAAAATCACATGATCTAATTACTGTTTTTAGTCTCAATAATCAGTACTATTTCTTGTCTTGAGCAAAATAAAAAACTAATAAATTAAATATTGAGAAAACTCTCCTCTCCTCCACTATAAAAGCCACCCCTTGCCACCTCTTCTCTTCACTCCTCTCAAGCCTTGTTCCCAATTCAAATTCTTTTAAAATATCATCCTAAGACCCTATCCCACATCCAAAATCCATTTTTATATTTAAAATATCATATCTTCTCCCCTAAATAGGTTCTCAAGAAAGATATATTCAAGAGGTAAATTCCTCTTTTCATTTCTTTTATTTTCTATCAAGTTTCTTTCTTTCTTTTTATTTCCTCACCTCCTTTCATATGAATGTTATGATAACTCTAGTACCTTAAATGTACTAGAATTTTTTTATGATAATATAATAATTCATCATCATCTCTCTTTTCCCCTCCCTTTGTACTAGAAATGAAAACACTATCCAAGATGTGTTAATTTATCACATTCAAGGACGACGGGTTTTCAATTTCTTTTACCATCTTCAATTCTAGTCATGAAACCATTTTAATGGTTGAACAAGACTATAATATATGTATTATTTCTTATTTAATGTTCTTGAATCTTTTTTTATACATGATATTAATTTATAAATCAAAATGTGTTCGATGTGATCAAAAAATGCCAATTAACCAAAACGTTTATCGTTTACGTTTTATATAATGATTCATCTTCACTACAAATAACCAAATGCATTTATAACCATGTAATCTACTGTATTTTCACTAATAAAATAAAACATCAATTCTAGAAAACTATTCTCATCTTACATATTTATCCTTACATGTATATAAGTAAACCAATCATGAAAACCAAGGAAACAAACGCTATCAAACAATGAAATTGAACCTCTTAACCCATCGAAAAAGGTCATGAATGAACTTAATAAGGTTATAATAAATAAATTAAATGAATAAGGGGTTCTGGAAATACTAATTAATGAATTCAATTTGGTTATCCAATACATTAAGATAAAGTGAAGGACATAATCGGACTTAAGGTAAGGGATTCTACCCAAACCTCTATTATTCTTTTGGGTTGTTCTATCTTTCTTTTTACCCAAAAAAGTTATCTATTATTTTTATTTAGATATTATAAATTATTTTTAAATTCTCCAAACTCATTTATCAAGGTCCATTCATCATTCTCTTTTGGGTATATACATGTTTTTAAATGATTCTCTCCTCAATTCTTCCCGATAAGCAAGCCCGTTTTAAGGGAACTTCTTGAATTCTTACCCAATTCAAAGTGCACTCTATAATTGTTTTTAAGAAACCATTGTTTTTATAAAATTATACTTTTTATTATTAAAATATTATGGGTTCCCTATTTTTTTATATAAAATATTATTCTCTTTTCAATTTTAATTTCTCTTTAATATTTTCACTAAAACTACACTAAAATATTTTAATGATTAAATTTCTTAAAAAATATTATTACATGTTGTCACTTATGTTTGAAATAAATTACCATTATATATGACTAGTTTACCTTATTAATTTACATATATTTTATAATTCATTTCTTTCATGGACACTTGTATGATACGCCCATTTATTATGCTTTATGACATGATTATGATACCCATTTCTTTCCATGGGTACCCTTATGTTTATGTATGATTGATTATTTATGATTCTATATGTGTAAAGTATATTCATTAACATGTTATGATGGGTTCACCCATATATTTCTCCAATTCATTAGGTAAATTTTAGTCTCAAGAGACATTATGTGCAACAGTCTTGGCGGTTATCCTTGACTCGTGCTACCATGTACTGAGTTCCATTTTGTTATAAAATGATTTAAAACTAAAATTAGTTCTCTTATTTTTATAATAAATCAATAAAGTTCATTTTAATCAATTTTATGTATGATTTTGGTATAAAAACGTTTTTATACATAAAAGGCATTTTTCTGAAAAACTATTTTTATATGCGCAATGTATTTTTATAAATTAAATTAATAACTATTAGTGAATGATTTTAATAAAATTTTTATCTTATATATTCAATAAAAAAATTAAAATTCATTGAATATTTTTCTAATTATGAGATAAGAATAAACCAATTTATATGCTTAAAAAGTGTATTTTTCTAAAAAGCGATTTTCATCATGTTTTGTGCGCTTATTTTTAAAATTAATTTCCTCTACTTATAGGTAGAAAATTTGAAAAAAAAAATTATTCCATATTTAGAATCATGGGTTTCAAATTTTGTAAATAATACCCTTTTATTTCTGGTTAATGTAAATACTAACCATGGTAAAATTTATCACCTCGATAAAGGGTAAATCTGGTTAATCTAGGTTAAAACTAAGTGATAAGGTCATAATTTTTCATCATAATTCTTATTAGAGGAATTTAATTATACCCTTATCACCTTAGGCTAAAAAATTATTTATTTAAAGGGAAATTTTCAATTAAAATGACCTATATGATATTTAAATCAAATAAAGTTACAAAATGTCACTCTCTTCATTTTAAATATCTCTTATGTGTCAATATTGAGAAAAACTCAAGTGGTGAAAGAATATTAATTATTATTTTGATTATAATGAAATTATATTCATTATGGTAATTTGTTTATAATTTTTAGTAATTAAATAATTTCCTTAAATTCTTGTGCAACACTAATACAGTATTTATTCAATTAACTAAAAATAAAATAAATGGTATTAAAAATATTAAAACTCATATAATTTTAATTATTTAATATTTCCCATGAATTTTTTATATCTATATAACATATTATGGATGTATTAAAGTATTATATGATAATTCATCCTTAGTCTTGATGTATTTAAAGTCAAGTTAAAAGAATAATGTTAAAAATGACATTAATGTTATTTTCAATAAAAAAATATTTTATTAAATTATTTAAAATTTATAAAAATATTGTATTCATAAAAATGAATGGTGTGTGGTTTTAAAAATCAACCATGGTCCATTTATGTGTCTTTTTACATTTTATAGTATCATTATTAACCCTTAAAATATAGAAAATGTTAATATTACAGTAATTTTCAAAAGGGTTGGCAAGGGGTTAAAACTAAAAGATAAGAGTCAATACATACCCAAAGCTTGTAAAAAATTATTGTATGAGATTATTTAGTGTCTTACTAATATTATATTATAATACTATCAATTTTCATCCATGTTTACATCAAAAATAATTTGTATTAATTTAATAGTTTAGGAAATTCCAAAAGTGCCCCTCCCCTCAATAATAAAAGGGAACCCCTATTTTCTCTACTTTACACAAATTTGAGCCTTATATATTTACCATACCATTATAAAATTCCTTAGAAACATTCTAGAGGTTTTGGTATTCCCAAAAGACCAACCCTACGATCCTTAAGAGGATATCTAAAGGAGTTCTTTCAAAGTAGTGGTAATCGCCTTAACCGAACCCTTTCTTTTTAATTATTCTTTTGTCCTCATATAAATCTGTTATATTATTCATAAAATAATAAAATTAGTATAATAAATATAATAAAATTTTATTATAATTATGAAACCACATTTATTCACCCTCTTTCCATTAAATGGTCACTTGTGCGTACGTACGGCTTACCGTCACCACGTACCGATACAATTCATTTCTCATGACTGTTATTTATATATGGGTATTTTGATGATTTTAATGTTTATATATGATAATTATGACCTAATTATACTTCTTTAATTATAATATCAAATCAACTTTATTACCTTCCAAATCGTTGGAAAAAATTAATGTTGTCTGTGTGTACGTGTGGACTACCACCTCCACGAAGGGATGTGATTTGTTTTTCATTTATATTTTACTTGAATGGTAATAAGGATGGATTTAATGAATATATATGATATATATTATTTAATATTTTATTCTTTAATCTTTATTTATTATTTAAATTTCTTTCATTCCATTCATTGAAAAACAAAAACAGATTTCATGTGTATGTACGACTTACCGTCTCCATAAACGGTGTAATTCATTGTTTTATCTCTATATTTTATGAATGAATATAAACATGTATATAATGAATGTATATTATATTTATATAATGATCAAAATTTTGAATATTATGTAACCATGCTCAAAATACAGTGACCAAAACTACTAAACCAAAATATATATGAAAAATGAAGGAGATATCACCTAGAACAGTGATTTTAATATAATATTTGTTAATTAACGGTTTATAAAAGGTTATAAGTAAATAATATATGGTATGATATATATTATTATTTTTATATAAAGTATTTATAATAAATCTATATTTTTTATACAATAGGTTCTAACACATATGAATGAATTCAGACCTAAGGTTTGGGGTTTCCGTCTCACTTTTATTTCTGTGAGACACATATCATATTAACCACTTATTTATTTTATATGGAATATATACTACCCATTAATGTATTTTATGATTATTATTATTAAAATTATTAGGGTTTATATATCCATATAAATTTATTTCTTTCCTGGTACTTACGATTCAAATGATACCAAAGTGGTAAGGGTTTATGTTTCAATCCTATTTTAATCACGATTATTTATGGTTGAATTTTCATTAGAAGAAATTATATGATCCTTATTTTATTAAAACCATTAAATTTTTATTATACTCTAGTTATTTCTGAAGAATAAATGTTTTCCTTTCATTTACCTCTCTTTAAATACTCAAGAGACCGAATGAACATTTTTAAGGAAAACCGACTATGTTTTACTATTCAGTCAGGAACCTTTTTCTTCCATATCCAAGTTTTTCTAAAATGTTTTCAAGAATGTTTTTATTATTATCCTATTATTTTTTTAATACATTTTTACCCATGCTTTAATTTTTAAAAAAATGGTTTAAAAATAATATTTCGTTATTTTCTGAATGAGATACGTTTTGACTTTTTACCAAAAATGTAAAAGGAATGTTTTTTTAACTTATATGGCATGAATAGAATTTCTCACCATTATGACCACTTAATGTTTTGAATATTCCTTTAAAATTTTCCAAGTTTATTTTCAAAGAAATTTTTTTCATAATATTTTGTAAATATTTTTATTTTAAAATTGATTTTCAAAATAGATAGGTTATCTTCCTCAAGAAATATTCCAAGGATCTTTTAAAGTAATTTTCATATATGATAACATCCTTTGAGTTTAATTATTATTTATTATGGATATGATCCAATGATACCATTATTACTATTTCTTTATATGGTTAATGTTTATTTTGATTTGATGTTTATGAAACCCATTTATTTTCCATGGGTTATGCTATGATGAATGGATGGAATGTTTATGAAGCATGTATTCTTTACATGGGTTATGATGTAATGATATGATGAAAGTTTTATGATCTTATGGAATACATAGGTATGGTTTTCATTATGTTTTAGTGGTTATGTTATAACCAAATATGGTGGTTTAATTATAACAAAGTACACTGGTTACATTATAAACCAAGGATGGTGGTTACGTTATAACCAAGGATGGGTGAGCCCATAATTATACATTCCTCCAATTAATTGGGTAAAGGTTGATATCTCATGAGATAAAAAATACTGAAATGGGGAGTAAACCCAATTCAGTAAGGGAATTTTTCCACTATGATAGTCTTGAGTGTGAACCTTGACTACTATGATGTTTTGGGTATTGAACCCATTTTACTATGATGGTCTTGGAAATGAGCCTTGACTGCTAAGGAAATGATTTTATATGCTTATGTGTATGAAAAAAACCCAAGTTTTGTGCTAGTATTATGATCTCATAGATCATGTTCTTTGATTCCATTATGATTCATGTCTTATGAATTTACAATAATTATTCAATGACTTGGTATTATGATATATAATATAAAGGGTATGGTTTTTAAATGTTAAACTCATATTATCATACCCTTATGCTCATGTTATGATTATGTGATCATTTATATCTCCCTTGTTTACCATTATTGAGCATTTGAGATCACCCTTTTTTATGTTTCCTTTCCCCGGGTTATGAATAAAGTTTTTAGGGTTGATATGTATATTAAGGGTTCTAGTTATAAATAAATTAATGGGATACTCTTATAAACTAGTTGTTTATGATTCTAAATTTACAATGATAATAGACCTATATGATTCTAGCATGGATCTTAATAATATGTAATGAATATTCATCTAAAAAGATGAAATATCTATGTATGAAAAACCCAGGTCATTATATTTGGTATCAAAGTAAGGTTTAGTTAATATTTGGAAACTAGGATAAGAAAAACAATAGTGATAACCCTAAGGATAATTCTATTTATAGGATAAAATCCTAAAGTTTTGGTAATTATCATAGATAAACTAGGTTAAACATAAGTTTTCATAGATTTAAAAGGATGTTTCAGTATTTAGACATCCTATAAATGATTTTTCATGATTCTTCACTATGGATATTGTTTCTCACACTTTTTTTTGGTTTTAGTCAATGGATGGAAAGAGGAGGATTCTTGTTAACGTTGATGGAAAATGGAATGATTGTCCTCATGAGAAAATAAATGAAATGAGAGATGAATTGTGAGACCTTGTGATTATTCCTAATTATTTATCATGATATATGATTAACAACTTGCACCTTAAACAATTCTCAAACTCACCAAAGAAGAGAAGTATAGAGTTCACTGAGATCTTGATTGGTGGAGACTATAAAGGAAAGAAGATTCAGTTTACTACATATCGAGAATGTGGAAAGAATCACTCAAGATAATGTATCAAATAAATGAGAATATGCTTTATATGTGGAAACAAATTTCATATAGAAGTAATTACCAAGGAAAAATGAAGATTTCAACGGAAGTAAATGAAGTTCATAATAATGTACCACTTTTAGTTTAATGTCTTGTGTGTTGGGAATATGGTAATTATCCAATCCAATGCCTAAATCGAAGGATTAAGTCCTATACCAAGGAAATACCTATGTTATGCCACTCTTTGAAGTGAAAGTGTAGAATTATTTATGTATTAGGATTCAATAATTATGTTCTATAACTATTTTTACCAATGGTATTTTGGTTATAAGAATCATCAAACATCTAAGGATTATGGATGAATATATGTCTTCATGTAAGATTAACTTAAGAATTCTGGATACCATCATGATTTTATGATGTTAAAATGATCATAAGTTTAAAGTCTTAAACACTCCTTTTTATGTTTTAAGTGATGGTATTTTAAGGTGATTGATGATATTTTAGGAGTTGTTTTATTGGGATAAGGTATATGTAACCCTTAGGTTCAACATGAAGTATTATTTTAGGAAAAATTCTCTTTTATAAGTTTAAAGGTATTAAAAAACTTTAGGGTATATATGATCTTTGGTGATTAAGGTAATTTTTAAAGATATACATCATATTTTTGAGGATTTTATAATAATTATGTTGATATTGTTTTAGTACAAAAAAAGGACAACCTGTCACACCTGGAAAGGTCGTAGGGATTAAACCCACAACTGAAGGGCAATAAGGGTAAAATTTCTACCACTAGCCTACATGATATCTTGGTTAGTATAACACTTATTTTCTGAAATCATGTGACTAATAAAGTTTAAGTTATTTTTTGGAATATATGATTTATCGTAGAGATAACTATGGGATTGAAAAGTGATTTGAGGATTAATGTTATTTTTAAAGTTCACTATTTTGGGAACCTTATATGATAGAACATAATTGGATTCTTATTTGAGTAATAAATGTTGGATTATATTTTGGAAGTATATATGATTTTATGGTGATTCATGTTATTTATGGAAATTATTATCATATATTATAGATTATATGATTAGGGAATATATATTTTCCCTATGAAACATTAAGAGTGGTTGATGTTATTTAGAGATAAATTTTAAATTTATCATTGAAGAATATGTTATAAAATCATTCTAATTGGTGGGTTTCAATCTTATTCTATAATATTTTGAATAATTTTAAGGGTAATTATTTATAAAATTATCTAAGTTGAACTTTGGGTGTTATTTTCGAAGATTTGGTGGTTAAAATTATATTTATATATATGATGGTTTATTCATTCTGAGAATTATATTATGCTAACCATTTTGGTTTAATTGAAAATTTAATTATATTAGGAATAAATTAATATCCTTCTATTGATTATGATGTTTATTTTAGTGATTTGGGCATAAAAATTCATCTTCAATACTCATCATTTGGAGAAAAAATGAGTTTGTGGTGGAAATATATTAATGGAATAAATACAACTTGTCATGTAAGTATATTTACTTGTTTTTTTAGAATAAACGGTAAAGTAATTCCTCAAGTCTAGGAAAATGATCATAAGATAAAAATATTGTATTATAACCTTCAATTCCAATGAATTTATGGTCTTTTGACCGATCATTAATTCATGATTTTGTGGTTGTTAACTTTATCATGACCATGTTATCTATCACTTTATATTATTCCTTAGGAATTATTTTTTTCTTTCATGCCCATATTTTCACTTCCTGTTGATTTTCTCCTATTTAGGAACCTGGTTTTTTGGTATTCTTCATACTTCCCTTTCCCTCTTTTTAAGAGGAAGTTTATTTAACCCTTTTTATAATGTGGGTTTTCAACAAAGGAATTTCCAAATATAAAAACCCTTAATTACTAAGCATAAGTTCAAATTATGAGGATGCATTTTATTAAATAGAGTTATAATGTAACACATCAAGATTTTTAAAATAATACTATGTTTGATAACGTATAAGATACACAACACCGAGCCTAAACAAATCATGAAATATTATTATTTAAATATGATTGTGTTAACTTAGTTTTTAAATTTGAGGGAATGATTAGTATTAACTGATTTATAAAATATATATAAATTTTCAACTCAATATAAATGTATTGATAAATTTTTATTAAATAATCACTTAATTTTTAGTAAAGTGGTTTTATTCTTTAAAAAATGTTTTCTTCAAAAATATTTTTGTATTGTTTTTTTTTTTGAGAAAATTTTATAATTAACATCTAAAACTTCTAGAAATTATATTTTTTAAAATTAATATCATTTTTTAATTCATCATGTCAAAATTAGTTTAAGATGAATTTTTGATAATTTCCTGAAAAGTATGATTTTTCAATAAATAGTTAAAAAATACTGATTTTTACTAAAAATTATATTTTTATTTCAATAAATTATAAAATTCCATTTTGTTATAAAATGTTTTCAAATTAAAATTAGTTATATTATATTTTTAATAATCTAATTAAATTTATTGGAATTAATTTTATGTTTTAATTTGGTATAAAAACATTTTTATACGTAAAAGGTTTTTTGTGAAAAATTATTCTTATGCGCTTAATGTATTTTATAAATTAAATTAATCACTATTTGTGAATTTTTATAATAAAATTTATATATTATATGTTCAATAAAAAAATTATCATTCATTTAATATTTTTATAAGCATAATACAAGAATAAACCAAGTTTTATGCATAAAAAGTGTCTTTTTCTAAAAAACGGTTTTCATTGCGTTTTGTATGCTTATTTTCAAAAAAAATTCCCACCACTTATAGGTATTCAGTTTGAAGAAAATCTATATTTGGAATCATAAGATTCAAATTTGGTAGATGGGAATATTTTATTTCAAGTCAATGTAAATAGTAAATGTGGTAAAATTTATCACTTCGGTAAAGGGTAAATCTAGTTAATCTTGGTTAAAACTAAGTGATAAGATCTTAATTTTTCATCATAATTTTTATTATAGGAATTTCATTCTACCCGTATCACCGTATTCTCAAGATTTATTTGTTTAATCGAAACTTGTCCATGAAAATGACCTATATAAAATTTAAATCAAAGAAAGTATCAAAATTTCACTCCCTTGGTTTTAAATATATCTTATGTGTTCACATAGAGAAAAAATAAAGTGGTGAATTAATATTAATGTTTATTTTATGAATAATTAAATTAAATTCATAATGTTAATTTCTTTCTAATTTTTTGTGATTAAATAATCACCTTAAATTCTTGTGTAATAGTAATAGAGTATTTATTAAATTAACAGAAAAATGAAATAAACGATTTTAAAAATATTAAAAGTGATATAATTTGAATGATTTAATGTGTACCATGAATTTTTACAAATCTATATGACATATTATGGTGGTTTTAAATAACTATAATCAAATTTAACCTTTTTATTTATGTATTTAAAGTCAAATTAAATGAATAATGTTAAGAATGATATTAATGATATTTTATAATAAATAATATTTTATTAAATGATTTAAAATTAATAAATATATTATATTTGGATAGACTAATGGGATATTGTTTTAAACATCAACCACGGTCTATTTATGGGCCTTTTTTTATTTTATAGTAACATTATTAACCCTTGAAGTGTAAAAAACTTTAATATTACGGTAATTGTCAAAAGGGTTAATAGGAGGTTAAAACTAAAAGATAAGGGTAAAAACATACCCAAAACTTGTCCAAAATTTTATATTATGAGAATATTTCAACTAATAATCATATTATCTTATAATATTATCAATTTGGATCTATTTTAAGTTAAAAAATAATTTATATTGATTTGATATTCTAGAAAATTCCAAAAATGCCCCTCTCTGCAATTATAAAAAGAAACCCCTTTTTTCTCTTATTTACGCCACCTTGAGCCTTATATATCGACCATACCCTACAAAAATCCCTTATAAAGTTCATTTTTTACATTATATATGCATTTTTCTTCCTAAAATATGAACCATAGGATCCTTAAGAGGATATCTAAAAGAGTTCTTTCAAAGGAGAGGTAGTCACCTTAACCGATCACTTTCATTTTAATTATTATTTTACCTCCTATAAATATATTATATTATTCATAAAATAATAACTAAATTTTAATAAATATAATGAAATTTTATTATTATTATGAATCCACCTTTATTCACCCCCTTTCCATGAATTGGGAAGTGAAAGTATCGCTCGTGTGTACGTACGGCTTACCGTCTCCACATAGTGATAAAATTCATTTCTCATTAATATATTTTATGGATGGTTATTTTTATGGATTTAATGATTATATATTATAATTATGAAATAATTATAATTTCTTAATGATAATATAATATCCACTTTATTACCATCCAAACTATTGGAAAATGATAATGTCGCATGTGTGTATCTATAGACAACCACCTCCACAAAGAAATGTGATTTGTTTTTAATTTTAATTTTACTTGAATGGTAAGAAGGATGTATTTAATGCCTATATAATATATATATATGATATAATAATTAATTTTTTAATCGATTTATTATTTAACTTTCTTTTATTTCATTCATTGAAAAATGAAAATAGTGTTCATGCATACATACAGCTTACCGTCTCCATGAACAATGCAATTCATTCTTCTGTCTCTATATTTTATGAATGAATATAAAAATATATATAATAAATACATATTATATTTATATCATTATTAACATTTTTTATATGATGTAACCATGATCAAAATACAAGTACAAAAACTACTGAACCAAAACATACATGAAAAACGAAGCATATATCACCCAGAACAATGATTTGAAAAAAAATATTTGTTAATAAATGGGTGATGGAAGGTTATAAGTAAATCATATATGATATTAAATTTATGATTATTAATCTTTAATATATGTATAATAAATATATATATTTATTATACAGAAGGTTCCAATGTGTATGAAGGAAGTCGAACCTAAGATAACGGGTTTTTGTCTCACTTTTATATCTGTGAGACACATGTCATATTAACCTTTTGTTTATTTTATGTTGTGTATATAATAAAAATAAATTTATTTTATTATGTTTATTATGAAAATTATGGGGATTTTAATATTCATCTAAATTTATTTCTTTCATGTTACTTATGATTCAAATGTTACCAAAATGGTAAGGGTTTATTTTTCAATCCTATTTTAATCAAGATTACTTATAGTTGAATTTACATTAGAGGAAATTTTATGATTATTATTTGATTAATCCTTTTAATTTTTATTCTTATATGGTTTTTTCTCAAGAATAAATTTTTTAACTTCATTTCCCTCTTTTTAAATACTCAAGATACCAAACGAATATTTTTAAGGAAAATCAATTATGTTTTATTATTAGGTCAAAAACCTTTTTATTCCATATCCATGATTTTCTAAAATGTTTCCAATAATGTTTTTAATATTATCCTATGATATTTTAAATAAATTTTTACCCATGATTTACTTTTTACAAAATGTTTTAAAATGAGTCTTCTTATTGTTTTTCAAATGAGGTACTTTTTGAATTTTTACCAAAAATGTAAAAGGAATGTTTGATTTTAAATTATATGGCATGAATGGAATTTCATGCCATCATTACTGCTCAATGTTTTGAATATTTCTTTAAAATTTTCTATATTTTTTTTAAATAATTTTCTTTCCATGATATTTTGGAAATATTTATATTATAAAATTGGTTTTTAAAATGAAAAGTTTAATTTTCCTCAAGAAATATTTCAATGATCTTTTAAAGGAATTATCATATATGATAACATCCTTTGATGATAATTATGCTTTACTAGTAATATGATACAATGATAACATTATTATTATTCCTCTCTATGGTTAATTTTTATGTTTATGGGATACTTTTGAAAGCAATTTATTTTTCATGGGTAGTGCTTTGATGAATGCATAAAATGTTTATGAAACCCATTTTTCACGGGTTATGATGTGATGATATGATGAATGTTTTATAATCTTATGGAACACAAATTTATGGTTTTCATTATGTGGTGGTGGATATGTTATAAGTAAGGATGTTTGTTACGTTATAACCAAGGACGATGGTTATTTTATAAACCATGGAGGGTGGTTACGTTATAACCAAGGATGGGTGGGCCTGAAATTATACAGTCCTCCAATGCATTGGGTAAAGATTGATATCTCATGAGATAAATAAGACTAGAATGGGGATGAACCCATTTTAGTAAGGGACTTTATATTCTATGATATTCTTGGGAGTGAACCTCGGCTACTATGATAGTTTGGGGAGTGAACCCATTACACTGTGATGGTCTTGGCAATGAGCTTTGACTATTAAGGAAATGATTTTCTATTCTTATGTGTGTGCCAGAATTCCATGTTTTATTCCAATGTTATACTCTCATGGATAATTTTCTTTGATTCCTTTATGATTCATGTCTTATGAATTTCCAAGATTCATGCCATGACTCGAGATTATGATCTATGATATACAGGGTATGATTTTCAAATGTTAATCTCGTGTTCTCATACCCTTATGCTCATGTTATGCTTATGTGATCATTAATATCTCCATTTTTCACCTTCAATGAACATTTGAGTTCACCATTTTTTTATATTTTACTTCCAAAGGTTATGAAGAAAGGTTTTAGGAATGATATTACTAAGAAGGGTGAAAGTTTTGAAGAACTTAATGGGAGACTCTAAGAACCAGTTTTTTATGAGTCCATGATTCCAATGATACTAGACCTGTAATATTCTATCATGGATCATTATGATATATAATTAATATTTATCTAAAAAGATAAAATATCTATGTATTAAAAACATGGTTCGTTATAAAAAACCTTTTATCAAGGCCTTATTCCATGACATTTACTTTTCATCGAGACCACAACCAATACTACTGGGGAGAAAACTGTATCAATATCAACTTGAATAAATTAACATTATTTGTATAGTAAGTCCCGTGAAATAAAAAAGAGTGTGATAAAAATATATTCTTGGCTAGTGAATACACCATACAAATAAAACATGCACTACTACAAAATAGGCCTTTCAAACACTAAAAATGGCCTTTATCGACACTAGAGAAGCACTGACTAGCAGGTCGATATTAAAATCCCTAATATTTTATCAGCACTAAAAAAGCATAGATAAAGTTGTATATTGTATAATGTTGAAATAGCACACTATAACACCAGTGCAGTGTGCTATAATAACACACCATGACACCAAAAACACCATAAAATCAGAAAAACCAAGAACAAATACAAATTTTAAATGAAATAAAGTTTACAGCACAAATAAAAGAAAAAAAATTATATTATATACATTTCAAACATTTTTTTATACAATTACATATGTATAAATTATTACATACATTAAATAACAGAAGTCTTCCTTTTTTTGATCCTAACCCCTTATCGAGCAAAAAATGCACCTATGTAAGAAAACAATTATTATGTTAGTAATAATATAAAGAAATAAATTAACAAAAAGTGTTAATTTTAAACTAAACTTTGAGTCATACCAATAACACTGTGTATAAAATTGAGTTTCAGTTGATTCTTGCACGTCACACCATTTCTTGTTCGTCTTCAAGAATTATCTCTATAAAAAATAACTAAATAAGTATAATATAAAAATGATAAGTAAATTAATTAAGTAATAGCACATTGAATGATGAGAAAACAATCATGGATCATTTGATCAGTTTTGGTGATGTGATGCGTGTTTTAAACTAAAATTACACTTATATATTGAAAATATGCACTAGGAGTCATACCAGTCACATCATGCATCATATTGAGGTGTAGATTAAAAGTTTGGGGCCGAAGCCTCAATTTATTATTTAAAGAAAAGACCTATTTAGACTAGGTATAGAGTGACCCATTACATAGCCTGAAGGCCCAAGGCCAATTGGCTTGAATACAAGGCTTGAAAGCCCATTTTTTTTCCAAAGGACCCCTCAGTGAACAGTACTATTATAGTACCCGCACTCCTACAGTATCTGCTACAGTACCATAGCCGCAAGAAATCCTACTTTAGTCCTTCCATTGCTATAGTGTCACCACTTCTACAGTTTTTCCGCTGCAATAGTACGGCTACAGTACCCGGAAATTTTCCCCTGCTCGGATTTGATCCTGGGTCTTTTGGACGCCAAGCAGGAGCCTCTGCCACTAGGGTACAGGCTCGTTGGCCAAACGTGTTGTTGGGTAACGAGGTATTGGGGTTGCCTACCCACCTGTGTGTCGCACATCCTCAGTGAGGCCCAAGGTGGACAACCCTTGGGCTTAGGCTGGTTCCCAACGTGGTATAGGGGCCCACGAGAGGTTTCTTAGCATATAGTGTGTGTTGCCTTGCGAAGACTCGAACCCAGAACCTTGGGGTCAGGATGCCATCGCCTTTAACCAAATCACCTATGCCTCATGGGATATTGAGGTACAGATGATTCTTAAATATCTCAAAAGATTTATGGATCGTTTTTCTTAAGTATCAAAATAATCTGAATGTGTTTGCTTGGTTTTGAGTACGTCGTTTGTCATTTTTACTAAAATGTCATTTTAAACTGGAAAAACACACATTGACTCGTACCGATCACATACTGTGTCAGTTTGATGTGATACCTATTCTTACAAATCACAAATTACTTATTAATATTTTTCCTAAATTATCAAGATAATATGAGTGTGTTTTCACAGTTTTTAGTGAGTGGCATTTTTTGTACTAAAATGTCGATTTTAAATTGATAACGGACACATTGAGTCACATCAGGAACATTGTGTATTAAATTGATGTGTGGATGATTCCATAAAAAGGACTTATAGATCATTTTACTAAAGTATAAAAATCATAAAAATGTTGTTGCTAGGTTTTGAGTAGGTCATTTGTCCTTTTTACTAAAATTGATGTCAATTTTTAATAAAAAGGCACACTTGGAGTCATACCAGTCACACCATGCATCAGATTGAGGTGTGGATAATTAATACACATCACAAATTAATTATAGATCATTTTTCCAAAATTATAAAAACAACTTAAATATCACTACAGGAAAACCGCCTCTTACCGGTGGTTTTTTTCCATATAGCGGCAGTTTAAACCGCCGCTATATGGTTTGGCAGCGGTTTATAGAAACCGCCGCTAAACTTGGCGTCGGCAATCTATTAGCGGCGGTTTTATGCATTTCGCGGTGGTCAAAAAAAAACATCATAGTACCTCATTTTGCGGCGGTTTTTGGTAAATTTAGCGGCGGTTTTAAGGGCTCTTTAATTAGCGACGGCTATAATCGCCGCGAAACTCAGGCGTGCCAGTTGCCATCTCAGCGGCAGTTAAAACCGCCGCAATTTCCGACCCGATTTCGCGGCGGTTCTAACCGCTGCTAAACAGTCTTCAGAATACATTTAGCGGCAGTTTAAACCGCCACTAAATGTATAAGTGGTAAAACATTAGCGGTGGTTAAAACCGCCGCGAAATGCTGACCCGGAAAAAAAATGCATTCCTGTTTATACTCCACCACTGCCCTGGAAAACAAACCAAACAACACATACAACATATATATAATAAGGACAAAATTTATGCACCACCTACGCAATATTCATAAACACCCTTTCATTTAATGTTGATGAAAAAGTTGATCCAATTCAATAAGAATACCTAAAGCATACAAAATACCTAAAATTATGGATTTAGAATGAAACACAAGATAACATCAAATGAAACAAGAGATTGGGGGTCACATGGATTTATACTTACAGTTTACAGATGATCAAAATTGAAAATATTTGATTCCATAAAAGTATCCCAATGTTCCAAATGATAATTGAAATTCAGTTAAGTAACATGAATACTATTTGAATTGGTAATGTCCAGTTTAGTCTCCAAAGTTATTCTTGTATCCTGAAAAATATAATATATATGTATTGCGAGAAAAAAAATATATAATCATCTAGGTCTTAATGAAGTCTTTAATTTTAGGTGAAAATGGTGTGTTAATGTGCTGGCCATCAAATAGAATAAACCATATAACCCCATACATTTCATCTAAATAATCCTTTTTACACCATGGATTACTCATCAAATAATTGATCCAATATTATCATATGGAACTGCGTTCAACAAAAAATTAATGTAACCCCACTATAGATTAAACGTTAATTTTCCACTCTCACAACCTTATATCTAATTAGGAATACTCTCATCCCATCCAAACAAACCACGTCACATCACATCAAATCCTTCCCGTATACAAATGGGTTATCACATCACAACACATCCCAACAGCAGTCACCTAGGCCATCACATCACATCACATACCACCAGTAGACACATAGTCCATCACTTCACAATAAATCATACTTGTAGACAAATACACTACCACCTAACATATCTTCCCACCCATGGACACATATTCTGTCAAATGGCATCCAAAATAGAACAAGAGTCTTAAGGTATCATGAATGTGATGGACATAATCATTGTCCCCTCCTCCTACCATCAATTACCCCACAATATATCACATAGAAACACATAACTTATCACTCATAGAAATTGGGTCTAATAGATCAATTCCCACCGGAAGGCACCATGGACATGACATCGTTTCTATGAATTCTCCAACACCAACATGTGTCACTAATTCTGAATGAAGTGAGAGGATGTGTGTGAACCCATGCCTAAATTTCACCACCATCATATTTATTGGTGAAAATACCTAAAACTCTAAACCTTTGAGTAGTGGTAATTTTATATAAATTATGCTTGGTGTATAAAATAATAGAAACATTCATGGTATATAGATATCCCACTTTACCAAACCTATGTGTCCACATAAACTACACTTGAGCTTATTAGATCACCACACCATAACACAAATCAATAATCACAACCAATTAAATCACTATTTTGAATCACCCAAGACAATCACAACACTATCAACACAACATTCCACTTTCCACATACATGTTTCACCACCTTTATTTTTTATCCATTACAATTCACATAACACTTTACATTTTCATTTGATTAATTTATAACATATCTATTTCCAATAAATATTTTTTATTTACTAACCTAGATCATTTACATTATCAACATAGTTCATCTCATGGATAACCGAGAAACTGACATATCCACTCCATGCTACAACTAATTCAACTCACAAAACTATCACCACAACACCACACATCCACCATTTTTTCCACACCACATTGCCCAACCCATATCACCAAATCAAATACTCCTTAAAACTATCATGAAACTCTATCACCACATACCAAATCAACGAATCTACTACAAAAACATTATTCTACAACCACTACACCACATCCATGACCCCATAACCATGTACCACAACCTCTTCATAGCACATTTCACTACTACCAAAATCACATACATGAAAATCGACCAAAGAATCACATCCCCTTTTACTACACAACCAATCTGGTCAATAACATCACCATACAACTTCCTAAACCATATACTGAAACACAATAAGATGAATTATCCACAACATCATAGATAACGACTTCAATGAATATTCATGGGAATTATCACATATCATTTTTACTAATCGTGGTTATCCCCACACAAAACCCTTAGTAGAGTAAGAAATTAATATGGAACAAGGGGGGGCCTTGTGGTATGGTAGGAATCGAAATATACAAAACCCTTAGTAAAGTAAGAAATTAATATGGAATGTTTTTATGAAAATATGGTTTCTAATGGGTATACCTTCTATGGGGACCAGGGTTCCCAAACACAATTATCCACTTATATTAATTGAAAATATTTGATTCCATAAAGGATTAAAGTGTATGGATCAAAATGTGACAAAGAAGAGAGGGGAGGGATCACTACTAGTCGTTTTTCCTATAAGGATGAGGAACGAGGATTAAATGGGTTGATGTTCAGTCAGAATAAGAACCTTTAAAACATTATTGTTATAAAATACTTTATATCGATGATTGACATTATGGTTCCAGGAAATAAGGTCTCTCCAGTCTACCACATAAGAAGACATTTGAGAAATAGAGGACATATTTAAAGAGAATAGAGAATATATTAGAAGATATGTAACCATTGAGAGAGAATCAGTTGTTCTAATCAAAAAAAAATAAGTGCATAACATGGAAAACATTACGTGGACCACATGATCCATTCTAGGTCACGAAAATTACATAACCCATAAAACATGTTTTGATCACATCAACAATACTACTCATGGTCTGATGATGCATCGTCACCCTCTCCACCTCCATCTCCTGCTGCCACCTGTAAGAACATTATATTGAAAATTAAATATTGTTGCATATTTATAATTAAACTTAAAACCAGTAAAAGTTTTCAAACTAAATGATTGTGATTTTTTGTGATTTACCTGCTCACCACCACTCGGTGAACTACCACTGGGGGCATATCTTCTCATCTGCTGATATAAATCAGTCAACACTTTCTGCATAGTGGATATCTGAGCCCCTTGGTCTTGAATTGTGGCTCGTAGAGAAGAAATATCCCTCTGAGAATCTTCAGGTATGGGATGACCATAACCAGGAGTAGATGCGGCTGGAATCCCTGATGGCCTGCTAAAGACCTCAGATGGTACGGGTCCCAAACCCATCCCGCGCACTCTACCAGGATGCTCCTTCCTAAGGACTTGAGAAACCGGGTCATCCTGGGAGACTGAGTAGGACTGCCCAGGACTGGCATCCCATAGTTCTTTAATTTTTACCTATAAATCAAATATCAATACATATTAACATAGTAAAAACTGATAATAAGTTAAAAATTTTACTTCATACCCCAACTTCTTTGGTAGGATCATTAACAAAAGAGCCATCTGATTTTCTGTGAACATCCAACCACAGTTCAGTCCGGGAGGCTTCGTGGCCTAAATTCTGTGACTGCATTAAGCAAAGATAAATCAAAAATTCAATATATTAAATAAATAATATTGTATTATAAATATTTAAACTATTTAAAATATTACCAATGACATTCGGCTTCTAGAAAAGCTTTTTGAGCCCGCCGTGTGAGGGATGACTTTCTTCGCCCTGTTTGATGCATTCTGTCGTGAAAGGTCCTAAAATAAATAAAAGAAAATTTAACAGTAATGTATCCAATGTCATCTCCTCTTCATATACATGTATTAATGTAAAATGAGGATAATATAATAATATATATTTCAATACCATCTGCTTCTCATCACGATGTCTGTCAACAAAAACTTTCCACTGCTCTTTCGGTACCCCACTGGGTAGCTTGTCATACATTTGTTCCAAGGTCAACGAAGTATCGTTGACATCACACCACAATCTCCATTTGAAATCTTTCCATTTTTTACCAAGATTTTTCAAAGTCCACTTCCGTGCTATCACATCAGCAACTGTGAAGTGGAAGAACATCTGTATACAAAAATTCATTTTGAACATATTATTAACATGACATTCAATTGAACCATAATGTAATAAAATTACCTTTATTTTAGAATCAAAAACTTCATTTTTCCAGTTTGGAGGCATATGCCTCCAATCATCATATGAAATGGGAAGGGAAATGGGCTCTGCTGCCAACTGACCTATAATCTGGCCAAGTAACCCCGCAGCATCATCCGTAGGGACCCTATAAGAATCAAATGGCACGACTATCTTTTCGCCATTCAAGTTCCAAACATCTGAGATTTTTAAGTGTTTCTCCACGGTTTTATTTTTTTCATCTTCAATGAGCAAAGAATTAGTATAAACAAAATGCAATAAATTTATTTAATTAAAATTTATACCTATGACTGTGACCCTCCAGTGTATCTGGGATGAACTGGAAGGGTTCTGTCGCCGCCCAACTGATGAGGCACCAGTAGGGGGAGTCAACGACTCAGCCTCTAATAGGAGGCTCTCTGATGGTGTGAGAGATGGTGCAGGGGGAGATGGTGCGGGGGTGTAGGCAGATGGTGCCTCATATGTCGTGGGGAGTGACCCAGATGGATCGGCATCCGTCGCAGAACTAGAAGAAATAGTATAACGCTTCCTCCTTGGCATTCCTGTCATTTAATCAAATAAAATTCAGTTCAGAATATATATTTCAAAAAAATTATGTAGAAAAAAAATTAAAAATGATAATAGATACCCAGTACTAAAAAACCAAATATATATAATAATGATAATGAATGACTGCAGAAATGAAACAAGTGGTTTCTGCATGAATGAATAATTGTACATACAATCATTTTCCCCTTCAATAATGTCGGTTTCCTACTCCATTGCTTCATCCACTTCATTCATCCTTGCAAGACTAATATTTTCAATATCATGATGGAAAAATAATTTTGCTTCCTATTGTTGATGACATTCAACTTCAGAGGTCAAATCTTCCACTTCATCACCCATATCATACAAATATCTTTGTATTATGTGAGTAACTACACTCCACCCTTCATCCACAACATCATTCACATAATATACCATTTTTTCTTGTGATGCTAAGATATATGGATCATGCATTTCATGATCACCAACATCCATCAAGCGAGAGAAGTTCACAGAAGTAAATTGAAATGAATCTCTTTTAACACCTCTGATAATATCGACCCATTTGAATTTGAATAAAACAAAAGAAAAATGTCCATGGTATTTTAATTCAATAATATCATGCATCTTTCCATAGTATCCCATTTCAGCAAATGTAAATATACCACTATTTTGTGTTTTCAAACCCACTTCTCGATCAACTGTACGAAATCTAAATCCATTCACATTATAAGCGTCGAACTTTATAACTTGCTTTATAGGACCTCTAGCAAGAAACTTCAAATCTTCTGACAAGTCTGCTTGAGTATCAGTATTCATGATCTGAAAAAAGAAATATAATTTAATGGATTTACAAATTGTATGTGTCAAACTAATATTCTTATTTATTGAAATATTTATGAACTTACACGTCGTGCAAACCATTCTACAAGCTCTTTATTCACAGCTTTCATTATATCTTTCTCATTTCATGTTCGGCCTCTCATTCATCTCTTTGTTTGTATCCTCAACTCTTTAATAAATGGATCTGCAATTTCACTATTCAGCAGCACATATCTATGTGCCTGTAATAATTCCAATTCTGTCAGTGTCACATTTGAGGTCCTCCCAACTGATCGGCCAATAGCAGGAAATATTTTTGATTTCTGATGCATTTGAGATTGAGTTGATGTGTCTTCAACACGTCCAACTCGATTAAATCTTGTCTCAATATCATCTAAATACCTGGAACAAAAGGTAAGACATTCCTCGGCCAAATAGCCTTCAGCAATAGAGCCTTCTGGTTGAGATTTATTTCTCACGTATGATTTCAAATGCCCAAGATATCTGTGAAATAAAATAATAATATTATGCATTAATTTAAATGTCAAAAATTGTTTACTTAACTAGAAAACATATAAATAAAATACCTCTCAATTGGATACATCCATCGATAATGAACGGGGCCTCCTAATTTAACTTCTTCAACCAAATGCACAGTTAAATGCATCATGATAGTAAAAAATGATGGAGGAAATATCATCTCCATTGCACAAAGATTCAATAAAAACCTCTCCTGGAGGTTGTCAAGATGAAATGGATGTACAACTTTCTCACATAATTGCCTGAAAAATGTGCAGAATTGGAGTACAATAGCAGTAACTTTTTTAGGTAATAATGTACGCAATGCCAATGGTAGTAACTGCTGTAACAAAATATGTGAATCGTGACTTTTCAATCCATGTAACTTACGATTCTTCAAGTCAACACACCTCGAGATGTTACTCGAATACCCATCAGATACCTTCACATTATTTAAAATTCTAAGGAACGTATCTTTATCCCTATTTTTCATTGCGAAAATGGCCGGAGCATACTTTTCATTCTCATCTGGCCAGAGATCGCGTTTTATGTTCATTACTCGTAAGTCTTTGCGAGCATTAATATGATCCTTCGACTTTCCATGCTCATTAAGTAATGTGAAAATCAAATTATCACAGACATTCTTCTCAATATGCATCACATCAAGATTGTGGCGCAACAAATTAAATTCCCAATACGAAAGTTTAAAGAATATACTTTTTTTCTTCCATTGTTGCATTCTGATTTCACTTGACGATGCACTTCGGACCCGTTTTCCGCTATCATTCAAATGATGAACCTTCCCAAATTCTGTTTCAACATTTTCAAGTTGTATCAATATTTCAGAACCGGTTAAAAACTTTGGAGGTGGTCTATGATCAATGAAACCATTAAATTTTGATTTGTTCAGCCGAAATCTATGAGATGCATCGAGAAATCTTTGATGGCATAAGAAGCACCATTTTCTACTGTGAGGTAGCCATTTGGGCTCAAAATCAAAGTTACAAACGGGACAAGCCAAACCTGTATAAGTGTTCCAACCAGATAAATTCCCAAGCCCAGGGAAGTCACTAATGGTCCACAGTAAAGCATCATGCATTTTGAACATTTTTTAGAACAAACATCAAATGTCTCAACACCGTTACTCCATAACTCCTGCAATTCTTCAATCAAAGGCTGCAAGTATACGTCAATATCATTTCCAGGCATTTGTTTTCCAGGAATAATCATTGAAATGATAAAATATGATTTTTGCATACACATTCACGGAGGCAGATTATAAGGGATCAAAACAACTGGCCAAATGTTATAACTTGTACTCAAAGTCCCAAATGGGTTGAATCCATCGGCAGCCAATCCCAATCGAACATTCCTAGGATTAGATGAGAAATCTGGATGTAATGAATCAAATTTATTCCATGATTGGGAATCTCGTGGATGTCTCATTAACCCATCATTGTTATTATCTACAGAATTCCACTTCATGTGTTCGGCGGTTTTTGATGACACGAATAATCTTTGCAATCGCGGCTTCAAAGGAAAGTAACGCAAAACCTTTGCAGGTGTGTTCATTTTCTTCTTCTTCATGAAATTATGTTCAATAAGACTTCCAACATCACCCTTTGACTTCCATCTAGAAGAAGAACATTTCTTGCAATTCTGTCTGCTTGAATCCTCTCCCCAATAAAGCATACAATCATTGGGACACGCATGTATTTTTATATAATTCAGACCAAGCTTGTTAACAACTTTTTTCATATCATAAAAAGATTCTGGGATTTTTGCTTCAGGAAATGCATCACGAATCAATTCCAATATCATGGACATTGCCTTATTTGTAATTCCACATAGACATTTGATATGGTACAACTTCAGTAGAAATGAAATCTTTGAATATTTCAAACACCCACTATACAAATCTTGATTTCCATCGTCAACTAAATCATGAAACGCATTTTTATCAGTGAAGTTTTCTGTTACATTTGGCTCTACATAATCAAGAGGAGGATCCAATGATATGTTCCAATCTTGATCTACTTGTGTTACAGTCTCAAAAACATCACTTGTCACGTTGCAATTTGTAGCACCCTATTCTGGTTGTTCTGATATGTTTTGATGCTGATAGTGGTGTCTTGCAGTTCCGAATGCATCATTTATGAGGTTTTGCATTTCATTTTCCATTGTCGACAAACTTGGGACCTCATTCTGTGGATTAACATCAGTGCTCAATCTTTCTGTATTGTTCGATTCTCCATTCCAATTCCAACACAAATATTGACCAGGGAATTGCTTCAGTATTAAATGTTCATAAAATTCATCTCTCTTTAACAATGTTCTAAATTTACATTTAGGACATGGACATCTTATTCTCCCTTCAACCGATCGATTATAAATCGCAAAATCTAAAAACTCATTCAAACCCTTAACATACTGAGGTGTGTTCCTCGGTAATGTGATCCATCTTTTATCCATGTATATCACAATGTGCCTACACAAAATATACGATAGTGTAAGATTTCAGAATCATAATATAATAAAGATGACCAATTGATCATAAAGTATGTATAATATAATAAAGATGATTCATTGATCACATTTACCACTTACTTAGCATGCCCAGACAAACCAAACAAGTCTGGTCCTTAGGAGACAGCGTGAACACCTCATTGAGGAGCAGTAAGAATATCGGGATACACAATTATCATAACACTGTCAATCACACATTTATGTTGCCTCAAACAATTTCTATCCCCACTACATTAATGAGATACATTGGTCCACTCAGATTACTTCCACACCCTCACAAAAAATACTACAACTTTCCTGAACATCTCATGTACTCACATGCTTGGTCATCTAAATTAAATGTTTTATTTTATTTTCCATATCTAGAAATGCGATACCAGTCGGTATTTATAACACTATCGATCACACATTTACGTTGCCTCAAACAACACCCCATTGATGTGTGATCGAAACTGATCATAATGCATTTTAAACCTGAGACATTATGTGATTGTTTAGGCTTGACCTTAGATGTCCTCCAAGAGTAATGATGTTTCTCAATGGTTTCATACACAACCAACCATATCAAAGTCGTATTTCCTATGACAAAGAAGACTATCTGGGTACCAATCCATGTATTGAATATGGTGTGAGGTAAATTAAGTAGGCCACCACTAATGGTTTCTAATGCATAATCTAGTACACGAATATAAAACAAACAATAGTGTGCAGGTATATCAAAATTAAGTGTCACTATAAATATAAATCCATGTCACACTCAGGTTTCTTAGGAGACACTTGGCACAATCTCAAACCTTAGAGATTTCATGTAAACATTGGTAATAATATCCACTTTGAAATGCACCAACCTAGAAAAGTTAGTGGAATACACTATAACAATACATTCCCATTTTTATAATGTTAGAAAGTATCAGTTCTTTTCCACATGTAACATTTTAGGATAAAACTATAGTTTATATATTTTCTTGAAGGATTCCCACGTAAGATCCTCATGAAATATAGCATGCACAACTGATTCTCACCATTTCCTTCCCAATCCATCAAGAATATATGTTGACCCCCGCCCCTTAGATTCTTTGGGAATCTTTAGAATTTTAAATCTCCTACCAATCTACTCAATCCTCTCCTCATATTTCTAGATTCCATTATCACCATGAAAGATAGGTGGATTCTTGTTAGTAAATTATGAGTCATGATCCACTACTCCTATTGGGTTTTTAATACCTTCATAACCAAAGTATGAATAGTGCATATTATAACTTCCGATAAAGAGGATACCACTAAGGGATTCTCCTATTAAACCCGTCTCACAAATCCATCACTTAGATTCATAAGACCTCTTCTAGTACGAATCGTCTAACAAATACAAGATGAAAACCCCTTTAGTCATGAGAAAATTCCTAAATCATAGAACAACTTCCATAATCCATATTAATGATTTAAAATAATAATAATTTTATGAATTTATGAATTCTATTAATGAAATATAAAACATAAGAAAGGAATAGTTTTTTTAAATAGACACCAAATCTAGTTTATTCAATCAACCACAAAGACCAAGTGACAATATTTTCAAAAATAACTAACCACCCATAGTAACTTGAATTCATACATGGAGGTGATATGTCTAGGCACCATCCCACACATATTAACTAAATTTTAGTACTACTAAATCTAGTCTACCAATGACACTAAACCAAAACTATGAAGTGTCGTAACATTCCAGGCTCAATATTCCTTTTAATATCAATTTATAATGAACTGACTAGGGAAAACTAGGCAAGTCTACCAAGAGGGTCTTATACATGGAGATGTGTAATAAAGAGACATGAAAGTAGTATCTTGTTTTAGAAAATAAAGTTATGAAACCAAATTAAAATAAAAAATAAAGATAAACATCCATTAGTATAAAAAATTCAATCTAAATAGGCCAAACCATAAAGATAAAATAGACAATACTATCATCTCCCTATGTGACCATCTATCACCACCAAACCATCTTTATACAAAGATAGTAAACAAAAAGAGAAAATTACAAGTTCTAATATCAAAACTTCAATATCTCTATCTTTAAAATAAATCCAGTTTACATATATTTTTCATAAAATAAAACAATTTTTTAAAATAATCCTTTGATTTTCATAAAAAAACCATATACAAAAAATCTAGGAATATGTTAAGAATAAAAGAAATCATGTAGTCCTAGAAAACCCCAACCATAGATACACTATAATATAACTGTGTGAGCAAGTAACCATGAAAATACCATCATGTGATAAACAAATCATCAATGAAAAAACCCATCATTTGGGATCCAAACTATGGGTTTATGTTCTATACATGAAAGAGAATCCCCAATCCAAGATTAAGGTGGATTCAACTAATATAAACTCTAGTGGAATTACACACAAAAAAGTGTCATAAAACCTCTTGTGGAATTACATAAAAAAAGAGTGAGAAGTATATTTTCAATGCATCCAAGGACACCTAATGTTCCAAGTTTTTCAAAATCTTTTTAGAAACCATGATCACATATAATAAAACAATTTTAATAATAAATCCTTTCGACTTCAAGCTTGAAAACCCATTTTAAAAACAAATCCACCCTTTAAATAATTTAGTCAACCACTTTTCATGAGAAAAACCATTTTTGAAGAAAGACCTCTTTAAAAACATGTATATTTTCCATAAAATCCATTTAAATCCATAAATTTCATGAAACAAGCCAAAGAAATTAATAAGAATATAAGGAAATTTTAAATTAGAACCACTTGTATAGATACACCTACCTTATAAACATAAGGAACCTAAGATCCTTCGACAACATAAATTGGAAAGAAGCAGATATTCCTCAAATAGAAAAGGAATGAGGGAAAACCACAATGGATTGATTGATAACACATATTATTTATGAAACAATCAAAACCATATCACACAACACTACCAAACCAAGAACATAAATGATAAAGAGAGTGAATGATATTACACATACCCAAAGGAAGACAACCCACCACACTAGTGATCAAATGCCCTATGGAAAGAAATCTGGTAGAGGAAGATACCCAATATTATCTAAAATATTTCTAGGGTTTATGAGGGAGGTCTTCACATTGAATGGAAGAAGAGTAATATGTAAATCATGATAAAAACCATTGGTTCTAAATAATTCATGTCATGAACCCCTTTCATGGTGTGAATTCCACGATTTATAAAAATACCCAAAAAATTATCCTTAGTTTGAATTAATCCTAATCAACCCATTAAAAACTTGAAAATGTTTTATGAATTATAATTCTTCAAGCTCTAAACCAAACCCATAGTATCTACCCTGCAGTAGATTCACATTGTGTAACAAAGTCATGATTCGAATCAAAGAACCAAGAAATAACTAAAATTTACCAAAATCGAAGGGGGTCGCGGGGGGCGTCGGGGGGTGTGGGGGTCTCCGGAGGCTGCGGGGGGTGCGGGGGTCGCCGAAGGGCGCGGGGGGAGTGGGGGCGCGGGGGTCGCCGAGGGTCGCTGGGGGGTGCGGGGTTCGCCGGAGGGTGCGGGGGGCGCGGGGGGGCGCTGGGGTCACCGGGGGTCGAGGGGGGTGCGGTGTTCGCCGGAGGGCGCGGGGGGCGCGGGGGGTGCAGGGGTCTCTAGAGGGCGCGGGTGTCGCTAGGGCCGGGGGGGGATCGGGGAAGAGGGGCGAGGGTTTGTGGGGTAAACGCGATAGGTGTGGGGGAAAGCGTCGCGGTTTTTTAAAAAAAAATGGGTTTCGCGGCGGTTTTTAATAAACCGCCACAAAACCTTTCACAGAAAACGTTTAGCGGCGGTTTTGTGAACCTCCGCCACAAAACCGCCGCTAAACCCGGGTTTTTTTGTAGTGTATGTTTTCTTAATTTTGAGTAGGTCAGTTGTCCTTTTTTCTAAAATTAATGTCAATTTTAAATGAAAAGACACACTTGGAGTCATATCATTCACACTGTGCAGCGGATTGAGGTGAGGCTAATTCTGACACATACCAAATGGATTATGGATCATTTTTATAAATTATAAAAATAATCCAAATGTGTTTACTTGGTTTTGAGTATGTCTCTTTTATTTTTTACTAAAATGTCATTTTAAACAACAAACACACACTTTGACTAATAATGATCACATTGTGTATCGGTTTGATATAAGACTAATTCCTACATGTCAAAAATGACTTATGAATTTATTTCCTAAATTATCAAGATAATATAAGCATGTTTTCTCAGTTTTCAATGAGTGAAGTTTTTTGAACTAAAATGTTGATTTTAAACTGATAACAAACTCATTGAGTCATATCAGGCATATTGTGTATCGGATTAAGGTTAAGTTGATTCATACATGTCACAAATGACTTATGGATAGTTTTCCTGAAGTATCAAAATAATATGAACATTTTTTTTCTTGGTTTTTAGTATTCATTTGTCTTTTTTACTAAAATTGATGTCAATTTTAAATAAAAATATTCACTTAGACTCATATCGGTCACACCGGGTGTTAGATTGAAGTGAGGATGATTTCTATACATCTCAAGTGACTTATGGATTGGTTTCCAAAAGTATAAAAAAAATATGAAAGTTTTTCTTCAATTTTGAGTTTGTCACTTGTTTTTTTACTAAAATTCCGTTTTAAACTAGAAACATGCACTTTGACTCATACCCATCACATTGTGTATCAGTTTGATTTGAGAATTATTTATACACATCAAAAATGAAAAAAGAATTGATGTTAAAAAATATCATGAAAATATGAGTTTGTTTTCTTTATTTTCAATGAGTGACATTTTTTAACTAAAATTTCAATTTTAAAGTGAAAATAGACACATTGAGTCATAGCGGTCATACCGTGCATCAAATTGAGGTGAGGATGATTCATATATGTCCCAAATGACTTATGGATTGTTTCCTAAAATTATAAAATCAATAAAAATATGTTTACTTGTTTTTGAGTATGTAAGTTTTCCTTTTTACTAAAATTAATGCCAATTTTAAATAAAAAAAGCACTTTGAGTCATACCGGTCACACCATGTGTCAAATTGAGGTGCAGCTGATTACTACACGTCCCAAAGTCTTACAAAAATCCTAACTACCAATGTCACCACATTTCCATTGTCTTTCTATATCAAACTGCTAACATTTCATATTGAATCAATGTTCTTAACTGAAAAACTTTTCTCGTTGTTGAAAGTTATAAGAGCAGAGGAAGATCATGTACCCATTATATCATGAGAAGTCACCACAATGGAAACATGAGATTCCTCTACTCTTCTAGATTTCAACAATGAAAAATTTTGTTTGGATAATAACATCAAATCAATATAAAGTGTTAGAATTTCGATAAAAAAAAGAAATGAAAAGGGAAAATGTGGAAACATTGGAAGAAAGAATCATTTTATCTCTTTTGTGTCTTGTTATAGATAGTTGAAAGCATGACTTACCAAAATATAATTGAAAAAAATTAAAAAAGTATTATATTAAAATAATAAGGAAATTAACATACAAATAGTAGATAAAATGATGAAAAAATTAATTAAATAAGTAGTAGTAATTCACCTTTTCTTTATGGTTATATGCATTCTTGACACATTTTCTTGTTGTCATTATCTCAGTTGTAGGCTCGAAGTCCAATATATCACGATCATGAGTATCTTCGAACAACCCACCCTAACTCAAAAAAAAATAATCCACCTGTATAAGATAAAAATTATTGTATGAGTAATACTAAAAAGAAATAAATTAAACGTAAATATGAAACAATACATTAATTATGTTGATAATGATTTTACTATGAAAACATTGTTGATCTCATGGATATGTTGATGGTAAAGAAAAAATGATGATAAAAAAATACAAATATATCTCACCAAACAATCAATCAACGAGTAAGGAGGATGAGGAGAAAATAATATACCTTGGATTGAAGCTTAGAATCGTCTAAGAGAAAGTAAATATATCCTATTGGGATTATAAAATATTCATTTTATATAATAAATAAATAAATACACATAAGATATTCATTATCAAAGGTGAAAGTTATAGATAATTCTAATAAGGGAAACTCAACATTTTTTTGTTTCAAATAATTTCAGTATGCTTTGAAGAAAATGGGTAATTGAATTTAAGAAAATAATTACTCCACTATGGTGGGTGTTATCCTCTGAATTCATCCAATGGTGAAAGTTATAAATAATTATCATCCTCATCAGCTCATATTTTTAATAGTTATCATTGCATTTTTTTTGTTTGGAACTCATCCTCCGTCTCTTGTGGACATGAACCTATGTTTCTTGATATACTCAAAGTAGTAGTCATCCATATAGTGACTACAACTAAGAGTAGAAAAATAAATATAAAGTAGATGGGGGATGAGTCCGAAGCAAGAAATTGCAATAATAACTTTTGGGGAGATGAAATTAATGAGGATGATATTTATACTCCATTGTGTTATCTAAAAGGGGTAATGCCTCCCATTTGTGAGAATTTCATGGATGGTAATCAAATATCCATAAGGGTGGAACCAAAACAAAATGTTAAAGAATGATATATTTTTAGATGGATTAAAGTAAAACATACATAGTGTTTATTAGATGTGTGATGAAATAAATGAATAGATTTTTAAGAAGTATTAATGAGAGGGTTATCATTTCAAATATGGATATATTTTTAAAAAGGTATATAAAACTAGACAAACTATTTTTTGATCCGGGGTTGGTAAAAATTTATGATAATTTTGTTTGAAAGAGGAAATAGATTTGTGGTAGTGAAAAATTGATTATATTAGATAATGAGACAATTAAATACATAGTTAAAAAGGGTGGGTTGAGATGTTTTTATGATGATATAATGAAATTGATAGATTTTTTTTACTAATTAGAATGGGGATATTGTTAAATATTAAAATAATGATGAAACATCTGAGAAAATTAATGTTGAATTGAGTAGCATATAAGGGAGAACATGGTGCTAAGGTAGACTCACAATAAGATCATGATGGTGAGGAAAATGAAGAGGGGTTATAAACTACAAGAAATACAAGAAAGGATGAAATCAATGAATAAAATTTCATTAGTGATCAGATAGTTTCAGTGAAAATTTGAAGGAGTAAGACTATACAAAAAACCTCATTTTTTCCCAAATAGAGACTAAATAATTTGGAGAGGCTGACAAGGATGATAATTGGATCAAATCTATGCATTAGGAGCTTGATATAAATAAGAACAGTGTGTCATGGGAAATTTTTCCAAGCCTGGAAGATAGAAATGTTATTAGAACCAAGTGGGTGTTCATTAATAAACTCATTAACTATGTAAAAGTGGCTCAAAATAAATATTAGATAGTGTGTAAGGGAAACTCTAAGATCAAAGGAATTTATATTTATGATAAATTTACTCCCACAACCCAGTTAAAAACTATTTGAATTTTTTTTACTATTTCAATGAAAATTTAGTTAATAGTATACCAAATGGATGTCAAATCTATATTCCTCAATGGAGTTCTTAAGGTGGGGAGTATATATTGAGAAACTATATGGGTATATTATGGATAAAAATGAGAGAAAGGCATGCTAGTTAAAAATTATTTTTATATGATAAAGAAATCACTGAAGACCTGGTATTTAAGGTTGGATAAATACCTAAGAAAGCTTTGATTTTAGTGTGGTAGAGTTGATCATAGCCTCTACATCAAGAAGAAGAATGATCAAAGGATGTCGGTACTCATATATGTCGAAAACATGATATTTGAGGATTAGAAAAAGTACAATCCAACTTTTTTTGGATCATATGAGGTATGATATCGAGATATCTATGATTGGTGAAACATTTTACTTGGTTTATTGGAAAATCAAGGAAATCATAACACATTAATTTCTTAATCAAAATATGAAAAACAGGTTCCCAAGTGATTTTCAATGGAATATTCCAAACCAATGATAACATTGACCATTGTATGGATGATTTTTTCAAAATTTGACGATTGCAAAGAGGTAGATGTTAAGGAATATAGGTTTTGTGAGCCTATTATACGTCACAACAACATGACCCAACATTGGGTTTGATATATTTCAATTTGCATCGTGCCAATGTTGTCCCAAGGAGAGCCACATGCTATCGGGGAAGACGATACTTCAATATATCTAAAACACAATGATTTTTTGATTTTTTTTTTATAATAGGATAGTATAACTAGATTTGTTGGAATACACGAATATGGGATGATAAAGTATAGTGGATAACTAAGGGAAATTAGAGATATCAAAAAACCTGGATTTCGTTCGAGCCTTCATTTCATTCGACCCTTTAATCACTCATTCCTTATATTCGAGCCTTGGAATAATTAGAGCCTTGATCTTATCCTAGATTCAAGCTTGGATTCGATAATGAGGAGCACTGACAGTAGGTATCTTCTGTGAAGAGCTTCGAATATCATGAACTAGTTTGTGATGGTTATGGTTCTTAAAATAGATTAGGACACTTTTATCAGTGCTTCCAAAAAAGTGCTGATAAAGATACCTTTTATCAGCACTAAGTTAATAAACACTAATAAAATGAATCTTTATCGGCACTTTTTTAGTGTTAATAAAGATATAGATTTATTAGCGCTAAAAACGCTCATAAATACTTATAATAATTTTTTTTAATAATTTTTTAAAAAAATATATAATTATTATATATAATTGTAATACTTGTAATAATACTTTTTATAAAATAATAATTTTATAATTATTTAAATATATAATTATTTATTTACAATTATATAAATACTTTTTAAAAAATAATATTTATATCATTATATATATTTATATAATTATATATATATTAAATAAATAAATATAAATATAAATATTATAAATATGTTCATTATTTAAATAAATTTATTATAATTTTATAATTATTTAAATAAATATAATTATTTATTTATAATTATATAAATACTTTTTAAACAAATATTATTTATTTATTTATAATTATAAATGTATAAAAATAGTAAGTATACATTTATAAATATATTTATTTATAAATATTTTTTAGAAAATATATTTTTAACATTATTAATGAATATTTAATCTTAAGTGCATGCATGTAAAAAATAAGTGAATTGAATAATTAAAAATGAGTACATTTTAACAATATTAAAAAATTGGATAATTTTGATTAATTAAATATAAATTGTTAAAAAATTGATATATATTGAAATAAAGATAAATACATATTGAAAAATATTAAAACATAGTAAATAAATATATATAGAATAAATAATAAAAATTGATTAAATTCCCAGAAAAATATTTTTTTGTGTGCATATGTATATAAAATGAATTAATCACGTATTTGACATCAATATAATACGTTTGATCTATGTTAAATTGAAAAATCAGATGAAAATCAATTATGTCCATTACTTGATGCAATTAATCAGTATTTTTAATTCATATTAATTTTTAATTATAATCCATTATTCAGTAAATATATTACTATTTAATGTAAAGCATAAAAATTTTGTATTATATAAATCATATTTATATACATTAATATATTTACATAAATACTATTTGTGAACATTATCAATAATTATTTAATTAATAAAATGATTAATATTTTTTTCAATTTACTTATTTTTAATTTTTATTAGTTTAATTTTCATTTTACATATATCTATATATTTAATATGTAATTTTTATAATTTATATATAGTATAATCAATTTATTCATTATTATCCATAATTATTTTAATAAAATCATTTTTATTTTTTATTTATTTTATTATTTTATTTTATTCAGACTTTTATCGGTGATAAAAAAGCACTGATAAAGGATTCCTTTATGGGCATTAAAAATAATGCACTGATAAAGGTTACCCTTTGTCAATGCTAAAAATAAAGCACTGATAAAGGGCACCCTTTATCAGCGCTAAAAAATGCACTGATAAAAGGTGTCTTTTATCAGCATTGATAAAGGGTCCCTTTTATTAATGCTGATAAAATATGCCCTTCATCAACACTTATTTTAGCACTGATAAAGGTAATATTTATGAATGCTTTTTTTCTAGTGTTGATGAAGGCCAGTACTTTTAAAGCCTTGTTTTGTAGTAGTGATCATGCATAACATGTAACATGTCTCAAAGAATCAAGATTGAGACCAGCAAAAATCTTGAGGCTTGAGTAACACTTTGATCAAAGTCCTTGAAATATAAGGCTTGAAATTAAAGTTAAAATACCCTGATTAAATGATAATTCATGATATTATATCTCAAATAGGCATTATACACACCATATAAATTAAATTAGGTTCATAATAATAAATATGTCTCAAAGAGAAGAATTTAAGATGAAAACCCTTACTACCTTTGGAACATTAGAACCAAAACCCGATGAGAAAGTAAAAATTAAATAGTATATTTAATATAATGAAATATAATAGAATCATGGTATAAATATTACAATGTGGTGGTAATTACACTATACAAAAGCAAACATAGTGTATAACATAAAGATGTCTCAATAAAAGGAAATCGAGACTGAAAGCCTTACCTCTGATCCTGAATTCCATAAACATACATTAACCTCCTATATCACAAACATAGATATATTAATCACTTAACTAATAACCTTGCTCATATCAATTTTCATTTATACTCTTATAAATATCCATTCTCTAAATAAATCCTACTGATTTTCCACATCATATGTTTATCGTTTTTAACGGTTGTACTAGTTTCATTATAGTAGCGTATGTATTCATTTTTCTTAAAAATTTAATCATTACTATTTTATTAAGGATTATTGTAGTTGTGTTTTATAATTATTTAAAATGATCCAAATTCCTTTCATGGTTGTTTTAGTCTTTATCCTTGAAGATGAAATTGATAACAAGCATGTTTTGGTGATTCTTGATGCTTGAAGGGTTTTTTTCTTAATTAATGAATTCAATATTGATATAATATCTCTAGAATAAAAAATAAAAAATTATTTACATATTTATATCATATTTTACCAGTAAACAAGTTCTTATATTCATCCATGACTTAAATGTATAATATTGTTCAAGTTGGTGGTTAAACCGACCCAAACATGAACCTACCATGATTAATGGATGATTATGAGATGGTTTGATTGTAATATCATTATAACAGAAGCATAATGACCTTATTTAGTATTTATTAGTGTGATATATCATAATTTAAAAGAATTATAAAGATAATATAATTTATATAAAGTCATTACTTAGAAAAAAAGATATCATCTTCCTCTTAGTTCGCTCGTTTTAAACGATTAAATTGATGATGATCATTTATTGATCATATCATTAATAGATTCTATAATTTTTCATAAAAACCCTTAATGATATCATAAACATCATATTTATCCTTTAATCTAATCCTTAGATCTAGCCTTATAAGGGGGTGAAGGAAAATGATGCATGTTATGCCATGGAGGTGGTAGCCCGGACAATGCATGAATGGTGGTTTTGTTTTTTTAATGGATGGAGTATATGAATAAATAAAATTAATAAAATTAATATAGTAACATTAAATTATATAAATTATACTAATTCCATTATATTAGTGTGACTATAATAAATTTGAAATAATATAATTAATAATAAAAGCTAACTAATTGATAATACTCGCATCAGGGACTTGAATTTTAATTAGAAGTCTCCTTTAAATTGAAAGGATTAAGATAACTATGAGTGTTTAGAGTCTTATGCTCATCATATATGGTTGTAGGGAGGGTTAAATATCAAATTTTAAAGGAGTAATTTTAAGGGAATGTGTCCCTTGAAGTGGTGGATATATTACCCTTTTACAAGTAAAGAAAATGGTATTTATGAGAGTAACCCTTACATTTTAAATAATGTAAGGTTACTATTCAATTGTAAAAGGACACAAAATGGACTAAAGAGGATAAAAAATGATTGTGGTTCAAAAATAACCTCGACCACTCCTTTTTAGAAAATTTTGAGTGTTTTATGTCTTTTTTGTTTTAACATTTTTCCTTTTACTCAAACTTACTTTTACCTTGGTAATAAATTTTTAAAACCTAGTAATTAATTTTAATGAAAAATATTGAGATTATCCTTTTACCAATTTGATATTTATAATTTTAAATTTTAAAATCATTTTATCAAATAAAATTTCTAATGTTGCGAAAAGTTAATTTTTAAAATAAATACACTTAATCACGTAAAAATGGTTTTTAGTGAAATTATATTGGATATTGATTCTAATAACATAAATTGAATTATTATAAAAAAATAAAGAATATAAGGCTTTCAATTCAAGCCAAAATTGAAACTCTCTTGAAAAAATCTTAATTAAAATAAAATACTGAAAATAGGTTTTCTATTAAAGTAACATTTTAATTAGTTATGAAGAATGTTTATCATAGGTTTTCTAAGTTCAAAGATTGTTTTAAAATGAATAATTTTATTCTAAGAATTCATATTAAATTACTTAAGAGGTTGATAAATTTCTAGGCCATTATTTTATAAAGGTAAAGTTGTGAAAATTATAAGTTTCTTAAAAAACATATTTTTCAACTAAAAATCATCCTTTTCAGAAAAAGTTAAAAAATTAATACTCAATAAATTTTGATATAAGGAATTCAAAAATGAAGTTAATTTTTATTAATTACAAATTAAAAAACTTATTAATTTAATTTTTGAATAAAATCATAAAATATAATGAAAAACTATTTTTACTGGAAAATGGAATTTTCAAACATTAACTGAAATTATACTTATTTCGTATCATTTACCAATTAAATTAGTGTTAAAAATTTATTAATATCAAACATAATTTATCATTTATCATAAATTTGTTTAAATAAAAATGTGTCTCGCATAAAAGACAATTTTTTAGAAAAATACTTTTCTAAATAATAAATTATATTATTATCCATTTTAGGTAAACTAATTGAATTTCATTCATATTAAAAGTAACCTTTATTTTCTATGTATATATAATTCATAAATTAGTTACTTTTATTCATTACTGTTAATTCAACCACTAGGTTTTTAACTATCATACTTAAATATTTATATTTTATCTAAATATATCGTGATTTCATTCAAGTTGAGTATTGCATGTGGAGGAAGCAATCAAACACATTGACTTATTTAAAGGTAATAATATATTATAATTTTAGGGTGTTATATATAGGATTTTTAAGAATAAATAAACATGAAAAAGATTGGTAAGAACATATACCTATTTCTAGGTATCCTCCTTTGAAAATAACCTCAAGGCTTCTTGGATTTGTCTTTTTGGAAGAAAAGTACCTCAAGGATATAGATAATGATGTTGGTAGAGTATTTGGGTAGATATTGGTTGAGATAAAAGGCACTAGTGGTGTGGAGAATGGAGGATAGTTGGTGCCCTTTTATAATTGAGGGGATTAAAACACTTGTAATTATTAAGAATATTAAAATATAATAAATTTGATATCATGGGAAAGTGGCTCCAAATTTAATAAAATTATGATTCCAAATACGAAAACCATGTTATCAGATGTAATTTATATAAGTGGTATAATTTATTTTAAAATAAGTGCACAAAACACAGTGAAAATTATTTTCAGAAAAATACATTTTTAATCATAAAACTGAATTTAATCCAATTTTTGCGTATTAAAAACCATTAGATGGATTTTAATATATTTTATTGAATATATTATCTACACATTTTATTAAAATCATTCATTAATACTATTTAATTCAATTTATTAAGATAAAATACATTGTGGGCAATAAAAATAGTTTTCTGAAAAATATCTTTTTTACCCTCAAAATGTTTCTATCTTCATTTCTAACCAATTGATAATCGAAATATGAATGATTGTTCATTTTTTCACATTCAATATGTAATAAACCGATGTTTTATCAATATAATTCCCTTATTATAATTATTCCTTATAGTCTAATAACATAAAAATACTTATAGAACACAATACAAACCTTATAAATAAAGAATGAGTGAAATAAAAGGTATCTCTATAAATTAAGGAATATATACCGATGAAATAGTAACTTGACCTTTGGAATAGTAATGTGACCCTTATGAATAGTAAACCAGGCAATGTAATAGTAACCTCACCAATAATATTATAAATAAAATTTATCTATATTATAAGTTTCAATATGATATAATTATGTCATGGTATAAATAAATAAATATTTTAAAAATTATTGATAAAGTGTTGGTATTTTTATAAGTCATGTGCATTTAATTAAAAATTTATGATTAATTTAACAATTTAAAAGAAATTTTATTTACATAAAATTTATTCATGAATAATTATTTTTATTACTTATTATTATAAGATAATTTTTAGAGACCTTAATTAATTTTTCAAAGTGTTAGAAAAGTAGTTTTAATTTTAAAATTTGTATTTTTCAAGTAAATTAAAATTTTAATTAAAAATTAAATTTCTCATATTCATAAAATTATTTTCATAAAATGGAGTTCATTTTTTTATTCTATACATCAAAAAATGGTTAGGGTGATTTTTTGGGTTTTTTCTAAAATACTTGAATTTTTTGTGAATAGTAAAATATGATAATTTACGATAAATGTTAAAACCTAAATTTTTGCATCATGCTTGAGTCGTGGATGATGTAAATGGATATTGGTTCAAAATCACATGATCTAATTACTATTTTTAGTCTCAATAATTAGTACTATTGCTTTTGTTGAGCAAAATAATAAATAAATGAATTAAATATTGAGAAAACTCTCATCTCCTCTACTATAAAAGTCACCCCTCGCCACCTCTTCTCTTCACTCATCTCAAGCCTTGTTCCCAGTTCAAATTATTCTAAAATCCCTTCCTAAGACCCGATCCCACATCCAAAATCCCTTGTTCTATTTAAAATACCAAATCTTATCCTTTAAATAGGTTCTCAAGAAAGATATATTCAAGAGGTAAATTCATCTTTTCATTTCTTTTATTTTCTATCAAGTTTCTTTCTTTCTTTTTCTTTCCTCACCTCCTTTCATCCAAATTTTATGATAACTCCAGTACCATAAATGTACTAGAATTTTTTTATGATAATATAATAATTCATCATCATCTCTCCTTTCCCCTCCCTTTATACTAGAAATGAAAACGCCATTCGAGATGTGTTAATTTATCACATTCAAGGACGATGGGTTTTCAATTTCTTTTACCATATTCAATTATGGTCTTGAAACCATTTTTATGGTTGAAAAATACTATAATATATAGATTATTTATTATTTAATGTTCTTGAATCTTTTTTTACACATGATATTAATTTATAAATCAAAATCTATTCAATATGATCAAAAAACACCAATTAACCAAAATGGTTATCATTTAAGTTTTATATAATGATTCATATTCACTACAAATAAAAAAATGAATTTATAACCATTTAATCTAATGTATGTTCACTAATAACATAAAACATTAATTCTAGAAAACTATTCTCATCTTACATATTTATCCTTACATGTATATAAGTAAACCAATCATGAAAATCAAGAAAACAAACGCTCTCGGACAATGAAATTGAACCTCTTAACCCATCGAAAAAGGTCATGAATGAACTTAATAAGGTTATAATAAATAAATTAAATGAATAAGGGATTCTTGAAATACTAATTAATGAATTTAATTTGGTTATCCAATACATTAAGATAAAGTAAAGGACACCATCGGACTTAAGGTAAGGGATTCTACCCAAACCTCCATTATTCCTTTGGGTTGTTCTATCTTTCCTTTTACCCAAAAAAAGTTATCTATTATTTTTATTTACATCTTCTAAATTATGTTTAAATTCTCCAAACTCATTTATCAAGTTCCATTCATCATTCTCTTTTGGGGATATGCATGTTTTTAAATGATTCTCTCCTCAATTCTTCCCAATAAGCAAGCATGTTTTAAGGGAACTTCTCGAATTCTTACCCAATTCAAAGTGCACTCTATAATTTGTTTTAAGAAACCATTGTTTTTATAAAATTATACTTGTTATTATTAAAATATTATTTTTTCCCTTTTGGTTTTATATAAAATATTATTCTCTTTTCTATTTTAATTTCTCTTTAGTATTTTCATTAAAACTGCACTAAAATATTTTAATGCTTAAATTTCTTAAAAAATATTATTACATGTTTTCACTTATGTTTGAAATAAATTACCATGATATATGACTATTTTACTTTATTAATTTCCATGTATTTTATAATTCATTTCTTTCATGTACACTTGTATGATACGCCCATTTATTATGCTTTATGACATGATTATGATACCCATTTCTTTCCATGGGTATCCTTATGTTTATGTATGATTGATTATTTATGATTATATATGTGTAAATTATATTCATGAACATGTTATGAATGTTTCACCCATATAGTGCTCAAATTCATTGGGTAAATTTTAGCCTCATGAGACGTTATGTGCAACAGTCTTGGCGGTTAGCCTTGACTCGTGCTACCATGTACAGAGTTCCGTTTTGTTATAAAATTATTTAAAAGTAAAATTAGTTCTATTATTTTTATAATAATTCAATAAAGTTCATTTTAATCAATTTTATGTTTGATTTTGGTATAAAAACGTTTTTATACATAAAAGGCATTTTTCTGAAAAAATATTTTTATATGCGCAATGTATTTTTATAAATTAAATTAATAACTATTGGTGAATGATTTTAATAAAATTTGTATCTTATATATTCAATAAAAAAATTCATTTAATATTTTTCTAATTATGAGATAAGAATAAACAAATTTTTATGCTTAAAAAGTGTATTTTTCTAAAAAGCGGTTGTCATCATGTTTTGTGCGCTTATTTTTAAAATTAATTTCCTCTACTTATATGTATAAAATTTGAAGAAGAAAAATTATTCCATATTTAGAATCATGGTTTTCAAATTTTTTAAATAGTCCCCTTTTATTTATGGTTAATTTAAATACTAACCATGGTAAAATTTATCACCTTGATAAAGGGTAAATCTGGTTAATCTAGGTTAAAACTAAGTGATAAGGTCATAATTTTTCATCATAATTCTAATTAGAGGAATTTAATTATACCCATATCACCTTAGGCTAAAAATTATTTATTTAAAGGGCACTTTTTAATTAAAATGACCTGTATGATATTTAAATCAAAGAAAGTTACAAAATGTCACTCTCTTCATTTTAAATATCTCTTATGTGTCCATATTGAGAAAAAATAAAGTGGTGAAAGAATATTAATTATTATTTTGATTATAATGAAATTATATTCATTATGGTAATTTGTTTATAATTTTTAGTGATTAAATAATTTCCTTAAATTCTTGTGCAACACTAATACAGTACTTATTCAATTAACTAAAAATAAAATAAATGGTATTAAAAATATTAAAACTGATATAATTTTAATTATTTAATGTTTCCCATGAATTTTTTATATCTATATAACGTATTATGGAGGTTTTAAAGTATTATATTATAATTCATCCTTAGTCTTGATGTATTTAAAGTCAATTTAAAAGAATAATGTTAAAAATGACATTAATGTTATTTTTAATAAAAAAAAAATTTATTAAATTGTTTAAAATTCATAAAAATATTATATTCATAAAAATTAATGGTTTTTGGTTTTAAAAATCAACCACAGTCCATTTATGTGTCTTTTTTACATTTTATAGTATCATTATTAACCCTTAAAATGTTGAAAATGTTAATATTACGGTAATTGTCAAAAGGGTTGCCAAGGGGTTAAAACTAAAAGCGAAGAGTCAAAACACACCCAAAGCTTGTAAAAAATTTATTGGATGAGAGTATTTAGTGTCATACAAATATTATCTTATAATACAGTCAATTTTTATCCATTTTTACAACAAAATTAATTTATATAAATTTAATAGTTTAGGAAATTCCAAAAGTGCCCCTCCCCTAAATAATAAGAGGGAACCCCTATTTTCTCTAATTTACACCAATTTGAGCCTTATATATTTGCCATACCCTTATAAAATTCCTTAGAAACATTCTATAGGTTTTAGTATTCCCAAAAGACCAACTGTACGATCCTTAAGAGGATATCTAAAGGAGTTCTTTCAAAGTAGTGGCAATCGCCTTAACTGAACACTTTCTTTTTAATTATTCTTTTTTCCTCAAATAAATCTGTTATATTATTCATAAAATAATAAAATTAGTATAATAAATATAATAAAATTTTATTATAATTATGAAACCATATTTATTCACCCTCTTTCCATTAGATGGTCACTTGTGCGTACATACGGCTTACCGTCACCACGTACCGATACAATTAATTTCTCATTACTGTCATTTATATATGGGTATTTTGAAGGTTTGAATGTTTATATATGATAATTATGACATAATTATAATTCTTTAATTATAATATCATATCAACTTTATTACCTTCCAAATCGTTGGAAAAAATTAATGTTGTTTGTGTGTACGTGTGGACTACCACCTCCACGAAGGGATGTGATTCGTTTTTCATTTATATTTTACTTGAATGGTAATAAGGATGGATTTAATGAATATATATGATATATATTATTTAATAATTATTATTTAATATTTATTTATTATTTAAATTTCTTTCATTTCATTCATTGAAAAACAAAAATAGTGTTCATGTGTACGTACGACTTACTATCTCTATAAACGGTGTAATTCATTATTTTATCTCTATATTTTATGAATGAATCTAAACATGTATATAATGAATATATATTATATTTATATAATGATTAAAATTTTGAATATTATTTAACCATGCTCAAAATACAGTGACCAAAACTAATAAACCAAAATATATATGAAAAATGAAGCAGATATCACCTAAAACAGTTATTTTAATATAATATTTGTTAATAAACGGTTGATGAAAGGTTATAAGTAAATAATATATGGTATGATATATATTATTATTGTTATATAATATATTTATAATAAATCTATATTTATTATACAATAGGTTCTAACACATATGAATGAATTCAGACCTAAGGTTTGGGGTTTCCGTCTCACTTTTATTTCTGTGAGACACATATCATATTAACCACTTATTTATTTTATATGTAAAATATAATACACATTAATGTATTTTATGATTATTATTATTAAAATAATTAGGGTTTATATATCCATATAAATTTATTTCTTTCATGGTACTTACGATTCAAATGATACCAAAGCGGTAAGGGTTTATGTTTCGATCCTATTTTAATCACGATTATTTATGGTTGAATTTTCATTAGAAGAAATTATATGATCCTTATTTTATTAACACCATTAAATTTTTATTATACTCTAGTTATTTCTGAAGAATAAATGCTTTCCTTTCATTTACCTCTCTTTAAATACTCAAGAGACCGAATGAATATTTTTAAGGAAAACCGACTATGTTTTACTATTCATTCAGGAACCTTTTTCTTCCATATCCATGTTTTTCTAAAATGTTTTCAAGAATTTTTTATTATTATCCTATTATTTTTTAATACATTTTTACCCATGCTTTAATTTTTAAAAAAATGGTTTAAAAATAATCTTTTCTTTATTTTCTAAATTAGAAACTTTTTGACTTTTTACCAAAAATGTAAAAGGAATGTTTTTTTAACTTATACAGTATGAAAAGAATTTCTCACCATCATTACCACAAAATGTTTTGAATATTACTTTAAATGTTTCCAAGTTTATTTTCAAAGTAATTTTTTTCATAATATTTTGTAAATATTTGTATTTTAAAATTGATTTTTAAAATAGATAGGTTATTTTCCTTAAGAAATATTCCAGTGATCTTTAAAGAAATTTTCATATATGATAACATCCTTTGAGGTTAATTATTATTTATTATGGATATTATCCAATGATACCATTATTACTATTTCTCTATATGGTTAATGTTTATTTTTATGTGATGTTTAGGAAACCCATTTATTTTCCATGGGTTATGCTATGATGAATGGATGGAATATTTATGAAGCATGTATTCTTTACATGGGTTATGATGTAATGATATGATGAAAGTTTTATGATCTTATGGAATACATAGGTATGGTTTTCATTATGTTTCATTGGTTATGTTATAACCAAATATGGTGGTTTAATTATAACAAAGTACGCTGGTTACATTATAAACCAAGGATGGTGGTTACGTTATAACCAAGGATGGGTGAGCCCAAAATAATATATCCCTCCAATTAATTGGGTAAAGGTTGATATCTCATCAGATAAAAAATACTGGAATGGGGAGTGAACCCAATTTAGTAAGGTAATTTTTCCACTATGATGGTCTTTAGAGTGACCCTTGACTACTATGATGTTTTGGGGAGTGAACCCATTTTACTATGATGGTCTTGGAAATGAGCCTTGACTACTAATGAAATGATTTTCTATGCTTATGTGTATGAAAAAATCCCATGTTTTGTGCTAGTATTATGATCTCATAGATCATGTTCTTTGATTCCATTATGATTCATGTCTTATGAATTTACAATAATTATTCCATGACTTGGGATTATGATATATAATATGAAGGGTATGGTTTTTAAATGTTAAACTCATATTATTATACCCTTATGCTCATGTTATGATTATGTGATCATTTATATCTTCCTTGTTTACCATTATTGAGTATTTGAGATCACCCTTTTTTATGTTTCCTTTCCCTGGGTTATGAATAAAGTTTTTAGGGATGATATGTATGTTAAGGGTTCTAGTTATAAATAAATTAATGAGATACTCTTATAAACTAGTTGTTTATGAGTCCAAATTTACAATGATAATAGACCTATATGATTCTAGCATGGATCTTAATGATATGTAATGAATATTCATCTAAAAATATTAAATATCTATGTATGAAAAACCTAGGTCATTATAGTTGGTATCAAAGAAAGGTTTAGTTAATATTTAGAAACTAGGATAAGAAAAACAATAGTGATAACCCTAAGGATAATTCTAATTATAGGATAAAATCCTAAATTTTTGGTAATGATCAGTGATAACCTAGGTTAAACATAAGTTTTCATAGATTTAAAAGGATGTTTCATGATTTATACATCTGATAAATTATTTTTCATGATTCTTCACTATGGATAGTGTTTCTCACACTATTTTTTGGTTTTATTCAATGGATGGAATGAGGAGGATTCTTGTTAACATTGATGGGAAATGGAATGATTGTCCTCATGAGAAAATAAATGAAATGAGAGATGGAATGTGAGACCTTGTGATTATTCCTAATTATTTATCATGATATATGATTAACAACTTTCACCTTAAACAATTATCAAACTCACCAAATAAGAGAAGGAGAGATTTCCCTGAGAGCATGATTGGTGGAGACTACAAAGGAAAGAAGATTTAGTTTACTACATATCGAGAATGTGGAAAGAATCACTCAAGAGAATGTATCAAATAAATGAGTATATGATTTCTATGTAGAAAAAAATTTCATATGGGAAGTAATTACCAAGGAAAAATAAAGAGTTAAATGGAAGTAAATGAAGTTCATAATAATGTAGCACTTTTAGTTCAATGTCTTATGTGTTGGGAATATGGGAATTATCCAATCCAAGGATTAAGTCCTATACCAAGGAAATACCTATGTTATGCCACTCTTTTAAGTGAAAGGGTTGAATTATTTATGTATTAGGATTCAATAATTATATTCTATAATTATTTTTACCAATGGTATTTTGGTTATAAGAATCATGAAACATCTAAAGATTATGGACGAATATATGTCTTCATGTAAGATTAACTTAAGAATTATGGATACCATCATGGGTTTATGACGTTAAAATGATCATAAGTTTAAATTCTTAGACACTCCTTTTGATGTTTTAAGTGACGGGATTTTAAGGTGATTAATGATATTTTAGGAGATGTTATATTGGGATAAGGTATATGTAACCCTTAGGTTCAACATAAAGTATTATTTTAGGAAAAATGATCTTTTATAAGTTTAAAGGTATTAAAAAACTTCTGGGTATATATGATCTTTGAGGATTAAGGTTATTTTTAAGGATATATATCATATTTTTTAGGATGTTATAATAATTATATTGATATAGTTTTAGTACAAAAAAATGACAAACTGTCACACTTGGAAAGGCCGTGGGGATTAAACCCACAACTGAAGGGCGATAAGGGTAAAATTTCAACCACTAGCCTACATGATATCTTGGTTAGTATAAAATTTATTTTTTGAAATCATGTGGCTAATAAAGATTAAGTTATTTTTAGGAATATATGATTTATCATAGAGATAACTATGGGATTGAAAAGTGATTTGATGATTAATGTTATTTTTAAAGTTCACTATTTTGGGAACCTTATATGATAGAACATTATTGGATTTTATTTGAGTAATAAATGTTGGATTATATTTTGGAAGTATATATGATTTTATGGTGATTCTTGTTATTTATGGAAATTATTATCATATATTGGAGATTATATGATTATGGAATATACATTTTCTGTATGACACATTAAGAGTGGTTGATTTTATTTAGAGATAAATTTTAAATTTATCATTGAAGAATATGTTATCAAATCATTATAATCGGTGGGTTTCAATCTTATTCTATAATATTTTGAATAATTTTAAGGTTAATTATTTATAAAATGATCTAAGTTGAACTTTGGGTGTTATTTTTCGAAGCTTTGGTGGTTAAAATTATATTTATATATATGATGGTTTATTCATTCTGAGAATTAGATCATGCTAAAAATTTTTGTTTAATTTAATATTTAATTATAGGAGGAATAACTTAATATCCTTCTATGGATTATTAGGTTTATTTTAGTGATTTGGGCATAAAATTTCATCTTCAATAGTCATTATTTGGAGAAAAATGAGTTTGTGGTGGAAATATATTAATAGAATAAATATAACTTGTCATGTAAGTATATTTCTTTATGTTTTTAGAATAAATGGTAAAGTAATTCCTCAAGTCTAGTAAAATGATATTAAGATAAAAATATTGTCTTATAACCTTCAATTCCAATGAATTTATGGTCTTTTAACCCATCATTAATTCATGATTTTGTGGTTGTTAACTTTTTCATGACTATGTTATCTATCACTTTCTATTAGTCCTTGGGAATTATTTGTCTCTTCTATGCCCATATTTTCACTTCCCGTTGATTTTATCCTATTTAGGAACCTAGTTTTGTCGTATTCTTCATACTTCCCTTTCCCTCTTTTTAAGAGAAAGTTTATTTAACCCTTTTTATAATGTGGGTTTTCAACAAAGGAATTTCCAAATATGAAAACCCTTAATTACTAATCATAAGTTCAAATTATGAGGATACAGTTTATTAAATGGGGGTATAATGTAACACCTCAAGATTTTTAAAATAATACTATGTTTGATAACGTATAAGATACACAACACTAAGCCTAAACAAATCATGAAATATTATTATTTAAATATGATTGTTTTAACTTAGCTATTAAATTTGATGGTATGATTAGTATTAACTGATTTAGAAAATATATATAAATTTCCAACTCAATATAAATCTATTGATAAATTTTTATTAAATAATCACTCAATTTTTAGTAAAGTGGTTTTATTCTTTTAAAAAAGTTTTCTTCAAAAATATGTTTTTATTGTTTTTTTATGAGAAAATTTTATAATTAACATCTGAAACTTATAGAAATTATATTTTTTAAAATGAATATAATTTTCTAATTCATCGTTTCAAAATTAGTTTAAGATGAATTTTTGATAATTTTCTGAAAAGTATGATTTTTCAATAAATAGTTAAAATATACTGATTTTTACTAAAAATTATATTTTCATTTAAATAAATTATAAAATTACATTTTGTTATAAAATTATTTCAAATTAAAATTAGTTATATTATATTTTTAATAATCTAATTAAATTTATTGGAATTAATTTTATGTTTTAATTTGGTATAAAAACATTTTTATACGTAAAAGTTTTTTTCTAAAAAATTGTTCTTATGCGCTTAATGTATTTTATAAATTAAATTAATCACTATTGGTGAATTATTATAATAAAATCTATATATTATATGTTCAATAAAAAAATATCATTCATTTAATATTTTTATAAGCATGATACAAGAATAAACCAAGTTTTATGCATAAAAAGTGTGTTTTTCTAAAAAATGGTTTTCATTGCGTTTTGTGTGCTTATTTTCAAAATTCGTTTCCACCACTTATAGGTATTCAATTTGAAAAAAAATATATATTTGGAATCATAAGATTCAAATTTTGAATATGGGACTCTTTTATTTCTAGTCAATGTAAATAGTAACTGTGGTAAAAAATTTCACTTTGGTAAAGGGTAAATCGAGTTAATTTTGGTTAAAACTAAGTGATAAGATCATAATTTTTCATCATAATTATTATTATAGGAATTTAATTCTACCCTTATCACCATATTCTCAATATTTATTTGTTTAATGGAAACTTGTCCATGAAAATGACCTTTATAAAATTTAAATCAAAGAAAGTATCAAAATTTCACTCTCTTGGTTTTAAATATCTCTTATGTGTTCACATAGAGAAAAAATCAAGTGGTGAATTAATATTAATGTTTATTTTATGAATAATTAAATTAAATTCATAATGTTAATTTATTTATAATTTTTAGTGACTAAATAATTATCTTAAATTCTTGTGCAATAGTAATAGAGCATTTATTCAATTAATAGAAAAATGAAATAAACAATTTTAAAAATATTAAAAGTGATATAATTTGAATTATTTAATGTGTAAAATGAATTTTATAGATCTATAAGACATATTATGGTGGTTTTAAAGAACTAGATTCAAATTTAACCTTTTTATTTATGTATTTAAAGTCAAATTAAATGAATAATGTGAAGAATGATATTAATGATATTTTATAATAAATAATATTTTATTAAATGATTTAAAATTAATAAATATATTATATTTGGATAGACTAATGGTATATTGTTTTAAAAATCAACCATTTTCCATTTATGGGTCTTTTTTTATTTTATAGTAACATTATTAACCCTTAAAGTGTAAAAAACTTTAATATTACGGTAATTGTCAAAAGGGTTAATATGAGGTTAAAACTAAACTATAAGGGTAAAAATATACCCAAAACTTGTCCAAAATTTTATTTTATGAGAATATTTCAACTAATAATCATATTATCTTATAATATTATCAATTTGGATCCATTTTTAGATAAAAAATAATTTATATTGATTTGATATTCTAGAAAATTCTAAAAATGCCCCTCTCTGCAATTATAAAAAGAAACCCCTCTTTTCTCTTATTTATGCCACCTTGAGCTTTATAGATCAACCATAACCTACAAAAATTAATTATAAACTTCATTTTCCACATTATATATGTATTTTTATTCCCAAAATATGAACCATAGGATCCTTAAGAGGATATCTAAAGGAGTTCTTTCAAAGGAGAGGTAATCACCTTAACCGATCACTTTCATTTTAATTCTTCTTTTACCTCCTATAAATATATTATATTATTCATAAAATAATAACTAAAGTTTCCTAAATATAATTAAATTTTATTATTATTATGAATCCACATTTATTCACCCCCTTTCCATCAAATGGGAAGTGAAAGTATCGCTCGTGTGTACGTACGGCTTGCCGTCTCCACATAGTGATAAAATTCATTTCTCATCAATATATTTTATGGATGGTTATTTTTATGGATTTAATGATTATATATTATAATTATGACATAATTATAATTTCTTAATGATAATATAATATCCACTTTATTACCTTCCAAACTGTTGGAAAACGATAATGTCGCTTGTGCGTATGTATGGACTACCACCTCCACAAAGCAATGTGATTTGTTTTTAATTTTCATTTTACTTTAATGGTAAGAAGGATGTATTTAATGTCTATATAATATATATATGATATAATAATTAATTTTTTAAGCGATTTATTATTTAACTTTCTTTTATTTCATTCATTGAAAAATGAAAATAGTGTTTGTGCGTACATACAGTTTACCGTCTCCATGAACAATGCAATTCATTGTTCTATCTCTATATTTTATGAATGAATATAAACATATATATAATAAATACATATTATATTTATATCATTATTAACATTTTTTATATGATGTAACCATGATCAAAATATAAGTACCAAAACTACTGAACCAAAACATACATGAAAAACGAAGCATATATCACCCGGAACAATGATTTGAAAAAAAGAGATTTGTTAATAAATGGGTGATGGAAGGTTATAAGTAAATCATATATGATATTAAATGTATTATTATGTCTCTTTAATATATTTATAATAAATATATATTTATTATATAGAAGGTTCCAATGTGTACGAAATAAGTCGAACCTAAGATAAGGGGTTTTCGTCTCACTTTTATTTTTGTGAGACACATGTCATATTAACCTTTTGTTTATTTTATGTGGTGTATATAATAAAAATAAATTTATTTTATTATTTTTATTATGAAAATTATGGGGATTTGAATATTCATCTAAATTTATTTATTTCATGTCACTTATGATTCAAATGTTACCAAAATGGTAAGGGTTTATTTTTCAATCCTATTTTAATCAAGATTAATTATGGATGAATTTAAATTAGAGGAAATTGTATGATTATTATTTGATTAATCCTTTTAATTTTTATTCTTATATGGTTAATTCTCAAGAATAAACTTTTTAATTTCATTTCCCTCTTTTTAAATACTCAAGATACCAAAGGAACATTTTTAAGGAAAATCAATTATGTTTTATTTTTAGGTCAAAACCCTTTTTATTCTATATCCATGATTTTCTAAAATGTTTCCAATAATGTTTTTAATATTATACTATTATAGTTTAAATAAATTTTTACCCATGATTTACTTTTTACAAAATTTTTTAAAATGAATCTTCTTATTGTTTTTCAAATGAGGTAATTTTTGAATTTTTACCAAAAATGTAAAAGGAATGTTTTCTTTAAAATTATATGGCATGAATGGAATTTCATGCCATCATTACTGCTCAATGTTTTGAATATTTCTTTAAAATTTTATATATTTTTTTTAAATAAATTTTTTTCCATGATATTTTAGAAATATTTATATTTTAAAATTGGTTTTCAAAATGGAAATTTTAATTTTCCTCAATAAATATTTCAATGATCTTTTAAAGGAATTATCATATATGATAACATCCTTTGATGATAATTATGATTTAATAGTAGTATGATACAATTATACCATTATTATTATTCCTCTATATGGTTAATTTTTATGTTTATTGGATACTTATGAAACCAATTTATTTTTCATGGGTAGTTCTTTGATGAATGCATAAAATGTTTATGAAACCCATTTTTCACAGGTTATGTTGTGATGATATGATGAATTTTTTATAATATTGTGGCACACAAATGTATGGTTTTCATTATGTGGTGGTGGATATGTTATAAGTAAGGATGTTTGTTACGTTATAACCAAGGATGGTGGTTATTTTATAAACCATGGAGGGTGGTTACATTATAACCAAGGATGGGTGGGACTGAAATTATACAGTCCTCCAATGCATTGGGTAAAGATTGATATCTCATGATATAAATAGGACTAGAATGGGGATTGAAGCCACTTTAGTAAGGGACTTTATATTCTATGATAGTCTTGGGAGTGAACCTCGGCTACTATGATAGTTTGGGGAGTGAACCCATTACCCTATGATAGTCTTGGCAATGAGCTTTGACTATTAAGGAAATGATTTTCTATTCTTATGTGTGTACTAAAATTCCATGTTTTATTCCAATGTTATACTCTCATGGATCATTTTCTTTGATTCCTTTATGATTCACGTCTTATGAATTTTCAAGATTCATGCCATGACTCGGTATTATGATCTATGATATACAGGGTATGGTTTTCAAATGTTAAGCTTGTGTTCTCATACCCTTGTGCTCATGTTATGCTTATGTGATCATTAATATCTCCCTTTTTCACCTTCAATGAACATTTGAGTTCACCATTTTTTTGTATTTTACTTCCAAAGGTTATGAAGAAAGGTTTTAGGAATGATATGACTAAGAAGGGTGCTAGTTTTGAAGAACTTAATGGGAGATTCTAAGAACTAGTTTTTTATGAGTCCATGTTTCCAATGATACTAGACCTATAATATTCTATCATGGATAATTATGATATGTAATGAATATTCATCTAAAAAGATGAAATATCTATGTATTAAAAACATGTTTCGTTATAAAAAACCTTTTATCAAGGCCTTATTCGATGACATTTACTTTTCATCGAGACCGCAACCAATACTACTTGGGAGAAAACTGTATCAATATCAACTTGTATAAATTAACATGATTTTTATAGTAAGTCCCATTAAATAAAAAAGAGTGTGATAAAAATATATTCATGGCTAGTGAATACACCATACAAATAAAATATGCACTACTACAAAATAGGCCTTTCAAACGCTAAAAATGGCATTTATCAGTAATAGGGAAGCACTGACTACCAGGTCAATATTAAAATCCCTAATATTTTATCAGCACTAAAAAAGCATAGATAAAGGGGTATATTGTAGTATGTTACAATAGCACACTACAACACTAGAGAAGTGTGCTTTAACAACACACCACAACACCAAAAACACCATAAAATCAGAAAAATCAAGTACGAATACAAATTTTAAATAAAATAAAGTTTACAACACAAATACAAGAAAAAAATTACATTATATATATTTCAAACATTGGTTTATACAATTACATAAGTATAAATTTTTACATACATTAAATAACAGAAGTCTTCCTTTGTCTTTTGATCCTAACCCCTTATCGAGCAAAAAATGCACCTATGTAAGAAAACAATTATTATGTTAGTAATGATATAAAGAAATAAATTAACAAAAAGTGTTAATTTTAAACTAAACTTTGAGTCATACCAAGAACACTGTGTATCAAATTGAGTTGCGGTTGATTCCTGCACGTCACACCATTTCTTGTTCGTCTTCAAGAATTATCTCTATAAAAAATAACTAAATCAGTATAAGATAAAAATGATAATAAAATTAATTAATTAATAGAATATTGAATTATGAGAAAACAAGCTTGGATAATTTTCTCAGTTTTGGTGATGTGATGCATGTTTTAAACTAAAATGACACTTATATATTGAAAATATGCACTTGGAGTCATACGAGTCACATCATGCATCATATTGAGGTGTAGATTAAAAGGTTGGGGCCGAATCCACAATTTATTATTTAAAACAAATACCTCTTTAGACTAGGTAGAGGGTGACCCATTACATTACCTGAAGGCCCAAGTCCAATTGGCTTGAATACAAGGCTTGAAAGCCCATTTTTTTCCAAAGGACCCCTTGATAAACAGTACTACTATAGTACCCGCACTGCTATAGTACCATTTCCGCAATAGTTCCTACTGTAGTCCCTCCACTACTATAGTGTCACCGCTACTACAGTTCTGCCACTGAAACAGTACTGCTACAGTACCCGGAAATTTTCCCCTGCCCGGATTTGATCCTGGGTCTTTTGGATGCCAAGCAGGAGCCTGTACCACTATGGTACAGGCTCGTTGGCCAAATGTGTTTTTGGGTAATGAGGTACTGGTGTGGCCTCCCCACCTGCACACCACACATCCTTAGTGAGGTCCAAGTTGGCCAACCCTTGGGCTTAGGGCAGTTCCCAACAGGGTAGAGGGGCCCATGAGAGGTTTGTTAGCATATAATGTGTGTTGTCTTGCGAAGATTTAAACCCAGAAACTCGGGTTCAAGACGCCACCGCCTTTAACCAACTCACCTGTGCCCCATGGGCTATTAAGGTATAGATGATTCTTAAACATCTCAAATTATTTATGGATCATTTTTCTTAAGTGTCAAAATAATATGAATGTGTTTGCTCGGTTTTGAGTACGTCATTTGTATTTTTTACTAAAATTTCATTTTAAACTGGAAAAACACACATTGAATCATACTGGTCACATCATGTGTTAGTTTGATTTGATACCTATTCTTACACATCAAAAATTACTTATTAATATTTTTCCTAAATTATCAAGATAATATGAGTGTGTTTTCTTAGTTTTTATTGAGTGGCATTTTTTGAACTAAAATGTTGACTTTAAATTAATAACGAACACATTTAGTCACATCAGTAACATTGTGTATTATATTTATGTGTGGATGATTCCATAAAAAATGAATTATAGATCATTTTACTAAATTATCAAAATAATAAAACGTGGTTGCTCGGTTTTGAGTAGGTCATTTGTCCTTTTTACTAAAATTGATGTCAATTTTAAATAAAAAGACGCACTTAGAGTCATACCGGTCACACCATGAATCAGATTGAGATGTGGATAATTAATACTCATAAAAAATAAATTATAGATCATTTTCCAAAATTATAAAAACAACTTAAATATGTTTTCTTAATTTTGAGTAGGTCAGTTGTCCTTTTTTCTAAAATTAATGTCAATTTTAAATAAAAAGACACACTTGGAGTCATATCATTCACACTATGCATCGGATTGAGGTGAGGCTAATTCTAACACATACTAAATGGATTATGGATCATTTTTATAAATTATAAAAATAATCCAAATGTGTTTACTTGGTTTTGAGTATGTCACTTTTCTTTTTTACTAAAATGTCATTTTAAACTAGAAACACACACTTTGACTAATACTGATCACATTGTGTATTGGTTTGATATAAGACTAATTCCTACATTTCAAAAATGACTTCTAAATTTATTTGATAAATTATCAAGATAATATAAGCATGTTTTCTCAGTTTCCAAGTGAAATTTTTTGAACTAAAATGTCAATTTTAAACTGATAACGAACACATTGAGTCATATCATGCATATTGTGTATCGGATTAAGGTTAAGTTGATTCAAACATGTCTCAAATGACTTACGGATAGTTTTCCTGAAGTATCAAAACAATATAAACATTTTTCCTGTTTTTTAGTAGTTATTTGTCTTTTTTACTAAAATTGATGTTAATTTTAAATAAAAATATGCACTTAGACTCATACCGGTCACACCGTGTGTCGAATTGAGGTGAGGATAATTTCTATACATCTAAAGTTACTTATGGATTGGTTTAATAAAGTATCAAAACAATCTGAATGTGTTTCCTCGATTTTGAGTACGTCACTTGTTTTTTTACTAAAATGCCATTTTAAACTGGAAGCATGCACTTTAACTCATACCCATCACATCGTGTATCATTTTGATTTGAGAATTATTCCTACGCATCAAAAATGACAAAAGAATTGATGTTAAAAATTATCAAGAAAATATGAGTGTGTTTTCTTTATTTTCAATGAGTGACATTTTTTAACTAAATTTTCAATTTTAAAGTGATAACAGACACATTGAGTCATAGCGGTCACACCGTGCATCAAATTAAGGTGAGGATAATTTATATATGTCCCAAATGACTTATGGATTATTTCATTAAATAATAAAATCAATAAAAATATGTTTACTCGATTTTGAGTATGTCAGTTTTCCTTTTTACTAAAATTAATGCCAATTTTAAATATAAAAAAAAGAAATTTGAGTCATACTGGTCGCACTGTGTGTCGGATTGAGGTGCAGTTGATTCCTACACATCCCAAAGTCTTACAAAAATCCTAACTGCCAATGTTACCACATTTCCATTGTCATTCTATATCAAACTACTAAAATTTAATATTGAATCAACGTTCTTAGCTGAAAAACTTTTCTCTTTGTTGAAAGTCATAAGAGCAGAGGAAGATCATGTACCCATTATATCATGAGAAGTTACCAAAATGGGAATATGAGCTTCCTCTACTCTTCTAGATTTCAATAATGAAAAAAGTTTGTTTGGATAATAACATAAAATCAATATACAGTGTTGGAATTTCGATAAAGAAAAGCAATGAAAATGGAAAACGTGGAAATTAGAAGAAAGAATCATTTTATCTCTTTTGTGGCTTGTTGAAGATAGTTGAAAGCATGACTTACCAAAATATATTTGAAAAAAACTAAATAAGTATTATATTAAAATAATAATGAAATTAACATACAAATAGTAGATAAATTGATGACAAAATTAATTAAATAAGTAGTGGTAATTCACCTTTTCTTGATGGTTAGATGCATTCTTGACACATTTTCTTGAAGTCATTATCTCAGTTGCAGGCTCGAACTCCAATCTCTCACGAGCATGAGTAGCTTAGAACAACCCACCCTAACTCAAACAAAATAATCCACCTGTATAAGAAAATAATTATTGTATGAGTAATACTAAAAAGAAATAAATTAAACGTAAATATGAAACAATATATTAATTATGTTGATAATGATTTTACTATGCAAACATTGTTGATATTAGGGATATTTTGATGGTAAATAAATAATGATGATAAAAAAATGCAAATAGATCTCACCAAACAATCAATCAACGAGTAAGGAGGATGAGGAGAAGATAATATACCTTGGATTAAAGCTTTGAATCATCTAAGAGAAAGTAAATATATCCTATTAGGTTCATAAAATATTCATTTTATACAATAAATAAATAAATACACATAAGATATTCATTATCAAAGGTGAAAGTTATATATAATTATAATAAGGGAAACTCAACATTTTATTATTTTAAATAATTTAAGTATGCTTTAAAGAAAATGGGTAATTGAATTTAAGAAAATAATTACTCCACTATGGTAGGTGTTATCCTCTGAATTCATCCAATGGTGAAAGTTATAAATAATTATCATCCTCGTCAACTCATCTTTTGAATAATTATCATTGAATTTTTTTTGTTTGGCACTCATCCTCCATCTCTTGTGGACATGCACCTATGTTTCTTGAAATACTCAAAGTAGTAGTAATCCATATGGTGACTACTACTAAGAGTAGAAAAAGCAGCATAAAATAGATGGGGGATGAGTCTGAAGCAACAAATTGCAATAATAACTTTTTGGGAGATGAAATTGATGAGGATGATATTCGTACTCCATTGTGTTATCTAAAAGGGGCAATGCCTCCAATTTGTGAGAATTGCATGGATGGTAATCAAATATCCCTAAGGGTGGAACCAAAACAAAATGTTAAAGAATGATTTATTTTTAGATGGATTAAATTAAAACATACATAGTGTTTATTAGATGTGTGATGAAATAAATGAAGAGATTTTTAAGAAGTATTAATGAGCGGGTTATCATTTCAAATATGGCTATATTTTTAAAAAGGTATAGAAAACTAGACAAACTGTTTTTTGATCCAGGGTCAGTAAAAATTTATGATAATTATGTTTGAAAGAGGAAATTGATTTGTGGTAGTGAAAAATTGATTATATTAGATAATGAGACAATTAAATAAATAGTTAAAAATGGTGGGTTGAGATGTTTTTATGATGATATAATAAAATTGATAGGTATTTTTTACTAATTAGAATGGGGATATTGTTAAATATTAAAATAATGATGAAACATCAGATAAAATTAATGTTGAATTGAGTAGCATAGGGGGGAGAACATGGGGCTAAGGTAGACTCGCAATAAGATCTTGATGGTGAGGAAAATGAAGAGGGGTTATAAACTACAAGAAATGAAATAAAGGATGAAATCAATGAATAAAATGTCATTAGTGATTAGATAGTTTCAGTGAAAATTTGAAGGAGTAAGACTATAAAAAACTTCATTTTTTCCCAAATAGAGACTAAATAATTTGGAGAGGCTGACAAGGATGATAATTGGATAAAATCTATGCATTAGGATCTTGATCTAAATAAGAACAATGTGTCATGGGAAATTTTTCCAAGGCTGAAAGATAGAAATGTTATTAGAACCAAGTGGGTGTTCATTAATAAACTCATTGACTATGTAAAAGTGGCTCAAAATAAATATTAGATGGTGTGCAGGAGAAACTCCAAGATCAAAGGAATTTATATTAATGATAAATTTACTCCCACAACCCAGTTAAAAACTATTTGAATTTTTTTGACTATTTCAGTGAAAATGTAGTTATAACAAATGGATATCAAATCTATATTCCTAAATGGAGTTCTTAAGGTGGGGAGTATACATTGAGAAACTATATGAGTATATTATGGATAAAAATGAGAGAAAGGTGTGCTAGTTGAAAAATTATTTGTATACGATAAAGAAATCACTGAGGACCTAGTATTTAAGGTTGGATCAATACCTAAGAAAGCTTGGTTTTTAGGGAGGTAGAGTTAATCATAACCTCTACATCAAGAAGGAGAATGATCAAAGGATGTTGGTAGTCATATATGTCAAAAACATGATATTTGAGGATTAGAAAAACCACAATGCATCTTTTTTTGGAACATATGAGGTATGATATCGAGATATCTGTGATTGGTGAAACATTTTACTTGGTTTATTGGAAAATCAAGGAAATCATAACACATTAATTTCTTAATCAAAATATGAAAAATAGGTTCCCAAGTGATTTTCAATGGAATATTCCAAACCAATGACAACACTGACCATTGTATGGATGATTTTTTCAAAATTTGACGATTGAAAAGAGGTAGGTGTTAAGGAATATAGGTTTTGGGAGCCTATTATACCTCACAACAACATGACCCAACATTGGGTTTGATATATTTCAAGTTTCATAGTGCCAATGTTGTCCCAAGGAGAGCCACATGCTATCGGGGAAGACGATACTTCAATATATCTAAAACACAATGAATTTTGGATTTTTTTTTATAATAGGATAGTATAACTAGAGTTGTTGAAATACATGAATTTGGGATGATAAAGTACCGTGGATAACCAAGGGAAATTAGAGATATCAAAAAACCTAGATTTCGTTCGGGCCTTTGTTTCGTTCGACCCTTTAATCACTCATTCCTTAGATTCGAGCCTTGGAATAATTAGAGCCTTGATTCTATCCTAGATTCAAGCTTGGATTCGACAATAAGGAGCACCGGCAGTAGGTATCTTCTATGGAGAGCTTCTAATATCATGAACTAGTTTGCAATGGTTATGGTTCTTAAAATAGATCAGGACACTTTTATCGGTGCTTCCAAAAAAGCATTGATAAAGATACCTTTTATCATCACTAAGTTAATAAATGCTAATAAAATGAATCTTCATCAGCACTTTTTTAGTGATCATAAAGATATAGATTTATCAGTGCTAAAAAATGCTCATAAATACTTATAATAATTTTTTTAAATAATTTTTTGAAAAAATATATAATTATTATATATAATTTTAATACTTGTAATAATACTTTTTATAAAATAACAATTTTATAATTATTTAAATATATAATTATTTATTTACAATTATATAAATACTTTTTAAAAAAATAATATTTATATCATTATATATATTTATATAATTATATATATATTAAATAAATATATATAAATATAAATATAATAAATATGTTCATTATTTAAATAAATTTATTATAATTTTATAATTATTTAAATATATATAATTATTTATTTAAAATTATATAAATACTTTCTAAACAATTATTATTTATTTATTTATAATTATAAATGTATAAAAATAGTAAGTTTACATTTATAAATATATTTATTTATAAATATTTTTTAGAAAATATATTTTTAACATTATTGATGAATATTTAATCTTAAGTGCATGCATGTAAAAAATAAGTGAAATTGAATAATTAAAAATGAGTACACTTTAACAATATTAAAAAATTGGATAATTTTGATTAATTAAATATAAATCGTTAAAAAAATGGATATATATTGAAATAAAGATAAATACATATTGAAAATATTAAAACATAGTAAATAAATATATATAGAATAAATAATAGAAATTGATTAAATTCCCAAAAAAAATATTTGTTTGTCTGCATATTTATATAAAATCAATTAATCGTGTATTTGAAATCAATATAATACGTTTGATCTATGTTAAATTGAAAAATCAAACGACATTCAATTATGTCCATTACTTGATGCAATTAGTCAGTATTTTTAATTCATATTAATTTTTAATTATAATCCATTATTCAGTAAATATATTACTATTTAATGTAAAGCATAAAAATTTTGTATTATATAAATCATATTTATATGCATTAATATATATATATACTATTTGTGAACATTATCAATAATTATTTAATTAATAAAATGTTTAATATTTTTTTGAATTTACTTATTTTTAATTTTTATTTGTTTAATTTTTATTTTACATGTATCTATATATTTAATATGTAATTTTTATAATTTATATATAGTATAATCAATTTATTCATTATTATCCATAATTATTTTAATAAAATCATTTTATTTTTTATTTTTATTTTATTATTTTATTTTATTCAGACTTTTATTGGTGATAAAAAAGCACTGATAAAGGATTCCTTTATGGGCATTAAAAATAAAGCACTGATAAAGGTTACCCTTTATCAATGCTAAAAATAAAGCACTGATAAAGGGAACCCTTTATCAGCGCTAAAAAATGCACTGATAAAATGTGTCTTTTATCAGTATTGATAAAGGGTCCCTTTATTAACGCTGATAAAATATGCCCTTCATGAACACTTATTTTAGCACTGATAAAGGTAATCTTTATCAAGGCTTTTTTTTAGTGTTGATAAAGGCCAGTACTATTAAAGCCTTGTTTTGTAGTAGTGATGGTGCATAACATGTAACATGTCTCAAAGAATCAGGATTGAGACCAGCAAAAATATTGAGGCTTGAGTAACACTTTGATCAAAACCCTTGAAATATAAGGCTTGAAATTAAACTTAAAATACCCTGATTAAAAGACAATTCATGATATTATATCTCAAATAGGCATTATACAAACCATATAAATTAAATTAGGTTCAAAATAATAAATATGTCTCGGAGAGAGGAATTTGAGATGAAAACCCTTACTACCTTTGAAACATTAGAACCAAAATCCCATGAGAAAGTAAAAATTAAATAGTATATTGAATATAATGAAATATAATAGAATCATGGTATAAATATTACAATGTGATGGTAATTACACCATACAAAAGAAAACATAGTGTATAACCTAAACATGTCTCAATAAAAAGAAATTGAGAATGAAACCCTTACCTCTTATCCTGAATTCTATAAACGTACATTAACCTCCTACATCACAAACATAGATATATTAATCGCTTAACTAATAACCTTACTCATATCAATTTTCATTTATACTCTTATAAATATCCATTCTCTAAATAAATCCTACTGATTTTCCACATCATGTGTTTATCATTTTTAATAGTTGTACTAGTTTCATAATAGTAGAATATGTATTCATTTTTCTTAAAAATTTAATCATTACTATTTTATTAAGTATTATTCTAGGTATTTTTTATAATTATTTAAAACGATCCAAATTCCTTTCATGGTTGTTTTGGTCTTTATCCTTGAAGATGAAATTGATAACAAGCATGTTTTGGTGATTCTTGATGCTTGAAGGGTTTTTTTTAATTAATTAATTAAATATTGATATAATATCTCTAGAATAAAAAATAAATAATTATTTACATATTTATATCATATTTTACCAGTAAAAAAGTTCTTATATTCATCCATCACTTAAATGTATAATATTGTTCAAGTTGGTGGTTAAACCGACTCAAACATGAACCTACCATTATTAATGGATGATCATGAGATGGTTTGATTGTAATGTCATTATAAAAGAAGCATAATTACCTTATTTAGTATTTATTAGTGTGATATATCATAATTTAAAATAATTATAAAGATAATATAATTTATATAAAGTCATTAATTAGAAAAAAAGAGACAATCTTCCTCTTAGTTCGCTTGTTTTAAACGATTAAATTAATGATGATCATTTATTGATCATATTATTAATAGATTCTATAATTTTTCATAAAAACCCTTAATTATATCATAAAAATCATATTTATCCTTTAATTTCATCCTTGTATCTAGCCTTATAAGGTGGTGAAGGAAAATGATGCATGTTACGCCGTGGAGGCGGTAGCCCGGAAAATGCATGAACGGTGGTTTTATTTTTTTAATGGATGGAGTATGTGAATAAATAATAATAAAAAATATAGTAACATTAAATTATATAAATTATACTAATTCCATTATATTAGTGTGACTATAATAAATTTGAAATAAGATAATTAATAATAAAAGCTAAGTAATTGATAATACTCGCATCAGGGACTTGAATTTTAATTAGAAGTCTCCTTGAAATTGAAAGGATTAAGATAACTATGAGTGTTTAGCGGCTTATTCTCATTTTATATGGTTGTAAGGAGGGTTAAATATCAAAGTTTAAAGGATTGATTTTAAGGGAATGTGTTCCTTGAAGTGGTGGATATATTACCCTTTTACAAGTGAAGAAAATGGTAGTTTTGAGAGTAACCCTTACATTTTCAATAATGTAAGGTTACTATTCAATTGTAAAAAGACACAAAATGGATAAAAGAGGAGAAAAAATGATTTTAGTTAAAAAATAACCTCCACCACTCCTTTTTAGACAATTTTGAGTGTCTTATGTCTTTTTTTTAACATTTTTCCTTTTACTCAAACTTACTTTTACCTTGGTAGTTAATTTTTAAAACTTAGTAATTAATTTTAATGAAAAAGATTGAGATTATCCTTTTTTAAATTTGATATTTATAATTTAAAATTTTAAAATTATTTTATCCAATAAAATTTCTAATGTTGTGAAAAGTTAATTTTTAAAATAAATACACTTAATCACGTAAAAATGGTTTTTAGTGAAATTATATTGGATATTTATTCTAATAACATAAATTGAATTATTATAAAAAAATAAACAATATGAGTCTTCCAATTCAAGGAAAAACTGAATCTCTCTTGAAAAAATCTTAATTAAAAGAAAATACTGAAAATAGGTTTTCTATTAATGTAACATTTTAATTAGTTATGAAGAATGTTTATCATATTTTTTCTAAGTTCAAAGAATATTTTAAAATGAATAATTTTATTCCTAGAATTCATATTCAATTACTTAAGAGGTTTATAAATTTCTAGACCATTATTTTATAATGGTAAAGTTGTGAAAATTATAAGTTTCTTAAAAATCATGTTTTTCGACTAAAAATCGTCCTTTTCAGAAAAAGTTAAAAAAATTAAAACTAAGATAATTTTGATATAAGGAATTCAAAAATTAAGTTAATTTTTATCAATTTAAAATTAAAAAACTTATTAATTTAATTTTTGAATAAAATCATAAAATATAATGAAAAACAATTTTTATTGGAAAATGACATTTTCAAACATTAACTAAAATTATTCTTATTTCATATCATTTACCAATTATATTAGTGTTAAAAAATTATTAATATCAAACATAATTTATCATTTATCATATATTTCTTGAAATAAAAATGTGTCTCGCATAAAAGACAATTTTTTAGAAAAATAATTTTCTAAATAATAAATTATCTTATTATCCATTTTAGGTAAACTAATTGAATTTAATTCATATTAAAAGTGACCTTTATTTTATATGTATATATAATTCATAAATTAGTTACTTTTATTCATTACTGTTCATTCAATCACTAGGTTTTTAACTGTCATACTTAAAAATTTATATTTTATCTAAATATATCGTGGTTACATTCAAGCTTAGTATTGCATGTGGAGGAAGCAATCAAACACATTGACTTATTTAAAGGTAATAATATATTATAATTTTAGGGTGTTACATATATGATTTTTAATAATAAATAAACATGAAAAAGATCGGTAAGAACATATACCTATTTCTAGGTATCCTCCTTTTAAAATCACCTCAAGGCTTCTTGGATTTGTCTTTTTGGAAGACAAGTACCTCAAGGATGTAGCTGATGATGTTGGTAGAGTATTTGGGTAGATATTAGTTGAGATAAAATTCACTAGTGGTGTGGAGAAGGGAGGATAGTTGGTACCCTTTTATAATTGAGGGTAGTGACACACTTGTAATTATTAAGAATATTAAAATATAATAAATTTGATATCATGGGAAAGTGGCTCCAAATTTAATCAAATTATGATTCCAAATACGAAAACCATGTTATCAGATGTAATTTCTATAAGTGGTATAATTTATTTTAAAATAAGCGCACAAAACACAGTGAAAATTATTTTTAGAAAAATACATTTTTAATCATAAAACTGAATTTAATCCAATTTATTGCCTATTAAAAACCAATAGATGGATTTTAATATATTTTATTGAATATATTATCTACACATTTTATTAAAATCATTCATTAATACTATTTAATTCAATTTATTAAGATAAAATATATTTTGTGCAATAAAAATAGTTTTCTGGAAAATATCTTTTTTACCTTCAAATGTTTCTATCTTTATTTCTTACTAATTGATAATCAATATATGAATGATTTTTCATTTTTTTCACATTCAATATGTAACAAACCGATGTTTTATAAATGTAATTCCCTTATTATAACTATTCATTATAGTGTAATCACACAAAAATACTTATTAAAACACAATACAAACCTTATAAATAAAGAATGAGTGAAATAAAAGGTATCTCTAGAAATTAAGGAATATATACCGATGAAATAGTAACTTGACCTTTGGAATAGTAATGTGACCCTTATGAATAGTAAACCAGACAATGTAATAGTAACCTCACCAATAAGAGTATAAATAAAATTTATCTATCTTATAAGTGTCAATATGATATAATTATGTCATGGTATAAATAAATAAATATTTTAAAAATTATTGATTAAGTGATGGTATTTTTATAAGTCACGTGTATTTAATTAAAATTTAATGATTAATTTAATAATTGAAAAGAAATTTTATTTTCATAAAATGTATTCATGAATAATTATTTTTATTACTTATTATTATAAGATAATTTTTAGATTCCTTAATTAATTTTTCAAAGTGTTAGAAAAGCAGTTTTAATTTTAAAATTTGTATTTTTCAAGTAAATTATAATTTTAATTAAAAATTAAATTTCTCATATTCATAAAATTATTTTCATAAAATGGATTTCATTTTTTGATTCTATACATCAAAAAATGGTTAGGGTGAATTTTTGGGATTTTTCTAAAATACTTGAATTTTTTGTGAATAGTAAAATATGATAATTTACGATAAATGCTAAAACCTAAATTTATGCATCATGCTTGAGTCTTGGATGATGTAAATGGACATTGGTTCAAACTCACATGATCTAATTACTGTTTTTAGTCTCAAGAATCAGTACTATTGCTTGTCTTGAGCAAAATAATAAACTAATGAATTAAATATTGAGAAAACTTTCCTCTCCTCCACTATAAAAGCCACCCCTCGCCACCTCTTCTCTTCACTCCTCTCAAGCCTTGTTCCTAGTTCAAATTATTCTAAAATATCCTCCTATGACCCTATCCCACGTCCAAAATCCATTTTTCTCTTTAAAATAACAAATATTCTCCCCTAAATAGGTTCTCAAGAAGGATATATTCAAGAGGTAAATTCCTCTTTTCATTTCTTTTATTTTCTATCAAGTTTCTTTCTTTCTTTTTATTTCCTCACCTCCTTTCATCCAAATGTTATGATAAATCCAGTACCATAAATTTACTATAATTTTTTTATGATAATATAATAATTAATCATCATCTCTCCTTTCCCCTCTGTTTATACTAGAAATGAAAACACCATCCGAGATGTGTTAATTTATCACATTCAAGGACCACGGGTTTTCAATTTCTTTTACCTTCTTCAATTCTGGTCATGAAACCATTTTTATGGTTTAAAAAGACTATAATATATGTATTATGTCTAATTTAATGTTCTTGAATCTTTTTTTACACATGATATTAATTTATAATGAAAAATGTGTTCGATATGATCAAAAAACGCCAATTAACCAAAACGGTTATCATTTACGTTTTATGTAATGATTCATCTTCACTATAAATAACCAAATGAATTTATAACCATTTAATCTACTGGATGTTCACTAATAACATAAAACATAAATTCTATAAAACTATTCTCATCTTACATGTTTATCTTTACATGTATATAAGTAAACCAATCATGAAAACCAAGGAAACAAACGCTCTCAAACAATGAAATTGAACCTCTTAACCCATCAAAAAAGGTCATGAATGAACTTAATAAGGTTATAATAAATAAATTAAATGAATAAGGGGTTCTGTAAATACTAATTAATGAATTCAATTTGTTTATCCAATACATTAAGATAAAGTGAAGGACGCCATCAGACTTAAGGTAAGGGATTCTACCCAAACCTCTATTATTCCTTTGGGTTGTTCTATCTTTATTTTTACCCAAACTAAGTTATCTATTATTTTTATTTACATCTTATAAATGATGTTTAAATTCTCCAAACTCATTTATCAAGGTCCATTCATCATTCTCTTTTGGGGATATACATGTTTTTAAATGATTCCCTCCTCAATTCTTCCCGATAAGCAAGCCCATTTTAAGGGAACTTCACGAATTCTTACCCAATTTAAAGTGCACTCTATAATTTTTTTTAAGAAACCATTGTTTTTATAAAATCATACTTTTATTATTAAAATATTCTTGGTTCCCTTTTGGTTTTATATAAAATATTATTATCTTTTCTATTTTAATTTCTCTTTGGTATTTTCATTAAAATCGTACTAAAATATTTTAATGCTTAAATTTCTTAAAAAATATTATTAAATGTTATAGATTATGTTTAAAATAAATTACCATGATATATGATTATTTTACCATATTAATTTCCATGTTTTTTATAATTCATTTCTTTCATGGACACTTGTATAATACGCCCATTTATTATGCTTTATGACATGATTATGATACCCATTTCTTTCCATAGGTACCCTTATGTTTATGTATGATTGATTATTTATGATTCTATATGTGAAAATTATATTCATGAACATGTTATGATGGGTTCACCCATATAGTGCTCCAATTAATTGGGTAAATTTTAGTCTCATGAGACATTATGTGAAACAGTCTTGGCGAATAGCCTTAACTCGTGCTACCATGTGCAATGGTCTTAGTGGTTAACCTTGACTTGTGCTCCTCTATGTGAAACGAGGATTGTATCATGATAAACTCATGTTTTATGTTTCTTAAACATTATTATGAATCCATTTTTATATTATCCCATGTTTATATGTTATGATTTCATATGTTCCATGCCTTTTTATATCATTATGTCATGCCTTCTAACCCATGTGTTAAAGCTTTATTCTTATGTTTATTCCCTTACTGGGATTTTTAGCTCATCCCTTTTTTCATGTTATCCCCAGGTTATCCCATGAATATTTTTAATCACAATGGAAGTTAGGATCTATTTAATAAGATTAAATAAAGAAATGTTTTATTTAATCCCATGTTTTAAATTTTATGTACCTAGTCTTCCAAGACACTAGACTTTACGATCATTGGCTTGTAAAATGATGTTTTATTATGATTAAATCATGTAATTATATGTGTAAATGGTTATGGTTGTTATACAATTCCATTATATTTTATCAAAATCCTAGTTGATTAGTGATCAAGACACATAATATATAATAAAATAAAATACTTTGAAAAACTGATCCTTTAACTTAAAAGGATATTATTTTTAACATTTAAAATTGGGTACTTATTTCCTAGGTGTTAATCAATATTTTTTCATTAAGTAAAATTTTTATACATTTTTTTCATAATTTATTTAGTCCTATTCATACCCATCAATCCAACAGTTGGGCGATAACAATCACATTTAATAATAATATTTCAATTGTATATCGTGGTTTTCTTAAACTCGATGTTGTATGTAAAGAAAGCTATAAAAGACATAAAATTTATTTAAAGAGAAATATATCATAAAATAATGGGGTGTTACAGTATGTATGTATGGAAAATAGATAATACAGTAATAACCAGCATGTGAGCAGTCATTTCAGGTCATCATGTGCTAACCAGACCACCACGATATCGGACCCCACCTACTTCGGATAATAATGATAAAGGATCTATCATAGACACATCATATCAAAATCAAATCTAAGGAGGCTTTAACACTTTTCCAACCATGCATATAAGAAACCCATATGAGAAAGGAGTGATACTTAACCAATCATAGACATAGGAAGCACATCTGAGGAAGACGTAACACTTATCCAACCTTGTATATAGGGAACCCCTTGGGAAAGGCATAACACTTGGAAAATCTCAAGTGTAGAAAATGCACCTGAGGAAGGAATAACACTTAGATAAACTCATGTATAGGAAACCCATTGGGTAAAGTCATAACACTTAGTTAGGAATGAGTATACAAGAATCAGAATATATTGAAATTTCATCTTAGTAAGGCGTAACATTTAGCTAAACTCATATATCAAAGTAATTGGGGATCATATCACCCACCATGATCTTCACAAAACTCAGAAAGAATGATAACCTTGGTGGTGTAATAGGATAACTCAATCCTTAAGTCTCAGGTCACAACCGTATTAACAACTATATAAACATAGTCGGGATATGACAAACAAGGCATGGAAAACATAGTTTATAGCCTAGCTCTCATATAACAACTCATCCATACATAGCATCTCTCTAGAGGATAACCCATATATAACCCAAACACAACCCATCATAATCCATTAAATATACTCATCCATCACAACATAACCTATAACTAAAACAATGACCCATGATGATCCTAAAGCCCCCAAACCATGATCGATCTATGAATCCTAACCCACCGATCACACTTTGATGCATCAATTTACTATACCCCTCTCAAGAATTTCATAACTTCACAAGTTCTCAAGAAAACCACAAAAAAATTAGTCTTGGTTATTTAGATGGGGTTATTTGAAACCCCCTCTAAATTAATTTTCTGTATATTTTAGCGGTGATATCCCCATAGTTTTCACTAAATATTAGTTTAGGGGTGGTTTTGGGAGAATCGATGCTAAAATATAACTAATGTATTTAAAACAATATAGGGGTTAAGAAGTGAAACTAATCACTTATATTTTAGGGGTTTATTAATTACTGATAATCTAAGTGATTAGTGGTGGTTACTAACCCCCTCAAAATTTTCAGAATATTTTTTTTTAAAATCAGGTATATTTTTGCAGCGGTTCTCTCTCACTCACTCTCTCCCTATATATATATAAGGGATGGTAATGGTTACCTGTTTATGAGTACCCAACTTGATTAAATCATGTTAGGGTGACCCTTAATCGGGTTTGGGTTTCACGTTCTCTGCACAATTAATAATCAAGTAGGTTACAGTTATCAGTCATAGGATACCTGAACCCACTTATTTTTATTTCATATTTAGTTTGTTTTTATTTCAAATTTCATTTTAAAATTAATATTATTAATTGATACATATATGGATTCCTAACCATTAAATCTGACTAAGAGGAAGTGTATGATATCGAACAAATGAATTAGAGGGGCGAGAGTTGTTGCAAAGTAACAAGTACGCAAAGGCTTATAACGGCCTGTGTGAATAATGATAACTTCGATGTGGGACTAAGTTTGCGCAGAAGACACAATACCACATCGAGAAAAAAGATATTAAATAATAATAAAATGCGTGATGATATTAAATAGGTATTAGTTGGTTAATCAGGTTCAGGATTAGGTTATAAATAATCAGGTATAAACTGGTTTGGATTAAGGTTAGAGTAGTTAAAATTTAAACGGGTTAGAGTTCAGGTACCCCAAAATTAATAGGTACTCGCCCCATTGTCATCCCTAATAAATATATTATAATTATATTAAATATATATTATATTATATATTTATTATTATATATACATATATGGTATATTAAAATATCTGACGCTCACTGATATGATATTATATAAATGTTTTTAATTATATGTATATTATATATATTTGTATACATATAAATATATAATATATATTTGTATACATATAAATATATTTATAAATATATAATATATAATATATAATATAATGTATATAAATATATAATACATATTTATAGAGATAAAAATTTGATATAATATATATATATATAGTGTGTGTGTGTGTGATTTTTTAATTATATACATATAAATAAATAATATAAAATTATATGTATTTGTATTTGTATAATATATAATTGTATAATATATAATTGAATAATTTATATTTTTAAAATGTAATATGTACTTGTATTTTTATTATATATATATATATATTTGTATAATATGTATTTATATTTGTATAATATATGTATATTCGTATAATGCATATTAGTATTTTATAATATAATATGTATTTGTATTTGTATTATTTAATAAAATATATATTTGTATTTGTAATATATGTGTGTGTGTCTTTAATATATATTTGTATTTTATATATATTTATAATATATATATATATAATATATAATATATGTAACAGACCAGAACCCGCACTTCCGGATCAGGTGTGAAAAACGTAATCTTTACATTTCTGCCTTTGATACCAATACACGTGACCCAATTTCATCTGTCCAAAACTTACAAAATCAAATAAAATATTGGACCACTTTTATACTAAAGGACCTTTTAGATTTAGAGTTTTATAGAATTAGGAAAAACTCTTACATAAATGGATATATATATACATCCCCATAAATTTCATAAGATGCATCATAAAATGAATTCATGAGAAGTATATAAATCACTCAAAGGAAATAATTGGTGATTATGGAATGTGTCCCAAATAAATAAAAGTGAGTGAAAATCTCTTACCTTAGGTCTGACTTCCTTTGAAAGTTTTTTAACCTCCTATATAATAAATTTAAATTTATTACCAAAATCATTTAAATTATTATTATATCATATATATTCATTATATATATATATATATATATTTAAAGTCATCCATAATGGTAGAGATAGAAATTGAATTACATCATTCATGGAAACAGTATGTCATACATACACATGAACGTTGTATTCACTTTTTGAAGGAGGAACGAAAGAAATGTAATAATAATTCTCCTTTATAGAATCACTATTATATCATGTATATCATATATATTTATCATATCCATCCTTATTTCCATGTAAGTAAAAATAGAAATGAAAAATTAATCACATCGCTTCGTGGAGGTGGTAGTCCAAACATACACACGAGTGACGTTATTGTTTTCCAATGCTTTGAAATGTAAGAAGGTAGATATAATGTTATAATTTAAGAAGTGTAATTATGTTATAAATATCATATATGAAAATTAAAATCATAATAATACCCATCTATAAAATATGGTGATTAAAAATGAATTGTATCGATATGTGGAGACGGTAAGTCGTACGTACGCATGAGCGATACTTTCACTTGTTTGATGGGAAATATGGTGTATAGTGGTGTTTTCATAATCATAATAACATTTAAGAATATTTAGGATACTAAATTTGTTATTTTATCATAAATATCATAGATTTTAATGAGGTAAAGATGAGTAGAAAAAGAATGTGATTGGCAAGGATGATTGTGTTTTCTTTGAGATGACTCTCTTATATCTTCTCTCAAGGGCTCTAAGATTGGTCTTTTTAGAAGAAAAATACCTCTATAATGTGTCTAAGGAAGTTAATAATAGAATTTGGTAGGTCATGGTCGATCTATAAGGCTCAATGTGGTGTAAATAAGTGAGATAGGAGGGTCCCTTTTATAATTGAGGTGAGAGGCACTTTAGGAATTTCTCAAAAGATTAAATTATAATAAGACTATTCTAGATATAAATGCTTCAAAATGGAATATAAATGCACCATAGATGATATTTTAGAGCATATATTATCCCCTTTATCATTATTTAATATTTTTTTATTTTTAAATAATTTAATAAAATATTGTTTTTATAAAATATCATTATTGTCAATTTTGACATTATTCATTACTTTAACTTCAAAAACATCAAGACAACAATATAAATTTGAAAAAAATATTTTCATGTATCCATAACATGTCATGTTTATTATAATATTCTTAGATCACATAAATTATCTCAAATTATAATATTTTTAATATTTTTAATATCATTTATTTGATTTTTCCATTAATTGAATAATTACTACATCGAGGTTGTGTGAGAATTTAAGGTAATTATTTCTTCCCTAAAAATTAAAAATAAATTACCATGATAAAAATAAATATTTTAAATTTAAAAATACTATTTATAGTTGAAAATATCCTCTGGATAACACCATATTGAAAATATTACACTTATTAAAAACATGAGTGTGACATGTTTGACATTTATTTAAATAAAATACTCTAAAGGTCATAATCTCATAAAAGTTGCCCCAAAAGGTCATAAATTCAACCCTTGGATGCTCATGATCGATATATAATAATAAAATAATATTTAGGTAAGTGTTCAGGTCATTTAATAATTCTTATCATTTTATTTTTAACCTAAATTACCTGGTTTACCCTTTACCGTGATAATAAAAATTACTAAGTTTACTATTCATATTATCCAAAAACAAAAGGGAACTATTTAATAAATTTGGACCCACTGATTAAAAATATGTAATCAATTTTTCAAAATTTAAAACACATAAGTTTCAATATTTAATTTAAATTTAAACCGATAAAATGTGATGAAAAAATAGTTTTTTAGAAAAAAATCCCTTTGTAAAATATAAAAAAAATTATGCTAAATTCAAGTATAAAATATTTTTAAAAACAATAATTTGGATTATTTTAAATGAAAATTAACTAATTAAAATTTAAAACTAATCCAAAACAAAATTTTACCATGAAAATACTTTAAAATAAAATGCATATCTTAAGAAAAAAAAGTATTTTTCACTATTCCTAGAAAAAATTAATATTTTCAGAAAATTATCAAAAATTCATCCTAAGATAATTTTAACATGATGAATTCAAAAATGAAATTAATTTTTTCAAAAAATAATCTAAAATTTTTAGAAATTAATTATAATATTCACTCACAAGAAAACTCATTTTTGGAGAAAACATATTTTTGAAGAATAAAATGACTTTACTAAAAATTGAATGATTATTTACTAAAAATTTATCAATAAATTTATATTGACTAGGAAATTTATATATATATCATAAATTAGTTAATCATATTCATACTAACCAAATTAATAACTTGGTCATAATTATCATATAAAATTATAATATTTTAATAGTGTATCAAGGTTCATTTAAACTCAGTGTTTCATGTAACGCAATTCATCGAAGAAATAAAATTATATAAAGAGAAATATTTTCTAAATTACCAGGGTTTTACAATATATAATATAAATATATTTTTGTATTTTTTAAACTGTATACATATAAATATATAACATACATACACATGATGTGTTAAATCTATTTAATAGAAAATTATAAAAATATCAATAAATATATAAAACATATACATATTATCCCAAAACTCATTGCAGTTGGTAATTTTAAAGTTGAGGTGTGATCATGTCACCAGATCAAAATGCATTGTGGGTGGATTTTATTATAAGTTTATTCATAAATTATTTTTTTGGGACCCATATCCTTTAGAGATGTGGATTTATGAGGTGAAAAAAATTATATAATCCCACATTTAAAGTGGGACAAAACTGCTAAGGCTCCTTCCTTATAAATAAGGGAATTGGGAAGCGATTTTTTCATAAAAAAATATGTTCAAGTAAATTATTTTTACAAATTATTTAGAAAATATCTTTCTAGTAATATATATATATATATATATTATAAAAAACAAAAAAAACATATTTTTTATATAAATCGGCTAATTACAAGATTATTTATGACGATTGGATTTTGAAATTTGAAATCCAAACAGCTTCCACCCTTCAAAAGTTATGTTATTTCGATCAAATCAAAATGTTTTTTGATTGAAAAAGTGGGATTGAATCGATGTGAATCACATCAGTTGTGATTTATAAATAAGTGGGATGTTGGGATCATTTTTTGTATATTATCAATTTGAAAATATTTAGAAATATTATTCCAACATCATCATAATGGGACTGTTGGAAATTTGTGTTCATCATTCCTAAAAACCTTGGTGAAATCCTTAAGGTAAATCTCCACCAAGAACCCTACACCAACAAGTAGGGGTAGACCAAACCCTTTTATAGAGTGAACATCATTAACGCATAAAGTTTCACAAGTTTTTTTATCTTATCTACCTTCTATTTTCCAACATATTTTTCATAATGGGAATTTTCAAGTTGGGTGGCTTACGCATGTGTAGGGGGAAAGCGATGATAACTAGGTGCTTTCTTGGTGGGTCTGTATGGGTGAAATCTACAGGGGATTTGGGGGGTGTTTCTTGGTAGGATTGCATGGTGGGGGGTCGATAGGGGGACCTTCACTTATTGGATGATTGCAGGTGCCTTACTATTTTTGTAAAATATGAAAATTTTAGCAATGATTTTTTTAATATATAATCATTTTTATTGGTAGTTCCAAATATAATTTTTTTTTTTTAAATAAAAGGGGTTATAACCACTATTAATTTTTTTACCTTACCAATTCTTTCCTAAAACCATCACTAATAAAAGTAGGTGGCTAGTTTACTGGTGGTTTTCACCATTAGTTAATTCATATTGAGTTATAATCGCTGTTGATGGAAAAAATAACCCCCTCTAATGACTGCATTTTTATAGTGAACTCATGTCATCCTCCATTCAAATAAAAAATGATTAAGTATCACCCCAAGGTGCCTTAAGATTATGAGGGCCTCTTTCATCATTTCCCCATTTCTAAGCCCATAAGTAGACCGATGGATTTCCCATTTTGGTCTACCTAAGGGTGTCACACGTTTAAGTACTTGCCATGAAAATTCCACCCTGCACTCATGCTTTGGGAATTTCCACAAAACCAAAGAATAACTTATATCTAAGATTTTTATAGGTCATGCCCTCACCAATATCCACAAAGCCTCATTGAAACAATTCACAATGGTTAAAGCCAGTGACATAACCAAGACCCAGACAATACACTTTTCAATATGTAGTTATTACACTTCCCGTAACATCCCCGACCCGGAATCCAATAAATCGATGCTCCGAGCTAGGTGGTTACATGACCTTAAGCATGCCTTCCCATACACCAAAGGTTTCCGACTAGCAACGGAGGTCTGAATAGTTAATTGGGGATATTATACCCCCTTTTATTAGAGTAAGACACAACAAAAGATAAACAAAATATCGTAATAATAATCAATAATACAATAGCATGCATAAACAACCACCCCCCCCCCAAACAGGTTATAATCATGTCCAATAGTAAATATTCCATGCCATGCTATAAGTGAAAAAGTGAACAAAACCCAAAATGAAGCCAAACTGAAAAATCCCCAAAATGGTCCCGACACTAAGTTTGGATCCTCCTCCACGTACACTCATGCTAACCCAACTGCCTAACAAGGGCCTTTTTCATTCTCCTGACCTACAAACATGAAGTCTGCTCGGGTACCCAACGGCGGCCCGAGCAGGGTGTGAGTACAACTCAGTAGGCCACCACCAAGCGTGTCTACAAAATCTGGTATAAACAATTGCGCATGAAAAAGGGAAAAGAATGATAAATGACAATGAAAATATTAAGTTCCCTTATCTAGTTTAGGTCAATTACCAACATTATTTACAATTTCCATATTTTACCTTTTCAACACATTTATCATGGGTTTATTAAACACAAAAAGTTACACGACTTAAAGTACACAATCACATACATGAGGAAAACACACAGTTGTCCTATCTCACTAGGACCAACTTCCCCATGACAACTATATCCTCACCTCGAAGCATCAATTCTGGTGGATGTCAACCATATCCTCACCTCGAAGTATCAGTCCAGGTGGATGCAACCGATAGGGAAACAGAGCATCAGTCCTATCCCTACCTCGTGCATTAGGGATGGAGTTTATAGCCTCAGTCCAACTCAACCCATGGGCGTAGATCCTCATTCAATACCCCACACTACCAAGGTATGTAGAAATACTATACATATATGTAACCATTAAACATTTACACAACATCGCAACCATTGCCTAAGGCAAACATAAACTGTAACAATAACATTAAGGTTAACACCATGCCTTAACCCATTAATACATTTACCACACTTCACATAATTTAGCCAATAATCCAATTCCATTTCCTTAGGCTTATCTCACTTAGCATTCATTCGTTGTGCCTTTCTCACTAGGCTTTGTTCGTTATGCCTAACTCACTAGGATTCATTACCATGCTCATGACCCATTCCATTATGGTATTTAGTCATTTCCACATCTTAACCCAATATCCCTTAGGTTATTATCAAGCCTAGGTGCACCACCTAGCTTCTAACCCAACACACGCAATCATATAAACATGTTTATCAAGGGCTCTACATAAATACTCAACAATCTCACTTTTTCTTTACAAATCCCTAGGTCCGCGAAAGTCGGCTCACCCCATGGGTGGCCCTAGTTTAGTCTCATCACCCCTAATGCATCCCATGGGGATCGTGAGGGTTCCCCTTTACCTTTTTAATAATAATTTTACCAAAACATGCCATGGGTAATAAAAACATACCAAGAGACACCCAAGAACAAAACCACACATGCACAAATCCTCAAATAACCCAAGGGATATAACTTATAGATCACCTACCTCGATTCCACGGTTGAACGCACTCTTAATCAAGCCCTTATATCCCACTTCAACCAAACTTTGAAGTTTTAAACTAAATCTCACCCAAAGAGTAGGGTTTTATAGATTTAGAAGGAGAGGAGAAGAAGATACAAACCCTAAACTCAAAAGAGAAGTAAGGATGGGATTACCCTTACCCGGAGCTTCGATCCGCAACCAACGACACCAAAAATTCCTTATAAATGAGGGATATTTATCTCTTGGATCTCTTGGGAGATTTGGTTCGTCTCTAGGGTGAAGAGAGGAGAAATGGGAGGAATTCTTGAGTTGGGGTTAAAAATCCCGAGGTGGAAAATTTATAATTTTTTAGAAGTTTATGGGTTGCACGGTTTACCCGCACGGTTTTCCAAACTGTGCGCAAACTGTCCAGATGCTTCTGTCCCAAAAAGGCCCCCTCGCACGGTTTACCTGTATGGTTTGACAAACCATGCACAAACTGTGTGGAGGCTACTTATAAGGCCCCAGCCTTAAACCTTACTTAATATTGAATTAAATGAATATTTCACATTGAGGATCTTTTCAGGTTTAGAGTTTTAGAGAATTAGAACATAACTATTACATCTCAAAAGATTACAAAGTAGAAACTTCTACTAAGTTTCCATAAAATAAAAACTCTTAAAAAGAAACATGTCTAGTTCCATGTTTTAGGTAGCATGACTTTCCCTTGATCCCATCCTTGACCCTATTCCACGTTAAGTCCTATGAAAAACAATTCAAAAACCTGGGATGAGCATAAAAAAGCTCAGTAAGGGATACACAAAGAATGAAAACTGTTAGTTTTTCAAAACAACAAGTAAACCATGTATACTTTATCAAAGTAATACTTTCCACCTTTTCGAAGTAGTAAAAACTATTCACTGAATAAAAGTTCATTACTTACCCTTCTGTAACCAAAAGATTACCATAAAACCCATATAAAGATCACATAACATATAAAGGTAACTTGGGACATAAACATACTTAAGTGTAATAACCATACGGTCAACTTCCACACATACTTAATGGAATAGACATATGGCCGACTTCCACACATACTTAATGGAATAGCCATACGGCCGACTTCCATACCCAATGCATTGGAGGTTATAACGTAACCACCCGTCCTGGTATTCACGGCACCCCCCATCATATGGTTTATCACGTAACCACCCGTAAAATGTCCAGGTACCATCATTACACATAAAATATTGAAAATATAAACATTTCAATAACAACATTTCATTTTCAATCACAATAAGTAATTCCCAGATATTGAATTAATCAATCCATTTTCAAAAACCATTTAAAAGAGATTTTTGAATCAAAGTGTCCCATACCACTTTGAAGCTTTTAATGGAATTATAATTTTAAAACATTAATGTACATATAAATAAATACTGAAAACCATTTCGAAAACATGGACATTAAAGATAAATATTTAGAATAATAAATCATTAAAACATTTAAAACGATATTTTTGTTAAATAGTTTTTAACAAAATGAGAGACTCTTGAATACAAATAATAGTGGAATAACATTTAATCCGAACTTTATAATATCATGAGAATAAAAGTATTAATGATATAATATGTCAAAGGAAAGTATACACACCATATAAGAGTGAATTGGTGCATAACAACAATGAAGTCTCAAAAGAAATGTAAAATGAGATGAAAACCATTATAAAGAAGGTGTCCTTAAATTAAGGATAAATCAATCTCATAATTATGTGTGAAAAATATAAATACACCCAATATAAGTGGATATTAAGTGTAAAACAATCAAAGGTTATTCACACATATTCAAAGGATGACATATTCAATAACTACATGTTGAACCCAAATAAATCTAAATTGGGTTAATAAGTTTCCTTTGTAAAACTCGACAGCCTCTCGGCGTCACATAAAATTTTACAAAAAGGGTTGATGAGAGAGATAAAGGGGATCTCATCACTTGGACATAAAATTTACATAAATAAGGATATATAAGAACATATCCCAACATAATAGTATGTGAATTAAAAGATATAACAAAATAAGTCTTTTAAAAAGAGGGTGAAAGGTCCCCTTACCGAGTTGGGTAACTTTCGAAAAGTACACCCCATGGAAGAAGGGTCATACAATGAAGATGTAAATACCCATAAATGAAATTATACTACACAAAGTGTATAATAATGGGTAGTACATACACCACTCAAAGGAAATAGTGGAAAACGTAGCATAAATCTCATGGGAATAAAAGTGAGATGAAAAATCCCTTACAAAAACTCGGCAGCCTAACGACGCCACTTAAAACTTCCAAAAATGGATTGATGAGATCAAATAGGGTATCTCATAACATTAAAATAAAATGTACAGAAATATTAATATAAAAGATCATCCCCCATCATAACAAAGAGGAGCTTAAAATAAGTGACATAAAGGAGAGTACTTAAAGAGAAAGAGAGAGGTTGGATCTCTTACAAAAATTCGGCAGCCTAACGACGCCACTCAAAACTTCCAAAATGGATTGATGAGAGAGAATAGGGTCTCTCATCATATGAACATAAAAATTACAGTAAGAGTAATATAAAATAACATCCCAATCACAAGAAAGATGAGCTTAGAAGTAATGACGTAAAAGAGTGTACTTAAAAAGAAAGAGAGGAGTAGGATCCCTTACCTCGTGTCCGACATGACTCGATCGTTCTTTAATCTCCTGAATAATAAAATTTGGTCAATTTATAATGGCTTAAGGACCTCCTTTAAATATTATTATTCAGTTCATATCACATATTATAATGTTATAATAATTGGTTAATAAAGTGAGTTTGTATCAGACGTTTTTGTCGATGTTCAGTACATGAGTAAAAATTGAGCTTGTTGGAAAATAATTTTCCATGTAGTTATAGGTACATCATCTCCAGAATAGTATTTATGTTTTAAATATCATATATATCCAGTATATATTCGTTTTATACTATTCCATAGCATTTGGAGATAAAAAATTAAAAGCATCGTTCATGGAGACGGTAGGCCGTACGTACGCATGAACGCTACTTTAATTTTTTTGCCATATTAATGAAATTAAAACAAAATGAGAGATATATATATTATAATTCAAAAATGATACCCATAATTTAGATGTAATATATTACATATATATCCATTATATATATGTACTTATAATAGTACATAACATTTGGAGATAAGAAATGAAATGTACCGTTCATGGAGATGGTAAGTCGTACGTGCGCATGAACGCTACATTAATTTTTTTTTTTTTTGTATTCAATTGAATGAAATAATAAAGATATAAAGGTATATTATAATTCCAGTAGGATAACATATGTAATACCATTAATTCCATCCTTTATACATCCCACATATGGCATTAACGAATCAAATCACTTTGAGGGGGCGGTAGTCCGCACTTCCTAAAATGAAGATATCGTGTTTACCCATAATGGAAACCATAAAGGTATGCCATAAATAAAAAATGAAGAATTTTAAGGAAAAAATAAACATATTATATATCATATATAAAAATAGTGGCATATTAATGTCTACCTTTGAAGGTGTTAAAATAATGTTGAACAATCATCGTTTCGGGAGGCAGAAATTCGCCATCCACGGAAACAGTATGTTCTTTAACCATTAGATGTAGGTGTGTGTAAGTGTAGCTCGAATCCTTCTTATAAAAACATCCTAGTATATTGAAGATACTGGAGTTGTTACAAAATAAATTAATAAAAAGATATTAGGGGGTTGGAGAAGCAAAATAAAATAAAAGGACTCAAGTGAAGACATTACCTTAAAATCGGGTAACTCCCTTTGGTTTGAGCTCAAAGGTTTCCTTGGGAAGACTTTTGCCCAAAGTGAGGCTTCAAGGAGTAAGATAGGGATGTGGAGAGACAAAATGGACAGGGTTTGTCTGAGCCAAATGCTTTGGAAGTGTGGGTAAGGAGGTAGAGGTGGGGGCCTTTTATAAGAGGAGGGGAGGGGCACTCTTGGAAAGGTATAAAATGTAACTTTATTTTCAAATGGTTTTCGGATTTTAATGGTCCCACATTGATGTTTTTATAGGATAAGGTGATAAGGGTTCTAAATTCGCCCATACAATAGTTTTTGGACATGTGTAGGTCTTAGATATTACATTATCTTTCCATTTTATTTAAATCGTTAAATAATGAGGTCATCGCTGCATCATCATGATGTCATAAATAATTTAATAAATTTAATGTCTAAAAATTATAAAAAAATATCATGATGTAGGAAATATTTTTAGATTTCTAATGAATATTTATATTCCAAAATATCATTTATTTAGACAAAATTAAAAATATTTTACTTAGGTGACACATTCTTTGTCACATTTAACATTCTTTAAAAATAAAAAGATAAAAAGTCACTTTCTCACAAAATTGATTACATGGGGCCCCCAAGTTTGGCACAAGGCATCCCATGGTAGGTCATGAGACAACCAGTAGCATTAGGACACATGTTGTGGTCATTTTTTATTATTATGATATTATCTTATTATCTTTAACTACCCGATTACTCATTAATCACGATAATTAAAGATAATTATCGTCGTTACTATTCATAATGTCCAAAAACAAAAGAGTATTAATTACATAATTTGGATCTTATGATTCCAAATATGTAATCCATTTTACTAAATTACAAACACATAAATGGCAATAATTAATTTAAAAAAACTTCCCGTTGTCAAAACAAATAGCGGGTTTTTTTAGAAACAATATTTATGAAAAGTTTGGCACTTGTTTATGCCTAATTCCAAAGTGAAATTAATCCCAATGAACATAATTTAATTAAATGGTAAAAATATATTCTAATTACACTTTAAAACAAATTTAAAAGATAATATAACCATATAATCAAATTATATGAAGAAGCAGTTTTGATGTAAAATGTAGTATTTTTCACTATTCATTGAAAAATGAACATTGTCAGAAAAATACCAAAAATTAACCCAAGGTAAATTTCAATGTCCCAATAATAAAGAATATCTTTATTTTGACAAATAGAGCTTATAAAATTATCAAAAGTTTTATTTAAAAATGGTTTTCCATCAAAAGGCAGTAAAACAATCTTTTAAAAATATTAGTGTATTCAATGCTTAAGATTGGATTCATTTTCATTTTAAGCCTCTAAAATTTATTGGACAAAAGTAAAAAAACATTTAACAAACATATATAATCATATTGTAGTTATTTATATTCATTCCTATCAATACAACGGCTATGTGTTAACTACCATTTAAAATAATATTATTTTATTATTAGAGTGCAATGTATGATTTCAAAGGAACTCGTTGTTGCGTATTGGGTAAGCCATATAGCATAGCGTTACCTTTAAATTAATATTGACATTTTATTCACAAATAGGGATAAATATAAAAATGTCATATTCTTTATTTACCTGGGGTGTTACATCCTTCCCCCCTTTTGGGAATTGCATCCTCGCAATTTTAAAATTGAGCTTGGAAACATCCTTGAAAGTCCCACATCGGAACAAGAGTCGGTAAAACAATCACTTTAAAATAAAGGAAGATAAGTACAGAGGTCACCCGAGTTAACCCATACTAGGATTCCATGTAGGAAAACATGTACATGGAGTAGAAAATATAGGGTCATGTTCTGATGGAGAGTGATAGAAAACATGTTTAGGAGAAAGTTAACCACAAGAAAATCACAAACTTGTGATGGGTTAAACGGTATTCGATTCCCCAGTAGGAAAAGTTAATAGACAAAATTTTTGTTTTAAGTTACTTTTTATTGAGGAATTTATTCATAAGGAAACATAATCACTTATCATGCTGACTTTCAACTTTTATTAGATTTCTTACACAAACTCATACTTTCCCCAAAAGACGAGTATTTAGGAAGGCTTATTCACATTAAGAGTACTATAATCAACTTCTAGAGAATCACCTAATCCACAAAAGAGAACTATATACTTCCCATATCTTTAGACCTTAACCAAAACCAAAACCAAAAAGGTTAGTACAATATCAGATAATACCCAAAAAGGTTAATCCTTTTTTTTTAAATCTATTCTTAATCTCCAAAATTTATCAAACAATACCCAAAGTTCAACAAAGACCATTAAATAAACAAATTGTCCATAAAATACTTCAAAGTAAACCAAACTAATATTGAAACCCAAATATTTAAAGGATTTAGTCGCATAGTCTTCAAAGGTACAAATTAACACTTATCTCCAAATAACATCAATTACTCTTAAAGTCTCGTATTGAAAAGTAATTAACCTAATCACATATCCTCCATGATAGGTTAATCATTTCCATAGATAACCCAAAATAAACTTTCTCTTGATTCCTAAAATCATCTAACTAAAAATAATTATTCAAACTAACCAGGGACTTCACATAGTCCAGTGGTAGGTGATAAATACCAGTCGCACTTTGGTTGTGGGTTCGATTCCCGCAGCTTTGTCCGACGCAACGGGTTATCACACAGTCTGTGTGTTGTCCTTTTTCCAAAACTATATAATTTTAAAACATTCCCCAAAATGAGATAAAATCTTCAAAAATGATCATAACATATTTTAACCTCAAGTTTATCTCATGCCTTTCATTTTCCAGCATATCATATAATAACCCATAATTACCTCAAAAGTAAGGATCATATAAACTCTAATGGTTACCTTTATAATTATTACCTGAACTTCCACATCGATTGGTCATCTCATACATGATGCATTACAGAACATACCAAGGTTCAAGTGGTTGATCATGACTCCTTGATAGTTGGTTTAGAACAACTACGAGTTTCCTCATTGAATTCCCCATTTTATCTAGTATCTTAATCAGAGAATCACCACAGTTTCCTTCAAACCTGTTGTCTCTTTGGTGCCTTCTAGATCCATCCATTCACTAAAAACAGAAATGTCAGTGTGAGTATATCAAAAAAACCATCATGTACTAATGAGGAAGATAAACACTAATATATACTTACTCATTCACTTTATCTAAAACTAGGACTCTTTCTGAAATCCTAACCATTATGGTAATGTCACTTATGCTTATAGGATACCCTAACCTCTAAAGTTATCTAAACTGACCTTTGATACCAACTATAAGGCCCCAGCCTTAAACCTTACTTAATATTTAATTAAATGAATAATTCACATTGAGGATCTTTTCAGGTTTAGATTTTTAGAGAATTAGGACATAACTATTACATCTCAAAAGATTACAAAGTAGAAACTTCTACTAAGTTTCCATAAAATAAAAACTCTTAAAAAGAAACATGTCTAGTTCCATGTTTTAGGTAGCATGACTTTCCCTTGATCCCATCCTTGACCCTATTCCACGTTAAGTCCTGTGAAAAACAATTCAAAAACCTGGGATGAGCATAAAAAAGCTCAGTAAGGGATACACAAAGAATGAAAACTGTTAGTTTTTCAAAACAACAAGTAAACCATGTATACTTTATCAAAGTAATACTTTCCACCTTTTTGAAGTAGTAAAAACTCTTCACTGAATAAAAGTTCATTACTTACCCTTCTGTAACCAAAAGATTACCATAAAACCCATATAAATATCACATAACATATAAAGGTAACTTGGGAAATAAACATACTTAAGTGGAATAACCAAACGGTCGACTTCCACACATACTTAATGGAATATCCATATGGCCGACTTCCACACATACTTAATGGAATAGTCATACGGCCGACTTCTATACCCAATGCATTGGAGGTTATAACGTAACCACCCGTCCTGTTATTCACGGCACCCCCCGTCATATGGTTTATCACGTAACCACCCGTAAAATGTCCAGGTACTATCATTACACATAAAATATTGAAAATATAAACATTTCAATAACAACATTTCATTTTCAATCACAATAAGTAATTCCCAGATATTGAATTAATCAATCCATTTTCAAAAACCATTTAAAAGAGATTTTTGAATCAAATTGTCCCATGCCACTTTGAAGCTTTTAATGGAATTATAATTTTAAAACATTAATGTACATATAAATAAATACTGAAAACCATTTCGAAAACATGGACATTAAAGATAAAGATTTAGAATAATAAATCTTTAAAACATTTAAAATGATATTTTTGTTAAATAGTTTTTAACAAAATGAGAGACTCTTGAATACAAATAATATCGGAATAACATTTAATCCGAACTTTATAATATCATGAGAATAAATGGATTCATGATATAATATGTCAAAGGATAGTATACACACCATATAAGAGTGAATTGGTGCATAACAACAATGAAGTCTCAAAAGAAATGTAAAATGAGATGAAATCCATTATAAAGAAGGTGTCCTTAAATTAAGGATAAATCAATATCATAATTATGTGTGACAAATATAAATACACCCAATATAAGTGGATATTAAGTGTAAAATAATCAAAGGTTATTCACACATATTCAAAGGATGACATATTCAATAACTACATGTTGAACCCAAAGAAATCAAAATTGGGTTAAGAAGTTTCCGTGGTAAAACTCGACAGCCTCTCGGCGTCACATAAAATTATACAAAAAGGTTTGATGAGAGAGATAAAGGGGATCTCATCACTTGGACATAAAATTTAATATTATGTGAATTAAAAGACATAACAAAATAAGTCTTTTAAAAAAAAGGAGGGTGAAAGGTCCCCTTACCGAGTTGGGTAACTTTCGAAAAGTACACCCCATGGAAGAAGGGTCATACAATGAAGATGTAAATACCCATAAATGAAATTATACTACACAAAGTTTATAATAATGGTCAGTACATACACTACTCAAAGGAAATAATGGCAAACGTAGCATAAATATCACGGGAATAAAAGTGATATGAAAAATCCCTTACGAAAACTCGGCAGCCTAACGACGCCACTTAAAACTTCCAAAAATGGATTGATGAGATCAAATAGGGTATCTCATAACATTAAAATAAAATGTAAATCAATATGAATATAAAATATCATCCCCCATCATAACAAAGAGGATCTTAAAAGAAGTGACATAAAGGAGAGTACTTAAAGAGAAAGAGAGATGTTAGATCTCTTACGAAAATTCGGCAGCCTAACGACGCCACTCAAAACTTCCAAAATAGATTGATGAGAGAGAATAGGGTCTCTCATCATATGAACATAAAAATTATAGTAAGAGTAATATAAAAGAACATCCCAATCACAAGAAATATGATCTTAGAAGGAATGACGTAAATGAGTGTACTTAAAAAGAAATAGAGGAGTAGGATCCCTTACCTCGTGTCCGACATGACTCGATCGTTCTTTAATCTCCTGAATAATAAAATTTGGTAAATTTATAATGGCTTAAGGACCTCATTTAAATATTATTATTCATTTCATATCACATATTATAATGTTATAATAATTGGTTAATAAAGTGAGTTTGTATCAGACGTTTTTGTCGATGTTCAGTACATGAGTAAAAATTGAGCCTGTTGGAAAAGAATTTTCCATGTAGTTATAGGTACATCATCTCCAGAATAGTATTTATGTTTTAAATATCATATATATCCAGTATATATTCATTTTATAATATTCTATATCATTTGGAGATAAAAAATTAAAAGCACCGTTCATGGAGACGGTAGGTCGTACGTACGCATGAACGCTACTTTAATTTTTTTTCCATATTAATGAAATTAAAACAAAATAAGAGATATATATATTATAATTCAAGAATTATACCCATCATTTAGATTTAATATATTACATATATATCCATTATATATATGTACTTATAATAGTACATAACATTTGGAGATAAGAGATGAAATGTACCGTTCATGGAGACGGTAAGTCGTACGTACGCATGAACGCTACATTCATTTATTTATTTTTTGTATTCAATTGAATGAAATAATAAAGATATAAAGTTATATTATAATTACAGTAGGATAACATATGTAATACTATTAATTCCATCCTTTATACGTCCCACATATGGCATTAACGAATCAAATCACTTTGAGGGGGCGGTAGTCCGCACTTCCTAAAATGAAGATATCGCGTTTACCCATAATGGAAACCATAAAGGTATGCCATAAATGAAAAATGCAGAAGCTTAAGGAAAAAAATAAACATATTATATATCATATATAAATATAGTGACATCTTAATGGCCACCTTTGAAGGTGTTAAAAGAATGTTGAACAATCATCGTTTCGGGAGGCAGAAATTCGCCATCCACGGAAACAGTATGTTCTTTAACCATTAGATGTAGGTGTGTGTAAGTGTAGCTCAAATACTTCTTATAACAACATCCTAGTATATTGAATATACTGTATTTGTTACAAAAGAAATGAATAAAAAGAGTTTAGGGGGTTGGAGAAGCAAAATAAAACAAAAGGACTCAAGTGAAGACATTACCTTAAAATCGGGTAACTCCCTTTGGTTTGAGCTCAAAGGCTTCCTTGGGAATACTTTTTCCCAAAGTGAGGCTTCAAGGAGTAATAGAGGGATGTGGAGAGACAAAATGGGCAGGGGTTGGCCGAGCCAAAGGCTTTTGAAGTGTGGGTAAGGAGGTAGAGGTGGGGGCCTTTTATAAGAGGAGGGGAGGGGCACTCTTGGAAAGGTGTAAAATGTAACTTTATTTTCAAATGGGTTTCGGATTTTAATGATCCCAGATTGATGTTTTTAGAGGATAAGGTGATAAGGGTTCAAAATCCACCCATCCAATAGGTTTTGGACATGTTTATGTCTTATATATTACATTATCTTTCCATTTTATTTAAATCGTTAAATAATGAGGTCATCGCTGCATCATCGTGATGTCATAAATAATTTAATAAATTTAATTTCTAAAAATTATAAAAAACTATCATGATGTATGAAATATTTTTAGCTTTATAATGAATATTTATAGTCCAAAAGATCATTTATTTAGATAAAATTAAAAATATTTTACTTAGGTGATACATTCTTTGTCACATTTAACATTCTTTAAAAATAAAAAGATAAAAAATCACTTTCTCACAAAAGTGATTCCATGGGGCCCCCAAGTTTGGCACAAGGCATACCATGGTCGGCCATGAGACAACCAGTAGCCTTAGGACACATTTTGTGGTCATTTTTTATTATTATGATATTATCTTATTATCTTTAACTACCAGATTACACATTAATCAAGATAATTAAAGATAATTACCGTTGTTACTATTCATAATGTCCAAAAAAAAGAGTCTTAATTACATAATTTGGACCTTATGATTAAAAATATTTAATACATTTTACCAAATTCCAAACACATAAATGGCAATAATTAATTTAAAAAAACTTCCCGTTGTCAAAACAAATAGCGGGTTTTTTTAGAAACAATATTTATGAAAAGTTTGGCACTTGTTTATGCCTAATTCCAAAGTGAAATTAATCCCAATGACCATCATTGAATTACATGGTAAAAATATATTCTAATTACACTTTAAAACAAATTAAAAAGATAATATAACCATATAATCAAATTATATGAAGAACCAGTTTTGATGTAAAATGCAGTATTTTTCACTATTCATTGAAAAATGAACATTGTCAGAAAAATACCAAAAATTAACCCAAGGTAAATTTCAATGTCCCAATCATAAAGAATATGTTTATTTTGAAAAATAGATCTTATAAAATTATCAAAAGTTTTATTTAAAAATGGTTTTCCATCAAAAGGCAGTAAAACAATCTTTTAAAAATATTAGTGTATTCAATGCTTAAGATTGGATTCATTTTCATTTTAAGCCTCTAAAATTTATTGGAAAAAAGTAAAAAAACATTTAACAAACATATATAATCATATTGTATTTATTTCTATTCATTCCTGTCAATACAACGGCTATGTGTTAACTACCATTTAAAATAATATTATTTTATTATTAGAGTGCAACGTATGATTTCAAAGGAACTCGTTGTTGTGTATTGGGTAAGCCATCTAGCATAGCGTTCACTTTAAATTAATATTGACATTTTATTCACAAATAGGGATAAATATAAATATCTCATATTCTTTATTTACCTGGGGTGTTACATCCTTCCCCCCTTTTGGGAATTGCATCCTCGTAATTTTAAAATTGAGCTTGGAAACATCCTTGAAAGTCCCACATCGGAACAAGAGTCGATAAAACAATCACTTTAAAATAAAGGAAGATAAGTACAGAGGTCACCCGAGTTAACACATACTAGGATTCCATGTAAAAAAACATGTACATGGAGGAGAAAACATAGGGTCATGTTCTGATGGAGAGTGATAGAAAACATGTTTAGGAGAAAGTTAACCACAAGAAAATCACAAAATTTTGATGGGTTAAACGGTATTCGATTCCCCAGTAGGAAAAGTTAATAGACAACATTTTTGTTTTAAGTTACTTTTTATTGAGGAATTTATTCATAAGGAAACATAATCACTTATCATGTTGACTTTCAACTTTTATTAGATTTCTTACACAAACTCATAATTTCCCCAAAAGACGAGTATTTAGGAAGACTTATTCACATTAAGAGTACTATAATCAACTTCTAGAGAATCACCTAATCCAAAAAATAGAACCATATACTTCCCATATCTTTAGACCTTAACCAAAACCAAAATCAAAAAGGTTAGTACAATATCAGATAATACCCAAAAAGGATAATCCTTTTTTTTTAAATCTATTCTTAATCTCCAAAATTTATCAAACAATACCCAAAGTTCAACAAAGACCATTAAATAAACAAATTGTCCATAAAATACTTCAAAGTAAACCAAACTAATATTGAAACCCAAATATTTGAAGGATTTAGTCGCATAGTCTTCCAAGGTACAAATTAACACTTATCTCCAAATAACATCAATTACTCTTAAAGTCTCGTATTGAAAAGTAATTAACCTAATCACATATCCTCCATGACAGGTTAATCATTTCCATAGATAACCCAAAATAAACTTGCTCTTGATTCCTAAAATCATATAACTAAAAAGAATTAGTCAAACTAACCAGGGACTTCACGTAGTCTAGTGGTAGGCGATAAATACCAGTCGCACTTTGGTTGTGGGTTTGATTCCCGCAGATTTGTTCGACGCGACGGGTTGTCACACGGTCTGTGTGTTGTCCTTTTTCCAAAACTATATAATTTTAAAACATTCCCCAAAATGAGATAAAATCTTCAAAAATGATCATAACGTATTTTAACCTCAAGTTTATCTCATGCCTTTCATTTTCCAGCATATCATATAATAACCCATAATTACCTCAAAAGTAAGGATCATATAAACTCTAATGGTTACCTTTATAATTATTACCTGAACTTCCACATCGATTGGTCATCTCGTACATGATGCATTACAGAACATACCAAGGTTCAAGTGGTTGATCATGAATCCTTGATAGTTGGTTTAGAATAACCACGAGTTTCCTCATTGAATTCCCCATTTTATCTAGTATCTTAATCAGAGAACAACCATAGTTTCCTTCAAACCTGTTGTCTCTTTGGTGCTTGCTAGATCCATCCATTCACTAAAAACAGAAATGTCAGTGTGAGTATATCAACAAAACCATCATGTACTAATGAGTAAGATAAACACTAATATATACTTACTCATTCACTTTATCTAAAACTAGGACTCTTTCTGAAATCCTAACCATTATGGTAATGTCACTTATGCTTAGAGGATACCCTAACCTCTAAAGTTATCTAAACCGACCTTTGATACCAACTATAAGGCCCCATCCTTAAACCTTACTTAATATTGAATTAAATGAATAATTCACATTGAGGATCTTTTGAGGTTTAGAGTTTTATAGAATTAGGACATAACTATTACATCTCAAAAGATTACAGAGTAGAAACTTTTTCTAAGTTTCCATAAAATAAAAACTCTTAAAAAGAAACATGTCTAGTTCCATGTTTTAGGTATCATGACTTTCCCTTGATCCCATCCTTGACCCTATTCCACGTTAAGTCCTGTGAAAAACAATTCAAAAACCTGGGATGAGCATAAAAAAGCTCAGTAATGGATACACAAAGAATGAAAACTGTTAGTTTTTCAAAACAACAAGTAAACCATGTATACTTTATCAAAGTAATACTTTCCACCTTTTTGAAGTAGTAAAAACTCTTCACTGAATAAAAGTCCATTACTTACCCTTCTGTAACCAAAATATTACCATAAAACCCATATAAAGATCACATAACATATAAAGGTAACTTGGGACATAAACATACTTAAGTGGAATAACCATACGGTCGACTTCCACACATACTTAATGGAATAGCCATATGGCCGACTTCCACACATACTTAATGGAATAGCTATACGGCCGACTTCCATACCCAATGCATTGGAGGTTATAACGTAACCACCCGTCCGGGTATTCACGGCACCCCCCGTCATATGGTTTATCACGTAACCACCCGTAAAATGTCCAGGTACCATCATTACACATAAAATATTGAAAATATAAACATTTCAATAACAAAATTTCATTTGCAATCACAATAAGTAATTCCCAGATATTGAATTAATCAATCCATTTTCAAAAACCATTTAAAAGAGATTTTTGAATCAAAGTGTCCCATACCACTTTGAAGCTTTTAATGGAATTATAATTTTAAAACATTAATGTCCATATAAATAAATACTGAAAACCATTTCGAAAACATGGACATTAAAGATAAAGATTTAGAATAATAAATCTTTAAAACATTTAAAACGATATTTTTGTTAAATAGTTTTTAACAAAATGAGAGACTCTTGGATACAAATAATAGCGGAATAACATTTAATCCGAACTTTATAATATCATGAGAATAAAGGGATTCATGATATAATATGTCAAAGGACAGTATACACACCATATAAGAGTGAATTGGTGCATAATAACAATGAAGTCTCAAAAGAAATGTAAAATGAGATGAAATCCATTATAAAGAAGGTGTCCTTAAATTAAGGATAAATCAATCTCATAATTATGTGTGACAAACATAAATACACCCAATATAAGTGGATATTATGTGTAAAACAATCAAAGGTTATTAACACATATTCAAAGGATGACATATTCAATAACTACATGTTGAACCCAAATAAATCGAAATTGGGTTAAGAAGTTTCCTTGGTAAAACTCGACAGCCTCTCGGCGTCACATAAAATTTTACAAAAAGGGTTGATGAGAGAGATAAAGGGGATCTCATCACTTGGACATAAAATTTACATAAATAATGATATATAATAACATATCCCAACATAATAGTATGTGAATTAAAATACATAACAAAAGAAGTCTTTTAAAAAAAAGGAGGGTGAAAGGTCCCCTTACCGAGTTGGGTAACTTTCGAAAAGTAAACCCCATGGAAGAAGGGTCATACAATGAAGATGTAAATACCCATAAATGAAATTATACTACACAAAGTGTATAATAATGGGCAGTACATACACCACTCAAAGGAAATAGTGGTAAACGTAGCATAAATCTCACGGGAATAAAAGTGAGATGAAAAATCCCTTACGAAAACTCGGCAGCCTAACGACGCCACTTAAAACTTCCAAAAATGGATTTATGAGATCAAATAGGTTATCTCATCACATTAAAATAAAATTTACAGCAAGAGGAATATAAAAGAGCATCCCCCATCATAACAATGAGGAGCTTAAAATAAGTGACATAAAGGAGAGTACTTAAAGAGAAAGAGAGAGGTTAGATCTCTTACGAAAATTCGGCAGCCTAACGGTGCCACTCAAAACTTCCAAAATGGATTGATGAGAGAGAATAGGGTCTCTCATCATATGAATATAAAAATTACAGTAAGAGTAATATAAAAGAACATCTCAGTCACAAGAAAGATGAGATTAGAAAGAATGACATAAAAGAGTGTACTTAAAAAGAAAGAGAGGAGTAGGATCCCTTACCTCGTGTCCGACATGACTCGATCGTTCTTTAATCTCCTGAATAATAAAATTTGGTCAATTTATAATGGCTTAAGGACCTCCTTTAAATATTATTATTCAGTTCATATCACATATTATAATGTTATAATAATTGGTTAATAAAGTGAGTTCGTATCAGACGTTTTTGTCGATGTTCAGTACATGAGTAAAAATTAAGCTTGTTGGAAAAGAATTTTCCATGTAGTTATATGTACATCATCTCAAGAATAGTATTTATGTTTTAAATATCATATATATCCAGTATATATTCATTTTATACTATTCCATAGCATTTGGAGATAAAAAATTAAAAGCACCGTTCATGGAGACGGTAGGCCGTACGTACGCATGAATGCTACTTTAATTTTTTTGCCATATTAATGGAATTAAAACAAAATGAGAGATATATATATTATAATTAAATAATAATACCCATAACTTAGATGTAATATATTACATATATATCCATTATATATATGTACTTATAATAGTACATAACATTTGGAGATAAGAAATGAAATGTACCATTCATGGAGACGGTAAGTCGTACGTACGCATGAACGCTACATTCATTTCTTTTTTTTTGTATTCAATTGAATGAAATAATAAAGATATAAAGGTATATTATAATTCCAGTAGGATAACATATGTAATACCATTAATTCCATCCTTTATACATCCCACATATTGCATTAACAAATCAAATCACTTTGAGGGGGCGGTAGTCCGCACTTCCTAAAATGAAGATATCGCGTTTACCCATAATGGAAACCATAAAGGTATGCCATAAATGAAAAATTCAGAAGCTTAATGAAAAAATAAACATATTATATATCATATATAAATATAGTGACATCTTAATGCTCACCTTTTAAGGTGTTAAAAGAATGTTGAACAATCATCGTTTCGGGAGGCAGAAATTCGCCATCCACGGAAACAGTATGTTCTTTAACCATTAGATGTAGGTGTGTGTAAGTGTAGATCGAATCCTTCTTATAACAACATCCTAGTATATTGAAGATACTGGAGTTTTTACAAAAGAAATGAATAAAAAGAGTTTAGGGTGTTGGAGAAGAAAAATAAATCAAAAGGACTCAAGTGAAGACATTACCTTAAAATCGGGTAACTCCCTTTGGTTTGAGCTCAAAGGCTTCCTTGGGAAGACTTTTGCCCAAAGTGAGGCTTCAAGGAGTAAGAGAGGGATGTGGAGAGACAAAATGGGTAGGGTTTGTCCGAGACAAAGTCTTTGGAAGTGTGGGTAAGGAGGTAGAGGTGGGGGCCTTTTATAAGAGGAGGGGAGAGGCACTCTTGGAAAGGTATAAAATGTAACTTTATTTTCAAATGGGTTTCGGATTTTAATGGTCCCACATTGATGTTTTTAGAGGATAAGGTGATAAGGGTTCGAAATCCACCCATCCAATAGGTTTTGGACATGTTTAGGTCTTAGATATTACATTATCTTTCCATTTTATTTAAATCGTTAAATAATGAGGTCATCGCTGCATCATCATGATGTCATAAATAAATTAATAAATTTAATGTATAAAAATTATAAAAAAATATCATGATGTAGGAAATATTTTTAGATTTCTAATGAATATTTATAGTCCAAAATATCATTTATTTATACAAAATTAAAAATATTTTACTTAGGTGATACATTCTTTGTCACATTTAACATTCTTTAAAAATAAAAACATAAAAAGTCACTTTCTCACAAAAGTGATTCCATGGGGCCCCCAAGTTTGGCACAAGGCATACCATGGTCGGCCATGATACAACCAGTAGAATTATGACACATGTTGTGGTCATTTTTTTTTATTATGATATTATCTTATTATCTTTAACTACCCGATTACTCATTAATCAAGATAATTAAAGATAATTACCGTCGTTACTATTCATAATGTCCAAAAACAAAAGAGTCTTAATTACATAATTTGGACCTTATGATTCCAAATATGTAATCCATTTTACCAAATTCCAAACACATAAATGGCAATAATTAATTTAAAAAAACTTCCCGTTGTCAAAACAAATAGCGGGTTTTTTTAGAAACAATATTTATGAAAAGTTTGGCACTTGTTTATGCCTAATTCCAAAGTGAAATTAATCCCAATGACCATCATTGAATTACATGGTAAAAATATATTCTAATTAAACTTTAAAACAAATTAAAAAGATAATATAACCATATAATCAAATTATATGAAGAAGCAGTTTTGATGTAAAATGCAGTATTTTTCACTATTCATTAAAAAATGAACATTGTCAGAAAAATACCAAAAATTAACCCAAGGTAAATTTCAATGTCCCAATCATAAAGAATATGTTTATTTTGAAAAATAGAGCTTATAAAATTATCAAAAGTTTTATTTAAAAATGGTTTTCCATCAAAAGGCGGTAAAACAATCTTTTAAAAATATTAGTGTATTCAATGCTTAAGATTGGATTCATTTTCATTTTAAGCCTCTAAAATTTATTGGAAAAAAGTAAAAAAAACATTTAACAAACATATATAATCATATTGTAGTTATTTCTATTCATTCCTGTCAATACAATGGTTATGTGTTAACTACCATTTAAAATAATATTATTTTATTATTAGAGTGCAACGTATGATTTCAAAGGAACTCGTTGTTGCGTATTGGGTAAGCCATCTAGCATAGCGTTCCCTTTAAATTAATATTGAAATTTTATTCACAAATAGGGATAAATATAAAAATTTTATATTCTTTATTTACCTGGGGTGTTACATTACTATCCAAAAAACTTCCTCTTGCATGGTTTACTTGGGTTGTCTGCATGGTTAGCACTAACCGTGCGCAAACCATGTGGCCTACCCAAAAAACCCCTTTTTCTCCACTTTTCATGTCTCGAACCCTCGAAACACCCATGATCTTCCTCTAGGACTTGGGTAAGCACTTAATTAACCAAAATAAGGTATTAAAACTAAAACTTAAATGAGAACATACCTTTCCAAGATCCTGGATCTTACAACCTCCCCACCTTATAACGACTCGTCCCTGAGCCGAGCTCCCAAACTTCATTTCACTTCCAAGGAAAATAGATCGGGCCACTGAGCCCGCATATATGATTCCCTCTCCCAAGTTTTTTCCAGAACATTTCCATGCTGCCATAGTACTCGCACTAATGGCACAACCTTGCCCCGCAAGACTTTCTCACTACGATCCATGGCATGAATCGGATGCTCCTCAAAGGACGCATCAACCTCAAGCACAACATCCTCAACATCCACCACGTGGGTCAGGTCAGGTTGATACCGCTGAAGTTGTGACACCTGAAAGACATAATGCATCCCACTATCCCATTGTAGAAGAGCCAATCGATAGGCCACCAACCTGATCCTCTCTAAAATCTCAAACGGCCCCACGTACCTAGGTACCAACTTTCCCTGCTTCTGAATCCGTCGGTGACCCAACCTTGGAAACACCTGAAGGAACACACTATCACCCACCTCAAAATCAAGTGGTATATGTCTCTGATCTGCATACGACTTCTTCTTACTCTAATCCATTGTCATCCATTTCTGAATCAACTCAACTTTCTTTGAAGTCTCCTACATGAGACTCGGTCCCAACAGCTCGGATTCACTGGCCTCCAACCAACACAGAAGAGATCTACATGGTCTTCCATAGAGAGCCTCAAACAGTACCATCTGAACCATAGCATGAAAACTATTTTTGTAGGTAAATTCAACAAGAGATAGGTGCTTTTCCGAGGAACCAATGAAATCCAAGACACATGCCCTCAACATGTCTTCCAACACTTGGATTGTACACTCCGATTGCCCATCCGTCTGCGGGTGGAATGTTGTACTCAAAAGTACCTATGTACCCAGAGCCTTCTACAACCCTTGCCAGAAACATGATGTGAAATGAGGATCATGATCCGAAACTATAGTCCGTAGTACACCATGCAACCGTACTATTTCCCAAACATACAACTCACCCAACTAGTCAACTGTGTAAGTCTCCTGAATCGATAAGAAATGAGCCACTTTCGTTAGATGATCCACAACCACCCAGATTATATCATTCTTCTTAGGTGTCCTCAGAAGACCCACCACAAAATCCATCACCAAATCGTCCTACTTCCATTCCGGAATGGGAAATAGATGTAACAGTCAACCTGGGCGTTGATGCTCGGCCTTCACCTGCTAATAGGTAAGGCACTGTGCCACAAAGCTTGTAGCTTCCTTTTTCATTCCTGGCCACCCAAACTACCTACATAGATCACAATACATCTTGGTAAAACCAGGATGCACTTACCATTTTGATGCATGGAACTCATGCATCAACTCTTCCCGCATGCACATCGGCACAACCACATGATCATGAACACAAACAAACTCTTCCACACCAACGGCCCAACCTAAAGGTGGATCCCCACCATTAAGTTTTTCCTTAATGGAAAAACATTCAGGATCATCAAGCTAAATCCCCTTAACATGGTTCAAAAGTGTCGATTCAACAACCACGGAAGTAAGAGTCAACTGACCATTTTCATCCCACACCTCCAGGTGCATCTCCGCGAACAAGGCCATCACCTTCCACTCGGTGATGGATTCCTGAACCACCTGGTTCTGAGCCTTCCTACTCAAAGAATCAGCAACATTGTTCCCTTTTCCCAGTTTATATACCATCTCAAAGTCTAAAGACTAGAGATACGACCCATCTTTGATGTTGAAGATTCAAATCCCATTGTGAAAAGATATACTTTAAACTCTTGTGGTCGATATACACCGTGAACCATTCCCCCAACAAGTAGTGCCTCCATCACTTAAGGAATACACTACTGCAGCCAACTCAAGATCATGAGTGGGATAATTCCTCTCATGGGGTCTCAATTTCCTTGACCCATAAGCCACAACCCACTTATCTTGTATCAACACAACCTCAAGTCCGTTACTATACGCATTACACAATAGGACATACTTCCTACCTAGCTTAGGTAAGATCAAGATCAGTGCGGTCATCAATCGCTTTTTCAACTCCTGAAAGGCATTCTCACAAGGTTTATACCATTAAAACCTGATTCCCTTCTTGTTCAAGTCTGACAGTGGTGCTACCAAACAAGATAAATCCTGAATGAACCTCTGATAATATTCAGCCAAACCCAGAAAACTCTAAATGTATGAAACACTATCGGGCTTCTCTTAAGACACAATAGCCTGTACTTTCTCTATATCCACCGAAACATATGCCTCAAAGATTATGTGACCCATAAAATGAACTTCTTCAATCTATAACTGACACTTTGACAGCTTAGCATAAAGTTGATGCTCTCTTAGTGTACTCAAGATGATGTCAAGATGTTGGGCATGATCGTCATGAGTTTTCGAGTACACCAAGATGTCTTCAACAAAGACAACCAAAAATTGATCCAAATAAGGATTAAAGACTCAGTTCATCAAATCCATGAACATTTTCGGTGCATTGGTCATGCCAAAAGGTATTACCACAAACTCAAACAACCTGTACCGACTTCTGAAAGTTTTCAACGGTACATCATAAGGCCTAACCCTCAACTGGTGATAACCTAATCTCAGATCAATCTTAGAAAACACTAATTCACCCCTCAACTAGTCAAACAGGTCATAAATTCTAGGAATAGGGTACCAATTTTTCACCATCATCTGATTTAACTTCTGATAATCAGCACACAGCCTTAATGACCTGTCAGCCTTCTTTTCAAAAAGCACAAGAGATCCCCAAGGATATGTACAAGGACATATGAACCCCTTTAATTCCAAATCCTCAAGATGAACCTTTAACTCCTAGAGTTATTCCGGTGCCATTCGGTATGGTGGAATAGAAACTGGATATGCTCTCAGCAAAAACTTGATCGTGAACTCAACATCCCTCTCAGGTGGCAACCCTGAGAAATCCTCAGGAAAAAAATCTTAAAATTGATCCACTACTAGAGGGAAGATAGATTATTTCTCTCTTTCATCACCAAGCACAAGACAAGCTACTTGAGTCATGAGCCTATCCAACTGCCGATAGAACGGTCCCACACGACCTGCTCGAACATCCCACTCTCCGCGATGGACATAAGCATCACCCTCAAGTGACCTAAATGATACCCTACAACGGTAACAGTCTATTTGTTCCCAATATAGCACTAAAAAACCATACCCAAGATCAAGTCAAACCCCGACATTTTGAGAATGAACAAGTCCCACAAGAAATGATACCCACCGACTTCCAGAGCACATCCCTTACACTACCTGATTTCCTCATTCCGCTCCCCCAATGGAGTGTCAATCGACATAACCCCACACACATCCTCCATAGGCAAACCCAACACTACCACAAGCTGAGCAGAAATAAAAGAGTGTGTGGCACCAATGTCAAACAATGCACTAGAAAGCGTAAAAGCTATAAGGATCGTACCTCGAATAGTCGATGGCCCAGCCTCACCATCACTAGGTGCAGACTGAACTACATGAATCTAACTAACCCCTCTACCTTGGGCTCCAACCTGCATGCCCTGCACTACACTGCCCTGCTGATGTGGGCGATCCTGCCCCGGAGTCCCACATCCACTACTCCTGCATGTACAGCCCTTGGAGCTCCAACTACCTTCCTGATATGGAGAAACTAATCCCTTGCCTCCACTGGGTAGCTGCCTGTCACCAACATTCATACTCTCCTACTGAGGGTTCTTGGAGAACCATTTCACATGTCTCAATCCGCCGCACGACCGACACTCAATTGGAGGTCAAGGATACTGGACATGCATGTGCCTCGGCCTGCCACACTGATAGCAGAACACCCGATCACCACCTTGAGAGGATGACCCTCTATTATGAACACCTTGCACACTTTTTCCCTGCTGAAAACTTCCAAAATGATGCTTCCGGACCTCAGAAGTTGCACCACTTGTCTGCCCAGCTGGCATGACAAGCCCACTACCTGAAACTCTCTTCAGGTTCCCTTTTGAGATCAATGCCTGATCCAATACCTTTGTAAACCTCTTCAAGCGAAAAATATTCACCTGATACCTGATCTCGTGCCTCATCCCATCCTGAAAATGCCTCACAACTGCTGCCTCATCCCCCGCCAATTCTAGAAAAAAGCATCTTAGGTCAGTGAAGCAGAAAACATACTCCATCACCGACATAGATCCCTGAGTCAGGCTCATGAACTCTACAGCCCGCTCTTACCTCAAAGTCTCTGGGTAAAAATTCTCCAAAAACTTTTCCTGAAAATCTTTTCACAACATCCCCTCAGCCTACTCAATCTGAGCCAAGATGTCCCACCAACGCTTTACCTAGCCCCGAAACATATAAGATGCCAACTTGACCTTCTTCACATCGGGAGTCTCCAAATGATCAAGTATTGTCAGGAAAGATTCTATCCTGAACTTTTCTGCCTCTGGCCCACCCTCTCCGGTAAAGGTTGTAGGGTGTTACAGCTGAAACTCTCTAGTCAGCTCAAAAACACTCGGTGCAACCCACCCTGGGTCTCAATCCATCATCTACATAAAATGAGCCAAGCTCTCTTGGAACCACTCTTCCCCACTTTCCTGGATCACCACATTCTCTTGCCCCTCTATTGGAGGAGTGTTTTTAGAAACATCCTCTTATTTCCCAACCGGTGCACGACGTCGTGGTGGAATTTCTCTACATTTCCAAACACGAGGTTTAGAACACAAGCCAAATAACATTCACAACTTCATAACAAGAAGGTTCTTCACCAGCCACAACAACCCACCATACATGCACCATCCCAATAAACCTTAGTATTCTAAAAACATCACCTCGACCATACCTACTGTGGGCCATGGTCTACAAGGGGTAAACAACCATACACCACCACAAATCTCACACAACATGTTAAAACAACATTTTCAATTCATTACAACCCTTAACTATACACATTTCATTTTTCATCACTTATCATTCATTTATCTTAACCCACTTGCATTGTTTCGTTTACCACATTTTTCCTTTTTAATTATCAAAATGCAAGGTGCATTCTACCTTTCATGTCTCACACACCCAACTTGTGTGTTCCTACCATGATGCATGTCACCTGCCTCTCTAGGTGCCTACAATGATGCATGAATGCACAACCTTGTGACATTGAGTCCATGAGCCAAATATCATAAAACAATCACATCAGAAAACATGTGCATCGCTCAATGGTGAAATATCATCAACTATAACTTTGTACAATCAAGAACAACAATTCACGCCCTGGGTGACTTGGGTTTTCCCTTATACATGGGTTAGTTACTCCCAAGCACAAGCTCATTACCAAGGCTCGACACATCCTAACTCCTGTCTACCATCCCAGATAATAATATTTCAGAGAAGGGGAAGAAAGAACCCCTCTAATACCACTTTATAACATCCTCGACCTGGAATCCAATAAACCAGTGCTCCGAGCTGGGTGGTTACATGACCTTAAGTATGCCTCCCCGTACGCCAAAGGTTGCCGACTAATAGCGGGGGTCTGAATAGTCAATTGGGGGGACTATACCCCATTTTTATCAGAGTAATCCACAACAGAAGATAAACAAAATAGTGGAATAACAATCAATAATAAAAGAGAAAGAATAAACAACCATTCCCCCCCAAATGGAGTACAACCATGTCTAACAGTAAATATTCCATGCCATGATACAATTGCAAAAGTGAACAAAACCTAAAATGAAGACAAACTTCAAAATTCCCAAAATGGTCCTGACACCAAGTATGGGTCCTCCTCCACGTACACTTATGCCAACCCAACTACCTAACAAGGGCTTTTTCCCTTCTCCTAACCTACAAACATGAAGTCTACATGGGTACCCAACAGTAGCCCGAGCAGGGTGTGAGTACAACTCAGTAGGCCACCGCCAACAATGTCTAAAAAATATCCAATATAAACAATTGTGAATGAAAAAGGGAAAAGAATGATAAATGAAAAGGAAAATATTAAGTTACATTAGCCATTTTAGGTCCATTACCAACATTATTTACCATTTCCATATCTTACATTTTCAACACATTTATCAGGGGTTTATTAAACACAACAAGTTACACGGCTTAAATTACACAATCACATACATGAGGAAAACACACAGTTGTCCTGTCTCACTAGGAACAACTTCCCCATTCCAACCATATCCTCACCTCAAAGCATCATTTCGGGTGGATGTCAACCATATCCTCACCTCAAAGCATCAGTCTGGGTGGATGCAACCGATAGGGAAACATACCATCAGTCCTATCTCTACCCTGTGCATTAGGGGTGGAGTTTAGAGCGTCAGTACAACTCAACCTGTGGGAATATATCCTCAATCAATACCACACACTACCAATCTATGTGCACATGGTATACATATATGTAACCATTAACCATTTACACAATATCACAACCATTGCCTAAGGAAAACATAAACCGTAACAATAACATGAAGGTTAACACCATGCCTTAACCCATTAATACATTTACCAAACTTCACATAATTTAGACATTAACCAAATTTAATTTAATTATGATTATCTCACTAAGAATTCATTCGTTATGCCTATCTCACTAGGATTTGTTCATTATGCCTAACTCACTAGGCTTCATTACCATGCTCATGACCTGTTCCATTATGGTCTTTAGTCATTTCCATATCTTAACCCAATATCCCTTAGGTTATTATCAATACTAGGTGCACCAACTAGCTTTTAACCCAACACATGAAATCACATAAACATGTTTATCAAGGGATCTATATAAATACTCAACAATATCACTTTTTCTTCACAAATCCCTAGGTTCGGGAAAGTAGGATCACCCCATGGGTGGACCTAGTTTAGTCTCATCACCCTCAACTCATCCCATGGGGATCATGAGGGTTCCCCTTTACCTTTTTAATAGCTATTTTACAAAAACATGTCATGGGTAATCAAAACATACCAAGAGACACCCAAGAACAAAACCACACATGCACAAATCCTCAAATAAACCATGGGATATAACTTGTAGACCACCTACCTTGATTCCGCGGTTGAACACACTCTTAATAAAGCCCTTAGATCCCACTTCAACCAACCTTTTAAGCTTCAACCTAAATCTCACCCAAAAAGTAGGGTTTTAGAGCTTCAGAAGGAGAGTAGAAGAAGATACAAACCCTAAACTCAAAAGAGAAGTAAGGATGGGATTAGCCTTACCCGGAGCTTCGATCCGAAACCAATGACACCAAAAACACCTTAGAAATGAGGGATATTGATCTCTTTGAGATTTTGGGAGATTTGGTTATTCCCTTGGGTGAAGAGAGGAGAAATGGGAGGAATTCCTGAGTTGGGGTTAAAAAACCCAGGGTGGAAAATTGTAATTTTTTAGAAGTTTCTAGGCCGCACGGTTTACCCGCATGATTTTTCAAACCGTGCGCAAATCATGCAGATGATTTTGTCCCAAAAGGACCCCTCGCATGGTTTACCTACACGGTTTTCCAAACCGTGCACAAACCGTGTGGAGGCTACTGTCCGAAAAACTTCCTCTTGCATGGTTTACCTGGGTTGTCCGTATGGTTAGCACTAACAGTGCACAGACTGTGCGACCTACCCAAAAAACCCCTTTTTCTCCACTTTTCATGTCCTGAACCCTCGGAACACCCCAAGCCTCCTCGAATACTTGGTTAAGCACATAATTAACCAAAATAAGGTATTTAAACTAAAACTTAAACAAGAACATGCCTTTCCAAGATCCGGGATCTTACACTTCCAGTTCCAAATCAGCTTGAAAAGACATCCCGCTAAGGCCCCAAACTTAGAATAATCAATTAATATCTCGGGAGAGAGAATTTGAACCTATGTAAAACCACACCAATCACTCTAAACCTGTTAAGAATTTTCAGGCTTTATAAGGCCAACTTAAGACCTTTCCCATACAAATCACATTGCCTTTGCTCATTGAAACCTCTACCCAAGGTCCTAACCATTCAGAGATACTAATACCAAATCATTAGGGATTACCTAAATCCATTCATAGCTTGATGTATGATCCAAGACTAATTTTAGGTTCATTGAGTGTATTTAGGGGTCATGCCTCTTGGTGGCATAGCCACTGTGCATCACTAAAATCTTTGAAATATGTGATAAATGTATGTTATACTCCTAAGAGGTTTTACCCTATCCTATTATGCAATTTAGAAATCACCTTGTCCCTATACATAAATCCCAAACCCAGACCCTGATGAATGTGAATGAATGAAACATACATACATACATACAACATATTGTGAAATGTCAAAGGAACCATCTACCTAGAGCCTATATAAGTTATCTCATCTAATATCATTTCTTGATTCAACTCTATTCACCAAAAATCAATAAATAAAACAAATATGCCCAAAAATGAGGTTTACACCATAACATTGGTAAGATAAGAGAAAAAAGGAAGAAAAAACTAGGGCTTACCTTAGCCTTTCCATGAGAGAGATCATAGTTAGTTTAGATTGGTTGGAATGACTATAACAAAGACACAAGAGGGGGAGGGTGAATTGTGATCCTTTAAAACCTTTGACAGGTTTAAAGCAATTCTATTGATATGAAGTGATTCTTTCCTTCCCAATTTGAGATGAGTAAGAAACAAAAATAAAAAAGGAAAAAACACAATGATTTATAGTGGTTCATGGCCCAAAGATCCCTAGTCCACTCCACCAACACTCTCTCCACAAGCTTGGTGATTTTCACTAGACGGGTTCTCTTATCAAAATACCTTAACAACTAAGTACACGTAGTTGAAACCTTTACAACAATAATTTTACAAGGCCTTATAGTTCTTTTATAGGGAACCGTAAATCCAAAACTTAGTCTGAGAAGCTGATGCTCCTTCACCACCATGACTGAGTCTGAGTAAACATGTATATAGATAAATTGTAACTCTGACAAATGATTTTTTAAAATTGCATAAGAATATTTAACAATAATGCATAGCAGATGTGACAATAATAATAACAACTAGATTAGAACACATATGTCTCCAAAGTGTATCTATGAAGGCGACGATACACTATTATTTGCAAGTGAACAACTTTTCTTTCCAATGCATATATTGTATTTGTCATTGTTATTGTATATTTAGAAGATGACCATCTCAATATTTATATTCTGGCAAGACCATTTCCAAAAATGCGAATAATATCTTTAATTTAAAACTTCATTATTGACTAGTCAAACATAGGGTTCCTTCACATAGCGATAAACTCCAAAAGTGTGGTTAATAATGTACGGTTGTTCACAAAAGTAAGGTTGATGAGCCATACATTCATTCCTTTAAATGTAGTGTTTCTTCCAAACTTAGGGTTGTTGATCTGTAATTTTCTAATAGCATAGGGTACATGATTCATATGTTTCATTATAAACATAGGGTTCCCAAACCATACATTATGCTTATAAATATAGGGTATGAACAATGTTTCCAAAATACTTTCAAACACATCCAGAATACTTTAAACAAAATATTTTCCCACAGATCAATGACCTATGTATGCTTCTAAAATAAATATTATAACGAATATCATTTTCCTGAAATTCACTTTAAAGAAAATTTATTAGTAACATAAATGTGGGTGTTTGTAAGCATCAAAACCAAAAAAAATAACAAAAATTTTGAATCAACACATTCTCAACAATCTCCCCCTTTTAATGATCACAAAACCCATAAACTAAATATTAAAATTGTAATATCCCAACTTGACTTATCACTAAACTAGTAGTCATACCGGTCGCCAAATGGACTCAAGCATGTATCCCCTTATGCTAGAGGCTACCAACTAGCAGTGAGGGTGTAAAGGTAGTTTAGTGGGAAGACTATACTCTCATATTTAGAGTACATAGTGGTAAACAGATAGTAAAACTCAGATAATAACAGAAGTAGTATAAAGCAATAATTAAATAGTGGAAGACATATGCAATATCAACTAAAAACAGAATATGGCCAATGTCAGTTCATACGATACATGCATTCTATATGATGATACATAATCTAAAAGAGTAAATAACATCATGCTTTAAATTTTAGTACAAAAATAAAGAAAATGACAGCAAATCCCCAAGGGAGATCTCCATGAGCATCCTGAGCTCCAACTCGGTCATTTGCTCCAAACTTCTAGGTACAAGAAATACAACACAAGCAAGGTCTGTATCCCTATAAATAAGTAGATCTACTCAGATGTCAATGGTGCCCGAGTAGGGTGTGAGATACAAATCTCAGTAGGCCAGCACCCATGGTGTCTAGCCCAATCCATCTTGTGCCATGCAAATCTAGTAGTGCAAGAAAATATGTAAGAAGTAAGTAAGTACTCAAAAGTAAACATCTTATAAATTCCAAGCTTCCACGAATACGCAAACATGTTTAATCAAACTCATTTAAGTGATAATTATCTGATTTAATAGTCAAACCTGTTTCATTTTACCAAGTTCAAATGAGGTTTCAACTCATTAATTAAATAAGTATTGAGACTCGATATGTATCCCGACATCCCCCATAAAGTTATAATCAAGATGCCTAACTAGGCCATCTATAAATCACAATCATGAACAGATCCAAGCTTGTTCTTTATCTAGGATACACGTCATAATCCACTTTAATCTCTTTTAAAACATTTAGAGCCTAAGTCTATCCTTGACATTCCTAAGTTGGAATTCAAGTATCACTCCAGGTATAATATCAACCAACACCCTAGAATCCCATCTCTAGCGAACCTCTTAGGAACCCAGTATCACTCTAGGTGAGGTATAAAGTCCATGTCATCTGAGTATATCCTTAGAGATCCTATATAGAAACCCCAAGTATCACTCATGACATATAATCATTGCCCCTTGAGTTTTTCCATGTCATCCCTCATATAACTGAATCCATTTATCACTCAACATATAAGTCAAGCCTCAATGAGTTTGTCCATAGCATCCCTCAATGGATCCATGTATCAATTGTGGCTTAATTACATTCAACCCTTGAGTTTATACATGGCATCCAAAAGTGGATCCATGTATCACCCAAGGTATAAAGGTCAATAGTCACATGATTTTGTCCATGTCGTTTTAATTTGAATCCATGTATCACCCAAGGCTATTTATCATTTAACCAATTCAATTTCATTTAAACAATTCACACAACATGCCAAGGTCAAAACCAAGATAATCCTTAAACATACTCACCTCAAGGGGTGACTCAAGCATTAGCCAACCTCATAAGGTGTGGCCTTTCATTTACTCACATGGGAATAACATGATAATAATCTTCCCATGCTTAATCAATTCATTACATAGCATGCTCTTCACATTACTCACAAGGGCTAGCAGTTTGTAAACCATTCAAATACTCATATGGACATTTTTAATATAACAATACTAACAAGACTATCAAGATATCACATGGATTAGTTATCATTTAACTCACATGGGAAAATCTTTATAACAAGCTTATTAAGTTTAATAACCTACTACACGGCGTGGTGGTATTTATCTCACATGGTCCTGGCCATACAAAGGAAATTCATGCTAAATCAAGCAATGACATAATAAGGGCCAAGTTTCATGGTCACTCATCCCTTCCCATTCAATCTATTTCATTTAAAATTCATTATGAAAATCAATTACATGTTTGACATCCCATGACATAGGGAAAAAAGGCACACCGAAGGGTGTCCAAGACCTAAATCCATCCAAGTTCTGTAACGCCCCAACCCTAGTTACCCAGAGTCGGTGCATTATTACATAACATTGGCATGATCACAAAGGATCAAGTCTCGAAAGACTGATTAGTTTAGTAGTCTTGGAAACACTAGATACATTCATAAGTCTTATATTACAAAAAAAACTACAACAACATCTTGTCTTCACATCCCCTCATACTATCCCTGCAGGTCATTCATAAATTACTTCTTCACATCCTGGGAAAAAATAAAACATTGAAAGGGGTGATCTCAGATGCTCAGTAAGGATAACAATATAGCAGAAGCTTTCATAGATAAGCATAAACACTTAAGGCAATGTATAACTAAAACAAAAGCCTTTTAAATATGAACTTCAACATAATATAGAAAAGATAAAATGAAATAATGTCATTTACTTATTCACATGGATATTCTACTAGTCGAATAATCACATGAAATATCAATAACCACTTTCATAATGATGGAATGCATAATGCCAGACTATCATAACCACGTAGCCAAGGGCTTGTGCCAAGACTACAAATAAGATTTTGTCAAGGCCTCGTGCCAAGACACTAGTTTGTCTCATGAGACCTACCGATGCATCGAGGAGCTATAGCGGGCTCCACCCGTCACTTATTAATTCCAATGCATTCCTCATATGAAAATTTTGAAACATAACATAAACATTCGTATTAAAACTAGCATACGAAATGTTAATACTTTAACCACAAACCATGAATGGTATAAAAATAGCACATCCACAGTCAAACATAACTCATTCGATACAATATAGAAGATTGTATTGTATCAGATTAACTTCAATCGAGAATAATGAAGGATATTGACATAGATTAAAATAATCATCAAACTATTGAGAGAAATATCTCCCTTTTTCTTGAAAACATTTAAAAGTCGCACTATTTGTCAAGAAGCCATTTAAAAATAGATTTTTGAATCAAAGTGTCTCATACCAATTTGAAGATTTTAAATGAATTATCATTTGAAAATATTAATGAAAATGTAAATAAATCCTTACAAACATTTTTAAAACATGGACATTAATGAGAAATATTTATAATAAAAAATCTTTAAAACATTTAAAATGATATTTTAGTTATAGTTCCTAACCAAAAGAGAGACACTTGAATACAAATAATTGAGGTGATAAAAACTTTATAATATCATGAGAATAAAGGGATTCATGATATACTATGTCAAAGTACATTATATACACCATATAAAAGTGAATTGGTGTATAACAACAAAGAAGTCTCAATGGAATGTAAATTGAGATGAAATCTCTTATAAAGACCATATCCTTAGGTTAAGGATAAATCAACGACATAATTATGTGTGAAAAATATAAATACACTCAACATGATTGGATATTTAGTGTAAATCAATCAAAGGAAATTCACACATATTCTTGAAAAAACAACACCAATGAATTGGATGTTTAACTCAATAAATGGAGATTGAGTTAAAATTATTCTTATCAAGTTCATATCAAGGACTTGAGAATTTATCAATGGATTGATTATGTGTATCAAAAGTATATCCACAGAAAGGGGAGTGGAAATTATGACATAAGCAAATGAATAGTGATTCTACACATAATCTTGGTGTAAAATAATCAATAAAGTATGTGTAAATCCGAATGAGTGGAAATTGAAATTTCAAATTCCCTTATCGATTTGGTAACTTACAAAACATACACCCATGAAAGAAGGATCATAAAATGATGATGTAAATATAAATTAATTAAATTATATTACATAATGAACATAGTCGTGCTTATTACACACACCACATGCAATAAATAAGTGGTGAATAATGGAAATATCACAGAATTAAAAGTGAGATAAGAAACCCCTTACTTTGTACTTTTTCCTTGGTCGATGGTAGTTTAACCTCCTGTATAATGGTGAAATAATTTTTATTGAATTATACAAGAATTATATACATCAATATGATATCATATATGATCTTTTAACATTGATTTGTTAATAATATCTTAGTATTATCGTCATTTCGGGTGTTAACGGATTCATTTTCCTTTATATTATTTTTTATGTGAGATATATTTGTTATGGATGGGATGCATCTTATTCATATCCAGAATGATATCATGTCTCTAAAAATTATTTTTATTCATCAAATGAAATTTAGTCTTGAATGGATATTATGGGGAATGAATCTCACTACAAAAAAACCCGGGTTTAGCGGTGGTTCAAAAAACCGCTGCAAAACGTTTTTCGTGAAAGGTTTCGCGGCGGTTTATTAAAAACCGCCGCGAAACCCATTTTTTTTAAAAAATAACTACCCTTTCCCCCACCCATATCGCATTTACCCCAAACCCTCACCCCTCTTCCCCGATCCCCCCCCCCCCGGCCCCAGCGACACCCGCGCCCTCCGGCGACCCCCGCACCCCCCGCGCCCCCCGCGCCCTCCAACGAACCCCGCACCCCCCTCGACCCCCGGTGACCCCCGCACCCCCACGCCCCCCGCGCCCTCCGGCGACCCCCGCACCCCCCGCGGCCTTCGGTGACCCCCGCGCCCCCCGCGCCCTCCAGCGACCCCCGCACCCCCCCCCCCCCGCGGCCCCCGGTGCCCCCCGCGACCCCCTTCGATTTTGGTAAATTTTAGTTATTTCTTGGTTCTTTGATTCGAATCATGACTTTGTTACACAATGTGAATCTACTACAGGGTAGATACTATGTGTTTGGTTTAGATCTTGAATAATTATAAGTCATAAAACATTTTCAAGTTTTTAATGGGTTGATTAGGATTAATTCAAACTAAGGATACTTTTTTGGGTATTTTTATAAATCGTGGAATTTACACCATGAAAGAGGTTCATGAAATGAATTATTTAGAACCAATGGTTTTTATCATGATTTACATATTACTCTTCTTCTATTCAATGTGAAGACCTCCCTCATAAATCCTAGAAAGATTTTAGATAATATTGGGTATCTTCCTCTACCAGATTTCTTTGCTTAGGGCATTTGACCACTAGTCTAGTGGGTTGTCTTCCTTTGGGTACGTGTAATATCATTCACTCTCTTTATCATTTATGTTCTTGGTTTGGTAGTGTTGTGTGATATGGTTTCGATGGTTTCATAAATAATATGTGTTATCAATCAATCCATTGTGGTTTTCCCTCATTCCTTTTCTATTTGAGGAATATCTTCTTGTTTCCAATTTATGTTATCGAAGGATCTTAGGTTCCTTATGTTTATAAGGTAGGTGTATCTATACAAGTGGTTCTAATTTAAAATTTCCTTATATTCTTATTAATTTCTTTGGCTTGTTTCATGAAATTGATGGATTTAAATGGATTTTATGGAAAATATACATGTTTTTAAAGAGGTCTTTCTTCAAAAATGGTTTTTCTCACGAAAAGTGGTTGACTAAATTCTTTAAAGGGTGGATTTGTTTTTAAAATGGGTTTTCAAGCTTGAAGCCGAAAGGATTTATTATTAAAATTGTTTTATTATATGTGATCATGGTTTCTAAAAAGATTTTGAAAAACTTGGAACATTAAGTGTCCTTGGATGCATTGGAAATATACTTCTCACTCTTTTTTTATGTAATTCCACAAGAGGTTTTATGACACTTTTTTGTGTGTAATTCCACTAGATGTTATATTAGTTGAATCCACCTTAATCTTGGATTGGGGATTCTCTTTCATGTCTAGAACGTAAACCCATAGTTTGGATCCCAAATGGTGGGTTTTTTCATTGATGATTTGTTTATCACATGATGGTATTTTCATGGTTACTTGCTCACACAGTTATATTATAGTGTATCTACGGTTGGGTTTTTCTATGACTACCCGATTTCTTTTATTCTTAACATATTCCTAGATTTTTTGTATATGGTTTTTTTATGAAAATCGAAGGATTATTTTAAAAAATTGTTTTATTTTATGAAAAATATATGTAAACTGGATTTATTTTAAAGATAGAGATATTGAATTTTTGATATTAGAACTTGTAATTTTCTCTTTTTGTTTACTATCTTTGTATAAAGATGGTTTGGTGGTGATAGATGGTCACATAGGGAGATGATAGTATTGTCTATTTTATCTTTATGGTTTGGCCTATTTAGATTGAATTTTTTATACTAATGGATGTTTATCTTTATTTTTTATTTTAATTTGGTTTCATAACTTTATTTTCTAAAACAGGATACTACTTTCATGTCTCTTTATTACACATCTCCATGTATAAGACCCTCTTGGGAGACTTGCCTAGTTTTCCCTAGTCGGTTCATTATAAATTGATATCAAAAGGAATATTGAGCCTGGAATGTTACGACACTTCATAGTTTTGGTTTAGTGTCATTGGTAGACTAGATTTAGTAGCACTAAAATTTAGTTAATATGTGTGGGATGGTGCCTAGACATCTCACCTCCATGTATGAATTCAAGTTACTATGGGTGGTTAGTTATTTTTGAAAATATTGTCACTTGGTCTTTGTGGTTGATTGAATAAACTAGATTTGGTGTCTATTTAAAAAAAACTATTCCTTTATTATGTTTTATATTTCATTAATAGAATTCATAAATTCATAAAATTATTATTATTTTAAATCATTAATATGGATTATGGAAATTGTTCTATGATTTAGGAATTTTCTCATGAATAAAGGGGTTTTCATCTTGTATTTGTTAGACGATTCGTACTAGAAGAGGTCTTATGAATCTAAGTGATGGATTTGTGAGATGGGTTTAATAGGAGAATCCCTTAGTGGTATCTTCTTTAGTGGAAGTTATAATATGCACTATTCATACTTTGGTTATGAAGGTATTAAAAACCCAAGAGGAGTAGTGGATCATGACTCATAATTTACTAACAAGAATCCACCTAACTTTCATGGTGATAATGGAATCTAGAAATATGAGGAGAGGATTGAGTAGATTGGTAGAAGATTTAAAATTCTAAAGATTCCCAAAGAATCTAAGGGGTGGGGGTCAACATATATTCTTGATGGATTGGGAAGGAAATGGTGAGACTCAGTTGTGCATGCTATATTTCATGAGGATATTACGTGGGAATCCTTCAAGAAAATATATAAACTATAGTTTTATCCTAAAATGTTACATGTGGAAAAGAAATGATACTTTATAACATTATAAAAATGGGAATGTATTGTTATAGTGTATTCCACTAACTTTTATAGGTTGGTGCATTTCAAAGTGGATATTATTACCAATGTTTACATGAAATCTCTAAGGTTTGAGATTGTGCCAAGTGTCTCCTAAGAAACCTGAGTGTGACATGGATTTATATTTATAGTGACACTTAATTTTGATATACCTGCACACTATTGTTTGTTTTATATTCGTGTACTAGATTATGCATTAGAAACCATTAGTGGTGGCCTACTTAATTTACCTCACACCATATTCAGTACATGGATTGGTACCCAGATAGTCTTCTTTGTCATAGGAAATATGACTTTGATATGGTTGGTTGTGTATGAAACCATTGAGAAACATCATTACTCTTGGAGGACATCTAAGGTCAAGCCTAAACAATCACATAATGTCTCAGGTTTAAAATGCATTATGATCAGTTTCGATCACACATCAATGGGGTGTTGTTTGAGGCAACATAAATGTGTGATCGATAGTGTTATAAATACCGACTGGTATCCCATTTCTAGATATGGAAAATAAAATAAAACATTTAATTGAGATGACCAAGCATGTGAGTACATGAGATGTTCAGGAAAGTTGTAGTATTTTTTGTGAGGGTGTGGAAGTAATCTGAGAGGACCAATGTATCTCATTAATGTAGTGGGGATAGAAATTGTTTGAGGCAAAATAAATGTGTGATTGACAGTGTTATGATAATTGTGTATCCTGATATTCTTACTGCTCCTCAATGAGGTGTTCACACTGTCTCCTAAGGACCAGACTTTTTTGGTTTGTCTGGGCATGCTAAGTAAGTGGTAAATGTGATCAATGAATCATCTTTATTATATTATGCATACTTTATGATCAATTGGTCATCTTTATTATATTATGATTCTGCAATCTTACACTATCATATATTTTGTGTAGGCACATTGTGATATACATGGATAAAAGCTGGATCACATTACCGAGGAACACACCTCAGTATGTTAAGGGTTTGAATGAGTTTTTAGATTTTGAGATTTCTAATCGATCCGTTGAAGGGAGAATAAGATGTCCATGTCCTAAATGTAAATTTAGAACATGGTTGAAGATAGATGAAGTTTATGAACATTTAATACTGAAGCAATTCCCTGGTCAATATTTGTGTTGGAATTGGCATGGAGAATCGAACAATACAGAAAGATTGAGCACTGATGTTAATCCACAGAATGAGGTCCCAAGTTCGTCGACAATGGAAAATGAAATGCAAAACCTCATAAATGATGCATTCGGCACTGCAAGACACCACTATCAGCATCAAAACATATCAGAACAACTAGAAGAGGGTGCTACAAATTGCAACGTGACAAGTGATGTTTTTGAGATTGTAACACAAGTAGATCAAGATTGGAACATATCATTGGATCCTCCTCTTGATTCTATAGAGACAAATGTAACGGAAAACTTCACTAATAAAAATGCATTTCATGATTTAGTTGACGATGGAAATCAAGAGTTGTATAGTGGGTGTTTGAAATATTCAAAGCTTTCATTTCTGTTGAAGTTGTACCATATCAAATGTCTATGTGGAATTACAAATAAGGCAATGTCCATGATATTGGAATTGATTCGTGATGCATTTCCTGAATCAAAAATCCCAGAATCTTTTTATGATATGAAAAAAGTTGTTAACAAGCTTGGTCTGAATTATATAAAAATACATGCGTGTCCCAATGATTGTATGCTTTATTGGGGAGAGTATTCAAGTAGACAGAATTGCAAGAAATGTTCTTCTTCTAGATGGCAGTCAAAGGGTGATGTTGGAAGTCTGACAGAACATAATTTCATGAAGAAGAAGAAAATGAACACACCTGCAAAGGTTTTGCGTTACTTTCCTTTGAAGCCGCGATTGCAAAGATTATTCATTTCATCAAAAACCGCCGAACACATGAAGTGGCATTCTGTAGATAATAACAATGATGGGTTAATGAGACATCCACGAGATTCCCAATCATGGAAGACATTTGATTCATTACATCCAAATTTCTCATCTGATCCTAGGAATGTTCAATTGGGATTGGCTGCCGATGGATTCAACCCATTTGGGACTGTGAGTACAAGTTATAGCATTTGGCCAGTTGTTTTGATCCCTTATAATCTGCCTCTGTGGATGTGTATACAACAATCATCTTTTATCATTTCAATGATTATTCCTGGAAAACAAATGCCTAGAAATGATATTGATGTATACTTGCAGCCTTTGATTGAATAATTGCAGGAGTTATGGAGTAACGGTGTAGAGACATTTGATGTTTGTTCTAAAACAATGTTCAAAATGCATGCTGCTTTACTGTGGACCATTAGTGACTTCCCTAGGCTTGGGAATTTATCTGGTTGGAACACTTATACGGGTTTAGATTTTCCTTTTTGTAACTTTAAATAAATGCATAATATTATTATTTTATTTCACAGATATCTTGGGCATTTGAAATCATACGTGAGAAATAAAGCTCAACCAGAAGGCTCTATTGCTGAAGGCTATTTGGCTGAGGAATTTCTTACCTTTTGTTCCAGGTATTTAGATGATATTGAGACAATATTTAATCGAGTTGGACGTGTTAATGACACATCAACTCAATCTCAAATGCATCAGAAATCAAAAATATTTCCTGCTATTGGCCGATCAGTTGGGAGGACCTCAAATGTGACACTGACAGAATTGGAATTATTACAGGCACATAGATATGTGCTTCTAAATAGTGAAATTGTAGATCTATTTATTGAAGAGTTGAAGATACAAACAAAGAGACGAATGAGAGTCCGAAAACGAAATGAGAAAGATATAACGAAAGCTGTGAATAAAGAGCTTGTAGAATGGTTTGTACGACGTGTAAGTTCATAAATATTGCAATAAATAAGAATATTAGTTTGACACATACAATTTGTAAATCTATTAAATTATATATTTTTTTTCATATCATGAATATTGATACTCGAGCAGACTTGTCAGAAGATTTGAAGTTTCTTGCTAGAGGTCCTATAAAGCAAGTTAGAAAGTTCGACGCATATAATGTGAATGGCTTTAGATTTCGTACAGTTGATCGAGAAGTGGGTTTGAAAACACAAAATAGTGGTATATTTACATTTTTTGAAGTGGGATACTATGGAAAGCTTCATGATATTATTGAATTAAACTACCATGGACATTTTTCTATTGTTTTATTCAAATGCAAATGGGTCGATATTATCAGAGGTGTTAAAAGAGATTCATTGCAATTTACTTCTGTGAACTTCTCTCGCTTGATGGATGTTGGTGATCGTGAAATGCATGATCCATATATCTTAGCATCGCAAGAAAAAATGGTATATTATATGAATGATGTTGTGGATGAATGGTAGAGTGTAGTTACTCACATAATACAAAGAGATTTGTATGATATGGGTGATGAAGTGGAAGATTTGACCTCTGAAGTTGAATGTCATCAACAACAGGAAGCAGAATTATTTTTCCATCATGATATTGAAAATATTAGTCTTGCAAGGATGAATGAAGTGGATGAAGCAATGGAGCAGGAAACCGACATTATTGAAGGGGAAAATGATTGTATGTACAATTATTCATTCATGCAGCAACCACTTGTTTCATTTCTACAGTCATTCATTATCATTGTTATATATATTTGTTTTGTTAGTACTGGGCATCTATTATCATTTTTAATTTTTTTTTCTGCATAATTTTTTTGAAATATATATTCTGAACTTAATTTTATTTGATTAAATGATAGGAATGCCAAGGAGGAAGCGGTATACTATTTCTTCTAGTTCTGCGACGGATGCCGATCCATCTAGGTCACTCCCCACGACATCTGAGGCACCAGCTGCCTACACCCCCGCACTATCTCCCCCTGCACCATCTCTCACACCATCAGAGAGCCTCCCATTAGAGGCTGAGTCGTCGAATCCCCCTACAGGTGCCTCATCAGTTGGGCGGCGACAGACCCCTTCCAGTTCATCCCGGATACACTGGAGGGTCACAGTCATAGGTATAAATTTTAATTAAATAAATTTATTGCATTTTGTTTATACTAATTCTTTGCTCATTGAAGATGACAAAAATAAAACTGTGGAGAAACACTTAAAAAGCTCAGATTTTTGGGACTTGAATGGCGAAAAGATAGTCATGCCATTTGATTCTTATGGGGTCCCTACGGATGATGTTGCGGGGTTACTTGGCCAGATTATAGGTCAGTTGGCAGCAGAGCCCATTTCCCTTCCCATTTCATATGATGATTAGAGACATATGCCTCCAAACTGGAAAAATGAAGTTTTCGATTCTCAAATAAAGGTAATTTTATTACATTATGGTTTAATTGAATGTCATGTTACTAATATGTTCAAAATGAATTTCTGTATACAGATGTTCTTCCACTTCACAGTTGCTGATGTGATAGCACGAAAGTGGACTTTGAAAAATCTCGGTAAAAAATGGAAAGATTTCAAATGGAGATTGCAGTGTTATGTCAACGATACTTCATTGACCTTGGAACAAATGTATGACAAGCTACCCAGTGGGGTACCGAAAGAGCAGTGGAAAGTTTTTGTTGACAGACATCGTGATGAGAAGCGGATGGTATTGAAATATATATTATTATATTATCCTCATTTTAAATTAATACATGTATATGAAGAGGAGATGACATTGGATACATTACTGTTAAATTTCATTTTATTTATTTCAGGATCTTTCACGACAGAATGCATCAAACAGGGCGAAGCAAGTCATCCCTCACACAGCGGGCTCAAAAAGCTTTTCTAGAAGCCGAATGTCATTGGTAATATTTTAAATAGTTTAAATATTTATAATACAATATTATCTATTTAATATATTGAATTTTTTATTTATCTTTACTTAATGCAGTCACAGAATTTAGGGCACGAAGCCTCTCGGACTGAACTGTGGTTAGATGTTCACAGAAAATCAGATGGCTCTTTTGTTAATGAGCCTACCAAAGAAGTTGGGGTATGAAGTCAAATTTTTAACTTATTATCAGTTTTTACTGTGTTAATATGTATTGATATTTTATTTATAGGTAAAAATTAAAGAACTATGGGATGCCAGTCCTGGGCAGTCCTACTCAGTCTCCCAGGATGACCCGGTTGCTCAAGTCCTTGGGAAGGAGCATCCTGGTAGAGTGCGCGGGATGGGTTTGGGACCCGTACCATCTGAGGTCTTTAGCAGGCCATCAGGGATTCCAGCCGCATCTACTCCTGGTTATGGTCAGCCCATACCTGAAGATGCTCAGAGGGAGATTTCTTCTCTACAAGCCACAGTTCAAGACCAAGGGGCTCAGATATCCACTATGCAGAAAGCGTTGACTGATTTATATCAGCAGATGAGAAAATATGCCCCCAGTGGTAGTGCACCGAGTGGTGGTGAGCAGGTAAATCACAAAAAATCACAATCATTTATTTTGCAAACTTTTATTGGTTTTAAGTTTAATTATAAATATGCAACAATATTTAATTTTCAATATAATGTTCTTACAGGTGGCAGCAGGAGATGGAGGTGGAGAGGGTGACGATGCATCATCGGACCATGAGTAGTATTGTTGATGTGATCAAAAGATGTTTTATGGGTTATGTGATTTTCGTGACCTAGAATGGATCATGTGGTCCACGTAATGTTTTCCATGTTATGCACTTATTTTGTTTGATTAGCACAACTGATTCTCTCTTAATGGTTACATATCTTCTAATATATTCTCTATTCTCTTTAAATATGTCCTCTATTTCTCAAATGTCTTCTTATGTGGTAGACTGGAGAGACCTTATTTCCTGGAACCATAATGTCAATCATCGATATAAATTATTTTATAACAATAATGTTTTAAAGGTTCTTATTCTGACTGAACATCAACCCATTTAATCCTCGTTCCTCATCCTTATAGGACAAACGACTAGTAGTGATCCCTCCCCTCTCTTCTTTGGCACATTTTGATCCATACACTTTAATCCTTTATGGAATCAAATATTTTCAATTAATATAAGTGGATAATTTTGTTTGGGAACCCTGGTCCCCATAGAAGGTATACCCATTAGAAACCATATTTTCATAAAAACATTCTATATTAATTTCTTACTCTACTAAGGGTTTTGTATATTTTGATTCCTACCATACCATAAGGTCCCCCCTTGTTCCATATTAATTTCTTACTCTACTAAGGGTTTTGTGTGGGGATAACCACGATTAGTAAAAATGATATGTGATAATTCCCATGAATATTCATTGAAGTCGTTATCTGTGATGTTGTGGATAATTCATCTTATTGTGTTTCACTATATGGTTTAGGAAGTTGTATGGTGATGTTATTGACCAGATTGGTTGTGTAGTACAAGGGGATGTGATTCTTTGGTCGATTTTCATGTATGTGATTTTGGTAGTAGTGAAATGTGCTATGAAGAGGTTATGGTACATGGTTATGGGGTCATGGATGTGGTGTAGTGGTTGTAGAATAATGTTTTTGTAGCAGATTCATTGATTTGGTATGTGGTGATAGAGTTTCATGATGGTTTTAAGGAGTATTTGATTTTGTGATATGGGTTGGGCAATGTGGTGTGGAAACAATGGTGGATGTGTGTTGTTGTGGTGATAGTTTTGTGAGTTGAATTAGTTGTAGCATGGAGTGGATATGTCAGTTTCTCGGTTATCCATGAGATGAACTTTGTTGATAATGTAAATGATCTAGGTTAGTAAATAAAAAATATTTATTGGAAATAGATATGTTATAAATTAATCAAATGAAAATGTAAAGTGTTATGTGAATTGTAATGGACAAAAAATAAAGGTGGTGAAACATGTATGTGGAAAGTGGAATGTTGTGTTGATAGTGTTGTGATTGTCTTGGGTGATTCAAATAGTGATTTAATTGGTTGTGATTATTGATTTGTGTTATGGTGTGGTGATTTAATTGGTTGTGATTATTGATTTGCGTAGGTGGTGCATAAATTTTTTCCTTATTATATATATGTTGTATGTGTTGTTTGGTTTGTTTTCCAGGGCAGCGGTGGAGTATAAACAGAAATTCATTTTTTTTCCGGGTCAGCATTTCGCGGCGGTTTTAACCGCCACTAATGTTTTACCACTTATACATTTAGCGGCGGTTTAAACCACCGCTAAATGTATTCGGAAGACTGTTTAGCGGTGGTTAGAACCACCATGAAATCACGTCGGAAATTGTGGCGGTTTTAACCGCCGTTAAGAAGGCGACTGGCATGCCTGAGTTTCGCGGCGATTATAGCCGCCGCTAATTAAATATCCCTTAAAACCGCTGCTAAATTTACCAAAAACCGCCGCGAAATGAGGTACTACGACGCTTTTGTTTGACCGCCGCGAAATGCATAAAACCGCCGCTAATAGATTGCCGACGCCAAGTTTAGCGGCGGTTTCTGTAAACCGCCGTCAAACCATATAGCGGCGGTTTAAACCGCCGGTAAGAGGCGGTTTTCCTGTAGTGTCTCATCGCGTTCGTGGAGACGGTAATCCGTACGTACGCACGAGCGACAATATCATTATTTCGATATTAAAATAATATATAATTGGATGGTATATCATATATACAGAATCATTATCATGTTATATTTATTATTTACATGAATTAAACATCATTATTATACCCATACAAATAATAATATATTGAATAACAATTACACCACGACGTGGAGACGGTAATCCATACGTACGCACGTATGGTGACATGTCATTCAAGGGATGGATAGAATACTGAATATGGTTGTACCATATTTATAATAACATCACAATATATAGGAGATACTGGAGTTATTATTTTATAATGGAAATAATAAAGAAATAATAAGTTGAAGAAGAAATGAACTTGAAAGTGGGTGGTGAAAACATTACCTCTTCTTCGGGTTCTTCCTTTTGATTTGATCAAAAGAGCTCCTTAGGTTTTCTTTCTAATCAAAATAAGGACTCTAGGTTGAATTTATGGAAGTTTAGAGAGTATTTGGGCAGGTTTTGGCCGAGCCAAATGGCTTTTAAGGTGTGAGTAATTGGTTAGAAGTGGTGTTCTTTTATAAGGGGGAGGAGGGGCTCTTTAGAAAAAACATAAAGTATTAATTTATAATAAATTCATATTAGGTTTATAATGGCTCCAAAGTAGATTATTCAAATTATAAGGTGGGTATGGGTATAAATAATTTAAACCAATATATTTTAGACAGGTTTGGGTCATTATATTAACCTTATCTTTTAGTTTTATCTCTTAGTTAATTAGTTTGACATTTACCATGTCACTTTGTATTTTATATTATATAGTTAATAAACTTACTATATACATCCAAGAGACCCCCAAGTGGTCTATTAATGATACAAAAATAATTATATAAGTCATTTGTCCGAACCTTTGATTTTTAGGAATTAAATATCAATTAATAATATAATATTTATTTTAAAAACTCTTTATGTCAATTTTGACACTATTTGGTATTTGATTTTTGTGAAAATCATAACAGCATGATTACTTATAAAAAAGTTAACTAAATAAATCCTAACATGTCATATTAACCTATAAAATTCATGGAATTCATTAAAAGTCTCAAATTATATTTATTTGGGTATTTATAATATCAATTATTTTAATATTTCACTAATAAGGTAATTATTGTATCATCATTGTGTCATAAATAAATTAAATTATTTAATGTCTAAAAATTATAAATAAAATAAAATTATGTAGGAAATATTTTTATATTTATAATGAATATTTACAATCGAATTTATCTTATGTATAACCCTATATTAAAAATGTTTTAGTAATTAAACTTTGATTTTAACTCTTTTAACTCTTCTTTGAATTAAATAATAATAAATGTCCTAATCTAATCCAAGTGGACCTAAATGATAATATTTTATTCCTAAGGTTGTTTTTGGTCGATATACACTTGTCCAATAGAATTAGGACATGTGTTAGGGTAATATTAATATCATTTTTACCCTTAATTACCCTATTTACTTTTAACCATGGTAAATAAAAGTAAAAAGTTACTATTTACCAAAAATTATTTTTATCTTATTGAACCACATTTTACTCCTTGATATTAACCGTGTCTCTTGTATTTTCAAAATTCCACTCACAGAAGCGGTAAAATTAAGTTTTACGTGAATTTCCAAATTCTCCTAGGTTGTGGGTAAAAGACGGTTAAAAGTTCCATAAAATTTTTATATATCTAAAATTATTCTAAACTAACTCCAATTAATTACATTAAACTTATATAGGTATTATGTATCTATTTTGACCTTAATTAAATTTAAATTAAATAAATAATTATTTAAATAAAAATTCGTTTTTAAACTATAACTCAGTGTTTTTTCACTATTCATCAAAAATTGAAAGTTTTCAGAAAAATACCAAAAATTCACCCTATGCTAATTTCGATATTCTGAATCCAAAAATGAAGTCCATTTTGAAAGATAAAATTTATAAAATTTCCAAAAGTGTGTATTACTATTCATAACGGCTAGTTTGATTGGTTGTGGTGTGTGTTAGAACTCGAAGTTGCATACAACACATGCTATTGCATTATTCAAAGGGAAATGTACCATGGAAGCTTGGGGTGTTACATTCTCCCCTCCTTCAATAAATTTTGTCCTCGCAATTTATGCTCGGTATTGGAAACTTGGGTTTGACATTTCAAAATATCTTATTTGAAATCCCACATCGAAAAATGGATTAATGAGGCCTCTATTTAAAATAAAGAGTGGTAAGTATGAAGGTTACTGAAAATAACACATACTAGGGTTCCATGTAGGAAAACATGGATATGGAAGAGAAATCTAACCATCAATATCTGATGGAGAGTGGTAGAGAACATGGCCATAAAAAAGCCAACAATCACAAAGTCATAAATTTGTGATGATCTAAGGTACCATCTAGGACAACTTTTTTGTTCTAAGTTCCTTTTCTTAATGTTAAGGAATTTATTTTTAAGATTTAATAAGATCATAAGAAGATATACTTACTTTTTAAGTAGATTTTCATCCTTTAATAAATTTCTACTACTAACTCATTTTTTTAAATGATGAGTATTCAAGAAGGCTTGGGCACACTGGAAGAGCTAGAATAAACTTCTATAGAATCTCATGATCGAGAGAGGATAAACTATATATTTAACTTGTCTTTAGAGATTAATCAAAACCAAAATGGCTAGTATAAGGTCTGATGATCCCCCAAAAGGATATTCCATTAGAGAAAAAAAACACTTATCTTAATTTCTAAAATTAAACCAACAATACCCCAAAGTTAAATAAATACCATTCAATAAAAAAAATTGTCCTTAAAATCCTTCAATATAATCCAAAATAATATTGAAACCCAAAACTTAGAATAATTTAGTTATGTAGTCTTCCACGTTAAATTGTATCTCCAAATGAAATCAACTACTCTTAAATTCACATACTAAAAAGTAATTAACCTAATCACATGTTCTCTATTATAGGTTAATCATTTCCATAAATAACCCAAATCACTATAAATCCACAATAAAATCATAGATAAAAATCCACCATTACTCCTCAAATGAAATACCATAGTATTCTATTTTCCTTGGGCATATAGTGTTCCCAACAAAGTGAACATCTTCCAAAATAACATTTATCACTTAATCACCAAATCATTTTCTTATACTAAGGGTATTCACTTGATAAGACATAAGATCCCAAATCACCTTATTATTGATCAATAAAATCATCTAACTAAAAATAATTAGTCACACTAAACAGGGACTTCACGTAGTCCAGTGGTAGGTGATAAATCTCAATCGCACTTTGGTTGTGGGTTCGATTCCCATAGCTTTGTTCGACGTGACGGGTTGTCACACGGTCTGCGTGTTGTCATTTTTCAAAAACTATATTTTATAAAATTACCAAAATGAGATAAATTCCTCATAATAACTATAACATAATTTAACCACAAATGTTATCTCATACCTTTCATTTTCATCCCAAATTATAATAACTTGTAATTACCTCAAACCCAATGATCATATAAAACCAAATGGTTATTTATAACTATATCCATAAGAGAAAAGATAATTCTTCCTCAAATATCATTCTCACATGGAAAACTACAGGGTTACAAATACAAGAGAAAATTATTCCAAAGTAAACCCATAAACAAGGGGAACTAATAATTTTTAAACATTTCTCCAACCATTTATTTCCACATAGCTTCTTCTTTGACCAAGAAAATATCCTATAGAATAGGGAATTTACTTGGGTAATGGCCAGGTCCCCTACATTTACGGCAAATGACTGTAAATGGATTCTTGGGACCATTTTTATCTTCTTTCATAGTACTCTTCATTTTTCTTCGGCAATTCTTCAATTTATGTCCTTCCTTCCTGCACGTAAAGCATTTCTTTGTCCCATTGAGACACTTTCCTGGGTGTCTCTATCCACATTTCCTGCATGATGGAAATTGAGGATTCCTTTATCCATGGTCTCCACTACTGGAGCTCTTATCATTCATCACCTTTCTCTTCTTTGTTGAGTCCAGGAATTGGTTAATATATATATTGTTGATCATATTTTTGTAAAATTGATTTTTCATGAAGATGATATCTTTTACGCCTATCAACATTCTATTTTGTTGCTCATTTCCATCACCGTTCCCACCTTGTACATCATTCTCAAAGTCACTATGACTTCCTTGGAATCCAGCCATTGACTAACACCAGAAAGCATTGTGTGAGTAACAGTAGTCATAAAATCATTTAGAGAATATCATGTCACCATATTCTCAATTTGAAACACATTAGGATTAACCAAGGTCATTCACTCTCATCTTATATATAATACTTCAAATCTTCTTGTAAAGAAAATGTAAATTATCCTAAGCATATCCCCCGGGAGTGTCGTAACCAAGAGTGCAGTAAGGCCCGTTGTCGTGCACCAGTTCTCATTCGAGTCTAGCTCAAAGCGGTGTTTTCGGGTTTTACCCCTAGGTACATCTGTGCCAGAACCGCCTCTACCTGCTCGTATCCAGACAGGAATGTATTGCTCGGAAAACTCACAAAATCTCTACAATACCAAAATTCTAGGAAGTTCTTCTATACTAATCCTCAAAGTCCATCTTAGGTCTATGTGCTCTAATTAGAGTTTATCTAAATCTAGCTCCCAAGGTTTGTACTAAACTTCCTCTGATACCAACTGTAACGCCCCGACCCTAGTTACCCAGATTCGGTGCATTATTACATAACATTGGCATGATCACAAAGGATAAAGTCTCGAAAGACCGATTAGTTTAGTAGTCTTGGAAACACTAGATACATTCATAAGTCTTACATTACAAAAAAAACTATAACAACATCTTGTCTTCACATCCCCTCATACTATCCCTTCAGGTCATTCATAAATTACTTCTTCAAATCCTGGGAAAAAATAAAACATTGAAAGGGGTGAACTCAGATGCTCAGTAAGGATAACAATATAGCAGAAGCTTTCATAGATAATCATAAACACTTAAGGCAATGTATAACTAAAACAAAAGCCTTTTAAACTTGAACTTCAGCATAATATGGAAAAGATAAAATAAAATAATGTCATTTACTTATTCACATAGATATTCTACTAGTCGAATAATCACATGCAATATCAATAACCACTTTCATAATGATGGAATGCATAATGCCAGACTATCATAACCACGTATCCAAGACCTCGTGCCAAGACTACAAATAAGATTTTGTCAAGGCCTCGTGCCAAGATACTAGTTTGTCTCATGAGACCTACCGATGCATCGAGGAGCTATAGCGGGCTCCACCCATCACTTATTAAGTCCAATTCATTCCTCGTATGAAAAGTTTAAAACATAACATAAACATTCGTATTAAAACTAGCATACGAAATGTTAATACTTTAACCACAAACCATGAATGGTATAAAAACATCCACAGTCAAACATAACTCATTCGATACAATATGGAAGATTGTATTGTATCAGATTAACTTCAATTGAGAATAATGAAGGATATTGACATAGATTAAAATAATCATCAAACTATTGAGAGAAATATCTCCCTTTTTCTTGAAAACATTTAAAAGTCGCACTATTTGTCAAGAATCCATTTAAAAATAGATTTTTGAATCAAAGTGTCCCATACTACTTTGAAGATTTTAAATGAATTATCATTTGAAAATATTAATGTCCATATAAATAAATCCTTACAAACTTTTTTAAAACATGGACATTAATGAGAAAGATTTAGAATAAAAAATATTTAAAACATTTAAAATGATATTTTAGTTAGAGTTCATAACCAAAAGAGAGACACTTGAATACAAATAATTGAGGTAATCAGAACTTTATAATATCATGATAATAAATGGATTCATGATATACTATGTCAAAGTACATTATATACACCATATAAAAGTGAATTGGTGTATAATAACAAAAAAGTCTCAATGGAATGTAAATTGAGATGAAATCTCTTATAAAGACCGTATCCTTAGGTTAAGGATAAATCAACGATATAATTATGTGTGAAAAATATAAATACACTCAATATGATTGGATATTTAGTGTAAATCAATCAGAGGACATTCACACATATTCTTGTAAAAACAACACCAATGAATTGGATGTTTAACTCAATAAATGGAGATTGAGTTAAAATTATTCTTATCAAGTTCATATCGATGACTTAAGAATTTATAAATGGAGTGATTATGTGTATCAAAATTATATACACATAAAGGGGAGTGGAAATTATGACATAAGCAAATGAATAGTTATTCCACACATAATCTTGGAGTAAAATAATCAATGAAGTATGCGTAAAGCTGAATGAGTGGAAATTGAAATTTCAAATTCCCTTATCGATTTGGTAACTTAAAAAACATACAACCATGAAAGAAGGATCATACAATGATGATGTAAATATAAATTAATTAAAGTATATTACACAATGAATATAGTCATGGTTAGTACACACACCACATGCAATAAATAAGTGGTGAACAATGGAAATCTCACGGAATTAAAAGTGATATAAGAAACCCCTTACTTTGTAATTTTTCCTTGGTCGACGGTAGGTTAACCTAATGTATAATGGTGAAATAATTGTTATTGAATTATACAAGAATTATATACATTAATATGATATCATATATGATCTTTTAACATTGATTTGTTAAGAATATCTTAGTATTATCGTCGTTTCAGGTGTTAACAGATTTGTTTTCCTTTATATTATTTGTTATGAAAGCTGTATTTGTTATGGATGGGATGTATATTATTCATATCCAGAATTATATCATGTCTCTAAAAATTATTTTTATTCATAAAATGAAATTTATTCTTGAATGGATATGATGGGGAATGAATCTCATCGCGTTCGTGGAGACGGTAATCCGTACATACGCACGAGTGACAATATCATTATTTTGATATTAAAATAATATATAATTGGATGGTATATCATATATACAGAATCATTACCATGTTATATTTATTATTTACATGAATTAAACATCATTATTATACCCATCCAAATAATAATATATTGAATAACAATTACACCAGGACGTGGAGACGGTAAGTCGTACGTACGCACGTATGGTGACATGTCATTCAAGGGATGCATAGAATACTGAATATGGTTGTACCATATTTATAATAACATCACAGTATATAGGAGATACTATAGTTATTATTTTAGAATGGAAATAATAAAGAAAGAAGAAGTTGAAGAAGAAAGGAACTTGAAAGAGGGTGGTGAAAACATTACCTCTTCTTCGGGTTCTTTCTTTTGATTTGATCAAAAGGGATCCTTAGGTTGACTTTCTGATCAAACTAAGGCCTCTAGGTTGAATTCAGGGAAGTTTAGAGAGTATTTGGGAAGGGTTTTCCTGAGCCAAATGGCTTTGAAGGTGTGAGGAATTGGTTAGAAGTGGTGTTCTTTTATAAGGGGGAGGAGGGGCTCTTTAGGAAAAACATAAAGTATTAATTTATAATAAATTCATATTTGGTTTCTAATGGCTAAAAAGTGGATTATTAAAATTATAATGTGGTAATGGGTCAAAATCCTTTCAACAAATATATTTTTGACAGGTTTTTATCATTATATTAACCTTATCTTTTAGTTTTATCTCTTAGTTAATTAGTTTGACATTTACCATGTCACTCTGTATTTTATATTATATTGTTAATAAACTTACTATATACATCCAAGAGACCCCCAAGTGGTCCATTAATGATACAAAAATAATGATATAAGTCCTTTGGCCGAACCTTTTATTTTTAGTAATTAAATATCAATTAATAATATAATATTTGTTTTAAAAACTCTTTTATGTCAATTTTGACACTATTTGGTATTTGATTTTTGTGAAAATCATAACAGCATTATTACTTCTAAAAAATTTAACTAAATAAATACTAACATGTCATATTAACCTATAAAATTCATGGAATTCATTAAAAGTCTCAAATTATAATTATTTGGGTATTTATAATATCAATTATTTTAATATTTCACTAATAAGGTAATTACTGCATCATCATTGTGTCATAAATAAATTAAATTATTTAATGTCTAAAAATTATAAATAAAATATAATTATGTAGGAAATCTTTTTATATTTCTAATTAATATTTAAAATCGAATTTATCTTATGTATAACCCTATATTAAAAATGTTTTAGTAATTAAACTTTGATTTTAACTCTTTTAACTCTTCTTTGAATTAAATAATAATAAGTGTCCTAATCTAATCCAAGTGGACCTAAATGATAATATTTTATTCCTAAGGTTGTTTTTTGTCGATATACACTTGTCCAATAGAATTAGGACATGTGTTAGGGTAATATTAATATCATTTTTACCCTTAATTACCCTATTTACTTTTAACCGTGGTAAATAAAAGTAAAAAAGTTACTATTCACCTAAAATTATTTTTATCTTATTGAACCACATTTTACTCATTTATATTAACTGTGTCTCTAGGAGTTTAGAAATTCCACTCACAGAAGCGGTAAAATTAAGTTTTACGTGAATTTCCAAATTCTCCTAGGAGGTGGGTAAAAGACGGTTAAAAGTTCCATAAAATTTTTATATATCTAAAATTATTCTAAACTAACTCCAATGAATTACATTGAACTTATATAGGTATTTTGTATCTATTTTGACCTTAATTAAATTTAAATAAAATAAATAATTATTTAAATAAAATTTCATTTTTAAACTATAACTCAGTGTTTTTCACTATTCATCAAAAATTGAAAGTTTTCATAAAAATACCAAAAATTCACCCTAAGCTAATTTCAATATTCTGAATCCAAAAATGAAGTCCATTTTGAAAGATAAAATTTATAAAATTTCAAAAAGTGGGTATTACTATTCATAACGGCTAGTTTGATTGGTTGTGGTGTGTGTTAGAACTCGAAGTTGCATACAACACACGCTATTGCATTATTCAAAGGGAAACGTATCATGGAAGCTTGGGGTGTTTCAAATTCCATTTAATAAGCAAACTCAGGGGATGCTTCAAGCTTAAAAATATATCTCATGGTATATACTTTAACATAACTCACAAGGGAAACAAGCAATATGATAAGCATTACATGCTTAATAACAACTACATGGACAAGTCTTCAATTAAATCTCCTGGGTGATATCATTTAATAACATAAAAGGGGAAATGAACTAACATGCCATATATAAACACCAATAGGAATACATATGGAAAAATAAAACCATATATAAGCATGATATAACAACTATCATTGCCTTTTGGTTTGAAGACAACACACCTCCATTGGAGGGGGTTTATTATAAAAACATGACTTTATTCATCAACAAGTCATTTATCACATTTAAGCATTTTATTCAAGCTTTGAAGTTCCATTAATCAAGGAAACTCCTAATTCAACTCATTTAAAGAAGCACTTTAAGCATTCTTAAATAAAAAGGTCAAGGATAGGGATCCTACCTCAAGAAGAAGACTAAGATGACATTCGATACTTGTCAGATTTGGTGTAAACCACTCAAAACTGCCCTGCGCTTGCGTGCACATACATTCTTATACATATATATATATCCTTTAATCCAAGCATTTATTCCCATCTCCATGATGGAATATTCATGAGGAAGATACACACACACACACACCTATGTATGTGTGTGAGCACCATTAAGGATGATTAAAACTCCCTACACTACGGCAAAAAAGGCATTTAGCGGTGGTTTTTTTTTCGTTTCGCGGCGGTTTAAACCGCCGCTAAATCGATTGGCGGCGGTTTTGAAAAACCGCCGCTAAATCGTGCGTCGGGAAACTATTTCGCGACGGTTTTTTAGCGGCGGTTTTTTTTATTTTTTTATTTTTTTATTTTTATTTTTATTTTTTATTTTTTGTTATTTTTTTTTATTTTTGTTATTTTTAATTTTATATATTTATTTATATATTTATATATTTATATATTTATATATATATTTATATATATATATATTTATTTATTTATTTATTTATTTATATATTTATATATTTATTTATATATTTATTTCGTATTTATTTTTCGTATTTTTGTTATTTTTAGTTTTATATATTTATTTATATATTTATTTATTTATATATATATTTATATATATATTTATTTATTTATATATTTATTTATTTATATATTTATTTATATATTTATTTCGTATTTATTTTTCGTATTTATTTATATATTTATTTATATATTTATTTATATATTTATTTCGTATTTATTTTATTTATTTATTTATTTATATATTTTATGTATTTATTTTATTTATTTATTTATTTGTTTTATTTATTTATTTTTCGTATTTATTTATTTATTTATTTATTTATTTATTTATTTATTTATTTATTTATTTATTTATTTATTTATTTTTCGTATTTATTTATTTTATTTATTTCATTTATTTAATTTATTTGATTTATTTTATTTATTTCATTTATTTTATTTATTTCATTTATTTTATTTATTTTATTTCGTATTTATTTTATTTATTTATTTATTTTATTTATTTATTTTATTTTATTTATTTATTTATTTTCGTATTTATTATTTATTTATTTTATTTCGTATTTATTTTATTTATTTATTTATTTTATTTATTTATTTATTTCGTATTATACATCCCATGCACATGCACATGCACATGCATACCCATTCAATATAAAAGAAATTCTGCGTTTGGTGAGATTTGAACCCCTAACCTCTTGCATATTTTCCAAAGACTTTACCACTCCAGTAAGCTCGCCATGTGGTTAATAAACAGAATTTAATATACTTATATATATTAATTGAAAAAACAAATAATACATAAATAATAGATATAAACTCAATAATAATAAATAAATAATAATAAATAATAAATAATAAATAAGGAATAATAAATATAAATAATAAATAATAAATAATAAATAATAAATAATAAATAATAAATAATAAATAATAAATAATAAATAATAAATAATAAATAATAAATAATAAATAATAAATAATAAATAATAAATAATGAATAATGAATAATAAATAATCAATAATAAATAATAAATATTATATAATAAATAATAAATAATAAATAATAAATAATAAATAAACATAAATAATAAATAATAACTAATAAATAATAAATAATAAATAAATATAAATAGTAAATAAATATAAATAATAAATAATAAATAATAAATAAATATAAATAATAAATATAAATAATAAATAATAAATAAATATAAATAATAAATAATAAATAAATATAAATAATAAATAATAAATCATAAATAATAAATAATAACTAATAAATAATAACTAATAAATAATAAATAAATATAAATAATAAATAATAAATAGAAAATAATAAATAATAAATAAATATAAATAATAAATAATAAATAAATATAAATAATAAATAATAAATAATAAATAAATATAAATAATAAATAATAAATAGAAAATAATAAATAATAAATAAATATAAGTAATAAATAATAAGTAATAAATAAATATAAATAATAAATAATAAATAATAAATAAATAATAAATAAATATAAATAATAAATAATAAATAATAAATAATAAATAAATATAAATAATAAATAATAAATAGAAAATAATAAATAATAAATAATAAATAAATATAAATAATAAATAAATATAAATAATAAATAAATATAAATAATAAATAATAAATATAAATAATAAATATATATAAATAATAAATAAATATAAATAATAAATAAAAATAAATAATAAATAAATATAAATAATAAATAATAAATAATAAATAAATATAAATAATAAATAATAAATAATAAATAATAAATAATAACTAATAAATAATAACTAATAAATAAATATAAATAATAAATAATAAATAATAAATAATAAATAATAAATAATAAATAAATAGAAAATAATAAATAATAAATAAATATAAATAATAAATAATAAATAATAAATAAATATAAATAATAAATAAATATAAATAATAAATAATAAATATAAATAATAAATAAATATAAATAATAAATAATAAATAAATATAAATAATAAATAAACATAAATAATATATAATAAATAAATATAAATAATAAATAAATATAAATAATAAATAAATATAAATAATAAATAAATAATAAATAAATATAAATAATAAATAATAAATAAATATAAATAATAAATAATATATAATAAATAATAACTAATAACTAATAACTAATAAATAAATATAAATAATAAATAATAAATAATAAATAATAAATAACCAGTTACAAATAATAGATAATAAATAAATTAAAGTATATTATAAATAATAAATAATAAATAATAAAGGAAACACATGAAAAAGTATGAAAAGACGTGATAAGGGATGAAAAATCATGAAAACGCATGAAAATGATGGAGAAGCATATGAAGAATGAGGCATTAGAAAAAATGAGAACGCATGAAAACTCGTGACAACTCTGAAAAACTCCTTAATAATTCAACATAATCATCATAATAACCCATAAAAAACCATTGATAAAGATAACAAGTCATGGAAACCCAAATAAACAGTAATAAATGGAGCTACCGTTAAAACCCGTCAAAACGGTCATAAAGAGACAAAAACATTGGACTCACATTAAAGGAGATAACTTATGATCCGAGAGTCCGTTTTAGATCCGCGACCTGTCAAATCAAAGATCCTGAAACGCTCTTCAACCTGAAAGGTGAAAGAGTCTGAATGGGAAGACGGATCGGAAGTTATGACCATTTAAAAAAAGCTGGCGGAGAACGGGTGCTAGAAACGAGGCATTGAAAAACATAACAAACCTGATATCCACTAAAAAGGCCATAACATATGATCTATGAGTGCATGTGGGCGCCACGACTAGTCAAACTGAAGCTCATGGAACGAGCTATGATATGGCAGGTGGAGGAGGCCGAACTGACACGCGGATCGAAAGTTAGGTCTGTTTAAAGACAAGTTCGACGGGACACCGGTGACAGAAATGGGGTTTTGGAGGCCTTCAGAGAGGTTTTTGGGGTCGAAAAACACGATAGAAGCTTACTTGTGTCAAACTAGTGCGTAGCTCTCTTCGCTGGCTTCGATTTGATATGTGGTAGAGCCCAAACGGACACCCGGAGCGAAAGTTATGGCCGTTTGAAGTTGGAGAACTTTTTTCAACTTTTTTATAACTCTAATATCTTTCACACCTTAGACCGTCTCACGGTTTTGATTATATGTGCCTCTAGATCTCTTCATGGGCTTCGATTTGATTGGTCGTGGCACTTCAACGGACGCCCGGATCAAAAGTTATGGTGGTTTTAGTGATTTCGGGGTTTCTTGTGTTTTTTTATTTTTTTCATTTCATTTCGCGGGGGTTTTACCGAAACCGCCGCTATTTCGCGGCGGTTTTTTAAAAAACCGCCGCTAATCCTCGAATAAAATTAAAAAAAAATAAAAAATAAAATTTTTTTTTTGCCGTTTAGCGGCGGTTTTTTCGCGGCGGTTCTTAAAACCGCCGCAAAATGGCGGCCCGAAAATGCGTTTCGCGGCGGTTTTTAAAACCACCGCTAAACGGCGGTTTTCTTGTAGTGCTATAATCGATTTTAGAGACTCAACACACCTTAAGACTCTCAATTAAATGGTGCAAAACAAAACAGCCGGTTTATAACCATACCCAAAATTATGGCGATGAGCCAAATCAAACCAATCCACCTCTCCTTCGACAGCAGGTGCTGGAATTCAAACCTAAGAGTCTCAAGGGAGATTTCACAAGCCCTAATACTGGAATAAACCATAAAATTTTGGGTTAACCCTAACCTAGGGTTTCATCTGAACCATACATGGTGATGAAAATACCAAAATCAATCATGGTGAAGGAGGAGGAGTATGGAGGAGGCCTTACCTCATCGAATCGGATGAGAACCATGAAGAAACCACCTTGAATTGGCCGACGGAGAGGGAGATGGAAGGGGTTTGAGCGCACAGCCAAGGGGAGCCCTCTAGGGGGTGCGTTTCATGACCTATGTAACGCCCCGACCCCATTTACCCAGAGTCAATTCATTATTACATAACATTGGCATGATCACAAAAGATCAAGTCTCGAAAAACCGATTAGTTTAGTAGACTTGGAAACACTAGATACATTCATAAGTCTTGCATTACATGATAAAATGGAAAGCTAAAACAACATAGTCTCAATATTCCACACTCATATCCCCTCAGACTATCCCTGCAGGTTAGTCATAAAATACTTCTTCACATCCTGGGAAAAATAAAACATAGAAAGGGGTGAGCTCAGATGCTCGGTAAGGATGACAATATAGCTGAAACTTTCATAAATAAGCATAAACATTTAAGGCAATGTATAACTAAAACAAAAGCCTTTTATACTTTAACTTAAGCATAACATGGAAAAAATAAAATGAAATAATTTCATTTACTTATTCACATTGATATTCTGGTAGTCGAATAATCACATGAAATATCAATAACCACTTTTATAATTATGGAATGCATAATGTCATACTATCATAACCACATAGTCAAGGTCTTGTGCCAAGAATACAAATAATATTTTGTCAAGGCCTTATGCCAAGACACTAGTTTGTCTCATGAGACCTACTGATGCATCGAGGATCTATAGCGGGCTCCACCCATCACTTACTAAGTCCAATGCATTCCTCATATGAACAGGTTTAAACATAACATAAACATTTGTATTAAAACTAGCATACGAAATGTCAATAGTTTCTCCATAAACCATGAATGGTATAAAAATAACACATCCACAGTCAAAAATAACACAAAACCTTCAATACAATATGGAAGTTTTGTATCATAATAAATCAACTTCAAATAAGCTTAAAATCCATCAAAGGATATTGACATAGATGAAATCAAAACTATTTGAGAGAAATATATTTTTTTAAAATCATTTAAAAGTCACATAATTATAAAAGAAAACATTTACTTTGAAAATATTCTTATAAAATTGTAAGGGAAGCTTCGACGATTTTATAATGGCGGAAAATAGCCGCACCCGCCGTATAAGTTAAAAAAAGACATTCTTACCTTAATTTTGTCGAAAAGGTTAAAAAGGACCTTGTTTGGAAAACGACAGAAAGATTCCTTTATAAACATCTTATAAAAATTCAAACAAGGGTATAAATGACTTTAACCCATATTCTATAAAATAATAAGAATGTTTTTAAATACATTTTTAAGAAACATGGATGTGGATAATAAAGAGGTCACAGTAGACAATTACGTATAAACAACCTCGGATAATGAAGAGATTGTGAAATAAACTCTTACCTTGTACTTTTCCTTGCTTGAGGGTAGGTTAACCTCCTGTATAATGGTGAAATATTTTTTATTAAATTATAAAAGAATCATATACATTAATATGATATCATATATGATCTTTTAACATTGCTTTGTTAATAATATCTTTGTATTATCGTTGTTTTGGGTGTTAACGAATTCATTTTCCTTTATATTATTTGCTATGTGAGTCATATTTTTTATGGATGGGATGTATCTTATTCATATCCAGAATGATATAAAGTCTTTAAACATTATTTTTAATCATATAATAAAAATTAGTCTTGAATGGATACGACGGGGAATGAATCTTATCGCGTTCGTGGAGACGGTAATCCGTATGTACGCATGAGCAACAATATCATTATTTTGATATTAAAATAATATATAATTGGATGGTATATCATATATACAGAATCTTTATCATGTTATATTTATTATTTAAATCAATTACACATCATTATTATACTCATCCAAATAATAATGTATTGAATAACAATTACACCACGACGTGGAGATGGTAAGTCGTATGTACGCATGTATGGTGACATGTCATTCAAAGGATGGATAGAATAATGAATTTGGTTCTAACATATTTATAATAACATCACAGTATATATAATATACTGGATTTATTATTTTAGAATGTAAAAAACAAAGAAAAAGGAAGTTGAAGAAGAAAGGAACTTGAAAGAGGGTGGTGAAATTATTACCTCTTCTTCGGGTTCTTCCTTTTGATTTGATCAAAAGGGCTCCTTAAGTTGGCTTTCTGAACAAATTAGGGACTCTAGGATGAAGGTAGGAAAGTTTAGAGGGTATTTGGGTAGGGTTTGTCCGAGCCAAATGGCTTTGAAGGTGTTAATTAGAGAGAAGTGGGAGTGCCCTTTTATAAGAGGGGTGAGGGGCACCTTAGGAAAAGCTAGAAATATTATTTTATAATAAAATAATTTTTGGTTTCTAATGGCTCCAAAATGGATTATTTAAATAATAAGGTGGTTATGGGTCTAAAAACACTCAACCAATAGGTTTTAGACAGGTTTGGGTCACTATATTAACCTTAACTTTCAGATTTAACTCTTAGTTAAATAGTTTGACATTTACCATGTCTCTTTGTATTTTTATATTATATGGTTGATAAACTTACTATATACTTCCAAGAGAACCCCAAGTGGTTCATTAATGATACAGCTATCATTATATAAGTATTTTTTCTGAACCTTATATTTTTATGAATATAATATCAATTAATAATATAATATTTGTTTTAAAAACTCTTTTATATCAATTTTGACACTATTTGGTATTTTGTTTTTTCTAAATTCATAACGGCATTATTACTTCAAAAAAAATTAATCTAACCAACTATAATATGTAATATTAACCTATAAAATTATTTTAATTCATAAAAATTCTCAAATTAAATTTATTTGGATATTTATAATATCAATTATTTTAATATTGCATTAATTAGGTAATTACTGCATCACCATTATGTCATAAATAAATTAAATTATTTAATGTCTAAAAATTATAAATAAAATACCATTAAGTAGGAAATATTTTTATATTTCTAATGAATATTTACAATCGAATTTATCTTATGTATAACCCTATATTAAAAATGTTTTAGTAATTAAACTTTGATTTTAACTCTTTTAACTCTTCTTTGAATTAAATAATAACAAATGTCCTAATTTAATCCAAGTGGACCAAAAAGGTTCATATTTTATTCCTAAGTTTGTTTTTGGTCGAATTATACTTATCCAATAGAATTAAGACATGTGTTAGGGTAATAATAATATCATTTTTACCCTTAATTACCTTATTTACTTTTAACCGTGGTAAATAAAAGTAAAAAGTTACTATTCACCAAAAATTATTTTTATCTTATTGAACCACATTTTACTCCTTGATATTAACCGTGTCTCTTTGATTTTCTAAATTCAACTCACAGAAGCGGTGAAATTAAGTTTTATGTGAATTTGCAAATTCTCCTAGGAGGTGGGTAAAAGACGGTGAAAAGTTCATTAAAAATTTTATATATCTAAAATTATTATAAACTAACTCGAATGAATTGCATTGAACTTATATAGGTATTATGTATCTATTTTAACCTAAAATAAATTTAAATAAAATAAATAATTATTTAAATAAAAATTTGGTTTTAAACTATAACTCAGTGTTTTTCACTATTCATCAAAAATTGAAAGTTTTCAGAAAAATATCAAAAAATCACCCTAAGATAATTTTGATATTCTAAATTCAAAAATGAAGTCTATTTTATCAAATTCAAAACATAGAAGTTGCATTTATTAATTTAAAATTAATTCCTGTTGTCAAAACCAAAAGGCGTATTTTTAAGAAACAATATCTATCAAAAGATTGACACTTGTTTATGTCAAATCTCAAAGTGAAATTACTTACAATGACCAAAATTGGATTAAATGGTAAAAATATAATCTATTTATACTTACAAACCATTAAAATTTATAATTTAACACTATAAATTATTTTGATTAAAAAAGTTGTTTTCAGTTAAAAGATAGTATTTTTCACTATTCACCCAAATATGAAAGTTATCAGAAAAACACCAAAAATTTATTGAAACTAAATTCGTATTTCCCGATTCTAAAGAAGAATTTTATTTTATCAAATAGAATATATAAAAGTTTAAAATATTATATTTAAAAAGGGTTCATCATTAAAAGGTGGTAAAAGTGCATTTTTTGAAATAAATACTTCTTTTATCTGAAAAAAATGAATTTGTTCTTACATTATGTCTAAGAAACTAATAATATGGATTATAAAATTATAATGATTATATATAGTTCAATATTCAGTTAATACTTATTCATAACCGCTTTTTAACGGCTAGTTTGGTAATCTTGTTGTGCGCTCGAACCCGATGTTGCGTGTAGTGCAAGTTATTGAATTACTTTGAAGAAATGGCGTACTATGAAATCTTGGGGTGTTACAACCTAGGTAAGGGGGAGGTGATGGTTTAAGTTAATTTTTTATTTTATTTTAACTGAATTTAAAATAATTCAATTTTTAACATAGGTCATCGTGCACAGTTTGGGCCGCATGGTTTAACAGACTGTGCACCAACTGTTCACCCTTTTACTGGGCACCTAGAGCACCCTACACGACTTGTCCCACACTGTAACACCCCAATCTTCCATGGTACGTTTCCCTTTGAATAATGCAATAGCGTGTGTTGTACGCAACTTCGAGTTCTAACACACACCACAACCAATCAAACTAGCCGTTATGAATAGTAATACCCCTTTTTTTAAATTTTATAAATTGTATCTTTAAAAATGGACTTTATTTTTGGATTCATAATATCGAAATTAGCTTAGGGTGAATTTTTGGTATTTTTCTGAAAACTTTCAATTTTTGATGAATAGTGAAAAAATACTGAGTTATAGTTTAAAAATGATTTTTTTTTTAAATAATTATTTGTTTTATTTATATTTAATTAAGGTAAATATATATATATATATAATACCTATATAAGTTCAATTTAATTCATTGGAGTTAGTTTAGAATAATTTTAGATATATAAAAATTTTATGGAACTTTTAACCGTCTTTTACCCACCTCCTATGAGAATTTGGAATTTCACGTAAAACTTAATTTTACCGCTTCTGTGAGTGGAATTTCGAAAATCCGAGAGACACGGTTAATATCAAGGAGTAAAATGTGGTTCAATAAGATAAAAATAATTTTTGGTGAATAGTAACTTTTTACTTTTATTTACCACGGTTAAAAGTAAATGGGGTAATTAAGGGTAAAAATGATATTAATATTACCCTAACACATGTCCTAATTATATTGGAAAAGTTTATCTCTACCAAAAACAACCTTAGGAATAAAATATTGTCATTTAGGTCCACTTGTATTAGATTAGGACATTTATTATTATTTAATTCAAAGAAGAGTTAAAAGAGTTAAAATCAAAGTTTAATTACTAAAACATTTTTAATATAGGATTACACATAAGATAAATTCGATTGAAAATATTCATTAGAAAGATAAAAAAAATTCCTACATAATGGTATTTTATTTATAATTTTTAGACATTAAATAATTTAATTTATTTATGACACAATGATGATGCAGTAATTACCTTATTAGTGAAATATTAAAATAATTGATATTATAAATACCCAAATAAATATAATCTGAGACTTTTAATTAATTCCATGAATTTTATAGGTTAATATGACATGTTATGATTTATTTAGTTAACGTTTTTAGAAGTAATCATGCTGTTATGACTTTCACAAAAATCAAATACCAAATAGTGTCAAAATTGACATAAAAGAGTTTTTAAAACAAATATTATATTATTAATTGATATTTAATTCCTAAAAATCAAAGGTTCGACCAAAGGACTTATATCATTATTTTTTTATCATTAATGGACCACTTTTGGGTCTCTTGGATGTATATAGTAAGTTTATTAACTATATAATATAAAATACAAAGTGACATGGTAAATGTCAAGCTAATTAACTAAGAGTTAAAACTAAAAGATAAGGTTAATATAATGACCCAAACCTGTCTAAAATATATTGGTTGAAAGTATTTCGACTCATACCCACCTTAGAATTTGAATAATCCACTTTGGATCCATTAGAAACTGAATATGAATTTATTATAAATTAATACTTTATGTTTTTCCTAAAGAGCCCCTCCTCCCCCTTATAAAAGAACACCACTTCTAACCAATTCCTCACACCTTCAAAGCCATTTGGATCGGCCAAAACCTGACCAAATACTCTCTCAACTTCCCTAAATTCAACCTAGAGGCCTTATTTTGATCATAAAGCCAACCTAAGGAGCCCTTTTGATCAAATCAAAAGGAAGAACCCGAAGGAGAGGTAATGTTTTCACCACCCTCTTTCAAGTTCCTTTCTTCTTCAACTTCTTCTTTCTTTATTATTTACATTATAAAATAATAACTCCAGTATCTCCTATATACTGTGATGTTATTATAAATATGTTACAACCATATTCAGTATTCTATCCATCCCTTGAATGACATGTCACCATACGTGCGTACGTACGACTTACCGTCTCCACGTCGTGGTGTAATTGTTATTAAATATATTATTATTTGGATGGGTATAATAATGATGTTTAATTCATGTAAATAATAAATATAACATTATAATGATTCTGTATATATGATATACCATCCAATTATATATTATTTTAATATCAAAATAATGATATTGTCACTCGTGCGTACGTACGGATTACCGTCTCCACGAACGCGATAAGATTCATTCCCCATCATATCCATTCAAGACTAAATTTCATTTTATGAATAAATATAATTTTTAGAGACATGATATAATTCTGGATATGAATAATATACATCCCATCCATAACAAATATGGCTCTCATAACAAATAATATAAAGGAAAACGAATCCGTTAACACCCGAAACGACGATAATACTAAGATATTATTAACAAATCAATGTTACAAGATCATATATGATATCATATTAATGTATATAATTCTTGTATAATTCAATAAAAATTATTTAACCATTATACATGAGGTTAACCTACCGTCGACCAAGGAAAAATTACAAAGTAAGGGATTTCTTATCTCACTTTTAATTCCGTGAGATTTCTATTGTTCACCACTTATTTATTGCATGTGGTGTGTGTACTAACCATGACTGTATTCATTGTGTAATATAATTTAATTCATGTATATTTACATCATCATTGTATGATCCTTCTTTCATGGTTGTATGTTTTGTAAGTTACCAAATCGATAAGGTAATTTGAAATTTCAATTTCCACTCATTCGGCTTTACACATACTTCATTGATTATTTTACTCCAAGATTATGTGTGGAATCACTATTCATTTGATTATGTCATAATTTCCATTCCCCTTTATGTAGATATACTTTTGATACACATAATCACTCCATTGATAAATTCTCAAGTCATCGATATGAACTTGATAAGAATAATTTTAACTCAATCTCCATTTATTGAGTTAAACATCCAATTCATTGGTGTTGTTTTTACAAGAATATGTGTGAATGTCCTCTGATTGATTTACACTAAATATCCAATCATATTGATTGTTTTTATATTTTTCACACATAATTATGTCGTTGGTTTATCCTTAACCTAAGGATACAGTCTTTATAAGAGTTTTCATCTCAATTTACATTCCATTGAGACTTCTTTGTTGTTATACACCAATTCACTTTTATATGGTGTATATAATGTACTTTGACATAGTATATCATGCATCCATTTATTCTCATGATATTATAAAGTTTTTATTATCTCAATTATTTGTATTCAATTGTCTCTCTTTTGGTTAGGAACTCTAACTAAAATATCATTTTAAATGTTTTAAAGATTTTTTATTCTAAATATTTCTCATTAATGTCCATGTTTTAAAAATGTTTGTAAGGATTTATTTATATGGACATTAATATTTTCACATGATAATTCATTTAAAAGTTTCAAATTGGTATGGGACACTTTGATTCAAAAATCTATTTTTAAATGGATTCTTGACAAATAGTGCGACTTTTAAATGTTTTCAAGAAAAAGGGAGATATTTTTCTCAATAGTTTGATGATTATTTTAATCTATGTCAATATCCTTCATTATTCTTGATTGATGTTAATCTAATACAATACAATCTTCCATATTGTATCGAATGAGTTATGTTTGACTGTGGATGTGCTATTTTTATACCATTCATGGTTTGTGGTTAAAGTATTAACATTTCGTATGCTAGTTTTAATACGAATGTTTATGTTATGTTTCAAAATTTTTATATGAGGAATGAATTGGACTTAATAAGTGACAAGTGGAGCCTGCTATAGCTCCTCGATGCATCGGTAGGTCTCATGAGACAAACTAGTGTCTTGGCACGATGCCTTGACAAAATCTTATTTGTAGTCTTGGCACGAGGCCTTGGCTATGTGGTTATGATAGTCTGGCATTATGCATTCCATCATTATGAAAGTGGTTATTGATATTGCATGTGATTATTCTACTAGTAGAATATCCATGTGAATAAGTAAATGGAATTATTTTATTTTATCTGTGCCAAATTATGCTGAAGTTCAGGTTTAAAAGGCTTTTGTTTTAGTTATACATTGCCTTAAGTGTTTATGCTTATCTATGAAAGATTCTGCTATATTTTTATCCTTACTGAGCATCTGAGCTCACCCCTTTAGATGTTTTATTTTTTTCCAGGATGTGAAGAAGTAATTTATGAATGACCTGCAGGGATAATATGAGGGTATGTGAAGACAAGATGTTGTTGTAGTTTTTTTTTTGTAATGTAAGACTTATGAATGTATCTAGTGTTTCCTAGACTACTAAACTAATTGGTCTTTCGAGACTTGATCCTTTGTGATCATGCCAATGTTATGTAATAATTCACCGACTCTGGGTAAGTGGGATCGGGGTGTTACACACACGGTTTAGAAATCATGTGCCAACCATGTGGTGGATAGTGTTTAGGTACTACCTATGCCACTAAATTTGTGGACTAGGCACACGATTTGTCAAACCATGCATAGCTCATGTGATAGCCTCTACCAACCTATAATAATCCACATGGTTTCCTCTTATGGGATACACAGTTTTAGACAAATTGTGCACCCTTTGTAGGTCCTTTAAAACCCGACCTTCCCGATTCGTCACTCCCAAAACTTCTCGAGCCACCCGAAAAAGTTCTTAGTCCTTCACCCAAGTCCAAAAACATCACTTTGACGCATTCCAAATCTCATAATTTCATTCTAAATCTTACTTTGTAAAACAACCCATCCATTAATCACCAAAAAAATCCCATGGAATTTCGTCTAGTTCCAAAAACACGGTTTCTTACAAACTCCCTGCCTTAGAACTTATCATCCTCAAGAAGACTTTTGGAAAAAACTAAGACCTCACCTAACCTAAAAGGGTCGTGAAATTTCATTCAGAAAAATGTGTCCCACTTCCAAACACCTAGCGCACCTCAAAGTACCTCTTAAGCATGCGATACTTATGCCATCAAAACCTGATCCAACACTTGATTACTAACTGAAACAACAAAGCGACACTTACTCGATCTTGTTTTACCAAAGACACGATCATGTCATCATCTTTTTAAACATATGGCCAAAGGTTATCCCCACCTTAGGCTTTAAACATTAGAAAGAGACCAATTCCTAATTAGGGGTTTTTTCCACCATTGGAATTGCCTTTCAAACATGCCCCTAAGCATTTTACAACAAACGAGTTCACTGAAGCTTACACCTAACTTCTAGTGACTTTTTTCAAGACCAACCAACACTTGGACATTTAAAACTATTGTGCCTCAACAAAAAAAGAAGGAATAAACAGGTTCCATCCCACTCGAAACATTACCCATAAAACATTACATTTGAGCCCAACAACATGTCTTAGATAACATTTGAGTCAACACACTAGAGTCCATGGAACTATCCCTAGGTATCCCATTCCCTATGATATAAGTGAGACATTGTTACAAGCCAAAATGTCCACATGAGAATATTAATTGATCCTAGAGCAGCATCCACCCGGCGGTTACGTCAAAGGAATCGGCAGGTGTCCAAAAGTTCATCCAATGCATTCCTACACGGAAACCCAAGTATCACTTAGGACTAACTAAGCCTCAACAAAACCAACGCATCAAAGAACACTTTTAAAGAGATCACAAAAAAGCCCAATGGATTTCAAAATTTAGTATAGAATATAACCAACACTCTCTTAGTGTATCATGTATGACGTCATGGTAGGGTACATGCTCATCATTAGGCAGAAACACTAAGAGGATCTCTAGGATCATCGAAAAAAACGGTCAAACCTATACTAGTTGACCTACTGAAAGAATATCGGATTCACCCTGCCGACGCATCATCATTAATAGATCATAAGAATTTACTACCCAATGTGCCTTGTGATTTCTAAATATTAACCACTAAAGTCCCTCCAAGACTAATGGTGTTTCCAAAGGTTTCATACACCACCAACCACACAAACATCATGCTACCAAGAAAGCACCAACACACATTTAAAACTAGAAAGCCTAAAAGGCATTCAAACAAAACTGACCATTTCCCAATGGTTCTCATAGGTTATGTTCTTTCTACTTGGAAAAGTACATAACCACCACAACTGATTTGATGCTCCCCTAATCCATGATCACATACATTTTCAACATTTTTCATGAAAGCCAAAATCAAACCGAACGGTGTGTCAAAACACCCGAGTCTGGAATAGTCCTCTTGAGAAATGGGATGAACTTAGTTCTCTAATGATCAGGTCACTCTACTTTAGAGATGACCCAAGAACATACTCAACAACTCAAATCTCAAATATTTAACTGAACTCAAATGACCCATTTTAACATTTAGGACTCAACAGGTATCGTGTATGTCAATGCATACTACCCCAAGTTTATAAGAGAAAAAGGTACATTTTGAGTACTATCCATAGTTTGTATGCCCTATAAAATCAAGTACCAGATGGATCATGCAGAAATTGGATCAAAATCACATCATCGTATATATCCATTTACTTGCATGATGGCATACTGAGTCACCCATCACTAGAAGAAAAGTGAGGTTCACATAGCCTCCTAAGCAGATGACCATGCTAAAGGTATGTCTAACCTGCTGAACTAAGAATTCCTCAATGTTATCTCCCATATCAAGGTTCAAGATGAAATTCCCACCCATCTAAACAAGTTTTATATTTAAAAAACAAAATTCCTACTATGTACAATGACAACTAAGCAACACCAACGTTAAAAATCTCACAGTGGAAAGCAAGGTATCAAGCTCTAAGGGTGATACCTACCATGAGATAGCCCCTTACAAAGCATAAGTGTCGAACCTATATCTTGGTCATGTAAAACAGATTTCACTGGGCTCAAGATCCCCTTTCATTCAATCCATTTATAAAAAGAAAAAACCTATGGATAAACACTAACGTTTCTGTTCCAAGTCATACCATTAGAAACATTTTAACTACCCTTTCACAAGGGTCTAAATAGAGGACACCACTTCAGGTTCTGATTTAAATCCATTTAATTAATTCACTTCAACCTTTAAACATTTGAAGAATTTGGAACAAAACCTCAAGTATCTTTCTACAAAACAAGGCACTTGGTAGCACTTTAGGTAACAGATCAAATCAAAAATAGGCAAGTCTCATCAACTTATTTTTTAAACATTTAACATTCATTGACATTCCATCATAATTAGGCAATTTAGCATATAAATTCCTTTTAACTAATAAGGTGACCTACAAGAGTCCCATTAAACCAACCTGGATTATTCAAAAAGCAACCCAATAGTAGTTGTTTAACTATAAAAAGCATAAACACCATAACGGTTTATCTTATAAAAGTATACCCGAACTGACCTACTTGGGTCGAGTTGAGCATTTTAAAAGTTAATCAATCCATTTAAGTTCAAAAATTAATAGATTTGATATGTATAACCATCCCCAAACATATTATGGTTATACAATGGCTTAGTCATATGGGTGGCCATATACCAATCCATAAGGCGCCCATACACCTTGCGGTTGGCATTTGGCTCTCATTAGTTGAAATCATTCCACTTTAATATTTAAATTTATCATCCATTTTCATTTCAATAATGTTTATAACAATTTATAAAGGTATAGATATGGTTTGAGTATATGGGATACCCTTTTTCCAATCATAAGGCACTTATACACCTTACGGTTGAAAACTGGCTCCCGCTTAAACCGCAACCAACAATTTTCAGCCCATGCAACCATTTTCATATATCAAACTAGCATGATATAACAAATAGTACACATAGAGAGCATGCTAACAAGCACAAAAGCATGGCATATATCATATAAGCATGTTACACCCTAGGAAAAACATGATAAATAAATAGTCATGCTAAAAGATTACCTAAATAGGTATAAAAATAAACATGGAATCACTCAAGGAACACAATCATACTTAGCAGGTAACCTACTAATGCAGCTACATGGCATGGCATGTGAATTTATAAGTGCATATAATGATGCATGTCATGTTACTTCCTTGCCATTCTTGACCAAGGGAAAAATACCATAAATTTACATAAATCAATAAGACATGGAAAATACACCATTCACTCAAGGTGAAGTCATATAAATTGTAACATCGAATGGTATAAACAACAATTCCCAACCCTGGCCACTTGGTCATTTCCCTATGGGTGGGGTGATCAGTCCCATACATGGATATTTACCAAGCACTAACACATTCCTAGTCTCTTGTCTACCAACCCAAAATAGTAAGACAAATGGAAAAAATGACTATGATACCACTTTGTAACATCCTAACCCAACTTACCACTAAACTGGTAGTCAGACCAGTTGCCACATGGCCTCAAGAGCATCTCCTCGTACGCCGGAGACTGCCGACTAGTAGTGAGGGTGTAAAGGTAGTTTAGTGGGGATATTATATCCTTATATTCAGAGTGCACAATGGTAAACAGATAGTAAAACTCATATATTAGCAGAAGTAGTATAAAGCAATAATTAAATAGCGAAAGATAGATAAAATATCAATTGAAAACAGAATATGCAAAAAGCCAATTCATACAATGCATGCATGCTATATGATGATACATAATCTAAAAGAGTAACTAAGAGTATGCTTTACATTTTAGTAAAAAAAAGAAAGCGATAGTAAATCCCCAAGGGAAATCTCCACGACAATTCTGAGCTCCAGCTCAGTTCTTTTCTCCTAAATTCTAGGTGCAATCAATACAACACAAGCAAGGTCTATAGCCCTTCAAACGAGTAGGTCTACTCAGGTACCAATGGTGCCCGAGTAGGGCATGAGATATAAATCTTAGTAGGCCAGTACCCATGGTGTCTATCCCAATCTATCATGTGCCATGCAAATCTAGTAGTGCAAGAATATATATAATGAGTAAGGAAGTACTCAAAATTAAACATCCTATAAAGTCTAGGCATCCACAAATACTCAAATACTTTTAATCAAACTCATTTAAGTGAGAAGTCTCTAATTTAATAGTCAAACTTGTTTCATTTTATCAAGTTCAAATGAGGTTTCAACTCATTAATTAAATAAGTCTCGAGACAGTGTCCCCCATAAAGTGATAATCAAGATGCCTAACTAATCCATCTATAAAGCACAATCATGACTGAATCCAAGCTTGTGCTTTGGCTTGGAGACATGTCATAAGCCACTTTAATCTCTTTTAAAATATTTAGAACCTGAGTCCATCCTTGGAATTCCTAAGTTGGAATTCAAGTATCACTCCAGGTATAATATCAATCAACACCCTATAAGCCCATCCATGAATAACCTCTTAGGAACCCGGTATCGCTCTAGGTGAGTTATAAAGTCCATGTCATATGTGTCTGTCCTTGGTGGTCCTATATGGAAACCCCAATTATCACCCATGACATATAATCATTGCCCCTTGAGTTCATCCATGGCATCCCTCATATAACCGGATCCATGTATCACTCGGTATATAAGTCAAGCCTCAATGAGTTCATCTATGGCATCCCTCAATGGATACATGTATCACCCATGGCTTAACTACATTCAACCATTGATTCCTTCCATGGAATCCTAAATCAGATCTATGTATCACCCAAGGTATAAAGGTCAATAGTCATATGAGTCCATCCATGGAATTATAATTTGAATCCATTTATCACCCAAGTCTATTTATCATTTAACCAATTCAATTTCTTTTAAACAATTCATATAATATGACAAGGTCAAAACCAAGAGCATCCTTAAACATACTCACCTCAAGGGGTGAATCAAGCATTGGCCAACCTCATAAGGCTTGGCCTTTCATTTACTCATGTGGGAATAACATGATAACGAGCTTCCCATTCTTAATAAATTCATTACATAGCATGGTCTCCACATTACTCACAAGGTCTAATAATTTTTAGACCATTCAAATACTCATATGGCCATTTTTAATATAACAAGGCTAACAAGCCTATCAAGCTATCACATGTTTTAGTTATCATTTTAACTCACATGGAGAAATATTTATAACAAGATTCTTAAGCTTAATAACCTACTACATGACATGGTAGTATTTATCGCACATGGTCCTAAACATACAAAGGCAATTCATGCTAAATCAAGTAATGACATAATAAGGGCCAAGGGTCACGTTCACTCATCCCTTCCTATTCAATACATTTCATTCACAATTCATTATGAAAATCAATTACATGTTTGACATCCCATGACATGGGGAAGAAAGGAACACCTAAGGGTGTCTAAGACCTAAATCCATCCAAGTACCATTTAATAAGAAAACACAAGGGGTACTTCAAGATTAACAATATATCTCATGGCATGGAATTTAACATAAATCACAAGGGAAACAAGTGATATAATAGGAATTACATGCTTAACAACAACTACATAGACTAGTATTCAATTAACTCACGTGGGCAATATCATTTAATAACACCAAAGGTTCCATGCACTAACATGCCATATATCAACACCAACAGGAAGATATATGGAAAACTCAACCCATAACTAAGAATTATATAACAATTATCACTACTTTTTGGTTTGAAGACAACGCACCTCCATTATAGGGGTTTTATTATAAAAACTTTACTTTATTCATCAATAAGTCATTTATCACATTTAAGCATTTCATTCAAGATTTGAAGTTCCATTAATCAAGGAAACTCATAATTCAATTTATTTAAAGAAGCACTTTAAGTATTCTTAAATAAAAAGGTCATGGATAGGGATCCTACCTCAAGCTAAAGACCAAGCCGACATTCGACACTTGTCATGTTTGGTGGAAACCACTTGAAACTGCCTCATGCTTGCACACACATACATTATTACACACACACACACACACACACACACACACACATATATATATATCCTTTAATCCGAGCACATATTCCCCTCTCCATGAGGGAATACGCATGAGGAATACACACACACACACACACACACATACCTATGTATGTGTGTGCACACATCAAGGATGATTAAAACACCCTATAATAAATTTTAGAGACTCAACACACCTTAAGGTTCTCAATTAAAGGGTGAAAAACAAAACAGCGAGTTTAGAACCTTAACCAAAATGATGGAGGTGAGACAAATCGAACCCATCTATCTTGCCTTCAGCGGTGGATGCCAAAATTCGAACCCAAGAGTCCCAAGGGAGCTTTCCCAAGCCCTAATACTAGAAAAAACCACAAAATTTTGGTTTAACCCTAACCTAAGGTTTCGTTCAAACCATATAGGGTGACAAAAAGACTAAAATCGGTTGAGGCAAAGTAGGAGGATTAGAGAGAAATCTTTACCTCATCGAATCGGATGAGAACCGTGAAGAAACCACCTTGAATAGGATGATGGAGAGGGTGTCGAGAGGGGTTCGAGTGTGTGTCAAAGGGGAGCCATCCAAGGGGTGTGTCACGCAACCTAGGTAAAGGGGAGGTGAGGGTTTAAGTTATTTTTTATTTTATTTTAATTTAATTTAAAATAATTCAATTTTTAACACAGTTCATCGCATACGGTTTGGGCCACATGTTTTAATAGACTATGTGTTAACCGTTTTCCCTGTACTGGGAACCTAGATCACCCCGTATGAGTTGTCCTGTATGGTTTAGAAACTGTGTGCCAACCGTGCAGTGAATAGTGTTTAGATACTGCCTCTACCACTAACCGTGTGGTCTATGTACATGGTTTTTCAAACCATGTGCAGCCTGTGAAACAGCCTCAGCACACCTGCAATAAACTGTACAGTTTCATGCTATGGGTAACACAGTTTTAGACAAATTGTGTGCCCTCTTCAGGTTCTTTAAAACCTGACTTTCCCATTTTGGCACTCTCAAAACTTCTTAAGTCACCCTAAACAGTTATCAGGCCTTCACCCAAGTCTAAAAATATCACTTTGATTCATTCCAACTCTCATAATTTCATTCCAAATCTTGATTTGTAAAACAGGCTGTCCAGTAATCACCAAAAAAACAAATTCCCATGTAATTTCATCTGGTTCCAAAAACACGGGTTCTTTAAAAAATTAAAACAAATAAGCACATTTCTTGAAGCAAAATTATTTGTTTGTTTAGAAATTTTTCGTAAAATACTAAACAAACCCCCCTTTATCAAAAATATCCCTTTTAAAACTTCTCATAAAACTCTCATAAATTTATCCCTTATAAATTTCTAAATTAATTTATCATTAAAAATTTCTCTCCCTTTTCTTATTAAAAATTTCTCCCCCTTTTTGAGAAATCAAAAACATTAGAATAAAATTTATAAATATAAACTCCCTCTAAATTCATTCAAGAAGGATATAAACAAGAATTCATGAGAATTTATAAAACATTATTCAAAAAAATAATAATAATTTGTATTAAATCGTTTAATTCATGTCATAATTGTAAAATATTTAACATACCCCCCTAAGTCATAGCATAATTATAAAAGATATTCAAGGAATTAAATAAAATATTTCAAGGAATTTAAAATAACTTTTTCACATGTCATAATGAAGAAAAATATTTAATCTATTAATAGAATTTTATTATGCACAATAATAGACTGATTTATCACATGTAAAAAAAAATTAAAATAACAAAGCATTTAAGAATATGTTTACATAAAATAACTATTTTTTAAGAGTATAAAACGTCAAAAAGAAATTACAAAACAATTTATAACACATATTTACTAATCAATTTTTTTTAAGTATAATATATTTATTTAAAATAATCTACTGGTAAAAAGAAAAGTTTGGGTGTTAAGAAGAATTCGACGGATTATTAAAATTTTCCAAACTTCAAACTTTTTCACTTAAATCTACTAAAACTATTGACAATTGTTCTACTATGATTTGAATATATACAGATATTTGATATATCGAAGAAGAAGAAACCTTTTCAACCAAAAAATATTTCAGTTTATCAAGGTCCAACTTGGTAACAACTCCCCTTCTGAGTAACTCTATATGATGTGACATTTCTACTTTAAACGCTTCAAAGTCTTCTTTTTAGATTGAAATTTATTTCACATTTTGATACTCTATTTTAATTGAATCAAAATCTATTTTTGAAACTAACATCTTATATGGCTCTTCATATGATTTTCTAGACATATTCATATCAGCATAAAACTTGACTATTTCTTCATTCAAGGTATTAACTTTAAACAAAAGTTCTTCTGAAGACATTTCACCTTTAATATTTTGACATGATGAAACTTATGTTTCTTCAAAACCATTAAGATTTATATCTATTCTAGAAGATTCTTCAAAAAAATCCTTAACATATGAAACTAACCATTCTCTTAATAGGTCAGAAGAAGGATTGCCTTTCGTTCTCTTCTGAGAAAGACTTTTATTTTAACTTGAAGTTCTTGATCACTTAATCTTTGCTTAGACTAGTTTTAGAAGTCTCTGAAAAAGATATTTTTAAGAATAAGAATAATAATCAACTTAATAGGTTTTTAAAAAATGATATTATAGGGTTTTTAAAGAATATGATATGCTTTTTTCTGATAAGTTGTAGAGTATGCTTCACATTCTCATGTAGAAAAACACATAATAATCATTACGGATTTTAACTTTTTAAAATAAATTTTATGTAAGAAAGTTATTCAAAAAGAAAATATTACATAAACAATTTTAAGGACCCAAAATTAAAAAAAACAATAATAAGTTTAAAGGTCTAAACAAAGAATGTAGTTTTTCATAAACCTTTTTTGAATATTTTAGTAATTTAGTTATACAATTATATAGAATAGGTTTTAACAGTTTAATTCAAAGAGGAATGAAGGATTTAAAATTTTTATCATAAAAGATATCTCTCCCCCTATATAAAATAATTAATTCAATAAAGCACATATATGAAAATAAAATACTTCTGGGGTTATTAGTTCTAGTTCTAAGGAATTTTTTGACAATGAACTACTTCAGAGTTGATCACTCCTTTGTTAAGATAGAAATTTCCATATACTCTTTAGATAACCTCTTAAAAATTTAATGATGTAGTTTAGTGGTGTATACCTTAAAACATCAAATGCAAGTGTCTTTTTATACCCATATGATTTTGGGTTTGACAATGTTAGTAAGTAAGGTTTTTGGTAACCAAATCTATTTATTTTGTGTAAATATTCTACTATTATATTTAAGTAGTTATTTTGAACAATAAACATTATTAATAACAAAAAATTGAGGTTTTCTAAAGAAAAATTCATTTTTATAATGTCCATTTATACCACAATAAAAACATTTTATAGTTGACATGCTTTTACAATTTAGGTCAGGAACAAAATAATTCATATATAACTTTAGTCTTTCACCATTACTGCCTATTCCAAGTTTTTATTTGTGAATTTTATTTTTACCAAGGATTTGTCTCAAATATTTTTCTCCTTTTATAAGAATACTAGAATCTTTTTTTATAGTTTCAACTTCATCCAATAATTCTTTAATTTTAATTTCATACAGATCATAATAAATTTTGGAAGAATTGGATTTTAAATCTATAATTTGTTTTGACAAGTTTTCATTAACTAATAAAATAGCATCATAAGTTTTTCTAAGTTTTATATGATCTTTATTTAAGGATTTAAATTTATCTTGTAGCATAAATCAATTATTATTTAATTTTTCATAAGAAATATCTTCAGAAATAGAGTTTTGACAGTGAGAAGATTGTACCTCATTAGTGTGATCCATAAGACATATCATTTGTTTTTTATGTTTAGCCTCAAAATTTGTAGAAGATTCATCATTTGAACTTAAAGAATCACTCAAAGTATCTTTAATAATTTTCTTGTTTTTTCTTTTATAACTGGATTTCATTTTATCTTTAAGTAAAGGATAGTTAACCTTTGTATGACCTTTTTCTTTGAATTCACTACATCTATTCTCTTTAGCCTCTTATTTCTTCTTTTGTATAGTTTTTCAAATATTTTAACAAGATTTGATAAATTTTTATTAATATCTAGATGACTTGAATTAGATTATTCATCCAAAGTAGTTTTGAGAGTAGTTTCTTTATATTTTATATGATTTTCAACTTTAGCTCGCATATCAGCTTCATACATCATCAAGGTTCCAATTAGTTTTTTCATTGCTAAATCTTTCATTGGTATTTATTTTCATATATTAGAATATATTACATTCCACTTATAGGGTAATACTCTATGTAATTTTAATTCTTGTTCTGACTACATAACTAGATCCTCCAAAGTAGTAATATTATTGAAAATTTCTATCAATCTCTCATTCATATGAGTGATATTTTCATCTTCATGCATTCTGAAAGTATCAAACTTTAACGTTATAGTAGTGTACCTTTATTTTTTGATATTTTTAGTTCCTTCATAGGAAGTAACAATAGTTTTCCACATTTCATAGGCTGAAGGAAATTGAGAAACTCAATTAAATTCATCAGTCCTGAAACCATTGACAATAGCATTCATTACTCTTGAATTGAGATCATATTCTTTTTCTTGATAATCATCCCAATTTTCCAGATCTCCCTTAGAAATTTCATAAGGCTTGATAACCTTTAAATAAACTCTTATTCCAATATTTTTTAAATAAATAATCATACAAGATTTCTAACATCCATAATTATCACCATTAAAGTAAAGAGTACATATCATCGACATACCTTCTCTAAGATTGGTCATTTCAGGACTTGTCTTCATCTAAATATTTAACTCAGGATTATTAGATCCAAAACATACAATTGATAAAACTTGTTGATATTGGTTAGAAACAAAATTTTAAATGATTTCCAAGAATAAAATAAACCGATTGAGCACTCCTTTGATACCACTTGTTAGGTAGGATCGGTCGGAATGACTATGACAAAGACACAAGAGGAGGGGGTGGATTTTGATCCTTTAAAACCTTTGACGGATTTAAATCAATTTTCTTGATAAAAAATGATTCTTTACTTCTCTCTTTGAGATGAGAAATCAATGAAAATAAATAAGGAAAAGAATACAGCGATGTATAGTGGTTTAGGGCATAAATATCCCCTAGTCCACTCCACCAATGCCCTCTCCATGAGCTTGGTGATTTTCACTAGACAAGTCCTCTTATCACAAGACTTTAACAACTGAGTATAGGAAATTAACAACTTTACAACAAGAATTTTACAAGACCTTATGGTTATTTTATAAGGAATCGTAGCTTATTTTGAAAAGCTAATACTCATTCACTACCATGACTATGTCTGGTTAACCGAAACTCCAATAAATCAATAGAGATTGATTCGATTGAGAACATATATTTTCTCACAGTTGTAGATGCAACTAAAATATTTTTTTGATCTTCAATGACATACAACAATAGAAAAATAATTATTCAATGTTTCATAGGCTTTCTTTAAACAGATGTAAAGAAAATAAAAGACATATGAATAAACATGTATGTCTCCAAAGTGTAACTATGACAAATGCTTTATCAAACTTGCAAAAGAAGATTTAACAATAAGGCATAGAAGCAGCGACAATAATAACAACAACTAGATCAAAACATATATATCTCCAAAGTGTAGCTCTGAAGGCAACGGCACACTATTATTTATAAGCGCACAAATTTTATTTCCAATGTGTATATTTTATTTTTTGTTATTATTATATATTCAGAAAATTACCACTTCAATATTTATATTCTGGAAAGACTATTGCAGAAAACACGAATAATATCTTTAAGGGTTCCTTCGTATAGCGATGAACTCCAAAAGTGTGGTTGAAAATATATGGTTGTTCATAAAAAGTAAGTTTGATGAACTATACATTTATTACGTTAAACGTGGGGTTTCTTCCAAACATAGTGTTTTTTATCCATACTTTTCTAACAGTGTAGGGTACATGATTCATATGTTTCATTACAAACATAGGGTTCTCAAACCATACATTAAGCTTACAAATGTAGGGTATGAATAGTATTTCCAGAATACTTTTAAACACATCCAAAAATCATTAAACAAAGTATTTTCCCATAGATCAATGACCAGTGTATGTTTCCAAAATAAATATTCTAACAATATCATTTTCCTAAAATTCACTTAAAAGTAACTTTATTAGTAACAAAAATGTGGGAATTTGTGAGCATCAAAACCAAGAAGAAATTAACAAAATTGTTGAATCAACACATTCTCAACAATCCTACTTCATACAACATGTCAATTCACTAAGATGTAGTGATCTAGGAGGCCAAGGAAGTGGGAGGAAGAGAGGAGAGTGTGAGGGAGAGGGAGTTGAGGGGTTCTATTCTAACTGGGGGTTTGTGTTTTAAGTTTTAAACAATAATTAATTAAAGAAAAAAATAATGAAGGATTGGGAGGCCACTGGGTACCCAGTGGATGGACACAAAGTACCTAATGGCTACCCAGGGGCTCCTTATCCCTCATATGACACACAAAGTACCTAGTCCAACCATATTGGGTACCCAGTGCAATCTATTATATTAATTCAGTAGAATCCACCACCCCTATGACCTTATCTCAACACTCCCAAATTCCACCAAAACACTTAAACTTATGTAAAAACATCTCTTGGAGGTATCAAAACTTCTTTAATTTCATTATAAATCCAAATTCACAAATTCCACTGCTCTAAACTCAAGAAAATTCAAATTTACTTTGAATTTACCACCCTGTAATGATGCAATTCATTACAAATAGATCTCTTAATGGAATATTCAATAATTGTGTATCATTTTTTATGATCTAAATTTATTTATATAATAATTACTATAAGGGTTAACCTATTGTAAATTATATATTGAAAGGTCTTGATTTTTTACTTGAACTTGACATTGCAATAACTGAAGGTGACAAGCTTCTAAGTAAAATATGTTATTTGAAACATTATCAATTGATCTCTTTTGAATTTAAAAAATTTTATATTCTTATATTATTTGATGGTAATTTTAATAGGTTACCAAAAATTAAGATTATTTTGACTTGAGATCCAATGAACTCTTTCTTTGAGTAGCCCAGCAGGTTAAGAAATTGAAAAGTTTTAGCATATTTTATACATTGATGATTTTAAGATAATATAAATATAGAATAAGATTATTCATCTACTGATGTCAACTATATGGGACAATACTTGGCACTATACATCAATCTTCACTTTGGTTGATTGATCTAATACATCCACGATGGATGTGTCAGCTGAGGAGTAAAGTAAAACTACTTTCTTATAAGTTGAGTGCATATTTTAGAAAGGTAATTATCTTTATTTGTGGATGATCATTGAATTTTATCTAAAAAACATGTTAAAAGTGTTATGGTATCCAAATTTTTTTATTTTTAACAAGGTTGACACATAACACGTTGGAAATCCATACCTATTTAACTCTCTAATTTTTAAAAAAATGGATATGATTTTAGAATTTGAATTCTTTTTTAACCAATCTGATTGTTTTTTTTACATGGGGAAAAATATTTAGCTTGAACAAATGATTATGTTTATTGAATCCGTGTTTTATGATCCATGTGGCACACTTGTTCATGAAATGAAATGTTTAAGAAGGGTGCACCCTTATAGCGCTCCAATGCATTGGGTAAAGTATGGTATCATGATACGTCATGTGAAATGAGTGTTGACTCATGCTAATTCAAGTGCAACGAGGGTTTAATCATGCTTCATGTTCAATGAGGGTTTACTCATGCTCCATGTGCAATGAGCCTTGGCTCATGCTAATTCCATGTTAAGTGTTGTTGCCACATTTCCATGTTATGATTATCATGTTTCACTACTAGAAAAACAGCTATTTGCGACGGGCTAGTTGCGACGGGATCCCGTCGCAAATGGCTTTTTGCGACGGGGTCTCGTCGCAAATAGCCCATTGCTGAAAACGCCGTCGCAACTACACTTATTTGCGACGGGCCCGTCGCTATAGCGTTTTTTTGCGACGGGCATTCTCCCCGTCGCAAATAGTATTCCGTATTTTTGTAAAAACTTTTAAAAACGTTTTTGCGACGGGACCCGTCGCAAATACCTTTTGCGACGGTACCGTCGCAAATAGTATTTGCGACGGTACCGTCGCAAAAACGTTTTTAAAAAAATAAAAAAATATTAATAATACTAGTATTTGCGACGGGCTTCGCATCCCGTCGCAAATAATATTGATAGTATTTGCGACGGGACCCGTCGCAAATAATATTTTTTAAAAAAAATAAAAAACTATTAATAATATTAGTATTTGCGACGGGTATAGTATCCCGTCGCAAATACTATAAAAAAAATAAAAAAAATAAATTTTTAATAAATTATTTTAATGAATATAATAATAGAATTATAATTTACAAATGAAAATAATAAATTATTTTAATTACTATAATAATAGTAAAATTATAATTCAAAAATAAAAAATAATAGAATATTAATAAATGATTTAATTAATATAATAATATTACAATTATAATTCATAAATACAAAAATATTAATAAGTTATTTTAATTAATATAAAAATAATAGAATTATTTTACATTCAAATATTAAAATAATTCAAGTATTACAAAAAAAATAATTAAATTATAATATTATAAAATTTTAATATATATATAAAATTTAATATTATAAAATATAAATAATATTATTATTCATATTAATATTGTTATTTAAAAATATAATATTATTAATATTTTATAATGAGACAGAAACTACGAATAGAAAAAAAAAATTTGATTTCTCAAATTTTATAACTGAAATACAAAATCTAATCTGAAGGAGGGGGGGGAGGTGGGGGATCTGCAGATGGTGGTGGAGGAAACTCCACCCCTAAAGCATGAGTGAGTCGGCGCATGTACTCCATCTGCTCCTGATGCTGCTGCTGCCACCGCCTCGTCTGCTCCTCGTACAGCTGCTGCTGGCGTCGACGCTTCTCCTCATGCTGCTGACGAATCTGCTCCTGCTCCTGTCGGAGACTCTCTATCTGTGCAGTCTGAGATCGCAACTGATCCTCATACTGTGTAGAAAAAGATGCACGAGCTCCTCTCGAGCTGGACGCCGACATCGCAGCACTGCCATAATAATCTCCGGGAGTCAGTCGAGAGCCGATACCAACTACCCGGCCCTTCTCGAAAGCATACTGGGTGGCCTGCATCCATGCCGCCTCATCAAACTGACGGGCAGTGGTCTGATCTGATGACTCGGCCTGACTCTCAGGCCGGGTCTGTGACGCTGCGGCCTCATATGACTCCTATAGTTGCAATTTAAAATTAAAATTGTGAATATATTATATGCAGTTAATTTTTAAACTTGAAAACAAATTATACTGACCACGATGTGATGCTGACGATCACCTCTGAGCTCCCCAGTAGCAGGATCACTATACATCCTCCGATATACGTCGTACTCTGTAATATCGGGGTGCTCGACAGCCTATAAGAATAAAAAATAAACTGTTAATATTTATAGTTATATAAAATATTTATAAATAATGTACGTACCAGATGCTGTCTATGAGTACTGAAAGAACGACTCCCAGCTCGATGAGTCACCTCCTGTCTCCCCCGATTCTGCCTCCCCAGCGATGATCTCCTCTGAAAGGCACCACTCAACCAGTGCGCACATAATCCATCCCATACATGGGATGAAATATACTCTGGTCGGTGTGCTCTACATGACTCCTCAAAATCTGACACTCCTGCTTTCTTCATCGCAGCTTTTCTTAAATTGTGCAAAAACTGACGAAGGCGATCACGCATGGCCACCTCCCATGCCTCGTGGATGGCGTCACGCATGGTATCCTCGATCGGATACCATAAACCCTACAAAAAAAATCAAAATATCAAGTTAGAAATGAAATAATTTTCAAAATAAAAATTATTTATTTACGTACGTACCAGCCAATGGTCGAACATGGCCTGCTGCACATCAATGGGAATCTGCTCCCATGTGGTCCACGGCTGAGAGAAATAGTTGCGCAAAATAGCGCTGCCCTGTCCGACTGCTATATGCGGAAAACTGAAAAAAAATAATAAACATTTATTATGTGAATAGATTATTGAAATCTTAGTCAAATCCACGGGTTATCACACAGGTTATCACACCTCCGGGTGCGCGGATCAAACCCAAGGCGTGGACGTCGCTCGGGGACGGGGTCAGGAATCATCAATCGTGCAAGACCGCGCCCCCTCCGCGTACTCCCTGAAGCGCCTGCAGGCTGAGGGTCATCTGCCAGCAACTCATCCGCATCGAAAGGCAGGTCAGCATCCGTCAACTCACGAAATGTGGCCTCGTCCATCTGAAACAGAAAATGTTAATGTTAGCAAATAATTGATAATTACTATTATATATACATATATACATATTATGATTGTATATAAATACCATGGAATTCTATAAGTGTTCATCTTCATCATCATCTTCATATATGTCAATGTCATTTTCATATTCCTCCTCAACATCATCGATATCCATTCGAGTTGCAGTTGCTTCATCTCTTACCATTTCAAATTCATGTGTGACATCATTAACATCATCGTCATCACCGACTCTTAAATGTGGGGTGTCGTCATCGATACTCATGTCTCTTTGTAAAAAAGATTGATTTTGAGTACTCTCTTGAAAAACTTCAATTCTTTGCACATCAGTGAAAGCACATTCACTTTGACTAAACTGATTGTCTCGAATTTTGATTTTTATTACACTCCACCAATCAGTCAAGTCTCTTGATGTTGCACAGTACTTTGCATAATAAACTTGATATGCCTGTTGAGCCAATAAGAATGGTTCATTTACTGCGAGAACACTTTTACATTTAATATCGATGATTCCATGAGTCAGATGAACACGCACGGCTCTCTCTGTATCCAACCAACGACATTTGAACATGGTTATGTAATGTTGTCCAAGATAACAGAGTTCAATGATTTCATCAAGTATGCCATAAAAGTCAACTTCATTTTCTCGATGATGAGATCCTCTCAAGCTAACTCCACTGTTCATTGTTTTTTTTGATTCCCCATATGCATGTGTGTGGAATCGAAATCCATTCACCACATATGCATTATAAGTTTTAACAAGTTTGGAAGGTGGGTTACTCAATACACACAGCCGTTTGTCAATTTTATCAGCATGTCGAGACACCTGAAAATTTGTGAAATAATTATCAATATAGTAAACTATACATTGAATGAGTTGCTAAAAGATAAAGAATTTATGTTACCAGTTTTTGAAACCACTGAGAGAAATTTTTCAGTCGACGTTCTTCGAGAGCAGCTGCTGTAATTTGTGGAATTTGTTTCTTGATATGATTATCATACAACCTATAAAAACCAAAGTTATTTACTGTAACATAAATGATAGAATAAGTGATATAAACACTTACAGTACAACTGATGTCATCTCTTCACAGTTGAGCAGAACATACGTATGAGCTCTATGATGTTCATCATCTGAAAGCCAGCGTTCAGAAACTCCACCAAAACCAAGCTCTGACTGGTTGAAAACAGATAATTGATTGTCGATTTCATCAATATTCCTCTCATTCCGTCCCATTCGGTTGTGTTTTGAAGGATACTCAGATTCAAAATAATGGGAGCAGAAAAAAGATATTTCCTCTTGCAAATAAGCTTCTGCAATAGATCCTTCAACAGATGCTTTGTTGCGTACTTTTCTTTTCAATTTTTGCATGCATCTTTCAAATGGGTACATCCATCGAAACTGTACCGGACCTCCACATTTGGCTTCATATGGCAAATGTAACATCAAATGTTCCATTGAGTCGAAGAAAGACGGCGGGAATATTTTTTCCAGTTTACATATAATTACAACAACATCTTTTTCAAGTTTGCCTAGAGCATCATAATCTGCCGTAGCCGCACAAATTTCCCGAAAAAAATGAGACATGTCTGTTATGGAATCCCAAATCACAGAATTCAACAGACCTCTTAATCCAATTGGTAGAAGTCTCTCCATTATAACATGACAATCATGACTTTTCAATCCAGTAATATGACCATTCTTTACACATCTACCCAAATTGGAAGCACAGCCATCTGGAAGTCTCAAATCTGCAATCCACTGACAAAATAATAAACGGTTTTCTTTAGACAGTGTATAAGCTGCTTTTGGTTTCAGTAACCTTTCTGTTCTGACATTCTCAAATAGTTCCAATTCTGGACGTCTGCAAATTTGGGCAAGATCTAAACGTGCATTTACATTGTCTTTGCTCTTTCCTGGCGTATCCAAAACTGTATGAAACAAATTATCAAAACAGTTCTTCTCAATATGCATGACATCTAACATGTGTCGGACCAACAAATCAGACCAATATGGCAAATCCCAAAATATGCTACGTTTAATCCAATTGTGTTCTTTCCCAAAACCAGAAATTTTCTGTTGGTTTATTGTGGGACCAAAAGTGATGGGAGGTAATGAAAATACAACCGATTTTAACTCCGAACCCGATAGCATTTTTGGAGGTCCATCCCTTTCAACTGTTCCTTTTCTGAAATGAGATCTGTTTCTGCGAAAAGGATGATCAGCTGGAAGAAATCTGCGATGACAGTCAAAATAACAAGGTTTCTTTCCATGAATGAGCATAAATGCTTTGTTCTCTCTCATACAGTAAGGACATGATTTCTGACCATGTGTACTCCAGCCAGATAACATCTCATAAGCCGGGAAGTCACTTATTGTCCACATCAATGCTGCTCTCAGTATGAAATTCTGTTTCGTTGCAACATCATATGTACTGACACCAGTACTCCACAATAAATTTAATTCATCAATCAATGGCTTCAAATAAACATCAATATTTTTCTTCGGATGTCCTGGAATTAGTAAAGTCAAAAAGATATATGGCTCCTTCATCAACATCCATGGAGGTAAATTATACGGAGTTAAAAAAACAGGCCAACATGAATATTGACTACCATAAGATCCAAACGGACAGAAACCATCAGTGGAAAGGCCCAGTCGAACATTTCTAGCTTCTAAAGCAAATGATGGATGCACTCTATCAAAATGTTTCCATGAATCACCATCGGCTGGATGATTCAAGCTTTTATCGGTTGAAATATTCTCTTTATGCCATGACATCATTGTCGTTGTATTCTTAGACATGAATAAACGCTGAAGTCTGGATGTAAGCGGAAAATATCTCAGCTGTTTTACAGGAATCAAACCAGACTTCCCGTGTTGTCCTTCTTTATATCTCTGTTGCCCACATGTGGGACAACTATCCAACGACTCATTTTCCCCTGAATATAAAATGCAGTCATTTGAACATGCATGAATCTTCTGACAAGTAAGTCCCAAATTTCGAACCAACCTCTTACTTTCATAGTAATTTGCAGGTAAAACATTTCCTTCGGGTAACAGTGTTTTCAGCAAAGAAAATATCTGGTCAAAACATGTGTTTTACATTCCGTTATCTGATTTGATAGCCATAAATTTTGCAACTGCTTCTAATTTGCTCATCTTGCAGCCAGGATATAATGCATCCTCAGCAGACTTCAACAACTCATAAAATTCAGACGGTCCCAACTCAGGATTTGAAGCTATATCAGCCGGAGTTTCTGTATGTTGAACAGATGAACCTGCAACATCATGTACTAAATCTTGAAACTGGGATGGATCCGGAATCAAGTTGGTATCACCTGCTCTGGAACTGCGTTCACCGTGTTGATACCAAAAAACATAATCTGCTTGAAAACCAAAACGCAAGAGATGTTCCCCCACTTTGTCAAACGTGTCAAACGTTCTCAATGCACATTTTCTGCAAGGGCATTTTATCTTTCCTTCTGAAACAAATTCTGAATTTGATGCCGCAAATGATAAAAAAATCTCCACACCCTCTATATATACTGGATTTAAACCAGAACCATTTGGATTTCTACGTTGATTTATCCATATGCGGTCATCTAATAATGACTGTTGACGACCTCGCTGTTCCATATTTTTCTATAAAATATAAAAGCATTACTGGTTTTGAATAATTTGTTAGAAAAAACACTCAAGCAAGGATTACTAATTATTACAATTTATTACTAATTATTACAATTTATTGCTAATTATTACTATTTATTACTAATTTAGCAATACTTAGCAATACTTAGCAAAAGGAAAACTGCTTGAATAATGAAAGGAAATTTGATAATCATCATTGTGGAGATGGTTATAAATTTTCCCTTCATTATCCAAGCAGATTTCGTTTACTAATTATTAGTAATAAAAAAAATATTATCAATATTTACGAAAAAACAATATTAATATTATTAAAATAATAAAAAAAATTAAAAAATATTAAAATTATCAATATTCAGAACAAACTTTGTTCTATTATTAACATGTTCAAATCTTAAAGGGTCGTCAATTGTCAGGTCATGCGCAATAAAAAGTTTGTGTCAGCCATGTCTAATGTAAACTCTATAATTGTCCTTGCATGGTTGATCACTTCGCAAGTAATGTTGCAATCAGACAAACCAAGTCATTCCCTTCTTAACTATAAGAATAATCTCACATGAACCTCTACATAGATCATTCTTCCTTAAAAATTTGAGGGGATATCATTATTTTTCCCTTAAATTTTCAAGGAAGAATGGTCTATGTAAAGGTTCATGTGAGATGATTCTTATAGATAAGAAGGGAATGACTTGGTTTGTCTGATTGCAACATTACTTTTGAAATGATCGACCATGCAAGGACAATTATAGAGTTTACATTGGACATGGCTGACAGAAACTTTTTATTGCGCATGACCTGACAATTAGCGACCCTTTAAGATTTGAACATGTTAAGAATAGAGCAAAATCTGTTGTAAATATTGATAATTTTAATATTTTATAAATTTTTATTATTTTAATAATATTAATATTTTTTTCATAAATATTGATAATATAATTTTTTTTGCTAAGTGTTCTTGAGTATTCCTGAGTATTCCTGAGTATTCCTGATTATTTGTGAGTATTCGTGAGTATTCGTGATTATTCGTGAGTATTCGTGATTATTCGTGAGTATTCGTGAGTATTCGTGAGTATTCGTGAGTATTCGTGAGTATTCGTGAGTATTCTTGAGTATTCCTGATTATTCCTGATTATTCCTAATTATTTGCAATTATTCCTAATTATTTGCAATTATTGGTAATTATTGGCAATTATTGGTCATTATTGGCAATTAATCCTAATTATTCCTAATTAATCCTAATTATTCCTAATTAATCCTAATTAATCCTAATTAATCCTAATTATTCCTAATTATTCCTAATTATTGCTAATTATTGCTAATTATTGCTAATTATTTCTAATTATTGCTAATTATTTCTAATTATTGCTAATTATTTCTAATTATTGCTAATTATTGCTAATTATTGGTAATTATTTCTAATTATTTCTAATTATTCGTAATTATTACTAATTATTCGTAATTAATACTAATTATTGGTAATTAATACTAATTATTGGTAATTATTGCTAATTATTGGTAATTATTGCTAATTATTGGTAATTATTGCTAATTATTGGTAATTATTGCTAATTATTGGTAATTATTGCTAATTATTGGTAATTATTGCTAATTATTGGTAATTAATACTAATTATTGGTAATTATTACTAATTATTGGTAATTATTACTAATTATTGGTAATTATTACTAATTATTCGTAATTAATACTAATTATTCCTAATTAGTACTAATTATTCCTAATTATTGTTAATTATTCCTAATTATTACTAATTATTGTTAATTATTCCTAATTATTACTAATTATTGTTAATTATTCCTAATTATTACTAATTATTGGTAATTAATACTAATTATTGGTAATTAATACTAATTATTGGTAATTATTACTAATTATTCCTAATTAATACTAATTATTGGTAATTATTACTAATTATTCCTAATTAATACTAATTATTACTAATTATTGTTAATTATTCCTAATTATTCCTAATTATTGTTAATTATTCCTAATTAATACTAATTATTGGTAATTAATACTAATTATTGGTAATTAATACTAATTATTCCTAATTAATACTAATTATTCCTAATTAATACTAATTATTCCTAATTAATACTAATTATTCCTAATTAATACTAATTATTCCTAATTAATACTAATTATTCCTAATTATTACTAATTATTCCTAATTATTCCTAATTATTACTAATTATCGTTAATTATTCCTAATTAATACTAATTATTGGTAATTAATACTAATTATTGGTAATTAATACTAATTATTGGTAATTAATACTAATTATTGGTAATTAATACTAATTATTCCTAATTAATACTAATTATTGGTAATTATTACTAATTATTGGTAATTATTACTAATTATTCCTAATTAATACTAATTATTCGTAATTATTCCTACTTATTGTTAATTATTCCTAATTATTACTAATTATTGTTAATTATTCCTAATTATTACTAATTATTGTTAATTATTCCTAATTATTACTAATTATTGTTAATTATTCCTAATTATTACTAATTATTGGTAATTAATACTAATTATTGGTAATTAATACTAATTATTGGTAATTAATACTAATTATTGGTAATTAATGCTAATTATTTGTAATTAATACTAATTATTCCTAATTATTCCTAATTATTGGTAATTATTACTAATTATTCCTAATTAATACTAATTATTCCTAATTATTCCTAATTATTACTAATTATTCCTAATTATTCCTAATTATTACTAATTATTGTTAATTATTCGTAATTATTGTTAATTATTCCTAATTATTACTAATTATTGTTAATTATTCCTAATTATTACGAATTATTGGTAATTAATACTAATTATTGGTAATTAATACTAATTATTGGTAATTAATACTAATTATTTGTAATTAATACTAATTATTTGTAATTAATACTAATTATTCCTAATTAATACTAATTATTGGTAATTAATACTAATTATTCCTAATTAATACTAATTATTCCTAATTAATACTAATTATTCCTAATTATTCCTAATTATTACTAATTATTCCTAATTATTCCTAATTATTACTAATTATTCCTAATTATTGTTAATTATTCCTAATTATTACTAATTATTGTTAATTATTCCTAATTATTACGAATTATTGGTAATTAATACTAATTATTACGAATTATTGGTAATTAATACTAATTATTGGTAATTAATACTAATTATTGGTAATTAAGACTAATTATTGGTAATTAATACTAATTATTTGTAATTAATACTAATTATTTGTAATTAATACTAATTATTTGTAATTAATACTAATTATTCCTAATTAATACTAATTATTTGTAATTAATACTAATTATTCCTAATTATTCCTAATTATTGGTAATTATTACTAATTATTCCTAATTAATACTAATTATTCCTAATTATTCCTAATTATTACTAATTATTCCTAATTATTCCTAATTATTACTAATTATTGTTAATTATTCGTAATTATTGTTAATTATTCCTAATTATTACTAATTATTGTTAATTATTCCTAATTATTACGAATTATTGGTAATTAATACTAATTATTGATAATTAATACTAATTATTGGTAATTAATACTAATTAGAGGTAATTAATACTAATTATTGTTAATTATTGGTAATTATTACTAATTATTCTTAATTATTGATAATTATTAGTAATTAAATGAATAATTATCAATAATTAGAAATAATTACCAATAATTACAAATAATAACATTATTAATATATTTTATTATTAATATTAAAATAATATAATTTTCTAATTTATATACAGTTCTTTTTTCATCTGTGCGTTTTCTATCTCCACATACAAATAATACATGTGAAGACAGCAAACACACAGATGAAAAAAGAACTGTATATATATAAAAAATTATATTATTTTAATATTAATAATAAAATAAACTAATAATCTAATAATGTTCTTATTCTTAATTATTGGTATTTATTACTAGTTATTAATATTTATTCTTAATTACTAAAAATTATTACTAATTATTCCTAATTACCATATAAACAATTAAAAATAATTAAATTACAACTAATTAATAATAATAAAAACTAATAAAAAATTAAAAATAAATAAAAAATTAAAATAAAGATAAATACCTTGAAAATTGATCTGTTCTGATCGTTCTTCAAAACTTTAATATCGGCTCCGGAGAAAAAACTTAAACTAGAGAAAAACTCAACTCTAGAAATATGATTCTGAGAGAGAGAGAAGATAAGGAATGAGAATGAAATGAAAAAAACGGATGGGGGTATTTATAGGTTAGATTAGTTGCGACGGGCTCATTTGCGACGGGATTCCCGTCGCAAATACTATTATTTGCGACGGGACCCGTCGCAAATAGCTTAGCCAACATTTATTACGGTCAACCGGTAAATAGTTATTTGCGACGGGTCCCGTCGCAAATAACCCTCTGCCGACATAGTATTTGCGACGGGGGAATATTCCTGTCGCAAATACCATTTACCGCCGCCGGTTATTTGCGACGGGAATATTTCCCCGTCGCAAATACGTTTCCCGCGATTTGGCGCGCATCGCGGGAAAACTATTTGCGACGGGGGAAAAAATCCCGTCGCAAAAGCCTCCTTTTTTGCGACGGGAAAATACCCCCGTCGCAAATAATTTTTTAACATGACTGTTTGCGACGGGATTTATTCCCGTCGCAAATAACCCGTCGCAATTGCTCATTTTTCCCGTAGTGTTTTATCATGCCTTTATGTTCATGTTTCTCTTGTTCTCTATTTATATGCCTAATGTCTAACATGTATTGTACTCCTCATGTTATTCCATGTGTATTACCTTACTGGACTTTATATATCACCCTTTTCTTATGCATGTCCTCAGGTTATCCCATGCAATGCTAAGTACGAGGGAATGTAGTGGTCATGTAAAGGAAGTTTTCAATAAAGATGTTGTATTTCATGTTTCAAGTTTTTATGTAATGATCCTAAGCCCCAAAGACACTAAATCTTTATTGAAAACTTCCTTTACATGACCACTACATTCCCTCACAATAGGCATTTCTTCAAGGATGGTTTCATCCTTGGACTCAATCATCTGAGCCAGATACGCATGCTCATAGGGCAGTAATATCCATGCTTGAGATGATGGAGCTAAAGGAGATTCATCTTCCTCCTTACACTTGTAAAGAATCGGGGGTCGATTCTCCATATGGAGTGTGATTTCCCTCTCCTGACAATTTATGTTGGCTCTATATAAGGAAAGTTAATCCATGCCAAGAATTGCATTGAATTCCACCAGAGGGAGTATGACGAGCTTCTCTGGGAAATTCAATCCACAGGTTATAACAAGGGAGGACTTATATTAATGGGATGCAATGATTGACCCATTTTCCGTACTCACTGAAATCTTCACATCCATGATTTTTGGTGGTGCTGGGATTGTTCTACTAAACTTTTGAGATATAAAAGAATGCGTAGAACCTGAATCAAAAAGTACGTTCGCTATTCTTGAATGAATAACTAGCGTACCTGTCACCACTTCATTTTTGGGGTTCACTTCGGTAGAAGTGATGGAAAAAGCTCTTCCTTACTACCTTGGAGGTTGTTGGTTGCCTCCGAAAACCCTTGGATTAGGGCACTAATTTGCAAAATGCCTTGGTTCTTTGCATTTGTAGCATTGAACAACGCGTTGAGGTTTTAATGGATCGTTCCTCTCATGTGTCATAGCCGCGGATCTTTCTTGCCAATAGTTAATAGTTAGGTGCCCTTCTCTTTCACACCTAAAGCATTTCCTCATCCCCTTAAGGCAATTTCCAGGGTGCTTCTTTCCGCACTTTTGGCAAGTGGGGTGCGGGATATTCTTAGCACTATTGGATTTATCCATCAGACCGCCAGCATTGAAGTCCACCTTACGCTTCTTGTCCCCATGATACCCTTGTGATTCCCCGATCTCCATTTTGACCTTGAGGGCACATCGGACAATTTTCTCATAGTTGTTGAAGTCACGAATCGCTAATGCTTTCCGTAGGCTAGGCTTCATCCCACCAAAGAAGCGGTAAACTTTACATTTGGGGGTAATGACAAAGCCGGAAGCGTATCGTGCAAGCCTTGTGAAGTTTTCATCATACGCTCAAATAGATTCTTCTTCTTTTTTCTTGAGGGAAAGGAAGTCCCTTTCCATCTTAAGTCGGAGGGTGCGCGGAAAATATTTATCGAAAAACATCTTCCGGAAATCCTTCCATTCCAACTCCTCGATCTCCTCCTCAAGCTTCGTATTTTTTATCAATGTCCATCATTGATAATCTTCACCCTCCCTACAATAATCCGCTAGGAGAACCTTCTCTTGTTCAGAACATTTAAGGATGGAGAAGATATTTTCAATGGAGTTGATCCATTGTTCAGAAATCGTGGGATCGGATGATCCACTAAAAGTAGGAGGCCTTTGTCTCATGAACCTCTCGATAGCGACTTGTTCCTTCTTAGGGGGGTTTGGACGTTCCTCTTGACCCGTGTTTCTATTCAAATCTTGATTTAGCTGAGAAAGAAGTGTGACAAAGTTCGCGATTCCCGCTCCCATTGGATTGGGCATCTCATTAGAACAATCATCACACTGATCTTCACATCGGTTGTTAGCCCGAGTCCTCCTATTACCAGCCATTGGCTAGAATAAAAGGAAAGTTAGGGGTAACACATAAAGGGTAATCCAAAGACAAAAGTTTATGACTCATAAATTAAATTTTATTTCCTTAACTTATGAATCTATAGGCTTCGTCTAGGCTTTTCATGATCTAATTTCTAACATATAATCTTAGGGGCATTTTTTTTAATTCCCTTAATAAGGGTTCATAATAAGACTATGAATTTATCAAAACATATCCCCCGGGAGTGTCGTAACCAAGAGTGCAGCAAGGCCCATTTTCATGCACCAGTTCCCATTCGAGTTTAGCTCAAAGTGGTGTTTTCGGGTTTTACCCCTAGGATACATCTGTGCCAGAGCCGCCTCTACCTGCTCGTATCTAGACAGGGATGTATTTGTTTGATAAACCACTTACTCAGTACTTACCAAAAATTAGGGATGTTTTTATTATACTTAGTCTTGTCTTTAAGGCTTTACAAGGGTTTTCTAATCCTAATCCCAAAAAATAACTAAACCTATCATCTGATACCAACTATAACAACCCTACTTTTTATTACAAATTAAACATGATTTATTATATAAAACTTCACTTGATACAACAAAGAATATCGAGAGGTTTAGTGTATTTGGGGCTTAGTATCATTACATAAAAACTTGAAACATGAAATACAACATCTTTATTGAAAACTTCCTTTACATGACCACTACATTCCCTCGTACTTAGCATTGCATGGGATAACCTGAGGACATGCATAAGAAAAGGGTGAGCTATAAAGCCCAGTAAGGGAATACACATGGAATAACATGAGGAGTAAAATACATGTTAGACATTAGGAAAATCAATAGAGCACAATAGAAACATGAACATAAAGGCATGATAAAGCATGATAATCATAACATGGAAATGTGGCAACAACACTTAACATGGAATTAGCATGAGCCAAGGCTCATTGCACATGGAGCATGAGTAAACCCTCATTATACATGAAGCAGGATTAAACCCTCATTGCACTTGAATTAGCATGATTCAACACTCATTTCACATGACGTATCATGATACTATACTTTACCCAATGCATTGGAGCGCTATAAGGGTGCACCCTTCTTAAACATTTCATTTCATGCATAAGTGTGCCACATGGATCATAAAACACGGATTCAATAAAAATAATCATTTATTCCACGATAAAGGAATGTGGAATTAATACATAAAATTTTTTAATAAATAAGTAAATGTGCATAAAGTTGAATACCCTTGATGGAGAAATGGGCATGGTATCCACTACACAATGGCATTGTCTTAGAAAATCGGTGCGATTTCGGCAGCGTAACGGCGTGACATAAGAATTCATAAAAATAGTTGATGAGAGAGAAAGGGGTTCCTCATAATATTTACATGTAATGGACAGTAAGGAGGTCATATATATACATGTCCCAACAATTGTAATGGAATTTAGATTCATGATACAAAAGTATTGCTTGAATGAAAAAGAGGAGAGAGAAGTTCCTTTCGGAATTTCGGCATAGTAACGGGTGTACATGGGAGGCATTTAATGAGAGACAAAGGGGACTCCCATAATTAAAAAAATAAGAGGGAAGTATGGGGGAGTTGATAAACCATACCCCATCATTTATAATTGAAATTAAAAGGGCATAACAATATTAAGAAAATTGGACAAAAAGTGAAAGGAAGAAAAAAAACCCTCACTTGGAAGTGTGCTTCCAAAGGCTAGAGAGAGGCTTGAGAGAGGATTCTTGGGAGGTTGTGGAACCTTGGTAGGATTATAGAGAGAGTAGGTCAGAGGTTGGACAAACTCCAAAGGCTTTGAGTGAGGAGGAAGTGGGAGCTTGGGTGGGTTTATATAGGAAAGGTGAAGGAATTCTTTATTATTTAGGTTTGGGACCCCTTATATTAAATTAATCCAAACCACAAACCATCCCATGGTTTTTGCCCATGGTTTTTGGAAAAGGTAAGAGTAAAACAATATTTTATAATGCCAAAGTCCTAACTTCTTAAAATAATAGGGTTGCTTATGTGGAGGTGAGTCACACTCCCATAGAAAATAATTTAAAAAGACAAGATGTTTAATAAGTCTTGAGGGGTCCATTAATGTTTTTAAAAGTAAGTAAAACAAATCCAAAATCACATTATTTTAATGGTAAACCATATATTGGCCGAACATAAATATTATAGTATTTTATTACATCACTATTGGGTCATTATGATATCATAAAACACATTATATATTTAAACGGTATTTAATTTTTACCCAAAAATTTGAATGTCTCAGAAAATTATGAAATATTCACCGTTGGATAATTTCGACGTCCTGATTCTAGAAATAACATTTATTTTATCTAAATAATTTTCTAAATATTTTAATTTTCACTTTTAAAATAAAAACCGACATTTATCGAAAATTCACGGGTTTTGACAGAAATGGATTTCAAACCTTAATAAAAATTATAATTGCATTCATAAAATTATAAGATCATTTATATTTAATAAAAATTAATTTAATAATAATATTTTATTAAAATATTATTTAATTCAAAAATCCCTTAATTTAATAAAATATAATTCTTTATTAAATAATAACTAAAAACATTATTTGTACTTTAAAAACTAATTACAATGTATCAAAATGACAAGGAGGTATTTTCATTATTATATAAAAAAATAATATACATGAACATAGAACTAGATATTTGTTACATAACCCCTTAAAACAGCCACATAAGACCTAAGGGTAAGGTGTGCGATGGTGACAGACTCTTGGGGTGGCTCAGATAACATCGCTCGAGTGGTAATTTCTATCAGCTTCCACTTTTCCTATAGATGGTCCCGTTCGAGCTTGACATGATGAAGCTAAGCTTGGGCTTGGTCAAGAGCGAATCCCAAAGATGCCACATATTTTCCAAGCTCTGACAAATGGGCTTCATATGGAGCAATTATACTGGATGAGGCCATCGCTTCCTTTGTCTGAGTAAATTGGATTTGTTAAAGCCCTATATTTATATTAATCATGTGATCACTATTCAACGACTATAAAAGTAATGGTCACAATTCTTAACATAAAACCAAAGAAGTTGACATTTTATATAAACATTTTACATAAAGATACATTTAATTAGATCAAGAGGGATTTTCCATTAATGAAACTTTGGGTCATTACATTTTATATATTAAAGTGTTATTTGATTCCTACTAGAGAAAAAAATTAATTTATAAATCTTTGGTCTCTTAAATCTTGTATATCCAATCCCTTACACTACTATAAAACAACCCTATAGCCATGGTTTTCTAAAAAACAATGGATATATGGGATAACTATATCCATGGTTTTCTTGAAACCATGACTATAGGTCTTTTTTCAAAGGCTATATCCACGGTTTGTGGAAACCATGGCTATAGAGTGTACCTATAGCCACATTTTTGTTGAATCATGATTATATGTTCCATGTGTAAGTGTGGGGGGGGAAATCATCGTGAGAAGATGGGGGGAACTCTATTTCCATAGTTTAGATCTTATTACCATAGTTTATAAATATATATATATATATATATTGTAATGTGTTTGTAGTGTAGTGGTTAGGTGCCTTATCCTGGATAGCGGATTTATAAAAATAGAATCTAGTCAGTTTCATTTTTATTTAACCCTATAGTCATGGTTTATAGGGTATATAGCCATGGTTGTCTATCATGGAAATAGAAACTATAGCCATGGTTTCAACCATGACTATAGACCTATTTCCATGGTGGACAACCGGGTGGGCTATTGTCACGGTTGCAAAAATTGTGGCTATAGAAAATGTTGACATGGTGGACAATAGTGGCGATAGCCAAAAAAATCATGGCTATAGATTTTGACTATAACCACACTAATAGGAGTTTCAATCTAGTAAATCGTGGGTATAAGCTATAGCCATGGTTTTTTCAACTATATCCATGGTTTTTGACCGTGACAATAGGTCATTTTTGTAGTTGTGTTATTTGAAATTGATCAATCATTACACAACCAACATATTCTAAAGATTTTTTTAAACCTAGTTTAACTTTGATAAAGTATTTTAAAGTATTTAATTTTTAGTTTTCGAATAAATAATCTCACTTAATTTAGAAGATTAAGCTCTGGACAATGAGAGACCAGGAACTGAGGATTTGAGTTTCATATAAAGACTTTCAATCACTTAATGTTTTGATCTTGAATTATTCTATACAATTTTATATTTATATTTTAAAGGATTTGAATGTGACTTTGATCTATTATGATATTCATTGAATATATATAATTATAGTTTATAAATACCTTGAATTTTTTATCATCTTGGAGGTTAGAATATACCATGTTGATGAAACACAAGTTAACTAAAGTAGTCTAAATATTGGTTATTTTTTACCCTCTACCACTAAAATCATTAATTATTCTCTAGGAGTTTGTAACATGATGAGGTGATTCATTTTTTATGTGATGGAGTATTTATTTTTTTTTAATGTATTCAACATGTTTACTTTAGTCAACTTCATCACAAACAATTTAATCACCATTTTTTAGTTTGTTCATCAATTATCTCAAATATTCTTATGTTGAATGAGAGAAACAATCAGTGCATCAAGAGTCATATGTCAATACTCTTCAAGTATTGTTCTATTATGCCCCCACTCTACAAGAAAAAAATGAAGAATTTATCTCAAAAGAGTCTCATCGCAAAAAATTAACTTAGCAATTTTTTTAAACTATTTATAACATTAGTAAAATGATAATACTTCCATACACCAATTTTATTTGGAATCGTTTTAGATTTCTAGAAATCAACGTAAAACATGGCTCATCTGTTTTGTTTTATTATATTGATACCATGAAAAATAACCTTAAGAATTCTTCATGTTTCATGAGTAGTATAATAAAAATAAAATTTATTTTTTACATAACAACTCATAATAAACAATATAACATCACACACACACACACATAGATAGAGAGAGGAGGGGTCTGTATTGGGGTTGTATTAAAATATTCCCCAAGAGTGAAGGCGTTAAAATTCTTCATCGATATTTAATAAATATTTTTAACTACGAGCCAACTAGATAAACCTAAACTAATAATATAAGTTTTCATTTGAACTTTCAAGTACTCAAAATTTGTAACATTGAAAAAGGGTGGCTAACTAGTGTAGAAACCATTTGTTGATGCTATATAATTTGAGTTTGCCATATATTTTTTCAATAGAATTTTCAAGGCATGAAAAGTTAAAATAAGAGTGAAACTTAGACACCACTTATGAGATATCATAATAATAAAATATCTAGATCAAAAAATAGGATAGATCATGATTTTATACCACTTATTGGATGTTAGAGTTTATTATAAGTGGAAGAAGAATACAACACTTATAAAAAGGGTTGAAATCGTATAAAAGTAGTTGAGGTTTGATACAAATTGTTAGTCTTATATTACCATACTCGTTATGGGAGTAAGTGGGTATATTTTTTTCACATTCAGAAATAGATCTATGATTGCTTTAAACAAATAATGAAATAAATCGAAGTTGAATTTTTATGAGGAATGAGTAAAAAAATCCTTCTAAAAACAACGTGTTGTAAGTAAAGTAAGTATGATGGAAAGTGAAGTATTACTCGATGGATTGAATATTGATCCATTGGTGGGTGGACTTTCCAACCTCACAATTGGATCCAACCACCTTTTAGGTGTCATTTAGGTATTATTTAAACTTATTCCTAAATTCTTAGTTGGTGAATAATGATGGTTATGATTATGTATTAGTTGATTCAATGGAGAATGCATATATGTAACATTAAACGAACACAAAGTTTTATATAGAGATTTTGGATAATGAAGTCCCTTCTCTATTGTTTATCTGTAAGTCAAAGGTTCCACTATGAGAATATGAAATATGACTACAAATGATTTAATTATTTATCCAAAAAGACACTAACTCTTATTTCTAGAGATGGATGATGTTCCCATATCCAAAATGGATGACCGGTTCTTATCCTCATAACATGTCTAGTAGGCATGAAATATAAGCAATAAAATCATACATAAAAACAATTATCACTCCCCCCCAATTGACAATAGAACAAAAGATGAATGATTTTATTCTCTTGAAAACATAAAACACGATATCATGATGAACAAATAAGTTAATAACATAATGAATACAATATATAATGGGAAAATTAATGTATAACATTGCTGGAGATTATTCCATATCTATAAGGTCTTTCAAATTAAATCTTAAGTATCATTGTATAAGTAATTTGATAAACATGTTGTTGGATATATTCATAAAGAAACCACAATTTATTCTTACATGTAAGTCTAAAATGTCATCGTAAACTTTCTTGTAATATTTAACTTTACAACAATTTAAAGATAGTGGTAAGAAGTATATAGCTGGACCAGAGTTGAGTCGAGAGATAATATACCCATTGATGCTCTTATGTGTCCACATTGAATGTAATAATTAACACTATAGGAAAATCACCACATAGCAGCAGTTTTTTTGGATATGGTGGCGGTTTAAACCACCACAATATGATGTTGCGGCAGTTTCAAAAAACCGCCGCTAAATTGTGTGTCGACATACAATACATAGTGGTTTCTTCAATTTAGTGGTAGTTTATGGTAACCGTCATGGTGAAATCATTTCACGGCGTTTTTGTGGTTTTAGCAGTGGTTTTCCTAGAGGTTTACACCATCTCTAAAAAATAATTTCATTTTCTCCGGGAAAAACACCGCTAAAACCAAGATAGCCACCGTGAAATGATAACGGAAGATGAAAATTGTGTAGCGGCGGTTTTAACTGCTGCTAAATTATTTTATGTAGCGGCGGTTTTAACCACCACCGATAGTAAAATACCAAATTATAGTGGTGGTTTAAACCGTCTCTAAAGCTAAATTTATAAAAAAAACACAGCTTATTTTGCAGCCCCAGTACCAGCACCCTGAAAAAAAAACCATTACAATTTCACATGCACATACATCCTACATCCAAAAGAATATAAGGAAACCAACATTTTCATAAGAAAAATCACTTTCAAATCCACGCACACTTGTCTAAGTATCACTCATTTCATGGTGTAATAATCTTTCCACCGAGGCCATCCATGTGTTCCCCCTTGGGAACCAGTGTTACTCATATGAAGCTAAGTAACCTGAACAATGTGATCATCCATGATATAACATGTATCACCCCTGACATAAAAAGTATCAACAACCTATGATCCCATCCTTAGTATTTTGTAAAGAGGAAAACAAGTGTCTTTCAAGGTGTAACTAAAACATTGATTTTCTTTAAGTTTTAAATACTAATGATGCCATGTGTAGAGCCATGTCATCTTATAAATCAAGTGGATTTAATGAGGTTCACACCCATAAGCCATTTAAATTATAAATTCATAAGGGACATGTAGTAATCAAGCCATAACTCATACCATTTCATTTAATTAATTAGGTAGTCCATTCCATAATTAAAGGTTTCTTAAAATTGAATTAAAGTAATAGGTCCATGTGGACTACCCATGGTAGTTAACACCATACATGCAAAGGTATGTGGTAGGCCATGCTAGCATGAATTCCATATGAGAACATCTAGTTCCCTCAATAAGACTTAGGGAAAAAACAACAACCTAAAAGAGGGTTTGGTCACTAAGTCGTACATAGGGGGTTGTCACGTCCTCCCACAATTCATTTGAACTTCACTTTGATAGTTTAGAAAACAATTCACTTAAAATGGGTTTTTTTAGGAAAAAAAACTAATTATGTTAATTCATTCAAGGATTACACCATTATGTGAGGTTCAAATTTTAGGTTCACGGACCTTAACATGTCCAATTTAATAAACAAGGGATAATAATCCTAATGAACTATATTCAAAAAATTAAACAACAAATTCATAAGTTGCCGCATGGAAGTCCTGCCAGAAATCATAGTGACATAATTTATAAAACATCCAGACTCTAAGGGAAATTTTATAGACCACCTACTAAATACCATGGATGGTCGACATGACAAATATCAAGGCATGTTTCTATCCATGTCGAGAGAAATTCTGAAAATAGATGAATTCCCAGATAATATGGTGAATTTAGTTGCACCAAAATAATGAATCTAAAGAGGAGATAAATTTAAAAATAAGGAAGGAAGATTCCTAGACTCATTGAGTGATATACAACTCACTTGAAAGAGGTTGAATTCAACAGTAGATAATGGGGATCAATCCAACCCTTTGAGAGTAGAGGATAGAAGGAGCATGGGCGGGAGCCCCCTTGAGCGCGTGAAGGAGAAATAAAGACAGGGTGAAAAGAAATAAGGACGGAGGAGAATTTTTGTAATTTATATCCTGTTTAATGAGGTGCACAGTTGTTCTACATAGTTATCCATATTGTGTGCCAACCATTCTCATGCCACTGATTATGGAGGGTGTTCGCATAGTTCATGAGCAAAAAATGGGAAACCCTGCACAAACTGTTCATTCTACCACTTTTCAATACCAACATCATGTTGTACTGGTGAAGGAATCTTTGTTTGTTTTCTCTACAATTATGAAACTATTAGGATGACAATATAATGATCCAGTGGGATGATGTCGAGTGTGGTATGCACAACATATGGCTACATGTATAAAATTTTCCCTATTGTATTCATAGTGTGACACTGGTGGATCATATAATCTTGGTGAAATTTTTACACAATATTATATGATTAATAAATATAAATATCCATTAATATAACATACACTACTAGAATTTTTACTTTTGGAGGTGGGAGACCTGTAGCGGCTGCCATTTGGCGGCCGCTAATGCTATCAACAGTGGTCGCCAAATGGCGGCCGCTGCACAGAAGACCTAATTTTATCCCTTTTCCCCTCCCGACCCCCCCCCCCCCAATTACCCTCCCCGACCCCACCCCCTGACCCCGCGACCCCGACCCCGACGACCCCGCCCCCGGCCACCCTGACCACCGGTGACCCCTATGACCCCGACCACCGGCGAGACCCTGCGAGCCCCAGCGACCCCCGACGACCCCGACCCCACGTTGCACCACCCGCAACCCCGCGTTGCGCCACCCGCGACCCAGATAGCCTGCGCTGCACCTTCGAATAGTCCTGCCCCCTTTGTCCCCTCCCGGCCCCGCTGTATCCCTCCGACGATTCCTCACGTCCTGCCTCCGTCGGACCCTTCTGGTTCGTCTTTCCCCGCCGTGTAGAACCCTCCCACACTTCGTCCAGTGGTTCCGCCGCTTTCAATTCTGGCCGTCGAACCCCTGTCGTCAAGTCGTTGCGCCGTCATGAATCCACAATCGAGTCGCACCCCGTTACCCGCGGTCGATTCCTCTGCAGGTAATGTTTTTTATCCTTCAAATTTAGCTTTTAAGTCATTGGTTTTTAAATTTAATGGTATGTGTTTATTTAGAATTTATAATGGGCCAGAGAGACAGTTGAAGGAGATACGATAGACTTTCATGATTAGTGAAAATTGTAATTATATCCCCAGTTATTTTTTGTAAAAATATTTATGAGTTGTATATGTATAAAAATTGCTTTATTTAACTATAATTTCTTTTAATGTAGGCATGTCATAGGGTGGTCACAGTGGTTCACCTGATGTTGTCGGTATGTATGTTTTCATTTTTTAAAATTAATTTATTGTAATGTTCTGTGTATATTTCCCTAACTGTTTCTAAGCATTAATTTATATTGTAATTGAATTATGAATTTATGTTAATTAGGATCTAGTGCGTCTTCCAGCATATGTAGGGGTCCTAGTAGAGGGGTTTGATCCTGGAACTTTGGAGCCCGATTGGATGTGTTATTTGATGACACATTTCATCCAGTCGGAGAAGGTGGTACTGTATTGAGTCGTCAGTTTGGGCATATGATACGAGACTCACACAGATTTCCTCTGATGACTCGTGAATGGAGTTCTTTACCCCATGATATGATGGAAAGATTATGGAGGGAGGTTCGGGTAAATTCATTGTTTAATTTTTCATGATATTGTTATTATTATTGTCCCATCTACTGAAAAAAAAATTTAACAGGATAATTTGACATCTTGTCCAGATGAGTTTCAAGCTGTATGTATGTCCAAATTCTAAAAATTATAGAAGGATTAAAAGTAAAGGGTGAAGAGAGATCACTGGACACCATTTGCGGGTGTGCCCGACATTCTACAGCGAGTCCCTCCGGGCATTCTTCCCGAGTAGTGGCAGGATTTGGTTGCGTTTTGGTCGAGTGAGGTGGCGATGGTAAGATTTATTACTTTTAATCTATAAATGACTAATTTTTCAAATATCTATTAATTAAATATGTTGAATGTAGACTGAGTCTGCTCGTCATTCACATAATCGGGCGATGCAGGGCACGCCTTCTAGACTTGGCACTCGACATGTGTCACAGCTCAGACATGATGTAAGTTTAAAATTCACAATTCATTCATATTTTAAAAATGTTGTAGTATAACATGGTGAACCCCTTTATTATAGTTACACCAATGCGGCGAGCTGATCGATCGGATATCCATATGGGTGAGGACTCGTAGGGCGGGTGATCCCGATGTTGCCGGTGTTATAGTAAGCAAATTATTTACTAATAAATGTATTTTTATTTTATATAAATTATTCATATTTGTTCATTGATTTATTATATGATACAGGCTCAGTTTGACGCTCAGTTAGCAGAGTTTCTAGAGGAGCAACATCGTAGTACTGTGCGTAGAGATGAAATATTTCACCGTGTCGTGGGGCGTGATGGTCATGGTTATTCTTTGACTTATGGCGGTGGTGTCCCACGACGTGTAGTTGTTAGAGCAGATGCGATGGGTGCATGCAGAGATTCAGGGATGTGCACACAGACTGAGATAGATGCTGCCATGTAGGATATGCAGCGCAATATGGATGCGCAGTTTCAGCAGTTGCGTGCAGAGTATGAGGAGAGGTTGTCACAGATGTCACCGCGTATCGATGAAATGACGACGCAACAAGTGACGCCACAGGTAAACATTAAAACAAACCATACTCAGATTGACTTTTATTGATATATTTAAGATACATAATATTGATATATATTGTAGGCTCCGAATACAGCTGGTGGACATCACAGTGATATTGGTGATCCAGATGAGGATGAACCCCATGCATGAGGTAATTTCATTTATGTTGATGAATTATCTAGTATTTGTGGATGACATCTTTGTGCACTCCAAAACTGATGTGATCATACCCATATCTTGACATCATCCAGATGACACTTATTGAGCATCGACTATATTCCAAACTATATATATGTCACTTTTGTATTGATTAGGTATAGTTAATGGGCCAAATAATCTTAGAGGAAGGTGTTTTAGTGGATGGAGAGAAAGTTTAGGTAGTTGTTTCTTGGGAGAATCCCAAGAACTATTTCGATATATGTAGCTTTATAGGGTTCCTAAAATTCAATGTAATTATTATTCTTGACGTGTATGAGGAGACGACACGTCAATTGGACATGCGGTTTGCGCGCAACAGCTCAATATGCGCTTTTTAAGTGTTGAGCGCGCTTTCGAAACGCGTGTGGGGTGGTCCAAACCGGCCGAACGACGTCAGATTGGCCTGAAATCGGACGAAAACAATGGGTGAGTAAATTGTGAAGTTTTCGGGCAGACAGAACGCCAATCAAAGGTGTCGTGTTTCCGCGCTGACCGAGAACGCACTTCTGGTGCCATAAAAGGCCAAAACGGGCCTCTAACGGTCAAATTCAGAGCGTGCAACATCAGATTGACCTGAAATCATAGGGGGGACAATGTAATTATTATTATTGACATGTACAAGGAGATGGAATGTCAATCGGACGTGCGTTTTGCGTGCAACGACTCAATATGCGCTTTTTAAGTATTGGGCGCGCTTTCGAAACGCGCGTGGGGTGGTCCAAACCGGCCGAATGACATCGGATTGGCCTGAAATCGGACGAAAACAATGTGTGAGTGAATTGTGAAGTGTTCGGGTAGACGGAACGCCAATCGGAGGTGCCGTGTGCCCGCGCTGACCGAGAACGCACTTCTGGTGCCATAAAAGGCCAAAACGGGCCTCAAACGGTCAAATTCAAAGCGTACGATATCAGATTGACCTGAAATCACAGAAGAACAATTTAATTATTATTATTAACGTGTAAAAGGAGACGGAATGTCAATCATACGTGCGGTTTGCACACAACGGCTTAATATGCGCTTTTTAAGTGTTGGGCGTGCTTCCGAAACGCGCGTGGGGTGGTCCAAACCGGCCGAACGACGTCGGATTGGCCTGAAATCGAACAAAAACAATGGGTGAGTAAATTTTGAAGTGTTCGGGTAGACAGCACGCCAATCGGAGGTGTCGTGTGCCCGCGCTGACCGAGAACGCACTTCTGGTGCCATAAACGGCCAAAACGGGCCTCTAACGGTCAAATTTAGAGCGTACGACATTGGATTGACCTGAAATCATAGATGAACAATGTAATTATTATTCTTGACGTGTACGAGGAGATGTAATGTCAATCGGACATGCGGTTTGCGCGCAACGGCTCAATATGCGCTTTTTAAGTGTTGGGCGCGCTTCCGAAACGCGCGTGGGGTGGTCCAAACCGGTCAAACGACGTCGAATTGGCCTGAAATTGGACGAAAACAACGGGTGAGTGAATTTTGAAGTGTTTGGGTAGACGGCACACCAATCAGAGGAGTCTTGTGCTTGCGGTGACCGAGAACGCACTTCTGGTGCCATAAAAGGCCAAAACGGGCCTCTAACGGTCAAATTCAGAGCGTACGACATCGGATTGACCTGAAATCATAAGGAGAACAATATAATTATTATTATTGACATGTAAAAGGAGACAGAACGTCAATCGGACGTGCGGTTTGCGCGCAACGGCTCAATATGCGCTTTTTAAGTGTTGAGCGCGCTTCCGAAACGCGCGTGGGGTGGTCCAAACCGGCCGAACGACGTCGGATTGGCCTAAAATCGGACGAAAACAGTGGGTGAGTGAATTTTGAAGTGTTCAAGCACACAGAATTCCAATTAGAGGTGTAGTCTGCCCGCGCTGATCGAGAATGCACTTCAGGTGCCATAAAAGGCCAAAACGGGCCTCCAACGGTCAAATTCACAGCATACGACATCGGATTGACCTGAAATCACAGGGTAAAAATGTAATTATTATTCTTGACGTGTACGAGGAGACGGAAAATCAATCGGACGTGTGGTTTACGCGCAACAGCTCAATATGCGCTTTTTAAGTGTTGGACGTGCTTCTGAAAGTCGCGTGGGGTGGTCCAAACCGGCCGAACGACGTCGGATTAGCCTGAAATCGGATGAAAACAATGGTTGAGTGAATTGTGAAGTGGTCGGGTAGACAGAACACCAATCGGAGGTGTCGTGTGCCCACGCTGATCGAGAACGCACTTCAGGTGCCGCAAACGGCCAAAACGGGCCTCCAACGGTCAAAGTCAGAGTGTACGACATCGAATTGACTTGAAATCACAGGGGAACAATGTAATTATTATTCTTGATGTGTACAATGAGACGGAATGTCAATCGGATGTTCGGTTAGTGCGCAACGGCTCAATATGCGCTTTTTAAGTGTCAGGCACGCTTCCGAAACGCAAGTGGGGTGGTCCAAACCGGCCGAACGACGTCGAATTGGCCTAAAATCGGATGAAAACAACGGTTGAGTGAATTTTGAAGTGTTTGGGCAGACGGCACGCCAATCGTAGGTGTTGTGTGCCCGCGCTGACCGAGAACGCACTTCTGGTGCCATAAAAGGCCAAAATGGGCCTCTAACGGTCAAATTCAGAGCGTACGACATCGGATTGACCTTAAATCACAGGGGGGACAATGTAATTATTATTATTGACGTGTACAAGGATACATCACATCAATTGGACGTGCGATTTGTGCGCAACAGCTCAATATGTGCTTTTTAAGTGTTGGGTGCGCTTTTGAAACGCGCGTGGGGTGGTCCAAACTGGTCAAACAACGTCGGATTGGCCTGAAATCGGACTACAACAACGGGTGAGTGAATTGTGAAGTGGACGGGTAGACGGAACGCCAATCGGAGGTGTTGTGTGCCCGCGCTGACCGAGAACGCACTTCTAGTGCCATAAAAGGCCAAAACGGGCCTCTAACTGTCAAATTCAAAGTGTACGACATCGGATTGATCTGAAATCACAAAGGGAATAATGTAATTATTATTCTTGACATGTACGAGGAGACGGCACGTCAGTCGGACGTGCGGTTTGCGCGCAACGGCTCCATATGCGCTTTTTAAGTGTTGGGCGCGCTTCTAAAACACGCATGGGGTGGTCCAAACCGGCCGAACGACGTCGGATTGGCCTGAAATCAGACGACAACAGTGGGTGAGTGAATTTTGAAGTGTCCAGGCAGACGGCACACCAATCGGGGGTGCCATGTGCCCGTACTGACTGAGAACGCACTTCTGGTGCCATAGAAGGCCAAAACGGGCCTCTAACGATAAAATTCAGAGCGTACGACATCGGATTGACCTGAAATCATAGGGGGAACAATGTAATTATTATTATTGACGTGTACGAGGATACTGAACATCAATCAGACGTGCGGTTTGCGCGCAACGGCTCAATATGCGCTTTTTAAGTGTTGGGTGCGCTTCCGAAATGAGCGTGGGGTGGCCAAACCGGCCGAACGACGTTGGATTGGCCTGAAATCGGACGACAACAATAGGTGAGTGAATTGTGAATTGTTTGGGTAGACGGAACGCCAATCGGAGGTGTCGTGTGCCCGTGGTGACTGAGAACACACTTCTGGTGCCATAAACGGGCAAAACGGGCCTCTAACCGTCAAAGTCAGAGCGTACGACATCCGATTGACCTGAAATCACAGGGGAACAATTTAATTATTATTCTTAACGTGTAAGAGGAGACGACACATCAATCATACGTGCGGTTTGCACGCAACGGCTCAATATGCACTTTTTAAGTGTTGGGCGCGCTTCCGAAACGCGCGTGGGGTGGTCCAAACCAGCCGAACGACGTCGGATTGGCGTGAAATCGGACGAAAACAACGGGTGAGTAAATTTTGAAGTGGTCAGGTAGATGTCACACTAATCAGAGGTGTCGTGTGCCCGTGCTGACCGAGAACGCACTTCTGGTGCCATAAAAGGCCAAAACGGGCCTCTAACAGTCAAATTCAGAGTGTACGACATCGGATTGACCTGAAATCATAGGTGGAACAATGTAATTATTATTCTTGATGTGTACTAGGAGAAGGAATTTCAATTGGATGTGCGTTTTGCACGCAGCGGCTCAATATGTGCTTTTTAAGTGTTGGGCGCGCTTTCGAAACGCGCGTGGGGTGATCCAAACCGGCCGAACGACGTCCAATTGGCCTGAAATCGGACGACAAAAAATGGGTGAGTGAATTGTGAAGTTTTCGGGCATACAGAACGCCAATCAGAGGTGTTCGTGTGCCCGTGCTGACCGAGAACGCATTTCTGGTGCCATAAAAGGCCAAAACGGGCCTCTAACGGTCAAATTCAGAGCGTACGACATTGGATTGACCTGAAATCATAAGGGGAACAATGTGATTATTATTATTGACATGTACGAGGAGACGTCACATCAATCGGACGTGCGGTTTGCGCGCAACGGCTCAATATGCGCTTTTTAAGTGTTGGGCGCGCTTCCAAAACGCGCGTGGGGTGGTCCAAACCAGCCGAACGACATCGGATTGACCTGAAATCGGACGAAAACAACGATTGAGTGAATTTTGAAGTGTTCGAGCAGACGGCATGCCAATCGGAGGTGTCGTGTGCGAGCACTGACCGAGAACGCACTTCAGGTGCCATAAAAGGCCAAAACGGGCCTCTAACGGTCAAATTCAGAGCGCACGACATTGGATTGACCTGAAATCACAATGGAAACAGTTTAATTATTATTCTTGACGTGTACAAGGATACGACACGTCAATCGGACGTGCGGTTTGCGCGCAACGACTCAATATGCGTTTTTTAAGTGTTTGGCGTGCTTCCGAAACGCGCGTGGGGTGGTCCAAACCGGCCGAACGACGTCGGATTGGCCTGAAATCAGACAAAAAAAATAGGTGAGTGAATTTTGAAGTGTTCGGATAGACGGCACGCCAATCGGAGCTGCCATGTGCCTGTGCTGACCGAGAACGCACTTCAGGTGCCATAAAAGGCCAAAACGGGCCTCCAACGGTCAAATTCACAGCGTACGACATCAGATTGACCTGAAATCTGAGGGGGAACAATGTAATTATTATTATTGATGTGTAAGAAGAGACGACACATCAATCAAACGTGTGGTTTGCGCGTAACGGCTCAATATGCACTTTTTAAGTGTTGGGCGCTCTTCCGAAACGCGCGTGGGGTGGTTCAAACCAGCCGAACGACGTCGTATTGGCCTGAAATCAGACAACAACAATGGTTGAGTGAATTGTGAAGTGGTCGGGCAGACGTTACGCCAATCGGAGGTGTCGTGTGCCCGCGGTGACCGAGAACGCACTTCTGGTGCCATAAACGGCCAAAACGGGCCTCTAACGGTCAAAGTCATAGAGTACGACATCGGATTGACCTGAAATCTCAGGGGAAAAATATAATTATTATTCTTGACGTGTACGAGGAGACGGCATGTCAATCAGACGTATGGTTTGCGCGCAACGGCTCAATATGTGCTTTTTAAGTGTTGGGCACGCTTCCAAAACGCGCGTGGGGTGGTCCAAACCGGCCGAATGACGTTGGATTAGCCTAAAATTAGATAAAAACAACAAGTGAGTGAATTGTGAAGTGGTTGGGCAGACGGTACGCCAATCAGAGGTGTCGTGTGCGCGCGCTGACCGAGAATGCACTTCAGGTGCCATAAAAGGCCAAAACGGGCCTCTAACGGTCAAATTCAGAGCGTACGACATCGGATTGACCTGAAATCACAGGGTAAACAATTTAATTATTATTTTTGACGTGTAAGAGGATATGACACATCAATTGGGCGTGCGGTTTGCGCGTATCGGCTCTATATGTGCTTTTTAAGTGTTGGGCGCGCTTCCAAAACGCGTGTGGGGTGGTCCAAACTGGCCGAACGACGTTGGATTGGCCTGAAATCGGACGACAACAACGGGTGAGTGAATTTTGAAGTGGTCGGGCAGACGGCATGCCAATCGGATGTGTCGTTTGCCCGCGGTGACCGAGAACGCACTTCTGGTGCCATAAACGGTCAAAACGGGCCTCTAATGGTCAAATTCAGAGCGTACGACATCGGATTGACCTGGAATCACAGGGAAACAATGTAATTAGAACCATATAATTAACGATTTTAAATTTTTAAAATGATAATCAAAATTATGAATATATTTTGAAAATCGTATACTTTCGATCTGTTATAGTAAGTTTGAATTGAAATATGTTAATTTGTTTCAATTATTTGTTTATAGGTTTTATTTGGTACTAATTTTATTATTAAATTTTGATATGTATTTATATTTGATGAGGGTTGAGGAACATGGAATATGATGATGATATTTAGGTGGTATTCATAGTATTTTTGATATTTTTTTTAAAAAAAATTAAAAGCTATAGCGGTCGCCATTTGGCTGCCGCTATAGGCATGACCAACAACGGTCACCATTTGGAGGCCGATGTAGCCTGTGTTCGGGTCACCTAAAGCGGCCGCTAAACGGCGGCCGTTGTTGGTCATACCTGCTGGCCTTCAGCGTCCGCCAAATGGCGGTCGCTGATAGCAACAACGACGGACCAAAAGCGGCCACCATTTGGTAGACTCTAGGCAACCACTATAGACCTTTAGCGACGGCTTTTGGCGACCGCTAAAAGTCATGTTTGTACTAGTGATAAGGATCATAAATTCCTAGTGTCTTTGGTATACTGGGTTCATAATACATAAAAGGAAACATGAGAAATCAAAATAATGTTAGCTCATGAAAATGTTTTGTGGCAACTCTATGCCACACATGATATATATACAAACTGATTATTACCATATTTGTCCAACATATCAATAATACAACTAATCACTGTTTGATGATGAACACAGATCGTCACCCTCTCCACCTCCATCTCTACTTCCTACCGCGACCTATAAGAACATTATATTGAAAATTAAATATTGTTGTATATTTATATTTAAACTTAAAACCAATAAATGTTTGCAAACTAAATGATTTTGAATTTTTGTGATTTATCTACTCACCACTAGTCGATGCAATACTACCGGGGGAAGATTAGGTCGTCTTCTGGTATAAATCAATCAACGCATTCTGTAAAGTAGATATCTACCTCCAATCATCATACCAAATAGGAATGGAAACTGGCTCTGTGGCCAGCTGACCTATAATCTGTTCAAGTAATCCTGCGGTGTCATCCGTAGGGACCCCATATGAATCAAATGGGAAAACTATCTTCTCTTTGGTTAGATTCTATATATTATAATGCTTCCTTCTTGGCATTCATATCATTTAATCAAATAAAATTAATTTCAGAACATATATTTCAAAAAAATAAGCAAAAAAAAATTAAAAATGATAACATATGAACAGTACTAAAAAAACAAAATATACATAACAATGATAATGAATGACTGCACAAATGAAATAAGTGGTTACTAAATGAATTAATAACTGTACATACAATCATTTTCCCCTTCAATCATGTCGGTTTCCTACTCCATTACTTAATCCACTTCATCCATCCTTGCTAGACTAATATTTTCAATATCATGATGGACAAATAAGTCCACTTCTTAATATTGATGAGATTCAATGTCAGAGGTCAAATCTTCCACTTCATCACCCATATCATACAAATCTCTTTTTTTTACGTGATAAACTACACTCCACCCTTCATCCACAACATCATTCACATAATATACCATTTTCTATTGCGATGATAAGATGTACAGATCATGCAGTTTACAATCACCAACATCCATCAAGTGAGAGAATTTCACAGAAGTAAATTGAAAGGGATCTCTTTTAACACCTCTGATAATATCAACCCAATTTCATTTGAATAAAATAACTAAAAAATACTCGTGGTAGTTTAATTCAATAATATCAGTCAGTTTTCCATAATGTCCCACTTCAAAAAATGTAAATATACCACTATTCTATGTTTTCAAACCCTCTTCTCGATCGATTGTACGAAATCTAAAGTCATTCACATTGTAAGTGTCGAACTTTCTAACTTGTTTTAAAGGATCTCGTGAAAGAACTTCAAATCTTCTAACAACTCTTCTCGAGTATTAGTATTCATGATCTAAAAAAATATACATTATTAGATTTAAAAAATATATGTGTCAACCTAATATCCATATTTATTAAAATATTTATAAACTTACACATCGTGTAAACCATTCTATAAGCTCTTTATTAATAGGTTTCATTATATCCTTCTTATTTTGTGTTCGGAATCTCATTCGTCTCTTTGTTTGTATCCTCAACTCTTTAATAAATGGATCTACAATTTCACTATTCAACAACACATATCTATGTGCCTGTAATAATTCCATTTCTGTTAGTGTAACATTTGAGGTCCTCTCAACTGATCAGCCAATAATATGAAATATTTTTTATTTCTCATGTATTTGAGATTGAGTCGATGTGTCGTCAACATGTCCAACTTGATTAAATATTGTCTCAATATCATCCAAGTATCTAGAAAAAAAGCTAAGACACTCCTCTGCCAAATAGCCTTCAGCAATAGAGCCTTCTGGTTGAGCTTTATTTCTCACGTATGATTTCAAATGCCCAAGATATCTGTGAAATAAAATAAACAAACGTAATTATGCATTTAATTAAGTTCCAAGAATTGTTTACTTAACTAAAAAACATATAAATAAAGTACCTCTCAATTGGATATATCCATTGATAATGTACGGGGCCTCTTAATTTAGCTTCCTCAACCAAATTCATAGTTAAATTCATCATGATAGTAAAAAACCGATGGAGGAAATATCATATCCATTACACAAAGTGTCAATAAAAACCTCTCCTAAAGGTTTTCAAGCTCAAATGGATGTAGATATTTCTCACATATTTCTCTGAAAATGTGAAGAATTGGAGTACAATAACAATAACTTTTTCAAGTAATAATGTACGCAATGCCAATGGTAGTAATTGCTGTAAAAAAATATGTGAATTGTGACTTTTAAATCCATATAACCTATGATTTTTTAAGTCAACACACCTCAATATGTTATTTGAATACCCATCAGATACCTTCGCATGATTTAAAATTCAAAGTAATGTATCTTTATCCCTATTTTTCATTGCAAAAATTGTCAGAGAATACTTTTCATTATCATCTGGCCAGAGATCATGTTTTATGTTCATTACTTGTAAGTCTCTCTGAGAATTGAGACGATCCTTTGACTTTCCATGCTCATTAAGCAATGTGAAGATCAAATTGTCACATAAATTCTTCTCAATATGCATCACATCAATATTATGCCGAAAAAAATTAAATTCCCAATATGGAAGTTTGAAGAATATACTTTTTTTATTCCATTGTTGTGTTCCAATTTCACTTGACGATGCACTTCAAACTCATTTCCCACTATCATTCAAATGATGAACCTTCCCAAATTTTATTTCAACATTTCTAAGTTGTGCTAATATTTCAGAACCAGTTAACAACTTTGGAGGTGGTCTGTGATCAATGAAACCGTTAAATTTTGATATGTTCAGCCGAAATCTATGAGATGCATCGAAAAAATATTCACTGGCACAAGAAGCACCATTTTCTACTATGAGGTAGCCATTTGGGATCAAAATCAAAGTTGAGAATAGGAAAATTAAAACCCATGTAAGTGTTCTAACCAGATAAATTCCCAAGTCCAGGTAAGTCACTAATGGTCCACATTAAAGCAGCATGCATTTTGAACATTGTTTTAGAAGAAACATCATATGTCCCAATATCGTTGCTCCATAACTTCTATAATTATTTAATTAAAGGCTGTAAGTATACATCAATATCATTTCTAGGCATTTTCTTTCCAAAAATAATCATTGAAATGATAAAATATGTTTGTTTCATACACATCCATAGAGGTAGATTGTAAGGGATCAAAACAACTGGTCAAATACTATAATTGGTACTCAAAGTCCCAAATGGGTTGAATCCATCGGTAGTCAATTCTAATCGAACATTCTTAGGATCAGTTGAGAAATATGAATGTAATTAATCAAATGTCTTTCATGATTGTGAATCTCATGGATGTCGCATTAACCCATAATTGTTATTATCTACAAAATGTTACTTCATGTGTTCGGCGGTTTTCGATGACATGGATAATCTTTGCAATCAAGGATTTAAAGGAAAGTAATGCAAAACCTTTGTAGGTGTGTTACTTTTCTTCTTCTTCATGGTAGTATGTTGATTCAGACTTCCAACGTCACCCATTGACTTCCATTTAGAAGAAGGACATTTTTTAAAATCCTATCTAATTGAATCCTCTCACCAATAAAGCATACAATCATTAGGACACGCATGTATTTTTGTATAATTTAGACCAAGCCTGTTAACAACTTTTTTCGTATCATAAAAATACTTGGGGATATTTGCTTTATAAAATGCATCATGTAATAATTCCAATATCATGGATATTTCCTTATTTGTAATTCCACATAGACATTTGATATGGTACAACTTCAGCAGAAAAGAAAGTTTTGGATATTTCAAACATCCACTATACAACTCTTGATTTCCATCATCAACTAAACCATGAAACATATTTTTCTTAGTGAATTTTTCTCTTACATTATTCTCCACATAATCAAGAGGAGGATCTAATGACATGTTACAATCTTGATCTGGTTGTCCTACAATCTCAAAAACATCACTTGTCACGTTGCTATTTGTAGCACCCTCATTTGGTTGTTTTGATATGTTTTGATGTTGATGGCGGGGTCTTGCAATACTGAATGCATCATTTATAAGGTTTTTCATTTCATTTTCTATTGTAGACGAAATTGGGAGCTCATTTTGTGGATTAACATCAGTTCTCAACCTTTCTGTAATGTTCGATTCTCCATGCCAAATCCAACACAAATATTGAGCAAGGAATTGCTTCAATATTAAACGTTCACAAACTTCATCTCTCTTCAACCATTAGGACATGGACATTTTATTCTCCCTTCAACGGATCGATTGGAAATTAAAAAATCTAAAAACTCCTCCAAACCCTTAGCACACTAAGGTGTGTTCCTCGGTAATGTGATCCAGCTTTTATCCATGTATATCACAATGTGCCTACACAATATTAAAAAAAATAAAACACATAACTATTACTAAATAGGGAAAGAGATTTATATATACTAGTTGAAAAAATATATAAATATGTTAAATAAGATTTTCTTATATAAATACATATGGTAAATAATGAACCCACCCACTAGAAAACCAAAGCATGCAAATTAAAAAGATCCACAAAAGAATAGAGAGATAATAAAAAACAAACCATGCTATAACAAATGAACTATATACTACATGTCAGGAAATGAATACATCAGTAGCAGATCATATACATCATAAACCAAAATTCCAAAAGAAAAAACTAGGAAAAACCTTGAAAATGGTCCCAAGTCCAATCCTAGTCCCAAAATCCCATATTTTTTCCTAGTAATCCAATCATAAAGCATTGAGCCTTGCCCAAACCCAAGCCTATAATCAAGTAGCATCAACGTGGGTATCAAGTTCCATGGTATACTAAGAAAGGTGTGACTATAATTAAATAGGCCACCACCAATGATATTCCTAAATATACCTAGACTATAATAATGTACATGTAGAAGTGGTACAAATAAAAAAATTAATAATTTAATTAAAAGGCAGTAAATAACCACTAATGCTTAGGCTCTACGATGACACCTGAGTCTCGTATCTACCACTATCGATCCTTAGGCATGTGACCCTGATCGACCATACCTGATTCAGCCAATATTGGGGTGTCTATGAGCACATCACATGGATTGTGCCAACCATGGTATCATATCCACCCTTATGGGTATTTTCTTTAGTATCTCAAGACTGTCTATGAGGGAATTTTCATGTAGTAACTAAACATTTCCTACAAGGGAATTTTCTTTTAGTAACTCAACACCACCTATGAGGGTGTCTTCTTATAGTAACTCAATACCATCTATGATATCATTTTATTGTAATAACTCAACACTTCTTAGTAGGGTGTTTGCATTTTTAGAATCAAGACTACCTGATGAGAATTTTCTAAAAAAATACACATAACAATATCATTTCATAAGAGAAATTCTGATCTACCCCTTTAATATCCTTTTACAATATTGATCCCATTTCACATTTTTAACATTTACTAATTCACTTTAAAATTTCATTTAAATTTACAATATATCCATTCACATCATAACATCTATCTCCGACTTCATAAACCAAGGTTTACTAATTTTCTATGTCTACATAAAATCATAATCTCACCATTTAATTTTATAATACCCTGTTGATCATAATTCATAATTTTATAGTTTAACACTTATCAATTTATTAGGCCCAACACAAGGGTCGCATCCTAATCTTAGGATTCTCCTTAGATTCATCTTTTATTTCATAAAGATTTATAATGCTTTCAATTCCATTTACAACATCGATGATTGTGAAATTTCATTTCATAACCATTGATTTATATCACAATTTATTTTTAAACCCCATAAACATAGTGAGTAATATAATGATACCAATCCAAAACAAGGTCAAGGTTTCAACTATAGTTATCCCTTTAATATTATTCACTTTCTTTTTATAAAACATGGCTTACCATTTTATTGTCCAATTCCAGGTTCAATTCATTATTATGGCATTCTATTGGGAATTTCCTTTTTCTATGGTTCAAGTTATGTGAAAGGGGGTGTTTAACTAACAAAAATGGCAATTAAAACTCTAAATGTAAACTAGGTCGATACATGGATAGGCCGGTATGACCACAAATGCATTACTCAAAAAAATGTCAAACTATGGGTTAATTTTAAGGACCACCTGCCTTAGCCTCATGAACTTCCACTCATATAATATCAGCCTTTGGTTAAAGCTATAATAGGAAGAAAAAAAGTGGTAAAAAGGCTTGGAAATAGAGAATACTATACATAAACGAAAATAGCTCACTTAACAGTGAGATAAGCGAATAAGGGAAGGAGATAGAGTTGTAGATTTACCTTAGGCTCACCAACACCTCAGATGAAATTCGATTCAGAAAAGGGGTGAGTAAGATCTCACCATGGAAGAGAGGGAGGAGTGGAGGGTTAATCATGAGGGGCTACTGGCCAAAAATACGAGGAAAATGGGGGGTATTGGATTATAAAATCACTAGTACTCGCTCGTGCATTTGCACGACACTATAAAATAAATGCTGATTTCAATAAGAAAATATTATATTGCAATGATAATAATGAACATTAATATTGAATTTATTTATGTCACAAATAATTGGTAAATATTATTGGAATATTTGTGGAGAAACTATTATGACACAATCAATATAGTAACCACCATTAAACTGATTCATTTGTTTAAAGTTTACAACATACATGTACTATGGGCGACAATAGTGAAAGCGAAAGGATGGGGGACATTACATAATAGATTGTCATATGATTCAGAAAAATAATTGAATAAACAAATAAATCCAAGTTACACAACAGAATGGAAAAAATTCGCCAACACCACCGGTACACCCTTCATCTCGTGAGACTTGAAGTTGAACAGTAACAAAAATGTCTATTTGGAAACCATCTCTTTGGGTCCCAAATATCGTCAAAAACTGGGTGGATCAATGCCTCCAAATCTGTACATCGAATATTGGGAGTATTACAACAATCATGACACCATTACATGCATCGATAATGTCTATCATGGACATATTATAATAGAACTAATGGAAAACAATAAAAAATGTTGTTAATGAGTAGAACCAATCAAAAACAATGTGTGGAAGGATTTAGAGAGCTAGAATACATATTATGTAAAGAAAATGTAACAAATAACCTTGAGTTTTAATTATGATATTGATAAAAGTTAAAAGGGATATATTTTCAAAGATGAATATATAATATGCATGTGCCGGATATGAAATATTCATGTGCAAATATATAGTATACAGAATAGGAATAACCAAAATATACTCTATCAATTAGGAATATTCATATAATAATGGATTTTTAAAATGAATAAAAAAATGAAGAAAAATGGGAAGAGAAGACAACACACCTTCTGTGGAGATTTGTGGAAGAAGGTAGAATAAAAATTCCACAAAGGTTAATTAAACACCAAAAATAGCATAAGAATGCCACAAAGGTTAATTAACCACCCTTGAAGATGCCTTGTCCAGTGCCTCATAATCCTTCCAATTAACCTAAGAATAAATCAAACAATGTGATCTAATATCAACGGATCCTGTTAATATTATCCAGGAACTCTCTGCATAGAAGAAATAAGATGTTTCGATATATGTTCTATGGATATTATACACACACAAAAATAACAGGATCTAAGTATTTTGAATTATTATATAATTCAAGTCTTGGGTTAAAGAAATCACCATCAACTTAAAGGAATAAAGGTAGCGTTAATAACTAAAAGTTGAGCATATTTTAATATCGTGTTTCATGTGAATACCTTTACCAAAAATATGTATACAATATCCATTATAGGGATCAACATTCAGGAGCATGGTAGATGATGTTAGGTTTCTCGGGCCTGCAGCGGAAGCCGGTGGGCCAGGGATTTTAAATTTTTCGTCGGCGTAACGACGGTACTTGTTGTCACCGATGATCCGAGCCCCGGAGAGGTCCGAGGATCTCGTGTAGATTGTTAAGAGCACAAAAATAAAATGAAAACATACCCATTGCATATCCGAAGCCGTTATCGACTGCTACTTGTCGACGGTGATCATTGCACGAAGGATCCATAGCAGGATCCCTCTAAATCATCCACACGCGCCTCAAAAATCTACGGGAACGCTGATAGTCGAACTCTGGGTGCTAGCGCGGTGATTCAATGATATCTTCGACGTCCCGATGATCACCGCATCGTCGATCTTGCAATGCATGAGGAGAAACTTGATCTGAGCTCTTGGATCGAGTGTTTCTCTCTCTAATAAGTGGGAGGAGAGAGAGGTTCTCAACTCTCATTCCATGCAAATGAGTGAATAGTTAATTGCACACCAAATAGAGAGAGCCTCCTCTCTTATTTATAGAGATGTTGATAAATACTTGGTAGGGTTCCTTGGCCCCCGTTAATATCAACGTTCTCTAAATAAATAATTTTGACGAACTTAACTGCGCCAATATTATTTATTATTTTATCACATACTTGTAATATATCTCAAATATATTACATGATAAAATCCGATCCATTTAACTCAACTCGTTGTCCCGCTTAATATTAAAAGAACCTTGAATATTAAAATAATATTCGTTCGATTAATATTTTCTCGTATTTACTAAGCTCGTAAATACATTAAATAGATTCAATCCCAAATATTCGTAACTTGAATATTAATGAATTTATTTAATTCATTTGGTGATCGACAACTTGGACAACGCTCAGACCCCGTGGTGGGGCCCACTATGTTCATATTCCTATTTTCACTGAATAGGTGCGGATTCTTGGATACGCTATTGTGTGTGACCCTCTAGGCCCTTATCTCGATAGCAGTGAATAAAATTCACAAACCAAGAGTGGGATCTAGCAACCCATCATGGCCCCTAAAGAGATAAGGATAGTCATAGCAACGACTACCATCCTACGAACACTGACTGTGTACTATAGTCTTTTTGTCATTGAATATCTCATAAAGTAGGACACACTCTTGTGGAATCATCCTTATATTTCTTTATTATTTGTTGATCTATCCAGATGGATTCGCCTTTCTACTGCTTTGGCCAAAGACTTATGAAGGTGGCACCATCCTGATCAACCGGGCCTGAGATACATAACTTCCTAAACATGGAAGCGACAAATCTTTTCTTGACCATTCAACCAACGTCATACCACTAATGATGCACCCGACACAAACTACCTCGCCATGACATTACTGTCATGGTTTTCGCCTTGCATCAAAGTACGTAATTAAATGATATACATTGGTAATGGTCTCAAGTCAGGAGACCAATACACATGTCCGTAGATAGGAACAACCAATGACACCCAAAACATGTGGTGTTCCTATTGGCGGGTCTATCCTCATGATCTCACCACTAGAGATCACCAAGTGAGAACTTCATGAGAAGAAGTCTCAATGCTTATGATCCCCCATCACCTGATAGTCAGACATCTACTGTGTCTAGCCAGTAAGATGTATCTAGAATATAAAACATATATTTAAGATCAATGTCATTGTCTCTTGAGGTTCTCATTATAGCCTGGGATCTGTTATAACCTCTTGACACGACAATTAACCTTTGGACATTACCATTATTATAGTGGACGCAGAAAAGTCTGCACTATAATGGTAAGATATCATCATGCATATCTAACTGTACACATGATACAGTAATTAAAAATACCACATAGTTGGGTCTAGGGCACCCGCTATTTCAACACTCCCACTTTCACTAGAGCCAACTTGCTAACTGAACTTGTTAGTTACTCACATGATAAATACCATGTTTTTGCTGAGTAATGGCTTTAACTATCGGGCCTGCCACATTTTTGTTGCATGGAATATCTACTATATGTGACCTTATATGCTTGAGTAAAACTTCTCAAGACAGGGTATCCCCGAGTATATTACTTTTGTCCATTGTCATAACTTGACAACTTGGCTAGTAAGAATATCATAATTCTCATTATGATAATACTTTTCTCACTAGGTGCGAATCCAAGAACTGGAACAAATCGTTACAATTTATAACTGCTTCTTAGTTGCCTTAGAAGCTACAATGTACTCAGTATTTGTAGGTATGGATACTACAAGATTTTATGAGCTTGACTCGCTCATCTCCATTGCCTAACTGCGATACCAGATCAAATTGATCTAAGGACTACTAGTAGGTGTCCCACCACAACTAGTATACCTTCCTCTCCATATTCCAGATACATATCATTTGTACTTGCCGAAGTACAAAAAGATAGTTCTGATTGCATCACTTGCAGTGCTCCTGGAAATAATTGATATCTGCCTATAATAAATTATATCCTGGCAGTATCAATTGTTGTACATATTATGGCATATGTGATTGATTCATCGCTAAAGCATATGGTATCAATTCACAACTTTAATCTCTACACATGCTCTGAACATGTTAACCTGTAGAGATTAAGCCATGTGACATAGGCAACAATTCTGAACTTGAATTGTTCCAACTTGTATTTATTCAATACAATGTCACTATATGTATGATTGACTAGGACCAATCAACCTTTGGATCTACCTCAGTGGATCCTGTTCCCTAGAACTTAGGTTGCTACTTGAAGTCAATCATTGGATAATTGCTTTTAACCTGATCTTATCTAACTGTAAGATCAAAATCCGTTTTCCATATGTTGCTGAACATATATCACTTGGAAAACATTGGCGCTCCCACTAACCTTTGGTAGACACAAGGCAAAGATTCGTTTATAATGAATGCTCTAAGATCTTGTTGCTTACTTTAATCTATAATTGGATTTCAGTAACTTGCAACCCTTATTGGCATCATTTGATGTCATCATCTCTTTCTGGTTGCGTCGTATAGACACCTTCCACGAAAGATGATCTTAACATCCAATTAACAATAAAAGGATCTTAGAAGTTTGGCTATGACAAGTATAATTCTAATAGATTTAGGCATACTGACTTGGTATAACCAATCGAGCCTTATTGGTACCATACTTGTACCATCCATGTATCATTTCATTTGAATACCCACCGCAGTATTCAATTTATAAGTCCCTTTGCAATTTGATACATGGAATCTATTATTGAATTTTAGTTGATCTTGTCAATCTTAGCTTGTTTCCATATACTTCTTACTTGTAGGATTTATTATTCTTAATGAATAATATATCACCGACCACGGTGACTAGAAATCCATCACCATGGTTTTATTCTTCCTATGCAGTATGTGTCTCTGGAACATTCCTATTCCACATGTACTTGTGGAACTTGTTCCGTATGCCAACCATTTGTGCATCTCGAGCATTGACTAAGTCTAAGTCAATTCATCTCCCACTATCTCTAATAGAGATGTGCAACCTTGTATAGAAATGTAGTCTAATACTTGACTACATCTTTTCTATCTTAGGGATTTATCCTAAGAAACTATTAGGATAATTAATTTAGACGCACAACGTGTTTAACTTGATGCAAGTTTGTTTAAATCCTAAAAAACGCTTTGCATCTAAACACGTCCTATGACATAATGGATTTTCCATCATACTATGACTCATATGAAATCCATTTGTCATTTTAGTTGGCATATTGGTTATGGGTATACGCTGTTATTTGCAAATCACATTTTGAAATATGATGGAAGTTTCTGCAAGTTGCAACATTGATATAACTTACATCATAACTTTGATGTGTAACATATGCGTTTAGGAATTGCTCCATGCTACATGTTTGTTGATCAATGTTAATATGTAAGACATATCATCGATCCTCCTTATGAAAATCAATACGGTGATGTAGATAAGGTAACATGCGTTTAGGAATTACTCCACGCTACATTATCATGATCGATGATTGCTTGGTCAATATATTCTCCGGCCTACCGATCCGAAGCAACTCATATCTTCTGACCAAACTTATACTTCATTGGTACATTCCTTAATGACTTAAAGGAATCTTATGAAGTATCTTTACCTCTAGCTTTCTTTGGAACAGTTCACACTCTCATGTTGAACTAACCTCGGAAGCTTTGTGGCGTACCTTTATTTCCAAAGGTTTATTTGTCTAAACTAAGGGTGTCAATAATAACATAGGTGTTTAGCTGTGCCGAGCCTAAATACCATATTAGGTATATAGTAGACGTCCGCTTTTAGTTTTACTTGACAAAGAATCACATTGCCACAACTGGGTAAGTCTTACATTTTATATTCATCATGTATTGCCATAGATTCAAATAATAGTGAACTATTTGTTGAGTATGTTACCTCAAACAAAATTCATTCCAAAATATGGAATAATGTCTCATCATGTCCAAATGGGCACATGAGATAAATGTTTTTGGTTATAATCCACAACTTGTTCAATTTGAATCAATCACTTGGCAATTAGAAGTTATGTGTTTCTCCTCGTTGACTTAGGAATCACCCTTTCTCAGCTGCTTGGAGAAGACACTTTACTTTTAGTAATGTTTCTCTACTTACTTGGTTATTGTATTTCAATACATATATGTGAAAATCATATTGTATTTTAATACCCAAGAAGTATTCGAGAAAACAATACCTTTATTTGATTAATATCAACTGAACGAGAAGCGGGTACTTGCTTCTTGTATTTTAGTTTTTAAAATTCCGTGAATTAGTTTCATTATGTGATGCAAATAATCTCCTGTTAAATAACCAACCATTTTTCTTTGAAGGACATGATGAAGGTGCCGTTGGCGTAACTTTCCATAGGCCTTTTCTCCTTGTCATTCAATGTATTTTCCATAAGAATAAAAGATGGCGTTATTTCCAATATTCTTATTACTTGGAAAATATTACCTTAAAGGTAATGAAGCGCTTACTCTATACCATTAGTTTGTAGCATTAAATGAAACTAGAGTAATTGGGTGTAAAATGTATAAGAATGGGATGACATGAAAGATTATGAATCGTCTTTCACTTTACACAATCTGAGTGCAATCATCACATTCAAATCTTGCTTTGCTTTCTCCTCGCTAGGTTCTTAGAGATGAGACTACATGTAACATCATCCATGTCATGATGTAGCGACCACAACTAACATAAGACGTTGATGATAACATTATGATAGAACCATCATATGTTTTATTCATGAGTCTCCTGTAAGCAGTTTTACACCCTCGCTTCTTAAGGTGGCTTAATAGGTTGAGACACAAGCACCTTGAATTTCCATTGTAGTAGTGATGTGCGCAAGTGCCTATACTACATTTAGGAAATTCGTGCTTAGTTTAGACATTAACTTTGTCTAATATTTATCGCAGTTTTATTGTGGTATTTCTTGCCATTATCTACAAATATACTTTAGCAAATTGTACTTTTATATGATTACCTAATCTGACATTACTGATTATTTAATCATTAAATATCTCTCACTAATTTTTTTGAATTATAGGAACCATCTGTACTAGAATCGGAATACTCTTGAGTATTCTAGTGGCAAGGATCCCTGAACCTCTCTCATAGTCTACAAGCTAGGGCTACGCCACTACTCAGAAGGTCCAAGGTAGGCTTTTGGTTGGCCAACCGTATTAGCTCACGGTTCCTTGATCTATTGAGTGAAGTCCTAGCTTTAAAAACCATTTACTGATTTACTCAAAGCTTGCCTCTAAAATTACAACAAACTAGCTAAGGCTATATCTTTGCCGCAATTTTAGTTAAGTCGACCTACCACACAAATAAGAACTCCCTGATAGTAAGAGACACCCTCAGCTAAGGCATGAACCGACACCTCGAACACCCGGTTTTGTTCAAACTTGAATGATGAAAGGCTGTTTGTGACTTAATATTTTCTTTGAGGGTTTTAGGTTTTTCTCTCGACGAATGTAATCCATTTCTATTAAACTTGTTCATCTATGTTGTCGCACTCACAACTGAACTTTAATAGAAATCAAGCGTCACTTCTTTATGCATTTTATTATTTATCATTTTATGTATTTTTCCCGCTGTTCTAAAATGCATAAAATAATAAATAAATGCATAAAGGTAAAACTACTACCCGACTGGCCTTGAGCATCTAAACGACCTAAGCGCATTTTACCTGAGTCGAAGCTTGACTCAAAATGCAGCTTGCCCCTTGTCTTGTATGTTTGCTGGTCTTCTGCAGTGTCGTCTTGTCTTGGCGGGGTCGACGTCACGTCTTGGAGTACCACCTCACCTTGGTGGAATCCACGCGTCGTCTTGCATCGTCGTACACCGCCTCATCTTGGCGGGGTCTACGTCGTTCGCCGTACTCGTCTGAAGTACAAAAGTACTCACGCGCAGGTGAGGGGAACTCGGGTATAATTTTACATCAGGTAAATTGGGCGCGCAAACCCTTATACATTTTAACCGAAAAAGAAAGACGATGCGCAGACCGTCATTTAATTAATTACACACACCGCACGCAGTTTAAAATAATTAATTAAATAAATAATTTAAAAGTAGACATAGATGGGTTGATGCTCAAGACCAGACGACGGGTAATTAAAAATATTGCGCGATAAAAATTAAAATGCAATAATTAAGTACGAGGGATATATAATTAAATTAAATGAATTACTAAATTCAATTAATTTAATTAATTAACGGTTCTTTAATTAATTTAATATCTAAATTAAATTAATTCTACCCGGGTATTAAAAATTATTTCACAGTAATTAATATATTAATTAATTTAATTAATTATATTAATTTATTATATTAATTTATTTAACTTAACCCGAGTCAGGGGTTACCTGCCCGCTAGGAGGACCGGGCGGTGGCTGGGTAAGTTTCGCCAGGGTGCTCCCGGGGAGGAGCCACTGTGTGGTCTACCGCTGCTGGAGGCGACGCCACTCTCGGTAGAGCGCGGGGGCTACGCGTTAGGGAACCGGCTGCGCGGCAGAGTCGTAGGCAGCTGGTTCGAGTTGCTAGCCTTTGGTGTGCCCGAAGTGGCTCTGGACAGGGCGGCCCGAGCGGCGGACAGAAGGAGGGGCGACGGGCCAGTGCCGGGTCGCTGCAGGCTTGCACGCCGACTGGAGCAGATCCATGTGGAGGGGTGCAGCGCCTCTGGCCTGTCCAGAAAGACGGCAGGGGAGACCAGCGCGGGAGGGAGAGAGGCAACAACCCGGCTGGGCGGTTCCCGACGGCCTGCTCCGCAGCGCTGCATGCGCCGCGGCTGGTTCTGCCTGAGCGGGGTCGCCGGTCTCACAGGGGTCGCGTTGGAGCTGGGCACACAGGCGGTCGGCGTCCGGGCTGGGCAGCTGGGGTGCGCAGGTGGCGCGAGCTGGGCAGGCGGAGGCGAGGCGCAGTGCGCGCTGCATGGTGGCCAGCAGGCTGCTGGAAGGAGGGCGACCACTGAGCGGCGCAACAGGGAGGTCCTGCCGAAGGGGTTGAGGCGCCCTAGTTGTGCGCTGCAGGGAGAGGGGCGGCCGGCGAGCCTGCACGGGGTGGCGACCTGGAGGGAGCGGCGCCGGCGGAGGGCCCGGTGGCCTGCTGCATGCCGTGCGGGGAGAGGGCAGGGCTGCCGGCGACCCTGGCTGCACGCTGCTACAGCGCGGCGCTGCATGCGCCGCGCGGGAGACCCTTTTTTTTTTCTTGCTGTTTTGCACTTCCACACGTTGCAAATCTTTTTTTTATTTAAGACTTTCTTTCAAGTCTTATTTGCCCCCTTTAACAAATTCCACACCCCTTTTTTTCTTTGAGTAAGTCTCCTCCACAATATTCCACACAAAAGCTAAAGGCTACCCCATAGTCTTTTAATTAAATGATAATATAATTATTATAATGAAATAATAATTTATTATTATTACATTATTATAATAATAAAATAATTATTATTATAATAATAAAATTATTGTTCAAAAAATATTATTTATAAAATATAATTTCCATAATTAATTTTATTTCTAATGAACCGGTTGAATTTTAATCGGTTCAACAAAATGAAATAAAATTAGAACCCGAGATCAAACCGCGAATTTGATGCAATCTGAAAATTTAAACTGACCATAACTTGGTCATTCGACATCGGATCGCCGCACGGTTTGAACTGTTGGGACCGTCTTTGAACCCTCTACTTAAATATTTATGCAAATTAATTTTTCTAGGCTCAGAAAATTTACGCGGTCCCTTTGATACCACTGTTAGGTTTCCGGGGCCCGCAGCAGAAACCGGTGGGCTGGGGATTTTAAATTTTTCGTCAATGCAACGACGGTACTTGTCGTCGCCGACGATCAGAGCCCCAGAGAGGTCCAAGAATCTCGCGTAGATTGTTAAGAGCACAAAAATAAAACGAAAACATACCCGTTGCATATCTGAAGCCGTTGCCGACCGCTACTTGTCGACGGCGATCGTTGCACGAAGGATCCATAGCAGGATCCCTCTAGATCATCCACACGCGCCTCAAAAATCCACGGGAACGCCGATCGTCGAACTTCGAGTGCTAGCGCGGCGATTCAACGATATCTTCGACGTCCCAACGATCACCACATCGTCGATCTTGCGATGCGTGAGGAGAAACTTGATCCGAGCTCTTGGATCGAGTGCTTATCTCTCTAAGAAGCGGGAGGAGAGAGAGACTCTCAACTCTCACTCCATGCAAATGAATGAATAGTGAATTGCACACCAAATAGAGAGAGCCTCCTCTCTTATTTATAGAGATGTTGATAAATACCTGGTAGGGTTCCCCGGCCCCCGTTAATATCAACGTTCTCTAAATAAATAATTTCGATGAACTTAACTGCGCCAATATTATTTATTATTTTATCACATGCTTGTAATATATCTCAAATATATTACGTGATAAAATCCGAGCCATTTAACTCGACTCGTTGTCCCGCTTAATATTAAACAATCCTTGAATATTAAAATAATATTCGTTCGATTAATATTTTCTCGTATTTACTAAACTCGTAAATACATTAAATAAATTCAATCCCAAATATTCGTAACTTGAATATTAATGAATTTATTCAATCCATTTGGTGATCGACAACTTGGACAACGTTCTGACCCCATGGCGGGGCCCACTATGTCCATATTCTTATTCCACTGAATAGGTGCAGATTCTTGAATACGCTATTGTGTGAGACCCTCTAGGCCCTTATCTCGATAGTAGTGAATAAAATTCACAGACCAAGAGCGAGGTCTAGCAACCCATCATGGCCCCTAAAGAGATAAGAATAGTCATAGCAACGACTATCATCCTACGAACACTGACTGTGTACTATAGTCTCTTTGTCATTGAATATCTCATAAAGCAGGACGCACTCTTGTGTCATCGTCCTTATCTTGCTTTATTATTTGTTGATCTATCTGGATGGATTCGCCTTTCTACTGCTTTGGCCAAAGACTTATGAAGGCGGCACCATCCTGATCAACCAGGCCTGAGATACATAACTTCCTAAACTTGGAAGCGACAAATCCTTTCTTGACCATTCAACCAACGTCATACCACTAATGACGCACCGGACACAAACTACCTCTCCACGACATTACTGCCATGATTTTCGCCTTGCATCAAAGTATGTAATTAAATGATATACATTGGTAATGGTCTCAAGTCAGGAGACCAATACACATGTCAGTAGATAGGAACAACCAATGACACCCAAAACATGTGGTGTTCCTATTGGCGGGTCTGTCCTCATGATCTCACTACTAGAGATCACCAAGTGTGAACTTAATGAGAAGAAGTCTCAATGCTTATGATCCCCCAACACCTGATAGTCAGACATCTACTGTGTCCATCCAGTAAGATGTATCTAGACTATAAAACATATATTTAAGATCAATGTCATTGTATCTCGTGGTTCTCATTATAGCCTGGGATCTGCTATAACCTCTTGACATGACAATTAATCTTTGGACATTACCATTATTATAGTAGACGCAGAAAATTCTGCACTATAATGGTAAGATATCATCACGCATATCTAACTGTACACATGATACAGTAATAAAAAATACTACATAGTTGGGTCTAGGGCACCCACTATTTCAACATATGATAGGTTCTATAATTTTACAATATTCTTGAAATAATTTATTCGACTATATTCACTTGAGATGTATTCAGGATACCCCAATTGAAACTGATTCAATATAGGAACCCCAAATCAAGAAGGATTTTGAAATATCAATGTAGAAACTTGTAGGGATTCATAAAATAAAAGAACATTAATTAAGATTTCTAGAGTAAAAGATGATAAGATCCATACCTGTTTGTACTTATTTTGCTGGTTACCAGGGGGTAAGAATAAGGAAAAGGGAAATGAGTGAGAATGAGACATGATAAGATCCATACATGTTTGTATTTCTTCTCAAGCCCGCCTCTTCCATTTCAAAACCCATTGATACTCTAATGAGGGATCCTTCTTCAAGTATAGGACACTATGTTAAGTTTGTTTCTCAGATAAATTATACAGTACATGGAACTAATTCTACAATGTCTAATGTGGATCTAGGAACTATTACCTGGTCTTATTTTCCAACAGTGGCTCATAAATCAGGAGGATGTCCTGTTGTCGGTTATTGTATCGAGCCTATTTATCATTCTGGTTATTAGGACATGGATATGGTGAAGGATTTATTGTCACTAACCACTGTAGATGTTTTGAATTCAGGAAAAGGGAATACTTTTATATTTCAGGTTCCCAGGCATTACCAAGTCACATGGTTGATAAGGTTTTTGATTCATTGTATTTTGATTTTGGCTTAATTATTCCTGCATTAATGGTTGTTCCTAGTTATGTGGACCTGGGAAACCCTACTACTACTTCCCCAGCTTCTACAACAGTGGTTGTTCCTAGTTATTTGGACTTGGAAAAATCTATTACTAATTCCCCAGCTTCTGCATCAAATGAGCTAATTGGACCTTTTCCATATGACTTGGATAGATGCAAAAAACTGATCTATCGGGATTCAATTGGGGCTTGAACCAGAATTCTAGTTGGGGGACCTGATTCAAGTATCGAGATCATAATAACATACTGTTAAAAATTTCTATAGTTGTTTGTGAATCAAGTGTGTCAAAGAGGAATAATAAATAATAAATTTGTAATGGTTGTTATTGAAAAAATAGATAATCAAAGAGAAATTAATACATGCTTTGGAACCATTTCATGGAGGTATTTATTAGACATAACGATATATTTCAAGAATTCCACACCACATAAGTTGGAAAAGGTGATGTTATTGGGGATGTAAATAGAATGAATATATTCAAAAAAATCATCATCGTTAAAAAAAACTAAAAAAGAGGGCATATTCTGTTGTCATGCATGCATGTATAAGGGGTAAACATACATGTACCTTCTATTTGTAACCTTATTCACTATACATATAACATATCTTCTGAAAAAAGTTGTCATGTTTCATTTAATACAACCTGTGCAATGAATGATGGAAACATATGAGAAATCAACATGTGCAATGAATCTCATTTTTCAACTAATATGATCAACATGTTCAAATATATTTCATCCTCTACTTGTGATGGCTGGTAAGATTGAAGGTTGGTTGAATTTACATAGCCCATTTATTCCACCGATGTGATCAATATCATTTTTCATTGAAAAAAAATAGTAGTGCATCATGAGAAGTAAATTAATCTAAATAAATCAAAAGAAGAGTATAAATAATATTATTGAAAGGAAAATTATAAATTTGTTTTCTATCTTATATAATGGTTTTATTTCATATATGCCATTTTTTCCTCTAAAAAAATAATTAGGGAGTCTTGAAATGAATTTAGAATAAAGGATGATACCTGTATAACCTTGAGATGAGTAGATCTCAAGAAGTTGCATGTAGTTTCAGAATATGGATAAAGTGTTGAAAAGGAATTTGAATTTTATCTATCAAGCCAGTTATACTTTCTTTCTTAATCAGGCTGCAATATCGTCTACCTGGAGATTCAAAACCTCTTCCATAAAAAGAAAACAACTCAACAAATTATTAATTCAGAAGAAAATAAGATGAATATAAATTCAACCATGACGATGTCACTATTGAAACGGAATAGAAAAATGCAAACACGAATCACTATTGAATGACATTTCAGAATTTAGTGTAAAAATTTTGTAATTAACTAAAAAAGAGATGAGCCTTCAGTAAAGAGTAATGTGAATCAAAGTTTTAAAAAAAGAGTACCCTTCAGTGAAACTATTCATCTCTTTGAGGAAACGCACTTAAAGATTCCAACACCTGCAGGAAAACTATATAAAACAATTAAGTAGGATTAAATTATAGAAATAACGCACCTTTAAAACAATAGGAAAATAAACCAAATTGTTACAGTAATGGTATGGAGTGGTGATTGGGACGATAATAACTAACATGTGCACAAAATCCGATCTTAAAAAAGTAGTAATAGTTATACATACACAGAGGATATTGATATGGAATCAATCTAGTGACACTGCCCTCAACAAATAACAAAAAATATGTTGAAACAAAGTATATAATTCATATAATATGTCCTAAATAATAATAATTCTGCTTTTGAAACAACAAATGTCATCATTCCATTAAAATCCATTCATGACAGAGACTTGAAGATGATACTAATAGACGACGACACTTTAATGGCACCAGGTGGCTAAATAAAGAGAAACACGATGTTGTCTTCAACCAATAATGAAAAAAAACATTGAAAGGATAGGAGTCCAAGCCATGAATTCAATATTATGCAGAAATCCACCCCACTTGCCCAAAAATGAAAAGCATGATTAAATCATAAAAAGGTCAAACAAATAATCACTACTAGAAAAATACTCTATACCAACAGTTTGGAACCATTGGTATAGGCCTCCAAACCGTTGGTATAGCCTATACCAACGGTTTGGAGAACCGTGGCCAAGTAAGCCGTGAGGATAGGTCTATACCAACGGTTTTCCCAAAATCGTTAGTATAAACCTATACCAACGGTTTTCAAAACCGTTGGTATAAGTAATATGAAAAATCTATACCAATGGTTCCATAAAATCGTTGGTATATGTATTTCAAAAAAGAAGCATTCGATGGGTTTTGATCCCAGTACCTGCAGTTTATTATTGAACGACCTAACCACTAACCTAACTTGACTTTTGTGAACATAATTTCATAAATATATATATATGTATTATCATAATTATTTTAAATTTTGATTTATTTAATGTTCTCGGTAAGAAGATTCCATAAAAAATACATGTAACTATGCCAACGGTTCTCAAAACCATTGGTATAGGTTCTTTGATTTTGGGCCCTATACCAACGGTTTGGCCAAAACCTTTGGTATAGGGTCACTATAATGAACCTATACCAACGGTTTTGGCCAAACTGTTGGTATAGGTCCAAATTAGTGACCTATACCAACGGTTTGTCCAAAACCGTTGGTATAGGTCCATATAAGTGACCTATACCAACGGTTTTGGCCAAATTGTTGGTATAGGTCATATTTCTAGTAGTGAATCAGGCAGATCAGATGAGCTTACATACTATATAGTCCAGGATTTCCAGGTACCAACTTCAACCAAACTATCAATTTCTCATTCAAAAACATGTTCTTCATCTCCTGATGAACAAAAAAAATCAAAAAATCAAGTATGTATTTACACATAAAACCATAAGTTGGATTTTCATCAATTCAAATGAAAATATATAAATACAATTTTTGAGGGAAGGAAGGGACATAATAAAAAGGAATTTTTTAAAGGGAAAATTACAGCGAAGGATCAAAAGATGAAGTTGGTGACATTGAAGGACTCGGTTATGACACATCAAAAAAATAACCAACCTTCTTCTGATTGGTTTTTTTTTTGAAATGTCATTGTTTTCTAGAAAATTAAAACATGTTTATGTTCAATTGTACTGAATGAAATATATATTGGATTGATAGAATGCTAACTGACAAACCACATAAGTAAACATTTTTTTAATTGAAACGACCAATAGATAAAGCATGCAAGATACATATAGAGAAATTTAGGTAATGTTTAAAAGAAATTACTCTTACTCGTGCTTTATTGTATGATGTGTTGTAAGAGACAGACCACAATTCAAGTACATATGCAGTCAAAATAACCAAAAGTAGTGTATATGTTTCTATTGAATCAGGATAGGTGATATATAACACCAATCTTAGGAATGTTGTTAGAAATTTCATAGAATTGCAAATACACGTGTGTGAAAGAATGAGTTATTACATGTTGATTCACCTTTTTAATATTGTTGAAGAAATAGATAGATGTAATGGTGAAGCAATGTGAACTTGTCACAGGTACAGAAGGCCTCCTCAAAACTATTACTTGATGAGCAACACATTGATGCAAAGAAGATAATTATTAAATATAATGAAAAGCAATCGCGAGCAGGAGGTGGGCGTAACAGCAGAAAAAATGATAGTGTTACCGTATATATAAGGAAAACTAATCAAGAGACGGAGGTGGATTTGCGGTGCTTCAAGGTTAAGACGTTGTAAAAGAATGGTTACCTTTAATACAAATGGCGCAAATGGCGAGATGGTACTTGTAACGCCCCGACCCTAGTTACCCAGAGTCGGTGCATTATTACATTACATTGGCATGATCACAAGAAAGATCAAATCTCGAAATACCGATTGGTTTAGTAGCCTTGGAGACACTAGATATATTCATAAAGTTTTACATTACATCACAAAGTGAAAAACTACTACAACAACATAGTCTCCATATTCCACACTCAAATCCCCACATACTATCCCTGCAGGTCATTCATAACTTACTTCTTCACATCCTGGGAAAAATAAAACATAGAAAAGGGGTGAGCTCAAATGCCCAGTAAGGATAACAATATAGCAGAAACTTTCAAAAATAAGCATAAACATTTAAGGCAATGTATAACTAAAACAAAAGCCTTTTAAACTTGAACTTCAACATAGTATGGCAAAAGTAAAATGAAATAATGCCATTTACTTATTCACATGGATATTCTACTAATCAAATAATCACATGCAATATCAATAACCACTTTCATAATGATGGAATGCATAATGCCAGACTATCATAACCACATAGCCAAGGCATCGTGCCAAGACTACAAATAAGATTTTGTCAAGGCCTTGTGCCAAGACACTAGTTTGTCTTATGAGACCTACCGATGCATCGAGGATCTATAGCGGGCTCTACCCATCACATATTAAGTCCAATGCATTCCCATATGAAAAGGTTTAAACATGACATAAATATTCGTATTAAAACTGGCATATGAAATTTCAATACTTTCATCATAAACTATGAATGGTATAAAAATAGCACATCCACAGTCAAACATATCACAAAACCTTCAATACAATATAGAAGTTTTGTATCATAATAAATCAACTACAAATAAGCATAAAATCCATCAAAGGATGTTGACATGGATGAAATCAAAACTCTTTTTAGAGAAATATCTCTTTCTATTTTTGAAATCATTTAACAGTCGTATATTTATAAAATAAAACATTTTCTTTGAAAATATTCTTATAAGATTTTAAGGGAAGATTCGACGATTTTATAATGGCGGAAAATAGCCGCACCCGCCGTATAAGTTAAAAAAACATTCTTACCTTAATTTTGTCGAAAAGGTTAAAAAGCACCTTGTTTGGAAAACGACGGAAAGATTCCTTTATAAACCTCTTATAAAAAGTCAAAAAAGGGTATAAATGACTTTAAACCATATTCTTTTAAATAGTGAGAATGTTTTGAAATACATTTTTAAGAAACATGGATGTGGATGATAAAGAGATCCCAGTATATTATTACGTATAAACAACCTCAGATAATGAAGAGATTGTGAAATAACCCTTACCTTGTACTTTTCCTTGGTTGGGGTAGGTTAACCTCCTGTATAATATTGAAATAATTGTTATTAAATTATACAAGAATCATATACATTCATATGATATCATATATGATCTTTTAACATTGCTTTGTTAATAATATCTTAGTATTATCGTCGTTTCGGGTGTTAACTTACTCATTTTCTTTTATATGTTTTGTTACATAAGCCATGTTTGTAATGGATAGGTTGTATATTATCCATATCCAGAATGATATCAAGTCCTTAAACATAATTTTTAAATCATAAAATGATAATTATACTTGAATGGATACGATGGATAATGAATCTCATCGCGTTCGTGGAGACGGTAGTCCGTACGTACGCACGAGCGATAATATCATTATTTTGATATTAAAATAATATATAATTGGATGGTATATCATATATACAAAATCATTATCATGTTATATTTATTATTTTCATGAGTTACACATCATTATTATACTCATCCAAATAATAATATATTGAATAACAATTACACCACGACGTGGAGACGGTAAGCCGTACGTACGCACGTATGGTGACATGTTATTCAAAGGGTGAATAGAATACTGAATATGGTTGTACCATATTTATAATAATATCACAGTATATATATGATACTGGAGTTATTATTTGATAATGGTAACAACAAAGGAAGAAGAAGTGGAAGAAGAAAGAAACTTGGAAAAGGGTGGTGAAATCATTACCTCTTCTTCGGGTTCTTCCTTTTGATTTGATCAAAAGGGCTCCTTAGGTTGGTTTTATGATCAAACTAAGGCCTATAGGTTGTAGTGAGGGAAGTTGGGAGAGTATTTGGGCAGAGTTTGGCCGAACAAAAAGGCTTTGAAGGTGTGAAGAAAAGAGAAGGAGGAGTGCCCTTTTATAAGAGGGGTGAGGGGCACCTTTGGAAAAGCTAGAAATATTAGTTTATAATAAATTCATATTCGGTTTCTAATGGCTCCAATGTTGATTATTAAAAGGTTAATGTGGGGATAGGTCTAAAACCATTCAACCAATAGAATTTAGATAGGTTTGGGTACTTATATTAACCTTATCTTTAAGTATTAACTCTAAGTTAATTAGTTTCACTTTTACAATGTCTCTTTGTATTTTTATATTATATGGTTAATAAACTTACCATATACATACAAGAGACCCCCAAGTGGTCCATTAATGAGACACCTATCATGATATAAGTCTCTTGGCCTAACCTTAGATTTTTAGGAATTTAATACCAATTAATAATATAATATTTGTTTTAAAAACTCTTTTATGTCAATTTTGACACTATTCAATAGTTGATTTTTGTGAAACTCATAACAGATTGATTACTTCGAAAAAAGTCAATTAAATCAATATTAATATATCATATTATCCTAGAAAATTAGTTTAATTCATTAAAAGTTTCATATTATATTTATTTGGGTATTTATAATATCAATTATTTTAATTTTTCACTATTATAGTAATTACTGCATCATCATTGTGTCATAAATAAATTAAATTATTTAATGTCTAAAAATTATAAATAAAATATAATTATGTAGTAAATCTTTTTAGCTTTCTAATGAATATTTATAATCTAAAATCCAACATATATAACCCTATGTAAAAATTGTTTTGCTAAAAGATATATGTTTGTGTCATTTTTGTATTCATTTTAACTTAATTAAAATAAAGTGTCTCTATCACCTACAAGTGGCTCCATGAGGTCCCAAAATTGACCCAAAGATGCCCATGGTCGGACATGTATCCACCAATAAGGTTAGGACACGTTTTAGGGTAATTTAGTATTATTATAATATTATTTTTTTTAACCCTTATTTACCGGGTTTACCCTTAACCATGGTAAATAAAATATTTACCGCAGTAATTATTTAAAATGTCTAAAAATAAAAGTTACCTATTTACACAATTTGAACATCCTGATTCCAAATATGGAATCCATTTTTCCAAATTCAAAACACAGAAGTGGCAAAAATTAATTTAAAATTAATTCCCGTTGTTAAAACAAAAAGCGTGTTTTTAAGAGATAATAACTATCAAAAGATTGACACTTGTTTATGTCTGGTTTAGTTGTAAAATTATGTCCAATGACAAACATTGAATTAAATGGTAAAAATATATTCTAAATATACTTTAAAACCATTCAAATTCATAAGTTATCAATATTAATTAGTTTGATTAAAAAAGTTGTTTTTAATTAAAAATTTAGTAATTTTCACTATTCATCAAAATATGAAAGTTATCCGAAAAGTACCAAAATTTCACCCTAGGCTAATTTCGATATTTTGACTCCAAAAATGAAGTCCATTTTGATAGATAGAATTTATAAAATTTCAAAAAGTAGGTATTACTATTCATAACGGCTAGTTTGATTGGTTATGGTGTGTTAGAACTCGGTGTTGCGTACAACACACGCTATCACATTATTCAAAGAGAAGCGTACCGTAAAAGCTTGGGGTGTTACAGCACTGTTTCAGAGGAATGGACTGTTTTCTTTTGAAATAGACGGATGTTGAAGTGAGTCGTTTCGAGTAGAGTCTGAGCTCGGCGTCAGGCTTCAAATGCTTGAACCTCATGAATTTTACCAGTCGATTGTAGAGGAACCTCGCGCTGTAATGAAGGATTGAAGCCGTGAGGTGGATGCAGTCGTTGGATTGCAGGAGTAGAAGTAGGAACGAGATGGGTAACCATAGTGGGAACCCTAGGGATAGGGAGAGAATGAAGTTAGCGTGAGAGGGACAGGAGAGGGGCATCGAAAGGGACGAGAGAGGGGTAGGTAGAGGCCACGGGTGACCGAGGAGGAACAGGCGGCGGCGGAGCAGTCGTAGGCAGAGGAGGGTATGCAAAACGACCAGAACCATAATCACAATGAAGGGAAACAAATCTCGACAGCATGTGAAGCGCGAGTGGGAGGAGAAAGGGTTTCACACGAAGAACCACGTTGAATGGGGTCACCGGGAACCGTAGATCTATTGGAGAGGAAGCGCGAGCGGGAGGAAGGAAGACGTCGAGTGGTGGCTACGGGAACCCTATATCAATTGGAGAGGAAGCGCGGGCGGGAGGAGAAAGCGAGGGGAATGTCGTTGTGAAGATGGATAGAGCGACAGGTCCGGATTTACTGGGAGGGATAACGTGGAAGAGTTTCCGCGTAGAAGCGTGGAGATATGTAGGGAGGGCATGTGGAGAGGTTGGAAACTTAAGATTAGTATAGTTAGTAGATAAGGGGAAATATTAATATTCCGCGTTTTAAGGGTTGCATGGTTTGGATTCATAATTCACCAAATCATGCATCAACCATGTGATAAGAACTGTATTAAACACCCCTCCTCACATGGTTGGTCTACATAATTTACCAACCATGCGCAAAACTAACACTAGTCATTGTGATAAGAATTGTATTTAACTAGATGTTTTAATGATTGAACTATAGATCAATCCATATAAAATACTTGACATGGAATATAACATAGATATCAAGACTAATAACATGAACATATTATCTCTTCTGATGGGAACCGTAACTGTATCATATCATATAATATGATTTTGAATGCAAGTTATACAAGTATACTATAAATTGTATCTATATCAATAATGTTGCAAGTTCATAATCAACATCGTTTCACACCCCATTATAACATATTATTTCATTGAACACACCACTTGAACAAAAACCTATCAAAAAATTTAAACATATGAAATTATGTTACACCACATGTAAAAAAAATTGAAATAATTCAGAAAATACCGACGGTGATGGGCCGTGAGGCACGATGAGGCGCGGTGTGGGGCGGCGAGGCACGGTGAGGGGCGACGAGACGCGTCGAGGACTTCGGGGAGTCGTTGGGGTCGCGGGCTCCTAGGGCTTTGGGGGGTCGCGATGGGCGACGAGGAGCGGTGAGGGGCTTCGGGGGGTCGCCGAGGTCGCGCGGGTCGCGAGGTCCTAGGGTTTCAGGGGGTTGCGGGGGTTGGGGGTGTCGGTGGAGTCAGGGGAGTCGGGGGGAGAAGTGGCGTGGGTGTAAAAAAAACACATTTCACGGCGATTTATTAAGAACTAACGCTAAAGGCTAATAATGTTGTAGTGTAATATGATGTTTTTTTCTCTAATTAATATTATGTTTGATATTATTGTTTTTGTTTTCATGATAAGAAGAGGATGTGTTCATAGAGCGGACAAATAGGTGGTTAATCGGACGATTGACCGAAAACCAGATAAAAAATAATCAAATGGTTATGTTAAAGTTAGTTTATGTTAGTATTTTTTTGGGTTAATAATTGAAAATTTTGGGTTGGTATTGATTATTAATTTTAATAACAAAAATTTGAAAAAACAATAACATTTATATATTTTTTTTATATTTTTATATTTTTATTTAATATTTTAAATGGCCTATAAGATTGATTATAACCATAAAAAGCATTTTTTTTATTTTAAATAATTTATTTTTTAATAAAATTAAAGAATTTATTTATGATATTGAGTATTTGTTCAATGCGGTCATGGTGGCATTTTTTTTGTTTGCTCAACATAGTTATGACAAAATTGATAATGAGAATAAAAAAACAATACAAATGTTTATTGGATTTGGATATTAAAATAATAATCCAAAAACCACATTTTTAACGATATTCAAATTAATTTACAATAAATTATAATAAGAACATTGAATAAATTGATACAAATCAAGTTTGTAAAAGATCAAATCCCACCATTGGAACCCAAATCTCACGTCCAATCAACAAACCATTTTTATATTATCATCAATAGAATATGTAACGAAATCATTTACAAAAATGATATAAATTAAAAAAACAACAACAATATTATTATTTGTTATAAAGAATAGAAAATTATTAGGGACAATGTCAACAAAGGACTAAAACAGACCATTAATTCAACTTAAGAACCTCTCATTTTTTAAACTAAGGTAGAATCTAATTTCATTTAAACATTCGTAGTCTTTTTGGTCCTTTGAAGTTTTTCACCATTTTTGATCCAAACTATCATTAACTACCTGTTTTGATATTGGATCGTCATTTTCTCAAATTATTATTTAAAAAAATCGCATGTATATATAATTAAAAAAACCATATCTGCTTTTATAAATCAATATATATTTTTTTTAAATCGAAAAACCAAAAATATCAAGCTGACAATGCCGGGTTGGGCTATTTTCCGATACAGGGAGGTCTCAAAGGTAATTTCGCCAACGCCACTTCGACAAAACCCTAATTCATACGACCTATATAAATACAGCCATCGCCATTTTGTTTTCGGTGTTCCTTCAATGGAGTATGGGAATCCTTCAGCCCCCACCCATCGGCAGCGCACACTGTTCTTTAAATATGCCTCTGTTGAGTTCCGTTCGGCATCTGCTTTTTTTAGTAACGGATTCTTCTTAATAAATCTACTTATCAGAGGCGGAAATTATTTGCAGCAGTGTTGAGTCGCTTTGCCTTGTCTTCTTAAATCTGGCGCCGCGAATTACAGACTGCAATATTGATTATTTTGGTAGACTTTTTTTTTGAATTTTCTTTTATTTTTCGCTTGAACGTTTACCGTTCGATTTGGACTGCTGTTTGAAAACTTGTTGCTGATATTATGTTTCGGGAGGGGTTTTCCTGTGATGGTTTATCTTTGAGACCGTATTGTCCAAATTTGATTAAAGCTTTAAACATTCGAGTCTGATGTGATGAACTGTGCACTGGGCGCTGAGCGGTTCTTACGGACTGCTGTACTGATCGAAAGTGCAGCCTAGAAAGCTATTTCTGATCTTTTATTTGTTAAAATAGTCAAATTAAGAGTTTCGTTCTGTTAGGTACACTTCAGATTGTTCTGTTTTTACTGATTGGTTGTGATTTAGTTTTTTCTTGGTAAGAGTATTGTTTTATGTTTTTTACATTTGATAGATGCCTAGGTTGAAGGTGGATTGTTAACTAGTCAGAGCATGCCCAAAGGTGTAATCCCCACGAGGTTTGGGGCTACGGCCACCATTGGGAAGATTCTAGTGCTGGCCGAGACAGAATTTTTACGCAAGACTTTGAAAATGTTGCTCGATTCAGTTAAAAACCAAAAAAGCAATAATTATACACTTTATTAAGATGCTCAACTCGCTAAGATCCATCAATGTCACAGAAGTCACAAGTCGTTTGGTGCAGGGAAGAGGGTGACATTGTGACAAACTATTGTGAGGATCTAGATTTAGATTGCAGATTGAGGGTTAACAACTCGATCCTCCAGACTGGTCTCCATGTTCTTGAACGAAGTTTTTTTTTTCAATTTGTTTAATATTTTGATTGGTTCGGTTAGTTATTTAATAAAATATTCATATGAAATAGATATTGGTTTGTAACATATCTTGACTCTTCTCTCACATCCTATGCTAGTGTGTACATCAAGAAATGACATAATAATCCTTTTGATATTATATTCATTTGGAGGTAAGAGTGGGGTTGGATTGTGAGTTGTCCCTTTGTCCTTTGCCCATAAGATGTTGGGGAAGTCTTTCATATCATTGGGTTTCATTTGCTCCATTTATGTGAGTGAAGTAGGGAGCTGTTTGGTTCAATCTTGTCTTGTAATGTTATGTGTTAGAATACCTTTTTTTGGTTATGAGATGATTTTCTCGTGTTGCATGATGGGACTTACTCTTTTTGAGATTTATCACCCGAAGCTGTGGCCACAGCATCAATTCAAATTTCAGATGTGGGAGCGGTCAACAACTTGAGGTGGTGTATTGAAGAGTGTTGAGATCCATTACAGCTTAATGGAATTTGGGATGCCATGTAAACGAGCTATTTCCTGAACAAAAACCGAGAAGGTGTACTATTTATCTAAGAGTGTTGAGCTCCTTTGATTTCGGGAAGTCAGAGATAAAATCTACGGAAATATCACCCCATTAAAGATTTCAGAATTTTAAGTGGTTGTGATAGGCCTACTGACTCCAATGTGGAGTATTTTGAGCACTTATCACAATGAATGACATGGAACTCCTTTGATTTTGGCAAGTCAGAGTTTTGTAATAGCCCTTCTGACTCCAATGGAGTATTTTGAGCGCACTAGAAGACATCAAACTCCTTTGGTTTCGGCAAGTCAGAGATAAAATCTACGGAAATATCACCCCAGAAAAGAGTTAAGAGTTTAAGTGGTTGTAATAGCCCTGCAGACTCCAATGTGAGTATTTTGAGCACTTGAAGATATCACACTGAATAAATTCTATTGTGTCGCCACATGCCAATCTAATAGAAGTTTTGCCAAAAAACTATAGGGTGGGGCACCGTAACAACCTATCCCTCGTTCCGAAGGATCACATTTCAATTCAAAAGGCTGTGAAAAATCTGGTGGAGCCAACGTGATCGTGGTTTCAATTGAAACCGCCCGCACCTTAACCACACCAGTTTGAGAAATCATATGCCAAGGCTTGTCAAGACACCTGAATTACGAGTTGATGTAGTTTCTGGAGGCTTATAAGGAGGTGTTCAATGATCCCATTCCCATTGGGTACATGAGGTGTGGCGTATCATGGAATGTGTAGTGTAGCTGTCTATCCTAAAACTTTGAGCTCTACATGGTGCGCCATGTGCATCCCCTAAAAGTGCGTAATTGTATTTTATATTCTTATCGAAGTGCACATGTCAGCCTGCAAATTGTTCAAAAGAGGAAATAGCTCTTGCTATCTCTTTTTAACTCGCTTTTCTCTTGTCATATGATATTTATGAAGCTCTTTGTCATGAGCTGGATTTGAACCAACATGTTTCGATTGATTTGATTTTTGGTGCTCTGGTTGGTGAGCCACTAAAGAGGAGTTATTCAAACTGATCTATGTACGTAGTGTATGAAAGTTGAGCGGTGAGTTCTTCAGACAAATTTTGCCTATGAAGCCCACTAGATCGTGTCTGTAATTCCTCTTTGAAAATTGGCCAAGTCATGGTAGAATGTGCCTTCTCCAATACAATAGACCAATTGCTTTGGCAATTCCTGTGCCTGTCCCAAGAGTAGAATGCGCCTCCAATATAACAAACCAATTGCTTTGGCGTTCCCTGTGTCCCATGAACGACAACCCTCTCCTGTGCCTTATCTCTTTGCACCTTCCCATGACATTCGTTTCTCATGTTGGGTTGTCTTTGTGCAATGATTTTTTTCATGTGCCTACATATGTTTCCGGCGCCTACAACGCCACCTTTGAGAAATTTGAGATTCTTGGGAATTTGTTTGAAGTTATGCACCTCTCCTCTATCTAGATTTTCTCATCCTGTTGCACTCTTGATTTCTTTGTGTTATTCTTGCATGCTTTAGTGGTGTTCTCACCTAGGAACATGATGCTTTGCTCTTTTTGTTGAGGCCTGCAGTCCTTATTGTTCACACCTGTATGTCGATGTGGCTACTCCTAGGCAGCACCTCCAGCTTCCCCTTCTCCCGACGTTGCTTGTCACGTGACACCTCTTCTTGCGCACCCTTTCTGTTGTCTCACCACATAATAGATGCACTCCAGCTGTTCCTACTAAACATTTGATTTGTGTTTTGCTGTGGGATTTGACACATGCTTCTTGATTCCTATTCGTCTGGATTCAGTGACTCATGTTCCTTGCAACTCTTTTAATCTCCTCTCCATTAGTAAAATTATAATGGACTTTGTATTGTTATTTTTACATCTTCTAGTGTTGTTTTTGACGATTAGTTGATGAATTGAGAACTTGTTTCAGATCGTCCTAGTGATGCGTTGTACATATTCAATACCCCACCATGATCATCTATCGGGACTCATGCTTTCAATTATATTTTTGTCCTGATCATCCACCATTTTCAGTCTTACATGAGATTTGTCTCCATTTCAGTCTACACCTTTCCATCATTTGTGAATTGTAAGTTTGATAAATATCATCGGGTGACTTGTTTCTCATTTAATGGTGTATGCAGCTAATCCTTTTAATTTAGTTCATTCTGATGTGAGGTGTTCCTACAGGGTTTCCAGTTAGTACTATTATTATGTATCCTTTATTGATGGCTTATTTCGGATGATATGACTATCAACTTCATGATTGTTCGGTGGTGCGTGACATTTTCAAAACACTTTACCATGAAATGTACTGAATTCTCCAATCTTATAAAATGTCTCCTGCTCAGACAATGGTTGAGAATATTTATATTCTATTTAGCAATTTTTTAAAGATTTCAATGTCATCCATTAAATATCTTGCTAAATACCTGTCAACAGCAATTTTTTAAAGATTTCAATGTCATCCATTAAATATCTTGCTAAATACCTGTCAACAGAATGGTGTGATCGAATGTAAATATCGTTATTATTGCTATATATCTTATCTATTGTTTTCCTTCGTCTATACTTTAGGCTTAGAGTTTGTTTTTGGTTTTGTTCCCCTATTTCCTCACCCTTTTCCACTTCCCATGTTTGGGTGTCTGTTATGTTGGTGACCCTCGTTCTTGTCTCTAAATTTTCCCTAAAGGCCTTGCGTTGCATCTTTTTGGGTTACTTTTGTATCTAGTGCAACTATCGTTGTTTCTCTTGTGACATGGGAAGTTATATAATCTTTGCTGATGTCTCATTTATTGAGAACTCACTATTGTTATACTTTCCACCCCATCTTCTGTGAAAAGGAACTCGCTCTTACTAGAATAATCTTTTACACAACTTGATACAAAGACTTCCGCTTTGGAGACTATCGGTTCCTCGTACTGTTGTTGAGGTTAAATCTCACCCTGGTTTGCTCTAAGCAATGCATGATGAATTATAGGCCTTGCACGACAAACACACCTGGGATGTGGTCCCCCTTTCGACAGATAAACAGGTTGTTGGTAACAAATAGATTTATCTAGTTTGTCTAAATGCAGATGTCACTCTTCATCGACTTAAAGCCTGTCTCGTGGTAAAATGATTCACTTAAATAAATGAAGTTGATTATTTTGATAACTTCTCTTCTGTTGCTAAAATGGTCTCTGTTTGATCATTTATATATATCTTGAAGCTGTTCAAAATTGGACTCGTTTTGAACTTGATGTTAAGAATGCGTTTATCCATGGTTTTTTTAAAGAAGAAATATATCTGTAACAACATCATGACTTCCTTGTGTTTGTGATCGAGTCTCATTTTTTTGGTTGTCAGTCTCTGATTACATAAGGTTAGTTTTATATATTGATGATATCATTATTACAGGGAGTGATTCACATGACCATACGCATCTTAAGGATTATCTTCAACAACAGTTTTATACCAAAGACTTGAGTCCTTTGACATATTTTTTTTGGCATTGAAGTCTTGTGTTCATTAATCAGCATCTTTCTTTCATAATGAAAATATGCATTGATTATCTTGCAGGATATTGATTTGTGTTAGGCAACTTTCGTTGACACTACTTTTGAATTTCCATACCGCCACTAACCCATATTCTTATTCGGATAAGTATTGCCGTATTGTGGGTAAACTTAATTATTTTACCATGACTTGTTCGGGTATTTTCTATGCTGTTAGTAAGGTCAGTCAATTCATGGAATATTCAACATAATCCCAATGATATGATGTCCTTCGCATTGTCAAATATATTAAGAAAGACACTGCCTGTGGTCTTCAGTATTCACATTACAATCATTTGGACATTGAGGCCTTTTGTGATGACGACTAGTTGGATTGGGGTAGACCAATTCGGTTGAGCCGAATATTTGTGGCCTGCATTGCGCACCAGCCAGCAACGTTGGTGGGTTGAACTCTGTGGTGAGTTAGTTGGGGGTTGCAGAGGGCAATAAACTCCTGCGCACCGGCCCACAACTTCCAGCCGCCATTCACTATAGCTCATTGGACTTCCATGCGGTAGTCACTGTAGGGGTAATGTTGGGGTTGTAGTGGGAAACATGCCACTGCGCACCACCCCACAACTTTCTGTCATTCACTGTAGCTCATTGGACTTCCATGAAGCAGCCACCGTAGCAATTTTAACTTGGGTGACTGCCTTTCATTGTAGCGACGTTGACTTCCTATGTGGTTGGTGGAACAGTGGATTGTCTTATTCATTTGTAACCCATTTTGGGGTAGGGTTTCTGTGAGAAAGAACTCTGAGATAATGTCCTGTAAATTGTGGTCCCGATCATAGTGAAGTTATTCTGCCTCTCCAAGGACGTAGAGATTATTGCTCCAGCCATGTAAATCTTTGTGTTTTTGTTTGTTTTTTCCTTTTACTCTTCTGTGTTTTGCTGTTTCTGTCGCTGCAACTCCTAGTGTTTTTGCATTAACTGGTATCAAAGGTTGAGTTTGAGATTCTCCAACAATGACAATCGAAGAAGGCAAGATGAAAGCTCTCGCGAATATGTACGAGAAGTCTTATGCAGCAAACAAGATGCATTTGATGCGACAATTGTTCAACCTGAAAATGGTTTAAGGGAAAATTGTTGCCGACCACATTGACGAATTCAAAACCAACATAAGTCAGTTGATATTGGTGAAAATTGATCTTAGTGATGAGGTATGTGCAGTGATATTACTGTCCTCTTTACTTGACAATTGGGAAACAACTGTAACAACTGCGAGCAATATTTCGAGGAATACCAAACTGACTCTAAAAGATGTACGTGACTTGATCCTCAGTGATGATATGTGAAGAAGAGAATCAGGTAGATTTTCTGGTTCTGCTATGAACGTTGAAGAAAGGGGAATGTACCCACAACGCGACAATCGTAGAGGGCGATCAAAGTCAAGAGAGAAAAGTTGAGACATGAAAAAGAGGGATAATCCGACCTGCTGGATATGAGGAAAGAAAGGACATGCCATAGAGTGCTGAGAAAATGAGTGGGGCCTGGAACCAATGGAGCAAACGTGGCGGCTGAAAGAACTGATGATGTGTTGTTGAGCGTGGATAGCTCGACAGAGTCTTGGATTTTAGACTCTGGGGTGTCTTTTCATTCTAAATCGGAGAAGTGATTTTTGAAAAATTACGCTTTTGAAAATTTCGGCAGGGTACATCTTGCTGATGATGAGCCCTTGCAGTTTGTGGGGAAAGGAGATGTACGGTTCAAGACCAAAAGTGAGAGTTTACTGTTTCTAGAAAATGTGAGGTATATTCCTGGCTTAAGAAGAAATCTTTTTTATGTTGGATAACTTGATGATGTAGGGTCGAGTACCACGTTCACTGATGGTGCATGAAAGATCACCAAAGGAGCTATGATCATAGCTAGGAGAACAAAGAATGATACCTTGTACATAATGACATAAACTTGTATAAATATGGCTGCATTACTCAAAAGTGTATGAGATTTCCAATTGTGGCACTACAAGCTAGGCCACATGAGTGAGAGGTGGAAGAAGGTGCTGACAAGAAAAGGAAATCTGATGTTTAGGGGCTTGCACATGTACTTTCCCTCATAGGGTCACAATATTATGTGATATTCATCGACGAATCAACAAGGAAGGTATGTGTTTACTTTCTGAAAAGAAAATCTGATGTGTTTAAATTGTTTCAGAAGTGGATGGTCATGGTAGAGAATGAGTCGGGATCAAAGCTGAAATGTTTTAGGTCTGACAACAGTGGAGAGTATGATAGTCAAGAGTTCAGAGAATTCTATTTTGATAATGAAATTCGGTGGGAGAAGACTATTCTAGGTACACCACAATTGAATGGTGTGATAGAGAGGATGAATAAGACGTTGAATGAACGTGCCAGGAGTATGATGTTACACTCAGGGTTACCCAAGACCTTCTTGGCTGATGTAGTGAACATGGAAAAATATCTCATCAATAGGAGTTCATCTGTGCCAATGGAAGAATGTCTACCCGAGGAGCTCTGGTCTGCTAAGAAGGCGAGACTCACATTTACGAGTCTTTAGTTGTTTGACGTATGTACATGTTAATGCTGCTGCAAGGACTTGATGCTAAGTTTAAAAGATGTTTCTTTATTGGTTATGATGCTGAGAAGTTTGGTTATCGCTTTTGGGATGATCTCAACAAGATGGTCATCATCACCCAGAATGTGATATTCAATGAAGGTGTCATATACAAAGATCATCATGCAGCTGAAGATGAAAATGAGAATATTGAATCAGAGTGCAAATAGAAAGTGGAGCTTGAAGGTGTATTTGAGCATTAGACATTCGAACCAGTGGAATCTACTATGGTGGAGTTGAGGAGAACAACAAGGGTGAGAATGCTTGTGTAGAGATATTCACCATCCATGCATTATCTGTTATTGACTGACGGTAGAGAACCAAAATATTTTGAAGAGGCAATGCAGCTGAAGGAGTCGAGCAGGTGAGAACTTGCTATGAAAGAGGAGATTTCCTCATTGCATGATAATAACACTTGGGAGTTGACACCTCTACCACAAGAAAAGAGAGAATTGAAGAACAAATGGGTATATCGGGTCAATGAAGAACATGATGACAAAAAGAGGTTCAAGACAAGGTTGGTGGTGAAAGACTTCCAACCGCCATTCACTGCAGCTCATTGGACTTCCACCCGACAGCCACTGTAACACTTTTGACTTGGGTGTCTGCCTTTCATTGTAGCGACGCAGAATTCTTGTGTGGTTGGTGGAACAATGGATTGATTCTCCATTTGTAGTGCATTTTGGGTTAGGGTTTCTGTGAGAAAGAACTATGAGATAAAACTTCTGTAAATTGTGCTCCTAATCATAGTAAAGTTATTCTGCCTCTCTGTGGACATAGGGATTATTGCCTGAATCACATAAATCTTTGTGTTGTTCTTTTTATCCCCTTTACTCTTATGTGTTTTGCTGTTCTTGTCGCTGCAACTCTTGACGTTTCTGTATCATACTACACTGAGTGCTTATCTATCCAAAAATCTACTTCTGGGTTTTGTGTTTTTTTTGGCTGGTAATTTTAACTCTTGACGAAGCAAGAAACAAACTGTCATCTCTAGATCTAGTGTTGAATCTGAATACTGTGTGATGACTACGACCACTACTAAAATTCTATGGTTTCATCAACATTTTCATGAAATTGGTTTTTTGCTATAAAATTCGGCTCATATTTGGTGTGATAACTAAGTGTCCATGAAGGTTGCTTCTAATCCAGTTTTCCATGAACGAACGAAACATATTGAGATTGACCGTCGATTTCTTCGCCATCACCTGTGGTAAAATGTTTTTTCTTCATTCCAACAATTCATCATCTTGCCAACATCTTCACCAAAGGCTTGTTGGGAGCTCGGTTGGATTCTTTGTGCACAAAACTAGGCAGCCACAACATTCATGACCCAACTTGAGGTGGAGTGCGTTCGGTCTTTGTGTTTTTCTTCTGTTTGTGTGTGTGTGGGACTCTTCTTTCTAGCTAAACCTATTCTAGCTTGAGGGGGAGTGTTGAACCCAATTATGTGCATGTAGTCCTATATCTTTTTCCTTCTACATGTATTTATTTTCCTCTATACATAAATGAAGGTCTCCACATCTCTTTGAGGTAGGAATTGTACCATTCTACAAGCAACAATGTTAGAGTCCTACATCTTTTTCCTTCTACATGTATTTATTTTCCTCTATATATAAATGAAGGTCTCCACCTCTCTTTGAGGTAGGAATTGTACCATTCTACAAGCAACAATGTTTGATTGAATGACAGGGGCGTTCAAAGGAAGAAGTGATGTGAGATGATGAATTCATCATTCGTAACTAGTTTCCTTCTTTCAATCTTGAGGACAAGATTGATTCTCAAGGAGCGACGATTAATAGAGTCTGTGATCTACCAAGTGAGCGGGGAGGCTTCGTGTATTTTCCTCATCTTTCCATTCTTCTTTGCCCTCCTGTAATTCTGATACGCACAACTGCTATACATACAAAGGAGTCCCTTAGAGGGAATTGTTGAAGCAAACATTATCTATTTATAAGCACATATGTAGGGTTACACAATAGATAGTGGGCCTCAGGCTCAAACCAAAGCCCAACACTTAATACTTTTATGAAATATAGGTTTTCTCTTTATTTCAACTATTTTTTTCTTCTAATAGTTGCTTTGCTGCACAATTTTATGATATCACAGGTTTGTTGGCCCTGAAATGCCATTTGTTGTGTTGTTAGTTGCAATAGCTAAATTAACTAGAGGAGAGGCTAAACTGAGGTAGGTATCCACTAATTATATTTCACCCATTTGATGTTTGGTTATCTGAAAAGCTTTCTTTTGTGTTTCTATTCGTGGCAATGATTTTGTTTCATTTTCTTAAAACATAAAAACATAGGGGCTTCTGAAGTGGAAGAAGATCCTAAAGTATTTATCAGACATCCACCACATATTGTTGTCGCTGAAACTGAATCACCAAATGAAGAAGAGCGTTTTGAAGAGGTTCTGAGCTTCATTCAATTTATTGACTTGTCAAATTGTTAGTGTATACTTGGAGGTCAATTGAAGTCTCCTTTATATTTCTTGTTAATGAAAGAAATGCCAATTATTTGCTTATGTTTGGAGTTCACTGACTGCACTTTTGTTCTTTTGCCTGTTTTGTTCCCTGAAAACAATTCAAATTAAATAAATTCAGAATATTTCAATAAAAGAGCCTATAACCAATCAGGCATAGACCCCAACCACACAACATCCCTATCGATATCTGTTAGGACACCTATACCAGCAATTCTCAGGAATGACTTCTTAGTATATTTAAAGACAAAATGGGAATCAGAATCAGTGTACAAAGAGGAATAGAAGACAAGACTGGAGGAGGAAAGTAAGAGGAGAATTATTCAGGTGTTCCCCAGGAACTGTCGCCCAAAACCATGGCCGATATGTTACTACAACTCTTACTTTAGTACCCCCTTTCTCTTTTCTTTTATGTCTGTAAGGATCCTGTAGCAGATGCCCTAGAATATTCCCTTGGCCCCACAACATATTCCCCTTAGGATATTCCTCTAACCACTTCTCAACTTTTCATGGCCCATCTGCCCCCTTACAGAAAGACACATTTTCCCTTTTTGGAAAGTGTATTCCATGCTGGTTGATTGATCTTTATCACTCGTCACCCCTTGAGAACATTATTGTCCTCAAGATTGAAGGAATGAAACTAAATGAGGTTGAAAAAGACCGCTTTTCGAAACCAAACTGCTCAAAGTTGGCTGGCTGATTTCGTGAACGGTTGCAAGAGAGTATGAACCCAAGCCCTATGCCCCAATTCGAGACAAAAAAACCATCATCACACTGGACCACTATACACACCACAGGCAGAAGCCCTGCCAAACCTCTCATAGACAATTTTCATATTTTCTAAGAACATCCCGGCAAAGGTATAATCCTTAGAATTCTGGTCCCTCAAGTCCTTACCTTGGGGGTTGGCCTTCTAATTTAAAGCCTTGTTGGCTTTTATAAAACCCACCTTTGAAGGGGTTAAATCCTGCCTTTTTTTACCACACAACCTTTGGATTCTAATTTGGAGTCCTTTAAGCCCACATTGTTGTACGCCACAATTTTAGAAGCTAAACTGTTCACTGTCGGCTTGGATGAGTTGGAGTAATCCCTGCGATGTTTGACTTTCTTTCGTGGGGACATAGAGAAACCCCTTAGGAAATAATTTCCTTTTTTTTTCATCGCCTGAACTTGTGTAGTAGAACTCAGTGGATTTGATGTCTTCATCTTGTTTGCTTGTATTGTGGAAACAGTCCTCCTGAGCAGGTCCATGCAGCCCTTCAAAATTTTCTTCCCTTGATTTTTCGGAGTCTGCTTTTGAACTATCCGAGGATTCTTTGACACGTCTCTTGTTTCTAGATTCAACTTTCATCCACCCCCGTCCTCTTTGGAGTCCATTTTATTTACTATAGAATTTATCATGCAATTAAACTGGTTTAAAATAGGAATAGCTACAACATGTTCCATTACCCTGCTCTCCCTGTAGGCGCTTGCCTGCACAAGCAGATCCCCTCCAGCTCTGACTCGTGGAGTCTTTAAGGAATGCACATTGATGTTAGAACGCCGCACATTGGTTGAAGCAAGCTCTAACCTCACCGAAGTCCTAGCCTCAATATCTCCTTTTTGCGTAGTTTTAGCTTCCGCCTTTGGGAAATTGGAATTGTTTGAAAAGATTGCACCACATGGAGTAGAGCACGTCGGTAAGGCAGTTGTTGCTCCCTCAGATTGCATCTCAGTAGCATTATTGACTCTCTATGCTGTTGTAAGAAAAAATTCCATCCATGATTTCCTACCACTTTCAGAGGCATGACCAACGAGCAAAGAGGAATTAGGATCTATCCATGTAGGCATTTGAATCAGGCCCTTTAACATGTGGGGGTTTCTGAAAACTGGAGCCTCTGGAACCAGACCCTATAAACGATCCTCTGGTAGAGCTGCAACCACTGTTGGACACTCTTCAAGAAGGTTTTTTTGGAACTAGTTTCTTGCAGCAATTATGTAACATGGGCTCGACAAAGACAATTAATGCTGTAACCAATATGGGGTTTATAGATGATTGGTTTTTTTTACAATGAAGCTCTCTAGAGTTGACAATCCATATGAAGTCAGGTAAAAATTTGGAAATATCAACCTCGATGCAAATCCAAGAGACTATCAGGTGCTGAAGAGACCGGGTGCGTGAATCAAAATAGAGAAAATGCCGCAACGAATTACCTAAGAGCTTTAAAATCAATGGATTCTGGAACTGTAATGGATGTTGGGGAAACTGGACCCAGACAACGGATGTCGGAGGATCTTTGTGCAAAGGGAAATCAAACGTCCACCTCAACAGGATGATACATATCGACTGGAATACTCGAGACACTCGAGTACGATAGGTCGAGGCGTGGGCTGGGAGTGATGCCTGCAACAAGAGTAGAGGAAGTACGATAGGCCTGTCTTGCAGTGATGTTGAACACACATTGGAGCTTGGTGAGGAGGCAATGCAACAAAAGCCTGCTCGAGCAACTCAAGAGCTTCTTTAATAGGCCATGCGAACATTGGGTGACCAGCCATTGGTTGCTGAGATGGTGGAGAAAGTCTACAGTAGGGGTGCCGATGCACTCGAGTTACCTAGGTTGAATCAGTTTAGTGTTGCATGAGATGCTGATGACCATAGGGAGGACACAGAGGATCAAGAACCACCGCATCGTAAGAAGCTTCATTGTGTTCCAAATACTATAGATTTGGGGGGGGGGGTAAGGTTGTTGCGGTGAGAGACTCCTATGTAGTATAATGTAAGTAACCGTCATAGTGTAGTTCAACAAGTTCCTAAAATTTGGAACTGTCCAATGTTGAGGGTTGTAAGGGAAGTGGGCACATGTACTGGCTGTTGGGTGCACAACAAAACTAAAGCCAACCGGATTGGCATTTGTCTCATGTTTGGAGCCGGCTGAAGTGTGCAGAGTGGTAGGTCGTCATACTGGAGTTCTTAATAACCTCACCGGTTTAGGCCATGAAAATGGTGTAGCTTGGGTGACTCATTCAAATTGTAATAATCGGTGACAATGCCACTAGATGTCTTGTCCCCATTAGGTTATTATCCCTGTGAGGTGGGGGGGATTCGTCCATGTACTGTTTCTCCAGAAGATTCTTCTGTTGTTCCGAATCACCTCAGAATTGGTTCACACATATGTAAGTGTCATAAAATTCCGTTTTCACTCGAGAGATGAAATCCTCTTTACCACGCAACGTTCTCTTTGCAGAAACTCCTTTCACGAAATGTTCTTATTCAGTCGTGTACTACTTTAGTCCCTATGCAAACTACCTGTGCACCACATGACATGAGTGCCTCACGAATTGCCTTTGATTCATGGACGAATTCCTCTGTGAACTACCCTTCCCTTGTGAGCTACAGTGCACCGCAAAATAACACTCCTTCATGAACTCAACTCCCTTTTCGAACTCCACTGCTCCGTGAACCACTTTCGGACTTAGCTGAATTTCTCTAGCAATGATACTCTCTAATTAACTTCACTATCACTAATTAAGTGATTAGAGATCCTTTTAGGCAGTGAAACTTGAAAAACCTACTAATCACAATTATACTCAAGCCCTCTTGCGTATTAACCTTCAGCGCGTACTGCACCCGCTATACGGTTCGCATAGTGCAACCCTCCTTTTGCGGTGACCTCTGAATCACCATCTTTTGCAAATGATGAGCTTCCTTTCCCTTTTCAAATGCCTCTGAAACATCGCCTTTCGAACACAAACAACAAGCCCCTTCCACCAACTTTCTTTGCGGTTTGCAAACTTGCTATGCGACCTCAATGCCTTTGCCAAATTTCATTTCCCGTGAGCATCACATACGGCTCGTGAGCTCCCTTTGCGGTCACCGAATACTTGCTATACGGTTTTGTGAACGGCCAAAAACCCGCATTGTGGTTTCACATGTCTATTATGCAGTCTGTGAATTTTGCTATGCGGGAATGCTCCCTTTTCCACAAAATCAACTCTAAAATTTCATGCTAAAAAATTTGACTGACACTGGGAATTCCACCACCTTCAAAACATCTACTTTGGTAACAACACGATGAAACTTTGTCATCCAGTTTTTTCAACAAACACAATCACCCGAAAACCTTGAAACACCACCGTGAGGGATTTTTGCCCAATAGGAAGCAAGTTCATGACTGCTGCAACTCAAGTGGATGATAAGCCTATTTTACTGGCCTCACTTATTGTGTTTGAAGAATGACTTCCTATTGTGGGGTGAGTCTCTTTTGACTATATTGCTACTATTGTTGGTTATAGTGGGCAAAATTCTGCATCAGAGATGAAACAACTTGTTGTAGCCATGGTAGTAGAGCCAACTGAATTTGTTTGTTGTGCCTTGGTATCATATGGGAGTTGTGTTGTTGTTCTGAAGAAGGATTGGAAATTCAGGAGTTGGATATGGTGCTGGTATAGACTCCTAGAGAGAGTGGAGCTTGTGGCGAGTTGTGCTTGGAGGGTGATGAATTAGCAGGGGAGGAAGTTTCAATTGATGATAGGGTGGACTTTATAGTTGCTGCTCAGATAGTCAGATACCCTAGGAAGGGTGCTGATATTCCTTTTCTCATTGATGGAGAAAAGAATAAGGGAAACTGTATTGAAGCCATGCACGGGGCTCCAATTGAAGGTGTTATTCAAGTGCAGGGTGACATGACAAATGCTCGAACAACAGAAGTGTATTAGACACTTTGATGGATGCATGCAGTTGTATGAGAAAGAACTCTTGACCCAGTATATATATGGGTTGAGAGGGATAAGAGTGTAATTTTGCTCGACGACCTGAAATCCCGTCAGACCCGGCCCGGAAGCTCGAGCGGCCCGACTTGGCAAAGCCCGCATCGGGCCAGGCCAGACTCGGGCCGTAGGTTCATCGGGTCGGTCTTGGGCCTATCCAAGGCCTGCGGGCCAGGCCGACTCGGCCCGAAAACACCCAGCCCGCTGGCCCATGCGAAGCCCACCTGCTGTAAAAAAATATAATGGGAAACTGCTGGTAGAGAGATTCGATCCCCCTACCTCAAGCTTCCAAGGTTGTGCCTGGACCAATTGGTTCAGGCGCTGCGCCTATTATATTACCACCAGAATTTATATATATATATATAATATAATATATATATATATTATATATATAATAATGTGTATATATAAACAAAGCTATTAATAATATATATACATTTATAAATGATTTAATATAATATATATAAACAAAGCTATTAATATATATATATATATATCAATGATTTAATATTATATATATATAATAACTTGTTGTATATTAATAAAAAAATAACACACTCACCTAATAATGTTCGTGCACGTACTATAACTTCATTAATTTTTTTAAGTATGTTACAACTTGTATATATTATATATATTATACATTTATAAATCTATGTTGCAACTTCATTAATTTTTTTGCAACTTGTATATGTTATTTAATAATATATATATATATATAATAACTTATTATATATTAACAAAAAAATAACACACTCGTCTAATGATGTTCGCGCACACCCCATAATCTCATTATTATTTTTTAAATATGATGAAACTTGCATATTATATATATATATATATATATAAACAAATCCATTAATAATATATATATCAATGATATGATATATATATATATATATATAAAACTATTAATAATATATATCAATCAAGTGTGGATTTTAAAAATCCATTAATAATATATATATATATATGTGTGTGTGTGTGTGTGTGTGTGTATCAATGATTTAATATTATATATATCATAACTTATTTTATATTAACAAAAAAATAACACTCACCTAATGATGTTCGTGCACGTCCCCCAACCTTATTAATTTTTTAAATATGTTGTAATTTGCATATATTATATATAAACCTATTTAGAAAAAAAATTTACTCACCCACTGCGGCGCACCTCCCGACCCCTAATTATTTTTTTATAATTTTTTCATATTATATATATATATATAATAAATTATTATATATTAATGAAAAAATAACTACCCATCCAATGATGTTCGTACACCCCCAACCTCATTATTATTTTTTAAATATGATGAAACTTGCATATAATATATATACTATATATACATATATAAATCTATTTAAAAAAAATTAACTCACCCACTGCTGCGTACCCCCTAAGGCTGTAATTTCGGCGCGGCCTGAATAGGATCGGGCTGGGCCGGACCTACCCTGTAAAAAAAATTAAAAATCATTTTAAAAAATGTTTTAAATTAAACAAACGCTTAAAAATAATTTTTATAAATAAGTTTAAAAAAATGTAAAAAACGTTTTAAATAAATGATAAAAAAACTTTTAAATAACAACGCTTTAAACCCACTACCCACTGTTGCGCACCCCCAATCCCTATTTTTTTTTTAAATTTGCACATAATATATATAAATTCATAGACATATAAATCTATTTAGAAAAAATAACAAATCTACCCACTGTAAAATGTTAACAAAAAAATATTAATACATAAAACATGTTAAATGTTTTAAAAAAAATCCATGTTAAATGTTTTAAAAAAAATACATGTAAAAAACATGCGTTAAAAAAAAGTATTAAATTAAACGTTTAAAAATAAATGTAAAAACATTTTAAACAAGTGTTAAAAAATAGTTTAAAAAAGGTTTAAATAAAAATGTTTTAAACAAATATTTAAAAAAAGTTTTTAAAACAAACACTTATTTTTTTTAAAAACACTTAAACAATACTTTTTACATTAAAATATGAAAAATGTTAAATGTTTAAAAAAAATACTTGTAAATAGCATGTCTTTTAAAAAAATAAAAAATGTTTTAAATTTATCATTAAAAAAATGTAAAAAAACTTTTTAAGCAGATGTTAAAAAATTGTTTAAATAAAAACTTTTAAATAAAAAAATTTAGCAAACGCTTAAAAAATTATAAATAAGTTAAAAAAATTAAATGTAAAAAAACGTTTTAAATAAATGTTAAAAACATTTAAATAACAAGGCTTTAAACTCATCCATTGCTGCGCACCCCTCAAAACCACTCATTAATTTTTTTTTACAAAATGCAAATAATATATATAGATTCACAATATATAAATCTATTTAGACAAAAAAACATATCCACCTAATGTAAAATCTTAATAAAAAATAAAATAAATATTTTTTCAAAAAACATCTGTTTAAAAATAAATGTAATTTTTTTAAATAAATGTTAAAAAAATGTTTAAATAAGAAAGTTTAAAACAAGTTTTAAAACAAACAAATTTTTTGAAAATAATAAAGGCCCACCATGACTCTACTTGAAAAATCCCAGCCTAGCCCGAGGCTGGGCTCGGGCCGCCTCATGGGGATGCTCGGCCCAGCCCGACCCGACCCGAATAGTGGCAAGTGGCCCGATTTTTTGCATGCCAGGCCCGACCCGACTCGACCCTATCCGGGCCGGGCCGAAATTACACCCTTACAAAGGGATGACTTTAATTGCCAGCAATTTGTTATTGTTGCTGGTCTTTGTGTATGGAGAGATGGTATTGCAAGAGCAGAGGATGAAAGTACCAGTTATGTATTGCCGAACAAGACACTCTTAAATTGCCATGGAGATGCCTGTTTTGACAGGCAGTCTGTGCCGGTTGTTTAATGTAGAATGATAATGAGAGGTGGATCCAATACCCAAGATACCTCTTAAAAGAGGCCGTGGAGTTATTTTATAATGAATAATAGAGATTATATGATACATCAAGTCCGATGTGAGACTCGATGCAACTTAACCACTAACACTCTCCCTCAAATTAGGTGTACCTAGCTTGGACATATAATTAAATAAAGCGAAAAAAATAAAACAAAGCAATCAAGAGACACTGTAAATACTTAAAATGAATCACACTTGCATTGAACATGATATTGGGATTGTTGGTGCTGAGCATCTAAAGAAAATTGTCACTGACCATCTAAAGGAAGAGGAACCAGTTCTAAAGACTCTTGAAGCTTCGTTTCTTGAAACGTTGCGCTTGGAAAATAGGTTGACATTTACATCTGGTCTTGTTCAGCAGTTAAGTAGTGGAAATTGAGGTTGATGACTAAAATTTATGGTGAAATTGGGAAAGCAAAGATAAAGTTGGATTGTTGTGCTACAGAGCAGCTGGAGTTGGCTAAGAATGTTGCTGGTGATGAAATAAGAGTGCGACCATCTTCAAAGGGGGGATTACATTCTAGTGTTAAAGAAGCCACTGAGCTTTTGGAGGCCCAACTTGAGGACAAGGTGATTTTTCAAGAGGGGGAAAATGTTAGGAGTGTGGGGGCATGGGCTGTCAGTGATAGAAATGTGTGTGGGGATGGTGGGGTTGCCTGTGTGTGGGCATGGGGATTAGCTGCTGGGGGTGGGGGCGTGTTGAAATTTTACTTTTATTAGTTTGTTGGGGTTGGTTGTAGCAGATAGGAGATATTAAATAAGGCCTGTTGGTAGTAGGTGAGGGGTACAAATATTATTTGCATTTCAGCTTGGATGGATAGGGTTGTTGGACCTTGGGTGTTCTCAGCCTTGGCTCCTAGAAGTGTGGAGGGTTCTCCTTCTTCGTCTCCTCTTGATATGCGGCCTCTTCTTCTACATCGTTTTCTTCTCCTCCTCCTTTTGTAACTCTCTAGAAGGTTCTGTGTTTCTATTACTATCAATACAGTGATACAATTTGTTTCTTCTACCTTCTCTCTCACTCGTACATATGATCCTAACAATAACTCCCCATTAATCTTCATTTTGAAGGAAACAGAAGTCACTCACCACATAAAAATGTTAACCAATTTATCATAGAACCCCATCTTTAACAGAACAAATAAGAAGAATCTCTCTCAAACCAATTAGCCACAATTTTTGAAAATTTTTTATACATAACATTGCAAATACTAATTGGTCTAAACTCCATGAATTGCCATGGATACTTTTGGAACAAAAGCAATAAGAGTCACATAAACATATTTAAAGTCAGCCTTTCCATTCCAAAAGTTAATCATAAGGACAACATTCGTGCCTACAATGTGCCAAAATTTCTTGAAAAATGATGCATAAAATCTTTCTGGGCAGGAGCTCTAGTTGGATGTATTTGTTTTAAAGAATCAACAACTTCCTCCTTGGAAATATACTTCGACAAAATATGTTTCATAGAACCTGTGACAACAGGAGTAATATAGTTGGATACTTCATCAGGTGTAACATTCTTCTCCGACCTATAAAGATTTTCATAAAATTGCAGAATAATATCATATGCTTCTCCAAACTCCCATCCCCAGCTTCTTATCTAGAGATATTTTTTCCTTCTTCTGGAGGATACTTTCAGATGAAAGTATGAAGTGTTTTGACCCCCCTCTTTAATATGAGAATATGAGGGCATAAACCGGTAGCTTTCTTCATTCCTCAAAATAATATCCAACTCTCGTTCTAGGTTAGAAATCCTTTGAGGACTTGAATTGTCTGCTCCCATTGCATAAACACATCCCCAACTCCGCAATCTTGTTTGATTTCCTATCTAACTCTCCAAATATGTTACGAATCCAATTTTTTAGTGCGCCACCCACATTATCAATTTTATTCTTCATGTTCATATGAGGTTGTTCCCACGTAGACTTGATCGTCTTTTCACAATCCGACTCATTAAGCCACATACTCTCAAATCGAACATCCTCTTATTTCTCTTAGGACTGTCAAAAGAATTCTTTGAGAGGAGTATCAGGCAATATCTGAAGCCACCAGAGGGAGGTGAGAAATCCTAAAGAACTAAAACAGGTCTTGCCACATACGCAGTCCCAAAAACCTGTGAAGTCATTCAGAGTTCTTGCAGTCCCAAAAACCTGTTAAGTCATTCAGAGATTCTGGTGGCGGCTGATCATCCCCTAAACCATGTAAAAAGCTTGCCTTTATAACCCAGGCCACTAAGATCATTCTCTCTAAGAGCGTCCTGAAAAGCTATCATAGGAGGGAAACTTCTATCCATTCCTCACTTGTTTTTATAACCAAAGAGAATTTCATTAAAATCCCCACCCACAATAGTCCCAAAAGGCAATTTTAGCGGAAGGAGTATATTTTTTTTTAGTTTTTTGGGGTAGGGTCTAGATTATTTGGGGAAATGGGGCTGTTCAGCGCCAAATGAAGTGGCGCTGGACAAAAAAGTGACAAAGCGCCACTTGAAGTGGCATTTTGACCAGTTCAGCCCCACACCCAACCCCACAGAGATATATATATATATATATAATTTATTTATAATAAACTTATTTATTATTATAAATTTAATTACTAAAATAAATACAATAATTATAATAAATATAATTAAAAAAATAAATACAATAAATACAATAAATACATAATTATATTTTTTATAATAAATATATAATTATGATAAATTATATTTATTATAATAAATTTATTTATTTATATTTATTATAAATATAATACATACATTAATTATAATATATTTATTATAATTATATATTTATTATATTTATAATTATACATTTATTATAATTCTATATTTATTATATTTATAATTATATAATTATTATAATTAGAATTATAGAAATTATAATATATTTATAATTATAAAAATAATAATTATAATAAATATATAATTATGATAAATATATAATAGTAATAAATATATAAATATAATAAATATTCAATTATAATAAATATTTAATTATAATAAATGTATAATAAAATAAATATATAAATATAATAAATATAAAATTGTAATAATTATATAATTATAAATATAACAAATCCATAATTATATATATATATATATATAATTTATTTATAATAAATTTATTTATTATTATAAAAATAATTACTAAAATAAATATAATAAAATAAATATAATATAAAATAAATAAATATAATAAAATATAATAAATATAATATAATACATAATAAAATAAATTTATTATAATAAATTATTATACATTAAAATAAATTTAATATAATATAATTAAATATAATTAAATATAACATCTGCCACTTGAAGTGGCGCTTTGACTGGCCCCACACCACCCCAACCCCCATATATATATATATAAAATAAATTTATTATAATAAATTATAAATAGAATATAATTAAATATAATAAATATAATTAATAAAATATAATAAAATAGAATAAATAAAATATAATACATACATAATAAATTCTAAACATAATAAATATAATAAATTATAAAATTAATATAATTATATAATAAATATAATTATATAATAAATTATAAACATAATTATTATTATATAATTATAAATATAATAAATATAGATATGGTAATTATATAATATATATAAATAATTACATATTACATTTATTATATTATAATTATAAAATAAATGTATTATAATAATTATTATACAATTATTATACATATTTATTATAATAAATGTATAAAATAAATGTAGATTTATTATAATGGATAAATAATATTTATTATAAATATAAATATAAATATACATTTATTATAATTAAATATTATAATATTTATTATAATAAATATACATTTATAACAAATGTATTACAAATATTTGTTATACATTTACTATACATTTATTATACATTTATTATATATTTATTATAATAAATATTATAAATGTATATTTATTATAATAATATTTATTATATGTTTATTATAATTTATTGTGCATTTATTATAATATTTATTATAATAGTATTTATTATACATTTATTAGATATTTATTATAATAAATATTATATAATTATAATTTTATATTTATATATTTATTACTATTATATAATTATTATAATTTTATATTTATTATATTTATATATTTATTATTATTATATTTTTATCATAATTATATATTTATTATAATTTTTATATTTATAATTATAAATTTATTATAATTCTATGATTCTAATTATAATAATTATATAATTATAAATATAATAAATATATAATTACAATAAATGTATAATTATAAATATAATAAATATAATAAATATATAATTATATAATTATTATATTTATAATTTATTATATAATAATTATTATATTAATAATTTATTATACAATAGTTTATAAATACATAATAAATTAAAATAAATATAACTAATATAATAAATATAAAATATTTATTATATTATAAATATAATAAAAAAATAAATACAATAAATACATAATTATATTTATATTTGTTATATTTGTTATATTTATATTTATTATATTTATAATTATCTAATAATTATATTTATAATTATATAATTATTAATTATATTTAATATATACAATAAATATAGTAAATACAATATAATTATATAATTATTATATTTATAATTATATAATTATTATGATTTTAAATATATAATTATCATTGTAATATATAATTATTTTTATTATATAATTATTATATTTATATTTATTATATTTATAATTATATAATAATAATTATATTTATAATTTATTATATAATTATTATTATATTTGTAATTTATTATATAATTTTTACTATATTTATAATTATTATAATATTTAAAATAATAATAATTATATAATTCTTATTATATTTATATTCATAAAATTATAATTATATTTATATTCATATAATTATTATAATTTTAAATATATAATTATATTTATTATATAATTATTATATCTATATTTATTATATTTGTAATTATATAATAATTATTATATTTATAATTTATTATATAATTATATTATATTTATAATTTATTATGTATTTATAATATTATATATTTATTAATTATATTTATTATAATAAATAAATTTAGTATATTTAATATATTATAATTATAATTATATAATTATATATATATATTTATAATTATATATATAAATGAATTTATTATATAATTACTTAATTATATATATAATTATATAAATTTATTATATTTATTTATTAAATATACATATTTATTACTAATTACAAATTTATAATTATATTAGATATATATATAATTTGTAATTAACATATATATAAATTTATTATATTTATATTTTTGTCATTGTATTTATTTTATTTTATTAATTATATTTATTAAAATAAATTTGTTATATATATATATATATATATGGTGGGTGGTGTGGGGCCAGTCAAAGCGCCACTTGAAGTGGCGCTTTGCCCCCTTTTTTTCCAGCACCACTTCATTTGGCGCTGGACCAACCCATATCCTCAATTAAAACAAACCCTGTCCCTTTAAATTAAAAAAAACCCCTCCTGCTAAATTTCCCGCCCCAAAAAGTTCGGCCTATGTTTTTTAAAAACTTCCGGGTTTTCCATTTATCCACACAACCAGGCCAACCATATATGCTTGCAAATGACTATTCAGGTTTACCCATTTGATGGATAGAGATGGCTATATAGTTTTGGGAATAGTGTCTAATTTCAACATCCAAAGCAACCTTCCATGCGAGACACAAGCCTCCCGCATGCCCTATCCTTACAGTTGGGAAAATGTTCTGGAAACCCAATTTCATACCAATAACAGTCATGTCCATAACTTCCTACATAGTTTCAGACAAAAAGGCTATGTCAGGGATATACTTCAAGCTCCAAGATGGGAGCACACAAACTTTACGGAGGTTGCCAAGACAACCCCCTATAGTCCCAACTTAAGTTTTAAATGGGTTTATGTGGGGTTGGTCCTCACCAACCTCCACCTCTTCAAAAACTAATGACAGGTTCCCCGAATAGTCTTATTCTTTTACCACCGGTACTGGTTTTATTGTTAAATTTATCATCGTGAGACCTTTTCCTTAGGCCAGTATAAAAAATAAATAAATAAAAATCGATTAGTCCTTTTCCAAGTATTCTTATGGGAAGTTTTTTTTGTTAAAAATAAAGTTTTGAGTAATCTTCAACTCATCCCCATTTTCAGATCCAACATCTTCATGTGTATGGATAATAGGATTAGAACATAATGAGGCTCCCAACCTGGGATCTTTCCATCGGAAATAGAGGTGGGACACAAATAGATACCCATCAAATTCATTACTTCTTTTTAAAACACCATCATTTGGTAACATAACATTAGGAATAAATGCCTTTGAGCTTAGAATATGCTGATACTTTACAATATCAACATCATTATTTTTACACTCATTTTCAGGAATATTCAGAATACCCGCTGAATGTCCAAGATTTATCATCTAAACATTTTCATAATGTATCTTGATTCTCTCTTACAGAGAATTATCAAGTTCTTTAATTATTTTTTATTTCACATTCAGTTGTTCATCCTTGACATTCAAGTGTAATTTTTTCAATTCAAGGAATACCTCACTTACAATGGACTTAAACACTTGCTTCTCAACAACTATAATTTTCAAATTTTCACCAATAAAAGACATGTCATCATTATAAAGGGAGGTTTTTTCACTCTTTTCTTTCATAGATTTTGAGTGTGTGTTGCATCTTCCAACAGGTTTAGCCAATGCCTTCCCCATGGCATCATCTTATTTCTCTAGCTATGATTTTTCATCAAATATTTTCTTGATAAAACCAAGTATTTATGCAACAACTTCATCAAAAACATTATTCAGATAACCTTTGACATGACAGTAAAATTCTTTCACTGTTTTAATCTATTAATGATCACCACAAATTAAACTAAAGTCATATAAAGGATTTTTATCAACTGTTTGATCAGATGAACACATACCAATTTGAACATATTCAATTAGTGGATGATCCCTGTCTTTATTCAAATTTATTCTTTCCTTTTTTTCCTCTTAATCATGTTTTTCAATGTCTTAAAAGAGACTTCTGATTCACCATTAACAGGAATAGAGTCAAATTTCTTTATCTAGATTTCTTCCTCAAATATTCACTTTATAAAATCAAATGAAATTTAGTGGATATTTAAAGTAGATCCAGTTAAAGGATAACCTTGCTCTGATACCTATTGGAATTCGCAAATAGGATCAGTACAAACACCCAAGGTGGGGGTGAATCAGGTGTTTCCTTTTTTTAGAAAATTCCAAAGTATCTTGGAATATTTTACCCCATTTTGAATTTAACCCCTATTGTTGATTAGTGAATATGGATCTATTTTATGTTTAATTAAAAAATCACACCACATGAATGTAAGTAAAGTAGATAAAGGTGCATATGGTTTTTTACAAGGTTCAGTACAAAGGCTTACTTCTCACCTTGATTGGTTGTTCACCTCAATCAAGGATTATCTACTATAATCAATGTACCTATAATGAGGGGTTCTTATCACACCTACAAATGTCTGCTTCACACAGGACTTCCTCCAACGGCTTCTCACTATATTCACAGAGTTGAACTATGATCTCACTACAAACCCTGAGTCGCACTGGTTCTATAGAGTCCCACCATGTGTGTGTGTGTGTGCAATTGTTTCTTTAAAGTCTTTCTTGGGAGTAGATCACAAGATCTTCACAGTATGATTCTACATCAACATTATTGATCTACTTCAATTCAATAGCATCTTCTTCAAATGATAGAAGATCTGCATAGTATGATTCTCATCATAGGTTCAAATACTTCTTTTTCTTCTTCTTTGAGAGTGTCCATATTATCGCACAACTTACTGCTCTCAGATTCTCTAACTTCATAACACTTCATTCTCATATTTTTTATTTATTTATATATATAGGTCATAGTAAGTGATGTTCTCTCTATTTTATAATATAGAAATCCTCAATTCATTTGATTCCCACAATCTCCATTTAATTTTCCTCGCACTTTTTATATGTGGGATTCAACCATAATATCCATATTTCTTTTGCACTCAATGATTTTCCCATGGAAAATTCCAATGCAGGCCATCATATGATATGCTCATTCATATTGAAACTTAGCTTGACTCAACATCACCTTTACTTAGCTTGAATCACATTCCTCTTTGTGATGTTTAAAACATTTCATACCATCTCATGCATCTTCATATTTTTATTCCTTTCTAGTTTTAATATATCTAGAAGGATAGCTTCAGGCTTAATTTATTTCCCATAAATTCATCCATCACTTTGACTCTCTTCAAACTATCTCAAAACACACTTCTTATTGTGATTTTATATCAATAACAATCAATCCAAGAAATTTTTGATTGGTTCTTCATATTCCAAAAATTCTTAGTTTAGTCAGTATTTAAATTCTCCAGAATATTCTTCACTTTGATATTCCTTTCACCAATCATCAATTCAAAGCTTGTAGCACATGTATTTTATGATGTTTTGATCATAGATAAACAACCCAAGCATCATATCATTTGAATTTGATCTTCAGATATAAAATCTAAAAATGTCAAATTTTCAGACTGCAGCTTCATCAGAATTCTTCTAAGCATTGGATAAATCGTATGCTTAGGTAGACAAGTGATTTTGAAGTGAATCAATCGCATGGAAGAACTCAATAGGTCGATCACGCGGATTGACCATGCCGCATACAATTGACCATATGAAGAAACCACATGTACAAACTTAAACACAATGTATCAACCACCAAACTTTGAAGATATACCGTGAGGAAAATCGATCGTGTAGATCTACTATGAGGAAAATCAACTGTATAAATCAACAACATGAACAAATAACCGACCATGAGGATCAACCATGCAGATCGACCATGAGGCAGAGGCAGACAAGTATTGAGAAAAATAATAAGAGAGATGATGAAAAATTATTCCCAAAGGAAGAGTAAAATGGAGAAAAAACAAAATAACATGAAGAAGATGATGAACATAGAGATTTACATGATTCAGAAAATGACCCCTGCATCCACGAAGAAGAAGAACTTTCAATATTCCTGGGAGCATAAATACAAGGAAAATATCAGAGTTTCACACACAAAGAAACCCTAGCTCTAATGAGCTTATCAGAAACATGACACTAATAACCAATGTTATAGTTCCACCAACAACATAGTAATTCCATTTTACTAAAATAATCGGTGCCTAGAAGTACATGGAGATACAATGTCATGTCGGAGTCACTAGTCACCTGTTTCTAAAATACCTTATTTATGTCTACACTGCTACAATGTCCTATCAGTGTCATCAGTTAGTAGTTACAACAATTGCGGTCTATTGTATAGTCTAGGCTGAAAGCAATTGGAACAACTTCATTCAAAATGACCATGATACACTATTTAACAATCTATGAGCCTAATCTTTCATGATAGACTACTTTGATGTTACTGACTTAGACAACTTACTTAATCTAAGCTCCCCCCTCACTCACTAATGATAAATTCCCATAAAACCTTCAATTACAAGTTGATGATTCATGAAATACGAGTTATTTTCCCTTATATTCTTATATTTCTCTCTCATATTTTGCCTCTCATTCATCATTAATCAATGTAGACCAATAAAATCATAATAGTGCCCAAACTTCTCTATCACCATTAGCTTCATCAACATGTATACCGAATTGTTGGTTTCACAAATCTTATGTAATTTCAATAACTCATCATATATTAATCCTATAATAAAATGGCACTTCAACTAAATATGATTTTTTAGGAATGAAATACTATATTCTTTGAAAGATGTGTAAAAATTTAACTATCATAGTGCAATACATTTTTCTCCCGATTTCTATCCACATCCTTCAAGAAGTTATTCATCGAAACCATCTCTTTCCCAACTTCTATTACAATAATGTACTTTCCCTCTATTATGGATAAATTCACTACCTTCTATAACTGATATTTTCAACTCATTACAATTCATCCTAAATAAACACATAACCCATGGTACTCCTCATACTTTCAACATCACTTTCAAGATTAACATCCACAAACCCCTACAATGACTATCATTTCCCAAATCATGGAGATACTTCCTTTCTTTCATTCAAATATCTTAATATCCACTTCACAATTTATCAATGTTGCTGTTAGAGTTGGTGGGGACCCTTCCACTTGGAAAGTATACTCCCAAAGGAAGTAGGACATGCAAGGGGGGGGGATGCTAGTGGGGAGTCACGTGGGGATGGGCGCACACGAGTATTCGTTTCCTGGGGTATAAATGTAAGGGAGGGGTCTCAGGAGTCAGTTAGGCAGTTAGAGTTTGGAGACCCTCAACTGAGGCTCGGGTGAGAGAGTACAGAGCTATCCTGAATTCCTTCTAGATACTTTTGAATACAGTTTGTCAATAGACTTGTCTGTTTCAGTTTGAGAACTCTAACATTTGGTTCGACCTGCCAGATCTCCACCTCAGTCCGAAATCATTATCACCTTGTGATTTGTTTTATTTTCCTTGTTTGTTCGAATTCAGTGTTATTAATCCTAGAATCAAATATGTATACTCACTTACAGACTCTCTAAGAGGCTCTGGAATTGTGGATTGAGTGAGTAGAAACAATACGTGATCAACGACTCGAACGTGTTGAAGTAACTGTATCAGGATTAGCGACTTCTGTGGGAGATTTTTAGCAAAAAAAATTAGGCCTGAAATAATTGTAGAAATCAATGGATATAATTGTGTTGAGACTGGAGAAGTTTCCAATACAGGAGGAGGCGATACAATCTACTCCCAAATTTGAGTCGAGCGGTCTACTGATGCCTGTGCAAGAGAAAATGAATTTGACCAATGGAACTCATGGAGTGGGGGGGGGGGGAATGGCTAATGACGGTCCTGCATTCAATGATAGCGGTCTAACAGGCGGAACTACCTATTTTTGATAGACAACATCCTCGGGGGTGCCTCAATAGATTTGAGTTATACTTTCAGATTAATCAGAATCTTGATCAGGCCAAGATTTCTTTGGCTCATGTGAGTATGGAGGGGGTAGCTATTTATTGGTTCACTGTTTTAGAACTGGTGTATCCATAATTGATGTGGAAATAATTTAAGATGGAATTAATGGAAAGATTTAGTGGATTGGAAGTACAAAATACTTATGAAGAGCTAGCCATGAACCAGTAGTGTGGCACAATCCAAGAGTATATTGAGTAGTTTGAATTTTTGGCTTCCCCCATTCCACGACAGCTGGAATCCCAATATGTTGGATACTTCTTACATGGGTTGTAGGAGGAGGTCATAAGCTAGGTTTGAATCCATAATCTGGAGACTTTATTACAGGTAATGCGGTTGGCCCGACATGTTGAGATGGACCTTGGAGAAGGGGAAGAACCGCAACTCCAAGCTGGAGGATCGTGATGGCCAGGAAGTAGGGATTGGGTATAATCCTTTCGGACTCATATGATTCATAAAAAAAGTTCTTCATCCCAAGTTTTATAAAGGGAAGGTGAACCTTATGGTAGGATCAGTAGGGAGGTACAACGAACAGTTTCAACTGTTGGTAAAGGAGTCCGTCAACTTTCCAGCTAGGAATGGGAAGAACATAGGAGGAAAGGATTATGTTTTCGATTTGAAAAACCTTATATTTCCATGCATAAATGTTCTGATTCCAAAATAAGAGTATTAATTTTGGGAGAAGATGATGATGGGCTTCAACTTACACTTCCTTAAGAAGAAGTCACTGAGCAGTGGATGACAGTCAAGAGGCTGTCTGTAAACTAATGGATTTGCAAGGTGTGGGAATCTTGTACAACTTGGGTAATGGTTTGAAGGAATCAACTATGACTTTGAAAATTGAAGGCACTATTAAGGGAATTATAGTTTTAGTTTTACTAGATAGTGGAGCCTCACACAACTTTATTAACCCAAATCTGGTCAGAATGCATGGTTTGTCAGTTTTGGATAGCCAAAGTATGGGAGTGAAACTCAAAGTTGTATATAAAACATGAACTAAAGGGGTATGTCAACACATTTGGTTAGTCATGTGAGATTACAATTGATCCATTGAATCACATCTTATAAATTGGGGGGTTGGATCTCATTTTGTGAGTGGCATGGTTAAGTACACTAGGAGACACATGCATCAACTGGAAATCTATGGTCATGAAATTTGTGATGAATAACCAATACTATACTTTGTTGGGAGTGCAACAGACAGATCGATCAACCTACTCCTAAGATCAATGGGCCCTAGGTCAACGTATCAACAATATGAATTGTAAATTCATGGGAGGTGGAGATAGTAATGGTGAATAGATTTTGATTGACCACCAAAGCAGGGAATTACAGTAGGTTTTTAGTCCTTTTTGTTGGTTTTCAATGAATTAGGGGGAATTCTAGCACAACAGTAGCAAGAGCATGCAATAAATCTTATTTCTGGTCAAGGGCGAGTATCAGTTCGGCTATATCATTACCCCTACTTTCAAAAAAATGAAATAAAAAAGTAGGTTCAACAGATGTTAGGTGGTGGTATTATACGAGTTGTAAGTATCCAATGTATTTTTAAGGCAAATTATTATATAACAGTACACAATAATTTAAAATTAAGCATCACAATACAAACATGTCATTAATATATAAATTAAAGTTGAAGAATACATATAGAATATGATAGACTATAAAGAAAATAAATAAATAAATGAAACCAAAATTAAATATCAGCCCAAAATAAAATTAGATACATGGAATATAATAAAAGAATGCATAATAAATTTTTACACAAAAAATATTTTATAATAAATTGGATTGAAAAAAAGAGTAACACATGAGATGCCTCACTGTAATGCAAGAAGTAAAAAATGATGTATTTAATGCCATAATTCATAAATGATATGAAAATGTTTGTCACTATAACACATGCGATGTAATGGGAAACTGAGTACTGATGAACCAATGAAAGAATGTAGGTAAAGAAATCATATTAGGTAGAGAAATTAAGGATAGGTTAAAATTGAAGATAAACTAACCTTATTCTTCTTGTCACATAACATTGGTACCATAGATGAAAATAAATTAATGAAGTTAGAAGAACAATGAATGGCGGAAATCATACGACAGGGAGAACATATGAATATAGGCTTGAATGTCTATTAACATAAGAGGGATTATTAAATGGAGAACATACCATAAGAAAGCGATGAGTCATTGACCAATTATGAGGTTAAATAAAAAAAGAGGAATGAAGACAATGGTAATGGATCAACAGAGGAGCGAAGAATGTAACATGAAAAACTAACAAAAACAGTGACATTTTCAATATGAATGGTTATATAGTTCGAAATTTAATAGATTATTTTTTTTCAAACTTTTTGATAATGGTATGTAGAAAACCATATTCATTTATTCTAATTTTCAAACAGAATAAAACACATAGCTGAGTATCATATTAAAAAATAAAACTATTTTAACAGTGTTAGGTATATGAAAGTAAGACTGTAGTTATAGTTCACATGGAATAGTAATAAAAAAAAAATACTTTTTTTGTTATTGTGATTGGACAAAATACTATTACAAATATATAATTCTAAATTAGTATAGTATAACTTTTAAATGAATGCATCATCACATCATATGGAAATAAAAATAACAACATTGCAGTCTAGAAAAGTGGGAAATTGACACCAAAACAATGATAAAAGGGGGGCGCAATAGACCCCATGGGCCTTCCTATTTATAAAGGGGGATAACCCCAATGTCTAAACACTATTTTTTCCCGATATTGAAAAAATCCGATCCAAACCCCTAAATCCATCGATGAGAATCATAGAAGAAGAACATGGGCGTACCTTATAATGGTATTTTGCAACATAATCAAACACTGAAAATCATTGAGGGGTGAACGGAGAAGAAGCTGGAGGTGAAAAAGCTGTAGGTGGAGTAGGTAGAGGCGGAGCATGCAGAGGTAAGGAGGGGAGGCGAACCAACCAAAGGCGGAGCAGGGAGAGGGAGAGGGGGTCTGAGGTGGAGAAGTAGGAGGTGAAGTAGCCATAGGCGGAGCAGGCAGAGGCGGATCAGGAGGAGGAAGAGAAGGGAGGAAAAGAAGCCAAAGGCGAAGCAAGGAGAGGGAGAGGGTGTCAGAAGCAGAGAAGTCATAGGTGGAGCAGGCAGAGGCAGAGCAGGTGTAGACCAAAAGGGTAGTCGAGGATGGAGAGGGGACTCAAGGGGGTGGCGGAAACCCTAACAGAGAGGATTGAACCGTGAGAGGAGCTAATTTTTCTCGAGGAAATTAGCAGCGAACTTGTTTTGGAGGGAGAGGAAAGCACGAGGGGGTGACGTGTGTACCAGAGGAAACCAAATTTAGTATATAAATAGATAAATAGATAATAATAATAAAAATAATCAGAACAATAATAATAATAATAATTTTAATAATAATAATAATAGTAATTTTAATAATAAAAATAATAATAGTAAAAACAATCATAATCATTTCATTTTTTAATAATAATAATGATAATAATTATTTTAATAGTAATAACATTATTATCCATAATAATAATAATATTATTATTACGGTCAAAACAATCACTTCGCTTTACCTTAATTTTTTTCTCATCTCGTTTTATTTTATTTACTTCATTTATTTGAATATCGGGAAACCACGCGGTCTGCGCACAGCTCAAGAAACTATGGGAGAACCGTGCGGTAGCTTCTGCCCATTCTAGAAGTGGTTGCACGGGTACCTGGGCTGACTGCACAGTTTCCGCTAACTGTGCGGTGCCCGTGCACCAGCCTAGTACCTACCAAAGAATCTCAAATTTCAAACCCGACACACCCGGTTCTCCAGAAAAACAATAGAGAACCCAGACTGAGTCGGAACCAAGGCAAAATTAAAACCTAGGTGTGACAATAAGGGTTCATCATAAAAAATATATACCTTGCCAAAATTTTAAGATCCTTCTCTGAAGTGGAATGGAAAATTCCCCGAGGTCTAAAATTCAAGACTCCATGGGGTTATCCACGCTCAACAACAACACATCATTTGTTCCTTTAGCAGTTATGTTTGTTGTATTGGTTTCAGGTTCCTTCTATTTTTCTCTAAAATCCTTCTTGATGTGTCCTTTCTTCCAAAAAATCCATCAAGTTGAACTAGGCCCATTTTTCTTGGCTCATCTCTTTACTCTTGATTTTGATCATCCTTTAAAATTATCTCACTGCACATATCTGCCTCTTCCTTCCATATTTAGAGAAAAAACATAGAATCTGCTTGATTCTCTTATTAAGGATGAGATCTCATACATATTTTAGAACCAACTTTTTATTCCCTGAAGAACTACTCATGACTGTTACAGTAGTTTCTCAACTGTCAGGTAATGAAGATAGTAAAACCAGAGCACATACCTCATCATCTAGTGTAATTTTCATTGACGACAAATGACTTGTGATGGTTTCAAATTCATTGACATGATCGGTAACAATATTACCTTCAATCATCTTTAGATTTAATAATCCCTGCATTATGTATACATTTTTTGATACAGAAGGCTTCTCATACATATTCATGAAAGCTTTCGTCAACCCATCCACCATCTTCTCATCTATGACGTTGAACACCTAATTTTTGGACAATATAAGATGAAAAACTTCTAGAACCTATCAATCCATTATCTCCCATTGCATCTTCTCCATCCCCATTGGTTTTTCACCTAGAAGCAGAAAGTGTAACTTTTTCTGATAAAGATAGTCTTTGATATGAATCCTCTAGTAACTTATGTCAATCCCATTGAAATGATTGGTATTAACCTTGACTTCTTCCATATCCATAATTAAATCCAAGAAAACCAAACTTGATCTTCTGAACTCAGTATATGATACCAATTGTTACAAAAAAACACCAAGAGATCTGATGAAAAATGATTCCCAGAAGAAGAGTAAAAGGGATGAAAAAATGAAATAACAAGATGAAGATGAAGAACATAGAGATTTATGTGGTTCAATAAATAATCCCTACATCTATTGAGAGGTAGAAATTTCACTATTTTCAAGAGAATAATTATAGAGAAAATAGCAGAGTTTCACACACACAAAAAACTTGTCTTGAATGATCTCATAAAGTAATGTGGTACTATAGTAACTCATGTTTCTATAGTGACACCAACTGCATAATAATTCCATTATGTTATAGTAATCGATGGCAGGAAGTCCGTGGAGATACATTGATTTGTCAGTGTCACCAGTCACATGCTGCTACAATACAATATCAATGTTCACAATGTTACAATGCTCTATTGGTGTCACTGGTCAGTAGCTACAACAGTTGCGGTCAGGTGTATAGTCTAGGACACAAGCAGTTGGTCTAGATTTATCCGAAAGGATCTAGCTACACCTTTCCAACAAAAAGAGTCCATCTAAAGTGGAACAACTGTGAACTTCCAAACACAACCAAAATTATCACTTCAAACTGTAAACTTTCAACTTATTCAATTTAGCTTAAGGATTCTTCAAACTACTTCTATATACTATTTGTACATTATAAAACTTCATCAAAGTGGTGTAAAAAATGATTCTAGTAATCATATGCAATAGCACATTAGGATGGCCTTCTCCTAACTCATGGGTCTTCAAACTCACGAATCATCTATCCTTTTAACACTTATCATAATATTTTTCAAGATATTTACTATAACTAGCACTTCCACTATTCCAAACTATTATAATTAAGTATTGTAACTTTGCCTTTAAGACTTTCCATGTTCATTCATGAGGATAAGTTCATCCAATCATCTGATTTAGGGTATACTCACATAACATGCAGCTTATCCAAACTTCTTTTACAATCTATGAGACTCTCTTTGTATTTCTAATGGAAGCACTGACTTTCCACTACCCAAAAAGCATAGATAGAATATATTTCATGCATTGGGTGTATACTCCAATCCATCACCCATACTTGACTTCCACTTTGTATATTGACATAAAATACAACCACACAATCCATAAGGGGAATTCATATTTATAAACTTAATTCCATAATCACATTTCTCTATTATGAAAAGGATTGATGATTAGTAAGAGAGAGGTTTATTTTTGAGATGAAATGGTTAATGTTGTCTTTTCTCATTTTTTGTTATGTTAATCTCTTTTGTGGTATAATTATTATTTGTGAGGTATCTTGTATGGTTATTTTTTTGGGAATTTCTCCTATTAAGGTAGGGCTAGAATTATAGTGGTAATCTTGCATCGAGGGTGGTGAGTGCATAATAGATGTTTTCCTTTGGGTGTAGTAAACCCTAGGAATTAAAAGGTGACTGCTTGAGTGGTCTAAAACCCCTTGGGTTTAGGGAATAGTTTCTTTAGATAGCATCTATGACACCTGTCATGTCACTGTGGAGTTATTTTATATTATTGAGGTATATTTTAAGGTCCAGTAATTTTTAAGCTTTGCATTTCATAATTTTAAATGTTTTTAGGGGTTGAAAGTGCTGCAGACTATGACAAAGCAGTTTTCACAGTATCGACATGGTTTTTTAAATTATTCAGTGCTTCCCAAGGAATAATGCACTTCATTTTTTGGGGATACCCACAATGTTTGTGTATGGTTTGGTAAACCATGTGAAAAAATCATGAGACCTGTCCATAATCAATTAAAAAGTAATTTTACCTAATTTCCCTCTTCGAATTTAACTCACCCTCACCCCTATCTTCTACTCATACATTTGGACACCCCATTTAAAGCTCTTATGAGTGTCTCTTCCCCTCTCCATGGATTCTTGGCTCTTCTCCTTCAATTTTTAGGTGATTTCCAAGGTATTCCTCCTCACTTTCTCTCATATTTCCCCCACCTCTCTTCCATTTAACTTTTCCCCTAGGTTTTCCTCATCCCTAGAACCCTATATCATTTTGAAAGTGAGATTGAGGGTTTGGGTTGGTTCTAACCTAGGTATTTTCTTATCTAGGACCCGTAGAGTGTGATTCTTGACTTGATTGAGTGTTCTCTATGTAAGGTGATGTGTTTTGACACGATTCCATATTCTTGAGGTAAGTTTTTCTTTGTTCTTTGTTTTTCAATTCATAGGATTATTTTTCATTGAAAATTAATTTTTAATTAAAGTATGTCTATGTATACTGTTTAGGATGGATTTTGAAAAAAATTGAGTGAATTCCATGCTTGGTATAAAAGTTTTTCTATGGATTTTAATTGAATTCCTTTGAATTTAATATTTAAGCTTGTCAAGGGTTTGATAAACTTCCTATGAAGCTTTTTAATTGGGTATTTATGAAAAATGAAGGGCTTAGTCCATATTTTGGTTTTTAAAGGAAGAAACCAAGTTTTAAAGTATGCCTATGTATACTATTTAGAAGGAATATTTTCCTTTGTTACTTTTATACTGCATGGAGTTTTAAACTTGTTTTTTATCATCTTTCTAACTTTCCACTCTAGAACTTTGTTGTGCCCCAAAATTTTTGCCATCTTTAAAAGTTTTCTTCTTCAATTTGGACTTCTTCTCATCATCAATAGAATCACCAGAAATAACAACATTTGATTATAAATTTTAAATTTTAGAAACTTTAGATTTTTCAACTTTGTTGTTTTTGGCTACATACATGGTTTTCTCAACTTTCTTAAAATTTTGAACATATTCATTATTCTTATCACCCTTTGAATATAACATTTTTTGATCTTTATTAGGTTCACACTTCTCATAATTTTCAGTAGCTTGTGTAACTGAGTTTTGGAAATTCATAACTCCTTGATTAGTTTTAACTCTCTATTGAACAAGTTATAATTCTTCCTCCTTCACTTTTATCTTCACTTCAAGTTGAATATCGAGGTTCCTCTCCTTTTCAAGAGATTTCTTCAAATGATCAATTTCTTCGAGCAACTTGGATTTTTCTTCAAGAAAATATTCTTGATTATCTGCTATTAAACTTTCCCTTTTCAATTTTTTGATATCTCTTTCAAGTATTATAATCTTTCTATGTCATTCTTTCAGTTATCTTTTCAAAGAAAATTCCAACTGAGTATCTTTTTATTCATAGATACCACTTTCATCATCAGTGAACTTTTCATCATTAACTTTTTTAATATAAGTTTTTTCAATAGCTTTATCACTTGAGTTTTTAGTTTCAACTTCACTATTATCAACTTCGTCATCTTTAGACAAAAAGCTTCTCTTTTTGGATTTAGAGAACTTTTAATCCTTTTCCTTGAAATAGGATTTAGATTTGTCAACATTTTTCTTAAAAGACCTTCTTGACTTTTTTTCATCTTCATCACTTTATTCACCTTCATTTCCATAAGGAAAATTTATAGCAAAATTCCTAATAGCTCCAAAACCAAAGCATTTAAGTGGAAACCTCCATTTGTACTTTCCTGTGTCTCTTTTCACATATTTAGAAAACGATGACATAAATTCATCAAAATTGTTACTAGTCTCATCTTCAGTGTTAGAGTCACTAGCTTCTCCACCTTCGAGAACCTTCACAGATTTTCATTGCCTAACATCTTTGAAGGAAATTTCTCGATCAACTTTTTTTCCCTTTCATAACTTTCTCTCTTCTTATTTCATATGTGATGAGATTACGATGTAATTCATCCAGAGATAGAGTTTCATGATATCTATCTTCCAATGATGAAAATTTCACATCAAACTTATTAGGAAGGATTCATAATATATTTTCAACAATAGTTGAATCATCTAGCTTCTCACTAAAACATATTATGGTGCATACAATATCATTCAACTTTGTAAAGAAGTCACCACCAGATTCATAATCACCCATTTTAAGATATTTATACTTCAACCTCCATATTTGTAATTTCTCTTTCTTAATTTTCATATTGCCTTTATATATATTCTTTAACTTTTCCCAGATACCTTTATCAGTACCAACTCCTTTAACTTTAAGAAACTCACTTTCAAAGAGTGAGAAAAATATAGCATTTATAGCTCACCCATCATTCTTCAAATTTTTCTTATGAGTAGCTGTTAGAGTAACATTCTTAGCACGAGAAGGAAAACCATCAGTCACAACTTCAAGAACTTCATAACCAAGAGATATAAGACATGGTAACATTCTATCTTTCTAGATATGATAGTTATTTCCATAAAAAACTGGAATATTCTTACAGTTCATAGAATTATATACTTCCATAACAACTTCTCTTTTCTTATAACTTTAGAAAAATGTCAAAGAAAAGAGGCTCCTCTGATACCAATTGAAAAGAAAAAGCATGATCTATGTGATCACTGAGAGGGGTGAATCAGTGATCTCTTTTTCTTTTATGTTTTCTTTCTTATGAAACAATCTTCATCTCCTGTTAAAGATTTATAACTTTGTTGAAAAAAACTCACAAGTACAACCACACGAACACAAGAATTTACAAGGTTCACTGCTCAACAAGAGTAGATAGTGATTGAAATTCCATTTAGATAATCATGATACATTCACATCATATGGGGATTGTTCCTTTCCCTATACAAGGATTTTAGTTAATCTGGAAAGAGTTTAAGAGGATACCTGATATCTAGATTAAAAAAAACATCATTTTAAGTGTCGAAGATTTTAAAATAAATTATTTATCCTTAATAGAGATTCATTCCAGAAACAAAAAAGTTGAATGATAAACTAGAAGAATAAACCTCCTTAGGCTAAGGGGGGACTGCCTTCCAACCCACAAAATAACCAAATGCCTCTCCCTCCGAGCCAGGACCCTATCTATACTCCCAAACTAACAAACTATTTAAAAGTAAATTTAAACACTACTCATGGAAGTTAAGAGATAATCCCCTTACAAATTCCTCTCCTTTGGTATGTGTTGTGTATGAGAGGCCTACCTTGAGGACTACCCTGAGGTTCTCCCACACCCAGGGGTTCTCATTCCCATGAGTTACTAGTCGACTCCCTCACATTCATATCAATCCCCTACAATTTAAACTTATCTCAATTGAGCTAGGATTTCATTTAATGTTAGTTTTTGAATAATTTATCTCCTTGCACCAGTTTACCAATTTCAATCAAACAATAAAGCTACCAAAAAATTAAATACAAAATCAATAACATGAAACTAAACATCCCATTTTCTAAAAAATAAAATACATACAATTTGAAGAAATATTTTCAAGATAAGACATACAAAACCCCACCCATTTTTTAAAGCTTCCTATTTTCAAATACCATCCCTAATATTTTTACTCCTAATTCACAACTACTTTAAAATTACAACATAAGACTAACAGTTAGAGGTTACTCCCTGAATCTCCCTCAAAAACTCCCCTATGCCGGTATGTGTAGACTAAAAGGAGGTTAGAGTCAACTTCCTAGAAAACTACCAAGGGACTCCCCCTCCTCTACATTTCTATCATTTCCTCCTTGAAAATACGCCTTGTCCTCAAGGTGGAAATTAGGGAATTGAGCTTTTCTCACTTTTTCATCCTCCCAAGTTGCTTCTTGCCACTTAATCAGCCACATGAGAGTTTTTCCCCAGATATTTTCTACCAAAACCACCAATGGTTCATCCCCATATTCCGTAAACTCAGTTGGAAAAAATTCTTTTACAAGGTGTTTCCCAACCATTGCCTTCAGCTGGGAGACATGAACTATAGGATGTATCCTACTATTTTTAGGGAGCTCGATCCTATAAGCAACAACTCCAAGATTCTCTAAAAATAAAAATGGAAAATAATATATAGAAGCCATTTTCTAATGAATATTGGATACAATCCCTGGCTTGCCTGATCTCAACTTGACCTAAACTAAATAAGATTCTTTGTAAGTCACCTCCCAAAGTGGTTTTCACTTGTTGGAAATGGATTTATGAGGATTTTTATGGTGTATTGATGTGTTTAGGATGGATTTTTTTGAGTTTGGTTTTATTTTTTTTATAAATTGTTTTTGTTTGATGTGTAAAGGTTTTTTTGAGTATGAAAAAGGAAATTTATTGAATGTTTTTATTATAAAACTTGGTTTTGATGGGCTGTTTGAAAAATGAAAATTCAAAGTTTACTATGAAACATTTAATGATATGAGTAATTTTATTATGGTGTTTGGATAATATTTTTAAATGGGAGTTATAATTATTGTAAATATTTTAAAATGAATTTATAAAAGAACTGGATATTTAAGTTCATAAGTGGAGGAGAAATATGATTTCAAAGTTTTAGTAAAATTGTTAAATGGTTTTATTTGGTTTTATAAATAAAACGGGTATGTTATGAAGGTTGTTTTTGTTTTAAAAGAATAAGGTTTGTTTGTTTATTTAAAAAATTACTTGGTAATGGAAGCTTCTAAAATCCTTTTCACTGGGAGTTAATGATTTTAAAAGAAACTTTTTATGATATGTGATGGAAGTGTTTCATTTTGGGTGTTATGTTCTTAGTTTTCCCCTTAGTTGTAATTGACCATCAATTTAAATAGTGATACATGGATTGGATGATTTTGTGTCTTGTTTTATTTTGGTATGCCCCTTAGAATGCTCAATGAAGAAATTAGAAGGTTTGTCTTTGAGTTGATATGTAAGGTGGGACCTCTTAATTATTGGGGTGGTTTCTTTCAATTTTGGGCTCCACCCAAACACTAAATAGAGTGGTGATCTTGGGATGTTCTCACCCTTTAATACTATTTAGGAATTCTTGAATCCTACTTAGTAGTTATTAGTTCTTTTATCAAGTTAGTCGATTGTGATCCTTTAAAGTCGATTCTTTGATAAAGGATCCTTTATACAGTTAAGTATTTTTCATAATAATTTTTCCTATACTATCTCTAGGAGTTATGTAAGTGGAGTTATTGAAATAAGTATCGAGTGCACTCTTTTTTGGTGGATCTCCTTTGTTAGATTAAAATCCAAGTAAGGATTGTGATGATAGTTGAGTGGATGTTTCCTTTGAGTGGTTTTGAGTATTATTGAGGATATTGGTTGTTCTTGGATGTGGTTGTGCTTGGTTAATGGAATTATTTTTCTTGGAGGTTTTTCATTTGACTTTGATCTTGGGATTCCTTTAGTTTCGTACTCAGAAAGATATGATTTGTGTTACTTCTTGGCAAGCATCTGAGGGTGATGGTTTAGTTTCAATGGGGTTTCCATGGTACAATGACCCATAATTTATTTCTTAGTTTTTCCTTTTAGAGTGATGTCACATGGGTAGATTCCAAAGTTGTTTTTGGTTGTATCAAGGGGTGGTTGGTGCCTTTATTTTTTTGGTTGGAAATGGTAGTATGTTTTCAGTGGCTTTGGGATGGATTCCTTGATGGTGTGATGATGGGTTTCATTTGTGGATCTTGGTTTCAGATTAGGTGATGTTTCTAAATGACAGCGGCTTATTATTAAAAATGTTTTTTTTGTCCATCCCACCATTTTAGAAGAATTATAAATGGCGGGGAGGCCTCCATAGGTCTATGTTCCTCTAAGGTTTTTAGGTTTAATGGTTTGGTTGTGCTTGGGGATGTTTTTTTAGGAATTGGGATTTTTTGTTTGAGGATTTTTATTGTTTGGTTTTAGGATGATGGATCATGTTTGATGTCTTCCTCCTAGTTCGATCCATCTAGGTTTTTCTCTAGACCTTCCTACTCTTAGATCAGGGTGTGGAGGTCCTTGTCTTTCATCACCTTCTTTTTTTGACTGATGACTTTTTGGGGATAGAAAGCATTATAATGGGGAGAATTGTGACACCTACCATAGTACTGGGGAGTTATTTTATATTATTTTATGTTATTGAGGTTTGTTTTAAGTTTTGGTAATTTTCAATCATTTAATTTGAAATTTTTTAAGGTTTTCAGAGGTTTCATGATTAAAGGAAACTATGTGGTGTTCATGAGATAGTGCTTCAGACCATAATATTGTAGTTTACATAGTCTTTGCATGGTTTGTAAAACTCTATGGTGCTTCTCAGGGAACTTTTCACTTCAATTATTCCCTTTGGGGGGACCCACACAGTTGGCACATGCTTTGAAAAACTATACAGCCAACCCAAAATCAATTAAAAAATGATTTTAACTAATTTCACTCTTTGAATTTAACTCACCCTCACCCCTCACTTCCACTCATATGTTCAGTTTTCCCCTTTAAAGCTCTTGGGAGAGTTCCTTCCCAATCTCCATGGATTTTTTTCACTTCTCCTTAAAGTTTTAGGTGATTTCCAAGATATTTCACCTCTCTTTCTCTCATATTTCCCCCTCCTCACTTCCTTTTTTTCCTTTTGCCCTAGGTTTTCCTCACCCCTATAACCCTATATCATTGTGAAAGTGTAGTTGGGGGTTTTTGTTGGTTCTAACCTAGGGTGATTTTTGACTCATTTCAGTGTTCTCCATGGAAAGTGATGAGTTGCGACACCGTTCAGAATTCTTGAGGTATATGTTTATTTTCTCTTCCTTTATTTTTCATTTCATAAAATTATTGTGCTTTGAAAATTAGTTTTTAATTAAAGTATTCCTATGTATAATGTTTATGATGTATTTAGAAAACATTTTGAGTGAATTCCATGCTTTTTATAAAGGGTTTTCTATGGATTTTAATTGAATTATTTTGAATTAAATGTTTTAGCATTCCAAGTGTTCGATCAAATACCTATGAGGCTTTTTAAATGGATTTTTGTGACAAATGAAGGGCTTAGGCCATATTTTGGATTGTAAAGGAAGAAACCAAGTTGTAAGGAAATGTTTGAAATATAAAAAAAGGCATGTTTCTAAATGATTTTAAAGTATTGAAATTTTTGAATTTCAAATGAAAGTAAAATGACTCAGCACCCTAAGTTAAATTTTATTTAAAGGCCCATTTGGAACTTTAAAATGTGTTCATAACTCATGAGACCCTTATTGATTTCCCATTGTATATTTTGTGCTTGTTATGGGTTGTTTATCATTTTTTGATGGATGTGTTATGTGAAAGGTTTTATTATATGTGAGGGTGTTATAGATGAGGTGTGACATATTTATTGTATTCATATTTATTTTTATTTATTTCCCACCTACTTGATTTATTTTTCGATCATGGGAATTCTAGGTGATTAAGTAGAGTCCTAGATGAGTGAAAAATCTAGTTGTGCTTGTGTATTGCTAGAGTGGAACTAGGTATCTGAGTGAACACGAATGATCCCCATGGTATATTCATGCCCCTTTCATGTAATAGGACTCGACTATTTAGATAGGACTACCAGGATGGATAGGTTCTTTGAGGTCAACCTAAGGTTCTTATTGCTAGTTTAGGATCAGATTACTTGAGTGCCTAGGTTAGTATCCTATGAAACTTGTGCCTTGATAGTTGGTTCTAGGTAGGGGGTTTTATTTTTTATACTTGTAGTATCCCCCTTATGCTTGTTTCTAGTGGAACCTCTTGTGTAATTATTTATTTTCTCACTTCTTGACTTTGTGGTGCCACTTTGATTGCGATCTTCCTTGTATGGGTGGGTGTGTTTTTGAAATAGTTTTTAAGGTTGATTTGTGATGATGTTTTTATTAAAAATAAATGTTTCCTTTTATTTTTAAGGAAGTTTTTGAAATTAATTTTAATGATATTAATGATAATTCCATTTAAAAAGAAAAATATTTGGATTCTTTAAATGATTATCATGATTTTATTTTTTATGGTTTATAAAAACAAAAAAAAATATCATCTTTATTGCATATTCAAAATAGCATTCATGAATGTTTAAATAAAATAATTTCTTAGACATGGTGGGTGGTGACCTACTGGGTTGTTTAGATCACACCTATATATATACTACGAGTTCTAGGTTTCAGTTGGGTTTTAGTTTTGTTCTTAGGGGACAACGATGGGTGAGTTGGAATGTGGCGAGCCATCGAATGTTGCATGGAGTTGGATTTGGGCTAGGTTTGTTTATTTTTGTTTGGGTATAATGATGTATTGACCAAGACGTCCATCCTTGTATATTATTTTTGTTTCTTTTATAGTTTCTTTCTATTTCATGTTATATTGTATCATTTATGGATGATGTTGTATATTTATACAAATGGGTTGAATCATTATTGTTGATTGTGACTCATTAGAATGTCAGTTTATCTTTGGTTATACTTACTTGATGTTACATGTATGTCCAAATTATGGATGGTCTATGTTGGATTCTCTGTAAATGGTCTACTATCCTTTAACTCTTATTTAAGGTAGAAATCATCCCCAAAGTGTTTCTTGTTATGCTCAGGCACTAGTTACTAACCAGTGGGGCTCGGGAACGCTGTTCGAGCCCAGTGGTGGGCTAGGTCGGGTGACATGCTAGGTTAGCCTAGGTCAGTTTGTTATATCATTGACTTTTTTGGGGAGAGTTGGAGATAGAGGAAGAAGCGACTTACATGGATCGGTTTGTTGAGATTCAGGATCATCCGAAGGAGGTGTTTCATGGAAGAGTTATTCCCTTAGTTTACATTTTATGGGGGCATGGTCTCTTAGAGGAATATACTTGGGATCGTGAGTTACATATGAACACTTTGTATCCTGATCTATTTTGTGCCTTGTTTTTATTTAATGATGAGATGTTTTGAGTTGATGTTGACACATTTAAGACCATTTGAATTTGTTCTAATTTGTTGATTTTTTTATCTTTTGTGCTACTTTGTACCTTAGTGATGGTAGTGGAAGGTTATGTTGTTTTAAAATTTTGTTTTAAAGTAATTTTGTAATTTTGGAAGTGAATATGTAATTTTTTTAAAGTAATATTCATTTTTGTACTTAGTTTTAATTTTTGGCTAAGTCTAGGATTACCCTTATGTTTTCCCCTTAGCTGATAAAAGACCCTTATGTTTCATATTTAATCAATTTTTCAAGCATAAGAGTCTTATGAGGCCACATAATAGTATTTTGAGATTTCAAAAAGGTATTATAATTTTTATAATACACACTCCCTATTTCTTAAGAGTCATCTGGGAGTGCATAGGGGTATTTTATTCTTTGAATTTTGAAATGTAAGAGTTATTGTAGATTTTGTAAGAGTCATGGCTGAAACTGCAAACATATTTGGATTTCATAAGAGTAACATTCATGTTTTTGTAAGTGTCATGAGATTTTGTAAGAATAACTTTTGGATTTTATAAGAGTCATTTTTATTTTGTAAGAGTCGTTCCTTGCCTTATAAAATTCTTTCCCATTATAAATTTTCATTTCATAAGAGTAAAGTGTGATTGAATAAGAGTCTTTTATAAAATCATATGAGTAAATTTCCAGACGCATAAGAGTCATTTCCTTTACCATAAAAATAAACCTTATGTTCTTATTAAGGACCCTTATGAAATAGTCGATACTTTGCTGAATTTTCAAAGCCCATCTCAGAGTTACCCTTACATTTTTATTTGTAAGAATCATCCCTTTTGTGAAAAATTTATCATACTTCTTTTCTTAATCTATAATAATATTTTACAATTTAAAATGGAATTTTAAATATTAAATCCTCAAAATTGGTAATTTTGTTACTTAAAAAAAATCCTTCACCTTGTATTATATGCACCTAATTTGTTGGAGATTTAAATGGTAGGGTGTGATGAAAAATAATCACAACTAGTTTTAAGGGGGGTTAAAGGAGGGCTATCTGAGTTTTAAAGAGAAGCATCTGGGAAAACCATCACACGATTTTGGTTTGGTTATCTAAATTTTTTAAAATTCCCCTGTTGATCCTCCTTTTTTTCTCTGGATTGGACAACCAGAGCATTACCCTTTGAGTTCAGTGAGCCCCTATGATCAGTTCAGGTTCCTTCCTCATGAGTTCAGGACTACGATCACCTTTTTACTTTTCTTGTACCTATCCAGTGAACTAAGATAAAGCTTCATATCCAAATAGAGAATTTGAAAACTCTCTTATTTATTTTTGGTGAATTTTGGAATTATCATGCTACAGTTTTAATCTGAATAAATGGTGAAAATTGACATAAGAAAAATAATAACTAGGATGCTGAAGTGAAAGGGGGGAGGAATATCGCATGAGTTTTATCTAGTTTTATTACTTATTATTTTTAATGGTTGGTTAATTATATAAAGCTGGTAAATAATGGGTTGTTTGGATAATTTATAAATTATGATGACATGTGTGCTTTTCGTGAATATAGTAAGGAATGACTAGAAAGATGTTTGTTTAACATGCTTTCCACTAATTTTGTTGTGTCCCTGTGTTGGGTTGTATTGTTTTATTGTGAATGAAATGGTTGGAAAAGGGATGATGTGAATGTTTTTGTAGCAGTGGTATTAATGTTGGTTTAGTGGTAAGGGATCAGTTTTTAGAAATTATGGTGGTTGTTGACATGAGTTTCATAGCGGTGGTTGTGGTGGATGGTTGTGTGTTGTGAGGTGGAATTTATAGATTCCTAGTTTTATAGAATATGAAGGAAGATGATTAATAAAAGATGGGTGGTGGGATGAAATTTTAATAAGTGGAAACTATTAATTAACTATTATGATCTTAAATGGAAAGGTTAATGATAAAAAATAACGTGGGTAATGTCATATAAATGTGTTTTCATTAAATATGATTAATGAATGGTATAATAAATTTAACATGGATAGTAAAAAGGTAAATCTAGAAATGGGTAAATATTATGTTTAAAGGGTCGTTGTTGTGGTTGTTTTGTGTGGAATAAAGGGGATGGTTGATGTTGTAGAAGAGGCAACACTTGCTAGTGGAGGATTATGGAGGTGTAGTGATGGTTTTGGGCTGTGGTGGTAATGTTTGGTAAAACCATTTTGGTTAGGTTTGTGTGTGTCTGTATTACATGATGTATTTTCTTATGACTTTTTATGCACCCTATTGTACTTCTCACCTTCTTAAGTTTTAATGGTCAAAAACACTCATTAATGTGTGATTTGAGTTGTTGGAAAATGAAGGGGTCTTGGTTATTAGAAGACCATGATGACATCTTGTTACAATCTTGAATGAAATTTGAAAAATCCTTTTTGAAGTGTGGATGGTCTTGTTGAACTCTTGGAGTGAAGTTCTCTAACCTAATGAAGATGATGATAGAAGCTTGAAGGGCCATGGTGGTGTTTGGTTTGTTGCAGGCAACACCACTTGATCATTATATGTTTCTACAGGAAGCACCACTTGATCACATTACTATTCATGAGGGTCTTTATTGCTACAGGCAAAACCACTTGAAGGAATATGATGGTGTTTGAATTTATAAAACTTCAAGTTGTGTTTGGTTTGTTGGGCGCACAAACCCTTATACATATAATGAGGATGAGGACGATGCACATAACGTCATTTATTAAATAATTATTACAAACATCACATTGCAATAAATAAATAAATAAATAAATAAAACTTAGACATGCATTGATCAGTCAATACTCATGATCAGTTGATACACATTAAACTCATGTAAAAAAATTAATTTACAATTATTTTATACTCAAAGAAATTTATAAGGAATTAAAATAAATTAATAGAATTTTACTTCATAAAATGATTATCGTGCAGTATCAAAAACAATTTTATTAAATTCCAATTTTTTTAATTTTTTTTTAAAATTTTCTTGAATTTATTGGGCTTTACAGACATTGAAATCCCCTACGAGTACTATTCACATGTACTATTAGGGGGTTACTGTTCACGAGTTACTATTCCTATAGATGTGTGTGTGTTAATATATATATATATTTAAATGCACCAGCCAACCCGTTGAAGTCTATGGGTTGCAGTATTCACATGAATAGTACTATTCAATATATTTTTAATTTTTAATTTTTTTAGCCCAAAAATCGTTTCTTCTATCTGTGGATGGTCAAAAATTTTTCATCTGACCTCAAATCAAAGCATTGTTAGTGGCGATGGGACTGTATTGATGTCCTCTACTTGAATTCAAGTTAATTTAATTCTAATTCAGTTTAAGCAATCATATTATCATTCTTATACCAATTGTTGGTACTGGACGCATATCGAAAGCTCGGAAGAGAAAGATTTTAAAATTTGGTGACTGAGTTGAATAGTATTTATCTTAGAGCTTAGAGTTTCTATCAGGGTTAGTTTCATAGGACCTTTTTTTTGTTCTTTCATTTTGGATACTGCTTTGTGTATGACATTCATTTATTGTGGGGTAATGGTTTTTACTTCATATTATGGTATTGATTGGTGGTATCATTATTATGTTCTTAGGATTTATGAGGGTAATGTCTCATTTATGTGATTTATATACCCTCAGTACTTGTTAACTCATGGTCTATCAAAGGTAGGGATCAAAGGGTCGCTCTTGACTTTACTGCAAGCCCAAGAGGGGTTCTCAATGGGAGAGGGCCGTTACAGAACCACTAATTATTTTGATATTATTTTTTATCACTTTTATCGTTTTCTTGTTCTGGATTGGAGTTGCGATCAAATTCTTGTATCTTCTTATTTGGTTTTTGGTATTGATTTTTTTTAATAAAACATAAATAGAATTTTTACATTTTATAATTTTACAAACCATCATTATATTTAATAGTCTTAATTAGTCATTGAATACAGAGACCCTCACAATAATTATTTTTTGATTTTTATAATAATATATTTATTTTATATATATTTATTTTAATATATTTACATATTAATTTATAAGATCACTAAATATATACATATATATAAATATTTTTGTTTATATATATCACAACATTTAGGGAAGATGGATACAAAGAAATAAAGAAAATATATGACACCTATAAGTACTCGGGGAGACTCGAACCTAAAACCCCCCGCCAGACCCCTCAAAAGCTAACAATTGGGCCACATCCCTAGGGGATACAAAGAAAAAAATATCATTATAATTATTAAACTTGTACATGGATCAAGGGACCCACCCGATTTGATAATCCCGATTGGATAAAAAGGTCTTATTGGGACTAACTTTTTGGATTCGTTATTAAGCAGACCTAATTTTAAGACCTGATTAATAATAGGGTTCGGTTTGAGCTTTAAAAAGTGACCTACCTAGATCGATTAAGCATTTAATAATTATATTTTTTTCAAATTAATATTATATATTATTTCAAAATAATGATTATTTTTTATAAAATTATTTAATTTAATAATATTTTAAAGACGAATTAATAAAAGAGCCAAAAAATTCTAATCAGGCTTTCAATCAAAAAATTTATACAAGACCTGACTAATAAACCAGTCAAACTCGAATTGGTCTGATCAAGGCCAATTAATAACTCGATCAAATTTTCTCCGACCCGAACCTGACAGACTTGGCATCAAATATATAACTAAAAATAAATAAATACATATATAAATATCATTTATATAAATATATATTTATTATTATATAAATTGAATTTAATAATTTATATTATATATTTATATAAATATTAATAGAAATATATTAAAAATATTTATATCTATCCTCACCCCGAGTATAGTAAATAAGGAATAATTCTGGCCACCTCAATGATGTTGGACGATATCTCATTAACCAACCATCATAACATTCGTGGCCCGATTATCTTGGCATCAATATCAGGGAAAAAAATGAAAAAATTTTAATGCCAATCAAATATTTTGTTTTTGAAGGAAAATATAAATATATTAACATGAAAATATCTAATCCAAAGAAACATCTTCTTTTTAAGAAGGATGTGCTTTGTGTAGATACCTTATATAAAAACAACAATAATTTTGTACACACCCTACCTTTTCACGTGCCTTGGTGATAGTAGGACAAGCTTGGGTAGATGGGGCAGAAGGTATGCTTATTTTTCCATATGTGTGTGTGTGTGTGGGGAATTAATAAACTAAATATAATGCTTATTTTTACATATGTGCGTGTGTGTGGGGAATTAATAAACTAAATCTAGTCCCATCGGTTATGTTCCACCTATATATGATAAGTCATTAAAAATATAACCTTACTCATTCTTCCGCATCTCCCATTATGCCCAACATGATAAAATCCAACCATCATAATCTGTGCAACCAACTCACATCAGATGGGCAACATGGCTTAAAAAATACATGTATGCATGAAAACATATACGCCATTCACTTATAGAACCCTAAAGGAATTTCCTTTGGAAGGCGCCTGAAGAGAATCTGGATGTTAAACTCCGAGCCATGTCATCCCAATCCAATTTAACACTTTGCCGCCCGGCTGTCAAGTCCTTCTCCTGATCCCATGGATTCCACAAATGATTCCCTTCCCACTATGCCTTCTCTAGAAAATTATATTTTATTCTTGATCATCCCACAACCTCTTCATGGTTCTTTTTCAGCAATGATTTGGACCACTTGGCTTTGTTGTACTCATCTACTAAATTGACATCCCCATTTGACCCTTTATTTTCTTCATTCGAAGAAAATATAGAAGCCTCATTATAGGCTTCTAAATAATTCATCTTATCTTTCAGTGCTCTGTCTGAAGGGGTATCCATTCATGCACTTGTATCACCATGCCCTTCTTTAGTGTTCCAGATAAAACTCATTGACTACACAGGCCTACTGCCAGGCTTCCTTTCCAGAGGTAATGTTGTCATCCACTCACATCTTTTGGGTTTGAATTTCACTTCCATTTTGAGTTCTTTTTGCTGCAAGGAATAATACAGTTCAGATAAGATTAAACACAAATCCACTTTCATAGTTTACACAAGAATATTTAAAGATTTTATAAATTAATAGTGGGTATCATATAGTCATCACAACAAGCATAAAAATAACTTGATGAAAATAATACTATTTTGTAGGGTGGCATTGTGAAAATAAAAAATAAGACGAAAACTTCTTTGAATATAACAAGACTATTATTAAACATAATGATAAAAGACAATGGTATATAGATTCATAAATTCAAAACATCTATGATGATGCAAACATATATGAGCATTATCATAATGATATGATATCAATTTAACTAGTAATCATAGTAAAAAAAGTTCCACTTAAATTTAAAAAAAAAACAAACCATGACAACGTAATATGAAAAACATCATGAGTGTTGCGACATGGTTTAAAATTCAATAAGTGGGATGTTCACCTTATCTGGATCTTGAAAATCCTTAAAGTATTTGATTAATTTTATGAAAGCTTGGTGATCTTGAGGATGAAAGCATTTGTCTGGATACACCATAAGAGACAATTTTTGGTACCTAACCAGGTAGCAAGAAAAATTCAGACACTGTTATGGGCCCATGACCTATCATCCAAAAATCTTTCATGCAAAGAGACTACCATATAACCACGAACAAGAATAGGTATAAATAATTAAAAACTAAAGGAATTATAGAATATAAATTTTCATCTATTTATATGTTCGATTTTTTTTAAAATTTAATAATTCACCCTGGTTGTACACATCACAAACCACGACCCCAAGACAACACTTCACTCAAAAATACCAGCTAGAAGCATAGTCAAAAACTATTTAAACAAACACAACAACTTGAAGAAGTTGATAAGTGGACAACTAAATAAAAAAAACAAAGATTGTGGATTCAAATCAAACTTGTGACTTCACTTTAGAGCACTTTGGACCATGGGAGGGGATACAACGAGCACAAGCAGGGAAAACAATCCTCGTGTTTCTTTTTATTTTTTATTTTTTTTGGAAACTTGAGAGATATGGCATGAGACATTCCTCTATCACATAATGTGGCCTTTATCAATGAAGTGAGGTGGGAGAGACCTAAGCAAACATGTTGGAGTTTTTCATACTTTAATTTTTATTTTGTTCGTTCAACTCTCTTGGGAAAGCATCATCATTAAACCCCAATGACTTAGAAATAAAATATCATAACATTTACAATTAAATTTGAAATGATTGAATGTCATTTAATTCCCCATAGGGCACAGTTCAGTGGTTCCACCCCTGCTCTACCTGTGGCGGTGTTGAGGAGGTTCTGGTTTTCAGTCTCCACATCTTCATCTTTGTTTCCTTTGTACCCCACACCGGACCCACTATAATATTGAATGGACTTCAACCCTCCCATAAATTTAATTCATTTATTAAGGATTTTCATTTTTAATAATTAATTAATTACCAATAATTAAAATGATCAATTGATTATTATATTTTAATCTTTTTTTTCAAAAACTAAATATTAAAATTATAAAAATATTTGTAATAATTATAATTAAATTTAAAATTATATTTTTAATTGTAATTATGTATTTATTATAATAATTAATAAATTAATTAATAATTATATTTTACTCATTTTTTAAATAATAATATTATTCAATAATAATAATTAATTATTGTTGAATTTGGCATGATTAATTTTTTAGAAATTAAATTGTTTAATTTAATTTATTGATGTCATGTTTAATATCCCCTTTATGCATGTGGTTTATGTTTTCCTATACAATATTATATGTTAGATTTATTTTATTATGAAAATTGTTTTTTGTGTGGCTGGATTGCTTTTATCTTACATACCATGGGGTTTTCTCTTATTTTAATCAGACATAGTGACTGTTTGATCTTCACCGTTGATGAGGCAGATCTCATGACTCTGGGGATTGCTATTTGTGTTTCACAGATGTGTTTAATTTACCTTAGAGTTTGGTACCATCTACATCGCTACTTGGCGTCCTCTTGCCGCATGTCACATTTCCTAACAACTATTTACATATGTTGCTACCACCAATCTTAGAGATCTTTCCACACACTATTGATTGCACATGTGTCCCTACTTCGGCTAGCTGTCATGATGGATTTTCCCTTTTGAGTTCCCAAGGATGGCTTTGTTGCTTAAGTTGTCATTCGTGTTTTCCTCCATTCTCGAGGATGGCCTCATCCTTCTACCATTCCTGTGGAGAGATTGAATCTTGAAAGTTCTAAGGAGAACCATGATAGCATGGAAATGAGTTTCAACATTGATCGTTCTGATCATCTCTTCCAACGACCACCTCTAGGTTCTTGGTGTAGAATAGACATAATCATGTTCTAGTATTGTTCCTTGGTTCTGTGTTATAATCCTTAACCTATTATGGTTTACCTGGGTTTCATGCGTGAGTCCTTCCAATCTGAAGAAGTATGTTACCATCCTCAAGCATGATTTAATTGTGGGTTCTTAGAGGGATAATGGTGCTCGTTCTTGGATAGTTTCTCTGGTCCGCGTATTCTCTGTTTTCTACTTTAAGCTTTCTTATTTTGTTTTTCATAATAAATATTGTGGACAGTGGTGTAGTTGTTTTCATATAGGTCCAAAGTGATTCAAATTATGTTCAATCTCTTGTGTTCTTTACTTCTTTTTGTATTGATCACATTCTATTTCTCCTATTTTTACCATTTATCTCTTTTGGCTTATGCATTTTTATTTTTTTATTATTTAAAGAACATTAATAAACTCAATCTTTCTTTGCCTTTGTTGAGTGGTTTCACGGTCATTTATAGTCATCCACCCCCAAAAATTGTTATCGAAGCTTGATATTAAGTTTAATGTCTTTTCAAAATCTTTAAATCAAGAAGTTTGACGAATAAAATGATCTTAATCTATAGATAATAAAAATGCGAGCATTTCTTGTCACTAATGGACTTACAGATGCTTTATATGGTACTACGAAATTGATCACCACTATGTCCCTAAAAGGATAGGCTGCTATATCTTATGTTGATGTTTACCCTGGTGTTCTTGAAAAGACCCACTGCCTATTTTTGTAACCCTAGGTGATAAAATCTTACATAAGATAAGCCAATGGTTGGGTTTTTCTCTCGCTTGCTTGGGCAAGCTTATCTTACAAATCTAGTGTGGTTTATTCTTCAATCGTTTCCACTATTTAATCTGACATGATTTTCAGTTAATCTTACATGGGGTGTGTTTTGGCTGGAGTTATTCTCTGCCTTTTGGGGTATTCTTACACCGCTGTTTCGACGATTTTAGTCTGATGGAGAGTTCAATTAATACAAGCTTAGAGAACCATGATATCATGAATATGAGTTTCAACATTAATAGTTCCAATCATATCCTTTGATGACCACCTCTAGGCTCTTGGCATAGGCCTGGACATGTAATGTGTTTTGGTTTTGTTCATTTGTTCTGTGTTGTAATCCTTTGCCTGTTTTGGTTCACCTAGGTTTCTTGTGATAACTCATCCAATCTGAAGGAGTATGTTACCATCCTCAATCTCAATTTAATCATGGGTACCTGAGTGAAAATATCCTCATCTAGGTGGTAAAACATCAGGTTCAAGATCCCACCACAAAGGGAGGGAAAAGCCTATGAAGCAATGGTTAAGGTTGGCGAAGACCAGTTAAGACAACCCACTACAGGCACTTTTCAATCCTGAAGACATCATCAAGGAAGAGTGGGTGGTCCAAGTTGTGTGACATTTAGTGATGAATACCAAGCCAACCCAAGAGGATCCGAAACAATATAATCTCTTTCACAGTCATTGTGAGGTGAATAGGTGAATGGACATGTGCTCAAAATCATTATTGATAGGGGATGTTAGGAAAATTTAATCTCTCATGACGCAGTGATCAAGGTGAAATTGAAGAAAACCACATGCCCTGACCCCATCACATTGGATGAATAATGTTGATAGGAGATATTCGAGTAACCGCACAATGCAGTGTACCATTATCGATCATTCGATGCGGAAATCATGTTTTGTGTAACATGGTCGAGATGGATGTGTGCCAAATTATGTTGTGAGAGCCATGGAAAATAAATCTCGATGCCCGATACAATGATTGAGACAACATCGTGGAGTTCACCAAAGACAAAGCACATTACCCTATATCACCCATGATGAAGCACCTAGACACTCAGGTACTAGGAAAATCATTTATTTCTTTATATGCAACTGCTTATTTCAAGAAAGATGTGGGGTAGAAAATATCATTCCAAGCATTTTCGAACAACCTTGCTCACATCCCTCCACCCCCAAGAGCTGCTCAATGAGTTTCAAGATATTATGCCTGATGAGCCACCAACCAACTTATAGCCAAATAGGGATATCCAACACCACATTGAGATGGTCTTGGGAGCTTCGCTACTAGATTTTTCACACTAGTGCATGAGTCCAATGGAGCACGAGATCCTTCAAAAGCAAGTGAAAAATCTTCTCAACAAAGGTTACATGAAAGAAAGCATGAAACCTTACATTGTTCCATCTTTATTGGCTCCCAAGAAAGATACTGTTGGAGTTGGGGCCCTAAAATAAACTTTTATGTACTTTATTATTACATGTAATTATTGATTTTGTTAGACCCAGTTAACTATATTTCTAGGTTAAGTGTTTTTACGAGTCCCTCATTGGATTCTTCCAAATTGTAATTATTCTCCTATATCTATAAAATAATGTCTCCACCTCTCCTTGAGGTAGTGAATTCGTATCATTCTATATGGTATCAAAGGGATACATTCCATAATATTTTTTTATTCTCTATTAGTTTCACCCTACCCTTGTGTTCCCTATTTTGTAGCACCTGCTGGTACCACCCATCCACCTGGCCTCATGCCCCACCTCGCCGAATTGGGAGCTTGGTAGAGGTCATCTTCATGATGGGGTATACATGTTCGATAGTCCCACATCCCTTTCTTGTATGACAATCTCTTCTCATGTTCTGTATCTACATTTTATCTTGGGACATCCACCCACCTCCACCCTTTATTATCTTTATCCTCATTTCAGTCCATATATTTCTTTTCATTGTGGGTCATGTAAGTTTGCAAAACATTATCACATATCTTATATTCCTCATTTGGTAACATGGGAATAAAAACCTTTGATTTAGACCATTAAAATGTATGGGTTCCCTATTCCATTTAGAGTACTGATATTATGTATCATTTATTGATGACTACTTTCACATGATATGGATTTATCCTCTTCATGATCGTTCTGAGGTGTTTGCTACTTTACAAAACTTTTACCATGAAATTCACACTCATTTATCCACACAAGTTAAATGTCTCTACTCAGAAAATGGATGAGAATACTTATCTACTTCCCTTAAACAGTTTCTCAAGGATCATGACATCCTTCATCAAACATCCTGCCCCAATACACCTTAGCAAAGTGGAGTGACTGAGCATAAACATCGTCATATTCTGAAGACTGATTGTGCCCTCTTATTTCACATGCAGGTGCGTCTTCATTTTTGGGGATGCTATCCTTACTACTACTTACCTTATAAATCATCTCCCTACTTATATCCTTTAGGATGAGACTCCTTTTCAAGCTTTTTTATCCACTCTCTCCCCTCACCCACTTCCATTTTGTGTGTTTGGTGTCTTTGTTATGTACATGACACTCATCCCAACCTCTCAAAATTTTCTCCAAAATCCATCTGTTGCATCTTCCAAACTTACGTTGTTATATCATCTTTTTTGATATCTCTTTTATTTAGAACTCTCCATTCTCTCCACCCTCTTCCCACCCAGACACCACTATCAATGACTATCTTCCTCTCACCATCCACCCAACATTGCCTCAGGCTTCCCACTGTGCTGATCACCATTTTGGATTTGTTTACTCTCATCGACGATCGAATGTGTCCCCCATCCAGATCGAGGACACCATTTCCCCAGCTTCATCTATCACTCTTTCTCTAGGAATAGAAAACTTGGGAGCAGAATTATAGGGAAAATATCAGAGTTTCACACACACAGAAACCCTATCTCAAATGAGCTTATAAAGCAACATGACACTACAATAACGAATGTTGTTATAGTTCCACAAACCACATAGTAATTACATTTTACTAAAATAAAATGTGGCTATAAGTATATAGAGATACAATATCCTATCAAATTCACTAGTCACATGTTGCTAAAATACATTGTCAAAGTCTACACTGCTACAGTGTCCTATCAGTGTCATCAGTTAGTAGTTGAAACAATTGAAGTTTGTTGTATAGTCTATACTGCAAGAAGCTGTCCCAACTTCATTAATAATTATCATGATAAACTATTCTAACAATCTCTCACTTGGATACTAATCTTTCATGCTAAACTACTTTGATGTTACTGACTTAGATAACTTACTTAATCTAAGATTCTCCCCTTCTTCACTCACTAATGAGAACGTCCCATAAAACATTTACTTACAAGTTTATTATTCATGAAATACCAGTTGTTTTCCCTTATATACTCTCACAGTGTTCTCCCAAATTTTTCCTCTCATTCTCCATTCATCAATGGAGACCAACAAAAGCATAATAGTGCCTCAACTTCTCTATCACCATTAACTTCATCAACATGTATGTCAGATTTTTGGTTTCATAAATATTATGCAATTTCAATAAATCATCCTATATTAATCCTCTAATAAAATTGTACTTAAATTAAATATTCTTTGTTTAGGAATGAAATATTGGGTTCTTTGAAAGATGTGTATAAATTTTACTATCACAATTTAATACACTTTCCTCCCGATTTCTATCCATATCCTCTAAGAAGTTCTTCATTGAAACCATCTCTTTCCCAGCTTCTATTACAATAATGTATTTTTCCTATGTTATTGATAAATTCACCACCTTTTGTAATTGATATTTTTCACTCACTATAATTACTCCATAGATAAACACATAACCTATGGTACTCCTCCTACTATCGACAACACTTCCAAGATCAGTATCCACAAGCCCCTACAATGACCATACTTTCCCAAATCATAGAGATACTTCCTCGATTTCATTCTAATATCTTAATATCCACTTCAAAATTTATTAATGTTACTTTTATGGGTTATCCATATGCCTATTCACAACTCCCACTATATGTTCAATATCAGGTCGAGTATAGGCCATGACATATATCAAGTTTCTAATAGCTGATGCATATGGAACCTTTACCAAGTACTTAAAACTCTTATGCTATCTTTGGTGCTTGCTCCTATGATAATTTGAAATTGATTTCTAGGGGAATATAAACTGTATTTTCATCCAGTATATTAAATCCTCTCAAAACCTTTCCATTGTAGTCAGTCTGTGATAACATCAATGTTCTAATTTTATAGTTTCTCTTGATCTTTATCCCCAAAATTTTGTTATCTTCTCCAAGATTTTTCATCTTGAACACCTCAACCAGCTGCACTTTTATCTCATCAATCCTCTACATACATGATCCTATAATGATCATTCCATACACATAAAAATGTAATATAATGTATTCATCACAAAAAGACATGAAATGGTAGCATTGAACCATCCCTATAGCTACTACCTATAAATGTCTTCATAGATATCCATGAAGGAAATTAGTCTTTACATCAAATTGTTAAATATGTGAATCCCCCAATGCAACAATATTAATAACCACTCAGATGGTGGTAAGCTTCACTACAGGTGAGATATTTTTAGTGAAGTACACACCTTCCATCTATTGAAATCCTTTCACTACTAGCCTTTCCTTATGCCTCCTCTTACCATCATGTTCTTACTTGACATGGTACACCCATTTGTTCTATAATGATTTATTTCCTTGTGGAAAAGGTGTCAACTCCCAAGTATTGTTGTCATGTAATGAAAAATATCATCCCTTATATCCAACTCTCACCTGATCAACTCCTTCAACCACATTACCTTTTCTGTTATGTTAAGATCTTTTGTGGTGGAAATCCTATTTGAGAGGTCTCTTATATGATTGATTTTTTTGGGAATTCCCCCCATTAAGGTAGGGCTAGAATTGCAGTGGGATTCTTTAATTGAGTGTGGTGAGTGTATAGTAGATGTTTTCCCTTGGGTGTAGTAAACCCTAGGAATTAAAAGGTGATTCCTTGAGTGGTCTAAAACTCCTTCAGTTTAGGGAATAGTTTCTTTAGATGGTATCTGGGACACCTGTCATGTCACTGCAGAGTTATTTTATGTTATTTTATATTATTTAGGTATATTTTAAGGTCCAATAATTTTCAGGCTTTGAATTTAATTTTTTTAAAGTTTTTTAGTGGTTCATAGTCTTGCAGACTATGACAGTGCAGTTTTCACAATATCCACATGGTTTTTTAAACTATTCAGTGCTACCTAGGGAATAATGCACATCATTTTTTTGGGGAGACCCACATAGTTTGTGCATGGTTTGGTAAACCATGTGACCAAATAATGAAACCTGTCCATAATCAATTAAAAATTAATTTTACCTAATTTACCTCTTTTAATTTAACTCACCCCACCCCTCTTTTTGACTCATACATTTGGCCACCCCATTTAAATCTCTTATGAGTGTTCCTTCCCCCTCTCTATGAATTCTTGTCTCTTTTCCTTCAAGTTGTAGGTGATTTCCAAGGTATTCCTCCTCACTTTCTCTCCTCTTGTCCCCACCTCTCTTCATTCAACCTTTTCCCCTAGGTTTTACTCATCTCTTTAACCCTATATCATTTTGAAAGTGAGATTAAGGGTTTTGGTTGGTTATAACCTAGGGATTTGCTTATCTAGGACCTGTAGAGGGTGATTCTTGACTTGATTGAGTGTTCTCCATGTAAGGTGATGTGTTTTGGCACTATTCCAGATTCTTGAGGTGGGTGTTTCTTTTCTCTTTATTATGAAATTCATAGGATTATTTTTATTTGAAAATTAATTTTATTTAAAGTATGACTATGTATACTATTTAGGATGGATTTGGAAAAAAAATTGAGTGAATTCCATTCCTTGGTATAAAGTTTTTTCTAGGGATTTTAATTGAATTCCTTTGAATTTAATATTTAGGCCTTTCAAGTTCTTGATCAAATGCCTATGAAGATTTTTAATTGGGTATTTATGAAAAATGAAGTGCTTACTCTATATTTTGGGTTTTAAAAAAAGAAACCAAGTTTTAAAGAAATGTTTGAAATATAAAAAGGGGTTTTTTATAAATGATTTAAAAGTATTGAAATGATTGAATTTCAAATTAAAGGAAAATGAATCATCACCTCTAGTTATCTTTTTTGAGGCCTGTTTGGAATTTTAAAGGGGGTTCATAACTCATGAGACCATTGTTGATTTCCCCTTGTATTTTTTGTTTCTTTTATAGATTTTTTATCATTTTTTTGAGGGATGTGTGATGTAAAAGGTATTGTTTGATGTGAGGGTGATGGAGGTGAGTCATGGGATATTTATTATCTTCATCTATGTATTTATTTTGATTGTTTTACCACCTCCTTGCTCGATTGTTTGGTCATGGTAATACAAGGTGGATGAGTAGAGCCTTGGATGAGTGAAAACTCTTGTTTTGATTACATCTAAATAGGGTGGAATTGGGTAGCTAAGTGCTCTTGGATGATCCTAATGGTATCTTCTCACTCCTAGGATGGAACAAGGCCTAAGTAGTTTGACAAGACTATCGAGATGGAAAGGTTCTTGTAACCAGTTTAGGATCACATTACTTAAGTTCCTAAATTAGTATCCCATGATGTTTGTTCCTTGATAAGTGGTTCCAGGTAGGGTATTTTATTTTCCATTCCTGTCATACCCCCCTATGTTGGTTTCTAGTGGCACCTCTTTTGTGATTATTTATTTTCTCACTTCTTGAACTTGTGGTGCCTCGTTGATTGGGATCTTCCATATATGGATGGGTATGTTTCAAAATGGTTTTAAATATTGGTTTTAAATGATGTTTTGATTAAAAATAAATGTTTGTTTCTTATGACACCAGCATGAAACCTGGTTGATTAGATATATCAAAATAAAGGAATTATATTATGAATTATGCATTCGTATGATGTTGTATGCCATTACGACATTAACATATTTTTCTACCTTTGGATCCAGAAATGCAATGATAGTACGACAAGAGTGATATACCAATTCATCAAAGAATAAAGAATTACAAGACAACATATTTCTCAAACTATCTATAAATTAATTACAAATTATATGCGATGATCTTTCCTTCTTGGTTTCAGCATTCTTAAAGTCTATTAATTTTTTATTTAATTCTATTGGTCATGAAGTTCTTTATCATACAAATCTAGAATTATTCATCGATTATGATAAAAAGAGATGTTGGTTATGCCAAATAGGCACTTTTTTTGCAGCCAAAACCTTCATATGGGTCATGGTGGATGTAACGACCCGAAATTTTGAATAAATCTTGTTTCCTAATTTTATGTGTTATTTTATTTTATTTTTATACTAAAAAAAAATGTTTCATTTGATAACATGAGTATAATTAAAATGAGACTGTTGGGTTTTGACTGTTATTTGACCATTGGTCAATATGACCGCTGGAAACTAAACGTTTTGATTATTGTCTCTAAATACAAGCAATCTTGGTTAATTAATATAGAAAGAAGATTCAATGGCCTCACCCAGTAGTATTGGACCGATCGAAGCCCATCTAACAGAACCTGGGAAGGAGGTAGCACCACTGGGCTTTGCTCTGGACCAAACCCAAGCTGAACTTCATCGTGTGAAGCTAGAACGGGATCGCCTTCGCGAGAAGTTCAAACTGATAGAAATTACTACTCGCGCGATGTTGGCCGAGCCTCCCTCAGATTCTCTCACCATAGAACACCTTACACTTAGGTCCTATGCTGGTGTGATAAGGGGCTATGTAAGGAGACCGTAACTGCCTTGTGTAATCCTTTGTTTTAAATAAAAATTGGGATTTCTTCTTATGATGAAGTTTATGAATTTTCAAATGTCCGGATAAATATAGTATGCATATTTTTGATGAATTTTAGAGAAAGGATATTTTAAAAATTTTTATGTAAACCTTAAATAAATAAAAATGTGTAATGATTTTTAAAAAATGGTCTTCTACAATTATGTTCAGTACGAAATTTCGAGTCTAATAAGATCAACTTGATTTTTGATGAATAGTAAATTATGAATAGTGATTTTACGCTAAGGATTAGTAATGTGACCAAATGGATTAGTAATTTCACTCAAAGAAAGTTTTAATATAATTTAGACACCTAGATTAAGTAATGAGATTCAATAAAATGGGTAAATAACAGTTTCATAAATTATTATTCAAGTATTAGTTTTTTTCGGGTGAATAGTGTTTTTTAATTAAAAATTAAATTAAAAATATTTAGAAAATTATTTTTATAAAATGGATTTCATTTTTGAACTCAGAGCATAGATATTATGTTAAGGTAATTTTTGGGGATTTTTCTGAAAAAGTTGAATTTTCAGTGAATAGTAAAAATACAGTTTTAGGGTTTCGGTATGTTTAATGACATCATAACTGTGTCATGATGATGTCATGAGATATTTTAAGGTATGGTCGACTAAAGAGGATTAATTATTGTGTGGGGGTCCCCATTTGGCCTAACTCTATGGGAAGTACCATGGGAGGGCCCATGCTTTTGAGAAAACCACTTTTGAGGTGTCCCTTGGCCATTAATGCCTTGTCCCCTCACTTTCCCTATAAATACCAAGACCTCCTCTCATCTTTTAGACTCCAAAAACATCCTCGAAGAAGTTATGGTCTCCTTACCTCCCAAGGAGTCTTCTCAAGGTTCCCCCAAGCCCTCAAGGTCCCAACCTTTGATTTTAAGAGTTACATTTTAAGGTAAGGGATCCGACCTCTCTCTTTCTTTTCAAGTGATCTCTTTTATGTCATTTCTTTTATGCTCCATGTTCTTATGTTGGAGTATGTTATTTTATATTCATTATAATGTCATTTTTATGTTCATATGATGAGAGACCCCCTCTTACTCTCATCATTTCATTTTATGAATGTTTAAGTGGCGCCGTTAGGCTGCCGAAATTTTTGTAACAGATTTTTTCACCCTTCTCATTTTCAAGTTCTATTTTCTTGTCAAGTCTTTCAAGTCCATTTTTATTATGTTGGGGTATGATCTCTATATCTATCATAATTAACTCTTATGTTAATATGATGAGAGACCCTATTTGATCTTTTCAATTCATTTTTTGAAGCTTAAGTGACGCCGTTAGGCTGCTGAATTTTTAAGTGGTTCTTTCACCCTTCTCATTCTTTTCAAAGTTCTACTTTCATGTCAAGTCTTTCAAATTCCATTTTTTATGTTGGGGTATGATATATATATCTATCATACTGAAATATTATGTTCACATTATGAGAGACCCTATTTGATCTTTTCAAATCATTTTTGTTGAAGTTTAAGTGACGCCGTTAGGCTGCCGATTTTTCATAAGAGAAATCAAATTTTTGTCTTCCTTCCATGTTTTTCATTTAAAATGGGATGTACTTCAAATTTCATTACCATGTTCATATATCATTCTTATTTTTCCCCAATACTGTTTTATGGGTCATTTATGAATGTTGGACCCATGTCCCCTCTCTTTTCAATGTTTTCTAAAACCCCGAAACATAGCCGTTATGCTGTAGAATTTTCATCTCAAAATGCCTCTCTCTTTTCTCAAAATTATTTTATGTTATAAAGTGAATACTCAAAGCTATTATTTATACAGGGGTATTCACATATATATCAAAATGTTCTATTTTAAATTCTGGGATTTACATACATGAGACCCTCTCTCCCCTTCCGTGGGTTTAAAGTGACATAAAGATCATGTCTTTAAAGCAGTTTTTAAAACATTATGATTATGAAATGAAACCCATTTATTTTATTCTATATGGGTTATTTATGAAATGTTTGATGATGATATATGTGGCTCACATGATAAAAAAGTCAAATTTAAGGGTGCTCCCTGATAGCGCTCCAATGCATTGGGTAATGATGCAACCACTAGAGATTACAATTTTCACGATATCTTGGTGAATAACCTTGGTAATTTTCAAATAACACCTTGGGGATGGACCTTGGTGATATGTTCATGATTTTCTATGTTAAATGATGTAGCCACATCTTAAAGTTATGAAAAATTTTATTTTTATTATGATATATCTCATGATTTATTTCTCATGCCTTAAAGTTCTTTTCATGACCTTATTGAAGTATCTCAAGTTCACATGTAAAATGTTTCTCTTGTTTCCCTTACTAGGCCCTCTGCTCACCCTTTCTTTTGATGTATGTCCCCAGGTTATGAGATGCAGTAATGAACCTAGGATGAACATGAAGAGAATCCTTTCAAGTGTTTAAGAAGAATGTTTTATGTTTTCATGTTTTATGTTCCTGGTTTCCAAGACACTAAACCTTAAAGATCCTCAGTTTTGTGTAATGAAATGAAAGTTTATTTTATAAAAAGGCGGGATGCTATAGTTGGTATCAAAGGATGGTTTAGTTATTTGTGAAAATTAGGATATGAAAACTTTAGGAAGAACCCTATAGAAAAGTTTAAATATAGGAAATCTTCCAGATATTTTGGTGAGTATTGAGTAAGGGGTTGCCAAGAAAATATATCCCTATCTAGATACGAGCAGGTAGAGGTGGATCTGACACAGATGTACATAGGGGTAAAACCCAAAAACACCGCTTTGAGCTAGACTCGGACAGGAACTGGTACACGACAACGAGCCTTGCTACACTCTTGGTTACGACACTCCCGGGGGATATGCTTTGGTAAATTCATAAGATTAGTATGAACCATTATTAAAGGAAAAAAGATAAAATAAAATAAATATTCACATAAGAATATACGATCATGGATAACCTAGATTGGAACCTAGGGGATCACAAGTTAGGATATACTTTTATTCTACAAGTTTATCCTTTTATGCTTAAAGTTTCCTTTTCATGATTATTGGAGAAGTATTTAAGCCCCTAATTATACTTTATCTTCTTAGTTAATGGTGGGAAATGGAAGAACATGTCCCAACAACCAATGTGATAGGAAATGCGATGATTGTCGTATTAATATGACAAAGATGATTAGGGGATTAAAAGATGATTATTATTTTGGAAGACGTTCACTATTTTGGGGACCCTATATGATCGAGGTAAATAGATTACTATGGTATTTTCATTGAGGAGTAAGGTTGACTTATATTTTGAAGAATCAATGAATTTAAGGTAGAATTATAGTAATTTAGGTTACTTATGGAAATGATTAACCTATATTGGGGTAAATATGTTTAGGTTAGTTACTTTTGTTATAAGATGTTAGGAGTGGTTGATGTTGTTTGGAGATGAATGATAAAGTTTACCTTGGAAGACTATGTTATCAAATCCTTCTTGTATTTGGGTTTCAATCTTAGTTTGGTTTATTTTGAGTATTTTTAAGGACAGTTATTTAGGGAATGTTATATGATGAACTCTGGGTAGTACCATGGAACTTTGAAGATTTAAAAGTAGTTTCCATTCCTATGGGATTATTTATTTTTTAAGAGTTGTTTTACCTTAACCTTTCTGTTTTTGGGATAATGTTTAAAGATAGATGAAATAGATGGTTAATCTTTTGTGGATTATGTGATTCTCTAGAAGATTATTCTTGTGTTTTGATGAGACCAAGTGTTTTTGAATGCTCATCGTTTGGAGAAAAGATTATTTTTGGGTAGAAACTTATTAAAGGATGAAACTCTACATGAAGGTAGGTATATTTTCTTATGTTTTTGTTCTATGTAGTAAATGAATTCCTCAAAATTATGAAAAGAAACATAAAACAAAAATGTTGTTGGTTTATGTTTCCTACTAGGTAATCAAAGACTGTTTACACACATCATAAGTTTGGGATTTTCTTATGGTTAACTTTCTCCTAATCATGTTCTCTATCACTCTCCCTCAGAACTTGACCCTTTTTTTTCTCCTCCATGTCCATGTTTTCCTACATGTAATCCTAGTGTGGGTTAACTCAGGTGACCTTTGTACTTCCCTTTCTTTCTTTTAAAGTAATAGTTTTACTGACTCCTTTTCCGATGTGGGAATTTCAATGAAATTTCAAAACCCAATTTTAAAAATTGCGAGGACGCAATTTCTTAAGGGGGGAAGATTGTAATGACCCGAAATTTTGAATAAATCTTGTTTCCTAATTTTATGTGTTATTTTATTTTATTTTTATACTCAACAAAAATGTTTCATTTGATAACATGAGTATAATTAAAATGAGACTATTGGGTTTTGACTGTTATTTGACCATTGGTCAATATGACCACTGGAAACTAAACGTTTTTATTATTGTCTCTAAATACAAGCAATCTTGGTTAATTAATATAGAAAGAAGATTCAATGGCCTCACCCAGTAGTATTGGACCGATCGAAGCCCATCTAACAGAACTTGGGAAGGAGGTAGCACCACTGGGCTTTGCTCTGGACCAAACCCAAGCTGAACTTCATCGTGTGAAGCTAGAATGGGATCGCCTTCACGAGAAGTTCAAACTGATAGAAATTACTACTCGTGCGATGTTGGCCGAGCCTCCCTCAGATTCTCTCACCTTAGCACACCTTACACTTAGGTCCTATGCTGGTGTGATAAGGGGCTATGTAAGGAGACCGTAACTGCCTTGTGTAATCCTTTGTTTTAAATAAAAATTGGGATTTCTTCTTATGATGAAGTTTATGAATTTTCAAATGTCCAGATAAATATAGTATGCATATTTTTGATGAATTTTAGAGAAAGGATATTTTAAAAATGTTTATGTAAACCTTAAATAAATAAAAATTTGTAATGATTTTTAAAAAATGGTCTTCTACAATTATGTTCAGTACGAAATTTCGAGTCTAATAAGATAAACTTGATTTTTGATGAATAGTAAATTATGAATAGTGATTTTACGCTTAGGATTAGTAATGTGACCAAATGGATTAGTAATTTCACTCAAAGAAAGTTTTAATATAATTTAGACACCTAGATTAAGTAGTGAGATTCAATAAAATGGGTAAATAACAGTTTCATAAATTATTATTCAAGTATTAGTTTTTTTCAGGTGAATAGTGTTTTTTAATTAAAAATTAAATTAAAAATATTTAGAAAATTATTTTTATAAAATGGATTTAATTTTTGAACTCAGAGAATCGATATTATGTTAAGGTAATTTTTGGGGATTTTTCTGAAAAAGTTGAATTTTCAGTGAATAGTAAAAATACAGTTTTAGGGTTTCGGTATGTTTAATGACATCATAACTGTGTCATGATGATGTTATGAGATATTTTAAGGGATGGTTGACTAAAGAGGATGAATTATTGTGTGGGGGTCCCCATGTGGCCTAACTCTATGGGAAGTACCATGGGAGGGCCCATGCTTTTGAGAAAACCACTTTTGAGGTGTCCCTTGGCCATTAATGCCTTGTCCCCTCACTTTCCCTATAAATACCAAGCCCTCCTATCATCTTTTCGACTCCAAAAAAATCCTCAACAAAGTTATGGTCTCCTTACCTCCCAAGGAGTCCTACCAAGGTTCCCCCAAGCCCTCAAGGTCCCAACCTTTGAGTTTTAAGAGTTACGTTTTAAGGTAAGGGATCCGACCTCTCTCTTTCTTTTCAAGTGATCTCTTTTATGTCATTTCTTTTATGCTCCATGTTATTATGTTGGAGGATGTTCTTTTATATTAATTATACTTTCCTTTTTATGTTCATATTATGAGAGACCCCCTCTTACTCTCATCATTTCATTTTATGAATGTTTAAGTGGTGCCGTTAGGCTGCCGAAATTTTTGTAACGGATTCTTTCACCCTTCTTATTTTCAAGTTCTATTTTCTTGTCAAGTATTTGAAGTTCATTTTTATTATGTTTGGGTATTATATCTATATATATCATACTTAAATCTTATGTTCATACGATGAGAGACCCTATTTGATCTTGTCAATTCATTTTTTGAAGCTTAAGTGACGCCGTTAGGCTACCGAATTTTTAAGTGGTTCTTTCACCCTTCTCATTCTTTTCAAAGTTCTACTTTCATGTCAAGTATTTCAAATTCCATTTTTTTATGTTAGGGTATGATCTCTATATCTATCATACTGAACTATTATGTTCACATGATGAGAGACCCTATTTTATCTTTTCAAATCATTTTTGTTGAAGTTTAAGTGACGCTGTTAGGCTGCCGAATTTTCATGAGAGAAATCAAATTTTTGTCTTCCTTCCATGTTTTTCATTTCAAATGGGATGTACTTAAAATTTCATTACCATGTTCATATATCCTTCTTATTCTACCCCTATACTGTTTTATGGGTCATTTATGAATGTTGGACCCATGTCCCCTCTCTTTTCAATGTTTTCTGAAACCCCAAAACATAGCCGTTATGCTGCAGAATTTTCATCTCAAAATGCCTCTCTCTTTTCTCAAAATTATTTTATGTTATAAAGTGAATACTCAAAGCTCTTATTTATACAGGGGTATTCACATATATATCAAAATGTTCTATTTTAAATTCTGGTATTTACATACATGAGACCCGCTCTCCCCTTCCGTGGGTTTAAAGTGACGTAAAGATCATGCCTTTAAAGCAGCTTTTAAAACGTTATGATTATGAAATGAAACCCATTTATTTTATGCTATATGGGTTATTTATGAAATTTTTGATGACGATATATGTGGATCACATGATAACAAAGGCAAATTTAAGGGTGCGCCCTGATAGCGCTCCAATGCACTGGGTAATGATGTAACCACTAGAGATTACAATTTTCACGATATCTTGGTGAATAACCTTGGTAATTTTCAAATGACACCTTGGGGATGGACATTGGTGATATGTTCACGATTTTCTATGTTAAATGATGTAGCCACATCTTAACATTATGAAAAATGTTATTTTTATTATGATATATCTCATGATTTATTTCTCCTGCCTTAAAGTTCTTTTCATGACCTTATTGAAGTATCTCAAGTTCACATGTAAAATGTTTCTCTTGTTTCCCTTACTGGGCCTTCTGCTCACCCTTTCTTTTGATGTATGTCCCCATGTTATGAGATGCAGTAATGAACCTAGGATGAACATGAGGAGAATCCTTTCAAGTGTTTATGAAGAATGTTTTATGTTTTCATGTTTTATGTTCCTGGTTTCCAAGACACTAAACCTTAAAGATCCTCAGTTTTGTGTAATAAAATGAAAGTTTATGTTATAAAAGGCAGGATGCTATAGTGGATGTGTGTTGATTGTCAGACCATCAACAAGATCATCATCAAGTTCATATTCTTAATCATGTTATTGGATGATATGTTTGATATGCATCAAGGGGCAACAATGTTTTCAAAGCTAGAAATTCGGAGTGGTTATCACCATCTTCGAATCTAGTCTGGTGTTGAATAGAAGACTAATTTTAAGACCAAGGAGGGGTTGTACGAGTGGTTAGTGAAGCCTTTCGAGCTATTGAACACCCATAGTGCCTTTATGAGGTTTATGAATTTACTTCTAAAACCCTTCATGAATAAGTTCATCATGGATTACTTCGATGGTATTCTTGTATATTGAAATTCAACTACTCTTCACCTTGAACATCTAATGGAGGTACTCTGAATTTTGTAGGACAAACGCTTTATATTACCACCTTAAGATGTGCAATTTCATGCTCCCTAAATTGATCTTCCTTGGATATGTTGTGTCAGATGGGGGTATTCAAGTCGATGAAGAGAAGGTGAGTCATCCATGAGTGGCCTTGATCCGATAATATCAGGGAATTATGTAGCTTCCACATCCTTACTACCATTTACTAGAGATTTATTCAAGATTTTAGATCCATCGTGGCACCCCTCATGAACTGCTTGAAAAAAAAAATTATCATTGGGGAAATGCAGCTAAGGAGTGTTTTTCCACCATCAAGGAGAAATTTTCTACCACTCTAGTCTAAGAACTGCCTGAGTTCAGCAATTTGTTCTAATTAGTAGAATTTTGCCACCATCAAGGAGAAACTTTCCACCACTCCGGTCTTGGAACTTCCCAAGTACAACAAGTTGTTCAAATTAGAAACATATGCATCCATTGTTGTAATTGGCATTGTTCATTCCCAATCCGGTCAAGTAAATTCTTTTATAAGAGGGAAACTTAGTGATTCATGTTGCAAGCATGCGGTGTATGAGATTGATCTATACATCATGGTATGAGATATGAAGAATTGATAACAATACTTTTTTCATTAAGATTTTATCCTCCATAATGACCATGAATCCCTAACATTTATACATTCCCTGAAGAACCACAGCAAGATGCATGCTCGGTGGGTCGCCCTTCTACAACAATTCACTTTTGTGATTAAGAACAAGAATGGTTGGAGGAATCAAGTGGAAAATGAATTAAGAGAGCATGATTATAAACTCATCACCATGCAAGTTGTGGGATTTATAAGTTTAAAAGATCAATATCTGAAAGATGTGTATTTCGCCAAAGAATGGGAACGTTTCCAACAAGGGAATCCTGTCCGGGCTACCACGTACATGATGGTCCTATGACTCAGTATTTGTGGCAGACGTCTGATTCTCAAAGATGGTTCACTTCATTCCTTGAAAAAAATACAATTTATGATTCTTATATATGGATACATTGTTCTTTTAATAAGTGGTGTGACTCCATGGCATTAAAAAACCATCACATCTGAATGAGATACCCATTTACTCATCCATATATAGCGAACTATGTGGAGAATGTTTCAAACCGACTTGAATTTTAGATTCTTTTTCCACCTATTGATAGACAAACAAATAGAGGTAGTCAATTTCATTCTCAATACACTTATTTTATACTTCTTTGGGGATCGTCTTAAGCAATGGGATCTCATTCTCACCTCATATGAGTTTGCATTCAACAATGTGATGAATGGAAACACGATGAAAAATACTTTGGAAGAAATGTACCATCGACCATAAAAGTACACACTTGGTATAATCTTATTTCCCAAACTTCTTGGGTATAGTGTGGCTACTGAACACATGGCTTCTCTAATTGAGGACAAAGTTTTTTCAGGTGGGCAGAATTGATAGGAATGTTGGTCTGGAGGCTGCTGTGTAAGAGAGAAGGTAGGAAGTAATAATAGAATTCCAGGGGAAGTGATGTAATTTGATAGATTAGGGTTGTTTGGAGTTGGTTTTAGTAATAAATAGGGAGTCGGGATGCTTGGGCCGGAATATGTATGTTTTTAGAAGTATTCTTCTGATCAAAATAGAGGCTGCAACCTTGGGCCTTGAGGAGTGTCTTTGGGGATTCCGACCAACTTTCTTCTTCTTCTCTAATATTATGTAATTAATGTTACCACTAATACTGAAATTAATAGATTTCCTTACTAATATCTCTCTCATTCCTAAGTACCTATCACTATTGGTTCTATATCTTCTACCTTATTTCCATTGTATGTTGTACTTGTTAGTTGGGGTTCCAAAAAATAGCGAGCCTCGAGACCATAGCCTAAGACAAATGTTTAATACTCTTAACACCCTCTTTATGTTGGAATATATTTATTACAACCAACTTTTTATATAAAACTTTCACCTGCGGTCTGGGAACCTCTTAGTGATCTTAACAAAGGTAATATTTTTCCTATCAAAGTTCTCATGAACAAAATAACAATCTATCTTTATGTGTATAGAAAATTCATGCAAAACATAGCAATTTTCATGTCTATCTAATTATCACACCATATTGCACAATCTTTCCAATTGGGTTGAAAATCTAATGTAAGAGTTGTCGTTCCTACAAGATCTTTATTGTCCATGAGCTAGAATTGTGCATTCAGATTTGACACTTGAGTGAGATATGACTGTCTAGTTCTTGTTATGCCATGAAATTAGGATACCACCAATAAAAACAATATACACAACTATAGATTTTTAAAAGTATAAGCATTTTTCATAGTCAACATCAAAAAATTACTTAATATACATATGATCGTGATCATAATATAATAAGTCTATACTTGGTTTCTTCTTGATACATCTAAAAATATTAATAAATGAATCTGAGTTTATTTTTGTGGGTGTATCCATAGATTGATTTAATTTTCTTACAAAATACACAATAACTCACTGAGTCATAGTTAAAGACTTCAATTTTCACCAGATGCCGATGTCTATTAGGTAAAGAAATGAATATCAGGTCACCTGTAGAAGTTCTTTCATGTCCTTTATGCTTCTCTTAGTGGCATGATCTCATCAACACCAAGAAGTAATGTGGTGCGATCAGATGCTTCAACAACTAAGGGGTTCCAGCCACAGACATCCAGAATGAAGTTTCTTCACACAGTGGACGAGTTTCAAGAGGAAGCTGATGCGGGTCCAATGACTATGAGAGTTACCATCACTATAACTACATATTTAGCGATTTCTTTATTTAATACCGGTGTATTTAAATCATTTATATATTATGAACCTTCTAAATATTATTATGGAGATTTTGTCTTATGTGATGAATATTTACTACGCCCCTCGGAATGAATAAAGAGCTGGGTCTCCATATCCCCTATTATGTTTTCTCTCTATTAGAGATTGAGATTACCTATAACTTTCTAGTTCTCAACACAAAACCTCTTGATGACAATTTTAGGATGGATCGAATGATAGATCATAAGGCTCAGATTGACTATTATCTTCGGTGGGTCTCTTTTACTGTGCCTGATGGGGTGTACCGTGTTTTCAAGGGAGAGTGGGACCCAAGGTCGAGTAGCAACAGACCTTTTCTGGAGTTGGTTAGGGTAATATTAATGTATTATTTTAATCCAGTGCAAGAATATTTGAGTGATGATCTCACCCTAGTTGTCGTTGAGATTCCTGGCGTGTTACCATATGATTTATCAGGTTTTCCACCGGTAATAGCGGTGAAGTTATCCATTGATTCAGTACCCAATACTTAGTCGATATTGATTTCCACTTCCTGAATGAAACTAGCTGAACTGAAAGAGTTGAAAACTCATTTGGATGATCTACTAGAGAATTAATTTATACTCCCGAGTGTGTCACCTTGGGCGGCGCCTATTCTCTTTGCGAAGAAAGATAACGGGACACTTCATCTTTGTGTTGATTATCAAAAACTCAATTGAGTTATGATAAAGAACCAGTATATGTTTCCATGAATTGATGATCTGTTGGACTAGTATAAAATAAAGAAGCAGTTCTTGAAGATTGATCTTCAATCTGGTAATCACTAGTTAAGAATTAAAGAATCTAACATTCAGAAGACCTCTTTTAGGAGTAGGTATGACCATTATGAGTACCTTGTAACGCCTTTTGGTCTGACCAATGCTCCTACAGTTTTTATGGTGTTGATGAACAAGATATTCTACGAGTATCAAAACTCATTCATGGTAGTCTTTATGGATAACATTTTGGTTTACTCCAAAATTGAGGAAGATCATGTGCATCATTTGAGAACAGTTCTGGAAATTTTGAGATCACTAAATTTACACAAAGCATTTGAAATGTAATTTCTTGGGACATGTGGTCTTATAACATGGTATTTTAGTCGATCCTAAGATGGTGAATTCTGTTATGACATGATAGAAACCACATAATGTTTTTGAAATATAGAGTTTCTCAGGCTTGGAAGGATATGAATGTGGGTTTGTTAAAGATTTATTGAAGTTGGCTTCTCCAATGATCGTTCTCACTTAGAAGGGAGTGAAGTTCTTAAGGGATGTGAAATGTCAGAATTATTTTGATGAGTTGAACTGTATTTTGGCTTCTGCACCAGTGTTGACTCTTCATAGGTTGGGTAGGGCTATGTGTTATTTTATGACACATTTGGTTCAGAATTGGGTTGCATCCTCATGAAGGGGGTCACGTGGTAGCCTATGGTTCCAGATAACTTAGGTCACATGAGAAGAATTATTCGACTCATGATCTTGAACTCGCAGCTATGATTCATGCTCTTAAGAGTTTGCGACATTACCTTTTTGGAGAAAATTTTATCATTTATTCTGACCACAAAAGATTGAGTTACTTCTTATCTTAAAAATATTTGAACCTTTGGTAGAGGTATTGGGTGTAGTACCTACAACCTTTTGGATTTGAAATTTCCTACACCCCCAACAATGAGAATGTCATTTCTGATGCGTTGAGAAAAAAACTTCCAACCCAGGGTCTGAAAGAATTGTCAAAAGAGTGAAATTTGATGGATTTATTTGTGAAATTTCATTTGGGAGTCTGGGAGAATGAGACTTAAGGTTGTTTTTGGAAAGTGTCTAGTTGACCTCCTCTATTCTTAAAATTATTTTTCAGGAGCAGTAGCTAGATGATGAGTTATGTGGCATTAATGACTCTCTTTTGAGGGTATCCTATGTTTCAAGAACCGCTATGTCATGACTTCTCTTGTAAGAAGGACTGTGATGGGGGGGATATCGTGGTTCCCAGTGGACAGTGCACCTTGGTACCAAAAAGATGTTCTATGACATGTGGAGATGATTGGTGGTCGAGTATGAGATGAGACATTGATGATTTTTTTTCTTGTTGTCATACCTTCCAACAGGTTAAGTCCGAGCACCAGAAACCTTCAGCTGTACTCTTATGATTCCTCTATGCTATTCTTGCACACTTTAGCAGTTATTTCACCCATTAACATGATGTTATTCTCTTCTTGATGAGGCCTACAGTCCTTACTTCTTACACCTATGTGTCGATGCAGCCAACGCCCATAGGAAACACCTCCAGCTGCCCCTTCCTCCGACATCGCTCGTAACACGATGCCTGTTCTTGCGCACCCCTGCTATTGTCTCAAGGACATGCTTTGTGGTTTCGTTCTCGACTTTGGTGGAAATTGGGATGACCATTTGGGTCTGGTTGAGTTTCCATATAATAATAGTTACTATTATTCCATTAGGATAACACCCTTTGAGGCCTTGTATGGTCATCCGTGTAATTCTCTATTGTGTTGGTTGGAAATTTGTGAAACTTCCTTGGTTGAACTGAGTTTGGTCCAAGAGACTACGATAAATATTCAGTTGATTCATTAGAGAATAGTGATGACACAAACCGGTATAAATCCTATGTTGATCTTCATCAATGAATTTTTAAGTTTTCAGTTGGTGACCATGAGTTCTTGAAAGTTTCACCTCGGTTGGGTCACTGATGGCTTAGGAAGTAGGGAAAGCTTGTGCTGAGGTTTGTGGGTACTTTTGAGATCGTTGAGCATGTGGGGAAAGTGGCTTACCATTTGACACATACACCGCAATTGAATTCAATCCAAAATGTATTTCATGTATCATAGCTCATGAAGTGTTTTTGACCCTTCTCATGTCCTAAGATGGGAAGATCTTGATGTTAAACCTGAATAGGAAATTTATCAAAATAATTCATCCACCACCTGAATAAAAAATTTATCTGCGATGGTAACTGCATTGAGGGACTGATAATCAACACACAAGAACCACAATCCATATTTTTTCTTAACCAGAAAAATGGGACTTGAAAAAGCACTATTACTAGGGATAATGATCCCAGATTGCAACATAACTGCCACTTGTTTTTCAATCTCATTTATCTGAAAACGAGGATAACAAAATCAACCATTTTTGGGTGAGTGGTCCAGTTGGGGGGAGAGTCTTATCCAAGGAAGTGGCTATAAGAAACTACCAAGAATTACCATAGAGAATATAATCATGATTGGAATCCTAAAAACACATCATCATGGATTTCCAATTAGTCATCACCTCTCTAAGTGTGTGCAACCATGCAATCCCTAGAATGAAGTCCAAACCGCCCAAATCCATAACATAAGTGTCAATGAAACAAGAATAATTTCCAATGAGCAGTGGTAATTGTCTACATTGTCCCTATGTGAACACTTGATGTCCATATCCCAGCTTGACATGCAGTATGATGGTGGAGTGGACCAAAAAATTGAGTAAATGGACCAGGTTGGGGGAAATGCGGTTATGTGTCACACCACTATCTAGAATAATTAAAATTGGTACCTACTACAGGCTGACCTTAGTCTTTCATATAAGTAGGTTCATCTTGTTGGACCGAAAAAATGTTAAAGGAGACAATAGATCATTTCGCATCAGTGGGAGACGCCGCATCTAACGGTGGAGAAACATGGGTCGTCTCTGAAGAATCCTCATCAGGAAGAGCATCATCTTCCCCCAATAAAGTAACCCGTAGTTTGGGATCAAGAATTTTATGGAGAGGATTTTAGGATTAGCCACATTGAAAATAGAGGCCACACTTCCGACGATCATCCCATTCTTGGGAAGACAAAAATTGAGGGTTACGACTCACTGGTGGGGAAGGATTGGATTGGTCATCATAGAAACTAGCGAGAGACAAATCCTGTTGGTTAGATACACGGGAAAAATTACTAGCATATGTAGTTTTGGGAGGATGGGAATAAGGAGGTGTCCAACGATCCCAGTCCCATCAGCCACCCGAGGTGTGTGGTATCGAGGAATGGGTAGCGAAGCTGTCTCTCCCAGAAACAGCGAGCTTGAAATAGCATGCCACAAACATCCCCTAAAATAGAGTATCTAAATTTTATATTCTCACCTAACTATGAATATCCACCAGTAAACCATTCAAGAAATATCCCACATATTGGTGCTCAGGTTGGAGAGGCACTAAAGGGAAGAGATACTCAACCTAATCTATGTACTTAGCCACCAAAAAAAGTTGATGCAGGGTGGAAAGTTTTTTATATGGATTTTGATTCTCAAGCTCGATAAACCTTGCCATCAATTCCTATTTGAAAATTGGACAATTTATAGAAGAATGCACCTCCTCCAATATAGTAAACCAATGGAATTGTCCATCCCTGTGCCTATCCCCTGAACGAACACCCTCTTTTATGTGCCATCTCCCTGTGCTTGTCCCCTGACATTCATTTCTCGTGTTGCACCATCTTCATGCAATTTTTTTTCTATGCCCACATATGTGGTCAGTGCCTCCAATAGCACCTCCAGGCCAATCGAGCACCTCACATAAATCCATCTAAAGTTGTTATCCTATCCCTTATTAAGATCTCCTCATTCTGTTTCACTCTTCTGATTCCTCTCTATGCAATTATTTCACCCTTTAGTGGTTATCTCACCCAGTAACCTGATGCTCTGATCTTCCTACAGAGGTCTATGGTTCTTACTGCACACACTTATGTGCCGACGCGGTCAATACCCCTTAGCAGCACCTCCAATAGCCCCTTCCTCCGACGTCACTCGTAACACGATGCCTGTTCTTGTGCACCCATGCTATTGTCTCACTGCATAATTGATGCAATCTAGTTGTTCCTACCAAACATTAAATTAGTGTCCTGTGGTTTGTTTTTCTTATATTCCTTGATACTATTGACCTGACTATTCCTATCGAGGCATTATCTAGTTATCCATACTAGTACCCTGCTACCCAAACCAGATTTCCAATCTCTATTTATTCCTACTGAGTGGGTTCATGATGCCTCTTCCCTATCTCCTTCCAAACATGACAAAATCCTCACCACCATCTAATATCCATCATAACCTAGAACCCTCTATGAATGAGATTGCATTTACACAATCTCATCAGGATGCCTTGTCTCTTTTTTAGCCTTTATTTCTTTGACTGGTGGCCCTACCACTTGTGTATCTCATTGACCAACAACTTGGATTCTTGATTCTAGTGCTTCTGATCATATCACAGGTGATGAGGGTATGCTTAATACCTATCATCTGTATACCAGTGCCACTACAATTACTATTACTAATAGATCTAAAATCCCTATTATGGGATTTGGCACATGTTCTTTGAATCCTATTCACATGGATTCAATGGATAATATTCCTCAAAATCCTTTTAATCTTATCTCCATCAGTAAACTCATAAAAGAATTAAATTATATTGCTATTTTTATATCTTCTGGTGTTGTTTTTCAGGAGTGGTCGACGAATTGAGAACTTGGTAGAGGTCGTCTTAGTGATGGGGTGTACATGTTCGATACCCCACCATTCCTTGCTTTCTCACCCACCTCAGCTCATGCTCTCAATTATATTTTCACAATGATCATCCACCAAATTCAGTCTTATATAAGCTTTCACCCCATTTTAGTCCACACCTTTCCATCCATTGTTAATCCTGTAAGTTTGATAAACATCATCAGGAAACGTATGTTCCTCATTTAATGATGCATGCGGTTAATCCTTTCAACTTAGTTCATTCCGATGTAAGGGGTCCCTACAAGGTTCCCAATCAGTTAAGGAACAATTATTATGTATCCTATATTGATGAATTATCTCAGATGATATGACTATATAAAATTCATGATTGTTCAGAGGTGTGTGATATTTTCAAAACATTTTACCATGAAATTCACACTCAATTCTCCAAGCCTATTAAATTTCTCCACTCAGACAATGACTTAGAATATTTATCTTTCTTTATTTAGCAATTTCTTAAAGATCCCGATGTCCTCCATCAAATATGCTACTGATACCCATCAACAGTATGGTGTGATCGAGTGTAAACATCTTCATATTCTTGAAACTGCTCAGGCTTTATTATTTCACATGTAGGTGCCTCTTCCTTCCATCCATGTAAGAAAGCAAACTAAAGTTTCATGGAAATGGCCTCAGCCACTACGAGACTCCACCTAGCTTCCAAGGACTTATGAAACACTGCTAGGGGAAAACCAAAATCATTATGAAGAACCAATTCTATCCTCAACCTGTTTCTATTCACAACCGCATATGTGTTTACTTTGATAACACCTTGCACGACCACCAAACTGCCAACCAAATCCGAGCTTGGATAACCCATTGCTATCCGATAATGAACTCTTCTAGAAAAAAAATCATTATATATCATCCAGATAAACCATAAAAGAGTACACAGTTCTTGAATGATATGAGCTTCATGGGTTGATAGTCACTTCTAAATTTTTTTTCTGTAAGCTATACGGCTGATTAGCCGATGAGCGAAATTCATCATGACATAACAACAGACTCCCCTCACCATGGGGCATTGAATAACAACATGAGTCAACATTTCTGTAGCTTCCATGAAAAAAGAACACTTGAGATCTTTAGACATATGTTGCCTCCCTAATAAATCCTTAGTGGGTAGAATGTATCTACAGATTTGACACCAGAAATATCTAACCATAGGAGGAAGATCCACCTACCTTATCTCCTTCGAGACCTGATCATTAGAGGTGTGGATGCAGTTCATCGCCAGCTTGTAACCCCGCACAGAGTAACACCCTGAAGGCTCTATACTCCAACATAAATGATCTGTATCCATATATGATGTTAATGGAATGAAAAGGATGATATTTTTTTTTTCCTTTCATTGAACTATATATAGATATTTTTCAAACATCATCCATTTAAATCACCATTCATAAGATCTCAGACTGTTGCATCTTCCCAGCCTGGTTGAACCAGAGAGGTTTCTTAACCACCACATCCAATAGCCACGAATGTTTCCAAATTCTCAACTCCCCATTTCTATCCTCCAATACTGACCTTCAATTGGTAGTGACTTTGAATCCCATTTAATCATAGTAAACTTTTCCTAGGTCCCAAACTGTGATTATAAAAATCAGAGTGAGGATAATATTTAGCTTGCAGTACTTTGGCATAGAGGGAAGCAAGGATATGGAGAAGTCTCCACCCTTGTTTAGCTAAAAATTCTTTATTAAATCTACCCATATCCTTGAATCTGAGACCAACAACTGCCTTTGGGGCCACATAACCTTTCCCATGGAAGAGACATAATATATGTTGGAATAGGTTGGGCAACAACTTTTAGTAAGACATCCTTCCCAGCCTGTGAAACTTTTTTCCTAGACCATCCTTGAATCCTCTTCCCAAATTTATTTGTAATTAAAGAGAATACTATAGAGAATCCCACTAGAAGTTAATTGTAGGAAGATCACACTGGAGTAAATATATCTTTGGAATGAATCCTCATAGATTCAAAGTACCGAAACTAATAAGAAAAGCCTACACCCTAATCACAACTTTCAATTTCACTTACTCAGGTGTTTTAATCCAACTCACACAAACATTCAATTGGAATAATAAAATGGAAAATAAAGTATGTAAAAAGACACAACAAAGGTTTTTATGTGGTTTGGACTTTTTCCCTACATCTATGGAGAGAAACATCACAATAATTCATTATATCATAAGTACAAAGGTACAATCTTTAGTGACTATACAACAATGAAGAGCACTAACTCGAATGAATGATCGATACCTTAGAAAAGTGGCCCCACCCCTAGATATAGTGAGTCCCACTTAGTCAATAGGTTTCACCAAATTTCTACATTTGCGATTGTCCACCCGTTTCACTGTACAACTGCCGAAACCTTATAGATTTCCTCGGTCTGACTGTTTATCACCGATAAAACAACTGTGTTTCTATTGCCTCACTCTTTTCCAACAAAGTCCATGAATCAGAGTGATTAAAATGCTCACTTTCCCCTTCCTGTAAGGGAAACGTCTGTTGAAATTCTATTGGATCTCACCAACATGCTGAGAAACCATCAGAAATTCATGAAATTTCAACAACCTTATTTCCATCCGCTGAATACTTTACGCCACTGAACTGACATGAACAAAGGGTTTCACGAAGTTCCCCTTTCTCGTAAACCTACTTCAACATGAGAAGAGGCTTCATAATACTAACAATCTCCCACCTTAAGGTTGTTTAAAAAACTCAATGACATATTCCAAAACTTCATAAGACATCATCCTCTGTACTTCCACTGCATGCAATGATCCTTCATTCTGTTTTGTTCACCCAAGACTGACTGAGGCATAGTGTTTCCCCAAGATCTCCTCAACTAAATTCTTGGTGGAAATATATGACGGATTCTGCTATCCATATATCTTCCAGAATCCCATCACCCCATCTTCAAACAACTTTCAGATATAATGATACTTCAGGTTGATGTGCTTCATCCTCACATGAAACACTAGATTTTTGGCCAAATGTATCACACTTTGACTGTCACAGTAGAGTGATGCATTATCCTAGATGCTTTCAAGATCCTAAATTAGATGTTTCAACCACACCATTTTCTTGATTCCATTGTCGCAACATATTCCGGCATGAATTTTAGAGAGTGAAATCATTATTTTCAGCCTCGACATCTAGCTGAATGTGATTCTTCCAAAGGTAAAGACATGCCCAATTATGATTTTTTGTGAATATGAGTCTCTCCCAAAGTCTTCATCAACACACCCAAGAAACAGATCATATCTAAAGAAAAGGGATGTATCTTTTATTCCTTTGAGATATCTCATGATTCACTTCATATCTTCCCAATGTTTTTTCCCAGATTTGACATGAACCTACTCACAACTTCCACTGCATGGGAAAGATCTGGTCGAGTGCACACCATGACATGCATGAGACTTCCTACTACCAAAGCATATGGAATTCTTGTCATGTGCTTGGACTCTTATGGTGAAAACCTTTAACCACAAACCTCGCTTTATATCTCTTATTTCCATTAGCTTAATCCTTTAACTAAAAAACCACTTGTTTTCATGTTCCCTCTTTCTGGTGAGTAAATCTATTAGCTCTCAAGTGTTATTCACATGAAGAAAATTCTACTTCTCCTACATGAATAACTCCCACTCATTGGAATCTCCAAGGTAAATCCCTTCTTCTTAGATTTATGGTTCTCCTCCATCTATTAAAATTACTAAATTTAGGTTATATCTATTACTCTATACCATCGCATGGCCCTTGTTACTCTATAAAGCTGTATCTGTGGTTTTTCTCTTTCTCGAACTGAAACCTTCAGAATTTCATCCTTCAAAACTCTAGACCGAGCCTCACCAGTTCTTGATCTTTCTGATATATCTTATACTGGTCTCATCCTAAAACCTAATTTCCCCCCTAGACTTCCTCCTAGAATTTTCAAACATCCAGTAGACTTAAATCCATCCGAACTCTTCAGAATTTATGATTTTCTAATACCTTTGTTCAGATAAATTTGAACTAAAGTTGATTCTTTGACCACATCTTCTTCACTGTTTCTTGATCTTTCAAGTATATCTTACACTTGTATCATCCTCAAACCTATTTTTCCCCCCTGAACTTTCATTGGGAATTTTCAAACTTCCAGTAGACTTAGGGAAATCTGAACTCTCCAAAATTTCTTATCTTCCGGTACCTCCATTCATATCAATTTGAACTGAAGTTGATTCTTTGACTGCATCTTCCTTTGTCTTTAAATTTAGGTCCTTAAAAATTATTAAAAAGACAACTAAATGGGGTTTTTATTATATTTTATCTTTGTCTTTAGCATCTACATGAGCACAGGCTAAACTTCCAATGACCTTGAGGTTAGTAAAATTCGATGACTTTCCATTCCATAGAGCTTATGGTAGATTCTGTCCCATTGGCTATAAAAGGATTTGATTAATTAAGTATGTTTCATTACCAAGTGCTTCAGCCTAAAAAGTTTTGGTATCCCTTGAACTCAGCTTCATGGTCTGTTCCCTTTCCACCAATTTCCAATTCATCCATTCAGCAATGCCATTTTACTCAAGCATTCTAGGTACAGTTTTTGCATGCTTAATGCTTTTGTGTTTGTAGAAGTCTCAGAAACTTCTTCTGGTGTACTCACCCACATTGTCTGATCTTAAGGATTTTAACTTACATTCTGTTTATCTTTCAACCACAGTTTTCCATTTCACGAACACTCCAAAAATTTTAGATTTATGTTTTGGGAAGTATATCCCTACTTTCCTTATGGATTTGTCAATGCATGTCACAAAATATTGTGAACCTCTGAGAGATTTCACTAGGGCAGGTCTTTGGAAATCTTTATGTAAAAGCTCCAACTTCTGTCTCTTCATTGTTCTTCTGGTTAGATTAAAATTAACCTTGAGCTACTCACCGAGTATACAACTCTTGAAACTTCTGATGTCTGAATATTTCATCTTCAGCATAACTTTTTACGCTAAAGTCTACATACCTTTCTCATTGAGGTTCCCAAGCTGACAATGCCACAAATTTGAATTTCCAATTGTTGAAGTTCTAGCAAGTGTATCTCCTATTTCCCTTTCGGTCAGATACAATGTTTTATTTTTTTACACTTCTAGTTATGATAAGAGATCCTCAAGTGATTTTCCACACTCCATCAACAAATTTTGTTCTATATACGACTTTTTCCAACTGACCAATTGAAATCAAGTTCTTCCAAATTCCTGAAATATGATAAACTTTAACATATTCCTTTCTCACAATATCAAGAGCTTCATCATCCTCTAGATGTACTCTTCCAAAACTCCCAGACACATAACTTTTCATGCATCACTTATCACCAGTGGAGTGAAAAGACGTCCCAAAATCTATTATCCAAGATTCTACTGTAGTTTTGACACTCATAAGTATATTTTCAATACTTTCTTTCATTGATCCAAAGAAACTTACTATTTTAGAAGTTGGTCTTCTGAAATTTTCCTTGTTTTCATGAATACCCTTCTTGAGATGACCCCCTGCCACAGTGCTAACACATTGGGCCAAGTTCAGTAGATTTACCTCTACTCCTTTCCCTAGAATTACCTTCTAATCATGTTTTACTTATTCTTTGGGGAACCCTCTTATACTCTAAATGCGTTTCTAAAAGGTGCTTGAGTCTCCATCCTCTGAAGCTCTTCATTCAGAATCATGTTCTGGACATCTTCAAATATCAAGCTATCTTTTCCACTGCAGTTACTATTGTTACCATTGATTCCCATGATTTTGACTATGATAATGATAATAATATCACCTAAACATCATATGTTAATGTTACCTTCACAGAATCAAGTTGGCTCCATATCAATTTGGAATTATTCACATGATCTGATAGTATCATATTGAAAAAACATTGCATTAGACACACTTTGTTGAGTGTTGTAGGATTCTCATCCTCACAACACCTAAAGCCTTTTGATCTTGCTTTTCCCATTCATATTTCTCCATTTTCTCTGACTTCTCACCTTTCAATAGAATTTCTAGATCTTCCTGGGTGAGATTGTCCTCTATCCACATCCTCCAGTAACTGAAATACTTCCCATCAAATTTTTCAATCCAGACCTTTCCATGTTCTGACATTATCAACTTCCAACACAATAATGCCAATTGAATTGAAAAAACATCTGAGCAAGATGAAAATGTTACCTGAGTTAATGTCAAAAAAATCACTAAGCCTCTAAGAAAACCCCATGCTGTTTCGATACCAATTGTTAAGAACCCAAAATGAAACTTATCTCCCTGAAAGTTTTTCATCAGAAGATCATACCGGTGGAAAAAAATCCCTAGAAAGAATACTCAAAGATTCAAATTACCAAAAATAAGAAGAAAAAACTTAACCCTAATCACCACTTTGAATTTCACTTACTCAACCTTTTTATTCTAACTCGTACAAAGATTCAATTGGAATAATGAAAGGTAAAATAAATCATGTAAAAGAACACAAAAAAGGTTTTTATGTGGTTCAAACATTCATCTTACATCCATGGGGAGAAACATCACAATTATTCATTATATCAGAAGTAAAAACTTACAATCTCTAGTGACTAAACAACCACATATACCAATAACTTGAATTAATGATAAAAACATCAGTAAAGTGGTACCACACTCTAGATATAGAAGGTCCTGCCCGATCAATAGGTTGCACTGATTTCCTACATTTTTGGTCATTCATCCATCGCACTATGTAACTACTGACTCCCTATATATTTCCTCAGCCCAACTGCCTATCACTGACATAAAAAAAGCATTCCTAACTCCTCACAATTTTCCCAAAAATTCCATACAACGAAGTGATTCAAACGATCATCAACCCCTTCCAGTAATAGCAATGTCTGCTGAACTTATAATGAATCTGACCAACATGTTGATCCACTGTAAAAAATTCACAAACTTTCAACAACCGCATAGTCATCCACTCAAGAGCTACTCCTGCTAAACTGACAAGGCCAAAGGGTTTCCTGAAGTTCCTCCTTCCGATAAACTTACTTCATCATGGGAAGAGTCTTCACAATCCTAAAAAATACTTCTTTCTTTGATCTACCAATCACCATACCAAGGCCCATGTATCTTTAATGCTTTTCATCCTGTTTGACCCCACTCAACAAATAAAGATCCTCCCTCACTGCATCGACACATCTACTAAATGACACTTCAAACTTCTAAAAATTAACCTTTTTTCCCAGGGATATATCATTCTTATTAATGATGTAAATGATAGATTGGAATTCATGAGGTTACACTTAAGAAAATAATATATTATCATTCACAAAGAAAAGATCAGTAATTTTCCTTTGACGATAGACTTTGACAACATGGATCATCCCTTTTAAACCTTCACTGGATATGCGCTTAGAGAAAACATTAACCACAAGAATAAATATGTACAGGGAGAGTGGGTCACCTTGGAGAAGCTCTATAAAAGGAATAAATCTCTTAGATAACTATTAGTAATGTGGGGGTGTGGGCCATCAGTGATACAAATGTATGTGGATGGTGGTGTTGCCCATGTGTGGGCATGGGTATCAGATGCTAGGGGCAGTATTGACCTTTTCCTTTTATTCATCCCCCCTCTTCCTCTTATTTTACATCCTTTTATCCTCTTCCTTCCACTATAACTCTCTAGAAGTTTCCGTTCTTATATTACAATCAATGAAATGATACAACTTGTTTATTTTCCTTCTTTCTCACTTGCACATATGATCCTAACAATTTAGTGACTCAGTTGGGGAATGCATACACTGTAAATACGATCGAAGCTAAATGATATTTGAGGAGATGATGTGACATGAGGACGATTGTTGTGTGGTTTATGGGAACACTTCCATGCCTGGATACAGGTGATAATGGAGAATAGGATCACCATCGCTAAATTGACATTGGAAAGTCTGATTTGGAGATTTGAGGAGCAGTAACAGACAAGTGATCCAATGATGTTGACCATGAAGGATGGTTTAGATAAGTTGGTTAGAGGAAAAACCGAGTGCCAATGATTCTTTAATGATAAAGTGAAGATATATGAGGAAAGAGTCACTCTCCAGATGTGAGATATGGAGGATAAAATAAGATCAAGGGGCTTGAGATGCAAGTGAAATCATAGGTCAGTTTCTGGAAAGGAGAGTAAGGCAACCCTGGTGTTTTTGAGTGGCAGTGGAAACATGAATGTGGAAGTCAAGAATGGTCAATGTGGAATCCACCTATTAGATGATTTCACCCTTGTAGATGGATTGAAGTGTGTGTCGAGGAGAGTTGAAGAAAAATGTATCACCGTTAGCTCTCCATATTAAGGAAAATAGCCTCACCATTGGTTTGAGCTGCGAGGTATGTAGAGAGTGTATGGACTACCTAGATTTGGATACTTGATTTCTAAGAATAAATAGCAAGGCATGGGTTGGGAGTGATGGCTGCAACACAAGCAGAGGAAGTATGATTGGTCAGTCATGTAGTGATTTTAAAAACACATTGGAGCTTGGTGAGGAGGAAATGCAACAAAAGCCTGCTCAAGAAATGCAAGAGATTCTTCAATAGGCCATGTGAACATTGGGTGACCAGCCATTGGTTTCCAAGATGGTGGAGAAAGTCTACAGAAGGGGTGCCGATGTACTCGGGTTACCTAGGTTGAATCAGTTTGGCGTTGCATGAGATGTTGATGACCGTAGTGAGGAAATAGAGGATCAAGAACCGCCACATCATAAGAAGCTTCATTGTGTTCCAAATAATATAGATTTGGGGGGGATGAAGGTTTTCATAGTGAGAGAATCCTATGTAGTATAATGTAAGAAACTGTCATAGAGTAGTTCAACAAGTTCCTAAAATTTGGAACTGTCCAATGTTGAGGGCTACAAGGGAAGTGGGAACTTGCACTGGCTATTGGGTGCACAACAAAACTGAAGGGAGGAGAATTCAATGGAGCATGCGCCTTGAATAACAATAAAAAAAAAAAAATACTTTTTTGTTATTTCAGTTGGAAAAAATAATATTACAAATATATAATTCTAAATTAGTAAAGTATAACTTTTAAATGAATGCATCATCACATTTGATGAAAATAAAAATTATAACATTACAATCTTGAAAAGTGGGAAATTGACACCAAAATAGTGATAAAAGGGGTGCAATAGACCCCATGGGCCTTCCTATTTATAAAGGGGAAAAACCCCAATTTCTAAACAAATTTTTTCCTGATATTGACAAAATCCAATCTAAACCCCTAAACCCATCAATGAAAATCAGTGAAGAAGAACATGGGCGTACCTTATAATGGTATTTTTCAACCTAATCAGACATTGAAAATCATTGAGGGGTGAATGAAGAAGAATCTAGAGGTCAAGTAGACATAGGTGGAGCAGGCAGAGGCGGAGCAGGCAGAGGTGGAGAGGGGAGGAGAACCGGCTGAAGGAGGAGCAGGAAGAGGGATAGGGGGTCTGAGGTGGAGAAGTCGGAGGTGAAGTAGCCATAGGTGGAGCAGGTGGAGGTAGAGAGGGAAGGAGAAGCAGCCTTTGAGGAGAGGGAGAGGGTGTCGGAGGTGGAGAAGTCGGAGGCGGAGCAGGCGTACGCAGGAAGGGTAGTCGAGAATAGAGAGGGGGCTGAAGGGGGTGGTAGAAACCCTTGTGGAGAATATGGAACCACGAGTGGATCTAGAAGACTTGTTTTGGAGGGAGAGGAAAGCATGGGGGGGTGACACTGTACTGGAGGAAACCATATTTAGTATATAAATAGATAAATAGGTAATAATAAAAAAAATCAAAACAATAATAATAATTCTAATAATAATAATAATAATAATAATAATAATTTTAATAATAATAAAAATAATCATAATCATTTCATTTTTTAATAATAATAATGATAAAAATTATTTTAATAGTAATAAAATTATTATCTATAATAATAACAATATTATTATTACATTAAAAACAATTACTTTGCGTTATCTTAATTTTTTTCGCATCTTATTTTATTTTATTTACTTCATTTATTTGAATACTGGGCAACTACGCGGTTCGCGCATGGCTCAAGCGACCGTGAGAAAATTGTGCACTAGCTTCTTCCCATTCCAGATGTAGTCGCACAGATACCCGGACTGACCGCACAGTTTCCGCTAACTTGTGGTGCCCACACACCAGCCTAAAACCCACAAAATAATTCTAAATTTCAAACCCGCTGCACCCAGTTCTTGATAAAAACAATCGAGAAAATGGCTCGAGTTGGAACCAAGCCAAAATTAAAACTCGGGTGTGACAATAAGGTTTCATCATCAAAAATATATATCTTGAATTTTTTTCAGATCCTTCTCTGAAGTGGAATGGAAAATGAACCCAGGTCTAAAATTCAAGACTCCATGGGGTCATCCATGCTCAGTAAAAACACATCATTTGTTCCTTTAGTAGTTTTATTTGTTTTATTGGTTTCAGGTGTCTTCTATTTTTCTCTTCAATCCTTCTTGATGTGTCCTTTATTCCCAAAAATCCATCAAGTTGAACTAAGACCATTTTTCTTGGCTCATCTCTTTACTCTTGATTTTGATCATCCTTTATGATTCTCTCACTGCACATATCTGCCTCTTCCTTCCACATTTAGAGAATAAATCTTCTTGATTCTCTTCTCTAAATATCCTCACTAAGGATGAGATCTAATACATCTTTTAGAACCAAATTTTTATTCCTTAAAGAATTAATCATGGCTGTTACAGTAGTTTCTCAACTGTCAGGTAATGAATATGGTAAAACCAAAGCACATACCTCATCATCTAGTATAATTATCATTGATGAAAATTGACTTGTGATGGTGTCAAATTCATTGATATGATCAGAAACAATCTTCCCTTAAATCATCTTAAGATTGAATAATCCCTACATTAGGTATATATTGTTTGATACAGAAGGCTTCTCATACATATTCATGAAATCTTTCGTCAACCCAGCCATCATATTCTCATCTCTAACGCTGAATGCCTAGTTTCTTGGACAATATAAGATGCAAAACTTCTATAACCTATCGATCCATTATCTCCCATTGCATCCTCTCCACCCCCATTGGTTTTCACCTAGAAGCAAAAAGTGTAAATTTTTCTAATAAAGATAGTCTTTAATATGAATCCTATAATAACTTATGTGAGTCCCATTGAAATGATCTATATTCACCCTAAATTCTTCCATAACCATCATTAAATTTAAGAAAACCAAACTTGATCTTTTGAACTCAGGTTATGATACCAATTGTTATAAAAAACACTGAGATCTCTGGTGAAAAATTATTCCCAGAAGAAGAGTAAAAGGGATAAAAAATGAAATAAAAAGATGAATATGAATAAAATAGAGATTTACATGGTTCATGAAATAATCCCTACATCCATTTAGAGGTAGAAATTTCACTGTTTTCAAGAGAATAATTATAGAGAAAATATCAAAGTTTCATACACACAAAAAACTTGGCTTGAATGAGCTCATAAAGTAATGTGGTGAAATAGTAACTCATGTTTCTATAGTAGCACCAACTACATAATAATTCCATTGTGTTATAGTAATCGATGGCAGGAAGTCTTTGGAGATACAGTTATTTGTCAGTGTTTCTAGTCACATGCTGCTACAATACAATTTCAGTGTCCACACTATTACAATTCTCTATTGGTATCATTGGTCAGTAGATGCAATATTTGTGGTCAGGTGTATAGTCTAGGACACAAGTAGTTGGTCTATATTTATCCAAAAGGATCGAGCTACACCTTTCCAACAAAAATCATCCTTTTAAAGTGGAACAACTGTGAACTTCCAGACATGGCCAAAATTATCACTTCAAACTATAAATTTTCAACTTATTCAATTTAGATTAAGGATTCTTCAAACTACTTCTATATCCCATTTGGACATTATAAAAATTCATCTAAGTGGTGTAAAAAATTGTTTCAGTAATCATATGCAATAGTACACTAGGATGGCCTTCTCCTAACTCATGGGTCTTAAAACTCAAGAATCATCTATCCTTTTAACACTTTTAAGGTCTGGTAATTTTAAGGCTTTGAATTTCAAAATTTTAAATGTTTTTAGGGGTTGACAATGCTGCAGACTATGACAATGCAGTTTTCACAGTATCCACATGGTTTTTTAAACTATTCAGTGCTTCCCAGAGAATAATGCACTTCATTTTTTGGGGAGACCCAAAAAGTTTGTGCATGGTTTGGTAAACCATGTGACCAAATCATGAGAACTATCCATAATATATTAAAAGTAATTTTACCTAATTTCCCCCTTCAAATTTAACTCACCCTCACCCCTCTCTTATAATCATACATTTGGCCACCACATTTAAAGTTCTTATGAGTGTTCCTTCCCATTATCTATGGATTCTTGGCTCTTCTCCTTCAAGTTTTAAGTAATTTCCAAGGTATTCCTCCTAAATTTATCTCCTCTTGTCCCCACCTCTCTTCCATTTACCACTTCCCCTAGGTTTTCCTCATCCCTAGAACCCTATATCATTTTAAAAGTGAGATTGAGGGTTTGTTTTGGTTATAACCAAGGGATTTTATTTTCTAGGACCTGTAGAGGGTGATTCTTGAATTGATTGAGTGTTCTCTATGTAAGGTGATGTGTTTTGAAACAATTCCATATTCTGGAGGTGGGTGTTTCTTTCCTCTTTATTTTTCAATTCATAGGATGCTTTTGCTTTGAAATTTCATTTTTAATTAAAGTATGCCTATGTATACTATTTAGGATGGATTTCAAAAAAAAAATTGAGTGAATTCCATGCTTGGTATAAAGGTTTTTCTATGGATTTTAATTGAATTACTTTGAATTTATTATTTAATCATGTCAAGTGTTTGATAAAATGACTATGAATCTTTTTAACTGGATATTTATGAAAAATAAAGGGATTAGTCCATATTTTGGTTTTTGAAGGAAGAAACCAAGTTTTAAAGAAAAGTTTGAAATATGAAAAGGGTGTTTTTATAAATGATTTCAAAGTATTGAAATTATCGAATTTCAAATTAAAGGAAAATGACTCAGCACCTTCAGTTAGAGTTTTGAAGGCCTATTTGGAGTTTTAAAGGGTATTCATAACTCATGAGACCCTTATTTATTTCCCCTTGTATTTTTTATTCTTGTTATAGATTTTTTTATCATTTTTTATGGATGTGTGATATAAAAGGTATTGTTTTATGTGAGGGTGAAATCTATTTTCAATTTTAACACAAAATTTCTTAGGTTTCCCTCATTGAATGGGTTGAATCCCCCTCAAACTTTATTTCTAGTTTCTCTTGGGATTATTGTAGTGTTGTTGATTGAACCAACACATATTTGATGTATGTACAAATCGAACACAATACCAGCAGTAACCATAGAAGGAATATTTTCCTTTGTAACTTCCATAGTGCCTGGAGTTGTAAACTTTTTTTTATCATCATTATTACTTTCCACTTTCAAACTTTGTTGTGCCCCAAATTTTTGGACATATTTCAAATTTTTCTTCTTTAATTTGGACTTATTCTCATATTCAATAGAATCACCAGCAGTAAAAACATTTGATTATGACTTTAAAATTTTAGAAACTTTAGATTTTTCAACTTTGTTGTTTTTGGCTACATACTTGGTTTTCTCAACTTTCTTAACATTCTGAACATCTTCATTATTATTATCATCCTTTGAAGATAACCTTTGTTGATCTTTCTTAGTTTCAAACTTCTCAGAATTTTTAACAGTTTATCTAACTGAGTTTTGGAAATTTGTAACTCCTTGCTCAGTTTTAACTCTCAGTTGAACAAGTTCCAAGTCTTCCTCCTTCACTTTTATCTTCACTTCAAGCTGAATATCGAGGTTCCTCTCTTTTTCAAGATATTTCTTCAAATAATCAATTTATTCGAGCAACTTGGATTTTATTCAAGAAAATATTCTTGATTATCTATTGTTGAACTTTCCCTTTTCAATTTCTTGATATCTATTTCAAGTCATATAATCTTTCTAAGACATTCTTTCAGTTATCTTTTTATAGAAAATTCCAACTGAGTATATTCTTATTCAGAGATACCACTTTCATCATCGGTGAAATTTTCATCATTAACTTTTTCAATATAAGTATTTTAAATAACATTATCACTTGATTTTTTATTTTCAACTTCACTGTTATCAACTTCGTCATCTTTAGACAAAAAATTCTCCTTTTGGATTTAAAGAAATTTTTATCCTTTTCCTTGAAATAGGATTTAAATATGTCAAAATTTTTCTTAAAGGATCTTCTTGAATTTTTTTCAACTTCATCACTTCATTCATCTTCCTTTATTCAAGGACAATTTACAGCAAAATGCCCAATAGCTCCAAAACTAAATAATTTAAGTGGAAACCTCCATTTGTACTTTCTTGTGTCTCTTTTCACATGTTTATAAAATGAGTACATAAATTCATCAAAATTATTACTAGCCTCACCTTAAGTGTTATATTCACTAGCTTCTCTTTCTTCGAGAACTTTCATATATTTTCCTTTCCTAACATCCTTGAAGGAAATTTCTCGATCATTTTTTTTTCTTTTCATAACTTTATCTCTTCTCATTTCATATGTGATGATATTACTATGTAATTCATCCAGAGATAGAGTTTCATGATCTCTATATTCTAATGATGAAACTTTGGAATGAAAATTATTAAGAAGAACTCATAGAATATTTTCAACAACATTTGAATCATCCAGCTTCTCATCAAAACATATTATAGTGCTTACAATATCATTAAACTTTGTAAAGAAGTCACCAAAAAATTCATAATCAACCATTTTAGGATCTTTATACTTCAACCTCTAGATTTGTAATTTCACTTTCTTAACTTTATTATTCCCTTCATAGATGTTCTTAAACTTTTCCCATATACCTTTATCTGTACTAACTCCTTTAAATTTAAGAAACTCACTTTCAGGGAGTGAGAAAAATATAGCATTTCTAGCTTTCCCATCATTCTCCAAATTTTTCTTATCGAAGATATTAGAGAAACATTCTTAGAATGAGAAGGAAAAACATCTATCACAACTTAAAGAACTTCATAACCAAGATATATAAGACATGGTAACATTTTATCTTTCTAGATATGATAGTTCTTTCCATAAAAAACTGGAATCTTCTTACTATTCATAGAATTATAAATATCCATAGAAACTTCACTTTTCTTCTAACATTAGAAATATGTCAATGAAAAGAGGCTCCTTTGGTACCAATTGAAAAGAAAAAACATGATCTATGTGATCAATGAGAGAGAGGTGAATAATTGATCCATTTTTCTTTTATGTTTTTTTTCTTATGAAACATTATTTGTCTCCTATTAAACAGTTATAATTTTTTTTGAAAAACAAAATCACAGGTAAAACCACATGAACACAAGAATTTACATGGTTCACTACTCAGCAAGAGTATATTGTGATTGAAATTCCACTTAGATAATCATGATACATTCACATCATATGAGGATTATGAATTTCCCTAGATATGGATTTTAGTTAATCTGGAAAGAGTTGAAGAGGAGACCTGATATCTAGATTAAAAAAACACTATTTTAAGTGTCAAATATTTTAAAAGAAATTATGTATCCATAATAGAGATTCATTCTAGAAATGAAAAGTTTAATGATAAACCAGAAGAATACACATCCTCAGGCCAAGGGGGGACTACCTTATAACCCATAGAATAACCAAATGCCCCTCCCTCCGAGCTAGACCCCTATCTATACTCCTAGACTAACAAACCATTTAAAAGAAAATTAAAACACTGCTCATGGAAGTTAAGAGATACTCCCCTTACAAATTCCTCTCCTCTAGTATGTGTTGTGTATGAGAGGCCCACCTTGCGGACTATCCTAGGGTTCTCCCACACATAGGGGTTCTCCCTCATAGATGTTACTAGCTGACTTCCTCACATTCCTATCAATCCCAATAAATTTAAACTTATCTCAATTGATCTAGGCTTTCATTTAGTGTTAGTTTCTCAACAATATCTCTCTGTGCACCAGTGCACCAATTTCACTCAAATAATAAATCTGTTAAAAAATTAAATACAAAATCAACAAAATGAAAGTAAACTTCCCATTTGATAAAAAAATACATAAAATTTGTAGAGATATTTGAAAGATAAGACAGACAAAACCCCACCCATTTTTTAATGGTTCATATTTTCAAATACCATCCTTGGTATTTATAATCCCAAACCAAAACTACTAAAAAATTACAACACAACCCTAACAGTTAGAGGTTAAACCATGACTCTACCTCACAAACTCTCCTCCACTGGTATGTGTAGAATAAAAGGAGGTTGGAGTCAACTTCCTAGTAGACTGACAAGGGACCCCCTCATCCCCCAAATTTCTATCATTTCCTCCTTGAAAATACACCTTGTACTCAAGGTGGAAATTAGGGAATTGAGCTTTTCTCACTTTTTCATCCTCCCAAGTTTCTTATCACCACTTAATCAACCACATGATAGTTTTTCCCCAGATATTTTCTGCCAAAACCGCCATTGGATAGTCCCCATCTTCAGTAAACTCAGTTGGAAAAAATTATTTTACAGGGTGTTTCACAACTATTGTCTTCAGCTGGGAGACATAAAATACAGGATGTATCCTGCTATTTTTAGGAAGATCAAGCCTGTAAGAAATAGCTCCAAGCTTCTTTAAAACTGAAAATGGAAAATAATATCTGGCATCTGTTTTCTAATGAATCTTGGATACAATCCCCAACTTTCCTGATCTCAACTTGACCTAAACTAAATCATCTTTTTTGTAAGTCCCCTCCCAAAGTGGTTCTCACTTGTTGAAAATGGATTGAAGAGGATTTTGATGGTGTCTTGATGTGTTTGGGATGATTTTTTTGAGTTTGGTTTTATGTTTTTTTTATAAATTGTTTTTTTGATGTATAAAGGTTGTTTTGAGTATGAAAAAGGAAATTTAATGAATGATTTTATTTAGAAACTTGGTTTTTATGGGTTGTTTTAAAAATTGAAATTCTAAGTTTCTTATGAAACATTTAATGATATGAGTAATTTTTTTATGGTGTTAGGAAAATATTTTGAAATTGGAATTAGAATTATTGTAAATATTTTAAAATAAATTTATAAAAGAATTGGATTTTTAAGTTTGTAAGTGGATATGAAATATGGTTTCAAATTTTTAGTAAAATTGTTAAATGGTTTTATTTTGTTTTATAAAAATAATTGGTATGTTATGAAGGTTGTTTTTTATTTTAAAATAAGAATGGATTTTTGTTTATTTAAATAATTCCTTTGTAAGGGAAGCTTCTAAAATCCTTTTCATTGGGAGTTGATGATTTTAAAAGAAACTTTTTATGATGTGTGATGGAAGTGTTTCATTTTGGGTGTTATGTTCTAAGTTTTACCCTTAGTTGTAATTGAGCATAGATTTAAATGGTGATACATGGATTGGATGATTTTGTGTCTTGTTTTATTTAGGTATTCCCCCAAGAATGTGCGAGGAAGAAAGTAGAAGGTTTGTCTTTAAGTTGATATATAAGGTGGGACCTCTTAATTCTTGGGGTGGTTTCTTTTAATTTTGCGATCCATACAAACTAGGAATAGAGTGGTGATATTGGGATGTTATCACCCTTTAATCCTATTTATGAATTCTTGAATCATCTTTAGTAGTTAGTAGTTCTTCTCTCAAGTTAGTCAGTTGTGATTCCATAAAGTTGATTCTTTGATAAAGGATCCTTTATGTAATTAAGTATTTTTCATAATAATTTTTCCTAGACTATATCTAGGAGTTCTGTAAGTGGGGTTATTGAAATAAGTATCGATTTTAATCTCATTTTGTGGATCTCCTTTATTAGATTAAAATCCGAGTAAGGCTTTTGGTGATAGTTGAGTGGATGTTTCATTTGAGTGGTTTTGAGTATTATTGAGGATGTTGGTTGTTCTTGGATGTGGTTGTGCTTGGTTAATGGAATTATTTTTCTTGGATATTTTTCATTTGAGTTTGATCTTGGGATACCTATGGGTCCGTAATCAGAAATCTAGGACTGATGTTACTTCTTAGAAATCATATGAGGGTGTTGGTTTAGTTTCAATGGGGTTTCTGTGGTATAATGACCCATAATTTAGTTCTTAGTTTTTATTTTTAAAATAATGGACCATGGGTAGATTCCAATGTTGTTTCTGGATGTATCCATGGGTGGTTGGTGCCTTGATTATTTTTGTTGAAAATGGTAGTATGTTTTCAGTGGATTTGGGATGGATTCCTTGACAGTGTGATGGTGGGTTTAATTTGTGGATCTCAATTTCAGATTAGGTGATGTTTCTATATGATAGTGGTTTCTTCTTATATTTTTTTTTCATTCCACCATTTTAGAATAATTATAAATGGTGGGGAGGCCTTTATAGGTCTATGTTCCTTTGAGTTTTTTAGGTTTAATGGTTTGGTTGTGCTTGGAGATGTTGTTTTGTTAGGAATTGGGTTTTTTTGTTTGAGGATTTTTATCATTTGGTTTTAGGATGATGGATCATGTTTAATAGCTTCCTTATAGTTCGATTCATCTAGGTTCTTCTCTAGACCTCCCGCTCTTAGATCGGGGTGTGGTGGTCCTTGTCTTTTATCACCTTCTATTTTTTTTGATGACTTTTTGGGGATAGAAAGCATTATAGTGGGGAGAATTGTGACACCCACCATGGTAATAGAGAGTTATTTTGTATTATTTTGTTTTATTGAGGTTTGTTTTAAGTTTTGGTAATTTTAAATCAATGAATTTGAAAATTTTGAAGGTTTTAAAAGGTCCCACAGTTAGGGGAAACCATGTGGTGTTCGTGAGATAGTGCTGCAGACCATGATATTTTAGTTAACATGGTATTTTTATGGATTATAAAACTCTATGGTGCTTCTCATAGAACTGTGAACTTGAATTTTTTCCTTGGGGGGGACCAGCATAGTTGGCGCATGCTTTGGAAAAATGTTTGTCCAGCCCAAAATCACTTAAAAAATGATTTTAACTAATTTCACTCTTTGAATTTAACTCACCCTCACTCGTCATTTTAACCCTTTAATGTTCTTGGGAGAGTTCCTTCCCAATCTCCATGGATTTTTTTTCACTTCTCCTTCTAGTTTCAGGTGACTTCCAAGATATTTCACCTCTCTTTCTCTCATCTCGGCCTCTCATCACTTCCCTTTTTTTCATTTCTCTCTAGATTTCCCTCACCCCCAGAACCCTATATCATTTTGAAAGTGTATTTGGGGGTTTTCATTGGTTCTAACCTAGGTATTTTCTTGTTTAGGACCCACGGATGGTGATTTTTGACTTGTTTCAGTGTTCTCCATGGAAAGTGATGAGTTGCGACACCATTTTGGATCCTTGAGGTAGATGTTTCTTTTTATCTTCCTTTATTTTTTATTTCATAAAATGCCCGTGCTTTGAAAATTCGTTTTTAATTAAAGTATTCCCATGTATAATGTTTATGATGGATTTAGAAAACATATTCCATGATTTTTATAAAGGATTTTCTATGGATTTTAATTTAATTATTTTGAATTAAATGTTTTATCATTCCAAGTGTTTGATCAAATTCATATGAGGCTTTTTGAATGGATTTTTATGACAAATTAAGGGATTAAGCCATATTTTGGGTTGTAAAAGAAGAAACCAAGTTTTAAAGAAATGTTTGAAATATAAAAAAATGTGTGTTTCTATAAGATTTCAAAGTATTGAATTTTTTGAATTTCAAATGAAAGTAAAATGACTCAGCACCCTAAGTTAACTTTTATTTAAAGGCCCATTAGGAACTTTAAAATGTGTTCATAACTCATGGGACCCTTATTGATTTCCCATTGTATATTTTGTGCCTGTTATGGGCTGTTTATCATTTTTTGATGGGTGTGTGATGTGAAAGGGTTTATTCTATGTGTGGGTGTTAGTGGCGAGGTGTGATATATTTATTATGATTTTTCCTCCTACTTTCTTTGTTTTAATCATGGGAATTCTATGTGACTAAGTAGAGTCTTGGATGAGTGAAAAATCTAGTTGTGCTTGTGTCTTTCTAGAGTGTAATTAGGTAGCTGAGTGCACCCGAATAGTCCCCATGGTAGCTTCATGCTCCTTTCATGTAATAGGACTAAGATAATTAGATGGGACTACCAAGATGGATAGGTTCTTTGTGGTTAATCTAAGGTTATTATTTCCTGTTTAGGATCAGATTACTTGAGTGCCTAGGTTAGTATCCTATGACAATTGTTCCTTGATAGGTGGTTCTAGGTAGGGGGTTTTATTTTTCATGCTTGTTGTATCCCCCTTATGATTTTTTCTAGTGTAACCTATTGTGTAATTATTTATTTTCTCACTTCTTGACTTTGTGGTTCCACTTTGATTGTGATCTTCTTTGTATGGGTGGGCGTGTTTTTGAAATAGTTTTTAAGGTTGATTTGGGATTATGTTTTGATTAAAAAGAAATGTTTCCTTTTGGTTTTTAAGAATGTTTTTGAAATGAATTTGAAATAAATTCACGAGAATGAATTTTAAAAGGAAAAATATTTGGATTCTTGAAATGAGTATCATGATTTGATTTTTTATGGTTTATAAAAAAAACTTATCGTCTTTATTGTATCTTCATACTAGAATTCATGAAATTTTTAAATAAAAGAATTGCTTATAGTCGATGGTTGGTGACCTACTGGGTTGTTTATCTCACACCTATATATATACTACAAGTTATAGGTTTGATTTGGGTTTTAGTTTTGTTCCTAGGAGCCAACAATAGGTGAGTTGGAATGTGGCGAGCAATCGAATGTTTCATGGAATTGACTTTGGGAAAGGTTTGTTTATTTTATTTTTGGGTATAGTGATGTATTGACCAAGACGTCCATCCTTGTATATTATTTTGGTTTCTTTTAAAGTTTCTTTCTACTTCATGTTATATTTTATCATTTATGGATGATATTGTATATTTATACAAATGGGTTGAATCATTATTGTTGATTGTGACTAGTTAGCTTGTCAGTTTATCTTTGGTTATGATTACTTGATGTTACATGTACATCCAAAGTATGGATGGTCTATGTTGGATTCTTGGTAAATGATATACAATCATTTAACTCTGATTTGAGGGAGAAATCATTCCCAAATATTTTCTTGTGATGCTCAGGCACTAGTTACTAACTAGTGGAGCTCGGGAACGCCCTTTGAGCCCAGTGGTAGGACAGGTTGGGCAACGTGCTAGGTTAGCCTAGGTAGGTTTGTTATATCATTTACTTTGTTGGGGAGAGTTGTACATAGAGGAATAAGATAATTACATGGAGTAGTTGGTTGAGATTCAGGATCATCCATAGGAGGTGTTTCATGGAAGAGTTATTCCCTTGGTTAACATTTTATGGGGGAATGGTGGCTTAGAAGAATATACTTAGAATCACGAGTTGCATATAAACACTTCATATCCTGATTTGTTTTGTGCCTTTTTTTTATTTAATGATGATATGTTTTGACTTGATACTGACACATTTAAGACTATTTTATTTTGTTCTAATTTGTTGAGTTTTTTTTATCTTTTGTGCTACTTTGTACATTAGTGATGGTAGTGGAAGGTTATGTTGTTTTAAAATTTAGTTTTAAAGTAATTTTTTAATTTTAGAAGTGAATCTATAATTTTTTTAAAGTAATATTCAAATTTGTGTTTAGTTTGAATTTCTGTCCAAGTCTAGGATTACCCTTATGTTTTTCCCCTTAGCCGATAAATGACCCTTATGTTTCATATTTAATCAAAATTTCAAGAATAAGAGTCTTATGAGGATTCATAAGAGTATTTTGAGATTTCAAAAAGGTATTTTAATTTTTATAAGATATATTCCCTATTTCAAAAGATTCATATGGGAATGCATAGGGGTCTTTTCCTTTTTGAATTTTGAAACATAAGAGTTATTGCAAATTTTGTAAGAGTCGTGGCTGAAACTGTAAGAGTATTTGGATTTCCTAAGAACATTTGTGGTTTTGTAAGAGTCATGAGATTTTGTAAGAATAACTTTTGGATGATATAAGTTTTATTTTGATTTTTTAAGATTCATTCCTTGCCTCATAAAATTATTTCCCATTATAAATTTTCATTTCGTAAGAGTAAAGTGTGATTGAATAAGAGTCTTTTATAAAATCATAAGATCAAATTTCTAGACGCATAAGAGTTGTTTCCTTTACCATATAAATAAACCTTATGTTCTTATTTAGGACCCTTATGAAATAGTCAATAATTTTTTGAATTTGCACAGACCATCTCAGATTCACCCTTACATTTTTATTTGTAAGAATCATCCCTTTAGTGAAAAATTTATCATACTTCTCTGCTTAATCCAAAATAATATTTTATGATTTACAATGTTATTTTAAATCTTAAAACCATCATAATTGGTAATTTTGTTTCTTAAAAAATAATCCTTCACCTTTTCTTATATACACCTATTTTTTGGGAGATTTAAATGGTAGGTTACGATGAAATATCATCGCAACTGGTTTTAAGGGGGGTTAAAGGAGAGCTATCCAAGTTTTAAAGAGAAGTGTCTGGGAAAACCATTAGGAAGTTTTGGTTTGGTTATCTAAATATTTTAAATCCCCTTGTCGATCCTCCTTGTTTTCTCAGGGTTGGACAACCAGAGCATTACCCTTTGAGTTTAGTGATCCCCTACGATCAGTTCATGTTCCTTCCTCATGAGTCCAGGCCTACGATCACCTTTTCCCTCTTATTGTACCTATCTAAAGAACTGAGAGAGATCTTCATGTCCTACTAGATGATTTGAAAACTCTATCATTTATTTTGGGTGAATTTTGGAATTATCATGCTACTGTTTTAATCTGAATAAATGGTGAAAATTGACATAAGAAAAATAATAACTAGGATAATGAAGTGAATTTGGGAGGAATATCACATGAGTTTTATCTGGTTTTATTATTTCTTCTTTTTAATGGTTTGTTAATGATATAAAGCTGGTAAATAATGGGTTGTTTTCATAATTTTGAAATTATGATGATATGTGTGCTTTTCATGAATAAAGTAAGGAATGACTAGAAAGATTCTTGTTTAATATTATTTCCACTAATTTTGTTGTGCACCTATGTTGGGTTGTGTTTTTTATTGTGAATGAAATGGTTGGGCAAGGGATGAGGCGAATGTTGTTGTAGCAGTGGTACTAAGGTTGGTTTGGTGGTAAGGAACTAGTTTGTAAAAATTGTGGTGGTTGTTGGCATGAGTTTCATGGTGGTGGTTGTGGTGGATGGTTTTGTGTTGTGAGGTAGAATTTATAGATGTATATTGGTATGGAATATGAAGGAAAATGATTAATAAAAGATGGGTGGTGGGATAGAATTCTAATAAGTGGAAACAATTAATGAACTATTGCGATCTAAAATGGAAAGGTTAACGATGAAAAAGAATGTGGATAATGTCTTATAAATTGGTTTTCATTAAATATGATTAATTAATGGTATAATAAATGTAATATGGATGGTAAAAAGGTAAATATAGAAATGGGTAAATCTTATGTTTAAAGGGTCATTGTTGTGGTTGTTTTTGTGTGGAATAAAAGGGATGGTTGATGTTGCATAAGAGGAAACATTTGTTAGTGGAGGATTGTGGAGGTGCAGTGATGGTTTTGGGCTGTGGTGGTAATGTTTGGTAAAACCATTTTTGGTTAGGTTTGTGTGTTTCTGTATTATATGATGTATTTTCTTGTGATTTTATATGCACCCTATTGTAATTCTCACCTTCTTAAGTTTTGATGGTCACAAACACTCATTAAAGTGTCATTTGAGTTGTTGAAAAATGAAGGGATCTTGGTTATTAGAAGATCATGATGACATCTTGTTAAAATATTGAATGAGATTTAAAAAAATCCTTGTTGAAGTATCTATGGTCTTGTGGAACTATTGGAGCAAAGTTCTCTAACCTATTGAAGATGATGATGGAAGCTTGAAGGGCCATAGTGGTGTTTGGTTTGTTGCAGGCAGCACCACTTGATCATTATATGTTTCTATAAGAAGCACCACTTGATCACAATACTATTCATGAGGGTCTTTATTGCTAGAGGCGACACCACTTGAAGGGATATGGTGGTGTTTGAATTTATAAAAATTCAAGTGGTGTTTGGTTTGTTGGGCACAAAAACCCTTATACATATAATGAGGATAAGGATGATGCATAGAACGTCATTTATTAAATAATTACTACAAAAATCACATTGCAATAAATAAATAAATAAATAAATAAATAAATAACTAAATAAATAAAACTCCGACATGAATTGATCGGTCAAGACTCATGATCAGTCAAAACATATTAAACTCGTGTAAAAATATTAATTTAAAATTAATTCTACTCGAAGAGATTTATAAGGAATTAAAATAAATTAATCGAATTTTAATTCATAAAATACTTAGCGCACAATACCAAAAACAATTTTATCAAATTCTAATTTTTTTTAAAAATATTTTTGAAATCTTTCTTGAATTTATTGGGCTTCAGAGGAACTTAAATCCCCTACAAGTACTATTCACTTGTTTACTATTCACATGTACGATTAGGGGGTTACTGTTCACGAGTTACTATTCAACTATGGGTTACTATTCACATTTAAATGCACCAGCCGACCCGTTGAAGTCTATGAGTTGTAGTATTCACATGAATAGTACGATTCAATATATTTTTAATTTTTAAATTTTTTTAGCCTGAAAATATTTTCTTCAATCTGTGGATGGTCAAAACTCAGTCATCCGACCTCAGATCGAAGCGTTGTTAGTGGCGATGGGACTATATTGACATCCTCTACTCAAATTCAAGTTAATTTAATTCTAATTCAGTTTAAGCAATCATATGATTGTTCTTATACCAATTTTTGGTACCATACATGTATCCGAAGCTTGAAAGCGGAGGATTTTAAAAATTGGAGACTAAGTTGAACAATATTAGATAAGAGCTTAGAGTTTCTATCTGGGTTGGTGTTATAGGACCTTCTTTTTGGCCCTTCATTTTGGAGAATGATTTCTATATGACATTCATTTATTGTGGGGTAATGGTTTTTTACTTCATATTATGGTATTGATTGGTGATTTATTTATTATGTTCTTAGGATTTATGAGGGTAATGTCTCATTTATGTGATTTATATACCCTCGGTACTTGTTAACTCGTGGTCTATTAGAGTCAGGGATCAGAGGGTCTCTCTTGACTTTACTGTAGGCACAGGAGGGGTTTTCAATGGGGGTGGGTCATTACAGACCCACTATTTATTTTGATATTCATTTTTATCACTTTTATCATTTTCTTGTTCTGTATTGGAGTTGCGATCGAATTCTTGTATCTTCTTATTTGGTTTTTGGTATTGATTTTTTTTAATAAAACATAAATAGAATTTTCATATTTTATAATTTTACAAACCACCATTATATTTAATAGTCTCAATTAGTCATTGAATGTAGAGGCCCCCACAATATTTATTTTGTGTTTTTTTATAATAATATATATATTTTATATTTTTTTTATTTTAACATATTTACATATTAATTTATAAGATCAATAAATATATACACATATATATAAATATTTTTTATTTATATATATTACAACAGTTAGGGAAGTTGGATACAATGAAATAAAGAAAATATACGACACCTATAAGTTCTCGGGGAGACTCGAACCTAAGACCCCCCACAAGACCCCTCAAAAGCTAACAATTGACCCACATCCCTAGGGGATACAAAGAAAAAATATCATTATAATTATTAAACTTGTACATGGATCAAGGGACCCACCCGACTCGATAAGCCCGATTGGATAAAAAGGTCTTATTGGGGCTAAATTTTTGCACTCATTATTAAGAGGACCTAATTTTAAGACCTGATTAATAATAGGGTCCAATTTGAGCTTTAATGAGTGAACTACCTGGCTCGATTAAGCATTTAATAATGATATATTTTTTAAAATAATATTATATATTATTTCAAAATAATGATTATTTTGTACAAAAATTATTTAATTTAATAATATTTTAAAGGCAAATTAATAAACGAGCCAAAAAATTCTAACCGGGCTTTCAATCAAAAATTTTATACAAGACCTGACTAATAAACCAGTCAAGCTTGAATTGGTCTGATCAAGCCTAATTAATATCTGGATCGGCTTTTCTCCAACCCAAACCTGACATACTTGGCATCAAATATACAATTAAAAATAAATAAATACACATATAAATATCATTTATATAAATATATATTTATTATTATATAAATTTAATTTAAGAATTTATATTATATATTTATATAAATGTTAATATAAATATATTAAAATTGATAAAAAACATTTATATATATTCTTAATGCTTTTTACAGGCTCTAGTGATATTAATAAAAAAATTGGACAATTGCGGAGGCGGCGATCTAGGTCTACATTATCAATCAATCAATTCGTGCAATTAAAACAGATGGGGATGACAAGATGGAGACACCTCACCCCCGAGTGTAGTAAATAAGGAATAATTCCAAAGATACACCACCTTGTTGCTCTAGCCACCTCAATGATGTTGGATGGTAGCTAATTAACCAACCATCATAACATCCATGGCCCCATTATCTTCGCATCCATATCAAGGAAAAAAATGAAAAAAAAATGCCAATCAATCATTTTGTTTTTCAAGGAAAATATAAATATATTAACATGAAAATCTATAATCCATAGAAACAATTTCTTTTTAAGAATGATGTGCCTTGTGTAGCTACCTGATATGTATACAACAATAATTTTGTACACACCCTACCTTTTCACGCGCCTTGGTGATAGTGGGACAAGCTTGGGCAGGCGGGGCATGAGGTATGCTTATTTTTCCATATGTGTGTGTGTAGGGAGAATTAATAAACTAAAGCTAATTATTATTTTTATATATGTTCAAGCATGGGAGAAATTAATAAACTAAAGCCGGTCCCATCAGTTATAGTCCACCCACATATGATAAGGCATTACAAATCTAACCTTGTTCATTCTTTCGCATCTCCCATGATGCCCAGCATGATAAACTCTAACCATCATAATCTGTGCAACCAAATCACATAATATGGGAAACATGGCTTAAAAAATACATGTATGCATGAAAATGTATATGTCATTCACTTACAGAACCCTAAAGGAAGTTCCTTTGGAAGGCGCTTGAAGAGAACTTGGATGTCAAACCTTAAGCCATGTCATCCCAATCCAATTTAACACTTTACTGCTCAGCTGTAAAGTCCTTCTCCTGATACGATGGCTTCCACGGATGATTCCCTTCCCACTCTGTCTGAAGTGGCATCCGTCCATGCACTCATATCACTGCGCCCTTCTTTAGTGTTCCACCTCCATTGAGCAGCCTCCTGCAATTCCTTCAGCTCGGCCTATAATAACAGTGTATTAATACTGAATGAAATTTTCAAATTCACTCCTTGATCATAACTTATTATAATAGAAATACACATGAGTCAATTAACAGCCACTAAATAAGTCAAAAAAATAAAAAATTTCTAATGCTTCACCCAAGTACCTTTAGTTCTTCTTGTTCTTCCTTGAGTTTAATTTTTTCATTGTGTTATTTTCGCTTCAATGAATAATACAATTCATATAAGATTAAACACAAATCCACTTCTATAGTTGACATAAGAAGATTTAAATATTTAATTAATTAATAGTGGGTATCATATAGTCATCACAAAAATCATAAAAAGAACTTGATGAAAATGATACTATTTTGTTGGGTGGCATTGTGCAAATGAAAAAATATGATGAAAACTTCTTTGAATATAAAATGACTATTATTAAACATAATGATACAAAACACCAGTATATAGATTCATAAGTTCACAACATCTATGATGTAGCAAACATATATGAGAATTATCATAATGAGATGCGATCTATTTAACTAGGAATCATAGTAAAAACAGTTCCACTTAAAAAAATTAAAAAAACAAACCATGACAATGTAATATGAAAAATGTCACGAGCATTGTGACATGGTTTAAAATTAACTAAGTGGGATGTTCACCTTATCTGGATATTTCAAATCCTTAAAGGATTTATTTAATTTTATGAAAGCTTGGTGAGATTGAGGATGAGATTATTTTTCTGGATACACCATAAGAGATAGTTTCCAGTACCTAACCCGGCAGCAAGAAAAATTCAGAAATTGTTATGGGCCCATGACCTATCATCCAAAAGGATTTCATGCAAATAGACTACCATATAACCATGAAAAATAACAAGTATAAATAATTAGAAACTTAATGAATTGTAGAATATAAATTTTCATCTATTTATATGTTCAATTTTTTTAAAATTTAATAATTCACCCTGGTTGCACACATCACAAACCATGACCCCAATACAATGATTCAATCAAAAATACAGGCTAAAAGCATAGCAAAAAACCATTTAAATGAACACAACATCTTGAAGAAGTTGAGAAGTGGACAACTAAACCAAAAAAACAAATATTGTGAATTCAACTCAAACCCGTGACTTCACATTAGAGCACTTTGGACCATGGGAGGGGATACTACGAGCACAAGCAGGGAAAACAATACTTGTGCTTATTTTTTTTTGGAAAATTGTTAGTTGAGTCATGAGAAATTCCTCTATCACATAATGTGGCCTCTAACAATGAAGTGAGGTGGGAGAGAGCTAGGAAAACATGTAGGAGTTTTTAATACTTTAATTTTTATTTTTTTCATTCAACTCTCAGGGGAAAGAATCTTCATTAAACCCTAATTCCTTGTAAATACAAGATCATAGCATTTACAATTCCATTTGAAATGATTGAATGACCTTTAATGCCCTATAGGGTGTAGTTCAGTGGTTCTGCCCCTATTGTACCTGTGGTAGTGTTGAGGAGGTCTTGGTTTTGAGTCTCTGCATTTTCGTCTTTGTTTCCTTTATACACCACCCCAGACCCACTATAATATTGAATGACCTCCAACCCTACCATCAATTTAAGTCTTTTATTAATGATTATAAATTGTAATAATTAATTAATTACCAATAATTAAAATGATCAATTTATTATTATATTTTAATCTTTTTTTTCAAAAAATAAATATTTAAATTATAAAAATATTTTTAATAATTATAATTAAATTTAAATTTAAAATTTACTTTAAATTATGTATTTTATTATTATAATTAATAAATCAATTAGTAATTATATTTTACTCATTTTTTAAATAATCATATTATTCAATAATAATACTTAATTATTATTGAATTTGGAATGATTAATTTTTTAGAAATCAAATTGTTTAATTTCATTTGTTGATGTCATGTTTAATATCCCCTCAATGCATGCAATTTATGTTTTCCTATACAATATTATTTGTTAGATTTATTTTATTATGAAAATTGTTTTTGTGCGTATGGATTTATTTTATCTTACATACCACAGGGGTTTTCTCTTGTTTTAATTAGACATAGTGACTGTTTGATCTTCACCATTAATGAGGTAAATCTGATGAATTTGAGGATCACTATTTGTGTTTTGTGGATGTGTTTGTTTTACCTTAGATTTTGGCACAATCTTCATCGCTACCTGGCATCCTCTCGCTGCATGTCATGTGTCCTACCAACTATTTACATTTGTTTCAACCTGTCACGGGCTGAGCGTCTCAGCACAGCAGTTCGCCCGTGCAGCACCCCAACCCCCTCCAAGGCGGACGGGGTTCAGTCGTCCAACTCTTCATATGCGAGGTTCACTGGTTTCGTCCTGCCATGGACTCATTAGGAGAGTGGCCCCAACTCCCAACCAGTGGTGTCAAGGTTGACACACACCATCCTCCTCTTTCTTAGGGCGACTCCCATCTCTTCGATAGGGACTAACCAGATGAACCGCAACTTTTATGTTCTTGCTGGTGTGGGACAGGACCCCCATGATTGGGGCGTGACATTCTCCCACCACCATTCCATGCACGCCCTCGTGCATGCAGGATCGTGGCCTTCTGTGTGTTCGTGACTTCTTCCAACTAACTGGCTACCAAGCATGGCATCATGGGACGCTTCTTCCTTGTCATTGGAATCAATGGCCCACCCACTCTCTGGGTCTCAAACCACCGTGGTCCACCCTCTCTCTTAAGGTCGAAAACCACCTCCACGAGACCCACCCTTCAAAGTGGCGTCTCTGCCTCAGACATCTCACAAGTGCGACCTTCTGTGTCGTGTCACCTTCGCATGACACCCCGGGACTCCGCTCCCACCACCAAGGTCCGTCCGGCAGCATTCCGCAACACCACGAGGCACATTCCCTCTGATACCACTTGTCACGGGCTGAGCGTATCAGCACAGCAGTTCGCCCGTGTGGCACCCCAACCCCCTCCAAGGCGGGTGCGGTTCAGCCGTCCAGCTCTTCATATGTGAGGTTCACTGGTTTCATCCTACCATGGACTCATCAGGAGAGTGGCCCCAACTCCCAACCAGTGGTGTCAAGGTTGACACACACCATCCTTCTCTTTGTCGGGGCGACTCCCATCTCTTAGATAGGGACTAACCTGATGAACCGCAACTTTGATGTTCTTGCTGGTGTGGGACAGGACCCCCATGGTGCGTGTCAACCTTGACACCACTGGTTGGGAGTTGGGGCCACTCTCCTGATGAGTCCATGGAAGGACGAAACCAGTGAACCTCACATATGAAGAGCTGGATGACTGAACCCCGCCCGCCTTGGAGGGGGCTGGGGTTCTGCACGGGCGAACTGCTATGCTGAGATGCTCAGCCCGTGACAAGTGGTATCAGAGGGAATGTGCCTCATGGTGTTGCGGAATGCTGCCGGATGGACCTTGGTGGTGGGAGCAGAGTCCCGGGGTGTCATGCAGAGGTGACACGACACAGAAGGTCGTGCTTGCGAGATGTCCGAGGCAGAGATGCCACTATGAAGGGTGGGTCTTGTGGAGGTGGTTTTTGACCCTAAGAGAGAGGGTGGAACATGGTGGTTTGCGACCCAGAGAGTGGGTGGGCCATTGATGCCAATGACAAGGAAGAAGCGTCCCCTGAGGCTATGCTTGGTAGCCAGTTAGTTGGAAGTAGTCGCAGACACACAGAAGGCCACAATCCTATATGCACGAGGGCGTGCATGGAATGGTGGTGGGATAATGTCACGACCCAATCATGGGGGTCCTGTCCCACACCAGCAAGAACATAAAAGCTGCGGTTCATCTGGTTAGTCCCTGTCGAAGAGATGAGATTTGTCCCGACAAAGAGGAGGATGGTGCGTGTCAACCTTAACACCACTGGTTGGGAGTTTGGGCCACTCTCCTGATTAGTCCATTGCAGGACGAAACCGGTGAACCTCACATATGAAGAGATGGATGGCTGAACCCCTCCTGCCTTGGAGGGGGTTGGGGTGCTGCACGGGCGAACTGCTGTGCTGATACGCTCAGCCCGTGACAAGTGGTATCAGAGGGAATATGCCTCGTGGTGTTGCGGAATGCTATCGGATGGACCTTGGTGGTGGGAGGGGAGTCTCGGGGTGTCATGCGAGGTGACACGACACAGAAGGTCACGCTTGCGAGATGTACGAGGCAGAGACTCCACTATGAAGGGTGGATCTCGTGGAGGTGGTTTTAAACCCTGAGAGAGAGGGTGGACCATAGTGGTTTGCGACCCATAGAGTGGGTGGGCCATTGATGCCAACGACAAGGAAGGAGCGTCCCCTGAGGCCATGCTTGGTAGCCAGTTAGTTGGAAGCAGTCACAGACACACAGAAGGCCACAATCCTGTATGCACGAGGGTGTGCATGGAATGGTGGTGGGAGAATGTCATGACCCAGTAATGGGGGGTCCTGTCCCACACCATCAAGAACATCAAAGTTGCGGTTCATCTAGTTAGTCCCTATCTAAGAGATGGGAGTCACCCCGACAAAGAGGAGGATGGTGTGTGTCAACCTTGACACCACTGGTTGGGAGTTGGGTCCACTCTCTTGATGAGTCCATGGCAGGACGAAACCAGTGAACCTCACATATGAATAGTTGGTTGGGAGTTGGGGCCACTCTCTTGAGCATCTCAACACAACAGTTCGCCCGTACGGCACCCCAACCCCCTCCAAGGCGGGTGGGGTTCAGCCGTCCAACTCTTCATATGTGAGGTTCACTGGTTTCATCCTGCCATGGACTCATCAGGAGAGTGGCCCCAACTCCCAACCAGTGGTGTCAAGGTTGACACGCACCATCCTCCTCTTTTTCGGGGTGACTCCCATCTCTTCGATAGGGATTAACCAGATGAACCGAAGCTTTTATGTTCTTGCGGGTGTGGGAAAGGACCCCCATGATTGGGTTGTGAAATTCTCCCACCACCATTCCATGCACACCCTCGTGCATGCAGGATCGTGGCCTTCTGCGTGTCTGCGACTGCTTCTAACTAACCGGCTACCAAGCATGGCCTCAGGGGACGCTTCTTCTTTGTCATTGGCATCAATGACACACCCACTCTCTGGGTCGCAAACCACCGTGGTCCACCCTCTCTCTTAGGGTCGAAAACCACCTCCACGAGACCCAACCTTCATAGTGTCATCTCTGCCTCGGACAACTCGCAAGTGTGACCTTCTGTGTCGTGTCACCTCCGCATGACACCCTGAGACTCTGCTCCCACCACCAAGGTCTGTCCGACAGCATTCCGCAACACCACGAGGCACATTCTCTCTGATACCAATTGTCACGGGCTGAGCGTCTCAGCACAACAGTTCGCCCGTGCGGCATCCCAGCCCCCTCCAAGGTGGGCGGGGTTCAGCCGTCCAGCTCTTCATATGTGAGGTTCACTGGTTTCGTCCTGCCATGGACTCATCAGGAGAGTGGCCCCAACTCCAAACCAGTGGTGTCAAGGTTGACACACACCATCCTCCTCTTTGCTGGGGAGACTCCCATCTCTTCGATAGGGAGTAACCAGATGAACCGCAACTTTTATGTTCTTGCTGGTGTGGGACAGGACCCCCATGATTGGGTCGTGACATTCTCCCACCACCATTACATGCACGCCCTCGTGCATGCAGGATTGTGGCCTTCTGTGTGTCCGCGACTGCTTCCAACTAGCCAGCTACCAAGCATGGCCTTAGGGGATGCTCCTTCCTTGTCGTTGGCATCAATGGACCACCCACTCTCTGGGTCAAAAACCACCATGGTCCACCCTCTCTCTCAAGGTCGAAAACCACCTCCACGAGACCCACCCTTCATAGTGGCGTCTCTGCCTCGTACATCTCACAAGTGCGACCTTCTGTGTCGTGTCACCTCCGCGTGACACCCCGGGACTCCACTCCCACCACAAAGGTCCATCCAGAAGCATTCTGCAACACCACGAGGCACATTCCCTCTGATACCACTTGTCACAGGCTGAGTGTCTCAGCACAGCAGTTCGCCTGTGTGACACCCCAACCCCCTCCAAGGCGGGCGGGGTTCAGCCGTCCAGCTCTTCATATGTGAGGTTCACTGGTTTCGTCCTGCTATGGACTCATCAGGAGAGTGGCCCCAACTCCCAACCTGTGGTGTCAAGGTTGACACGCACCATCCTTCTATTTGTCGGGGCGACTCCCATCTTTTCGATAGGGACTAACCAGATGAACCGAAACTTTTATGTTCTTGCTGGTGTGGGAAAGGACCCCCATGATTGGGTCATGACAAACCGCTAATCTTAGAGATATTTCCACACACTATTGACTGCACTTGTATCCCTGATTTTTCTAGCCATCATGATGGCCTCGCCCTTTTGAATTCCCAAGGTTAGCTTTGTTTCTTAAGTTTTCATTCACATTTTCCTCCATTCCCAAGGCTGGATTTGTCGTTCCGCCATTCCGATGGAGAGCTTGAATCTTGAAAGTTCTAAGGGGGACCATGATAACATGGAAAGAAGTTTTTGTTAGATCAGAATATACAAATATACACTAGAGGGGGGGGGGGGGTGAATTGTGTATTTTCAAAACCTTTAACAATGATACTTTTTTTGTCAACTATATATTATATGGATAAGTAGTGTTTATCTTCTGTATGAAAATATGAGCAGCGAATAAAATAGAAATATAGAACATGACTGTTTATAGTGGTTTGGGGCATAAAGATTCCCTAGTCTACTTCACTATTTACTCTCTCTGTGAGTTTAGTGAATTTCACTAGTCAGGTCCTCATATCATAATACCAATTCAAAATTGAGTGCAGGTAGTTGACACCTTTATAAATAAGGCTTAAAAACAGAGCCTTATGGTTATTTAATAGAGAACCAAAAACCACATCTTAGATAAAAAAGATGATACTCCACCACAACTGAGTATGAGTAGTTGAAACTCTCAATAAAAAGATATTTATTATAAAGGTTCGGGTTGAACTTCATAGTTGAAGCAGAAACTGACAGTAGGTGGATATTTTCTTTAGAAAAGAGTTTCTTCAAGAAAGAGTAGTTTTGAAGTGATTCGGTTTCAATAGATCTTTGAAATAAAAACAGCAACGATTAGCAGTAGCAGTCTCACAATAAATATGAGATTCAAAATATGTATATCTCTACTGTAGCCTCTTCTATAGAAAATAGAGTCTGATCGATTGTTGCAGTAGATATGAAAAAGTTCTTCACAAGAATGCAATTTCAATTATAAAATATGTGTCGCAATATATGGATCAATATATATCTCAATATTTCTCAATATATCTATACTTCTTTGAATCATACATACATATATATATAAAATACACCAATAGAATAAATAAAGTAGAGAGCCTGCTTTTCAATTCCAGATCCAAGAAAATCTCCTGATAAATCATAAGAATTAAAATTCCTGAGACAAATCAGAGTATTTGTAACTTTCTTTAAGAATAGGATAGAATTTATCTACTTAATATGTGGTCTCACCCAAATTTACCCAAGATTTTAGGGTTAAGCGGTCGCTTTAAGTTTATCTTGGGTTGTCAAATACTCAGAGACCTAAGAAGTAACCTACAAACATGTGCATTCTATGGATTGTTTTTGGCTATGAAGTGGTCAACTTGGGTTTATTTTAGATGGGTTTAAGTGAATTCTAAGATACTTAAGTGAATTAAATTTAAAATAATGAGTTTATCCTAGGTTATTGCTTGGGGTGGATTGGATGAAATTATTTTTTAACGGTTTCAATTTATTATATTCGAGATGGATTTATTCAAGAATATTAAAAAAATTCATCACTTACTAGTTTAATACCAAAACACCATAATACTAATCACCTATACACTTGGAGGATCAAATTTATGAGCACTCCAAGGTAAAGGTTTGTATTATCTCTTGAAGTATGTGGCCTTACAATTCAATAAGGTCGAAGAAGTTTTAAAATAATCAAATAAAAATATCAATTAAAAGAAGTGATTATACATTAATGGGGTGGTAAATAATATAAAATCTATCCCATTTCTACTCCCTTTGATCAAACCATAAGCGGTTTATCCCTCCATTGATTCTATGGTTTCAATGGAAGCGAGAAGTAGACTCATGAGGGAGGAAATAGAGAAGTAAAAAAAAAATGAAATAACGACCACTCCACTGTTGTGTGATAATATCACATGGTTTGGTATGAATAAATTCACACCTTTAGATAATGGAATCAATGTGATATGAATAATAACATAATAATATGATAATAAGAAATTTTATTAAGAAACTAAGATGAATTAGAACAACTTACATGTGCAAGACAAACTTGAGACAACAAAAATGATGCAAAACATTACAATTAAACAAAGCACCAAAGATGATAAAATACTCCACCAAAACTACCTTAAATAGGAATTTCAATAGGCTTGGGTCGATTTAACAATATTACAAAGGATCCCACTTGAGTATGGTAGGGCTAGGGTGGTAGAAAGTAAGGGAGAGTGAACTTATTTATCCTTGACCCAAAGTGGCAGGCATCTTTCATCCACCGAAAAAAGGCGCCTAAATTTCCTTCTATATGTAAGAATTTGAGTGAAACATAGAATAAAAAATGAATATGAGGATATCTCATAGATCTATGTAAAATTTCATCCCAAATTAATTTGTGGTTGTCGAGATATGATTAAATTAGTGGGATGTTTTTCTGGGCCACAGAATTTGGTCCAGAATTTTATCTCCAACTTGTGATTCCTGGAACTCCATTCAAACATCATAATTAACTTTGGAAACTATTTAATTAAATGTTCCCAATTATTTAATATATATTCAGTTCAATTTTCAGAATTATTAGGCTTGTATATTGTCCGCTGTAGTAGTTTTATTGGGCTGCTGTCCAGTTTACTTTACCCAGAATGTTGTTTGTTCATGGACAACTTTGGTGGTCTTCCAATATGAATCTTCAAGTACTCCAAAAATATGAATTTTTACCAATGTAGTTATAAACCTGAAAATTAAATATTAAAATAAAATAAATATCATTGTGTACTTTAAATAATGTTAAAATATGTACCATGTAATGGTGCATTTTAAGAAGGAATTGCAATTATAATATGAAATAACGTTCAAAGTGTAAAATGAACTAAAATGGTGTTTATGAATAATAAATCACATGAATATTATATATATTAACAATTAATATTAGCCTCATTTAGTGGATAATCACACCCCCCAACTTGAGTTTTTCTAGTCCTGAGAAAAATATATCTCAAAAATGTGAAATTCAAATTACCTTTTCCAAAAACATTTTAATACACAATGATCACCAAAAACCCTTATATCAAACAACTATAAAACCCATAAAAATATCTTAATACAAGATAGTTTCATAAGAATATACCAATCCCAATCCCATTCCTTTGAGCAAATTCATTGTCATATTTCATCCAATATCAATTAAGCATGATGATGTGTTGTGCGTAGCAGTAGATATGGGGGTTCATCTTATTCAAGGGGGAAATGATGGAAGTGTTAGGTGGAATCACATTTCAATATTAAGATGAGTATTCCATTTTTTATTGTATATATTTTTTTGTTTGTTTTTTTGAAATTTTTCCATGGTAATTGAAATTGCACTCAATAGAGTCAAACCATGTAGTGAGACTTTGCCAATGACTCCCAGGCTCAAAGACTGTGGGGAACCAAGTGAATCCCACATATCCGGGCATCATCTCAAGTTAACTCAGTTGAAAAAAAGTCAAATTACCACAAATAGAGATAAAATTACTAATTCTGGGCCAGAAAACTATGGAGTCATGATCCCCAAGTGCCAAAAGCCACACATTAGGTCATTTCATTGCTCTACGTGCAAATTTATTGTTTTTTTTTATTTTTTTATTGAATACTAATATTAAAACTAAAATTATCACCAAAACTATGCTATTTATTTGGGGGAACCCATGAACTCAAACTAATTCCCCACTATCCAAAGGACATGCTTTGTGATCTTTTTTTATTTGGATGAAAATATAAATGATGAAATTTCACATTAGACAACCACACTTTCCAAAACCTATGCTCATGAAATTATACATGGATTAAAATCAGAATCAGGGCATGCTAAATTATTTGATATTCATTTTCAAAATGTGAAATTTGTATTATCATATTCAAGGTTAAAGAAAATTTTACTTCCACACATTTTTTTTATGAACACAAAATTAATTAACTTCTTTTCTATTCTTTTCACCCCCAACTTAGAATAAAACTGTCCCCAGTGTTTAAAGAAAATAAAATTTAGAAGGGATAAAGGTATATGTGAGGAGTTATAAAAGGAATTTAAAATATGAGGATCATGGAATGAAGTCACTTGGTGGTTGAAGTTGAAGTTCTTGCTGCTTCAATTTAGTCCTTTGATATCCATGTCACTTGCAGAGTTCCCTAGTGGAAAAAAGAAAAAACAAAAAAACAAAAAAACAAAACAAAACAATATATATATATATATATATTCATATAATAAAAAAAGTAAAATATAAGTATATATACCAAAATTATAGAATAATTAAGCACTATAAGCCATAGGTCAGTGGTAAGTACGTGCCCCTGTCTCCCTTCAGTCCCATGTTCGAGTCCACGTGGCTTCGTCAGTTGTGATGGGGTTTTCCCCACGACCTACGATGTGTCCTTTTAATTTTATCATCATTATTATTATTATTTTATTTTAACCTAAAAACACATAAAAATAAAACTAACTGATGATACATTGTCTTCTTTTTAAATTTATGGGTAAGGTATTACTCAAGGATCACACCACGTGACATGAATGAATATGGCGCTCCCCTTTCATACCCATCCATACTCATAATAGAAGAACAGGTCAGTAGTCTAATTTTTTATTTTTTTTATTTTTTTAAATATAAAAATGATTCATTAATCCTATTTAAAAAATAAAAATGATTCAAAAATATTAGAAACATGAAAACCATGGGTTGCCTCCCATGCAGTACTTTTGTTTAACGTCGTTAGCCCGACATAGATCCTAAATCTATAAATTTTTTCCTGGTTCATAGGTTGGCTCAGTTAACTCAACCTCTGTTTCCTATTTATTGAATGATTCAATGAATGGTTTTAACCTATGACCATTGAACTTGAAAATGTGACCACTTGTGGGATCTTGAATCTCTACTGCCCCATGGGGGTACACATGATGCACTATGAATGGACCTGACCATCTAGACCTTAACTTTCCTGGGTGTAAATGAAGTTTTGAAATATATAAGAGCACAAATCTTCCCAGTTCAAAATGTTTGAATTTGATATTCCTAGATTTGTAGGCTTTAAATCTAGCTTTATTCATCCTTGAATTTTAATAAGCCTCCATCCTAAGTTCTTCAAGTTCATTAATATCTAATTTCCTCTTTGCTTCAACCAAAGAAATGTCAAAATTCTTTTTTTGATTGCCCAAAACACCTTATGCTCAATTTCAACAGGTAAATGGAATGCTTTGACATAAACCAACCTATATGGTGACATTCCTAGGATGGTTTTGAATGCTTTATGATATACCCAAAGAGCATCCAAGAGTTTCTCAAAAAAATCTTTCCTAGAGGGATTCACAATTTTTTCAAGAATTTGCTTAATCTACTTATTCACTAACTCAGCTTGACCATTGGTTTGAGGATGGTACATAGTGGAAAATTTATGAGAAATCCCATACTTAGACATGAGTGAAGAGAATGGAAGGTTTCAAAAATGGGTTCCTTGATCACTAATTATAGCCCTAGGAATTTCAAATCTAGAAAATATGTGATTTTTTAGATTTTGGATCACAACATGATAGTCATTGGACTTGGTAGGAATGGCTTTAACCCATTTTGAGACATAATGAATAGATAAGAATATGTAGAGGTATCCCCTAGAGTTTGGGAAGAGTTACATGAAATCAATTCCCCAACAATCATAGATTTCAACAACAAGAATGGGAGTGAGGGGAATTTGATTCCTTTTGGTAATGGATCCCAATTTTTGACACTGAGGATAAATTTTCCAGAATTGGAAGGAATTATTAGTGAGGTTAGTCCTATAGAAACCACTTTAGAGGACCTTTGCAGTGGTTTTCTTTGTGGAAAAGTGGCCTCCGCATGCCTCTCCATGACAAAATTTTAGAATGGACTCTTGCTCAGACTTAGAAACACATCTCCTAATGATTTGATCAGGATAGAACTTAAAGAGGTAAGGATCATAAAACACATAGTGTTTGACATAAGAAAGAAATTTTCTCTTATCTTAGGTCCCTTGGAATTTTGGAATGTCACCCATCACCAAATGGTTTTTTATGTTAGTATAACATAGTCAATCACTCACAGAATAGAGGTGCTCATCGAAAAATGAATCAGACACAGAAAGGTGATGTGAGTTGTCTTTGAATTCCATCCTAGAGAGGTGATCAACTAAAACATTTTCAACACCCTTTTTATCCTTAATGGTTAAATCAAACTCCCGAAGAAGAAGTACCCACCTAATCAATATATTCTTAGCATCTTGTTTTTGGAAAAGGTATTTTAGGGTTGAATAGTCAGTAAAGATAATGATGGGTGATCCTAAGAGATAGGACCTGAATTTATCTAAGGAAAAGACAACATAAATAAACTCTTTCTCAGTGGTGGTTTAGTTGATTTGTGCATCATTTAAATATTTTATTGCATAAGTAATGACACATGTAGTTTTCTCACACCGTTGTCCTAAGACTGCTCCTACAATGAAGTCACTCGCATCACACATGAGCTCAAAAGGAAGTTTCCAATTTGGAGATTGCATGACAGGTGGAGATATAAGAGATGACCTGAGTATAGGGAATGATTCCTCACAGCTTTTTGTCTATAAAATTGGAGCATCTTTCACCAATAGAGCACAAAGTGGTCGAGAAATATAACTGAAATTCCTAATGAAACTTCTATAGAAACCATCATTTCCTAAGAAGGACCTCACTTCCTTAACAGTTTTGGGTGATAGAAGGTGATGAATGATGCTATCCTTGGATTTATCAACTTCAATCCCCCTACCATATACTAGATGGCCTAGAACAAGTCCTTCCTTTACCATGAAATGGAATTTTTCCCAATTTAGGATGAGATTATTACCCTCACATCTTGAAAAAACCCTTTCAACATTCATAAGGTATCCCTCAAAAGAATCCCCAATGATGGAGAAGTCATCCATGAAGAACTCTAAACAATCCCCTACCATGTCCAAGAAGATTCCCATCATGCACCGCTGGAAGGTACTAGGAGAATTACATAACCCAAAGGGAATTCTCTTGAATAAAAAAGTATCGAATTGACAAGTGAAGGCTGTTTTTACTTGATAATATAAGGATACATTGATTTGATTATACCTTGAGAATCTATCTAGGAAGTAATAGAATTGATGGCCCGCCACTCGCTCGAGGACTAGATCAATAAAGGGAAAGGGTAATTGGTCTTTCTTGGTACAAGAGTTGATATTTCTATAGTCAATATAGACTCTCCATCCACTACTAACCCTTGTGGGGAGAAGGTCACTACCCTCATTGGTGATCACAGTAATTCCATCTTTCTTTGGGACAACTTGAATTGGGCTTACCCACTCACTCTCAGCTATGGGGTAGATGATACCCACTTTTAATAACTTAAGAAGTTCTTTCCTTAACACATTTATAATATTTGGATTGAGTCTACACTAAGGTTGACGACATGGTTTGGATTTAGATTCAAGAATGATCCTATGAGTTCCAATGAGTGGGATAATCCCAGGGATATTAGAAAGGGTCCATTCAATTTCTTTCTTATGATTTCTTAGGACATCCAGAAGCATCATATCTTGATTGGATTCAAGAGAAGAAGAAATAAAAATAGGAAAGGATCGATTGTCCCCTAAGAACACATACTTGAGTGATGAAGGTAAGACCTTAAATTCGAGATCAGATTGGTTATCACTTTCCAAGAAAGGATGAGACTTTGTATTGAACTCAATTTCTTTGTTCATATTTCTTGACAGAATTAGTTCCTTGTGAACAGAATTTTCATCCACTAAATTAGCCAGAGCAGTTTCATGAATGGGTATAGACTCAATGTTATTGATTTCACCAATGGTATCATTGATTGGTGATTCTATAAAATCATCAACAGATCTATCTGAAAGATATTCAAGCCAAGGAGACAAATTTCCCTCATGTGAACAAATAAAATAAACCTCTTCTTGACTTAAACATCCTTCAGTAATCCCTTGATGTTCCTCAAGTTCACTATCAACACTACCAATCCAATTAATCTCATGTATCTCTTCATCATCCCTAATTTGAGAGTTTTCATTATAGATGTTCAAGTCTATACTCATGTTTCCAAAGGTGATGGTCATGTTCCCATTTTGGACTCGAATAACAGAGTTGATTGTTGCAAGGAAGGGACTGCCAAGGATGATTGGGGTTTTCTCCCTAGGACCTAAGATTGGGTGATTTTCAAGGATAATTAAGTTAGTTGGGTAAATGAAATTTTCAACTTTCACCAAAACATCCTTTAATATCCTCTTAGAAACTCGAACACTACGATCAGCAAGTTGAAGAGTGACAGATGTGGGTTGGAGTTCTTTGAGACCTAACTTATAATACATGGCATAAGGAATGAGGTTCACACTAGATCCCATATCACAAAGGGATTGACAACTATGTTCTCTCCTATCTCAGCATTGAGGTATGGACATCCTGGATCTTTGAAATTTGGAGGAATAGTCCCTTGAATGGTGTTACTCACATTAACAGCCAAAAGGACTTGGTTCTTATGTGAGAATTTCCTTTTAAATGTACAGAGGTCCTTAAGTTATTTTGAGTATGTAGGAATGGTTTTAATGGCATAGAGTAGTGGAATGTTTAGCTTGACTTGTGAGAATATTTACCTCAATGTTTCACTCAATTCAAGCTTGGTTTTCCCCCTTATGTGTTGAGGAAATGGTGCAGGTTATGGGATTGTTTTTTGAAGAGTTGTTTATTTCACATTGTTATTAGTTTTTTTTTTCAGTTTTTTCATGTGGTTCATTTGAATTTTTATTAGAGTTTTAATCTTTAGATGGTTTTTTAATTATTTTTTAGGTTTCTCAATTTATTTCCCACTTCTTAAAACTGTCACAACCTTTAGTTGTTCATGAGTTGTTTGAGTGCAACTTGAATCTCCCCTTAAAGTTAAGGATGGTACCGCTTGAGTAGAAATGGGTGCCTTCCCAGTTTTTATGGTTTGTAGTTCATGTTTAAGGGATGAGACTTATGAGTTCATTTTCTCCATTTGTTTACACAACTGCTGGAGGATTGGAAGAGGGACATATTGAGTAGGGGCTTGTGTTGGTTGGTTTATCCCAGGAGGATACTTTGGTTGTTGGATTGGTTGTTGAATGGGTTACTGGATGGGTTTTTGGTATTGGAATGGTTGTGGTTGTTAATGGTTATGGTTTTAGAAATTTTGTGTAGGGTAGGGGTTTGGTCCTTATGGATGACTAGGTTGTTGGTTGTCTTTCCAGTGGAAGCATGGGTGGTCATTATACCTCGGGTTGAATGTTTTTTGGTATTGGGGATTTTGGAAGTTTAGTGAATTTACTTCAGCAGGTGTTCCTCCAAGAAGAACATTATTTATGGATGGAATGGTTGGGAAATTTTCTGTTTTGTGGTCATGTTTTTCACAAATTGTGCAAATAGGGTCTACAGTTTGGATTTCATGGATTTTTATAAGGTATATCTCTTTGACCTTCCTAGTGAGTGTTGTGAGTTTATACCTAAGTATTTCCTTCTCCCTAAGTGTGTTAATTTCACCATATTTGGGCGGCTTCTCATAGTAAGGTGATGTCCTCCATGTTTGGTTTTGTTCAGCCAGTCCTTTTAGATACTCGTAAGCATCATTTGGGGCTTTGTTTTTAAAGGTCCCATTGCACATCATGTCAATGAATTATTTTTTCCCCGGGCCCAACCCTTCATAGAAAATTCTCACTTGTTCAGGAATAGAAAAAAATGGTGTGAAACCATGTTTAGAGTGTCTTTGAACCTCTCCCATGTTTTGTAGAATGACTCTCCCTCTTTTTCAAAAAATTTTTGGATGCTCTTTTTAAGTGCAATTTATTTTGTGGTGGGAAAGTATTTTCTATAGAATTCTCTTTGTAATTGGTCCTAAGAGTTGATGGATGATGGTCTCAAATTATTTAGCCAATTTTTATCTCGATCCTTTAAATAAAAAGGAAATAGGCCCATCTTATCTGATTCTAGTTGATGTGTAGGACACATGGTTTCTATAATGTCATTGAACTCCTTGACGTGAAGGTAGGGCATCTCAGAATCCATTCCATGGAATGTGGGAAGGTGGTTTAGGACACAGGATTTGAAAACATAGTGGGCTTCTCCAAGGTATTTTTTTTCTAATTTATGAGGGGGCATTGGTCCAGGTAGGTGTGAGGTAGTCATTCATGGTTTGATCGACTGCATTCCCCAAGTTTGGGGTTGCCTCATTTGGATTTCCATTTTTGTTCCCACCTGGGTTTATGAGTTGGTTTCTTTAATGACCTTCCATTGAAATGGGATCAATTTTTGATTCTAGAGTATTATAAATATTATGATCTAATGGAAATAGTTCCCTTGATGTACTTGACTCTCCAACCCCAGAACTATCCACCCTAACTAGATGGTTTTATTGGTCATGGGTGTAGGCGGATATGCGCCAAAAGAAAAAAAATGAGAAAGGGAAAAGATAAGAGAATTTGGACGATAATAGAAGAAATGGGGGATAATATAATGGGTATTTATATGACTTAATTGGGTCCCCAGAAATGATGCCAAAATTTGGTCTCGCCCAAATTTACCCAATATTTTAGGGTTAAGCGGTCGCTTGAAGTTTAGCTTGGGTTGTCGAATCTTCAGAGACCTAAGAAGTAACCTACAAACACGTACATTCTATGGATTGTTTTTTGGCTATGAAGTGGCCAATTTGGGTTTATTTTATATGGGTTTAAGTGAATTCTAAGATACTTAAGTAAATTTGGTTTAAAAGAATGAGTTGATCCTAGGTTATTGCTTGGGGTGGATTGGATGAAATTATTTTTTAACGGTTTCAATTTCTTATATTTGAGATGAGTTTATTCAAGAAGATCAAAAAAATTCATCAATTTATGGTTTAATACCAACACACCATAATACTAAACAACTATACACTTGTAGGATTAAATTTATGAGCACTCCAAGGTAAAGGTTTGTATTAGCTCTTGAAGTATGTGGCCATAAAATTCAACAAGGATGAAGAAGTTTTAAAATCATCAAATAAAAATATCAATTAAAAGAAGTGATTAGACATTAATGGGGTGATAAATAACATCCAATCCATACCTTTTCTACTCCCTTGGATCAAACCATAAGCGGGTTATCCCTCCCTTGATTCTATGGTTTCAATGGAAGTGGGAAGTAGACTCATGAGAGAGGAAATGGAGAATTAAAAACAAACAATGAAATAACGATCACTCCACCATTGTGTGATAATATCACAAGGTTTGGTATGAATAAATTCATAATGTGAGACAATGGTATCAACGTGATATGAATAATAACAGAATAATAGGATAATAATAACTTTTATTAAGAAACTAAGATGAATTAGAACAACTTACATGTGCAAGACAAACTTGAGACAATAAAAATGCAGTATAACAATTCAATTAAACAAAAAACCAAATATCATTAAATCCTCCAAAAAAACTGACTTAAATAGGAATTTTTGGAGCCTTGGGTTGAGACTCCAATAGTTAAAGTCATCCCACTTGAGTATGGTAGGCCTAGGGTGGTGGAAAGTAAGAGAGAGTGGACTTCTTTATCCTTGATCCGAAGTGGAAGCTGACTTTCATCCACCGAAAAGAGGCACCTAAACGTCCTTTTATATGGTAGAATTTGAGTGGTACATAGAAGAAAAACATGAATATGCAGATGTATCATATCTCTCTATAAAATTTCATCCCAAATGAATTTGTGTTTGTCGATATATGATTAAAATGGTGGGATGTTTTTCTGGGTCGCTGAATCTAGCCCAGAATTTTATCTCCAACTTGGGCCGCCTGGAACTCCATTCAAACATTATAATTATCTGTGTAAACTGACGAATTAAATGTTCCCCATGATTTACTATATATTAATTTCAATTTTCAGAATTATTAGGCTTGTATATTGTCCGCTGCAGTAGTTTTATTGGGTTACTGTCCAATTTACTTCACCCAGAATGTTGTTTGTTCATGGCCAACTTTGGTGGTCTTCCAATACGAATCTTCAAGTACTCCAAAAGTATGAATTTTTACCAATGTAATTAGAAACCTGAAAATTAAATATTAAAATAAAATCAATATCATTGGTTACTTTAAATAATGTTAAAAAATGTACCATGTAATAGTTCATTTTAAGAAGGAATTACAATTATAATATGAAATAATGTTCAAAGTGTAAAATGAACTAAAATTGTGTTTATGAATAATAAAGAAAATGAATATTATATATATATTAACAATTAATATTAGCCTTATTCAGTGGATAATCAATACGATTCTTTTAATCAATCATAACTATCTTTGGATCGTTCGAAAATGAGCTTTAAATCGGCCTGATATTCCATAAAGACCGTTGCACAAAACTCCGATAAAATCATAAATTCAAATATTTGGTGATGAAAAGTCAAACGTAAGATTCCTCCACAAAATGAAAAAATACCAAATGTAGGGTTCAACTACATAACATTAATTCTCAAAACATAAGGTTGAAAATGTAAGGTTGATCAAAAAAGTGAGGTTGATGATCCATATGTTTGTTTCTTAAATGTAAGGTTCCATACTTACGTAGGGTGCTTTATCCATATGTTTTCTCCTTTTCAAACCTAAGGTTTCATCCAAACCTAAGGTTCTTTATCCATACATGTTGATCTTTTAACATAAGGTTTAATACAAATGTATGGTTTGTTTCTTACATTATAGTTTTCAACGTATGGTATGGATAGTGTTTCTAGAACACGTTTATGATCATTTAGAACACTTTGATTAATATTCCACACGAATAATAAGCTTGAATATAATTACAAAATAAGGAATATAAGGAATATTAATTTCTTGAAATTCACTTAAAGTAATATCATTAGTAAAACAAACAAGGGTATTTGTGAGCATCAAAATCAATAATATTTATATAGTATTGTTGATACAATACATTCCCAATAGTTTCAACGTCGATAGTTCTGATCATCTCTTCCAATGACCACCTCCAGTTTCTTGGTGTAGACTGAACATAATCATGTTCTCGTATTGTTCCTCGGTTCTGTGTTGTAATCCTTAACCTATTTTGGTTTACCTGGGTTGCATGCTTGAGTCTATCCAATATGAAGGAGTATGTTACCATCCACGAGCTTGATTTAATCATGGGTTCTTGGAGTGACAAGGGTGCTCATTCTTGGAAAGTTTCTCTGGTCCACATCTTCTCTATTTTCCACTTTAAGATTTCCTTTTTTTGTTTTTCATAATAAAGATTGTGGAAAGTGGTACAATTTTCATGAATATAGGTCCAAAGTGAGCAAAAGTATGTTAAATCTCTTGTGTTATTTACTGTTTTTTGTATTTCTTACATTCTCTTTCTCATATATTTACCATTTATCTCTTATATCTTATTCATTTTTGTTTTTTTTGTTTAAAGAACATTAATAAACTCAATATTTCTTTTCCCCCATTGATGGTTGAATAGTCAGTGATGATCATCCACCCCCAACAATTGGTATTGAAGCTTGATATTGAGTTTAATGTCTTTCCAAAATCTTGAAATCAAGAAGTTTTATGAATATAATGATCTTAATTTGTAGAGAATAAAAATTTGAGCATTTCTTGTCACTGATATACTTATATATTATTTATATAGTACTAAGAAACCAATCAACACTATGTCCCCAGAAGGATATACCACTACATCTTATGTGGATGTTGACCCTGGTGTTCTTGAAAAGGCCACTGCCCATTATTTTCACCCTAGGTGATAAAATATTATGTAAGATAATCTAAATATTGGGGTTTTCTATCACTCACTTGGGAAATCTTATCTTACACATCTAGTGTGGTTTATTCTTCGCTCAGTTCCTCTATTTAATCTGACACGAGTTACAGTTAATCTTACATGGGGTGTGTTTTGACTGAGTTATTCTCAGCCTTTTGTGGTATTCTTACGCCGCTGGCCGGGTTTAATCTGATATAACAATTTTTTGATCTCCATCACTGATGAGGTGAATTTTATGGCTCTAGGGATGGATATTTGTGTTATTTGTATGTGTTTGTTCGCTCTCAGATTTTGGCATGATCTGTGCCGCTACTCGACGTCCTCCCACAGTGTATCGTGTGTCCCATTAACTATTTACAATTGTTGCAACTACTAATCTTGAAGATCCTTCCATGCGCTGCTTACCGCACACATTCCCTTGCTCCAATTAGAATTCCTAATAGCCTCAAACTTTGGAGTTCTCAAGGTTGTCTTCCTCACTTCAGTTGGAATTCATGTTTTCCTCCATTCCTATGCATCTGAGAGAGTCAGGAGAGGAGGTGACCCTCACATAGAGATCATCACCGCCGTTCTGAAACTTTTAGTCTGGTGGAGAGCTCAATTAATACAATCTTGGAGAACCATGATAGCGTGCAGAGGTGTTTCAAAGTTGATAGTTCCAATCATCTCTTCCGATGACCACCTCTAGGCTCTTGGCGTAGTCCTGGAACTGTAATGTGTTCTGGTTTTGTTCATTGGTTCTGCATTGTAATCCTTTTCCTGTTTTGGTTCACCTGGGTTTCTTGTGAGAAATCATCCAATCTTGAGGAGTATGTTACCATCCTTGATCTCGATTTAATCACAGGTACCTGAGTGATAATATCCTAATCTAGGTAGAAAAACTTTAGGTTCAATATCCCACCGCAAAGGGAGTGCAAAGCCTCTGAAGAAATGATTAAGGTTGAGGAAGACCAATCCAGAAAACCCACTACAGGAACTTATGAATCCTGAACAAATCGTCAAGTAAGAGAGGGAGGTCCATGTTGTGTGACATTTGGTGATGACTACTAAGCCAACCCAAAAGGATCTAAAACAACATAATCTCTTTCGCAGTCATTTTCAAGTGGATGGGTGAATGGAAATGTGCTCGAAATCATTATTGATAGGGGTTGTTTGGAAATTTTAATCTCTCATGAAGCAGTGAGCAAGGTTCAACTGAAGACAACCTTGTGCCCATCACTTTATTTCATTGGATGAATAATTTTGATAATAGATATTCAAGTAACCGCACAATGCAGTGTACCATTCTCGATCATTCTATGTGAAGATCATGTTTTGTGTAACATGGTTGAGATGGATGTGTGCAAACTTATGTTGATACAAGCATGGAAAATCAATCACTATTCCCAACACAACGATTGAGACAACATCGTGGAGTTCACTAAAGACAAAGCACATTACCCTCTATCACCCATGACGAAGTGCCTAAACACTCAGGTACTAGGAAAATCAGTTATTTCTTTATGTGAAGCTACTTATTTCAAGAAATAGGTGGGAGATCCATTCTCAATCCAAGCATTTTTGAACAACCTTTCTCGCATACCTCCACCCCTCCAAGATCTTCTCAATGAGTTTCAAGATATTATGCCTAATGAGCCACAAACCAACTTATATCCAAACAGAGACATCCAACACCACATTGATCTAGTCTTGGGAGCTTCGCTACTAGATTTTTCACACTAGCATATGATTCCAATGGAGCATGAGTTTTTTCAGAAGAAACTGAAAAAGCTTCTCAACAAAGGCTACATGAAAGAAATCATGAGACCTTACATTATTCCAGCTCTATTGGATCCCAAAAAAGATACTATTGGATTTGGGGCCCTAAAATCAACTTTTATGTACTTTATGATTACATGTAATTATTGATTTTTTTAGACTCGGTTAATTGTATTTCTGGGTTAAGTGTTTTTATGAGTCCCTCATCATATTCTTCCGACTGATAATTATTCTCCTTTATCTATAAAAGAATATCTCCACCATTCTTTTAGGTAGATAATTTGTATCATTCTACTTGGTATCAAAGGGATATATATGATAATAATTTTTTTCTTCTCTGTTTGTTGCACCCTGCCCTTGTGTTCTATATGTCATAGTGCCCGCTGGTATTGCCCATCCACCTGGCCTCATGCCTCGCCTCACCGAATCAGGAGCTTGGTAGAGGTAATCTTCACAATGGGGTATACATGTTTGATAGTTAGATATTCCCTACTTGCATGAAAATATCTGCTCGTGCTCTGGATCTACATTTTATCTTGGGACATCCACTTGCCTCCACCCTTCATTAGTTTTATCCTCATTTCAGTCTGTATATTTCTTTTCATTGTGATTCATGTAAGTTTTTGAAACATTATTGCATATTTTATATTCCTTGTGGTAACGTGGGTATTAAAACCTTTGATTTATCCTATTTAGATGTATGAGGTCCCTATTCTAGTCAGGGTATTGACATTATATATCATTTATTGATGAATAATTTGGCATGATATGGATGTATCTTCTTCATGATTGTTCTGAGGTGTTTTCTACTTTCCAGAACTTTAACCATAAAATTCACACTCAGTTCTCCACACCAGTTAAATGTCTCCACTCGGACAATGGATGAGAATACTTATCCACTTCCCTTAAGCAGTTTCTCAAGGATCATAACATCCTTCATCAAATAGCCTACCTCAATAAACCTTATCAGAATGGAGTGACCGAGCATAAACATAGACATATTATGAAGATTGCTCGTTCCATCTTATTTCACATGCAGGTGCCTCTTCATTTTTGGGGATTCTATCCTTACCGATACCTACCTTATAAATTGTATCCCTTATTATATCCTTCAGGACGAGACTCCTTTTGGGGATTTGTTATCCACTCTCCCCCACACCCCCTTCATGAATAAGTTTGTCATGGATTACTTCTATGATATTCTTATATATTGTAACTCTACTACTCTTCACATTGAAAATATAAGGGAGGTACTTTGAGTTTTTTAGGACAACACACTTTATGTTTTAACCTTAAAAAAGTATAGTTTCATGATCCCTAAATTGATATTCCTTGGATATATTGTGTCAGATGGGGGGATTCAAGTCGATGAAGAGAGGGTGAGCTATCCATGAGTGGCCTCAATCCAAGAATATCAGGAAATGGTGCAGCTTCCACAACCTTGCTACAATTTACTAGAGATTTATTCAATATTTTAGCTCGATCATGGCACCGATCATGAACTGCTTGAAAAAAATAGAATTCTCATTGGGGGAAAGCAACAAAGGAGAGTTTTTCCACCATCAAGGAGAAACTTTCCACCACTCCGGTTTTGGAACCGCCTGACTTCAACAAGTTTTTAGAATTGAAATATTATGCATCCATTGTTGGAATTGGTGTCGTTATTTCCTAATCCGGTCAACCAGTTGCTTTTATGACTAGGAAACTTAGTGATTCATGTCTCAAGCAGGCGATGTATGAGATTTATCTATACGTCATGGTACACACTGTGAAGCATTGAGAATAATAACTTTTTCAATAAGAGTTCATCCTCCATACCGACCATGAATCCCTCAAATTTATACATTCCCTAAATAACCATAGCATGATTCACGCTCGGTGGTTCGCCCTTATGCAATAATTTACTTTTGTGATTAATAAAAAGAATGGTTGGAAGAATCAAGTGGAAAACGCATCAAGCAAGAATGATTATACACTCATCACCATACTGGTTATGGGATTTCTAAGTTTAAAAGATCAATATCCGAAAGATAATAATTTCACCAAAGAATGGGAAAGTTTCCATCAAGGGACTCCTATTAGGGCTACCTCATACACAATGGTCCCATGACTCAGTATTTGTGGCGGACAACCGATTCTCAAAGATGGTGCACTTAATTCCATGAGAAAAGTCAATTTATACTTCTTATATATGGCTACGTTGTTCTTTTGGTAAGTTGTGCGACTCCATGACATTAAAAAACCATCACATCTGATTGAGATAACCATTTAATCAGCTATTTCTAGTGAACTATGTGGAGAATGTTTTAAACCAACTTGAATTTTAGAAACTCCTTCCACCTCCTAACATACAAACAAATAGAGGTGGTCAATCACACTCTCAACACACTTATTTTCTGCTTCTGTGGGGATTTTCTTTAGTAATGGGATCTCATTGTCGGCCCAGATGAGTTTTCAATCAACAATGTGATGAATGGAAGTTCGATAAAAACTCCTTCAGAAGTGATGTACCATCGACCGTCAAAGCACATGCTTGGTATAATCTTATCACCCAAACATCTTGGGTATAGTGTGGTTGCTGAAAATGTGCCTTTTCAAATTGATAATATTCAAGATGAAGTAGTTCATAACATTAAAAAATAAAATACATGGTACAAAGCCACGAGTGAAAGGAAGCAGAGGGGGTCTGTTTTCGAAGAGGGGGATCTCTTCATGGTTCACACCTAGAAGAAACAGTTCCCATAAGATACCTACAACAAGGTGAAACCAAAGAACATCATCCCTTGTAAAGTCGTGTAATGTCTCAACGATAATGATTATGTGTTAACTATTTTTTTTCCCAAGCCTAGTATTTTTTAAGGTAGAATTTTTCTTTTGTTATGTTTTAGGGTTTTATCCTATAAATAGGTTGTTTTCCATCATTTTTTATCTTTTTTTCATATTGATAAAATTTCTCTCAGAGTGTTCTCACTATTTTGGGTGCTCTACCTATACTCCTCCCAAGTTCCTCACATAAGGACTCATTTATCCCTGTTGTGCTACATCACATAAAAAATAATGCATCCACAATCATTGTGAAGTATATGATAAAAAAGTTATCACACTTTACATGAATATACAATTCACAATTGACAGAATACATTGACCATTTTCATTTCTAAAGTTTTTCTTCACTTAATGAAAAAGCTACAATCTTTTTATTCTTTTATGCCAACACTTTTCTTTGGTATGATGGTTTTACCTGACACATCAATTCCAAGTAATCAAAAAATCATTAATTATATGTTTTGGTAGTACAAGAAATTCCTAGATGTAAGAATATATTTTCACCAGCCATGATAAGGAAATAATGATAATTATAAAAAGATAATTATAATTAGTGATGACATCTCCTAAATATAAAATATTTCAAGCAGAGAAATTAATGGATCAATTTTTTTTAATAATAATAGAGATAAGAAGAAATATGATGAGCATTTTGGCCAATAGTTGGTGGATGATTGGATCCTTCAAATAAATGTAAGTGTTAATTGACAACACTAGAGGATGAATATTGAAAGAAAACTAGCTGGTAGTTCTTCAAACATAACTCCATGAAATTAATGAATAATTGAAGCATGAAACAATTAAAAACTTGTAACAACCATCACCTAACTTTTCTTTATACTATCAGATGATTCCTTTGAACTTTATCCTATAACATCATAAGGATTTTCAACCTCAACTACCATAATTATGCTGACCTGATCATGGGTAAATAATATGTTAATGTAGAGAAATGTAAAATCCAATTTATAAAAGTTCATGAAAATTTCTAAACATCATCATTCTTGTGACTGAACTTCCATTTATATAATCATAATACATGAACATCATATGAGGATTGTTCCTTAACCTAGACAAAGATTTTAGTTAATCTAGAAAGAGTTGAAATGGAGACATGATATCTTGATTTTAAAAAATAGCATTTTAAGTGTTGAAGCTTTTAAAAGAAATTATTTATCCCTGATATAAATTCATTCTATAAACAAAAAGTTGAACAATAAAATAGAAGAATAAACCTCCTCAGGCCAATGGGGGACTGCCTTCAAACCCAAAGAATAACCAAATTCCCCTCCCTCCAAGCCATACCACTATCTATACTCCCGGACTAACAAACCATTTAAAATAAAATCACAACACTGCTCAATGTAGTCAAGAGATACTCACCTTAAAACTGCCTCTACTCTGGTATGTGTTGTGTATGGGAGGCTTGCCTTATAGACTGCCCTAGGGTTCTCCCACGCCTAGGGGTTCTCCCTCCCAGGAGTTACTAGATGACTCCCTCACATTCCTATCAATCCCCCAAAATTTAAACTTATCTCAATTGACCTAGGCTTACATTCAATGCTAGATTCTCAACAATTTCTCTTTGTGCACCAATTTCACTCAAACAATAAAGATGTAAAAAAATTAAATAAAAAATCAACAACATGAAAGTAAACTTTAAATTTGCTAAAAAATCAAATACATACAATTTTCAGAAAGATTTTCAAGATAAGACAGAAAAAACCCCACCCATTTTTTAAATATTTATGTTTCCAAATAAAATCCTCAGTATTTATAATCCCGACTCATAACTACTTAAAAATTATAACACAAACCTGAAAGTGAGAGGTTACTCTCGGACTCTCCCTCACGAACTCCCCTCCACTGTTATGTGTATACTAAAAGGAGGTTAGAGTCGAATTCCTAGAAGACTGCCAAGGGACTCCACCCTCCCCCACATTCCTTTGAAAACCCACCTTGTCGTCATAGTGGAAATTAGGGAATTAAGTTTTTCTCACTTTCACATCCTCCCAAATTGCTTCTTGCCAATTAATTAGCCACATGATATTTTTCCCCAGATCTTTTCTAAAAAAACTTCCAATGGATAGTCCCCATCTTCTATAAACTTGGTTGGGAAAAATTATTTTAGAGGGTATTTCCCAATCGTTGTCTTCAGTTGGGATTCATGAAATAAAGGATGTATCATGCTATTTTCATGGAGCTCAAGCCTGTAAGCAATAACTCCAAGCTTCTCAAAAATTGAAAATGGAAAATAATATATGGAGCCCATTTTCTAATGAATCTTGGATACAATCCCCAGCTTGCTCAATCTCAACTTGACCCAAACTAAATCAGATTCTTTGTTAGTCACCTCCCTATGATGTCAGTTAGAAAATTATGACATAAACTCTTGTGATCTTTGGAGGTTTATCTAGATTTTCTTCAAGGCTTCATCTTGATCAACTAATGCAAATTAGCTTCTACCTAAACCACAACTTCCCCCTTTGTAAAATTAATAATATGGGGTGGATTTCACAATCTCGAATGATGTATTCACAATATAGGCATGGAATGAAGTGTTGTAGGTAAATTTTTCCCAAGCTAGCCACATCATCCACTCTTTAGGTGATCTGAAGAAAAATATATCAAGTAAACCTCCAAACACCTATTCACTACTACAATTTTTCCATCACTTTGGGGGTGATAGGATGGGATCATCATTAACATTGTTCCTTTCCATTTAAAGAGTTCCATCTAGAATAAAATTTTGAATAACAGATCTCGATCACTGACTATAACATTAGGTATGCCGTGTAATTTCTCTATTTTCTTCATAAACACATCTGCAACCATATTTGTTATATAAGGATGATTGAGTGGTATGAAGTGGGCATATTTACTCAGCCTGTCGACCACCACAAGCACTAATTCATATCCCTTACAAAATTCATTAAAACCTCTTCTCATACCAATTATGGAATAGGTAGTGGTTGTATTAGTCCAACTAAACTTAATGCCTCATATTTATTCTTTTGGTACACTTCACATTCTCAGAAAAAATGTTGCAATACTTGTGTCATACCTTCCAAATAAACTCCATTATTAAGATACTTATATATTTTCAAATACCTCAAGGGACTTGATTGGTAGTGGTACAATGGTTTTTGGATCAAAACATATCTTCTTAGAAAGACTATTTTATTTTTAGAAAATAGTAAGTCAAGCGATACACTATTCTACTAAAAAACACTTTATTTTTCCCAAATTCTCTTTCCATCCACAGCTATAAATTATCATATCATCAAAAAACACCAATACACCCTTTTCCCAGCCCCTATTGCATTTTATCTCTATTAGAGACTGAGTTTACTTATAAATTCTTGGTTCTCGACACAAAACCTATTGATTACACTTTTTCAAGATGGATCGACTGATAGCACATAAGGCTCAGATTGATTGTTATCTTTGGCGGGTCTCCTTTACTGTGCCTGATGGGGTGTACCATTTTTTCCAGGGAGAGTGGGACCCGAGGTTGAGAAGTTCCGAACCTTTTCAGGATTTGGGTAGGGTAATATTAGTGTTTTATTTTGATACAGAGCAAGAATATTTGAGTGATGATCTCAACCCAGTTGTCATTGAGTTTCCTAGCGTGTTACCATATGATTTCTCAGGTTTTCCACTGATAACAGAGGTGAAGTTCTCTATTTATTCAGTACCCAGTACTTAGTCAGTATTGATTCCCACTTTCTAAATGACACTAGCTAAAATAGAAGAGTTGAAGACTTGATTAGATGATCTTCTAGTGAAAGACTTTATACGCTTGAGTGTGTCACCTCAGGTGGCGCTTGTTCTCTTTGTGAAGACAGTTGATATGACACTGCACCTTTGTGTTGATTATAAAAACTCAATCAAGTTACGATAAAGAACAAGTATACATTTCCATGAATTGATGATTCTTTTGACCAGTTAAAAATGATGAAGTGGCTCTCGAAGATTGATCTTTTATCTGGTTATCACTAGTTGAGAATTAAAGAATATGACATTCAAAAGACCACCTTTAGGAGTAGGTATGACCATTATGAATATTTTTTTATTCCTTTTGGTCTGACCAATGCTACTACAATTTTTTTGGTTTTTATGAATAAGATATTCCATGAGTATCGTGACTAGTTCATGGTAGTCTTTGTGGATGACATTTTGATTTACTTCAAAATTGAGGAAGATCATGTGCATAATTTGAGAGAATTTATAGAAATTTTGAGATCATCAACTTTATGAGGATATTTTAAAAGGTAATTTCTTGGGACATGTGGTCTCAAAACATGGTATTTTTGTAGATCCTAAGAAGGTGAAGTCTGTTATGACATGAGAGCAACCGTGTAATGTTTTTGAAATATGAAGTTTCTTGGGCTTGGTAGGATATGACCATGGGTTCTTTAAAGATTTATCGAAGTTGGTTTCTCTAATGATCACTCTCACTCAGAAGGGTGTTAAGTTCTTATGGGATGTGAAATGTCAGAATTCTTTTGATGAGTTGAAACGTATTTTGGATTTTTCACTAGTTTTGACTCTTCTAGAGGTGGGGCAGGGCTATGTGGTCTTTGGTGACACATAGGGTTCGAGATTGGGTTGCATCCTCACACAAGGGGATCATGTGGTAGCCTATGGTTCCATATAACTTAGGACACACAAGAAAATTATCTAACCCATGATCTTGAACTCACAGCTGTGAGGCATGCTCTTAAGAGTTTGCAACATTAACTTTTTGGAGAATGGTTTATCATTTATTCTGACCACAAAATCCTAAGTTACTTCTTCTCTTTAAAATATTTAAACCTTTGGCAGAGGTATTGGGCGAAGTACATGAAAGATTTTGGTTTTGACATTTCCTATAACCCTGACAATGATAATTTCATTGCTGATACGTTGAGAAGAAAATATCCAACCTAAGTCATGAAATAATTATTAAAAGAGTGGAATTTTATGGATTTATTTTCACAATTACATTTGGGAGTTTGGAAGAATGATACTTAAGGTTGTTTTTGGTATGTTTCCAGTTGAACTACTCTCTTCTTAAGATGATTTTTCAAATGCAACAGCTAGATAATGAGTTCCATGGTATTAGGGACTCTTTTGAGGGTATCCTATCTTTCAAGAACCATCATGTTGTGCCTTATCCTATGAGAAGGGATGTGATGGGGGGAATTTAATGGTTCCCAGTGGGTAGTGCACCTTGGTACCATGAAGATGTTCTATGACATGTAGTGACAATTGATGGCCGGGTATGAGACAAGACATCGATGACTTTGTTTCTTGTTGTCATACCTGCCAACATGTTAAGTCCGAGCACTAGAAACCTTTAGCTACACTCTTATGATTCCTCTATGATATTCTTACACACTTTAGTGATTATATCACTTAGTAACCTAGTGCTCTGCTCTTCCTACCGAGGCCCATGGTCCTTACTACGCACACCTATGTGCCGACATGGACAATGCCCCTAGGAAACACCTTGAGTTTCCCCTTCCTCCGACATTGCTCATAACGCGATGCCTATTTTTTTTCACCCTTGCTATTATCTCACCGTATAATTGATGCACTCTGACTATTCCTGCCAAACATTCGATTAGTGTCCTACTATATGTTTTTCCTACATGCCTTGATACTACCGACCCAGTTATTCCTATCAAGTAATTATCTGGTTATCCATACCATTAACTTATAGCCTAGACCATATTTCCCATCTATGTCTATTCCCACTGAGTGGGTTCTTGCTGCCTCTTTCCCATCTCCTTCCAAACACGACGACATCCTCGCCACCATCTAATATCCATCACAACCCGGAACACTCTATGTCTGAGATTTCACTTATACACTCTCATCAGGCTTCCTTGTCTCTTTTCAGCCTCTATTACTTAGATTGGTGGCCCTACTACTTGTGTATCTCATTGACCAATAACTTGGATTCTTTATTATGGTGCTTCTGGTCATCTCACAGGTGATTCAGGTATGCTTAATACCTATCGTCCCTATACTGGTGCCACTGTAATTACTATTGCTAATGGATCTACAATCCCTATTGTGGGATTTGACACATGCTCCTTGACTTTTATTCACCTGGATTCAATGTATCATGTTCCTCACAGTCATTTTAATCTTCTCTCCATCAGTAAACTCATAGTGGAGTTAAATGTTATTGCTATTTTTACATCTTCTAGTGTTGTTTTTCAGGAGTAGTCAGTGAATCGAGAATTCAGTAGAGGTCGTCTTAGTGATGGGATGTACATGTTCAATACCCCACCATTTCTTTTTTTCTCACCCATCTCAGTGATTAATAGAGTACGAGATCTACCAGGTGAGAGGGGAGGCCAATTCACTTGGGCTTGAGAGCGGGGAGGCCTCATGTATTTTCCTCATTTTCCCATTCTTCTTTTCCCTCTTGTAATTATTATATGTACAATTTCTATACATACAAAGGAGTACCCTAGAGGTAATTGTTGAAGAAATTTTTTTCTATTTATAAGCACATATGTAGGGTTAAACAATAGATAGTGGGTCTCAGGCCCAAACCAAAGACGAACACTTACTTTTAATATATCTTTGATCTAGTTTATGATATTAGTGGTTTTAATCTATTATCCTGACCCACAAAAACCTTTTCAATGATTTATATAGAATTTACTTCAATTTTTTTTACATCCATGGTTATTGAATTATGATGTTCATAGATTATTGAATTTTTCTAAAATATAGTTTTTTCTATTTATTTCAACTATTAAAAAAATATTTTCTAGTAGTTGATTTACTGCAAAATTTTATGATATCATAGATTTGTTGGCCCTAAAATGACATCTGCTAAGTTGTTAGTTGCATCAGCTAAATCAAATGAAGTGGAGGATGAAATGAGGTATCCACTGATTATATTTCTCCCAGTTGATATTTGGTTATCTAAAAATATTTCAATTTCTTATTTGTTAATAATAACAATATGACATTAAATACTTATATATATATATATATTAAGAATGATTTGAATTTTGTGTTTCTATTCATGGTAATGATTTTTTTTCATTTTTTAAAAACATAAAAACAGAGGGGCTACTGAAGTGGAAGAAGATACTTAAGTATTTATCGGAACTCCACCACCTGTTGTGGTTGGTGAAACTAAATTAGAAAATTAAGAAGAGTGTTTTGAAGAGGTTTTAAGATTAATTAAATTTAATGACTTGTCAAATTGTTAGTTTATACTTGGGGTTTAATTGAATTCTCTTTTCTATTTCTTGTTAATGAATGTAATGCCAAATATTTTCTTATGTTTAGAGTTCATTGGATTCACTTTTGTTCTTTTGCCTATTTTTTTTTTCTGAAAACAATTAAAATTAATTAAAATCATAATATTTAAATACAAGAGCCTATAACCAATTAGACATAGACCCCAACCACAAAACATCCCTATCGATATATGTTAAGACTCTTGTACCAGCAATCCCAAGAACAACTTTTTAGTATATTTAAAGAAAAAATGGGAACCAAAATCAGTGTACAAGGAGGAATATAAGAAGAAGATCAGAGGAGGAAAGTAAGAGGATAATTATATGGGATTTCCCTAGGAACTACCAACCAAGCCCATGGTCGATATGTTACTATAAATATTCCTTCAATACCCCCTCTGCTTTCCTTTTATAGCCATAAGGATCTTATATCAAAGGTCCTAGAATATTCTCATGGCCCCAAAACATATTCCCCCTAGGATATTCCTCTAACAACTTCTCAACTTCTCATGGATCATAGCCAGCTGCCCCCTTGCACATAGTTCTCTGAATTTCCTAGAATTATAACTGATCCTCAAACTTGCCTTCCGATAGAGGGACAATGATTAGTCACTGAAAGTGGCTAATATTAATTGTTAATATCTTTATATTCATTGTTCCAAAGTCCATAAACATTGTTTTTAGTGCATTATATAAATAGAACTTCATTTCTCATCAAAAATGCAATTCATGTTTAAAATGAAAATTTGGGCCCAATCATTCATTTATTTGTGGACAACATTATATTCATTTTATGAATTTTCAATTTTGGGATATTATTGAATACTTTGTTTGGAAAATTTTATCTTTTAGGTACGATGGATGAATCTCAAAGGAAGATGGAGAATTTTGCGCCTGAAGGCAGAAACTTGCTGGAAAAAGCATAATGGGCCTAAGGCCCATCAAACAAATGTGGGGCCTAGAAACCAAGACCAATGAATCTAAAATTTATACAGTAAAAAGATAAAAATATGAGGATAATTTTATTCAACTGTGGCCGGAGCTAATTCTGATGTTTTCATGATGATAAAGGGATCTGAAGTTGAGATTTAAATGGTGGACCCAACATTAATGCACAGAAATCCGTCCCACCATTTCGACCATAAATTCCAAACGGATGAGCCAAATTTCCTGAATTTTTAAGAGCTTCTAGAAGACAAATGGAAGAATATATTTTCTATTTATGACACCTTCGGATTCGGCAGTATGAAGTGTCAAACGCACACGTCAAAATGGAGGATGAATCTGGATGGTTTTGTGGTCAACTTTGTAACGTCAATTTCCTTTTGATTATTCACCCTCGTTTTGACTCTATTAATTGTTGGGGGGTGAATTGATTGTGGGGGGTGGAACTAAGGCTCCTAATATTCCTATATAATGAGATGGTGGTGAAGGGAATTTTCAGCTAACATTTTCCTTTGAATCCAAGTTTTTCTTTCAATTGTAATTTCCCGCTTTCGTTTTGTAATGTCATCGTCAATTTCTCTAATGTAAGTTTTTCATTCACGTTTAGTATTTTAATAAAATTTATTATTTTTCACTTTTTATTTTCCTTTTCTTCACACGTTGATACCGTTTAAACGTAGTGTGAATTTATTCACACCCGCACTTGTGAATTCATCACACAACGGTGGAGTGTTCATTTTGATTAATGTTTTTTTTCTTTCTTCTTCAATAACACTTCTTTAAGTCAATTACCCACTTCCATTGATAGAATAGAATCAATGGAGGGATAAAATTTTATGGGTTGATCCTAGGGAGTTTCATGAGTTGTATTGAATGTTATTTGATGTTCTTAAATTCTTAAATTTGTTCTTTATTTTAAGAGTTCCTTTCTTTGATTTATCTTCTTCTTTGTCTTCATTGACTTTAACGATGACACATTTTGAGTGCTAGTACGATCCAATTCCTTAGAGTGATCATTTAATTGATCCTCTAAGTGAATTGGTGATTAGCCTTGAAATTGTGTATGGATTAAATCGGAGAATGATATTTAGGGATTATTTTATTTAATGGATACCTCTTGAACCGATGAACAGAAAATCAAATGAAAAACAAATACATCCAATAAAGCCCAAGAGACAACCTCGGATAGACTCACCTTAATTAGTTGTTTTAATTCAAGTAATTTTATTTGTTTTGTTCTTTAAATTAAATCAATATTTCTTCTAATCAATTCAATCCAAAGTTGGCCACTGCATAGCCAATCCCGTATCAAATCTTAGTGTCTCAAGGTTTCTTCTTCGGTCCCTATGGATTCGATCGCTACTTGTACTTCAACGACCGCTTTTACTGGTAGGGTAAATTTGGGAACAACTAAATTTTGGCGCCATTTCTGGGGACCCAAGTAAGTTTTCTTAGACATCCACCTTCTATTCTCACCTAACTTCTCTTTTCTCACCTATATTTCTCTTTTCTTTTCCCTTCTATTTTCGTGTGCCCAAAAAAATCCAAATCCAAATTTCATTCAACTCCAATGGAGTATCATCAACAATATCCCTTCACAAACTCAAGATTTAATCAGTTTGAAAATCCATATTGGGAATCACCAACCTTTTTTAATCAACCTTTGAATGAATACCCCACACCCGATAACATGAACAAAATTTGTAATGATGAATGTTTAAAAGATCAATTTACATACCTATCAAGAATGATTAAAAAGATGAATAATGAGGAAGTCCATGATGTCCAAATATCTATCAATCCTAATCCTGAAAAAATTCTTCAAAAATTATGTGAACAAATGGAAAAAATGAATTCAGAGGTATCAAGTTTTAGACTAGAACTACAAAACATTAAAACTTGTATGGACACCATTCCCACTCAAACCATCCCTTCCTCAATATTTATAGAATAATATTGTAACACACAAACCCCTCATACATTTATTGAAGAACCAACCTTAGGATTTGGGATAATTGGAGAGGATCGTTGAGTTTTTAAAGGGTCTTTAAATCAGGAGGAAATTGATTTTTTGGATTCAAAAGAGGAAAATTTGACATCATGGATTGAGTTTCCTGAATATAACTCCATTAATAAATTTTCAGAAGAACCAATCACTGAACCACTAGGAGAAATCACAAAAATTGAGTCTATACCCATTCTTGACATTCAACTAGATAATTTTCAGGAGGAATCACAATTTCAAAATGAACAGATTATTTCTAAAGAAGAAAGTTATTTTTCAAATTTCCAATATTTTTTAGGAAAATTAAATCAACCCAACCTCAAAATTATGAACCTTTCATCCCCACTAAATTATCCCTTTATAGAGTACAAACAAGACCTTTCTGTTGTCATTCATCCATATCATGAAATCAATAATGTAGCAATGATCCTTGGTGTATTAGGCAAGACTATAGAAACAACTCGATCAACCATTTTAGATATTCCTTGGATTTTACCAATCATTGTAGAAAATAGGATTTCATACGAAACAAATTTCAAAAAAACAATCAATCTAAATCTTGTTGAAGTGGAGAAAGATGGGTTAATTAAAATTTTGAAAGTTGGAATTAGATAAGTTGGGGGGTACAAGTCGAGCCAACGACGTTAAAAAAAGCAATGCATTGGAGGCAACCCATGGTTTTCATGTTTCCAATCATTTTGAATCATTTTATTTTTCATATAATAAATTACCATAAGATGTTGACCTGTTCTTCTTTTATGAGTAAGGATGGGTATGAAAGGGGAGCGCCATATTCATCCGTGTCACGTGGTGTGATCTATGAGTAATACCTTACCCAGAAAATATAAAGAAGACAATGTATCATCAGTTTATTTTTTTGTTTTATTTTTATGTTTTTATAGGTTAAAAAAAAGGACATGTCGTAAGCCATAATGAAAATCCATTCACCACCATCCAAGCCGCTGAGACTCAAATCCAGGATTGAAGGGAGACTATGGCATGCACTATCATCATCAACCACCAGGTGACTTCATTCCATGATTTTCATTTTAAATTTCTTCTTTGAACTCCTCTCCTACCCCCTTATAACTTTTCTTTTCTTTAAACACTGGGTACAATGATATTCTAAGTTGGGGGGAGATAAAAAATTATTTTTTTTGTGAATAAAAACATACATGAAAAGAAAAATTCCATTAACCTTGAACATGATAACACACATTGCAAACTATAAAATTGGATATCAAATAATTTTGTATGCCTTGATTCTGATTTTAATTCAAGTTTAAGTTCATGAGCATAGTTTTTGGAAAGTGCGGTTGTCCGATGTGATTTTTCAAAGTTTACATTTTCATCCTCTTAATAAAAATTCCACAATGAACGTCTACTGGATTGTGGGTGTAAATTTGAGTTCTCAGGTCCCTTTCATTATAGCATAGGGTTCTGGGGTCACTTTTAGTTTAATTTGAGTATCAAAAAAAAACAAAAAAAAAACAAAAAAAAAACAAAAAAATTGACCACATAGAGCAATGTTTTGTCCAAATGCGTGGCGTCTGGAACTTGGGGATCATGACTCCATAGTTTTCTTGCCCAGAGTTAGGCTTTATATCTATATTGTAGAGCATGAAATTGAAAATATGTGTGGCGTCTGACACTTGGGGATCGTGACTCCATAGTTGTCTTGCCCAGAGTTAGTCTTTTCATATCTATTGTGGTAAAAGAAAAAAAAAATCAAAAAAAAATGGATACTCATTTTTAGGTTTAATGTGATTCCCACCTAGCGCTTCCATTTTTTCCCCTTGAACAATAAAATGGGCCTCATATCTTTTATGATGCACAACACTTTATCATGCTTAATTGGAATTGGATGAAATGTGGCGATGAATTTGAACAATGGAATGGGCTTGGGCTTGGGATATGTTTATGGACCTAGCTTGTTTTTAATGATTTTGATGGGTTTTCATAATTTTTTTGTATTAGATATTTGGGTGAGCAATGTGTATTAAAATGTTTTTGGAAAAGGGGATTTGAATTTCATATTTGTAATTTATTTTTCTTGGGACTATAAAAACTCAAGTTGGGGGGTGTGATTAGTCACTGAAAGTGGATAATATTAATTGTTAATATCTTTATATTCATTGTTCCAAAGTCCATAAACATTGTTTTTAGTGCATTACATAAATAGAACTTCATTTCTCATCAAAAATGAAATTCATGTTTAAAATGAAAATTTGGGCCCAATCATTCATTTATTTGTGGACAAAATTATATTCATTTTATGAATTTTAAATTTTGGGATATTATTGATCACTTTGTTTGGAACATTTTATCTTTTAGGTCCGATGGATGAATCCCAAAGAAAGATGGATAATTTTGCTCCTGAAGGCAGAAACTTGCTGGAAAAAGCATAATGGGCCTAAGGCCCATCAAACAAATGTGGGGCCTAGAAACCAAGCCCAATGAAGCTCAAATTTATACAATAGAAAGATAAAAATATGAGGATAATTTTATTCAACTGTGGCCAGATCTAATTCTGAGGTTTTCATGATGATAAAGGGATCTGAAGTTGATATTTAAATGGTGGACCCAACATTAATGCACAGAAATCCGTCCCACCATTTCGACCATAACTTCCAAACGGATGAGCCAAATTTCCTGAATTTTTGAGAGATTCTAGAAGAAAAATGGAAAAATATATTTTCTATTTATGAAACCTTTGGATTCGGCCGTATGAAGTGTCAAACGCACACGTCAAAATGGAGGATGAATCTGGCTGGTTTTGTGGTCAACTTTGTAACGTCAATTTGCTTTTGATTATTCACCCTCGTTTTGACTCTATTAATTGTTGGGGGGTGAATTGATTTTGGGGGGTGGAACTAAGTCTCCTAATATGCCTATATAAGGAGATGGTGGTGAAGGTAATTTTTATCTAACATTTTCCTTTGAATCTAAGTTTTTCTTTCAATTGTAATTTCCCGCTTTCGTTTTGTAATGGCATCGTCAATTTCTCTAATGTAAGTTTTTCATTGAAGTTTAGTATTTTAATAAAATTTAATCTTTTTCACTTTTTATTTTCCTTTTCTTCACACATTGATACCGTTGAATCGTAGTGTAAATTTATTCACACCCGCACTTGTGAATTCATCACACAACGGTGGAGTGTTCATTTTGATTAATGTTTTTTTCTTTCTTCTTCAATACCACTTCTTTAAGTCAATTACCCGCTTCCATTGATAGAATAGCATCAATGGAGGTCTAACATTTTATGGGTTGATCCTAGGGAGTTTCATGAGTTGGATTGAATGTTATTTGATGTTATTAAATTCTTAAATTTGTTCTTTATTTTAAGAGTTCCTTTCTTTGATTTATCTTCTTCTTTGTCTTCACCGACTTTAACGATGACACATTTTGAGTGCTAGTACGATCCAATTCCTTGGAGTGATCATTTAATTGATCCTCTAAGTGAATTGGTGATTAGACTTGAAATTGTGTATGGATTAAATCGGAGAATGATATTGAGGGATTATTTTATTTAATGGATACCTCTTGAACCGATGAACAGAAAATCAAATGAAAAACAAATACATCCAATAAAGCCCAAGAGACAACCTAGGATCAACTCACCTTAATTAGTTTTTTTAATTCAAGTAATTTTATTTGTTTTGTTCTTTAAATTAAATCAATATTTCTTCAAATCAATTCAATCCAAAGTTGGCCACTGCATAGCCAATCCCGTATCCAATCTTAGTGTCTCAAGGTTTCTTCTTCGGTCCCTGTGGATTCGATCCCTACTTGTACTTCATTGACCGCTTTTACCGATGGGGTAAATTTGGGCGCAACCAGACAACCTGCTGTAGAAATTTCCCCAATCGAATTTGTTGAAGCTTCAAATAATTTTGGTCTCTCTTTGGTTACTAGGTTTGAGCATCACCGACCTTCAACATTGTTTTTCAGTTGACATGTCAACCTAAATTAAGGTTTGAAAAATCGATCAATGGTAGGTCTTCTAGATCCTAAACACATTCTTATTCAAATTTCAAATGAAGATGATTTTTCTTAGGCATAGTATCGAGTGTCTCAAGTATTCTAGTCAATACATTTCATCCTGTTGAGGTGGAAGTTTGATTTCTCTTTGCACAAAGATCCTCTGAAATCCACTTTCTGGGTCCAGTTTCCCAAAATTCCATTACCGTTCTAGAATCCATCAATTTTAAAGATATTAGTTAATTCATTGTGGCATTTTATATGTTCTGATTCATTCACCGGGTCTCTTCAGTCTCCGATAGTCTCTTGGATTTGCATCGAGGTTAATATTTACAAATTATTACCTAATTTTATTTGGATTTCCAACTCTAGAGAGCTTCATTATAGATAAACAATCATCTATGAACCCCATATTGGTTACTAAATTAATTGTATTTGTCAAGCCCATGTTACATACAATTTATGTAGGAAACTATTTGTAGAAAACCTTCTTTAAGAGTGTACAAAAATGGTTGTTTCTCTACCAGAGGATCATTTAGAGGGTCTGGTTCAAAATTTTCTAGAACCTAGAAACTCCCACATGTTGAAGGGTCTGATTCAAGTGGATGCAAGGATTGATCCTAATTACACTTTGGTCATTGTCCATGCCTATGAAAGTGGTAGGAAATCATGGATGGAAATTGTTCTTACACCGGTATCGAAAGTCAATACTACTAGTGAGATGCAATCTAAGGGAGCGATAGTTTCCTTGACTGTGTTCTCTGCTCTAGGTGGTTCAATATTTTCAAAAAATTCTAATTTCACGAAGGCAGAAGATGAAAATATGTAAAATTAAGATATTGAGGATTGGACTCCGTCAAGTTTGGAGCTTCATTTGACCAGTGTGTTGAATTTTTACATCGATTCTCATTCCTTGAAGACTCCACAAGTCATAGATGCTTGTGCAGGAAAGTGCCTATAGGGAGATTAATGTAATGGAACATGCTATAGTTATTCCTATTTTAAACCTATTTAATTGCATGATAAATTCTATAGAAAATAAAATGAACTCTAAAGAGGATGAGGGGTGGATGAAAGTTGAATCTAAAAAGAAGAGATATGCCAAAGAATCCCCATATAGTTTGAAAACAGACTCCAAAAAATCAAGGGAAGAGAACTTTGAAGGGCTGAATGGACTTGCTCAGGAAGAGGATTGTTTCCAAAATAAAAGCAAACAATATGAAGACATCAAATCCACTGAGTTATACTACACAAGTTCAGGCAATCAAAAAAAGGAAATTATTACCTTAGTGGGATTCTCTATGTCCCTACGAAAGAAAGTATGACATTGTAGGGATTACTCCAACTCATCCAAGACAATAATGACTAGTTAGCTTCTAAAATTGGGAGGTACAATGATGCGGGCTTAAATAACTCAAAATTAGAATCCAAATGTTGTGTTCTGAAAAAAAATCAGGATTTAACCCCTTTAAAGGTAGATTTTATAAAATACAGTAAGGATTTAAATCAGTAGTCCAACCCCCAGGGTAAGGATTTGATTGAGGGACCAAAATTATGAGGATTATACCCTTCCTGGGATTTTCTCAAAAAAGATTAAAATTGTCTATGAGAGGTTTGTTAGGGCTTCTGCCTCTGGTATATATAGAATTCCTATGTGGGATTCCACCTCTGGTACATATAGTGTTACCGTCTGATGATGGTTTTTTTCCTTGGATTAGGGCACAATGCTTGGGTTCAAATTCTCTCTTGAAACCATTTACAGAATCATCCATCCAACTATGAGCAATTTGGATTCAGAAAGCATTATTTTTCAACCTCATTTAGTTTCATTCCTTTAGTATTTAGGACAAGACTATTCTCATGGGGTGGTGAGTGATAAAGATCAGTCATCCAGCATGGAAGACACTTTCCAGAAGGGGAAAATAAGTCTTTGTGCAAGGGGGAAGCTAGCTATGGGCCATGGAAAGTTGAGAAGTGGTTAGAGGAATATCCTAGGGGGAATATGATGTGGGGCCATGAGAATATTTTAGGGTATCTACTATAGGATCCTTATGGATATAAAAGAAAAGGGTAAGGGAGTACTGAAGGAAGATTTGTAGTAACATATCATCCATGGGATGGGGCGGCAGTTCCTAGATAACTCTCGTATGATTCTCATTTTAATTTCCTCCTTCTGTATTCTTATATTCTTCCTTGTACTCTGATTCTGGTTCCCATTTTGTCTTTAAATATACTAAGAAGTCATTCCTGTGAATTGCTGGTATGGAAGTCTTAACAGATATAGATATGGATGTTGTGTGGTTGGGGTCTATACTTGTTTGGTTATAGGATCTTATATTGAAATATTCTAAATTTATTTAATTTGAATTGTTTTTAGAAAAAAGGAAAAAGAATAAAAGTTCGGCCTATAAACTCCAAACACAAGAAAATATTTGGCATGTATTTCATTAACAAGAAATAGAAATGATACTTAAATTGACCCCAAGTATAAACTAAAAATTTGAAAATTCATTAAACTGAATAAATCTCAGAACCTCTTCAAAACATTCTAATTTATTTGCTGATTCTTTTTTAGCAACCACAACAGGTTGTGGAGGTTTTATAAATACTTTAGTATCTTCTTCCACTTCAGTAGCCCCTCTGTTTTTATGTTTTAAAAAAATGAAACAAAATCATTACCACAAATAGAAACATAGACAAATAATTCTTAATATATATATATTTAATTATTTAATGTCATATTGGTATTATTAATAAATAAGTAATTGAAAGCTTTTCAGATAACCAAACATCAAATGGGAGAAATATAATTAGTGGATACCTCAGTCCAGCCTCCGCTTCAGTTAATTTGGCCATTGAAACTAACAACTCAATAAATGGAATTTCAGGGCCAACAAACCTATGATATCATAAAATTGTATATAAAAGAAACTATTAGAAAATATTTTTTTAATAGTTGAAATAAAGAGAAAAATCATATTTTAGAAAAATTCAATAATCTCTGAACAACGTAATTCAATAATCTCTGCAAAAAATAATTCAATAACCATTGATGTTAAATTTTTTGAAGTAAATTCTATATCAAATCATTTAAAAGGTCTTTGTAGGTTAGGATAATATATTGAAACCACTAATATCATAAAATTGATCAAATAGATGTTAAAAGTATTAAGTGTTGGGATTTGGTTTGGGCCTGAGGCCTAATATCTATTGCGTAACCCTATATGTGCTTATAAATAGATAATTTTTACTTCAACAATTCCTTCTAGGGGAATACTTAGTATGTACAACAACTCTAAATATCATAATTACAAGAGAAAAAAGGAGAATGGGAAAATGAGGAAAATACACAAGGCCTCCCCGCTCTCTTTCCCATGTGAACTGGCCTCCACGCTCACTTGGTAGATCACAGACTCTATTACTTTCTGCTCCTTGAAAATAAATCTTGTCCTCGAGATTGAAAGAAGTAAACTAGTTACGAATGATGAATTCATCATCCCACATCACTTCTTCCATGGGACGCCACTACCATTCTATCAAACTTTGATGCTCATAGAATGGTACAATTCCTACCTCAAAGAGAGGTGGAGACCTTCATTTATAGATAGGGGAAAATAAAAACATGTAGAAGGAAAATGATGTAGGAATATAACATACACATAATTGGGTTCAATAATCCCCCTCAATCTATAATGGGTTTAGGTTGGAAGAAGAGTCTTATAAACAAAAAACAAAGAGAGGAAAATCACAAATACTGAACGCACTCCCCCTCAAGCTGGGCCGTGAATGCTATGGATGCCCAAATTTTTGCACATAGAATCAAGTCAAGATCCTAAAAATACTTCAGTGAAGATGTTTGTAAGATGATGATTTATTAGAATGAATCTAAAAATGATATGTTTTTTCTCTAGGTGATGGTGAAGAAAGTGATGGTAAATCTCAATATGCTTCATTTGTTCATGGAAAACTGGATTAAAAGAAACCTTTGTGGCCACCTGATTATCACACCAAATATGAGCAGAATTTTGTGGAGGAAAAAAAATTTCATGAAGAAGTTGATGAAACCATATAATTTAATTAGTGACCGTGGTCATTGCATAGTATTCAGATTTAGCACTGGATCTAGAGATGATAATTTTTTTCTTGCTTCGCCAGGAGTTAAAATTACGATCCAAAAAACCCGCAAACCTAGAAGTAGACTTTAGAATAAATAAGCACCCAGTGTAGTCAACATCAAAAAAGGCCTCAATATCCATATGATCATGATGTGAATAAAAAATAACACAAACAAGGTCTTTCTTAATGTATTTGACAATGTGAAGGACAACGTCCTATTTGGATTTTGTCAGATATTCCATGAATTGAATAACTTTACTGACAATGTAGAAAATATCTGGATGAGTCATGGTAAGATAATTGATTTTTCACACAAGATGACAATACCTATTCATATGAGAATATGGGTCAATGGTGGCATGGAGAGACTGTTCCCCCGGTTTAAGAGGAGTGTCAATAGTAGTTTCCTGAGACAAATGAGTATCCTACTAGATATTCAATGCATATTTTCATTGCAAAAGGAAGATGTGTATTGGAGAATAGAAGACTTCAATGCCAAGAAAATACATCAAAGGAACCAAGACTTCGGTATGAAACTATTTTTGAGGATAATCCTTGAGATGGGTAATTCCATGTGAATCACTCCCTGTAATAATGATATCATCAACATATAAAACTAACATGATGAAAACAGAGACAGAAAAAGCCGACAAAAATGAGACCTAGTCCCAGAGTTAAGGAAGCCAGGAGGTTGTTGCAGATATATTTCTTCTTCAAGAAAAACTTGGAGAAACACATTCTTGACATCAAGTTGAAGAAGAGGCCAATTATGAGCAGTTAACAGAGATATAGATAATCAAACAGAGACCATTTTAGAAACTGGAGAGAAGTTATCGAAATAATCAACACCATCTGTCTATGCGTTTCATTTTTTCACATGAAAAGATTTAAGGTGATGAATAGTACCATTTTCATTTAGACGGATTGAATAAATCCATTTTCTGCCAAAAACATGTTTACCTACCAAAAGGGGGATGAGATCTCATGTGTGATTTCTGTCCAAGGCTTGTAATTCATCCCACATTTCTTGAAGCCAACCAGGGTGAGATTTAGCCTCAACAACCATACGAGGAACATATGTCATCTCCAAAGTAGAGAAGACTTTGTATAAAGTTGTGTATAGAGGATTATTCTAGAAAGAGAGAGTACTTTTTTTCAATACAATCTACAAGTCATCGGTGCCCGTAACAGGAGCGATGGAAAAATTTGAGGAAATGGTGTCCTTGGTCTGGATATGGGACATGTTCGACGAATGACAAGAATAGATAGAGCCAAAGAAAAAATTATCTGGTCGGGTCAACGGAGGTACAAGTTGGTGAATGGTGAGAGGAATACAATCATCGATGGTGGTATCAATATGGGGAGAGGGTGGAGAGGATAACAATGGAGAGTTCTCAATGAATGGGACATTAACAGAGATGATATAACATCCCAATTCATGAGAGAAACAACAGTAGCCACCCATGGTATGAGAGTATCCCAAAAAGATGCAGCAACGACCTTTGGGGAAAATTTAGAGAGATGAGGATGAGTGTCACGAACATAAAAAAGACACCCAAAACCATGAATTGGAAAAGGGTGAGGAGTAAGAGAGAAGAACATAACTAAAAATGAAATCTAAACCTAAAGGATAAAAGAAGGAAGATTATTGATAAGATATGTAGCAATAAGAATATCACCCCCACCCCCTAAAAAAGGAAGAGACACCTGCATGTGAAATAATAAGGCTTGAGAAATTTCCAAAATATTATGACGTTTATGCTCAGTCACACCATTCTAGCGATGATTATCACTAGGATGTTTGATGGAGGACACCAAGATCTTTAAGAAATTTATAAAGAGAATAAGATAAATATTCTCGACCGTTTTCTAAGTGGAGAAATTTAATAAGCTTGGATAATTGAGTGTGAAATCCATGGTAATTTTTTTTGAAAATATCACATGCCTCTGAACTATCACAAATGAGATATAGTCACATAATCTGAGATAAGTCATCAATAAAGGATACATAATAATGGTACCCTAGCTGACTGGGAAACCTATAGGGACCCCTTACACCGAAATGAACTAAGTCAAAATCATTATCCACATGCCTAATTAAACGAGGAACATACGTCGCCCAATGAGCGCAGGCTAAACTTCCAATGAAATAAGTCTAAAGGATTAGCTACATGGGATTTTTCTTCTAGTTTATGTTTGTATTTACCATCCACATGAGCATAGGATAAAATTTCAATGACCTTGAGGTTAGAAAAATTTGATGACTTTCCTTTCCACAGATATTTCGGTAGATTCTATCCCATTTTCTATAAGAGGATTTGATTGATTAAGTATGCTGCAGTACCAAGTTCTTCAACCCAAAAAGTCTTGGGATCCCCTGAATGAAACTTCATGGCCTGTGACCTTTCCATAAATTTATGATTCAGCTATTCCGCTAGGACATTTTGATCATGAATTCTAGGTATAGTTTTCTCATGCTTAATGCTTATGTGTTTTCATAAGTCTCAGAAACTTCTTCTAGTGTACTCACCCCCATTTTTTGATCTTAAGGATTTCAGCTTACATCCTGTTTCTCTTTCAACCATATCTTTACACAAACACTCCAAACATTTCAGATTTATGTTTCGGGAAGTATATACCTACTTTCCTCATGGAGTCTTCAATTCATGTCACAAAATATTGTGAACCTCCAAGAGATTTCACCGGGGCAGGTCTTGGGAAATCTTTATGTACAAGCTCCAGCTTACGGATCTTCGATGTTCTTCCGATTAGATTAAAATTTACCTTCAACTGCTCACTGAGTATACAACTCTTGCAACTTCTAATGTCTAAATGTTTCATCTTCAACATACCTTTTTCCACTAGAGTCTACATACCTTTCTCATTGAGGTGGCCTATCAAAAAATTCCACAAATTTGAATTTCCAATTTTTGAAGTTCCAGCAAGTGTAGCTCCCATTTCTATTTTGGTCAGATATAATGTTACATTCCTTTACACTTATAACTATGATAAGATATCCTTGAGTGATTTTCCACTATCCATCAAAAAAGTTTGTTCCATATCTGACTTCGTCCAACTAAAAAATTGAAATAAAGTTCTTTGTAAGTCCTGAAATATGATGAACTTCGACATCTTCCTTTCTCACAATATCAAGAGCTTCATCATCCGCTAGATGCACTCTTCCAAAACTTCCAGACACATAACTTTTCATGCATCACTTTTCACCAGTGGAGTGAAAAGATGTTCCAGAATCTATTATACAAGATTATAATAGTGTTGAAACTCATAATTATATTTTCACTACTTTATTCTAATGATCCAAAGAAACTTACTCTTTTGGAAGTTGGTCTTATGAAATTTTTCCTGTTCTCATGATAAACCTTCTTGAGATGACCCCCCTGCTACAATGCCAACACATTGAGCCAATTTTTGTAGATTTACCTATACTCCTTTCCCTCGACTTATCTTCTTATCATGTTTGACTTCATCGATGGGGCACCCTCTTCTACTCTAAATGCGTTTTGGAAAGGTGCTTGAGTCTCCATCCTCTGGAGCTCTTCATTTGGAATCAAGTTCTAGAAATCTTCAAATATCAATCTATATTTTCCACTACAGTTACTATTGTTACCATTTCTTCCCATGATTTCGACTATGATAACGATAATAATATCTCCCAAACATCATATGTGAATGTTACCTTCACAGACTCAAGTTGGCTCCAGATCAATTTGGAATTATTCACATGATTTGATAGTCTCGTGTTGAAAAAATATTGCATTAAACACACTTTGTTGAGTATTATAGGATTCTCATCCTCAAAAAACCTAAATCCTTTTGATCTTGCTTTTACCATTCATTTTTCTCCATTTTCTCTAACTTCTCACCTTTCAACAGAGTTTCTAGATATTCTTGGGTGAGAAATTCCTCTATCTATATCCTCAGGTACCTGAAATCCTTCCCATATAATTTTTCAATACAGACCTTGCCATCTTCCAACATTATCTCCTTCTGACACAATAATACCTATTGAATCGAAAAAAAAATCTGAGCAATATGAAAATGGTACCTAAGTTAATGCAAAACAAATCACTAAGCCTTTGAGAAAACCTTGTGCTTCTTTGATGCTGATTGTTAAGAACCCCACATGAAAATTCACTCCCTAGACGTTTGTCATCGGAAGATCAAACCAGCGGAAACAAATCTCTGAAAAGAATCCTCAAATATTCAAAGTACCAAAACTAGGAAGAAAATCCTTCACCCCAATCACCACTTTGAATTGCACTTACTCAACCTATTTATTCTAACTCATACAAACATTAAATTGGAATAATTAAAGGGAAAAGAAATAATGTAAAAGAACCCAACAAATGTTTTTACGTGGTTCAGACTTTCATCTTACATCCACGAGGAGAAACACCACAATTCTTCATTATATAAAAAGTATAAAGTTACAATCTATAGTGACTAGACAACCACATATATCATTAACTCGAATGAATGATAAACACCTCAGCAAAGTGGTACCAACCCCTATATGTAGAGGGTCCCACCCGATTAATAGGTTTCACCGACTTCCTATATTTGTGGTATTCCATCCGTCACACTGTGCAACTACTTACTCCCTGTTGCTTTCCTCAATCCGATTTCCTATCACCGGCACAACAACAGTGTTCCAAACGCCTCACTCTTTTCTCACAAAGTCCATACAATGAAGTGATTCAAATGCTCATTGTCCCCTTTTGATAATAGCAATGCCTGCTGAATTTCTAGTGGATCCGACCAACACACTAAGTGACTATAAAAAATTCACAAACTTCTGACAACCTCATGGTCATCCGCTCAAGAGCTACTACTGCTGAACTGACAAGGACAAAGGGTTTATCGAAGTTACTCCTTCCTAAAAACTTAATTCATCATGGGAAGAGCCTTCATAATACTAAAAAATACTTCTTTATTTGACCTAACAATCACCATATGAAGACCCAGGTATCTTTGATGATTTTTATCCTATTTTACCCCACTCAAAAAACAAAGATCCTCCCCCACTGCATCGACACCTCTACTAAATGACACTTCAGACTTTTGAAAATTAACCTTTTGTCCTGAGGCTATCTCATGCTTATTAATGATGTCAATGATATCTTGGCATTCTTGAGGTGTCACTCTAGAAAATAAAAAACTATCATTCACAAAGAAGAGATCAGTAATTTTCCTTCGACGTCAAACTTTAGCAACATGGATCATCCCTTTTAAACCTGCACTGGATATGTACTTGGAGAAAACATTATCCATAAGAATAAATTGGTACAGGGAGAGTGGTTCACCTTTATGAAGCTCTCTAGAAGGAATAAATCTCTTATATAACTATTAGGAATGTGGGGAGTGGTCCACGAGTGATAGAAATGTGTGGGGATGGTGGGGTTTCTTGTTTGTGGTCATGGGTATTAGTTTCTAGGGGATAGTATTGACCTTTTCATTTTATTCTTCCCCTCTTCCTCTTCTTCCTCTAATTTTAAATCCTTTTCTCCTCCTCCTCCTTCAACTATAATTCTCTATAAGTTTATGTGCTTATGTTGCTATCAATTCAATGATATAACTTGTTTCTTTTCCTTCTCTCTCACTTGCACATACGATCCCAACAGTTTGGTGACTCCGCTGGGGAATGAATACACTAAAAATATGATCCAAGATAAATGATATTTGAGAAGATGACGTGACATTAAGGATGATTGTTGTGTGGTTTATGGGAACACTTACATGCCTGGATGTAGGAAATAATGGAGAATAGGATCACCATTACTGAATCAACATTGGAAAGTCTGCTTTGGAGGTTTGAGGAGTGGTAACAGACAGGTGATCTGATGATGTCGACTATGCAGGATGGTTTAGATAATTTGGTTAGAGGAAAAATAGAGTAGTAACGATTATTTCATGATAAGTTGTATATATCCAAGGAAAGATTCACTCTCTAGATGTGAGATATAGAGGATAAGAGAAGCTTAAGGGGATCAAGTGGTAAGTGAAATCACAAATCAGTTTCTGGAAAGCAGAGTAAGGCGACCCCTATGTTTTTGAGTGGCAGTGGAAATATGAATGTGGAGCCCAACAATGGTCAATATGGAAGCCTCCTATTAGATGATTCCACCCTTGTAGATGTATTGAAGAATGCATCGAGGAGATTTGAGCTACCCTCATTTTCAAGGGAACAGACTTTTGGTTGGATCACTAAAGAAGATACTTCTTGATCAATCATACATCAGAATATATGAAGTTACATTTAGTGAATATTTTTATGGAGAAAAAAGATCTATTTTGGTTCCTAACATGGAAGAGTGCTAATATTGGTTCCAATTCAGAGCAGCTGAGGCTAGCACTTATGGAGAGATATGGGGATGATAAGGAGCAACAAATTGTTCCTAGATTTCATTCAAAACCACTGACTATGGAAGTAGCGAGTCCAGGGATTCTACCATTTTCATGGGAATGGTGGGGAATGAAGAAAAATGTCTCACAATTAGCTCTCTGTGTTAATGAAAATTGCCTCACCGTTGGTTCGAGTACTGAGGTATTTAGAGAATGGAAGGACTTCCTAGCTTTGGATACTTGTTTTTTTAGAAACATAGTGAGGCATGGGTTGGGAGTGATGCTTTTAGCATAAGTAGAGGAAGTATGACATGTTGGTCTTGTAGTGATGTTAAACACACATTGGATCTTGGTGAGGAGGCAATGCAACAAAAGGATACTCGAGAAACGCATGAGATTATTCAATAGGCCATACGAACATTGGGTGACCAACCATTGATTGCTGATATGGTGGAGAAGGTCTACAGTAGGGGTGCTGATGCACCCAGGTTACCTAGGTTGAATCATTTTGGTGTTTCATGTGATGTTGATGGCTGTAGTGAGGACATAGAGGATCAAGAACCACTGCATCATAAGAAGATTTATTGTGTTCAAAATACTATATATTTGGTTGGAATAAAGTTTGTCACAATGAGAGAATCCTATGTAGTATAGTGTAAGAAACCTTTATAGAGTAGTTCAACAAGTTCCTAAAATTTGGAACTGTCCAATGTTGAGGGCTTCAAGGGAAGTGGGCACCTGCACTGGCTGTTGGGTGCACAACAAAACTGAAGTAATGGAGGAGCAATCAATGAAGCATGCACCTTGAATAGCAATAAAAAAAAATACTTTTTTGTTATTGCGAATGGACCAAATAATATTAAAAATATATAATTCTAAATTATTAAAGTATAACCTTTAAATGAATGCATCATAACATAATATGGAAATAAAAATAATAACATTGTAGTCTAGAAAAGTGAGAAATTGACACCAAAATAGTAATAAAAGGGGTGAAATAGACCCCATGGGCCTTTCTATTTATTAAGGGGGGAAAACCCAAATTTTTAAACATGGTTTTTCCTAGTATTGAAAAAATCCAATCCAAACCCCTAAATACCTCGATGGAAATTAGAGAAGAAGAACATGGGAGTACCTTATAATGGTATTTTGAAACACAATCAGACACTAAAAATCATTGCAGGGTGAACGAAGAAGAAGCCAGAGGTGAAGCAGCTGTAGGTAGAGCAGGCTGAGGTGGAGCAGGTAGAGGTGAATATGGGAGGTGAACTGACTGAAGGTGGAGCAGGGAGAGGGAGAAGGGGTATGACATGGAGAAGTCAGAGGTGAAGTAGTCTTAGGAGGAGTAGGTGGAGGCAGAGAGGGGAGGCAAAGCATCCTTTGAGGAGAGGGAGAGGGTGTCGTGTTGGGATCGAAAAATTATTGGCCCACTGGTGCAATGATAATTACGAGATAAAAATAAAGTGTAAAATGTGGAAAAATAAATGACACCAGATGTAACATGAAAAAACCCCCCAAAATGGAAGGGGTAAAAACCACGGGCAAATAAAAGGATCAATATGGAGTAAAAGTGGGTACACACTCCCTCACTTATTACAAGGAGAAAACCCTCGTAACATTCTCTCTATAATAAGTGGGGAAACCGCCTCACTGACTACCACTCTGATAGGATAATTGGTGATGAGATTGCCAATGAAGTTGATACTCTCTACCAGGATGGAGAACCTCATTTTATAGGCCTCCTCACACTACCTTCTACCTTCTACCACTAGGAGGTTTGGTGGAGTTGGCCACCAACCACTAACCACATGCCACCCTCCTTTGACAAAACATGGGGTGACCACCATCTATGGAGAAAAATTCTGCCGAAATATCTCCCACTTGGAGATTTTATTGAGAAGCAATCACATCTCCACATCCTTTCTATCTTCCAAAATTCTGGTCAAGTCTCTATGAGGCCACTCGAGGATCTGCAGCATCTAAACTTATCAGATTTAATCTCCTTCATCAGGAAATCTTCCAGATTTTATTTAGTGTGAATCTTCTACATGGCCACACTTCATTCCTCCACCACACCTCTCCTAAAGTGATACTTTACCCTAATGTGTTTTGTCTTGGAATGAAAAGATGGATTCCTTGCAATGTTCAAGGAACTTTGACTATCACAAAATAATGGAATCTACTCCTTTCTATTCCCAAGATCCTCTAAAAACCTTCTCATCCAAATAGCCTTTTTACAACCCTTTGCAGCTTCCATGTACTCCGTCTCTGCTATGGATAAATCAAAAAATGATTGTAACTTTGAAATCCATTTCACAGCTCCTCCTACAAGAGTAAACACATAACCAGTACTGGATTTCCTCTAGTCAGAATCACCTATAAAATATGAATCAATATATCCTCTGATAGTGAAATCTGATCCTCCATAACATAATGCAACATATGAGGTCTTCTTGATGTGTCTTAGGATCCTCTTCATTGTGCTCCAATTCTCCCATCCTAGATTCTCCATGTACCGAATAACTTCTCTCACTAAATGTGCAATGTCTGGTCTAGTAAAAACCATAACGAACATCAGAATCCATACTGTTGATGTATATGATACTCGAGACATTTCCATACTCTCTACTTCACTTCTAGGACTCATCGTTGAGGATAACTTGAAATTAACAGGAATAGGGGTAGATATTGGCTTACAGTCTTTCATGTTGAATTGTTTCAATACTCTCTATAAGTAATTCTTATGTGATAGCCAAATATTCCCATTATTTCTATCTTGGTAAATCTTCATCCCAAGAATCTTGTTTGCTAGTCCCAAGTCCTTCATATCAAACTCCCTAGACAACTATGACTTTGTCTCCTAGATCTGGTCATTATTGGGGCCTACAACCAACATGTCATCCACATACAACAGAAGAATGGTGAAATCATTACCATACGAACCATTGAAATATTCACAAGGATCTAAATGAAGTCTAACATATCCAAGGATCATGATATAGGAATCAAATCTCTTGTACCAACACCTTGGCACCTACTTGAGACCGTAAAAAGATTTGTTCAACCTGAAAACCAAGTTCTATTTACCTTCTTCTGAAAAACCTTCCAGTTGGAGCGTATAGATTTCTTCATCAAGATCACCATAGAGAAAAGTAGTATTCACATCCAGCTTCTCTAGATGTAAACTATATGTTGCACACATCTCTAGAACTATTCTAATAGTCATCAGTCTAATAATAGGAGAAAATATTTCATTAAAATCAATACCTTCCTTTTGAGAATATCCTTTGACCACCAGTCATGCATGATATCTTTCCACCTAGTCCTTTCCATCCTATTTGATCTTAAAGACCCATTTGTTTCTGATAGCCTTCCTTCCATGAGGTAATGGAACAAGATCTCAAGTCTTGTTCTTGTGCAGGGCTTCAAGTTCCTCATACATCACCACTATCCATGAGGTTACATCTACACTCTGGGTCACCTCCACAAAATAATATGGATCTCCATCCTACATCAATAAGCAGTACACAATATTTCTATCAATGACATAATCTAAGTGCCATACTGGTGCTCTTTTCTCCCGAGTTGACTGTCATGGTCCAGACTCAACTGGTACTTAATCATCATGTTATGGTAATGCCTTATAGGAAACTGATTCTTCCTTATACTTTTCCTCTACTTTGATTGTTGTAGTATCTATATTATTCTTCTCCATGTCTCAGCCAGTTTTAATTTTCTCCTTGTCTTCTATAAAAAATGACACCTCTACTGATGATAAATTTATGGACAGTGGGGTCCCACAAATGATACCCCTTCACACCATCAGCGTACCCCAACAAGATACATTTTTTGAATCTCAAATCCAACTTTCATCTTTCATATTATTTAAACATTTCATACACATGACTTCCAAAAGTATGTAACTGGGAATAGTTAGCAGGTTTAACATTCCACATCTCCATTGGCGTCTTCAGATAAATTGCCATTGAAGGAGATTAGTTGATCACATAACAGGCAATATTCGCTGCTTCTGCCCAAAAAGTTTTGGAAATTCCTATAGTCTTCAACATCGCCCTTGTTCTATCCAAAAGGGTTCTGTTCATTCGCTCTGCCACTCCATTCTACTAAGGAGTGCACACCACCATGAACTGTCTCTTGATTCCTTCCTATTGAAAAAAAAGTATCAAACTACTTGCTTGTATATTCTACACCATTTTCAGTCCTAAGACACTTGATCTTCTTTCCAGATTCAAGTTCCTTCTGTTATTTGGATTTTTTGAATATTTCAAAAACATCTACCTTCATCTTGATTGGGTACACCCAACATCTCCTAGAATAATAATCAATGAATGATACAAAGTACCTGGATCCTCCTAGGGATATAACCAATGCTTGCCAAATTCGAAATGGATTGACTCCAAGATTTCCTGACTTCTCACTGTTGATGTCCTAAACTTTAACCTGTATTTCTTGATAAAAAAAAATGATCACAAAATGGTAAGGATACCTTTGTCAACCCAGGTAGTAACTTTTGATTCAAAAGAATCTTCAAGACTTGTTCTAATATATGGCCAAGCTTCTGATGCCATAACGTCATCAACAATTCCGTCGAGTTAGTTGATGAAACAACTATCTCCACCTCCTTGTACGTCTCACCCATAAGCATGAACAAGTTCTTTGAGATCTTATTCACCTTAATTACCACAAGTTCACCCTTCAAAATTATCATTACTCCATTATCAGTGGGAGTCTTGCATTTGATATCATCAAATTTTCCCAAAGATAATATGTTCTTCTTCAGGACCTTCACATGACGTACTTCTTGGATAGTCTGTACTATGCCATCATGAATATTCAATTTGATGGTATCGAATCCAACGATCTCCAAGGTGTGATCATTCCACATGTACAAAAGTCTTTTATGGATGGTTTAATAATGATCAAACCATTCCTGTCAAGACATCATGTGACATGTTTCTCCTGAGTTGATTATCTATGAATCGTTGAGATGTTGTCTTCTTCCGGAAGTCGTTGCCGCTTCACTGACTAGTATATCTCCATTTCCAGAAGTACTCTCCACATTCCCCTGAGATCTCTTTTCACCACTCTTCTCATTCCAACAATCCTTATTGACGTGCATATTCTTTACACAACTAAAACATGTGACATTATTCTTCTTACTCCTTGATTTGGACTTTCCATGATTTTTGGCTCCCACTGGAACCATGCTTCATTATCATTCCTATCTAAATTGATAGAGCCTCTTCCTAGTTAGAATTTGTCTGTATTTCCTCCTTGTTATTGCGATGATTTTCTTCTTCAAGAATTGTAGCTGCTACATCATTGAAGGCCAACATATTCTTCAAGATATTGTTGGCGAGGTTGATGATGAGTTGGTCATACAAATCTGGAAAACTCTAGAGTAGAATCTCCACACGTTCAGTATCCACAATTTTATAGCCCAACTCTGTGAGCTGAGTGAACAGGGTATTAAGGTAGTTGATGTGGTCAGTCATCTATGATGACTATTCTATTTGAAGATTGTAAAATTTTCTCTTCAATTTTTTTTGTGCAGTGACTTGGCCTCGTATAGCTTCATCAGAGTATCCCATATTTCCTTCTCCATTTTTTTCTCCTCAATGATTGATAGGAACCTGTATGCCTAAGACAAATGGATGTTGGTAATAGTATTACCATCCATGTCATTCCATTTCTCTTCCATCACACCCGCCAGATTTTCTCCAATTGCCAGTAGACAATTATCCTTCCACAGCGTTGCCTGCATCTTCATTTTCCACAACGAAAAATTATTCCTGTTGAATTTATCAATCTCGAATTTCACCACCATCTAGACACATCATCAGTCCAGAACCTCCTCTATTTCACAAAGGTGTATTTAATAATTTCAATAAATTTTTTCTGATGTGAAAGATCAACTGGAGTCGCAATCACATAACATACTAAAATTTACGAGAATTATTAATACCCAAAATGTGAATAGTACTAGGCCAAAACCTACCTCTGATACCCCTTTTTGGGAACAAAGAATTATTTTCCCACCAGTGTAGTGATAATTATGAGATAAAAATAAGGTGAAAAATACAAAAAAAATAAATGAAACCATATGTAACATGGACCCCCCAAATAGAAGGGGTAAAAAACCACAAGCAAATAGAAGGATCACTATGGGGTAAAAGTGGGTATACACTCCCTCACTTATTATAAGGTGAAGAACATCGTAATATTATATCTAGAATATGTGGTGAAACTGCCTCACTGACTATCGCTATGATAAGATAATCAGTGATGAGATTACTGGTGAAGTTGATGCTCTCTACCAGGATGGAGAAACTCCTTTTATAGGCCTACTCAACCATGCCTTCTTCCAATCCTACTGGTAGTTTTTGTGGAGTTGGCCACCAACCACCTACCACAGGCCACCCCACTTTGATAAAACATGGGTCAGACACCATCCGTGGAGAAAAATTCTACCGACATGTTGGAGGTGGAGAAGTGGGAGGTGAAGTAGTCGCAAACAGAGTAGACATATGAAGAAAGGGTACTTGAGGATGGAGATGGGGCTAAAGGGGGTGGTGGACACCTTAACTAAGAGGATGGAACCGTAATAGGAGATAATTTTTTTCAAGAAAATTAGAAACATACTTGTTTTGTAGGGAGAGGAAATCAGGAGGGGGTGACACTGAATCAGAGGAAACCAAATTTAGTATATAAATAGATAAATAGATAATAATAATAATAAAAATAATCAAAAAAAAAATAATAATTCTAATAATAATAATAATAATAATTTTAATATTAAAAGAAATAATAATAAATAATAATAATCATTTAATTTTTTAATATTAATAATGATAACAATTATTTTAATAGTAATAACATTATTATCCATAACAACAAAAACAACAATAATAATAATATAGTCAAAACAATCTATTTGCTTTATCTTAATTTTTTTCTCATCTCATATCATTTTATTTACTTCATTTATTTGAATACTGGGAAACTACGCAGTTCGCGCACGGCTCAAGCGACCATACGCGAACCGTGAGATAGCTTCTTCCCATTCCAGAAGTGGTCACATGGGTACCCAGGCTGACCACATAGTTTCCACTAACCGTACAATACCCATGCATCAGCCTATGTATACTATTTATTATGGATTTGGAGTAAAATTGAGTGAATTCCATGATTGGTATAAAGGTTTCTCTATGGATTTTAATTGAATTCCTTTGAATTTAATATTTAAGCCTTTAAAGTGTTTTATCAAATTCCTATAAATATTTTTAATTGGGTATTTATGAAAAATTAAGGGCTTATTCTATATTTTGGGTTTCAAAGGAATAAACCAATTTTTAAAGAAATGTTTGAAATATAAAAAGGTGTTTTTATAAATGATTTCAAAATATTGAAATTATTGAATTTCAAATTAAAGGAAAAGGACTCAACACCTCAAGTTAGCTTTTTTTAAGGCACGTTTGGAATTTTAAAGTGGGTTCATAACTAATGAGACCCTTATTGATTTCCCCTTGTATTTTTTGTTCTTTTTATAGATTTTTTATCATTTTTTTGTTGGATGTGTGATGTAAAAGGTATTTTTTATGTGAGGGTGATTGAGGTAAGGCATGGTATATTTCTTGTGTTTATCTATGTATTTATTTTGATTGTTTTTTCACATACTTGCTCGATTGTTTGGTCATTGGAATAAAATATGGCCAAGTAAATTATTGGATTAGTGAAAACTCTAGTTGTGATTGCATCTCACTAGAGTGGAATTGGGTAGCTAAGTGGTCCTGTATGGTACTCATAGTATCTTCTCACTCATAGGATGGAATAAGGCCTAAGTAGTTTGATGAGACTATTGAGATTGAAAGGTTCTTTGAGGTTGACCAAATGTTCTTATCACCAGTTTAGGACCACATTACTTAAGTTCCTAAATTAGTATCCCATGATTTTTTCTCATCAATAAGTGGTTCCAGGTAGGGTATTTTCTTTTCCGTGCATGTCATATCCCCCTGTGTTGGTTTCTAGTGGCACCTCTTGTGTGATTATTTATTTTCTCACTTCCTGACCTTATGGCACCTCATTGATTGGGATCTTTAATCTATATATGGGTGTGTTTTAAAATGGATTTAAATATTGGTTTTAAATGATGTTTTGATTAAAAATAATTTTTTTTATCATGAAACCGACATGCAACTTGGTTGATTAGATATATCAAAATAAAGGGATTATATTACGCAGTAAGTGTTCGTATGATTTTGTATGTCATTGAAACATTAACATATTTTTCTACCTTTGGATCCAACAATGCAACGATAGTTTGATGAGAGTGATCTACCTATTCATCAACGAAAAAACAATTACAAGACAACAAAATTCTCAAACTATCTATAAATTAATTATAAATTATATGCGATGATATTTCCTTCTTGGTTTCAGAATTCTTAAATTCTATTATTTTTCTTATTATATTGGTCATGATGTTATTCATCATGTAAATCTTGAATTATTAGTCAATTATGATAATAAGAGAACTTGGTTAATCAAAATAGGTGATTTCGATGCACCTGGAACCTTCATATGGGTCATGGTGGATGTATGTTGATAGTCAGACCATCAAAAATATCACCAACAAGTTTAGATTCTTAATACTGTGATTGGACGATATGTTTGATGATATGTTTGATATTCATCAAGGGGAAATGATGTCTTCAAATCTAGAACTTCAGAGTGGTTATCACCAGCTTTGAATCTAGTCTGGTGTTGAATGGAATACCACCTTTATGACCAAGGAGGGGTTGTACTAGTGGTTAGTGATGCCTTTCGAGCTATCTAACACCCCTAGTACCTTTATGAAATTTATAAATCGGGTTCTAAAACCCTTCATGAATAAGTTATTAATGGATTACTTCAATGATATTCTTGTATATTACAAGTCAACTACTCTTCACCTTGAACATTTAAGGGAGGTATCCAAGTTTTTCAGGAAAACACGCTTTATGTTATGACCTTAAGAAGTGCAGTTTCATGCTCCCTAAATTGATCTTACTTGGATATGTTGTGTTGGATGGGGGGATTCAAGTCGATGAAGAGAAGGTGAGCCATCCATGAGTGGCCTCAATCCAAGAATATTGGGGAATTTTGTAGATTCCACAACCTTGCTACCATTTACTAGAGATTTATTCATGGTTTTAGCTCGGTCGCGGCACCACACACAAACTTCTTGAAAAAAATAAAATCCCTATTGGGGAAACCCAGCTAAGGAGAGTTTTTCCACCATCGAGGAGAAAATTTCCACCACTCCAGTCTTGGCGCCGCCCAACTTCCGTAAATTGTTTGAATTGGAAACATATGCGTCCATTGTTGGAATTGGCACCATTATTTTACAATCCAGTCAACCAATTGCTTTTATGTGTGGAAAACTTAGCGATTCATGTCCCAAACGGGTAGTGTATGAGATTAAGTTATACGTCATGGTACAGGCTGTAAAGCATTGAGAACAATACCTTTTTCAATGAGAGTTTATCCTCTATAACGACTATAAATCTCTCAAGTTTATACATTCCTCAAATAACCATATTAGGATGCATGCTTTGTGGGTCTCCCTTATACAACAATTCACTTTTGTGATTAAGCACAATAATGGTCAAAAGAATCAAGTGGAAAACGCATGAAGCAAGAATGATTATACACTCATCACCATACGGGTTGTGGGATTTTGAAGTTTAAAAGATCAATATATGAAATATGTGGATTTCACCAAAGAATGGACACATTGGCAACAAGGGACTACTATCAGGTCTACCTTATACCCGATAGTCCCATGACTCAGTATTTGTGGAGGACGTCTGATTCTCAAAGATGGTGCACTTTATTCCTTGAAAAAGTATAGTTAATTCTTCTTATATATGGCTACATTATTCTTTTTTTAAGAGGAGAGACTCCATGGAATTAAAAAACCATCACATATAACCTAGATACCCATTTAATCAACCATTTTTAGTGAACTATGTGGAGAATGTTTCAAACTAACATGAAGTTTAGCAGATCCTTCCACCACTTGATAGACAAATAAACAGATTCAGTCAATCACACTCTCAATACAATTATTTTCTTCTTCTTTGGGGATTATCTTAAGCAATGGGATCTCATTCTCTCCCCAGGTGAGTTTTCATTCAATAATGTGATGAATGGAAGCACAATGAAAACTCCTTTGTAAGTGATGTACCATTGACCATCAAAGAACATGCTTTGTATAATCTTATCACTAAAACTTCTTAGGTATAGCATGGCTAATGAACACGTGGCTTCTCAAATTGATAATATTCAAGCTGAAGTAGTTCATAACATTAAATAATCAAATACACATTACAAAGTGGAGGGTGACGGGAAGTAGAGGGGGTCTATTTTTTAAGAGGGGGATCTCGTCATGGTTCACAACCGGAAGAAACAATTCCTAGACGACACCTAAAATAAGCTAAAACCAAAGAACATAGGCCCTTGAAAAGTCCTGAAATGTCTCAATGATAATGATCATGTGTTGGAATATCTGAGGATATGGGAGATCACTCCAACATTCAATGTTGTGAACTTGAAGTCGTTCAATTCAAAAGAGACACTTTATCAGATGTAAAACTCGAGGACTAGTCCTTTCCAAGAGGGGAGACTAATGTAGTAACTTCTATGGTTGTTCTTGGTTTGTCCAGGACCACTCATGGGACATTTTAATTCTTTTATTTGTTAACAATTGTTTTCCCCTAGCCTGGTATTTTTTTAGGGAAAATTTGTCTTTCATTATGTTTTTGGGTTTTATCCTATAAATAGGATGTTTTCCATCACTGGTTTTAGCTTTTTACATATTGATAAAAATTTTCTCAGAGTGTTCTCACTGTTTTGGGTGTTCTACCGATACTCCTCCTGATTTCCTCTCGCAATGGATCATTTATCCCTATTGTGCTACATAACATAAAAAATAAGGCATTCAAAATCATTGTGAAGTATATACTTAAAAATTTATCACAGTATACATGAATATACAATTCAAAATTGATAGAACACATTGTCCATTTTCATTTCAAAAGTTTTTCTTTACTTAATGAAAAAGCTATAATCTTAGTGTTCTTTTATGGCAACACTTTTCCTTGGTATGATGGTCTTACCTAACACATCAAATCCATGTAATAAAAAAATAATTAATTATATGTTTTGGTATTACAAGAAATTCCTAGCTAGAAGAATATGTTTGTCACCAACCATGATAAAGAAATAAAGATAATTATAAAAAGATAATTATAATCAATGATGACATCTCCTAAATCTACAACATTTCAAACAGAGCAATTAATGGATCAATTTTTTTTAAGAATAATAGAGATCAAAAGAAAGTTTTTGATCATTTTGGCCAATAGTTGGTGGATGATTGGATCCTTAAAATAAATTTAAGTGTTAATTGACAATAGTAGAGGATGAATATTGAAAGAAAACTAGCTGGTAGTTCTTCAAAAATAACTCCATATAAATAATGAATAACTAAAGCATGCAAAAATTAAAAACTTGAAACATCCATCACCAAAATTTTCTTTATACTATCAGATGATGCCTTTGAACTTTCTCCCACAACATCATAAGTGTTTTCAACTTCAACTCCCACAATTCTGGTGATGTGATCATAGGTAAATAATATGTTAATGTAGAGAAATGTAAAATTCAATTTATAAAATTTCATGCAAATTTCTAATCATAATAATTCTTGTGATTGAACTTCCATTTAGATAATCACGATACAATCACATTATATGAGGATTGTTGTAGATACTCAAAGCTTGAAGTACATGGAAATTACATTACTTTTTCAGAATACTTAGTACATAAGAAAAACACACACACACGGACTGTAATAGTTTAGTGTCTTTGGAAACTCGGAATATAATCTTCTAATCGTGGTGAAAGATCTTCAACATCTCCCATAAAGATCTTCCCTTTATTTTTTACCTAAAACCTTTCTTTATATCCTGGGGAAAAGAAAACATAAAAGGGTGAGCTCAAATTCTCAGTAAGGGTAAACAAAAAAAATATCAATCACATCATATTAATAAGAACATAACATTTTGGAAATCTTAACCTGCAAAAGAGACACTTTATCAGATGTAAAACTCGAGGACTAGTCCTTTCCAAGAATGGAGTTCAAGTGTTTTATCAAAATTATTTTCCATCTGCAAAAGAGACACTTTATTTTAGGTTCCTATTTTAACCTTATCATTTAGATTTAACATTAAGTAAAATAATTTTACTTTTACTGTGTCTTCTTGTGTTCTTATACTATAAGGTTAATAAACTTACTATAAGCAGCCAAAAGAACCCCAAGTTGTTTATTATTAATATATATAACCTTATCTAAGTCATTTGGCCGAACCTTAGATTTTTAGGAATAAAATAACAATTACTAATATAATATTTGTTTTAAAAACTATTTTATGTCAATTTTGACACTATTTAGTAATTGATTTTTGTGAAAATCATAACAGAATTATTATTTCGAAAAAATTTAATTAAATCAATAATAAAATGTCATAGTAACCTATAAAATTAGTGGAATTCATAAAAAGTCTCAAATTATATTTATTTGGGTATTTATAATATCAATTATTCTAATTTTTCACTATTATGGTAATTACTGCATCATCATTGTGTCATATATAAATTAATTTATTTAATGTCTAAAAATTATAAATAAAATATCATTATTTATTAAATATTATTATCTTTCTAATGAATATTTACAATCGAATTTATCTTCTGTATAACCCTATATTAAAAATGTTGTAGTAAATAAACTTTGATTTTAACTCTTTTAACTCTTCTTTGAATTAAATAATAATAAATGTCCCAATCTAATCCAAGTGGGCCTAAATGGTCATATTTTATTCCTAAAGTTGTTTTTGGTCGAATTAAACTTATCCAATAGAATTAGGACATGTGTTAGGGTAATAATAATAACATTTTTACCCTTAATTACCATATTTACTTTTAACCATGGTAAAAAAAAGTAAAAAGTTACTATTCACCAAAAATTATTCTCATCTCATTGAACCAAATTTTACTTACTGACATCAACCGTGTTTCTCGGATTTTTGAAATTCCATTCACAGAAGCGGTAAAATTAAGTTATATGAAAAATTCATTTTTTTTAACTACCACTTAATGGTTTCACTATTCATCAAAAAAATGAAAGTTTCCAGAAAAATACCAAAAATTAGGCCTAAGCTATATTTGATATTATGAACTCAAAAATGATGTCTATTTTTCCAAATTCAAAACATATCAGTTGCATTAATTAATTTAAAAATTAATTCCTGTCGTCAAAACAAATAGCGTGTTCTTAAGAGATACTAACTATCAAAAGATTGACACTTGTTTATGTCTGGTTTAAATGTGAAATTACATCCAATGACCAACATTGTATTAAATTGTAAAAATATATTCTAAATATACTTTAAAACCACTAAAATTAATAATTTATCACTATTAATTATTTCGATTAAAAAAGTTGTTTTTAATTAAAATTTATTAATTTTCACTATTTATCAGAATATGAAAGTTATCCGAAAAGTACCAAAATTTCACCCTAAGCTAATTTCAATATTCCGAATCCAATAATGAAGTCCATTTTGAAAAATAAAATTTAAAAAATTTTAAAAAGTGGTTATTACTATTCATAACGGCTAGTTTTAATAATATTTTAATAGCATATCATTGTTTAGCGAAACTCGGTATTGCGTACAACACACGCTATCGCGGAAGGTCGCGCTTGCGTGTAATGCAATACAAGTCAGGGTTGCGTGTTGTGCAAGAATCCTTCGTTGTTTCGTATAACATAATCCAACCATATTTCATTTATACATTGAATATATATATATATATATACTCAATGTTGCGTAGACTAACTATTATAAAAATTATGTGTAACACGATCCAAGAATAGTGTTGCGTATACTGCAAGCTAATAAGGTGTTGTGTATAGCGCAAGGTAATCTTGGTGTAGCATACAACACAAGACATTAATGAAATTAAAAGAATATTTTTCATAAAATCTCGGGGTGTTACATTCTACCCCCCTTAAAATGAATTTCGCCCTTGAAATTCGTCGGGGTTATAAATGGTTTACTACTCGAAAGTTTTTTTAATAGAAACCCACATCGTAAAAAGGAATACCCAAACTTGGGTTTAAAAACTAATGTATGAAATGTAATGGTTACCCAAATTAACTCATCACTGGGTTTCCACGTAGGAGAACATAGGTGAAAATATGGATATGGAAGAAAAATCTAACCATCAAGTTCTGATGGAGAGTGGTAGAGAACATGGCTATGAAATATCCAACAATCACAAATCCATAGATTTTCGATGATCTAAGGTACCATCTGATTCATCAGATATAAGGGCACTAGGACAACATTTTTGGTTTTCAAGATCATTTCCCTAAAGTTGGTGAATTAAAAGAAATACTTACATAATTTTGGTACAATTTCACTATTGTTTGTGCTTTGAACAATTTCCACTTCATCTCTTAAAAAAATGAAGTTGAATTTGTTATTCATGAAGTGTTAATAGATCATGTGATAGAATGATGGGTCATTCCATCTGTTTCAAACAAAAGGTTAGCAAAAGTTATCAAATATACATAATTCCATCTATGGTGAGGTTAATTGTATACGATTCCAAAAATGAACTTATACTTCATATATCATACCGTGTAATAAAATAAAACTAGTTTCTACTAACCAGAGACTTCCTATAGGCTAGTGGTAGGAGATAAAGGCCAGTCGCACTTCAGTTGTGGGTACGATTCCCACAGCCTTGTCCGACGCGATGGGCTGTCGCTCGTCCTGCAGGTTGTCCTTTTTCTAAAGCTATATTACTATAACATCCTATCAATAATATAGAAAAAAGTTTTATCCTAACTTATGTCCAACATAATTCATTCCAATCTTTAGGCTTATCTAAAATACTTCGGTCCAAGCTCATAGTATAAAGAAAATGATTACTTGAAATGTCACATAACAATCATGTGAATTCCATTATTTATCCCTCATATATCATAAGATATATCTTGTTGGTCAAATTGCAAACATGTGAATACCTTAATCCTGTATTCTCTTGAAGAATGAATACCCATTAATTGAACCATAGTAAAAACATGAATGCAATCAAAAGTTAACTCTTTCCACATACCAAAATCCAAAAATTCTATATACTCAAACCATGATATAACCTTCTCCTTATATCAGTCATGAGATCATGAATACGGTCAAACATTTCATTTTCTCTTTTTCCTTTCATTATGTGCATATCATATTTTTTTCCAAAAATATCTCAATCACTTTCCATGGTTACCGATACCATAAAATCATTGAATACCACAATAGACCAATACATAAATATTCCAATATTCCACGATACTATATACAACATTATTTTGGAATCCCATTACATAAACACTTAATCATTCCACCACATTGTTGTCATATTCAACATCGCCAATAGTGATCACATGTGACTTCCCTTTGTACTTTGCCTTAAGTGGTTGCTCATGTTGATCATCACTAACCCTTGGATTAGGTCATTTATTAGCATAATTCCCCATTTCCTTACACTTGAAGCATTGAAGTGTTGGTGGTGCGTTCTCTGCAGTCTTTTCTTTATTCACATCATTAGAAACCCTTTTTCCATTACTTCGACAATCAGCTGCTTGATGACCTTCTTTTCCACACTTAAAAAATTTTCTATTCCCTTTAAGATAATATCCACCATGCTTCTTTCCACACTTTGAGCATAAGGAAACATTCATCTTCTTTTCACCATTATTCTGAGATTTCTCCTTGAACTCCATCTTTCGTTTCTTGTCAAAACTATGAGAAGGATAAGTAACACCAACTTCCATTTCTACCTTGATAGCACAACGCACAATTTATTCATATCTACTGAAGTCTCTTATAGCTAATTCCCTTCGAAGATTTGGTTTTAAGCCACTGAAGAATCGATCAACTTTACTTTCAGGTTGGATGATAAATCCAGATGCATACCTGGAAAGCCTTGTAAAATTTTCTTCGTATATACCAACAGATTCATCATCCTTTTGCTTTAGTTCAAGAAACTACTTCTCTATCTTTGTTCGAAGAATACGAGGGAAGTACTTATTGAAAATAAGTTCTTGAACTCGTCCCATTCCATGGACTCAATTTCATCTCTTGGCCTCATATTCTTGATAAGATTCGACCATTGATCAACATAACCTTCCAAACGATACACTGCTAAGATGAATTTATCATGTTCAGAACATTGAAGAACTGAAAATATCTTTTTAGTAGTACTAATCCATTGTTCAGCAACAAGTGGATCAGAAGACCCACTCAAATAAGGTGGGTGTTGCCTCATGAAGGACTCAATAGAATATTGTTCCCTTCTCTGCTCATTTGGAAGTCCAGAATGATTCATAGCTTGTGTAAGTATAGCAATAAGATTTTTCACTCCATCTCCCATAACATTTGTTTGTTCAGGAGCACAATCATTGCATTGTCCATTACATTGATCAACACGGTTCCTTTGGGTTCCATCCATCGTCTAAAACCCAAAAAGAACAATGTGAGAGGCAAAAATCACGCTAGGGAAAACAATATAATAAAGGGGGTGTAACTTAAATATCTAACATCTTAGGTTTAATTCTAAGATGGTTAGCACAATTCTAGTACTATAACGTATACTTAACCTTAGGGACATCCCTAGACATACCTTAGAAATATCTCTAGAGATCTCACTAACATTTTCGCATCCTAGTTTGCAAAGGTTGACTAAACCTTTCCTCTGATACCAACTGTAGAGACCCAAAGCTTGACGTACATGGAAATTACATTACTTTTGTGGAATACTTAGTACATAACAAACACACACACACAAGGATCATAATAGTTTAGTGTCTTTGGAAACTCGGAATATAATCTTCTAATCGTGGTGAAAGATCTTCAACATCTCCCATAAAGATCTTCCCTTTATTTTTACCTAAAACCTTTCTTTATATCCTGGGGAAAAGAAAACATAAAAGGGTGAGCTCAAATGCTCATTAAGGGTAAAAAAAAGAAATATCAATCACATCATATTCATAAGAACATAACATTTTGGAAATCTTAACCTGCAAAAGAGATCATAATATCATAACATGGGATAAATCATAGCAGTGAAATGTAATCCCAATAATCATAACTTAAAACATGAAACTTTTTGGAATACACACATAATCATATAGAATCATTTATTATTAGTCAAGACTCATTTCCAAGACTATCTTAGTGGACAAAGTCCATTTCTGAACCGAGTTCACTCCTCGTTTCAGTCCTGTTTCACTGAACCGGTTTAACCTGCCGTTCCAGCCATGTCTATCTCATGAGATATAAAATCATTACCCAATGAATTGGAGGTAGATATAGGTCCCACCCATCTCATAATGATACCATTCTTATGTGTGCCACAAAATCATAAACCATACATCATAGCATAACCCATGTAATAAAAATGCGGATCTTTAAACATCGTGACATCATAAAATAATTCATATAAGATAAAAGAATTCATAAAAATATTTCCATCACAATATAATAAAATCCATGTAATAATAGGGATAGAAACAGAACTCTTTATTATCTTATATGGAAAATAATTTTGATAAAACACTTGAACTCCATTCTTGAGGAAAATATCCTTTCTGCTTCAAAAACACATTTCCTTTCTTAACATGTCATAGAATTATAAACTAAAAGAAGTTGATTAAAAATAAACTTGAAAACTTGTAAAGGAATCTTCTTGGAAATAATTTTTTAAAAATCCATTCATGCCGTATAAGTTAAAAAAAAACATTCTTCGTACTTTTGTCAGAAAAGTCAAAAAGTAACTCGTACGAAAAATGACAAAAGATTCCTTTCATGTCCTTTACTAAAAACTCACCGAAGGGTAAAATTGTATTTAAACAATTTTAGGTGGATGGAAATAATATTACATATTGAGGAAACATGGATTTGAATGATAAAATACACCCCAGTAAATACTAAAGTATAAACAATCTCGGATAAAAATGAGATTGTGATATTTCCCTTACCTTAGGTCTGATTTGCTTCGTAAGTGTCCTAACCTCCTTTATAATGATTTAAATAATGTTATTGACTTATTCCAGAATCATACTTACTTTTATGATATCATATATGGTTCACTTATGACTTTATTTTACCCGTTCTTTTGTAAATTCCATGTTAAAGAGCGTTTTGGGTAAAATCATTTTATTTGTCGTCCGTGTTTTGACTTGTAATTATTCATATGATTACTTAGATCATGATTACTTAATTACATAATATAAAACATGATTTATATATAATATATATTCATAATATACATATATATAATAAATCAGTAAATGGAAAGAAATACACCGTTCATGGAGACGGTAGGCCGTACGTACGCATGAACGCTGTTTTCGTTTCCTTATTGAGTTGAATGGAATTAAGTAGATGACATACATATATATACACATAAATAAAGTATCATTATTATGTAATATATTTCATGATTACTTATTATATATACTTTATAATCATTCATGAATGGTTAACTTGGAGAATGTATCTCATCGCGTCATGGAGATGGTAGTCCGTACGTACGCACGAGCGATGATATCGTTCTCATGATCGTGGAATTGTATTGGAGTGTATGTATACTATATCAGAATCAATATCAATTTACAATAATCATATATAGTTATTATGTACACCATTATACCCATCCAAGTAAGGTGGTGGTGGAAAATAGATTACACCACGGCGTGGAGACGGTATTCCGTACGTACGCACTCGCGGTGATTTCGTTTTCCGTAGGATGGATAGATGGTGAAATAGGGTTGTTTAATACTTATAATAACATATCAGTATATGAGTTATACTTATGTTATTACATCATAATGAAACAACCTAAGAAGAAGAAGTGGAAGAAGAAATAAAGTTGAAAGAATCGGTAACGGGCATTACCTCTTCTTTGAAGCGCCTCTTTGAGATCTCCTTTTAGGGCACTAAAATTGGTCTTTGAGGAAGAAAAAAACCTCTAGGATGTTTCTAGGGAAGTGGAGAATGGAATTTTTCAGGGGTTGGCCGAGCTTGAAGGCTCAAAGTGGCGTGAGGAAGAGAGGGAGGAGGTGCTCTTTTATAAGGGAGGAGAGGGGCTCCTTTGGAAAAACTAAAATATTATTTTATTATAAAGACAAATTCGGTTTTAAATAGCTCCAAATTAATTTATTTAAAAGATAAGGTGGGGATGTGTTGAAATAATCTCATCCAATATAATTTAGACAAGTTTAGGTTCCTATTTTAACCTTATCATTTAGATTTAACATTAAGTAAAATAATTTTACTTTTACCGTGTCTTCTTGTGTTCTTATACTATAAGGTTAATAAACATACTATAAGAAGCAAAACAAACCCCAAGTTGTTTATTATTAATATATATAACCTTATCTAAGTCATTTGGCCGAACCTTAGGTTTTTAGGAATAAAATAACAATTACTAATATAATATTTGTTTTAAAAACTATTTTATGTCAATTTTGACACTATTTAGTAATTGATTTTTGTGAAAATCATAACAGAATGATTAGTTCGAAAAAAGATAATTAAATAAATACTAACATGTCATAGTAACCTAGAAAATTAGTGTAATTCATAAAAAGTCTCAAATTATATTTATTTGGGTATTTATAATATCAATTATTTTAATTTTTCACTATTATGGTAATTACTGCATCATCATTATGTCATAAATAAATTTAATTTATTTAATGTCTAAAAATTATAAATAAAATATAATTATGTAGGAAATCTTATTATCTTTATAATGAATATTTACAATCTAATTTATCTTCTGTATAACCCTATATTAAAAATGTTGTAGTAAATAAACTTTGATTTTAACTCTTTTAACTCTTCTTTGAATTAAATAATAATAAATGTCCTAATCTAATCCAAGTGGGCCTAAATGGTCATATTTTATTCCTAAGGTTGTTTTTGGTCTAATTACACTTATACAATAGAATTAGGACATGTGTTAGGGTAATAATAATAACATTTTTACCCTTAATTACCATATTTACTTTTAACCGTGGTAAAGAAAAGTAAAAAGTTACTATTCACCAAAAATTATTTTCATCTCATTGAACCAAATTTTACTTACTGACATCAACTGTGTCTCTCGGATTTTTTAAATTCCATTCACAGAAGCGGTAAAATTAAGTTTTATGAAAAATTCATATTTTTAACTACCACTTAGTGGTTTCACTATTCATCAAAAAAATGAAAGTTTCCAGAAAAATACCAAAAATTAGGCCTAAGCTATATTTGATATTATGAACTCAAAAATTATGTCTATTTTACCAAATTCAAAACATATCAGTTGCATTAATTAATTTAAAAATTAATTCCCGTCGTCAAAACAAATAGCGTGTTCTTAAGAGATACTAACTATCAAAAGATTGACACTTGTTTATGTCTGGTTTAAATGTGAAATTACATCCAATGACCAACATTGTATTAAATTGTAAAAATATATTCCAAATATACTTTAAAACCACTCAAATTAATAATTTATCACTATTAATTATTTCGATTAAAAAAGTTGTTTTCAATTAAAATTTAGTAATTTTCACTATTCATCAGAATATGAAAGTTATCCGAAAAGTACCAAAATTTCACCCTAAGCTAATTTCAATATTCCAAATCCAATAATGAAGTCCATTTTGAAAAATAAAATTTACAAAATTTCAAAAAGTGGTATTTACTATTCATAATGGCTAGTTTTAATAATATTTTAATAGCATATCATTGTTTAGCAAAACTCGGTATTGCGTACAACACACGCTATCGCGGAAGGTCGCGCTTGCGTGTAATGCAAGCCAAGTCAGGGTTGCGTGTTGTGCAGGAATCCTTCGTTGTTTCGTATAACATAATCCAACCATATTTCATTTATACATTGAATATATATATATATATATACTCAATGTTGCGTAGAATAACTATTATCAAAATTGTGTGTAACACGATCCAAGAATAGTGTTGCGTATACTGCATGATAATACGGTGTTGCGTATAGCACAAGGTATTCTTGGTGTAGCATACAACACAAGACATTAATGAAATTAAAAGAATATTTTTCATAAAATCTCAGGGTGTTACAATTGTGCCTTGACCTAGACAAGGATCTCAGTTAATCTGAAAATATTTGAAGAGGGGACCTGATATCTATATTAATAAAACAAAATTTTAAGTGTTGAAGCTTCTAAAAGAAATTATTTATCCCTAGTGGAGATTCATTCTAGAAATGAAAAGTTGAATGATAAACTAGAAGAATACACCTCATTAGGACAATGGGGGACTGCCTTCCAACCCATAGAATAACAAAATGCCCCTCCCTCCGAGTGAGACCCCTATCTATACTCTGAGACTAACAAACCATTTAAAATAAAATTACAACACTCCTCAATTCAGTTAAGAGATACTCCTCTTACAAATGCCTCTACTATGGTATGTGTTGTGTATGGGAGGCCTACCTTGAGGACTGCCCCGGGGTTCTCCCACACCCAGGGGTTCTCTCTCCCAAGAGTTACTAGCTGACTCCCCCACATTCCTATCAATCCCCCACAATTTAAACTTATATCAATTGACCTAGGATTACATTTAATGTTAGTTTCTAAAAAAAATTTCTTCATGCACCAGTGCACCAATTTCAATCAAACAATAAAGCTATCAAAAAATTAAATACAAAATCAAAAAACATTAAAGTAAACTTTACATTTGCTAAAAAATAAAATACATACAATTTTCAAAAAGATTTGAAAGATAAGATAGAAAAACCCCACCCATTTTTGAATGATTCCTGTTTTCAAATACCATCCTCTGTATTTATACTCCTGAATCCCAACTACTTAAAAATTACAAAACAACCCTAATAGTTATAGGTTACTCTGTGAATCTCCCTCATGGACTCCCCTATGCCGGTATGTGTATACTAAAAGAAGGTCAGAGTCGACTTCCTTGCATACTTCCAAGGGACTCCCCCTCCCGCACATTCTTATCATTTTCTCCTTGAAAACCCACCTTGTCCTCAAGGTGTAAATTAGGGAATTGATCTTTTCTCACTTTCACATCCTCCCAAATTTCTTCTCACCACTTAATTATCCACATGAGATTTTTTACTCTGATTTTTTCTACCAAAACTGCCACAAGATAGTCCCCATCTTTAGTAAAATTGGTTGGAAAAAATTATTTTAGAGGGTGTTTTCCCACCATTATCTTCAGCTGGGAGTCATGAAATATAGTATGTATCCTGCTATTTTCAGGGATCTCAAGCCTATAATCAATAACTCTAAGCTTCTATAAAACTGAAAATGGAAAATAATATCTGGTGGTCATTTTTAATGAATCTTTGATACAATCCCTAGCTTGCTCGATCTCAACTTTACCCAAACTAAATCAGATTCTTTGTAAGTCACCACCCTACGATGTCAGTTATAAAATTATTCCATAACCTGTTGTTCTCTTTGGAGGTTTATTTAGATTTTCTTCAAGGATTCATATCGATAAAATAATTCACATTAGCTACTACCTCAATCAAAAGTTCCCCCTTTGCACAATGCATAATATGGGATGGCTTGCACAGTCTCGAATGATGTCTTCCCAATAGAGGTATGGAATGTAACGCCCCGACCCTAGTTACCCAGAGTCGGTGCATTATTACATTACATTGGTATGATCACAAGAAAGATTAAATCTCGAAAGACCGATTGGTTTAGTAGCCTTGGAGACACTAGATATATTCAAAAAGTTTTACATTACATCACAAAGTGAAAAACTACTACAACAACATAGTCTCCATATTCCACACTCAAATCCCCACATACTATCCCTGCAGGTCATTCATAACTTACTTCTTCACATCCTGGGAAAAATAAAACATAGAAAAAGGGTGAGCTCAAATTCCCAGTAAGGATAACAATATAGCGGAAACTTTCAAAAATAAGCATAAACATTTAAGGCAATGTATAACTAAAACAAAAGCCTTTTAAACTTGAACTTCAATATAGTATGGAAAAAGTAAAATGAAATAATTCCATTTACTTATTCACATGGATATTCTACTAATCGAATAATCACATGAAATATCAATAACCACTTTTATAATGATGGAATGCATAATTCCAGACTATCATAACCACATAGCCAAGGCCTCGTGCCAAGACTACAAATAAGATTTTGTCAAGGCCTTGTGCCAAGACACTAGTTTGTCTCATGAGAACTACCGATGCATCGAGGAGCTATAGCAGGCTCCACCCGTCACATATTAAGTCCAATGCATTCCCATATGAAAAGGTTTAAACATGACATAAACATTCGTATTAAAACTATCATAAAAAATGTCAATACTTTCATCATAAACTATGAATGGTATAAAAATATCACATCCATAGTCAAACATATCACAAAACCTTCAATATAATATAGAAGTTTTGTATCATAATAAATCAACTACAAATAAGCATAAAATCCATCAAAGGATGTTGACATAGATGAAATTAAAACTCTTTTTAGAGAAATATCTCTTTCTATTTTTGAAATAATTTAACAGTCATATATTTATAAAATAAAACATTTTCTTTTAAAATATTCTTATAAGATTGTAAGGGAAGCTTCGACGATTTTATAACGGCGGAAAATAGCCGCACCCGCCGTATAAGTTAAAAAAACATTCTTAGCTTAATTTTGTTGAAAAGGTTAAAAAGAACCTTGTTTGGAAAACGATGGAAAGATTCCTTTATAAACCTCTTATAAAAATTCAAACAAGGGTATAAATGACTTTAACCCATATTCTTGTAAATAGTAAAAATGTTTTGAAATACATTTTTAAGAAACATGGATGTGGATGACAAAGAGATCCCAGTAGATTATTACGTATAAACAACCTCGGATAATGAAGAGATTGTGAAATAACCCTTACCTTGTAATTTTCCTTGGTTGGGGTAGGTTAACCTCCTGTATAATAGTGAAATAATTGTTATTAAATTATACAAGAATCATATACATTCATATGATATCATATATTATCTTTTAACATTGTTTTGTTAATAATATCTTAGTATTATCGTCGTTTTGGGTGTTAACTTACTCGTTTTCTTTTATATGTTTTGTTATATAAGCCATGTTTGTAATGGATAGGTTGTATATTATTCATATCCAGAATGATATCAAGTCCTTAAAAATCATTTTTAAATCATCAAATGATAATTATACTTTAATGGATACGATGGAGAATGAATCTCATCGCGTTCGTGGAGACGGTAGTCCGTACGTACGCACGAGCGATAATATCATTATTTTGATATTAAAATAATATATAATTGGATGGTATATCATATATAAAGAATAATTATCATGTTATATTTATTATTTTCATGAGTTACACATCATTATTATACCCATCCAAATAATAATATATTGAATAACAATTACACCACGACGTGGAGACGGTAAGCCGTACGTACGCACGTATGGTGACATATTATTCAAAGGGTGGATAGAATAATGAATATGGTTGTACCATATTTATAATAACACCAGAGTATATATATGATACTGGAGTTATTATTTGAGAATGGTAACAACAAAGGAAGAAGAAGTGGAAGAAGAAAGGAACTTGGAAAAGGGTGGTGAAATCATTACCTCTTCTTCGGGTTCTTCCTTTTGATTTGATCAAAAGGGCTCCTTAGGTTGGATTTATGATCAAACTAAGGCCTATAGTTTGTATTGAGGGAATATGGGAGAGTATTTGGGTAGAGTTTGGCCGAACCAAAAGTCTTTGAAGGTGTGAATAAAAGAGAAGGAGGAGTGCCCTTTTATAAGAGGGGTGAGGGGCACCTTTGGAAAAGCTAGAAATATTAGTTTATAATAAATTCATATTCAGTTTCTAATGGCTCCAATGTTGATTATTCAAAGGTTAAGGTGGGTATAGGTCGAAAACCATTCAACCAATATAATTTAGACAGGTTTGGGTACTTATATTAACCTTATCTTTAAGTATTAACTCTAAGTTAATTAGTTTCACTTTTATAATGTCTCTTTGTATTTTTATATTATATGGTTAATAAACTTACCATATACATACAAGAGACCCCCAAGTGGTCCATTAATGAGATACCTATCATGATATAAGTCTCTTGGCCAAACCTTAGATTTTTATGAATTTAATACCAATTAATAATATAATATTTTTAAAAAAAACTCTTTTATGTCAATTTTGACACTATTCAATAGTTGATTTTTGTAAAACTCATAACAGATTGATTACTTAGAACAAAGTCAATTAAATAAATCCTAATATATCATATTATCCTATAAAATTAGTTTAATTCATTAAAAGTTTCATATTATATTTATTTGGGTATTTATAATATCAATTATTTTAATTTTTCACTATTATAGTAATTACTGCATCATCATTGTGTCATAAATAAATTAAATTATTTAATGTCTAAAAATTATAAATAAAATATAATTATGTAGGAAATCTTTTTATCTTTATAATTAATATTAATAATCTAAAATCGAACATATATAACCCTATGTAAAAATTGTTTTTCTAAAAGATATATGTTTGTGTCATTTTTGCATTCATTTTAACTTAATTAAAATAAAGTGTCCCTATCACCTACAAGTGGCTCCATGAGGTCCCAAAATTGACCCAACGATGCCCATGGTCGGACATGTATCAACCAATAAGGTTAGGACACGTTTTAGGGTAATTTAGTCTTATTATAATATTATTTTTTTTAACCCTTATTTACCGGGTTTACCCTTAACCATGGTAAATAAAATATTTACCGCAGTAATTATTTAAAATGTCTAAAAATAAAAGTTACCTATTTACACAATTTTAACATCCTGATTCAAAATATGGAATCCATTTTTCCAAATTCAAAACACAGAAGTGGCAGAAATTAATTTAAAATTAATTCCCGTTGTTAAAACAAAAAGCGTGTTTTTAAGAGATAATAACTATCAAAAGATTGACACTTGTTTATGTCCGGTTTAATTGTAAAATTATGTCCAATGAAAAAAATTGATTTAAATGGAAAAAATATATTCTAAATATACTTTAAAACCATTCAAATTAATAATTTATAAGTATTAATTATTTTGATTAAAAAAGTTGTTTTTAATTAAAAATTTAGTAATTTTCACTATTCATCAAAATATGAAAGTTATCCGAAAAGTACCAAAATTTCACCCTAGGATAATTTCGATATTAAGAATCCAAAAATGAAGTCCATTTTGAGAGATAGAATTTTTAAAATTTCAAAAATTAGGTATTACTATTCATAACGGCTAGTTTGATTGGTTATGGTGTGTTAGAACTCGGTGTTGCGTACAACACACGCTATCACATTATTCAAAGAGAAGCGTACCGTAGAAGCTTGGGGTGTTACATTATCTCCTACTTCAAATAATTTCATCCTCGAAATTTATAGAATACTTATCACATCAAAATACTCAGGTGGTTGTTCATCATAAGTTCCTTGGGGTTCCCACGTTACCTCTTCCATCTTATGGTTTCTCCACAAAACTTTTACCAGACGCGTCGTCCGGTTTCTTAGGACTTGTTCTCTCGTATCAAGAATCTTGACAGGCTCTTCGCAATAAGACAGATCGGGTTCCAGTTCTAACTCCTCGTAGGTGAGTACATGCGTTGGGTCAGGCATGTATTTTCTCAACAGAGATACGTGGAACACATCGTGAACTTTGGAGAGAGCTAGCGGCATTGCCAATCGGTAAGCTACAGCCCCAATTCGTTCTAGAATTTCAAAAGGTCCGATGTACCTGGGACTAAATTTACCTTTCTTACCAAAACGTATGACTCCCTTCCATGGATATACCTTCAAAAAAACATGATCACCGACTTGAAATTCAAAATCCTTCCTTCGATTATCGGCATAACTCTTCTTCCTACTTTGAGCTGTTTTGATGTGATTTTGAATTACCTTCAACTTTTCCATCGTTTCCTCCACCAGTTCTGGGCCTACAAGTTTTCTTTCACCAACGTCATCCCAACAGGTTGGTGTACGACATCTCTTTCCGTATAATGCTTCATATGGTGCCATCTGAAAACTCGAATGGAAGCTATTGTTATAGGAAAATTCTACCAGAGGTAAATATTGATCCCACATACCCTGAAAGTCAAGTGAGCAGGATCTCAACATGTCTTCTAAGGTTTGAATAGTTTGTTCTGATTTTCCATCCGTTTGAGGGTGGTAGGCAGTGCTCAAATGAAGTTCAGTATCCAGGGATTTCTAAAGACTCTTCCAGAATCTTGAAGTAAAACGGGGATCACGATCAGAAACAATCGATAGGGGTACTCCATGAAGTCTCACAACTTCATTAATATATAGTCTTGCTAGACGTTCCAGTGGTAGATCTTCTCTTATAGCAAGAAAATGTGCTGACTTGGTAAGACAATCAACAATAACCCATATTGCATCGTTCCTTCTAGGAGTCTTTGGTAGTCCCATGACAAAGTCCATCGTAATATTGTCCCATTTCCACTCTGGTATGGGAAGAGGTTGCATGACTCCTCCAGGCTGTTGCCTCCCAGCTTTCACTTGTTGACAAACCATACATCTTGACACAAAATCAGTAATCTCCCTCTTCATGTTGTCCCACCAAAAATGTTCCTTCAAATCTATATACATTTTGGTGCTCCCAGGATGTATAGAGAAATTGGAACTATGAGCATCATCCAACAATTAACTTTTTAGATCAGGTAAATCGGGAACACAAAGTCTCTTCCCGAATTTCAAAATTCCATCTTCATACACAAATTCTCTCAATCTCCCATCATTCACAGCTTTAATCTTCTTTTTAAATTCTTTATCATCAGTCTGAGAACTCTTAACCCTTTCTAGTAAAGATGGTTTGGCAACCATTTGAAAAAGAATTGATGTTTCGCCTTCCCTGGTTATTCCCATGTCCATCTACACTAGATCCATGAAAATTGGATCCCTTTCAATTCTCATATTGTTCAAAACTCCATGGTATTTTCTACTCAAAGCATCTGCCACCTTGTTTGCCTTCCCCGGGTGGTATTGTATCGTGCAATCATAATCCTTGAGTAATTCAAGCCATCTCCTTTGCCTCATGTTGAGTTCTTTTTTTTAGAAAATATACTTCAAACTCTTGTGATTAGTATAAATCTCACATTTTTCACCATAGAGGTAGTGCCTCCATATCTTCAAAGCAAAGATCACAGCTGCTAACTCAAGATCATGAGTAGGATAGTTTTGTTCATGAATTTTCAACTGCCGTGATGTATAGGCAATAACCCTATCATTCTGCATAAGGACACAACCAAGTCCTTTCTTTGATGCATCACTATAAATAACGAACCCATCATTCCCCGATGGTAGATTCAATATAGGAGAATTGACTAATCTTCTCTTAAGTTCTTCAAAATATTCTTCACACTCTTTTGTTCAAACAAATTTAACCCCTTTACGTGTGAGCTTCGTTAATGGGTTAGCCAATCGGGAAAAATTCTGGATGAAACGTCGATAATAACCTGCTAAACCAATAAAACTACGTACCTCATTTATACTCGTAGGTGCTGGCCATTCTTGGATTGCCTTGGTCTTAGAAGGATCAACAGATATTCCATCTTTAGAGACAATATGGCCAAGAAAAGAAATCTCCTGAAGCCAGAATTCACACTTGCTAAACTTCCCATATAATTCATTCCCTCTCAGAGTATTCAAGATAATACGCAAGTGATTTTCATGATCTTCATAGCTTTTGGAGTATACCAAGATATCATCAATAAATACCACCACAAATTCATCAAGATACTCCTTGAAAACTCTATTCATCAGATCCATGAATATAGAGGGTGCATTAGTCAATCCAAAAGGAATTATAGTAAACTCGTAATGCCCATACCTGGTTCGAAATGCTGTCTTCGGAATGTCTTCCTTCTTCACACACAACTGATGGTATCCAGATCGAAGGTCAATCTTTAAAAAGTATTGAGCTCCATGCAGTTGGTCAAATAAATCATCAATGCGAGGTAGGGGATACTTGTTCTTTATTTTTATAGCATTGATCTTTCTGTAGTCGATACATAACCTCATAGATCCGTCTTTCTTTTTAACAAAAAGAATAGGGTCTCCCCATGGAGAAACACTAGGGAGAATAAATCCATTATTACTCAATTCCTCTAGTTTTTTCTTTAGTTCAACTAATTCTACAGTGGACATTCTATAAGGGGTCTTTGATATAGGCCTTGATCCAGGAATTAAATCAATGGAAAACTCAACTTCTCGTTCTGGAGGATGTCCAGGTAAATCTTCCGGAAATACATCTACAAATTCTTTCACAACAGGTACATCCTCTATTTGAACATTACTTTCCTCACCCACAGTAATTTCATTCTCTTCCTCCCCAATAATTGAATTTAGTTGAGCTACTAGGGGTGGATCTAAATAAGAATTAGGTGGCGACGATTCTGCTCTAAAGATAAGGTGTTCCTTATCATTATCATCAAGAATCATAACCTCTTTATTCTTACAATAAATCTTCACATCATAGTCTGAAAGCCAGTCCATACCAAGGATTATATCAAACTCAATCATAGGTATGATGATGAGATCAGCAGATAAAGAACATTTATGTGCTCTAATGGGGACTGATTCACAAAACTTTGTTGCAATGATACTTCTCTTAGGAGTTTTAACTGACAACTCCCTTGTTAAATCAAATTGAAAATATCTAATTTTCTTAGCAAACTGGGATGATATGAAACAATGCGATGATCCAGAATCAAATAATGCATCTGCTAAACTTGAGGAAACCATTAAATTACCTGCCACCATGTCTTTCGGAGCTTCTACCTCAGCAGTAGTGATAGCATAAGCTTGGCCTTGATCCCTTGGCCCTTCTGAGGTAAGTTCTCCTGACGCTTAGGACATTCATTTCAATAATTCCCCATCTCCCTGCAATTGTAGCACTGAACATTGGTAGCTTCCTTATTCCCCTTGCAATCACGAGATTGGTGGCCTTTTTCACCACACTTGTAACAGACTCCCATTCCCTTCAAGCAAGTACCTGGGTGTTTCTTACCACATTTACCACAGGATGGATATTCAACCTTTCCCTTATTCCCCTTATTTCCATTCCCAGACTGATCAGAAGGTCTCTTCTTCTCTTGCTTTGCTTTAAATTCATAAGACTTAGAGAATTCCTTTTTGGTCTTGATAGCACATGAGACAATGTCTTCATACGATGAAAAGGATTGTGAGACTAATGCTCGACAGAGAAATGGTTTTAACCCATCAAAGAAACGATCAATATTACTTCTTGGGTTACGTATATAATCTCCAGCATACCTTTATAACCTTGTAAAGTTAGCCTCATACTTTGTGACATTCTCATCCTCCTTTTGTATCAGACTCAGAAATTGCCTTTCCATATCTGCTCGATGGTCGCGAGGAAAGTATTTTTCTAAAAACAGATCTTTGAACTCTCTCCATTCCATATTTGATACTTCATCATATTCCTTCGTGTTTTGAATCAATGACCACCATTAATCAGCATCTCCAGTGAGTCGGTAAACTCCCATGATAACTTTTTCCCTTTCACTACTCCCCAAAGCCTGAAATATTTTCTCTAGGGAAAATATCCATTGCTCAGCTACTAAGGGATTTGTACTCCCATTGAACGTTGGTGGTTGTTGCCTCATGAATCTATCTAACATTGATCCTCCATGCTGCGGATCAGGGTGCTCCATACGGGTAAGGTTATTATTCATAACCTGAGTGAGTTGTCCCAGTATGGTGATTAGCTGATCGGCACCAGTTGCATCACCAGCTCCACTATAATTATCTTGAGCAGGAGGGAAATCCCTACATGGAGTTCGTGCATTGATTCGGTTTCCATTTCTTCCACTAGGCGCCATTTATAAACAATGGCATAAACTAGATCAGTTTATGAATCAAAATATATAATCCCATACTTATAAAACACTTAACATAAATTGAACTATTTATGGATATAATCCATAATCATAAAAATGTTTTCTTTGAGGAAGTATATACTCAAAAACCCTTCATAATGATTTGTAAAGAAAATGAGAGTTATCCTAATCATATCCCCCGAGAGTGTCGTAACCAAGAGTGCAGCAAGGCCCGTTGTCGTGCACCAGTTCCCGTTCGAGTCTAGCTCAAAGTGGTGTTTTCGGGTTTTACCCCTAGGTACATCTGTGCCAGAGCCGCCTCTACCTGCTCGTATCCAGACAGGGATGTATTGCTCGGAAAACTCACAAAATCTCTATAATACCAAAATTCTAGGAAGTTCTTCTATACTAATCCTCAAAGTCCATCTTAAGTCTATGTGCTCTAATCAGAGTTTATCTAAATATAGGTTCCAAGGTTTGTACTAAACTTCCTCTGATACCAACTGTAACGCCCCAACCCTAGTTACCCAGAGTCAGTGCATTATTACATTACATTGGCATGATCACAAGAAAGATAAAATCTCGAAAGACCGATTGGTTTAGTAGACTTGGAGACACTAGATATATTCATAAAGTTTTACATTACATCACAAAGTGAAAAACTACAACAACAACATAGTCTCCATATTCCACACTCAAATCCCCACATACTATCCCTGCAGGTCATTCATAACTTACTTCTTCACATCCTGAGAAAAATAAAACATAGAAAAGGGGTGAGCTCAAATTCCCAGTAAGGATAACAATATAGAGGAAACTTTCAAAAATAAGCATAAAAATTTAAGGCAATGTATAACTAAAAAAAAAGCCTTTTAAACTTGAACTTCAACATATTATGGCAAAAGTAAAATGAAATAATTCCATTTACTTATTCACATGGATATTCTACTAATCGAATAATCACATTCAATATCAATAACCACTTTCATAATGATGTAATGCATAATGCCAGACTATCATAACCACATAGCCAAGGCCTCGTGCCAAGACTAGAAATAAGATTTTGTCAAGGCCTTGTTCCAAGACACTAGTTTGTCTCATGAGACCTACCGATGCATCGAGGAGCTATAGCGGGCTCCACCCGTCACATATTAAGTCCAATGCATTCCCATATGAAAAGGTTTAAACACAACACAAACATTCGTATTAAAACTAGCATACGAAATGTCAATACTTTCACCATAAACTATGAATGGTATAAAAATAGAACATCTACAGTCAAACATATCACAAAACCTTCAATACAATATAGAAGTTTTGTATCATAATAAATCAACTTCATATAAGCATAAAATCCATCAAAGGATGTTGACATAGATGAAATCAAAACTCTTTTTAGAGAAATATCTCTTTCTATTTTTGAAATCATTTAACAGTCATATATTTATAAAATAAAACATTTTCTTTGAAAATATTCTTATAAGATTTTAAGGGAAACTTCGACTATTTTATAACGGCGAAAAATAGCCGCACCCGCCGTATAAGTTAAAAAAAAATTCTTACCTTAATTTTGTCGAAAAGGTTAAAAAGCACCTTGTTTGGAAAACGACGAAAAGATTCCTTTATAAACCTCTTATAAAAAGTCAAACAAGGGTATAAATGACTTTAACCCATATTCTTGTAAATAGTAAAAATGTTTTGAAATACATTTTTAAGAAACATGGATGTGGATGATAAAGAGATCCCAGTAGATTATTACGTATAAACAACCTCAGATAATGAAGAGATTGTGAAATAACCCTTACCTTGTACTTTTCCTTAGTTGGGGTAGGTTAACCTCCTGTATAATAGTGAAATAATTGTTCTTAAATTATACAATAATCATATACATTCATATGATATCATATATGATCTTTTAACATTGCTTTGTTAATAATATCTTAGTATTATCGTCGTTTCGGGTGTTAACTTACTCGTTTTCTTTTATATGTTTTGTTACATAAGCCATGTTTGTAATGGATAGGTTGTATATTATTCATATCGAGAATGATATCAAGTCCATAAACATTATTTTTAAATCATCAAATGATAATTATACTTGCATGGATACGATGGAGAATGAATCTCATCGCGTTCGTGGAGACGGTAGTCCGTACGTACGCACGAGCGATAATATCATTATTTTGATATTAAAATAATATATAATTGGATAGTATATCATATATACATAATCATTATCATGTTATATTTATTATTTTAATGAGTTACACATCATTATTATACCCATACAAATAATAATATATTGAATAACAATTACACCACGACGTGGAGACGGTAAGCCGTACGTACGCACATATGGTGACATGTTATTCAAAGGGTGGACAGAATACTGAATATGGTTGTACCATATTTATAATAACATCACAATATATATATGATACTGGAGTTATTATTTGATAATGGTAACAACAAAGGAAGAAGAAGTGGAAGAAGAAAGGAACTTGGAAAAGGGTGGTGAAATCATTACCTCTTCTTCGGGTTCTTCCTTTTGATTTGATCAAAAGGGCTCCTTAGGTTGGATTTATGATCAAACTAAGGCCTATAGGTTGTAGTGAGGGAAGTTGGGAGAGTATTTGGGCAGAGTTTTTCCGAACCAAAAGGCTTTTAATGTGTGAAGAAAAGAGAAGGAGGAGTGCCCTTTTATAAGAGGGGTGAGGGGAACCTTTGGAAAAGCTAGAAATATTAGTTTATAATAAATTCATATTCGGTTTCTAATGGATAAAATGTTGATTATTCAGAGGTTAAGGTGGGGATAGGTCTAAAACCATTCAACCAATAGAATTTAGACAGGTTTGGGTACTTATATTAACCTTATCTTTAAGTATTAACTCTAAGTTAATTAGTTTCACTTTTACAATGTCTCTTTGTATTTTTATATTATATGGTTAATAAACTTACCATATACATACAAGAGACCCCCCAAGTGGTCCATTAATGAGACACATATCATGATATAAGTCTCTTGGCCGAACCTTAGATTTTTAGGAATTTAATACCAATTAATAATATAATATTTGTTTTAAAAACTCTTTTATGTCAATTTTGACACTATTCAATAGTTGATTTTTGTGAAACTCATAACAGATTTATTACTTCTAACAAAGTCAATTAAATCAATCCTAATATATCATATTATCCTAGAAAATTAGTTTAATTCATTAAAAGTTTCATATTATATTTATTTGTGTATTTATAATATCAATTATTTTAATTTTTCACTATTATAATAATTACTGCATCATCATTGTGTCATAAATAAATTAAATTATTTAATATCTAAAAATTATAAATAAAATATAATTATGTAGGAAATATTTTTATCTTTCTAATTAATATTTATAATCTAAAATTCAACATATATAACCCTATGTAAAAATTGTTTTTCTAAAAGATATATGCTTGTGTCATTTTGGTATTCATTTTAACTTAATTAAAATAAAGTGTCCCTATCACCTAAAAGTGGCTCCATGAGGTCCCAAAATTGACCCAAAGATTCCCATGGTCGGATATGTATCCACCAATAAGGTTAGGACACGTTTTAGGGTAAATTAGTATTATTATAATATTATTTTTTTAACCCTTATTTACCGGGTTTACCCTTAACCATGGTAAATAAAATATTTACCGCAGTAATTATTTAAAATGTCTAAAAATAAAAGTTACCTATTTACAAAATTTGAACATCCTGATTCAAAATATGGAATCCATTTTTCCAAATTCAAAACACAGAAGTGGCAGAAATTAATTTAAAATTAATTCCTGTTGTTAAAACAAAAAGCGCGTTTTTAAGAGATAATAACTATCAAAAGATTGACACTTGTTTATGTCCGGTTTAATTGTAAAATTATGTCAAATGACAAAAATTGAATTAAATGGTAAAAATATATTCTAAATATACTTTAAAACCATTAAAATTTATAATTTATCAATATTAATTATTTTTATTAAAAAAGTTGTTTTTAATTAAAAATTTAGTAATTTTCACTATTCATCAAAATATGAAAGTTATCCGAAAAGTACCAAAATTTCACCCTAGGCTAATTTCGATATTCCGAATCCAAAAATGAAGTCCATTTTGAGAGATAGAATTTATAAAATTTCAAAAAGTAGGTATTACTGTTCATAACGGCTAGTTTGATTGGTTATGGTGTGTTAGAACTCGGTGTTGCGTACAACACACGCTATCACATTATTCAAAGAGAAGCATACTGTAGAAGCTTTGGGTGTTACATGGAATGTAGTGTTGTAGCTAAATTCTTCCCAAGATAGCTACATAGTCCACTCTTTAGATGATATGAAGAAAAATATCTCAAGTAAACTTCCAGACACCTATTCACCACTACATTTTGTCTGTCACTTTGGGGGTGATAGGATGGGATCATGTTTAATGTTGTTCCTTTCCATTTGAAGAGTTCCAACCAGAATATACTTTTGAATAAAAAATATCGGTCACTGATTATAGCATTAGGTATGAATTTTAATTTCCCTATTTCCTTTATAAACACATATGTGACCATCTTTGTTATATAAGGCTGCTTGAGTGGTATAAAGTGGGAATATTTACTCATCCTATAGACCACCACAAGTACTAATTCATATCCCTTAAAAAATTCATTAACACCTATTCTCATACCAAGTCTGGAATAGGTAGTGGTTGTATTAGTTCAGATGGACTTAATGCCTCATATTTATTCTTTTGGTACACTTCACATTCTTGAACAAACTGTTGCAATACCCCTGTCATACTTGCAAAATAAACTCCATTATCAAGCTGCTTATATGTTTTCAAATACTGCAAGGGACCTGAGTGGTAGTGGTACAACCGTTTTGAGATCAAAACTGATCTCCTAAGAAAGAGTAGTATGTTTTTAGAAAATATTAAGTTAAGAGCTACACCGTTCTTCTCCAAAAAGAACACTTTATTTTTCCCAAATGATCTTTCCATTAATAACTATAAATTAGCATATCATCAAAAAAAACCAATACAACCTTTCTGTATCCCTTCTTATGTTTTCTCTCTATAATATATTGATCTTACTTATAACTTTATGGTTCTTAACACAAAAAATCTTGATGCCATTTTCAAGATGGATCGACTGATAGCTCATAAGGCTCAGATTGACTATTATCTTTGGCAGGTCTTCTATACTGCACCTGATGGGGTGTACCATGTTTTATAGGGAGAGTGGGACCTGAGGTCGAGAAACACCGAACCTTTTTAGGAGTTGGGTAGGGTAATATTAGTGTTCACTTTTGATACAGAGTGAGAATCATTGAGTGATGATCTCCCCCTAGTTTTTGTTGAGTTTCTTAGCATGTTACCATCTGATTTCTCAGGTTTTCCACCTGTAACAGAGGTGAAGTTTTACAATGATTTAGTACCCAGTACTTAGTCAGTATTTATTACCACTTCCCAAATGATACCAGCTGAACTGAAAGAGTTGAACACTTGGTTGGATGATCTTCTAGAGAAATACTTTATACGCCTGGGTGTGTCACCTTAGGCAGCTTTTGTTCTCTTTGCAAAGAAATATGACAAGACACTTCACCTTTTTGTTGATTATAAAAATCTCGATTGAGTTATGATAAAGAAAAAGTATACATTTCCATGAATTTATGATCCATTTGACCAGTTAAAAATGACCAAGTGTCTCCTAAATATTGATCTCCAATCTAGTTATCACTAGTTAAGAATTAAAGAATCTGACATTCATAAGACCTCCTTCAAGAGTAGGTATGACCATTAAAAGTACCTTTTTATGCCTTTTGTTCTGACCAATGCTCCTGTAGTTTTTATGGTGTTGATTAACAAGATATTCCATGAGTATTGTGACTCATTCATGGTAGTCTTTTTGGATGACATTTTGGTTTACTTGAAAACTGAGGAAGATCATGTGCGTCATTTGAGAGAAGTTCTGGAAATTCTGAGATCATCGACTTTACACAAAGCTTTTGAAATGTAATTTCATGGGACACATGGTCTCAAAACATGGTATTTTAGTTGATCCTGAGAAGGTGAAGTCTGTTATGACATGAGAGCAACCATGTAATGTTATCAAAATATGAAGTTTCTTGGGCTTGGCAGGATATGATCATGGGTTCATTAAATATTTCTCAAAGTTGGCTTCTCCAATGATCACTCTCACTCAGAAGGGAGTGAAGTTCTTATGGGATGTGAAATGTTAGAATTATTTTGATGATTTGAAACGTATTTTTTCTTATGTTCCAGTGCTGACTCTTCCATAGGTTGGGTAGGGCTATGTGGTCTTTTGTGATGCATGGGGTTTGGGATTGGTCTTCATCCTTACAAATGGGGATCATGTGGTAGCCTATGGTTCTAGATAACTTAGGCCACATGAGAAGAATTATCCTACCCATGATCTCAAACTCGGAGCTGTGATGCATGCTCTTAAGATTTTGTTACATTAAATTTTTGAAGAAAGGTTTATCATTTATTCGGACCATAAAAGCTTTATTTACTTCTTCTCTTAAATAGATTTGAACCTTTTGCAGAGGCATTGAGAGAAGTACCAGTAGCCTTTTGGTTTTGACATTGTCTACACCCCTGATAATGATAATGTCATTGCTGATGCGTTGAGTAGTAAACTTCCAACCTGGGGTGTGAAAGAATTTTTAGAAGAGTGGAATTTGAGGGCTTTCTTTGCACAATTGCATTTGGGAGTCCAGGAGAATGAGACTTAAGGGTGTTTTTGGTTAGTGTCCAATTTACCTCCTCTCTCATTGAGATGATTTTTTAGGATAAGTAGCTAGATGATAAGTTCTGTGGCATTAGGGACTCTCTTTTTATTGTATCCTATGTTTCAAGAACCATTATGTTGTGCCTTCTCCTATGAGAAGGGCTGCAATGGGGGGAATTTCATGGTTCCCAGTGGGCAGTGCACCTTGGTACCATGAAGATTTTCTATGAAATGCAGTGATGATTGGTGGTAAGGTATAGGATGAGACATCAATTACTTTGTTTCTTGTTGTCATACCTACCAACAACTTAAGGTCGAGCACCAGAAACCTTCAACTGCACTCTTCTGATTCCTATGTGCTATTCTTGCATGATTTTGTGGTTATATCACCCAGTAACTGAATGATATGCTCTTCTTTTTGAGGTCTGTGGTCCTTATTACACATACCTATGCACCGACGTGGCCAATGCCCCTAGGCAGAACCTCCATCCTACCCTTCCTCCGACATTTCTCATAACGTGACGCCTATTCTCACACACCCCTGTAGTTGTCTCACCACATAATTGATGCAATCTGGCTGTTCCTACAAAACATTCAATTAGTGTCCTATTGTGTGTTGTTCTTACACTTCTTGATACTGCCAACCTGACCATTCCTATCGAGGCATTATCTGGTTATCCATACCAGTACCCTACTGCCTAGACCAGATTTCCCATCTCCATCTATTCCTACCGAGTGGTTTCTTGCTACCTCTTCCCCATATACTTCTAAACATGATAGAATCCTTGCCACCATCTAATATACACCACAACTTGGAACTATCTATGAATTATATTGCATTTATACACTCTCATCAGGCTGCCTTGCCTCTTTTTTCAGCCTCTATTTCTTATACTGGTGGCCCTACCACTTTTCTATCTCATCAAACAACAACTTGGATTCTTAATTCAGGTGCTTCTAATCATCTCACAGGTGATGTAGGTATGCTTAATACCTATCATCCATATACCTGTGCCACTGAAATTACTATTGTTGATGGATCTACAATCCCTATTATGGGATTTGGAACATGCTCCTAGACTTCTATTTGCCCGGATTTATGGATTATGTTCCTCGCAGTCCTTTTAATCTTCTATCCATCAGTAAAATCATAAAGGAATTAAATTTTATTGCTATTTTACATCTTATGGTGTTGTTTTTCAGGAGCAGTTGACGAATTGGGAACTCGGTAGAGGTCCTCTTAATGATGGGGTGTACATGTTCAATACCCCACCATTCCTTGCTTGCTCACCCACCTCAGCCCATTCTCTTGATTATATTTTCTCCATGATCATCCATTGACTTCAGTCTTACATAAGCTTTCCCCCTATTTCAGTACACACCTTTCTATCCATTGTGAATCCTGTATGTTTGATAAACATCATCGGGTGACGTATGTTCCTCGTTTAATTAAGCATGTGGATAATCTTTTCAACTTAGTTCATTTTGATGTAAGGGGTCCATTTAGGGTTCCTAGTCAGTTAGGGTACCATTATTATGTATCCTTTATTGATGAATTCTCTTAGATGATATGACTATATCAACTTCATGATCATTCAGAGGCAAGTGATATTTTCAAAACATTTTACCATGAAATTCACACTCAATTCTCCAAGCCTATTAAATGTCTCTGCTCAGACAATGGAAAAGAATATTTATCTTCTTCTATTCAGCAATTTATTAAAGATCCTGGTTTCCTCTATCAAATATCCTACTGATACCCATCAAAATAATGGTGTGAACAAGTATAAACATCTTCATATTATTGAAACTGCTCGGGCCTTATTATTTCACATGTATGTGTCTCTTTCTTGGGGGGGGTGCTATTATTACTGCTACCTATCTTATCAATTGTCTTTATTATTCTATACTTCAGTATTAGAGTTTGTTTTCATATTTTTCCCTTCTATTCTTCCTCACCCTCTTCCACTTCGGGTGTTTGGGTGTTTTTGTTATGTTCGTGACACTCATTCCCGTCTCTTTAAATTTTACCCAAAGGCCCTCCGTTTCATCTTTATGGGATACTCTCATACCAAGTGTGGCTACCATTTCTCTCATGACTTGGGACATTATATCATCTCTACTGATGTATCATTCATTGAGAACTCTCCATTGTTATACTCTCCATCCTCTCTCCATACTGATACCACCATCGATGATTATATTCCTCTCACCATCCACACACCCCTGCCTCCATTGACATGACTAGATGATCTTCACTTTTCATATATCTACTCTTGTTTTCCATAAAACATTCCCCTGACTAGACTGAGGACACCATTTCTCTGACTTTTTCCATCACTCCTGCTATGGGAACCGATGAATTGTTGATTTCATTGTGTAAAGGTACTCGCTCTTTCCAGAATAATCCTCTTTACACAACTTCATACAAAGGCTTCTCCTCTTTGGAAATGATATAGGTTCCTCGTATAGTTGCTGAGGCTAAATCTCACCCTAGTTGGCTTCAAGTAATGCAGGATAAATTACAGGCCTTGGACGCCAATCACACCTAGGAATTAGTCCCCACTTCGGCACGTAAATAGGTTTTTCGTAGAAAATGGATTTATTCATTACATCTAAATGCAGATGGTACTCTTCATCGTCTTAAATCCCATCTCATGGAAAAATGCTTTACATAGACATATGGTGTTGATTATTTTGATAACTTCTCTTTGGTTTCTAAAATGGCCACTTTTAGATTATATATATCTCTTGAAGCTGCTCATAATTGGCCTCTTGTTCAACTTGATTTCAAGAATGCGTTTCTCTATGGTTTTCTTTAAGAAGAAATATATCCGTAACAACATCCTGGCTTCCTTGTGTTCGGGACTGGGTCTCATTTTTTTTGGCTTTTTCGGTCTCTGGTTGCATCATGTTGGTTTTATATGTTGATTATATCATTATTATAGGAAATGATTCACATGGAATTACCCATCTCAAGGATTGTCTTCAACAACAGTTTCAAACCAAAGACTCGGGTCCTTTGAAATATTTTTTGGCATTGAACTCTTTCATTCTCCAACTAGAATCTTTCTTTCACAACAAAAATATACAGTGAATATCTTGTAGGATATAGGTTTGTCTCAGGAAACTGCTGTTAACACCCCTCTTGAACCAGGGGAACGATCTCTCCATACCACCACTGACCCATATTATCATCTAGATAGGTATTTTCATCTTTTGGGAAAACCCAATTATCTTATCACAACTCATCCAGATATTGTCTACACTTTCAATAAGGCCAGTCAATTCATGGAATATTTGAAAAAATATTAATGGGACATTGTTATTCACATTGTAAAATACATTATGAAATACCCTGCCCATGGTCTTTGGTATTCACATCACGATCATCTGGACATTGAGTCCTTTTGTGATGCTGACTACACTGGGTGCTTATCTACCCAAAAGTCTTCTACTAGGTTTGCGGTTTTTTGGAAGGTAATTTTAACTCTTGGAAAAATAAGAAACAAACTTTCATCTCTAGATACAGTTCTGAATATGAATACTATGTGATGACCAAGATCACTAATAAATTCTATGGTTTCATCAAACTCTTCATGAAATTGGTTTTTCGCCATAAAATTCTGCTCATATTTGGTGTGATTATCAAGTGGACACGAAGGTTTCTTCTAACACACTTTCCATGAATGAACGAAGCATATTGAGATTGACCATAAATTTCTTCACCATCACCTAGGGAAAAATCTTTAGCTTCATTAAAAAAACTCATCATCTTTCCAACATGTTCACCAAAGGCTTTATAGGAGCTCTACTATATTCTCTTTGCACAAAGCTGGGCATCCACAGCATTCATGACCCAGATTGAGTGGGAGTGTGTTCGGTCTTTGTGTTTTTCATCTCTTTGTTTCTTATTTATGGGACTCTTCTTCCAAGATAAACTTGTTCTAGCTTGATGGGGAGTGTTGAACCCAATTATGTGTATGTTAGAGTCCTACATCATTTTCATCCTACATGTATTACCCTATCTAAAAATGAAGGTATCCACCTCTCTTTGAGGTAGGAATTGTACCATTCTACGAGCATCGATATTTGATCGAATGGAATGGGCATCCAATAGAAGAAGTGTTGTGGGATGGTGAATTCATCATTCATAACTAGTTTACTTATTTCACTCTTAAATACATGATTGATTCTTAAGGATAAGTGATTAATAGAGGCAGTGATCTACCGGGTGAGCAGGGAGGCCAGTTCACTTGGTCCAGAGAGAGGGGATGCCTCATGTATTTTCCTCATTTTCCCATTCTTCTTTTCCCTCCTGTAATTCTGATATGCACAGATTCTATAAATACAAAGTAGTCCCTTAGAGGGAATTGTTGAAGCAAATATTGTATATTTATAAGCAAATATGTAGGGTTACACAATAGATAGTGGTCCTCAAGCCCAAACCAAAGCCCAACACTTAATACATTTAACATCTCTTTGATCCATTTTATGATATTAGTGGTTTCAATCTATTATCTTGACCAAAAAATATCTTTTCAATGATTTATATAGAATTTACTTAATTTTTTTACATCCATGGTTATTGAATTATGATGTGCATGGATTATTGAATTTTTCTAAAATATAGGTTTTCTCTTTATTTCAACTATTAAAAAAATATTTTCTAATAGTTTCTTTGCTACACAATTTTATTATATCACAGGTTTGTTGGCTCGAAAATTCCATATGTTGAGTTTTTAGTTACAAAAACTAAATTAACTAAAGAAGAGGCTGAACTAAGGTATCCACTAATTATATTTATCCCAGTTGATTTTTGGTTATCTAAAAAGGTTTCAATTACTTATTTGTTAATAATAAAAATATGACATTCAATACTTGAATATATATATATATATATTAAGAAATATTTGACCTTTGTGTTTCTATCCATGGTAATGATTTTGTTTCATTTTTTAAAACATAAAAAAAGAGGGGTTGCTGAAGTGGAAGAAGATACTAAAGTATTTATCAGACCTCCACCACCTGTTATGGTTGCTAAAACTAAATCAGTAAATGAAGTAGATCATTTTGAAGAGGTTCTGAGCTTCATTCAATTTACTGACTTTTTAAATTGTTATTTTATACTTCAAGTTCAATTGAAGTCTCTTTTCTATTTCTTGTTAATGAAATAAATGCCAAATATTTTATTATGTTTGGAGTTCACTAGCTGCACTTTTGTTATTTTACCAGTTTTTTTTCTAAAAACAGTTCAAATTAAATAAATTCACAATATTTCAATACAAGAACTTGTAACCAATCAGCCATAGACCCCAACCACATAACATCCCCATCGATATCTGTTAAGACTCTTGTACTTGAAATCCCATGAATAAATTCTTAGTATATTTAAATAAAAATGGGAACCAAAATCAGTGTGAAAAGAGGAATAGAAGAAGAAGACCAGAGGAGGAAAGTAAGAGAAGAATTATACAGGAGTTCCCCAAGAACTGCCATCCAAGCCCATGGATGATATGTTACTACAACTCTACCTTTAGTACCCCCTCCCACTTTACTTTTATTTCCATAAGGATCCAATAGCAGATGCCCCAAAATATTTCCATGGACCCATATCATATTCCCACTAGGATATTCCTATAACCACTTATCAAATTCCCATGGCCATAGCTAGTTTCCCCCTTGCATAGAGCTCTATGAATTTCCTAGAATTACAATTGAGCCTCAAAATTGACTTCTGATAGAGGGAAAACATGCTGTAGAAATTTCCCCAATCGAATTTGTTGAAGCTTCAAATCATTTCGGTCTCTCTTTGGTCGCTAGGTTTGAGATTCACTAATCGTTAACACTATTTTTCGATCGACATGTCAACCCAAATTAGGGTCTGAAAAACCGAGAAGTGGTAGGTCTTCTAGATCCTAAACACATGCTTATTCAAATTTCAAATGAAGATGATTTTCTTTGGAATAATATCAAGTGTCTCAAGTATTCTAGTCGATAAGTTTCATATTGTTGAGGTGGTTGTTTGATTTCTCTTTTCATAAAGATCCTCCGACATCCGCTGTCTAGTTCCAGTTTCCACAACTTCTATTACCATTATAGAATCCGTTGATTTTAAATCACTTACATAATTCATTGGATCATTTTCTCTATTATAATTTATGCACCCGGTCTCTTTAGCACTTGATAGTCTATTGGATTTGCATCGAGGTTGATATTTATAAATTCTTACCTAATTTTATATGGATTGTCAACTCCATAGATCTTTATTATGGAAAACCAATCATCTATGAATTCCATATTGGTTACTGTGTTAATTATCCTTGTCAATCCCATGTTACAAAAAATTTCTGTTGGAAACTAGTTGTAGAAAACCTTCTTGAAGAGTTTCCAACAATGGTTGTTGCTCTACTATAAGATCATTTAGAGGTTCTAGTTCAAAAGGATCTAGAACACAGAAACTCCCACATGTTGAAGGGTCTGATTCAAGTGGTTGTAGGGACTAATCCTAATTCCACTTTGGTCATTGGCCATGCCTCTGAAAGTGGTAGTAAATCATGGATGGAAGTTGTTCTTACACTGGCATTAAAAGTCAATATATCTAGTGAGATACAATCCGAGGGTGTTGTTAGAACCCAGATCTTTATTTTAGGTATGGATCTTGATTTTGGGTAATTTTTAGAAAAAAGGAAGAACTTGGGATTTTTCTAAGTAAATGTCGTGTACTCTTGAGTACACACCATGTACTCTTGAGTACACACTATGTACCTAGTTTCTACGTGTATCCATGTAATTTCTGTATAATGGCCGAGTACATGGTTGTTTGGACTACCTAAAGTGGGGGCCGTTTGAGGAATATACATGGCATGTATATTAAACAAACACATCGTGTAATTTTCTTTTCATTTGATTAATCAGACTGGGGTTGCATCTCATATCCAGAACACATTTCTTCTTCCCGTGTTTTGTATAGGAGAGCAACGAGATGACCAAGAACTTCGAACCCCTACCATTCCTCCGTCTGAGCTCTGATTGAGATGCCACTAGGTGCATTGGATTCCCACCAGTGAGTTCTCTATTTCCCTAGAGCCTCTCTTTCTGATTTCTCCTCTCTCTTGAGTTATCAAAGGTTGAAATATTTTGACCTTTTTGTAGATCTGAAAAATTCTTTGATGATTAAAGGGACAACATTCAAGAGTGTTCTTCGTACAATGTTGAGGTAGGTGGTTTGTGTCTTTCTTTGGTTGTATCTGGATTATATATTCTCAAAGTTCCGAATACCCTTGTTTAGGGAATTGTGTGTTTTGGAATTTAACCCTATTTAATGGATTATATGGTTTTTTGTTTGAGAAAGGGTTTTTGATTATGAATAAGGATTATTACCTTGATTATGGAGGTGTTACCCATGTCTGTTTTGGTTATGGACATTGGGTCTAGAAAGAACGTTAGGTTGCTTTGTTTTCCATGCCTAGTGTTGTTAGGATAGAGTTTCTGTTTATATGAGATGCTTGTGTTTCGCATTGTGAACGTTGAAAAAAGGGAATTGATCATGAGAGATTCCTGAAGTATGTTTATTTAGGCATAATTATTATTATAGTTGACCATAGGCATTGACTGTGAGAGCTGCCATGGGGTCATTGACCATAGGGGTTAGACTGTGAGAGCTACCGAGAGGGTCATTATTAAATGTATGTCAGAACATAGGACATTGACTGTGAGAGCTTCCAGAGGGTCATTATAATTATTATCACTATGAAGAGAAAGGGGTATTGACTGTGATAGCTACCCAGATGGTCATTTTTAATTTATTTTTTCTATGTGAGACCAGAGGGGTTGGACTGTGAGAGCTTTCCCAAAGGGTCATTATTATTTTTTATTGAACTAATGATATGTGAAACCAGATGGGATTAGATTGTGAGAAATTTCCCAAAGGGTTTCTTGTGAATGATTGATTGATTGTGATGAGTCTGCCAAGCCAAAGCACAAGCTTGGACTCAGTCTTACTTGTTTGTTTAGATGGGTTTTGAGATTCCTGTTGTTATTTCTATATAGGGGGTAGAGCTTAAGCTAGATCCTGAGGTTACATTATTAAATGGATTGAATAATTAATAAATGAAATTTAATGTAATCGGAAACTATAGGATTGTTTAATTTTGAGTATTTTTCTAGATTATTTCTTTATTTCTGCATTTTACCTGCTATATATATTCACTGACAATTAGGCACATATCTTTTGGTGGTTTCCTACCAGGATTCGTCTCACACCCTATTCAGTTCATGCTTTTTGACCCAAATAGATTATATGGTTTCAGGTATAGATAAGGTCAAGTTCCCTTCTTCATTAGTTACTTGATTACTGTGGAGCTGGAGAGCATGGGACCAAGCTGAGGCTTGCGATGCTATTGAATTTTACTATTTTCTGTACTTTGGTTTCAGTATTTTATTTCTAGCACTGTGACTTGTTTGGATAATTTCCTAGATACATGTGACATGAATCATTTATTTATATATTTTCCAATTGTGTATACTATTAGTCTTCTACTGTTTACTTCTGTTGTATTGTATTACTGATTTCGCTACTATTTACTATTTGTTTCCACTGTGTTAACCTGCCAATGAGGGCATAGTTTTCCCACTATCACACCCAAGTCCCTCTTTACTAGTCATCCGCCTTCAGTGTTTGGGGAAATGCGCTTGAGGTCATGTGACCAACCGAGTACAGGGAACCTTTGGGTGGCACCCAGATCTGTGACATTACAAAGTGGTATCAAAGGTGGTTCTTTTCTTATTTGTCTTAATATTTGGAGCCTATAGATAGGTATAGGAAGGAATAGGTAGTTGTTAATAAGTTATTCTAGTGAGTAGCTAACCCATGTATAGGGAAAATCTAAGTTGCCTCAAATATTGCAACTTTTATGGTTTTGAAATTATTATAGTTGATTTGATTTCACCATTGGGTGGTTCACTTGTTTTGTGGTTGTTATCATTGATATTATTGAGGTTCTATTTGTGTTTAAACTCGATGATATGAGGGTATGCCATCTGATTCATCATATATGAACTTTCTAGAGATCACTTGAAATGAATTATTATCATTCCATGTATGGTGCAGTACTGATTGGAAACCTAAAAACACATCATCATGGATTTCCAATTAGTCATCACCTCTCCTAGTGTGTGAAACCATGAAATCCGTAGAATTAAGTATAGACTTCCCAAATCTAGAACATGAGCATCAAAAACACATGAATAATCACTAATAAGTAGTGTTAATTGTCTATACTTTCCCTGTGTGAACACTTGATGTTCATCGCCTATCTTGATACGCAGTATGGTGGGGGAGTCAACCAACAAATTGAGTAAATGTCCCAAGTTGGGGGAAATGAGGTTATGTGTTGCACCACTATATAGATCAATTAAAATTGGTACCTACTATAGGCAACCTTCAACTTTCATAGAAGTAGGTTTAGCTTGTTAGACCGAAAAATTGTTAAAAGTGACAATGAAGAATTCCACATCAGTGGGCGATGCCGCATCTAATGGTGGAGAAACATGGGTTATATTTGAAGAATCCTCCTTCAAAAGAGAATCATATTCCCCCAATAAAGTAACCTGTAGTTTGGGATCAAGACATTTATGTATTGGATTGTAGGATTGGCCACATTAGAAACAGAGGCCACACTTCTGGTGATCATCCCATTCCTGGGAAAACAAAAATCCAGGGCTGTAGATCACTAGTGGGGAAGGATTGTATTGGTCACCACAAAAACTAGCGAGAGACACATCCTATTGGTGAGACACATGAGATTAATTATGAGCACATGTAGTTTCAAGAGGACGAGAATAAGGAACTGTCCAACCATCTCAGTCCCATAAGCAATTTTAGGCGCACAGTATCAAGGAATGGGTAGAAAATCCATATGTCCTAGAAATGGTGAGCACACCATGGAGTGACACACACATCCCCTAAAAGTGAGTAATTGGATTTTATATTCTCACCCAATTAAAAATGTACACTCGTAAACCGTTCAATAAATATCCCACATATTGAAGCTCAGGTTGGCTCGACACTAAAAAAGAGAGATACTCAAACTGATCTATATACTCAACCCCTGGAGAAAGTTGACGCAGGGTGGTGAGTTCCTCATAAGGATTTTGATTGTCAAGCTTGATAAACCTTGTAATCAATTCCTCTTTAAAAATTTTCCAAGTCAGAGTAGAATGCACCTCCTCCAATACAGTAAACCAATGGATTACAATTCCAAGCATACTAATTTGAGAAAAAGATACCTTCATGGAATCCAGAGTTTGATGAATCCAAAAATATAAGTCAGTACGCGTTAGCCTACCATGCAGATCAGTACCGTCGAACACTGGTGAATCGACACGATGAGTAAAGAGGGTCGGTTCGGGGTCTAGGGAATCTAGCTCATCCAAGAAAGGATTATGTTAATTACCAGGGGTAGTAAGACTACCAGAAGGTGTGCCAAACATGGCCAATGGAGTAGAGATTGAGTCATCCTCCTACACTTGGGCCTTCTCACTACGATGCATCATATAACGGTAGAATTATGCCTAATCAGTGAGTTTATTCTCCCAAAAAACATGATCGAGTTCCAAGTTGCACTGCTTCCCCAAAATTTCATTCAAAGTAATCTCTAATTTTCTGTGGTGCTACTCAACTCCATCCAATCTGCCTTGCTGTAAAGGTTCCATAGTGCAAAGAAAATAAAAAGGTAGATGGATCATGATAGGTTGGACCAAATTGATAGAGGAAGGAGAGAAATTTACAATTAACATATGGAAGTTCTATTTACACTCAACAATGGATACAAGTGAATTATGGAAACTAGCAGAAAGTTAAAAATAATTACAAAGAGTGTATCAGGATATATGGATAGCTTTCTCGCCCAAGAATAGGCCACTAAACGAGTCTTATATTTCCTACCTTATTTCCACCCCTTAATCCCACTTATATGATGGTTTCTAACAAGACTCCCCAACTGCATTTACCCCCTTTCCCCTCCATGTATACACCTTCCACATCCCATCCTTAATAGATCCCCTCAATAAAATTATCTCTACCCCCATGATTCTACTTATAATGAAATCCCCTCCTCTATATGTGGGACCTGATCCTTCCCCCCAAACTGACTAGAAAATCACCTATACACGTGGCCTCAGATCCTCCCAATTCCCCTAACAGACTAACATAATTCCATTGTAAAGACATGCATTCCCTTACTGGGATATATACTCTATCACTCACCATGCCTTGAAAATAGTATTGTCCTCAAGACTAAAAAAGGGAGCTACTTTCGTGCCTCGCTAAGCTCCTCCACCGATAGTGTTGTCTTCATCTTCGCCTAGCAACACCGCTTTCATTTTGAGATCGTCACACTGATACAGGGGGCTATAGGGACACCCACACCGGAAACACATGATCTTTCTCTATCTGTCCTCCCATTCTTGGTTTATCAAGTGCTGAACGTCACACCCATTAGTAGGTGTTTGATTTGGAGTCTCCTGAAAAAATACTATCCCAACAGCCTCCCCTCGCCAAACTGGTTGGGGGGGAGGGGTCTTGTTTAGTAGTTATGTCTCTGAATGTTCTAATGACTACCATGGTTTAGCTTCACATACCTAACGAGAATTCCAAGACCCACTGTCATGGTACTAGGTGCACACACCGCTAGTAAAGGAAAGCTCCACATGTCAACCTAAACACATCACTTGCACCCGAGTCTTGGGGATGTGGATGCAAACCCAGCTGCGAACATATTCTTGGAGTCTATGAAAGAAATACATAACATATGGAAGCTCTAGTTGAAGAGGTAGTAATGATAATAGATATTCAAATTACTAAATATAGTCCTGGACCAACTCTTTCAATTTTAGTGTGGCCGATTCCTCATAATAATTTTGGATCTCCATCCCACAAAACCTTTCCATGAGCTGTGCACTTTGAAAGATAGTCAAACACTTTTGGATGAACCTTATGCACTATGTTGAACCAATGAAATGAAAATCCTTCCATAATAATATATGAAAGTGGTACCATAACAATGTTTGACGTTTGATTGACGTAGAAGTAAAGTTCGACACGTGTGATCCAGCCCCTAGGGTCCTGACCGCGTTGTCGTGACACGTCAAATTGATTATGTTTTTAAGGTTGATTTATAGTTTAGGGAAGAACCTAGGTCGTCTCTCAATGAGCGTTGGTGGCTTATAGTGTGTATTTTTAATAAAGATTACTAAAAGAGGGGGGTGATTTTGAAAATAGTTTTAATAAAATAACTTAACTTAAAGAGTTTAATAGTTGATAGAATAAGGTGGAGGATTAAGAATTATTAGATAAGGAGATCACTTCAAGTTCACTACACATCTTGGATAATTCATTGTTCTAAAAATTTCACATGGTTTTGTTTAATTCTTTGGTTGAGAGTTGTCAAGATCTTGATTCCCCTCTTGCCTCTCTAAACTTTGCACAAAGTACCAACCCTTAACACAAAAATCGTGTTGTCAAGGTTTGGAATTAAAGAACATATTAAAGGATACCAAATCATACTAATATCTTTTGTATGTGTGAGAGAAAGAGTATCCTTGTTTTTCCTAATTGTAACAACTCAAGTTTCCCACTTGAAATTTCAACCCAATCGGTGTTGAAATAAAAAGTGGTTCACTAAATTAAACCCAAGAAATTAACTCAGAAGAGAAGAATGATTAGATAAAAAAATAAGTGAAATAATCCACACACAAATTATACAGAACCAGTAGAGTATCAAGTGATGGAACTCCCTCTGAAGTATGTGTAACTCCCTTGAAATGATCGTCCACTGTTTAGCTCGCCATCGAGAGGAGGGGAAGGCTCGGGTAGAACTCCTTCTTCATTGATGACCCCCCTATGATGATAGGGGCCTCCATAACTTCAAGTATGAGGAGAGAACTCCTTTGGCTCTCTAAAATACCAGATCTTTGCTTCCTGGTCAAACTTGAAAATGAGGAGCCCAAGGTTCCATTTTATAGGAAAATGGGAAGGTGGTTTTGAGCACACAGAATTATTAAAACCACTTGTCACAGGTGTTTCGACCTCCAGAAAGCATTATCTTGATTTTTCTAAAATAAAAAATTTGTATACACACCTCTTGGATGTCTCCACAGAAAGTTTGGCTCACTTTGGACACCTATAGCCCAGGATATGGATAGATCACAACACACCACTTTTGAATTCGTGCAGATTTGGTGTTCTGGACAGATCAGGTCGGCAAGGCCATCATATGGTAGAATGAGTCTTGGGTTTCTTCATATGAAATGTAGAAAAATGAGTTTCAGACCAGACCAAAAAATTTAATCCCAATTGGATGCACATTCTAGTAGAAGTGTGCAGATTAACCCACTGGTGTGCTTGGACCCTATGCAGTTTTGGCCCATTTTTCTTGGACATCATCATGGGCCCTCCAAATCACCTTCACCTTCAATGAAATTTTCAAGAAAAGTAACATTGGCCTTTTTAATATCAATAAACACAAAATAAATGATTCAAACATGTAATTAAATTTGTTATTATTTTTGTAATTTACAATACAAATTCAGTTTAATACAATGGTGTAAGGGTGAAAATGACACAGTGAATCGTGGTACGATCACACCCCCACACCTAAACATTTGAACTTCTGGGAAAAGTCACATATCCAAATAATATGATGCATATATATATATATATATATATATATATATATATTCCCAACATCATGAAAATTTAACATTTGAGGAAATTTTAATTCACTAAAGTAAAGTGATCAATGCACGAACCACACCAAGGAGTTCTTCCTAATGAAAATGGAAAAAATGTCTCATAAATCATATCACAATAAAATTCAAAGAGACTCATGACACCAACATGAGCAAGGAATTCAAAAGTCAAACATTCCACTAACTCTCCATGTGTGTGTGTGAAAACCATTCCATGCTATTCTTTCCACTTTCCATCAAATAAATATAGGTTATTTTAACATTATTCAGATTTAAATGATTTTTCACCAAACCCATCCTACATCCTTTGCAATCATATTTCAAGACCCACTCACTTAAGCATTCCTAGAAGTCAAACCATAAGCTCCTGACCTAGATATCCCCATATGTTTCACATTTCATCACTCCCCTAATTTATTATATTATTTTTTTTGAATTTGCATTTGGAAAAAATCTCACACTCATCTCTCAACCCTTGTTTGATCTCATCACGACACTAATTGCAATAGTTATAATAAGATAAAAGGTTAAGGAGGAGTGGTTTTTGACCTACCCAAGACACATTTTTTTGAGGGAGTACAACATTCAGACATTAGGTACACACACATAGGTCAATCTGGTATAGTAATGAAACAGATCGGATAAGGAACGAATGTATGAAAATATCATTTAAGGATGAAAAATATTAACCTAACATATATTTACCTTATATTAAGTAAGAAATATTCATACTTCATGGTTTGGTGCAAAAATGTATGGAGATATTAGTGACACAGTTTTCCCAAAACTACTCACACAAGGGGCATCAATCATCTCAAATGTTTTAAAGTGATACAACCATTTATATCTTTGACAGAAAACCAATTCACTAAAAATCACTCCCTGATGTTAAATTCATACAACAATTCTTTTTAGCCTTCATTATGGTATTTTTACTTTCTCCCCTTTATGGTCACTAAATCGTCGAACTTTGAAATTGTTGATGGGGAAAAATGAAAATACCATAAAAAAGGCTAAAAAGAGAAGAAAGGAGAAAACGATGAAAAAAATGAAAAATACCATAAAAAAGGCTAAAAAGAGAAGAAAGGAGAAAATAATGAAAATTCATATCTAACCCAGGAATGTACCCATCCCCCCACACCTAGAATGTGTAGTGTCATCACTGTAAGAAAAGAGGATGTGGAAAGGAAGGATAAAACCTGGTGAGTTTCATTCATAGATTGCTTCTTGAACATGGAGTTCCTCCATCGGGGACTCTGGAATGGATTCATGGAAGTGCTTCAGCCACTTCCCATTGACAGTGAATGTTTTCTTAGTTTCTTCATTTTGAACCTGGAAAACACCGAATGGAGATACATTAATAACAGTGTATGGGCCAAACCAACAGGAACGAAGCTTACCTGGATGCAACTTCAGCCTTGCATTATAAAGGAGGACCTTCTGCCCAATGTGGAACTAACGATGAAGGATAATATGGTCATGGGAAACCTTGGTTCTCTCCTTATAAATCCTAGAGTTTTCATATGCATCTCTTATCATTTCCTCTAACTCCTGAATCTACAACTTCCTTTGAGAACCTACATTAGAATGATTATAATTGCATTGGTTGATGGCCCAGTAGGCCTGGTGCTCAATCTCAACAGGGAGGTGACAACTCTTTCCAAACAAAAGATGATAGGGTGACATTCCAATGGGAGTTTTGAATGCAGTACGGTAGGCCCATAATGAATCATCAAGTCTAAGACTCCAATCTTTTCTATTGGGTTGAACCATTTTTTCAAGAATTTGTTTTACCTCTCTATTTGACACCTTGACTTGACCATTGGTCTGTAGATGATATGCAGTAGAAACTCGATGACCGAACCCATACCTACGCAAAAGTGATTGCATTATTTAGTTGCAGAAATGAGAACCCTGATCACTGATGATGAACCTAGGTAAGCCAAACCTACAGAAGATTTGGGTTCTTAAGAATTCTATAACTAACTTAGAATCATCAGTCCTTGTAACTCATGCCTCTACCCATTTTGACACATAATCAACTTCTAAAAGAATGTAAATGTTTCCAAAGGAATTGGGAAATAGACCCATAAAGTCAATTCCCCAATCATCAAAAATGTCATGAAAGAGAAATGGTTGTTGTGGCATTTCATTTCTTTTAGACACATTCCCTATTCTTTGACAGCGAGGACAAGATTTGAAAAAATCATGGGCATCCCGAAAAAGTGTTGGCCAAAAAAGGCCAGAATCAAGGACCTTGCGGGCAGTCCGTTGGGGACCAAAGTGGGCCCCACAAGCAAGAGTGTGGTAGAATCTAAGGGTGGACTGAAAATCACTATCGGGAACACAACGCCTAAGTAATTGATCACTACAGGTGCGCCAAAGGTAGGGTTCATCCCAAATATACCAATGAGACTCATGTTTTAGACGACTGGCTTGGTTTTTGTTGAAATCAGTAGGAATGCAAGATGCTACCAAATAATTTACAATTTTAGCATAACAAGGAATAACATCTAGCACTCGGTACAATTGGTCATCAAGAAACATTTCATTTATGGGAATACAGGGGTATGAGTCAATGTCTGAGGATGGTTGAATCTGACTGATATGGTCAGCCACCACATTCTCTGCTCCTTTTTATCTCCAATTTCTAGATTGAATTCTTGAAGGAGGAGCATCCAACGAATGAGACGTGGTTTGGATTCTGGTTTCTTAAGGAGGTACCAGAGGGCTGCATGGTCTGAGAACACAATGAATTTAGACCCCAAAAGGTATGACCTTAATTTGTCCAAGTAAAACTCAATGGCAAGGAATTATTTTTCAGTTTTGGTGTAGTTTTCTTGGGCAGGGTCCAAAGTACATGAGGCATAGGCTATGACATGCGGAGCTCGGTCAACCCTTTGTGACAAAACTACCCCAACTGCATAGTTAGAGGCGTCAAACATGATCTCAAATGGTAAATCCCACTGAGGTGGTTGGATTATTGGGGGTGATATGAGACTCAATTTTAATTTATTAAAAGATTCCTCACATTCTTTATCAAAAACAAATTCTTTTTCTTTTTGGAGTAATCCGGAGAGGGGGAGTGCAATTTTACTAAAGTCATGAATAAAACAACGGTAAAATCCATCATGACCTTGGAAATATCGCACATCCCATATATTTTTGGAGAATGGAAGGGAATAAATGATATCAAATTTTGATTTATCTACTTGAATACCATCCCCAGAAATGACATGCCCCAAAACTATACCTCGTCGCACCATGAAATGGCATTTCTCATAATTTAATACAAGATTCTTTTCAATACAGTGATGTAGGACTGAACCAAGACTACTCAAACATTCATCAAAAGAATATCCATAAATAGTGAAACCATCCATGAATACTTCCATGAAATTCTCTAGGTAATCCGAAAAAATACTAACCATGAATCGTTGAAAAGTACCCAGAGCATTGCACAGACCAAATGGAATCCTTCTATAGGAAAATGTGCCAAAGGGGCAAGTGAAAGTTGTCTTTTCCTGATCCTCAGGGGAAATATGGATCTGAAAGTATCCAGAATACCCATCAAGGAAATAGTAGTGGGACTTACCTGTTAGCCTCTCTAGCATTTGGTCAATGAATGGCAAAGGGAAATGGTCCTTCCTCGTGTGTTGGTTTAGTCGGTGATAGTCTATACAGACACGCCAACTATTCTGCACACGAGTTGGAACCAATTCATTGTTTTAATTTTTAATTACTGTAAGGACAGTCTTTTTAGGAACTACTTGAATGGGACTGGCCCATTGGCTGTTAGAGATGGGGTAAATTATTCCAGTAGCCAATAATTTTGTTACCTCATTTTTCACAACTTCTAGGAGGTTTGGGTTCAGTTGACGTTGTGGCTGCCTCACTGGTTTAGCCTCATCATTTAACAAAATATGATGTGTACAAATTGATGGGATAATACCAGGAATGTTAGCAAGTGTCCACCCCAAAGCTTGTTTATACTCCCTCAAAAGTTCAAGAAGTCGCAATTCATACTCAGGAGGGAGTGAACTAGCAATGATGACAGGCAACTTGTTTCCATTATCAAGATATGAATATTTTAAATCTTGAGGCAGTTGTTTTAGTTCCAATTCAGGTGGATTTTGGATTGATGGGAGTTTGTGTGAGAGGTCACTGATCTCATCTAACTGCTCAATGGTATCAACCTTGGATGAGGAATGATCTTTTACAATCTTAGCAGTATCATCGATTGTTAGTGGATCATCAGTGTTCAAGAAATCATCAATCAACGAACATGCATGACACTTTTCTAGACCACTACAACAATCAATGCATGAATCATTTCCTAGCATTTCTATCAGTGAAGAAAACTCAGAAAGGGGATTGGGGGAAAGAAAAGTTGTTTTTTCATGGGTAGGGAGTACATCAATTGAATTAACAGAGAGAGAGGAATGTTCTTCTGAGGGGTGCTTCATGGCATCAAGGATGTTGAAATGGACTATGTCACCACCAAATTACATAGATAATGAACCATTGTGGACATTAATTATGGTTTTGGTGGTTTTTAAGAAGGGCCTCCCCAATATAATCAAGGCATGTCCATTCATCCTATCATCCTCCATTTTAAACACATAAAAGTCAGCAGGAAAAATTAAATTTTGGACCCTCACAAGAACATACTCTAATATACTCGAGGGGTGTGCAGTACTCCGGTTAGCTAGTTGTACAATAATTCCAGTGGGTTTCAGTTCCCCAACCTGCAATGTAGAGTAAATGGAGTGAGGCATCACATTTATAGAGGCACCTAAATCAAGCATAGCATTAGAAAAAGAATACTCCCCTATGGTGCATGGAATTGAGAATGTTCTAGGATCATTGCACTTGGTGGGAAGTGATGTCTCTATCAATGCTGAAACATTCCTCCCCAAACTCACCTTCTCATCTCCACGAAGTCTCCTTTGATGTGTACACATCTCCTTTAGAAACTTGGCATACCGTGGAATTTTCTTCACAACATCAATCAATGGGATGTTAACCTGCACTTTATTGAAAATATCCAATATTTCCTTATCAATATCAGTTTCCTTTGGTTTTCTTGGTTAGGTAGACCTTTGATGAAATGGAAGAGGAATGGTTGGGCTATGTGACTCATCAATATTCACACTCTTTCCTTTGGAAGGGATTATCTCAGGACAAGGTTTTTTAACATTTGAAACATTCTTAATGGTTGGGATAGAGATTTCCTTAGGAGGGGATGACTCGAATGGATGATTAATTTTACTTTCTAGTTGTTTTCCACTCCTAAGGGCGATGGAACTAACATTTCCTTTATCCCTAGGGTTAACTATTGGTTGAGAGGGAATTTTACCTGATCCGTGACTCTGAATTTCATCTACTGAGTTAGCTATTTTGCCTAATTGGGTTTTTAGGTCTTGTATGGCTGCTTAAGTAGTTTGTTGGAATTGGATATTGTTGGAAGCCATTTGTTTCATCATATCTTCTAGGCTAGGCTCGGGGTTTTGAGGGGTTTGTTGGAAAGGCCTTTGGGGTGGTTGAGGGTTTCTAGGTGTTGGTGGTTGATGACTACTCTACCCCGGTTGGTTCCATTATTGTTGAGGTTGGTTTGAATACCCCCCTTGCCTATAGTATTGGTTCTCTTTCCACCCATAGTTGGATGGATAGTAAGGTTCTTGCCTAAAGGGTTGGTTATAGGGGCGGCCTGGAAATATTGCCTCACAACTCTCAGATGTTTCCCTCAATTGAGGACATTGGTCAGAGTAGTGGGTGTCATAAGAACCTATACCACAATGGATGGGAGGAGGAGATTGGGATTTCCCTTGGGAAAGAGAAATATGTCTAATAAGAGTACTTACCTCTTCGAACTTTGTGTCCAAATTCTTCTCTAATTCAGTACTTTGTACCTCATGAACACCTCGAATGGGTATGCTAGACCTTGTACCGAATTGTTGAGTGTTTTGTGCCATGTTCTCAATTAAGGTCCTTGCAGCAATTGGGGTCTTATCTACCAGTGCACCACCTACAGCAGCATCAATCATATTTCTATCAACAGGGATTAAACCTTCATAAAAATATTGTATTAAAAGTTGGTCACTTATTTGGTGGTGTGGGAAACTTAAAAATAATCTTTTAAAGAATTCCCAATATTCATGAAGTGTTTTCCCTTGAGATTGTCTTATCCCAAAAATTTCTTTCCTTATTGTTGCAGTTCGAGAGGCTGGGAATTATTTTTCCAGAAAAAGGCATTTCATGTCTGCCCAACCTCTTATTGGGGAATTAACATAATATAACCAATATTTCGCAGTGTATTCCAAAGAAAATGGGAATTATCTAAGCTTTACTTGTTCCTCATCCACATTAGCAGGTTTTAATGTTGAACAAACAATATGAAATTCTTTTAAGTGATTGTGTGGATCCTCCCTAGGAAGTCCATGGAATCTTGGTAATAGATGAATTAAACCAGATTTTAGTTCAAAATTGGGTGCCTCACCATGTAATTGAATGTATGTGGGATGAATGTCAACATAAGGTGAGGTTAGTTCTTTTAGTGTTCGATTGTTTTCAGCCATTTTATTCATGTTAATTTCAGTTTTAATGTGGGTTCTCAAAGAAGAAGAATAAGGATCAAGATGAGTGTTGATGTTTTGTGCGTCCTCCTTCAAAGGTTACTCTTGTATATCTTGGGGTCACAGATGTAGGATCCTCTCCGGTTTGGGTTCGAAAGGTTGTAAGTATCCCAAAGTATAATGCGTCATGCACCAAACCTACACAAAAAATAGACCAGAATACAAAAATATAGGTAGAGGTATAAAATAGATAAATATTCACAAAATTTACAAATGTTTTTCAAAAACACACACTAAAGAGTTTAAGGAAGATCCTAGGTCATCTCTCAAGGAGCGTTGGTGGCTTATAGTGTGTATTTTTAATAAATATTACTAAAAGAGGGGGGTGATTTTGAAAACAGTTTTAAGAAAATAACTTAACTTAAAGAGTTTAATAGTTGATAGAATAAGGTGGAGGATTAAGAATTATGAGATAAGGAGATCACTTCAAGTTCACTACACATCTTGGATAGTTCATTGTTCTGAAAATTTCACATGGTTTTGTTTAATTCTTTGGTTGAGGGTTGTCAAGATCTTGATTCCCCTCTTGCCTCTCTAAACGTTGCACAAAGTACCAACCCTTAACACAACAATTGTGTTGTCAAGGTTTGGACTTAAAGAACATATTAAAATCTACCAAAGCATACTAATATCTTTTTTATATGTGAGATAAAGAGGATCCTTGTGTTTCCCAATCGGAACAACTCAATTTTCCCACTTGAAATTTCAACCCAATCGATGTTGAAATAAAAAGAGGTTCACTAAATTAAACCCAAGAAATGAACTCAGAAGAGAAGCATGATTCGATAAAACATAAGTGAAATAATCCACACACAAATTATACAAAACTAGTAGAGTATCAAGTGCCGGAAATCCCTCCCAAGTATGTGTAGCTCCCTCTAAATGACCATCCACTGTTTAGTTCTCCGTCGAGAGGAGGAGAAGGCTCGGGTGGAAATCCTTCTTCATTGATGATCCCCCTATGATGATAGGGGCCTCCAGAACTTTAAGTATAAGGAGAGAAATCCTTTGGGTCTCCAAAATACCAGATCTTTGCCTCCTGGTCAAACTTTCAAATGAGGATCCCAAGGTTATATTTTATAGGAAAATAGGAAGGTGGTTTTGAGCACACAGAATTATTAAAACCGCTTGTCACAGGTGTTTCGACCTCTAGACAGCATTATATCGATTTTTATAAAATTAAAAAGTTGTATCCACACCTATTTTATGTCTCCAATGAAAATTTGTCTCACTTTGGACACCTATATCCCGAGATATGGACAGATCACAACACACCACTTTTGAATCCGTGCAGATTTGGTGTGTTGGACAGATCAGGTCGGAAAGACCAACAGATGGACGAATTAGTCTTGGGTTTCTTCATATGAAATATATCCCAATGAGTTTGGGACCAGACCACAAAATTTAATCCCAATTGGATGCACGGTCTAGTAGCAATGTTCTGATTAACCCGCTGGTGTTCTTGGATCCTGCACAGTTTTGGCCCATTTTTCTTGGACATCATTATGGGCCCTCCAAATCACCTTCACAATGAAATTTTCAAGACAAGTAACATTGGCCTTTTTAATATCAATAAAAACAAAATAAATGATTCAAACATGTAATTCAATTTGTTATTATTTTTGTAATTTACAATACAAATTCAGTTTAATACAATGGTGTAAGGGTGAGAATGACATAGTGAATCGTGGTACGATCAGGTCCCTTCCTCCAAACATAGGAGTTCCAATCATTTTGAAACTTTGGGATGATCAGTTCCCATGTCAACATGAGTTGCGGGGAATCTAGTTTCCTTCTGGGTTTTCCAAGTATTCAAGATTCTAAATGAAGAAAGAAGAAGAAAAGACTAGGGTTCTGATTTGCTTCAGATAAACTGGATGGACCGTTTTCTGAATAGACTCATTTTTAGACAGACAAAATGGACAATGTGAAACAGAAAGTGGAATACAATAGAGTGATCAAACTGATTTTTGTAAAAAGTCTAGAGAAGAGGATCTTACCTACTGCGGGGTAAGAAAGTGAAGAAGAGTTTTTTCAAGAATAATAAAAGAGAAGTTTGAAGAAGCAGAATAGTGGCAACGTCTTGAACTTGTTGATGAAGATTTCTAAACCCGTTACAAAGTCATATTTACATTTTTCATGCTCAAGAAGCACATGTACTGTTGTATTGATCATAGTATCATGCAAGTTAAAAAAATAATTTCTACTTATTATATCCACATAAAAGGATTGTTTTCTAGTAGATTGTGTGATATTGGATTATTTTCAAACCTTGCCAAGGACTATACTCTTTTTGAGCAGTGAACCATGTAAATTTTTGTGTTCGTGTCATTGTGATTGTGAGTTTGTTTTTTTAACAAAGATAAAACTCTTTAATAGAAGGTGAAGGTTGTTTCATAAGAAAGAGAACATAAAAAATAGATCACTGATTCACCCCTAGTGATCACATAGATCCTGATTTGGATTTTCAAGATATGGAAGTATGAAATAGATCATGGTATAAAAAGTTATAATTGACGACCCTAGATTGAAGATATTGATAGACCTTAGTGTTTAATTGTATCATACTTTATATTATATCACACACATTTTTGCTCGCATTACATAGGGGTTGACTCATTGCTTGAGATGAACAAACTAGGTATTATTGTTCTACCCTGCATGCGCACTTGTGCATTTCGTTGTTGTGTTCATGTAACAGAAGGTGCATCTAAGGAATGTGGTTGGATAGTGATGGATGATGAGGAGTTTTGGTGGTGTTGACTTAAAGTATTCATCATGATAACCAAATTGATGTTTCTCATGTTGAGTTTTTATTTTCATCGATTTTGTGTGGGATGAGATATTCTTGAAGCTTTGTATAGGTTTGTTATATGATGGTGTGTTATAGAGACACGTGTTATTCACCCCTGATTTACATTTCATATTAGATGAGTATTTTGATAATATATATGTTGGATGAGTTTCTGTGGTTAGTAGGAGACAAGTGTTTATTTAGAGGTCATATCTCCCATTGTGTGTATGGATATCACACAGCTTGTCATTAACTTCTAAACTAATGGAGGCAGGTTTAGGGAGTTCACTTACCCACATTGTTGGTCTACCGGATGAGGCCCTGTGGGGTTAGAAAGTGATGATATTCTAAGATTAGGTTCATGGCCTGAGGAGGTTGGGTCATGATAAATGGTATTAAAATCAATACCCAACCAGAAGTGGGCATTGCCTAGGTTTGAGGTGTAGTGTCCATGAAAAGAGTGTCATATTTTAAAGGGGGGAAGAATGTATCACCAAGGTGTCACCCATGTCAAAAAGGTTTACCTTTATTTTTATAAATTAGTCTAATAAGAACCGCACAGTTAATCATGTTTGACTTGGAGTAGTGTTTGGGTGAGTAACCTTCTAAGAAGTTTTGCAGGATGCATGTTAGTGATGAAAAAAATACACCAAGGGAACAAGTTGTCTTATGGGGAAAATCATTATTCTGACAAGTAAACCCAAAAGGTAATACCATATAGATGGTCTTGAAGGCACCTAGGGTGATATGAGAGAACATGAGACTGGTTGGTTAGGTTCATGACCCAAGGAGGTCAAGTCGTGGCAACGTGCTTGAGTAGTCCTTATATCACTCTTTCTTTTGATAGAAACCATGTCCACTAACACAATTTCGATCCTCTTTTCCCCTCCTTTCACCTCAATTGGTTCTTATAGATGTAAAATCACTATTCTAAACCACAAATTTCTGAAAACAGCCTTTATTTCTTATCTCTCCTCTCTTTTCCCCCTATTATCTCTTATGATATGAGCCCAAACAACATGAACCAAAATGAACAGTCTTTCTTCAAGATCTTTGATTGAATAAAGTGGCTATATGATTTCCACAATCTGGTAAAGTGATTTTATATGATTTTCACAACTCACTATCAAGGAATTTAGCTATGCAGATCAATCAAGTCACCCAATTAGTCAACCTGACATTTTACCCCTACTTCAATCCCACTTCTAAATATAGCCTCTAAATAATGTCTTTGTCTATCCATTCACACATGTGTACGCCCATGTGAAAAGGAATGATTTTTAAGAAAGAGGAACCAAAGAAACATGGAAAGATTAAGCACAACATCCCAAGGAATTGATTGGGATGTAAATTTTGACAAGGTCCATGAACATCACATAGCATAAGTGACAATTCATATCAAGAAAAACCACTTTTCATGTACAATTCATATTAATAATGATAGAAAAATACAAGAAAGGAAATTTGAAATGGTTAAGTGAAGAGAATTTTTTGAATCTCGTTTAAGTTAATAGAATTAAGAGAGAACCTAGTTAATTTTTTTTCAATAAAATAAAATGAGAGTAAATAATAATTAGGATCAGTTAAATTAATAAATGTTGTCGCTATTACTCCAGATAAAGTTAGCAAGAAATTAATAATATATATTATGTAAAATAAATAAATAATGATGAAAAAATTACCTTCTCTTTGGAGTATGATTATCAACATATGAAAGTGGCATTGTTAAATTATTATCCTCTGTCGTTGCACATGACATGTCCAAATATAGTAGATTTATATCATTTGCAGGAATAGAGTTTTTAGTGTGTCCCGCATTTGATTCAATATATGATTGTACCATATACCCAACAACCTACAACGTCAAAAAATAATTTAAAGGTAGTAAGAAAACCCCAGAACCATTATCCTTTAGATTCAAAGATAGAAAAAGATTCCTAAACAGCTTGACTAAAGATCTTTGAGATATATCACTTATGTCTACAGATCACCCATCATCAATCATTTGAAGAATTTGTATGATACATTTTTGACAAGAAACAAATAAAAAAATTACACTGGTCTAAATATATGCATATTCAATTTCATAAAATGTCAAATGTATATAAAAATTCATATAATGAAATAGATTAAAAAATAGATAAAATGAAAAGGGGTGACTTATAAGAAGTACCTGCTGTAAATCACCCGCCACACCAGGAAAATCCTTCAAAAAATGCCGAAGTATGGATTCAAGAGTACATTTATCCCTCTGAGGTACATATTTAATATCATCATAAGATTTAGATTCATCATTAGACTCCGAAACAAAGGTTTTCCCCTCTCACCGCAGCCTCCTTTTATGCTTTCTCGCTCTCCCTTATTTCCTTTCTTCTGGACTTTCTTTTTCTCCTTCTGGTCCTCTCTCGCCTCAAGCAACACTCAATTCCATCATCATAATAATTATCGTTTAAGTTCTCATGACAACCTCTAATTCTTATATTATAATGATTTGGGATGTCAAAATATTATGATTCCAGTGACGAAGGAGATGACGACGATGGTGATGAACTCATAGTATCTTCGGAGTAACTCGTTTTCTTATTCCTCTACTTCCTCTTTCCAGTACCACTGTTTCTTCTACTACAACTTCCCATCTAGAATAGAGTTTCAAGAACTGTAAGAACATCTAGATATTGTATTGATTGAACACAATCTTGGGGATCTTGGCCTCTGTAGGGTTTTAAATGGCTAATCATTGAAAACTAGTTGATCAAAATCCACCCCTTGGGAGTTCCATGATTTGCGAAGAGGGTGCTCATACTAGGTGTTGAATCCCTTCCCCACCTTCTTTTGTGAACCTCTATAGTACGGTGAAGCCATGACCTCCTAGATCTCAAGGACACTAGTAGTCCTCTCTTATCTGTAAGACCTCCCACTATGGAAGCCAAGCCTTCTGCTGTCCGGACACGACTACCTCTCCCTCGTGCGCTGAGACACATCTTCGTCCATCCTAGGATCCCACTCTACATCTGCATCATGATGTAAAATTGGTGCATCTGACCACCGCCTTGTAGAACGGACCGGAAAATTGGCACTGTGAGGTGAGTATATCCCGAGTTTGGGCCTGGGTCGACCAGTTGGTATGTCATGCCAACCTGAAGGGACTGGGCCTTTTATGGAAAAACAAATTTTAAAAATTTAAAAAAAATAATGTAAAAATTTATTAACAAAAGAGAAAAATAATCATCTAATATGAAATTTAAATCATGGGTGAATAATACATGTATCCATAATAGAACATCATATAAATAAACTATACAAAGCTTCAAGAATATCCCATCCCACAAAAAATCGATGAAAATAAAAACTCAACACGAGAAATGTCAATGTGGTTATCATGATGAAGACTCTAAGTCGATGCCACCAAAGCTCCTCATCATCCATCAATGACAAACCACATTCCTCAACTCCACCTGCTGCTGCATTAACACAAGATCTAAATACACAAGTGTGCATGCAAGGTAGAACAATAATACCTATTTTGTTCATCTCAAGAAATGATTCGACCCCTGTGTAATATAAGAATCCATGTGAATGATATAATATAAAGTGTGATACAATTTAATACTGAGGTATATCAGTATCGTCAATCTAGGGTTGTCGATTCTAAATTTTCATACAATGATCCGTTTTATACTTCCATTTCTTGAAAAGCCTAAGAAGGATCTATGTGATCACCGAGGGTGAATTAGTGATATATTTTTATTTTATGTTTTCTTTCTTATGAAACATCATTCACCTTCTATTAAAGAGTTTTAACTTTGATAAAAAAACAAACTTACAATCAAAACCACATAAACATAAAAATTTACAAGGTTCACTCCTCAACAAGAGTATCTAGTCCTTGTCATGGTTTGAAAATAATCCAATATCACATAATCTACTAGAAAACAATACTTTTATGTGGTTACAACAATTAGGAAGTATTCTTTCACTTGCATGAAACTATGATCAATACAATAGTGCATGTGCTTCTCAAGCTTGAAAAATGTAAGTGTGGCTTTGTAACACATTTATAAATCTCCATCAACAGGCTCAAATTTTTTTCACTGTGCTACTTATTCAAACTTCACTTCCGTTATTCTTGAAAAACTTCTTATTCACTTTATTACCTAGAATCAGGCAATAAATTGTTCTCTGGACTTTGTAAAAAACTCAGTTTGATCAATCTATCTGATTCCTCTATCCCTTTCCCACTATCTGTTTCATCTATCCAGAAATGAGTTTGTTTGGAAAATGGTTCGTCCAGTTTTTCTACAACAAGATAAAACACTTATCCTTCCTTATTATTTATTAATTTAGAATTTATTTGTCCACTTCTTCTTTTTGATCATGCCTTCATGATGAGTTCGTTTGCAAAGTTCATCTGGTAAACCCTAATCACAACTTCTCTATTCACTACAAACTTCTTCTTCACCTCAACAAAGAGATTCGTTGGTTGGAAATAACCTTCTCAGAACTTTTTCCAACAGAAGTTTTTCTGATGTACGTGTATGAAAAAAATTTCATAGCACTTGAACTTTTGTTCACATGAAAACAGTCACACCTTCTTACTCTCACTAGAACCCCTTATATAGGTGTGCTTGAAATAGAAAAGGTGGTAACTTCAATTCATTTTCCCACTTCAATGAAAAAATGACATTCAAAACCCCACTCAAACAATTCATAATTTGAGATATTCAAAACCTTCTTTAAAACTTCCTTAAAACTCAACATGAATCATGATTTTCCTCCTTGTTTTTTAGAACAATAAAATACCCACTCGACATTGTCACATTTTGATAACTTTACAAACTTTGTAAAGTTATTCATTTCTTATCAAGACCTTTGTATAGAAAATTGATTGTTGGGAAAATGTTTGTCTGTAAAATGTTCACAAGATTCATTTTTTCGGAAACTAAGTCCACTCAACTATGTCTGGTCTTGTCTATCAGTAAAAATAAGTCCAAAAAAATTTTGATCTCTTATGTATTTAAATAAATTCTTCATCTGCTAAAATTCTTTTCACAACTTCAAGAATCTTTAGTAAGAATCTTTTTAAAAGTCCGATGATCTCCTTTTTTAAGTTTGTATAGATATTAAAACTCTACTCTTGCAGCCTGACTGAAAACCAGTACCACGGTCACCTACTGAAGAACCCAACAACATTTACAAACTTCACAACTTAAAAGACTTCATAATTCTTCAGCTAGATCTCTGTTGGGTTTTCTATTCAGAAACCTATGTCTGATCATCTATCCGGAAACCTCTGTCTGATCTTATGTATTAGAAACACATAGTATGAAGTTTGTACATACCAATGATTTTATCCCCCTATCTACAAAAATTATTGCATCATGAACTCTTAATAATTCATGATGTTGGAAATTTCTATAACAACAAAGCATCACCGGATTTTTCCTCACAAAAACTCTATTTTAAAACTATGTCTGGAAAACTGCATTCATAAATTTTGTGATCGAAGAACTTCTATTTAACCTTTATAAAAAACAAGTATCATGAGATTTTATATGATGTTAAGAATTTTTAGATCTTCATAGCATCATATTAATTAATATTAAACATTCCATCTGATAATATTTATCCATAAACCGGTTTAGATAAAACATTCAGAACAAAAACAACTAATGGACTTTGTTATGAAAACCTTGTCTGATTTTATGCATTCGAACCTATGTGTCTGGCCCTCTGCGTCTGATCCTCTACATGAGGTGATTTTTGTAAAAGATAAAAAAGAAATTTCAAACAAATTTAACCCATACAAGGCTTTCTTCAACTTACACACATAGCTTTAATCTTTTCCAATCATGAAGTCACACGGTTGTTCAATATACACTTCATTAAGATCTCCATTAAAAAAAGCCGACTTTACATCCATTTGAAAAATTTTATAACCTCATTGTGCAACAATAACAAGAAATATTATGATAGTTTCTAATCTTGATAATGGATCAAAAGTCTCATCAAAATCAATGCCTTCCATTTGTGAGTAACCTTTGAAAATTAATCATGATTTGTTTCTTATAACTTCACTATCTTAATTCAACTTATTTCAGAACATACACTTTGTACCAATAACATTTTTATTGTTCGATTTGGGTACGAGTTACCAAGCATCATTTTTCTCAATATGAATCAACTCTTCATTCATAGTAGCAATCCAAATGCTCAAAATCTTCATTTACATCTTTTGGATCAAATTTTGAGTATAAGGAAGTATGTGTAACTAACCTTAAGGTTCTTCTCATTTGAACCTATTGTTATTGATCACCAATGATATTTTGAGCTTCCACCTATTTCCTCAACTTTGGATAAAATGTACGAAGTTCTTCCTCATTACTAGAAATAGCTAATTCAAAATCCTCATTTTGTGAAACATTTCCATTGTTAGATTTTTTTCAAGTTGATCAACAAAAACTATCTCATATTCCCCATCTTTCATATCTGAATGTGTTTGTGAAAATTTATTATCAACTATTTCAAAAACTTTTACATATACTCAATAAACTATATTTCTTATTTCTTTGTTAAAACATCTATATCCTCTACAATTAGAAGTATATCCAAGAAATATTCCATCAAAACCACTTTCATCAAATTTTCCAAGATTTCCACCTTTGAATTTTATGATGCAGGGACTTCCAAAAATCTATAGGTGTTTCAAACTTAGAGTTTTATTGTAAAAAATTTCATATGAATTCATATCAGAACTTTGTTTATAGAAACATCAGTTTTGAATATAAACTACTATACTCATTTACTACCTCCAAAAATAATGAGAAGTATCATGCTCGATTAATATTTTACATCCCATTTATACCAAAATCATGTTTTTTCTTTCAGAAACACTATTTTTCTATGGTATGTAAGGAGAACTGAACTCATGGAGAATTCCATGTTTTTCAAGATAATATCTTAACTATATATTTTTGTATTCTCCACTATTTTCAGTTCTTAATCTCTTCACATAATATCCACATTCTTTTTTAGCACTTCTTCTGAAACTCTTAAACATTTTCAATGCTTCTAATTTATGTTTCAAATACATAATACAAGTAATTCGAGTAAAATCATCAATGAAATAAATGAAGTACTTATTTTAGTTTGTATATTGTTTACTTATTAGCCTAAAAATATCAAAATGAATTAGCTCTAAAGGATGAGTTGAATGAATATCAACTTTCTTATGAACTGAATTTGTAATCTTCTCTTTCTGGAAAATGGAACAACACCAATCTCTTCTTCTTATCATATCAGGAATATCATGGATACTGTATCACTTTGTTAACTTGATCATATTCCTCTGACACATATGTCACAATATTTTATGCCATAGATTATTTTCTTCCATCATGCTTAGATAACATGAATTTTGTACATCACCAACTTGAAACAATCTCCCCTTTATTCGATGGCCTCTCGTAAAAACTTTTCCATCTTTTACTCTTTTTACAACAAAAACATCTTTTCTGAAAACAACTTTATTACCTTCATTAAAAAGTTGTTAAATGCTTAATAAGTTTTATTTCATCCCTTCAGCAAACAAAGATCATTTGGATTTTAATTTTTCTTCCCCAATTATGACAGATCCAACACCTTTGATTCTGAGTGACTTATCATTTCCAAAAGTCATTGTGCCTTCTTTAAAATCTTTTACATTCTTTAATAGCTTTAAATATCCTTTAATATGTGAAGAAAACCCACTATCCAAAATACAAGGTCATTCTCTTTTTGTAGCTTTGAAATTGGTTTTAATAACAAAATATTTTTCCTTTCCTTTATCTTCCTTCGCATATGGATTTTGAGATTGTTATAAGTTGTGTTTCATCCCATAAAAAAAGAATGTTTGGATTTCAGTTTTCCCCTAATTATGGCAGATCCAACACCTTCGATTACGAGTGACTCATCACTGTCAAATGTCATTGTGCCTTCTTTAAAATCTTTCACATTATTTAATAGCTTCAAATCTAGGGTCGTTCTCCTTTTGTAGCTTTGAAGGTAGTTTCAATAACAAGATATTTTTCCTTTCCCTTATCTTCCTTCGCATCCATATTTTGAGAATTGTTATAGTATTTGTTGTGATGATAAAAAAATAATACATCCTTTTTCAAAGTGTCCAAATTGTTCAAATCTTTCACAAATAGTTTCTAAAGGTTGAAATCTATTTTCAATTTTCACACCAAATTTATTAGGTTTCCCTCTTTGAATGGGTTAAATCCCCCTAAAACTTTGTTTCTAGTTTCACTCGGGATTTTTGTAGTGTGGTTGTTTAAACCAACACATATTTTATGTATTTCCAAATCCACTGCAATACCAGTAGTAGCCATAGAAGGAATATTTTCCTCTGTAACTTCCATACTACTTGGAGTTGTAAACTTGTTTTTTATCATATTTATTAGTTTCCACTCCGTAACTTTGTTTTGCCCCAAAATCTTTGTCATCTTTAAAAATGTTCTTATTGAATTTGGACTTTTTATCATCTTCAATATAATCACTAGCAGTAGCAACATTTGATTCTAACTTTGAAATTTTATAAACTTCAGATTTTTCAACTTTGTTGTTTTTGGATATATACATGTTTTTATCAACTTTATTAAAATTATGAACATATTAATTTTTCTTATAAACATTTGAAGAGAACCTTTTTTGATCTTTCTTAGGTTCACACCTCAGAATTTTCAATATCTTTTGTAACAGTGTTTTGGAAATTCATAACCCCTCACTCAGTTTTAACTCTCTATTGAACAAATTCTAAGTCTTCCTCCTTCACTTTTATCTTCACTTCAAGATGAATATTGTAGTTCCTCTCTTTTTCAAGATATTTCTTCAAATGATCAATTTCTTCAAGAAACTTAAATTTTTATTGAAGAAAAGATTATTTATTATCTTATGTTGAAGTTTCCTTTTTCAATTTTTTGATATATCTTTCAAGTATTATAACCTTTCTAAGGAATTCTATCAGTTATCTTTTCAGAGAAAATTCCAAATGAGTATATTATTCTTTAGAGATACCACTTTCATCATCGATGAACTTTTCATCATTAATTTTTTCAATATAATTATTTTCAATAGCTTTATCACTTGAGTTTTTAGTTTCAACTTCACTATTATCAACTTCGTCATCTTCAAACAAAAAGATTATCCTTTTGGATTTAGATAAATTTTTATCCTTTTATTAGAAATAGGATTTAGATTTGTCAACATTTTTCTTAAAGGATCTTCTTGATTTTTTTTCATATTCACCACTTTATTCATCTTCCTTTCTTCAAGGAAAACTTGCAATAAAATTCCCAATAGCTCTAAAACCAAAGCATTTAAGTGGAAACCTCAATTTGTAATTTCCTATCTCTTTTCACATATTTAGAACAAAAGGACATAAATTCATAAAAATTGTTACTATACTCATCTTAGGTGTTATTGTCACTAGCTTCTCCATCTTTGAGAACTTTCATAGATTTTCCGTGCCTAATAGTTTTGAAGGAAATTTCTTGATCAAATTTTTTCTAGCTTTTCATAACCTTCTCTCTTCTCATTTCATATGTGATGAGAGTACTATATAAGTCATCCATCACGATCTCTATCTTCCAATGATAAAACTTTGGGATAAAAATTATTTGGAAGAATTTGAAAGATATTTTCAAAAATAGTTTAATCATCCAGCTTCTCAACAAAACATATTACAGTGCTTACAATATCATTCACCTTTCTAAAGAAGTCACCAACAGATTCATAATCACCCATTTTAAGTTCTTCATACTTCATAATCCATATTTGTAATTTTGATTTCTTAACTTTCGTATTTCCTTCATATATGTTCTTCAAATTTTCCCAGATACCTTTATCCATACCAACTCCTTTAACTTTAAGAAACTCACTTTCCAAGAGTGAGAAAAATATAGCATTTTTGGATCATCCATCATTCTTCAATTTTTTCTTATGAGCAGCTGTTAGAGTAACATTCTTAGCTTGAGAACAAAAACCATTGGTCACAACTTCAAGAACTTCATAACCAAGAGATATAAGACATGGTAACATTCTATCTTTCTGAATATGATAGTTATTTCCATAAAAAACAGAATCTCTTTACAGTTCATATAATTCTATACTCCCATAACAAATTCTCTTTTCTTCTAACTTTAGAAAAATGTCAACGGAAAGAGGCTCCTCTAATACCAATTGAAAAGAAAAAGCATGATCTATATGATCACTGAGAGTGGTGAATCAGTGATCTCTTTTTACTTTATGTTTTCTTTCTTATGAAAAAATATTCGTATCCTGTTAAAGATTTATATCTTTGTTGAAAAAAAACTCACAAGTACAACCACACGAACACAAGAATTTACAGGGTTCACTTCTCAACAAGAGTAGCTAGTCCTTGACATGGTTTGAAAATAATCAAATACCACACAAAATATTATAAAACAATCCTTTTATGTGGTTACAGAAGGTAGGAAGAATCATTTCACTTACATGGAATTATGATCGATACAACTTTTCATGAGGTTCTCAATCATAAAAGATATAAATATGATTTTGTAACAATTTTAGAATCATTCACCAATAGGTTCATAACTTTGTCACCGTGCTACTTCTTCAAGCTTCAGTTTTGTTATTCTTGCAAAACATATTCACTTTATTATCTAGAAGTAGGTAAGAACTTCTATTATGTAATTTGTAAAAAAACCCAGTCCAATCACTCAATAGGATTCCTCTCTCCATTTCCTACTATCTATTTCATCTGTTCGGAAACTAGTTTGTCCGGAAAATGGTCCATTTGGTTTTTCTACAGCAAACCAGAACCCTGCTATTTCCTTCTTCATTCTTTGTTGAGAATCTATCTGTCTGATTCTTCTATCAGATCCTATATATCCGATGAGTTCATCAGGAAAGTTCATCTAGTAAACCCTGATTACAACTTCTCTATTTGCTACAAAACTCTTCTTTCACAACAACTAATATATTCCTTAGTTGGAAATAACCAGCTCAAAACTTTGGGCAACAAAAGCTCATTTGATGAGTTCATCTGATTTACCTTTACAAAACCAATTCTGCAACACTATAAATTTTGCGCACATACAAACATCACACCTCTACACTCTCAATTTCACCCTTTATATAGGCGTTCTTGAAATAAAAAAGGCGGGAACTCCAATTTATTTTCCCACTTTAATGAAAAACTCAAATTCAAAACTCTTACTCAAAAAATTTGTAATTTGAGACATTCAAAACATTCCTTCAAACTTCCTTAAAACTCGGTGTGAATCACAATTTTCCTCTATGATTTTTGGGATAATAAAAGACTAGCTCAATATAATCACATTTTGATAAATTTACAAACTTTTTAATGTTTTTCATTTCTTTTCAAGTTTTTTGTATGAAAAATGATTGTCTCAAAAATCTTCACTAGATTCCTTTTTTCAAAAACTTAGTCCACTCAACTACATCTGGTCTTGTCTGTCCAGAAAATTATGTCTGAAAAAAATTGAGCTCCTCTGTCTTTCAACAACTTCATCCGCTCAACTTTTTGTCCACAACTTCAAGAATCTTTAGTAAGACTACCTGAAACTTTGATGATCTCCCTTTTTAAGTTTTCATAGATATTAAAACTCTATTCTTACATCCTGAATGAAAACCAATTCCATTATCACTTGATGACAAACCCAAAACCATTCACAAACTTCTCAACTTCAGAGACTTCATAATTCTTCAGCCAGATCTTGGTCCAATCTTCTGTCCAGAAATCTCTGTCCAATATTCTATCCGGAAACCTTTAGCTGGTCTTCAATCTTAGAAATGTGTATTATGAAATTCTTACATACCAATTATTTTCTCCCCCTATCTAAAAAAAACTCTTGGATCATGAACTCTTAATAATTCAGTATGTTGGAAACCCATCTAACAGAAAAGCATTGCCAAATTTTTCCTTAGAAAAACTATGTCCAAAACACTGTGTCCAGAAAACTGAATCTAGAAATTTTGCGATCGAAGAACTTAAACTTCTCCTCTTTATCAAAATAAAGTATCATAATATTTTCAATAATTTTTGGAATTTTGAGATCTTCATAACATCATCTTACTTAATATCAAACATTCTGTTTGATAATCTTTATCCAGAAAGGTATTTCCAGAAACCGGTTCTAGATAAAACATTTAGAACAAAAACTGATGGAATTTGTTATGAAAATTTTGTTCAATATTCTGTGTCTGACCCTCTATGTATGATATTCTTCCGACCATTAAATTTAAAAAGTGAGGTGATTTTTTTTAATGAAAACAAAAGACAATTCCTTCAGTAAACTTCTTTCAAACAACTTCATCCAATTTGATCCCAACAAATCTCACCACAAAAATGATCACCCAAATAAAAATTTCACATTGATACACACACCAAGACAAGAAAAAAATAATCACAACCTTTGAAACCAGAGATCACTATCAACTATCTTTGGGATTATGCTACATTTCAATAAAATAAATAAATAATCAAATCCCATCATGGAGGGTCACACAGTGTAGATCCCTAATGGATGAAAAATAATACCTAACTCCATCATGAAGGATCACACCGTCCAGAGCCTCAATGGATCTCCAAGTATCAGTCATCAAAGGATCACACATCATCATGGGTGTACCAGACAAAAGAATATTAAATCACACTAAATAGTTTATGGTGGACCATACAATGCAATGAGTAATGACATGCAAAGGAATAACCAAACCCCATATCCATCCAATCCCCGCATATGGCTACCAGGAATATCGTTATAGTGTTAGTGTCTTACCAAGAAGAACTCTAGGTGAGGTGATTAACTGGACGGAAATCATTGAAATAAACATGATTTCAGAGTCTGCATTATTATTGAAGACATATCACAAACATCAAATCCTATGAATGGATCGCACTGTGTTTTTGTATTAATCACATAGTTTCTGAAATTGAAGTCCACTTCATCACCATGATAATTTTTCATCCTCTTTTCTATAAGCTCACGTCATCATGAGACTCACATCTTCAATAGGATAATTCTACATCATCACCATGTATCAATAATAAATCATGTACTTCGACATGATAGTTCGGGTATTCAGGAATTCCTATGCCATAACGTCAAGTGTCGTCTCGAACTAAAATGTATGTCTTGGAAGATTGTACTAATCAATTCTCAATTCATATCACTCACTGAAAATTGATAACTCAAAAAACCTGCCAAATATTCATCATCGATCATGACTATAAATAATTTCATCAAAACTTCATGTTATGTTGATTCATCCATCTCAAGAGGTATCTCGTTAAATCACTTTGTTCCCATGATATTGAACTGAAATATGAACAAAACCACTGATGAGATCACAACGAAAACTGTTATACATCACACCACTAAGACTACAATTTCAATGAAAATTGTCCCATTATTGTATCAAAGTAATCAACCACCATCACTACAAAGAGATTGAAATAAGGGGGCTCAATGAATGGTTAAACAACTTTACACTCCTTGAAGCCCCTCATCTATGAATTTTCTACACCAATTCGAAAATCTATTGACATTTTTTCCTTTCAAGCCACAAATATATCACTAGAATGTCCCGCTATTGACAACATCATTGTTTTCTTATTGGTGGTGCTATAATGGAATTGACTGCTTCTAGGCCTCCTGCTTGAAACTGCTCTGATACCACCACTATTTCTTGAAAAGTTGATTGATTTGAAAGTAGGATCAAATGATAAAATGGAAGTATGTGTTATTGAATTTTATTTATTATTATATTGGACCTTATAATGAAAACAATAATGGAAACTCTTAGAAAGAATGACGTACTTGTCTTGGCCAACGATTTTCTTAGGCTAACTCAATCTCAATGATTGTGACACATACTAATGCATCTACACTAATATGTATGTTGCATGTGTTAAAAAAACATGAACAATTGAACAAAAGATAGAAGATCTAAGATCTCCCTTCAATATTTAGATAGGATTAAAGGCATACTATGATCAACTTCATGAGACCTGATATGTTTACTCAATCAGGGTATCACTTTATTAGGTGCAACATTCTTGATCTATCCATTTAAATAATGCTTGTTAACCTTTTCTTATTTGAAGGTATTTGATATTTTATATGAACTTTTCATTGATTGAATGAGTGGTCCCACATGTCGGTGGTGTTGTGATGGTCGAAGACCGAATCACCAGTACCAGCCTACTGGACATTCGATTATGTCGCTCACAATCAAGGTGGATGGGATCTAATTATCTATCCATGGGGATATCAACATCTAAACTGTGAATTCATTTTCACTAGATTCCATTTGTAAGAGAGATCAAAAACCATGATAACATTTTTCTAGGTCTCTATTTATGCAATAAGACATTTCACTAACTAACATTTGGAGTTACTGATGTCGTTTACTACTACGTTGATATGGCTTGGTGCCATCCGCTCTCCGAGCACCCATGTGCATTGGCCATGGGGATCTCAACATCTAAACTAAGAATTCATTTTTAATGGATTTAATTTTGGAGAGAGATCAGCAGTTGTAATACCATTTGTCTAGGTCACAGGTCATTTTACTACCTTCAAACAATTAGGGTCACTGACATCGTTTACCACTAGGTCAATTTGATTGAGCATCTTCTTCTCTTTGGGTACCCAAGTGCGTTGGCCTTATAGCATCGAGTAGGTTTTAGGAATTTGTGGATTGAGTAAATTGAAGGTTGTAAAAGTGATTATATTGAATTTTATGTTGTTTGATCAGTGAAATGGAGAAACATGATCGTTCATCCATCAAGCTAATAGGTCCAAAGGTTATAGGGAACTACCCGTTGAAGGTCTCACATGAAGCAATGTGGGGTGGGCAGTCAAATAAGCGATTCAATAACATCCAAATCTCTCTCTCTCTCTCTATATATATATATATATATATATTAAAATGGAACCATTAAGAATAATATGAGAATTAGGATCATGGTAAAAATAAACTTGATAATTGATTAATAAAAAATTAAGGTTAAATGATATCTCTTGTTAGAGAATGGTAATTTGTAAACTATATCTCAAATAGCCTGGAGGTTACCAATAGGAGATGGTCCTTAGGACGATCGAACTTGGCTCTTTGGGAGAGTGGTCATCTTCCATAGAGATTCTATTCTTCTTATATCCTCCTCCTCCTCTTCTTCTTCTACTTCTACACTTAATTTCTACCATAATTCAGTTTTCAACTCTTACTATTGGATATTGTTTAGGGAAATGTTTTTTGATAGGAACATGGGTTTAGGGGATGCTGTGTAAGGGAGTATGTAAGGAGTAATAGAGAGGGGGGTTGCTTGGGTAGGAATACAGTTTTTTGTGGATTTTCTTCCAACAGGAGTAGTTTAGGAGGGCTAGGCCTTCGACCTAGGGTGAAACGTCTCCCTAAGCTTTCTTCCACTTTTTGTATCTTATTATTCTCCTTCATATTCCTCTTCTACTTCTGTAATTATGCTATAATATGGTTTGAAGTAGTTAATAGAAACTACTATTGATATCTCTCTCTCTCTCATTTAAGTACCTATCAATTGGTGTTTTCATTGTGAAAGATCCTAGAGAGAGAGAGAGATTATTGAAGAAATAGGTTCTTGATCATAGGGTCTAGAGTTCTTGTTATGTGCCGCACAATTGAGGTAGATGAGCTGACATAGAGGGATCTTGTTCAGCTGGTTCTTGATCTGAAGGTTCTTGAAACATCAATTTTGTGTATTGTGAGAAGTAGATGCCATGCAATTGATTATTGATCAATGCAATGAATTTGATGCAATAGAGGGGAAAACGATGACTCATAGTGGGAGAAAAATGACTTACAACAATGTCTTCCATGGTGGATGAAACTAACAAAACAATGTGGGACTTAAAAATAACAGAAACCAACCCACAACAATATGGATCTCACATTCATGGAGTTACAACTATAGTAACTCAAGGCAACACTGGTCGTATTGTCTAGGAATATGGAGGAGTGGCTGGCAATCCAATGGGTTGTGATGATGCTGGTATTTTTTGGAGATGATCTTGAAACCTAGATCGCAGAAGTTGAGAATTATTTTTTCATACCACCAAACTTGGCAAGAGATAAATATCTAGAGGGTGCGACTGTGTATGTCAGGTACGATTGAATATTTTTTTTGTCATTGGAGGCATCTAATATTGAGCTCTCTTGGCCACATCTCAAAGAAGAGATTCCCCAAAAATATGGAAGTACAAAAGAGGATGAAACTATGGCTATGAACAAATCCTTATAAAAACATTTATAATAGAGGGAAAATGGAGCTAAAGCCTAGAAGATAGGGGAAGAAAGCTTGGATATAATCTGGACTGGTCAATAATAGGTTGATAAGGAGTGACATGATATCTATTTGAAACATCTAGATGAGGCTGGGCAAGGAAAAGAAAAGATTGCTACACCTTTTCTTAGTTATAGTTATGTTGTCAGTCATGAGCCATGTGGAACCTACTCCGGTTTCTACTCTAACAACAACCAGATGTAAAGGTGCTATTGACCTCTGTGTGAATTTCTAGGCCACAGCTCAGCGTGACGAGTTTGCTGTTTCAGTAGACACCAAACCTTCTATACCAAAAGTGTTAGTTGGAGTTATTGAGTTGGGTGCGGCGATTGTTGAGGGAGTAAGCTAGGAAAAATGCGAAACTTAGAAGGATATGGTGGAGTTATTTAAATGGCTACAAGTAGAGAATAAAAAGGCTTGAGAATGAAGGGAGGATATAGAGAATCAAGAACAACAACATCAAAAGTCATACATCATATTCCTAAAAAAAATTCTACAATAGAGAGGCAAAGGCTGTTGCATGTTTGGAAGAAACCTTCTAGTGATTGCAGATGCATGGTTTCTTAGGCCACCACCAAAGCCACCATGATGTACTTGTACTGTTATCTTCCTCCAGGCTATTTCTCTTACAACCCCAGTGGTTCATCCAGTTCTTACACCTTGAGGAAAAAGTGTTTTCAGGTGGGCATAATTGATAAGAATGTTTGTCTGGAGGCTACTGTGTAAGAGAGTAGGTAGGGAGTAATAATAGACTCCCAAGGGAAGTGATGTAATTTGGTAGATTAGAGATATTGGGAGTTGGTTGTAGTAATAAATAGGGAGGAGGGATGATGGGGTTAGACTATGAATATTTTTAGAAGTATTTTGCTGATCAGAATAGGGGCTGCAACCTTGGGCCTTAGGGAGTGTCTTTGGGAAGTCTGATCAGCTTTCTTCTTCCTATCTAATATTATGTAATTCATGTTCCTTCTACTGCTGAAATTAATAAATTTCCTTGCTAATTAATTTCTCATTCCTAAGTACCTATCACTATTTTTCTACTTCTTCTACCTTATTTCCATTGTATTCTGTACTTGTTAGCTGGAGTGCCAAAAAATAGTGAGCCTCGAGCCTGTAGCCCAAGCCAAATTTTTAATACTCTTAACACCCTCTTCAAGTTGGGATATATTTATTACAACCAAATTTTTATATAAAACTTTCACCTATGGTCTGGGAACCTCTTAGTGAGCTTAAAAAAGGTAATATTTTTCCTATCAAAGTTCTCATGAACAAAATGACAACAAATATTTATGTGTATAGAACATTCAAGAAAAACATAGTAATTTTCATGGATGTCTAATTATCACACCATATTGCATAATCTTTCCAATTGGGTTGCAAATCTACTGTAAGAGTTTTCATGACTACAAGATCTTTTTTGTCCATGAGCCAGAATTTTGTATTCAGATTTGACACTCGAGTGAGATATGATTTCTTGGTTCTTGTTATGGCATGAAATAAGGATACCACCAATAAAAACAACATACACAACTATAGATTTCTCGAAGGATAAATTTTTTTCATATTAAACATAAAAAAATTCCTTAATATACATATTCTCGTAATCATAATATAACAAGTCTATACTTGGTTTCTTCTTGATACATATAAAAATTTTAATAAATGAATCTCAGTGTAGTTTTGTGGGAATCTCCACAATAACTAACCGAGTCATAGTTAAATACTTCAATTTTCACCTGATGATGATAGGTAAATAAATGAATATCAGGTCACTTGTAGAAGTTCTATCACGTCCTTTATGCTTCTCTCAATGGAAAGATCTCATTAACACTAATAAGTACTATGGTGAAATCAGATGCTTCAACAACTAAGGTGTTCCGTCCACATACATTCAGAACAAAGTTTCTTTACGCAGTGGAAGAGTTTCAAGAGGAAGCTGATGCAGGTCCAAAAAATGTGAGAGTTACCATCACTATAGCTACATCTTTAGAGACTGCTTTATTTAATACTAGTGAATTTCAATCATTTATGTATTGTGAACCTATTAAATTTTATTATGGTGCTTTTTTCTTATGTGATGAATATTTACTACTCCCCTCAAAATGGAGAAAGAGATGGGTCTCTATAGACCCTGTTGTGTTTTCCCTCTATTAGAGATTGATCTTACCTATACATTTTTGGTTCTCGACACAAAACCTTCTGACGTAAATTTAAGGATGGATCGACTGATATCTTATAAGGCTCAGATTGACAGTTATATTTGGTGGGTCTCCTTTACTACAATTGATGGGGTGTGCCGTGTTTTCTAGGGAGAGTGGGACCCAAGTTTGAGTAGTTCTAGACCTTTTCTAGAGTTAGGTAGGGTAATATTAGTGTTCAATTTTGATCTGGAGCAAGAATATTCAAGTGTTGATCTCACCCCAGTTTTCAATGAGTTTCCTGGAATGTTACCATCTGATTTCTTAGGCTTTCCACCGGTAACCTAGGTGAAGTTATCCATTGATTCAGTACCTAGTACTTAGTTGGTATTGATTCCCACTTCCCGAATGAAACCAATATAATTGAAAGAGTTAAGACTCTTTTGGATGATCTGCTAAAGAACGACTTTATACGCCCGAGTGTGTCACCTTGGGGGTGCCTGTTCTCTTTGCAAAGAAATATGAGAGGATACTTCTCCTTTGTGTTGATTATTGAAAAATAAATCGAGTTACGATAAAGAACAATTATATTTTTTCATGAATTGATGATCTGTTTGGCCCGTTGAAAACGATGAAGTAGTTCTCAAAGATTTATCTTTGATCTAGTAATCACTATTTAAGAATTAAAGAATATGAAATTCAGAAGACCGACTTCAGGATTAGGTATGACCATTATGAGTATCTTGTTATGCCTTTTAGTCTGACCAATGCTCCTGTAGTTTTTATGGTGTTGATGAACAATATATTCCATGAGTATCATGACTTGTTCATGGTAGTCATTTTGGACGACATTTTTGTTTACTCCAAAACCGAGGAAGATCATGTGCATCATTTGATAGTAGTTCTGGAAATTTTGAGATCACTAACTTTACGTGAAGCTTTTGAAATTTAATTTCTTAGGACACGTGATCTCAGAACATGATATTTTAGTCGATCCTAAGAAGGTGAAGTCTTTTATGACATGAGAGAAACCATGTAATGTTTTCAAAATATGGGTTTTCTTGGGCTTGGTAGGATATGACTGTGGGTTTGTTAAAGATTTCTCGAATTTGTATTCTCTAATGACTGCTCTTAGTCAAAAGAGAGTGAAGTTCTTATGGGATGTGAAATGTCATAATTATTTTAATGAGTTGAAACATCTTTTGGATTCTGCACTAGTGTTGACTCTTCCAGAGGTTGGGTAGGGCTATGTGGTATTTTGTGATGCATTGAGTTTGGGATTTGGCTGCATCCTCATGCAGGGGGTCACATGGTAGCCTATGTTTCTAGATAACTAAGGTCACATGAGAAGAATTATCTAACCCATGATCTTGAACTCATAGTCCTGATGCATTCTCTTAAGAGTTTGTGAGATTACCTTTTTGGATAAAGGTTTATCATTTATTCTGACCACAAAATCTTGAGTTAATTCTTCTCTTAAAAATAATTGAACCTTTTGTAGAGGCATTTGGCGCAGTACCTGTAGCCTTTTGGTTTTGATGTTTCCTACACCCCTGACAATGAGAATTCCATTGCCGATGCATTGAGAAAAAAACTTCTAACATAGGACATGAAATAATTTCCATAAGGGTGTAATTTGATGGATTTATTTGTGAAAATGCATTTGGGAGTCCAGGAGAACGATACTTAAGTTAAATTTTTGGCAAGTGTCTAGTTGACCTCCTCTCTTCTTGAGATGATTTTTTAGGAGCATCAGCTAGATGATGAGTTCTATGGTGTTAGGAACTCTATTTTGAGGGTATCCTATATTTCAAGAACCGCTATGTCATGCCTTCTCCAATGAGAAGGGATGTTATGGGGGGGTGTTGTGGTTCCCAGTGGGAAGTGCACCTTGGTACCATAAAGATGTTTTATGACATGCAGTGATGATTGGTGGGCGGGTATGAGTCGAGACATCAATGTCTTTGTTTCTTGTTGTCATACCTTCCAATAGGTTAAGGTCGAGCACTAGTAACCTTCAGGTTTTCTTGAGCCACTTATAGTGCAGACTTGGAAGTATGATGATATTTTGATGGACTTTATGGTTGGGTTTCCACATACCCCTCAGAGGAATAATGTGATATGGGTTCTGATCAATCGACTGACTAAATCAGAAAATTTTACACCCATTCGAGATGCAGCCAATGTTGAGGACTTGAAATTATTCATGTGAAATATATTGTCCATTTTCATTACTTCTCATTTTTGGAGGGGTCTCCAGGAGGAAATGGGATCCCATGTACGATTGAGCAAAACATATCATCTATAGACGGATGGCTGGATGGAATGATCTATAAAAATCCTTGAGGACATGCTTTGTGGTTTCATTCTCAACTTTGGCGGAGCTTGGGATGACCATTTGGAGCTAGTTGAGTTTCCCTATAATAATAGTTACCATTATTCCATCAAGATGAAACCCTTTGAGGCCTTTTATGTCCATCCATGTAAATTTCCATTATTTTGTTTGGATATTTTTGAAACTTCCTTGGTTGAACTGAATTTGGTCCAAGATACTATGATGAATATTTAGTTGATTCATCCGAGAATAGTGATGACACAAAACGGTATAAAACCCTATGTTGATTGTTGTCGATGACCATTTGAGTTTTCAGTTGGTGACCATGTGTTCTTGGAAGTTTCACCTCGGTTGGGTCACCGACAATTTGGGAAGTAGGGAAAGCTTGCGCTGAGGTTTGTGGGTCCTCTTGATATTGTTGACCAGGTGGAAAAAGTGTCTTACTATTTGACACATCCACCATAGTTGACTTAGATCCACAATGTATTTCAAGTATCATAGCTCATGAAGTGTTTTTCTGGACCTTCTCATGTCCTGAGCTAGGAAGATCTTGATATTGAACCTGAATAGTAAATTTATCAAGTAATTTTTCCAGTACATGAATAGGAAATTTATCAACGATGGTAACAACATTGAGGGACTGACAATCAACACATAATCCCCACAAGGAATCTTTTTTCTTAACCATAAAAATGGGACTCGAAAAAGCACTAGTACTATAGAGAATGATCCTAGATGGAAACATGGCCGCCACTTGTTTTTCAATCTCATTTTTCTAAAAACAATGATAATGATAGCATCTGTTGTTAGGTGAGTGGTCTAGTTGGGGGAAGAGGCTTATCCAAGGAATTTGCTATAATAAACTGCTGATAAGTCCCATAGATAATATAATCATGATTGGAAACCAGAAAAAACATCATCATGGATTTCCAATTAGTATTCACCTCTCCCTGTGCGTGCAACCATGCAATTCCCAAAATGAATTCCAGACCGCCCAAATCTAGAACATTAGCATCAACGACACTGGAATAATTACCAATGAGAAGTGGTAATTGTCTACATTGTCCCTATGTGAACACTCGATGTCCATCACCCTGCTTAACACGAAGTACAGTGGTGGAGTGGACCAACAAATTGAGTAAATGGACCAGGTTAGGGGAAATTAGGTTACGTGTCACACCACTGTCTAGAAGAATTAAAATTTGTGCCTGTTGTAGGCTTCCTTTGACTTTAATATAAGTAGGGTCATCTTGTTGGACCAAAAAATTATTAAAAGTGAAAACAGAGCATTCCACATCAGTGGGCAATGCCGTATTTAACGATGGAGAAACATGGGTTATCTCTGAAGAATACTCCTATAGAAGAGCATCATCTTACCTAATAAAGTAACCCATAGTTTGGGATCAAGACATTTATGGAGAGGACTATAGGATTGGGAACATTGGAAATAGAGGCCACACTTCTAGAGATCGTCCCATTCCTAGGAAGACAAAATCAAGGGTTGTGGATCACCGATGGGGTAGGATTGAATTGGTCACCACATAAACTAGTGGGAGTCACATCCTTTTGGAGAGACACATGGGATGAATTACTAGAATATGTAGTTTCAGGAGGATGAGAATAAAGAGGTGTCCAATGATCCTAGTCCCATCAACCAACCGAGGTGAGTAGTATCAAGGAATGGGTAGCAAAGCTGTTTGTCCTAGAAATGATGAGCTTGACATAGCACACCACGTGCATCCCCTAAAACCAAGTAGTCATATTTTATATTCTCACAAAACTAAAAATATCCACCCGTAAACCATTCATGAAATATCCCACATATTGGTGTTCAGGTTGGAAAGGCACTAAAGAGAAGAGATACTCAAACTAATCTATGTACTCAGACACTGGTGAAAGTTGACGTAGGGAAGCGAGTTCCTCAAACAGATTTCGATCAAGCCCGCTGAACCTTGACATCAATTCCTCTTTAAAGATTGGCCATGTCATAGTAGAATTCACCTCCTCCAATACAGTACATCGATGGAATTTTCCATCCTTGTGCATTTCCCCTAAACAACCACCCTCTTCTATATGCCATCTCCCTGCGCCTATCCCCTGAAATTCATTTCTCCTATCGCACCGTCTTTGTGCAATAATTTTTCTTACGCCCACATATGTGGTCAACGCCTCCAGTATCACCTCAAGGATAATTGAGCACCCCTCATCAATCCATCTAAAGTTTTTCACCAATACCTTATATAGATCTCCTCCTTCTGCTACACTCTTCTAATTCCTATGTGCTATTCTTGCATGCTTTAATGGTTATCTCACCCACTAACCTAATGATATGCTCTTTCTATAGAGACCCACGGTCCTTACTAAAGACACCTATGCGCCGATGTGGCCAGCACCCCTAGGAAGCACCTTCATCATCCCCTTCCTCTAACGTCGCTCGTAACACGATGCCTATTCTCACGCGCCCCTGCTGTTGTATCATCACATAATTGATGCACTCCAGTTGTTCCTGCCAAACATTTAATTAGTGTCCTGTTGTGTGTTATTCCTGCATGCCTTGATACTACTGACCTGACTATTCCTATTGAGGCATTATCTGGTTATCCATACTAGTACCCTTCTGCCCAGACCAGATTTTCTATCTCTGTTTATTCTTGCCAAGTGGGTTCTTACTGCCACTTCTCCATATCCTTCCAAACATGATAGAATCCTCACCATCATCTAATATCCATCACAACCTGGAACTCTCTATGACTGAGATTTTGTTTACACACTCTCATCAGGCTACATTGCCTATTTTTCAACATTTATTTCTTAGACTAGCGGCCCTACCACTTGTATATCTCATCAACCGACAACTTTCATTCTTGATTCTAGTGATTCTAATCATCTCAAAGGTGAGGCAGGTATGCTTAATACCTATCATACATATACTAGTTCCCCTACAATTACTATTACTGATGAATCTACAATCACAATTGTGGGATTTGGAACATGCTCCTTGACTCCTATTCTCCTAGATTCAATAGATCATGTTCCTCATAGTCCTTTTAATCTTATCTCCATCAGTAAAATCATAAAGTAATTAAATTATATTACTATTTTTACATCTTTTAGTGTTTTTTAGGAGTGGTTGATGAATTGAGAACTTGGTAGAGGGAATCTTAGCGATAGGGTGTATATGTTCAATACCCCACTATTACTTGCTTGCTCACCCACCTCGGCTCATGATATTGATTATATTTTTTCCATGATCATCCACCAACTTCAGTCTTACATAAGATTTCCCCCCATTTCATTCCAAAAATTTCCATCCATTTTCAATCCTATAAGTTTGATAAACATCATTGGGAAATGTATGTTCCTCATTTAATGATGCGTGCAGCTAATCCTTTCAACTTAGTTCATTCCGATATAAGGGATCCCTGTAGGGTTCCTAGTCAGTTAGGGTACCATTATTATGTATCCTTTATTGATTACTTATCTCAGATGATACAAATATATCAACATCATGATCATTTAGAGGTGTGCAATATTTTCAAAACATTTTCCCATGAAATTCACACTCAATTATCCAAACCTATTAACTGTCTCCACTTAGACAATGACTGAGAATATTTATCTTTTTCTCTTTAGAAATTTCTGAAAGATCACGGTGTCCTCCATAAAATATTCTACCAATACCCATCAACGGAATGGTGTGACCAAGCATAAACATCATCATATTATTGAAACTGCTCGAGCCTTATTATTTCCCATGTAGGTTCCTCTTCCTTTTTTTATGGGGGGTGCTCTTATTACTGCTACCTATCTTATCAATTGTCTTCCTTCTTCTATCATTCAAGATTAGAGTCCATTTTGGCTCTATTCCCATATCTTCCTCCGCACCCTCTTCCACTTCGCGTGTTTGGGTGTCTTTGCTTTGTTTGTGACACTCGTCATCATCTCTCTAAATTTTCCCCAAAGTCTATCTATTTCATATTTATGGGCTACTACCATACCAAGAACGACTACTGTTGTATCTCTCATAACTTTGGATGTTATATCATATCTATTTATGTCTCATTCATTGAGAACTCTCCATTTTTATACTCTCCACCCTCTCCCCATACTAATACCACCATCGATGACTATCTTCCTCTCACCATCCACCCACCCCTGCCTCCATTGACCCGACCAGATGATCTTCGCTTTGGCTCTGTATACTCTTGTTGTCCATCAAACATGTTCTCTGTCCAGACCGAGGACACCATTTCCCCAACTTTTTCCGTAACTCCTGCTATGGGCATCGATAACTTGTCGATTTCATTGTGAAAAGGTACTCACACTTACTAGAATAATCCGCTATACACAACTTCATACAAAGGCCTCTCTGCTTTGGATATGATATCGGTTCCTCATACAGTTTCTGAGGCTAAATCTCACTCTGGTTGGCTTCAAAAAATGTGGGATCACTACTAGAAAAATAGACTACTACCACACATCTATTTCCACATTTTAGTAAGACCACGAAAATAGATTATTTGAGGCCATGATTTTAATAAGATCTTATCAATATTTTTCGATCCCTCATCACCTCATTTTAATGTTCTTTCTCATATTATAGTCTCCTCTTCGATACCCTTATCCACTTTGGTCAGTTCCCTTATTCGTGATCGAGCCCCATCCTCTTTATATCTCCCTCTAGTTATCTTTCTCCTCCGATGCAGCCATCTCTCTTCCTGCCTCTGGTGATATTCCTTCGATGTGTTTCCCACATAGAAACCCCAACTCCTGCCTCAGGGGATCTTCCTATTTTCTATGTGGCCTCCCCACCTCCCGCATCTCTTTCCACACAGGTAAAACTTATAGTTTTCACTCTTCGATCTACAGAACAACTGATATCCTCTCCTACTCCTTTGAAAGATCTCCCATCGGATTTCATTGTACCAAGAACCCTTCCTCCGTATACATTTCACGATTTCCACCCATGGTACCCTAACTTCTCCAGTTTCACTCTCTGATCTACAGTTCACATGATTTCAACTCCTAATTTGATCCCAACAGACCTCTTTAGGGTTATTCCTTCACAATAGGTACTCCTCCAATCTGATTTATTGAAACCCTAATTTAAAAATCCTATTAATCCTAAATTTAGTCATATTAAATACTTGTAATTTCAGTGGTTCAAATCATTTTGCAGTTATAGATAAAGGCCTTTATCACTGTTAAATCAAAATCTTCTTCTTTTCCATTCTAAGACCCTAATGAAAAAAGTGATGTCTCCCTCTGTCTACAGATCTTTTCCCTCTGGTGATTCAGTATACTAATGTTTTATATCCATACTATATTATTTGTCTTTCTTAAGGTGTATATATCATGTACTATGGCCCTCTTACTATGTAGGTATTCCGAACCTCTTTCACATGCATATTCTCTATGCAGATTATGTATAAAGTATTCAGTATACTAATGTTATTTATATATATAATTCATTCAATATTTTTATATTACATCATTTTAATTCTTTTTCAAAACATTATTTTGTCACGACCCCCTCCCACCAAAGATGCCCCTCCCGAGATGGCAATGGTGAAAGGGAGATAATGACCCCTGAGTCCCACCTCCAGTAGGCCCTGGGGTGGCGACTAGCACCAAGGGTATGAGTTTTCACAAATATGGGAGGCATTACCCTTTTTATTATTTAGGATTGGGAAATAGGACAAGTCAACCACCAAAGAGGAAAAGAACAAGTGTATATAAATAAACCCAAACCAATACCACATGCATGTTTAAACAATTTCATAACAAGGTACAAGTACAAGAAAGCTCAAAGTACAATACCAAAAGAAAACAAAGGTACAACAACAGAAACAACTCCAACTGTCCGACTAGTAGGGTCCCGCACGGCCCTGGTAGTCCTCCTGGTAACCTGAAAGTAAACGTAGGGTGAGCATACAAGTATACTCAGTAGGAAAACCTAAAGCTCTCGTGCACAAGTGAAGAGACATCCTAATGTCCTGTGAGAACAATAGAAGAAACCTAGCAAGGAATTCTATCCACCCAACCTCACCAGCCACACTCACCAAAACACAATCACAACAGGTAGTAGTAGTATATAAGAACAAGAGTATTGGGTACCCCACACCATTTCCATTTAGTTAGCTGCTCTTCCTAACGACGAACGTCCTGACGCTGCCACACTCTCCCCGCCCGCACACACCTGGGCCTCACAACCACGTATCCCGCCCGCACACACCTGGGCCTCACAACCACGTATCCTGCCCACACACACCTGGGCCTCACAACCACGTATCCTGCCTCCACACACTTGGGCCTCACAACCACGTATCCCGATCACACACACCTGGGCCTCACAACCATGTATCCCACCAGCACACACCTGGGCCTCATCCCGAAGATTCTTGGGAAACAGTAAAACCTGCCCGAAGAGTCTTGGGCTAGAACCAACCCTATCGAAACCTACCCGAAGAGTCTTAGGTGTAAGGTCACCTCAAGACATCACAGCATAGGGGAGAAGGAGCAGGAAAGAGCCAGTAATTAAGGGAAAAACACCCTATCCCATAAAATGGGAGTGTTCGACACCAAGTGCTCAACATGGGTGGGGTGAGATAAAACACAATAGATACAAATATATATATATATACCAAACACACAGCAAAAACTATGGCTTCTAAATAGAGAAACTGAGCACGTGCCTCGGCACTGCTACCACGAAGCATGCATATAACAACAACCCCCACCCCATTTAGGTTTTCACGTTTCAGTAGAATTAGTTTATTAGTTCCTTAACTACTAGGAAACTATCCACAACCAACCACATCGATCGTTCGTAAAACATATCCATGTCATCCACAAATCAAGTTAGGAAAACACAAGCAACACAACCAAGCCCTTCTTATAAACCAACCAACCCATTGATTATTAAACCCGTTCCATTACCATGACCCACCATTCATTAACTCTTCCACTTTTATTTAATATTCACAACCCATAGCCCGTTCACATTTAAACCCAGCCCTGCAGCCCCGCTGCCAACCACCATAAGCACAACCACATCGAACCCGCACATCATCATCCCTTTAATACCATTTATCGCAGCCCTGCTTCCCATCAGCATCACAATGTTCACACCAACCCACAACCAAGTCAACCGCAGCCCCGCTGCTCACCATATCCACAACAACCCACAAAAACACCCCCATCACATGCCACGTAACCAAGCCAACATCCACATGTTCATTATTCCATTTTGTTTAACTGGGGTGATCACACAAGGGTTCCAGATTTTAAACAGCCAAATTTACATGATTAACCAATTTCCACATTCCACAAAGTTTCCATCCATAAGAAAATCCAGAAGGAGTGGGAAGAAGCTCATTCAATTCACAACATAATATCACAGGATATAAAGTAACAGCAATCACAACTTCCCATCCCCATTATATAAGCAAGTTATTATCTTCATTAAACTGGTTCAAAAGTGTTTCACGTAAACAAGAGAACACCCACCCCGCATGATTCACAAATTAGAGAGACGAAGGTAAAATCCCTACTTCAACAGGTTCCGATCGCAACGCTCCCTCGGATCAACCTTAGAAGACGTCTGTTGGCATCCGTCACTTCTTTCGGGTCCCGGAAAAACCTCCTCAGGTGGAAGTCAGAAAGAAAAAGGCCAAAGGAAAGTCAACAGATCCAAGCTCCGAAGTTCCGCCTTGTAACTCCCCGACCCTAGCTACACAGAGTCGGTGCATTACTTCGTAACATTGGCATGATCACAAAAGATCAAGTCTCGAAAGACCGATTAGTTTAGTAGCCTTGGAAACACTAGATACATTCATAAGTCTTACATTACATCATAAAGTGAAAAACTAATAACAAAGTCTTCATAGTCCACACTCATATCCTCTTCTGACTATCCCTGCAGGTCATTCATAAAATACTTCTTCACATCCTGAAAAATATTAAAACATTGAAAGGGGTGAGCTCGGATGCTTAGTAAGGATAACAATATAGCGGAAGCTTTCATCAATAAACATAAACATTTAAGGCAATGTATAACTAAAACAAAATCCTTTTAAACTTTAACATCAACATAATATGGCAAAAGTAAAATGAGATAATGCCATTTACTTCTTCACATGGATATTCTACTAGTCGAATAATCACATGCAATATCAATAACCACTTTCATAATGATGGAATTCATAATGCCAGGCTATCATAACCACGTAGCCAAGGCCTCGTGCCAAGACCACAAATAAGATTTTGTCAAGGCCTCGTGCCAAGACACTATTTTGTCTCATGAGACCTACCGATGCATCAAGGAGCTATAGCGGGCTCCACCCGTCACTTACTAAGTTCAATGCATTCCTCATATGAATGGGTTTAAACATATCATAAACCATAACATAATCGTATCACATAAAACATGCATAAAGGAAACATAACATTTCCACATTTCAATCACAAGATTTCAATACACATTGATATAATAAAAACGCTTTCAAAACCATTTTCAATACAAAAATAAAAGAAAGTTAAAACTTTGTATTTATTTTTCATTAAAAAAAAGTGATGGCTTGTAGAGGAAGCCGAAACTCAAATAATGGTCATGACAGCGGAGAAGTCATTGTCGCCGCATATGTACGGAAAGAAAAACATTCCCTTTTTTCGTTTAGTAAAACGCTTCGTATAAAAAGATTCCTTTTGAATAAACGTAAAATTCAAAGGGGTTTATACACCGTATAAAAGAAAGTTGTGTATAAAACCAAATATTCCTCAATGAACGGAGATTGAGACGAAGTCCTTAAAAAGATAATTTTTAAAATAAAATAGATCTATTATGTGTATTCACTATAGGTACACATAAAGAAAGTAAAAATACAAAATAATACATAATAATATCATGACATAATCTGAAAGTAGGAGATTAACCCAAAGAATGGAAGTTGGGTTAAGAAATTCCCTTACCTCATGTCCGACTTGACTCAACCGTTCTTTAAACTCCTGAATAATAAACTAGAGTTAATATCTACCTTATTAAGAACCATTTTCAATTTCATTATCCTTTTTATATCACTTATTATGTAATTAATTAAGTTAATAACGGTCGTTTTGTCGATCTTTGGTACTTGAGTCAACAATAAACTTCTTATAATTACAAGTTGTTCATGTGGTGAAATATCCATTATATCCAGAATTATATTAATGATGCAGATATCATATATATCATATATATCCAGTATATACATTCATTCATAATATTACGTAACATTTAGAGGTAAGAAATGAAATGCACCGTTCATGGAGACGGTAAGCCGTACGTACGCATGAACGCTACTTTCATTTCTATTTCATATTTAATGGAATGAAATCATAATGATATAAATGTATAATATAATTCCAGTATAATATATCATATAATAACATTTACTCCATCCTTTATACATCCTATATATGATATTAACGATTCAAATCACTTTGAGGGGCGGTAGTCCGCACTTCCTAAAATGAAAATATCGCGTTTACCCATAATGGAAACCATAAAGGTATGCCATAAATGAAAAATACAAAATCATAAGGAAAATAAAAACATAATATATATCATATATAAAAATAGTGTCATCATAATGGCCACCATTAGGGGTGTTATATGAGTGTTTGAACAATCATCGTTTCGTGAGGCAAAAATTCGCCATCCACAGAAACAGTATGTTCTTTAACCATTAGATGTAGGTGTGTGTAATTGTAGCTCTAATCCTTCTTATAACAACATACTAGTATATTTAGGATACTGATGTTGTTACAAAAGAAATGAATAAAAAGTGTTTAGGGGGTTGGAGAAGAAAAATAAAACAAAACAACATTAGAGAAGACATTACCTTAAAATCGGGTAACTCTTTTTGATTTGAGCCAAAGGCTTCCTTGGGAAGGGTTATGCCCAAAGTGAGGCTTCTAGGAGTAAGAGGGGAAAGTTGGGAGAGTATTTGGTCAGAGTTTGGCCGAGCCAAATGGCTTGAAAGTGTGAATGAGGTGGTAGAGGTGGGGGCCTTTTATAAGAGGAGAGGAGGGGCACTCTTGGAAAGTATGGAAATTTTACATTATTATACAATGATTTTCGGATTCTAAAGGTCCCACACTTATATAATTCGAGGCTAAGGTGATAAGGGTTCGAAATCTACCCATACAATAGTCTTTGGACAAGTGTAAGCCTTGGATTGTACATTATCTTTTCATTTTATTAAAATCGTTAAATAATGAGGTCATCGCTGCATCATAATGATGTCATAAATAGTTTAATTTATTTAATGTCTAAAAATTATAAAAAAAATACTATGATGTAGGAAATCTTTTTATCTTTCCAATGATTATTTATAGTAAAAAATATGACTTGTATAACCCCATGTAAAAATTGTTTTAGTAAAACATTTCATGTTTGTGTCATTTTTTACTTTAACATTAAATAAAAGGTATTTATGTCATTTTCCAACTAAAGTGGCTCCATGGGGTCCCCAAGTTGACCCATGGATTTTCTTGGTTGGCCATGGAACATCCAATGAGGGTAGGACATGTTTCAAGCTCATCTCATATTATTAAAAACATTATTTTTACCTTAAACTACACTAATTACCTCTAATCGCGATTAATTAAACTTAAAAGTTACTATTCACCAAAAAATTATTTTAATCCCATTAAACCACATTTTACATCCTAATGACAACCATGTATGTCGGATTTTTGAAATTCAAAACACAGAAGTGGTAATATTTCATTTAAATGAAAAATCAGTTATTTAACTACCACTTAGTGGTTTCACTATTCATCAAAAATTGAAGTTTTTCAGAACAATGCCAAAATTTCACCCGAAGCTATAATTGATATTCCAAATTCAAAAATGATGTCTATTTTACAAAATTCCAAACATATAAGTTTCATTAATTAATTTTATAATTAATTCCCGCTGTCACAACAAATAGCGTGTTTTTAAGAAACAATATATATCAAAAGATTGACAATTGTTTATGTCCAATTTCAAAGTGAAATTAATTCTAATGACCACCATTGGATAAAATGGTAAAAATATATACTAATTATACTCTAAAACCACTCAATAGTATAATTTATCACTATAAATTATTTTGATTAAAAAAGTTTTTTTTAAGTATTTTTCACTATTCATAAAAAATGGAAGTTCTCAGAAAATTACAAAAAATTTAACTTAGGATAATTTCGATATTACGAATACAAAAATGAAGTCTATTTTGAAATATAAAATTTCTATAATTTTAAAAAGTGGGTATTACTATTCATAACGACTACTTTGATTAGTTGCGGTGTGTTAGAACTCAAAGTTGCGTACAATGCAAGCTATTGCATTATTGAATGAGAAGTGAATCATGGAAGCTCGGGGTGTTACATTCTCCCCTCCTTCAATAAATTGCGTCCTCGCAATTTGAAATTTTTCTTTGAAAATAAAAGGTTGAAAAGAGAAAATACCTTTGTGGAAATCCCACATCGGAAATAAGATTAATAAAATTTAGCCTTAATAAGAGGGAAAGGGAAATGAAAAAGTCACCACCCAATTATGATCTCGATTAGGAGAACATTGGTGGCAATTAGAGACATATAATTGGAGGAAAAACATAAATATTTGTAGGGAGTGATTGAGGTCATCAATCACAATCAACTGTCAAATTGAGGGCCTCAAAGCCTTCAATCTATGTTGATTTAAAATATCATCAGTTCAACAAGACATAAGGTATTAGGATAACACATTTTTTTGTTTTAATATCCCTTTACTAAAGTTTAAGAACTAATTTATTCATTGAATAAGAGATAGGTATATATATATATTTATTCTTGACAATTAGAGTTTCAACCTTCAACTCATCTTTCACTCAAAAAGATAATAGAACTCAAAAATATTATACTTATCCTAATTGTATAAGGTTCCAAATGTTAACACATACCATTTATATTAGTAAAATTATTTTGTAATAACCAGGGACTTCCTGTAGGCTAGTGGTAGGAAATAAAGGCATGTCGCACTATGGTTGTGGGTTCGATTCCTGCATCTTTGTCCGACGCGACGGGTTATGCCCCACCCTGCAGGTTGTCCTTTTCCTAAAACTATAGTATTATAATATTACAAAAATAATCTTCATAAATTTTTTAACCTTAAACAATAATATCCAAAGATCAACTTAATCCACTCTAACCTTTATAGTTATCCAAAATACCTCTGTCCAGACTTTCTCTAAAAGGTCTCTTAATTCCAAAATCAATTTATCAGATTACCCAAACAAAGTAAAGTTTCTCTTATTGTCACATACTAAAAATATAATTACCTTCATCATATTAAAACCTTACTAAAATCAACAAGTACTGCAGTACAATCCTTATATATATATCACATTATTCTAATAACCAGAATATAATCCATGAGTCCAAAAGCACCAATACATTAGTTATTCTGCTTCAACTGTAGTAACAGCATAAGATTGTCCTTGATCCCTTGGCCTTTTCTGAGGTAAGTTTCCCTGACGCTTAGGACATTCATTTGCATAATGCCCCATTTCCCTACAATTGTAGCATTCAACATTGATAGCCTCTTTCTTTCCCTTGCAATCACGCGCCTGATGACCTTTTTCCCCACATTTATAACAAACTACCATTCCTTTTAGGCAAGTACCAGGGTGATTCTTCCTACAATTATCACATAATGGAAAATCCTTCTTTCCCTTTTTCCATTTATCTATCTCTTGTTCCACCGTTCTCTTCTTCTCTTGCTTTACTTTTTTGTCATAAGACTTAGAGAATTCCTTTTCTGTCTTGATAGAACACGAGACAATATCTTCGTATGACGAGAAGGTTTGTGAGACTAATGCTCGATGGAGAAATGGTTTTAACCCATCAAAGAAATGATCAATCTTACTTCTTGGGTTACGTATATAATCTGCAGCATGCCTCACTAACCTTGTAAAGTTGGCCTCATACTTTGCGACATTCTCATCCTCCTTTTTTCTCAGACTCAAAAATTGTCTTTCCATATCTGCTCGATGGTCACGAGGATAGTATTTTTCTAGGAAAAGCTCTTTGAACTCCCTCCATTCCATATTCGATACGTCATCATCTTCCTTTGTGTTTTGAATCAGCGACCACCCCTGATCGGCATCTCCAGTGAGGTGGTAAACTGCCATGAAAACCTTCTCCCTTTCGCTACTCCCCAAGTCATGGAATATTTTCTCTAAGGAGTTTATCCATTGCTCAGCTACTAATGGATTTATACCCCCATTAAATGTTGGCGGTTGTTGCCTCATGAAGCGGTCTAACATTGATCCTCCACGTTGTGGATCAGGGTGATACATACGAGTAAGGTTATTATTCATAACTTGAGTGAGTTTTCCCAGTATGGTAATAAGTTGATCAGCACCAGTTGTATCTCCAGATCCACAATAATTATCTTGAGCAGGAGGGCAATCCCTACACGGAGTGCGTGCATTGATACAGTTTCCATTCCTTCCACTAGGCGCCATTTCTATACAATGGCATAAACTAGATTAGTTTATGAATCAAAATACATAATTCCATACTTATAAAATACTTAACATAAATTGAACTATTTATGGATATAATCCAGAATCATAAAAAGGTTTTCTTTGAGGAAGTATATACTCATAACCGTTCATAGTGGTTTGTAAAGAAAACGAGAATTATCCTAAGCATATCCCCCGGGAGTGTCGTAACCAAGAGTGCAGCAAGGCCCTTTGTCGTGCACCAGTTCCTATTCAAGTCTAGCTCAAAGCGGTGTTTTCGGGTTTTACCCCTAGGTACATCTGTGCCAAATCCACCTCTACCTGCTCGTATCCAGACAAGGATGTATTGCTCGGAAAACTCACAAAATCTCTACAATAAAAAAATTCTAGGAAGTTCTTCTATACTAATCCTCAAAGTCTATCTTTGGGCTATGTGCTCTAATCAGAGTTTATCTAAATCTAGCTTCCAAGGTTAGTACTAAACTGCCTCTGATACCAACTGTAACGCCCCGACCCCAGCTACCCAGAGTCGGTGCATTACTTCGTAACATTGGCATGATCACAAAAGATCAAGTCTCGAAAGACCGATTAGTTTAGTAGCATTGGAAACACTAGATACATTCATAAGTCTTACATTACATCATAAAGTGAAAAACTAATAACAAAGTCTTCATAGTCCACACTCATATCCTCTTATGACTATCCCTGAAGGTCATTCATAAAATACTTCTTCACATCCTGGAAAATATTAAAACATTGAAAGGGGTGAGCTCAGATGCTCAGTAAGGATAACAATATAGCGGAAGCTTTCATCAATAAACATAAACATTTAAGGCAATGTATAACTAAAACAAAAGCCTTTTAAACTTGAACATCAACATAATATGGCAAAAGTAAAATGAGATAATGCCATTTACTTCTTCACATGGATATTCTACTGGTCGAATAATCACATGCAATATCAATAACCACTTTCATAATGATGGAATGCATAATGCCAGACTATCATAACCACGCAGCCAAGGCCTCGTGCCAAGACCACAAATAAGATTTTGTCAAGGCCTCGTGCCAAGACACTAGTTTGTCTCATGAGACCTACCGATGCATCGAGGAGCTATAGCGGGCTCCACCCGTCACTTACTAAGTCCAATGCATTCCTCATATGAATGGGTTTAAACATATCATAAACCATAACATAATCATATCACATAAAACATGCATAAAGGAAACATAACATTTCCACATTTCAATCACAAGATTTCAATACAACACATTGATATAATAAAAATGCTTTCAAAACCATTTTCAATACCAAAATAAAAGAAAGTTAAAACTTTGTATTTATTTTTCATTAAAAAAAAGTGATGGCTTGTAGAGGAATCCGAAACTCAAATAATGGTCATGGCGGTGGAGAAGTCATTGTCGTCGTATATGTACGGAAAGAAAAACATTCCCTTTTTGTCGTTTAGTAAAACGCTTCGTATAAAAATATTCCTTTTGAATAAACGTAAAAGTCAAAGGGGTTTATACACCGTATAAAAGAAAGTTGTGTATAAAACCAAATATGCCTCAATGAAAGGAGATTGAGACGAAGTCCTTAAAAAGATCATTTTTAAAATAAAATAGATCTATTATGTGTATTCACTATAGGTACACATAAAGAAAGTAAAAATACAAAATAATACATAATAATATCATGACATAATCTGAAAGTAGGAGATTAACCCAAAGAATGGAAGTTGGGTTAAGAAATTCCATTACCTCATGTCCGACTTGACTCAACCGTTCTTTAACCTCCTGAATAATAAACTAGAGTTAATATCTACCTTATTAAGAACCATGTTCAATTTCATTATCCTTTTTATATCACTTATTATGTAATTAATTAAGTTAATAACGGTCGTTTTGTCGATCTTTGGTACTTGAGTCAACAATAAACTTCTTATAATTACAAGTTGTTCATGTGGTGAAATATCCATTATATCCAGAATTATATTCATGATGTAGATATCATATATATCATATATATCCAGTATATACATTCATTCATAATATTACGTAACATTTAGAGGTAAGAAATGAAATGCACCGTTCATGGAGACGGTAAGCCGTACGTACGCATGAACGCTACTTTCATTTCTATTTCGTATTTAATGGAATGAAATCATAATGATATAAATGTATAATATAATTCCAGTATAATATATCATATAATACCATTTACTCCATCCTTTATACATCCCACATATGGTATTAACGATTCAAATCACTTTGAGGGGGCGGTAGTCCGCACTTCCTAAAATGAAAATATCGCGTTTACCCATAATGGAAACCATAAAGGTATGAAATAAATGAAAAATACAAAATCATAAGGAAAACAAAAACATAATATATATCATATATAAAAATAGTGTCATCATAATGGCCACCATTAGGGGTGTTATATGAGTGTTTGAACAATCATCGTTTCGTGAGGCAAAAATTCGCCATCCACAGAAATAGTATGTTATTTAACCATTAGATGTAGGTGTGTGTAAGTGTAGCTCTAATAATTATTATAACAACATCCTAGTATATTGAGGATACTGGTGTTGTTACAAAAGAAATGAATAAAAAGTGTTTAGGGGGTTGGAGAAGAAAAATAAAACAAAACAACATTAGAGAAGACATTACCTTAAAATCGGGTAACTCTTTTTGATTTGAGCCAAAGGCTTCCTTGGGAAGAGTTCTTCCCAAAGTGAGGCTTCTAGGAGTAAGAGGGGGAAGTTGGGAGAGTATTTGGTCAGATTTTGGCCGATCCAAATGGCTTGAAAGTGTGAATGATGTGGTAGAGGTGGGGGCCTTTTATAAGAGGAGAGGAGGGGCACTTTTGGAAAGTAAGGAAATTTTACATTATTATACAATGCTTTTCAGATTCTAAAGGTCCCACACTTATATAATTCAAGGCTAAGGTGATAAGAGTTCTAAATATACCCATCCAATAGTCTTTGGACAAGTGTAAGCCTTGGATTGTACATTATCTTTTCATTTTATTAAAATCGTTAAATAATGAGGTCATCGCTGCATCATAATGATGTCATATATAATTTAATTTATTTAATGTATAAAAATTATAAAAAAATACTATGATGTAGGAAATATTTTTAGCTTTCCAATGACTATTTATAGTAAAAAATATGACTTGTATAACCCCATGTAAAAATTGTTTTAGTAAAACATTTCATGTTTGTGTCATTTTTTACTTTAACATTAAATAAAAGGTATTTATGTCATTTTCCAACTAAAGTGGCTCCATGGGGTCCCCAAGTTGACCCATGGATTGTCTTGGTCGGCCATGGCACATCAAATGAGGGTAGGACATGTGTCAAGCTCATCTCATATTATTAAAACATTATTTTTACCTTAAACTACACTAATTACCTCTAATTGCGATTAATTAAACTTAAAAGTTACTATTCACCAAAAAATTATTTTAATACCATTAAACCAAATTTTACATCCTAATGACAACCATGTATGTCGGATTTTTGAAATTCAAAACACAGAAGTGGTAATATTTCATTTAAACGAAAAATCAGTTATTTAACTACCACTTAGTGGTTTCACTATTCATCAAAAATTGAAGTTTTTCAGAACAATGCCAAAATTTCACCCTAAGATATAATTGATATTCCGAATTCAAAAATGATGCCTATTTTACAAAATTACAAACATATAAGTTGTATTAATTAATTTTATAATTAATTCCCGCTGTCACAACAAATAGCGTGTTTTTAAGAAACAATATATATCAAAAGATTGACAATTGTTTATGTCCAATTTCAAAGTGAAATTAATTCTAATGACCACCATTGGATAAAACGGTAAAAATATATACTAATTATACTCTAAAACCACTCAATAGTATAATTTATCACTATAAATTATTTTGATTAAAAAAGTTGTTTTTTAAGTATTTTTCACTATTCATAAAAAATGGAAGTTCTCAGAAAATTACAAAAAATTTAACTTAGGATAATTTCGATATTATGAATACAAAAATGAAGTCCATTTTGAAATATAACATTTCTATAATTTTAAAAAGTGGGTATTACTATTCATAACGGCTACTTTGATTAGTTGCGGTGTGTTAGAACTCGAAGTTGCATACAATGCAAGCTATTGCATTATTGAATGAGAAGCGTATCATGGAAGCTAGGGGTGTTACACGCCTCATCGTTACGATCCCGTGGCCACTGACGGATCGTAAATCGGAGCTCGGACGAAGAAGTTATGGAAGAAAGAGCCTTCGATTCTCTTGGGAGAGCTCTGCTCAGAGGAGAGGGGAGGAGAGGTGTGAGTTGAAAGGAGGAGGGGACCTCTCCTTTTATAGGCGTGAAAAGAAAAAGTACACGTCATGTACTTTATGGTACACGGCGTGTACTCGGTTCTTTCACACGGTCTCCATGCAGCTTCCAACACGGCTTCGCGGCCGTTGACTGGTCAACACACGGTTTGAGGGTAACGCATACGCGGGGAAATACTACACTGCGTGTAGTCTAGACACACGGTGTGTACTCATTTATTGCACATGTCAAGGACACGGCTCCAACACGGTACACGACCGTCGACTGGTAACGCGTACGCGGGGAAGGACTGCACGGCGTGTAGTCTGGACACACGGCGTATACTCATTATTCCACACAGCAAGGATACAGCTTGCAACACGGGGTATACCCGAAAAGGGGGTACACAGCGTGTAATCAAAATACACGGCGTGTAGTTTCAAAATTATGGAAAGTGTGGGAAAAGTCCATTTTACCCTCCATAACACTTCTTGACCTTCTTTTTGACAAAGGAATGGGCCGGAGAGGTCCGGGCCATTACATCAGATACCTCTTAAAACATTCTCATCCCTGAGAATTCAAAAACCAACCCAGAGGAACCCAAAAAGATACCTCTTAGGGTTCTCATTATAATAGGAACCCAACCAACAACCCTAATCATATGTGTTAGGAATTCCTTCTCCTATGTCGAGATATTATCTGCTTTAGGCGGTACTGACTCACTGCACAGGTTTAATCGCATCCTCATTAATGTGTCTCGATTAAGAATTGGGTCTTCCCACTTTCATATATTAGGATTTTTTTCAACTCAAACTACCCCCAACACCACACAACCAACGCACTGCCCAAACATGTGGTTTTGGGAAAATTCCTTCTCCTATGTCGAGATATTATCCGATTTAGGTGGCACTGACTCGCCCGCACGAGTTCGATCGCATCCACATTAATGCGTCTCGATTAAGGGTAAGGTTTTCCCCTTTTCCACACATCCGTACATGTTACACATTACCAGGGAACAAGGAAACAAAAGGTCCCACAACTGACAAGCCAAGAATTCCATATAACAAGGGTACATAGTACAACATCAACACAAGATCAGAAGAACAAGGGAAAAACACAAGTCAAAACAACTCCGGGTACTGAGCGTGCATCTGGGTCTCCCACTTCCAAGTGCTCTCCTCGAGGCCACCATGCCTCAACAACACATGAACCAATGGATTGGTTCGTCCACGGAGCACCTTCTCTTTATGATCTTCGATTCTGACTGGTCGTTCCTCGAAGGTCGCGTCGTCTCCCATGTCTAACTCTCCCCAGTTGATAACGTGGGAGTTGGCATGTAAGTACTGAAGAAGCTGGGAGATGTGGAAGACATCATGAACTTTCTCCAACTGAGGTGCCAGGGCTAGCTGATAAGCCACCTCGCCAACTCGCCTCAACACCTCAAAAGGTCCGATGAACCTAGGTGAGAGCTTGCTCCCCTTCCCAAACCTCCGCTGCCCCCGTCGAGGGGAAACCTTCAAGAACACATGATCTCCCACCTCGAACTCTAAGGGCCTCCTCCGACGATCAGCATAAGACTTTTGTCGGTCCTGAGCCACTTTCATCCTCTCACCTACAAGCTGGACTTTCTCTGTGGTGCTTTGCACTACCTCTGGCCCAAGAGCACCTGTCTCACCAAACTCTGCCCATCAAATGGGTGAACGACATGGCCTTCCATACAAAGCCTCAAATGGTGCCATGCCAATAGTAGAGTGGAAGTTGTTGTTGTAGGAAAACTCTACTAAAGGCAAGTGTCGTACCCATGATCCTCCAAAATCCAGAACGCATGCTCGCAGCATGTCCTCCAACGTATGGATATTCTGCTCCGTCTGACCATCGGTCTGGGGGTGGAAAGCAGTGCTAAGGTGTAGCTGGGTGCCAAAAGAATGTTGTAACCCCCTCCAGAATCGTGAGGTAAACCGAGTATCCTGATCTGAGTCGATAGTCCTCGGAACTCCATGCAAACACACCACCTCGTCTACGTACCTCTGTGCTAAGGTACTCACCGGGACCGACTCATTGATTGCTAAGAAGTGAGCTGATTTCGTCAGTCGATACACCACCACCCAGATAGCATCATAACCACCCTGAGCTCTGGGTAGTCCTGTGAAGAAGTCCATTGAGATGTCATCCCACTTCCACTCAGGGACATCTAAAGAATGCAACAAACCATTGGGAACACAGTGTTCAGCCTTCACTTGCTGACACACTGGGAATTTATCCACAAACTCCGCCACTGCCCGTTTCACTCCCGGCCACCAAAACTGTTCCCTCAGGCCTCGGTACATTTTTCAAACTCGTGGATGTACTGCCAAGGCTGAGCTATGGAACTCACAGAGAACTCCCTCATGCATCGCCTCCGGAACAAACAACCTTCCATGGAAAAGCATCTGATGTCGGCTGTCCTCTGACCATCCCTCTGGAGCGTTCCCTTGATCGACACGATCCTGCATCACTTCCACCTCAGAGTCCCCCCACTGAGACTCTTCCACCTGCTGCAACATAGAGGACTGCACCTTCATCTGAAAAAAACAGCCTCTAACACCTTCTACCCTGGCATCCAAGTGCAAGGCAGCCAACTCTCCCATCGCCTTCCAAGCATCAATGGATTCTCGAACTACTTCCTGATGCGACTTACTGCTCAGGGCATCAGCCACAACGTTGCCCTTACCTTCAGTGTAAGAGATCTCAAAGTCATAGTCTTGGAGAAACTCGACCCATCTCTGATGCCGTAAGTTCAGGTCACGCTGGGAGAAGATATAACACAGGCTCTTGTGATCTGAGAAGACCACAAAGTGCTCCCCAAAGAGGTAATGTCGCCACAACTTCAGTGCGAACACTACTGCTTCTAGCTCCAGATCATGGGTGGCATAGTTATGCTCGTGAGGGTGCAACTGCCTAGAACCATAACAGATCACACCCTTCTTCTGCATCAGCACGCACCCCAGACCAAGGTCAGAAGCATCACAAAACACCTCATACAACAACCCTTCCTCTGGCAACCTGAGTACGGGAGCACTGACCAATTTCTCCTTCAGGTATTCAAAAGCTTTCTGGCACTGCTCGATCCATAGGAAGACCTGGTTCTTCCTAGTCAAAGCTGTCAATGGAGCAAAAACTCAATAGAAGTCCGAAACGAACCTCCGATAGTAACCTGCTAACCCCAGAAAACTATGAAATTCTGCTATGCTCTTGGGTGCTTCCCAAGAAACAACTGAATCCACCTTCGACGGGTCTACCGATACTCCATGCTGAGACACCACGTGCCCAAGGAAGTGTACTTATCACGTCAAGAACTTACACTTCGACAATTTCCCGTAAAGCTGGTGGTGTCGAAGGACTTCCAAGACTTCCCTGAGATGCTCAACGTGCTCCTCCTCTGACCTTGAGCAGATCAGGATGTTGTCGATAAACACAACGACGAACCGGTCCAGAAACTCTCGGAAGACAAAGTTCATAAGTACCATGAACACAGCCAGTGCATTCGTAACTCCAAACGGCATCACTACAAACTCGAAGTGCCCATACCTGCACCTGAAAGCCATCTTCAAGATGTCATTGTCCTTCACCCTCAACTGATGATATCCAGATCGTAGATCAATCTTGGAAAACCAACTTGCTCTCCTCAGTTGGTCGAAGAGATCGTCTATCCTTGGAAGGGGGTAGCGGTTCTTGACCGTTACCTGGTTCAACCTTCGGTAGTCTATGCATAGCCTGAGACCACCATCTTCCTTCTTCACGAACAAAACTGGAGCACCCCATGGTGACACGCTGGGTCAAACAAAACCCCTCTCCGTCAGATCGTCAATCTGAATCCGCAACTCCCGCAACTCCGAAGGTGCCATCCGATAAGGGGCCATCAAAATCGGACGGGCACCAGGCTGTAAGTCTATCCCGAACTCAACGTCACGTTGGGGGGATAGAGTCACAACCACCTTAGGAAAAACATCGAGGAACTACCCAACAACTTCCGGGACATCCATCATCTCTGTATCAGCGGAACCACTGATAACCCGCCTAACAAGGAAAGGAGAGGCTTCACATGCCGGCTTCCCGCCTGATAACTCCTCTCGCCGAAAAAAGATACGTGCTGCCCATCCATGTCGGAGAACACGACTCTTCTACGGAAACAGTCGATAACGGCACTAATAGAAAACAACCAGTCGATGCCTAGGATGACATCGTATGGCTGCATCTGTAACAGAAAAAGGTCCCCACTAGATCGATGTGGTCCCAACGTCAGCCCACATCCCCGGCAAACACAAGATACGCTGGTCTGGCCCCCAACTGGTGTACTCAGTACCAGTGGTACGGAAAGTCTCTCTACGTCTAATCACAAAGCATGGGCTAGACCAGGTGCAACGAAGGAGTGTGAAGCTCCTGAATCGAACAAAGCAGAAACAAGAGTGCTGAACAAACAAATCGTACCTCGCACCACCTCTGGTCCTGCCGGAACTGCCAACTCTACTGCGTGCAACTGTCCACGCCCAGCTCCTCTGCCTCTCTGATGTCGTCCACCTCCCCGACCACACCCTGTTTGAGGTCCCTGAGGAGCACCCTGAGGTCGGCCTCCTCCTGCAAAGTCTTCCCTCGGAGGAGCATGGTCCTATTGCTGCTGGAAGGGCCTCACTGGCAACTGGTGCTGCTGAGGTGGGCACTAAACCTGCCCACCTCCACCGTACTGAGCTCGGGTCGGGTACCGACTCTGAACGTGCCCAAAACCTCCACAAGAAAAACACCTCAGTCCTGGGCTCGTGAAAAAGGGACGAGGACCCGAAGATCTGAACTGTTGGGGCCTGCTTCCCACTGGCCTGAACCTAGAAGGTCCCATCGCAGGAGACCTGCTGCTGACTGCTTTCCCCTTCGATGAGCCTGGTTGGTTCCCCTCATGGGGTGCACCTCCCAGTGAGTGCATCCTCTCTACAACCTCTTCCTTCTTCTGTACTGCCAAGTACGTCGGAAGGGTGAAGGGGGTGACAACATACTGGAGCTAAGGACGAAGCGCCTCCTCCAAACGTCTCGCCCGAGACTCCTCATCCGGAAAGAGATCCAGAGAAAAGCGCAGGAGATCTTTGAACTTGATCCCCAGCTCTCGTACCATCATACTCCCCTACTGAAGGGAGAGTAACTCCTGCCGCTTCTCCGTCTTGATCATAAAAGAAAGTAATTCCTCTCGTAATTCCTTCTCAAAATCAGCCCATGGAACCTCTTCCTCTATCCTCTCTCCGAGGTAGAGCGTCCACCACTGTCGCGCCACACCTCTCAGCTGACTGATTGCTAGGGGAACCCAGTACTCCCTCGGAGTACGGATCAAGGTAAAAGTGATCCCTAGCTCCTCAAGCCACCCCTCTGTCTCCGTATCTGAAGTACTACCCTCGTACTTCTTGAGGGTCTATCGTTGGAAAGAACAGAGAGTATTCTTCCACTGGCAATCTTTCTCCTCTCGGTCAATCCTCAACTGATCGACCGCCTGAATCTGCTGGGCCTCGGCAGCCACCCGGGGACGACGTCTAGGTGCCATAGCTGTACGGTAAACAAGGATTTCCTAAGCCCAAGTAGTAAGGAAAAACTCAAGGTTTCATTTTATCATTTTATTTTAATTTCTTTCCCAGAACACCCAAATCAAGTAAAACACAATCATGATGATGCATGTACCTTACCTAGGGTCTCTACCCTGCAATCAATGTAGTCTCACTTGGTCTTTCGGTAGGCTCAGAGTCCTTGCATCGGATCACGGGGGGCCCTAAAATCCCATGTCCTAGCCGGTCTTTCCTGGCCTATGTCACGCACCAAGATTGACTAACACTATTTCCCTACCATCTCATGCAATACTCATTGTGCCTAACTCCAGACTCCATCCTATATCTCAACCATCAGCCTCTGATACCATTATATCATGACCCCCTCCCACCAAAGATTCCCCTCCCGAGCTGGCAATGGTGAAAGGGAGATAATGACCCCCGAGTCCCGCCTCTAGTAGGCCCTGAGGTGGCGACTAGCACCAAGGGTATGAGTTTTCACAAATATGGGAGGCATTACCCTTTTTTATTATTTAGGATCGAAAAATAGGACAAGTCAACCACCAAAGAGGAAAAGAACAAGTGTATATAAATAAACCCAAACCAATCCCACATGCATGTTTAAACAATTTCATAACAAGGTACAAGTACAAGAAAGCTCAAAGTACAATACCAAAATAAAACAAAGGTACAACAACAGCAACAACTCCAACTGTCCGACTAGTAGGGTCCCGCACGGCCCTAGTAGTCCTCCTAGTAACCTGAAAGTAAACGTAGGGTGATCATAAAAGTATACTCAGTAGGGAAACCTAAATATCTCGTTCACAAGTGAGGAGACATCCTAATGTCCCGTGAGAACAACAGAAGAAACCTAGCAAGGAATTATATCCACCCAACCTCACCAGCCACACTCAACAAAACACAATCACAAGTAGTATATAAGAACAAGAGTATTGGGTACCCCGCACCATTTCCCTTTAGTTAGCTACTCTTCCTAACGACGAACATCCTGACGCTGCCACACTCTCCCCGCCCACACACACCTGGGCCTCACAACCACGTATCTCGCCCGCACACACCTGGGTCTCACAACCAAGTATCCCGCCTACACACACCTGGGCCTCACAACCACGTATCCTGCCCGCACACACCTGGGCCTCACAACCACGTATCCCGACTGCACAAACTTGGGCCTCACAACCACGTATCCCACCCGCACACACCTTGGCCTCATCCCGAAGATTCTTGGGAAACAGTAAAACCTACCCAAAGAGTCTTGGGCTAGAACCACCCCAATCAAAACCTACCCGAAGAGTCTTAGGTGTAAGGTCGCATCAAGACATCACAGCCTAGGGGAGAAGGAGCAGGAAGGAGCTAGTAACTAAGGGAAAAACACCCTCTCCCATAAAATGGGAGTGTTCGGCATTAAGTGCTCAACATGGGTGGGGTGTGATAAAACAAAAAAGATACAGATATATATATATACCAAACACACATCCCAACCTATGGCTTCTAAATAGAGAAACTGAGCGCATTCCTCGACACTTCTACCACGAAGCATGCATATAACAAAAACCCCCACCCCATTTAGGTTTTCACGTTTCAGCAGAATTAGTTTATTAGTTCCTTAACTACTGGGAAACTATCCACAACCAACCACATCGATCGTTCGTAAAACATATCCATGTCATCCACAAATCAAGTTAGGAAAACATAAGAAACACAACCAAGCCCTTCTTATAAACCAACCAACCCATTGATTATTAAACTCGTTCCATTACCATGACCCACCATTCATTAACTCTTCCACTTTTATTTAATATTCACAACCCATAGCCCGTTCACATTTAAACCCAGCCCTGCAGCCCCACTGCCAACCACCATAACCACAACCACACCGAACCCGCACATCATCATCCCTTTAATACCATTTATTGCAGCCCCGCTGCCCATCACCATCACAACGTTCACACCAACTGACAACCTTGTCAACCGCAGCCCCGCTGCTCACCCTATCTACAACAACCCACAAAAACACCCCCATCACATGCCACGTAACCAAGACAACATCCACATGTTCATTATTACATTTTGTTTAACCGGGGTGATCACACAAGGGTTCCAGATTTTAAACAGCCAACTTTACGTGATTAACCAATTTCCACATTCCACAAAGTTTCCATCCATAATAAAATCCAGAAGGAGAGGGAAACATTTAATTGTGTAAGCAAAGGCCCCCAACGACTGTGATTTTTAGTTGGTAGAAGCTCATTCAATTCACAACATAATATCACAGGATATAAAGTAACAACAATCACAACTTCCCATCCCCGTTATATAACCCAGTTATTATCTTCATTAAACTGGTTCAAAAGTGTTTCACATAAACAAGAGAACTCCCACCCCACATGATGCAAAAATTATAGAGATGAAGGTAAAATCTCTACTTCAACAGGTTCCGATCGCAACGCTCCCCCAGATCAACCTTAGAAGACGTCCGTCGGCGTCCGTCACTTCTGTTGGGTCCTGGAAAAACCTCCTCGGGTGGAATTCGGAAAGAAAAATGCCGAAGTAAAGTCAACGGATCCAAGATCGGAAGTTCTGACTCGTCGTTACGATCCCGTGGCTGCTGACAGATCGTAAATCGTAGCTCGGACGAAGAAGTTATGGAAGAAAGAGCCTTCGAGTCTCTTGGGAGAGCTCTGCTCAGAGGAGAGGGGAGGAGAGGTGTGAGTTGAAAGGAGGAGGGGACCCCTCCTTTTATAGGCGTGAGAATAAAAAGTACACGACATGTACTTTATGGTACACGACGTGTACTCGGTTCTTTCACACAGTCTCCACGCGGCTTCCAACATGGTTCCGCGACCGTTGACTGGTCAACACACGGTTTGAGGGTAACGCATACGCGGGGAAAGACTACACGGCATGTAGTTTGGACACACGACGTGTACTCATTTATTGCACATGGTAAGGACACGGCTCCAACATGGTACACGACCGTCGACTGGTAACGCGCACGCGGGGAAGGACTACACGGCGTGTAGTCTGGACACACGACGTGTACTCATTATTCTACACAGCAAGGATACAACTTGAAACACGGGGTATACCCGAAATGGGGGTACACGGCGTGTACTCAAACTACACGGCGTGTAGTTTCAAAATTCTGGAAGTGTGGGAAAAGTCCATTTTACCCTCCAGAACACTTCTTGACCTTCTTCTTGACAATGTAATGGGCCGGAGAGGTTCGGGCCATTACATATTTCTTCTTTTATTTGATGGCAATATTTATATATTACACTTCATTGTTGATCCATTCTATAATGTTCTAATTTGAAACACTTTTTTTGTATATAATTCACTATTAGTTTCATGTTTTACATAATATTCCTACTTATATATAACATATAGTTTAAATAGGGAAACATATAATGGGATGGAAGAAATTTTTATTATTTCTAAGATATCATTTTATATTCATTACTAATATGGGTTAAATGAGATCCAACATTTAGGATGTAATGGGAATGAATGGTTAATGTCGTAATATATGATTATTTTGATAACAATTTTACATTATGAACTCAAACTTTAATTTCATGTACTATTAGATTAGTTTTATAACAGATTGATATCTACAATTTTCCATTATCTTGTACACTTTAACCAGTCATCTCTTATTACTGTCAAGACAAGTGGTGTATATGATTTTGTTATAGATTTCACCAGACATACAATAAAGAATAAAAGGGATGAGATAGGAAATCATGTAATTTCCTATTTATAATAGTTTTCACCATAATAATGTAGTGAAATCTTATCTGTATGCTTTTATCAGCCTCATAATGTTTTTATCATCCGCTCCATTTTGTATATTTTTTTTAATTAACATGTCTATTTAATTTTTAGATTATTGAATTGGCCTCTGTATATTCATCTTCCCAGTACATTTTCCTTTAAATTTCTTATATCTATATAAAATCTATGTATATTACCAATTTTCATATTTCAAAAATTAGTTTAACCCTATCTTTCTTCTTGCAGGCGTTGATAAGTTTTTTTAAACTCTTAATTTTTATCTATTTACAAAATTGGTATGGATTCTTATTTTTTATATGAATGTTTGATTTTTTCATCTCAAAAATTACATTATGCAATATGTGATACAATAATTCATAATTTATGTTTTGATAATTCAAAATCATAAGAATTCAGTGAAAAGAATTTTGCTAGTAAAGTGAATGATATCACCAGTGATAAAAGATATTCTAAAAGTGAAGAAAAAGACATTGAGATGCAATTTATGTTGAAAAGAGATTTGAAAGAATGTCATTAAAAATTATCAAAATTGGAGAAGAAAATCAGGTGGCTGAATAAAGGTTATCAATATGGAAACTAGAAGAAATCTATTATTATAGAAGAATAATTAAAGTTATTAGAGGATACTGAAGGTTTAAAGAATATGTTTGAATGATAAGAAGACTCATAACATCAAGGTGTAAGAACACCTTAACAATTTTTTATAATTTATAGAAAAAATTTCAATGTAAATTATTTATTTTATTTATTTATAAAATTGTACAAACATTTTCACAAACACTCTGTGGACTCTATTTGAAAGTGTAGAATTTATTCACCATAAGAGGACCAATTACCATGTCAGATTTCAAAAAAAGAATAAAAACTATAATTGAAATTGTTCTCATAAATGATCATGAGAGTGTACAATTCAAAATATAAAAAAATGCATACTTTTAATTTGAATCACTCTCATATATTTATATTTTCATCTGTATAAAAATGTATATTGAATCATTAACATGAAAATATAATCATCAGACATACATAAGAAGGTATAAATATCTCTAATGACTTTTCTCTTTAATCATAGAAATTAATTCCCTTAAATATGGTGTCAATGACTGTTGGGACTTATAAAATCAAAATTCTAAAAAAAACTATAATGGTCACATAAATTTACATTAACTATCACTTAGACTCTAATACATGTTCAATTATATATTTTATAAAAATTGTGGATCCAAATAGTCATTATAGACTATTTTATAATACTTCGTTGACTAAGTCTCTTCATAGTAGATTTTGACTTTAAAAATTGGTTTATAATTAACTAACTTTTCCCATATAGTAAAATTAATTTAACTAGATGGGTGACTATGATATTATTCATAGGTGACTCAACCAAACAAAACTTTATTATCAAAAACATTTCTAAGATGAGCAGGATTATAGGAAAATTAATTATTTCACCTCTTAACAAAAGAAAACTGACGAAAATAAATGATCCATAAAAAAACCTAAATCTCCATAAAAATATGACCAAAAATGAAAAAATTATCAACTACCAAAACAATATAATTCATCAAAGATTTTAAATCTTACTCAATAGGAGATCAGTTATCATAAATTACTTTATGAATAAATTACAAGAAAAAACCTAAAGAGCCACTAAAAAATATCTATCTAGTATCCATTTATAATAAAAATATCTGCATTTAATTATAAAATATTTACTAATCAGAATTAATTTATTCACTAACTTAAATTGACTTTTATTAGTTTATATATGTTCCATTTGATATATTTTGGTAAGTTTTGTTTAACCTGCACACCCCTAGTTGTAGTAGAATATGTTTCTCCTTTGATCCGCCTTCTTTTTCATTTATAATTCACAATACTTAATAATATTTGATTTAAATATCTATTAATTTCCCTATTTTGAAGTGTAATATGGAACTCTTCATGGATTACGGTGTCCATTTTTTATAGTTATTATAAAAAAATTTACTGCACGTATTATGAATAACACCTCATTACATCATAGACTATGTAACACCCCAAGCTTCTACGGTACATTTCCCTTCGAATAATGCGATAGCGTGTGTTGTACGCAACCTCGAGTTCTAACACACACCACAACTAATTAAACTAGCCGTTGTGAATAGCAATACCTACTTTTTGAAATCATATATATTCTATATTTCAAAATGGACTTCATTTTTGGATTCGGAATATCAAAATTAGCCTAGGGTGAAATTTTGGTACATTTCGGATAACTTTCATATTTTGATGAATAGTGAAAATTTCTAAATTTTAATTAAAAACAACTTTTTTAATCAAAATAATTAATAGTGATAAATTATGAATTTGAGTGGTTTTAAAGTATATTTAGAATATATTTTTACCATTCAATTTAATGTTTATCATTGGACATAATTTTACAATTAAACCAAACATAAACAAGTGTCAATCTTTTGATAGTTATTATCTCTTAAAAACACGCTTTTTGTTTTGACAGCGGGAATTAATTTTAAATTAATTTCTGCCACTTTTGTGTTTTGAATTTAGGAAAATGGATTCCATATTTGGAATCAGTATGTTCAAATTGTGTAAATAGGTAACTTTTATTTTTAGACATTCTGAATAATTACTGCGGTAAATATTTTATTTACCATGGTTAAAGGGTAAATCCGGTAAATAAGGGTTAAAAAAATAATATTATAATAATACAAAATTACCCTAAAACGTGTCCTAACCTTATTGGTGGACACATACCCGACCATGGGCATCCTTGGGTCAATTTGGGGACCCCTTGGAGCCACTTGTATGTGGTAGGGACACATTATATTAATAAAGTTAAAATAAAAATAAAAATGGCATAAGCTTACATCTTTTAGAAGAACAATTTTTACATAGGGTTATACATGTTGGATTTTCGATTATAAATATTAATTAGAAAGATAAAAAGATTTCCTACATAATGATATTTTATTTATAATTTTTAGACATTATATAATTTATTTTATTTATGACACAATGATGATGCAGTAATTACTAAAATAGTGAAAAATAAAAATAATTGATCTTATAAATACCCAAATAATTATAATATGAAACTTTTAATGAATTAAACTAATTTTATATGATAATATGATATATTAGGATTGATTTAATTGACTTTGTTCGAAGTAATCAATCTGTTAGGAGTTTCACAAAAATCAACTATTGAATAGTGTCAAAATTGACATAAAAGAGTTCTTAAAACAAATATTATATTATTAATTGATATTAAATTCCTAAAAATCTAAGGTTCGGCCAAGAGACTTATATTATGATAGGTTCCCCATTAATGGACCACTTGGGGGTCGCTTGGATGTATATAGTAAGTTTATTAACCATATTATATAAAAATACAAAGAGACATTGTAAAAGTGAAACTAATTAACTTAGAGTTAATACTTAAAGATAAGGTTAATATAAGTACCCAAACCTGTCTAAATTCTATTGGATGAGTTTTTTTCGACCTATCCCCACCTCATCCTTTGAATAGTCAACTTTGGAGCCTTTGTAAACCGAATATGAATTTATTATAAATTAATATTTCTAGCTTTTCCAAAGGTGCCCCTCACCCCTCTTATAAAAGGGCACTCCTCCTTCTCATTTTCTTCACACCTTCAAAGCCTTTTGGTTCGGCCAAACTCTGCCCAAATACTCTCCCAACATCCCTCACTACAACCTAGAGGCCTTAGTTTGATCAGAAAGCCAACCTAAGGAGCCCTTTTGATCAAATCAAAAGGAAGAACCCGAAGAAGAGGTAATGATTTCACCACCCTTTTCTAAGTTCATTTCTTCTTCCACTTCTTCTTCCTTTGTTCTTACCATTCTAAAATAATAACTCCAGTATCTCACATATACTGTGATGTTATTATAAATATGGTACAATCATATTCATTATTCTATCCACCCTTTGAATAACATGCCACCATACGTGCGTACGTACGGCTTACCGTCTCCACGTCGTGGTGTAATTGTTATTCAATATAATATTATTTGGATGGGTATAATAATGATGTGTAACTCATGTAAATAATAAATATAACATGTTAATGATTCTGTATATATGATATACTATCCATTTATATATTATTTTAATATCAAAAGAATGATATTGTCGCTCGTGCGTACGTACGGACTACCGTCTCCACGAACGCGATGAGATTCATTCTCCATCGTAACCATTAAAGCGTAATTATCATTTTATGATTTAAAAATGATGTTTAAGGACTTGATATCATTCTGGATATGAATAATATACAACCTATCCTTTACAAACATGTCTTACGTAACAAAACATATGAAAGAAAACAAGTAAGTTAACACCCGAAACAACGATAATACTAAGATATTATTATCAAATCAATATTAAAAGATCATATATGATATCATATTAATGTATATGATTCTTGTATAATTTAATAACAATTATTTCACCATTATACAGGAGGTTAACCTACCACAACCAAGGAAAAGTACAAGGTAAGGGTTATTTCACAATCTCTTCATTATCCGAGGTTGTATTATACGTAATAATCTACTGGGACCTCTTTATCATCCACATCCATGTTTCTTTGAAATGTATTTCAAAACATTTTTACTATTTACAAGAATATGGGTTAAAGTCATTTATACCCTTGTTTGACTTTTTATAAGAGGTTTATAAAGGAATCTTTCCGTCGTTTTCAAAACAAGGTCCTTTTTAACCTTTTCGACAGAATTGAGGTAAGAATGTTTTTTTTAACTTATACGGCGGGTGCGGTTATTTTACGCCGTTATAAAATCTTCAAAGCTTTCCTTACAAGCTTATAAGAATATTTTCAAAGAAAATGTTTTATTTTATATGGATCTTAAATGATTTCAAAATAAAAGGAGATATTTCTTTAAAAAGAATTTTGATTTCATCTATGTCAACATCCTTTGATGGATTTTAAGATTATTTGAAGTTGATTTATTATGATACAAAACTTCTATATTGTATTGAAGGTTTTGTGATATGTTTGACTGTGGATGTGCTATTTTTATACAATTCATAGTTTATTGTGAAAGTATTGACATTTCGTATGCTAGTTTTAATACGAATGTTTATGTTATGTTTAAACCTTTTCATATGGGAATGCATTGGACTTAATAAGTGACGGGTGGAGCCCGCTATAGCTCCTCGATGCATCGGTAGGTCTCATGAGACAAACTAGTGTCTTGGCACAAGGCCTTGACAAAATCTTATTTGTAGTCTTGGCACGAGGCCTTGGCTATGTGGTTATGATAGTCTGGCATTATGCATTCCAACATTATGAAAGTGGTTATTGATTTTTTCATGTGATTATTCAATTAGTAGAATATCCATGTGAATAAGTAAATGGCATTATTTCATTTTATTTATGCCATACCATGTTGAAAGTTCATATTTAAAAGGCTTTTGTTTTAGTTATACATTTCCTTAAATGTTTATTCTTATTTATGAAAGTTTCCGCTATATTGTTATCCTTACTGGGCATTTGAGCTCACCCCTTTTCTATGTTTTATTTTTCCCAGGATGTGAAGAAGTAAGTTATGAATGACCTGCAGGGATTTTATGAGGGGTTAATAGTGTGGTCTATTGAGACATTATGTTGTTGTAGTAGTTTTTCATTTTATGATGTAATGTAAAACTTTATGATTATATCTAGTGTTTCCAAGGCTACTAAACCAATCGGTCTTTCGAGATTTGATCTTTCTTGTGATCATTCCAATGTTACGAAGTAATGCACCGACTCTGGGTAGCTGGGGTCGGGGCGTTACAGTTGGTATCAGAGGAGGTTTAGTACAAACCTTGGAAGCTAGATTTAGATAAACTCTGATTAGAGCACGTAGACTTAAGATGAACTTTGAGGATTAGTATAGAAGAACTTCCTAGAATTTTGGTATTGTAGAGATTTTGTGAGTTTTCCGAGCAATACATCCCTGTCTGGATACGAGCAGGTAGAGGCGGCTCTGGCACAGATGTACCTAGGGGTAAAACCCGAAAACACCGCTTTGAGCTAGACTCGAACGGGAACTGGTGCACGACAACGGGCCTTGCTGCACTCTTGGTTACGACACTCCCGGGGGATATGCTTAGGATAACTCTCACTATCTTTACAAATCATTATGAAGGGTTTATGAGTATATACTTCCTCAAAGAAAACATTTTTATGATTATGGATTATATCCATAAATAGTTCAATTTATGTTAAGTGTTTTATAAGTATGGGATTATGTATTTTGATTCATAAACTGATCTAGTTTATGCCATTGTTTAGAAATGGCGCCTAGTGGAAGAAATGGAAACCGTATCAATGCACGCACTCCATGTAGGGATTGCCCTCCTGCTCAAGATAATTATAGTGGGGCTGGTGATGCAACTGGTGCCGATCAGCTAATCACTGTACTAGGACAACTTACTCAGGTTATGAATAATAACCTTACCCGTATGGAGCACCCTGATCCGCAGCGTGGAGGATCAATGTTAGATCGATTCATGAGACAACAACCACCAACGTTCAATGGGAGTACAAATCCCTTAGTAGCTGAGCAATGGATATTTTCCCTAGAGAAAATATTTCAGGCTTTGGGGAGTAGTGAAAGGGAAAAAGTTACCATGGCAGTTTACCGCCTCACTGGAGATGCTGATCAATGGTGGTCATTGATTCAAAACATGAAGGAAGATGATGAAGTATCAAACATGGAATGGAGGGAGTTCAAAGATCTGTTTTTAGAAAAATACTTTCCTCGCGACCATCGAGCAGATATGGAAAGGCAATTTCTGAGTCTGAGACAAAAGGAGGATGATAATGTCACAAAGTATGAGGCTAACTTTACAAGGTTAGCGAGGTAAGCTGGTGATTATATTCGCAACCCGAGAAGTAAGATTGATCGTTTCTTTGATGGGTTAAAACCATTTCTCCGTCGAGCATTAGTCTCACAATCCTTTTCATCGTACGAAGACATTGTCTCATGTGCTATAAAGACCGAAAAGGAATTCTCTAAGTCTTATGACTTTAAAGTGAAGCAAGAGAAGAAGAGACCTGCTGATCAATCTGGGAATGGAAATAAGGGGAAGAAGGGAAAGGTTGAATATCCATCTTGTGGTAAGTGCGGGAAGAAACACCCCGGTGCTTGCCTGAAGGGAATGGGAGTCTGTTACAAGTGTGGTGAAAAAGGCCACCAAGCTCATGATTGCAAGGGGAAGAAGGAAGCTACCAACGTTCAGTGCTACAATTGCAGGGAGATGGGGCATTATGCAAATGCATGTCCTAAGCGTCAGGAGAACTTACCTCAGAAAAGGCCAAGGGATCAAGGCCAGGCTTATGCTATCACTACTGCTGAGGTAGAAGCTCCGAAAGACGTGGTGGCAGGTAATTTAATGGTTTCCTCAAGTTTAGCAAATGCATTATTTGATTCTGGATCATCGCATTGTTTCATATCTTCCCAGTTTGCTAAGAAAATTAGATATTTCCAATTTGATTTAATAAGGGAGTTGTCAGTTAAAACTCCTAAGGGAAGTATCGTTGCAACAAAGTTTTGCGAGTCAGTCCCCATTAGAGCACATAAATTTTCTTTATCTGCTGATTTCATCGTCATACCTATGATTGAGTTTGATATAATCCTCGGTATGGACTGGCTTTCGGACTATGATGCGAAGATTTATTGTAAGAAGAAAGAGGTTACGATTCTTGATGATAATGATAAGGAACACCTTATTTTTAGAGCAGAATCGTCACCACCTAATTCTTATTTAGACCCACCCCCAGTAGCTCAACTTAATTCAATTATTGGGGAGGAAGAGAATGAAATAACTGTCGGTGAGGAAAGGAATGTTCAAATAGAGGATGTACCTGTTGTGAAAGAATTTGTAGATGTATTTCCAGAAGATTTACCTGGACATCCTCCAGAACGAGAAGTTGAGTTTTCTATTGATTTGATTCCTGGATCAAGGCCTATATCGAAGACCCCTTATAGAATGGCCACTGTAGAGTTAGTCGAACTAAAGAAACAACTAGAGGAATTGAGTAATAAGGGATTTATTCGCCCTAGTGTTTCTCCATGGGGAGCCCCTGTTCTTTTTGTTAAAAAGAAAGATGGATCTATGAGGTTATGTATCGACTACAGGGAGATCAATGCTATAACGATAAAGAACAAGTATCCCCTACCTCGTATTGATGATTTATTTGACCAACTGCATGGAGCTCAATACTTTTCAAAGATTGACCTTCGATCTGGATACCATCAGTTGTGTGTGAAGAAGGAAGACATTCCGAAGACAGCATTTCGAACCAGGTACGGGCATTACGAGTTTACTGTAATGCCGTTTGGATTGACTAATGCACCCTCTGTATTCATGGATCTGATGAATAGAGTTTTCAAGGAGTATCTCGATGAATTTGTGGTGGTATTTATTGATGATATCTTGGTATACTCCAAAACCTACAAAGATCATGAAAATCACTTACGCATTATCTTGAAGACTCTGAGGAGGCATGAATTATATGGGAAGTTTAGCAAGTGTGAATTCTGGCTTCAGGAGATTTCTTTTCTTGGACATATTGTCTCTAAAGATGGAATCTCTGTTGATCCTTCTAAGACCAAGGCAATCCAAGAATGGCCAGCACCTACGAGTATAACTGAGGTACGTAGTTTTATTGGCTTGGCAGGTTATTATCGACGTTTCGTCCAGAATTTTGCCCGATTGGCTAACCCATTAACGAAGCTCACACGTAAAGGGGTTAAATTTGTTTGGACAAAAGAGTGTGAAGAATGTTTCGAAGAACTGAAGAGAAGATTAGTCAATGCTCCTATATTGACTCTACCATCGGGGAATGATGGGTTCGTTATTTATAGTGATGCATCAAAGAAAGGACTTGGCTGTGTCCTTATGCAGAATGATAGAGTTATTGCCTATGCATCACGACAGTTGAAAATTCATGAACAAAACTATCCTACTCATGATCTTGAGTTAGCAGCTGTGATCTTTGCTTTGAAGATATGGAGGCACTACCTCTATGGTGAAAAATGTGAGATTTATACTGATCACAAGAGTTTGAAGTATATTTTCTCACAAAAAGAACTCAACATGAGGCAAAGGAGATGGCTTGAATTACTCAAGGATTATGATTGCACGATACACTACCACCCGGGGAAAGCAAACAAAGTAGCAGATGCTTTGAGCAGAAAAGACCATGGAGTTCTGAACATGATGAGAATTGAAAGGGACCCAATTTTCATGGATCTAGAGAAGATGGACATGGGAATAACCAGGGAAGGTGAAACATCAATGCTTTTTCAAATGGTTGCCAAACCATCTTTACTAGAAAGGATTAAGAGTTCTCAGACTGATGATGAAGAAATCCAAAAGAAGATTAAAGCTGTGAATGATGGGAGATTGAGAGACTTTGCGTATGAAGGTGGAATTTTGAAATTCGGGAAGAGACTTTGTGTTCCCAATATACCTGATCTAAAAAGGGAATTGCTGGATGATGCTCATAGTTCCAATTTCTCTATACACCCTGGGAGCACCAAAATGTATAGAGATTTGAAGGAACATTTTTGGTGGGACAACATGAAGAGGGAGATTGCTGATTTTGTATCAAGATGTATGGTTTGTCAACAAGTGAAAGCTGGAAGGCAACAGCCTGGAGGAGTCATGCAACCTCTTCCCATACCGGAGTGGAAATGGGACAATATTACGATGGACTTTGTCATGGGGCTACCAAAGACTCCTAGAAGGAACGATGCAATATGGGTTATTGTTGATCGTCTTACCGAGTCAGCACATTTTCTTGCTATAAGAGAAGATCTACCCCTGGAACGTCTAGCAAGACTATACATTAATGAAGTTGTGAGACTTCATGGAGTTCCCCTATCGATTGTTTCTGATCGTGATCCCCGTTTTACTTCAAGATTCTGGAAAAGTCTTCAGAAATCCCTGGATACTGAACTTCATTTGAGCACTGCTTACCACCCTCAGACAGACGGACAATCAGAACGGACTATTCAGACCTTAGAAGACATGTTGAGATCTTGCTCACTTGATTTTCAGGGTATGTGGGATCAATATTTACCACTAGTAGAATTTTCCTATAACAATAGCTTCCATTCGAGTATTCAGATGGCACCATATGAAGCGTTATACGGAAAGAGATGTCGTACACCAACCTGTTGGGATGACGTCGGTGAAAGAAAACTTGTAGGTCTAGAACTGGTGGAGGAAACGATGGAAAAGGTGAAGGTAATCCAAAATCACATCAAAGCAGCTCAAAGTAGGCAGAAGAGCTATGCCGATAATCGAAGGAAGGATTTGGAATTTCAAGTCGGTGATCATGTTTTCCTGAAGGTATCTCCGTGGAAGGGAGTCATACGTTTTGGTAAGAAAGGTAAATTGAGTCCCAGGTACATCGGACCTTTCGAAATTCTAGAATGAATTGGGGCTGTAGCTTACCGATTGGCAATGCCGCCAAGTCTCTCCAAAGTTCACGATGTGTTCCACGTATCTCTGTTGAGAAAATACATGCCTGACCCAACGCATGTACTCACCTATGAGGAATTAGAACTGGAACCCGATCTGTCTTATTGCGAAGAGCCCGTCAGGATTCTTGATACAAGAGAACAAGTACTGAGAAACCGGACGACGCGTCTGGTAAAAGTTTTGTGGAGGAATCATAAGATGGAAGAGGCAACGTGGGAACCCGAGGAACTTATGATGAAGAACCACCCGAGTCTTTTTATGCAGTAATACCCTAGAAATTGCGAGGACGCAATTATTTGAAGGAGGGGAGAATGTAACACCCCAAGCTTCTACGGTACGTTTCCCTTCGAATAATGCGATAGCGTGTGTTGTACGCAACCTCGAGTTCTAACACACACCACAACTAATTAAACTAGCCGTTGTGAATAGTAATACCTAATTTTTGAAATCATATATATTCTATATTTCAAAATGGACTTCATTTTTGGATTCGGAATATCAAAATTAGCCTAGGGTGAAATTTTGGTACATTTCGGATAACTTTCATATTTTGATGAATAGTGAAAATTTCTAAATTTTAATTAAAAACAACTTTTTTAATCAAAATAATTAATAGTGATAAATTATGAATTTGAGTGGTTTTAAAGTATATTTAGAATATATTTTTACCATTCAATTTAATGTTTATCATTGGACATAATTTTACAATTAAACCAAACATAAACAAGTGTCAATCTTTTGATAGTTATTATCTCTTAAAAACACGCTTTTTGTTTTGACAGCGGGAATTAATTTTAAATTAATTTCTGCCACTTCTGTGTTTTGAATTTAGGAAAATGGATTCCATATTTGGAATCAGGATGTTCAAATTGTGTAAATAGGTAACTTTTATTTTTAGACATTCTGAATAATTACTGCGGTAAATATTTTATTTACCATGGTTAAAGGGTAAATCCGGTAAATAAGGGTTAAAAAAATAATATTATAATAATACAAAATTACCCTAAAACGTGTCCTAACCTTATTGGTGGACACATACCCGACCATGGGCATCCTTGGGTCAATTTGGGGACCCCTTGGAGCCACTTGTATGTGGTAGGGACACATTATATTAATAAAGTTAAAATAAAAATAAAAATGGCATAAGCTTACATCTTTTAGAAGAACAATTTTTACATAGGGTTATACATGTTGGATTTTCGATTATAAATATTAATTAGAAAGATAAAAAGATTTCCTACATAATGATATTTTATTTATAATTTTTAGACATTATATAATTTATTTTATTTATGACACAATGATGATGCAGTAATTACTAAAATAGTGAAAAATAAAAATAATTGATCTTATAAATACCCAAATAATTATAATATGAAACTTTTAATGAATTAAACTAATTTTCTATGATAATATGATATATTAGGATTGATTTAATTGACTTTGTTCGAAGTAATCAATCTGTTAGGAGTTTCACAAAAATCAACTATTGAATAGTGTCAAAATTGACATAAAAGAGTTCTTAAAACAAATATTATATTATTAATTGATATTAAATTCCTAAAAATCTAAGGTTCGGCCAAGAGACTTATATTATGATAGGTTCCCCATTAATGGACCACTTGGGGGTCGCTTGGATGTATATAGTAAGTTTATTAACCATATTATATAAAAATACAAAGAGACATTGTAAAAGTGAAACTAATTAACTTAGAGTTAATACTTAAAGATAAGGTTAATATAAGTACCCAAACCTGTCTAAATTCTATTGGATGAGTTGTTTTCGACCTATCCCCACCTCATCATTTGAATAGTCAACTTTGGAGCCTTTGTAAACCGAATATGAATTTATTATAAATTAATATTTCTAGCTTTTCCAAAGGTGCCCCTCACCCCTCTTATAAAAGGGCACTCCTCCTTCTCATTTTCTTCACACCTTCAAAGCCTTTTGGTTCGGCCAAACTCTGCCCAAATACTCTCCCAACATCCCTCACTACAACCTAGAGGCCTTAGTTTGATCAGAAAGCCAACCTAAGGAGCCCTTTTGATCAAATCAAAAGGAAGAACCCGAAGAAGAGGTAATGATTTCACCACCCTTTTCTAAGTTCATTTCTTCTTCCACTTCTTCTTCCTTTGTTCTTACCATTCTAAAATAATAACTCCAGTATCTCACATATACTGTGATGTTATTATAAATATGGTACAATCATATTCAGTATTCTATCCACCCTTTGAATAACATGTCACCATACGTGCGTACGTACGGCTTACCGTCTCCACGTCGTGGTGTAATTGTTATTCAATATAATATTATTTGGATGGGTATAATAATGATGTGTAACTCATGTAAATAATAAATATAACATGTTAATGATTCTGTATATATGATATACTATCCATTTATATATTATTTTAATATCAAAAGAATGATATTGTCGCTCGTGCGTACGTACGGACTACCGTCTCCACGAACGCGATGAGATTCATTCTCCATCGTAACCATTAAAGCGTAATTATCATTTTATGATTTAAAAATGATGTTTAAGGACTTGATATCATTCTGGATATGAATAATATACAACCTATCCTTTACAAACATGTCTTACGTAACAAAACATATGAAAGAAAACAAGTAAGTTAACACCCGAAACAACGATAATACTAAGATATTATTATCAAATCAATATTAAAAGATCATATATGATATCATATTAATGTATATGATTCTTGTATAATTTAATAACAATTATTTCACCATTATACAGGAGTTTAAACTACCACAACCAAGGAAAAGTACAAGGTAAGGGTTATTTCACAATCTCTTCATTATCCGAGGTTGTATTATACGTAATAATCTACTGGGACCTCTTTATCATCCACATCCATGTTTCTTTGAAATGTATTTCAAAACATTTTTACTATTTACAAGAATATGGGTTAAAGTCATTTATACCCTTGTTTGACTTTTTATAAGAGGTTTATAAAGGAATCTTTCCGTCGTTTTCAAAACAAGGTCCTTTTTAACCTTTTCGACAGAATTGAGGTAAGAATGTTTTTTTTAACTTATACGGCGGGTGCGGTTATTTTACGCCGTTATAAAATCTTCAAAGCTTTCCTTACAAGCTTATAAGAATATTTTCAAAGAAAATGTTTTATTTTATATGGATCTTAAATGATTTCAAAATAAAAGGAGATATTTCTTTAAAAAGAATTTTGATTTCATCTATGTCAACATCCTTTGATGGATTTTAAGATTATTTGAAGTTGATTTATTATGATACAAAACTTCTATATTGTATTGAAGGTTTTGTGATATGTTTGACTGTGGATGTGCTATTTTTATACCATTCATAGTTTATTGTGAAAGTATTGACATTTCGTATGCTAGTTTTAATACGAATGTTTATGTTATGTTTAAACCTTTTCATATGGGAATGCATTGGACTTAATAAGTGACGGGTGGAGCCCGCTATAGCTCCTCGATGCATCGGTAGGTCTCATGAGACAAACTAGTGTCTTGGCACAAGGCCTTGACAAAATCTTATTTGTAGTCTTGGCACGAGGCCTTGGCTATGTGGTTATGATAGTCTGGCATTATGCATTCCAACATTATGAAAGTGGTTATTGATTTTTGCATGTGATTATTCAATTAGTAGAATATCCATGTGAATAAGTAAATGGCATTATTTCATTTTATTTATGCCATACCATGTTGAAAGTTCATATTTAAAAGGCTTTTGTTTTAGTTATACATTGCCTTAAATGTTTATTCTTATTTATGAAAGTTTCCGCTATATTGTTATCCTTACTGGGCATTTGAGCTCACCCCTTTTCTATGTTTTATTTTTCCCAGGATGTGAAGAAGTAAGTTATGAATGACCTGCAGGGATTTTATGAGGGGTTAATAGTGTGGTCTATTGAGACATTATGTTGTTGTAGTAGTTTTTCATTTTATGATGTAATGTAAAACTTTATGATTATATCTAGTGTTTCCAAGGCTACTAAACCAATCGGTCTTTTGGGATTTGATCTTTCTTGTGATCATGCCAATGTTACGAAGTAATGCACCGACTCTGGGTAGCTGGGGTCGGGGCGTTACAGACTATATCAACATCTCTACCCCCATCACGTGAGATTTTATCCATATGTCATTGTCTATGTCAATTCACTATACATTGACAACCATATATGATAGTAATATGGGTGGGAGTTGTTCCAGTAGGTTGTTTACTATCAGGGACAAAGGTGTCTTTTCCTTTTGTATTAGTTTGTTAGGGCTGACAGTAGTTGGTTGGGAATGTTTTCTAGTGGTTAGAAAACTAATTAGTTAATAAATGGTTCCATATATTAGGATTAGTTATCTAGACAGTTCTAGTTGTTTATCTCCCAATATTAGTTGGCTAAGGGGAAGGCTGGGGGGCTAGAAATTGTTTTAGAGAGAAGGGTTCTGCTGTTCAGAATTATGGGCTGCTGCCTTGGGCCTCGAAGAGAAACGCCTCTAGAGGATTTCTTCTTCTATTTATTTTCTTTTTCTCATTTGTTTTATAATTCATGATGTTGTTAATTAAAGTTACTACTGATTTTCTCTCTCTTTCGAAATTGAATGCTATCAATATATCACAATCCTAGGTCTTTTGTTTCATATGGTGTTATCCTCATTTTTTTGAGTGCCTAAGTGTCATATTTATTAGAAATTTGTTTCAATATACTCTAATTGTAACAACCCTCAAATTTTTAGGACCAATATAAGGCTTCATATGGAATTAAATTATGTATTGTTTTCTGATTTAAGATTACCTCAAGAGGGTTCAGGGGTCAATTGCATTTAGAGAGGGGTGGTAACTGGGGCCTTGATCCTATAAAATGGTAGCAAAGACAACTAGGTACTTGATGTATAGAATCCTACACCTAATGAATTTTATAGATGGGATGAAGTCCTTATATACCAATCGGTTGGCCAGTGGGGATGAAACGATTGCTCAGTATGGGAACCAGGTTCCAAGTAAAAGTAGATCAGGTACTTGGTGGCTTCTGGGTGGGTTTCATTTGGGGATTTGCTACACATAATCCCTTAACCCTCTTTAAATGTAGCTTTCTCCTTCTGTTGACCCAGTATGAATGGAGACCCACTTTTTAGAATCCACCATGATTCCTGGAGATGTCCAAACAATATTTGAAGTCTGAATCAACTCTCATATGTTGTGTTCTCCTTTTCCAAATAAGGTTAATATAGATTTTTTGTCTAATTTATTGATTTCATTGGATTGGTATTGATTTAGGTGGTGTGAGCTTTGTGTGGGCTCTCCAATGGTTAAGTTAGTAAGTCCTTAATTTTTTTTGGGATTGTATGTGAATGCATGGGTTTTCATCTATGCGGGTGAATGTATTTCATGGGAACAGGTATTCCTTAAGTATTAAAGTGATCAAGTGGGTCATTATCTAGTTGTTGTGGCAGATAGATTATAGGAACATTATAAAAGTTTATCCAACCACATAATCCTTATAGCATTGCATCTTGATTCATGTATGATGCACCCAATTTGTGCATGCTGTTTTGGTTATATATTTTTCATAGATCTAACCATACTAATTAGTTTTATGGTATCTTTTAATTATTACTAGATACATGTCAGTATTGGAACATCATGTTACAATAGTGGAGTTGTATAATTCATGAGTTCAGTTATCTAGACTGGATGGAACCCCTATGGTATGCACTTGGGATTTATAGTTCATTCATTTACTTAAAAAAACTATTCATCATCACCTATTCTATTATTTCCTTTCTCACTAATCATGTTACTCACACTTCAATTTTTAGGTTCAATTGATGATGATTCATCATATCACTAGCATTTTGTTGAAGTCTCCCAGGACCCGTTCGCGTGTGTTACGGAAACCGCCGCCGAAGGAGAAGCGGTTTGGCCCGATTTGGTTTCCTGCCAATGGTTTAAGGTGATTTTTCCTTCATTATTTGATGCCTCTTAGTTTATACTTGGGGATTTTGTAATTTTAGATCCCTTAGTAAATTTATTATAGCGTGTTGATCATCCTTGAGGTGGTTTCGAGTCACCAAAGTCAAAGGTGGCTCACTATGTATGCATAGGTAAGCATATATATAATAAGTTCTCTAATTATATGTATATACACCCATATCAATGTGATTACATATAAGGTTCTAGGTGTTCTTATGTATATATATATATATATATATATAATGCATATGTGTGTGGGTGATAACGGGCTTATGCATGTGAGAATATATATAAGGATCCTCTTATGCGTGTTCAAGGCCATGTAGACATGTACCTAATGGTTATGGTGTCCTTATGTATATGAAAAGGTTAATATTCCTAGAAGATGGATGGATAATCTTATAGTTTTCACTGATAAAAGTGTCAAACACTCAGTGTGGCTCGACTCCTTTGAGGTAGGGTCCCTCTCCTAGCCTCTTTAATTCAAGAATGTTTTAAATTGCATTTAGATGCCTTCTTAATTCTTCTTGTTTATATTAAATTGCAATTCATGATCAAGTTTTAGTTAAGATAATTGTTTAATTTGATAAATAAGTCATAGTTTTGTAATAAAACCCCTCCAACAGAAGTGCGCTATCTGCAAAAACACACAGTTGTAGTTTATCCTTATATAGTTTTCTTGACATTATTGCATTGATGTTTTCCTTATACTTGATGTTGTTGTTAGTCGTAAATCACACATCATACTTGGTCCTTTTTATATCCCTTAAGGGGGTTTCCCTCTTTTTATTAAAATGGTTGTTTGAACCAAAACACCCTAAGTGTCATTAGAATTTTAAGATGGAATTTCTCAAGTAGGCAAGTGTTGTAATGACCAAGTCACCACTAAGTGACCCCCTTTGATCTTATAAAATGAATTTCCTTGTTTTAATGAATTAAATGTGTTAAATGGAACCAAACATGGTTAACTTGGCACATGAGAGGCAATGCCTCATGTGGTGAATTATGTAATAGCTATGAATCCTTTCTAAAGTTTTAATTGTATGAAATGAAATAATTAGAGTGACTTATTCATGGTGACTTGCACTCCACTTTTGAAATGTCTTAAGGGAAAGTGGTAAATGTACAATTATAACCAAACTCATCCTAAGTGTTTGACTTTGTTTATATAAGGTATTATTTAAGTAGGTAATTTCCCTATTCACTGTTACACATTCTAAGTGTTTTCATTCCACTTTTAATCCAATTTCCTTGTTTTGAAAAAGTAAATAGCATTATTTGGATGGAATGGATTTTTATGGAGGAAAACCATTCCTTGAGTGTTTAAATTGAGAGGACCTTGTTAGCCAGGATACCATGGAACCCGATCATTCCTACTTTAGTTCCATTGCAAAATTACACCTCGTTGCCTCATCTTGTGCCATTTCACTTATGCCTATCTCATTCCAAAAGACTCAGGGTAGTGTGGAATCCAAACCTTGACCCATTACCCAAAGGAACCAGTAATGGTCATGCATCCAAATCTTGACCCACTACCTTATCTCTCAAGATAGGGTCCATTGGTCTCATCTCACATTATACCAAGTCCTATCCCTTGGGCAGTCCTTTACCCAATCCTATATAAGGAAATTTCCTCCAATCTCACTGAACCATACTTGTAACTCAAGGGAGACTGGCCCATCCCTACAGACTCTAGGGAGGTTACCAACACACCAACCCATCCCCACAGACTCTAGGGAGGTCACCAGTACACCAAATCTTCCCCTAAGGCTCTGGGGAATTCACATTAATAACATAGGTCTGCAACCTATCACACATCTCTTGAAATGATCCCATAGTACTAGTCTGTAAGAACCCAGTTCTTAATTTTGAGTTACGGGTTTCTTATTTTCTCTTTTCCTTAAGTGTTTTTGAGAAAATAAGGAAAGTGGGAAAAATCCTAAATTTTGGGACTACACGCCGTGTACTATTCCGCACGCTGTGTACTTTGGTAGTGTGGGATGAGTACACAGGGTGTGTAGCCATGCTGGCGACGAAAGGTGTAAAAACTGACTACACACCGTGTAGTGGTATTTACACGCCGTGTAGTCAGTCAGCAGACAAATAGTAAGGTGGTGGAAGCAACTACCAACTGTGCGACAGTACACGCTGTGTAATCAGGAATACACGCCATGTGCTCATGTCGACAATGAACAATTTGGCAGTGGAAAAAGGTAGCAGCCAGAGGAACAATTAAATGATAAAATTACACTCCATGTAGTCTATAGTATACGCTGTGTAGTTTTTTTTCCGGTTAAAATGGGAAGTAGCCTCCCCTATTCACAGAGAAGGCTTAGAATCGAAGGAGGAGTCAGGAGAGAGGTCTGAACCTTTGAGGAGCTCCAGATCACACATGGGGAATCCATTTCCACCTCTGTCGATCTCGCTGGAACCATGCGGGTAAGCCTCTCCTTCTCCTTGCATAGTTCTTTCTAATTCTTCCTCTAAGGGAAGTTATTTGAGTTTGAACAGGAATTTCTTTCACCTCAGATCTATGTCGTTCTTGGACGATTCGAGGATCGTCGTTCACATATACTGATCAGGGGCGTTTGAGGTAGGTGGCTTGGTGTTTAAATTCCAACTGTTGTGCGTTTGTGTGTATTTTTGTGCTATGGACCCATGTTGGGGTGTCGTGTGGCTGAGGCCTTGGCTGATTTGAATACCTAGAATTGTATAGGTAATTAAATGTGATAATAAACTGTTGTTTGAGATTGTTGCTTCGATCCAAAACCACCCCGGGGGTGTGTTCCTCTGTTTAGCCGTTTGGCCAGGATACCCGAGGGTATACCATGTTTATATTTTGCATTACTTTTGCCTTGAGAGGAATTGTATGTAAACTGCATGTTTATATGTTGGGCATGGCCCGGTTTCTTGGCCCGAGGGCAGTGTTATATTAGCCTGAGGGCATGGTTTGAATAGCCTGAGGGAGTAGTTCTATTAGCCTAAGGGCAATGCCTGAGGGCAAGATTCTGATCACCTGAGGGTTTCATTTCAGTTTGGCCTGAGGAAAAGATTCTATTTCGCCTGAGGAAAATTCCTGAGGGAAAGGTACTATATATCCTGAGGGAAATGCCTGAGGGAAAGATTATGATTGTCCCGAGGTCTTGGTTCTGTTGAGCACAGAATGTTATTAAATTAAATGGTTAAAATGAATAATAAAATGACAATATAACTGGTAAAGTTATCTACTTTTGTGTACTTATTAGTTTATTTCATTTTTACTACTGCACACTATTGTTGCATATTTTTTACATAGTTTGGAATGGGCCTTTGGTGGGTGCGTAATGGGATTCATTTCTCACACCCAGTTTGGGTCATGTCTTTGGCCCAAACAGATTACATTTCTGTAGGTGTGGATAAGGGCAAGGGTCCCTATACAGGTACATGATTATTGCTGAGGAGTAGGGGATCATGGGACCGAACTGAGGATCGCGATGCTGCTGGCTGTTTTGTTTCGTTCTATTGTACCTGTACTTTCTATTGTATTGTATTGTATTGTTGTGTAACATGTTCTGGCTGTTTTCTTAGAACTTGAGACATGTTGCATCATTATCTCTATAACTGGTTAGTTATCTTTTACTGCAGTCATTTATTTTAAATATGTATGGTTTATTGCTTCCGCTATTGTCATATGTTTTATATTGTATTCCGCTACTCTACACTTTGACAAATGAGGGCATAGTTTCCCCACTATCAGACCTGGGCCCTCGCTGCTAGTCGGCAGCATCTGGCATTTGGGGAAATGCGCTTGAGGTCATGTGACCAATCGGGTTCGGGGCACCCGTTGAGTGGTACCCGGATCCGGGACGTTACAAAGTGGTATTAGAGGAGTTCTTTTCTTTGACTTAATATTTGGAGCCTTAGTCAGGGATAGGAAGAGAATGATAGTTGGTAATAAGTTGTGCCCGGGTGTAGCTAACCCGTGTATAGGGAAAAGCCAGTCTACCTCATATTTTTGCAATCTTTCTAGTTTTTCAAATTTTACAGTTGATTTGATTTCACTGTTGGGTGACGCACTTGTGATTGTGCTGTTATATTTTATCCATGGGTTCTATTAGGTTTCAACCCGATGAGATGAGGGTATGTCATCTCATGCATCATTTAGGCACATGCTAGAAATCACATGCCATGCATAGTTCCATGCGATGTAGGTGCATTAGAAATTGCATGTTGTTGTGATAGTTTTTGTGCTAGAAAAACATGTTGTTGTGATAGCTGCTTGATAAATACCTGCTATTTGATAGGGTATTTTTGTGTGAGGCCAATAAAATAAACTCCAAACTTTGGTTCTTGAGGAGTATGGGCCCTCATTGACCGGAATTTGGTGGATCATTGACTCTTTATCTTTTTATAACACATATAAGATGCCAAAATTTGATTCGTGGGGAGTATGGGCCCTCAAAGATTAGAATTTGGCACTTAGGTGTTGTTTTTCAGTATTTTCTGGGTTCCAGAGTTGTTTAAGAGGCTTACTATCTGGAAAACCCAAAATACACGCCGTGTAGTTCCTCAGACACATGCCGTGTGTTCTTCTGTTTGGGAAGAAAGGAAAACTTTTTGAGTACATGCCGTGTACCCTCAGTACAGGTCGTGTAGTCTCTTTCCGTGTCATAGACCATGTGGGTGGGGACACAAGGAAGGGAAATGTTGGGGAAAACATGTCGTGTATCAGATTTACACGCCGTGTAGTGTTGACCCAGAGTCCGGCTGTGTAACTAACAACACAGGTTAGTGAAATCTCTTCTTGTACACGCCGTGTCAATGATGAACATGCCGTATAGTCTGGCCTGGGGACCCAACCGTGTAACTAACAAACGTGGGCTGGTGTGACCTCTTCTTGAACATTCCGTGTACCTGTGGGACACGCCGTGTAGTCTTGACTGATGGCAGACCGTGTAGACTTAGCCGTGTGGTTGGGGAAACGGGGGGGGGGGGGTGTACATGCCGTGTTCAGGTGTAACACACCGTGTAGTTTTAGCCGAGTAGTCGATCGTGTCACAAACAACACGGGCAGTTGGAAAATTACACCATACACGCCATGTAGATTATATACACGCCATATAGTTTTGTTCAATGGGATTCGTGGGGCTTAGCCATGTAAAAGGACCTGGGTAGGAGAAGAAAAGTCAGGTATACACCGTGTAGTTATTATACACGCCAAGTAGTCTTATTTTGCAAATCTTGAAATGCCTTCTTCCTCATGTTCCCTTTTTGGTCCCTTCGTTTTCAATATTTGATAAATCTTGATCTAAGGTGTGTATTTGACCTTATAGAGTCATGCCACTGAGACGACCATGCGTTGTTATCCAGGAGAGCAGCAACAATTATACTCTAGAGATAGTGGGCCATGGGCTACTAGTGGATCCACCAGAAGAGCCATATGTGGTGCCAGCCGTTATACCGAACACAGGCGCGAATGTTCAGTTCTGTGAAGGTTTCATGCAGTTCATATATACCTTTCAGGGAGCACCACCGGCTGCCACGTCTATGGCTGAGCTAACTCGTATCTTCTAGCAGCAGCATCCGCCTACATTTTCAAGGGATGGCGGACCATAGGCTGCAAAGTCTTGGCTGGGGTCTATGCAGACTATTTTTGAGCATCTTGAGATGCCTCAAGGGTGGAGGGTCAAGCTCGCGATGTATATGCTGCGGGATTCTTCCAAGAGGTGGTGGGATGTTACCACTCAGTCTGAACATCACAAAGACATGGCATGGGAAGATTTTTAGACAGCTTTCTATGAATTCTTCTTCCCAGAGACACTAAGGGCAGATAGAGCTCAAGAGTTCATGAATCTACAGCAGGGTGCTATGTCAGTGATGGACTATTCTGCTCGTTTCACTGAGCTTCAGCATTTTGCACCCGTTTTGGTGGGTGATGAGACTTTGAGGGCCAAATGCTTTGAGGATGGTCTTTGATATGACATCTGAGCACTGGTGAATGTTTTCAGGTTGCCTATAGTGCATGCTATTGTGAACAAGGTGCTGATTACAGAGAGGAACCTTCGGGAGGCTAGTGGTGCAGGCCAGGGCGGTTTGACACCAGTTTCTGGTACTATTTATGCCAGTAAGAGGAAACGATAGATGAGTTTCTCTCACAGTGACAGTACTAGCCAAGCGATTACTTCAGGTGGCCCGGTCTTTTGCTACCAGTGTGGTAGAGAGGGGTACAAGAGACCACAATGTCCACGCAACCCAGTGGAGTGATGAGATTGCGGCAAGATGGGTCATCTGCCACGTTTTTGCAGGGCGTTTGTACTAGTGGCTAGTGAGAGGGGTTCTGTGCAGACTCCGCGTGTGGGAGTAGGACCCGCAACTTCTTACCAGTCGGGAAACTAGAATACGCCAGGGCGTGAAGGCAGAGAAGGTGGTCGTGTCTATGGTATCCAGACACCAAGATCTCAGAGGCAGCAGGGTGGGACAACTCAGGGTAGCCAGGCTGTGTCGTAGGGCCACAGAACTGGGCAGACATATGCAGTGCAACAGACCCAACAGGAGCAGGATCCCAAACCTTCTACTGTCAGAGGTACTATTCTAGTATCTTTTATCTTATCTTCAGTACTTTTTGATACAGGTGCTACACATATTTTCATATCTGTGCCTATTGTGGAGAGCCTTGGGTTCTGTGTTTCTTCTTCTTCTACATTTATGATGCTAGACACTCCACTGGGAATTAGAACAGCTGGTGTGCATCAGTACAAGGAGTTCCCCCATGAGGTTAGTGGGTGTCACTTTCTATGGTACCTCTATGTCTTAGAGATGAAGACTTAAGATGTCATTCTCGGGATGGAATGGTTGGTTCCCTTTCGATCCTTTGTAGACTGCTATGATCGCAGGGTGAGTTTCACGTCACCAGAGGGTGGAGAGTTTTTGTCCAAAGGTGAGTGGTATGTTCAGGTGAGTCGAGCTGGACCAGAGCATCGTGGGAGAGGTGGTGTGATAGCCCAGATTGTGAGTTTATATCTAGATGATCAGGGAACTTGTCAGCAGTATTTCCCTCCAGTGGTTGATCGTTTCAGGGATGTCTTCTCGGACGACTTTTCAGGTCTACCTCCGTAGCGTGAGGTGGATTTCTCTATTGAGCTTATTCTAGGAGTAGCATCGGTGTCCATTCCTCCTTATAGGATGGCCACGCCTGAGTTGCAGGAACTTAAGAGGCAGTTAGAGGAGTTATTGGAAAAGGGTTTCATCTAACCCAGTACTTCTCCTTGGGGTTCGCCAGTCCTTTTTGCAAAGAAGGCAGACGGTACCCTCAGACTCTGTGTGGATTATCGGAAGCTGAACTAGTTGACGGTTAAGAACCGATATCCCTTTCCAAGGATTGATGATCTTTTTGATCAACTTCATGGATCATGAGTTTTCTCGAAGATTTAATTGAGATCTGTATATCATCAGCTGCGCGTGAGACCATCAGATATAACGCTTATAGCTTTTTAGAGCAGATATGGTCTGTACAAGTACTTGGTTATGCCATTCAGACTCACGAATGCACCAAAAAATTTCATGGCTCTGATGAATCGTGTGTTCCATCCTTACTTGGATTCTTTTGTGGTAGTATTCGTGGACGACATCTTGGTGTACTCTCACACTCAACACGACCATCCCACGCATCTTGAGATCGTATTGAGTACACTAAGAGAGAATAAGATATATGCTAAGCTCTCAAAGTGCCATTTTTGGATGGACTAGATTCACTTCCTGGGTCATATCATCTTGGAGGCAGGAGTTTCCGTAGACCCAGAGAAGTTGAGAGCAGTAGTTTCCTAGGATCAACCTAATAACGTGTTTGAGATACGGAGTTTCTTAGGGCTGGATGGTTTCTATAAACGCTTCATCCAGGAATTCTCCCACTTAGCAGCGCCATTGAAGAGTTTGACTAAGAAGGGTGTGAAGTTTGTTTGGACAAAATCTTGTGAGATATTCTTTCAGGACCTGAAAGGAAGGCTGACATCAACACCAGTCCTGATACTTCCAGAGCAAGGGAATAGCTATACAGTTTACTGTGATGCGTCAGGTATTGTCCTGGGAGCAGTGTTGATGCAGGGTAATCAAGTAGTTGCATATAGGTCTCGGCAATTGAGGCCACACAAGAGGAATTACCCGACGCATGATCTCGAGTTGGCTGCAGTTGTTCATGCGTTGCGCTGTTGGAGACACTATCTTTTGGGGGAGAATTTTGTGGTTTTCACCGACCACAAAAGTCTCAAGTACATCTTTACTCAGCGTGACTTAAACCTGAGACAACGAAGGTGGGTTGAATACCTTCAGTCATTCGACTTTGAGCTTTCTTATACACCTAGTAAGGGTAATGCAGTAGCTGATGCACTGAGCAGGAGGACTCAGATACAGGCAGTGCAGGAGGCCAGTGTTGAGTGGCTGCTTATAGATTTGTTCTCTGAGATGCATTTGGAGGTGCACGACAGTCAGGGGAAAACCTATCTTTCTTCTTTAGTTGTGTCATCTACCCTCCTGGATAGAGTGAGGATGAGATAGCTATCTGATTCAGAAGGCCTAGTTCTATGGGAGTCGGTGGAAAGTTAGGACCCTCCTCCTGGTTGGACAGTAGGCGATGACAAAATTCTGCGTTTCCATGGACAAGTATGGATTACAGGGATATACGTGAGGAGTTGATGCAGGATTTTCATACTTCAGCTTGGGAAGTTCATCCCAGGGTTACCAAGATGTACCGTGACTTGAGATATCAGTACTGGTGTCTGGGTATGAAGAGAGAGATAGCTGGTTTTGTTAAGAGATGTTCCACCTGTCAACAGGTGAAGGCGGAGCTTCAGAGGCCAGCCAGACTGTTACATCAGTTACCCATTTCGGAGTGGAAATGGGATGATGTCGCGATGGACTTTGTGACTGGGTTGCCGAGGTCACCTTGAGGCAATGATGCCGTGTGGGTTGTTGTGGAAAGACTGACAAAGGTAGATCACTTTTTTCCGATCAAGGAGACCTTCGGTGTTGACGAGCTCAGGAAGTTGTATATCTGAGAGGTCGTACGTCTTCATGGGGTTTGCCATTCTATTGTTTCAGATAGGGATGCCTGTTTTATGTCTCATTTCTGGAAGAGTTTTCAGATGACACTGGGTACACAGGTGATTCTGAGCATAGCTTACCACCCTCAGACTGATGGCTAGTCAAAGCCTACGATCCAGGTGCTTGAGGACATTCTCCGTGAATGAATCCTAGACTTTGGGGTTCTTGGGAGAAGTACATACCCCTAGTCTATTTTTCCTATAATAATAGTTTTCAGGTGACTATTAAGATGGAACCTTATGAGGCTTTATATGGTAGGCCATGCCGATCAACCTTGTGCTGGTTAGAGGCAGGTGAGGTAGCATTACTGGGACCACGTCTCGTGTAGGAGACTTTTGAGAAGGTCCAGTTGATTCGGAAGCGGATGGCTACCACACAGTCTCATCAGAAATCTTATGCTAATCACCACAGACGACCCTTGGAGTTCGTGGTCAGGGGTCAGGTTTTCTTACGTGTTTCGTCGAGGTTGGGACACAGGCGGATCAGGAGACAGGGTAAACTTTCACCGAGGTATGTGGGGCCATTTGAGGTTTTGGAGAGAGTTGGGCTGGTATCCTATTGGTTGTAGTTACCACAGAGGTAACGGGCCATGCACGACGTCTTCCTTGTATCTCAGTTACACCACCATCATTTAGACCCGTCTCACATCCTTCAGCCCAAGGAGGTTGATCTACAGATTGATGCGTCCTTTGAGGAGAATCCGATTCGTATCGTGTATAGGAGCATGAAGGTTCTCCGAGGCTGGTCAGTTCCTCTCGTATGGGTGCTATGGCAGCATGACTGAGTGAAGGATGAAACTTGGGAGTAGGAGACCGACGTACGTGCTTAGTGGCCAGAGCTGTTCTAAGCTTTATCTTCACCGCCCTTGGAAGGGAAATTCGGGGATGAATTTCTCTAAGGGGGGAAGTTTGTAAGAACCCAGTTCTTAGTTTTGAGGTACGGGTTTCTTCTTTTCTCTTTTCCTTAAGTGTTTTTGAGAAAATAAGGAAAGTGGGAAAAATCCTAAAATTTGGGAATACACGCCATGAACTATTCCACACGCTATGTACTTTGGCTGTGTGGGATGAGTATACAGGGTGTGTAGCCATGCTGGTGATGAAAGGTGTAAAAACCGACTACACACCATGTGGTGGTATTTACACACCGTGTAGTCAGTCAGCAGACAAATAGTAAGGTGGTGGAAGCAACCGCCAACTGAGCAACAGTACATTCCGTGTAATTAGGAATACAGGCCGTGTGCTCATGTTGACAATGAACAGTTTGGCGGTGGAAAAAGGTAGCCGCCATAGGAATAGTTAAATGATAGAAGTACACACCGTGTTGTCTATAGTACACGCTGTGTAGTTTGTTTTTTTCTTAAAATGGGAAGTAGCCTCCCCTGTTCACAGGGAAGGCTTAGAATCAAAGGAGGAGTCAAGAGAAAGGGCCGAACCTTTGAGGAGCTCCAGATCACATGCTGATAATCTGTTTTCGCCTCCGTCTATCTCACTGGAACCGTACAGGTAATCCTCTCCTTTTCCTTGCATAGTTCTTGCCAATTCTTCCTCAAGTTATTTGAGTTTGAACAGGAATTTCTTTTACCTCAGAATTACTTCGTTCTTGTAGGATTCGAGGATCGTCGTTCGCGTATACTGACCAAGGGCGTTTTAGGTAGGTGGCTTGGTGTTAAATTCCAATTGTTGTGCGTTTGTGTGTATTTTTGTGCTATGGACCCATGTTGGGGTGTCGTGTGGCTGAGGCCTTGGCTTCTTTGAATACCTAGAATTTTATAGGTAATTAAATGTGATAATAAACTGCTGTTTGGGATCACTGCTTGGATCTAGGACCACCCCGGGGGTGTGTTCCCCCATTTAGCCGTTTGGCCAGGATACCCGAGGGTATGCCATGCTTATATTTTGCATTACTTTTGCCTTGAGAGGAATTGTATGTAAACTGCATGTTTATATGTTGGGCATGGCCTGGTTTCTTGGCCTGAGGGCAGTGTTATATTAGCCTGATGGCACGGTTTGAATAGCCTGAGGGCGTAGTTCTATTAGCCTAAGGGCAATTCTTAAGGGCAAGATTCTGATCACCTAAGGGTTTCGTCTTAGTTTGAACTGAGGAAAAGATTCTATTTCACCTGAGGGAAAGGCCTGAGGGCAAGGTACTGTATAGCCTGAGGGAAATACCTGAGGGCAAGATTCTGATTGGCCTGAGGGCTTGGTTCTGTTGAGCACAGAATGTTATTAAATTAAATGATTAAAATGAATAATAAAATGGCAATATAACTGGTAAAGTTAGCTACTTTTGAGTACTGCTTAGTTTATTGAATTTTTACTACTGCACACTGTTTTTGCATAATTTTCACACAATTGGGCATGGGACTTTAGTGGGTGCCTGCTGGGATTCATTTCTCACACCCTGTTTGGGTCATGCCTTTGGCCCAAATAGATTACATTTCTGCAGGTGTGGATAAGGGAAAGGGTCCCCATACAGGTACATGATTATTGCTGAGGAGTAGGGGAGCATGGGACCGAGCTGAGGCTTGCGATGTTGCTGGCTATTTTGTTTTTTTCTGTTGTACCTGTACTTTCTATTGTATTGTACTGTATTGCTGTGTAACATGTTCTGGCTGTTTTCTTAGAACTTGAGACATGTTGCATCATTATCTCTATAACTGATTAGTTATCTTTTACTGCAGTCATTTATTTTAAATATGTATGGTTTATTTCTTCCCCTATTATCATATGTTTTATCTTCTTTTCTGCTGTGATACACTTTGACAAATGAGGACATAGTTTCCCCACTATCAAACCTGGGCCCTCGCTGCTAGTCGGCAGCCTCTGGCGTTTAGGGAAATGTGCTTGAGTTCATGTGACCAACCGGGTTTGGGGAACCCATTGAGTGGCACCCGGATTTGGGACGTTACATAGTCACTCGAGACCTACCCCTTTTCACAACATGTCTCATATTACCCATAAATGTGTCCACAAGTCCATCCAAACCCATCCCAGTGTCTTCCCATTAATACCATCCTCCAATCATCACTCATTAGTAGAGTCACTACCCGAAGTCTCCTCTGACCTAGAACTTATGGCATGATCCATGTCCCCATCATGATGCCTCAATACTCCTAGTCCTATGCATGAAGAAAACAATTAATGTAAATAAAAATTATCACTAGATCATAATTCTTTAACCCAACAATCACAACATTTGACATGTTTCATGCACAAGTTGAACGTCAATTAGATACCTAGAAAATCATTATGTCTGACCATACCTACATTAGTTCCATTATAGTATCTTATCCTCATGTTCCATATACACCCACTAATTAATAAAAAAGGTTATTATTTTTTTGAAGACCAGAATAATACCCAATGTTTCAGGGTAGAACCTTATGTCTAGGATATGGTCTCATCTCATCACTTGAGGATATACCACATCACTCAAGGAGGGGGGTTTCCAGGAGGGAGGGGCTGTCTAGGGGGTGTCAAGGAGGGAGGGGGGTTGTCTAGGAGGGAGGGGGTTGTCCAGGAGGGGGGTGTCCAAGAGGGAGGGGGTGTCCAGGGGGGTCTAGGTGGGGTGGTGTCGAGGAGGGAGGGGGTGTCTAGGAGGGAGGGGGTTGTCCAGGAGGGGGGGGGGGGTCTGTCCAGGAAGGAGGGAGGGGGTGTCCAAGAGGGAGGGGGGTTTTCTAGGAAGGAGGGGGTTGTCTAGAAGAGGGTTTTCCAGGAGGGAGGGGTGTCCAGGGGGGTGTCCAGAAGGTAGGGGTTGTCCAGGAGGGACATGGTGTCCAGGGGAGAGTCTAGGAGGTAGGGGTTATCCAGGAGGGGGGGGGTCTGTCCAGGAAGGAGGGAGTGGGGTTTTCTAGGAGGGGGGTGTCCAGGAGGAAGGGGGTGTCTGGGGGGGGGTTTAAGAGGGGGGGGGGTGTTCAGGAGGGTGGGGGTTTCCCAGGAGGGGGTGTCTAGGAGGGAGGAGGTGTCCAGAAGGGGGGGGGGAGTCTGTACATGAATAAGGGGGGGATGCGCTGGGGGGGTCTGTAGGGGGAGGGGTGTGCAGGGGAGTCTGTCCAAAGAGGGGGGGGGGGTCTGTCCAGGGGTGGGGGTCTATCTAGGGAGGGGGTCTATCTAGGTGGGGGGTCTATCTAGGAAGAAGGGGGGTTATGTCCAGGGAGGGGGGGGGGGGGTTCTGTCCAGGGGGGTGCATGGGGGGTCTAGGGGGGGGGGTGCAGAGGGGTCTGTCTAGGGAGGGGGTGGGGAGTGGGGGTATGTCGAGGGAGGGGGGTCTGTCTAGGAGGGGGGTCTGCCCAGGAAGGAGGGGGTCTATCTTGGAGGGGGGTCTGCCCAGGAGTGGGGGTCTGTCTAAGAACGGGGGGGGGGGGGGGATCTATACAAGGGAGTCTATCTAGGATGGAGGGGGGGGGGTCTGTCCATGAAGGAGGGGGTCTGTTGTCATGACCCATCCCCCGGGGCCCGTGCCGTGACGACCCCAAGCCCGCCTTCCATAGGCGAGGGGCTGGCGACTAGCACCGAAGGTGTATTCCCTAAAACTGGGAAGGCATTGCCTTATAACCTGTAACACACACAACCAATTACACAATAAGATACAAACTCAAGCAAACTAAATAGTAAATAGAGTGAGTATAATAAGTAAAAAAGGGATAGAATACAAGCCCAACTGGAAAGTACAAGGAAAACTGGAAACTACAAGATGACTGATAGGTGAAAAGTATCTCCTGGATCGTCCACCACGAATCCTACCTGAAGGGTAGGTACAGCTCACGAACGGCCGTCTCTGCGGTTCGCCTCATCTAACATCCACCTCCGAGCTACCTCCAGTCTTGGTACTCTCGTCCTCTTCAGTGATGTCCGTCGTTTGCACCAAACACAACAGGGTGCGGGCATATCCCATGCAGGGGTGAGTATAACGATACTCATTAGGGACCCCAAGACCCTCAAGGTCTCACAAAATCTACCAAGGATAAACCACACAACATTGAATCAACTGAAAACCTTACTTATGTATATTCCAATACATATACCTAAGTTATCAAGTAAACCCATCTCAATCATGAGGAAACACAGAGTCCAACTTAAAGCCCAAAGCTCGACTATTCCACAAAGGAAGGAATACCATAAAGGTAAGTACCACACAGGTACACCACACAGAATAATACGACCAAGGTATTACCACGAAGGAAAGTACCACAAGGTACAGACTCAACTCACACCAGGTATAACTTAGGTATAGTAGTAGAGATGATTAGATGTAACTACGAAATCATCTTACTCTGTTAAGAGGAAGACTCATAAAGAATCAAAAATCATCATCAAACCCACATAGGATCTCTAGGTGCTGACAAACATAGGATCGATCAGTGCTGACCCACACAGGATTTCTCGGTGCTGACCTACACAGGATCACTCGGTGCTGACCCACACAGGATCGCTAGGTGCTTACCCACACAGGATCGCTAGGTGATGACCCAGATAGGATCACTCGAGTAGTGCCGCATGGAATCCTAAAGCCGTTCCATGTGAGACCCTCAATCACAGACCCACGAAGGATCTCTTCCTCAAGTCACAACCAGCTACTGGGTTCCCGTTCTATGCTTGCTCGTCTTCGGGAGGGTCCGCACATCAAGCCACTGGTCGATACTCCAACTGCCACGAATTCCCATGAAGAAGTATCCCAAAGGACCGCTACATCATAGGGGTCTCAACGCAATAGACGACGCATCAATCAGATGCCCGATCTATAAGTTATTAGCCTTTTAGTCCTAAGGCCCCAGGTGGCTGCGGGCGTCGTGGGGCAGTGGAGGCCACAGGTGGTCGCGGGCACCGCAGGGTGGTGGAGGCCACGGGTGTCGCAGGATGGCTAGAGGCTGTGGGTGCCGCGGGATGGCACAAGGCCGTGGGTTCCGTGGGGCAGTGGAGGTCGTGGGTGCCACGGGGCGGCAGAGGCCGTGGGTTCCACAGGGCGGCAGAGGCCACGGGTGCCGCGGGATGACATGAGGTCGCGGGACGGCGTGAGGCTGCGGGTGCCGTGGGGCGGTGGAGGCCACAGGTACCGCCGAGTGGCAGAGGGTACGGGTTCCACGGGGTGGCGGAGGCCGCGGGCGGCGGAGCGCCGTGGGGCGCGGTGGCCACAAGGCGGCGGAGCACCATGGGGCACGGTGGTTGTGGGGTGGAGGAGGCCACGGGCAGCGGAGCACCGCAGCGCGCGGAGGCCATGGGGCGATGGAGGCTGCGGGCGGCGGAGCACCGTGGGGCGCGGAGGCCACGGGGCAGCAGAGGCCGTGGGCGGCAAAGCGTCACGGGGCACGGAGACCACGGGGTAGAGAAGGCCACGGGCGACGAAGCATCATGGCGTGGCGGAGGCCATGGGCGGCGGAGGCCGCGGGTGGTGGAGCGCTACGGGGTGCGGAGGCCATGGGGCGGTGGAGCGGCGTGCCTTCGCCAGCGACCAGCTTGACCAGTTGCCCTTCGCTCATCACCTTTGTCAAGGTTCTCGAGTTCCACCGATGCCAATTGCCAACACCGGTTGTCATCACGATCGCAAAGATCACACAAAAGATCCACAAGATTTGTGGAGGGGTTGGGCCATGTTTGTTTGGCCCGTACCCTCCGCGTTAGGGCGGTAGCATACGACTCAAGAAAGATGATTCAATGTGAGAGGGAATTTAACATTGATCAAATTAAAACACACCCCTACCTCATTTGTTTGTTGACGTTGATGTGGAGGGAAGGAAGATCATTGATTGAAGACATCCCAAGGAAGAAGTCGATATTGTGCGTCAGCATTCTTCATTGGGGGAGAATTCTTCGTGGAATAAGTTCTTCATGGAATATGTTCTTCATTAGAGAAGTGTAATTCTCCCAAAATCTCTCCCCTTCTCCTTTGCCAAAAAGCTTCCCCCAATCCAAAAAAAAAATCCAACATTATAGAATGTGTTGGCATAATTTTAAATTGGCTTTATTAATTAATTGAGTTGGTATAATTAATTAAAGGGGGTGGAACCATTAAAGTGGGGGAATTTTAAGAGGCTTCCCCACATTTAAGAGGGAGTTCAAGGGGGTTTTAGTCTTGGGTGGTCCCCACCACCATAACCTATGAGAGGTTTTAGTCCAGGTGGTTCCCACCTCCATAACCTCTTATAGGAGGTTTAGTTCTGGAAGTCCCCACTTCTCAACACACACATGGGAGTTCCAAAAGAAAAATAAAATGTTACACAATTTTATTTTTATTTAATTCTTTCACGAAAAGCACAAAAATTATCTTTCACAGTCAACCAACTGTCATCGAGGTGAAAGTATCCTTAAGTGAATATCGGCGCTGAGAGTTCAACAGTGACCTCAGATTTCAATTCTGAGCACCAGTTCAAAAGTTACAAAAACCCGCTCGCACGTTTACTGAACGTACCTGAAAAAAATTCAGAAATTCATTTCGGGCACACCAGACCTCGGAATCACGCACCGTCAATTTTCACGGGCTCATAAAATTCCCATTTAATTAAAAAAATACATGGAAATTCTGGGTCTTTAAATCTATCTAGGGAGGGGGGGTCTATCTAGGAGGGGGTCTGTCCAGTGGGGGGGGGGGGATACTTCAAGGGGAGTGGGTGGGGGGGGGGCAAGGGAGAGGTTGGGGGGCTATTTTTTATGGATTTATAGACCCTATAGCCATAATTTATAACCATGGTTATAGGTCTAATTCCATGTTTATATAATGTGGAAATAGAGTGTGTCTATCCTATGGTATATACATAGTTCTAAACCATGGATATAATAATATTACCATAGTTTGAACTGTGGATGTATACCTATAGCCACGGTCCATGGATATAGACCTATAACCATGCCAAACATAGCAAAAGTTCCTAAAACTGTGGATATTACTTATATTCACGGTTTGAGGACCTATAGACATAGTTTCAAGTCATGGATATAGCCTAAATTTCCAGTAGTGGATAAATTATAGGCCTTGGATGACAATCACACTTGGGATCTGTTCCCCCTTTTGGCAGGTAAATAGGTTATTGGTAGCAAATCGATTTATTCAGTCTGTCTAAATGTAGATGGTACTCTTCATCGCCTTAAAGACCATCTCATGGAAAAAGGATTTTCTTAGACATATGGTGTTGATTATTTCTATAACTTCTATTCAGTTTCTAAAATGGTCTTTGTTCGATTATCTATTAGTAAGTTCAATAAATTCATGGAATATCTGATAAAATCCTAATGAGATGCTATCCTTTTCATTATAAAATACATTAAGAAAGACCCTAACCATGGTCTTCCATATTCAAATCATGATCATTTGGGCATTGAGGCCTTTTTTGATGTCGACTACACTGAGTTCTTATCTACCTGAAAGTCTACTTTTGGGTTTGCAGTTTTTTTGGCTAGTAATTTTAACTCCTGGTGAAGCAAGAAACAAACTGTCATCTCAAGATCCAATGCTGAATATGAATACTATGTGATGAACATGATAACTACTGAAATTATATGGTTTCATCGACTTATTCATGAAATTGGTTTCCTGCCACAAAATTCTACTCATATTTGGTGTGATAATCATGTGTCCATGATGGTTGATTCTAATTTAGTTTCCATGAATGAACAAAACCTATTGAGATTGAACATCAATTTCTTCACCATCACCTAGGGAAAAAAGGATTATATTTATTACAACAGCTCATCATCATGTCTACATGTTCACCAAAGTCTTGATGGGAGACTTTCTAGATTCTTTGTGCACAAAGCTGTGCATCCACAACATTCATGACCTAGCTTGCGGGGGAGTGTGTTCGGTCTTTATGTTTTTCATCTCTCTATTTTTTGTTTATGGGACTCTTCTTCTAAGATAAACCTATTATATCTTTAGGGAGAGTGTTGAACCCAATTATGTGTATGTTATAGTTCTACATCATTTTCCTCCTACATGTATTTATTTTCCCATATTTATAAATGAAGGTCACCACCTCTCTTTGAGGTAGGAAATGTACCATTCTACAAGAAGAAATGTTTGATTGAATGGTAGAGGAATCCAATGGAAGAAGTGGTGTGGGTTGGTTAATTCATCATTCATAACTAGTTTTCTTCTTTCAGTCTTGAGGAAAATATTGATTCTCATGGAGCGATGATTAATAGGGTTTGTGATCTACCATGTGAGTGGGGAGCCCAGTTCGCATGGGCCTGAGAGCGGGGAGGCCTCGTGTATTTTCCTTATTTCCCCATTCTTATTTCCCTCCTGTAATTATGATACACACATCTAATATACATACAAAGGAGTCCCCTAGAGGTAATTGTTGAAGCAAACATTGTCTATTTATAAGCACATATTTAGGGTTACACAATAGATAGTGGGACTCCAGCCCAAACTAAAACCCAACACTTAATACTTTTATCATCTCCTTGATCTAGTTTATGATATTAGTGGTTTCAATGTGTTATCCTAAACCAAAAATACCTTTTTAATGATTTATATATAATTTAATTCAAAAAATTTGACATCCATGGTTATTGAATTATGATGTACAAAGATTATTGAATTTTTTCAGAAATATAAGTTTTCTCTTTATTTCAACTATTAAAAAAATATCTTCTAATAGTTTCTTTGCTTAAAAATTTTATGATATCATAGGTTTGTTGGCCTTGAAATTCCATCTGTTGAGTTGTCAGTTGCAGTAGCTAAATTAATTGAAGTGGAGGCTAAACCCACTGATTATATTTCTCCCAGTTGATGCAGTTGATGTTTGGTTATCTAAAAAGGTTTCAATTACTTATTTGTTAATAATAACAATATGATATTTAATACTTGAATATATATATATATATATTAAGAATGATTTTTATTTTTTGTTTCTATCCATGGTAATGATTTTGTTTCATTTTTTAAAACATAAAAACTGAGGTATTTCTGAAGTGGAAGAAGATACTAAAGTATTTATCAGACCCCTACCACCTTTTGTGGTTGCTAATACTAAATCAGTAAAGAAATAAAAGTGTTTTGAATAGGTTATGAGCTTAATTAAATTTACTAACCTGTCAAATTTTTAGTTTATAATTGGAGGTCAATTGAAATTTACTTTCTATTTATTTTTAATGAAAGAAATTCCAAATATTTTCTTATGTTTGGAGATCACTGGAATCGCTTTTGTTCTTTTGCCTGTTTTTTTTCTAAAAACAATTCAAATTAAATAAATTCATAATATTTCAATACAAGATCCTATAACAAATCATCCATATAACCCAACCACACATCATCCCTATCGATATATATTAAGACTCCTATATGATCAATTACCATGAATGACTTATTAGTATATTTAATGACAAAATGGGAACCAAAATCATTGTACAAGGAGAAATAGAAGAAGAATAATAGAGGAGGAAAGTAAGAGGAGAATTATATAGGAGTTCCCCAGGAATTGCTGCCCAATCCCATGGTTGATATGTTACTAAAAATCTTCATTCAGTACCCTCTTCCCATTTCCTTTTATAGTCATAAGGATCCTATAACAGTTTCCCCGAAATATTCCCATGTCCCCACAATATATTCCCCCTAAGATATTCCTCTAACCACTTCTCAACTTCCCATGGCCCATAGCCAGCTTCCCGTTGCACAAAGACATATTTTTCCATTTTTTAAAGTGTCTTCCATGCTGGTTGACTGATCTTTATCACTCGTTACCCCTTGAGAATAGTCTAGTACTTAAGACTGAAGGAATGAAATTGAATGAGGTTAAAAAAATGCTTTCCAAAGCCGAACTTCTCAAAGTTGGATGGCTGATTCTGTGAATGGTTGCAAGAGAAAACATGAACCCAAACACCATGACCCAATATGAGGCAAAAAACCATCATCAAACTAGACCAATATACATACCATCGGTAGAAGCCCTTCCAAAACTCTTATAGACAATTTTAATCTTTTCTAAGAAAATCCCGAGAAAGGTATAGTCCTCAGAATTCTGGTCCCTCAACTCCCTACCCTGGGGGTTGGACTGTTGATTTAAAATCCTTGATGGATTTAATAAAATCCACCTTTTAAGGGGTTAAATCCATAATTTTTTCCACCACACAATCATTGGATTCTAATTTGTATTCCTTTAATCCCATGTCTTTGTACATCACAATTTTAGAAGCAAAACTGGTCACTATCAACTTGGATGAGTTGAAGTAATCTCTACGATGTCTGAATTTCTTTTGTGGGGACATAGAGAAACCCCTTGAGGAAATAATTTCCTTTTTTTTGTTGCCTAAAATTGTGCATTAGAACTCAGTGGATTTTATGTCTTCATCTTGTTTTCTTGTATAGTGGAAACATTCCTCCTCTAGAGCAGGTCCATTCAACCCTTCAAAAATATCTTCCCTTGATTTTTCGGAGACTGTTTTTGAACTATCCAGGGATTCTTTGGCATATCGCTTCTTTCTAGATTCAACTTTCATCAAACCCCATCCTCTTTGGAGTCCATTTTATTTCCTATATAATTTCTCATGAAATTAAACTGGTTTAAAATAGGAATAGCTACAGGATGTTCCATTACTTTTCTCTCCTTGGAATTGCTTGCCTGCACAAGCAGATCCCCTACAGCTCCAACCTATGGAGTCATTAATGATTTTACATCGATTTCATAATTCCGCACACTGGTTGAACCATGTTCTAACCTCATCTAATTCCATGCCTCAATATCTTATTTTTTGTGTAGTTGTAGCTTCTAACTTTAGGAAATTGGAATTGTTTGAAAAGATGGCACCACCTGGAGCAGACCATGCCACTATGGAAACTGTCACTCCCTCAGATGAAATCTCAATAGAATTATTGAATTTCGATGCTAGTTTAAGAATAACTTATATCAATAATTTCCTACCTATTTCATAGTCATGACCAATGAACAAAGATGAATTAGGATCAGTCCCTACAAGAACTTGAATTAGGCCCTTCAAAATGTGGGAGTTTCTGGGTTCTGGAGCCTCTTGAACCAAACCCTATAAATGATCCTCTGGTAGAGATGAAACCACTGTTAGACACTCTTCAAGAAGGTTTTCTAAAACTAGTTTCCTGCAGAAATTATATGTAACATGGGCTTGAAAAAGGAAATTGACGGAGTTACCAATATTGGGTTCATAGATGATTGGTTGTCTATAATGAAGCTCTCTAGAGTTGAAAATCCATATGAAATTAGGAAAAAATTTGGAAATATCAAACTTGATACAGATTCGAGAAACTATCGGGTGTTGAAGAGACTAGGTGCGTGAATCAAAACATAGAAAATGCTGCAATGAATTACCTAAGAGCTTTAAAATTGACGGATTCTAGAACTGTTGTAGAAGCTGGGGAAACCAAACCTAGACAATAGATGTCAGGGGATCTTTTTTCAAAGGGAAATCAAATGTACACATCAATAGGATGAAACCTATCAACTAGAATACTTGTGACACTTGAGACCATGCCAAGAAAAAATCATCTTCTTTTGAAAGTTGAATAATCATGTGTTTAGGATCCAGAATACCTACCACTACTCAGTTTTGGAGACCCCAATCTAGGTTGAAAAGCCGATCGAAAAACAGCATTGAAGTTCAGTGATGCTCAAACCTAGTGACGAAAGAGAGACTAAAAATATTTGAAGCTTCAAAAAAATTTATTGGGAAAATTTCTACAGCAGGTTGTCCCTCTATCAGAAGTCAAGTTATAGGTTCGATTGTAATTCTAGGAAATTCAAAGAACTCTGGGCGATCTAGTTTCCCCTCTACCAGCACAATGGATGAATTATCCATAGATGAGTCCCTAGCTTAGGAACCAACATCCTGTAGGCGAGGGGTCCTCCTTGGATCACATCCCAACAATGCACACCTCCTCAGAAGTGATTCACTAGTAGATTGGATCAATTGTTAAGACTCTCATACCAGCAATTCCCAGGAATGCCTTATTAGTATATTAAAAGACATAATGGGAGTATAAGGAGGAATAAAAGAATAAGATTAGAGGAGTAATGTAAGAGGATAATTATATGGGATTTCGCTAGGAGCTGCCACCCAATCCCAAGGTCGATATGTTACTACAACTCTTCCTCTCTCTTGTACCCATTCCCGTTTTATTTTTATAGCCATAAGGATCCTACAATAGATTCTTGAGAATATTCCCATGTCCCCAAAACATATTCCTCATAGGATATTCCTCTCAAGCCACTTCTCAACTTCCCATGGGCCACACCTAGCTGCCCCCTTGCACAAAGAGTTATTTTCCCCTTCTAGAAAGTGTCCTCCATGCTGGTTGATTGATCTTTATCAATATCCCTCAATCTAGAAATATGGAAGGCCACTTTATTTCCCATCCTCTTGACTATGCAAAATCGACAAGAATCAAAATGAGGTGACAAAGATCTTATCTTCTCAAGAACAAGTCCAAATAATTGCAAACTTTCTTCACGAGATATAATGGAATCAATAACCATCTGGTAGTCCGATTCCATGATAATATCCTTCCATCCATGTAATCAAGAAAACTCAAGTTCCATGGAAATTTCCTCATACACTATGAGACACCATCTAGCTTCTAGGGACTTATGAAACACTGCTAGGGGAAAATCAGAATCATTATGAAGAACCACTTTGATCCTCACCCTATTTCTATTCACAACTGCATATGTATTTACTTTGATCACACCTTGCGTGACCAACAAAATACCAACCAAATATGAGCTTTGCTAACCCATATTCCATCTGATAATGAACTCTGCTAGAAAACAAAATCATTATGCCTCATCCAAATAAACCATGAAAGAGCACACAGTTCTTGAATGATATGAAATTAATGGGTTGATATTCTCTTCATGCCAACATATATTTCCTACTTAACCATGGGACATTTAAGAACATCATGAGTCAACATTTTGTAGCTTCTATCATGCCATAACGATAGATTCCCCTCACCGTGGGACAATGAAGAGCAGCATGATTCAACATTTTTGTAGCTTCCATGTAGAAAAAACAATTGAGATCTTCAGACATATGTTGCCTACCTAATAGATCCTTAGTGGGAAGAAGGTCTCTACAAATTTTACACTAGAAATAGCTAACTGTAGGAGGAAGATCCACCTACCTTATCTCTTTCCAGACTTGATCATCAGAGGTGTAAATGCAATTCATTTCTAGCTTGTAACCCTGCACAGAGTAAGACCCTGAAGGCTCTATACTCTAACATAACTGATCTGTATCCATAGATGAAGTCAATGGAATGCTAAGGATGATATTTTTGTCCCTCTCATTGGACCATCTATAGATATTTTCTAAACACCATCCATTTAAATCATCATTCATAAGATCTCAAATTGTTGCATCTTCCTAGCCTGGTTGAACTAGAGAGGTTTCTTACCCACCACATTCAACATCCATGAGTGTTTCCAAATTCTCACTTTCCCATTCTCTATCATCCAATATTTACCTTCACATGGTAGTGACTTCGAATCCCATTTACTCATAGGAAACTTGGCCTAGGTCCTAGATTGTGATTACAAAAATCAGAGTGAGGATAATATTTAGCTTGTAGTACTTTGGAACAGAGGGAAGCAAGGCTATAGAGAAGTCACCACCATTGTTTAGCTAAGAAGGCTTTATTAAATCTACCCATATCCCTAAACCTGAGACCACCAACTTCCTTTGGGGTCACATAAACTTTACCATGGAAGAGACATAACATATATTGGAATAGGTTGGGCAACAACTTTCAGCAATACGTCCTTCCCAACCTATGAAAATTTCTTCCTAGAACATCCTTGAATCCTCTTCCCTACTTTATCTGCAATTGAAGAGAAAACTATTTAGAGTCTTTTTGTAAGTTTGTTTTTAGAAGATCACACTGGAGGAAATAGATCTTCATAAGGAATCCTTGTAGATTCAAAGTACTGAAACTAAGAAGAAAAGCCTTCACCCTAATCAGGACATTCAATTTCACTTACTCATGAATTTTACTCCAACTCACACAAACATTCAGATGGAATAATAAAATAGAAAATAAATTATGTAAAAGGACACAACAAAGGTTTTTAAATGGTTTGGACACTTTTCCTGCATCCATGGAGAGAAACATCACAATAATTCATTATATCATAAGTACAATGTTACAATCTTTAGTGACTAGACAAAAATGTTGACCACTAAATCAAATGAATGATCAACACCTTAGAAAAGTGGTCCCACCCCTAGATATAGTGATTCCAACCCATTCATTAGGTTTCAATGAATTTCTACATTTTCGGTTGTCCACCCATTGCACTGTAAAACTTTCAACTCCCTGTAGATTTCCTCAGTCTAATTGTTTATCGTTGATACAACAACTATGTTCCCAACACCTCACTTTTTTCCTGAAAAGTTCATGAAATAGAGTGATTCAAATGCTCACTGTATCATTCCTATAATAGAAACTCATTTATAAATTCTAGTGTATCTCACCAACACACTGATAAACCATCATAAATTCACAAAATTTTTACAACCTTATCGCCATCCGCTGAATACTTGATACTGATAAACTGACACTGCCAAAGGGTTTCCCAAAGTCCCCCCTTCTGGTAAACCTACTTCAACATGAGAAGTGTCTTCAAAATCCTAACAATATCCCACCTGAAGGTTGTTTCAAAAACTCAATGACATATTCCAACACTTCAGAAGACATCACCCTATGTACTTCCGCTGCATGCAATGCTCCTTCATTCTGTTTTGTTTACCCAAGACCAACTGAGGCATAGTGTTGCTCTAAGCTCTCCTAAACTAAAGTCTTGGTGGATATATCTATTGGGTTCTACTATCCAGATATCTTCTGCAACCCCATCAACCCATCTTCAATAAAATTTCAGATATAATGATACTTTAGGTCGATGTGCTTCTTCCTCGCATGAAACATCATATTTTTGGCCAAATGTATCACACTTTGACTATCACAGTAGAGCGATGCATTCTCCTAGATGATTTCGAGAACCTTGATTATATATTTCAACTGCACCATTTACTTTCATATATTATCATGAAATATTATGTCTTCCATTTTAGAGAGTGAAATCATCAGTTTTAGCCTCGACATCTAGCTGACAACAATTCTACCAAAGGTAAAGACATGCCTAATTTTTCTTTTCTGTGAATCCGAGTCTCCCCCAAAGTCTGCATCAACTCAACCAACCAATGGATCATCTCTAAATAAAAGGGCTGCATCTTTTATTCCTTTGAGATATCTCATTATTCAATTCACAGCTTTCCAATGTTTTTTCCCAGATTTGACATGAACCTACTCACAAATTCCACTACATGGGAAAGATCTAGTCAAGTGCACACCATGAAATGCATGAGACTTCCTACTTCTGAAGCATATGGAATTCTTGTAATGTGATTTTCCTATTCTGGTGAAAACCTTTGACCACCGACCTCACTTTATATCTCTTATTTCCATTAGATTCATCCTTTAACTGAAAGCCCACTTGTTTTTAAGTTACCTCTTTCCAGTGGGTAAATCTATTAGCTCCCAAGTGTTATCCACATGAAGAGAATTCAACTTCTCCTGCATGAATAACTGCCACTCTTTGGAATCACCAAGGGAAATCACTTCTTCTGAGATTTCTGGTTCGCCTCCATATGTTAAAAGTATGAAATTTAGGTTAGCTACATACCTCTGTACCGGTCATCTGGACCTTGTTTCTCCATGAATCCATACCTATGGTTCTTCTCTTTCCCAAACCGAAACCTTCAAAATTTCATCCTCCAAAACTCTAGACAGAGCCTCACTAGTTCTTGATATTTTTGGTATATCTTCCACTAGTATCATACTAAAAACTTATGTGTTTCCCCCTAGACTTCCCCCTGGAATTTTAAAACATCTGATAGACTTAGAACCATCTGAAATCTTTGGAATTTCTGATCTTCCAATAGATTTGTTGAGATAAAATTGAGCTGAAGTTGATTATTTTACTACATATTTCTCACTGGTTCTTGATCTTTCAAGTATATCCTATGATGGTATCATCCTCAAACCAATTATGTTGCCTCATGAACTTTCCTTTGGAATTTGTGAACTTCCAGTAGACTTAGAGACATCACAACTCTCCGAAATGTATTATCTTCCGGTACCTTCATTCATATAAATTTGATCTGAAGTTGATTCTTTGACCGCATCATCCTTTTATTTAAAATTTTGGTCCTTCCACATTCCTAAAAATAAACCTACACGTGATTTTTTTCTAGTTTATCTTTTTCTTTAGAATCCACATGAGAACAGGCAAAACTTCCGATGACCTTGAGGTTAGTAAAATTTGATGACTTTCCTTTCCACAGAGCTTTCGGTATATTATGTCCCATTGGCTATGAGAGGCTTTGATTGATTAATTATGCTGCAGTACCAATTGGTTCAGCCCAAAAAGTATTGGGCTCCTTTGAATGCAGCTTCATGGTCCATGCCCTTTCCATCAATGTCTGATTTATCCGTTCTGATATTCCATTTTTCTCAGGCATTCTAGGTACAATTTTCTCATGATTAATGATTTTGTGTTTTCAAAAGTCTTAGAAACTTCTTTTAGTGCACTCACCCATGTTGTCTAATCTTATGGATTTCATATTACACATCGTTTCTCTTTCAACCATAGATTTCCATTTAACAAACACTCCAAACATTTTAGATTTATGTTTCAGGAAGTATATCCCTACCCTCCTCGTGGAGTCGCCAATGCATGTCACAAAATATTTGAACCTATGAGAGATTTCATTAGGGAAGGTCTTTGGACATCTGTATATACAATCTCCAGCTTCCAACTCTTTGGCATTCTTCTTGTTAGATTAAAATTCACCTTCAGCTACTCACTGAGTATACAACTCTTGAAACATTCGATGTCTGAATGTTTCATCTTCATCGCAATTTTTCTTGATGGATTATACACAACTTTCTCATTGAGGTTCCCAAGTCAACAATTCCACAAATTTTAACTTCCAATTGTTGATGTTCCAGAAAGTGTATCACCCATTTTCCTTTCAGTTAGATAAAATGTGCCATCATTTACACTTATAGCTATGATAAGAGATCCTCGAGTGATTTTCTACCCTCCATTAACAATGTTTGTTCCATATCTAACTTCGTCCAACTAACCAATTGAAATCAAGTTCTTCTAAAGTCCTAAAATATGAAGAACTTTGAAATATTTTTTTCTCTTGATATCAAGAGCTTCATCATATTCTATATTCACTCTTCCAAAACTTCTAGACACAAAACTTGTGATGCATTGCTTATCACTAGTGGAGTGAAAAGACATCCCATAATCTATTATCCAAGATTCTACTGGAGTGTTGACACTCTTAAGTATATTTTTATGAATTTATTCTATTAATCCAAAGAAACTTACTCTTTTGGAAGTTGGTCTTGTAGAATTTTCCTTATTCTCATGACAACCCTTCTTGAGATGACCCCCTGCCACAATGCCAACACATTGGGCCAATTTTGGTAGATTTACCTCTACTCCTTTCCCTCAACTTATCTTTTGATCATGTTTGGATTCTTCGATAGGGAACCCTCTTCTATTGTGAATTCATTTCTAAAAAGTTCTTGAGTCTCCATCCTCTGGAGATCTTCATTCAGAATCAAGTTTTGGATATCTTTAAATATCAAGCTGTCTTTTAAATTGCAGTTACAGTGTTACCATTGATTCCCTTGATTTTGACTATGATAATAATAATAATATCGCCCAAACATCATATGTGAATGTTACCTACACAGACTCAAGTTGTATCTAGATCAAGTTAGAATTATTCACATGATCCGATAGTCTCATGTTGAATTTTTTTTGCATTAAACACACTTTATTGAGTGTTGTAGGCTTCTCATCCTCAGAACACCTAAAGCCTTTTGATCTTTCTTTTCACATTCATATTTTTCCATTTCCTCTGACTTCTCACCTCTCAATGGAATTTATAGCTCTTTTTGGGTGAGATATTTTTCTATTTGAATCCTCTAGTAACTAAAATAATTCCCATCAAAATTTTCAATCTAGACCTTTCCATATTTTGATGTTATCGCCTTCAGACATAATAATTTCTATTGAATCAAAAAAATGTCTGAGCAAGATGAAAATGTTACCTGATTTAATGTCGAACAAATCACTGAGCCTCTAAGAAAACCTCATGCTACTCTGATAACAATTATTAAGAACCCTGCATGAAACTTCTCTCCCTAGAATTTCATCATCATAAGATCACACTGGCGGAAACAAATCTCTAGAAAGAATCCTCAAAGATTCAAAGCACCAAAACTAGTAAAAAAACCTTCACCCCAATAACAGCTTTGAATTTCACTTACTCAACCTTTTTATTCTAACTCATACAAACATTCAATTGGAATAATTAAAGGGAAAATAAAGCATGTAAAAGAACACAACAAAGGTTTTTATGTGGTTCATAATTTCATCTTACATCCACGGGGAGAAACATCACAATTCTTCATTATATCAGAAGTAAAAGGTTACAATATCTAGTGACTAGACAACCACATATATCACTAACTTGAATGAATGATAAACACCTCAGAAAAGTGGCCCCACCCCTAGATAAATAGGGTCCCACCCGATCAATAGGTTGCATCGACTTCCTACATTTGTGGTCATCCATCTGTTGCACTGTGAAACTACTAACTCCCTATGGCTTTCCTCAGTCTGACTGCCTATCAATGACACAACAAAAATGTTCCCAAATCCTCACTCTTTTCACACAAAGTCCATACAACGAAGTGATTCAAATTCTCATTATCCCCATCCGGTAATAGAAATGCCTACTGAACTTCTAGTGGATCTGACCAACACACTGATCCACCATAAAAATTTTACAAACTTCTGACAACCTCATGGTCATCCGCTCAAGAGATACTTCCGATGAACTGACAAGGCCAAAGGGTTTCTCAAAGTTCCTCCTTCTGATAAACTTACTTCATCATGGGAAGAGTCTTAAAATCCTAAAAAATACTTCTTTCTTTGACCTACCAATCACCATATGAAGACCCAAGTATCTTTGATGATTTTCATCCTATTTGACCCCACTCAACAAAAAAATATCCTCCCTCGTTGCATCGACACCTCTACTAAATAACACTTCAGAATTCTAAAAATTAACCTTTTGTCCCGAGGCTATCTCATTCTTATTAATGATTTCAACGATAGCTTGACATTCCTAAGGTGTTTCTAAAGAAAATAACAAACTATCATTCACAAAGAAGAGATAAATAATTTGCCTTCAACGATGGAATTTAGCAACATGGATCATCCCTTTTAAACCTACACTAGATATGAACTTGGAGAAAACATTAACCATAAGAATAAATAGGTACAGGGAGTGTGGGTCCCCTTGGGGAATCTCTCTTGAAGGAATAAATCTTTTAGATAACTATTATGAATGTGGGGGTGTGGTCCATAAGTGATAGAAATGTGTGGGGATGGTGGGGCTACCTGTGTGTGGGCATAAGTATTAGCTGCTAGGGGGGAGTATTGAACTTTTCCTTTTATTAGTCCCCACTCTTCCTATTCTTCCTCTTCTTTTACATCCTTTTCTCCTCCTCCTCCTTCCACTATAACTCTCTAGATATTTTTTTGTGTTTATGATGCTATCAATGCAATGATAAAACTCGTTTATTTTATTTCTCTCTCACTTGAAAATATGATCCAAACAATTTGGGGACTCCAATGTGGATTGCATACACTGTAAAGATGATTGAAACTAAATGATCTTTGAGAAGATGATGTGACAAGTGGAAGATCGTTATGTGGTTAATAGGAAGACTTCCATCCATGGATGCAGGAAAGAATAGAGAATAGGATCACCATCACTGAATTGACATTGGAAAGTCTTCTTTGTAGGTTCAAGGAGTGGTAACAGACAGGTGATCTGAAGATGCTGACCATGCAGGATGGTTTAGATAAGTTGGTTAGAGGAAAAAGCGAGTACCAACGATTCGTTCATGATCAGGTATAGATATCTTGAGGAAAGATTCATTCTCCAGATGCGAGATATGGAGGAGTAGAGAAGCTCAAGGGTCTTGATCTTCAAGTGAAATCATATATTAGTTTCTAGAAAGAAGAGTAAGGTAACCCTAGTGTTTTTGAGTGGCAGTGGAAACATGAATGTGGAGGTCGACAATGGTCAATATAGAAGCCTCCTATTAGATTATTCCACCCTTGTAGAAGGATTGAAGAGTGTGTCAAAGAGAGTTGGGAGATTCCCTCATTTTTAGGGGAGTGGACTTTTGGTTGGATCACTAAAGCATATACTTCTTGATCAATCATATGTTAGAAGATATGAAGTTACATTTAGAACAGATTTGTATAGAGAACATAGCTCTATTCTAGTTCCTAACATGAAAGAGTGTTAATCCTAGTTCCAATTGAGAAAAAATGATGCTAGCACTTATGAAGGAATATGGGGATAATAAGGATAAAAAAATTGTTCCTAGATTGCATTTGAAACCACTAATTGTGGAAGTAGCGAGTCCGGGTTTTCTACCATTTGCACGAGAATGGCGGGGAATGAAGAAAATTTTCTCACCATCAGCTCTCCGTGTTAAGTAAAATTTCCTCTCCATTGGTTCGATCCATGAGGTATGTAGACTATGGAAGTACTACCTAGATTTGGATACTCTATTTCTGAGAATACGTAGAAAGGAATGCGCTAGGAGTGATGTATATAGAACAAGTAGAGGAAGTACGACAGGCTGGTCTTGTAGTGATTTTGACCACACATTAGAGCTTGGTGAGGAGTCAATGCAACAAAATCCTACACGATCAATGCAAGAGATTCTTCAATAGGCCATGTGAACAAAGGGTGACCATCCATTAGTTTCTGAGATGGTGGAGAAAGTCTACAATAGAGGTGTCGATGCACCCGATTTACCTAGGTTGAATCAGTTTGGTGTTTCATGAGATGTTGACGACCGTATCGAGGACATAGAGGATCAAGAACCACCGAATCATAAGAAGCTTCATTGTGTTCCAAATACTATAGATTTTGGGGGAATGAAGGTTTTCATAGCGATAGAATCCTATGTAGTATAATTTAATCAACCATCATAGACTAGTTCAACAATTTCTTAAAATTTGAAACTATCTAATGTTGAGGGCTGTAAGGGAAGTGGACACCTACGCTGGATATTGGGTGCACAAAAAAACTGAAGGGAGGAGCAATCAATGGAGCATACACCTTGAATAGAAATAAAAAATAATTTTTTGTTATTGTGGTTAGAAAAAATAATATTTCAAATATATAATTATAAATTCATAAAGTATAACTTTTAAATGAATTCATTATCACATCAGATGGAAATAAAAATAAGAACATTACAGTCTATAAATGTGGGAAATTGAAACCAAAATAGTGATAAAAGGGGTGAAATAAACCCCATGTGCCTTCTTATTTATAAAGGGGAAAACCCCAATTTCTAAACATGATTTTTCCAGATATTGAAAAAATATGATCTAGACCCCTAAATCCCTTGATGGAAATTGGAGAATAAGAACATGGACGTACCTTATAATGGTATTTAGAAACACAATCAGACACTAAAAATCATTGAGGGGTGAATGAAGAATAATCCAGAGGTGAATCATCCATAGGTGGAGTAGGAAGAGGTGGAGCAGGCGGAGGCAGAGAGGGGAGGTTAACCAACCAAAGGCGAAGAAGGGAGAGGGAGAGGGGGTTTGAGGCAGAGAAGTTTGAGGTGAAACAGCCGTAGGGGGAGTAGGTGTATGTGGAGAGGGGAGGAGAAGTATCCCTTGAGGAGAGGGAGAGTGTGTCAGAGGTGAAGAAGTTGGAGGCAAAGTAGCCATAGGCGGAGCAGGAAGAGGCAGAGAAGGCATAGGTAGAAAGGGTAGCCGAGGATGGAGAGGGGGCTGAAGGGGGTGACAGATACCCTAATAGAGAGGATAGAACCACAAGAGGAGCTAATTTATCTTGAGGAAATTAGGAGCATACTTGTTTTGGAGGGAGAGGAAAGCACGAGGGGGTGACACTATACTAAAGGAAACTAGATTTAGTATATAAATAGATAAATAGAAAATAATAATAATAAATCAAAACAATAATAATAATAATAATAATAATAATAATTTTAATAAAAAAATAATAATCATTTCATTTTTAATAATAATAATGATAAAAATTATTTTAATATTAATAAAATTATTATCCATAAAAATAATAATATTATTATTATGGTTAAAATAATCATTTCTCTTTATCTTAATTTTTTTCTCATCTCATTTTATTTTATTTACTTCATTTATTTGAATACTAGACAATCGTGCGGTTTTTGCATGGCTCAAGCGACCATGCACGAACCCTATGGTAGCTTCTTTCCATTCAAGAAGCAGTCACACAAGTACCCAGGATGATCACATGGTTTTCGTTAACTGTGTGGTGCTTGTGCACCGGCCTAGAACCCACCAAATTATCCTAAATTTCAAACCCGCCACACCCGGTTCTCGAGAAAAACAATCAAGAACCCGAACCAAGATGGAACCAAGACAAAATTAAAACCCAAGTGTGACAATAAGGGTTCATCATAAAAAATATATACCTTTACAAAAATTTCAGATCCTTCTATGAAGCGGAATGGAAAATTCCCACAGGTCTAAAATTCAAGACTCCATTGGGTTATCCACACTCAGAAACAACACATCATTCGTTCCTTTAGCATTTGTGTTCATTGTATTGGTTCCAAGTGTCTTCTATTTTTCTCTGCAATCCTTCTTGATGTGTCCTTTCTTCCAAAAAATCCATCAAGTTGAACTAAGACCATTTTCTTGTCTTGTCTCTTTACTCTTGATTTTGATCATCCTTTATGATTATCTCACTACACATATATGACTCGTCCTTCCATATTTAGAGAAGAAACATAGAATCTTATTGATTCTCTTATCTAAATATCCTCACTGAGTATGAGATCTCATACATCTTTTAGAACCAAATTTTTATTCCCTAAAGAACTACTCACGACTGTTACAGTAGTTTCTCAACTTTCAGGTAATGAAGATAGTAAAACCAGAGCACATATCGCATCATCTAGTGTAATTCTCATTGATGACAACTGACTTGTAATGGTGTCAAATTCATTGATATGATCAGAAAGAATATTCCCTAAAATCATCTTCAGATTGAATAATCCCTGCATTAGGCATACATTGTTTGATACAGAAGGCTTCTCATAGATATTCATGAAAGCTTTCATCAACCCAACCATCATCTTCTCATCTCTTATGTTGAATTCCTAGTTTTTGGACAATATAAGATGAAAAACTTCCAAAAACTATCAATACATTATCTCCCATTTCATCTTCTATATCCCCATTGGGTTTTCACTTAGGAGAAGAAAGTGTAGCTTTTTATGATAAAGATAGTCTTTGATATGAATTCTATAGAAACTTATGTCAATCCCATTAAAATGATCAATATTCACCTTGAATTATTCCATGACCATTATCCAATTCAAGAAAACCAAACTTGATCTTCTAAACTCGGGATATGATACCAATTGTTAAAAAAACACTGAGATCTCTAATGAAAAATGATTCCCAAAAGAATAGTAAAAGGGATAAAAAAATAAAATAACAAAATGATTACAAAGAACATAGAGATTTACATGGTTCAATAAATAATCTATACATCCATTGAGAGGTATAAATTTCACTATTTTCAAGAGAATAATTATAGAGAAAATATCATAGTTTTATGCACACACAAAACATGGCTTGAATGAGCTCACAAAGTAATGTGGTGCTATAGTAACTCATGTTTCTATAGTTCCACCAACTACATAATAATTCCATTGTGTTATAGTAATCGATGGTAGGAAGTTTGTGGAGATACAGTGATTTGTCAGTGTTTCCAGTCACATACTGCTACAATACAATATCAATATCCACACTATTACAATTCTCTATCAGTGTCACTGGTCAGTAGCTGCAACAATAGTGGTCAGGTGTATAGTCTAGGACATAGGAAGTTGGTCCAGCTTTATCCAAAAGGATTGAGCTACACCTTTAAAATAAAAAGCAGCAATCTAAAGTGGAACAGTCATGAACTTTCTGACATGGCCAAAATTATCACTTCAAAATATAAATTTTCAAATTATTAAATTTAGCTTAAGGATCTTTCAAACTAATTCTATATCCTATTTGGACATTATAAAACTTCATCTAAGTGGTGTCAAAAATTATTTTAGTAACAATATTCAATAGCATACTAGGATGTCCTTATCCTAACTCATAGGTCTTCAAACTAAAAAATCATCTATCATTTTAACACTTATCATAATAGTTTTTAACGATATTTACTATAACCATCACTTCTAATATTCTAAACTATTATAGTTAGTATTGTAACTCTGCCTTTAAGACCTTCCATGTTCATTCATGAGGATCAGTTCATCTAATCATCTGATTTGGGGGCTACTCACATAACATACATCTTATTCAAAATCCTTTTAAAATATGTGATACTCTCTTTGTATTTATAATAGAAGAACCAACTTTCCAGTACCCAAAAATCATGGATAGCATCTCTTTAAAGAATTGGGTGTATACTCCAATCCATCACCCATACTTGACCTCTACTTTGTATATTAAAAACAAATACAATCACACAATTCATAAGGGAACTTCATATTTATAAACTTAATTCCACAAACACATTTCTCCATTATGAAAAGGATTTATGATTAGTAAGAGAGAGGTTGAGTTTTGGGATGGAATGTTTAATGTTTTCTTTTCCCATTTTCTATTATGTTAAGCTCTTTTGTGGTGGAATTCCTATTTGAGAGGTCTCTTGTATGGTTATTTTTTGGGGAATTTCCCCTATTAAGTCAGGGATATAATTGAAATGGGATTCTTGCATCGAGGGTGGTGAGTGCATAGTAGATGTTTTCCCTTAGATGTAGTAAAACCGAGGAATTAAATGGTGATTCCTTGAGTGGTCTAAAACTCCTTGGTTTTAGGGAATCATTTCTTTAGATGGCATCTCTGACACCTGTCATATCATTATGGAGTTATTTTATATTATTTTATATTATTGAGGACTATTTTAAGGTCTGGTAATTTTCAAGCTTTTAATTTCAAAATTTTAAATGTTTTTAGGGGTTGATAGTGTTTTAGACTATGATAGTTTAGTTTTCACAGTATCAAAATGGTTTTTTAAACATTTAGTGCTTCCTAGGGAATAATTCACTTCATTTTTTAGGGATAACCACAAATTTTTTGCTTGGTTTGGTAAACCATTTTACCAAATCACTAGACCTATCCATAATCAATTAAAAAGTAATTTTATCTAATTTACCTATTCAAATTTAACTCACCCTCACCCCTATCTTCTACTCATACATTTGGAAACCCCATTTAAAGTTCTTATGAGTGTTCATTCCCCATCCCTATAGATTATTGGCTCTTCTCCTTCAAGTTTTATGTGATTTCCAAGGTATTCCTATTCACTTTCCCTCCTATTATACCCACCTCTATTCCATTTAGTGTTTCCCCAAGGTTTACCTCATCCCTAGAACCCTATATCATTTTGAAAGTGAGATTGAGGGTTTGGGTTGATTCTAACCTAGGTATTTTTCTGTCTAGGAACCATATAGGACGATTCTTGACTTGATTGAGTGTTCTCTATGCAAGGTTATGTGTATGGAAACCATTCCTGATTCTTGAGGTGAGTGTTTCTTTGCTATTTGTTTTTCAATTCATTGGATTCTTTTTATTTGAAAAATCATTTTTAATTAAATTATGCCAATGTATACTGTTTAGGATAGATTTTGAAAAAAAATTGAGTGAATTTCATGCTTGTTATGAAGGTTTTTTATGGATTTTTATTAAATTCCTTTGAATTTAATATTTAAACATGTCAAGGGTTTGATCAAATTCATATGAATCTTTTTAATTGGGTATTTATGAAAAATTAAGGTCTTAGTCCATATTTTGGTTTTTAAAAGAAGAAACCAAGTTTTGAAAAAATGTTTGAAATATAAAAAGGGTGATTTTCTAAATGATTTAAAAGTATTGAAATTAATGAATTTCAAATTAAAGCAAAATGAATCAACTCCTTCAGTTAGCGTTTTTAAGGCCCGTTTGGAGTTTTAATGCGGGTTCATAACTCATGAGACCCTTATTGATTTCCCCTTGTATTTTTGGTTCCTGTTATATATTTTTTTATCATTTTTATGGATGTGTGATGTAAAAGGTATTATTTTATGTGAGGGTGAAATCTATTTTCAAATTTTACCCCAACATTCTCGGGTTTCCCTCATTGAATGGGTTGACTCCCCCTCAAAATTTATTTACAGTTTCTCTTAGGATTATTGTAGTGTTGTTGATTGAACCAACACATATATGATGTATGTCCAAATCCACCACAATACTAGTAGTAGCCATAAAAGGAATATTTTCCTCTGTAACTTCCATACCACCTAGAGTTGTATACTTGTTTTTATCATATTTCTTACTTTCCACTGTGGAACTTTGTTGTGCCCCAAAATTTTTTCATATTTCAAAATTTTCTTCTTTAATTTGGGCTTCTTATCATATTCAATAGAATCACCAGTAGTAACAACATTTTATTCTGAAATTGAAATTTTAAAAACATTATATTTTTCAACATTGTTGGTTTTGGCTACATAAAAGGTTTTCTCAACTTTATTAACATTTTGAACATATCCATTCTTCTTATCATCCTTTGAAGATAACCTTTATTGAACTTTCTTATGTTCACACTTCTCAAAATTTTTAGAAACTTCTGTAATTAAGTTTTGGAAATTTGTAACTCCTTGCTCAGTTTTAACTCTCCGTTGAATAAGTTCAAAGTCTTCCTCCTTCACTTTTATCTTCCCTTAAAGATGAATATCAAGGTTCCTATATTTTTTAGAAGATTACATAAAATGATCAATTTATTTGAGAAACTTGGATTTTTCTTCAAGAAAATATTTTTGATTATCTGCTGTTGAAATATCCTTTTTCAATTTCTTGATATCTTTTTCAAGTCTTATAATCTTTCTAAGACGTTATTTCAATTATCTTTTCATAGAAAATTACAACTGAGTATCTTCTTATTCAGATATACCACTTTCATCATCAGTAAACTTTTCATCATTAAATTTTGCAATATAAGTATTTTAAACAACTTTATCACTTGAGTTTTCAGTTTCAACTTCACTATCATTAACTTCATCATATTTAGACAAAAATATTCTCCATTTAGATTTAGATAACTTTTTATCCTTTTCCTTGCAATAGGATTTAGATATGTCAACATTTTTCATAAAGGATCTTCTTGACTTTTTGTCATCTTCAACGCTTTATTAATCATTCTTTCTTCAAGGACAATTTGTAGCAAAATGCCCAATATCTCTAAAATAAAATCATTTAAGTGGAAACCTCCATTGGTACTTTCCTGTGTCTATTTTCACATATTTAGAAAATGAGGACATAAATTCATCAATATTGTTACTAGAATCACCTTCAGTGTTAGATTTACTAGCTTCTCTGTCTTCAAGAACTTTCATAGATTTTACTTTCCTAACATCTTTGAAGGAAATTTCTTGATCAACTTTTTTTTTCTTTTCATAACTTTCTCTCTTCTCATTTCATATGTGATGACAGTACTATGTAAGTCATATAGAGATAGAGTTTCATGATATCTATCTTATAATGATGAATATTTGGCATCAGACTTATTAGGAAGGATTCATAAGATCTTTTCAACAATAGTCGAATCATCCAGCTTCTCACCAAAACATATTATAGTGATTGAAATATCATTCACCTTTGTAAAGAAGTCACCAACATATTCATAATCACCCATTTTAAGATCTCCATACTTCAAACTCCATATTTTTAATTTTGCTTTATTAAATTTCATATTTCCTTCATAGATGTTCTTCATATTTTCCCAAATACCTTTATCCATACCAACTCCTTTATCTTTAAGAAACTTGCTTTTAGAGAGTGAGAAAAATATTTCTTTTCTTAACCAAGAGATATAAGACATGGTCACATTCTATCTTTATAGATATGATAGTTCTTTCCATAAAAAATAGGAATCTCTTTACTATTTATAGAATTCTAAACATCCATAGAAACTTCTCTTTTCTTCTAACTTTAGAAAAATGTCAATGAAAAGAGGCTCCTCTGGTACCAATTGAAAAGAACAAACATGATCTATGTGATCATTGAGAGAGGAGTAAATCAGTGATCTCTTTTGATTTTATGTTTTTTTCTTATGAAACATTCTTCGTCTCTTGTTAAAAAGTTATAACTATTTTGAAAAACAAACTCACAAGTACAACCACGCGAACACAAGAATTTACAAGGTTTGCTGATCAATAGGAGTAGATTGTGATTGAACTTCCATTTAGATAATCATGATACATGCACATCATATGAGGATTATGTCTTTCCCTAGACAAGGATTTTAGTTAATATAGAAAGAGTTGAAAAGGAGACCTGATATCTAGATTATAAAAAACATCATTTTAAGTGTCAAATCTTTTAAAAGAAATTATTTATCCCTGATAGAGATTCATTATAGAAATGATAAGTTAAATGATAAACTAGAAGAATACACCTCCTCGGGCCAAGGGGGGAATGCCTTCCATCCCACTAAATAACCAAATGCCCCTCCCTCCGATCCATAATTCTATATATACTCAGAGACTAACAAACCATTTAAATGATAATTAAAACACTGCTCGTGGAAGTTAAGAGATACTCCCCTTACAAATGCCTCTCCTCTGATATGTGTTGTGTATGAGAGGTCTGCCTTGCGGACTGTCGCGGGGTTCTCCCACGCCCAGGGGTTCTCCCTCCTAGGAGTTACTAGACAACTACCTCACATTCCTATCAATCCCCCACAATTTAAACTTATCTCAATTGAGCTAGGATTTCATTTAATGTTATTTTCTCAAAAATATCTCTCCGTGCACCAGTGCACAAATTTCACTCAAACAATAAAGCTATCAAAAAATTAAATACAAAATCAACAACATTAAAGTAGACTTCTCATTTTCTAAAAAATCAAATACATACAATTTACAGAAAGATTTGAAAGATAAGACAGACAAAACCCCACCCATTTTTGAAGGATTCCTATTTTCAAATACCATCTACAATATTTATAATACCCACTCACAACTAGTTAAATATTACTAAAAAACCCTGGAAATTAGAGGTTACTCCCTGAATCTCCCTCACAAACTCCCCTCCACCGGTACATGTAGACTAAAAGGAGGTCAGAGTCGAATTCCTAGCAGACTTTCAAGGGACCTCCCCTCCCCCACATTTCTATCATTTCCTCCTTGAAAATTCACCTTGTCCTCAAGGTGGAAATTAAGGAATTGAGTTTTTCTCACTTTCACATCCTCTCATGTTTCTACTCACCACTGAATCAACCACATGAGAGTTTTTACCCAGAAAGTTTCTACCAAAACCCCCACTGGATAGTCCCCATATCCAGTAAACTCAGTTGGAAAAAATTATTTTACAAGGTGTTTCCCAACTATTGTCTTCAGCTGGGAGACATGAAATAGAGGATGTATCTTGCAATTGTCAGGGAGATCAAGCCTTTAAGAAACACCTACAAGCTTCTCTAAAATGGAAAATGGAAAATAAAATTTTGCATCCATTTTCTAATGAATCTTGTATACAATCCTCAACTTTCCTAATCTGAACTTGACCTAAACTAAATCAACTTCTTTGTAAGTCACCTCCCAAAGCGGTTCTCACTTGTTGGAAAATGATTGAAGAGGATTTTGAAGGTGTCTTGATGTGTTTGGGATGGATTTTTTTTGAGTTTTGTTTAATGTTTTTATAAATTGTTTTTTGATGTATAAAGGTTTTTGTGAGTATGAAAAAGGAAATTTATTGAATGTTTTTATTTAAAAACTTGGTTTTGATGGGTTGTTTGAAAAAGGAAAATTCTAAGTTTCTTTTGAAATGTTTAATGATATGAGTAATTTTATTATGGTGTTTGGAAAATATTTTGAAATGGAAGTTAGAATTATTGAAAATATTTTAAAATGAATTTATAAAATAACTAGATTTTTAAGTTTGTAAGTGGAGAGAAAATATGGTTTCAATGTTTTAGTAGAATTGTTAAATGATTTTATTTGGTTTTATAAATAGAATGGGTATGTTATTAAGGTTGTTTTGGTTTTAAAAGAAGAATGGTTGTTTGTTTATTTAGAGAATTCCTTGGTAATGGAAGCATCTAAAATCCTTTTCACTAGGAGTTGATGATTTTAAAAGAAACTTTTTATGATGTTTGATGGAAGTGTCTCATTTTGGGTGTTATGTTCTTAGTTTTCCCCTAGTTGTAATTGATCATTGATTTAAATGGTGATACATAGATTAGATGATTTCATGTCTTGTTTTATTTTGGTATGCCCCCACTATGGGAAAAATGGACATTTGCGATGGATTATTTGCGATTGACCCATTGTCCCATCCAAATTAATAAGCATTTGCGACGAGGGGTAAAGACCTGTCACAAAAGTTTTGGCGCCAAATGCGCACCAAACCACGGACATGGGTATTTGCCACGGGTTCATATTCCCGTCGCAAATGCCCGACGATGGTTTTTAGTATTTGCGATGAGATAATTATCCCATCGCAAATAGTATGTCGGCAGAGACCCATTTGTGACGAGACTCGTCACAAATACTCTAACCTATATATACCCCCATCCATTTCCCTCTCATTCTACTCCTCTCTTAACTTCCCTCTCTATCTCTTCTGGAAAAATTTCTTCTAAAAATTTTCATAGTTTAAAATTTTAAATCGGATCATAATCCACGCCTTTTATACTCTGAAAGAATCAGTTTCAAGGTATTTATCTATTTTTTTTATTGTTTAGTTAATTTATTTTCTTTTAAATTATCTATAATTTTTGTTAGTTAGATGCAATTGAATTAAATTAGAAATAGATATTTGTTTCTTCAGTATTTATTTTTATGAATAATTATGTTTAAGTGTTAATTATAAATAAATAGTAATAATTAGTAATAAATTGTAATAATTAGTAATAAATGGTAATAATTAGTAATAAATTGTAATAATTAGTAATAAATTGTAATAATTAGTAATAAATTTTAATAATTAGTAATAAATTTTAATAATTAGTAAAAACTTGAAATAATTAGTAATAAATTTTATTAATTAGTAATTAATTGAAATAATTTGTAATAAATTGAAATAATAAGAAATAAATTGTAATAATTAGTAATAATTTGTAATAATTAGGATTAATTAGTAATAATTAGGATTAATTACTAATAATTAGGATTAATTACTAATAATTAGGATTAATTAGTAATAAATTATAATAATTAGTAATAAATTGTAATAGTTAGTAATAAATTATAATAATTAGTAATAAATTGAAATAATTAGTAATAAATTGTAATAATTAGTAATAAATTGTAATAAATTATAATAAATTGTAATAAATTGTAATAAATTGTAAGAAATTGTAATAATTTTTAATAATTTGTAACAATTTGTAATAATTTGTAATAATTTTTAATAATTTATAATAATTAGTAATAAATTGTAATAATTAGTAATAACTTGTAACAATTTGTAAAAAAATTTAATAATTTGTAATAAATTGTAATAATTTGTAATAATTTGTAATAATATGAAATAATTTGTAATAATTAGTAATAATTAGCAATAATTTGTATTGATATTTAATAATTAGTAATAAATTCTAAAAAATAGTATTAATTAGTAATAAGTTGTAACAATTAGTAATAATTAGTAATTGTTGGACTCCTCATGTATTAATCATGTTTTAATGATCACAAATCTTATTACTGTCAATTAATCTCAATCATAATTGCACATCTTGTTAATGATCTCACATCTCAATAATAATTACACATCATGTTTTAATTATGTTTTCATGATAGAAAATCTTCTTGATGTTAATTAATCTCTTTATTATTTACAAGTCTTATGCATGATCACAAATCTCAATTATTGTATCAAACCTCTGTATTTATCTTATAATGGTTAAGCTTAATTAATTTTATACATACTACTGTTTAAGTTTGAATACAGATATTTGTCTAAATTTTAAGACACCGTGAAGTCTGACACAGTAAGATAGACTGCGTGCCAGACACCGTGAAGGACACACCGTGACCCAGACACCGTGAAGGACACACCGTGACCCAGACACCGTGAAGGACACACCGTGACCCAGACATCGGTTCAGAGAGACACTGTTTGCACAACTACTGTGACACCGTTTCTTAACCTTTTTGCAAATAATATTTAAATATTACTAATGGTCATATTTGATGTTTTTAATGCAATTAATGTTATTTAATGATAGTTGTTGGTCTGTCAGGAAATCGTACCTCGTACCTATGGAAAGGAAATCATTTCTATTACTGGAGCTCATGGAATATAAAGAAGGATACTCTTGCATTTGACATCTCTTGACATATACTACAATACATGCGAGCTCTGTACTGAACCGAAGAACAATCCTGAGCACAACTGTGAAGAACACATTGCACGACCCTCAAAGAAGTTCCATACATGAAATCCTACAAAACTGAAGAACACACGAAGTACTCTGGAGTCAAGAGAACATTTTCTCTCCTAACAAAAGCTGAACCACGACACTCTGTTTTTTTACAAAAAACCAGAGAAGGACTCAGAAGTAGTTCTGCTGAATCCAACGAGTCCAGAGCTGCACTACCAATCACTAGATCTTTCTAAACTTCCATATACTCTCTCTAAGTGATTTATTATTTACTTTCAAGCAGTGTGTGTATCCTATTTATTTTACACACACACTGTCTCATGTGCTGAACTAGAGGATATCACAATCCTCACACCAAAACTCCTTACTCTTGTTTACCCACGACAAATGTGGAAGAGGTCCTTGTGTGGCCTGGTCTTTATTTTTGCTTCCCACGAAGAATAGTGGTAGAGGTCCCTGCATGGTCTGGACAGTCTTGTACTGTTGTTAACCCCGATCCAGGGTGTGGATCAAATTTATATATAAATTTGAGAGGACTAAGTCTCAGCTTGAGACTGAACCTCTTGGTTATATCTGCTGTGCATTTTTAGTTTAAGTTCAAAATATACAGTATCTAATTTATATTCCGCTGCTTATTACTTTGAAATACAAATATGTTTTAAAGTTACTTTGTTAATTAATCTAGCAAGTGTTTGTATCTATTGTAAATCACTAGGTTAGTTTCAAAAGCTAATTTAATATTCTGATTAGATTAACTGAGAACTAATCAATCTTTTGAGAATCTAATTGAACCTTTACAGTTTTACAAATTCACTACAGTTTAACTTGTTTTATAAATTGGGGATTTTAATAGAAATTATTTGTAACAGAAATTTTAATTGGAACTCAATTCACCCCCCTCTTGAGTGTCCACTCCAACCAATAGTAATAATTAGTAATAATTAGCAATAATTAGTAATAATTAGTAATAAATTATAATAATTAGTAATAATTAGTAATAACTAGTAATAATTAGTAATAATTATTAATTATTAGTAATAATTGGTAATAATTAATAATAAGTAGTAATAATTAGTAATAAGCAGTAATAAGTAGTAATAATTAGTAATAAGTAGTAATAATTAGTAATAATTAGGATTAATTAGTAATAATTAGGATTAATTAGTTATAATTAGTAGTAATTAGGATTAATTATTAATAATTAGTAATAATTAGTAATAATTAGTAATAATTATGATTAATTAGTAATAATTATGTTTAATTAGAAATAATTAGTAATAGTTAGTAATAATTAGTAATAATTAGTAATAAGTATTAATAATTAGTAATAGTTAGTAATAATTAGGATTAATTAGTAATAATTAGTAATAATTAGGATTAAATAGTAACAATTAGTAATAATTAGTAATAATTATGATTAATTAGTAATAATTAGGATTAATTAGTAATAATCATGATTAATTAGTAATAATTAGTAATAATTAGTAATAATTAGGATTAATTTGTAATAATTAGGATTAATTAGGATTAATTAGTAACAATTAATAACAATTAGTAAAAATTAGTTACAATTAGTAATAATTAGTAAAAATTAGTAACAATTTGTAACAATTAGTAAAAATTAGTAAAAATTAGTAAAAATTAGTAAAAATTAGTTTTAATTTGTAATAAATTGGAATAAATTTGAGTACATTGATAAAGTGGCACAATTTCTAGTGGATTGACGACATTCCTTTTGATCGATGCCTCAATGCCTTGCAACTTTCTCCCAGTGAAATCAATATGAAAAATTTACTCCGACGTATGAATATTAATTTTCATATACACGAGTATGGAGAGAAGCATGACAAGGCCTTCCTACTCTCCATCCTCGTGCATACAAAAATGGATATTTGTACATTGGATAAGACTTTTTATAGTGATTTTAGTCGCAGAAAGTTGCAAGGGGATGAGTCATTGGAAAAAAGTGCTGCCACTAATCTGTTGGAAATTGTGCTGCTGATAATTAACAATAATTGGTACAAAATATCTTTAATTAATAATAATTAGTGTTAATTAGTATAATTGTTTTTAAATGAGTGTATATTTGTATAAAAACTTAAAAATAGTATAAATAACTATAAAATAATAGAAATTATTATAAATTATTAGAAAAGATAATTTAATTGTTTTCTTTTTTTTGGATAGTGTTTATATTATATCTAATTATACAAAATAACTAATTATTTCATATATTTTTTAGAAATATATGGAACAAAGAAGTTGAAAAAAGACATTATAAGATGATCTCGCTTGAATAAATCACTATAAGAATCTAAACAGTTCTGGTTTAAATCTTGTATATATTGAGGGTGTTCAAAATTTCTTATCATTTGTATCATCAAAACCAAAATTTGTTTCAGAAGGGACAGTTAAGTGTCCTTGTAAAAAATGATCTTTGAGGAGGTATGAAACATTTGAAAACATTGGCGGTTATTTATTGTGTTTTGGTTTTCAACCAGATTATGTTTTTGGTATCAACATGGTGAACACAGTTTTAGAGAAGATACTAATAATTTGGTTTCAGATCTAGAACAGTTTCAAAATTTAGTACATGATGTGGAAAACCCATATTTTCAACAAAATTAAACTCTGGATGATATTGATTTAACTCCTGAGTTAGAACCATTTCATTTATATGAGTTTTTGAGGTCCGTTGAGGATGCCTTATATCCTGGTTGCAAGATAAGAAAGTTTGAAGTTGTTGCTAAATTTATGGATATTAAATCAGATAATGGAATGTCAAATAGTTGTTTTGATCAGATATTCTATTTGTTAAAAACACGGCTACTTAAAGGAAATGTGTTGCCTACAGATTTATGAGAGAAAGAGGCTGGTTCGTAATTTGGGTCTTGGTTATCAGAAGATTCATGCATGTTCAAATGAATGCATCTTATATTATGGTGAAAATGAGTCATTAGATAGTTCTCTTACATGTGGACAATAAAGGTATAAAGAAGTTTATCTAGGGAAGTCTGGATTTATTTATGTAAAACAATTGAGATATTTCCCGCTCACACCTAGATTGTAACATTTATTTATGTCTCAAAACACAACATCATTGATGTCATGGCACAAAACCAACATTTCAACTAGTAAAATCTTAAATCATCTCTCTGATGGTGATTCATGGAAACATTTTGACCAAGTGAATCTTTCTTTTTCTTTAGAATCTTGAAACATGCAATTGAGTCTTTCTACTGATGGTTTCTTTCCATTTGGTTCTTACAGTAGTCAATATTCATGTTGGCCTATCTTTATAACTCCGTATAGTTTACCTCCATTGATGTTGATGAAGTATCTATATATCTTTTTGACCTTATTAATTCCAGGTCATGAAAAAAAGAATATTGATGTTTTTTTGAAACCATTGATTGATGAGTTAAATACACTGTGGAGTAATGGTGTCATTACGTATGATGTTGCGGCAAAACAAAACATCCTACTAAAAGCTGCATTGATGTGGACAATTAGTGACTTCCCAACATATGAAAAGTTATTTGGCTAGAGTACACATGGTCCAAAATCATGTCCTTACTGTATGAGAGACAGAAAAGTGTTTGTGCTTGTCAATGGAAAAAACCTTATTTTTTTGACTGTCACAACAGATTTCTTCCAACCGATCATCCTTTTCAAAGAAAAAAAAATATCATTTCAAAAAAGGAATTATTGAAAAAGATGGGCCTCCAACAACGATCTTAGGTATAGAGTTAAAATCAATTGTCTCTTCATTACCTACCATCACATTTGGACCAACAATAAACCCATATAAAATTGATGGGTTTGGAAAAGAGCATAATTGGATAAAACGAAGCATTTTTCGGGATTTTCTATATTGTTATTATTTGTCGGTCCATCACATATTGGATGTGATGCATATTGAGAATTTTTTTTTGATAATTTATTTCATATAGTTTTGGATACACCAGGTAAGACCAAAGATAATGTAAAGGTACAATTAGATCTTGCCCAAATTTGCAAGCGACCAGAACTTGAAATGTTTGAAAATGTCAGATCACATAAGTTAATGAAGCCAAAAGAAACTTATACACTTTCCAAAGAGATTCACTTATTATTTTGTCATTGTATTTCATATTTGAGACTTCTAGATGGTTATGATTCTAATTTGGGCAGATGTGTCATAAATGGTCATATTACCAGATTGAAAAGTCATGATTTTCATGTTTTAATGGAAATAATTCTGTCAATTGGATTAAGAGGTTTGTTAAATCCTATAATTTGGGATGTGCTAACAAACATATAATATTTTTTGAGACATTTTTGTGTCGACGACAGACTATGATGCAGTGAGAAAACTGCAAGAATATGTCATTTTAATTTTATGAAAACTGGAAAAAAATCTTCCTTCCATGTTTGTTTGACTCAATGGAACATTTGATATTACATTTACTACATGAAACCAAATGTGGAGGTCTGGTACAGTTCCGATGGGTGTACCCATTTGAGAGATGCATGCATAAATTAAAAAAAATGTAACAAAGCATCAGTTGAAGGCTCAATTGTAGAAGCTTATTTTCAAGAGGAAATTTATTTTTTCTGCTCTCATTACTTTTAAGATGAATATCCCTAAAAAAAACCACATGAGCTATAATGATGGAAATGTTGATGATGACATGAGAAATCAATTATTAGTTTTTAATCAGCCTAAAATTGGATTCGGTGGAGTTCATTGTCACGACCTATCCCCAGGGGCCCATGCTGTGACTACCCCAAGCCCACCTTCCATAGGCCAGGGGCTGGCGACTAGCACCAAAGGCGTAAATCCATAAACTGGGAAGACATTGCCTTTATAACTTGAAAATGCACACAAAATTTTATGAGCTGGAAACAAAATACTAAATAAAACTATATACAAAAGGAGTGTTGAAAGGTAAAAAGGGGCCGAAAAGACAAGCCCAACTATAAAGTACAAGGAAACTGAAAGTACAAGTACTGGAAAAAGGTAAAACGACTCATGGATCATCCACCGATAAATCCTACCTGAAGGGTAGGTATAAATATCCTCTACAGCACTCCACGTACATCCGTCTCCTCCGTGTACCATCACATCGTGTGGTCCACCTCCAGGTACCGTCCGGTCCTGGTACACTCAGCCTCAGTCAGCACTGTCTGTCGTCTGCAACCAATACAACGAGGTGCGGGCATAGCCTGTGTAGGGGTGAGTATAACAATACTCAGTAGGGACCCAGAGACCCTCAAGGTCTCACAAAATCTAACAAGGATAAACCATAAATTATGAAAACAACAGATAAACCCACTTAGGTATATGCCCATATATATACCTAAGTTATCAAGTAATCCATCTCAATCACGAGGAAAACACAAAAGTTACTGACTCAGCTCAACCGGGATTTTTATTCACATTATCAAAACCACGACTACTGGAGAACTCCTACTCTATCGAGTACATTGGGCCTTACAAGATACCAAGGCACTTCCAACTAACCTTGGACTGTTGAGGTACTCCTCCTATCGGGTACTGTGGGTCTACTGTGTCACTAAGAAGCTCCCCACTGTGGGTCTGCCGTGTCACCAAGGCACTCTCCCTCATAGCTTGCTGAGGTACTCCTCCTATTGAGTACCGTGGGTCTACCACGACACTAAGGAACTCCCCACTGTGGGTCTTCCGTGACACCAAGCTGCTTCCCACTGGGCTAGTCGAGTCACTCTGAGTCAAATCGGTCAGTAGTCGTCAGGTCTCAGCCAGTTACTAGGTCTCCGCACTAAGCTCACTCGTCACTGGGAGGATCCGCTCCACGAGCTACAGGTCAATACTAAAACTGTCATGAAGTCCCAAGTTGAAGTACCTCCAAGTTCCGCCACATCATAGGGGTCTCAATGCAATAAACGACACATCAATCGGATGCCCGGTCTGTGAGTTATTAGCCTTTTAGTCTCGGGGCCCCGGTTGGATTCATGCACGATCAAAACTGACCGTAACTCAACTATACCCCAAACTCTAGTGGGGTATACTCAAAGGGACCATCACGGTCGGAGAATACCAGCACCGATGACGGTTCGTCAAACGGTTGTCCGGTGCCAAAGATATGTCCAAAGAAAGTAAAGGGTCGGTAGTGGGCCCGGGTCCGGTACGACCCGGTCCGACCAACCCGGTCCGACCTCATCTAGGCTGACCCGGTCTTGGTCAACCTAGTCAGACCTATTAGTTCTGGCCCAACACATTGGGTGGGCCATCCTATTAGGTTTGGCCAGGCCCGCTGGGCCCAACCCAGCAGGCCGCGTGGGCGATTCAGCCCAGGCTCGAGGCCGGTTTGGCCCGGAGTACCGTAAGGGTGAGGCACGACACGACTTGGCCCAGAGGGCGTGGCCGGGTCAGTTCAGTCAGGGCACCGCGAGGTGGCACGAATCGGGTGGTACGGGGCACGCGGTGCGCGTGGGGCGCATGGGCCGACGCGGTTTGGCCGAGTGCTCGGGAGGCGGTCGGGCAGGGCGCGGCCAGGTCGGCAGGCGGCCGAGCAAGCCAGAAAGCGGGCCGGTAGGTGTCCGGATAGGTTGTGACCAGGCCGGAAGGTAGCTGGGCAGGGCGCTAGGCGGGCCGGTGGGCCGCCAGGCAGGGCGCGGGCAGGCCGACGGGCGGCCGGGAGGCAGTCGGGCAACATGCGGCCAGGACAACAGGTGGCCGGGCCGGGCGCCAGGAGGGCCGGCGGGTGGCTGGGAGGACATCAGGCAGGCTGGTGGGGTGCGGGCCTTCTTGGGGCAGTGGTTCGGATCTGCGAGCGGCGTGGCCAGCAGGGCTCGGCTGGGGCTGGTTCGGCCGGTGGCGGTGCGGGTCTCCGTGGGGGCGGCACAAATCACAGAGGCCGTAGGTAGCGCAACCTATGTATTTACCGCCTTCTTCGCCTCGTTTCTTTGCTTCCATGACGAAGAATATCACAAAAGATATCGACGGAGGGAGTCGGGCCATGTTAGTTTGGCCCGCACCCTCCACGATTAGGGTGATAACAATCAGTTCATCAAGGTAGGAGAACGATGAACAACAACTCACCCGTCAAAGGAAACATATCCTCATTCTTCATTTTGAAAGAAAAGAAGAACATGGTACATAAAAGAAAACAACCCCTATCTTTTTTCATTGATTGTCGATGAAGTTACGGGAAGAAGATGAAGGTGATCGTCGTTCGTCGCGTTTGCTACACACTTCCAATCCCGAGATCGTGTGTCGGCTCATTGAAGAGGATGTGAAGGGAAGGTCAGTTGAAGACGTCCCACGTTGGTAGAATCTCTAAGGAAGAAGTCGAAGAAGGTCAGCGCTCTTCGTAGTCGAAGGCGTTCTTCGTTTAGAGCTTTCTCCCAATAATCCTCCTCTCAAAGATGCCACCAAAATGAACAATTCCAACCAAAATAATAATAGACTGTGTTAATCTATTATTTAATTTGTTGGCACAAAATTCAAAATGGTGAATTAATTAACTTGGCTCCCCCTTAATTAATGTAGAGGATTTGGTACCATTAAATTAGGGGAGTTGGCACCAATAAAGGAGGGGGGTGTGGAGAGACTCTCCCTCATTAATGAGGGGAGTTGAGATGTTTTCCTCTCCCACCATTAATAGGGGGGTTTAGTCCCATGTAGTTCTTACGTCATAACCTCTCGCGGTAGGTTAGGTTCGGGTGGGCCCCACCACCATAACCTCTCATGGGAGGTTAAGGTGTGGTGGTCCCACCTCCAACTTCAATGAGGAGGTTTTAACCAAAAAATAAAAATTAAGCCACACACTTTATTTTTATTTAATTCATTCTCGAAAAACCCAAAAACTATCTTTTAACCTTGACCCACTGCCGTCGAGGTGATAATCTTCTTAAGCGAATATCGGCGCTGCGAGTTCAACGGTGTCCTAGGATTTCAATTCCAAGCACTGGTTCAAAAGTTATAAAAACTCACTCGTAAGTTTACTGAAAGTATTTGAACAAAACTCCAGAAATTGATTCCGGGAACACCGGGCCTTGGAATCATGCACCGTCAATTATCACGAACTCATAAAATTCCCATGTATTTAAGAAAAAAAAATCCACAGAATTTCTAGGCCATTACATTCTTCCAAGCTTAGGGCTTTACATCCCCTTAAGCTACAACTCTAACTAAGGGAACAAGTGGGGGTATTGAGCACACATCTGCGCCTCCCGCTCCCATGTGATCTCCTAGAGGTTCTGGTGCTGCCAGCGAACGCGCACCAATGGTATCAACCACCCACATAGGACCCGCTCCTGTCGATCCTCAATCTCCACTGGAACCTCCGTGAAAGTCACCCCATCATTGACGTCTAGATCTCCAAGGTCGATGATGTGGGAAGGGTCATGCATGTATCTCCTCAGCTGAGATACGTGGAAGACGTTGTAACTCCCTGACACCAGTTACCCAGAGTCAGTGCATTATTACATAACATTGGCATGATCATAAAATATCAAGTCTCAAAAGACAGATTAGTTTAGTAGTCTTGGAAACAATAGATATATTCATAAGTCTTACATTACATCATAAAGTAAAAAAAACTAAAACAACATATTCTCTTCATATCCCCTCATACTATCCCTATAGGTCATTCATAAATTACTTCTTCACATCCTAGAAAAAATAAAACATTGAAAGGGGTGAGCTCAGATGCTCAGTAAGGATAACAATATAGTGGAAACATTCATAGATAAGCATAAACATTTAAGGAAATGTATAACTAAAACAAAAGCCTTTTAAACTTGAACATCAGCATAATTAGAAAAGATAAAATGAAATAATGCCATTTACTTATTCACATTGATATTCTACTAGTCGAATAACCACATGAAATATCAATAATTACTTTCATAATTATGTAATGCATAATGCCAGACTATCATAATCACGTAGCCAAGGCCTCATGCCAAGACTAAAAATAAGATTTTGTCAAGGCCTCGTGCCAAGACACTAGTTTGTCTCATGAGACCTACCGATGCATCGAGGAGCTATAGCGGGCTCCACCCATCACTTACTAAGTCCAATGCATTCCTCATATGAAAAGTCTGAAATATAACATAAACACTCGTATTAAAACTAGCATACTAAATGTCAATACTTTATCCAAAAACCATGAATGGTATAAAAATAGCACATCCTCAGTCAATCATAACTCATTCAATACAATATGGAAGATTGTATGGTAAAATATTAACCTCAATCGAGAATAATGAAGGATATTTACATAGATGAAAATAATTATCAAAACTATTTGAGAGGAATATCCCCCTTTTTCTTTAAAATATTTAAATGTCACACTATTTCTCAAGAAGCCGTTTAATATAGATTTTTGAATAAAAGTGTACCATACCACTTTGAAACTTTTAAAAGGAATTTTAATTTTAAAACCTTAATGTCCATATAAATAAATCCTTAAAACCATTTTTAAAATATGGACATTAATGAGAGAAGATTTAGAAGAATAAATCTTCAAAACATTTAAAAATGATATTTTAGTTAGAGTTTATAACCAAAGGAGAGACACTTGAATACAAATAATTGAGGTAATAAAAACTTTGTAATATCATGAGAATAAATGGATTCATGATATACTATGTCAAAGTACATTATATACACCATATAAAAGAGAATTGGTGTATGACAACAATGAAGTCTCAATGGGATGTAAATTGAGATTAAGTCTCTTATAAAGACCGTATCCTTAGGTTAAGGATAAATCAACGACATAATTATGTGTGACAAATATAAATACACTCAATATTATTGGATTTTTAGTGTAAATCAATGAGAGGACATTCACACATATTCTTGTAAAGACAACACCAATGAATTGGATATTTAACTCAACAAATGGAGAATGAGTTAAAAATTACTCTTATCAAATTCATATCGATGACTTGAGAAATTATCAATGGAGTGATTATGTGTATCAAAAGTATATCCACATAAAAGGGAGTGGAAATTATGACATAAGCAAATGAATAGTGATTCCACACATAATCTTGGAGTAAAATAATCAATGAAGTATGGGTAAAGCCGAATGAATGGAAATTGAAATTTTGAATTCCCTTATCGATTTGGTAACATACGAAACATACAACCATGAAAGAAGGAACATACAATGATGATGTAGATATCCAAAAATTAAAGTATATTACACAATGAATACAATCATGGGCAGTACACACACCACATGAAATAAATAAGTGGTGAACAATGGAAATCTCACGGAATTAAAAGTGAGATAAGAAACCCCTTACTTTGTACTTTTTCCTTGGTCGAGGGTAGGTTATCCTCATTTATAATGTTTAAATAGTTTTTATTCAATTATAAAAGAATAATATACATTAATATGATATCATATATTATCTTTTAACATTTCTTTGTTAATAATATCTTAGTATTATAGTCGTTTCGGGTGTTAACTTACTCGTTTTCTTTTATATGTTTTGTTACCTAAGTCGTGTTTGTTATGGATAGGTTGTATCTTATTCATATACAGAATTATATTAATTCCTTAAACATTATTTTTAATCATAAAATGATAATTATACTTGTATAGATACGATGAGGAATGAATCTCATCGTGTTCGTGGAGACGGTAGTCTGTACGTACGCACGAGCGATAATATCATTCTTTTGATATTAAAATCATATATAATTGGATGATATATCATATATACAGAATCATTATCATGTTATATTTATTATTTACATGAATTAAACATCATTATTATACCCATATAAATAATAATGTTTTGAATAACAATTACACCACGACGTGGAGACGGTAAGTCGTACGTACGCACGTATGGTGACATGTCATTAAAAGGATGGATAGAATACTGAATATGGTTATACCATATTTATAATAACATCACAGTATATAGAAGATACTTGAGTTATTATTTTATAATTTAAATAACAAAGAATGAATAAGTTGAAGAAGAAAGGAACTTGAAAGAGGGTGGTGAAAACGTTACCTCCTCTTCGGGTTCTTCCTTTTGATTTGATCAAAAGGGCTCCTTCGGTTGGATTTATGATCAAACTAAGGCCTCTAGGTTGAAGTGAGGGAAGTTGGGAAGATATTTGGGCAGAGGTTAGCTGAGACAAAAGGCTTTATAGGTGTGAGTAATTGGTTAGAAGTGGTGCCCTTTTATAAGGGGGAGGAGGGGCTCTTTAGGAAAAACTTAAAGTATTAATTTATAATAAATTCATATTCAGTTTCTATTGGCACCAAAGTGGATTATTAAATGTATAAGGTGAGGATGGGTCGAAAACCACCCAACCAATATATTTTAGACAGGTTTGGGTCACTATAGTAACCTTATCGTTTAGATTTAACTCTTTGTTAAATAGTTTGACATTTACCATGTCTCTTTGTATTTTTATATTATATTGTTAATAAATTTACTTTATACTTCCAAGAGACCCCCAAGTGGTCCAATAATGATACAACTATCATTATATAAGTCCTTTGGCCGAACATTATATTTTTATGAATATAATATCAATTAATAATATAATACTTTTTTAAAAAATTCTTTTATGTCAATTTTGACACTATTGGGTATTTTGTTTTTGATAAATTCATAACAACATTATTACTTCAAATACAATTCATATAACCAATAATAATATGTCATATTGACCTATAAAATTATTTTAATTCATAAAAAGTCTCAAATTACATTTATCTGGATATTTATAATATCAATTATTTTAATATTTCATTAATTCGGTAATTACTGCATCACCATTGTGTCATAAATAAATTAAATTATTTAATGTCTAAAAATTATAAATAAAATACCATTATGTAGGAAATATTTTTATATTTCTAATTAATATTTACAATTGAATTTATCTTATGTATAACCCTATATTAAATTTTTTTTAGTAATTAAACTTTGATTTTAACTCTTTTAACTCTTCTTTAAATTAAATAATAATAAATGTCCTAATCTAATCCAAGTGGACCTAAATGATAATATTTTATTCCTAATGTTGTTTTTGGTCGAGATACACTTGTCCAATAGAATTAGGACATGTGTTAGGGTAATATTAATATCATTTTTACCCTTAATTACCCTATTTACTTTTAACCGTGGTAAATAAAAGTAAAAAGTTACTATTCACCAAAAATTATTTTGATCTTATTGAACCAAATTTTACTCCTTGATATTAACTGTTTCTCTCGGATTTTCTAAATTCCACTCACAGAAGTGGTAAAATTAAGTTTTACGTGAATTTCCAAATTATCCTAGGAGGTGGGTAAAAGACGGTGAAAAGTTCCACAAAATTTTTATATATATCTAAAATTATTCTAAACTAACTCCAATGAATTACATTGAACTTATATAGGTATTATGTATCTATTTTGACCTTAATTAAATTTAAATAAAATAAATAATTATTTAAATAAAAATTCGTTTTTAAACTATAACTCAGTGTTTTTCACTATTCATCAAAAATTGAAAGTTTTCAGAAAAATACCCAAAATTAACCCTAAGCTAATTTCGATATTCCGAATCCAAAAATGAAGTCCATTTTAAAAGATAAAATTTATAAAATTTCAAAAAGTTGGTATTAATATTCATAACGGCTAGTTTGATTGGTTGTGGTGTGGGTTAGAACTCGAAGTTGCGTACAACACACGCTATTGCATTATTCAAAGGGAAACATACCATGGAAGCTTGCAGTGTTACATTCTCCCCTCATTCAATAAATTTAGTCCTCGCAATGGAAAGTCCCACATCGGAAAAAATACTCAATAAAACTATCACTTTAAAATAAAGAAATAGAAGTAAAAAGGTCACTCGATATAACCTATACTAGGATTCCATGTAGAAAAACATGGATATGGATGATAAAATAAGTGTCAAGTTCTGATGGAGAGGGATAGAGAACATTATCAGGAGAAAGTTAACAATAAGAAAACCAAAAACTTGCAATGGGACAAAAGGTCATTAGTTTCCCAGTAGGAAAAGTAAACGGACAAAAAATTTTTTGTTTTAAGTTACATTATATAAAGATGAGGAATTCATTTCTGAGATTGACTAAGAACATAAAGAGATATACATAGTTTTTGAGTAAAGTTTCATTCTTTAATAAATTATTATTGCTAACTCATTTTTAAACGATGAGTATTCCAGAAGACTTGGTCACACTAGAAGAGATAGAATAAACTTCTTATAGAATCGCATGATCCATGAAGGATAAAATATATATTTACCTTGTCTTTAGAGATTAATCAAAACCAAAATGGTAAGTATAAGATCTTATGATCCCCTAAAAGGATATTCCATTAGAGAAAGAAACACTAATCTTAATTTCTAAAATTAAACCAACAATACCCCAAAGATAAATAAATACCATTCAATAAACAATTTTCCTTAAAATCCTTCAATATAATCCAAACTAATATTGAAACCCAAAACTTAGAAGAATTTGGTTATATAGTCTTCCACGTTAAATTGTATCTCCAAATGACATCAACTACTCTTAAAGTCACATATTTAAAAGTAATTAACCTAATCACATATTCTCTATTATAGGTTAATCATTTCCATAAATAACCCAAATTAATATAAATCCACAATAAAAACATAGATAACAATCCACCATTACTCCTCAAATGAAATCCCATAGTATTCTATTTTCCTTAGGCATACAGTGTTCCCAACAAAGCGAACATCTTCCAAAATAACATTTATCACTTAATCACAAAATCATTTTCCTATACTAAGGGTATTCACTTGATAAGACATAAGATCCCAAATAAACTTATTATTGATCAATAAAATCATTTAACTAAAAATAATTAGTCACACTAAACAGGGACTTCACGTACTCCAGTGGTAGGCGATAAATCCCTATCGCACTTTGGTTGTGGGTTTGATTCCCACAGCTTTGTCCGATGCGACGGGTTTTCACACGGTCTGCGTGTTGTCCTTTTTCAAAAACTATATTTTATAACATTAACAAAATGAGATAAATTCCTCAAAATAACCATAACATAATTTAACCATAAATGTTATCTCATACCTTGAATTTTCATCACAAAATATAATAACTTGTAATTGCCTCAAACCCAATGATCATATAAAACCAAATGGTTATTTATAAATATATCCATAAGAAAAAGGACAAGTCTTCCTCAAATATTATTCTCACATGATAAATTGCAGGGTTACACATATAAAAGAAAATTCACCCAAAGTAATCTCAACAACAAGGATCACTAATACCTTTAAATATTTTGCCATCCATTTATTTCCACATAGGTTCTTCCTTGACCAAGAGGTTATCCTATAGAACAGGGCATTGACGTGGGTGATGCCAAGGTCCCTTACATTTATGACAAATGACCATAATTGGAATCTTGGGACCATTTTTATTTTTTTCCATAGTACTCTTCATTTTTCCTTAGCAATTATTCACTTTATGTCCTTCCTTCCCACATGTAAAGCATTTATTTGTTCCATTGAGACACTTTCCTAGGTGTCTCCTTCCACATTTCCAGCATTATGGAAATTGAGGATTCTTTTCTCCATGGTCTCCACTACTGGAGCTCTTATCATTCATCACATTTCTCTTCTTTTTTGAGTCCGAGAATTGGTTAATATATATATTGTTGATCATATTTTTGGAAAATTGATTTGGCATGAAGACGATATCTTTTATGCCTATCAACCTTACATTTTTTTCTCATTTCCACCACCGTTCCCACCTTGTACATCATTCTCAATGTCACTACAAATTCCTTGGAATCCAAACATTGACTAAAACTGGAAAGCATTGTGTGAGTAACAGTAGTCATAAAATCATTTAGAGAATATCATGTCACCATATTCTCAATTTGAAACACATTAGAATTAACCAAGGTCATTTAATCTCATAATACTTCAAATTTGTTTGTAAAGAAAATGTAAATTATCCTAAGCATATCCCCCCGGAGTGTCGAAACCAAGAGTGCAGCAAGGCCCGTTGTCGTGCACTAGTTCCCATTCGAGTCTAGGTCAAAGCGGTGTTTTCGGGTTTTACCCCTAGGTACATCTGTGTCAGAGCTGCCTCTACCTGCTCGTATCCATACAGGGATATATTGCTTGGAAAACTCACAAAATCTATACAATACCAAAATTCTAGGAAGTTCTTCTATACTAATCCTCAAAGTCTTTCTTAGGGCTATGTGCTCTAATCAGAGTTTATCTAAATCTATCTTACAAGGTTTGTACTAAACTTCCTCTGATACCAACTATAACACCCTGACACCAGTTACCCAGAGTTGGTGCATTATTATATAACATTGGAATGATCACAAAATATCAAGTCTCGAAAGACCGATTAGTTTAGTAGTCTTGGAAACACTAGATATATTCATAAGTCTTACATTACATCATAAAGTAAAAAAAACTACACCAACATCTTGTCTTCATATCCCCTCATACTATCCCTGTAGGTCATTCATAAATTACTTCTTCACATCCAGGAAAAAATAAAACATTGAAAGTGGTGAGCTCAGATGCTCAGTAAGGATAACAATATAGCGGAAACATTTATAGACAATCATAAACATTTAAGGCAATGTATAACTAAAACAAAAGCCTTTTAAACATGAACATCAACATAATATGGAAAAGACAAAATGGAATAATGCCATTTACTTATTCACATAGATATTATACTAGTCGAATAACCACATGAAATATCAATAACCACTTTCATAATGATGGAATGCATAATGCCAGACTATCATAACCACGTAGCCAAGGCCTCGTGCCAAGACTACAAATAAGATTTTGTCAAGGCCTCATTCCAAGACACTAGTTTGTCTCATGAGACCTACCGATGCACCGAGGATCTATAGCAGGATCCACCCGTCACTTACTAAGTCCAATTCATTCCTTATATGAAAAGTTTGAAACATAACATAAACATTCATATTAAAACTAGCATAAAAAATGTCAATACTTTATCCACAAACCATGAATGGTATAAAAATAGCACATCCACAGTAAAAAATAACTCATTCAATACAATATAGAAGATTGTATTGTAATATATTAACCTCAATCAAGAATAATGAAGGATATTGAAATAAATGAAAATAATCATCAAAACTATTTGAGAGGAATATCCCCCTTTTTCTTTAAAACATTTAAAAGTCACACTATTTGTCAAGAAGCCGTTTAATATAGATTTTTGAATCAAAGTGTCCCATACCAATTTGAAACTTTTAAAAGGAATTTTAATTTTAAAACCTTAATGTCCATATAAATAAATCCTTAAAAACATTTTTAAAACATGAACATTAATGAGAAAGATTTAGAAGAATAAATCTTCAAAACATTTAAAAATGATATTTTAGTTAGAGTTTATAACCAAAGGAGAGACACTTGAATACAAATAATTGAGGTAATAAAAACTTTGTAATATCATGAGAATAAAGGGATTCATGATATACTATGTCAAAGTACATTATATACACTATATAAAAGAGAATTTGTGTATGACAACAATGAAGTCTCAATGAGATGTAAATTGAGATTAAGTCTCCTATAAAGACAATATCCTTAGGTTAACGATAAATCAACGACATAATTATATGTGACAAATATAAATACACTCAATATGATTGGATGTTTAGTGTAAATCAATGAGAGTACATTCACACATATTCTTGTAAAGACAACACGAATGAATTGGATATTTAACTCAACAAATGGAGAATGAATTAAAAATTACTCTTATCAAATTCATATCGATGACTTGAGAAATTATAAATGGAGTGAATATGTGTATCAAAAGTATATACACATAAAGGGGAGTGGAAATTATGACATAATAAAATGAATAGTGATTCCACTCATAATCTTGGAGTAAAATAATCAATGAAGTATGCGTAAAGCTGAATGAATGGAAATTGAAATTTCAAATTCCCTTATCGATTTAGTAACATACGAAACATACACCCATGAAAGAAGAAACATACAATGATGATGTAGATATACAAAAATTAAAGTATATTACACAATGAATACAATCATGGGCAGTACACACACCACATAAAATAAATAAGTGGTGAACAATGGAAATCTCACGGAATTAAAAGTGAGATAAGAAACCCCTTACTTTGTACTTTTTCCTTGGTTGATGGTAGGTTAGCCTCCTATATAATGTTTAAATAATTGTTATTAAATTATAAAAGAATCATATACATTAATATGATATCATATATGATCTTTTAACATTTCTTTGTTAATAATATCTTAGTAGTATCGTCGTTTCGGGTGTTAACTTACTCGTTTTATTTTATATGTTTTGTTACCTAAGTCGTGTTTGTTATGGATAGGTTGTATCTTATTCATATACAGAATTATATTAAGTCCTTAAACATTATTTTTAATCATAAAATGAGAATTAGACTTGTATAGATACAATGGGGAACAAATCTCATCGCGTTCGTGGAGACGGTAGTCCGTACATATGCACGAGCGATAATATAATTCTTTTGATATTAAAATCATATATAATTGGATGGTATATCATATATAAAGAATCATTATCATGTTATATTTATTATTTTTATGAATTACACATCATTATTATACCCATCTAAATAATAATGTTTTGAATAACAATTACAGCACGACGTGGAGACGGTAAGCCATACGTACGCACGTATGGTGACATGTCATTCAAAGGATGGATAGAATACAGAATATGGTCATACCATATTTATAATAACGTCACATAATATAGAAGATACTGGATTTATTATTTTAGAATGGAAATAACAAAGAAATAATAATTTGAAGAAGAAAGGAACTTGAAAGAGGGTGGTGAAAACGTTACCTCTTCTTCGGGTTCTTCCTTTTGATTTGATCAAAAAAGATACTTAGGTTGGCTTTATGATCAAACTAAGTCCTCTAGGTTGAATTGAGGGAAGTTGGGAGGATATTTGGGCAGAGTTTGGCCAAGACAAAAGGTTTGAGAGGTGTAAGGAATTGGTTAGAATTGGTTCCCTTTTATAAGGGGGAGGAGGGGCTCTTTAGGAAAAACTTAAAGTATTAATTTATAATAAATTCATATTCGGTTTCTAATGGCTCCAAAGTGGATTATTCAATGTCTATGGTGGTTATGGGTCTAAAACCACCCAACCAATATATTTTAGATAGGTTTGGGTTACTATAGTAACCATATCGTTTATATTTAACTCTTAGTTAAATAGTTTGACATTTACCATGTCTCTTTGTATTTTTATATTATATAGTTAATAAACTTACTATATACTTTTAGGATACCCCCAAGTGGTCCAATAATGATACACCTATCATTATATAATTTCTTTGGCCAAACCTTATATTTTTAGGAATATAATATCAATTAATAATATAATATTTGTTTGAAAAACTCTTTTATGTCAATTTTGACACTATTGGGTATTTTGTTTTTGATAAATTCATAACAGAATTATTACTTCGACTAAAATTCATATAACCAATAATAACATGTCATATTAACCTATAAAATTATTTTAATTCATAAAAATTCTCAAATTACATTTATTTGGATATTTATAATATCAATTATTTTAATATTTCATTAATTTGTTAATTACTGCATCACCATTGTGTCATAAATAAATTAAATTATTTAATGTCTAAAAATTATAAATAAAATACCATTATATAGTAAATCTTTTTATATTTCTAATTAATATTTACAATATAATTTATCTTATGTATAACCCTATATTAAAAATCTTTTAGTAATTAAACTTTGATTTTAAGTCTTTTAACTCTCCTTTGAATTAAATAATAATAAATGTCTTAATCTAATCCAAGTGGACCTTAATGATAATATTTTATTTCTAAGGTTGTTTTTGGTCGAGAGACACTTCTCCAATAGAATTAAGACATGTTTTAGGGTAATATTAATATCATATTTACCCTTAATTACCCTATTTACTTTTAATCGTGGTAAATAAAAGTAAAAAGTTACTATTCACCAAAAATTATTTTGATCTTATTGAACCACATTTTACTACTTTATATTAACTGTGTCTCTCGTATTTTTGAAATTATACTCACAGATGCGGTAAAATTAAGTTTTATGTGAATTTCCAAATTCTCCTAGGAGGTGGGTAAAAGACGGTGAAAAGTTCCATAAAATTTTTATATATCTAAAATTATTCTAAACTAACTCCAATGAATTAAATTGAACTTATATAGGTATTATGTATCTATTTTGACCTTAATTAAATTTAAATAAAATAAATAATTATTTAAATAAAAATTCGTTTTTAAACTATAATTCAGTGTTTTTCACTATTCATCAAAAATTGAAAGTTTTCATAAAAATACCAAAAATTAACCCTAAGATAATTCCGATATTCCGAATCCAAAAATGAAGTCCATTTTGAAAGATAAAATTTCAAAAATTTCAAAAAGTGGGTATTAATATTTATAACGGCTAGTTTGATTGGTTGTGGTGTGCGTTAGAACTCAAAGTTGCATACAACACACGCTATTGCATTATTCAAATGGAAAGGTACCGTGGAAGCTTGGGGTGTTACAAACATTGTGAACCTGGTGAAATTGAGGTGGAAGAGCTATGCGGCATGCCACCTCACCAACTCTGCTGAGGACCTGGAAAGGTCCGATGAATCTCGGAGATAACTTGCAGCCTCGGCCAAATCTCTGTGGTCCTCGTCGAGGTGAGACCTATTGAAAGACATGGTATCCATCCTTGAATTCCAGAGGTCTCTATATCCTATCAGTATATGACTTCCGTCTACTCTGTGCAGTCTTCATCTGCTCCTGGATGATCTGCACCTTCTCCGTGGTAGCCCGTACCAACTCTGGTCCCACTAGTGCTGACTCCCCCGAGTCAGTCCAGCACAAAGGTGATCTGCAAGGTCGTCCATATAATGCCTCAAAAGGTGTCATCCATATGGTGGAGTGATAGTTGTTGTTGTATGAAAACTACACCAAAGGTAAGTGATCCTCCCAGTTGTGACCGAAATCGAGGACACAAGCACGCAGCATGTCCTCGAGGGTCTAAATGGTCCGCTCAGTCTGGAAATCTGTATAAGGATGGAAGGAGGTGCTTAGAAGAATTTGCATCCCGAAAGCCTCATGCAACCCCTTCCATAGCTGACAAGTAAACCGTGCGTCACGATCAGAGACAATAGAAGAAGGTACTCCATGTAGCCGCACAATCTCTTGCATGTAGAGGCGTCCCAAGCTCTCTACTAAACCTTGCTCTCTGATCGGTACGAAGTGAGCCGACTTTGTGAGTTGATCAACGATCACCCAAATCGAGTCGTGACCCCTGGATGTACGTGGAAGTCCTATCATGAAGTCCATGGATATACTATCCCACTTCCACTCTGGGACCTCACTACTGGAAATCTGACCTTTCCCAACGCTTCTATACCAACGGTTCATAAAAACTGTTGGTATAGGTTCCTTTTCCCAACGGTTTGTCTAAACCGTTGGGAAATCCCACTTTGAGGCCACCTTTCCCAATTGTTTGGCCAAACCGTTGGGAAAGGGTATGGCTTTCCCAACGATTTTGGCCAAACCGTTGGGAAAGCCCACATTGTGGCCACCTTTCCCAACGATTTTGGCAAACCGTTGGGATAGGTAGGACATCTTTCCCAACGGTTTGGCCAAAACCATTGGGAAAGGGTATACCTATCCCAATGGTTTTCCAAAACCGTTGGGAAAGGTCCCCTAGAATCAAAATATATACCAACAGTTGTCAAAACCATTGGTATAGGCCTATACCAACAGTTTTGACAACCGTTGGTATATATCCTTTGACTTTTTATCATTTCTTCTTACCCAGAGCATTATATAAATCAAAATTTAAAATCATTATGAGAATACATATATAGATTTATGTAATTATATTCACAAAAGTTATGTTAGGTTAGTGGTTAATTCGTTGAATAATAAACTAGGGGTCCTAGGATCAAATCCCAGCGAATGTTTTTTTTTTTGAAATACATATACCAACGGTTCCATAACCATTGGTATAGATTTTCATATTAATTATACCAACGGTTTCCAAAAACTTTGGGATAGGTCTATACCAACGGTTTTGGGAAAACCATTGGTATAGACCTATCCCAACGACTTACTTGGAAACGGTTCTCCAAACCGTTGGTACAGGCTATACCAACGGTTTGGAGGCCTATACCAATAGTTCCAAACCATTGGTATAGGTTAGTTTTTCAGTAGTGCCTCTAAAGGCTGAACCAAGCCTGCTGGAACCTGGTGCTCCGCCTTCACTTGCTAAAAAGTGAGGCATAGAGACACAAGCTCTACTACTGCCTTCTTCATACCTGGACACCAGTGCTGTCGTCGAAGGTGCTGGTACATCTTTGCCACTCTTGGATGTACCGCTAAAGGGGATGTGTGGAACTCCCTCAACACTTCCCCCTGAAGTGACTCTAGTACCAGAGTACGTCCTCTAAAGAGGATGACGTGCTCCCTACCTTCAAAAAATCCATCAGGTGCCTGCCCTGTGAATATCTGAGCACATCGTGTCTCGCATTCAGCATCCACATGTTGTGCCTCCCTGACTCGTGGAAGAAGTGGAGGAGTGACTGTAAGGGACTGAAGGAAAGATGCTCCATCTCTATCCATAAAGGATATCTACAAAGCAGCCAGCTACTCCGTCGCCTCACCAGCAGCTGTATACCAGATCTCCTGCTGAGTGAATCTGCTACAACATTCCCCTTTCCAAGAGTATAGACTATCTCAAAGTCATATTCATAGAGGAACTCAAGCCATCTCCTTTGTCTCAGGTTCAGGTCCTTCTGAGAGAAGATATACCTTGAGACTCTTGTGATTAGAGTACATGGTAAAACGTTCACCCATCAGATAGTGTCGCCACATCTTCAAGGAGAAGACCACTGTTACTAACTCCAGGTCATGGGTAGCATAGTTCTACTCATGTTGTCTCAGCTGTTGAGAACCATACATGATCACTGATCACTCCTGCATCAGGACACACCCAAGTCTGGTCCCTGATGCGTCGTAGTAGACTACGTACCCTAAGCCTTCCTATGGAAGCCTCAAGATGGGGACATTAGTTAACCTCTGCCTCAGCTCCTGAAAGCTTTGCTGGTATCTCTCTGACCACACGAAGGGTTTCCCCTTCTTCGTCAAGGCTGATAGTGGTGTTGCAACTCTAGAGAAGTCTGGAACAAACATCCAGTAGTAACCAGCCAAAGCCAAGAAACTTTGTACCTCCATCACACTCTTGGGTGGCTCCCAAGCAAGTACCGCCTCAGTCTTCACTGGATCCACTAAAAATCCAACCTTTGAGATGACGTGTCCTAATAAGTGAACCTTCCGGATCCAAAACAAGCACTTCGAGAGATTACTATAAATCTGGTGCTCTCAGAGTGTGTCCAGTACTACCTGCAAATAGTAGGCATGCTCCTCCTCAGTAGTCGAGTAGATCAGAATGTCATCGATGAAGACTACGAAAATGTGATCGAGGTATGGCTGGGATATTCTATTCATGAGTCCCATTAACTCTGCTAGAGTGTTGGTTATGCTGAATGGCATAACCAAGAACTTGTAGTGGTCGTACTGACATCTGAAAGTTGTCTTCTGCACATCCTCCTCTCAAACTCTGAGTTGGTGATAACCTGATCTGAGGTCTATCTTTGAGAACCACCGTGCGACCTTCAACTGATCAAAGAGGTCGTCAATCCTCGGGAGTGGGTACTTGTTCTTCAAGATCACCTGGTTTAGGTGACGTTAGTCAACACAAAGCCTCAAGCTCCCATATGCCTTCTTGGCGAACAGAATCAGGGCTGCCCAGGGAGAAACACTGGGTCATATGAGTCCCTTCTCCTGTAAGTCCTCTAGATGTACCCATAGCTCACAAAGCTCTGCGGGAGCCATCTGATACGTTGGTGTAGATTTCAGTGCCATCCCAGGGTATAGGTCAATGTAGAAGTACAACTCTATGCGAGGAGGTAGTCCTGGAACATTGTTAGGGAAAACATCCGCGTACTAGTCCACCACTACAGGATAGCTCGGACTCTCCACATCAACTGCTCTGAGGGTAAGGCAGGCCAACTGATGAGTGATCGGCTGCACCCTCCTCCGAGTAAGTCCTTCCTGTGCAACAATGGATCCCTTCTCGCTAGTGAAGGTAAAACTGGTCCCATCCGTGCAGACACACCGTACTTTTCACCTAATACAGTCGATCTGAGCATAGACTGTAGATAACCAGTCCATACCCAAGATGACGTCATAAGGCCTCGACGCCGCTACTAGGAGATTCCAGCTGAAGCTCTCACCTCCTAGAATAATCTCACATTGTCGACACCAATGCATAATCATTGAGTCTACTCCCGTAGGAGTCTCTATCCATAAGGATCAAGCAAACGGATCTGTCGGAATCTCTGAGCTCCGAACGTGGGCAGTGGCAATGAAAGAGTGACTGACACCTGTTTCTATAAGAACTAAAGCTAAGGTGGAGTAGACATAGAACGTACCTCGAATCATCTCTGGAGTGCCATGATCGTATGCCTCAGCTTCCTAAAGATGAGATCTTGCATGTCCACCTGCTCCCTGTGGTCGGGGTGGACCTTCTGGTGGTGGTGGAAGTAAGACCTCAAAACATCATCCACCTTCAGCTGCATGGCCAATTCCCCTGCCACGTCCGCCTTCTTGCTGCAGACTGCCTCGATCGATCCTATGCCTCTACCTGGGCGGTCCCTCAACTGTCTGCTGATCATCCGAATGACGGATCAGACAGTCACGAGCCATGTGAGCCTACCCGCTGCATGTGTAACAATGCCCACTCCTGGCATGTCTGGCTCTATCTCCAGTTCCCCCACACAACTGATCCCGAGTCAGGCGGCCGTCCACCTGTAGGTATGGTCCTCTTGGACCTCTATGACATCTGTCTTCTGCCAGCTACAGAAGACTTTGTTGTATGTCGACTAGTGGTGGGTCTCACTACTGGAGACTTCTCAGCAAGGAAAATCTCCACTAAGATGGATCTCTCCAACACCCCTGCCTGTGTCGGGATGCTGAGGTAGATCATCGAAGCCCTGATCTCTCACCTGAGCCCCTACTCGAAGGTTTGAGCCCTGAATAATAGGTCTCATACCATATCTATGGAGTAGCGCGAGAGGTCGGTGAACCTCGCTGAGTACTGTGCCACCATCATGTTGCCCTGCTGCAGGTGAAGTATCTCCTGTATCTGCACTGCACGTAGGGTGGCTAGGACAAACTCTGCCTGAAACAAGCTCTCAAAGTCTGCCCAAAGTAGTGTCACCTCATCATGCACCTGGAGCATCAGGCTCCACCATCTACCTATTGCTACCTGAAGGAGACTCGTGGAAAGGATCACTATAAGGTAAGCTGATGTCCCTACTAGTATGAAGACTCTCACCACTGCCTCCATCCAATCCTCAGCTGCCTGCGGGTCCATATCACCCCTAAACTTGGGCGGCCTCTAGTGCTGGAACTTGTGCAATTCGCTCAGGCGGCGTGCAGTCTCTAATGCAGGGGCTGGTGGAATCGGTGATCCAACGGGTAGTGGTACCACTGGTGCCTCTGCTGTGATAGGGCTCTGCACCGAGGCCTCGTCGCTCGGTGGGCTACCATCTCGTACAACTCTCAGAACTCTCGCTAGTCATCCGCGGAGAGGCATCCTTAAAGAAATAGATGTGACACGGTCATAAGATTATACCTGGTGAGCTGACCTAGTTGAGCTGACTTAAAGAAAACTTTTGAAAACACACACACAATCAGTGTTTTCGTGCACTGAGTCGGAAATCAGTATTCAGGGTCCTGGTGTATGGATACATCGGCCGCCGCATGAACAGTAGACTCCCTAAACTAAAAACCACACTCAGTACCCTTAACACTATTTCTTCATAGAAAAGATCAGAGTCCTAAGTTCTACGGTAGAACTGACTCCTCTGATACCAATTTTTCACTACCCATCCCCCAGGGCTCGTGTCATGACTACCACAAGACCTCCTTCGATAGGCCAGGGGATGGCAACTAGTACCAAAGTCGTAAATCCCTAAACTGGGAAGGAATTGCCTTTATAACTTGAAAATGTACACAACATGGTATGAGATGGAAACAAAAAACTAAATAAAAAGGTATAAAAAAGGAGTGTTGAAAGGTAAAAAGGGGCTGAAAATACAAGCCCAACTGTAAAGTATAAGGAAACTAAAAGTTCAAGTATTGAAAAAATGGAAAATAAATCCTGGATCATCCACCGGGAAATCCTACTTAAAGGGTAGGTACAGATAGCTTCCACAACACTCCATGTCCGTCTGTCTCCTCCATGTACCGTCACACCATGTGGTCCACCTTCAGGTACCGTCCAGTCCTGGTACACTCATCCTCGGTCAGTGATTTTCGTTGTCGGAATCCAACACAACAAGGTGCAGGCATAGCCTGTGTAGGGGTGAGTATAACGATACTCAGTAGGGACCCTGAGACCCTCAATGTCTCACAAAATCCAACAAGGATAAACCAAAAAGTTTGAAAATAATAGATAACCCCACTTAGGTATATGCCCATACATATACCTAAGTTATCAAGTAATCCATCTCAATCAAGATGAAAACACAAAAGTTACTGACTCAGCTCAACCAGGATTTTTATTCACATTATCAAAACCACGACTGCTGGAGAAATCCTCGTATATCGAGTACAGTGGGCCTGCCGTGACACCAAGGCACATCCCACTAACCTTGGACTGCTAAGGTACTACTCCTGTCAAGTATTGTGGGTCAGCTGCATCACCAAGGTGCTCTCCACCGTGGGTCTGCCGCGTCACCAAAGCACTCCCTCTCGTAGCCTGCTGAGGTACTCTTCTTGTAGAGTACCATGGGTCTACCGCGACACCAAGGCGCTCCCCACTGTGGGTCTACCACGACACCAAGGCTCTCCCCACTGGGATAGTCGAGTCACTCCGAGTCAAATCGGTCAGCAGTCTTCAGGTCTCAACCAGCTAATAGGTCTCTGCACTAAGCTCACTCGTTACCAGGAGGATCCGCTCCACGAGCTACAGGTCGATACTCCAATTGTCACGAAATCCCAATTAGAATTATCTCAATGGTCCGCCACGTCATAGGGGTTTCAATGCAACAGACGACACATCAATCGGATGCCTGATATGTGATTTATTTGCCTTTTAGTCCTGGGGGCCCGGTTGGATTCGTGCACGATCCAACCTGAACATAACTCAACTATACCCCGAACTCCAGTGGGGTATACTCAAAGGGACCATCATGCTTGAAGAATACCATCCCTACAGACAGTTTTTCAAATGGTCATCTGGTGCCAAAGATATGGCCAAAGAAAGTAAAGAGTCGGCAGTGGGCTCGGGTCCGGTCCGACCCGGTCGGATCGAACCGGTCTGACCTCGTCTGGGATGACCCAGTCTGGGTCAACCCGGTCAGACCTATTGGGTCTGGCCCGTCCTATTAGGTGGGCCAACCTGTTAGGTTCGTCTCGGCCCACTGGGCCCATCCCAGCAGGCTGCGTGGGCGGTTCAGCCCGGGCTCAGGGCCGGTTCGGCCCGGAGCGCCGCGAGTGTGCGGCCCGACGCAACTCAGCCTGGAGGGCGTGGCCGGGACGATTCGGCCAGGGTGCTTTGAGGGGGCGCGGCTTGGGCGTCATGGGGCGAATGGGGCGCGCGGGCCGGCACGGTTTGGCCGGGCGCTCGGGAGGTGGCCAGGAAGGCCAGCAGGTGGGCCGGCGGGTGGCCAGGCAGGGCGCTAGGCAGGCCGGTGGGCGACGGGGCAGGGCACGACCAAGCCGAGAGGGGGCCGGGCAGGGCGCCAGGCAGGCTGGGAGGTGGCCATGTAGGGCACGACCAGGCTGGAAGGTGGCCGGGTAGGGCACCCGGCAGGCCGACAGGCGGCCGAGAGGCCGCCGTGCAGGATGGCGGGGCGTGGGCCAGCTCGGGGCAGCGGCTCAGCTTTGCAAGCGGCGCGACCAGTGGGGCTCGACCGGGGCCGGTTCGGTCAGTGGAAGTGCGGGTCGCCATGGGGGCGGAACAGATCACAGAGGCCATGTATAGCACAACCTTTGTCTTTCCCTCCTTCATCACCTCGTTGCTTCATCGCCATGCCGAAGAATATCACAAAAGAGATCGACGGAGGGAGTCAGGCCATGTTAGTTTGGCCAGCACCCTCTACAATTTGGGTGATAATAATCGGTTCATCAAGGTAGGAGAACGATGAACAATAACTCACCCATCAAAGTAAACATATCCTCGTTCTTCATTTTGAAAGAAAAGAAGAACATGGCACATAAGAGATAACAACCCCTACCTTTGTTCGTTGATCGCCGATGAAGTCGCAGGAAGAGGACAAAGGTGATCGTCATTCGTCGCGTCCGCCACACACTTCCAATCCCAAGCTCATGCATCGGCTTGTTGACGACAATGCAGAGGGAAGGTCGGTTGAAGACATCCCATGTCGATAGAATCTCTGAGGAAGAAGTCGAAGAAGGTCAACAGTCTTTATATTCGAACGCGTTCTTCGTTGGGAGCTTTCTCCCAATAATCCTCCTCTCAAAGCTTCCACCAAAATGAACAATACCAACCAAAATAATAATAGATTGTGTAAATCTATTATTTAATTTGTTGGCACAAAATTCAAAATGGTGAATTAATTAACTTGCCTCCCCCTTAATTAATGTAGAGGATTTGGCACCATTAAATTAGGGGAGTTGGCACCAATAAAGGAGGGGGTGTGGAGAGACTCTCCCTCATTAATGAGGGGAGTTGATAGGTTTTCCTCTCCCACCATTAATAGGGGGTTTAGTCCCTTGTGGTCCTTACGTCGTAACCTCTCGCGGGAGGTTAGGTTCTGGTGGGCCCCACCACCATAACCTCTCATGGGAGGTTAAGGTGGGCTAGTCCCACCTCCAACTTCCATGATGAGGTTTGAACCAACAAATAAAAATTAAACCACACACTTTATTTTTATTTAATTCATTCTCTAAAAACCCAAAAACTATCTTTTAACCTCGACCCACTACTGTCGAGGTGAGAGTCTTATTAAGTGAATACTGGTGCTACGAGTTCAACAGTGTCCTCAGATTTCAATTCCGAGCACCGGTTCAAAATTTCTAAAAACCCGCTTGTACGTTTTATGAACGTACCCGAACAAAACTTCAGAAATTGATTCTGGCCACACTGGGCCTCAGAATCATGCACCGTCAATTTTTGCGGACTCATAAAATTTCCATGTATTTAATAAAAAAAATTCTATGGAATTTCTGGGTCTTTACATTCATAAACGATGGATTTAAGATGATGAACATCACTGAGCTCATACATATATTCTGCTTAACTATGAATAAATGACCCCATTTTTATTGTGAGTTATCCTATCACTTATTCTATAATTTGTGTAACCGTATATTAAGATTATTTTATTTTTAGGTTATATGATAATCATATCAAGAAACAATTTCCACAAATTACACTATATTCTCTTGAATAATGTTATAAAAAAAAATTCCCTATTAGTTTCAAAAACTGGTAACATAAATTATTTTTTTATTTCACATAAAAAATAAATTTAATACCTGTTATATTGAAAATTGTTTTAAAAAATTTCAGGTATCTCAACATACTGATAAAATTGATAATCGATTGTGTATATTGAGTAACCCACCATCCAAAATGATTAAATACTATAATGCATATGTGGTGAATGGTTTTTGATTTTATACATGTGTATTTGGGGAATCAAAAAAAATATTAGTGGTGTTTGTTTGAGAGGATCTCATAATAGAGAAACTGAAGTTGACTTTTATAGTATGCTAGAAGAAATCATTGAACTGTGTTATCTAGGACAACATTACATAAGGATGTTTAAATGTCAGTGGTTGGATACTCAGAGAGGCTTACGTGTTCATCCAATCCATGGAATCATTGATATTAAATATAAAAGTTTTTTGGTAGTAAATGGACCATTTTTATTGGCTCATCAGGCACATAAAATTTATTATGCAAATTATTGTGCTACTTAAAGGGAGTTGGGTGATTGGTGGAGCATAATAAAAATTAAATCTCGAGAGAATCAATTTACTGAAAGTGAATGTGGTTCTCTTGAAGTGAAAGGAATTGAAATTTTTCAAGAGACTTCTCTGAATCCATCTTTTTCATGAAGAGACACCAATATCATTGATGAAATCCCACTGTTAAGGGATGATAAGGATGATGATGTTAATGATGTTACAACTTAATTTGAAATGACAAGAGATAATGAAACTAAAACTAATATGGAAATTGATGATGCTGAGGAGGAAGATGAATACATTGAAATTGACAGCAATGAATATGAGGATGAAGATGGACATTGACACAGTTAAATGATGACTATAATCATATATAATATATATCTATATATAATAGTTGTTTTCAACTATTTTCAGATAACAATCATTTCATGTTTCAGATGGATGAGGATCTGTATAATCTATTGTAGGAGGCTGATCTACCTTTGGATGAGCAGGATTTCAGATCATCTGACCCTTCAACTATTGGTGGTTCAGGGGGCACTTAGAGGGGGTGTGGTCTTGCCCGACTCATGATTCCCGACCCTATCCCCAAGTGATGGCCACATCTTGGGTTCGATCCACCCACGCAGAGGTATGTTTACCTATGTATTTTAATTAGTTTTCATTAATTTATTTATATTATAATTGTTTGATTAATTGTTTTTTTACATCTTTACACATATAGTTGTTGGATAGGGGAGTGCTATATTGCAAAATTATTTTTTTGATGCATGGGTCTCATGGGATCAGATTCCCATTGATGTATAGCACCACATGTTTAAGCATTGGCTGGTATGTAAATAAATAATATTTATTTTGGAATTAATTTAATTAATAACTTGATATAATGAATTATTTGTAGGGTTTATGGTATCCCATTGATGAGAGAATGCGTGAGGCTATCTGTATGGCATGGTAGGGAGCTTTGCATCCGCGTTGCACTCAGTTTTTGCATAATTTAAAAAGGAAAGAAATAGAGAAAGCATGACTGAAAGAGTTTGATGAGACATGTCGCGTCCACCAACCTGATTATATTTCATCTCAGTTTTAGGATGGATTATTTACACACTAGTTGAGTAGGCAGTTTCAGATTAGATCATCAGTCGGTCAGAAAAATTGGGGGATATAAGAGGTGATAGATTGAGCTGGTAGTCGTACATTCAGCACACATAGGGAGCATATGGTAAGTACATTTTTTTAAATATTGTATATAACATTAAATGTAAACGGTTTATTTTATATTCATATAGGTAGTCACACAACCCGATATTACGAAGTACGACATTTATAAGAGGATTTATAGTGGTCCAGCCATTGGAGAGATTAAAGGTGCTCGCCAGCATCAGATTGTGGTCAGTATAACTTCTTTTTGATTTTTAAATTTAACTAAAAAAACATTTTAACTATATTAATTTTAAATTGCAACCGAATGAGTCATATAAGTCCAAGACGTCTCAGACACATGGTGATAGTTAGGCTGAGACCGATGGTCAGACTGGGGCCCCCGATTTGATGAGGCAACATGGATCCAGGCGACCCAATATGCCTTCGAGAAAGGCTGAGTTATTGGTATCAGCTCTCGATTGACCCCCTAGGTATTTTTATGACACCTCCGTGATGTCCGCATCTAGATCGAGAAGAGATCACAGAGATTCATAATCATCTCATGCACAATATGAGGAAAAGTTGCGAGCTCAGAGTGATCTTATAGAGACTATGTGTTGGGAGTAGGAGAAGACGCGTCAGTGGCAACAACAACAACAGGAAGAGTTCCTATGACAACAGCAGCAGCAGTAGCATGAGATGTAGGATGAGATGCATTGATGGAAGCATCTGCAGGAGCAGGAGCAGATGGAGTACATGCGATGTCTGACTCGCAGTTTAGGGATGGAGTTCTCTCCACCATCTCCTCCAGCTCCTCCAGATGACCCTCCCCCTCAGTGATGTATTTTTATTTTATAATGAAACATTTGAATGTAATATTAACTATTTAAAGTTTTATATAGTTTCTTTTTTATATTATCTCAAATATTACAGTTTTTATTATTTATTTAATTTTTTTTCTTATATTTATTATTTTATTAATTAATATATTTTTATATTTTTCAAATATTGAGATTTTTATTATATTACTAATATTAATATGGTTATTTCATTAATATTAATAATAATATTACTATTTTATTTAATGAATATTAATATTATTATTTCATTTATATTAATATGATATTATTAATATTATTAATATTATTAATATTATTTTATAAATAATTTTATTATAAAAATATTAATATTATGATTTAATTTATATTAATATTATTTTATAAATAATTTTATTATATTAATATTAATATTATGATTTCATTTATATTAATATTATATTATTATTAACACTGTTTTTTTAACTATTTGTGATGGGCCCATCGCAAAAGGGTTTATTTTTTTGTATTTTCAAAAGTATTTGTGATGGACCGTCATAATTCATATTTAAGATGGTCCGTCACAAAAAAGTTTTTAAAAAAAATTGGGAAAACTATTTACGATCAGTGGTCGCCCCGTTATAATACAATTTTTAAAAAAAATCATCAAACATATTTGCGATGGTGCCACTGCCCGTCACAAATAATAACTTTTTGCAATGGACCATCACAAAAGGTAATATTTGTGATTATCTTTTTCTAGTAGTTCCCCTAGAATGATCAAGGAAGAAAGTAAAAGGTTCTTCTTTAAGTTGATATGTTAGGTGGGACCTCTTAATTCTTTGGGTGGTTTCTTTCGATTTTGGGATCCACCCAAACTCTGAATAGAGTGGTGAGATTGGGAAGTTCTCACCCATTAATCCTATTTTGTAATTCTTGAATCCTCCTTAGTAATTAGTAGTTTTTCTCTCAAGTTAGTCAGTTGTGATTCTTTAAAGTTTATTCTTTGATAAAGGATCCTTTATGTAATTAAGTATTTTTCATAATCATTTTTCCTATACTATCTCTAGGAGTTCTGTAAGCAGGGTTATTGAAAGAAGTATCAAGTGCACTCTCGTTTTATGGATCTCCTTTATTAGATTAAAATCTGAGTAAGTCTTGTGGTGATAGTTGAGTGGATGTTTCTTTTGAGTGGTTTTGAGTATTATTAAGGATGTTAGGTTGTTCTTGTATGTGGTTGTGCTTGGTTAATGGAATTATTTTTCTTGGAGGTTTTTCATTTGAGTTTGATATGGGGATATCTCTGGGTCCATACTCAGAAATCTAGGACCAATGTTACTTCTTGGAAAGCATATGAGGGTTCTGGTTTAGTTTCAATGAGTTTTCCATGGTATAATGACCCATAATTTAGATCTTAGTTTTTCCTTTTAGAGTGATGGCCCAGGGGTAGATTCCAATGTTGTTTCTGGCTGTATCCAGGGGTGGTTGGTGCCTTGCTTATTTTGGTTAGAAATGGTAGTATATTGTTAGTGACTTTGGGATGGATTCCTTGATGATGTGATGATGGGTTTCATTTTTGGATCTCAGTTTCAGATTAGTTAATGCTTCTCGATGATAGTGGTTTCTTCTTACAAATGTTTTTTTTGTCGTTCCACCATTTTAGAATAATTATAAATGGTAGTGAGGCCTTGATAGGTGAATGTTCATATTTGGTTTTTAGGTTTAATGGTTTGGTTGTGCTTGGAGATGTTGATATTTTTAGGAATTGGGATTTTTTGTTTGAGGATTTTTATTTTTTGGTTTTAGGATGATGGATTGTGTTTGATGGCTTCCTTCTAGTTCGATTCATCTAGGTTCTTCTCTAGACCTTCCCACTCTTAGATTAGGGTGTGGAGGTTCTTATCTTTCATCACCTTTTATTTTTGACCGATGAATTTATGGGGATGGAAATCATTATAGTGGGGAGAATTATGACACCCACTATGGTACCAGGGAGTTATTTTATATTTTTTTTTTGTTTTATTGAGTTTGGTTTTATGTTTTGGTAATTTTCAATCATTTAATTTGAAAATTTTGAAGGTTTTCAGAGGTCTCACGGTTACAGGAAACCATCTGGTGTTCCTGCGATAGTGTTGCAGACCATGATATCGTAGTTTACATGGTCTTTGTAAGGTTTTTAAAAATCTATGATGCTTCTCAGGGAACTATGCACTTCAATTTTTCAATTGGGGGGACCCGTATAGTTGGCTCATGCTTTGAAAAACTGTGCGGCCAACCCAAAATCACTTAAAAATGATTTTAACTTGTTAAACTCTTTAAATTTAACTCACCCTAACCCCTAACCTATACCCATATGTTCATTTTCCCCATTTAAATCTCTTAGGAGAGTTCCTTCCCAATCTCCATGGATTTTTTTCACTTGTCCTTCAAGTTTCAAGTGATTTCCAAGATATTTCACCTTTCTTTCTCTCCTCTTATTCCCTCTTCACTTCTTTTTTTTCTTTTCCACTAGGTTTCACTCATCCCTAGAACCCTATATCATTTTTCAAGTACATTTGGGGGTTTTAATTCGTTCTAAACTAGGTATTTTCTTTTTTTAGGGCCCATATAGGGTGATTTTTTACTCTTTTTAGTGTTCTCCATGGAAAGTGATGAGTTGCAACACCATTCTGAATTCTTGAGGTAGATGTTTCTTTTCTCTTCCTTTATTTTTAATTTCATAAAATTATTGTGCTTTTAAAGTTCATTTTTAATTAAATTATTCTTATGTATATTGTTTATGATGTATTTAGAAAACATTTTGAGTGAATTCTATGCTTTACATAAAGGATTTTCTATGGATTTTAATTGAATTATTTTGAATTAAATGTTTTATCATTACAAGTGATTGATAATATTCCTATGAGGATTTGTAAAAGTATTTTTTGTGAAAAATGAAGGGATTAGTCCATATTTAGGGTTGTAAATAAAGAAACCATGTTTTAAAGAAATGTTTGAAATATAAAAAAGGCGTGTTTCTAAATGCTTTCTAAGTATTGAATTTTTTTAATTTCAAATGAAAGTAAAATAACTTAGCTCCCTAATTTTACTTTTATTTAAAGGCCCATTTGGAACTTAAAAATGTGTTCATAACTCATGAGACCCTTATTGAATTTCTATTGTATTTTTTGTGCATGTTATGGGTTGTTTATCATTTTTTTATGGATGTGTGATGTGAAAGGGTTTATTCTATGTGAGGGTGTTAGAGGTGAGGTGTGATATATTTATTATGTTCATCTATGTATTTATTTTTTATTTCTTTCCCACCTAATTGCTTGATTTTTTGAACATGGGAATGTTATGTTACTAAGTAGAGTCCTCGATGAATGCAGAATCCAGTTGTGCTTGTGTCTTTATAGAGTGGAACTAGGTATCTGAGTGCACCTGAATGCTCCCCAGGGTAGCTTCATTCCCCTTTCATGTAATAGTACTTGGATAATTATATCGTAATACCAGGATGGATAGGTTCTTTGGGGTCAACCTATGGTTCTTATTTCCAGTTTAGGATCAAATTACTTGAGTACCAAAGTTAGTATCCTATGACACTTTTTCCTTGATACATGGTTCTAGGTAGGGGGTTTTATTTTTCACGATTTTTTCATCCCCCTTATGCTTATTTCTAGTGGAACCTCTTGTGTAATTATTTATTTTCTCAATTCTTAACTTTTTTGGTTCCACTTTGATTGTGATCTTCCTTGTATGGGTGGGAGTGTTTTTGAAATAGTTTTTAAGGTTGACTTGTGATGATGTTTTTATTAAAAAGAAATGGTTCTTTTTGATTTTTAAGATTTTTTTAAATGAATTTGAAATAAATTCATGATAATTCCTTTTAAAAAGAAAAATATTTGTATTCTTGAAAATAGTATAATGGTTTTATTTTTTATGGTTTATAAAAAACTTATATTCTTTATTGTATCTTCAAACTAGCATTCGTGACATGTTTAAATCAAATAATTTCTTAGACTCGGTGGGTGGGGACCTACTGGGTTGTTTATCTCACACATATATATATACTATAGGTTATAGGTTTCAGTTTTGTTCTTGGGGTCCAATGATGGGTGAGTTGAAATGTGGTGAGCAATCAAATGTTACATGGAGTTGGATCTGATCGAGGTTTGTTTATTTTGTTTTGGGTATAGTGATGTATTGACCAAAACGTCTATCCTTGTATATTATTTTGGTTTATTTTATATTTTCTTTCTATTTCATGTTATATTGTATCATTTATGGATGATGTTGTATATTTATACAAATGGGTTGAATCATTATTGTTGATTGTGACTCGTTAGCTTGTTAGTTTATCTTTAGTCATGCTTAGTTGGTGTTACATGTATATCCAATGTATGGATGGTCTATGTTGGATTATCAGTAAATGATCTACTATCCTTTAACTCTGATTTGAGGGATAAATCATTCCCAAAGTGTTTCTTTTGATGCACATGCACTATTTAATAACCAGTGGGGCTCTAGAATGCCCTTTGAGTCCAATGGTGGGCTAGGTCAAGTGGCGTGCTAGGTTATCCTAGGTTGGTTTGTTATATCATTGACTTTTTTGTGGAGAGTTGTACATAGAGGAAGAAGTGACTTACATGGATTGGTTGGTTTGGATTCAAGATCATCCAAAGGAGGTGTTGCATGGAAGAGTTATTCCCTTGGTTAACATTTTATAGGGCCATGGTGGCTTAGAAGAATATACTTGGGATCATGAGTCATATATGAACACCTCATATCCTGATTTATTTTGTTCCTTGTTTTTCTTTAACGATGAGATGTTTCGACATGATATCCACACATTTAATTCTATTTTATTTTGTTCTAATTTGTTGAGTTTTTTTATCTTTTGTGATACTTTGTACCTTAGTGATGGTAGTGGAAGGTTATATTGTTTTAAAATTTAGTTTTAAAGTAATTTTATAATTTTGGAAGTGAATATGTAATTTTTTTAAAGTAATATTAAATTTTGTGTTTAGTTTGAATTTTCAGATAAGTCTAGGATTACCCTTATGTTTTTCCCTTAGCTGATAAATGACCCTTATGTTTCATATTTAATCATATTTTCAAGCATAAGAGTCTTATGAGGACGCAAAAGAGTATTTTTAGATTTCAAAAAGGTCTTTGAATTTTTATAAGATTTGTTATCTATTTCATAAGAGTCATATAGGAATGTATAGGGGTATTTTCCTTTTTGAATTTTGAAACGTAAGAGTTATTTCAGATTTCGTAAGAGTCATGGATAAAACTATAAGCGTCTTTAGATTTAATAAGAGTAGCATTTTTGTTTTTGTAAGAGTCATGAGATTTCATAAGAATAACTTTTGGATTTTATAAGAGTCATTTTGAATTTGTAAGAGTCATTCCTTGCCTCATAAAATTCGTTCCCATTATAAATTTTCATTTCGTAAGAGTAAAGTGTGATTGCATAAGAGTCTTTTATAAAATCATAAGAGTAAATTTCGAGATTCATAAGTGTCATTTACTTTACTATAGAAATAAACCTTATGTTCTTATTGAGGACCCTTATGAAATAGTCGATACTTTTTTTAATTTTCTCAGACCATATCAAAGTTACCCTTACATTTTTATTTGTAAGAATAATCCCTTTAGTGAAAAATTCATCATAATTCTCTGCTTAAGATAGAATAATATTTTATGATTTACAATGAAATTTTAAATCTTAAAACCCTAAAAAATGGTAATTTTGTTACTTAAACAAAAATAGTTCACCTAGTATTATATGAACCTATTTTTTGGGAGTTTTAAATGGTAGGGTGTGATGAAAAATCATCGCAGCTAGTTTTAAGGGGGGTTAAAGGAGGTCCATATGAGTTTTAAAGAGAAGCATCTAGGAAAACCATCATGCAATTTTGGTTTGGTTATCTAAAAATTTAAAAGTCCCTTGTCGATCCTCATTATTTTCTAAAGCTTGGAAAATTGGAGCATTACCCTTTGAGTTTAGTGAGCCCCTACGATCAGTTCAGGTTCCTTCCTCATGAGTTCAGGACTACAATCACCTTTTCCCTCTTCTTGTACCTATCCAATGAATTGATATAGAGCTTCATATCCAGCTAGAGAATTTGAAAACTTGCTTATTTATTTTGGGTTAATTTTTGAATTATCATGCTACTATTTTAATCTGAATAAATGGTGAATATTGACATATAAAAAATAACAACTAGGATGTTGAAGTGAAGGGGGGAGGAATATCGCATGACTTTAATCTGGTTTTATTATTTCTTCTTTTTAATGGTTTTTTAATGATATAAATATGGTAAATAATGGGTTTTTTGGATAAATTATAAATTATGATGATGTGTGTGATTTTTTTGAATAAAGTAAGGAATGACTATAAAGTTACTTGTTTCATATGCTTTCCACTAATTTTTTGTGTCCCTGTGTTAGATTGTGTTGTTTTATTGTGAATGAAATGGTTGGTCAAGGGATGATGTGAATGTTTTTGTAGTAATGGTATTAAGGTTGGTTTGGTGGTAAGGGATCAGTTTGTGCAAATTGTGGTGGTTGTTGACATGAGTTTCATGGCGGTGGTTGTGGTGGATGGTTTTGTGTTGAGAGGTGTAATTTATAGATACCTAGTGGTATGGAATATGAAGGAAAATGACTAATAAAAGATGGGTGGTGGGATGGAATTTTAATAAGTGGAAACTATTAACAAACTATTGAGATCTTAAATGGAAAGTTTAACGATGAAAAAGAATGTGGGTAATGTATTATAAATGGATTTTTATTAAATATGATTAATGAATGGTATAATAAATGTAATATGGATGGTAAAAAGGTAAATATGAAAATTGGTAAATATTATGTATAAAGGGTCAAGCTTGGGTAGGCGGGGCAACATGTATGCTTATTTTTCCATATGTGTGTGCATGGGGGGAATTAATAAAGTAAAGTTGGTGCTTATTTTTACATATGTGTGTGCATGGGGGGAATTGATAAACTAAATATGTTCCCATCAATTATGGTCTATTCACACGTGATAAGGAATTAAAAATCTAACCTTTGTCATTCTTCCACATCTCCCATGATTCCCAGTGTGATAAACTCCATCCATCATAATCTGTGAAACCAACTCACATCAGATGGGAAACATGGATTAAAAAATACATGTATGCATGAAAAAATATATTCCATTCACTTAAATAACCCTAAAATAAGTTCCTTTGGAAGGCGACTAAAGAGAACCTGGATGTCAAACCCTGATCCATGTCATCCCAATCCAATTTAACCCTTTTCTTCCCAACTGTCAAGTCCTCCTGATCCCATGGATTCCATGAATGATTCCATTCCCACTCTACCTTCTCTCTATGTTTTTATTTTATTTTTGTTCTCCTCACAACCTCTTCATGGTTCTTTTGTAGCAATGATTTGGACTTCTTGGCTTTTTTGTACTCATCTACTAAATCAATATCCCCATTTGTCTATTTCTTTTCTTCATTAAAAGCAAATGAGGAAGCCCCATTATAGGCTTATAAATAATTCATCTTAGCTTTCAGTTCTCTATCCGAAGGGTTATTCATCCATGCACTCATATCACCACACCATTCTTTAGTGTTCCATCTAAAACTCGTCAACCGCACAGGCATGCTGCCAGGATTCCTTTCCGGAGGTAATTTCGTCATCCACTCATCACTTTTTATGGATGATTGGATCCTTCAAATAAATGTAAGTGTTAATTGACAACAGTTGAGGATGAATATTAAAAGAAAACTAGCTGGTAGTTCTTCAAACATAACTCCATGTAAATAATAAATAACTGAAGCATGAAAAAATTAAAAACGTGTAATAGCCATCACCTACCTTTTCTTTATACTATCAGAAGATGCCTTTGAACTTTCTCCCATAACATCATAAGGTTTTTCAACCTCAAATCTCATAATTTCGGTGACCTAATCATAGGTAAATAATATGTTAATGCATATAAATGTAAAATCCAATTTATAAAAGTTCATGAAAATTTCTAATCATCATCATTTTTGTGATTGAACTTCCATTTAGATAATCATGATACATTCACATCATATGGGGATTGTGCCTTTCCCTAGACAAGGATTTTAGTTAATCTAGAAAGAGTTGAGGAGGAGACCTGATATCAAGATTAAAAACAACATTTTAAGTGTTGAAGCTTTTAAAATAAATTATTTATCCCTGATAGAGATTCATTCTAGAAACTAAAAGTTGAATGATAAACTAGAAGAATACACCTCCTCAGGACAAGGGGGACTGCCTTCCAACCCACATAATAACAAAATTCCCCTCCCTCTTAGCTAAACCCCTATCTATACTCCTAGAATAAAAAACCATTTAAAATATAATTACAACATTGCTCAATGTAGTTAAGAGACACTCCCCTTACAAATGCCTCTACTCTTGTATGTGTTTTGTATGGGAGTCCTGCCTTGCAGACTGCCTCAGGGTTCTCCCACGCCCAGGGATTCTCCATCCCAGGAGTTTCTTGCTGACTCCATCACATTCCAATCAACCCCCCACAATATAAACTTATCTCAATTGACCTAGGATTCCATTCAATGTTAGTTTCTCAACAATTTCTCTTTGTGAACCAATTTCACTCAAACAATAAAGATGTTAAAAAATTAAATAGAAAATCAACAACATGAAAGTAAACTTTCCATTTGCTAAAAAATCAAATACATACAATTTTTAGAAATAATTTGAAAGATAGGATAGACAAAACCCCACCCATATTTGAAAGATTCCTGTTTTCAAATATCATCATTGGTATTTATACTCCCAACTCACAACTACTAAAAAATTACAATAAAATTTCGATAGTTAGAGGTTACTCCTTGACTCTCCCACATGGAATCCCATCCGCCGGTATGTGTAGACTAAAAGGAGGTTAGAGTCAACTTCCTAGAAGACTACCAAGGGAATCCCCCCTTCCCCACATTCTTATCATTTCAACCTTGAAAATACACCTTTTCCTCAAGGTGGAAATTAGGGAATTTATATTTTCTCCCTTTAGCATCCTCCCAAATTGCTTCTTGACACTTGATTATCTACATGAGATTTTTTCCCAATATTTTTTCTTCCAAAACCACCACTGGAAAGTCCCCATATTCAGTAAACTCGTTTAGAAAAAATTCTTTTATAGGGTGTTTTTCAACTGTTGTCTTCAGCTAGGATTCATGAAATACCGGATGTATCTTGCCATTGTCAGGGAGCTCGAGCTTATAAGAGAAAAATCCAAGATTCTATAAAACTGAAAATGGAAAATAATATCTAATGGACATCTTATAATGAATCTTGGATACAATCCCCAGCTAGATCGATCTCAAATTAACCCAAAATAAATAGGCTTCTTTGTAAGTCACCTCTCTACGATGTCGGTTAGAAAATTATGCCATAACCTGTTGTGCTCTTTGGAGGTTTATATAGATTTTCTTCAAGGATTCATCTCGATCAACTAATGCACATTAGGTACTACCTCAACTGAAGATTCCCCCTTTGTAAAATCCATAATATGGGGTGGATTACACAATCTTGAATGGTATCTTCCCCATAGAGGTATGGAATGCAGTGTTGTAGATAAATTCTTCCCAATCTAGCCACATCATCCACTCTTTAGACGATATGAAGAAAAATATCTCAAGTAAACCTCTAGACACCTATTCACCACTATAGTTTGTCCATAACTTTGGGGGTGATGGGATGGGATCATTTTTAACGTTGTTCATTTCTATTTCAAAATTTCCAGCCAGAATAAAATTTTAAATAACAGATCCCAGTTACTAACTATATCATTAGGTATGCCGTGTAATTTCCCTATTTCCTTCATAAACACATCTGCAATCATCTTTTTTATATAAGGATTCTTGAGTGGTATGAAGTGGGCGTATTTACTCATCCTATCAACCACCACAAGCACTACTTTATATCCCATAAAAAATTTATTAACACCTTTTCTCATTCCAAGTCTAGAATAAGTAGTGGTTGTATTAGTCTAGCTGGACTTAATTCCTCATATTTATTCTTTTGGTACACTTAAAATTCCTGAACAAACTATTGCAATACTCATGTCATACCTACCAAATAAACTCCATTCTCAAGTCTCTTATATGTTTTAAAATACCCCAAGGGACCTGAGTTATAGTGGTACAATAGTTTTGAGATCAAAACTAATCTCCTAAGCAAGACTAGTCTATTTTTAGAAAACAGTAAGTCAAGTGCGACACTTTTCTCCTCCAAAAATAATAGTTTATTTTTTCAAAATTCTCTTTCCATCTACAACTTTAAATTAGAATATCATCAAAAAACACCAATACACCCTTTCCATATCCCCTCTTGTGTTTTCTCTCTATTAGAGATTGATCCTACCTATAACTTTCTGGTTCTTAACACAAAACCTCTTGACACCATTTTCAGGATGGATTGAATGATTTTTCATAGGGATCAAATTAAATTTTATCTTCATTAGGTCTCCATTACTATGTCTAATGGGGTGTACCATGTTTTATAGGGAGAGTGGGACCTAAGGTCGAGCAGTGATGGACCTTTTCGGGAGTTTGGTAGGGTAATATTAGTGTTTTTTTTATCCTAAGTGAGAATATTTGAGTGATGATCTCACCTTAGTTGTTGTTGAGTTTCCCATCACGTTTCTATCTAATTTCTCATGTTTTCCACTGGTAATAGAGGTGAAGTTCTCTATTGATTCAGTACCCAGTACTTAGTCGGTGTTGATTCCCACTTCCTGAATGAAACCAATTGAACTGAAATAGTTGAAGACTCAGTTGGATGATCTTCTAGAGAAAGAATTTATACACCCAAGTGTGTCACCCCGGGCAGCACCTATTCTCTTTGCAAATAAAGTTTTTGGGACACTCATCCTTTGTGTTTATTATTGAAAACTCAATTGAGTTATGATAAAGAACAAGTAGACGTTCCATGAATTGATGATCGGTTTGACCAGTTGAAAATGAAGAAGTGTCTCTCAAAGATTTATTTTTGATCTCATTATCACTAGCTAATAATTAAAGAATATGTCATTCATAAGACCGACTTTAGGAGTAGGTATGACCATTATGAGTACCTTGTTATGCTTTTTGGTCTGACCAATGCTCCTGCAGTTTTTATGGTGTTGATGAACAAGATATTCCAAGAGTATTTTGACTAGTTTGTGGTAGTATTTGTGGACAAAATTTTGATTTAATCCAAAACTGAGGAAGATCATGTGCATCATTTGAGAGCAGTTCTATAATTTTTGAGATCACCGACTTTACACGAAGCTTTTGAAATGTAATTTCTTGGACGCGTGGTCTTTAAACAAGGTATTTTAATCGATCCTGAGAAGGTAAAGTCTATTATGACATGAGAGAAACCACGTAATGTTTTTGAAATACGTAGTTTATTGGGATTGGAAGGATATGACCACGAGTTCATTAAATATTTCTCAAATTTGGATTCTCCAATGATCACTCTCACTCAAAAGGGAGTGAAGTTCTTAGGGGATGTGAAATGTCAGAATTATTTTGATGAGTTGAAATGTATTTTGCCTTCTATTCCAATGTTGAATCTTCCAGAGGTGGGGTAGGGCTATGTGGTCTTTGGTGATGCATGGGGTTCGAGATTGGGCTACATCCTCATGAAAGGGGATCATGTGGTAACTTATGGTTCCAAATAACTTAGGCCACATGAGAAAATTATCCGACCCATGATCTCAAACTTGCAGTTTTGATGCATGCTATTATGATTTTACGAAATTACCTTTTCAAATAAAGGTTTATCATTTATTCTGACCACAAAATCTTGAGTTACTTATCTTAAAAAGATTTGATACTTTGGAAGAGTAATTGGGTGAATTACCTACAACCTTTTTGTTTCAACGTTGCTTACACCCCTAAAAATGAGAATTTCATTGCTGATTTGTTGAGAAGAAAACATCCAACGTAGGGCATGGAATAATTTTTAGAAGAGTTTAATTTGATGGATTTATTTGCGCAATTTCATTTGGGAGTCTGGGAGAATGAGACTTAAGGTTGTTTTTGGCAAGTGTCCAGTTGACCTCCTCTGTTCTTGAGATGATTTTTTAAGCGCAATAGCTAGATGATGAGTTCTATGGCATTAGGGAATCTTTTGAGGGTATCCTATGTTTCAAGAACCATTATGTTGTGCCTTATCCTATGAGAAGGGATGTGATGGGGGGAATTTTGTGGTTCCCAGTGGACAATGAACCTTGGTACCATGAAGATGTTCTATGACATGTGGTGACGATTGGTGGTTAGGTATTAGATGAGACATTGATGACTTTGTTTATTGTTGTCATACCTGGAAACAGGTTAAGGCCAAGTACCAAAAACCTTCAGCTATACTCTTTTGATTTCTCTATGATATTCCTTCATGATTTAGTGGTAATCTCAACCAATAACCTGATGATCTACTCTTCATGCTGAGGCTCGTGGTCCTTACTATGCACACCTATGCACCGACGTGGACAACACCCCTAGGCAACACCTCCAGCTGCCACTTCCTCTGACATTTCTTATAACGTGACTCCTGTCCTCATGTGCCCCTACTGTTGTCTTGTTTCATAATTGATGCACTCCAGCTATTCCTGAAAAACATTTTATTAGTGTCCTACTATGTGTTTTTCATGCACACCTTGATACTACCGACCCAACTATTCCTATCGAGGCATTATCTGGTTATCCATACCAGTACCCTGCTGCCCCTACTAGATTTCCCATCTCCATATATTCCTGTCGAGTGAGCTCTTGCTAACTCTTCGCCATCTACTTCTAAACATGATGAAATACTCACCACTATCTAATATCCATCACACCCTGGAACTCTCTACTAATGAGATTGCATTTATACACTCTCATCAGGATGCCTTGTCTCTTTTTCAGCCTCTATTTCTTAGATTAGTGTCCCTACTGCTTATGTATCTCATTGACCAACAACTTGGATTCTTGTTTCTGGTGCTTCTAATCATATCACAGGTGATGTAGGTATGCTTAATACCTATCATCCATATACCAGTGCCATTGCAATTACTATTTCTAATGGATCTACAGTCTGTATTGTGTTATTTGACACATGCTACTTGACTTCTATTTTCTTGGATTCAATGGATCATGTTCCTTACAGTCCTTTTAATCTTCTCTCCATCCGTAAACTCATAAAGGACATAAATTGTATTACTATTTTTACATCTTCTAGTGTTGTTTTTCTGGAGTGGTCAACAAACCAATAACTCAGTAGAGGTCATCTTAGTGATGGGGTGCACATGTTCAATACCCCACCATTCCTTTCTTGCTCACCCACTTCAGCGATTAATAGAGTCTGTGATCTACCAGGTTAGCAGGGAGGATAGTTCACTTGGGACTAAGAGCAGGGATGCCTCATGTATTTTACTCATTTCCCATTATTCCTTTCCCTCCTATAATTCTGATACGCACAACTACTATACATACAAAGGAGTCCCCTAGAGGGAATTATTGAAGCAAAAATTGTCTATTTTTAAGAACATATGTAGGGTTACAGAATAGATAGTGGGCCTCAGGTCCAAACTAAAGCCCAAAACTTACTTTTAACATCTCTTTCATACATTTTATGATATTAGTAGTTTCAATCTGTTATCTTGACCCAAAAATACCTTTTCAATGATTTATATAGAATTTACTTCAAAATTTTTGACATCCATGGTTATTTAATTATGATGTGCATAGATTATTAATTTTTTCTGAAATATAGGTTTTCGATTTATTTAAAAAATTAAAAAATCATTTTCTAATAGTTTCTTTGCTACACAATTTTATTATATCATAGGTTTGTTGGCCCTAAAATGCCATTGCTGAGTTGTTAGTTGCAATAGCTAAATTAACTGAAGCAGAGGCTGAACTAAGGTATCCACTGATTATATTTATCCCAGTTGATGTTTGGTTACCTGAAAATATATCAATTTATTATTTGTTAATAATAACAATAATACATTCAATACTTGAATACACACACACACACACACACACACATATATATATATATTAAGAATGATTTTGCTTTTTTGTTTCTATCTGTGGTAATGATTTTGTTTCATTTTTAAAAAACATAAAAACAGAGGGGATACTGAAGTGTAAGAAGATACTGAAGTATTTATCGGACCTCCACCACCTATTGTGGTTGTTGAAACTGAATTTGCAAATGAAGAAGAGTGTTTTTAAGAGGTTCTCGGCTTCATTCAATTTACTGACTTGTAAAAATTTTAGTCTATACATGGGGGGTCAATTGAAGTATCTTTTATATTTCTTGTTAATGAAAGAAAAGCCAAATATTTTCTTATGTTTGGAGTTCACTGGCTGCACTTTTGTTCTTTTTCCTGTTTTTTTCCATAAAAACAATTCAAATTAAATAAATTCAGAATATTTCAATACATGATCCAATAACCAATTAGTCATAGACCCAACCACACAACATCCCTATCGATATCTGTTAAGACTTTTATACCAGCAATCCCAGGAATGAATTATTAGTACATTTAAAGACAAAATGGAAACCAGAATCAATGTACAACGAGGAATAGAAGAAGAAGACCGGAGGAGGAAAGTAAGAGGAGAATTATATGGGAGTTCCCCCGGAACTACTTCCCAAGCCCATGTCCGATATGTTACTATAACTCTTTGTTTAGTACCCCCCTCCCCTTTCCTTTTATAGACATTGGGATCCTATAGCAGAGGCCTCGAAATATTCCCATGCCCCCATAACATATTCCCCCTAGGATATTACTCTAACCACTTCTCAACTTCCCATTTCCCATAGCCAACTTCCCCCTTGCACAGAGTTCTCTGAATTTCCCAGAATTACAATCGAGCCTCAAACTTGCCAACCGATAGAGGGACAATCTGCCATAGAAATTTTCCCAATTGAATTTGTTGAAGCTTCAAATCATTTTGGTCTATCTTTGGTCACTAGGTTTGAGCATCACTGGACTTTAGCACTACTTTTTGATCAACATGTCAACCCATCTTGGGGTTTGAAAAACTGAGCAGTGGTAGGTCTTCAAGATCCTAAACACATGCTTATTCAAATTTCAAATGAACATGATTTTTCTTGGGCATAGTATTGAGTGTCTCAAGTATTCCAGTCGATACGTTTCATCATGTTGAGGTTGGTGTTTGATTTCTATTTTCACAAAGATCCTCCGACATCTGATGTTTGGGTCCAGTTTCCCCAACTTCCATTATCGTTCGAGAATCCGTTGATTTTAAAGATCTTAGGTAATTCATTGTGGCATTTTCTCTATTTTGATTCACACACCCAATCTCTTCATCACCTGATAGTCTCTCGAATTTACATCTAGGTTGATATTTCTATATTATTACCTGATTTCATATGAATTGTTAACTCCAAAGAGCTTCATTATAGACAACCAATCATCTATGAACCACATATTGGTTTCTGTGTTAATTTTCTTTGTCAATCCAATGTTATACACAATTTATATAGAGTTTCTAATGGTGGTTATTTCTCTACTAGAGTATTGTTTAGAGGGTCTGGTTCAAAAGGCTCTAGAAACTAGAAACTCCCACATGTTGAAGGGTTTGATTCAAGTGAATGTAGGGACGGATCCTAATTCAACTTTAGTCATTTTCTATGCCTTTGAAAAGGTTAAGAAATCATGGATGGATGTTGTTCTTACACCGACATCGAAAGTAAATACTGCTAGTGAGATGCAATCTGAGGGAGCAACAATTGCCTTGGCAGCGTGATCTGCTCCAAGTGGTACAATATTTTCAAAAAATTCTAATTCCCCAAAGGAGGAAGCTGAAACTATGCAAAAAGAATATATTGAGGATTGGAATTCAGTGAGGTTGGAGCTTGGTTCAACCAGTGTGCGACATTTTGACATCGATTCACATTCATTGAAGACTCCATAGGTCAACACTGGAGGGGATCTGCTTATGCAAGAAAGCACCTAAAGGGATAACGGGGTAATGGAACGTGCTGTAGCTATTCCTATTTTAAACCAATTTTAATTGCATGAGAAATTCTAGAGGAAATAAAATGGACTCCAAAGAGGATGAGGGGTGGATGAAAGTTGAATCTAGAAAGAAGATATATTTTAAATAATCCCCAGATAGTTCGAAAGCAAACTTTGAAAAATCAAGGGAAGAGAACTTTGAAATGTTGTATGGACCTACTTAGGAGGACTATTGTAACACCCCGAGATTTTATGAGAAATATTATTTTTAATTTCTTTGATGTATTGTGTTGTACGCTACAACAAGATTATCTTGCACTATACGCAACACCGTATTATCTTGTAGTATACACGACACTATTCTTGGCTTGCATTACACGCAATAGCAACCTTCCTCGATAGGTTGCATTGTACGCAATACCGAGTTTCACTAAACAACGATATGTTATTAAAATATTATATAAACTAGTCATTATGAATAGTAATACCAACTTTTTGAAATTTTATAAATTTTATCTTTCAAAATGGACTTCATTTTTGGAATCGGAATATCAAAATTATCTTAGGGTGAATTTTTGGTATTTTTCTGAAAACTTTCAATTTTTGATGAATAGTGAAAACACTGAGTTATTGATTAAAACCGAATTTTTATTTAAATAATCATTTATTTTATTTAAATTTATTTTAGGTCAAAATAGATACATAATACCTATATAAATTCAATGTATTTCATTTGAGTCATTTTATAATAATTTTATATATATAAAAATTTTATTGGACTTTTTACCGTCTTTTACCCACCTCCTATGAGCATTTGCAAATTTATATAAAACTTAATTTTACCACTTTTGTGAGTTTAATTGAGAAAAACTGAGAGACATGGTTAATATCAAGGAGTAAAATTTGGTTCAATAAGATAAAAATAATTTTTGGTGAATAGTAACTTTTTACTTTTTTTACCATGGTTAAAAGTAAATAGGGTAATTAAGGGTAAAAATGATTTTATTAATACCCTAACACATGTCCTAATTCAATTGGTTAAGTATAACTCGACCAAAAACAACCTTAGGAATAAAATATGAACCTATTTGGTCCACTTGGATTAGATTAGGACACTTATTATTATTTTATTTAAAGAAGAGTTAATAATGTTAAGATCAAAGTTTAATAACTAAAAAATTTTTAATATAGGGTTATACAAAAGATAAATTAGAATATAAATATTAATTAGAAAGATAAATAAAATTTACTACATAATTTTATTTTATTTATATTTTTTATACATTAAATAATTTAATTTATTTATGACACAATGATGATGCAGTAATTACCTTATTAATGAAATATTAACATTATTGATATTATAAATACCCAAATAAATGTAATTTGAAGCTTTTTATGAATTAAACTAATTTTATAGGTTAATATAACATATTAGGGTTGGATAGATGAATTTTTGTTTGAAATAATAATGCTGTTATGAATTTAGAAAAAACAAAATACCAAATAGTGTCAAAATTGACATAAAAGAGTTTTTAAAACAAATATTATATTATTAATTGATATAATGGTCCTAAAAATCTGAGGTTAGGCAAAAAGACTTATATAATAATATATATGACATTAATTAACCAATTAGGGTTCTATTGGAAGTTTATAGTAAGTTTATGAACCATATAGTGTAAGAATACAAAAAGACAGGGTAAAAGTTAAATCTAAATTATAAGGTTAAAATGGTAACCTAAACTTTACTAAAACCTATTGGTTGAGAGTATTTCAACCCATACCCACCCTATCCTCAAAATAATACACTTTTGAGCCATTATAAACCGAATATAAATTTATTAAAAATAATATTTTAAGTTTTTCCTAAGGTGCCTCTCACCCCTCTTATAAAAGGGCATTCCCCCTTCTCTCTAATTCACACCTCCAAATCCATTTGGATCGGCCAAACCCTGCCCAAATACCCTCTCAACTGACCTACCTTAATCCTATAGGCCTTCCTTTAGTCATAAATCTAACCTAAATATCCATTTTGATCAAATAAAAATGAAGAACCCGAAGAAGAGGTAAATATCTCACCACCTATTTCAAGTTCCTTTCTTCTTCCACTTCCTCCTTATTTGTTGTTTCTATTATAAAATAATAAATCCAGTATGTTATATATACTTAGATGTTATTATAAAAATGGTACAACCATATTAGTTATTTTATCCATCCTATGAATGAAAAAGTCACCACACGTGCGTACGTACGACTTACTGTCTCCACATTGTGGTGTAGTTTCTTATTCAAACATTTCATCATTTGGATGGGTATAATAATGGGTATAAATGATATAAATAATAAATATAACAATATTATTATTCTATATATATGATATACCATCCAATTATATACAATTTTAATATCAAAAAAATGATATCATCGCTCATGCGTACGTACGGCCTACCGTCTCCACGATGTGATGTGACTCGTTCTACATGATCTTTATTGAATAATGATTATATAAATGAATTGAATGAATATATAAATGAATTTAATGAATAAATATGATATATATTACACTAATAACATTATGTAAATTATGTATCTATAACCTAAAAAGAGGAATAAGAATTTATTTGACAAAACACGCATAAGAACATAAACCAATAAACTCCCGAATAACAAGTAGCAATGAAATATTACTAAAAAGAAGATAATAATAAGACCATATATGATATCATAACAATTAATATGATTCTATAATAAGTCAATTAAATTATTTAAATCATTATACAGGAGGTTCGGATACGTACGAGCATATCGGACCTAAGGTAAGGGAAAATCTCACAATCTCATTTTTATCGGAGATTATTTATACTTCAGAATTTATTGGGGCATATTTATCATCCACATCCATGTTTCCTCAATATGTAATATTATTTCTATCCTCATACAATTTTTTAAATCCAATTTTACCTATTGGTTAATTTTTAGTAAAAGATATGAAAGGAATATTTTGTCGTTTTCAGTACGAGATACTCTTTGACTTTTCCGGCCAAAGTACGAGAAGAATGTTTTTTTAACTTATACAGCATGAACAGATTTTTACGGTTTCATAACACATTATTTTCATGAAGCTTACTCTACAAGATTTCATGAATTTTTTCAAAAAAATCCTTTTCTTTTAGAATTTCATGGCATTTTTTGAAAAGAAAATGATTTTTAAGAAGAAAGGATATTTTCCTCAAGAACTCATTTCAAGTATTTTATCAAAACTATTTCCCATCTAAGATGACATTATATAGTATGTTTATGTTTCAAGTATAATGTCTCTATTATCTAGATGGTTTGATTTTTATTATGATTAAATGATATCCATTTGTTTTATATGGATAATTTTATGATGGGATGATGTTTATGAAACCCATATTATTCTTTGGGTTATGATGAATGATTTATGTTTATTTTGTGGAACACTTAAGAATGATTTTATTATGAGATGGGTGGGACTTATATCTCCCTAAAATGAATTGGGTAAAGATTTATATCTCATGATATAGACATGTTTGTAATGACAAGTAAATCCGGTACAGTAATACAGGGCTGGAACGGCAGGTAAACCCGATTCAGTAATGGACTTTGTCCACTATAATGGTCTTGGCAGCAATGCCTTGGATACTATGGAAATCATATCATGTGCTTAATGGTTTTCCAAAATTATATGTTTTATTCCCTTGCCATTTTATCATGATTGATGTTCCATTATGATCTATGCCTTACGTACTACCATGTTTAATGTCATTTCTCAAGATTTTGATGTTTAAACTTTATGTTCATGTTTTTAAGTTCAAATGTATATGGGTTGTTTTATTTTCTCCATGATTACCATTACTGAGCATTTGAGCTCACCCTTTTTATGTTTTATTTTCCCCCAGGATATAAAGTAAGGTTTTAGGTATTAAAAAAGAAGAAGATCTTTGTGGGAGATGTTGAAGATCTTTCACCATGATTAGAAGATTATGTTCTGAGTTTCCAAAGACACTAAACTAATACGGTCATTGGATGTTTTTTTGTAATGTATTAAGTATTCTGAAAAAGTAATGTAATGACCATATACATAAAGCTTTGGGTCTCTACAGTTGGTATCATAAGAAAGTTTTAGTCAACCTTTGGAAACTAGGATCCGAAAAACTTTAGTGAGATCCCTAGAGATATTTTTAAGGTATGCATAGGGATGTACCTAAGGTTAAGTATAAGTATAGGTTATAGTCCTAGAATTATGGTAAAGATATTATAATTAAACCTAAGATGTTAGATATTGAAGGTACTCCCCCTATATTATTTTATTTTCCCTAGCATGATTTTTTCCTCTCACACTATTATTTTTGGGTTTTAGACGATCGCTGGAACCCGAAGGAACCGTATTGATCAATGTAATGGACAATGCAATGATTGTCCTTCTAAACAAACCAATGTTATGGGAGATGGAGTGAAAAATATTATTTCTATACTTACACAAGCTATGAACTATTCTGGACTTCCGAATGAGCAGACAAGGGAACAATATTCTATTGAGTCCTTCATGAGGCAACGTCCACATTCTTTCAGTGGGTCTTCTAATCCACTTGTTGCTGAACAATGGATCAGTACCATTGAAAAGATATTTTCCATACTTCAGTGTTTGGAACATGAAAAAGTCATTCTGGCTATTTACAATTTAGAAGGTGAACCAGACTAGTGGTAAACTTTAATTAAGAATACAAGGCCCTAAGGTGAAATTGAATCCATGGAATGGGACGAGTTCAAGAAATTATTTTTCAATAATTACTTCCCTCGTATTCTTTAAAAAAAGATGGAAATGTATTTCCTTGAGCTTAAGCAAAAGGATGATGAATCTGTTGGTATATATAAGGCGAATTTTAGAAGGCTTGCAAGGTATGAATCTGGATCTATCATCCAACCTGAAAGTAAAGTTGATCAATTCTTCAGTGGATTAAAACCAAGTCTTCGAAGGGCATTGGCTATAAGAGACTTCAGTAGCTATGAAGAAATTGTGCGTTGTGCTATCAAGGTAGAACTGGAAGTTAGTGTTACATATCCATATCATGGTTTTGACAAGAAAATAAATATGGAGTTCAAGGAAAAATCTCAAAACAATGGTGAAAAGAAGACGAATGTTTCTTTATGCTCAGAGTGTGGAAATAAGCATTGTGCAGATTGTCTTAAAGGGACTCAAAAATGTTTTAAGTGTGGAAAAGAAGGTCATCGAGTAGCTGAGTGTCGAAGTAATGGAAAAAGGGTATCTAATGATGTGAATAGAGAAAAGACTACAGATAATTCACCACCAACACTTCAATGCTACAAGTGAAAAGAAATGGGAAATTATGATAATTAATTCCCCAATACAAGGGTTAATGATGATCGACATCAATAACCTCTTAAGGCAAAGGACAAAGGGAAGTCACATGCGATCACTATTGGTGATGTTGAATATGAAAATGATGTGGTGGAATGATTAAGTGTTTATGTAATGGGATTAAAAAATAATGTTGTATATAGTATCATGGAATATTGGAATATTTATGTATTGGTCTATTATGGTTTTCAAGAATTTTATGGTACCAGTAACCATGAAAAGTGATTGAAATATTTTTGGAAAACAGATGATATGCGCATAATGAAGGGATAAGGAGAAAATGAAATGTTTGATAGTATTCATGAGATCATGATTGATATAAGGACAAAGTGATACCATGGTTTGAGTATATAGAAATTTTGGGATTTTGGTATGTGGAAAGAGTTAACTTTTGATAGCATTCATGTTTTCACTAAGGTTCTATGGTAATTCATGTTTCAAAAGAATACATTATTAAGGTATTCACATGTTTAGAATGTGACCAACAAGATATATCTTATGATATATGAGGGATAAATGATGGTATTCACATGCTTGTTATGTGACCTTTCAAGTAATCATTTTCTTTATACTATGAGCTAGGACCAAAGTATTCTCGATAAGCCTAAAGATTGGAATGAATTAAGTTGGAAATAAGATAGTATTGTTTAAGGCTAGAAATTTTTTCGATATTATTGCAGGAATGTTATAATAATGTAGTTTTAGAAAAAGGGACAACCTGTAGGACGGGCGACAACCCATCACGTCGGACAAGTTGCGGGAATCGAACCCACAATTGAAGTGCGACAGGCCTTTATCGCCTACCACTGGCCTACAGAAACTCCCTGGTTAGTAGAAACTATTTTTATTTTATTAAGAGGTATGATAGATGAAGTATAAGTCCATTTTAGGAACCATATACGATTAATCTCACCAGAGATGGACTTATGTATATAACTATTGCTAACCTTATGTTTGAGACAGATGGAATGACATATCATTCTATCACATGATCTGCTAACACTTCACGGAAGACAAATTCAACTTCATTTCTTTAAGAGATGAAGTGGAAATTGTTCAAGGCACAAACAATAGTGAGATTGTACCAAAATCAAGTAAGTATTTCTTTTAATTCAAAAATTCTTCAACATTAGGGAAATGATCTTGAAAACCAAAAAATTTGTCCTAGTGCCCTCATATTTGATGAATCAGATGGTACCTTAGATTATCACAAATTTATGGCTTTTTGATTATTGGATTTTTAATATCCATGTTCTCTACCACTCTTCATCCAAGAATGATGGTTATATTTCTCTTCCATATCCATATTTTCACCAATATTATCCTATGTGGAAACTTAGTGATGAGTTACTTTTGGTATCTGTTATGTTTCTAACATTCCTTTTTTAAAATGATGATTTAGTATTCCTTTTTACGATGTGGGTTTCTATGAAAGAAACTTTCAAGTAGAAAATCATTTATAACCCCGACGAATTTCGAGGGCGAAATTCATTTTAAGGGGGGTAGAATGTAACACCCCGAGATTTTATGAGAAATATTATTTTTAATTTCTTTGATGTCTTGTGTTGTACGTTACAACAAGATTATCTTGCGCTATATGCAACACCATATTAGCTTTTAGTATACGCAACACTATTCTTGGCTTTCGTTACATGCAAGAAAAACCTTCCTCGATAGCTTGCATTGTACGCAATACCGAGTTTCACTAAACAACGATATGTTATTAAAATATTATATAAACTAGTCGTTATGAATAGTAATACCCACTTTTTGAAATTTTATAAATTTAATATTTCAAAATGGACTTCATTTTTGGAATCGGAATATCGAAATTAGCTTAGGGTAAATTTTTGGTATTTTTCTGAAAACTTTCATTTTTTGATGAATAGTGAAAACACTGAGTTATTGGTTAAAACCAACTTTTTATTTAAATAATCATTTATTTTATTTAAATATATTTTAGGTCAAAATAGATAAATAATACCTATATAATTTCAATGTATTTCATTGGAGTCATTTTATAATAATTTTAGATATATAAAAATTTTATTGAACTTTTTACCGTCTTTTACCCACCTCATAGGAGCATTTGAAAATTTACATAAAACTTAATTTTACCGCTTCTGTGAGTTGAATTTAGAAAATCCGAGAGACATCGTCAATATCAAGGAGTAAAATGTTGTTCAATAAGATAAAAATAATTTTTGGTGAATAGTAACTTTTTACTTTTTTTTACCACGGTTAAAAGTAAATAGGGTAATTAAGGGTAAAAATGATATTATTATTACCCCAACACATGTCATAATTCTATTGGATAAGAATAATTCGACCAAAAACAACCTTAGGAATAAAATATGAACCTCTTTGGTCCACTTGGATTAGATTAGGACACTTATTATTATTTTATTTAAAGAAGAGTTAAAATAGTTAAAATCAAAGTTTAATAAATAAAAATTTTTAATATTGGGTTATAAATAATATAAATTCAACTATAAATATTCATTAGAAAGCTAAAAAAAATTAATACATAATATTATTTTATTTATATTTTTTATACATGAAATAATTTAATTTATCTATGACACAAGGATGATGCAGTAATTACCTTATTAATGAAATATTAACATAATTAATATTATAAATACCCAAATAAATGTAATTTGAGACTTTTTATGCATTAAACTAATTTTATAGGTTAATATAACATATTAGGGTTGGTTAGATGATTTTTTTTTAAATAATAATGCTGTTATGAATTTAGAAAAAACAAAATACCAAATAGTTTCAAAATTGACATAAAAGAGTTTTTAAAACAAATATTATATTATTAATTTATATAATGGTCCTAAAAGTATAAGTTTCTTTAAAAAGAATTATATAATAATATATAAGACATTATTGAACCAATTAAGGTTTTATGGGTAGTTTATAGTAATTTTATGAACCAAATAGTGTAAGAATACAAGAAGACATGGTAAAAGATAAATTATTTAACTTAGAGTTAAATCTAAATGATAAGGTTAAAATGGTAACCTAAAATTGTCTAAAACATATTGGTTGATAGGATTTTAACCCATCCCCACCCTAGTCTAGAAATAAGACACTTTGAAGCCATTATAAACTGAATATAAATTTATTATAAAATAATATTTTAAGTTTTTTCTAAGGTGCCCCTCACCCCTCTTATAAAAGGACACTCCCCCTTATCTATAATTCACACCTCCAAAGCCATTTTTCTAGGCCAAATCCTGAAAAAATACCCTCTCAACGTTCCTCCCTTCATCCTAGAGGCCTTCCTTTAGTCATAAAGTCAACGTAAGGATCCCTTTTGATCAAATCAAAAGGAAGAACCCGAAGAAGAGGAAAATATCTCACCACCTATTTCAAGTTCCTTTCTTCTTCCACTTCCTCCTTCTTTTTTGTTTCCATTATAAAATAATAAATCCAGTATATTCTATATACTTTGATGTTATTATAAAAATGGTACAACCATATTAGTTATTTTATCCATCCAATGAATGAAAAAGTCACATCACGTGCATACGTACGGCTTACCGTCTCCACGTCGTGGTATAGTTTGTTATTCAATCATTTCATCATTTGGATGGGTATAATAATGGGTATAAATGATATAAATAATAAATATAACATTATTATGATTCTTTATATATGATATACCATCCAATTATATACTATTTTAATATCAAAAGAATGATATCATCGCTCGTGCGTACGTATGGCCTACCGTCTCCACTATGTGATGCGACCCGTTCTACATGATCTTTATTGAATAATGATTATATAAATGAATTGAATGAATAAATATGATATATATTACACTAATACCATTATTTAAATTATTTATCTATAAACTAAAAAGAGGAATAAGAATTTATTCGACAAAACATGCATAAGAACATAAAGCAATAAACACCTGAATAACAAGTAGTAATGAAATATTACTAATAAGAAGATAATAATATGAACATATATGATATCAAAAAAATTAATATGATTCTATAATAAGTCAATGACATTATTTAAATCATTATACAGGATTTTTGGATACGTACGAATCATATCAGACCTAAGGTAAGGGAAAATTTCACAATCTCATTTTTATCCGAGATTGTTTATACTTCAGAATTTACTGGGGTATATTTATTATCCACATCCATGTTTCCTCAATATGTAATATTATTTATATCCTCCTAAAATTTTTTAAATCCAATTTTACCTATTGGTGAATTTTTAGTAAAAGATATGAAAGGAATCTTTTTTTGTTTTCAGTACGAGATACTTTTTGACTTTTCCAACCAAAGTATGAGAAGAATGTTTTTTTAACTTATACGGCATGAACAGATTTTTACAGTTTAATAATGAATTATTTTCATGAAGCTTACTCTACAAGATTTCATGAATATTTTCAACAAAATCCTTTTCTTTTAAAATTTCATGGCATTTTTTGAAAATAAAATGATTTTGAAGAAGAAAGGATATTTTCCTCAAGAACTCATTTCAAGTATTTTATCAAAACTATTTCCCATCTAAGATGACATTATTTAGTATGTTTATGTTTCAAGTATAATGTCTCTATTATCTAAATGTTTTGATTTTTCTTATGATGAAATTATATCCATTTGTTTTATATGGATAATGTTATGATGGGATGATATTTATGAAACCCATATCATTCTTTGGGTTATGATGAATGATTTATGTTTATTTTGTGGCACACTTAAGAATGATTTCATTATGAGATGGGTGTGACCTATATCTCCCTCCAATTAATTGGGCAAATATTTATATCTCATGAGATAGACATGGCTATAATGAAAATTAAATCTAGTACAGTAATACAGGGCTGGAATAATAGGTAAACCCGATTTAGTAATGGACTTTGTGCACTATGATGGTCTTGGTAGCAATGACTTGACTACTATGGAAAACATATCATGTGCTTAATGGTTTTCCACAATTACATGTTTTATTCCCATGCTATTTTATCATGATTTATGTTCCATTACGATTTATGCCTTAAGTACTACCATGTTTAATGTCATTGCTCAATATTTTGATGTTTAAACTTTATGTTCATGTTTTTAAGTTCAAATGTATATGGGTTGTTTTATTTTCTCCATGCTTACCCTTAATGAGAATTTGAGCTCACCCTTGTTATGTTTTATTTTCCCCCAGGATATAATGGAAGGTTTTAGGTAGGAAAAAGAAGAAGATCTTTATGGTAGAGTTTGAAGATCTTTCACCATGATTAGAAGATTATGTTCCGAGTTTCCAAAGACACTAAACTAATACGGTCATTGGGAATTTTTTTGTAATGTATTATGTATTCTGCAAAAGTAATGTAATGTCCATGTATTTCAAGATTTGGGTCTCTACAACTATTTCCACAATAAAAGAAAACAAGATGTAGACATAAAATCCATTGAGTTATACTACACAAGTTTAGGAAATGAAAAAAGGAAATTATTACCTCTAGGGGTTTATGTACCTACGAAAGAAAGTTTGACATTGTAGGGATTACTCCAACTCATCCAAGCCAATAGTGACCAGTTAGCTTCTAAAATTGGGACGTACACTAATGCGGGATTAAAGGACTCCAAATTTGAATCCAAAGGTTGTATTCTAGAAAAAAAGTCAGGATTTAACCCCTTCGAAGGTGGATTTTATAAAATCCAGTAAGGCTTTAAATCAGTAGTCCAACCCCTAGGGTATGGAGTTGATTAAGGGACCAAAATTCTGAGGATTATACCTTTCCCATGGTTTTCTATAAAAAGATGAAGATTTTATATGAGAGGTTTGGTAGGTCTTCCTCATTTGGTTTTTATAGGGTTCCCATGTGGTATTTCACCTCGGGTATGTATAGTGTTCCCATGTGATGATGGTTTTTCCACAGATTGGGGCATGGTGCATGGTTCACATTCTCTCTTAAAACCATTCACAGAATCTTCCAGCCAACAATGAACAATTTGTCTTTGAAAATTGGTCTTTTTCAACCTCGTTCAGTTTCATTCATTTAGCATTGAGGACAATATTATTCTCAAGGGGTGGAAAATGATTAAGATCAGTCAGCCAGTATGGAAGACACTTTCCAGAATGGGAGAATAATTCTTTGTGTAAGGGGGAAGCTAGCTATGGGCCGTGGAAAGATGAGAAGTGGTTAGAGGAATATCCTGGGGGGAATATGATATGGGTCCATGAAAATATTCTGAGGCATCTACTATAGGATCATTTTGGCTATAAAAGGAAAGTTGAAGGGGGTAATGAAGGAATATTTGTAGTAACATATCAGCCATGGGATGGGGCGGTAGTTCCTGGGGAACTCTTTTATAATTATCCTCTTACTTTCCTCCTCTGACCTTCTTATATTCTTCCTTGTACACTGATTTTGGTTCCCATTTTGTCTTTAAATATACTAAGATGTCATTCCTGTGAATTGATAGTTGGAGAGTCTTAAGAGATATCGATATAGATGTTGTGTGGTTGGCGTTTATTCCTGATTGGTTACAGGCTCTTGTATTGAAATATTCTGAATTTATTTAATTTGAAATGTTTTCAGAAAAAAAACAAGCAAAAGAACAAAAGTGCAGCCAGTGAACTCCAAACATAAGTAAATATTTGTCATGTCTTTCATTAACAAGCAATATAAAGGAGACTTAAATTGACCCCAAGTATAAACTAACAATTTGAAAAGTCATTAAATTGAATGAATCTTAGAACATCTTCAAAACACTCTGATACATTTTCTAATTCAACTTTAGTAACCACAATAGGTGGTGGAGGTCTGATAAATACTTCAGTATCTTCTTCTACTTCAATATCCCTTCGGTTTTTATGTTTTTAAAAAATCAAACAAAATAATTACCATGGATAGAAACACAGGAAAATCATTCTTAATATATATATATATATATATATTTAAGTATTTAATGTCATATTGTTATTATTAAAAAATAAGTAATTGAAAGCTTTTCAGATAAGAAACCATCAACTAGAAGAAATATAATATGTGGATCCCTTAGTGTAGCCTCTTCTTTAGTTAATTTAGCTAATAAAACTAACAACTTATTAAATGGAATTTCAGGGCCAGAAAACCTGTGATATGATAAAATTTTGTAGTAAAGAAACTATTAGAAAATATCTTTATAGTAGTTTAAATAAAGAGAAAAACAATATTTCAGAAAAAAATCCATAATCTTTGCACAACATAATTTAATAATCCCTGCACAACAGAATTCAATAACTATAGATGTCAAATTTTTTGAAGTAAATTCTATATCAAATCATTAAAAAGGTCTTTTTGGGTAAGGATTACATATTGAAACCACTAATATCATAAAATGGATCAAATATATGTTAAAATTATTAAGTGTTGGGATTTGGTTTGGGCCTGAGGCCCACTATCTGTTGTGTAACCCTATATGTGCCTATAAATATATATTTTTTTCTTCAAAAATTCTATCTAGGGGACTCCTTGGTATTTATACCAACTGTGCGTATCAAAATTACAAGAGGTAAAAGAAGAATGGGAAAATGGGAAAAATAAATGAGGTCTCCCCGCTCTCTTTCCCACATGAACTGGCCTCCACGCTCACCTAGTAGATCACGAACTCTATTACTCACCGCTCCTTGAAAATCAATCCTTTCCTTAAGACTAAAATAAGGAAACTAGTTACGAATGATGAATTCATCATCCCATATCACTTCTTCCATGGGACTCCCCTTCCATTTGATCAAACATTGATGCTCGTAGAATGGCACAATTACTACCTTAAAGAGAGGTGGAGACCTTAATTTATATATAGGGGAAAATAAAAACATGTAGGAGGAAAACAATGTAGGAATCTAACATACAAATAATTGGGTTCAACACTCCCCTACAATATAGAATGGTTTTATCTTGGAAGAAGAGTCTCACAAACAACAAATAAAGTGAAGAAAAAAACAAAGAATGAAGACACTCCCCCTCAAGTTGGGTTGTGAATGTTGTGGATGCCCAAATTTTTTCACAGAGAATCAAGTCAATCTCTTCGCAAACCTTTGGTGAAGACGTCGACAAGATGATGAGTTTCTGGAATGAATCTAAAGTTGATATGTTTTTTCCTCAGGTGATGGCGAAGAAAGTGATGGTCAATCTCAATATTCTTTGTTCATTTATAGAAAACTGGATTAAAAGCAACCTTCGTGGTCACCTGATTATCACACCAAATAAGAGAAAAATTTTGTGGTAAAAAACCAATTTCATGAAGAAGTTGATGAAACCATAAAATTTAATAGTGATCATGGTCATCACACAGTAATTAGATTCATCACTAGATCTAGAGATGATTGTTTTTGTGTCGCTTCGCCAGGAGTTTAAATTACAAGCCAAAAAATAGCAAACCCAAAAGTAGAATTTTAGGTAGATAAGCACCCAGTGTAGTTGACATCATAAAGGCCTCAATATCTAGATAATCATGGTGTGAATACCAAAGACCATAGGCAATGTATTTTTTAATTTATTTTACAATGTGAAGGACAATTACCCATTTGTATTTTTTTGGATATTCCATGAATTGACCGACTTTTCTGACAACGCAGAAAATATATGGAGGAGTCATGGTAAGATAATTGAGTTTGTCGACAAGATAGTGATACTTATCCGGATGAGAATATGGGTCAGTGGCGGCATGGAGAGACCGTTCCCCCAGTTTAAGAGGAGTTTCAACAGTAGTTTCCTAAGAAAAACCAGTATCCTAATAGATATTCAATGCATATTCTCGTTGTGAAATGAAGATGTTGGTTTGATAATGAAAGACTTAAATTCCAAGAAAATATGTCAAAGGACCCAAGTCTTTGGTATGAAACTCTTTTTGAAGATAATCCTTAAGATGGGTGATGCCATGTGAATCCCTCCCTGTGATAATGATATCATCAACATGAAAAACTAACATGATGTAACCAGAGACCGATAAATCCAACAAAAATGAGACCTAGTCCCAGAGTAAAGGAATCCAAGAGGTTGTTGTAGGTATATTTCTTCTTCAAGAAAACCATGTAGAAATGCATTCTTAACATCAAGTTTAAGAAGAGGACAATTATGAGTAGCTTCAAGAGATATAGATAATCGAATAGAGACCATTTTATCAACCAGAGAGAAGTTATCAAAATAATCAACACCATATGTCTAAGCATTGCCTTTTGCCATGTGATGGGATTTAAGGTTATGAAGAGTACCATTTCCTTTTAGACAGACTAAATAAATCCATTTTCTACCAACAACCTATTTACCTTTCAAAAGGGGGACCAGATCCTAGGTGTGATTATCATTCAAAGCCTGTAATTTATCCCGCATTGCTTGAAGCCAACCAGGGTGAGAATTATCCTTAGCAATCGTACAAGGAACATATGTCATCTCCAAAGCAGATAATCCTTTATATGAAGTTGTGTATGGAAGATTATTCTTCCAAGAGAGAGTACCTTTCTGCAATACAATCGACTAGTCATTGGTGTCCATAGAAGGAGAAAAGAAAAAAGTCGAGGAAATAGTGTCCTTAGTCTAGATAGGGGACATGTTTGACAGACGACAAGAGTAGACAGAGCAAAAGAAAAAATAATCTGATCGGGTCAACAGAGGAACGAGTGGGTGGATGGTGAGAGGAAGACAATCATCGATGGTGGTATCAAGATGGTGAGAGGGTGGAGAGGATAAAAATAGAGATTTATTAATGAATGGGACATCAACAGAGATGATATAATGTCCTAAGTCATGAGATAAACAATGATAATCGTGCTTGGTACGAGAGTAGCCCAAAAAGAATCCACATAAGCCTTTGAGGAAAATTTAGAGAGACGAGGAAGAGTGTCATGAACATAAAAAAGACACCCAAACACATGAATTGGAAAAGGGTGAGGAATAAGAGAGTATAACAGATCCAAAAACAGACTCTAACCCTGAAGAATAGAAGAAGAAAGATGATTGATAAGATAGATAGCAATAAGAATCACACCCCCCCCCAAAGGAAGAGGCACCTGCATGTGAAATAATAAGGCCTGTAAAATTTCCAAAATATGATGATGTTTATGCTTGGTCACACCATTCTGTTGACAAGTATCGTCAGAATGTTTGATGGAGGACACCGAGATCTTTAAGAAATTTCTAAAGAGAAGAAGATAAATATTTTTTGTCATTGTCTGAGCAAAGAAATTTAATAGGCTTGGAGAATTGAGTGTGAATTTCATAGTAATTTTTTTGAAAATATCACATGCCTCTAATCGATCACGAAGGAGATATAGTCATATCATCCGAGATAAGTCACCAGTAAAGGATACATAATAATGGTACCCTAACTGGCTGGGAACCCTATAAGGACCCCTTACATTGAAATGAACTAAGTCGAAAAGATTATCTGCAGGCGTCATTAAACGAGGAACACACATCACCCGATTATCTTTAGAAAACTTACATGATTCGCAATAGAGAGTTTATAAATGAAATCTTAGTAATAGAGAGTTCCAAGTTGTGAGGGATATTATATGGTGGCGAGGATGTCATCATGTCTAGAAGGTGATGAAGAAAAGGTAGAAAGAACCCACTTGGTAGGAATAGATGGAGATGGGAAATCTGGTGTGGGCCAACAGAGTACTGCTATGGATAGCCAGATAATGCCTCAACAGGAATAGTTGGGTCAGTAGTATCAAGATATGTAGGAACAACACACAGTAGGACACTAACCGAATGTCTGATAGGAACAACCAAAGTGTATCAATTATGCGGAAAGACAATGATAGGGGCGTGTGAGAATATGCATCACTTAATGAGCGGTGTTAGAGGAAGGGGCAGTTGGAAGTGCTTCCTAGGGGCATTGACTGCATCAGCACATAGGTTTTCATGGTAAAGACTACGGGCCTCAGCAGGAAGAATAGAGCATCAGGTTACTAGGTGAGATAACCACTACAATATGAAAGAATAACACAGAAGAATTAGAAGTTTGAATCAGGTGGAGATCTGCATAAGGGATGGGTGCACAACTTCAGGAATATTGATGAGAGGTACTCAATGGTCCATGACGTGTTGCTGGAGGTGCCGGTCGCATATGTGGGTGCAAAAAAAACAATTGCACAAAGACGGGGCAACAGGAGAAACAACTATCATGGGTAAGGCGTAGGGAGATAGCGAACATGAGAGGGAGGTCCTTTAGAGGAAAGGTGTAGGGATGGTTGACATCATCTGGGGTGGTAGGGTGAACCTGGGAAGGCCAATGACATTAGGGGTGGTGGGGCTCGCTCGGTAGGCATGATGAGATTGCAGCCATACATGGAGGCAGCGAAGGCTCATGCGTGGAAGAGGGAGACAATGCGAGGTGGGGTGGGGCTGGACAAAGGGAGGATACAATGCTCAGGGGAGGCTGATGGCAAGAAAATGGATCGACAAGAATGGTAGGGCGTGGCAGGGACCGGTGATGGAGGTGGGGCGACGGTGTGAGGTTGAGGGGAGAAAAGAAATAGAGGGGGAACAACAAGAAAAAAATATCGAAGAGGTTATTCCTTTGATACCATGTAGAATGGTACAATCCCTACCTCAAAGAGAGATGGATACCTTGATTTATAGATAGAGAAAAATAAATACATGCAGGAGGAAATGATGTGGGACTCTAACATACACATAATTGGGTCTAACATGGTTATTCAACTCCCTTTTGTGGATTGAGGTGCTTAGACAATACTACCTCTGGCTTTGGCCAATCTTCAAAGTCACCCTCCAAATCATTGGGTAATGTGGATTACATGGTGTCCCACCATTTTTTTAACTGGTAGACGAACACGAGATGTATTCAAGATAACAACAGTAAATATAACTGATATGACACTGGTTTGGATTGCTTCTAAATGTTAAATAATCCATAAAAGTGAGGCAATCATTTCGGGTTGATTGGTTGGGTGAGTGAGTGTTACGTGTGCAGCCGAAGTATCAAGTATACTTGATCCCCTATTTTAAAGGAAACACCGCACCTGCGACATTCTGCTTGTTGTTGCATGTAATCTAGAGATCTTTTCAATTGGTTCTTGAGTTGTTTTAAAGCCTCATATTTCTCTAACAAATCATTGGTTGTGGCTTCCACCCTTATTTTTGATGGTAAGAAACTCAAAATTGTGGGTGGATTTCCACCATACACCACTTTGAATGGAGTGGAATTAGTAGAAATGTTTCAAGTGGTGTTACAACAGAGATCAGCCCATGGTATCGAGTATGACCACCCCTTGGGTTGTTGATAGAGTCTCTGTCCCACCAACTCCTTGGGTTATTTATAGTTTATGTCCTAGAAAAGTAATGAGTGCCTTTAAAAGAAAAATTTGTTATCTAGTGGGAGGATCTGGAGCCCCGTGGAGGAAGGAATCTGTCGGTCAGTTAGGGGGGAAGTTTGTGGGACCACAAAGAGGGGAGGGGGTTTCATTATAAGTATAATCATAGTGTGAATAAATGGATGTATAAAGAATATTATTGAAAGGATCAAGCTTTGGCTTGGTACTTTGATTATAGGCTTGGGATAAAAACATTAGTGCCCCACGATTCTTCTTCTTCCATTCATATTCTTCCTTTAACTTGTGTCTCTGCTCATATTTTTCAATATACAACAAGTCGGTCATCAGATATTTATCAATTGGTCCAACTTGTCGTCAGCTTGCATCGGAGGAGGAGGTGTGCACCGCTGTTCTTCATCTCTAATTTCTTTCAGTCTTCCTTTTTCGGCTCCCATTTTTTCCAATCTTTCAAGGAGTTGTGTTGTATCGATCTTCTTCACCTCTTATATTTTGAGAAGGCATGTTTGGACGCATCACACAAAAATGGCATGCTTGGTTCTTGGATCGATTGGGCGACATGCGCATTGTTGGGACTTCACCCAAAGGTGAAACATACTAAAGACTTGTGTTTTGAGGTAGCATGCTTGGCTGGCTCATGGCCAATGTTCCCTTGCTATGGATTCTCGGCCAACACCTACTACTATGTATGGGTCCCATGATGTTCTTCTTCTCAAGTGCACACCGTCGAATCTCAAATGCACACTATGATCACTTTCTCTAGCGCGTACACTTCCAACTACCTCCACCACACTAAAAAATTCATAGTAAGGCCAACCAAACTATAGACACTCAGAAACAAGCTTACTAGGATGAAGTCAACCAGTGACTGGGACAACCAGAATATCTTCTCTCCAACCTGAAGTTGGAAATAGAGGGTATCACCATGAAGCAGTAGACCTGGGATCAAGAGAGGTTAGAAATTTAAGAATACCGGAAGGAACAAGTAGAGCTCCACACCTATATTACTAGCATTATGCACTTCCTATAGAAGGTTCCACAGCTAAAGGAAAATCATATGTCATATGTAATTGAGCCATCGGCCACACACATAGTAGAAACTAGCATCCTTGGAAAACCTGGGAGGAAACCTAATTCCTCACAACTCATGTTGACATGGGAACCGATCAACACACAGTTGTAAAACGAGTAGAAATCCAGATGTTCTGAGGAAGGGACCACAATGGATGGATCACATGCGTCGAACATTACTTCTGTGTTAATTAGACGTCGAAAATTGTTAAGGTACCACTTGCGTATATTAGTATGGAAGGATTTATAGTTCATTGGTTCAACATAGTGCATGAGGTTCATCTAAGAGTGTCTTGACTACCTTTCAAATATCACATCTCATGGAACAATTTAGTGGGATGGAGATCCAAAATTCTTATGAAGAATTGACCGCACTACAACAAACAGATTCGGTCTAGCACTATATTGAGTAATTCAAATATCTAGAATCTTTACTACCTTAGAAACTCAAGCTGCAATATGTTGGATATTTCTTGCAAGGACTCCAAGAAGACATTCTCAGCTGGATTCTCATCCACAACCCCAAAACTCAAGTTCAAGTGAGATTCTTAGCTCGACATGTGGAGCTTGCCTTCACTAGCAGCGTGGGCACCCAGTACCATGATGGTGGGTCATGGAATTCTCGTTAGGTATATGAAGATGATCCATGGTAGTCATCGAATTGTTCAAAGACACATTTACTGAACAAGACCCCTCCCCCCAACCAATTTGACAAGGGGAGGCTATTGGGATAGGAGTTTGTTGGGAGACTCGAAATCAAACACCTCCTAATGGGCGTGATGTTTAGCACTTGATAAACCAGGAATGATAGGACTGCCATAGCAAGGGATTGTGTTTCCGGTTTGGGTGGCCCTATATCCCCCTAAATCTTTGTGCCAATCTCAAAATGAAGGTAGTGTTGTTGGGAGAAGATGAAGTCGGCGCTATCGGTGGAGGATATCAGCAAGGCATGAAAGCAACTCCCTTTTTTCAGTCTTGAGGACAAGGATGTTTTCAAGGCATAGTGAGTGATAGAGTCTGTATCCCAGCAAGGTCATGAGTATCTTTACAGGGGAATTATTTTAGTATGTTAGGGAAAGTGCAAGGATCTGAGGCCACATGTAGGGGGGATTTGTTAGTTAGTTAGGGGGGAAGGATCTGGGCCCACGTAGAGAGGAGGTTCTTTTTTTATAAGTAGAATCAAGGGGGTAGAGAGAATGTTATTGAGGGAATATATTAATGAGGGGTTATAGAAGGTGTGTACATGGAGGGGAAAGGGTGTAAATGAAGTTGGGGAGTATTTTTAGAAACCTGCCTATAAGTGGGGGGGGGACTAAGGGGGGAATAGGGTGGGAAATATTAGGCTCATTGAGCGGCCTAGGCTTGGGCGCGAATGCCATCTAACTATCCAGAGACACTCTTTATAATTTGGTTTCCCTTTCTTTCTACTAGTTTCCATAATTTAGATGTATCCATTGTTGAGTTTAAAGAGAACATTGATATGTTAATTGTAAATTTCTCTCCCTGTTCTATCAGTTTGGTCCGACCTGTCGTGCTCCATCACCCTTCTTCTTTTCTTTGCGCTATGGAACCTTTCCAATAAATTAGATTAGACATCTTTGAGTAGTGCCTTGGACATTTAGAGATTAATTTGAATGAAATTTTAGAGAAGCATCCCAACTCAGAAATTGATTGAGTTTGTTGGGAGAATAAACTCACTGATCAGGCATAATTCTGTCGTTATATGATGTGTTTTAGTGAGAAGGCCCCTGTGTAGGAGGATTATTCCATCTCTGCTCCATTTCCCATGTTTGGGGAACCTTTTGGTAGTCTCACTACCCTTGGAGATTGATCAAATCCTTTCTTGGATGATCTCGATGCATTGAACCCCAAACCCGACCTCTTTACTCATCGCATCGACTCACTAGTGATTACCGGTACTGATCTGCGTGGCTGGATAACACAATATTTTAGTATTCATCAAACTCTGAATGCCATGAACATATATCTTGCTCAAATTAGTATTCCTATAATTTATATCCATTGGTTTTCTATATTAGGGGAGGTGACTTATACCGTGACTTGGCCAATTTTAAAAATGAATTTATGGAAAGGATCAGCAGGCTTATCCGTATGAGGAACTTGCCACCCTACATCAACTTTCTTCGGTGGATGAGTACATAGATCAGTTCAAGTATCTCTCCTCCTTAGTGCCTTGCCAAACTAAGAACCAATATGTGGGATCTTTATTGAATTATTTACATGCAGACATTCGCAATTAGGTGAGAATACAAAATTCAGCTACTCACTTTTAAGGGATGTGCGTGGAACACCATATCGAGCTCATCGTTTATGGGACAGATAGCCTCACAAACCATTCCTTGATACCACATGACTTGGGCGATTGAAGGGACTCGAATCATTGGAAACCTCCTTATTCCCGTCCCCTTGAAACTACATCTGCTAGTAATTCCTCTCATGTGTCGCGCCAATAGGATGTGGCTCTCACTAGTTTCTGTGGTTACCAATCCAATCCTTCCCCATCAGTGAGCCGCAACCCTCGATTTTTGTTTTCCCTGGAATGGGATGATCATTGAAAGTGTGGCCTCTGTTTCTGATGTGGTCAATCCTATAGTCCTCTCCATAAATTTCTTGATCCCAAACTATGGGTTACATTATTGGGGGAAGATGATTCTCTTCGAGAGGAGGATTCTTCAAAGATGACCCATGTTTCTCCACCAATAGATTCGGTGTCTCCCACTGATTCAAAATGCTCTATTATCTCTTTTAACAATTTTTAGGTCCAACAAGCTTCCCAACTTCTATGAAAGTTGAAGGCTGCCTACAACAGGTACCAATTTTAATTATTCAAACAATGGTGAGACACTTAACCTCATTTCCCCCAACTTGATCCATTTATTCAATTTGTTGGTCCACTCATGTCAAGTTGGGCGATGGACATTGAGTGTTCACACAGGGATAGTGTAGACAATTACCACTGCTTATTAGTGATTATTCCTATGTTACTGACGCTCATGTTTTGGATTTTGGTGGTTTGGACTTCATTATAGGGATTGAATGGTTGCACACTCTAAGAGAGGTGATAACTAATTGGAAATCCATGATAGGAACAGGTAATTCGAGTCACATGGTATCGATGGACGGGAAGAAAAGCAGTCTGTCCTAGAAACAGTGAGCTCAACATGGCGCGCCACATACATCCCCTAAAAGCGAGTAGCCAGATTTTATATTCTCACCCAAAAGTGAATGTATACCCGAAAACCATTCAAGAAATATCCCACATATTGGTGCTCAGGTAGGCGAGGCACTAAAGAAGAGAGATACTTGAACTTATCTATATACTCAGCCATGGGAAAAATTTGACGTAGGGCGGAGAGTTCCTCATATGGATTTTGATTATCAAGCCCGCTGAACCTTTCCGTCAATTCCTCTTTGAAAATTGGCCAATTCATGGTAGAATGCACCTCCTTCAATACAGTAAACCAATGGATAACAATTCCAGACATAATAATTTGAGCAAATGATACCTTCATGGCATCTGGAGTTAGATGAATATGAAAATATAAGTCAACACACGTTAGCCTACCATACAGATTAGTACTGTTGAACACTGGTGAGTCGACGTGATGAGTAAAGAGGGAGGGTTCGGGGTTCAGGGAATCTAGATCATCCAGAAAAGGATTTCACTTATCACCATGGGTAGTGAGACTGCCAGAAGGTGTTGGGACTGTAAATTATTGGCCCACTAGTGCAGCGATAATTACGAGATAAAAATAAAGTGAAAAATGCAAAAATAAATGGACACCAGATGTAATGTGGAAAACCCCCAAATGTAAGGGGTAAAAAACCATGAAAAAATAGAAGGATATCTATGGGGTAAAAGTTGGTACACACTCCCTCACTATTACAAGGAGAAAAACCTTGTAAAATCTCTCTTGAATAAATTGGGAGACTACCTCACTAAAACCACTCAAATATCTGTAGAATTAACAAACTGGAGGATGATGATAATCAGATGCTAGAACCATTGGGGGAGATCCCCTTTTATAGGTTGTATCTCCCCCTCCCGCTGCTTTCTCCCACTGGAGGCTTGGTGGGGTTTGGCCACCCACCACCCCCTTTGAAAATGCAAGGGGGCAACATTGTCCAACAAAAAAACTGCCGACACATCTCCCACTTGGAGATTTGATTGATGTAAGAACCCGGTTCTTATTCTTGAGGTACGGGTTCCTTATTTTCCTTTTTTCCTTAGGTGTTTTTGAGAAAACAAGGAAAATGTGGGAAAAATACCAAATTTATGGGCACACACCGTGTAATTTTTGTACACACACCGTGTACTTCCGTTATGTGGGATGAGAATACAAGGCGCGTAAGTTTGTCAGTAAAAACAAACTACACGCCGTGTACTTCATATACACGCCATTTACTTTGGCCATGTGGGATGAAAACATAGGTCGTGTGGACTTTTTGGCAGTTCAGGTTGTAATAACTAACTACACACTGTGTACATAGTAATACATGCCGTGTAATCAGTCGGCAGATGAATAGGGTGGTGGTGAAAAGTAGCCTCCAGAGTAAGAGTTAAAAAAAATAGTACACGCAGTGTACTTGAGAGTACATGCCATTTAGTTATGTTTTAGTGTTATAAATGGGCAGTAGCCTCCTTATTCGGAACAGGAGGCAGTGGGTTCATTTGGAGCACCGGGAGAGGAGGCTGAAGCTTAGAGGAGTTCCCGATCGCACGCCGGAACTCCGTTTCTTCCATCGTCGATCTCGTTTGGACTGTGCGGGTAAGGTATTCCCTCTTCTTGAACATTTCCTTCCAATTATTTCCCTAAGGGAAGTTATTTATGTTTTAATGGGTAATCTTCTATCCCATATCTACATTGTTCGTGGTTGTTTTGGGAGGCATCGTTTACGATCGGAGGAGATCAAGGTAGGTCGTCTGGTGTTTATTTCCAACCGTCGAGTTGTTTTTGTATACTATTGTGCTACGTGCCCATGTTTGGGGTGTCGTATGGCTGAGGCCTTGACTGTTAAGATACCTAGAATTTCTTAGGTAATTTAATGAACAAGTATAAACTACTGTTTGGGATCATTGCCTTGATCCAGGGCCACCCTGTGGGTGTGTCTCCCTTGTTTATCCATTTGGCCAGGATACCCGGGGGTATGCCGTAATGATAACCTATTTTGAGTTTTCTTGAGAGGAAATATATTTAAATTGTTTGCTTATGCATTGGGCTCGGCCCGGTTACTTTCTTAGCCTGAGGGCAGTGTTATGCTTTACCTGAGGGCAGTGTTTCGTTTAGCCTGAGGGAAATATTTTCTTATGCCTGTGGGCAGTAGCTTCAGTACCTAAGGGTGATATCTCGTATGCCTGAGGGAAATATTCATTATGATTGAGGGCAGTCACCTGAGGGTTTCATTTCAGCTTTCCTGAGGGTAAGGACTTGTATTTATGAGGACAATGTTTACTGGAATAGTCATTGTGGTGTTTTCTTATGTTATACCTTCCAAGATAAAGCACATGCTTGGTATTTTTATTACCTCCTACTTGATAGATAACCGGTCATGGTTTTCGCAATGGCACTGTATAGGCAATTATAGGTTGAGGCTGGGTATCAGGAACTTATAATTCAATTATATTGAATTGTTAAATAAAAATTAAATGGTAATGGAACTAGTAGGAGTAGCTTCTTTTGAGTACTTCCTAGCTTACTGCATTTCTTTATTGCATACAGTTGTTGCACATTTTCACTAATAGTTGGGCACTGGCCTTTTGTGGTTGCCTACTGGGATTTATTTCTCACACCCTTTTTGGATCATGTCTTGGTCCCAAACAGATTATATTGTTTCAGATGTTGATAAGGGAAAGAGTCCATATACAGGTACTTGATTGTTTCAGAGGAGTAGGAGAGCATGGGACCGAGATTAGGCTTGCGATGCTGCTGAGTTCCTATTGCACTGTTGTGGTTTTGATTTACTATATTTTGTACCTTGTTCTATATTGTATTAGATTGCAGTGTATTTTGTTTTTGCTGCTTTCTTATAATTAAGGACATGTGGAATCATATTAGAATTAGGGACATGTGGCATCATCTTAGAATTAGGGACATGTGGAATCATCTTATATATGACTGCTGAGTTCCGGTTGCACTGCTTTCCTAGAATTAGGGACATGTGGAATCATATTATTTATAACTTTTGATTATATTTTACTACAGTTATGTTTTCCAAACACTAGGATCTCAGAGCCAGCAGGACGGGTCAGCTCAGGGTAGCCAAGTTGTGTCATAGGGTTGCGACACTTGGCAGAAATATGCAATGCAACAGACCCAACATGAGTAGGATCCCAGACTTTCCACTGTTAGAGGTACTATTCTAGTTACTTTTGTTTTATCTTCAGTACTTTTCAATACCGGTGCTACACATAGCTTTATATCTATGCCTGTTGTGGAGAGACTTGGGCTCTGTGTTTCTTCTTATTCTTCTAATATCTTGACGCTAGACACTCCATTGGGAATTAGAAAGGCTGGTGTGCATCAGTGCAAGGAGTTCCCCCTAGAGGTTGGTGGGTGTCAATTTTATGGTAGCTCTATGTCTTAGAGATGACGGGCTATGATGTCATTCTCGGGATAGACTGGTTGGTACCCTTTTGAGCCTTTGTGGATTTCTATCGTCATAGGGTGAGTTTCACGTCACCAGAGGACAGAGAGTTTCTATACAAGGGAGAATGGGATGTCTAGGCAAGCTGAGCTGGACTTGAGCATCATGGGCAAGGTAGAGTGACAGCCCAGATTGTGAGTTTATATCTGGATGACTAAGGAACCGGTCATAAGGATTTCCCTCCAATGGTTAATTATTTCAGGGATATCTTTCCAGATGAATTTTCAGGTCTACCTCTAGAGTGAGAGGTAGATTTCTCTATTGAGCTTGTTCCAAGAGCGTCACCAGTGTCCATTCCTCCTTACAGGATGGCTACACCAGAGTTGTAGGAGATCAAGAGATAGTTAGAGGAGTTACATGCAAAGGGTTTCATCTGACCCTGTACTTCTCCATGGGGTTCACCTATCCTATTTGAAAATAAGGCGAACGGTACCCTCAGACTTTGTGTAGATTATCAGAAGTTGAACCAGTTGATGGTTAAGAACCGATATCCCTTAACGAGAATTGATGATCTTTTTGATCAACTTCGAGGAGCGCGAGTGTTATTGAATATTGAATTGAGATCTAGATATCATCAGTTGCATGTTAGACCATTGGACATACCACTTACAGCTTTTCAGAGTAGATATGGTCTATATGAGTACTTGGTCATGCCATTCGGACTCACGAACGTGCCGACAGTTTTCATGGCTGTGATGAATTGTGTGTTCCACCCTTATCTGGATTCTTTTGTGGTAGTCTATGTGGATGATATATTGGTGTACTCTCACACTCGACATGACCATGCCACCCATCTTGAGATCGTACTGAGTACACTAAGAGAGCATCAGTTATATTCTATGCTCTCAAAGTGCCACTTTTGGATAGAACAAATACACATCTTGGGTCATATTATCTTAGAGGAAGGAGTTGTATTCAACCCAAAGAAAGTGAGAGTAGTAGTTTCCTATGAGAAGCCTAAGAACGTGTTTGAAATACGGAGTTTCTTGGGGATGGATGGTTACTACAGGCGCTTTATACAGAACTTATCCCACTTAATAGTACATTTGAAGGGTTTGACTAAGAAGGGTATGAAGTTCGTTTGGACAGAAGCTTGCGAGACAGCCTTTTAGGAGCTAAAGGGAAGGTTGACATCAGCACCAGTCCTGATACTTCCAGATCAAGGGAAGAGCTATACAATTTACTATGATGCATCAGGTATTGGGATGGGAGCAGTGTTGATACATGATGATCGAGTAGTTGCGTACGGGTCTCGGTAGTTGAGGCCACATGAGAGGAATTACCAGACACATGATCTTGAGTTGGCTACAGTTGTTCATGCATTACGCTGTTGGAGACATTATCTCTTGGGATAACATTTTGTGGTGTTTACGGACCACAAAATTCTAAAATACTTCTTTACCCAGCGTGACTTGAGATTGATACAGTGAAGGTGGGTTGAATACCTTCAGTCCTTCGACTTTGAGCATTCCTATACACCTTGTAAAGGTAATGCAGTAGCTGATGCACTGAGTAGGAGGACTCAGATACAGGCAGTGCAGGAGGCCAGTGGTGAGTGGCAGCTTATGTATTTTTTCTCTGAGATGCATTTGGAGGTGCACGATAGTCAGGGGAGAGCCTATCTTTCATCCTTAGCTATGAATTCTACCCTCCTGGATAGAGTGAGGATGAGACAACTATCAGATTTAGAAGGCCTAGTTCTACGGGATTCGGTGGCAAGTGAGGACCCTTCTCTCGGTTGGATGATATTCAATGATGAGGTACTACGTATCCATGGATGAGTGTTGGTTTTAGGGGATATACGTGAGGAGTTGATGAAGGAATTTCATGATTCATCTTGGGTAGTGCATCTTGGGGTTACCAAAATGTGTCGTGACTTGAGACGTCAGTATTGGTGGCCGAGTATGAAAAGAGAAGAAGTTGGTTTTGTTACAAGATGTTCCACCTGTCAGCAGGTGAAGACAGAGAATCAAAGGCCGGCTGGACTATTACAATATTTATCCATTCCGGAGTGGAAATGGGATGATGTCACGATGGAATTCGTGACTAGGTTGCTGAGGTCACCTCAAGGCAGTGATGCCGTATGGGTTGTTGTGGACAAACTTACGAAGGTAGCTCACTTTTTTTCCAATCAAGGAGACCTTCGTTGTTGATGAGATCGAGAACTTGTATATCCAATAGGTAGTACGTCTTCATGGGGTCCCTCATTCTATCGTTTCAGATATGGAAACATTTTTTACATCTCATTTCGAGCAAATTTTTCAGAGGGCACTGGGTACACAGGTGATTATGAGCACAGCTTACCACCCTCAGACCAATGGCCCATCAAATTGTATGATATAGGTGCTAGAGGACATGATTTGGGAATGCATCCTAGACTTTGGGGGCTCTTGGGAGAAGTACATACCCCTGGTCGAGTTTGCCTACAATAATAGATTTCAGGAAATTATTGAGATGGCACCTTACGAGGCTTTATATGGAAGGCTATGCCAATCACCTTTGTGCTAGTTGGAGGCAGGTGAGGCAGCTTTGCTGGGACTAGGTCTCATGAAAGAGACTTCAAAGCAGGTCTAGTTGATTCAGAAGCGGTTGGCTACTACATAGTTTCTTCAGAAATCTTATACTGATCACCGCAGATGACCCTTGGAGTTTGTGGTTAGGGATCAGGTTTTCTTGCATGTTTTACCGAGGTTGGGGCATAGGCAGATCAGGAGACAGGTTAAACTTTCACCGAGGTTTGTGGGGTCGTTTGAGATTCTGTAGAGAGTCGGGCCGGTTGCCTATCAATTTCAGTTGCCATAGAGGTACTGGGCCATGCACGACGTCTTCCACGTATCTCATCTACGCTGTTATCATTCAGACATGTCTCACGTTTTTCAGCCTAAGGAGGTTTAACTTCAGGTAGATGCATCCTTTTAGAAGCATATGATTCGTATTGTTGATAGGATCATGAAGGTTCTCCAAGGTCGGTCAGTTCCTCTCATACGGGTGCTATGGAATCATGGCCGAGTGCAGGACGAAACCTGGGAGCGAGAGACTGACGTACGTGCTCCGAGGCCAGAGTTTTTCTCATCTTTATCTTCACCAATCTTGGAAGGGAAATTCAGGGAAGAATTGCTTTAAGGGGGGAAGTTTTTAAGAACCCGGTTCTTATTCTTGAGGTATGGGTTCCATCTTTTCCTTTTTTCCTTAAGTTTTTTTGAGAAAACAAGGGAAATGTGGGAAAAATCCCAAATTTATGGGTACACTCCATGTAATTTTTGTACACACGTCATGTACTTTGGTTATGTGGGATGAGAATACAAGGCACATAAGTTTGTCGGTAAAAACAAACTACACATCGTGTACTTCATATACACACCATGTACTTTGTCCATGTGAGACGAAAACACAGGGTGTGTGGACTTGTCAGCGGTTCAGGTTGTAATAACTAACAATACTCCATGTACTTAGTAATACACGTTGTGTAATCAGTCGGCAGATGAACAGGGTGGTGGTGAAAAGTAGCCACTATAGTAACAGTTAAAAAAATAGTACACGTCATGTACTTGAGAGTACATTCCGTGTAGTTATGTTTTTTTTATAAATGGGCAGTAGCCTCCTCATTCAGTAAAGAAGGCAGTGATTTCATTTGGAGCACCGGGAGAGGAGGCCGAAGCTTGGAGGAGCTCTTGATCGCACGCGGGAACTTCGTTTCTTCTGTCATTGATCTCGTTTGGACTGTGCGGGTAAGGTAGTTACTCTTCTTGAATGTTTCCTTCAAATTATTTCCCCAAGGGAAGTTATTTACATTTGAATGGGTAATCTTCTATCATATATCTACGTTGTTTGTGGTTGTTTCGGGAGGCGCTGTTTATGATTAGAGGAGATCGAGGTAGGTGGTCTGGTGTTTATTTCCAACTGTCGAGTTGTTTTTGTGTACTGTTGTGCTACGCGCCCATGTTTGGGGTGTCGTATGGCTGAGGCCTTGACTGTTAAGATACCTAGAATTTCTTAGGTAATTTAATGAACAAGTATAAACTGCTGTTTGGGATCGTTTCCTTGATCCAAGGCCACCCCGTGGGTGTGTTTCCCTTGTTTAGCCGTTTGGCCAGGATACCCGAGGGTATGCCATGATGATAACATGTTTTGAGTTTTCTTGAGAGGAAAAATATTTAAATTGATTGCTTATGTGTTGGCCTCATCCCGGTTACTTGCTTAGCCTGAGGGCAGTGTTATGCTTAACCTGAGGGCAGTGTTTCGTTTAGCCTGAGGGTAATATTTTCTTATGCCTGTGGGCAGTAGCTTCATTCTTGGGGGAGATATCTCATATGCCTGAGGGAAATATTCATTATGACTGAGGGCAGTCACCTGAGGGTTTCGTTTCAGCTTTCCTAAGGGTAAGGACTTTTATGTCTGAGGACAATGTTTACTAGAATATTCACTGTGGTGATTTCTAATGTTATACCTGCCAAGCTAAATCACAGGCTTGGTATGTTTATTACCTCCTACTTGTTAGATAAATTATCATGGATTTTTATGGCATTGTATAAGAGATTTTTGGTTGAGGTCGGGTCTCAGGAACTTATAATTCAATTATATTGAATTTTTAAATAAAAATTAAATGGTAATGGAACTGGTAGGAGTAGCTGCTTTTGAGTACTTCCTAGCTTACTGCATTTCTTTATTGCATACAGCTGTTGCACATTTTCACTGACAGTTGGGCATGAGCCTTTGGTGGTTTCCTACTGATATTTTTTTATCACACCCTATTTGGGTCATGTCTTGGGCCCAAACAGATTATACTGCTGCAGGTGTTGACAAGGGCAAGAGACCCTATACAGGTACTTGATTGTGGAGGAGGATTAAGAGAGCATGGGACCGAGCTTAGGCTTGCGATGCTGCTGAGTTCCTGTTGCACCGCTATGGTTTTTCATTACTGTATTTTGTACCTGGTTCTATATTGTATTATATTGCAATGTATTTCGTTTTGGCTACTTTCTTAGAATTAGGGACATGTGGAATCATCTTATATATGATTGTTGATTATCTTTTACTACATTTCCGTTTTCCATTACAGCTCTATATTGTTTAATACTTCCGCTTTTGGGTATGTTTATATTTTTCCGCTATGCTACACATTGAAAAATGAGGGCATAGTTTCCCCACTATCAGACTTAGGCCCTCGCTACTAGTCAGCAGCCTTTGGGGTTTGGGGAAATGCGCTTGAGGTTATGTGACCAATTAGGTTCAGGGCATGCGTTGTGTGGAACCCGGATCCAGGACGTTGCAATTGAGAACCAATCAGATCTCCACATCCTTTCTATATGCCAAACCATGCTGCTCATGTATCTGCGAGGCTGCTCGAGGATCTGCACCATCTGAACTTATCAGAGTTAATCGCCTTCGTTAGGAAATCTGCCAGATTTTCTTTAGTATGAATCTTCTGCATATCCACACTTCCTTACTCCACCACATCTCGTACAAAGTGATATAGTACCCCAATGTTCTTCATCTTGGAATGAAAATATGGATTCCTTGCAATATGCAAGGCACTATGACTGTCACAAAATAATGGAATCTGCTCCTGTCTATGCCTAAGCTCCTCCATCAACTTTCTATCCAAATTTCCTCTTTACAAGCCTGTGTAGATGCCATATACTCTGCCTCTATCATGGATAAAGCCACAACTGACTGTAACTTTGAAATCCATCTCACAACTCCTCCTGCAAGAGTAAACACATAACTTGTAGTGGATTTACTCCTGTCAAAATCACCAACAAAATCTGAATCAGCATATCATCAAATAGTAAAATCTGATCCTCCATAACATAATGCAGCATTTGAGGTCTCCTTGATATATCTCAGGATCCTCTTCACTATGCTCCAATGCTCCTGTCCTAGATCCACCATGTATCGACTAACTACTCCCACTGTATGTACAATGTCTAGTCTAGTACAAACCATAGCAAACATCAAACTACCCACTACTGATGTATACGGTACTCGAGACATTTCCATCCTCTCTTCTTAATTTCTAGGACTCATCGTAGAGGATAACATGAAATTAACGAGAATAGGGGTAGATATTGGATTACAGTCTTGCATGTTGAAGCGTTTCAAGAATCTCTGTAAGTAACTCTTCTGTGATAGCCAAATATTCCCATTATTTCTGTCTCGGTAAATCTACATCCCAAGAATCTTTTTTGCTGGTCCCAAGTCCTTCATATCAAACTCCCTAGCCAACCGTGCCTTCGTCTCCTAGATCTGATCTTTTTTGGGGCCTACAACCAACATGTCATCCACATACAACAGAAGAATGATGAAATCATTACCATCTGAACCCTTGTAATATGCACATGGATCTGAATGAAGTCTATTGTATCCAAGGCTCATGATATAGGAATCAAATCTATTGTACAAACACCTCGGCGCCTGTTTGAGACCGTACAGAGATTTTTTCAACCTATAAAGCAAGTTCTCTTTGCCTTCTTCTGAAAAACCTTCTGGCTGGAGCATATAGATCTCTTCATCAAGATCACCATAGAGAAATGCAGTCTTCACATCCAGTTACTCTAGATGTAAGCTGTATGTAGCACACATCACCAGAACTAACCGAACAGTCGTCAGTCTAACAACATGAGAAAATATTTCATTGAAATCAATAACTTCCTTCAGAGAAAATCCTTTGACCACAAATCTTGCACGATATCTTTCCACCTGGTCTTTTCCACCCAGTTTGATCTTAAAGACCCATTTTTTTCTGATAGCCTTCCTTCCATGAGGTAATAGAACAAGATCTCAAGTCTTGTTCCTGTGTAGGGATTCAAGTTCCTCTTGCATCACCTCCATCCATGAGAATACATCTAGACTCTGGTTCACATCCACAAAAGAAGATGGCTCTCCATCCTCCCTCAATAAGAAGTACACAATATTGCTCTCAGTGACATAGTCTGAGTGCCATACTGGTGCTCTTTTCTCCTGATTTGACCGTCATGGTCTAGACTCAACTGGTACTTGATCATTGTGCTCTGATAATGCTTCAGAGGAAATTGATTCTTCCTTGGACTTGTCCTCTACTTTGACTATTGTAGTCTCTGTATTCTCCTTCTCCATGTCTTGATCAGTTGTCATTTACACCTTGTCTTCTACAAAAATGACCTCTCTGCTGATAATAAATTTGTGGGCAGTGGGGTCCCACAAATGATACCCCTTCACACCATCAGCGTACCCCAAGAAGATACATTTCCTGGATCTCGAATCCAACTTCAATCTTTCCTGGTCATTAAACATTTCATATACATGACTTCCAAAAGTATGTAACCAAGAATAGTCAGCGGGTTTACCATTCCACATCTTCATCGGTGTCTTCAGATCAATCGCCATTGAAGGAGATCGGTTGATCACATAACAGGCGGTATTCACTGCTTCTGCCAAAAAGGTTTTGGCAATACCTGCAGTCTTCAGCATTACCCTTGTTCTATCCAATAGGGCTATGTTCACCCGCTATGCCACTCCATTCTGCTAAGGAGTGTACACCACCGTGAACTATCTCTTGATTCCTTCATGTTGACAAAAATTATCAAACTCCTCGCTTGTATATTCTACACTATTGTCAGTCCTTAGACACTTGATCTTCTTTCTAGAGTCAAGATACATCCTCGCTTTGAATGTTTTGAAGACTTAAAAAAACATATGCCTTCCTCTTGATTGGTTACACCCAACATCTCTTGGAATAATCATTAATGAATGATACAAAGTTCCTTGCTCCTCCCAGGAAAATAACTGGTGCTTGAAAAACATCAGAATGGATCAAATCTAAGATCTCCTGACTTCTTATTGTTGACGTCCCAAACTTTAACCTGTGTTTCTTGCTCAAAACACAATGCTCACAAAATGGTAAGGATACCTTTGTAAGACCAGGAAACAACTTCTAATCCATAAGAATCTTCAAGCATCATTCTAACATATGGCCAAGCTTCTGATTCCATAACATTGTCAACGCTTCCGTCGAGGTAGTGGATGCAACAACTATCTCCACCTCCTTGTACGTTTCACCCATAAGCACATAAAGGTTCTTTGAGATATTCTATACCTTTATTACCACAAGCGCGCCCTTCAAAATTCCCATCACTCCATTATCAGTGAGAGTCTTGCATCTGATGTCATAAAATTGTCCCAAAGACAATATGTTCTTCTTTAGGCCCTTCACATGATGTACTTCTTGGACAGTCCTTACTATGTCATCATGCATCTTCAGTTTGATGGTACCGACTCCAATGATCTTCAGAGTGTGATCATTCCCCATGTACACAAGTCCTTCTGGGATGGTTTCATATTGTTCAAACCATTACCATTGAGACGTCAGGTGCCATGTTGCTCCTGAGTCGATAATCCATGCATCGTTGAGATGCTGCCTGCTTCCAGTAGTCATCGCCACTTCACTAACTAGTATATCTCCTTTTCCATAAGTACTTGCTACATTCCCCTAAGATATCTTTTCACCACTCTTATTATTCCAACAATCCTTCTTGATGTGCCCCTTCTTGCCACAATTGAAACATGCGACATTATTCTTCTTACTTCTTGATTTAGACCTGCCATGATTTTGGCTCCCACTGGAAGCACGCGCCATCATCCTTCCTCTCTCCATTGACAGAGCCTATACTTGGTGCTAAGTTTTCTGTCTTTCCTCCTTGTTCTTGCGCTGACTTTCTTCTTCAATAACCATGACTTAAAAATCATTAAATAACAGCATATTCATCAGGATATTATTGGTGAGGTTGATAATGAGTTGGTCATATGAATCTGGAAAACTCTGGAGTAGAATCTTCACATGTTCAGTATCTACAATCTTATATCCCAATAGTGTGAGATGAGTGAACAGAGTATTGAGGTTGTTGATGTGGTTGGTCACCATTGATGACTCCGCCATTCGAAGAGTGTACAATTTTCTCTTCAGGAAAATTTTGTTGTGCAGTGACTTGGCCTCGTATAGCTTCGTCAGAGTATCTCATATTTCCTTTTCCATCTTTTTCTCCGCAATGCTCGATAGAACCCTGTCTGCCAAAGCCAAATGGATGGTGGCAATAGAATTTCCATCCATATTGTTTCATTTCTCTTTTTTCACACCCATCGGCTTTTTTCCAATTTCCAATAGACAATTATCATTCCACATCACTGCCTAAATATTTATTTTCCACAATGAAAAATTATTTCCGTTGAATTTTTCAATCTCAAATTTTGCACCATCTGGACATGTCACCAGTCCAGAACCTCCTCTATTTCACAATGGTGTATTTAATAATCTTAATAAATTTTTTATGATGTGACATATCAACTGGAGTTGCAATCACAGAGCATACTCAAATTTACGAGAATTATTAATACCCGAAAATGTGAACATCACCGGGTCATAACCTTGAATCTGATACCACTTGTTGGGACTGTAAATGATTGGACCACTGGTGCAGCAATAATTACGAGATAAAAATAAATTGAAAAATGCAGAAATAAATGGACACCAGATGAAACATGGAAAACCCCTCAAATGGAAGGGGTAAAAAACCATGGGCAAATAGAAGGATCACTATGGGGTAAAAGTGGGTAGACACTCCCTCACTATTACAAGGAGAAAAACCTCATAAAATCTCTCTTGAATAAATAAGGAAACCACCTCACTAAAACTGCTCAAATATATGTAGAATTAATGAACTGGAGGATGATGATAATCAGATTCTAGAACCACTGGGGTGATCCCCTTTTATAGGCTGCATCTCCCCCCTCTGGCTACCTTCTCCTGCTGGAGGCTTGGTGGGGTTTGGCCACCCACCAACTACCCAGCCCACCCCCTTTGACAATGTAAGGGGGTGGCATTGTCCAACAAAAAAAACTGTCGACAGAAGGTGCGCCAGATGTGGCCAATGGAACAGAGATCGAGTCATCCTCAGGAATAATGTCCTTCTCACTACGACACATAATATAATGGAGGAATTCTTCCTGATCAGCGGGTTTCTTCTCTCAATGAACTCAATCGAGTTCCAAGTTGTGTTGATTCTCCAAAATTTCATTCAAAGTAATATTTAAATGTATGAGGTTCTTCTCAACTCCATCCAATATTCCTTATTGGAAAGGTTCCATAGTGTAAAGAAAACTATAATGCAGATGGAGCATGTTAGGTCAGACCAAATTGATAGAGCAGGGAGAGAAATTTACAATTAACACATGAATGTTCTATTTAAACTCAAAAATGGATACATGTTAATTATGGAAACTATCATAAAGGGAAAAAAATTAAAAAGTGTGTCTTGGGATAGCTGGATAGCTTTCATGCCCAAGCTTAGGCTGTTGAACAAGTCTAATATTTCCTACATTATTTCCCCTGTTGGTCCCCACTTATATGTCAATTTCTAACAAGACTCCCCAAATGAATTTACCCCCTTACCCTTCTATGTATACACCTTCCACAACCACACCTTAACATATTACCTCAATAACATTCTCTCTACCCCTTTGCTTCTACTTATAATGAAACCCCCTCCTCTTTATGTGGGCCCATATCCTCCCCCCCACCAAACCGACTAGAAAATCCTCCCTACACATGGACACAAATCCTCCCACTTCCCCTAAAAGATTGAAATAATTAACTTGTAAAGACAATCATGACCTTGCTAGGATACAGAATCTATCACTCACCATGCCTTGAAAACAGTCTTGTCTTCAAAACTAAAAAAGGGAGCTACTTCCGTTCCTCGCTGAGCTCCTCCACTGACAGCGCCATCTTCATCTTCGCCCAGCAACAACGCCTTCATTTTGAGATTGGAACACTGATGTAGGGGGATATAGGGCCACCCACACTAGAGACTCAATCTCTTACTCTGGTGATCCTCTCATTCCTAGTTTATCAAGTGTCAAACATCGTGCCTGTTAGGAGGTGTTTGATTTGGAGTTTCCCAACAAACTCCTATCTCAACAACCTCCCCTCGTCAAACTGGTTGGGTGGAGGGGTATTGTTCGATAGTTATGTCTCTAAACAATCTGATGACTTCCATGGTTCACCTTCACATACCTAACAATAATTCCAAGACCCACTGCCATGGTACTAGGTTCCCACGCCACTAGTGAAGGAAATATCCACATGTCAAGCTAAGAGAATCACTTACACCAGAGTCTTGGGGATGTGGATACGAACCCGGCTATGAATGTATTCTTGGAGTCCATGTAAGAAATACCCAACATATGGAATCTCAAGTTGGAGAGGTAGTAAATATTCTAGGTATTTGAATTACTAAATTTAGTCCTAGACTGACTCTTTCAGTTGTAGTGTGGCCAATTCCTCGTAAGGATTTTAGATCTCTAGCCCACAAAACCCTTCCATGAGATGTGCTCTTGGAAAGATAGTCAAACACTCTCAGATGAACCTCATGCACTATGTTGTTCCAATAAACCAAAAATCCTTCAATACTAATATACAAAATTGGTACCTTAACAACATTATATATCTAATTGATGCAGAAGTAAAGTTTGATGCGCATGATCCAGCTCCTGGAGTCCCTTCCTCTGAACACCTGGAGTTCCACTTGTTTTGTGATTGTGGGTTGATCGGTTCCCATGTCGATGTGAGTTACAAGGAATCTAATTTCCTCCTAGGTTTTCCAAGGATAATAGATTATGAATGAATAAAAAAGAAGGAAATAACAGGGTTCTGGTTTGTTACAGATAAACTGGATGGACTATTTTCTGAACAAACTCGTTTCTGGATAGATGAAATAGATAGTGTGAAACAGATAGAGGAATCTGAAAGAGTGATCAAACTAAGTTTTGTACAAAGTCTAGAGAATAGGTTCTTACCTGTTGTTGGGTAAGAAAGTGAATAAGAGGTTTTTCAAGAAAAACTAGAGTTAAGTTTGAAGAATTAAAACAGTGACAACATTTTGAACCCATTTATGAAGATTTCTAAACCTATTATGAAGACATATTTACATTTTTCGTGCCAGATAATCACATGTACTATTGTATTAATCATATTTTAATGAAAGTTAAATAATACTTCCTACTTGTTGTAACCACAAAAAGGATTCTGTTCTAGTAGATTGTGTGATATTGGATTATTTTCAAACAATTCCAAGGATTATATACTCTTTTTGAGCAGTGAACCTTGTAAATTTTTGTGTTTTGTCATGATTGTGAGTTTGTTTTAAAAAAAATAAAAATCTTTAATAGAAGGTGAAGGTTGTTTTATAATAAATAAAACATAAAAGAAAAATAGATCATTGATTCACCCCTGATGATCACATAGATCCTGCTTTGGATTTTCAAGATATGGAAGTATGAAACAGATCATGGTATCAAAATTTAGAATCGAAGACCCTCGATTCACAATAATGATAGACCTCAGTGTTTAACTATATCACAATTTATATTAGAGCATGCACATTGTTGCTTGCATTACATGGGGGTCGACTTAGAGTCTTCATCATGATAACCACATTGACGTTGCTCATGTTGAGTTTTTATTTTCATCGATTTTGTGTGGGATGAGATATTATTGAAGCATTATATAGGTTTGTTATATGATGATGTGTTATAGAGACATGTGTTATTCACCCATGATTTACATTTAATATTAGATGAGTATTTTGATAATATATATGTCGGATGAGTTTGTGTGGTTAGTAGGAGACAAGTGTTTATTTAGAGGTCATATCTCCCATTGTGTGTATGGATATCACAATACTAGTCATTAACCCCTAAACTAATAGAGGTGGGTTTAGGGAGTTCACTTACCAACATTGTTGGTCTTTCGGATGAGGCCCCGTGGGGTTGGGAAGTGATAAGATGCTAATGTTAGGTTCATGACCTAGGAGGTTGAGTCATGAAAAATTGTATTAAAATCAATACCCAACTAGAAGTGGGTATTGACCAGGTTTGAGGTGTGGAGTTCATGACAAGAGTGTCATGTTTTAAAGGGGGTAAGAATGTAACACCAAGGTGTCACCCATGTAAAAAAGGTTCACCTTTATTTTTAGAAATCAGTCTAATAAGAACCACATGGTTAATCATGTTTGGTTGGTAGTAGTGTCAGGATGAGTAACCTTATAAATTTTTTTTCAGGATGTATGTGAGTGATGACAAAACACACTGAGAGAAAAAGTTGTCTTGTGGGGAAAATCATTAGTCTGAAAAGTAAACCCGAAAGTTAATACCATATACAGGGTATTGAAGGCACCTAGGGTGATATGAGAGAACATGGGATTGGATGGTTAGGTTCACGACCCAAGGAAATCTAGTCGTGACAACGTGCTTGAGTATTCCTTGTATCACTATTTCTTTTGATAGAAACCAAGTCCACTAACAAAACTTCAATCCCCTTTTCCCCTCCTTTCACCTCAATTGGTTCTTATATTTGTAAAAGCACTGTTCTAAACTGAAAATTGCTCAAAACAACCTTTGTGACTTATCTCTCTACTCCCCCCCCCCCCCTATTCTCTCATATGATATGATCTCAACCGACAAGAACCAAAATGGACAATATTTCTTCAAGATATTTGATTGAATAAAGTGGGTATATGATTTCCACAACCCGATAAAGTAATTTTATATGATTTTCAAAACCCACTATCATGATATATAGCTTTGCAGATCAAGAAAGTCACCCAATTAGTCTACCCGACATTTTACCCCTAGTTTAATCCCACTTCCAAAGATAGCCACTAAATAATGTCTCTATCCATCCATTCACACATGTGTGCGCCCACGTGAAAAGGCATTATTTTTAAGAAATATTAACCAGAGAAAGATGGAAATATTAAGCACAACATCCCAAGGAATGGATTGGGCTGAAAATCTTAACAAGGTCCATGAACATCACATATCCCAAGGGACAATGCATATTAAGAAAAACCACTTTGCATGTACAATTCATATTAAGAACAATAGAAAAATACTAGAAATGAAAATTGAAGGGTTAAGTGGAGAATTTTTTGAATCTCGTTTAAGTTGATAGAATTAAGAGATAACCTAGTTTTTTTTCAATCAGATCAAATGAGAGTACACAATAATTATGATCAATTAAATTAATAAATTTTGTTGTCATTACTCTAGCTAAATGTCAGCAAGAAAATAGTAATATATATTATGTCAAATAAATAAATAATTATGACAAAATTACCTTCTCTTGGGAGCATGATTATCAACATCTAAGAGTGGTATTGTTAAATTATCCTCTGTTGTTGCACATGACATGTCCAGACATATTAGATTTATATCATTTATAGGAATGGAGTTGTCAAGGTGTCCCTCATATGATTCAATATATAGGTGTATCATGAACCCAACAACCTCCAACATTGGAAAATAATTTGAAGGCAGTAAGAAAACCCCAAGACCATTATCCTTGTGATTCAATGATAGAAAAAGCTTCCTAAAAGGATTGACTAAATATCTTTCAGATATCTCACTTATGTCTACAGCTCGCCCACCATTAATCATTTAAAGAAAGTGTATGAGACATTGTTGAAAAGAAACAAATAAAAAAATTACATTGTTCAAAATATATGCATATTCAATTTTAGAAAACATCAAACGAATAAAAAAATTCATAGAATAAAATAGATTTAAAAAAACAAATAAAATGAAAGGGGGTGACTTATAAGCATCACCTGCTATAAATTGTCTATCACACCAAGAAACTCCTTCAACAAACATCAAAGTATGGATTTAGGAGTACGTTGATCCCTCTAGGGTTCATATTTAATATCACCAAAATATTTAGGTTCATCATTAGACTCTAAAACAAATGTTTCCCCCTCCCCGTGACATTCTTTTATGTTTTCTCACTCTCCTTCATTTCATTTCTTCTGGTCTTTCTATCTCTCCTTTTGGTCCTCTCTTGCCTCGAGCATCACTCAATGTCATCCTCATAATCGTTATCATTTAGGTGCCCATGTCGTCCACTACCGCTTCCATTGTGATGCTTAGGGACATCAGAATGTCATGAATTTAGTGACAAAGGAGACGACAATCATGGTGATGAAATCATAGTATCTTTTGAGTACCTATTTTTCTTATTCCACTTCTTCCTCCTACTAGTACCACTATTTCTTATACTACGACTTCCAATTTATAATATATCCTCAAGAACTATAAGAAAAAATAGTGATTATATTGATTGAACACAATTTTGGGGATGTTGGTCTTTGTATCTAGGGCTTTATATGGTTGATCATTAAAAACCAGTTGATCTTCATCCGCCACATGGAAGTGCCATAATTCATGAAGTGGGAGCTCATGCTAGGCGTTGAATCCCTTCCCCACCTTCTTTTTTTGAACCTCTATAATATGGTGAAGCCCCAACCTCCCTACTATTTGGGACACCTGTAGTCCTCTATTATCTACAAGACCTCCCACTACGGAAGCTAAACCTTCTACTATCGGGACATGATTGCCTCTCCCTTGTGCACCGAGACACATTTTTAGCCATCCTAGGATCCCACTCTGCATTCACATAGTGATGTAAAACCAGTGTGGATGACCACTGCCTTGCAGACATGACCAAACAATTGGAACCATGAGGTGAGCATGGCCCGAGTTCGGGCTCAGGCCGACCAGTTGGTCTGGCATGAAAACCTGATGGGACTGGGCCTTATACAAAACAGATTTAATTTTTTTAAAAAATAATGTAAAAAATTATTAAAAAAAATTAAAATACTCATCTAATATGAAATGTAAATCATAGGTGAATAACACATGTCTCCATAATAAAAATCATATAACAAAGTTATGATCTTTGGTGACTAGACAACAACATATACCAGTAACTCGAATAAATGATCGACACCTTAGAAAAGAGGTCCCACCTCTAGATATAGTGAGTCCCACCCATTCAACAGGTTTCACTAACTTTCTACATTTGTGGTTTTCCACCCATTTCACCAAGAAACTACCAACTCCCTATATCTTTTCTTGATCTGACTATTTATCACTGATATAACAACTGTGTTCCCAGTGCCTCACTCTTTTCCTACAAATTCCATGCAAAAAAGTTATTCAAACGCTCGATATACCCTTCCTGTAATAGTAACACCTGTCAAAATTCTAGAGTATCTCACCAAAACGTTGAGAAACCATTGGAAATTCACAAACTTTCGATAAACTTTTTATCATCCACTGAATAATTGATGTCACTGAACTGACACGACCGAAGGGTTTCCCAAAGTTCCCCCTTTCGGTAAACCTACTTCAACACGAGAAGAGTCTTCAAAATCCTTACAATCTACCACCTGAAGGTTGTTTCAAAAACACAATGAAATATTCCAACACTTTAGAATACATCACCCTGTGTACATCTGCTGCATGCAATGCTCCTTCATTCTATTTGGTTCACCCGAGACTAACTGAGGTATAGTGTTTCCCAGGCTCTACTGAACTAAAGTCTTGGTGGACATATCTTCAAGGTTTTAATTCCCAAGAATTCCATGACTTTTTTTAAAATTAAATGGGATTATTTTGATACTATGTGCTGAGATGGCGTGCGATTCCGAGGCCCAGAGTGCCTGAAATGATCTGTTGCAAAATGTTAATTTTTAAATAGTGCACGTGAGCAGTTTTACAAAAAAAGTGGAATAACTCTTAAACAGGTGCCCGGATTAGAAATATAAGGGCATTTTTCCATTCAGGATGGTGGTTTACTCTATGAATGACTTAAGTTTATTCGGTGCAGGCCTCTAGTGAGAAAACCTGAAAAGGGAATAACCATAAATAAAATTATTTTATTTTTCAAATTCTTAGAACTCATGAACGGTGACTCGGATTGAAAATATGAGACCACGTTTGAGATCATGAGGGTATGCTTTTCTTAGGTAGAGCCTAACATTGGCTGGTGCGGGCCAATAGTGGAAGTTAGTTTTTGGCCATAAAAAAAATAATTAAGTAAAAATTATTTTATTTTCAAATCCTTAAAACTCCTAAATGGTAACTCAGACTGGAAATCCAAGAGCACTATTTATTTTGGGAGGGCGTGTTTCCCTTAAGTTGATCTTAGCGTTGACTAGCATAGTTTGAGGTTGAAAGATAGTTTTTGAACTTTTTTTAGCGAATTAAAATGGCATGTGTCCGTGGTTTTTGCAACTTCTAAATGGGTGATCGGATTGAAAATCTGAGGGAATCATTGCATCTAGAATGATGACATTACTTAAGAATGGACCTAACCCCGACCAACGTAGGTCGAGGGAAAAAGTTAATTTTTATACATTTTAAGAAAAAAATAAAATAATATGAAAATGTTTATTTTATTCAAAATAATTGTTTCACTGAAACACAGTGACGAGCCGACTGTTTCATTCCATAAATGAAATAACATAATAGATCTTTAACTGAAGCACAACAGAGATGTTGTTTCATAAACGAAACAGTGTAATGACGCGATGACACAGCGTAACAGAAACGTTGCAATGTGTTTTCCTTTTAATGGAATAATGGGTTTGGAGAAACTGGATAAAAACATGGATTTCCTCTGAAAAAACTATGACAAGAATCCTCTCCAATGAAAAATGATGAACATCATCAAATCTCCAGTGACATCGATGCACCCCAAAGAATAGAACCAGAGAGTGACGAATGCCAACTGAATCCTCGTGAACAGATCGCTCTAATGACGAACCTCCTCCAGGTAGGGGTTTCTTGACTTTATTTCCTTTTCCCCACTCTTTATTCTCAAACAAAAAACATGGATCAACCCAAAAATAGGTTGATCAAAAAATTTCTTGTTCGTGCAGAAGGGTATCTTTTCTTGGTATTTTATTGCTGGGATTAATTATTTGTTTAGTAGAACTTTAATCCTAAACCTCCCCTTGATTTAAACTCTAACACGGAGGGCGCAGGCCAACATGAAGAAGGCCCGAGCCCCTCCTACATGTGTGTTCTTCATTTTCAAACCTCCAAGTTGTCGGTGGAGTGATTTCAAGGCCCTAGCAAGGAAGGTGGTACCCCAAAGAGGTCGAAGGCATAGACAACATGAAGAACGAACCACCGGAACGGAACCAGTAGTCCACAGAAGAACTCATCGGTGCATCAGAGACCATCGATGGTGGCCCGTGGAGGTGACATGGGCAGGGGGTGACACACCAAGACGGTGCACCAGATAGAGCTTCGTGGCTGGCTCGGGCCTCGCCAGTGCGGTAGGAGCTGCTGGCAGCGGGCTAGTGGCTAGCAGATAGAGGATACAGCCCTCGGCTACATCAGAGGAGTGCACCATGGATAGATCCATGGAATATGGTGCTATAACTCAGTCCCTCGACCACGTGAATGTGGAAGGTGCAACCATCATCATCCAACCACGTGGCGCAAAAGTCAGACGCTATCGGGGCGTCTGGGCGGGAGAGAACTGGCCCGCACAATGGGCTGGGTAGAGGGTGGGATAGACCCACCTCCCAACAAGCCAGGTCAGGTCTAGACTCAGGTCAGACTCCAGTCTGGTCGGTGGGACCCCGGGCTGGGTTGGTCGGGTCGGTCCGATCGGGTCGGACCGGGCCTGGACACAATCAACCCATGTTTACTAAAACAACAATATCTCTCAAACCAGACATCCGATTGACAAGCAGTTTGTGGTGTTGGAACCATCAAGGCGAGGAAGATATTTTGGAATACTCTATGAAGGATTTCATGGAAGCTGAAATATGAAAATTTTCTCTAGGATCGGTTTATCCTGGAATCAAGCATACTACGTGCAAAGATCCTATGGCTGACTGAGACCCGAAGACCGCTGACAAGAAACCCTATATGGATCAGCTACAATAGACCAGTGAGAAGTGGATCTATGTAACCTTGAAGGCCCATGGTGGGGAGTGGATCTGTGTGACCCGACAGACCCACAGTACTCATCGAGAAGGAGTACCTTAGTACGATGGACAAAGTGGGAAGCGACTCTGTGTGTCTAGGCATGCCCATAGTGGGGAGCAGCTCTGTGTGACTTAGAATACCCACGAAACTCATCAGGGATGAGTACCACAATATTCCAAGTCTAGTGGGAAGCATCTCTGTGTGACCCTCCAAGCCAACAGTGGGTAGCGACTCTATGTGACCCAGCATACCCACGGTACTCATCAGGGAGGAGTACCCTAGAAGCCCAAGGTGTTTACTGATACGACTGATGGTCTTTCTTTCTATACTCTATAATATACCTGTGTGAGTTACCTCTTGGTGTAATATCCTTAGTGGTGTACTTAGAGTACTTGGTGTACTATCCTCAGTGGTGTACTTAGAGTACTTGGCGTACTCTCCTCAGTGGTGTAATTAGTGTACTTCGCATACTCTCCTCAGTGGTGTACTTAGAGTACTTGGTGTACTATCCTTAGCGATGTACTTAGAGTACTTGGTGTACTCTCCTCAGTGGTGTACATAGATTACTTGGTGTACTCTCCTAAGTGGTGTACTTCGTGTACTTGGCGTACTCTCCTCAGTGGTGTACTTAGAGTACTTGGTGTACTCTCCTCGGTGGTGTACTTATAGTACTTGGTTTACTCCCTTTATTGGTGTACTCTCCTCAGTCGTGTACTTAGTGTACTTAGCATACTCTCCTAAGTGGTGTACTTAGTGTACTTTTTTTACTCTCCTCAGTAGTGTACTGATAGTCCCATTTACATACTTTCCTTTTTGGTGTTTCCTTTGTGTTTTGGGGTCCCTACTGAGTATTGTGTTACTCACCCCTACATGGGATTCACCCACACATGTTGTGTCTCATGAAGGTGATCGACGCTTAAACAGAGACTTTGGTTGTCCCGGACCAGGTGGTTCTCAGTGAGATAGGACGGACGAACACTTCGATAGAGAACTTGGTGGTCCGGGACTAGGTGGTGCTCAGTGAGATGGGATGGAAGAGAATATTACTACATCTATAAGAATCTACCTTTAACCTACCCTTCAGGTAGGGTCTCCAGCAGATATACTAGGGCATTTTTACTTTCCTTTGTGGTTTTGGGCTTGTATTCTGGCCCCTTTTTACTTTAAGTTTGTGCTATTTTCATGTGTATAGGTTTAAAGGAAAATGCTTTATCTTTTTGGGATATGCCTTCTCAGTGATAGTCACCAGCCCTTGGCCTTTGGAAGGTGGGATTGGGGTTAGTCATGGCACGGTCCCTGGGGGACGGGTTGTGACAAAGTGGTATCATAGGCGGTTGGTTCTACTAGAAGAACTAAGAGTCTGTAAATTATTATGGGACAACCGTGCTAAGTGTTTTGAGTTCGGCTTTCAGGACAGGGAGTCCAGCATTGGTGCGGTGGCTGACATATCCATACACTAGGATCCTGAATTCTATTTTCCGACTCGGTACATGAAAACACTGGTTTCATGCGTCTTTGAGTTTTTTCCCTTGATCTTTTGAGTTAGAGTTAGCTCACCAGGTATAATAAATCGATTGTAGTTCATCTTTATTCTCTTTCAAGATTCCTCCATGAAGACAATCAGCCATGATTCCATTGTGTGACCACAAGGATGGTCCACATAGTGATGAGGCTTTGGTATAGGGACTGTTGCCCAAGATGGCATCTTCAGGTGTTGTCCTAGATTTTCCACCACTTGTTGGTCAACAGTTACTACTGGCGCTACTAGTAGAGGACACACGTAGGATTAGTGCCTTATGAGATTTTCAGTGATAGAGACCCCTCAGGTTCCGAGGTGAGCCCAACTCACAGGCATTTATGGACTGGCTTGAGGTGGTGACCAAGTTTTCTGCCTAGCTAGGGCACCATTAGATCAGATGGTAGTATGGGTAGTGGGCCTTCTACGAGGGTCAATAGGGCGATGACGGTGTTTATATCACCTGATCTTATGATAAGGTGACTTTTCCATGGATAGAGATTGATAACCTCTCTTTTAGAAGGGTCTATTACCATAAAATATGAGGGTTATGTGTTCCCAAGAGATTTTATAGCTTCGACGAGATGACATGTCGGTATCTGAGAACTCATCGAGGTGTACTGACCCTCCCAGGTGCTTGATGAATACGATGCAACCAATGATGAAGGCTTAGAACTTCGAGCGAGATGTGTTTAGGGACATCTGAGCCAGAACTATTTCTTTATACATTCCTACTTATTCTAGGGTTCTAGAGAGAACCATTGTGGATTACATTTCTTTGGCTGAGCAGATACAACTAGTGGATGTTAGCAGTGGGAAAGCAGGAAACCGAAGTCATTCTTAGAGACTTGGATGAGTACGAGGATGTCTTTCCAAAGGATGTTCCAAGACTACCTCATCGTAGATAGGTATTATTATGCATGCATCTGTACCTTGGGGTGACATCGATATCTACACCTTCATGTCAGATGGATCTTGCAGAGCTCCGAGAGCTGAGGGTGCAGTTAGAGGACTTGTAGAGGAAGGGGTTCGTAAGGCCTAGAATTTCTCCATGGGCAGCCCCAGTGTTGTTCACCAAGAAGGAAAGTCCACACATAACCTCTATTAAGGATTGATGACCTCTTTGATCAACTGAAGGGATCAAAATGGTTGTCAAAGATGGACCTCAGATCAGGCTATCACCAGCTTCAATTGCAAGATGAGAACATCTCAAAGATGGATTTCAGATGTCTCTAAGGCCACTACATGTACTTAGTGATGTCATTTGGAAATAAGGATTCCCTAGATGTGTTCATGCGATTCATGAACATGATCTTCTAGCCGCACCTAGACCGGTTTGTAGTGGTATTCATTGATGACATCTTAGTGTATCCAGTGTTAGAGGAGGAGCATGCGATACACCGAAGGATGGTTCTAGACACACTACGAGAGCACCATATCTATGGTAATCTCTTAAAGTGTGAGTTCTAGATGTGAAAGGTCAACTTCCTAGTACATGTAATCTCAAAAGATAGAGTTACGGTGGATCCAGTAAAGATAGAGGCAGTGCTTACTTGGGATCCACCCAAGAGTGTTACCGAGGTGTAAATTTTACTTTGGTTGGATTGATACTATCATAGGTTTTTACCCAACTTCTCCAAATTAGCAGCACCCATGAAGGATTTGACGAAGAAGGTAAAACCCTTAGTGTGGATAGAAAGATTCCAGCAGAGCTTTCAACGGCTGAGGCGGAGCTTGACAAGTGCTCCTATCATGAGGCTGCCAAAGGAGGGCACTGACAACATGGTGTTCTATGATGCATCAGGAATCAGTATTGGTTGTGTCCAGATGTAGGGGCAAGAAGTTATTTCTTATGGCTCGTGATAGTTGATACCGCATAAGCAGAACTATGCGACTCATGAACTTGAGTAAGTAGTGGTAGTCTTCTCACTAAAGATGTGGCAACACTACCTTATGGGAGAACGATTCATCGTCAACTCTGACCACAAGAGTCTCAAGTATATATTTTCTCAAAATGATCTAAATCTAATACAATAACATTGGATAGTGTTCCTCCAGTACTGTGACTTCGAGGTAGTCTATACTCTTGGGAAGGGGAATATAGTGGCAGATGCTCTCAGCAGAAGATTGAGTTCACAGCTATTGAACGAGGCCTATGAGCAGTTGGCCTTGATTCAGATATCCTTTATGGATAGAGATGAGGCATATTATCTTTTGTCGATGGTGGTTTCCCCTCTACTCTTATAATGAGTCAGGGAGGTGCAACTCGGAGATGCCAGCTGCGAGACCACACATGCCCAGATGTCCACAGAGCATGCTACTGATGGATATTCGGAAGGTGGGGAGCACATCATTCTTTTCCAAGGAAGCACCATATTATAAATGTAATTGAGGGAGTATGTGTTGAGGGAGTTTCATACATCCCCTTTGGAGGTTCATCCAGGTGAGGCAAAGATGTACTAGGACCTCCGATATCCATATCGGTGGCTAGGGATGAAGAAGGAAGTGGCATAGTCTGTTTCCAAATGCCTCACTTGTCAACAAGTGAAAGCTGGGAACCAGGTTCCAGTAGGTTTGACACAACCCCTTGGGGTGACACAGTGGATATGGGATGGAATATAGATGGACTTAATGATGGGTTTACCATGTACATTCAGGAGACACAATACCATATGGGTTATCATTGACCGACTCACTGAGTCAGCCACTTCCTAATTACCCAGGAATAGAGTTTAGTAGAGGGATCATGATGCCTCTACATGCTAGAGATTCGATGATGGGGTGATGTTTGCGGAGTTCCCGATGAATTTAGAGGATCAACATGAGTAGGTCTGATATAGATCAAATTCAAACCAAGGAGAATACTTTTTGGCTTAATAAAAATTTTAAGCCCAATTGTTATTCGAATAGAACCAGCCCGCAATTTTTGACATCCAACACTATGGTGGGACACAACACAATTATTTGGGGCCCAAAATTACTTATCAACATGGAAATGGATGGAAATTATTAGCAGCACATTAAATAGAAGTGATAATGTGGAGAAAAGCATCATTAAGAGAGAATCTCTCTACTTTAGCTAGTGGGGTCATTAAAAGGCATGAGAAAGTGTTATTTTTTGATTTTTATGTTCCTTTTGGGTTCCCCGTGCCTTGTAACTCGAATTAGATCATTTTCATTTCTTTATTTAGTCTTTATAATGTATTTTCACCCCTTTTTAATAGTGATACTTAAATGTGATGGATTTTGGAAGTTTGTTGTGCTTTTCTCTTTCTTTAGTCTCTTCCCTTTTCCACGAATTGGTGGTGCGACTCCAGTGATGGTGACTTTGTCTTTAAACGTGGAGAAACCTTGGTGGGTGTCATTGACTTTAATCCTTGGTCGATTCGGCTACATTATGCTGCTCATCTTCGCTTACTCGTTTTGAGATTTCGGTGACGCATCAGTTGGTATCAGAGTTGTAGTTCCAATGAGTAAGTTCTATCAATTTCTTCTCGTTACTCTCTATCATGTCTCACAGGAATGGATCTTCTACTCTTGCACCAAGGGAAATAGATAACGCACAGCTGCAATCTCAAATTATTCAAATCGGTGAGCAACTTGATCAACTTTTGAGAGCACGACAACCTGACTCCCCTCCACCATAGCAGCATCCCCGATGTCCATCACCACATAATAAGCACAATCCAACACCATTTTATAAAGATCATGCAAATGGTGATGATTCTAGTGATTTAGAGGTGAATATGAAAAGAATAAGAGATGATGAAGATATTGAAAGAGGGTTGAAGATTGACATTCCGTATTTTTATGGGAGTATGAATCTGGATGATTTTCTAGATTAGATGTGGGAAATCAAATGCTTCTTTGAATTTAAGGATTTTTCTGATGAGAAGAAATGCAAGGTATCCATTCTGAAATATAAATATTTTATATCTCCTTTCTGGGAAATCTAAAGAAACTGCGGGAACATGATGGGAAAGACAAAATAAAGTTATGGGATAAGTTGAAAAGGCTTTTTAGGAGATGATTTCTACCCAAAAAATATAAACAAGAGCTTTATTTCTGAATTCATAGCCTACGACAAGGAGATAAATTTTTTAAAGAGTATATTCGAGAGTTTGATCATTTATTGATGTGAAGTGACGTTCCAAAATATAAATAGAAAACAATTACAAGGTTTTTAGGTAGATTAAATGAAGAAATTTAACATTATGTGGAGTTTCATCCATTCTACTCCCTTGATGATGTTTGCAAGCTGGCGATCAAGTTGGAAAAGAAAAAGCAGACCTCAAAGGCACTGACACTCAAAAACTACAATAGAAGTACAAATTTTTATAATGTTATTTATTGTAATAAATATAGTGTTGGTGAGAAGGAATTTTTAAGGAACAAGATTCTTGATAAAGGGAAATAGAAGGCTATAGAACAACCAAAAGGGAAGTCAAACTCCTTTGAATGTGGGAATCGAAAGCGTTTCAAATGTCATGGGTATGGCCATTTTTATTCCAATTTCCCTAACAATTGAATTATTACTATAAGGGAGATTGAATATATTGAAGAGGAATTCAAAGAGGATGAACATGATGGTGAAGAATATAAAAATGAGAAACATGTTGTGGAAGAAGCTGATGTGGGAAACATGCTTGTGCTACAAAGAGTTTTGCAAGCTCAAATCTGCCCAGAAGAAGATCAAAGAGAAAAATTGTTCCAAACCTATTGCACCATTAATCATCAAGTATGCATGGTGATTATTGATAGTGGGAGCTATAAAAATTTGGATTTAACAAAACTAGTGGAGAAATTTAAGATTCCAACTTAGAATCATCCTCACTCGTATAAATTGCAATGGTTGAACAACTAGAGCACACTCAAAGTCAACAGACAGGTTCTGATTTCATTCTCAATTGGTAAAAACTATGTTTATGAGATATTGTGTGATTTTATTCCTATATATTCTTTCCACTTATTTTTGGGAAGTCTTTGTCATTTTTATAGGGAAGTGAAATATGATGGGAGGAACAACACATATTCTTTTTGATCTGGGGAAGAGAATATCACACTTGCTCCTTTGAAGCCATCCCAAACCCTTCAAGAAAAATAAATTCCAAAAGTTCCCAAATATAATCTCTTTATCAATAGATCTCAAGTGGAGAAATCCATAAATAAGAAAAAGTTAGTTTTTTCTTTATTGATGACGGAAAAGTCATTCCATGAGGAGAAGAGTCATCACTATCTGTTAGCTCATTCCTTGATTGGGGAATATCATAATGTTTTTCCTAATGATCTTACAGTAGGATTACCACCATTTAGAGGCATTTAACACCCGATTTATCTTTTACCAGGTGCACAATTTCTTAATAAACCAGCATATCGGTGTAATCATGAAGAATCAAGGGAATTTCAGAAGCAAGTGTATGAGTTGATGGATCAAGGCTTTATATGTCCAAACATGTGCCTGTGTTCTATTCCAACATTATTGGTGATGAAGAAAGATGGTATGTATCGCATGGACATTGATAGTAGAGCTATTAATAATATTACCATCAAATACAGGTATCCTATTCCATGACTCGATTATATGATTGATGAGTTACATGGTTCATCAATATTTTCGAAGGTTGATCTTTGTAGTGGATACCACCGAATTTGAATGAAGGAAGGGGATGAGTGGAAAATGACCTTCAAAACCAAAAGGTAGATTCTTTGAGTGGCTATTCATGCTATTCGGCCTCTTAAATTCTCCTAGAACATTCATGTGACTCATGAATGAAGTTATAAAACTATTCATCGGTAAATTTGTTGTTGTTTATTTGGATGATATTTTGATTTATAGCAAGGATGTGGAGAGCCATGTGGATCATCTTAAGTGGATTTTTGATGTTCTATGGAAACAAAAACTCTATGAAAATATGAAATAATGCGAGTTTTTTTTCAATATAAGTGGTGTTTTTGGGTTATGTGGTAACCAAAGATGGAATCATAGTGGATGAATTAGAAGTGGAAGAAATCAAGTCCTAGCCAAAACCAGAATCCATCACCAAAGTAATAATTTTCCATTATTTGGTATCTTTTTATCATCGTTTTGTTTCCAATTTCAGCAATATCATGGAACCTATCACTAAATTATTGATAAGGGTGAAATTTGAGTTGTCAAAGGAAACAAATTAATCATTTGAAATCATTAATAAAAAGTTTTTTAAAGCACTGATTTTGGCGTTTCTTGATTTTGATCATGTCTTTGAAGTGGAATGTGATGAAAGTGGAGTTGGGATATACACTTTTCTCATCCAAAGAAAGTGTCCTATTGCATATTTCAGTGAAAAAATGAATGATTCATGGAGAAATTAAAACACCTATGATAAAGAATTTTATGCGGTTTTAAGAGCCCTAAATCATTGGTCTCATTACTTGAGACAAAACCAGTTTGTTCTTCATTCTGAGCATCAAGAATTGAGGTTTATCAATGGTCAACACAAGCTGAGTTCAAGGCATGCAAAGTGGGTGGAATTATTATAATCATTTTAATTTTTTTCAAAATACAAGAAGGGGTAAGATAATCTAGTGGCAGATTCTTTATCTCGAAGGTTTGCATTACTTACCATTCTAGATGCCCAAATTCTTTGATTTCAGCTTATAAAAGAAGATGATCATCATGATATGGAGTTTAATTATATTTTAATCCAATTTCAAGATGGATTTATGGAGGATTATTCTATACATGATGGGTTTCTCTTTAAGAGAAACAAGTTGTGTGTTCCAAAGGGTAATTACAGGGACTTTATCATTTGGGAGTACATGAAGGGGGACTTTCTGGTCATTTTGGAATTTATAAAACCTTGGAGATACTAAGGGAGCATTTCTACTGGCCAAAAATGCAATCAGATGTCCAATAAATTATTTTGAGATGTGGAACATGTCAAAGAGCAAAGAGTCATTTCAAGTCTGGTTTATACACTCTGTTACCTATTCCAGAGCAACCATGGGAAGATCTCAGCATGGATTTCATTATGGCTTTAACAAAGTCTCAACGAGGTAAATATTCAATAATGGTTGTCATTGATCAATTTTCTAAGATGGAACATTTCATACCTTGTCATAAGACTAAAGATGCACTGAAAGGGGTAGAATTTTTTCAAAGAGATTGTTCACCTTCATGGCATTCCTCACAACATCGTTTCAAATAGAGACACAAAATTTCTTAGCCATTTTTGGAGGACATTATGGGGGAAATTTGGTATGAAACTTATTTTCAGCACATATCATCACCCTCAAATGGATGGGAAAATTGAAGTTACCAATCGCACATTGGGAACTATTCTGAGAACATTGGTGAACAAGAGCATGAGAGATTAGGATTTGCAGCTTTCATAAGCTGAATTTGCATAAAATAGATCTCCTAGTGCTACCACACAGCATTCTCCATTTGAAGTGGTTTATGGCATCAATCCAATCACTCCTATAGAATTGTTCTCTTTGCCTCTTGATTTTCAGGTGAATATTGATGCCGACGAGAAGACAAAGCAGATGAATAAGCTCCATGAATCTATTCGTACTCAAATAGAGAATTCTAATGAAGTATTCAAGAGGTGATAAAAGAAGCATCAGAAGTAGGACATTTTCCAACCTAGAGACAAAGTGTGGATTCACCTTCACAAGGATAGATTTCCATCCAAAAGGAAGATCAAGCTGGCACCACAAGATGAAGGTCCATTCAAAGTGCTTGAATGAGTGGGAAACAAGGCCTACAAAATTGATTTACCAGATGATTTTGGTGGCATTTCTGTAAGGTTCAACATTGGGGACTTATCTTATTACATCAAAGACGATGATGCCATGGATTTTAGGTAAAATCCTCTCTAACCAGGTGGAATGATATGGATTAGATTCATCCCAAGGAGAATAATTTTGGGCTTGATAAAAAGTTTAATCCCAATTATTATTAGAATTGAACCAGCCCACACTTTTTGATATCCAACACTATGGTGGGCCACAACACAATTATTTGGGTCCCAAAATTACTTATCCACATAGAAATGGATTGAAATTCATAGCATCACATTGAAGAGGAGAGAGAAGGTGTAGGAAATCATCATTAAGAGGGAATCCCGCTACTTTAGCTAGTGGGGTCATTAAATGGAATGGTAAAGTGTGGTTTTATGCTTTTTATGTGCCTTTTGGGTTCCCCATTCCGTGTAACTAGAATTAGGTCATTTTTCTTTCTTTATTTTGTCTTTATAATGTATTTTCACCCTTTTTAATGGTGATACTTGAATGTGATGGGTTTTGGAAGCTTTTTTTGATTTCCTCTTACTTTAGCCTCTTTCCTTTTCCTCAAATTGGTGGTGCAACTCTAGTGCTAGTATATTTGTCTTTAAGTGTGGAGAAACCTTGGCAGGTGGCGTTGCCTTTAAAACTTGGTTGATTTGGATACATTACGCTTCTCATCTTCACCTACTCATTTTGAGATTCCGATGACGCATCAGGGTCCTTCATTGATGATCGATTCATCTGGTGCACGTTCGGTTGTAGCACAAGAATCTCTAGGAGAGCACATGGGAGCAGGAGGCTCAGATTTGTGCCCAGTAACCCATTTTGTTTGATTATCCTTTTTTTTGGATTACGATGACGTAAATCCCTAAATGGGATAGTATGGTAATAACCTATAATTCTATGATTTTTTAAAATTAAATGGGATTATTTCGAGACCAGGTGCTGAGATGACGTGCAATTCTTAGGCTCGGAGTGCCTGGAATGATCCATAAAAAAAATTTAAGTTTTAAATAGCGCATGTGAGAGGTTTTATTGAAAAATTAGAATAACTCTCAAATGAGTACCCAAATCAGAAATATGAGGGAACCTTTCTATTTAGGATGATAGGTTTACCCTAATAGGGACTTAAGTTTAATCGGCACAGGCCTCCAGTGAGAAAACTTGAAAATGGAATAACAATAAATAAAAAAAATTATTTTATTTTATTTTATTTTTCAAATAGTTATAAATCATAAACGATGACTCAGATTAAAAATCCAAGACCACTGTTGAACTCGTGAGGGTATGATTTCCTTAGGCAGAGCCTAACGTTGGCCAACATGGGCCAACCGTGGAAGTTAGTTTTTGGCTGTAATTAAAATAATTAAGTAACAATTATTTTATTTTCAAATCTTTATAACTAATAAACGGTAACTAAAATTGGAAATCCGAGAGCACCGTTGAGCTCGTGAGGGCGTGTTTTTCTTAGGCGGAGCTTAACATTGATTGATGCGGGTCAAGGGTGAAAGATAGTTTTTGAAATTTTTTTAGTGAATTAAATGGCGCATGTGCATAGTTTTGGAATCTTTTAAACGGGTTCCTAGATTAAAAATATGAGTACACTGTTGCGTCTAAAACAATGACATTACCTAAGAATATACCTAACCTCGACCAACATGGGTCAAGGGAAAAAAGTTAATTTTCAGATGTTTTAAGAAAAAAATAAAATAGACTTAAAAAAAATTATTTTATCTAAAATAATTGTTTTGCTGCAACACAGTGAGGATCTGACTATTTCATTCCCTAAATGAAGCAGCATAATGGCTATTTTACTGAAGTGAAACAGAGACGATATTTCATAAATGAAACAACGTAGCGACGTGACGACGCAACGTAACAGAAATGTTACGACGTGTTTTCCTTTTAATAGAATAATGGGTTTGGAGAAACAGGATAAAAAACTTGGATTTACTACAAGGAACCTTCAATGAGAATCCTCTCCAATAAATAATGAAAAATGTTGAGGAATCGCCAGTGACATCAATGCACCCCGAAGAACGGAACTGGAGAGCGACGAACACCGACAGAATCCCCACGAACAGATCGCTCCAACGACAAACCTCCTCAAGGTAGGGGTTGCTTGACCTGATTTCCCTTTTCCCCATTCTTCATTCTCAAACAACGAACACCAATCAACCCATGAATAGGTTGATCTGTGAATTTCTTGTTCTTGTAGGAGGGTGCCTTTTCTTGGGATTTTTGTGTTGGGATTAATTATTTGTTTAGTAGAACTTTAATCGCAAACCTCCCCTTGATTTAAACTCTAACACGGAGGGTGAGTGCTGACACGAACAAGGCCCAATCCCCTCCTCCATGTGTGTTCTTCTTGGTCAAACCTCCAAGTTGATGGTGGTGTGATTTCAAGACCCTATGAAGGAAGACAGTACCTCAAGAAGGCCGTAGGCACAGACGACGTGAAGAACGGACCCCTAGAGCAGACCTGATGGTTTGTGGAAGAACCCGCTGGCATGCTGGCATAGATGGTGGCCCACAACAGTGTCCTTGGGAAGGTGGTGGCATGCTGAAGGGAGAATCGTTGCCGGATCGAGCCTCGGTGGTGCGGCAGGAGCTGTCGGCAGCGGGATGGCAGCTGACGAACAGCGGATATGGCCCTTGACCGTGTCAGTGGAGTGAGACATGGATAGAGCTATGGCATAGGGTGCGGGCACGCGGTCCCTCGACCGCGTGTTGGTGGAAGGTGAAACTAGTATCAGCCGACCACTTGGTGCACAAGTCGGATGCCATCGAGGCATCCGAGCGGGAGAGAACTGGCCCTCACAGCGGGCCGAGCAGAGGGTGGGCCGAACCTACGGTCCAAAGAGCCAGGTCGGATCCAGACACAGTTCATATCCAAACTCTGGTCAAGTTCTTGGGGCCCTCAGGCTGGGTTGGTTGGGTTGGTCCGACCGGGTCGGACCGGGCTCGAACGCAACAGACCCCTATTTACTAAAATGCCAATATCTCTCAAATTGGGCATCCGATTGAGGATCCGTTTGCAGCATTGGATGGAGAGGTGGATATTTTGGAATAATCTAAGAAGGATTTCATGGAAGTTGGTATACGATAAATTTCTTGAGGAGAATTTTCTCCCAGAATCAAGTGCACTATGTGCGGAGATCCTACGGCTGACTAAGACCTGAAGAATATTGACAAGTGACCCTATGTGGATCAGCTACGATAGCCCAGTGGAAAGTGGATATGTGTGACCCGATAGGCCCATGGTGGGGAGTGGCTCTGTGTGGATCGACAGACCCATGATACTCATTGGGAAAGAGTTCTTCGGTATGGTGGGAAGAAGATCTATGTGACCTGGAATTCCAATGATGGGGAGAGGCTCTGTGTGACCAAGTATGCTCATAGTACTCATTAGGGGTGAGTACGATAGCAGTCCAAGGCTAGTGGGAAGTGGCTCTATGTGACCCGGAAAGCCCACGGTGGGGTGCAACTCTGTATGACCTAAAATACCCACTATACTCATGAAGGAGGAGTACCCTAGCATCCCAAGGAGTTTAGTGATATGACTGATGGTCTTGATTTATATACTTTATATTATACCCACGTGAGTTGCCTCTTGGTGTACTATCCTCAATGGTGTACTTAGAGTACTTGGTGTACTATCCTCATCGGTATAGTTAGAGTACTTGGTTTACTCTCTTCAGTGGAGTGCTTAGTGTACTTGGCATACTGTCCTCGGTGGTTTACTTAGAGTACTTAGTGTACTATCCTTACTGGTGTCCTTAGAGTACTTGTTTTACTCTCCTCAATGATTTACTAGAGTACTTGGTGTACTCTCCTAAGTGGTGTACTTAGTGTACTTGGCATACTCTCCTCAGTGATGTACTTAGAGTACTTGGTTTACTATCCTCAGTGGTGTACTTAGAGTACATGGTGTACTCTCCTTATTGGTGTACTTAGAGTACTCGGTGTACTCTCCTCAGTGGTGTACTTAGTGTACTTGGCATACTCTCCTCAGTGGTGTACTTAGTGTACATGGAGTACTCTCCTCAACGGTGTACATACAATATCATGTGTATACTTTCCTTTGTGGTGTTTCCTTTTTGTTTTGGGGTCCCTTATGAGTATTATGTCACTCACCCCTGCATGAGATTCACCTGCACATGTCATGTCCCGTGCAGGTGATTGACGCTTTGATGAAGACCTTGGTGGTCCGGGACCAAGTGGTGCTTAGTGAGACGGGACAGATAGACACTCAATGGATACCTTGGTGGTCCGGGACAAGGTGGTTCTCAGTGAGATGGGATGGACGATCATACTACTACGACTATAGGTAGCTACCCTTTAAGTAGGGTCTTGAGTGGATGGACTGGTGCAGTTGTACTTTCCTTTGTGGTTTTGGGCATGCATTTTGGCCCCTTTTTTACTTTCCTTTGTGGTTTTGGGTTTGTATTCTATCCCCTTTGTAATTTTAGTTTGTGTTGTGTGTGGGTACATGTTTAAAGGAAAATATCTTCCCTTTTTGGGATATGCCTTCTTGGTTCTGGGTGATAGCCCCCAGCCTTTGGAAGGCGGGCTTGGGGTTAGTCACGACACGGGCCCTGGGAGACGGGTCATGACACATGTTCTACTGTCCAACTATCTTTCCCAACCCCATCACCCCATCTTCAAAAAACTTTCAGATATAATGATACTTTAGGTTGATGTTCTTCGTCCTTGCATGAAATATTAGATATTTGGCCAAATGTACCACACTTTGACTGTCATAGTAGAGTGATGCATTCTCCTAGCTGCTTTTGATCTCCTCAATTAGATGTTTCAACCACACCATTTCCTTACTTTTATTGTTGCGACATATTCTGGGTTCCGTTTTAGAGAGTAAAATCGTTAGTTTTAGCCTCGACATCTAGCTGACTGCGATTCTTCCAAAGTTAAAGACATACCCAATTGAGCTTTTCTATGAATCTGATTCTCCCCTAAAGTCTGCATCAACACACCCAACCAATGGATCATCTCTGAAGAAAAGGGTTGTATCTTTTGTTCCTTTTAGATATCTCTTGATTCACTTCACATCTTCCCAATTTTTCCCCAAATTTGACATGAACCAACTCACAACTTCCACTCCATGGGAAAGATCCGATCAAGTGCACATCATGACATGCATGAGACTTCCTACTGCTGAAGCATATGAAATTATTGTCATGTACTTTGCCTCTTCTAGGGAAAACCTTTGACCACCAACCTCACTTTATATCTATTATTTCAATTAGCTCCATCCTTTAACTAAAAACTCACTTGTTTTCAAGTTCCCTTTTTCTGATTGATAAATCTATTAGCTCCCAATTGTTATTAACATGAAGCAAATTCAACTTCTTCTACATGACTAACACCCACTCTTCAGAATCACCAAGGGATATCACTTCTTTTGAGATTTCTAGTTCTCCTCCATCTATTAAAATTATGAAATTTAGGTCAGATCCATGCCTCTTTACCAATCTCCTAGACCTTGTTGATCCATGAATCCGTACCTATGGTTATTCTCTTTCCTGAACCAAAACCTTCAGAATTTCATCCTCTAAAACTCTAGATTGATCCTCACCTATTCTTGAGCTTTCTGGTATATCTTCCACTAGTCTCATCCTCAAACCTAATCTGTTTCTCCTTGGAATTTATTCTATAATTTGAAAACATATGTTAGACGTAGAGCCATTCTAACTCTTTAGAATTTATGATATTCCAATACCTTCTTTCAGATCAATTTGAAATGAAGTTGATTATTTGACTGAATCTTCCTCATGAGTTCTTGATCTTTCTATTATATCTTATGCTAGTCTCATCCTAAAACCTATTGTGTTACCCCCGAATGTTTCTTCATAAATTTTTAACTTCTGGTAGACTTAGGGATATATGAACTCTCCTAAATTTCTTATCTTTTGGTACCTCCATTCATATCAATTTGAACTAAAGTTGATTCTTTGACTGTATCTTCATTTTACTTCAAATTGTGGTCCTTTAACATTCCTACAAAGAAACCTGAAAAAGATTTTTCTTCTAGTTTATCTTTGTATTTAGTATCCAAATGAGCATAGGCTAAACTTCTGATGACCTTGAGGTTAGAAAAATTCGATGACTTTTCATTCCACAGAGCTTCTGGTAGATTCTGTCTCATTGGATATCATAGGATTTGATTGATTAAGTATGTTGTAGTATAAATTGCTTCAGCCCAAAAAGTCTTGGGTTCCCTTGAATGCAGCTTCATGGTTCGTGCCCTTTCCATAAATGTACAAGCTCCCACTTCTGTATCTTCATCATTCTTCCGGTTAGATTAAAATTTACCTTCATCTTATCACCAAGTATACAACTCTTACAACTTCCAATCTATTAATGTTTCATCTTCAGCAGGCCTTTTTCCGCTGGAGTCTACATACCTTTTTCATTAAGGTTCCCAAGCCGACAATGCCACAAATTTTAATTTCCAATTGTTGAAGTTCCTGCAAGTGTAGCTCCCATTTCCCTTTCAGTCAGATACAATGTTCCATTCCTTTACATTTCTAGCTATGATAAGAGATCCTCAAGTGATTTTCCACACTCCATCAACAAAGTTTGTTCCATATCCAACTTCATACAACTGAAAAATTGAAATAAATTTCTTCTTAAGTCCTAAAATATAATGAACTTTGACATCTTCCTTTCTCATGATATCAAGAGATTCATCATCCGCTAGATGCACTCTTCCAAAACTTCCAGACACATAACTTTTCATGCATCACTTATCACTAGTGGAGTGAAAAGACGTCCCAAAATCTATTATCCATGATTCTACTAATGTATTGAAAATCATAAGTATATTTTCACTACTTTATTATACCATAGTGACAACACACTGTCCCAAGTTCAGTCGATTTAACTCTACTCATTTCCCTCAACTTATATTCTGATCATGTTTGACTTCTTCAATAAGACACCCTCTTTTTCTCTGAATGCATTTCTGAAAGGTTCTTGAGTATCCATCCTCTGGATCTCTTCATTCGGAATAAATTTCTAGACATCTTTAAATATCAAGTTGTCTTTTCCACTATAGTTACTGTTGTTACCATTGCTTCCCATGATTTTGACTATGATAATGATAATAACATCTCCTGAACATCATATGTGAATGTTAGTTTTATAGACTCAAGTTGGCTCCAGGTCAAGTTGGAATTATTCACATGATCCGATAGTCTCGTGTTGAAAAAATGTTGCATTAAACACACTTTGTTGAGTTTTGGAGGCTTCTCATCCTCAAAACACCTAAATCCTTTTGATATTGCTTTTCCTATTCATCTTTCTCCATTTTCTCTGACTTCTCACCTTACAATAAAGTTTATAGATCGTCCTGGGTGAGATTTTCCTCTATCAACATTCTCTTGTAACTGAAATCCTTCCCATAGAATTTTTCAATACAGACCTTGCCATCATCTGAAGTTATCGCCTTCTAAAACAATAATGCCTATTGAATCAAAAAAAACATCTGAGCAAGATGAAAATGTTACCTGAGTTAATGTCAAAAAAATAACTGAGCCATTGAAAAAAATTCATGATGCCCCGATACCAATTGTTAAGAACCCCACATGAAACTTCTCTCATAATAAGTTCTTCAATGGAATATCAAACTGGACAAAATAATTATTCAGAAAGAATCCTTAAAGATTCAAAGTACCAAAACTAGGAAGAAAAATCTTCACCCCAATCACCTCTTTGAATTGAACTTACTCAACCTTTTTATTCTAACTCATACAAACATTCAATTGGAATAATGGAAGGGAAAAAATCATGTAAAAGAACACAAAAAAGGTTTTTACATGGTTCATACTTTCATCTTACATCCATGGGGAGAAACATCACAATTATTTATTATTCAGAAATATAATGTTAGATCTTGAGGGGACCCTACCACCAGGTAGGTTTATTCTAGAAGAAGGGGGAAAACTAGAAAAGGGGAGGCAGTTAAGGAGTCACGTGGCATGGGAAAGGGGGAATTTGTTAGGGAGTCATGCGGGGGCTAACTACTTGGGTGCAAAGCCATCTCAGTGAATCAGGAGAGAATAAAGTGGGTCGTGCGGGTGGGGGGGGGGACTACAGGGGGTATCAGAAGTCTGTTATGGAGTAGCGCCCTAAAGTTTGGGAAGGAGAGAAATATGGGCCTCCCAAAGCATTCCTAGTTTCCCTTATTTCTCCCTATTTTGTGGATTAGAGTCTTTAAATAGGTACGTTAATACTGCTTCATTTAATATACATTGTTCTGCTACTAGCTTGGGTGAGGGAATTTTATCATTTTGGTCTGACCTTCTGAAACTTCTCTCACCCCCATCATTTTGTTTCCTTGGTGCATTACGATACTCACTTATAAGTATAGAGACTGAAATTCAGTCTCAATTAGAGGTGTTGGAGCAGTGGGTGGAGTGTGCGAAGCAGGACGAGACCTGTGTCTTAATCGGGTGGAGTCCACTATGTCGTGATTAATGACTACAGTGGGAGCATTTTAGCAAGAAATTTTGGATTTAAAAGGGCTACAAAAATTCATGGCTAGTATAGTACATCATATGGAGAAACTTCCAGTGTAAGAGGATGCTACAACCTCTGTACCAATAGTTCAGTCAGGAGAAATGGTGATAAAATCATGTGAAAGAGCTAGTCCAAATGTGGGGATACCAAGGCAAGAGGAAGCAACAGGGGATAGTCCAAGACCACTACTAGCGGTTAGAAGAGATGAACTACTAGATTTTGATGGACATGACCCTCATGGATTTTTCAATAGATTAGGATTGTATTTCTGAATTAATAAGACACCTGAATTAGATAAAATCTTATTGGTATAGGTGAGTATATAGGGAGTCACAATTAATTGTTTTATAGTCTTAGAAGAAGTGAAACCAAAATTTTCTTGGCAACAATTTAAAGAGATAATGGAATGTTTCAGAGAAATAGAGGTGTAAAATCATTATGAGGAACTAGCAACTAACTGATAGCAAGGCACAGTACAATAATACATAGTATGTTTTGAATTTCTGGCATCACTTATTCCCCATCAACCAGAATATCAATATATGGGTTATTTCATTCATGGTTTGCGTGAGGAAATACAGATTTGGGTGCACATCCATAATCCAGAGACCCATTTACAAGTTATTTGGTTGGAAAGACATGTGGAGTTAGCTCTTGGAGAAGGGTCATGACCACATACTTATTCAGGGGGACGCACTAGACTAGAGGCAAATACTGATTGAGTCCTTCCAGGGGAATCTCTCCCCTATAATCAAGTCATATGCCACCACTGCTAAGGAGGGGAGGGGAGCCACTAGGAATACATGTTATAGAGGAACCATGAACACTTGGTAATGGAATTAAAGGGGTTTTCTAGTTAACTAGTAAAGAGTGGGAGGATCGAAGGAAGTAGAGATTGTGTTTTCATTGTGAAAAACCTTATAATCCTATGCATAAGTGCTCAGATCACAAAATGCGAGTTTTAATTTTGGGGGAAGAGGATGAAGAAGTAGTAGAAACTCCTAAACCAAATAAGGACACCAAACTAATAGAGGAGGAGGAGGAAATTCATGAGGATGAATGTAAGCTGGTTGAAATCCAGGGTTGGGGAATTTTGTGTAGCACCGGGGACTATCTAGAGGAGTCCACAAAGTACTTAACAATTGAAGGGAATATCATAGGGATACCTATTGTAATTATACATGATAGAATAGAATCCCAAATCTTTTTTAGTCCAAGATTTGTTAAAATTTTGAGGCTCCCCATTCTGGACTCATAGAGAATGCGATTGAAGTTGGGAGATGGGAATAAGATGGATACTAAAGGAATGTTTCAACACATCTGGTTGACAATGGGGGCTTATGGGTGTTCAATAGAATCACACATCTTGGATATAGAAGGGATGGAATTAATTATGGGTGTGTCATGGCTCAGTACCCTAGGAGATGTTTTCATCAATTGGAAGACTATGGTGATGAATTTTGTAGTAGGAAATCAGTTTTTCACCCTTTTAGGAGTTCATCAATCAAACTGGGCAGCAGTTTCACTGGAACAGTTGTCTCGAAGACAATTCTTCAAAGGGGTTTTCCATGAATTAGTTGTAGTTAAATGGGGTAGCGGGGAGAATCTCCTGACTTCACACCAAATTTAGGTCTTATATCATATTTTTATCCATTATCCTATTGTTGTTTATGAACCCTAGGGTTTTCCAGCACATAAACAATGAGAACATGCTATAAGTCTCATCCATGGACAAGGACCAGTCTCAGTAAGACCATATAGATATCCTTAGTTAAAAAAATTAAATAGAAACATAGGTTCAGGACATATTGTCTAGAGGAATAATCAGACCTAGTTCAATTGCATTTTCAAGCTCGATATTGTTGGTTAAAAATAAAGATGGTTTGTGGCGGCTTTGTGTCGACTAACGAACATTGAACAAGGTAATCGTACCTGACAAGTTTACAATTCTTGTGGTTGAAGAATTACTTGATGAATTATATGGAGCTACTCACTTCTCTAAACTTGATTTAAGAGCATTATTTCATCAGATTTGGATGTGGGAAAGTGATGTGAGAAAATTTTCCTTTCGTAATCATAGTGGCCACTATGAGTATTTAGTAATGACACTTGGTTTAATGAATTCCCCCTATACATTTCAAGCAACAATGAATGATTTATTTCATCCTATGATCCAATAGTATGTAATCATATTTTTTATGGAATACTAGTGTACAATAGGGATTGGCCGACCCACCTGAAACATGTTGCAATAGTCCTTGGAATTCAACAGGAGAATCATTTCTTCACCAATAAGAAGAATTGACATTTCAGGCAGCAGGAAATCAAATATTTGGGTTACATAATTTCAGATGTGGGAGTTTCCTTGGATCTTTGGAAGGTGTAGGTAATGTTAGATTGGCCAATCCCAACTTCCGTTAAGGGAGTCAGTGGATTTCTAGGCCTCAACGACTATTACCGCAAGTTCATTTGTGGATATGGAAAGGTAGCATGACCTCTTACTATTCCCACCCAAAAGGATGGATTCCAGTGGAAAAATGAGGCCCTCAATTATTTCCAACAACTCAAACAACTAATGACAGAAGCACCCATCCATACCCTACCTGATTTTTCTAAGCAATTTGAGCTGGAGTATGATGCTTCGGGGAGAGTTATAGGGGATATCCTTATGCAAGAACGATGAACAATTTCTCTTTTCAGTACTGATCTCTCAGATCATCACCTTTATAAATCAGTTTATGGAAGGAAGATTATATATTTATGCCTTTCCATTCAAAATTGGTGTCCTTACCTCTTAGGCCATCCATTTATAGTATACTCTGACCACCAAAGCCTCAAATTTTTGCTGCAATAGCATATTACTTAAGTTGATCAACAGTGTTGGATCGATAAACTAATGGGATACCAATTTGAAATCCATTATAATCTAGGTAAAGAGAAATCTATTACAGATGCCTTGTCTCACAAATATGACGACACATGCCGCTGCTACTAACTACAAAGTGGGACGGTTTGGGAAGAGGGGTGTGACCTGACTGAGGGGATTTATATGGACCCTTTCTTAGGACCAATTCTTCAAGCACTAATGTATAGACAATAGACTATTTTGTGTTTCTGTTTACACCAAGGTGTACTTCATTATCATAGTCGGTTAGTTATTCCAGCTAATTCCCCATGGATTCCCTTGTTATTAGCAGAATTTCATTCTTCTCCTCAAGGGCGGAATATAGGTTTCTATCAAACTTACTGAAAATTGGCCAACAATTTGTACTGGGTAGGTATGAAAGGATCATTTCAGAAATTTGTATAGTAGTGTGAATTATACCAATGGTATAAATATTCTACCCTTTCCCCTGCCAATTTACTTCAACCACTGGATATTATTACAACAATATGGTCTGATATCTCAATGCATTTTATCTCAGGGATACCAAAATCAAAAGTGTACGATGTCATTTTAGTGGTGGTTGATTGGCTATCAAAGTATGTTCACTATTTTCTTCTTAAGCATCCATACTTTTCATGATCGGTGATAGAACTTTTTCTCCGAGAAATAGTCTGTTTACATGGTGTCCCCACTTCTATAGTGAGTGATCGTGACCCACTTTTTCTCTGTAAATTTTGGACAAAATTATTCCATTTTTATAGCACTACTCTACCCCTAAGATCTTCCTACCACCCACAAATAGACAAAAAAACAGAGGTGGTTAACAGGTGTCTCGAAACATATTTGCATTGTTTTGCGGGGGATCAACCTATCTCTTGGTAATTTTGGATTACTTGGGATGAATGGAGATATAATACCACTTGACATATATACACCCAAACAACCCCTTTTAAAGTAGTCTATGGTCGCAAACCCCTAACCATTCATGGTTTTATTCCCTTTAATGTTCGAGTTCTGATCGCACCGCGATTCACTGTTTCATTTTCACTCGTACACCACTATGCTAAAATTGTTTTATATTGAAAATAATAAAAATAATAACAAATTGTATTCCATTTTTGAATCATTTTTTTTGTGTTTATAACTGCTGAAAAGGTCAATGTTACTTGTTTTGGTGATTCTGTTGTAGGAGGAGGTGATTTGGAGGCCTCAGAGATGATCCAAAAGGAATATTGTCCAAAACTGCATGGGTTCCATGAACACTTTTCCACTGTTTGGTAGTGTATGAAAACTCCTTTCATCCAAATGGGATGATATTTTGTGGTCTTGTCAAAAATTCAATTATCTAGAACTCTTATGAAGACAACCAAGCCCCGTTCGTCCATTAAAGGGACCAACCAAAGTGATCTGTCTATGACACCGAATTTCCACAGAGTCAAAGGTTGTGTGTTGTGTGTTGTCCATATCTAGAGTTATACGTGTAAAAATGGATCCAAAAATTCAATAGAGATAGAAAATAAATGGGGAATCAAATTTATAGTTTTTTCAAAAGCTATTGAAGACCTTATAGAGGCTGAAAAAATGCGACAAGTGGTTTTACACAATCTATGTTCCCAAAACCACTTCCCATTTTTGCTATAAAAGAGCACCATGGGTACCTCATTTGGGGAGTTTGAACTAGGAGCCAATATCTGCCATTTTGGAGTCCTAGAGGAGTCTCTTCATCATTCTAAAAGTTTTGGAGGCCCCTATCCTCATAGGGGGATCAAGGATGAAGAGGGAGTTCCACTCGAGCCTCTGCCTCCTCTTGATGGCGAGCTAAACAGTGGGCAATCATTTCCAAGGAGCTACATAAACTTGGGAGGGAGTTCCAGCACATGTTCTTCTACTAGTTTTGTATAATTTGTGTGATGAATATTTAAATTATTTTTTATCTTGACATGATTCTCCCCTGATTACATTTCATTTGATATAATTGAGTGGGATGCTTTTTTATTTCAACACTGATTGGGTTGAGATTTCAAGTGGGAATCTTGGTTTGTTCCGATAGGACAACACAATAATCCTATTTATCTCACACATACATAGGATTTAAGTATTCTTTGGTAGAAATCTTATTCTATGTTTGATAACCAAATCTTGGCAACACGAGTGTTGTGTCAAGGGGTGGTTCTTTAAGCATCATTTGAAGAGGCAAGAGGGGAGTCAAGATCTTGACAACCTTCAACCAAAGAATTAAACAAAATCATGTTAAATTTTCAGAACAATGAACTATCCAAGATGTGTAGTGAACTTGAAATGATCTTATTCTCTCATAATTATAAATACACCACCTTTATTTGTCAACTATTAAACTCTTTAATTAAGCCATTTTATTTTTAAAACAGTTTTCAAAACCACACCCCTCTTTCAGTAATTCTTATTAAAAATTCATACTCAAAACCTATCAATGCTCCTTGAGAGAAAACCTAGGGTCTTACCTAGACTATAAATTAATCTTAAAATTATAATCAATTTGATGTGTCATGACAACGCGGTCAAATTTCGGCACCGTTTTCGGGGAGAACTTTTTTTTAGTGCTTGTTTTATACAAGAGTTTTGTAAATTTTGTGAATATTTATCTATTTTATATTATACCTCTACCTGTCTTTTTGTATTCTAATCTATTTTTTGTGTAGGTTTTGTGCATTATGCATTCTAATCTGGGAGATTTACCTCCTTTCAAACCTGAACTGGAGAGGATCTTACGTCAGTGACCCCGAGACGCACAAGAGAACCCATCGAAGGAGGACACCCAAAACACCGACACTCTTCTTGATCCTTCTTCTTCTTCTTATTCTTCTGGAACCAATATAAAAACTGAAATAAACTTGCATAATATTTTTGAAAACAATCAAACACTAAAAAAACTAACCTCTCCTGACGTTGATATCCAACCCACCTATATTCAATTACAAGGCGTGGCACCCAATTTTGAACTAAAATATGGTTTAATTCATCTATTACCAAGAATCCATGGACTTCCTGGAGAGGATCCACACAAGCATTTAAAATAATTTCATACTGTGTGTTCTACATTAAAACTTGCAAATGTGGATGAAGAAAAAGTAAATATGAGAGCATTCCCATTTTCTTTAGAAGATACAATAAAAGATTGGTTATATTATGCTAATTCCCTAATAAGAGGTTGGGTGGACATGAAACACCTTTTTCTTGAAAAATATTTCCCAGCCTCTCGAATTGCAACAATAAGGAAAGAAATCTATGGGATAATACAATCTCAAGGGGAAACATTACATGAATATTGGGAACACTTTAAAAGGTTATGTTCAATTTTCCAACACCACCAAATAAGTGATCAACTTTTAATTCAATATTTTTATGAAGGATTAATCCCTATTGATCGAAATATGATCAATGCTACTACAAGTAGTGCACTAGTTGATAAGACCCCAATTGCTACAAGAACCCTGATTGAGAACATGGTGCAAAACACACAACAATTTGGTTCAAGGTCTAATGTACCAATTCGAGGTGTCCATGAGGTTAAAAGTACAGAATTTGAGAAGTTGGTGGACACAAAGTTCGAAGAGGTAAGTGACCTTCTTCGACAACTTGATCTTTACCAAGGGAAATCCCAATCTCCTCCTCCTATCCATTGTGGTATATATTCTTCTGACACCCATTACTCTGACCAATGTCCTCAATTGAGGGAAACATCTAAGAGTTGTGAGGAAATATTTCCAGGCCACCCCTATAACCAACCCTTTGGGCAAGAACCTTTCTATCCATCCAACCCTAGGTGTAAGGAGAACCAAGCCTATAGGCAAGGGGGGTATTCAAACCATCCTCAACAACAATGGAACCAACCAGGGCAGAGTAGTCATCCACCACCACCACCTAGAAATACTCAACCACCCCAAAGGCATTTCCAACAAACCCCTCAAAAACCTGAGCATAGCCTAGAAGATATGATGAAAAAAATGGCTACTAACAATATCCAATTCCAAAAAACCAATCAGGCATCCATACAAGACCTCAAAACCCAATTAGGACAACTATCTAATTGAGTGGGTGAAATTCAAAGTCATGGATCAGGTAAACTTCCCTCTCAACCAGTAGTTAACCCTAAGGATAAAGGAAATGTTAGTTCCATCAACCTTAGGAGTGGAAAACAACTAGAAAGTAAAATGAATCCTCCATTAGAGTCATCCCCTCCTGAGGAAACCTCCATCCCAACCATTAAAAATGTTCCAAATGTTGAAGAACCTTGTCCTGAGAGAAGACCTTCCACAGGAAAGAGTGTGTACATTGATGAGTCTCCTATCCCAACCATTCCTATTACATTTCCTCAAAGGGCCACCCAACCAAGAAAACAAAAGGATACTTAACTTGATAAGGAAATATTAAAAAATTTCAAGAAAGTGCAGGTTAACATCCCGTTGATTGATGTTGTGAAGTAAATTCCACGGTACGCCAAGTTTCTAAAGGAGATGTGTACACACTGAAGGCAACTTCAAGGTGATGAGAAAGTGATATTGGGGAGGAATGTTTTAGCATTGATTGATCCATCACTTCCCACCAAGTGAAATGATCCTGGAACATTCTCAATTATGTGCACCATAGGGGAGTATTCTTTTCCTAATGCTATGCTTGATTTAGGTGCTTCTATAAATGTGATTCCTCACTCTATTTACTCTATATTGCAGGTCGGGGAACTAAATCCCACTGGAATTATTGTTCAAATGGCTAACTGGATTACCACACACCCCTCTGGTGTGTTAGAGGATGTTCTTGTGAGGGTTTGAAATTTAATTTTTCCTGCTAACTTTTATGTGCTTAAAATGAAGGATGATATGATGAATGGACATGACCCGATTATATTGGGGAGACCCTTCTTGAAAACCACCAAAACCAAAATTAATATCCACAATGGTACATTATCTATGGAGTTTGGTGGTGACATTGTCCACTTCAATATCCTTGATTCCATGAAGCACCCCTCATAAGAACATTACTCTCTCTCTTTTAATTCTATAGATGTACTCCCTTCCCTAAAAAACTCTTTTTCATTCCCATGATCCCCTTTCTGAGTTTTCTTCATTGATGTAAATTCTAGGAAATAATTCATGCATTGATTTTTTTAGTGGTCTAGAAAAGTGTCATGCAAGTTCATTGATTGATGATTTCATGAACACTGAGGATCAAATGACCATTGGTGATACTACTAAGCTTGTAAAATCTCATTCCTCATCTGAGGATGATACCATTGAGAAGTTAGATGAGATTAGTGACCTCTCACTTTCACACACACTCCCATAAATCCAAAATCCACCAGAATTGGAACTGAAACAACTACCTCAAGATTTAAAATATTCATATCTTGGTAATGGAAACAAGTTTCCCACCATCATTTCTAGTTCACTACCTCCCGAGCATGAATTACGACTGCTATAACTTTTGAGGGAGTATAAACGATATTTGGGATAGAAACGTTCTGACATTCCTGGTATTAGCCCATCAATTTGTATAAATCATATTTTATTAAATTATGAGGCTAAACCAGTGAGACAGCCACATCTTCGACTGAACCCAAACCTCCTAGAAGTTTTGAAAAATGAGGTAAAAAAATTATTGGCTACTAGAATCATTTACCCCATCTCTGGCAGCCAATGGGTCAGTCCCATTCAAGTAGTTCCTAAAAAGACTGGCCTTACATTTATCAAATATGAAAACAATGAATTGGTTCCAACTCATGTGCATAATAGTTGGTGCATCTGAATAGACTATCACTGACTAAACCAACACACTAGGAAGGACTATTTCCCTTTTCCATTCATTGACCAAATGCAAGAGAGGCTAGCGGGTAAGTTCCACTAATGTTTCCTTGATGGGTATTATGGATACTTTCAGATCCATATTACCCTTATGGACTAGGAAAAGACTACCTTCACTTGTCCCTTTGGCACATTTGCATATAGGAGGATGCCATTTGATCTGTGCAATGATCCAGGTACTTTCCAGCGATGCATGGTTAGTATTTTTTCGGATTACCTGGAGAATTGCATGGAAGTTTTCATGGATAATTTCACTGTTTAGGGATCCTATTTTGATGAATGTTTAAGTATTATTGGTTTAGTCCTACGTTTTTGTATTGAAAATAATCTTGTATTAAATTATGATAAATGCCATTTCATGGTGCAAAAAGGTATATTTTTGGGGCATGTCATTTCTGGGTATGGTATCCAAGTAGATAAATTAAAATTGGATGTCATTTCTTCCCTACCATTCCCTAAAAATGTACAGGATTTGTGGTATTTCCTAGGTCATGCTGGATTTTATCGTCGTTTCATTAGTGACTTTAGTAATATTGCACTCCCCCTATCCCAGTTACTCCAAAAAGAAAAGGAATTTGTTTTTGATAATGAATGTGAGGAAGCTTTTAATAAGTTAAAATGGAGTCTCACATCACCCCCGATAATCCAACCACCTCGGTGGGATTTACCATTTGAGATCATGTGTGATGCCTCTAACTATGCAGTTGGGGAAGTCTTGTCACAAAGGGTTAACCAAGCACCACATGTCATAGCCTATGCCTCATGTACATTGGACCCTGCCCAAGAAAAATACACCACAACTAAAAAAGATTTTCTTTACATTGTGTTTGCCTTGGATAAATTCATGTTGTATCTTTTAGGGTCCAAAGTCATTATGTTCTCAGACCATGCTACCCTCTGGTATCTCCTTAAGAAACAGGAAGAAAAACCACATCTCATCTGCTGGATGCTCCTCCTTCAGGAATTTAATCTAGAAATTAGAGATAAAAAATGAGCAGAGAATGTGGTGGTTGACCATATCAGTAGGATACTCCAATCCTCATAAATCGACTCATCCCCCTGTATTACCATTAATGACATGTTTCCTGATGAGAAATTGTACCGAGTGAAATATATTATTCCTTGGTATGCTAAAATTGTAAATTATTTGGTAGCATCTTTCATTCCTACTGATTTCAATAAAAACCGAGTCATTCGTTGAAAACATGAATCTTGTTGGTACATTTGGGATGACCCCTACCTCTGGCGCACATGTAGTGATCAAGTCCTTAGGCGTTGTATTCCTGATAACGAGTTGCAGTCTGTCCTTAGATTTTGTCACACTCTTGCTTGTGGGGGAAACTTTGGTCCCCAACGGACTGCTCACAAGGTCATTGATTCTGGTCTCTTTTGGCCAAGGATGCCCATGATTTTTTCAAATCTTTCCCTAGTTATCAAATAATGGGGAATTTATCTAAAAGAAATGAAATTCCACAAAAACCGTTTCTCTTTTATGACATTTTTGATGTTTGGGGAATTGATTTTATGGGTCCCTTTCCCAATTCCTTTGGAAACTTTAAAATTATTCTGGCAGTCAATTATGTGTCAAAAATGGTATAGGCTTGATCCACAAGGACAAATGATTCTAAAAAAGTTGTGGATTTTTTGAGAAATTAGATCTTTTGTAGGTTTGGATTACCTAGGTTCATCATTAGTGATAGGGTTCTCATTTATGCAACTGAACAATGCAATCACTTTTATGTCGGTATGGGTTTGGTCATAAAGTGTCTATTTCATATCACCCACAGACCAATGGTCAAGAAAAAGGTGTCAAATAGAAAGGTAAAACATATTCTTGAAAAAACGGTTCAACCCAATAGAAAATATTGGAGTCTTCGACTTGATGATTCATTATGGGCCTACCGTACTGCTTTCAAAACTCCCATTGTAATGTCACCCTATTGTCTTGTGTTTGGAAAGACTTGTCACCTACCTGTTGAGATTGAGCACCGAGCCTACTAGGCCATCAAACAATGTAATTCTAATTTTTCTGGTGCAGGTTCTCAAAGGAAGTTTCAGATTCATGAGTTGGAAGAAATGAGAAGAGATGCATATGAAAACTCTAGGATTTATAAGGAGAGAACCAAGGCTTCCCATGACTGTATTATACTTCATCATTAGTTCCACATTGGGCAGAAGGTCCTCCTTTATAATTCAAGGATTAAGTTGCATCCAGGTAAGCTTTGTTCCCTCTAGTTTGGCCCATACACTGTTATTAATGTATCTCTATTTGGTGTTGTTCAGGTTCAAAATGAAGAAACCAAGCAAACCTTCACTGTCAATTGGTAGCGACTTAATCACTTCCAAAAATCCATTCCAGAGTTCTAGATGGAGGAAATCCATGTTCAATAAGCAACATAATAGTGAAACACACCCAGTTTTATCCTTCCTTCTCACACTCTCAATTATTACAGTGAGGACACTGCACATTCTAGGTGTGGGGGGATGGGTACATTCCTAGGTTAGTTAAGAATTTTCATCATTTTTTATTTATTATCCTTTTCGCCTTCTTTATGGTATTTTCACTTTTCCCCATATTTCTTGGTTCATTAGGATTTCCATTGTCTTTCTCCTTTCTTCTCTTTTTTTCCTTCTTTATGGTATTTTCATTTTCCCCATTAAAAATTTCAAAGTTCCATGATTCAGTGACCAAAAAGGGGGGAAATTAAAAATAACATAACAAAGGTGAAAAATAATATCTGTATGAATTTAACATTAGGGAGTTATTTTTAGTGAATTGGTTTTCTTTCAATGATATAAATGGTTGTATCACTGTGAAACATTTGATATGATTGATTCTCCTTGTGAGAGTAGTTTTTGGGAAAACTATGTCACTAATATCTCCACACATTTTTGCACCAAACCATAAATTGTGAATATTTATTACTTAATATAAGGTAAATATATGTTAGGTTAATATTTTTCAGCTTTAAATGATATTTCCATATGTTCGTTCCTTATCCGATCTGTTTCATTACTGTACCAGATTGACCTATGCATGTGTACCTAATGTATGACTGTTGTACACCCTAAAAAAATGGTTTGTGTCTTGGGAAAGTCAAAAACCACTCCTCATAAACCTTTGATCTTGTTATAACTATTTTAATTAGTGTCGTGAGGAGATAAAACAGGGTTTGAAAGATGAGTGTGAGATTTGTTCCAAATGCAACTTCTAAAAAAATAAACAATGGGAGTGATGAAATATGCAACATATGGGGATATATAGATTGGGAGCTTATGGTTTGAATTCTGGGAATGCTTAAGTGAGTGGGTCTTGAAATATGATTGCAAAGGATGTAGGATAGGTTCGGTGAAAAAAATCATTTAAAGTTGAATAATATTAAAATAAACTATATTTATTGGATAGAAAGTGGAAAGAATAGCATGAAATGGTTTTTACACACACACATGGAGAGCTAGTGTAATGGTTGAATTTTGAATTCCTTGCTCATGTTGGTGTCATGACTCTCTTTTAATTTCATTGTGATATGATTTATGAGACATCTTTTTCCTATTTTCACTAGGAAGAACTCCTTGGTGTGGTTTGTGCATTGATCACATTACTTTAATGAATTAAAATTTCCTCAAATATTAAATATTAATGATGTTGGGAATATATACATGCATCATTTTTTTGATATGTGACTTTTCCTAGGAGTGAAAATGTTTAGGTGTGGGGGTGTGATCGCACCGTGATTCACTGTTTCATTTTCACCCTTACACCACTATGCTAAACTTGTTTTATATTGAAAATCATAAAAATAATAAAAAACGGAATTACATGTTTGAATCATTTATTTTGTGTTTATCACTTTTGAAAAGGTCAATGTTACTAGTTTTTGTGATTCAATTGTAGGAGGAGGTGATTTGGAGGCCCCAGAGATGATCCAGAAGGAAAATGGGTCAAAACTGCATGGCTTTCATGAACACTTGTCAATTGTTTGGTAGAGTATGAAATCAACAGAAATCCAAATAGGCTGAGAGTTTTTTTTTCTGGTCAAAAATTCAATTATCTAGAACTCTTATGAAGATAACCAAGCCTCGTTCGGCCATTAAGGGGCCCAAACGAAGTGATCTGTCCAGGCTACCGAATTTGCACGGAGTCAAAAGTTGTGTACTGTGTGCTGTTTATATCTTGATTTTTACGTGTCCAAAGGGAGCCAAACTTTCTGTGGAGATATCCAAGACATGGTTCAACAACTTTATAGTTTTTTCAAAAGCAATTGAAGACTTTATAGAGGCCGAAAACAATGGGACAAGTGGTTTTACACAATATGTGTGCCCAAAACCACTTCCCATTTTTACTATAAAAGAGCACCATGGGTAACTCATTTGGGGAGTTCGAACCAGGATCCAAGCTCTGCCATTTTGGAGTCCTAGAGGAGTCTCTTCATCATCCTAAAAGTTCTGGAGGCCCCTATCCTCATAGGGGGATCAAGGATGAAGTGGGATTTCCACCCGAGCCTCTACCTCCTCTCGATGGCGAGCTAAATGGTGGATGATCATTTCGAGGGAGCTACATAAACTTGGGAGGGAGTTCCAGCAGATGTTCTTCTATTGGTTTTGTATAATTTGTTTGCTGAATATTTCACTTATTTTTTATCTTGACATGTTTCTCCCCTGATTACATTTCATTTGATATAATTGAGTGGGACACTTTTTATTTCAACACCGATTGGGTTGAGATTTCAAGTGGGAATCTTGGGTTGTTCCGATTGGGCAACACAATAATCCTATTTATCTCACACATACATAGGATTTAAGTATTCTTTTGTAGACCTTTTATTCTATGTTTGATAACCCAATCTTGGAAACATGATTGTTATGTCAAGGGGTGGTTCTTTAAGCATCATTTGAAGAGGAAAGAGGGGAGTCAAGATCTTGACAAACTTCAACCAAATAATTAAACAAAACCATGTTAAATTTTCGGAACAATGAACTATCCAAGATGTGTAGTGAACTTGAAATGATCTTATTCTCTAATAATTATAAATACACCACCTTTATTTTTCAACTATTAAACTCTTTAATTAATCCATTTTATTTTTAAAATAGTTTTCAAAACCACCCCCTCTTTTAGTAATTCTTATTAAAAATACATACTCAAAACCTATCAACGCTCCTTGAGAGATGACCTAGGGTCTTCCCTATACTATAAATCAATCTTAAAATCATAATCAATTTGATGTTTCAGGACAATGTGGTCAAGTTCCAGCAGTGGATATGGATTTGGGGGACCATGGAGAAGCTCTTCAATAGATTCAACACCACTTAGCTCGTTCTCAGGATTATATTAAACAGGAAACATATAATCACTATCGACATGTAGTTTTTTAGGTGGGAGAATGAGTTTTCCTCAAACTATGACCACATGAACAACACTCTGTTTTCCACTACATTCACCATAAATTGAAATCCATTTTCTATGGCCCTTTTACCATTGTTCATTAAGTTGGTCTGGTGTCATATTTTTTGTATTTTATAGCTGCTTCTTGGGTACACATAGTATTTCATGTTTCGTAGTTAAAGAAAGCCGTTGGTACACATCCTATATGGTCATCTCTCCCGTCGGAGATGTAACTTGATTCTACTCCAATCCCCAATCCTCTGGATGTTCTCCCTCACCGATTACATTACACAGATGGCATAGCCCATCTGCAATTTTTAATCCAATGGAATGGTTGATCGATGGACGATGCAATATGGGAAGATGAATTCACACTTCGAAACAAATTTCCCTCCTTTAGTCTTGAGGGAAAGACTGGTTCTCAAGGGGGTGAAAGTGTTAGAGCTAGAGGGGACCTTGCCACCTGGCTGGTTTATTCTAGAAGAAGGGGGACATCTGGAAATGGGGAGGAAGTTAAGGAGTCACGTGGCATTGGAAAGGGGGAGTCTATTTGGGATTCACGTGGTGGATAACTGCTTGGGTACAAAGCCAGCTTAGAGGATCAGGAGGGAATAAAGTGGGTCTTGGGGGGACTATAGGGGTATCAGAAGTCTGTTATTAAGTAGCTCCCTGGAGCATGGGCGGTAGAGAAGTAGGGGCCTACTGAAGCGTTCTTAGTTTCCATTATTTCTCCCTGTTTTGTGGCTTAGATTCTGTAAATAGTTATACTAATACTACTTCATTGAATATACATTATTCTACTACTAGCTTGGGTGATGGAATTCCATCATAAATTTTTTCAAACTCTAGTAACTAGACAACCACATATATCACTAACTTGAATTAATGATAAACACCTCAGAAAAGTGGTCCCACCCCTAGATATAGAGGGTCCCGCCCAATCAATAGGTTGCACCAAATTCCTACATTTGTGGTCGTCCATCCATTGCACTATGCAACTACTAACACCCTATAGGTTTCCTCGATCTAACTACCTATCACCGACACAACAACAATGTTCCCAAAACCTAACTCTTTTCCCCCAAAGTCCATACAATGAAGTGATTCAAATGCTCATTGTCCCCTTCCAGTAATAGCAACGCCTATTGAAATTCTATTGGATTTGACCAACACACTGAGCCACAATAAAAAATTCACAAAATTTGGACAACCTCATGGTCATCCACTCAAGAGCTACTGCTACTGAACTGACAAGGCCAAAGGGTTTCTTGAAGTTCCTCCTTCCAAAAAAATTAATTCATCATGGGAAGAGTCTTCACAATCCTAAAAAATACTTCTTTCTTTTACCTACCAATCACCATATAAAGACCTAAGTATCTTTGATGCTTTTTATTCTATTTGACCCCACTCAACAAATAAAGTTCCTCCCTCACTACATCGACACCTCTACTAAATGACATTTCAGACTTCTAAAAATTAAACTTTTGTCCCAGGGCTATCTCATGCTTATTAATGATTTCAATGATAGCTTGGAATTCCTGAGGTGTCGCTTAAGTAAATAAAAAACTATCATTCACAAAGAAGAGATCATTAATTTTCCTTTGACGGTGGACTTTAGAAACATGGATCATCCCTTTTAACCAGCACTGGTTATGCACTTGGAGAAAACATTATCCACAAGAATAAATAGGTACAGGGAGAGTGGGCCACCTTGGTGAAGCTCTCCAGAAGAAAGAAATATCTTAGATAACTATTAGGAATGTGGTGGTGTGGGCCATCAGTGATAGAAATGTGTGGGGATGGTGGTAATTCCTATGTGTGGGCATGGGTATTAGATGCTAGGGGGAAGTATTGTCCTTTTCCTTTTATTCGTCCCCCATCTTCCTCTTCTTCCTCTTATTTTACGTCGTTTTATCCTCCTCCTCCTTCCACTATAATTCTCTAGAAGTTTTTGTGTTTATGCTACTATCAATACAACAATACAACTTGTTTATTTTCCTTCTATCTCACTTTCACATACGATCCTAAAAATTTGGTGACTTCGTTGGGGAATGCATACACTACAAAGATGATCGAAGCTAAATAATCATTGAGAAGATAACGTGACATGAGGACGATCATTGTGTGGTTGATGGGAACACTTCCATGCCTGGATGTAGGAAATAATGGAGAATAGGATCACCATCACTAAATTTAAATTGGAAAGTCTACTTTAGAGGTTTGAGGAGCGGTAACAGATAGGTGATCTGTTGATGTTGACCATACAAGGTGGTTTAGATAAGTTGGCTAGAGGAAAAATTGATTATTAATGATTCCTTCATGATCAGGTGCAAAACTATGAGGAAAGAGTCACTATCCATATGTGAGATATGGAGGAAAAGATAAAATGAATGGTCTTGAGCTAAAAGTGAAATAAAAAATCAGTTTCTGGAAAGCAGAGTAAGAAAACCCTAGTGTTTTTGAGTGGAAGTGGAAACATGAATGTGGAGGTCGACAATGGTCAATGTGGAAGCCTACTATTAGATGATTTCACCCTTGTAGATGGATTTAATAGTGTGTTGAGGAGAGTTGATCTTCCCTTGTTTTCAAGGGAGTATAATTTTCGTTGGATCACTAAAGCAGATACTTCTTGATCAATCGTACGTCAAAAGATATGAAGTAACATTTAGCGCAGATTTTCATGGGGAATAAATCTATGTTCTGGTTCCTAACATGGAAGAGTGATAATCCTGGTTCAAATTAAGAGCATCTGAGGCTAGCACTTATGGAGATATATGAGGATGATAATGAGAAAAACTTGTTCCTAGATTGCGTTCGAAACCACTTACTATGGAATTAGCGAGTCCATGGGTTCTACCATTTGCATGGGAATGACAGGGAACGGAGAAAAATGTCTCACCATCATCTCTCCGCATTAAGAAAAATCACCTCACCATTGGTTCAAGCTACAAGGTATATAGATAATGGAAGGAATACCTAGCTTCGGATACTCGATTTATGAGAATACAAGCAAGGCATGGGATGGGAGTGATGCTTACAACACAAGTAGAGGAAGTACGACATGTCGGTCTTGTAATGATGTTGAACACACATTGGAGTTTGGTGAGGAGGAAATGCCACAAAATCCTACTCGAGCAACACAATATCTTCTTGAACAGGCCATGCAAACATTGGGTGACCAGCCATTGGTTACCGAGATGGTGGAGAAAGTCTACAGTAGGGGTGCCAATGCACCCAGGTTACCTAGGTTTAATTAGTTTGGTGTTTCATGAGATTTTGATGAACGTAGCGAGGACATAGAGGATCAAGAACCACTACATCATGAGAAGCTTCATTGTGTTCCAAATACTATAGATTTTAGGGGAATAAAGGCTTTTGTAGTGAGATACTCCTATGTAGTATAATGTAAGGAACCATAATAGAGTAGTTCAACAAGTTCCTAAAATTTTTAACTATCCAATGTTGAGGGCTACAAGGGAAGTGGTCCCCTGTGCTGGCTATTAGGTGAATAAAAAAACTGAAGGACGAGAGGATAAATCAATGGAGCATGCACCTTGAATAGAAATAAAAATACTTTTTATTATTTTAGTTGGACCAAATAATATTACAAATATATAATTCTAAATTATTAAAGTATAACCTTTAAATGAATTCATCATCACATCAGATGGAAATACAAATAATAACATTGCAGTCTATAAAAGTGAGAAATTGACACCAAAATAGTGATAAAAGGGGTGTAATATACCCCATGGTCCTTCTTATTTATAAAGGGGGAAAATATCAATTTCTTAACATGGTTTTTCCTGATATTGAAAAAATATGATCCAAACCCCTAAATCCCTCGATGGAAATCGGAGAAGAAGAACATGGGCGTACCTTATAATGGTATTTTTCAACACAATCAGACACTAAAAATCATTGAGGGGTAAACGAAGAAGAAGCTAGAGTTGAAGTAGCCATATGTGAAGCAGGCAGAGGCAGAGAGGAGAGGCGAACCAACTACAGGTGGAGCAGGGAGAGGGAGAGGGGGTCTAAGGCATAGAAGTTAGAGGTGAAGAATCTATAGGGGGAGCATGCGGAGGTAGAGACGGGAGGTGAAGAAGACTTTGAGAAGAGGGATAGGGTGTTAGAGGTGGAGAAGTCGGAGGTGAAGTATCCATAGGCAAAGCAGGAAGAGTAGGTGGAGGGAGAGAAAGCATAGGTAGAAAGGGTAGTCGAGGATGGAGAGGGGGTAGAAGAGGGTGGAGGAAACCCTAACAGAGAGGATGGAACCATGATATTAGCTAATTGTTTTCAAGGAAATTAGTAGCAGACTTTTTTTTGAGGGAGTGGAAAGCACGAGGGGGTGACACTATACCGGAGGAAACCAGATTTAGTATATAAATAGATAAATTGATAATAATAATAAAAAAAATAAAAACAACAACAATAATAACAATAACAATAATAATAATTTTAATATTAAAAAAAAAATAGTCATAATCATTTCATTTTTTAATAATGACAATGATAAAAATTATTTTAATAGTAATAGCATTATTATCCATAACAATAATAATATTATTATTACAGTCAAAACAATCACTACACTTTATCTTAATTTTTTTATTATCTCATTTTACTTTATTTACTTAATTTATTTGAATACTAAGAAACCGCACAGTTTGTGCACTGATCAAGCCACCATACGTGAACCATGCGGCAGCTTCTGCCCATTCTAGAAGCGGTCGCACGGGTACAGGTTTACTGCATGATTTTTGCTAACCGTGTGGTACCCAGGCACCGACCTAGAACCCAAAAAAAGATTCCCAAATTTTAAACCTACCACACCTGGTTCTCGAGAAAAATAATCAAGAACCCGACCCTAGCCAAAACCAAGCCAAAATTAAAACTTGGGTGTGACAATAAGGGTTTATCATAAAAAATATATACCTTACCAAAATTTTCAGATCCTTCTCTGAAGTGGAATAGAAAATACCCCCAGGTCAAAAATTCAAGACTCCATGGGGTTATCCACGCTCAGCAACAACACATCATTTTTTCCTTTAGTAGTTTTGTTTTTTGTATTGGTTCCAGGTGTATTTTGTTTTTCTCTCTAATCCTTATTGATGGGTCCTTTATTCCAAAAAATACATCAAGTTGAACTAATCCCATTTTTCTTAGCTCATCTCTTTACTGTTTATTTTGACCATCCTTCAAGATTATCTCACTACACATATCTGACTCTTACTTCCACATTTAGATAAGAAACATATAATCTTATTGATTCTCTTCTATAGATATACTCACTGAGGATGAGATCTTATGCATCTTTCAGAACCAAATTTGTATTCCCTAAAGAACTACTCATGGATGTTACAATAGTTTCACAACCTTCAGGTAATGAAGACAATAAAACTAGAGAACATATCTCATCATCTAGTGTAATTATCATTTACAAAAAATGACTTTTGATGATGTCAAATTCCTTGATATGATCAGAAATAGTCTTCCCTTTTTTCATCTTTAGATTGAATAATCCATGCATTAGGTATTCATTGTTTGATACAAAAGGATTCTCATACATATTCATGAAATCTTTCATCAACCCAACCATCATCTTCTCATCTCTAATGTTTAATGCCTAGTTTTTGAACAATATAAGATGCAAAACTTCAAGAACTTATTGATCCATTATCTCCCATTGCATCTTCTCCATCCCCATTGGTTTATCACCTAGAATCACAAAGTGTAACTTTTTATAATAAATATAGTCTTTGATATGAATCCTCTAGTTACTTATTTCAGTCCCATTTAAATGATCTATATTCACCTTGACTTCTTTTATAACCATCATTCAATTCGAGAAAACCAAACTTGATCTTCTAAACTTAGGCTATGATACCAATTGTTTCAAAAAAACACTAAGATCCCTGATAAAAAATGATTCCCAAAAGAAGAGTAAAAGGGATAAAAAAATGAAATAACAAGATGAATATGAAGAACACATATATTTACATGGTTCAATAAATAATCCAAACATCCATTGATAGGTAGAAATTTCACTATTTTTAAGAGAATAATTATAGAGAAAATATTAGAGTTTCATACACACAAAAAACATGTACTGAATGCGCTCATAAAGTAATGTGGTGTTATAGTAACTTATGTTTCTATAGTGACACCAACTAAATAATAATTACATTATGTTATAGTAATCAATGGCATGAAGCCCATGTAGATACAGTGATTTGTTGGTGTTTCTAGTCACATGTTGCTACAATACAATATCAATGTCCACACTGTTACAATGCTCTATCGGTGTCACTGGTCAGTAGCTGCAATAGTTGTGGTCAGGTGTATAGTCTAGGACAAAAGCAGTTAGTCCCACTTTATCCAAAAGGATTGAGCTACACCTTTCCAACAAAAAGAATCTGTCTAAAGTGGAACAACTGTGAACTTCCAGACATGGACACAATTATCACTTCAAATTGTAAATTTTCAACTTCTTTAATTTAGCTTAATTATTCTTCAAAATAATTCTATATCATATTTTTACATTATAAAACTTCATCTAAGCAGTGTAAAAAATTATTTCAATAATCATATACAATAGCACACTAGAATGGACTTCTTCTAACTAACTCATGGGTCTTCAAACTCATGAATCATCTATACTTTTAACACTTATCATAATAGTTTTTCAAGATATTTACTATAACTAGCACTTAAACTATTACAAAACTATTATAGTTAGTATTGTAACTCCTCCTTTAAGACTTTTCATGTTCATTTATGAGGATCGGTACATCCAATCATCTGATTTGTAGGATACTCACATAACAGACAGCTTATCCAAAATCCTTTAACAACATGTGATAATCTCTTTATATTTCTAATGGAAGCACTAACTTTACAGTACCCAAAAATCATGGATAACATATATTTCATGCATTTGGTGTATACTACAATCCATCACCCATACTTGACTTCCACTTTGTATACTAAAAACAATTACAATCACACAATCCATAAGGGCACTTTATATTTATAAACTTAAATCCATAAGCACATTTCTCTATTATGAAAAGGATTGATGATTAGTAAGAGAGCTTGAGTTTTGAGCTGGAAAGGTTAATGTTGTCTTTTCCCCTTTTCTGTTATGTTAAGCTCTTTTTCGGTGGAATTTCTATTTGAGAGGTCTCTTGTATGGTTAATTTTTTTTTGGGAATTTCCCCTCTTAAGGTAGTTTTAGAATTGTAGTGGGATTCTTGCATCGAGGGTGGTGAGTTTATAGTAGATGTTTTTCCTTGGGTGTAGTAAACCCTAAGAGTTAAATGTTGATTATTTGAGTGGTCTAAAACTCATTGGGTTTAGGGAATAGTTTCTTTAGATAGCATCTGTGACATATGTCATGTCACTGTGGAGTTATTTTATACTATTTTACATTATTGAGGTCTATTTTTTAAAATATTCAGTGCTTCCCAGGGAATAATGCACTTCATTTTTTGGGAAGATCCACAAAGTTTGTGCATGTTTTGATAAACCATGTGACCAAATCATGAGACCTATCCATAATCAATTAAAAAGTAATTTTACCTAATTTCCCTCTTCAAATTTAACTCACCCACACCCCTCTCTTTTACTCATACACTTGGACACCCCATTTAAAGTTATTATGAGTGTTCCTTCCCCCTCTCTATGGATTATTTTCTCTTATCCTTTGATTTTAGGTAATTTCCAAGGTATTACTCCTAACTTTCTCTCCTATTGTCCCCACCTCTCTTTCATTTACCATTTCCCCTAGGTTTTCCTCATCCCTATAACCCTATATCATTTTGAAAGTGATATTGGGAGTTTGGGTTGGTTCTAACCTAGGGATTTTCTTGTCTAGGACCTGTAGAGGGTGATTCTTGACTTGATTGAGTGTTATCTATCTAAGGTGATGTGTTTTGACACGATTCTGGATTTTTGAGGTGGGTGTTTCTTTTCTCTTTGTTTGGAAATTCATAGGATGTTTTTTCCTTGAAAATTCATTTTTAATTAATGTATGCCTATGTATACTATTTAGAATGGATTTAGAAATACAATTGAGTGAATTCCATACTTGGTATAAAGGTTTTTCTATGGATTTTAATTTAATTCCTTTGAATTTAATATTTAAGCATGTCAAGTGTTTGATCAAATTCCTATGAATCTTTTTAATTGAGTATTTATGAAAAATGAAGGGATTTTTCCATATTTTGGTTTTTAAATGAAGAAACCAAGTTTTAAAGAAATGTTTGAAATATAAAAATGGTGTTTTTCTAAATTATTTCAAACTATTTAAATTATTAAATTTCAAAATTATTTCAAAGTATTGAAATTATTAAATTTCAAAATTAAAGGAAAATGACTCAGCACCTTCAATTATCATTTTTAAGGCCCGTTTGGAGTATTAAAGTGGGTTCATAACTCATGAGACCCTTATTAATTTCTCCTTGTATTTTTTTTCCTATTATAGATTTTTATCATTTTTATGGATGTGTGATATAAAATCAATTATTTTCTGTGAGGGTGAAATCTATTTTCAATTTTCACACCAACTTTCTTAGGTTTCCCTCATTGAATGGGTTGACTCCCCCTAAAACTTTGTTTTCGGTTTCTCTTCATATTATTGAAGTGTTTTTGATTGAACCAACACATATTTTATGTATGTAAAAATCCACCACAATACCAGTAGTAACCATAGAGTGAATATTTTTATCTATAAAATCCATACTTCCTGGAGTTGTAAACTTGTTTTTTTGTCATCTTTCTTACTTTCCACTCTGGAACTTTGTTGTGCCCAAATTTTTTGTCATATTTCAAATTTTTATTCTGCAATTTGGACTTATTCTCATCTTCAATAGAATTTATAGCAGTAGAAACATCTTATTTTAACTTTGAAATTCTAGAAACTTCCCATTTTCAACTTTGTTGTTTTTGGATACATATATGGATTTCTCAACATTCTTAACATTATGAACATCTTCATTCATCTAATCATGATTTGAAGATAACCTTTGTTTATATTTCTTAGGTTCACACTTCTCATAATTTTCAGTAGATTCTATAACTTTGTTTTGGAAATTAATAACTCCTTTATCAGTTTTAACTCTCTATTGAATAAGTTCTAAGTCTTCCTCATTCACTTTTATCTTCACTTCAAGCTGAATATTGAGGTTCCTCCCTTTTCAGGATATTTCTTAAAATGATCAATTTATTTGAGAAACTTGGATTTTTCTTCAAGAAAATATTATCGATTATCTACTATAGAAATTTCCTTTTTCAATTTCTTGATATCTCTTTCACATTTTATAATCTTTATAATACATTATTTTAGTTATCTTTTTAGAGAAAATTCCAACTAAGTATCTTCTTATTTAGAGCTACCACTTTCATCATCGGTGAACTTTTCATCATTAACTTTTTCAATATAAGTATTTTAAATAGCTTTATCACTTGAGTTTTCATTTTCAACTTCATTGTTATCAACTTCATCATATTTAGATAAAAAAGCTTCTCCTTTTGGATTTAGATAACTTTTTATCATTTTACTTAAAATAGGATTTAGATTTTTCAACATTTTTCTTAGAGGATCTTCTTGAACTTTTTTCATCTTCATCACTTTATTAATCTTCCTTTATTCAAGGAAAATTTGTAGCAAAATTCCCAATAGCTCCAAAATCAAATAATTTAAGTGGAAACCTCCATTTGTACTTTTCTGTGTCTCTTTTCACATATTTAGAAAACGGGGACATAAATTAATCAAAATTGTTACTAGGCTTGTCTTCAGTGTTAGATTCACTATCTTCTCTACCTTTTAGAACTTTCATAGATTTTACTTGCCTAAAAACATTGAAGTAAATTTCTCAATCATTTTTTTCTTTCCATAACTCTCTCTCATCTCATTCAATATGTGATGACAATACTATGTAAGTCATCTAGAGATAGAGTTTCACGATCACTATCTTCTAATGATGAAATTTTGGCATCAAACTTATAAGGATGGATTCATAAGATCTTTTCAAAAATAGATGAATCATCCATCTTGTCACTAAAATATATTATAGTGATTACAATATCATTAACCTTTGTAATGAAGTCACCAACAGATTCATAATCACCCATTTTAATATCTTCATACTTCAACCTCCAGATTTGTAATTTTGCTTTCTTAATTTTTGTATTTAATTCATAGATGTTCTTAAACTTTTCCCAGATACATTTATCCATTCCAAATCCTTTAACTTTAATAAACTCACTTTCAGAGAGTGAGAAAAATATATATTTTTGGCTCACCCATCATTCTCCAAATTTTTCTTATCAGCAACTATTAGAGGAACATTCTTCACATGAGAAGGCAAACCATTGGTCACAACTTCAAGAACATAATAACCAAGATTTATAAGACATGGTAACATTATATATTTATAAATATGATAGTTATTTTCATAAAAAATTATAATCTCCTTACTGTTCATAGAATTATAAACATCCATATCAACTTCTCTTTTCTTCTACCTTTAGAAAAATGTCAACGAAAAGAGGCTCCTCTGGTACCAATTGAAAATCACAAAAATGACCTATCTGATCAATGAGAGGGGTGAATAAGTGATCTATTTTTATTTTATGTTTTCTTTCTTATGAAACATTATTCATCTCCTATTAAAGAGTTATAACTTTGTTGAAAAACAAACTCAAAAGTACAACCACACGAACACAAGAATTTACAAGGTTCACTGCTCAACAAGAGTATATTGTGATTGAACTTCCATTTAGATAATCATGGTACATGCACATCATATGAGGATTGTTACTTGACCTAGACATGACTTTTAGTTAATATGGAAAGATTTGAAGAGGAAACATGATATCTAGATTTAAAAAAACAACATTTTAAGTGCCGAAGCTTTTAAAATAAATTATCTATCCCTATTAGGGATTCGTTCTAGAAATGAAAAGTTGAATGATAATCTAGAATAATACACCTCTTGAGGCCAAGGGGAGTGTAACAACCCGATATTTTATAATAAGTATTCTTTTTAATTTATTTGATGTCATGTGTTTTATGCTACAACCAGATTATCTTGTACTATACGCAACACCGTATTAGCTTGCAGTATACGCAACACTATTCTTAGATTGTGTTACACACAATTTCAAGTTCGTTTGATAATAGTCATTCTATGCAACATTGAGTGTATATATATATATATTCAATGTATAAATGAAATATGGTTGGATTCTGTTATATGAAACAACAAAGGAGTCTTGCACAACACGCAACCCTAACTTGGCTTTCATTACACGCAATCGCGACCTTCCTCGATAGCATGTGTTGTACGCAATACCGGGTTTTACTAAACAACGGTATATTATTATAATATTATTATGAACAAGCCGTTATGAATAGTAATAACTAAATTTTAAATTTTATAACATTATTATTCATCTTACACATTTTCTAGAACATGGTATAAGAACAAAATAAATTTTTCGGGTAAAATAAGTATTTTTCAAAAAATGCAGTTTTTCCACCTTTTGATGGCGCACCCACTTTAAATATAGTTGTTGAAATGTTTATAAGTTCAATTTGAAAAAATAAAATTCTTCTTTTGAATCAGGATATAAAAATTTACATTGGATAAAGTTTTGATATTTTTCTGATAACTTTCATATTTTAATGAATAGTAAAAACACGCTATATTTTAATTAAAAACAACTTTTTTCATCGTAATAATTTATGTGGTTAAATTATAATATTTAATGGTTTTAAAGTATATATAGAATATATTTTTACCATTTAATATAATGTATGTCATTAGCATTGATTTTACCTTGAATTTGTAGGTTAAATCAATTCAATCTTTTGCAATGTTTTAAACAAAAAACAGTTTTCTTTCGACAATTGGATTAATTTTAATTTAATTTCTGAAACTTTTGTGTATTTAATTTGGAAAAATGGATTCCATATTTGGAATCAGTGGGTCCAAATTATGTTAATAAGCTACTTTTTATTTTTGGGCTTTATGAATAGTAACTACGGTAAATTTTATTTACCATAGTTAAAGGTAAATAGGGTAATTAAGGGTAAATATAAGATTATAAAATTTACCTAACACCTGCCAAAATCCTATTGGATGACTAAAAGTAGACCCCTATCACCTAAGGGTTGGATTAGAATCATTTAATGGACTTTTTTCCATGAAAATAATTTAATTATTATTAAAACCAAAGAAAGTGACAACATGTCATTCTCTTAAATCTTATAAGTATATTAATTTTAATTTAGTGATAAAATTCATGAAACTTCGAAAATAAATAGTCTCCAGAAATCTAATAAAATTATATACATCATATGAATTTGTTTATAATTTTTAGGGATTAAATAATTATCATTAATTTGGACACAATAGTGATGCGGAAATTGTTTATCTAGTGAAAAATCAAGAATATAGTTTTTATTAAACTAATAGTGACCATAAAAGGCCCAAAACCATGACCAAAACTTATTGGACGTGTAAATTTAAACCATAATCATCCATTGGTCAAATATTTGACCATTTTAAGTCTTATAAAAGCGATTATGACACTTATATTATTTTATTTTAAATGATGCCAAAGTTGTCACCTTCATAATTTAATAAATATAACAATTTAAATATTGTGATTTTAAGATGATAAATTCGAGTAAAAGTATTATTGTAAAAGGTAATAGATTTATATTAATAATAGGATTTTATTTTCAATTTTTATGCAAAAAATAAGTATATTAAATAATTATAAAATATATTGTAGAAATTATTTTATTAAGAGATAAACCAAATAAATGGTTTTAAAAATAATAAAATAAATATTATATGAACTATTTAATGTGATCCAATAATTTTCCGGATACATATGTCATTTTATGAATCTATTAAAGCTTTTATTTTTAACATATCTTCTGTATATATTTTATTTAAATTCAAATAAATGAATAGTGTCAAAATTGACACTATTGTTATGTTATAAAAATAACATATTATAAAATTGTTTAAAAATCACAAAAATATTTAAAAATTATAAATTTAAAGTTATATGATCAAAAATGTTATAACATATCCAATTATGTACAATTAACAACAAATAATTAATTATTTGTTATAATTTAAAATTTAGAATTTTATTACCACAAATAAAATAAAATTGATTAAATAAGGATAAATCAAGTTGATAATGTTTAAAATAAATTCCTAACATGTCTAAATTTTATTGGTTGATGATATTACACCCATATCTCATCTAATATTATAATATGAGTCATTTTTGGAGGTTTTTAAGTGGTGTTAGATTTATTATAAATTAATATTTGTTTAGATTTCCAAAGGTGCCCCTCCCCTCCCTTATAAAAGGGCACCTCCTCCCTCTCTTCCTCACACCACTTTGAGCCTTCAAGCTCGGACAACCCCTGCCAAATTATCTTCTCCAATTCCCTAGAAACATCCTAGAGTTTTTGGTCTTCTTCATAGACCAATCTTAGTTCCCTAATAGGAGGTTTCAAAAAGGCGTGTCGAAAGAAGAGGTAATATCTGTTACCGATTCTTTCAACTTTATTTCTTCTTCTACTTCTTCTTATTTAGTTGTTTAATTATGAAGTAATAACATAAGTATCACTCATATACTGATATGTTATTATAAGTATGAAACAACCCTATTTCACCATCTATCCATCCTACGGAAAACGAAATCACCACGCGTGCGTACGTACGGAATACCGTCTCCACGTCGTGGTGTAATCTATTTTCCACCATCACCTTACTTGGATGGGTATAATGGTGTAAATAATGACTATATATGATTATTGTAAATTGATATTGATTCTGAAATAGTATATATACACTCCAATACAATTCCATGATCATGGGAATGATATCATCGCTCGTGCGTACGTACGGACTACCGTCTCCACGAACGCGATGAGATTCATTTTCCTTGATTAACCATTCAAGAATGATTATAAAGTATATATAATGAATAATAATGAAATATATGGCATAATAATTCTACTGGATTTATGTATATATATATATTAATGTCATCTATTTAATTTCATTCAATTCAATAAGGAAACGAAAACAGCGTTCATGTGTACGTACGACCTACCGTCTCCATGAATGGTGTATTTCATTCCTTTTATCGATCTATAATATATATGTATATGATGAATATATATTATATATAAATCATTTTTTACATTCTGGAATTATGTAAATCAGGATATAAGTAATAATATCAAGAACGACAAGTCGAAACATATACGATAAATGAAATGATTTTACCCAAAACGCTGCTTCTACATGGAATTTACAAAAGAACGGGTAATATAAAGTCATAAGTGAAACATATATGATATAATAACAGTGAATATGATTATTTAATGAGTCAATGACATTATTTAAATCATTATATAGGAGGTTCGGATACGTACGAAGCATATCGGACCTAAGGTAAGGGATAAATATTCCAATCTCATTCTTATTCGAGATTGTTTATTCGTAAGTATTTACTGGGGTTATTGTTATTATCCATGTACATGTTTTATAAAAATGTTTTCATGTATGTTTAAAGTCCTTTTTAACCTTTTTTGACTTTTACTACATGGTATGTAAGGAATCTTTCTTTTGTTTACGTTACGTGGTACTTTTTGACTTTTCTGGAAAAAGTACGAGAAGAATGTTTTTTAACTTATACGGCACGAACGGATTTTTACGGTTTTATAAAGCCTTATTTTCATGAAGCTTCCTCAAAAATATTTCATGACTATTTTCAACAAAATCTCTTTATTTTAAAATTGCATGACGTTTTGTGAAAAGAAATTGATTTTGAAGAAGAAAGGATATTTTCCTCAAGAATTCATTTCAAGTGTTTTATCAAAACCATTTTTCATCTAAGATGACATTATTTCATATGTGTATGTTTCAAGTATAATGTATCTATGATTTAAATGGTTTCACTTTTCTTATTATGAAATGATATCCATTTCTTTTATATGGATTATGTGATGATGGGATGATGTTTATGAAACCCATTTTATTTATTGGGTTATGCTATGATGTGTGATTTATGATTTTGTGGCACACGAAAGAATGATTTCATTATGAGATGGGTGGGACATATATCTCCCTCTAATGAATTGGGTAAAGATTTATATCTCATGAGATAGACATGGCTAGAACGGAAAGTTAAACTGGTTCAGTAATACACGACTGGAATGAGGAGTGAACTCGATTCAGAAAGAGACTTTGTCCACTAAGATGGCCTTGGTAGCAATGCCTTGGCTAATATGGAAATCATATCATGTACTTAATGGTTGCCACAATTACATGTTTTATTCCCATGCTATTTTATCATTCTTAATGTTTCTTTATGATCTATGCCTTACGTACTTCCATGTTTTATGTCATTGCTCAAGCTTTTGATGTTTAAACATTATGTTCATGTTTTTAAGTTCAAATGTATATGGTATGTTTTATTTTATCCATGATTAACCTTACTGAGTACTTGAGCTCACCTTTTTTATGTTTTCTTTTCCCTAGGATATAAAGAAATGTTTTAGGTAAGAAAAAAAGGGAAGATCTTTATGGGAGATGTTGAAGATCTTTCACCACGATTAGAATATTACGTTCCAAGTTTCCAAAGACACTAAACTATTACGGTCCTTGTGTGTATATTTTTGTTATATATTAATTATTCTGCAAAAGTAATGTAATGTCCATGTACGTCAAGCTTCGGGTCTCTACAGTTGGTATCAAAGGAAAGTTTTAGTCAACCTTTGTAAACTAGGATGTGAAAACGTTAGTGAGATCCCTAGAGATATTTCTAAGGTATGTCTAAGGATGTCCCTAAGGATAAGTATACGTATAGGATATAGTCCTAAAACTATGGTAACGATCTTAGAATTTAACCTAAGATTTTAGATATTGAGGGTAATCCCCCTTTACTATGTTGTTTTCCCTAGCATAATTTTTGCCTCTCACACTATTCTTTTTGAGTTTTAGAAAATGGCTGGAAACAGGAATATTCACAATAATGGAGGATATGATGGACAATGGAATGATATTCTCCATGAGCAACCAAATGAAACAGGATTTGGAAGTCCAAACATCGTTATTATGCCTAATCAAAAATCTCATAATACGATCAATAATCTCAACTTTGGTAAGTTTCCTGACTCATATAATAAGATAAAGATGGAGTTTCATGATGATCATAGAGGAAAGAAAGTTCAATTTCCCTCATGTAAATCATGTGGGAAGAGGCATCAGGGAGATTGTTTCAAAGGAACTGGAAGATGCTTTGGGTGTGTAAAAGAAGGACACAAAGCCAGTAAGTGCAAAGGAAAAGATTCAGTTAACACCATGGACAAGGATAATGGTATTGCTACGACATAAACAATGATTGGATGTTTTAAATGTGGAATGTATGGGCATTATGCAAATAAATTCCCTAAGGGAAAATCTTATGAAGAGAATTAGCATGGTCATACGGGTATTATTTATGTGGATGATGATGAAGAGACTACAAATGAAATATGAGATGAAATAAATGATGAAGCTCAGCTAGTGGTTTAAGAAGTTAGTGGAATGATTGTATGTTTATAAAGAATAATGTATGGTACTATGGAATAAAGAATCATCTAAGGATTGTTACACTATTGTTTTTCCTAAAGTATATGAAAGTATATGTTGAATGGTACAAGTAACCATGGAAGGTTATTCAGATATTTTTGGAAAGTAGATGATATGCACATAATGAAGGGATAAGAAGATAATGCGATGTTTTATTGTATTCATGAGCTCATGACTGATATAAGGACTAAGTGATATTATGGTTTGATTATATAGATTTTTTTGGGATTTTGGTATGTGGAAAGAGTTACCTTTTGACAGTATTCATGTTTTCACTAAGGTTATATGGTAATTTATGTTTCAAGAGAATATATGACTAAGGTATTCATGTGTTTAGAATGCAACCAATAAGATATATCTTATGATATATGTGGGATAAATGCTTGTATTCACATTCTTGGTAGATAACCTTTCTAGTAATTGTTTTCTTTATACTATGAGCTTGGACTGAAGTATTTTAGATAAGCCTAAAGATTGGAATGTATTATGTTGGACATAAGTTAGTATTGTTTAAGGATAGAACTTTTTTTCGATATTATTGATGGGATGTTATAGTAATGTAGTTTTAAAAAAAGGACAACCTGCAGGACGGGCGACAACCCATCGCGTCGGACAAGGCTGTGGAAATCGAACCCACAACCGAAGTGCGACTGGCCTTTATCACCTACCACTGGCCTACAGGAAGTCCCTGTTTAGTAGAAACTAGTTTTATTTTATTAATCGGTATGCTATATGAAGTATAAGTTCATTTTTGGAACCATATATGATTAATATAACCATAAGATGGACTTATAACTTTTGCTAACCTTTTGTTTGAAACAGATGGAATGACCCATCATTCTATCACATGATCTGCTAACACTTCATGAATAACAAATTCAACTTAATTTCTTTAAGAGATGAAGTGGAAATTGTTCAAAGAACGAACAACAGTGAGATTGTACCAAAATCAAGCAAGTATTTCTTCTAATTCAAATTCTTAAACTTTTGGGAAATGATATTGAAAACCAAAAATTTTGTCCTAGTGACCTTATATTCGAGGAATCATATGGTACCTTAGATCATCAAAAATATATGGCTTTGTGATTGTTGGATTTTTCATAGCCATGTTCTCTACCACTCTCCATCAGAACATGATGGTTAGATTTCTCTTCCATATCCATATTTTCAACTATGTTCTCCTACGTGGAAACCCAATGATGAGTTAATTTGGGTAACCGTTACGTTTCATACTTTAGTTTTGAAAGTTAAGTTTTGGTATTTCATTTTATGATGTGGGTTTTAATTAAAGAAACTTTCAAGTAGAAAACCATGCATAACCCCAACGAATTTCGAGGGCGAAATTCATTTTAAGGGGGGTAGAATGTAACAACCCGATATTTTATGATAAGTATTCTTTTTAATTTATTTGATGTCATGTTTTTTATGCTACAAAAAGATTATCTTGTACTATACGCAACACCGTATTAGCTTGCAATATACACAACACTATTCTTAGATTGTGTTACACACAATTTCAAGTTCGTTTGATAATAGTCATTCTACGCAACATTGAGTGTATATATATATATATATTCAATTTATAAATTAAATATGGTTGGATTCTATTATATGAAACAAAAAAGGGGACTTTCACATCACACAACCCTAATTTGGCTTTCATTACACGCAATCGCGACCTTCCTCGATAGCGTGTGTTGTACGCAATACCGGGTTTTACTAAACAATGGTATATTATTATAATAATATTATGAACTAGCCGTTATGAATAGTAATAACTAAATTTTGAATTTTATAACATTATTATTCATCTTACACATTTTCTAGAACATGGTATAAGAACAAAATAAATTTTTCGGGTAAAATAAGTATTTTTTTAAAAATGCAGTTTTGCCGCCTTTTGATGGTGCACCCACTTTAAATATAGTTTTTGACATGTTTATAAGTTCAATTTGATAAAATAAAATTCTTCTTTTGAATCAGGATATAAAAATTTACATTGGATAAAGTTTTGATATTTTTCTGATAAATTTCATATTTTAATGAATAGTAAAAACACGCTATATTTTAATTAAAAACAACTTTTTTCATCATAATAATTTATGTGGTTAAATTATAATATTGAATGGTTTTAAAGTATAAATAGAATATATTTTTACCATTTAATATAATTTATGTCATTAGCATTGATTTTACCTTGAATTCGTAGGTTAAATCAATTCAATCTTTTGCAATGTTTTAAACAAAAACCTGTTTTCTTTCAACAACAAGATTAATTTTAATTTAATTTCTGTAAATTTTGTGTATTGAATTTGGAAAAATGGATTCCATATTTGGAATTAGTGGGTCCAAATTATGTTAATAAGATACTTTTTATTTTTGGGCTTTATGAATAGTAACTACGGTAAATTTTATTTACCATGGTTAAAGGTAAATCGGGTAATTAAGGGTAAATATAAGATTATAAAATTAACCTAACACCTGCCAAAATCCTATTGGATGACTAAAAGTAGACCCCTATAACCTAAGGTTCAGATTAGAATCATTTAATGGACTTTTTTCCATGAAAATAATTTAATTATTATTAAAACCAAAGAAAGTGACAACATGTCATTCTCTTAAATCTTATAAGTATATTAATTTTAATTTAGTGATAAAAATCATGAAACTTATAAAATAAATAGTATCCAGAAATATAATAAAATTATCTACATCATATGAATTTATTTATAATTTTTAGGGATTAAATAATTATCATTAATTGTGACACAATAGTGATGCAGAAATTGTTTATCTAGTGAAAAATCAAGAATATAGTTTTTATTAAACAAATAGTGATAATAAAAGGCCCAAAACCATGACCAAAACTTATTGTTAGTGTAAATTTAAACCATAATCATCCATTGGTCAAATATGTTACCATTTGGAGACTTATAAAAGTGATTATGACACTTATATTATTTTATTTTAAATGATGCCAAAGTTGTCACCTTCATAATTTAATAAATATAACAATTTAAATATTGTGATTTTAAGATGATAAATTCGATTAAAAGTATTATTGTGAAAGGTAATAGATTTATATTCATCATAGGGTTTTATTTTTAATTTTTATGCAACAAATAAGTATATTAAATAATTATAAAAAATATTGTAGAAATTATTTTATTAAGAGATAAACCAAATAAATGGTTTTAAAAATAATAAAATAAATATTATATGAACTATTTAATGTGCTAAAATAATTTTATAGATACATATGTCATTTTATGAATCTATTAAAGCATTTATTTTGAACATATCTTCTGTATATATTTTATTTAAATTCAAATAAATGAATAGTGTCAAAATTGACACTATTGTTATGTTATAAAAATAACATATTATAAAATTTTTTAAAAATCACAAAAATATTTAAAAATTATAAATTTAAAGTTATATGGTCAAAAATGTTATAAAGTATCCAATTATGGACAATTAACAACAAATAAGTAATTATTTGTTATAATTTAAAATTTAGAATGTTATTACCACAAATAAAATTAAATTGATTAAATAAGGATAAATCAAGTTGATAATGTTTAAAATAAATTCCTAACATGTCTAAATTTTATTGGTTGATGAGATTACAACCCTATCTCATCTAATATTTTAATATGAGTCATTTTTTGAGGTTTTTAAGTGGGGTTAGATTTATTATAAATTAATATTTTTTTAGATTTCCAAAGGTGCCCCTCCCCTCCCTTATAAAAGGGAACCTCCTCCCTCTCTTCCTCACACCACTTTGAGCCTTCAATCTCGGACAACCCCTGACAAATTCTCTTCTCCACTTCCCTAGATACATCCTAGAGGTTTTTGTCTTCTTCAAAGACCAATATTAGTTCCCTAAGGGGAGGTTTCAAAAAGGTGTGTCGAAAGAAGAGGTAATATCTGTTACCAATTCTTTCAACTTTATTTCTTCTTATACTTATTCTTATTTAGTTGTTTAATTATGAAGTAATAACATCAGTATCACTCATATACTGATATGTTATTATAATTATGAAAAAACCCTATTTCACCATCTATCCATCCTACGGAAAATGAAATCACCGCGCGTGCGTATGTACGGAATACCGTCTCCACACCATGGTATAATCTATTTTCCACCATCACCTTACTTGGATGGGTATAATGGTGTAAATAATGACTATGTATGATTATTGTAAAGTGATATTGATTCTGAAATAGTATACATATACTCCAATACAATTCCATGATCATGGGAATGATATCATCGCTCGTGCATACGTACGGACTACCATTTCCACGAATGCGATGAGATTCATTTTCCATGATTAACCATTCAAGAATGATTATAAAGTATATATAATGAATAATAATGAAATATATGGCATAATAATTCTACTAGATTTATGTATATATATATGAATGGCATCTATTTAATTTCATTCAATTCAATAAGGAAACGAAAACAACGTTCATGCGTACGTACGGCCTACCGTCTCCATCAATGGTGTATTTCATTCCTTTTATCGATCTATAATATATATGTATATGATGAATATATATTATATATAAATAATGTTTTACATTATGGAATTATGTAAATCAAGATATAAGTAATAATATCAAGAACGAAAAGTCGAAACATATACGATAAATGAAATAATTTTACCCAAAACGCTGCTTCTACATGGAATTTACAAAAGAACGGGTAATATAAACTCATAAGTGAAACATATATGATATCATAACAGTGAATATGATTATGTAATGAGTCAATGACATTATTTAAATCATTATATAATAGGTTCAGATACGTACGAAGCATATCGGACCTAAGGTAAGGGATAAATATTCCAATCTCATTCTTATCTGAGATTGTTTATTCGTAAGTATTTACTGGGGTTATTGTTATTATCCATGTACATGTTTTATAAAAAAAATTTCATGTATGTTTAAAGTCCTTTTTACCCATTTTTTACTTTTACTACATGGTATGTAAGGAATCTTTCTTTTGTTTACGTTACGTGGTACTTTTTGACTTTTCCGGCAAAAGTACGAGAAGAATGTTTTTTTAACTTATACAGCACGAACGGATTTTTATGGTTTTATAAAGCCTTATTTTCATGAATCTTCCTCCAAAATATTTCAAGAATATTTTCAAAAAAATCTCTTTATTTTAAAATTACATGACGTTTTTTGAAAATAAATTGATTTTGAAGAAGAAAGGATATTTTCCTCAAGAATTCATTTCAAGTGTTTTATCAAAACCATTTTTCATCTAAGATGACATTATTTCATATGTGTATGTTTCAAGTATAATGTCTCTATGATTTAAATGGTTTCACTTTTCTTATTATGAAATGATATCCATTTCTTTTATATGGATTATGTGATGATGGGATGATGTTTATGAAACCCATTTTATTTATTGGGTTATGCTATGATGTGTGATTTATGATTTTGTGGTACACGAAATAATGATTTCATTATGAGATGGGTGAGACCTATATCTCCCTCCAATGCATTGGGTAAAGATTTATATCTCATGATATAGACATGGATGGAATGGCAAGTTAAACCAGTTCAGTAATACAGGACTGGAACGAGGAGTGAACTTGATTCAGAAAGGGACTTTGTCCACTAAGATGGTCTTGGAAGCAATGCCTTGGCTAATATGGAAATCATATCATGTGCTTAATGGTTTCCACAATTACATGTTTTATTCCCATGTTATTTTATCATTCTTAATGTTTCTTTTTGATCTATGCCTTACGTACTTCCATGTTTTATGTCATTGCTCAAGCTTTTGATGTTTAAACATTATGTTCATGTTTTTAAGTTCAAATGTATATGGTATGTTTTATTTTATCCATTCTTACCCTTACTGAGCATTTGAGCTCACCCTTTTTATGTTTGATTTTCCCCAGGATATAAAGAAAGGTTTTAGGTAAGAAAAAAGGGAAGATCTTTATGGGAGATGTTGAAGATCTTTCACCACGATTAGAAAATTATGTTCCAAGTTTACAAAGACACTAAACTATTACGGTCCTTGTGTGTCTATTTTTTTATGTATTAAGTATTCCACAAAAGTAATGTAATTTCCATGTACGTCAAGATTTGGGTCTCTATAGGGAGACTGTCTTCCAATCCACAGAATAACCAAATGACCCTCTTTCCGAGCCAGACCCCTATTTATACTCATAGACAAACAAACCATTTAAAATCAAATTAAAACACTTCACGTAGAAGTTAAGAGATACTCCCCTTACAAATGCCTCTCCTATGGCCTGTGTTGTGTATAAGAGGCCTACCTTGCATATTGTCCCAGGGTTCTCCCATGCCCAGGGGTTCTCCATCCCAAAAGTTACTAGATGAATCCTTCACATTCCTATCAATCCCCCACATTTTAAACTTATCTCAATTGAGTCAGGCTTTCATTTAAAAATAGTTTCTCAACAATATTAATTTGTGCACTAGTGCACCAATTTCACTCAAACAATAAAGATGTCAAAAAATAAAATACAAAATCAATAACATGAAAGTAAACATTCTATTTGATAAAAAAATAAAATACATACAATTTACAGAAATATTTGAAAGATAATATGGACAAAACCCCGACCATTTTTGAAAGGGTCATATTTTCAAATACCATCCTCATTATTTATAATCCTGACTCACAACTACTTAAAAATTATAACACAACCCTGATAGTTAGAGGTTAATCCCTGGATCTCCCTCAAAAACTCCACTCCGTCAGTTTGTATATACTAAAATAAGGTCGGAGTCGACTTCCTAGCAGACTACCAAGGGACTCCCCCTACCCCATATTTCCTCCATGAAAATCCACCTTGTCCTCAATGTGGAAGTTAGGGAATTGAGATTTTCTCAAATTTGAATCCTCCCAAGTTGCTTCTTGACACTTAATCATCCACATGAGATTTTTTTCCCCAGATATTTTCTACCAAAACCACCACTAGATAGTCCATATCTTCAAAAAACATAGTTTGAAAAAATTCTTTTACAGGGTGCTTCCCAACCGTTGTCTTTAGTTGGGAGAAATGAAATACAGGATGTATCCTACTATTGTTAGAGAGCTTGATCCTGTAAGCAGCAGCTCCAAGGTTCTCTAAAACTACAAATGGAAAATAATATCTGGCATCCATTTTATAATGAATCACAAAAACAATCCCTGGTTTTCATGATCTCAACTTGACCTAAACTAAATCATATTCTTTGTAAGTCACCTCAAAAAGTGGTTCTCACTTTGGAAATGGATTGAGAGTATTTTTATGGTGTTGTGATGTGTTTGGGATGGATTTTTTTGAGTTTTGTTTTACGTTTTTTAATAAATATTTTTGATGTATAAAGGTTGTTTTGAGTATGAAAAATGAAATTTATTGATTTTTTTATTTAAAATATTAGTTTTGATGAGTTGTTTGAAAAAGGAAAATTTTAAGTTTCTTATGAAACATTTAATGATATGAGTAATTTTCTTATGGTGTTTGGAAAATATTTTTAAATGGGAGTTAGAATTATTGTAAATATTTTAAAATTAATTTATAGAAGAACTAGATTTTTAAGTTTGTAAGTGGAGAGTAAATATGGTTTCAAAGTTTTAGTAAAATTGTTAAATGGTTTTATTTGGTTTTATAAGTATAATGGTATGTTATGAAGGTTGTTTTGGTTTTAAAAGAAAATGGTTGTTTATTTATTTAAATAATTCCTTGGTAAGATAAGATTCTAAAATCCTTTACACTGGGAGTTGATTGTTTTAAAAGAAACTTTTTATGATGTTTGATAGAAGTGTTTCATTTTGGGTGTTATGTTCTTATTTTTACCCTTAATGTAATTGATCATTGATTTAAATGGTGATACATGGATTTCATGATTTAGTGTATTATTTTATTTTGGTATTCCCTCTATAATGATCGAGGAAGAAAGTAGTAGGTTTGTCTTTGAGTTGATATTTAAGGTGGGACCTCTTAACTCTTGGGGTGGTTTCTTTCGATTTTGGGATCCGCCCAATCTTTGAATAGAGTGTGATCTTGGTATTTTCTTACCCTTTAATCCTATTTACGAATTCTTGAATCCTCCTTAGTATTTAGTATTTCTTGTCTCAAGTTAGTTGGTTTTGATTCTTTAAATTTTATTCTTTGATAAAGGATCCTTTATGTAATTAAGTATTTTTCATAATCATTTTCCTAGACTATCTCAAGGAGTTTTGTAAGTGGGGTTATTGAAAGAAGTATCAAGTGCACTCTCATTTCTAGATCTCCATTATTAGATTAAAATATGAGTAAGGCTTGTGGTGATAGTTTATTGGATGTTTCTTTTGAGTGGTTTTGAGTATTATTGAGGATGTTGGTTGTTCTTGGATGTGGTTGTTCTTGGTTAATGGAATTATTTTTCTTGGAGGTTGTTCAATTTAGTTTGATCTTGGGATACCTCTGGGTCCATACTTGGAAATCTAGGACTGGTGTTACTTCTTGGCAAGCATCTGAGGGTGATGGTTTAGTTTCAATGGATTTTTCGTGGTATAGTGACCCCTAATTTAAAACATATTTTTTCTATTTAGAGTGACATACCAGGGGTAGATTCCAATGTTGTATCTAGATACATCCAAGTGTGATTTGTGTCTTGATTGTTTTGGTTGGAAATGGCAGTATGTTTTTAGTAGATTTAGATAGATTCATTGATGGTGTAATGATGAGTTTCATTTGTGGATCTTGCTTTCAGATTAGGTGATGTTTCTTGATGATAGTGGTTTCTTCTTACAATTTTTTTTTATCATTCTACATTTTTAGAATAATTATTAATGGTGGGGAGGCCTCGATAGGTCTATGTTCCTCTGAGGTTTTTAGGTTTAATGGTTTGGTTGTTCTTGGAGATGTTGGTTTTTTTAGGAATTGGGATTTTTTGTTAAAAGATTTTTATTGTTTGGTTTTAGGATGATGGATTGTGTTTGATGTATTTATTCTAGTTTGATCCACCTAGTTTTTTCTTTAGACATCCCCTCTCTTATATCGGGGTGTGGAGGTCCTTGTCTTTCATCCCCTTATATATTTTACCGATGAATTCCTAGGGATAGAAATCATTATAGTGGGGAGAATTGTAACACCCACTATGGTACTAGGGAGTTATTTTATATTATTTTGTGTTATTGAGGTTTTTTTGAAGTTTTGTTAAATTTTAATCATTGAATTTGAAAATTTTGAAGGTTTTCAGAGGTCGCACGATTAGGGGAAACCATGTGGTGTTCATGAATTAGTTTTACAAACCATGATATTGTAGTTTACATAGTCTTTGTATGGTTTGTAAAACTCTATGATGCTTCTCAGGGAACTTTGCAATTCAATTTTTCCCTTGTGGGGACCCGCACAATTGGCGCATGCTTTGGAAAACTGTGCGGCCAGCCCAAAATCACTTAAAATGATTTTAACTAATTTAATTCTTTGAATTTAACTCACCCTCACCCCTCACTTTCACTTATATGTTCATTTTTCCCCTTTAAATATCTTGGGAGAGTTCCTTCCCAATCTCCATGGATTTTTTTCACTTCTCCTTTGAGTTTTAGGTGATTTACAAGATATTTCACCTCTCTTTCTCTCATCTTGTCCCCTCCTAACTTACTTTTTTTTCTTTTTGGTGGTAATTTCATCATCCACTCATCTCTTTTGGTTTCGTCATATTAATGCTGAATAGAATAAACATACACTTGAGCCAATTAACATTCACTAAATAAGTCAAAAAAAATCAAATATTTCACCCCAAGTATCTTCAATTCTTCTTGCTCTTCCTTTAGTTTAATTTTTTCATCGAGTTATTTTCACTTCAAGGAATAATATAGTTTATAGAAGATTAAACACAAATCCAATTCTATAGTTGACACAAGAAGATTTAAAGATTTCATGAATTAATAGTGGTTATCATATATTCATAATAACAATAATAAAAATAACTTGATGAAAATGATACTATTTTTTTTGGGTGGCATTGTACAAATGAAAAATAAGAGGGAATCTTTTTTTAATTTAACACGACTATTATTAAATAGAATGATACAGAACAACGGTATACAGATTCATAATTGGACAACTTCTTTGATGATACAAACATAAAAGATCATTATCATAATTATATGAGATCTATTTAACTAGGAATCATGGTAAAAAAATTTCCACTTAAAAAAAATTAAAAAAAAAACATGACAACGTAATATGAAAAACATCATGAGTGTTGGGACATGGTTTAGAATTCACTAAGTTGGATGTTCCCCTTATCTAGATCATGAAAATATTTAAAGGATTTGTTTAATTTTATGAAAGATTGGTGATCTTGAGTATGAGATCATTTGTATGGATTCACCATAAGAGAGAGTTTTCGGTACCTAACCAGGCAGTAGGAGAAATTCAGACACTGTTATGGGCCCATGACCTATCATCCAAAAAGATTTCGTGAAAAGAGACTACCATATAACCATGAACAAGAAAAATTATAAATAATTGAAAACTAAAGGATTTATAGAATATAAATTTTGAATCTATTTATATGTTTGATTTTTTTAAATTTAATAATTCACCCCGGTTGCACACATCACAAACCACGACTCCAAGACAACACTTCACTCAAAAAGACCAGCTAGAAGCATAGTAAAAACCATTTAAATAAACACAACATCTTGAAGAAGTTGAGAAGTGGATATCTAAATAAAAAAAACAAATATTGTGGATTCAACTCGAACTTGTGACTTCATGTTAGAGAACTTTGGACCATCAGATGGGATACTATGATCACAAGCAGGGAAAACAATCCTTATGTTTTTTTGGAAACTTGAGAGATTTGGTATGAGACAATCCTCTATCACATAATGTGGCCTCTAGTAATGAAGCAAGGTGGGAGAGACCTAAGCAAACATGTAAGAGTTTTATATACATTATTTTTTATTTTTTCGTTCAACTCTCATGGGAAATCATCTTCATTAAACACAAATTCCTTGGAAATAAAAGATCATAGAATTTACAATTCCATTTGAAATGATTTAATGGCCTTTAATGCCCCATGGGGTGTAGTTCAAGGGTTTCTCCCCTGCTGTACCTATGGTAGTGTTGAGGAGGTCCTAGTTTTGAGTCTCCACATATTCATCTTTGTTTCTTTTGTACCCCACCCCCAGACCCACTATAATATTGAATGGCCTTCAACCCTCCCATAAATTTAAGTCTTTTATTAAGGATTATCAATTGTAATAATTAATTAATTACTAATAATTAAAATGATCAATTGATTATTATATTTTAATCTTTTTTTTAAAAATTAAATATTTAAATTATTAAAATATTTTTAATAATTATAATTAAATTTAAAATTATATTTTAATTGTAATTATTTATTTTATTATTATAATTAATAAATTAATTAATAATTATATTTTACTCATTTTTTAAATAATAATATTTTTTCAATAATAATAATTAACTATTATTGAATTTGGCATGATTAATTTGTTTGAAATTAAATTGTTTAATTTCATTTGTTGATGATATGTTTAATATCTCCTCGATGCATGCAGTTTATGTTTTCCTTTACAATATTATTTCTTAGATTTATTTTATTATGAAAATTGTTTTTGTGCGGTTGGATTGATTTTATCTTACATACCGTGGGGGTTTTCTTTTGTTTTAATCAGATATAGTGACTTTTGATCTTCACCATTGATGAGGTAGATCTGATGATTCTAGGGCTTTCCATTTGTGTTTTGTGGATGTGTTTATTTTCTCTCAAAGTTTGGTAGAATCTGCCTCACTACCTGGAATCCCCTCGCCGCATGTCATGTGTCCTTCCAACTGTTTACATTTATTGTAACCACCAATATTTGAGATCTTTCCACATTTTTTTGACTACACATGTGCCCCTACTTCAGCTAGTCATCATGATGGCCTTGCCCTTTTTAGTTCCCAAGGTTGGATTTTTTTTCTTAAGTTGTCATTCACATTTCTTCCATTCCCAAGGTTGGCTCTGTCGTTCTGCTATTCTGGTGGAGAGCTTGAATCTTGAAAGTTCTAAGGAGGACCATGATTGCATAGAAAGGAGTTTTATTGTCGATCATTCTAATTATCTCTTCCAATGAACACCTCCAGGTTCTTGGTGTAGACTAGACATAAGCATGTTCTAGTATTGTTCCTCGGTTATGTGTTGTAATCCTTAACCTGTTTTGGATTATCTGGGTTTCATGCATGAGTCTGTCCAATCTTAAGGAGTATGTAGCCTGCCTCGATCTTGATTTAATCGTGGGTTCTTGGAGTGATAAGGGTTCTCATTCTTGGGTAGTTTCTCTAGTCTATGTCTTCTCTATTTTCTACATTAAACTTTCCTATTTTTTTCATAATAAATATTGTGGATAGTGGTGTAGTTGTTGTGGATATAGGTTCAAAGTGAGAAAAAGTATGTTAAATCTCTTGTATTCTTTACTTCCTTTTGTATTACTCACATTCTCTTTCTCATATATTTACCATTTATCTCTTCTGGCATATGATTTTTTGTTTTTTTGTTTAAAGAACATTAATAAAGTCAATATTTCTTTACCTCCTTTGAGCGGTTTTATGGCCACTAATGGTCATCCACCCCAAAAATTGGCATCAAATCTTGATATTGAGTTTAATGTCTTTCAAAAATATTTAAATATAGAAGTTTGACAAATAGAATGATCTTAATCTGTAGAGAATAAAAATGTGATCATTTCTTTTCACTAATGGAGTTACATATTCTTTATACGGTACTAATAAACCAATCACCACTCTATCCCCAGAAGGGCAGACCTCAACATATTATGTTGATGTTGACCCTGGTGTTCTTGAAAAGTCCCACTACCCATTTTTCTAACCCTAGGTGATAAAATCTTACATAAGATAATCCAACAGTTGGGGTTTGCTCTCGCTCTCTTGGGAAATCTTATCTTACATAGCTAGTGTGGTTTATTCTTCTCTTAGTACCACTATTTAATCTAACATGAGTTGTAGTTAATCTTACATTGGGTGTGTTTTGGTTGAGTTATTCTCAACCTTTTGGGGCATTCTTACACCGCTGGTTGGGTTTAATCTGATGTTGCGATTGTTTGATCTCCATTGTTGATGAGGTAAATCTGACAGCTCTAGGGATGGATATTTGTGTTACGTGTATCTGTTTGTTCTCTCTCAGAGTTTTTCATGATCCGTGTCACTACCTGGTGTCCTCCCATAGTGTGTTGCGTGTCCCGCCAACTATTTACATTTGTTGAAACTGCTAATATTTGGGTTCCTTCTGTGCACTTGTTACCGCACACATACCCTTTCTCTAGCTAGAATTCTTGATAGAGTCAACCTTTTGAGTTCCCAAGGATATCTTCCTCACTCCAGTTGGCATTCATGTTTTCCTCTATTCCCATGCATTCGAGAGAGTTAGGAGAGGATGAGGTCCTCACTTGGAGATCAGCATCGTCATTCCCATGCTTTTAGTCTAGTGGATAGCTCTATTAAATCAATCTTGGAGAACCATGATATCATGAAAAGTAGTTTTAATGTTGATAGTTCCAATCATCTCTTATGATGACCACCTCTAGGATCTTGGCATAGGCTTGGACCTTTAATGTGTTCTAGTTTTGTTCATTGGTTCTGCATTGTAATCCTTTTCCTATTTTGGTTCACCTGGGTTTCTTGCGAGAACTCTCCCAATCTGGAGGAGTATGTTACCATCCTTTACCTCGACTTAATCATGGGTACCTAAGTGACAAGATCCTCATCTAGGCAGAAAAACATCAGGTTCAAGATCCCACCGCAAAGGGAGGGAAAAGTCTCTTAAGAAACAGTTAAGGTTGGTGAAGACCGGTCGAGACAACCCGTTGCAGGCACTTATCAATCCTGAAGACATCGTCGAGGAAGGGCGTGAGGTCCAAGTTGTGTGACATTTGGTGATGACTACTGAGCCAACCCAAGAGGATCCAAAACAACATAATCTCTTTCGTAGTTGTTGTCAGGTGAATGGGTGAATGCACACGTGCTCGAAATCATTATTGACAGGGGATGTTAGGAAAATTTAATCTCTCATGACTTAGTGAGCAAGGTGAAACTGAAGAAAACCACATGTCCATCACCCTATCACATTGGAAGAATAATGTTGATAAAAGATATTCGAGTAACAAAATAATGCAGTGTACCATTATCGATCATTTGATGCAAATATCGTGTTTTGTGTAACGTGGTCAAGATGGACGTCTGCCAACTTATGTTAGGACAGCCATGGAAAATCAATATTGATGCCTGACACAATGATTGTGACAAAATCATGGAGTTCACCAAAGACAAATCACATTACCCTCTATCACACATGACGAAGCACCTAGATACTCATGTACTAGTAAAATAAGTTATTTCTTTACGTGCAACTACTTATTTCAAGAAATAGGTGGGAGAGGCAATCCTCGTCCAAGCATTTTTAAACAACCTTGCTCGCATCCCTCTACCCCTATAAGAGATACCCAATTAATTTCAAGATATTATGCATGATGATCCACCAACCAACTTATATCCAAATAGGGATATCCAACACTACATTGAGCTTGTCTCGGGAGATTCGCTATCAAATTTTTCACACTAGAACATGAGTCCAACGGAGCACGAGATCCTTCAGAAGAAAGTGTGAAAGATTCTCAACAAAGGATACATGAAAGAAAGCACGATCCCTTACATTGTTCCAGCTCTATTGGCTCCAAAGAAAGATACTATTTGAGTTGGGGCCCTAAAATCAATTTTTATGTACTTTGTGATTACATGTAATTATTGATTTTGTTAGACCCAATTAATTGTATTTCCAGGTTAAGTGTTTTTACAAGTCACTCATCGTATTCTCCCAACTTGTAATTATTCACCTCTATATATAAAATAATGTCTCCACCTCTCCTTGAGGTAGCGAATTCGTATCATTCTACGTGGAATTAAAGGGATACATCTGGTAATATTTTTTTATTCTTTCTTCATTGTGCCCTACCCTCTTGTTCCCTATGCCATAGCTCCTTCTGGTACTGCCCATCCACCAGGCCTCATGCCCTACCTCACCGAATCTAGACCTTGGTAGAGGTCATATTTGTGATGGGGTATGCATGTTTGATAGTTCGACATCCATTGCTTTCATGAAAATCTCTTCTTGTGCTCTAGATCTACATTTTCTCTTGGGACATCCACCTACCTCCACCCTTCATTATCTTTATCCTCATTTAATTCCACATATTTCTTTTCATTGTGAGTCATGTAAGTTTGTGAAACATTATTGCATATTTTATATTTCTTATTTGGTAATGCGGGCATCAAAACCATTGATTTAGCCCATTTAGATGTATGGCGTCCCTGTACTAGTCAGAGTACCAATATTATGTATCATTTATTGATGACTACTTTTCACATGATATGGCTTTATCTTATTCATGATCATTTTGAGGTGTTTTCAACTTTCCAGACCTTTTACCATGAAATTCACACTCACTTCTCCACACCAGTTAAATGTATCCACTCGTACAATAGATGAGAATACTTATCCACTTCCCTTCAATAGGTTATGAAGGATCACAACATCCTTCATCAAACATCCTACTATGATACACCATAGTGGAATAGAGTGGATGATCATAAACATCATCATATTCTGAAGACTACTTGTGCCCTCTTATTTCACATGCAGGTGCCTCTTCATTTTTGGGGATTCTATACTTACTACTACCTACCTTATAAATCATATCCCTTCTTCTATCTTTTAGGATGAGATTCATTTTTAGGATTTGTTCTCCACTCCCCCTCACCCGGTTCCATTTTTTGTGTTTGGGTGTCTTTGTTATGTATGTGACACTCATCCCAATCTCTCAAAATTTTCTCAAAAATCCCTCTATTACATCTTCCAGACTTATGACATTATATCATATTTGTTGATGTATCTTTTATTGAGAACCCTCAATTCTATCCACCCTCTTCCCACCCAGACACAACTATCTATGACTATCTTTCTCTCACCATCTACCCAACACAGCCTCAGGTGTCCCACTCTGCTGATCATAGTTTTGGATTCGTCTACTCTCGTCGACGATCGAACGTGTCCCCCATCCAAACCGAGGACACCATCTCCCTAGCTTCTCCTATCACTCCTACTCTAGGAATTAAAAACATGGGGCTAGAATTGTAGGGAAAATATTAGAGTTCCACACACATCGAAACCCTAGCTCAAATGAGATTATAATACAACATGACACAATAGTAACAAATATTGTTATAGTTCCACCAACCACATAGTAATTCCATTTTACTACAATAACCTGTGGCTAGAATTATATGATGATACATTTTCTTGTCAGAGTCACTAATCACATGTTGCTAAAATACCTTGTCAAAGTCTACACAGATAAAGTGTCCTATCTGTGTCATTAGTTGGTATTTGCAACAATTGGGGTCTATTGTATAGTCTAGGCTACAAGAAGTTAGCCCAAATTCATTCAAAATTATCAGGATAAACTATTCTAACAATCTCCCACTTGGTGTCTAATCTTTCATGCTAAACTACCTTGATGTTACTGACATTGACAACTTACTTAATATAATCTTATCCCCTTCTTCACTCACTAATGAGAACTTCCCATAAAACATTAAATTACAAGTTTATGATTTATGAAATACTATTTGTTTTCCCTTCTATAATCTCATAGTGTTCCCTCATATTTTCCCTCTCATTCTCCATTCATAAATGGAGACCAATAGAAGAATAAAAGTGCCTCAACTTTTCTATCTCCATTAGCTTCATCAACATGTATGTAGGATTGTTGGTTCCGTAAATCTTATACAATTTAAACAACTCATCCTATATTAATCCTCTAATAAAATTTTACTTCAATTAAATATGCTTTGTTTGGGAATGAAATATTGGGTTCTTTGAAATATGTGTAGAAATTTGACTATCATAGTGCAATACATTTTCCTCCTGATTTCTATCCATATCTTCTAAGAAGTTCTTCATCAAAAGCATCCCTTTCCTAGTACCTATTACAATAATGTATTTTCCTATATTATGGATAAATTCACTACCTTCTGTAACTCATATTTCCAAATCACTACAATTCCTCCATAGATAAACACATAACCCATGGTACTCCTCCTAAAATCAACAACACTTCCAAGATAAGCATCCACAAACCCCTACAATGACTATCCTTTCCCAAATCACAGAGATACTTCCTTACTTTCATTCCAATATCTTAATATCCACTTCAAAATTTATCAATATTGATTTCCTGGGTTATCCGTATACCTATTCAAAACTCCCACTAAATGTTCAATATTAGGTCGAGTATAGGCCATGGCATATATCAAGTTTCCAATAGCTAATGCATATGGAACCTTTACCAATTACTCAAACCTCTTATGCTATCTTTGGTTCTTTCTCCTATGATAATTTGAAATTGATTTCTAGGGGAATAGAAACTGGATTTTCATACAGTATATTAAATCCTCTCAAAACCATTCCATTGTAGTCAGTCTGTGATAACATCAAAGTTCTAGTTTCATATTTTCTCTTGATCATTATCCCCAAAATTTTGTTATCTTCTTCAATATCTTTCATCTTGAACACCTCAACCAGCTACACTTTTAGCTCATCAATCCTCTACATGCATGATCCTACAGTGAGCATTACATACACATACAAATGTAATATATTATATTCATCTCAAAAAGAAATAAAATAGTAGCATTGAACCATCCCACACCATTTTTATGAATTATTTATCATGAATTCATAAAACTTATTGTTCCACTACATGGGTGCCAACTTTAACCCATATAATCTATTTTGGAGTTTTCACACTAGGTATTACTTTTATAACTCAAAATATCCTTATAGATACTATATATAAATGTCCTCATAGATATCAATGAAGGAAAGTAGTCTTTACAAAAAACTGCTAAAGATGTGAATCCTCCAATGCAATAATACTAAGAACTACCCGGATGGTGGTAAGCTTCACTATAGGTGAGATATTTTTAGTGAAGTCCACACCTTCCATACATTGAAATCCTTTCACTATCAGCCTTTCCTTGTACCTCCTATTACCATCATGTTCTTACTTGATGTGGTATGCCTATTTGTTTTGTAATGATTTATTTCCTTATGGAAAAGGTGTAAACTCCCAAGTATTGTTGTCATGTAATGAAAATATCCTCCTTTATATCCAACTCTCACTTGATCAACTCCTTCAACAAAATTTCCTTTTTTTTATTTAAAGATATTTTTTGGTGGAATTCCTATTTTAGTGGTGACTTGTATGGTTAATTTTTTGGGAATTTCCCCTGTTAAGGTAGAGCTAGAATTGCAGTGGTATTCTTACATCGAGTGTGGTTAGTGTATAATAGATGTTTTCCCTTGGGTGTATTAAACCTTAGGAATTAAAAGGTGATTCCTTGAGTGGTCTAAAACTCCTTCGGTTTAGGGAATAGTTTCTTTAGATAGCTTCCGGGATACTTGTCATGTCTCCATGGAGTTATTTTATGTTATTTTATATTATTGAGGTCTATTTTAAGGTTCGGTAATTTTTAGACTTTGAATTTCAAAATTTTAAAGGTTTTTAGTGGTTTATAGTGCTGCAGACTATGACAGTGCAGTTTTCATAGTATCCACATGGTTTTTTAAACTATTCAGTTCTTCCCAGGGAATAATTCACATCATTTTTTGGGGAGACCCACACATTTTGTGCATGGTTCGATAAACCATGTGACCAAATCACGAGACCCATCCATAATCAATTAAAAAGTAATTTTACCTAATTTTTGTTTTTGAATTTTACTCACCCTCATTCCTCTCTTCGACTCATACATTTGGACACCCCATTTAAAGATTTTATGAGTGTTCCTCCACCCCCCCCCCCTCTATTAATTCTTGTCTCTTTTCCTTCAAATTTTAGGTGATTTTCAAGGTATTCCTCCTCACTTTCTCTTATCTTCTCCCCACCTCTCTTTATTTAACCTTTCCCCCTAGGTTTTCCTCATCCCTAGAACCCTATATCATTTTGAAAGTGAGATTGAGGGTTTGGGTTGGTTGTAACCTAGTTATTTTCTTATCTAAGAACTGTAGAGGGTGATTTTTTTACTTGGTTGAGTGTTATCCATGTAAGGTGATGTGTTTTGACACCATTACATATTTTTGAGGTGGGTGTTCCTTTCATCTTTATTATAAAATCCATAGGATTCTTTTTCTTTGAAAATTAATTTTTAATTAAATTATGCCTATGTATACTATTTAGGATAGATTTGGAAAATAAATTGAGTGAATTACATGCTTGGTATAAAGGTTTTTCTATGGATTTTAATTTAATTCCTTTGAATTTAATATTTGAGCCTTTTAAGTGTTTTATAAAATGACTATGAATCTTTTTGATTGGGTATTTATAAAAAATGAAGGGATTAGTCTATATTTTGGGTTTTACAGGAAGAAACCAAGTTTTAAAGAAATGTTTGAAATATAAAATTGGTGTTTTTATAAATTATTTTTATTGAAATTATTGAATTTAAAATTAAAGTAAAATTACTCAACACCTCCAATTAGATTTTTTTAAGGCCAGTTTGGAATTTCAAAGTGGGTTCATAACTCATGAGACCCTTATTGATTTCCCCTTGTATTTTTTATTCCCATTATATATTTTTTTATCATTTTTTATGGATGTGTGATGTAAAAGGTATTTTTTTATGATAGGGTGATGGAGGTGAGGCATGGGATATTTATTGTGTTCATATATGTGTTTATTTTGATTGTTTCCCCACCTCCTTGCTTGATTTCTCGGTCATGGGAATACAAGGTGGATAAGTAGAGTCTTGGATGAGTGAAAACTCTAGTTGTGATTGCATCTCACTAGAGTGGAATTGGGTAGCTAAGTGATCTTGGATGGTCCTCATGGTATCTTCTCACTCCTAGTATGGAACAAGGCCTAATTAGTTTGACGATACTATCAAGATAGAAACGTTCTTTGAGGTCAACCAAAGGTTCTTATCACCAGTTTAGGACCACATTACTTAAGTTCCTAAATTAGTATCCCATGATGTTTTTTCCTTGAGAAGAGGTTCCAGGTAGGGTATTTTATTTTCTATGCATGTCATATCACCATGTGTTGGTTTTTAGTGGAACCTCTTGTGTTATTATTTATTTTCTCACTTCTTGAAATTGAGGTGCCTCGTTGATTGGGATCTTTCATCTATGGGTGGGTGTGTTTTTAAATGGGTTTAAATGTTTTTTTAATTAAAAATAAATGTTTGTTTCTTATGACACTAGCATAAAACCTGGTTGATTATATATATCAAAATAAAAGGATTATATTATGTAGTAAGTGTTCGTATGATGTTTTATGTCATTGTGAAATTAACATCTTTTTCTACATTTGGAGCCAACAATGCAACGATAGTACGATGAGAGTGATGTACCAATTCATCAATGAATAAAGAGTTACAAGACAACGCAATACTCAAACTATCTATAAATTAATTATAAATTATATGTGATGATCTTTTCTTATTGGTTTCAGCATTCTTAAAGTCTATTATTTTTTATTTAATTTTGTTGGTCATGATGTTCTTCGTCATGCACATCTCAAATTATTCATCAATTATGATAAAAAGATAAGTTGGTTATGAAAAATAGGAACTTTATCTATGCCCGGAACCTTCATATGGGTCATGGTGGATGTGTGTTGATAGTTGTACCATCAAAAAGATCATCATCATGTTTAGATTCTTAATCCCATGATTGGATTATATTTTTGATGATATGTTTGATATGCATCAAGGGGAAACGATGTTTTAAAAGATAGACCTTTGGAGTGGTTATCACCTGTTTCGAATTTGGTCTGATGTTGAATGGAAGACCAGCTTTAAGATCAAGGAGGGGTTGTACGAGTGGTTAGTGATGCCTTTCGAGATATTGAATGCCCCTAGCGCCTTTATGAGGTTTATGAACCAAGTTCTAAAACCCTTCATGAATAAGTTATTTGTGGGTTACTTTGATGATTTTCTATTATATTGTAAGTCAAATACACTTCAACTTGAACATCTAAGGGAGGTACTCCGAGTTTTGTAGGACAACACGCTTTATGTTATAACCTTAAAAAGTGCAGTTTTATGCTCCCTAAATTTATCTTCCTTGGATATGTTGTGTCAGATGGGGGGATTCAAGTCAATGAAGAGAAGGTGGGCCATCCATGAGTGGCCTCAGTCCAAGAATATTAGGGAATTGTGCAGCTTCCACAGCCTTGCTACCATTTACCAGAGATTTATTCAAGATTTTAGCTCAATCATGGCACCACTCATGAACTGCTTGAAAAAAAGAAAATTCTCATTCGGGCAATGCATCTAAGGAGATTTTTTCCACCATCAAAGAGAAAATTTCCACCACTCCAATCTTGGCACCTCCCGACTTCAGCAAGTTGTTTGAATTGGAAACATATGCATCCATTATTGGAATTGGCGTTGTTCTTTCCCAATCCGGTCAACCAATTTCTTTTATGAGTGGGAAACATAGTGATCCATGTCACAAGAAGGAAGCATATGAGATTTATCTATATGTCATGGTATGGGATGTGAAGTGTTGAGAATAATACCTTTTTCAATGAGATTTCATCCTCTACAATGATCACGAATCCCTCAAATTTAAACATTCCTTGAAGAACCATAATAGGATTCATGCTCGATGGGTTTCCCTTCTGCCACAATTCACTTTTTTGATTAATTACAAGAATGATCAGAAGAATCAAGTGTTAAATGCATGAAGCAAGCATGCTTATACACTCATCACCATGCAGGTTTTGTGATTTCAAAGTTTAAAAGATCAATATCCGAAAGATGTGGATTTCATAAAAGAATGGGAATATTTCCAACAAGGGCCTACTATTGGGGATGCCTCATACATGATTGTCCCATGACTCGGTATTTGTGGTGTACATCCAATTCTCAAATATGGTGCACTTCATTCAATGAAAAAATACAATTAATGCTTCTTATATATGGATATGTTGTTCTTTTGGTAAGTGGTGTGACTCCATGGAATTAAAAAACCATCACATCTGATCGAGATACCCATTTACTTATCCATTTCTAGCAAACTATGTGGAGAATGTTTTAAACCGACTTGAATTTTAGCAGCTCCTTCCACCTCCCTATATAAAAAAAGAGGTAGTCAATCGCACTCTCAGCACACTTATTTGATGATTTTGTGGGGATCATATTAAGAAATGGGATATCATTATCACCCCAGATAAGTTTTTATTCAACAATGTGATGAATGGAAGCATGATAAAAACTCTTTTGGAAGTGATGTACCATCGACCGTAAAAGAACACACTTGGTCTAATCTTATCAACCAAACTTCTTGGGTATAGTGTGGTTACTAAACACGTGGCTTCTCAAATTGATAATATTCAAGATGAAGTAGTTCATAACATTAAAGACTCAAATGAATTATATAATGTGTTGGGTGACAGGAAGCATAGGGGGTCTATTTTTGAAGAGGGGAATCTCATCATGGTTCACATTCAGAAGAAAGAGTTCACAACTAACACCTACAACAAGTTGAAACCAAAGAACATCAGGCCTCGCAAAGTCCTGCAATGTCTCAATGATAATGATTATGTTCGGAATTTTCATGGGGATGGTAGATCACATCGAAATTAAATGTGGTGAACTTGAAGTCGTTCACTCTAGAAGATCCACTTTATCCAATGGAAAACTCGAGGGTGTGTACCTTCCAAGAGGAGGAGAATGATGCAGCACCTTCTATGGTTGCTCCTGGATTGGCCACCACCACTCATGGGCCATTTTAATTCTTTTATTTGTTAACTATTTTCCCCATATCCTAGGATTTTTTAAGGTAGAATTTTTATTTTGTTATGTTTTAGGGTTTTAGCCTATAAATAGGTTTTTTCCATCATTTTTTTAGATTTTTCCATATTGATAAAATTTCTCTCAGAGTGTTATCACTGTTTTGGGTGTTCTACCTATACTCCTCCTGAGTTCTTCATGTAAGGACTCATTTTTTCCTGTTGTGCTACATTACATAACAAAAAAGGTATTCACAATCATTATGAAGTATATTCTGAAAAAGTTATCACACTTTACATGAATATACAATTCAAAATTGATAGAATACATTAAAAATTCTCATTTCCAAAGTTTTACTTCACTTAATGAAAAAGATCCAATCTTAGTGTTCTTTTATGCCAACACTTTTACTTTGTATGATGGTTTTACCTAACACATCAATGATAAGTAATCAAAAAATCATTAATTATATGTTTTGGTAGTACAAGAAATTCCAAGCTAGAAGAATATATTTATCACCAACCATGATAAGGAAATAAAGATAATTATAAAAAGATAATTATAATCAGCAATTACATCTCCTAAATCTTCCTCAATTCAAACAAAGAAATTAATGGATCACAAATTGTTTAATAATAATAGAGATTAAAAGAAATTTTCCCAGCATTTTGGCCAATAGTTGGTGGATGATTGGATCCTTAAAATAAATGTAAGTGTTAATTGACAATTGTAGAGGATGAATATTGAAAGAAAACTATATGCTAGTTCTTCAAACATAACTTCATGCAAATAATTAATAACTGAAGCATGAAACAATTAAAAACATGAAACAACCATTGCCTACCTTTTCTTTATACTTTCAGATGAAGCCTTTGAACTTCCTCCCACAACATCATAAGGGTTTTCAACCTCAACTCCCATAATTCTGGTGACCTGATCATAGGTAAATAATATGTTAATGCAGAGAAATTTAAAATCCAATTTATAAAAGTTCATGAAAATTTATAATCATCATCATTATTGTGATTGAACTTCCATTTAGATAATCACGATACATGCACGTCATATAAGGATTTTTCCTTGACCTAGAAAAGGCTTTCAGTTAATCTGGAAAGAGTTGAAGAGGAGACCTGATATCTATATTAAAAAAACAAAATTTTAAGTGTCTAAGATTTTAAAAGAAATTATTTATCCCTGATATAGATTCATTCTAGAAATGAAAAGTTGAATAATAAACTAGAAGAATACACATCTTCAGGAGAAGGGGGGACTGTCTTCCAACCCACATAATAACCAAATAACCCTCCCTCTGAGTGAGACCCCTATCTATACTCCCAAAATAAAAAATAATAATTTAAAATAAAATTACAGCACTTCTCAATGTAGTTAAGAGATAATACCCTTACAAATACCTCTAATTGGGTATGTGTTGTGTATGGGAGTCCTACCTTGCGGACTGCCCTGGGGTTCTTCAACAACCAGGGGTTCTCCCTCTCAGTAGTTACTAGCTGACTCCCTCACATTCCTATCAATCCCCAACAGTTTAAACTTATCTCAATTGACCTAGGATTCCATTAAATGTTAGTTTCTCAACAATTTCTCTATGTACACCAGTGCACCAATTTCAATCAAATAATAAATATGTCAAAAAATTAAATACAAAATCAACAACATAAAAGATAACTTTCCATTTTCTAAAAAATAAAATACATAAAATTTACAAAAATATTTTCAAGATAAGACAGACAAAACCCCACCTATTTTTGAAAGATTTTCATTTTCAAATAACATCCTCGGTATTTAGAATCTCGAATCCCAACTACTTAAAAATTACAACATAGCCCTAACATTTAGAGGTTACTCCCTGACTCTCCCTCACGGACTCCCCTCCACTGGTATGTGTAGACTATAATAAGGTGGAGTCGACTTCCTAAAATATTTCCAAGGGACTCCCCCTCCCCCACATTCCTATCATTTATTCCTTGTAAATACACCTTTTCCTCAAGGTGAAAATTAAGGAATTGAGATTTTCTCACTTTCACATCCTCCAAAATTGTTTATCACCACTTAATCAGCCACATTAGATTTTTACCTAGATCTTTTCTACCAAAATTGCCACTAGATAGTCCCCATATTTAGTAAACTTGGTTAGAATAAATTATTTTAGAGGGTTTTTACCAAAATTTGTCTTCAGTTGGGATTCATGAAATACCAGATGTATCATGCTATTGTCAGGGAGCTTGAGCCTGTAAGCAACAACTCCAAGCTTCTATAAAACTGAAAATGGAAAATAATATCTGGAAGCCATTTTCTAATGAATTTTGGATACAATCCCCAGATTTCTCGATCTCAAAATGACCCAAACTAAATCAGATTATTTGTAAGTAACACCCTATGATGTCGGTTAGAAAATTATTCCATAACATGTTGTGCTCTTTGGAGGTTTATCTATAGTTTCTTCAAGGCTTCATCTCAATCAACTAATGCACATTAGATACTACCTCAACCGTAGCTTTCCCATTTGTACAATGCATAATATGGGGTGGCTTACACAATCTCTAATGGTGTCTTCCCAATAGAGTTATGGAATGAATTGTTGTAGCTAAATTCTACCCAAGCTATCCACATCATCCACTCTTTAGATAATATGAAGAAAAATATCTCAAATAAACCTCGAGACACCTATTTTCCATCACTTTGGGGGTGATAGGATGGGCTCATCCTTAATGTTGTTCCTTTCCATTTGAAGAGTTCCAACCAGAATAAACTTTTGAATAACAGATCTCAGTCACTGACTATAACATTAGGTATGCCATGTAATTTACCTATTTCCTTCATAAACACATTTGCAAAAATATTTGTTATATAAGGATGCTTGAGTGGTATGAAGTGGGAATATTTACTCATCCTTTTGACCACAACAATCACTACTTTATATCCCTTACAAAATTCATTAACACCTCTTCTCATTCCAATTCTATAATAGGTAGTGATTTTATTAGTCCATATGGACTTAATGCCTCATATTTATTCTTTTGGTACACTTTATCATTCCCAAAAAGATGTTGCAATACTCATGTCATACCTTCCAAATAAACTCCATTCTCAGGCCGCTTATATGTTTTCAAATACCCCAAGGGACGTGAGTGGTAGTGGTACAACTATTTTGGGATCAAAATTGATCTACTAAGCAAGACTAGTTTGTTTTTAGAAAACTATAATTTAAGAGCTACACTATTCTTCTCCAAAAATAACACTTTCTTTTTCCCAAATGCTCTTCCCATCCACAGCTATAAATTATCCTAACATCAAAAACACCAATACACCCTTTTCATAGCCCCTATTTTGTTTTATCTCTATTAGAGATTGATCTTACTTATAACTTTCTGGTTCTCGACACAAAACCTCTTAATGCCATTTTCAGGATGGATCGAATGATAGATCATAAGGATTAGATCCCTTCCTATTGTCTCATTGTATAATTGATGCACTCTGGATGTTCCTGCCAAACATTCAATTAGTGTCCTTTTATGTGTTTTTCTTACATGCCTTGATACTACCGACTAGGCTATTCCTATTGAGGCATTATTTGGTTATCAATACCAGTACCCTACGGCCCAGACAAGATTTCCCATCTCTATCTATTCCTTATAAGTGGGTTCTTGATACCTCTTCCCCAACTCCTTCCAAAAATGACAACATCCTCACCACCATCTAATATCCATCACAACCTAGAACTCTCTATGATTGAGATTTCATTTATACACTCTCATTAGGCTACCTTGTCTCTTATTCATCCTCTATTCCTTAGACTAGTGGCCCTACCACTTGTGCATCTCATTGACCAACAACTTGGATTCTTGATTTTTGTGCTTCTGATCATATCACAGGTGATGTAGGTATGCTTAATACCTATCATCCATATATCAGTGCCACTGAAATTACTATTACCGATGGATCTACAATCCCTATTATGGGTTTTGGAACATACTTTTTGACTCCTATTCACCTGGATTCAATGGATCATGTTCCTCGCAGTCCTTTTAATCTTATCTTCATCAGTAAACTCATAAAGGACTTAAACTATATTACTATTTTTACATCTTATGGTGTTATTTTTCAGGAGCGGTCGATGAATCAAGAACTCGATAGAGGTCTTCTTAGTGATGGGGTGTACATGTTCAATACCCCACCATTCCTTGCTTTCTCACCCACCTTATCTTGTGCTCTCGATTATATTTTTGCCATGATCATCCATCGACTTCAGTCTTACATAACATTTTCCCCAATTTCAGTCCACACCTTTCCATCCATTTTGAATCTTGTAAGTTTGATAAATATCATTAGGCTACATATGTTCCTCATTTAATGATGCGTGCAGATAATCCTTTCAACTTAGTTCATTCCGATGTAAGGGGTACCTGTATGGTTCCTAGTTAGTTAGGGTACCATTATTATATATCCTTCATTGATGAATTATCTTTAATTATGTGACTATATCAACTTCATGATCATTCAGAAGAGTGTGATATTTTCAAAACATTTTACCATGAAATTCACACTCAATTCTCCAAACCTATTAAATGTCTCCGCTCAGACAATGGATGTGAATATTTATCTTCTTCTCTTCATAAATTTCTTAAATATACCGGTGTCCTCCATCAAATATCCTTCCTATTCCCATCAAAATAATGGTGTGACTAAGCATAAACATCATTATATTATTGAAAATGCCCGGACCTTATTATTTCACATGTGGGAGACTCTTCCTTTGTGGGGGGTACTATTATTACTTCTACCTATCTTATCAATTGTCTTCCTTATTCTATCCTTCAGACTTAGAGTCCATTTGAAAACAAAATCCCCTCTCTTCCTCCTCACCCTCTTCCACTTTAGGTTTTTGGGCGTTTTTTTATGTTCATGACACTCATCTTCATCTCTCTAAATTTTCCCCAAAGGCCATGTGTTGTATCTTTCTAGGATACATTCGTACCAAGAGTGGCTAACATTGTTTCTATCATGACTTGGGACATTATATCATCTCTTATGATGTCTTATTCATTGATAAATCTACATTATTATACTCTCCACTCTACCTATCTTGATACTACCATCAATGAATGTCTTCCTCTCACCACCCACCCACCCCTACCTTCATTGACTTGACCAGATGATCTTCGCTTTGAATTTGTATACTCTTGTCATCCATCGAACATGCCCCTGCCCAGACCGAGGACACCATTTCCCTAGCTTTGTCCATAACTCCTGCTATTAGCACCAATTACTTATCGATTGAATTTTGGAAAGATACCCACCCTTTCCATAATAATCCTCTATAAAAAACTTCATACAAAGGCTTCTCTAATTTGGAGATGATATGGGCTCCTCATATAGTTTTTGAGGCTAAATCACACCCTGGTTGGCTTCAAGAAATGTGGGATGAATTACAGGCCTTGGACGCCAATCACACTTGGGAAATGGTCCCCCTTTTGGTAGTTAAATAGGTTGTTTGTAGAAAATGGTTTTATTCAGTCCGTCTAAATGTAAATGTTACTCTTTATCTCCTTAAATATCATCTCGTGGAAAAAGGATTCTCTTAAACATATGATGTTGATAATTTTGATAACTTCTTTTCAGTTGCTAAAATGGTCTCTATTCAATTATCTCTATATCTTGAAGATACTCATAATTGTAATATTCTTCAGCTTGATGTTAATAATGCATTTCTCCATGGTTTTCTTGAAGAATAAATATATTTGTAACAACATCTTGGCTTCCTTGTGTTTGGGACCGGGTCTCATTTTTTTAGCTTTGTCAGTATCTGGTTGCATCATGTTAGTTTTATATGTTGATGATATCATTATTACAGGCAGCGATTCACATGGAATTACCTATCTCAAGGCTTGTATTCAACAAAAATTTTATTCCAAAGACTTGGTTTCTTTGAAATATTTTTTGGCATTGAACTCTTTCATTCTCCAACTAGAATCTTCCTTTCACAAAAAAAATATGCATTGAATATCTTGTAGGATATAGGTTTGTCTCAGGAAACTACTGTTGACACTCCTCTTAAACCAGGGGAATGATCTCTATATACCACCACTGAACCCTATTCTCATCCTGACAGGTATCATCATCTTGTGGGAAAACTCAATTATCGTACCATGACTCGTCCGAATATTGTCTACACTGTTAGTAAGGTTAGTCAATTCGTGGAATATCTGACAAAATACCCAGAGTAAAATGTTCTTCACATTGTAAAATACATTAAGAAAGACCCTGCCCATGGTCTTTGGTATTCACATAACAATCATCTGGACATTGAGGCCTTTTTTGATGCTGACTACACTGGGTGCTTATCTACCCAGAAGTCCACTATTGGGTTTGCGGTTTTTTTACGGGTAATTTTAACTATTGGTGAAGAAAGAAACAAAATTTCATCTCTAGATCCAGTTATGCATCTAAATACTATGAAATGTACATGATCACTACTAAAATTCTATGGTTTCATCAACTTCCTCATGAAATTGGTTTTCCACCACAAAACTCTGATCATATTTGGTGTGATAATCAGGTGGTCATGAAGGTTTCTTCTAATCCAGTTTTCCATGAACGAATGAAGCATATTGTAATTTACCTTCAATTTCTTCACCATCACATGGGGAAAAAATCTTTAGCTTCATTCCAATAGATCATCATCTTTCCAATATTTTCACCAAAGGCTTGTTGCGAGATCGATTGGATTCTCTGTGCACAAAGCTAGGAATCCACAACATTCACGGCCCAACTTTAAGGGGAGTGTGTTCGGTCTTTGTGTTTTTCCTCTCTTTGTTTTTTTTTGTGGGAATCTTCTTCCAAGATAATCCTATTCTAGCTTGATATGGAGTATTGAACCCAATTATGTGTATGTTAGAGTGATAAATTTTTTTCCTTCTATATGTATTTAATTTCCCCTATCTATAAATGAAGGTCTCCACCTAACTTTGAGGTAGGAATTATACCATTCTACGAGTAGAAATGTTTGATCGAATGGAAGGGGCGTACAATAGAAGAAGTGATGTGGGATTATGAATTCATCATTCATAACTAGTTTCATTCTTTCAGTCTTAAGGACCTGATTGATTCTCAAGGAGAGGAGATTAATAGAGTCCGTGATCTATGAGGTGAGTGGGGAGGCCAGTTCAGTTGGGCCAGAGAGTGGGGAGGCCTCGTGTATTTTCCTTATTTTTCCATTTTTCTTTACCATCATGTAATTCTGATACGAAAAACTAATATATATACAAATGAGTCCCCAAGAGGGAATTTTTAAAGCAAACATTGTCTATTTATAAGCATATATATAGGGTTAAACAATAGATAATGTCCCTCAAGCCCAAGATAAAGCCCAACACTTAATAATTTTTACATCTCTTTGATCAAGTTTATGATATTAGTGGTTTCAATCAGTTATCCCAACCCACAAGACATTTTCAATTATTTATATAGAATTTAGTTCAAAAAATTTGACATCCATGGTTATTGAATTATGATGTTCATAGATTATTGAATTTTTCTAAAATATAGGTTTTATCTTTATTTCAACTATTAAAAAAATATTTTCTAATAGTTTATTTTATACACAATTTTATTATATCATAGGTTTTTTGGACCTAAAATGCCATCAGCTAAGTTGTTAGTTGCAGCAGCTAAATTAACTAAAGTGGAGGATGAACTAAGGTATCCGATAATTATATTTCTCCTAGTCGATGTTTGGTTACCAGAAAATCTTTCAATTACTTATTTGTTAATAATAACAATATGACATTTAATACTTGAATATATATATATATATTAAGAATGATTTGAATTTTGTATTTCTATCTGTGGAAATGATTTTGTTTCATTTTTTTAAAACATAAAAACAGAGGGGTTGTTGAAGTGGAAGAAGATACTAAAGTATTTATCAGACCTCCACCACCTGTTATGGTTGTTGAAACTGAATCAGTAAATTAAGTAGAGTGTTTCGAAGAGGTTCTGATCTTCATTTAATTTACTAACTTGTCAAATTGTTAGTTTATACTTGTGGGTAAATAAAAGTCTCTTATCTATTTCTTATTAATGAAAGAAATTCCAAATATTTTCTTATGTTTGGAGTTCACTGGATACACTTTTTTTCTTTTTCTTGTTTTTTTAAAACAATTCAAATTAAATAAATTCAGAATATTTCAATATAAGATCCTGTAACTAATCAGGCATAGACCCCAACCACACAACATCTCCATCAATATCTATTACGACTCCAATAATAGAAATCCTAGGAACAAATACTTAGTATATTTAAAGAAAAAATGGGAACCGTAATCAGTGTACATGGAGGAATAGAAGAAGAAGACCAGAGGAGGAAAGTAAGTGGATAATTATATGATAGTTTCCTAAAAACTACCACCCAATCCCATGGATGATATGTTACTATAACTCTACCTTTAGTACCCCCTTACCCTTTCATTTTATAGCCATTAAGATCCTATAGAAGATGCCCCGAAATATTCCCATGGCCCAACAACATATTCCCCCAAGGATATTCTTCTAACCACTTCTCAAATTCCCATAGCCCATTTCCAGCTACCCCCTTGCACAGAGTTCTCTGAATTTCTTAGAATTACAATTGATCCTCAAACTTTCCTTTCGATAGAGGGACAAATTGCAGTAGAAATTTCCCTAATATAATTTTTTTAAGCTTCAAATAGTTTTTGTCTCTCTTTGGTCACTAGGTTTGAGTGTCACCGGCCTTCAACACTGTTTTTCGATCAGCATGTCAACCCAGATTGGGGTCTGAAAAACCAAGTAGTGGTAAGTCTTCCAGATCCTAAACACATGATTATTCATCTTTCAAATGAATATATTTTTTATTTTATATAGTATCAAGTGTCTCAAGTATTCCAGTCAATACGTTTCATCCAATTGATGTGGATGTTTGATTTCTCTTTGCATAATCATCCTCCAACATCCACTGTCTGGGTCTAGTTTCCCCAACTTCCATTACCGTTCCAGAATCCGTCAATTTTAAATCTCTTAGGTAATTCATTTGGTCATTTTCTCTATTCTGATTCACAAAACCGGTCTCTTTCGCACACGATAGTATCTTGGATTTCATAGAGGTTGAAATTTCTAAATTCTTACGTGATTTCTTATGGATTGTCAATTCTAGAGAGATTCGTTATAGAAAAACAATCATCTATGAACCCCATATTGGTTAATTCATTAATTGTATTTGTCAATCCCAAGTTACACATAATTTTTGGAGGAAACTAGTTACAGAAAACCTTCTTGAAGAGTTTACAATAGTGGTTGTTGCTCTACCATAGGATTGTTTTGAGGGTCTGGTTCAAAAGGCTCCAGAACCCAAAAACTCTCACATGTTGAGGGTTCTTATTCAAGTGGATGAAGGGACTAATCATAATTCTTCTTTGGTCATTGGCAATGCCTCTAAAAGTAGTAGGAAATCATGGATGGAAGTTTTTCTTACACCGACATTGAAATTCAATACTGCTAGTGAGATGAAATATGAGGGAGCGACAATTGCCTTGGTGGCGTGATCTGCTCCAGGTGGTTCAATCATTTCAAACAATTCCAATTTATAGAATGAAGAAGCTGACACGATCCAAAAAAAAGATATTGTGGATTTGACTTTAGCAAGTTTGGAGCTTGGTTTGACCAATTTTCAGGGTTTTGACATCGATTCTCATTCATTGAAGACTCCACAGGTCATAGCTAGAGGAGATCTGCTTGTGCAAGCAAGCGCCTATAGGGAGAGCGGGGTAATGGAATATGATGTATATATTCCTATTTTAAACAAGTTTAATTGCATGATCAATTATATAGGAAATAAAATAGACTCCAAATAGGACAAGGGGTGGATAAAAGTTAAATATATAAATAATAGATATGCCAAATAATCCCAAGATAGTTTGAAAGAAAAATTTGAAAAATCAAGGGAAGAGAACTTTGAAGGGCTGCATGTACCTGCTTAGGAGGAGGACTATTTCCAAAATAAAGGAAAACAATAGGAAGACATCAAATCCATTGAGTTTTACTAGAAAATTTTAGGAAACCAAAAAAATGAAATTATTGCCTCAGGAGGTTTCTCTGTCCCTATGAAAGAAAGTCTAACATTATAGGGATTACTCTAAATCATCCAAGATGTTAGTGACCAGTTAGCTTCTAAAATTGGGACATACAATGACATGGTATTAAAGGACTCCAAATTAGAATCCAAAGGTTGTTTTCTGGCAGAAAGTTAGGATTTAACCCCTTCAAAGGTGGATTTTATAAAATCCACAAAGGCTTTGAATCAACAGTCCAACCCCCAGGGTAAGGAGTTGAGGGACCAAAATTCTGAGGATTATACCTTTCCCAAGATTTTCTTAGAAAAGATGAAAATTTTATATGATAGGTTTGGTAGGGATTACACCTCTGGTACATATAATGTTCCTGTGTGGTCTTCCCCCTCTGGTACCTATAGTGTTCCCATGTGATGATGTTTTTTTCCTCAGATTGGGGTATGGTGGTTGGGTTCACATTCTCTCTTTCAACTGTTCACAGAATCAGCTGACTAACAATGAGAAATTTGGATTTGGAATGTGGTCTTTTTCAACCTCATTCAGTTTCATTCCTTAAGTCTTGAGGACAAGACTGTTCTCAAGGGGTGGTGAGTGATAAAGATCAGTCAACTAGTATGGAAGACACTTTTTAGAAGGGGAAAATAAGTCTTTGTGCAAGGAGGAAGCTGGATATGGGCCATGGAAAGTTGAGAAGTGGTTAGAGGAATATCCTAATGGAATATAATGTGGGTCCATTAGAATATTCTGGGGTATCTACTATAGGATCCTTATGGCTATAAATGGAAAGGGGAAGGGGAAACTAAAGGAAGAGTTGTAGTAACATGTCAGCCATGGGATTGGGTGATAGTTCTTGGGGAACTCCCATAAAATTCTCCACTTAATTTCCTCCTCCATTATTCTTCTATTCCTCCTTGTACACTAATTCTGGTTCCCATTTTGTCTTTAAATATACTAATAAGTTGTTCTAGGGAATTTCTAGTACGAGAGTCTAAACAGATATCGATATGGATATTGTGTGGCTGTGGTCTATGCCTGATTGGTTATAGGATCTTGTATTGAAATATTATGAATTTATTTAATTTGAATTGTTTTAAAAAAAATGGGAAAAAGAACAAAATTACAGCAAGTGAACTCCAAACTTGAGAAAATATTTGTCATTTCATTCATTAAAAAGAAATAGAAAGGAGGCTTAAATTGACCCCAAGTATAAACCAACAATTTTACAAGTCATTAAATTGAATAAAGCTTATAAATTCTTCAAAACACTTTGATTCTTTGTTTAATTTAGCTTTAGAAACCACAATAGGTGGTGGAGGTCTGATAAATACTTCAGTATCTTCTTCCACTTCAGTAGACCCTCTATTTTTATGTTTTAGAAAAATGAAACAAAATCATTAGAACAGATAGAAACACAAATGGAAAATCATTATTAATATATATATATATATATATTCAAGTATTGAATTTCATATTTTTATTATTAACAAATAAGTAATTGAAATCTTTTTAGATAACCAAACATCAACTGGGAGAAAAATAATCAGTGGATGCCTCAGTCCAACCTTCGCTTCAGTTAATTTAGCTACTAAAATTAACAACTCAGTAAATGGGATTTCAGGGCTAAAAACCTATGATATCATAAAATTGTGTAGTAAATCAAAAATTAGAAAATATTTTTTTAATAGTTTAAATAAATAGAAAAACTATATTTTAGAAAAATTCAATAATCTTCGTACAACATAATTCAATAACCATGGATGTCAAATTTTTTGAAGTAAATTATATATAAAATCATTGAAAAGGTATTTGTGGGTCAAGATAAGATATTTAAACCACCAATATCATAAAATGGATCAAAGATACGTTAAAATTATTAAGTTTTGGAATTTGGGTTGGGCTCGAGGCCCACTATCTATTGTGTAACCCTATATGTGATTATAAATAGATAATTTTTTCTTCAAAAATCCCCTATAGGGGACTCCTTAGTATGTATAGCAGTTGTGAATATCAAAATTATAGGAGGGGAAAGAATAATGGGAAAATGAAAAAAAATACAGGAGGCCTTCGCACTCTCTTGCCCATGCGAATTGGCCTCCATGCTCACCTGGCAGATCACAGACTCTATTACTCACCGCTCCTTGAGAATAAATATTGTCCTCAAGACTAAAATAAGGAAACTAGTTACAAATGATGAATTCATCATCCCACATCACTTCTTCCATTGGATGCCCCTTCCATTAGATAAAAAATTTATGCTCATAGAATGGTACAATTCCTAACTCAAAGAGAGGTGGGGACCTTAATTTATAGATAGGGGAAAATAAAAACATGTAGGAGGAAAATGATGTAGGAATATAACATACACATAAATGAGTTCAACACTCCCCCTAAATCTATAACAGGTTTATTTTGGAAGAAGTGTCTCACAAAAAAAAACAGAGGAAAACATAAAGACTGAACACACTCCCCCTAAAACTGGGTCGTGAATTCTATGGGTTCCCATATGTTTGCACAGAGAATCCAGTTGAGCTCATCGCAAGACTTTTTTGAAGATGTCGACAAGATAATGAGTTGTTACAATAAAGCGAAAGATGATATTTTTTTCCCTAGGTGATGGGGAACAAAGTGACGGTCAATCTCAATATGATTCGTTTGTTCATGGAAAACTGGATTAAAAGAAAACTTCATGGCCACCTAATTATCACACCAAATATGAGCAGAATTTTGTGAAGGAAAACCAATTTCATGAAGAAGTTAAAGAAACCATATCATTTCTATAGAGATCATAGTCATCGCACAGTATTTAGATTCATCACTAGATTTAGAGATGATAGTTTGTTTTTTTCTTCTCCAGGAGTTAAAATTACGAGCCAAAAAAACCATAAACCTAGAAGTAGACTTTTGGGTAGATAAGCACCCAGTGTAGTTGGAATCAAAAAAGGCCTCAATATCTAGATGATCATGATCTGAATATTGAATACCACAGGTAGGGTCTTTCTTAATGTATTTGAAAATGAAAATTACAACATCCCATTTGGATTTTGTTTGGATATTCTATGAATTGACTGACTTTACTGACAATATAGACAATATTCGGATGATTCATGGTAAGATAATTGAGTTTTTCCACAAGACGAAGATACTTATTCGAATGAGAATATGGGTTAGTGGAGGCATAGAGAGATTGTTCCCCATGTTTAAGAGGAGTGTCAACGATAGTTTCTTGAGACAAACCAGTATCCTACAAGATATTCAATGAATATTTTCATGGTGAAAGGAAGATGTTGGTTGGGTAATGAAAGACTTCAATGCCAAGAAAATATGTCAAAGGAACCAATTATTCGGTATGAAACATTTTTTGAAGATATTCCTTGAGATGGGTAATGCCATGTGAATCACTCCCTATAATAATGATATCATCAACATATAAAACTAACATGATGCAACCAGAGACCAAAAAAGCCGACAAAAATAAGACCCGGTCCCAGAGGCAAGGAAGCTAGGAGGTTGTTGAAGATATATTTATTCTTCAAGAAAACCATGGATATATGCATTCTTGACATCAAGTTGAAGAAGATGCCAATTATGATCAATTGTAAGAGATATAGACAATCAAAAAGAGACCATTTTAGAAATTGGAGAGAAGTTGTAGAAATAATCAACACCATATGTCTAAGCATTGCCTTTTTCCACATTACGGGATTTAAGTCGATGAAGAGTACCATTTTAATTTAGACGAACTGAATAAATCCATTTGTTTCCAAAAACCTATTTACCTTCTAAAAGGGGGACCAGATCCTTGGTGTTGTTGTCGTCCAAGGCCTGAAATTCATCCCACATTTCTTGAATCTAACTAGGGTGAGATTTAGCCTCATGAACTGTATGAGGAACAGATTTCATCTCCAAAGCGGAGTAGCCTTTATATGAAGTTGTGTATAGAGGATTATTCTGGAAAGAACGAGTACCTTTTCGCAATATAATCGACAACTCATCGATGCTCATAGCAGGAGCGGTAGACAAAGTCAAGGAAATGATGTCCTTAGTCTGGATAGGGGACATGTTTGATGGATGACTAGAAAACCAAACTTTATCTTCTAAACTCAAGCTATGATACCAATTTTTACAAAAAAACACTGAGAGCACTGATGAATAATGATTCCCATAAGAACAGTAAAAGGGAAAAAATGAAACAACAAGATGAAGATGAAGAAAATAGAGATTTAGGCGGTTCAATAAATAATCCCTACATTCATTGAGATGTAGAAATTTCACTATTTTCAATAGAATAATTATAGAGAAAATATTAGATTTTCTCTCACACAAAAAAACATGGCTTAAATGATCTCATAAAGTAATTTAATCCTATAATAAATCATGTTTCTATAGTGCCACCAAAAACATAATAATTTCATTGTGTTATAGTAATCAATGGGAAGAAGTCCATAGAGATACAGTGATTTGTTAGTGTTTCTAGTCACATAATACAATAATAAAATATCAATGTCCACACTGTTACAATTCTCTATCGGTGTCACTCGTCAGTATCTGCAACAGTTGTGGTCAGGTGTATAGTCTAGAACACAAGAAGTTGGTCCAGCTTTATCCAAAAGGATCGATCTACACCTTTCCAACAAAAAGTAGTCATCCAAAGTAGAATAACTGTGAACTTCGAAACATGGTCAAAATTATCACTTCAAACTATCAATTTTAAAATTCTTCAATTTAGCTTAATAATTCTTCAAACTACTTGTATATCCTATTTGGACATTATAAAACTTCATCGAAGTGGTGTAAAAAATTATTTCAGTAATTATATACAATAGCACACTAGGATGGCCTTCTCCTAACTCATGGGTCTTCAAACTCATGAATCATCTATCCTTTTAACACTTATCATAATAGTTTTTCAATATATTTACTATAAACAAAACTTCTACTATTACAAACTATTATAGTTAGTATTGTAACTCCACCTTTAAGACTTTCCATGTTCATTCATGAGGATCAGTTCATCCAATCATCTGATTTGGGGGATCCTCACATAACAGACAGCTTATCCAAACTCCTTTTACAATATGTGAGACTCTCTTTGTATTTCTAATGGAAGCACCAATTTTCCAGTAACCAGAAATCATGGATAGAATCTCTTTCATGCATTGGGTGTATAATCCAATCAATCAGCCATACTTGAATTCCACTTTTTATATTGAAAACAAATACAATCACACAATCCATAAGGGAACTTAATTGTTATAAACTCAATTCCATAAACACATTTCTCTATTATGAAAAGGATTGATGATTAGTAATAGAGAGGTTGAGTTTTGAGATGAAATGGTTAATGTTGACTTTTCCCCTTTTCTATTATGTTAAGCTCTTTTGTGGTGGAATTCCTATTTGAGAGGTCTCTTGTATGGTTAATATTTTTTGGGAATTTCCCCTATTAAGGTAGGGATAGAATTGCAGTGGGATTCTTGCATTGAGAGTGGTGAGTTCATAGTAGATGTTTTCCCTTGGGTGTAGTAAACCCTAGGAATTAAAAGGTGATTCCTTGTGTGGTCTAAAACTCCTTGTGTTTAGGGAATAGTTTCTTTAGATAGCATCTGTGACACCTGTCATGTCACTATGGAGTTATTTTAGATTATTTTATATTATTGAGGTCTATTTTAAGGTTTGGTAATTTTAAAGCTTTGAATTTCAAAATTTTAAATGTTTTTAGGGGTTAACAGTGTTGTAGACTATGACAGTGTAGTTTTCACAATACCCACATGGTTTTTTAAACTATTCAGTGCTTCCCAGGGAATAATGCACTTCATTTTTTGGGGAGACCCACAAAGTTTGTGCATGGTTTGGTAAACCATGTGACCAAATCACAAGACCTTTCCATAATCAATTAAAAAGTAATTTTACCTAATTTACCTCTTCAAATTTAACTCAACCTCACCCCTCTCTTCTACTCATACATTTGGACACCCCATTTAAAGTTCGTATGAGTGTTCTTTTCACCTCTATATGGATTCTTGGCTCCTCTCTCTCAAGTTTTAGGTGATTTCCAAAGTATTCCCCCTCACTTTCTCTCCTATTGTCCCCACCTCTCTTCCATTTACCATTTCCCCTAGGTTTAGCTCATCCCTAGAACCCTATATCATTTTGAAAGTGAGATTGAGGGTTTGGGTTGGTTTTAACCTATGGATTTTCATATCTAGGACAAATAAAGGGTGATTCTTGACTTGATTGAGTGTTCTCTATGTAAGTTGATGTGTTTTGACACCATTATGGATTCTTGAGGTGGGTATTTCTTTGCTCTTTTCTTTTCAATTCATTGGATGATTTTGCTATGAAAAATCATTTTTAATTAAACTATGCCTATGTATACTATTTATAAAGGATTTTGAAAAAAAATTCGTGAATTTCATTTTTGGTATAAAGGTTTTTCTATGAATTTTTATTGAATTACTTTGAATTTAATATTTAAGCATGTAAAGTGTTTGATCAAATGTCTATGAAGCTTTTTAATTGGGTATTTATGAAAAATGAAGGGCTTAGACCATATTTTTGTTTTTAAAGCAAAGAAAAAAGTTTTGAAGAAATGTTTGAAATATAAAAGGGGTGTTTTTATAAATGATTTCAAAGTATTGAAATTAATGAATTTAAAATTAAAGGAAAATGACTCAGCACCTTTAGTTAGCATTTTTTAAGGCCCATTTGGAGTTTTAAAGTGGGTTTATAACTCATGAGACCCTTATTGATTTCCCCTTGTATTTTTTGTTCCCATTATAGTTTTTTTATAATTTTTATGGATGTGTGATGTAAAAGTTATTGTTTTATGTGAGGGGGAAATCTATTTTCAATTTTTACACCAACTTCCTTGGGTTTACCTCATTGAATGGGTTGACTCCCCCTCAAACTTTGTTTACAATTTCTCTTGGGATTATTGTAGTGTTGTTGATTTAACCGACACATATTTTATGTATGTCCAAATCCACCACAATATCAGTAGTATCCATAGAAAGAATATTTTCCTCTATAACTTCCATACTGCATGGAGTTTTAAACTTGTTTTTTATCATCTTTCTTACTTTCTACTATGGAACTTTTTGGTGCGCCAATTTTTTTTCATATTTCAAAATTTTATTCTTCAATTTGGACTTCTTCTCATCTTCAGTAGAATCACTAGCAGTAAAAAAATTGATTCTAACTTTAAAATTTTAAAAATATTATATTTTTCAACTTTGTTGGTTTTGGCTACATACATTGTTTTCTCAACTTTATTAACATTATGAACATCTTCATTCTTCTTATCATCTTGTGAAGATAAACTTTATTTATCTTTCTTAGGTTCACACTTCTCAAAAAATTTAGGAGCTTCTGTAACTATGTTTTGGAAATTCGTAACTCCTTTCTCAGTTTTAACTCCTTATTGAATTAGTTCTAAGTCTTCCTCCTTCAATTTTATCTTCACTTCAAGATAAATATCGAGGTTCCTCTCTTTTTCAAGAGATTTATTCAAATGATCAATTTATTTGAGTAACTTGGATTTTTCTTCAAGAAAATATTTTTGATTATCTGCTGTTGAAATATCCTTTTTCAATTTCTTTATATCTCTTTCAAGTCTTATAATCTTTCTAAGATATTTATTCAGTTATCTTTTAGAGAAAATTCTAACTGAGTATCTTCTTATTCAGAGCTACCACTTTCATCATCGGTGAACTTTTCATCATTAACTTTTTCAACATAAGTATTTTCAACAGCTTTATCACTTGATTTTTCAATTTCAAAATCACTGTTATCAACTTTTTCATCTTTAGACAAAAAGATTCTTCTTTTGGATTTAGAGAAATTTTTATCCTTTTCCTTAAAATAGGATTTAGATATTTCAAAAAAAATTAAAGGATATTCTTGAATTTTTTTCAACTTCATCACTTTATTTGCCTTCCTTTCTTCAAGGAAAATTTACTGCAAAATTCCCAATAACTCTAAAACCAAATCATTTAAGTGGAAACCTAAATTTTCACTTTTATATGTCTATTTTCACATATTTAGAAAATGAGGACATAAATTCATCAATATTGTTACTAGCCTCATCTTCAATGTTAAACTTACTAGCTTCTCTGTCCATCCAATGGCCCGAAGGCCTTCCTTTTTTATTGATTTTTGATAATCCACCTTTCAAGGGGTGAGGTGGAACCCTTACAAGGCCCGTAGGCGTAAGTATTACATAGCCCGTAGGCCTTAGAAGAATTCATTTGCCCGTAGGCTTCAAACATTACATACAACCCAGACTAACTACTTGGAACTGCTCCTCCCCAACATCTTCATCGTGAAATCAGCTCTCCACCATCACATGATTGTTTGGCTAGGCATTCCCAGTCATGCACAGGCTTGTCTCGATGGCAGGTGCCATACCCTCTCATTCTTGCAATCCGTTTAGCTTCTATTGTGGTGAATGCTCCTTGCTCATCCTCCTTGTAGAGCTTGTTACTCGTAGGTCGTCTGGTTTGCATCTGCACTTAAGGTGTCCCGAAAGCCTTGAGGTGGCCCGAAGGACTTACTGACCCGAAGGCCTAGGTGGCCCGAAGGCCTTAAAGGACTCGGGGACCAAATCGGTGGCCCGAAAGGCCAAACAGGGGCATATTTTTGGCTACTATAGTGCCAAATAGTACCTTCTATAGTCCCGCTACAGTACCTGCTACTGTACTGCACAGTTCCCATTACAGTACCTGCTACAGTACTGCACAGTTCCTGCTATAGTGCCGCTACAGTACTGCTACAGTGCCTGGAAATTATGTCTCTGCCTGGATTTGATCCTGGGTCTCCCAGATGCACTTACAGAGTCCTTACCAACCAGGCTAAGGCTCATGTGCCTTGCTTCTCTATCTTCAAGAACTTTCATAGATTTTTCTTTCCTAACACCGTTGAAAAAAATTTATCAATCAACTTTTTTTTCTTTTCATAACTTTCTCTCTTCTCATTTAATATGTGATGATAGTACTATGTAATTCATCTAGAGATAGAGTTTTATGATATCTATCTTCTAATGATGAATATTTGGCATCAAACTTATTAGGAAGGATTCATAAAATATTTTCAACAACAGTTGAATCATCCAACTTCTCACCAAAATATATTATAGTGCTTACAATATCATTCACCTTTTTAAAGAAGTCACCAACAAATTCATAATCACCCATTTTATGATCTTCATACTTCAACATCCAGATTTTTAATTTCTCTTTATTAACATTCATATTGCATTCGTAAATATTCTTCATATTTTCCCAGATACCTTTATTCATACCAACTCCTTTAACTTTAAGAAACTCACTTTTAGAGAGAGAAAAATATAGCATTTCTGGCTCACCCATCATTCTTAAAATTTTTCTTATCAACAGCTGTTAGAGGAACATTTTTAGCACAAAAAGGAAACCCATCAGTCAAAACTTCAAGAACTTCATAACCAAGAGATATAAGGCATGGTAACATTCTATCTTTCTATATATTATAGTTATTTCCATAAAAACTAGAATATTTTTACTGTCAATAGAATTATAAACATCCATATTAACTTGTCTTTTCTTCTAGCTTTAAAAAAATGTCAACGAAAAGAGACTCCTCTAGTACCAATTTAAAAACACAAACATGATCGATATGATCATTGAGAGAGGGTTGAATCGGTGATCTCTTTTTATTTTATGTTTTATTTCTTATGAAACATTCTTCATATCCTGTTATAGAGTTATAACTTTGTTGGAAAAAAAACTCACAAGTAAAACCACACGAACACAAGAATTTACAAGGTTCACTGCTCAACAAGTGTATATTGTGATTGAAATTACATTTAGATAATCATGATATATAGACATCATATGAGGTTTGTACCTTTCCCTAGACAAGGCTTTTAGTTAATCAGGAAGAAGTTGAAGAGGAGACCTAATATCTAGATTAAAAAATAGAATTTTAAGTTTCGATGCATTTAAAAGAAATTATTTATCCCTAATAGATATTCGTTCTAGAAATAAAAAGTTAAACGATAAACTAGAAGAATAAACCTCCTTAGGACAAGGGGGGAATTACATCCAACCCACCGAATAACCAAATTCCCCTCCCTCCGAGCCAGACCCCTATCTATACCCGGATACTAAAAAATCATTTAAAAGTAAATTAAAACACTGCTCATGGCAGTTAAGAGATACTCCCCTTATAAATTCCTCTCCTCTGGTATGTGTTGTGTATGAAAGGTCTACCTTGCGAACTATCCCAGGGTTCTACCATGCCTAGGGTTTATCCCTCCCAAGAGTTACTAGCCGACTACCTTACATTCCTATCAATCGCCCATAATTTAAATCTATCTCAATTAAGCTAGGATTTCATTTAATGTTAGTTTCTAAAAAATATATCTTCGTACACTATTGCACCAATTTCAATCAAACAATAAAGCTATCAAAAAATTAAATTAAAAAATCAAAAATATGAAAGTAAACTTCCCATTCACTAAAAAATCAAATACATACAATTTGCAAAAATATTTGAAAGATAAGATAGAAAAAACCCCACCCATTTTTGAAAGATTCCAATTTTCAAATACCATCTTTGGTATTTATGCTCCCGACTCACAACTACTTAAATATTACAACACAACCCTAGCAGTTAGAGGTTACTCCCTGACTAACCCTCATTAAATCCCCTCTGCCAGTATGTGTAGACAAAAAGGAGGTTGGAGTTGACTTCCTAGTAGACTTTTAAGGGACCCCCTCACCCACATTTATATCATTTCCTCTTTGAAAATCCACCTTGTCCTCAAGGTGGAAATTAGGGAATTGATCTTTTCTCACTTTCACATCCTCCCACGTTGCTTCTCTCCACTTAATCAGCCACCTGAGAGTTTTTTCCTTGAACATTTCTGCCAAAACAGCCACTGGATAGTCCCCATCTTCAGTGAACTCAGTTGGAAAAAATTCTTTTACAAGGTGTTTCCCAACCATTGTCTTTATCTGGGAGACATGAAATACAAGATGTATCCTGCTATTGTTAGGGAGCTCGAGCCTGTAAGCAACAACTACAAGCTTCTCTAAAACTACAAATGGAAAATTAAGTATGGTAGCCATTTTCTAATGAATCTTGGATACAATCCCCAGCTTGCCTAATCTCAACTTGACCTAAACTAAATCAGCGTCTTTGTAAGTCACCTCCCAAAGTGGTTCTCACTTGTTGGAAATGGATTGAAGAGGATTTTGATGGTGTCTTGATTTGTTTGGGATGTATTTTTTTTGAGTTTGGTTTTATGTTTTTTTATAAATTGTTTTTTACGTATAAAGGTTATTTTGTGTATGAAAAAGGAAATTTATTGAATGTTTTTATTTAAAAACTTGGTTTTGATAGGTTGTTTGAAAAGGGAAAATTCTAAGTTTCTTATGAAACGTTTAATGATATGAGTAATTTTATTATAGTGTTTGGAAAATATTTTGAAATGGGAGTTAAAATTATTGTAAATATTTTAAAATGAATTTATAGAAGAACTGGATTTTTAAGTTTGTATGTAGAGAAGAAATATGGTTTCAATGTTTTAGTAAAATTGTTAAATAGTTTCATTTGGTTTTATAAATAAAATGGGTATGTTATGACGGTTGTTTTGGTTTTAAAAGAAGAAGGGTTGTTTGTTTATTTAAAGAATTCCTTGGTAAGGGAAGCTTATAAAATCCTTTTCACTGGGAGTTGATGATTTTAAAATAAAATTTTTATGATGTTTCATGGAAGTGTTTCTTTTTGGGAGTTATGTTCTTAGTTTTCCCCATATTTGTAATTGATCATCGATTTAAATGGTGATGCATGAATTGGATGATTTCATGTCTTGTTTAATTTTGGTATGCCCCCACTACAGGAAAAATGGACATTTGCAAAGGATTATTTGTGATGGGCCCATTGTCCCGTCACACTTAATAGGTGTTTGCGACAAGGGTAAAGACTCGTCGCAAAAGGTTTGAGCCAAATGCGTGCCAAACTGTGGGCATGGGTATTTGCGATGGGTTCCTATTCTCGTCGCAAATGCCCAACGACGGTTTTTAGTATTTGCGATGGGATAATTGTCCCATCGCAAATAGTATGCCGACAGGGAACCATTTGCAACGGGTCCCATCGCAAATAACTTTTTTTGACCGACCATAATTAATGCGGGCAGTGGGCATTTACGACGAGACCCATCAAAAATATTCTAACATATATATACCCCCATCCATTTTTCCTCTCATTCTACTCCTCTCTCAACTTCTCTCTTTATCACTTCTGGAAAATTTTCTTCTAAATTTTTTCATAGTTTAAAATTTTAAATCGGAGCATAATCTGCGGCTTTTATACTCTCAAAGAATCAGTTTCAAGGTATTTATCTATTTTTTTTTATTATTTTGTTAATTTACTTTATTTTAAATTATTTATAATTTTTTTTAGTTAGATGCAATTGAATTAAATTAGAAATAGATACTTGTTTTTTAGTATTTATTTTTATGAATAATTATGTCGAAGTGTTAATTATAAATAATTAGTAATAAATTGTAATAATTAGTAATAAATTTTAATAATTAGTAATAGATTGTAATAATTAGTATTAAATTGTAATAATTAGTAATAAATTTTAATAATTAGTAATAAATTTTAATAATTAGTAATAAATTGAAGTAATTAGTAATAAATTTAAATAATTAGTAATAAATTTTAATAATTAGTAATAAATTGAAATAATTAGTAATAAATTGAAATAATTAATAATAAATTGAAATAATTAGTAATATAGTGTAATAATTAGTAATAAATTGTAATAATTAGTAATAATTAGGATTAATTAGTAATAATTAGGACTAATTAGTAATAAATTGTAATAATTTGTAATAAATTGTAATAATTAGTAATAAAATATAATAAGTAGTAATAAATTGTAATAATTAGTAATAAATTGTAATAATTAGTAAAAAATTGTAATAATTTGTAATAAATTGAAATAATTTGTAATAATTTGTGATAATTTTTAATAATCTGTAATAATTTGTCATAATTTGTAATAATTTGTAATAATTTGTAATAATTAGTAATAATTTGTAATAATTAGTAATAAATTGTAATAATTAGTAATAATTAGTAATGACTTGTAATAATTTGTAATAATTTTTTCTAATTTGTAATAATTTGTAATAAGTTGTAATAATTTGTAATAATTAGTAATAATTAGTAATAATTTGTATTAATTTGTAATAATTAGTAATAAATTGTAATAATTAGTAATAAATTATAATAATTAGTAGTAATTAGTAATAAGTTGTAATAATTAGCAATAATTAATAATAATTAGAAATAATTAGTAATAATTAGTAATAATTAGTAATAAATTGCAATAATTAGTAATAATTAGTAATAAATTGCAATAATTAGTAACAATTAGTAATAATTATTAATAATTAGTAATAATTAGTAATAATTAGTAATAAGTAGTAATAATTAGTAATATGTAGTAATAAGTAGTAATAATTACTAATAATTAGGATTAATTAGTAATAATTAGTAATAATTAGTAATAATTAGTAATATTTAGTAATAATTAGTAATATTTAGTAATAATTAGTAATAATTAGGATTAATTAGTAATGATTGGTAATAATTCGTAATAATTAGTAATAATTAGTAATAATTAGTAATAATTAGTAATAATTAGCAATAATTATTAATAAGTAGTAATAAGTAGTAATAATTAGTAATAATTAGGGTTAATTAGTAATAATTAGTAATAATTAGGATTAAATAGTAATAATTAGTAATAATTATGATTAATTAGTAATAATTAGGATTAATTAGTAATAATTAGGGTTAATTAGTAATAATTAGTAATAATTAAGATTAATTAGGATTAATTAGTAACAATTAATAACAATTAGTAATAATTAGTAACAATTAGAAACAATTAGTAACAATTAGTGCAAATTAGTAAAAATTAGTAACAATTAGTAACAATTAGTAATAATTAGTAATAATTAGTAACAATTAGGTTTAATTAGTAATAATTAGGATTAATTTGTAATAAATTGGAATAAATTCAAGCACATTGATAAAGTGGCATAATTTACAACAGATTGAAAGCATTCCTTTTGATCAACGCCTCAGGGCCTTCCGAATTTCTCCTAGTGAAATTAGTATGAAAAAATCTGATCCGATGTAAGAATATCAATTTTCATATGCATAAGAAAGGAGAGCAGCATGATGAGGCCTCCCTGCTCTCCATCCTCGTGCATAAAAAATGGATAGTTGTACATTGGAGTATACTTTTCATAGTGATTTTAGTCACAGAAAGTTGCAAGGAGATGATTCATTGGGAAAAAGAGCTTCCGCCAATCTGTTGGAAATTTTGTCGCCGATAATTTACAATAATTAGTACAAAATACTTGTAATTAAAATAATTAGTGGTAATTAGTATAAATTTTTATAAATGAGTGTAGATTAGTATAAATATTAAAAAATGGTATAAATAACTACAAAATAATAGAAATTACTATAAATTGCTAGAAAAGAGAATTTAAGTGTCTTCTCTTTTTTGGATAGTGCTTATCTTATATCTAATTATACAAAATAACTATTTTTTTTATAAAAATATGGAACAAAGAAGTCGACAACAGTCACTATAAGATGATAGTGCTTGGATAAATCAGTGCAGGAATCCAAATGATTCTGGTTTAAATCCTATATATATTGAGGGTGTTCAAACATTATTATCATTTGCATCATCATAACCAAAATTTGTTTCAGAAGGGATAGTTAAGTGTCCATGTAAAAATGTGCTATGAGGATGTATGACACATTTGACAATGTTGGCAGTCATTTATTGCATTTTGGTTTTCATCCAGTTTATGTTTTTTAGTATCAACATGGTGAATGCAGTTCCAGAGAAGATACTAATAATTTGGTTCTGGATCTAGCACAGTTTCTAAATTTAGTACATGATGTGGCTGACCCATCTTTTCAACAATTTTAAACTCATGATGATATTGATTTAACTCCTGAGTTGGAACTATCTCATTTGTGGAGTTTTTTAGGTCCGTTGAGGATGCCTTATATCCTGGTTGCAATATAAGAAAGTTTGAGACAATTGCTAAATTTATGGCTATTAAATCAGATAATGGAATGTAAAATAGTTTTTTTGATCTGATATTCTCTTTTTAAAAAACAATGCTACTTGAAGGAAATGTGTTGCCTTCAAATTTCTATGAGAGAAAGAGGCTAGTTTGTAATATGGGTCTTGGTTATCAAAATATTCATGCATGTTCAAATGACTGCATCTTATATTATGGTGAAAATGAGTCATTGGATAGTTGTCTTACATGTGGACAATAAAGGTATACAGAAACTCAACCAGGGAAGTCTAGATTTATTCATGTAAAACAATTGAGATATTTCCCACTCACACCCATATTGTAGTGTTTATTTATGTCTCAAAACACAACATCATTGGTTTCATGGCACAAAACCCACATTTCAACCTGTAAAATATTAAATCATCCCTCTAATGGTGATTCATAGAAACATTTTGACCATGTGCATCCAACCTTTTCTTTAAAAGCCCAAAATGTGCGATTAGGTTTTTCTATTGATGGTTTCTATCCATTTGGTTCTTACGTTAGTCAGTATTCATGTTGGCCTATCTTTATAACTCCATATAATTTACCTCCATGTATTTTGATGAAGTAGCCATGTATCTTTTTGACCTTATTAATTCTTGGTCATCTGAAAAATAATATTGATGTTTATTTGAAATCATTGATTGATGAGTTAAATTCACTGTGGAGTAATGGTGCCAGTATGTATGATGTTGCTATGAAATAAAACTTCCTACTGAAAGCTGCATTAATGTGGATAATTAGTGACTTCCCAGTATATGGCATGTTATTTGGATAAAGTACACATGGTCCAAAATCATGTCTGTATTGTATGATATATAAAAAAATTATTCTTGTTAATGGAAAAAAACCATGTTTTTTTGACTTTCATTGCATATTTCTTCCAACCGATCATCCTTTTCAAAGAAACAAATATCATTTCAGAAAAGGAATAGTTGAAAAAATGGGCCTCCAATAATGATCTCAGGTATAGAGTTAAAATCAATTGTATCTTCATTACCTCCCATCACATTTAGACCAATAATAAACCAATAGAAAATTTATGGGTTTGGAAAATAGCACAATTGGATAAAATAGAGTATTTTTTGGATTTTTTATATTGGTCTGATTTGTTGGTTCGTCACATGTTGGATGTGATGTATATTAAGAAGAACTATTTTGATAATTTATTTCATATAGTTTTGGATAAACCAGGTAAGACCAAAGATAATGTAAATTCATGATTAGATACTGCCAACATTTGCAAGAGATCAGGACTTGAACTGTTTGAAAATGTAAGATCATAGAAGTTAATGAAACCAAAAGTAGCTTATACACTGTCCAAAAAAGATTCACTTATTATTTTTTTCATTGGATTGTAGATTTGATACTTTCAGATGAATATGATTCTAATTTGGGAAGATGTGTCATAAATGGTCATATTACCGAATTGAAAATTCATGACTAACATGTTTTAATGGAAATACATCTACCAATTGGATTAAGATTTTTGTTAAATCCTATGATTTGGGATGCATTAAAAAATATATCATATTTTTTTGAGACATTTGTGAATCAAAAATAGACTACTATGTAGTGAGAAAACTGCAAGAAGATGTCGTTTTAATTTTATGTAAACTAGAAAAAATCTTCCCACCAGGTTTGTTTGACTCAATGGAACATTTGATATTACATTTACCACATGAAACAAAATGTAAAGGTCCAATAAAGTTTAGATGGATGTACCCATTTGAGAGATGCATGCAGAAATTGAAAAAAATAATACGTAACAAAGCATCAGTTAAAGGCTCAATTGAAATAGCTTATTTGAAATATTAAATTACTTTTTTTCTGCTCTCATTACTTTCAATATGAATATCCCTAAAAATACAATTGCATGATACATAAAGAGGTAAATGTTGACGATAACATGAGAAATCAATTATCAGTTTCCAATCATCCCAAACTTGGCTTTAATGGAGTTCATGAACGATGGATTTCAGATGACGAACATCACAAAGATCATACATATATTCAGCTGAACTATAAAGAAATGACACCATTTGTACTATCAGTGATCTTGTCACTTATTCTATAATTTTTTTTGTTACAGTATATTAACCTCATTTTATTTTTAGGTTACATGATAAACATATCAAGAAAAAGTTTCCACAAATTACAACATTTTCTCTTGAAGAACGTCGTCCAAAAAAATTTCCCATTGGTTTCAAAAACTGGTAACATAAATTATTTTTTATTTCACATAAAAATCAATTTAATACTTTTTATAGTGACACTTGTTTTACAAATCATCAGGTATCTCAACATGCTGATAAAATTGATAATCAATTGTGTGTATTGAGTAACCCACTATCCAAAATGGTTAACTATTATAATTCATATGTGTTGAATGGTTTTTGATTCCATACATGTGAATACGGGGAATAAAAAAAATGAATAGTGGTGTTTCCTTAGGAGGATCTCATCATAGAAAAAATGAAGTTGACTTTTACGACATGCTGGAATAAGTCATTAAACTATGTTATCTGGGGCAAAATTACATAATGATGTTTAAATGTCAGTGTTTGGATACTGAGAGAGGCTTGAATGTTCATTTGATCCATGTAATTGTTGATATTAAATATAAATGTCTTCTTGTAGAAAATGAACCATTTTTTATTGGCTCATAAGGCACCTCAAATTTATTATAAAAATTGATGTGCGACTTTAAGGGATTTGGGTGATTGGTGAACTATGATAAAAATTAAATCTCAAGGGAATCGGTTTACTAAAAGTGAATGTGGTTCCACTGAAGTGAAAGGAATTGAAATTTTTCAAGATAATGCTCTAAATCCATCTTTTCCAAGAAAAGACATGAATATCATTAATGACACCCCACAGTTAGGGGATGATGGTGACAATGATGTTAATTATGTTACAACAGAATTTGAAATGATAAGAGATAATGAAACTGAAACTAATATAGAAATCGATGATGTTGAGGAGGAAGATGAAGACATTGACATCGATAGTAATGAAGATGAGGATGAATATGGAAATTGATATAGTTAAATGCTGGTTATAATTATATATAATATATATCTATATATAATAGTTGTTTTCAACTGTTTGCTAATAACAATAATTTTGTGTTTCATATGGATGAGGATATGTATCGTCTATTGAAGGAGGTTGATCTACCTTTGGAAAAGTAGGATGTCAGATCATTTAACCCTTATACTATTGGAGGTTCAAGGGGCACTCGTAGGGGGCGTGGTCTTACCTGACTGATGATTCCTGACCCTATCTCCGAGTGACGTCCACATCTTGGGTTCGATCCACGAACAAAGAGGTATGTTTACCTATGTATTTTAGTTAGTTTTCATTAATTATTTATATTCTAATTGTTTGATTAATTTTTTTTTCACAGATTTACGCATACAACTGTTGGACATGGGAGCACTATATTTGCGCAATTATTTTTCTGATCTATGGGTGTTATGGGATCAGATTCCCATTGATGTACAACACCACATATTTGAGCATTGGTTGGTATGTAAATAAATAATATTTATTTTGGAATTAATTTAATTAATAAATTGATATAATAAATTATTTGTTGGGTTTATGGTATCTCATTGATGATATCATGCGTGAGGCTATCTAGAAGGCATGGCGGGGAGCTATGTGTCTGCATTGCACTCAGTTTTTTGCACAATTTGAAAAGGAAAGCAATGAAGAAAGCATGAGTGATAGAGTTTGATGAGACATGTTGCGTCCACTGACCTGATTATATTTCATATTAGGTTTGGGATGGATTATGTGCACACCGATTGAGTAGGCAGTTTCAGATTAGATTATCAGTAGGTCAGAAAAATATGAGGAGATAAGAGGTGAAACATCGAGATGGTTGTCATACATTCAGTACACATAGGGAGCATATGGTAAGTAAATTTTTTAAATATTTTATATAACTTTAAATGTAAATGGTTTATTTTATATTCATATAGGCAGTCGCACATCCTGATATTATAGAGTACGGCGTTTATAGGAGGTTGTACAGTGGTCCTGCCACTGGAGAGATTAGAGGTGCTCACCAGTGTCAGATTGTGGTCATTATAATTTCTTTTTGAGTTTTAAATTTAACTACAAATAATATATTAACTATTTTAATTTTAAATTTAAATTGAAAGAGTCATATGTGGTTGAAACATCTCAGACACATGGTGAGATTTGGGCCGAGACCGATGGTTAGACCAGTGCCCCTCGATTTGATGAGGCAGTATGGATGCAGGCGAACCAGTATGCCTTTGAGAAATTGTAACGCCCCGACCCTAGTTACCCAGAGTTGGTGCATTATTACATAACATTGGCATGATCACAAGAAAGATCAAATCTCGAAAGACCGATTGGTTTAGTAGCCTTGGAAGCACTAGATATATTCATAAAGTCTTACATTACATCATAAAAATGAAAACTACAACAATATAGTCTCCATAGACCACACTCTTATCCCCTCATATTATCCCAGCAGGTCATTCATAATTTACTTCTTCATATCCTGGGAAAAATAAAACATAGAAAAGGGGTGAGCTCAAATGCCCAGTAAGGATAACAATAAAGCGGAAACTTTCAAAAATAAGCATAAACATTTAAGGCAATGTATAACTAAAACAAAAGCCTTTTAAACTTGAACTTCAACATGGTATAGAAGAAGTAAAATGAAATAATTCCATTTACTTATTCACATGGATATTCTACTAATCGAATAATCACATGCAATATCAATAACCACTTTCATAATGATGGAATGCATAATGCCAGACTATCATGACTACATAGCCAAGGCCTCGTGCCAAGACTAAAAATAAGATTTTGCCAAGGCCTTGTGCCAAGACACTAGTTTGTCTCATGAGACCTACCGATGCATCGAGGTGATATAGCGGGCTCCACCCGTCATATATTAAGTCCAATGCATTCCCATATGAAAAGGTTTAAACATAACATAAACATTCGTATTAAAACTAGCATACGAAATGTCAATACATTCACCATAAACTATGAATGGTATAAAAATAGCACATCCACAGTCAAACATATCACAAAACCTTCAATACAATATATATGTTTTGTATCATAATAAATCAACTTCAAATAAGTGTAAAATCCATCAAAGGATGTTGACATAGATGAAATCAAAACTCTTTTTAGAGAAATATCTCTTTCTATTTTGAAATCATTTAAGAGTCATATATTTATGAAATAAAACATTTTCTTTGAAAATATTCTTATAAGCTTGTAAGGTAAGCTTCGACGATTTTATAACGGCGGAAAATAACTGCACCCGCCGTATAAGTTAAAAAAACATTCTTACCTTAATTCTGTCGAAAAGGTTAAAAAGCACCTTATTTGGAAAACGACGGAAAGATTAATTTATAAACCACTTATAAAAATTCAAACAAAGGTATAAATGACTTTAACCCATATTCTTTTAAATAGTAAAAATGTTTTGAAATACATTTTGAAGAAACATGGATGTGGATGATAAGAGATCCCAGTAGATTATTACGTATAAACAACCTCGGATAATGAAGAGATTGTGAAATAACCCTTACCTTGTACTTTTCCTTGGTTGGGGTAGGTTAACCTCCTGTATAATGGTGAAATAATTGTTATTAAATTATAAAAGAATCATATACATTAATATGATATCATATATGATCTTTTAACATTGCTTTGTTAATAATATCTTAGTATTATCGTCGTTTCGGGTGTTAACTTACTTGTTTTCTTTTATATGTTTTGTTACGTAATCCATGTTTGTAATGGATAGGTTGTATCTTAATCATATCCAGAATGATATAAAGTCCTTAGATACTATTATTAATCATCAAATGAGAATTATACTTGAATGGATACGTTGGAGAATGAATCTCATCGCGTTCGTGGAGACGGTAGTCCGTACGTACGCACGAGCGACAATATCATTATTTTGATATTAAAATAATATATAAATGGATGGTATATCATATATAAAGAATTATTAACATGTTATATTTATTATTTACATGAGTTATATATCATTATTATACCCATCCAAATTATAATATATTGAATAACAATTAAACCACGACGTGGAGACAGTAAGCCGTACGTACGCACGTATGGTGACATGTTATTCAAAGGGTGGATAGAATACTGAATATGGTTGTACCATATTTATAATAAAATCACAGTATATATATGATACTGGAGTTATTATTTTATAATGGTAATAACAAAGGAATAATAAGTGGAAGAAGAAAGGAACTTGGAAAAGGGTGGTGAAATCTTTACCTCTTCTTCAGGTTCTTCCTTTTGATTTGATCAAAAGGGCTCCTTAGGTTGGATTTCTGATCAAACTAAGGCCTCTAGGTTGTATTTAGGGAAGTTGGGAGAGTATTTGGGAAGAGTTTGGCCGAATCAAAAGTCTTTTAAGGTGTGAAGAAATGAGGAGGAGTGCCCTTTTATAAGAGGGGTGAGGGGCACCTTTGGAAAAGCTAGAAATATTAATTTATAATAAATTCATATTCGGTTTCTAATGGCTCCAAAGTTGATTATTTAAATTTTAAGGTGGGGATGGGTCGAAAACAACTCAACCAATAGAATTTATACAGGATTGGGTACTTATATTAACCTTATCTTTAAGTATTAACTCTAAGTTAATTAGTTTCACTTTTACAATGTCTCTTTGTATTTTTATATTATATGGTTAATAAACTAACTATATACATCCAAGAGACCCCAAAGTGGTCCATTAATGATAAAATTATCATTATATAAGTCTCTTGGCCGAACTTTATATTTTTAGGAATTTAATATCAATTAATAATATAATATTTGTTTTAAAAACACTTTTATGTCAATTTTGACACTATTCAATAATTGATTTTTGTGAAACTCATAACAGAATGATTACTTCGAACAAAGTTAATTATATCAATCCTAACATGTCCTATTAACCTATAAAATTAGTTTAGTTAAAAAAAGTCTCAAATTATATTTATTTGGGTATTTATAATATCAATTATTCTAATTTTTCATTAATTAGGTAATTACTGCATCATAATTGTGTCATATATAAATTAAATTATTTAATGTATAAAAATTATAAATAAAATATAATTATGTAGAAAATCTTGTTCGATTTCTAAGGAATATTTATAGTTGAAATCCAACATATATAACCCTATGTAAAAATTGTTTTGCTAAAAGATATATGCTTGTGTCATTTTTGTATTCATTTTAACTTAATTAAAATAAAGTGTCCCTATCACCTACAAGTGGCTCCATGGGGTCCCAAAATCGACCCAAAGATGCCCATGGTCAGACATGTATCAACCAATAAGGTTAGGACACGTTTTAGGGTAAATTTTATTATTATAATATTATTTTTTAACCCTTATTTACCGGATTTACCCTTTAACCATGGTAAATAAAATATTTACCGTAGTAATTATTCAAAATGTCTAAAAATAAAAGTTACCTATTTACACAATTTGAACATCCTAATTCCAAATATGGAATCCATTTTTCCAAATTCAAAACACAAAAGTGGCAGAAATTAATTTAAAATTAATTCTCGGTGTTAAAATAAAAAGCGTGTTTTTAAGAGATAATAACTATCAAAAGATTGACACTTGTTTATGTTCGGTTTAATTGTAAAATTATGTACAATGACCAAAATTATATTAAATGGTAAAAATATATTCTAAATATACTTTAAAACCACTCAAATTAATAATTTATCAATATAAATTATTTCGATTAAAAAAGTTGTTTTTAATTAAAATTTAGTAATTTTCCCTATTCATAAAAATATTAAAGTTATTCGAAAAGTACCAAAATTTCACCCTAGGCTAAATTCGATATTCCAAATCCAAAAATGAAGTCTATTTTGAAATATAAAATATATATAATTTCAAAAGGTAGATATTACTATTCATATCGGCTAGTTTGATTGGTTGTGGTGTGTTAGAACTCGGTGTTGCGTACAACACACGCTATCACATTATTCAAAGAGAAGCATATTGTAGAATCTTTGGGTGTTACATTTTAAATTTTTGATGTCCCCATTTAGTCAAAAAGTTAAAAATATTGTATTTAAAAAGGGTTCACTATTAAAAGTTGGTAAAAGTGCAATACTGAAAATGAATTTGTTCTTACATTATGTCTAAGAAACTAATAATATGGATTCTAAAATTATAAGGATTATATAAAGTTTAAAATTTAGTTAATACTATTCATAACCTCTTTTGAACGGCTTGTTTGGTAATTCATGGTGCGCTTGAACCCGGTGTTGCGTGTAGTGCCAGTTATTGAATTATTTTGAAGAAATAACACACTATGAAATCTTGGGGTGTTACATTCTCCCCTCCTTCAATAAATTGCGTCCTCGCAATTTGAAATTGTTATTCGAAAATAAAAGGTTGAAAATAGAAAATATATTTGTGGGAAAATCCACATTGGAAATTGGGTTACTAAAATTTAGTCTTAATACGAGGAAAAGAGAAATGATAGGGTCACCACCAAATTATGATCTCGATTAGGAGAACATTGGTGGAAATTAGAGACATATAATTGGAGGAAAAACATAAATATTTATAGGTAGTGATTGAGGTCATCAATCACAAACAAGTGTAAAATTGAGGTCCTTAAATTAATCAATCTATGATGATTTGAAATACCATCAGTTCAACAAAACATAGGGTATTAGGATAACACATTTTTGGTTTTAGGATTCCTTAAATAAAGTATAAGAATTAATTTCTTCATAGAATAAGAGAAGAAGAAAAATATATTCTTGAAAAGTAGAGTTCCATCCTTTAACTAATTTCTACCACAAACTCATCTTTCACTCTAAAAGATAATAGAACGAAAAATATATATTCTATTTATCCTATTCGTATAGGGTTCAAAAAAACGAATTTATAATTCATCTACCAGATCTTTTAAAAAAACTACATTATTTAATCTCGGACATCACGTGGGTCAGTGGTAGGTGATACACCCTTGTCGCCATTCGGTTATGGGTTCATGTCTCGCGGCCTTGCCAGACGCGACGGGTTGCCGCCCGACCCCCGGGTTGTCCTTTTATGGCGATCCAAAATAATCCAAACTAGAACTATCCAAAATACTTCAGTCCAAAATTTATAAGGAAGGTAAACACAATGAAGATCCTTTTTTTTCCGCGTAATAACATGTGATCACCTTTATCATGTATTCTTTTAAAACACTGCAACATCCTGAATTATCATAAAACCTTATTTATTACATTCAAGATCCCTTATTCCTTATAGAATAATAGATATACTCCTTCAATCCAAAAATGTTGTAAACCCCAACAATGATGGAATATACAAATCATCAATCATCTTCAAGGTAGTCAAGAATATCGAATATAATTTATCCAAATCAATCATGTATTATTCTAAAATCACTACCTCGGTATCAGAACCATATTATGGATTATCTTTCTGTCAACCATATATTTTCCAAAAATTTAACCTGCTATTGAGTCACTTTTCTTTGTTCCACACAATCTCAAGTCCTTAATGAAATAGTACTGCAGTACAATCCTTATATACTCCATAATTATTATAACAAGTACATTATTGATACAACACTCAAATTACATAATCAACATAAGAACTCTAGTCATTCCTCTTCATCTGTGGTAGTATCATAACTTGATTATTATCCAATAGCATCATTTTTGGCATAGTTTGATGACTGGGACATAAGTTCGCGTAGTGTCCAAACTCCTTGCAAATGAAGCATTGTACATTTGAAACCATTTTCTTACCCTTGCAGTCACGTACTTTGTGCCCTTTTCCTCCACACTTATAACAAACTCCCATTCCTTTCAGGAAAGTTCCAGGGTGTTTCTTTCCACATTTATCACATATGGGAAAATTCTTCTTTTCCCTCTTCCCTTTATCCATCTTTCTCTCTTCCATCCTTTTCTTCTCTTGCTTCCCTTCAAAGCCATAGGACTCAGTAAACTCTTTACTTATCTTATCAACACATGATATTATTTCTTCATATGATGATAATATATGAGAAACTATTTCTCTTATAAATTATGGCTTAAGACCATAAAATATATGATCCTTCTTTCTCTTTGTATCATGTGCATTGCTGGAGTTCTCATTCCTTCTACTGGGCACCATTTCTAAACAATGGCATACACTATATTAGTTTATGAATAACAATACCTAATCCCAAACTTGTAAATCACATGACATAAATTAAATAGTTTATGGATATAATCCATAATAATAAAAATGTCTCCTTTGAGGAAGTATATACTCATAAACCCTTCATAATGGTTGGTAAAGAAGATGAGAATTATCCTAAGCATATCCCCCGGGAGTGTCGTAACCAAGAGTGCAGCAAGGCCCATTGTCGTGCACCAGTTCCTGTTCGAGTCTAGCTCAAAGAGGTGTTTTCGAGTTTTACCCCTAGGTACATCTGTGTCAGAGCCGCCTCTACTTGCTCGTATCCAGACCGGGATGTATTTCTCGGAAAACTCACAAAATCTCTACAATACCAAAATTCTAGGAAGTTCTTCTATACTAATCCCCAAAGTCCATCCTAAATCTATGTTCTCTAATCAGAGTTTATCTAAATATAGATTCCAAGGTTTGTATTAAACATCCTCTGATACCAACTGTAACGCCCTGACCCTAGTTACCCAGAGTCGGTGCATTATTACATAACATTGGAATGATCACCAGAAAGATCAAATCTCGAAAGACTGATTGGTTTAGTAGCCTTGGAAGCACTAGATATATTCATAAAGTCGTACATTACATCATAAAAATGAAAACTACAACAATATAGTCTCCATAGACCACACTCTCATCCCCTTATACTATCCCCGCAGGTCATTCATAATTTACTTCTTCATATCCTGGGAAAAATAAAACATATAAAAGGGGTGAGCTCAAATGCCCAGTAAGGATAACAATAAAGAGGAAACTTTCAAAAATAAGCATAAACATTTAAGGCAATGTATAACTAAAACGAAAGCCTTTTAAACTTAAACTTCAACATGGTTTGGAAAAAGTAAAATGAAATAATTCCATTTACTTATTCACATGGATATTCTACTAATCGAATAATCACATGCAATATCAATAACCAATTTCATAATGATGGAATGCATAATGCCAGACTATCATAACCACATAGCCAAGGCCTCGTGCCAAGACTACAAATAAGATTTTGCCAAGGCCTTGTTCCAAGACACTAGTTTGTCTCATGAGACCTACCGATGCATCGAGGAGCTATATCGGGCTCCACCCGTCACATATTAAGTCCAATGCATTCCCATATGAAAATGTTTAAACATAACATAAACATTCGTATTAAAACTAGCATACGAAATGTCAATACATTCACCATAAACTATAAACGGTATAAAAATAGCACATCCACAGTAAAACATATCACAAAACCTTCAATACAATATATATGTTTTGTATCATAATAAATCAAATTCAAATAAGCGTAAAATCCATCAAAGGATGTTGACATAGATGAAATCAAAACTCTTTTTAGAGAAATATCTCTTTCTATTTTGAAATCATTTAAGAGTCATATATTTATGAAATAAAACATTTTCTTTGAAAATATTCTTATAAGCTTGTAAGTGAAGCTTTGACAATTTTATAACGGTGGAAAATAACCGCACCCGCCGTATAAGTTAAAAAAAACATTCTTACCTTAATTCTGTCGAAAAGGTTAAAAAGCACCTTATTTGGAAAATGACGGAAATATTCCTTTATAAACCACTTATAAAAAGTCAAACAAGGGTATAAATGAATTTAACCCATATTCTTGTAAATAGTAAAAATGTTTTGAAATACATTTTGAAGAAACATGGATGTGGATGATAAGAGATCCCAGTAGATTATTACGTATAAACAACCTCGGATAATGAAGAGATTGTGAAATAACCCTTACCTTGTACTTTTCTTTGGTTTGGGTAGGTTAAACTCCTGTATAATGGTGAAATAATTGTTATTAAATTATACAAGAATCATATACATTAATATGATATCATATATGATCTTTTAACATTGCTTTGTTAATAATATCTTAGTATTATCGTCATTTTGGGTGTTAACTTACTCGTTTTATTTTATATGTTTTGTTACGTAAGCCATGTTTGTAATGGATAGGTTGTATATTAATCATATCCAAAATGATATCAAGTCCTTAGATACTATTATTAATCATAAAATGAGAATTATACTTGAATGGATACGATGGAGAATGAATCTCATCGCGTTCGTGGAGACGGTAGTCCGTACGTACGCACGAGCGACAATATCATTATTTTGATATTAAAATAATATATAAATGGATGGTATATCATATATACAGAATCATTAACATGTTATATTTATTATTTACATGAGTTAGACATAATTATTATACCCATCCAAATAATAATATATTGAATAACAATTACCCCATGACGTGGAGACGGTAAGCCGTACGTACGCACGTATGGTGACATGTTATTCAAAGGGTGGATAGAATACTAAATATGGTTGTACCATATTTATAATAACATCACAGTATATATATGATACTGGAGTTATTATTTTATAATGGTAATAACAAAGGAAGAAGAAGTGGAAGAAGAAAGGAACTTGGAAAAGGGTGGTGAAATCTTTACCTCTTCTTCGGGTTCTTCCTTTTGATTTGATCAAAATGGCTCCTTAGGTTGGCTTTCTGATCAAACTAAGGCCTCTAGTTTGTAGTGAGGGAATTTGGGAGAGTATTTGGGCAGAGTTTGGCCGAACCAAAAGGCTTTGAAGGTGTGAAGAAATGAGAAGGAGGAGTGCCCTTTTATAAGAGGGGTGAGGGGCACCTTTGGAAAAGCTAGAAATATTAATTTATAATAAATTAATATTTGGTTTCTAATAGCTCCAAAGTTGATTATTTAAATTTTAAGGTGGGTATGGGTCGAAAAAAACTCAACCAATATAATTTATACAGGTTTGGGTACTTATATTAACCTTATCTTTAAGTATTAACTCTAAGTTAATTAGTTTCACTTTTACAATGTCTCTTTGTATTTTTATATTATATGTTTAATAAACTTACTATATACATCCAAGAGACCCCCAAGTGGTCCATTAATGATACAACTATCATGATATAAGTCTCTTGTCCGAACCTTAGATTTTTAGGAATTTAATATCAATTAATAATATAATATTTGTTTTAAAAACACTTTTATGTCAATTTTGACACTATTCAATATTTGATTTTTGTGAAACTCATAACAGAATTATTACTTCAAAAAAAGTTAATTACATCAATCATAACATGTCCTATTAACCTATAAAATTATTTTAGTTCATAAAAAGTCTCAAATTATATTTATTTGGGTATTTATAATATCAATTATTCTAATTTTTCATTAATTAGGTAATTACTGCATCATCATTGTGTCATATATAAATTAAATTATTTAATGTCTAAAAATTATAAATAAAATATAATTATGTATAAAATCTTTTTCGCTTTCTAAGGAATATTTATAGTCTAAAATCCAACATATATAACCCTATGTAAAAATTGTTTTTCTAAAAGATATATGCTTATGTCATGTATTCATTTTAACTTAATTAAAATAAAGTGTCCCTATCACCTACAAGTGGCTTCATGGGGTCCCAAAATCAACCCAAATATACCCATGGTCGGACATGTATCAACCAATAAGGTTAGGACACGTTTTAGGGTAATTTTTTATTATTATAATATTATTTTAACCCTTATTTACCGGATTTACCCTTTAACCATGGTAAATAAAATATTTACCGCAGTAATTATTCAAAATGTCTAAAAATAAAAGTTACCTATTTACACAATTTGAACATCCTGATTCCAAATATGGAATCCATTTTTCCAAATTCAAAACACATAAGTGGCAGAAATTAATTTAAAATTAATTCCCATTGTTAAAACAAAAAGCGTGTTTTTAAGAGATAATAACTATCAAAAGATTGACACTTGTTTATGTTCGGTTTAATTGTAAAATTATGTACAATGACTAAAATTATATTAAATGGTAAAAATATATTCTAAATATACTTTAAAACCACTCAAATTCATAATTTATCAATATAAATTATTTCGATTAAAAAAGTTGTTTTTAATTAAAATTTAGTAATTTTCACTATTCATCAAAATATTAAAGTTATCCGAAAAGTACCAAAATTTCACCCTAGGATAAATTCGATATTCCAAATCCAAAAATGAAGTCTATTTTGAAATATAAAATATATATAATTTCAAAAAGTAGGTATTACTATTCATAACAGCTAGTTTGATTGGTTATGGTGTGTTAGAACTCGGTGTTGCGTACAACACACGCTATCACATTATTCAAAGATAAGCGTATTGTAGAAGCTTGGGGTGTTACATTTTAAATTTTTGATGTCCTTGTTTAGTCAAAAAGTATAAAATATTTTATTTAAAAAGGGTTCACTATTAAAAGTTGGTAAAAGTGCAATACTGAAAATGAATTTGTTCTTACATTATGTCTAAGAAACTGATAATATGGATTCTAAAATTATAAGGATTATATAAAGTTTAAAATTTAGTTAATAATATTCATATCCTATTTTGAACAGCTTGTTTGGTAAGTCATGGTGTGCTTGAACCCGGTGTTGCGTGTAGTGCTAGTTATTGAATTATTGTGAAGAAATAACACACTATGAAATCTTGGGGTGTTACAAAAATGATGAGTTGTTGGTATCGGCTCTCGATTGATCCCTGAGGGTTTTTTTTTAAAACCTTTGCGATGTTGAAATCCAACTCGAGAGGAGATCACATAGAATCATCATCATCTCATGCACAATATGAGGAGCAGCTGTGAGTTCATAGTGATCTTATAAGGACTATGCGTAGGGAGAAGGAGAAGATGCGTTAGTGGTAGCAGCAGTAGCAGGAAGAGTTCCTACGATAGCAGCAATAGCAGTAGTAGGAGATGCTGGATGAGATGTATTGATGACGACATCAACAGGAGTAGGAGCAGATGGATTACATGCGACGTCTGACTCGGTGTTTAGGGATGGAGTTCCCTCTACCATCTCCTCCAGCTCCTCCAAACGACCCTCCCCCTCAGCGATGTATTTTTATTTTACAATGAAATATTTGAATGCATTTTTTTGGGTAATATTAACTATTTAAAGTTTTAAATAGTGTGTTTTTATAGTCTATAATATTACAGTTTTTATTATTTATTTAATTTTTTATTATATTAATTATTATATTAATTAATATATTTTTATATTTTTGCGAATACTGAGGTTTTTATTATTTTACTAATATTAATATTATTATTTCATTAATATTAATAATATTATTATTATAATATTTAATTATTTTATAATGAATTTTATTTTATGAATATTAGTATTATTATTTCTTTTATATTAATATGATATTATTAATATTATTAATATTATTTTATAAATAATTTTATTGTAATAATATTAATATTATGATTTCATTTATATTAATATTATATTATTAATATTATTAATATTATTTTATAAATAATTTTATTATACTAATATTAATATTATGATTTCATTTATACCAATATTATATTATTATTAATATTATTTTATTTTATTTTTTTCAACTATTTGTTACGAGCCCGTCACAAAAGTGTTTATTTTTTATTTTATTTTCAAAAGTATTTGCGACGGACCATCATAATTAGTATTTGCGACGGTCCGTCGCAAATTTTTTTTAAAAAAATTGGGAAAACTATTTGTGATGGGTGGCCTCCCCATCACAATAAAGTTTTTAAAAAAATCATCGAACGTATTTGCGATGGTGCCAATTCCCATCATAAATAATAACTTTTTGAAATGGACCATCGCAAAAGGTAATATTTGCGATGCCCTTTTCCAGTAGTCCTCCTAGAATGCTCTAGGAAGAAAGTGGAAGGTTTGTCTTTGAGTTGATATGTAAGGTGGGACCTCTTAATTATTGGGGTGGTTTCTTTCAATTTTGGGATCCACCCAAACTCTGAATATAGTGGTGACCTTGGGATGTTCTCACCCTTTAGTCCTATTTAGGAATTCTTAAATCCTACTTAGTAGTTAGTAGTTCTTCTCTCAAGTGAGTCGATTATGATTCTTTAAAGTTGATTCTCTAATAAAGGATCCTTTATGTAATTGATTATTTTTCATAATATTTTTTCCTAGACTATCTCTAGGATTTCGGTAAGTGGGGTTATTGAAAGAAGTATCGAGTGCACTCTCGTTTGGTGGATCTCTTTTATTAGATTAAAATATATGTAAGGCTTGTGGTGATAGTTGTGTGAATGTTTCCTTTGAGTGGTTTTGAGTATTATTGAGGATTTTGGTTGTTCTTGGATGTGGTTATGCTTGGTTAATGGAATTATTTTTCTTGCAGGTTGTTTATTTGAGTTTGATCTGGGGATACCTCTAGGTCCGTACTCAGAAATCTAGGACCGATGTTACTTCTTAGCAAGAATATGAGTGTGTAGGTTTAGTTTCAATGGGTTTTCCATGGTATAGTGACCCATAATTTAGGTATTAGTTTTTCCTTTTAGATTGATATCCCAAGGGTATATTCCAATGTTGTTTCGGGATATATCCAGGGGTGGTTGGTGCCTTGATTATTTTGGTTGTAAATTGTAGTATGTTGTTAGTGTATTTGGGATGGATTCCATGATGGTGTGATGATGGGTTTCATTTGTGGATCTCAGCTTCGAATTAGGTAATGCTTCTCGATGATAGTAGTTTCTTCTTAAAAATGTTTTTTGGTTGTTCGACCATTTTAGAATAATTATAAATGGTAGGGATACCTCAATAGGTCTATGTTCCTCTGAGGTTTTCATGTTTAAGGGTTTGGTTGTTCTTGGAGATGTTGGTTTTTTAGGAATTGGGATTTGTTGTTTGAGGATTTTTATTGTTTGGTTTTAGGATGGTGGATCCTATTTGATGGATTCCTTCTAGTTCGATTCATCTAGGTTCTTCTCTAGACCTTCCCACTCTTAGATCGGGGTGTGGAGGTCCTTATCTTTCATCACCATCTATTTTTGACTGATGAATTTATAGGGATAGAAATAATTATAGCGGGGAGAATTGTGACACCCACCATGGTACTAGGGATTTATTTTATATTTTTTTTATTGAGGTTTGTTTTAAGTTCTTGTAAATTTCAATCATTGAATTTGAAAATTTTGAAGGTTTTCATAGGTCGTACATTTAGGGGAAACCATGTGGTACTTGTGCGATAGTGTTTTATACCATGATATTGTAGTTTACATGGTCTTTTTATGGTTTGTAAAACTCTATGGTGATTCTTAAGGAACTATGCACTTCAATTTTTCCCTTGGGGGGGACCTGCACAGTTGGTGCATGTTTTGGAAAACTATGCGGCCAGACCAAAATCAGTTAAAAATGATTTTAACTAATTAAACTCTTTTAATTTTACTCACCCTCACCCTCACTTCCACTCATATATTTATTTTTCCCCCTTTAAAGATCTTTGGAGAGTTCCTTCCCAATCTCCATGATTTTTTTTCACTTTTCTTTCAAGTTTTAGGTGATTTACAAGATATTTTACCTTTATTTCTCTCATCATGTCCCCTCCTCACTTTATTTTTTTTATTTTTCCCCAAGGTTTCCCTCATCCTTATAACCCTATATCATTGTTCATGTGGAGTTGGGGGTTTGCGTCGGTTTTAATCTAGGTATTTTCTTGTTTAGAACCTGTAGTGGGTGATTTTTGACTTGTTTCAGTGTTCTCCATGAAAAGTGATGATTTGCGACACCGTTTCGAATTATTGAGGTAGATGTTTCTTTTCAATTCCTTTATTTTTCAATTCATAAAATTATTGTTCTTTGAAAATTCTTTTTTAATTAAAGTATTCCTACTTACAATGTTTATAATGGATTTAGAAAACATTTTGGAAGAATTCCATGCTTTTCATAAAGGGTTTTCTATGGGTTTTAATTTAATTATTTTAAATTAAATGTTTTAGATTTCCAATTGTTTGATAAAATTATTATGAGGCTTTTCAAAAGGATTTTTGTAAAAAATGAAGGGCTTATGCCATATTTTGGGTTTTAAAGGAAGAAAAAAAGTTTTAAAGAAATGTTTGAAATATAAAAAAAGGTGTGTTTCTAAATGATTTCAAAGTACTGAAATTTTTGAATTTAAAATGAAAGTAAAATGACTCATCACCCTAAGTTAAATTTTATTTAAAGTCCCATTTGAAACTTTATAATGTGTTCATAACTCATGATACCCTTATTGATTTACCATTGTATTTTCTGTTCCTGTTATGAATTGTTTATCATTTTTTGATGGATGTGTGATGTGAAAGGGTTTATTATATATGAGGGAGTTATATGTGAGGTGTGATATATTTATTTTGTTCATATATATATTTATTTTTATTTCTTTCCCACCTAATTGCTCGATTTTTTGATCGTGGGAATGCTAGGTGACTAAGTTGAGTCCTGGATGAGTGAAAAATCTAGTTGTGCTTGTGTCTTGATAGAGTGGAAATAGGTATATGAGTGCACCGGAATGTTCCCCATGGTAGCTTCATGCTCCTTTCATGTAATAGGACTCGAATAATTCGATGGGACTTCTAGGATGGATAGGTTCTTTGAGGTCAACCTAAGGTTCTTATCACCATTTTAGGATCAGATTACTTGAGTTCCTAGGTTAGTATCCTATGACACTTGTGCCTTGATAGGTGGTTCTAGTTTGGGGGTTTTATTTTTCATGCTTATTTCATCCCCCTTTTTCTTGTTTCTAGTGGAACCGCTTGTGTAATTATTTATTTTCTCACTTCTTAACTTTGTAGTTCCACTTTGACTGTGATGTTCCTTGTATGGGTGGGAGTGTTTTTAAAATAGTTTTTAAGGTTGATTTGTGATGATGTTTTGATTAAAAAGAAATTTTTATTTTTTATTTTGAAGAATTTTTTTGAAATGAATTCGAAAGAAATTCATGATAATTCATTTTAAAAAAATATTTGGATTCTTGAAATGAGTATCATGAAAAACTAGCATTCGTGACATGTTTAAATAAAAGAATTTCTTAGCCTCGGTGGGTAGGGACCTACTGGGTTTCTTAGCTCACACCTATATATATACTATAGGTTATAGGTTTTAGTTGGGTTTCAGTTTTGTTCTTGGGGTCCAATGATGGGTGAGTTGGAATGTGGTTAGCAATCAAATGTTGCATGGATTGGATTTGGGCTAGGTTTGTTTATTTTATTTTGGGTATAGTGATGTATTGAACAATACATCCATCCTTTTATATAATTTGGGTTTGTCTTATAGTTTCTTTCTATTTCATGTTATATTTTATCATTTATGGATGATGATGTATATTTATACAAATGGGTTGAATCATTATTGTTGATTGTGACTCGTTAGCATGTCAGTTTATCTTTGGTCATGCTTACTTGACGTTACATGTACATCCAAAGTATGGATGGTCTGTTTTGGATTCTCAGTAAATGATATACTATCCTTTAACTCTGATTTGAGGGAGAAATCATTCCCAAATCATTTCTTGTGATGCTCGGGTTCTAGTTACTAACCAGTGGGGATCGAGAACGCCCTTTGAGCCCAGTGATGGGCTTGGTCGGGTGACATGCTAGGTTAGCCTAAGTTGGTTTGTTATAACATTGAATTTTTTGGGTAGATTTGGACATAGAGTAAGAATCAACTTACATGGAGTGGTTGGTTGAGATTCAGGATCATTCGGAGGAGGTGTTTCATGGAAGAGTTATTCCCTTGGTTAACATTTTATGGGGGCATGGTGGTTTAGAGGAATATACTTGGGATCATGAGTCGCATATGAACACTTCATATGCTGATTTATTTTGTGCCTTATTTTTCTTTAATGATGAGATGTTTTGAATTGATGTCCACACATTTAAGACTATTTTATTTTGTTCTAATTTGTTGAGTTTTTTTATCTTTTGGCCTACTTTGTACCTCAATGATGGTAGTAGAAGGTATGTTGTTTTAAAATTTCGTTTTAAAGTAATTTTTTAATTTTGGAGGTGAATCTATAATTTTTTTAAAGTAATATTCAATTTTTAGTTTAGTTTCAATTTTTGGCTAAGTCTAGGATTACCCTTATGTTTTCCCCCTTAGCCGATAAATGACCCTTATGTTTCATATTTAATCAAATTTTCAAGCATAAGAGTCTTATGAGGACACATAAGAGTATTTTGAGATTTTAAAAAGGTATTTAAATTTTTATATGATATATTCCATATTTCATAAGAGTAATCTGGGAATACATAGGGGTCTTTTCCTTTTTGAATTTTTAAACATAAGAGTTATTGCAGATTTCATAAGAATCATGGCTAAAACTGTAAGCATCTTTGGATTTCATAAGAGTAGCATTTATTTTTTTTAAGAGTGATGAGATTTTTTAAGAATAACTTTTGAATTTAATTAGAGTCATTGTGATTTTGTAAGAGTTGTTTTTTCCTCATAAAATTATTTCCCATTATAAATTTTCATTTCATAAGAGTAAATTGTGATTGCATAAGAGACTTTTATAAAATCATAAGAGTAAATTTCCAAATGCATAAGGGTCATTTCCTTTACCATAGAAATAAACCTTATGTTCTTATTGATTACCCTTACGAAGTATTTGATACTTTGCTGAATTTTTACAGACCATATCAGAGTTACCCTTACATTTTATTTGTAAGAATAATCCCTTTAGTGAAAAATTCATCATACTAATCTACTTAAGACATAATAATATTTTATGATTTTCAATGGAATTTTAAATCTTAAAACCCTAAAAATTGGTTATTTTGTCACTTAAACAAAAATCCTTCGCCTAGTATTATATGCACCTAGTTTTTGGGAGATTTAAATGGCAGGGTGCGATGAAAAATCATTGTAGCTGGTTTTAAGGGGGGTTAAAGGAGGGTTATCCGAGTTTTAAAGAGAAGCATATGAGAAAACCATCAGGAAGTTTTGGTTTAGTTATCTAAAAATTTTAAAGTCCCTTATTGATTCTCCTTGTTTTCTCAGGCTTGGAAAACCAGATCATTACCCTTTGAGTTCAGTGAGCCCCTACAATCAGTTCAGGTTCCTTCCTCATGAGTTCAGGCCTATAATCACCTTTTCCCTCTTGTTGTACCTATCCAATGAGCTGATAGAGATATTCATATCCAACTAGAGAATTTGAAAACTCTCTTATTTATTGTGGGTGAATTTTTTAATTACCATGCTACTATTTTAATCTGAATAAATTATGAAAATTGACATAAGAAAAATAATAACTAGGATGTTGAAGTGAAGGGGTGAGAAATATCACATCACTTTAATCTGGTTTTATTATTTCTTCTTTTTAATGGTTGGTTAATGATATAAATCTGGTAAATAATGGGTTGTTTGGATAATTTGGAAATTATGACGATATGTGTGTTTTTCATGAATAAAGTAAGGAATGACTAGAAATATGCTTGTTTAATATTATTTCGACTAATTTTGTTGTGTCCCTATGTTGGGTTGTGTTGTTTTATTGTGAATGAAATGGTTGGGAAATGGATGATGTGAATGTTTTTTTAGCAGTGGTATTAAGGTTGTTTTAGTGGGAAGGGATTGGTTTCTGCAAATTATGGTGGTTGTTGGCATGAGTTTCATGGAGGCGGTTGTGGTGGATGGTTTTGTGTTGAGAGGTGGAATTTATAGATTCCAAGTGGTATGGAATATGAAATAAAATGACTAATAAAATATGGTTGGTGGGAGGGAATTTTAATAAGTGGAAACTATTAATGAACTATTGTGATCTTAAATGGAAAGGTTAATGATGAAAATGAATGTGGGTAATGTCTTATAAATGGTTTTTCATTAAATATTATTAATGAATGATATAATAAATGTAATATGGATGGTAAAAAGGTAAATCTAGAAAGGAGTAAATATTATGTCTAAAGGGTCAAGCTTGGGTAGGCAGGGCAGTAGGTATGCTTATTTTTTCATATGTGTGTGCGTTGGGGGAATTAATAAAGTAAAGATGATGCTTATTTTTACATATGTGCATGTGTGGGGGGAATTAATAAACTAAAGATGGTCCTATCATTTATGTTCCACCCATACATGATAAGGCATTACAAATCTAACCTTGCTCATTCTTCGGCATCACCCATGATGCCCAACATGATAAACTCCAACCATCATAATTTATGCAACCAACTCACATCAGATGGGAAACATGGATTCAAAAATACATGTATATATGGAAACATATATTCCATTCACTTAAAGAACCCTAAAGGAAGTTCCTTTGGAATAATCCTAAAGAGAACCTAGATGTCAAACCCTGAGCCATGTCATCCCAATCCAATTTAACACTTTGTTGCTCGGCTTTCAAGTCCTTCTTCCGATCCTATGGATTCCACGAATGATTCCCTTCCCACTATGCCTTCCCTCGATGTTTAGATTTTATTTTTGATCACCCCATAGCCTCTTCATAGTGATTTTACAGCAATGATTTGGGCCTCTTGGCTTTGTTGTACTCATATACAAAATCAGAATCCCCATTTGTCCATTTATTTTCTTCATTTGAAGAAAATGTGGCAGCCACATTATAGGCTTTTAAATAATTCATCTTAGCTTTCAGTGATCTGTCTGAAGGGGCATCCGTCCATGCACTCGTATCACCATGCCATTCTTTAGTGTTCTGGCTAAAACTCGTTGACTACATAGGCATGCTGCCAGGATTCCTTTATGGAGGTAATGTCATCATCCACTAATCTCTTTTGGTGGATGATTAGATCCTTAAAATAAATGTAAGTGTTAATTGACAATATTAGAGGATGGATATTGAAATAAAACTAGCTGGCAGTTCTTCAAACATAACTCTATGTAAATAATGAATAACTGATGCATGAAACAATTAAAAACTTATAACAACCATCACTTAACTTTTCTTTATACTGTTAGATGATGCCTTTGAACTTTCTCCCACAACATCATAAGGGTTTTCAACCTCAACTCCCAAAATTTTGGTGACCTGATCATAGGTAAATAATATGTTAATGTAGAGAAATGTAAAATCCAATTTATAAAAGTTCATGAAAATTTTTAATCATCGTCATTCTTGTGATTGAACTTCCATTTAGATAATCATAATTCATGCACATCATATGAGGATTTTGACTTTCCCTAGACAAATATTTCAGTTAATCTGGAAAGAGAAGAAGATGAGACCTGATATCTTGATTAAAAACAACAACATTTTAAGTGTCAAATCTTTTAAAATAAATTATTTTTCCCTGATAGAGATTCATTATAGAAATGAAAAGTTGAATGATAAACTAGAATAATACACCTCCTCAGGACAAGGGGGACTACCTTCCAACCGATGGAATAACCAAATGTCCCTCCCTCCGAGCCAGACCCCTATCTATACTCCTAGACTAATAAACTATTTAAAACAAAATTACAACATTGCTCAATGAAGTTAAGAGATACTCCCCTTACAAATTCCTCTCCTCTAATATGTGTTTTGTATGGGAGGCATGCCTTGTGGACTCCCTCGAGGTTCTCCCACGCTCAGGGGTTCAACCTCCCATGAGTTACTCACTGACTCCCCCACATTCCTATAAATCCCCCACAATTTAAACTTATCTCAATTGACCTAGGATTCCATTCAAGTTAGTTTCTCAACAATTTCTATTTGTGCACCAATTTCACTCAAATAATAAATCTATAAAAAAATTAAATACAAAATCAAAAACATTAAAGTAAACTTTCCATTTGCTAAAAAATCAAATAGATACAATTTCCAGAAATATTTTCCAGATAAGACAGAAAAACCCCACCCATTTTTGAAAGCTTCCGATTTTCAAATACCATTCTCAATATTTATACTCCTGACTGAAAACTACTTAAAAATTACAACACATACCTGATAGTTAGAGGTTACTCCCAAACTCTCCCTTGTTGACTCCCCTCCACTGGTATATGTAGACTAAAAGGAGGTCAGAGTCGAATTCCTAGCAGACTACCTAGGGACCCCCCCTCCCCCACATTCCTATCATTTTGTCCTTGAAAATCCACCTTTTCCTCAAGGTGTAAATTAAGGAATTGAGCTTTTCTCACTTTTTCATCCTCAAAAATTTCTTCTCTCCACTTAATCAACCACATGATATTTTCCCCCTGATTTTTTCTGCCAAAACTGCTACTGGATAGTCCAAATCTTCAGTAAAATCGGTTGGAAAAATTCTTTTATAGGGTGTTTTCCAACGATTGTGTTTAGCTAGAAGTCATGAAATAAAGGATGTATCGTACTATTATTAGGGAGCTCGATCCTTTAAGCAATAAATCCAAGCTTCCCTAAAACTGAAAATGGAAAATAATATCTGGAAGCCATTTTCTGATGAATCTTGAATAAAATCCCCAGCTAGCTTGATCTCAACTTGACCCAAACTAAATTAGCTTCTTTGTAAGTCACCTCCCTACGATGTCGGTTAGAAGATTTTTCCATAACTTTTTCTTCTCTTTGGAGGTTTATCTGGAGTTTCTTCAAGGATTCATCTTGATCAACTAATGCACATTAAATACTTCCTCAACCGTAGCTTCCCCCTTTGTACAACGCATAATATGGTTTGGCTTACACAATATCGAATGGTGTCTTCCCAATAGAGGTATGGAATGTAGTGTTGTAGCTAAATTATGCCCAAGCTAGCCACATCATCCACTCTTTAGATGATCTGAAGAAAAATATATCATGTAAACCTCTAGACACCTATTCACTACTACAGTTTTTCTGTCTCTTTGGAAGTGATAGGATGGGCTCATCTTTAACGCTGTTCATTTCCATTTGAAGAGTTCTTGACAGAATAAACTTTTGAATAAAAAATTTTCATCACTGACTATAGCATTATGTATATCGTGTAATTTCCCTATTTCCTTCATAAACACATCTGAAACCATCTTTGTTATATAAGGATGCTTGAGTGGTATTAAGTGGTCATATTTACTCAGCATGTGGACCACCACAAGCACTACTTCATATCCATTACAAAATTCATTAACACCTCTTCTCATACCAAGTCTGGAATAGGTGGTGGTTGTATTAGTATAGCTGGACTTAATACCTCATATTTATTCTTTTGGTACACTTAGCATTCTAAGAAAAACTGTTGCAATACCCATGCCATACCTACCAAATAAACTCCATTCTCAAGCCACTTATATGTTTTAAAATACCCCAAGGGACCTGAGCAGTAGTGGTACAAAAGTTTTGGGATCAAATCAGATCTCCTAATCAAGGCTAGTCTATTTTTAGAAAATAGTAAGTCAAGTGCTACACTATTATCCTCCAAAAAGAATTGTTTCTTTTGAAAAAATTCTCTTTAAATCCACAATTGTAAATTAGAATGTCATCAAATAACACCAATACACCCGTTTTGTATCCCCTCTTGTGTTTTATCTCTATTAGAGATTGATCTTACCTATAATTTTCTGGTTCTTGACACAAAACCTCTTGACGCCATTTTCAGGATGGATCGACTGATATCTCATAAGGCCGGGATTGACTATTATCTTTGGAGGGTCTCCATTACTGTGCCTAATGGGTTGTACCGTGTTTTCTAGGGAAAGCGGGACCCAAGGTTGAGCATCTCTTGACCTTTTCAGAAGTTGGGTAGGGTAATATTAATGTTCTATTTTGATCCGGAGTGATAATATTTGGGTGATGATCTCACCCTAGTTATCGTTGAGTTTCTCGGCGTGTTACCATCTGATTTCTCAGGTTTTCCACCGGTAACAGAGGTGAAGTTCTCTATTGATTTAGTACCCACTACTTAGTCGGTATTGATTCCAACTTCCTTAATGAAACTAGCTGAACTAAAAGAGTTGAAGACTCAGTTGGATGATCTTCTAGGGAAATACTTTATATGCCCGAGTGTGTCACCCCAGGCAGTGCCTGTTCTCCTTGTGAAGAAAGACGGTGGGACAATTCACCTTTGTGATGATTATAGGGTGTTTTCCAATAGTTGTGTTTACCTAGAAGTCATGAAATAAAGGATGTATTCTGCTATTATTAGGGAGCTCGATCCTGTAAGCAATAAATCCAAGCTTCTCTAAAATTGAAAATGGAAAACAATATCTGGCAGCCATTTTCTGATGAATATTGAATAAATTCCCCAGCTAGCTTGATCTCAACTTGACCCAAACTAAATTAGCTTCTTTGTAAGTCACCTCCCTGCGATGTCAGTTAGAAAATTTTTCCATAACTTTTTGTTCTCTTTGGAGGTTTATCTAGAGTTTCTTCAAGGATTCATCTTGATCAACTAATGCACATTAAATACTTCCTCAACCATAGCTTCTACCTTTGTAAAATGCATAATATGGTTTGTCTTACACAATCTCGAATAGTGTCTTCCCAATAGAGGTATGGAATGCAGTGTTCTAGCTAAATTCTTCCCAAGCTAGCCACATCATCCACTCTTTAGATGATCTGAAGAAAAATATATCATGTAAACCGCCAGAAACCTATTCACTACTACAGTTTGTCTGTCACTTTGGGGGTGATAGGATGGGCTCATATTTAATGTTGTTCCTTTTCATTTTAAGAGTACTTGATAGAATAAACTTTTGAATAAAAAATCTCGATCACTTACTATAGCATTATGTATACCGTGTAATTTCCCTATTTCCTTCATAAACACATATGCAGCCATCTTTGTTATATAAGTATGATTGAGTGGTATTAAGTGGTCATATTTACTCAGCATGTGGACCACCACAAGCACTACTTCATATCCATTACAAAATTCATTAACACCTCTTCTCATACCAAGTCTGGAATAGGTAGTGGTTGTATTAGTACAGCTGGACTTAATGCCTCATATTTATTATTTTGGCACACTTAGCATTCCCAGAAAAACTGTTGCAATACCCATGTCATACCTACCAAATAAACTCCATTATCAAGCCACTTATATGTTTTAAAATACCCCAAGGTACCTGAGCAGTAGTGGTACAATAGTTTTGGGATCAAATCAGATCTTCTAATCAAGACTAGTCTATTTTTAGAAAATAGTAAGTCAAGTGCTACACTATTATCCTCCAAAAAGAACTGTTTCTTTTGAAAAAATGCTCTTTCCATCCACAACTGTAAATTAGAATATCATCAAAGAACACCAATACACCCGTTCTGTAGCCCCACTTGTGTTTTATCTCTATTAGAGATTGATCTTACCTATAAATTTATGGTTCTTGACACAAAACATCTTGATTCCATTTTCAGGATGGATCGATTGATAGCTCATAAGGTTGGGATTGACCATTATCTTTAGCGGGTCTCCATTACTGCGCCTAATGGGTTATACCGTGTTTTCCAGTGAGAGTGGGACCCAAAGTCGAGCAACTCTTGACCTTTTCAGAAGTTGGGTAGGGTAATATTAATGTTCTATTTTGATCCGGAGCGATAATATTTGAGTGATGATCTCACCCTAGTTTTCGTTGAGTTTCTCAGCGTGTTACCATCTGATTTCTCAGGTTTTCCACCAGTAACATAGGTGAAGTTATCTATTGATTCAGTACCCACTGCTTAGTCGGTATTGATTCCCACTTCCTGAATGAAACTAGCTGAACTGAAACATTTGAAGACTCGGTTGGATGATCTGCTAGAGAAATACTTTATACGCCCGAGTGTGTCACCCCAGGCAGCGCCTGTTCTCTTTGTGAAGAAAGACGGTGGGACACTTCACCTTTGTGATGATTATTGAAAACTCAATTGAGTTACGATAAAGAACAATTATATTTTCCATGAATTGATGATTAGTTTGACCAGTTGAAAATGAAGTAGTGGCTCTTGAAGATTGATCTTCGATCTCGTTATCACTAGTTAATAATTAAAGAATCTGGTATTCATAAGACTGCCTTCAGGAGTAGTTATGACCATTATGAGTACCTCGTTATGCCTTTTGGTCTGACCAATGCTCCTTCAGTTTTTATAGTGTTGATGAATAAGATATTCCATGAGTATCACGACTAGTTCATGGTAGTCTTTATGGACAACATTTTGATTTACTCCAAAACTGAGGCAGATCATGTGCGTCATTTGAGAGCAGTTCTGGAAATTTTGAGATCACCGACTTTACGCGAAGCTTTTTAAATGTAATTTCTTGGGACATATGGTCTTGAAACATGGAATTTTATTCAATCATGAGAATTTGAAGTCTATTATGACATGGGATAAACCACATAATGTTTTCGAAATACCTAGTTTATTGGTCTTGGCAGGATATGGTCATAGGTTCGTTAAAGATTTCTCGAAGCTGGATTATCTAATGATTGAACTCACTCGGAAGGGAGTGAATTTAATAATGGATGTGAAATTCTATAATTATTTGGATGAGTTGAAACATATTTTGGCTTCTGCACCAATTTTGACTCTTCGAGAGGTTGGGCAGGGCTCTGTCGTCTTTGGTGACGCATTGAGTTCAGGATTGGGCTACATCCTCACACAGGGGAATCAAGTGGTAGCCTATGGTTCCAAATAACTTAGGCCACATGATAAAATTACCTAACCCATTATATTGAACTCACATTTGTGATGCATTCTCTTAAGAGTTTGCGACATTACCTTTTCATAGAAAGGTTTTTCATTTATTCCGACCACAAAATCTTGAGTTACTTCTCCTAAAAATATTTAAAACTTTGGCAGAGCCATTGGGTAAAGTACTTGTATCCTTTTGGTTTTGATGTTGCCAACACCCATGAAAATGAGAATGTCATTGCTGATGCATTGAGAAGAAAACATCCAACCTAGGATGTGAAATAATTTTCCAAAGAGTGAAATTTGATGGTTTTCTTTGTGCAATTGCATTTGGGAGTCTGGGATAATGAGACTTAAGGTTATTTTTGGAAAGTTTCTAGTAGACCTCCTGTCTTATTGAGTTGATTTTTCAGGTGAAATAGCTATATGATGAGTTCCATGGCATTAGGGACTCTTTTGAGGGTATCCTATGTTTCAAGAACCGTTATGTTGTGCCTTATCCTATGAGAAGGGTTGTGATGGGGGAATTTCGTGGTGCCTGGTGGGCAGTGCACCTTGGTACCATGAAGATGTTCTATGACATTTGGTAATGATTTGTGGCTGGGTATTAGATGAAACATCGATGACTTTGTTTCTTGTTGTCATACCTGTCAATAGGTTAAGGCCGAGCACTAAAAACCTTCAACTACACTCTTCTGATTTCTCTGTGCTACTCTTTCTTGCTTTAGTGGTTATCTCACCTAGTAACATGATGATCTTATCTTCCTGTTGAGGCCCACAGTCCATACTACACCCACCTATGTGTCGATGCGGCCAACGCCCCTAGGCAGCACCTCCAGCTACCCCTTCCTCTGACGTTGCTTGTAACACGACGCTTGTTCTCGCACACCCCTACTGTTGTCTCACTACATAATTGATTCACTCTGGCTATTCCTACCAAACATTTGATTATTATACTGTTGTGTGTTGTTCCTACTTTCCTTGATACTACTGACTTGGTTATTCCTACTGAGGCATTATTTGGTTATCTATGCCAGCACCCTGTTTCCCAAACCAGATTTCCCATATCCATCTATTCCTGTCAAGTGAGTTCTTACTGCCTCTTCTATATCTGCTTCCAAACATGAAAAAATCCTCTCCACTATCAAATATCCATCAGAACCTATAACTCTATATGACTTAGATTGCATTTATACACTCTCATCAGGCTGCCTTTTCTCTTTTTCGTCCTCTATTACTTAGATTGGTGGCCCTACTTCTTGTGTATCTTGTCGACCAACAACTTAGATTCTTGATTCTGGTGCTTCGAATCATCTCACAGGTGATGCAGGTATGCTTAATACCTACCATCCATATATTGGTTCCACTATAATTAATATTTCTGATGGGTCTAAAATCCCTATTGTGGGATTTGACACATTCTACTTGACTCCTATTTTCCTCAACTCAATGGATTATGTTCCTCGCAGTCCTTTTAATCTTCTCTCCATCAATAAACTCATAAAGTACTTAGATTTTATTGCTATTTTTACATATTCTGGTGTTGTTTTTCAGGAGAGGTCGATGAATTGAGAACTCGATATAGGTCATCTTAGTGATGGGGTGTACATGCTCAATACCCCACCATTCCTTTTTTTCTCACCGACCTCGGAGATTAATAGGTCTGTGATCTACCAGGTGAGCAGGGAGGCTGGTTAACTTGGGCCTGACAGTGGGGAGGCCTTGTGTATTTTCCTCATTTTCCCATTCTTCTTTACCTTCCTATAATTCTGATATTCACAACTTCTATACATACGAAGGAGTCCTCTATAAGGAATTGTTGAAGCAAACATTGTATATTTATAAGCACATATGTAGGGTTACACAATAGATAGTGGGCCTCAGGCCCAAACCAAATCCCAACACATACTTTTAACATATTTTTTATTCAGTTTATGATATTAGTGGTTTCAATTTGTTATCCTGACCCACAAAAACCTTTTCAATGATTTATATATAATTTACTTCAAAAAATTTGACATCCATGGTTATTGAATTATGATGTGCATAGATTATTGATTTTTTCTGAAATATAGGTTTTCTCTTTATTTCAACTATTAAAAAAATATTTTCTAATAGTTTCTCTCTAGTGAAATTTTATTATATCATAGGTTTTTTGGCCCTAAAATTACATTTTCCGAGTTGTTAGTTATAGCAGCTAAATTAACAGAAGCGGTGGCCAAACTGAGGTATTCACTGATTATATTTCTCCCAATTAATTTTTGGTTACCTGAAAAGATTTCAATTACTTATTTGTTAATAATAACAATAAGAAATTCAATACTTGAACACACACACGCACACATATATTATGAATGATTTGAATTTTGTTTTTCTATTCGTGGTAATGATTTTGTTTCATTTTTTTAAAACATAAAAACATAGGGGCTGCTGAAGTGGAAGAAGATATTGAAGTATTTATCGGACCTCCACCACCTGTTGTGGTTGTCAAAATTGAATCAGCAAATGAAGCAGAGTGTTTTGAAGAGGTTATCAGATTTATTCAATTTACTGACTTTTCAAATTGTTAGTTTATACTTGAGGGGTCAATTTAAGTCTCTTTTCTATTTATTGATAATGAAAGAAATTCCAAATATTTTCTTATGTTTGGAGTTCACTGGCTTAACTTTTTTTCTTTTGCCTATTTTTTTATGAAAACAATTCAAATTAAATAAATTCAGAATATTTTAATACAAGAGCCTGTAACCAATTAGGCATAGACCCCAACCACACAACATCCCTATCGATATCTATTAAGACTCATGTACCAGCAATCCCAGGAATGAATTCTTAGTATATTTAAAGACAAAATGGTAACCAGAATCAGTGTACAAGGAGGAATAAAAGAAGGAGACTGGAGGAGGAAAGTAAGAGGTGAATTATATGAGAGTTCTTCAGGAACTTCTGCCCAAGACCATGGCTGATATGTTACTACAACTCTTCCTTCAGTACCCATTCCCCTTTCCTTTTATAGTCATAATGATCATATAGTAGAGGCTCTGAAATATTCCCATGTCCCCATAACATATTCCCCCTAGGATATTCCTCTAACCACTTCTCAACTTCCCATGGCCCATAACCTGCTGCCCCCTTGCACATAGTTCTCTGAATTTCACGAAATTACAATCGAGCCTCAAACTTGCCTTCCGAAAGAGGGACAGCCTTCTATAAAAATTTCCCCAATCTAACTTGTTGAAGCTTCAAATCATTTCGGTCTATCTTTGGTCACTAGGTTTGAGCATCACTGACCTTCAACACTATTTTTTGATCAACATGTCAACCCAGATTGGGGTTTGAAGAACCGAGTAGTGGTAAGACTTCTAGATCCCAAACACATGATTATTCAACGTTCAAATGAAGATGATTTGGGTTGGTCATAGTATCAAGTGTCTCAAGTATTCCTGTAGATATGTTTCATCCTGTTGAGGTGGAAGTTTAATTTCTCTTTGCATAAATTTCCTCTGACATCCGCTATTTCGGTATAGTTTCCCCAACTTCCATTACCTTTCTAGAATACATTGATTTTAAAGCTCTTAGGTATTTCATTACATCATTTTATCTATTTCGATTCATGCACCCAGTCTCTTCAACACTCGATAGTCCCTCAGATTTGCATCGAATATTTTCAAATTGTTACCTGATTTCGTATGAATTGTCAACTCCAGATAGATTCGTTATTGACAACCAATCATCTATGAACCCCATATTGGTTATTGCATTAATTTTCTTTGTTAGGACCATGTTACACATAATTTCTGTAGGAAAATAGTTTCAAAAAACCCTCTTGATGAGTGTCCAACAGTGGTTTTTGTTCTACCAAAGGATCGTTTAGAGGGTCTGGTTCAAAAGGCTCTAGAACCTAGAAACTCCCACATGTTGAAGGGTTTGATTCAAGTGGCTGCATGGACTGATATGAATTCTACTTTGGTCATTAGACATGACTCTGAAAGTGGTAGGAAATCATGGATGGAAGTTTTTCTTACACCGGCATTGAAATTCAATACTACTAGTGAGATGTAATCTGAGGGAGCGATAGGTTCCCTGACAGCGTGCTCTGCTCTAGGTGGTTTAATATTTTTAAACAATTCAAATTTCTCAAAGGTGTAATCTGAAACTACACAAAAAAAATAAGATATTGAGGATTGGAATTTGGTGAGGTTAGAGCTTGGTTTGACCAATGTGTGGCATTTTGACATCGATTCGCATTCCTTGAAGACTCCCCAGGTATGAGATATTGGGGATCTTCTTGTGCAGGCAAGTGCCTAAAGAAAGAGTAGGGTAATGCAACATGCTGTAGCTATTCCTATTTTAAACCAAGTTTAATTTAATGATAAATTCTATAAGAAATAAAATGTACTCCCAAGAGGATGAGGGGTGGATAAAAGTTGAATCTAGAAAGAATAGATATGTCAAAGAATCCCTAGATAGTTCAAAAGAAGACTCCAAAAAATCAAGGGAAGATAACTTTGATGGGATACATGGACCTACTTAGGAGGACTATTTCCACAATAAAATCAAACAAGATGACGACATCAAATCCACTGAGTTCTAATGCACAAGTTCAGGAAACAAAAAAAAAGAAAATTATTGTCTTGGGAGGTTTATGTACCTGCAAAAGAAAGTCCGACATCACAGGGATTACTCCAACTCATCCAAGTCGATAGTGAACAGATAGCTTCTAAAATTGGGATGTACATAGGAATGGGATTAAAGGACTCCAAATTAGAATCCAAAGGTTGTGTGCTGGAAAAAAGTTAGGATTTAACTCCTTAAATGGTGGATTCGATAAAAACGATCAAGGCTTTAAATCAGCAATCCAACCCCCAGGGTATGGAGTTGATTGAGGGACCATAATTATGAGGATTATACCTTTCTTGGGATTTTCTAAAAAAATATGAAAATTTTCTATGAGAGGTTTGGTAGGGATTTTGCCTCTGGTATGTATAGAATTCCCGTGTGGGATTCTGCCTATAGTAAAAATAGTGTTCCCATGTGATGATGGTTTTTTACCTCATATTGGGGAATAGTGCTTGGGTTCACATTCTCTCTTGCAACTGTTCCCAGAATCATCCAACCAACAATGATTAATTTGGATTTGGGGGACAGGTGTAGGGATAGACGATGTCATTTGGGGTGGAAGGGTTCACCTGGGAAGTCCAATTCCATTAGGGGTGGTGGGGTGTGCCTTATAGGCATGATGAGATCGCAGCCAGACAAGGAGGCAACAAAGGCTTCTGCGTAGAGAAGGACGACGATGTGAGGTGTTGTGGGGATGGATGAAGGGAGGAGATGATGGTTAGGGGAGGCTGACGACAATAAAATGGAGTGGCCAGAATGGTAGGGCATGATAGGGATCGGTGAAGGAGGCAGGGCGACGGTGCGGGCGGAGGGGAGAAAAGAAACAGAGGGGGCACAGTGGGAAAAAATATCAAAGACGGTATTCCTATGATACCAAGTAGAATGGTACAATAACTTCATCAAAGAAAGATGGAGAACTTCATTTATAGATAAAGAAAAATAAATACATGTAGAAAGAAATGATGTGGGACTCTAACATACAAATAATTGGGTCTAACATGGCTATTCAACACCATTTTTAGGATTGAGGTGCTTAGACAATACTGCCTCTGGCTCAAGCCAATCTGCACAGTCACCCTTTAAATCATTGAGGTAGCACTCTCATCCAGATCACATCCAATGTTCCCCCACTACGGCGTCTTGGCCAACAACTACTACTATTTATGGGTCCCCTGATGTACTTCTTCTTAGGTGTACACTATCAAATCTCAAATGTGTATTGTGATCACTTTATCCAGTGCGTAAACTGTAAAATACCTCCACCACACCAAAAAATTTATAGGAAGGCCCGCCACGTAATAGACACTTAGAAACAAGATCACTAGGATGAAGTGAACCAGTGGCTCAGACAACCAGAATCTATTCTCTCCAAACTGATGTTGGAAATAGAGGGTATCAATGTGAGGCAGTAGATCTGGGATCAAGAGCGCTTGGAAATTTAAGAATACCAGAAGGAACAAGAATAGATCCACACCTATGTTACTGGAATTATGTGCCACATAGAGAAGGCACCAAAACTAAAGGCAGAGCATCTTCAATATGTAATTGAGCCATTAGCCTCGCACGCAGTAGAAACTGGAATCCTCGACAAACTAGGGAGAAAATCGAATTACCCGCAACTCACGTCTACATGGGAACCGATCATCACATAGTTTCAAAAAAATTAGAACTCCCAGTATTTGGAGGATGGGACCACAGGGGCTGGATCATGTGTGTTGAACTTTACTTCTACGTTAATTAGACATCGAAAATTTTTAAGGTACCATTTGCATAGATTAGTGTGGAAGGAGTTTCGGTTAATTAGTTCAACATAGTTCATGAGGTTCATTTGAGAGTGTCTTGAATAGCTTTCAAAGGTAACAACTCTTGGAATAGTTTAGTGGGATGGAGATCCAAAATTCTTATGAATAATTTACTGCACTACAACAGACAGAGTCGGTCCATCACTATATTGAGTAATTTGAATATCTAGTGTCTTTACTACCTCTGCAATTCAAGCTGAAATACGTCATATATTTATTTCAAGGACTCCAAGAAGACATTATTAGTTGGATTCACATCCACAACCCCATGTATTGAGTGAAAGTGATGTGCTTATCTTGACATGTGGAGCTTGCCTTCACTAGCGGCGTGGGCACCCAGTACCACACCGGTGGGTCATGGAATTCTTGTTAGGTATGTGAAGATGATCCATGGAAGTAATCAGACTGTTCAGAGACACGTCTACTGAACAAGACCCCTCTCCCCCAACCAGTTTGATGAGGGGAGGCTGTTGGGATAGGAGGTTAATAGGAGACTCCAAATCAAACACCTCCTAAAGGGCACGACGTTTGACACTTGATAAACTAGGAATGGGAGAACCCCCAAAGAAAGGGCTTTTGTTTTAAGTGTGGGTGGCCCTATAGCCACCTGCATCATTATGCCGATCTAAAAACAAAGGTGATGTAACACCCCAAGATTCTACGGTACGCTTCTCTTTGAATAATGTGATAGCGTGTGTTGTATGCAACACCGAGTTCTAACACACCACAACCAATCAAACTAGCCGTTATGAATAGTAATACCTACTTTTTGAAATTATATATATTTTATATTTCAAAATAGACTTCAGTTTTGGATTTGGAATATCGAATTTAGCCTAGGGTGAAATTTTGGTACTTTTCGGATAACTTTAATATTTTGATGAATAGTGAAAATTACTAAATTTTAATTAAAAACAACTTTTTTAATCGAAATAATTTATATTGATAAATTATGAATTTGAGTGGTTTTAAAGTATATTTAGAATATATTTTTACCATTTAATATAATGTTGGTCATTGTACATAATTTTACAATTAAACCGAACATAAACAAGTGTCAATCTTTTGATAGTTATTATCTCTTAAAAACACGCCTTTTGTTTTAACAACGGGAATTAATTTTAAATTAATTTATTCAACTTCTGTGTTTTGAATTTGGAAAAATGGATTCCATATTTGGAATCAGGATTTTCAAATTGTGTAAATAGGTAACTTTTATTTTTAGACATTTTGAATAATTACTGCGGTAAATATTTTATTTACCATGGTTAAAGGGTAAATCCGGTAAATAAGGGTTAATAAATAATATTATAATAATACAAAATTACCGTAAAACGTGTCCTAACCTTATTGGTTGATACATGTCCGACCATGGGCATCTTTGGGTTGATTTTGGGACCCCATGGAGCCACTTGTAGGTGATAGGGATATTTTATTTTAATTAAGTTAAAATTAATACAAAAATGACACAAGCATATATCGCTTAGCAAAAAAAAATTTACATAGGGTTATATATGTTGGATTTTCGACTATAAATATTCATTATAAATATAAAAATATTTCCTACATAATGATAATTTATTTACAATTTTTAGAGATTAAATAATTTAATTTATTGATGACACAATTATGATACAGTAATTAACATAATAGTGATAAATTAAAATAATTGATATTATAAATACCCAAATAAATATAATTTGAGACTTTTAATGAATTAAAATAATTTTCTAGGATAATATGACATATTAGGATTGATTTAATTAATTTTTTTCTAAGTAATCATTCTGTTATGAGTTTCACAAAAATCAACTATTGAATAGTGTCAAAATTGACATAAAATATTTTTTAAAACAAATATTATATTATTAATTGATATTAAATTCCTAAAAATATAAGGTTCGGCAAAGAGACTTATATCATGATATTTATATCATTAATGGACCACTTGGGGGTCACTTGGTTTTATATAGTAAGTTTATTAACCATATAATATAAAAATACAAAGAGACATTGTAAAAGTGAAACTAATTAACTAAGAGTTAATACTTAAAGATAAGGTTAATATAGTAATTGTAACGACCCGAAATTTTGAATAAATCTTTTTTACTAATTTCATGTGTTATTTTATTTTATTTTTATACTCAACCAAAAATTTTTTATTTGATAAACATGATTATAATTAAAATGAGATCAGTGGGTTTTGACTATTATATAACCATCGGTCAATATGACCGCTGTGAACAAAATGTTTTGATTATTGTCTCTAAATATAAGTAATCTTGGTTAATTATTATAGAAAGAAGATTCGATGGCCTCACCTAGTAGTCTTGGACCGATCGAAGCCCATCTAACAGAGCTTGGGAAGGAGGTAGCACCATTGGGCTTTTCTCTGGATCAAATCCAAGCCGAACTTCATCATGTGAAGCTGGAATGGAATCGCCTTCGTGAGAAGTTCAAACTGATAGAAATTACTACTCGGGCAATGTTGACTGAGCCGCCCCAAGCTTCTATCACCCTAGCACACCTTACTCTTAGGTCCTATGCTGGTATTATAAGGGGCTATGTAACGAGACCGTAACTACCTTGTGTAATCCTTGTTTTAAATAAAAATTGGGATTTCTTCTTATGATAAAGTTTATGAATTTTGAAATGACCGGATAAATATAGTATGCATATTTTTTATGAATTTTAGAAAAAGGATATTTTAAAAATGTTTATGTAAACCTTAAATAATTAAAAATGTGTAATGATTTTCAAAAAATTGTCTTCTACAATTATGTTCAGTACAAAATTTGGAGTCTAATAAGATCAACTTAATTTTTGATGAATAGTAAATTATGAATAGTGATTTTACGCTTAGGATTAGTAAGGTGACCAAATGGATTAGTAATCTCACTTAAAGAAAGTTTTAAAATAATCTAGGCACCTTGATTAAGTAATGTGATTCAATAAAATGGTTAAATAACGGTTTCATAAATTATTATTCAAGTATTAGTTTTTTCGGATGAATAGTGTTTTTTAATTAAAAATTTAATTAAAAATAATTAGAAAATTATTTTTATAAAAATGACTTTATTTTTGAACTCAGAGCATCGATATTATGTTAAGGTAATTATTGGGGATTTTTCTGAAAAAAATGAATTTTCGATGAATAGTGTTTTTATTTAAAAATTAAATTAAAAATATTTAGAAAATTATTTTTATAAAATGGATTTCATTTTTGAAATCAGAGCATTGATATTTGGTTAATGTGAAATTTTGGGATTTTTCTGAGAAAGTTGAATTTTCAGTGAATAGTAAAAATACAGTTTTAGGGTTTCAGTATGTTTAATGACATCATAACGGTGTCATGATGATGTCATGAGATCTTTTAAGGGTTGGCCGGCCAAGGGTGATGAATTATTGTTTTGGGGGCCCCATGTGGCCTAACTCCATGATAAATGCCAAGGGAGAGCACATGGGTTTGAGAAAAGCACATGTGAGGTGTCCCTTGGCCATTAATGCTTTGTCCCCTCACTTTCCCTATAAATACCCACCCTTTCCTCCTTTAGTTTTCACTCCCAACCCTCCCCCAACTAAGTTCTGGTCTTCTTACCTCCCAAAGAGTCCTCCCAAGGTGCCCCCAAGCCCTCAAGGTCCAATCCTTTGAGTTTCAAGAGTCACGTTTTAAGGTAAGGGATCCGACCTCTCTCTTTCTTTTCAAGTAATCTCTTTTATGTCATTTATTTTATCCTCCATATTCTTATGTTGGAGGATGTTCTTTTATATTCATACTACTGCCCATTTCATGTTCATATGATGAGAGACCCCCCTTGCTCTCATCAATTCGTTTTAAGAATGTTTAAGTGGCGCCGTTAGGCTGCCGAAATTTTAAGGGATTCTTTCAACCTTCTCCTTTTCAAAGTTCTAATTCCATGTCAAGTCTTGAAAGTTCCTTTTTATTATGTTGGGGGATGATCTCTATATCTATCATACTGATCTCTTATGATCATATGATGAGGGACCCTATTTGATCTTGTCAATTCTTTTTTATGAAAATTTAAGTGACGCCGTTAGGCTGCCGAATTTTTAAGGGATTCTTTCACCCTTCTCATTTTTCAAGTTCGATTTTCATGTCAAGTCTTTCAAGTTACTTTTTATTATGTTGGGGTATGATCTCTATATCTATCATACTGATCTCTTATGATCATATGATGAGGGACCCTATTTGATCTTGTCAAATCATTTTCTTTTGAAGTTAAGTGACGCCGTAAGGCTGCCGAATTTTCATAAGAGAAATCTAATCTTTTTTCCTTCCATGTTTTTCATTTAAAATGGTATGTCCCTCAAATTTCATTAACATGTACATATGTCCTTCTTACTCTTTCACCCTACTGTTTTATGGATCATTTATGAGTGGGTGACCCATGTCCCCTCTCATTTCAATGTTTTCTAAAACCCCGAAACTTAGTCGTTATGCTGCAGAATTTTCCCCTCAAAATGCCTCTCTCTTTTCTCAAAAATTATTTTATGTTATAAAGTGAATACTCAAAGCTCCTATTTCTACAAGGGTATTCACATATATACCAAAATTTTCTATTTTAAATTCTGGGATTTACATATATGAGACCCACCTTCCTTTTCTGTGGGTTTTAAAGTGAGATAAATATCATGTCTTTAAAGCAGTTTTTAAAAAGTTATGATTATGAAATGAAACCCATTTCCTTTATGCTATATGGGTTATTTATGAAATGTTTGATGATGATATATGTGGATCACATGATAATAAAGGCAAATTTAAGGGTGCGCCCTGATAGCGCTCCAATGCATTGGGTAATGATGTAACCACTAGAGATTACAATTTTCACGATACCTTGGTGAATAACCTTGGTAATTTTCAAATGACACCTTGGGGATGGACCTTGGTGATATGTTCATGATTGTCTATGTTAAATGATGTAGCCACATCTTCAAGTTATGAAAAATGTTGTTTTTATTATTAAATGCCTCATGATTTCTTTCTCATGCCTTAAAGTTCTTTTCATGTCCTTATTGAAGTATATCAAGTTTACATGTAAAATGTTCCTCTTGTTTCCCTTACTGGGCCTTCTGCTCACCCTTTCTTTTGATGTATGTCCCCAGGTTATGAGATGCAGTAATGAACCTAGAATGAACATAAGGAGACGTCTTTCAAGTGTTTAAGAAGAATGTTTTATGTTGTTTTCATGTATTATGTTCCTGGTTTCCAAGACACTAGACCTTAAAGATCCTCAGTTTTGTGTAATGTAATGAAAGTTTATGTTATAAAAAGGCAGGATGTTATAGTAACTCAAACCTGTATAAATTCTATTGGTTGAATGTTTTTTGAACTATCCCCACCTTAAAATTTAAATAATAAACTTTGGAGCTATTATAAACCGAATATGAATTTATTATAAATTAATATTTCAAGCTTTTCCAAAGGTGCCCCTCACCCCTCTTATAAAAAGGCACTCCTCCTTCTCATTTCTTCACACCTTCAAAGCATTTTTGTTTGGCCAAACTCTGCCCAAATACTCTCCCAACTTCCCTCACTACAACCTAGAGGCCTTAGTTTGATCAGAAAGCCAACCTAAGGAGCCCTTTTGATCAAATCAAAAAGGAAGAACCCGAAGAAGAGGTAATGATTTCACCACCCTTTTCCAAGTTCCTTTCTTCTTCCACTTATTCTTTCCTTGTTATTACCATTCTAAAATAATAACTCTAGTATCTTATATATACTGTGATGTTATTATAAATATGTTACAACCATATTCAGTATTCTATCCACCCTTTGAATAACATGTCACCATACGTGTGTACGTACGGCTTACCGTCTCCACGTCGTGGTGTAATTGTTATTCAATATATTATTATTTGGATGGGTATAATAATGATGTGTAACTCATGTAAATAATAAATATAACATGATAATGATTCTGTATATATGATATACTATCAAATTATATATTATTTTAATATCAAAAGAATGATATTGTCGCTCGTGCGTACGTACGGACTACCGTCTCCACGAACGCGATGAGATTCATTCTCCATCGTATCCATTCAAGTATAATTATCATTTTCTGATTTAAAAATGATGTTTAAGGACTTTATATCATTCTTGATATGAATAATATACAACCTATCCATTACAGACATGACTTACGTAACAAAACATATAAAAGAAAACGAGTAAGTTAACACCCGAAACAACGATAATGCTAAGATATTATTAACAAAGCAATGTTAAAAGATCATATATGATATCATATGAATTCATATAATTATTGTATAATTTAATAACAATTATTTCACTATTATACAGGAGGTTAACCTACCCCAACCAAGGAAAAGTACAAGGTAATGGTTATTTCACAATCTCTTCATTATCCGAGGTTGTTTATACGTAATAATCTATTGGGATCTCTTATCATCCACATCCATGTTTCTTCAAAATGTATTTCAATTTTTTTTTACTATTTACAAGAATATGGGTTAAAGTCATTTATACCCTTGTTTTACTTTTTATAAGTGGTTTATAAAGGAATATTTCCGTCGTTTTCCAAACAAGGTGATTTTTAACCTTTTCGACAGAATTAAGGTAAGAATGTTTTTTTAACTTATACGGCGGGTGCGGTTATTTTCCGCCGTTATAAAATCGTCGAAGCTTCCCTTACAAGCTTATAAGAATATTTTCAAAGAAAATGTTTTATTTCATAAATATATGACTCTAAAATGATTTCAAAATAGAAAGAGATATTTCTCTAAAAAGAGTTTTGATTTCATTTATGTCAACATCCTTTGATGGATTTTACGCTTATTTGAAGTTGATTTATTATGATACAAAACATATATATTGTATTGAAGGTTTTGTGATATGTTTGACTATGGATGTGCTATTTTTATACTGTTCATAGTTTATGGTGAATGTATTGACATTTAGTATGCTAGTTTTAATACGAATTTTTATGTTATGTTTAAACCTTTTCATATGGGAATGCATTGGACTTAATATGTGATGGGTGGAGCCCGCTATAGCTCCTCGATGCATCGGTAGGTCTCATGAGACAAACTAGTGTCTTGGCACAAGGCCTTGGAAAAATCTTATTTTTAGTCTTGGCACGAGGCCTTGGCTATGTGGTTATGATAGTCTGGCATTATGCATTCCATCATTATGAAAGTGGTTATTGATATTGCATGTGATTATTCGATTAGTAGAATATCCATGTGAATAAGTAAATGGAATTATTTCATTTTACTTTTTCCATACCATGTTGAAGTTCAAGTTTAAAAGGCTTTTGTTTTAGTTATACAATGCCTTAAATGTTTATGCTTATTTTTGAAAGTTTTTGCTTTATTGTTATCCTTACTGGGCATTTGAGCTCACCCCTTTTCTTTGTTTTATTTTTCCCAGGATGTGAAGAATTAAGTTATGAATGACCTGCAGGGATAGTATGTGGGGATATGAGGGTGGAATATGGAGAAAATATGTTGTTGTAGTAGTTTTCCACTTTAGGATGTAATATAAAACTTTATGAATATATCTAGTGTTTCCAAGGCTACTAAACCAATCAGTCTTTCGAGATTTGATCTTTCTTGTGATCATGCCAATGTTATGTAATAATGCACTGACTCTTGGTAACTGGGGTTGGGGCGTTACAGTTGGTATCAGAGGAAGTTTATTACAAGCCTTGGAAGCTATATTTAGATAAAATCTGATTAGAGCACGTAGACCTAAGATGAACTTTGAGGATTAGTATAGAAGAACTTCCTAGAATTTTGGTATTGTAGAGATTTTGTGATTTTTCCGAGAAATACATCCCTCTCTGGATATGAGCAGGTAGAGGCGGCTCTGGCATAGATGTACCTAGGGGTAAAACCCGGAAACACGGCTTTGAGCTAGACTCGAACAGGAACTGGTGCACGACAACGAGCCTTGTTGCACTCTTAGTTACGACACTCCCAGGGGATATACTTAGGATAACTCTCATTTTCATTAAAAATCATTATGAAGGGTTTATGAGTATATAATTCCTCAAAGAAAACATTCTTATGATTATGGATTATATCCATAAATAGTTCAATTTATGTTAAGTGTTTTGTAAGTATGGGATTATGTATTTTGATTCATAAACTGATCTAGTTTATGCCATTGTTTAGAAATGGTGCCTAGTGGAAGAAATGGAAACTGTATCAATCCACGCACTCCATGTAGGGATTTCCCTCCTGCTCAAGATAATTATAATGGAGCTGGTGATGCAACTGTTGCCGATCAGCTAATCACCATACCGGGACAACTCACTCAGGTTATGAATAATAAACTTACCCATATGGAGCACCCTGATCCGCAGCGTGGAGGATCAATGTTAGATCGATTCATGAGGCAAAAACCACCAACGTTCAATGGGAGTACAAATACCTTAGTAGCTGAGCAATGGATATTTTCCCTAGAGAAAATATTTCAGGCTTTGGGGAGTAGGGAAAGGGAAAAAGTTATCATGGCAGTTTACCGACTCACTGGAGATGCTGATCAATGGTGGTCATTGATTCAAAATATGAAGGAAGATGATGAAGTATCAAATATGGAATGGAGGGAGTTCAAAGATCTTTTTTTAGAAAAATACTTTCCTCGCGACCACCGAGCAGATATGGAAAGACAGTTCCTGAGTCTGAGACAAAAGGAGGATGAGAATGTAGCAAAGTTTGAGGCTAACTTTACAAGTTTAGCAAGGTATGCTGGAGATTATATTCGTAACCCAAGAAGTAATATTGATCATTTCTTTGATGGGTTAAAACCATTTCTTCGTCGAGCATTAGTCTCACAATCCTTTTCATCGTACGAAGACATTGTCTCATGTGCTATCAAGAACGAAAAGGAATTCTCTAAGTATTATGACTTTAAAGCAAAGCAAGATAAGAAAAGACCTACTGATCAATCTGGGAATGGAAATAAGGGGAAGAAGGGAAAGGTTGAATATCCATCATGTGGTAAATGTGGGAAGAAACACCCTGGTACTTGCTTGAAGGGAATGGGAGTCTGTTACAAGTGTGGTGAAAAGGGCCACCAAGCTCGTGATTGCAAGGGGAAGAAGGAAGCTACCAATGTTCAGTGCTACAATTGCAGGGAGATGGGACATTATGCAAATGAATGTCCTAAGCGTCAGGAGAACTTACCTCAGAAAAGGCCAAGGGATCAAGGCCAAGCTTATGCTATCACTACTGCTGAGGTAGAAGCTCCGAAAGACGTGGTGGTAGGTAATTTAATGGTTTCCTCAAGTTTAGAAAATGCATTATTTGATTCTGGATCATCGCATTGTTTCATATCATCCTAGTTCTCTAAGAAAATTAGATATTTCCAATTTGATTTAACAAGTGATTTTTCAGTTAAAACTCCTAAGGGAAGTATCATTGCAACAAAGTTTTGTGAATCAGTCCCCATTAGAGCACATAAATGTTCATTATCTGCTGATCTCGTCATCATACCTATGATTGAGTTTGATATAATCCTCGGTATGGACTGGATTTCATACTATGATGCGAAGATTTATTGTAAGAAGAAAAAGGTTATGATTCTTGATGATGATGATAAGGAATACCTTATCTTTAGAGAAGAATCGTCACCACCTAATTCTTATTTAGATCCACCCCCAGTAGCTCAACTAAATTCAATTATTGGGGAGGAAGAGAATGAAATGACTATGGGTGAGGAAAGGAATGTTCAAATAGAGGATGTACCTGTTGTGAAAGAATATGTAGATGTTTTTCCGGAAGATTTACCTGGACATCCTACAGAACGAGAAGTTGAGTTTTCCATTGATTTAATTCCTGGATCAAGGCCTATTTCGAATACCCCTTATAGAATGGCCACTATAGAATTAGTTGAACTAAAGAAAAAACTATAGGAATTAAGTAATAAGGGATTTATTCTCCCTAGTGTTTCTCCATGGGGAGCCCCTGTTCTTTTTGTTAAAAAGAAAGATGGATCTATGAGGTTATGTATCGACTATAGGGAGATTAATGCCATAATAATAAAGAACAAGTATCCCCTACCTAAAATTGATGATTTATTTGACCAACTACATGGAGATCAATACTTTTAAAAGATTGACCTTCGATCTGGATACCATCAGTTGTGTGTGAAGAAGGAAGACATTCCGAAGACAGCATTTTGAACCAGGTACGGGCATTACGAGTTTACTGTAATGCCTTTTGGATTAACCAATGCACCCTTTGTATTCATGGATCTGATGAATAGAGTTTTCAAGGAGTATCTCGATGAATTTGTGGTGGTATTTATTGATGATATCTTGGTATACTCCAAAAGCTACGAAGATCATGAAAATCACTTGCGCATTATCCTGAAGACTCTGAGAAGACATGAATTATATGGGAAGTTTAGCAAGTGTGAATTCTGGCTTCATGAGATTTATTTTCTTGGCCATATTGTCTCTAAAGATGGAATCTCTGTTGATCCTTCTAAGACCAAGGCAATCCAAGAATGGCCAGCACCTACGAATATAACTGAGGTACGTAGTTTTATTGGTTTGGCAGGTTATTATCGACGTTTCGTCCAGAATTTTGACCGATTGGCTAACCCATTAACGAAGCTCACACATAAAGGGGTTAAATTTGTTTGGACAAAAGAGTTTAAAGAATGTTTCGAAGAACTGAAGAGAAGATTAGTCAATGATCCTATATTGACTCTACCATCAGGGAATGATGGGTTCGTTATTTATAGTGATGCATCGAAGAAAGGACTTGGTTGTGTCCTTATGCAGAATGATAGAGTTATTGCATATGCATCACGACAGTTGAAAATTCATGAAAAAAACTATCCTACTCATGATCTTGAGTTAGCAGCTGTGATCTTTGCTTTGAAGATATGGAGGCACTACCTCTATGGTGAAAAATGTGAGATTTATACTGATCACAAGAGTTTGAAGTATATTTTCTCACAAAAAGAACTCAACATGAGGCAAAGGAGATGGCTTGAATTACTCAAGGATTATGATTGCACGATACACTACCACTCGGGGAAGGCAAACAGGGTGGAAGATGCTTTGAGCAGAAAAGACCATGGAGTTTTGAACAATATGAGAATTGAAAGGGATCCCATTTTCATGGATCTAGTGAATATGGACATGGTAATAACTAGGGAAGGCGAAACATCAATTCTTTTTCAAATGGTTGCCAAAAAATCTTTACTAGAAAGTATTAAGAGTTCTCAGACCGATGATGAAGAATTTCAAAAGAAGATTAAAGCTGTGAATGATGGGAGATTGAGAGACTTTGTGTATGAAAATGGAATTTTGAAATTCGGGAAGAGACTTTGTGTTCCCGATATACCTGATCTAAAAAGGGAATTGTTGGATGATGCTCATAGTTCCAATTTTTCTATACACCCTGGGAGCACCAAAATGTATAGAGATTTGAAGGAACATTTTTGGTGGGACAACATAAAGAGGGAGATTGCTGATTTTGTGTCAAGATGTATGGTTTTTCAACAAGTGAAAGCTGGAAGGCAACAGCCTGGAGGAGTCATGCAACCTCTTCCCATACCGGAGTGGAAATGGGACAATATTACGATGGACTTTGTCATGGGGCTACCAAAGACTCCTATAAGGAACGATGCAATATGGGTTATTGTTGATCGTCTTACCAAGTCAGCACATTTTCTTGCTATAAGAGAAGATCTACCACTGGAACGTCTAGAAAGACTATATATTAATGAAGTTGTGAGACTTCATGGAGTACCCCTATCGATTGTTTCTGATCGTGATCCCCGTTTTACTTCAAGATTCTGGAAGAGTCTTCAGAAATCCCTGGATACTGAACTTCATTTGAGCACTGCCTACCACCCTCAGATAGATGAACAATCAAAATGGACTATTCAAACCTTAGAAGACATGTTGAGATCCATCTCACTTGACTTTTAGGGTATGTGGGATCAATATTTACCTTTGGTAGAATTTTTCTATAACAATAGCTTCCATTCGAGTATTCAGATGGCACCATATGAAGCGTTATATGGAAAGAGATGTCGCACACCAACCTGTTGGGATGAAATTAGCGAAAGAAAACTTGTAGGTCCAAAACTGGTGGAGGAAATGATGGAAAAGGTGAAGGTAATCCAAAATCACATCAAAACAGCTCAAAGTAGGCAGAAGAGCTATGCCGATAATCGAAGGAAGGATTTGGAATTTCAAGTCGGTGATCATGTTTTCCTGAAGGTATCTCCATGGAAGGGAGTCATACGTTTTGGTAAGAAAGGTAAATTGAGTCCCAGGTACATCGGACCTTTCGAAATTCTAGAACGAATTGGGGCTATAGCTTACCGATTGGCAATGCCGCCAAGTCTCTCCAAAGTTCACGATGTGTTCCACGTATCTCTGTTGAGGAAATACATACCTGACCCAACGCATGTACTCACCTATGAGGAGTTAGAATTAGAACCCGATCTATCTTATTGTGAAGAGCCCGCCAGGATTCCTGATACGAGAGAACAAGTACTAAGAAACCGGACGACGCGTCTGGTAAAAGTTTTGTGGAGAAACCATAAGATGGAAGAGGCAACGTGGGAACCTGAGGAACTTATGATGAAGAACCACCCGAGTCTTTTCATGTGATAAGTATTCTAGAAATTTCGAGGATGAAATTATTTGAAGGAGGGGAGAATGTAACACCCCAAGCTTCTACGGTATGCTTCTCTTTGAATAATGTGATAGCGTGTGTTGTACGCAACACCGAGTTCTAACACACCATAACCAATCAAACTAGCCGTTATGAATAGTAATACCTAATTTTTGAAATTATATATATTTTATTTTTTAAAATGGACTTCATTTTTGGATTTGGAATATCGAATTTAGCCTAAGGTGAAATTTTGGTACTTTTCGGATAACTTTAATATTTTGATGAATAGTGAAAATTACTAAATTTTAATTAAAAACAACTTTTTTAATAAAAATAATTAATAGTGATAAATTATAAATTTGAGAGGTTTTAAAGTATATTTATAATATATTTTTACCATTTAATAAAATGTTGGTCATTGGACATAATTTTACAATTAAACCGGACATAAACAAGTGTCAATCTTTTGATAGTTATTATCTCTTAAAAACACGCTTTTTGTTTTAACAACGGGAATTAATTTTAAATTAATTTCTGCCACTTATGTGTTTTGAATTTGGAAAAATGGATTCCATATTTGGAATCAGGATGTTTAAATTGTGTAAATAGGTAACTTTTATTTTTAGACATTTTAAATAATTATCGCGGTAAATATTTTATTTACCATGGTTAAGGGTAAATCCGGTAAATAAGGGTTAAAAAATAATATTATAATAATACTAAATTACCCTAAAACATGTCCTAACATTATTTTTTGATACATGTTCGACCATAGGCATCTTTGGGTCAATTTTGGGACCCCATGGAGCCACTTGTAGGTGATAGGGACACTTTATTTTAAGTTAAAATGAATACAAAAATGACACAAGCATATATCTTTTAGCAAAACAATTTTTACATAGGGTTATATATGTTTGATTTTCGACTATAAATATTCATTAGAAAGATAAAAATATTTCCTACATAATGATATTTTATTTACAATTTTTAGAGATTAAATAATTTAATTTATTTATGACACAATTATGATGCAGTAATTACCATAATAGTGACAAATTAAAATAATTGATATTATAAATACCAAAATAAATATAATTTGAGACTTTTAATGAATTAAAATAATTTTCTAGAATAATATGACATATTATTATTTATTTAATTAATTTTTTTCGAAGTAATCATTCTTTTATGAGTTTCAAAAAAATCAACTATTGAATAGTGTCAAAATTGACATAAAAGAGTTTTTAAAACAAATATTATATTATTAATTGATATTAAATTCCTAAAAATCTAGGGTTCGGCCAAGAAACTTATATCATGATATTTATATCATTAATGGACCACTTGGGGGTCGCTTGGGTTTATATAGTAAGTTTATTAACCATATAATATAAAAATACAAAGAGACATTGTAAAAGTGAAACTAATTAACTAAGAGTTAATACTTAAAGATAAGGTTAATATAGTAACCCAAACCTGTCTAAATTCTATTGGTTGAATGATTTTCGACCTATAACCACCTTAAAATTTAAATAATCATCTTTGGAGCCATTAGAAACCGAATATGAATTTATTATAAATTAATATTTCTAGCTTTTCCAAAGGTGCCCCTCACCCCTCTTATAAAAATGCACTCCTCCTTCTCATTTCTTCACACCTTAAAAGCCTTTTGGTTCAGCCAAACTCTGCCCAAATACTCTCCCAACTTCCCTCACTACAACCTATATGCCTTAGTTTGATCATAAATCCAACCTAAGGAGCCCTTTTGATCAAATCAAAAAGGAAGAACCCGAAGAAGATGTAATGATTTCACCACCCTTTTCCAAGTTCCTTTCTTCTTCCACTTCTTATTTCTTTGTTATTACCATTCTAAAATAATAACTCCAGTATCTTATATATACTGTGATGTTATTATAAATATGGTACAACCATATTCAGTATTCTATCCACCCTTTGAATAACATGTCACCATACGTGCGTACGAACGGCTTACCGTCTCCACGTCGTGGTGTAATTGTTATTCAATATATTATTATTTGGATGGGTATAATAATGATGTGTAACTCATGTAAATAGTAAATATAACATGATAATTATTCTGTATATATGATATACTATCAAATTATATATTATTTTAATATCAAAAGAATGATATTGTCGCTCGTGCGTATGTACGGACTACCGTCTCCACGAACGCGATGAGATTCATTATCCATCATATCCATTCAAGTATAATTATCATTTAATTATTTAAAAATGATGTTTAAGGACTTGATATCATTCTGGATATGAATAATATACAACCTACCCATTACAAAAATGGCTTACGTAACAAAACATATAAAAGAAAATGAGTAAGTTAACACCCGAAACAACGATAATACTAAGATATTATTTACAAAGCAATGTTAAAAGATCATATATGATATCATATGAATGCATATGATTATTTTATAATTTAATAACAATTATTTCACTATTATATAGGATATTAACCTACCCCAACCAAGGAAAAGTACAAGGTAAGAGTTATTTCACAATCTCTTCATTATCCGAGGTTGTTTATACGTAATAATCTACTGGGATCTCTTATCATCCACATCCATGTTTCTTCAAAATGTATTTAAAAACATTTTTAATATTTAAAAGAATATGGGTTAAAGTAATTTATACCCTTGTTTGACTTTTTATAAGTGGTTTATAAAGGAATCTTTCCATCGTTTTCCAAACAAGGTGCTTTTTAACCTTTTCGACAGAATTAAGGTAAGAGTGTTTTTTTTAACTTATACGGTGGGTGCGGTTATTTTCCGTCGTTATAAAATTGTCTAATCTTCCCTTAAAAGCTTATAAGAATATTTTCAAAGAAAATTTTTTATTTCATAAATATATGACTCTTAAATGATTTCAAAATAGAAAGATATATTTCTCTAAAAAGAGTTTTTATTTCATCTATGTCAACATCCTTTGATGGATTTTATGCTTATTTGAAGTTGATTTATTATGATACAAAACATATATATTGTATTGAAGGTTTTGTGATATGTTTGACTATGGATGTGATATTTTTATACCGTTCATAGTTTATGGTGAATGTATTGACATTTCGTATGCTAGTTTTAATACGAATGTTTATGTTATGTTTAAACCTTTTCATATGGGAATGCATTGGACTTAATATGTGACTCGTGGAGCTCGCTATAGCTCCTCGATGCATCGGTAGGTCTCATGAGACAAACTAGTGTCTTGGCATAAGGCCTTGGCACGAGGCCTTGGCTATGTGGTTATGATAGTCTGGCATTATGCATTCTATCATTATGAAAGTGGTTATTGATATTGCATGTGATTATTCGATTAGTAGAATATCCATGTGAATAAGTAAATGGAATTATTTCATTTTACTTTTTCCATACCATGTTTAAGTTCAAGTTTAAAAGGATTTTGTTTTAGTTATACAATGCCTTAATTGTTTATGCTTATTTTTGAAAGTTTCCACTTTATTGTTATCCTTACTGGGCATTTGAGCTCACCCCTTTTCTATGTTTTATTTTTCCCAGGATGTGAAGAAGTAAGTTATGAATGACCCGCAGGGATAGTATGTGGGGATATGAGGATGGAATATGGAGAAAATATATTGTTGTAGTAGTTTTCCACTTTAGGATGTAATGTAAAACTTTATGAATATATCTAGTGTTTCCAAGGCTACTAAACCAATCGGTCTTTCGAGATTTGATCTTTCTTGTGATCATGCCAATGTTATGTAATAATGCACCGACTCTAGGTAACTGGGGTCGGGGCATTACAGGTGATGTTTCTGGGAGAAGATGAAGATGGTGCTACAGGTGGAGTACTCATCAAGGCATGAAAGAAGATCCCTTTTTTTCAGTCTTGAGGACAAGACTGTTATGAAGGCATGGCGAGTGATATAGTCTATATCCCAGAAAGTGCATGAGTTTCTTTACAAGGGAATTATGTTAGTCTGTTAGGGAAAGTGGGAGGATTTGAGGCCACATGTAGGGGGTATTTTTTAATCTGTTAGGGGGGGGGGAGGATCTAGGACCACATGGAGAGGAGGGGGTTTCATTATAAGTGGAATCAAGGGGGGTAGAAAGAATGTTATTGTGGGAATATATTAAGGATGGGTCGTGGAAGGTGTATACATGGAGGGTAAAAGGTGTAAATGCAGTTGGGGAGTCTTGTTAGAAACATGCATATAAGTGGGGACTAAGGGGTGGAATATGGTGGGAAATATTTGACTCATTGAGCGGCCTAGGCTTGGGCGTGAAAGTAATCCAGATATCCTGAGACACTCTTTATAATTCTATTTCCCTTTCTTTCTGCTAGTTTCCATAATTTAGTTGTAGCCATTGTTGATTTTAAAGAGAACATTCATATGTTAATTGTCAATTTCTCTCCATGCTCTATCAGTTTGTCCGGACCTGTCGTGCTCCATCGTCCTGCTTTTCTTTGTGTTATGGAACCTCGCCAACAAGGTATATTGGTCATCGTTGAGCAGTGCCTTGGACATTTAAAGATTAATTTGAATGAAATTTTGGAGAATCAATGTAACTCGTTACCTGATTGAGTTTGTTGGGAGAAGAAACTTGTTGATCTGGAAGAATTCTGTTATTATATGATGAGTTGTAGTGAGAAGGCCCATGTGTGGGAGGATGATTCAATCTCTGCTAAATTGGACGCATCTGGGGAACCTTTGGGATGTCTCATTACCCTTTTTGATTGATACAATACTTTATTGGATGATCTTGATGCACCGAACCTCAAACCCAACATCTTTAATCGTTGCACCGACACACCAATGTCTAGCGGTACTGATCTGCGTGGCTGGATAAAATGATATTTTAGGATTCATCAAACTCTGAACACTATGAAAGTATCTCTTGATAAAATTAGTTTTCCTATAATTTATATCCATTGCTTTTATATATTGGAGGAGGTTCATTCTACTGTGACTTTGCCAATTTTCCAAGAGGAATTAATGGAAAGGATCAGCAGGCTTAACAATCAAAATCCGTATAAGGAACTCGCCACCCTGCATCAAATTTCGTTGGTGGCTGAGTACATAGATCTGTTCTAGTATCTATCCCCCTTAGTTCCTTTCCAACCTGAGCACCAATATGTGGGACATTTCTTGAATAGTTTACAGGCGTACATTCTCAATTTGGTGAGAATACAAAATCTGGGTACTTGATTTTAGGGGATGTGCGTGGCATGCCATGTCGAGATCATCATTTCTGGGGATGAAAGCTTCACAAACCATTCCTTGATACCGTGCAAATCTGGTGACCGACAAGACTAGGATCATCAGACACCTCCTTAATCCCATCCTCCTGAAACTACATCAACTTGTAATTCCTCTCATGTGTCTCACCAACAGGATGTGGCTCTCACTAGTTTCCATGGTGACTAATCTAATCCTTCCCCACCGGTGAGCCGTAGCCCTCAATTTTTATTTTCCCTAGAATTGGATGATCTCTGAAAGTGTGGCCTCTATTTTCAATGTGGCCAATCCGATATCCCTCTCCATAAATGTCTTGATCCCAAATTATGGGGTACTTTATTGGGGGAAGATGATTCTCTTCAGGAGGAGGATTCTTCAAAGATGACCCATGTTTCTCCACCATTATATGTGACATCATCCACTGATGCAGAATGATCCGTTGTCTCTTTTAACAATTTTTCGGTCCAACAAGATTCCCTACTTCTATGAAAGTCTAAGGCCACCTGTAGTAGGTACCAATTTTAATTCTTCTAGACAGTGGTGCTACACGTAACCTCATTTCACCCAACCTGATCCATTTACTCAATTTGTTGGTCCACTCCCCCACCGTACTGCGTGTCAATCTGGGCGATGGGAATCGAGTGTTCACACAGGGACAATGTAGACAATTACAACTACTTATTTGTGATTATTCTTGTGTCGTTGATGCTCATGTTTTGGATTTGGGCGGTCTAGACATCATTCTGGGGATTGCATGGTTTCACACACTGGGAGAGGTGATGACTAATTGTCAATCCATGAAATGAATAGGTAATTCAAGACACATGGTATCAAGAAATGGGCAGTGGAGCTATATGTCCTATAAATAGTGAGCTCAACATGGCGCAACACGCACATCCCCTAAAAGCGAGTAGACAGATTTTATATTCTCACCCAACTGCGAATGTACGCCTATAAACTGTTCAATAAATATTCCAAATATTGGTGCTTAGGTTGGTGAGGCACTAAAGAAGAGAGATACTTGAACTGATCTATATACTCATCCATAGGCGAAAGTTGATGTAGGGCGGTGAATTCCTTATATGGATTTTGATTGTCAAGCCCGCTGAACCTTTCCATCAATTACTCTTGGAAAATTGGCCAAGTCATGGTAGAATGCACCTCCTCTAATATAGTAAACCAATGTATATAAATTCCAGGCATACTAATTTGAGAAAAAGATACCTTCATGGTATCTAGATTTTGATGAATCAAAATATATAAGTCATTACATGTTATCCTTCCATGCGGATCAGTACTTTCGAACATTGGTGAGTCGACGCGATGAGTAAAGAGGGGGGTCAGGGTTCAAGACATCTAGCTCATCCAGTAAAGGATTTCACTGATTACTAGGGGTATAGAGACTGCCAAAAGGTGCGCCAAATTTGGTCAATGGAGCAGAGATCGAGTCATCATCCTGCACAGGGTACTTATCACTACGGTGCTTCATATAACGGTGGGATTCTGCATGATTAGCGAGTTTCTTCTCCCAAAAAACTCGATTGAGTTCTAAGTTTCACTCCTTCTCCAAAATTTCATTCAAAGTAATCTCTAAATGTCTGAGGTGATGCTCAACACCATCCAATCTGCCTTATTGGAAAGGTTCCATAGTGAAAATAAAAGCATAAGGCAGATGGAGCATGACAGGTCAGACCAAATTGATAGAGCAGGGAGAGAAATTTACAATTAACAAATAAAAGTTCTCTTTACACTCAACAATGGCTACAAGTGAATTACGGAAACTAGCAGAAAGGGAAACAGAATTACAAAGAGTGTCTCAGGATAGCTGGACAACTTTCCCACCCAAGCCTATTCTATTGAACGAGTCTAATATTTCCTACCTTATTTCACCCCTTGGTCCCCACTTATATTTCAATTTCTAACAAGACTCCCCAAATTCATTTATCCCCTTTCCCCTCCAGGTATACACCTTCCACATTCCCTCCTTAACAGATTCCCTAAATAATGTTCTCTCTACCCCCTTGCTTCTACTTATAACAAAAACCCCTCCTCTCTATGTGGGCCCAGATCCTTCCCCCCCAAACTGACTAAAAAATCCCCCTACACGTGGCCTCATATCCTCCCACTTCCCCTAACAGACTAACACAATTCCATTGTAAAGACACTCATTCCCTTGCAGGGATACAAAATCTCTCACTCTTCGCACCTTGAAAATAGTCTTGTATTCAAAACTAAAAAAGGGAGTTGCTTTTGTTCCACACTGAGCTCCTCCACTGACAATATAGCATCCCGCCTTTTTGTCACATAAACTTTCATTACATTATAAAAAATTGAGGATCTTTAAGGTTTAGTGTCTTGGAAACCAATAACTTAATACATGAAACAAAAAAACATTCTTCTTAAACACTTGAAAGGCTTCTCCTTATGTTCATCATAGGTTCATTACTGCATCTCATAACCTGGGGACATACATCAAAATAAAGGGTGAGCAGAAGGCCCAGTAAGGGAAACAATGGGAAACATTTAACATGTGAACATGAGATACATCAATAATGTCATGAAAAAGAAATTTAAGGCATAAGAAAGAAATCATGAAGAATATCATAATAAAAATAACGTTTTTCATAACTTGAAGATATGGCTACAACATTTAATATTGACAATCATTTCTGTTTCACCAAGGTCCACCCCCAAGGTGTCATTAAAAATTACTAAGGTTATTCACCAAGGCGTCGTTAAAAATAGTCATCTCTAGAGATTAAGTCTTTACCCAGTGAATTGGAGCGCTATCAGGGCGCACCCTTGACATGTATTTATTATCATGTGATCAAAATATATCATCATCAATCATTTCATAAACTACCCATATAGAAAAAAGGAATGAGTTTCATTTCATAATCATAACATTTTAAAAACTACTTTAAAGACATGATCTTTACGTCACTTTAAACCCACGGAAAGGGGGAGTAGGTCTCATGTATGTAAATCCCAGGATTTAAAATAGAACAACTTGGTATATATGTGAATACCACTATAGAAGAGAGAGCTTTGAGTATTCACTTAATAAAATAAAAGAACTTTAGAAAAAGAGAGAGACATTTTGAGACGGAAATTCTGCAGGATAACAGCTATGTTTCGGGGTTTTAGAAAACATTGAAAAGAGAGGGGACATGGGTCAAACAAACATAAATGACCCATAAAACAGTATAGGGACAGAATATGAATGATATATGAACATGTTAATGAAATTTTAAGGACATACCATTTGAAATGAAAAACATGGAAGGAAGACAAAAATCAGATTTCTCTTATGAAAATCCGGCAGCCTAACGGCGTCACTTAAACTTCAACCAAAAATGAATTGACAAGATCAAATAGGGTATCTAATAATATGAACATAAGAGTTCATTATGATAGATATAAAGATCATACTCCAATCATAATAAAAGGAACTTGAAATACTTGACATGAAAATAGATATTGAAAATGAGAAGAGTGAAAGAATCCCTTAAAATTTCGGCAGCCTAACGGCGCCACTTAAAACTTCAAAATACTGAATTAAAGAGATCAAATAGGGTCTATCGTCATATGAACATAAGATTTCAGTGTGATAGATATAGATATCATACCCCAACATAATAAAAAGGGACTTGAAAGACTTGACATGAAAGTAGAACTTTGAAAAAATGAGAAAGGTGAACGAATCCCTTAAAAATTTGGCAGCCTAACGGCGCCACTTAAACATTATTAAAACGAATTGATGAGAGAAAGAGGGGGTCTATCATCATATGAACATAAAAATGGAATTAAAATGAATATAAAAGAACATCCTCAAACATAAGAACATGGAGCATAAAAGAAATGACATAAAAGAGATTACTTGAAAAGAAAGAGAGAGGTCAGATCCCTTACCATAAAACGTAACACTTAAAACTCAAAGGTTGGGACCTTGAGGGCTTGTGGGAACCTTGGGAGGACTCCTTGGGAGGTAATGAGACCAGAGCTTCGTTGGGGAAGAGTTGGGAGTCTAATGGATGAGAGGATGGCTTGGTATTTATAGGGAAAGTGAGGGGACAAGGCATTAATGACCAAGGGACACCTCATTAGTTGTTTTTGAAAAACCATGCGCTTGCCCATGGTATTTTCTCATGGTATTGGCCACTTGGGACACCTCATATATTATCTTACTATTCATAAGTCGACCATATTGATTACATACTTAAGACATCATTTAATGATGTCATTAAACACCCGTAACTTAAAAACTGTATTTTCACTATTCATCGAAAATTCAACTTTCTCAGAAAAATCCCAAAATTTGACCTTAACCAAATATTGATGTATGATTTCAAAAATGAACTCCATTTTATAAAAATAATTTTCTAAATATTTTTAATTTAATTTTAAAATAAATACACTATTCACCGAAAATTCATTTTTTTCAGAAAAATCCCCAAAAATTACCTTAACATAATATCGATGCTCTGAGTTCAAAAATGAAATCCATTTTATAAAAATAATTTTCTAAATAATTTTAATTAAATTTTTAATTAAAAAATACTATTCACCTGAAAAAACTAATACTTGACTAATAATTTATGAAACCGTTATTTAACCATTTTATTGAATCACATTACTTAATCAAGGTGCCTAGATTATATTAATTCTTTATTTAAGTGAGATTAATAATCCATTCGGTCACATTACTAATCCTAAACATAAAATCACTATTCATAATTTACTATTCATCAAAAATTAAGTTGATCTTATTAGACTCTAAATTTCGTACGGAACATAATTGTAGAAGACCATTTTTTTGAAAATAATTACACATTTTTAATTATTTAAGGTTTATATAAACATTTTTTTAAAATGTCCTTTCTCTAAAATTCACCAAAAATATGCATACTATATTTATCCAGACATTTGAAAATTCATAAACGTCATCATAAGAAGAAATCAAAATTTTTATTTAAAACAAAGTATTACACAAGGCAGTTACGGTCTCCTTACATAGACCCTTATCACACCAGAATAGGACCTAAGTGTAAGGTGTGCTAAGGTGAGAGAATCTGAGGGAGGCTCAGCCAACATTGCATGAGTAGTAATTTATATCAGTTTGAACTTCTCGCAAAGGCAATTCCGTTCTAGCTTCACACGATGAAGTTCGGATTGGGTTTGGTCCAGAGCAAAGCCCAGTGGTGCTACCTCCTTCCCAAGTTCTGTTAGATGGGCTTCAATCGGTCTAAGACTACTGGGTGAGGCCATCGAATCTTCTTTCTATATTAATTAACCAAGATCACTTGTATTTAGAGATAGAAGTCGCAACATTCAGTTTTCAACAGTCATACTGACTAACGGCCATATAATAGTCAAAACCCAACAGTCTCATTTCAATTATACTCATGTTATAGAATGAAACAGTTTAGTTGAGTATGAAAAATAAAATGACACACAAAATTAGGAAACAAGATTTATTCAAAATTTTGGGTCGTTACAATCTTCCCCCCTTAATAAATTGCGTCCTCGCAATTTTTAAAATTGGGTTTTGAAATTTCATTGAAAGTCCCACATCGGAAAAAGAGTTCGTAACACTATTACTTTAAAAGGAAGAAAAGGAAGTACAAAGGCCACCTGAGTTAACCCATATTAGGATTCCATGTAGGAAAACATGGATATGGAAGAAAAAACAAAGGGTCAAGTTTTGAGAGAGAGTGATAGAAAACATGATTAGGAGAAAGTTAACAATAAGAAAATCACAAACTTATGATGTGTATAAACGGTCTTTGATTACCCAGTAGGAAACCTTAACAGACAACGTTTTTGTTTTACGTTCCTTTTCATAGTTTTGAGGAATTCATTTACTACATAGAATAAAAACAGAAGGAAATATACCTACCTTCAAGTAGAGTTTCATGCTTTAATAAGTTTCTACCAAAACTAATATTTTCTCCAAATGATGAGCATTCCAAGATACTTGGTCTCATCAAAGCACAAGAATCATCTTATAGAGAATCACATGATCCACCAAAAATTAACTATCTATTTCTTCTATCTTTAAACATTATCCCAAAAACAGAAAGGGTAAGATAAAACAACTCTTCCAAAATATGGAACCTCAGAGGAAGGGAAACTAATTTAAATCTTCAAAGTTCCATGGTACTACCCAAAGTTCATCATAGACCATTCCGTAAATAACTATCCTTAAAAATCCTCAAAATAAACCAAACTAATATTGAAACCCAAATAACAGAAGGATTTGATAACATAGTCTTCCAAGGTAAACTTTATCATTCATCTCCAAACAACATCAACCACTCCTAACATCTTATAACAAAAGTAACTAAACTAAACATATTTACCCCAAGATAGGTTAGTCATTTCCATAAGTGACCTAATTACTATAAGTCTGCCTTAAATTCATCGATTCTTCAAAATATAAGTCAACCTTTACTCCTCAAAGAAAATACCATAGTAATCTATTTACCTCGATCAAATAGGGTTCCCAAAATAGTGAACGTCTTCTAAAATAATAATCATCTTTTAATCCCCTAATCATCTCTGTCATATTAATATGGAAATCATCTCATTTCATATCACATTGTTTATTGGGACATGTTCTTCCATTTCCTGCCATTAACTAAGAAAAGAAAGTACAATTAGGGGGTTAAATACTTAGCCAATAATCATGAAAAGGAATTTAAAGCATAGAAGGATAAATTGTAGAAGAAAAGTATACCCTAACTTGTGATCCCCTAGGTTACAAACTAGGTTATCCATGATCATATATTCTTATGTGAATCCTTATTTTATTTTATCTTTGTTCCTTTAATAATGGTTCATACTAAGCTTATGAATTTACCGAAGCATATCCCTTGGGAGTGTCGTAACCAAGAGTGAAGCAAGGCCCGTTGTCGTGTACTAGTTCCCGTTTGAGTCTATCTCAAAGTGGTGTTTTCAATTTTTAACCCTATGTACATCTATTTCAGAGCCACCTCTACCTGCTCATATCCAGACAGGGATGTATTTGCTTGGAAACCCCTTACTCAATACTCACCAAAATACCAGGAAGATTTCCTATATTTAAACTTTTCTATAGGGTTCTTCCTAAAGTTTTAATATCCTAATTTCCAAAAATAACTAAACCATCCTTTGATACCAACTATAGCATCCCGCCTTTTTGTCACATAAACTTTCATTACATTATACAAAACTGAGGATCTTTAAGGTTTAGTGTCATGGAAACCAAGAACTTAATACATGAAACAAAAAAAACATTCTTCTTAAACACTTGAAAGGATTCTCCTTATGTTCATCCTACGTTCATTACTGCATCTCATAACCTGGGGACATACATCAAAAGAAAGGGAGAGCAGAAGGCCCAGTAAGGGAAACAAGGGGAAACATTTAACATGTGAACTTGAGATACATCAATAATTTCATGAAAAAGAACTTTAAGGAATGAGAAAGAAATAATGAGGCATATCATAATAAAAATAAAGTTTTTCATAACTTGAAGATGTGGCTACAACATTTAATATTGACAATCATTTCTATTTCACCAAGGTCCATCCACAAGGTGTCATTAAAAATTACCAAGGTTATTCACCAAGGCGTCGTTAAAAATAGTCATCTCTAGAGATTAAGTCTTTACCCAATGCATTGGAGCGCTATCAGGGTGCACCCTTGACATGTATTTATTATCATGTGAGCCACATATATCATCATCAATCATTTCATAAACAACCCATATAGAAAAAAGTAATGGGTTTCATTTCATAATCATAACATTTTAAAAACTGCTTTAAAGACATGATCTTTACGTCACTTTAAACCCACTGAAAGGGAGAGCGGGTCTCATGTATGTAAATCCCAGGATTTAAAATATAAAAAATTGGTATATATGTGAATATCAATATAGAATAGAGATATTTGAGTATTCACTTAATAAAATAAAATAACTTTAGAAAAAGAGAGAGACATTTTGAGACGGAAATTCTACAGCATAACGGCTATGTTTCGGGGCTTTAGAAAACATTGAAAAGAGAGGGGATATGGGTCAAACAAACATAAATGACCCATAAAATAGTAGAGGGAAATAATATTAAGGATATATGAACATGGTAATGAAATTTAAAGGACATACCATTTGAAATGAAAAACATGGAAGGAAGACAAAAATCAGATTTCTCTTATGAAAATCCGGCAGCCTAACGGCGTCACTTAAACTTCAACCAAAAATGAATTGATAAGATCAAATATGTTCTATAATAATATGAACATAAGAGTTCAGTGTGATAGATATAAATATCATACCCTAATCATAATAAAAGGAACTTGAAAGACTTGACATGAAAATAGATCTTAAAAACGAGAAGGGTGAAAGAATCCCTTAAAATTTCGGCAGCCTAACGGTGCCACTTAAAACTTCAAAATACTGAATTGAAGAGATAAAATAGGGTCTCTAATTATATGAACATAAGAGTTAAGTATTATAGATATATAGATAATACCCCAACATAATAAAAAGGGACTTGAAAGACTTGACATGAAAGTAGAACTTTGAAAAAATGAGAAATGTGAATGAATCCCTTAAAAATTTGGCAGCCTAATGGCGCCACTTAAACATTCTTAAAACGAATTGATGAGAGCAAGAGGGGGTCTCTCATAATATGAACATAAAAAGGGCAGTAAGATGAATATAAAATAACATCCTCCAACATAAGAACATGGAGCATAAAAGAAATGACATAAAAGAGATTACTTGAAAAGAAAGAGAGAGGTCAGATCCCTTACCATAAAACGTAACTCTTAAAACTCAAAGGTTGGGACCTTGAGGGCTTGGGGGCACCTTGGGAGGACTCCTTGGGAGGTAATGAGACCAGATCTTTGTTGGGGAAGAGTTGGGAGTCGAATGGATGAGAGGATGGCTTGGTATTTATAGGGAAAGTGAGGGGACAAGGCATTAATGGCCAAGGGACACCTCATTAGTGGTTTTGGAAAAACCATGGGCTTGCCCATGGTATTTTCCCATGGTATTGGCCAATTGGGACACCTCATACCTTATCTTAATATTCATAAGTCGACCATATTGATTACATACTTAAGACATCATTTAATGATGTCATTAAACACCCGTAACTTAAAAATTGTATTTTCACTATTCATCGAAAATTCAACTTTCTCAGAAAAATCCCAAAATTTCACCTTAACCAAATATAGATGATATGACTTCAAAAATGAAATCCATTTTATAAAAATAATTTTCTAAATATTTTTAATTTAATTTTTAAATAAATACACTATTCACCAAAAATTCATTTTTTTCAGAAAAATCCCAAAAAATTACCTTAACATAATATCGATGCTCTAAGTTCAAAAATGAAATCCATTTTATAAAAATAATTTTATAAATATTTTTAATTAAATTTTTAATTAAAAAATACTATTCACCTGAAAAAACTAATACTTGACTAATAATTTATGAAACCATTTTATTGAATCACATTACTTAATCAAGGTGCCTAGATTATATTAATACTTTATTTAAGTAAGATTACTAATCCATTTGGTCACATTACTAATCCTAAGCATAAAATCACTATTCATAATTTACCATTCATCAAAAATTAAGTTGATCTTATTAGACTCTAAATTTCGTACTGAACATAATTGTAGAAGACCATTTTTTTGAAAATCATTTCACATTTTTAATTATTTAAGGTTTACATAAACATTTTTTTAAAATATACTTTCTATAAAATTCACCGAAAATATGCATACTATATTTATCCAGACATTTGAAAATTCATAAACTTCATCATAAGAAGAAATAAAAAATATTATTTAAAACAAAGGATTACACAAGGCAGTTACGGTCTCCTTACATAGCCCCTTATCACACCAGCATAGGACCTAAGTGTAAGGTGTGCTAAGGTTAGAGAATCTGAGGGAGGCTCGACCAACATCGCACGAGTAGTAATTTCTATCAGTTTGAACTTCTCACGAAGGCGATTCCGTTCTAGCTTCACACGATGAAGTTCGGCTTGGGTTTGGTCCAGATCAAATCCCAGTGGTGCTACCTCCTTCCCAAGTTCTGTTAGATGGGATTTGATTGGTCCAAGACTACTGGGTGAGGCCATCTAATCTTCTTTCTATATTAATTAACCAAGATCACTTGTATTTAGAGACAAAATTCACAACATTCAGTTTTCCACTGTCATACTGACTAACGGTTATATTATAGTCAAAACCCAACAGTCTCATTTTAATTATACTCATGTTATCAAATGAAACAATTTTGTTGAGTATGAAAAATTAAATAACACACAAAATTAGGAAACAAGATTTATTCAAAATTTCGAGTCGTTACAGACAATGTCATCTTCATCTTTTCCCAGTAACACCGCATTCATTTTGAGATCATCACACCGATGTAGGGGAATATTAGGCCACTCACACTGGAAACACAAGCTCTTGCTCTGGAGGTCCTCCTATTCCTAGGTTATCAAGTGTCAAATTTCACACCCATTAAGAGGTGTTTGATTTGGTGTCCTCCGACAAACTCATATCTCAACAACCTCCCCTCATCAGACTGGTTGGGTGGAGGGGTATTGTTCAGTAGTTATGTCTCTGAATGGTCTGATGATTTCCATGGTTCACCTTCACATACCTAACAAAAATTCCAAGACCCTCCACCATGGTACTAAGTGCACATGCTGCTAGTGATGGAAAGCTCCATATGTCAAGCTAAGCACATCACTTTCACCCGATTCTTGGGGATGTGGATGTGAAACCAACTTCGAATGTCTTCTTGGAGTCCATGTAAGAAATACCTGATGTATGGTGGCTCAATTTGGAGATGTAGTAAAAAATATAGATATTCTAATTACTAAATATAGTCTTAGATGAACTCTTTCGGTTGTAGTGCGGCCAATTCCTCAGAAGGATTTAGGATCTCTAGTCCACAAAACCCTTCCATGAGATGTGCTCTTTGAAAGATATTCAAACACTCTCGGATGAACCTTATGCACTATGTTGAACCAATGAACCTAAAATATTTCAATACTAATCTAAAAAAGTGGTACCTTAACAACTTATGACATCTGATTAATGTAGAAGTAAAGTTTGACACGCATGATCCAGCCCCTGGGGTCCCTTCCTCCAAACATTGGGAGTTCCACTCATTTTGCAACTGTGGGTTGATCGGTTCCCATGCCGACGTGAGTTGTAGGAAATTAAGTTTCCTCCTGGGTTATCTAAGGATTACATATTATGAATGAATAATGAATAATGAAATAATAGGGTTTGGGTTTGTTATAGATAAACTAGATGGACCATTTTCCGAACAGACTCGTTTCTGGACAGACGAAATGGATAGTGAAAAATGGACCGAGGAATCTGATAGAGTGATCGAACTGAGTTTTTTAAAAAGTCCAAAGAAGAGGTTCTTACCTATTTCTGGGTAAGAAAGTGAAGAATAGGCTTTTCAAGAATATCAAGAGTGATGTTTGAAGAAGCGGAATAGTGAAAACATTTTGAAGTTGTTGATAAAGATTTCTAAACTTTTTATGAAGTCATATTTACATTTTTTATGATTGAGAAGCACATGAATTGTTGTATTGATCATAGTGTCATGAAAGTGAAATAATACTTCCTACTTGTTCTAACCACATAAAGGATTGTTTTCTAGAATATTGTGTGATATTGGACTATTTTCAAACCATACTAAGGACTAGCTACTCTTTTTGAGCAGTGAACCTTGTATATTTTTGTGTTCGTGTCGTTGTGATTGTGAGTTTGTTTTTTAACAAAGTTAAAACTATTTTACAGAAGTTTAAGGTTGTTTTATAAGAAACAACACATAAAAGAAAAATAGATCATTGATTCACCCCTGGTGATCACATAGATCCTACTTTGGATTTTCAAGATATAGAAGTATGAAATAGATTATGGTATCAAAAGATAGAATCTAAGACCCTGGATTGATGATACTTAAAGAACTCATTGTTGAATTATATCACACTTTATATTAGAGCACACACATTTTTTCTCTCATTACACGGGGTTTGACTTGGAGTCTTCATCATGATAACCACTTTGACGTTTCTCATGTTGAGTTTTTATTTTCATCGATTTTGTGTAGGATGAGATATTCTTGAATCTTTGTATAGGTTTGTTATATGATGTTGTGTTATAGAGACATGTGTTATTCAACTATGATTTACATTTCATATTAGATGAGTATTTTGGTAATATATATGTTTGATGAGTTTGTGTGGTTAGAAGGAGACAAGTGTTTATATAGAGGTCATATTTTCCATTGTGTGTATGGATATCACACCGCTAGTCACTAACCACTAAACTAATGGAGGCGAGTTTAGGGAGTTCACTTACCAACATTGTTGGTCTGTCAGATGAGGGCCCATGGGGTTGAGAAGTGATAATATGCTAAGGTTAGGTTCATGACACGAGGAGGTCAATTCATGACAGATTGTATTAAAATAAATACCCAACCAGAAGTGGGAACTACCCAGGTTTGAGGTGTGGAGTCCATTACAAGAGTGTCACATTTTAAAGGGGGGAAGAATGTAACACCAAGATGTCACCCATGTCAAAAAGGTTCACCTTTATTTTTAGAAATCAGTATAATAAGAGTCACAAGGTTAATCATGTTTGGTTGGGAGTAGTGTCAGGATGATTAACCTTCTAATAAGTTTTGCAGGATGTATGTGAGTGATGAAAAAACACACCAAGAGAACAAGTTGTCTTATAGGGACAATCATTAGTCTAAAAAGTAATCCCCAAAGGTAATACCATATAGAGGGTCTTGAGGGAACTTAGGGTGATATGAGAGAACATGGGATTGGATGGTTAGGTTCATGACCCAAGGACGTCAAGTCATGAAAACATTATTGAGTAGTCCTTGTATCCCTCTTTCTTTTGATAGAAACCAGGTCCACTAACACAACTTCAATCCCCTTTTCCCTTAATTTTACCTCAATTGGTTCTTATAGTTGTAAAAGCACCGTTCTAAACTGCAAATTTCTCAAAACAAATTTTGAGACTTATCTCTCAACTTTTTCCTCCTATTCTCTCATATGATATGAGCCCAACCGACAAGAACCAAAATGGAAAATCTTGATTCAAGATCTTCGATTGAATAAAGTGGCTATATGATTTCCACAACCCACTAAAGTGATTTTATATGATTTCCACAACCCACTATCATGGGATTTAGCTACGCAGATCAATCAAGTCACCCAATTATCCAACACAACAATTTACCCCTAGTCTAATCCCACTTCCAAAGATAGCCTCTAAATAATGTCTTTATCCATCCATTCACACGTGTATGTTCCCACAAGCAAAGGCATGATTTTTAAGAAAGAGGAACCGAAGAATATGGAAAGATCAAGCACAAAATCCCAAGGAATGGATTGGTATGAAAATTTTGACAAGGTCCATGAACATCACATAGCCCAAGGGAAAATGCATATTAAGAAAAACCACTTTTCATGTAAAATGCATATTAAGAACAATAGAAAAATACTAGAAATGAAAATTGAAATGGTTAAGTGGAGAATTTTTTTAATCTCATTTAAGTTGATATAACTAAGAGATAACCTAGTTAATTTTTTTAATCTGATCAAATGAGAGTACACAATAATTAGGATCAATTAAATTAATAAATATTTTTGTCGTTACTCTAGCTAAAATTAAGAAAGAAAGTAAGAATATATATTATGTCAAATAAATAAATAATTATAACAAAATTACCTTCTCTTGGGAGCATGATTATCAACATTTGAAAGTGTCATTGTTAAATTATCCTCTGTTGTTGCACATGACATGTCTAGACATAGTAGATTTATATCATTTGTAAGAGTAGAGTTGTCAGGGTGTCCCCCAAATGATTCAATATATGGGCATATCATGAACCCAAAAACCTCCAACATTGGAAAAGAATTTGAAGGTAGTAAGAAAACCCCATGACCATTCTCCTTGCGATTAAAAGATAGAAAAATATTCCGAAATGGCTTGACTAAAGTTATTTAAGATATATCACTTATGTCTACAAATCACCCATCGTCAATCATTTGAAGAAGCTGTATAAGACATTGTTGACAAGAAGCAAAGAAAAAAATTACACTGGTCGAAATATATGCATATTCAATTTCAGAAAACGTCCAACGTATATAAAAATTCATAGAATGAAATAGATTTAAAAAAATAGATAAAATGAAAGGGGTGACTTATAATCAGTACCTGCTGTAAATCACCTGCCACACTAGGAATTCAAAAAACATCAAAATATGGATTCAAGAGTACGTTGATCCCTCTGGGGTTTGAATTTAATATCACCATAAGATTTGGATTCATCATTAGACTCTGAAATAAAGGTTTACCCCTCCCTGTAACCTCCCTTTATGTTCTCTCTCACTCTCCTTAATTTCCTTTCTTCTGGTCTTTCTAAATCTCCTTATGGTCCTCTCTGGCCTCGAGTAGCACTCAATTTCATCCTCATAATCGTTATCATTTTTGTGCCTGTTTCAGCCCCTACTGCTTCAATTGTGACGCTTAGGGGTGTCAGAATATCATGATTTTGGTCACGAAGGAGACGACAGTGATTGTGATGAACTCGTAGTATCTTCTGAGTACCTCCTTTTCTTATTCCTCTTCTTCCTCATTCTAGTACCACTATTTCATCTTCTATGGCTTCCCCTCTAGAATAGATCCTCGAAAACTGTATAAACAACTAGAGATTGTATTTATTGAACATAATCTTGGGGATTTTGGCCTCTATATCTAGGGGTTTATATGGTCGATTGTTGAAAACCAGTTTATCATCATCCACCACATGGACGTGTCGTGATTTATGAAGAGATATCTCACACTAGGCTTGGAATCCAGTATCTACCTTCTTTTTTGAACCTCTATAGTATGGAGAAGCCCCAACCTCCCTGATCTTTGGGACACTTGCATTCCTCTCTTATCTGCAAGACCTCCCGCTGTGGCAGTTGAGCCTTATGCTATTGGGATGCGACTGCCTCTCCCTTGTGTTCCGAGACACATCTATGTCCATCCTAGGCTCCCACTATACATCCTTGTCATGATGTAAAACCGGTGTGGGTGACCACCACCTTGCAGACCATACAAGACAATTGGCACCGTGAGGTGAGCATGGACTGAGTTCGGGATCGGGCCAACCATTTGGTCTGGCATGACAACCTGACAGGACTGGGCCATATACGGAAAAACAAATTTAATTTAAAAAAAAATAATGTAAAAATTTATTAACAAAAGAGATAAATACTCATATAATATGAAATGTAAATCATGGGTGAATAACACATGTCTCCATAATAAAACATCATATAACAAAGTTATGATATTTGGTGACAAGACAATAACGTAGACCACGAACTTAAATGACTGATCGACACCTTATAAAGTGGTTGCACCCCTAGATATAATGAGTCCCACCCAGTCAACAGGTTTCAATGACTTTCTACATTTTCGGTTGTCCACCCGTTGCACTATGCAACTGCCGACTCCCTATAGCATTCCTCGATATGAATGTTTGCCACCGATACAACAGATGTGTTCCCAACTCCTCACTTTTTTCCTAAAAATTCCATGCAATATAGTGATTCAAATGCTCACTGTACCCTTCCTATAATAGAAATGATTTTCAAACTTCTAGTGGATCTCACTAATACATTGAGAAACCAACGGAAATTCACAAACTTTGAACAACCTTATTGACATCTGTTGGATAATTGATGTCACTGAACTGACATGGCCAAAGGGTTTCCTGAAGTTCCCCCTTCCGGTAAACCTACTTCAACACAATAAGAGTCCTCACAATCCTAACAATCTCCCACTTGAAGGTTGTTTCAAAAACTCAATGACATATTTCAACACTTCAGAAGAAATCACCCTAAGTACTTCTACTGCATGCAATGCTCCGTCATTCTATTTTTTTCACCCAAGACTGATTGAGGCATAGTGTTTCCACAGGCTCTCCAGAACTAAAGTCTTGGTGGACATATCTTCTGGGTTGTAATGCGCCAGAATTCCATGAATTTTTTATAAAATTAAATGGGATTATTTCGAAACTAGGTGCTGATATGATGTGCGATTCCGAGTCCTGGAGTGCCCAGAATGATCTGTCAAAAAACTTTATGTTTTAAATAGCACACATAAGAGGTTTTCCTGAAAAATTGGAATAACTCTTAAACAGGTTCTCGAATCAAAAATCCAAGGGCTCGGTTCTGTTCAGGATGGCAGTTTACCCTAGGCGCAACTTATGTTTAGTCAGTGCAGGCCTCTAGTGATAAAACCCAAAAATGACATAAGTGTTAATAAAATAATTAAATAAAATTATTTTATTTTTCAAATGATTATAACTCATGAATGGTGAATCAAATTGAAAATACGAGACCACCGTTGATATCAGGAGGGTATTATTTCCTTAGGCAGAGCCTAATGTTGGCCGGCATGGGCCAATAGTGGAAGTTTATTTTTGGCCGTAAATAAAATAATTAAGTAAAAATTGTTTTATTTTAAAATTCTTATAACTCCTAAATGGTAATTCGGATTGTAAATCTGAGATAAATGTTGGTCTCGTGAGGGTGGGTTTCCCTCAGGCGAAGCTTAACATTGACCGGCGCAGGTCGAGGATGAAATATAGTTTTTGAACTTTTTTTAGCGAATTAAAATGGAACACATGCGCGGTTCTGGAAACTTCTAAAAGGGTGCCTGGATTGGAAATATGAGGGTATAGTTGCATATATAATGATGAAATTACTTAAGATTGGACCTAACCTTGACCGGCGTGGGTCAAGGGAAAAAGTTAATTTTCAGACATTTTAAGAAAAAAATAAAATAAACTTAAAAAGTTTATTTTCTTCAATAGAATTGTTTGAATAAAACGTAGAAATGTGCACTATATTTCATTCCATAAATGAAATAGTTTAATGAATCTTTAACTGAATCATAAAAGAGATGTTGTTTCATAAATGAAATAGTGTAACTATGCAATGACATAGCGTAATAGAAATGTTGTGACACATTTTTATTTTAATGGAATAATGGGTTTGGAGAAACAGGATAAAGAACATGGATTTCCTCTGATGAACCTACAATGAGAATCCTCTCCAACAATGAATGATGAACATCAAAGAATCCCCTATAACATCGATGCTCCCTAAAGAACAAAACCAGAGAGCGACGAACGCCAATAGAATTCCCATGAACGGATCGCTCCATCAAAAAACCTACTCCATGTACAGGTTGCTTGACTTGATTTCCTTTTCTCCTATTATTCATTCTCAAACAATGAACATGGATCAACCCAAGAACAGGTTGATCCAAGAATCGATTTTTCTTGTAGGAGGGTGCCTTTTCTTGGGATTTTTGTGATGGTATTAATTATTTTTTTAGTAGAAATTTAATCCTAAACCTCCCCTTGATTTAAACTATAATGAATTTGGTGTGAGCCAACACAAACATGTCTTTAAACCCTCTTTCTTGTGTGTTCTTTGTGTTCAAACCTCTAAGTTTATGGTTGAGTGATTTCAAGGTCATAGTAGGAAAGGTGGTAACCCACGGAGGCCAGAGGTGCAGACGGTGTGAAGAACGGACCACTGGAGATGAATCGGTGCTCCGTGGATAAACCCACTGGCACACTAGAGACCGCCGATGGTGGCCCACAGTGGTGGAATGGGTAGGTGGCAGCGTTCCAAGACGGCTCATCAGATGGAGCACCATGGCAGGCTCGAGACTTGGTGGTGCGACAAGAGCCACCAGCAGTAGGCCGATGGCTGGTGGACAGAGGATCCGGCCTTTGGCTGCGTCGGAGGAGAGCATTGAGAATGGAGCCATGGTCCAGGGTGCTGGAATGCGATCCCTCGACTATGTGTGGAAGGTGTGTCCAGCATCGGCTGGCTGCACGGCGCAAAATTTGGACGCCATCGGAGCATCTGGGCGGGAGAGAACTGGCCCTCATAGCGGGCCGGGAAGAGGGTGGGCCGGACCCGCCGCCCAGTGGTCTGAGTTGGATCCAGACCCATGTCAAACCCGGTTCAAGTTGGTGGGTCCCCTAGGACGGGTTGATCGGGTCGGTCCGACCGGGTTGGACCGATCTCAGACACAACCAACCCCTAATTACTAAAACTCCAATATCTCTCAAACCGGATGTTCGATTAACAAGACGTTTTCAGTGTTGGAACCCTCATAGAAAGGTGGGTCATTTGGAATACTCTAATAAGGATTTAATGGAAGTTGAAATATGAAGAATTTCTTGAGGAGTGGTTTCTCTTAGAATCAAGTGCACGATGTGCAGAGATCCAACAGCTGACAGACACCCAAAGACTGCTGACAAGCGAACCTGTATGGATCAGCTATGATAGCTCAGTGGAAAGAATCTCTATGTGACTTGGAGGTCCCATGGTTGGGAGCAGATTTGTGTGACCCGACATACCCATGGTACTCATCGGAAAGGAGTACCTCATCATGATGGCCAAAGTGGAAAGTGGATCTGTGTGACCTAGCATTCCCACGGTGGGGAGAGGATCTATGTGACCCAACATACCCATGATACTCATCAAGGATGAGTACTATAGAAGTCCAAGGCTAGTGGTAATCTTCTCTATGTGACTTGTCCAGCCCACAGTGGGGAGCGGCTCTATGTGACCCAACATACCCACGATACTCATCAGGGAGGAGTACCCCAACAGCCTAAGGTGTTTAGTGATACGAATGATAGTATTACTTTATATACTTTATAATACATCTATTTGAGCTACCTCTTGGTGTACTATCCTCAGTGGTGTACTTAGAGTACTTGGTGTACTATCCTTAGTGGTGTACTTAGAGTACTTGGTGTACTCTCCTCGGTGGTGTACTTAGTGTACATGGCATACTCTCCTCAGTGGTGTACTTAGATTACTTGGTGTACTATCCTCAGTGGTGTACTTAGAGTACTCCGTGAACTCTCCTCAATGGCGTACTTAGAGTACTTGGTGTACTCTCCTAACTGGTGTACTTGTTGTACTTGGCATACTCTCCTCAGTGGTGTACTTAGAGTACTTGGTGTACTCTCCTCAGTGGTGTACTTAGAGTACTTGGGGTACTCTCCTCAGTGGTGTACTTAGAGTACTTGGTGTACTCTCCTCAGTGGTGTACTTAATGTACTTCGCTTACTATCCTCAGTGGTGTACTTAGTGTACTTGGTGTACTCTCCGCAGCAGTGTATTGACAGTATCATGTGTATACTTTCCTTTGAGGTCTTTCCTTTGTATTTTGGGTTCTCTGATGATTATTGTGTTACTCACCCCTGCATGGGCTTCGCCCGCATGTGTCATGTCTCGTGCTAGTGATTGATGATTTGATGGAGTCCTCGGTGGTTCGGGACCAGGTGGTGCTCAGTGATACGGGATGGACAGACGCTTCGACAAAGACCTTGGTGGTCTGGGGCTAGGTGGTGCTCAGTGAGACAGGATGGATGGGCGTACTACTACAGATACAAGAAGCTAATTTTCACCTACCCTTCAGGTAGGGTCTCGAGTAGATGGACCAAGGTAGTTGTACTTTCCTTTATGGTTTTGGGCTTTTATTCTGGACCCTTTTTACTTTCCTTTGTGGTTTTGGGCTTGTATTCAGGACCCTTTTTACTTTCAGTTTGTGTTGTGTGCATGTGTATAGGTTTAAATGAAAATTCCTTCCCTTTTTGGGATATGCCTTCTCGGTGCTAGTCACCAGCCCCTGGCCTTTGGAAGGCGGTCTTGGGGTTAGTCACGACACGGGTCTTGGGAGATGGTTCATGACAACGTGGTATCAAAGGTGGTTGGTTCTACCCCAAGAACTAAGAGTCTATAAATTTTTATGGGGAAACAATGTTATGTGTTTTGAGTTAGTCTTTTAGGCCAGGGATTCCAGTGTTGGTTTTGTGGCTGACGTATCCATACACTAAGACCCTAAATTATGTTTTCTAACCTAGTACATGAAAACACTGGTTGCATGTGTCTTTAAGTGTTTTCCCCTGATCTTTTTGAGTCAGAGTCAGCTCACTAGGTGTTATAAATTGACTACAGTTCATCTTGATTCTCTTTCAAGATGCCTCTATGCAGACAATTAGCCAGGATTCCAATGCGTGACCATAAGGATGGTCCAAAAATTGATGAGGCTTCGGTACAAGGATTGTTGCCCGAGATGGCACCTTCGGGTGGTGTCCCATATTTTCCACTGCCTATTGGTCAGTAGTTACTACCAGTGCTACAGGTAGAGGACGCACGTAGGTCAGTGCCTTACATGAGTTTTAGTGACAGAGACCCATTAGGTTCCAAGGTGATCCCAAATAAGATATGGCTAAGGACTGAATTGAGGTGGTGACTGATTTTTTTGTCTAGATAGGGCGCCATTAGATCAGATTGTGGTCCAAGAAGTGAGCCTTCTACGAGCCTCAGCAGGGCGATGATAGTGTTTAGATCACCCGATCTTACAATGATGTGACTTTTCCATGGATAGAGTTTGATAACCTCTCTCAGATGAGGGGCTCTTACTATAAAAGCTAATGTCTATGTATGCCCAAGAGATTCTATATCTTTAGTGGGACGACATGTCAGTAGCTGAGAATTCATCGAGGTGTACCGAACCTCCTAGCTGCTCGATGAATATGATGCAACCAGTGCTCAAGGATCATACCTCCAAGTGAGATGTGTTTAAGGACATCTGAGCTAACACTATTCCTCTATACATTCCTACTTATGCTAAGGTGCTATATAGAACCATTTTGGATGAAATTTCATTGGATGAAAAGATACAACTAGTGGATGTCAATAGTGGGAAAGCAGGAAATCAATGTCAATCTTAGAGACTTGGATGAGTGTGAGAAAATATTCCTAGAGAATGTTCCAAGACTACCTCTTCATAGAGAGGTAGTTTTATGCATGGATCTGTACCCCAAGATGGAACCTATATCTACAACTTCATATCAGATGGCTCTCGTAGAGCTCCGGGAGCTGAGGGTACAGTTAGAGGACTTACAGAGGAAGGGGTTCGCAAGGCCCAACATTTCTCCATGTGAAGCCCCGATGTTGTTATCCAAGAAGTAAAGTCCATACATAAACTATACCAAGGATTGATGACCTCTTTGATCAGCTGAAAGGAGAAGAATGGTTCTCAAATATAGACCTCAGATCAGGCTATCACCAACTTCAATTGCGTGATGAGTACATCTCAAAGATGGATACCAATTGTGTGATACCGTTTTCCATGAAGAATTCCCCAGCTGTGTTCATGGGACTCATGATTAGGATATTACAGTTGTACCTAGACCGGTTTGTAGTGGTCTTCATTGATGAAATCTTAGTGTATTCAGTATTAGAGTAGGAGCACACAATACACCTAAGGATAGTTCTGGACACACTATGAGAGCACTAGCTCTATGGTATGCTCATGAAGTGTAATTTCTAGATGTTAAAGGTCCAATTACTAGGATATGTCATCTCAGAAGATGGAGTTATAGAGGATCTAACAAAGATAGAGGTGGTTCTTTCTTGGAAGCCACCCAAGAGCTTTACTGAGGTGCGGAGTTTCCTTGGGTTGGCTGGATACTATCAGAGGTTTGTACCTGACTTCTCCAGAGTAGCAGCACCCATGAAGGATTTGACGAAGAAGGGAAAACCCTTCATGTGGATAGAAAGATTCTAATAGATCTTTCAACAGATGAGGCATTACTTGACGAGTGCTCCTATCATGAGGCTACCAGAGGAAGGCACTGACTACATGGTGTTCTGTGATGCATCAAAAACTGGCCTTGGTTGTTTCTTGATGTAGGGGAAAGCAGTGATTGCTTATGGCTCATGAAAGTTGAGACTGCATAAGTTGAACTATGTGACTCATGACCTTGAGTAGGCAGTGGTAGTCTTTGCACTAAATATATAGCAACACTACCTTATGGGATAACGATTCATCGTCTACTTTGACCACAAGAGTCTCAAGTATATATTTTCTCAAAAAAACATGAATCTGAGACAGTAAAGTTGGCTAGTGTTCCTCCAGGACTATGACTTTGAGATAGTCTATACTCCTGGGAAGGGGAATGTGGTGGTAGATGCTCTCAGCAGAATATTGAGTTCACATCTACTAAACGAGGCCTTAGATTAGTTGGCATTGTTTTAGATATCCTTTGTGGATAGATATGAGGCAACTTATCTTCAGTCGATGGTGGTTTCTCCTCCACTCTTACTACAAGTCAAGGAGGCGCAACTCAGAGATGATAGCTGTGAGACCACACATGCCCAGATTTCCACATGGCATGGCCCTGATGGATATTCAGAAGGTGGGGAGAACATAATCTTTTTTAGAGGACACACCATAGTATCAATGGAATTATGGGAGGATTTGTTGACAGAGTTTCATACATCCCTTTTGGTGGTGTATCCAAGTGAGGAAAAGATTTACCAAGACCTCTGACATCCATACTAGTGGCTAGGGATGAAGAAGGCAGTGGCAGAGTTTGTTTCTAGGTGCCTCACTTTTCAGTAAATGAAGGTTGGGCACCAGGTTCCAGTAGGTTTGACACAACCCCTCGGGGTACTGGAGTAGATGTGGGATGGAATATCGATGGAATTCATGACAAGTTTACCATGTACATCTAGGAGACACAATACCATATGGGTTATCATTGACCGACTCACTGAGTCAGCCCACTTCCTAACTACCTAGAAGCAGAGTTTAGTAGAGGGCTCAGGATGCCTCTATGTTCTAGAGATTTGATGATGAGATGATGTTTGCAGAGTTCTCGATGAATTTAGAGGATCGACTGGAGTAGGTCTGATATGGATTATATTCAACCCAAGGAGAATAATTTTGGGCTTGATAAAAATTTTAAGCCCAATTGTTATTTGAATTTGACCAGCCCACAATTTTTGACATCCAAAACTGTGGTGGGTCACAACACACTTATTTGGGGCCCAAAATTACTTATCCACATTAATTGGATGGAAATTTGTAGCAACACATTAAATAAGAGAGAGAAGGTGGAGAAAAGAATCATTAAGAGTAAATCCCCCTACTTTAGCTAGTGGGGTCATTAAATGGCATGCGAAAGTGTTGTTTTATTATTTTTATGTTATTTTTGGGTTCCCCGTGCCTTGTAACTAGAATCAAGTCATTTTCCTTTCTTTATTTTTTCTTTATAATGTATTTTCACCACTTTGTAATGGCGAGACTTAAATGTGACAGATTTTGAAAGCTTGTTGTGCTTTCTTCTTACTTTAGCCTCTTCCCTTTGCCTGAAATTTGTGATGAAACTCCAGTGCTGGTGACTTTGTCTTTAAGCATGGAGAAACCTTGGTGGGTGGTGTTTCCTTTAAGCCTTGGTTGATTCGGCTACATTACGCTGCTCATCTTCGCCTACACATTTTGAGCTTCTGGAAACACATCAGTTGGTATCAGAGTCGTAGTTCCAATGAGCAAGTTATATCGCATTATTCTCATTACTCTCCATCATGTCTCACTAGAGCGGATCTTCTACTCCTCCTGCTCCTTGGGAAATAGCTAACACACAACTACAATTGAAAATTAATCAAATTAGTAAGAAACTTTCTCAACTGTTGAGATCACAGTGACCAAACTCCCATCCACCATAGCGACATCCTCATTGTCCATCACCACATAATAGACGTAATAAAACACCATTTTATGAAGATCGTAAAAATGGTGATGATTCCAGTAATTCAGAGGTGAATATGAAAAGAAGAAGATATGATGAAGATATTGAAAGAGGGTTGAATATTGACATTCCAGATTTTTATGGGAGTATGAATCCGGATGATTTTCTTTAATGGATGCGGGAAATCGAACGCTTCTTCGAATTTAAGAATTGTTCTGATGAGAAGAAGTGCAAGGTATACATTATGGAATTTAAAGATTATGCATCTATTTGGTGATAAAATCTAAAGAAACAACAAGAACATGATGGTAAAGACAAAATGCGCTCATGGGAGAAGATGAAAAATCTTTTAAGGAGACGATTTCAGTCTGATAATTATAAACAAGAGCTTTATTTCCAAATGCATATCATGTGACAAGAAGATAAATATGTTGAAGAGTAAATTTGGGAGTTTGATCATTTATTGATGTGAAGTGATGTTCCAGAATATAAAGAGCAAATGATTGCAAGGTTTTTAGGTGGATTAAATGAAGAAATTGCACATTCAGTGGAGTTCCAACCATTCTGCCCACTTGATGATGTTTTCAAGCTGGCGATCAAGGTGGAAAAGAAAAATTAGACCTCAAATACATCGATACTAAAATACTATAATAGAGTTACAAATTTTTATAAAGGTATTTATTCTAATACATCTGGTGTTGGTGAGAATGAATTTGGTAGAAACAAGATACTTGATAAAGGGAAAGAGAAGGCTACAGAACAACCAAAAGGGAAGTCCAACTCCTTTGAATGTGGGAATCTAATGTGTTTCAAATGACATGGGTATGGTCATTTCTAGGCCAATTTCTAGGACAATCAAATTATTACTATAAAAGAGATCAAAGATACTGAAGAGGAAATCAAAGAGGCTGAACATGGTGGTGAAAAATCTGAAAATGAGGAACATGTTGTGGAAGAAGCTGATGTGGGAAACATGCTTGTGCTATGAAGAGTATTGCAAGCTCAAATTTTCCTAGAAGAAGATCAAAGAGAAAACTTGTTCCAAACTTGTTTCACCATTAATCAGAAAGTATGATATGTGATTATTGAGAGTGGGAGCTGTAAAAATGTGGATTCAACAACACAAGTGGAGAAATTGGAGCTTCCAACTCAGAATCATCCTCAATCATATAAATTGAAATGGTTGAATAATGGGAGAACACTCCATGTCACCAAACAGGTTCTGATTTTATTCTCCATTGGTAAAAACTATTTAAAGTGGGTGCCCTAGACCCAAATTTTTTTTTACTTTGATTACTGTATTCAGTTTGTTATGATACATGTGTTTATCTTTCCATAATAGTGTAGATACTTCTGCATCCACATTGTTTATGGAAATGTCCTTAGATTACCTGTCGCATCAAAGGGTTATAGTACATCCCAGGCTATAATGAGAACCCTGAGATTCCATGACAGTAATCTTGAAGTAACGTCCTATGGTCCATTTACATCCTTATGAAAGGACATAGATGATGTGTGACCATCAGGTGCTGGGGGATCATAAGCATTGAGACTTCTTATCATGAAGTCCGCACTTTATGATCTCTAGTAGTTGAGATCATGAGGACAGACCTGCATAATAGGAACACCACATGTTTTAGGTGTCATTGGTTGTTCCTATCTACATACATGTGTAATGGTCTTTAGACTTGAGATCATTGTCAATGGATGTCATTTAATTATGTACATTTTATGCAAAGTGAAAACCATGGTGACAAATTCGTGGCGAGGTAGTTTGTATCGGGTACGTCATTAATGGAATGACATTTATTGAATGATCAAGAAAGGATTTGTCGATTCCGAGTTTAGGAAGAGATATCTCGGGCCTAGTTGATTAGGATGGTTGCACCTTTATTAAATCTATGGCCATGGTAGTGGAAGGTAAGACCATCTGGATAAATCAAAAAATAAAATAAATCAAAATAAAGAATGGTGAAACTAGTATGCATTCTTCTTTATTGAGATATCGATGACGAAGAGATTATATTACACGTACCGTGTTCATAGGAAGGCAGTCGTTGCTTTGACTTTTCCTTATCTCAATAGGGGCCTTGATGGGTTGCTAGACCCTACTCTAGGTCGGTGGATATTATTCACTGCTATTGAAGTAAGGGCCTAGAGGGTCACACACAAAAGCGCCTTGAGAATCTACCCTATTCTGGGAATAGGAATATAGAACTTAGTGGGCCCCACCAAAGGGTCTGAGAACTATCCAAGTTCTGTGGATCACCAAAGAATAAATAAATTCATTAATTATTCAAGTTTAGGATAATTCGTGGAATTTATTTGTAACATGTATTTACAAGTTATATAGTAAATACACGTATTCATATTATTCGAATGGATTTTAATATCCTAGTTTTGTTTAATATTAAAAGGAGGTATGAGTCGAGTTAAAGACTCAAATTTATCATGTAATATATTTATATATTACAAGTAAGTGATAAATTATAAATATTATTTATGGCATAATTTTATTTGTTATAAATAATTATTTATAACACTTATATAGCAGGTTTCTATTACATGGGGGCCGAGAATCCATACTGTATGTTTTAAACACGCCCTATATAGGTGTGAGAGAGGATCTCCCATGCTAACTATTCATGTGTTAAGATTGAGAGCTTCTCTCTCCTCTTGGAATCTTGAGAGAGAGTCTCTCATGTGAAGGAAGATCTTCATGTTCGTCCATCTCAGATTGAATCTTCTTCCTTTGCGGTGATCGTCGCTACGCTAAAGTGAGCATCGAAGATCCACGCTAGCACCCGGATCTTGACGAACTACGCACGAGCAGATTTGAGAGGCGTGTGTGGATGATCTAGAGGGCTTAGACATCAGATTCTTCGAGCAAAGATTGTTGGTGTCCTGTGGAAGACTTGTACACATCAATTCCGAACGAGGTACATGTTCAGTTTAATTTTTGTGCTCTGTTTAAACCTTGAGAGATCCTCAGACCAAACTGGGACAAGATCACTGGAGTTGACAGGGTTATGTCACTCCGGTGATGTAGAAAATTTTAAATTCCCTGCCTACTGGATTCTACTGCACCGTCCCAGTACCCAACAGTGGTATCAGAGGGATCACAAGGTTTTTCTAAGTTAATAAAATTAAGATGCATTAAATTTAAGTGTGGGGTATTAAAACGGTTCATTCGGATCTGACTGCGTGTCGTTTCATTTTCAAATGATCAAGCTACGATCATTTAAGAAATATAATTGGATTAACATCGTGGTTTATTTTTGTTCATTTGATGTTAATCTGAATCATAATTGAGATAAAATTAAATGTAATATTTTATTATTATAATATATAATATAATATTTTTTCACAAAAAAAAACAAAAAGGGGAGGGAGACCAAGACCCCAAAATGGGGTCTTCTTATTTAAAAAAAATTAAGGGAAGAACAAGACCCCAAATGGGGACTTCTTCCTTTTAATTAAAAAAAAAGAAAAAAAGGGTGGTGGCATCCTTTTGTATAACGAAAAAATTTAAAAAAAAGGAAGACCAAAGGGGGTCTTCTCCTTCACGCAGTGCACAAGGAGGGATCTCCCCATAGGGAGAAACCCTAGCCGGCACCGAAAACCCTAGTTGCCTCCCCTTTGCATCGGACTGCTGCCTCCCACCAGTCCCCTTCACGCTGCCCTAAGCCCCGTTGGGCTGCCTGATCGCACCGCCCCGAGCTGCGTCGGACTGCCGCCTATCATCGGGCTGCCTGCTCACGCCGCCCCGACCCCGTCGGGCCACCTACCCGCGTCACCCCGGGCTCCGTCGGACCGAACCGCACTGGCCGCCGCTGGTCCCGACCATACCGGTCCAAGCCATACTGGATTAGGCCATCGCCTTGCCAGCTCACCGAAGCAGCGGGCTGCTGGCCATGCGGCTGGCCAGTATGATTCTCGGCCTCCTCCCACTCCCTTCGAACCTCATCGGAAGTTGCTGCCACCGTGGGAGTCACTGGACCTAGCGGTCACGCCACAGTCAAGCTGTGGTAATGACGTAATTGGCCCTGCTCTAGGACGACACCCTGCAACGGTTCACAGTCCTGCTAGACTCCCCAGCTAGAGGTAACCCTGCTTTAAATTAATTTTAATTAATTTAGTTTTTTTTAATTAAATTAATTAGAGTTAATTTGGGGGTTTAAATTATTTTAATCCGAAATATTAATTTAATTTAAGATTAAAATTAAATTAATGGTTTAATTTAATTTTATAATTAAAATTAAATTAAACAAATGGAACCGATAAAATAAATTATTTGAATTTAATCAAATTCATTTAATTTATTAGAACACCCTCACATTTTTTAAATTTATTGTAATTTAATTTTCTTGAGCATATTTTACCCCGACTGGTCTTGAGAAAGAGATCAAAATGTGAATGTCTGGTATTTATTTATTTATTTAATTATTTATTCAATTCATGCAATGTTTGTAATAATTAATTAGATAAATGATGGTCTGTGAATCGTCCTTTTAATTTCAAATATGTATAAGGGACTACGTGTCCAATGAAAAAGATTAATTTTGTACCGCTAGCCCCCCTCGCCTGCGTGTGAGTATATTTGTAATTAAATGATGATCCAAGACCCATACCCCGCCAAGATGAGGCGATAAACCAGCCAGGAGCCAAGCGTATTACACTGGGCAAGCTGCAACGTGATTCAAATCACAACTCAGGTGTAAAGACCCGAAAATTTCAAGAAAATATTTTTCCTAAATACCTTGCAATTTTACAAGTCTGTGGCTTCTGACGACACTTGATTCTGAGGCCCGGTGTTCCCGGAATCAATTTTTGAAGTTTTGATCGAGTACGTTCAGTAAAGGAACGAGCGGGTTTTTCTATCTTTTGAACCGGTGCTCGGAATTGAAATCTGAGGGAACCGATGAACTCACAGCGCCGGTAATTGCTTAAGCGGACCTTTACCACAGTTGCGTTTTAAGCGGGTTGAGAATTATTATTTGGGGAATTAGTTTAAAATAAATAAAATTGTTAGAACAATTTTAATTTATAACTTTGGAAGTTAAACCCTCCCATGAGAAGTTGTTGGTGGGGCCCACAACCACCCAACTTCCCATGTGTGGATATATGAGAGGTGGGGCCCACACAAACCCCAACCTTTCATCTCCCATAACCCTCTTTAAACTCTCCAAATAACTCCCTTTAACCCCCCCCCCCCATTAAACACCATTGTTTAATGTTGACAATTCCCCCTCCATAAATGAGACCTCTCACCTCCCTCTCTCTCTAATCAATTATGCCAACACATTTCAATCAATTAATTTGAAGAGTTTGAATTAATTTGATTTGAACAACACTTCTTAAAAATGGGAGAGCCATTTTTTTTATTTTGGTTTGCAATATTGGTGGGAGAGATCTTGAGAGAATTTAGAAGGAAGTGTTCTTCTTCGACGAAGAACACCATCCTTCCACGAAGAACGACGCCTCTTCGACGAAGAACGCCTTCGATGAAGAACGCCTCCAACGAAGAACGTGAAGTCACCGATGACGTGCCTTCTCTTATTCTTCCTCCGCGTCAAGGGAGGAGACACCATTGTGGGGAACGTCGCCATCGATGACGATTCTTTCTCTGACGTCAGCGGAATCGACACCGTTCTTATGCGACGTCCGACCACCGCGATGTTCGTCTTCCGCGGATTGGCGACATGCGGAATCATTGCGAGGTAGGGGTTATGTTAAATTTAAATGGATTGAAATTGTGCCTCGATTCGTCATTGTTTTTCTTCGATTGGCTCGGCCTATTGCTATCGCTTAATGCGGAGGGCGCGGGCCGAACGAACACGGCCCGACGACCCTCCGCTAGAACTTGATCATTTTAGAATCAATGATAGAAGGTGGAACGCGGAAGAAACTAGTGGCGTAAGGGCCGTCGTCGCGCATGCTAAGAAAATCCGCAGACAAGCGTAGTCCGCGGCGGAGGGAGCCGGCTCCGGCTGTGCAACGGGAACCACGGCCCGCTTTACGGGCCGCTTCGGTGGAAGAACCGATCGACTCGTCGACCGGCCAGGTGAAGGGAAGCCGCAGCGCCCGGAGGGCGCCCCGCTGGGAGACCTGCGGCTTGCCCGTGTGGGCCGCTTGTGCTAGACGGCTGACCGGCCTAGTCGGTCGGTTTAGGAGGATGGCGCCGCTTGGCGCCGTCGGTTCGGACAACCGGGGGGGTGGTGCCCCCTCGACCGCTCGGCCGGCTGGCCGAGCCAGCCGGGTCAGGCCGCACCACTTCGGGTCCGGCTGCGCCCCTCGGGCCAGGCCGCGCGACTCACCAGGCCAGTCCGACCCCTTTTTCTGGTTGGACCCACCAAAACCGAGTCGACCCGACCCGTCAGCCCATCAGGCCTAACAAACCGGGCCCTTTTTCACTTAAACGTGAATTACGTAAAGACCGCACGTCTGATTGGTGCGTTGTCTACGGAACTAGGACCCTTAAGACGAGGCAGTCCTTTTGTGTTACTCTTAGTGAATTTTTGGACGACTTTGGAAAAATGGCCGGGTTGGTTCGAACCCAAAACCAACCGGGCCCTCAGAGCATAAACGCTTATAACTTAAGGACCGGACGTCTGATTGACGTTCCGTCGACTATGTTGGATTCCTCTTGATAAGACGGTTCTTTTGGCATACTATACATAGGATTCAGATGTGGTTTGTGCATGGCCGGGTTGGATTGTACCCAAAATCTAAACGGGCCCCTGGAATGGAAATGCTAATAACTCACAGACTAGGCATCCGATTGATGCGACGTCTATTGCATTGAGACCCCTATGACGAGGTAGTCCTTTGAGATACTTCCACATGATATTACGTGACACTTGTGGTATCGACTAGTAGCTCGTGGAGCGGACCCTCCCCGAGACGAGCATACAGAGTACGGAGACTTAGTAGCTGGATGAGACCTGATGACTGCTTGTCCAATTCATTTCGGAGTGACTTGACTAGCCCAGTGGGGAGCACTACTATGTTGGGTTGGCAGACCCACGGTCGAGGAGCGCTATTGTGTTAGGGCGGCATACCCGCGGTACTTGACAGGAGGAGTACCTCTGTAGGCTATTAGGAGGAGCGCTACTATGTTGGGGCGGCAGACCCATGGCGGGGATCGCTACTGTGTTGGGGCGAAAGACCTGTGGTACTCGACAAAGGAGGAGTACCTCAACAGTATAAGGTTAGTGAGTAGCACCTCGGAGTCATGATAGAACTACTGTGCTCGATAGAGGAGGAGTTCTCCAGCAGCCGTGGTTACGACATCATCAATAAAATCCTGTTTTGAGCTGAGTCAATGACCTTTGTGTTTTCATCATGATTGAGATGGGTTACTTGATAACTTAGGTATATGTATGGGAATATACCCAAGTAAAGGTTATATGTTGAGATATTTCTTTGTGGTTATCCTTGTTGGATTTTAGTGAGACATTGAGGGTCGCGGGGTCCCTACTGAGTATCGTTTTACTCACCCTTGCACGGGCTATGCCCGCACCTCATTGTGTTGGATGCAGACAACAGACAGCGCTGACCGAGGCAGAGTGTACGAGGACTGGACGGTACCCGGAGGTGGACACTCGGCGTGACGGTACACGGAGAAGACCGATAGACATGGAGTGATGAGGAGGACATTTGTACCAACCCTTCAGGTAGGAACCCAGAGGACGATCCAGGAGCTGCTTCACCATTCAGCTGTTTGTTTTTTCAGTTGTACTTTCTTTCAGTTGTAGCTGTACCTTTTTGTTGGGTTTGTATTTCTGACCCCTTTGTAATTTCAGCACTTTTTATACTGCTTTACTTAGTGTTTTATTCTACTTGTACTCTTTTTGTGTGTGTGTTTACATTTTATAAAGGCAATACCTTCCCAGTTATAGGGATTTACACCTTTGGTGCTAGTCGCTAGCCCCTGGCCTAGGGATGGCGGGCTTGGGGTAGTCACGGCACGGGCCCTAAGGACGGGGTCGTGACAAATTGGTATCAGAGGAGTCGGTTCTACCGCAGAACTTAGAATTCTGATATTCTCTTTCTGTGAAGCAATAGTGTTAAGGGTACCGAGTGTGGTTTTCAGCTCAGGGAGTCCAGTGTTGGTGCAGCGGCCGACATATCCATACACCAGGACCCTAACTTCTGATTTCCGACTCAGTGCATGAAAACACTGACTGCGTGTGTGTTTTAAAAAGTCTTATTTAAGTCAGCTCAAACTAGTTCAGCTCACCAGGTATAGTCGTTTGACCGTATCACATCTATTCAGGATGCCTCCACGCAGACAGTCAGTTGGTGTTCTGAGAGAGTACCCGATGACGACTCACCGAGCGACAAGGCTCCGGTACAGGGCCCTCTTACTATGTTGGCACTTTTGGGTGGTGTACCAGCAGCACCACCACCCGTTAGGCAACAGATTCCACCAGCCATACTAGCGGACAATGCATGCTGACAAAGCGTGTTACACGAGTTCCAGCAGTAGAGGCCTCCGAGGATATGAGACGAGACAGATTCCCAGGCAGCAGTGGACTGGATGGAGGCAATTTCTTGATTTCTATGCCTAGTTTAGACACTAGTAGAGAAGATTGTGTTCTTAGCTACTGGTGTTTCCCAGTGAGTGACCATGAGGTTGGTCTGCATAGTGATGAGGCTTCGGTACGTGTACCGATGCCTGAGATAGTACCTTCGGGTAGTGTGCCAGTTTTATCACTACCTGTTGGTTAGCAGTCTCAACCGGCGGTACCAGTAGATGACACATATAGGCTTAGTGCCTTACATGTGTTTCAGAATCAGATACCCCTCAGGTTCCGAGGTGAGCCCGACTTGCAGGTGGCTGAGGACTGGCTTGAGGAGGTGGCTGAGAGTTTTCTAGAGCTTATACAGCTTCGGCAGGATGACGTGTCGGTAGCTGGGTATTCATTGAGGCATACCGATCTTTCCTGGTACTCTATGAATGTGATACGATCATGGCTTTAGAGATCGGACCTCTGAGCGAGGTGTGTTTAAGGATATCTGAGCCAACACTTTTTCCTCTATGAATTCCTACTTATGCTAGGGTTCTAGAGAGAACCTTTGTGGTTGAATATTCTTTGGCTGAATGCATACAGCTAGATAATGTTAGCAGTGGGAAAGCAGAGAACTGAAACTAGTCTTAGAGACATGGGCTTGTAAAATGTTTTAAGAAGATGAAGTGTTAAGGACAGATGAATCTTCAGAGCAGCAGACGTGGAAGCAGAGCTATGAGAGTATCATGAGGTGGTGTACATTTCGACATGTTACAACCACCCGCCTTTGTAGTCCCCACCAGGCTCAGGGAGAAGGAGGGTTGGGGGAAGAGAGTAGCTTTATGCAGTCAAGGAGTGTGACCCAAGGTCTCTATGAATGATTCGAGGAAGGGTCTGTGTCTACTACTAGCTTCCGTAACAACAGACATTGATATGAATCATTCCTTCCTTCCACGAATCTTGTCCCAGACCTAGAGTTTCCGGTTAAGCCGTTGACTTGACCCTCACGTCTGGAGATACCTTTGGGAGGAGACTCGATAATCACACATACACCGACGATGTGATCTGACCCTGGAGGTGAGAGTTTTGGTTGGAACCTCTTGGTGGCAGCGTTGAGGCCTTACGACGTTAGTTTGGGTATGGACTGGGCAACCACAGTTCATACACAGATTGAATATATTAGGCAAAAAGGTTGTGGTTTAGCTACAACATTGGGATGGGTTTCCCATGGTCGTTGAAAAGGAAACCCCAAGAATCACAAGATGGAATCATGTATAAGTGGGTGCAGTTGATCACTCATGAGTCGACTAGACTTAGATTTGATTCAGACTTCTCCAGAGTTGTTGCACCACTTTTAGCATTGACGAAGAAGGGGAAAACCCTTCGTGTGGTCAGAGAGATGTCAGCAGAGATTTTCAGTTGCTGAGGCAGAGGTTGAAAAATGTGCCCATCTTGAGGCTACCGGAGAAGGTGCAGATCATCCAGGATCAGATGAGGACTACATAGATCATACATAAGTCCTATGCTGATAGGAGATGGTGACCACTGGAGTTCGAGGATGGAGACCACGTCTTTATACGGTTCTCACCTTGACGAGGTCTACAGAGATGTGGCCAAGGCGGAAAGTTATCTTTGAGGTTCATCGGACCTTTCCAGGTCCTCAGCAGGGTAGGCGAGGTGGCTTACCGCTTGGTCTTTCCACCACAGTCGCACCGGGTGCATGACGTCTTCCACGTATCTCAGTTGAGAAGATAAGTGCACGAACCATCCCATATCATCGACCACGGAGAGCTAGATATCGATGACGGGGCGACTTTCATGGAGGTTCCAGTAGAGATTGAGGATCGACAGGAGCGGGTCCTACGAGGACAGCCCATTCCTCTGGTGCGCTTTTACTGGCAGCACGGGAACCTCTAGGAGAGCACATAGAAGCGGGAGGCTCAGATGTGTGCTCAATACCTCTTTTGTTTTCCCTAGTGTGTTGAAGTTTTACGGGGACATAAAGCCCAGAGGTGGGAGTAATGTAAAGACCCGGAAATTACAAGGAAAATTTTTTCTTAAATACCTTGGAATTTTACGAGTCTGTGGCTTCTGACAACACTTGATTCTGAGGCCCGGTGTGCCCGGAATCAATTTCTGAAGTTTAGCTCGTGTACATTCAATAAATGAACGAGTGGGTTTTTCTATCTTTTGAACCGATGCTCGGAATTGAAATCTGAGGGCACCGATGAAATCACAGCGCCAGTAATTTCTTAAGGGGACCTTTACCGCAGTTGCGTTTTAAGCGGATTGAGAATTATTATTTGGGGAATTAGTTTAAAATAAATAAAATTGTTAGAACAATTTTATTTTATAACTTTGGAAGTTAAACCCTCCCATGGGAAGTTGTTGGTGGGGCCCACAACCACCCAACTTCCCATGTGTGGATATATGAGAGGTGGGGCCCACACGAGCCCCAACCTTTCATCTCCCATAACCCTCTTTAAACTCTCTAAATAACTCCCTTTAACCCCCATTAAACACCCTTGTTTAATGTTGACAATTCCCCCTCCATAAATGAGACCTCTCACCTCCCACTCTCTCTAATCAATTATGCCAACACATTTCAATCAATTAATTTGAAGAGTTTGAATTAATTTGATTTTCACAACACTTATTAAAAATGGAAGATCCATTTTTTTATTTTGGTTGGAAATATTGGTGGGAGAGATCTTGAGAGAATTTAGAAGGAAGTGTTCTTCTTTGATGAAGAACACCATCCTTCCACGAAGAACGACGCCTCTTCGACGAAGAATGCCTTCGATGAAGAACACCTCCGATGAAGAACACGAAGTCACCGATGATGTGCCTTATCTTATTCTTCCTCCGCATCAAGGGAGGAGACGCCACCGCGGGGAACATTGCCATCGAAGACGGTTCTTTCTCCGACATCAGCGGAATCGACACCATTCTTCCGCGACGTCCGACCACCGCGATGTTTGTCTTCTGCAGATTGGCGACATGCGGCATCATTGCGAGGTAGGGGTTATGTTCAATTTAAATGGATTGAAATTTTTCCTCGATTATTCATTTTTTTTCTTCAATTGTCTCGGCCAATTGCTATCGCTTAAGGCGGAGGGCGCGGGCTGAACGAACACAGCCCGACGACCCTCCGCTAGAACTTGATCATTTTAGAATCAACGATCAAAGGTGAAATGCAGAAGAAACTGGCGGCGTAAGGGCCGCCGTCGCGCACGCTAAGAAAAGTCGCAGCCAAGCGTAGGCCACGGTGTAGGAAGCACGGCGCCATCGCACCCTGCCGGGGATGCGGAGCCGTGGCCAGCATAGGCCACGGCCCGCTTTGCGGGCTGTTTCGGCGAAAGAATTGGTCGACCGGGTGAAGGGAAGCTACGGTGCCAGGAGGGCGCCACCCTGGAGAACCGGCCGGCCTTCGGCCGGCCGGGAGGAGTAGAGTCGCGGCGCTAGGAGGGCGCCGCGCTGGGAGACCCGCGGCCCGCCCGTGTGGGCTTCTTGAGCCAGAAGGTCGGTCGGCCTAGCCGGACAGTTTGGGAGGGCAGCCCCACTTGGCGTCGCCGGTTCGGACAACCGGGGGTGGGAGTTCCCCCTCGGACCGCTCGGCCAGCTGCCTGAGCCAGCCAGGCCGCATACCCAGCTGTGTCGGGCTGGGCCGAGCCACACCCCGTTGGTCCATGCCGGGATACGCCCCTCGGGCCAGGCCACGCGACTCACCGGGCCGGTCTGACCCCTTTGCCGGGTTGGACCCGCCAAAACCGAGTCGACCCGACCCGTCATCCCATCGGGCCTAACGGGCCGGGACCTTTCTTACTTAAACGTGAATTACATAAAGTCCGCACGTCTGATCGATGCGCTGTCTGGGGCACTAGGACCCTTACGATGAGGCGGTCCTTTTGCATTACTCTTAGTGAGTTTTTGGAGGACTTCAGAAAAACAGCGGGGTTGGTTCAAATCCAAAACCAATCGGGCCCTCAGAGCGGAAACACTTATAACTTGAGGATTGGACGTCCGATTGACGTGTCGTTGACTATGTTGGATTCCTCTTGATGAGATGGTTATTTTGGCATACTCTACACTGGATTCAGATGTGTTTTGAGCATGGATGGGTTGTATTGTACTCAAAATCCAACCAGTCCCCTAGAACGGAAATGCTAATAACTCACAGACCGGGTGTCCGATTGACGCGATGTCTGTTGCGTTGAGACCCCTATGACGAGGCGGTCCTTTGAGATACTTCCACATAAGATTACCTACCACTTGGGGTATTGACCAGTAGCTCATGGAGAGGACCCTCCCGGAGATGAGCATACGGAGTACGGAGACTTAGTAGCTGGCTGAGACCTGATGACTGCTTGTCCAATTCGTTTCGGAGTGACTTGACTAGCCCAATGGGGATCACTACTATATTGGGGTGGCAGACCCACGGTGGAGGAGCGCTACTGTGTTGGGGCGGCATACCCGCGGTACTCGATAGGAGGAGTACCTCTGTAGGATTTTAGGGGGAGTGCTACTGTGTTGGGGCGGTAGACCCATGGTGGGGATTGCTACTGTGTTGGGGCGACAGACCCGCGGTACTCGACAGAGGAGGAGTACCTTAGTAGTCTAAGGTTAGTGAGTAGCACCACGGAGTCGTGACAGGACTACTATGCTCGACAGAGGAGGAGTTCTCCAGTAGTATTGGTTATGACATCATGAATAAAATCCTGGTTTGAGCTGAGTCAATGACCTTTGTGTTTTCCTCATGATTGAGATGGGTTACTTGATAACTTAGGTATATCTATGGGCATATACCCAAGTAAAGGTTATCTGTTGAGATCTTTCTTTGTGGTTATCCTTGTTGGATTTTAGTGAGACCTTTAGGGTATTGGGGTCCCTACTGAGTATCGTTATACTCACCCCTGCATGGGCTATGCCCGCACCTCATTGTGTTGGATGCAGACGACGGACAACGCTGACCGAGGAAGAGTGTACGAGGACTGGACGGTACCCGAAGGTGGAAACTTGGTGTGATGGAATGTGGAGCAGACTGATAGACGCGGAGTGCTGAGGAGGACATTTGTACCTACCCTTCAGGTAGGAACCCAGAGGATGATCCAGGAGCCGCTTCATTATTCAGCTATTTTTCTTTTCAGTTGTTCTTTCTTTCAGTTGTAGTTGTACCTTTATGTTGGGATTGTATTTATGGCCCCTTTGTACTTTCCAAACTTGTTATACTGCTTTACTTAGTGTTTGATTCCGCTTTTACTCTAGTTGTGTGTGTGTTTAAATTTTATAAAGTCAATGCCTTCCCAATTATAGGGATTTATGCCTTTGGTGCTAGTCGCTAGCCCCTGGTCTATGGAAGGCGGGATTGGGGTAGTCATGGCACGGGCCCCAAGGACGGGTTGTGACATAGGTATGGATGCCCCTAGGTCAATATTCATCTGTTATGGATTGATCTTTATAGAATTCTCAAGACTAGTTGGATCACATGATTTACTTTATGTATATTTTATTATTTTATACATCTGCATGATTATTATATGATCACATATAATAGTAAACAAGATAAAATGCATAAATATGTGATAAATTATATTCTATTTCATGTTCAGTTGTGAGCGCGACAACCCAGTTTGAACATAATAAATAGAAAAGGATTATATTCATCAATAGATAAATATAAAAATCCCTCAAAGATATATTAAGTCTAAAGGCCTTCTATTTCTCCCATCTAAACAAAATCGGGTGTTTGGGGTGCTCGTCAGCCATAGTTGAGAGTGCCTCTTACTACCGGGGCATTTTCATGAGAAAAATGGGTTGACTTAACTAAAGTGAGTAGTCAAGGATTGGCCTTATCTAACTTGATATCACTTTAGAGGCAAGATATTGAGATAATCAAGTTTAGATTCCAAAAGTTGGGACTTTACTCAACAACACAAGGAACCACAAGAACAAGTGGTTGGCCGGTCTAGTGCCTACCTTGAAACCCTCCAAGTAGTGGCGTAGACCAAGCTTGTAGACTATGAGGGAGGTTTTGGGTATCCTTGCCACTAGAATTCTCAAGTGATAGAGTATTCCAAATCTAATAGTGAGGGCTATTAAGGTTCACTAAAATATTGGGAGTCATTAAAATTATATAATTTTTTATTAATCATAATTGTAAAAAGGTAATCAAGACAAAGTACTAACTACTAAGTGTTTATCTGATGTAGATTCAAAATGGAAATCACCAACACCACAAGTACTTTATCACTACGATCGATCTTGGATAAAGAAAACATCCTGACCGGCAATAACTTCCAGGAGTGGTATAGGCGCTTGCGCATAGTACTACGCCAAGAAATAAAGTTATATGTGCTGGAATCCCCAATTCCTACTGAGCCTCCTCAGGGAGCAAGTAAGGTAGAAAAAGATAAATGGAGAAAGCATGTAGATGATTCACTTGATGTACAATGCGTCATGTTGTCATCCATGTCCAGCCAATTGAAAAAAAATGCATGAGGATGAGGATGCCTACAAGATGATTTCACATCTCCAAGAATTTTATGAGGAGAGGGCCAAGAAAGAAAGGTATGAGATCTCAAGTGCGCTTTATAAGTGCTGGCTAGTAGAAGGGCACCAAGATAGTCCTCACGTACTCAAGATGATTGGGTATATTGAGAGGCTTGAAGCCCTTGGGTTCAAACTAAACCAATAACTAGTAGTGGATCTCATTCTTGCCTCTTTACCATCAAGCTTCTCAACTTTTATTACCAATTATAATATGAATTATATGACAAAGTTGCTCCCAGAACTTTCGGCTTTAGTTCTCCAAGATGATAAGGATATGGAAAATACAAATTCATTTGTCCTTATGGTGAAAAATAAAAACAAGGGCAAGGCAAAGGGGTCTAAGGCCAAGTCAAGGCCTAAGACACCAATGCATCATCTTGTAAAGAAGCCAAAAATTCAGATGCAAAGTAATGATCAGGAATTTTTCTGCTTTGGATGTGGCAAGAAAGGCCACTGGAAGAAGAATTGCATAGTTGGGAAGAAAAAGCAAGTTGATTCTTCTACTTCAGGTATTTTTTTCATTGAATGCAATCTATCTTTATCTACAAGTTGGGTATTGGATACAACATGTGTCTCAAACAAATGTATTCATATATAGGAACCAAATAGGTTCCATAAGATTGCAAAAGGTCAAGGATCTCTAAGATGCAAATGGTGAAAGTCTGGCAGCCTTGGTAGTGGGAGACTATCACTTAACCTTTCCAACTGGTTTGGTTCTAGTTTTAAACAATTGCTATTATGTACCTTATGTTACCAGAAACATTATCTCTATGTCGAGTCTAGACACTATGGGTTTTTATTTCATGTTTGGAAATAAAAGTTTTCCATTTTATAGGGATAACATATGTTATGGTATGGCGCATCATAACAATGGTTTATATATGCTGGAACTAGAGAACTCAGTAATGGCAATCAATGACAAAAACAGCCAACATGACTCAAATAACACTCGCCTATGGCACTTCAGGCTTGGTCATGTAAACGAGAAGCGATTACGAAGATTTAATCAAGAAGGGTATCTAGACTCAGTATAGTTAGAACCCTTAGATTTATGTCAAGCTTGTTTACAAGGAAATATGACCAAATCACCTTTCTCAGGAAAGGGAGAAAGATCCAATGCAGTGCTGGAATTAATACATACTGATGTATGTGGTCCATTTCCAGTAGAGGCAAGGGTTTTTTTCTATACTTCATTACATTTACCAATGACTATAGTAGGTATGGATATATCTACTTAATGCGGTATAAGTCATATTCCTTTCAGATATTTAAGGAATACCAAAATGAAGTATAAAACCAACTTGGTAAGAAGATAAAAGAACTTCACTCAGACCGAGGAAAAGAATATCTTAACCAAGATTTCATTGGTCACTTGAAGGAGTGTGGGATAGTATCCCAACTCACTCCTCCTTATAAACCTTAATGTAATGGTGTTAGTGAAAGGAGGAATAGGACCTTGCTTGACATGGTCAGATCAATGATGAGTCATGCAACCCTTCCATTATCCTTTTGGGGATACGCCTTGCAAACAGAAGCATATACCCTTAACCGAGTACCAACTAAATCTTCAGATGAGATTCCATATGAGTTATGGTATGGAAAGAAACCCAACCTAACACACATGTGTGTATGGGGGTGCGAGGCATTTGTAAAGACTCTACCAAGTGAAAAATTAGCATCTAGAAGCACTAATTGCATCTTTATAGGTTATCCTAAGGAAACTAGAGGATACTACCTATATAACCTTTTAGATAGAAAAGTCATTGTGGCAAGATATGCCACATTTCTAGAAAGGGAACACATTTCTATTGGAAATAGTGGGAGAAAGATTGACTTCGATGAAGTTAATGCTTCAGATGCACAAGAGTTGGTAGAGGAACAATCTCCACAAGAACAAGTGGAATAAAAAGTTGTTCCTACAACATAGATACTGCATAGGTCTACGCGAGAGGTTAGATAACTATAGTGTTATGGTTTTCTTGTCACTGAGTTAGGTGACACATTAGTCCTTGAGGATGATGATCCTCTAATCTACAAGGAAGCAGTAGAAGAAGAAAAAATGATGCTAAATAGAAAGAAGCCATGAATTCTAAGATGGAGTCCATGTACCAAAATCAAGTTTGGATTTTGGTAGACCCTCCAACCGATTTAAAACCCATTGGATGAAAATGGGTATTCAAGAAGATGCTGGACATGGATGGTGAGGTTAATACCTTTAAAGCAAGATTGGTTACAAAGGGTTTCAGGCAATGTCCAGGAATTGACTATGATGAAACCTTCTCACATGTAGCAATGCTTAAATCCATCAGAATATTGCTTGTAATAGCAGCCTTTAATGATTATGAAATTTGGAAAATGGATGTCAAGACTGATTTTCTAAATGGGAAGTTGGTTGAAGATGTCTATATGACTCAACCCGAAGGGTTTTTCAAGTCAAAGAATGACAATAAAGTATGAAAGCTGCAAAGATCCATTTATGGATTGAAGTAGGCATCAAGATCATGGAATGTTTGTTTTCATGAGGCCATAAGAGATTTTGGTTTTGTCAAAAATGAAAGCAATCCTTGTGTCTATAAAAAGGTTGAAGGGAATGCCATTATTTTCCTCATATTATATGTTGATGACATATTAATTATGGGAAATGAGGTGAAAGTCTTAGAGTCAGTTAAGACTTGGTTAAATGAATGCTTCTCCATGAAAGACTTAGGTGAAGCAACCTACATTCTAGGGATCAATATCTATCGAGATAGATCTCAAAGGATGCTTGGGATAAGTAAAAGTACATATATTGATAAGGTACTCAAAAGGTACAGTATGGGACAATCCAAGAGAGGATTGTTACCTGTGTCACATGGTGTAAATCTCTCCAAGAAAATGTGTCCACAAACACAGGAGGAGATTGACTGAATGAGTAGAGTCTCTTATGCATCGGTAGTGGGTTCTATCATGTATTCTATGTTATGTACTCGGTTTTATGTCACCTTTTCTTTAAGAATGGTGGGTAGATATCAATACAATCCAGGAGAGCTACATTGGATAGCTGTTAAAACTACCCTAAAGTACTTGAGGCATACTAAGGATATGTTCTTTGTGTATGGAGGAGATGAGGAACTAGTTGTGACGGGATACATTGATTCTAGTTTCTAGACAGATCATAATGATATGAAATCATATTCAGGCTACATATTTTTCCTGAATGGTGTAGTGAGCTGGAGAAGCTCGAAGCAAGTTGTGGTTGCTGATTCTACAGCAGATTCTGAATATATTGCAGCTTCCGAAGCAGCAAAGGAAGCAGTCTAGATACGCAGCTTTATCTCAGACATTGGTGTTGTACCTAGCAGTGCAGACCCTATTCCATTATATTTTGATAATACTACTGCAATGGTGCTTTCCAAGGAGCCTAGGTCTCACTAGAGAACAAAGCATATTATTTGGAAGTTTCATCTCTTGAGAAATTTTACTCAAAGAGGTCAAGTGATAGTTAGCAGAGTAGCCACAGAGGACAACATGGAAGACCCCCTGACTAAATCCATTTCTCAGCAGAAGCATGATACACATGTGAGATCTAGTGGATTGAAACCTATTAGCAGATGACTCTAGTGAAAGTGGGAGTGTTGAAAGTGGGTTCCCTAGACCCAACCTGTTTTGTACTTTGATTACCACTACATGTATTCAGTTTATTATGATACATGTTTTTATCTTTCCATAATAGTGTAGATACTTCTACATCCAGTTTTTTTATGGAAATATCCTTAGATTACCTGTCACATCAAAGGGTTATAGTACATTCCATGCTATAATGAGAACCCTGAGATTCCATGACAATAATCTTGAAGTAACGTCCTATGGTCCAGTTACATCATTCTGAAAGGACACAGATGATGTGTGACCATTAGGTGATGGGGGCTCATAAGCATTGAGACTTGTTCTCATGAAGTCTGCACTTGATGATCTCTAGTAGTTGAGATCATTGGGAAAGACCCTCATAATAGGAACACCACATGTTTTAGGTGTCATTGATCATTGCTATCTACAAACATGTGTAATGGTCTTTAGACTTGAGATCATTGTCAATGGATGTCATTTAATTAGGTAAATTGGATGCAAGGTGAAAACCATGGCGACAATGTCATGGCGATGTAGTTTGTATCGAGTACGTCATTAATGGCATGTCATTGATTGAATTACCGAGAAAGGATTTTTCACTTCTGAGTTTAGGAAGAGATATCACAGTCTTGGTTGATTAGGATGGTTGCACCTTTATTAAATCCATGGCCATGGTAGTGGAAGGTAAGGCCGTCCAGACAAATCAACAAATAAAAAAAAGAAAAATAAAGAATGATGACACTAGTATGCATTCTACTTTATTGAGATATCGATGATGAAGAGACTATATTACACGGACTGTGTTCGTAGGAAGGTAGTCATTGCTTTGAATTTTCCTTATCTCTATAGGGGCCTCGATGGGTTTCTAGATCTCACTCTAGGTTGGTGGATATTATTCACTGCTATTGAGTTAAGGGCCTAGAGGGTCACACACAATAGCGCCTTGAGAATCTGCCCTATTCTGGGAATATGAATATAGAACTTGGTGGGCCCCTCTAAAGGGTCCAAGAACTATCCAAGTTCTATGGATCACCAAAGAATAAATAAATTAATTAATTATTCAAGTTTAGAATAATTCATGGAATTTATTTATAACATGTATTTACAAGTTATATATTAAATACACGTATTAATATTATTTGAATGGATTTTAATATCCTAGGTTCATTTAATATTAGCAGGAGGTATGAGTCGAGTTAAAGACTCAAATTTATCACATAATATATTTATATATTACAAGTAAGTGATAAATTATAAATATTATTTATGGCATAATTTTATTTGTCATAAATAATTATTTATAACACTTATATAGCAGATGTCTATTACACGGGGGGCCGAGAATCCATACCACATGTTCTAAACACTCCCTATATAAGTGTGAGATAGGCTCTCCCATGTTAACTATTAATGTGTTAAGATTGAGTGATTATCTCTCATCATGGAATCTAGAGAGAGAGTCTCTCATGCGAAGGAAGATCTTCAATTTCATCCATCTCGGATTAAAGCTTCTTCCTTTGTGGTGATCGTCGTTGCACCGAAGGGAGCGTCGAAGATCCGCGCTAGCACCCAGATCTTGACGAACGGCGCATGAGCAGATTTGAGAGGCGTGTGTGGACGATCTAGAGGGATTCGACGTTAGAGTCTTCGAGCAACGATCACCAGCATCCTACGGAAGACTTGCAGACATCAATTCCGAACAAGGTACATGTTCAGTTTAATTTGTGTGCTATGTTTAAACCTTGCGAGATCCTCAGACCAAACCGAGACAAGATCACCAAAGGTGAGAGGGTTATTTCACTCCGGTGATGCAGAAAATTTTAAATTCCAGGCCCACCGGCTTCCGTTGCACCGTCCCGGTACCAAAAAAACTATATTGATGAGGTATTGTGTGATGTTATTCATATGGATTCTTGCCACTTGTTGTTGGGAAGGCCTTGGAAGTTTGACTGGGAAGTGAAATATGATAGGAGGAAGAACACATATTCTTTTTGATATGGGTAAAAGAATGTCACACTTGATCCTTTGAAGTTGTTCCAAACCCTTCATGAAAAATCTATTTTGGAAGTGCCCAAAGATAATCTCTTTATCAATAAATCTCAAGTAGAGAAATCCATAAATAATAAAAATATAGTTTTTGATTTATTGATGATGGAAAAGTCATGCCATGAGGAGAATATTCATCACCGTCTGTTAGCTTATTCCTTGATTGGGGAATATCATGACGTTTTTACTAATAATCTCCCAATAGGATTACCACCATTTTGAGGCATTAAACCCCAGATTGATCTTTTACCAAGTGCATAATTGCCTAATAATCCAGCATATCGGTGTAATCCTGAAGAATCAAAGGAATTTCAGAAGCAAGTGGATGAGTTGATGGATCAAGGCTTTATAAGGCCAAGCATGAGCTCGTGTTTTATTCTAGCATTATTGGTGCCTAAGAAAGATGATACGTATCACATGTGAATTGATAGTAGACCTATCAATAATATTACCATCAAATACAGGTATTCCATTCCACAAATCAATGATATGATTGATGAATTACATGGTTTTTCAATCATTTCGAAGGTTTATCTTCATAGTGGATACCACCAAATTCAAATGAAAAAAGGGGATGAGTGGAAAACGACCTTCAAAACTAAAGGTGGATTTTTTGAGTGGTTGGTCATGCCATTTGGCCTCTCAAATGATCCTAGAAAATTCATGAGACTCATGAATGATGTTCTGAAACCATTCATCAGTAAATTTGTTGTTTTTTATTTGGATGGTATTTTGATTTACAACAAGGATGTGGAGATCCATGTAGATCATCTTTGGTGGGTATTTGACGTTCTATGGAAAAAAATCTATATGAAAAGATGAAAAAATTTGAGTTCATTTCAATAGAAGTGGTGTTTTTGGGATATGTGGTAACCAAAGAAGGTATCACAGTGGATTAATCAGAAGTGGAAGTAATAAATACCTGGCCAAAACTAGAATCCATCACCAAAGTAATAAGTTTCCATGTTTTGGCATCTTTTTATCATCACTTTGTTTCCAATTTTAACACTATCATGGAACCTGTCACTGAATGATTGAAAAGGGGGAATTTTGAGTGGTTAATGGAAACAAATGAATCATTTGAAATCATTAAAAAAAGTTCTATGAACCACCGATTTTGGCGTTGCCTAATTTTGATCATGTCTTTGAAGTGGAATGTGGTGCAAGTGGAGTTGGGATAAAAACTATTCTCATCCAAAGAAAGTGTCTTATTGCATATTTCAATGAGAAATTGAATGATTCAAGGATGAATTAAAACACCTATGATAAGGAATCTTATGTGGTTGTAAGAGCCCTAGATCATTGGTCTCATTGATTGAGACCTAAGTTGTTTGTTCTTTATTCTGACCAACAAGCAATGACGATAATCAATGGTCATCACAAGCTGAGTTTGAGGCATGCAAAGTGGGTGGAATTCTTACAATCATTCTCATTTGTGTCAAAATACTAGAAGGGGAAAGATAATCTAGTGGTAGATGTTGTATCTTAAAGTTATGCATTACTTACCATTCAAGATGCCCAAATTCCTAGATTTCAGCTCATGAAAGAAGATTATTAGCATGATATGGAGTTTAATTCTATTTTAATCTAAAGTCAATATGGATTTCTGGAGGATTATTCCATACATGATGGGTTTTTTCCCGAATGGCCCGAAGGCCTTCATTTTTATTGATTTTTGTTAACCCCTCTTTCAAGGGATGAGGGGGAACCCTTACAAGGACCGTAGGCTTAGAGATTATGTGGATCGTATGCTTAGGAGATTACATGACCCGAAGGTCTTTAGGGAATTCAACCAGACTATCTACAAGGAACTGCCCCTCCCTAGAATCTGCATCATGATAGTAGCTCTCCACCTTCACATGGCCATCTGGCTAGGCTTCTCGCGCAAGCATAGGCTAGTCCCGATGGCATAGCCATACCCTCTCATTTTGAAAAATCCATTTGGCTCTACTCTGGTGTGTTCCAAAGCATAATTATAGGGACTTGATCATTTGGAAAGCACATGAAGGGGGGCTTTCTTGTCATTTTGGCATCAATAAAACCTTGGAGATACTAAGGGAGCATTTATACTGGCCGAAGATGCAATCAGATGTCCAAGAAATTCTTTCGAGATGTGTAACATGTCAAAGAGAAAAGAGTCCTTTCATGTCTGGTTTAGACACTTCATTACCTATTCCAGAGCAACCATGGGAAGATATCATTATGGATTTCATTATGGATTTACCAAAGACTCAGTGAGGTAAAGATTCAATAATGGTTTTTGTTGATTGATTTTATAATATGGAACATTTCATACCCTATCATAAGACTGAAGATACAGTGAAAGTGGAAGAATTTCTTTTCAAAGAGATTGTTCGCTTTTATGGCCTTCCACACAGCATTGTTTTAGATAGATACACAAAATTTAACAGCCATTTTTGGAGGACATTATGGGGGAAATTTGGTACAAAACATATTTTCATCACATTCTGTCACCCTCAAACAGATGGGAAATAGAAGTTACCAATCGTACATTGGGCACTATTCTAAGAACATTGGTGAACAAGAGCACGAGAGATTGGGATTTGTAGCCTGCACAAGCTGAATTTTCATACAATAGATCTCCCAGTGCTACCACTCAGCATTCTCTATTCAAAGTGGTATATGGAATCGATCCAATCACTCCTATATAATTGTGTTATTTGCCTCTTGATTTCCAGGTGAATATTGATGTTGAGGAGAGGAAAAAGCAGATTAAGAAGCTCCATGAATCTATTCGTACTCAAAAAGAGAATTCTAATGAATAATAAAAGAGGTGAGAAAATAATCATCAAAGGCAGACCATTTTCCAACCTAGATACAAAGTGTGGATTCACCTTCACAAGGAGAGATTTCCATCCAAAAGGAAGAGCAAGATGGTGCCACAAGCTAAAGGTCCATTCAAAGTGCTTGAATGAGTGGGAAACAATACCTAAAAAATTGATTTACTAGATTAGTTTGGCAGTGTTTCTACAACATTCAACATTGGGGGATTATCTCCTTAAATATAAGACAATGATTCCATGGATTTGAGGTAAAATCCTCTCCAACCAGGGGGGAATGATATGGATCATATTCAACCCAAGGAGAATAATTTTGGGTTTGATAAAATTTTTAGGCCCAATTGTTATTCGAATTGAACCATCCCACACTTTTTGACATCCAAATCTATGGTGGGCCACAACACACTTATTTGGGGCCCAAAATTACTTATCAGTATGGAAATAGATAGAAATTCATAGCATCACATTAAAAAGGAGAAAGAAGGTTGAAAAAAGAATCATTCAGATGGAATTCCGCTACTTTAGCTAGTGGGGTCATTAAATGGAATGGGAAAGTGTTTTTATTTATTTTTTTATTTGACTTTTGGGTAACCCATGTTGTGTAACTAAAATTGGGTCATTTTTCTTTCTTTATTTTTTCTTTATACTGTATTTTCACTCCTTTGTAATGGTGATACTTGAATGTGAAGAATTTTGGAAGCCTACTATGCTTTCCTCTTTCTTTAGCCTCTTCCCTTTACTTAAAATTGGTGGTGCAACTCCAGTGATGGTGACATTGTCTTTAAGCATGGAGAAACCTTGGCAGGTGGTGTTTTCTTTAAGCCTTGGTTGATTCGGCTACATTACGCTGCTCATCTTCTTTTACTGATTTTGAGCTTCCGGTGATGCATCAGGGTCCTTCATTGATGATCGATTCCTCTGGTGTGTGTTCGGTGGAAGCACAAGAATATCCAAAAGAGCACATGGGAGTAAGAGGCTCATATTCGTGCCCAGTAACCCCTTTTGTTTTTTTATCCCCTGTTTTTTATTACGAAGACAAAAATCCCTAAAGGGAAGAGTACTGTAATACCTCGAAGTTCCATGTTTTTTTAAATTAAATGGGATTATTTCGAGACCAGGTGCTGAGATGTCGTGCGATTTTGAGGCCCAGAGTGCCCTGAATGATCTGTCGAAAAATGTTAAGTTTTAAATAGCACAAATGAGCGGTTTTCCTAAAAAACTGGAATAACTCTTAAATGGGTGCCCAGATCAGAAATCTGAGGGCACCGTTCTATTCAGGATGGTAGGTTTACCCTAAGAGTGACTTAAGTTTAGTTGGAACAAGCCACCAGTGAGAAAACCTAAAAATGGAATAACTGTAAATAAAATAATTAAATAAAATTATTTTATATTTAAAATGATTATAACTCAATAATGGTTACTTGGATAAAAAATCTGATACCACCATTGAGCTCGTGAGGGTATTCATTCCTTAGGAAGAGCCTAACGTTGTCCAACACGAGTTAACAGTGGAAGTTAGTTTTTGGAAGTAAATAAAATAATTAACAATTTTTTTATTTTCAAATCCTTATAAATCCTAAATGGTAACTTGGATTGGAACCATGAGAGCACATTTGAGCTTGTGAGGGTTTGTTTCCCTTAGGCAGATCTTAACATCGACCTACGTGGGTCGAGGGTGAAAGATAGTTTTTGAACTTTTTTTAGCGAATTAAAATGGAACGCGTGCACGGTTTTGAAAAATTCTAAACGGGTGCTCAGATTGAAAATCTAAAGGCATCGTTGCGTCAGGAACAACGACATTACCTAATAATAGACCTAACCTCAACCAATGTGTGTTGAGGGAAAAAATTAATTTTTGGATGTTTTAAGAAAAAAATAAAATAAACTTAAAAATTTTATTTTATTCAAAAGAATTGTTTCACTATAATGCAATGATGAGCTGATTGTTTCATTCCATAAATGAAATAGCATAACGACATGACAATGCAGTGTAACAGAAATGATGTGACATGTTTTTCTTTTAATGGAATAATGGGTTTGGAGAAACGGGATAAAGAACGTGAATTTCCTCTAAGGAACCTATAGAGAGAATCCTCTCCAACGACGAATGCCGATGAATCACCAACAACATTGATACACCCTGAAGAACAGAACTAGAAAGCGATGAATTCCAACAGAATCCCCATGAGCGGATCGCTCCAACGGCGAACCTCCTCCAGGAAGGGGTTGCTTGAATTGATTTCCCTTTTCCCCATTCTTCATTCTCAAAAAAATAACATGGATCAAACCATGAACCGGTTGATCCATAAATCACTCTTTCTTGTGGGAGGGTGCCTTTTCTTGGGGTTTTTTTTGTGCCAGGATTAATTATTTGTTTAGTATAACTTTAATCCTAAACCTCCCCTTGATTTAAACTCTAACGTGGAGGGAACGAGCTGACTTGAACAAGGACCGAGCCCCTCATCCATTTGAATTCCTTGTGGTCAAACCTCCATGTTAGTGGTGGAGTGATTTCAAGGCCCTAGTAGGGAAGGAGGTACCTCACGGGGTCGGAGGCGTAGATGGCGCAAAGAACGAACCACCGAAGCAGACCTAGTTGTCCGTGAAAGAACCCTCCAGTGCACCGGTGCTGGCAGAAGCACCAGAGACAACTGACGGTGGCCCGCGTTGGCAGCCACGGGCAGGGGGTGGCATTCTGGAGGGAGTGACGTGGCCAGCTCGGGCCTCAAAGATGCGGTGGGAGCTGCCGACAGCGGGCTGGCAGAAAGGGGACGCGTCCCTCGACCATGTAGGTGGAGCATGCCACAGCTAGAGCTACAACGTATGGTGGCGGCACGTGGTCCCTAGACTGTGTGCAAGTTGAAGGTGTGGATTTCATTGGAAGGATGCATGGCGCACAAGCCAGACACCATCGGGGCATCCGGGTGGGAGAGAACTGGCCCGCATGGCGGGTCGGACAGCAGGTGGGCCGAACCCGCAGCCCAAAGAGCCAGGTTGGATCTGGACCCAAGTTGGATCCAAACTCTGGTATGGTTGGTGGGGCCCTGAGGCTGGGTTGGGCAGGTCGGTCTGACTGGGTCAGACCGGGCCTGGACGCAACATACCCTTATTTACTAGAATGCTAATATCTCTCAAACCGAGCGTCCGATTGACGAGCCATTTGTGGAATTGGAACCCTTACAGAGAGGAAGATATTTTGGAACACCCTAATAAGGATTACATAGAAGTTGGAATATTATGAATGACTTGAGGAGAGGTTTCTCCCGGAATCAAGCGCACTATGTGCGGAGATCTTACGGCTGACTGAGACCCAAACATTGTTGAAAAGTGACCCTATATGGATCAGCTACAATGGCCTAGTGGGAAGAAGCTCCATGTGACCTGGAAAGCCCACAGTGGGGAGTGGATCTGTGTGACCCGACAGACCCATGGTACTCATCGTAATGGAGTACCCTAGTATGATGTCCAAAGTGGGAAGTGACTCTATGTGAACTGGAATGCCCATGATGGGGAACGGCTCTGTGTGACCCACTATACCCACTATACTCATCAGGGATGAGTACTATATAGTCCAAGGCCATTGGGAAGCAACTTTGTGTGACTCGATAATCCCACTGTGGGGAGCGGCTCTATATGACCCAAAATACCCACTGTACTCATCAAGGAGGAGTACCCCAACAGCCCAAGGTGTTAAGTGATATGACTGATGGTCTTGATTTCTATACTTTAGATTATACCTGAGTGAGCTGCCTCTTGGTGTACTATCCTCAGTGGTGTACATCGATTACTTGGTGTACTATTCTCAGTGGTGTACTTAGAGTACTTGGTGTACTCTCCTCATTGGTGTACTTAGTTTACTTGGCGTACTCTCTTTAGTAGTGTACTTAGAGTACTTTGTGTACTATCCTTAGTGGTGTACTTAGAGTACTTGGTGTACTCTACTCAGTGGTGTACTTAGAGTACATGGTGCACTCTCCTAAGTGGTGTACTTAGTGTACTTGGCGTACTCTCCTCATTGGTGTACTTAGAGTACTTAGTATACTCTCCTCAATTATGTACTTAGAGTACTTTGTGTACTCTCCTTAGTGGTGTACTTAGAGTACTTGGTGTACTCTCCTCAGTGGTGTACTTAGTGTACTTAGCGTACTCTCCTCAGTGGTGTACTTAGTGTAATTGGTGTACTCTCCTCATTAGTGTACTGAAAATATCATTTCTATACTTTCCTTCATGGTATTTAATTTATGTTTTGGGGTCTCTAATGAGTCATGTGTTACTCACCCCTGGATGGGCTTTGCCCGCACGTGTCGTGTCCCGTGCAGGTGATCAACACTTCGATGGGGAAATTGGTGGTCTGAGACCATGTGGTGATTAGTGAGACGGGATGGATGTACGCTTCAATAGAGACCTTGGTGGTACAGGACAAGGTGGTGCTCAGTGAGATGGGATGGACGAGCGTACTACTATGGCTACAGGAAGCTACCCTTCAGGTAGGGTCTCGAGAAGATGGACTAGGGAATTTGTACTTTCTTTTCTGGTTTTGGGCTTGTATTCTAGACCCTTTTTACATTTAGTTTGTGTTGTGTGCATGTGTATGGGTTTAAAGGAAAATTCCTTCCCTTTTTGGGATATGCCTTCTCAGTGCTAGTCACCAGCCCCTGGCCTTTGGAAGGCAGGCTTGGGGTTAGTCACGGCACGAGCCCTGGGAGACGGGTCATGACACAGGTTCTGTTGTCCAGCTATCTTCTACAACCCCATCACCCCATCTTCAAAAAAAATTCAGATATAATGATACTTTAGGTTGATGTGATTCATCCTTGCATGAAACATTAGATTTTTGGCCAAATGTATCACACTCAGACTGTCACAGTAGAGCGATACATTCTCCAGATGCTTTTTAGCTCCTCAATTATATGTTTCAACCACACCATTTCCTTGCTTCCATTGTCGTGACATATACCAGCTTCTATTATAGAGAGTGAAATCATTAGTTTCAGCCTCGATATCTAACTGACCGTGATTCTTCCAAAGGTAAGGAAATTCCCAATTGGTCTTCTCTGTGAATCCGAATCTCCCCCAAAGTCTATATCAACACACCCAACCAACATATCATCTCTTAAGCCAAGGGATGTATCTTTTGTTCCTTTGAGATATCTCATGATTCACTTCACAACTTCCCAATGTTTTTTCCCATACAGGAACCTACTCACAACTTCCACTATACGGGAAATATTCAGTCGAGTGCACACCATGACATGCATGAGACTTCCTACTACCAAATCATATGGAATTATTATCATGTGCTTTGCCTCTTCTGGTGAAAACCTTTGACCACTGAACTGTATTTATATCTCTTATTTTTGTTAGCTTCATCCTTTAACTAAAAACCCACTTGTTTTCATGTTCCCTATTTCCGATGGGTAAATCTATTAGCTCCCAAGTGTTATTCACATGAAGTGAGTTTAACTTCTCCTGCATGACTAACTCCCTCTTGTCGGAATCACCAAGGGAAATTGCTTCTTCTGAGCTTTCTAGTTCTCCTCCACCTGTTAAAAGTATGAAATTTAGGTAATCTCCATACCTCTGTACCAGTCGTTTGGCCCTTGTTTCTCCATGAATACATACCTAATGTTCTGCTCATAACCAAACCAAAACCTATGGAATTTTATCCTCTGAAACTCTAAACCAAGCCTCACTTGTTCTTGAGATTTCTGGTATATATTCTACTAGTCTCATCCTCAAACCTAATTTGTTTCCCCTAGACTTCCCCTTGGAATTTGAAAACATCTGGTAGACTTAGATCCATCTGAACTATTTGGAATTTCTAATCTTCCAATACCTTTATTCAGATCAATTTGAACTGAAGTTGATTCTTTGAATGAATCTTCCTCACCGGTTCTTGATCTTTCTGGTATATCTTACACTTGTCTCATCCTCAAATCTATTGTGTTTCCCCTTTAACTTTCCTTTAGAATTTGTGAAATTTTGGTAGAATTAGGGACATATTAACTCTACAAAATTTCATATCTTCTAGTACCTCCATTCATATCAATTTGAAATGAAGTTGATTTATTGACCGCATCCTCATTTGGCTTGAAATTTTGGTCCTTCCACATTCCTAAAAAGACACCTGCATGAGATTTTTATTCTAGTTTATCTTTGCCTTTAGCATCTAAATGAGCACGGGATAAACTTATGATGACCTTGAGGTTAGCAAAATTCGATGATTTTCCTTTCCATAGTGCTTCTGGTAGATTCTGTCCTATTGGCTATGAGAGGCTTTGATTGATTAAGTATGCTGCAGTAACAAGTGCTTCATCCCAAAAAGTCTTGGGATCCCCTGAATGCAGCTTCATGGTTTTTTCCCTTTCCATCAATGTACGATTCATTTGTTCATCTATTCCATTTTTCTCAGGCGTTCTAAGTACAATTTTCTCATGATTAATGATTATGTGTTTACAGAAGTTTCAGAAACATCTTCTGGTGTACTCACCCCCATTGTATGATCTTAAGGATTTCAACTTACATATCCTTTCTCTTTCAACAATAGCTTTCCATTGTATAAACACTCTGAAAATTTCAGATTTATATTTTGGGAAGAATATCCCTAATTTCCTCATGGATTCTTCAATGCATGTCATAAAATATTGTGAACCTCTGAGATATTTCACTGGGGCAAGTCTTTGGACATCTTTATGTACAAGCTCGTGCTTCTAGCTCTTCATCGTTCTTATGGTTAGATTAAGAATCACCTTCATCTAATCACTGAGTATACAACTCTTACAACTTCTGATGTATGCATGTTTAATCTTCAGCATACCTTTTTCTGTAGGAGTCTACATACCTTTCTCATTGAGGTGCCCAAGCCGAAAATGCCACAAAATTGAATTTCCAATTATTAAAGTTCCATCAAGTGCAGATCTGATTCCCCTTTAGGTCAAATTCAATGTTCCATTAATTTACACTTCTAGCTATGATAAGAGATCCTCAAGTGATTTTACACAATCCATCAACAAAATTTGTTCCATATATGACTTCATCCAACTAAAAAATTTAGGGCTGCATGGGAAGTGGGCCCCTGCGCTGGCTATTAGGTCTAAAAAAAACTAAAGGAAGGGAGGAGAAATCAATGAAGCATGCGCCTTGAATAAAAATAAAAAATATTTATTTTTTATTCCAGTTGGATCAAATAATAGTACAAATATATAATTATAAATTAGTAAAGTATAAACTTTAAATGAATGCATTATCACATCAGATGGAAATAAAAATAACAACATTGTAGTCTATAAAAGTGAGAAATCGACACCAAAACAGTGATAAAAGGGGTGAAATAGACCCCATGGGCCTTCCTACTTATAAAGGGGGAAAACCCCAATTTCTAAACAAAATTTTTACCTGATATTGAAAAAATCTGATCCAAACCCCTAAATCCCTCGATGGAAATCGGAGAAGAATAACATGGGCATACCTTATAATGGTATTTTTCAACACAATTAGACACTGAAAATTATTGAGGGGTGAACGAAGAAGAAGATGGAGGAGAAGCAACCGTAGGTGGAGCAGGTAGAGGCGGAGCAGGAAGAGGCAGAGAGGGGAGGTGAACCAATTGAAGGCAGATCAGGGAGTGGGAGAGGGGGTGTGAGGTAGAGAAGTCGGAGGTGAAGCGGTTGTAGGGGGAGTAGGAGGAGGCGGAGATGGGAGGTGAAGAAGACTTTGAGTAGAGGGAGAGGGTGTCATAAGTGGAGAAGTCAGAGTCGAAGTAGCCATAGGCGGAGCAGGAAGACTAGGTGGAGGTGGAGCAGGCATAGGCAGAAAGGGTAGTTGAGGATGTAGAGGGGGCTAAAGGGGGTGGCAGAAATCCTAACATAGAGGATGACACTGCGAGAGGAGCTAAATTTTCTCGAGGAAATTAGTAGCTGAATTTTTTTTGAGGGAGAGGAAAGCATGAGGGGGTGACACTGTAGCAGAGGAAACCATATTTAGTATATAAATAGATAAATATATAATAAGAATAATAAAAATAATCAAAATAATAATGATGATAAAAATAAAAATAATTTTAATTTTAATATTAAAAAAATAATAAAAAATAATCATAATCATTTAATTTTTTAATAATGATAACGATAACACTTATTTTAATAGTAATAAAATTATTATCCATAACAATAATAATAATAATAATATGGTAAAAACAATTGATATGCTTTATATTAATTTTTTTTCTTATTTCATTTTATTTTATTTACTAAATTTATTTGAATACTGGGCAACTGCGTGGTTCATGCACAGCTCAAGTGACCATACGCAAACCATGTGGTAGTTTCTTCCCATTATAGAAGCAGTCGCACGGGTACCTGGGTTGACCACATGGTTTTCACTAACCATGAAGTACCCGCGCACCAGTCTAGAACCCACTAAAGAATCCAAAATTTCAAACTCGCCACACCCGGTTCTCAAGAAAAACAACCGAGAACCCAACCCAAGTTGGAACCAACCCAAAATTAAAACTTAGGTTTGACAATAAGTGTTCATCATAAAAAAAATATACCTTTCCAAAGTTTTCAGATCCTTCTCTGAAGTGGAATGGAAAATGTCCCCAGGTATAGAATTCAAGGCTCCATGGGATTATCCATGCTCAGAAACAACACATCATTTGTTCCTTTAGCAGTTGTGTTTTTTGTATTGGTTCCAGGTGTCTTCTGTTTTTCTCTCCAATAATTCTTGATGTGTCCTTTCTTCCCAAAAATCCATCAAGTTTAACAAATCCAATTTTTCTTGGCTCATCTCTTTACTGTTTATTTTGATCATCCGTTACGATTATCTCACTGCACATATATGCCTCTTCCTTCCACATTTAGATAAGAAACATAAAATATTTTTTATTATATTCTCTAAAAATCCTCACTAGGGATGAGATCTCATAAATATTTTAGAACCAATTTTTTATTCCCTAATGAACTACTCATTGTTGTTACATTAGTTTATCAACTGTCAGGTAATGAAGACAGTAAAACCAGAGCACATATCTCATAATCTAGTGTAATTCTTATTGATGACAACTAACATGTGATGGTGTCAAATTCAATGATATGATTAGCAAAAATCTTCCCTTCAATCATCTTTAGATTTAATAATCCCTGCATTAGGTATACATTGTTTGATACAAAAGAATTCTCATATGTATTCATGAAATATTTTATTAACCCAACCATCATATTCTCATCTCTGGTTTTGAATTCCTAGTTTTTGGACAATATAAGAAGCAAAACTTCCAAAACCCATCAATCCATTATCTCTCATTGCATCTTCTCTATCCCCATTGGTTTTTCACCTAGAAGCAGAAAGTGTAACTTTTTCTGATAAAGATAGTCTTTGATATGAATCCTCTAGTGACTTATGTCAGTCCCATTTAAATGATCTACATTCACCTTGACTTATTTTATAACCATCATTGAATTCAAGAAAACCAAACTTGATATTCTGAACTCAGGCTATGATACCAATTGTTTCAAAAAACACTAAGATCCCTGATGAAAATTTATTCCTAGAAGAAGAGTAAAAGGGATTAAAAAATGAAATAACAAGATGAAGATAAAGAACATAGATATTTACATGGTTCAAGAAAAAATCCATACATCCATTGAGAGGTAGAAATTTCACTATTTTCAAGAGAATAATTATAGAGAAAATATCAGAGTTTGACACACACACAAAACATGGATTGAATGAGCTCATAAAGTAATGTGGTGTTATAGTAACTCATGTCTCTATAGTTCCACCAACTATATAATAATTACATTTTTTTATAGTAATCAATGTCATGAAGTTCATGGAGATATAGTGATTTTTCAGTGTTTCACATGCTGCTACAATACAATATCAATGTCCACACTATTACAATGCCCAATCAATGTCACTGGTCAATAGATACAACAGTTGTGGATAGGTGTATAGTCTAGGACACAAGAAACTAGTCCAGCTTTATCCAAAAGGATCAAGCTACACCTTTATAATAAAAATCAATCGTCTAAAGTGGAACCACTATGAACTTCAAGACATGGCCAAAATTATCACTTCAAATTGTAAATTTTCACCTTCTTCAATTTAGATTAAGGATTATTCAAACTACTTATATATCTAATTTGGACATTATAAAACTTCATTTAAGTGGTGTAAAAAAAATATATTAGTAATCATATGCAATATCACACTAGGATGGCCTTATCCTAACTAACTCATGGCTCTTTAAACTCATGAATCATCTTTCCTTTTAACACTTACCACAATAGTTTTTCAAGATATTTACTATAACCATCATTTCCACTATTCCAAAACTATTATATTTAGTATTGTAACTCTTCCTTTAAGACTTTAATGTTAATTCATGAGGATAAGTTCATCCAATCATCTGATTTGGGGGATACTCACATAACAGATAGCTTATCCAAACTCCTTTTACAATATGTGAGACTCTCTTTTTATTTCTAATAGAAGCACTAACTTTACAGTACCCAAAAAGCATGGATAACATATCTTTCATGCATTGGGTGTATACTAAAATCCATCACCCATACTTGAATTCCAATTTGTATATTGACAATAAATACAATCACACAATCCATAAGGGCACTTTATATTTATAAATTTAATTCCATAAACACATTTCTCCATTATGTAAAGGATTTATGATTAGTAAGAGAGAGGTTGAGTTTTGAGTTAGAATGGTTAACGTTTTCATTTCCCCTTTTCTGTTATGTTAAGATTTTTTTCAATGGAATTCTTATTTGAGAGGTATCTTGTATAGTTTTTTTTTGGAATTTCCCCTATTAAGGTAGGGCTATAATTGAAGTGGGATTCCTACATCAAGGGTGATGAGTGCATAGTAGATGTTTTTCCTTGGGTGTAGTAAACCCTAGGAATTAAATAGTGATTCTTTGACTGGACTAAAAACTCCTTGGGTTTAGGGAATAGTTTCTTTAGATAGCATCCAAGGCTCCTGTCATGTCACTATGGAGTTATTTTATATTATTATATATTATTGAGGTCTATTTTAAGGTATAGTAATGTTCAAGCCTTGAATTTCAAAATTTTAAGTGTTTTTAGGGGTTGATAGCACTGCAGACTATGACAGCGCAGTTTTCATAGTATTCACATGGTTTTTCAAACTATTTAGTGCTTCCTAGGGAATAATGCACTTCATTTTTTGGGAAGACCCGCAAATTTTGTGTGTGGTTTGGTTAAACATGTGACCCAATCATGAGACCTATCTATAATCAATCAAAAAGTAATTCAACCTAATTTCTCTCTTCGAATTTAACTCATCCTCACCCCTCTCTTCTACTCATACATTTGGCCACCCCATTTAAAGTTCTTATGAGTGTTCCTTCCCCAACTCTATGGATTTTTGGCTCTTCTACTTCAAGTTTTAGGTTATTTCTAAGGTATTCATCCTCACTTTATCTCCTCTTGTCCCCACCTCTCTTTCATTTAACATTTTCCCTAGTTTTCCTCATCCCTATAACCCTATATTATTTTGAAAGTGATATTGAGGGTTTGGGTTGGTTCTAACATAAGTATTTTCTTTTATATGACCCATAGAGGGTGATTCTTGACTTTATTGAGTGTTCTCTATTTAAGGTGATGTGTTTTGAAACCATTCTAGATTCTTGAGGTGGGTGTTTCTTTTCTCTTTGTTTGGAAATTCATAGGATGCTTTTTATTTAAAGATTCATTTTTAATTAATTTATGCCTATGTATACTATTTAGGCTGGATTTAGAAAAAAAATTGAATTCCATGCTTAGTATAAAGGGTTTTCCAATGTATTTTAATTGAATTCTTTTGAATTTAATATTTAATCATGTTAAGTGTTTGATCGAATGCTTATGAATCTTTTTAATTGGGTATTTATGAAAAATGAAGGGCTTAGTCCATATTTTTGGTTTTTAAAGGAATAAACCAAGTTTTAATGAAATGTTTGAAATATAAAAAGGGTGTTTTTCAAAATGATTTTAATGTATTGAAATTATTTAACTTAAAATTAAAGACAAATGACTCATCACCTTTAGTTATTATTTTTTAAGGCTTGTTTTGAGTTTTAAAGTGGGTTCATAATTCGTGAGACCCTTATCGATTTCCCATTGTATTTTTTGTTCCCATTATAGATTTTTTATCATTTTTTATGGATGTGTGATGTAAAAGGTATTGTTTTATGTGAGGGTGAAATATATTTTCAATTTTCACACCAACTTTCTTAGGTTTCCCTCATTGAATGGGTTGACTCCCCCTCAGACTTTGTTTCCAGTTTCTCTTGGGATTATTCTAGTGTTTTTGATTGAACCAACACATATTTTATGTACATAAAAATCCACCACAATACCAGCAGTAGCCATAGAATTAATATTTTCCTCTTTAACTTCCATACTACCTGGATTTGTAAACTTGTTTTTATCATCTTTCTTACTTTCCACTCTGGAACTTTATTGTAACACCCCAAAGTTTTCTTAAAATAAATTTAAATGCATGAAACTTTGTTTTAATTAGATATTTATAACTAGCCTTTAAAAAAAAATTTACAGTTTCTATATTTTGAATTTCAAAAAATGGTCATCTACAATTGTCTTCAGTAAGTTATTTAGAGCCGAATGGAACCAACTTGTTTTTTGGTGAATAGTAACATACCCTTACAAATAGTAATATGAATACTAATATGACCCAAATGAATAGGAACTTGTAATATTATTTTATTTTCTTAAGTCTTGAAGATAATGACATTTTGGTTAATTTTTCAGTGTGATATAAAGGCAGTTATAGTTTTAAAATTGTTAATTTTTGAATTAAGTATGATTTTATTTAAAAATTAAATTAATGATATTTAGAAAATTATTTTTAAAAAATGGACTTCATTTTTAAATTCTAAACATCAAAAAATGGTGAGGGTGAATTTCTGGGATTTTTTTGAAATTCATGAATTTTCGATAAATAGTGAAATACTGTAAAATACTGTATATTCATATTATCAGAAACATACACTATTTATGACATCATAAGTGATGTAATCCCACTTGGTTCGAACTCACATGACATTATTACTATTTTGGGTCACATGAATTAAGATTATTTATATTCTTGAGCAAAAATATTATAATAATGATTAAAATAATGAAAAATACCCCCTCTCTACTATAAATACCACCCTCATTCCCCTATTCCTCCCACACATCTCAAGACTTGGAACTTACCTAAGTTCTGACAAATAATCCTCCCAAGGATCTTCCCCATTTCCTAGAGCTACTGGTCTTACCAAAAAACCAAAACCAAAGGCCTTAAGATGGATCTCAAGGAGAAGAGATCAAGATGTAAACATCCTCTTTTATTTTCTTTCTTTCCTTTCATTTTATGTTATTCATTTTCATTAACTTTGTATTTTGTTGGGATATTTCATTCCATATCTTCCTTAATTATCATATTATGTATGAGTGATGATATACCCTCTTTCTCTTGTCAAACTATTTTATGAGATTTTAAGTGACGTCGTTAGGCTGCCAAATTTTTGTGAGAGATTTCTCAATTTTTCTTTTATTTTGAGTTCTTTAATTATTCTTTCCTCACCTCCTCTTATCCAAGAGGCATGAAAGCTCTATAATATTTTATATTCTGTATGTTCTCATGTTCATGTAAAATTCATCAGAAATATTCTTCTCCTCCCCCACTTATTCAAGGAATTAAAAGCATTGTCAGTGATGTGTTGAATTACCGACATCGTGGGCGATGTGATTTCAATTTGATTTAATTCTTTCAAGTCTGGTCATGAAACCATTTTAATGGATGAAACATGTTATAATATATGTATTATGTCTCATCCATGGTTATAGAATTATTTTTTACACATGGTTTTAAATAATAAAACAAAATTTGGTCGTTATTATCAAAGAACCACTAAAATAATCTAAACGAACATCATTAATGTTTTAAATTTTGAATCATCCTCATGTAAGAATTAAAAATAATAAATGGTATAATTTATGGATTCTGTAAATATTTAAATACCACTCCATTCCAATTATGGAATCTCACTTCCAATTGACAAGACCATCCATCATGAACTGATCATGGAAAACATGTAAAGAACACACCCAAAACAATGCAAGGAACAAAATACTAACAATTAAATGGTGAAATGATGTAATGAAATGATCATATAAAGTATTATAAATATGGATATTATTCTTTAATATATTAATAAAAATATTTTAATCATTATACAGGAGGTTTAAATTAGTTATAAGTAAGACAAACCCGGGGTAAGGGAATTATAAACCCGATTTCCATTCTTTGGATTAAAATTTTACTTCATTATTTATGTGGTATTAAAATTGTTATGTGTGATGGGTTATATTTATATTATGTTTTATTATTTTTGTTTATAGTGTATATACATATTCCATCCACTCTAATAAGTCTCTCTTCAATTATATGATTTATGTAAGGGGTTTTTCCTTTAAATCCCTCTTTTAAAATTCTGTTTTAAAAAATTCAAAAGTAATGTTTTTATGGAATTATTCATGTTGTATGATTGTGTTATGGTTATTGGGAATTTTTTATTATGAATGGTGAGACCTATATTTCTCTCCAATGCATTGGTTATGTGTAAGTTAGAGTTCGGCCGTATGGTTACTCTAAGTGTAACTGCGACGGTTACACAAATTGTAAGGTAGTCGTGAGGGTTACAAATTATAAGGTAGCTGAGAGGGTTACGAGATTATGTAAGTAATTCCTCAAGATATCTTTATGATTATATTTATATTCTTATGTTTTGTGTGGATATATTTAAATCTCATGTTTTACAAAGTATGTTTATATGGGTGACAAGTATGTCTTTTGAAAATGATTTCATACATTACAAGTGTTCATAGACTAATGTGTTCTTTCCTTCTTTTTATATCCCTTACTGAGATTTTGTGCTCATCCCAGGTTTTTAATTGATTTTAGCAGGTCATAAGGATGTGTAAGACAGAGAAGGAATCCAAGTTAAATTTTTTAATAATTGTCAAATAAATCATGTTTTAAGCTTTAATGTTTTATATTTTGAAAAAATTGGAAACTGTTTTTATAGTATCCACTCTATAATAATGTGTAATGTTATGTATGTATTATGTCCCAATTATCTAAAGATATTAACTTGAAAATATCCTTAATTTAAAAGGAACTTATTTCTTGACTAAATTCGAGATTATGTAATGTATTAAGGCCGGGTCCTTATAGTTGGTATCAGAGGATGGTTTAAATAACTTTAGGGGTTAGGATGATGTTAAAAGAATACCATAAATGATTTTTACTCTTTGATTAATTTGAAATGTTATAGAATTTAAAGATTACCATGTTGCTTCTTTTGAGATATGTTTGTTCAGAATGGTTGTCCGCAGAAGAAATAGGGAAACTGATGAGGAGAGGCACTGACAGAACAACATTCTTCCGAATTTGCAGCCCAAAATGGTAGGGATTGGAACTGAGTAGTTTGTGATAGTAATGGATCAGATAACCCAAGAAATAAATGGTGGTGGCATCCATGAAAGAGAAAAACCAGAGTTACTACAACAAAACATGAAAATGGTGTAACATTTTATGAGACAACACCCTCCTGCTTTCAATGGATCTTCTGACCCAGTTGCGGCTGAAGGATGGATTAAAACACTTCAAAAGATATTTGATGTTATGGGATGTTTAGACATTAAAAAGTTAAGTCATTAAATTTATTGTTTTTAAGGTGAATTTGATCATTGGTGGTCAATGGTAAACAATATCAGGGATAGAGTGGATATTTATACCTTATAGTGGGATGAATTTAAAAGTCTTTTCCTTGAAAAATATTTTCCTAATGTGGTGAGACTTAGGATGGAGAAGAAATTCCTTGAATTGAAATAGAAGGGTGAATATTCAATGGACATGTATGAAGATAACTTCACCCAACAGGATAGGTATGCTCTAAATATTATTCTAGATCTTGATAGCAAAATCAACCACTTTTACTCAGAACTAAAGCCAAGGTATTGAAGGGTGTTGGCCTCCTGTAAATTCAAAAGAAATGAGAAACTTTTCTGATGTGCTGAGAGGGTAAATATGGAGTTTTTTGATGATCATGTGCATTTTGAAATCAAGGAGAAGAAGAGGTCCAGATGGGAAACGATGGGTAAGAATCAACAAAATAAATCTAATGGTAAGAAAATCCAGTTTCCAATTTGTGAAAAGTGTGGCAAGAAGCACCATGGGGAATGTCTTACCAAAACTGGGAAGTGTTTTAAATATGGTAAGTTTGGACATATGGCCCGAGATTATAATGAAAATGATCCTAATACTAATCCTGATAAGAAAATTGTAAAGTGTTTTCAATGTGGTGAGATGGGTCATTATGCAAATGTCTGCTCAAAGAGAGATCCAAATTATGTAAAGAAGCCAGACTATAAGAAGAAAGGTGTAGTGAGATCTTTTGCGACTACTCCAGGAGATATTGATCCATCCAATGAAGTTTTATCTGGTACTTTTTTAGTTTAATTATATTTTTCTAATGTTTTGTTTGATACGGGGTCTACACATTCCTTCATCTTTGAGAAATTTTCTAGAAAATTGGAAATATCACCTCAACAAATGAGACCAAAACTTGTTGTTAAAACATGAGGGGAAAATATTATAGCAAAGAGGAATAATAAGAATATTTATATTGTGGTCAGTGGAAATACATTACCTGTAAACCATAGTGTTTACCCTTAGTCGAATTTGATGTTATTCTGGGAATGAATTGGCTTTCTGTTTATCATGCTAAGATTGACTGTAGAGCTAAAGAAGTTTTTTTTTCAGAAAGAGTTTCAGTTTTTATACAAGAATGAACCCATAAAATTGATAAAATATTAGGAATTTGAGAAACTATTGAAAGATGGAAATGAAAGTTATCTTACTCATATTGTTGAAAATAAGGCAACTGTTCAGATTGATCATGTGCCTGTGGTAAATGAATACCTTGATGTTTTTTCTAATGAGTTACCCTGTGTCATACCTAATCAATAAGTAGAGTTCAAAATTGAATTATTTTTTGATTATAAGAGAATTTCAAATCCCCCATATCATGTGGATCAAATAGAACTTCTTTAATTGAAAAATTAGTTGTTTTATTTTCTTGATAAAGGCTTTATTCATCCTTTCACTTCACCATAGGGAGCTCTTGTTTTGTTCGTTAAAAAGAAAGATGGTTCCATGAGACTTTGCATTGATTATAGAGATTTTAATAACATCACAATTAAAAACAACTATCCTTTTCCTCATATCGATGACTTATTTGATCATCTCTAGGGATCTCAGTACTTTTCCAATATTGAATTGAGATCTGGATACCATCAGCTGAAGGTGAAGAAGGATGATATCCTGAAAATATCCTTTCATACTATATATGGGAATTATGAATTTGTTATTATTATGTATGGGTTAACTAATTAACCTATTGTATTCATGAATCTTATGAATAGAATATTTCATGAGTTCTGGGATAAGTGTTTGGTTGTATTTATTGATGACATTCTGGTATTTTCTAAAAATAAATAGGAGCATGAAAAACATCTAAGGGTTGTTATACAAACCTTATAAGAAAATAAACTATATGGAAAATTCAGTAGGTGTGATTTTTTGTCACAACAAATTTCTTTTCTTGGGAACATTATAAATAAGGATAGAATAATAGTTGATCCTGCCAAAACAAGAGTGGTTGATGAATGGTCACGACCCACAAATGTTACATAGATTTTTAGTTTTCTTGGATTAGTAGGTTATTATAGACATATTTTTTAAGAACCTTGCATGGTTATATAGCCCAATAACTAAGTTGAAACAAAAAGCGGTTAAATTTATTTGGACAGAAGAATGTGATGTCTATTTTTAGGAACTGAAGAAGTGATTGGTGAATGCTCCAGTTTTGTTCTTGCCTTTCCAAAATTGTGAGTTTATAATCTACAGTGATTCTTCTTTGAAGGGACTTGGTTGTGTTTTGATGCATAATGACCAGGTAATTGATTATGCTTTAAGAAAACTAAAACCTCATGAGTTAAATTATCCCACACATGTTTTGGAATTGGCAGCTGTGGTTTTTTTCTTTGAAAATTTGGAGGCATATTTTATACGGATCCAAATGTCAATTATATATTGACCATAAAATTATGAAGTATATATTCACTCAGAAGTAATTAAACATGGGGTAGAGAAGATGGCTTGAACTGATAAAGGATTATGATTTCATGATCAATTACCATCTCAGAAAAGCAAACAAAGTGACTGATTCCTTGAGTCTAAAACATCATGCATTATTAACAATGTTACATTTTGAAAATGATCTCTTGATTAATGATTTGATGAATTTTGGATTATAATTTTTTGGTGTAAGAAATACCTCTATTTTGTCTCAGGTTTCAGTGCAGTCATCATTATTAGATATAATTAAGCAAGTGCAGAAGGAAGACCATGAGTTATAGAAAAAGGTAGAATTGGTTAAAATTGGTAAGTTTCCAAAATTTAACCTTGATAAAGATTGTGTTTTAAGATTTTAAAAAAGGTTGTGTGTGCCTTGTGATCCCCAGTTGAAGAAATAATTGTTGTGTGAAGCTCATAGTTCTCCATTTGCAGTTTATCCTAACAGTACTAAGATGTACACAGACCTTTAAGAGTATTATTGGTGGGATGAACTGAAAAGATATATTGCTTATTTTTCCATGAAATGTTGGACATGTCAATAGGATAAAGCAGAGCGGCAGTTACCGAAGGGGATGCTTCATCCTTTTCTAGTGCTAGAGTGGAAATGGTAGAATATTTCCATGGAATTTATTGTGGGACTACCAAAGACTTCTCGAGGTAACAAAGCGATTTGGGTTATTTTTGATCGGATGAAAAAATCTTTATATTTTATTTCTATCCAAGATATAATGACTTTGGGTTATCTTTATTGACTCTACCTCAAAGATATTTTCAGGCTTCATGGAGTTCCTCTTTCCATTGTATCTGACTGAGATCCCAGGTTCACTTCTAACTTTTTGAAGGGACTTCAGAAGTCATTGGGCATAAAATTAAATTTTAGGACAACTTTTTATCCTCAATCAGATGGGCAGTCAAAACGAAGGATTCAGACTTTGGAGGATATGATTCAAGCTGTTTTAATGAACTATCAGGGAAGTTGGGATCAACATTTTTCTTTAGTTGAGTTTTCTTATAATAATAGTTTTCATTCTAGTATACAGATGAAACCTTTGGAGGCATTGTATGGAAAGCGGTGTCAGACTCTAGCGTTTTGGGATGAAGTCGGTGAAAGAAAGTTGATGGGGCTAGAATTAGTAGAGGAAGTGGCTAAGAAAGTGAAGATGATCTAACAGCACATGAGTATTGCTCAGATCAAGCAGAGATGTTATGCAGATAACAGAAGGAAAGACTTATCTTTCAAGGTAGGTGACCATGTTTTCCTTAAAATATCTCCTTGGAAAAGTGTGATGCGTTTTGGTAAGAAAGGGAAGCTAAGTCTGTGGTTCATCAGTCCTTTTGAAATCCTAGAGAAATTTGGACCAGTTTTCTGCTGAGTATCTTTTCCTCCGAGTTTTCCTCAGGTACACAATGTTTTTCATGTTTCTATGTTGATGAAGTATGTGCCAGATTCATCACATGTCTTGATCCCAGAAGTAGTTCAGCTAGAAGATAACCTTTCTTATGAAGAGAAACTAGTTCAGATCCTTGATCAAAGGGAATAGGTATTTTAGAATAAGATAATCAACTAGGTAAAGGTTTTGTGGAGAAACCACATGGTAGAAGAAGTAACATGGGAGTTTGAAAATGCTATGAGAGAAAGGTACCCGCACTTGTTTAATAAGTAAATAATATTGCGAGGATGCAATTTACAGAAGGTGGGGATAATGTAACACCCCAAAGTTTTCATAAAATAAATTGTAATGCATGAAACTTTGTTTTAAGTATATATTTATAACTAGCCTTTAAACATAATTTTACTACTTATATGTTTTGAATTTCAAAAAACGGTCATCTACAATTGTGTTCAGTAAGTTATTTTGAGCCTAATGGAACCAACTTATTTTTTTGGTGAATAGTAACGCACCCTTATAAATATTAATATGAATAGTAATATGACCCTAATAAATAGTAAATTTTACTATTATTTTATTTTCTTAAGGATTTATGATAATGACATTTTGGTTAATTTTTCAACGTGATATAAAGGCAGTTATCGTTTTAAAATTGTTAATTTTTGAATTAAGTATGATTTTATTGAAAAATTAAATTAATGATATTTAGAAAATTATTTTAAAAAATCTTCTTCATTTTTTAATTCTACGCGTCGAAAAATGGTAAGGGTTAATTTTTAATATTTTTCTGAAATTCTTGAATTTTTGATGAATGGTGAAATACGGTAAAATACCATATATTCAAATTATCAGTAAAATACACTATTTATGACATCATAAGTGATGTAATACCACTTGGTTCGATCTCACATGCCATTATTACTATTTGGGGTGACATGAATTAAGATTATTCATAGTCTTGAGCAAAAATATTATAATAATGATTAAAATAATGAAAAATACCCCCTCTCCTCCACTATAAATACCACCCTCATTCCCCTCTTCCTACCACACCTCTCAAGCCTTAATCCTTACCTAAGTTCAGCCCAATAATCCTCCCAAGGCTCTTCCCCACATCCTAGATCTTCTGGTATCACTAAAAGTCAAAAACCAAAGGCCTTAAGATGGATCTCAAGGAGAAGATATCAAGAGGTAAACATCCTCTTTTATTTTCTTTCTTTCCTTTCATTTTATGTTATTATTTTTCATTACCTTTGGATTATGTTGGGATATTTAATTTCATATCCTCCTTAATTCCCATATTATTTAATATTTATTATATACCCCCTTTCTCTCATCAAACTATTTAATGAAAATTTAAGTGACGTCGTTAGGTTGCCGAATATTCGTGAGAGATTTCCCAATTTTTCTTTTATTTTGAGTTATTTTTTTCTTCTTTCCTCACCTCCTATTATCTAAGATTAATGAAAGATATATAATCCTATATATTCTGTATGTTCTCATGTTCATGTAAAATTCATCATCAATCTTCTTCTCCTCCCCCACTTATTCTAGGAATTAAAAACATTGTCTGTGATGTGTCGAATTACCCACATCGTGGACGGCGTGATTTCAATTTTCTTTAATTCCTTCAAGTATAGTCATGAAACCATTTTTATGGATGAAATTGGTTATAATATATGTATTATTTCACATCCATGGTTCTATAATTATTTTTTACAAATGGTTTTAAATTATAAAACAAAATGAGGTCGTTATTTTCAAAGAACCACTAAAATGATCTAAACGAACATCATTAATGTTTTAACTTATGAATCTTTATCATGTAAGAATTAAAAATTATAAATGGTATAATTTATGGATTCTTTAAATAATTAATTACCAATCCATTCTAATTATGAAGTCTCACTTTTAATTGACAAGATCATCCATCATGAACTGATCATGGAAAACATGTAAAGAACACACCCAGAATAATGCAAGGAACGGAATACTAGTGATTAAAGGGAGAAATGATGTAATTAAATGATCATATAAGGTTTTATAAATATGGATATGATTCTGTAAGATATTAATAACACTCTTTTAATCATTATACAGGAGGTTTAAATGAGTTGGAAGTAAGACAAACCCTAGGTAAGGGAATTATTAACCTGATTTCCATTCTTTGGGTTAAAATTATACTTCATTATTTATGTTGTATTAAAATTGTTACATGTGATGGGTTCTATTTATATTATGTTTTATTATGTGTATTTACAGTGTATATACATATTCCATCCACTCTAATAAGTTTTTATTCAATTATATAATTTATGTAAGGGGTTTTTCCTTTAAAATCCTCTTTCAAAATTTTGTTTAACAAAATTCAAAAGAAATGTTTTTATGGAATTATTCATGTTGTATGAATGTGTTATGGTTAATGGGAATTTTTTATTATGAAGGGTGGGACCTATGTTTCCTTCCAAAGTATTGGGTATGTGTAAGTTGGAGGTCGGTCGTATGGTTACTCCAAGTGTAACTGCGATGGTTACACAAATTGTAAGGTAGCCGTGAGGGTTACAAATTATAAGGTATCCGAGAGGGTTACAAGATTATGTAAGTTACTCCACAAGATACCTTTATGATTCTATTTATGTTATTATTTTTTGTTTGGATCTTTTTTAAAACTCATGTTTCACAAACTATGTTTATATGGGTGGCAAGTATGTCTTTTGAAAATAATTTGATACGTTACAAGTGTTTATAGACTAATGTGTTATTTCCTTATTTGTATATCCCTTACTGAGATTTAGTGCTCATACCATGTTTTTAAATGATTTTCATAGGTCATATGGATGTGTAAGACAAAGAAGGAAGCAAGGTTAAATGTTTGAAGAATTGTAAAATAAATCATGTTTTATGCTTTAATGTTTTATATTTTGAAACAAATGGAAACTGTTTTTATGGTATCCACTATATAACTGTAATGTGATGTATGTATTATGACACAATTATCTAAATATATAAACTTGAAAAGATACTCAATGTAAAAGGAAGTGTTTTTTTTTGAATAAATTCAAGATTATGTATTGTAATAAGGTCAGGTCCTTATAGTTGGTATCAGAGGATGGTTTAGAAAACTTTAGGGGTTAGGATGATGTTAAAAGAATACCATAAATGATTTTTACTCTTTAATTAATTTGAAATATTATAGTATTTGAAGATTACCATGTTACTTATTTTGAGATATGTTTGTTCAGAATGGTTGACCACAAAAGAAACAGGGAAGATGAAGAGAAGAGGCACTAACAGAACGACATCCTTCCGAATCTGTATCCTAGAATGGTAGGGATTGGAACTGAGTAGTTTGTGACAGTAATGGATCAGATAACTCAATAAATAAATGGTGGCGACATCCATGTAATAGAAAAACCAGAGTTACCTCAATAGAACATAACAATAGTGGAACATTTTATGAGACAACACCCTCCTACTTTCAATGGATCTTCTAACCCAGTAGTGGATGAAGGATGGATTAAATCCCTTGAAAATATATTCAATGATAAGGGATATTCAGACAATAAAAAGGTAAGTCTTTCCATTTATCATTTTAAAGGTGAAGCTGATCAGTAGTGGTCAATGGTAAAGAATATCATGGATAGAGTTGATATTTATGCCTTAGAGGGTAATGAATTTAAAAGTCTTTTCCTTGAAAAATATTTTCCTAAGGTGGTGCAACTTAGGATGGAGAAGAAATTCCTTGAATTGAAATAGAAGGAGGAAGATTCAATGTCCATGTATGAAGCGAACTTCACCCAACTGGTGAGGTATGCTCCAAATCTTAGTCTGGATATTGATATCAAAATCAACCGCTTTTACTCAGGACTGAAGCCAAGGTATCAAAGGGTGTTAGCCTCCCGTGAATTCAAAAGAAATGAGAAACTTGTCCAATGTGCTGAGAGGGTAGATATGGAGTTTTCTAATGATCACATGAATTTTGGAAATAAGGAGAAGAAGAGGATCATATGGAAAGCGATGGGTAAGAATAAACAAAAGAAATCTGATGCTAAGAAAATCCAGTTTCCAGTTTGTGAAAAGTGTAGCAAGAAGCACAATGGGGAATGTCTTACCAAAGCTGGGAAGTGTTTTAAATGTGGTAAGTTTGGACATATTGCCTGAGTTATAATGAAAATAATTCTAAGACTAATCCTGATAAGAAAACTGTAAAGTGTTTTAAATGTGGTGAGATGGGTCATTATGAAAATGTCTTCCCAAAGAGAGATCAAAATGATGCAAAGAAGCCAGACTATAAGCAGAAAGGTGTAGTGAGATCTTTTGCGACTACATTAGCAGATGTCGAGCCATCCAATGAAGTTTTATTGGGTACTTTGTTTGTTTAATCAGATTTTTATAAAGTTTTGTTTGACACGGGGTCTACACATTTTTTTTTCTCTAAGAAATTTTCTGAAAAATTGGAAATATCACCTCAACAAATGAGACCAGAACTTGTTGTTAAAACACCAGGGGAAAATATTATAGAATAGAGGAATGATAAGAATATTTATATTATGGTCTGTGGAAATAAATTACATGAAAAACTTGTTTTTTTACCCTTAGTCGAGTTTGATGTTATTCTAGGAATGGATTGGCTTTCTGTTTATCATGCTAAGATTGACTGTAGAGCTAAAGTAGTTTTTTTCAAAAAGAGTTTCAGTTTGTATACAAGAATGAACCCATACAATTGATAACATATCAGGAAGCTGAGAAACTATTGAAAGATGGAAATGAAAGTTATCTTGCTCATATTGTTGAAAACATGGGAACTGTTTAGATTGATGATGTGCCTATGGTAAATTAATACCTTGATGTTTTTCTTGATGAGTTTCCTAGTGTCATACCTAATCGAGAAGTTGAGTTCAAAATTGACTTATTTCTTGATGATAAACCAATTTCAAAACCCCCATATCATATGGCTCAAATAGAACTTCTTTAATTGAAAAATTAGTTGCATTATTTTCTTGATAAAGGCTTTATTCATCCTAGCACTTCACCATGGGGAGATCTTGTTTTTTTCATTAAAAAAGTGATTGTTCCATGAGACTTTGAATTGATTATATAGATTTGAATAACATCACTATTAAAAAAAGTATCCTTTTCCACATATCGATGACTTATTTGATCAACTCTAGGGAGCTCAGTACTTTTCCAAGATTGAATTGAGATCTGGATACCATCAGCTGAAGGTGAAGGAGGATGACATCCCAAAAACAACCTTTTGTACTAGATATGGGCATTATGAATTTTTTGTTATTCCGTTTAGGTTAACTAATGCACCTGTTGTATTCATGAGTCTTATGAATAGAATATTTCATGAGTTCTTGGATGAGTTTTTGGTTGTATTTATTGATGACATTTTGGTATTTTCTAAAAATAAAGAGGAGCATGAAAAACATCCAAGGGTTGTTCTAAAAACCTTAAAAGAAAAGAAACTGTATAGAAAATTCAGAAGGTATGATTTTTGGTTACAATAGATTTTTTTTCTTGGGCACATTGTAAATAAGGATGGAATAACAGTTGATCCAGCCAAAACAAGAGTGGTAAATGAATGACCATGACCCGCAAATGCTACATAGATTTGTAGTTTTATTGGATTAGTAAGTTATTACCAACATTTTGTTAAGAACTTTGCACGGTTTTATAGCCTAATAAATAAGTTGACATAAAAAGGGATAAATTTATTTGCACAGAAGAATGTGATGTTTTTTTTAGGAACTGAAGAATATATTGGTGAATGCTCATGTTTTGTCCTTGCCTTCCCGAAATGGTGAGTTTGTAGTCTACAGTGATTCTTCTTTGAAGGGACTTGGTTGTGTTTTTATGCAGAATGATCAGTCAATTGCTTATGCCTCAAGACAACTAAAATATCATGAGTTAAATTATCCCACACATGATTTGGAATTGTAATCTATGGTTTTTTTCTTTGAATATTTGGTGACATCATTTATATGGAGCCAAATATCAATTATATACTGACCATAAAAGTCTGAAATATATATTCACTCAGAAGGAATTAAATATGAGGCAGAGAAGATGGCTTGAACTAATAGAGGATTATGATTGCATGATCAATTACCATCCCGAAAAAGAAAACAAATTGGAGGATTCCTTGAGTTGAAAACATCATGCATCATTAACAATGTTACATTTAGAAAATGATCCCTTGATTAATGATTTGATGAATTTTGGATTATAATTTGTTGGTGAAAAAAATACCTCTATTTTCTCTCAGGTTTCAGTGCACTCATCATTATCAGAAATAATTAAGCAAGCGCAGAAGGAAGACCATGAGCTACAGAAAAAGATAGAATTTGTTAAAATTGGTAAGTTTCCAAAATTTAACCTTGATAAAGATTGTGTTTTAAGATTTGGAAAAAGGTTGTGTCTGCCTTGTGATTTCTACTTGAAGAAAGAATTGTTGTGTGAAGCTCATAGTTCTCCATTTTTAGTTCATCCTGGAAGTACTAATATGTACAGAGACCTTTGGAAGTATTATTGGTGGGATGGAATGAAAATAGATATTGCTGATTTTACCATGAAGTGTTTGACATGTCAACAGGTTAAAGAAGAGCAGCATTTACCGAAGGGGATGCTTCAGCCTTTTCCAGTGCTAGAGTGAAAATGGGAGAATGTATCCATGGAAATTGTGGTGGGACTACCAAATACTTATCGAGGTAACAATGTGATTTGGGTTATTGTTGACCAGTTGACAAAATCTGCACATTTTCTTTCTATTCGATATAAAATGACTTTGGATTAGCTTTCTCGACTGTACCTCAAATATATTTTCAGGATACATGGAGTTCCTCTTTCCATTGTATCTGACCGGGATCCCAGGTTCACTTCTAACTTTTGGAAGGGACTTCAAAAGTCATTGGGCACAGAATTAAATTTTAGTACAACTTTTCATCCTCAATCAGATGGGCAGTCCAAACAAACAATTCAAACATTGGAGGATATGATTCAATCCTTCTTAATGGACTATCAAGGAAGTTGGGATCATCATCTATCTTTATTTGAGTTTTCTTATAATAATAGTTTTCATTATAGTATATAGATGGATCCTTTTGAGGCATTTTATGGAAACCGGTGTCGGACTCCAGCGTTTTGGGATGAAGTCGGTGAAAGAAAGTTGATGGGGCCATAATTAGTAGAGGAAGTGGATGAGGAAGTAAAGATGATCCAGTATCACATGAGGATAGCTCAGAGCAGGTAGAAAATTTATGTAGATAATTGAAGAAAATACTTCTCTTTCAAGGTAGGTGACCATGTTTTCCTTAAAAGATATCCTTGGAAAAGTGTGATGCGTTTCGGTAAGAAAGGGAAGCTAATTCTATGGTTCATTGGTCCTTTTGAGATACTAGAGAAATTTGGACCAGTTGCATAACAAGTACCTTTTCCTCCGAGTTTGTCTCAGGTGCACAATGTTTTTCATTTTTTGATGTTGATGAAGTATGTGCCATATTCATCACATGTCTTGATCCCAGAAGCAGTTCAGCTGGAAGAGAACCTTTCTAATAAAGAAAAACCAGTTCAGATCCTTGATTGAAGCGAACAGGTATTGCGGAATAAGTTAATCCACCAGGTAAAGGTTTTGTGGAGAAACCACATGGTGGAAGAAGCAACATGGGAGTCTTAAATTCTATGAGAGAAAGGTACCCTCACTTGTTTAATAAGTAAATAAAATTGCGAGGACACAATTTCTAGAAGGTGAAGATAATGTAACACCCCAAAGTTTTCTTAAAATAAATTTAAATGCATGAAACTTTGTTTTAAGTAGATATTTATAACTATCCTTTAAACATAATTTTACTACTTATATGTTTTGAATTTCAAAAAATGATCATTTACAATTGTGTTCAGTAAGATATTTAGAGACTAATGGAACCAACTTGTTTTTTTAGTGAATAGTAACATACCCTTATGAATAGTAATATGAACCTAATGAATAGTAAATTGTACTATTATTTAATTTTCTTAAGGATTGAAGATAACAATATTTTAGTTAATTTTTCAATGTGATATAAAGGCAGTTATAGTTTTAAAATTGTTATTTTTTCAATTAAGTATGATTTTATTTAAAATTTAAATTAATTATATTTAGAAAATTATTTTCAAAAAATGGACTTCATTTTTAAATTCTACATGTCAAAAAATGGTAAGGGTGAATTTTTGGGATTTTTCTGAAATTCTTGAATTTTTGATGAATTGTGAAATACGGTAAAATACTGTATATTCAAAATATCAGTAAAATATACTATTTATGACATCATAAATGATTTAATCCCACTTAGTTCGAACTCACATGCCATTATTACTATTTGGGATCACATTAATTAATATTATTCATTTTCTTGAGAAAAAATGTTATAATAATGATTAAAATAATGAAAAATACCTCGTCTCCTCCACTATAAATACCATCCTCATTCCCCTCTTCCTCCCTCACCTCTCAAGCCTTGCGCCTTACCTAAGTTCTGCCCAATACTCCTCCCAAGGCTCTTCCCCATGTCTTATAGTATCTGGTCTCACCAAAAGGTCAAAACCAAAGTCTTTAAGATGGATCTCAATGAGAAGAGATCAAGAGGTAAACATCCTCTTTTATTTTCTTTCTTTCCCTTCATTTTATGTTATTCTTTTTCATTCCCTTTGGATTATGTTGTGATATTACATTCCATATCCCCCTTACATCCTATATTATGTAAGAGTGATTATATACCCCCTTTCTCTTGTCAAACTATATTATGAAATTTTAAGTGGCGTCGTTAGGCTGTCGAATTTTCGTGAGAGATTTCCCAATCTTTCTTTTATTTTGAGTTCTTTTCTTCTTCTTTCCTCACCTCCTATTATCCAAGAGGCATGAAATCTCTAGAATCCTGTATATTCTGGATTCTCTCATGTTCATGTAAAATTCATCATCAATCTTCTTCTCCTCCCCCACTTATTCAATGAATTTAAAACATTGTCTGTGATGTGTCAAATTACCGACATTGTGGACGATATGATTTCAATTTTCATTAATTCATTCAAGTCTAGTCATGAAACCATTTTTATGGATGAAACAGGTTATAATATATTTATTATTTCTCATCCATGGTTCTGTAATTATTTTGTACACATGGTTTTAAATTATAAAACAAAATGAGGTTGTTATTATCGAAGAACCACTAAAATGATCTAAATGAACATCATTAATGTTTTAACTTATGAATCATCCTAATGTAAGAATTAAAAATGATAAATGTTCTAATTTATAGATTTTGGAAATATTTAAATTCCAATCCATTCTAATTCTATAGTTTCACTCCCAATCAACAAGAACATCCATCATGAACCGATCATGGAAAACATGTAAAGAACACACCCAAAACAATGCAAGGAACAAAATCCTAACAATTAAAGGGTGAAATGATGTAATGAAATGATCATATAAGGTATTATAAATATGGATATGATTCTGTAAGATATTAATAACACTCTTTTAATCATTATACAAGAGTTTTAAATGAGTTAAAAGTAAGAAAAACCCGAGGTAAGGGAATTATTAACCCAATTTCTATTATTTGGGTTCAATTTCTACTTTATTATTTATGTGGTATTAAAATTATTATGTGTGATGGGTTATATTTATATCATTTTTTATTATGTATATTTACAGTTTATATACATATTAAATCCACTCTAATAAGTCTCGCTTCAATTATATGATTTATGAAAGGGGTTTTTCCTTTAAAATCCTCTTTTAAAATTTTGTTTTACAAAATTCAAAAGCAATGTTTTTATGGAATTATTAATCTTGTAAGATTGTGTTATGGTTATTGGGAATTGTTTATGATTAAGGTTGGGACCTATATTTACCTCTAATTCATTGGGTATGTGTAAGTTGGAAGTCGTCTGTATGGTTACTCCAAGTGTAACTACGATGGTTACACAAATTGTAAGGTAGTCGTGAGGGTTACAAATTATAAGGTAGCTGAGAGGGTTACAAGATTATTTAAGTAATTCCCCAAGAAACCTTTATGATTCTATTTATGTTCTTATGTTTTGTATGGATCTTTTTTAAATCTCATGTTTTACAAAGTATGTTTATATGGGTGACAAGTATGTATTTTGAAAATGATTCCATATGTTACAAGTGTTCACGTACCAATGTGTTCTTTCCTTCTTTTTATATCCCTTGCTGAGCTTTTGTGCTCATCCCAAGTTTTTAAATGATTTTCACAGGTCATAATGATGTATAATAAAAAGAATTAATCCAAGTTAAATGTTTGATAATTGTCAAAAAAATCATGTTTTAAGCTTTAATGTTTTATATTTTGAAAAAAATGGAAACTGTTTTTTTTATCCACTCTATAACAATGTGTAATGTTATGTATGTATTATGTCACAATTATCTAAAGCTCTAAACTTGAAAAGATCATCAATGTAAAAGTAAGTGATTTATTGAATAAAACCAAGATTATGTAATGTTATAAGGCCAGGTCCTTAATTTATTGTGCCCCCAATTTTTTTTAATATTTCAAAATTTTCTTCTTCAATTTGTACTTTTTCTCATCTTCAATAGAATCACAAGAAGTGGCAACATTTGATTCTGACTTTGAAATTTTTGAAACTTCATATTTTTAAAATTTTTTTTATACATTCATGGTTTCCTCAACTTTATTAACATTATGAACATATTCATTATTCTTATCATCCTTTGAAGATAACCTTTGTTGATCTTTCTTAGGTTCACACTTCTCAAAATTTTCAGCAGCTTTTGTAACTGAGTTTTGGAAATTCATAACTCTTTGCTCAGTTTTAACTCTCAGTTGAAAAAGTTATAAATATTCCTCCTTCACTTTTATCTTCACTTCAAGATGAATATTTAGGTTCCTCTATTTTTCAATATATTTCTTCAAATGATCAATTTCTTCATGAAACTTGTATTTTTATTCAAGAAAAGGTTCTTGATTATCTGTTGTTGAACTTTCCTTTTTCAATTTATTGATATTTCCTTCAAGTCTTATAGTATTTCTAAGACATTATTTTAGTTATCATTTCAGAGAAAATTCCAACTGAGTGTCTTCTTATTCAAAGCTACCACTTTCATCGTCGGCGAACTTTTCATCATTAAATTTTGAAATATAAGTATTTTAAATAGCATTATCACTTGAGTTTTCAGTTTCAACTTCACTGTTATCAACTTCATAATCTTTAGGAAAAAAGCTTCTCCTTTTGGATTTAGATAACTTTTTATCCTTTTCCTTGAAATATGATTTATATTTGTCAACATTTTTCTTATAGGATCTTCTTGACTTTTTTTAATCTTCATCACTTTATTCATATTGCTTTCTTCAAGGAAAATTTACAGCAAAATGGCCAATTGCTCCAAAAATAAAGCATTTATGTGGAAACCTCAATTTGTACTTTCCTTTTTCTATTTTCACATATTTATAAAATGAGGACATAAATTCATCAAAATTGTTACTAGATTCATCTTCATTGTTAGATTCACTAGATTCTCTTTCTTTGAGAACTTTTGTATATTTTTCTTGCATAACATCTTTGAAAGAAATTTCTCAATCAACTTTTTTTCTTCTAATAACTATCTCTCTTATCATTTGATATGTGATGAAAGTACTATGTAAGTCATCCAGATATAGAGTTTCACGATCTCTATCTTCTAATGATGAAATTTTGGCATCAAAATTATTAGGAAGGATTCATAAGATCTTTTCCACAACAGTTGAATCATCTAGATTCTCACGAAAACATATTATAGTGATTAAAATATCATTCACCTTTGTAAAGAAGTCACCAAAAGATTAATAATCACCCATTTTAAGATATTCATACTTCAACCTCAAAATTTTTAATTTTTCTTTCTTATCTTTCTTATTGCCTTCATAGATGTTTTTCAAATTTTACCATATACCTTTATCCATTCCAACTACTTTAACTTTAAGAAACTCACTTTCAGGGAGTGATAAAAATATAGAATTTCTGGCTCACCCGTCATTCTCCAAATTTTTCTTATCAACATCTATTAGAGGAACATTATTCATACGAGAAGGAAAACCATTGGTCACAACTTCAATAACTTCATAACCAAGATATATAAGACATGGTAACATTCTATATTTCCAAATATGATAGTTCTTTTTATAAAAGACCAGAATCTCCATAATTTTCATAGAATTATAAACATCCATAGAAACTTCTATTTTCTTCTAACTTTTAAAAAAAAAATGAAAAGAGGCTCCTCTGGTACCAATTGAAAAGCACAAACATGACCTATGTGATCACTGAGAGGGGTGAATCAATTATCTATTTTTCTTTTATGTTTTCTTTCTTATGAAACATTATTTTTCTCCAATTAAAGAGTTATAGCTTTTTTGTAAAAAAAAACTCACAAGTACAACCACACGAACACAAGAATTTATAAGGTTCACTGCTCAACAAGGGTAGATTTTGATTGAACTTCCATTTAGATAATCATGATAAATTCACATCATAGGAGGATTGTGCCTTTCCCTAAACATGGATTTTAGTTAATCTAGAAATATTTGAAGAAGAGAATTGATATCTAGATTAAAAAAACATCATTTAAGTGTCGAAGATTTTAAAATAAATTATATATCCCTAATAAAAATTATTTATATAAACGAAAAGTTGAAGGATAAAATAGAAGAATACACCTCCTCGGGCCAAGGGGGGGCTGCCTTCCAACCCACAGAATAACCAAATGACCCTCCCTCTGATCCAGACCCCTATCTATACTCCCAAACTAACAAACCATTTAAAATAAAATTAAAACATTGATCATGGCAGTCAAGAGATTCTCCCCTTACAAATGCATCTCCTTTGGTAAGTGTTGTGTATGAGAGGCCTACCTTGCGGATTGTCCTGGGGTTCTCTCATGCCCAGGAGTTCTCCCTCCTAGGAGTTACTAGATGAATCCTTCAAATTCCTATAAATCCCCCACAATTGAAACTTATCTCAATTGATCTAGGCTTTTATTTAATGTTAGTTTCTCAACAATATCTCTTTGTGAACCAGTGCACCAATTTCACTCAAATTGTAAATCTATCAAAAAATTAAATACAAAATAAACAACATGAATGTAAACTTCCTATTTTCTAAAAATCAAATACATACAATTTTCAGAAATATTTGAAAGATAATATAGACAAAACCCCACTCATTTTTTAAAGGTTTATATTTTAAAATACTATCCCCGGTATTTATACTCCTGAATCACAACTACTTAATAATTACAACACAACCCTGACAGTTAGAGGTTACTCCCTGACAGTACCTCACGAAATCCCCTCCATCGGTATGTATAGACTAAAAAGAAGTCAGAGTCAACATCCTTGCAAATGTCCAAGGGACTCCCCCTCCCCCACATTTCTACCATTTCCTCCTCGAAAATCCTCCTTGTCCTCAAGGTGGAAATTAGGGAATTGAGATTTTCTCACTTTCACATCCTCCAAAGTTGCTTCTCACCACTTAATCAGAAACATGAGATTTTCTCCCTAGACCTTTTCTGTCAAAACCGACACTGGATGGTCCCCATCTTCAGTAAAATTAGTTGGAAAAAATTCTTTTACAGGTTGTTACCAAACTATTGTCTTCATCTAGGAGACATAAAATACAATATGTATCCTAGTATTGTCAGGGAGATCGATCCTGTAAGCAGAAAATTCATGATTATCTAAAACTAAAAATGTAAAATAATATCTAGAAGCCATTTTTAATGAATCTTGGATAGATTCCCCAACTTTAATGATCTCAACTTGAATTAAACTAAGTCAGCTTCTTTGTAAGTCACCTAACAAAGTGGTTCTCACTTATGGAAAATAGATTGAAGAGGATTTTGATGGTGTCATGATGTGTTTGGGATGGATTTTTTTAGTTTAGTTTTATGATTTTTTATAAATTGTTTTTTATGTATAAAGGTTGTTTTGAGTATGAAAAAGGAAATTTATTGATTTTTTTATTTAAAATCTTGGTTTTGATGGGTTGTTTGAAAAAGGATAATTCTTAGTTTCTTATGAAACATTTAATGATATGAGTAATTTTATTATGGTGTTTAGAAAATATTTTAAAATGGGAGTTATAATTACTATAAATATTTTAAAATGAATTTATAAAAGAACTTGATTTTTAAGTTTGTAAGTAGAGATGAAATATGGTTTCAATGTTTTAGTAAAATTGTAAAATGGTTTTATAAATAGAATGGGTATGTTATGAATACTTTTTTAGTTTAAAAAAAGAAGGGTTATCTATTTATTTAAATAATTACTTGGTAAGAGAAGCTTCTAAAATCCTTTTCACTGGGAGTTGATGATTTTAAAAGAAACTTTTTATGATGTGTGAGGGAAGTGTTTTGTTTTGGGTGTTATGTTCTTAGTTTTCCCCTTAGTTGTAATTGATCACAAATTTAAATGGATATACATGGATTGGATGATTTTTTGTTTTGTTTTATTTTGGTATGCCCCCTAGAATCCTCAAGGAAGAAAGTATAAGGTTTGTCTTTGAGTTGATATGTAAGGCAGGACCTCTTAATTCTTGGGGTGGTTTCTTTCGATTTTGGGATCCACCCAAACTCTGAATAGAGTGGTGAGATTGGGATGTTCTCAACCTTTAATCATATTGATGAATTCTTGAATCCACCTTAGTAGTTAGTAGTTCTTATCTCAAGTTACTCAGCTATGATTCTTTAAAGTTGATTCTTTGATAAAGGATCCTTTATGTAATTAAGTATTTTTCATAATAATTTTTTATAGACTATCATAAGGAGTTTTGTAAGTGGGGTTATTGAATGAAGTATCGAGTTCACTATTATTTGGTGGATCTACTTTATTAGATTAAAATATCATTAAGGATTGTGGTGAAAGTTGAGTGGATATTTCCTTTGAGTGGTTTGGAGTATTATTAAGGATGTTGGTTGTTCTTGGATGTGGTTGTGATTGGTTAATGGAATTATTTTTCTTAGAGGTTTTTCATTTTAGTTTGATCTTGGGATACCTCTGGGTATATACTTGGAAATCTAGGACTGGTGTTACTTCTTAGAAAGCATTTGAGGGTGCTGGTTTAGTTTCAATGGGTTTTCCATGGTACAATGACCCATAATTTAGGACTTAGTTTTTCCTTTTAGAGTGATGGCACAGGGGTAGATTCCAATGTTTTTTCTAGCTATATCCAAGGGTTATTGGTGGCTTGATTGTTTTTGTTGGAAATGGTAGTATGTTGTCAGTGGTTTTGGGATGGATTCCTTGATGGTGTGATGATGGGTTTAATTTGTGGATCTCAGTTTCATATTAGGTGATGTTTCTCGATGATAGTGATTTCTTATTATAGATTTTTTTGGTCATTCCACCATTTTATAATAATTATAAATGGCGGGGAGGACTCAATAGGTCTCTTTCCTCTGAGGTTTTTAAGTTTAATGGTTTGGTTGTAGTTGGAGATGTTGATTTTTTTAGGAATTGGGATTTGTTATTTGAGGTTTTTATTGTTTGGTTTTAGGATGATGGATCATGTTTGATGGATTACTTCTAGTTCGATCCATCTAGGTTCTTCTCTATACCTCCCCGCTCTTAGATTGGGGTGTGGAGGTCCTTGTCTTTCATCACCTTATATTTTCTACCGATGAATTTTTGGGGATAGAAAGCATTATAGTGGCAATAATTGAGACACCCACCATGGTAATAGGGAGTTTATATTATTTTGTGTTATTAAGGTTTGTTTTATGTTTTGGTAAATTTAAATAATTGAATTTGAAAATAATGATGGTTTTTAGAGGCCGTACGGTTAGGGGAAACCATGTGGTGTTCGTGCATTATTGTTGAATACCATGATATTTTAGTTTACATGGTATCTGTATGGTTTGTAAAACTCTATGGTGCTTCTCAAAAAACTGTGCACTTCAATTTTTCCCTTGGGAGGACCCACACAATTGGTGAATGATTTGGAAAACTATGCGGCTAGCCCAAAATCACTTAAAAATTATTTTAACTAATTTAACTCTTTGAATTTAACTCACCCTCACCCCTTACTTCCACTCATATGTTTAGTTTCCCCATTTAAATCTCTTGCGAGAGTTCCTTCTCAATCTCCATGGATTTTTTTCACTTCTCCTTTGAGTTTCAAGTGATTTCCATGATATTTCACCTCTCTTTATCTCATCGTGTCCCCTCCTCACTTCATTTTTTCCTTTCTAGAGGTAATGTTTTCATCCACTCATCTAATTTTGGTTCGGCGTATTAATGCTGAATGAAATTGTCAAATTCACTTCTTATCCATAAATTATTATAATAAACATACACTTGATCCAATTAACATCCACTAAATAAGTCAAAAAAATAAAAAATTTCTAATGCTTCACCTAAAGAACTTTCAATTCTTCTTGTTATTCCTTGTGTTTAATTTTGTCATTGAGTTATTCTCGCTGCAAGGAATAATACAGTTTAGACAAGATTAAACAAAAATCCACTTCCATAGTTGACACAAGAAGATTTAAAGATTTCATGAATTAATAGTGGGTATCATATAGTCATCACAATAAGCATAAAAATAACTTGATGAAAATGATACTATTTTTTTGGGTGGAATTGTGAAAATGAAAAATAAGATGGAAACTTCTTTGAATATAAAACAACTATTATTAAATATAATGATACAAAACACTTGTATACAGATTCATAAGTGCACAAATTCTATGATGCTGTAAACATATAAGAGCATTATCCTAATGAGATGAGATCTATTTAACTAGGAATCATAGTAAAAACAGTTCCACTTAAAAAAATTAAAAAAAACAAACCATGACAACATAATATGAAAAACATCATGAGCATTGAAAAATTTGTCACACTAGTTCATGAGTCCAACAGATCGTGAGATCCTTTAGAATCAAGTGAAAAAATTTCTTAACAAAGGCTATATGTAAGAAAGCACGATCCCTTACACTGTTCCAGCTCTATTGGCTCCCAAAAAGATATTGCTGGAGTTGGGGCCCTAAAATAAACTTTTATGTACTTTATGATTACATTTAATTATTGATTTTTTTAGACCTGGTTAATTGTATTTCCAAGTTAAGTGTTTTTACGAGTCACTCATCGTATTCTTCTAACTTGTAATTATTCTCCTCTATCTATAAAAGAATGTCTCCACCTCTCCTTGAGGTAGTGAATTCGTATCATTATACATGGTATCAAAGGGATATATCTGGTAATATTTTTTTCTTCCCTGTTTGTTGCACCCTACCCTCGTATTCCATGTGTCGTAGCACCCGCAGGTACTGCCCATCCACCTAGCCTCATGCCCCACCTCGCTGAATCGGGAGCTTGGTATAGGTCATCTTCGAGATGGGGTATGCATGTTTGATAGTTCAAAATCCCTTGCTTGCTTGACAATATTTGCTCATCCTCTAGATCTACATTTTCTCTTGGGACATCAACCTACCTCCACCCTTCATCAGCTTTATCCTCATTTCAGTCCGCATATTTCTTTTCATTTTGAGTCATGTATGTTTGCAAAACATTATTTCATATCTTATATTCCTTGTTTGGTAATGTGGGCATCAAAACCTTTGATTTAAACCATTAAGATGTATGGGGTCCCTATTCCAGTTAGGGTACTAAAATTATGTATCATTTATTGATGAATACTTTCACATGATATAGATTTATCTTCTTCATGGTAGTTCTGAGGTGTTTACTACTTTCCAGACCTTTTATAATGAAATTCACACTCAGTTCTCGACACTAGTTAAATGTCTACACTCAGACAATGGATGAGAATACTTATCCACTTCTCTTCAGTAGTTTCTCAAGGACCACAACATCTTTCATCAAACATCCTACCCTGATACACCTTAGTGGAATGGAGTTTCCAAGTGTAAACATCATCATATTATAAAGACTGCTCGTGCCCAATTATTTCACATGCAGGTGCCTCTTTATTTTTGGGGATGCTATCCTTACTGCTACCTACCTTATAAATCATCTCCCTTCTTCTATCCTTCAGGATGAGACTCATTTTCAGTGTTTTTTTGCCACTCCTCCCTCACTCGCTTTTATTTCATGTGTTTGGGTGTCTTTTTTGTGTATGTGACACTCGTCTCAACCTCTCAAAATTATCTCCAAAATCCCCCTTTTTCATATTCCAGACTTACAACATTATATCATCTTTTTTGATGTCTCTTTTATTGAGAACTCTCCTTTCCCTCCACCATATTCCCACCCAAACACCACTATGTATGGCTATCTTTCTCTCACCATCCACCCAATAATGCCTTAGGTGTCCCACTCTACTGATCACCGTTTTGGATCTATATACTCTCATCAATGATCGAATGTGTCCCTCATCCAAACTGAGGACACCATCTCCCCATATTTTTCTGTCAATCCTGCACTAGGAATAGAAGACTTGGGTGCAAAATTATCTAGAAAATATTAGAGTTTTACACACACAAAAACCCTATCTCGAATGATCTTATAATACAACATGACACTACAATAACGAATGTTGTAATAGTTCCACCAACCCAATAGTAATTCCATTTTACTACAATAACTTGTGGTTAGAAGTATATGGAGATATAGTGTCTTATTGGAGTCACTAATCACATGTTTCTAAAATACCTTGTCGATGTCTACACTACAAAAGTGTCCTATTAGTGTCATTGGTTGGTAGTTGCAACAATTGGGGTTTGTTGTATAGTATAGGCTGAAAGAAGTTGGCCCAACTTCATTCAAAATTATCAGGATAAATGATTCTAACAATCTCCCACTTGGAGTCTAATATTTCATGTTAAACTACTTTGATGTTACTGAATTAGACAACTTACTTAATATAAGATTATCCCCTTCTTCACTCTCTAATGAGAACTTCCCATAAAATATTCAATTACAAGTTGAAGATTCATTAAATACCATTTGTTTTTCCTTCCATACTCTCATGGTGTTCTCTCATATTTTTCCTCTCATTCTCCATTCATCAATGGAGACCAATAGAAGCATAACAGTGCCTCAACTTCCCTATCACCATTAGCTTTATCAACATATTTTTCGGATTGTTGGTTCTAAAAATTTTTTGCAATTTCAATAACTCATCCTATATTAATCCTCAGATAAAATGGTACTTCAATTAAATATTCTTTGTTCGGGAATGAAATATTGGGTTCTTTGAAATATGTGTAGAAATTTGACTATCACAGTGCAATACAATTTACTCTCGATTTCTATCCATATCCTTCAAGAATTTCTTCATCAAAACCATCCATTTCCCAACTTATATTACATTAATTTATTTTTCCTCTATTATGGATAAATTCACTACCTTCTGTAACTAATATTTCCAAATCACAATAATTCATCCATAGATAAACACATAACATATGGTACTCCTCCTACTATCAACAACACTTCCGATATCAGCATCCACAAACCCCTACAATGACTATCCTTTCCAAAATCACAGAGATACTTCCTTGCGTTAATTTTAATATCCTAATATCCACTTCAAAATTTATCAAAGTTGGTTTCCTAAGTTATCTATATACCTATTCATAACTCCCACTAAATGTGCAATATCAGGTTGAGCATAGACCATGACATATATCAAGTTTCCAACAACTGATGCATATGGAACCTTTACCATGTATTCAAACCTATTATGATATCTTTGGTTCTTGCTCCTATGATAATTTTAAATTTATTTCTAGGGGAATAGAAAATATATTTGCATCCAGTATATTTAATCCTCTCAAAATCTTTCCATTGTAGTCTGTTTGTGATAACATAAAAGTTCTAGTTTCACAATTTCTCTAGATCTTTATCCCCAAAATTTTGTTATCTTCTCCAAGATCATTCATCTTGAACACCTCAACCAGCTACACTTTTAGCTCATCAATCCTCTACATACATGACCCTACAATGAGAATTCCATATACATACAAATTTATAATAATATATTCATCATAAAAAGACATGAAATATGAGCATTGAACCATGCCACACCATTTTTATGAATTGTTTCTCATGAATGCATAAAACTTCTTGTACCACTACATGGGTTCCAACTTTAACCCATATAATCTATTTTAGATTTTTTACAAGAGGTATTCATTTTATAACTCAACATATCCTTATAGATAATATATATAAATTTCCTCATAGATACCCATGAAGAAAAGTAGTCTTTATATCAAACTGCTAAATATGTGAATCCTCCAATGCAACAATACTAAGAACCACCCAGATGGTGGTAAGCTTCACTACATGTGAGATATTTTTAGTGAAGTCCACACCTTCCATCTATTGAAATCCTTTCACTATTATCCTTTCCTTGTACCTCCTCTTACAATCATGTTCTTCCTTGACATGGTACACCTATTTTTTCTGTAATGATTTATTTCCTTGTGGAAAATGTGTAAGCTCCCAATTATTGTTGTCATGTAATAAAAAATATCATCCTTTATATCCAAATCTCACTTGACCGACTCCTTCACCTATATTTACTTTTCTGTTATGTTAATCTCTTTTATGGTGGAATTACTATTTGAGTGGTGTCTTGTATGGTTAATTTTTTTTGGGAATTTCCCCAGTTAAGGTAGGTCTTGAATTGTAGTGGGATTCTTGCATCAAGTGTGGTGAGTGTATTGTAGATGTTTTCCCTTGGGTGTAGTAAACCATATGAATTAAAAGGTGATTCTTTGAGTGGTCTAAAACTCCTTCAGTTTAGGGAATAGTTTCTTTAGATAGAATCTAGGATACCTTTCATGTCACTGTGGAGTTATTTTATGTTATTTTTTATTATTGAGTTCTATTTTAAGGTCTGGTAATTTTCAAGCTTTTAATTTCATAATTTTAAAGGTTTTTAGTGGTTGATAGTGCTACAGACTATGAAATTACAATTTTCACAGTATCCGCATGGTTTTTTAAACTATTTAGTTCTTCCCAAGGAATAATTCACATCATTTTTTGGGGGGACCCACAAAGTTTGTGCATGGTTTCGCAAACCATGTGACCAAATCATGAGACCTATCTATAATCAATTAAAAAGTAATTTCACCTAATTTCTCTCTTCGAATTTAACTCACACTCACCCCTCTCTTCGAATCATACATTTTGACACCCCATTTAAATCTCTTATGAGTGTTCCTTCCCCCCTCTATGAATTCTTGTCTCTTTTACTTAAAGTTTTAGGTGATTTCCAAGGTATTCCTCCTGAATTTCTCTCCTCTTTTCCCCACCTATCTTCCTTTAACCTTTCCCCCTTGGTTTTCCTCATCCCTAGAACCCTATATTATTTTGAAAGTGAGATTGAGGGTTTGGGTTGGTTTTAACCAAGGTATTTACTTGTCTAATACCTGTAGAGGGTGATTATTGACTTTATTGAGTGTTCTCCATGTAGGGTGATGTGTTTTGAAACCATTTCAGATTCTTGAGGTGGGTATTTCTTTTCTCTTTATTATGAAATTCATAGGATTATTTTGCTTTGAAAAATCATTTTTAATTAAAGCATGCCTATGTATACTATTTATTATGGATTTGAAAAACAAATGTGTGAATTCCATGATTGGTATAAAGGTTTTTCAATGGATTTTAATTGAATTCCTTTGAATTTAATATTTAATCCTTTCAAGTGTTTGATCAAATGCCTGTGAATCTTTTTAATTGTGTATTTCCAAGGTATTCCTCCTCAATTTCTCTCTTATTTTTCCCACCTCTCTTCCTTTAACCTTTCCCCCTAGGTTTTCTTCATCCCTTGAACCCTACATCATTTTGAAATTGAGATTGAGGGTTTGGGTTGGTTGTAACCTATGGATTTCCTTTTCTAAGACTTGTAGAGGGTGATTATTGACTTGATTGAGTGTTATATATGTAAGGTGATGTGTTTTGACACCATTCCAGATTCCAGAGGTGGGTGTTTCTTTTCTCTTTATTATGAAATTCATTAGATTATTTTTCTTTGAAAAATCATTTTTCATTAAAGTGTGCCCATGTATACTATTTAGAATGGATTTGGAAAAACAATTGAGTGAATTACATGCTTGGTATAAAGGTTTTTATATGTATTTTAATTGAATTCCTTTGAATTTAACATTTAATCATTTCAAGTTTTTGATCAAATGCCTATGAAGCTTTTTAATTGGGTATTTATAAAAAATGAAAGGGTTATTCTATATTTTGGGTTTTAAAGGATGAAACCAATTTTTAAAAAAATGTTTGAAATATAAAAGGGTGTTTTTCTAAATGATTTCAAAGTATTTAAATTGTTGAATTTCAAATTAAAGGAAAATGACTGAACACCTCGAATTAGCTTTTTTAAGGCCAGTTTGGAATTTTAAAGTGGGTTCATAACTCATGAGACGCTTATTGATTTCCCCTTGTATTTTTGGTTCCCATTATAGATTTTTTATCATTTTTTTGATGGATGTGTGATTTAAAAGGTATTGTTTTATGTGAGGGTGATGAAGGTGAGGCATGGGATATTTATTGTGTTCATCTATGTGTTTATTTTGATTGTTTTTCCACCTCTTTGCTTGATTGTTTGGTCATGGTAATACAAGGTGGCTAACTAGAGTCTTGGATGAGTAGAGTCTTGGATGAGTGAATACTTTGGTTCTGATTGAATCTCACTAGAGTGGAATTGGATAGCTAAGTGCTCCTGGATGGTCCTCATGGTATCTTATCACTCCTAGGATGGAATAAGGCCTATGCAGTTTGACGAGACTATTGATATGAAAAGGTTCCTTGAGGTCAACCAATGTTTCTTTTCACCAGTTTAGGACTGCATTACTTAAGTTCCTAAATTAGTATCCCATGATGTTTGTTCCTTGAGAAGTGGTTCTAGGTAGGGTATTTTCTTTTCCCTGCATGTCATATCCCCATGTGTTGGTTTCTAATGTCACCTCTTGTGTGATTATTTATTTTCTCACTTCTCGACCTTGTGGTGCCTCGTTGATTGGGATATTTCATCTATGGGTGTGTGTGTTTTAAAATGGTTTTAAATATTGGTTTTAAATGATGTTTTGATTAAAAATAAATTTTTGTTTATTATGACACCATCATGAAACCTGGTTGATTAGATATATCAAAATAAAAGGATTATACTACACTGTAATCATTTATATGATGTTGTATGTCATTGCGACATTAACATCTTTTTCTACCACTGGATCCAACAACGTAACAATAGTATGATGAGAGTGATCTACTGATTCATCAATGAAAAAAGAGTTACAAGACAATGTAATTATCAAACTATCTATAAATTAATTATAAATTATATGCGATGATCTTTCTTTCTTGGTTTCAGCATTCTTGAAGTCTATTAATTTTTTATTTAATTCTATTGGTCATGATGTTCTTTGTGATATACATCTCGAATTATTCGTCGATTATGATAAAAAGATAAGTTGGTTATGAAATATAGGCATTTTCTCTATGCCCGGAACCTTTATAAGGTTCATGGTGGATGTATGTTGATAGTCGTACCATCAACAAGATCATCATCATGTTCAGATTCTTAATCCCATGATTGGATGATGTGTTTGATGATATGTTTGATATTCATCAAGGGTAAACGTTGATTTCAAACCTAGACCTTCAGAGTGGTTATCACCAGTTTTGAATCTGGTTTGGTGTTGAATGGAAGACTGCCTTTAAGACCAAGGAGGCGTTGTACGAGTGGTTAGTGATGCCTTTCGAGCTATCGAACGCCCCTAGCGCCTTTATGAGGTTTATGAATCGGGTTCTAAAACCCTTCAAGAATATGTTCTTCGTGGATTACTTCAATGATATTCTTGTATATTTTAAGTCAAATACTCTTCAACTTGAACATCTAAGGGAAGTACTATGAGTTTTTTAGGACAACATGCTTTATGTTATAACCTTAAGAAGTGCAGTTTCATTCTCCCTAAATTGATCTTCCTTGGATATGTTGTGTCATATGGGGGGATTCAAGTCGATGAAGATATAGTGATCCATCCATGAGTGGCCTCAATCCAAGAATATTAGGGAATTGTACATCTTCAAAAACCTTGATACCATTTACTAGAGATTTATTCAATATTTTAGCTCCATTATGGCAGTGATCACAATCTACTTGAAAAAAAAGAAAATTCTCATTGGGGAAACAAAACTAAGGAATTTTTTTTCTATAATCAAGGAGAAACTTTCCACCACTCTGGTCTTGGCACCGAAAGACTTTAGAAATTTGTTCGAATTGGAAATATATGTGTCCATTGTTGGAATTGGCACCGTTCATTCTGAATCCGGTCATCCAATTGCTTTTATGAGTGGGAAACTTAGAGATTCATGTCACAGGATGGTGGTGTATGCGATTGAGCTATACATCATTGTATGGGCTATGAAGCATTGATAACAATACATTTTTCAACGAGAGTTTATCCTCCATAACAACCACAAAGCCCTCAATTTTATACATTCCCCAAAGAACCATAGAAGTATGCACGCTCGGTGGGTCTCCCTTCTATAGTAATTCACTTTTGTGATTATTCATAAGAATGGTTGGAAGAATCAAGTGGAAAACGCATAAATAAGGTGTTCTTATACACTCATAACCATAAATGTTCTGGGATTTTTAAGCTTAAAAGATCAATATCTGAAAGACGTTGATTTCACTGAAGAATGGTAATATTACTAACAAGGGCCTACTGTCGGGGATACCTTGTACATGATGGTGCCATGACTCAGTATTTTTAGTGGACGTCCAATTCTCAAAGATGTTGCACTTCATTCCTTGAAAAAAGACAATTAATGCTTCTTATATATGGCTACGATGTTCTTTTAGTAAGTGGTGTGACTCCATGAAATTAAAAAACCATCACATCTGGCTAAGATACCCATTTACTTAGCCATTTCTAGCAAACTATGTAGAGAATGTTTTAAACTGACTTGAATTTTAGCATCTCCTTCCACCTCCTGACAGAAAATAAAGAGAGGTAGTCAATCGTACTCTCAACACACTTATTTTATACTTCTGTGGGGATCGTCTTAAGCAACAAGATCTCATTATTTCCCCAACTAATTTTTCATTCAATAATGTGATGAATGGAAGCACGATGAAAACTCCTTTGGAAGTGATGTACCATCGATCGTCAAATCACACACTTGGTCTAATATTATCACCGAAACTTCTTGGGTACAGTGTGGTTGCTGAACACATGGCTTCTCAAATTGATAATATTCAAGATGAAGTATTTTGTAACATTAAAGACTCAAATTCACGGTACAAAGTGGTGGGTGACAGGAAGAAGAGGGGGTCTGTTTTCGAAGAGGGGGATCTTGACATGGTTCACATCCGAAAGAAAGAGTTCCCAACCAACACCTACAATAAGTTAAAACCGAATAACGTCGTCTATTACAAAGTCCAGCAACATCTCAACGATAATGATTATGTGTTGGAATGTCTGGGGGGATGGGAGATCACTCTGACATTCAATGTGGTGAACTTGAAGTCGTTCACTCCAAAATATCCACTTTATCCAATGTCAAAATCAAGTGTGAGTCCTTTACAAGAGGGGGAGACTGATGCAGAAACTTCCATGGTTGCACCTGGTTTGGCCACCACCACTCATGGGCCATTTTAATTCTTTTATTTGTTAATTATTTCTTTTCTCCTAGCCTAGGATTTTTATGAGAAAATTTTTCTTTTTTTATGTTTTAGGATTTTAGACTATAAATAGGTTTTTTTCATCATTTGTTTTAGCTTTTTCCATATTGATAAAATTTCTCTCAGATCATTCTCATTGTTTTGGGTCTTCTACCTATACTCCTCCTGAGTTCCTCACATAAGGACTCATTTATCCCTATTGTGCTACATTACATAACTAATTAGCCATTCACAATCATTGTGAAGTATATGCTTAAAAAGTTATCACACTTTACATGAATATACAATTCACAATTGATAGAATAAATTGACCATTTTCATTTCCAATGTTTTGATTCACTTAATTAAAAAGCTACAATCTTAGTGTTCTTTTATGCCAACACTTTTCCTTGGTATGATGGTTTTACCTGACACATAAATTCCAAGTAATGAAAAAATCATTAATTTTATGTTTTGGTAGTACAAGAAATTATTATCCAAAAGAATATATTTGTCACCAACCATGATAAGGAAATAAAGATAATTATAATCAGTGATGACATATCATAAATCTACAACATTTCAAACAAGGAAATTAATGGATAAATTTTTTTAAGAATAATAGAGATAAGAATAAATATTCCCAACATTTTGGCCAATATTTGGTGGATGATTGGATCCTTAAAATAAATGTAAGTGTTAATTGAAAATAGTAGAGGATGAATATTGAAAGAAAACTTGCTGGTAGTTCTTAAAACATAAATCCATGTAAATAATGAATAACTGAAGCATGAAAAAATTAAAAATGTGAAGTAGTCATTGGATACCTTTTCTTTATACTATCAGATGAAGCCTTTGAACTTTCTCCTACAACATCATAAGGGTTTTAAACCTCAACTACCATAATTCTGGTGACCTGGTCATAGGTAAATAATATGTTAATGCAGAGAAATGTAAAAGCCAATTTATAAAAGTTCATGAAAATTTCTAATTATAATCATTCTTGTGATTTAAATTATATTTAGATAGTCATGATACATACACATTATATAAGGATTGTGACTTGACCTAGACAAGGATTTCATTTAATCTGGAAATAGTTGAAGCGGAGACCTGATATCTATATTAAAAAAACATCATTTTAAGTGTTGAATCTTTTAAAAGAAATTATTTATCCCTGATAGTTATTCATTCTAAAAATAAAAATTTGAATGATAAAATAGAAGAATACACCTACTCATGAGAGGGGGGTACTGCCTTCCAACCCACAGAATAACCAAATGCCCCTTCCTCTGAGAGAGACCCCTATCTATACTCCCAGACTAAAAACCATTTAAAATAAAATTACAACACTGCTCAATGCAGTTAAGAGATACTCCCCTTAAAAATTCCTCTACTCTGGTATGTGTTGTGTATAGGAGGCCTAGCTTGTGGACTTCTCCAGGGTTCTCTAAATCCTAGGGGTTCTCCCTCCCAGGAGTTACTAGCTGACCACCTCACATTCCTATCAATCCCCCAAAATTTAAATTTATCTCAATTGACCTAGGTTTCCATTCAATGTTAGTTTCTCAAAAATTTCTCTCCATGCACTGGTGCACCAATTTTACTCAACCAATAAATCAATCAAAAAATTAAATACAAAATCAACAACATGAAAGCAAAATTTCCATTTTCTAAAAAATAAAATACATACAATTTACAGAAATATTTTCAATATAAGATAGAAAAAATCCCACTTATTTTTTGAAATATTTATTTTTTCAAATACCATCCTCAGTATTTATACTCTTGACTCCCAACTACTTAAAAATTACAACACAGCCCTGAAATTTAGAGGTTACTCCCTAACTCTCCCTCACAGACTCCCCTCTGCCGGTATGTGTAGACTAAAAGGAAGTCAGAGTCGACTTCCTAGAAGACTACCAAGGGACTCCCCCCTCTCCCACATTCCTATCATTTACTCCTTTAAATAAACCTTTTCCTCAAGGTGGAAATTAGGGAATTGAGATTTTATCACTTTCGAATCCTCCCAAATTGTTTCTCGCCACTTAATCAGCCACATAATATTTTTTCCCTAGATCTTTTCTGCCAAAACTGCCACTGGATAGTCCCCATCTTCAGTAAACTTGGTTGGAAGAAATTCTTTTAGAGGGTGTTTTCTAGTCATTGTCTCTAGATGGGAGTCATGAAATACTGGATGTATCATGCTATTGTCAGGGAGCTCGAGCCTATAAGCAACAACTCCAAGCTTCTATAAAACTAAAAATGGAAAATAATTTATGGAAACCATTTTCTAATGAATCTTGGATACAATCCCTAGCTTGCTTGATCTCAACTTGACCCAAACTAAATCGGATTCTTTGTAAGTCACCACCCTATGACATCATTTAGAAAATTACACCATAACTTGTTGTACTCTTTGGTGGTTTATCTAGAGTTTCTTCAAGGCTTCATCTCGATCAACTAATGCACATTAGCTACTACCTCAACTGTAGCATCCCCCTTTGTAAAATGCATAATATGGGGTTTCTTACAAAATCTCGAATGGTGTATTCCCAATAGAGGTATGGAATGTAGTGTTGTAGCTAAATTATGCCCAAGCTAGCCACATCATCCACTCATTAGATGATCTGAAGAAAAATATCTCAAGTAAACCTCCAGACACTTATTCACCACTATAGTTAGTCCGTCACTTTGGGAGTGATAGGATTGGATCATCTTTAATGTTGTTCCTTTACATTTGAATATTTCAAACTAGAATAAAAATTTTAATAATATATCTTGGTCACTGACTATATAATTAGGTATGTCATGTAATTTCCCCATTCCTTTCATAAACACATCTATATCCATCTTTTTTATATAAGGATTTTTGAGTGGTATGAAGTGGTCATATTTACTCAGTTTATAGAACACCATAAGCACTACTTAATATCCCTAAAAAAATTCATTAACACCTCTTCTCATACCAATTTTGGAATGGGTAGTGGTTGTATTAGTCCAGGTGGACTTAAGGTCTCATATTTTTTCTTTTGGTACACTTCACATTCCCAAAAAAACTGTTGCAATTCCCGTGTCATACCTTCTAAATAAACTCCATTCTCAAGTTGAAAATATGTTTTAAAATACCCCAAGGGACCTGAGTGGTAGTAGTACAACTATTTTGGGATCAAAACTGATCACTTAAGCAAGACTAGTCTGTTTTTAGAAAACACTAAGTTAGAAGATAGATTTTTCTCCTCCAAAAAGAACACTTTCTTTTTCCCAAATGTTCTTTCCATCCACATATGTAAATTAGAATATCATCAAAAAACACCAATACACCCTTTCTATAGCCCCTATTGTGTTTTATCTCTATTATACATTGATCTTACTTATAACTTTCTATTTCTCGACACAAAACCTCTTGATATCATTTTCAGGATGGATCGACGAATTGATCATAAGGCTCAGATCCCCTACTATTGTCTCATTAAATAATTGATTCACTCTAGTTGTTCCTACAAAAAATTAAATTAGTGTCCTATTGTATGTTGTTCATACACGCCTTGATAAAACCGACCGGGCTATTCCGATCAAGGTATTATCTGGTTATCCATACTAATACCCTACTAGCCAGACCATATTTCCCATCTCTGTCTATTCCTGCCGAGTGGGTTCTTGCCACCTCTTCCCCATATCCTTAAAAACATGAAAACATCCTCATCACCATCTAATATATATCATAAAATAGAACTCTATATGACTATGATTTCATTTATACACTCTTATCAGGCTTCCTTGACACTTTCTTAGCCTCTATTTCTTAGACTGGTGGCCCTACCACTTGTGTATCTCATCAACCAAAAACTTAGATTCTTGATTTTAGTGATTCTAATCATCTCACAGGTGATGTAGGTATAATTAATACATATCATACATATACCAGTGCCAATTCAATTACTATTGTTGATGGATCTACAATCCCTATTGTGGGATTTTGAACATGTTCCTTGAATCCTATTCTCCCTAGTTCAGTTCCTCGTAGTCCTTTTAATCTTCTATCCATCAGTAAACTCATAAAGGACTTAAATTGTATTGCTAATTTTATATATTCTGGTGTTATTTTTCTAGAGCGATCAACGAATCGATAACTTGGTAGAGGTCCTCTTAGTGATGGGGGTACATGTTAAATACCCAACCATTGCTTGCTTGCTCGCCCACCTCGTCTTGTGCTCTTGATTATATTTTCAGCATGATCATCCATCGACTTCAGTCTTAAATAAGATCTTCCCCCATTTCAGTCCACACATTTCCATCCATTATAAATCTTGTAAGATTGAAAAACAGCATCGAGTGATGTATGTTCCTTATTTAATGACGCATGCAGATAATCCTTTCAACTAGTTCATTCCAATTTAAGGGGTCCCTGTAGGGTTCCTAGTCAGTTAGGGTAACATTATTATGTATCCTTTATTGATAAATTATCTTAGATGATATGACTATATTAACATTTTTATCGTTCAAAGGAGTGTGATATTTTCAAAACATTTTACCATGAAATTCACACTCAATTATCCAAGCCTATTAAATGTCTCCGCTAAGACAATGGATGAGAATATTTATCTTCTTCTCTTCAGTAATTTCTTAAAGATAACAGTGTCCCCTATCAAATATCCTACTGATACCCATCAACATAATGGTGTGAATGAGCATAAACATCATCATATTCTTGAAATTGCTCAGGCCTTATTATTTCACGTGTAGGTGACTCTTCCTTTTGGGGGGGTACTATTATTACTGCTACCTATCTTATAAATTTTCGTCCTTATTCTATCCTTCAGGCTTAGAGTCCATTTTCTACTTTGTTCTCCTCTCTTCCTCCTCACCCTCTTACACTTCGGGTGTTTTTTTTATGTTCATGACACTCATCCTCGTCTCTCTAAATTTTCCACAAAGGCCCTCCGTTGCATCTTTCTAGGCTACACTCATACCAAGCACGAAGAACATTGTTTCTATCATGACTTGGTACATTATATCATCTCTGATGATGTCTCATTCATTGATAACTATCCATTGTTATACTCTCCACCCTCTCCCTATCCTAATACCACCATCAATGATTGTCTTCCTCTCACCATCCACGCACTCTTTCCTCTACTGACCTGACTAGATTATCTTCTCTTTGGCTCTGTCTACTCTTATCATCCATCGAACATGCCCCTTCCCAGACCAAGGACACCATTTCCCAACTTTTTCCATCACTCTTGCTATGGGAAATGATAACTTGTTGATTGCATTGTGGAAAGGTACTCTCTCTTGCCGTAATAATCCTCTATACACAACTTCATACAAAGCCTTCTCCACTTTGGAGATGATATCGATTCCTCATATGGTTTCTGAGGCTAAATTTGTAATTAACCGGACATGAACAACCACTTGAATAGTGCTAAATGGGTTGGGTGCTACTACCTTAGGCACACCTCCCCGAACGCCAAAGGCTACCGACTAGCAGCGAGGGTCTTATAGGTATAGTGGGGAGGTTATACCCTCTCAGAGGATAATAATAATGGTACTGGTCCGAGTATAATAATAAAGATGCAGCGGAATAAATGACTCAGCAGACTCGAACCAGACCCGTAGAGCGGAAGAAAATTCAATATCAATAAATAGTGGAAGCAATAAATATAAACAACAACAACAGAAATAAACACAACAACATGTTTATCACTTGTAACTACTATTGAACAACAAAACATGCATCCAAAGTAGGTCATACATATCTAAATATAAAGGGCGCCAATGGCTAACCAACTGTAGCTACAAACAAGAATGCTGATATAAGAAAGTACGCAAAACATAGTAAACTCCATCTAGGAAAGACCTCAAGGTCCATACCATCTCCATACAACAGTTAATGCAACCTTGCTCCTGAAGTTGACCTCTTTCCTACACGTAAATCCATAAAGTCTGCACACATCCCGAAGGGCCCATGCTAGGTGTGAGACAAATCTCAGTAGGATACCACCCAACAGTGCGTACCTAATATAAGTGTTTAAGCAGACATTCATTCGTAAGGAAATTAATAAACAGTACGATGCACAAATAAACACAAACTCCACTAGTGCACAGCTGCCACCATGGAGTGTCACCTACTTCGACCAACACCAGAATCTCTGTCATGTAAACTAGCACCATATGCCCCCTGACACCGCGTGTCTCAAGTACCAACGTCCCGAAGGCATGCCCGAGAAACAGTGACTCGGAGGAACAACGATGCATGTCCTCAATAAGTAACCGGAGGGACAACGATGTCTTCCCTCAAAATAAGTAGCAGGAGGGACAGTGATGTCTGCCCTCGAAATAAAGTATCCAGAGGGACATCGATATCTACCCTCAAATAACGGTGAGCCCCTGCCCCCAACCCAATAGCCTCAATGCTATCCCCTGAAGGCTCCTCACCTTCCACGTGTCTTCCTACGGCAAGCACCCCCAAACCAATAGTACCTAAACCGAAACTAATGGGGGCCTCTACCCACACGAATGGTCAAAACCACCTCATCACAGAGTCTCTCTGTTTGCACACTACTCAAAGTTTCTGGGTGAGCAGTAATCACCAAAATAGTACCCAAGCCACAACACCTATGACACCTCATGTCCCTGCGACCATGCTGATCAAGTCTGATGGTCTTGCCATCCCAGTAACTTGGGCCATGCCCAACCTGACAGTCATCCTGCCTCAAACTGATGCCCATGGCACCCAATCTTGTGGTCCGAACCACACAACGTACCCTAGGCCAAACCCAACCTGATCAATGTCACTTAAGAATATTCAAGCCATTCCCAACACAACCAAAAGGGTTCCATCATATGAAATTCAGAAATTACATATATACACATTTAAACAAAACATAATAACAGGAAAAACAATCTAAATAGTTTAATTGCACTAGCCCAGCAGTTATCTAACAATCGCACTAAGGCCTTTAAAGCCTCTAACAAGTCTTATCAAGGTTCAATAAACTATACTCAACAATTTAGAACAATACAATTCAATTAATAACATTTTGCCACCCCGACCAAAATGCCCCGATGAGAAACGACCACTCACCCAGCCCCGCTCAAGCAACACAGGTAACAGGGCATACCCAAAGGTATCCCATAGGTCAATGAACAATTTAATATGTAATATCAGATAAAACTAGGTCCCGCTCAAAATACCCGAAAACGCACCGAAGGCCGCGTCACCCAAATGACAAAGAAAACACAAAAAGAGGTATGCACCACCTACCTGAGACTCATACGATGATACTTCTTCGATAACAACCTCCAATTAGGTCTAAAACGCGGTAGATCTACAAAAGTATCAAAACCTCTCAAACCCCAATAACTCATTCTAGAACAGCAATCAAGAAAAACAGCTCAAGAGGAATCAAGGCCTTACCGAGGGGGTTCCAAAGGATCAACCGGTGTTCGAAACGGAGTTCGGATGGATGATCTGGAGAAAAAACAAGGTTCGGTTGGCTCTCCCCACTCAAACCCATTGAAGGGTTTGGGTTCTGCCTCAAAACGAGGCTACTTCCCGTTTTATCGAAAAAAAGAAAATACATGGTGTGTACTATAAGTACACGGTGTGTATCATTTTACTGTTCATATGACGGCTAAAATTCCACCAACTTACTTTCCAGAACCTTCCGACATGAGTATGCAGCGTGTACCAGGGGTACACGACATGTACTTAGTTTTTCTTCTCTTCCTCACCGACTTACCCACATGCCATGTATATCCCTCATACACTGCTAGACTACATGGAGTGTCCAAGGAGGACACGGTGTGTACTTGGTTAAATGATTCTACCCGATCAATAGAACTACACACCATGTATGGACTCCACATGGTCACGGGTACACAGCGTGTCGATAACTACACATCGTGTAGTAATAGATTTCTACACGGTCATCACACAGCATGTACTCGGTGGCACACGGCCGGTGCTCGCCCAACCCATACATGGCGTGTACTCTATATTACACAGCGTGTAGTCTAGAAATTTCAAAAAACTGCCCAATTTCTCCAGTTTTCTCAGGGACAAGTCAAAAATTCAAACAGGGTCAGGATTTTGACCCGTTCTAAAAACTCGGGTTCTTACAAAATCTCACCCTGGTTGGCTTCAAGAAATGCAGGATGAATTACAGGCCTTGGAAGCCAATCACACTTGGGAAATGGTCACCTTTTCAGTAGGTAAATAGGTTGTTGGTAGAAAAAGGTTTTATTCAGTCTCTCTGAATGTAGATGGTACTCTTCATCGCCTTAAATCCCATCTCATGGAAAAAGGATTCACTTAGACATATGGTGTTTATTATTTCGATAACTTCTCTTCAGTTTCTAAAATGGTACCTATTCGATTATCAATATCTCTTGAAGCTTCTTATAATTGGACTCTTCTTCAACTTGATGTTAAGAATGTGTTTCTCCATGGTTTTCTTAAAGAAGAAATATATCTGTAACAACATCCTGGCCTCCTTGCGTTTGGGACCAGGTTTCATTTTTGTCAGCTTTTTCATTCTTTGGTTGTATCATGTTAGTTTTATATGTTGATGATATCATTATTATAGGAACTGATTCCCATTACATTACCCATCTCAAGGATTGTCTTCAACAACAGTTTCATACCAAGGACTTGGGTCCTTTGACATATTTTTTGGTATTGAACTCTTTCATTCTCCAACTAGAATCTTCCTTTCAAAACAAAAATATGCATTGAATATCTTGTAGAGTATATGTTTATCTTAGGAAACTTCCATTGACAGTTTTCTTGAACTGGGGGGAATGACTTATCCATACCACCACTGACCCATATTCTCATCCCGATAGGTATCGTCGTCTTGTAGGAAAACTCAGTTATCTTACCATGAATCGTCTGTATATTGTCTATGCTTCCAGTAAGGCCAGTCAATTCCTGGAATATCCAACAAAATCCCAATGAGACACTTTTATTCATATTTTCAAATACATTGAGAACTACCCTACCCATGGTCTTTGGTATTCACATCACGGTCATCTGGATATTGAGGCCTTTTGTGATGCTGACAACACTGGGTTCTTATCTACCTGAAAGTATACTACTGGGTTTGCAGTTTTTTTGGTAGGTAATTTTAACTCTTGGTGAAGAAAGAAAAAAACTTTCATCTCTAAATATAGTGCTAAATCTGAATAATGTGCTATGACCATGATCACTAGTGAAATTCTATGGTCTCGTCAACTTCTTCATGAAATTGGTTTTCCACCACAAAATTATGATCATATTTGGTGTGATAATCAGGTGGCCACGAAGGTTGCTTCTAATCCAGTTTTACATGAACAAATGAAGAATATTGAGATTGAAATCCAAAATATTCACCAAAGTCTTGCTGGGAGATCAACTAGATTCTCTATAAACAAGGTTGGGCATCCACAACATTCACAACCCAACTTGAGGGGGAGTGTGTTCAGTATTTGTGTTTTTCCTCTCTTTGTTTTTTGTTTGTAGGACTCTTCTTCCAAGCTAAAACTATTATATCCTGATGTGGAGTGTTGAAATCAATTATGTTTATGTTAGAGTCCTACATTGTTTTCCTCCTACTTGTATTTAAGTTCCCCTATCTATAAATGAAGATCTCCACCTCTCTTTGAGGTAGGAATTGTAACATTCTATGAGAAGTAATGTTTGATTGAATGGAAGGGGTGTCCAATAGAAGAAGTGATTTGGGATGATGAATTCACCAATAATAACTAGTTTTCTTCTTTCAGTATTAATGGCCCGATTGATTCTCAAGGAGTGGAAATTAATAGAGTCTGTGATCTACCAAGTGAGCGGGGAGTCTAGTTCACTTGGGCCGGAGAGTGGGTAAGCCTCATGTATTTTCCTTATTTTCCCATTATTCTTTTCCCTCATATAATTATGACATGCACAACTTCTATACATACAAAGGAGTCCCCTAGAGGGAATTTTTGAAGCAAACATTGCCTATTTATAAGCTTATATGTAGGGTTACACAATAGATAGTGGTCCTCAAGCCCAAACCAAAGCCCAACACTTAATACTTTTAACATCTCTTTGATCAAGTTTATGATATTAGTGGTTTCAATCTATTATCCTAACCCATAAGACCTTTTCAATGATTTATATAGAATTTACTTCAAAAAATTTGACATCCATGGTTATTGAATTATGATGTGCATAGATTATTGAATTTTTCTAAAATATAGTTTTTCTATTTATTTCAACTATTAAAAAATAGTTTCTAATAGTTGATTTTCCCCCAAATTTTATTATATCACAGGTTTTTTGTCCCTAAAATTCCATCTACTGAATTGTTAGTTACAACATCTAAATTAACTGAAGCGGAGGCTAAACTGATGTGTCCACTGATTATATTTCTCCCAATTGATGTTTGGTTACATGGAAAGTTTTCAATTACTTATTTGTTAATAATAACAATATGACATTCAAAACTTGAATATATATATATATATATATATTAATAATGATTTTACTTTTTTGTTTATATCTGTGGTAATGATTTTTTTTCATTTTTTTAAAACATAAAAAGAGTGGGGCTACTAAAGTGGAAGAAGATACTGAATTATTTATCAGACCTCCACCACCTGTTATGGTTGCTAAAACTGAATCAGAAAATGATGCAGAGTTTTTTGAATAGGTTCTGAGCTTCATTAAATTTACTAACTTGTAAAATTGTTAGTTTATACTTGGGGTTCAATTGAATTCTCTTTTATATTTCTTGTTAATAAAAGAAATGACAAATATTTTCTTATGTTTGGAGTTCAATGGATGCACTTTTTTTCTTTTTCCTATTTCTTTTTTCTGAAAACAATTCAAATTAAATAAATTAATAATATTTTGATACAAGAGCCTATAACCAATCAGGCATAGACCCCAACCACACAACATCCCCATTGATATCTGTTAAGACTCTTACACCAGCAATCCCAAGAATGACTTCTTAGTATATTTAAAGACAAAATGGGAACCAGAATCAGTATACATGGTGGAATAGAAGAAGAAGACCAGAGGAAGAAAGTAAAAGGAGAATTATATAGGAGTTCCCCAGGAACTATCGCCCAAGCCCATGGATGATATGTTACTACAACTCTACCTTTAGTACCCCCTTCCCCTTTCATTTTATTTCCATAAGGATCCTATAGAATATGCCCTAGAATATTCCCATGTCCCCATAACATATCCCCCCTAGGATATTCTTCTAACCACTTCTCAACTTCCCATGGCCCATATCCAGTAACCCCCTTGCACAGATTTCTCTGAATTTATTGGAATTACAATTGAGCCTTGAACTTTCCTTCCGATAGAGGGACAACATGCTATAGAAATTTCCCCAATTGAATTTTTTGAAGCTTCAAATCATTTCGGTCTCTCTTTGGTCACTATGTTTGAGCATCATCAGCCTTCAGTACTATTTTTCGATTAGCATGAAAACCCAGATTGGGGTATGAAAAACCGATAAGTGGTAGGTATTCTAGATCCTGAACACATGATTATTCAACTTTCAAATGAAGATGATTTTACTTTTATATATTATCGAGTGTATCAAGTATTCTATTCAATATGTTTCATCCATTTGAGGTGGATGTTTGATTTCTCTTTGCATAAAGATCCTCCAACATCCACTATCTGGGTCCAGTTTCCCCAACTTCCATTACTTTTCCAAAATCCGTCGATTTTAAATCTCTTAGGTAATTCATTAGGGAATTTTATCTATTCTGATTCACACACTCAGTTTCTTCAGCACCCGATAGTATCTTGGATTTGCATCGAGGCTGAAATTTTCAAATTCTTACCTGATTTCATATGGATTGTCAACTCTAGAGAGATTCATTATATACTACCAATCATCTATGAACCCCATATTGGTTACTATGTTAATTGTATTTTTCAAGACCATGTTACACATAATTGTTGAAGGAAACTGTTTGCAAAAAACCTTATTGAAGAGTGTCCAATAGTGGTTTTTTCTCTACCAGAGGATCATTTTGAGGGCATGGGTCAAAAGGCTTCCGAAACTAGAAATTCCCACATGTTGAAGGGTCTGATTCAAGTGGTTGTAGGGACTGATCCTAATTCCACTTTTGTCATTGGCCATGCCTCTGAAAGAAGTATAAAATCATGGATGGAAGTTATTCTTACACAACTATCAAAACTCAATACTTTTAGTGAGATGGAATCCAAGGGAGTGAAAGTTTCCTTGGCAGTGTGCTCTGCTCCAGGTGGTTTAATCTTTTCAAATAATTCCAATTTTTTGAAGGTGAAAGCTGAAACTATCCAAAATGAATATATTGAGGATTGGACTTTGACGAGGTTGAAGCTTGGTTCGACCAGTGTGTAGCGTTTTGATATCGATTCGCATTCCTTGAAGACTCCACATGTCAGAGCTGGAGGGGATCTGCTTTTGTAGAAAAGTGCATATAGGGAGAGCGGGGTAATGGAATATGCTATAGATATTCCTATTTTAAACTAGTTTAATTTCCTGAGAAATTATATAGGAAATAAAATGGACTTCAAAGAGGAAGAAGGGTGGATGAAAGTTGAATCTATAAATAAGATATATGCCAAAGAATCCCCGGATAGTTTGAAAGAATACTCCAAAAAATAAAGGGGAGAGAACTTTGAAGAGCTGCATGTACCTTCTCGGGAGGAGGAATGTTTCAAAAATAAAAGCAAAAAATATGAAGACATCAAATACACTGATTTCTACTACACAAGTTTAGGAAATGAAAAAAAGTAAATTATTGCCTCAGGGGTTTCACTATGTCCCTATGAAATAAAGTCTTACATCGTAGGGATTACTCCAAATCAACCAAGTTGATAGTGACTGGTTAACTTATAAAATTTGGTCATAAAATGACATGGGATTAAAGGAATCCAAATTAAAATCCAAAGGTTGTGTTCTGGAAAAAAGTTAGTATTTAACCCCTTTAAAGGTGGATTTTATAAAATCCATCGAGGATTTAAATAAACAGTCCAACCACTAGGGTAATGAGTTGAGGGACTAGAATTCTGAGGATTATACCTTTCCCAGGATTTTCTCAGAAAAGATAAAAATTTTCTACAATAGGTTTGGTATGGATTCTGCCTCTTGTACATATAGTGTTCCCATGTGGGATACCACTTCTGGTATGTATAGTGTTCTCGTGTGAGGATGTTTTCTTCCTTGGATTGGGGCATGGTTTTTGGGTTCACACTCTCTCTTGAAACTGTTTTTAGAATCATCCAGCCAAAAATGAGCAATTTGGCTTCAAAAAGTGGTCTTTTTCAACCTCGTTCAGTTTCATTCCTTCAATCTTGAGGAAAAGTCTACTTGGAAGGGGTGGTGAGTGATAAATATTTGTCATCTAGTGTGGAAAACACATTCTAAAAGGGGAAAATAAGTCTTTGTGCAAGGGGTAGCTGGCTATGGGCCATGGAAAGTTGAGAAGTGGTTAGAGGAATATCCTAGGGTAATATGATATGGGTCCATGGGAATATTCCAGGGAATCTACTATAGGATCCTTATGGATATAAAAGGAAAGGGGAAGGGGAAACTTAAGGAAGAGTTGTAGTAACATATCAGCCATCGGATTGGGTGACAGTTCCCAGGGAACTCTCATATAATTCTCCTCTTACTCTCCTCCTCCATTATTCTTCTATTCTTCCTTGTACACTAATTCTGGTTCCCATTTTATCTTTAAATATACTAGGAAGTGGTTCCATGGAATTTCTGGTATGAGAGTCTTAACATATATCAATATGGATTTTGGTTGGTTGGGGTCTATGCCTGATTGGTTATAGGCTCTTATATTGAAATATTCTGAATCTATTTAATTTGAATTTTTTTCAGAAAAAAATGGGAAAAAGAACAAAAGTGCAGCTAGTGAACTCCAAACATAAGAAAATATTTTTAATTTCTTTCATTAACAATAAATATAAAGGAGGCTTAAATTTACCCCAAGTATAAACTAACAATTTGACAAGTCATTAAATTGAATAAATATCAGAACCTCTTCAAAATACTCTACTTCATTTGTTGATTCAGCTTCAGCAACCAAAATAGGTGGTGGAGGTTCGATAAATACTTTGGTATCTTCTTCCACTTCACCATCCCCTCTATTTTTATGTTTTTAAAAAATGAAACAAAATCATTAGGATAGATAAAAACAAAAAACACAAATCATTATTAATATATATATATATATATATATATATTCAAGTATTGAATTTTATTTTGTTATTATTAACAAATAAGTAACTAAATTTTTTTCGGACAACCAAACATCAACTAGGAGAAAAATAATCAGTAGATGCCTCAGTCCAACCTCTGATTCAGTTAATTTAGTTGTTGAAACAAACAACTTAGTAAATGGAATTTTAGGGCCAACAAACCTGTGATATCATAAAATTTTGTAGGAAATCAACTATTAGAAAATAATTTTTTAATAGTTTAAATAAATAGAAAAACAATATTTTAGAAAAAATCAATAATCTCTGCACAACATAATTAAATAACCATGGATGTCAAAATTATTGAAGTAAATTCTATATCAAATCATTTAAAAGGTCTCTTTGGGTCGGGATAAAATATTGAAACCACCAATATCATAAAATGGATCAAAGAGATGTTCAAATTATCAAGTGTTGGGATTTGGGTTGGTCCTAAGGCCCAGTATCTATTGTGTAACCCTATATGTGCTTATAAATAGATAATTTTTGCTTCAAAAATTCCCTCTAGGGGACTCCTTAGTATGTATTGTAGTTGTGCATATCAAAATTACAAGAGGGAAAAGAAGAATGGGAGAATGAGAAAAATACAGGAGGCCTCCCTGCTCTCTTGCCCATGCGAACTGGCCTCCAGGCTCACCTGGTAGATCATAGACTCTATTACTCACCGCTCCTTGAGAATCAATACTGTCCTCAAGAATGAAAGAATGAAACTAGTTATAAATGATGAATTCATCATCCTACATCACTTCTTCCATCGGACACCCCTTCCATTCGATCAACCATTGATGATCGTATAATGGTACAATTACTAACTCAAAGAGAGGTGTGGAACTTCATTTATAGATAGGGGAAAATAAAAAAATGTAGAAGGAAAATAATGTAGGACTCTAACATACACATAAATGGGTTCAAAACTCCCCCTCAAGATAGAATGGGTTTAGCTTGGAAGAAGAGTCTCACAAACAAAAAACAAAAAAAAAGAGAGGGAAAAAAATATCAAACACACTCCCCCTCAAGCAGGGTCATGACTATTGTGGGTTCCCAGATTTTTGCACAGAGAATCCAGTAGATCTCCTCACAATCCTTTGGTGAAGATGTCAGCAAGATAATGAGTTGTTGAAATGAATCTAAAGTTGATTTGTTTTTTTTCTAGGTGATGGAGAATAAATTAACGGTCAATCTCAATATGCTTCATTTGTTCATGGAAAACAAGATTAAAAGAAACCTTTATGGCCACCTGATTATCACACCAAATATGAGTAGAATTTTGTGGTGGAAAACCAATTTCATGAAGAAGTTGAAGAAACCATATAATTTCTATAGTGATCATAGTCATCACATAGTATTTAGATTCATCACTAGATCGAGATATGATAGTTTGTTTCTTGCTTCTCCAGGAGTTAAAATTATGTACCAAAAAACCGCAAACCCAGAAGTAGAATTTTGGGTAGATAAAATCCCAATGTATTCAGCATTAAAAAAGACCTCAATATCCAGATGATCATGTTGTGAATACCAAATACAATGGGCAGGATCTTTCTTAATGTATTTGACAATGTTAAGGAAAACATCCCATTTGGATTTTTCGAATATTCCATGAATTGACTAACTTTACTGAAAACGTAGACAATATATGGATGATTCATGGTAAGAAAATTGAGTTTGTCCAAAAGATGATGATACCTATCCAGATGGGGATGTGGGTCAATGGTGGCATAGAGAGACCATTCCCCAGTTTCAAGAGGAGTGTCAACGATAGTTTCCTGAGACAAACTAGTATCCTACAAGATATTCAATGCGTATTTTCATTGTGAAAGGAAGATGTTGGCTAGAGAACGAAAGAATTCAATTCCGAGAAAATAATTCAAAGGAACCGAGTCTTTGGTATGAAATTATTATTGAAGATATGACTTTATATGGGTAATTCCATGTGAATTACTCACTATAATAATGATATCATCAACATATAAAACTAATATGATGCAACCAGAGACCGACAAAGCCAACAAAAATGAGACCTGGTCCCAGAGGCAAGGAATCCAAGAGGTTGTTGAAGATATATTTCTTCTTCAATAAAACCATGGAGAAGCACATTCTTGACATCAAGTTTAAGAATAGGCCAATTATGAGCAGTTGCAAGAGATATAGATAATCGAACAGAGACCATTTTAGTAATCAGTGAGAAGTTATCGGAATAATCAACACCATATGTCTAAGTGTTTCCTTTTTCCATGTGATAGGATTTAAGGCCATGAAGAGTAAAATTTTCATTTAGATGGATTGAATAAATCCATTCTCTGCCAACAACCTATTTACCTACAGAAAGGGGGACCAGATCCCAGGTGTGATTTCTGTCCAAGTCTTGTAGTTCATCCTTCAATTATTGAATCCAACCTGGGTGAGATTTATCCTTAACAACCATACAAGGAACAAATTTCATCTCCAAATAGGAGAAACCTTTATATAAAGTTCTGTATAGAGTATTATTATGGAAAGAGCGAGTACCTTTTCACAATAAAATCGACAAGTCATTGATACCCATAGCAGGAGAGGCAACCAAAGTCGAGGAAATGATGTCCTCAGTCTAGATAGGGGACATGTTCGATGGATGACAAGAGTAGATAGATCCAAAGAAAAACCATCTGGTTGGGTTAATAGAGGCAAGGGTGGGTGGATGGTGAGAGGAAGACAATCATCGATGGTGGTATCAAGATGGGGAGAGGATGGAGAGGATAACAATGGATATCTCTCAATGAATGAGACATCAAAAGAGATTATATAATGTCCAAAGTCATGAGAGAAACAATGGTAGCCACACTTGGTACATGAGTAGCCCAAAAATATACAACAAAGGACTTTGGGGAAAATTTAGAGATATGAGGAAGAGTGTCACGAACATAAAAAAGACACCCGAACACATGAATTGGAAAATCATGAGGAGTAAGAGAGGAGAAAAGATCCAAAAAAGGACTCTAACCTTGAATGATAGAAGAAGGAATATGATTGATAAGATAGGATTCAATAAGAAAGCACTCCCCACCCCAAAGGAAGACCTGCCTGCATGTGAAATAATAAGTCCTGAGCAATTTTCCGAATATGATGATGTTTACGCTTAGTCACACCATTTTGTTGATGCGTATCACTAGGATGTTTGATGGAGGACACTAGGATCTTTAAGAAATTGGTTAAGATAAGAAGATAAATATTCTCATCCATTGTCTGAGCAGAGAAATTTAATAGGCATGTAGAATTGAGTGTGAATTTAATGGTAATTTTTTGGAAAATATCACATGCCTATGAACAATCACAAAGAAGATACAGTCATATCATCCAAGATAAGTCATCAATAAAGGATACACAATAATGGTAGCCTAAGTAACTAGGAACCCTGTAGGGACCCCTTACATCGAAATGAACTATATCAAAAGGATTACCCACACGTGTCATTAAATGAGGAACTTATGTTGCCCGATGATGTTTAGAAAACTTATAAGATTTTCAATGGAGAGTGTATAAATGCAATCTCTGTCATAGGGAGTTCCAGGTTGTGAGGGATATTAGATGGTGGCGAGGATGTCGTCATGTGTAGAAGGAGATGGGGAAGAGGCAGTAATAACCCACTTGGCAGGAATAGAAGGAGATGGGAAATTTTGTATGGGTCAACATGGTACTGTTATAGATGGCCAGATAATGCCTCAATAGGAATAGTCGGGTCAGTAGTATCAAGATGTGTAGTAACAAAATACAGAAGGACACTAACCGAATGCCTGATAGGAATAGCAGGAGTACATCAATTATGCGGTGAGATAATGGAAGGGGTGAACGAGAACAAGTGTCACGTAACGAGCAACATCGGAGGAAGGGGAAGTCGGTGGTTCTGCCTAGGGGTGTTGGCCATGTCAGCACATATGTGTGCATAGTAATGACCACGGGCCTCAGCAGGAATAGCATAGAATTAGGTTACTGGGTGAGATAACCACTAAATCATGTAAGAATAGCACAGAGGAATCAAAATCATAAAGTATAATGAGATCTACATAATAGGGAGGTGAAATGATTCAAGAATATTGATGAGAGGCACTCAATGGGCTAGGAGGTGTTTCTTGAGGTGTTGGCTTCATATGTGGTGGTAGAAAAAAAATCATTGCACAAAGACAGTGAAAAATGAGAAATGACTGTTAGGGGATAAGCGTAGGGAGATAGTGCACATGGGAGGGTGGTCATTCATGGGACATGTATAGGGATGGCCGACGTCATCAGGGTTGGCAGGGTACGCCTGGGAAGGCCAATTACATTAGAGGAAGTGGGGAACACCTGGTAGGCACGATGAGATTATGGCCAAATAGGGAGGTAGCGAAGGCTCATGCGTGGAGGAGGGAGGAAATGCGAGGTGGGTGGGGCTGGAAGAAGGGAGGAGATGACACTCAGAGGAGGCCGATGGCAAGAAAGGGCGCAACAGGAATGGTAGGGCGTGATAGGGACCGATGAAGGAGGTGGGGGGATAGTGCGGGGTGGATGGGAGAAAAGAAACGGAGGTGGCACAATGGGAAACAAAATATTGAAGAGGTTATTCCTCTAATACCATGTATACTGGTACAATTCATACATCAAAGACAGATACAGACCTTCATTTATAGATAGAGAAAAATAAATTCATGTAAAAGGAAATGATGTGGAACTCTAACATACACATAATTGGGTATAACATAGCTATTCAACTCTCTTTTTGGATTGAGGTGATTAGACAATACCGCCTATGGCTCAGGCCAATATGTATATTCACCCTCCAAATCATTGGGCAATGTGGCCTGCCTGGTGTCTAACCATTTTTTTAACTGGGAGATGAGCACGAGATGTATGCAAGCCCACAATAGTAAATATAACTGATATGCCACCAGTATATCTTTTTTATGAATGGTAAACGATCCATAAAAGTGAGGCAATCATTTTTGGTTGATCTGTTGGGAGAGTGAGTGTTACTTGTGCATCCACAGTCTCATGTATACGTGATCCCCTATTTTAAAGGAAATGTCGCACCTATGACATTCCTCCTATTGTTTCATGTAATCTAGGGATCTTTTTAAGTGGTTATTGAGTTGTTTTAAAGACTCATATTTCTCCAACAAAGCATTGGTTGTGGCTTCCACCCTTATTTTTTATAATAAAAAACTCAAAACTGTGGGTGGTTTTCCACCATACACCACATAGAACTTAGTGGTGTTAGTGGAAATGTGTCAGGTTGGGTTACAACAGAGCTCAACCCACGGTATCCAGTATGACCACCCCTTGGGTTATTGATAGAGTTTGTTTCCTAGAAACCCCCTGGATTATTGATAGAGTTTGTGTCCTAGAAACCCATTTGGTTGATGATAGTCTATGTTCTAGTAAGGGCATGAGTGTCTTTACAAGGGAATTATGTTATCCTGTTATGAGAGGGAGGATCTAGCACCACATGGAGGGGGGAATCTGTTAGTCAGTTAGGGGGGGAGGTTATGGGCCCATAAAGAGGGTAGGGGGTTTCATTGTAAGTATAAGCATAGGGTGAATAATGCGAGGTAGAAAGAATATTATTGAAAGACTCAACCTTTGTCTTGGGAATTTGATCGTAGGCTTGGGCGAGAAACATTAGTGCCCCTCGATTCTTTTTATTCCATTCATCTTCTTCCTTCTAATTGTGTCTATGATCCTATTTTTTAATATACAACAAGTTGGTCATTTTATATTTATCAATTGGTCCAACTTGTCATTGGATTTCATCAGAGGAGGAGGTGCGCACCACAGTTCTTCTTCATCTCCAATTTCTATCGACCTTCCTTTGTTGGCTCCCATTTTTCCAGCCTTTCAAGGAGTTGGGATGTATCGATCTTCTTCACCTCTTGTATTTTGAGAAGGCACGTTTGGCCGCATCACACAAAAAAGGTGTGCTCGGCTCTTGGCTAGATCCAACGATGTGAGAACTGTTAAGACTTCACCCAGAGGCAACACATACTAACGACTCTCATTTTAAGGTGGCACGCTAGGCCGACTCACATCCAACATTACCCCTCTATAGGGTCTCAACCAACAGATACTACTATGTACGGGTCCCTTGATGTACTTCTTCTTAGGTGTGCACTGTTGAATCTCAAACATGCATTGTGATCACTTTATCTAGCTCGTATATTTCCAACTACATCCACCACACTACCAAATTCACAGGAAGGCTAGACACACAATGGATACTCAGAAACAAGCTTGTTGGGATGAAGTCAACCAACAACTGGGATAACCAGAATCTCTTCTCTCCAACCTGATGTTGGCAATAGAGGGTATCCCTATGAAGTAGCAGACCTATGATCAAGAGTGCTTGGAGATTTATGAATACCAAAAGGAACAAGTGGATCTCCACACCTATATTGCTGACATTATGTGATGCCTAGAGAAGAAGCTAGAGCTAAAGATAGAGCATCTATCATATGTAATTGATCCATCAACCTCACACGCAGTAGAAACTGGAATCCTTGTAAAACCTAAGAGGAAACTAAATTCCCTACAACTCACATTGACATGGGAACCAATCATCACACAGTTTCAAAACAAGTGGAACTCCTGATGTTCGGATGAAGGGACCCCAGGGGCGGGATCACGCATGTGGAACTTTAAATCTGCATTAATCAGACATCGATCATTGTTAAGGTACCAATTGTGTAGATTAGTATGGAAGGATTTTCAGTTCATTGGTTCAACATAGTGCATGAGGTCACCTGAGAGTGTCTAGACTATCTTTCAAAGAGCACAACTCATGGAATGGTTTAGTGGGCTGGAGATTGAAAATCCTTATGAGGAATTGACATTACTACAACAGGCAGAGTTAGTCTAGCACTATATTGATTAATTAAAATATCTAGTGTCTTTACTACCATGGAAACTCAAGCTGCAATACATCAGATATTTCTTGTAAGGACTCCAAGAATACATTCACAGTTGGATTCTCATCCACAACCCCAAGACTCGAGTGCAAGTGATGCGTTCAGCTCGACATGTGGAGCTTGCCTTCACTAGCAGTGTGGGCGCCCAGTACCATGGTGGCGGGTCATGGAATTCTCGTTACGTATGTGAAGCTAATCCATGGAAGTCATCAAACCGTTCAGAGACACAACTACCCAACAAGAATCCTCCCCCAACTAGTTTGATGAGGGGAAGCTGTTGGGATAGGATTTCTTCAGAAGACTCCAAACCAAACAACTCCTAATGGGTGTGACGTTCGACACTTGATAAATCAGGAATGATAGGAACACCAGAGCAAGGGATTGTGTTTCTTGTGCAGGTGGCCCTATATCCCCCTACATCATTGTGTAGATCTTAAAATTAAGTCGTTTTTGCTGGGTGAAGATGAAGAAGATGCTACCGGTGGAGGAGCTCAACAAGGAACAGAAGAAGCTCACTTTTTTCAGTCTTGAGGACAAGACTGTTTTCAAGGCATGGCGAGTGATAGAGTTTGTATCCCAGCAAGGGCATGAGTGTATTTACAAAGGAATTACATGAGTCTGTTAGAGAAAGTGGGAGAATCTTAGGCCATGTGTATGGGGGATTGGTAGTTGGTTGTGGGGGGGGGGGATCTAGGCCCACATAGAGAGGAGGGGGTTACATTATAAGTTGAAGTAGGGGGTAGAGAGAATGTTATTGAGTGGATCTATTATGGAGGGGTTATGGAAGGTGTATCCATGGAGGGGAAAGGGGGTAAATGTAGTTGGGAAGTCTTGTTAGAAACCTTCCTATAAGTGGGGACTATGTGGGGGGGAATAGGGTAGGAAATATTATACTCGTTGAGCAGCCTAGGCTTGGGCGTGAAAGCCATCCAGCTATCCCAATACACTCTTTATAATTATGTTTCCCTTTATTTCTACTAGTTTCCATAATTCTGTTGTATCCATTGTTTATTTTAAAGAGAACTTTCATATGTTAATTCAAAATTGCTCGCCCTGCTCTATCATTTTGGTCCGACCTGCCATGCTCCATCATCCTTCTGCTTTTCTTTGTGCTATAGAACCTTGCTAAAAAGTAAGATTGGATGGCATTGAGAAGAAAATTAGATATTTATAGATTACTTTGAATGAAATTTTGGAGAATTATCCCAAATTGGAACTCAATGGAGGTTGTTGGGAGAAGAAACACATTGATCGGGTAGAATTCCATCGTTATATGATGCACCGTAGTGAGAAGGCTCATGTACGAGAGTATGATTCAATATCTGCTTCATTGGCCGCATCTGGGGAACGTTATGGCAGTCTCACTACCCCTAGTGATCGATCCAATCATTTCTTGTATGAGATGGATGCACTAAACCCCAAACCCGACCTCTTTACTCATCGCGTTGACACACCAGTGTTAGAGGGTACTGATCTGCGTGGCTGGCTAATGCGATATTTTAGGATTCATCAATATTCAAATGCCATGAACGTATATCTTTCTCAAATGAGTATTCCTGGAATTTATATCCATTGGTTTGATCTATTAGAGGAGGTTCATTCTACCGTAATTTGGCCAATTTTCAAAGAGTAATTGATGGAAAGGATCAGCAAGCTTGAAAATCAAAAATACATATGAGGAACTTGACACCCTGTGTCAACTTTCACTAATGGTAGAGTACATAGATCAGTTCGAGTATCTATCCTCTTTAGTGCCTTGCCAACCTGATCACCAATATGTGGGATATTTCTGAAATAGTTTACGGGTAGACATTCATAGTTCGGTGAGAATAAAAAATCCATCTACTCACTTTCAGGGGATGCGCATGGCACTCCATGTCGATCTCGTCATTTCTGGGATAGACACCTTCGCTACCCATTCCTTTATACCGCACAAATTAGGCAGTTGACGGGATTAGGATTGTGGGAAACCTTCTTATTCCCACACTCCTGAAACTACATCTGCTGGTAATTCCTCTCGTGTGTCTCGCCAACAGGATGTGACTCTTGCTAGTTTATGTGGTGACCAATCAAAACCTTCCCCATCAGTGAGTGGAAACCCTTTATTTTTTTCTTCCTAGCAATGGGAAGATCGCTAGAAGAGTGGCCTCTATTTCATATATGGCCAATCCTATAGTCCTCTCCATGAATGTCTTGATCCCAAACTATTGGTTACATTATTAGGGGAAGATGATTCTCTTTTGGTGGAGGATTTTTCAGAGATGTCCCATGTTTCTCCACCATTAGATGCAGTGTTGCCCACTGATAAGGAATGCTACATTGTCACTTAACAATTTTTCGGTCCAACAAGTTGTCCCTACTTCTATGAATGTCGAAGGTCACCTGTAGTAGGTACCAATTTTAATTCTTCTAGAAAGCGGCACAACACGTAACCTTGTTTTTTCCAACCTGGTCCATTTACTCAATTTGTTGGCCCAGTTCACCACCGTATGAACTACAGATCTTGAGTGCCTCAATGAAAACCTGTTTCGAATGACCAACCTTTACACACTAGAAGCAAGTTATATGGCTTATTTCAGGCACTATAGTAGGTTTGGATGATGCCTATTGTTGAGATCCACCATGAGACTCATCATGATTTATTTTTCATTCAAAGGAACTAGCATAACTGTCACTATGGGAAAAAAAGAACTCTCGTTAACCCTGAATTACCAACTAGGTTGATCTCAGCCATCAATGCTCTATCTAGTACGTCGAAAAAAGAAGTGAGCCTCAGCATGTAAGCCTAGTATTGAATATCCGATAGAAGATACATAAAAAATCTTTAAGCTTTCAATTTCTCATTCGTCACTACCTTTGGAGAAAACTGGACAAGCTCAACAAAATGGTTCGCATACTATGTCACAATTTGGTCACCCTGCTGGAGGCTGAGAAACTCCATGGATTTCACCAAGACCATAGATTCTGGATAGAACTAATCTGTGAAATGAACTATAAAGTCCTTCTATTCAGGCCCTCATATTTCTTCATCATCGTCATTGAATCCCACCATCTTTTTCTAGGCCCTTCCATCTTGAATGTAGGACACTTCACCTTTTATAGCTTATGGCATTTCCAAAAACTCCAAAACCAGATCTATCATTTTCAACCAATCCTCATATTCTTGAGGATCATTAGAGACTTGGAAATCTAGTGACTTCTAGAGAATAAACTCTTGAGCATGATTATGAGATTCATCCATTCAAGGTTCAACTATGGGAGCCTGAATAGAAATGGTGGAAAGTGTCAGTCCTGGAGCATGGACATCACAAACCACTATCTCAACAAGATTCTGGTCCACAGGAGGATTTTCCTACTATGGTTCACTAACAGATTCCTCATGTGGCATATTCAAACGTCTTCTCAAAGGAATGATGCTACACAACATCAGTAAAAAATAATGAAACATCAGTAAGGATACATAGATCATCAGCTCAATCAAGAGTTACATGGATATCAAAGCATTTAGGTTAACTGGGAAAAGACTAAAATTAAATCAAAACATTCCTCAGCGACTCTTTTCTCAAACACCCATGTTGACTTAAGGCTCGTTATGATGATAGTTGATCAAGAATTCGCTCATAACTACCCCATAATTCCAGAAAATCCTACCTCCTATTTACTAGGACAACCCAAACTATATAATGACATCAAGGAAAGATGTAAAACCAGACATTAATACCATTTTTTCATGAACCAGCCCGAATACTGCAGTACACTGATACCTGATCCAGTTCTAACATAGACTGAATGGCGTTCCCGATCCCTACAGTTTGACGACTAGCACCTGACATCATATCAAGATCAAGAGGGAAAAATTTTCCACAAAATATCGAAAGATAAATGATAAAGGTTGGTATGTAGAGACTCCCCAAGAAGAAAGTATCATAATCAAACACGTAAAACAATACCCAAATAGTACATCATCAAAAGGCACAACAACAGACAAAGCAAGGAAACTCTGAAAAACCTATGTGACAAGTGGCTCAATTCTCCACTGGTCACCTCCATAACTCCTGGTCCCACAAATCAAGTACACCTGCCACCCCAAGTGGCGCTTTCCCTTTACTTGGACCTGACTTAAGATAATCTACAAATGCCCGAAGACAAAGGTAGGGTCTGAGTAAAATATACCAGTAAGATACCACTAAAGATTCAAAATTCAATTCTATAAAAACAAACCATTTATGATTTTAATTTAAATAAAACAAGTTATGTAAAAACATTTACATATTCTCAACAAAACATGCTTTCAACTCAAAAAGAGCATAGAAGGGTAAAAATACCCATAACCATGGCACAACCACACCCGACCATGCCACAACACCTCTCAGTCAACCAACCTCCTAAAAACATGAAGTAGTTCTGCTTTACATGGGGTAATTCTACGGCGTCGCCCATACACCATGCCACATCAAACCCCCAAAATGGAAAAGGAACCCTAAACTCCTCCCTAGGGATCCACATTGCATCCAACTCCCTACATTGTAAGGGTGTCAAAATTTGTAGAACCAACCAAATCTGTCCCAAGGGAACTTACATAACATTAGCTTCCTCAATGTCACAATTGGGACTCTTAATGCTACACACCCTACACAACATCACAACTCCCTACTGAAAACCCGCATTTTTATTCAAAACTCCAAAACACTCAGAAACAAACCCAAACAAAAGGAAAAACAAAACAAGGATAACAAGTACATGAAAGAAGGTAACATGATGTTACATGGACACACAAATTATCGCACTTGTTTCTTCATTCCCACATAGTATAAGTTGGTGGACAACTTTTTGTAGGCCCTATAGAACCTAGAGCAGCTGCCCTAAGGAGTTGTATTGAATTTCTCTAGAAACATAAGCACTCACGGTGAAGAAGTTGGAATCACCAGTCATCCCTTATATTGGAGTGTATCCTGTGTACTAGTAAATTCTAGGTAGGAATTTGTCCCTATTTGGACTACTTTAACGATCTAACTAAGGTACTAATCCTCTAGTACTCCCTCCATAAGAAGTCTTCCTTCCTTCCACACTGGAGAGGATCAGATCAAGTGAAGTTCAAGTGTTTCTGCCTTCTGAGAAAGAGCATCTACCACAAAAAATTTTCTTAATGGCTTGAAATTCACATCAAATTAGTAACCCAATAACTTGGCTATCCAACACCACTGGTCTGCAGTAGTTATTCAATGTTGGAGAAAAAACTTAAGGCTCAAATAGTCTGATGGATGCGAAATTACAATTATGCACGTGTAATCCATCTCCTGGGATCATTCCCATCAAACATAGGTAACTCCATCTGATTTTGCATTAGGATAGTCCAAAATCATAGTTATCCAATGTTGTTGAACTACAAATTTAACCCTCTATTGGAGTAGAAATTGAAGGTTTCGATGGTCCGAATAAACATTGAAAACACTGCACAATAAGTACAGATGCTAATGCTGAATACCCAAAACCAATGTCATCATTTCTTTTTCATAGGTATATTTGACAAGTGTCTTGTATCCAAAATCCTTGCTGAAAAACGCTATCGGGCAGCGATCCTGCATCAAAATATTACCCACCCCTCATCTTGAAGCATCACATTCCAATTAAAAAGGCTATGAAAAAACTGGTAGAGCCAATATGGGAGCGGTTGTAAGAAGGTGTTTTAAACTATAAAAGGCATGTTGAGCAATAAAAGACCAAATAAATCCATCATTTCATGTCAAAATAGTAAGTGGATGAGCAAGCTTCCCATACCCTTGGATAAATTTTCGATAATAACTCGTGAGGATAAGAAAACCATGGACCCCTTTGACTGTTAGTGGCTTCGGCTAATCCAAAACCTCTTGCACATTAGAGGGGATCAACAACCACACCAGTTTGAGAAATCACATGGCCAAGGTATTCCACCATGTGATGAGAAAATAAACATTTCAATGGGTTGGAAAAAAATGATTTAGCCGAAGATCCTGGAGGGAAATGCAAAGGTCTTCCAAATGCATCAGCTAATCCAAGATATATATAAGGATATCATTAAAAAAATCAGCACAAACTTATGAAGATAGAGACGAAAAACATAATTCACGGTGGCTTGGAAGGTGGACGAGGCATTGGTCATCCCAAAAGGCATGACCAAACATTCGTAATGGACACTATGAGTTTAGAAGGTTGTTTTATCAATATCAGCATCCCACATACGAATTTGATGATATCCCCCTTTCAAATCTAGTTTAGTAAAATATTTTACTCCACCCACATCATCAAGTAATTTTTCCACCACCTAAATAGGAAATTGATCAACGATGGTAACCAAATTGAGGGGCTGATAATCAACAAATAAGTTCCACAAGCCATCTTTTTTTCATAACCAGAAAAATGGGTATAGAAAAAACACTAGTAATAGGAATAATGATCACAGATTACAACATGGGAACCGGTTGTTTTTCAATCTCATTTTTTCTGAAAATGAGGATAACGATAAGGGAAGACAGTGACTAGACCCATGTATCTCTCTAGAAAAATACAATGCTCCCCTTGGTTGCCTGTTAGTAAACTTGAGGGCTCACTAAAACATATAAAAACTCCTAAATTAAAGACTGTAAAGCTTGTGGTTGGGCATTAGAAATAGGAGAAACTGACTTATTGTTGCTGAAACCAAGCAGCAATCATTTTTGGGTGAGTGGTCTAGTTAGGGGAAGAGGCTAATCCAAGGAAGTGGCTATAAGAAACCACCGAGAAGTCCCATAGAGAATATAATCATGATTGGAAACTCAAAAAACACATCATCATGGCTTTCCTATTTGTCATCACCTCTCCCAGTGTGCGCAGCCAGGAAATCCCCAGAATGAAGTCCAAACCACCCAAATCAAGAACATGAGCATCAATGACACTAGAATAATAAAAAATAAGTAGTGTTAATTGTCTACGCTACCCCTATGTGAACACTCGATTTCCATCGCCCAGCTTGACGCGTAGTACAGCGGGGGAGTGGACCAAAACTTGAGTAAAAGAATTGTTAAAAGAAACAGTGGAGCATTCTGCATCAGTGGGCGATGCCGCATCTAATGGTGGAGAAACATGAGTCATCTTTGAAGAATCCTCCTATGAAAGAGCATAATCTTCCCCCAATAAAGCAACATGTAGTTTGGGATCAAGGAATTTATGGAGAGGAATGTAGGATTGGATACATCAGAAATAGAGACCACACTTCTAGCGATCATTACATTCTTGGGAAACCAAAAATCGAGGGTTGTGGCTCACCGGTGGGGAAGGACTGGATTTGTCACCACATAAACTAGCCAGAACCACATCCTGTTTTAAAGACACACAGGACGAATTAGGAGCAGATGTAGTTTTAGGAGGATGAGAATAAGGGGTTGTCCAACGATCCCAGACCCATCGGCAATTTGAGGCACACGGTATTGAGGAACAGGTAGCGAAGCTGTCTATCCCAGAAACTGTGAGCTAAATATGGTGGGCCACGTGCATCCCCTAAAAACGAGTAGTAGGATTTTATATTCGCACCCATCTACGGATGTCCACATGTAAACCGTTCAAGAAATATCCCACATATTGGTGCTTAGGTTAGCGAGTCACTAAAGAAGAGAGATACTCGAACTGATCTATGTACTCATCTACCGACGAAAGTTGATGTAGGGCAGTAAGTTCCTCATACGGATTTTGATTTTCAAGCCCGTGGAACCTAGCCATCAATTCCTCTTTCAAAATTTTCCAAGTCATGGTAGAATGCACCTCCTCCAATACAGTAAACCAATGGATAGAAATTCCAGACATACTAGTTTGAGAAAAAGATACCATCATGGCATCCGAAGTTTGATGAATCTGAAAATATAAGTCAGCACGCATTACCCGACCATGTAGATAAATATCGTCGAACACTATTGATTTGACACGATGAGTAAACAGGGTAGGTTCGGGGTTCAGGGCATCTAGCTCATTCAGGAAAAGATTGCGCTAATCACCAGGGGTAGTGAGACTTCCATAAAGTTCACTAGACGTGGCCAATGGAGTAGAGATTGAGTCATCTTACAGCACAGGGGCCTTCTCACTATGACACGCCATATAATGGCATAATTCTGCCTAATCAGTGAGTTTCTTCTCCCAACGAACTCGATCGAGTTCCAAGTTTCACTGCTTCTCCAAAATTTCATTAAAATTAATATCTAATTGTATAAGGTTCTACTCAACATCATCCAATCTACTTTGTTGGCGAGGTTCCACAACGCAAAGAAAAGCAGAAGGCAGATGGAGCATGGGAAGTTGGACCAAATTGATAGAGGAGGGAGAGCAATTTACAATTAACATATGAAAGTGATCTTTACACTCAACAATGGATATAGGTGAATTATGGAAACTAGCAGAAAGGGAAACATAATTACAAAGAGTTTCTCGGGATTGTTAGACAACTTTACCACCTAAGCCTAGGCTGCTAAACGAGTCTAATATTTCTTACCTTATTTCCACCCCTTGGTCCCCACTTATATGCCAGTTTCTAAAAATACTCCCCAACTACATTTACCCTCTTTCCCCTCCATGTATACCCATTCCACAATCCTTTATTAATAGATTCCCTCAATAACATTCTCTCTACCCCCTAGATTTTACTTATAATGAAACCCCCTCCTCTCTATGTAGCTTCAGATCCTTCCCCCCCCAAACTGACTAGAAAATCCCCACTACACATGGCTTCAGATCCTCCCACTTCCACTAATAGACTAACATAATTCCCTTGTAAATACACTCATCCCTTACTAGGATATAGAATCTATCACTCGCCACACATTGAAAATAGTATTGTCCTCAAGACTGAAAAAAGGGAGCTTCTTTCGTGGCTTGTTGAGATCCTCCACCGACATCATTATCTTCATCGTCACCCAACAACACCACCTTCATTTTGAGACCGGCACACCGATACATGGGGCTATAGATCTACCCACAACAGAAACATGATCTCTTGCTCTAGAGGTCCTCCCATTCCTAGTTTATCAAGTTCCAAACGTCACGCCAATTAGGAGGTGTTTGAATTAGAGTCTCCCGACAAACTCCTATCCCAACAGCCTCCCCTCATCAAAATGGTTGGGGAGAGGGGTCTTGTTTGGTAGTTATGTCTCTAAACGGTTTGATGACTTCCATGGTTCTGCTTCACATACATAAAGAGAATTCCAAGACCCACTTTCATGGTACTGGGTTCCCACACCGCTAGTGAAGGAAAGCTCCATATGTTGAGCTAAGCGCACCACTTACACCTGAGTCTTGGGGTTTTGGATGTGAACCTAGCTACGAATGTCTTCTTAGAGTCCATGAAGGGAATACCAGACGTATGGAATATTGAGTTGGAGAGGTATTAAAGATGATAGATCTTTTAATTACTAAATATAGTATTAGACCGACTCTTTCGGTTGTAGTGCGGTGAATTCCTCATAAGGATTTTGGATCTCCATCCCACAAAACCCTTCCATGAGTTGTTCTCTTTGAAAGATAATCAAACACTCTTGGATGAACCTCATGCACTATTTTAAACCAATAAACCACAACTACTTCCATACTAATATATGAAATTGGTACCTTAACAACTTTCGACATCGGATTAATGTAGAAGTAAAGTTCGACGCGCGTGATCCAGCCCATGGGGTCCCTTCCTCCAAACACCAGAAGTTCCACTCATTTTCAAACAGTGGGTTGATCGATCCCATGTCAACATGAGTTGCATGGAATCTAGTTTACTCCTAGGTTTTCTAAGGATTCCATATTCTGAATGAATAACGAAGAAGGAAAGAGAATGGTTCGGGTTTGTTGCAGATAAACTGGATAGACCATTTTCTGGATATACTCATTTCTAAACAGACGAAACAAACAGTGTAAAACGGATAGAGGAATCCGATAGAGTGATCGAACTGAGTTTTGTATAAATTCTAGAGAAGATATTAATACCTACTACTAGGTAAGAAATCGAAGAATATGTTTTGAAAGAATAACATAAGTGAAGTTTGAAGAAGCAGAACAGTGACAACATTTTGAACCTGTTGATGAAGATTTATAAACCTGTTACGAAGTCATATTTACATTTTTAGTGCTTGAAAAGCACATGAACTACTGTATTGATCATAGATTCATGAAAGTGAATGAATACTTCCTACTTGTTGTGAACACATAAAAGTATTTTTTTTCTAGTAGATTGTGTGATATTGGATTATTTTCAAACCATGTTAAAGACTATACTCTTTTTGAGCAGTGAACCTTGTAAATTTTTGTGTTTGTGTCATTGTAATTGTGGTTTTATTTTTTTAACAAATTTAAAACTCTTTAATAGAAGGAAAATTTTGGTTCATAAGAAATAAAACATAAAAAAGATCAATGATTCACCCCCGGTGACCACATAGATCCTTATTTAGATTTTCAATATATGGAAGTATGAAACGAATCATGGTATTAAAAGTTAGAATCAAAGACCCTAGATTGACGATAATGATAGAGCTCAGTGTTGAATTGTATCACACATTATATTAGAGCACACACATTATTTATCACATTACACGGGGGTCGACTCAATGCTTGAGATGAACAAACAAGGTATAATTGTTTTACCCTACATGCGCACTTGCGCATTTTTCTCTTGTGTTCATACATTCGAAGGTGTAGCTGAGGAATGTGGTTGGACAGTGATGGATGATGAGGAGATTTGGAGGCGTCGACTTGGAGTCTTCATCTTGATAACCACATTGACATTGGTCATGTTTAGCTTTTATTTTCATCGATTTTTTGTGGGATAATATATTCTTGAAGCTTTGTATAGGTTTGTTATATGATGTTGTGTTATGGAGAAACGTGTTATTCACCCATGATTTATATTTCATATTAGATGAGTATTTTGATAATATATATTTAGAATGATTTTGTGTAGTTAGAAAGAGACAAGTGTTTATTTAGAGGTCATATCTCCCATTGTGTGTATGGATATCACACCGCTAGTTATTAACCCCTAAATGAATGGAGACAGGTTTAGGGAGTTCACTTACTAACATTGTTGGTCTACCAGATGAGTCCTCGTGGGGTTGGGAAGTGATAAGATGCAAAGGCTAGTTTCTTGGATCGAGGAGGTCAGGTCATGATAAATGGTATTAAAATCAATACCTAACCAGAAGTGGGCACTGCCTAGGTTTGAGGTGTGGATTCCATGACAAGAGTGTCGTGTTTTAAAGGGGGGAAGAATGTAACACCAAGGTGTCACCCATGTCAAAAAGGTTCACCTTTATTTTCAGAAATCAGTCTAATAAGAACCACACAATTAATCGTGTTTATCTTGGAGTAGTGTCAGGATGAGTAACCTTCTAAGAAGTTTTACAGGATGTATGTGAGTGATGAAAAAACACACCGAGAGAACAAGTTGTCTTATGGGGACAATCATTGGTCTGAAAAGTAATCCCAAAAGGCAATACCATATAGAGTGTCTTGAAGGCACTTAGGGTGATATGAGAGATCATGGGATTGGATAGTTAGGTTCATGACTCAAGGAGGTCAAGTCGTGACAATGTTCTTGAGTAGTACTTGTATCACTCTTTCTTTTGATAGAAACCAGGTCCACTAAAACTACTTCAATCCCCATTTCCACTCCTTTTACCTCAATTGGTTCTTATAGCTGTAAAAGCACTATTCTAAACCACAAATTTATCAAAACAACATTTTTGACTTATCTCTCCACTCTTTTCCCCCCATTCTCTAGTATGATATGAGCCCAACAGACAAGAACCAAAATGGATAGTCTTGTTTAGAGATATTCGATTGAATAAAGTGGCTATATGATTTCCATAACCCGCTAAAGTGGTTTTATATGATTTCCACAACCCACTATCATGGAATTTAGCTATGCAGACCAAGTGAGTAACCCAATTAGTCAACCCAACATTTTACCCCTAGTTTAATCCCACTTCCAAATATAGCCTCTAAATAATGTCTTTGTCCACCCATTCACACATGTGTACACCCATGTTCCAAGGAATGCTTTTTAAGAAATAGAAACGAGAGAAACATGGAATGATTAAGCACACTATCCCAAGGAATGGATTGGGATGAAAATTTTGATAAGGTCCATGAACATCACATAGCCCAAGTGATAATTAATATTAAGAAAAACCACTTTTCATGTATACTACATATTAAGAACAATAGACAAATACTAGAAATTAAAATTGAAATGGATAAGTGAAGAGAATTTTTTGAATCTCATTTAAGTTAATAGAATTAAGAGAGAAACTAGTTAATTTTTTCAATCATATAAAATGAGAGTACACAATAATTAGGATAAATTAAATTAAAAAATGTTTTTGTCATTACTCCAGCTAAAAATCAGTAAGAAAGTAATAATATATATTATGTAAAATAATTAGATAACGATGACAAAATTACCTTATCCTTAGAGCATTATTATCAACATTTGGATGTGGAATTGTTAAATTACCATCCTCCATTGTTGCATATAACATGTCTAGAAAGAGTGGATTTATATCATTTGATAGAATAAAGTTATCATGGTGTTACCCATTTGATTCATTATATGATCATATTATGTAACCAACAACCTCCAACGTCAGCAAAGAATTTGAATTTAGTGAGAAAACCCCATGACCATTCTCCATGAGATTCAAAGATAAAAAATTCTTTTTAAAGGTCTTGACTAAAGATCCTTCTGATATATTACTTATGTCTATAGCTCGCCCATCGTCAATCATTTGAAGAAGTTGTATAAGACTTTGTTTTTTTTTATTCATTTTTTAAAGATGAGGATGAAGCCCCAATAATATATAAAAGAAAATCCTCTTATGAAGAATGGGAAAAGAGGAAACCCATTACAGACACAATGACACATTAAAAGAATGGAAAAATCCTTAAAATGTTAGAATGATCCAGCAAGTCCAAAAGAAGCAAAAAAACATGCAAGACCAAAAAATCTCATCACCCCCTTTCCAATCAGTATATCAGTGAGACCTATCAAAAAGTTTGTCACCCCCTCCACCAATAAGCTGCACCGTGATGGCGGCACAACACAAAAGAGTACCTCTCCATCCAACAAATGTGGATGATAGATGTATGAAAGGTTCCAGTACACCCTCATATCTTTTGAGCCGCCCACCCGGCAAAGCAAGAAAAGAATCCAAGCCATGTCATCCAAATGTGATGCAAAAAATATTGAAAACATTGAGAAACTGTCATGGAAAGGTACCCATACGTCAATCAAAGTGACGACGCATGGCTGAATGATGGGTGTAAACACAACCATCCCTCGATCGAGGATGCCCACCCAATGGTACCCACACACAACACACCACATCCAAATGTAATAAGAAATTATAGAACCCATGAATAAGTCTTCTCCTTAAGAACCGACAAAACCAAAGATACCAAATAAGAACATCAAAGAAAACTCAAAACATCTTCTAACAGTATGACCATCCATCAACCAATCCAAAAATGGTGTGGGGACATTAAAAAAACCAACCATAGAGACCAGCCACACCATACTGAGGAGGATGTAACCAAGAACCACCCCCGCAAGTACTTCACAAACCTCCACTCAAAGAAACTAGAAAGTTGGATGCTTCACCGCCGCAAGGAACAACCACCAACTGGAAAAAGAACCATAGACCAGCAGATCCATTCTGGCAGTGCTAAGAATTGAAATAGATCTGAGAGATGAGGGAGGTGCAACCAGTCTATATATCAAATCATGCCTCTGTCCCACAAGAAACCGAAAGAACTAGGTCTATCCACAAGCAACAATGCCTGCCAGAAAACCAAATCCAAGCAGATCTAAGAAAATATAAAGGGATGGAGATGCGTCACACCGTATATAGAAGGTTGAAAAGGATAACCTATGAGATCTGACGCCACACGAGCCCCTCGACGACACTATCAGGCCCACCAAATACTGATCTGACCACCATTAACATTATGTTTGGTGAGATTTTAGTAAAAGAAAAGAAATGATTTGATAGTTTATAAAAGAAAAGAAAAGAAAAGATATGATTGTGATTTCTCTCCTTGTGTTTGGATTAATAACTTAGTAAAAGAAAAGAAATGATTTTGATTTCTCTCCATCATTTTTGGTGCCAATTTTTAAAAGAAAATAAAATAGATTATTTTGGTGCAAATAACACAAATAACCTTTATTAAAAAATAACACATACATAATGATTAAAGGGAATACTTTCCCAATATAAAAAACAATCATAGATTAAATCCCCATGGACACCACACATGGCACCATGTCCGCCCCACATCAATAATTTATGTTAAATGACACAAATAACCTTTTTTTGAAGTATTTTTATTACCTTTTTATAACAAATCAAAAAACAATAATTTTGGTATTTTATCAATCATGATCTTTCATATCACTAGAATTAGGTAAGCATTAAACTAAAAAAAATATTAATTCAAAATTTTAAATTTTAAAAAATAAATTAAATATAACTGAAATTATTTACATAATTTATTAATTCAAAATTATTAATTCAGGGTAATCAAAATTAAAAATTAAAAATTATTAATTCAAAATAACTATTAATAAAAAATAATTATTAATTCAAATTTATTAATTCAAAATAATTACTAATTAAAAATAGTTATTAATTCAAAGTTATTAATTCAATATATTTCCTAATTCAACATTATTTATAAATTATTTATATAAACTATTAATTCAAGATAATCATAATTATTTATAGTCAAAATTATCTATAATCAAAATTATTTATAAATTATTTTTGATTATTTATATACACATAATAAGTTACAATCAAAATAATTTATATACACATTATCAAAATTATTTATATTTGATTGTTATTATTATTTATAAATTATGTTGAACTTAGAAAAATCATTAATTATAAATTATTTTGATCAAAATATTTAGATACCCATGAAAATATTGTTTGTTATTATTAATAATTAAAAATATATTCATTTATATAAATATTAATTCAATAAAATAGTATAGTCATGAAGAAGTCAAACATTTATCTTTTTTTGTGAAATTCAACGCACCACAACTTTTGAATTGGAATATTGTGATGAAAATCATAAGGGGAACGACACCGCAGCTTGAAATAATATTAACAGAGTACTACTGCACTGGCAGAGGGACTTGACAATTTTAGGTTGATGGGGAAGGTCGCGACTGTGTGAGGAAATAAACGGTATGAACCATAATATGGAAAATCTAAAAAATATATCGTGGAGGTGTAATATTTCTGTCCGAATCGTTCCAATTTTGGGATGATTCCAAAACGAGTGAAATGCAGGGTGTGAGAGAAATGTGTTTCTCCCCATTTCTGAAGCTCACATTTCTCTCTGTCACTTCACCCTCACCAAACAACAGAAATTGGTTTCAATCACTTCAATTTTTTTTTATTCTCAAATTTGTGCTGCCAAACGACCACTAAAAGAGCAAGACCACAAGTTGCTCATCACACACTTCCAAACAAGTGAAATTATGAGGAGATTTCAATGAAGACAATATGCAAAGCAAGCGAAGTGATCTGGAAGAGTACCGACTCGCGTCAGACACCATCATCAACCTAGCAGCGAATCATCTCCAAGATGAGATCAAATAGATCTGGGGATGAGGGAAATCAAGGAAAATAAAATTGGATGGGAGAGCGAGAGATAATTAATGATAAAAGTCCGAGCATTGATTATTTAAAGAGGTAGATCAAGATCTACTTTACCTCACAAGGCAGGAAACCCTGGGCAAGAGGGGCGCTGGTGTATGAGACATTATTGACAAGAAACAAAGAAAAAAATTACACTGGTTGAAATATATGAATATTCAATTTTAGAAAATGTCAAACATATATAAAAATTCATAGAATGAAATAGATTAAAAAAACAGATAAAATGAAAAGGGGTGACTTATCAGTAATACCTGCTGTAAATCACTCGCCACACTAGGAAAATCCTTCAACAAACACTGACGTACGGATTTAGAAGTACGCTGATCCCTCTAGGGTTCAGATTTAATATCACCAAAAGATTTAGATTCATCATTAGACTCTGAAAAAAAGGTATTCCCCTCTCACCGTGGCCTCCATTTATGATTTCTCTCACTCCCTCATTTTCTTTCTTATGGACTTTCTATCTCTCCTTCGGGTCCTCTATCACCTCAAGCATCACTCAATTTCATCATCATAATTGTTATCATTTAGGTTCCCATGTTGACGTCTACTGCTTATATTGTGACACTTAGGGACGTCAGAATATTGTGATTCTGGTGATGAAGGAGATGGTGACGATGGTGATAAACTTGTAGTATCTTCTGAGTACCTCTTTTTTTTATTCCTATTCTTCCTCGTTTCAGTACCGCTGTTTCTTCTACAGCAGGTTCCCATCTAGAATAGAGCCTTGAGAATTGTAATAACAACCAAAGATTTTATTAATTGAACACAATCTTGGGGATATTGGCCTATGTATCTAGGGTTTTATATGGTCGATCAATGAAAAATAGTTGATCGTCATCTGGCACGTGGAAGTGCCACGATTCGCGAAGAGGGTGCTCACACCAAGTGTTGAATCCCTTCCCTAAATTCTTTTGTGAATGTATTGTTGGGCATAGCGGAGGTGCATGGTACCTCAAACACACAAAAACAGGAAGCAAAATGGAGCAACACACAATGTAACGTGGTTCGGTGAGTTGCCTACATCCATGGGAGAAACATAGTCGCTTCTCTATTCCCTTCTCTTAGGATAATCACGGAGGATCACACAATCACACACCACATGTATATCAAACATGGGAATACAACCCATTTAAATAGATGGAGGGAAACCAGAAATTTCTCTGGTTTTTGGGGGTTGGTCCATCTACCCAAGAGACTTCCTCCTGCCGCCTGCTGGAGGTCCATGAAGGCTGCCCGTCCACTGTGGTTGGTTGTCGCTTGAAGAAAACCTGCTTCCGACCATGCTTCTGACCAAAAACTCCACCAATCACTCCCAAATTGGGAGTGGTCCATACACGTATGTTGTACGGAGAATCCGAGACCTCACTGATCTCTGGGACACCGAAATTCCTCTCTTATTTGCGAGACCTCCCACTATAGAAGCCGAGCCTTTTGCTTTACAGACACGAATGCCTCTCCTCGTGCTCTGAGACACATATTTGGCCATCCTATTCTACCACACTACATCTACGCCATGATGTAAAACTATTGTATCTAGCCATTTTCTTAAGGACTGGACCAGACAATTGTCACCATGAGATGAGTATGGCCCGAGATCGGGCCCGAGCCAACCGGTTGGTCTGGCATTCCAACCTGACGGGACTGGGCCTTTTATGGAATTTTTTTTATAAAAAGAATGTAAAAATTTATTAACAAAAGAGTGAAATACTCATCTAATATGAAATGTAAATCATAGGTGAATAACACATGTCTCCATAATACAAAATCATATAACAAAACTATATAAAGCTTCAAGAATATATCATCCCACACAAAATCAATGAAAATAAAAACCCAACATGAGAAATTTCAATGTGGTTATCATGATGAAGACTCTAATTAAATGCCACCAAAGCTCCTCATAAGCCATCAATGTCCAACCACATTCCTCAACTCCACCTGCTACTGCATTAACACAAGAGAAAAATGAGCAAGTGTGCATGCATGGTAGAACAATAATACATAGTTTGTTCATCTCAAGCAATGATTCGACCCCCATGTAATGTGAGAAACAATGTGCGTGCTCTAACATAAAGTGTGATACAATTCAATACTGAAGTATATCAGGATCGTTAATCTAGGGTTTCCGATTCTAACTTTTCATACAATTATCTGTTTCATACTTCTATATCATGAAAATCCCAAGAAGGGTCTATGTGATCACAGAGGGTGAATCAATGATCTATTTTTCTTTAATGTTTTATTTCTTATGAAACATAATTTGCCTTCTGTCAAATAGAATTAACATATCTAAAAAACAAACTCATAATCACAACCACATGAACATAAAAATTTACAAGGTTCAATCCTCAAAAAGAGTAGCTAGTCCTTGGCATGGTTTTAAAATAATCCAATATTACACAATCCACTAGAAAACAATCCTTTTATGTGGTGACAAAAATTAGGAAGTATTATTTCACCTGCATGATTCTATGATCAATACAATAGTTCATGTGCTTTTCAAGCACAAAAAATGTAAGTATGACTTTGTAACACGTTTAGAAATCTCTATCAACAGGTTCAAATTTTTTTCACTTTGTTGCTTCTTCAAAATTCACTTCTATTATTCTTGAAAAACCTCTTATTCAATTTCTTAACCAGAACCAGGTAATAAATTCTTCTTTAGACTTTGTACAAAACCTAGTTTGATCATTTGATTTGATTCCTCTATCTGTTTCCCACTGTCTGTTTCATCTGTCTGGAAACGAGTTTTTTTCGGAAAATGGTTCATCCAATTTTTCTACAACAAACCAAAACATTGCTCTTTCCTTATCTTTTCTGCATTAAAAATCTATTTGTCTGATTATTCTTTTAAATCATTCTCATCTGATGAGTTCGTTCAGAAAGTTCATCTGGTAAACCTTGATCACAACTTCTCTATTCACTACAAACTTCTTCTTCACCTCAACAGAGAGATTCCTCAGTAGGAAATAACCTACTCAAAACTCTGTCCAATATATGTTTGGCATATGTACGTGTATGAAATAAATTTTTCATCACTTCAAATTTTGTGCACATGTGAATAGTCACACCTTCGTACTCTCACTTTCAACCTTTATATAGGTGCACTTGAAATAGAAAAGGTGGGAACTCCAATTTATTTTTACGCTTTAATGAAAAACTGACATTCAAAACCCCCACTCAAATAATTCATAATTTGAGACATTCACAACCTTATTTTAAACTTCCTTAAAACTTGACATGAATCACGATTTTACTCCTTGATTTTTAGAATAATAAAACACCCTCTCAACATTATCAAATTTTTATAACTTTACAAACTTTGTAAAGTTCTTCATTTCTTGTCAAGACCTTTGTATGGAAAATTCTTGTTGGGATTTTTTTTCTAGAAAATGTTTACAAGATACATTTGTTCAGAAAATAAGTCCACTCAACTCTATCTGGTCTTGTCTCTTTGGAAAATTGAGTCTGAAAACAAATTTGAGCTCTTCTGTCTTTCAACAACTTCATCTGCTCAACTTTATTTCAACAACTTCAAGAATCTTTAGTAAGACTCTATTCGGAAGTCTGATGATCTCCATTTTTAAGTTTGCACAGATTTTAAAACTCTTCTCTTACAGCCTGACTGAAAACTTGTACCATGGTAACCTTCTTACAAAACCAACAACATTCAAAAACTTCTCAACTTTAAAGAATTTACAATTCTTCAACTAGATCTCTGTCGGGTATTTTGTTCAAAAACCTTTGTCAGATCATCTATCTGTAAACCTCTATCCAATATTCTATCTTAGAACATGTAATATGACCTTTTTACATACCAATGATTTTATCCCCTATCTAATTTTTTTTTCATCATGAACTCTTAATAATTCATGATGTTGTAAAATTATATAACAACAAAGCATCACCAGATTTTTCCTCACAAAAACATTATTTGAAAAACTGCATCCGGAAAACTACATTCAGAAATTTTGTGATCAAAGAACTTCAATTTCCCCTCTATAAAAAAATTATCATGAGATTTTCTAGGATTTTAGTAATTTTGAGATCTTCATAGTATTGTCTAACTTAATATCGCAAATTCCATCTGATAATCTTTGTCTAGAAACCAATTTAGGTAAAACATTTGGAATAAAAACAACCAATGGACATTGTTATGAAAACTTTGTCTGATTTTATGCGCCAGACCCTCTATGTCTGATCGTCTGGTTCCGGACCTCTATGTCTTATCCTATGCATGAGGTGATTTTTGGAAAAGACAAAAAAGACAATTCCTCCAACAAACTTCTTTCAAACAACAACTTCAACCAACTTGGTCCCAAAAATCTCCCCCTTTGGATTTTGTTCTCAACCAAAAATCATAAATCACTCAATATTTTTAACATGGGAAATGGATAAATTATCCAACAATTCAAATACTATGTGAGAAAACTCATTTTAGGAAACAAGAATCATTGGATAGGACAACCATGTTGTCCATAGGTAGTGACTTAAAAAAATTCTTCTTTCTGAAACACCTCTTCTGAAAATTTTTCTTCGAACTTTCATAACTTTTCCACAAAAACCCACAAGAGTAATGTTTCCTGCATCCACTTCAAACAACTGTTAAAACTATTCACACATGCTGAAATCACAGCTTACCACTTTTAAGAACGCCTCTTAAATACATGCTTTCTTTAAAAGGGTTAACATATACTAATGGATAGATTTATGAAACACCATTCCACCTCTCTGACAACACTATCCAAAGATGTGATGAGAGAGAGGACAAAACACATACCTAAACCTTAGAGATAAAGATTTTGTACTCCAATGTTCAACCTCAATTTTTATAATGTTTCATTCAGTAAAAGTTTTGTGAATATATCAGCAACATGTTCCATTGTAGAAACATATTCTAGCTTTAGTTAATTCTTCTCCACATGATCTTTGATGAAGTGGTACTTGATATCAATATTCTTTGAACGAGAATGTTGCACTAAATTTTTAGTGAGATTTATAGCACTTTGATTATCACAACCCAAGAGAATGGGTAACTTCATTTCAACTAAAAAATTTTCCAATTGAGTTTTTATCCACATAAGTTGTGTTGCAGCTGAGTGACCGTAACATATTTAGCATCAGTTTTTCTAAGAGTTAGAATTTTTTTTTGTATGCTGACTCATGCAACTTTACCCCATAAAGAAAACTACACCATATGTTTATTTTCTATCATCAATACATCCTACCCAATCAGCATCTGTATAACCAAACAAATCAATCTTTCTGGAGCTATCATGTTTTATACCAAAATCTGTTGTTTCTTTGATATATCTAAGAATTCATTTTCCTTCCAAGAAATGAAATTCTTTTGGGGCACTATTAAATTTTACACAAAATGTAACAACATATACAATATCTAGTCTCAAAGATATCATATATAACAAACTTCCAACCAATTTCTTAAACTCCTTAGGCTTCAATTCTCTACCTTCTCCATCTTAGACAACTTGGTTCCCACTAGAATTTTTGTGGAAACCAGTTTTGAATATTCCATGCCAAATTTATTAAGAAGATACTTATTATGATTTTCATGAGACAAGAAAACATTCTTCTTATTTTGTGTGATTTGTAATCCTAGAAAGTATTTCATTTCTCTCATCATGGAAATTTCAAACAACTTTAACCCATACAAGTCTTTCTTAAAATTACACACCTAGCTTTCATATTTTCTAATCATGAAGCCACACGGTTGCTCAATATACACTTCATCAAGCTCTCCATTAAAAAAAGTTGACTTTACATCCATCTAAAAAAATTTATAACCTCATTGTGAAACAATAATAAGAAATATTATTATTGTTTCTAATCTTTATAATGGAGAAAAATTCTCATCAAAATCAATGCCTTCCATTTGTGAGTAACCTTTGCAAATCAATCATGATTTTTTTCTTATAACTTCACTATCTTCATTCAACTTATTTCATAACATCCAATTTGTACCATTTTTTTTTTTATTATTTGGTTTGGGTACGAGTTCCCAAGTATCATTTTTCTCAATCTGAATCAACTCTTCATTCGTAGCATCAATCCAAATGCTCAAAATCTTCATTTACATATTTTGGATCAAATTTTGAGTATAAGGAAATATGTGTAACAAACCTTTAAGTTAATCTCATTTGAACCTATTGTTGTTGATAACCAATGATGTTTTGAGCTTCCACTTATTTCCTCATCCTAGGATAAAATGTATGAAGTTCTTCATCATCACTAGAAATAGTTGAGTCAAATTACTCATTTTGTGCAACATCTCTATTTTTAGAAAATTTTCAAGTTGATCAACAAAAACTATCTCATCTTCCCCATCATTCTTATCTGCATGTGTTTGTGAAAATTTCTCACCAAATTTTTCAAAAACTTTTACATACGCTGAATAAACTATCTATCATGTTTCTTTTTTAAAACATCTATATCCACTAAAATTATAATTATAGACAAGGAAAATTCCATCAACACAACTTTGATCAAATTTTCTAAGATTTCCACCTTTGTATTTTACGATGTAGGGACTTCCAAAATCTTGTAGGTGTTTCAAACATGGATTTTCATTGTAAAACATTTCATATGAAGTTATATCAGAACTTGGTTGGTAGAAACATTTATTTTGAATATAAACTCTTGTACTCATTGGTTGACTCAAAAATAATGAGAAGTATCATGCTCAATTAACATTGTACATCCCATTTATACCAAACTCATGTTTTTTCTTTTAGAAACACTATTTTGCTGTGGCATGTAAGGAGCACTGAACTCATGGAGAATTCCACATTTTTCAAGATAATCTATAAACTCGTCATTTTTGTATTTTCCACTATTTAGAATTTGTAATATCTTCACATAATATCCATATTCTTTTTTATCACTTGTTCTGAAACTCTAAAACATTTTAGGTGCTTCTAATTTATATTTCAAATACATAAAATAAGTAATTCACATAAAATCATCGATCAAAGAAATGAAGTACTTATTTTTCATTTGTGGATTATTTACATATTGGACTAAAAATATCAGAATGAATTATCTCCCAAGGATGAGTTGAGCGAATCTCAACTTTCTTATTAACTGAATTTATAATATTCTCTTTCTAGAAAATGTAACAACACCAATCTCTTATTCTTTTCATATCAGGAATATCACGAATACTATCTCACTTTGTTAACTTTTTCATATCCCTCTAACACATATGTCCTAATATTTTATACCATATATGACTTTCTTCCATCATGCTTAGATAACATGAATTTTTTACATCACCAACTTGAAACAAGCTTCCCTTTTTTCAATGGCCTCTTGTAACAACTTTTCCATCTTCTACTATTTTACTACAAAACCATCTTTTTTGAAAAAAATTATTAAATTCATTAAAAAGTTGTGAAACAATTAATAATTTGTGTTTCATCCCATCAACAAACAAATCTCATTTGGATTGGAATTTTTCTTACCCAATTATGATAGATTTAACACCTTTGATTCTAAGTGACTCATCATTTCCAAAAGTCATTGTGCCTTCTTTAAAATCTTTCACATTCTTTAATAGATTTAAATATCCTTTAATATGTGAAGAAAATCCACTATTGAAAATACAAGGTCATTCTCGTTTTGTAGATTTAAAAGCGTTTTTAATAACAAAAGCTATTTCCTTTCCTTTATCTTCATTCACATCCGGATTTTGAGAATTGTTATAAGTTGTGTTTCATCCCATCAACAAACAAAGCACGTTTGGATTTAAATTTTTCTTTCTTAATTATGGTATACCCTATACCTTTGATTATGAGTGACTCATCATTGTAAAAAGTCATTGTGCCTTCTTTAAAATCTTTCACATTCTTTAATATCTTTAAATCTAGGGTCGTTCTCCTTTTGTAGCTTTGAAGGTAGTTTAAATAAGAATATATTTTTCCTTTCCTTTATCATCCTTCGCATTTGTCTTTTGATAATTGTTATAGTATTTTTTGTGTTGATAAAAAAACAATACATCCTTTTGCAAAGTGTCCAAATTGTTCACATCTTTCACAAATAGTTTCCAAAGGTTGAAATGTATTTTCAATTTTTACACCAACTTTATTAGGTTTCCCTCTTTGAATGGGTTGATTCCCCCTCAAAATTTATTTCCATTTTATCTTGGAATTATTATAGTGTTTTTTATTAAACCAACACATATTTTATGTATGTCCAAATCCACTACAACACAAGCAGTAGCCATAGAAGGAATATTTTACTCTGTAACTTCAATACTTCCTGGAGTTGTAAACTTGTTTTTATCATCTTTCTTAGTTTACACTCAGAAACTTTGTTGTGCCCCAAAATATTTTTTATCTTTCAAAATTTTCTTCTTCAATTTTTACTTCTTCTCATCTTTAATAGAATCACCAGTAGTAGCAACATTTGATTCTGACTTTTAAATTTTATAAACTTCATATTTTTCAACTTTGTTGTTTTTGGATATGTACATGGTTTTCATTAATTTTTATATATAATTACATGTGATGTGTGGTCTATCCACTAAGGGAAATTTACCATTTTTAAATTAAATTGAATGTGTTACTTAAATTAGTTTCTTATATACTAGACAAAGATACAATGGTACAATTGAACCTTGTGCACTAGTTTGATTTCCTCAACCATTGATGGTTACAGACTTTATTATATATATTTATTACTGGAACACATGGACCCCTTAATTAGTGTAATTGGTTTATCTAAGATTAATGTCCCTTGTTATAAGTTCTCTAGTGACCTCTAAGTAGTGGAATATGATAATATAAGAACGAGTGGCCCTAGTAGGCCTTAATAGAACCTTGATGTGGCTTAGGGTCATTGGCTAGGGAGATGAAAATGGGGCGAGTGTTCTTCCCCCATTGGGACATAAATAACTGGTTGGGTAGACCCTGAGGATACTAAGGGATAGGTTGGGTGTTAGGATCAACCTAGGGTGACTTGTAAAGGGAATGGTCATAAGGTTATCCCCCTTGTGAGACTTACCTAGGAGGATAGTGAGGCCTCAATGATACATTGATGATGGAGAGGGAATTTATTCCCTCTGAGTGACAAGTGTTTACCCAAGAGATTTGTTTGAGATAAGAGGACCCGTTAAGGGTGTCTAGGATATGTTGGGACCAAGGGGACCATAGAGGGATCCCTAAATATATGTTCACCTGAGAGAGGGTGCATATGTGAATTGGTAGTGATGATCGTGGGTGTAACCTTAGAACCCAGATTGATGATGTGATCCCAGAGAGGTTGTGGTGACCATGAAATGAGATATTTCATGTGGGGTGAACTTCCAATGGATATGTATTATGATTGGGTTGACTTGATGAGTTTCTTGGAATCAGGTTAGGTGATGTGACCCTCCCGGTTTACCTATAGTCATGTTGTGAATGCCTTGGACATGGTACTTTGATTTAGATGTGATATCAGTTATGGATACCTTGGATGTTATCATTGGTTATGGATGTGCTATGATGTGTCTGGATTCTTGGAAGGGAAATCCCATGTGTTTTCAAATGATATTGGATTCCCAGGATATTGGGATATAGTTTTTAAGTTCAATTTGAACTTCTATGGATGCTTATGAATCGACCACTGAGATTGAAATTACTAGATTACCTAGGAAACTTAGGAATCTTCTATTAATACTAAAACTATCAGATTTCCTAGGATACGTAGAAATTGGATAATGAGCTTGATACTACTGGAATTCCTAGGAAACCTGGGAATATGTTTTTGAGCATTACACTACTATATTTCCTAGGATTCTTGGGAATCAGCTACTAAGATTGACATTACTAGACTTTCCAGGATGCTTGGGAATTATCTAGTGAGCCAAAAACTATTAGATTTCCTAGGACACCTTAGAATCAATTATTGATCAGGACACTACTGGATTATCACATATTCTTGGGAATTAGCTATTGAGCCTGACACTACTAGATTTCCCAAGATGCCTGAGAATCTGCCTTGGAGCCTAATATTTCTATATTTTCTAAGACTTTCTCCTAGAAATAAAAATGGTTCTGACTTTGGTTAAAATGGCTGTGTGATGTTCTCATAGACACTTTGGAACTGGATGAAGCATGTTTGGGTCAATCTCGAGTGTCACACAGGTCCTGAGGATGAAAATGTTTATTTATTTATGATTCTATGGTTTTATTTACTAATTCATATGAGAATATCACATGTGTACACTATATCTATTGGTTATGTGTGAGACCATGTTGTTGGTTCCCTACTAATTATAACTCATGCTCTGATCGGGAATCCATGGAACTTGGGTACCCGAGCATACCTCACTGGTTGCAGGTTCAAGATGGGAAGAGGCCCATAGTAGCTTGATCTAGTGGGATAGATTATATAAGACTAAATATTTGGATAAGTTTATTCTTGAGGATAATTTAAAGCCACTTCATATTTTATTTTATTCTTGTATTATTTTGTATATGTGGTTATCCTGGAGGGCAGACAGTGAGTCTGAATGACTATGTACTTATACATTTATTTCTTACTATTTGATTGATATTTTTATCACTTCCTCATACTTTAATGGTTATTTTTCCAGATGATGGTTGGTTATTTTACTGATATTGTACACACTGATATGGGGGGTATAGTCTCTCCATTGTTCCATTATAGACCTTCACTAGTAGTCAGCATCCTCTTGCGTACAGATAGCCGCACCTAAGTTCTAATAGATATGATCAGTACAGGTGTTGTCAAGTATCCTAGGGTGGTGGGGTGTTATAGTGGTGATATTTATTTATTTAAATAAATAGTCATTATTCAAGGTTTGATAAATATTGAGGAAAGACAAATTGGGTTAAGGGTTTGGTAGGCATGATATGTTAAATATCATTTAAATCAATATTAATTATTTTCTTTAATAAATTATATATATATATATATTCTATAATAAATGAGCGCCTTAAGAAAATAATAATAATAATATTGTTATTATTATTATTATTATTTTATATGGGGTCCTCTAAGGATTAAGATATTATCTAAGGGATTAATTTCAATTACTAATTCTCTAACCTATCTATTTAAATCCAATTATATCATTTATAGGGTTAAATACATTAGAGAAATTTTTGTGTATAAAAAATACTCTCTAGATAATTCTCTTAACCTGATAGAGAACATTCTCTAGAACACTCTCAAGACTAGATAGTGTGGGTTAGATATGGGATAAAATGGAAAGGGGTGAATTTAATTTTAAAAAAAATAAATGAACTAAAAAATATTAACATGAGTGTGTGTACCATAAATTTAAAGAGGAAAGATTGACTCAAATAAATCAATATTAATTAATCAAAGTAGGAAATATCTATATTTGATCAAGTAAGCATAATAGAAAAGTTATAAGTAATGAAATTTGATTAATTAAGTGAATTTAAAATAAAAAACTTAATAAAATTAATTTATACCATTAATTGTATAAGAATAATGATAAATTAAAGTAATATTGATGAAATTTGATTGAATCATTGAAAATATAAAAAGAGATGAAGAGATTAAAAGGAGAGAGAAAGTGATTTGATAAAGGAGTTCGGAAATGGCTCAATGTGAGCCTCTATGTCTCCTTCCATCAAGTTAAGAGGTTTTTATATTTCTCTCTTTATTTTAATGGATATTAATTAACTTATTTCCCCATTAATTTTCATAGTTATGACAAGAAACCCACCTCCCTTACTTTAATGGTAGTATGCACCCATTAATGAAGATCCCTTGGTTTTTGGTTGTGAAAACCCATCCCCCTTTCTTTTTAGCGGTTGTAGAAAGAATAACATTGTTGAATAAGATGGGAAGAATATAGATTTTCTTGGTGAAAATAAGTTACAAAGACATTACCTTATCTCTCAAGATGTATAAGTGTAATTTTATAAGAGAGATATAGAGGTAATAGAAGAAGAGAGCTTAAGAGATTGAGAATTGAAAATCTATCTTGATTGGTCTTTGAGAAATATGGAGAATATCTATTTGATTTATCATTGACATGCTCTAATTCCACCATTTAGAGTATTTTATCTTTCAATCCACCAAGGACTTTCATTTATAGCCTCCAAAGTAGCTAAGAATCTTCTATGATTCATTTGGGGTCATTGAAGTTGAATAAGACAAAATTATAGCATTTTTTACCATAATAAATTCACCCTTGGATTGGTTGTATCGGCACCATCGGTAAGCCAGTAGCCACCATTCGATTTCTAGTTGTACATATGGAACATGATTTTTCTATAAATCCTCCACCAGTGAGCAGGTATGATCCACCATCTAGCTAGTGGCCTTTTGGAAGAATCACTTGAATCTGGAATTATCATCGATCGGCCGATGGACTTCCTGGAGGCTTGAACTCATGTCTATATGGAACCAGTAAGACGATTCCCTTTACCGGCCATATGGTGCTACCTTCAGCCTTCAAAACTCCTTTATGTACCACCAAGATTATTTCAATTCCTTTGGTAGATCCATCTTTTTCATTCCATGAATTCATCATGCCCCTTAAGACTTAAATATGATACTTCAAGGTCCATCCGGAAATATCCTCCAAATCCTTTGAATTCCATCACTTGGTCCATTAAAAACATACATTGGTATTCAATTTTCATAACTAAAAAATCTCTTCAATGAAACAATTAGATACAAAGATGAGTGTTTGTGATCATGAAAACATTATAATAAATAGATATAGGTATAATGATCTCCCCCTTTGGATGATCATAGACACATAATAAAAATATATATATCAAGAGTAAATTGAGATTGAATCAAGGTATTTAAGATATTCAATATTCTTAAGAAATAAACATTATACAACTAAACTATAAATTAATTCCCCTTTGAGAAATAAAGAAACATTGTTTTCCTTCTGATACTTGACAAAATTCTCCCAAAACTTCTTCCCAAACTTCTCTAAAAAATTATCCTCCTTTTAAATCATCAAAAAGATAAATAATGGATAGTAAAAAAATGTTGTCATATAAATCGAAGATATCTAATGTAAAAAATAAATCTTATAAGAGATAAGATTTAAACTCAAGATTTTATAAGAAAAAATATTTTGAAAATAAGATCAAGATTGAAAAGAGTTCAAAATCAAAAGGTAAAATATAAAATCAAAAGATTTGAAAAACAACCATTTGGAAAAACCAATTTACCCCCTTTATAGATAAAATAAAACATAGATGAGAGATATATATATATAAAATAATTAAAATAAAGGTAAGAAAACTAAAACATAAAATAACTTATCCCATAAGAGATGAATGAACATTGTCTAAACTTCACTAAGAAGAGATAAGTTTGGCTCCCCCTCAATTGGTTCAATTAATAAAGAGGTCAAGAGGTAAAAAAATCAATCATTTCAAGAGGTAAAAATAAAATGAAAATATTAATACAAGACCACCTCTTGTATAAAATAGTTAGAGAAAATAAAAATAATAAAACTGAATTGAAATTATTTCATGCTCGATGGATCATCACTTTATAAATGGATAGTCCATTTTCATTAAGAAGCCACCATATGAGAAGTTAATAAGTTCTAGTAGCATATCCCAACAAGATATAAAATGAGAATTCCTTTTAGTGCAAAAATTTTGGGTCCTATAATGTTATGTAAAATAGATTTTGGTATCAAAACATGATTAGAACAATATATTCTATTAAATATCTAGCATTTTTTCAATTGTACTCATAAATAAGACGTCCAAAATTCCAACAATAATTAAAAAACTTATCTGGGGATTATGCTTTAATAAATATAGTATTTTTGGAAGAACTAACATTATTCAAAAAATAAAAACGAAAATTATTTTTTATTGGTCATTGAGAACCCAAAATTAAATCTAGATATTGATCACCATGGATAAATTGATCAAGAGTGTTTTAAGATCTTTTTTGGGACTCCAAATTCTCTAAATTTAGATATTCTTATAATTTTGAAACCAAAACAAATTTTTCTTTATAAATGAGATCCTACTAATTAGAAATTTGATATTTTTCATTAAGAAATTGTTTGAAATTATTTGTAAGTTCTTTGTATTTGAAAATTATTTAATTTAAATCTTCTATAAGATCATCATAACTTAGTTGACTAGAAGATAAATAGGAAGAGGAAGAATAAGAAGAATAAGAAGAAGAAGATTTAGAATAAATAGGATAATTAACCTTGTTATTTACCTTGAGATGAGCTATAAGTTATTTGGGACTAGTGTCGCTTTAGGAAGTGGAGGAATTTGAGTCGAGTGATCCATTACTAGAACTCCAAGTTGAAACCATAAGATATTTCTTACCCTGTTTCTTATTTTCATATTATTTTTATAGATAGTACAATTTAATTTTATGTTTTCATTCTTGTTGTATTCATAAAATGTTACTTTAAATCCATTATTCTTGGTATGAAGAGTTGATTTCTTTTTATTCATGAGTTTATTCAACTTCTTGGACAAAATTTCATTTTAATATTCACTTTAAAATGAATCATCGTCATTAAAAACTTTGAATACAATGGTATTTTTGAATTATTTATCTTCCTTGTCTAATTTAGCTTCTTTATAAGCTTGTCTCTTCATGGTTATCTCATATGTCATAAGAGATATGATAAGCTCCTCGACCAAAATTTTCTTTATGTCTTTTTCTTCTTGTATAGTCATCACCTTGGGTTCCCAATTTCTAAGAAAGACCCATATAATATTTTTCACTAAATTTTATTTAGAAAAATCATCATAAAGAGACTTTCAATAATTTAAAATATTAGTAAAATGTGTAATCATATTGGTAATAGGTTCATTTTTATTCATATAAAAGCTTCCAATGTCTTTTCTAAACATATCCAATCCGGTATATTTGACTTTATTCATGCCTTTTTGTGTGACTTATAAGATTTTCCATATTTCATGAGTGGTTTTTCGAGAATAAATTCAATTTAATTCATTTTAGTTGATCCCATAATGTAGAGTTTTCATGGCTTTTCCATCAATATCAAAGGCTGAAATATCTTGTGGAGTCCATTTATCTTCTAGTTCTTTTGTAAGAATGTATTCATGCATAAATATTTTACATAAAAATAACTTATAAAACTAATAAAGGTAGGTGTGCGATTTTTCCAATAAGAGTAATTAATTCCTTTAAAATAGGGATTGCATCCTAAATTGATTCCTTCAAGAGAACCTTGTAAATAAGAAGAATATACAATTTTAAAAAATAACGTTTCTTGAAATCAATAACAATTTTTTAAAATTCGCATGTTAAATTCATTGTTCTATGTGAGTTAAACCTCGAACTTACATAATACTATGCCATTATTAATTAGAATTCATTTAAGTTATATAAATTTATAAATTTTGATTAGTAGTATGAAATTAATGATACCTCACAAATGGTCACTATCTTAATAGTAATTGATTTTTTTTGGTTTTTATTGAGAAAAACCCAAACATGGAATACTATGTTAGTAATTTTATCAAATTTTTTATGAATTTAATGGAATAGATAATATTTTTGTAAATTCCTATCTGATCAACATGAAACACAAGAAAAAGTCTTGGAAGGAAGAAGGAAAAATTATAGAACACAAAATATGTTTTATAGACCACCAAGTTGGATGATTTTCTAGAGAGGTTTTTATTGATTTATATACACACATAAAAGATAAACATATTTACAATGTAATTAAAACCATGTGGTAGACTTAATGAGGTCAAACTATGTTAATACATAAATGAGGGAGAAGAATGAGGGTAGAGAAAATAACAGTGAAATTAATCCCCATTTTTTTACTAGTGAACAATCACCTCCCGAATTTCTATTACATTCACTGGATCTCAAAAAATCAAATATTTAAACACAGCTATTGAAACATGGTGTGACTAAGTGACTTAGTGAGAATATCCACAAGATACTCCTCAGTGTGAGTGTGATCAAGAATTATTTTTCCACCATAACACACTCTTGCATGAAATGGAATCGGGTGTCAATGTGATTTATACAGTCATGGAAGATGAGATTCTTGCTTAAGTAAATAGTGAACTTTTTGTCCACTTTAAGTGCTGGTGAACTGAGGTATGAGTAGATAAATTCTCCTAATATTTGAGCAAACCATATGCCTATTAATTTCATGATTTTTGCGGAAATGTACTCTGCTTCGCATGAAGAAAATGTCACTATCTTTTTCCTCTGTGATTGACAAGTTATGGGATTATCTCCAAGAGAGAAGAACACCCTAGTGGTTCTCTTGTGGTTGTTAATGTCACTATTTATATCACTATCACTAAATACCAATGGTATCGATTGACTATTTACCTTCCTTCCATAGCGGACACCGTAGTTGTGTATCCCGGTGATGTATAACAATAGGTGTTTGAATATGTCCAAGTGATCCTTGTGTGATTACTCCATGAAACTTATTATGTAACCTACCACATAGGTAATATTTGGGAGCATATACACTAGGTATCGAAGGCTATTGATGATGCTCTGGTACTGAGTGGCATCGACTGACAGGCAGGTGCTATACTTCCTCAGATTCAGGCAAACCTCCATCAACACTTGATAGGGGTTTCACTATCTCATGTCGCTCTTCTATAAAAACTTATTCATATAGGAAGATTAAAATAGGGAAATTATTATTGGCACTTGGTTCACTTTGATGTCGAGGTTGTAGGATAGAAATCCTAAGTCACTCATCTGAAGGAGCTTCTTCATCTTGGACTTGAACATATTAATGTTGGTGATGTCAGTGCCAGTGATGATCAAGTCATCTACATGCACTCCAATGATCAAATGAGATATGTTGTTTCCATGAGTGTACACAACATGCTCAGATCCACTCATTTGAAACCCTAACATCATAAGGCTAGTGTTAATCATGGTGTTCCATGCCCTTGGTGCTCGGTAGAGGTCATAAAGTGCTTTTTGGATCCAAAGTACCTTGAGCTCATGGTTGCTGATGATAAATTTAGGTGGTTGCTCAACATATACCTCCTCTTGGAGGTCACCATTCAGAAATGATAATTTGACACACATGTGATGAACCTACCACCCTTCATGTTTTGCTACTACGATGAGGATCTGCACTGATTTCATGTGTTCAATATGTGGAAACACCTCCTTGAACTCAATCTCCTACAACTAGACATATCCCTTTGCAATAAGCCTTACCTTGTTCTTTTCTATCATTCCATGTGTCATGGACCCCTTCCCACAAAGTGTACCCCTCCTAGGCCGGGAAGTGGAGAAAATAGATACTGACACCCGAGTCTGCATCAAGTAGGACCCATGTTGGAAACTAGCACTGAGGGTATAGTAAACAAACAGATGGGAGAAATTTCCCTCTAATAGTTTACATGTGAAAGAGAGAGATAAGACAGACACCAACCAAATCCTACTCTGACTACAATATAAAAGAAATCCAAAGTTCACATATGTAATTCCATGGAAGAACTAATACAACCTAAAGGAAAAATACAAGTACCAAAATAAAGTAAAGACTTCAGTGACTGCGAATCCCAAACATCTCCTGCTAAACCCCAAGCTAGTAGTAACCAGCCCAATCTCCAACCTTATCCAACTGACCTAAAAAAATTATATATACATATGTTGTGTATAATAGTATACTCAATATGATCCTCCCTAGATCCTCTCATGAAAAAGTAAATAGATCATGCTAAAGCATAGTGAACAAAAAGTGAAACTAACACATCACCTAAATAGGTATACTAAGTTCCAAACCTCACCATGGATACTCTCACCAAGTATCGCATACAAGAGAAAATAATATAATAAATAATGTCAAGGTAACCCCACTACCACTTCCCCACTATTTTTCCATTCTACCCCAACATCACACATCCTGAGCATCTCTCTCTAAAATGGCTAGCCTATAGACACCTAGGTGAAGCACCACAACATGAACCCCATGCAACACACCACCACATCCACATAACCAAAACTAACTAGGTATTTTTTGAGAACCACCAAAACCCGCATAATTTATATTATACATTGGGTATTATACCTCAAGTCATTACATCCCATACACCAAGTAATGATCCTCAATCCATCATATCCTATACACATTATACCTATATTATCCCTCAGGAATCTATATCTAGAATATATGTGTGTGAAATAAACACAAACCATTACAGTCCTCTCCACACCTATATGGGGAAAACTAACCATCGTGCATACCAAAATAAGTAACTATGAAGATAAGAGATAAGGTCCAAAGGGGGTATTCATTCATCCATCCTCCCATCGGGGTATTGGAGAAAACACCCACCCAGGGCCCAGAATTATAAGGACCCGACCTTATTACATTACATAATCTTGAATTTTAGTCAAGAACTCACTTCCTTACACATTGAGGATATTTTCAAGTTTATTGTTTTAGATAACTGGGATATAATACATACATAACATTCCACATTTATACAGATCAAATACCACAAAAATAGTATCCATTTCTTTTAAAATATAAAACTTTTCAAATAAAACATGTTTTCACTGACAAATATTTATAACATTTAACACGGATTCCTTATTTTTCTTACACTTCCTTATAACCTGTTAAAATCGTTTAAAAACTTGGGATGGGAATCAAAAACTTAGTAAGAGATATAAAAATAAGGAAGGAAAATATTATTCGATGAATACTTGTAAATGTATGAAATCATTTTCAAAAATACATACTTGTCACCCATATATACTTACTTTGTGAAACTCAAGATTTCCACGAGATTTACACAAAACATAAAGAACATAAATAGAACCATAAAGGTATATTGGTTCATTAAATACATAATCTTGTAACCCTATCAGCTACCTTATGATTTGTAGCCCTCATGGCTACCTTACAATGTAACCCTCACGACTACCTTATTGTGTAACCATCACAGTTACACTTGAAGTAACCATACGACCGACCTCTAACTTATACATAACTAATGAATTTGAGGGAGATATAGGTACCATAATTCATCATAAACAATTTATAAGAACTATAACATAATCATACAACATGTATAATATCATAAAAACATTTATTTTTAATTTTTTAAAACAAAATTTTAAAAGAGGGTTTTAAAAGAAAACCCCTTAAAAATATCATATAATTGAAGTAAGGCTTAATAGAGTGGATGTGATATGTATATACACTATAAAAACACATAATTAAACATAATATAAACAAAATTCATCACAAAAACATTTTTAATACCACAAAATTAATGAAGTAGAATGTTAACCTAAGGAATGAAAATTGGGTTAAGAATTCCCTTACCTCGGGTTCTTCTTACTTTAAATGTGTTTAAAATTATCATATAATTGTTAAAATAGTGTTATTAATATCTTATATAAACATATTAATGTTTATAACACCTTATATGATCATTTTATAAAATCATTTCACCCTTTAATTATTAGTATTTTTTTCCTTCCATTGTATCAGGTGCATTCTTTACATGATTTTCATGGCCTGTTTGTATTTGATTTTCTTGTCATATGAAAATGAAATTATAGAAGTGGAATGAAATTGTATTAATATTTTTCCATAATATTAAATAATTCCATAAATCATTTTGTTTATGTGTTATGAGTATGAATCATTAGATAAATATTTAGTGATATCTGTTTAGATCATTTTGGAAGTTCTTTGATAATCATGAACTAGGTTCATTATATAACATAATATTATGTATATATGTTAACTATAGAACATTAAAGAGGATATATTATAAACTTTAAAATCTTTTTGAACCATTAAAATGGTTTTATGATCATATTTTAAGGAAGTAAATGAAATTGGAAACACATCATCCATGATTTTCGTAAATCGGCACATCACGGATGGTGTTTTTATTTTTGGAATAAGAGGAAGAAGAGGAGAAGAATGATGATGATTTTTTTCCATAAACATGATAAAATAAATAATATATAATATTCTAGATCTTTAATGCCTCTTTTATATGGGTATTGTAAGATAGTATAAGAAAATAAAAGTAATTGAAAAGAAAACACAAGAAAATGAAAGAGGATTCTTACCTCTTGATCTCTTCTCCTTGAGATCCTCCTTATGGAATTTTTGGAATTTTAGTGAGACCATAATGTCTTGGACATGTGGAAGAACCTTGGGAAGGGTATTTGGTATAATTTAGATAATGCTCAAATCTTGAGAGGTGTGAGAGGAAGAGGGGGTGATGGAGGTATTTATAGTGGAGGAGAGGAGGGGTTTTGCAATATTTTAATCATTAGTTTAACATTTTTGCTCAAAACTATGAATATTCTTGATTAATGTGACCAAAATAGTAATTTTATAATTTGATTTTGAACCAATGGCCATTTATATCATCCATGACTCAATAATGATGCATAAATTCATTTATTTAGCATATTTTGTTAATTACCGTATTTCACTATTCACTAAAAATTCAAGTATTTCTAAAAAATCCCAAAAAATCACCCTAACCATTTTTTGATATGTAGAATTCAAAAATAAACTCTATTTTTTGAAAATAATTTTCTAAATATGATGAATTTAATTTTTAAATAGTCATAAGTTATTCAAAAAATAACAGTTTTAAAACTAAAAGTGATTTTATATCACTTCGAAAATTAATCAAGATCTCCTTATCTTATAACCTTAAGACAAAAAAATAATAATAAGATTTACTATTCATAAGAGTCATGTTACTATTCATATTACTATTTATAAGGGTATGTTACTATTCACCAAAAAAACAAGTTGGTTCTATTAGACTCCAAATAACTTACTGATCACAACCGTAAATGTCCATTTTTTGAAATTCAAATCATACAAGTGGCACAATTATGTTTAATGGCTGGTTTATAAATATCTCCTTAAAAAATTTCTATTATGAAGAGACTCATTGTTTCATACATTTCAGCTTATTTGTAAAACCTTGGGGTGTTACATTCTCTCCACCATCTGGAAATTGCATCCTCGCAATTTTATTTACTTATTAAAAAAATTATGTTACCTTTCACTCATAGCATTTTCAGATTCTCATGTTTCTTCTTCAACCATGTGGTTTCTCCACAAAACATTTACCTAGTGGATTACCTTATTCTAAAATACTTTCTCTCTACGATCAAGAATATAAACAGGTTTCTCTTCATAGGAAAGGTTCTCTTCCAGTTGAACTACTTTTAGGATCAAAATATGAGATGAATATGGTTCATACTTTCTCAATATCGAAACATGAAAAATATTGTGTACCTGAGATAAACTCTGAGTCAAAGCTACTTAGTAGGTGACTAGTCCAAATTCTATAGGATTTCATAAGTTCCAATGAATCGTGGAATTATCTTTCATTTCTTACCAAAATGCATAACACTTTTCCATGGTGATATTCTATGAAAAACATGATCACCTACCTCAAAAGAAAAGTCTTTCCTCATGTTTTCTATATAACTTTTTTGTCTGATCTGATTTATCCTCATGTGTTGCTAGATCATCTTCACTTTCTCTGCCACTTCCTCTACTAATTTTTGTCCCATCAACTTCCTTTCCCCAACTTCATCCCAAAAAGTTGGAGTTTGACATCGCTTCTCATATAATGACTCAAAAGGTATCATCTGTATACTAGAATAAAAACTATTATTACAAGAAAATTTAACTAAAGAAATATGTTGATACCAACTTCCCTGGTAGTCTATTGAACAAGCTCGAAGCATGTCCTCCAAAGTATGAATCGTTCGTTCTAACTACCCATCTGATTGAGGATGAGAAGTTGTACTAAAATTTAATTATATGTCTAATGACTTATGAAGGCCCTTCCAAAAATTAGAATTGAACCTAGGATCCTGATCAAATACAATGGAAAGAGGCACTCCATGTAACCTGACAATATATTTAAGGTATAGTTGAGAAAGTTGATCCAAAGTCATTGTATCTCAAATAGGAAGGAAATGAGCAGATTTAGTTAGTTGATCAACAATCACCTAAATTGCATTGTTATCAAGAGAATTATTTGGTACTACCACAATGAAGTCTATGGATATATTTTTCCATTTCCACTCTGGCACTGGTAAAGGTTGAAGCATCCCCTTTGGTAACTACCTCTCTACTTTAACCTGTTGACATGTCAAACATTTCATAGTAAAATATGAAATGTCTTTTTCATTTCATCCCACCAGTAATACTGCTGAAGGTCTCTATACATCTTAGTACTACCAGGATAAACTGAAAATAAAGAACTATGAGCTTCATAGAATAAATATTTCTTCAAATGGTAATCACAAGTCACACAAAATCTTTTTCCAAATCTCAAAACACAATCTTTATCCATGTTAAATTCTGGAAACTTGCCCATTTTAACTAATTCTATATTTTTCTATAGATCATAGTATTCCTTCTGTGCTTGTTTAATTCTATCTAATAATTATGAATACACTGAAACCTGAAACAAAATAGATGTATTTCCTGTACCAACACCTTCTAATCCAAAATTCATCAAATCATTAATCAAGGGATCATGTTCCAAATGTAACATGGTTAATGATGTATGATTTTTTCAACTCAAGGAATCCACCACTTTGTTTGATATTTTAGGATGGTAATTCATCATGAAATCATAATCCTTTATTAGTTCAAGTCATCTTCTCTAAATTATGTTTAATTTCTTTTAAGTTAATATATACTTCAGACTTTTATGGTCAGTATATATTTGACATTTGGATCTGTATAAATGATGCCTCCAAATTTTCAAAGAAAAAAATCACAGCAACTAATTCCAAATCATGTGTGGGATAATTTATCTAATTATGTTTTAGTTGTATTGAAGCATAAGAAATTACCTTATCATTCTACATCAGAACACAACCAATTCCCTTTAATGAATCATCATTGTAGATGACAAAATCACCATTTATGGAAGGCAGAGCCAAAACAAGAGCATTAACCAATCTATTCTTTAGTTCCTAAAATTAAACATCACATTATTCTGTACAAATAAATTTAACCCCTTTTCATGTTAACTTAGTTATCAGACTAGATAAACATGAAGGGTTTTAAAAAACTGTCATTAATAACCTGCTAATCCAAGAAAACTATGAATTTCTGTAACATTTGTAGGTATTGGTCATTCATCAACCATTTTTGTTTTGGTGAGATCAACTCTTATTCCATCCTTATTTACAATGTTCCCAAGAAAAGAAATCTATTTCGACCAAAAATCTCACTTTATGAATTTTCCATACAATTTCTTTTCCTTTAAGGTTTTCAAAACAACCCTTAGATGTTTTTCATGCTCCTATTTACTTTTATAAAATACCTGAATGTCATCAATAAACACAACTAAAAACTTATCCAAGAACTCATGAAATATCCTATTCATAAGATCCATGAATATAGTAGGTGTATTAGTTAACCCAAATAGAATAACAGAAAATTCATAATGCCCATATCTAGTACGAAACACAGTCTTCAGGATGTCTTCTTTTTTTCATTCAACTGATGGTACCCTAACCTCAGGTCAACCTTCAAAAAATAATGTGATCCCTGGAGCTGATCAAATAAGTCATCGATATGAGGAAAAGGATACTTGTTTTTAATAGTGATGTTATTCAAGGATCTATAATCAATGAAATTTCCCATGGAACCATATTTTTTTTAATGAACAAAACAAAAGCACGCCATGGTTAAGTGTAAAGATGAATGAAGCCTTTATCAAGTAACTCCTGTAACAGATTTTTCAATTCAATAATTTCTATTTGATCCATTAGATAAGATGGTTTTGAAATTTTCTTAGCTTCAGGAACTAAGTCAATTATGAATTCAACTTCCCAGTCAGGTATAACATCTAGTAACTCATCAATAAAAACATCAAGATATTCATTTACCACTGGCACATCATTAATCTGAACAGTTCCCTTATTTTCAAAAATATGAGCAAGATAAATTTCATTTTCATCTTTCAACAGTTTCTCATATTCATGATATGTTATCAATTGTATGGGCTCATTATTGTATACAAACTGAAACTCTTTCTGAAAAACAACTTCTTTATCTCTACAATCAATCTTAGCATGAAAAATAGAAATCCAATCCATACACAGAATGACATCAAACTCTACTAAGGAAAAAACAACAAGTTTTTTAGGTAAATACTTTCCACATAACACAATATAAATATTCTTATAATTCCCATTTGTTATAATAATTACCCATTGTGTTTTAATAATAAGTTCCAGTCACATTTTTGAGGTGATATTTTCAATTTACTAGAAAATTTATCAGAAATAAAGGAATGTGTTGACCTGTATCAAACAAGACTTTAGAAAAATCTGAGTAAACAAACAAAGTACCTAATACAACTTCATTGGATGGCCCGACATTTGTTGATGTATTTTAAAATGATCTCACTACACCTTTCTGATTATAGTCTGACTTCTTTGCATCATTCGTATCTCTCTTTGGGTAGGAATTTTCATAATGACCCATCTCAACACATTTAAAACACTATACAGTTTTCTTATCAGGATTAGTCTTAGGATCATTTTCATTACAATCTCAGGCCATACATCCAAACTTACCACATCAAAAACACTTCTTGGTTTTGGTAAGGCATTCCCCAGGGTGCTTTTTTCACACTTTTCACAAACTGGAAATTGGACTTTCTTACCATCAAATTTCTTTGATTGATTCTTACCCATCTCTTTCCATCTAGACCTCTTCTTATCCTTATTGTAAAATTGCATGTGATCATTATAAAACTCCATTTTTACCCTCTTAGCACATTAGAAAAGTTTCTAATAACTTATGAACTCACGGGAAGCCAACTCCCTTCAATATCTTTGCTTTAATCCTGAGTTAAAATAGTTGATTTAGCTATCTATATCCATAAAAAGATTTAGGGCATACCTCGCCAGTTGGGTGAAGTTCAATTAATACACAGCCACTGAATTTTTCTCCTTCTGCTTCATTTCAAGGAATTTCTTCTCCATCCTAAGTAGAACCACCTTAGGAAAATATTTTTCAAGGAAAATAATTTTAAATTCATCCACTCTAAGGATTCAATCTCCTCTCTATCCCAAATATTATTGATCATTGACTACCACTGATCAGCTTCACCTTCAAAATAATAAATGGAGAGACTTACCTTTTGATTATCTGAACATGCCATAACATTGAATATCATTTAAAAGGATTTAATCCATACTTCAACCACTACTGGGTTAGAAGATCCACTAAAAGTAAGAGGGTGTTGCCTCATAAAATGTTCCACTATCATCATGTTCCTTTGTGGTAGCTCTGGTTGTTATCTTGCATGGATGTCACCACCATTTATTACCTATGTTAGCTGATCCATTAGTATAAAAAATTTCTCATTTATAATCCCTATCATTCTAGGTTACATATTTATAAGGATACCATTCTTTAGGTGCCTTTCCACTTCAGTTTCCCTATTTCTTCTACAGAAAATCATTCTATCTTAGTCGAAGAAACATGGTAATCTTTAAATGTTATAACATTTCAAATTAACCATAGAGTAAAAATAATTTATTTTATTCTTTTAACATCATTATAACCCCTAAATTTATCTAAACCATCCTCTGATACCAACTATAAGGAACTATCCTTATCACATTACATAATCTTGAATTTTATTCAAGAACACACTTCCTTTAACATTGTGGATATTTTCAAGTTTAGAGTTTTAGAGAAATGGGACATAATAAATACATAACATTTCACATATATATAGATCAGAAACCACAAAAATAGTATCCATTTCATCCAAAATATAAATTTTGTTCAAATAAAACATGTTTTCTTCGACAAATATTAATAACATTTAACTTGGATTCCTTATTTGTATTAAAAATACTTATAAACTTTGAAAATCATTTAAAAACTTTAGATGAGAACAAAAATCTCAGTAATAGATATAAAAAAGAAAAAAATAAAACATTAGTCTATGAATACTTGTAAACATATGAAATCATTTTCAAAAAGACATACTTGTCACCCATATATACTTACTTTGTAAAACATTAGATTTCAAAAAAATTTACACAAAACATAAAGAACATTAATAGAAACATAAAGGTATATTAGGTAATTACTTACATAATCATGTAACTATCTCAGCTACCTTATGATTTTTAACCCTCACGGCTACCTTACAATGTAACCCTCACGGCTACCTTATTGTGTAACCATCGCAGTTACACTTGGAGTAACCATACGTCCAACCTACAACTTACACATACCCAATGAATTATAGAGAGATATAGGTCCCACCCTTAATTATAAACAATTCCCAAGAACCATAACATAATCATACATCATGAATAATTGAAAAAAATCATTACTTTTGAATTTTGTAAAACAAAATTTTAAAAGAGGATTTTAAAAGAAAATCCCTTACAAATATCCTATAATTGAAGTGAGACTTAATAGAATGGATGGAATATGTATATACACTATAAATAAAAACATAATTAAACATAATATAAAAAAAATCATATAAACAATTTTAATACCACATAATCAATAAAGTAGAAGGTTAACCCAAAGAATGGAAATTGAGTTATGAATTCTCTTACCTTAGGTTTGTCTTACTTAAAACATGTTTAAAACTTCTATATAATGGTTAAAAAAGTGATATTAATATATTTAAAAAAATATTCATGTTTATAACACCTTATATGGTCATTTCATAACATCATTTCACCCTTTAATTATTAATATTTTGTTCCTTTCATTGTTTCAAGTGTTCTATTTACATGATTTCCATTGTCGGTTTGTATTTGATTTTCTTATCGTATGGAAATGAAATTCCAGAAGTGTAATAAAATTATATTCATATGTTTAAATAATATTAAATGATTCCATAAATCATTTTGGTTATATGGTATGAGTATAAATCATTAGATAAATCTTTAGTGATATATGTTTAGATCATTTTGGCGGTTCTTTGATAATCACAAACTAGTTTCATTATATAACATAATATTATGTATATATGTTAACTACATAACATGAAAGAAGATATATCATACACTTTACAATCTTTTTCAACCATTACAATGTTTTTATGATCAGATTTGAAGGAATTAAAGGAAATTGGAAACACATCATTCACGGTTTTGGTAAATTGTCACATCACAGATGGTGTTTTTATTTTTGGAATGAGAGGAATAGGAGGGGAAGAATGATGATGAATATTTTACCTAAACATGATAACATCTAGAATATATAATATTATAGATCTTTAATTCCTCTTGGAAAAGGGGAGGGGAAGAGAGTATAATAAAAGAAAATTAATTGAAAAGAAAACACAAGAAAATGAAGGAGGATTCTTACCTCTTGATCTCTTCTCCTTGAGATCCTCCTTAAGGCCTTTGGTTTTGGCCTTTTGGTGAGAAAAAATGGTCTTGGACGTGGGGAAGGTACTAAGGAAGGGTATTTTGCAGAATTTAGACAATTATCAAATCTTGATAGGTGTGAGAGGAAGAGGTGGTGAGGGGGGTATTTATAGTGGAGGAGAGGAGGGGTTTTATATTATTTTAATCATTAGTTTAATATTTTTGTTCAAGACTATGAATAGCCTTGATTCATGTGACCCAAATAGACCTTTGATCATTTGAGTTCAAACCAATGGCTATTTACATCATCCATGACTCAAGTATGATGCAGAAATTCATTTATTTAGCATATTTTGTTAATTACCATATTTCACTATTCACCAAAAATTCAAGTATCTCAAAAAAATCCCAAAAATTCACCCTAACCATTTTTTGACATGTAAAATTAAAAAATAAAATTCATTTTTTGAAAATAATTTTATAAATATGATTAGTTTAATTTTTAAATAGTCATAATTTATTCAAAAAATAACATTTTTAAAACTATAACTGATTTTATGTCACCTTGAAAAATTAATCAAAATATCCTTATCTTATAAACTTAAGAATAATAATAATAATAATAAATATTCATAAGGGTCATATTACTATTCATAAGGGTATGCTTATATTCACTAAAAAACAAATCAATTCTTCAGATACCAAATAACTTACTGATAACAACTGTAGATGTCCAGTTTTCTAAATTCAAATCATAAAAGCAGTACAATTATGTTTGATGGATGATTTATAACTATCTCCCTAAAACAAAGTTCCATTATGAAGAGAATCGGTGTTTCATGCATTTCAATTTATTTTTAAAACCTTAGGGTGTTACAAGAATCCTCGGGGTGTCGGTTTCACTAACCGATAGGGTGGAGTAGCGAATAGAAACACAAAAATTAAAAGATATAAAATAGTTCACAACCACACTATAGGAATAACCTAGTATCATACTCAACTACAGCTATCATCTCTCAGACTTCTGGTTGTCACTGTTAATACTAGATATCATATAAGCACACAACCATTTAAAGAGATAAATTAAGTTATCTTATTTATTCCCATTAGTTTCACTTATGTCAATTAATTATTTAACCATTAATTAACCATTTTAATTTTCCACATTTCATTAAATTAGAATTACCACAAAGTTACATGCCCTTTAGGCATAAGCAAACTGATTCCATGGATTCTTATAATTGTAACCTCATCATTTCATCCCAGAAAACTCCAACCCCATGAGTTAAACATTATTCATTTATTAACATCATTACTTTTCATATTACCGGGTACTCTAGTAAAAAATCCTAAGCTACCAAACAAGTCAAGAAACTAAGAACATCCATCTGCATCAAGTAGTTGGGAAAGGAAATCAGATAAAAAACAACCTAGTTGTTGGCCAATTAACATATTTAAACAAGCATCTAGCTTTCATATCAATGGGTAAGCCTAGATTAAACCCATTAATTCACCTATGGTTCCATCCCCGATACCCACATGCATAAATCGATGCATCTCTCCACTCTAGGCATCAACTATTGCCACATCGTCTGGCCCTCCCTTCCCCACATACCAAACAGGCCTCTGGGCTCACATCATATCACAAGTAGTGTGAAACAAGCATAGTAAAGAGATATTGGAATTAAAACAAGGAATTCAGCCTTTACACATAATGAGCTCTCACGGATCCAAAGCATAATACACTTGGACTTTACAAGCAAATAGAAAACTCAGGACCTATAAGGCATTATCTTTTATCACACAAATGGTTCTTATTCCATCTTCAATTAACAAATTCATTAATCACAGGTTCCAACTATGGGAAACCTAAGAAAAAATCTATCTCGAGATATCACAAATTAATTAAAAAATTAATTTAACATGACTTTAATTATTTTATCAACAAGCATTAACATGAATCAGGTTCATTAACCAATTCAATTAAACATTCATATCTTCATTGGTTTGATTATCATCAAATTGCAACAACAAAAACTAGATTCATTAAACATGGATCATTAATTACTTTATCTAATTAATTATCAATTAATTTTGGATTTAATTTCCTTACCAATTTCATCAATAACAACATGATAACCAAGAAAGGCATAGATATCACACTATCTACAAATCAAGAGGCAAAACATTATTACGGTACAAAGCAGAAACATTGTTATGTGATTGATACCAATCATTTAATCTAGTTCAAATAATTATTAGGTCAATTTAATTACGATCCAAGGGGATAAATCATGCTAGAACTAATATTTCATGTAAATAAATAGAGAAGTGATGAATCACATGCCTCAAAAGGGTGTCCATATTTTTCATGCAAGAATTTACCAACACTATAAATCCCAATCACCACTCTCACAAGATCTACATCTACTCTAGGGAATTGTGACATAACCTCACTAACCAAAAACCATGACAAAACCCATTATAAACATGGGAGATCATCCTCCCTCACATGGAAAGAATAACGGGAAGAAAAAGAGATCAAATTGGAAGAAACCACTGGAAAATGAGGGGAAAACACACCTTAGATCAACATGGGTCACCATAGATCGAGGATGGAAGTTAGGAATTGATACTTCATAAAGAAATCCCAAAAACATAAAAAGGGAGCTGTCGGGTCACCTATAATTGAGATAGATCTGTTGTAGTCGTAGGGTTTGACAAACCCAAGCAGCTGAAAATGTTTTAAAATATACAAAATCAGGGAATTACAGGATGTGTAATCCCCTTTCATTTCATGCAATCCTAAGGTTTCAGTTTCTACTAAAAAACTCATTTCCTCTTAGTTTATTTTATCTTTCAAAACTTGATATATTACACATCGTGAAACCCTCTTTCACATCATATAAATTTTCATTATTTGAAATCTCCCCTACTTATAGCTCTTAGCATTCAAACTTCTCCAAACTTCCTTCGAGCCTCCTCCAAGTACCTCAGTCTTTAGAAATTCACAAAAAGATGATCCACGTAGATATAGGACCTTACATTAGATACCTCTCAAAACATTCCCACCCTTGATAATCCAAAACCAACCCATATTGGAAACATAAAGGGGTCATCTGAACATCTGCCTCGTGAGATACCTCTTAAAGCTCTCACCACAACAAAACATCAACCACCCCATCCAATCACAAGGGGCTCAACAAGGGGAGTAGATAAACTAATCATTGACTCTTATCCACTTATAATGGGAGAGTAGACTCGTCTATCCTCGGGAAGATAAACACAGAAATCATGTGACATACCTTGTGCATATTTTCCTCCCATAGAAAGAGAGTAAGGCATAACAAGTAACAAGATAGAGATCCATCTTATAAACCAGAAAAAGGTATACAAACACAAAATGAGCAGTGTAATAAGAGAAGAGATAAATACTAAATAGCTTGGGGTAATGAGCACGTATATTTGACTCACATTCCCATGTACTCTCCTCCATGCCACCATGCCGCCACAAGACATGAACCAAGGGAATACCATGCCCACGCAACACCTTCTCCTGACAGTCATGGATCTCTACAGGCCGCTCCTTGAAGGTTGTATCATTTTCAACATCGATCTCACCCCAATCAAGGATGTGATATTTATCATGAAGAAAAAAATAGAGATGCAACATGTGAAAAACATTATGTACCCATATCATCTGTGAGGGAAGTGCTATCTGATATGCTATGACTCTGACATGAGATAACACCTCGAAAGGCCCAAAAAACTAGTGATAAATCTTATGAAGGACCCCAAAATACCTTGAGAGGGGATTGATTAATTAGGGTGTCAAAATATTCTTAAAAAATAATGGATCTTGTTCCCATATTAGTAGGAACATATTCAACCTATCTGATGAGAATGAGTAGTAAACAAACAATCACATGAAAAGAGTCGACACAACAATTTTACATGGTTCACCACCAAGGGATAGTCCAAGGATCATATGCTGATAGTGTATCATCCATACCCAAATCCACTAAACTTCAATAGTTTTGGATTAAAAAGTTTAGAAATAGTCACTATGTTCTAGACACACTACCTTTAAAATATTTTAGGGATAGATCATTGCATCACTTGAAACACTTATGTCATCTCCCTTAGCTCACTGTTTTAGGAGGGATCTACACACAGTTTATAGACTTATAGGTCCCTTCATTAAATCACGTATCTCAAATGTAGATAGATTATCTTTTGAAGTCTCATTTTTACCCATAGATATAATCCACTTTTCCTCACACTGTTAGTTCGTGAACTGTTCCTTCGTGAACTTCCCTACTTCCTCCATGAACTGTATTACATCCTCTATGAACTACACTGCACCACATGGCGTGAGTGCTTTGCAGACAAATTCCTCTTATGAAAACCGTCTCTCCTATACAGATAGTCGATGTCCCACAAACCACCTCTCTTCCATGGATACTTCTTCCTTTGTGTGAAATAGTGCACTACAAAACACCTTCATAGACTATTCCTGCGAACAACTACGCCCTTCACATAATTATCCCTCACGAACCTTTTCTTTTGTGGAATTGTCTTACTGCGAACCACTTCAGACTTAACTTATTTATTCCCATGACTTCTAATAATAATCTCTCTCTTTAAATATGGGATTATTAGTCCTTATATAGGGAAATAGATCCAAAAATATCATTAATCTGATCTCCCCAAAGTTTTTATGTGGTACAACCTTCACTGCATGCCTTGCTCCTCCTGCAAACCGTTTTCCCCTCCACGATGTACATAATGACTTTGCTTATTCATGGTGGTTGATGTCTCCCATGATTTAAACCCTTTAAGTATCCCCAAATAATTACCTACTTTATGCAAATGATTATCCATCCTACAAACTTATAGCCTTCTGTGAACTATAATTATCCTACGAACCATTTTTCCTATGCGGTCTGTGTACTATGCTTTGTGGTCCACATAGCACTACTACGTAGAAATCCCTTTGTTGCTTTACTTCATAATTCCATGAACTCCCTTTATGGTATCTGAAATATTCTTCATGCTCCATGAACTTTGTTCTTCGAAAAAACATCTCTTTTCCAAAAACCAAACTCCCGATTTTGAGGCCCAAAATTTTTGCAAACACAGGGAAACAACACCACCTTCAAAATTATTGACATCCTATAATGTAAGATCACTTGACTTGAAAACTCCTTTATCAACCCAATGAAGATTGAAAAAAAACCAAACTCCATTTCTAGCAAAGAACATCCTTTGTTCCAATAATCTACCCCTTTGGGTTTGTTGGCAATCTGCAGAAAAAATCAATGAAGCACCAGTCACTATCAAATCCTAATATGCAAGAAAAAACTCAGCCAACACTCTAAGTCTACATGAGAAATTCTCGGTATAGAAAACAAGAGTATAATAATTAATTAGGTTCTCGTGTCTTTAATCATATAAAATAAGCATTTCATTCCCAAAACAACATAAAATTTTCATTCTACATTCTTGATTCTCCTGCAACCAGAAAACTATTGAATTTCTATATTCTTCATTCTCCTGCAACTTGAAAACTATTGAATTTATCCATTCTCTCCCATTATAAATAAACCCAAAGACCAGTATTTATATATTATAGATATCAAAACACACTCCCCCTGAATTTTATCTCCCCCATAAAAATGCATCACTTCCAAAAATAGATTAAAATTGTTAACACAAATGGGGAGAGGGTATTACTTGCAACCTCCTCATACACTAATAGGTGGCTAAATACCATGGTTCAACTAATGCCTCTTGAACACGTGTACTGGAAATAGATTGGTCAATATTTTACCCACTTTATCATCAGTTCTGAAATGATCTAGTAACATTTATCGGACCACATACATCTGTATAGATGAGATTAATAAGATTTGATGTCCTTCTCTTCTTTTCCTGATATGAACTGCAGACCAACTTCCCTCATATACACGCATCACAAGTTTTTTCCCATTCATGCTTCAAATTGGGTATATCCATGACTATATTCATCTTAGATATTTTTCCATGTATTTTTTATTAATGTGACCCAATCTTCGATGCCACAAGTTGTTTTTTTCTTCAACTGTAAAGTAGAAAATGTTATATTTACTATCAACCTGATATAATTTGTCTTATGTTCTGTATCCTTTCATAAGAGAAATCCATATATTTCTTCTAATAGTGAACCCATTTTGATTAAAAGTCACCATCATTCCTAAGTCACATAGTTGACTCACACTCAAGATATTGTGATGCAGACCATCTACATAGAGAACTTTAGTTTTCTTTAGCTCTCCATTATCCATTTCAATACTTCCATTGCCTTTAATCTTTAAAGCACCATCATTACCGAACCTTACTATTCTATCAAACCTTTTCTTAACATTTTTTAATATTTATATATTTCCCATCATATGGGAGGAGCATCCGCTATCAAGAATCCTCATGATTCTACTATTTGTAGCTTTGAGGGATACTTCTAAAAGGATGGATTTTTCAATTCTCTTTTTTTCCTTCCATGAAATATTGGATTGAGTGAAGGATAAATATTTCCTTTCAATATCTTTTCCATGTGAATAGGTTTCTCATATTCATATACTTCTTCCATAGGATAAATGTTTTTTGTAAGAGCAGCATCGTCTGGCTGATGAGTATTGGATTGTCTCTGATTTCTATATATATTGTTTATACCTTTCCTCTGCCTTCAATAGACAGCTTTATTGCCAAATTTAGAACAATGAAAAAATATCTATAGAAATTATTTCTTCTATAATAAGTAGGATATGAATTTGTTCTCCTTTTTTGACTTCCTAGATCTTCCCTATTCAAATAGATCTTTTCATATTCATAGTATGACATTGTATTTCCAAGATAGCCAAAGAATTGGCATTTCTTAAGTGGAAATTTTTTCTCACTTTTGTTCCTCCCCATGTCTCCTTCTTTATGAAAATTTATTGACTGCCTGTGGTTTTAGGAAACTTGTGGATAGGATTCAGTTATCCTTTCATTTTGATTTGAGGATATCTTTATTATTATTTTAGTTGACTTTGTGATATGTTCAACTTGTGATTTCCCTTTAATTAGGTTTATCTTATTTATAGCTTTTGATGTTTCAGTATGACAACCAATTCCAATGCTGCCCATACATGTGGATCTTTGATCATTAAAAACCTTTTCTACTCCATCAGAACCCTATTTAATCTCTCCATCATCTCAGAATCTGAGAATATACCAAATTGTATTTTCTTCTTTGTTTATTTTGAATTTGATTCACTTTCAAGATTACTCCTAAGAGTAACAACTTATTCTTAAAGACCCTCAATAGTCTTGGACTTCTCCTCCAGTCTAGATGTAAGGTCATTGATGAACTTTTTCTATTCTTCAATTATGATATTTAGTTCCACCACATCATTTGTGCTTTCAAAGGTTGTTGACTGTTCTTTCACTACTTCTCCTAGTCATTCAATTTCATCTTCAAGCTGATCAACATATTCTGATGATTCTTCCATAACTACTTTTCACTTTTTTCATCTTTTACATTGATTCTCAAGCTTAAAAAGAGAATAATTAAGTTGAACTTAAGATCAAAATCATCAATAAATTGATCATCTCTAGCTTTATATTTTAATGGTTCTGATTTTTCAACTGTAGCCATCATAGACGCTTGGGTTCCAGATGTAAAATCTAGTTATTCTTCCTCAAAGAAATCATTATTATCATCATATTTTTCACAGAAAAAACTATTTATTTGAAATTTCATTCCAAATTTGAAGTATCCCTTTTGATAAAACCTTTTTTAAGGATTTTATGAGTTTCTAGCCTCACTTTCTTCGTCATCAAACTTACTTGAGCACTGAGATGCAATGTGTCCAACTCTACTATAGTGAGAGCATGCCAAGGGTATATTTCCTTCAAATATCCATTCTCCTCTCTTGAATTTCTTGGAAAAGAGAGTTATAAAAGTTTATATTCCTTATTAACTTCATTAACACAGTATTCTGAAATCTCAAGTTTTTCCATAGATTTGAATTCCATCTCCTTACTAACATGACTTGTTGCATTCTCTGGTTTGACGCACATTTCATATTCTACCAAACTGCTCAGCAGATCATCTAAATAATGTTTTGAAATATCTATTTCCTTGAGGGATGAAACTTTTGGATTATAAAGATGTAGAAGGATTCTCAAGATTTTATTTACAATTTCAATGTCTTTTATTTCTTCCTCAATACCTCAAATTCATCCTACAACTTCAGTAATTCGATTGAAAAGGGTATCTTCATTTTCATCATGATGCATCTTCATATCATAAAACCTATTATTCAAAACCTAAAGTTTTTCATCCTTTATTTTTTATCTCCTTCGTATATATTTTAAATCATTTTCCACATATATTTGGATGAAGAGAATCTCATCACCTTCAGTTAGATTTGATCAGAGAGAGCTGTAGTGGGGTAATTTTGTGCTTTAGCATCTACATCAAGCATTTGCCTATTTGTATCAGTCATAGAAAACCATATTGGATTAGTGACCTATATTCCTTGTGCAGTGGAAAAAAGGAATTCCATTCCAAGATATCTCAGATGAGATCTCATCCTATTCTTTCATATCTAAAAGTTACTTCCATGAAAAAGGGGAACTCCCCTGACATTAACTGTATTCTCTAAGAAAGCAAAGAAGGAAAGAAAAAACACCAGTAACCTGTAGGCTCTAATACCACTTGAAGGACCCCAAAACACCCTAAGAGGGTATGGGTAAATCAGGGTGTCAAATTTTTCTTCAAAAGTGATGGATCTTGTTTCTACGTTGGTAGGAACATGTTATACATGTCTAATGAGAATGAGTAGTAAACAAACAATCACATGCAAAGAGTCAAAACGACCATTTTACTTGGTTCACCACTAAGGGATAGTCAAAGGATCATAAAACTATAGTGTTTTGGTCATAACCAAATTCAATAAACTTCAATAGTTGTGGAGTACAATATCTTATACATGGTTACAATATTCAAGGCACATTGCCTTCATAATATTTTAGGGGTGGATCATTGCGTCCCTTGGAATACTTCTCTCAAATCCCCCTAGATCACTACATTGGGAGGGATCCACACATATTTTATGGACTTTTAAATCCCTTCATTAAAGAAAGAATCCTCAACTATAGATATATTCTCTGTTGAAGTCTCGTTTTTACTCGTAGATGTAATCCACTTTTTCACGCACTGTTAGTTTGTGAACTATTCCTCCACAAATTGCCCTACTTCCTTCATGAATTGTGATACTTCCTCCATGGACTACACTACACCATGTGGTGAGAGTGATTCTCATACCACCTTTGTCTTCCATAGATTGTCCCTACTTCATGGACAAATTCCTCTTCTATGAACCATCTCTCCTCCATGGATAGTTGATGTCCCACAGACTGGCTCTCTTCTGCAGACCCTTATTCCTTTGCGGGCTACAGTGTACTGCAAAACACTTTTTTGGACCTTTCCCATGAACAACTATGCCCTTCATGGAATTCTTCCTCGTGAACCTATTCTTTTGCAGAACTATCTTCCCGTAAACCACTTCAGACTTCACCGATTTATTCCCATGATTTATAATAATAATCACTCTCTTTAAAGAAGGGATTAGAAACCCTTATATAGGAAAATAGATCCAAAAATATTGCTAATCTAATTTCCCCAAAGTTTTGATGTGGTACATCCTTCACCATGTGCCATGATACTCCTATAAACTGTTTTCCCCTCTATGGTCCACATAATTCCTTTTCTCCTTTGCGGTGATCAATGTCTTCCAAAAATGAAACCCTTTACGGCTCCTCAAATTGCCGCCTCCTTTCTACAAATAGCATGTCATCCTGAAAACTTCCAACCTTCCATGAAATATTAACTTCCCATGAACCATTTTCTATATGTGGTCTGTGTACCATGCTACGCGGTCCATATAGAGTTGTTATGTGGAAATCCCTTCCTTTTAAACTTTCTTTCATTCTTCCACGAACTCCCTTTACGGTTCATGAACTATTCTTCGTGGTCTGAAAACTATGTTCTTTGGAAAAACATCCATTTTCCAAAAACTGAACTCGCGATTTTGAGGCCCAAAAAATTGGAAAAAACTGAGAAATGATGCCACCTTCAACACTACTGACATTCTATACTATAAGATTACTCAACTTGAAAACTCCTAGATAAACCCAATGTGTATTGAAAAAAACACACACAACAAACTCCATTTCTAGAAAATAATAGGCTTGGTTTCAACAGCTTACTCCCATGAAAAAACCTTCACTATCCATGATAAGGAGTCACCTTCAAGAACACATGATCCCTAATGTCGAACTCTAGAGGTCTCCTCCTATGATCGACAAAGGATTTTTGATGATCTTACACTGATTTCATCCTCTCGAAAATCACATGAACCATCTCTTTTGTATTTTGTACCGGTTCTGACCTGAGAATTGCTGACTCTCCGACCCCAGTCCAGCATAATAGAGAACAACAAGGTCATCTATACAAGGATTCAAACAACGCCATACCAATGGTGGGGTGAAAACTATTATTGTAAGATAAATCTACGAAGGTAAATTTTCTCATCCATGAACCTCTAAAATCCAGGACACAAGAGCACAACATTTTTTCAAGAGTCTAGATGGTCTGATCTGTCTGACCATCCATATACAGATGAAAAGTAGTGTTAAGGCATAACTTACAACCAAAATCATGTTGGATACCTCTCCACACTCTGTAGGTAAAACAAGGATTATAATCATAAATGATCATCCTAGGTACCCCATTAAGTCTCACTACCTCCTCCAGATACTGACTCGAAAAAACCCCTATTAAGATTGACTCCATGATCTTTATAAAGTATTCTGATTTCATCAAACAATCCACTACCACCCACATAGAATCATATCCTCCTTGAGTTAGATGTAAACCAATAAAAAATTTCATCATGATATCCTCCCACTTTCACTAAGGAACATCAAACAGATGGAGAAAATCACCAAGAACACAGTGTTCAGACTTCACCTTATGGAAAACCAAACATCGATACACAAACCCTAAAACTACACGCTTCAACCCAAACCACCAAAAATGAACTATCAAAGATCAGTACATCTTTTTCGAGCCAAGAAGTACCTCCAAAGGTAAAATATGGAACACTTTGAGAACCATATCACACATCTCCAAAGGAACAAAAATCCTTCCCTAAAAAAACACCCAGTGTTGTTCATCCCTAAACCAACCATCAGGGTCCTAGCCATAAACAACTCGGTCTCTCCAGATCTCCACCTCAAGATCCCCCAACCAGAACTATTCCACCTGCTACACTAGAGATGACTGAATAGTCATCTAGAAAATATGGAATATTCCCTTTAATTCTCCAATATTTAGATTAAATGATGAATTTTCTTTCATCAATTTACAAAAATCACCATATTCATGCATGACATCGCTACACAACTTCTTATTCAGCGCATCAAATACAAAATTTCCCTTTCCAGGTGTATATGAAATCTCAAATTCACAATCCTATAATAAATCCATCCACTGAGGTTGGAATAAGTTCAATTCATGCTGGGAGAAAATATGCCTCAGGCTCTTATGATTGATGAAGACCACAAAACACTCGCCAATGAGGTTATGTATCCACAACTTCAGGGAAAACACCACTACCATCATCTCAAGATTATAGGTGGTATAGTTATGCTCATGGGGACGTAACTTTTGGGACCCATAAGAAACAACTAATCTCTACTTCATTAGGACACAAACCAACCCAAGATGCGATGCATCATAGAAAACCTCAAACTAAACCCCTTCCACTGACATAAAAAGAACTGGACCACTAACCAACTTCTCTTTTAGATACTCAAAAGTTATCTAGAACTTATCAGTCCATAAAAACACTTAATCCTCTCTGTTTGATCCTATCATAGGAGTCACAACCTAAGATAAATTGGCTACAAACCTCCTGTAATAGCCTTCAATACCAAGGAAACTTTTCACTTCCACTGCTGTCTTAGGGGATTCCCAAGACACAACTGTATATACCTTCAATAGATCCATATCTAATCCCTATTAGGATACAACATGCCCCAATAAATTGACTTATCAATCCTAAAACTCACATTTTGGTAACTTTCCAAATAGATGTTGGTGATGAAGAACTCACAGAATAGCACACAGATGCCTCACATGCTCCTCCTCAGACATAGAGTACACAAGGATTTCATCAATGAAAACCACCATGAACTTATCCAGGAACTCATAGAACATAGAGTTCATTAACCCCATGAACATAGTAGGAGCATTCATTACACTAAATGGCATCACAATGAACTCATAATGCCCATGATTACAATGGAAAGAAGTATTTGGGATATCCTCATCCTTCACATGAATCTAATGATATCCTGACCACAAATCGATCTTCAAGAACCAACTTTCACCTTTCATTTGATCAAAAAAAAACTTCAATCCATGGAAGAGGATAGTGATTCTTCACTGTCACTTAGTTTAAGTTATTATAATTGATACACAACCACAAACTATCATCTACTTTCTTCACAAACAATATTGATGCACCCCACACTGACACACTCGGCCTAAAAACCACGCTACAATAGTGAAGGTTCTGGGCGCAGCAGAAGCGTGGTTGGGGTGGCACCCAACTTTGATTTTTACCCTGATCAATGATTATTCCTGGATCAATATGACAATGAACTCCATTCTCAATGGAATATAATCAAAGATTTAGATAAATAAGAAAGAGACCTGAAACCTTAGAGAGGATCTTGCACATCATGTTTATAATTAATTTAATTAATTTCATAAAGAAAAATAATACTTGTGTCTTTGGTATTTTTCTTCATTGATGATGTTGATCGTCCAGATTGACCCTTCCAGATTATCTCATTGCAGTTATAAGGATCCAAACTAGAATCCCTCTAGCGGTGATGTACACATGCTCTGATGGCCTCCGATTGACACTGCTCATTCTTCGGGTGCTAGCACGGCAAAGCGAGTGTCTTGTGTCGATCGTTATTTATCGCTTGTTCTTCTGCCTTAAAGAACATCTCTTTTTCTTGAGAGGGTAGAGAAGAGGATTCGTGGGAGAAATTATTTGGCTCAATAATTCTCAATTCACCAGGCGTGTGGTGTGGTGTATGGCACAATAGGCGTACTTTCCTATTTATACACATGGAATTTCAGTTACAATATTTAATTGCATAGAAAAAATTAAATACATTCATGAACTTAGAGAAAACCCATGAATTTAATAATAATACCACGTCATTATTTATGGTGTGCCAACTTGCACAAAATGGAATTATAAATAAAATCCCGCATCATAAAATAATAACAGCATTATTTTAATTCATTCGAACTAGTTTAATAATTATTTACTGTCTTGAAAATAATTCTTTTACTACTGGACCAACCTTGGTCCACTAAAACTCCACTTCCATTTATTTAACACCCAAATAAATAATTTATTCTTTTAAATAAATATTTTATTTATAAACTAGTAAATAAATATTTATTAAATTTTCAATAAAATAAATAAATATATATTTTTTTAATTTATGGAATCATTGTGACTTGAATAAAATTATTCCACGGTCTTGCGAATAATATTTATTTCATTAATTAAATTCAAATATAATTTAACCGAGACCACCAAAAACACTCAGTGTGTGACCCTCTAGGATTCTTTCTCATTGGTATTAGGCGGGCTTGCTTAAAGTCCAAGAGTACTATCTAGCAACAGGTCAAGGCACCTAATAGAAAGAACATAAATTCACAACAATGACATCCACATATGAACTCTTACTGTGTAATATAATCCCTTCGTCGCAATATCTCATCAAGTCGGTTTCATGATTGTGTCATCAACTTTTATTCTTGATACATCGTTCTTTGACTACCTGAAATAAACTCGTCGTTACACCATAGACATGGGATTTCGCGCGACGGTTCTATTTCAATCAAAGGGTTGAGATATCAACTTCCATAAATTGAAGGTACAAATCCTTCCTTGACTTATCCATTAATAACATGCCACTCGTGACACACCCAACGTACCATAATTCACTCCAACTGTCTGTGTGACGGTTTTCATCAGTAAATCAAAGTGTGTAAGTCATGAAATGTATTAATGATAATATTAAAGTCTAAAGATCATTACACATGCTCGTAGATAGAAATATCTGATGAAACCAAAACATATGGAATTTCTACTAGCGGTTCTATTATCATAATCTCCTATCTTGGAGATTACCAAGTACGAACTTCGTGAGAGGAAGTATCATCTACTTATAAGTACTTACACCTGACGGTTTGCATGCTATATGTCCCATTATAGCATACCATCCAACCGTAGAACTATATTTAAGAATATTGTTATAGAATTTCAAGGTTCTCATCATAGTAGGTAACTTCCATGACCTTATCAATGCAACAAAATCTCTAGGACATTATTACATCATAATCATGAAGAACAATGAACAATATGTAATAATACATTAACTATCCATGTAATAAAAGTAAAACCAGTTGGTTCTAAGACACCAACTCTTAAAAATAGACCATAAAGCTTTATATGCTTCTCTTGAAAATCATAAGGCGTCATCCTATATAAAGACATTGATATAGGAGACACATCTAGCTATAATTCTATCTCGAACTTGATCTCTCATCGAGGGTGTAATGCTATGAACTCCTATGGAAAGACATCTGGGTACTCTTTAACGAACCTAGGAAACACTGAATACTAAACCTCCAAAGAACTCAGTATCAACTTAACCATCAAGGATGAAAAAGATGAAATACACCTATGAGCCATATGAAAGTCTCTCTCTCCAAAAAACACGGTTAGATCTCCATCGACGTTGAATAACACAACCTACCTCTTAAAGAAATCCATGATACCCTACACTGAATACAACCAATCCATATTAAGGATGATATCATATGGTTGTATCCATAAACATATGAAATCCCCCCAAGAGCAGTGCTACTCCAACACTAGCTCATAGTATCTACATACATCAAACAAGTCAGATCAACCTCCAACTAGCATAGTCAATGCCAAGGGAACTGAAAGTATCTCTACCTCATGTCCTAAAGAATGGAAAAGGTTATGTGATATGAAGGAGTATGTTGTTCCTAGATCAAACAAGGTATGCACCCAAGCAGAAAACAAGAAAAGGGTACCTAGAATGACTTATGGCTCACCCAGTGGTAGAAATGATAAAGCAAGAATCTAACCACAACCTCTCTAACCCTACTAATGAATACCTCTATGGTTGATATCTTCTATCTGAGGAAAGGGAGTATCAAAAGTTTGTCCTATACCTACCCCATATACTATATGATGATCCAAAATTAGTGAAACTTGATACTGCTACCTCAGTTAGAACTACCTCTATGGAGACACCTAAAGTGGAACAAATTGTGCACGCTAACCACTTAGAAAGTTCAGGCACACTCTCCACTGATTACCTCAGCCTCTAGAAAAAAAATGTGCATTTGATCTTTTGGAATAGGCCTGAGAGCCGCTGTCCCCGAATAAATGAGACATTGAGGGCTGGGACCTACCCTCGACTGATTAGAAGCTCTTATATCCTATCAACTAGAAACCCCATACCACATCTATGCTTCATGAGGAATCCTGAAGACTCCCCTCTCATGATGATCTAATTTTGGATAATGTCCTCTTGATGGACTCTGTTCTTTGTATCACCTTGAGATATGTCTTCAACATAAATGGGGTGACCTGACATTGGATCTCTGGATGAAAAGCCTCCTCAAAATTCCTCTCCCAAGCCTTCTCATATAGAAAAAAGTTTTGAAGTATATATTAAAAGGTTTCTTAAATAGATCCCAAACTATCTCACACTAGAGCTCCTCTACCAAATGGTAAGTAGCTCCTAGAAATTGGCCGCCTTCGCTATCAAAAAAAGAAAATCTGATTTGAACTGGTCTCATAATTCCTCCCACGAGACTATATAATCCTTTCAATATTCAAGGAACAAGAACTACCACTACCCCACTACCCCATGTAGCATCGTCACACCTAATGATACCCAGTTCCCCTTCTGAGTATGGATCAAACTGAAGGCTATCTCAACCTCCTCCAACCATTATTTTGTGACTATATCTTAAATGGATCCCTCATACCTCTGTAGACTCTAGTGTTGAAACTCTTGGAGTTTCCTCCTCTAATTATTTTCGTCCTCAACATCTAACCTATGATGATCTGCTGGCGCAGCCGATTGAACATCTTTTTCATGAACCTGATGAGGATGTCGACCTGAATCCATTCCTGTAAAAGAACAAATAATTATAGTTCCTAAACCTAGAATATGGAATACTTTAACATTAATTGATTATTTTATTTTATTCATTTTAGGTTAAACTATCCCAAGGTTTATCCATTCAAACATATGCATGAAGAAGAACAATGCATGATCCTTTCCTAGGTCTCTACCCTGAAACCAATATCACCATGTTTAGTAGCCACTATAAGCTTAAAGGTTCGTGCATTAGATCATAGGGGGACCTAGATACCTATGTCCAAGCTGATATCCCATGATTACATCACTTGTTAAACTTATCTAATGTCGTTTCCCTACTATCCCACACAACCTCACCTATTTATAACTCTAAACATCACCCTATCCCTCAACTAGAGATATGATACGACTCTTTCATGACCCCCTCCCCATAAAGTGTACCCCTCCTAGTCCAGAATTGGAATAAGAGAGATAGTGACACCCACTTCTCTCCACCAGTAGGCCCTGGTTTGGAGACTAGAACCGATGGTATAGTAAACACAAAAATGAGAGGCATTACCCTCTAAGAGAACACATGTTAAAGAGAGAGATAAAACAGAAAACAACCAAATCTTGATCAGACTACAATATAAAATAAAGATAGAGTGAACATATTTAATTTCATGAAATAACTACAACTGAAATGAAAAATTCAAGTATCAAATGAAATTAAATACAATGGGGACCACGAATCCCAAACAGCTCCTACTAAGCCCCAATCTAGTAGTAACCACCTTGATCTCCAACCTGCTCCAAATAACCTGAAAAATAGTTTATATATACATCGGGTGAGTATAACAATATACTCAATATGATCCTCCACATAGCCTCTCTTACAAAAGTAGAGAGAGTATGCTAAAACATAGTGAACAATAAGTGAAAGTAACTCATCACCTAAACAGGTATACTAAGTTCCCAACCTCACCATGGCTACTCTCACCAAGTATCTCATACAAGATCATATAATATAATAAATAATATCAAGGGTACCCCACTACCTCTCCCCCACTAGTTTAACGCTCTGCCCCAACGTTGCATGCCATGAGCATCTCTCTCAAAAAAGGCTAGCCCATAGACACCTGGGTGAAGCACCACAACATGCACCTCGTGCAACACACCACCATATCCACATACCCAAAAGTAACTAGGTAGTTTCTAGGATCCACCACAACCCGTATAACATGTATCATACATCAGGTATTATACCTCAATCCACTACAACCCATATAATGAGTAAGGATCCTCAAGCCATCACAACATATACATGTTATACCTATAGTATCCCTTTGGAAACTATATCCAGAATATATGTGTGTAAAATAACCACAAGCCATTACATCCCTCTATACATGTATATAGAGAAAACTAACCATCGTGCATACATGCACATGTAAATATAAAGAGAAGAGAGTGGGGCCAAAGGGGGTAGTTAGCCATCCATCATCCCACCGGGATATTGGGGAAAACACCCCCTGAGGCTCAAAATCCTTGGGGTGTCAGTTTCCCTAATTCAAAGGTTGGAGTAGCATATAAAAACACAAAAATTATAGGATATAATATTGCTCAGAACCACACTATGGGAGTAACCAAGTCTCATACTCAATTGTAGCTAACATCTCTCGGACTCTTGGATTCCACTGATAAGACTAGATATCCTATAATCACACAACCATTTAAAGAGATACATTAAGTTATCTTATTTCTTTTTATCAATTACACTTTACGTTAATTAATTCTTTAACCATTAATTAACCATATTAATTTTCCACATTACATTAAGTTATCATTACCACAAATTTCCATTCCCTCCAGGCATAAGCAAACTAAGTCCATGACTTCTCAAAATTATAACCTCAGCATTGCATCCCAGCAAGCTCCAACCCCATCAATTAAACATTATTCATTTATTAACATCATTAATTTCAATATTATAAGTCACTCTAGGAAAACATCATAAGCTACCAAACAAGGAAAGAAACTAAGCACATCCATCTACCTCAAGCAGTGGGGAAAGGAAAACAGATAAACAAATAGCCTGGTCATTAACCAATCAACATATTCAAACAAGCATCCAGCTTTCATATTAATGGGTAATCCCAGCTTTAACCTATCCTGTCACCTCTGGTTCCATCCCTGACACACACATTCAAAAACTTATGCATGTCACCACTCTAAGCATCAACTATTTCCACATCATACAAGACTCCCTTCCCCACATACCACGACAGCCCTCTAGGCTCATCCATCCTAGGATCATGTCACATCCAAGCCTCCCCACCCCATATACTACAACATACCTCCAAGATCACATCATATCACAAGAAGTAGGAAACAAACATAGCAATGAGCTCTTGTCACTAAAACAAGGAATTAAGACTTCATACACAATGACCTCTCACAACTCCAAAGCACAAGACACATGGCCTTTATAAGCAAGCGGGGACTCAGGCCCTACAAGGAATTATCTTTTATCACACAATTTATTGTTATTCCATCTTGAATTAACTGATTCATTAATCACAGGTTCCAACTACGGGAAACCTAATCAACAAGCTATCTCAAGCTATCATAAATTAATTAATCAATTAATTTAACATGCCTTTAATTCTTTTATCAACAATAATTAGCTTTCTTAGGGTTCATTAACTAATTCAATTAAACATGCATGTTTTCATCAATTTTATTATCATCAAATTGCAATAACAGCAACCGAATTCATTAAACACGCATCTTTAATTCCATTATCCAATTAATTATGAATATATGTTCTTTATCAATTTCCATCAAGAACAACATTATAAAAAATAAATTCATAGATATCACACTATCTAGAAAATAAAGAGGCAAACAGTTATCACGGTATAAAGCAGCAACATCGCTATGTGGTCGATACCAATTCTTTAATCTAGTTCAAATAATTATTAGGTCAATTTAATTGTGATACAAGGGGATAAATAATACTAGATCTATGATTTCACATAAATAAATAGAGAATAAATGAATCCCCTTCCTCAAAAGGGTGTCAACATTCTTCACATGAGAACAGACCAACACTACTGACCCTGATCACCTCTCCCACAAGATCTACATTCACTTGAGGATGTTGTGGAACAACTGCACCAACCAAAAATCAATAAAAACCCCATTAGAAACATGAGAGATCATAGTAAATCATATGGAATGAAGAACATGTATATAAATAGATCAAACCATAAGAAATCGCCAAAAATGAAGGAAAAACACACCTTCGATCAACCTGAGTCACCACAGATCAAAGATGGAAGCTTGGAATCGATCCTTGATGAATGAATCCCTAAAACATAGAAGAGGGTTTAATTTGGTTTTCAGGTCACCTCGAATCGAGATAGATTCACTATAGCTATAGGTTTTGACAAACCTGATAAACTAAAAATATTTTAAATTAAACAACATCGTGGAATTACATGACGTGTAATCCCCTTTCATGTTGTGTAATCCTCAAGGTTCGGTTTCCACTAAAAAATGTGTCACCTATTCATTTTATTTTATTTTTCAAACCCTAATATATTACATGTCATGAAACCCTATTTCATGTCATGTTACTTTTCATGACGTGAAATATCCCTTGTTTCCAGCTCTTAGCAGCTGAACTTCTCCAGACATCCTCCAAGACTCCTCTGAGAACCTCGGTCTTGAAAAATTCATAAAGGGTCGATCCACAAGGATCCATGCCCTTACACTATGCTCATCACGCTTCACCTTGAAGACCCACTTGAGACCAATTAGATGATAGACAATAGGGTGATCGATGAGATCCCATGTGTCATCCTCAATCGAATTCATCTTCTCAAGCATCACATTGCACAAAAACTACTGTTGTTATACTTCACGAAAGAAGGTTGGATCATCGGCTGTAGTGAAATTTAGCTCACCAGGGTCGAGCTCGCATAGTGAAAACCCAGGTGGCGTTGTGGCCCTGATAATGTTGTTGATAGTGTGGAACTGAAGTGAGGTGTCGTCATGATTGATGTCTAGTTCTTCCACTAAGTTAGATGGTGGAAAGTTGAACTCCATTGTGGATTATGGCATGGGGATCACCTTGACCATGTATGGTGTTGTGGCATATACAGAGTACACCCTAGTGGGTGTGGGTGATGATCTCTGGTCTTTGATATTTTTTTCAGTCTCCATCATCCCTGGTATACATGTTGTAGTGTACTTGACTGTGAATGGATCATCACTACTCAACATACCTTTTTCATCGTAAGTATTCTAGTCCCACTGCTCCGCCTCATTGTAGATGATGCCACATGTTACGTGCATGCTCTTGCTAACAGGATCATACATACGATATGCCTTGGATATGAAATCATACCTGATGAAAATCATTGATGTACTCTAGTCATCCAATTTCTTCAGGTGAGCCTTCATGGTCTTAACATGTGCAATGCACTAAAAGGTGTGGAGAAAGTGCACCACTGGTCATTTTCCATACCAAACCTCATACAATGTTATATCTTTAAGGCTTCGTGTTGTTTTGTGGTTGAGGATTAAGATGGTAGTGGAGATAGCCTCTATAACACCTCAAGATTTTGAAAATAAATATTGAACGCATGGAACACCGAGTCTCTACAAAACACCACTTTGTTATAAATTTTCCAGTAAACATAATTTTTTTTACTTCTGTGATTTTAATTTCAAAAAACTAACATATACGGTTGCGTTCAGTAAGATATTTAGAGTCCGATAGAATCAACTTAGTTTTTTATGAATAGTAACATGCCCTTATGAATAGTAACATACCCTTATGAATAGTAATGAATATTAAATCAGACAAAAAAATATAAACTTCACCCATGAATGTATAAATACAATTTAGACATCTTAAAAGTGGAAAAATGATCATAGTATAAGTATTGGTATTTTTGTATGTCATAAATATTTTAATTACAATTTTATGATTAATTTAATAATTTAAAATGGAAATTTATTTTCATAAAATGTAATCATAAATTGTTATTTTATTTTCTTATGGTTATAAGATAATTTTATGGGACCTTGATTAATTTTTCAAGGTGTTATAAAATGAGTTATAGTTCTAATGTTGTTTTTTTGAATAAATTATCCTTTTAGTTAAAAATTCAATTAAAAATATTTAGAAAATTATTTTCAAAAAAAATTGAGTTCATTTTTGAATTATACACATCGAAAAATGGTTAGGGTGAATTTTTTGGATTTTTCTAAAATACTTGAATTTTGGGTGAATAGTAAAATACGATAATTTACAATAAAAGCAAAATACATGATTTATTGAGTCATAGGTGATGTAAGTATGATGTAAGACCACTTAGTTATAAATCAAATGCAAATATTACTATTATTGGTCACAAGAATCATTATTATTGGTTGTATTTGGCAAAATAATAATATAATGAGTAAAATAATGGGAAAACCCTCCTTTCCTCCACTATAAACCCCTCCTCACTCCCTCTTCTATTCACTCCTCTAAGACTTGAAGCTCCTAAAATTTCTGCCCAAATACCCTTCCCTATTCACTCCCCATATCCAGGGGCTCTTATTCTTTCCAAAATACCAAAACCCCTTCCCTTAAAGAGATTCTCAAGGAGGTGGATTCAAGAGGTAAATTCACATTCTATTTCTTTCAATTTCATTTCAAGTTCCTTTCTATTGTAATCCGCTCCTCACCTCCTCCATCAAAATGAAAATGATAACTCCAGTATCATCTATATACTAGAATTATATCATGTTCATATAATAACCATCATCAATATCCTTACTCTCTCTCTTTTATTTTATAAACGAAATCATCGTCAGTGAGGTTCCAATTTACAACCTTCGTGGATGATGAAGTTTTGTTCTTAAATTTCACCTTCAATGTGGGTCATGAAACCATTTTTATTGTTGAACCAGGATATAATATATTTATTATAACCTATTTAATATTCAGTAACTATTATATGTGCAAAATATTAAATCATATGACCAAACTAGTTCCTAATAACCAAAATATTGCTTAAATAATCTAAGTGATTGTCATTAATATTTCATCTAATTATTCATCCTCATTACATGTAACCAAATGATATAAATGACCATTAACACCTATGTATGTTCATAAATAATATTTAAATTCAATTATGTAGATTTAAATTCATTCCATATGAACTTCATTACTTAAAAACAAGTGAACTAATTATGAAAATCAAGAAAACGAACACTCCAGAATGACAGAATTCAATTTTAAAACTTATCAATAAGGACATAAATGAACTAAAAAATTATGATAAACTAAATAAATTTCTAATAGGTTATTAATTAAGTTATTAATGAGTATAATTTAATATTCTAGGACCATAAGGTCAAGAGCGGAACATTTGTACTTAAGGTAAGGGTTTTCTACCTGAACCTCCATTTTCATTCAGGTTACTCTTATTCTCTACTTACCTCAATTAAATTCTTAATTATTCATATTTACTACTCATATATTCTGTGATAATGTTTTATATATGTTTAAAAACTAAAATCCCACTTTCATTTATGGGTAGTTATATGTTTTAAAAGGATCTTTCAAAAATTCTTCCCGTAATACAAGCCCGATTCAAGGGATTTTCTCAAATTCTTACCTATTTTCAAGGGCATTATATAATCTTTTTCAGAAACCATTATCTTTATTAAATATATAATTTTATTATTAAAATACTACCTTACTTATGTTTTTGTTTTATACAAATATTTTTCCAAAATAACTCTTCCTTTCAAAGTAAAAGAGTATTTATCTCAAGAATTACTCGATGATTTTATAAGAGTATTTTCACCCATTTCAACACTCTTGTTGACTCTTATGTAATATTGGGATTATTATTTTATGATAGCATATACCATATTTAATTGAATGGTTTGTGATTATTTTGACTGTGGATGTGCTATCTTAAAATCATTCACCAATTTACTTTTAATAGTTAGTGTTTATGCTTAATGTTTGGGGAAATTTATTTACATTTCATATATTAGTTCCAATATGAACGCTGTAAGATCACAGTTCCTTCATAAGGTATGTTCTTGTTTCTGTCTCAGTTTAAGTCCCTTATTTTTGGCTAGATAATTTTTTCCCCATGTTCATGTGAAGAATCGGGGGTGTTCTGAGAGTTCGGGACACAAAATAGGATGAAAAAGGAGTTTTTGAGAATGCTTCATAGTTTGCGTGCGGTTAGTGAAAATTGTGCAGAGTATCCCAGGTAACCATGTATCCATGGACAGAGGCTTATGCATGATTGGCACATGATTAAGAAAACCATGTGAAATTCCTAGGAAACCATGAGAAGGGGTGTTTCTTCGGGTAGTGGCTCACGCACAGTTTGTGCATAATTTGGAAAATCGTGCGGGCAAACTGTGCGGCCCAGAAACATTGAGAAAATTACAAAAAAAATCATCTCGGGATTTTAAAACCCAACTTAGTTTTCTCCTCCATTTCACCCCCTGCAACCCTAGTGATGATCTTGTATGAATCAAGCTTTCCAAGGGTGGTACTACTTCGATTCTTAGCCGTTTGGAGCATCGATGGTTACGGATCGAAGCCCTAGGTGAGTCTAATATCCTCCTTACTTCCTCTTTTCGATTAGGATTTTCATATTTCTACCATATACTACTGAATCTCTAAGGCTCTCTTTTTCATACAATAATTAGGTTGAGGCTTCAAATGGTGGTTGAATCAGGATCTAAAGTCTCAATGAGGAGTGTGTTCGTCATCAGATTTGAGTTAGGTGGTCTACAAGTATTATCCCATAGTTTTATTTTTGGATTTGTGCATGGAAACTTGTGTTCTTATTCTTACTAATTGTGTTCTTGGTTCCATTTGAGTGTTTGATAAAAAAGGGGAGTCTATGTGACCAATTGAAACACTCATGATCCACGTGGGATGCGTAGAGGATGACTTGACCATTTTAGGGCCACCTGTGGGGTGCACTGGTAATCCCGAACCTAGAGAGTGGTAGGGTTAAGTGAAGGATTATCAAGTAAAGTGTAAATCCCATGTAGAACATTTTTAAATGGTTGATTTAGTTGTAAATTGAGTGATAATAGAGATTATTAGTGTGATAAGGCATAAAGGGTTGTTTGGCATGACATGAAAACGGGAAAATTAGGTCAAATGGAATTATATCAATTGTTTAATGAAATTTAGTTAGAAATGCCTAAGAGGGTTAGTGAATATTAAATGGTGAACTTATAATGGGATGATGAAATGGGAAATGGCTAATATGTTAATGGTATTTAATAAGGAAATGGATAAATATGTTTAGTGGGTTAATACATGGGAAGTTTTGGTACATCTAATGGGTTGAATGTAATAAAGTGGTTATGTTATGAGATATGAGAAATGTACATGAAATGATAAATGGGATAAATGGGATAATGTATGGCTATTGGTGAATATTGACTAAGGCATAGGGGTTTTTGAATAATCTTAAAGGGTTAAGGCACGAGAATGGGAATTTGGATAAATTACTATGAATTGTAGTTGGTAAATGTGTTAATGGGTTATAGCATCGTATTAATTCCCATGCTGTTTCTTATGCATTGTGATTGATGACTTCCAATGGAATTGGTTATGTTATGTTGTGTTATGGTATGATTGTGGTGAATTGATAAATAATAATGTGCACATGGATTGGTAGAGTGGGTTATTGACTTGAGGTTCCACACCCATGGGTCGAGTTAGACTGAGGCTCTAAACTCCACCCCAAAATGCACGGGTTAGGGAAGGGGACAGATGCTCTATTACCCTAACGATTTCATTCCACCTGGACTAAGGCTTCAAGGTGAGTATAATGTATTGATGTGAAATGTGTATCCCTAGTAAATATAGAGACTTTATTTTTTTTCCTATGCATTGTGATTGATTTTATTATACCCTTATATAGGTGATAATTATGCCTAACCCATGGAACATGTGATCAAAATGGAATAAGGAATGAATATGGTATAAGAAATAAAATTGGGATACATGTTAGGAGTTAATTAAGTGAACCTTGGATATATAATGTCACCTGAGTTTTATTTTGTTTACTTACCATTTATTTTGTACTTACATACACTATCTATTAGAATGGATATTTTGTAGACATCGTTGGTGGTGGCCTACTGAGTTTTGTACTCACACCATGCTTGGACTGTTGTTGGGTACCTGAGCAGACCTCTTTGTTGCAGGTCAAGACAAGGGTGAATTCCCTATGCTATGATGTTGAGTTGGGATCAGGATTTACATGGAGAAGGATTAAGACTTAGAGTCGGGACCCATTTTGAGTTTTGGTTGTTTGTCTTATTTTGGGTTTCATTCACTTTGAACTACTAATATGGAATGACATTGTTGTATTTTATTTGTGTTTGTACCCCATTTGAGAATTTTTAGTTATGCATGTATGTTGGTTGTTCATATGGTTTATGCTATTTATATTTGGTTCTGTTGTGGAATACTCTGGTAAAGAGGTTATAGTATCCCCATGTGTCTCATTGGACACTCACCGCTAGTCGGAAACCTCTGGTGTACAGAGAGGCATGCTTGATTTCATGTGACGACTCAGCTTGAGGCACCGGTTTAGTGGCTTCTAGGTCAAGGAAATTACGAAGTGGTATCAAAAGAGTTCTTTTCTATTTCTTACTATTTAGGGATGGTATAAAGGAGATTATGATGTATTGGGCCTTGGTAATGAGCTCATTCTTGGAAGTATCTAACCCATGTATGAGGGAAAACCCAAGTCACCCAGGGTGGGAATTGTTGTTCTTGATGTGTGTTGTTACAGTTGAATAATATTTCACCATTGGGTGATGCACATGTTGTTTGATGTGATTTATTTATGATATTTCTCACATTATTGGAATGGTATGAGGTGTGAATTCATGCATCATTTTAGTCACCTAAGGATATAGGTGGCATGCATCATTATAGGCACACACATGGGATGGGTGTGTGGGAAATAGAGATTAGAATGCATTATACCTACTTGATAAATATGAAGAAAATGATGCCTAATAATGGTAATGTAAGTGGGTGAATTAAAAAAATTCAAATGAATAGTTAAGGAATATCGGGTATAAAGAAATGTTATGACCGGGTTAAAATTTTGGGTTGTGATAAATTATAAAGGTTGTTTTAGTGTCTAAAAGATAAGTATTTCATAATGATGATCAAATTGTTAATGAATTTGTCTAATTAAAGGTGTAAATGAGTTAAAATTATGATTGTAACAAGTTGTGAAATGGGAAATATGCCTAATAGGAAAGGATCGTATTATAAAAGAAGAATTGGTTTGAAGATGTGTTGAAAAAATACTTGTGATTAAGTAAATTTGTTACCCCATGTTGACCATGACCTGCAGAAGGTATGGTAGAGGGTAGTGTTCTAAGTGTAATGATGATTTTGGGGATATAGTATGAAGGATGGTTTATTTAAGGTTGATAGCATGAGATATTTTCATCTTTGGTTAAATCCTCTTCGTCATTCTTTGAAGCGTCGAGTGAATGATAAGTTAAAATGAGAATGATTGAGTTCAGAGGTGAGTATCTTTTTTGTTTTCATTTTGACCCTAATATATGTGGGTTGGGTCAGTGAGAGAGTTCTCTAGTTTGAGACATCGAATTTGGATTGTGAGGACTTACCGGTTATGATATGGACTAGGTGGTGTGTTTAGGGAACCCTTGGTGGGTTTGTGGCCTTTGGGTTGTGAGGCATTGTTTGATAATGAAAGTGTGGAAGATCTCATGGTTTGTGACTATAAAAAGTGCATGTTATACCCTAAGGATGGTTCCTGGGTCTTGGTGACCTTGTGAGTAGAGACATTACGAGTTGTGTTTTGAATTCTAGAGAGGATTTTTGGCTCATAGTTCCAATGAATGTGTACACCTTTGTTGTGTAGCCTAAATTAAATGGTTGGTTGGTGTGCTAGGCACAATGTGAATCAGAACTAGGGTGAGAGTTCCATTCACGAGCATTGCTTTGTTCTTGTCATGATGTGAATAGTTTGGAGAGAGGGCTAATGGAGTTTCCTAGTTGTGACTCCAGCCTAGGGAGTTGGTTTCATTCAACCTTCAAGGTGGCCTATGAGGGGATCGAATGGGGTATCTAGTGCTTTTGGGTGTGTCTCGCACATGTAGATATTTTGAAATTTGATAGTGGGACTCAGAGTGTTTTATGGTGTGGGTTTGACCTTAAGGGTTAATTGGGAAGTTTGATGGTTGGTGGTGGTACTCTAGTTGTGGTCACATAATGATAGTCTCTGAAAATAAAGGGTATCCTCCTGGGAGGTTAGCCCAGCGGTGCAGGTAATTTGGAATATGAAGCATGGGATATGCTTCAGAGGTGGTGTTAATGCATACTAACTACCACCAAGTTCTAGTAAATGGTATAGTTGTAATTGGATCTTTCATAAGGGAACCCTAGTGTTTGTGATAGGAGGTAAGGTTTTTTTTAATGGGAAGTATCATGTGGATTCCTAAGTATCTTGTTTGGATGATGATTAATAGAGGCCTTAAAGTTGTTTTGAGTGGAAAAGACAAGGGTGGCTGATGTGTGGTTATATGCTTCGCTCAATGGCGGCACCCAAGGTGAGGGTGGTCACATGGATGAACATGTTGGTATGAATGGTTTGGTTATTGGGTGAGATGCAGAGGCCGCCTCAGGGCTGATGAGACTGACTAACCAAGACATTGTTAGGTAAGTAAGCAGGAAATGGGCTATACCCAAGTTAATGTTGATTTGTGTGAGACCGTTGGTTTGATTGGTGTGGTAAATCATTGTGCTTCAGTTTTCAGCTGGTAGTGATGCATCAGAAGGACTCGAGCAGTGTGGTGGAAGTAGTTCCATATGAAACATTGGTTCATGAATTCTTGGTGGTTTGGTTGTGGAGTGATGGTTGAACTTAGTTGGTATTCACACCTGAGTGGTGGTGGTTAAGTGTTGATGAGACTCGTTCGGTAGGGAAGCCCGAAATCCTTAGAAGGTCATGGTGTCCCATAATTAAACATCAGAAATAGATAAGTTTATGGTTGTGTCCTTCAAAAACTTCTTAGCATACCTCATCTAGTGAAGATCTTTCCCAATATCTTGACATTGTCCTAGGTATGTTGAGAAGATCTGGATTTAAGCTGAGAGAATTGAAGGTGTTTGGTTGGATGAGAGACATCATGGAGTTTACACTCATGGGAGCGGTATGTGTGAAGCATGATTATGGGATGTACACCCTCAATGTCTTTGGTTGAGGTCATCGGGATGGACCGAATGACAAACAATTTCAGGGGTGTCATTCACGGAATCCTGGAACAGGCACTGGGAGACATTCCTTTTCTTGTTTTGGGAAAAAGATAGTTATCCATGTCTATGTTTTGGGGTTTGGCTTGTGATCGGGCGTAATAAACGATGGTTTTAATCCCTCATAGAGAGCAATGGTAATGACACTCCTAATGTGGGGAGTGATAATTCAGTCCTAGATGTGGAGAGGAGAACATCGAGTTGATGTAATAGCACTGGGATACCAATGGGGAACCTATGAGGTGCATGTTAGGTTCCTCATAGAAGAAATGTGGGGCTGGTATGTGGTGACTGATGATCTAAGTGTCGGCTTAGAGCTCATGGTGTTTCCAAGTGAAGCTTTCAATGTTTGGACCGAAGTTGTAAAAGGGTGTGGTTGGATATGACAACAAGTTGTGGCAAGATGGGTTAGGTTCTGTAACTCTAACGAAGATCAGGGTTAGACTCAAGTAATTTATTCTTTTTTGGTTTTATAAAATCATGAAGTTGAGTGAACCTTGTCCATGTAATGTGGTATCATGCCAATGGTGAAGCCCAATGATGGTCTGGAGGGCGGTAATGCCGTGATGATGGAATTATATTGGAATTCAGGAAACAACATCAATGGGTGCATGAGATGATAATGATAGACTTCAAGTCAGTAAGCACCATGGGAATGTGAGAATGGGGTATCATACCATTAGTGGAAGGTGGGTGTTCTAGGACAAGCCAGTTGGGTGGGGCCCAACCTGAGATGGTAAACTTGAATGGGTGTGGTAAGATTGACCCACCTCCAAGTTGATTTTTTGTTAGAAAATGACTTTTCAAAATAAATTTTTACCTAAGGGAAGTTGTGTTGATCACAGTCTTTGAATGGATAGTATAGGAATGTCCTTCTAAATGGTTTTGACGGTGTGTCTAGATTCCAAAGCAGAGTAATGCTCCTATGGATGTTGGGGCACAGTTAGTTGGAACATGTCAGGTGATGTAAAAGTTAGGTTGGGGTTTGAGTGGTACTTCGTCAAAAGTGGAGGTTCCAAGTAACCAAAGATGGTGGAGAGAACCATATTGGATAAATGGTTGGTTGATGACATAACTAGATTTTCGGTTTAGAATGACTCGAGTGCTCACCGTTTGGGTGAGTTAGCTTTGAAAGAGATCTTTGTCATGGGTTTAGTTGGTTGATTACCTGAGAGTTTTGGGTTGTATTTGGTTGTACAGTTGTGGAGTGAAATCATCAAGAAATGTGGTTGGAAGGATCATGTGTTTTTCTTTAGGTGATACTGGTTTTGGTCACCGTTAGAGTTGGTAGAATAGGAAAATGACGCCAAGTGATTTGGGTCATGAGTTGTACAGAGGGTCGGGCTGATGAGGTGTCGATTGGTTCCTCCATGATGATGTGATGTTGTGCATGAAGTTTCCATGTGTAGTGAGTTAGGAACTTTTGTCTAAGTTTTCTCTATGAATTTATAGTGGTTGGGTATGGTTGAAGTTGATGCATCCTTGAGGAGATTTCTGGTTCATGTTGTGGGTTGTGGTGAGGAAGTCTTGAGGGGAAATTTTGTGCCCTTGATCCATGTTCGGTGACCTTGTGATGTGCAACCAGAAATTTGGAAAGTGGGAATGGATAGGCAGGCCTTGTGGATTCATCTCTTGTTACGGAAGTTTGGTTATGCTCAGAAGAGCGGCTAGAGGACGAGCTGTTATAAGGTGGGGAGGTTGTATGATCCAGGTTCCTCCATAAGGTATGTTCTTATTTATGTTTTAGTTTAAGTCCCTTATATTGGTATAGATAAGTGTTTCCCCATGTTTATGTGAATACTCGAGGGTGTTCCAAGAGTTTTGTACACAAAACAGGATAAAAAATGAGTTTCTAAGAATGTTGCATGGTTTGCGCACGGTTAGTGAAAACCGTGCGGAGTATCCCAGGTAACCGTGCAGCCATGGACAGAGGCTTACACATGGTTGGCATACGGTTAAGAAAAATGTGTGGAATTTCTTGGAAACCATATGAAGGGGTGTTTTTTGGGCAGTGTATCATGCACGGTTTTGAAAACTGTGCGGGTAAACCATGCATCCTAGAAACTTTGAGAAAATTACAAAAATTCCATCCTGGGATTTTAAACCCCAACTAAGGTTTCTACTCCATTTCACCCCCTATAACCCTAGTGACGAGCTTGGATGAACTAAGCTTCCCAAGGGTGGTCCTCCTTTGATTCTTACCCATTTGGAGCATCGTTGGTTACAGATCAAATCCTGAGTAAGTCTAATCTCCTCCTTGCTTCCTCTTTTTGATTAGGGTTTTCATCTTTCTCCCATCTCCTCCAGAAGATCTAAGACCCTCTTTTTCAGATGATACTTAGGTTGAGGCTTCGAAGGGTGGTTGAATCAGGATCTAAAGTCTCGATGAGGAGTGCATTAGTTATCGGATTTGAGATAGGTGGTCTACAAGTATTGTCCCATGATTTTATTTTGGATTTGTGCATGGAAGATTGTGTTCTTTTTCTCCCTAATTGTGTTCTTGGTTCTATTAGATTATTTGATAAAAAGGTAGTATAAGTGACCAATTTAAACCATCACAATCCTCATGGGATGTGTAGAGGATTTATTAACCATTTTAGGGCCACCTGTGGGGTGCACCGGCAATCCCGAACCTAGAGAATGGTAGGGTTAAGTGAAGGATTTCTAAGTAAAGTGTGAATCCCATGTAGAACATGTTTCAATGGTTGATTTAGTTATAAATGGAGTGATAATAGAGATGAATAGGGTGATAAGGCATAAGGTGTTCTTTGGAATGACATTAAAATGGGAAAATTGAGTCGAATGGGATTATATCAATTGTTTAACGAAATTTGGTTAGAAATTCCTAAGAGGGTTAGTGCATATTAAATGGTGAACTTATAATGGGATGATGTAATGGAAAATGGGGAATATGTTAATGGGATGTAATAAGGAAATGGATGAATATGTTGAGTGGGTTAATACATGGGAAGTTGTGGTACATCTAATGGGTTGAATGTAATAAAGTGGTTAAGTTATGAGATATGAGAAATGTACATGAAATGATAAATGAGACAAATAAGATAATGTATGGATATTGGTGAATATTGAATAAGGAATAGGGGTTTTTGAATAAACTTAAAGGTTTAAGGCATGATAATGGTAATTTGGATAAATGACTATGTATTGTAGTCGGTAAATGTGTTAATGAGTTATGGAATAGTATTAATTCCCTTATTATTTCTTATGAATTGTGATTGATGATTTCCAATGGCATTGGTTATGTTATGTTGTGTTATGGTATGGTTGGGGTGAATTGATAAATAATAATGTGCTCGTGGATTGGTAGAGTAGGTTATTGACTTGAGGTTCTATGCCCACAGGTTGAGTTAGACTGAGGCTCTAAACTTCACACCAAAATGCACGGGTTAGGGAAGGGGATAAAGGCTCTATTCCCCTAATGGTTGCATTCCACCCAGACTGAGGCTTCGAGGTAAGGATAATGTATTTATGTGAAATGTGTATCCCTAGTAAGATATGGACTGGATTTTTTCCCTATTCATTGTGATTTATTTCCTTATACCCTTGTGTAGATGATAATTATGCCTAACCCATGGAATATGTGATCAAAATGGAATAAAGAATGAAGATGGAATAAGAAATGAAATTGGGATAAATGTTAGGAGTTAATTAAGTTAACCTTGGATATATAATGGTGCCTGAGTTATCTTTTGTTTACTTACCATTTATTTTGTACTTGCATGCACTGTCTACTAGACTGGATATTTTGAAGACACCGTTGGTGGTGGCCTACGGAGTTTTGTACTCACACCTTACTCAGGCCACCATTAGGTACCCGATCAGACCTCTTGGTTATAGGTCAGGACAAGGGAGAATACCCTATGATATGATTTTGATTTGGGATCAATATGTACATGGAGAAGGATCTAGACTTAGAGTCGAGACCAATTTGGAGTTTTGGTCGTTTCTCTTATTTTGGATTTCATTCACTTTGCACTACTAGCATGGCATGACATTGTTGTATTTGATTTGTGTTTTTACCCCATTTGGGAATGTTTGGTTATGCATGTATGTTGGTTGTTAATATGGTTTCCACTATTTATATTGTGTTCTGTTGTGGTATACTCTAGTAAAGAGGGTATATCCTCCCCACGTGACTCATTGTACCCTCACCGCTAGTCGGCAACCTCTGGCATATGGGGAGGTGCGCTTGAGGTCATGTGGCGACTCGGCTCAGGGCACTAGTTTAGTGGATTCAGGGTTGGGGATGTTACAAATGTATATGTTTTTTATGTTTATCCCCGTTAATATGAGGAATAAATCAGACTTAGTAAGTGTTGGGTGGGGCCCACTATAGCCCCTCAGTGCATCAGTGGGTCGCATGAGACAAACCATGGTCTTGGCATAAGGCCTGGATAAAATGGATATTTATGGTCTTGGCATGATGCCTTGGTAGTATGGTTACGATGTCCTACATTATGCATTCAATCATTATGAAAATAGTATTGATAGTTCATGTGGTTATTCTACTAGTAGAATACCCATGATTATGTTTTATTATGGTATTATTTATTCAGGTCTTATTCCTATCATAATGTGTTCAAGTTTATTTTTAAAGGCATGTGTTTTTAGTTATTCACCATGCCTAATGTTTATTTTTATGATATCTTCCACTGTATTGCTTACCCTTACTGAGCATTTGAGCTTACCCCTTTCTTATGTTTTATTTTCTCAAGATATGAAGAATTTTATTATAATTGACCTACAAGGATAAACTTATAGTTTTATATGTTCTCAACAAAACTTATATGTTGTATTTCATTTCAATTTGTAATGTTGAACTTATGTATGTATCTTGTTTCCAAATATACTAAACTACTCAGTCCTTTGGGATGTATGTTCCTTGTTTATATGTCAATGTAATAAAATAAGGCACCAGCTCTAGCCAACTGGGGTTAGTTCCTTACAGTTGGTATCAGAGAAAGTTTAGTAGAAAACTTGAAACTTGATTTATAAAACGTATATTAGGGAACAAAACTATGACAACCCTTCTTTTATTACAAACTTAAACATGATTTATTACATAAAACTTCACTTTATACAACAAAGAATATCAATAGGTTTAGTGTCTTTGGGGCTTAGGATCATTACATAAAAACTTAAAACATGAAATACAACATCTTTATTGAAAACTTCCTTTACATGACCACTACATTCCCTCGTACTTAGCATTGCATGGGATAACCTGAGGACATGCATAAGAAAAGGGTGAGCTATAAAGCCCAGTAAGGAAGTACACATGGAATAACATGATGAGCACAATACATGTTAGACAATAGTCATATCAATAGAGAATAAAAGAAACATGCACATAAAGGCATGATAAAGAATGATAATCATAACATGTAAATATGGCAACAACACTTAACATGGAATTAGCATGAGCCAAGGCTCATTGCACATAGAGCGTGAGTAAATCCTCATTGCACATGAAGCACGAGTAAACCCTCGTTGCACTTGAATTATCATGATTCAACACTCACTGCACATGACGTATCATGATACAATACTTTACCCAATACATTGGAGCGCTATAAGGGTGCACCATTCTTAAACATTTCATTTCATGCATAAGTGTGCCACATGGATCATAAAACATGGATTCATTAAACATAATAATTTATTCCACGATAAAGGAATGTATAATTAATACATGAAACTTTATAATAAATAAGTAAATGTGCATAAAGGTTAATATCCTTGATGGATAAATGGGCATGGTATTCACTACACAATGGCATTGGCTTATAAAATCGGTGCGATTTCGGCAGCATAACGGCGTGACGTAAGAATTCATAAAAAAAGGTTGATGAGAGAGAAAGGGGTTCCTCATCATATTTAAATGTAATGTACATTAAGGAGGTCATATAGATACATGTCCCAACAATTGTAATGGAATTTAGATTCATGATACAAAAGTATTTCTTGAATGTAAATGAGGAGAGAGAAGTTCCTTTCGGAATTTCGGCATAGTAACGGGTGTACATGGGAGGAATTTAATTAGAGAGAAAGGGGTCTCAAATCTTTCAAAAATAAAGAGGGCAGTATGAGGGAGGTTAGAAACCATACCTCAACATTCATAATTGAAATTAAAAGGCAAAACAACTTAAAGAAAATTGGACAAAAATGAGAAAGGAAGAAAAAACCCTTACTTGGAAGTGTGCTTCCAAAGGCTAGGGAGAGGCTTGTGAGAGGCTTATTGAAAGCTTGGGGCATATTGGGAGGATTATAGAGAGAGTAATTCAGAGGTTGGACGAAATCCAAGGGCTTTGAGTGAGGAGGAAGTGGGAGCTTGGGTGGATTTATATAGGAAAGGTGAGGTAATTCTTTATTATTTAGGTTTGGGTCCCCTTACATTAAATTAATCCAAACCACAAACCATCCCATGGTTTTTGCCAATGTTTTTTGGAAAAGGGAAGAGGAAAAAAATATTTTATAAGGCCAAAGTCTGAACTTCTTAAAATATTAGGGTTGCTTATGTGGAGGTGAGTCACACTACCATGGAAATTAATTTAAAAAGGCAAGGTGTTGAATAAGTCTTAAGGGGTCCATTAATGATTTCAAAAGTAAGTCAAACAAACCCAAAATCACATTATTTTAATGGTAAAACATATATTGTCTGAAAATAAAGATTATAGTATTTTATTACACCACTATTGGGTCATTATGATGTCATAAAACACATTATATATTTAAACGGTATTTAATTTTTACCCAAAAATTTGACTGTCTCAGAAAATTATGAAAAATTCACCGTTGGATAATTTCAACATCCTGATTCTAGAAATAACATTTATTTTATCTAAATAATTTTCTAAATATTTTAATTTTCACTTTTAACATAAAAACTGACATTTATCGAAAATTCACGGGTTTTGACAGAAATGGATTTCAAACCTTAATAAAAATTTTAATTGCATTCATAAAATTATAAGATCATTTATATTTAATAAAAATTAATTTAATATTATTATTATTATTTTATTAAAATATTATTTAATTCAAAAATCCCTTAATTTAATAAAATAGATTTCTTAATTAAATAATAACTAAAAACACCATTTGTACTTTAAAAACTATTTACAATGTATCAAAAATGACTAGAAATTATATTCATTATTATATAAAAAAATAATTTACATGAACATAGTACTACTTATTTGTTACATAACCCCTTAAAACAGCCACATAAGACCTAAGGTTAAGGTGTGCGATGGTGACAGACTCTTGGGGTGGCTCGGATAACATTGCCCGAGTGGTAATTTCAATCAACTTCCACTTTTCCCGTAGACGGTCACGTTCGAGCTTGACATGATGAATCTCAGCTTGGGCTTGGTCAAGGTCGAAGCAGAAAGACACCACCTCTTTTCCGATCTCCAACAAATGGGCTTCGTATGGGGCAATTCTACTGGATGAGGCCATCGCTTCCTTTGTCTGAGTAAATTGGATTTGTTAAAGTCCTATATTTATACTAATCATGTGATCACTGTTCAACGGCTATATTAGCAACTGTCAAAATTCTTAACATAAAACCAAAGAAGTTGACATTTTATATAAATATAAAGATACATTTAATTAGATCAAGAGGGATTTCCATTAATGAAACATTGGGTCATTACAATATTCCCCCCTTAAGAAATTTTACCCTCGAAATTTTCATTTTCCCACACTAAAACAAATGTGGATAACTCAGCTTCATCATATCCTCTGATTCCCAAGTCGCTTCTTCAAACTTGTGGTTTCTCCACAACACCTTGACGAGGGGCATTGTCTTATTTCGTAGAACTTTTTCTCTATGATCTAAGATCTTCACTGGTTACTCCTCATAAGAAAGATCATCTTCCAATTGTACCACCTCAGAAGAGAGTACATTTGAAGGGTCCAGTATGTACTTCCTTAAGAGGGATACATGAAAGACATCATGTACTTTGGCCATGGCAGGTGGAAGTGCTAGTCAATAGGCCACAGCCCCGACACGATCAAGAATATCGAAAGGGCTGATGTACCTTGGACTTAACTTCCCTTTCCTTCTAAACCTCATGACCTTCTTCCATGGATATATGCATAGAAACACCATGTCTCCAACTTTAAACTCAAGGTCTCGATGATGATTATCTGCATAACTCTTATGTCGACTCTGGGCTGCATTGGTATGCTACTGAATGGTTTTCACCTTCTCCACCATTTCTTCGACCATTTATGATCCAAGCATCTTACATTCACCGACCTCATACCAACATGCCAGTGTTCTACACCTTTTCCCATACAGGTCTTCATATGGTGTCATTTGGATGCTCGAGTGGAAACTGTTATTATAAGAGAACTCAACCAGAGGAAGATGTTGATCCCATCCTCCTTTAAAGTCCATTGAGCACGCTCTCAACATATCCTCAAGTGTTTGGATAGTCCGTTCGGATTGTCCATCAGTTTGAGGATGATAGGCCGTACTGAAGTTCAGTTCAGTATTCAGAGCATGTTGAAGACTCTTCCAAAACTTAGAGGTGAATCTTGGATCTCAGTCAGACACAATAGATAGTGGTACTCCATGAAACCTTACCACTTTTCTGATATATATCAGTGCCAGTTGATCCAAAGATAAATCCTCCTGAATAGTAATGAAGTGTGCAGTCTTTGTAAGACGATCCACAACAACCCAGATTGCATTGTTGCCTTTGGATGTCCTTGGAAGTCCGGTGACAAAGTCCATGGTGATGTTCTCCCATTTCCATTCTGGTATGGGCAATGGTTGCATCATCCCCTTAGACTTCTTCCTCTCTGCCTTCACTTTCTGACACACCAGGCACTTTGATGTATATTCAACAATCTCCTTCTTCATATTATCCCACCAAAAGTTTTCTCAGAGATCTCGATACATCTTTTTGCTCCCTGGGGGAATAGAGAAATTTGAACTATGTGCATCATCCAAAAGTTCCTTCTTCAGCTCCAGACTTGATAGAACACAAAGTCTTTTCCCAAACCGCACAATTTCTTCTTCATTAACATTAAACTCTGAGGATTTACCTTTTTTAATAGCTTCCACTTTTTCCTGAATTCCCACATCATCCTTTTGAGCATCCTTTAACATTTCCAAAAGAGATGGTTGAGCAATCATTTGTAAAAGGATTGATTATGTTCCCTTCTTTATGATTCCCACGTCCATCTTCATCAAGTCTAAGAAGATTGGATCCTTCTCAATTCTCATCATTGATAGAATTGCTGGTTCCTTTCTACTTAGGGAATCTGCCACCTTGTTCGCTTTCCCAGGGTGGTAATGTATTGAACAATCATAATACTTGATGAGATCTATCCATCTTCTCTGACACATATTAAGCTCTTTCTATGTGAATATATATTTAAGACTCTTGTGGTCAGTATATATCTTACATTTCTCTCCATAGAGATAATGCCACCAGATTTTCAAGGCAAAGATCACCGCCACCAACTCTATATCATGCGTTGGATTGTTTCGCTCATGGATTTTCAACAGCCTTGAGGCATAGTATATAACTTTATCATTCTGTATCAGCACACAACCTAATCCCTTCTTTGAAGCATCACTAAAAACAACAAAAAGTTCCCCACTTGTGGGTAAAGTGAGAACGGGTGCAGTGATAAGCCTCCTTTTCAACTCCTTGAAGCTTTCTTCGCATTCATCACTCCAAGAAAACTTTACTCCCTTTCTAGTTAGCTTGGTAAGAGGGTTGGACAATCGTGAGAAATTTCTCACAAATCTTCGATAATATCTAGCTAACCCCAAGAAGCTACAGATATCTGTTACCAATGTTGGCCTCGGCCATCCCTCAATTGCATCTGTTTTGGAGGGGTCCATAGATATACCATTTCTTGTGATGATATGGCCCAATAATGAGACCTCCTTCAACCAAAACTCACACTTGATATACTTTTCATAGAGGTTCTCCTTGCGCAAATTCTCTAGTACAGTTTTTAAATGCTCCTCATGATCCTCCTTGGTTTTTGAGTATATTAGAATATCATCTATAAAGACTACCACAAATTTGTCAAGGTAATCTCTAAAGACTTTATTCATAAAGTCCATGAATATTGCTAGAGCATTGGTGAGTCCGAAATGAATTACTATGAATTCATAGTGCCCGTATCTTGTACGAAAAGCAGTCTTGGGGACATCTTCCTTCTTCACCCTTACTTGATAATATCCCAATCGAAAATCTACCTTGGAGAAGTATTGTGCTCCACACATCTGATCAAACAAGTCATCAATTCTTGGGAGAGGATACTTGTTCCTTATCGTGATTTTGTTAAGTTCACGATAATCGATTCAAAGACGCATTGACCCATCCTTCTTCTTGACGAAGAGGACTGGTGCACCCCATGGTGAAGCACTTGGGCGTATAAACCCTTTATCCAGATTCTTCTGTAGTTGTTTCTTCATCTCTTCAAGCTCAACAACATACATTCTGTATGGAGTCTTGGATATTGGTTGCGCCCCAGGTATAAGTTTAATTGAGAACTCAACATCTCTTCTAGGAGGAAGACTAGGCAGTTCCTCGAGAAACACTTCAGTGAATTCCCCCACAATAGGCATTTCTTCAAGGATGGTTTCTTCCTTGGACTCAATCATCTGAGATAGATACGTGTGCTCATAAGGCAGTAATATCCATGCTTGAGATGATGGAGCTAAAGGATATTCATCTTCTTCCTTACACTTGTAAAGAATTGGGGGTCGATTCTCCATATGGAGTGTGATTTCCCTCTCCCGAAAATTTATGTTGGCTCTATATAAGGAAAGCCAATCCATGACAAGAATTGCATCAAATTCCACTAAAGGGAGTATGACAAGGTTCACCGGGAAATTCGATCCACAGACTATAACAGGGGAGGACTTATATTCATGGGATGCAATGATTTCCCCATTTGCCTTACTCACCGACATCTTTACTTCCATGATTTGTGGTGGTGCTGGGATTGTTCTACAAAACTTTAGAGATATAAAAGAATGCGTAGAACCTGAATCAAAAAGTATGTTCGATATTCTTGAATGAATAACTAGTGTACCTGTCACCACTTCGTTTTCGGGGTTCACTTCGACAAAAGTGATGGAAAAATCTCTTCTTAGCTGCCTTGGAGGTTGTTGGTTGTCTCCGAAAACCCTTGGATTAGGGAATTGATTTGAAAAATGACCTGGTTCTTTGAATTTGTAGCATTTAACAACGCGTTGAGGTTCGAACGGAGTGTTCCTCTCCCCTGTCGTAGCCGCGGGTCTTTCTTTCCGACAGTTAACAGCTAGGTGCCCTTCCCTTCCACACCTGAAGCATTTCCTCATCCCCTTAAGGCAATTTCCAGGGTGCTTCTTACTGCACTTTTGGCAAGTGGGGTGCTGGATCTTCTTAGCACCGTTGGATTTATCCATCGGACCACCAGCATTGAAGTCCACCTTACACTTCTTGTCCCCATGATACCCCTGTGATTCCTCGATCTCCATTTCGACCTTGAGGGAACATCGGACAATTTCCTCATAGCTGTCAAAGTCACGGATCACTACTTCTTTCTGCAAGCTAGGCTTTAGCCCACCAAAGAAGTGGTAAACCTTGCATTCATGGGTAACGACAAAGCCGGAAGAGTATCATGAAAGCCTTGTGAAGTTTGACTCATACGCTCCAACAGATTCTTCATCTTTTTGCTTGAGGGAAAGGAAGTCCCTTTCCATCTTAAGCTGGAGGGTGCGTGGAAAATATTTATTGAAAAGCATATTTTGGAAATCCTTCCATTCCAACGCCTCGATCTCCTCCTCAGAATTCGTATTTTTTATCAACGTCCACCATTTATCAGCTTCACCCTCCATACGATAAGCCGCCAGGAAAACCTTCTCTTGTTCAGAACATTAAAGGATGGAGAATATCTTTTCAATGGAGTTGATCCATTTTTCAACGATCGTGGTATTGGATGATCCACTAAAAGTAGGAGGCCTTTATCTCATGAAGCTCTTGATAGTGACTTGTTCTTTCTTAGGGGGGGTTGAACGTTCCTCTTGACCCGTGTTTCTATTAAAAACTTCAGTTAGATGAGAGATAAGCATGACAAAGTTCGTGATTCCCACTCCCATTGGATTGGGAATCTCATTAGTACAGTCATCACACTGATCTTCACAATGGTTGTTAGCCCGAGTCCTCCTATTACCAGCCATTGGCTGGAATAAAAGGAAAGTTAGGGGTAACACATAAAGGGTAATCCAAAGACAAAAGTTTATGACTTATAAATAAACTTTTATTTTCTTAACTCATGAGTCTATAGGCATCAATCTAGGATTTTCATGATCTACTTTCTAACATATATTCTTAGGGGCATTTTTTTTTAATTCCCTTAATAAGGGTTCATACTAAGCTTGTGAATTTATCAAAACATATCCCCCGGGAGTGTCGTAACGAAGAGTGAAGAAAGGCCCGTTGTCGTGCACCAGTTCCCGTTCGAGTCTAGCTCAAAGCGGTGTTTTCGAGTTTTACCCATAGGATACATATCTGCCAGAGCCGCCTCTACCTGCTCGTATCCAGACAGGGATGTATTTGTTTGATAAACCACTTAATCAGTACTTACCAAAACTTAGGGATGTTTTTATTATACTTAGTCTTATATCTAAGGCTTTACTAGGGTTTACTAATCCCAAAAATAACTAAACCTATCCTTTGATACCAACTATGACAACCCTGATTTTATTACAAACTTAAACATGATTTATTACATAAAAATTCACTTGATACAACAAAGAAGATCGCGAGGTTTAGTGTCTTTGGGGATTAGGATCATTACATAAAAACTTAAAACATTAAATACAACATCTTTATTAAAAACTTCCTTTACATGACCACTACATTCCCTTGTACTTAGCATTGCATGGGATAACCTGAGGACATGCATAAGAAAAGGGTGATCTATAAAGCCCAGTAAGGAAGTACACATGGAATAACATGAGGAGTACAATAAATGTTAGAAAATAGGCATATCAATAGATCATAAAATAAACATGAACATAAAGGCATGATAAAGCATGATAATCATAACATGGAAATGTGGCAACAACACTTAACATGGAATTAACATGAGCCAAGGCTCATTGCACATAGAGCATGAGTAAATCCTCATTGCACATGAAGCACGAGTAAACCTTCATTTCAATTGAATTAGCATGAGTCAACACTCATTGCACATGACGTATCTTGATACTATACTTTACCCAATTCATTGGAGCGCTATAAGGGCACACCCTTCTTAAACATTTCATTTCATGCATAAGTGTGCCACATGGATCATAAAACATGGATTCATTAAACATAATCATTTATTCCATGATAAGGGAATGTGGAATTCATACATGAAACTTTATAATCAATAAGTAAATGTGCATAAAGGTGAATACCCTTGATGGATAAATGGGCATGGTATTCACTACACAATGGCATTGGCTTAGAAAATCGGTGCGATTTTGGCAGCGTAACGGCGTGACGTAAGAATTCATAAAAAAAGGTTGATGAGAGATAAAAGGGTTCTTAATCATATTTAAATATAATAGACAGTAATAAGTTTATATAGATACATGTCCCAACAATTGTAATGGAATTTATATTAATGATACAAAAGTATTTCTTGAATGTAAATGAGGAGAGAGAAGTTCCTTTCAGAATTTCAGCATAGTAACAGGTGTACATGGGAGGAATTTAATGAGAGAGAAAGGGGTCTCCCATAATTAAAACATAAAGAGGGAAGTATGAGGGAGGTTCAAAACCATACTCCAACATTCATAATTGAAATTAAAAGGCAAAACAACTTAAAGAAAATTGGACAAAAATGAGAAAGGAAGAAAAAACCCTTACTTAGAAGTGCGCTTCCAAAGGCTAGAGAGAGGCTTGTGAGAGGCTTCTTGGGAGATTGGGGCACCTTGGGAGAATTCTAGAGATATTAGGGAAGAGGTTAGACTTACTCAAAGGGCTTTTAGTGAGGAGTAAGTGGGATCTTGGGTGGGTTTATATAGAAAAGGTGAGGGAATTCTTTATTATTTAGGTTTGGGTCCCCTTACAATAAATTAATCCAAACCACAAACCATCCCATGGTTTTTGCCCATGGTTTTTGGAAAAGGGAAGAGGAAAACAATATTTTATAAGGCAAAATTCCTAAATTCTTAAAATATTAGGGTTTCTTATGCGGTGGTGAGTCACACTACCATGGAAATTAATTTAAAAAGGCAAGGTGTTGAATAAGTCTTGAGGGGTCCATTAATGCTTTGAAAAGTAAGTCAAACAAACCCAAAATCACATTATTTTAATAGTAAAACATATATTGGCCGAACATAAAGATTTTAGTATTTTATTACATCACTATTGAGTCATTATGATGTCATAAAACACATTATATATTTAAATGGTATTTAATTTTTACCCAAAAATTTGACTGTCTCAGAAAATTATGAAAAATTCACCGTTCGATAATTTTGAAGTCCTGATTCCAGAAATAACATTTATTTTATCTAAATAATTTTCTAAATATATTAATTTTCACTTTTAAAATAAAAACCGACATTTATCGAAAATTCACGGGTTTTGATAGAAATGGCTTTCAAACCTTAATAAAAATTTTAATTGCATTCATAAAATTATAAGATCATTTATATTTAATAAAAATTAATTTAATAATATTATTATTATTTTATTAAAATATTATTTAATTCAAAAATCCCTTAATTTAATAAAATAGATTTCTTAATTAAATAATAACTAAAAACACCATTTGTACTTTAAAAACTATTTACAATGTATCAAAAATGACTAGAAATTATATTCATTATTATATACAAAAATAATTTACATGAACATAGTACTACTTATTTGTTACATAAATCCTTAAAACAGCCGCATAAGACCTAAGGGTAAGGTGTGTGATGGTGACAGACTCTTGGGGTGGCTCGGATAACATCGCCCGAGTGGTAATTTCAATCAACTTCTACTTTTCCCGTAGACGGTCACATTTGAGCTTGAAATGATGAATCTCAGCTTGGGCTTGATCAAGGGCGAAGCCCAAAGATGCCACCTCTTTTCCGAGCTACGAAAAATGGGCTTTGTATGGGGCAATTCTACTAGATGAGGCCATCGCTTCCTTTGTCTGAGTAAATTGGATTTGTTAAAGTCCTATATTTATACTAATCATGTGATCACTGTTCAACAGCTATATTAGAAACGGTCAAAATTATTAACATAAAACCAAAGAAGTTGACATTTTATATAAACATAAAGAGATATTTAATTAGATCAAGAGATATTTCCATTAATGAAACGTTGGGTCGTTACAAAAACCCTAATATAGTTTTTGAGGATAAACATACTAGAACATCTTGGAATTTTTGTTAAGGAATATATTATGTGGATCTTTCTAGAAAATACATCCATGTATAGATACTAAAAATGGACGTGGTTCTATCACAAATGTACCCAGGAGTGAAAAAATCGGCAAGGAGTTTCAGTCTTGACCCAGGGTATCCTGGTATATGACAATGGGTCTTACTACACAACCGGTTTGACACTCTTAGGGGATATTCTTAGGATAATTCACATTTTCTTTACAAGAAATTATGAAGGATTTAAATGTAAATTTTTCCTCAAAGAATCCATGTTTATGATTATGATATTATCTATGTATAGAATTTTAATTTATGCTAAGAATTTTTCTATGTTGAGATTATACATTATGATTCATAACCTAATATAGTGTGTTCCATTATTTAGAAATGGAACCTAGTGGAAGGAATGGAAACTGCAAGAACATGCATATTCCATGAAGGTATTTCTATTCAATGCAAGATAATGATGTTGGCTATGGAGCTACGACTGGTGTTGAGAAAATTATAACTATACTAGGAAAAATGACTCAGGTTATGAACAATAACCATACCTGTATGGATAATCCTGATCCACAAAGTGGAGGAGCTATGTTGGATTGATTTATGCAAGAACAACCTCCATTATTCAATGGGACCACAAACCTATTTGAATTTGATCAGTGAATAATTTCCCTAGTGAAGATATTTCTCACTTTGGGATGTAATGAAAGAGAGAAGGTTTTCATGGAAGTTTATCGTCTATTGGGAGATGCGGATCAGTGGTGGTCATCAATCCAAAACACAAAGGAGGAGGAAGAAATAGATGATATAGAATAGAGGTATTTTAAGGAAATATTCCTAGAAAAATATTTTACCTGCAAACAATGAGCATATATGGAAAGGCAATTCTTGAATATGAGGTAAAAGGAGGATAAAAATGTTTCAAAGTATAAATCTAACTTCATGAGGTTATCAAGACATGTTGCTGACTACACACGCAATCCAAGGAGAAAGATTGATCAATTCTTTGATGGTTTAAAAAAATTCCTCCAAAGGGTACTAGTCTTCCAAAGTTTCTCATCATATGAAGATATAGTCTCAAGTGCTATCAAGATGGAAAAGGAAGTTTCTAAGTCTTATGAATTTAATGGAAAATAAGAGAAGAAGAGGGCTGCTGAAAATTCTGGAAAAGGAAATAAGGAAATGGGGAAGAAGGGAAAAGTTTACCTTCTATCCTACAGTAATTGGGGGAAGAAAAAGGACACCTATCTCGGGATTGTAAGGGGAAGAAAGAAGCTACCAATTTTCAATGCTATAATTATAGGGATATGGGACATTATTCACATGAATGTCCTAAGCGTCAGGTAAACATTCCCCAAAGAAGGCCAATGGATCAATTCCAAGCTTATGAAGTCATAACTGCGGAGGTTGAAGCTCCTAACAATGTGGTGGTCGATACTTTAATTATTTCCTCAAACTTATCCAATGCATTATTTGATTATGGATCATCACATTCTTTCATATCTTACCAGTTTTCCAATAAAATTATATATTTACATTTTGATTTAGTAAGGGAGTTGTCAATCAAAACTCCTGAGGGAAGTATCATTGCAACAAATTTATGTTAGGAAGTCCCCATTACTTCATATAAATGTGCTTTATTTGCCGATTTTATGGTCATACCCATGATTGACTTCTATATAATCCGTAGTATGTATTGGATTTTGAACCATGATGTGAAAATTTATTTCAAGAAGAAGGAGGTTACAATTTTTGAGGGTGATGTAGAATCCCTTATCTTTAGAGTAGAAACATCACCCTATGATTCTCATCTAGATCCACCCCGAGTAGCTCTACTAAATTCAATTATTAGGGAGGAAGGGAATGCAATAACTATGGTTGAGGAAAAGAATGTTCAAATAGAGGACATACCTATTGTGTAAGAACATGTTGGCGTCTTTCCATTGGATTTACTTAGACATCCTCTAGAGTGGGAAATTGTGTTTTTCATTACCTTAATTTCTAATTCAAGGCCCATATCAAAGACCCGTTATAGAATGTCTATTGTGGAATTAGTGTAACTAAAGAAAAAACAGGATGAATTTAGTGATAAAGGATTTATTCGCCATAGTGTTTCCCCATGGGGAGCCCGTGTTCTTTTCATTAAGAAGAAATATGGATCTATGAGGTTGTGTATTGACTACAGGGGGATCAATGTTATAACAATAAAGAACAAGTATCCCCTACCTCGCATTGATTATTTATTTGATCAACTTCATGGAGCTCAATATTTTTCAAATATTGAACTTTGATCTGGATATCATCAGTTTCTTATGAGGAAGGAAGATATTCCAAAGACAGTATTTTGAACCAGGTATGGGCATTATGAGTTTATAGTAATGCCTTTTGGACTGAATAATGCACTATATTTTCATGGATCTAATGAATAGAGTTTTCAAGGAATATCTTAATGACTTTATGGTGGTATTTATTAATGATATCATGGTATACTCCAAAAGCTATGAGGATCATGAAAATCACTTGCGCACTATTCTAAAGACTCTAAGAAGAAATAAATTATATGGAATGTTTAAAAAGTGTGAATTTTAGCTTCAACCATTTTCCTTTCTTGGACAAATTATCGCTAAGGATGAAATATTTTTTGATCCTATGAAGACAAAGGTTGTGCAAGAATGGAATACTCAAATGAACATAACTAAGGTATGTAGTTTTATTGGTTTAGCAGGTTTTTATTGGCATTTAGTTTAGAAATTCACTCGTTTAGCCAACCTAATGACCGATATTACACGTAAAGGGGTTAAGTTCATATGGAAAAAAGAATGTGAATACTATTTTGAAGAGTTCAAGAGAATATTAGTGAATTCTATGATCCTAACTCTACCATCAGGGAATGATGGGTTTGTGATCTATAGTGATGCATCAAAGAAAGGACTTGGTTGTGTTTTTATGCAGAATGATAGAGTTATTTTCTATGCATAAAGGCGGTTAAAAATTCATGAACAAAACTATCCTACTCATGATATTGATTTACTGATGGTAATATTTTCTCTGAATATATAGAGACATTATCTCTATGGAAAAAAATTTGAGATATATACATATCTTAAGAGTCTAAAATATATCTTCTCACATAAAGAACTCAACATGAGGCAAAGACGATGGCTTGAACTACTCAAGGATTATGATTGTTCCATACACTAACACCCAAGAAAGGAAAACAAGGTAGCTAATGCATTGAGCAGGAAGGATCATGGAGTTCTCAACAAAATGAGGATCAAAAAGGATCTTTTGTACATGGATCTAGTGAGGATGGATATGGGAATTATCAAAGAAGGTGAAACATAAGTACTTTTTCAAATGGTTTCCCAACCATATTTATTGAAAAGAATTAAAAATTTACAGTCTGATGATGATAATATTCAAAAGAAAATTAATGTTGTGAAAGATGGGAAGTTGGCTGACTTCATGTGTGAAGATGGAATTCTGAAATTTGAGAAGAGGCTATGTGTTCCCACTCTACCCAAGCTAAAAATGGGGTTATTGGATGATGTTCATAGCTCAAATCTCTCTATACATCCTGGTAGCACTAAAATGTATATAGATTTTAAAGAACATTTATGATATGATAACATGAAGAGAGAAATTGCTGATTATGTATCAAGATGTTTAGTCTTTCAAAAAGTGAAGGTCGAACAATATAATCCTAGAGAAGTCATGCAACCTATACTTATTCCTACATGAAAATGGGATGACATCACCATGGAGTTTGTCACTAGATTACCCAAAACTCCAAGAAAGAATGATGCAATATGGGTAATTGTGGATCAACCTACGAAATCTACACATTTCCTTGCTATAAGGGAGGATTTTCCACTGGATTACCTAATAAGACTCTATATCAATGAATATGTGAGACTTAATAGAGCACCTCTTTCATTTTTTTCTGATTATGATCCATGATTTACATCGAAATTCTAGAAAAGTCTTCAAAAATATTTGGATATTGAGCTTCGATTGAGTACTTATTATCACCCAAAAACTGACGGGCAATCAGAAAGTACGATCCAAACCTTAGAGGACATGTTGATATCATGTTCATTTGACTTTAAAGGTATGTGGGATAAATATTTACCTTTATTGTAGTTTTCCTACAATAATAGTTTCCATTCATGTATTCAAATGGCACCATATGAAGCATTGTATGGAAAAAGATGTAGTACACCAACTTGTTTGGATAAAGTTGGAGAAAGGAAGATTGTGGGTCTAGAGCTTGTGGAGGAAACAATAGCGAAGGTAAATACTATTCAATTCCATATCAAAACAGCTCAAAGAAGACAAAAAATTAATGTTTATAATTAAAGCAAGGATTTGGAATTTCAAGTGGGAGATCATGTTTTCTTAAAAGTATCTCCATGAAAGGGTGTTATAAGATTTGGGAAGAAAGGGAAACTGAGCCCAAGGTACATAGGCTCTTTTGAAATTATGGAGAGAATTAGAGCTGTTTCATATCGTTTGTCTATGCCACCTAGCCTTTCTAAAGAAAACAATGTGTTCTATGTCTAATTGCTGAGAAAGTACATGCCAGACCCAACGCATGTCCTCACTTTTGAAGGTATAGAATTGGAACCCGACCTATCATACTGTGAAGAGCCTACTTGGATTCTGTACAATAAAGAGTAAGTTTTGAGGAATCAGACAACTCAACTAGTAAAGATACTTTGGAAAAATTAAAAAATCAAAGAGGCAACATGGGAGCCTGATGATCTTATGATGAAGAACTACCCAAATCTTTTTGTGAGGTAACATTATGGTAATTTTGAGGATGAAATTTTTGTAAGGAGGGGATAATGTAACACCCCAAGATTTTGCAAATAAATATTGAATGCATGAAACATTGAGTCTCTACAAAACACCACTTTGTTATAACCTGTCCAGTAAACATAATTTTTCCACCTTTGTGATTTGAATTTTGAAAAACTGACTTACACAGTTGCGTTCAGTAAGATATTTAATCAACTTAGTTTTTGATGAATACTAATATACCCTTATTAATAGTAACATACCCTTATGAATAGTAATGAATAGTAAATCGGACAAAAAATAGAAACTTCACCCATGAATGTATAAATATAATTTAGACATCTTAAAAGTGGAAAACCGATCATAGTATAAGTATTGGTATTTTTGTATGTCATAAATATTTTAATTACAATTTTATGATTAATTTAATAATTTAAAATGGAAATTTATTTTCATAAAATTTAATCAAAAATTTTATTTTATTGTCTTATGGTTATAATATAATTTTATGGGACGTTGATTAATTTTTTAAGGTGTTTTAGAATGAGTTATAATTTTAATGCAGTTTTTTTGAATAAATTATTATTTTATTTAAAGATAAATTAAAAATATTTAGAGAATTATTTTCAAAAAATTGAGTTCATTTTTTAATTCTACATGTTGAAAATTGGTTAGGGTAATTTTTTTGGGATTTTTTTAAAATACTTGAATTTTAGGTGAATAGTAAAATATGATAATTTACGATAAATGAAAAATACATGATTTATTGAGTAATAGGTGGTGTAAGGCTGATGTAAGACCACTTGGTTCTAAATCACATGCAAATATTACTATTATTGGTTACAAGAATCAATTCTATTGGTTGTATTTGGAAAAATAATAAAATAATGAGTAAAATAATGGGAAACCCCTCCTCTCCTCCATTATAACCCCCCCCCCCCCCCCCCTCACTCCCTCTTATCTTCAATACTTTATGCCTTGAATCTCCTCAAATTTTTGCCCAAATAAACTTCCCTATTCACTCCCCACGTCTAGGATCTCTTGTTCTTTTTAAAAGACCAAAACCCCTTCCCTTAAAGAGATTCTCTAGGAGGTGGATTCAAGAGGTAAATTCGCATTCTATTTATTTCAATTTCATTTCAAGTTCATTTCTATTATTATCCTCTCCTCACCTCATTTTTCCAAATGACCATGATAAGTCCAATATCATATATATACTAGAATTCTATCATGTTAATGGAAGAACCATCATCAATATCCTTACTCTATCTCTTTTATTTTATAAACGAAATCATCATCCGTGAGGTGCCAATTTACAACCTTCATGGATGACAAAGTTTCATTCTTTAATTTTCCCTTCAATTCTGGTCATGAAACCATTTTTATGGTTTAAAAAGGATATAATATAGGTATTATAACCTATTTAATATTCATGAACCAATATATTTACATAATATTAAATCATATGACCAAACTAGTTCCTAATAATCAAAATATTGCTTAAATAAACTAAGCGATTATCATTAATAATTCATCTAATGATTCATCCTCATTCCATGTAAAAAAATGATATAAATTACCATTTAAACCTAATAATGTTCATAAATCATATTTAAATTCAATTATGGAGATTTACATCCATTCCACATGAACTCCATTACTTAAAAACAAGTGAACCGATTATGAAAATCAAAAAAACGAACACTCTGGAACGATGAAATTCAATACTATAACTTATCAATAATGACATAAATGAACTAAAAAAATTATTATAAACTAAATTCATGTCTAATATTTTCTTAATTAAGTTATTAATTAGTATAATTTTATATTCCAAGACCATAAGGTCAAGAGCTGAATATTCGGACTTAAGGTAAGGGTTTTCTACCCGAACCAACATTTTCATTCGGGTTACTCTTATTCTATACTTACCTCAATTAAATTATTATTTATTCATATTTAATCCCAATATATTCTGTGATAATGTTCTATATATGTGTACAAACCAAAATCCCACTTTCATTTATGGGGAGTTATATGTTTTAAAAGGATCTTTCTGAAATTCTTCCCGTAATACAAGCCCGATTCAAGGGAATTTCTAAAATTCTTACCTATTTTCAAGGGCACTATATAATATATTTTTAGAAACCATTATCTTTATAAAATATCTCATTTTATTATAAAAATACTACCTTACTTAACTTCTGGTTTTATACAGATATTTTTCTAAAAGAAATATTCTTTTCAAAGTAAAAGAGTATTTATCTCAAGAATTACTCAATAATTTTACAAGAGTATATTCATCTATTTAAAAACTCTTATTGATTATTATATATTATTGGGATTAATATTTTATGATATAATCTACCATATTTAATTGAATGGTTGTGATTATTTTGACTGTGGATGTTCTATCTTAAAACTATTCACCAATTTACTCTGAATGGTTAGTGTTTATGCTTAATGTTCAGGGAAAGTTATTTAAATTTCATATATTAGTTACAATATGAATGTATATGTTGTTTATGTTTATACACATTCATATGAGTAATGAATTGGACTTGTTAAGTGTTGGTTGGGGCCCGTTATAGCCCCTCGGTGCATCAGTAAGTCTCATGAGATGAACTATGGTCTTGGCATGAGGCCTTGAAAAAATGGATATTTATGGTCTTGGCATGAAACCTTGAAGGTATGGTTATGATGTCCCATATTATTCATTCCCTCATTATGAAAATAGTATTGATAGTTCATGTGGTTATTCTACTAGTAGAATACCCATGATTATGTTTTATTATGACATTATTTATTCAGCTCTTATTCCCACTATAATGTGTTCAAGTTTATTTTTAAAGGCATGTGTTTTTAGTTATCCACCATGTCTAATGTTTATGTTTATGATATCTTCCACTGTATTTCTTACCCTTACTGAGAATTTGAGTTCAACCCTTTCTTATGTTTCTTTTTCTCATGACATGAAGAAGTTTATTATGATTGACCTGTAATGATAAACTTATAATTATGGGTGTTCCCAACAAAACTTATATATTACATTTCATTTCAAGTTGTAATATTGAACTTATGTATGTATCTTGATTCCAAATATACTAAACTACTTAGTCCTTTAGGATTCATATTCCTTGTTTATATGCCAATATAATAAAATAAGGCACCAGCTCCAGGCAATTGGGGTCATGACCTTATAGCCTCACCCCAAAACATCCCAGGAAGTCCCTTTCCTTAAACATGATTCGAGCTATGGAAACCACTATATGGTTACATCATTAAACAACCCCATTCTAATGTGTTGAATAGGGGGTTGTGAGTTATCGTTGTATGTCACGCTTGGAACAATATTCACTGAATTCCATTGAAGTGTACTCGCCACCGCGGCCCATGCAGAGGACCTTCAACTTGTGCCCTGTCTCCACCACCACCATGGCCTGAAAGCATTTGATTGTTTCTAGTTTCTGGTCCTTGATTGCAAGTAGATTGAGCCACATGTAGTAGCTCATGTCATCCATGAGCAGAAAAAAGTAACGGTTCCCACTTGGCATTGCCAGCGTGATTGGCCCACAGAGGTCACTGTGGACAAGGTCAATGACTTGATCTGCATGATGTTTCACTTGTTCATAGAAAGACACTCATCGCTGATTTTCAACGAGGTATTTGTTGTAGACTTGATCCACCTGATCAATTCACCGAAGCCTTCGTACCATATCTCATTGAGCGGGCTTATGTAAAGCTTGGAAATATAGGTGGTCGTACCTCGCATGCCAACACCATTCCTTCTCTAAGCCCCTTGTAAACAAGAATACTAGTTGTGTGATGTCAAGTTTGAGCTTGTACATCCATCTGGGGAAGCACTTCACCTTTGTCAGCAGGTGCCACCACTGGCCACGGATCCTCAGGATTCCCTCTTCGATTGGTATCTAGAAATTGTTCTCATCAAGTTTTCTGATGCTAATGATGTTGGTGGTGAGTCTCGAGATAAAGTACTCCCCTAAGAGTATGCGGTGCTCACCAGTTTTGAAGGCGAGCAAGATAGTCCTACACCCCTCGATGTTGACGACATAGCCATCTCCAAACATCACAATGTCGTAGATCCCAGAGTCAAAATTAGAGAAGATAGTGTGAGGCCCAGTCATGTGGTTTGTGGCACTGGTGTCTAGGTACTATAATTCATCATCTCACGCCTCCTCCTTATCTAGTTATGCAAAGACATTCACCTCAACCAGTCGTAGAGGGCTGCATTGTGGTTATAGAATACTGGGGGTGACAGATTGTGGTAGTGGAGAATCGGGCACCATAGTGCATGACCTTGCCATAAGAAGCGCAGGCTTTTCGTAGTCACCTTGGGTTAGAATAGCCTTGGCCCTTTTCAGCCTATTGTGGTAGTCTTTGTCCCAATGACCCATTTTACCACAATTGCATCATTTGTTACTTGAGACATCACATTCATCGTTTTATCCTAAGTCATCCATTCAATTTTCATCATTGCCACCGCCATTCTTTCATTGTGGTGGTTGGAAATGCTGGTTTTCGGACTTAGAGTCATTGAAGGATGCCTCCACTATCTTCCACTATAACGTCCTGGATCTGGGTGCCACTCAACGGGTGCCCCGAACCCAGTTGGTCACATGACCTCAAGCGCATTTCCCCAAATGCCAGAGGCTGTCAACTAGCAGCGAGGGCCTAGGTCTGACAGTGGGGAAACTATGCCCCCATTTTTCAAAGTGTAATGCAGCGGAACAAAATACAAACATACAAGAATGGAAGCATTAAAAAATACCAATGCTGAAAAGGACACAATACTAAAGTAATGAAATAACCAACAGCCATATATAATGATGCAATATGTCCCTAAGTCTATAAAAGCAGCCAAAGCATGATACACTACAATCTGAAACAATACAATACAAGGGAAAAATATAGAAAAGAAAAATAAAATAGTGCAGCAGGAACTCAGCAGCATCACAAGCCTAATCTCGGTCTCATGCTCTCCTACTCCCCTGAAATAATCAAGTACCTGTATAGGGACTCTTGACTTTATCCACACCTGCAACAATATAATCTGTTTGGGCCCAAGACATGACCCAAACAGGGTGTGAGAAATAAATCCCAACAGGCAACCACCAAAGGCCCATGCCCAACTGTTAGTGAAATGTGCAACAGTAGTGTGAAATAATGAAAATGAAGTAAAATAGGAAGTAATCAAAAGCAGCTACTCCTACTAGTTCTATTTCTAGTTAATTATTATTTAATAATTCAAGGTAATTGAATTATAAGTTCTCGAGACTCAGCCTCAGCCGACAATCTCCTATAGAGTGCCGCAGGAAAACTACAACAAGATATCTAACAAGTACAGGGTAAAACAATACCAAGCTTGTGCTTTAGCTTTCCAGGTATAGCATGTAAAATCACCACAGTGAATATGCAAAGTAAACAAAGTCCTCAGACATGAAATCCTTACCCTTAGGTAATCAGAATCTTGCCCTTAGGCTAAATAGAACCACACCCTCAGGCTAATCAGAATTACACCCTCAAGAGATTGCCCTCAGGTATAACGAATATTTCCCTCAAGCGTATGAGATAATGCCCTTAGGAACGAAAGTAACTACCCTCAGGCATATGAAACATTTCCCTCAGGCTAAACAACTACTTGCCCTCATGTTAAACAAACACTTGCCCTCAGGCTAAACAAAACACTTCCCTCAGGCATAAGAAAGTAATCGGGTCGAGCCCTACACATAGCAAGCAATTATATACATTTTCTCTCAATAAAACTCAAATTATTCTAAAACACGACATACCCTCGGGTATCTTGGACAAAAGGATAAACAAGGGAAACACACCCATGGGGTGGCTCTGGATCCAAGAAATGATCCCAAACAACAATTTATGATTATCATTAGATTATCTATGCAATTATAGATATCTTAATTAGTCAATACCTCATCCATATGACACCCCAAACATGGACGCGTAGCACAATGGTACACAAAAACACCCAGAAGTTGGAATTAAACATCAGACCACCTACCTTTATCTCCTCTGATCAGTATATATGAACGAAACCTCCCGAAACAACCAAGAATGGCATAGATCTGGGATAAACGTTTATCCATTCAAACGTAAATAACTTCCCCTTATGAAAGACTTGGTAGGAATGTCTCAAGGAGAAGGAAGTTCTTACCCGCATGATTCAAACAAGATTGACGGAGGAAGAAACGGATTCCCGACGTGTGATTGGGAGCTCCTCCAAGCTCCAGCATCTCCTCCCAAGCTCCAAATGCATCTAATGCCTCCTCTACCAAATGAGGAGGATACTGCCCATTTTAATCAAAAAAAAAACAAACTACACGGTGTGTACTCTCGATTACATGGCATGTACTTTTCATTTTTTTAATTGTTCCTCTAGCAGATACTTTACACCACTGCACTGTTCATCTATCGACATGAGTACATGACGTGTATTCTTGAATACACAGCATGTACTGTTGCTCCGCTGGTGGCTACTTCCACTGCCTTATTGTTAACCTGCCGACTGATTACACGGCGTGTATATACTAAGTACACGGCGTGTAGTCCATTTTTACACCCTTCATCGCCGACAGGCCTACATGCCCTATGTACTCATCCCACACGGACAAAGTACACAGCGTGTGGAAAATTATGTGGCGTTTACCAACAAAATTTGGGATTTTTCCCCATTTTTCTTATTTTCTAAAAAACACTTAAGGAAAAAAGGAAAATAAAAAACTCATACCTCAAGAATAAGAATCGGGTTCTTAAAAACTTCCCCCCTTAAAGCAATTCGTCCCTGAATTTCCCTTCCAAGGGTGGTGAAGATAAATCTCAAAACAACTATGGCCACTGAGCACATATGTTGGTCTCCCGCTCCCAAGTTTCTTCCTGCACTCGACCATTCTGCCATTGCACCCTTATGAGAGGAATTGAATGACCTAAAAGAACCTTCGTGCTTCTTTCAACAATATGAATCAGATGCTCCTTAAAGGATACATCGTCCTGAAGCTCAACCTTCTTGGGTTGAAAAATGTGAGATGGGTCTGAGTGATAACAACGTAGCTGAGATACATGGAAGATGCCGTGCATGTCCCGGTACCTCTGTGGTAACTGCAACCGATAGGCAACCGGCCCGTCTCTCTCCAGAATCTCAAACGACCCCACATGCGTCGGTGAAAGTTTACCCTGTCTCCAGATCTGCCTGTGTCCCAACCTCAGTGAAACACGCAAGAAAACCTAATCCCCAACCACGAACTCCAAGGGTCATCTGAAGCGATCAGCATAAGATTTCTGACGAGACTGTGCGGTAGCCATCCGCTTTTGAATCAACTGTACCTACTCTGAAGTCTCCTAAACGAGACGTGGTCCCAGTAAAGCTGCCTCACCTGCCTCCAACCAGCACAGGGGTGATCGTCATGGCCTACAATATAAAGTCTCGTAAGATGCCATCTCAATAGTTGCCTGAAAATTGTTATTGTAGGAAAACTCGACCAGGGGTCTATGCTTTTACCAATAGCCCCCAAAGTTTAGGACGCATGCACGCAACATGTCCTCAAGCACCTGTCTCGTATGCTCTGACTGGCCATCGGTCTGAGGGTGGTAAGCTATGCTCAGAAGCACTTGTGTACACAGTTCCCTCTGAAAACTCTACCAGAAACGAGATGTAAAGCGGGCATCCCTATCTGAAACGATAGAACAAGGAACCCCATGAAGATGTACTACCTCTCGGATATACAACTTTCTGATATCGTCAACACTGAAGGTATCCTTGATCGAAAAAAAGTGAGTTGCCTTCATAAGTCTGTCCATAACAACCCATACAGCATCATTTCCTCGAGGTGACCCTGACAACCCAATCATGAAGTCCATCGCAACATCATCCCATTTCCACTTCGGAATGGGTAACTGTTGCAACAGTCCGGATGGCATATAATGCTCCTCCTTCGCCTGTTGATAGGTGGAACATCTAGTAATAAAACCAACTACTTCCCATTTCATACCCGGCCACCAATACTAACGTCTCAAGTCACAGTACATTTTGGTAACTTCGGGATGCACTGCCTAAGTTGAAGCATGAAGCTCCCGCATCAGCTCATCACGTATATCCCCTGGAACCCACACTCGTCCATGGACGCGTAGTACCTCATCATCGCCTATCGTCAAACTGGGAGGAGGGTCCTCACTTTCCACCGAATTCCATAGAACAAGGCCTTCTAAATCAGATAGTTGCCTCATCCTCACTCTATCCAGGAGGGTAGAAGTCACAGCTAAGGAAGAAATATAGGCTCGCCCCTGACTATCGTGCACCTCCAAATGCATCTCAGAGAATAAAGACATGAGCTGCCACTCACCACTGGCCTCATGCATTGCATGTAACTGAGTCCTCCTACTCAGTGCATCAGCCACTACGTTACCCTTACCAGGTGTATAGGCAAGCTCAAAGTCGAAGGACTGAAGGTATTCAACCCACCTTCGTTGTCTTAGATTCAGGTCACACTGGGTAAAGATATATTTGAGACTTTTGTGGTCTGTAAACACCACAAAATGTTCTCCCAAGAGATAATGTATCCAATAGCGTAATACATGAACAACTGCAGCCAACTCAAGATCATGCGTCGGGTAATTCCTCTCATGTGGCCTCAACTGCCGAGACCTGTACGCAACTACTCGATCACCCTGCATCAACACTGCTCCCAGCCCAATACCTAACGCATTACAGTAAACTGTATAGCTCTTCCCTTGTTCTGGAAGTATCAGGACTGGTGATAATGTCAATCTTCCCTTCAGATCCTGAAAGGCTATCTCGCAAGCTTCTGACCAAACAAACTTCACACCCTTCTTAGTCAAACCCATCAACGGTACTACTAAGCGGGAGAAGTCCTGTATAAAGCGCCTATAGTAACCAGCTAACCCCAAGAAATTCCGTATTTCAAACACGTTATTAGGATGATCCTAGAAAACTACTGCTCTCACTTTATCTGGGTCTACCGCAACTCCTACCTCTGAGATAATATGACCCAGGAAGTGTATCTGGTCCATCAAAAAGTGTAACTTTGAGAGCTTAGCATATAGCTGATGCTCTCTTGGTGTACTCATAACGATATCAAGATGGGTAGCATGGTCGTGTCGAGTGTGAGAGTACACCAAGATATCATCCACGAAGACTACCAAAAATGAATCCAGATAAGGGTGGAACACACGATTCATCAGAGCCATGAAAACTACTGGCGCGTTCATGAGTCCGAATGCTATGACCAAGTACTCATACATATCTACTCCTAAAATCTGTAAGTGTTATGTCGGATGGTCTAACGCGTAACTGATAATATTTGGATCTCAAGTCAATTATTGAGAACACTCGTGCTCCTCGAAGTTGATCAAAAATATCATAAATCCTTGGCAAGGGATATCGGTTCTTGACCGTCAACTGGTTCAGATTTCGATAATCCACACAAAGTCTGAGGGTACCATCCGCCTTCTTCGCAAACAGGACAGGTGAACCCCAAGGAGAAGTACTGGGTCGGATGAAACCCTTTTACTACAACTCCTCCAACTGCCTCTTGAGATCCTACAACTCTGGTGTAGCCATCCTATAAGGAGGAATAGACACCAGTACTACTCTTAGCACTAGCTCAATAGAGAAATCCACCTCTTACTCCGAAGGAAGACCTGAAAAGTCATCCGGGAAGACATCCCTGAAACGATCAACCACTGGAGGTAAATCCTTCTGACAAGTTCCATGTTCATCTAGATATAAACTCGCCATCTGGGCTGTCACACCACCTTTCCCATGATGCTCAGGTCTTGCTCGGCTCACCTGGACATCCCATTAGCCCTTGTATAGAAACTCTCTGCCCTCTGGTGATGTGAAACTCACCCTGCGATGATAGAAATATACAAAGGATTGAAAGGGTACCAACCAGTCCATCCTGAGAATGAAGTCATAGATCATCATATCTAAGACATAAAGGTCCCATAGAAAGTGGAACCCACCAACCTCTAGGGGGAACTCCCTACACTGACGCGCACTAGCCATTCTAATCCCCAAAAGAGTGTCTAGAGTCATAATATCAGAAGAAGAATAAACACAGAGCCCAAGGATCTCCACAACGGGAAAAGATAAAAATCTATGTGTAGCACCAGTATCGAAAAGTACTGAAGACAAAACAGAAGCTACTAGAATAGTACCTATGATAGTGGAAGGTCTGGGATCCTACTCCTGTTGGGTCTGTTGCACTGTATATACCTGCCCAGTGCCGCGACCCTGCGTCACAGCCTGGCTACCCAGAGCTGACCTGCCCTGTGGTCTCTGAGATCCTAGTGTCTGGCTACCACAGCCATGACCACCACCTCGGCCTAAACGTCCTGACATATTCCAATTCCCTGATTGGTAAGAAGCTGCTGGACCTGCTCCGGCACATGGAGTCTGCACAGAACCCCTCTCACTTGCCACTGGTGGAAACGCCCTGCAATAACACTAGAGATGACCCATCATGCCACAAACTCGGAACTCCACTGGGTCACGTGGACACTGCGGTCTCTTGTACCCCTCTTTAACGCACTGGTAGCACATCACCGGGCCACCTGAAGAAGTCTTCTGGATAGTACTGCCACCATGAGAGAAATAAATCAGCCTCATCCTATTACTTGTATAAATAGTACCAGAAACTGGTGTCGAACCACCCTGGCCTGCACCACTAGCTTCCTGCAGGTTCCACTTAGTAATCAGTACCTGGTTTACAATACCATGCACTGTAGGAAACCTAAAAACATTCACTAGTGCGTGGATGACATATCGAAGACCATCCTCAAAGTGTCAAGCCCTCAACGTCTCATCACCCACTAGAACAGGTGCAAATCACTGTAGCTCGGTGAAGCGGGCAGAATAATCCATCACTGACATGGTGCCCTGCTATAGATTCATGAATCATCGAGCTTGATCTTCCCTCAGTGTCTTCAGGAATAAAAATTCATAGAATACTACCCGAAAAACTTCTCATGCCATGTCTCTGTGATGCTCAGACTGAGTGGTAACATCCCACCACCTCTTGGCGAATTCACGTAGCATGTATATAGCGAGCTTGACCCTCTGCCCTGGAGGCATCTCCAGATGCTCGAAGATAGTCTGCATAGAACCCATCCAAGACTCTGCAGCCTATGGTCCGCCATCCCCTGAAAACATAGGCGGATGCTGCTGCTAGAATATATGAGTCAGATCTGCCATAGATGTCATGAACCAGCCACAGTCGACCCTCGACCGGTCACCCAGGCCAGCCTGCGACAAGTCCCGAGAGGCGTTCCTGATCCTCCCGGGATGGCGAAAAGAACCAAGGGAATCAATAGAGTACATAAGGGAACAATTTCTCCCATATATAAACAATCAAACAAATAGTGTAAATAAATGGACAACCCAAAATGAATTTATATAAAAATTGAACTAAACATTATTTGTACAAGAAACTAAAAGTAGAACTAAACCAACAACTCAACTGACCAAACCAGTTAACCAACTAACTCCATGTGACCCCACTGGTCACTCTCCAACAAAATGATCACACATCTCCCAAGGCGATCAAACTCAAGCTGAAACCTGCACAAGGGCTAAAAATAGAAGAAGAATATAAGCGTGAGTATTAAAAATCAGTAGGTTAGCCTGATATTCTATTCCCAATGCACTTCCTTTAAAATAAAAAAAACATCAATTTATAGTTTTAAATACAGTATATAAAAGTATTTTTTTCAAATGAGGTTCAATGCCATAATAATTATCAGACAAAAACATGCATGTTTTATAAACAATAATGTTAGTAACAATTTTTCAAAGAGGTGCAACTTAAAAATGAAAATAGTTTTCAAGAGGGATGCTTTAAAGAATTGAAACTTTTAAATAAATCACAAACAATACTTAATTTACCAACCAAACACATAGTATGTAGACAGTGAGTACGAAATAGCCAATGAGCACAAGTCATGGGAACACCTCTAGGCACTAGTTAGTTGTGAGCCCCGGGTACCTCATATCTCAGTGAAAGTTACCATAATAAATATCTGTTCTCGTGCACATGATCCAATAGTAGGGATAATACCCATAACCTAGTGGTCCCACAACATCATCATAATCATAGTTTAGTTAGTGTTTTCATCGTCAAACTTGCTACGTGAAATAGGGGCAAAACCCCATAGAATCACTAGCATACTAGTACACGTCCGCCCACCTAGATACCCAGGATTCCCTTTAGTGCTCAATAAAGTTACACATATTATCAAATACGCATTTCAAATACAAATTCCATTACCAAACCATAAAAACACAAGCATCCCATAAACTATCTTCACATTTCTTTCATGAATCAATAAACCACAATAAATTTTCGTAAAACAATTTCAAGGTGTGTATTGAGGCTTTGAACATAAAACTCATTCAAAAACACTATTTTAATTATAAACCCACAACAAGACCATACCAAAACATATTTGGAAGCACTAAAAACATTTAAGAAAATCATTTCATGGATGATAAAATAATCCTAATTGACACAACATGGAATATACAAGTAAAACACTCATTCTTCAGTTTTAGGAAATGCCAAATAGGCCTTTAAACATTTTAAAAAAACTAACATTTGAAAAAGATATGAATTTAAATTTTTTTAAAGAGGTGTATACACACAATATAAAGCATCAAACTACATTCATAAATCCCATAAAACACTCAGGTTACATATTAAAAACACAACGATTTTCATAAGAATGTGAAACGGGCCATTTTCCGGCAACTCGGGCCAAAACATGTTGTAAACCAAAAGCCATTTATTTTTAAAACCAAATAAAAATTGGAAATCCATAAAAGGATCCAAAAATAATTTTTTTACATGATTCCAATGTATTTATAAATCCAAACAAATCATTTTAAATTGCACTAGACACATAAAATCCAACCGGGCAATTTACCGAACACGTGGCATGTACTCTTAAAAAAAACTTATGTTAAGCACTTAAAAATGGATTAAATACCATTTTAATGACATAAAGTTATTCAATATACTAAAACGTATTAAAAATAAAATAAACCAAGTGTGTAATCTCATTGAATAATTTTTCAAACAAGAGGAGTGCACATTTATACTAAAACAACTATATTTTTAACAAAATAAGTCATAAAACATAATTTGCACACAAAACCTTTAAAACGAAGGTTTCATAGCAGCACATATCATATAAATAAGGTTATAACAGTATGATAATGATTAAACTTAAATGATAAAGTCTTGTGTAAGGGACATCCTACCTCAAATCCTTGGTGTAATGGAAACACACACCCAAAAACACTCGTCGCGGGATTATAAACCCTAAAACTATGAAGAAAAGAACTAAATGAATATAAAATCAATCAAAAAACATGGGATAAAAGAACCCTAGGTCTATCATTACAAGAGTGGATTATAAAACCAAGATATAATGAATGGAGGAAGAAGAGGGAGGAGAAAGGAGAAGGAATCTCACATTTTCAACTAGAAAACTCATCGTCTTCCATTAGATCTGCACACTTAGGGGAAAGTTAATGGCATGAAACTTTTGGGAAAGTCTCATAAGATCTGGAAGAACCAGGGAAGGAAGAATTGTGGGAAAAATAGTATGAATTGAAAGATTTATTCATGAAACAATTTACCTTCGAAATTATGGACGATTTGAGAGACATTGAGAAAGTCTTCCCTAATCCATGACTCATATAATATACAAATAGGGGAAATAGATAATGGGGTGAGGATAGGGATATTTGATTCTGGTGGGAGGCAGAATCACTGAAAAATATTAAATATTGAATTATATATAAAATAATCAAATAATTTTTTTAAAATTGGAAATGGGCCCATGGGTTGGCCCAATGCCAACATAAGTAACCCAATTTCACCATGATTATGAATTTATATGGGGTCCAAAAGGGTATGAAAGTTTTAAAATATTAGTATAGGCCAAGTGGGAAGTGGAATGGGTGAAAAAGGTTGAAAAACAAATGAGTTATAAAAGAAACAAATTTGGTTTTTAAAATTTGAAATGGGCTCACGGTTGGCCCAAATCATGAAGTAACCACCTTTTCTACAAAAACTCCTAAACAAGCAATGTGGAACCCAAATTAGGGTGATTAGACATAGATGAAACATAAAAACTCAAAATTCATCTCACTGAAGACCCAATAAAAGTATCGGGATTTCATATGAACCAGATCAAAACAATGACATGAAAAACCGGGTGTGACAATTATCCCCACCATTAAAGATTTCCGCCCCCAGAAAGCCATAACACTTTACAGCTAAAAGATAAACACATAATGATTACTTATCAACATGATCCAACCTATAAATCTAGTGAAATAACATTTTGCATCAACATAATTTAATCCTCCTTTCCAAACAAAACACCAACTCACAACCACTTTGTGAAAATCAACGGAACGGTCAAGCCACCACCTCCACAATCAAGCCAAGAACCCGATTATTGGGACTTCTCCCAATGAAACAAACAATCACCCAAACTAAAGATCACTCAAGAAAACCAAGGAATATAGGGTATTACAGAATGGACTCCCCAACATTAATAAACAACTAGCACTAGACAAGTTTATAGGAGGAAAAATCAACGAGACCTGTGGTGGGTCTCCCCACTATTAGAACCCAACTAGCAATGAAAAAAAAACAAGAACTCAACATTACCTCACTTTCACAAGTCCAACAAAACTCTCCCACAACAACCCACCAACCCAAGTTAAGAGGGTTACAACATGAACATATAAACCACCCACTCCTGAACAGAGGGGATAAGAACTAGGCCAACACTTTCAACATGGATCCAGACCCCCACCACTCGGGGAGGGGAGGGAAGGGGACCCAATAATTTGGCCACTGGAACCACAAAAGAAACCTATGAACTACCCAAAACTCTCAACCTACGAATAGGTAACACCAAGACCTCATCCAATTTACAGAGGCGGTCCACAAAGGGACATTGATCAGAAACCCACATCCATGAAGGCATAACCATAGACACTATGTGAGGGTTAATTACACCACACTTGTTGGAAAAAAAGGAAATTCACAGTAATGAGGAACCAAAAAATCCAAAACCCCTTTCCAAAAAAACACCATCCATACAAAACTAAATTTCCAAAACCTATTCATCAGATTCAAACACTTTTCAACAGCCCAAAACACCCCATTTAAAACAAAATTTCACAATTACTTTAAAATGATTCACAATTTCAAAACATTTTATTTCAACAAACCACAAGTTTAGATTATTGAAAATCCAATCCCGTTAAATCATTTCCACTTCCTCCCCAAAATTTGTTAAAAAAACACAACCTTACCAAAACCATTCTTATATTTAATTTTTGAAAACCCCTTTTCTACTTTTCCAAATCCAATCCTTCCTTTAAAATCCATTTCCATAATTATCAAACAAGGATTTTCAAAACAAAAATTCAAAATTCATGAAAGGTCCAAAAAACTCACAAAAGGGAACTAGTGTCAGTGGGTGACTTGACCATATGATTGGTGGCCATTTGTCAAACACCACACCAACACAGAGAGACTTATTAGGACCATTCCCTGGCTCCACATGGCTTGCCAAGCCCTGCGTGCTCATAGATGCCATTAGTCAGACTCCCCTTGTCATATCCCAACACCAAACAATCAGCAAGAATAAAGGACACTAATAAAACTAGACTTCCCATGGAATCCCGAGGATCAGAATGAGCAAGAGTTCGCGACGCTCTTACCGCACTTACCCCTAAAGTCCCAAAAATCCTACTCCATCTACCTTGACATCCCCAAATAATAAGGGTGCTCTAAAAAGAATGGTCTACTAAGAGCTGACCTCCTCTGATACGATTTTATCACGAACCAGCCCTAGTCAACCCCGAACTGGTCACCCAGGCCAGCCCGCGACAAGTCCCGAGAGGCATTCCCGATCCTCCCGGGATGGAGACAAGAACCAAGGGCATCAATAGAGTACATTATGGAATGATTTTTCTCATATATAAACAATCAAACAAAAGGCGGAAATAAATGGATAGCCCAAAATACATTTATATAAAAATTGAACTAAACATTATTTGTACAAGAAACTAAAAGTAGAACTAAACCAACAACTCAACTGACCAAACCAGTTAACCAACTAACTCCATGTGACCCCTCTAGTCACTCTCCAATAAAATGATCACACATCTCCCAAGGTGATCAAACTCGATCTGAAATCTTCACAAGGGCTAAAAACAGAAGAAGACTATAGGCGTGAGTATTAAAACTCAGTATGTTAGCCCGATATTCTATTCCCAATGCACTTCCTTTAAAATAAAAGAAACATCAATTTATAGTTTTAAATACAAGATATAAAAGTATGTTTTTAAAATGAGGTTCAATACTATAATAATTATCAGAAAAAAACATGCATGTTTTATAAACAATAATGCTAGTAACAATTTTTCAAAGAGGTGCAACTTAAAAATGAAAATAGTTTTCAAGATGGCTACTTTAAAGAATTAAAACTTTTAAATAAATCACACATGCTACTGAATTTACAAACCAAACACACCATATTCCGATGGTGAGTAAGAAATAGCCAATGAGCACAAGTCACAGGAACACCCCTAGGCACTAGTTAGTTGTGAGCCCCAGGTACCTCGTATCTCGGTGAAAGTAACCATAATAAATATCCCTTCTCGTGAACATGAGACAATATTAGGGAGAATACCCATAACCTAGTGGCCCCCCAATAACATCATCATCATAGTTTAGTTAGTGTTGTCATCGTCAAACCTTCCATGTGAAACAGGGCCCAAACCCCACAGAATCACTAGCATACTAGTACACGTCCACCCACCTAGATACCCGGGATTCCCTTTAGTGCTCAATCAAGTTACACATATTATAAAATAAAAATGTCACATCCAAATTACATTCAAAAACCATAAAAATACAAACATCCCATAAAATTTCTTCACATTTCTTTCACGAATCAATAAACTACAACAAAGTTTCGTAAAACAATTTCAAGGAGTGTATTGAGGCTTTGCACATAAAACTCATTCAAAAACACTATTTGAATTATAAACACACAACAAGACCATACCCAACCATATTTGGAAGCCCTAAAAACATTTAATAAAATCATTTCATGGGTGATAAAACAATCCCAATTGACACAACATGGAATATACAAGTAAAACACTTATTCTTCATTTTTAGGAAATGCCAAACAGGCCTTTAAACATTTTCTAAAAACTAACATTTGAAAAAGATATGAATTTAATTTTTTTTAAAGGGGTGTATACACACCATATAAATCATCAAACCACATTCATAAATCCCATAAAACACTCAGGTTACATATTAAAAACACAACCATTTTCATAAGAATGTGAAACATGCAATTTTCTGGCAACTCGGGCCAAAACATGTTGTAAACCAAAACCCATTTATTTTTAAAAACAAATACAAATTTTAAATCCATAAAAGGATCCCAAAATAATTTTTTTACATGCTTCCAATGTATTTATAAATCCAAAAAAATCATTTTAAATTGCACTAGACACATAAAAGCCAACCGGGCAATTTACCGAACACGTGTCATGTACTCTTAAAAAAAACTTATATTAAGAACTTAAAAAGGGATTAAATACCATTTTAATGACATAAAGTTATTCAACCTACTGAAACATATTAAAAATAAAATAAAACAAGTGCGTAATCTCATTGAATAATTTTTCAAACAAGAGGAGTGCACATTTATTCCAAAACAACTATATTTTTAACAAAATAAGTCATAAAACATAATATGCACACAAAAACTTTAAAACCAAGGTTTCACAGAAGAAAATATCATATAAATAAGGTTGTAATATTATTATAATGATGAAACTTAAATGATAAAGTCTTGTGCAAGGGACATCCTACCTCAAATCCTTGGTGTAATGGAAACACACACCTAAAAACACCCGCCGTGGGATTATAAACCCTAAAACTATGAAGACCATGCCTAAATGAATATAAAATACATAAAAAACCATGTGATAAAAGAACCCTAGGTCTATAATGACAATATTGGATTATAAAAACAAGATATAATGAATGGAGGAAGAAGAGGGAGGAGAAAGGAGAAGGAATCTCACATTTTCAACTAGAAAACTCTTCATCTTCCATTAGATCTGAACCATTAGAGGAAAGTTAATGGAATGAAAATTTTTAGAGAGTCTCCTAAGATCTGGACGAACCAGGGAAAGAAGAATTCTGGGAAAAAGAGTACGAATTGTAAGATTTATTCATGAAACAATTTACCTTCAAAATTCTGGATGATTTGAGAGACATTGAGAAAGTCTTTCCTAATCCGCGACTCATATAATCTCCAAATAGGGGAAATCGATAATGGGGGTGAGTATAGGGATATTTTATTCGGGTGGGATGTGAGATAACCAAAAAATATTGAATATTGAATTATATATAAAATAATCAAATTATTATTTTTTAAACTGGAAATGGGCCCATGGGCTTTCCCAATGCCTAAATATGTAACCCAATTTCACCTCAATTGTGAATTTATATGGTGTCCAAAAGGGTATGAAAGTTTTAAAATATAAGTATAGGACAAGTGGGAAGTGGAATGGGTGAAAAAGGTTGAAAAAAAAATGAGTTATAAAATAAACAAAATTGTTTTTTAAAATTTGAAATGGGCTCACGGTTGGCCCAAATCATGAAGTAACCACCCTTTCTACAAAAACTCCTAAACAAGAAATGGGGAACCCAAATTAGGGTGATTAGACATAGATGAAACATAAAAACTCAAAATTCATCTCAATGAAGACCCAAGAAAAGGATCAAGATTTCATATGAACCAGATCAAAACAATGACATGAAAAACCGGGTGTGACAATTCTCCCTACCATTAAAGCTTTCCGCCCCCGGAAAGCCATAACACTTTCCAGATGAAAGATAAACACCTACGGATTCCTTATCAACATGATCCAACCTATCAATCTAGTGAAATAACATTTTCCATCAACAGAACTTAATCCTCTTTTCCAAACAAAACACCAACTCACAACCACTTTGTGAAAATCAACGGAACGGTCAATCCACCACCTCCACAACCAAGCCAAGAACCCAATTGTTGGGCCTTCTCCCAATAAAACAAACAATCACCCAAACTAAAGATAACTAAATAAAACCAAGGAATATAGGGGAGTACAGAATGGACTCCCCAACATTAATAAACAACTAGCACTAGATAAGTTTATAAGAGGAAAAATCAACGAGACCTGTGGTGGGTCTCCCCACCATTAGAACCCAACTAGCAACGAAAAAAAACAAGAACTCAATATTACCTCACTTTCAAAAGTCCAAAAAAACTCTCCCACAACAACCCACCAACCCAAGTTAAGAGGGTTACAACATGAACATATAAACCACCCACTCCTAAACAGAGGGGATAAGAACTGGGCCAACACTTTCAGCATGGATCCGGACCCCCACCACTCGGGGAGGGGAGGGAAGGGGACCCAATAATTTGGCCACTGGAACCACAAAAGAAACCTATGAACTACCCAAAACTCTCCACCTATGAATAGGTAACACCAAGACCACACCCAATTTAGAGAGGCGGTCTACAAAGGGACATTGTTCGGAAACCCACATCCATAAAGGCATAACCATATACAATATGTGAGGGTTAAGTCCACCACACTTGTTGTGAAAAATAGAAATTCACGGTAATGAGGAACCACAAAAGCCAAAACCCCTTTCCAGAAAAACACCATCCGTACAAAACTGAATTTCTAAAACCTATTCATCAGATTCAAACACTTTTCAACAGCCCAAAACACCCCATTTAAAACAAAGTTTCAGAATTACTTTAAAATGATTCACAATTTCAAAACATTTTATTTCAACAAACCACAAGTTTAGATTAGGGAAAATCCAATCCTGTTAAATCATTTCCACTTCCTCCCCAAAATTTGTTAAAAAAAACACAACCTTACCAAAACCATTCTTATATTTAATTTTTGAAAACCCATTTTCTACTTTTCCAAATACAATCCTTCCTTTAAAACCCATTTCCATAATTATCACACAAGGATTTTCAAAACAAAAATTCAGAATTCATGAAAGGTCCAAGAAACCCACAAAAGGGAACTAGTTTCGATGGGTGACTTGACCATATGGTTGGCAGCCATATGTCAAACACCAAACCAACACAGAGAGACTTATTAGGACCATGCCCCGGCCCCAAAAGTCTTGCCAGGCCCTGCGAGCTCACAGATGTCATTAGTCAAACTCCCCTTGTCATATCCCAACACCAAACAATCAGCAAGAATAAAGGACACTAATAAAACCAAACTTCCCATGGAATCACAAGGATCAGAACTATCAAGAGTCTGTGACGCTCTTATCGCACTTACCCCTAAAGTCCCAAAAATCATACTCCATCTACCTTGACATCCCCAAATAACAATGGTGCTATAAAAAGAATGGTCAGCTAAGAGCCGACCTCCTCTGATACCATTTTGTCACGAACCAGCCCCAGTCGACCCTGAACCGGTCACCCAGGCCGGCCTGCGACAAGTCCCGAGAGGCGTTCCCGATCCTCCCGGTATGGAAACAAGCACCAAGGGCATCAATACAGTACCTTAGGGAATTATTTCACCCATATATAAACAATTAAACAAACAGAGAAAATAAATGGACAACCCAAAATGCATTTATATAAAAATTGAACTAAACATTATTTGTATAAGAAACTAAAAGTAGAACTAAACCAACAACTCAACTGACCAAACCAGTTAACCAAATAACTCCATGTGACCCTACTGGTCACTCTCCAACAAAATGATCACACATCGCCCAAGGTGATCAAACTCGAGATGAAACCTGCACAAGTGCTAAAAACAGAAGATGACTATAGGCGTGAGTATTAAAACTCATTATGTTATCCCGATATTCTATTCCCAATGCACTTACTTTAAAATAAAAGAAACATCAATTTATAGTTTTAAATACAAGATATAAAAGTATTTTTTTCAAATGAGGTTCAATGCTATAATAATTATCAGACAAAAACATGCATGTTTTATAAACAATAATGTCAGTAACAATTTTTCAAATAGGTGCAACTTAAAAATGAAAATAGTTTTCAAGAGGGCTGCTTTAAAGAATTGACACTTTTAAATAAATCACACATGCTGCTGAATTTACCAACCAAACACACCGTATGCTGACGGTGAGTACGAAATAGCCAATGATCACAAGTCACGGGAACACCCCTAGGCACTAGTTAGTTGTGAGCCCCAGGTACCTCGTATCTCGGTGAAAGTAACCATAATAAATATCTGTTCTCGTGCACACAAGCCAATACTAGGGAGAATACCCATAACCTAGTGGTACCCCCAACATCATCATCATCATAGTTTAGTTAGTGTTGTCATCGTCAAACTTTCTACGTGAAACATGGGCCAAACCCCACAGAATTACTAGCATACTAGTACACGTCCGCCCGCCTAGATACCCGGGATTCCCTTTAGTGATCAATAAAGTTACACATATTATCAAATATGAATTTCACATCCAAATTCCATTACCAAACCATAAAAACACAAAAGGTGCATAAACTTTCTCCACATTTCTCTCACGAATCAATAAACCACAACAAATTTTCATAAAACAATTTCAAGGAGTGTATTGAGGCTTTGCACATAAAACTTATTCAAAAACACTATTTGAATTATAAACACACAAGAAGACCATACCCAACCATATTTTTCAGCCCTAAAAACATTTAATAAAATCATTTCATGGACGATAAAACAATCCGAATTGACACAACATGGAATATACAAGTAAAACACTCATTCTTCATTTTTAGGAAATGTCAAACAGGCCTTTAAACATTTTCTCAAAACTAACATTTGAAAAAGATATGAATTTAAATTTTTTTAAAGAGGTGTATACACACCATATAAAGCATCAAACCACATTCATAAATCCCATAAAACACTCAGGTTACATATTCAAAACACAACCATTTTCATAAGAATGTGAAACATTCCATTTTCCGGCAACTCGGGCCAAAACATGTTGTAAACCAAAACCCATTTATTTTTAAAACCAAATAAAAATTGGAAATACATAAAAGGATCCCAAAATAATTTTTTTACATGCTTCCAATGTATATATAAATCCAAAAAAAATCATTTTAAATTTCACTAGACACATAAAATCCAACCGGGCAATTTACCGAACACGTGGCATGCACTCTTAAAAAAAACCTATGTTAAGAACTTAAAAAGGGATTAAATACCATTTTCATGCCATAAAGTTATTCAATCTACTGAAAAATATTCAAAATAAATTAAACTAAGTGAGGAAGCTCATTTAATAATTTATCAAACAAGAGGAGTGCACATTTATACCAAAACAACTATATTTTTAACAAAATAAGTCATAAAACATAATTTTCACACAAAACCTTTGAAACCAAGGTTTCAAAACAGAAAATATCATATAAATAAGGTTATAACAGTATGATAATGATGAAACTTAAATGATAAAGTCTTTTTTAAGGGACATCCTTCCTCAAATCCTTGGTGTAATGGAAACGCACACCCAAAAACACCCGTCGTGGGATTATAAACCCTAAAACTATGAAGACCATACATAAATGAATATAAACTCCATCAAAAACCATGGGATTGATTAGCCACTAAATGAGGCTAATATTCATTGGTAATATATATAATATTCATGTTCTTTATTATTCATAAACACCATTTTAGTGCATTTTACACTTTGAACATCATTTCACATTATGATTGTAATACCTTCTTAAAATGCACTATTATGTGGTACATTTTTGAACATCATTTAAAGTACCAAATGATTCATCTGATTATACATATTTTAATTTTATAATTGATCTATACTCCAATATAAACATGTTTTATTCAGGAATCAATGGATAATTCATGGAGGATGATGGAGATATTTGGTAATGAAAGGAAGCAATTCTGGAGAAGGCAGATTGGACACCAGCCCACTGATGAGACTGTGGGGCCAAACATACAGGCCCAATTAATCCCAAATTTAGTGGGATGCTATAAGACATGTATAGGAACAAATAACTATTTAGGAGTTAATGCAAATTCGGCCTCCATGGTGGTCATTTAGGTGGCCCAATTTAGAGATACAATTATGGGCTAGATTCTGCGGCCCAAAAAAACATCCCACTAATTTGCTCATATCTCTGAATCAACAACTCCAAATGGGCCGAAATTTTACAGGCGGTTAGAATACATCAGGAGATAAATTTTATTCTTCTATATCCCACTCTGATTAGGCCGTCTAGAAGGTCTTCCAGACGTGTCTGTTCGGTTAAGGAAAGTTGGCTGCCACCTCGGGTCAAATGTGGAAAAGTTCAAATTCCACAAGCTTTCCACCACCTATGGCCTACCAAAATTAATTGAGATACTTTTTACTGTTTGAGGATAGACCCAAGGCTCCCAAAATGCCTATTTAAGGTAGTGGTGGTGAAGGAGTTGAAGATCTTGGATGCTTTGTTCAATTGTAATGTTATGCTGCATTTTTGTTCCCTCAAATTTGTCTTTCACATGTAAGTTATTCAATTCACTTTAGTTTCTTAATAAAAGATATTATTATACTCTTATTTTGTTGTTATTCATATCAATTTGATACCGTTGGATCAAGGTGTGAATTTATTCACACCAAACCTTGTGAAATTATTCACACAACGGTGGAGTGATCATTTTATTTTTGTTGTTTTCTTTACTTCTCCATTTCCTCCCTCATGAGTCTACTTTCCGCTTTCATTGAAACCATGGGATCAATGGAGGGCTAACCCACTTATGGGTTGATCAAAGGGAGTATCAAGGGGATGGATTGGATGTTATTTATCACCTAATTAATGTATAATCACTTCTTTAATTGGGATTTTTATTTGATGATTTTTAAACTCCATCGTCCTTGTTGAATTTAAGGTCACACACTTCAATTACTAATACGAACCTTTACCTTGAAGTGCTCAAAACTTTGATCCTTCAAGTGTATAGGTGATTAGTATTAAAGGGTGTAGGCATTAAACCAGTAAGTGATGATGTTATTTTATCTCCTTAAATGAACCCATCTCAAATTTAAGAAATTGAAATCATTAAAAAGAAAATATGTCCAATCCACCCCGAGAAATAACTTAGGATCAACTCATTATTTTAAATTGAATTCACTTAAATCTGTTAGATATCTTTAAAACCCATCCAAAATAAATCCAAGTTGGCCACTTCATAGCCAAAAACATTCCATAGAATGTACGTGTCTATAGGTTTCTTCTTAGGTCTCTGTGGATTCGATAACCCAAGATAAACTTCAAGGACCGTCTTACCTTCTTCTCTTGGGTAAATTTGAGCGAGAATCAAATTTTGGAGTCGTTGCTGGGGACCCAAGTAAGTCATCTAAACACCCATTCTATTATCCCCCATTTCTTCTTTTCTCATCCAAATTCTCTTATCTTGTCCCTTTCTCGTTTTTTTTGGCGCATGTCCGCCTACACCCGCGATCAATCAAACCGTCTTGTTAGGGTGGATAGTCCTGGGGTTGGGGAGTCAAGTACACCAAGGTAACTCTTTACATTAGATCCTAATCTTTCTATCACCCCCAAGTCAAAAATTGGGCCAATTTCAATGGAAGGTCTTCAAAGAAACCAACTCATAAACCCGGGTGGGAACCAAAATGGAAACCCAAATGAGGCAGCCCCAAACTTGGGGAATGCAATTGATCAAACCATGAATGACTACCTCAAAACTTCCTGGACCAATGCCCCCTCATGCATTAGAAACAATTCCCTAGGAGATACCAACTACATCTTTAAACCCCATGTCCTAAACCACCTTCCCACATTCCATGGAATGGAGTCCGAGATGTCATACCTGCACATTAAGGAGTTCAATGACATTGTAGAAACCATGTGTCCCTCACATCAACTAGAATCTGCTAAGATGAGGCTATTTCCTTTTTATTTAAAGGATCAAGCTAAAAATTGGCTAAACAATTTGAGACCATCATCCATAAACTCTTGGGACCAACTACAAAGAGAATTTTACAAAAAATACTTTCCCCACCACAAAACAATTGCACTTAAAAAGAGTATACAAAACTTTTTTGAAAAAGAGGGAGAGTCATTCTATGAAACATGGGAGAGGTTCAAAGACACTATAAACATGGTTCCACACCATGGTTTTTCTATTCCTGAACAAGTGATAATTTTCTATGAAGGGTTGGGTCCGGGGAACAAACAATTCATTGACATGATGTGTAATGGAACCTTTAAAAACAAAGCCCCAAATAATGCTTACGAGTATCTAGAAAGCCTTTCTGAACAAAACCAAACATGGGGAACTTCACCTTATTCTGAAAAGACACAAAGAACTACTGGAATTAATACACTTAGAGAAGAGGAAATCCTTAGGGCTAAACTCACGGCACTCTCTAGGAAGGTTGAAGAGATAGACCTTAGGAAAGTCCATGAAATCCAAACTGTTGACCCTGTTTGCACAATTTGTGACAAACATGACCATAAGACAGACAACTGCCCAACCATTCCATCCATCAAGGATGTTCTTTTAGGAGGACCCCCAGCAGAAGTAAATGCTTTGAACTTTCAAAAGCCTCAATACCAAAACAACTTCAACCCAAGGTATAACGACCACCCAGGCTTCTGCTGGAAAGATAACCAACAACCTAGCCAACCACAGGGACAAAATACTTACCCCCATCAGAACTACCAAACCCATAACCAGTTCCAAACCCAACCTATCCAATACCAACAGCCCCCGGTCCATTTTCAACAAACCATCCCACCTCAAAAATATCCCCCTGGGATAAACCAATCTACTCAAGCACCAACCCAAACTGTTCCACAAAGCCTACTAGAACAACTGTGAAAACAAATGGAGAGGATGAACTCAGAAGTCTCTTCCCTAAAACAAGAACTTTAAACCATCAAAACTGGAAAGGCACCCATGCCTACTCAGGCGGTTCCATCCTCAACTTCAAGGGGGGATTCAAGTTGTGCTCAAACTACTCATGAACAACTAAAGGTTGTGACTGTTTTAAGAAGTGGGAAATCAATTGAGAAACCTGAACAACTAATTCAGAACCCACCTGAAGATTCAAACTTGGATGAAAATTCAAATGAACCACAAGATCAAACTGAGGAAACTGATAACAATGTGAAGGAAACAACTCTTCAACAAACAACTCCACAACCTGCACCATTTCCTCAACGTATGAGGGGGAAACCCAAGCCTGAACTGAGTGAAACATTGAGGGAAATATTTTCACAAGTCAAGTTGAACATACCCCTTCTCGATGCAATCCAAACCATACCTGCCTACTCAAAGTACCTTAAGGACTTGTGCACTTTTAAAAGAAAATTTTCACATAAAAACCAAGTCCTTTTGGCTGCTAATGTGAGTACCACCATTCAAGGGACCATTCCTCCTAAGTTGAAAGACCCAGGTTTCCCTTACATCAATGTTGAACTAGGAGAAAGAAAATTTGTCAAGGCCTTGTGTGACCTAGGTGCTAGTGTCAATCTCATCCCATATGCTGTGTACTGCCAGTTAGGCCTAAAAGAGATCCAACCCACATCTGTCACACTTCAGCTTGCTGATCGTAGCATTAGGGTTCCAAAGGGGATTTTAAAGGAAGTTTTGGTAAAGGTTGAAAACTTCATCTACCCTGATGATTTCATTGTCCTTGAAAACCATCCAAACTTAGGAAATAAGGAACAAACCCCAATCATCCTTGGTCGTCCTTTCCTTGCAACAATCAACTCTGTTATCCGATTCCGAAATGGGAACATGACCATCACCTTCGGGAACATGAGTCTAGACTTGAACATCTATAATGCAAGCTCACAAATAGGGGATGATGAGGACATTCATGAAGTAAACATGATAGCAAGCATTGATAATGAATCCATGGAACATCAAGGAATATTTGATGAATGTTTAAGTCAGGATGAGATTGATTTCATTTGTTCATATAAAGGAAGTTTATCTCCTTGGCTTGAATCATTTTCAAATTGCTCTTATGATGAAGTCTTAGGTCCAACAATCAGTGAAACCTTTCAAGAAACCACTTTCATAGATACCACTCCAATTTCCTTCCCTAAATCTGATCAATCCAATCTAGTAGCTGAAACTTCCACATGTGAGGAATCAATCCTATCTAAACCTCTAAAAAAAGAAATTGATCTTGATCCAATGTCCCAATCTTCTGCTGAAATTCTGAACAAACCTGATCTTGAATTAAAGGAACTTCCTGCTGCACTAAAGTATGCCTTCCTAGGAGAAAATCAAACACATCCTATTGTCATTTCTTCTTCTCTTGAAGCCAATCATGAGAGGATGCTTCTATATGTCCTTAGGAAGCATAAAAAATCCATTGGTTGGACCCTTTCTGATATTCCTGGGATTAGCCCACTTATCGGGACTCATAGGATTGTTCTGGAATCTGATTCAAAGCCATGTCGTCAACCTCAACGGCAACTCAATCATAATCTCATGGAGGTAGTAAGGAAAGAACTTCTGAAATTGTTGAAAGCTGGTATCATATATCCCATAGCTGAGAGTGAATGGGTGAGCCCAATCCAAGTGGTTCCAAAAAAGGCTGGAATCACAGTGATAACCAATGAGGATGGAGAGATTCTTCCAACAAGGGTGAGTAGTGGATGGAGGGTCTGCATTGACTATAGGAAACTAAACTCATTCACCAAGAAGGACCATTTCCCCTTACCATTCATTGACCAAGTCCTTGAGAGAGTGGCAGGTCATGCCTTCTACTGTTTCTTAGATGGGTACTCGGGGTACAATCAAATTGAGGTCTCTCTAGAGGATCAAGGGAAGACTACATTCACATGTCCTTTCGGTACCTTTTCCTTCAAACGCATGCCCTTCGGGTTATGCAATGCCCCTGGAACCTTCCAGCGGTGCATGATGGGAATCTTCTCAGACATGGTAGGGGATTTTCTAGAGGTCTTCATGGATGACTTCTCTGTGTTTGGGGATACTTTTGAGGGATGTCTGCAGAATGTGGAGAGAGTCTTGTCAAGATGTGAAGAAAAGAATCTGGTCCTAAACTGGGAAAAATGCCATTTCATGGTTAAAGAGGGACTTGTTCTAGGCCATCTGGTCTCGAGTAGGGGGATTGAAGTTGATAAAGCAAAGGTTGACATCATTCTTCACCTTCCATCACCCAAAACTGTCAAGGAAGTGAGGTCTTTCTTAGGACATGCTGGTTTCTATAGAAGATTCATCAAGGACTTTAGTTCAATATCCCATCCCCTTTGTTCTCTCTTAGTAAAGGATGCTCCATTTGTTTGGACAGAAAGCTGTGAGGGTTCATTCTCAACCCTCAAATCCTCTCTCACCTCTCCTCCCATTATGAAATCTCCAAATTGGAACCTTCCTTTTGAACTTATGTGTGATGCCAGTGACTTTTCTATTGGAGATGTGTTAGGACAACGTTGTGATAAAACTCCTTATGTCATTGTTTATGCAAGAAAATCCTTAAATGATGCCCAAATCAACTACACCACCACTGAAAAGGAGTTACTTTCTATTGTGTTTGCCTTAGAGAAGTTTAGGTCCTACCTCTTAGGATCACCCATCACTGTGTTCACTGACCATTCTGCACTAAAATACCTCTTCCAAAAACAAGATGCTAAGGCTAGACTGATTAGGTGGATCCTTCTCTTACAATAATTTGACCTCACAATCAAGGATAAAAAGGGAGTTGAAAATGTTGTAGCTGATCACCTCTCTAGGATGGAATTCAAAGACAACTCAAATCACCTTTCTGTGTCTGATTCTTTTCCTAATGAACACCTATACTCTGTGAGTGACTGCCCTTGGTATGCTGACATAGCAAATTTCTTAGTGACAGGAGTCATTCCAAAATTCTTAGGGACTCAAGCTCGAAGGAAATTCATTTCTAATGTTAGACACTATGTGTTTGATGATCCATACCTCTATAAGTTCTACCCTGACCAAGTCATTAGGAGGTGTGTTCCAGAATCTGAACAAGAGTCCATCCTTAAATTTTGTCATAGTGAGGCATGTGGAGGTCACTTTTCCACTAAGAAAACATTTGCTAAGATTCTTCAATGTGGTCTCTTCTATCCCACCCTCTCAAGGGACTCCTACACATTTTGTCAAAGCTGTCCTAGGTGTCAACAAGTAGGGTCCATTACAAAAAGGAATCAAATGCCACTCACTCCCATCTTAGTGGTTGAAATATTTGACTATTGGGGAATTGATTTCATGGGTCCCTTCCCAAACTCTCAGGGATACCTCTACATACTCTTAGATGTTGATTATGTCTCAAAATGGGTTGAGGCCATTCCCACTAAGTCCAATGATCATCAAGTTGTGATTCAATTTCTGAAAGAGAACATATTTTCAAGATTTGGAATTCCTAGGGCTATCATAAGTGACCGTGGAACTCATTTTTGCAATCGTCCATTCTCATCACTCATGGAAAAATATGGAATTTCTCACAAAGTGTCCACTGCTTACCACCCTCAAACCAATGGTCAAGCTGAGTTAGTGAATAGGGAGATTAAGCAAATTCTTGAAAAAACTGTCAACCCCTCTAGGAAAGATTGGTCTGAGAAACTCTTAGATGCTCTTTGGGCCTATAGAACCGCATATAAAACCATTTTAGGAATGTCCCCATATAGATTGGTTTATGGTAAAGCATGCCATTTTCCAGTGGAAATTGAACATAAGGCCTTTTGGGAAATTAAGAAAATTGATTATGACCTCTCATTGGCCGGAACAAAAAGGAAATTAGATCTCAATGAACTGGAGGAATTAAGGATGGAGGCTTATGAAAATTCAAGGATCAATAAAGCTAGAGTTCAAGCCTACCAATCTAGGAATATCAAGGTAAAACATTTTAAACCGGGAAAACTTGTGCTCTTGTATAGTTCAAAACTTCATTTACATCCAGGAAAGTTAAGGTCTAGATGGTCAGGTCCTTTCATAGTGCATCATGTATATCCCCATGGGGCAGTAGAGATTCAAGATCCCACAAGTGGTCACATTTTCAAGGTCAATGGTCAAAGGTTAAAAACATTCATTGAATCATTCAATAAACAGGAAATAGATGTTGAGTTAATTGATCCAATCTATGAACCAGGAAAAAATTGATAAATTTGGGATCTATGTTGGGCTAACGACGTTAAACAAAGCGTTGCACGGGAGGAAACCCGTGGTTTTTATGTTTCTAATCTTTCTGAATCATCTTTATTTTTCAAATAAGATTACTTAATCATTTTTATATTTAAAAATAAAAAAATAGACTTTTGACCTGTTCTTATATTATGAGTATGGATGGGTACGAAAGAGGAGCACCATATTCATCCGTGTCACGTGGTGTGATCCTTGAGTAATACCTTACCCAGAAATTAAAAAAAAAGACAATGTATCATCAGTTTATTTTGTTTTATTTTTATTATTTTATAGGTTAAGAAAAAAAATAAAAATATAATAATATAAAAAAAATTCCACGCCATAGGCCGTGGGGTAAACCCCGTCACAACCGGCGAAGCCACGGGGACTCGAACCCGGGACCGAAGGGAGACAGGGGTGCGCGCTTACCACTGACCTGAGGCTTCTTGTGCTTCCTTATTCTATAATTTTTATATATATTCTTATATTTTACTTCCTTTATTATATAAATATATATATATTGTTTGTTTTTGTTTGTTTTGTTTGTTTTGTTTTTCCTTTTTCCTCTAGGGAACTTTGCAAGCGACATGGATATCAAAGGAATAAATTCGAGCGGCAATAACTTCAAACTTCAACCACCAGGTGACTTCATTCCATAATCCTCATTTTCAATTTCCTTTTTAAATTTTTATTCCCTGCCTCTACTCCTTCTAATTTTTCATTTCTTCAAACACTGGGGACAGTGTTGTTTTAAGTTGGGGGGGAGATAAAATAAAAAATTATTTCATGTCAAAAAAAATGAATGATTTGAAAAAAAAAATTATGTAAATGGAAGGAAGAATTCCTTTAACTTTGAACATGGTAATACACATTGCACACTTTGAAACTGAATATCAAATAATTTAGCATGCCCTGATTCTGATTTTAATCCTTGTATAATTTCATGAGCATAGATTTTGGAAAGTGTGGTTGTCCAATGTGATATTTCATCGTTTATATTTTCATCCAAATAAAAAAAAATTCCACAATGCACGTCCTCTAGACTGTGGGGTACTAATTTGAATTTTTGGGGTCCCATAATAAATAGCATAGGATAGTTTTATTTTTATGAATAATATGAGTATTCAAAAAAAATTAATTAAAAAAAATTATTAAAAAATAAAAAAATAAAAAAATAAAAATAAAAATTTGCGTGTAGAGCAATGGATTGATAAAATGCGAGGCTTTCGGCACTTGGGGATCGTGACTCCAGAGTTGTCTAGCCCTGAGTTTTTCAATCTATCTCTATTTATGGTAATATGACTTTGTTTTTTATTAAGTTAACTTGAGACGATGCCCGAGTATGTGGGCTTCACTTGGTTCCCTAAGGCCTTTGAGTCTGGGAGTCATCGGCAAAGTCTTGCTACATGGGTTAATTTGATTAACTGCAATCTCAATTACTATAGCAATATTGCAAAAAAAATAAAAAAAAGGGATGAAGAATACTCATATTTGGATTAAATGTGATTCCACCTAGCGCTTCCATGATTCCCCCCTTGAATGAAAATGAACCCCCATATCTATTGTGATTCGCAACACATCCTCATACTTAATTGATATTGGATGAAATATGGAAATGAATTTGAACAAAGGAATGGGCTTGGGATTGGGATCTTCTTATGAAACTATCTCGTATTAAAATATTTTGATGGGTTTCATGATTGTTTGGTACAAGGTTTTTTGGTGATCATTGTGTATTAAAATGTTTTTGGAAAAGGGAATTCGAATTTCAATTTATTGAGATATATTTTGCTCGGGACTAGCAAAACTCAAGTTGGGGGGTGTGATTAGCCACTAAATGAGGCTAATATTCATTGTTAATATATATAATATTCATGTTCTTTATTATTCATAGACATCAATTTAGTGCATTTTACACTTTGAACATCATTTCACATTATGATTGTAATACCTTCTTAAAATGCACTATTATGTGGTACATTTTTTAACATCATTTAAAGTACCAAATGATTCATCTGATTATACATATTTTAATTTGATAATTGATCTACACTCCAATATGAACATGTTTTATTCAGGAATCAATGGATAATTCATGGAGGATGATGGAGATATTTGGCAATGAAAGGAAGCAATTCTGGAGAAGGCAGATTGGACACCATCCCACTGATGAGACTATGGGGCCCAACATACAGGCTCAATTAATCCCAAATTTCGTGGGATGCTATAAGACATGAATAGGAACAAATCAATCTTCATGATTTAATGCTAATTAGGCCTCCATGGTGGTCATTTAGGCGGCCCAAGTTAGAGATACAATTCTGGGCCAGATTCTGCGGCCCAAAAAAACAGCCCACTAATTTGCTCATATCTCGTAATCCACAACTTCAAATGGGCCCAAATTTTACATGCGGTTATAATACATCCGGATATCCATTTTCTTATTCTATGGACCACTCTGATTAGGCCGTCTAGAAGGTCTTCCAGACGCGTCTGTTCGGTGAAGGAAAACTGGCTGCCACCTCGGGTCAAATGTGGAAAAGTTCAAATTCCACAAGCTTTCCACCACCTATGGCCTACCAAAATTAATTGAGATGCTTTTTAATGTTGTAGTATCGACCCAAGGCTCCCAAAATGCATATTTAAGGAAGTGGTGGTGAAGGAGTTGAAGATCTTGGATGCTTTGTTCAATTGTAATGTTATGTTGCATTTTTGTTGCCTCAAATTTGTCTTTCACATGTAAGTTGTTCAATTCACTTTAGTTTCTTAATAAAAGTTCTTATTCTACTCTTATTATGTTGTTCTTCATACCACTTTGATACCTTTGGATCAAGGTGTGAATTTATTCACACCAAACCTTGTGAAATTATTCACACAACGGTGGAGTGATCATTTTATTTTTGTTGTTTTCTTTACTTCTCCATTTCCTCCCTCAAGAGTCTACTTTCTGCTTCCATTGAAACCATGGGATCAATGGAGGGATAACCCACTTATGGGTTGATCCAAGGGAGTAGCAAGGGGATGGATTGGATGTTATTTATCACCAAATTAATGTATAATCACTTCTTTAATTGGGATTTTTATTTGATGATTTTTAAACTCCATCGTCCTTGTTGAATTTAAGGCCACACACTTCAATTACTAATACAAACTTTTACCCTGAAGTGCTCAAAACTTTTATCCTTCAAGTGTATAGGTGATTAGTATTAAAGGGTGTAGGAATTAAACCAGTAAGTTATGATGTTGTTTTATCTCCTTAAATGAACCCATCTCAAATTTAAGAAATTGAAATCATTAAAAAGAAAATACGTCCAATCCTCCCCGAGAAATAACTTAGGATCAACTCATTATTTTAAATTGAATTCACTTAAATATGTTAGATATCTTTAAAACCCATCCAAAATCAATCCAAGTTGGCCACTTCATAGCCGAAAACATTCCATAGAATGTACGTGTCTATAGGTTTCTTCTTAGGTCTCTGTGGATTCGATAACCCAAGCTAAACTACAAGGACCGTCTTACCTTCTTCTCTTGGGTAAATTTGAGAGATAATCAGGGATAAAAGAACCATAGGTATATCATGACAAGAGTGGATTATAAAACCAAGATATAATGAATGGAGGGAGAAGAGGGAGGAGAAAGAAGAATGAATCTCACATTTTCAACTAGAAAACTTTTCCTCTTCCATTATATCTGCACCATTAGAGGAAAGGTAATGGCTTGAAACTTTTTAGAGAGTCTCCTAAGATATGGAAGAACCAGGGAAAGAATAATTGGGGGGAAAAGAGTAATATTTGAAATATTTATTCATGATACAATTTACCTTCGAAATTCTGGATGATTTGAGAGACATTGAGAAAGTCTTCCCTAATCCGCGACTCATATAATCTCCAAATAGGGGAAATCTATAATGGGGGTGAGGATAGGGATATTGGATTTGGGTGGGAGGTAGAATCACCAAAAAATATTAAATATTTAATTAGATATAATATAATAAAATTATTTTTTTTAAAACTGGAAATGGGCCCATGGGCTTGCCCAATGCCTAAATAAGTAACCCAATTTCAGCATGATTATGAATTTATATGGGGTCCAAAAGGGTATGAAAGTTTTAAAATATCATTATAGGCCAAGTGGGAAGTGGAATGGGTGAATAATGTTGAAAAAAAATGAGTTATAAAAGAAACAAATTTGGTTTTTAAAATTTGAAATGGGCTCACGGTTGGCCCAAATCATGAAGTAACCACCCTTTCTCCAAAAACCCCTAAACAAGCGATGGGAAACCCAAATTAGGGTGATTAGACATAGATGAAACATAAAAACTCAAAATTAATCTCAACAAAGACCCATGAAAAGGATCAGTTTTTAATATGAACCAGATCAAAACAATGACATGAAAAACCGGGTGTGACAATTCTCCCCACCATTAAAGTTTTCTGCCCCCGGAAAGCCATAACACTTTCTAGCTGAAAGATAAACCCCTAAGGATTCCTTATCAAAATGATACAACCTATAAAACTAGTGAAATGACATTTTCCATCAACATAACTTAATCCTCTTTCCCAAACAAAACACCAACTCACATCCACTTTGTGAAAATCAATGGAACGGTCAAGCCACCACCTCCACAACCAAGCCAAGAACCTGATTGTTGGGCCTTCTCCCAAAGAAACAAACAATCACCCAAACTAAAGATCACTCAAGAAAACCAAGGAATATAGGGGAGTACAGAATGGACTCCCCAACATTAATAAACAACTAGCACTAGACAAGTTTATAGGAGGAAAAATCAACGAGACCTCTGGTGGGTCTCCCCACCATTAGAACCCGACTAGCAACGAAAAAAACAAGAACTCAAAATTACCTCACTTTCAAAAGTCCAAAAAAACTCTCCCACAACAACCCACCAACCCAAGTTAAGAGGGTTACAACATGAACATATAAACCACCCACTCCTGAATAGAGGGGATAAGAATTGGGCCAACACTTTCAGCACGGATCCAGACCCCACCACTCGGAGAGGGAAGGGAAGGGGACCCAATAATTTGGCCACTAGAACCACAAAAGAAACCCACGGAACTACCCAAAACTCTCCACCTACGAATAGGTAACACCAAGAACGCACCTGATTTACAGAGGCAGTCCACAAAGGGACATTGATCGGAAACCCACATCCATGAAGGCATAACCATAGACACTATGTGAGGGTTAAGTAGACCACACTTGTTGTGAAAAATAGAAATTCATAGTAATGAGGAACCACAAAATCCAAAACCCCTTTCTAGAAAAACATCATCCGCACAAAATCGAATTTCCAAAACCTATTAATCATATTCAAACACTTTTCGACAGCCCAAAACACCCCATTTAAAACAAAGTTTCAGAATTACTTTAAAATGATTCACAATTTCAAAACATTTTATTTCAACAAACCACAAGTTTAGATTAGGGAAAATCCAATCCCATTAAATCATTTCCACTTCCTCCCCAAAATTTGTTAAAAACAACTTTACCAAAACCATTCTTATATTTAATTTTTGAAAACCCCTTTTCTACTTTTCCAAATTCAATCCTTCCTTTAAAACCCATTTCCATAATTCTCACACAAGGATTTTCAAAACAAAAATTCAGAATTCATGAAAGGTCTAAGAAACCCACAAAAGGGAACTAGTGTCGGTGGGTGACTTGACCATATGGTTGGAGGTCATATGCCAAACACCACACCAACACAGAGAGACTTATTAGGACAATGCCCTATCTCCACATGGCTTGCCAGGCCTTGTGAGCTCACAGATTTCATTAGTGTGACTCCCCTTGTCATATCCCAACACCAAACAATCAGCAAGAATAAAGGATACTAATAAAACAAGACTTCTCATGGAATCCCGAGGATCAGAACGAGCAAGAGTTTGCGACGCTCTTACCGCACTTACCCCTCAATTCCCAACAATCCTACTCCATCTATCTTGACATCCCCAAATAACAAGGGCGCTCTAAAAGAATGGTCTACTAAGAGCTGACCTCCTATGATATCATTTTTTCACGAATCATCCCCAGTCCACCCAGAACCAGTAACCCAGGTCAGCCCGTGACAAGTCCCGAAAGGCATTCCCGATCCTCCTGGGATGGCGACAAGCACCACGGTCATCAATAGAGTACACAAGGGAACGATTTCGACCATATATAAACAATTAAATAAATAGTGGAAATATATGGACAACCCAAAATGCATTTATATAAAAATTGAACTAAACATTATTTGTACAAGAAACTGAAAGTAGAACTAAACCAACAACTCAAATGACCAAACCAGTTAACCAAATAACTCCATGTGACCCCACTGGTAACTCTCCAACAAAATTATCACACATTGCCCAAGGCGATCAAACTTGAGTTGAAACCTGCACAAGGGCTAAAAACAGAAGAAGACTATAGGCATGAGTATTAAAACTCAGTAGGTTAGCCCGATATTCTATTCCCAATTAACTTCATTTAAAATAAAAGAAACATCAATTTATAGTTTTAAATACAAGATATAAAAGTATGTTTTTCAAATGAGGTTCAATGCTATAATAATTATCAGACAAAAACATGCATGTTTTATAAACAATAATGCTAGTAACAATTTTTCAAAGAGGTACAACTTAAAAAATGAAAATAGTTTTCGAGAGGGATGATTTAAAGAATTGACACTTTTAAATAAATCACACACACTGCTGAATTTACCAACCAAACACACTATATGTCGACGGTGAGTACGAAATAGCCAATGAGAACAAGTCACGAGAACACTCCTAGGCATTAGTTATTTGTGAGCCTCAGGTACCTCGTATCTCGGTGAAAGTAACCATAATAAATATTTGTTCTTGTGCACACGATCCACTAGTAGGGAGAATACCCATAACCTAGTGGTTCCCCAACATCATCATCATCATAGTTTAGTTAGCGTTGTCATCGTCAAACTTGCTACGTGAAATAGGGGCCAAACCCCACAGAATCACTAGCATACTAGTACACATCCGCCCACCTAGATACCCAGGATTCCCTTTAGTGCTCAATCAAGTTACACATAATATAAAATACGCATTTCACATCCAAATTCCATTCCCAAACCATAAAAACACAAACAGGCCATATACTTTCTTCACATTTCTTTCACGAATCAATAAACCACAACAAATTTTCATAAAACAATTTCAAGGAGTGTATTAAGGCTTTGCACATAAAACTCATTAAAAAACACTATTTGAATTATAAAAACACAACAAGAACATACCCAACCATATTTGGAAGCACTAAAAACATTTAATAAAATCATTTCATGGAAGATAAAACAATCCCAATTGACACAACATGGAATATACAAGTAAAACACTCATTCTTCATTTTTAGGAAATGCCAAACAGGCCTTTAAACAATTTCCCAAAACTAACATTTGAAAAAGTTATGAATTTCAATTATTTTTAAAGAGGTTTATACAAACCATATAAAGAATCAAACCACATTCATAAATCACATAAAACACTCAGGTTACATATTCAAAACACAACCATTTTCATAAGAATATGAAACATGCCATTTTCCAGCAACTCGGGCCAAAACATGTTGTAAACCAAAACCCATTTATTTTTTAAACCAAATAAAAATTAGAAAGCCATAAAAGGATCCCAAAATAATTTTTTTTCATGCTTACAATGTATTTATAAATCCAAACAAATCATTTTAAATTACACTAGACACATAAAAGCCAACCTCGCAATTTACCGAACACGTGACATGCACTCTTCAAAAAAACTTATGTTAAGCACTTAAAAAGGGATTAAATACCATTTTCATGCCATAAAGTTATTCAAGATACTGAAACATATTCAAAATAAAATAAACCAAGTGTGTGAGATCATTGAATAATTTATCAAATAAGAGGAGTGCACATTTATACCAAAACAACTATATTTTTAACAAAATAAGTCATAAAACATAATTTACACACAAAAACTTTAAAACCAATGTTTCACAGCAAAACATTTCATATAAATAAGGTTATAACAGTATGATAATGATGAAACTTAAATGATAAAGTCTTGTTCAAGGGACATCCTACCTCAAATCCTTGGTGTAATGGAAACGCACACCCAAAAACACTCGTCGCGGGATTATAAACCCTAAAACTATGAAGACCAGATCTAAATGAATATAAACTCCATCAAAAACCATGGGATAAAAGAACCCTAGGTCTATCATGACAAGAGTGGATTATAAAACCAAGATATAATGAATGGAGGAAGAAGAGGGAGGAGAAAGGAGAAGGAATCTCACATTTTCAACTAGAAAACTCTTCGTCTAACAATATATTTGCACCCTTAGAGGAAAGGTAATGACATGAAACTTCTTGGAGAGTCTCCTAATATCTGGAAGAACCAGGGAAAGAATAATTGTGTGAAAAAGAGTATGAATTAAAATATTTATTCATGAAACAATTTACCTTTGAAATTCTGAACGATTTGAGAGACATTGAAAAAGTCTTCCCTAATCCGTGACTCATATAATCTCCAAATAGAATAAATCGATAATGGGGGTAATGATAGGGATATTGGATATTGGTGGGAGGATTAATCACCGAAAAATATTAAATATTGAATTAGATATAAAATAATCAAATTATTTTTTTAAAATTGGAAATGGGCCCATGGGCTGGCCCAATGCCTAAATAAGTAACCCAATTTCACCATGATTATGAATTTATATGGGGTCAAAAAGGATATTAAAGTTTTAAAATATCAGTATAGGCTAAGTGGGAAGTGGAATGGGTGAAAAAGGTTGAAAAAAATGAGTTATAAAAGAAACAAATTTGGTTTTTAAAATTTGAAATGGGCTCACGGTTGGCCCAAATCGTGAAGTAACCACCATTTCTCCAAAAACTCCTAAAAAAGCAATGGAGAACCCAAATTAGGGTGATTAGACATAGATGAAACATAAAAACTCAAAATTCATCTCAACTAAGACCCAAAAAAATGATCGGGATTTCATATGAATCAGATCACAACAATGACATGAAAAACCGAGTGTGACAATAGATGTGGCAGCCGGCGGTGCTCCCTGAAAGGTCTGCATAAACCGCATGAAGCCTTCACGGAACTGCTCCTCCGCTCCTGTGTCTGGTATAACATCTGGCATCGCATCTGGCTCTGCTGGAGGATCCATCGCACTACCACAAAACTGGTCAAGGCATGCGCCTGCCTTTATCAGCGCTAACGGAAAAGCGCTGATAAAGTGGACCTTTATCAGCGCTTTTGTTAGCGCTGATAAAGGTTGTATTTATCAGCACTTTTCATTTTAGTGCTGATAAATACATCCTTTATCAGAGCTTTTTACTAGCGCTGATAAAGGCTCACACTGATTTTTTAAAAACCCGCGGGTCCTCTTCCTCCTCCCTGCACCCGGTCAAGCTCTCGCGGAAGCCCTCCTCTGCACCGCTGCCACCGCCTCCTCCTCCTCCACCGTGGCCGCCGCCTCCTCCTCCTCCTCCTCCTCCGGCCTCCACCACCTCCTCCGGCCTCCTCCTCCTCCTTCTCCTCCTCCTCCGGCCTCCGCCTCCTCCTCCGGCCGCCGCCTCCTCCTCCTCCTCTGCTCCTCTTCCTCCTCCTCCTTCTCCTCCACCACAGCCTCGTCCTCTTCCTCCTCCACCGGCGCTTCCTCCTCCTCCTCCTAGTCTGCTGCCTCCTCCTCCTCCTCCACCGGCACATCCTCCTCCTCCTCCTCCTCTTCCAACTCTGCTGCCTCCTCCTCCACCGTGGTTTGAGAGGTGCCTCAAGTACTTAGTTGAGTCTCACAAGCTTTATTTTAGTTTTATATGATGTTTTTTGGAGATTTTTCAAATGAAACATGGTTTTTTGTTCATATTTTTTGAGAAACAATGCAGAACCTTGAGCATGAGGAGGTTTTCAGTCCTCTTTCTAAATCACATAGTTGACTTTCGTGGTTAGTAAAGGTTAACCATGGTATATCTTAGAGGAAACCATGTGAGGTGGATTTTAGTTAGGGATTAACATACCATTTTTTCATGATTTCATAAAAAACATGTGAAATTTTATAGACTGAGGTAGTTCCAATTTACATAATTAATGCATAGTTTGGTAAAGTATGTTGACCAAATATTTGAAGGGGTTTTATTGTACAGTGCCACCACATTATTAATATATGGTTTGGAAAATTGTGTAGAACATTAAAATTATATTTTCATCTTTTTCCCTCTGAAATTCCAATAGGGGAAGCCCCCATTTCTCATCCTCCCTCTTATACAATGCCCAATCGACCCACCCCCTTATTCCTCTTTGATTCCCCTTTCCATGGGGAGTTTTTTAGTGGATTTATTCAACAATTCTAAGTGATTTCACCATCTTCCTTACCATTTTATTCTTTATATTTAGTTTCTATTGATTTTTTATTTATCTAGATTAGGTTTTATGGGTGATTCAAATGGAGCACGGTGGTATCATATTGATTTGATGGGGGTGTTTTCCTACCTCATGTATAAGAGGCATCATGATGGTATCTGCAAGTCACCAATAATTATGAAGGATTTGTGTTTCCTTTTGTAGTTTTCATTGATATTGGATCAAATTATATAATGTTGTCTATGGATTTGGTTCTGATGGTTGGGTATTTTTCCTAAGATGGCACTAAGATCCCACTTCAGATCTTATATGGATTTTTGGTCTTGGTTCTAACATGAAAAGTCCAAAAGATGAGTTTCTAGTGAATATAACAAGTTTAAATTGATTTGGATAATTAATTATAAATGTTATAATTTAATAATTTTGGTTTTTTGGAGAGAGGAAGGAGCTATATTGATGAGTTGATCTTGGGGTAGACAAATGGATGAGGCTTAGCGAGCCTAGGAAAAGTTTTCAACTTGGAATTAAAATAGTAGAAACATATAAAATAGGTATGTGGTCCTGGTAATTTCTTTATGGATTTATAAATTCCTTAATGGGTGTTATTAGAGTGAGTGTGACTTAGAGGACCTTGTTAGGGGGAACCCGGAGACCTCTTGGAATAAATTCTGTGACTTTTATGTATTTGTTCCCATAGGCCACACATCGAACTAGTGATACATCAAAGCCCTTGGCCTTATTGAATTGAACCTAAAGTGTGTGAACATCCCCCTTGGGGATGTGACTACTTGGGTGGGTATAACTTTGTAAGGTTGTTGATAGGCTGGATGTGTAGACTGACCCAGAACAAACCTATATATTGAAATGGGACATGAGCCATCTCTTGAGACTATTTATAGTATGGAATATTACCATGTAAATATTACGAGGCTATACCATGTAAGACACTGGTAAATAATATGATGCTCTCATGCGATGAGTGTTTCACTACATCATGTGCTTCTGTTGGATGGTGACGTTGCAATGATGGTCTTTATTCTTAACAGCTTATTGATCCAAACCTTTAATGGTTTTCCTTTATAAACATTGGTTTTAATGTATTAAGGTCTTTCTTAGGTTTCATTTCAGCCCTTCATTTTAAAATAACAACTGTATAACAGCATGAATAACATAACTCAAGTTGATAGAGAAGAAAATTTATGAAGGCATTGGATTCCCTTCGAGCCAGATGGATTAGTGTTGTCCCCATGGATAGTAAAACCCCTTTTGGAGATCATGGAATAGTTGATAATAGGTTTTTTTGGATCATTCATTGCTTCTAGATATTTTTCCAGATTTTCCTTGGTGTTTTTGGTTTATAATTCTCTCAATCCCTACTGGTGTCAGTTCTTTTCACCTTGTGTTTGTACTTATACTCTTTTTTTTAATTGAGTCCTTTGGGGCATGAATTAGGTGACCAATTCATGTCACCACTTTTATTAAAAAAATTACCTTGAGGTGGTATTTTATTGAAATGGAAAAAATTACATAGTAGTAAGGTCTATGATACTACTAATAGGGATGCCATTGATTTTGAGTAGTGATTGTATTTGTTATGAAAAGTGGATAGGTGAGAGATTTCAGTCCTTATTGTGTATTTGGCCTATTTGGTTGAGTGTCCTGCACTACTGGGGTTAAGTTGTTGGGAACAATTTTATACTAGTATGGATATTACTCAAGTTTTGATAATGGGATGGAGGTTTTCCAGGTTATTATCATATTCACCAGGGTGAGTTTATATCTACGGTAATTATCAATGTATACTAGGGTGAAAGACCTCATGATTATTATTATGGTTGGTATAGTCATCACAATGTTCTCAAATACACTTTGGCACTAGCCAAAGTTGGTATGGATGATCGAGTCTACAAACCTGAGGATCAATGATGATTTATTTATTTATTTATTAGATATTATTTATTTATTCAGAGCATGAAACATGCACATATAACTAAAAATTAGAATTTATGAAACCACATTGGTGGTTCCCTACTGAGTACCCAAGAAATCCTCATGTATTGAAGGTCAGGTAGAATTGGGTCCCAGTTTTTCCAGATCGAGTTGGAGTAACTTTGATGGGTTTTAGAGATCTAGATGATGTGAGGCTTTGGGATTGTAGTGGTTCCCAATATATTTTTTATTTTGGTATTTATTTATTCCTTTATTTCCTTGAAGTATCTTGTTTTTTATCTAAATTATACTCATATTCCTTCTCCTTTAACCTATATACTTATCCTATGGATTTTAAATAGGATGAATATAAATAATGGATGAATGCCAATCGGTTGACAAAAGAGTATGAAGAAGGTGTGAAAGAATTTATCAAGTTTGCAATAGATCATGCATGTGACTCTTCTTAAATCCTTTGTCCGTGTTTACGTTGTTGTTATTCAAAACAAATTAGTTCAGATGAGTTGGAAGAACACTTGATCTGTCAAGGAATAGATCAAAGTTATACATGTTGTAATAAACATGGGGAAACAACGAATGTAGGTAGTGACTGGGGTGACACTGCATTTTATGGATCATCTGATATGATTACAAACATGAACAATGAAGATGACCATATGGAGGATGTGATTACAGATTTGAATGATGATGAAGATCGTATTGAGAAAATGACAAGGACCTTCGAAGATGAACTTTGTGATTGCCCAAAATTGTTTGAGAAGTTAAAAAGTTGTGCAAAGATGCCATTGTATGCTGGTTGCACTAAATATACAGCATTGTCAGCCATACTGAAGTTGTATAATTTGAAAGCAGATAACGGGTGGAGTGATGACAGTTTTACGAAACTACTTGCCCTCTTGAATGACATGCTCCCAGAAGACAATGAGCTCCCGAGCCAAACATACGATGCCAAACGAATGCTATGCTCTATGGGTATGATCTCTGAAATAATACATGCCTGCTCGAATGACTGTATACTGTTTCACAAGGACCAAAAATCACTTAAAGAATGCCCAAAGTGTGGTGCTTCTCGATACAAGAAAGATGAATCCAGTCCTACTAAAGTTGTATGGTACTTTCCAATCATTCCAAGGTTTAGACGCCTATATGGAAGTGAGGAGACTGCAGAACAATTAACATGGCATACAGATACAAGAATTAAAGATGGGATATTATGTCACCCGGCAGACTCTCCTCAGTGGAAGAGAATCGATCATGAGTATCCTGAATTTGGAAACGAGTCGAGAAACCTTCGTCTTACGTTATCTACAGATGGAGTGAATCCTTTTGGTTTTCAAAGCAGCAGTCACAGTACATGGTCGGTTATGTTGATAAATTATAACTTACCACCATGGTTATGCATGAAGTGAAAATAAATCATGTTATCTATGCTTATATCAGGACCAAAACAACCGGGTAATGATATTGATGTTTATTTAGCTCCATTGATCAATGATTTGAAATTATTGTGGGATTCAGGTGTTACATTGTATGATGCTTACAGAAAGGAAGATTTCACTTTGAGAGTCATGTTGTATGGGATGATAAATGACTTCCTAGCTTATGGAAATTTGTCAGGATATAGCATTAAAGGAACTCAAGGCTGTCCCGTTTGCGAAGAAGGTACACAATCAATTAGGTTGAAACATTCATCGAAAACCGTGTTTCTAGGACATCGCAGATTTCTACCGCGACGACATAAGTACCGTTCTTGGAAGACATCATTCGATGGAAGTTTAGAAGAATTTACAACACCGTCTCCACTAACAGGCGATCAATTGTTTAAGAAAGTTAAAAATTTGGACACTACTTTTGGTAAACCGGCTTCGAAAAACCTTACAAAAATCGGTTGGAAAAAGAGATCAATTTTTTTTGAATTACAATACTGGAATTGTCTGTATGTAAGAAATTTTATTGATGTTATGCATGTAGAAAAAAATGTATTTGACAGTGTTATCGGCACGTTGCTAAATACATCTGAAAAAAAAAGATGGAATTAAGGCTAGGTTGGACATGGTTGAGATGGGAATACGAGAAGAGTTGGCACTAGTAAAGGGTTAAAAACGAACATTTCTTCCTCCTGCTGCTTACACTCTTTCCAGGCAGGAGAGATATCAGTTTTTCAACTTCTTGAATGATGTAAAGGTTCCAGAGGGGTATTCGTCAAATATCAGTAACCTTGTGTCAATGAGCAACTTGAAGTTAAAAGGTCTGAAATCACATGACTGTCATGTTTTGATGCAAAATATCATTCCAATTGCTTTACATTGCATTTTTTCCAAGAATACCCGCCATACATTAACGAAACTATGTTTCTTCTTCAAAGCTATATGCAGCAAAGTTATAGACCCGGCGAAATTGCCAGCTATAGAAAAAGAAATTGCCGTCATATTATGTGAATTAGAAATGTTCTTCCCGCCTTCATTTTTTGATATGATGGTTCATTTGATGGTCCACTTGGTGAGAGAGATTCGACTATGTGGTCCTGTACATTACAGATGGATGTACCCCATTGAACAATATATGAAGATTTTGAAAGGGTATGTCAAAAATTGAAGTCGTCCAGAGGGTTGTATTGCAGAGTGATATATTGTTGAGGAAGCCGTTGAATTCTGTACTGAATACTTGTCTGGTGTGGAAAGAATTGGCTTACTGAAATCTCGTCACACTGGGCGGTTAGAGGGTGAAGGAATTTCTGGAATAAAGGTTGTCACAATCAATATTACAGATCGGGAGCAGGTCCACCTTTATGTTTTGCATAACAGTTTGGACGTTGACCCATATGTTGAAATCCACAAAGAAATTCTTAGGCAATTGAATCCATCAAGGGCTGAAAAATGGATATCAGATACACATAATCGACAGTTTATAGGATGGTTTCGAGATCATATTTTTAAGAAGTTAGATGAAAATCCAAAGTCTATTTCAGAATGACTTCGATGGCTAGCCAGAGGACCAAGTGTGTATGCATTATCTTACAATGCTTATGTAGTTAATGGTTATACATTTTATACTAATGAACATGATGAAGACAGTACCATGCAGAATAGTGGGGTTACACTTGTGGCTGAAGCGATGCATGTTTCTGGTGCTAAGGACAGAAATCAAATTTATGCGAATATGTCATACTTTGGCATCATCAAACAAATATGGGAGTTGGATTATACGGAATTTCAAGTTCCGATATTTCAATGCAAGTGGGTTGATAACAGGAGTGCTATTAAAATAGATGATTTGGGATTTGTGAAAGTTGATTTCAGTAAGGAAGGGGAGAAAGACGAACCATTTATAATGGCATCACAGGCAGTGCAAGTATTTTATGTTCCCGATCCCGCAAACCGAAACTGGTCAATTGTTCTGTTATTGACCAAAAAAGCTGAAGGGTCAGATGAAAATTCAACGGAAGATGATCCTTTCATTGGGATTTCACAATCATTTAGCAGTGGTCCCAATGTAGACGACGTTTTGTATGTCAGAGGAGACCACAATGAAGGGATATGGATAGTTGATAGAGGGGTCAAATCCCTTCATCCTTTTAAAAAAAAGGGAGTTCAATAATCAGGTTATTGATTTTTATTGTAATATAGATTGTTTTACATTATGTTATTATCTGTTCGCTACTGCTTTTATGTGATCTAACTTAAATTTTAAACCAGTTCTGCAGATAATGACTTCTTCACCTGCTGATGCACCCAATCCTGAGACACAACACGTCTCTCAACCTATTGCAGCTGGTCCCATTGCTGAGAGACAACAGGTCTCTCAACCTGTTGCAGCTGGTCCCACTGCTGACGTACAACAGGTCTCTCAACCTGTTGCAGCTGGTCCCACTGCTGAGAGACAACAGGTCTCTCAACCTGTTGCAGCTGGTCCCACTGCTGATGTACAACAGGTCTCTCAACCTGTAGCAGCTGGTGTCAGTGCCGAAGCTAGCGCTTTGAAGAAATATAATGATGATGCAGAAACTGAGGAAATGGTAGGCGATGAAACCCCAGCGACACAAAAAAAACACAGGTGCACCGTAGTTTGACAATTTTAACAAAAATCCTTAAGGCAAAAGCAAAAGGCATCAAATATGAGGTGGGATGGAATAAGCTAGGCCAGCATGTAAACCCCAACAAAGCCATGTTTAGTAGCTACATTGGAATCGTCACTCGACAACGCGTGCCGATTGACGTAGAGTCGTGGCACCATGTTGTCAGTGGGTTGAAAACATTAATGTGGGAAGAGATTATGGTAACATTATGATATCATCTATTTAATTTATTAAAATAAAATAAAATATTGAAATATTGACTAACCCTTCATCATCTCTTGCAGAGTGCATTTATAGTAGATGTTTCGCACAAAGAATATGTTTTCAGACTGGCAGGAAGGATTCATAGAGGCTTTCACACCATTTTAACGAAAAATCATCTGAAAGATACCGAAGGGAAAATCAAGCCGCACCCGCCTCCTATTTATGCACACTTGATATCCCAAGGAACGTGGGATGCGTTTTGAAACAGTCGTGCAGAAAAGAATTTTCAGGTACATTGTGTTTGGTTACACGTTGTGTAACGTTGCTTGTATTCATCACATTGATTGATAGGTTTTTATTTATGAAACAGCAACTGAGTGCTGAAAATAAAGAATGGGCAGCAAAACCAGCGTACCCCTACCTTAAAGCAAGGTTGGGGTACGCTTCAATTGAAAAACAATTGGTATGTATTTTAAAAGTACTGTAATAATTTTATGTGACATAAAACAACACTGTAACCATGTTTCTCTGTTTATAATCAGATTGATGAAGCAAAATCTCAAATCACTTCCATTCCACGCCATGTACTATGGAAGGAGGCTCGTGTTAATAAAGAGGGGAAACTGATAGATGAAAACACACAAAAAGTGTGGGAAACATGTGTAAGTATGACATAATATAAACTTGTTTTGCTTTAAATCACTATTACATAATGATGCTTACTTATTTTTTCATATTTTCTATTTGACATAGTCACAGGAAACAACAACACCCGCACCGGATGCAGACATACTTTCAACAGCCTTGAAACAGCCAGAACAGTATGGCCGCATCAGAGGTGTGGGTTTTGGGGTGTCACCCAAGACATATTTTAAGAAAAAAAAAAGAGGATGAAAAAACTAAAGAATTGCATGTAATGAGAGATAGAGTAGCTACCCTTGAAGAACTAATCCAAACTCAGGGATAGATGCTAAAGAGTTTGATGGAGGAGAGGCGAAGAGAACAAACAACTCAAGAACAACCCCCGCGAGAAGATCCACCCCTCACCAGCTTTGAGGCGAGCCATTCCCCTCAAAGACCTGACTTAACTGAGGTAATCAATGTTATAATATTCGTTTTTGTGAGATGTGAATCACATAGACACTGATACCTTTCATTTAATGATATTATGCAGGGTGAAAATGACTGTGATTTATATCTGTCAACTCCCACCCATCGCCTTGTAGCGAGGGCTACGGTGTTCAATATGTAGAATGACACGCTACACTCCAGACCACTTCCAACCGGTCATGTCAAAGTGTCGATTAACGTAGATCATGAGCCGAGCACTGAGCTACCCGTGCCAAATGACGATGACGACATTCATACAGTGGAAAAAGCTATTGGAACATTCGTTGCATGGCCGTCGAATCTTGTAAAAAAACACATCGAGCAGGAGGTATTCATTTCCAGTTCATTTTTCAAGTAGAACCTTTAACATTAAATTAGAAAATGGCTGAACCGATGAATGTTATTACAGAAGGATAAAATGGAGAAGCTAAAACAAAAGAGCGGCTCCATGATTGGATCAACCAACTGATCAAAACGATCTACTGAGAGCGCGTTCACCCCACCCGTTCTATATCTACATTTAATATCATTGCAAGCTCATGTGGATACGAAAATGAAAGACGGAAAGAATCATACAATTGTTTTTGAAAAATATATGTACGGAGAGGAAACAATGGATTTCGTTAGTGAAGACGCTATTTCTGAGATCATCACATACGACTGGCTAGGCGCCTCAGTTATAAATGTATACATGAGGTATGTTTTCATGATTTGATTTTACAGAAGCTGATATACTTTGATAATTATGGATAAATACATCTCATATTTTTCACAGGCATATATATGAAAAACAATTGAAGGGATTTTCCCATGAATAAAAATTTGGACTCGTTAGTCCTCACACCATTTCTACACAATGAACAGAAATAGATTCTAATTTTCAGGATGAATTGATGTCAAATCTGCTCAGAACGTTTCAAAGAAGAATTACGACTGACAGGCTCTTTTTAATACCAACGATGCAAGGGTAAAACTTTACATTTTAATCATATCAATTATATTTTCATTTCTATCAGTACTTATTTCTTTTTGTGTTTTTAGGGAACATTGGATGCTCATTGCAGTCAATTTGGATACTCCAAAGATTTATTTTCTGGATTCACTGCATGGATATCCAACTAACCAACCACACATGATGGCGATTGTCAATTTGTAATACACAAGATGCAACATTTTAGAACTAAATATCTAGTTATATAATTTATATTATCTTTTAATGAGGATTTTGTTATGATAGGGCGGTGTATGAATATCGTCTAAAGGCTGGAATGAATCCAGGGCGTAAGGACGACAATGCCCACAAGATCTACAAATGGAGAAGTATCTGGGTATATATAATTATATTTCACTATCCAAATACATATCAAAACAAATTACTTATTTTTCTCGATGTTTCTACAGTGTCTGAAACAAACAAATGACAAGGACTGCGGTTATTATGTTTGTAAATTTATGAAATAGATCGTATTTCATGGACAAACTAGCATCCCTGAAGAGGTATTTTTGAAAATAATTACTACTTTATTTAAAATATTTATTAATCCTTTGTGTATTTATATTTTTTCAATACTACTATGACTGTCGCAAAAACTCTTATTCAGAAGATGATATAAATGTCTTTAGAAACGAATGGGCAGCGTACCTGATTGAAGAATGTAAACAAATAGGACAATGAGGGTGAATTCCTAATACTTATGTTATCTTTATATGGTCATTGATATCTCCCTTTACACTTATTGAGAATCTATGATCTCCCTTTCTTATGTTTCATATCCTTAGATTAGTGAATTCCTACTACTTAGTTTGAAAATGACATAAACTTTGGAAAACGACACCAATGACATAAGCCAAACTGAGAAAATGCATTAGGATTGTTTTTATACTTTAGGAAAACGATCCACGAGTCATTTGTGATGTGTACGAATCGACCTCACCTCAATCCGACGCACGGTGTGACCGGTATGGCTAAAAGTGTTTGATATCAGTTTCAAATTGAGATAAACTTTGGAAAACAACACCAATGACATACGACAAACCGAGAAAATGCATTCGGATTGTTTTGATACTTTAGGACAACGATCCAAGAGTCATTTGTGACGTATACGAATTGACCGCACCTCAATCCGATGCACGGTGTGACCGGTATGGCTAAAATTGTCTGATATCAGTTTGAAAATGACATAAACTTTGGAAAACAACACCAATGACATACGCCAAACCGATAAAACGCCTTCGGATTGTTTTGATACTTTAGGACAACGATCCATGAGTCATTTTTGACGTGTACGAATCGACCGTACCTCAATCTGACACACGGTGTGACCGGTATGGCTAAAATTGTCTAATATCAGTTTGAAAATGACATAAACTTTGGAAAACAACACCAATGACGTACTCCAAACAGAGAAAACGTGTTCAGATTGTTTTGATACTTTAGGAAAATGATCCATGAGTCATTTGTGACATGTACGAATCGACCGCACCTCAATCCGATGCATGGTGTGACCGGTATGTCTAAAAGTGTCTGATATCAGTTTCAAATTGAGATAAACTTTGGAAAACAACACCAATGACATACGCCAAACTGATAAAACGCGTTCGTATTGTTTTGATACTTTAGGACAAAGATCCACGAGTCATTTGTGATGTGTACGAATCGACCGCACCTCAATCCGACGCATAGTGTGACTGGTATGGCTAAAAGTGTCTGATATCAGTTTGAAAATGACATAAACTTTGGAAAACAACACCAATGACATACGCCAAACCAAGAAAACGCGTTCGGATTGTTTTGATACTTTAGGAAAACGATCCACGAGTCATTTGTGACATGTACGAATCAACCACACCTCAATCCGATGCACGGTGTGACCGGTATGTCTAAAAGTGTCTGATATCAGTTTCAAATTGAGATAAACTTTGGAAAACAACACCAATGACATACGCCAAACCGAGCAAACACGTTCGTATTGTTTTGATACTTTAGTACAACGATCCAAAAGTCATTTTTGATGTTTACAAATCGACCGTACCTCAATCCGACGCACGGTGTGACCGGTATGGCTAGAAGTGTCTGATATCAGTTTGAAAATGACATAAACTTTGGAAAACAACACCAATGACATACGCCAAACCGAGTAAACTCCTTTGGATTGTTTTGATACTTTAGTACAATGATCCACGAGTCATTTTTGACGTGTAAGAATCGACCACACCTCAATCCGACGCACGGTGTGACCGGTATGGCTAAAAGTGTCTGATATCAGTTTCAAATTGAGATAAACTTTGGAAAACAACCCCAATGACATATGCCAAACCGAGCAAACGCATTTGGATTGTTTTGATACTTTATTACAACGATCCATGAGTTATTTTTGACGTGTACGAATTGACCGCACCTCAATCTGACGCACGGTGTGACCGGTATGGCTAAAATTGTCTGATATCAGTTTGAAAATGACATAAACTTTGGAAAACAACACCAATGACATACGGCAAACTAAGAAAACGCCTTCAGATTGTTTTGATACTTTAGGGAAACAATCCATGAGTCATTGGTGACGTGTACAAATTGAGCGCACCTCAATCCGACGCACGGTGTGACCGGTATGGATAAAATTGTCTGATATCAATTTGAAAATGACATAAACTTTGGAAAACAACAACAATGACATACGCCAATCTGAGCAAATGCCTTCGGATTGTTTTGATACTTAAGGAAAACAATCCACGAGTAATTTTTGATGTGTACGAATCGACCGCACCTCAATCCGACGCACGGTGTGACCGGTTTGGCTAAAAGTGTCTGATATCAGTTTCAAATTGAGATAAACTTTGGAAAACAACACCAATGACATACGCCAAACCGAGCAAACACGTTCGGATTGTTTTGATACTTTAGGAAAACGATCCACGAGTCATTTGTGACGTGTAAGAATCGACCTCACCTCAATCCGATGCACGGTGTGACCGGTATGGCTAAAATTTTCTGATATCAGTTTGAAAATGACATAAACTTTGGAAAACAACACCAATGACATACGACAAATGGAGCAAACGCGTTCGGATTATTTTGATACTTTAGTAAAACGATCCACGAGTCATTTTTGACGTTTAAGAATCGAACACACCTCAATCCGATGCACGGTGTGACCGGTATGGCTAAAAGTGTCTGATATCAGTTTCAAATTGAGATAAACTTTGGAAAACAACACCAATGACATACGCCAAACCGAGCAAATGCGTTCGGATTGTTTTGATACTTTATAACAACGATCCAAGATTCATTTGTGACGTGTACGAATCGACCGCACATCAATCCGACGCATGTTGTGACCGGTATGGCTAAAATTGTCTGATATCAGTTTGAAATTGAGATAAACTTTGGAAAACAACACCAATGACATACGCTAAACCGAGGAAACGCGTTCGGATTGTTTTGATACTTTAGGACAACGATCCACGAGTCATTTGTGACATGTACGAATCGACCGCACCTCAATCCAATGCACGGTGTGACCGGTATGGCTAAAATTGTCTGATATCAGTTTGAAAATGACATAAACTTTGGAAAACAACACCAATGACATACGCTAAACCGAGCAAACACGTTCGGATTGTTTTGATACTTTAGGACAACGATCCACGAGTCATTTGTGACGTGTAAGAATTGATCGCACCTCAATCCAACGCACGGTGTGACCGGTATGTCTAAAATTGTCTGATATCAGTTTGAAAATGACATAAACTTTGGAAAACAACACCAATGACATATGGAAAACTGATCAAATGCATTCAGATTGTTTTGATACTTTAGTAAAACGATCCACGAGTCATTTGTGACGTGTACGAATCGACCGCACCTCAATCCGACGCACGATGTGACCGGTATGGCTAAAATTGTCTGATATCAGTTTGAAAATGACATAAACTTTGGAAAACAACACCAATGACATACGCCAAACTGAGCAAACGCGTTCGGATTGTTTTGATACTTTAAAAAAATGATCCATGAGTCATTTGTGACATGTACGAATAGACCGCACCTCAATCCGACGAATGGTGTGACCGGTATGGATAAAATTGTCTGATATCAGTTTCAAAATGACATAAACTTTGGAAAACAACACCAATGACATACGCCAAACCGAGAAAACGCGTTCGGATTGTTTTGATACTTTAGGAAAATGATCCACGAATCATTTGTGACGTGTAAGAATCGACCACACCTCAATCCGATGCACGGTGTGACTGGTAAAGCTTTTCATTAGATAAAGAATCGGTATTTATTAAATGAGACACATCAATCAAAAACATATTGATTTTACATTATTCCCTTTCATTGTTATGAAAATGAAAACTTTTGAGTTTAAAATTTAATATTTTAGCTTCACATTTCCATATTAATATATTCTTTCATATTACTTGTAAAGACCCGTAAAATTCAAGGGAAATTTTTTCTTAATTTTCTTTGGAATTTTACAAGAGCGCGGTTTCTAACGGCACCTGATTCTGAGGCCCGAAGTGCCCGGAATCATTTTCCAAAGTTTGGCTCGGGTACGTTCAGTGAACGAACGAGCGGGAATTTCTAACTTTTGAACCGGTGCTCGGAATCAAATTCCGAGGGCACCGATGAACTTTCAACGCCGATATTTGCTTAAGGAGACCTTTTCTGAGGTTGCGTTTATTGCGAGTTGAGAGTTAGTTTTTGGGAATTTAAAATAAGTTAAATAAAATTGTGGAATACAAATTTTTATTTTAAATTTGTTGGTTATTTTCTCCCAAAGGGAGTTAGAGGTGGGACCCATATCCACTTAAACTCCCTTGGGAGGATTAAGTGTGGTGGGGCCCACACGAAGCATAACTCTTCACCTTCTCTTTTTAAACTCCCTATAACTCCTCGTTAATTAACTTGACAACTTGGGTTATTAAATGGGTTGAGTTGTTTAATTTCAAACCTTTGAATTTCAAAATGGTTTGGTTGAGTAAATAAAATAAGGCTTTAGCTTATTTTATTTTGGTTAGAATTCTCTTACCACCTTGAGAGAATTTGGAGCTTCCTTCTTCTTCTTAAAACTCAATGAAGAACGCGAAGAACGTCGTTCTTCAATGAAGAACCTCTCTGTCGAAGAACTCGGTCCTTTCACGACGCCGTATCCGCGACGCGACGTACTTCTTCCGCGTCATCTTTTCCACGATGATTTCCCGCGACGAAATCATCGTCAAAGAACTTCGAATCCTCGCTTCACGACGTCGACGTCCTTTTCCCGCGACGCCGACCACCGCGACGCTCGTCTTCCGCGGGTCGTTGAAGAACATCGTTCTTGAAACCGAGGTAGGGGTTTGTTGTTGTTTATTTAATTATTTCCGTTCTTGGTTCTAGCTTGACAAACTTTGAGGATAAATGATTATGTGTTATCGTTTAACGAGAGGGGGGCCGGACCGCACAAACACGGCCGAACCCCCCTCCTTTGTTCTTGAATGTTTCTTGCGGATGAAACGGGATGGCGTGGTGCCGTCGCACCACGCGGGAATCACACGGCAATAATTGTGCGGCGCCGTCGCGCCGCGCCGTGGAAAGATTATCAAGAACGCGATGCTGTCGCGCCGCGTCGAAGGAAACCGAAGGCGCCGCGGCTGGAGCGGGGCCGCGGCGGAGGGGCGCGGTGCCGTCGCACCGCGCCGGACGATGAAGGCCGCGGCCGGTTCCGGGCCGCGGCGGAACGGGAAGACCAGCGGCCAGCCGGGCCGCCGGTGTCGGAAGCCGGGAGGGGACCGGCTTTGCCGGTCCCGTTGAGGAAGAACCGGCCGGCCAGGTCGGTCCGGCCGAAAGGGGAAAAACCGGGGGAATTTAATTCCCCCGTCCAACATAAATGGCCCCCCATTATGAGGGGGGCCGGTTTCACAAAGGGGGGCAGGCGACCCCCCGTTTTCCAGCAGCTCGGCCTTCGGCCGAGCTGGCAGCGCGCTGCACTGGTCCGGCGCCTGGCCGGTCCGCCAGGCCGGGCCGCGCCGCGCCGGGCCAGGCCGGGTCGACCCGGTTCGGGCCATCCGGGGGGTCTCGGGCTGGGTCAGCCCGGGCCCGAAACCCCCGTTACCGAACTGTTAGGTTAAAATGCCCATAACTCGGGCTACGGACCTCCAAACGACGCGCCGTCAGCGGAGATGTGATCCTTGGATCGAGACGGTCATTTCGGTATATCGCACTCAGGGTTTCAGAATACTTTGAGTTCGGCCGAGTTGGTTCGTACACGAAACCAACCGGGCCCTCGGAGCGGAAACGCTCATATCTTGAGCTACGGACGTCCGATTGATGTTCCGTCAGCTTTGTTGAGTTCCTCTTAGTGAGATGGATATTTTGGCATCCTCCGCCTAAGTTTTGGGCACAGGTGGAGTTTGGTCGGGTTGGTTTTGCCTTAAAAAACTAACCGGGCCCCTGGGACGAAAAAGCTAATAACTCTCAGACCGAGCGTCCGATCGACGCGCCGTCTGTTGCGTTGAGTTCCTGTTGTCGATACGGAACTTTTGGATACATCAAATCTAGACTTAGTGACAACTGATGTATCAGCCTCTCGGCTCGTGGAGCGGATCCTCCCAAACGAGCTTGCTGTGTGCGGGAACCCTAGTGCTGGCTGCGACTGTGACTGCTACTGCTACTGCTACTGTGACTGCGACGACGACAGTACAGAGATCCTTGGTGGATTCGACGACGACGACTACAACACTCAGCGATCCTACGTGGATCAGTGCTACAGGTTCTGTGTGGGCCCGATCCTGTGTGGGTCCGATCCTGTGTGGGTCTGCGCTCAGCGGTCCTGTGTGAACCAGCGCCTACAGGTCCTATGTGGGCCCGATCCTATGTGGGTCATTGCGGGGGTTAGTACCTATCGATCCTTTGTGGGTCTGAAGACTTAGATGTATCGGTGATCATCTTTATCGTCTTCCGAAGAAGTATACCTGTGTGAGCTGAATCCTGTTGCTTTCCTGTGTGGAATGTGTTGTGCTATCCTGTGTGGATTTCGTTTTCTTTCCTATGTGGAATACGTATACTTTCCTGTGTGGACTGAGTTGTACTTGGGCTCGGAGGTTGGAGCGTATTGGAATTGATGACTTAGGTATATGTATGGGCATATACCTAAGTAGTGTCGGTTGTTACTTAGTGATTGTATCTTACCTTTGTGGTTTATCCTTTGTGGATTTTGGGAGACCTTCAGGGGTCTCGGGGTCCCTACTGAGTAGCTTATACTCACCCATGCACGGGCTATGCCCGCACTACGTTGTGTTGGTTGCAGACGACGGACAGCATTGATCGTAGTTGAGGCTTGCTGAGTAGGACGGTACCAGGAGGTGGACCACTGGGCGAGACGTGCTCGGAGCGGACGACGGAACCCGAGGAGCAGTGGAGCTATCTATACCCACCCTTCAGGTGGGATTTCCAGTGGACAGCTCGGTGTAGCGGCTTTTACTTTACAGTTTGTGTTTTCCCTTTCGAGTTGTACTTTACTTTCAGTTTGGGTTTGTATACTGGCCCATTACTTTTCCGCACTTTCAGTTGTACTCTGTTTTTACTTAGTGTTTACTATTCTGCTTGCTTACTCTGTGGTGCTTGTTTACTTTTCAAAGGCAATGCCTTCCCTTTTTACCGGGAATTACACCTTGGTGCTAGTCGCCAGCCCCTGGCCTATGGAAGGCGGGCTTGGGGTAGTCACGGCACGGGCCCTGAGGGTAGGTCGTGACAAATTGGTATCAGAGGAGTTCGGTTCTACCGCGAACTCTGATCTTTTCTATGTGAAGCAATAATGTTTAGCGTATTGAGTGTGGTTATCAGTCCAGGGAGTCCAGTGTTGGTGCGGCGGCCGACGTATCCGTATACCAGGACCCTGACTTCTGATTTCCGACTTAATACACGAAAACATTGATTGCGTGTGTGTTTCAAGTTTTCTTTGTGATTACTTTGTGTCAGCTCACCAGGTATACTGTTCTGACCGTGGCGCACCTGTTTCCTTTTCAGGATGGCCCCACGACGGAAGCCAGCTAGGGTTCCGAGAGTCGAGCGTGATGACAGCCCACCGAGCGACGAGGCCTCGGTGTAGGGCCCTTTGTCAGCAGTGGCACCAGCGGTAGCACTACCCGCTGAGCCACCGATGCTTCCAGCACCAGCCGCTGACGATGCACGTCGCCTCAGCGCACTGCATGAGTTTCAGCGCCAGCGACCACCCAGGTTTCGTGGGGAGATGGACCCCCAGGCAGTCGAGGACTGGCTGGAGGCAGTGGTACGAGTTTTCAGGCTAGTGAGGACACCAGCAGACCTCATGGTGATCCTCGTTGCGAGCCTACTGCACGCAACAGCAGGACGATGGTGGAGCTTGATGCTCCAGGTGCACGATGAGGCATCTATTCTATGGACGGACTTTGAGAGCATCTTTCGCTCGGAGTTCGTCCCAGCCACCCTTCGTGCGGTGCGTATCCAGGAGCTTCTTCAGCTGCGGCAGGGCAGCATGAGGGTCGCTCAGTACTCGGCGAGGTTTACCGATCTCTCGCGCTACTCGACCGACATGGTACGGGACCCATTCTTCTGGGCCCGGACCTTCGAGCAGGGGTTGAGACATGAGATCAGGGCATCGCTGATCTCCCTCAGCATACCGACTCAGACAGAAGTACTGGAGCGGGCCCTTTTGATCGAGAGATTCCTTGCTGAGTCTACACCAGCACCGAGACCCACCGCAGGGTGGCACTTGGCAGAGTCTTCTGCAGCAGGCAGTCGACGGATGACTCAGGGGTCCAGGCAGACCATACCTTCAGGCAGACGACCTCAGGACACTGGCTCAGCAATGCGGGGCACACAGCGCGGAGCCAGTCTTTCGAGAGGCAGACAGTGCTACTCGTGCGGTGGGCAGGGCCACATGGCTCGTGACTGCCCGACCCGCCGTGCCGAGGAGCAGCAGACGGTTGAGGGACCACCGAGGCAGAGGCAGAGGGTCGACCGTGGTGGTCCGCAGGGAGGAGGCGGACGAGGCAGAGGAGCTGGCCGAGCAGCAGGTGGTGGGTGATGCATTGAGGCTCTACCACCACCACCACCAGGAGGTCCACCCCGACCACAGGGAGTTGGCGGGCAGAGACAGGCACAGCTCCAGGCAGCAGAGGCCTATGACCACAGCGCACCCGAGATGATTCGAGGTACTATCTGTGTCTACTCCACCCTTGCTGCAGTACTTATAGACACAGGAGTGAGTCACTCTTTCATAGCCGCTGCCCTTGTTCGGAGCTCGGAGATTCCGACAGAGCCGTTGGCTCGATCCTTACGGCTAGAGACTCCTACAGGAGCAGACTCGACGATTACGCACTGGTTCCGGCAGTGTGAGCTTACTCTAGGAGGCGAGAGCTTCGGATGGGATCTTCTTGTATCAGCGTTGAGGCCTTACGACGTCATCTTGTTCATGGATTGGTTATCTATGGTCCATGCCCAGATTGATTGTTTTAGGCGCAAGGTGCAATGTGTACGCACCGACGGGAGCAGGTTCACCTTCATCGGCGAGAAGGGAGCCTTAGCAGCACAGGATGGACTTACGCAGAGGAGAGGACAGCCCATCACTCATCAGTCGGCTAGCCTCATCCTAGGAGCAGTTGACGTGCGGAGTCCTTGTTTTCCTGCAGTGGTGGATCAGTTTGTGTACGTTTTTCCTGACGACGTTCTAGGACTACCTCCTCGCAGAGAGGTAGACTTTTATATTAATCTGTACCCCGGGATAGCCCCGATATCGACTCCAGCATATCGGATGGCCCCCGCCGAGCTTCGAGAGCTACGGGTACAGTTGGAGGACTTGCAGGGCAAGGGGTTCATCCGACCCAGTGTTTCACCCTGGGCTTCCCCAATTTTGTTCGCCAAGAAGGCGGACGGGAGCTTGCGACTTTGTGTTGACTATCATCTCCTGAACCAGGTGACAGTGAGGAACAAGTATCTGTTACCGAGGATTGATGACCTCTTTGATCAGCTCAAGGGAGCACAGTGGTTCTTGAAGATAGACCTCAGGTCAAGATATCATCAGCTCAGAGTTAGAGATGAGGACGTGCAGAAGACGGCCTTCAGATGTCGGTATGGCCACTATGAGTTCTTGGTTATGCCTTTCGGTGTAACCAATGCTCCAGCAGTGTTCATGGCCCTCATGAACAAGATCTTTCAACCATACCTCGATCGATTTGTCGTGGTCTTCATCGACGACATTTTGATTTACTCGACGACTGAGGAGGAGCACGCCTACCACTTGCGAGTTGTACTAGACACACTCCGAGAGCACCAGCTTTATGGTAAGCTCTCAAAGTACCAGTTATGGATACGTGAGGTCCACTTCTTGGGACACGTCATCTCTGAGGTAGGATTTGCAGTGGATCCTGCGAAGATCAAGGCAGTGTTAGCTTGGGAGCCACCCAGGAGCGTGACGGAGGTGCGGAGTTTCTTGGGACTAGCCGGATACTATCGGAGATTCGTGCCAGACTTCTCTAGAGTTGCGGCACCACTCATAGCTTTGAAGAAGAAGGGGAAACCCTTCGTGTGGTTAGACAGATGTCAGCAGAGCTTCCAGGAGCTGAGACAGAGATTGACCAGCGCACCTATCTTGAGGTTGCCTGAGGAGGGAGTTGGATACGTAGTTTACTGCGATGCATCAGGGATCAGACTCGGTTGCGTCCTGATGCAGGAGCAGGTAGTGATCGCCTATGGATCACGAAAGTTGAGGTCGCATGAGCAGAACTATGCTACCCATGACCTGGAGTTGGCAGCAGTGGTCTTCTCTCTGAAGACTTGGCAACACTACCTGATGGGCGAGCGCTTTACAGTCTTTTCTGATCATCAGAGTCTCAGGTATATCTTCTCACAAAAGGACCTGAACCTGAGACAGCGTCGATGGCTCGAGTTCCTCCAGGACTATAACTTTGAGATAGTCTATACTCCTGGGAAGGGGAACGTGGTAGACGATGCCCTCAGTAGGAGGACGGGCATTCAGCTACTTGAGGAGGCGACGGAGCAGCTAGCCTCTTTGCAGATATCCTTCGTGGATAGAGATGGAGCAGCCTTCCTCCAGTCTCTCACAGTCAATCCTCCACTACTGCAGCGGGTCAGAGAGGCACAGCGTGAGGACGCTGACTGTGAGACACGGCGTGCACAGATATCCTCGGGACAGACACCTGATGGTTTCTCCCTTGGAGCAGAGCACGACATCCTTTTCAGAGGACGTACCATGGTACCAGTCGCTTTGCGAGAGGAGGTGCTGAGAGAGTTTCACACTTCCCCTTTGGCGGTACATCCTGGAGTGGCGAAGATGTACCGGGATCTCAGACGACAGCACTGGTGGCCGGGCATGAAGAAGGCTATAGCAGAGTTCGTTTCTCGATGCCTCACCTGCCAACAGGTGAAGGCAGAGCACTAGGTACCAGCAGTCTTGGTACAGCCCTTGGAGGTCCCAGAGTGGAAGTGGGATGGGATATCTATGGACTTCATGACTGGACTTCCACGCACTTCCAGAGGTCACGACTCCATTTGGGTGATTGTTGACCAACTCACCAAGTCCGCACACTTCTTACCCATCAGAGAGCAGGGCTCAGTGGAGAGCTTGGGACGTCTCTACGTTCAGGAGATTGTACGGATTCACAGTGTGCCATCATCTATCGTCTCCGATCGAGATGCTTGCTTTACTTCCTGACTTTGGAAGGGGTTGTAGGAGGTGTTCGGGAAGCATCTACGTTTGAGCACAGCCTTTTACCCTCAGACGGATGGTCAGACGGAGAGGACCATTCAGACTTTCAAGGACATGCTCCGCGCATGTGTCCTCGACTTTGGTCGTAGCTGGGAGGACCACCTACCCTTGGTGGAGTTCGCGTACAACAACAGCTACCACTCCACCATCGGGATGGCACCGTACGAGGCATTGTACGACCGACCTTGTAGATCTCCTTTGTGCTGGACAGACCCTGGGGAGTCAGCACTTGTGGGACCGGAGATGGTCCAGGCCATGACAGAGAAGGTCCAGGTCATCCAGGAGCGGATGAGGACAGCTCAGAGCTGGTAGAAGTCATACGCTGACAGGAGGCGGAAGCCACTAGAGTTCGAGGATGGCGACCTCGTCTTCTTGCGGGTCTCACCTCGACGTGGTATACGGAGATTTGGCCGAGGCGGCAAGTTATCTCCGCGCTTCATCGGACCCTTCCAGGTCCTCAGCAGGATTGGCGAGGTGGATTATCGCCTGGCTCTACCACCTCAGTTGCACTGGGTGCACGACGTCTTCCACGTATCTTAGCTGAGAAGATACGTGCACGACCCGATGCACATCATTGACCATGGGGAGCTTGACGTTGACGATGGGGCGACTTTTACGGAGGTCCCGGTGGAGATCGAGGATCGACAGGAGCGGGTCCTACGTGAACGGTCGATTCCTCTAGTGCGCATTAGATGGCATCACGGGAATCTCCAGGAGAGCACTTGGGAGCGGGAGGCTCAGATGCGTGCTCAGTACCCTCATTTGTTTCCCTAGTTTTTGATGTATCTTTACGGGGACGTAAAGCCCTGAGGTGGGAGTAATGTAAAGACAAGTAAAATTCAAGGGAAATTTTTTCTTAATTTTCTTTGGAATTTTACAAGAGCGCGGTTTCTGACGGCACCTGATTCCGAGGCCCGGAGTGCCCGGAATCATTTTCTGAAGTTTGTCTCGGGTACGTTTAGTGAACGAACGAGTGGGAATTTCTAACTTTTGAACCGATGCCTGGAATCAAATTCCGAGGGCACCGATGAACTCGCAGCGCCGATATTCGCTTAAGGAGACCTTTTCTGAGGTTGCATTTATTGTGGGTTGAGAGTTAGTTTTTGGGAATTTAGAATAAGTTAAATAAAATTGTGGAATACAAATTTTTATTTTAAACTTGTTGGTTATTTTCTCCCAAAGGGAGTTAGAGGTGGGACCCACATCCACTTAACCTCCCTTGGGAGGATTAAGTGTGGTGGAGCCCACATGAAGCATAACTCTTCACCTTCTCTTTTTAAACTCCCTATAACTCCTCTTTAATTAACTTGACAACTTGGGTTATTAAATGGGTTGAGTTGTTTAATTTCAAACCTTTGAATTTCAAAATGGTTTGGTTGAGTAAATAAAATAAGGCTTTAGATTATTTTATTTTGGTTAGAATTCTCTTACCACATTGAGAGAATTTGGAGCTTCCTTCTTCTTCTTTAAACTCAACGAAGAACGCGAAGAACGCCGTTCTTCAATGAAGAACCTCTCCGTCGAAGAACTCGGTCCTTTCACGACGCCGTATCCGCGACGCGACGTACTTCTTCCGCGTCATCTCTTCCGCGACGATTTCCCACGACGAAATCGTCATCAAAGAACTTTGAATCCTCGCTTCACGACGTCGACGTCCTTTTCCCGCGACGCCGACCACCACGATGCTCGTCTTCCGCGGGTCGTTGACGAACATCGTTCTTGAAACTGAGGTAGGGGTTTGTAGTTGTTTATTTAATTATTTCCGTTCTTGGTTCTAGCTTGAAAAACTTTGAGGATAAACGATTATGTGTTATCGTTTAACGAGAGGGGGGTTGGACCGCACAAACACGGCCGAACCCCCCTCCTTTGTTCTTGAATGTTTCTTGCGGATGAAACGAGATGGCGTGGTGTCGTCGCACCACGCGGGAATCACACGACAATAATTGCGCGGCGCCATCGCACCGCGCCGTGGAAAGATTATCAAGAACGTGACGCTGTTGCGCCGCGTCGAAGGAAACCGAAGGCGCCGCGGCCGGAGCGGGGCCGCGGCGGAGGGGCGCGGTGCCGTCGCACTGCGCCGGACGACGAAGGCCGCGGCGGAACGGGAAGACCGGCGGCCAGCCGGGCCGCCGGTGTCGGAAGCCGGAAGGGGACCGGCTTTGCCGGTCCCGTTGAGGAAGAACCGGCCGGCCAGGTCGGGCCGGCCAGAAGGGAAAAAACTGGGGGAATTTAATTCCCCCGGCCAACATAAATGGCCCCCCATTATGAGGGGGGCCGGTTTCACAAAGGGGGGCAGGCGGCCCCCCGTTTTCCAGCAGCTCGGCCTTCGGCCGAGCTGGCAGCGCGCGGCACGCTGCGCTGGACCGGCGCCTGGCTGGGCCGGGCCGGGCCGCGCCGGGCCGGGCCGGGTCGACCCTGTCCGGGGGCGGGTCGACCCGGTTCGGGCCATCCGGGGGGTCTCGGGCCGGGTCGGCCCGGGCCCGAAACCCCCGTTACCGAACTGTTAGGTTCAAATGCCCATAACTCGGGCTAAGGACCTCCAAACGACGCGTCGTCAGCGGCGATGCGATCCTTGGATCGAGACGGTCGTTTAGGTATATCGCATTCAGGGTTTTGGAATACTTTGAGTTCAGCCGGGTTGGTTCGTACACGAAACCAACCAGGCCCTCGGAGCGGAAACGCTCATATCTTGAGCTATGGACATCTGATTGACGTGCCGTCAGCTTTGTTGAGTTCCTCTTAGTGAGACGGATATTTTGGAATCCTCCTCCTGAGGTTTGGGTGCAGGTGGAGTTCAGTCGGGTTGGTTTTTCCTTAAAAAACTAACCGGGCCCTGGGACGAAAAAGCTAATAACTCTCAGACCGGGCATCCGATCGACGCGTCGTCTGTTGCGTTGAGTTCCTGTTGTCGATACGGAACTTTTGGATACATCAAATCTAGACTTAGTGATAGTTGATGTATCAGCCTCTCTGCTTGTGGAGCGAATCCTCCCGAACGAGCTTGCTGTGTGCGGGAACCCTAGAGTTGGCTGCGACTGTGACTGCTACTGCTACTGCTACTGTGACTGCGACGACGACAGTACAGAGATCCTTGGTGGATTCGACGACGACGACTACAACACTCAGCGATCCTACGTGGATCAGTGCTACAGGTCCTGTGTGGGCCCGATCTTGTGTGGGTCCGATCCTGTGTGGGTCTGCGCTCAGCGGTCCTGTGTGAACCAACGCCTACAGGTCCTATGTGGGCCCGATCCTGTGTGGGTTATTGCGGGGGTTAGTACCTATCGATCCTTTGTGGGTCCGACGACTTAGATGGATCGGTGATCATCTCTATCGTCTTCCGAAGAAGTATACCTGTGTGAGCTGAATCCTGTTGCTTTCCTGTGTGGAATGTGTTGTGCTATCCTGTGTGGATTTCATTTGCTTTCCTGTGTGGAATACGTATACTTTCCTGTGTGGACTGAGTTGTACTTGGGCTCGGAGGTTGGAGCGTATTGGAATTGATGACTTAGGTATATGTATGAGCATATACCTAAGCAGTGTCGGTTGTTACTTAGTGATTGTATCTTACCTTTGTGGTTTATCTTTTGTGGATTTTGGGAGACCTTCAGGGGTCTTGGGGTCCCTACTGAGTAGCTTATACTCACCCCTGCACGGGCTATGCCCGCACTACGTTGTGTTGGTTGCAGACGACAGATAGCATTGATCGTAGTTGAGGCTTGCTAAGCAGGACAGTACCAGGAGGTGGACCACTGGGCGAGACGTGCTCGGAGCGGACGGCGGAACCCGAGGAGCAGTGGAGCTATTTGTACCCACCCTTCAGGTGGGATTTCCAGTGGATAGCTCGGTGTAGCGGCTTTTACTTTACAGTTGCTGTTTTCCCTTTCGAGTTGTACTTTACTTTCAGTTTGGGTTTGTATACTGGCCCATTACTTTTCCGCACTTTCAGTTGTACTCTGTTTTTACTTAGTGTTTAATATTCTGCTTGCTTACTCTGTGGTGCTTGTTTACTTTTCAAAGGCAATGCCTTCCCTTTTTACCGGGAATTACGCCTTAGTGCTAGTCGCCAGCCCCTGGCCTATGGAAGGCGGGCTTGGGGTAGTCACGGCACGGGCCCCGAGGGCGGGTCGTGACATTACTGTTTTAATTTCTTTCATTATTGCATTACTAACATAATATTTGTTTTCTTATATAGTTGAATTTTTTTCCTTGAGTTCGGATGCTTTGTTCGGCAACAAATACCATCGAGAGCGGATCACGGATATCAAAGGATGAAACATGAATGTTTATAACTGTTGTTGAATAATTGTAAATGTAACCATGTAAAAAAAATGTTTAAAATGTATATAGTGTTGTACCTCTCGTTCCCCTCGTGGTTTTATTTTCATGATCACAATCACTTTCTTATTTATCTAATATTGTTTTAAGTGTTTTTGGATGATAGGCATGATTTCAGGTTGCCAAGGAATTGGGCCAAGAAAGGAAGAAGGCAAAAGTGGACTGATTTTCAGTCCACCGGCCAACCGGTGGAAGACCACCGGCCAGCCGATGGAGGCCTGGACAGAAGGCATCCCTCTGTCCAGACCACCGGCCAACCGGTGTCCCACCACCGGCCAGCCGGTGGCAGCCAATCAAACAGTGTCAGCCACTGTCTCATCACCGGCCAACCGGTGGCCTCAGCACCGGCCAGCCGGTGGCACCTGCACAGAAGGCAGAGCTATTGCCTCAGCACCGGCCAACCGGTGGCCTCCTCACCGGTCAGCCGGTGGCGCCTGAGCCTGAAGGCCTCTCCATTTTCAAAGCACCGGCCAACCGGTGGCCCTGTACCGGTCAGCCGGTGGAGCCAGTCAAACTATCCGTTGGGCTTTTGACCAGCCTGTCCACTTGGCCTCCAACGGCTCCGAAGGCCTCTCCAACGGCTCCAAAGGCCTCCCAATGGCCATATGAGGGTTCCCCCTCTATAAATAAAGGACCTTGAAGCCCCGGAACAAAAGCCGGACCATAATTGAGCATTTTGTAGCCCACGGGACATTTTACAAACCTCCGGCGGACTTCCTCCAAGGAACCCCAATCGCTCCAACTCAATTCCACATCCAAGGAGCAACACCAAAGAAGCTTGGGAGTGCACGTCTTCAACTCCAATCATCCATTGGCGCCCAAGGCTTCTCCAAATACGGTTTTTATTGTTTTATTCATTTTGAGCTTAAATTTGAGTTTGTGCCTACAAACTCCCAATTCTCTCATCCTCTCTCTTTGGGTTTTCACACCACCTTCAAGGTGTGAAGAGGTTAGTCAAGCCTTCCCTTTAAAAGGCTTGAGTCACCGGTGAGCTAGCCTTCACCCGTTAAAAAGGCTAGTGGGTTTCTTGCTCAAACCATTAAAAAGCAAGCTGTAATAGGTGAGCTAGCCTTCACCTGTAAAAAGGCTAGTGGGTTTCTTGCTACAACCATTGAAAAGCAAGCGGTAGTAAATCTCTCAACGGTTGAGTTGGGAGCGGAGACGTAGGCTTGGGTTTAAGCCGAACTCCGTTATCAAGTTTTTGTGTCTTGCCTCTTTTATTTCCGCTGCATTCTTTACTTTGATTTTAAATTGTTAATTAATTTTTAAAAGGAAATTCACCCCCCTCTTTCCATCACTTCCTTTCTTTCTCCGCCCAACAATTGGTATCAGAGGGAGAGTTTGTGTAATACCTTAACCGGTTACAAACTCAAAATCCATAGTGATGGCTTCTTCCTCACAAGCACCCGAAGGGTATTCCATGACTCGGGATCCATTCTTTGATGGAACCGACTACAATTATTGGAAAACTCGCATGATTACATTTCTTAGAAGTATTGGCTATCCTATATATAGAATTGTTTTGCAAGGCTATACTCTCTCTAGAAAAGATGAGTCTAAATGGACCCCCGAAGACATTGCTTATTTTGAGCTTGATGGCAAAGCCATGAATGCTCTTCATTGTGGGTTAGGCCGTAATGAATTTAATCGTATTTCTACTTGCACCTCTTCCCATGAAATCTGGAAACTTTTGGAGGTTACCCATGAGGGGACCAACAAAGTCAAGGATACTCCATTGGACATGTACCGTCAAGATTTTGAGTCTTTTACCATGCATCCATCTGAAAATATTACTGAAATGTTTACTCGCTTTACTGACGTTTGCAATGGTAGAAAGTCCCTTGGTGATGATGTGTCTGCAGAAACGATGGTCAAAAAGATCCTTTGGATCCTACCGAGCACATGGGCACCAAAAGTCACGGCAATCCAAGAAGCAAAAGACATCAAGAACATGCCGGTCGAAGAGCTCATCGGATCCCTCATGACTTACGAGATCACCATGAGGAGGCAAGCTGAAAAGGAAGGCAAACCGATCAAAGTTCCAAAGAACATCACCTTCAAAGTTCAACAAGAAGAAAGCTCCTCCTCCTCATCATCTTCATCCTCAAACGGCGATTCCAAAATGGAGAACCTTGCCCGCAAGATGCACAAGTTCATGAAGAAGCCCAAGAAGAAGAAATCTCGCAAATCCCGCAAGGCTCAATCCGATGAAAAATCTGAGCCCAAGGTAACATGCTACGGGTGCGGCGAGAAAGGCCATTACAAGCCCGATTGCCCACTCAACAAGAAAAAGGCCAAACAAAAGGAGAAGAAGAAGGCATTCAAGGCCACTTGGAGTGATAGTTCCACATCCTCCTCCTCCTCCTCAAGCGACAACGGTAATAAATGCCTAATGGCATTTCATGAGGTAACATCTTCCGACTCCTCATCCTCTTGTTCCTCAAATTCATTTAATCATTTATCTTATGAGGATCTTCAACATGATAGAGATCAATTGGAGGAAGGTTTTTACGAACTTTCTTCCAAATTTGTTTCTTTAAAAAAGAATTTCAAAAAACTCTCTTTCGAAAGAGAACAACTTCTTAAAGAGAAGGAAGAGTTGACCCTCAAAATCCAAAACCTTCCCGATGTTGATTCCATGGAATCAACAATCAAAGATTTAAGGGAATCCCTTGCCAAGTTCACTCAAGGTGAACAAAATCTTAACCAACTACTAGGTTCCCAACGCATATCTAGAACCACCCAAGGGCTTGGCTTTTCCAAGCAAGCTTCCTCCTCCCATGCTCCAACTATTTTTGTAAGGGGGAGCTCCCAATTTAAATTTTGCAATTATTGTAAAAAACCCGGGCACTTAATTTATGAGTGGAATTGCAAAAATGCCCGGTATGGAAGGCCCAAAACCATTTTCTTAAATGATGAATTTTTTAGGAGAAGACCCGCCACTAGACAGTATGAATTGAAACATCCCTATTAGCGAGTCTCACCGGCCCAAAATTTATTTCGGTTTCAAAAACCACTCCCCGGTGATTTATTGTTTTTATTTAGGGGGAGTTAGGATCTTTTAAGTTTTTTTTTTGTGTATTCAAAATTTTCATTTCAAACTTTCAATTTCAACACTTGGTTTCAAACTGTTATTCATTTTTCATTAAAAACTTTCAATTCAAACTGTTATTCAATCTTTGATTCAAAACTTTCAATTCAAATTTCAAAAATTTCAATTGGTTTAAAATATCTATCTTGTTTTTCAATAGTTTCCCTCAATCAAGTTTTATGCCCCGTGCTATTTTGATAATCACAAAGGGGGAGAATTTCTTGATTGATTGGGGGAAAAATCTTTCTCTCTTGCTTTACTTTTCAAATCTTTTACATTGTTTGTTTTGGTGATTGTGATCATCAAAATAGGGGGAGATTGTTGTACCTCTTGTTCCCCTCGTGGTTTTATTTTCATGATCACAATCACTTTCTTATTTATCTAATATTGTTTTAAGTGTTTTTGGATGATAGGCATGATTTCAGGTTGCCAAGGAATTGGGCCAAGAAAGGAAGAAGGCAAAAGTGGACTGATTTTCAGTCCACCGGCCAACCGGTGGAAGACCACCGGCCAGCCGATGGAGGCCTGGACAGAAGGCATCCCTCTGTCCAGACCACCAGCCAACCGGTGTCCCACCACCGGCCAGCCGGTGGCAGCCAATCAAACAGTGTCAGCCACTGTCTCATCACCGGCCAACCGGTGGCCTCAGCACCGGCCAGCCGGTGGCACCTGCACAGAAGGCAGAGCTACTGCCTCAGCACCGGCCAACCTATGGCCTCCTCACCGGTCAGCCGGTGGCGCCTGAGCCCGAAGGCCTCTCCATTTTCAAAGCACCGTCCAACCGGTGGCCATGTACCGGTCAGCCGGTGGAGCCAGTCAAACTAGCCGTTGGGCTTTTGACCAGCCTGTCCACTTGGCCTCCAACGGCTCCGAAGGCCTCTCCAATGGCTCCAAAGGCCTCCCAATGGCCATATGAGGGTTCCCCCTCTATAAATAAAGGACCTTGAAGCCCCGGAACAAAAGCCGGACCATAATTAAGCATTTTGTAGCCCACGGGACATTTTACAAACCTCCGGCGGACTTCCTCCAAGGAACCCCAATCGCTCCAACTCAATTCCACATCCAAGGAGCAACACCAAAGAAGCTTGGGAGTGCACGTCTTCAACTCCAATCATCCATTGGCGCCCAAGGCTTCTCCAAATACGGTTTTTATTGTTTTATTCATTTTGAGCTTAAATTTGAGTTTGTGCCTACAAACTCCCAATTCTCTCATCCTCTCTCTTTGGGTTTTCACACCACCTTCAAGGTGTGAAGAGGTTAGTCAAGCCTTCCCTTTAAAAGGCTTGAGTCACCGGTGAGCTAGCCTTCACCCATTAAAAAGGCTAGTGGGTTTCTTGCTCAAACCATTAAAAAGCAAGCTGTAATAGGTGAGCTAGCCTTCACCTGTAAAAAGGCTAGTGGGTTTCTTGCTACAACCATTGAAAAGCAAGCGGTAGTAAATCTCTCAACAGTTGAGTTGGGAGCGGAGACGTAGGCTTGGGTTTAAGCCGAACTCTGTTATCAAGTTTTTGTGTCTTGCCTCTTTTATTTCCGCTGCATTCTTTACTTTGATTTTAAATTGTTAATTAATTTTTAAAAGGCAATTCACCCCCCCTCTTGCCATCACTTCCTTTCTTTCTCCGCCCAACATATAGCAATGCGTTTTTTTTGTATTCATGATGTTAAGTAAATGTATATACCGTTGTCAGTCAAAATATTGGGTGCGGGTGCTATGGTGTGCAGGTGTTCATGTGCTACTTTGTGCAGGTATTCTGGTGTGCAGGTGTGCAGGTACTGTTTTTTAAGTGCAGTCGTTGGGGCCTTTATCAGCGCTTTTTTAGCGCTGATAAAGGACACCTTTAACAGCGCTAGAGGATCGCTGATAAAGGGACCCTGTATCAGCGCTCCGAGAAGCGCTGATATAGTTGACCTTTATCAGTGCTCCACCACGCGCTGATAAAGGGGACCCCCCCCCCCCCCCTTTATCTATGCCGGAATTAACAGCGCTTTTCTAGCGCTGTTAATGCTGGTTTTTAGCGCTAATAAAGGGGCAGGTTGTAGTAGTGTCGGTAGCCTCTGGCCTACCGTCTCTGGAGTATACTCGTTGCCTATCTCCTAGCGAACAACTCGAGGACGTCTCGGCGACATGACTCTACAAGGTCAAACACACGCCTTAGATTAAGATTACCAAGGACTGAAACAAGGAGTTTAATAAGGGAACATGATAAAGAAAACATTCAAGTTTTACAAAACAAGACTACACGGCGTGTATAATAACTACACGGCGTGTTGTCCACACACACGACGTGTACTTGAATTTTCTTCCGTGCATGAGTCCCCCTACACTGCTTAGCCACACGACTCTCTTTTGAACAAAACTACACGAAATGTATAAGTTCTACACAGCGTGTACGAGACGAGCTTCACTGACCCGTGTTGTCCGTTACATGGCCGAGTACTCGGTGGATACTATACGGTGTGTACACCACCCCGTTTCCCCAGCCACACGTCCAAGTCCACACGGTCTCTCACCGGTAAAGACTACACGGCGTGTCCCTCAGGTACACGACATGTACTAGATGAGCTTCGCTGACCCGTGTTGTTCATGACATGGCTGGACTCCCGGGTTACACTACACGGCGTGTTCAGCATTGACACGACGTGTATAAACAAATATTTCCTCCATCTGTGTTGTTAGTTACATGGGAGGACACAAGGTCATCATGCATGGCGTGTAAAACCGGTACATGGCTTATTCCCTCTAGAACTTCCCCATTCTGTGTCTTTGACCACATGGAATATGACACGGTCAGAGACTATACAGTGTGTACATACGGTACATGGCGTGTACTTAAATTTTTTTCTTTCTTCCCGAACAGAAGAGTACAAGACATGTAGTCAAAACTACACGGCGTGTATTCTAGGTTTTCCTGACAGTAAGCCTTAGAAACTACTCCAAAGACCAGAAAACACTGAACCCAACACCTAAGTGCCAAATTCCAATCCGTGAGGGCCCATACTCTCCGCGAATCAAATCTTGGAATCTTATGCGTGTTATAACAAGTCGATGATCCACCAAATTCCGGTTGATGAGGGCCCATACTCCCCAAAAACCAAAGTTTGGCGTTCATTTATAGAACCTTACATAACAATACCTTATCAAATAGCAGGTATTTTATCAAGGAATCTATCACAACATCATGCATTTACTAGCACAACATCTATCACAACAGCATGAAATTTCTAATGCACCTGCATGGCATGGAATTATGCATGGCATGTGATTCTAACATATGCCTAAATGATGCATGAGATGGAATACCCTCATCTCATCGGGTCTCAACTAAATAGAACCCAAGGTTAAAAATATAAACAGCACACAACAAGTGTGTCACCCAACAGTGAAAATCAAATCAATTGCAATAATCATAAACAGGAAATCACAATTTAATTCAAGGCAATTCAGTCTTTACCTGTACATGGGGTAGCTACTCCCAGGAATAGTTATTACCGAATCCCTTAACAGTCTATCTCTCTCCATTGTCGCTAAATAATAAAACAACTCAGAGAAATGAAAACCCTCTGATACCACTTTATAGCGTCCCGGATCTGGGTGCCACTCAACGGGTGCCCCGAACCCGGTTGGTCACATGACCTCAATCATATTTCCCCAAACGCCAGAGGCTTCCAACTAGCAGCGAGGGCCTAGTTATGATAGTGGGGAAACTCTGTCCTCATTTTTCAAAGTATAACACAACGGAACAAAATACAAACATACAAGAACGGAAGCAGTAAACAATACCAATGCTGAAAATGACCCAGTATTGAAGTAAGGAAATGACCAACAGTCATATATAATAATGCAATATGTCCCTAAGTCTATGAAAGTATCCAAAATAGGATACACTACAATATGAAACAATACAATACAAGGGACAAATACAACAAAACAAAATAAAATAGCACAGCAGGAACTCAGCAGCATTGCAAGCCTAAGATCGGTCCCATGCTCTCCTACTCCCCTGCAACAATCAAGACTTGTATAAGGACTCTTTCCCTTATCCACACCTGCAGAAATATAATTTTTTTGGGCCCAAGACATGACCCAAACAGGGTGTGAGAAATAAATCCCAGTAGGCAACCACTAAAGGCCCATTCCCAACTGTCAGTGAAATGTGCAATAGTAGTGTGCAATAATGAAAATGCAGTAAACTAGGAAGTACTAAAAAGCAGCTACTCCTACCAGTTCCATTTCCAGTTAATTATTATTTAATAATTCAAGGTAATTGAATTATAAGTTCCTGAGACTCAGCCTCAGCCGACAATCTCCTATACAGTGCTGTAGCAAAACTACAACAAGCCATCTAACAAGTACAAGGTAAAACAATACCAAGCCTATGCTTTAGCTTGGAAGGTATAACATGTAAAATTACCATAGTGAATATGAAAAGTAAACAGAGTCCTCAGACATGCAATCCTTACCCTCAGGTAATCAGAATCTTGCCCTCAGGCTAAACAGAACCATGCCCTCAGGCTAATCAGAATCACACCCTCAGACGATTTCCCTCAGGCATAACGAATATTGCTCTCAGGCATACGAGATAATGCCCTTAGGCATAGAAGCGACTGCCCTCAGGCATATGAAACATTGCCCTCAGGCTAAACAACTACTTGCCCTCAGGCTAAACAAACACTTTCCCTCAGGCTAAACAAAATACTGCCCTCAGACATAAGCAAGTAACCGGGCCGAGCCCAACACATAGCAAGAAATTATATATATTTTATCTCAAGAAAACTCAAAGAATGATAAAACACGACATACCCTCGGGTATCTTGGACAAACAGCTAAACAAGGGAAACGCACCCACGGGGTGGCCCTGGATCCAAGCGATGATCCCAAACAACAATTTATAATTATCATTAGATTATCTATGCAATTCTAGATATCTCAATTAGTCAAGGCCTCATCCATACGACACCCCAAACATGGGTGCGTAGCAGAACGGTACACAAAAACACTCAACAGTTGGAATTAAACATTAGACCACCTACCTTGATCTCCTCTGATCAGTATACGTGAACGACACCTCCCGAAACAACAGAGAATGCATAGATCTGGGATAAACATTTATCCATTCAAACGTAAATAACTTCTCTCAGGAAATAATTGGTAGGAACGGCTCAAGGAGAAGGAAGATCTTACTCACACGATTCAAACAAGATCGACGACGGAAGAAACAGATTCCCGGCGTGCGATCGGGAGCTCCTCCAAGCTCCGACCTCTCCTCCCGAGCTCCAAACGCGTCCAATGCCTCCTCTACCGAATGAGGAGGATACTTCCCGTTTTAAGCGGAAAAAAACTACATGGTGTGTACTTTTCATTTTTTTAACAGTTCCTCTGGCGGCTACTTTACACCGTCGCACTGTTCATCTGTCGACATGAGTACACGGCGTGCATTCCTGAATACACAGCGTGTACTGTCGCTCCGCTGGCGGCTACTTCCACCACCTTACTGTTCACCTGCCGACTGATTACACGACGTGTATATACTAAGTACACGACGTGTAGTCAGTTTTTACACCCTTCATCGTTGACAGGCCTACACACCCTGTGTACTCATCCCACACGGCCAAAGTACACGGCGTGTGGAAAAGTACACGGTGTGTGGAAAAGTACACGGTGTGTGGAAAAGTACACGGTGTGTACCCACAAAATTTGGGATTTTCTCCATTTTCCTTATTTTCTAAAAAATAGTTAAGGAAAAAGGAAAAGAATAAACCCGTACCTCAAGAATAATAACCAGGTTCTTACATCCGCTCCTTCATTCAGGCAACCCACTCCTCCTTAGAGGAGCAGCTTCCCTCTATTGTCAGCGGTGAGTGTTGGCTCAAAACGGTCCTCCGCCACTTTGAGTCTCCATGTTACCTCCTCCACAGAGAGTGTCGAGATGTCGAGAAGCGTCTCAATTGAAAGAGCAATTTGGGAAAACCTAGAGGGGACAACGCGTAGGTACCTCTCAACAACCTTGTCTTGAGACTCTGGATCGCCAAGGATTGTGAGTTGGTTGACCAACCCGGCGAGCCACATCGCGAAGTCGTCCACTGATTCGTTATTGCGAAAAGCAATGCCATCATACTCCTGACAGGGCTTTTGAACACTGGTCTTGTGTACGCGGTCAATGGTGATGTGCATGGTCTTGACGTTGTCCCATGCTTCCTTGGCACTTGCCTTGATGGTGAGTATGAAGATTATCTTTGGTGGGACAACACAGAGGATGACCTCCAACACCATCTGATCTTCCTGAAATTCAACACTGTCGGTGTTGACAACGTTCCAGAGTCCGAGTGCTTGGAGCACAACCTTCATCATCAAGAACCAATCGTTGTAGTTCGTCTTCGTGAGGACCAGATACATTGCCGATCCCCCAACCTCTCTCACCACCCGATGTACAATCAGAGGGCGGCTATCTCCGTCAACGAGGGCTCTGGGACGTGTTGATGATATTTGGGAGAGTCGAGGCAATGCAGGCTCAGAGTGTAGCATCGTGGATCAAGTCAACCTCGCTCTGATACCAAATGTTGGAAATGTCTGACCGATCAACACGAAACACAAGCGAAAGTATGGGAAGGAGGAAGAAAAAAATGCTAGGTTACAAAAACATATTTCATGCACCTCCAAATGTGATGCTTTCTGGAGAGGTTTTCATTGTTTTATATACACACATAAAACCTAGACGTATTTACAACACAATTAAAAACACACGACAACCTTAATGAGATCAAACCGCGTTGAGCCATAAATGAAGGAGAAGAATGAGGAGGAGATAAACTAACAGTGGAATTAATCCCCATTATTGAAATTAGTCGACAAATATTTAAATATGCACATAAATATTAATTATCTTAAAATATTTAGTTTAAACTAAAATTGTGTAGGGTTTGAATCGTTTCACCAATCTTGTTGACGATCTAAAACGACATCGTTTTTGTTTTTTGTATTCTCTTATTTTGGGAATGAACACCTCTACGGAGCTGCACTCTCGAGCGGGCACCAAACCAGGGTGAGCTGTAGGGTCTCATCCAAGACATCAGGACGAAAATGGCGTCTGAAGGCCGAAGCATCTAATCGGCCAAACCCGAAGGATTCCTGATATTCATATGATCACGGACGATTGTGATCAGAAAAAGTATGCTGGTAGTACTCGGGGACTCCCCGACCTTTTTATTCCTCCAAATCATCGTCCTCTTGATCTTCTACATCCTCCTCTTCCGAGCCGCGCTTCTCTGTTTTTTCGTCCTTTTCCTCTACGCCCTCTCTTCAGACCTTGTCCGCCTGGTTTTCTTGCTCTTTGCCCACCATCGTCGTCCCTGATCGCCCCATAACGGTACTCCCTCTCTCCCTCTCTCCCTCTCTCCCTCTATTATGGTATATTAGGGGTTTCTTGTGTTGCTTTATCAAATAGTCACAATTTTACCTCTATGCATATTGTGTTTCAATTTGATTTTGCTACTCTCAGTATCAATTAGTATCAGTGTGCGGATTCGCTCCTCTTTTGATTCGAAGACGGCGTTGTCGGAATTGATCATCCGTGAAGGGCGTTGCAGATATGAAAGACTAGCAAGCTGTTGTTCAAACTCAATGGCGTTGATTACCTTGGAGCGTAATGTTGATCATTGATGGCCAAGGTGTTCCTGTAAATAAATCATGATTCAAACAAAGACAGAAGAGTTGTTGATGGATTAGAATAATCAACCCGAGAACGGAGATGGTTAGTGATTCTAAATCCCCAACTTTATTCATGATATCATATTCCTCTGTTTCCAATTCATAATTCTATGGCATTGAAAAAATTAAATGAGATACTATTATTTTATAACCTGGAGTTTTTAATGTTAATTAATTTCTCTTTATTTGTCCTCTGTGTATATATATATATTTATAACCAAAACATTTGATTGTGAATTATATAGTTAAGTAAAAATTTATATACCTTAAATCTCAATGAGCATGAGAATAATATCACATTGCATCAAATTTATTATAATAAAACATCATGTTATTTACAAGGAACGTATGCTCACATGTGTATATCCTTGAGGTATGAATTGTCGGCACCTTGTCGGCACCTAATTGTTTGACGGATGGTAGCCACCCCTTTGTTTTGTCAAAGAGGGCAGACGTGGTAGGTGGTTGGTGGCCAATCCCACCAGACCCACCAGCGGGAGAAGGGTGAGGTTTGTCTATAAAAGGCATTGAGATCTCTTGGTTTCCAGCATCAACTCTAACTTCTCATCACCGATAGTTCATCCCTTTGAGCGGTATTTGTGAGGTGGTTTCCCCACTTATTCAAGAGAGATACTCACAAGAGTTTTCTCCTTATAATAATGGAGTGTGTACCTACTTTTACCCATAGTGAGATCCTTCTATTTGTTAGTGGTTTTTTACCCCTTTCATTTTAGGGTTTTCCACGTTACATTTGATGTTCATTTATTTCTGCATTTTTGCACTTTATTTTAATTCGTGATTATCGCTGCACCGGTGGATCAATAATATACGGTCCCAACAAGTGGTATCAGAACAAGGTTTTGGCCTGATGCTATTCACTATTTTTAGGTATTAATAATTCTCATAATTTTGAGTATGCTCTATGATTTTGATTTTGGTTGATCTTTCACATCAGAAAATAAATGATTTATTGAGATTATTAAATACACCGTTGTGAAACATAGGAGGTTTTGGACTTACGATGCATCAGATAACGATGAAATTCGAGATCGAAAAATTCAACGGAAATAATTTTTTGTTGTGGGAAATGAAGATGCAGATAATGTTGCTGAATGATAAATGTCAACTGACAATTGACAAAAGACCAACAGATGTGATGATGGAGCGTGGTTCCAGTGGGAGCCAGAATCATGACATGGACAAAAATATGGCGAGTACTCCTAGAAAATGAGATATACTAGTCAGTGAAGCGGCGACGACTGCTGGAAGCAAACCTCAGCTCAACGATGCATGAATTATCGACTCAGGAGCAACCTGACAGATGATGTTTCAACTAGAATGGTTTGACCAGTATGAAACTATTCCAAAAGGACTTGTGTATATGAGGAACGATCACACCCTGAAGATCATTGGAGTCAGTACCATCAAACTGAAGATCTATGATGGTATTGTTCGAACCATCCAAGAAGTATATTGTCTTTGAGATAATTTGATGACATCAGATGAAAAACCCGCACTGAGAATGGAGTGATGATAATTGTGAAGGGCGCACTTGTGGTAATGAAGGCGGAAAAGATCTCAAAGAACATGTGTGTGCTTATGGGTGAAACGTACAAGGAGACAGAGATAGTTGTCGCATCAACTACCTCGACGGAAGCGTTGAGGACTTTATGACATCAAAAGCTTGACCATATGTCAAAACGATACTTGAAGATTCTTGCAGATCAAAAGTTATTGCCTGAGCTTACAAATGTATCCTTTCCATTTTGCAAGCATTGTGTTTTGAGCAAGCAACACATGTTAAAGTTTGAGACGTTAACAACAAGAAGTCCGAAGATCTTAGAGTTGATTCATTCCGATATTTGGCAAGCACTGACTATATCCTTGGAGGGAGCAATGTACTTTGTATCCTTCATTGATGATTTTTCCAGGAGATGTTGGGTGTACCCAATCAAGAGGAAATCAGATGTTTTTGAAGTCTTCAAAACATTCAAAGCGTAAAAGGAGCTTGAATTTGGAAAGAAGATCAAGTGTTTGATAACTGACAATGGTGGAGAATATACAAGCGAGGAGTTTGATACTTTTTCTAAGGAATCAAGAGACAGTTCACGACAGCGTACACTCCTCTGCAGAATGCAGAATGGAGTGATAGAGAGGATAAATAGAATCTTGTTGGATAGAACAAGGGTGATGTTAAAGACTGCAGAGATTGCCAAAACATTTTGGGCATAAGCAGTGAATACCGCTTGTTATGTGATCAACAAATATCCTTCACCGATGATTGATCTGAAGACACCGTTTAATGTTTATTGACCAACAAAGATCAAAGTTGGATTCGAGATCTAGGAAATGTATCTTCTTGGGGTATGCTGATGGTGTGAAGGAGTATCGTTTGTGGGACCCCACTGACAACAAACGTATCATCAGCAGAGATGTCATTTTTGAAGAAGACAAGGTGCAAATGACAACCAATCGGGATATGAAGAAGGAGAATACAGAAACTGCAACAATCGTAGTGGAGGACAAATCCAAGGAAGAACCAGTTTCTTCTGAGGCATTACCAGAGCACGATGATCAAGTACCGGTTGATTCTGGACCACAATGGTCAATTCGGGAGAAAACATCATCAATATGACACTCGAACTATGCGACTGAGAGCAATATTGCGTACTGTTTATTGACAGATGATGTAGAGCCATCTTCTTTTGTGGAGGTGACCCAGAGTTCAGATGTATGCTCATGGATGACGACAATACATGAGGAACTTGAAGCCCCACACAAGAACATGACTTGAGATCTTGTTCCATTATCTCATGGAAGGTAGACCATCAGAAACAAACGAGTCTTTAAGATCAAGAGGGATAGAAAGGACCAGATGGAAAGATATCGTGCACGACTGGTGGTCAAAGGATATGCTCAGAATAAAGGTATTGATTTCCATGAAATATTTTCTCATGTTGTTAGACTGACAACTGTTCGGATAGTTCTGGCGATGTGTGCTACATACAGTTTACATCTAGAGCAGCTGGATGTGAAAACTTCTTTTCTCTATGGTGATCTTGAGGAAGAGACCTATATGCTCCAATCAGAAGGTTTTATTGAAGAAGTCAAAGAGAACTGGGTTTGCAGGTTAAACAAATCTCTATACGGTCTCAAGCAGGCGTCAAGGTGTTGTTACAGGAGATTTGATTCCTATATCATGAGTCTTGGATACAACAGACTTCATTCAGATTCTTATACATATTTCAAGGGTTCAGATGGTAATGATTTTATCATTCTTATGTTGTATGTGGATGAGATGTTGATTGCAAGCCCCAAACAATGATCAGATCTAAGAGACAAATGCAAAGTTGGCTAGGGAGTTTGATATGGACTTGAGACTAGCAAACAAGATTCTTGGGATGCATATTTACGGAGATAGAAATAATGGGAAGATTTGACTATCACAGAAGAATTACTTGCGGAAAGCTTTGAAACACTTTAACATGCAAGACTATAAGCCAATATCTACCAATATTCCTGTTAATTTCATGTTATCCTCTACAATGAGTCCTAGCAGTGAAGCAGAGAGTCGGTAGATGGAGAATTCAAGATGGGAGCATTGAAGCACAATAAAGAGGATCCTGAGATACATCAAAGAGACTTCAGATGCTGCATTATGTTATGGAGGATCAAATTTTACTGTCAGATGTTATGTTGATTCAGATTTTGCAGGTGATTCTGACCAGAGGAAATCAACTACTGGTTAGTTGTTTACTCTTGCAGGAGGAGCTATGAGCTAGATTTCAAAGTTCCAGTCAGTTGTGACTTTATCCACGACAGAGGCAGAATACATGATAGCTACACATGCTTGAAAAATGGCGATTTGGATGACATGATTGTTGGAGGAGCTCAGGCACAGATCATGGCAGATTCTATTGTTTTGTGATAGTTAGAGCGCCTTGCACATTGCAAGGAATCCATCTTTTCATTCCAGGATGACGCGCATTGGGGTACAATATCACTTTGTCCGAGATGCAGTGGAGGAAGGATGTGTGGACATGTAGAAAATTTATACTAAAGAAAATCTGGCAGATTTCCTCACGAAGACAATTGACTCTGATAAGTTCACATGATGTAGATCCTTGAGCGGCCTTGCAGAGACGCGAGCCGCATGATTTGATAGATAGAAAGGATGTGTGGAGATGTGATTGATTCTCAATTAAATCTCCTAGTGGGAGATGTGTCGACAACAAATTGATTGATGAATGGTAGCCGCCCACTTGCTTTGTCAAAGGGGGCAGGTGTGGTAGGTGGTTGGTTGCCAACCCCACCAAACCCACCAGTGGGAGAAGGCAATAGACAAGGGTGATGTTTGCCTATAAAATGCAGTGAGATCTCTTGGTTTCCAGCATCATCTTCAGATTCTCATCACCGACAGTTCATCCCTTTGAGCAGTATTTATGAGGCGGTTTCCTCACTTATTTAAGAGAGATATTTATGAGAGTTTTCTCCTTGTAATAGTGAGGGAGTGTGTACCCACTTTTTCCCATAATGAGATCCTTCTATTTATCTGTGATTTTTTAGCCCTTCTATTTGGGGGTTTTTCCATGTTACCTCTGGTGTCCATTTATTTCTGCATTTTTACACTTTATTTTAACTCGTGATTATCACTGCATCGGTGGACCAATCATTTATGGTCCCAACATGAATAAAATGTGCATTTATATTTAATCTTTTATGGATAAATAAATTCTTCATTATCTTGAGTATGAAATACATCACACTTGGAAAGCATGAAATTTAATTTTTTGTTAAAGATATTTTCATGAATATGTAAAACCTAATATCGTTGTTCGTAACAAGAGGACCTCGAACCACCAAAGAGGTGCTTGCACCTTCTTTTAAAGATGAATGGTGATTCAAGAACATGGAGAGTTTCAACTTAGTAAACATGCATCGAAGATACAAACAATGGGTGAGATCCTATCCCTTTTATAGATTCTCTTCATTTAATGAAGTGAGTTGTAACGTTGGAGCGTCGACCACCATCCCATGATAGCCAATTCGTTACCGTCCTTTGGTGAGTTACATTCATTGAACACTTCAATGAATATTCATAACTATTTGAAATCTTCAAACGATTATGCATGTTTAACTATTTGATGAATCAATCTTATTGGTTCATCATTGAAGAAACTGCGTGGGTGACGTGGCATGTGCCATGCACTTGAAGTCGTAAGTCTACGTTGAGGCAATGTAATGTCAAGATATGCATATTGTCAAAAACCAGTCCGGGTCGACTTAACACGTCACTTGATCCGGTTTGCCACAAGGCATCAAGCACGACTAATACGCCAGAACCTGTTGATTAACAGATAGGGTCTAACAAATACAATGAGGAGACTATACCCTCTGGTCAAAGTGAAATAATAGCGAAAAATAACCAAACTCATACACAAAGATAGACATCAGAGACTCAAAACATGCAAAACATGCTATAGTCGGTCATCCACTGGTCTGACCCCATATACGAAATAAAGAAAATGAAAATAAATATATCAAGCTCTACTGCCAACACCGAGCCAAACCACATACTCAGTCTCCACAACGCTCGAGCTGCACCAACCCGATCCTAAGACTCTACACGAGCGGCTTCACTCGATCAAGCAACGTTGAGCCTCAGCCCCATCCATCGCGCAACCTGTGCTCCAACATGAAAGCAGATATCAGGTTTGCACACACGCCGAGGTGCATGTACAAGGGATGTGAAATGAATATCAGTTGACCACCCTCAACGGTGAACCTATAATATGATGTCATAACAAGTGCATGCACACGTGATATGTCCAGCCTAACTGAACACTAATAACAACTGACATAAAAGAACAACTTCATAAAAATAGAGGAGAACAAAAACAAAGAAAACAACAAATCACACGTTCTAGTCTAACACTAGAGTTAAATCTACCCCCGTTCTGGCCCATGCCAGAAGATTTATAACACACGTCACACCCGACCACACAACAACTGGCACATTTGCAAGATCTACATAGGTGCTCAAAGACTTCTAAACACAAAGACATGAATGTCGAACCGTAGGGGATAACCATATGCATCCACACCACAAAGTGAATCTATCAGACCTTAGGACTCCAATAACACGATCTGAACTGGCAACATGGACATCTAGGTCGACACAACTAGAGAACCTGCCAGTCTCAAATGTCCTGTAGAACGAATCAAGCACCAACTATGGATCCCAACAATACGTGGGCTTCATACACACATCTGGGAGCGCACAACATCCACGACATTGAGAGCACAATAACATCCACGATGAATAAAACCCACTTTGTGAGTGCCTCAACACCTTAAGAGCCCAAAGCCACTCTAGCCAGGGCGAATACTCAACCAGAGGGTGGTTACACTCTTCAAGATCGTCCATTAGCTCCTTAATCCTGTCTAACCACAACTAGCTAATGAAGGAGAGAACGATATCAAAACTCAGTGCCAATGTGTAAGGTCCCAGATTTTCTTAGAGTATGTTTTTGTTTAAGTTTTGGCTTGGGCGTCTCCTTTGTGGCTAGATAAGTGTTTTCCTAAGTCTTTGAGAAGGCTCAGGGGTGTTTCGGGGGTTCGGGACATGCAAAAGGGGAGAAAAGGGCTCTTTGGGCAATACACACGGTTTGCGCACGGTTTGACAAACTGTGCGAGGGGGAGACCATGCAGGTAGTAGCAGTTCGCACGGTCTGGCAAACCGTGTGGCCTGGAAACTTTTAAAAATTTACAAAAATGCCATTACGGGATTTTAAGTTCCAACTCGGGATTTCTCCCCTTCTTCCTCCTTCAACCCCAGGGACGAGCCAAACTTCCAAGATCTTCCAAGAGGTGATTCTCCTTCAATCCTATGCCGTTTGGAGTGCCGTCAGTTGCGGATTAAAGATCCGGGTAAGTCTAATCTTCTCCTTGCTTCTCTTTTTTGGTTAGGGTTCACATCTTTTCTCCATCTTCTTCTGAAGCTCTAAAACCCTCCTTTTTCGGTGAGATTTAGGTTGAGGCTTAAATGTGTGGTTGAATTCGGATCTATGGCTTCGATTAGGAGCGCGTTCTTCATCGAATTCGAGGTAAGTGGTCTACAAGTTATATCCCATAGTTTTTAAGGAGATTTGTGCATATGAGTATGTGTTCTTGCTTTCCTCTTATTGTGCTTTAGATGCCTTTGGTGAGATTTGGTAGAATGATCATCTAAATAATTATTTGAAACCCTCACAATCCTCGTGGGATGCGTCGAGGATGATTTGACCAATTTGGGGCCACCCATGGGGTGTGCCGACCTTTCCAAACCTAGAAATTGACAAGTTCACATGTGGAATTGATGCGTAATAACATAGAGCCCATGTTGAGCATGTTAGTGTGGTTAGTTGGATTGAATATGGAATGCCCATGTTTTGCCTAGGGTTGATAATGACTTAAGGGTTTTTTTGGCATGACTTAGTAATAGGTTAATCGGGTTAAATGGGACTGAGTCGAATGATATATGAATTATATTGAAATGCCAAAGAGGACTAGTACATATGAAATGTGAGCAGGTTGAATTGGAAATGACTTGTAAATTGAGGATGGGTAGATGGTTGCATAAGGGAATTGATGAATGTGGAACAGGTTAATACATGGGAAATTATGGGGCATACCTAATGAGTTGAATGTGAATGAGTGATTGTACTATGTATTGCAAGAGTTGAACCTGAAATGCATAAGGGGCAAATGCTTGTGAAATGGTGAATGGGCTAAGTGGGTTAGTACATGGTAATTGATGAATATTGGCTAAGTATGGGGGTTGTTGAACACACATAGAGGGTTAAGGCACAAGAATGAGAATTTGGCTAAATGAATATGAATTGTAAATGGTAAATGTATTAATGGGTTATGACATAGTATTAATTCCCATGTTGTTGTCATGTGTTGTGAATTGTAATGGCATTGAATATGCTTGGTTGTGTTATGGTATGGTTGCGATGACTTGATAAATAAGCATGTGCACATGGCTTAGAAGAGTGGGGTATTGACTTGTGGTTCTAGGACCACGGGTCGAGTTAGATTGAGGCTCTAAACTCCACCCCAAAATGCACGAGTTAGGGAAGGGGACAGAGACTCTATTCCTCCAACGGTTGCATTCCACCCGGATTGAGGCTTCAAGGTAAGAATAACGTGTTGACGTGATATGTGTATCCCTAGTGAGACAAGGACTTGATTTATTTCCCCTATGCATAGTGATTGATTGCCTTAGACCCATGTATAGATGATGTATATGCCTAACCCATGGAACATGTGATCAAAATGGTTTATGTGAACCTTGGATATCTAATGGAACCCAAGTTGTCCTTCGTTTACTTACCATTTATTTTGCATTTGCATGCACTATCTATTAGACTGGATATTTTGTAGACACTGTTGGTGGCAGCCTACTGAGTTTTGTACTCACACCCTGCTCGGGCCACCGTTGGGTACCCGAGCAGATTTCTTGGTTGCATGTCAGGACAAGGGCAAAGGCCCTACACTAAGGTGTTGAGTTGGGCTCAGGATGTACATGGAGAAGGACCCAGACTTAGAGTCGGGACCTGTTTTGAGTTTTGGCTATTTGTTTTATTTTGGGTTTTACTCACTTGCACTACTAGTATGACATGACATGGTTGTATTTGATTTTTGGTTTGTACCCCGTTTGGGGAAATGTTTGATTATACATGTTTATTGGTTGTTCATATTGTTTTCGCTATTTATATTGTGTTTTGTTGTGTCTTACTATGGTAAATAGGGTATAGTCTCCCGACGTGACTTATTAGACCTTCGCCGCTAGTCGGCAACCTCTGGCGTACGAGGAGGCGTGCTTGAGGTCATGCGACGACCCGACTCGGAGCACCGGTTTAGTGGCTTTCGGGTCAGGGACGTTACACAACGCCCGATCCATGATATCCAAAGGGTGTCCTCCACAAACCAAAGTCATGAGCATAAACTGCCTGAAACATCATGGCCAAAAGTCAATTGAATGTGGGATGATCCAACTCTCGAACCCATCGTCCAAACAGCTTAAATAACAACACTGATCCACTCTTGGCCAACAAAGCACGAGGCCTCTCTTGGTCCCCTGGATCTCAACATCCAACAAAACATCCACCACATGCTCTCAATGACCCACCTTGGGGCCAACCATAACCCGGGTCTCTCATGGTCCTCGACGCCACAACATAAAGTGAAGTTTAACTTGGGACTCCCCTGCTGCACCCAATCTCTTGGGTCACGCCCATCCAAAGATCCACAAACGACTCAAATGCCACAGTAAGAGCCGAACACCTTATGAGGGGTTCCTCTAGCTCATCCAAAGCGTGAGACACACCCAGCGCAGAAACATCCCAGAGGACCCTCAGTGGCCTCCAATTGATTCTCGATCAACAACGCACTCAAAGGGGCATCCAAAAACACGAGCACACCTACAAGGGCATTTTCAACGGTCCTCACGACCACCTCGAAAGTAGAACCCTACAAGGGATCCTCGGTACAGGCCAAACCTCGGGGTAGAGACCACTGCAAGAAAACCTTAGCTGACCTTCTCAGAAAACAACCCATCCACGGGTACCAATTCACCCACAAGGGCATCTAAAGCACACCATGCCACTCGGGCATCCTCAACTGACGACTACGATAACCATTGATCACTTGATAAAAAACTAGCCCACAAGAGCATCATCAAAAGGTCCCTTAGACTCACCTTAACTGCACAACAACACCCAACCGTAACCGTCATCCCAACCCCAAGGCTCCAACAACTATGGTCCTCAAACCTAAGAGCTAAACCTCAACTGCTCTAACCTTGAGCAGCCAGTCCCAACAACCAGGAATAAACCAAGATCTCCTCAGAGATACTACTCAATCCCGCCTTCCAGGATCCGTTTGAAAGATCCTTGAACAAAATCGACTTAACATCCACAATCCATGCCAACTAACGAGCTCACAATCCTCACTCAGGCCTTTCAACTCACAAACCAACCCACATGAGGATTTTGAAACCAAACCTCAAAGAAATCCTCTCTTCGAACTCTCTTAAGTCAAAAAACCATTCAGACAACATCTAAACACTGAAAGGATTCCACCAATCCGATCTGCATGAAAAAATACTCAGAATGAACTCCTCTTATGTCCAATTTTGACTTCAGGGTGAAAAATAAGAAAAACAAGCTAAGTTAGGAAAAAGTACACGACACGTACATGGGGAACACAACATGTACCCCCAAAGATCCTCCCTGGTCGTGTGCCACTGGCCAATCGGTGTGTACTTCCCCAAAGTACATGACATGTGAGCCCTGTACATGGCATGTAGCCCCACATGGGTTGCCTAGCTGTATACCTGGCCATGTACCCTCACACGGGGTTTGGCCAAGCACAGTACATGGCCACTGGCCACGTACCTTGTATGGGCTCTGGCCATCTGCCCTTACATGACCATGTGCCCCTGACATGAGGTGTCTGGCTGTGCTTCGTACCACACCTTGAGTTGCCACTACATGGTGTGTACTCCCAAGTATGTGGTGTGTACATGGCCATTGGCCACGTACCTTGCATGGGCTCTGACCATCTTCCCTTACATGACCATGGTGTGTACTTCCAAGTACGTGGTGTGTAGTCCCAAAACTTCATCTTCCCCGAACATGTGATGTGTGTTATCTGAACCACATGGGTTTTCCAAAACAGAAAACCTCCAAAATGGCCCGAAACTCCCTTTCTCCCAGATTAAGCCTAGATTGACCCTCATGGGGTCCCCAACAACCCATAAAGGCGTTAAAACTCAAAAAATACTAAGCTATGAAGATTTATGGTGGAAAACATAAAATAAGCCTACCTCTGGATAGAAACTGCTGAAGCTTCACGCCGAATCCGCCAACCGCAACCGCCACACTCTGATTCGGGCCTCAGATGAACCACTGATAGTGCCTCCTCCCACTCACTCCCCCTCTTCTCTCCCTCTCCCTCTTTCGATCACGCGACACCAAAGCCCCAAGGGGCACACATGGGAAGCCAAAGGGGGGAAAGAGGAAAAGAAAAGGAAAAAAAATAGAAAAAGGGAAGAAAAAAGAAAAAGAGAAGTAAAGAAAAAAATTCGGGCCCGGCCTCGACGCTCGATGTAAGGTTATATCTCGCCTAAAAAAACCCACATGTTCCAGACTCAACCACATAGACAGAATCTCAATCTGACGCTTTGTTTAAAAGATATCTCTGAAAGATCACACAAGAATAAATTAATATTTAATCAATTAAATATTTTGTGAAAATTCGAATGACTCAAATTTCTACCAAACTTCTATCCTAGGTTAAACACCATGTTTCATGATTAATAAAGTGGTCAGAAAAATTATCAGAGATCATCTTATAAGAGAAATTACCTATTTTCCCCTAAAACACATTCGAGAACAAAAAGTTCAAATTTCCCCTGATTTTCACAACTCACGACGATACGAGGTGTCGTAAACACCCCACCACAAATGCTTCTCACCCTCGAGAAGCCTCAGTGGTCAACCAACGGTCATGTTCCCCACCAAACACTAGCACACCTGATGTTATCTCAACCATCTAATGATCGATCTTACAACATCCACAGCTCTCTCCCAACACAATGAACATTCAACCGTGATCGATCTGATGCTCCCACCATAGGAGTATCTTTTATGTCACCTCGCTTCCCAAATAGAAAACCACACGACCCACATCGCCAAACAAAATGGATAGACATGGCCAAACCACTCACACCTGAGCGCCAACACAAATCCCGCAACAACCGACGCTCATTCCCGGCTCACCAAGAATAACAACCTCCACACTCAACAAACCACTTAAAACAAGGTTCACGACCACCAGTAACCTATGGTGTTCTCCCCACCTCAAGGATTTCCTTAAACCACCATTGAAAGTGCAACATGACTCACACTCACATTGGATGAGTCCTAACGAAGCTAGGATAACACGCCAAAAACCTTTGACTATGCTCCTCACACATGCCAGTTCCAACAAACTGGGGCACCCTCAACACTCCTTTTAAAAAACAAGGCATCTTCCTCTTTTCAATGATCAACCACACGACCACCCTCCACTCGGATGTCGATCCAAGGCCAGAAGCGTCCAACCACGCTTCCACTGCGCTACCCAAAGCACAACAAAAAATGAGCAGGGCCAGAGGTCCAATGAAGCTTGCCCTTTCAATCCAGCCTCGTGATAGGGAGCACTCTCAGCACTCTAGTTCTCAAACACCAGGAATCCTCATGCCTAACCACACCTTAGTGAAAGCAGACCTCAACGACCCCACCAAGGAAGAACAACCACGCCTACCAAAGCCATCAGTGATAATATTCACACAGGCTTCATCGTAAGACCCGACAAATAACACGTGACAATCACAACTCCTTCCTAAGAGAAACGAATATGGGACTTCAGGGAAACCATCACCCCAGGGCAACTCAAGCCCAATCCAAATATCTCTCAGGAATCCTTGCCCTCATCGAGCCACCAATAGGTCACTCAGAGCCCATTGTTGGCCCAAAAGGGTCTCTATACATCCCTCAATGAAGGGACTACGTCCCCATCACTGACAAACATCTTGCCACAAGATCCACATGGTCTATCATTATAAGAAAATATACACATACGGTCCAATTAAGTAGAATACCACCAATGAGCTATATGCGAAACACCATATAGGTTGTTGGAGGCACTTTAAATAATTAAACTGTTGAAATCAAGGCCTTCACAGCTGGAAATGGAGTCTTGTTTGTGTTTTTTGTCAATCCATACTAAGATTATCAGAGAATTTGTAAGGAAAATGATCATACAGTTCAAGCTGACTACAATGTTGAAGGTGGTGTCATTTCCTAGTGTTTGCCAAATTTTTGGGCTTAAAAATAAGAAGGATGAGGCAAGCATCACGAAAGGTATTTTTCTAGAATTGAAAATTCATAAATATGGAAACGACATGGGTTTCACAAAGACTAAGTTTCACAAAGGACGAGATTCGCAAAGATGTGGAGCATCACGAATGACGCGATGAGTTGACGGTAATCCCCGCAACTACGAGAAATGGGAGCATCACACAATGCGCGATACGTTGACGGTGATCTCCGCGACAATGAGAAATTTCACTGGAGCTTCGCGAAGGGAAGAGCTTCATGAACATGATTTTGGAAGTCCAAAAAAAATTCACTGAAGGCATGGAAGCATCGTGAAAGGGAGAGCCTATAAATATGAGGCTACCCCCACTTGATTTCTGATGAAAAACTTTAGAGAAAAAGCTGAAGTGCTCTGAATTCATGAAGGCCAAGAGCTTTGTAAATCTGGTATCATTGCGAGCTTGAACATCACAAAAAGACTTTCTTAGTCTTAACCAATGCTTAGGTATCTGAAAAAAATGTATTTTGCGATGGATGGATATTCTGCGATCGTATAAAGTTCTGTGAAGGCAGTTTGCTTCACGAAGGCAGTGAGGTTCATGAAGAAGCTCCGCGAACAACAATTTTGTACATCATTTGTTTCAAGTGAACAATGCTTTCAAGTGTATCAACTTAGGTCTTCGATGCAAGCAGAGTCTCGTGCTAATCAGGATCAAAGACTTAAATGCCAATCTACTGAGATGACCTTCAAATCGATTAACTGAGTAAGACTTCCCCCAGAGTAGTAAGCAAGGGAGTGTCGATAGAAGTGTTTCGAGTGAGGTAGTGTGCTATTCTTAAAATCATGTAAAAGCAGTGTGCTTGGAACAATGACAATATCTAAACTTTTGTATTCCACAACTAGTGAAGATTAGTGGATTTAGGTACGACCGACACACTGTCGCTGTATGCTCCTTGGACTAGCCCTTTGTGGTGAACCAAGTAAAACTGATGTGTTGTCTCTCTGCATGTGATTGTTTTTATTCTTGCACATTACAATTTTACAGGTTTAATAGGTTCCTACAAACGTGGGAACAAGATCTGTCACTTTAGAAGAAAAAGTTGACACTCTGATTCTCCCCTCCCCTCTCAGGGTGTTTCAGGGTCCTATAAGTGGTACCATAGAAAGGTTGCTGGAGTTAAATCTGCCCACTTTTGTTTTTATGGAGAATACAGTTAATGTCAGGGGAGTCCCCCTCTTTGATGGAAGCTACTTCCAAATTTGAAGGAACATGATGAGATCTCATTTAAGATCCATTGGAATGGAAGTTCTTTTTGCTATTATTTAGGGGATTCGGGTCACTGATGCAACAAGACTGTCTATGACTGAAATTGACAGGAAATTGTTTGATGTTGATGCTAAAGCTCATAATGCCCTTACTACAGCTCTATCTGATCAAATATATCTGAAGGTGACGAGTTGCACTTTTGCCAAGTCTATGGGGGGAAAAGCTCGAAAATATTTATGAAGACGACAACAAAGTGAAGGAGGTGAAACTTCAAGTTTTTCACGATAGGTTCGATGATCTGAAAATGCATCCTGATGAAAATGCAGATACCTTTTTCAATCGAATTATTGAAGTTGTTAGAGCTATTAGAGGACTTTTTGAAGAGATTAAAGATATTGACATTGTGAAGAAAATCTTGAAAAAACTTCCACCACTGTACAACCCAAAAGTGTCAGCCCTTGAGAAAATAGATCTTTCTAAACTATCTCTTGATGATCTGCTAAGTAGTCTGGTGGATTATGAAATGAGAATGAAGTCGAAAGATGCAACAACTTGTGTAAGCAAGGAAATGACATTCAAAGCCAAGAAAAAACTTGAGGTGTCCAAAGATAGTGGTGATAAAGATAATGAGGAAGAAAATCTTCTTTCCCTTTTTTCCAAGAAATTCAGGAGAGGAAATATGAGATGTGAAGGAAAGCTCCCCTTTGTCTGTTTTTGATGTGGTAGAGTTGGGCACATTGCCTCTCGATGCACAAAGAAGTTTGATGATGAAGAATGTGAAGCTGGAAACGTGAAAAAGTCTCAAAAAAGGTTTCCCCAAAAGGGGGGCTTCAAAGCAAGAAAAAAATTACAGCGAAAGATTTTTGTCTATAAAGAAGAAGAAGATGATAATGACTTTTTCAAGGATGAAGAATCGGAGTTTAAATCTGGAACCCAAGTGCCCATGATGACTACTGTTGAAAAGCCAGAACCTTTAAAAGATAAAGCTAAAGATAATCAATTGATTTGTGATGTTAACCTCAGGGTGGAACTTGAGGATTCTCTTGATAAGATTGAAAATCCAAGAAAGAGAAACAGAAAGATGAGAGCTGTTCTGGAAGTGTTTTCAGAGTATGTTGATAAGATTGAAGCAGAAATTGACCGACTAGAATAAGTAGTAAAAGAACAGTAAAAAACTCTTGAAAACTCGAAAGATATTGTGGAATTTAAGCTCAGGATTGAAGAGTAGACAAATGTCATTAACGTCCTTACATCCAAACTAGAGGAGAAAGCTAAGACAGTTGAGGGGCTTGAAGAAGAAGTTGTTACTCTAAGGAGTAAACTTGAAACTGAAACAAATTCAAGGGAAACAAAAAAGAAATTGCAGTTTGGAAGATTCTCATATGCAAAGCTCTTATAAAGAGCCAAATGTGGTTTAGAAGGAGTTGAAGAAGCTTTGAATGATCAGAGATCCACATGTATGAGAAAAAGTGGAATTGATTGTGATGTTGGGACATCAAAGGACAGAAACAAGTTGATCCAAAATAATGGGAAGCAGAAAATTGGAATGCCACAAAGGCACCTGATGTCCCAACAAAGAAAGATTCAAATCAAATAGAAAAGAGTGTTGAAATTTATCCTCAAAAATTGAGAAATGGCCACCAATCAACTGCTTTTAAAAATGAAGGGCCCATGAGATGGAATGGAAGTGAGAAGACATTTCCACTTATGAAATGTCAAGTTTGTGGCTATTTGGGACATATCATGTCATATTGTGAAGAGGTGAGAATTTACCTGAATGGGTGGTTGCGCCCAAATTTATAACCGACGTAAAAAACGAGATATCTAGGAGTTTTTTACGTCGGTTATTTTACAACCTACGTAAAAAACCAAAGCGCGGGGGGTTTTTTACGTCGGTTATTTGATAACCGACGTAAAAAACGAGAGAGCGGGGGGTTTTTTACGTCGGTTTTAAAATAACCGACGTTATAAATTTAAAAAATAGTTTATAATGTCGGTTATTATATAACCGACGTTATAAAACATTTAAAAAATTAAAGCCCCGTGGACTGTCATTTACGATTTTTCGATTGACAGTCTGCCCGCTCGTCTCTCTCACGCGGTAAACCCTAATCGGCTCGTCGATCGACCTGCGTTAAACTCATTTTGGCTTCATAGTTTATCTTCTTTACTCCTCTCAGATCTATCATCTCAACTCGCAACACTCAAGTAAGCCTTCCACGAATTTATTTCATTCGTTTTTTTTCACGGATAGTCTATAATTATGTTTTGCGATTTTTTTTGTTTAAACTAGGTTAGATTCTTCCATTTCGAACCCTATTACATCTTTTTGAATATCGTTGGCTTTTTTATTTCCTAACCATCCACTATGAATACCATGTTTTCTATTCCTTTGATTGAAGGGTGTTCAACAAGATATCATAGATAAAATGATTGAGAAAATTATTGACTAAACTATATACTCATTATTTATATGGTTTCAATACCATATAATCATTTAATGATATCTACCAAGAAATTTATTTAGTATCATTTGGAACCCATTTATATTACATGGGATTATCATGTTTATTGATTGAATTATAAATTTTTTATTTATATGATTCCATTTTAAAAGGATATTAAACCCATTTTTCCCATGTATTCTTTGTGATATAATGATTATTGATTTTATATCTCACACATACGTATGGATGTTGATGGGTGGGGTCATATATCATCATCCACTTCATTGATTTTGTTTTATATCTCATAAGATAGTAAGGTGTGGATATAATGAGTTTGTTCAAAATGGCATGGGAATAATATTTTTTCACACATGTTAATGTGTGGACATAATGTGTGGACGTAATGAGTTTATTTGATGTAGGTTTTTTTTTTCATGGATTACTTCATAAAGTGGTCTCGGTTCATTTGATTTTGTGTTTCCTTTGACACCATCCCCCCTTAATGACTATGATCTCTCATTTCCAAGTTTTTCTCTAATTGTTCTCTCATACACCTTTTGGATTTGATGGTTGATTACAAACATATTTATTCAAATATTTAAGCTGGATTATATGCATTTTTTAGGATTATATTGCTGTTTTATGCCACTTTATTTACTATTCTATCCAATACTAAGACCCTTTCTAGTAAGAAAAATTTCATAAAAAATACGATTGGACACTTCATCATATTTCATGAAACGTTTTTAAAAAAAATATGTTATATCAAAGATGTGGGAACGGGTGGTGTTCGGGGGGGCTGTCCACGTGGGTGGGGGCCTGTCCATAGGGTTTTGGGGGTTGTCCGGTGGGGTGGGGGGCTGTCCAGAGGGTTGGGGGGTGTCCAGGGGGTGTTTAAGGGGTGGGGTGGGGGGTGGTGTCCAGGAGGGGTGGGGGTGCTGTCTAGAGGGGTGGGGGGCTTTTCGGAGGGTTGGGGGGTGTCCAGGGGTGGTCCAAGGGGGTGGGTGGGTGTGGGGGGGCTGTCCAAGGGGTGGGGGGCCTGTCCAGAGGGTTTTGGGGGTTGTTCGGGGGGTGGGGGTGATTCTCAGGTTTACTCCATTTTCTCCAATTTTCTGTCAACTATGTAGGCATTATGGTTTTCTTTGATTCAATGAAATTTAAAACTGTTATATCTAACTATATTTTGTTTTAAAAATAATATTCAAGCATATTTTTTTAAATACCCATAGATTTGTTTTATATTTTAAATTGTTTTACATTCAAATTATGATTTTTTCATATAAACATATATTTGTCTTATCTTAAAAATATATATTTTTTGTTGATATTTGTTATAGGTAATAATGAGTCGAAGTTGGATTACGACACATCGAATGAGCAATGAATTTGAGGAAGGTGTTGATGCCTTTTTGGAATTTGCAAAATGAAATGTTCCAAGTAGTGACATTTTTTTCTGTCCATGCCTGAAATGTTTGAATATGAAGAAGTTGAAAAGTAGAGAGATAAAAGATCATCTGATTTGTCATGGTTTTAATCCGAGTTACAGCCCTTGGATTTGGCATGGTGAAACTGGACGGAATGTCACTGATGATGATGATTCGCAAGATGGTAACTCCGATGGAATTGAAGAAATGATTCGCGATATTGTAGTAGAACAAATTGAGATAGGACCGACAGTTGCACGTCTATATGGTGATGCTGAAAAACCATTATATCCTGGTTGTACAGATTTTACGGTTTTGTCGGCAGTGTTAAGATTGATTAACCAGAAGGCGAAACATGGATGAAGTGACAGAAGTTTTACAGAGCTGCTACAATTGATGAAAAACATTCTTCCAGAAGATAACGATCTTCCAGATTCACATTACAAAGCCAAGAAAATATTATGTCCGATGAGATTGAGATACAAGAAAATACATGCCTGTCCGAATGACTGCATTATATATATGAAGGAATATGAATTTCTGTCAGAGTGTCTTAAATGTGGGACATCATGGTATAAGGTGAAAGAAAAATCACAGGCTGGTGTAGAGATTACAAAGCTCCCTTCAAAGGTATTTTGGTATCTTCCTATAATTAATCGTTTCAAACGTTTATTTGCTAATTCACATGGTGCAAAAAGGTTAAGATAACATGCTGAAGAGCAGGTATGTGATGGAAAAATACGTCATCTAGCTGATTGTCCACAATGGAAGAAAATTGATGCGCAGTATTCTACATTTGGAAATGAAATTAGAAATCTCAGACTAGGGTTGTGCACAGATGGAATGAATCCATACCGAACACTCAGTAGCACACATAGTCCATGACCTGTTTTATTGGTAATTTACAACCTCTCTCCTGAAGTTTGTATGAAGCAAAAATATGTCATGTTGTGTACAATGATCTCTGGTCCAAAGCAACCCGATAATGATATTGATGTTTACTTGTCACCGTTGATTGATGATTTGAAACTGTTATGGGCTAATGGTATTAGGGTGTATGATTCTTATAAAATGGAATATTTTCAACTGCATGCAGTGCTTCTGTTCACTATAAATGACTTCTCAGCGTATGGAAATTTGTCTGGATACAGTGTTAAAGGGCATAAAGCATGTCCAATTTGCGAACAACAGACGTCATATTGTCAATTGCATCATGGGAGGAAAACAATGTACATGAGTCATCGAAAGTTTTTGCCTATGGAACACCCTTATAGAAGACTAAAAAAGGCATTCAATGGCTCACAAGAATTTGATACTGCTCCAAAACCTTTATCCCCTGATCTGTATTTTGAGAGGGTGAAAAACCTTGACGTGACATTGGGAAAGACACAGAAATCTGGTAATGATAGACATATTTGGAAGAAAATGTCAATTTTTTTTGAGTTACCATATTGGAGGTATCATGAAGTTAAACATAATATTGATGTCATGCACGTGGAGAAGAATATCTGTGATTCTTTGATTGGAACATTGTTAGATATTAAAGGAAAGACTAAAGATGGATTGAATGCAAGATTAGACTTACTATCAATGAGAATACGTTTGGAGTTAGCTCTCACTCCTAAAGGAAGACGAACATTTCTTCCCCCGGCTTGTCATACATTATCGAAGAGGGAGAAAATTAGCTTCTGTCAGTGTCTTCATGATACCAAAGTGCCTCAAGGTTATTCTTCTAATGTAAATTTTTTTTGTCTCATTGAAGGACTTGAAGTTGATAGTATGAAATCACATGATTGTCACGTCATGATGCAACAAATTCTACCAGTTGCATTGCGTGGAATATTGCCCATTCGTGTCAGAAAGACTATAATCAAGTTGTGTTATTTTTTCAATTCAATTTGTAACAAGGCGATTGATGTGAATGCTTTGAACATTTTGGAAAAGGATGCAATTTTTATACTTTGTCAATTGGAAATGTATTTTCCTAACTTTTTTTTTGATATAATGGTGCATTTAATGATTCATCTGGTTCGAGAAATAAAGCTTTGTGGACCTGTCTATCTTCGTTGGATGTATCAGGAGATCCAATCTAAAAATGTATACCCTCATAGTTTATCTCGGGGAGGGTATGCATTATTGGAAGAACAAATGATGGCAGAAAAATTTCAACTAAGAGCTGAGTCTTCAAGCTCTGGAGAGGTGACCCCTCCATCCCCTCCATCTACACATGAAAAATGGAAGAGAGCTCGGAAGGAAAAAAAGGGCAATATCTTTCGGAAGAATTGAGAATCGTAGCTGAGAGGATTGTAAGATATCTATTTAATTTATTTAAGTTAACTATTTTCTTCATATAATTTCAATCATTATAAAAATGTTCAATTAATTAATACATGACTCTCTTGAGGAGCAGAGTTCAGAGGGGACATTTACAGCTACTGGGAGGGAAGATATTTTATTTGCAGTATTGGGAATGCCCGAACATCCTGGTCGTGTAAGAGGATATCCGGCAGGTGTATCAGTAAGAAAAGTGTTGCCACGTTCTTCAACTTCTAACATTGAGGGAGTTTATAAAAAAAATAGAATCCTTGGAGGCTGAAGTTCATAATATTAATGCGACGATGGAGGACAAGATTAGAGAGTCGGTGCAGTCTATGTTTGCAGAAATGCAAAGACAATTTCAGACTGCAGCTCCCACTCCTCCACCTCCCCCTGCAGACCCCATTATTTATCCTCCACCTTCGCCAGTAACTCTCACTCCCCCACCTCAGCCTGCGGACCCCATTTTTTATCCTACGCTTCCGCCGCAGCTTCCTACATATTGCGAGTTGTATGTTGATAATTCTCAACATCATATAGTAGCATATGAGTTGATATATTGTATAGGAGATACAATTCATCATCAACAATTAGAGGTCGAGAATCAGAGGGTCACTGTACAAGATATTATAGATAGATCAGCTAGGGTACCAATACCTACAGATGAGGTGGCGACAGTTGGACAGAGTATCGGCCATTTTTTATTTTGGTCATCCAGACTTCTTCGACTCATTACCATAGAGGTATGAATGTTATATCTTTTATTTTATTTTTTTATTAAAGTTGTTTTATCATTTGAAAACTAATATATTTTTAATTTTTTTTACAGGAATACTTCAAAGGTAAAGAAATACTGTATAGACAACAACAAAGACAAATGGCTATGACATCATATACAGATTCAAATGGTCTTGACAGATTGTCAAGATATTCGCATTTGTTGTTGGGTTATTATGATTTTTCAATGGAAGCTCATGTTTGTGGACGTGAAATAAGTGTGGGGATTTTAAAAACTGATATCATGGAGCTTTTTGCTGGAGATAAGTTGGGTATCAACGTGGTGCAAATTTTTTCCATGTAAGTCTTAACACCTTTTCTCTGCGTTATATTTATTAAAAATGTATACTTATGTATGTTTTGTATTAGGTATCTTTATAAAATTTGTGAGAGGAATGAGCTGACAGAAGTATATGGATTCATGGACCCGCAATTGATTTCCCCTGAAGCATGTGCATTGAATGAGGAACACAGAATGGTTTATATTGCTGAAAGATTTGAAAAGAATATAATCACACAATGTTGGATGATGCCTTTTTGTGAGAGGTATGAAACACATTTCTCTCAAAGAGTTAATTATCTTTTAACATAAAAATCTACTAACGTTAAATTTCCTTTTATCAGTGATCATTGGATGTTAGGGGTTTTTTGCCCAAGGGAGAAAGCTCTTTATTGGATATGCTCTGTCCATGGTGATGTGCGAGAAAGTTTTAAGAATATATTGGAAAGGTAAGTTTCAATTTCTCAATAGTTTTATATATTATAATGAATTTTAAATTTACCTCATTCGTATTATTTTCCAACAGTGCATGGGCCTACTTTCGAAAAAACACAAAGAAAAGAAATGCAAAGATCAAATATGTAAATGCGAAGGTAAATTTCCATTTATAATTTGTACTTTTTGATTTATTACATAAAAATAATATATTGAATTTACACTCATTCAAACAGAATTGTCATGAACAACAAGGCCTCATCGAATGCAGATATTATATGTTAAGATTTATGTATGAAATAATAACAACTGGGACAGTTGTGAATTTTGACCTGGTACGATTTCCTCTTAAACTTTGCCATAATATTTCAATTTAATTTATTCATTATACACGTTAACTACCTTCTTTTTCATTTGTAGCTTTTTGATGACCCTAAACCCTATACTGCTGAAGACATCAAACACTTACAAGTGGAGTGGTCAAATTATTTTACAGGTTTGATTAAATTTTAGTTGTTTGTAATGTAAAATGTAATTTTGAATATTGTCGTTGTAATTGTGTATTTGGTAGTTGTTTAGGTTGGATTTAGTTTTTTTTAAGTTGACAGTGTAAGTTTTGAATTTTATATAAGTGAATGTTTAATTTTGCTCTACTTCTTGTTTTGGTTTACTTTTGATGGTTTTTCTGGTATGGATTTGGGTCTGTGGGGGAGGGGTTCCAAAGGTGTGGGGGTGTGTTCAGTGGGGTTGGGGGGTGTCCAGCGGTCTGGGAGGGCTGTCCGGTGGGGTGGGGGGACAGTCCTGGGGGGTGGCAGGGCTGTCCAGGGGTGTGGGAAGGCGGTCCAGGGGTGTGGGAGTGTTGTCCAGGGGTGGGGGGTATACATGAGGGTGGGGGGGGGGGGGGTTGTCCAGGGGTGTTTGGGGCTGTCCCAGGGGTGTGGTGGGGGCTGTCAAGTGGGGTGAGGGGGTGATGTTCAGGCGGGTGGGGGTTTTTTGAGGGGTGTTTGGGGCTGTCCGGGGGTCGGGGGGCAGTCCAGGAGTGTGGTGGGGGCTCCAATGGGGTGGGGGAGGGTTGTCCAAGGGGTATACATGAGGGTGGGAGCTCCAATGGGGTGGGGGAGGGCTGTCCAGGGGGTATACATGAGGGTGGGGGCTCCAACGGGGTGAGGGAGGGCTGTCCATGAGGTATACATGAGGGTGGGGGCTGTCTAGGGGGTAAGTTTTATATGTTATCAATGTACATGCTTAATTTTGATCTACTTCTGTTTTTGTGGTACGATTTCAAGATTTGTTTTCTGGTTGATTCTGGTGGAGAGAGGATGACTGCATTCAATTTAAAAAAAAATTGGGTTTATCACGTCGGTTATTTAATAACCGACGTGATAAAAGGCCTAGAAAATGGTTTATCACGTCGGTTATTTCATAACCGACGTGATAAAAGGCCTGGAAAATGGTTTATCACGTTGGTTATTTAATAACCGACGTGATAAACCCCCTCCCGCGGGTTTATCACGACGGTTATTATATAACCGACGTGATAAACCCCACTCCCCCGGTTTTTCAGGTCAGTTATATCATAACTGACGTGATAAACACCCCTCACCCCGGTTTATCACGTCGGTTATATAATAACTGACGTGATAAACCCCCCTCACCCCGGTTTATCACGTTGGTTATATAATAACCGACGTGATAACCCCCCTCCCCCCGGTTTATCACGTCGGTTATTAAAAAACCGACGTGATAAACCCCCCTCCCTCCGGTTTATCACGTCGGTTTTTTAATAACCGACGTGATAGACCATTTCCCCATCCTTTTATCATGTCGGTTTTTAAATAACCGTCATGATAAACCATTTTCCAGGCCTTTTATCACGTCGGTTGTTAAATAACCGACGTTATAAAACCTTCCCATTTTCTTTATCACGTCGGTTCTAAAATAACCGACGTCATAAACATCGCGATTTTATGTTTTTGACGTCGGTTTTTAAATAACCGACGCCAAAAACGTTATTTATAACGTCGCCCGTATTAACGTCGGCTAGAAACCGACGTAAAAAATGAAAAATAACCGACGTAAAAAACATTTTCTGCACTAGTGGCACATGGAAGAGAGATTGGAAAAATCATCTTTATACACCACTCGATCAAGTATCTACTGGAGGGAAAAGAAAAAAATTTGGGAAATCCAACCTTGTAGAAATCGCTCTCAAATCCATGAAGAATAGTAGTGTCTGGGATTCTCGATAGTGGATGTTCACCCCATATGACGAGAAATGCTGAATTACTAAAGAATGTTAAGAAAAGGGTTGATGGAACTGTGAGGTTCAACAACGATGCTGCTTTGAAGATCAAAGATGGTGGAAGTACAGATTTGACAAGTGACAAACTTAGGAAAACTGAAGTTCTCTATGTGGACGGTTTGCGTCACAATCTCCTGAGTGTGAGTCAACTCTGTGACTCAGGACTGATAGCGACATTTAATCAAAAGGGGTGCACTACCGAGGGAAAAACATGTAACTCTCTCATGAAAGGATTCAGAATAGATGAAAATCTATACCAGGTTGACAACAAGGAGAATATTTGCTACATAACTGTTGAAGAAGAAAATAACTTGTGACATCCGAGGTTAGGTCACATTAATCAACAATGCATGGAAAATATTTCTAAGATGAAGACAGTCCTCAATATCCCCAATTTGAAGCATGAATGAAAAAAGACATGTGATGCTTGCATATGAGGAAAGATGGTCTGTAGTTCATATCGGCCAAAGAAGAAAATGACATCAAATCTGCTTGATCTTATCCACACAGACGTATGTGGTTCAATAAATGTGGCTGACACACATGGAGAGAGGTACTTCATTCTTTTCATTGATGATTATAGTAGAATAACTTGTGTAATGATTATACACAAGAAACAAAAAGTTCTTGATTGCATGCAGAGTTATCATTGAATAACCGAGAATGATATTGACCGCACAATCAAAGTTCTGCGACCTGACAATGGAGGGGAATATACATCCATTGAAATTGAAAGTTACTTGAAAAAATATGGAATAAAGCATGAGGTGGCTGCAGTAAGAACCCCACAACAAAATGGAGTTGTTGAACGCAACAATCGACAAATGAACAATATGGCCAGAATTATGCTGATTGAGAGTCATATCTCTTGACATTACTGGAAGGAGGTTGTTCAAGTAGCAATGTACACTCAAAATAGAACATGGATTTATATGAGAGAAACCAAGACACCATATGAGTTATGGTACGGAAGCAAACCATCTTTGAAGTATTTTTGAGTGTTTGGAAGTAAATGTTTTATCTGAAACAAAGAAGGAAATCAAAGAATGTATGACGATGCTGTAGATGATAGAATATTCTTTGGATATTCAATGAAGAGAAAAGCCTACAAATGTTACAATAATTATATGGGAAGAATTGTGGAAAACAGTGATGTCAAGATCATAGAAGATAAAAGCACAAGTCCATTGAGGAACTCATATACTGACATGATAGAAGATGGAGAAGAAAGTGGACATGAGATAGATGCAAATATTGAAATAATACAAGGCACACAAAACAAAATGATGATGATTCAGAAGCAGAATCAGAAGATGAAACCATGGCTGAAGAAACATCATCAGAACTTGAAAGGAGAAATAAAGGGTAGAAATTGATCAATCCATCATAATTGGAGATTGAACTGCCCCCACACAAACAAGGAGAATGAGGAGTGAAACACATTCTTTCTTCCTATCAAGTGTGAAACCAACCTTGTTTGAATAAGCAATAAAGGATGAACAGTGGGTTAAGGGCATAAATGAAGAATTGGATCAGATTGACAAGAATCAGACATGAGATTTGGTTAAAAGACCAGAAAATCACAATGTGATTGAAGCAAAATGGATCTTTAAGAACAAATTTGATGAACATGGGAACGTGATCAGAAAAAAGGCGTGCTTGGTGTGTAAAGACTATGTATAGATTAAAGGCATTAATGTTGAAGAAACATTTTCTCCAGTAGCAAGACTGGAGCCAATTAGGCTTTTCCCTGCCATGACAAGTCAAAGAGGATACATAGTCTATCAGATGGATATCAAAACCGTTGGGATCGAAAAATGATTGGCCCACAATACAGTAATAATCACGAGATAAAGTAAAGTGCAAAATGTGGAAATAAAAGGACATCAGATATAATGTGGAAAAAAACCCCAAAATAAAAGGGGTAAAAACCATGTTACATCTGGCGTCCTTTTATTTCTGTATTTTGCACTTCATTTTATCTCATGATTATTGCTACATCATGGACCAATCATTGTTTGGTCCCAACAAGTGGTATCAAAGTTCTTGCTTGTATATTCTTCTCTATTGTCAGTCCTTAGACACTTGATCTTCTTTCCAAATTCAAATTCCTTCCGCGCTTTTAACGTTTTGAAAACTTCAAAAACATCCGCCTTCCTCTTGACTGGGTACACCCAACATCTCCTGGAATAATCATCAATGAAGGGTACAAATTACCTTGCTCATCCCAGGGATATAACCCGTGCTTGCCAAACATCAGAATGAATCAACTCCAATATCTCCTTACTTCTTGTTGTTGATGTTCCGAACTTTAAACTACATTGCTTGCTCAAAACACAATGCTCACAAAATGGTAAGGATTCCTTTGTAAGCCCATGCAACAAATTTTGATCCGCAAGAATATTCAGGCCTCGTTCTAACATATGACCAAGTTTTTCATGTCATAACATTGTCAATGCTTCCATCAAGCTAGTTGATGCGACAACTAAATCTGCCTCCTTGTACGTTTCACCCATAAGAACGTAAAAGTTCTTTGAGATCTTCTCTGCCTTCATTACCACAAGTGCACCCCTCACAATTCTTATCACTCCATTCTCGGTGCGAGTCTTACATCCGATGTCATCAGATTGTCCCAAAGACAATATGTTCTCCTTCAGGCCTTTCACATGGCGTACTCTTTGGGTGGTTCAAACAATACCATCATGCATCTTCAATTTGATGGTATTGACTGTAACATCCCGTTACCGTTTCAGGTATTTCTAAACCTTCTTATGTTAAATTATTATTATGTTAATTGGGAAAAAATGGATTACCAGTAAAAAGTTGTGTTTTTGTTAAACACATCGCAGAATGGTAAAACACCCAATTAATACTCCAGAATATTCAATTAAATATTTTCTAAGTTAAACACTGAGTAAGTATGAACTTCCGAGATCTGAAAATACTCAGCGAAGAAAGAATAAAATAATTAAATAGAATATTTTAAGCGCGTACTTTTTATTCAAAATATTTGAATAACTCCAAAACGGTGCATCATTTGAGAAATCTGAGACCATTGTTATGTCTGAAATATGATGTTTACCCTAGGAGGGGTATAACATTCGAAGGCGCCAAACATTTGGATGTCTCGCTCGTGAGATAAAGTTATTAAATAATGTTTAATATATTATTTATTAAAAATAATTAAATATCTCCCAAACGGTGCATCGTATGGAAAATCTGAGACTATTGATGGGTCCGAAATGATGTGTTTACCCTAGATGAGGTATAACATTTGTAAGCGTTTGGACGCCTTGCTCGCAAAAATAACTTTTTATATTAATTAATTAATTATTCCGAGTTTTCATTAATAAATCATTAATATATCTCAAACCACTCATCGTTTGAGAAATCTGAGACCACTGTTGGGTCCAGAACAGGGTGTTTACCCTAAAAGAGTTATTACTTTCATCCGCAACAGATCTTTGGTGTCATTTAATTTTTACATTAAATAATTAATTATATTAAATTCATTTAATTATTAAATTGATTCCAAAAATCGGGTTACTGTTCATGTTCTTTTGTTTTGTGTCGCACCACCATTTCTCACACACTGGACCTTCCAAAAACTCCATTTATTGCCCGTTTTTATCGTTTAAAAATTGTAAACACCATAAATGGATGAATCAAAGACTTATTCAATTTTAGGTTAAATCATGGATTTAATTAGTTGTTTCAAAATGGGGGAAGGTTTTATGGCTATGGGGTTTTGAAATATCCCAACTTGTTCGGTTCTTTGGTGTCTTTTGTTCTAGACGAGTCTGGTAGGCTGTAGATCTTCCCAACGCACCTTAATGGAGTTCTAAAGATCAAAATCGGACCGGTGCTTCCTCCGTCAGCCGGTGCGCGCGCCTCCCCTCGCCTGCTCATTCTTCTTAGGTTTGTTTTCTTATTATTCTTTATTTATTTTTTCCTCTTCTTATATGTGTTATATAATAATAAAAAAATAATAGGGACTTGAATAAAGGGAAAACAATATATAATAATAATAATAATAAATTTATCAAATGATAAATTTTATATTAATTATCTAATAATATATAGATATACCTAGATATATCGATAAACTCATTATGAGTACTTTTATTTAAAGTAACAATATCAAAGTGCAATTGAAATGATAATTGTAAATGACCATCAAATGATAATTACATCAAATTATCATTGGATAAATTGAAAAAAAATGATAATTTATAAAGAGTAATTATTAGAATATAATTATTCAATTAATTAAATGAATAATTATAAAGTAATAATGTAAAATTATCTTAGGATAATTTGTATGTTTTTATTACAAGATATAATTATTCTTGAAGGAGAATAATGAAAGCACATACTTTGACCTAAATGATAAATTGGAATTTATCCAGGAGAGAGAATGCATTATCACATGCAAAATTTTATTTCGAAATAAAATAACTCACATTGGTTCTAGGACCCCTTGATGAATGTCAACCATTGGTATGTCGACACTTATGATATTAAGGTTGTAAGGAGTTGTATTGAACCAAACAAGGTGGTTTATCCTTGCTGCTGACATCGATGACCTTGAGGTAGGTGGTTCCATCCTGATTTGCCAAAAAAAAAAAGATTAACCTTGAATTGTTTAATTTATTTCAATTAATGATTTAAATTGTTTAATTTATATTAATTAATGATTTAAATTGTTGAATTTAAATTGGAGTTTTTATAGAAACGTTTTCAATTAAATTGTTGAATTTAATTGTGTGAATGAATCATGAAATGATGGAGTTGGTTTTGAATGGATTTAAAACTTGTGAACATGGGTTAAAATGTTTTGATAAAAACCCATTGGTTTTATCTTGAAAAAGAGGCATGCTTTTTATTAAAACCTGTTTTGGTTTTAAATGGAAAATTGACATGGAAATGAAAGAACGAGATTCAATTGTATATTTAAGTAGTCTTAAAATCAATTGTCCATCATTGATTATATAAGAGCACATGAAAGCCTTAGGTAGTTAGTGAGTTATGTGGACGCATTCTACGCTGTTACAACGTTCTAAAACATACATGCAGCGGGTCACACCCCCAACGGGCTGGTGACGAGTCACCTTTGGCCAGTGTCATCGGGATGCGTGTATACACATTTTGTTGAATTCACTTAGAGAGTGTGGAGTCCTATAGTCGGAAATATTAACGTACCTATTTAGCAGATGACCATGTCGCTAGCTTGTTATTTATATTTGAAATATAAATGTATGCCAATGTTTTAAACTGTTTTACATGCCTTTTGAATTTATATAAACTGTTTTATGTAACTGTTTTTATTTAAGCCATTGTTGTAGAAATATTCCATCATTTGTAAGAATCATTGCTTAAAATATTTATTTCCACCATTTGAAATGTATAGCATGATTTGTTTAATTATGCTTTAAAATGTCAAAGCTGCTTATCTTTTAAAATTGAAATCACTTTCTTGGTTAATCTATTATTGGCATCTGTTATGGAATCCTTGGTGAGACCCTATTGGGATTTTTAGCTCACACCCTACTTTTATCTTCGGGTGCTTGCAGACTTCCTCCAGGTTCGAGCAATGGGAAAGGATCACTTGGTGGTGGATCCAGATGTTGACCCTCGGTCTTGGTGAGTTGTGTCCTCCGTGACTTGGGTTGTGTTTCCCTATTTTCGTACTTGGGTTGTAATGCTTTGGGCTTTTTATGTCTTGCTGTATTCTGGTAATTCACTCCCAGTAGAGATTCTTTTATTATACATACTGTCTTGTTTTCTTTTGCTTCTGCATTCTTGTGGCAAAATCGTTCGCACTTGTATGTTGTATGATGCCAGGTGCTAGTCGCCGATACATGAGGATCGGGAATGCCCTTCAGGCTATGTCAGGGTCGGCTCGGTTATCAGGTTATGAGGGTACCCGGACTGGTTCGTGACAAAGTGGTATCAAAGGCAGGTTAAACATCTTGCCTTGATGACAATATGCATTCCAGTATTCTTGTCGGAACTTAGAAGGTAGTTGTGAGTGAGTGTCTGGACAGTTCTCACCGCAATGAACCTTAAGTCACCAGGGTTGGACACGGAAATACGACTTGTGGATTAGTTCTAATATTTTCCATGTTTTGATTTGGATAGAGTGGAATCCAAATCTTGTTTATCCCTTCTATTAAGAATATTTTTCCTTGTTACTCAGTTTGAGTGTTAATCTAATGTCTTTTTTTATTTGATGATGTTTTGTATCATCATGCCTCCAAGAAGACGTGGGAATCAGATCCAAAAAAGAGGCTGCTGCTGAATCTCAGCAAACGAGTCCTGTTGTGGATCCGAGTCTGGTTGAGGTGATTGTTCGCACTGTCCGAGCTCTGTGACATACACCGCCTCCAGTTCCCGTTCAAGCTCCATCTATGGATCCTCATAGGGATATTCTCCAAAATTGTTCTCAAGAGTTCCTATGTCAGAAGCCACCAGTTTTTAAAGGCTTCACTGACCCTCAACATGCTGAAGAATGGCTGAGTAAGATTGAACATATGCTTGGGTTCTTGGAGACACCTGATGCGATCAAGGTGAAATGTGCCACCTTCGTGCTGGAGGGACTGAGCAGGAGATGGTGGGACATGATGTTGACGGCTGAGAAACATGAGGGTTTAGAGTGAAAAGACTTTAAGGTTCTTTTTAATAACTAGTTCTATCCAGAATCAATGGTGTTGGCTAAGGCTGTGGAGTTTTTCAAGCTTGAGCAGGACAACAAAACCGTGACTGAGTACTCAAATCGCTTTGTTGAGTTGGTGCAGTTTGCTCCTGAGATTGTATCTAATGAGAAGATGAAGGCTCGGTGATTCGAGTTGGGACTTCGATCAGATATCCGTTCTTAGGTTTTCTTACTGAAGCTGCCCACTTATGTTGATGTGTTGGATAGGGCGATGATGGTTGAGATGGACCTGGTTGGAAAGTCATGGTTGAAGGGAGCATCTTTTCCTCATAGTGGTAGCATTGGTTCCTTTAAAGAAAAACAGAAGTGTGACGTTTCTCACGGTAGTTCTCAACGACAGAGTCATTCCAGACCTCCTGTAGCACCTCGAGGGACTTCATTGACTTGCTATTAGTGTGGCAAGCCAGAACATTCTAATAGGGTTCGCACTGAGGCACCCAAAAACTGTAGCTCCTGCGGACATTTAGGGCACTTACAGAGATTCTTCCATCACTTTTCTACTCCACATAGTGGAACATGATCATCAGCACCTCCAAAAACTGCGGGGCAATCAAATGCTTCACGTATAAAAGGGTTCCAGCCACATGCATCCTGAACGAATCTTCTTCACGTAGTGGAAGAGTCACCAAAGGTAGAAGACACATGTCCTACAACTGTGAGAGATACCATTACTATAGCTTCATATTTAGTGATTGTTCTATTTGATACCAGTGCATCTCACTCATTTATTTCAACCCATATTGTTAATCTGGTTAATCTACCTATAAATCTTTTATCTTGTGCAATGGATATTACTACACCCCTTGGTACAAAGAGACATCAGGGTCTCCGTAGTCCTGCTTGTGTCTTCTATCTATCAGATGTCGAGCTTGCTTGGAGTTTTTTGGTTCTCAACATGAAATCTATTGACGTCATATTCATGATGGATTGGCTCATTGCCAATAAAGCTCGGATCGATTATTATCTTCGACGGGTCTACCTTACTACACCCAGTGGTGTGCCTCTTGTCTTTCAAGGAGAACGAGACCCAAGGTCGAGCAGAGCCGAACCCACTTATCTGGAGTTGGGGAAAGTTATATCATTGTTTGCTTTTGATCTAGAGAGAGATTCAATGTGTAGTGATCTTCCTTCAGTCATCGTTGAGTTTTCTGAAGTGTTTCCTTCTTACTTCTCTGGTTTGCCACCAATAAGGGAGGTTGATTTTTATATTGACTTAATGCTTGGTACTCAACCTGTTTTTATTCCCTCTTACCGAATGGCTCCTTCTGAACTAAAAGAACCGAAGTCTTAGTTAGACAATCTTCTTGAGAAATGATTTATACGCCTGAGTGTGTCACCTTGGGCAACGCCGGTTCTCTTCGCCAAGAAGGCTGATGGTTCCCTTTGCTTATGTGTTGATTATCGAAAGCTCAATCGAGTTATGATAAAGAACAAATATCCATTACCATGAATTGATGATTTGTTTGATCAATTGAATGAGCGAAGTGGTTTCCAAAGATTGATCTTCGATGTGATTACCATCAGTTGAGGATATAAGAATCTGACATTCATAAGACCGCTTTTCGGAGTAGGTATGGCCATTATGTGTACCTTGTTATGCCCTTCAGCCTAACAAATGCTCCTTCATTTTTCATGGCTTTGATGAACAAGGTTTTCCATGAGTATCTGGATACCTTTGTGGTAGTCTTTTTGGAAGACATTCTTGTCTACTCCAAGTTCGAGGAGGATCATGTGCATCATCTGAGAACAGTTCTGAGTCTACTAAGGAATCATCGACTTTATGCCAAGCTTTCAAAGTGCAATTTCTGGATTCAGGAAGTGAAATTCATGGGGCATGTGGTGTCAGAACAAGGAATATTAGTTGATCATGAGAAGGTGAATGCTGTTATGACTTGGAAACAACCACAAAGATGTTCTATGATATGCGGCGATAGTTTTGGTGGCCTGGTATGAGACGAGGCATTGCTAAGTTTGTATCTTGTTGCTATACATTCCAGCAGGTGAAAGCCGAGCGACAGAAACCTTCGGAGTTGCTTCAACCACTTCTGGTCCCTACATGGAAGTGGGATGAAATCTCTATGGACTTTGTGGTTGGGTTACCTCGAACCCAGAGGAAGAAGAATGCGATATGGGTTGTGATCGACAGACTGAACAAGTCGCTCACTTTATACCCATTTGAGATACAACCAAAGTCGAGGAGTTGAGAAATATCTATGTGAAAGAAATTGTTCATTTTCACGGAGTTCCATCTGCTATAGTCTCTGATAGGGATCCTCAGTTTACTTCTCGGATTTGGAGAGGCCTTCAGGAGGCACTTGGATCTCAGGTCCGTTTGATCAAGGCCTACCATCTGCATTTAGATGAACAAACGGAGAGAACTATACAGATCCTTGAGGATATGTTTCGTGCATGTGTTCTCAACTTTGGTGGGGCTTGGGATGATCATTTGGGGCTGATTGAGTTTTCTTATAATAACAGTTATCATTCCATGATCAAAATGGATCCTTTTGAGGCATTGTATCGTTGTCCTTGTAAATCTCCTTTGTGTTGGTCAAACATTGGTGAAAGTTTCCTAGTTGGACCGAGTTTGGTCCAAGAGATGACAACTAAGATTTAGTTGATTCGTCAGAGAATGTTGACAGCACAGAGCCGGTACAAGTCTCATGCTGATCGTTGTCGTAGACCTTTGGAGTTCTTAGTTGGTGACCAAGTGTTCTTTAAGGTTTCACCCCAGTTAGGTCATCGACTGCTTGGGAGGCAAGAGAAGCTTGCTCCTCATTTTGTGGGACCTTTCGAGGTTATTGATCAGGTAGGAAAAGCTTCTTACTGTCTAGCTCTACCACCACAGCTGACATCGATGCATAACATGTTCCATGTATTGCAACTGTGAAAGTATCTCTCTGATCCATCTCACCTTTTGAGATGGAGTGATCTTGAGATTGAACTAGATTTATCTGTGATTAAACGACCAGTCAGGGTTGTTGATTCTGAGGCCAAGGTACTTTGTGGGAGGACGATACCTCTGGTCAGTGTACTTTGGTAGCATGATCTGATTATCATGAGACGTGGGAAAAGGAGGCATTGACGAGAGAGCAGTGACCTCATCTTTTTGACGCGGAGGATTCTTCATAGGCTTTCTAGGGACAAAAAGTTCTTATGGTGGGGAGGTTGTAACACCCCATTACTATTTCAGGTATTCCTAAACCTTCTTATGTTAAATTATTATTATGTTAATTAGGAAAAAATGGATTACTAGTAAAAAGTTGTGTTTTTGTTAAACACGTCGCAGAATGGTAAAACGACCAATTAATACTCTGGAATATTCAATTGAATATTTTTTGAGTTAAACACTGAGTAAGTATGAGTTTCTAAGGTCTGAAAATACTCAGCAAAGGCAGAATAAAATAACTAAATAAAATATTTTAAGCACGCACTTTTTATTCAAAATATTTAAATAACTCCAAAATGGTGCGTCGTTTAAGAAATCTGAGACCACTGTTATGTCCGAAATATGGTGTTTACCCTAGGAGGTGTATAACATTCAAAGGCATCAGACATTTGGATGTCCCGCTCATGCGATAAAATTATTAAATAATATTTAATATATTATTTATTAAAAATAATTAAATATCTTCCAAACGGTGCATCGAATGGAAAATCCGAGACCACCGATGGGTCCAGAATGATGTGTTTACCCTAGAAGTGGTATAACTTTTGTAAGCGTTGGGCATTTGGACGCATCGCTCGCAAAAATAACACTTTTTATATTAATTGAATAATTATTCCGAGTTTTCATTAATAAATCATTAATATCTCTCAAACTGTTAATCGTTTGAGAAATTTGAGACTATCGTTGGGTCAGGAATGGGGTGTTTACCGTAGATGTGTTATTACTTTCATTCGCAACAGATATTTGGTGTCATTTAATTTTTACATTAAATAATTAATTATATTAAATTAATTTAATTATTAAATTAATTCCAAAAATCAGGTTATTGTTCATCTTCTCCGGTTTTGTGTCACACCACCATTTCCCACCCACAGGACCTTCCAAAAACTCCATTTATTACCCGTTTTTACCTTTTAAAAATTGTAAACACCATAAGTGGATGAATCGAAGACTCCTCATTCAATTTTAGGTTAAATCATGGATTTAATTAGCCATTTCAAAATGGTGGAAGGTTTCATGGCTATGGGGTTTTGAAATCCCCCAACTCGTTCGGTTCTTTGGTGTCTTTTGTTCTAGACGAGTCTGGTAGGCTGCAGATCTTCTCTGTGCACCTTAATGGAGTTCTAAAGATCAAAATTGGACCGGTGCTTCCCCCATTAGCTGATGCGCACACCTCCCCTTGCCTGCTCATTCTTCTTAGTTTTCTTTTCTTATTATTCTTTATTTATTTATTTCCTCTTTTCTTATATGCGTTATATAATAATAAAAAAATAATAGGGACTTGAATAAAAGGAAAACAATATATAATAATAATAATAATATAAAATTTATCAAATGAAAAATTTTATATTTATTATCTAATGATATATAGATATATATATGTATATATATATATATATATATATATATATATATATATATACATATAGATACCTAGATATATTGATAAACTCATTATGAGTACTTTTATTTGAATTAACAATATCAAAGTGCAATTGAAATGATAATTGTAAATGACCATGAAGTGACAATTACATCAAATTATCATTGGATAAATTGAAAAAAATGATAATTTATAAAGAGTAATTATTAGAATATAATTACTCAATTAATTAAATGAATAATTATAAAGTAATAATGTAAAATTATCATAGGATAATTTGTATGTTTTTATTACAAGATATAATTATTCTTGAAGGAGAATAATGAAAGCACATACTTTGACCTAAATGATAAATTGGAATTTATCCAGGAGAGAATGTATTATCACATTCAAAATTTTATTTCAAAATAAAATAACTCACATTGGTTCTAGGACCCCTTGATGAATGTTGATCACTAGTGTGTCGATGCTTATGATATTAAGGTCGTGAGGAGGTGTATTGAACCACACATGGTGGTTTATCCTTGCCGCTGACATTGATGACCTTGAGGTAGGTGGTTCCATCCTGATTTCCCAAAAAAATATTAGCCTTGAAATGTTTAATATATTTCAATTGATGATTTATATTGTTGAATTTAAATTGGAGTTTTTATAGAAACGATTTCAATTAAATTGTTGAATTTAATTATGTGAATGAATCGTGAAATGATGGTGTTGGTTTTGAATGGATTTAAAACTTGTGAACATGACTTAAAATATTTTGGTAAAAACCCATTGGTTTTATCTTAAAAAAAAGGCATGTTTTTGAATAAAATTCGTTTTGGTTTTATATGGAAAATTGGCATGGAAATGAAAGAATGAGATTCAATTGTATTTTTAAGCAGTCTTAATTTTTTTCCCATAATTGATTATGTAAGAGCACGTGCAAGACTTAGGTAGTTAGTGAGTTATGTGGATGCACTCTACGCTATTATAACGTTCTAAAACATACATGCAGTGGGTCACATCTCTGACGGGTTGGTGACGAGTCACCTTTGGCCAGTGTCATCAAGACGTGTGTATACACATTTTGTTAAGTTCACATAGAGAGTGTAGAGTCCTATAGCCTAGAATTTTATCGTACCTGTTTGGTAGATGACTATGTCGCTCACTTGTTATTTATATTTGAAATATAAATGTATGCCGATGCTTTAAACTGCTTTACATGCCTTCTAATTTTACATAAATTGTTTTATGTAACTGTTTTTATTTAAGCCATTGTTCTAGAAATATTCTATTATTTGTAAGAATCATTTCCTAAAATATTTATTTTCACTATTTGAAATGTATAACATGATTTGTTTAATTATGCTTTAAAATGTCAAAGCTACTTATCTTTTAAAATTGAAAGCATTTTCTTGGTTAATCTATTATTGGCATCTGTTATGGAATCCTTGGTGAGTCCCTACTGCGCTTTTTAGCTCACACCCTACTTTTGCCTTTGAGTGTTTGTAGACTTCCTTCCTCTAGGTTCAAGTAAGGGGAAAGGACCATTTGGAGGTGGATCCAGCTCTTGACCCTTGGTCTTGGTGAGTTGTGTCCTCTGGGACTTGGGTTGTGTTTCCCTATTTTCGTACTTGGGTTGTAATGCTTTGAGATTTTTATGCCTTGTTGTATTCTGGTACTTTACTTCCAGTTGAGATTCTTTTGGTATGCATACCGCCTTGCTTTCTTTTGCTTTCGCATTCTTGGGGAAAAATCGTTCCCATTTGTATGTTGTATAATGCCAGGTGCTATGCGTCGACCCGTGGGGATCGGGAATGCTATTCAGGCTTTGTCAGGGCCGGCTCGGTTATCAGGTTATGAGGGCACCCGTTCTAGTTCATGTAACGCCCCGACCCTAGTTACCCAGAGTCGGTGCATTATTACATAACATTGACATGATCACAAGAAAGATCAAATCTCGAAAGACCGATTGGTTTAGTAGCCTTGGAAACACTAGATATATTCATAAGTCTTACATTACATCATAAAATGAAAAACTACTACAACAACATATTGTCTCCATAATCCACACTCATATCCCCACATGATATCCCTGCAGGTCATTCATAATTTACTTCTTCACTTCCTGGGAAAAATAAAACATAGAAAAGGGGTGAGCTCAAATGCCCAGTAAGGATAACAATATAGCGGAACATTCAAAATAAGCATAAACATTTAAGGCAATACATTACTAAAACAAAAGCCTTTTAAACTTGAACTTCAACATAGTATGACAAAAGTAAAATGAAATAATTCCATTTACTTATTCACATGGATATTCTACTAATCGAATAATCACATGCAAAATCAATAACCACTTTCATAATGTTGGAATGCATAATGCCAGACTATCATAACCACATAGCCAAGGCCTCGTGCCAAGACTACAAATAAGATTTTGCCAAGGACTTGTGCCAAGACACTAGTTTGTCTCATGAGACCTACCGATGCATCGAGGAGCTATAGCGGGCTCCACCCGTCACATATTAAGTCCAATGCATTCCCATATGAAAAGGTTTAAACATAACATAAACATTCGTATTAAAACTAGCATACGAAATGTCAATAATTTCACCATAACCTATGAATGGTATAAAAATAGCACATCCACAGTCAAACATATCACAAAACCTTCAATACAATATAGAAGTTTTGTATCATAATAAATCAACTTCAAATAAGCGTAAAATCCATCAAAGGATGTTGACATAGATGGAATCAAAACTCTTTTTAGAGAAATATCTCTTTCTATTTTTGAAATCATTTAAGAGCCATATGAAATAAAACATTTTCTTTGAAAATATTCTTATAAGCTTGTAAGGAAAGCTTTGAAGATTTTATAACGGCGGAAAATAGTCACACCCGTCGTATAAGTTAAAAAAAACATTGTTACCTTAATTCTGTCGAAAAGGTTAAAAATGACCTTGTTTTGAAAACGACGGAAAGATTCCTTTATAAACCTCTTATAAAAAGTCAAAAAAGGGTATAAATGACTTTAACCCATATTCTTGTAAATAATAAAAATGTTTTGAAATACATTTTTATGAAAACATGGATATGGATGATAAAGAGATCCCAATAGATTATTACATATAAACAACCTCAGATAATGAAGAGATTGTGAAATAACCCTTACCAATTTGGTAACTTATGAAACATACAACCCATGAAAGAGTTATCATACAATGAAAATGTAAATACACATAAATTAGAGTGTATTACATAAAGAATATAATTATGGGCAGTACATACACCACAGAAAAGGTGATGGTGGCAATATGGCGTGAATCTCACGAGAATAAGGAGTGAGATGAAAACCCCTTACCTTGTACTTTTCCTTGGTTGGGGTAGGTTAACCTCCTGTATAATGGTGAAATAATTGTTATTAAATTATACAAGAATCATATATATTAATATGATATCATATATAATCTTTTAACATTGATTTGTTAATAATATCTTTTAATTATCGTCGTTTCGGGTGTTAACTTACTCATTTTCTTTTATATGTTTTGTTACATAAGACATGTTTATAATGGATATGTTGTATATTATTCATATCCAGAATGATATAAAGTCCTTAAACATTATTTTTAAATCATCAAATGATAATTATACTTGAATGGATACGATGGAGAATGAATCTTATCGCGTTCGTGGAGACGGTAGTCCGTACGTACGCACGAGCGACAATATCATTCTTTTAAAATAATATATAAATGGATGGTATATCATATATACAGAATCATTAACATGTTATATTTATTATTTACATGAGTTACATATCATTATTATACCCATCCAAATAATAATATATATTGAATAACAATTACACCACGACGTGGAGACGGTAAGCCGTACGCACGCACGTATGGTGACATGTTATTCAAAGGGTGGATAGAATACTGAAGATGGTTGTACCATATTTATAATAACATCAAAGTATATATATGATACTGGAGTTATTATTTTAGAATGGTAATAACAAAGAAAGAAGAAGTGGAAGAAGAAAGGAACTTGAAAAGGGGTGGTGAAAACATTATCTCTTCTTCAGGTTCTTCCTTTTGATTTGATCAAAAGGGATCCTTAGGTTGGCTTTCTGATCAAACTAAGACCTCTAGGTTGTATTGAGGGATGTTGGGAGAGTATTTGGGCAGAGTTTGGCCGAACCAAAAGGCTTTGAAGGTGTGAAGAAATGAGAAGGAGGAGTTCCCTTTTATAAGAGGGGTGAGGGGCACCTTTGGAAAAGCTAGAAATATTAATTTATAATAAATTCATATTCGGTTTCTAATGGCTCCAAAATTGATTATTTAAATTTTAAGGTGGGGATAGGTCGAAAACAACTCAACCAATAGAATTTAGACATGTTTGAGTACATATATTAACCTTATCTTTAAGTATTAACTCTAAGTTAATTAGTTTCACTTTTACAATGTCTCTTTGTATTTTTATATTATATGGTTAATAAACTTACCATATACATCCAAGCGACCCCCAAGTGGTCCATTAATGATACACCTATCATGATATAAGTCTCTTGGCCGAACCTTATATTTTTAGGAATTTAATATCAATTAATAATATAATATTTGTTTTAAAAACTCTTTTATGTCAATTTTGACACTATTCAATAGTTGATTTTTGTGAAACTCATAACAGAATTATTACTTCGAACAAAGTCAATTAAATCAATCCTAATATATCATATTATCCTATAAAATTAGTTTAATTCATTAAAAGTTTCATATTATATTTATTTGGGTATTTATAATATCAATTATTTTAATTTTTCACTATTATAGTAATTAATTCATCATCATTGTGTCATAAATAAATTAAATTATTTAATTTCTAAAAATTATAAATAAAATATCATTATGTATTAAATCTTTTTATCTTTCTAATGAATATTTATAATCTAAAATCCAACATATATAACCATATGTAAAAATTGTTTTTCTAAAAGATATATGCTCGTGTCATTTTTGTATTCATTTTAACTTAATTAAAAAAAAGTGTCCCTATCACCTACAAGTGGCACCATGAGGTCCCCAAATCGACCCAAAGATGCCTATGGTCGAACATGTATCAACCAATAAGGCTAGGACACGTTTTAGAGTAATTTAGTATTATTATAATATTATTTTTTAACCCTTATTTACCGGATTTACCCTTATCCATGGTAAATAAAATATTTACCGCAGTAATTATTCAAAATGTCTAAAAATAAAAGTTACCTATTTACACAATTTGGACATCCTGATTCCAAATATGGAATCCATTTTTCTAAATTCAAAACATAGAAGTGGCAGAAATTAATTTAAAATTAATTCCCGCTGTCAAAATAAAAAGCATGTTTTTAGGAGATAATAACTATCAAAAGATTGACACTTGTTTATGTTCGGTTTAATTGTAAAATTATGTCCAATGACCAAAATTATATTAAATGGTAAAAATATATTCTAAATATACTTTAAAACCACTCAAATTCATAATTTATCACTATTAATTATTTTGTTTAAAAAAGTTGTTTTTAATTAAAATTTAGTAATTTTCACTATTCATCAAAATATGAAAGTTATCCGAAAAGTACCAAAATTTCACCTTAGGCTAAATTCGATATTCCGAATCCAAAAATGAAGTCCATTTTGAAATATAAAATATATATAATTTCAAAAAGTAGGTATTACTATTCATAACGGCTAGTTTGATTGGTTGTGGTGTGTGTTAGAACTCGGTGTTGTGTACAACACACGCTATCACATTATTCAAAGAGAAGTGTAGCGTAGAAGCTTGGGGTGTTACATTCTCCCCTCCTTCAATAAATTGCGTCCTCGCAATTTGAAATTGTTCTTCGAAAATAAAAGGTTGAAAATAGAAAATATATTTGTGGGAAAACCCCAATCGGAAATTGGGTTACTAAAATTTAGTCTTAATATGAGGAAAAGAGAAATGAAAGGGTCACCAACAAATTATGATATCGATTAGGAGAACATTGGTGGCAATTAGAGACATATAATTGGAGGAAAAATGTAAATATTTATAGGTAGTGATTGAGGTCATCAATCACAAACAAGTATAAAATTGAGGTCCTTAAACTCATCAATCTATGATGATTTGAAATACCATCGGTTCAACAAAACATAGGGTATTGGGATAACACATTTTTGACGTTTCAAAATAGCTTAGTTGGAATCCCACATCGAAAAATGAATTAATGAGGCCTTTATTTAAAATAAAGAGTGGAAAGTATGAAGATTACCGAAAATAACACATACTAGGGTTCCATGTAGGAAAATATGGATATGGAAGACAAATCTAACCATCAATTATCTGATGGAGAGTGGTAGAGAACATGGCTATGAAAAAGCCAACAATCCCAAAGCCATAAATTAGTGATGATTTAAGGGACCATCTGGGACAACATTTTTGTTCTAAGTTCCTTTTATTAATGTTGAGGAATTTATTTATGAGATTGACTAAGATCATAAGGAGATATACTTACTTTATAATTAGAGTTTTATCCATTAATAAATTTCTACCACAAACTCATCTTTCACTCTAAAAGATAATAGAACGTAATTTTTTTTTCTATTTATACTATTCGTATAGGGTTTCAAAATAAATAAATTTTTAATTCATCTACCAGATCTTTTAAAAAAACTACATTATTTAATCCAGGACATCTCGTGGGCCAGTGGTAGGTGATACACCCTTGTCGCCCTTCGGTTGCGGGTTCAAGTCTCGCGGCCTTGCCGATCGCGACGGGTTGCCGCCCGACCTCCGGGTTGTCCTTTTATAGCAATCCAAAATAATCAAAACTAGAACTATCCAAAATACTTCTGTCCAAACTCACAGTCCAACATTTATAAGGAAGGTAAACATAATGTAGATCCTTTTTACCCCGTAATAGCATATGAATACCTTCATCATGTATTCTTTTAATGCACTGAAACATCCTGAATTACCATATTCCTTATTGATTACATTCATGCTCCCTTATTCCATATAGAATGCTGGATATACTTCATCAATCCAAAAATGTTTTAAACCCCAACAATGATAGAATATACAAATCATTAATCAGTTCCAAGGTAGTCAAGAATATCCAATATAATTTATCCAAAACAATCATGTATTATTCCAAAATCACTACCTCGGTATCAGAACTATATTATGGTTTATCTTTCTCTCAACCATATATTTTTTAAAAATCTAACCTGCTATTGAGTCACTTTTCTTTGTTCCGCACAATCTCAAGTCCTTATTAAAATAGTACTGTAGTACAATCCTTATATACTCCATAATTATTATAACAAGTACATTGTTGATACAACACTCAAATGACATAATCAACATAAGAACTCTAATCATTCCTCTTCATCTGTGGTAGTATCATAACTTGATTATTATCCAATAGCATCATTTGTGGCATAGTCTAATGACTGGGACATAGATTCGCGTAGTGTCCAAACTCCTTGAAAATGAAGCATTGTACATTTGAAACCATTTTCTTACCCTTGCAATCACGTACTTTGTGCCCTTTTCCTCCACACTTATAACAAACTCCCATTCCTTTCAGGCAAGTTCCATGGTTTTTTTTCCACAGTTATCACATATGGGAAAATTCTTCTTTTCCCTCTTCCCTTTATCCATCTTTCTCTCTTCCATCCTTTTCTTCTCTTGCTTCCCTTCAAAGCCATAGGACTCAGTAAACTCTTTACTTATCTTATCAACACATGATATTATTTCTTCATAAGATGATAATACATGGGAGAATATTTCTCTTATAAATTCTGGCTTAAGACCATGAAATATATGACCCTTCTTTCTCTTTGTATCATGTGCATTGCTAGAGTTCTCATTCCTTCTACTGGGCGCCATTTCTAAAAAATGGCATAAACTAGATCAGTTTATGAATCAAAATACATAATCCCATACTTACAAAACACTTAACGTAAATTGAACTATTTATGGATATAATCCATAATCATAAGAATGTTTTCTTTGAGGAAGTATATACTCATAAACCCTTCATAATTATTTGTAAAGAAAATGAGAGTTATCCTAAGCATATCCCCCGGGAGTGTCGTAACCAAGAGTGCAGCAAGGCCCGTTGTCGTGCACCAGTTCCTGTTCGAGTCTAGCCTAAAGAGGTGTTTTCGGGTTTCACCCCTAGGTACATCTGTGCCAGAGCCGCCTCTACCTGCTCGTATCCAGACATGGATGTATTTCTCAAAAAACTCACAAAATCTCTACAATACCAAAATTCTAGGAATTTTTTCTATACTAATCCTCAAAGTTCATTTTAGGTCTACGTGCTCTAATCAGAGTTTACCTAAATCTAGCTTCCAAGGTTTGTACTAAACTTCCTCTGATACCAACTGTAACGCCCTGACCCTAGTTACCCAGAGTCGGTGCATTATTACATAACATTAGCATGATCAAAAGAAAGATCAAATCTCGAAAGACCGATTGGTTTAGTAGCCTTGGAAATACTAGATATATTCATAAGTCTTACATTACATCATAAAATGAAAAACTACTACAACAACATATTGTCTCCATAATCCACACTCATATCCCCACATAATATCTCTGCAGGTCATTCATAATTTACTTCTTCACTTCCTGGGAAAAATAAAACATAGAAAAGGGGTGAGCTCAAATTCCCAGTAAGGATAATAATATAGCGGAATATTCAAAATAAGCATAAACATTTAAGGCAATACATTACTAAAACAAAAGCCTTTTAAACTTGAACTTCAACATAGTATGGAAAAAGTAAAATGAAATAATGCCATTTACTTATTCACATGGATATTCTACTAATCAAATAATCACATGAAAAATCAATAACCACTTTCATAATGTTGGAATGCATAATGCCAGACTATCATAACCACATAGCCAAGGCCTCGTGCCAAGACTACAAATACGATTTTTCCAAGGCCTTGTGCCAAGACACTACTTTGTCTCATGAGACCTACCGATGCATCGAGGAGCTATAGCGGGCTCCACCCGTCACATATTAAGTTCAATGCATTCCCATATGAAAAGGTTTAAACATAACACAAACATTTGTATTAAAACTAGCATACAAAATGTCAATAATTTCACCATAAACTATGAATGATATAAAAATAGCACATCCACAGTCAAACATATCACAAAACCTTCAATACAATATAGAAGTTTTGTATCATAATAAATCAACTTCAAATAAGCATAAAATCCATCAAAGGATGTTGACATAGATGGAATCAAAACTCTTTTTAGAGAAATATCTCTTTCTATTTTTGAAATCATTTAAGAGCCATATAAAATAAAACATTTTCTTTGAAAATATTCTTATAATCTTGTAAGGAAAGCTTTGAAGATTTTATAACGGCGGAAAATAGCCGCACCCATCGTATAAGTTAAAAAAAACATTCTTACCTTAATTCTGTCTAAAAGGTTAAAAATGACCTTGTTTTGAAAACGACGGAAAGATTCCTTTATAAACCTCTTATAAAAAGTCAAACAAGGGTATAAATGACTTTAACCCATATTATTGTAAATAATAAAAATGTTTTGAAATACATTTTTAAGAAAACATGGATGTGGATGATAAAGAGATCCCAGTAGATTATTACATATAAACAACCTCGGATAATGAAGAGATTGTGAAATAACCCTTACCAATTTGGTAACTTATGAAACATGCAACCCATGAAAGAGTTATCATACAATTAATATATAAATACACATAAATTAGATTGTATTACACAAATAATATAATTATGGGCAGTACATACACCACACAAAAGGTGATGGTGGCAATATGGCATGAATCTCACGGGAATAAGGAGTGAGATGAAAACCCCTTACCTTGTACTTTTCCTTGGTTGGGTTAGGTTAACCTCCTGTATAATGGTGAAATAATTGTTATTAAATTATACAAGAATCATATATATTAATATGATATCATATATGATCTTTTAACATTGATTTGTTAATAATATCTTTTAATTATCGTCGTTTTGGGTGTTAACTTACTCATTTTCTTTTATATGTTTTGTTACATAAGACATGTTTATAATGGATAGGTTGTATATTATTCATATCCATAATGATATCAAGTCCTTAAAAATCATCTTTAAATCATCAAATGATAATTATACTTGAATGGATACGATGGAGAATGAATCTTATCGCGTTCGTGGAGACGGTAGTCCGTACGTACGCACGAGCGACAATATCATTATTTTAAAATAATATATAAATGGATGGTATATCATATATACAGAATAATTAACATGTTATATTTATTATTTACATGAGTTACATATCATTATTATACCCATCCAAATAATAATATATATTGAATAACAATTACACCACGACGTGGAGACGGTAAGCCGTACGTACGTACGTATGGTGACATGTTATTCAAAGGGTGGATAGAATACTGAATATGGTTGTACCATATTTATAATAACATCACAGTATATATATGATACTGGAGTTATTATTTTAGAATGGTAATAACAAAGAAAGAAGAAGTGGAAGAAGAAAGGAACTTGAAAAGGGGTGGTGAAAACATTATCTCTTCTTCAGGTTCTTCCTTTTGATTTGATCAAAAGGGCTCCTTAGGTTGGATTTCTGATCAAACTAAGGCCTCTAGGTTGTAGTGAGGGATGTTGGGAGAGTATTTGGGCAGAGTTTGGCCGAACAAAAAGGCTTTGAAGGTGTGAAGAAATGAGAAGGATGAGTACCCTTTTATAAGAGGGGTGAGGGGCACCTTTGGAAAAGCTAGAAATATTAATTTATAATAAATTCATATTCAGTTTATAATGGCTACAAAGTTGATTATTTAAATTTTAAGGTGGGGATAGGTCTAAAACAACTCAACTAATAGAATTTAGACATGTTTGAGTACTTATATTAACCTTATCTTTAAGTATTAACTCTAAGTTAATTAGTTTCACTTTTACAATGTCTCTTTGTATTTTTATATTATATGGTTAATAAACTTACCATATACATCCAAGAGACCCCCAAGTGGTCCATTAATGATACACCTATCATGATATAAGTCTCTTGTCTGAACCTTAGATTTTTAGGAATTTAATATCAATTAATAATATAATATTTGTTTTAAAAACTCTTTTATGTCAATTTTGACACTATTCAATAGTTGATTTTTGTGAAACTCATAACAGAATGATTACTTCGAACAAAGTCAATTAAATCAATCCTAATATATCATATTATCCTATAAAATTAGTTTAATTCATTAAAAGTTTCATATTATATTTATTTGGGTATTTATAATATCAATTATTTTAATTTTTCACTATTATAGTAATTAATTCATCCTCATTGTGTCATAAATAAATTAAATTATTTAATGTCTAAAAATTATAAATAAAATATAATTATGTAGGAAATCTTTTTATCTTTATAATGAATATTTATAATCTAAAATCCAACATATATAACCCTATGTAAAAATTGTTTTGCTAAAAGATATATGCTTGTATCATTTTTGTATTCATTTTAACTTAATTAAAAAAAAAGTGTCCCTATCACCTACAAGTGGCACCATGGGGTCCCTAAATCGACCCAAAGATGCCTATGGTCTAACATGTATCAACCAATAAGTCTAGGACACGTTTTAGGGTAATTTAGTATTTTTATAATATTATTTTTTAACCCTTATTTACCGGATTTACCCTTAACCATGGTAAATAAAATATTTACTGCAGTAATTATTCAAAATGTCTAAAAATAAAAGTTACCTATTTACACAATTTGGACATCCTGATTCCAAATATGGAATCCATTTTTCTAAATTCAAAACACAGAAGTGACAGAAATTAATTTAAAATTAATTCCCGCTTTCAAAACAAAAAGCGTGTTTTTAGGAGATAATAACTATCAAAAGATTGACATTTGTTTATGTTTGGTTTAATTGTAAAATTATGTCCAATGACCAAAATTATATTAAATGGTAAAAATATATTCTAAATATACTTTAAAACCACTCAAATTCATAATTTATCACTATTAATTATTTTGTTTAAAAAAGTTGTTTTTAATTAAAATTTAGTAATTTTCACTATTCATCAAAATATGAAAGTTATCCGAAAAGTACCAAAATTTCACCTTAGGCTAAATTCGATATTCCGAATCCAAAAATGAAGTCCATTTTGAAATATAAAATATATATAATTTCAAAAAGTAGGTATTACTATTCATAACGGCTAGTTTGATTGGTTGTGGTATGTGTTAGAACTCGGTGTTGCGTACAACACACGCTATCACATTATTCAAAGAGAAGCGTACCGTAGAAGCTTGGGGTGTTACAGTTCATGGAAAAGTGGTATCAATGGCAGGTTAAGCATCTTGCCTTGATGACAGTATGCATTTGAGTATTCTTTTAGGGACTTAGGAGGTAGTTAAGATTGAGTGCCTGGCCAGTTCTCACCACAATGAACCTTAAGTCACCAGGGTTGGTTAGGGAAATATGACTTGTGGATTAGTTCTAGTATTTTCCATGTTTTTATTTGGATATAGTAGAACCCAAATCTTGTTTATCCCTTCTATTAAGAATAGTTTTCCTTGTTACTCAGTTTGAGTGTTAATCTAATGTCTTTTTTTTATTTGCTGATGATGTGTAGCATCATGCCTCTAAGAAGACATGGGAATCAAATCCATAAAGAGGATACTGCTGAATCTCAACAAGCGAGTCCTATTGTGGATCCAAATCTAGTTGAGGTGATTGTTCACACTGTCCAAGCTCTGGGACAGGCACCACCTCCAGTTCCCGTTCAGGCTCCAACTATGGTTCCTCATAGGGATATTCTATGAAATCGTTATCAAGAGTTACTATGCCAGAAGCCACTAGTTTTCAAAGCCTCCATTGTCCCTCAACATGCCGATGAATGGTTGAGTAAGATTGAACATCTGTTTGGGTTCTTGGAGACACCTAATGAGATCAAGGTTAAATGTGCCACCTTCGTGCTAGAGGGAGCAAGCATGATATGGTGGGACATGATAGTGATGGCTGGGAAACATGAGGGTTTAGAGTGGAAAGACTTCAAGGTTCATTTCACTAACTAGTTCTATCCAGAATCAATGGTGTTGGCTAAGGCTGTGAAGTTTTTCAAGCTTGAGTAGACCAACAAAATCCTGACTGAGTACTCAAATCACATTGCTGAGTTCGTGCAGTTTTCTCATGAGATTGTATCTAATGAGAAGATGAAGGCTCGACAATTCAAGTTGGGACTTCGATCAAATATCCATTCTCAAGTTTTCTTACTGAAGCTGCCCACTTATGCTGATGTGCTAGATAGAGCGATGATAGTTGAGATGGAACTGACTGGAAAGTTAGGGTTGAAGGAAGTATCTTTTCCTCCTAGTGGCAGCATTGGTTCCTTTAATGGAAAACGGAAGTGTGACGTTTATCATGGTAGTTCTCGATGGAATAGTCATTCCAGACCTCCTGTAGTACCAGGAGGGACTTCATTGACTTGCTATCAATGTGGAAAGCGAAGACATTCTAAGAGGGTTTTCTCTTAGCCACCCAAGAACTATAGCTCCTACGAACGTTTAGGGTACTCACAAAGATTCTACCATCACTTTTCTAATCCATGTAGTGGAACATGATCATCAGCATCTCCAAAAACTGTTGGGCAATCAAATGATTCACGTACAAATGGGTTCCAACCACATGCATTTAGAATAAAGCTTCTTCACCTAGTGGAAGAGTCTCCAGAGGTAGCAGACGCATATCCTTCAACTATGAGAGGTACCATTATTATAGCTTCATCTTTAGTGATCGCTCTATTTGATACTGGTGCATCTCACTAATTTATTTCAACTCATATTGTTAATATACTTAATCTACCTATAGAGATTTTATCTTGTGCAATTGATATTACTACACCCCTTGGTATAAAGAGACAACAAGGTCTCCGTAGTCCTGCTTGTGTCTTCTATCTATCACATGTCGAGCTTGCTTGGAGTTTTTTGGTTCTCGACATGAAATCTCTTGACGTCATATTCGGGATGGATTGACTCATTTCTAATAAATCCCAGATCGATTGTTATCTTCAACGGGTCTACCTTACTACACCCAGTGGTGTGCCTCTTGTCTTTCAAGGAGAATGAGACCTAAGGTCGAGCAGAGCTGGGCCCACTTATCTGGAGTTGGGGAAAGTTATATCAATGTTTTATTTTGATCTAGAGAGGGATTCAATGTGTTGTGATCTTCCTTCATTCGTCACTAATTTTTCCAATGTGTTTCCTTCTGACTTCTCTGGTTTTCCACTAGTAAGGGAGGTTGATTTTTCTATTGACTTAATGTATGGCACTCAACCGGTTTCTATTTCCTCTTATCGAATGGATCCAGCTGAACTAAAAGAACTGAAGTCTTATTTAGACGATCTTATTGAGAAAGGATTTATACTCCCGAGTGTGTCACCTTGGGTAGGTCCGGTTCTCTTCGTCAAGAAGGCTAATGGTTCTCTTTTCTTATGTGTTGATTATCAAAAGCTCAATCAAGTTACGATAAAGAAAAAATATCCGTTACCACGAATTGATGATTTGTTTGATCAGTTGAAAGGGGCGAAGTGGTTTTCAAATATTGATCTTCGATCTGGTTACCATCAGTTGAAGATAAAAGAATCTGACATTCAGAAGACCGCTTTTTGGAGTAGGTATGGCCATTATGAGTACCTTGTTATGCCATTCGTCTTAACAAATGCTCCTGCAGTTTTTATGGCTTTGATGAACAAGGTTTTCCATGAGTATCTGGATACCTTTGTGGTAGTCTTTGTGGAAGACATTCTTGTCTACTCCAAGTCCGAGAAGGATCATGTACGTCATCTGAGAACAGTTCTGAGTCTACTAAGGAATCACTGACTTTATTCCAAGCTTCCGAAGTGAGATTTATGGATTCGAGAAGTGAAATTCTTGGGTCATGTGGTGTTAGAACAATGAATATCAGTTTATCCTGAGAAGGTGAAGGATGTTATGACTTGGGAACAACCACAAAGTTGTTCTATGATATGCAGTGATAGTTTTGGTGGCCAAGTATGAGATGAGGCATTGCTGAGTTTGTATCCCATTGCTATACATGCCAGCAGGTGAAAGCCGAGCACCAGAAACCTTCGGGACTGCTTCAACCACTTTCAGTCACTATATGGAAGTGGGATGGAATCTCTATGGACTTTTTGGTTGGGTTACCTCGAACCCAGAGGAAGAAGAATGCGATATGGGTTGTGATCGACAGTCTGACCAAATCGGCTCACTTTATACCCATTTAAGATACAACCAAAGTTGAGGAGTTTAGAAATATCTATGTGAAATAATTTGTTCGTTTTCATGGAGTTCCATCTACTATAGTCTCTGATAGGGATCCTCAGTTTACTTCTCGCATTTGGAGAGGCCTTTAGGAGGCACTTGGATCTCAGGTCCATTTGAGCACGGCCTGCCATCTGCATTCAGATGTCCAGATAGAGAGAAATATACAGATCCTTGAGGATATGCCCCGTGCATGTGTTCTCGACTTTGGTGGGGCTTGGGATGATCATTTGAGGCTGGTTGAGTTTTCTTATAATAATAGTTATCAGTCCGCGGTCAAAATGGCTCCTTATGAGGCATTGTATAACCGTCCTTGTAAATCTCCTTTGTGTTGGTCAGAGATTGGTGAAAGTTCCCTGGTTGGACCGAGTTTGGTCCAAGAGACGACAACTAAGATTCAATTTATTCATCATATAATGTTGACAACACAGAGCCAGTACAAGTCTTATGATGATCGTCGCTGTAGACCTTTGGAGTTCTTAGTTGGTGACCAGGTGTTCTTGAAGGTTTCACCCCGGTTAGGTCATCGATGTCTTGAGAGGCAAGGGAATCTTGCTTCTTGTTTTTTGGGACCTTTCAACTTGTTGATCAGGTAGGGAAAGTTGCTTACCGTCTAGCTTTACCCCCACAACTGACGTCGATACATATCATGTTCCATGTATCGCAGCTGTGAAAGTATCTCTATGATCCATCACACATTTTGAGCTGGAGTGATCTTGAGATTGAACCAGATTTATCTGTGACTGAATGACCAGTCAGAGTTGTTGATTCTGAGACCAAGGTACTTCGTGGGAGGACAATACCTCTGGTCCGTGTACTATGACAACATGGTTCTGATTCTCATGAGATGTGGGAAATGAAGGCATTGATGAGAGAGAAATGACCTCATCTTTTTGACGCGGAGGATTCTTCGTAGGTTTTCTGGGGACAGAAAGTTCCTATGGTGGGGATATTGTAACATCTCGTTTTTGGGAAAAAATGGATTACCATTAAAAAGTTGTGTTTTTGTTAAACACATCGCGGAATGGTAAAACGCTCAATTAATACTCCGGAATATTCAATTAAATATTTTATGAGTTAAACACTGAGTAAGTATGAGTTTCTGAGGTCTGAAAATACTCAGAGAAGACATAATAAAATAATTAAATAGAATATTTTAAGTACACACTTTTTTATTCAAAATATTTAAATTACTCCAAAACGGTGCGTCGTTTGAGAAATCTGAGACCACTGTTATGTCTGAAATATGGTGTTTACCCTAGGAGGGGTATAACATTCGAAGACGTCAGACATTTGGATGTCTCGCTCGTGAGATAAAGCTATTAAATAATATTCAATATAATATTTATTAAAAATAATTAAATATCTTCCAAAAAATGCGTCGTATGGAAAATATGAGACCACTGATGGGTCTGGAATGATGTGTTTACCCTATACGGGGTATAACATTTGTAAGCATTGGGCGTTTGGACACCTCTCTTGCAAAAATAACACTTTTTATATTAATTAATTAATTATTCTGACTTTTCATTAATAAATCATTAATATCTCTCAAACCTCTCATCGTTTGAGAAATCCGAGACCACATTTGGGTCCGGAACGGGGTGTTTACCCTAGACGGGGTATTACTTTCATTTGCAACGGATCTTTGGTGTCATTTAATTTTTACATTAAATAATTAATTATATTAAATTCATTTAATTATTAAATTAGTTCCAAATGTTCATGTTCTGTGGATTTGTGTCGCACCACCATTTCTCACCCACGGGACCTTCCAAAAACTCCATTTATTGCCCGTTTTTACCGTTTAAAAATTGTAAACACCAAAAATGGACGAATCAAAGACTCCTCATTCAGTTTTAGGTTAAATCATGTATTTAATTATCCATTTCAAAATGGTGGAAGGTTTCATGGCTATGGGGTTTTGAAATACCCCAACTCATTCGGTTCTTTAGTGTCTTGTTCTAGACGAGTCTTGTAGGCTGCGGATCTTCCCTGCACACCTTAATGGAGTTCTAAAGATCAAAATCAGATTGGTGCTTCCTCCATCAGCTGGTATGTGTGTCTCCCCTCGCCTGCTCATTCTTCTTATGTTTGTTTTCTTATTATTCTTTATTTATTTTTCACTCTTTTCTTATATGCGTTATATAATAATAAAAAAATAACAGGGACTTGAATAAAGGGGAAAAATATATAATAATAATAATAATATAAAATTTATCAAATGATAAATTTTATATTAATTATCTAATGATATATATATATACATATACCTATATATATTGATAAAATCATTATGAGTACTTTTATTTAAAGTAACAATATCTAAACGCAATTGAAATGATAATTGTAAATGACCATCAAACGATAATTACATCAAATTATCATTGGATAAATTGAAAAAAAATGATAATTTATAGAGTAATTATTAGAATATAATTACTCAATTAATTAAATGAATAATTATAAAGTAATAATGTAAAATTTTATTAGGATAATTTGTAAGTTTTTATTACAAGATATAATTATTCTTGAAGGTGAATAATAAAAGCACACACTTTTACCTAAATGATAAATTAGAATTTATCCAGGAGAGAGAATGTATTATCACATGCAAAATTTTATTTCGAAATAAAATAACTCACATTGGTTCTAGGACCCCTTGATGAATGTCGACCATTGGTGTGTCGATGCTTATGATATTAAGGTCGTGATGAGGTGTATTGAACCACACAAGGTGGTTTATCCTTGCTGCAGACATTGGCAACCTTGAGGTAGGCGGTTTGGTCTTGATTTTCCCAAAAAAAGATTAACCTTGAATTGTTTAATTTATTTCAATTGATGATCTAAATTGTTGAATTTAAATTGGAGTTTTTATGGAAATGTTTTCAATTAAATTGTTGAATTTAATTGTGTGAATGAATCATGAAATGATGGAGTTGGTTTTGAATGGATTTAAAACTTGTGAACATGACTTAAAATATTTTGATAAAAACCCATTGGTTTTATCTTGAAAAAGAGGCATGTTTTTAATTAAAACCCGTTTTGGTTTTAAATGGAAAATTGACATGGAAATGAAAGAATGAGATTCAGTTGTATTTTTAAGCAGTCTTAAAATAAATTTCCCATCATTGATTATGTAAGAGCAGATGCAAGCCTTAGGTAGTTAGTGAGTTATGTGGAAGCACTCTACACTATTACAACGTTCTAAAACATACATGCAGCGGGTCACACCCCCGACGGGTTGGTGTGAGTCGAATTTTGCTAGTGTCATCGGGATGTGTGTATACGCATTTTGCTGAGTTCAGTTAGAGTGTGCAGAGTCCTATATCTGAGAATATTATCGTACCTATTTGACAAATAACCATTTCGTTTGTTTTTTATTTATATTTGAAATATAAATGTATGCCAATGTTTTAAACTGCTTTACATGCCTTCTGAATTTACATAAACTGTTTTATGTAACTGTTTTTATTTAAGCCATTTTTGTAGAAATATTCCATCATTTATAAGAATCATTGCTTAAAATATTTATTTCCACCATTTGAAATGTATATCATGATTTGTTTAATTATGCTTTAAAATGTCAAAACTGCTAATCTTTTAAAATTGAAATCACTTTCTTGGTTAATCTATTATTGACATCTGTTATGGATTCCTTGGTGAGACCCTACTAGGATTTTTAGCTCACAAACTACTTTTTCCTTAGAGTGTTTGTTGACTTCTTCTAGGTTTGAGCAAGGGGAAATGATCACTTGGAGGTGGATCTAGCTGTTGACCCTCGGTCTTGGTGAGTTGTGTCCTCCGGGACTTGGGTTGCGTTTCCCTGTTTTTGTACTTGGGTTGTAATGCTTTGGGATTTTTATGCCTTGTTGTATTCTGGTACTTCACTCCTAGTGGAGATTCTTTTGTTATGCATACTGACTTGTTTTATTTTGCTTCCACATTCTTGTGGAAAAATCATTCTCACTTGTATGTTGTATGATGCCAGGTTCTAGTCGCCGATCCTTGGGAATTAGGAACGCCCTTTGGGCTATGTCAGGGCCAGATCAATTATCAGGTTATGAGGGTACTCAGGCTGGTTTGTGACACCGACTCTAATGATCTTCAAGGTGTGATCATTCCCAATGTACACAAGTCCTTTTGGGATGGTTTCATATTGATCAAACCATTCCCATTGAGACGTCATGTTCCATGTTGCTCTTGAGTCAATTATCCATGCATCGTTGAGACTGTGCCTTCTTCAAACAGTCTCCACCACTTCATTGACTAGTATATCTGTTTTTCCAGAAGTACTCACCATATTTTCATGCATGCCATAATTCTGTCTCCCACTGGAACCACACTCCATAGACACATCTATCGGTCTTTCACCAATTGTCAGTAAACAATTATCATTCCGCAACACTGCTTGCATCTTCATTTTTGCACAATGAAATATTATTTCTGTGAATTTGTTGATCTCGAATTTTGCCGCCCTCTGGACACGCCATCGGTTTAGAACCTCTTCCGTTTCACAACGGTGTATTTAATAAAATCAATAATTTTTTTTGATGTGAAAGATCAACCACATTCAAAATCATAGATTGTACTAAAATTTACGAGAATTATTAATACTTGAAAATATGAACAACGTCGGGCTAGAAAAAACTTTCTTAAATGGATTTCTTGAAGATGAAATCTATATTGAGCAACCACTGAGATTTCTGATTGGAAATGATAAATCAAAGATTTGTAGACTAAAAAAAGGCTCTTTATGGTCTAAATCAGGCACCACGTGTATGATATTCTCTACTGGATGCTTATTTGAAGAAGCTTAAATTCAAAAGAGGAGGTGTCAGTCATAATCTATATGTGAAGAATTCACTGGAGGATCAATTTATGGTGCTTGTATACGTGAATGATATTATATTTGGCAGAAATAGGTCGGGATCAGTGGAATAATTCACTAATCATATGAAATCGGAATTTGAAATGTCTATGATTGGTGAACTCACATACTTCTTAGGAATGAAAGTGATTCATAAAAATGATTACACTTTCATTTCTCAGAAAAAATATGCAAGAGAGGTGTTGAAGAAATTCAACATGTATGATTCCAAACCAATTTTGACTCCGATTGTAGTTGGAACAAAACTTTGAAAGCATAAGGATGTGACATCTGTTGATCCCACACTATACATAAGAATCATTGGAAGATTATTATACTTAACTGAAACATGACCCGATATCGTCTTTGCAACATGCTTAGCGGCCTGATTTCAATGTTATCCAAAGGAGAAACATTTGACAGCAGTTAAAATAATCATGAGGTACATTCATGGTACTCTCAATTTTGACTTATACTTTGCAGTAAGAAGAGACCATGAATTAATAGCATTTTCTGATGCTAACTGGGCTGGAGATGTGGTGGATTGAAAGTCCCCAAGTGGTGGAGCATTATTTACAATAAAAAAATGTGTGAGATGGTTGAGCAAGAAACATGAAACCACTTCTCTTAGTACGACTGAAACAAAGTATATCTCTTCTACAAAGGCTTGCACCCTGCTATTGTGGATGAAGCAACAACTGACTGATATTGATGATGAGCTGAAATAACCAATGGCGATTCACTATGACAACAAGAGAATGATCAATATTACAAAGAATCTGGTTCATCACTCTTGTACAAAACTTATTGAGATCAGATATCACTTCATCAAAGAGAAAATTGAACAATGTGTGATTAAAATGGAGCATGTTGGCACTGATGACCAAGTGGATGAAATTCTGACTAAGTCATTATCTGCACATGTGTTTGAGAAATATCGGTTTAACCTCGGTGTCCAGCCACCTCCTGGTGCATAAGGAGGTTATGATTAATCCCCTCTCCCCATTTGTGTTAATTGTTTCAATCTTTTTGTGGAAGTGATGCAGGTTTATGGGGGAGATAAAATCCAGTGAGTGTGTTTTGATCTCTATGAGTACACATAAAGGTTCTTTAGGTTTATTGCCGAAGGGGGATAAATGAGAAATTCAATGATTATAAATCCAAGAGAACAATGAAGAAATTATTTGTTATAAAGGTTTTTTGGGTTTTCTGGTTGTAGTTTTTTTGACAAATCATGCAATGATTATGTGACACGATGAGAATTATGTGTTATGAGGAAACACTTCATGACATGCAATGCTTCTGTGACACGATGTGACATGATCAGAGTTTAGCTTGGACATATTTGATCTTTCCAAAACACGAGAACCAAATTCATGCTTACCCTCTTGTTTTTTATACCGAGTATTTCTCACATAGAGTGTTGGATGATTTGACTCCCGCGTATTAGGTTTTGATAAGTGATTAATGCTTCTATTGAATTTATTTACAAATTTCCAACAAAACCAAAAGGGGATATTGTTGAAACCAAGGCCTTCACAGCTTGAAATGGAGTCTTGTTTGTGTTTTTTGTCAATCCATACTAGGACTATTAGATAATTTTCAAGGAAAGTGATCATAAAGTTCAAGTTGACTATATTGTTGAAGGTGGCGTCATTTACCAACATTTTCCAAATTTTTGGTCTCAAAATCCCGAGGATGAGGAAATCATCATGAAAAGTATTTTTCTAGAATTGAATATTCATAAATATGGAAAAGACATGAGTTTCGTAAAGACTGGGTTCCACAAAGGCTGATATTTGAAAAAATGTGGAGCATCGTGAACTGGCATCATGAATGATGTGATGAGTTGACGATAATCCCCATGACTAAGAGAAATGGGAGCATCACACAATGTGCGATGCGTTGACGGTGATCTCTGTGACTATGAGAAATTTTACAGGAGATTCATGAAGGGAAGAGCTTCATGAACATGATTTTGGAAGTCCATAAAATATACACTGAAGGAAGCATCGCGAAAGGGAGAGCCTATAAATATGAGGCTACCCCACTTCATTTCAGATGAAAAACATTGGAGAAAAATATGAAGTGCTCTTAATTCTTGAAGTCCAAGAGATTCAAGAATATGGTATCATTGTGAGCCTGAGCATTGTGAAAGGAATTTCTTAGTCTTAACCAATGCTTAGGTATATGAGAAAAATGTGTTTCGCGATGGCTAGATATTCCATGATCTCATAACGTTCCATGAAGGTAGTTTGCTTCGTGAAGTAGCTTTGTGAACAACAGTTCTTTATATCATTTGTTTCAAGTGAACAATGCTTTCAAGTGCATCAACTCAGCTCTTCGATGCAAGTAGAGTCTCATGCTAGTCAGAGACAAAGACTGAAATGCCCATCTACTGAGGTGACCTTTAATTTGATAAACTGAGTAAGGATTCCCCCAAAGTAGTGGGAAAGGGGGAGTCAATGGAATTGTTCTAAGGGAGGCAATGTGATATTTCTAAAATCCTATAAAAGCAGTGTGCATGACATAAAGTGACTCAGTCTGAATTTATGTATTCCATAACTAGTGAACATTAGTGGATTTAGGTACGACCAACACACTATCGGTGTATGATTATTAGGCCATCCCTTAGTGGTGAACCAAGTAAATATGTTGTGTTGTCTCTCTGTATGTGATTGTTTTTATTCCTACACATTACCATCTTACAGGTTTAATAGGTTCCTACCAACACGGGAACAAGATCCGTCACTTTAGAAGAAAAAGTTGACACCCTGATTCACCCCTCCCCTCTCAGGATGTTCCAGGGTCCTACATAAATCTCCACCATCAGTAAAAAAACACCGTAGATAGACATATGTCATGTGAATCCTACCTACCTAGAATGATTCATGAACACTGACCTCTTTCCCATGGGCCTAGAGAAAAAAACCAAAATTAACCATCAATCCACAAACCCAAGTGCATCACACCAGATGAAATCACATAACCGTGAAAATAAAATCCAGGTATAACAATCCCATGCCCTAGAAACTTAGACATCCTACCGATAAAGGTGTTTGCGACACGCTAGTTTGATATCCATCACATGTTTCGACACATTCCTAGAACACCTGTCTGCCAACTCCCTAAATTATAAAACCAAACATCTATGATACCATTTTTTTCACTGACTAACTAGGTTTGACCTGACATGTCACCTGATCCGGTCCACCACAAGGCCTCAATCACGCCTCCTCGTACATCAAAGCTACTGAATTACAGCAAGAGCCTAACATATATAGTGGGGGGACTATACCCTCTGGTCAGAGTGAAATAACAATAAAAAATAACCAAACTCTTACACAATGATAGAAACTAGAGCACACATAATAAATAAACAAAAACATGCTATAATAAATGGAATGTGAGATACAATTAGAAAAACTCAAAGCATGCAAAATATACTACATATGGTCGCCCATTAGGCCGACCCAATATACAAAATAAACTGAAAATAAATACATTAGATTCTACTTCCAACACCGAGACAAACCATATACTTGATCTCCACAATGCTCACACTGCACCGACTTGATCTTTAGATTCCACACGAGTGGCTCTGCTCGATCAAGAAATGTTAGGCCTCGACCCCATTCATCGTGCAACCCATGCTCCAACCTGAAAGTAGACATTAGGTTTGCATGCACACTGAGATTAACATACAAGGAGTGAGAAATAAAACTCAGTAGGCCACCCCCAATAGAGAACCAATAATCTACTATCATAATAAGTGCATACACACGTGATATGTCCATCCTAGAAAATAGTAATAACAACTAACATAAAAGAATAACCGCATGAATGCAAAGAGGGTAAGACAAAAATAAAGAAAACAACCAACCACATCTTCTCATCTAACACCCATTGTAAATTTACCCCACTCTGGCCCATGCTAGGGATTTATAACATGTGAATCACCCAGCCACACAACAACTGATGCATCCACAAAATCTACATAGGAGCTCCAAGACGTCCAAACAAAAAGGCATGGATGATGGACCCCAAGGTGTAACCCTAGACATCCACATGATAAAGAAAATCTACTGAGCTTTAGGACTTCAATATCATGATCTGAACCGGCGACATGAACATCTAGATCGACACAACTAGAGAACCTGTCTGTCATGAATGTCCTGCAGAACAAATTAGGAACCACCTATAAACCCGAAAAATACGTGGGAACTATACATAATCCTTAGAGAACAAAACATCTAAGGCATCTAGAGCACAAAAAAATCTATGACGAACAAAATCCACTTCGTGAGTTCCTTGACTCCTCATGATCCTGAAGCCACTCTAGTCAGGGTGAATACTCAACTAGAGGGGGGTTGCACTCATCCAGATCACCCATTAGCTCTCTACGGCTATCTAACCACATTCAACCAACAAAGGAGAGAACCAGATCAAAACTCAGGGCCAACACCCAATCCAAGATATCCCATGGGTCTCCTCCCCAAACAAAATTCTTGAGAATAAATAGAGAGAAACATCATGGCCAAAGGCCAACCGAACATTGGATGATCCAACTCTCGAACCCACCATACAAGCAGCTAAATTGGTAGTGCTGATCCACTCTCAACCAACAAATTACAGGTCCTTTCTCGGTTATATGGATCTCAGCATCAAACAAAATAGCCACCACAGGCTCTCAATGTCCTACCTCAAGGACAACCAAAACACGGGGCTCCCACGAACCCCAATGTCCCAACATAAATTAACATTCAACTAGGGACTCCCTTGCTGCACCCAAGCTCTCAGGATACACCTATCCAAAGATCAAAAAATGTCCCTAAGGACATAATAAGATTTAGACACCCTACCAGGGGTTCCTCTAGCTCATCCAAATCATGAGACATGCCAAGTCCAGAAAATCCCAAAAAACCCTCAGTGGCCTCCAACTGATCCAAGGGGCATCCAAAAACACAAGCACACCTACAAGGGTGTTCTCAATGGTCCTCATGACCACCTTGAAAGCAGGACCCTACAAGGGATCCTAGACACAAGACAAACGTCGGGGAAAAGCCCTCTATAAGAAAACCTCACCCGACCTTCCCAGCAACAACCCATCCATGGGCACCAACTCGCCCACAAGGGATTCCAAAGCATGCCATGCAACTTGGGCATCCTTAGCCACATACTACGACATCTAGTGATTACTTGATCTGAAACCATCTTACAAGGTAATCCTTAAGAGTCCCTCATACTCATCTCAAAAACACAATGATATCCGACCATAACCGCCTTTCCACTACGTTAACCTAGCCTTAATTTTCCAATAGTTCTGGTCCTCAAACCCATGATCTAAACATCAAATTCTCCAAACTTGAGCAACTGGTCCCGTCAACCAGAGACAAACCAAGATCTCCTCATAGATACAACTTGATCCCACTTTTCCCGGATTTGTATGAAAGAACCTCAAACAAAATAAGCCTGATATCCACAAGTCAGTACAACTAGCTAACTCAAAACCCTCACTTAGGCATCACAAATCCCAACCCAACTCATAGGAGGATTCTGAAATGAAACCTCAAAGAAATCCTCTCGCCAAACTCTCTCAGTCTAACACACCATCCATATGGCCTATAAAAACTGAAAGGATTCCACCATTGCGATATAAATGAAAAACTTTCAGAATGAAATCCTCTTATGTCCAATTCTGACTCCAGGGTGGAAAACAAGAAAAACGAGCAAAGAAAGGAAAAAGTACACAATATACATTGGGTACACGATGTGTACCTCCAAAGATCCTCCTTGGCTATTTTCTACTGGCCAATCGACGTGTACTTCTCCAAAGTACATGACGTGTACACCATGTACACAATGTGTACTCCCACATGGGGTGCCCAGCTATGTACCTGTCCATGTACCCCCCAAGGGGTCTGTAAAAGTACAACACATGGACACTGGTTGTGTACCTCACATGAGCTCTGGCCATGTGTGTAATGGATTGGACCTCTCTGGTCCACTACTTTGTGAAAATGAGGTGTTAGAGGTGTTCCGGGAGGTCAAGCTAACTTATCCCCAATGATTTTCCAAAATATTCCTTTTCAATGAACCGTTTCAATGGTAGACAGTTGTGAACTGTAAAATCACATTACGTCTTCAGGAACTTTTGATGTTTCTAACTACCCTTGTTTTAGAGTAGTGACTTGGGGGGTGCGTTTTGGTGAATCTTTAAGGAAAACTAAAGGGCAGTAGCTTTCGCACGGGCTGCGCAGGGTTTGTCTAAATCGTGCGGCCATACTGTGCGTAGTTAATATTGGAGGTAGTGGCTAATGCACGGTTAGCACACGATTTTTCTAACCGTGAGGCCTAACCATGTGAGGAGTGTTTGACGAAGGCAGTAGAGACCGCATGGTTAGCGCACAGTTTGTCTAACTGTGCGAGAAAACCGTGCAGGCACTTAAACTAGATCCTAAAATTGTGGATATCAACCATTTTGCCTATAATTTTCTCATTTAAGCTTCTAAGAAGCCATAACTTAGGATTACCCTACCTTGAAGGTAGGATAACCTCTCCCAATCATTTTGGAGGCGATCCGAAGGCTTCTCTTGGCGAATCGAAGCCGGTTTCTTGAGGTATGTGATTGTTCTTCTTCGTTCTTCTTCATTTATGATCAGTTTCTTAGATCCACTTGGATCTACTTCTCCTCTTCTCTCAGTTTCTTAGACCTACATCCGTTATGGGTAGATCTAAGTGCGTCAATGCCAAATATGATGAGAGTTGGTCTTGGTTGTGTTAGGAGAAGAGATCTAAGGAGGATTCTTGGAGAATCAACCTGGATTTCTTGTGCGTTCTTCGTTTGTTGGGGTTTTCATCAAAAACCTTTGAGGTAGGGGATTCGATGCTTCTCTTTCTTTTACATGAAACTGTATTTTTAGCATGTTTAATCCCACTGGATGAAAATGGAATTGACATCATAAATATTTTGAACCGGATAAAAAATTTGTTATCGATCGTATGATATTGCCTCTTGTTTTGCTAGATAGTGTGATATCTATGCTTTCTTTGCTTAGCTATTTGTTCTTGATGGAAATCAGTAAAGAACATAAACCAGGATTAATTGATAATTGTTTGGATAAAGATAAAAAGGAATGAAAATGAATCTGGTTGTTGTTGTAATTTGATGTTAATCAAATTGGCGCAGTAAGCATGTTTAATCATTTGTGATACCTTACTGGTTAGGTTTCCTGATGTTGGAACCAACGGATTATAAATCTGTTAATTCAAGATGGATTAAAGAATTTTATTGTTTGATAATTCCTTGAAGGGTTCTGAGTTACCCTCTTTTTTGTTAAAGGACCATAGCCCAATTGATGTGATGGTTGTTTTTCCCGCTGCTTGTGTTGAGACGTTACCCTGGTGGTGTAACACCACGTTACGTTTTCAGGTACTTTTGATTTTTTTTAAGTACCTATGTTTTGGAGTAGTGACTTGGGAGAGTCGGGAGAACTTTAAATGTTATTTTGGGGCAAAGGGGAAGTCGCATGGGCGGCGCACGGGTTGTCTAAACCGTGCGGCCAAATCGTGCACAGTTGGTCTTGGAGGCAGTAGCTTCCGCACGGGCAGCGCACAGTTTGTCTAACCGTGAGGCCAAACCGTGCGTGAAGGGTGGACGAGGCAGTAGCTAACGCACGGCTAGCGCATGATTTTTCAAACTGTGCGAACTAACCATGCAACCACTTAAATGAGATCCTTAAATTGTGGATCTCACTCAGTTTTACCTCTAAGTGCCTTGTTTTTCCTCCTAAGCGACCCTAACTCAGGATTTGTCTTCTCCTAAGGTCAGAGAAGGTTCTCCCATCATTTCAGAGGTGATCCAAAGGCTCCTCTTGGTGAATCGAAGCCAGAATCTTGAGGTATGTGATCGTTTTTCATCGTTCTTGATCAGTTTCTTAGATCTACATAGATTTACTTCTCCTCTTCGATCGGTTTCTTAGATTTACGCCCGTTATGGGTAGATATAAGTTTTTGGTACCAAATTTGATGATATTTGTTCTTGATCTTGCTAGGATAATAGATCTAAGGTGTGTTCTTGAAAAAGAAACCTGGTTTTCTTGAGCTTTCTTGACCATTGTGGTTTTGGTCAAAACATTCGAGGTAGGTGGTTCCGTTCTAACTTTCCAAATTTATTATCATTGTATTTTATTGATTTATTTCAATTATTGATTTAAATTCAATTTCTTAAGTTTTCTTTCAATTACATTGATAAAAACTCGATTCCAGTGAATTGAGATATTTGAAATGGTTTTGGCATGGAAATTTGGAAAACCCCAATTCCATTGAATTGGGTGTGTTTATAGAAACTGGCTGATTTAAATTGTTGAATTTAAATTATGGATTTTATGGAAATGATTTCAATTAAATTGTTGAATTTAATTTTGGGAATAAATTGTGTAATGATGGCATTGGTTTTGAATGGATTTCGAACTGGTGAAAATGGCTCAAAATGATTTGATAGAAACCCATTGGTTTTATCTTGTGAAAAGGCACGTTTCAAATAAAACCTGTTTTAGTTTCAAATGGAATGAAATTGGCACATTTGAAATGGAAGAATGGGATTGATCATATTTTAAGAATTTTTAAAATAGTTCTCCCATCATGTAAGAGCGCATTGTCACGGGATGAGCGTCTCAGCACAGTAGTTCGCCCGTGCGGCACCCTAGCCCCCTCCAAGGTGGGCAGGGTTCTGCCATCCAGCTCTTCATATGTGAGGTTCACTGGTTTCGTCCTGCCATGGACTCATCAGAAGAGTGACCCCAACTCCCAACCAGTGGTGTCAAGGTTGACACGCACCATCCTTCTCTTTGTCGGGGCGAGTCCCATCTCTTAGATAGGGACTAACCAGATGAACCAAAGCTTTGATGTTCTTGCTGGTGTGGGACGGGACCCCCATGATTGGGTCGTGACATTCTCCCACCACCATTCCATGCACGCCCTCGTGCATGCAGGATCGTGGCATTCTGTGTGTCCGTGACTGCTTCCAACTAACCGACTACCAAGCATGGCCTCAGGGGACGCTTCTTCCTTGTCGTTGGCATCAATGGACCACCCACTCTCTGGGTCACAAAACACCGTGGTCCACCCTCTCTCTCAGGGTCGAAAACCACCTCCACAAGACCCACCCTTCATAGTGGCGTCTCTGCCTCAGACATCTCACAAGCGCGACCTTCTGGGTCGTGTCACCTCCACATGACACCCCAAGACTCCGCTCCCACCACCAAGGTCTATCCGGAAGCATTTCCGAACACCACGAGGCACATTCCCTCTGATACCACTTGTCACGGGATGAGCGTCTCAGCACAGCAGTTCGCCCGTGCGGCACCCCAGCCCCCTCCAAGGTGGGCGGGGTTCAGCCGCCCAGCTCTTCATATGTGAGGTTCACTGGTTTCGTCCTGCCATGGACTCATCAGGAGAGTGGACCCAACTCCCAACCAGTGGTTTCAAGGTTGACATGCACCATCCTCTTATTTGTCGGGGCGACTCCCATCTCTTATATAGGGACTAACCAGATGAACCGCAACTTTTATGTTCTTGCTGGTGAGGGATAGGACCCCCATGATTGGGTCATGACATTCTCCCAACACCATTCCATGCACGCCCTCGTGCATGCAGGATCATGGACTTCTGTGTGTCCATGACTACTTCCAACTAACCAACTACCAAGCATGGTCTCAGGGGATGATTCTTCCTTGTCGTTGGAATCAATGGCTCACCCACTCTCTGGGTCGCAAACCACCATGGTCCACCCTCTCTCTCAGGGTTGAAAACCACCTCCACGAGACCCACCCTTCATAGTGGTGTCTCTGCCTCGTACATCTTGCAAGCACGACCTTCTGTGTCATTTCACCTCCACATGACACCCCGGGACTCCTCTCCCACCACCAAGGTCCGTCCGGCAGCATTCCGCAACACCACGAGGCACATTCCCTTTGATACCACTTGTAACGGGCTGAGCGTCTCAGCACAGCAGTTCGCCCGTGCGGCACCCCAGCCCTTTCCAAGGCAGGCGAGGTTCATCCATCCAGCTCTTCATATGTGAGTTTCACTGGTTTCGTCCTACCATGGACTCTTTAGAAGAGTGGCCCCAACTCCCAACCAGTGGTGTCAAGGTTGACACGCACCATCCTCCTCTTTATCGGGGCGACTCTCATCTCTTAGATAGGGACTAACCAGATGAAACACAACTTTGATGTTCTTGCTGGTGTGGTACATGACCCCCATGATTGGGTCGTGATATTCTCCCACCACCATTCCATGCATGCCCTCGTGCATGCAGGATCATGGCCTTCTGTGTGTTTGCGACTGCTTCCAACTAACCGGCTACCAAGAATGGCCTTAGGGGACGCTTCTTCCTTGTCGTTGGCATCAATGGCCCACCCACTCTCTGGGTCACAAACCACTATGGTCCACCCTCTCTCTCTGGGTTGAAAACCACCTCCATGAGACCCACCCTTCATAGTGGAATCTCTGCCTCGGACATCTCACAAGCACGACCTTCTGTGTCGTGTCACCTCCACATGACACCCCGAGACTCCTCTCCCACCACCAAGGTCCGTCCGGCAGCATTTCGCAACACCACGAGGCACATTCCCTCTGATACCACTTGTCACAGGCTGAGCGTCTCAGCACAGCAGTTCGCCCGTGCGGCACCCCAGCCCCCTCCAAGGCGGGCGGGGTTCAGCCATCCAGCTCTTCATATGTGAGGTTCACTAGTTTCGTCCTGCCATGGACTCATCAGGAGAGTGACCCAAACTCCCAACCAGTGGTGTCAAAGTTGACACGCACCATCCTCCTCTTTGCCGGGGTGACTCCCATCTCTTAGATAGGGACTAACCAGATGAACCGCAGCTTTGATGTTCTTGCTGGTGTGGGACAGGACCTCCATGATTGGGTCGTGACAGCATGCAAGCCTTAGGTAGTTAGTGAGTTATTTGGATACACTCTACGCTAGGACAATGTTCTAAAAACATACTTACGACGGGTCACATCCCCGACAGGTTGGTGAGGAGTCTCCTTTGGCCAGTGTCATAGGGACGTGTGTATACACATTTTGCTGAGTTCACATAGAGAGTGCAGAATCCTATAACTGGTTAATACTATCGTACCTTTTGGTAGATGACCATGCTGCTCGCTTGTTTATTTATATCTGAGATATACATGTATGCCAATTCTTTTGAACTGCATTACATGCCAGCTGAATTTATATAAACTTTTTTATATAAATGTTTTTCTTAAACCATTGTTTTAGAAATATTCCATCATTATAAATACTTTTCTTAAATTGATTTTCCATCATTTAAAAATGTATAACATGTTTTGTTAAAATATGCTTTTGAATTTCCAAACCTATTTATTTGAAAATTGAAAGCGTTTATTTGGATAATCTATATTTGGTATCTGTTACGGAATCTTTGGTGGATCCTACCGGGCTTAAGCTCACACCCTACTTTTTCCTTTGGGTGTTTGTAGACTTTATTCTTCTAGGATCGAGCAAAGGGAAAGGACCTCTTAGAGGTGGATCCATCTATTGATCTTTGGTCTTAGTGAGTTGTGTCCTTAGGGACCTTGGGGTTGTTTTCCCATTTTTAGTACTTGGGTTGTAGTACTTTGGGCTTTCTATGCCTCTTTGTTTTCTGGTACATTACTCCCAATGGAGTTTCTTTTTGTTATGAATAATGTCTTGTTTCTTTTGCTTCCTCATTCTTGTGGAAAAAATCATTCGCACTTGTATGTTGTATGATTCCAGGTGCTAGTCGCCGACCCGTGGGGATTGGGAATGCCCTTCGGGCTATGTCAGGGTTGGCTCAGTTATCAGGTTACTAGGGTACCCAGGCTGGTTCGTGACAGGAGGGGTGTTTTGATATGTGGGGGCATATAGGCCTTTTTGTTGTGGCAGCGGATGACGTCTAGAGTGGCAAGATGCATCGGTTTATGCATGTGGGTGTCAGGGAGGATACCAGAGATGATGGAATGGGATGGATGTGATTTTTGTATGCTTGCTGATTCTTTGGTTGTTTATCTGCATTGCTTTTCTTCACTTCTCAAGGCAGCTGGTCTTGCTTACCCTTCTTCCAAAAGAGGCGAAGACACGTAGGGTATGCCACGTGATTTCCGTGTTTAACTTCTCAAGGGAGAATGGGTCTACGCTCTTTCTATAGGCGGAAAAGACTCAACAAGTAGTACATCTACTCACCGTGTTTAGCCCATTTGTGTTAGTAGTATAGAATGCTTTTCTAGAATGCATGTGAATATGGGAAAGTGTTTATGTAATGAATGTTTGATTAAATGGTGTTAACTCATGGGGTTGGAGTTGCCAGAACTTAATGATGAGGTTGAAAACATTTGAAGGAACTGTGGATTTTTGGTGTGATGCTAATGAAATTTAATGTGGAACAGTTCATGGTTAATTAACATTTAAAGAATTAATTAACATAAAGTGGAACTGATAAAAAAAGGAATGAAGAAATCCAATAAATCTCTTGTTTTTTTGTGTGCTTATAGGATACCTAGTCTTAGAAATAGTATCCCGGAGTCTGAGAGATGTTAACTGTAGTTGTGACTAAGACTTGGTTATGCCCATAGCGTGGTTGTGAGATATAGTATATTCTGTACTTTTTGTGTTTCTATACGCTACTCCATCCTATCAGTAAGGGAAACTGACACCCCGGGGATTCTAGGCCCTGAGGGGGTGTTTTCCCCAACATTCTGGTGGGAGGATTAATGGATGACTACCCCCTTTGGCCTCGCTCTCTTCTCTTGGTAGTTACTTGTGCTGGCAGACACAATGGTTAGTTTTCCCCATATATGTGTGTAGGGGGATGTAATGTCTTGTGGTTATTCACACACATATATTCTGGATATAGTTTTCTATGGACTACTATAGGTGTAACGTGTATAGGCTGTGATGGATTGAGGATCCTTACACGGTGTATGGGCTGTAATGGCTTGAGGTATAATACCCAACATATGATACACGTTATGAGAGCTGTGGTGGCTCTCGGAAACTACTTGGTTTTTTTGGTGTGTGGACATGGTGGTTTTGTTGCATGAGGTGCATATTGTGGTGCTTCGCCTAGGTGTCTGCGGGCAAGCCTTTTTGGAGAGATATTCTCAGGATGTGCGACGTTGGGGAAAAGCGGCAAACCAGTGGGGAAGTAGTAGCGGGGTACCCTTGATATTCTTTACTATATGCTATATTCATGTATGCGTTACTTGGTGAGAGTTTCCGTGGTGAGGTTGGGAAGTTAGTTTACCAGTTTAGGTGATGAGTTAGTTTCACTTGTTGTTCACTATGATTTAGCATGTTTTATTTACCTTTGCACGAGAGGCTTTGGGGAGGATCCTACTGAGTATACTATTATACTCACCCTATGTATATATAAACTGTTTTTCAGGTCACTTGGAGCAGGTTGGAGATCAGGATGGTTACTACTAGCTTGTGGTTGAAAGAACTGTTCGGGCTTGTGGTTTCTTCTGTTTTACTTTCTTTTGGGTACTTGCAGTTTTTTTCCTTCCATTTGTAGTATTTTTGTATGACATTTCATATGTGTACTTGGATTTTCGTTTATATTCCAGTTCTGAGTTAGAGTTGGTTGGTTTCTGTCTTATCTCTCTCTTCCACATGTGTTCTCTTAGAGGGTGATGCCTCCCATTTGTGTGTTTACTATACCCTCGGCGCTAGTCGCCAACCTGGAGCCTACTGGAGGCGGGACTTGGGGGTCATTATCTCCCTTCTCACATTGTCGGCCCAGGAGGGGTACACTTTGTGGGGAGGGGGTCGTGACAGAGTGGTATCAGAGGTCTGGTTGAGGGATATAATGAAGTTTGGAGTTAGGCACACACAAGGTTACATGGGTTGATAGGGAAACAATGTCATTCATGTTTAGCAAGTGAGGTAAACATTGGAGACCGAGTGATACATAGGCGTTTAGGGCCCCCTATGATCTGATGTACAGACCTTTAAGTTTACAATGTCTACTAAACAAGGTGATACTAGTTTTAGGGTAGAGACCTAGGAAAGGATCATGCATCATTATTCTTTGTGCCCATGTTTGAATGGGTAGACCTTGAGATAGGTTAACCTAAAATGAATAAAATAAATTAATTAATTAATTAATGTTGAGTATTCCATATTCTAGGTTAAGGAGCTATAACGGTTTTTTATTTTACAGGTATGGATCCAGGTCGACGTCCTCGTCAGGTTTTCACAGAAAATGTCCAGCAGGCTATTCCAGTAGGTCGCCGCAGGGTAGAGGTTGATGACAGTGACACTTGGAGGAAGGCACTCTGAGAGTTTCAGTGCCAGGGTCTAAAGAAATATGAGGGCTCTGTTTCATATGCAGTCGCAGAAGACTGGTTGGAGGAGGTTGAGATAGGCTTCAGTTCGATCCGTGCTTGGAAGGAGCACTGTGTGTCCTTAGCTGTGACAATTCTGCGTGGAGCAGCAAGGTAGTGGTGGTTCTTGTACCTCAGGGATCGTGAGGAGTCAATTTTCTCATGGGAGGAGTTCTGAGACAAGTTTAGAGTCGATTTCCTTTCTTCGACTGCGAAGGCGACCAGTCGCCAGGAGCTTCTTACCCTTCGAAAGGGGAGCTCTACTGTTCGAGAGTTTGGAATCCGTTTTAGGAACCTTTTACGATATGCTTCGGACCTGTTACTAGATGAGGATGCAAGGGTGAGGCATTTCGAGGAGGCTTTGCATCCAGAGATCCAATTACAGGTCACCCCATTTATGTTGAAGACATATCTTGAGGTGCAAGCGAGGGAAGAGGTTGTCGAGAAGACTTTGGCCAGGACCGGATCATCACGAGAGGGGGATTTTCATGATCCCTCACGAAGAAATGCTATGGTCCGGGGTTCACGGTTTTCAGGGCAGAATAGTTTTCGTTCAGCCGGGGGTAGGCCCCAGCCCTTCACATCTCATTTCTTCAGAGGTAGCAACCCTCAGGCCTATGCCAAGGGATAATGTGCTTGTTTTTTTTGTGGTGGTCGTGGCCATCAGCAGTGGGAGTTCCCGACCATTCAGAGCGGTCATCGTGCACTAGGTGTTACGCTTAAGGTTCCTCCATTGAGGAAGTTCCAGCCGAGGAAACAACAGCAGCAGGTTGCATCCGTTTTAGATTACCAGAGGTTAGATGGGGTAGGTAGAGGACAACCCCATGATGCACCCTGTCCTCAGAGAGTAGAGCGCGACCGTGGTGGTGATCTTTATCAAGGTCAGAGAGGCCGTGAAGGAGGTCTTGATCAGCTTCATGCTCTAGCATTGCCAGCCCCAGTCGAGCCAGATGTCGTTCGAGGTACCCTTTGCTTGTTTTCTACCTTGGTGTATGCCTTGTTTGATTTAGGATCAACACACTCCTTCATATTACCTACCCTTATCTATGCTTTGGGACGTGAGGTAGAGAGGCTTCCAGTGCCCTTGGCATTGACTACGCCAGTTGGAGGTTGAGCTGACTTGTTTGAAGTATTTAAAGAATGTGAGCCAGTGTTGGGACAACACCGCTCTTGGGGAGATTTCCAATGTTTATGAATACAACCATATGATTTCATCCTCGGCATGGATTAGTTGTATTCGGTGCAGAATATCGTGGATTTCTTCAGGAAGAAGATTGTTTTCATTGGTGCGGATGGAGAGAAAGTGGTGTTTTTTGGTGAGCGAGATCCTCGGATGGGTCATAGGAGCGTTCCGTCCTTATCTTCCATGATAGCTGAGATGATGCTGAGTTCTTCAGAGGTTCAGCAGTTGGTGTTTCCTAGAGTCATAGAGGAGTACCTTGATGTCTTTACAGAAGAGGTTGTAGCATTACCCCCTCAATGAGAGATCGATTTTGGGATCAAACTAGAGCCATGTGCATCTCCTATCTCTATGTCTCCATATAGGATGGCCCATTATGAGTTACGAGAGCTACTTATATAGCTTGATGGCCTGTTAAAGTGTGGTTTTGTTTGGCCAAGTGTGTCACCGTGGGGTGCACCAGTTTTTTTTGTGAAGAAGGTCGACGACAGTTTGCGTTTGTGTGTTGATTATCGTCGCTTAAACAAAGTGACAATAAAGAATAGTTATCCTCTTCCGTGGATTGATGACTTTTTCGATCAACTAAAGGGTGAAAGTTGATTCTCAAAGATTGACTTGAAGTCAGGATATCATCAGATGTGTGTGAAGGATGAGGATATCCTGAAGACTACTTTCCGTTGTCATCATGGGAATTATGAGTTCTTTGTAATGTTGTTTGGTGTGACAAATTCTCCAGCTGTATTCATGGGATTGATGAATGCTGTGTTCCGAGAGTTCCTGGACTAGTTCGTGGTAGTTTTCATTGACGACATCCTTGTGTACACCACGTCTGAGGAGGAGCATGTAGATAATCTACAAGCCATTTTGGGAGTCCTTATTCAACATCAGCGGTTTGGGAAGTTGTCTAAGTGTGATTTTTGGGCTCAAGAATTCTGTTTCTTGGGGAATGTTGTGTCCCAACAGGGAGTAGCTGTGGATCCATCGAAGATTGAAGTAGTTGTGTCTTGGGCATCCCCCAAGACAGTGTTAGAGTTGTGAAGTTTACTTGGTCTCGCAGGCTACTAAAAGAGGTTTCTAGCCAATTTCTCTTGATTTGTGACCCCTCTAATCGCTTTTAATAGGAAGGATCATGAATTCATATGGACTGATCAGTTTCAGACAGCTTTCAAGTATCTAAAGGAGAAGTTAGTAAGTGCTCATTCCTTTGTCTTCCAGCTGAAGGAGTTCAGTTTGATGTTTTCTGTGATGCTTCACATCTGGGGTTAAGCTGTGTTCTTATGCAGCATAGGTCAGTTGTTTCTTATGGTTCTTGGCATTTACATTCCCATGAACACAACTATTCCACCCATGATCTTGAGTTGGCAACCATGGTGTTTTCTCTAAAGTTTTGGAGACATTACCTCATTGGTGATTGCTTTGTGGTTTTCACCAATCATAAGAGTTTGAGGTATGTTTTCTCCCAACGTGACCTGAACTTACGACAGCGTCGGTGGATGGATTTCTTTTAGAAACACGACTTCGAAATATCGTATACACCTGGAAAAGGGAATGTTGTAGCTGATGCGCTGAGCCGAAATTCATGTAGTCATGCTGTGCGTGAATCCGATGATTCCTGGAGAGTAATGGAAGAACTATCAGCATTACATCTTGATATGGGATAAGTTGGGGGTAGAGGCTATCTTTTTCAGATGACGGTACAGTCATCCCTAATGCAGAATGTGGAAGAGTCCCAGTTGGGAGATCTAGTGGTGGATGTCTGGAGAGACCGAGTTGTTTGTGGGGAGGCCCTTGATGGTTGGTCTGGGGATGAAAAACACAGAGTGTTGTATCACAGAAGAATTTTTGTTCCTTTTATGATGCGCGATACAGTTCTCAGAGAGTTCCATAGTTCACCTTTAGCAGTACATCCTGGCGTGACAAAGATATACCGAGCCTTGAGGAGTCAGTTTTGGTGGCCTGGGCTGAAGCATGTGGTTGTGGAGTTTGTGTCTCGATGTTTAGTCTGCCAGAATGTGAAGGCCGAACATTGTGTTCCTGTTGGTCTTCTCCACCCATTATAGATTCCTCAGTGGAAGTGGGAGGACATATCAATGGACTTTGTTACTGGTTTACCTCGAGCTCTAGGAGGACATGATGCTATTTGGGTGGTAGTGTATCGTTTAACAAAATCATCCCACTTTATAGAAATTAAGGAATCCAGCTCAGTGGAATTTTTGTCGAGGCAGTATCTAGAGGAGGTGGTTAGACTTCATGGAGTCCCTAGGACGATCATTTCTGATTGAGATCCTCATTTTACCTCCAGAGTGTGGAGAGGTCTCCAACATGATTTCGGTTCTCAACTATGCCTTAGAACTGCTTCTCATCCTCAAAGGGATGGTCAGACCGAGCGAACCATCCAGACTCTTGAAGACATGTTATGATCTTGTGTTATTGATTTCAGAGCATCATGGATGAGGCACTTACTCATGGTGGAGTTCTCTTACAATAATAGTTTTCACTCCACCATCAGTATGGCGCCGTTTGAAGCCTTGTATGGATGGACTTTCCGTTCTCCATTGTGCTGGACTGGGGTTGGAGAGTCAGTAATTCTCAGACCGAAACTAGTGCAGAATACAACAGAGATGGTTCAAGTGATTCGTGAGAGGATGAAGACAGCGCAAGATCGTCAGAAATCATATGCCGATCAAAGAAGGAGACCCTTAGAGTTTAATTTTGGGGATCATGTGTTTCTGAAGGTGACTCCCCGTCGTGGGAAGTGAAGGTTTGGTCATGGAAGTAATCTTTCTCCCCGGTTTGTTGGGACTTTCGAGGTGTTAGCTCATGTTGGAGCTGTGGTGTATCAAGTAGAACTTCCCCCACAGATGATTCATATACATGATTTTTCCATGTATCACAGCTCCGTCGTTATCTTCATGATGACTCTCACATCATTGATTGAGGACAGATCAATGTTGACGATGATGCAACCTTTGAGGAGAGACCTTTAGAGATCCAAGACCTCAAGGATAAGGTGTTGCGCGGGCATTCTATTCCCTTAGTTCGTGTCTTGTGGAGACACGGTGGCTTGGAGGAGAGTACCTGGGAACATGAGTCACAAATACGTGCTCAGTACCCAGAGTTGTTCGATGTTTAACTCTTGTCATGTATCGATGTAGCTTTTGTGGTTATAAAACTTTCATTTTTATGAAATGGATCCCTTTGTTGTTTTGGTGGCTTGCTGTCTTTTGAGAGGTATCTCAATGAGTGGTTGTTCAGACCCTATTTCGTTTTCTCTTTATGTAGGTTTTGGATTCTCGAGGAAGAGAATGTTTTGATAGGTATCTGATGTAATGGCCCAGACCTCTCTGATCCACTACTTTGTGAAAATGCGGTGTTATAGGCTTTCTGGGAGGTCAAGGTAACTTATCCCCAATGTTTTTCCAAAATCTTCCTTTTCGATGAACCATTTCAACGGTAGACAGTTGTGAACTGTAACATCACGTTACGTCTTTAGGTACTTTTGATGTTTCTAACTACCCTTGTATTGGAGTAGTGACATGGGGGTGCGTTTGGGTGAATCTTTAAAGAAAAATAAAGGGCAGTAGCTTTTGCATGGGCTGCGCACGGTTTGTCTAAACCGTTTGGCCATACCGTGAGTAGTTAATATTGGAGGCAGTGGTTAACGCACGGTTAGCACAAGGTTTGTCTAACCGTTTGGCCTAATCGCGTGAGGAGTGTTTGACGAAGGCAGTAGTGACCACACAGTTAGTGCACAGTTTGTATAACCGTGTAAGAAAACCATGCAGGCACTTAAACTAGATCCTAAAATTGTGGATCTCAATCGTTTTTCCTCTAACTTGCTCGTTTAATCTCCTAAGCGGCTATAACTCGAGATTACCCTCACTTGAAGGTAGGATAACCTCTCCCAAGCATTTTGGAGGCGATCCGAAGGCTTTTATTGGTAAATCAAATCCGATTTCTTGAGGTATGTGATCGTTCTTCTTCTTTCTTCTTCATTCTTGATCAGTTTCTTAGATCCACTTGGATCTACTTCCCCTCTTCTCTCGGTTTCTTAGAACTATGTACCTTATGGGTAGATCTAAGTGCGTCAATGCCAAATATGATGAGATTTTTCTTGGTTGTGTTAGGAGAAGAGATCTAAGGAGGATTCTTGGAGAATCAACTCGGCTTTCTTGTGTGTTCTTCGTTTGTTGGGGTTTTCATCAAAAACCATTGAGGTAGGGGATTCAATGCTTCTCTTTCTTTTATGTGCAACTGTATTGTTAGCATGTTTAATCCCACTGTATGATAATGGAATTGACGTCATAAATATTTTGAACCGGATAAAGAATTTGTTATCAATCGTATGATATTGCCTCTTGTTTTTCTAGATAGTGTGATATCTATGCTTGCTTTTCTTAGCTGTTTATTCTTGATGGAAATCGGTAAAGAACGTAAACTGGGATTAATTGATAATTGTTTGGCTAAAGATAAGGAGGCATGAAAATGAATCAGGTTCTTGTTGTAATTTGATGTTAATCAAATTGGTGCAGTAATCATGTTTAATCATTTGTGATAGCTTACTAGTTAGGTTTCCCAATGTTAGAACCAACGGATTATAAATTTGTTAATTCAAGATGGATTAAAGAATTTATTGTTTGATAATTACTTGAAGGGTTCTGAGTTACCCTTTTGTTTGTTAAAGGGCCATAGCCCAATTGATGTGATGGTTGTTTTTCCTGCTTCTTGTGTTGAGACGTGACCCTGGAGGGGTGTTGTGATATGTGGGGGCATAGAGGCCTTTTGGTTGTGGCAGCGGATGATTCCTAGAGTGGCGAGATGCATCGGTTTATGCATGTGGGTGTCGGGGAGGACACCAAGGATGATGGAATGGGATGGATGTGATTGTTGGATGCTTGCTGATTCTTTGGTTGTTTATCTGCTTTACTTTTCCCCACTGCTTAAGGCAGCTGGTCTTGCTTAACCTTCTTCCGAAAGAGGCAAAGACACATGGGGTATACAACGTGCTTTCCGTGTTTAACTTCTAAATAGAGAATGGGTCTTCTCTCTTGCTATAGGTGGAAAAGACTTGGCGGTTAGTACATCTACTCACCGTGTTGATCCCCTTTGTGTTATTAGCATAGAATGCTTTTCTAGAATGATTGGGAATATGAGAAAGTGTTTCTATAATGAATATTTGATTAAATGGTGTTAACTCATGGGGTTGGAGTTGCTAGAACTTAATGATGAGGTTGAAAACTTTTGAAGGAACAATGGATTTTGGGTGTGATGCTAATGAAATTTAATGTGGAACTATTATTGGTTAATTAATGTTTAAAGAATTAATTAACATAAAGTGGAACTGATAAAAAAAGGGAATGGAAAAATCTAATAAAGCTCTTGTTTTGTTGTGTGCTTATAGGATACCTAGTCTTAGAAATAGAAGCCCGGAGTCTGAGAGATGTTATATGCAGTTGTGTCTAAGACTAGGTTATACCCATAGTGTGGTTGTGAGATATAGTATATTCTGTACCTTTTGTGTTTCTATGTGCTACTCCACCCTGTCAGTAAGGGCAACTGACACCCTGAGGATTCTGAGCCCTGGGGGGGGGGGGTGATTTCCCCAACATTCCGGTGGGAGGATGAATGACTAACTACCCCCTTTGGCCCTGCTCTCTTCTCTTGGTAGTTACTTGTACTGGCAGACACAATGGTTAGTTTTCCCCATATATGTATGTAGAGGGCTGTAATGGCTTGTGGTTATTCACACACACATATTATGGATATAGTTTTCTATGGACTACTATAGGTGTAACGTGTATAGGATGTGATGGCTTGAGGATCCTTACTCGATGTATGAGCTGTAATGACTTGAGGTATAATACCTGACGTATGATACACATTATACGAGCTATGGTGGCTCCTAGAAACTACCTGGTTACTTTGGTGTGTGGATGTGGTGGTTTTGTTGCACGAGGTGCATATTGTGGTGCTTCGCCCAGGTGTATGCAGGCAAGCCTTTTTGGAGAGAGATGCTCAGGACGTGCGATGTTGGGGAAAAGCAACAAACCAGTGGGGAAGTAGCAGTGGGGTACCCTTGATATTCTTTACTATATGCTATATTATTGTATGCGTTACTTGGTGAGAGTAGCCATGGTGAGGTTGGGAATATACCGGTTTAGGTGACGAGTTAGTTTCACTTGTTGTTCACTGTGCTTTAACATGTTTTATTTACCTTTGCATAAGATGCTTTGGTGAGGATCCTACTTAGTATACTGTTATACTCACCCTATGTATATATAAACTGTTTTTAGGTCACTTGAAGCAGGTTAGAGATCATGCTGGTTACTACTATCTTGTGGTTGAAAGAGCTGTTCGGGCTTATGGTTGCTTCTGTTTTACTTTCTTTTGGGTACTTGAAGTTTTTTTCCTTCCAGTTGTAGTACTTTTGTATGACATTTCATATGTGTACTTGGGTTTTCATTTATATTCCAGTTCTGAGTTGGAGTTGGTTGGTGTCTGTCTTATCTCTCTCTTCCGCATGTGTTCTCTTAGAGGGTAATGTCTCCCATTTGTGTGTTTACTATACCCTCGGCACTAGTTGCCAACCCAGGGCCTACTGGATGAGGGAGTCCGGGGTCATTATCTCCCTTCTCACATTGCCAGCCTAGGAGGGGTACACTTTGTGGGGAGGGGGTCGTGACAATGTGACCTTACACTGCCATATTCCCCCGACACGTGGTGTCTGGCCATGCCTCCGACCACACCCTAAGTCACCACTACATGGTGTGTACTCTCAAGTACACGACGTGTAGTCCCAAAAAATCATCTTCCCCGAACATGAAGAACAAATAACACATGTTCTCTATATCACACGCCATGTACATGGGTTTCCCTAAAAAGAAAATCTCCAAAACAGCCTAAAACCCATGTTTCTCCTCGATTAAGCCTAGATTGACCCCCAAGGGGTCCCCAAAAACCCATAAAAGGCTTTAAAGCTAAAAAAAACTAATCTATGGGGATTTATGGTGAAAAACATGAAATATTTCTACTTTTGGGTGGAAACTGTGAAAGTTTCACACCGAATCTGCCATCTGCAGCCACCACACTCCGAATTGGGCTTCAGACGAACTCCTAGCATTGCTTCCTCCCTCTCCTTTTTATCTCTCTCTCTCTCTTCCTCTCTCGTTCGCATGACGCCAATGCCCCATGGGGCATGTACGAAAATACAAAGGGGGAGAAAGTGGAAAATAAAAGAAAAAAAAGAAAAAGGTAAAATAGAAAAGGAAAAGAAATGAATAGAAAAGGGGCCCGACCCCTGCTACGACACTCGATGCAATGTTATACCTCACCTAGGAAAAACCCCACGTTCCGGAATCAACTGGAAAACTGGAATCTCAATATGATGGTCCGTTTAAAAGATATCACTTAACGAACAAGCATGAATAAATTAATATTTAATTAATTAAACATTAAATATTTTTTCAGAAATTCGAATGGCTCAGATTTATACCAAATTCATGTCACAGGGTAAACACCCTATTTTGAGAGCAACAAAGTGGTCATAAAAATTATCCAAGATCATCTTGTAGGAGAAATCACTATTTTCCCATGAAACACATTCATGAACAAAAAGTTCAAATTTCCCTTGATTTTCACAACTCATGATGACATGAGGCATCACAAACTCCCCACAAAAAATGTTTCTCACCCCCCAAAAAGCCTCAGTGGTCAACCATCATACATGCTCTCTCCTAGGAATTTGTGCAACCAACACTATCTTGATCATCGAATAACCAGTCTTACAACATCCACCACTCTCCCAACATGAGATACATTCAACCGCAATCGATCTAACGCTCTTCAATACAGGAGTATCCTTATTGTCACCCCACTAACCAAATGGTAAAATAAATGGCCCACACTAAATACACCACTAATTTCAATGGATAGATGTGGCCAAACCACTCACACCTGAACACGAGCACAAAACCTGCAACAACCAATGCTTTAACGACCCAGAATTTTATCAATGAAATTTATTCTTATAATTATGTCATGTAGTATAAAGAACATACATCACATAGGGAATCCAATAAAAACATTATTATTATAAATAAATAATGATACTTTAGTCATCAAACAAACCAATAGTAATTACAAATAGTACAATGGGACAATACATGGAAAATAAGATAATAAGAATAGAATTTTTTTGATATGCTTGATCCACTAGAATGATCTCACTCACAAAGTTGTAAAAATAGAACATAATGTTAATAATAAAATATTCATTTAAAATATTAAAGTATATATAACCTTGGTAGAAAATAGAAGTGACTAATGAATAGAATAATATGTACTTATAGAAAGTACTAAACCCTTATGACCATTAGAAATTTTACCTTTGGAATAATAACCTAACTGTTGAAATAGTAATGTGATCATTAAGAATAGTAATCTATCTATTAGAATAATAACCTCACCTATGGAAGTATAAATAAAATTTTGGTATCTTATAAATGAAAATATTATATATTTATATTATGGAATAAGTAAATAAATGTTTTAAAAATGATAAATTAAGTGTTGGTATTTTTTTGTGAAGAAAAAATGTTTATTTACAATTTTATAATTAATATAATGATATAAAAGAAAATTTATTTCCATAAAATAGATTCATAAATTAATATTTTGTTGTATTATAATTTTTAATATAATTTAATGAGACCTTAATTAATTTTTCAAAGTGTCATAAAACCTGTTACAATATTAAAATCAGTATTTTTCGAATAAATGATGATTTTATTTAAAAATTAAATCCATCATATTTAGAAAATTATTTTCATAAAATGCGGTCAATTTTTGAAAACTACATGTTGAAAAATGGTTAGGGTAAATTTTTAGGATTTTTCTAAAATAGTTGAATTTTTGGGGAATAGTGAAATATGGTAATTTATTATATTTAACAAATATATGAATTTTTGAGTCATGTATGATATATGATTGATGTAAGAATTCATTGGTTCAAAATATCTTGAAACATTTACTGTATTTATTCATAGTTATCAACATTATTGTTAGGATTGAGCCAAAATAATAAACAAATAAATAAAATAATTAAAAACACCCCTCCCCCCAATAAATATCACCAATCACCACCCATTATCCTTATTGAGACCAAGTTGGCTGCAAGTTGTTTTTGGAATCTGAAAAAGTTTGATTTGAAAGTGTTGTCTTTTGTTGTCAAGGAAATGTAAAAGAAGAATAAATTAGTTCACTTTGTAAGTACTAACAATTAGACTCGCCATCGAATTTAGGAAATTAGACTTAAGAAAGTCTAGTGGATCGAGAAGAAGGTTTTTAGAAGAAACATATCATTGGATCCTCCTTATATCTGATAAAGGAAGATCTGATTGTAATGAGGATCAGAGTATGCATGACTCTGATGAAAATATGACTATGTTTTGCTGATCTTGGAGTTAACATAAATCATAAGTTGTTTGAAAATCTTGTGATGCAATCCTTATAAAGGAAAGAGAGAGAATAAGTGCTTCCAATTGTATTTGGATTGGAAAGGAAGAAGTTGTTTGAATAATGGAAGGTTATAATAATTTCCATTATGAGTCAGATGATGCTATGTCGATCTTCAACATAATCAAAGTTATTAAGGAAGTCATGCTTACAAGCTGAAGTTTGTGAAAGAAGGAAGTCGCTGAAGTCAAGGATTTTTTGTCTCAGTTTATCAGTGTGAGATCACTGAACACAGATTTTCCTGAAGGCTGGAAAGGTTTTCTGGAAATGTGACAGTATGATGGTGCTATTTTTTAGTCAGACTAATATGCCAAAAGATACAAATCTTCAGAGAATGAAGTTTGTGGTTGCTGGAACATAATTAGGAAAGGAAAGAAGTTGTTACTAAAATTGGTCCATCGAACGCGGTGTTCCATTGATTATCAAAGTTAACCTGACACCGGCCATAGAACTCCTTGATGGTTGCAAAAGGAAATTAAAGGGAGAATTTTTTTTTCATTGAGACTTTTTGGGACTAATGGAAAAGAAAGGAAAGTCAAAGACCAATCAACAATGTACTTAACCATTTTCATCAAGATGAATTTTTGGTTTTTTATCAATTGGGTCAAGAGAAAAGAAGAACATTGACATGTTTTCAAATGGTTTGAGATTCATCGTATTGAAGGTGACACTGATCAATAGGAGTAAAGAAGAGACTGATACATCAATTGCAGCCTGACACCAATAACTCCATCATACATAGGATCATCAGTCTGAGGAAAATAAAAAGTTACACTACCACAAAACTGGGTTTCCGCAGTGCCACCCTTTATCAGTGCTAAAAAAAGTGCTGATAAAGGGGGGGTCTTTATCAGTGCTACAAAAAAGCATTGATAAAGGGGCACTTTTAGCAGCTCTAAAAAAAGTGCTTTTAAAAGTGACCCTTTATCAGCGCTTTTTTCTAGCGCTGATAAAGACCTCCCCTTTATGAGCTCTTTTTTTAGCGCTGATAAAGGGGGGGGGGGGCTTTATCAGCTCTTTTTACTAGCACTAATAAATTTATGTTTCAAAAAAAATCATGAAAAAAAATATTGTTATATGAGTATATTTATATAGATATAAATATAATATATATTTTTTAAATATGTTTTAGATAAGTATAAATAGACTATTAAATTTAATATATAATAAATTTTGTGAAAATGACATTAAAATATTTTAAAAAATATTATTAATTAATAATTTTCTAATTATCATCGATTAATAATCATTTAATAGTAATTGGAATACACAAAAAATAAAAAAAATTAATAAAAGATATAAAATAAGTTGTAAATGTAACTCAAACATCAAACGACCATAACTTTTGATCTAGGTGTCTGTTTGAGCTCTAAAACATATCAAATCGAAGGCTGCGATGATCTCTACGCACTAGTGACTGAAGGAAACCTTATGTCACATTTTTTGAGGTCAAAAAAGGCCCAGAAGGGCTCCAAAACTGAGTTTTTAGTCGGGATACCCCAATTTGTTAACATTCGAACAGGTATAACATCTGATCCGGATGTCCGTTAGGCTTGTACCACATATCATATCGAATATTATTTCATTTTCTTTGATTTGAATGGTTTTGGAGTTAAAACGAGCTTATGTATTAGAAGTTATGGTTGTTTTAACATTCTATGGATTTTCAAATACATATATATATGTATTTATTTGTAAATATATATGTGTGTGTGTGTGTGTGTCTCTGTGTGTGTGTGTTGTATATATGTACGTATGTAATTATTTATTTATTTATAAACACACATAAAAAACATATTTTATAAATGTATTTAAAACTAATCTTATAAATATATATTAATATACAAATAAATATACGGATAAAAAATTATAACTAAAAATATATATTTAAATAAATATAAATTTATAATAATATACGAATGAATATATATATATACTAATATATGAATTAATATATATGTATAAATATATATGTATTGATATAACTAAATATATTTATATTAATATGAATCTATATTAATATACGAATAAATATATATAAATATATATTAATATATGAATAAATATATATGTATTAATATAACTAAATATATTTATATTAATATGAATCTATATTAATATACGAATAAATATAACTATATATATATATAAATAAATATATATATCATTAAATAGAGAAAAAACAAAATGGCTTAGTGGTAAAGGTGCAGACGCGCAAGGTTGAGGTTGCGGGTTCGAGTTCGGGTGGAAGCAAGGTGGTGCCCGTGTATGGGGGATGCACGGGAAGGGCAGCGTGGGAGAGTGTTAGGCTGGGGGTCTGCCTAGCGCTGATAAAGGGGGGGGGGGTCCAGCGCTGTTAAAAGATCCCCCCCCCCGCATTATATAATTCTTTTATTTATTATTTATTTTTTTTGACTTTTATCAGTGCTTTTCTGAGCGCTGATAAAAGGGACCCCCCTTTATCTTTGCCTTGATTAACAAAATTTTTTAGTGTAGTTAATGCAGTTTTCTAGCATTGATAAAGGCTATATTTGTAGTAGTGTTAAACAACTAAAAGTTTGCTTGAAGAGTTGACAAGGGAGTCGTGAAGTTTGAACAAGTGCTTAACAAAGAGTTTATGTCTATCAGTTGGTTCATAGCATTAGAATGATTGGTTGTTTTGCATTTGGGATGGAGTATATTATTGAGAAACGTATTCTGAACATCATATTGAGCATATATATATTTCTTTATATATACATAATTGGTATGGAGCATTGTAATAAAGAAATCAGAATGGAAATTAGAATCATATTGGAGTTTGATAAGAAAGTATGAAGTGAGTTGAAGCCGTGAGATGATTTTAGAAGGTCTAAGAAGCATTAATATAAGGACCTGACCTTATTACATTACATAATCTTGAATTCAGTAAAGAAAACACTTCCTTTCTCATTTAGGATCTTTTAAAATTTAGAGATTTAGAGAATTGGGACATAATACATTCATAACATTACACATTAATACAGAGTGGATACCAAAAAACAGTATTCATTTTTTCCAAAATATAAATTTTTTCAAAAAAACCATGATTTCATTGACAATTCTTCAAACATTTAACTTGAATTCCTTCTTTGTCTTATACATCCTTATAACTTGTGAAAATCATTAAAAAACTTGAGTTGAGCACAAAAATACCAGTAATGGATATAAAAATAAGGAAAGAACACAATAGTCCATGAATAATTGTAACATATTAAATTACTTTCAAAAAGATATACTTGTCACCCATAATTACATACTTTGTGAAACTTGGTATTTATAAAATATTTACACAAAAAATAAATAACATAAATAGAATTATAAAGGTATCTTGTGACATTACTTATATAATCTTGTAAGCCTCTTAACTACCTTATAATTTGTAACCCTCACGGCTACCTTAAAATTTATGTAACCATAACAGTTACACTCAGAGTAACCATACGGCCAAACTCCAACTTATACATACCCAATGCATTGGAGAGAGATATAGGTCCCACCATTCATCATAAACTATTCTCAAGAACCAGAACATAATCATACAACATCAAAAATTTCATAAAAACATTGCTTTTGAATTTTGTAAAAACAGAATTTTAAAAGAGGATTTTAAAAGAAAATGCCCCTTAAAAATATCATATAATTCAAGTGAAACTTATTAGAGTGGATGAAATATGTATATAAACTGTAAATACACATAATTAAATATAATATAGATAAAACCAATCACAAAAACAATTTTACTACCACATGAATAATGAAGTAGAAGGTTAACCCAAAGAATGGAAATCAGGTTAAGAATTATCTTATATCGGGTTTGTCTTACTTAAAAATCATTTAAACCTCTAGTATAATGGTTAAAAGAGTTTTATTAATATATTAAAAAAACATATTAATATTTATAACACTTTATATGATCATTACATCATTCCGACCATTAATTGTTAGTATTTTTTTCCTTGCATTGTTTTGAGTGCGTTCTTTACATGATTTCCATGATCAGTTCATGATGGATATTCTTGTAGATTGGAAGTGAAACTCCAGAATTGTAATGGTATGGTATTTAAATATTTTTTGAAAAATAAATTATACCATTTATCATTTTGAATTCATACATGAGGATGATTCATAAGTTAAAACATTATTGATATTTGTTTAGGTCATTATGGCGATTCTTCGATCGTAATGAACTCATTTGTTTAATAAATTAATAACATGTGTATAAAATGATTTCAGAACCTTATATAAGATATAATATAAAAATTATAATCTGTTTCAACCATAAAAATGGTTTCATGACCAGTCTTTAAGGAATTAAAATAAATTGATATCACATCGTCCACGATGTCGGTAAATCGACACATCACAGACAATATTTTGATTTCTTGAATAAGTGGGTGAGGAGAAGAATTATAATGGCGAGTCTTCCATAAACATGATGAAATAAATATTATTTAATATAATGGATCATTCACACCTCTTGGATAATGGTAGGTGAGGAAATAATAAGAATAGAAAAGAAAACGAAAAGAAAACAAAACAAAGAGGATGTTTACCTCTTGATCTCTTCTCCTTGAGATCCTTTTTAAGGCCTTTGGTTTTGGCCTTTTGGTAAGACAAGAAGCTCTAGGATGCTGAGAAGAGACTTGGGAGGAGTATTGGGTAGAAATTAGGTAAGTATCAAGGCTTGAGAGGTGTGGGAGGAAGAGGGGAATGAGAGTGGTATTTATAGTGGAGGAGAAGAGGTATTTTACATTATTTTAATCATTATTATAATATTTTTTCTCAAGACGATGAATATTATTTATTCATGTTATCCCAAATATTAATAATGACATGTGAGTTTGAACTAAGTGGTCTTACATCACTTATGATATCATAAATAATGTATTTAACTGATAATTTGAATATACAGTATTTTACCGTATTTCACTATTCATCAAAAATTCAAGAATTTCAAAAAATCCGAAAAATTCACCCTTACCATTTTTCGACGTGTATAATTCAAAAATGAACTCCATTTTTTGAAAATAATTTTCTAAATATTATTAATTTAATTTTTAAATAAAATAATAATTTATTCAAAAATAACAATTTTAAAACTATAACTGCTTTTATATCACATTGAAAAATCAACAAAAAGATGTCATTATCTCAAAGCCTTCATAAAGTAAAATAATAATACAATTTACTATTCATTAGGGTCATATTAATATTCATATTACTAGTCATAAGGGTATGTTACTATTCACCAAAAATCAAGTTGGTTCCATTAGACTTCAAATAACTTACTGAACATAATTATAGATGACTGTTTTTCAAAATTCAAAATATAGAAGCAGTAAAATTATATTTAAAGGATAGTTATAAATATCTACTTAAAACAAAGTTTTATGCATTTCAATCTATTTTTTAAACCTTGGGGTGTTACATTATCCTCACCTTCTAAAAATTGCGTTTACGCAATTTTATTTACTTATTAAACAAGTGAGGGTATATTTCCCTCATAAAATTTTCAGATTCTCATGTTGCTTCTTCTACCATGTGGTTTCTCTACAAAAACTTTACATGATAGATTACCTTATTTCATAATACTTGTTCCCTTCGATCAAGAATTTGAACTGGTTTTTCTTCATAATAAAGTTTCTCTTCCAGCTGAACTGCTTTTGGGCTCAAAACATGAGTTAAATCTGGCACATACTTCATCAACATCGAAACATTAAAAACATTGTGTACCTAAGACAAACTCGGAGGCAAAAATAATCGGTATGCAACTTTTCCAACTTTCTATAGGATTTCAAAAGGGCCGATGAACCACGGACTTAGCTTTCCTTTCTTACCAAACACATCATACTTTTCCAAGGAGAGATTCTAAGGAAAACATGATCACCCAACTCGAAAAAGAAGTCTTCCCTTCTGTTACATGCATAACTTTTCTTCCTACTCTAAGCTATCCTCATGTGCTGCTGGATCATCTTCACTTTCTTAGCCACTTCCTTTAATAATTCTGGTCCCATTAACTTCCTTTCCCCAACTTCATCCCAAAAAGTCAGAGTTCGACACCGCTTCCCATTCAATGCCTCAAAAGGTTCCATCTGTATACTGTAATGAAAACTTTTATTATAAGAAAACTCAACTAAATAAAGATGATGATCCCAAATTCCATGGTAGTCCATTGAACAAGCTCGAAGTATATCCTCCAAAGTCTGAATTTTTCATTCTGACTGCCCATCTGATTGAGGATGAAAAGTTGTACTGAAATTTAATTTTATACCCAAAAACTTCTAAAACCCCTTCCAAAAGTTAGAAGTGAGCCTGAGATGCCGATCAGATATAATGGAAAGAGGAACTCCAAGTAACCTTACAATCTCTTTGAGGTACAATCGAAAAAGCTAATCCAAATACATTGTATCTTGAATGGAAAGAAAATGTGCAGATTTTTCAGCCAATCAGCAATAACCCAAATCCCATTGTTACCTCGAGAATTCTTTAGTAGTCCCACCACAAATTCCATGGATACATTCTCTCATTTCCACTCTGGCACTGGCAAAGGCTGAAACATCCCCTTTGGTAACTTCTGCTCTGCTTTAACCTATTTACATGTCAAACATTTCATGGTAAAATCAGCAATATCACTTTCCATTCCATCCCACCAATAATACTCCCGAAGGTATCTGAACATCTTAGTAATTCCAGGATGAACTGAAAATGGGGAACTATGAGCTTCACACAACAAATATTTCTTCAATCGAGAAACACAAGGCACACACAACCTTTTACCAAATCTTAAAAGCAAATTCTTTATCAAGGTTAAATTCTGGAAACTTACCCATTCTAACCAATTCTACCTTTTTCTACAGCTCACGATCTTCCTTCTGCGCTTGCTTAATTCTGGAGGACAACGATGACTGCACTGAAACCAGAAATAAAATAGAGGCATTTTATGCACCAACAACTTCTAAGCCAAAATTCATCAAATCATTAATAAAGGGATCTTGTTCCAAACATAACATGGTTAATGATGCATGGTGTTTTTGACTCAAGACATCCACCACTTTGTTTGATTTTCCTGGATGGTAATTGATCATGAAATCATAATCCTTTATCTGTTCAAGCCATATTCTATGCCTCATGTTTAATTTCATCTGAGTGAATTTATACTTCATACTTTTATGGTTAGTATATATTTTACATTTGGATCTGTATAAATGAAACCACAAAATTTTCAAAGAAAAAACCATATCTTCCAATTCCTAGTCATGTGTGGGATAATTTAACTCATGAGGTTTTAGTTGTCTTGAAGAATAAATAATTACTTGGTCATTCTTCATCTTAACACAACCAAGTTCCTTCAATGAAACATCATTATAGATGAAAAACTCACCATTTTGGAAGACAAGGCCAAAACTGGAGCATTCACCAATCTATTCTTCAGTTCCTAAAAACAAGCACCACATTATTGTTTATAAATAATTTTAACCCCTTTTTGTTTTAAATTAGTTATTGGGATATATAACCATGAAAAGTTCTTAACAAACCATTGGCAATAACCTTCTAATCCAAGAAAACTGTGAATCTCTATAACATTTATAGGTCTTGTCCATTCATCAACCACTTTTGTTTTAGCAAGATCAACTATTATTCCATCCTTATTTATAATGTTCCCAAGAAAATAAATTTGTTGGAACAAAAAATCACACTTTCTGAATTTTCCATACATTTTCTTTTCCTTTAATGTTTGTAAAACAATCCTTAGATGTTTTTCATACTCTTATTTTCTCTTATAAAATACCATAATTTCATCAATAAACACAACCAAAAACATATCCAAGAACTCATGAAGTATTCTATTCATAAGATTCATGAATAAAACCGATTCATTAGTTAACCCAAACAATATAACAACAAATTCATAATGCTCATATCTAGTATGAAAAGCTGTTTTCGGGATGTCATCCCCCTTCACCTTTAGCTGATGGTATCTAGATCTCAAGTCAATCTTGGAAAAGTAATGATCTCCCTAGAGATGATAAAACAAGTCATCGATATGAGGCAAAGATACTTGTTTTTAATAGTGATGTTATTCAAAGCTCTATAATCAATGCAAAGTATCATGAAACCATCTTTCTTTTTAACAAACAAAGCAGGAGCACCCCATGGTGAAGTACTAGGATGAATGAATCCTTTATCAAGAAAATACTGTAACTGATTTTTCAATTCATCAAGTTCTAACTAATCCATTCCATATGGGGGTTTTGAAATTGTCTTAGCATCAGGAACTAAGTCAATTGTGAATTCGACTTTCCAATCAGGTATGAAATTGGGTAACTCATCAGGAAAAATGTAAAGGTATTAATTTACCACTTTCACATCATTAATCTAAACAGTTACCTTATTTTCAGAAATATGAGTAAGATAACATTCATTTTCATCTTTCAAAAGTTTCTTAGATTTCTGATTTGTTAGAAATTCTATTGTTCCGTTCTTGTATACAAACTGAAACTCTTTATGAAAAACAACTTCTTTAGATCTATAGTCAATCTCAGCATGATAAAAAGAAATCTAATACATTCAAAGAATGACATAAAAATCTAATAAGGTAAAAAAAACAAGGTTTTCAGGTAAATTATTTCCACATACCACAATAGAAAGATTCTTAAAATTATTCTTTGATATAATATATTCCCCTAGGGTTTTAACAACAAGTTCTGGTCTCATTTGTTGAGGTGATATTTCTAATTTACCAGAAAATTTCTCAATAATAAAGGAATGTGTAGACCCTGTATCAAAAAAAACTTTAGAAAAATATGAGTAAAAAAAAGGTACCTGATACAACTTCATTGAATGGCCTGACATCTGCTAATGTAGTTGCAAAGTATCTCACTACACCTTTCTACTTATAGTTTGGCTTCTTTACATCATTTGGATCTCTCTTTGGGCAGACATTTTCATAATGACCAATCTCACCACATTTAAAACACTTAATAGTTTTCTTATCAGGATTAGTCTTAGGATCATTTTCATTACAATATCAGGCTATATGTCCAAACTTACCACATCGAAAACACATCTCAGTTTTGGTAAGGCATTCCCCAGGGTGCTTTTTCCCACACTTTTCACAAACTGAAAACTAGATTTTCTTACCATCATATTTATTTGGTTGATTCTTACCCATCACTTGCCATATGAACCTCTTCTTCTTGTTGTTGTCAAAAATACATGTGATCATCAATAAACTCCATCTCTACCCTCTCATCACATTGGACAAGTTTCTCATAACTTTTGAATTCAAAGGAGGCCAATTCCATTCGATACCTTGGCTTCAATCATAAGTAAAAGTGGTTTATTTTGTTATTATGATCTAAAATAAGATTTGGAGCATACCTCTCCAGTCAGGTGAAGTTTGCTTCATAATAAACCCTTGAATCCTCATTTTGCTTTAATTCAAGGAATTGCTTCTCCATCCTAAGTCACACCACCTTAGGAAAATATTTTTCAAGGAAAAGACTTTTAAATTCCTCCCACTCCAAGGCATCAATATACTCCCTATCCCTAATATTTTTTTACCATTTACCACCACTGATCAGCTTCACCTTCAAAACGATAAATGGAAAGACTTACCTTTTTTATTATATGAACAACCCATTACATAAAATATCTTTTCAAGGGCCTTAATCCATACTTCAACTATGACTAGGTCATAAGATCCATTGAAAGCAAGAGGGTGTTTTCTCATAAAATGTTCCACTATTGTCATGTTCCGTTGTGGTACTTTTTGTTGTTCTCTTGCATGGATTCCACCACCATTTATTGCCTACGTCAGCTGATCTATTACTGTCACAAACCATTCAGTTTCAATCCCTACCATTCCAGGTTACAGATTTCGAAGGATATCATTTCGTCAGTGCCTCTCCTTTTAAGACTCCCTGTTTCTTCTACAGAAAACCATTCCGAACAAACATATCTTAGTTGAAGCAACATGGTAATATTTAAATTCTATAACATTTCAAATTAATCATATAGTAAAGATCATTTGTGGTATTATATTAATATCACCCTAACCCCTAAAGTTATCTAAACCATCCTCTGATAACAACTATAAGGACCTAGCCTTATTACATTAAATAATCTTTAATTTAGTCAAGAAAACACTTCCTTTCTCATTGAGGATATTTTCAAGTTTAGAGCTTTAGAGAATTGGGACATAATACATTCATAATATTACACATTAATACAGAGTGGATACCATAAAAATAGTATTCATTTCTTCCAAAATATAAAACTTTTCAAACAAAACATGATTTCATTGAAAATTATTTAAACATTTAACTTGGCTTCCTTATTTTTCCTACACATCCTTATAACCTATGAAAATTGTTTAAAAACTTTGGATGAGCACAAAAATCTCAGTAAAGGATATAAAAATAAGGAAATAACAAAATAGTCCATGAATACTTGTAACGTATGAAATTACTTTCAAAAATACATACTTGTCACCCATAATTACTTACATTGTGAAACTTGAGATTTCCACAAGATTCCAAAAAAACATAAAGAACACAAATAGAATCATAAAGGTATCTTGTGGCATTACTTACATAATCTTGTAACCCTCTTGGCTACCTTATAATTTGTAACCCTTACAGCTACCTTACAATTTGTGTAACCATCACATTTACACTTGGAGTAACCATACGATCGACCTCCAACTTATACATAACCAATGCATTGGAGGGAGATATAGGTCCCATAATTTATTATAAAAAATTCCCAAGAACCAGAACATAATCATACAATATCAATAATTTCATAAAAACATTGCTTTTGAATTTTGTAAAAACATAATTTTAAGAGGATTTAAAAAAAATCCCCTTACAAATATCATATAATTCAAGTGGGACTTATTAGAGTGGATGGAATATGTATATACGCTATAAATAAAAATAATTAAATATAATATTAACAAAACCAATTACACAAATAATTTTACTACCACATAAATAATGAAGTAGAAGGCTAACCCAATGAATGAAAATCAGGTTAAGAATTCCCTTACCTCGGGTTTGTCTTACTTCAAACTCATTTAAAAATCATGTATAATGGTTAAAAGAGTGTTATTAATATCTTATAGAAACATATTAATCTTTATAATAACTTATATGATCATTACATAATTTAACCCTTTAATTGTTAGTATTTTTTTCCTTGCATTGTTTTGGGTGCATTCTTTACATGATTTCCATGATCGGTTTATGATGGATATTCTTGTCAATTGTAAGTGAAACTCCATAATTGAAATGTAATAGTATTTAAATATTTATATAACCATAAATTATAACATTTATCATTTTGAATTATGGCATGAGGATGATTCATAAGTTAAAACATTATTGATATTTGTTTTGGTCATTATGGTGATTCTTCGATCGTAATGAACTCATTTGTTTAATAAATTAATAACATGTGTATAAAATGATTACATAACCTTATATAAGATATAATACATAAATTATAATCTTGTTTAACTATAAAAATGGTTTAAAGACCAGTCTTTAAGGAAGAAAAAGAAATTGAAATCACATCATCCATAATGTCAGTAAATCGACACATCACAAACGGTGTTTTGATTTATTGAATAAGTGGGAGAGGAGAAGAATTATAATGGTGAGTCTTCTATAAACTTGATGAAATACATAATATATAAGATACTGGATCATTCATTCCTCTTGGATATGAGGAGGTGAGGAAAGGATAATAATAGAAAAGAAAACGAAAAGAAAAGAAAGAAAACAAAAGAGCATGTTTACCTCCTAATCTCTTCTCCTTGAGATCCTTCTTAAGGACTTTGGTTTTGGACTTTTGGTAAAACCAACAGCTCTAGGATGTGGGGAATAGCCTTGGGAGGATTATTGGGCAAAATTTAAGTAAGGCTCAATGCATTAGAGGTGTGGGAGGAAGATGGGAATGAGGGTGATATTTATAGTGGAGGAGAGAATGTATTTTACATTATTTTAATCATTATTATAATATTTTTTCTCAAGACTATGAATAGTCTTAATTCATGTGATTTTAAATAGTAATAATTACATGTGAGTTTAAACCAAGTGGTCTTACATCAGTTATAATGTCATAAATAGTGTATTTAACTGATAATTTGAAGATACGATATTTTACCATATTTCACTATTCATAAAAAATTCAAGAATTTAATAAAAATCCAAAATATTCACCTTGACCATTTTTCAACAAGTAGATTTCAAAAAATGAACTCCATTTTTTGAAAATAATTTTCTAAATATTATTAATTTAATTTTTAAATAAAATAATAATTTATTCAAAAATAACAATTTTAAAACTATAGCTGATTTTATATCACATTAAAAAATCAAAAAATATATCATTATCTTAAATAATTAAGAAAATAAAATAATAATACAATTTACTATTCAATAGGGTCATATTACTATTCATAAGGGTATGTTACTATTCACCAAAAATCAAGTTGGTTCCATTAGACTCCAAATGATATACTGAACACAATTGTAGATGACCATTTTTCAAAATTCAATACATAGAAGCAACAAAATTATGTTTAAAGGCTAGTTATAAATACCTTATTAAAACAAAGTTTTATGCATTTCAATTTATTTTTAAAACCTTAGGGTGTTACAGTTTAGAAGCACTGAAGAAGTCAAAGATGTATCTGTGATTCAAGGGAAATTGAATATTCGTGAAATTTGGTTGAGTGAGAATTTTTTAAGAATCCCACCTAAAATACTTTTGGGTTGCCTATAAATAGTGGAGGTACTTTGTAATTTCTAACACAGATGTACTGTGGAAGAGAGAAGGTGTAGCGCTGAATTTTTTTTGAGAGAGGAAGTTTTCAGATCATGATTTCCTGAGTAAGTTTTCCAAACAAAAAAAGGAGAAGAGAAAATATCATTTTCAGAGTTTCGGGATTGGATTCAGAAATTGGGATGGGATTTTCGAACTAAAGAAGAAGTAGTTCTGGATTGTTTCAGTGGTATTCTGGCAGAGCGATATTATCGTATTGAGCAATCAGATTGATGAATCTGACTGGTAAATCAGACTGAGTATCATTACGAAGTCCAGAGAAGTTCTTTCCTACAGTTGGGTAAGTAAGTGAATAATTGTTTTTGAAGTTTATATTCTGTGAAAGTTTATCAAGCATCACCGTAACATGTTTATTACAAAAAATGTATTACACCATTTCGTGCTACTTGAAGAACATGCACTGTTGTATTGAACATAGTGTTACACAAGTGTAAGGGCATATCCTACTTATTTTATTTTACACAAAAGGATTGTTTTCTAGTGGATTGTCTGGTATTGGATTATTTTCAAACCATACAAAGGACATAACTACTCTTATTGAGTATTGAACCTTATGAATTATGGTGTTCCTATGGATTCTTCTTCAGTTTGTTTTTAGCAGAGAAAGAAATCTTTAACAGAAGGAGAAAGTGGTTTTAAAAGTAAGGAAACATAAAAGAAAAATATATCACTAATTTACCCCTCCCCTCTCAGTGATACTCAAATCATGGTTGGACAATCTCAATTGGTATCAGAGTGAAGGATCCCTGCGTTTAATCTTTAATGAAGTTTTGAAGAGAAACTTATGATGGAGAATCTGAATTGTGTGAACAGTAAATATATTTCGTTCTACGATGGTATGAATGATCATATCTAGAAAGATAGAATTCTATCTTATCTTATGTCTCTTGGATATGATGTTCTTGAAGCTGTAACAGATAGATTTCATCCTATTGATGATAAATTTCTTCTTACATCTGTTGACAAGAAGAATCTTGAGAATGATGGGAGATCTAAAAATGCATTTCTCATAACTTTTTGAAAGTGAGTTTTTAAGAGTAAAAGGTGTTGCCACATCTAAAGGTATTTGGGATAAGATGAAGAACATTTGTGAAGGAAATACAAAAGTAAAGAAGGCAAAGTTAAAAATCTAGATATTTAAGTATGGAGATCTCAGGATGGGTGAGTACAAATTAGTTGGTGACTTCTTTACTAGGGTTAATGACATTTTTATCCCCATAATATTTCTTGGTGAAAAGTTGGAATATTTTATTGTTGTTGAAATGATCTTGATAATTCTTCTTGACATGTTTGATTCAAAAGTTTCTTCATTAGAAGATAGAGATCTTGAAACATTATCTGTAAATGATTTTCACAATACTCTTATCACTTATGATATGAGAAGAGAGAAAGTTATGAAAGGAAAAATAAAAAACTAATTGTGAAATTTCTTTCAAGGTTTTCAAGAAAGAAAATTCCAATAAGGTTCTTGAGGAAGATGTTACTGAATCTGATTCTGAAAGTGAGGTATGTAAAATTTATGATGATTTTTTTCCTTATTTTCTAAAAATTTTAGAAGTGGTACAAGAAAGTATAAAGGAAAACTCCCCTTTAAATTCTTTGAATGTGGAGCCATTGGAAACTTTGTAGCTAATTATCATCAAAGAAATAATTCCAAGAAGGCAATGGAAGAAACATAGTGATAATGCTAAATCCTTTTCAAAAGGGAAAGATAAAAAGTTCTTTAAATCTAAAAAAAAAGTTTTTTGTCTAAAGATGATGAAGAAGAAGGCAGTGAAGTTGAATCCAAAAATTCTATTGATCATGTTGGTAAGAATACTTTTATTGCAACAATTAGCAATAAAGAATTAAAAATTAGTAGTTCTAAGGAAGAAGAAACTCAATTAGATTTTTATCTAAAAGAAGAATAGAAATAATGTTTGAGAAAAATTGGATGACTTAAGAAAGAAATCATGAAGTTGAAAAATGAAGATTCCTTAAAAAATCAAGAGAGTTTTATTGATGAGCAGGTCAAGTTGTTAAAAGAGATTTATGATTTGAAGAAATCCATTGAGAAAGAAAAGAATCGAAATGAACATCTGGAAGTTAAGATGAAGGAAAAAGAAGAAGAGTTGGAAATTTTCCAAAAAAAAACTTTCTAAAGACCAAAAAAGGGTCACAAGTTTCAAAAAATCTATATATGATTTTGGTTAAGTCTCTAGGAAGGATAAACATGATAATGATAAAAAAAGTTACCTTCAAAGGCTGAAAATAAATCTGAAATTGTTTCTGAGACGAAGAAATATGAGAAAGTCATGTATGTGGACAAAATAAACAAAGTGAAGAAGTCATAAGTTTTTAAAAATTATAAACCTGGAAAAGTTTCTATTACTTATGGTTATGATAATGCCAAAAAAGAAAGTTGATGTGAAGAAGACGGTTCTGATTGATAACAAAAGGTTGGTGGGCAACAAAGTTCTAATAAGAAGGTTATTGAGAAACATGCTCCCAATTCTGGATAATATGGAAGTTATAGAGGAAAATAATCTTTCTAAGAATATTTCTAGTATTGTGGTGGATTCAAACATATGAAAAATATATGTTGTTTTAATCAACAACATTATCACTATTCCACAAGTTTCATAAGGCAATGTTTGAGGGGTAGTCAATCCCCTCAAAGGAAGAAGTTTGATAAGGACGTTCAGAAGAAGTATGAGAAGGTTAGTGTAAAAGTTGAAAATAGTTTCCAACCATTGGAAAATGTCTTTGAATGGTGTGAAAAACCTGAAAACCTTACTAAAGGATGTATTTGTTTTGTTACCGGCACAACAAAAGTTTATTGACAATGCTCAGAAGCCGTAGATAAAGAAAGATAAAGGAAAATAAAAATCTCTTGTTGTTGAAACCACCATCAAAGCTACTAAGGGAGAACAAATTTGGATTCTTGATAGTGAGTGTTCTTATCATATGAAAGGAGACATAAAATTCTTGAATAATGTGAAATAATTAAAAGAAGGAACAACGATATTTGTCAATGATGAATCATTCATAATAAAAGGTGTTAGATCTGCCATCATTGGGAAAGAAAACCTGAAATCCAAGAAAGCTTTGTTCATTGATGGGTTGAAACACAACTTGTTAAGTGTTTCATAACTTTGTGATGAATTCAAAAAAGTCATTTTTAGAAAAGATGGATTTGTTGTGAAAAGATAGGAAATTGAAAGAATAGTTACAAGAGACCAATGTAGAAAAGAAAACTTGTTCCAAGTTGGTGATGTACACAACTCTTGTTACTTAGGCATGGTGGAATAGAATCAATTGTGAAATAAAAGGTTGAGAAACATGTGTCAAAGAAATATGAGCAAGTTATCAAAGAGAGACAACGTCTGTGATATTCTTAATATGTCAAGAAGAACAGATTGGTGTTACATTATTTTTCAAAAGGGAAATATTATAGGCTCTATGCACAAGAAAGTTGACATTTATTCCAAATGACCCCTTGAAATTATCCATTCTGATATCTTCGGGCTGATGAGAAAACAATAAACTAATGAAGATAAGTACTTCATTATTTTCATTGATGACTTTACACACATTACTTGTGTTATGTATATGAAACATAAGTTAGATGCGCTGAAAATGTTTAAAAGTTTCAGGAGGAAATATGAGAAGGAATGTGAGTATTCAATGAATAATTTAAGAACAAACAATGGTGGGGAATAAAAAAACGAAGTATTTGAAAATTATTTTGAGAAGCATGGAATTCTGTATGAGTCCAATACACCATACACTCTCAAAAAAATGGTGATGATGAAATGAAAAATAGAAGTTTGGTGGAAATGTGATGAACTGTGTTACTTGAACATGGTCTCTCTCATTAATTTTGGAGGTAATACATGAACACTTCTATTTATATTCAAAACAAATGTTTCTTCCGAACAAGATTAGATATGAATCCATATGAAATGTTCTATGAGAAAACTCTTAGTTTGAGATACTTAAGTGTTTTTGGGAGTCTATGCTTCATAATAAAGAAAGTTGGAAACTTGGGAAAGTATGAGCAGAGAGGTGAAGATGAAATTTTTCTTGGATATGTTCTGGAAGGAAGAGGATACAAATGTTTCAATAAAGAAACATAAAGAATAGTTGACTCTGTTGATGTAGAAGTTATTGAAAATATTGAGGAAGATGCTAAGAAAAATCACACTGATAATAAATATAATCAAGATGAAATAATATTTGTTAACAATTTTGATAAGGATACAAACAATTATAATCCTACTCAAGAAGAAGAGTCAGACTCAGCAGTTTCTAGTGATAAGGAAGAAACTTGAAAATCTCATCCTAGGCCAAGGAAGCAAGTTAAAGCTTAAAAAATTATTGATGATCAACATCAAAAGGTTCAAAAAAGAAGAACATCAAAATCTATTATAGATACTTCTATGCATACAAAAGTGGAGTCAGACGATGTGGATGAAGCTTTTGAGCATCTGAAATGAGTTCAGGCTATGAATGAAGAATTGGATAAAATAGAGAAGAATGATACTTGAGAACTTATACCCAAGCCAGATAAAAAAAATGTTATTTGTACAAAATTGGTTTTCCAAAACAAGTTGAATGAAGATGGAAAAGTGATAATTGATGAAGCAATATTAGTGTGCAAAGGTTACTCATAGATTGAATGCATTGATTTTGATGATAATTTTTCTTCGGTGGAAAGGTTAGAAACAATCCGAATCATTCTTCATATTACTGTGCAATGAGTTTATAAAATTTTTCATATGGATGTTAAGAATACATTTCTGAATGGGGATCTTGATGAGGATGTTTATATTGAACAATGACGTGATTTTTTTGGTAAAGATAAAAGTTATGTGTGTAAGCTGAAGAAAACCTTGTATGGGATAAAGCAAGCTCTGAGAGCATGGTATTCCAAGTTGGATACTTTCTTAAGGAAGATGAGTTTTAAGGAAGGAAAAGTTGATAAAAATATTTACATCAAAGAAAGTCATGAATTTTCCCTCATCATAATTGTTTATGTTGATGACATTATCATTGTTGGAAATGATGAAAGAACTTGTGAAGGATTTTCTGAAGAAATGAAAAGGTTGTTTGAGATTTCCATGCTGGGAGAAATGAAATACTTTATTGGGTTAAAATTTTCAAAAAAGAATAAATACATTTTTCTTTGTCAAGAAAAGTATGGTAATGAACTCCTTAAAAAGTTCATCATGGAAAATTCAAAACCAGTTTCCACACCGATTTCTATGGGGACCAAGTTGACAATAGATGAAGATGGTAAGGAAGTTGACTCCAGAGAAAATTGAAAGCTGATTGAAACTTTATTGTATTTTTCTGCCTCAATACTCAACCTTGTTTATGTTGTTACCTTATGTGAAAGATTTTAGAGTGATTCAAAAGAATCACATCTAACAGATGGAAAAGGAATTCTCAGATATATCAAAGATACAATAAATTTCAGAATCAAGTATGAAAGCTCAGAAAGTATTAACTTGTTTGGGTATTCAGATGCTGATTAGACATGGAATGTTAATGATATAATATCCACATATGGTGGAGTTTTTTTATTGAAAAATGTTGTGTAAGTTGTCATAAAAATAAAAAATAATTAGTAACTCTTAGCACGACTGAAGTTGAGTATGTTTCTGCCACTCAAGTCGCTACTCAACTTATGTGGATGAAGTCTCATTTATAAGATTATTTATTGAATTAAAGTTACCTTTTATTTTGGTTTGGGATAATTAAAGCGCAATCAACCTTACAAGACACCCGACACAACATTATCATTCAAAAGATATTAATATCAAGTACCACTTCATCAAAGAACATGTGGAGAAGAATGAATTGAAGGCGGAGTATATTCCTACATTGGAACAAGTTGCTGACATTTTTGTAAAACCTTTACTAAAGAAACATTTTCAAAAATTGAGGTTGAACATGGATGTCCAACCTATTTCTCATCCAGGTTGAGGTATGTGTTTCCATCCCCTCTCTCATCTTGTTTTTGGATAGCGTTGTCAAAGGGGGGGATTGTTTCATAAATCAATCCATTTATATGCGCTAAACCTTTTAAGAATCACATATAAAGGTGGAGTTCTGGATAAGATGTGAATCTAATATGTATGTGTGTGAACTATTCTAACTATTTTTTGTAGTTGTTGTTGGAAAATTTTTTTTATAAGAAATTGAAATAAGTGAATAAAGTTGTGAAGGAAAGCTGGGGAAGTTTCATGAGTCACTACTTTTTAGACAATATGATTTTTCTGTCAATGATTATTATTTCTAGAATGAGTTAACTCATTTAGGATTTGAATTATTGATAATAAATCCATTGCATGAGGTTACAAAGTTCAGTGATTTATGAACCTTGGTTGACAACAAAATCAAAAGGGGGATATTTTTGGGACCAAGTTGAAGTTGTTTTTGGAAGCTAAAGAAGTTTTCTTTGAAATTGTTGTCTTTTGTTTCAAAGGAAATGTCAAAGAAGAATAAATCAATTCACTTTGTAAGTATTAACAACTAAACTCACCATCATATTTATGAAATCAGAATCAAAATTCTTTAGAAAGTCTAGTGGATTGAGAAGAAGGTTTCTAGAAGAAAAGGATCATCAGATTCACCTTGGATATGGAAAAGGAAGATCTGATCATAATGAGAATTGAGTCTGCATGGCTCTGAGGAAAATATGACGATGCTTTACTAATATTGTAGTTTAAATAAATCCTAAGTTATTTGAGAGACTTGTGATGGAAGCCTTATGAAGGAAAGGGGGAGAAAAAGTGCTTCCAATCGTATTCATATTGGAAATGAAGAAGTTGTTGGAAGAATGAAAAGTTACAATACTTTCCATTATGATTAAGATAATGATATTCCAATCTTCAACATAATCAAAATCATGAAGAAAGTCATGCTTACAAGCTGGAGTTTGTGAAATAAGGAAGTTGTTGAAGTCAAAGATTTCCGATCTCAGTTCATCGATGTGAGATCACTGGATGCAGATTTACCTAAAGGCTGGGAAGGTTTTTTGGAAACATGACAATATGAAGGTGCTGGTTTTTAGTTAGAAAAATAAGCCAAAATATATTATTGGTGGAGGTGTAAACTCAATAAGGGGATTAATTGAGTTCCTACTTAAAATTTCTGTTAAAAACTTTATGATAAAATCCCTCAATTTGGAACATCCCAGTTAATTAAGGCAGTAAAGATATAAATGTTCAATTTTTCAATAAGTCCCTTAAAGGTTGATTAGTCCTCAGTTGAATCAGTGTAAAAACTTATACAACTTTTGGAACATATTTACTTAATTAAACACATATACACACCAACCAAAACTAACTATCAAAGTTAATGTAAAACAATTTTCTGTCTTTGAAATTATAAGCAACAAAAAATAGAAAAATAGATTATTACAAAATAAACTATATAACAAAATTAAATAAGAGGTTAAGTCTCAAGCCATGACTTAATCCTCTCCACTTGGTGATCACCTGCCACCAAGCGGTTTATATTAATAAACTTGATACACAGCCTGTATCGGGATTTACAATAGTTTTCACAATTGTTCATGTATCATAACCTCTACCAAAATTCTTCATGGGAAAAACAAAAAACCAGGCCACACATGGCCTCTTTCATAGTTATATGTGGGAAACAAAAATGCAAGGAATGTTTGGTGTGCGGATTTTCAGTATCCTCCAGTTTAAGTACAAGAGACACTGTGTGTGTAATAGACAAACACACACTACTCAGAAATGTAATATAAAGAACACAATAGATCTAATTTTATGAGGATTGAGTTTAGAAGGTTCTATGTGTTTATAGTTCAGCTCTGGACTCCTTGGTGTGAAGAAATTGCAGTTTGAGTCCTTCTATGGAAGTTGTATTCAAAACAGAGTGTCACAACTTTAGGTTCTAGCTTCAAGGTACTGAGGTGTTTAGCTTCTTGGTTTGAAAGAGATTCGATGAATCACAATAATTAAACCTTGAATTCTTTCTCCCAAAATGATCTTTGTGAAGATCTTGGGTTCATAATGTAAGTGATAATATGTTCTCCTCGTTCTTCAGGTCTGTCGTGTAATATCTCTCTCACCACTTAGTCTTCTCTTGCTCGATCTTCTATTTTATTCTTGAGATCTGATAGTAGGAATGATCAAGCCATGTGCGGTCTTCCTCGTACCACATAAGTTCTCCAGATATGTTGACAATCAACATTAATTAATATCAGAAGCATTAAATTTACCAAATATGACTGTTTAAAAAAATCTTAATAAAATTGAAAAAGTATAGAGTAGAAGAGTAAAATTATCGATAGATTGGTAGTGGTAGCCTTATCAAAACTAGATTATTAGCAGTAGACATGTGAATTCCAAATGTTCTTCTAATAGTAACCTTTCATCAGTAGACTTCCAGCGGTAACTTCATAGTAGCAACCTTGTAGAAGCAAGCTTAAAACAATAACCTTCTAATAGTAACCTTTTAGCGGTGAATTTAGTAAGATTCCAACAGTAAGCATCCCATTAGTGACCTTGTACCAATAAAATTTAGTGGTAGTTCTACAATAGTATCCCTTGAGTGGTAGACTCATAGCGGTGAACTTGCATTGGTAACTCAGCTGTAAGGTTCCTCAGCGGTAACCTTCTAGCGGTAACCTTCTAGCGGTAACCTTCTAGCAACAACCTTCTGGCGGTAACCTTCTAGAGGTAACATATCTACGGTAAGGTTCCTCAGCAGTAACCTTCTAGAGGTAACCTCTCTAACAGTATCCTCAACCAGTGACTTAACATAAGGGTCTTAAGAGATACCTTCATACTGGTGACCTTTTACTTAGAAAATTTTACACTGTAAACTTAGTCAAGAAATAGTGAGATTAAAAATACATAATTGTTTCATTATAATAACTATAAAAACTAATGAAACATGATTATCATATAAATTAAACATGATTTGGGATTATCAAAATAGGTGAGTCCAACAATATCCCCCTTTTTGATAATCACAAATTATGGCAGTGAAATTTAGAAAAAGTATTATTGTATCAGAGTTAAGTACATTTTCTAATCTCCTTAGTGGTATCAATATACATTGAATCAGGGTTATCAAAATCCAAATGAAAACATATTGAATTAGAGATAGAATAAATATGTATTAGTGCATAAATTTATAGGAATTTCATATATTAAAGGGATCCAATCTTAAAAATTCTCCCCCTTTGTGATTATAAAAAAAGACAAAAGAAGACAAAAGGAGATCTTTGTATTAATGAAACAAGAGTACATTATACAAAAAAGATTACAATGATCCCTATAAAATAAGACAACAAATAGTCAATCCACTTAAGATATTTCCAAGTGAGCTTTGCCTTTGGGAGGTGAGGAGGAAGGTTCAGAAGATGGAGGTACATGCCTAGGTATAATAGTAATAAATATAGGAGGAGATGCTACAAAAGCATCAGTAGGCTGATAATGAGTAGATCTTTGGGGAATCACAGTATTAAAGCTTCTGATGGCCTATACAGGAGTCAACAAAGGAGAAACACTAGGAGATCCTGATGCAGTTGAAGAAGAAGGAAAGTCTAGAGGGGCAATAATAGGAGTACAATCCACATGGAGAAATGGCAGAAGGAGGTTCCTGAAATCCATAATGATGCTGCCTCCTCATTCTATAACAGAGATGAAATCATCCTTATTCTCCATGAAATTTTCCAAAGCAGGATTAAACTCTATAATACTGCTAACTTGATCCTTAAAGGCCTAAGTGATAGGAGGTATCCTCAAGTTCTCCAACAACAACTTGAAATTACTATCCATATGATGCTTAGTATAAACCCTTTTATAATAAAATTCAACCAACTCTTTTATTTCCATCTGATCTTGGCCATCCTCCCTCATGTAATTACCAACAATATTATGAATTTCTCTGATAGTGGAGATAACCTGAGTCAAATACTGAGGATCTTAGGTACTTTCACCAGAGATCTTCTCTATTTATTCTCTAACAACTGATCTGAAGGCTATTGGATCAACAAGAGGATAGATAGATGAGGAAGTAGATACACACATAGGTTCCATGGTAAAAGCTAATGTCTCCTTAAAATAATTAGTCAATCCACTGATAAACCTCTTCACATCACCATCCTGACCATTCAAATGCGCTTCCATAGAATTCTTTACATCCTTAAACACAGTTACCATCTATTGGAAAACACTCTTAACATATAGAATGCATTTTTCTAATTGAGTTCTTGAATCCATATATGAGTCTAAACTCACAACTAACTATTTCAAAGTCTCCAAAAATTCTTCCAAGGCTCTTACCTAAATCTAGAATTACTTCACTTCATGTAGCAGATTTGATTGAAAGACATGCATTATTATTTCCAGAACAAATTATACAAGATCTTGATTTAGAGCCACTATTCTCTCTATCCCAATAGATATTTCATCAAAGCATCTCTGCAAATATGATTTCAATGAATCAAAGTCATCCTTATTTACATAATCTCAAGGTAGAAGAACCAGTGGTTACACTATAGTGGTCTCTGAAATAGAATGAACTAGATATCTTCAGTTAGTCTTGTCATCTTCAGAGTCTTCATAGTCTAAACCCAAAACCATAAATCTAGGGTCCTCTGACCAAACTTTTATTTCAGGAACAATATAAACTGAACCTGTGGAAACAAGTTCCTCCCCATCACTTAGAGCTTCCTCCTAGACAACTACATTCTCCTCTTCCATTCTTCCTTGATCAATTGAATCATCAGCAGAGTATACTACTACTTTTCCTATAGAATCTTCAACCACTTACATTGCAATTCCAATATATCCAACTTCCTCTTTCTTTTCATTATCTTCCATTTTTGTACATCCTATAAATGGAACAATACTTAGGAATTCTTCTTCACTTTCATCATCATCAGCTATTTCAGACTCCTCATGATCAGTGTCAACTTCATCCTCCTCCTCTGAGGTCTCTCCAACAGTAATTTCTCTTAATAAATTCTCCTCCAATTCTTCTTTAGTGGTTTCCTCATCATTAGTGTCCCTTAAGATAATATCTCTTCTTGGAAAATTCTTTAGTGGAATAGGCACACCAAATGATACAACACCAACATGGGGACTTGATGGAAGGTCAGAATCACCCCTGCCATCTATAGGAGAATCCTATCTTTCTTACACAACATCAACCTTCTCTTCTTCATCTGAATACACTGGTTCCAATTCATTAGGTTTTAAACTTGGATCTCTTTTATCCTTTGGCCTAATAGGATTGACAATAGGGTTTAAGTCTTTATATAACTTAGCCTCATCATTCAACCATTCCCTTTTCCAAGGGTTCATGTTTATCTTCATACACTTGAAAATTAATTTGGTAATACAAAAGTTGTCCTTTAAAACTATGGTTTCTTCCTTATTTTCAGAAAAACCTTTCACTTTCAACATCAAAGATATCAACTTGGCATGAAACAAAGAATTTGACTTGGAAGCAGCCTAGTCATATCCTCTAACTGAATCATCAAAAATATGCAAAGGTTTATCCTTTGTCCATGATTCAACAAATTTAAAAAAAATATGTCATGATATTTCAAACTATCAAAGTACCCTCTCATGGGACTCAAGAAATATTAGATAAAATTAAATAGTAATTTGTTTTCCCCATCCATCTCAGTAGCAATTACCTTTCTAGGGATTCCATTCCCTATCAGTTCATCTAGAGCCTCTTCATAGCAGAAAAGATCACTAGTAGGAGGCACCACTCCAAAATAATAGTCAAATATTCATTTATGTGGGACTCTTAAACATTCATCCAATTCAATAGAAGAGAAGCTCACACTAACTCCATTTACCTTTGAAAGCATTTAGTTCTCATCCTCAGATTTTTTTAACTTCAGAAACTCATAAAAATCCTTTACTAGATTTGGGTAATATGGTCCATTGTTTTTTGCGAAGCATTCTACCCAGTCTTGAGCTTAAAGTTCCTTTAGCACTAGAGACTTTCTCGACAAAAACCATTTTGAACTTAATTCTTTCTCGACCACGATTTACCTCTTTGAAAAATGGGGATTTAATGGATTTTCTATAACTGTTCTTCCACCACTATACTCAGCTCGAGGTCTCTTAGGGTTAGATGCATCTTCTTCATCCCCAACCATTGGTCACTTTAATCTTCCCATTATGATTTGATGCGGTTGGAGGTTTTTAACAGTAGGTTAGGTTCAAGGCTTTAGGAGAAAAAGGTTCGGGAGAGGATTTAAGTGGATCAAAATGTGACTCAACACTTTGTTTTTATCATTTAGGGATCGAAAAAAATTGAGTAAATAAAATAAATAAAATTAGACATTTCATATTCTAGCAGAAAACACTACGTCCAGGACCTATCAGTAAGTTCGACTTACGGTAATGTGCCAACATTAATGTCTATCGGTGAGTTCCAACGGTGAGGTGTCCTAACAGTGAGGTCCAATGATGAGGTGTCTTAACGGTGTGGTCCAACGATGAGGTGTATTAACGGTGAGGTCCAATGGTGAAGTCCAATGTTGAGGTGTCCTAATGGTGAGGTCCAACGGTGAGGTGTCCTAATGGTGAGGTCCAATGGTGAGGTGTCCTAATAGGGAGGTCCAACGATAAGGTGTCCTAATGGTGATGTGTCCTTAACTAAAATCAATCATACCTAACTCATTTTTTATGTAATTTGACCTCTTAGAATTCAAAGGCTTTGTGAATATATCAGCCAATTGATGTTCAGTGCCAATGAATTCAAGAGTGATATCACCTCTTTGATAATGATAACTCAAAAAGTGATGTCTCACATCAATGTGCTTTGTCCTAGCATAAGATACTGGATTTTTAGAGATGTTAATAGCACTTGTATTATCACAATTTAGAGATACATGTTTGAATTGATATCCATATTCTAGTAAAGTGTGTTTCATCCACATAATTTGAGCACAACAACTACCAGCAGCTATATATTCATCTTCGGCAGTGGATAATGCAATAGAATTCTGTTTCTTACTACACCATGACACTAGTGACTTGCCCAAAATGTGACATGTTCTAGAGGCAATCTTTATATCTAACTTTCAACCAGTAAAGTCAGAATCTGAAAAACTTATCAAATAAAATGATTATCCACTTGGATAAAATAGTCCTAAGTTGGTAGTACACTTGAGATATTTAAAAATCTTTTTAATAGCAGTTAAATGAGATTCTTTGGGTTTGACTTGAAAACGAGTACACATACATACACTGAACATAATATCAGGTTGGCTATAAGTAAGGTAGAGAAGAATCCCAATTATACCTCTGTAATTGGTTTGATCAACCAGTTTACTAGTCTCATCAGCATCTAACTTACAGGCGGTACTCATAGGTGTATCACTACCTTTATTACTATCAAAAAAAAATGTTTCAAAAGATCCTTAGTATATTTACTTTTATTTAAAACAATACCATTTTTATTTTGAAAAATTTGAGATCCAAGGAAAAATTTATGTTCCCCCATTAGACTCATTTCAAATTCATTTTGCATCATCTTTGAAAAATCAGCACATAAATAATTTTTAGAGGATCCAAAAATAATGTCATCTAAATAAATTGGTACTATTACAATTTTTTTGGAAATAATTTTAATAAAAAGATTAGGATCATCCATCCCTTTAGTAAAACCTTTTTGAAATAAGAAAAGAACTGATTATATCAGACTAACCTCTAAGATCTTGTTTTAGACCATATAAAGCTTTAGAAAATTTAAAAACATGATTTGAAAAATGGGGATTTGTGAATCCATGGGGTTTTTCAAGAAACACATTCTCAACTATATACCCATTTAGAAATGAAATTTTAACATCCATTTCATAAATTTTGAAATTCAGATGAGCTAAATAAGCAAATATTATCATAATGGATTCTAGTCTAGATACATATGAAAATGTTTCCTCATAGTCTATTTTTTATTCTTGACTATATCCTTGTACAACTTATATAGCTTTGTTTCTAACTATATTTCCAAAATCATTAACTTTTTTTCTAAACACCTATTTAGTGCCTATGGTCAATGTGTCCTTAGGTATTTTTACTAATTCCCAAACTTTGTTTCTTTCAATCTGTTTTAATTATTCTTGCATATCTATCACCCAAAATTCATCATTGATATCATCATTAATATTTTTGGATTCAAGCTGTGAAATAAAAGTGTGACGTTCAACCTGGTATCTCAGAGAAGCTCTAGTTTGTGTTACTATATTTAGATCACCTACTACAAAATCTAAAGAATTATTCTTGAGAGTTCTAATACCTCAAGAAAGGGTTGGACTCGACTCCTCATGGTTGTCTATATGTTCATATTCAAAAGGCTCAAATTCTGGAAAATTTATAGAACTAGTTGTTTTCATTGGGGGTTCACTGTTTTTATCATTAAGGTCTAGAATTGACATATTTTATTCAAGATATTCAAGAGAGATTTTAGGTTCATGTGGATTAGTCTCATAAAATTTGACATGAACAGATTCTTCCACACATTTGGATATCTTATTGAATACTCTATAGGCTTTACTGGAGATTGAGTAACCTAGGAAAATTCTTTCATCACTTTTGGAAGAAAATTTTTCGAGATTATCCCTAGTGTTATGGATAAAGACTTTGCAACCAAAAAATCTAAATTAATTAAACTTAGGCTTCATATTGTTCCATATCTCATAAGGGGTCTTTTTAAGAATAGGTCCAATTAAAACTCTATTGATGTTGTAACAAGCTGTATTAATAGCTTCATCCCAAAAATAGATAGGTAGGTTATATTTATTAATAATAGTTCGGGCAATCTATTGAAGTGTCTTATTTCTTCTTTCTATAACTCCATTTTATTGAGGTGTTCTAGGAATAGAGAAATTGTGATTATAGCCATTATGTGAGAAAAAATATTCAAACTCCTGATTTTCAAACTCATATCCATGATCACTTCTCAAGGTCTTAATTCTAAGTACACTAAGATTTTCCACAGACTTGGAATATTTAATGAAGTAAGAACATGATTCAATTTTGTGAGATAGAAAGTATACCCAAATGTTTCTAGAAAAATCACCTATAAGAACATAGAAATAGTGCTTCCCATTTAAACTTGAAACTCTAGATGATCCAAAAAAATCCATGTGAACCAACTTAAGCAGTTGAGAAGTTGAAACTTCTTTCTTTGGTTTGATTTTTTTTTGCTGTTTTACCTTTTGATAAGGATTAAAAACATTGTTAAGTGGGAATTCCAATTTAGGAAAGTCTCTAACTAAACCTTTCCTAGTTAGTTTCCTAAGTGAGTGCACATTTAAGTGTCCTAATCTTCTAGGCCATAACCAAGATTCCTTATGAAAATCATTTAAACAAGAAACATTTTGCTTAGATAAAGAGTTTAAATCAACATTATATACATTTTAATTTCTATGAGCAGTGAATATTAAATCATTTTTAGAATTAAAAACATTGCATGCATCATTTTCAAACTTAACATTAAAACCATCATCACACAACTGAGAGATACTAAGTAGACTGTACTTTAACCCATCAATAAAAAGTACTTTTAAAATTAATATAGTATTAGGGTTACCAATTTGGCCTAAGCCAATGATATTTCCCTTTGAATTATCACCAAATGTAACATGTCCACCATCAACTTTGATTAATCTCTTGAAGCATGAATAGTCTCCTATAATATGTCTTGAACATCCGATTTCCAAGTACTATAGGGTTTTATAGAAACTCTTTAGACAATTTTCCTACAAAAAAATTAATCATAGGGAAACTTTGGTATCCAGATTTTCTTGGGTCCAGAGAGGTTATCAAGAAAAGATTTGGGAACCCATATTTGTCTTATAGGTCTCTTATAATCAAAAGACATGTTTTGAGACATAAACACTTTTTTAGGTACTTTGGATTTTTTTTCAAGAGATGATCCAGAACTTGAACCAGCAATGAACTATCCAGATTTTGGAAAAAATTTGTTTTTAATTATCCTTCTTTGTTATGGTTGATATCCTAGACCAGTTGTGTATTTTGGGGTAATTTGTTTCCCTAGAAACTGAGTCAAGGTATCTCTACCAGCAATAAAATTCTCAAGATCTCTTTTTAATTGCGCATTTGATAATTTCAGTTCAATATTTTCTTTTAATAGATGAGATATTTTTTCCTTTTCAATATCCAAATCATACTTTTAATTGGCATGTAAATCATGTTGTCTTTTCAATGATTTATATTTATCCATGAGATCATTAAAGGTATCCTCAAGCATTCCACAGTATTCAAAAAATTCATCTTTATTCATATTTTCATCATTATTTGATTCACTTTCATTCCTAGAATAGTAAGAATTATGTATAGAAGAATTAAGTGTTACCTCATATGTTTCTGTCATGAAACACATGTTTTCATGATTGTTCTTTTCAGTATCATAAGTGTCAGATCCACTAGAGATATCTTCTGAAGCACTTCAAGTATCTTTCATAGACTTTTTATATCCCTTGACCATGTCTTCATATTTCTTCTTAAATTTCAGTTTGGGGCAATCAACCTTCACATGACCTTTTCCTTTACACTCATATCAGATTATCTCATTTGCATTGTCATTCCATTTTCTGTCCTTTTTCTAATGTCCTTTACTATCATACCTTACTCTATAGTTTTACTTTCTAAATACCTTTTTCTTTCAATATAACTTTTTTAATCTTCTAGTAAGATGAGCCATCTCCTCATCACTGTCAAAATATGAATCTTCACTGGTGAAACTGTCTACAGGAACTTGAACCTTTTCCTTGTCTTTTCTTTTTGAGGTATCAGTCTTGAATGATACATTTTTCTTTCTTGGTTCTTCATCTTCTTCTTGATTCAACTTAATCTCTTCTTTCTACATCATAAGTTTTCCAATTAGTTCCTTCACTGGTTGATTTCTTATGTCACAAGATTATCAGATAGAAACATAAATTCCTCTCCATCTTTCAGGTAGGCATCAGAGCAATCACATAATCTGATCCTTGTTGTCCACTGGTTTCCCAAGAAGACTCATGGTATTTACTATTTCATTAAACCTAAGATACATTTCAGAGATAGGTTCATCAGGATTCATTTTAAAATTATCATATTTAATAGTATAAGTATTTAATCTCATTTCTTTAACATGGGTTGTTCCCTCATAGTAAACATCCAAAGTACCCAAATTTTATATGCAGTTTTACAGGCAGATATTCTATTGAATTCTTCATCACTTAAAGCACAGTACAATGCATTCATTGCTTTACAGTTACTATTATACATAGCTTTATCCAACTGAGACCATGTTTCCCTAACAGTAGTAGGTAATGCTTGTTGTTCTACAAGTGTGTCCTAGATTTCTGGACCAATGCTCTCTAGATACATTTTCATTTTCAATTTCCACTAAAAAAATTTATTACCATTAAAAAAAGGTGGCATGTTAGTAGCTTCACTCTCAACTTGGTTGTCTATAGCTGACTAGAATTTAAAGAACTGAAAATTTAGACATGATATAAATTTTAATATCTTTAGGATACAACTATAATCACAGTTGAAACAAATTTTAAAATCTTGAAAAACAGTTCTAACAGTATCAATAAACACTCCTCTTTGATAACAAATATTGGTGGAGTTGGAAACTCAAGAGGAGGGGGAATTGAGTTCCTACTTAAAATTTATTTTAAAAACTTTATGATAAAATCCCCCAATTTGAAACAACCCAATTAATTAAGGCAGTAGAGATATAAATGTTCAATTTATCAACAATTATATTAAAGTTTGATTAGTCCTTAGTTGAATTAGTGTAAAAACTTATCCAACTTTTGAAACAAGTCTACTGAATTAAACACATATACACACCAACCAAAACTATCTATCAGAGTTAATGTAAAACAATTTTTTGTCTTTGAAATTATAAGCAACAGAAAATAGAAAAACATAGTATTACAAAATAAAGTATAAAACAAAATTAAACAAGAGGTTCATTCTCAATTTGAGACTTAATCCTCTCCACTTGGTGATCACCTACCACCAAGAATTTTATATTAATAAACTTGATACACAGCCTATATTGGGCTTTACAATAGTTTTCAAAAACTGTCCTGGTCTCACAAACTCTTCCACAGTTCTTCATGAAAAAAAAACAACGAGGCCACACACGGATTCTTCCACAGTTATACGTGGGAAAAAAATGTAAGGAATGTTTGGTGTGAGGATTTTTAGTATCCTTCAGTTTAAACATAAGAGACAGTTTATGTGTAACAGACCAACACACACTACTCAGAAATTTAAGATAAAAAATAGAGCTAATGTTATGAGGATTGAGTTTAGAAGGCTCTATGTATTTGCAGTTAAGCTCTGGACTCCTTGGTGTGAAGAAATTTTAGTTTGAGTCATTCTCTGAAAGTTGTCTCTAAAATAGAGTGTCCCAACTTTAAGTTCTAGATTCTAGGTAATAAGCTCTCCAACTTCTTGGTTTTAAAGAGATTCGATGAAACACAATAAGGAAGACTTGAATTTTTTCTCCCAAAATGATCTTCGTGAAGCTCTTGGGTTCACAATGTAAGTGCTGGTATATTCTCCTTGTTCTTCAGGTCTGTCAAGTAATATCTCTCTCACCACTTAGTCTTCTCTAGATCAATCTTCTATTTTATTCTTGAGATCCAACAATAGGAATTATCAAGCCATGTGAGGTCTTCCTCGTTCCTTATACGGTCTCTAGATACGTCAACAATCAACATTAATTATTGTCATAAGCATTAAATTTACCAAATATGACCGTTAAAATAATCTTAAGAAAATTGAAAAGGTATAGAGTTGAAGAGTATAGGTATCAGTAAACTGGTAGCGGTAGCCTTCTCAATGGTAGATTCTCATTGGTATATGTGTGAATTATAAATGTTCTTCCAACATTAACCTTTCATCAGTAGACTTCCAGTGGTAATTTCATAACATCAACCTTGTAGCATCAGGATTAAAACAGTAACCTTATAATAGTAACCTTTTAGAGGCGACTTTAGTAAGATTCTAGCAGTAAGATTCCCATCAGTGACCTTTTACCAGTAACCTTTAGTGGTATCTCTACAATAGTAGCCCTTGATCGGTAGACTCATAATAGTGAACTTTCATTGGTAACTCAACAATAAGTTTCCTCAGTGGTAACCTTTTAGTGGTAACCTTCTAGCAGTAACATCTCAACGAAAAGGTTCCTCAGTGATAACCTTCTAGTGGTAACCTCTCCAATAGTAGCCTCAACTGGTGACTTAAACAGAAGGATCTTAATAGAGACCATCATACCAGTGACCTTTTACTTAGAAAATTTTAAACAGTAAACTTAATCAAGAAATAGTGAGATTAAAAATACACAATTGTTTCATGATAAGAACTATAAAAACTAATGAGACATGATTATCATATAAATGAAACATGATTTGGTATTATCAAAACTGGTGATTCCAATAGATACAAATCATTATAGAAATAACTTTGTGGTTGTTGGAATGTAATTAAGAAAGGAAAGAAGTTGCTGCTAATGCTGGTCCATCTAATGCGGTGTGCCACCGATCATTGGAGTTAACCTGGCTTCAATAATCAGACTCATTTATGGTTGCAAAATGAAATTGAAGACAAAATTGTTTTTTCATTGTGAGTTTTTGAGAACAATGAAAAAGAATATAAAGTCGTAGATTGATCAATAATATAGTCAACCATTTTCATCAAAATTATTTTTTGGTTGTTTATCAATTGGGTCAAGAGAAAAAAAGAACTTTGATATGTTTTCAAATGGGTTGAGATTCATCATATTGAAGGTGACACTGATCAATCAGAGTAAAGTAGATACATACACATTAATTGTAGCCTGAAACTGATAAATCCATCAGATGTAGGATCATTGGTCTGAGGAAAAGAAGAAAAAACGAATCACTAAAAGTTTTCTTGAAGAGTTGATAGGGGAGTCTTGAATTTTAAAGAAGTGCATGACAAAGGGTTTATAACTATTAGTTGGATGGGAGCATCAGAATGACTTCTTGTTTTTAATTTGGTATGTAGAATCGTATTGAGTAGCCTATTTTGAACATCTAATTGAGAAACTATATATTCCTTCATATATACATAATTGGTACAAAGCATTATAATGAAGAAATTGACAATCGAAATCAGACTGAAGTATGATAAGAATTTATGAAGTGAGCTGAAGTCATGAGAAGATTCAAAAATGTTTGAGAAGAGTTAAGAAATGCTGATGAAGTCAAAGATGCATCCAAGTTTCAATGGAAATTGAAGATTTTAGAAATTTTGTTGTGTGGGAAAGTTTTTAATAATCTTCCCTAAACCACTTTTGGGTCACCTATAAATAGTTGATGTACTTTTTACTTTCTGACACAGATATACTATGGAAGAGAGAAGGCAAAGTGATGAAAGTACTTTGTAAGTTTTGACACGAATGTACTGTAGAAGAGAGAAGACATAGTGCTGAAATTTTGTAGAGATAAGAAGTTTCTAGATCATGTTTTCCTGAAGAAGTTTTCTAGATATAAGGAACAAAGTAGAAGAGAAAATATCATTTTCATTGTTTCTACATCGAATCAAGAAATCGGATTGGGATTTCCAAACTGAAGAAGAAGAAATTTAGGATTGTTTCAATGGTATTTTGGTAGAGAGATATTATCATATTGAGCAATCAGACTGAAGAATCAGACTAATAAATCATATTGAGTATCATTACAAAGTCCAGAGAAGTTCTTACATGTTGTTGGGTAAGGAAGTGAATAATTGGTTTAAAAGTTTATATTGAAAGTTGATCAAGTAGCACCATAACATGTTTGTTACAAAAATTTTATCACATCATTTAATTCTAGTTTAAGTACATGCACTTTTGTATTTAACATAGTGATACACAAGTGTAGGGTCATATCCTACTTGTTGTATTCTAAACAAAAGGATTTTTTCTAGTGGATTGTGTGGTATTATATTGTTTCTAAACCATACCAAGGACATATATATTCTTATTGAGTAGTGAACTTTATTAATTTTTGTGTTCCTGTGGATGTGTGTTTGGTTTGTTTTCAATAGAGAAAATAATATTTAACAGGAGGCATATGTTGTTTCAATCATAAGGAAACGTAATAATAAAAAGATATCATTGATTCACCCCTCCCCCTCTCAGTGATACTCAAATTAGGGTAGGGAAATATCAATACTCACACATTCTAAGCCTTTTAGTTTGTCTAAAATCTTCCCAATTCACTTCTCAAGCATCCTCATCATGTCTAAGATCAGCTGGTGTCAACAAAATACCAAACCCAAGTGTCTTAAGGAGGTTCTCAAGGAGACAATATTCAAAGGTAAAATCCTAATTCTTTCTCTTTTAAATTATTTCTTTATTTTACCTTATACTCACCTCCCCCATCCAAAATATCATGATAACTCCAGTATAATATATAAATTGTAATGTTTTTGTGTTAATGAAATATCTATAATAAAATCTCTTCTATTATCATTTTATCTAAAAAATGAAAACATCACCTGTGATATGTCGATTCAACGCCTTCGTGGATGACAATTTTTCATTTTACATTATCTCATTCAAGGATAATCATAATACCATTATAATGATTAAACTAGATTGAAAAATGCACATTATAATTTTTTCCATGTTATGGAACTAATATATATACTTAATATTAAATAATAAAACAAAACTAGTTTGTGATGATCAAAAAACTGCGAAAACAAACCAAATGTTTATCATTATCATTTTATTAAATGGATCATCCTCATATTAGAAAAATGATATATGAGGCCATTTAAAATTATGGAAGTATATTAATACCATTTCATCCTACTTCTAGAGTTTTTATTCCACTTGACAAGAACTCTCATAATTATACTAAAGGGAACTGACCATAAAACCATGAAACAAATGCTTTCAAAATAATGAAATTAAACATTATAACTCATAGAAATGGACATAAATGAACTTAATAAAATTACAATAAATAAAATATATGTTGAATAGGTTCTGAATTATATTATTAATGAATCTTATTTGATTATCTGGGACATTAAGTGCAAGTGAAAAACACATTCATACATAATGTAAGGGAACTCTTTGAACCTCCAATTTTTTCCTTTAGATTGTGTTTTATATCTATTTACCCTGATGTATTTCTTATTTATTCTTATATAATTTTCATAAATTATGTGTAAATGTTCCAAATTTTTTTATATAGCTCAATTCATATTTATTTGATGATGAAATACTTGTTTTATAAGATCCCCTCCTCAATTTCTCTCGATAAGAAAACCTGATTAAAAGAAACTTCTCCATTTCTTATCCATTTTCAAGTGCACTCCATAAACTGTTTTAATCAATAATTAATTTTCTAAAATCAATAATTTTATAAAAAAACTATCTTAGTTAATTTTTGGTTTTATACAAAAAATTATGCCTTTATCCTTTTTAAACACTCTTTATTCTTTTCCCTTAAACTACACTAAAGTTTCTCATTTATAAAGTTTCCTAAACACTTTTTTTCATGTAATCACTTTAGTTGGACGTCATTATTCATGATTTATTTTTATTTTTTCCTTTATTAATGTCCAATAATAATTTAAATCCCTTATTTCATGGATACCATTGTTATATACCCTTTGGTTATGCCTTATCATATTATTACAATACGTATTTCTTTCCGTAGGTTACTCTTATATTTATTCCTTATGTTTGATTCTTTATGTGGAACGTGTATGCATGACCATGTTATGATGGGTGAACCTAGATAGTTCTATAATACATTGAGTAATTTTTAGTCCCATAAGACGTCATGTATGAGATTAGGGAGTAACCATAATAACTTATGGGACTTTGTCCACCATGTGGTATAGTCTTGACAGTTAGTCTCGACTCTTGTTTTTGTCATGTTATATATTGCTGCAACATTCCTAGGTTTCCATGATCACATGATCCCATGTTCTATATGTTATGATTCCATTTTTATTCATGAACCATACCTTTTTACGTCACTATGTTATGATTTCTAACCCATATTTCATACTTTATTCATATGTTTATTCCTTTACTGGTCTTTTTAGCTCATCTCTTTGTCTAGGCATTCCCTAGGTTATCCTATGTAGATGTAGGAGATCAAAGGAAGTTAGAATATCATTATATAAGATTAATATAAATATGTTTTATTCCATTTCTATGTTTTCAATTTTATATACCTAATATTCCAAAGACACTAGACTTTACGATCCTTGGTTTGTATTTGATGGTTAATTATGCTTAAAAGCATGTATTAATATGTGAAAAAGAATAGAGTTATATAGTTGGTATTAGATAATGGTCTAGTTATTTTTGGATATTAGGACTATAAAACTTTAGTAAGAACCATAAGGATAATTTTATCACTATGGATAACCTAGATTGAAACTTAGGGAATCACAAGTTAGGATATACTCTTCATTTATAGGTTTATCCTTCTATGTTCAAAGTTTCATTTTTTATATGCTAATTAGCTAAGAATTCAAGCCCCCTAATTGTATTTTTATTTTTCTTAATTAATGGTGAGAAATATGAGAACTTGTGTCAATAATCAATGTGATAGGCAATGTGACAATTTTCCTAATGAAATTACAAATCTGATGGGAATAGAAGATCGAAACTTCGTGACATTACTAACACAACTAGCTCAAGTTATGAATGATAACTTCAATAGTGTGGAACACCCTCTTTATTTTAATAAAGAACAAGTTGCGGTCGAATCCTTTATGTGAAAAAGTTATCCTATCTTTAGTGGATATTCTGATCCCCTCATTGAGGAATAATTTATTAACTCCATTGAGAAAATTTTCTATGTACTCTAATGCTCAAAAGAAGAGAAATTTGTGATGGAGGTCTATTGTTTTCATAGGGAAGCTAATCAGTGGTGGTCACTGATAAAGAATACAAATTCTAAAGAGGAAATCGATTAAATGGAATGAGATTCATTTATTAAAAATATTTTTCCATAAATATTTTCCCTGAACTCTCTGTCTTAAGAAGGAGGGTGAGTTCCTCAGTCTGAAGTAAAAGGAAGATGAGTTTATTGGAGCATATGAATCAAACTTCATAAGGATTACACTTTATTCTTTCAGCCATATCATCAGCACTGAAAGTAAGGTGGGATGATTCTTTAGTTGGTTGAAACCGAGTCTACGAAAAGCCTTATAAATTCATAACTTTGATAGTTATAAAGAGATTTTTCATTGTGACCCTAAAGTTTAGATAGGGATTAATGATTCTCAGTGGTTTTCTGGGACTGGAGATAATAAAAATATGTTAGAATTCTCTTCAAGAGGTCCAGCATAAAAATATTATGAAGAAAGAAAATCCAGTATCCCACTTGTCAAAAGTGTAGGAAGAATCATTGTAGAAACTTCCTAAGGGTAACTAGAAGGTTCTTCAAATGTTGAAAAGAGGGGCACCAGGCTAATGAATGCTGATGTTAAATGAAGAAACCCACTAATAAGGAAGTGGAAAAGAAGGCTCAGATGAACACTATTCCTATTGTGAAGTTATTTAATTGCAAATAACATAATAATTATGTGATCTAATGCCCTAATATAAGAGTTTTCAGAGGAAATTAACAACAATAACCTCTAAGGAAACAGGGAAGGTAATATGACATCACTACTGATGAGGTGGAGCCTAACAATGATGCGGTGATAGGTATGCTTGTTATTCATTCAAGAATAATGAACATACTATTTGATTCTGGTTCTACAAATTTTTTTCATATCTTTCAAGTTCAACATAACTATTCAAAAACAACCTCAAAATATAATGGTTGAGTTATTTGTGAGAATTGAGAATGATACAATTATTGCATTTTAAGTATAAAACTCCTCCCTAGTTAATGTTTGTGGACTGAACCTCCCAGAAAATATCATCTTACTTTCTTTAGTAGAGTTTGATGCTATATTGAGCATGAATTGACTATCATTATATAAATCCAACATCAACTGCTGACAAAGGGAGATCACTTTTCACATCCCGAGGCATCCTACAATTATCTACAAGTGTATGGAGGAGGATGAATCTCCTTCTGAATCATCATAACAATTGTGGATATTATTTCCTTATGAAAAAGTATATCTGGCTCAAATGATTGAGACAAAGGATATGATCATGCTCGAAGACATGCCCATTGTGAGGGACCACACTGATGTGTTCCCCAAATAATTTCTTGGTCATCCTCATGATTGAGAGGTTGAGTTATCAATTGATCTTATACCTAGATATATTCCTATATCAAAGACTCCTTAAAAAATGACCATCATTGAGTTAGAAGAACTGAAGAAGCAATCACAAGAGAATCTGGACAGGGGTTTCATACACCCAAGTGCTTCACTGTGGGGTGCGTTAGTCCTATTCGTCAAGAAGAAGGATGGATCAATATGCCTATGCATTGATTATCTTGAACTTAATAAAATTGTGATAAAGAACAAGTATCCCCTTCCATAGATAGATGACCCGTTCGATCAACTACACAGGTCCTAATATTTCTCTACAGTGGATCTTTAATTGAGATATCACCAATTAAAGGTGAGGAAGAAAGATATTCCCAAGACTACCTTTTGAATGAGGTGTGGACACTATGATTTAATAATGATTCCCTTTGGACTCACTAATTCTCCAGTAATATTCATGGACTTAATGAATAATTTATTTAGTGATTACCTCGATAAATTTGTGGTATTCTTTATCGATGATATTCTGATATACTCCATGAACAATGAGGAACATGAGGATCATTTGAATATTGTGCTAAATACTTTGCGGAGGGAGAAACTATATGAAAAGTGTAGTAAACGTGAGTTATGGATAGAGCAAGTATCATTCTTGGGGGATGTTATCACTGGAAAAGAAATATTTTTGGACCCTTCTAAGACAAAAGCAATTGAGGAGTGTCCTATACTAGCATCTGTAATAGAGATCCATAGTTTCCTTAGTCTAGTTGGGTAATACCGACGATTTTTGAGGAACTTATCATGATTTTTAAATCCATTAACCAAGATGACTCAGAATTGAGTAAAGTTTTTCTAGACCAATGAATGTGAATACTACTTCAAAGAGTGGAAAAAGATCCCTATCACTACACTAGTACTTACACTATTGAAAAGTGGTGAATTAATTGTGGTCTATATCAATTCTTCAAATAAGGGATTAGGCTATGTACCGATGAAAAATGATAAAGTGATAGCCTAAACCTCAATTTAGTTAAAAGTTAACGAGAAAAACAATACTATACATGATTTGGAGTTGGCAGATGTTATCTTCACATTGAAAATCTGGAAGCATTATATTTATGAGGAGAAGTATGAGATATATACTGATCATAGGATCCTCAAATATATATTCACACAGAAGGAGCTTAATATGCTCTAGTGAATATGGTAAGAGTTTATCAAGGATTATGACTACTAAATCCCCTACCATCCTTGTAAAACAAATAAAGTGAAAGATGCTCTAAGTAAAAAGTATCCTATAACTTTATCAATGATTAGAATTGAGAAGTATCTAATCTTCTCATACTTTCAAAGTATGAACATGTGAATCATAAATGAAGGTGAATCATCAATCCTTTCTAAAATGACTGGTCAACCATCCATTTTAATGAAGATAAATGATTCAAAAAGAGATGATGTAGAAATTTAGAAGGTATAAGTTATTAGAAATGAGAAATCCTCAGAGGTCAAAATTGATGAGGAAGGATTAGTAATATTTGGGTCATGGATATGTGTACCATATAATCCTGAGATAAAGAAAAAGATTCTAAATGACTCACATAGCTCAACCTTCTCTATTCACCCAGGAACACAAATATATATTGAGATCTCTAAGAGCACTATTTTTAGTACAATATGAAGAAAGAGACCGCTGAATATATATTAAAGTTCCTAACATGTCAGCAAGTGAAGGCTGAAAGACAAAAGTCTAAGGGGATGATGCAACCATTACCCATACCAACATGGAAAATGAGAAAACATCACCGTGGAATTTGTCACTATACTTCCAAAGACATCCAGATGAAATAATTCTATATGGATTATTGTGGATCCTTTAACAAATATTGCTCACTTTATCACAATTCGAGAGGACTTATCAATCGATCAACTTATATGGATATACATAATAAAAAGTGGTGAGGATACATGAAGTACCATTATCGATTGTATCTGGTCGAGATATGATATTTACCTCTATGCTCTGGAAAAGTATTCAACATTCTTTAAACACTGAGTTGAACTTCACTACGACTTATCATCTTCAAACTTATGGCCAATCTGAGCAAAATATTCAAACATTGGAAGGCATGTTGAGAGAATGTTCTATTGAATTCAAATGTGGATGAGATCAATATCTTCCACTGGTTGAATTCTCTTACAATAATAGTTTCCATTCAAGAATCCAAATGGATCCATATGAAGCCCTTTATGGAAAAAATGTAAAACACTTGAATGCTGGGATGAAGTCAGTGAACGTAAGCTACTGTGACCTGAAATGGTCGAAGAAATGGTAGAAAAGGTGAAAACCATTTAGCAGCACACCAAGGTAGCCCAAATTTGACAGAAGAGCTATACAGAAAATCATCGATGTAGCCTGAAGTTTGAGGTTGGATACAAAATATTCCTCCTCATATCTCCATATAAGAGTCATGATATTTGAGAAGAAAGGAAATCTAAGTCTCAAGTATATCGACTTCTTCGAGATTCTTGATCGTGTCAAAGCTGTGGCCTATCATGTAACACCCTAAGAATTTCAAAATAGATTTATTATAGAATGCATGAAACACTGAGTCTCTACAAAACACCACTTTGTTATAACCTAGTCAAGTAAATATAATTTTTCCATTTCTGTGATTTGAATTTTGAAAAACTGACATACACGGTTGCGTTTAGTAATATATTTAGAGTCTGATGAGACAAACTTAATTTTTGGTGAATAGTAACATACCCTTATGAATAGTGGCATACCCTTATAAATATTAACGAACAATAATTAATAGTAAATTGTATAAAAAATAAAAACTTCAACCATTAATGTATAATTACTATTTAGACATCTTAAAAGTGAAAAACGATCATTGTATAAGTATTGGTATTTTTGTATGACATAAATATTTAAATTAATTTTTTTGATTAATTTAATAGTTTAAAATGGAAATTTATTTTCATAAAATGTAATAAAAAATGGGTACATTATTGTCTTATTATTATAATATAATTTTACAGGACCTTTATTAAAATTTTAAGGTCTTATAAAATGAGTTATAGTTTTAAAGTGTTTTTTTGGAATAAATTATGATTTTATTTAAAAATTAAATTAAAAATATTTTTAAAAATATTTTTAAAAAATGGAGTTCATTATTTAATTATACACATCGAAAAATGGTTAGGGTTAATTTTTGGGATTTTCCTGAAATTCTTGATTTTTTGATGAATAGTGAAATACGGTAAAATACCGTATATACAAATTATTAGTTAAATGAACTATTTATGACATCATAAGTGACTTAATCCCACTTGGTTTGAACTCAAATGATTTTATTACTATTCTTGGTCATAAAATCATCACTATTTTCGGTCTTGAGGGAAATTAATAAACTAATGATTAAAAAGTTATGAAAACCCTCCTCTCCTCCACTATAAAACCTCCCCTCACTCCCTCTTCTCTTCACTCATCTAAGCCTTGAATCTTCATAAAGTTATGCATAATTAAACTTACCTAGTCACTCCCCACTTCCAATAAGCTCTTGGGATTTCCAAAAGACCAAAAACCATTTCCTTAAGGAGGCTCACAAGGAGGATATTTCAAGAGGTAAAGCATCTTTCTTTTTCATTTAGTTTCATTTCAATTTATCTTCTTTTGTTATCATCTCCTCACATACTCTGTCCAAATGAAAATTATAGATCTAATATCCTATATATAATGTAATTATATCATGTTAATGGAAGAACCATCATCAATATCCTTACTCTCTCTATCTCTTTTATTTTATAAACAAAATCAATGTCCATGAGGTTCCAATTTATAACCTTTGTGGACGACGAAGTTTCGTTCTTCAATTTATCCTTAATTACTGGTAATAACACCATTTTTATGGTTGAACTAGACTATAATATATGTATTATAACCTATTTAAAATTCATCAACCTTTATATGCACATATTATTAAATCATATGACCAAACTAGTTCCTAATAATCAAAATACAACTAAAATAATTTAAGTGAATGTCATAAATATTTCATCTAATGATTCATCGTATTTCCATGTAACAAAAAGATATAAATGACCATTAAAACTTATTTATGTTCATAAATAATATATAATTTCAATTCTTTAGATTTACATCCATTCCAAAAGAACTCCATTACTTAAGAACAAGTGTACCGATTATGAAGATAAAGAAAACGAACACTCCAGAACGACGAAATTCAATATAATAACTTGTCAATTAGGGTATAAATGAACTAAAAAGAATTATAATAAACTAAATACATGTATAATAGGTTCTTAAATAATTTATTAATATGACTAATTTCATATTCTAGGACCTTAAGTTCAAGAGTGGAACACATTCAGACTTAAGGTAAGGGTTTCTTCATCTCACTTCCATTTTTGTGAGATATTATGTAATCACTACTATTACTTATGTATGGTGTATGTATACTTCCCATTGATATTTTATATCATTAATATATTTATTTTTATGATATTCAATGTATAATTTGATGATAATTACTTTTGGGGCATACGATTCAATTGATTACAAAGTTGTAAGGGTTTTTCCACCCGAACTTCCATTTTCATTCAGTTTACTTTTATTGTATAATTACCTCAATGGAATTATTATGTATTATTATGTAATCCTCATAAATTATGTTTGAGTGTTATACATATGTTTACCAACCATAATTATGCCTTATTTTATGGGGAGTTACACATTTTAAAAGTAACTTTCAAAATTATTTCGGAAATACAAGCCCGATTCATGGGAATTTCTCAAATTATTACCTATTTTCAAGAGAACATTATAATATATTTTAATCCATATTTATCTTTTTTAAAATAAAAAATTTTAACATGAAAAATATATTTTGGTTAATTTCTGGTTTTTTTAAATAAAACATGCATTTGCGCTTTAAAATCTTATTAATGAATTCCTTAAACTGCACTAAAATGTTTTAACTCTAATGCTTCATTAAAAAAACTTGTTACATGATTTAAATTTAGTAGGAAGACATTTATGACTCAAATATAATTTAATTTTTCTTACCTCTTATTTTATTGGATATAAATTTTTACAAGTCTGATTTCATGAAAAATACAAAAGAACTCTTCTTTCTAAAGTAAAAAGGATTTTTCTTGTCTCACTTTAACTTTTATGAGATACACACCTTGTTCACCACTTATTAATTGCATGTGGTGTATGTAATACCATTTGGTATATCATATCAAGATTCTCCTTATTCTCAATATATTCTAATGTATTATTATTTGAATGTTTCATGGTGGTATGGGACACTTTGGAATGTTTAAGGATTATTTCCTTAAGAAATTTTCAATGGTATCTTTTAAAAGTATCTTATCTATGTCAACATCCTTGTTGAATATTTTACTTTATTGAGGTTTATATTTCATGATATCAACTACCATATTTTATTTAATGGTTTTTAATTAGTTTGACTGTGGATGTTCTATCTTAAAACCATTTACCAATTTACTCCGAATGGTTAGTATTTATGCTTAATGTTCAGGGAAAGATATTTACATTTTATATGTTAGTTTCAATATGAATGTATATGTTGTTTATATTTATAACTATTCATAAGAGGAATGCATTGGAATTAATAAGTGTCAGGTGGGGCCCGCTATAGCCCCTCGGTGCATAGATAGGTTTCATGAGACAAACTATAGTCTTGGCACAAGGCCTTGACAAAATGATTATTTATGGTCTTAGAATGAGGCCTTAACGGTATGGTGATGATGTCCTACATTATGAATTACCTCATTATGAAAATAGTATTGATGGTTCATGTGGTTATTCGACTAGTAGAATACCCATGATTATGTTTTATTATGGAATTACTTACTCAGCTCTTATTCATGCCATAATGTGTTCAACTTTTTGTTAAAGGCATATGTTTTTAGTTATTCAACTTGCCTAATGTTTATATAAATTCTTCTGTATTGCTTACCCTTACTGAATGTTTTATCTCACCCCTTTTTTATGTTTCATTTTCTCAGGACATGAAGAATTTTATTATGAATGACATGTTAAAATAACCTAGGAGTTATGGATGTTGTCTAAGGAGTTTCTATGTTGTATTTATTTTCAATTTGTAATGTTGAACTTATGTATATATCTTCTTTCCAATAATACTAAACTACTCAATCCATTGGGACGCATATTCCTTGTTTATATGCCAATGTAATCAAATAAGGCACCGACTCTGAGCAACTGGGGTCGGGTCCTTACATATCGACTAGCATGTCCACTAACCATGTTGTAAGTACACGATGTATTGCACATATACCTCTTGAGAAAGTACGTTCCAGATCCCTCACATGTACTGAACTCAGTGGTGGTGTAACTAGAAAATGATCTCTTATGATGAGCATTTGGTGAAGGTATTGGGCCATATAGATAAAGTTATACGCAACAAGACTACTCACCTAGTCAAAGTACTATGGATGAACCATAAGCATGAAGAGGAAACATGGGAACTAGAGGAATGAATGAAAGAGAAGCACCATCACCTTTATTCACCTTAGTTTGTAAAAATAAATTTCGAAGGTGAAATTTCATAAGGGGGAAGAATGTAACAACCCAAAATTTTATCAATGAAATTTCTCATCTTATAATCATTCCATGTAGTTTAAATCACATACATCATATAGAGAACCTAATGAAAAAATTATTCTCATAAATGAATAATGATACTTTATTCAGTGAAAAAACTAATAAGAATGTAAAATATTACAGAAAACAAGATAATAAGAATATGAAAATTTGGATCTGCTTGATTTATTAGAATGAGCAGGAACAAGGGTCCAACCAAACCTTCCCTCTCAAGCTATCCATGAGAAAATGATCACTCCCAACTCTCCATTTCTCAAACACAAAGAATCTTCACACCTAACCACACACTTGTGAAAGAAAACCTTAATGGACCCACCATGGAATAACATCCACACCCACCCAATCCATCAGTGATAGAAAGCACATAGTCCCCACCGCAAGACCTGACAAACAACACATGGCAAGAACATATCCCTCCCAAGTGAAACAAACCTGATACTTTAGGGTAACCGACACCTCAGGGAAACTCGAGCCTAATCCAAATATATCTAAGTCATCCTTTCCCACATCGAGCCACCAACAAGGCACTCAAATCCCAATACCGACCCATAAGGGTCTCTATGCATCCCTTTATGAAGGGATTGTATCTCCATCAATGACGGACATCTCTCCCCATGATCAAAATGGTCTATCATCAATATAAATTATACACATGCAGTTTAGTTGATTAGAATGTCACTAATGATCTATATGTGAAACACCATATAGGTCGTTGGAGACACTTTAAAAAACTGAACCTCCTTCATTAGTAAAAAGACAACATATAGGCATATGTCATGTAAATACTACATGCATATATTGATGCATGAACATTGGACTATTAACCACTATCCAAGATCTATAAAAAATAAACAAACCATAAATCCAAAAACCCAAGTACATCACAGTAGGTGAAATCATACAACCGTAAAAACAAAATCTAAGAACAACAATCCCATGCCCTGATAACTAGGAATTCATATAGGCAAAGGTGTTAATGACATAGTAGTCTGATATCTATAACATGTTTCAACACGTTATTAGACCACCTATCTACCAACTCCTAAAATCATAAAACCAATCAACTCTAATACAATCATGCCATAGACTATCTTGGGTCAACTTGACACATCACCCGATCTGGCCCACCACAAGTCTTCAAGTGTACCTCCCTATACGTCAGAGGCTGTTGAATTGAAGTGAGGTTCTAATATATAAGGTGTGGAGACTAAACCCTCTGGTTAGAGTGCAATAAAAGTGTAAAATGGCCAAAATCATACAAAAATATAGGCATTTGAGTATGCATAATAAATAAACTTAAAAAAACATGTTATAAGAAATGGAATGTGATATACATTTATATAGACTCAAAGCATGAAAAACTTACTACAGCTGGTCACCCATTGGTATGAACCAATATAAAAAATAAAGAAACTGAAAATAAATACTTTAGGATCTACTGCCAATATCGAGCCAAACCATATACCCAGACTCCACGATGCTTGAGATGCATCAGCTTGATCCTGAGACTCCAAACGAGCAGATATTCTTGATCAAGCAATGCTGGACTTCGGCTTAATCCATTGTACAACCTGTGCTCCAACTTGAAATTATACATTAGTTCTACACTCACTATAAGATTCAAATACAAGGGGTGATAAATAAATCTCAGTAGGCCACCCCAAATGGTGAAATCATAATCTACTGTCATAACAAGTGCATGCACACATGATATTCCCAGAAAATCAAAACACTAGTAACAACTAGCATAAAAGAAAAATTGCATGAAAATAAAGGGTGGAAAACAAAAATAATGAAAACAACAAACCACAAGTTCTAGTTTGAAACCTAAGGTAAATTGACCACATATTTGGTCCACTCCAGAGGATTTATAACATGCTGCTCACCCAACCACACAACAATTGGTGTGTCTGTCATATCTACATAGGAGATTCAAGACATCTAAACACAAAGACATGAATGTTGGACTATAGTTCATATCCACAGTTGTCCACATTCCACCATGTATCTACCGGGATCTAAGACTCTAATAACATGATATGAACTGATGATAGAAACATCTTGGTCAACAAAACTAGGGAACCATTCAGTTATGAAATTCCTATAGAATGTATCAATAACCAGCTATGAATCTGAACAATATGTGGGCTCCATACATAAAATGAGAAGTGAAAAATATCCATGAAATTGTGAGAACAACAATATCTATAGTGAACAAAACCCACTCAGTGAGTGCCTCAATGTAATATCCTAGAACCCATGCCCCCAAATTTAGTTCTAAAAACATAATCCTTACATTTATTTATTTATTACCAATAAATGTGACCTAATTTCAAATATCTAAAATGTAAAAAATTAAAGTAAATATTGGATCATTTTCATACTAAAATATCTTCTAGGTTTTGAGTTTTAGATATTTATGAAAAACCCTTACATATCTTGGAAAAATAATCTAATTCATAAAAATATATATCATCCCCCAAAATTTATTCATGCATATAACCCTTTATTAACATACCCTACGTAATTTTTTTATTAAATTGTGGAAAGGAAACAAAATAAAAGGGTGAGCTTATATGCTCATTATAGATAAACAAAAGATATATCAATGATTGAAAAATCATAACATGTGCATAAGGGTATGCTAACATAAACTTAACCTTTTAAAATTATACCATGCATTTCAAAGATGAAAATCTTGAGTTATAGAATAAATATTTAAAGTTCATAAGATATGAATCCTAAAGTAACATGAGACATGAGAGAATAACATTGGTATAAGACATGGAATTGTGGTATGCACATAAATATAAAATATCATTTTCTTAGTAGTCAAGTCTTTTTTCCTAGACTATAATAGTGGAATGAGTTCACTTACCAAACCATCGTAGTTCTCAATATTCACTACCAATACCATCATAGTGGAATTAGTTCACTCTCCAAACCATTTTAGTAGTCAATGTTCACTCTCAATACTATCATAATGGATAAAGTCCCTTACTAAACTAAGTTCACTCCCCATTCTAGTCATGTTTATCTCATGAGATATCATTATTTACCCAACAAATTGGAGGGAGATATAGGTATCACCCATATCATAATGAAAATAAAAACACATGTATTACACAAGTACATAAATCATTCATCATATCAAAAACCATGAAAAAAATGAGTTTCATAAATATTTCATCCCAGCATAACCTGTGGAAAAGAAACAGGTTTCATAAACATATTTTCATCATAAAAAATTACCATCTAGAGACATAATAACAATGTTATCTTGGATCATATCCTCATTAAAACATAAGTAACATAAAAGGATGAAATATTATATGGAAAATAATTTTTAAAGATCACTTGGAATAATTCTTTAGGTAAACAAATTTTCCCCTTTAAAATCATTTATCTTTTTAAAAAGATGCGCACTTATAAATGAAATCATTTTATTTGAAAATAAATTTGTAAACTTATAAAGGAATATTCAAAGTATTGAGGTGTTATGATGGAAGGAAAATCTGATCATGCCATATAAGTTAAAAACATTCATTTTTTTATCAAAAAAGTCACAAAGAATATAATTTAAAAAATGATAAAAATATTCTTTCCAAACCATTTTTTAAAAATAAAAACATGTGTAAAAATGATTTTAAACATTTGTAGGACGATATTAAAAATATTTTTTGATTTTTTTATAAAATATGGATATGTAAGAGAAATATTTCTTAGTGGGGTCTTAAACATAAACAATCCCAAATAATGAAGAGATTGGGAAATTTACCATTACATCTTTGGTATCATTTGAATTGTAAGCCCCATGAAATAAAGAAACTTAGATAGATATTTAAATCCCATAATTTTCATGATAATAATCGTAGAATTTATTCATAGTCAATATACAAACTACACAAAAGAAACATGTAGTGTATAAGGCACGTGTTCCACAAAAGTAAAAGTGAGGTAAAAATATCTTACCTCACACTTCCCCTTTGTTGAACATGATTTAACCTCATATATAATGGTTTTATACATGTTATTAATTTCTATAAAATCTATATTAATATTTATAATGTTATATATGATCTTTTTATGTCATCTTATCACTCGATTGTTAATAATATTTCTTTATTACCCTTGTTTCGAGTGTTAGCTGCTTCATTTTCCCTTACATATTTTTTCATGTAAGTTCATGTTATTGTTCATAGTATATAGTTTCATCATCTCCATGATATTATTTATGGTTTAAATATCATATATATTAAAAATATTAATATTTAGAGTCATCCATAAATATAAAAGTAGAAAAATGAATTACCCCATTCATGAAGACCATATACGATACGTACACATAAACACTATTTTCATTTTTTTCAATGGATGGAACGAAATCAAGGTAAAGAATAATTAACCATTATATAATCATTATAATGTCAAATATATCATAAATATTTATTAGTTTCATATTTATAAGAATCTATGTAAATTTGTGATAGTAAATGAATTACACCACTACGTGGAGACGGTAAGCCGTACGTACACATGAGTGATGTTTTTTCTTTTCATATGATGGAAACAAGATGAAATATAGTTATCCTATAGCTTTTCAAGTGATGGAAACAAGATGGAATATAGTTATCCTTTAATAATAATAAAATCTTCATATATTGATGATACTAGATTTATTAAGTTAGGATGGAAACAACACATTAAGAGAAAGTAGAAGAAGAAACAAACTTTAAATAGTTGGTAAATATGATTACATCTTCTTTGGTGAAATAAGTGAGAGATTATGTTCCCTTTTATAATTAAGGTTAGAGACACTTTTGGAATTTCTCAAAATATTAAAATATAATATGAATATTCTAGAGCCAAATGCTTCCAAATGGCTTATAAATGCGGATGGTATGGCATTTTCAACCATATATTACCCCCTTTGTGCTTATTTAATATTTATTTTTAAACAATTTTAAAAAATATTAATCAAATAAAATATCATTATTATCAATTTTGATACAATTCATTACTTGGACTTTAAAAACATCAAGAAAACAAGTCAAATTAGAATCAACTATTTTATTATATTCTAAAAATGTCATGGTAATTTATAGAGTTTGTGGATAACCTTAAATATCTCAAATTATGTTTCTTTTAATATTTTTAATACCATTTTTTTGTTTTATTTAATTGAAACAATATTAGCATTGCATAAGCATATAAGGTATTTTTTTTAATTTATAATTTTTTTTAAATAAATTTATATCATGAAAATAAGTTTATTATGATCATAATTTCCATTTATATTCATTCAATATTTATTTTAACTCACATATATATCATTATAACACATTCAATATGTTATTTTGACTTTTCTGGCATTGTACAAGCATTTGGATAAGATAATTGTTATATAACTCTAAAATTCATGTCTAACAATCAAAATCATCAATAATATTTAATATTTAATATCCAAGTCTAGAAAGGACTTAACACATCCCAATTTTTTTTATTATACAAAATTTTACTTTTCCAGTGCTTTATCTGCTCTGCGTCACACTGAAAATGATTCATATTTATTATGGAATAAATTATAATATCCATGTATTAAATTATTTATGAATTATATTTAAATTATTTTTATCATACTTGATTCATTCCATAAGATTCATAAATTTTTATATTATTCCTATGTCATGGAAATATCATAAAATATATAGTATTTCATAAAAATGATATTTTTTTATTATTCACTAAAAATTTAGTTTCTTCAAAAATATATATAAAAAAATCATCCAAGGATAAATTTGGATTTCTAAATCCAAAAAAAAAAATTCCATTTAACAAAATTAAATACCTATAAGTGATAGAAATTAATTTTAAAATAAGTGCATAGAACATGATGAAAAATTCTTTTTAGAAAAAATACAGTTTTTCTTAAAAATATCTATTGATATATATAAATGATTTTATAAAAAATTTAATTATAAAATTAATTAAAATGAGACTAATTAAATTATTCATAATATAATATAACTAATTTTATTTTGAAACCATTTTAAAATAAAACGAAACTTGACAAATGGTTGAAACAAAAATACAGCTTTCGATAACAATTAGTATTTTTCACTATTTAATAGAAAATCAATCTATTCAGAAAAATATAAAAATTTCACTCTAACCTAATTTTAGTTTTTTGATTTTAAAAAATGATAGCATTTTAATAAAAGAAAATTTATAGAAGTTTCAAAATATGATTATAATATTCACTCATAAAAAGTAAGGAAACCCAATTTTGAAGAAAGTGTATTTCTTAATCCTAAAATAACATTACTAAAAATTGATTACATATTTCATAATAATAAATAAATGAATTTATATTAAGTTAGTAATTTATATATATTTATATATATATATATATATTTCATTATTTGGTAAATATTATTCATACCCACTAATTTAACATATAGTTCATAACAATTATTTTTAAATAATAATATTTTGGGATTTATTTAGGCTCAGTATTGCATGCAACATAAGCTATCAAATATAGTGTTATTTTAAAATTTTAGGGTGTTACATTCTTTCCATTTTAATAAATTTCATCCTCAAAATTTGAACTTTTTCTCAGTAACTAATGTTTTTTTAAAATACCTTTTTTTTAAAACCCCACATTGTAAAAAGTGTCAATAAAACTTCCATTTAAAAAGAGAGAAACATGAGTATGAAGTTTATCTGGAACAACACGTATTAGGTTTCAATGTAAGAAAAAATTTGTGGGAAGTGAAAATATGTTTATGGAAGAGAAAACTGACTCCCAAATACTGATAGAGAGTGATATAGACCAACACAAAACCATAATTCTTTGATGGGTTAAATGACCATTGATTTTTCAGTAATAAAAGTAAACAAATAATGTTTTTATTTCAAGATAAATTTTCATATATTTGAATAATTACTTTACTACTTAGTATAAGAACATTAGGAAACATACTTACATGAAAATTATAATTTTATATTTTAATTAATTTCCACAATAATCTCATATTTTTTTCCAAAGGATGAGTATTTAAGATTATTTTTTCATTACTAAAGCACTTCAATCAACTTCTCATGGATTTCATAATCCATAAAAGAATAAAAATCTATTGCTCCTATTATTAGGAATTAACATAAAACAAAATAGTTAGAAAATGATAAGACAATTTCCAAAAAGAATAAACCTTTATATGAGGAAATTACTTTAATCTCTAAAATTCAGCTAGAATATTCAAAGTTCAACTTAGATCATTCAATTTATAACCATCCTTAAAATTTCTCCAAATATTTCTAACTAATATTGAAACCAAAAAATCTAAAGGATTTGATCACATCATATTCTTAGACAAATTTAGTATTTATCACCCAAAATGTACACATCCTAAACATATAATATCCAAAATATGCTAATTATTTCCATAAATAACCTAAATCACTATAAATCCACAATAAAATCACATATGCCTCTAAGAGACTATTCAACCTTTATTACTAAAATAAAATTCCATGATATTTTGTTTACCTTAATAGCATAGGGTTCCCAAAATAGTGATTATCATTCAAAATAAAAATAATGAATTAATACCAAATCAATTTTCAGTACCAATGGTTATCTATACGATAAAACATTTTTTTCAAAAATGAACTTAATTATTATCTATCATATAATTTAAATAAAGAAAAAAAAATCATACTAACCAGGACATCATGTAGGTCAGTGGTAGGTGATGCACTCTTTTCGCCCCTCGGTTGTGGGTTCATATGTTGTGGCCTTATCAGATGTGATGTGCTATCAATTGACATGCAGGTTTTCCTTTTACTAAAAGTATGTTAATATAATTTCAATAAAATTCCCAAAATATGATGGAAATTCTCAAAAATGTAATAACCCATAATTAACTCAAAATTAGAGATCGTATAAACCTTAAAGAATACCAATAACTTTAAAAATATGTCCTAAAAATTAATGAAATTCATCCTTAAATAATACTTCTTGTTAAACCTAAAGGTTATATACACTTGTCCCAAAAATATCATTAGCCACCTCTAAATTTGATCACTTAAATCATCAAAAGGGGTGTCTAAGACTCTGAATTTATGGTCAACCTAAAACTTCTATACCTATGATGGTATCCATAACTCATAAGATAAATTATCATGAAAACATCATAATCTTTAATGTTGTCTAAACCGACCTCTGATACCAACTGTAACAGCCTAGAACCAGAACTCCCATATTCAATTCTAAAAACACCATCCTTACATTTATTTCTTTGATACCAATAAATATGAACCAATTTCAACCATCCAGAACATAAATATCAAAGGAAATATTGTATCACTTTCATACTAAATGTTTTTTTAGGATTATAGTTTTACATAATTAAGAAACAATTTTACATTTCATGGAAAAATAAACAAATGGTTCATAAAAATTTGTATTATCCTCCAAAATTTCTTCACATGTAGAACCATTCTTAGAAACACCCTAATTAAATCTTTTCTTCTTAACCTGGGAAAGAAAACATAAGAAAAGGGAGAGTTTAGATTCTTCATAAGAGTAAACAAAAGATATATCAATGATTATATAATAATAACATATGCATAAGGGTAGAAGAACCTGAATTCAACCTTTGAAAATTATACCTTGCATATCATAGATCAAAACCTTGAGTCATAAAATAAAATTTGGAAATTCATAAGATATTAATAATAAATAAACACAAGCCATAAGAGAATAAAATTAACATAAGACATGGAATTGTGTCATACACATAAGCATAAAAAATCAATCCTTTAACAATCAAGGATTTTTTTCTAGACTATCATAGTGGAATAAATTCACTCCCCAAACCATCTTAATAGTTAAGGTTCACTTCCAAGAAAATCATAGTGGGATGAGATCACTTCCATAACCATTGTAGTTATCAAGGTTCACTCCCAAGACTATCATAATTGAATGAGTTCACTCCTCAAACCATCTTAGTAGTCAAGATTCACTCCTATGACTATCACGGTGGACAATATCCCTTACTAAATTGAGTTTACTCCCCATTATAGTCCTTTTTATCTTATGAGATATCATTCTTACCCAATGCATTGGAGGGAGATATAAGTCCCACCAGTCTCATAATGAATACAAAACATATGTGTGCCATAAGAACATAAATAATTCATCATATCAGAACCCATGAAAATAAATGAGTTTCATAAATATTTCATCATAGCATAAACTATGGAAAAGAAATAAGTTTCATAAATATAATTTCATCATAAACATAAAGCATATAAATAAATAATAAGAATCATATCTTTTAATCATATCCCCAGTAAAACATAAGTAATATAAAAGGATGTCATCTTATATGGAAAATTATTTTTAAAGATCAATTGGAATAATTATTGAGTTAAATACATTTTCCATTTTAAAATTATTTCTCTTTTTAAAAATATGTGCACTTATAAATGAAATAATTTTCTGTGAAAATAAACTGGTAATATTATACATTAATATTCAAATAATTAAGACGTTATGATAGTAAGAAAATATTCTTATGCTGTGTAAGTTAAAAAAGACATTCCTTTCGTATTTTTTTCCAGAAAAGTCACAAAGTATATCATTTAGAAAATGAAAAAAGTATTCTTTTAAAATCATTTTGAGATGGTCAAACAAAGGTAAAAATTATTTTAATCATTTTTAGGAGAATAGGAAAAATATTTTTGAATTTTTTGTTATAAAACATAGACATGGAAGAGAAATATTCCTCAACAGAGACTTAAATATAAATAATATCAAATAATGAAGAGATTATAAAATTAACCCTTAAATCTTCGATATCATTTGAATCATAATCACCATGAAATAAATAATCTTAGATGGATATGTAAATATCATAATCTTCATGATAAAAATCATAAAATATATTCATGAGTTGTATATACACCACAAAAAGAAACATTTAGTGTATAAGGCATGCGTCCCATAGAAATAAAAGTGAGATGAAAATCTCTTACCTCACACTTCTATTTAGTTAAACATGCTTTAAACTCATGTATAATGGTTTTAAAAATGTTATTAAATTATATTCGAATGATATTAATATTTATAATATCATATATGATCTTTATATATCATCTTATCACTCGTTTGTTAATAATATTTCCTTATTACCCTTGTTTCATGTTCTAACTGCTTCATTTTACCATGCATATTTTTTCATGTAAGTTACAGTTCTTCTACATAGGTTATAATTCCATCAACTCAAGAATTTTATTTATAGTTTAAATATTATATATATTATATATATATTTAGATTCATCCATAAATATATAGATAGAAAAATGAATTACACCATTCATGAAGATGGTTGGTCGTACATATGCATGAACATTGTTTTTTCAATGAATGAAACAAAATAATAGTAAAGAATAATTAAAATTTCTATAATAATTATTATATCATATATATAATATATATTCATTAGTTCAAAATTTATAACCACCCAAGTAATATTGTGATGATAAACAAATTACACCGCTACGTGGAGATGGTAAGCTGTACGCACACACGAGTGATGATTTTTCTTTTCATAGGATGGAAAATGAGATAAAATATGGTTGTCCCATAGTCATAATAAAATCTTAGTATATTGATGATATTGAAATTATTAATTTAGGATGGAAATGATACATGAAGAGGAAGTAGAATAAGAAATAAACTTGAAAGAGTTGGTAAAGACGACTACCTCTTCTTCAGTGGACTTCGTTTAAATGCCTTCTTAAGGGATTTAGGGTTATTATTTTAGAAGGAAAAGAACCTATAAAACTTGGATAAGTATTTTGAGAAGAGATAAAAGTAGTAATTTGTCAATCTTGAAGGCTCAATGTGTTGTGAAAAGTGATTGAGGAGGTTCCCTTTTATAATTGAGGTTAGCGACACTTTTGGAATTTTCAAAAGATTAAAATATAATAAGAATATTCTAGAGCCAAGTGCTTCCAAACGACCTATGAATTCATAGGTTACGACAGTGTAGACTATATATTATTCTATTTGTTCTTATTTAATATTTTTATGATTTTTATATAATTTAATAAAATATTAATCCAATAAACTATCATTATTTTCAATTTTGATACTATTCATTACTTAGACTTTAAAAACATTAATAAAACAAGTAAAATTAGAAAAAACTATTTTATTATATCCTAAAAATGTCATATTAATCTATAGAATTCATGTATAAACTTAAATACCTCAAATTATGTTTTAATAGTTTTAATAACATTTATTTGTTTTTTTGTTAATTAAATTAATACTATCTTTGTATTGCACAAGCATATATGGTAATTATATAATTTTTAAAAATTATAAATAAATTTATATCATAAAAATAAGTTTATTATGATTAGAATATCCATTTAGATTCATTTAATATTTATTTTAACTCACATCTATATCATGACAAGACATTTAATGTGTTATTCTAACTTTTCTGGCCTTACACAAGAACTACACAAATATTTGGATAAACAACTTGTTATATAACTCTAAAATTCATGTCTAACCATAAAAATAATAAATAATAAATAATATTTAATATCAAAGTACTTAAAAGACATATATAATCCTAGATATTATTTTTAATATACAAAATTTTACATTTCTGATCCTGTGTAGGTTCTGTGTCAGTACTGAAAATGACTTTCATATTTATTATGGAATAATTTCTAATCTCAATGTTTTAAATTATTTGTGAGTGATATTTATATTATTTTATAATAATTGATTCATTCCATAAGTTACATAAATTTTTATATAATTTCTATGTCTTAGCGTTATCATAAAAGATATAGTATTTCATAAAACAATATTTTTTTCATATTCATTAAAATTTAATTTCTTCAGAAAAATGAAAAAAAAAAACGCATCCTCGGATAAATTTTAATCTTTGAATCCAAAAATAAATTCCATTTAATTAAATTAAATACCTATAATTTATATAAATTAATTTTAAAATAAGTTCGCATATTGTGATGAAAAATTCTTTTTAGAAAAAATACAGTTTTTCATTAAAATGCCTATTTATGCATAAAAATGATTTTTATACCAAATTCAATTATAAAATTAATTACAATGAAACTAATCAAATTATTAAAAATATAATATAACTAATTTTTAATTTAAACCATTTTAAAATAAAATGTAACTTCATAAATGGTTGAAACAAAAATTCAGTCTTTAATAAAAATCGGTATTTTTTACTATTCACTGGAAAATCAATATTTTTAGAAAAATATAAAAATTTCACTTTAAGATAATTTTAGTTTGCTGAATTAAAAAATGATATTAGTTTTATAAAATAAAATTTATATATGTTTCAAAATTGATTGTAATATTCACTCATAAAAAGTAAGAAAACTCATTTCTGAAGAAAATGTATTTTTGAAACATAAAATAACATTACTAAAAATTGGGTACATATTTCATAAGAATTAATCAATGAATTTATATTAATTGGGTCCTTTATACGCACACACACACAGAAATATATATATATATATATATATATATATATATCATAATTCATTAAATTCTATTCATACCTTTAATTTAACGTATATGTTACAACAATCATATTTATATAATAATATTTTGGGGTTCATTTTATATTAGTGCTGTGTGAAATATAAGCTATTGAACATAGTGTTTTTTTTTAAATTTCAGAGTGTTACACTCATCAAATCATGATTCTGAAGCCACTATAGCTGGGGAGAATACTCAACTAAAGGGGGGCTGCACTCATCCCGATCTCTCATTAGCTTGCTAAGCTCATCTAACCATAACCAACCTACAAAGGAAAGAATGAGATAAAAAAATCAGATCCAATGCCTGATCCAAGATATCCTAGGGGTCTCCTCTCTAAAAAAAGTCCTAAGTAGACACTATCTCAAATATCAAGACCAAAGGCTAACCAAACATGGTACAATCCAACTCTCAAAACCACCATCCAGATAACTGAACTAGAAGTGTTGAACCACTCTCAACCAACAAAGCACATGCCTCTCTCGATCCCCTAGATCTCAAAATCAAAAAAAATAGCCACCAAAAGATCTCAATGATCCACATCAGGGACAACCAAAACTCAGGGCTCCCACGGTCCCTAGGGTTACAACATAAAGCAACGTCCAACTAAGGAATTTTCTAATGTACCCAAGATCTTGGGCCACACACATCCAAAGATCCAAAAATGGCCCAAAGACCACAATAAGAGTATGACACCCTATGAGGGGTTACTCTAGATCATAAAAAGCATGGGATACACCCAGTGTAGGAACATCCCAAATAGACCTCAATGACCTCCAATCGATCCTTGATAAAAAAACTCACCCAAAGGGATATCTAAAAATTCGAGAACGCCTACAAGGGTGTTCTAAACAGTCCTCGTGACCACCTCGAAAGTAGGACCCCATAAGGGCTCCACATCACAAGAAAAACATTGGGGGAAATTTCACTATAAGAATAGATTGAATGACCTCTTGGAAAACAACCCATCAATGAGTACCAACTCACCCACAAGGGTATCCAAAGAACATTGTGCCACTCGGGCATCCTTAGCTTCCGACTACAACATCCATTGATCACTCGATTAGAAACTAGAACTACTAGAATATAGGGTATTTGTGATGGGGTAATTGTGACAGGAAATTGTCCCATTGAAAGTACTTTCCGACATGAAATTACTTACGAGATATTTTTTATTTTGTCGCAAATAGTCATTATTTGCGATGAAATAAACCATCTGTCTCAAATACTTTTGGCGGGACTTCCTGCCGCCAAGCGTGAAATGCTATAACGACAAGAATTTAAAACATATAGCTATTTTTTCACAAATAGTTCTCAGATTTGAAGTATTTGCATTGGTAATTCTTTCCCATCACACATAATTTTGATAGAATGACTATTTGTGATGAAATTAATTCCGCTGCAAATAGTCCATCATAATAAATATTAGGTTTTAACACCCACTTCATCCCCTTATTCTTCCTCTCCTTCTCCCGAATGGATGCGCACACCACCGGCTTCAACCCCAGTCAAATATACTCCGCTACAATTGTTTTTTACAGATCCACCTTTGAATCTCCTTAGTACAGATTCCTAATATCTTCTTTTTTATTTTTTTTGTGTTTTTCTCATTTTATTACATGATTTTGTTTTTTCAAATCCTAGATTTATAAATTTATCCAATTTTGATATTGTATTTGATATTTAGGATTGATGAAAATTTATTAGTTATTGTTTTCATATTAACGAGTTTCACATGAGTTATTTCAATTGATTATTATGTATTTTTCTCATTATTTCATTAGGAAATATGTATGTGTGTATTCAATTTTGATGTTGTATTCAGTATTTAAGATTTCTGGAAAATTTTTATTCCCTGTTTTCATATTAATCGAGTCTGCATAACTTATTTGAATTGATTTGTATATATGTATGTGTGTATCCTATTTTCACACACACACACACATATATATATTTATAAACATCTTTATATAATTATATATATATATATATACATATTTTTAAATATATTTATTTTTTATAATTATATAAATATACATTCTTAAATAAATATATATTTATAAAATAAATTTGTAGTTATTTAAGTATATTTTTTTAATATATTAAATACATAAGTTTAAATACATTTAAATATAGATATTTAATTATAAATTCAAATATATAATTTTATTAAAAATATTTATATAATTATAAATATAAATTTATAAATATCTTTAGATAAATATATATATAAATATATATATATAAAATAATATTTGAAATAATATTTTTTAAAAATATAGTTTTCCCATATTCAATTATTCCAATTAAAAAATATTATAATTTTAATTTGTATCTTTGTTTTTTTATATCTTGTTATTTATATAGACATTTAATTTTGAAAAATATATTTGCAATTATATTTTTTTATTTTAATAACATGTCAATTATATAGAAAATAAATTTTGAAAAATATATTAGTAATGATATTTTTTGACTTTTATATACTATCATTTATGTAAATAATGATTTTTATTTTAATCAATCATTATCTTTCATGGAACCAAAATTATGTAAACATTATTAATTCAAAATAATTATTAATTATAAATTATTAATTCAAGATAATTATTAATTCAAAATTATCAATTCAAAATAAACATCAATTCAAAATAAATATTAATTCAAAAATATTAACTCGAAATTATTTATATAAATTATTAATTCAAGATAATCAAAATTATTTATAATGAAAATTAATTAGAAGTAAAATTATTTATAAATTATTAATATATATATATATATATATATATATATATATATATTAACATCCGAATACGTATATATAAATGTTTTAAAAAAACTTTTAAGGATTATATATATATATATATATGTTTATATATATTTGATATATGTATATTTTTTTTAAAAAGAGTTAGAATATATTTGATATATTTATATTAACTAATAAATTGTGATAAATATATAGTAATTATTAAAAATTTAATAATAATTTAAATAATTAATAATAATTACATAATTTATAATAATTAATAATTAATTAGACAATATTATTAAAAATAGTAAATATTAGTGTTGGTTACAAAATATTATTAATAATTTGATGAAATTATGAAAATTTGTAAAAAAAATTAAAATATAAAATATAAAATACTAGTTATTGATAAATATTAATAATAGTTACTATAAATTAAGATATAAATAATAAATAAATAGTATTACTTAATAAATAATTTTATCAACTACTAAAAATTTAAGAAACATTTGTAATAAATGCAAAATTTCTTATCAAAACCTAGAAAAAAATATAAAAAATAATAACTATTAGACATTCATAATAATTCATATTAATGTTGTATTAATTAAAATAATTCAGATTAATAATTCTTATAAATGTTCTAAAATATACATTTATATATATAAATAATATCAATAAAATATTAAAAATGATACTCTTATGTGCGATGTTACCAAACACCCGATGATTACAAATGTTATGTCGCACATAGGGTAAACCTAGAATCCTTGATCTAATGGTGGTATTATATTTGTGATATGATACACCATTATGGAGATACTTTATTTTTTTGTAAAAAAATATAATTAAAATATTAAATGAGATTACCATCGTGAGCGAGGTTACCAAAGTCTTGAAAAAAATGATATGGGACGTGTAGGGTAAACCCCACATCCCAGACCCAAAAATGGTCTCCCATTTTTCATATGATACATTGTTTGAAAGATACATTAAATTTTCATAAGAAATTTTAATAAAAATATTGAATGAATTATCCTTGCGTGCAATGTAACCAAACACCTAACACACATAAATGCAATGTTGCATATAGGGTAAACCCCACATCTCAGATCTAATAGTGGTATCTGATTTTTCATATGACACATAGTTTGGGAGATACTTAAATATTTAATAAAAAAATATAATAAAAATATTGAACAAACTACCCTTATGTGCCATGTAACGAAACACCCAACACACACAAATGTTATGTTGCACCTAGGGTAAACCCAACATCCATGATCTAATGGTGATCTTATATTTATGATACGATACACTATTACAAAGATACTTCAATTTTTAAAAGAATTATAATAAAAATATTAAATAGAATTACCATCGTGCGTGATGTTACTAAACTCTCAATACGCATAAATGTTATATCATTCATAGGGTAAACCCCATATCCCAGACCTAGCGGTGGTCTTATATTTCTCATACAAGAGGTCATTTAGTAGATATTCTGTTATTTTCAAAAAATAGCAAGTTTTTTATATAATATATATAATATTTTTATTCAATGTACAGTGAGCCTCTATGGGCCCCATAATCCAGTGTTAACTCAACACCTCACTTTGATTATAATCTATATAATTTTTCAATGTGTTAAAATATAATAATAAATTTCAATTAGTCAAAATGATCAGTAATAATTATTCTTATTTATGTTATTTTTAGATAATTATGGACTCAAGAAGTAGACACCATCTTCTATTACATGACCATGATTAGATAAATCACTGTAAAAATCCCAAAGGATCTGGTATAAATCCTATCAACATTAATGGTTTTAAAACATTCATATCATTTGCATCATCGAAATCATATTTTGTTTTTGAAGGAATAATTAAATATCCATGTCAGAAATGTGATCTTAGGAGATTCAAAATGTTTGAAAATATTGGACTTTATCTATTGTGTTTTGGTTTTTGGAAAGAGTATTTTTTGGTATCAAAATGGTGAATAAATTTCAATAGAAAATAATTTTTTTTGGTTTTAGATCCATCATTCCAGAATTTAGTACATGAGGCTACTAGTCTGTCTATTTAGAAAAAAAACTCAGAATGATATTTCAAATCCTGAATCAGAATCTTCTCACTTCTACAATCTATTAAAATATGTTGAGGAGGACTTATATCCAGGATGAAAGATGAGAAAATTTGAAGCTATTAAAAAATTTATTTCTATTAAATCATAATTTTGAATGTCAAATAGTTGTTTCGATCAAATACTATTATTTTTTAGATCACTGTTTCTTGATGGAAATACATTACATATAAGTTTCTATGAAAGTAAGAGGTTGGTCCATAATTTGGATCTTAATTATCAGAAGATTCATGAATATTTAAATGGATTTATATTATATTATGTGATTATGAATCCTTGGATAACTGTATAACATGTGGAGTATCAAGGTATAAAGAGGCACAATAAGGAAATTCTAGATTTCCCATGAAATATTTGTGGTATTTTCCAATTACACATAGTTTACACTGATTATTTATGTCTCGCAACACAGATACATTGATGAAATGGAATAAATCAAATATTTACATTAGTAATAGCTTAAATCATCCATGTGATGGCGATTCATGGAAAAAATTTGATCATATGCAACCTTCTTTTACTTTAGAACCTTGTAACATACATATGGGTCTTTCTACTGATAGTTTTTATCCATTTGGTGCTTATGGCAGTCAATATTCTTGTTGGCCTTTTTTCATTACTCCATAAAACTTACCTCATTGGATATTTATGAAGTAACCATATATATATATTTTGTTCTCATAATTATAGGACATCCAAAAAATAATATTGATGTATATTTAAATCCACTAATTGATGAGTTAATTTCATTATGGAACAACGTTGTGGCTAAATTTGATATAGTTAAAAAGCATAATTTTACACTAAAGGTTGTATTAATATGGATGATCATTGACTTCATGGAATATGGTACGTTATTTATATGGAGAACACATGGTTTAAAATCGTGTTCTTACTGCATGGATGAGAACAAATCATTCATCCTTAGTATAAGGAGAAAGACTAATTATTTTGATTGTCATTGAAGACTTCTTCCTGTGAATTACCCTTTTTGAATAAAAAATAATAATTATACAAAAGGTCGAATTGAAAAAGATGAAACTCCAGAAGTTCTCTTAGGTATTCAGGTAAAATCTATCATCTCTACATTACCTCCTATTAATTTTGGACCAACCATAAATGAACAAAAAATAAACAGTTTTGAGAAATATCATAATTGGTTAAAGCTGAGTATTTTTTGGGACCTTCTATATTAGATTGATTTGTTGGTTCGTCACATGTTATATGTAATGAAAATTGAGAAGATTTTTTTTAAAACATATTTTATATTGCGTTGGACACACCCGTTAATACCAAAGATAATGTAAAGGTATGGTTATATATTTCCTAGATTTATAGATGTCCTGAACTTTAATTATTTAAAGATTAAATATCACACAATTTAATGAATCCAAATGTAGTTTACACACTTTCTAAAGAAATCTGTTAATTATTCTATCAATGGATTTGAGATTTAAAGTTTCTAGATGGTTATGCTTTTAATTTGTCTCTCAACGTTAGAAATGGAAATATTATCAGTTTAAAAAGTCATAAGTGACATGTCATAATGGAAATATTATTGTCTATTGGTCTTAGAGGTCCATTGAATTATTCAATATGGGATGTATTGACCAAAATAACATATTTCTTCTGATAAATTTGTTCCAAAATATCAGATTATGATGCATTGAGTAGGATGAAAAAGGATGTTGTTTTAATTCTATGTAAATTGGATAAAATATTATCACCGAGATTCTTTTACTTAATGGAAAATTTAATATTTCATTTTACATATGAAGCTAAATGTGGAGGATCAGTACAATTGTGATGGATGTACCCATTTGAGAGATGTATGAAAAAGTTAAATAAGAAAGTATGTAACAAAGCATGGGTTGAAGGGTCAATTGCAGAAGTGTACTTGCAGGAGCGAATTTCAAATTTTCTCTCTAATTATTTTCAATTGGAATATCTTCAAAGAATAATCGGATGGGTTTCAATAAGAAAAATGTTGATGATGTTACAAGCTATCAATTTTTAGTTTTTAATCATCCTGAGCTTGGTATTGTGATAATCAAAAAGCTGCCAAAATAAACCAAATGTTTATCATTATCATTTTATTAGATGGATCATCCTGATATTAGGAAAATGATATATGAGGCCATTTAAAATTATGGAAGTATATTAATACCATTTCATCCTACTTCTAGAGTTTTTCTTCCACTTGACAAGAACTCTCATAATTATACTAAAGGGAACTGACCATAAAACCATGAAACAAATGCTTTCAAAATAATGAAATTAAACATTATAACTCATAGAAATGGCCATAAATGAACTTAATAAAATTACAATAAATCAAATATATGTTGAATAGGTTCTGAATTATATTATTAATGAATCTTATTTGATTATCTGGGACATTAAGTTCAAGTGAAAAACACATTCATACATAATGTAAGGGAACTCTTTGAACCTCCAATTTTTTCCTTTAGATTGTGTTTTCTATCTCTTTACCCTGATGTATTTCTTCTTTATTCTTATATAATTTTAATAAATTATGTGTAAATGTTCCAAATTTTTTTATATAGCTCAATTCATATTTATTTGATGATGAAATACTTGTTTTATAAGATCCCCTCCTCAATTTCTCTCGATAAGAAAACCTTATTAAAAGAAACTTCCCCATTTCTTATCCATTTTCAAGTGCACTCCATAAACTGTTTTAATCAATAATTATTTTTCTAAAATCAATAATTTTATAAAAAAAACTATCTTAGTTCATTTTTGGTTTTATACAAAAAATTATGCCTTTATCCTTTTTAAACACTCTTTATTCTTTTCCCTTAAACTGCACTAAAGTGTCTCATTTATAAAGTTTCCTAAACACTTTTTTTCATGTAATCACTTTAGTTGGATGTCATTATTCATGATTTATTTTTATTTTTTCCTTTATTAATGTCCAAGAATAATTTAAATCCCTTATTTCATGGATACCATTGTTATATACCCTTTGGTTATGCCTTATGATATGATTACAATACGTATTTCTTTCCGTAGGTTACTCTTATATTTATTCCTTATGTTTGATTCTTTATGTGGAACGTGTATGCATGACCATGTTATGATGGGTGCACCTAGATAGTTCTATAATACATTGAGTAATATTTAGTCCCATGAGACGTCCTGTATGAGATTAGGGAGTAACCATAATAACTTATGGGACTTTGTCCACCATGTGGTATAGTCTTGACAGTTAGTCTCGACTCTTGTTTTTGTCATGTTATATATTTCTGCAACATTCCTAGGTTTCCATGATCACATGATCCCATGTTCTATATGTTATTCTTCCATGTTTATTCATGAACCATACCTTTTTACGTCAGTATGTTATGCTTTCTAACCCATATTTCATACTTTATTCATATGTTTATTCCTTTACTGGTCTTTTTAGCTCATTTATTTGTCTAGGCATTCCCCCGGTTATCCTATGTAGATGTAGGAGATCAAAGGAAGTTAGAATCTCATTATATAAGATTAATATAAATATGTTTTATTCCATTTCTATGTTTTCAATTTTATATACCTAATATTCCAAAGACACTAGACTTTACGATCCTTGGTTTGTATTTGATGGTTAATTATGCTTAAAAGCATGTATTAATATGTGAAAGAGAATAGAGTTCTATAGTTGGTATTAGATAATGGTCTAGTTATTTTTGGATATTAGGACTATAAAAATTTAGTAAGAACCATAAGGATAATTTTATCACTATGGATAACCTAGATTGAAACTTAGGGAATCACAAGTTAGGATATACTCTTCATTTATAGGTTTATCCTTCTATGTTCAAAGTTTCATTTTTTATATTCTAATTAGATAAGAATTCAAGCCCCCTAATTGCATTTTTATTTTTCTTAATTAATGGTGAGAAATATGAGAACTTGTGTCAATAATCAATGTGATAGGCAATGTGAAAATTTTCCTAATGAAATTCCAAATCTGATGGGAATAGAAGATCAAAATATCGTGACATTACTAACACAACTAGCTCAAGTTATGAATGATAACTTGAATAGTGTGGAACACCCTCTTTATTTTAATAAAGAATAAGTTACGGTCGAATCCTTTATGTGAAAAATTTTTCCTATCTTTAGTGGATATTCTGATCCCCTCATTGAGGAATAATTTATTAACTCCATTGAGAAAATATTCTATGTACTCCAATGCTCAAAAGAAGAGAAATTTGTGCTAGAGGTCTATTGTTTTCATAGGGAAGCTAATTAGTTGCGGTCACTGATAAAGAATACAAATTCGAAAGAGGAAATGGATTAAATGGAATGAGATTCATTTATTAAAAATATTTTTCCTTAAATATTTTCCCTGAACACTCTGTCTTAAGAAGGAGGGTGAGTTCCTCAGTCTAAAGTAAAAGGAATATGAGTTTATTGGAGCATATGAATCAAACTTCAGAAGGCGTACACTTTATTCTTTCAGCCATATCATCAACACTGAAAGTAAGGTGGGATGATTCTTTAGTTGGTTGAAACCGAGTCTACGAAAAGCCTTATAAATTCATAACTTTGACAGTTATAAAGAGATTTTTCATTGTGACACTAAAGTTTAGATAGGGATTAATGATTCTCAGTGGTTTTCTGGGACTGGAGATAATAAACATATGTTAGAATTCTCTTCAAGAGGTCCAACATAAAAATATTATGAAGAAAGAAAATCCAGTATCCCACTTGTCAAAAGTGTAGGAAGAATCATTGTAGAAACTTCCTAAGGGTAACTAGAAGGTTCTTCAAATGTTGAAAAGAGGGGCACCATGCTAATGAATGCTGATGTTAAATGAAGAAACCCACTAATAAGGAAGTGGAAAAGAGGGCTCAGATGAACACTATTCCTATTGTGAAGTTATTTAATTTCAAATAACATAAGAATTATGTGATCTAATGCCCTAATATAAGAGTTTTCAGAGGAAATTAACAACAATAACCTCTAAGGAAACAAGGAAGGGAATATGACATCACTACTGATGAGGTGGAGCCTAACAATGATGCGGTGAAAGGTATGCTTGTTATTCATTCAAGAATAATGAACATACTATTTTATTCTGGTTCTACAAATTTTTTCATATCTTTCAAGTTCAGCATAACTATTCAAAAACCACCTAAAAATATAATGGTTGAGTTATTTGTGAGAATAGAGAATGAGACAATTATTGCATTTTAAGTATACAACTCCTCCCTAGTTAATGTTTGTGGACTGAACCTCCCAGAAAATATCATCTTACTTTCTTTAGTAGAGTTTGATGCTATATTGAGAATGAATTGACTATCATTATATAAATCCAACATCAACTGATGACAAAGGGAGATCACTTTTCACATCAGGAGGCATCCTACAATTCTCTACAAGTGTATGGAGGAGGATGAATCTCCTTCCGAATCATCATAACAATTGTGGATATTATTTCCTTATGAGAAAGTATATCTGGCTCAAATGATTGAGACAAATGAGATGATCATGCTTGAAGACATGCCCATTGTGAGGGACCACACTGATGTGTTCCCCAAATAATTTCTTGGTCATCCTCATGATTGAGAGGTTGAGTTATCAATTGATCTTATACCTAGATATATTCCTATATCAAAGACTCCTTAAAAAATGACCATCATTGAGTTAGAAGAACTGAAGAAGCAATCACAAGAGAATCTGGACAAGGGTTTCATACACCCAAGTGCTTCACTGTGGGGTGCGTTAGTCCTATTCGTCAAGAAGAAGGATGGATCAATACGCCTATACATTGATTATCTTGAACTTAATAAAATTGTGATAAAGAACAAGTATCCCCTTCCATAGATAGATGACCCGTTCGATCAACTACACAGGTCCTAATATTTCTCTACAGTGGATCTTTAATTGAGATATCACCAATTAAAGTCGAGGAAGAAAGATATTCCCAAGACTACCTTTTGAATGAGGTGTGGACACTATGATTTAATAATGATTCCCTTTGGACTCACTAATGATCCAGTAATATTCATGGACTTAATGAATAATTTCTTTAGTGATTACCTAGATAAATTTGTGGTAGTCTTTATCGATGATATTATGATATACTCCATGAGAAATGAGGAACATGAGGATCATTTGAATATTGTGCTAAATACTTTGCGGAGGGAGAAACTATATGAAAAGTGTAGTAACTGTGAGTTATGGATAGAGCAATTATCATTCTTGGGGGATGTTATCACTGGAAAAGAAATATTTGTGGACCCTTCTAAGACAAAAGCAATTAAGGAGTGTCCTATACTAGCATCTGTAATAGAGATCCATAGTTTCCTTAGTCTAGTTGGGTAATACCGACGATTTTTGAGGAACTTATCATGATTTTTAAATCCATTAACCAAGATGACTCATAATTGAGTAAAGTTTTTCTAGACCAATGAATGTGAATACTATTTCAAAGAGTTGAAAAAGAGCCCTATCACTACACTAGTACTTACACTATTGACAAGTGGTGAATTCATTGTGGTCTATAGCAATGCTTCAAATAAGGGATTAGGCTATGTACCGATGAAAAATGATAAAGTGATAGACAACACCTCAATTTAGTTATAAGTTAATGAGAAAAACAATCCTATACATGATTTAGAGTTGGCAGATGTTATCTTCACATTGAAAATTTGGAAGCATTATATTTATGAGGAGAAGTATGAGATATATACTGATCATAGGATCCTCAAATATATATTCACACAGAAGGAGCTTAATATGCTCTAGTGAATATGGTAAGAGTTTATCAAGGATTATGACTACTCAATCCCCTACCATCCTTGTAAAACAAATAAAGTGAAAGATTCTCTAAGTAAAAAGGATCCTATAACTTTATCAATGATTAGAATTGAGAAGTATCCAATCTTCTCATACTTTCAAAGGATGGACATGTGAATCATAAATGAAGGTGAATCATCAATCCTTTCTAAAATGATTGGTCAACCATCCATTTTAATGAAGATAAATGATTCAAAAAGAGATGATGTGGAAATTTAGAAGGTATAAGTTATTAGAAATGAGAAATCCTCAGAGGTCAAAATTGATGAGGAAGGATTAGTAATATTTGGGTCATGGCTATGTGTACCATATAATCTCGAGATAAAGAAAGAGATTCTGAATGACTCACATAGCTCAACCTTCTCTATTCACCCAGGAACACAAATATATATTGAGATCTCTAAGAGCACTATTTTTAGTACAATATGAAGAAAGAGACCGCTGAATATATATCAATGTTCCTGATATGTCAGTAAGTGAAGGCTGAAAGACAAAAGTCTAAGGGGATGATGCAACCATTACCCATACCAACATGGAAAATGAGAAAACATCACCGTGGAATTTGTCACTATACTTCCAAAGACATCCAGAGGAAATAATGCTATATGGATTATTGTGGATCCTTTAACAAATATTGCTCACTTTATCACAATACGAGAGGACTTATCACTCGATCAACTTATATGGATATACATAAAAAAAAGTGGTGAGGATACATGAAGTACCATTATCGATTGTATCTGATCGAGATATGATATTTACCTCTATGCTCTGGAAAAGTATTCAACATGCTTTAAACACTGAGTTGAACTTCACTACGACTTATCATCTTCAAACTTATGGCCAATCTGAGCAAAATATTCAAACATTGGAAGGCATGTTGAGAGAATGTTCTATTGAATTCAAATGTGGATGAGATCAATATCTTCCACTGGTTGAATTCTCTTACAATAATAGTTTCCATTCAAGAATCCAAATGGCTCCATATGAAGCCCTTTATGGAAAAAATGTAAAGCACTTGCATGCTGGGATGAAGTCAGTGAACGTAAGCTACTGTGAACTAAAATGGTCGAAGAAATGGTAAAAAAGGTGAAAACCATTCAGAAGCACACCAAGGTAGCCCAAATTTGACAGAAGAGCTATATAGAAAATCATCAATGTAGCCAGAAGTTTGAGGTTGGATACACAATATTCCTCCTCATATCTCCATATAAGAGTCATGAGATTTGAGAAAAAAGGAAATCTAAGTCTCAAGTATATTGACTTCTTTGAGATTCTTGATCGTGTCAAAGCTGTGGCTTATCATGTAACACCCTAAGAATTTAAAAATAGATTTATTATAGAATGCATGAAACACTGAGTCTCTACAAAACACCACTTTGTTATAACCTAGTCAAGTAAATATAATTTTTCCATTTCTGTGATTTGAATTTTGAAAAACTGACATACACAGTTGCGTTTAGTAATATATTTAGAGTGTGATGAGACAAACTTAATTTTTGGTGAATAGTAACATACCCTTATGAATAGTGACATACCCTTATAAATATTAACAAACAATAATTAATAGTAAATTGTATAAAAAATAAAAACTTCAACCATTAATGTATAAATACTATTTAGACATCTTAAAAGTGAAAAAACGATCATTGTATAAGTATTGGTATTTTTGTATGAAATAAATATTTAAATTAATTTTTTTGATTAATTTAATAGTTTAAAATGGAAATTTATTTTCATAAAATGTAATAAAAAATGGGTACATTATTGTCTTATTATTATAATATAATTTTAAAGGACCTTGATTAAAATTTTAGGGTCTTATAAAATGAGTTATAGTTTTAAAGTGTTTTTTTGGAATAAATTATGATTTTATTTAAAAATTAAATTAAAAATATTTATAAAAATATTTTTAAAAAATGCAGTTCATTATTTAATTATACACATCGAAAAATGGTTAGGGTTAATTTTTGGGATTTTCCTGAAATTCTTGAATTTTTGATGAATAGTGAAATGCGGTAAAATACCGTATATACAAATTATTAGTTAAATGAACTATTTATGACATCATAAGTGACTTAATCCCACTTGTTTTGAACTCAAATGAATTTATTACTATTCTTGGTCATAAAATCATCACTATTTTCAGTCTTGAGGGAAATTAATATACTAATGATTAAAAAGTTATGAAAACCCTCCTCTCCTCCACTATAAAACCTCCCCTCACTCCCTCTTCTCTTCACTCATCTAAGCCTTGAATCTCCACAAAGTTATGCATAATTACCCTTACCTAGTCACTCCCCACTTCCAATAAGCTCTTGGGATTTCCAAAAGACCAAAAACCCTTTCCTTAAGGAGGTTCTCAAGGAGGATATTTCAAGAGGTAAAGCATCTTTCTTTTTCATTTAGTTTCATTTCAATTTATCTTCTTTTGTTATCCTCTCCTCACATCCTCTGTCCAAATGAACATGATATATCCAATATCATATATATAATGGAATTATATCATGTTAATGTAAGAACCATCATCAATATCCTTACTCTCTCTATCTCTTTTATTTTATAAACAAAATCAATGTCCGTGAGGTTCCAATTTATAACCTTTGTGGACGACGAAGTTTCGTTCTTCAATTTATCCTTAATTACTGGTAATAACACCATTTTTATGGTTTAACTAGACTATAATATATGTATTATAACCTATTTAATATTCATTAACCTGTATATGCACATATTATTAAATCATATGACCAAACTAGTTCCTAATAATCAAAATACAACTAAAATAATTTAAGTGAATGTCATAATTATTTCATCTAATGATTCATCCTATTTCCATGTAACCAAAAGATATAATGAAAATTAAAACTTATTTATGTTCATAAATAATATATAATTTCAATTCTTTAGATTTACATCCATTCCACAAGAACTCCATTACTTAAGAACAAGTGAACCGATTATGAAGATAAAGAAAACGAACACTCCAGAACGACGAAATTCAATATAGTAACTTGTCAATTAGGGTATAAATGAACTAAACAGAATTATAATAAACTAAATACATGTATAATAGGTTCTTAAATAATTTATTAATATGTATAATTTCATATTCCAGGACCTTAAGTTCAAGAGTGGAACACATTCAGACTTAAGGTAAGGGTTTCTTCATCTCACTTCCATTTTTGTGAGATATTAAGTAATCACTACTATTACTTATGTATGGTGTATGTATACTTCCCATTGATATTTAATATAATTAATATATTTATTTTTATGATATTCAATGTATCATTTGATGATAATTACTTTTGGGGCATATGATTCAATTGATTACAAAGTTGTAAGGGTTTTTCCACCCGAACTTCCATTTTCATTCAGTTTACTTTTATTGTATAATTACCTCAATGGAATTATTATGTATTATTATGTAATCCTCATAAATTATTTTTGTGTGTTATACATATGTTTACCAACCATAATTATTCCTTATTTTATGGGGAGTTACACATTTTAAAAGGAACTTTCAAAATTATTTGGGAAATACAAGCCCGATTCATGGGAATTTCTCAAATTATTACCTATTTTCAAGAGAAAATTATAATATATTTTAATCCATATTTATCTTTTTTAAAATAAAAAATTTTAACATGAAAAATATATTTGGGTTAATTTCTGGTTTTGTGAAATAAAACATGCATTTGCGCTTTAAAATATTATTAATGAATTCCTTAAACTGCACTAAAATGTTTTAACTCTAATGCTTCATTAAAAAAACTTGTTACATGATTTAACTTTAGTAGGAAAAAATTTATGAATCAAATATAATTTAATTTTTCTTACATCTTATTTTATTGGATATAAATTTTTACAAGTCTGATTTCATGAAAAATACAAAAGAACTCTTCTTTCTAAAGTAAAAAGGATTTTTCTTGTCTCACTTTAACTTTTATGAGATACACACCTTGTTCACCACTTATTAATTGCATGTGGTGTATGTAATACCATTTGGTATATCATATCAAGATTCTTCTTATTCTCATTATATTCTAATGTATTATTATTTGAATTTTTCATGGTGGTATGGGATACTTTGGAATGTTTAAGGATTATTTACTTAAGAAATTTTCAATGGTATCTTTTAAAAGTATCTTATCTATGTCAACATCCTTGTTGAATATTTTACTTTATTGAGGTTTATATTTCATGATATCATCTACCATATTTTATTTAATGGTTTTTAATTAGTTTGACTGTGGATGTTCTATCTTAAAACCATTCACCAATTTACTTCGAATGGGTAGTGTTTATGCTTAATGTTCAGGGAAAGATATTTACATTTTATATGTTAGTTTCAATATGAATGTATATGTTGTTTATATTTATAACTATTCATATGAGGAAGGCATTGGACTTAGTAAGTGTCAGGTGGGGCCTGCTATAGCCCCTCGGTTCATAGATAGGTTTCATGAGACAAACTATAATCTTGGCACAAGGCCTTGATAAAAATGATTATTTATGGTCTTAGAACGAGGCCTTAACGGTATGGTGATGATGTCTCACATTATGAATTACCTCATTAGGAAAATAGTATTGATGGTTCATGTGGTTATTTGACTAGTAGAATACCCATGATTATGTTTTATTATGGAATTACTTACTCAGCTCTTATTCATGCCATAATGTGTTCAAGTTTTTGTTAAAGGCATATGTTTTAAGTTATTCAACTTACCTAATGTTTATATATCTTCTTCTGTATTGCTTACCCCTACTGAATGTTTTATCTCACCCCTTTCATATGTTTCATTTTCTCAAGACATGAAGAATTTTATTATGAATTACATGTTGAAATAACCTAGGAGTTATGGATGTTGTCTAAGGAGTTTCTATGTTGTATTTATTTTCAATTTGTAATGTTGAACTTATGTATATATCTTGTTTCCAATAATACTAAACTACTCAATCCATTGGGATGCATATTCCTTGTTTATATTCCAATGTAATCAAATAAGGCACCGGCTCCGAGCAACTGGGGTCGGGTCCTTACATATCGACTAGCACGTCCACTAACCATGTTGTAAGTACACGATGTATTGCACATATACCTCTTGAGAAAGTACGTACCAGATCCCTCACATGTATTGAACTCAGTGGTGGTGTAGCTAGAAAATGATCTCTTCTGATGAGCATTTTGTGAAGGTATTGGGCCATATAGATAAAGTTATATGCAACAAGACTACTCACCTAGTCAAAGTACTATGGATGAACCATAAGCATGAAGAGGAGACATGGGAACCAGAGGAATGAATGAAAGAGAAGCACCATCACCTGTATTCACCTTAGTTTGTAAAAATAAATTTCGAAGGTGAAATTTCATAAGGGGGAAGAATGTAACAACCCAAAATTTTATCAATGAAATTTCTCATCTTATAATTATTCCATGTAGTTTAAATCACATACATCATATAGAGAACCTAATGAAAAAATTATTCTCATAAATGAATAATGATACTTTATTCAGTGAAAAAACTAATAAGAATGTAAAATATTACAGAAAACAAGATAATAAGAATATAAACATTTGGATATGCTCGATTTATTAGAATGAGCAAGAACAAGGGTCCAACCAAACCTTCCCTCTCAAGCTATCCATGAGAAAATGATCACTCCCAACTCTCCATTTCTCAAACACCAAGAATCTTCACACTTAACCACACACTGGTGAAAGAAAACCTTAATGGACCCACCATGGAAAAACATCCACACCCATCCAAGACATCAGTGATATAAAGCACATAGTCCCCACTGCAAGACCTGACAAACAACACATGGCAAGAACATATGCCTCCCAAGTGAAACAAACCTGATACTTTAGGGTAACCGAAACCTTAGGGAAACTTGAGCCTAATCCAAAGATATCTAAGGCATCCTTTCGCACATCGAGCCACCAACAAGGAACTCAAAGCCCATTACCGACCCATAAGGGTCTCTATGCATCCCTTTATGAAGGGATTGTATCTCCATCAATGAAGGACATCTCTCCCCATGATCCACATGGTCTATCATCAATAGAAATTATACACATGCAGTTTAGTTGATTAGAATGTCACTAATGATCTATATGTGAAACACCATATAGTTCGTTGGAGACACTTTAAAAAATTGAACCTTCTTCATTAGTAAAAACACCACATATAGGCATATGTCATGTAAATCCTACATTCATATATTGATGCATGAACATTGGCCTTTTAACCACTATCCAAGATCTATAAAAAATAAACAAACCATAAATCCAAAAACCCAAGTGCATCACAGTAGGTGAAATCATACAACCGTAAAAACAAAATCTAAGAACAACAATCCCATGTCCTGATAACTTGGAATTCATATAGGCAAAGGTGTTACTGAAATAGTAGTCTGATATCCATCACACGTTTCAACACGTTATTAGACTATCTACCAACTCCTAAAATCATAAAACCAATCAACTCTAATACAATCATGCCATAGACTATCTTGGGTCGACTTGACACATCACCCGATCTGGCCCACCACAAGTCTTCAAGTGCACCTCCCTATATGTCAGAGGCTGTTGACTTGAAGTGAGGTTCTAATATATGAAGTGTGGAGACTAAACCCTCTGGTTAGAGTGCAATAAAAGTGTAAAATGGCCAAAATCATACAAAAAGATAGGCATTTGAGTATGCATAATAAATAAACTTAAAAAAACATGTTATAAGAAATGTAATGTGATATACATTTATATAGACTCAAAGCATGAAAAACATACTTCTGCTAGTCACCCATTGGTCTGAACCAATATAAAAAATAAAGAAACTGAAAATAAATACTTTAGGATCTACTTCCAATATCGAGCCAAACCATATACTCGGACTCCACGATGCTTGAGATGCATCAGCTTGATCCTGAGACTCCAAACGAGCAGATATTCTTGATCAAGCAATGCTGGACTTCGACTTAATCCATTGTACAACCTATGCTCCAACTTGAAATTATACATTAGTTCTACACTCACTATAAGATGCACATACAAGGGGTGATAAATAAATCTCAGTAGGCCACCCCAAATGGTGAAATCATAATCTACTGTCATAACAAGTGCATGCACACATGATATTCCCAGCAAATCAAAACACTAGTAACAGCTAGCATAAAAGAAAAATTGCATGAAAATAAAGGGTGGAAAACAAAAATAATGAAAACAACAAACCACAAGTTCTAGTTTGAAACCTAAGGTAAATTGACCACATATTTGGTCCACTCCAGAGGATTTATAACATGCTGCTCACCCAACCACACAAAAATTGGTGTGTCTGTCATATCTACATAGGATATTCAAGACATCTAAACACAAAGACATGAATGTTGGACTATAGTTAATATCCACAGTTTTCCATATTCCACCATGTATCTACCGGGCTCTAAGACTCTAATAACATGATATGAACTGATGATAGAAACATCTTGGTCAACAAAACTAGGGAACCATTCAGTTATGAAATTCCTATAGAATGTATCAATAACCAGCTATGAATCTGAACAATATGTGGGCTCCATACATAAAATGAGAAGTGAAAAATATCCATGACATTGTGAGAACAACAATATCTATAGTGAAAAAAACCCACTCAGTGAGTGCCTCAATGTAATAGCCTAGAACCCATGCTCCCAAATTTAGTTCTAAAAACATAATCCTTACATTTATTTATTTATTACCAATAAATGTGACCTAATTTCAAATATCCAAAATGTAAAAAATTAAATTAAATATTGGATAATTTTCATACTAAAATATCTTCTAGTTTTTGAGTTTTAGATATTTATGAAAAACCCTTACATATCTTGGAAAAATAATCTAATTCATAAAAATATATATCATCCCCCAAAATTTCTTCATGAATATAACCCTTTATTGACATACCCTATGTAATTTTTTTATTAACCTGTGGAAAGGAAACAAAAGAAAAGGGTGAGCTTATATGCTCATTACAGATAAACAAAAGATATATCAATTATTGAATAATCATAACATGTTCATAAGGGTATGCCAACATAAACTTAACCTTTTAAAATTATACCATGCATTTCAAAGATGAAAATCTTGAGTTATGGAATAAATATTTAAAGTTTATAAGATATGAATCCTAAAGTAACATGAGCCATGAGAGAATAACATTGGTATAAGACATGGAATTGTGGTATGCACATAAATATAAAATATCATTTTCTTAGTAGTCAAGTATTTTTTCCTAGACTATAATAGTGGAATGAGTTCACTTACCAAACCATCGTAGTACTCAATATTCACTCCCAATACCATCATAGTGGAATTAGTTCACTCTCCAAACCATTTTAGTAGTCAATGTTCTCTCTCAATACTATCATAATGGATAAAGTCCCTTACTAAACTAAGTTCACTCCCCATTCTAGTCATGTTTATCTCATGAGATATCATTATTTACCCAACGAATTGGAGGGAGATATAGGTATCACCGATATCATAATGAAAATAAAAACACATGTATTACACAAGTACATAAATCATTCATCATATCAAAAAACCATGAAAAAAATGAGTTTCATAAATATTTCATCCCAGCATAACCTGTGGAAAAGAAACAGGTTTCATAAACATATTTTCATCATAAAAAATTACCATCTAGAGACATAATAACAATGTTATCTTGGATCACATCCTCATTAAAACATAAGTAAAATCAAAGGATGCAATATTAGATGGAAAATAATTTTTAAATATCACTTGGAATAATTCTTTAGGTAAACAAATTTTCCCCTTTAAAATCATTTATCTTTTTAAAAAGATGCGCACTTATAAATGAAATAATTTTATTTGAAAATAAATTTGTAAACTTATAAAGGAATATTAAAAGTATTTAGGTGTTATGATGGAAGGAAAATCTTCTCATTCCATATAAGTTAAAAACATTCATTTTTTTATCAAAAAAGTCACAAAGAATATAATTTAAAAAATGATAAAAATATTCTTTTCAAACCATTTTTTAAAAATAAAAACATGTGTAAAAATGATTTTAAACATTTGTAGGACGATATTAAAAATATTTTTTGATTTTTTTATAAAATATGGATATGTAAGAGAAATATTTCTTAGTGGGGTCTTAAACATAAAAAATCCCAAATAATGAAGAGATTGGGAAATTTACCATTACATCTTCAGTATCATTTGAATTGTAAGCCCCATGAAATAAAGAAACTTAGATAGATATTTAAATCCCATAATTTTCATGATAATAATCATAGAATTTATTCATAGTCAATATATACACTACACAAAAGAAACATGTAGTGTATAAGGCACGTGTTCCACAAAAGTAAAAGTGAGGTAAAAATCTCTTACCTCATACTTCCCCTTTGTTGAACATGATTTAACCTCATATATAATGGTTTTATACATGTTATTAATTTCTATCAAATATATATAAATATTTATAATGTTATATATGATCTTTTTATATCATCTTATCACTCGATTGTTAATAATATTTCTTTATTACCCTTGTTTCGAGTGTTAGATGCTTCATTTTCCCTTACATATTTTGTCATGTAAGTTCATGTTATTGTTCATAGTATATAGTTTCATCATCTCCAGGATATTATTTATGGTTTAAATATCATATATATTAAAAATATTAATATTTAGAGTCATCCATAAATATAGAAGTAGAAAAATTAATTACCCCATTCATGAAGACCATATACGATACGTACGCATGAACACTATTTTCATTTTTTTCAATGGATGGAACGAAATCATGGTAAAGAATAATTAACCATTATATAATAATTATAATGTCAAATATATCATAAATATTTCTTAGTTTCATATTTATAAGCATCTATGTAAATTTGTGATAGTAAATGAATTACCCCGCTACGTGGAGACGGTAAGCCGTACGTACACATGAGTGATGTTTTTTATTTTCATATGATGGAAACAAGATGAAATATGGTTATCCTATAACTTTTCAAGTGATGGAAACAATATGGAATATAGTTATCCTTTAATAATAATAAAATCTTCGTATATTGATGATACCCGATTTATTAAGTTAGGATGGAAACAACACATTAAGATAAAGTATAAGAAGAAATAAACTTGAAATAGTTGGTAAATATGATTACATATTCTTTGGTGAAATAAGTGAGAGATGATGTTCCCTTTTATAATTGAGGTTAGAGACACTTTTAGAATTTCTCAAAATATTAAAATATAATATGAATATTCTAGAGCCAAATGCTTCCAAATGGATTATAAATGCGAATGGTATGGCATTTTCAACCATATATTACCCCCTTTGTGCTTATTTAATATTTATTTTAAAACAATTTTAAAAAATATTAATCAAATAAAATATCATTATTATCAATTTTGATACAATTCATTACTTGGACTTTAAAAACATCAAGAAAACAAGTCAAATTAGAATCAACTATTTTATTATATTCTAAAAATGTCATGGTAATTTATAGAGTTTGTGTATAACCTTAAATATCTCAAATTATGTTTCTTTTAATATTTTTAATTCCTTTTTTTTGTTTTATTTAATTGAAATAATATTAGCATTGCATAAGCATATAAGGTATTTTTTTTAATTTCTAATTTTTTTATATAAATTTATATCATGAAAATAAGTTTATTATGATCATAATTTCCATTTATATTCGTTCAATATTTATTTTAACTCACATCTATATCATTAGAACACATTCAATATGTTATTTTGACTTTTCTAGCATTGTACAAGAATTTGGATAAGACAATTGTTATATAAATCTAAAATTCATGTCTAACAATCAAAATCATCAATAATATTTAATATTTAATATCCAAGTCTAGAAAGGACTTACCACATCCCAATTTTTTTTATTATACAAAATTTTACTTTTCCAGTGCTTTATCGACTCTACGTCACACTGAAAATGATTCATATTTATTATGGAATAAATTATAATATCCATGTATTAAATTATTTATGAATGATATTTAAATTATTTTTATCATAATTGAGTCATTCCATAAGATTCATAAATTTTTATATTATTCCTATGTCATGGAAATATCATAAAATATATAGTATTTCATAAAAACGATATTTTTTTATTATTCACTAAAAATTTAGTTTCTTCAAAAATATATATAAAAAAATCATCCAAGGATAAATTTGGATTTCTAAATCCAAAAAAAAATTCCATTTAACAAAATGAAATACCTATAAGTGATAGAAATTAATTTTAAAATAAGTGCATAGAACATGATGAAAACTTCTTTTAAGAAAAAATACAGTTTTTCTTAAAAATATCTATTGATATATATAAATGATTTTATAAAAAATTTAATTATAAAATTAATTAAAATGAGACTAATTAAATTATTCATAATATAATATAACTAATTTTATTTTTAAACCATTTTAAAATAAAACGAAACTTCACAAATGGTTGAAACAAAAACACAGCTTTTGATAACAATTAGTATTTTTCACTATTTAATATAAAATCAATCTATTCAGAAAAATATAAAAATTTCACTCTAACCTAATTTTAGTTTTTTGATTTTAAAAAATGATATTATTTTAATAAAATAAAATTTATAGAAGTTTCAAAATTTGATTATAATATTCACTCATAAAAAGTAAGGAAACCCAATTTTGAAGAAAGTGTATTTCTTAATCCTAAAATAACATTACTAAAAATTTATTACATATTTCATAATAATTAATAAATGAATTTATATTAAGTTAGTACTTTATATATATATATATATTTAATTATTTGGTAAATATTATTCATACCCACTAATTTAACATATAGTTCATAACAATTATATTTAAATAATAATATTTTGGGATTTATTTAGGCTCAGTATTTCATGCAACATAAGCTATCAAATATAGTGTTATTTTAAAATTTTAGGGTGTTACATTCTTTCCATTTTAATAAATTTCATCCTCACAATTTGAACTTTTTCTCAGTAACTAATGTTTTTTTAAAATACCTTTTTTTAAACCTCACATTGTAAAAAGTGTCAATAAAACTTCCATTTAAAAAGAGAGAAACATGAGTATGAAGTTTATCTGGAACAACATGTATTAGGTTTCAATGTAGGAAAAAATTTGTGGGAAGTGAAAATATGTTTATGGAAGAGAAAACTGACTCCCAAATACTGATAGAGAGTGATATAGACCAACAAAAAACCATAATTCTTTGATGGGTTAAATGACCATTGATTTATCAGTAATGAAAGTAAAAAAATAATGTTTTTATTTCAAGATAAATTTTCATGGAGTTGAAGAATTACTTTACTACTTAGTATAAGAACATTAGGAAACATACTTACATGAAAATTATAATTTTATATTTTAATTAATTTACACAATAATCTCATATTTTTTTCCAAAGGATGAGTATTTAAGATTATTTTTTCATTACTAAAGCACTAAAATCAACTTCTCATGGATTTCATAATCCATAAAAGAATAAAAATCTATTGCTCATATCATTAGTAATTAACATAAAACAAAATAGTTAGAAAATGATAAGACAATTTCCAAAAATAATAAACCTTTATATGAGGAAATTACTTTAATCTCTAAAATTCAGCTAGAATATTCAAAGTTCAACTTAGATCATTCAATTTATAACCATCCTTAAAATTCCTCCAAATATTTCTAACTAATATTGAAACCAAAAAATATAAAGGATTTGATCACATCATATTCTTAGACAAATTTAGTATTTATCACCCAAAATGTATACATCCTAAACATATAATATCCAAAATATGCTAATTATTTCCATAAATAACCTAAATCACTATAAATCCACAATAAAATCACATATGCCTCTAAGAGATTATTCAACCTTTATTACTCAAATAAAATTTCATGATATTTTGTTTACCTTAATAGCATAGGGTTCCCAAAATAGTGAGTATCATTCAAAATAAAAATAATCAATTAATACAAAATCAATTTTCAGTACCAATGGTTATCTATACGATAAAACATTTTTTTTCAAAAATGAACTTAATTATTATCTATCAGATAATTTAAATAAAGAAAAAAAATCATACTAACCAGGACATCATGTAGGTTAGTGGTAGGTGATGCACTCTTTTCGCCCCTCGGTTGTGGGTTCATGTGTTGTGGCCTTATCAGATGTGATGTGATATCAACTGACATGCAAGTTTTCCTTTTACTAAAAGTATGTTAATATAATTTCAATAAAATTCCCAAAATATGATGGAAATTCTCAAAAATGTAATAACCCATAATTAACTCAAAATTAGAGATCGTATAAACCTTAAAGAATACCAATAACTTTAAAAATATGTCCTAAAAATTAATGAAATTCATCCTTAAATAATACTTCTTGTTAAACCTAAAGGTTATATACACTTGTCCCAAAAATATCATTAGCCACCTCCAAATTTGATCACTTAAATCATCAAAAGGGGTGTCTAAGACTCTGAATTTATGGTCAACCTAAAACTTCTATACCTATGATGGTAACCATAACTCACAAGATAAATTATCATGAAAACATCATAATCTTTAATGTTGTCTAAACCGACCTCTAATACCAACTGTAACAGCCTAGAACCAGCACTCCCATATTCAATTCTAAAAACACCATCCTTACATTTATTTCTTTGATACCAATAAATGCGAACCAATTTCAACCATCCAGAACATAAATATCAAAGGAAATATTGTATCACTTTCATACTAAATGTTCTTTTAGGATTATAGTTTTACATAATTAAGAAAAACTTTTACATTTCATGGAAAAATAAACAAATGGTTCATAAAAATTTGTATTATCTTCCAAAATTTCTTCACATGTAGCACCATTCTTAGAAACACCCTAATTAAATCCTTTCTTCTTAACCTGGGAAATAAAACATAAGAAAAGGGAGAGTTTAGATTCTTCGTAAGAGTAAACAAAAGATATATCAATGATTACATAATCATAACATATGCATAAGGGTATAAGAACATAAATTCAACCTTTGAAAATTATACCTTGAATATCATAGATCAAAACCTTGAGTCATAAAATAAAATATGGAAGTTCATAAGATATTAATCATAAAGAAACACAAGCCATAAGAGAATAAAATTAACATAAGACATGGAATTGTGTCATACACATAAGCATAAAAAATCAATCCTTTAACAGTCAAGGATTTTTTTCTAGACTATCATAGTGGAATAAAGTCACTCCCCAAACCATCTTAATAGTTAAGGTTCACTTCCAAGAAAATCATAGTGGGATGAGATCACTTCCATAACCATTTTAGTTATCAAGGTTCACTCCCAATACTATCATAGTTGAATGAGTTCACTCCTCAAACCATCGTAGTAGTCAAGATTCACTCCTATGACTATCACGGTGGACAATATCCCTTACTAAATTGAGTTTACTCCCCATTATATTCCTTTTTATCTTATGAGATATCATTCTTACCCAATGCATTGGAGGGAGATATAAGTCCCACCAGTCTCATAATGAATACAAAACATATGTGTGCCATAAGAACATAAATAATTCATCATATCAGAACCCATGAAAATAAATGAGTTTCATAAATATTTCATCATAGCATAAACTATGGAAAAGAAATAAGTTTCATAAACATAATTTCATCATAAAAATAAAGAATATAAATAAATAATAAGAATCATATCTTTTAATCATATCCCCAGTAAAACATAAGTAATATAAAAGGATGTCATCTTATAAGGAAAATTATTTTTAAAGATCAATTGGAATAATTATTGAGTTAAATACATTTTCCATTTTAAAATTATTTCTCTTTTTAAAAATATGTGCACTTATAAATGAAATAATTTTCTGTGAAAATAAACTGGTAATATTATACATTAATATTCAAATAATTAAGACATTATGATAGTAAGAAAATATGCTTATGTCGTGTAAGTTAAAAAAGAAATTCCTTTTGTATTTTTTTCCAGAAAAGTCACAAAGTATATCATTTAGAAAATGAAAAAAGGATTCTTTTAAAATCATTTTGAGATGGTCAAACAAAGGTAAAAATTATTTTAAGCATTTTTAGGAGAATAGGAAAAATATTTTTGAATTTTATGTTATAAAACAAAGACATGGAAGAGAAATATTCCTCGACAGAGACTTAAATATAAATAATCTCAAATAATGAAGAGATTGTAAAATTAACCCTTAAATATTCGATATCATTTGAATCATAATCCCCATGAAATAAATAATCTTAGATGGATATGTAAATATCATAATCTTCATGATAAAAATCATAAAATATATTCATGAGTTGTATATACACCACAAAAAGAAACATTTAGTGTATAAGGCATGCGTCCCATAGAAATAAAAGTGAGATGAAAATCCATTACCTCACACTTCTATTTAGTTAAACATGCTTTAAACTCATGTATAATGGTTTTAAAAATGTTATTAAATTATATCCGAATGATATTAATATTTATAATATCATATATGATCTTTATATATCATCTTATCACTCGTAGTTAATAATATTTCCTTATTACCCTTGTTTCATGTGCTAACTGCTTCATTTTACCATGCATATTTTTTCATGTAAGTTACAGTTCTTCTACATAGGTTATAATTCCATCAACTCAAGAATTTTATTTATAGTTTAAATATTATATATATTATATATATATTTAGAGTCATCCATAAAGATATAGATAGAAAAATGAATTACACCATTCATGAAGATGGTTGGTCGTACATATGCATGAACATTGTTTTTTTTCAATAAATGAAACAAAATAATAGTAAAGAATAATTAAAATTTCTATAATAATTATTATATCATATATATAATATATATTCATTAGTTCAAAATTTATAACCACCCAAGTAATATTGTGATGATAATCAAATTACACCGCTACGTGGAGATGGTAAGCTGTACGCACACACGAGTGATGATTTTTCTTTTCATAGGATGGAAACGAGATAAAATATGGTTGTCCCATAATCATAATAAAATCTTAGTATATTTATGATATTGAAATTATTAATTTAGGATAGAAATGATACATGAAGAGGAAGTAAAATAAGAAATAAACTTGAAAGAGTTGGTAAAGACAACTACCTCTTCTTCGGTGGACTTCGTTTAAATGCCTTCTTAAGGGATTTAGGGTTATTATTTTAGAAGGAAAAGAACCTATAAAACTTGGATAAGTATTTTGAGAAGAGATAAAAGTAGTAATTTGTCAATCTCGAAGGCTCAATGTGGTGTGAAAAGTGATTGAGGAGGTTCCCTTTTATAATTGAGGTTAGCGACACTTTTGGAATTTTCAAAAGATTAAAATATAATAAGAATATTCTAGAGCTAAGTGCTTCCAAATGGCCTATGAATTCATAGGTTATGACAGTGTAGACTATATATTATTCTATTTGTTCTTATTTAATATTTTTATGATTTTTATATAATTTAATAAAATATTAATCCAATAAACTATCATTATTGTCAATTTTGATACTATTCATTACTTAGACTTTAAAAACATTAATAAAACAAGTAAAATTAGAAAAAACTATTTTATTATATCCTAAAAATGTCATATTAATCTATAGAATTCATGTATAAACTTAAATACCTCAAATTATGTTTTAATAGTTTTAATATCATTTATTTGTTTTTTTGTTAATTAAATTAATACTATCTTTGTATTGCACAAGCATATATGGTAATTATATAATTTTTAAAAATTATAAATAAATTTATATCATAAAAATAAGTTTATTATGATTAGAATATCCATTTAGATTCATTTAATATTTATTTTAACTCACATCTATATCATGACAATACATTTAATGTGTTATTCTAACTTTTCTGGCCTTACACAAGAACTACACAAATATTTGGATAAACCACTGTTTATATAACTCTAAAATTCATGTCTAACCATAAAAATAATAAATAATAAATAATATTTAATATCAAAGTATTTAAAAGACATATATAATCCCAGTTATTATTTTTAATACACAAAATTTTACATTTCTGATCCTGTGTAGGTTCTGTGTCAGTACTGAAAATGACTTTTATATTTGTTATGGAATAATTTCTAATCTCAATGTTTTAAATTATTTGTGAGTGATATTTATATTATTTTATAATAATTGATTCATTCCATAAGTTACATAATTTTTTATATAATTTCTATGTCTTAGCGTTATCATAAAAGATATAGTATTTTATAAAAAAATATTATTTTCCTATTCATTAAAAATTTAATTTCTTCAGAAAAATGAAAAAAAACTCATCCTAGGATAAATTTGAATCTTTGAATCCAAAAATAAATTCCATTTATTTAAATTCAATACCTATAATTTATATAAATTAATTTTAAAATAAGTTCGTAGATTGTGATGAAAAATTCTTTTTAGAAAAAATACAGTTTTTCATTAAAATGCCTATTTATGCATAAAAATGATTTTATACCAAATTAAATTATAAAATTAATTAAAATGAAACTAATAAAATTATTAAAAATATAATATAACTAATTTTTAATTTAAACCATTGTAAAATAAAATGTAACTTCATAAATGGTTGAAACAAAAATTCAGTCTTTAATAAAAATCGGTATTTTTTACTATTCACTGGAAAATCAATATTTTTAGAAAAATATAAAAAATTCACTTTAAGATAATTTTAGTTTGCTGAATTAAAAAATGATATTAGTTTTATAAAATAAAATTTATATATGTTCCAAAATTGATTGTAATATTCACTCATAAAAAGTAAGAAAACTCATTTATGAAGAAAATGTATTTTTGAAACATAAAATAACATTACTAAAAATTGGGTACATATTTCATAAGAATTAATCAATGAATTTATATTAATTGGGTCCTTTATACGCACACACACACAGAAATATATATATATATATATATCATAATTCATTAAATACTATTCATACCTGTAATTTAACGTATATGTTACAACAGTCATATTTATATAATAATATTTTGGGGTTCATTTTATATTAGTGCTGTGTGAAATATAAGATATTGAACATAGTGTTTTTTTTTTAAATTTCAGAGTGTTACACTCATCAACTCAGGATTTTGAAGCCACTATAGCTGGGGAGAATACTCAACTAGAGGGGGGCTGCACTCATCCCGATCTCTCATTAGCTTGCTAAGCTCATCGAACCATAACCAACCTACAAAGTAAATAATGAGATAAAAAAATCAGATCCAATGCCTGATCCAAGATATCCTAGGGGTCTCCTCTCTAAAAAAAAGTCCTAAGTAGACACTATCTCAAATATCACGACCAAAGGCTAACCAAACATGGTACAATCCAACTCTCAAAACCACCATCCATATAACTGAACTAGAAGTGTTGAACCACTATCAACCAACAAAGCACATGCCTCTCTCGATCCCCTATATCTCAAAATCAAACAAAATAGCCACCAAAAGATCTCAACGATCCACCTCAGGGAAAACCAAAACTCAGGGCTCCCACGGTCCCTAGGGTCACAACATAAAGTAACATCCAACTAAGGAATTTTCTAATGTACCCAAGATCTTGGGCCACACCCATCCAAAGATCCAAAAATGGCCCAAAGACCACAACAAGAGTATGACACCCTATGAGGGGTTACTCTAGCTCATACAAAGCATGGGATACACCTAGTGTAGGATCATCCCAAATAGACCTCAATGACCTCCAATCGATCCTTGATAAAAAAACTCACCCAAAGGGATATCTAAAAATTCGAGAACTCCTACAAGGGTGTTCTCAACAGTCCTCATGACGACCTCTAAAGTAGGACCCCATAAGGGCTCCTCATCACGAGCCAAACATTGGGGGAAATTTCACTATAAGAATAGAATGAATGACCTCTTGGAAAACAACCCATCAACGAGTCTCAACTCACCCACAAGGGTATCCAAAGAGCATTGTGCCACTCAGGCATCCTTAGCTTCTGACTACAACATCCATTAATCACTCAATTAGAAACTAGCACTACTAGAATATAGGGTATTTTCGATGGGGTAATTCTGACAGGCAATTTTCCCATTGAAAATACTTTCCGACATGAAATTACTTACGAGATATTTTTTATTTTGTCGCAAATAGTCATTATTTGCGATGAAATAAACTATCTGTCTCAAATACTTTTGGCGGGACTTCCTGCCGCCAAGCGTGAAATGCTATAACGACCAGAATTTACAACATATAGCTATTTTTTCACAAATAGTTCTCAGATTTGAAGTATTTTCATTGGTAATTCTTTCCCATCACACATAATTTTGATAGAATGACTATTTGTGATGAAATTAATTCCGCTGCAAATAGTCCATCGCAATAAATATTAGGTTTTAACACCCACTTCGTCCCCTTCTTCTTCCTCTCCTTCTCCCGAATGGATGCGCACACCACCGGCTTCAACCCTAGTCAAATATACTCCGCTACAATTTTTTTTATAGATCCACCTTTGGATCTCCTTAGTACAGATTCTTAATATCTTCTTTTTCATTTTTTTGTGTTTTTCTCATTTTATTACATGATTTTGTTTTTTCAAATCCTAGATTTATAAATTTATCCAATTTTGATATTGTATTTTATATTTAGGATTGATGAAAATTTATTAGTCATTGTTTTCATATTAACCAGTTTCAAATGAGTTATTTCAATTGATTATTATGTATTTTTCTCATTATTTCATTAGGAAATATGTATGTGTGTATTCAATTTTGATATTGTATTCAGTATTTAAGATTGCTGGAAAATTTTTATTCCCTGTTTTCATATTAATCGAGTCTGCATAACTTATTTGAATTGATTTGTATATATGTATGTGTGTATCCTATTTTCACACACACACGCACACACACATATATATATTTATAAACATCTTTATATAATTATATATATATATACATATTTTTAAATATATTTATTTTTTATAATTATATAAATATACATTCTTAAATAAATATATATTTATAAAATAAATTTGTAGTTATTTAAGTATATTTTTTTAATATATTAAATACATAAGTTTAAATACATTTAAATATAGATATTTAATTATAAATTCAAATATATAATTTTATTAAAAATATTTATATAATTATAAATATAAATTTATAAATATATTTAGATAAATATATATATAAATATATATATATATAAAATAATATTTGAAATAATATTTTTAAAAAATATAGTTTTCCCATATTCAATTATTCCAATTAAAAAATATTATAATTTTAATTTGTATCTTTGATTTTTATATCTTGTTATTTATATAGACATTTAATTTTGAAAAATATATTTGCAATTATATTTTTTTTATTTTAATATCATGTAAATTATATAGACAATAAATTTTGAAAAATATATTAGTAATGATATTTTTTGACTTTTATATACTATCATTTATATAAATAATGATTTTTATTTTAATCAATCATTATCTTTCATGGAACCAAAATTATGTAAACATTATTAATTCAAAATAATTATTAATTATAAATTATTAATTCAAGATCATTATTAATTCAAAATTATCAATTCAAAATAAACATCAATTCAAAATAAATATTAATTCAAAAATATTAACTCGAAATTATTTATATAAATTATTAATTAAAGATAATAAAAATTATTTATAAATTATTAATATATATATATATATATATTAACATCCGAATACGTATATATAAATGTTTTAAAAAAACTTTTAAGGATTATATATATATATATGTATATTTTTTTTAAAAAGAGTTAGAATATATTTGATATATTTATATTAACTAATAAATTGTGATAAATATATAGTAATTATTAAAAATGTAATAATAATTTAAATAATTAATAATAATTACATAATTTATAATAATTAATAATTAATTAGACAATATTATTAAAAATAGTAAATATTAGTGTTGGTTACAAAATATTATTAATAATTTGATGAAATTATGAAAATTTGTAAAAAAAATTAAAAGATAAAATATGAAATACTAGTAATTGATAAATATTAATAATACTTACTATAAATTAAGATATAAATAATAAATAAATAGTATTACTTAATAAATAATTTTATCAACTACTAAAAATTTAAGAAACATTTGTAATAAATACAAAATTTCTTATCGAAACCTAGAAAAAAATATAAAAAATAATAACTATTAGACATTCATAATAATTCATATTAATGTTGTATTAATTAAAATAATTCAGATTAATAATTCTTATAAATGTTCTAAAATATACATTTATATATATAAATAATATCAATAAAAGATTAAAAATGATACTCTTATGTGTGATGTTACCAAACACCCGATGATTACAAATTTTATGTCGCACAAAGGGTAAACCTAGAATCCTTGATCTAATGGTGGTATTATATTTGTGATATGATACACCATTATGGAGATACTTTATTTTTTTGTAAAAAAATATAATTAAAATATTAAATGAGATTACCATCGTGAGCGAGGTTACCAAAGTCTTGAAAAAATGATATGTGACGTGTAGGGTAAACCCCACATCCCAGACCCAAAAATGGTCTCCCATTTTTCATATGATACATTGTTTGAAAGATACATTAAATTTTCATAAGAAATTTTAATAAAAATATTGAATGAATTATCCTTGCGTGCAATGTTACCAAACACCTAACACACATAAATGTAATGTTGCATATAGGGTAAACCCCACATCTCGGATCTAACAGTGGTATCTGATTTTTCATATGACACATAGTTTGGGAGATACTTAAATATTTAATAAAAAATATAATAAAAATATTGAACAAACTACCCTTATGTGCCATGTAACGAAACACCCAACACACACAAACCTTATGTTTCACCTAGGGTAAACCCAACATCCATGATCTAACGGTGATCTTATATTTATGATACGATACACTATTACAAAGATACTTCAATTTTTAAAAGAATTATAATAAAAATATTAAATAGAATTACCATCGTGCGTGATGTTACTAAACTCTTAACACGCATAAATGTTTTATCGTTCATAGGGTAAACCCCATATCCCAGACCTAGCGGTGGTCTTATATTTCTCATACAAGAGGTCATTTAGGAGATATTCTGTTATTTTCAAAAAATAGAAAGTTTTTTATATAATATATTTAATATTTTTATTCAGTCTACAATGAGCCTCTATGGGCCCCATAATCCAGTGTTAACTCAGCACCTCACTTTGATTATAATCTATAGAAAATTTCAATGTGTTAAAATATAATAATAAATTTCAATTAGTCAAAATGATCAGTAATAATTATTCTTATTTATGTTATTTTTAGATAATTATGGACTCAAGAAGTAGACACCATCTTCTATTACATGACCATGATTAGATAAATCACTGCAAAAATTCCAAAGGATCTGGTATAAATCCTATCAACATTAAAGGTTTTAAAACATTCATATCATTTGCATCATTGAAATCATATTCTGTTTTTGAAGGAATAATTAAATATCCATGTAAGAAATGTGATCTTAGGAGATTCAAAATGTTTGAAAATATTGGACTTTATCTATTGTGTTTTGGTTTTTGGAAAGAGTATTTTTTGGTATCAAAATGGTGAACAAATTTCAGTAGAAAATAATTTTTTTTGGTTTTAGATCCATAATTCCAGAATTTAGTACATGAGGCTACTAGTCTGTCTATTCAGAAAAAAAACTCAGAATGATATTTCAAATCCTGAATCAGAATCTTCTCACTTCTATAATCTATTAAAATATGTTGAGGAGGACTTATATCCAGGATGAAAGATGAGAAAAGTTGAAGCTATTAAAAAATTTATTTCTATTAAATCATAATTTTGAATGTCAAATAGTTGTTTCGATCAAATACTATTATTTGTTAGATCACTGTTTCTTGATGGAAATACATTACATGTAAGTTTCTATGAAAGTAAGAGGTTGGTCCATAATTTGGATCTTAATTATCAGAAGATTCATGAATATTTAAATGGATTTATATTATATTATGTGATTATGAATCCTTGGATAACTGTACAACATGTGGAGAATCAAGGTATAAAGAGGCACAATAAGGAAATTCTAGATTTCCCATGAAATATTTGTGGTATTTTCCAATTACACATAGTTTACACTGATTATTTATGTATCGCAACACAGATACATTGATGAAATGGAATAAATAAAATATTTACATTATTAATAGCTTAAATCATCCATGTGATGGTGATTCATGGAAACAATTTGATCATATGAAACCTTATTTTACTTTAGAACATTGTAACATACATATGGGTCTTTCTACTGATAGTTTTTATCCATTTGGTGCTTATGGCAGTCAATATTCTTGTTGGCCTTTTTTCATTACTCCATACAACTTACCTCATTGGATGTTGATGAAGTAACCATATATATATATTTTGTGCTCATAATTATAGGACATCCAAAAAATAATATTGATGTATATTTAAATCCACTAATTGATGAGTTAATTTCATTATGGAACAACGTTGTGGCTAAATTTGATATAGTTAAAAATCATAATTTTACACTAAAGGTTGTATTAATATGGATGATCATTGACTTCATGGAATATGGTACGTTATTTAGATGGATAACACATGGTTTAAAATCATGTTTGTACTGCATGGATGAGAACAAATCATTCATCCTTAGTATTAGGAGAAAGACTAGTTATTTTGATTTTCATTGAAGACTTCTTCCTATGAATTACCCTTTTTGAATAAAAAATAATAATTATACAAAAGGTCGAATTTAAAAAGATGGAACTCCAGAATTTCTCTTAGGTATTCAGGTAAAATATATCATCTCTACATTACCTCCTATTAATTTTGGACCAACCATAAATGAACAAAAAATAAACAGTTTTGAGAAATATCATAATTGGTTAAAGATGAGTATTTTTTGGGACCTTCTATATTAGATTGATTTGTTGGTTCGTCACATGTTAGATGTAATTCAAATTGAGAAGATTTTTTTTAAAACATATTTTATATTGTGTTGGACACACCCGTTAATACCAAAGATAATGTAAAGGTATGGTTATATCTTTCCTAGATTTATATATGTCCTGAACTTTAATTATTTAAAGATTAAATATCACACAATTTAATGAATCCAAACATAGTTTACACACTTTCTAAATAAATCCGTTAATTATTCTATAAATGGATTTGAGATTTAAAGTTTCTAGATGGTTATGCTTTTAATTTGTCTCTCAAAGTTAGAAATGGACATATTATCAGTTTAAAAAGTCATAAGTGACATGTCATAATGGAAAGATTATTGTCTATTGGTCTTAGAGGTCCATTGAATTATTCAATATGGGATGTGTTGACCAAAATAACATATTTCTTCTGAGATATTTGTTCCAAAATATCAGATTATGATGCATTGAGTAGGATGAAAAAGGATGTTGTTTTAATTCTATGTAAATTGGATAAAATATTATCACCAAGATTCTTTTACTTAATGGAATATTTAATATTTCATTTTACGTATGAAGCTAAATGTGGAGGATCGGTACAATTGTGAATGATGTAACCATTTGATAGATGTATGAAAAAGTTAAATAAGAAAGTATGTAACAAAGCATGGGTTGAAGGGTCAATTGCAGAAGTGTACTTACAGGAGGGAATTTCAAATTTTCTCTCTAATTATTTTCAATCAGAATATCTTTCAAGGAATAATCGGATGGGTTTCAATAAGAAAAATGTTGATGATTTTATAAGCTATCAATTTTTAGTTTTTAATCATCCTGATCTTGGTATTGGTGGTTATCGTGAACAATGTATTTCAGATGAAGAGCTCTATATAGCTTGTACATATGTTCTTATGAATTTTAAATAAATGATTTGTTTTTTTAGTAATAACTACTTTTTTATTATTTTTTAAAATATTTATAAAATATACCTTTAATTACATTGATTTTTTAGTAGATTATATGATGGCCTTATCAAAAAACATTTTTTTCAAATTACATCGGCTTCTCTTAAAGAATGTCATCAAAATATTTTTTCATGTTGGTTACAAAAACTAGTAAGTTAAGTTGATTTTGATGGAATAATAAATCAATTTTTCAATGATATCTATTATTAATTTTTTTATTGTTTGCAGGAAACACAACATGAAAATAAAATTTATAGTCGATTATGTGTACTCAAAAAGTCTCCATGAAAATTAGTAAAATATTATAATGGGTATTTGGTTAATGTATTTCGATTCCATACACATATATATGGTGACTCAAAAAAATCAATGAATATTGGTGCTTGTTTGAAAGTATATCATCATAAAGAAAGTAAAGTTGATTTTTATGGTATGTTGGATGAAATAATTGAGTTATGTTATCTGAGACTAAACTATGTAACAATGTTTAAATGTCATTGGTTTGTTACTGATAAAGGGTTGTGATTTCATCAATGAAATGGAGTCATGAAAATTAAATATAATAATCTCCTTGTATCAAATTAACCATAAATATTGGAATATCAAGAACATCAAGGTTATCATGTAGATTACATTGATGTTTTGAGAGATTTTAATGGATAGTGGAGTGTGATAAATATAAAATCATGTGGAAATCAATTTATTGAAATTGAATATGGTTTTGTGGAAGTGAAACATGTAATTTTTTTTCAAGAAAAATCCCAAAATATATCTCTTACCCAATGAGATATAAATATTGATGATGAAACCCCTCAATTGAGGGCCAATGATATAGAGAATGTTGATTAAGTAATAACGAATGATGGAACTAAAAGTCATATGGAAGTTGATGTTGCTGAAGATAAGGATGAAGAAATTGTTCTCGGTAAAAATGATAAAGAAGATTATGATTTATGTATTATATTGAGGTATTTATTTATAATTAATTATTATATTCTGATATTTTTTAGTTTTTTATATTTGAAATTTGTATTAAATTTTTTTTATAGGTAAGATTATTATATTCTAATATTTAATAGTTTTTTATATTTTATAATTGTATTAAAAAATTTTTATAGGAAAGAATATTTGTTTTAGATGGTTAGAGATGCTCATGATGATCTATTTCATTCAATCAATGATTCCATAGTACTAGATGATGTGATGGATTCATCTGATCCCCTGGATGTTGCATCTATTTGGATGGGGGTGTGGCCTTGATCGATTGATGATTCTGCATCCCGTTTCAGAGAGACGACCATTTATTTATTTTGATTATTGTTTATGAAGGTATGTTTAATTGTTTAATATATTTATTTTATATTAAATTTGTGTATTAACGTTGGTAATAATTTTCTAATTTTTTTATTTGCACAAATTTTTTTGTTAAGTTGTTGGGAAGACTGGTGGAATTCTAAGAAATTAATTTTCTAATCCGAAGGTGTCATGAGACCTGGTTCCCATCACCGTGCACCATCAGATATTCGACCACTAGATTGTAAGTAATATATATATATATATATATATTAAAATTTATTTAATTACTAACATATTATTTTTAATTGTCTTATAGAATTTATTTTCTTTGATTCTTGATAGCCTGGAGAGATCCTATCCGAGTGGTATGAGAGATTTTTATATGTGAGCACTTTTTTCAGTTTCTACACAACCTCAGAAAGTGAGCTATGGATAAATATTTTGCTACTATTTTCTAAAAGTCGTGCATCTCCCATCAACCTGACTATATATCAAATCAAGTATAGGATGGATTGTGATTATACTGGATAGTATAGACTTTGAGGATGAGTTCATCATCTAGACATTAGAGTAGGGGGAGGAAAGAGGTCACATATAGGGCCAAAAGTTGTACATTTGATATACATTGACGACATATGGTTAGTGATATTATTTATTGATTTATATATTATTTAACTTTAACATGATTTTTATATTATAAAAGATAGCACTGAACCATATATTATGGATATTGAAGTTTATAAGAAGATTATTCTGACAAAAACTTCTCCAATGGTTCCCTTATCCATAAATGGGTACAAACATGCTTTTCAAAGGCAAGCGACCAGTTGGGGTTTCAGACCCAATGTCACTTAGGGGCTTGAATTGGTTGAGAGGATGAGAGGTCTGGCTCATCACACCCTATTTTTGGGGATTTTTGGGGTTTTTTTCTACTCCAGGACTATATTATAGATTTAAGATATGTTCGTGAATCTCTTCCTAATCAGGATATGGGTCCGATTACCCTAACAAAATGATTTATAGATTATGTCTCTTTTGTGTGCACAAAATGATCATAGGTCAATCTATTTTATATAAAAAAGAGAGGGATCATTTTAGTAAATCCATATGTATGTTTCCAAGGTTCTTCATCCATTTTCCAGTAATTAGTAACTGCTTATATGCTGAAATTGTATGAACAAACACTTCGAAATTCGTTTCCACGCTGGGAGGTGGTTTAATATTCCGAGGAGAGGCTTGGGACATTATTCAGTGTCCTACGTATCATGATTATTACAAGAATAAAAAACCATGTAGTTTTTTAATCTCGTGCAATTTAACTTCCTGTTGAGAAGACATATGTATGGGTTCTTAAGCACCAAATATTTGAGCTCGAGTCTCGTGGAGACATCTTACATATCCTGGTTATGGCAGGAATTAGAGTTATCATAGTTCAATCACTCCCTTGGCATTGACCCTGAGGTAGATACCCTTGTATAAGGGATATTTATCATGCCACTCATTGGGGATTACATGATAATATTTCCTTAGATGGTGGAGATTCATGATGTGAATTAGATGATCATCACAACTCCCTAAGTCCACGTGAGATATGATTGGTGTGAGAAACAAAGGATAACAAGTAATTCATATCACCGCATATGAGTCCAGGGCTTGTGTATTGAGACTGCCCTTGGGATGGTAAATATGGAGCTTGGGACTTAGGGAGGCATCATACATATCCTAATTAAAGTAGGAATCAGAGTCATCATAGTTTATTTGATTTCTCAATCCAATGAGGGATGAGGCAAGGTTATTATCCCATAGGATTGATTGGGTCCCAATGGTTGAAATGTTAGAGACACAATGGGACTTACACTTAGGTGAATGCCCATTTGAGTTCAGGTTCAGGACTTAGGAAGGTGTCCAAAGTATCCTGATTATGGAAGGAATCATAGTCCTCATAGTTCAATGGATATGGGCTTACAAACTTAAGTTTCCTTGTGTATGTGTGACATGTCATATTATGCTGTAGGTTGGGACTTACACACTGATTATTCTATTATAGTTGTAGAGTATTGTATCGCGAATGATATGATTATTGAAATCCCCTAAGACCATGTGATATATTCTTGGTGCATGAAACAATGGATAAAAAATAATCAGTCTCATTGCTTATGAATGTGGGGATCATGTACCGGGTCAACCCTTTAGAAGCATAATATTAGGCTTGAGCCTTGGAGTGGAATCCTATGTATCCTAGTTATAGAAGTAATCTGAGTCGTTATAGTTCCCTTGTGCAGGGATTACACATTGAGACTTCCCTGTGTAATTAGGGATTATACACTAAGGATGTACAAGGTTTTCAAGACCTTAGGATTCCCTATTGACTAGGTCTAATTTTATACCTAACCTATGTTGATTGTCTGCTCAATATGCCTTGATTACATGTTTGACTTGTCATATGATACCTTCCTGACATATACCAGGACAATCGCATTATCCAATTGGATTGTCCAAGGGATGTTTCATATCCTGGATGGCATGTCTAAGGGTTGTTGCATGATCAAGACTGACATGTCTGAAGGACATCGCAAGACCGACTGGTTAACCTCTGAAGCCATCACATGATCCATGATAGAATTTCTAGAGGGTGCTGTATGATCTAGCTAACATGCCTTGATGTAATCATGAAAGCTGTCTAATTTTCTTGGAGGGTGTCATAAGAGTCAATGTGACATGTATCAGAGGGTGTCGTACATCCTGGATGACATGCCTGGAGGACTTCACGAGTCATGGTTGGCATGCCCGAAAGGCATCGCAAGAGCCAATTGACATACCCAGGTTCTTCTGTGAGACTCAGCTAACATGCACTGGTGCTACTGTATGAGTTGGGAAATATGTCTTAAGGACACCACAATAATTAGAGGGAGAGCCCATGGGGTCTCATGATATTGGGATGACATGCGTGATGGGTGCCATACAACTTGATCAGACATGTCTAGAGGACTTCGCATGATCTAAACAATATACCAAAGGATCATCGTAAGATATGGGAGACATATCTCAATGTTGTTTCATGTCTTAGATGGTCCACGTGAGGTGCATGAGGATCAACATATATGTATTTCATATAAGCCTCCCATTTTAATATTTGTTCCTTCCTTTATATTGTGAATGCCTTAATTTTATTCAGTATTGGATTGTTTTAAGTATCATGTGATGCAGAAGGTGTGTGGGATTTTTTTTTTCATGTCCTTCCAAAAGTCCTTCACATGATCTATGGTGATCAAGAAAAGTACTTATTCATATCGCTTGCACATGAGCCTCAACCTGGTTGGTGAGGACTCAAAAAGTGCATCCAAGAGACCCGAGATCAAATATAGGTGGGTATATATTTATGGGTTACAATATAAGTATTGTAGTAGGTACCACAACATGAACTGTAATAGGTACTATAGTAGGTACTGTTTAGTAATGTAGCAGCCAGAACTATTCATCTATATGGGCCTTTGGGCCATCGGTTTGATCCTCGGGTTCTGTAAGGCTTTCGAGCCACCTAAGGCCTTTGGGATAGTTGTCTCTCAAGGCCTTAAAGCCACCTCAAGGCCTTCAGACCAACCCAAGACCTTCAGGCCACATGAATATACATATGTACCAGTCAGAATACAAAAAAAGGCTCCAGATGAGGATTCAAAGTAGGCGTATTCACCAAAGAAGAGATGACCAGAATTGGAAGAACAAGAGGGTATCAAATTTCCATTAGTATTGGGCTTGTGTAGCTCTGCACATGACAGCTAGATGACTGGTCTTGCGAAGGTGGAGTTCTTATATCATGATATGTTCTAGGGAGGAGTAGTTCCAAGTTGTCTTATCTGGGTGATTTCCTCTAAGACCTACCGGTCATGAAATTGTCTCTAAGACTTTAGGAATTTTAATGGTTCCACCTCAGTCAGTCAACATATGCATGCCACATGATTACTCTGCTTGTTCCCCAGATCTTACCTAACAGAAGGTTTTTCAGTCTTGATATCAGATGCTCTGAGAAATCCTCTTTAGTGCTTTGGTGTGTTGGTGCATTTGGTGTGTCCATATGAAAAAAAGACAACTTATTATTTGAGGCTGGGATGGGGGATTTTTAGTCCTAACCACCCCGATTGTTTGCTGATTCGCCCAATGTAGATCACCCGATCCCGGGTTGGAATCAGCGAAGGGCTTAGGTATCTCGTGTCTTCCGCACAAATCACTTTGGGGATGTCACATATCTTCCAATGACCATGAATCTATCCTATCAATGCACCTTTTATCGGGTTTATTACCGATGGATGGGATCTAGGTTGATCATGCGTCTAGGACAATGGACTTTCATATTGTCATATCAACATGTACAGGGGCCTTCGTGAGATCAAGAAGGCTATCAGGAGACCTTCCCATGACTTCAATCGAATTTTCTGGAATGCTTCTTAGGACAAGGATGACTTGTTAGTGGGTCTTCACGAAATCCAAATGACCTATCAAGGGGACTTATGGGACTATACCGCAGACAACCCAGGAACATCATAAAAGTTTTATAACCATAAGAGATATCACCCCCTTCCTCTATATTTCCTTTGTTTACTTTAAAAAGATTGGGGAGTTTGTGAGTTTTGTTGAATGTCATTTAAGAAAATCATCCTACCCCTTGGTGATGCTTCACATGACCAATAAGGTCCTATGGGGATGTATGAGAATTTCTTGGAAAATTCTACCCGTTTGTCCTTATGAAGCCAAAGGGAAAGCATGAGGTTAACTGGAGATGTATGTGTTTCTTCTCATGATGGGGATGACATGCCAACAAACTTTCGCGAGACGAGGTAGACATATCGATAGGGTCTGACGGTGTCATGAGAATTGACAGGGAGTGTACCACATGTCTTTTATGACTATGAGAGGCTCCCACCTCCCACTTATCTCATTTCCTTTGTTTTATTTTACAAAGGTTAAGGATCTAATGAGTTGGATCAAATTTTATTAAGGAAAACTATTCTCCCCATTGGTGATGCATTACATGAATTCCCTGATCGAAAGAGGTTCCCACCTTTGAAATATTTTCCTCCTATTTTTGAAGTATTTTCAGATGGTTTGTTAGGCTTCCTCTAGTTTACAAGCTGTGTATCCCAAGGTGCTCTTCGATTAGCCACTGTGTAACTACTACTTGTCCGAGGTTCCTTCATGAAAGTAGAAGGACTCACCAAAGGGGGCCTCAAGTGATCTTCTGTAGGCTCTGAATTGCACCTAGTTCCCTCTGCATGACCCTATGAAGGTCACACATCTGCATGTCCCTTGGAGGTTCACGCGATCCATAGGTATTAATCACCATTTTCTTCCTTTGATTTTAAAGATGAAATAATACCCATATCCAAGTATTTCTTCCTTTTTATATTTTTCAATGCTCATTTGGATGGCATCAACAGATGACCCCCCTTAGAAGAAATGTTTGCAGGGACAAAGGTCTCAATTATGAGGAAAGTAAATACCTACCTATGCCTTTGGAATCATTGAAAAACAGTATCTTGGGTGGTTCTTGGTCTACTAGGAAACCTTTGGTATTCCACAGAATTCCCTATATATAGGTGAGTAAATAAGGGTTTCATTAACTAGATACTTTTTCTCTAGATCCCTCTCACCCTGCTTCTGTCGCATGCCCTTGTCGCAAGACCCTGCTGCAAGCACCGATCGCAAGTGCAATTCATGATTTTGCTTCATGAGAACTGTTCCACAAGACCTCTTTTTCTTTGGTACCAATTCAAACTAACTAAAAACTTTACTTATATAATTGTTTGGACTTTGGTTGTGATGATGATCGATTGAGTTTGGGGTTCCATGTGGTCTGCTAGCTTGATTTTATAATCCTTTTTGATTATTATATGGCTCACGTGACCATGTTGAGGTCACATAATCATGAATATTCAAAGGGGTTATGCGATAATGTGATGCCCTATGGGTTTGCGTGAACCATGAAACCACTGAGGGTAAAGCGATTCATGAGCCTTTTAGGTGGGTTTTGAATTCCTTTATTGATTCATGTGATGCATATGATTCTTCCAAAATTTTATGTCTTTATTTTGATAATATTTTATTCTATCTGTCTGACATATGCCACTTTATTGTTTCCATATTGCTTTTAGCTCACATCAAGCTTCCTCTTCCATGGTTAATCAAAAGGAAATGATTGCAAGAAACCAAAATTCTGACCCTCAGTACCATGAAAATTTTGATAACGAGGTCTTGAAGTGGTTTATTTCATCCGGGCTTTGAGATTATCCTCTATTAGACTGACTTCCATTATATGAGAATGGTTTGTGGATGATGCTAGCATCCCTCCTTCAAACTTCAACTGTCCATATCACTGGGTTTCAAATTCTCTCGACTGTCTTCAGATGTTAGTTTCCAAGGATGACCAGTTGGTTGTAGCCCAATCCCAAGGTTTGTCTTATATGTTGGAAAACTCTCCTATGGGTCTGGATGACTTTGATTTTACTCATCAACCTATTTCTTAGATCTATTCTAGAATATTTTATTCTTTTCTAATCAATCCAGGTAGTGAATGGAACTTGAAATGGGATATTTTAGTATGTGGTAATTTTTTGGATGAACGAGCATGTCCATTCTGGGTTAGGGAAATCTGTTTGAAGTTTAACAATTATTTATACACAGTTCAAATTTATGAGGCAATGTGCATTTCCCAGTTTATCATCTACCTCCAACTTGATATCCTATGATAATTGATTATTCATTAGTGCCTTGGTACCAACACATTCTACTTGTCCCATGGTGAAGTGGGCATCAACCTATGGGACATCTACCAGTTGGGTGGAATTCCTCCCCTCAGAGAGATGTACGATGAATTCCTCCCTGTTATAGATGTATGGGATGATCCTTCATAGACTAGAATATTGCCTAGGGATATGCTTTTCATTATGAAGGGGATTCTAATAAAGGAGATTAATATGAGCTCTCGTATCTCATTCAAGGACTGTATTTATATTTTCCTCTTCCATAGAGGAGTCATAACAACTTCCATACACCCACAATGTCACCCTTCCAAGAAAGTTCATGACAGTTCCATCTTATATTGGTCCATTTTGGAAGCCGAAAATTATTCTTTGTGGGGATATCAGGTGACTCAAAAACCTCTCTGAGCCTAAGGTTGGTGGGTTTTGTAGCCATGTTTTTGTATGGATGGATATTACCAAATAGGGATGTTTGCTCAGGAATTTGTGTCATCACATTGGTTATGGAGGCATGATTAGCGGAAGGAAAATGTCTTAATCTGGAAGTTCCAGTCATTACATGACATTATCATATTTGGTCCCATATTAAACAAGGTAATGTACCCTATAGGATTAGTCACCCTTTCGAGTTCTTATTTTTCTAGAAAATGGATCATTTCCATTCTTATGAATATTACAATGATGTCTGGATCCCTGATACCATATCCCGTCCCTATTTTCTGAATATATATGAGGTTGAGGCTATGTCACTAAGCTCTGATGAGGTCACAGGTGCACTGCATTGTCCGATATGTTTGATTTTTCCCCTTATCACACATCAACCAGGTCGATTACTAACAATTTCCATGGTTCCATTAATGAAAGATCATATATGATCTCCCTTAGGGATGGGGTTTACAAGACATATGCACCTTATCTGTTCAATAGTCAATTTGGATGAATTCAAAGGGTCTTCCCCTTCATTTGGTTGGTGTACTAGGAGAGAGACACCTTGAGATCATCCACCCATTCTATATGATGTTTTATCATGAAGATACTAATGTCGATATCATCATTTTTCTTGCTGATGCTCCTGCATTCCGTACCTAAGATTATGCCTGGGCTTGGGTAGCAGCTTATCTGGGTGGTGTGCTAAACTGACTGGTCTGTCATGTAAGTAGGCATTGGATTCACCAACCCCTATCTATGGTGACAATGAAATTGATTGAATACTTGGGGTGAAACATCAAGGAATTTCCCTCATCCTATATATGATTACCCCAACAACGGCTCAGAATCTGTTGAAGAGATTAGTACTTTTGCATAGGCTGCAGTTGATATGATTATTGAGAGAAGAACATATGTGGATCTCCTTCTTCCCCTTTATCATATAAATTGGAAATTTATCCTCTTGTTGATACCATTCCATTGGTCACAAAAACCCAGACATAACATATAATGATATGGAAGTGGATTCATACTCTTGTTATTAAGAATCCCCTAGAAACATTTTGTGATCAAGAAGAGAGCCTTCACCAGCTTTTTTAGGACTTGGGGTGGATATCTTTGACTGCCAACAAATATGTGAAGTCATAAAGCAGATCATCCTAATCCTATAGGACTTGGTCTCTAAAGAGATGTAATTACATGATTTTTAGATGAGTCTCCTCTTATTGAGAAGATAAAGGAGGTGTCAGAGACATTGGAGGAGGACTTCCAATTGATATATAGAATGCCATCCCAAATGGATGCCTGGACTGCACATGTATGGAGATAAGAGGAGATCACATCTCACATAAATTCTAACCTTTCAACATCATCTTCATTGCTAGAAACTACTCAAAAGAGACTTTTGGATCTAACTAACTTAGTCGAGACCCTATGTCCTAGGGAAAAAGAAAAAGGGGTGGGGCAAGAGGCACTTTAGCGTTCAATTGATGATTATCTTCAGACTCTCTCTGATTTTTATAGCTTAGAAAATCAAATATTATAATAATTCAATGTATTATGTTCTCTCTCTTTTTTTGTTATAATTTTTAAAGAGACCCCAAAGTGTGGAGATTCTTACTGTTGCATGATATCAATGAATAGATTTTCTAAACCTTACATGTGTTTTCCAGTTTTCCTCTATTCATTATGTGCCTGATCTTTTTGTTGATCTGATGGTATGTTAATCATCAATAATACCCATCATTTTCATAATATCAAGTAAATACGATTGTATGGATTTGAAAATTCAAATCATAATAGATTTTTTTCGAGAAGTGCTAATTAATTCCTTACATCATGATATTCTCTACTAATATACCCACTTAAGTTATCTGGATATCACCTGATTTGAAGACGGATGAACTAGGTGGAATATTTATCTCATGGGATAGTGCTTTATCCTTTTCCAAAGTTGATAAGCTTGGTGAGAACATCTCAATTTTTTTAAGGTTGTATGGTGGTCATTACAAGATTTTCTACTATTGCAGACTATATTTCCACTATGTTGTAGTTTGGGGTCTTTTAGCTCAGACATTTTATTGCTTTAGTTTAGGTTCTTTAGATCAGACCTTCTATCACTTCAGTTTACAGTTTTTTAGTTTGGACCTTTTATCATAATATTTTAGGATCTTTTAGCTTGGATCTTCTGTGGCTTTATTTTAGGGTCTTCTAGCTTGGTCTATTTATTACTTTAGTTTAGGGTCATTTAGCCCGAGCCTTTTATCACTTTAGTTTATGGTCTTTTAGCTTGGACCTTCTATGGATTTAGTTTAGGGTCCTCTATCTCGAACCTTCTATTACTTTAGTTAATGGTCTTTTAGCTCAAACCTTCTATTACTTTAGTTTAGGGTCTTTTAGCTTGGACCTTATATTGTTTTATTTTAGTTTCTTTTATCTTGGACCTTCTATTGCTTTAGTTTAGGGTCTCTTAGCTTAGACCTTATGATGCCATGTGGTTTAAAGTTTTACTACCAGGACTTGATCTATGATCATGGAATATGGTATAGAAATTCCAGAAATGACCCAAAACACTCTACGATGTTGGATTCTATGATGGTGTTGCTGGGGCTCACAAGGATCAAATCTCCTTTCCTACAAGGAGGATATTCATTTAGTTGTTAGGTAAAATACCTTATGCGTCGGTATCATGGCCAAAAAAATATGATATCCACTCTTTTCCAAGGGTCATGGAAGGTTTATGAGATGAAATATTGGTTTGGGGTGAAATACTAGGAATGAGAGGACTTCCTGAATAGTTGGGATACGAATGATATAAATCATAACCCAAAAGTCTAAGTCTGTGAATACAAGACAGGTAAGACATTTCGGGGATGAACCTTAACACCCCAAGGTGTCAGGTTCTTCCACAATGTTTTCAGGGATCACAAGGATTGAATCTCCTTTCTAATCAAGTGTTTCATTCCTACTTTGAGAAAGAGTACAAAAAATGGTGACATAAATTTGAGGTGGTTGAATCCCCTCATATAGTTTCATATGAAAATTGTAAATCATGGTTCAAAGTGATCAGGTTAGGATTATGATATGGGATAGTCATACCAAGAGTAGTTCAAATCAAAATTAGGTGTTTAGTTATACCATGGAGGTGTTAGGGCCCATAAGGATTAGAAATCCCTTTTTAGAGTGACATATTTGGTTGATGACCATAGGCACATATGTAGGAGCCATAGGCATACATGCATTGTCAAGAAAAGGGTCCTTGAATCTAGAAATCTTCTACAGGGTACATAGAAGGTTTATAGTGATATGAGATTCCCCAAATCATGAAGTATGATTCTTGTAAAGTGTAATATCCAAGAAGGGTTTTAACACCCTAAAAGTTGTGTCACCGCATAGCAAACATATTCTTATGGTGAGAAGATGTGAAAAATCATTAATCTAAAATTTTCATGGACCAAGTGGTATAGAGAGCATAGATTTGTTTTTATTGGGGTTATAGTGTAGACCCCATGATATTTATGCCTTATTTGTTTGCACACTAATTTTTTTCCGAAACTCTGGAGATGAAAAGTTTAGAGGGAAGAGAATTGACTTTTTCTCAGGCCACCCTCTACGGGTTTTTCAACCTAACAAGTTTTGTGTATCTTTCACCAGTAGTTTAGGCTCTTCCAATTTGGACAATTATAGGCTATATATAAAGGTCGTATAGTATTGACCAAAGATCAGGTAGTTTAAGGTCATGACACACATAGAACTAATATGGGGGGTGACACAAAAGATCCTAACTGGGATACCAAGGGTTAGGAGTACCCTATCATCCTTTTGAGTGGGAGATGAGAATATTTTAAACCATGGATCCTCAGGTCATGAGTAATGATACAATACAGTCATACTAGGAGTAGTTTAGACCACACTGGGGTGTTGAGTTATGCCATAATGATGTCGGGGCTCACAAGGATCAAAAATCCCTTTTTATAGAGTGACACATTTGGTTGATGACCATAGACACATATACATGAGCCATAAGAATACATTAATAGTTAAGAAAAGGGTTTCCTGAAGTGAAGTATCTTTTCTAGGGGTCGCGGAAGGTTTTTAGCAACCCAGGGTACTTGAGACATGAAGTATGGAGTATGGATTGAAGTGATAAAAATATAGTGGAAGCACCTCATACACTGGCTAACTAGGGTAAGGTCCTTATGGTCCTTTGATAATGTATGAAAAATGAGTGATGGTATTCACATTTTATCATCATATAGTGGGGAAGTATTCCATATAGTTTATTGTAATACGGTAAGAACATTCACCATGAAGTTTAATATCACATGGTAAGGACATACCTTTATTCAGTTTAACATCATGTAATAAGGACATACATCCATGTAGTTTAACATCATGCGGTAAGGACGTACCTCCGCACAGTTTAACATCATATGATGATGATGTTTTCTATGAAGTTTAATGTCATGAGGTAAAGATGTTCGTCATGTAGTTTAATTCCATGCAGTGAGAACATAATTCCATGCAGTTTAATGTCATGTAGTAAGGAAATAGCTATGTTCAGTTTAACATCAAGAAGTAAGGAAATACCTTTGTGTAGTTTAATGCCATGCGGTAAGGAAGTTTGTCGTATAATTTAATGTTATGCGGTAAGGAGGCATGGAACAGTGTGAAAAATTGCGCACAAGTAAACTATACACATATATGACTTGTATGTAGGAATGATGAGCTTATACAACCCAAAATTCACATATTCAAGGTGCTTTTTTATCGGTTTTCATGGATGTCCCAAGACTGGATACCTGGGCATCACTATGTATCCTGTGGTGATAGGAATCAAGCTATACATATTTATTAAGTGAGAAACACTCTACATAGATCAGGCCCATACATATAGGTGGGAATTGTCTCTGCCAATTGTTGTAGTTGGGTCCAGGATTGGAGATTCGAGTGTCACTATGTATCCTATAATGGGATGAATCAAGCCACATGTAGTTCTGGAAAGACTGTGCAAGTTAGCGTCATGTGGCGAGGAAGTTGGCTTCCCGACATGAAAAGGAATGTTGTGGATGATCCCATAGATGAAACTATGGGAATCACTATATACCCTTGGTAAATAAGAATCAATCCATACGTAGTTCTAGAAGGACCTTCCTATGCAAGTCTGACCAGTACGTAGAGAGGGGGAATTTTGTGTTTTTCATGACTGAACATGATATTTGAAGATCTGGGAATCTCTACTTATCCTGTGATGATAGGAATAAATTCATACATAGTTCTTGAATGGATGTGTGTTAGGATACAAACACCTACAATAGTGGCCCCCTCTAGTGAGGTCCATCCGAGTGTGCAGTTTTATATCATGCAATGGACATCAACCGTGCAGTTTAATGTCATGCGGCGAGGACTCATGGTGTTCCCTTAAAGGTCTTTAATGAAAAACTTTGATAACCCTATCGAGGGGTTATATGCATTGTTTGTGTGAGGAAACCCTTACTGATATTCCTAATCCCAAATGAGCTATGCTTGGTCTGATAAACAAAGAGAAACAAGAATCTGTCTCACTATACAGAGGAAATTAAGGATATAACAAAGGCATTTTGCATCTTATGGTGGCTGGAACAAGATGTAGAATCGAGGCATCCCTATGTATCTCATTATAATGAGAATCAATCCATATGTATTTCTTGAAACCTGTATAGTTTATTGTTGTGTGGAAAGGACATGTTCTGTGCAGATTAATGTCATGCGGCAAGGAAATGGGTGACTCAATGCGAAAGAGGAGTAATGTTGCAGTTGGGCCCAAGAATGGAGATCTAGGTGTCACTATGTATGCTGCGATGACATGAATCAAGAAAAAAATTAGTTCTTGAGGAATCTTGTAGTGTAACTTCATGAAGAATAGAAATTTTCCTTGCAGTTTAAAGTCATGTGGTGATGAATTTGGTTCACCTGACGTTAATAAAGATGAGACATTGGGGGAATCTATGTAGTTTATCGTCATGAAGTAAGGAAATTTCTTTATAGTTTAACATCATGTGGTCAATATGATATGCTAGGCAGTTTAAAGTCCTATATAAAGAACATTATAGGGTGATTTTTAGTTTAACTTCCTACAGCTAGGACATCTCTGTGCAATCTAACTTCATGTGGAGATGAAATATTGGTGGGATATACACTGATGTGGTTGTCCTTAGGTTGTAGTTATTCAAAGTATTTATTGAGTAATATTTCATTGGTAGGATTTATGAAATTCTCCCCATCCATTATGGACAATGAGTATGATCCATTTTGATAGACCATATATATGATATAATGCCCTTCCCATTTGGGTTCCGACTTCAGAAGATTTTTTACTAGTATTATTGGGGTCCTGATAGCCAACACCGGTTCTCCCTAGGGGAATGAATAGATGTGAAACTTCTTATTAAAGTATTTTATGATTTGTTTTGATGGACTTAAAGGTTGGGAAATGCACGCAACCTGTTCTCATAGAGCCATTCCAATTCTTCCATCTGCTTTGTGACTGCTCGTCATCCAAGACTTATCCAAAAAATGGCTAATCAAAGAGATGGTAGCCAAAACTCTATGGGTAACACTGCCTCAGTCCTATACACCAATGAGTATTTCATTTCTTATATAGACGTATGATTGGTGGTATGATAATACCATATATCATGAAGGATATTTTCTGGCCAGGACTTTTCTTTGTCCATTTTTCACTGTATGATAGTGTGATGAGTGATTGGACTCGATGTTGTACTCCTGGTATAGTTTCTTCAAATCCGTAGAACAAAAGTTGGTGCCATTTTCTGTAAATATTGTGTGAGGGACTCCAAACTTGGTGATGATATGAGACTTAATGAAGTTGATGATATTCTTCATCTGGATTTCTTTGAGGGGTACTACCTCAGACCATTTGGAAAATAAGTCGGTAATAGTAATGATGTACTTGAACTACTTAGCTGTGGCTAGGGGATATGTACCCACAACATCCATTCCCCAAATGAAAAATGGACACGAATATTTAACCATATGTAGAAATTCTGGGGGTTGATGGATGATTTTTTCATGGATCTGGCACACATGAAATTTCATGATGAATTCAATATAGTCCTGTATCATGGTTTTCTAGTAATAACCTAGTCACCTGATTTTATGGGAGAGTTTGGTCCTAGATTGATGCACACTGTAGGAGCCTACATGTAATTATTCCATGATTGTGAGAATATCTCTTTATTGTAAGCATCTAAGGATGATTCCATTGAATCCATGATTGTAGAAAGTCCTCTGTTCATTTGGACCACTCTGTAGGGTAATGTTCGCTGCACGTCACCGAATTTGTTTCCTTCCAGCTCGATCTGTCAGGAGATCTCTATTTTTGAGATAACCAATTATGGGTTCCTTCCATTCAGGTGTGGATTCTAGTTTATCTTGCTATATGGTGGTGTTAACTTGATTAATTTCTTCTATATCATAGACAATGGTCGATGAGACCATTCTTTAGCAGGTGATACGAAAGATTTATTCCTCCTAACCAGGGTCATCCAAGATAGTGGCTGCATTGGAAAATGCATCAGAACAAGCATTCTGTGATCGGAGAACATGATGCAATGTGGGTTCAAAAGTGAACTCCACCATCAGTCCCCTGAAATAGCCAGTGAGGAGGGCTAGTTCTTTCTTTTTGATGGAATATTCACCATTGAGATACTTTATCAGTAGTTATGAGTCCCCTTTGATATTCATATAGGGTATTTGTAGATTTAGGGATAGTTCCAACCTGGAAATGAGGGCTTAGTACTCTACCTCATTGTTCATGCAGCCTTTGGATAGTGAGAAAGAGTAGTTAAAAACTTCATTGTCTAGAGTGACAAATAAAATCTCTAAGACAACCCGAATGAACTTTGGGTTTTCCATCCTTTTTTCTGATTGGAATTCAGGAGACACCATCAAAATAAATCACCCATGTACAGGGAGTATCATGGTCATAGAAAACATTCTCATATAGAATCTTTGTTTCCACCAATGTATTTTATAGGGTAGGATGTTTTCCAAGGAAATTATCCAGGGCTTTCCATTTCACAAAATTTTGTGATACAAACTAAATTTCTTATTGTTGAAAAATAACTACCTACTATTCCAAGATCACAGTCAGCATAGGAGGACCAAACATGTACTTGATAGGATACACATGAGAGAATATATGGACTTCATGGCACTACAAGTAATGCCTCCTCTTTTTCACTATGAAGATGAGTGCAAGACAGTTCTTCTCGACATTAGAGTATTGGGTCTTTGTACCTAGCATGGTTTAGTTGAGGTAGTAGAGACTATTCTCACTCTCCACATCATTTTTCTGTGTGAGGAGTGTACCCAATGAGAGTTCCATGATAACCATATATAAAATGAGTGGTGTCCCTTCCACTAGAGACATCAAAACTGGTGAGTGCAATAGGTACTGCTTGAGGCTTTCGAAGGCTTCTTGGTATTCATCATACCATTGATTGGCGATTCCATTTTTCATTATCCCGATGAAGGGGAGATCTTTTCTGGTCAATTTGGATATGAATCACCGATTTTAAGAGAGGTTACCATGGATCCCCCTTAGTTCTTTGAGGGTTATGGGGGGGTGACATCACTAAAATAGAACTAGTTTTCTCTGGGTCAAATTCAATGCTGCAATGACATACCACAAAGCCAAGGTACATACCAGATGTTACCCCGAAAGCACATTTCATCAGATTCTTCTTCATAATGTGTTGTCGTAGCTTGCCAAAGACTGTTTGTAGATCTGTGAAGTGATCATATCACTGTTGGGATTTGACCACCAGGTCATTGATGTAACATTCAACCATACTTCCCAAGAATTACTTAAAGATATGGTGTATGGTGCGTTGATAAGTGGTGCTAGTGTTTTTAAGCCAAAGGGAATGAACTAATAGAAAAATATCCCCTATTTTTCTATGAAGGAAGAAAATTTATCATCTTAGGGGGATATATTTATCTAATTGTACCCTGAATAACCATCCATGAAGTAAAGGTATTGGAAACCACTTGTTACATCGATCAAGAGTTCGGTGATTAGAAATGGGAAATCATCCTTTAGGCAGTGTTGATTAAGGTCTCTAAAATCAACATAGACCCTAATTTGTATATTATTCTTTTTTATGGGGGAGATTTTGGAAATCCATTTTGGGTATTTTATTTCTCAGACAAAGTTGGATTTGATCAACTTATCAACTTACACCTCTATATTAGTGGAATGAGCAGGGTGCATCCTCCTAGCTACTGATTCTCACTCAAATTTACCCAAAAGAAGAAGGTAGGACGATCCTTGTAGTATAGTTTGGGTTGTCGAATCCTCAGAGACCTAAGAAGTACCTACAAACATGTGTATTCTATGGATTGTTTTTTGCTATGAAGTGGAAAAATTAGGTTGATTTAAGATGGTTTTAAAGGATCACTAACAGATTTAAGTTAATTCAAATTAAGGTAATGAGTTTATCCTAGGTTATCGCTCAGGGTGGATTGGATGAATTCCTTTTTTTAATGATTTCAATTTCTTTTAATTGAGATGGATTAATTTAAGAAGATCAAACGAAATTAGAACTTACTGGTTTAATTCATACACACCCTAATACTAATCACCTATACACTTGAAGGATTAAAGTTTTGAGCACTCCAAGGTAGAGGTTCGTAATAGCACTTGAAATGTGTGACCTTAAATTCAATATGGATGGAGAGGTTTTAAAATCATCAAATAAAAATCTCATTTAAAAGAAGTTATTAGCCATTAATAGAGTGATAAATAATATCCAATCCAGCCCCTTGATACTCCCTTGGATCAACCCATAAAAGAGTTATCCCTCCATTGATGACATGTCTTCAACGGAAGTGGGAAGTAGACTTACGAGGGTGGAATTGAAGAAGTAAAAACAACAAAAAAAATCGATCACTCCTCCGTTGTGTGATAAATATCACAAAGTATGGTGTGAATAAATTCATACCTTGAACCAACGGTATCAACGTGTTAAGTAGAAGAATATAATAAGAGTAAAGGAAGAACTTTTATTAAGAAACTAAGGTGAATTAAACAACTTACATGAGAAAGAAATGCGATTACAAACACAAAGCGACAACATAACACTACAATGAAACCAAGAACCAAAAATTATCAACTCATCCACCAAAACTACCTTAAATAGGCATTTTGGGAGCCTTGGGTTGAGCCTAAAACATTAAAAAGCATCCCACTTGATTATGGTAGGCCTAGGGTGGTGGAAAGCTTGTGGAACTTGGACTTTTCCACATTTGACCCGAGGTGGCATCCAACTTTCATCTACCGAACAGACGCACTTATAATACATTATATATGGAAGAATTATAGTGGGACATAGAATAAGAAAATGTATCCCAGGATGTCTTATAACCTCCTGTAAAATTTGGGCTCATTTAGAGTTGTGGATTAGGATATATGATTATATTAGTGGGTTGTTTTTCTGGGCCGCAGAATCTGGCTCAGAATTTTATCTCCAAATTGGGCCGCCTAAATGACCACAATGGAGGTGGAATTAGAATTGGATAATAAAGAATTATTTGTTCCTATATATGTATTATATCATTACACGATGTTTTGGATTCATTGGTCCTGTATTGTGGGCCCCACATTCTCATCAGTGGGCTGGTGTCCAATCTGCCTTCTCCAGAATTGTTTCTTTTCATCACCAAATATCTCCATCATCATTTATGAATCATCCATTGATCCCTGAATGAAAAATGTTCATATTGAAGTTTAGATAAATTTCAAAAAATATAAAATTCAAAAATGGAAAATTAAATTCCTTAAAATCAGATGAATCATTGGTTACTTTAAATGATGTTAAAAAATGTACCACATAATAGTGCATTTTAAGAAGGAATTACAATCATAATGTGAAATGATGTTCAAAGTGTAAAATTCACTAAAATGATGTTTATTACTAATAAAGAAAATTAATATTATATAAATTAACAATGAATATTAGCCTCATTTAGTGTCTAATCACACCCCCCAACTTGATTTTTGCTAGTCCCGAGCAAAATGTATCTCAACAATATGAAATTCGAATTCCCTTTTCTAAAAACATTTTAATACACAATGATCACCAAAAACTTCTATAATAAATAATCATGAAACCCATAAAAATATTTTAATACAAGATAGTTTCATAAGAAGATCCCAATCCCAAGCCCATTCCTTTGTTCAAATTCATTGCCATATTTCATCCAATATCGATTAAGTATGAGGATGTGTTGTGCATCACAATATACATAGGGGTTCATCTTTATTAAAGGGGGAAATTATGGAAGCACTAGGTTAAATCACATTTCAATATTAAGATGAGTATTCAAAAAAAAATTTGTATTATTGTTTTGTTTTGTTTTTTTTTTTGCAATTTTTCCATGGTAATTGAAATTGCACTCAAAAGAGTCAACCCCTGTAGCGAGACTTTGCCGATGACTCCCAGGATCAAAGACCTTAGGGAACCAAGTGAAGCCCACATACTCGGGCATCATCTTGAGTTAACTCAGTCAAAAATAAATTCAAATTACCAAAAATAGAGATAAAATTACTAACTCTGGGACAGAAAACTATGGAGTCACGATCCCCAAGTGCTGAAAGCCACTCATTAGGACATTTCATTTCTCTATACGCAAATTTATTGTTTTTTTTTATTTTTTTTATATTTTTTTATTGAATACTCATATTAAAACTAAAATGATAACCAAACCTATGATATTTATTTGGGGGACCCCATGAACTCAAACTAATACCCCACTATCCAAAGGACGTTCATTGTGATCTTTTTTTATTTGGATGAAAATATAAACCATGAAATATCACATTGAAGAGCCACACTTTCCAAAATCTATGCTCATGAAATTATACAAGGATTAAAATCAGAATCAGGGCATTCTAAATTATTTGATATTTAATTTCAACGTGTGCAATGTGTATTACCATGTTCAATGTTAAAGGAATTTTTCCTTCCATTTACACAATTTTTTTTCAAATCATTCTTTTTTTTGACACAAAATCATTTTTCATTTTATCTCCCCCCAACTTAAAATAACATTATCCCCAGTGTCTGAAGAAATGAAAATTTAGAAGGAGTAGAGGCAGATAAGGGAAGTTCAAAAAGGAAATTGAAATATGAGGATCATGGAATGAAGTCACATGGTGGTTGAAGTTGAAGTTCTTGCTGCTCCAATTTAGTCCTTTGATATCCATATGACTTGCAAAGTTCCCTAGTAGAAAAAGGGAAAACAAAACAAACAAAACAAAACAATATATATATATATATAAATTTATATAATAAAGAAAGTAAAATATAAGTTTATATATATAAATTATAAAATAAGGAAGCACAAAAAGCCGTAGGTCAGTGGTAAGTGCGCGCCCCTGTCTCCCTTCGATCCCAGGTTCGAATCCCCACGGCTTCGCCGGTTGTGACGGGGTTTTCCCCACGACCTACGATGTGGCCCTTTTTATTATTATTATATTTTTTTATTTTTTTGTATTTTTATTTTAACCTACAAACACATAAAAATAAAATAAATTAAACTGATAATACATTGTCTTCTTTTTAATTTTCTGGGTAAGGTATTACTCAAGGATCACATCATGTGACACAGATGAATATGGCGCTCCCATTTCGTACCCATCCATACTCATTATAGAAGAACATATCAACAGTTTATTTTTTTTATTTCTAAATATGAAAATTATTCATTAATCCTATTTAAAATATAAAGTCGATTAAAACAAAAAAATGATTGGAAACTTGAAAACCATGGGTTGCCTCCCATGCATCGCTTTGTTTAACGTCGTTAGCTCGACTTGAACCCCCCAACTTATCCAATAGCAACTTTCAACATTTTATAGACCACATGTTTCACCAATTCAACTAGGTTGAGTTTGATTCTATGTTTAGAATTTGTTTCATTCACAAACCTATATCCTAAAATGAGTGGGTAAATCCAAGGAATATCAGAAATGGTGGATCTAGTTACTTCTCTAGTATTGCCTAAGGCATCAATAATCATTCCTAAATTTTCTTTTTCAATATAAGAATGAATTCCAACTGAAATTTCATGGTTATACCCTATGAATGGATACTTGATTGGGTAAGGAAGAATAATAATTTTGAGCTCAGGTTGGATAGGACATTTAGACACAGGTTGAGATTTTGAATCTAACTCAGTTTCATTTTCCAAATTTATCAATAGAATTGGTTCCTTTTGAAAAGAATATTCATCCACCAAATAGAACATATCATTTTTAGGAATGGATTTGGACTCAATGTTTGTGACTTCAATCAATGGTTCAATGGTTGGTGTTTTTGAAAATTCATCAATGGAGTTATACTTAGGAGACTCAATCCATGATGTAAAATTCTCCTCTTTTGAATCCAAAAAGTCAATTTCCTCTTGATTTAAACACCCATAAATAATTCCTTGATCCTTTTAATCTTCCCCAAATACAAAGGTTTTCTCTTCAGTAAATTCATGAGAGGTTTGTGGGAAACTATATACTTCACATAAGGTTATGGAAGGGATAGTTTGTGTAGGGATGGGTTCCTCACAATTTTTAATGCTTTGTAGTTATAACCTCAATGATGAAACCTCAAAATTAATCATCTTCATTTGTTGAAATAATTTTTCAAGTAATGGATGTGGAATAGGATGGATAAGGGGTTGATACATATGGTCTATTCCAAGAGGATAACTATGTTGTTCGAATTCTATAAGAGGAAGTTCAGAGTGGCTTTGTGGGGATTGAAACTCATTATATGTTGTAATTTTTTGTGGATCATAGGATTAAAAACATTGTGGTTCATTAGGTTGTTGATGATCCCACACGTAGAAATTAGGATGGTCATTGTACATCACACATGGGGTTGGGTGATCAAAGTAGGGATAGGTTTCCCATGTTTGGACTTGTTCAAAATTGATTTCCATAGGAGTGAGGGGTTGATAATAGAGAAGAGGTATGAAAAAAGGGATGATAGTGTCTAAGATAACTTACTTAGGTCCCCGGAAACGAATCCAAAATTTTATTCTCGCTCAAATTTACCCAAAAGAAGAAGGTAGGACGGTCCTTGTAGTCTAGTTTGGGTTGTCGAATCCTCATAGACCTAAGAAGTACCTACAGACACGTGCATTATATGGATTATTTTTGGCTATGAAGTGGCCAACTTAGGTTTATTTAAGATGGTTTTAAAGTATCACTAACATATTTAAGTTAATTCAAATTAAGGTAATGAGTTGATCCTAGGTTATCGCTCGGGGTGGATTGGATGAATTCCTTTTTTAATGATTTCAATTTCTTATAATTGAGATGGATTCATTTAAGAAGATCAAAAGAAATCATAACTTAATGGTTTAATTCATAAAAAACCTAATACTAATCACCTATACACTTGAAGGATCAAAGTTTTTAGCACTCCAAGGTAGAGGTTCATATTAGCACTTGAAATGTGTGACCTTAAATTCAATAAGGATGAAGAGGTTTTAAAATCATCAAATAAAAATCTCATTTAAAAGAAATGATTAACCATTAATAGAGTGATAAATAAAATCCAATCCAGCCCCTTGATACTCCCTTGGATCAAACCATAAAATAGTTATCCCTCCATTGATTACATGTCTTCAACAGAAGTGGGAAGTAGACTTACAAGGGTGGAATTTAAGAAGTAAAAACAACAACAAAAATCGATCACTCCTCCGTTGTGTGATAAATATCGCAAAGTATGGTATGAATAAATTCACAACTTGAACCAAAGGTATCAAAATGATAAGTAGAAGAACATAATAAGAGTAAATGAATAACTTTTATTAAGAAACTAAGGTGAATTAAACAACTTACATGAGAAAGAAATGCGATTACAAACACAAAGCGGCAGCATAACACTACAATGAAACCAAGAACCAAAAATTATCAACTCCTCCACCACCAATTCCTTAAATAGGAATTTTGGGAGCCTTGGGTCTATCATAAAATAGTACAAAGCATCCCACTTGATTATGGTAGGCCTAGGGTGGTTGAAAGCTTGTGGAACTTGGACTTTTCCACATTTGACCCGAGGTGGCAGTCATCTTTCATCCACCGAACAGATGCACTTTGAAGACATTATATATTGCCGAATTAGAGTGGTCCATAGACTAAGAAAATTGATCCCCGGATGTATCCTGACCTCATGTAAAATTTGGCTTCATTTGGAGTTGTGTATTCGGAGATATGATTAGATTAGTGGGATGTTTTTCTGGGCCGCAGAATCTGGCCCAGAATTTTACCTCCAACTTGGGCCGCCTATATGACCACAATGGAGGCAGAATTATCACTGGCTTATGAAGAATTAATTGTTCCTATATATGTCTTATAAAATACCACGAATTTTGGGCTTCATTATGCCTGTATTGTGGGCCCCGCATTCTCATCAGTGGGATGGTGTCCAATCTTCCTTCTTCAGAATTGTTTTTTTTTCATCGCCAAATATCTCCATCATCCTTTATGAATCATCCATTGATCCCTAAATGAAAAATGTTCATATTGAAGTGTAGATAAATTTAAAAAAATATCAAATTAATGAATAGAAAATTACATTCCTTAAAATTAGATGAATCATTGGGTACTTTAAATGATATTAAAAAATGTACCACATAATAGTGCATTTTAAGAAGGAATTACAACCATAATGTGAAATGATGTTCAAAGTGTAAAATGAACTAAAATGGTGTTTATGTATAATAAAGAACATGAATATTATATAAATTAACAATGAATATTATCATCATTTAGTGGCTAATCATCTGCCTACTTGAAGCCTCAGTGCTTATCTGGTAAACTGAGATGGTGCATAGCCACATCTCAGTTCAGTCCAAGAATTTTAATATAGTTCCAAGATAACACATATAAATGTTTATTTATAAATTGAATATACATATATTTATCTTATAGGGTCATGGAATAACTAATCAGTGTAGGTTTTTGGTCTTCTAATGTTCCCAGATTTACCTTCCTCAGTTCATCAATGGTGGTGGAGACACCTTCCTCAAATGTTAGAGGGGAATTCCAGAGTTCATCCTCATCTTATTACATCTATGAGTATCTGGAGAAATTTTCAGATGATGATGGTAATATAGGGGCTTCTCTGTCACTATCAGGGCGATAGAGGCCATGAGAAGATACATCATCATCCCCTACTTCCTGAGCCATTACAGAGAGATCCCGGAGCTGATTTTTGTTCATGACTTCACTGAGGACTGGAGGGGATCATACTTTTGGGGTCAATTCTACCACCTCAACCAAATTTATAGGGAGAACATAATCACTTTTGAGAATACTCAATGGATTTTTATGGGTAGTCCACAATCCACTGGGGGCTATAAACTATGTATCTTTATCCACTATCAGTTGTTTGAATCCCCTTTTATAAAATCATACTTCAACATATGTGGATTCAAATATTTCGGAGGGGGTACCATCACAGTATAATATGCCAACCTTTCCATTGATAGGGTATTGCAGACATTGATGGAATGTTAAAGGCACCACCATGTGGCTATGGAGATAGGGCCATCTTAGTAGGACATTGTATGTGGTGTCTTACTAGATAACCATAAATTTAGAATCATATGTGAGGTCCCTAAATTGAGTTTTGAGTTTGATCTTCTCGAGAAGTCTTTGCTCATGCTCATCATACACTTGAATGGTTATCTTTGTGGGAGAAAAATATCCTTTTCTATATCCCAGACATTAGAGGGATAGGATCTGGATGAGAATGATCCCAAAACCATTGTCAATAAGGTCCCTTCAAATGTTGACATTATCAAATCTATTGGAAACATACAGGGGTTTGATGTGTCCCTAAATGATCTTTTCCTGATCTTGGTCGGTAAACAAGATTGTGACTTGGTATTCTATCGACATGGTATCAAATTGATAAACCTCAATTGCAGTGAATTCTATCTCAAATTTCTGAGGGATTAAGAGGGATTCAATGAGTTTTTCCCTGGGTTATTTTGAAAGATTGAGTGCATCAAGTATTGGGAGTTCGGTTGGAGAAACTGCTAGATATTTCAGAATGTCATAATTTTGTGCCAAAGGTTGTCATTTCCCAATATGGGGTTTCACCTGGATATACAACTTAGAAATATATGAAATTAGAGGTAGAAAGTCCTAGTTATTGTGTAGAGGTTGTGGGGGCATCTGCTACCTGTGGTGTGTATCGTGTCAGCCTTCCCTGTTATCTAGGTTGTTTGGAAATCAAACCTCTGCTAGCTAGTTATACAAGACAATCGTATGAATACGACTGTGGGAAGGTTCTGAGACACCTCAATTCCTTTCTTTCATTTTATGGAGCACTTTACTTTGGGTCTTAGTTTCATATATGTCCTCCATGAGGATGTGGCAAAAATACGGGGTTCAACCATGACTATGCTCGTACGGTCCCCTGTATCCTTGGATCCTGATCATATAACCTCCCATTCCTCATTTATATATAGGGAAATCATATTTGGGAGTGTATTAATCATTGAAAAAGGGGTATTCCAAGTGTACCATGTTGACAGGACCAAAGATGAGCTCCTCATATGATGAAAATTCTATTTGGTGGGGCAAGTCCTATGTTTTAGATGTTGTAGGGAAGAAATATTCAAGGGTTTGAGATTGTTTTGGAGTGGAATATGACTCCTACTCTATTTATTCCTACTCAAGATGGTCACAACCACTCTTGGGGGGACACATCTGATGTATCCTTCTTGGGTGGTGGAGCTATTTTGGGTCTACAAAGCTGTGCTCTCAGGGTGGCATGATCTCAGTCAACTATTTTTTGAGTCATACATTTTTTGAATATCCACGCACATCTAGCTATAATTTTCTTCCATCCACCACCTTCTTTAGACTAGGAAATAGTTATGAAGGCCACCTGATCTAGAGATTTTTCCAACAACACTTATCCAGAATTGACCATACCTTGAAGGACATCTTTGAAGACAAAGCAATCCTTGATATTATGACCCATACTTCTATGGAAAGGGTAGTAGTCAGGATGGTTGGTGAGATTGACCTCATCAGGATTCCTATAATATAGTATCTTGAGTAGGTTAATATCCATGTATACTAGGAAATAATGGAGGACTTATTCATTTTAAAAGGAGTATGTTTTATTCACCCATTCCTCAAATCCCTAGAGACCCTAATTTATTTATACTTCTGGATGAGGGAGATTCTATAGTTGTCACTACTTGACAAGAGGTGTTGGGTGGTTTGAAACCTTACTAGGTGATTGGATGGGAACTGTTGCTAGCTTGAGATCAAAAACTACAACTTCTACCATTCCTAGAATTTACCCTTTATTGAGGGCATGAGTCGAGCATTGGATTGGGTTCATTGAATTTCATCTTCGATACATTGTTTAGTTTCTACAAACTCACAGAATCCTATTGGAAAATTCATGGGGATAAGAGTTTTCTAGAAATCATCCTAGAGATTTTCAGCACAAATTTCTAGTAATTTCTCTTACAATAGAGGGATGTTGAGTGAATAGGTTAGACCTTTACATATATCTATAAAGTTATATACCCTCTCAATTTCACGTTGTTTGCATTTGTTTAGGTTTAAAATCAACCATTTACTCAGCATGGAGCTAAAATGATAAAGGAATTAGTGACAAAGATCTTCCTATCCCACGACAGATCCTGTTGGCAGACTGTTGTACCAATCAAAGGCTGACCCTGTCAGAGTTTTTACAAAACATATAAGATTTGTCTCCTCTTGTTGATCTCAAGGTCCCATCATCAGAAAACATCGGGACATAAAGTGTGTGAGATTTTGTTTAGGCTCACATACATTTTCAAAGGTAGAGAAGGTAGGGTTGCTAAAATTGGGTGGTGAATGATTATCATCCACCCAATCAAGATATGACTTCATCTCAGGTTGCACAGGTTCACATCACCCTTACATGGATTCCATTCGAGTATCCAGGGACATGATGATGTTAAGAATATCTGGGGACACTATTGTATAAGCCACCTCCCATCTATAGGGAATGGGTGGGGGCTAATGAGGTAGCCCCACTTTCATATTCCGTTGATTTTCAATTTATCCTAAGACTGAATGATCACCCTGGTGAGGGAGAGGCCATATTCGCAAAGTAGGGAAGTCATGATCATTTTTGAATTTCTCATTTATATATACTAACTACCTAGATCCCGATCTAGTTTGATTCTCGGATACCACCCTCACTAGTAGATCGTCTATGTGTGGGAGAGTATTCATCTCAACTTGAAGATGATACCTAGTGAGAATATTTCTCCAAAGTAGATCCTTATTGAGTCATATAAGAGTTTGTATCTCTCTATCATATTGTGAAAATTGTCCCTTCATGGAAGGAACTTCAACTCTTATAGGTGGTGATTGGGATGTAGCTGCAACTTTCCCTTTTCTTCTGCTAGTGTTCTTCTAGAGAGGCGACAACTCATTTTCTGAAGGTTCCATACTTTGGAGTCTTCATCGATTCTGGGTGTGTGTAGCCTCAGTTGGTGTATTTAAATAACCCTTCAATCAGGGTATTTCTACCATGTTGTGGACCTTTGTATTTTGGTCAGGATCTTCCAAGTCTATAGTATTGACAATGATGGTTTTTATATAGGAATATCAGGTAATGGTGGTTGTTTCATTACTCTCAATGCAACAGGTTGATTATGGTATTCCTTCATTAGGGTCATCATTTAAACCCTTAGCCACATTGAGATTTTTTGGCTTGTGAACCTGATGGGTTTTGATCACCTTTTCCATATGTTCCTCTTATCTTGGTCTATTAATAGTGACCTTGAGTGAGTTTTTGGTCATTATTTCCATACGCCCCCCGAATGAAAATGGTTTGTCTTAATGCGGGAGGAAAAAATGGGATGTTGATTGTTGATCATTACCTCCCAACCTAGAGAAGACTGATTCCACCTATGGTAATAATGGTGATGAAAATTCCCCTAGCCCAGTGGGATGGGGGTTATTCGTGGACACAATTATCATTGGTTGATCCTATTGATGAGGATCCAATTATTATTGGTGGGGATTTGATGATTCCCAGGATAGAAATTGAAATATAAATTCCTCCAACCCAGTGGGATGGTTTTTTTTTGCAGCTACTAATGATGTATCCTAAATCCTCTTGGGAATTTATGATCTAAGGGGTGGAGGAGGTACATGATATTCCACCACCCTGAAGGTTTGGATATGATCCTAGGCAGCTGTTATGGAAGTTTCTACTACTACTCGTTTGATATGGTTTAATTGTGCTTGTGTATGAGCTAGGTGTAATGGCAGCCCATGGTGAGAATCATTCTTCATGAGAGGTTGTCTGATTGATTGAAACTTTTATCTATGTGTCTAAAATTAATTCCCATTTCTTCAAGAAGCATAGTTTGTTGTATTTTTGGCTATCCTCTCCCTGTTTTTGTGATGTCTGGGCATCATTGAAGTAGGGGTATTCTACTATTGTGACCAACTAAAATAAGCATTACCTGGTCCCTTGATTTCACCTGAGGCTATGACATTACAATATGATGAATATGATAGGTTTTTATACTATAGGGGTGTGGCAAAGTGTAATTCTCCACACTTTACCCATCCTCAAGTAGGTATGCATGACATGGCTTTAGAGATCAACTGCCGAAGGGTTGTGATGAAATGGTTGAAAACATGCAGTAGATTTTCACTGTTATTTTCCATTTTTTGATCCCTGACCATGGAGATAGTATCCAATTCTATCTGAAAATAGAATATATTTATTTTTTGAAGGTGTAATTCATATCATGGATAAGGGAGATGTCGGGCCTTTATTCACTGATGAGTATCCCACATATTTTGGCGTAGATAAGGCATAAAATCCTTTTCTAGATCATCTGGGATATCATAGTCATATGTGATTAGGGGCTTGAACATGATATAGAGGTTGATTCCGAGTAACTCGAACCATATGTCAATGTCAGCATCCTATTAATCAGACTTACACACCTCCATCTAGTTAGACCATAAAAGAATCTTCTAAGGGATGCCTACTGACCCGAGTGGAGTGATGTTGAATGTTTATAGGGGAATATATATGGTTGACCTTGATGATTTGAGAACCTCTCTATAAGAAAAAGTTTGAGTTTCAGAAACCTCTTTATACGAAGGTTTCTAGGAAAGGGGAGGATCTCGTAGTCCATGGGAGATATCGTCATGGAGAGGTTGACCATGGTGGATGTTAGGAGTAGAGTCCGTGTGATCCATCTCCACAATGCCACGGGTAGGACTATCATGGTAATGATTATATTTTTCTTTGGTAGAAAATTCAACATACCCTTTTGGTGTTGAGAATATGTATTGAATGACCTCAAGGAAAATAACATTGATTAGGTCAGAAACATGGGTCATGTCCTTCATCATGGTTGGAATTTTCCAAATTTAATTTTGAAATTGTGCAAGGATATGAGCTAACTGGATGATGGTATCCATAAATTTCTTATAACTATCTGATGTTGCAGTGTTATGAGCCTTCTACTGAGAATCTTTAGGAATATTCACATGATCTACCTCATTATTGATTAGAATATGATCCTATCCCAAGGCTTGTGCTATTCTCTCTTGGTGAGCCTTAGTCAGGATAGGAATATGAGCCTAATCCTGAGCCTTTTGAATATTCCACTGGTCTTTTTTGGTAGGGATATGAGCCTCCTCCAGGGAATGTGCGGATCCCACCCATTGATCCCCAATTGGAATAGGAATATGAACCTATTTAGGATATACATTCCCCACTAAAGTATGATGATGAACCTTTAGAATGAGAGAAAGGATATGAGCCTCCTCCTGTGTTTACTTGGAATGATGATAGTGCAATCATTCATCAGTGAAAGTAGGAGTATGAAACCAGATTCTATGATATGCTGGAATATGCAGGGCATATTAATTGATATATATGAGCCTATCATGAGGCATGTGCCATTATCATTTGGTTAGCCTTAGCTAAAACAAGGTTATGAGCCCGATCCTAGTTATTTGGATTATGCCACTGGAATTCTTTGATAAGAATATGAAATTGTCTTGAGGCATGTTCCCATCTCACTTAGTGATCCCTGGCTAGAAAAAAATCTAAGCCCAATCCTAGGCCTTTGAAATATTCCAATGGACATTTTAGAGAGGCATGTGCCCCTATCCCAAGGCATGTTCCACTCTCACCTGGTGATCCCTGGTTGGAATGAGAATATGATCCCAATCTGATGCCTCACCCTTTTCCAAAATATGCCAATAATACTCATGAGTGGGAGAAATAATGTATTCTAGCTCAAGTAAAACCACTTATTCATAAAGATCAGAGTGTTTAGTTGCTCTGGTGATAGGGATAGAAATATGTGCCTACCCTTTCATCTATAATAGTGTGAGAATATGCTGGTAGAGTTCTTCAGTTGTTGTTAAAATATATTAGCATTTTAGAAAACTGTGTGTAGGGATATAAGCCTGCACATTTTATGTCTCCATTATGTACTAGAATATATCTTCGATTAAACAAAGGATATATGTTTAGTCAATAAGGTTTTCCTTATGAATTTTCCATTTCTTCTTTCAATGGGGAGATTTTTGAGTCATTAAGGTTTCCTTTTGACTTTACCATTCCTTCTTGTTTTGAAAATCACAAACACCTTATCTCAAGGAAAATCTTGTTTTACCTTGTTTTACTTCTATAAGGAAAAATTCCCTTCCCCATGGAAATATACCTTACCTTGTTTTCATTATCCATATCATAATTTTTCTAAGTGTAAAATTTGGATTGAGACCCAAACCTCAGAATTCTATAAATACCTAGATATGAAGCATTCTGTTCTAGGATCCAAATTCTCAGAATTCTGGTTACGAACTCTCATGAAGTTCAACTCCGAATTCTGGTTACGAACTCTCACGAAGTTCAACTCCGAATTCTGGTTATGAACTCTCATGAAGTTTAACTCTGAATTCGGGATACGAACTCTCATGAAGTTCAACTCTGAATTCTGGATACGAACATTATAAAGTTTAAGTTCGAATTCTGGATACGAACATTCATGAAGTTCGACTCCGAATTCTGATTACGAACTTATGTAAAGTTCGACTATGAATTATGATAACGAATTCTGGTTACAAACTTCTCTAAGTTGTGACTCCAAATTCTGATTACAAATTATGGTTACGAACTTCTCTAATTTCTGACTCCGAGTTCTCTGAATATAGACTCTAAACTCTTATGAGTTCTGATTCCAAATTCTCATGAAATATTACTCTGAACTTTGTAAGTCCAGGTTCCGAATTCTTGTGAATCCAGAATCCAAATTTCATTGAAATTAAGACTCTAAAATTCTATAGAATTCAGGTTCCAAATTCTGTGAAAACAGAATCTGAATATCCTTGTATTAATAGACTCCGAATTCATTTTTGGTTATACTTTGAACTTTCATATTTACCTACATTCCGAATATCATAGTTTGGTTATGTTTACACTTGTTTAGTTATAAAATGATGTCGTGCTTTCAGTTACTCACTAACCGTTGTTGTAACACCCCAAGCTTCTACAGTACGCTTCTCTTTGAATAATGCAATAGCGTGTGTTGTACGCAACATCGAGTTCTAACACACCACAACCAATCAAACTAGCCATTATGAATAGTAATACCCACCTTTTGAAATTTATAAATTTTATTTTTCAAAATGGACTTCATTTTTGGATTCATAATATCGAAATTAGCCTAGGGTGAATTTTTGGTATTTTTCTAAAAAACTTCATTTTTTGATGAATAGTGAAACCACTAAGTGGTAGTTAAAAAACTGAATTTTTCATAAAACTTAATTTTACCGCTTTTGTGAGTGGAATTTCAAAACTCCAAGAGACACGGTTAATATCAAGGACTAAAATGTGGTTCATTGAGATGAAAATAATTTTTGGTGAATAGTAACGTTTTACTTTTATTTACCACGGTTAAAAGTAAATAGGAAAATTAAGGGTAAAAATGATATTAATATTACCCTAACACATGTCCTAATTCTATTGGATAATCTTAATTCGACCAAAAACAACCTGAGGAATAAAATATTATCATTTAGGTCCACTTGGATTAGATTAGGACATTTATTATTATTTAATTCAAAGAAGAGTTAAAAGAGTTAAAATCAAGGTTTATTTACTAAAACATTTTTAATATAGGGTTAAACATAAGACAAATTAGATTGTAAATATTCATTAGAAATCCAAAAAGATTTCCTACATAATGATATTTTATTTATAATTTTTAGACATTAAATAATTTAAGTTATTTATAACACAATGATGATGCAGTAATTACCATAATAGTAAAAAATTAGAATAATTGATATTATAAATACCCAAATAAATGTAATTTGAGACTTTTTATAAATAAAAATAATTTTATAGGTTAATATGACATGTTAGGAATTATGTAATCAACTTTTTTCGAATTAATCATTCTGTTATGATTTTTATAAAAATAAATTATTGAATAGTGTCAAAATTGACATAAAAGAGTTTTTAAAACAAATATTATATTATTAATTGATATTAAATTTCTAAAAATCTAAGTTTCGGCCAAGAGACTTATATCATTATAGGTGTAGCATTAATGGACCACTTGGGGGTTTCTTGGATGTATATAGTTTGTTTATTACCCATATAATATAAAAATACAAAGAGACATTGTAAAAGTGAAACTAATTAACTAAGTGTTAATACTTAATGATAAGGTTAATATAGTAACCCAAACCTGTATAAATTCTATTTTTTGAGTGGTTTTCGACCTATACCCACCTTAAAATTTAAATAATCCACTTTGTATCCATTAGAAACCGAATATAAATTTATTATAAAATAATATTTCTAGCTTTTCCAAAGGTTCCCCTCACCCCTCTTATAAAAGGGCACTCCCCCTTCTCATTAATTCACACCTTCGAATCCATTTGCCTCAGACAAACTCTGCCAAAATACTCTCTAAACTTCCCTCACTACAAACTAGTGGCCTTAGTTTGATCATAAAGCCAACCTAAAAATCCCTTTTGATCAAATCAAAAGGAAGAACCCGAAGAAGAGGTAATGATTTCACCACCCCTTTTCAAGTTTATTTCTTCTTCAACTTCTTCTTTCTTTGTTATTCAAATTCTAAAATAATAACTCCAGTATCTCCTATATACTGTGATGTTATTATAAATATGGTACAACCATATTCAGTATTCTATCCATCCTTTGAATAACATGTCACCATATGTGCGTACGTACGGCTTACCGTCTCCACGTCGCGGTGTAATTGTTATTCAATAAATTATTATTTGGATGGGTATAATAATGATGTGTAATTCATGTAAATAATAAATATAACATGATAATTATTCTATATATATTATATAACATCCAATTATATATTATTTTAATATCAAAATAATGATATTGTCGCTCGTGCGTACGTACGGACTACCGTCTCCACGAACGCGATGAGATTCATTCTCCATCATATCAATTCAAGTATAATTCTAATTTTATGATTAATAATAGTATTTAAGGACTTGATATCATTCTGGATATGAATAAGATACAACCTATCCATAACAAACACGGCTTATGTAACAAAATATATAAAAGAAAACGAGTAAGTTAACAGCTAAAACGACGATAATTCTAAGACATTATTAACAAAGCAATGTTAAAATATCATATATGATATCATATTAATGTATATTATTATTGAATAATTTAATAACAATTATTTCACCATTATACAGGAGGTTAACCTACCCTCAACCAAGGAAAAGTATAAGGTAAGGGTTTATTTCGCAATCTCTTCATTATCCGAGGTTGTTTATACGTAATAATCTACTATGACTTCTTTATCATCGACATCCACGTTTCTTAAAAATGTATTTCAAAACATTTTTAATATTTACTAGAATATGTGTTAAAGTCATTTATATCCTTTTTTGAATTTTCATAATAGGTTTATAATGGAATCTTTCCATCATTTTCCAAAAAAGGTTCTTTTTAACCTTTTCGACAAAATTAAGGTAAGAATGTTTTTTTAACTTATACGGTGGGTGCGGCTATTTTCCGCTGTTATAGAATCGTAGAAGCTTCCCTTACAAGCTTATAAGAATATTTTCAATGAAAATGTTTTATTTTATATGACTCTTAAATGATTTCAAAATAAAAAGAGATATTTCTCTAAAAAGAGTTTTGATTTCATATATGTCAACATCCTTTGATGGATTTTAAGCTTATTTGAAGCTGATTTATTATGAAACAAAACATCCATATTGTATTGAAGGTTTTGTGATATGTTTGACTATGGATATGTTATTTTTATACCCTTCATGGTTTGTGGTGAAAGTATTTACATTTCGTATGCTAGTTTTAATACGAATGTTTATGTTATGTTTAAACCTTTTCATATGGGAATGCATTGGACTTAATATGTGACAGGTGGGGCCCGCTATAGGTCCTCGATGCATCGGTAGGTCTCATGAGATAAACTAGTGTCTTGGAACAAGGCCTTGGAACAATCTTATTTGTAGTCTTGGCATGTGGCCTTGGCTATGTGGTTATGATAGTCTGGCATTATGCATTCCATCATTATGAAAGTGGTTATTGATATTGCATGTGATTATTCGATTAGTAGAATATCCATGTGAATAAGTAAATGTCATTATTTCATTTTATTTTTTCCATACTATGTTGAAGTTAAAGTTTAAAAGCCTTTTGTTTTAGTTATACATTGCCTTAAATGTTTATTCTTATTTATGAAAGTTTCTGCTATATTGTTATCCTTACTGGGCATTTGAGCTCACCCCTTTTCTATGTATATTTTTTCCAGGATGTGAAGAAGTGAATTATGAATGACCTGCAGGGATAGTATGAGGGGATAAGAGTGTGGAATATGGAGACTATGTTGTTGTTGTTTTCATTTTTATGATGTAATGTAAAACTTTATGAATATATCTAGTGTTTCCAAGGCTACTAAACTAATCGGTCTTTCGAGATTTGATCTTTTTTGTGATCATGAAAATGTTATGTAATAATGCACCGACTCTAGGTAACTGGGGTCGGGGCATTATAGTTGGTATCAGAGGAAGTTTAGTACAAACCTTGGAAGATAGATTTAGATAACACTACTGGAAAGATGATCTTTCCCAACACTTCTATACCAACGGTTTGTAAAAACCGTTGGTATAGCTACCATTTCCCAACGGTTCACCAAAACCATTGGGAAAGGGTCTTATTTCCCTCCCCTTTCCCAACGGTTCATCAAAACCGTTGGGAAAGAGTCCTCTTTCCCAACGGTTCACCAAAACCGTTGGGAAAGGGTCTTATTTCCCTCCTCTTTCCCAACGGTTTTGGTGAACCGTTGGGAAAGGGTCTTCTTTCCCTCCTCTTTCCCAACGGTTCACCAAAACCGTTGGGAAAGGGAGGGGGAAAATCAACCTTCGGCCAACATAGATTTCAAGCCACCCAAACCTATCCCAACGGTTTTAAAAACCGTTGGGAAAGGGTTATCCCACCCAAACCTATCCCAATGGTTTTTAAAACCGTTGGGAAAGGGCTATCCCAACGGTTTTGAAAACCGTTGGGATAGGTTCTTTAATTTTTTTCCAGATCTACTAACCGAGAACATTATATGAATCAAAATTTTAAATAATTATGATAATACATATATATATTTATGAAATTATGTTTACAAAGTGATGTTAGCTTAGTGGTTAAGTCGTTCGATTATAAACAAGGGGTCCTGGGATCAAATCCCAGCGGATGTTTTATTTTTGGATTTTATATACCAACGGTTCCATTACCATTGGTATAGATTTCGTATTACCTATACCAACGGTTTCCAAAACCGTTGATATAGGTCTATACCAACGGTTTTTGGAAAACCATTGGTATAGACCTATCCCAACGGCTTACTTGGCTACGGTTCTCCAAACCGTTGGTATAGGCTATACCAACGGTTTGGAGGCCTATACCAATGGTTCCAAACCGTTGGTAAAGGTTAGTTTTCCAGTAGTGTAAACTCTGATTAGAGCACATAGATTTAAGATGGACTTTGAGGATTAGTATAGAAGAACTTCCTAGAATTTTGGTATTGTAGAGATTTTGTGAGTTTTCCGAGCGATACATCCCTGTCTGGATACGAGCAGGTATAGGCGGCTCTGGCATAGATGTACCTAGGGGTAAAACCCGAAAACACCGCTTTGAGCTAGACTCGAACGAGAACTGGTGCACGACAACGGGCCTTGCTGCACTCTTGGTTACGACACTCCTGGGGGATATGCTTAGGATAAATCTCATTTTCTTTACAAATCATTATGAAGGGTTTATGAGTATATACTTCCTCAAAGAAAACATTTTTATGATTATGGATTATATCCATAAATAGTTCAATTTATGTTAAGTGTTTTATAAGTACGGAATTATGTATTTTGATTCATAAACTAATCTAGTTTATGCCATTGTTTAGAAATGGCACCTAGTGTAAGAAATGGAAACAGTATCAATGCACACACTCCATGTAGGGATTTCCCTCCTGCTCAAGATAATTATAGTGGAGCTGGTGATGCAACTGGTGCCGATCAACTAATCACCATACTGGGACAACTCACTCAGGTTATGAATAATAACCTTACCTATATGGAGCACCCTAATCCACAGTGTGGAGGATCAATGTTAGATCGCTTCATGAGGCAGCAACCACCAACATTCAATGGGAGTAAAAATCCATTAGTAGCTGAGCAATGGATAAGTTCCCTAGAGAAAATATTTCAGGCTTTGGGAAGTAGTGAAAGTGAAAAAGTTATCATGGCAGTTTACCGCCTCACTGGAGATGTTGATCAATGGTGGTCATTGATTCAAAACACGAAGGAAGATGATGAAGTATCAAATATGGAATGGAGGGAGTTCAAAGATCTGTTTTTAGAAAAATACTTTCCTCGTGACCATCGAGCAGATATGGAAAGACAATTTTTGAGTCTGAGACAAAAGGAGGATGAGAATGTCACAAAGTATGAGGATAACTTTACAAGGTTAGCAAGGTATGCTGGATATTATATACGTAACCCAAGAAGTAATATTGATCATTTTTTTGATGGGTTAAACCCATTTCTACGTTGATCATTAGTCTCACAATCCTTCTCGTTGTATGAAGACATTGTCTCATGTGCTATCAAGACAGAAAAAGAATTCTCAAAGTCTTATGACTTTAAAGCAAAGTAAGAGAAGAAGAGATCTGCTGATCAATCTGGGAATGGAAATAAGGGGAAGAAGGGAAAGGTTGAATATCCATCCTGTGATAAATGTGGGAAGAAACACCCCAGTACTTGATTAAAAGGAACGGGAGTCTATTATAAGTGTGGTGAAAAAGGCCACCAAGCTCGTGATTGCAAGGGGAAGAACGAAGATACCGATGTTCAGTGCTACAATTGTAGGGATATGGGACATTATGAAAATGAATGTCCTGAGCGTCAGGGGAACTTACCTCAAAAAAGGCCAAGGGATCAAGGCCAAGCTTTTGCTATCACTACTGCTGAGGTAGAATCTCCAAAAAGACATGGTGTCAGGTAATTTAATGGTTTCCTCAAGTTTAGAAAATGCATTATTTGATTCTAAACCATCGCATTGTTTCATATCTTCCCAGTTTTCTAAGAAAATTAGATATTTCCAATTTGATTTAACAAGGGAGTTGTCAGTTAAAACTCCTAAGGGAAGTATCATTGCAACAAAGTTTTGTGAATCAGTCCCCATTAGAGCACATAAATGTTCTTTATCCGCTGATATCATCGTCATACAAATGATTGAGTTTGATATAATCCTCGGTATGGATTGGCTTTCGGACCATGATATGAAGATTTACTGTAAGAAGAAGGAGGTTACGATTTTTGATGATGATGATAAAGAACACCTTATCTTTAGAGCAGAATCGTCACCACCTAATTCTTATCTAGATCCACCCCCAGTAGCTCAACTAAATTCAATTATTGGGGAGGAAGAGAATGAAATGGCTGTGGGTGAGGAAAGTAAAGTTCAAATATAGGATTTACCTATTGTGAAAGAATATGTAGATGTCCTTTTAGAATATTTATCTGGACATCCTCCAGAACGAGAAGTTAAGTTTTCCATTGATTTAATTCCTGGATCAAGGCCTATATCAAAGACCCCTTATAGAATGGCCACTGTAAAATTAGTTAAACTAAATAAACAACTAGAGGAATTAAGTAATAAGGGATTTATTCGCCCTAGTGTTTCTCCATGGGGATCCCCTGTTCTTTTTGTTAAAAAGAAAGATGGATCTATGAGGTTATTTATCGACTATAGGGAGATCAATGCTATAACAATAAAGAACAAGTATCCCCTACCTCACATTGATGATTTATTTGACCAACTGCATGGATCTCAATACTTTTCAAAGATTGACCTTCGATCTGGATACCATCAGTTGTGTGTGAAGAAGGAAGACATTCCGAAGACAACATTTCGAACTAGGTACGGGCATTATGAGTTTACAGTAATGCCTTTTGGATTGACTAATGCACCCTCTGTATTCATGGATCTGATGAATAGAGTTTTTAAGGAATATCTCGATGAATTTGTGGTGGTATTTATTTATGATATCTTGGTATACTCCAAAATCTATGAAGATCGTGAAAATCACTTGCGCATTATCCCGAAGACTCTGAGAAGACATGAATTATATGAGAAGTTTAGCAAGTGTGAATTCTGGCTTCAGGAGATTTCTTTTCTTGGCCATATTGTCTCTAAAGATGGAATCTTTGTTGATCCTTCTAAGACCAAGGCAATCCAAGAATGGATTGCACCGACGATTATAACTGAGGTACACAATTTTATTGGTTTGGTAGGTTATTATCGACGTTTCATCCAGAATTTTGCCCGGTTGGCTAACCCATTAACAAAGCTCACACGTAAAGGGGTTAAATTTGTTTGGACAAAAGAGTGTGAAGAATGTTTCGAAGAACTGAAGAGAAGATCAGTCAATTCTCCTATATTGACTCTACCATCGGGGAATTATGGGTTCGTTATTTATAGTGATGCATTGAAGAAAGGAATTGGTTGTGTCCTTATGCAGAATGATAGGGTTGTTTCCTATGCATCACGATAGTTGAAAATTCATGAACAAAACTATCATACTCATGATCTCGAGTTAGCAGCTGTGATCTTGGCTTTGAAGATATGGAGGCACTACCTCTATGGTGAAAAATTTGAGATTTATACTGATCATAAGAGTTTGAAGTATATTTTATCACAAAAATACCTCAACATGAGGCAAGAGATATGGCTTGAATTACTAAAGGATTATGATTGTATGATACACTACCACCCGGGGAAAGTAAACAAGGTGGCAGATTCTTTGAGCAGAAAAGATCATGGAGTTTTGAACAATATGAGAATTGAAAGGGATCCAATTTTCATGGATCTAGTGAAGATGGACATGGGAATAACCATGGAAGGTGAAACATCAATTCTTTTTAAAATAGTTTCCAAACCATCTTTACTAGAAAGGATTAAGAGTTCTCAGACCGATGATGAAGAATTTCAAAAGAAGATTAATGTTATGAATGATGGGAGATTGAGAGACTTTTTGTATGAAGATGGAATTTTGAAATTTGGGAAGAGACTTTGTGTTCCCGATATACCTGATCTAAAAAGGGAATTGCTGGATGATGCTCATAGTTCCAATTTCTCTATACACCCTGGGAGCACCAAAATGTATAGAGATTTGAAGGAACATTTTTGGTGGGACAACATGAAGAGGGAGATTGCCAATTTTGTGTCAAGATGTATGGTTTGTCAACAAGTGAAAGCTGGAAGGCAACAGCCTGGAGGAGTCATGCAACCTCTTCCCATACCGGAGTAGAAATGGGATAATATCACGATGGAATTTGTCATGATACTACCAAAGACTCCTAGAAGGAATGATGAAATATGGGTTATTATTGATCGTCTTACCAAGTCAGCACATTTTCTTGCTATAAGATAATATCTACCACTGGAACGTCTAGAAAGACTATATATTGATGAAGTGGTGAGACTTCATGGAGTACCCCTATCGATTATTTCTGATCGTGATCCCCGTTTTACTTCAAGATTCTGGAAAATTCTTCAGAAATCCTTGGATACTGAACTTTATTTGAGCACTGCTTACCACCCTCAAACAGATGGACAATAAAAATGAACTATTCAAACCTTAAAAGACATGTTGAGATCCTGCTCACTTGACTTTCAGGGTATGTGGGATCAATATTTACCTCTGGTAGAATTTTCCTATAACAATAGCTTCCATTTGAGTATTCAGATGGCACCATATGAAGCGTTATACGGAAATAGATAACGTACACCAACCTCTTAGGATGACGTTGGTGAAAGAAAACTTGTAGGCCCAGAACTGGTGGAGGAAACGATGGAAAAGGTGAAGGTAATCCAAAACCATATCAAAGAAGCTCAAAGTAGGAAAAAGAGCTATGCCGATAATTGAAGGAAGGATTTGGAATTTCAAGTCGGTGATCATGTTTTCCTGAAGGTATCTCCATGGAAGGGAGTCATACATTTTGGTAAGAAAGGTAAATTGAGTCTCAGGTACATCAGACCTTTCGAAATTCTAGAACGAATTGGGGCTGTAGCTTACCGTTTGGCAATGCCGCCAAGTCTCTGCAAAGTTCACAATGTATTCCACGTATCACTATTGAGGAAATACATGCCTGACCCAACACATGTACTCACCTATGAGGAATTAGAACTGGAACCCGATCTATCTTATTGTGAAGAGCCCGTCAGGATTCTTGATACAAGAGAACAAGTACTGATAAATCGGACGACTCGTCTGGTAAAAGTTCTATGGAGAAACCATAAGATGGAAGAGGCAACGTGGGAACCCGAGGAACTTATGACGAAGAACCACCCGATTATTTTCATGTGGTAGTATTCTAGAAATTTTGAGGACAAAATTTTTTGAAGGAGGGGAGAATGTAACACCCCAAGCTTCTACGGTACACTTCTCTTTGAAAAATGCAATAGCGTGTGTTGTACGCAACATCGAGTTATAACACACCACAACTAATCAAACTAGCCGTTATGAATAGTAATACCCCCCTTTTGAAATTTATAAATTTTATTTTTCAAAATGGACTTCATTTTTGGATTCGGAATATCGAAATTAGCCTAGGGTGAATTTTTGGTATTTTTCTGAAAAACTTCATTTTTAATGAATAGTGAAACCACTAAGTGGTAGTTAAAAACTGAATTTTTCATAAAACTTAATTTTACCTCTTCTGTGAGTGGAATTTTAAAAATCCGATAGACAAAGTTAATATAAAGGACTAACATGTGGTTCATTGAGATGAAAATATTTTTTGTTGAATAATAACTTTTTACTTTTATTTACCACGGTTAAAAGTAAATAGGGTAATTAAGGGTAAAAATGATATTAATATTACCTTAACACATGTCCAAATTCTATTGGATAAGCTTAATTAGACCAAAAACAACCTTAGGAATAAAATAATATCATTTAGGTCCACTTGGATTAGATTAGTACATTTATTATTATTTAATTCAAAGAAGAGTTAAAAGAGTTAAAATCAAGGTTTATTTACTAAAACATTTTTAATATAGGGTTAAACATAAGATAAATTCGATTTTAAGTATTAATTAGAAAGATAAAAATATTTCCTATATAATTATATTTTATTTATAATTTTTAAACATTAAATAATTTAATTTATTTATGACACAATGATGATGCATTAATTACCATAATAGTGAAAAAGTAGAATAATTGATATTATAAATACACAAATAAATGTAATTTGAGACTTTTTATAAATAACAATAATTTTATAGATTAATATGACATGTTAGGAATTATTTAATTAACCTTTTTCTAAGTAATAATTCTGTTATGATTTTTACAAAAATCAATTATTGAATAGTGTCAAAATTGACATAAAAGAGTTTTTAAAACAAATATTATATTATTAATTGATATTAAATTTATAAAAATCTAAGTTTCAGCCAAGATACTTATATCATGATAGGTGTATCATTAATGGACCACTTGGGGGTCTCTTGGATTTATATAGTAAGTTTATTAACCATATAATATAAAAATAAAAAGAGACATTGTAAAAGTTAAATTAATTAACTAAGAGTTAATACTTAATGATAAGGTTAATATAGTAACCCAAACATGTCTAAATTCTATTTTTTGAGTGTTTTTAGACCTATACCCACCTTAAAATTGAAATAATACACTTTGTAGCCATTAGAAACCGAATATTAATTTATTATAAAATAATATTTCTAGCTTTTCCAAAGGTGCCCCTCACCCCTCTTATAAAAGGTCACTCCCCCTTCTCATTAATTAAAACCTTAAAAGCCATTTGGCTCAGCAAAACTCTGACCAAATACTCTCTAAACTTTCCTCAATACAACCGATAGGCCTTATTTTGATCAGAAATCCAACCTAAGGATCCCTTTTGATCAAATCAAAAGGAAGAACCCGAAGAAGAGGTATTGATTTCACCACCCCTTTTCAAGTTCATTTCTTCTTCAACTTCTTCTTTCTTTGTTATTACCATTATAAAATAATAAATCCAGTATCTCCTATTTAATATGATGTTATTATAAATATGGTATAACCATATTCAGTATTCTATCCATCCTTTTAATAACATGTCACCATACGTGCGTACGTACGACTTACCATCTCCATGTCGTGGTGTAATTGTTATTCAATAAATTATTATTTGGATGGGTATAATAATGATGTGTAATTCATGTAAATAATAAATATAACATGATAATGATTCTGTATATATGATATACCATCCAATTATATATTATTTTAATATCAAAAGAATGATATTGTCGCTCGTGCTTACGTATGGACTACCGTCTCCACGAACGCGATGCGATTCATTCTCCATCGTATCCATTCAAGTATAATTATCATTTTATGATTAATAATAGTATTTAAGGACTTTATATCATTATGGATATGAATAAGATAAAACATATCCATAACAAACATGGCTTATGTAACAAAACATATAAAATAAAACGAGTAAGTTAACACCTGAAACGACGATAATTCTAAGACATTATTAACAAAGAAATGTTAAAAGATCATATATGATATCATATTAATGTATATGATTCTTGAATAATTTAATAACAATTATTTCACCATTATATAAGAGGTTAACCTACCCTCAACCAAGGAAAAGTATAAGGTAAGGGTTTATTTCGCAATCTCTTCATTATCTGAGGTTGTTTATACGTAATAATCTACTGGGACTTCTTTATCATCCACATCCATGTTTCTTAAAAATGTATTTCAATTTTTTTTACTATTTACTATAATATGGGTTAAAGTAATTTATACCCTTATTTGACTTTTTATAAGAGGTTTATAAAGGAATCTTTCCATCATTTTCCAAACAAGGTGCTTTTTAACCTTTTCGACAGAATTAAGGTAAGAATGTTTTTTTAACTTATACGGCGGGTGCGGCTATTTTCCGCCATTATAAAATCGTTGAAGCTTACCTTACAATATTATAAGAATATTTTCAAAGAAAATGTTTTATTTTATATGACTCTTAAATTATTTCAAAATAAAAGAGATATTTCTCTAAAAAGAGTTTTGATTTCATCTATGTCAACATCCTTTGATGGATTTTAAGCTTATTTGAAGCTGATTTGTTATGAAACAAAAATTCCATATTGTATTGAAGGTTTTGTGATATTTTTGACTATGTATATGTTATTTTTATACCCTTCATGGTTTATGGTGAAAGTATTGACATTTCGTATGCTAGTTTTAATACGAATGTTTATGTTATGTTTAAACCTTTTCATATGGGAATGCATTGGACTTAATATGTGACGGGTGGGGCCCGATATAGCTCCTCGATGCATTGGTAGGTATCATGAGACAAACTAGTGTCTTGGAACAAGGCCTTGACAAAATCTTATTTGTAGTCTTGGCACGAGGCCTTGGCTATGTGGTTATGATAGTCTGGCATTATGCATTCCATCATTATGAAAGTGGTTATTGATATTGCATGTGATTTTTCTATTAGTAGAATATCCATGTGAATAAGTAAATGGAATTATTTCATTTTATTTTTTCCATACTATGTTGAAGTTCAAGTTTAAAAGGATTTTGTTTTAGTTATACATTGCCTTAAATGTTTATTCTTATTTATGAAAGTTTCCACTATATTGTTATCCTTACTGGGCATTTGAGCTCACCCCTTTTCTATGTTTATTTTTCCCAGGATGTGAAGAAGTAAATTATGAATGACCTGCAGGGATAGAATGAGGGGATAGGAGTGTGGAATATGGAGACTATTTTGTTATAGTTTTCATTTTTATGATGTAATGTAAAACTTTATGAATATATCTAGTGTTTTCAAGGATACTAAACTAATCGGTCTTTCGAGATTTGATCTTTCTTGTGATCATGCCAATGTTATGTAATAATTCACTGACTCTAGGTAACTGGGGTTGGGGCATTACAGTTGTTTGAGTGACATGTGTATAGGTCCCTCTGAAATTCAAAGAAAAATATGACCGTTAGAGGAGGGAGACGACCGTTGAAGTTGTGCCTATAAATAGGGGCTTATTTGAAAGAGATCATTACATTTGGACTGAACTTTGACAACTGTGCCTACATGCTGTTGAAGTGATTTCTAGAGAGAGAGGCTCTTATAAACTCTCATGCTTTGTGCAGAAAGTTTGAACGACTTGTTCAAACTTTTCCTTGTGCATATTTTCTTAGTGCAGAGGTTCGATTTTCTTAAAATGAGAGACTTTGGGTTGTGAATTAATCTCATGATTAGATTCAGAAGTGAATTTTCAGAATTGATTTTCCAGATTCATACTTTTTCAAAATCTGTTTTTCGGAATCATAAATTTCGGATTCAGTTTTTCTTAGAGATCATCTTGTTTTACTTTTTACTTGCTTAGGAATATTTTCCTTATTTACAAACTTATTCTATTAACAAGTTTTGTATGGAAAGAATTTTCTTAAAGATGACAAAAATCAATGTTGGCTCCATAGACAATCTAAATCCAACAAGACCACCTATCTTTTATGGAAATGACTATGAATATTGGAGAGATATAATGAAGACTTTCATTATTAATACTGGTGTTGATAAGTTTGTTATGCTTACTGGAGGATAAAAAATCCCTGACAAAGAAGTTAGTACCTTTACTAATCAAGAAAAGCATGAATATAAAATGAATTATAAGGTACACAATACTTTACTTTGTTTTATGACTAGAAACATATATATCCAAATTTCTTCTTGTGAAGCAGAAAATTATATATGGAAGAAACTTGAAGTTACTCACTTTGGAACTTCCAAAGTTATTGAAACTAGAAGATCTATGCTTAGAGCTGAATACCATGGCTTTAACTTTCCTTATGGAGAACTCATATGTAAGGTACAACAAAGATTAATGACTATTGTGAATAGTTTAAAATCTATGGGTGAAAAAGGTTTGGATGATGAGGCTCTTGTTGACAAGATCATAGATATCATGCCAAATGAGTGGGAATCCAAGAGGACAACTATTGATGAAAACATGAAAGTCACTCATATTTCCTTAGACGAGTTGTTTGGAACTCTTCTTCAGCATGAAACCAGAATGAAGAGAGATGATGAAAATGTTAAGAAGAAGAATAGGAATGGAGGAGTTTCTTTTACAACCACTTCTAAACATATGAAAGCCAAGACCCCAGAAAGAGTAACTAGATCAAAGACAAAGAAAGTCATTATTCAGTCAGAATCTAGTGACACAGAAAAATCTGAGAATGAATTATCTAATCTTGCTTGGAGAATGAAAAAGATTATATCTCAAAAGAACCATTAGAATAAATACAAGAAGAAATACTATATAGATAAGAAATATGGAGAAGTTACTTGTTATGAATGTAGAAGAACATGTCATATCAGACCTGATTGTCCTTTGTTGAAAAAGAAGGAAAATAAGGAAAGGAATTCAGAAAGTAACAACAAGAAATTATATCGATCAATGCACAAGAAAAGCCTTAAAGTTAATGATACTTGGAGTGCTAGTTGTGGAGAATCTTCAGAAAGTGAATCTTCTGAATATGATTCATCAGCACAGAAGAATATGGGATTCATTTATACTACTTCTTTCCCCCAATACATGTCTTATGGACAAGGTACACTCTACCGAGGCTTTAACAAATTTATCTCTTGATAAGAATTAGTATTTCGAAAATAGTACTTCTAATGAAGATAATTCATCCTTATAAAATGAATAAATACCTTCATATGAAGAAGTTTCTAGATTTTCCAAGTTACTTGAAGCAAGAAATTGTAAAATTTCTATGAAATTAGACAAGGCAAACACTAGAGAAGAAATTCTTACAAAAGAGATTTCAGATCTTTCTAGAGATCTTAAGGATAAAGAAGAGCTTATAGAAAAACTTTCTAAAGACCTTGAGAAAGAAAATTCTATTAAGGAATAACTTTCTAAAGATATTAAGAATGCTATTTTAGAGATAAAATTTTTTGAGGAAAAATATAACTCTAAGGAAATGGTTCCTGAGGACAGGAATTTAGTCATCAGACTGAAATCCAAAATATTTTCTCTTAAGAAGCTTCTTGAAAACTTTACCTCTAGGAAGGAAATTTTTGACAAGATGTATTCTCAAATTAAAACTCAAGGAAACACTACTGGAGTAGATTATACTCACCAAAAACCGGTTTTCAAAAAAAACTATTTTGTTCCTTTTAGAGCCCCTTTTTGTAATAAATGTCAAAGTGGTGGGCATTGGAAGAAAAATTTCTCCTTGAATAAAGTTCAATATCTTGGGTTTCATACAACTTATTTTTCTAAAAAATGTGGATACCCAAAAATGTTTTGTCTAAAAATTCTGGATCCAAGAAATTTTGGATTCCAAAAGTCTAACTTTCTTATTTTCAGGAAGATAAAGAAGGTACCAGCAGCAATACGTGGTACATGGATAGTGGATTTACCCGACATATGACTGGTAACAAAAACTATTTTGAAAAGATTATTAAGAAGAAAGGAGGAAAAGTAACTTTTAGAGATAATGCTCAGGGATAAATTATTGGTATAGGCAACATTTTTCTTCTTGAAAAAACTTTGATTTCAAATGTTTTATTTGTTAAGTGTCTTAAGCACAACCTCATTTTCATAAGCCAATTATGTGATGAAGTCTACCTTGTGAATTTTAGAAATGACAAGTGCTTAGTACACAATTCTAAGGAAATAATTATTTGTTTCTGCCAATAGGCAAGAGAATGTTTACACACTAAACTTAGAAGACCTTAGAAGCCTAGATCTACCTTGACTTAGTGCAATGGAAGTTCATTCTTGGTTGTGACATAGAAGGTTAGGTCACTGTAAGATTAGGAACTTATGCAAACTTTATAAGAAAATATTAGTTAAGGATCTACCAGAGCATAGATTTGATTCTTCAAAAGTTTTTGATCCTTGTCAATATGGAAAGAAACATAAATCAAGTTTTAAATCAATCAGTTAAGTCACAACTACTGATGCATTACAGCTAGTGCATATGGATCTCTTTAGTCCTACACAAACTAGAAGCATTGGGGGAAAGTATTATGTATTTTTTTTGGTTGATTATTACACTAGATTTATATGGGTCTATCTTCTAACAAATATGTCTGAATATTTTTCTTATTTCAAAAGTTTTAGAGCCCAAGTCAAAAATGAGAAAAACCATCCATTGAAAACTATTCATAGTGATCATGGAGGAGAATTTCAAAATTCTGATTTTGAAACTTTTTGTATTAGAAAAGGAATTACTCACAACTTCTCATCACCCAGAACACCTCAAAAAAATGGTGTTGTTGAAAGAAGAAATAGAATTCTTCAAGAGATAACTAGAATCATGTTGAGTGATTATTTCGTAGCCAAAATTTTTTGGGCTGAATCTGTAAGTACTTCTTGTTATACTATTAATCAGGTTTTTATTAGACCTTTTCTTAATAAAACTCCTTATGAGTTATGGAATGGTAGAAAACCTAGACTTTCCTACTTTAAGGTTTTTGGTTTCAAGGTATTCATTCTGAACACTAAAGATAATCTACATAAATTCACACCAAAATCTGATGAAGGAATTTTCTTAGGCTACTCCACAACTTCTAAGGATTATAGAGTTTTCAATAAAAACACGTACACTGTTGAAGAGACATTACATGTGAAATTTGATGAAACTAATCCTTTTGTTTTTAAACAACCGCAAACTACATACTTGGGTGTGTTTTCAAAAACTGATTATCAACCTTTTATAGAAGATCCTTTTGATAAGAAAAATGTTCAAGAATATACTACTGAAACATTTACCCCAGAATATTTCCTACCCTATGTTGATGAACAGGTTTTACAAAACCCAAATAATTCATTTCTAAATAATCATCATAGTGATAACATCATTGGAGATGTGAATCAACCTGTAAGGACTAGAAGTTCCTTAAGAAATGAAGTATAACATCTAGCATTCCTTTCCCAATTAGAACCAAAAAGCACTGATGGAGCTTTAGGTGATGATGATTGGATTAAATCAATGAAAGATGAACTAAATGAATTCGAAAGGAATAAAGTCTGGACCTTGGTTGAAAGACCTAAGGAAACTTCTGTTATTGAAGTAAAATGGGTCTTCAGAAATAAGTGTTATGAAAATGGAATCATTGTTATAAATAAATCTAGATTAGTTGATAAAGGATATAATCAAAAAGAAGGAATAAACTATGAAGAAACCTATGATCCAGTATCTAGACTTGAATCTATTCATATTTTACTTGCCTTTTCAGCATTCTTCAATTTCAACCTTTTTCAAATGGATGTGAAATGTGCTTTTCTTAATGGTTATGTTCAAGAGGAAGTTTTTGTTGAACAACCTCCTGGTTTTGAAGATACAAAACATCCTGATCATGTTTTTAGACTTACCAAAGCTTTATATGGCCTTAAACAAGAACCTAGAGCTTGGTATGATCGACTTATAAAATTTTTGCTTCAAAATAACTATGTTAAGGGAAATGCAGATCCAAACCTTTTTATAAAGAAAGATAAGAAAAATGTTTTTATTGTTCAAATTTATGTTGATGACATTATATTTTGTTCAAATCAGTAATCTTTAATTGATTCCTTTGCGGATCTAATGAAATCTGAGTTTGAAATGAGTATGATGGGTGAGTTAACTTTTTTCCTTGGTTTTCAAATTTCTCAAAAACCAAAAGGAATCTATATATCCCAACATAAGTATATTAAAGATATTCTTAAAAAGTATGGATATGACAACACTAATAGTATAAGTACTCCCATTGGTACCTCAAACACACTTGATCTTGATGAAGCTGAGAAACCAGTAGATCAAACATCTTTTAGAGGTATGATAGGAAGTCTAATTTACTTGACAGCTAGTCATCCATACTTAATGTTTTCAGTATGCTTATGTGAAAGATATCAATCCAATCCTAAGCAATCTTATTTAAAGGCAGTGAAAATAATTTTTCACTACTTAAAGGGAACCATGGATTTAGGACTCTTTTATACTTCTAGAAATGATTTTGTTTTAAAACATTTTTTAGATGCTAACTTTGGTGGATGTAGAATGGATATAAAGAGTACATATGGAACTTTTAATTTCTTAGGAGATTCATTAGTTTCTTAGTCTTGCAATAAGCAACACTCAGTAGCACTTTCCACTGCTGAAGCTGAATATGTAGCAACTGGAAGTTGTTGTGCTCAAGTGTTGTGGATGCAATACACACTCACAGACTATGGTATGAGTTTTACCAAAACACAAATTCTATGTGATAATACAAGTTCCATTTCTCTTAGTAAAAACCCTGCACATCACTCTCATGTAAAGCACATAGATATTAGGCATCACTTTCTTAGGGATCACACACAAAAATGAGATATCATTCTTCAATTTATCGGAACGCAAGATCAACTTGCTGATATTTTCACAAAATATTTACCCTCAAATAGATTTGAATACATTAAACAGAAGTTATGAATGATAACCATAAGGTAATATTCCTTGATTAACTTCTTGTTACACCAATCTCCTTACAATAATAGACTCCTTTTCATAGGGGGAGTACATTTGCTTGTTATTTTTTCAAAATTTTTGTAGTTGGCTTTTTTAAAATTTTCGTAATGAAAATTTTCGTAGTTAGTTTTTCACGTTTTTTGTAATGATGTTTTTCATGTTTTTTGTAATGATTTTTTTCATTTTTTTTCGTAAAGATTTTTTTCAAGTTTTTCGTATTATAGTTTTTCAAGTTTTTTTCCTAATAAAAAATCTTCATACCTGAAGTTTTTTAATGGAAATCTTTGGACCTGAAGTTTTTGTAATGAAAATCTTTGGACCTGAAGTTTTCGTAATGAAAATCTTCGGAACTAAAGTTTTTGTAATGAAAATCTTTGTACCTGAAGTTTTCGTAATGAAAATATTCAGACCTGAAGTTTTCGTAATGAAAATATTCAGACCTGAAGTTTTCTTAATGAAAATATTCAGACCTGAAGTTTTTGTAATCAAAATCTTCAGATATAAAGTTTTCGTAATGAAAATATTCGGACCTGAAGTTTTCATAATGAAAATCTTCGGACTGGAAGTTTTCGTAATGAAAATATTTGGACCTGAAGTTTTCGTAATGAAAATCTTCGGACCTGAAATTTTCGTAATGAAAATTTTCGGATTTGAAAATTTTCATAGTGATGTTTCGTATTCAAGTTTTTTTTTGGAATCCAAAGTTCATTAAGAAGAATATTCCTTAGTACGAATAATATTCCTAGCAATCCAAAAGGTATGATTCTTTCTTGAGTTTTCGTAATCAACTTTTACTTGCTGTTAGTTTCTTTTATTTTTAAAATTTCTCGAATTCTAGTTTCCTTAAATCTGAATTTTTTCCTTTCTTAAAACCTCAAATGATCAGATTCAACCAAATTTTTCCTTGTGGCTATCATTTCAACCATCATATCAGATCTGAAAAATTCTCAGCCATTGGATTCAAATGGGAAGTTCAACCGTCACTTCAACACCTATATAAAGGAGACCCCCGATGGTTGTCCCACATCGGTTTTCAAAGATTGTGCATGTCGAAGCTCTGCCCCTCTACAAAAGCTCGTTCCGAATTCTTCAGAAGTGCTCAAGTCCGAATGTCTGCAGAAGTTCCCTCTCAAGATATGTCTACTATCAAGCCGATTTCGGAGTGGAAAATATATAGGGAGAGGTTGGTACACCAAAAATTTTTCAACAAATATGACTCTATTATCTCCAAGAACATCAAGTTTAATGGATGAGAAAGTGTAGCTATTTCAAAGATAGGATCTCAGAATGTTGTTTATTTGGATCTTCAGATAGAATTTTAGGAATCAGTTTTCTTCTTTAAGGAAGAAGGAAGAGAAAAATTCTCCTTCAAGAGTTATGGAAAGGCATATAAACTCTCTTAAACCAAGGCTGGGAGCTTAGTGGGGCTATCATATGAAGGAGAAGCTGAATTTTTCTCTCAAAAGCTGCCAGATGTACAAGGAATTTTCATCAAGGTGAAGGCTATGGAATTCCTTGGACTTAAAGATGTGAAGACAGCAAATATTTCCCATATATCTACCAACAATCGGATTCTACAGTTATGGGTTCAGGGTGTTATCGTACCGAGGAAGGGTGATAAGGACACCCTTAAGAAAAGTGACATGTACATCTTGGATTTTTTGGTAAACCTAATAAAGGTAAACCTCATGAAGCACATTCTCATTATGATTGAGAATATCAAGAATGGGATTCTGAGAGCTCAGATTATTATGTATCCTGCCTTACTTTCCAAGCTCATTATTCAGTGTCTTGAATCTTTCAAGAACCCCTGTAGTTCCAAGCCGAGGAATTGCAAGGTGATGTTTATCAGTGATGATAACCTCAAGAGGATGAAAGTGTGTTTTTATAAGGAATCAGGTGGGTTTTATGATCTACCTGAGGATGAGGCATAGGCTGTTCTGAAATTTTTTGAAGAAGTCGAAACTTCAAAGAAAGATGGAAAGAATAGGAAATTAAAGGAAGTGGAAGTAACAGAAAAAACCCCCAAGGCCAAAGAATCTCAATACGCACCTCTAAAGACCAAAAAGCAGAATGCTTATCTGGACGAAGTGGTTTCCAAATAGAGAGAGGATAAGAAAAACAGGAAATAAGGGGAGCCACAGTTTGTCTTGGACCCTGCAGAGGCCAAAGCACTGAAACAAAAGGCTGCTGAAGAACTTGAGAAGCAAGCTAAAGAGATGAATCTCAAGAAGATGTCATAGTCTGAAATTTGTCAATCCCTTCTCAGGGATACATAAATTTTATCTAAGAATATCCTTGTTCCGAAATCTTTCCTTGTTGAACAATTTCCTGAGACTCCAGGAAAGAAATTCATGTCTCTGGAAAAACCACAAGAGAAGATTGTGGAAGAGAAGAAAGTTGTAGAAGGAGCACAAGAAGCTGAGAGCAGTGGTGGCTCTAATGATGTTATTAAGAAAGTTGAAGAGTATCAGGAAAAGGAAAGTGCTTCTGAAATTTTTTCACTCCAGACTTCTCAAGCCAGATCTTCAGAACTTGTTACACCTGGAGATGATGAGAAGGGTGAAGAGGAAGTAAACAAATTATCTGAGGAAGAGATTCACAATCATCACTTCATACACCCTGAAGACATTGAAGCAGGAGTTGAAAAAGAGAAATTTGATGAAGATAAGATTGTACAATTATCTGGAAGTGAGCATGAGTCTCCTGGTGAGGAAGATGTTCCAAAAATTGATAAGGGTAAACAAGTGGTTTTCGATACCCCAACCAAAGATATTTTGAGGAAGAAAGAAGATGGAGGAACCTCTAAGAGGAAGCTATTAGAGCTATAGGATGTACTATCTCCATGTAAAATGTCATATTCAGAGTCATCGGCTTTAGGGAATGATTTTTTTGTTCAGTCTTTGAAGAAGTTGGTGGACACCATTCCGATCTTTCCAGCAATTGATTCTAGATTCCAAATGCTTCATCACAACATGAATCAGAAAACAGACTCAGTATCCATGGTGATTGATAGGTGTGTTAAGATTGAGTCTGATCATAAAAAATTCCTGATCAACTATGAATCTCACAGAAAATATTTCAAGAAAATGACCAGATGGTCTAAGACAATTGTTGTAGATCTGGAAGATCTTGATAAATTTCAAGAAGATGACAAGGAAGAGTTTGATATCGAAGATACCAAGATCAAGGATCTTACAAAAAGCTTTAAGGAAAATATGACTCTAGAACAAAATACTCGGATTCAAGAGGTGAAAGACTTGAATGGGAAGCTGAGTTATTTTCTCCAAATCTGGAAAATAGAAAAGGATCTCTGGATCGAGATAGAAGAAAATCTTGTGAAGCAAGATGACTTTCTGAAGGCTCAGGAAGAGGCCCTGAAGGCTCAAGAGGGTAGGATCAAAGCCCTAGAAAAGCAAGTAGAGGAGGATCACAAAGAACTGAAAAAGCTGAAGACAATCATGAAGAAGCTGATGCCTAAGGAAAAAGAACCAAAATAGATACAAATCTGACCTTTTGTTGTATTTTTTCCTTGTACTAATTCTTCTAAACACAATAAAATTATGGTTGCTTGTTTTGTTTTTATGTCTATACTAATATTTCATGTACCATATTTTTTTTCCATTCCCTCAAACTCTTTTTGAAAATTACAAAGGGGGATAAGGAAAAAGAATTCTAAAGGGGAGAAAGAAAAAGATTTCTAATTAAAGAAGAACTATCCCTAAGTAAGGGGGAGTTTATCTAAGGGGGAGTTATCATTACGAAAATTTCCACATTCAAATGATAAATCTCATTCTGGAAATCTAGAATACGATCCTTAGATTTCCAAAGCCTAAGGGGGAGTTAGTCGTATTCACCATTGTCCATATGTAAAGGGAGATAAGTTTTATTTTCAAAGTCTAGAAATTTTTTTCTAAGAACTTATATTCTTTTTCGTAAGGTTGTTTGTGCTTTCCAAAAATGGGGAGATTTTTGAGTCAATAAGGTTTTCCTTATGACTTTTCCATTCCTTATTTCAAGGGGGAGATTGTTGAGTCATTAATGTTTCCTTATGAATTTACCATTCCTTCTTGTTTTGAAAATAACAAACACCTTATCTCAAGAAAAATCTTGTTTTACCTTGTTTTACTTCTATAAGGAAAAATTACCTTCCCCAAGGAAATATACCTTACCTTGTTTTTATTGTCCATATCATAATTTTTCTAAGTGTAAAATTCAGATTGAGACCAAAACCTCTGAATTATATAAATACCTAGATATGAAGCATTCTGTTCTAGGATCCAAATTTTCAGAATTTTGGTTACGAACTCTCGTGAAGTTCAACTCCGAATTTTGGTTATAAAATCTCATGAAGTTCAACTCTGAATTCTGGTTAGGAACTCTCATGAAGTTCAACTCCAGATTCTAGATACGAACTCTCATGAAGTTCAACTCTGAATTCTGGATATGAAAGTTATGAAGTTCAAGTCTAAATTCTGGATATAAACATTCATGAAGTTCAACTCTGAATTCTGATTATGAACTTATGTAAAGTTCGACTACGAATTCTGATTACAAAATCTGGTTACGAACTTCTCTAAGTTTTGACTCCGAATTCTAATTACAAATTTTGGTTATGAACTTCTCTAAGTTCTGAATTCGATTTCTCTGAATACAGACTCCGAACTCTTATGAGTTTTGATTACGAATTCTCATGAACTCTGACTTAGAACTTTGTAAGTTCAGGTTCTGAATTCTTGTGAATCCAGACTCTGAATTTCCTTGAAATTCAGAATCTGAAATTATATAGAATTCATGTTCCGAATTGCTTGAAAACAGAATCCAAATATCCTTGTATTAATAGACTCCAAATTCATTTTTGGTTAGACTCTGAAATTTCATATTTACCTACATTTCGAATATCATAGTTTGGTTATGATTACACTTGTTTAGTTATAAAACGGTTTCGTGCTTTCAGTTACTCACTAACTGTTGTTTGAGTGACACATGTATAGGTCCCTCCAAAATTCAATGAAAAATATGACCATTGGAGGAGGGAGATGACCGTTGAAGCTGTGCCTATAAATAGTAGCTCATTTGAAAGAGCTCAGTACTTTTGGACTGAACTTTGACAACTATGCCTACATTCTATTGAAGTGATTTCTAAAGAGAGAGGCTCTTATAAAATATCAGGATTCGTGCAGAAAGTTTGAACGACTTGTTCAAAATTTTCCTCATGCAGATTTGCTTAGTGCAGAGGTTCGATTTCCTTAAAATTAGATACTTTGGGTTGTGAAGTCAGAGGTGCCAATTTCCTTACAAATCGAGGGCTTGCAGGCATAGTAAGATAAATACCGATCTTCAGATTGAGGGATTACCTAGGTTTGGGTAAGACAGAATTTTTTGAAATTATAAATCAAGGGAACTCTTATCCAGGGTTGTTGGATACCCTCCTCTTTGGGTTAAAAGAGTTTCTACTTGTTCTTGTAGTGTTACTACTTTGTTTTCCACTGTGTATCTTAGTTGTTAAGGAAAGTATAACTTTCATATACTTCCTTAAACTTGTACTTTGATTTTATAGGATTATATACTCTTTAAGGTAGAATCTTAGTTGGTGTAAACTTTTGTTAAGTTTGATTTCCGGAATCACATTTCTGTAATCAAGAAAGTTATTAGAACTTAGAGGTGTTGTGAATTTTGGTTATGCAAAATTTTCTTAGGGATTTTTATAGTATACAATTCACCCCCCTCTTGTGTTTGAGCTTCTCATGTTTACATATTCAATCCTACATTTGGTATTATAGAGTATATCATAGTCATACATACCATCTTAACAATATACACCCACTTCTTTCCTCCTACCATTAGAGTATGCTAATGGTCTTTATGTACGAGGGTAGGGATATGCTTCTCCCTCATTCCTGCTGTGGGAATATTCCCATAGACTTGTTCTGAGTGAGTGAGGATGTGAGCCCGCTCGTTGGTTGTTACCAAAATATGCTAGTAGATATCATTAGTCAGAGCAGGGATATGAAACCTCTTATGGATATCCATCATCATCCCCACCCAAGGTTCCTTCCTTGTTGCCCGTTCATGGGTGTCAGATTCAAAAGATTGTTGGGTGTTACCCTCAGTAGGTGACTGGTGGGTACCAGTGGGATGATGTAGGTGATGGTGGTTGAAATGGGCCCTCCTCAATGGCACTAGAACTAGACAAGAGACGTATTGGACTCCCCGGTCCACCTTTATTATATATTTAAGGTGTAAATTTTCATGCTATGGGGATAATCTCTTGAAGTAGTTGTCCATGGTAATGAGGGCCATGGGCTTAGCTGAAACTTTCCATGGACGATGCAGACTCATCAGATTTTGAACTCAGAGGCCCTCATGGGTAGCTTCAAGGGTTTGTATTGTACATTTTGAAAGGTAATCCTAAATTATCATGTTTTTCACCTTATGTTAGATCTATTGAGTAGGTGATATCACTTTTCAACCGATGGGGGTCGCAACCACAGTTGACTTGCTTGAATAGTCATTGGATGATGAAATTATTACAGATCAAGATGTTTTCAATATCTGCAATCGTGATAATAAAAAGGAATAAGGTCACCTATTAGTGTAATATCTTAGGCATGATATTCTCAATTAGATATTCATGGTGAACAAAATTGTCCTGATACCCTCGATCTGTCCATTCTGCCTGCACAGACTTGTCAAAATGAGGATGATCTTATTTCATAGAAACCCTAGTTATAAAGGATCAAATGTAATATTTATGCCAAACTTACTATCATTGTTTTCATAGGTTATAAAAAACAAAGTGGACTGACACATGATTAACCAATCATATTTTATTGGAGAGATTCACATCAGATTTACTAGATTGGTTTGTGTAGGGTAAGAAAAAGAAAGTGGCTTGAAAATAATAACCTATCATTTTTTATTTGGTAGATTCACATCAGGTTCAATATTATTGTTTTTATAGACACTTCCCCAACCATTCCCTTATACATAACTGGCTACAGACATGCTTTCCAAAGGTAGGCAACCAATTAGTGTTTTAGACCCAATGATGTTTGAGGACTAGTGTTGGTCGATAGGATGGGATGTCGAGCTAATCACACCCTGTTTGATAGGAATTATTTCCTACTCTAGGACTCTCTAATATATTTAAGATATGTTCATGAATACCTTCCTAATACAAATACAAGACCGGTTACCCTAATAAAATTATTTATAGGTTAAGTTGCTTTTGTATGCATAAAATGATCATAGGTTAATCATTTTTATATTCAAAATATGGTATCATGTTAGTGAATCCATATATATATATCTGAGGTTCTTCATACATATTCTATAAATAAATAACTTCTTATATGTTGAAGCTGTATGACCAGAAAATTTGGAATTTGCTACCACACAAGGAGGTGGTTTAATATTCTGAGGAGAGGCTTGGGCCATTATGAGGCATCCTACATATCCTAGTTATTGTAGGAATAAAAACCCAAATAGTTTATTAATCCTATGAAATTTAACATCATAAGGAGAGAAAATATGTATGGGTTATTAGATACTAGATATTTGAGATCGAGTCTCCTAGAGACATCCTACATATCCTTGTTATGGAAAGAATCGTAGTTATTGTAGTTCAATCATTCCATTAGGACTGACCATGAGGTAGATACCCTTGTATGAAGGATATTTATTATGACACTCATTAGGTATTACTTGATATGATTTCCCTAGATAGTGGAGATTCATGATGTGAATAAGATGATCATCATAACTCCCTATGACCACATGAGCTATGATCAATGCGAGAAACAAGGGATAATAAGTAATCAGTATCACTTCATATGAGTGTGGGGCTTGTATAGTTAGACTTCCCTTGGTATGGTTAATATGGAGATTTGGATTTAGGGTGGTGTCCTATGTATCCTGATTATAGATGGAATCACATTCATCGCAATTCAGTTGATTTCTCAGTCCAATGAGGGATGAGGTAAGGTGATCAACCCATGGGAATGATTGGGTCCCAATGGTTGAAATTTCAGAGACATAATGGGACTTACACTGATGTGGATGTATTTTGAGTTCAGGATTTGGCCTTAGGAATGTATCATATCTGATTATGGCATGAATTAGATTCCTTGTAGTTCAATGGATAAGTTCTTACACACTGATGATTCCCTATGTATGTGAGACATGTCATATTATGTTGCGGGTCGGGGCTTACACACTGAAGTTGCCCATATAGTAATATAGGATTTTATTGGGAATGATAGGATTATTGAAATTCCCTAATCCCACATGATATATTCTCTGTGCAAGAAACAAGGGATGAAAAATAACCAGTCTTATTTCTTATGAATGCAAGGATCATGTACTGGGAGAATCCTTTAGATTTATAATATTTGGCTCGAGGCTCAGGGAGTAATCCTACATATCCTGGTTATATAAGGAATCAGAGTCATCATTGTTCCCTTGATTGGGGCTTACACACTGAGGCTACCCTGTGTAATTGGGGATTATACACTAAGGATGAACAAGGTTGTCAAGTACTTAGGATTCCCTATTGACCCAGTCTTCTTGTTTGTCTGACCTACGTTGATTGTCCCCTCGATATGCCTTGATTGCCTATTTGACATGTCAGAGGATATCTTCCTGACATATACAAGGACAAATTCATGATCCAATTGGATTGTCCAAGGGATGTCATATATCTTGGATGACATGCCTGAGGTTTGTCACATGATTAAGAATGACATGTCTGGAGGACATCTCCAGACCATACGGTTGACCTTGGAATTCGTGGAATGATCCGAGATAGCATTTCCAGAGGGTGATGATTGATCTAGATAACATGCCCTGGTGTCACTGTGAAATCTAGATGAATCTCTTGGAGGGAATCACGAGAGTTAATGTGACATGTCTCAGATGGTGTCGTGCATCCTGGATGACATGTATGGAGGACTTCATGAGTCCTAGTTGGTGTGCCTGAAGGGCATTGCAAGAGCCAGTTGACATACCCAGGTGCTACCACAAGACTCAGATGACATACACAGGTGCCACTGTATGAGTTGGTCGATATTTTTAAAGGACACCATATAACTTTGAGGAAGATCCCACAAGGTCTAGAGAGACTGGGATAACATGCGCAATGAGTTCCATGCAACTTGCTCAGCCAAGTCCTGAGGACTTCGCATGATCCGAACAACATACCAAAGGAGCATCACAAGATATGGACGTCATGTCCAGGTGCTATCGTGTATCTCATATGGTTCATGTGAAGCTCATGACGATCAACATATATTTATTTCACATAATCCTCCCTTTTAAATCTTTGTTCCATCATTTATATTAACAATTCCTTAGTTTTATTTAAGTCTCATGTGAAGCAGCTGGTGTGCGGGATATTCTTCATGTGTCCTTCCAGAATCCCTTCACATGATCTATGATGATCATGAGAAGTGATTATGCATTCTTCATGATTAATCTAGTTGTTCCCTACATCTTACCTGGTGAAATGTTTGCCGGTCATGAGATCAACCACTCTGAGAAATTCACTCTAGTGGTTTGGTGCGTCAGTGCATCTGGATGAAAAAATCCAACCTCTTCACTGAGGCTAGGGTGGGGTATTTGTAGGCTTCATCACTTTAGTTGTTCACCACTTCACATGGTGCAAATCGTGTGAGTCTAGGCTGGAGTCAGCAAAGGGCTTTGTTATCACACGTCTTTGTCATAGATCACATAGGGATGTCACATATCTTCCAACCACCACAAATATATCCCATCAATGCCCATTTTATCAGATTTATTTTCGATTTATGGGGTATTGGTTGATCATACGGTCAAGCCAATGGACTTTCATATTATCACATCGACATGCCCAAGGGCCTTCACATGGTCAAGAAGGCTATCAGGAGGCCTTCACATGAATTTAATCAACTTTTTTAGAATGAATTGTGAAACAAGGATGACTTGTTAGTGGTCCTTTGTGAAATTAGTTCAACCTATCAAGGGTTCTTGTTGGACTGTGCCATGAATATCCCTAGTGTGTCACAAGAGTTTGATGACCGTGAGATATCTTTACTCCTTCCTCTATATTTCCTTTGTTTATTTTACAAACATCAGGGAGTTTGTGAGTTTGGTTGAATTTCATTGTAGAATAACATTCTACTTCTTGGTGATGCTTCACATGACTAATATGTTCCTTTGGAGATGCGTGAACATTTCATGGAAAATTCCATTCATTTGTCCTTATAGAGACAAAGGGAAAGCATTAGGTCTCATGAATATATCTAAGGCTCTTCGCATGATGGGGATGACATGCCAATGGAATTTCATGTGATGAGGCAAACATATCACTATGGTCTCGCGATGTCATGTAAATCGATATGGAGCATGCCACATGTCTTTTATGACAGTGAGAGGCTCCCACCTCCCACTTATCTCATTTCCTTTTTTTTATTTTACAAAGTATGAGGATCCTGTGAGTTGGCTTAAAATTTTTCAAGGACAACTATTCTTCCCACCGATTATGCATCGCATGAATTCTATGACTTCAAGAGTCTGCCGCAATTGGAATATTTTCCTCCTATTTTTGAAGTATTTTTTGATGGTTGTTCAGGTGTTCTTCGGTTGACAAGACGCGTGTTATGGGGTGATCGTACACTAGCCACCGCATGACTACTGGTTTTTAAGGGAGCCTTCACGAGATAAGGACTCACCAAAGGGGGCCTCATGATATCTTCTCTAAGATATGCACTGTGATGGGTTCCCTCTATGTGAATCAATGTTGGTCATGCATACGCATGTCCCTTGGAGGTTCATGTGATCTGTGTATCTCGACCACACTCTTACTCCTTTTATTTTGTGGGGGAAATAATACCTATATCTAAGTATTTATTCCTTTATTGATTTTTCGATTCTCATTTGGAGGGTGTCAACAAAGATGTATACTGATACCCGTATAGGAGAAGGGGATCCTCTTTCTGCCATTATTTTTGCGATTGTGGAAGATTACATAAGAAGACTGATCACTTGCGTTGTAGGGAAAAACAATATTAAACCTATTCAGGCTTCCAAGAACATAAATATTCCCACACATCTTTTATATGCTGATTACATCATCCTGTTCAAACAAGGGGATAGAAGGAACATCCAAAGTCTTAAAAATGTCATGTATCATTATGAGGAAATTTCTAGTCAAACTATAAGCTGGGACAAATCCTTTAAGTTCTTTGGGAAATTTTTTCTTCTATCATAAAATGTAATATCATCAATTATTTATGTATCAAGGAAGTCTCCTTCCCTTTCACCTATCTTGGCATTCCTATCTTTTGGGGAAGACTTAAATCCAGCTATTTCTCCACCATTGTTGACCAAATTATAAATCATATTTCCTCTTCGAAGGGTAAATCCCTCTCTATGGCTGGAAGAATTTGTCTTGTCAAATCTACTATTATCTCCAAAATGGTCTACTCGATGATGTTTTACAAATGGCCTTATGGTCTGCTTAAAAAAACAAATGTTTATATTAAAAATTTTGTTTGGACCAGAAGCATGCTTTAAAGGAAGCTTGTGACCATCCCTTGGGCCACTTGTTGTAAACCTTTAGAAAAGGGTGGTATTGGCATAAAAATCTGAATCTCTTTAATGATTCTCTTCAATTGAGGCTCAATTGGAGCTTTCTTAATAAAATTTTTGACTGTATTGATTTCCTCAAAAAAGATTCATTACTAAGCTAAAGAATGGAAATTTTAACTATATCACATCTTCTATCTGGCTGTCCATTAGAAAATCCTACGCCAATATTATGAAGAACTCTAGATGGACGGTCATCTCTGATTCATACATGAAATTTTGGTTTTACAACTGGATGGGTGCTCCTTTAATTTTCTTGTTGCCTCCCAATTCCTTTTTTGACAACAAAAATTCCACTATAAGGGATATTCTAAATTCTAATAAACTATCCCTTTTTGAAAACATCAGAAGTGTAATTGATAAATATCCCAATTCAAACTTTTAAGATTCCTCATCTGGGAACCCACTTGTAATGGTATCATTGATTCCAAGAGTTTTTATAATCACAATTTCATAGATTCTAATTCAAGCTTTTGTTGGTTGAAATCCTTTAGAAAACCTTGGATTAAGCCCTCGAGACTTACTCTTGTTTGGCGTATTGCACATAATAGAGTCCCCACTGAAATTTGTCTGCAATTTTTTGGGATCCAAATTTTCTCTAAATGTCACCTATGAAACCAACATAGATAAGATACTAACCATATATTTCTGTCTTGTTCAAAAAATTTAGCTCTTTGGAACTATATTTTTGATATATTTGGTTGCAGATGGTTACTCCTTAATTCCATAAACTCCCATCTGCAACATTGTTTTGTTTTTGAATCTTCTCAACAAATTAAAAATATCTTCCTGACCACTATTTCTGAGATCCTACAAGTGATCTGGTATGATATAAATAATATTCTTCATAATAATTTCTCATTAAATCTTAATGCAGGTAGGGTGCGGATTCTCATTTCCATTCATCATGCTACCTCGATTTAGAAAACTTACTGTGACAACACCATTAGAGACTTTGAGATCCTACATCGAATTCAGATTGTTGTTCTTTATAGATAGCTTAGACATAGTTTTGAGGTATTATGGAATGTCACACTATGAGGATGGATCAAATTGAATGTCAATGGTGCCTCCAAAGGCAATTCGGGACCTACAAGATGTGGTGCTATTTTCAGAGATCATCTTAGCCATTTTCCCGGATGATTCTTTAGTGGATGTGGTACAACCTCATCTCTGGAAGAAAAAATGATGGGGGTCATACATGCTGTTGAATTTTCCAAGAAAAAAGGTTGGAACAATATTTGGATTTAATGTTATTCAACCACTATTGTCCAGGCTATCTAGAAGGATGTGGTGCATCTTGCATGGCCGCTTACTTCCCGTTGGATGAATTGTCTCGTTTTGCTTTTGAAAACCAACTACATTATCATGCATGATTTTTGTGAAGCAAATATGGTAGAGGGGGGTCTTTCTAATAAGGGAGTCAACTAGGGCATTACTTTCCAGGATGATTTTCCTGGTGATTTTCTGCCATTTTATGAGAAAGATTGTAATAAGATTCCGTCATTCAAACTCATGTAATCCAATTTTTTTCTCTATTCAATAAATTGTTCCTTGGTCTTTGATTGAGGCACCACCTTCTTAAAAAAATCATGGGAGTGAAGATGAGAGTGACCAAGATTCCACTGGTGATTTGGTTTTTGATGAGGGGGCCTGGATACAAGTGACTTTCCAATCTATTGAGAAAGGTTGGGTGATTGGTATTGGTTCCTGAATAACACCAATGAGTTATTATGATACTTATGCAATGTCATCGATGAGCTTGAAGGGAGCTCGTGGAGAGTCTTCATTGATGTCATTGTTTGCTGCACAATATAAGGATAGGTTGAGCACTCAGGATGAGATGATACAGAGGATTCAGAAAGAGAGGGAGGAAGAGCATGAGCATCAATGTTGGAGAGCTGAGAAGATGTTGAAGTATATGTGATGGCTTGTGTGTGGTGTTGGTATGGAGTTTCCTCCCCTGAATCCTTCGAGTGATCTCCTCCACATGACACCAGTAGATGATTTGTGAAGTTTTGTGATTGTTTTGTAATTTGGGGTGAAAAACATATTATGTTTGGAATGTTGTATTAATTTTATGTTTGTTTTAATTATTTTTAATTATTTTTATTCTTTTAAAATATTTTAAAATATTTTTAAATTTTTAAATGTTTTTAATTATTTGTGGACTCTTTAATTTTTTTATTTATTTGTATTTTTTTATCTTTTTTATTTTGTATTTATTTGGTAATTTTTTTAATTTTTTTTAATTTTTTAACATTTTTAATTTATTTTTAATTTTATTATCGTTTTATTATTATTATTTTAAATATTTTTAATTATATTTATTTTTTTAATTATATTTAATTGTATTTAATTATTTTAATTTTCTACATTTTATTTTTAAAAAAAGTAATACTATTTGCAATAGATTAATTTCCAGTCATAAATACAATTAATTGTGACGGTATGTCACAATTGCATTTTTTAAAATGCAAACTCATACTATTTGTGAAAAACACATAGCCTGTCGAAATTATTTTTTATTTGTGATGGCCTATTGAAAATTCCTTCATTTGTGACACCATGTATTGGAATGACACATTAACGATGGACTGTAGTTGCAAATGGCCTTTTACAATAGCAATTCATCTCTAATGCACTGTCGTAAATACCACAATATCTTGTAGTGAAGCCCATGAGGGAAACATCAAGAGTCCCTCAAAATCACCTCAACAACACAATGAATCCCAATCATTACCTCCACCCCATGACGTTAACCCAGCCCCAAGGCTTTAACAACTATAGTCCTTAAACACACGAGCTAAACCTCAACTGCTCTAACCATGAGAAACCAGTATCAATAGCTAGGGGAAAACCAATATTTCCTCAAAGATACTATCTGATCCTACCTTATAGGATCTGTCCAAAAGTATCTCGAATAAAACCAATGTTAAATCCACAATCCATGCCCACTAATAAGCTCACAACCCTCACCCAGGCCTCGCAACTCACAACCAAACCCCCAAGAGGATTCTAAAACCAAAACTCAAAGAAATCCTACTACTAAACTCCCTCACTCCATAACACCATCTAGATGGACTCAAAACACCAAAAGTATTCCACCATCATTTTCTATATGAAAAAATACTTAGAATGGACTCATCTTATGTCTAGTTCTAACTATGGGGTAAAAAACATGAAAAAAGATCCAAGGATGGAAAAATTACACTACGTGTACATTGGGTACATGGTGTATACCCCCAAAGATCCTCCTTGGATATATGCCACTGGACATTCGGAAAGTACTTCACCAAAGTAAAAAGAGTGTGCGCCATGTACATGACGTGTACCCCTACATGGGGTGTCTAACTATGTACATGGAAATTACCCCCACACAAGGTTTTCCTAAGAACAGTACATCACCACTGGCCATGTGCCTCACACGGGCTCTAGCATGTTCCCTTACATGACCATATTCCCTCGACATGGGGTTTCTGGAAGTTCCCTCAACCATACTCTGAGTTTCCACTACATGGTGTGTACTCCCAAGTACATGATATGTAGTAAAATAACTTCATCTTCCCCAAATAGGAAGAACACATGGGATGTGTTTTTCGAACCACACACCGCATACACATGTCTTCCTAAACTGAAAACACCCAAAATAGATCTAAACCTTTGTTTCTCCCTGATTAAGCCTAGATCAACCCTCAAGAGGTCCCAAAAAACCCATAAAAGGATTTAAAACTAAAAAAAACTAATCTATGAGGATTTACGATGAAATACATAAATAAATCAAGATAACCTTTGGGCAGAATCTGGAGAAGCTTAATGTTAAATCCACCACCCACTACCATCACACTCCGATTCGGGCCTCAGTTGAATCCTAAACAATGCCTCCCCCCTCTAATTCTCCCTCTTATATTTCTCTACCTCTCTTGGTCACATGTCGCTAAATCCCCAAGGGGTGTGAATGATAAGGGAAATGGGATAAAGGGGAAAATAAAAGGGAAGAAAAAAGAAAAGGAAAATAAAAGAAAAGGGGCCTAGGCCCGATCTTGACACTCGACACAAGGTTATGTCTCTCCTACCCCCCCCCCCCCCACCATTTTAGACTCAAATACAATGCTTGAATCTCAATACAATGCTCCATTTAAATGATACCATTGAATGAACACATGTGAATAAATTAATATTTAATTAATTTAATATTAAATATTCCAAAAAAAATTGAACGTGTCATATTTACACCAAACTCCTATACTAGAATAAATACCCTATTCCCATATCAAAAGAGTGGTTGGAAAAATTATCCGAGATCATATTATAGGAGAAATTAACATTTCCCCTAAAACAAATTCTGAAAAAAATGTAAAATTTTCCCTGATTTTTACTACCCATGAGATGCTTTGTTATATGCATGTGGGTGTCAAGGATAACACCAGAGATTATGAAACAGGTTAAAGATGTGCTTACCCATTTATAAGATGCCTAGAGATGGTATGATTGTTATTAATGTATTTAATTTCCATTTTCTGAGTTGTATGTTTTATCTGCTTCCCTTTCCCCACTACATGAGGTAGCTGATGATGCTTGGTTGTATGTTTCATCTTGGTGGTAGCTTAAGATGGTTTTCCTAGGGTACCTGGATATGAAATGATGCTAATAATGAATAAATAAATGTTTAACCTATGAGGTTGGTTGATGATAGAATGAAAATTCTTAAAAGTTGTTGATCTTGATAAACCATGTCCTTGGTTTAGACTTATTCCTAGAGGACATAGACTTCACTTTAATGATGCAATGCAATGTAATGCAATGTAATCTAGAATAATGTTAAATTTTTAATTAATGACTAGTGAATTAATTAATAAAAATTGAATTTCTTAATGAAATAATTAATTAACTTAGCTCTTTTATATTCTTGTGTGCTTATAGGATATATAGACTTAGTAGTGGAAGTAGAGAGTCTGAGAGAAGTTAGCTGATGTTGAGTATAAGACTAGGTTATGTCCATTGTGTGGTTGTAAGATATATTATATCATGTATATTCTATGATTTCATACACTTCCCCACCCATGTATTTTAGGGAAACTGACACCCAGTGGATTATAGGAGGGTGTTTTCTCCAACATCCGAGTAGGGGAATGGATGACTGACTACCCATCTGGTCCCACTCTCTTCTTTTTGTATTTACTTGTGCTGGTATGCATGACAGTTATGTTTCCTATATATTTGTATAGAGAGATATGATAGCTCATTGTTATTTCACACACATGTATTACCAGATATTTTATCTAATGGATTATTATAGGTATAACATGTATATACTATGATCACTTGAGGTACTTACTCGGTGTATGGGATTTTATTGGTGAGGTATAATACTCAATGTTTGATATACGTCATATGAGCTATGTTGTCTCCCAGAAACTATATGGTTACTATATAGATTGTGATATGAGATGGTGTGGTTATGTGATGCATGAGGTTCATATTGTGATGCCTTTCCTAGTTGTCTTCGGGCTCACTTACTTTTTGAGAGAGATGCTCAGGACGTGTGATGTTGGGGAAAAGTGGAAAACAAGTGGGGAAGTGAGAGATGGGTATTCTTGATGTATCATTATATTATATTATATTCTCTCTTGTATGTGATACATGGAGAGAGTTAGAAATGGTGAGGCTGGGAACTTAGTATACCTATTTAGGTGATGAGTTAGTTTCAATATTGTTCACTATTCTTTAGCATGCTTTCATTATCTTTTGCATGAGGGCTTCGAGGAGGATCCTACTGAGTATGCTATTATTCTCACTCTATGAATATATAAACTATTTTCAATCCAGTCAGAGAAGGTTGGTGAGCAGGCTTGATATTACTAGATCCGGGTTTAATATGAGCAGTTTAGGCTTCACGGGCACTGCCGTCTTTACCTTTTTGGTACTTGGAGTTTCCTTTCAGTTGTTTAGTACTGAATAGCATTGCATTTTTTCAATTGAATTTTCTTTATATATACATACATACATATATATATATGTCTGATTGGGTGTTGGTTGTTGTATCCTTCTTATCTCTGTCTTATGCATGTTTCTCTTAGAGGGTAATGCCTAAAATTTTCATGTTTACTATACCCTCAGTGCCATTCGCCAACTCAGTGTCTACTAGATGTAGGACTTAGGAAATCACCATCTATATCCCCTCATTTCAGTATCTTTGTGGGAAGGGGGTGTGATAGAGTGTTATCAAAGGCTCAGGTTTGAGGGATAATATGGTGGTTAGAGTTAGAAAAACTGAGGCGACATATGTTAGTAGGGAAACAATGTTAGCTAAGTTTAGTCAGTGATGTAAACACGAGGGACCAACTCAGACATGGGTATTTAGGGACCCCTCTAATCTAATGAACATACCTTTAAGTTTAATGAGGCCACTAAATGAAGTGATATTGCTTATAGGGTAGAGACCTGGGAAAGGATCCTGCATCATTCTTCTATGCACCTATGTTTTAAATGGGCATACCTTGGGATATGTTAAAACATTTACAAGAGAATTAATTAATTAATTAATTAATGTTAAATATTACATATTCTACATTTAGGATTTTTAAAAAGTTTTTTCGTCTTACATGCATGGCTCCAGGTCAGCATTCTTATCAGGTTTACGCCAAATATGTTCAACAAGATGTTTTATTATACCATTGCATAGTATAGGTTGACGATGATGAAACTTAGAGGAGGAAACTTTGAGAGTTTCAGCACTAGAGTCTACATAAGTATGATGGATCTATTTTATATGTAGTCACAGAGGATTGGTTGGAGGAGGCTGAGATAACTTTCAGTTCCATCCATGCTCAACATGAGCACTGAGTTTTGTTAATTGTGATGATACTGTGTAGAGTAGTGAGATAGTGGTGGTTTTTTCTCCTTAGGGATCGTGAGGAGTTAGCAGCCTCATGAGAGAAGTTACAAGACTAGTTTATAGTATAGTTTCTTTCTTTGACTATGAAGGAAGCCGGTCGTAAGGAGATACTTACCCTTTGGCAGGGGATCTCCAGTGTGCAAGAGTTTTGGATCCATTTTAGAACCCTTAGGTGATATTATTTAGACCTATTTTCAGATGAGGTGGTTAGGGTGAGACATTTAAAGAAGGATTCACATCCATATATCAAGATCTAGGTCACATATTTTATGATGAATATGTATCTCAAGGTGATGGAAAAGGCATAAGTTATTGAGAGGACATTGGCAAAACTAGATCATCATGAGAGGAGAGTCTTCAAGATTCCTCATGAAGCAAATCTATGGTCTAAGATTCCCAGTTGTTAGGATAGAGGAGTTTTTGGTCATCTGAGGGTAGATCGTAGCCCTCATCATCTCGTATCTTCAGGGGTAGTGAATCTCATACCTATTACAAAGGATCAGATGCATGTTTTTCTTATGGATCCTGAGGTCATCTGTGAAAAGAGTTCTTAGAATTTCTGGGCAGTCAACATGTTCCATTTTTTCTTATTTAGGTTACTCCATTGAGACAGTTTCATTTGAGTCATAAGTAATAGGGTGGTCCAGATTAGGCTTAGTAGAGAGGATATGTGGAAGGTATATGACAAACCTGATATGCTCTTCATACCCAAAGAGTAGAGCATGGCCATGGAGGGGTTGTCAGTAGGTTTATAGAGGATGTTGAGAAGGCCATGATCAACTTCATGCTTTAGAATTTCTAATGCTAGGTGGTCCATACACCATTCATGGAACCATTTTCTTATTTTCTAATTGAGTTCATACTTTATTTGATTTAAGAGATACACAATCCTTTATATCACTTACCCTCATCCATGCTTTGATACTTGAGGTAGAGAGGCTTCCAGTGCCCTTGGAATTGAATATGCCAGTTTGAGGTCGAACTGACTTATGTGAAGTATGTAAAGACTATGATCTAGTGTTAGGGAAACACCACTCTTGGGGAGATTTCCTATATTTATAGATACGTCCATATGAAATCATCCCCAACATGGATTGGTCGTATTCAATTTTGGCTATTGTGTAATTATTCAAGAGGAAAGTTTTTTTTATGATGATGTTGGAGAGAGAGCAGTGTGTTTTAGTGAGTGAGACCCTTATATGGGTCAAAGGTGTGTTCCATAATTCTCTTTTTTGGTTGTTGAGTTGATGATGAGATCATCAGAGGTACAAAAATTGGTGTTTCCCAAGGTTTTGGAAGATTACCTTGATGTATTTACATAGGAGGTTGTAGCATTATCCACTAAATGAGAGATTGAGTTTGGGATTTAGATACAACCAGGAGTGTATCCTATCTTGATGTCTATGTATAAGATGATGTCATCTGATTTGTGGGAGTTGTGAATATAGCTCGATGATATATTGTAGTGTGGTTTTGTTCAGACGAGTGTTTCATCTTGGGGGGCACCAGTTTTGTTCGTAAAGAAGGATAATGGCTGTTTATGGATTTGTATTGATTATCATCACGTGAACCAAGTGAAAATGAAGAACCACTATACTCTTCCACGGATTGATGATTTATTCAATCAAATGAATGGATAAAGTTAGTTCGCAGGAATTGATTTTTGGTATGGATATCATCATATGCAGGTTAAGGATGAGGAAATTTAGAATAATTCTTTCCATTATCTTCATGGAAAATTTATGTTCTTTGTGATGTCGTTCGGTGTGATGAATTCTCTAGATGTGTTCATGGGGTTGATCAAAAGAGTTTTTAGAGAGTTTTTGGATAAGTTTTTGGTTGGTTTTCATCAATGAAATCTGTATGTACTTCACATCATAGGAGGAGTATACAGAGAATCTGAGTATCATTTTGTGATTTATTCATCACGAGAATCTATTTGGGAAGTTTTCAAAGTGTGAGTTATGTGCACGTGAAGTTAGTTTCTTGGAGTATGTCACTACAAAAAAGAAACAATAATTGGAGATGTTTTTTTTCATTAGAGGCATTTTAAAATGTCATTAATTCATTTACTAGCATTTCTAAAAAACATCTCTAAATGATGTGTCTCTAAACTGGTGATGTTTATAAATGATTCTATTTAGTGACACCTCATTTACTGATGATTTTGAGAAACATCGGTAAATAAACCTATATAAATTAGCCGCATTTGTAAATGCCACTAAATTCGTGATTTTTATAAATGTTGTAATTTACCGACACCTCATTTTACAACATTTCCTAGAAACATCAGTAAATGATTCCTCAATTAAGGAAGTTCTTATAAAACATCAGTATTGTTTTTAAATTTATATATTGTTTTAGTAAAATTTTATGAAAATTATATATATATTTTTTTGAAATTGAAATTTTATGAAAAATATAATATACCCTCTCTTACCCACCCTGCCTAACCCCCACCCCTCCATTTCCCCATTTCCCGAAGTACCCACCCTGCCCTCCCTACCTCACCCCTCCATTTCCTCAAGTACCCCACCCTCACCCTCCCTACAGTACCCCACAACTGCCCCCTCTATTTCCCCCAAAGTGTTCTGGCTACGTCCTGTTCTTCCCCTCACCCCCGTCGTTCTGTTCTGTTAGCATCCAATTCTGACCTGCGTCCTATTTTGAACCTCTTCCCCTCACCCTAACACATTGTTAGCATCCCGTCCTACCCCACGTCCTATTCTGCACCTCTTCCACTCACCCCAACACACCGTTAGCATTTCGTTCCTCACTTCTACCACACCCCAACACAATATTTATTGAAAAAAGGATGCCAACAAGAATTAAACTCCTTACCAACTGCTTCACATGGAAATGACATTCCAACTCACCCACATGGACTTTGAATAAAATATTTCATTATATATATATATAAATAGATTTCAGTATTTAAAAAATCAAAAAATATATATTTATAAACTTATATTAATATATACATGTTTATATTATATTATATTATAAGTTTACATTACATTATATTATATATATATATATATATTATATATGTGTGTGTGTGTTTATATATATGTTTATATTTTATGTTTATATGTTTATATTATATATTTATATATGTTTATATATATATGTATATATTTTATATATATTATATGTTTATATTAATATATATATGTGTGTGTGTGTGTGTTTATATATATATATATGTGTGTGTGTGTGTGTGTGTATAAATATATATGTGTTTGTGTGTGTATATATATATATAATTATCTATGTTTAAAATGTACAAATGTCACTAAAATAGTCACGTTTTCTTAATCACATGATGTAACGCCCTGACCCCAGTTACCCAGAGTCGATGCATTATTACATAACATTGACATGATCACAAAAGATCAAGTCTCAAAAGACCGATTAGTTTAGTAGCCTTGGAAATACTAGATACATTCATAAGTTTCACATTACATTATAAAATGAAAAACTAAAACAACATAGTCTCCATATTCCACACTCATATCCCTTATACTATCCCTGTAGTTTAGTCATAATATACTTCTTCACATCCTAGGGAAATTTAAAACATATAAAGGGGTGAGCTTAGATGCTCAGTAAGGATAGAAATATAGCAGAAACTTTTATAAATAAGCATAAACATTTAAGGCAATGTAAGACTAGAACAAAATCCTTTTAAACTTGAACTTCATAATAATATGGAAAAGATAAAATAAAATAATTCCATTTACTTATTCACATGGATATTCTACTGTGGAATAATCACATGAAATATCAATAGACACTTTCATAATGATGGAATGCATAATGCCAGACTTCATAACCACATAGTCAAGGCCCTGTGCCAAGACTACAAATAAGATTCTGTGAAGACCTTGTTCCAAGACACTAGTTTGTCTCATGAGACCTACCGATGCATCGAGGAGCTATAGCGGACTCCACCCATCACTTACTAAGTCCAATAAATTCCTCATATGAAAAGGTTTAAACATAACATAAACATTCGTATTAAATCTAGCATACGAAATGTCAATACTTTATCCATAAACCATGAATGGTGTAAAAATAACACATCCATAGTAAAACATATCACAAAAATTTCAATATAATGTGGAAGTTTTGTATCATAATAAATCAAATTCAAATAATCTTAAAATCCATCAAAGGATGTTGACATAGATGAAATCAAAAACTATTTTTTAGAGAAATATCTCTTTTTATTTTGAAATAATTTAAAAGTCATATAATTATAAAAGAAAATATTTATTTTGAAAATATTATTATAAGCTTGTAATGTAAGCTTCAGCGATGTTATAACGGTGGAAAATAGCCGCACCCGCCGTATAAGTTGAAAAAAACATTCTTACCTTAATTTTGTCAAAAAGGTCAAAAAGTACCTTGTTTGGAAAACGACGGAAAGATTCATTTCAAAAACATATAAGGTCGAATAAGGGTATAAATTACTTTAACACATTGTATATTAAATAGTAAAAATGTTTTGAAATACATTTATAAGAAACATGGATGTGGATGATAAAGAGGTCGCAATAGATACATACGTAAAAACAAGCTCGGATAATAAAGAGATTTTGAAATTAACCATTACCTTGTACTTTTTTTGGTCGAGGGTAGGTTAAACTCCTGTATAATGGTGAAATAATTGTTATTAAATTATACAATAACCATATACATTAATACGACATCATATATGATCTTCTAATATTGATTTGTTAATGATATTTTAGTAGTATCATCATTTTGGGTGTTAATTGATTCATTTTCCTTTATATGCTTTGTTACATAAGTAATGTTTGTTATGGATAGGATGTATCTTATTCATATTCATAATGATATTAATTCTTTAAACATTATTTTTAATCATCAAATTAAAATTATACTTGAATGGATATGATAGGGAATGAATCTCATTGTGTTCGTGGAGACGGTAATTCGTACGTATGCACGAGCGACAATATCATTATTTCGATATTAAAACAATAAGTAAATGGATGGTATATCATATATATAGAATCATTAACATGTTATATATAATATTTAATTCAATTATAAATCATTATTATACCCATCCAAATAATAATGTATTGAATAAAAACTTCACCATGACGTGGAGACGGTAAGCCGTACGTACGCACGTATGGTGAAATATTATTCATAGGATGGATAACATAATGAATATGGTTGTAACATTTTTATAATAACATCATAGTATATAAAAGGTACTAGAGTTATTATTTTATAATGGAAACAAAAAAGAAAAAGGAAGTGGAAGAAGAAAATAACTTGAAAGAGGTGGTGAGATATTTACCTCTTCTTTAGGTTCTTCCTTTTGATTTGATCAAAATGGCTCCTTAGGTTGGCCTTATGACTAAAGGAAGGCCTATAAGATGAATGGAGGACAATTTATAGGATATTTGGGCAGGGATTGGCTGAGCCAAATGGATTTGAAGGTGTGAATTTGAGAGAAGGGGAAGTGCCCTTTTATAAGATGGGTGAGGGGAACCTTAGGAAAAGATTGAAATATTATTTTATAATAAAATCATTTTCGGTTTATAATGTCTCCAAAATGAATTATTTAATGGATAAGGTAGGTATGGGTCAGAAACCACTCAACCAATAGGTTTTATACTGGTTTGGGTCACTATATTAACCTTATCATTTAGATTTAACTCTTAGTTAAATAGTTTGACATTTACCATGTCTCTTTGTATTTTTATATTATATGGTTAATAAAATTACTATAAACTTCCAAGAGAACCTCAAGTGGTTAATTAATGACATATATAATATTATTTAAGCCCTTTGGATGAACCTTATATTTTTAGGAATAGAATATCAATTAATAATATAATATTTGTTTTAAAAACTCTTTTATGTCAATTTTGACACTATTTGGTATTTGTTTTGTTAAATTCATAACAGCATTATTAATTCGAAAAAAATTCATTTAATCAACCCTAACATGTCATATTAACCTTTAAAATTAGTGAAATTTATTAAAAGTCTCAAATTATATTTATTTGGATATTTATAATATCAATTATTTTAATCTTTCATTAATAAGGTAATTACTGCATCATCATTGTGTCATAAATAAATTTAATTATTTAATGTCTAAAAATTATAAATAAAATACCATTATGTAGAAAATATATTTATATTTCTAATAAATATTTATAGTCTAATTTATCTTATGTGTAACCCTATATTAAAAATGGTTTAGTTATTAAACTTTGAATTTAACACTTTTAACACTTCTTTGAATTAAATAATAATAAATGTCCTAATCTAATCCAAGTGGACCTAAAGGATCATATTTTATTCCTAAAGTTGTTTTTTGTCTAATTACACTTATCCAATAGAATTAGGACATGTTTTAGGGTAATAATAATATCATTTTGACCTTTAATTACCCTATTTACTTTTAACCATGGTAAATAAAAGTCAAAAGTTACTATTCACCAAAAATTATTTTTATCTTATTGAACCACATTTTACTAACTGATATCAAATGTGTCTCTCAGATTTTGGAAATTGAATTCACAGAAGAGGTAAAATTATGTTTTATGCAAATTTGTAAATGTTCCTAGGAGGTGGGTAAAATACGGTAAAAAGTTCGATAAAATTTTTATATATCTAAAATTATTATAAACTGAATCCAATGAATTACATTGAACTTATATAAGTATTATATATATATTTTGACCTAAAATAAATTTAAATAAAATAAATAATTATTTAAATAAAAAGTTAGTTTTAAACAATAACTCAGTGTTTTTCACTTATTCATCAAAATTTAAAAGTTTTCAGAAAAATACCGAAAATTCACCCTAAGATAATTTCGATATTCCGAATCCAAAAATGAAGTCAATTTTGAAAGATAAAATTTATAAAATTTCAAAAAGTTGGTATTACTAATCATAATGGCTAGTTTGATTGGTCACAGTGTTAGGATCTCAAAGTTGCGTACAACACAAGCTACTATATTATTTAAAGGGAAACGTATCGTGGAAGCTTGGGGTGTTACACATGACTAACTTTAAAATATTTAATTATATTATGTTATATGTTTATATATAAATACATTTCAGAATTTAAAATTTAATATATATTTGATATATTAATATACATATATAAATATATATGTTTATATGTTTATATTTTATATTTTATGTTTATATATATATATATATATATGTTTATGTTATATTATAATATATTTATGTTTATATATTATATTATATATATATGTTTATGTTTTATATTATATATATATATGTTTATATTTTATGCTTTTATTTATTATATATATATATATATATGTTTTTGTTATATATATATATATATATGTGTTTATATTATATATATATATTTGTGTGTGTGTGTTTATATTATATATATATATGTATGTATTATATATATTTATATATTATATGTTTATATTAATATATATGTTAATATATATATATATATATTATATATTTATATATATATATTTGTGTGTGTATGTGTGTTTATATATATATATATATGTTTATATATAAGTGTCTGTGTTAATACATATTAATATATATATATATATATAAATTTACATTGATACCGAGAAATTAAATATATTAATATATATATATATTGCGACGTTTCCTGAAAATTATCACTAATTTATTGATGAATTCTGAAAAATGTCCCCAAATCAGGGACATTTTCATAAAAATGTCACACATTTAGAGACATTGTTTTGGAAATGTCGCTAATTTAGAGACATTTTCAACAAAATGATGCTAAATTAGAGATATTTTCAGGAAAAGGTTCTAAATTACAGTTTTTTATAGTGTGTGATATCTCAACCGGTATTAGTTGTGGATCCTTCAAAGATAGAGGAAACTATGTATTGGGAATCTCCCAAGACAGTGGTAGAGGTGTAGTGTTTCCATGGTCTTGCAGGATATTACAGGAGGTTTGTAGTCAATTTTTCTCAGACTGTGACTCCTCTAAAATCCTTGAATCTAAATGATACGATGTTTTTGGGGAATAACCAGGGTCATACAATATTTGAATACTTGAAGGAGAAGTTGGTCAGTGATCTAGTTCTTTGTTTACCAACTAAGTGTGTTTAGTTTGATGTTTTTTGTGACGCTTCATGTCTTATATTTGGCTACATTCTAATGTATAAGTGATCAGTTGTTTCTTATGGTTCTTGGAAGTTACATCCACATGAGTGCAACTATTCCACCCACGATCTTGAGTTAGTGGCAGTGGTGTTTGTTTTGAAGTTGTGTAAACATTACATCATTGGCGAACATTTTTTGTTTTTTACTAACCATAAGAGAATGAGGTATGTCTTCTCACAGCATGACTGGAAATTGTGTCAGCATTTGTGGATGGAATTCTTACAGGATTATGACTTCATGATTTTTTTATATTATAGGAAAAGGAAATGTTTTAGTAAACATGCTTAGTAAGAAGCCACATAGTGATTCTATGCAGGAATTTGGGGATTTACATAGAATTATGGAAGAAATATCAATGATTCATCTTAATATGGGAGTTATTGGAGGTATAGTATTCCTTTTTTAGATGATGGGGAAGTCGTCTTTGGTGAAATGGGTGGAGGAGTCCCAGTTGGAGGATTCTAAGGCAGAGGTTTGGAGAGACCATGTAATTTTTAGTGATCCCCCTAATGGTTGGTCTGAGGATGGAAAAAATTAGGTGTTATTTTAGGGAAGGTTTTTCATTCCTTCAGTGATGCATGAGATGGTTCTCTATGAGTTCCATATTTTTCCTTTGGCATTACATCCTAAAATGAAAAAGATGCACCAAGCATTGAGAGGTTAGTTTTTGGAGGCTTTGGTTGAAGTATGCAGTTGTAGAGTTTGTTTCTCATAGTTTAGTCTTCCAGAAGGTGAAGGCCGATCAATGTGTTCTTGGTGGTTTTCTCCATCCATTAGTGCAATGATCCACATTTCGAACCAGACTAAAATACAAATAATTTTGAACTTTATCAACTAATGAATGAGTCCTTTTTAAAACCATGATTCACAAAAGAATTATGAGAGTTGGGTCACTTCAAAGTGATATTTTTGGAATTGGGTGAAGGCCCGTTAGATTTACCACATGGCTCAAAGATTTTAGGGAGCACTGGACCTAGAAAACATGTTTTTTTGGAAAACTGTAGAGGGTGCATAGTTTGTATGAAAACGTGCGGCCCACTGCAGGTAACCGTGCATCTTATTTTTAGGGGACAGAGGAGATCTTATGATCTTTTCAAGGTTATTCTAAAAGTATAGGACAAACAGCGTGAGGGAAGTCTCTTGGTTAGGGGGTGCCTCACAGTTTGTGCATGATTTGACAAACCCTGTAGGTCAAACAGTGCAGCTGGGTCTGTTTAATAAATTAATAAAATTAAAATTAAAATAAGAAAAAATAAAAATAAAACACTCCCTCCCCTTCTCTCTCTCTAGAAACACGTGACACCACAAGGGGTTCTCCCCTTCGATGTGCGACACCCCCTCCATGGTGCCTCATCCAGTGAGGATTTTTGCCAGATTTCCACTGATTCTCTGAATGATCCTTCATGGTAAGACTTCATCTCCCTTATCCTCTCTTTTTTCAACTGATATTTGGTCTCCCTGTATCCCTACCTAGCTCATCCAAAACCTTAGGTTAGGGGGATAATGTTTTTTTGGCCATCTTTTGTTCTAGGGTTGTGTGAATTGTCTCTCCGGACCCTTGGGTGCATGTTCTGGAAACTACCGTCGAAGGCGAGGCAGTTCGGCTTGTTTCGGTTGGTCACCATTATCCGAGGTGAGTATTTATCCTTGATTCTTGATTTTGGACCTTTTAATTTAGGACCTTAAGGTGTTTGAGTCTCTAGATTGTTTTTTAGAAAGTTTAGATTGTCTTTGAAGGTCTGCGCTCACATACATAGGTATGTATAGATATAAATATATAAATATCTTCCATATATGTGTTCCTTCATGGAGCGGAGAATCACATGCATTGGATTAAGGATATATATATATATATATATATATATATATATATATATATATATATGAATGTATGTTCGTGAAAGCGGGCAATAACAACTCATAGTTAGAAAGCGCCAAGATCCGATTGTTTGGTTTGGGTCCACTTTAAGGTAGGGTCCCTCTCCTAGCCTATTTAATTCAATAACACCTTAAATTAATTTTATCTACCTTCTTAATTCCACTTGTGTATATTTACTTTCATTTATTGAATAAGTTCTTAGTTCTAGTAAATGTTTTGGTTGATAAAAAATTCACGATTTTCTAATAAAACCCCTCCAACGGAGGTACGCTGTCTGCAAAAACCCAGAGTGGTAGTTACGATCAATTAACTTTCTTGGTATTATTTCATTTATGTTTAATTTATGAAGTTTTCTTTGTTGGAAATGACATGTTTAGTGATTTGGATTATTTTATAAACTGAATGGATTGCCTCTTTAAATGAAGCGAACCTTGTCTCATGTGTCTTTCAATGAGCCCAAGACACCCCATGGGTGGGTAGCCCACTTAGACCTGGAATTACCCAATTGGGTAATCATGTTGTTTTCCATGAACCCCTTTCCATGAACATGACCCTTAGGTTTATACATGGTATTTCTTTTACTTAGTTAAGTCCTTGTTTTGGTTAAGGTGATTGACTTTGGTTACGACGGTCTAAAGGATTATGGATGGGAGGCATTCGTTCCCCATTCTATCTATGTAAATGACTAAGGATGGGAGGAATTATTACCACATGTCATCTATTGTAAATGATTATGGATGGGAGGCAATCATACCCCATTCCATCCATTTTAAATGATTATGGATGGGAGGCATTCACACCCCATGCCATTTACATAATCTCATATGTACGAGAGGCATTCTTACATCATGCCATTTATATAATATCCAATGGAAGAGAGGCATTATTACCTCATGCCATTTATAAAATCTCTAATGGATGATAGGCATTCTTACCTCATTCCATTTATATAATCTCCTATGGATGAGAGGAATTCTTACCTCGTTCCATTTATATAATCTACAATGGACAAGGGAAATTCTTACCTCGTTCCATTTATATAATCTCTAATGGATGAGAGACATTCTTACCTCATGTCATTTACATAATCTCCCTTGAATAAGAGGCATGCTTACCTCATTCCAAGTATAACCTCTCTCTCTCTCTCTCTATATATATATATATATATATACTCACGAAGGGACAATAGGCATGCTTACCTCTTCCCATTGATAACCCACATATATATATATATATATACATGGTGACTTGATCAGACATATCAGCCATGGGATGAAGCATGTATCACTGTCAGGTGTCCCTTAGTAACTTGGATGGGTGTTACTTAGTTATTCAATTATGTCATTAATACTTTATACATGCACACTATTAAATTTATATTACACTATCTGAATAGGGATAGACATCGGTGGTGCCGACCTACTAAAATTTATATCTCACACCCTACATGGGCCGCCATTGCACTGGGGTACCTGAGTAGACCTTTCTTGTTCACAGGACTAAGGAACTTGGATCTTGATTATTGTTGTATGGTTGTACTCAGAGTTAGAAGCAAAGGATCGAGTTGGAGCTTAGGATGCCCTTGGATATTGCCTTTGGACTTTTTAGTTCTTTTCCTTATTTGAGTCCTATATTGTTTTGTTGTGAAAATCATGATGTTCCATTTACTTCTTTCATATATGTATCAATGCCATGTCATGCTTTCATCCATTTTTTAAACTGGCCTTGGACTCTTTGATTAAATTGAATATATTTTCCTTCTACCACTTTATTATCTATTATCTGTTTATATATTGCTTCTATTATTTCCTATTTTTTATTCTATGATAATACCACTGTTCACTTTGATAAGAGGGTATAGTCTCCCCACTATCACCTACTAAGACACTCGATGTTAGTCAAAAGCCTGTGGAGTACAAGGAGACATGCTTGAATCCATGTGACCCACCGGTCCAGCTACCGGTTCGATGGTAAGTTGTGATGTGTGTTACAAAGTGGTATCAGAGGTTTAGTTTTTTCCTTTTTATTTCTATTTTGGGTTGGTAGATAGGAGACTAGGAATGTGTTGGTTCTTAGTTAATAGCCTTTCTTGAGACTTATCACCCCATGTACGGGAAATGAACAAGTGGACAGGGTTGGGAATTGTTGTTTCTACTTTTTGATATTACAGTTGAATTCGATTTCACCTAGAGTGATTGGTGTACTTTCTATTGATTATTATTTATGGACTTTATGAAAATTTACCCTTGGCCTATTATGGAAAGGAAGTTTCATTCCATGCATCATACTAGGCACATTGGAAATTCACATGCCATCCATATTGCTATGCCATGTAGTTGAATTTATAGGTTTCCTGCTGATTGGGTTTTTTCCCTTGAGTGTTATGCCATGTTAGGTGTTGTAATAAAATTCTTAGATTTATGCTTTATTAGGTAATTTGTAATCATGATTTCATATTTTTATAACATTCCTAGTTGATTAGTATGCCATATTGTTTGTTATTTAGAATTCCTTGGGTGATAATTTTTCATGTAGCTTGTTTAGCCTACCTTGATGATATGCCATTTTTCTATGTTATAGTATGATGCTATGTGTTTATTTCTTATGATGGAATGTTTTTATTTGTTTATATATGGGGTTTGAATGATAAGGAACCAATTTTCGATTTTAAGGTGTATGGGTGCCTTACAACTAGGAAAGGGTAACACATATATTCAAACCATTTCTAGCATAATATGAATACATTTTGAGGTTGTTGATAAAATGTAAAGTCCACTAAAGTTTAAATGAAAAGGTAAATTGGTTTTAATTGAAGGGGGCCAAATAACAAATTGTAAAGTGTATGAGTACTTTATAGGTTGGTAGGTGTCCAACCATATGTTTGAACCATGGATTCTGAATAGGTTAAAATTCTAAATTAATTTTAGTTTTGATTAATGGGAGAATATTTTCAATCCATGAAGTGTATGATAACTTCATTAATTAGGAAATGGAATCCCATATTACGTGTGATGGTGTGATGCTGTGTGAAATGACTTTAAGTGTGAAAGATGTTTGGTTTTTAATCTGAAGTGGTATTTATTATCTTCTAAAATTTGAAACTAGGCCCATGTAGGTTATTTGGGAAATGTTTGTATGAGATGACCTGTTTGGGTGCTTCAAAAATTAATAATTTGAAAACTAATAATGGGATACATTTTGATGATCCTAGGTTGGTTTAAATGAGACACTTGTAGGTTTCCTTAATTGTTAAAAAGGAATTTAGATCCTAAATTTCCTATCATGATGGGATGTCAAAATCTGTTAAATGTTTAAAGAGTAAGTTTGGTGTAACTTTCCTGTGTTTCCCTTATGGCATTAGCTAAATCAATTAATTGGTGTTTTGTTTTAAATGGTACTTTATGTTTTAAATGAAATATTTTTTATGATCAAATATGTAGTGTGAATAGATATAAAGGTCATAGAAATGGAACCATAAGTTATGAACTTGGAAAAACCCTCATGTATGGGTAACTTGAGATTTCCCTTTTAGTTTCCATGGAATGGAGCTGTAGGCATTCTATGTAGGCTATTTTATCTTTATAAATGGCTGTATGATCATCTTTGAGCCTAGTGACTTTTGTTTGGCGAGACCAAATTCTCGGGTCAATGCTTTTTCTTTGTAAGAGGCTATCCCGTGGTAGGTAGCGCCCTCAGAATTAGAATTAATTTCTTATACCCTGAGTTTTATGCTAGTTGGTGTCATTCAGGTGTCATTCTTGGTTTGAATTTGTTTATATATTCTGACTTTATGTGAGTGTGACTTGGAGGAACGTCACACATTCATGTGTGGTGTTTTTGTACTAGCACACTTGTAAGAGGATAGTTTACCTTCTCTATCTATTACTATTAGGAAACTCCTAGGTGGGGAGTTTCATGTCAGTTTTGGTAATTATGTTCCCTTCCAAGTAGAAGGAATCCATCCAAAGGGGACCATTGGGAAATGGTATGTTTATGCATGAATGCCTTTGAGGCCTGTGAGTTTAAATATGTGTCGGTGCTTACTCAGAAACATGGCGTTCTTATGTTTGGTTATGTATTGAACCCCTGATAAACACCATTATCTTGGGATGAGATTTAGTGTCAATGTTTTAATGATCAAAAAATTTCCTTGAGTGGTAAAAGGCATTGTGATTAGTTTGAATAGCAGTTCATCAGTAGGTGAAGACTAGTCCTTTCTTAGTAGTCGACCAGTTGTGGCTCGGACATTATTCCTTCCATTAGTCAGGTATGATTAACTAGAATCCGTCAAAAATTCTCTTAGTGTAATCTTATAAGTGATGATCATGTCCCCTATCTCGTCTTCATCATAGATCCACTAAGAGAGCATCGTTCTTACACTATGCTAACTCTTTAAACCTGTTGGGATTGGTTGGGTGGTTCTCTTTTGGTGTTATATGCTGTATGCATGGTTTACTTTGTGTTTTGACCTCTTAGAAACTTCATTGGGTGTTGGGTCTAGGATTTGGTGAGCGTGTTTGTTGTAAATTCAAGATTCCTTGGGAGAAGGCATCATGGTTCGTCTTAGAAAATGTCAATCGTCTAATCCAGACATCTTCTTAAATAGTCGGCTGATGTGTATTGACTATTTTCCTCTCTAGTTTAATGAATATGGTTTGTGAAGGACCATTTTAAGTCACATATTCAAGTGAATATGATTTCGGTTGGTGTTAGATGGCTCTTTTCATGAAAAGATGATTTGTTTTGGATTTGGGGTCAATGGATAATCGACCGTTTGTTTTGTTTCAAATCACGCTATGAGAATTGTTAAAATGTTTTGAGGGATTTATTGTAAGTATTTTATGATGGAGTTGAGTTATAGTTTATAATTGGATGATTAATGTTAAAGCCTAAGGTGGGAAATACTTTTGGTGGGTTTCTTGATGAGATGATGATGTGACCGTGTCTCTAGGTGGATGGGCTGGGGTAGGTGTCATCTCGATGTTTCTTTTGAAAACGAGCATTGGATAAAGTTTTAAAAGTCTTAAGTGCCATTTTCCTTTGAAATGATCGATGGTGTGTTATACATTTGGAAACATAACATGAACATTTGAATGAATTATCATTACCCTTTTAGGTTGGGTGATGTGCTACGTTGTTGCCGAAGGATTCTCAGGGATGAGAAATTCTAACACTACTGGAATTTGGGTTTTTTCCCAATGGAAGTATGCCAACGGTTCAATTAAATTGTTGGTATACTCAGCCTTTGCCAACGGTTTACTGAAACCGTTGGTAAAGGGCATTCCAGTGACCCATTTCCCAACGGTTCTATAGAACCATTGGGAAAGGGGTGCTAAACTTATCACTTTTCCAACGGTTTATTGAAACCATTGGGAAAGGTTGCCTTTGACAACGGTTTTTAAAAACCGTTGGCAAAGGTTTTTCCCAAATAGCAACCCCGATCTGCTCTCCCTCATTCGAGATAGAGCCCTAATTATCCTCCGCTCCCGTGCTCTCGCGAACCCCCCGTCCGAACATCATCGACCCCCGTCTGAATAGGTACACCCCCCATTCGAACAGGTAAAAATTGATCTCAATCAAGTTGTTGTAGTTGTTTTAATGAATTGATTTTTCCATTAATTAAAACATAAACACTATGGTTCCCTTTTTATAGAAGCTTACATGCCAATGGTGGACAATTTTATAATGCATATAGATTCTATTATTTTTAGATTTCTTCTCTTATGGATATGTGTTGGTTTTCCACATGGAATGCCTTGACTATCTACTTAGCATGATAGAGGGTTTCTTTTGGAAATTTCAAATGGAAATTACATGATCCTATAAACATTTTGATGAATTTTCCTAACCTTGATGGATTATCTGATGTTTCTCTAATGATCAAGGATGGAATGTTTGGAGGACATCACAAGTCCTGACTGGTTGATCCTAGAAGCAATTTCATGATAATGGATGTAATGCCTATAGGGAATCTCTTTATTTTGGTGATCTTCTCCATTTTCATCAAAAGACATGTTTGACACACTGGGAGGGAAACTCTAGAGTTAGTGTGACATGTCTTGAAGGGTGATTTATGTCCATAGTGACATGATTTGAGGACATCACATGACCTAGTTGGTGTGCCTGGAGGGTGTTAAGGGAGCCATCTAATATTCCTGACATTTAATATGAGACTGAGATAATATGTATTTATTCCCCTATATAGAAGGAGATACATATCTATTGGAAAACATGTAGTCTGTATGGTGAGAATTAAAGGCTTCTCATTACAAGGGTGGCATATTCATGGGTGCCATCTGATTTTATTTGACATGTAAAGGGGACATCAAATGATCAAAATAGGTTTCCAATGGAATGTATTGTGAACAGGATGAAATTTCCTAGTGCAATAAAATTTCATAGGTGATGCATGTTATGAACATTAGGGTCAACATATATTTCCTTCACCTTAGTCTCCCATATTTTAGTATTTCATCCATCCTTTTATCCCAAATTCCATAGATTTATACATTATTTTATTATATTATGTCTCAAATTATCTAAAATATGTGTTTGATGTTCTTCACGTGACCTATCATAATTCCTTCTCATAATCTATAGTGATCATGGGAAGATCCCATTAATGATTCATGATCACTCAAATTATTCTGCAGATCATACATAATGGAAGCCTTACAGGATGTGAGATGATTATATCTATGAAATCTACTCAGGTACCTGGTGAGGAAGTTCATATTAATTCAAAAAGGTAAATCGCATATGAGGATACCCTACTAATATGGTTATGGGATGAGGCATGCTCTGATGTGATAACACATTAAGTTCTTGTTGGTTTTACATTTTTTCAATAACACATTAGTATGTTTTTTTCACATGTGTAGTTGATACCATGATTATTTTATTCCTTTATCGTTTACTTAAATGTATTTTCTATTAAAGTTCAATCCTATTGAATTGTTTATGACAAAATGACTTATATGAATTCTTTTTACAGAATGGACAGAAGTTGGATGTATGAAACCGATCGTATCTCAAGCGATTTTCAAAACAATTTGGAGAGCTTTATAGATTTTTCATTTCACAATGCTTCAGATAGTGGTCGCATACACTGCTCATGTTCCAATTGTGTTGGTAGACCTTGGTTGAGTCATGAATAAGTCATCTATCACATAACCAAAAATGGTTTTCAAGCAAACTACTTTGTGTGGTATCACAATGGGGAGAAAATGAAATCTCAAATTGGTGATGATCGAAATGAAAGGACTGGAATGGAGAATTTGTTAGATGATCGGTTTTCGTTTATTCATCATCATGAAAAAGAAAGGATTTCAACTCAAGAAGACATCGATATGAGGACAACTGAGGCATCTAGTGAAAATGATGATATTGATAGGGTGAAAAAATTGAATGATGCTGCCACGAATCCAGTATATCGACAATGCGATAAAATGAAAAAGCTGTAATTTTTAATCTGATTGTTTCATGGAAAAACTATGTATGAGATTTCTAATACAGCAATCGATTACATTCTTACCCTCTTGAAGGATTTACTTCCAGATGATGCAGATATTCCCTCAAACCACTATATGGCATGAAAGTTAGTTGAAGAACTTGGATTTTCCAGAAACAAAATTCATGCTTGCCCGAAAGATTGCAGTTTATTCTGGGAAGAAACTGCTGAACGAAATGAATGTATAAAATGTGGCACATCCCACTGGAAGTCAAAATCTGATGGAGCACCATCCCGCATTCCACAGAAAGTAATGTGGCACTTTCCATTGATCCCCAGACTCCAGAATCTTTTTATGTCTGATGACATATCAATAAAAATGAGATGGCATGATACCGAGAGAAAGAAGACTAATGATGAGTTGGTTCATCCTGCAGATGGATTTGCATGGCAGAAATTTGATGCTCGACATCCTGATTTTGCAGCTGACATGCGTAATGTGAGGCTGGTTATTTCATGCGACGGTTTTAATCCGTTTGGGCAGATGCTTACTTCGCACAGCACATGGCCAGTTTTTATACACATTTATAATATTCCCCCATGGTTGTGTATGAAAAAATATTTCACTTTCATGAGTATACTCATATCTGGTCCTTTTGATCTCGGCATTGATATTGATGTATACATGCAACCTTTAATAAAAGTGTTGAAACTTCTTTGGGATGTGGGTGTGCGCACATATGATGCATGTTTGAAAGACATATTTCAGATGCATGTTGCGCTTATGTGGACGATCAATGATTTTCCAGCTTATGCAATGATGTCTGGATGGAGCACGAAGGGAAAACTGTCATGTCCAGTTTGTATGAAGAATACATGATCCAGAAGACTGAAACATCATTGTAGTTTCAGTTTTATGGGACATCGACAATTTTTTCCAAAGGATCATCCATATAGAATGAATCGTCAAAGATTTGATAATACTATAGAGACCAATGATCCACCTCAGCGTATGTCTGGAACTGATGTGCTTAATGAATTGAAAGATTTCAGTTTTTCGTTCGGGAAGGGTCAAATGAAATCTGGAAAGAGAAAGAATGTTTACACAGAAACCTATTACAATTGGAGGAAGAGGAGTATCTTTTTTGATTTGCCTTATTGGTCAACCAATTTGCTACGTCATTGCTTAGACGTAATGCATATTGAAAAGAATATATGTGAAATTTTGCTTTTAGTTCTTCTAAATGTCAAGGGGAAGACAAAAGATGATTTACGATCTCGACGTGACTTGGTGGATTGGGGCATCAGACCAGAATTGCATCCTGTGCGTATCAGTGAAAATAAATGGCAACTTCCATGTGCTTCTTATGTGATGACACCTACTGAAAAAAAAACAATTTCTGGAAGTATTAGAGACTATTAGAGTTCCTAATGGCTATTCAAGCAACATATCTAAACGGGTCAACAGAAGAGAGTTGAAGCTAAAATCTTTGAAGACTCATGATTATCACATTCTACTGCATGAGTTGCTTCCAATAGCAATCCGTCATCTTTTGTCCAATAATGTAAGGGTGGGTGTTATTCGGTTGTGCCATTTGTTTAGAGATCTTTGTGCTAAGAAGTTTTCCAAGTCTTTCTTACAAAAAATGTTGATAGATGCCCCATTAATTTTGTGTGAGTTGGAGAAAATATTTCCCCCATCATTTTTCACATGCATGCTACATCTGACTGTCCATATTCCAACTGAAATAATTCTCGGAGGACCTGTTTCTTTTCTTTGGATGTATCCAACTGAAAGAAATATGTTCACATTAAAGTCTTATGTTAGAAACAAGAATCATCCCGAAGGTTCTATCGTGAACGGTTACTTAGCTCAAGAATGTATGGATTTCTGTTCGATGTATTTGTTTGATCTTACTACAAGAATGAACAGACCAATGAGAAATGAAGAAGAACAATATGAGCAAATTGAACCCAGTTTTCCATCACTTCCTCAAATAGGAGGAATTCCTGGATCATATACATTGAAGACATTAATCCATGAAGAGCGGGAGATGGCACATCACACAGTTTTGTTCAACTGTGATTTGTTCAATGACTATATCAAGTAAAAAAATTGAATATGTATATCTTACATATATATCTGTTAAACTATTCATATTTTTTTATCTACAGGGAATATAAAACAATGATAAATAGGAAGCATCGCTCTTTATCTTTGAGAAGGAGAGAGACTTTGCATAGCAAAGAGTTTTCTGCTTGGTTAAAATTGAAGGTAAAAATATTACTGTTTAGATTAATTATTTCAATATTTACTTAAGTTTAACTGTCATTTATATTGCAGGTATTGAGTTTGTCTGCTGACTCTATCTCTGAGGAAATAAGAGCTTTGGCTTTTGGTCCTAATACAGTGGTTCGTGACTGTAAATCAATTGTTATCAATGGGTACAGATTTATTGTCACTGAACGAGCCAAAAACATGAGAACACAACATGATGGTATTATGGTTACTGCCACAACAGATTGTTATGCCAGTGCATCAGATAGTAGACCGCGACTTGAAAATGTGGGTTATTATGGAGTCGTTGAGAAAATAATAATATTGGATTATTACTCTCATGGACGAGTCACAATGATGAAATGCCATTGGTTTGATTCGATGACGAGACATGGCACATTTATTGATGATTGTGGATTTCGAGTAATTAATATGACCCGAACTCTTGCTACCGAAGAACCATATGTGTTGGCATCAATGGCTAAACAAGTTTTTTATGTCAAAGATCAACTTCAACCTGAATTTGGTGTCATATTTGAAGTAATTCCAAGAAATATTTTTGATGATGCTGATGATGGAATTGACACTGTCCCTATTGCCATTGGAACTAATCCATTTATTTCTTTTGATGACTCCAATAGATCAATTGTCAGAGTTTATTGTGAACCTGAAGTTGTGGTTGGAAATATATAGAATCATTCATCCATGTTCTCAATTCTTTTGGTTTACCTCGAGTTGGGTTGTTAAGGTTGGTAATATTCATATTTATTTAGTATTGATCACAAATATGTTTTAGCTGACTTGACCGTTATGTGAATTTTCAATGTTTATTGGTTGCTGTTTTATTTGAATTGCATTTTCTAATTTGGAATTGAACTGTATTCAAACCAAATCAAAAAATATTTCTAACTTGGTGAACATTACAACTTGTATGTTTTATTAAATTCATTCAAGCTCTTCTAAAACAATTGATAGCTAAATTACCAATGAATCCCCTCATTCCCTCATATATTTAGTTTTTTGGTTTACACATTAATTTCCTTTTTCTAATTAATTACATATTTGTTTTCAAATGCAGGAAATGCAGCCAATTGAAGAGAGACGAAGAAAAAAATGGCGGAGAACAATCGTCGGATGGAGGAGCTGGGCATTCCACCTTTAGTGCCTACAATGAGTACTTTATTTAATATATATATATATATATATATATATTTACAGAATATATAATTTCATGTGATTAATTTTTTTGTAAACTTTTTTGTAGGATCCACCGTTACGTCGACAGTTATTCGACGAGGAGCCTAGTACTGGTCCTAGTACTCAGGCCGGTGGTACGAGGAGGGTTCGTACCAGAGGTGGACGTAGAGCTGCGCGTGCCCGACTAGACCCTGCCCCTCCCACTGACATTTCAGCCTTCCCACATTCTGATCCCGGTGTGTCGTTAGGGACACACGGGGTATTTAGGCCTCCCATGTTTTCTCTACCTTCTGCATCTTCTGCCCCATCATTTTCACATCCCATGATGATTCCCACTCCCCAGTCAGCATCAGGTCATATAGCTGTTCCATCTTCTTTTCCTTCTACTTCTGTATCTCTGAGATTTTATATTCCAACGTCTTCGACTCTTGTTCCATCAGAGGGTGTTCCATCAGGTTCTGTGGATCCGGATCCACTCATTGATCAGACTAGCGCAGGTATATTTATAAAACCCTAACAAATTTTTATAGAAATATTTATTTTCATTATAACATGTTTTGATAAAATATTTGTTTTTATTTCATGACAGATACATCTACTAACAGGAGGCGGGGGCAGGGCCGTACACGCATGCGTTCGGTGTGGAACCGTCGCACACAGGTTATGGTGGAATATAATGAAGACAATCAGATGGTTGAGAAAACAGGGCAGCAATGTCGGAGTTTTCTGGCGACGCTTGCCAAATACTCTGACATCATTCCCGTCAGCCCGCTGTCATGGAGACATTTGCCACATGAGGTCAAAGATAGAGCTTGGACAGAGATATGGGTAAAAAAATCTGTTGTATTTAATGCCATGAATTATTTTTGTATTTATATGAATTAATATTTTGATTTCAGCTTTGATTTAATTTTCCTGATGGTGAGGGTGCACGACTGGAATGTCTAAAGGATTTAGGCGAGCTTTGGAGAGCCTACAAGCATGAGCTGTATATTGGCTGGCGTGCTAGAGTTGGCACTGAGTTAGAGGCGGTACCAGTCGTGGATGATTATCCTATAGAGCAGTATCGTCAGATGATTACTCATTGGACGAGTACCCAGTTTAAGGTATGAATTACATTTGAGGTATTTAAATAATAACTTTCAAGTTTTGAATTAATATTATCTTTTGCATTATCGAATTTTATTTAGGAATCATCTGGAAAAAATAAAAAAAACATTGATGCAAAAAATACCTCCATACACTAGGACACACGACGATGCTGGATCATGAGAGGCAGCAGGTATGACAATTGTTTATAAGTTTTCTTTACGACTTACATTTTCTTTTGTTTCCTCAATTATTTAATCATTTGATAAAGTTTTTATATAACTTTTGTTTTCAATGTCATTGTAGAGGCAAGTACAAAATATTGAAGGACGTGTGCCTCGAGCAAAACTGTTTTGCTCGAGTAGACGAAAAAAGGATAGAAGTGCTGTCAATGAAGAGACTCAGCAGCAGATTGTAAGTTTTAATCCGTTGATTTTATATTTTAATATCTATTTTGTAACTTAATAATATATTTATATTTGTAACAGGATGCTTTAGAGGCCCTCGATTCCCAAGAAGCAGACAATTTTGGGCCATCTGATCACTTACATCAGGTGTTGGGAGAGGATCATTCTGGCAGAGTACGCTGCCGACCTAAGATAGCACCGACGAGGTATTGGCCTGCCTCAGGTACGAGTTGTAGTGCCACCGAGCTGCAGCAAATTAGGGCACAGGCAGAACATGCTGAGAAAAGGGCCACAGAGATGGCAGAACAGTCTGCTAGGGCAAACAGTGCATTTATGAAATTTATTGAAGTTCTAAGTCCAACACTTCTAGCAGAGTCCAGCCCAGCGATTGATGAATACATGTCGTCGATACATTCTATATATGGTGCACCAGGTGGCAGTTCCAGTGGTGGTCAGGCCGATGTCCAGCTTGAAGATGATGATGGCGAGGAGTCCGATGCGGAAGAGGAGGGAGATGAGGAGGACGAGGAGGAGGGCGAAGGTGAGGAGGAGGGCGCTGTGGAGGGTGAGGACGATGAGGAGGACGATGACGAGGGTTATGATGATGATGATGATGATGGTGATGGTGATGCTGATGTGGGACATATTGATCCGTTACATTTTTGACTTATATTACTGAGATTTTATGTTTAATCTATTCTAGTTGTTGGTTTTATCTAGACTCATAGTATAGTATTAAAGTTGAGTTATTTTTATATATTGTCTGTTTTTATGGATGTTGTTGTCTTTTAGTGGTTGTGTGTTTGAGAACTCCCTGGACAACCCCCCTCATTCTTGGACCCTGGACAACCCCCCCTCCCCCTTGGACCCCGAACACCCCCCAAACACCCCCCGGACAGCCCCGCGGACAGCCCCCTAGACAGCCCTCCGTACAGCCCCCCACCCTCGACCCTGGACCCCAGATAGCCCCCCGGACAGCCCCCCCGGACAACCCCCCCACCCTCCCCCTTGGACCCCGGAAAACCCCCCAAACACCCCCCGGACAGCCCCCGGACAGCCCCCTGAACAACCCTGGAAAACCCCCTGAACAACCCCTGAACAACCCCTAAACAACCCCCGGAACAACCCCCGGACATCCCCCAGAACAACCCCGGACAACCCCCTGAACAACCTCCAAACACCCCCCGGACAGACCCCGCACAGCCCCCCCACCCTCCTCCTTGGTCCCCGGACAGCCCCCCGGACAGCCCCCCCAGACAGCCCCCCAGACATCCCCTCCACCTTATTTAATTTAATTAGCTCTGAAATGTTTCATAGCACGATCAACTAAAATCTAATCCATACTAAATATGATATAAAAATATTCTATATGAATTTCCATAAGATTTTAAGTGAAAACAAAAAGTGACATACGAAAAACTGACCAAACACATTCGAAATGTGTTGATGCTTTAGGACAACGATCCATGGGTCATATGTGATGTGTACGAATCAACCCCGCCTCAATCCAAGGCGCGGTGTGGCCGGAACAACTCAAAGTGTATGTCTTTTGTTTCAAAAGGACATCATTTTAAGTGAAAAACATCAACTGGCATACAGAAAACTGGCCAAACGCATTCGGATTGTGTTGATACTTTAAGACAACAATCCATGGGTCATTTGAGACGTATACGAGTCAACCCCGCCAAAATCTGAGATGCGGTGTGGTCGGGACCACTCTAAGTGACTTTCTTTTGTTTAAAATGGACAGTATTTTAAGTACATACGGAAAACCAACCAAACGCATTCAGTTTCTGTTGAAACCTTAGGAGAACGATCCATGGGTCATATGTGATGTGTACGAGTCAACGCCACCTCAATCCGAGGCGCAGTGTGACCGACACCACTCAAAGTGTCTCTATTTTGTTTTAAATGGACTTCATTTTTAGTGAAAACAACAAATGACATACGGAAAACTGACCAAACGGATTCTGATTGTGTTGATACTTTAGCACAGTGATCCATGGGTCATATGTTACGTGTACTAGTCAACCCCGCCTCAATACGAGGAGCGGTGTGGCTGGCACAACTCAAAGTGTATGTCTTTTGTTTCAAAAGGACGTCATTTTAAGTGAAAAACATCAACTGGCATACGGAAAACCGACCAAACGCATTCTATTTCTGTTGAAACTTTAGGAGAACGATCCATGGGTCATATGTGACGTGTACGAGTCAACGCCACCTCAATCCGAGGCGCGGTGTGGCCGACACCACTCAAAGTGTCTCTATTTTGTTTAAAATGGACTTCATTTTTAGTGAAAACAACAAATGACATATGGAAAACCGACCGAACGGATTCTGATTGTGTTGATACTTTAGAAAAATTATCCATGGGTCATATGTGACGTGTACAAGTCAACCCCGCCTCAATTCGAGGCACGGTGTGGCTGGCACAACTCAAAGTGTATGTCTTTTGTTTCAAAAGGACGTCATTTTAAGTGAAAAACATCAACTGGAATACGGAAAACCGGCCAAACGCATTCGGATTGTGTTGATACTTTAGGAAAACGATACATGGTTCATTTGAGACGTGTACGAGTCAACCCCTCTTAAATCTGAGATGTGGTGTGGCCGGTACCACTCTAATTGTGTCTCTTTTGTTTCAAACAGACAAGATTATAAGTGAAATAAACAACTTGCAGACGAAAAACCGACCAAACGCATTCGGAATCTGTTGAAATTTTAGGAAAACGATCCATGGGTCATATGTGACGTGTACGAGCCAAACCGGGCTCAATCTGAGTCGCGGTGTGGTCGGGACCACTCTAAGTGACTTTCTTTTGTTTAAAATGGACAGTATTTTAAGTACATATGGAAAACCGACCAAACGCATTCGGTTTCTGTTGAAACATTAGGAGAACGATCCATGGGTCATATGTGATGTGTACGAGTCAACGCCACCTCAATCCGAGGCATGGTGTGGCCGACACCACTCAAAGTGTCTCTATTTTGTTTAAAATGGACTTCATTTTTAGTGAAAACAAAAAATGACATACGGAAAACCGACCGAACGGATTCTGATTGTGTTGATACTTTAGAAAAATGATCCATGGGTCATATGTGACGTGTACGAATTAACCCCGCCTCAATCCGAGGCGTGGTGTGACCGGCACAACTCAAAGTGTATGTCTTTTGTTTCAAAAGGACGCCATTTTAAGTGAAAAACATCAACTGGCATACAGAAAACCGGCCAAACGCATTCAGATTGTGTTGATACTTTAGGACAACGATCCATGGTTCATTTGAGACATGTACGAGTCAACCCCGCCTAAATCCGAGATGCGGTGTGGCCGGTACCACTCTAAATGTGTCTCTTTTGTTTAAAACGAAAAAGATTATAAGTGAAATAAACAACTGACAGACGAAAAACCAACCAAACGCATTCGGAATCTGTTGAAATTTTAGGACAACGATTCATGGGTCATATGTGACGTGTACATGCCAACTCGGGCTCAATCCGAGTCACGATGTGGTCAGGACCACTCTAAGTGACTTTCTTTTGTTTAAAATGGACAGTATTTTAAGTACATATGGAAAATCAACCAAACGCATTCGGTTTCTGTTGAAACTTTAGGAGAACGATCCATGGGTCATATGTGACGTGTACGAGTCAACGCCACCTCAATCCGAGGCGCGGTGTAGCCGAAACCACTCAAAGTGTCTCTATTTTGTTTAAAATGGACTTCATTTTTAGTGAAAACAACAAATGACATACGTAAAACCGACCGAACGGATTCTGATTGTGTTGATACTTTATCACAATTATCCATGGGTCATATGTGACGTTTACGAGTCAACCCCGCCTCAATTCGAGGCGCGGTGTGGCCGGAAAAACTCAAAGTGTATGTCTTTTGTTTCAAAAGGACGTCATTTTAAGTGAAAAACATCAACTAACATATGGAAAACCGACCAAACGCATTCGGATTGTGTTGATACTTTAGGAAAAAGATTCATGGGTCATTTGAGACGTGTACGAGTCAACCCCGTCTAAATACGAAATGTGATGTGGCCGGTCCCACTCTAACTGCGTCTCTATTGTTTAAAAGGGACAAGATTATAAGTGAAATAAACAACTGACATACGAAAAACCGACCAAACGCATTCGGAATCTGTTGAAATTTTAGGAAAACGATCCATGGGTCATATGTTACGTATACGAGTCAACCGCGCCTCAATCCGAGTCGCGTTTTGGCCGAGACCACTCTAAGTGTATCTATTTTCTTTAAAATGGACTACATTTTAAATACATACGGAAAACCAACCAAATGCATTCTGATTGTGTTTATATTTTAGCACAACAATGCATGGGTCATGTGTGATGTGTACGAGTCAACCCCGCGTCAATCCGAGGCGTGGTGTGGCCGGCACCATTCAAAGTGTCTCTCTTTTATTTAAAAAACACTTCATTTTAAGTGAAAACAACAACTGGCATACGGAAAACTGACCAAACGATTTTAGAATATGTTGATACTTTAGGACAACGATCAATGAGTCATTTGTGACATGTACGAGTTAACCTCGCCTCAATAAAGGCACGATGTGACTGGTATCATTCCAGGTGTATGTATTTTGTTTAAAATGTATATGATTTCGAGTAAAAATATATGGTGTACAAAAAACCAATCAAATTATGAATTGAATTCCAGATTCCACATATGATTGTCATCTAAATTTTAAATTGAATTCTAAATGAATTATGTATGTTTATAATTATGTTATGAATTCTAATTTAATTATGGATGAGTATATTTCCAGGATGCATTATATGTGTTGGTTGGTTGGTTTGCATTATTTAAATGTGTTGGTTTGTTCTCTATATGTATGCATTGTATATGTGTTACAGTTACAATAATTGGATTGAAAATTGAATTGAAAATGAAAATTGAATTGAAAATGAGCCCAAAACAGACCTGCTGTGCCAAAATAAGCCCAAAACAGACCTTCTGTGCAAATTACAGGCTGCTGTACAATTTGCACAGCAAAGCCTATGCCAATGGTTTCAAACCGTTGGCATAGACCATATGGAGATGTTTTTACCAACGGTTCATTAAACCGTTGGTAAAAATAGACTATCCCAACGGTTCAAACCGTTGGGATAGCTTTTGGAATTGGTGTTTTTACCAACGGTTGGTAGAACCATTGGGAAATAAAATATTCATGGGATTCCCCAACGGGCCAAACCGTTGGGAAAGGCTTTTCCCATCAGTTTGGCACAACCGTTGGGGTAGGTTGATTTTTTCTAACCTATCCCAACGGTTCCTTGTAAACCGTTGGGAAAAGCCTTTCCCAATGGCTTACTTACCCATGGTTGGCAGAACCGTTGGTATAACATATACCAACAGTTCAGAACTGTTGGGAAAGCAGGGATTTCCAGTAGTGTAAGGTGGGAAGGTTGTAACAATCTGTGTTTTGAACTGAGCTAAAATACAAATGATTTTGAGATTTTTCAATTACTGAACTAGTCATTTTTAAAACCACACTTTGGAAAGAAACTAAGATATTTGGGTCTCTTAAAAGTTGTGTTTTTGGACATGGGTGAAGCCCCGTTAAGTTTACCTGGTGGCTCGAAGAGTTTCGGGAGTGCCAAACATAGAAAAAATGGTTTTTGAGAAACTGTAGAGGGCTCACGATTTTTCCAAAACCATATGGACCACTATATGTAACCATGGGAATTATTTTTGGGGGATATAGGTGGTTTCATGGTCTGCACATGGTTAGTCTTACCATGCGGGATAGACTGTGCGAGGGAAGTCTCTTGGACAAGGGGTTCCACACAGTTTTGAAAACCATGCAGGTCCAACCATATGGTTGGGTCTGTTTATTAAATTAATAAAATAAAAATAAAAATAAAAATAAAAATAAAAATAAAATAAAAATAAAACAATACCCCCCTTCTCTCACCAAAACCACGTGATACCCCAAGGGGTTATTCCCTTCGATTCACGACACCCCCTCCCTGGTGCCTCCTCAGGTCACGATTTTTGGCCGGATTTCTGCCGAATCTATGCACAATCCTTCATGTTAATCCTTCCTATCCCCTATCCTCTTCATTTCCAGCTGATATTTGGTCTCCACATCTCCCTAACTATCTCATTAGAAACCCTAGGGTTTGGGGATAATGTTTTTTCGGTTTTCTTTTGTTCTATGGTTGTGCGAATAGTCTCTCAGGACCCTTGGGTGCGTGTTCCAACAGCCTCCACTGAAGGCGTGGTTGTTTGGCTTGTCTTGGTTGGTTTCCATTATCCAAGTTGAGTAGTTATCCTTGGTTCTTGGTTTTCCACCTTTTAATTTAGGACCTTAAGGTTTTTGAGTCTCTAGATTTGTTTGTAGTAAGTTTAGATCGTATTTGAAGGTCTGCTCTCACATACATATGTATGTATAGATATAAATATATAAATATCTTCTATGTATATGTTTCCTCATGGTGAGGGGAATCACATGTATTGGATTAAGGATATATATATATATATATAAATGTATATCCGTGCAAGAGGGTAGCATCAACTCCTAGTTATAAATTACCAAGAGTCAATTGTTCAGTTTTGGTCCACTTTGAGATAGGGTCCCTCTCCTGGCCTATTTAATTCAAGAATTCCTTAAATTTCTTTTAAATACCTTCTTAATTACACTTGTGTATATTTAATTTCATTTATTTAATAAGTTATTAGTTCTGATAAATGTTTTGGTTCATAAAAAATTCATGGTTTTCTCATAAAACCCCTCCAACAAATGTGCACTGTCTGCGAAAACCCACAGTGGTAGTTATGATCAATTTGCTTTCTTGGAATTATTGCATTGATGTTTACTTTATGTAGTTTCCTTGGTTGTAAATGACATGTTTAGTGCTCCAGACTATTTTATAAACTGAATGGATTGCCTCTTTAAAGGAAGCAAACCTTACCTCATGTGTCTTTCAATGAGCCCAAGGCACCCCATGGGTGGGTGGCCCACTTATACATCGAATTACCCTAGTGGGTAATCATGTTGTTTTCCTTGAACCCCTTTACTTGTACTTAGACCATAGGATTATACATGGTATTTCCTTTCCTTGTTTGATTCCTTATTTTGGTTAAGATGATTGACTTTGTCTAGGACAATCTAAATGAGTTGGTGCCACCCTCTTTATGAAATGACCACAAAACTTGACCCTTAAACCAATTTTCCATATTTAGGAAAATTGGGTGATATGACCTTGAGTGGGGTGACTCACACCAAATGGAATGATTGGATAAATGGTTTATCCCAAATTAAATGCTTTCCTTGTATTAAAGGGTTTATATGAAGTGTATTCCATGAAAATGAGAATAAAATATGGATAATGACATGCACTAGAGGCCTTTACCTCATGTATTGAATTGAATGGGACCATGAATTGAATTATGTTTAATAAAAAATACTTGAGATGGTTTTCCTTAAGTATAATTGAATGTTGTTTCTTATATATAATGTGGTATAGCTATTCGAAATGCATAAGAGGTACTGTGATATGTGTTATATTATAATTATGTGAATGGTTTCTTGACTATGGATGGGAGACATTCATACCCCATTCCATCTATTGTAAAAAATTATGGATGGGAGGCATTCATACCCCATTCAATCTATGTAAATGACTAATGATGAGAGGAATTATTACCCCATGTCATCTATTGTAAATGATTATGGATGGGAGGAAATCATACCCAATGCCATCCATTGTAAATGATTTTGGATGAGACTCATTCATACCCCATTCCGTTTATATAATATATTATGTATGAGAGGAATTATTACCTTGTGACATTTATATAATCTCCAATAGAAGAGATACATTCTTACCTCATTCCATTTATATAATGTTCAATGGACGAGAGGCATTCTTACCTCATGAAATTTATATAATCTCATATGGATGAGAGGAATTCTTACATTGTGCCATTATATAATCTCCTATGGATGAGAGACATTATTACCTCGTGCCATTTATATAATATCCTATGGATGAGAGATATTATTACCTCATTCCATTTATATAATCTATAATTGATGAGAGGAATTCTTACCTCATTCAATTTATATAATATCCAATTGACGAGAGGCATTCTTACCTTGTTCCATTTACATAATCTCCCTTGGATGAGAGGAATTCTTACTTCGTGCCAGGGATAACCTCTCTATATATATACGAAGGGATGAGAGGAATTATTACCTCTTCCCATTGATAACCTACACACACAAATATATATATATATATATATATATATATATATATTTATTTATTTATACATGGTGACTTGATTAGGCATACCATCTATGGGATGAAGCAGGTATCACCGTCAGGTGTCCCTTAGGAACCTAGATGGGTTTTACTTAGTTATTCAATTCTATCATTAATACTTTATACCTACACATTGTTAAATTTATATTACACTGTTTGGATAGGGATAGGCACTAGTGTCAACCTACCGAGATTCATATCTCACACCCTACTCGAGCCGCCATTGCACTAGGGTACCTGAGTAGACCTTTCTTGTTCACTGGACTATGAACCTTGGACCATTCTTGTTTCTATATGCTCATACCTAGAGTTAGAATAAAAGGACTGAGGTATATCTTAGGATTCTCGTAAATATTGCCTTAGGACTTTTTAGTTCTTTTCTTTATTTGAGTCATGTATTGTTTTTTTTGAAAAACATGTTGTTCTATTTACTATGTTCATATATGTATCATTTAAATTTCATTATTTCATCCATTATATAAACTAAAATTGTTCACTTTGATTAAATTGAATATATTTTCCTTCCGCTGCTCTGCTATTTGTTATATATTTATATACTGCTTCCGCTATTTCCTATTGTTTATTCTCTAATAATACCATTGTGCACTCTGATAAGAGGGAGTAGTCTCTCTACTATCACCTCCTGAGACCCTCACTGCTAGTCGGTAGTCTTTGGCGTATAGGTAGATGCACTTTATTCCATGTGACACACCGGTCCGACTATTGGTTCGATGGTAAGTTGGTCTGGGATGTTACAATTAGATATTCCTTAGTTGATGTGGGAGGAAATATTAATGGACTTCCTTACTAGTTTTTCTTGATCTCAGGGAGGATATGATTCTATATGAGTTATAGTGGATCAATTGATGAAATCATCCCACTTTATAGTGATCATGGAGTCAATCTCAATAGATATTTTTTCAAGATAACATCTAGAGGAGGTGGTGGAACTCCAAATATTCTCAAGGATGATCATTTATAAATGAGATCCTCATTTCACTTCTAGGGTTTGGAGAGGTATCCAGCATGATTTTGGTTCTCAGTTATGCCTTAGCACTTATTTCCATTCACAATCATATTGTCAGATAGAGTGGACCATCCAGAATATTGATACATGTTGTGCTCTTATGTCTGGGATTTTGGTGGTTAGTAGATGAGGCACCTACCCTTGGTTGAGTTTTCTTACAAAAATAATTTCCAACCCACCATTGGTACGATGTTGTTTGAATATTTGTATGGCCAACCTCTCTATTCTCCAATGTTATGGACTAGCATTAGTGTGGCAGTAATTCTCAAGCCATAATTGGTTTAGAAAATGACATCGATGGTTCAGGTAATTCACAAGAAGATGAAAGCAGTACAAAATCACTAGAAATCCTATGTTGATCATAGGAGGATACCTCTAGAGTTCTATTTTGTAGATTACATGTCTCTTAAGGTGACTCCTCATCATGGTTAGTGAAGTTTTAGTCATTGGAGTAAGTTTTTTCATGGTTTGTTAGGCCTTCTGAGGCGTTGTATTGAGTTTGAACCATGTCATATCATATATCTCTCCCCAAAAGATGATCCAAATACATGCAGCTAAATTTTTATCTTTATGATGACTCTGAATGCATCGATTAGGGAATGATTGATGTTGATGATGATATGAACTTCAAAGAGCGGACTGTTGAGATCCATGATTGCTAGGATAAGGTGTTGTATGAGCGTGATATTACCCTGGTTCATGTCTTGTGGTGGAAACGTTTCATGGATGAGAGTACCTTGGAAAGTGAGTCATAGATTCACATTCAATACTACAATCTGTTTGATGTTTAGATCTTCTCTTGTAACATTGTTCTCTTGTGCATGTTGATCCTTTTGGTTTATGATATGGTTTCCTCTTGTCAGTTGTTGTGGATTTAATCTTGCTGAGAGTTATCTCCCTCTAGAGAGTGTTTGGGATATTGTTATTATTGTTGTGTGGTTTTACTCTTGTTTCTCTAGTGAGGTTTTTGATCTCATGTAGTGGTGAAACCTTTGAGAGGTATCTCATAGGGTGGTTGTTCAGATGACCCCTTTCTGTTTTTCTCTTCAGTTAGGATTTAGATTCTCAAGGGTGAGAATTTTTTGACAGGTATCTAATGTAAGGTCCTTGATCTATATGGACCAACCCTTTGTGTGTTTTTAAGGCTCACAGTGCTCAAAGGAGGCTTGAAAGTGATTTAGAGGGGTTTGAATGCAAAATTATTGAAGTAGGGTGAATACACGATGTGTAATACTTATACACCATGTATATGCAATTCAAAACTTATTAAGGAAAGTTCATACGATTATACATGATGTGTAAGTTTTTAGGGTTAAATAATAAAAGGGAACATGTTTTTTTATGAAAACCAATGCCCAACATTTACATGAAGTTTAAATGGTTTGCACGTCATGAAATCTTCTGTACAACACGTCAATAAAAGGTGCAGAGGGTCAGGGGTTTCTCAAACCCTATTATTCCTATCATCTTCTAGTGGTCAGTGTATCCTCCCTTTAGGGTTTTGAGATCGATTCACCTGGGGATCAATTCTTGGCTTCCATCTTCAATTTGTGGCTATATGTGGCGATCTAAGGTTCATTTTTTCTTCATTTTCTAAGAGTTTCTCCCAATTTGATCTCATTTTCTCTATTATCTTCCCTCTATTCTATGGAATTTCATCTCCCATGCTTCTAATAGAGTATTCCTCAGTTTTGGTTGGTGTGGTTGTGTCGTGAAGTCCTCAGATGGATACAGTTCTTATGGGGGAGGTGATCGAAGATCCATAACATGATATATTCTCATGAGAAGAACATTGATTGCTTTTGAGGTAGGTGATTCATTGGTTCTCTTATTTCATTTACATGAAATCATAAATTGATTATGTTTTAGATCTTTTTATGGAAATGAAATTAACTTAATGATATTGAAAGAGATTAAATAAATTTGATAGTGTCTGCATATTGATGATTTTGTTGCTTTATATAGTGATAATGATTTGTCTTGTGTTTTTCTAGATAGTTTGATATATATTACTTTCTTTGTTTTCATGTTTTTATTGATTTAAATTTCTAAATAATGTAATTCTATAATTAATTGATAATTAATTAGATTATGATTAATTAAATAAGAGGTATGTTTGAAATCCTACAGTTAATGTAATTAGATGAAAATCATATTGATACAGTGCACATGTTAAATTGAAATTATCTTCTATGTAATTTATGTAATTGAAGAAAATAGGTTAAAAAATCTAAATCATGATAATTATTTTCGATAATAATTAAAAGGCATGTTAATTGAGTATGGAAATTCTCTAGGCTGTTTAAATTGAAAATAAATGTTAAGAGAATGTTTTGCCTTGATAGCTTGTTATAGCTGGATTCCTTAGGTTTACATTAGTTGGAAACTATATATAAATTAATCAATTAATTCAATATGGAATAAGAATGAGTTGTGTGATAAAGATAATTTTATAGGGCATGTGTTTCCTTTTTCTTAAGAATGTCGAGTGCCTTGTTTTGGATTCATAAGAGATAATTTTCATGAGAAGGCTGAATGCCTTATTTTGAGGGTTTAGTTGCCCCTTTGGTTTCTTTTTTTCCTTATTCTTGTGATGTGCTCTAGATACAAGCCTTGTGATATGATCCAGATATGCCTGAGCCTGGGATTTCCATTGTGACGTAGGGCAGGGATGCCTAGATGTGATGTGAGTCTGGGATGGATGATCCAAGGTTGGTTGTTGTGATATGTGGGTAGGGTGGCCTGGATGATATGGTAGTAGATGATGCCTATTATGGGGATATGCATTGATATATGCATGTGTGTGTCAGGGATGATATTAGAGATGATGAAATGGGTTAAAGTTGGGCTTACCCATTGATGAGATACTAAGAGATGATATGCTCTCTTGTGAATCTGTTTAATGGTTGTTGGCCAAGTTAGTTGTTTTATTTTCTTTCCTTTCCCCACTACTTGAGGAAACTATCACTACTAAAAATACGGATTTTATCAGCACAAAAAATGACCTTTATCAGTGCTAGAAAAAGCGCTGATAAATCCAGTGAAGATAGGGGGTCCCCTTTATCAGCGCTCCGAAAAGCGCTGATAAAAGGGTCCTTTATCAGCGCTTTGTTTTAGCGCTGATAAAAGACCCCTATATTAGCGCTTCCTTTATCAGTGCTTTCATTTTAGCACTGGTAAAGGACCCCTTTTATCAGCGCTTTTTTAAAAGCGCTGATAAAAGGTAAAAAAATTAAAAAAAATTCAAAAAATTTAAAAAAAATTAAAACAATTTAAAAAATACTACCAATCAGGGGGGCTTTTATAGCGCTTGATCCCCCCCTTTTACAGCACTTTTCTGCCCCTGTATAACACCCCATGCACCCCATTCACCCTTTAACAGCACTTGCTCCCATATTCCCCTATGCGTGCACGCCCCTGCCTCCACCAGGATTTGAACTCGAGACCTCCCCCCTGCGCACCTAAGCCTTTACCACTACTCTATTTTAATTTGTTTTCAAATTCATGACATCTCTATATATATATATATTTATATATTTAGTTATATTTATTCGTATAGTAATATATATTTATATTAATATATATATAGTTATATTAGAATATATATATATATATATTTAGTTATATTTATTCGTATAGTAATATATATTTATATTAATATATATATATAGTTATATTAACATATATATAGTTATATAAATATAAATATATATAGTTATATTAATATATATATATATATATATATTAATATATACATAGTGATATTAATATATATATTTATAGTTATATTAATATATATATTTATAGTGATATTAATATATATATTTATAGTAATACTAATATATATATATATATAGTTATATTAATATATATATATAGTTATTAGATTAATATATATATATATATATAGTTAGATTAACATATATATATATATAGTTAGATTAATATATGGGTATATAAATATTCATATATTTTTATTTTAAATAAAATGGATGTTAGTTATTATTTAGATAAATCTAATATATTTTATATGTAAATATATTTTATTATTTATATTTATAATTAAATTTTTAGGTGTGAATATATAAAAAATATGTACATATAGTTATATATTTGATTATAAATAGCAGTGCATTATAAAAAACGATGAAATTTCAAAGACATAATATCAATATGAATGTAATACCTTGGAATAAATTCATTCCCCACCAAAAAAATTCAATAATACCCCCTTAAACGAGGCTGAAAATCCACAAAATGTTAAAAAATCGGGGTACCCCGACTAAAAAATCAGTTTTGGAGGCCTTCTGGGCCTCTTTTGTCCTCAAAAAACACATTAATAGGGTCTCCCTAGGTCACCGTGACATAGAGCTCGTCGCAGGCTTTTATTTGATATGTGGTAGAGCTCAAACGGACACCCGGATCAAAAGTTATGACCGTTTGAAGTTCAAGTTGTGTTTTCAACATATTTTGGATCTTTTTTTAATTTTTTTAGTCTTCAAATTGTTATTAAATGACTATTACTCCATAATAATTAGAAAATTATTAATTAAAAATATTTTTTAAATTTTTTAAGAATCCATTTTCACTAAATATCTTATATATTAAGTATATTAAGTGTAAATGTACATTTATACTTATCTAAAATATATTTAAAAAATATATATTATATTTATATCAATATAACTATATTTAAATATTAATATATTTTTTTAAATTTTTTTTGAAGTTGACCCTTTATCAGTGCTTTTAAAAAAAGCACTGATAAAGGCCCCCCCTTTATCAACGCTACTAAACAAGCGCTGATAAATGAGGTCCCTTTATCAGCACTACTAAACAAGCACTGATAAAGGGGGTCCTTTTATCAGTGCTAAAAAGCACTGATAAAGGGGAGTACCTTTATGAGTGCTAAAAAAAGCGCTGATAAAGGGGTGCGTTTATCAGCGCTTTTTTGAGCGCTGATAAAGGCACCCCCCTTTATCAGCGCTTTTTTGTTAGCACTGATAAAGGGGGGGGGGGGGCGCTGCGAAAAACTGTTTTTGTGGTAGTGTATAGGTTCTTGGTTTCATGTTTCTACTTAGTGATAGCATAGGATGGTTTTCCTAGTTTACACGGATATGGTATTATGCTAATAATTAATAAATACATGTTTTTCCTACATGTTTGGTTGATGATGGAATGAAAATGCTTAAATTATGTCGATCTTGATAAACCAAGTCAGCGGTTTAGACTTATGCCTAGAGGACAAGGACTTTACTTGGATGATGTAATGAAATGTAATGTAATGTAATCTAGAATAATGTTAAATTTATAATTAATGGATAATGAATTAATTAACATACAATGAACTACTTAACAAAATAATTAACTAATATAGCTCTTTTATATGATTATGTTCCTATAGGATATATGGTCTTAATAGTGGTAGCGAGGTGTCTAAGCGAAGTTATCTACAATTGATTTTTAGACTTGGTTATGCCCGTAGTGTGGTTGTGAGCTATATTATATCATGTATATTCTATGATTTCATATACCTTCCCACCCATGTTGGTTAAATAAACTAACACCCATTGGACTCTAAGAGGGTGTTTTCCCCAACATCCTGGAGAGAGGATAGATGACCGACTACCCCTTCTAGTCCCACTCTCTTCTCTTGGTAGTTACTTATACTGGTATGCATGATAATAATTTTCCCTATATATGTGTGTAGAGGGATATGATGGATTATGGTTATTTCACACACATGTATTACTAGATATTGTATCCAATGGATTCTTATAGGTTTGACATGTATGGGATATGATGGTTTGAGGTACTTACTCAGTGCATGGGATATAATGTATTGAGGTATAATACCCCATGTTTGATATAAATCATATAAGCTATGGTGGCTCCTAAAAACTACTTGATTACTATATGGATTGTGATATTGGATGGTGTGTTTATATGATGCACGAGGTACATGATGTGATGCCTTGCACATGTGTATTTGGGCTAGATTATTTTTGGAGATAGATGATTAGGATGTGAAATGTTGGGGAAGAGAAACAACCCATTGAGGAAGTAGGATTCTAGTACCCTTGATGTATCATTATATTATATCATACTCTCTTGTATGTGATACTTGGTGAGAGTGAGCCATGGTGATGTTGAGAACTTTGTATACTTGTTTAGGTGATGAGTTATTTTTACTATTATTGTCTATGATTTAGCATGATTTCTTTATCTTTTTCATGAGGGAATCTAGGGAGTAATCTACTAAGAATACTATTATTCTCACCCTATGTATATATAAACTATTTTTAGGTCATCTAGAGAAGGTTGGTGAATGGGATGGATATTACTAGCTCATGGTTTAACATCATCTATTTGGGCTTTGTGGGAACTTCCATCTTTATATTTTCACTTGGATTATATATATATATATATATATATGTTTGTGTTAGTTTTTTTATTCTTATTATCTATCTCTTATGTATGTTTCTCTTAGAGGGTAATGTATCCCATTTTCATGTTTTTCTATACCCTTGGTGCTAGTTGCCAACCTAGGGCCTATTGGAGGTGGGACTCATTTCTATCCCATTAATGTGATATTTTTTTGGGAGGTGTTATTGACATATATTATACCAATATATTTAACATGAGTATCATTTTCTGCTGTGGTAATGAATTCATCAATGAATCTATTATACTGTGTTGTGTAGCCATCAGTAGTTCTTAACATCACCTCTCATAACAATATATTATATGAGATGATATTTGTGAAGGATTTTCTTGGACCTTTGGTGAGATCAAGATTTATTGGCTTGAACATTTACTCCATTATTGTCACATTAAATTTCATTTGATCCCACAATGCCATGAATCACCCCAAGTCCAATAATGAAATTCTTGATCCAAATATCTTCATTCATAGCATCCAATACAATGTAATAATCTTACTCTTTTTTCAATTATACCACAATGGATTGTTTTGAACTCTTCCAACCGATAGCTCCATTTTTTAGGAAAAACATGAAACCAAACTGAGTTCTCATGTCACTTTTATTGGATTGGAAACTAGCAGCAGTGTAACCTTTTACACAAAGCTCACCCTTTTCTCCAAAGACCAAGAACATATCCATAATACTTCTAAAGTACCTAAGGATGTTATTAATAATAATATAGTGAATATTTCTAGGATTTTATTAGTACCTACTAGTTATTCTAATATTATATGAGACATTACTCCAAGTACCATATATTACATACATGATAGATCCTATAGCTGACACATAGGTGATTTGTTGGAACCATGGTGATTCAAGATGGAGATTGATGGTGTGTTTTATTTTTTATCTATCATTTTTTAGTATCATCAAGGAGTATGAACACTAAGGAATATATATTATAGAAGGTGAAATTATATAAGACTTATAAATGAATTTGTTTCCCACTATTTCCAATTTTTTGGGTGTAAAATTTCAAAGGTATTTTTCAGGTTTTGGTTTAGTTTTACAAAAGTTTGAAGGTAAAGTAATGAGTTATGCATGATAGGTGCACAAACCATGTGGTGGCATGTGGCTTGTGTGTTAGGTGCATGACCTGGGTGGTAGGGGTTCGAATCACGTAACATGTGTGTAGACCATGAATGATGCACATGGTTTACACGGTTTGTGCATGATGCATGGATACATTCCTAGAAAATAGGTGGTAATTTTTGGTGGGAAAGGAATAATGGAATGTGTAGTTTTATTGTTGTGTAAAACACATGAATAAGGATAATCCATGAGGTTATTTTTCGGCTGGCGGATCATGTAGGGAGTTTGTGTTTGAGCTTTTATGAAGGCTTGAACAATAATTTCGATAATAAGCGAAATTTTTGGAATAATTTACCTATAAATACCCCACTGTTTGCACCATTAAATAGTTGAGATAAAAAATTAAGAAGAAATATAGGATATTAAGTAGTGTAAAAAGAAGATACCACATAGGCAGTGCCCAATAATTAGGGTCCATAGGAGAAGTCCATGGAGCGACACAAAAGTTAGTGCATGTGGGATTCAAAAAAAATAAGTAAAAAGAGGATATATACATGTGAATAGTTTATGTGGTAAGAAATATGTGGGTAGTATATCTTGTGGTTGGTTCACAATAAATATGGATTGATGCACGAAATGCATGCAAGACAATTTTCAAGCATGAATTTCTCAAATGACATATTCTGGAGGATATTCTAGAGACCAATGAGTGCATTGGATCATCATAATTAGGCTATCATGATGCAAATAAAATTGTTCATTCATGATGATATGGAGGTGACCTTCAAGTCATTAAATTGAGGATGGATTTATCCAGGGTCGTGTGCAAGGAGGAGTCAGTGGAAGTGATCAGAGGGAGGTAGTGTGCTCTCCCTAAATTCTTTGTAAAGAATGAGAGCCCAAAATAGAGTTATCTTGGATAATAAATTGAAATCCAAGATATCTAGTGGTTTTTAGTGGATTCTGGTATGACCAAAACATCATCATCATATACTCCTTGGACTCACCCTTAGTGGCGAACCAAGTAAAATCTATTGTGTTCTACTTTTATTTCCTATATTTGTAATCATGGTAAATATGAATTCCTATCATAAAGTTTTGTTTAGTTACCAAAAATTTGGAGAAAAGTTATATTTAATCAAAATATAAATTTGATACCCTAATTCACCACTCCCTTTTCTAGGTGTCATGGGGTATAACAAGCAGTGTCAAAGTGAGGTTAGTGGCATTTAATCTGTTATTATAAGCTCATTATGAAGAACTCAGTTAATATAAAAGGAGTTATGCTCTTTGACAGGAAAAGCTACCAGATTTAGAAAACAATATGATATTTTATATTCGATCACTTTAATCAGTATTTATAGTTTACACTATTCACGAGATTCAAGTCAGTTATGCTAAAAGATAATCAATGACCAAATAAAATAGAAAAAATAAATTTGATGATGCTAAAGAATAAAATACTCTAACTGGAGCTCTGTTAGATAAAATTTATATAAAGGTGATTAGATGCCTGAGTGCCAAATCCATGTGGGACAAACTATATATAAACGTTTAAGGGGATAGTAAGGTGAAGGATGTTAAGATAAAAGTTTTTCATAATATATTTGATGATTTAAAAATGAATCCTAATAAAAATGTTGGCACTTTCTTCAATATAATCACTAAGGTTGTTAGATCTATTAGGGAGCATGTTGAATAAATTACAGATATTAATATTATAAAGAAAATTTTGTAGTTATGACCACCTCTATATAATCCATAAGTATAAGCTATTGATGAAAGGGATTTAGAAAAGTTTTCTCTTGATGGTATGTTTAGTATGTTAGTGGAATATGAAATGCGTGTAAATTCGAAAAGAGAATTTAGTCATTCAAATAAGGAGATGAATTTAAAAGAAATGGAAAAACTTGACATTTCTAAATGTCGTGAATAAGAATAAGAATAATTAGATGATGAATTAATATCTCTTACAGCCAAAAAATTCAAGATATGAAAGGAAATGTTTCAAGTAAATATACTATGGGAATGATTTTTATGCAGTAAAGTAGGGAACATTTCTACATGGTTTTCTAGAAAATTTTATGATGAAGAAAGTGAAGTGTAAATCATGAAAATTCCTCATAAAAGGTTCACTTAAAAGGTAACATTAAATTAGGAATGAAATTATAGAGGAAGATATTTATAAGAAAATAGTAAGGTGTTGATGAATACCACCTAGAGGAATTGGAAAAAATTTCATGTCTAATGTTAAATATGCCATGATGACTACAATTGAAAAGGAAGAACCTACAAAAGAGGAAGACAATCAAACATAAGGTGCAATTGATATAAAGGAGAAACTTAATGGTGATATATAAGAGATTTATCTTTAAAGAAAAAAATAGTAATATTTATGGACTATTGAAACAATATTTTGAATATATGGATTATCTAGAAGCATATATTGGATGGATAGAAGAAGAGTTAAATAATTATTTTTCCAGTCAAGTGAATTTAGAAGAAGTTGTGGATTTCAATATGAATATTTAAGAACCTGATAAGGAAATATATAAACTTAATACATGTTAAAAATAGTGAATTAAGAAGGTATAATCCTAGGAAGTGTTGGTTCTTAACTTGAGAAACACATTAGAACTAGAAATCAAATAAAGTAATTCATATAAGAAGCTACACTTCAGGAGGTTAACAAATAAAGAATTGAAATAATGGGTTAAGCAAGAATCTTAAGGTGTTAATAAAATTATTAATGAAAAAATAACTATACTTATAGGTAAAAGTGGAATCTTATGTGATGTTGAAACATTGAAAGCTGAAACTAAAATATATGAGAACAAATGAATATAGAAGGATGGTGCTACTGGTTTCAAATAAAAAACACCAGTTTTTTAGAAAAATAAAAACCCTATCAAAGAAATCATAGGGATGTAAATAATAATAAATTGTCCAAGGTTAACCAAAAAAAGATAAAAATATTTATGAAGGTTAGGAACATGTGATTATGTCACTAATCATCCCAGGTTGATCCTAAACCGGTCACCTGAGCCGGACCGCAATAAGGCCTGAGAGGCATTCCATATTCTCCCAAGTTGGAAAAAAGATCCAAGAGAATCAATGAGAAACAATGGGAATGATTTCTACAAATTAGAATAATATAAAACAAAATAAATAAACAAATCATCCCAAAAATAAATAAACAAAACAACTGAACAACATCTACACAAAAGCTGAAAATACAACTAAGTTGAACATCAAAACCCTAACCGATCCTGATGAACACTAAATCTCCATGTGACCCTGAGGGTCACTCTTTGATACCAAAACTAAACATCTCCCATGGTGGTAAAAACTATTCTAGAACCTACACTAGAAGCTAAAAAAATAAATAGGTATAAGCATGAATATTAATACTTAGTAGTAATGCCCAAACAATATGTTACCAATGCATTTAATTTAAATAAAATATCCATCAATTTAATTTTTATAATAAAATATATAAACATAGGATTTACATATATTTTATCCATAAAAAATAATGGTACATTGACCTTTTTATTTAAAATTAGTTTTCTTTCCAAGATGGGATATTTACCACTTAAAGAAAGAGAGAAAGGGAATAAGGGATAATGTTTTTATTTAAGAAAATTAAAGGGTGTAAAAAAATATTAAAACATTTCCACAAAACATTTAAAAACCAACTTTTATATTTTAATATAAGGGTACACCACACATGGAAATAGGAAAAATTATCACATGAAACAGGAAATGAAAAAATAGAACACAAGAGAAACCAAGCCAAGTAAGGCTTCTAAATTATCCACCGTAGATAAATAAGTGCCAATGGTAACATGAGAGTACCTATGAGGTCATTGGATAATATATAACATAATGAAACATGATTCATAATGTAGGCATTCCTCACCCGATGACATCAATCCACCAACATGCCCGATCTTACCCTATATAGCCTAACCGGGGGGCATAATCCCAAAGCAGAGCAAGGTCCATAATAAGGGCCACTAGCCAAAGAAAAATCTTAATCTAGTATGGAAACTGTTCTCATAAAATCCTCTATCTATGCCAGGTTACCATGTTAATACTAAACAGGGGAGGAAGGAGCCGAGTCTTTACAAAAAACTTACCACACATATATATGTATATCATACATAACCATCACACAACCAAAAAATGATGCATCAACCATAGGTCACCCTAAGGGATTTACCCATCTTTCCATTGACCATAAACACATGAGGGATGTCCTAGCTGAGGACCTCCCATTACCCTTAGAATCCAACAAGGTAAAAGGTGAATCTCAAGGAGAGTTTTCCATGTAACTCATTTTATAAAAGTACCAAATGGGCCTCAAGAAACCATTTAACACCAAACCATTTACAAAAGGATTCAAACACATCGTTTTCAAATCTACAACCACTTTGAAATCTATTTAGGAAACCAAGACACATTTACCTAGAAAAATCTATACTTTAGAAAACATAAATCACTTACAAAGGATAACTGGTAAATTTATCAAACACTCGGTGTGTGATACTTCATAAAACATTTCCATACACTTCAAAAAAATAAGTAAATCACCCTATTTAACATCATGAAATTATTATAAAAATAGTAAATTACTATCTAGTATGAAAACAAGGTGAAAAAGAAAATAAATCAATGACTCTTAAATTTAAACGCCAAATGCAAAGAGACACCTACATCAAACCACAAGCGCTTCAACAATGACAACATGAAACAACTACACAGAGGATCAAATAATAAATAACACCCAAAATGAACATTAATAACACAAACACCCTAATTAAACCCAAATAAACACAAAACCTAAACCAAAATAACCAAGGAAGAAGAGGAACCATAAATAAAATTGAAAAAGAAGGAAGATGATGAATATTATAGGAGAATACCTTGAAGAATCACCAAAAAACTTGTATAAATTCACTTGGATTCACCCTCAAGAGAGGAGGGGAAGATTTAAGAAGAATGGAGAAGCCTATCTAGGGTATCATGTGTCACAAACCATACCTTGGGATCCATGTTGTGACTACCCTAGGCACACCTCCAATAAGCCAGGGGCTGGAGACTAGCGCCGAGGAGGCATATCCCACAAATGGGAGGCATTTGCCTAAGAACCTACACACACACACCCAAATCCAAGCCATAGGGATGGAGAGTGAAAAAAATAAGTAAATAAAATGCATGTGTACCACTAAAACCCAACAACATAGTACAATAGAAAGTAAATCAGTAAATTGCAACTAAGACAGAAATGATCCCACTAAAATAAACACAATGGTAAAGTATGACCTGCAAACAAGGGAATTAAGGCTATTGTAAGAAGCTGCCAAAAACACCTCAGCTCATTTGATCTCACAAGGCACCGTCCGGTTGTGGTGCCGGTCCTACTCCACCTAGGAATCCACCAAATCATTGGTCAATAGCACAAGACACGACACATGCAGAAAAATCCCATGTAGGGGTGAGTAAAACAATACTTAGTAGGGGATCCCGACACACAAAGTGAAATACCACAAAGGAAACACCATCAAGAAGGTATATCCAAATCAACACAGGTATATGTCCACAACACATATAACAAGAACATATAGGTATACTCATAAAGGATTCTAAGATACAACAACTCATCCACTACCAGCCGTATGGTTCTGCTCATAGCATGCTCGATTCCGGAGACCCCACTCCTCAAGCTATCTGAAAGTAACCGCATTGAAAAAGTATACCAAAATTATCTAAGAGAACATCTGGTCTTGATACATCAAAAAATTTCCCTGATATGACTGGTCTCAATGAGACAAGGAGTCTTGATATTGTGTCCAAATCCTTGGTTATAGGATTCTGCTCAAGGCTTGCTCATTCTAGGAGTCCCACTCCACGAGCCTAGATGTCATCCGAGACTCTTACAAGAGGTCCCACTGAACCTAGGGCCCACACAAAGAGAAAATGATGCTAAATGGTCATGAAATACAGATAGGGGATTACGAATAATACCACAAACCCAATCTTTATTATCCCGCACCGTAGGGGATTCTCAGAGAATACCATGAACCCTACGATGTGTCTCGTAATGTGGGGGATTCTAAAGAATACCACGAACCCTATGATATGGACCACTAGATGGAGGATTAACACCTTACACTCGAAGGTCACATAAATACCCAATGAACTACATCTGGGGTGATAAAGTATCACTCTAGTCCCAAGGAGGATTTACAACTCTATCTAGGAATCATCTCTTGAAGGGATTGCCCTGTAATGTCATACCAAACCGTTGAGGGAAGAACCAAGGGGAGAATATACACCTATATTGTTCCTTACTAACATCCCATCATGCCATCTCAAAAGGACCACCTCATCGCAAGGTTCCCAATGTTGTAGATGGATCATCAAATGGTTTTATGGTTTGAAATATATGTTTTTTTTGTAAAAAGGGGCTGGTTGGGTTCGGGTCCATTCCGACCTGGTCGGACCGAGTCGACCTGACCAGGCCTAGGGTCCTCTGACACAACCCGGGTCTGACCCGCCTTACTGGGTTGACTCGGCTTCTGGGCTCGTCTTGGACTAGCTATGTCCAACCTGACCCGCTGCTACGGTCTGACCTGAGGCACCGTGTCTGTCACACTTGACCAACCCGGACCACTGGACCGGGTCTGTCTTCTCTGCCCAGGATGTGGCGGGTGCTCCGTCCCACCCGCGATCATTGCCACAGGTCACCACCACGGTCCTGCTAGACTGTAGCGTCCAGTCGCGTGACGCGGCTCTCTGGCCGTGCCCACTGAACTGCTACCGATCATTTCTAGCGCCCTATGATCACCACCCGCATCAGATGCCACATGCCTCCTTCGTCGTTGTGGTGCATCGTCGGCATAAGCCACCTCCCGCACGTGGCCACCACCGCGTGTTGTCGCCAGCCGTCACCAGTGCCGGCACCCCGGTGGGGCCTTCCATGGGCCACCAAACGCACTTTTTTGGTATGCTCTTCGATATAAAAGTTGTTCTAGAGTCCTTGAGAGTCGTGTTCTTCATCTCCAGGGGTTCAAAACTATGACATGATCCATTCTGGTGCAATGTCACTTGAATGAAGATATCTCTGGCATCACCTTGATCCATTCACCACCATCATCGTCACACCACCGTCGTGTTGTGTCCATCTCGGATCTGCGATACTAGATCGTTGTGACAAGGATTGATTGTGTGACAATTGATCAATCACCAAAATTAAAGTCACAAGACAAATAAAGAATTCCCATGATGAACGAAGAATGGAGGGAGGAATGAAATGAATAAAAAAAGGGATGGACCTCTATCGATGTTAGTGTGAATCATGTTTCATCTCTATTAGAATGGAAATTTAATTAAACCAATAATCCATCACACCGGATTAATCGACATTTGGTAACCAGGATCAATATTCCGTTAAAACCCCACAAATAAAAATCCCTTCCCACATGAACGATCGAACCACAGGTCAACCTATTCTTGGATTGATCTCTATTCATCTTTTAAATCTAAGAACAGTGAAAAACAAGATTCAAAATAACAACCCCTACCTTGAGTTAAATCGCTTGCATTTGTAGATTGAAGTCGCGTCACCATATCGATTCTTGTTCCACCTTCGATTAATCACCGGTTGATTAAATCCAGACCTTTGATCCATCATTTCTAGTGAGACAGCCCCCTCCCCCTTACATTAGGGAAACTCTAGAGTTCCATATAAATTTATTGTTTTATGAATTGTAAAGATGGACCTTGTCCCCAATTAATGGAGGAAACAGATTAATTCATTTAAACATTACTATTTCACTTTGAAAGAGAATCTCCATGCTTCCTCGTTTATGAAAGGAGAACATGTTGCTCCGTCCCTGCATAGCAGTGTTGCCACATTGTGGAACATTAAAAGGAAATAAAATAAACTTCTTTAAGTTTATTTTACTCTCTTTTAAAATATCCAAAAAATAAATTTTACCCTCAACTAGTGGCGGTCGAGGTTAGGATATTCCTAAGGAAATCACATCCTTATGATCCTAGTGGTACTCTTAGATTTCTAATTTGAGTTACCGTTTATGATTTATAAGGATTTCAAAAATAAAATAATTTTATTTAATAATTTTATTTATGGTTATTCCATTTTTAGGGTTTCTCATTGGAGAGCCACAACAACTAAAGTTAATCCACGCCTAGGGTAAAAACATCATCCTAAATGAAATAGTGCCCTTATATTTCTGACCCAGAAACCCATTTAAGAGTTATTACACTTTTTAGGAAAACTGCTCAAGAATGCTATTTGAAAACTAAACAAATTTCGACAGATTATTCTAGGCACTTTGGGCCTCAGATTCACACACCATATCAACACCCATTCTCATAATATTAATAATAATTTTATCAAAATAGAACTGGGAAAATAAAAGTTTCTACATTCTCCCCACCTTAAGGCTTTACATCCTCGAAAATCCAAAAAAAGTTTTACTTGAACAAAATTTGAGAGAACTGAGAACGAATCTAATCCTCCCGCTACCATGTGCTCCTTATAAGATCCCCATACTACCTCTAGAAATGCACCAAGGGAAAAGATCATACACAAATAATCCTAAATATTCAATGGTAATTTAACCCAAACCACTCCAATGTCAATGTCCATCTCACCCCATATTACGATGTGCAAAGGGTTAATGCATGAATCTCCTCAGCTAAGACATGTGGAAGACACTGTGTATATGGTATCACAACAGGGTATATCCAAGTAGTACCCTACCTTTCTAACTCCACTTAGTACCTAAAAAGGGGGATATTAACCTTAGGGATGGATTGTCACCCAGAAAAAATCTCTGCAACCCTCTTCGAGGTGAGACCCAAAGGAAGACATGGTCTCCTTCCTCGAACTCCAAAGGTCTCCATCGTCTACCAACCCAAAACATCAAATGGCCCTGCACATACTTCATCCACTCCTAGATGACCTTCACAACCTCTGTAAATTCCTTCTACACATAGAGGCATCCCACTCCTTATACTAAACTCTTCTTCTGGGTAATTATGAAGTGGGACGACTCAGTGAGTCAGCAACTATCACCCCAATGGTGTCATGTCTCCTAGATTTACGTGGTAAACCCATAATTAAGTACATCGATATCTCTTCCCACTTCCTTTTGGGTACCCCAATAAAGATAAGGAACAACCCACAAAACTAATTCAAACAGGTGTTCATCTTTTTATCTCAACAGGTAAGCCCAACTTCAACCCTTTCTGTCATCCCCGGTGTCCGCCTTGACACCCACACATATACCCCAATGCATCTCTCCACTTTAGGCATCCACTACTACAACTAATCATCCTATAAAAAGAACAAAGTGCTCCCCAGCTTTCAAATTTCCATCAGGGGTATTATCTATGGACAACTGAGCACGTAAAGACTCACAGTCGGTTTCACTAAGTTGTGTCTCCCTAACTGTTTTAAGAGTGGACAAGTAACAACCAATGACTAGAGATAAAATTCTCTATCCCCATACATGAAAGATAACTACAATGAGGTCAAGCACTCTAATTCCCCACTCAGTAATTTCTATCTAGATTCTTACTGGGAGCATCTACTTTTACATTCCTCATCACTAGATTCACTGTAACTCCAAACTTTGAGATACCATGTCCTGAAAAAAGGGACCTTTCGAATCCAAGGAATACACTTCAAGATCTTTCCATGTAGTTGTTTCTCCTAAAGTGGGTCTAGGATCATCCTTAAGTGTCTCGTGTGCTCCCACTTGGACATCGAGTACACTAATATGTCATCAATAAAGATCACCTGGGGATGCCCAGGGTGAAACATTGGGTCTTTATAATCCCTTCCTCTACAATTCCCCCACCTCCACCCCCGTATAATGTATCTATTTGGGAGCCATCTGATATACTGGCATAAATATCTATTCCACCCCAAGGTGTAGACCAACATAGAAGTCTAACTCTCTAAAGATAGGTAAACCTAGAACATCTTCAAGGAAGACATCCTTATACTCTGCCGCCACTAAGAAACTTGAGGACTCATAACATCCACTACACTGAGGGTTAGGATTTCCAACGGAAGAGTGATTGGTTGAACCCTCCTATGCATGAGTCTATACCATGCTTCCTGGGTTTTATTTTTCTCCAACCAATAAAAACCCAATTCTATCACTACGAACATACCACATCATTTTGCCTAAAATAGTCAATCTAATCATGAACTATGGACGACCAATCCATACCCAAACTAACGTCGTAAGGCCTTTATTTTTCCACCAATAGGTTCCAACTGAAACTCTCAACTCAAGGTTCAGATCACACCGTTGGAATATATATGATTATTAAGTCTCCTCCCATAGTATCTTTAGATGTAAGGGTCAAGTCAATGGTTTAACCAGAAACTCTAGGTCTTCAACAAGATTTATGACAATAAGGAATTATTAGCACCTATGTATATTAATACAGTAGCTAAGAGTTGAAAAATATTGTACCTCGAATCCTTCCTGGAGCCCTTGGGTCATATGCCTTGACCACATGTAGTTAACCCTTCCCCTGTCCTCCATCTCCCTGATCCTGGTGTGGACTACATTGGGGTGGTGGTTGTAAGATGTCGAAATGTATACCACCTCCTTTTGATCCCACAGATCCTCTACCACATCTTCCAACCAACAAATCCATCTATTCCTGTCACTGTCTCTACCTCTGTGGTCTATACACCATTTCCCTATCATCACCCGGATAGGCTAGAAAATCTATAGGAAGATTCCACCAGCTGTCTCATGAAAATCATTGTCTCTCTCTAGGATGATTGGACTCACCCTATGATCCCTCAACTATAGATCCTCTATCCTAGGACCTCCTCTAGGAATATCTCACATGCCCAAGTCCCTAAGACTGACGTCAGCTTATTTCTTCCGAGGTATGTCCTCCTGCATTCCCACTGCTGACATCCACTTACTATATCTGCTCAGCCAAGGGAATTTCAACAAAAAAGGTTCACTCTATTAACCTAGGAAAAGTAGAAGTGCATAGAGTAATAGTGCTGGATCAGATGTCTCTAAACACACCTCACTCAGAGGTCTAATCCTTGAAACACTAGTAAAATCATATTTATCAAGTACCTAGAAGGGTCGGTACACCTCGATGAATAACCAACTACTGACATGTCCTCCTTCTGAAGTTGTAGAAGCTCTTGGGAACACATAGACCTTATCTTTTATGGTGATACACCCTTCTCAAAGAATGTTTCTCAAGCTCTATCCATAGAAGAGTCACATTATCATAAGATTGGGTAATATAAACCCTATAATTACCCTACTAAGCCACGTAGAGGGCTCATTGCCAGGACCGCCATCTGATCTAATGGTGTCCTAACTAGATGGAAGAATCAGTCACAACCTAAAGCCATTCCTTAGCCGCTTGTGATTCAGGATCACCTCGAAACCTAATGGGTCTCTGTCACTAATACTCGTGAAGTGTTCTTAGCCCACTCATCTCATCTTCTTGTACTACGAGTACCATGTGCTACTCTATAGGTGGTGGTATAGCTAGTACACTAACCAATGGTTCTATCTCTAGTAAGAACCCTTGTACCTAGTTTTTCACCCCACAGATCATTATTTTGATCTTGTGGTTGAATCCTAGATGCAAGTATACATGAAATCATCTTGAAACAAAACAAGATGTACCATGATCAATAGAGTATACCTGGTGAGATGACTCAAGAAGTACATGAAAAAAAATAAATCATTCCTCTATAATGAATGTAACTTTATTTCCCTTCAACTAGTATTTCCATGTACAGAGTTAGAAAACAGGTGCCCAGATTCCTGATGTATGGATACGTAAGCCACTGCACCAACACTAGAGTCCTTATCCTGAAAGATGAACTTGAAACACTTAACACTATTGTCCCAAACAAACCTCACAGACTCTTGGCCCTAAGGTAGAACCGACCTGCTCTGATACCACTTCTTCATGACCCATCCCCCAGGACCCATGCTGTGACTACCCCAAGCCTGCCTCCAATAGGCTAGGGGCTGACGAATAGCACTGAGTAGGAATATACCATAAACAGTAGGCATTTTTCTAAGAACCTAGACATGCACGCACCCAAATCTAAGCCACAAGGCTGGAGAGTGAAAACAGTAAGTAAAACAATTCATGCGTACCACTACAACCCAACAATAGGGTATGACAAAAAGTAAATTAGTAAAGTAAAATTGGGCCATAAAAAATCCCACTAAAATAAAGACAACTATAAATTATGACCTATAAACAAGGGCACTGAATCTACTGTAGGAAGCTGTCAAAAAAACCTTGGCTCGTCTGATCTCAAAAGGAACCATTCGATCGTGGTGCTGGTCCTACGCCACCAAGAAATCCACCAAAGTGTCATTCAACTACACAAGACACTACATGTGCGGGAAAATCCCATTTAGGGGTGAGTAAAAAAATACTCATTATGGGACCCCAAAACACAAAGTGAAAGACCACAAAGGAAACACCATCAAGAAGGTACAATAGTCTCAACACAGGTATATGTCAACAACACATATAATAAGAACATCCAGGTATAATCATAAAGGATTCCAAGAAACAATGTCTCATCCATTACCACCCATATGGTTCCACTCGTAGCATACTCAATTTCAGAAGATCCCAATACTCGAGCTATCTGAAAGTAACCATATAGAACAAGTCTACCAAAAGTATCCGAGAGAACATATGGTCTCGATACATCATGAAGTTTCCCTAAGATGTTTGGTCTCACTGATATAATTAGTCTTGATATCACAACCAAATCCTTGTTCAAATGATTATGCTCAAGGCATGATCCTTTTGGGAGTCCCACTCCCCAAACCTAGATATCAGCCACGACTCTTATAAGAGGTCTTACTAAACCTGGGCCCCAAACAAAGAGAAAATTCAGATCAATGGTCATGAAATACAGATAGGGGATTCCAAATAATACTTCAAAAACAATATATATTACCCCACACCATAGGGGGTTATTAGATAATACCACGAACCCTACGATGCGTCTCGTAATGTAGAGGATTATGAAGAATATTGTGAACCCTAAGATATGGACCTCTAGATGGAGGATTAATGCCCTGCACTCAAAGGTAACATCAATACACAACGAACTTCATATGGGGTGATAGAGTATCACTCTAGTCCCAAGGGGGATTTACAATTCTATCCAAGACTTGTCTCTTGAGGGGATTTCCATGAAATGCCATACCAAACACTTGAGGGAAGAACCAAGGAGAGACTCTACACCTATATCGGTTCTTACTAACAGTCAAAAAATCCATCTCAAAAGGACCGCCTAATTTTTAGGGTCATAACATCATAGATGAATTGTCAAACGAGCTTATAGCTTGAAAGATATGGATCTTTTTGTAAAAAGAGGCTGGTTGGGTCTGGGTCCAGTGCACGAACCCAATCTGCATTAACCCTCACCATAGTGGATTCTCAGAGAATACCAAGAACCCTATGATGCGGCTCGTAACGTAGGGGATTCCGAAGAATACCACAAACCCTATGATATGGCCCACTATATTGAGGATTAACATCCTACACTTGGAGGTTAGGTCAATACCCAAGGAACTCCATCCGGGGTGATAGAGTATCACTCCAGTCCCAATGAGGATTTGCAACTCTATTTGGGACTCATCTCTCAATGGGATTTCCATGAAATTCCATATCGAACCCTTGAGGGAAGAACTGAGGAGAGACTTCACACTAATACTGGTCCTTACTAACAACCCAACAAGTAATCTCAAACGGACCGCCTCATCGCAAGGGTCCCAATTCCGCAGACGGCTCATAAATAAACTTTTAGTTTGAAAGATATGATTCTTTTTTGTAAAAAGGGGATGGTTGGGTCCAAGTTTTGTCCAACCCAGCCCAACCCAGCCCGAGGTCCGTCGACCCAACCTGGGGTCCTCTGACCCGACCCGGTCCGTCGGGTCTAACCCGACCCACCAGGTCGATCCGACCCGTTGGCCTGGCCCGGACCAGCTAGGTTCGACTCAGCCTACTGCAGTGGCTCAGCCCACTACGGCGACCTGACCCGTTGCACCATCCCGACCTGAGGTAATGAGCTCAGCGTGGGCCCGGATCGCCTGATCAACTTGGCCCGCTGAAGTGGGCCGGTCTTCTCCACTCGGGATGCGACAAGCACCATGTTCCACCCGCAGCTGTTGCCGCGGGTCGCCACCACAATCCAGCTGGATTGCGACCTCCAGTCATGTGATGTGACTCGCCATCTGCATCTTCTGAACTTCCAAAAGTCATTTCTGGTATCCTATGATCACCGCCCGTGGTGGATGTTGCATTCTTCCTTCACCACCATGGCATGCCACCATTGGGGCCTTCCGCGGGCCACCAGATGCACTCTGGTGGTCCTTTCTTTGATCTAGAAGACATTCTAGAGTCCTTGGGTCATGTTCTTCATCTCCATTGGTTCAAACCTGTGCCACGATCCCTCCCAATGCAATGTCACTCGAATGATGACATCTCTCGTTCCGCCTTTATCCATTCACCACTGTCATCATCACACCTCCATCATGTCGTTTCCATCCCAGATATGTGATATTAGATCATTATGCCAAGGATAAATTGTGCAATGATTGACCAATCACCAAAATTCTAGTCGCGGGCCAAACAAATAATTCATGTAATGAATGAAGAAGGGAAGGAGGAATGACATGAATCAACAAAAACGGATAGACCTCGATCGATGTTTGTGTAGATCATGGATTATCGCTATTAAAATAGAAATTGAATTAAACCAATAATCCATCACACATTATTAATCAATATTTGATAACCAAGATCAATATTCCGTTAAAACCCCTCAAATAAAATTCCCTTCCCACAAGAACGATCGAATCGCAGGTCAACCTGTTTATGGGTTGATCTACATTTTTATTTTAAAAATAAGAATGGGGAAATAATAGATTCAAAATAACAACCCCTACCTTGAGTTGGATCTCTTATATACATAGATTGAATTCACATTGCCACGTCGATCCTTGTTCTATCAGTATTCATCAATTCGTCACCGCTTGATCGAATCCCGACCTCTGATCCATCGTTGCCAGTGAGAGAGCCTCCCCCCTTGCCTTAGGGAAACTACTGAGTTCTAGATAAATCTCCATTGTTATGAATTCTAACACTGGACACTATCCTCGATCAATGGAGGAAACACGTTAATGTGTTAACACATTTCAACATTACTGTTTTGCTTTGAAACAGCGTCCCATGCTGCCTCATTTATGAAAAGAGAATGGGTTGCTCTGTCACTGTGTCGCAGTGTCGCCCCACTGTGAAATGTTAAAAGGAAATAAAATAATCTTCTTTAATTTTATTTTATTCACTTTTAAATGGTCCAAATAATAACTTTTACCTTCGACCCGTGATAGTCAAGGTTAGGCTCTGCCTAAGGAAATCACATTCTCATGAGCTCAGTGGTAATCTCAGACTTCCAGTATGAGTTACCATTTATGAGTTATAAGTATTTGAAAAATAAAATAATTTTATTTAATTATTTTATTTACGATTATTCCATTTTTCATGTTTTCTCACTGGAGACTCGCGCTGACTAAAGTTATGTCACATCCATGGTAAACCCACCATTTTGAACGCAATGGTGCCCTTAGATTTATGATCTGGGTAACCTTTTTAAAAGTTGTTCCACCTTTTCAAGAAAACCACTCATGCAGGCTATTTAAAAAATAAAAAAAAATTGATGGATCATTTCAGGCACTTTGGGCCTCAGAATCGCACACCGTATCAATTCCTATTCTCATAATATTCACAAGAATTTTATAAAAATAGTACCAGGAAAATCCGAGTCATTACATCATGACTTAAATAATGGGAAAATAGAGCATTTTTGTTAAAATTTGAATAGGGTAGAATATTAATTTTACATTTTAAAGACACTTGGAAACTGTGCATGATTGGGCTGTACAGTTTCCCAAACAGTGCACAAACCATGCACTCCATTACTAGAAACACTAGGAACCCGCAAGGTTTGGCTGCATGGTTTGGGGAACCATGAACCAACCATAAGACATGGATCTTTCAAAAAATATAGAACAATTTGCACACCATCCACATGGTTTGTCTAATCCTACTCAGACTGTACAACCTCTATTAAAGACTTCCAAGGACCCACATAATTTCTCTTAGAATATAATTTTTTTGAATTAAACCATGTGTAACCTATGAAAGTCAAATATGGTAAGATCAAAATGAATTGAAAAGGATCTCATCCTCATGAAGTCACATGGTTACCCCTTATGTAATGCCCCGACCCTAGTTACCCAGAGTCGGTGTATTATTTTAATACATTGAAATGAATACAAGGAATCAAGTTCTGAAAGACCGATCAATTTAGGAGTCTTAGAAAATAGATTACATAAATGAACTTTACATTACAATTACTAACATAAAACACAACATAAATAATCCTTTGAGGATGTCATTATTCTATTAGATTAAACCTGCATATAAATCATAATACACTTCTTGGCATCCTGAGAAAATAAAACGTAAGAAAAGGTTGAGCTTAGATGCTTAGTAAGGATAAACAATATAGAGGAAGCAATCATAAATAACCATAAAATTTTATGGAAAGACATAAAATTGAAAGGTAATCCCTTTAAAAATAAACTTCAATATAATATTTAAAAGGTTAATCAAATAATTCCATTTACTTATTCACATGGATATTCTACAAGTTGAATAATCACATATAACATTAATAACTAATCTCATAATGATGGAATGCATAATTCCGGACATCTTAACCACAAAGTCAAGGCATCTTGACAAGACCCTAAATATAAATTTTGTCAAGGCCTTGTTCCAAGACACTAGTTTATCTCATGATACCTACCGATACATCAAGGGGTTATAGCTTTCCCCACCCATCACTTACTAAGTCAAATGAATTCCTCATATGAAAATGTTGAAACATAACATAAACATTCATATTAAAAATAGAATAAGAAATGTCAATACTTTAACCATAAACCATGAATGGTATAAAAATAGAACATCCACAGTCAAACATATCATAACTCATTCAATACAACATGGAAGATTGTATTATGATAAATCAACCTCAATCAAGAATAATATCTAGTAAAGGATGTTGACATAGTTGAAATGATCAGTAAAACTTGAGAGAAATATAAATTTTTCTTGAAATAATTTAAAATTAACACAATTTATAAAGGAATACATTTAAAAGATATTTTTGAATCAAAGTGTCCCATAAAAATTTAAAACTTTTTAAATGAATTAAAATTTTAAAACATTCATGTCTATATAAATAAATTCTTAAAATCATTTTGAAAACATGGACATTAATGAGAAATATTTAGAAGAATAAATATTTAAATCATTTAAAATGATGTTTTAGTTAAAGAGTCACTTAAAAGAGAATACTTTTGAAAACTATTTTATGAAACATGGACATGGATAATAAATATGTCCTAATAAATACTTACACATGAACAATCTCAGATAATAATGAGATTGAGGAATTAACCCTTACCTTGCACTTTCCTTTGGTCAGGGGTAAATTTAACCTTCTATATAATGACCATAGTATGTTATTAAATTATACCAAAACCATATTAATATTTATTATATCATAAATGATTAATTTATGACTTTATAATATCCATTTAAGAATTATTTCCATGTTAAAGTAACATTTTGGGTAATAATCATTTTCTTTATCGTAAGTGTTTTAACTTGTTATTCTTGATTGTATCTCTTATATCATGATTTAATTGCTTCCAGAATATAAAAAATTATTTATACATCATATATATTCAGAATATAAATATGTATAATTGATAGATATATGAAATGGAATACACCGTTTATGGAGATGGTAGGTCGTACGTACACATAAACATTATTTCCGTCTTCATATCGTATTGAATGGAAGTAAGTGAATGAGATAAATGTAAATACACACACACAGACACACACACACACGCATATATATTTCCAGAAGAATTTTTTTTTAAGGTAATGCTTTGGTCAGAGACCAAAGAACAATTTATTGATAAACAAAAAAGGATTACAAGAGGCGAAAGGATGGGATTTTTTTTACAATCTCTATCAAAAAGATATAGTAAGTCGGATGGAATAGAGTCCAGCCAAGTCATGCTCTGATGTATTCCTTTATTGGAAATAGCATCCGCAACAACATTCGCTTCACAGTAGGCATGAGTAGCTATATAATCGATCCCATGAAGCAAGTTCAGACAATTCATCCAACAAGTGGTAAGTGTCCAAGCCAGATGAATGTTTCCATTCCAGATGGAATGAATAATAGTGGTTGAATCACTTTAAATCCATAGCTTTCTCCAACCTCTTTAGAGCGCAAGATCAACAACATGGATGACCCCCAGCATTTCCGCCTCTAGAGATGTAGAGTGACCACATCCAACATAGAAACAGCCCTGACACTGGCTAACTGAATCTCTGAAGATAGAACCACAACTGGCAGGGCCTGGGTTGCCTTTGGAAGCTCCATCAACATTCACTTTGATCCATCCTGGCATTGGTGATTGCCAGAACACTTCAAATGAGTGTTTGGGCTTTGGATAGATGCCAGGAACACAGAGATGACGAAGGATCTCAAAGTCACTGACCGAGTTGTTGCAACAGTCTTTTTTAATTGAGGCAGCCTCATGAACCGCAAGAAGAATCCGAGATTTCCCTAAATTTAGATTGAGAGAGTGATTATTGTGAATGAGAGTATTTCTAACATACCAGATCTCAGGAAGAAGTTCCGCCACTGCTGCCAGAAAAATATTTTTAATCTGCAGAGAAACATCATGTCTAGTACAATTTTTTAATATATTTCTAGAAGAATTATTATGTCATATATTACATAATTATTCGTAGTATGTATTTTTATAATCATCATTGAACAATGAATGTGAAAATGAATCTCATCACATCATGGAGATGGTAAGATATACGTATGCATGAGTGACAATATCATTCTTTTTATGGTGAAATAATATGTAAATGGATGGTATATTATATATAAATAATATTTAAAATGTTATATTTATTATTTACATCAACTATACTAATTATTATACCCATTCAAATAATGAATCATTGAATAACAAACTATACCATGATGTGGATACAGTAAGCCATACATACACACGTATGGTGACTTTGTCATTTATAAGATGGATATAATAATGAATATGGTTTTAAAATATTTATAATAACATCACAGTATATAGAAGGCACTGGAGTCATTAGTTTAGTATGGAGAAAACAAAGAAAGAGGAAGTGGAAGAAGAAAAGATCTTTGAAAGAGGTGATGAAATAATTACCTCTTCTTAAGGTGCTTCCTTTATATTTGATCAAACTGGCTCCTTAGGTAGGCTTTCTGATCAAAGTAAGGCCTCTAGGATGATGTAAGGGTTTTTGGGAGGACATTTGAGTAGGGCATGGCTGAGCCAAATGGATTTTGAGGTGTGAAATTAATAGAAGGGGAAGTACCCTTTTATAAGAGAGGTGAGGGTCCACTACTAGAAAATTAGGCTATATCCATAGTTTAAAACTATGGATATAAGCCCAAAATCCATGGCTATAGGCTATAGCCACGGTTCATTGAACCGTGGCTGGTATTGGCATGGCTATAAGGCCAAACTTATAGCCACGGTTTCAAACCATGGATATAGCCCTATAGCCACGGTTGGAACTATGGATATATGTTTGGCCCTATATCCACATGAACCGTGGCTATAGGGTTGTCTCCATAGTTAGAAACCATGGCAAAAACCCTTCCCATTTCATAAAAAAGCCAGCCTCATCCCCCCTGCACACATCCCTTTCACCCCTGCACACACCCCCTTACACCCCCCTTACACAAACCCCTTTCACACCCCTTTCCCCCCTGCTGGACCACCTTGGATAGCAACCCCCCCTGTTGGACCCCCTGGACAGCATCCCCATCCCCCCATGCTGGACCCCCCTAGACAACAACCCCCCCTAATGGACCCCCTGGACAATATCCCCCCTGCTGGACCCCCCTGGACAGCAGCCCCCCCTACTGGACCCCCCTGGATAGCAGCCCCCCCTACTGGACCCCTTGGACAATAGGCCCCCCTACTGGACCCCCCCTGGATAGAATCCCCCCCTAATGGACCCCCTAGACAGCAACCCCCCTACACATCCCTTGCACACCCCTTTCCCCCTTGCACCCCCTAGATAGCAGCCCCCCCCCCACACACACACATCCCTTGAACCCCTTGCACACACCCACTTGCACCCCCTTATAGACCCCTTTCCCCCTGCTGGACCCCCCTGGACAGTAGACCCCCACCCCCTGCAAGACCCCCTGGACAGCAGCCCCAGCCCCCCTGGACAGCACCCCCCGGACCCCCTGGACAACAGCCCCCCTATTGGACCCCCTAGATAGCAGCCCCCCCTGCTGGACCCCCCTGGATAGCAGCCCCCCTGCTGGACCCCCCCTGGACAACAACCCCCCCTCCTTCCTGGATAGACCCCCACCCCCTGGACAGACCCCCTCCTTCCTAGACATATTGTCAAAGCTATGAAGAGGTTTGGTTTTAGGGAATGGTCTTGTCAATTTTCAGTTTTATGCTACTATATGGTATTATAATATTTTCATTATCGATAAGGTTGCTGTAGGGAAAGATAGTTGAGACATTCATGTATGAATGATCCAAACTGTTATCCTTGCCTAGCACAAAAAGACTTGGTTGATACATCGACAGCCATATAGTACAACGAAAACATAAATATGGAAATAAATTAAAGTTATTGTATAAAAAAAGTAATTAGGAATATTGAATGTTGCAAGATACCGTAATATGTGATGTGATTTTCTTGATCAATATGCTCTCTTAGAAGTTGTTCCTACATTGAAAACATGACATCGTGTTATTTTTAGTAAAATAAGAATCACAAAAGTGGTTGTTTATTGTTCAGATTTTACCTAAATGTCGAAGAAAGAAATATCTATTTACAGAGTCTTGATGAAATGTGGTGTATTTGGATATATCTAATGTAATTTAAAATATCATATTGAATCTAGCTATGTAATGGTTATTCAAATTTATCTAAGATTAAAAAACCTATAGAGACTAACTACACCCCCTGCCCCACCCCCTTTCCCCACTGCCCCACCCCCCTTGCCCCCCTGCTGGACCCCCTGGACAGCAGCCCCCCCTACTAGACCCCCCTGGACAATAGCCCCTCCTACTGGACCCCCTGGATAGCATCCCCCCTGCTGGACCCCTTGGATAGAAGCCCCCCCTAAACAGCAGCCCCCCCTACTGGACCCCCCTGGACAGAAACCCCCCTACACACCCCTTGCACCCCCTGGACAGCAGCCACCCCCCCACATCTCTTGCACCCCTTGAACACACCCCTTGCACCCCCCTTGCACACCCCCTTTCACACCCCTTTCCCCCCTACTGGACCCCCTGGACAGCAGCTCCAGCCCCCTGGAAAACACCCCCCCCCCCCGCTGAACCCCCCTGGATAGTAGCCCCCCTTGAAACCCCCCCCCCCCCTGATGGACCCCCCTGAACAGTAGCCCCCCTGATGGGCCCCCCTGGACGACATCCCCCCCCACCCCCTGCTGGACCCCCTAGACAGCAGCCCCAACCGCCTGGATAGCACCCCCCCCCGCTGGACCCCCTGTACAACATCCCCCCTACACATCCCTTGCACACCCCTTGCCCCCATACTGGACCCCCCCTGCACCACCCCTTCTAGACACCCCCTTTCACCACCCCTGCCCCCTCCACCCCGCCCCCTTCCCCCCACCACCCTGCCCCCTGCCCCCCTGCCCCTGCCCCCACCACCCTGCCCACTTCCCCCCTCCACCCACCCCATTCCCCATGCCCCGTGCCCCCCAGTCCTGCAGACCTCCCCCCTGCCCTTGCCCTGCAGAACTCCCCCTGCCCCCTGCCCCCTGCCCCCCCTCCACCCTTCCCCCTGCCCCCTGCCCCGTGCCCCGTGCCATGTGCCCGTGCCCGTGCCCCCTGCCTCGTGCCCCTACCCCCCTCCACCCTGCCCCCTACCCCCTGCCCCTACCCCTGCCCCCTACCCCTACCCCCTGCCCCCTTCCCCCCTCCACCCCCTTCCCCTGACCTGCAGACAATGTGGAAGATCCTATATTACCAAAAATTTCAAATCCAATGGCACGAAAAATCCATGCAGCATCTATTTTTGACTTAAGCTAACCATAGATTATGATTTCATTGGATGATGAATGATATGGTATGAAATCTCATTCTATGCCTACTTTATGACTACCCCAATCATGCTTTGTGATTGTGATGTAAGTGGTATGAAAATCACATTTTCTTACCCCTTTCTATATCCCATAATCATTTTATATGATATATACATTTATCACATATAGTATATGATATATTTTCCTTTATGATTCCATCCACTAAAAACACCTTTCTCTCTGTCTCGAGCCTAGCCATCCACTAAACCTAACCCATTAGGCTTCATGCTGCCTTTGGCCACCAAACCTCGATTTCAGCCTCCCAGGTCCCAACCCAGCCCAGCCCAGTGACCACTTTCTCCTCACCCCCCATTATGTAGCCATGCAGCCTCTTCTAGGCACGACCCTTCCCCTAACCACTGCACTAGCCCCCCTAACCCCCACCCCTGCACCAACCTCCCTACCCCCTGCACCACCCCTCCCACACAACCATACCCTAACCCCCCACCTCCCCCTATACTAGCCTCCCTCTTAAATCAGTTCCCTCCCGCACAACCATCCCCACCCCCACCCCCCACACCCCCAACACCCCCAGTCCCCTAGCCTACACCACCCCAACCCCCACACTAGCTCCCCCAACCCCCCTGCACCACCCCCACCCTTCCCCTATACTAGCCTCCTCCCAAAACCAGTCCCCCCCTACACCAACCCCCCATCCCCCTAGCCTTCACCAGCCCCCAACCCCCTAGCATGCACCAGCCCCCCTGCACCACCCCCACCCCATCCCCTATACTAGACTCCCCCCAAACCAGCCCCCCCAAACCAGTCCCCTCCCCCACAACCACCCCCTAACCCCCCTTCACCACCCCCAACACCCTAGCCTGCACCAGCCCCCCTAAAATTTTCAAAACAACAGTTCAACACTGGTATTATTCTGTAAATAGAAGATAGAATTATGAATACTTGAATAATACCAATCCTGAAATTTATTACAATAAAATGAAATCTATACATATTGATTCAAAAATATAAACTCACAAGAACAAGACATTACATGGAATAGATTCATGTAGAAATTATAGCAGCTTAACATGCTGAACATAAACTAAAATAACCATTTTGATTAACACAAAATAAAAAAATGATTAGTAAGAGAAAAAAGATCAAATAGAAGTGATCGCCAACAACACCAATCAATATAAATCAATAAAATAAATCATAAAAATGACACTGATATTTTTATGTGCTCCACAGAATTTGAAAGAAAGAATCACCATAACCAGGTTTCTCCAAACACAGTAGAAGAAAAGATGTTAACCTCATGGACCCTCAGTGGTGTTGCAGTTCCCCTTCTTAACCTATTTTCCATCATAGATAACTAATCATTTTCCATCAAACCTAGTTTATGTTTAACAACATATCAAGTAAAAAGATGAACTTGTACATGCAGACAATTAGAAGTTGAAATTCCCCTCACACAATTTTTGGTTTTTTGATAGAAGATGTACCTCACACAAAACCTGAAATAAAAATATTATTATAGATATCAAATATGATAAAGGTGGATTGGTTCTATTTTCAAATGATGAATAAATCATTATCAAAATACTAATTTTTAAAATAAATCAAAGAGTTCTGAGAAGGTACAAAACAAGTTCAGAAAAGAATCAAACAAAGAGGAAGACAAAAAACTCTCACCTCGAATTATGCTGGTCTGTAATGGTGAAGATCAGGAGAATCTGTGATGAACAGCTTTTCCCCCTCCCTTAAAAGTGACCTGAGACTTGCGAATAGAGTAAAATCTTATTCATAATTCACCTTTGAACCTAGAAAGCCTGCCACTGTGTTCCTTTCATGCCAAGCATGAAGAACCTCCAGGTTGTTTTTCATAAACATTTTTCTTCTGCATATGGTGTATCCAGTAGTCCATGGTGTGAGACCGCATCCGAGAAGGGAATTGAAGACCATTAGATAATCATTCTCAATTTCATGAAGAGTGATATGCTTATACCTCCAAATGGTGAGACTACTGAGCAAAGCATTAGACTTGGCTTGTATCAAATCATGAGTTCCTAACTGAATTGAGAATGAAAACATAACTAATCCTCAAGGATTCTTGATGACACCCCCTCCCACTCTCATGTAACCCAAAATACAATAACCATCTGTGTTTATCTTCAAACCCGAACTGTGCGGAAGCCATTTGATCCATATTCCCATATTTGCACTGCCTGTACTAATGGGGCTATGAGTGACTTTGATAAATGGTCTCAAAGAAGGGGAAGTGGTGTTATCCTTACCTAATCATATCAGATAGATCAAAATGATCTTGTTGTACAGATAGATGCATGTTTTTTGACCTGTGTTGACATTGAAAGAGTCAGGGATGAGGGCATCGCAGTGACAGAGGTTGTCGAGGAGGAGGGAACCACGGTGAGAGAGGTCTTCGGGGAGGAGGGTGCCGCTGTGAGAGAGGTCGTTAGGGAGGTTGTTTGGGTGTCTAATAGAAAATAAATGATCTTAAATAAGAAAATCATAACATATAACCAAACTCTCCAAATTTATTAGTTAAATACACAAGATCATGTGAAGTCCCCAAGAACAATTCAGTAACAATTATGAATGGAGAAACCTAAGGAGATATAAATTTGACCTATTTCTCCTAAAAATTGTAATTATTATAAAATGGCATAAAATATGAGACACACACCTCAAAGAAATAAATCTTCAAGAAGAACAATATCCACCAAAAACCTAGAAAACTCATAGTCATCCAATAAACCAATCTAAATCACCACAAAGAGAACACAATTCAAAATAACACTATATTCACGGGATGAGAACCATCATAAGGATTTGATAAAAGAAATAGAAGAAACAAAACAACCCAAGGCTTAGTACCAAAAAATATAGGCTTTAGATGTTTTGTCACTACACCCAACTGGTAAACTGGGACATTCTACCCTGAACATCACCCCATAGTGAACCAATAAACAAAAATGATCACTGATAAGTTCATAACTTCTCTAAGTCTATATTGGTACTATTTAGTGAAGCATTGGACCAATGGTATCTCATATTCAAACCATCATGAAACCAAACTTGAAAAAACCAGTTTACAAATGTACACCCACACCTAAACATAAAGAAACATAAATCAAAAGAGACCGCATAAAACCTGAATTCACTACAATCCACAAAATAATTCTAATAAACTTAAAACACACCTCATAAAAATCCCAAAACACACTAATAACCCAAAACCAATTTAAACCCAATACTTCCCTTTATGATAATTCAACTTAAAAAACTTATTAATATGGGAACAATCTACCCGCCAAAGAAAATACCTTGGATATTTCATGCAAGAGGACTTGTAATTCCATATAACTCCACAGAAAAATCACACAATATGTCTCCCCTTAATCTTTTGAAGAGATAAACCATGATTATTCTAACATTCTATCTTGGGATGTGGGGATACAGATGCAGGAAGGCGGAGGTGGGGAGACGGGGAGGCGGGGAGGCCAAATGGCAGAGACATATGTAGTGACTGAGTGAGGTGAGGAGGATGCGGGGATACGGATATGGGAAGGGGAGGCTTGGAAGAGGCCGGAAGGTGGAGGAGGCAGAGAGGAGGAGTAGGAGACTACGACAACTCTAAGCTACTCCATCCATCCTCCAGACATATGAACCTTTTCATATACATAAGGACGTCCTAACCCCTATGTATGTGTCTGCATGGCCTTGAACACGCACAAGAGGATCCTTATATATATACTCACACGTATAAGCCCATTATCACCCACACACGTATGCATTTTCCATATATATACATAAGCACACCTAGACCCTTATATGTAATCGCACTGCCATGGGCGAAAATACATATAATGGGGGAAATTATTATATATATGCTTACTTATCCATACATGGTGAGTTGTTTTCGACAAGCAGCTCGAATCCACCTCAAAGAGATTCAAAACACACTACAAAAATATAGGAAACCCAAAAATCACAAAATACATATTTAAAATTAGGACAAAGAATAAAAACAGAAGAAACCTTACCCGAAACTGATGTCAAACTCATTGCCTTTAATGGAGGTAGATAGAACCAACATCATCATAAGAATCCACCTATAAGGAAATAATGGGAAAAGAAGTGAGATATAAATACTTCTTAAATATATGTGATCGGTGTGCCAACCATACATGATAAATGATACATGAATCTAAACCAACATGATCACAAGGATAATATTAATGATTACACAAACATAATATAATCCAAATGATCAAGAGAATTAGCAATATAAAGGGAACCTACCTCAAACAATAATCCATAAATCAATCTCATACTTGCAGAAACCACCAATGATCCTTCTACCCCCTATATAATCCATGAATACATATTAATCAAACAACAAAACATTTTAAAATTAGAACTAAAATTGGTATAATTGATTCTAAACTCACCGGGTAATATACTGCACTCAGGCAACAAGGTAAGTGTGGGTTCCACTTGAGACACCCACCCAAACCTAAGAAACACAAAAAATCAAATTTATCAACCCAAAAAAAACTTAAAATTTCATCAAAATTCATGAAAAATCATAAATAAATCCACTGAGTAGTACACCTAAACTCAAATGACATGTAATAATGAGATTTCAAGATTTCTAAGTCTCCTCTATATGCCACACATGAAATCTCCATCATATAGAAGCGATCCCACTATTGGTTTAAACAACAATACAACCACGATTTTAATTAAACTTGTGGATATAAACTAAGCTATAGCCAAAAATCTATATTTGGTTTGGTTCATTTTAGTGGTATAAGGAGACATGAGTTGTCTTTCTTTGATTAAGGCAGTGAGTTGTCTTTCATCATGGAAATGATACCTAGGAGATCATGGGTGATTAGGTATTTTTTAGTATACACCTAACAGATCATCCAAAATGTTGGTAGTATGTATTTTAATTTGAAGGTTGGAAAATGGAAATAATTTAAGGCTCACCCCCACCCCAATCTGCACCCCCCATCTGCAACCCCACTCCCCCCTACACCCCCAACCTGCACCCCACTTCCCCCTGTACCCCCACTCGCAACCCCACTACCCACTGCACACCACCCCCACCTGACCCCCCCCCCCACCTACACCCCCACTCCCCCCCACCTTCACCCCCACTACACCCAGCACCCCATTAATAAGGATAGATAGTATTTAACCTTTAATAATAGTGTTGATTAAGTAGATTAAGGAACTATAAAAACCATACCTTCTATGAATTTCAAAAATAAAACTCTATTCTATGGTATCAAAAGACTTTGAGATATCAATATTTTGTTAAATGTTCCCATTCTTACATTTGTTCTTCATAATGTTAATACATTTTGAGGAAGTGAATATGTAATTTTGGATTCTTCTTCCAGTTATAAATCCAAATAGATTTGATTATATGATGCCTCAAGCAATAGATCATAGCCTTAAAGCAATGACTCTGGTAATAATTTTTTGAATTGCGTTCCCAATGGAAATAGTATTGAATTCTTTAAAATCCACTACATTATCCTTTTTTTGAATCAAAGTCATAAAATTTTAATTGATTCTATAAGGTATAGAAGAATGATTAAAGAATTCTCTCATAGAATTATGTAAATAAACATGCACAATAACCAAGTAAACCATAAAAAATTTGTTTGTGAACCCATCAGGCCCGACCACACTCTCAAATAAGGAGAAGAGTGAAGTATTTACCTCATCATCATCATAAGATTTAGTTAAAGACTTTTTTTAATTATTATCAACAACACGAGTAATTTTATTCATCATATAGAAGGTAAAATATTATCCTTTATTTGAGAAAAGTCTTCCAAAATAGTCAACCATAACATTAGAAAATTGATTTTATGATTTCTATAAAGACCCATCGATTCTATGGGTAGCGACTCCTCTTCCAATTCACTTTTCCTTATGTAGATAATGAAAAAATATAGTTTTTCTATCTCCCTCATACATCCATATTATATTATACTAGTTTTAGATTAGAATTTCTTTCAGAAAAGGATTTTCATAAAGCTAAGACATGGTTTTAATCTCATAATTTGAAGGATCATTCTGATTCTGATTAATATTATGAAATTGTAGTAAGGATTTCTCAGGATCTTTGATATCGTTACCCATATTATAGAAATATAACTTGTTCCAGAAAAGAATCATCCTTTTAACATTCTTAAACTTTTTTTCCATGATTTGAAGAGGGCTTCCATAAATTTCCATGTTCCAAGTAATGATGATAATCTCTCTATAACCAGGAAAAAAAAGTCAGGCATTTTTGAATTCAAATGGAAGGGGAGATGATGTCAATTTATTTGTGAAAATATCCACCATAAAAGGATTATGATCATAGTGACATTTTTGGGAGAGCCAAACCCGATACATCAATAACATAATTATTGTAATCAATATGAAAAAAAATCTATCCAATTTGATAGATTGTAATACATTGATGGTGTACCTACACCAGGTTTAGTAACCACCCACTATTTTAACTTCAACCATGCTATATTTATCAAAATAAGATGAAAATTCAGAATCTTCCATCATATTGATGTGTGGAACGGTTTTTTCCTCATGACTTAGAATTGTGTTAAAACCCCTTAGAATCACACAACTATATGAACACTACGAAATTACCCCTTCAATATTACCCGAAATATCTATTTTTTCATGTAAGAGTTAGAGGAATAAACAAAATACAGGGAGATTACAATTCCTTGGATACAAATATCAACACAAATGTCTTGCTGATTTTCTGTACATGAATGTAGGATGATATTGTCATACATTAAAATACAGAGATTCTTAGAGTAATTCTCACTTTCTTTTTGTGATACATAGGAATATCTAAGGTAGGACCATTTAAAGTCACTCAATTTGTCAAACTACATATTAGGTTTAGCTAAACTAATCATCATGGGTTTTTTGGATGTAATAAAGTATCTCGAGGATGTGATTTTGGGAGAGTTCCCAAGACCTTGAAAATTACAAAAGATAGTCTTCATTTATGAAGGGATGTCATAGATCGTGTTTTGAAAAATGCAAGTAAACAAGAGAAATCAAATAAATTTCAAAACCTGTTATCAATTCCCAGAACTAATTGAGAAAGATCAGTCAGCTCGGACTGGGCACTCCTGTTCAAAATTTCCCCTAAACTCTAAATCTAGGAATTTAAATACCTTTCAAATTTCCTAATAATTTCACATATTCATGAGAAACCAAGCGTTCGGGAAAGGAAAAAACTAAAATTCCAATCAATTTACAGGGTAGAATCCATGACCATTCAGTCTCTAGAGGAACGGAGAGGGAGGAAGAACAATGAGGGAGAAGGAGTATTCGCCAGGTGAGAGGGTTGAGGGTGGGAAGATAAAGTCGAGCGTGAGGGTGGGGAGGCCACTGTGAAACAACGATGATCATTAAGTGTAGCAGCGATGTCGGGGAGGAGTGTGCGGAGAGCAGGTCTAGGTCAAGGGTTCGAGGAGTCATAGACAGTGGGGAGGAGGAGCTCGGGGATAAGGAAAGGAGAGGATGAGAGTATCGCAGAGAGAATCATAGAGAGCATAGTGGAGATCATTATGGAGAGCGTCTTGGAGAGCAACACAGATAGTGGGGAGGAGGAGCTTGCGGATCGAGGGAGGAGAGGAGTCGCAGACTAAGGAGGAGGAGCCCGATAGATAGTCAAAAAAAATATTGCTATGAATTTTTTTAATCCTTAGATATAAATTATGATATAGCCACAGTTTTAATAGAAATATGGGTATAAACTAAGCTATAGCCATGTACTTATAAAACTGTGGCTATAGGTCCGTGGCTATAGTCCTGTTTTCTAGTAGTGGTCACTTTAGGAAAAGCATGAAATATTAATTTATTATACAATCATATTCGGTTTATAATGACTCCAAAAAGATTTATTTTATGGATAAGGTGGGAAAGGGTCCAAATATTCTCAACCAATAGGTTTTATACAATTTGAGGTCACCATATTAACCTTATATTTTTTATTAAACTCTTAGTTAAATAGTTTAACTTTTACCATGTCTTCTTGTATTATTATAATAAATGGTTAATAAACTTATTATAAAAAGCCAAGAGAACCCCAATTGGTTCATTATTGGAATATATAAATATATATAAGTTATTTTTACAAACCTTATATTTTTAGGAATATTATATCATTTAATAACTTTGTATTTCTTTTAAAATCTCATTTATGTCAATTTTGACACTATTTGGTATTTTGTTTTTGTGAAAGTCATAACAACTTTATCACTTTGAAAAAAATTTATTTAATCAACCCTAACATTTCATATTCACCTAGAAAATTAGTTTATGACATAAAAACTTTAAAATTATATTTTTTTAATATTTATAATATCATTTATTTGATTCTTTCATTATAAGGAAAATACTACATCAATATTGTGTCATAAATAAATATATTTATTTTATGTCTAAAAATTATAAATAAAATATCATGATGTAGGAAATATTTTTATATTTATAATGAATATTTATAGTCAAAGATATCAATTATATAACCTCATATAAATTTTTTTTACTAAAAGATACATGTTTATGTTATTTTTATCTTTACTTTACATTAATTAATATAAAATGTCATTATTACTCCCAAGTGGCTCCGTGGGGTCCAAAAATTGACCCAAGGATTCCCATGGTCTGAAATATAAGATCCAATATGGTTAGAACATGTGTTATGGTAATTTAATATTATTATAATGTTATTTTAACCCTTATTTACCGGATTTACCCTTTAACCATGGTAAATAAAATATTTACTAAAGTAACTATTCATAATATATAAAAATAAATGTTAACTATTTAACCAATTTAGACCTACTGATTCTAAATATGGAATCCATTTTTCCAAATTCAAAACACAGAAGTTGCAGAAATTAATATAAAATTAATTTTCGTTGTTAAAACCAAAAAGCGGGTTTTTAAGAAGTAAAAACCATCAAAACATTGGCATGTGTTTATGTAAAATTTAAATATGAAATTACATCCAATGACCTACATTATATTAAATGATAAAAATAAAATCTAATTATACTTTAAAACCACTCAAATGTAAAATTTAACACTATAAATTATTTCAATTAAAAAAGTTGTTTTTAATTAAAATTTAGTGTTTTTCACTATTCATCAAAATATAAAAGTTATTAAAAAAGTTCCAAAAAACTATCAAAACTAAATTTTTAAGTCCTGCTTCTAAAGAATAATTTAATTTCTTGAAATTTAATATATAAAAGTGTCGAATATTGGATTTAAAAAGGGTTCTCCATTAAAAGGTGGAAAAACTGCAATTTTTGAAAAAAATACTTCTTTTATCTGAAATATTGAATTTATCCTTATATTATGTATAAGAAAAACAAAATATGAATGTTAAAATTATATAGGGTATATATGAAATTCAAAATGTGGTTATTACTATTCATAATCGCTTTTTTAAATGGCTAGTTTGATAGGTTGTGGTGCGCTTGAACTCGGTGTTGCATACATCGCACACTATTGTATTATTCAAAGAGAAAAGTACCAGGGAAGCTTGGGGTGTTACACCTTAACCATGCAACTAAACCATGAAACTATGGAAAAATAGCCCGAGACTCAATATTTGAATCCAAAACACCCATAACTTGAGATAGAAACCAATAACAATGAGATAAACCTAAATAAAAGAAGAAAATAAAAACCAGGGTGTGATAATTCTCCCCACCATTATACTTAATATAAGGCCTCAACCTTAAACCTTACTTAATCTTGATTTATTACAAGATTACACATTGAGGATCTTTTCAGGTTTAGAGTTTTAGAGAATTAGATCATAAAACTTGCTTTACATTCCACATTTAAACAAAGTAATTACATAAAAGATAGTATTCATTTTTCCCATCAATGGAAAAATATTTAAAATAAAACATGGATTCTTTATTGAAACTTTCTTGACACTATCATCATATCATGTACCCTTCCCTTGACCTGTGAAAAACATTTCAAAAACTTGGGATGAGAATAAAAAGCTTAGTAAGGGATATAAAAAGTATGAAAAGGAAACATGAGTACATATATACATAAGAATGAAATCATACTTTACCCATAAAACATATACACTTTAAAATACCTCATAAAATCATGAATAAAGCATATAAATCATAAGACATAAAGGTAACTTTAGGAATTCATAACATTCTTATGTAGGGAGTAACCCTCTTGGTTACGTTTGGAATACCCATCACAGTATATTACCTAAATCTCTTCGGAGAAACCTTAATGCTTAACTCCTTCGCGTTACCCAATGCATTGGAGAGCTATATCGGGATGACCCGCCCTTAGTTTATCACAGAACCACCCATCTTCATAATAATGCCCAAGAACCATAACATAATCATATCACATAAAACATGCATAAAGGAAACATATCATTTCCACTTTTCAATCACAAGATATCAATACAACACATTGATATAAAAACATTATGAAAACCATTTTCAATAAAAAAATAAAAGAAAAGTAAAACATGGTATTTATTTTTCTTTTAAAAAAAGGTATGGCTTGTAGAGGAAGCCGAAACTCAAATAATGGTCACGGCGGCGGATAAGTCGTTGTCACCGCATACATATGAAAAAAACATTCCCTTTTGTCGTTTAGTAAAACGCTTTGTATAAAAAATATTCCTTTAGGATAAACATAAAATTCAAAGGGTTTTATACACTGTATAAAAGAAGGTTGTGTATAAAACAAAATATGCCTCAATGAAAGGAGATTGAGATGAAGTCCCATACAAAGACGGTATCCTTGGATTAAGGATAAATCAATTACATAATTATGTGTGAGAAAATAATACACCAAATATAAGTGGATATTAAGTTTAAAACAATCATAGGTTATTCACACATATTCATAGAATGACATATTCAAGGAGTACAAGCTTATCCCAAAGAATCAAAATTGGGTTAAGAAGTTCCCTTGCAACAATTTGACAGCCTAACGACGTCACTACAAAATTCGGAAAATGAGTTGATGAGAGATAAAAAGGGTATCTCATCACTTGGACATAAAATTTAAATCACTAAGGATATAGAAGAACATATCCCAACATAATGTTATGTGAATTAAAAGACATAACAAAAGAAGTATTTTAAAAAGAGGAGGGTGAAAGGTTCCCTTACCGACATGGGTATCTTTCGAATCATACACCCCGTGAAATAAGGACAATACAAAATTGATGTAAATACTCATAAATGAAATTATATTACACAGTGAGTAAAATAATGGGCAGTACATACACCACTCAAAGGAAATTTTGGAAAATGTAGCATAAATCTCACGGGAATAAAAGTGAGATGAAAAATCACTTACGAAAACTCGGCAGCCTAACAGTGCCACTTAAGACTTACAAAAATGGATTGATGAGATCAAATATGGTCTCTCATCATATTACAATAAAATTTACCGAAATAGGAATATAAAATAACACCCCCCATCATAACAAATAGGAGCTTAAAAGAAGTGACATAAAGGAGAGTACTTAAAAAGAAAGAGAGAGGTTAGATCTCTTACGAAAATTCGGCAGCCTAACGGCACCACTCAAAACTTCCAAAATGGATTGATGAGAGAGAATAGGGTCTCTCATCATATGAAAATAAAAATTAAATTAAGATTAATATAAAATAACATCCCAATCACAAGAAATATGAGCTTAAAAGGAATGACATAAAATAGTGTACTTAAAAAGAAAGAGAGGAGTAGGATCCCTTACCTCGGGTCTGACTTGACTCGATCGTTCTTTAACATACTGAATAATAAACTTGAGTTAATTTGCACTTTCTTAAGAACCTTTTTCAAGTTCATTATTCATTTTATATCACTTATTTCCATGTAATAAACATTATATAATCATTTAAGTTAATAATGTTTGTTTTGTTGATATTTGGTTCTTAAGTGGAAAGTAGACTTCTTACAATTACATGTTGTTCGTGTGGTCAAAGGTTCATTATATACAGAATGATATTCATGATTTGGATATCATATATATCATATATATCCAGAATATACATGTATTTATAATATTACATAATCACTTAGAGGTAAGAAATGAAATGCATCGTTCATGGAGACGGTAAGCCATACGTACGCTTGAACGCTACTTTCATTTCTATGTCATATTAATGGAATTAAAACTAAATGAGAGGTATATATATTTTAATTACAGAATTATATTCATCATTTATATGTAACATAAATCATATATAATAACTTTAAATACATCCTTTATACATCCCACATATGGCATTAACGAATTAAATCACTTTGAGGGGGTGGTAGTCCGCACTTCCTAAAATGAAATTATCGTGTTTACCCACAATGGAAACCATAAAGGTATGCCAAAAAAGAAAAATAGAGAAGCTTAAGTAAAAAATAAACATATTATATATCATATATAAATATAGTGACATCTTAATGGCCACATTTGAAGGTGTTATATGAGTGTTTAACAATCCTCGTTTCGTGAGGTAGAAATTCACCATCCACAGAAACAGTATGTTCTTTAACCATTAGATTTAGGTGTGTGTAGGTATAGCTCGAATTATTCTTATAAAAACATCCTAGTATATTGAAGATACTGGATTTGTTACAAAAGAAATGAATAAAAAGAGTTTAGTGGGTTGAAGAAGCAAAATCAAACAGAAGAACACAAGTGAAGACATTACCTTAAAATCGGGTAACTCCATTTGGTTTGAGCTCAAAGGCTTCCTTGGGAAGACTTCTGCCCAAAGTGAGGCTTCAAGGAGTAATATAGGGATGTGGAGAGGAAAAATGAGCAGGGTTTGGCCGAGAAAAAGGCTTGAGAGGTGTGGGTAAGTTGGTAGAGGTGGGGGCCTTTTATAAGAGGAGAGGATGGGCACTCTTGTAAAGTTACAAAATGTTACTTTATTTTCAAATGAGTTTCGGATTTTAAAGGTCCCACATTGATTTATTTCAAGGATAAGGTGGTAAGGGTTCGAAATATACTCATCCAATAGGTTTTTGACAAGTTTAAGTTATATTTTTAACATTATCTTTTCATTTTATTTAAATCCTTTATTAATGAGGTAATCGCTGCATCATCATGATGTCATAAATAATTTAATTTATTTATTGTCTAAAAATTATAAAAAAAATATCATGATGTAGGAAATCTTTTTCTATTTCTAATTAATATTTATAGTAAAAAATATGACTTGTATAACCCCATTTAAAAATTGTTTTAGTGAAACATCTCATGCTTGTGACATTTTTATTTTAACTTTAAATAAAAAGTTATTTATGTCATTTTCCAACCAAAGTGGCTCCATGGGGTCCCCAAGTTGACCCACGGATTGTATTGGTCGGCCATGACACATCCAATGAGGGTAGGACATGTTTCTAGGTAATTTCACATTATTAAAACATTATTTTTACCTTAAATTACACTAATTACCTCTAATCGCGATTAAGAACATAAAAGTTACTATTCACCAAAAAATTATTTTAATCCCATTGAACCACATTTTACTTCTTAATGACAAACATGTATGTCGGATTTTTGAAATTCAAAACACATAGGTGGTAAAATTTCATTTAAACGGAAAATCAGTTTTTATAAGTACCACTTAGTGGTTTCACTATTCATCAAAAATTGAAGTTCTTCAGAAAAATACAAAAACTTCACCCTAAGATATATTTGATATTCCAAATTCAAAAATGAATTCTATTTTACAAAATTCAAAACATATAAGCTGCATTAATTAATTTAATAATTAATTCCCACTGTCAGAGCAAATAGCGTGTTTTTATGAAACAATAAGTATCAAAAGATTGGCACTAGTTTAAGTCCGATTTCAAAGTGAAATTAATTCCAATGACCAAAATTGGATTAAATGGTAAAAATATATTCTAATTAAAATTTGAAACCAATTCAAAATATAATCTAATCATATAAATAAATTAGATTAAAAAGTGTTTTTGAATTAAAATACAACATTTTCACTATTCATTAAAAAAATAAACTTTATCAGAAAAATACCAAAAATTTACACAAAGTAAATTTTGATGTCCCGATTCTAAAGAATAATTTTATTTTGTCAAATATAACACATAAAATTGTTAAAAAGTGGACTTAAAAGAAGTTCTCCATCGAAAGGCGGTTAATCGACCTTTTAAAGAATATTAGAATGTTTATGCTTAAAAATTGGATTCATTCGCATTTTTAATCCTCTAACATTTATTGTAAAGAGTAAAAATATTTGACAAACATATATAATAATTTTTTAGTTATTTCTGTTCATTCCCGCCATTACAACGACTAGGCGTTAACTACCATTTAAAATAATATTATTTTATTATTAGAGTGCAACTTAAGATTCCCAAGAAACTCGTTGTTGCGTATTGGGTACGCCATCGAGCATAGCGTCCCCTTTAAAGTAATATTAATATTTTATTCGCAAATAGGGATAAATATAAAAATGTCACATTCTTTATTTACCTGGGGTGTTACATCCTTCCCCCCTTTTGGGAATTGTGTCCTCACAATTTCAAAATTGGGCTTGGAAACTCCATTGAAAGTCCCACATCGGAAAAAGAGTTGGTAAAACAAACACTTTAAAATAAAGAAAGAGAATTACAAAGGTCACCCGAGTTAACCCATACTAGGATTCCATGTAGGAAAACATGGACATGGAAGAAAAAACAAAGGGTCATGTTCTGAGGGAGAGTGATAGTAAACATGTTTAGGAGAAAGTTAACGACAAGAAAATCAAAAACTTGTGATGGGTTAAACAGTATTCGATTCCCCAGTAGGAAAAGTTAATAGAAAACATTTTTGTTTTTTTTATTGAGGAATTTATTCACAAGGAAACGTAATTAATTATCATGTTGACTTTCAACTTTTATTAGATTGCTTACACAAACTCATATTTTCTCCAAAATACGAGTATTTAGGAAGACTTGTTCACTATAATCAAATTCTAGAGAATCACCTAATTCACAAAAGAGAACTATATACTTCCCATGTCTTTATACTTTAACCAAAACCAAAACCAAAATGGTTAGTACAAGATCAGATAATCCAGAAAAGGATAACCCTTTATAAAAAGAAAATCTATTCTTAATCTCCAAAATTTGTCCAACAAAACCCAGAGTTCAACGAGGACCATTTGATAAACAATTTGTCCATAAAATTCTTCAAAGTAAACCAAACTAAGATTGAAACCCAAATATTTGAAGGATTTTTTCACATAATCTTCCAAGGTACAAATTAACTTTTATCTCCAAATAACATTAGTTGCTCTTAAATTCTCATATTGAAAAGTAATTAACCTAATGACATATCCTCCATGATAGGTTAATCATTTCCATAGATAACCCAAAATAAACTTAATATTGATTTCTAAAATCATCTAACTAAAAATAATTAGTCAAACTAACCAGGGACTTCACGTAGTCCAGTGGTAGGCAATAAATACCAGTCACACTTTGGTTGTGGGTTTGATTCCCGCAACTTTGTCCGACGGGACGGGTTGTCACACGGTCTGCGTGTTGTCCTTTTTCCAAAACTATATAATTCTTAAAACATTCCCCAAAATGAGATAAAATCTTCAAAAATAATCATAACATATTTTAACCTCAAGTTTATCTCATGCCTTTCATTTTCCATCATAACATATAATAACCCATAATTACCTCAAAATTAAGGATCATATAAACTCTAATGGTTACCTTTATAATTATTACCTGAACTTCCACATCGATTGGTCATCTCGTACATGATGCATTACAGATCATAACAAGGTTCAAGTGGTTGATTATGACTCCTTGATAGTTGGTTTAGAACAACCACGAGTTTCCTCATTGAATCCCCCATTTTATCTAGTATCTTAATCAGAGAACCACCACAGTTTCCTTCAAACCTGTTTTCTCTTTGGTGCTTGCTAGATCCATCTATTCACTAAAAACAGAAATGACAATGTGATTATATCAACAAAACCATCATGTACTAATGAGGAAGGTAAACACTAAGATATACTTACTCATTCACTTTATCTAAAACTAGGACTCTTTCTGAAATCCTAACCATTATGGTAATGTCACTTGTGCTTAGAGAATACCCTAACCTCTAAAGTTATCTAAACCGACCTTTGATACCAACTATAAGGCCCCATCCTTAAAACTTACTTAATCTTGAGTTATTACAAGATTACACATTGAGGATCTTTTCAGGTTTAGAGTTTTAGATAATTATATCATAAAACTTGCATTACATTCCACATTTAAACAAGGTGGTTTCATAAAAGATAGTATTCATTTTTCCCATCAACGGAAACATATTTAAAATAAAACATGGATTCTTTCTTGACACTTCATTAACACTATCATCATATCATGTACCCTTCCCTTGACCTGTGAAAAACATTTCAAAAACTTGGAATGAGCATAAAAAGCTCATTAAAGGATATAAAAAGTAGAGAAAGGAAACATGAGTACATATATACATAAGAATGAAATCATACTTCACCCATAAAACATATACACTTTAAAATACCTCATAAAATCATGAATAAAGCATAGAAATCATAAGACATAAAGGTAACTTGAGACATTCATAACATTCTTATGTAGGGAGTAACCCTCTTGGTTACGTTTGGAATACCCATCACAGTATATTCCCTAAATCTCTTCTAGAAACCTTAATGCTTAACTCCTTCGCGTTACCCAATGCATTGGAGAGCTATATCGGGCTCACCCGCCCTTAGTTTATCACGGAACCACCCATCTTCATAATAATGCCCAAGAACCATAACATAATCGTATCACATAAAACATGCATAAAGGAAACATAACATTTCCACTTTTCAATCACAAGATATCAATACAACACATTGATATAAAAACATTATGAAAAACATTTTCAATACCAAAAGAAAAGAAAAGTAAAACATGGTATTTATTTTTCTTTTAAAAAAAGGTATGGCTAGTAGAAGAAGCCGAAACTCAAATAATGGTCACGGAGGCGGAGAAGTTGTTGTCGCCGCATACGTACGACAAAAACATTCCCTTTTGTCGTTTAGTAAAACGATTTGTATAAAAAATATTCCTTTAGGATAAACGTAAAAGTAAAAAGGGGTTTATACACCATATAAAAGAAGGTTGTGTATAAAACAAAATATGCCTCAATGAAAGGAGATTGAGACGAAGTCCCATACAAAGACGATATCCTTGGATTAAGGATAAATCAATTACATAATTATGTGTGACAAACTAATACACCAAATATAAGTGGATATTAAGTGTAAAACAATCAGAGGTTATTCACACATATTCATAGAACAACATATTCAAGGAGTACAAGATTATCCCAAAGAATCAAAATTGGGTTAAGAAGTTCCCTTGCAAAAATTTGACAGCCTAATGGCGTCACTATAAAATTCAGAAAATGAGTTGATGAGAGATAAAAAGGGTATCTCATCACTTAGACATAAAATTTAAATCACTAAGGATATAGGATCACATATCCCAACATAATGTTATGTGAATTAAAAGACATAACAAAAGAAGTCTTTTAAAAAGAGGAGGGAGAAAGGTTCCCTTACCGACATGGGTATCTTTCGAAACATACACCCCGTGAAAGAAGGACAATACAAAATTGATGTAAATACTCATAAATGAAAGTATATTACACAATGAGTAAAATAATGGGCAGTACATACACCACTCAAAGGAAATTGTGGCAAATGTAGCATAAATCTCACGGGAATAAAAGTGAGATGAAAAATCCCTTACGAAAACTCGGCAGCCTAACGACGGCACTTAAAACTTCCAAAAATGGATTGATGAGATCAAATAGGGTATCTCATAATATTAAAATAAAATGTATAGAAAGAGGAATATAAAAGAACATCCCACATCATAACAAATAGGATCTTAAAAGAAGTGACATAAAGGAGAGTACTTAAAAAGAAAGAGAGAGGTTAGATCTCTTACGAAAATTCGGCAGCCTAACGGCGCCACTCAAAACTTCCAAAATGGATTAATGAGAGAGAATAGGGTCTCTCATCATATGAACATAAAAATTACAGTAAGAGTAATAAAAAATAACATCCCAATCACAAGAAAGATGAGCTTAAAAGTAATGACATAAAAGAGTGTACTTAAAAAGAAAGAGAGGAGTAGGATCCCTTACCTCGGGTCCGACTTGACTCGATCGTTCTTTAACGTCCTGAATAATAAACTTGAGTTAATTTCTACTTGATTAATAACCTTTTTCAAGTTAATTATTCCTTTTATATCACTTATTTCCATGTTATAAACATTATGTAATCATTTAAGTTAATAATGTTTGTTTTGTCGATATTTGGTTCTTAAGTCAAAAGTGGACTTATTACAATTACATGTTGTTCGTGTGGTCAAAGGTTCATTATATCCAGAATGATATTCATAATTTGGATATCATATATATCATATATATCTAGAATATACATGTATTTATAATATTACATAATCATTTAGAGGTAATAAATAAAATGCACCGTTCATGGAGACGGTAAGCCGTACGTACGCATGAACGCTACTTTCATTTCTATGTCATATTAATGGAATTAAAAATAAATGAGAGGTATGTATATTTTAATTCCAGAATTATATTCATAATTTATATATAACATAAATAATATATAATAACTTTAAATACATCCTTTATACATCCCACATATGGAATTAACGAATCAAATCACTTTGAGGGGGCGGTAGTCCGCACTTCCTAAAATGAAATTATCATGTTTACCCACAATGGAAACCATAAAGGTATGCCACAAAAGAAAAATACAGAAGATTAAGTAAAACATAAACATATTATATATCATATATAAATATAGTTACATCTTAATGGCCACCTTTGAAGGTGTTATATGAGTGTTGAACAATCATCGTTTCGTGAGGCAGAAATTCGCCATCCACAGAAACAGTATATTCTTTAACCATTATATGTAGGTGTGTGTAGGTGTAGCTATAATTATTATTATAACAAAATCCTAGTATATTTAATATACTGGAGTTGTTACAAAAGAAATGAATAAAAAGAGTTTAGGGAGTTGGAGAAGCAAAATAAAACAAAAGAACAGAAGTGAAGACACTACCTTTAAATTGGGTAACTCCCTTTGGTTTGACCTCAAAGGCTTCCTTGGGAAGACTTATGCCAAAAGTGAGTCTTCAAGGAGTAATAGAGGGATGTGTAGAGGAAAAATGAGCAGGTTTTGGCTGATACAAAGGCTTGAGAGGTGTGAGTAAGGTGGTAGAGGTGGGGGCCTTTTATAAGAGGAGAGGAGGGGCATTCTTGTAAAGTTACAAAATGTTACTTTATTTTCAAATGAGTTTCGGATTTTAAAGGTCCCACATTGATGTATTTCTAGGATACGGTGGTAAGGGTTATAAATATACTCATACAATAGGTTTTTGAAAATTTTAAGTTATAGTTTTAACATTATCTTTTCATTTTATTTAAATCCTTTATTAATGAGATAATCGCTACATCATCATGATGTCATAAATAATTTAATTTATTTAATGTATAAAAATTATAAAACAAATATCATGATGTATTAAATCGTTTTATCTTTCTAATGAATATTTATAGTCAAAAATATGACTTGTATAACCCAATTTAAAAATTGTTTTAGTGAAACATTTCATGCTTGTGACATTTTTATTTTAACTTTAAATAAAAAGTTATTTATGTCATTTTCCAACCAAAGTGGCTCCATGGGGTCCCCAAGTTGGCCCATGGATTGTATTGGTCGTCCATGAAACATCCAATGAGGGTAGGACATGTGTCTAGGTCATTTCACATTATTAAAACATTATTTTTACCTTAAATTACACTAATTACCTCTACTCACGATTAAGAACATAAAAGTTACTATTCACCAAAAAATTATTTTAATCCCATTGAACCACATTTTAATTCTTAATTAAAACCATGTATGTCAGATTTTTTAAATTCAAAACACATAGGTGGTAAAATTTCATTTAAACGGAAAATCAGTTTTTATAAGTACCACTTAGTGGTTTCACTATTCATCAAAAATTGAAGTTCTTCAGAAAAATACCAAAACTTCACCATAAGCTATATTTGATATTACAAATTCAAAAATGAAGTCTATTTTACACAATTAAAAACATATAAGTTGCATTAATTAATTTAATAATTAATTCCCGCTTTCAGAGAAAATAGCATGTTTTTATGAAACAATAAGTATCAAAAGATTGACACTAGTTTAGGTCCGATTTCAAAGTGAAATTAATTCCAATGAACACAATTGGATTAAATGGTAAAAATATATTCTAATTAAAATTTAAAACCAATTCAAAATATAATCTAATCATATAAATAAATTATATTAAGAAGTGGTTTTGAATTAAAATACAACATTTTTCACTATTCATTAAAAAAATGAACTTTATCGCAAAAATACCAAAAATTTACACAAAGTAAATTTTGATGTCCCGATTATAAAGAAGAATTTTATTTTGTCAAATATAACACATAAAATTGTTAAAAAGTGGATTTAAAAGAGGTTCGCCATCGAAAGGTGGTTAATCGACCTTTTAAAGAATATTAGAATGTTTATGCTTAAAAATTGGATTCATTCGCATTTTTAATCTTCTAACATTTATTGTAAAGAGTAAAAATATTTGACAAACATATATAATAATTTTTTAGTTAGTTCTGTTCATTCCCGCCATTACAATGGCTAGGCGTTAACTACCGTTTAAAATAATATTATTTTATTATTAGAGTGCAACATAAGATTCCCAAGAAACTCGTTGTTGCGTATTGGGTACGCCATCGAGCATAGCGTCCCCTTTAAAGTAATATTAATATTTTATTCACAAATAGGGATAAACATAAAAATGTCATATTCTTTATTTACCTGGGGTGTTACACTTAATACCCCCATAAAACCATAATGTTTCTATTTGATTGAGAAGTAAAAAGGTTAAAACACTCACATGATCTGATTCCTCAAACCAAAAAACACCTTAACCACCGCCAAAATGAAATTAATTCTTCTTACTTGAAGCAATCCATCAAACTCAAACCAGTTCTCTAAGAATTATGAAGGAAATCTTGAACCACCATCCAAAAACCATACAAAAACCAAAGTCATCGAGGCTACTCTAAGAGACCAATGTCTACCAAGGGAAGGAAACTCATACTAGATGACCTAGAAAGATAGGGAAAACTACCTAACAACTATTAAAAGGAAAGAATGAACAACAAAAAATAGATGTGCGGGATCACTTTATTCAACATGAGAGGCCAAAGTGGACTCCAATACATTTTAGAATTCTATCTAGATACCTAAACAATGAAACCCATCAAAACCAAACCTCCAAACCGAAACACATGAGAACAAACCCAATAAGGATCTAAACTAACCTAACAAATGATGAGACAAGATTCATAATGAGACAATGAATTTCAGAAATTCCCAATAGTCATTTCTATTAAAATAGAGGTCCTAAAAGATTAAAAATTCCTTCATTACTAAAAGAAAAATAAAAAAACAAAAAAAACCACTATAATAAAAGGAACACCCAAATAGAGAGGGTTTAGAAACTAAAACCAAACCAACACCTTACCCTTGAAAATGGGATGGGGTGTCTTTTTAAGAGGTAGATATGGCTCCATTTCACATCTTAGAAACACCTCAAAATAACCATTGAAAATTAACTGAGTGTCTACAGTTATGGAAGGTCTTTAGATTATTTGAACATAATGACTTCTTGTGACCCAACCTACCACATTGATGACACACTACGGTCCTATGCCCAGAAGAAGCTAAACAAATATTAGTAGGCCTTTTAATTCCACTACCAAAATCACCCACATCATGCTGCTTTCCAATATATACTTTGGAATACCTTTCACTACTTCTAAAGACTGAAGTAATATCATCTACCTCAAGAAATCATACTAACAATACTTAAATGTGAATGGTTTGCCTCACCATATCAGTAAAGGAGGTTAAAATGAATGTTGAAACCATTGATAAGATATCAAGATGAAGTTGATTATCAAAATCTCAAGCCTTTAGGGAATTATACTTTTCCCACTCCAGAAGAGAGGAAAAAATATCCTCTAAATGAAAGAAAAACTCCATCACTAATCTATCACCTTTCTCAAGCTAGCACATATCCATCACTTACTTTACTTTGACAGACTTAGAGAAAAATAGATTGATGAATATAGCCTTAAATAATTCCTAATAAAGGTCTTCCCAAGGCTTGGTTTGAATAAATGACTTCCACCACTTTATCTTGGATCTTTGAGCATAAAGGTAGAAAAATTCACCTTTAGAGACTCAGGAAACTCAATAAAATCAAAGATCCTTTCAATTTTTCACATCCACTATTTTTCTTCAAAATGAACCACTTCACCAAAAAAGATAGTAGAGTTCAATTTCTAAAACTCCAGAAGGAAGTCATTAGGTTGATCAACCAGAGGGTTTTCTAAAGGTGAACCACCCATAGCCGCACCTCAAATATCCATAGAGTCTTTGGTGGGGGCATAAACTAAAAAAATATTACCAATAACTCTATCAAATCCAACTCACCATATAAAACTCACCTCAAACAAACACTAAACATAAAAGGAAACCAACTCACAAATTTCCCAAAAACCTTTTTCGAGAACTCGCTAACCACCACCTCAAAAACTACTTTCAAACTACACACTCCAATACATTTAATTTAATGAAAATAATCCCATTATTTCCATCCAAAAACTAAATTATTCCCATTAAAACCAATTAACTCTTCTTTAATAAAACCACATTTCATAAAAATTATTTAGTTAAAATACAATTCATAAAAAATCATTTTATTTAAAAATAGTTTTCCAAAAATTTCCTTGAAATAAATTTGAAAACTCATTTATAATTTTCAAAAATCAAAAAAATCAGCACTTAAATAAAGTTTTCCATAATTGAAAACATGGTTTTAAAAATGGTTTCAAAATTAAGAAGAACCTCGAAATAACCTAGGAAGGAAAACTAGTGTCAATGGGTGACTTGGCCATTTGGTTGGTGACCATATAAAAATTACACCACCATCACAAAGAGTATATTAGGACCATGTCCCTAGATCGACATGGCTTTCCCACCCCTAAGAGCTCACTAAGACCATTATCTTAACTCTCATTTCATCTCACCCAAGTAAATAACAACCACAAAAACAAATCAAGGCAAAAAATCCCAACATCCCATGGTAATCCAAGTTTCAACACAAAAATCATTGAACGAACACTTTATCATACCTACACCCCAAGTCCTAAAAATCACACTCCATCTAACGTTACATACCAATTAAAAAAGGGTGCTCTAAAATATAGGTTCTCTAAAGAACCTATACCTTGATACTATTTTTTAACGAACCACTTTGTGTCGACCCTAAACCAGTCACTCGAGAAGGACCATGAAAAGGCTCGATAGGCGTTCTTGATACTCCTGAGATATCTAAAATTGCCAAGGGAATAAACTAGAACCAATGGGAATAATTTCACCAAATGAAAATAAACCAAAACAGTGAAAATAAAAAGATAATCCCAAAAATAATTAAACAAAACAACTGAACAACATCTTCACATAAACTGAAAATAAAACTAACATGAACATGAAATTCCAAACCAAACCCGATGACCACGAAATATACATGTGACCTTGAGGGTTACTCTTTTATTCCCAAACCCAAAATCACTAAAGATGATTGAAACCATAATGGAACCTACATAAAAATATAAAAACAAGAAAGTGGTATAGGTATGTGTATTGAAACTCAGTAGGTGTTCATGAACAATCTATTCCCAATGTATTTATTTTAAATAAAATGTGGTTCAATTTCATGTTTGTTATAAAATATATAAAAATAGGATTTCTATAAGTTTTCTATATAAAAAAAATCATGGCCTATTTATCTTTTTTATTTAAAAGTGGTTTCCTTTCCATGATGAGAGCATTAGAATTTAAAGAAAGAGATAAACATAAGAAGGGATGATGTTTTTATTTGAAAATGATATAAGGGTGTAAATAATTCTGAAAAAATTTCAAAAAAACATTTCAAAACCAACTTTTCACTTTTAACCAATGGATACACCAGACATGGAAATAGGAGTAATGATCACATGATGAGGACAATGGAAATATAGCACACAAGAGCAAGATAAACTGAACCAAGTTAGGAATGTAAATTATCCTCCATAGATAAATAAGTGTTAAGGGTAACATGATAGTATCTAAGAGCTTAGTGGATAATATCCAACATATTGAAACTAGGTTCATCCTATAGGAATTCCTCACTCGATGAAATCAGTCCCCCACATGCTCAGTCTTACACTACCCGACCTAACCGAGGGGCACAATCCCAAAGCATAGAAAGGTCCATATTAAGGGATACTTGCCAAAGTGAAATTCTAAGACACCATTCTCAAAAAATCATCTTTCTATGATAGGTTACCATGTCAATACAAAAGAGGGGGGAGCCATGTCTTTCCAAACAACCAACCACACACACACACACACACACATATATATCAAACACAACCATCATAGAATCACACAACAATCCATCACCCCCGGGTTACCCAAATGGATTTTTCCTATTTCTCTCAATCATAAAAACATGAGTAAAGTCCCATTTGAGGACCTACCACTACAATTAGCATAAAAAGGCAAGAGGTTCATCCTAAGGGGATTTTTCCAAGTAACTCATTTTATAAAAGTACCAAACGGGTCTCAAGAAACCATTAAATGCTAAACCATTTCCAAAAGAAGTCAAACACATCATTTTAAAATCCAAAACCACTTATAAATCCATTTGAGAAACCAGAAAATATTTTCCAATCCAAAACTATACTTTAGTAACTATAAATCACTTACAAAGTTAAACCGAACAATTTATCAAACACTTAGTGTGAGGTACTGAATAAAATAGTTCAATACACTTAAAAACCAGAAGGAAATCATCCCATTTCACATAAAACAATTAATATAAAAATAAAACACCATTTTATAGTATGAAAACATGGTGAAAGAGACAAGAAATAAATGATTCTTAAATTTAAAGACCAAATTGAAAGGAAAACATACCTCAACCCAAAAGCACTTCAATGAAGACAACCCGAAACAACTCCATGAAGGCTCAAAGAAGAAAGAACATCCGAGAGGAACCTTAAAAATAAAAAACCCCTAATTTAATCCCAATGACATCAGTTCTTCCATCAGACACATTTTCACAATTTTTCTTCATTACTATGATTTCTTTCTTGAGAGATTTATTTTTCTCAAAAACTGTAAGAAATTTTATTCTAAGATGATACTCTTAGCATTATTTTTCACCTATTTATTCATCAATACATTAAGAGTCATAAATGTTATCAAAATTTTCAACAAATATTCTATCCTTTTCTGAACTTTCATCTTCTGAAGAATTGTTTTCAGCTTAGTCTGATTTATCTTTCATACACAACAAAGTTCTCTTATTCCTTTTAAACTTATTAATATATTTTTTGGATGACTTTTCTTCTTTATCATTTCAGTTTCACTACTTCCATTGAGGTTTTTCATCATAATTGTCTTCAGATTTACCATCATTATTCTTGAGGAAATTGAAATAAAATTGTATGATTCCATCACATTCAAAAATATTTTAGATGAATTTTACCTCAATAATTTATTATTACTCTTGAATATTTAATGGATATAAGAGAGATTATTTTTCTTTCATTCAAATAATCATCCCATTTATCTTAGGAGTCATAAGGATCAACTTTTTCTGAAACTTGTATTTTAATTTTTCTCATGGATTCAAAATACATTGCATCTTTCATCTTCTTTCTAAACATTGTAGGTTTCCATTATTAATATGAATCAAGAACATTATGAAATGAATTAAGAGATAAATCATACTTATCTGGTAAATAATACCTTTTATAATCAAACTTGTCTTGAAATTATCTCATATGTTTCTTCACAATTGTATAATCCTCCTGGATATCTTTGAATCCTCTGATATTTATAGACAATTTCAATTACTCTAGTGAGTTATTCACCAATAGTTTCTTAATATCTCATACTTTTGTATTCGTACATAATACACAAGATTTTTACCATTTCTTCTTTCAATTTAGTATTCCCATTGAAAATACCTTCTAGCTTTTCCAACATACTCTTAGATGTATTAAGACACATGAACTTCATATAAACATTTTTTGATAAGGACATAATGACAGAATTTATAACATTTATATCAATATCCATATTTCTATTATCAAAAAATTTCATGGGATAATCCTTCTTAGTAGGTTAAAATACAACTATAACACCATTAAAAACTTTATGGCCATGATATATGAGAAAAGCATTCATCATATTTTTCTATCCATAATAAATTTTCCTATAAAATGTTGGAATCAAAAAAATGTAGGTAGAATTTAGATTATTCATGATAAGGATTCAAGAAAGGAACCTTCAATTTTGATACTAATTGATGTTAATAATGATTGAAAAAAACTAATATAGGGGTGGTTGAATTAGTTATTCACTATTTACGAGTTAAAGAAAATTAGAAACAAAACCTGTAACACCCCAAGCTTCCTCGGTATGTTTCCTTTCGAATAATGCAATGACGTGCATTGTACGCAACTTCGAGATTTTAACACACCACAACCAATCAAACTAGCCGTTATGAATAGTAATACCTACTTTTTGAAATTATATATATTTTATATTTCAAAATGGACTTCATTTTTGGATTCGGAATATCGAATTTAGCCTAAGGTGAAATTTTGATACTTTTCGGATAACTTTTATATTTTGATGAATAGTGAAAATTACTAAATTTTAATTAAAAACAACTTTTTTAATCAAAATAATTAATAGTGATAAATTGTGAATTTGAGTGGTTTTAAAGTATATTTAGAATATATTTTTACCATTTAATATAATGTTGGTCATTGGACATAATTTTACAATTAAACCGAACATAAACAAGTGTCAATCTTTTGATAGTTATTATCTCTTAAAAACACGCTTTTTGTTTTGACAGCGGGAATTAATTTTAAATTAATTTCTGCCACTTCTGTGTTTTGAATTTAGAAAAATGGATTCCATATTTGGAATCAGGATGTCCAAATTGTGTAAATAGGTAACTTTTATTTTTAGACATTTTGAATAATTACTGCGGTAAATATTTTATTTACCATGGTTAAGGGTAAATCCGGTAAATAAGGGTTAAAAAAATAATATTATAATAATACTAAATTACCCTAAAATGTGTCTTAACCCTATTGGTTGATACATGGTCGACCATGGGCATCTTTGGGTCAATTTTGGGACCCCATGGATCCACTTGTAAGTGATAATGACACTTTATATTAATTAAGTTAAAATGAATACAAAAATGACACAAGCATATATCCTTTAGAAAAACAATTGTTACATAGGGTTATATATGCTGGATTTTAGATTATAAATATTAATTAGAAAGCTAAAAAGATTTCCTACATAATTATATTTTATTTAATAATTTTTTGACATTAAAAAATTTATTTTATTTATGACAAAATGATGATGCAGTAATTACTAAAATAGTAAAAAATTAACATAATTGATATTATAAATACCCAAATAATTATAATATGAAACTTTTAATGAATTAAACAAATTTTCTAGGATAATATGATATATTAGGATTGATTTATTTGACTTTGTTCGAAGTAATCAATCTGTTATGAGTTTCACAAAAATCAACTAGTGAATAGTGTCAAAATTGACATAAAAGAGTTCTTAAAACAAAGATTATATTATTAATTGATATTAAATTCCTAAAAATCTAAGGTTCGGCCAAGAGACTTATATTATGATAGGTTAATCATTAATGGACCACTTGGGGGTCTTTTGGATGTATATAGTAAGTTTATTAACCATATTATATAAAAATACAAAGAGACATTGTAAAAGTGAAACTAATTAACTTAGAGTTAATACTTAAAGATAAGGTTAATATAAGTACCCAAACCTGTCTAAATTCTATTGGATGAGTTGTTTTAGACCTATCCCCACCTCAAACTTTGAATAGTCAACTTTGGAGCCATTGGAAACCGAATATGAATTTATTATAAATTAATATTTCTAGCTTTTCCAAAGGTGCCCCTCACCCCTCTTATAAAAGGGCACTCCTCCTTCTCATTTCCTCACACCTCTCAAGCCACTTGGCTCGTCCAAACTCTGCCCAACTAAGCTCCCCACATCCCTCTCCTCCTCCTTGAAGCATCCCCTTAGGCAGAAAGCATTTCAACAAGTCCTTTGGTTCCAACCAAAGTGAGTTACCTAAATTAAAGGTAACGATTTCTCTTAAATTATTTTCATTTATTTTGCTTCTTCAACCCCCAAACTCTTTTTATTTCCCTTATTTTGTAACAACACCAGTATCCTCAATATACTAGGATGTTTTTATAAGAAGCATTCAAACTACACATACACACAACTCCATCTAATGGATGATGAACATAATGTTTCTGTGGATGGCAAACTAACGCCTCACGAAACGATGATTGTTCAAAAACATCTTACCGCCTCTCATGGTGGCCATTATGATGGCACTGTAATTAAATATGATATTAATGATATATATTTTATATATAAGCTTCTGTAATTCCATTTTATTTCATACCATTATTCGTTTCATGTCGTATATACATATGATAATTTCATTTGAGGAAGTGCGGACTACCGCCCCCTTAAAATGATACGACTCGTTCATACCACACATGGAACGTATAAAGGATGGTGTTAATGAACTTAAGTAACATATATAAAATATTATATTATACTGGAATAGTAATATACCTATGTATCATTTGGATTCGATTCTTTTAAAATAAAAAATTAAATGGAAGTAGCGTTCGTGCGTACGTACGGACTACCGTCTCCACGAACGCGATGAGATTCATTATCCATCGTATCCATTCAAGTATAATTATCATTTAATGATTTAAAAATGATGATTAAGGACTTGATATCATTCTGGATATGAATAAGATACAACAAACATGACTTATGTAACAAAACATATAAAAGAAAATGAGTAAGTTAACACCCGAAACGGCGTTAATACTAAGATATTATTAACAAATCAATGTTAAAAGATCATATATGATATCATATTAAAGTAAATGATTCTTGTATTATTCAATAACAATTATTTCACCATTATACAGGAGGTAAACCTACCATCGACCAAGGAAAAAGTACAAAGTAAGGGATTCTCTTATCTCACTTTCAATTCCGTGAGATTTCCATTATTCGCTACTAAATTATTGAAAGTGGTGTATTGTGTACTTACATTTGATATATATTATCATGATTCACATTATATTCATGTTATTCTGTAAATAATTTGGTGGTTATTAACTTTTGGCCATGCGACTCAGTTGATTAACGTGGTAAGGGATTCTCTTATCTCACTTTCAATTCCGTGAGATTTCCATTGTTCGCTACTAAATTATTGAAAGTGGTGTATTGTGTACTTCCATTTGATATATATTATCATGATTCACATTATATTCATGTTATTCTGTAAATCATTTGGTGGTTATTAACTTTTGGCCATGCGACTCAGTTGATTAACGTGGTAAGGGGTTTCTTGTCTCACTTTTAATTCCGTGAGAATTCCATTGATCACCACTTAATTATTGCATGTGGTGTATTGTGTACTTCCATTTGATATATATTATCATGATTCACATTATATTCATGTTATTCTGTAAATCATTTGGTGGTTATTAACTTTTGGCCATGCGACTCAGTTGATTAACGTGGTAAGGGGTTTCTTGTCTCACTTTTAATTCCGTGAGAATTCCATTGATCACCACTTAATTATTGCATGTGGTGTATGTGTACTACCCATGATTGTATTCATTGTGTAATATACTTTATTTTATGGGTATTTACATCATCATGGTATGATCTTTCTTTCATGGGTGTTTGTTTCTTAATTTACCTAATCAATAAGGGAATTTGATATTTCAATTTCCACTCATTTGGCTTTACGCATATTTAATTGATTATATTACTCCATGATTATGTGTTGAATCACTATTCATTTGATTATGTCATAATTTCCACTCCCCTTCCTGTGGATATAAGTTTGATACACATAATCACTCCATTGATAATTCTCAATTCATTGATATGAATTTGATAAGAGTAATTTTAACTCATTCTCCATTTGTTGAGTTAAACATCCAATTCGTTGGTATTGTTTTTACAAGAATATGTGTGAATATCCTTTGATTGATTTACACTGAATATCCAATCATATTTAGTGTATTTATATTTGTCACACATAATTATGTCGTTGATTTATCCTTAACCTAAGGATACAACCTTTATGAGAGATTTCATCTCAATTTACATTCCATTGAGACTTCTTTGATGATATACACCAAATCACTTTTATGTGGTGTATATAATGTACTTTGACATAGTATATCATGAATTCCTTTATTCTCATGATATTACAATGTTTTGATTACCTCAATTATTTGTATTCAAGTGTCTCTCTTTTGGTTAGAAACTCTAACCAAAATACCATTTTAAAATGTTTTAAAGAATTATTCTTCTAAATCATGCTCATTAATGTCCATATTTTAAAAATGGTTTTAAGGATTTATTTTTATGGACATTAAAGTTTTAAATTTAAAAATCCTTTTAAAAGTTTCAAAGTGGTATGGGACACTTTGATTCAAAAATCTATTTTTGAATGTCTTCTTGACAAATAGTGTGACTTTTAAAAGTTTTCAAGAAAAGGGGGATATTTCTCTCAAATAGTTTTGATGATTATTTTCATCTATGTCAACATCCTTCATTATTCATGATTGAGGTTAATGTGATACAATACAATCTTCCATATTGTATCAAATGAGTTATATTTGACTGTGGATGTTCTATTTTTATACCATTCATGGTTTGTGGTTAAAGTATTGACATTTCGTATGCTAGTTTTAATACGAATGTTTATTTTATGCTTAAACCTATTCATATGAGGAATGCATTGGACTTAATAAGTGACGGGTGGAGCCCGCTATAGCTCCTCGATGCATCGGTAGGTCTCATGAGACAAACTTGTGTCTTGGCACAAGGCCTTGGCAAAATCTTATTTGTAGTCTTGGCACGAGGCCTTGGCTATGTGGTTATGATAGTCTGGCATTATGCATTCCATCATTATGAAAGTGGTTATTGATATTGAATGTGATCATTCGACTAGTAGAATATCCATGTGAGTAAGTAAATGGCATTATTTCATTTTACCTTCGCCATTTTATGCTGAAGTTTAAATTTGAAAGGTCTTTTGTTTTAGTTATAAATTGCCTTAAGTGTTTATGCTTATTTATGAAAGCTTCTGCTATAATGTTATCCTTACTGAGCATCCGAGCTCACCCCTTTCAATGTTTTATTTTTCCCAGGATTATGAAGAAGTAATTTATGAATGACCTGCAGGGATAGTATGAGGGGATATGAAGACAAGATGTTTTTTTTATGATGTAATGTAAAAATTTATGGATGTATCTAGTTATTCCAAGGCTACTAAACTAATCGGTCTTTCGAGACTTGATCTTTCTCATGATCATGCCAATGTTATGTAATAATGCACCGACTCTAGGTAATTAAGGTCGGGGCGTTACAGTTGGTATCAGAGGAAGTTTAGTACAAACCTTGGTAGCTAGATTTAGATAAACTCTGATTAGTGCACGTAGACCTAAGATGAACTTTGAGGATTAGTATAAAAGAACTTCCTAGAATTTTGGTATTGTAGAAATTTTGTGAGTTTTCCGAGCAATACATCCCTGTCTGGATACGAGCAGGTAGAGGCGGCTCTGGCACAGATGTACCTAGGGGTAAAACCCGAAAACACCGCTTTGAGCTAGACTCGAACGGGAACTGGTGCACGACAACGGGCCTTACTGCACTCTTGGTTACGACACTCCCGGGGGATATGCTTAGGATAATTTACATTTTCTTTACAAACCAATTTAATTAATATATATATAAGATGAGAGTAAATGACCTTGGTTAATCCTAATATGTTTCAAATTGAGAATATAGTGACATTTTAATCTCTAAATGATTTTACGACTACTATTACTCACACAATGATTTATGGTTTTAGTCAATGGATAGATTCCAAGTAAGTCATAGTGACTTTGAGAATGATGTACAAGATGGGAACGGTGGTGGCAATGAGCAATAAAATGGAATGTTGATAGGCGTAAAAGATATCGTCTTTATGCCAAATCAGTTTTCCAAAAATATGATCAACAACATATATATTAACCAACTCCCAGACTCAACAAGGAAGAGAAAGGTGATAAATGATAAGAGCTCTAGCAATGGAGACCATGGAGAAAAGAACCCTCAATTTTCATCATGCAGGAAATGTGGAAAGAGACACCCAGGAAAGTGTCTCAATGGGACAACGAAATGTTTTACGTGCGGGAAGGAAGGACATAAAGTAAAGAATTGCCGAAGAAAAATGAAGAGTACTATGGAAGAAGATAAAAATGGTCCCAAGAGTCCATTTACAGTCATTTGCCGTAAATGTAGGGGTCCTGGCCATTACCCGAGTGAATGTCCTATTCTATAGGATATTTTCTTGGTCAAAGAAGAAGCTATGTGGGAATAAATGGTTGGAGAAATGTTTAAAAAGTATTAGCACTCCTTGTTGATGGGTTTACTATGGAATAATTTTCTCTTGTATTTTTAACCCCGCAGTTTGCCATGTGAGAATGATATTTGAGGAAGAATTGTCTCTTCTCTTGTGGATATGGGTATAAATAACCATTTGGATTTATATGATCATTGGGGTTTGAGAGAATTATAAGTTATTCTAATTTGGGATGAAGATTCAAGGTATGATATAACATTTGTGGTTAAATTTATGATATAGTATTTGGAGGAATTTATCTCATTTTGGTAATATTATAAAATATAGTTTTTGAAAAAGGACAACACGTAGACCGTGTGACAACCCGTCGCGTCGGACAAAGCTATGGGAATCGAACCCACAACCAAAGTGCGATTGGGATTTATCGCCTACCACTGGACTATGTGAAGTCCCTGGTTAGTGTGACTTTTTTTTTAGTTAAATGATTTTATTGATCAATAATAAGTTGATTTGGGTTCTTATTTCATATCAAAAGAATACCCTTGGTATAGGAAAATGATTTGGTGATTAAGTGATAAATGTTATTTTGGAAGATGTTCGCTTTGTTGGGAACACTATATGCCCAAGGAAAATAGAATACTATGGGGTTTCATTTGTGGAGTAATGATAGATTTTTATCTACGTTTTTATTATGGATTTATAGTGATTTGGGTTATTTATGGAAATGATTAACCTATAATAGAGAATATGTGATTAGGTTAATTACTTTTGAGTATGTGACTTTAAGAGTATCTGATGTCATTTGGAGATACAATTTAACATGGGAGACTACATAATCAAATTCTTCTATGTTTTGGGTTAGTTTGGATTATATTAAAGGATTTTAGGGACAATTGGTTATTGAATGGTATCTATTTAACTTTGGGGTATTGTTGGTTTAATTTTAGAAATTAAGATTAGTGCATATTTATCTCAATGAATATCCTTTTGGGGGATCATTAGATCATTCACTGACCATTTTGGTTTTGATTAATCTTCAAAGACAATGTAAATATATGGTTTATCCTTCATGGATCATGTGATTCTATAGAAGTTTATTCTATCTCTTCCAGTGTGACCAAGTCTTCTTGAATACTCATCGTTTAAAAAAAATGAGTTAGTGGTGGAAATTTATTAAAGAATGAAAATCTACTTAAAATGTAAGTATATCTCATAATGTTCTTAGTCAATATCATAAATGAATTACTCTTCCTTATGTAATGTAACTTAAAAAAAAATATTGTCCGTTTACTTTCCTACTAGGAGACTAATGGTCGTTTGTCCCAACACAAGTTTGTGGTTTTCTCATTGTTAACTTTCTCCTAATCATGATTTCTATCCCTCTCCATCAGAACTTGACACTTAGTTTATCATCCATATCCATGTTTTCTTACATGGAATCCTAGTATGGGTTATCTTGGATGACCCTTATACCTCTCTTTCTTTCTTTTAAAGTGATAGTTTTATTGACTCTTTTTCCGATGTGGGACTTTCCATTATATTCCCAAGCAAAATTTTAAAAATTGCGAGGACGCAATTTATTGAAGGAGGAGAGAATGTAACACCCCAAGCTTCCTCGGTATGTTTCCTTTCGAATAATGCAATGACGTGCATTGTACGCAACTTCGAGATTTTAACACACCACAACCAATCAAACTAGCCGTTATGAATAGTAATACCTACTTTTTGAAATTATATATATTTTATATTTCAAAATGGACTTCATTTTTGGATTCGGAATATCGAATTTAGCCTAAGGTGAAATTTTGGTACTTTTCGGATAACTTTCATATTTTGATGAATAGTGAAAATTACTAAATTTTAATTAAAAACAACTTTTTTAATCAAAATAATTAATAGTGATAAATTGTGAATTTGAGTGGTTTTAAAGTATATTTAGAATATATTTTTACCATTTAATATAATGTTGGTCATTGGACATAATTTTACAATTAAACCGAACATAAACAAGTGTCAATCTTTTGATAGTTATTATCTCTTAAAAACACGCTTTTTGTTTTGACAGCGGGAATTAATTTTAAATTAATTTCTGCCACTTCTGTGTTTTGAATTTAGAAAAATGGATTCCATATTTGGAATCAGGATGTCCAAATTGTGTAAATAGGTAACTTTTATTTTTAGACATTTTGAATAATTACTGCGGTAAATATTTTATTTACCATGGTTAAGGGTAAATCCGGTAAATAAGGGTTAAAAAAATAATATTATAATAATACTAAATTACCCTAAAATGTGTCTTAACCCTATTGGTTGATACATGGTCGACCATGGGAATCTTTGGGTCAATTTTGGGACCCCATGGATCCACTTGTAAGTGATAATGACACTTTATATTAATTAAGTTAAAATGAATACAAAAATGACACAAGCATATATCCTTTAGCAAAACAATTGTTACATAGGGTTATATATGCTGGATTTTAGATTATAAATATTAATTAGAAAGCTAAAATGATTTCCTACATAATTATATTTTATTTATAATTTTTTGACATTAAAAAATTTATTTTATTTATGACACAATGATGATGCAGTAATTACTAAAATAGTAAAAAATTAACATAATTGATATTATAAATACCCAAATAATTATAATATGAAACTTTTAATGAATTAAACAAATTTTCTAGGATAATATGATATATTAGGATTGATTTATTTGACTTTGTTCGAAGTAATCAATCTGTTATGAGTTTCACAAAAATCAACTAGTGAATAGTGTCAAAATTGACATAAAAGAGTTCTTAAAACAAATATTATATTATTAATTGATATTAAATTCCTAAAAATCTAAGGTTCGGCCAAGAGACTTATATTATGATAGGTTAATCATTAATGGACCACTTGGGGGTCTTTTGGATGTATATAGTAAGTTTATTAACCATATTATATAAAAATACAAAGAGACATTGTAAAAGTGAAACTAATTAACTTAGAGTTAATACTTAAAGATAAGGTTAATATAAGTACCCAAACCTGTCTAAATTCTATTGGATGAGTTGTTTTAGACCTATCCCCACCTAAACCTTTGAATAGTCAACTTTGGAGCCATTGGAAACCGAATATGAATTTATTATAAATTAATATTTCTAGCTTTTCCAAAGGTGCCCCTCACCCCTCTTATAAAAGGGCACTCCTCCTTCTCATTTCCTCACACCTCTCAAGCCACTTGGCTCGTCCAAACTCTGCCCAACTAATCTCCCCACATCCCTCTCCTCCTCCTTGAAGCATCCCCTTAGGCAGAAAGCATTTCAACAAGTCCTTTGGTTCCAACCAAAGTGAGTTACCTAAATTAAAGGTAACGATTTCTCTTAAATTATTTTCATTTATTTTTCTTCTTCAACCCCCAAACTCTTTTTATTTCCCTTATTTTGTAACAACACCAGTATCCTCAATATACTAGGATGTTGTTATAAGAAGTATTCAAACTACACATACACACAACTCCATCTAATGGATGATGAACATAATGTTTCTGTGGATGGCAAACTAACGCCTCACGAAACGATGATTGTTCAAAAACATCTTACCGCCTCTCATGGTGGCCATTATGATGGCACTGTAATTAAATATGATATTAATGATATATATTTTATATATAATCTTCTGTAATTCCATTTTATTTCATACCATTATTCGTTTCATGTCGTATATACATACGATAATTTCATTTGAGGAAGTGCGGACTACCGCCCCCTTAAAATGATACGACTCGTTCATACCACACATGGAACGTATAAAGGATGGTGTTAATGAACTTAAGTAACATATATAAAATATTATATTATACTGGAATAGTAATATACCTATGTATCATTTGGATTCGATTCTTTTAAAATAAAAAATTAAATGGAAGTAGCGTTCGTGCGTACGTACGGACTACCGTCTCCACGAACGCGATGAGATTCATTATCCATCGTATCCATTCAAGTATAATTATCATTTAATGATTTAAAAATGATGTTTAAGGACTTGATATCATTCTGGATATGAATAAGATACAACAAACATGACTTATGTAACAAAACATATAAAAGAAAATGAGTAAGTTAACACCCGAAACGGCGTTAATACTAAGATATTATTAACAAATCAATGTTAAAAGATCATATATGATATCATATTAAAGTAAATTATTCTTGTATTATTCAATAACAATTATTTCACCATTATACAGGAGGTAAACCTACCATCGACCAAGGAAAAAGTACAAAGTAAGGGATTCTCTTATCTCACTTTCAATTCCGTGAGATTTCCATTGTTCGCTACTAAATTATTGAAAGTGGTGTATTGTGTACTTCCATTTGATATATATTATCATGATTCACATTATATTCATGTTATTATGTAAATAATTTGGTGGTTATTAACTTTTGGCCATGCGACTCAGTTGATTAACGTGGTAATGGATTCTCTTATCTCACTTTCAATTCCGTGAGATTTCCATTGTTCGCTACTAAATTATTGAAAGTGGTGTATTGTGTACTTCCATTTGATATATATTATCATGATTCACATTATATTCATGTTATTCTGTAAATCATTTGGTGGTTATTAACTTTTGGCCATGCGACTCAGTTGATTAACGTGGTAAGGGGTTTCTTGTCTCACTTTTAATTCCGTGAGAATTCCATTGATCACCACTTAATTATTGCATGTGGTGTATTGTGTACTTCCATTTGATATATATTATCATGATTCACATTATATTCATGTTATTCTGTAAATCATTTGGTGGTTATTAACTTTTGGCCATGCGACTCAGTTGATTAACGTGGTAAGGGGTTTCTTGTCTCACTTTTAATTCCGTGAGAATTCCATTGATCACCACTTAATTATTGCATGTGGTGTATGTGTACTACCCATGATTGTATTCATTGTGTAATATACTTTATTTTATTGGTATTTACATCATCATGGTATGATCTTTCTTTCATGGGTGTTTGTTTCTTAAGTTACCTAATCAATAAGGGAATTTGAGATTTCAATTTCCACTCATTTGGCTTTACGCATATTTCATTGATTATATTACTCCATGATTATGTGTTGAATCACTATTAATTTGATTATGTCATAATTTCCACTCCCCTTCCTGTGGATATAAGTTTGATACACATAATCACTCCATTGATAATTCTCAATTCATTGATATGAATTTGATAAGAGTAATTTTAACTCATTCTCCATTTGTTGAGTTAAACATCCAATTCGTTGGTATTGTTTTTACAAGAATATGTGTGAATATCCTTTGATTGATTTACACTGAATATCTAATCATATTTAGTGTATTTATATTTGTCACACATAATTATGTCGTTGATTTATCCTTAACCTAAGGATACAACCTTTATGAGAGATTTCATCTCAATTTACATTCCATTGAGACTTCTTTGATGATATACACCAAATCACTTTTATGTGGTGTATATAATGTACTTTGACATAGTATATCATGAATTCCTTTATTCTCATGATATTACAATGTTTTGATTACCTCAATTATTTGTATTCAAGTGTCTCTCTTTTGGTTAGAAACTCTAACCAAAATACCATTTTAAAATGTTTTAAAGAATTATTCTTCTAAATCATGCTCATTAATGTCCATATTTTAAAAATGGTTTTAAGGATTTATTTTTATGGACATTAAAGTTTTAAATTTAAAAATCCTTTTAAAAGTTTCAAAGTGGTATGGGACACTTTGATTCAAAAATCTATTTTTGAATGTCTTCTTGACAAATAGTGTGACTTTTAAAAGTTTTCAAGAAAAGGGGGATATTTCTCTCAAATAGTTTTGATGATTATTTTCATCTATGTCAACATCCTTCATTATTCATGATTGAGGTTAATGTGATACAATACAATCTTCCATATTGTATCAAATGAGTTATATTTGACTGTGGATGTTCTATTTTTATACCATTCATGGTTTTTGGTTAAAGTATTGACATTTCGTATGCTAGTTTTAATACGAATGTTTATTTTATGCTTAAACCTATTCATATGAGGAATGCATTGGACTTAATAAGTGACGGGTGGAGCCCGCTATAGCTCCTCGATGCATCGGTAGGTCTCATGAGACAAACTAGTGTCTTGGCACAAGGCCTTGGCAAAATCTTATTTGTAGTCTTGGCACGAGGCCTTGGCTATGTGGTTATGATAGTCTGGCATTATGCATTCCATCATTATGAAAGTGGTTATTGATATTGCATGTGATCATTCGACTAGTAGAATATCCATGTGAGTAAGTAAATGGCATTATTTCATTTTACCTTCGCCATTTTATGCTGAAGTTTAAATTTAAAAGGGCTTTTGTTTTAGTTATAAATTGCCTTAAGTGTTTATGCTTATTTATGAAAGCTTCTGCTATAATGTTATCCTTACTGAGCATCCGAGCTCACCCCTTTCAATGTTTTATTTTTCCCAGGATTATGAAGAAGTAATTTATGAATGACCTGCAGGGATAGTATGAGGGGATATGAAGACACGATGTTTTTTTTTATGATGTAATGTAAAAATTTATGGATGTATCTAGTTATTCCAAGGCTAATAAACTAATCGGTCTTTCGAGACTTGATCTTTCTCATGATCATGCCAATGTTATGTAATAATGCACCGACTCTAGGTAATTAGGGTCGGGGCGTTACAAAACCCCAGAAACCTGTCATGACTAATTTTATTATATTATTTTAGTAAATACTAATGCATGATAAAGTAAGAAACCAAGTAAATCACACAATAATTAATAGGTTTGACCTCAGTTTGAGAACTTTTTTTTTCAATAGCCACTCCTGTGGGTCTTTGGAAAGTTAATATTATGTAGAAGTTAACAAAAATTGTGCCAACTCCCATTAGAAACCTTATATATCTCTATAGGAATGATTATACTGACTCTTGTTAGTTTTCAATGTTCCTTACAAAAAAATTAAACCAAAACAAAAGAATAATGGATTTGTTCAATTTTCTCCACAAAAGTTCATAGGTATGAAAACCCATAGTCTGGTGGTCTTCATTATGATGACCCCCTATCTGATTGACTCAATCTAATTGACTCCATATGATATTCTATTTATCCATATATAATTCTCTAACTCTACTAAAAAAAACCCAGTCAGATATTCCTCAATACAATTGACTCAATATGGTCATCTCAAAACATTTTTTCTATGTCCTGTTAAATAAAAAAACGTATGATCTTTTAAGAATATCAATTTCCAGAAAAAACATTCACTTAAATTTCTCAGTGCCACCTTTTCCACAATCATGAAAATATAATAAGTATGAATGTACTATGAAACTATTTAAAGGAAAATTAGAATGAAAAAGGTGAGAAACATTAAAAATTTCCCCACATAATTGAATTTCATGTTTGGACACTTAAAATATTCTGAGAATATTTTTGAAATTTTTTTATTATCATCCTTATTATACTTCCTAACATTTATTCATTCTAAATAGTTTAATTTTATTATTTATTATTTCTTGTATTTGATCTTCCTTCTTTCCATAGATTCAATATGATGAACTTACTCAGATCATTGCAATATTAATTTCTTCCTCAAATTATTACTATTTAACTTTCTTCATCTCATTACTATTTGTCTTTATTTTACATCTCATTACGATCTTCATTTATTTCTGAAATACTTACATTCTGCCATTATTTCTCAGTGTTAGTCAAATATAATCCTCATAATGATGGAATTATCATTATGATGAAATTCTCATTAGGATGGAAGCTCCACTCTGCAACTATTAAAATATTAAAACTTCATCAACTTTACACATTCAGACTCCTAACAAACATCTAATTCATATACTTTTGGTTCCGATCTTACGTGTTTGGGTTTTGGGAACTGATATAATATTTATGATTCCTCTATTTCTACAAAATATTTTATCGTGAGTATGTTTTCATGATTTTTTAGAAAACCATGATCATCAAATCATTGTCTAACATTTGTTTTACAAAGTATGAGAATTTTAGAACTAATGACATACCTATTATTATTCAAGATCTTAAGAAACATTATAAATTTCATTTTTATGAACATTTTTCTTTCTTACCAACACTAATTCTAATGAAACTTTAACTTCATTCTGATTGATCTGAGACTGATTATTCTTGTGATAAACAAATTTATACTTTTGAATTATTATGTATCCGGTGTTGCTCAGCCTGAAAATTTAATTCTAGAAACCTCTGTTTGGAGAATAACATTATTAAGTATAAAAATTTTACCCTCTTTGTGTTTGTATCAAAAAACTTCAAGGTTTCTTTTATAAACTCATTAGGTTGGACTAGGACCGATATTGAATAACAAAACATTTTTTTTAAATGGCTAGTTACCAAAAAATACAATAATTTGTTAAAATAAATCATCAAAAAGTTTCTCCATTTTCCCTTGGGGTTATTAAAGGGTGTTTCTTTGTTTTATGGTCATTTATTGGCTCAACCCCATTTAAACATAACTTCGAAAAAAAGCATAACTAGTGGATTTTCAATGAATTCATGCTTCACTAGTTAGAATTATGATCTCTCCAGTGGACCTTTATATGGAAATTCCATTGGTTTGAGATTATTCCCCTTAGTTAGGATTGGTAGGGTATGAAATTGTGTTATGGATATTTGATTTAATTAGTCCCATAGATAGGATGGATCTGCATACAATATGTGCTGGTTTTCCCCCTAAGCTCCTAGGTATTCCCATGTAGCTAGGGACATGTTTATCTATGACAGAAGATCTAGGTGCCTTATCTGATTTTCTCACTTGGGTACTGATTTCCCATTTCCATCATTATTTTTTCCTCGATTAAATTTCTTTTTTATAATGTTTTTCATTGGTATAAATGAATTTTTGGTTTTTAAATGTTTTATAAAAAAATCATGAAAAATATTTCATAAATATATCTCCTATTTAAAAAACATTATTCAACTTCTTTTCTATCCTCTCTTTCTAAAAAAATACCAATTTCTTTTGTAAAGACTAATTTTAAACAAGGATGGAAAAGGAATATTATTTAAAAAATAATAATTTTTTGAAAACTTATATTTATAAACTATATTTGAACCTTGAAAAAAATTTATCATTTCTTTAAAGGAAATGAAAAGGGAATAGTTCATTTGAGAATGAATACTAAGTTTTAATACTGATGAATATACTACAATTATTGTATTTATCTTTAGGTGAAGGTCTATCTTGCTTTTGATTTCCTAGAGATAAGTTTGGTTTTGGGTCAGTTAGTGACCTATGGGGTCACATAGAGATCTTTTCCATTAGGTTCAACTTTTTTTGTTTTAGTTTATGTTTCATTTTACTTTATGTTTAGTTTCTTTTATATTGGGATTATATTTTAGCTTTCCATTGATTTTTTTGATTTATCCTGGGTAAATTATTTCTCACAATTACTATGTAATTCCCTGGTTCTTGTCACCATTATAGGGTGATTGGGAATGTGCCTATGGGATGTTGCGAGCTGGGTCAGGTGACCAGTTTGGGGTTGATCCTATTTAGTTCATGGAAAATAGAATGTATTAAAACATTAAAAACATGATCCAACTAATTTTGGAAAATAATGAAGTCCTGTAAACCATCATTATTGAAGGTGTGCATCATTTATTAATAGTTTTTTAAGAAATCATTTTTTTTAAAACATAGAGTAATTTGATTTCAACAAACTATAGATTCACCTTGATGAAATTATATTTTATTTCAAAACTTTTCAATCTCATATTTTGTAAAAAATTCTTAAAAAAATTTATCACAATTTGGTTTTTACACATAAAAACCAATGGATTGGAAACTATTACTCTTATATCCTATGTAACACTAACAAATCATGCTTCCAGATTCAACACACAAAAATAATGTGGATTTTTTAAAAAGAAAACTGTAAAATACACTTATCATTTTATATACAAAGTCTTTCTTTAGTCTTGGTTTTGGATAATTAGAAAAATAAATTAAAAATTAAAATTATTTTTCTGAAATTTATACAAGTGCCTTCATGTGAACTGCCTCTTTATTTGAAACAAACAACAATTAAAATTCCAATAAACCTATGAAAAATAATTTCAAAACAAAGGATGATCATTAAATTTCATAGTAAGGGGATTTAAATTCATTTGAAAACAGTTTTTAAAAATACCTTTAAAAATATGATAATACTTTGAAAATACATACTCATTGAAAATGATTTAAAAAATAATCCTTTGATTTTTCATAAAACATTATATATAATTTTGAAAAAAAACCTTGAGGCCACTAGAATCATTGAAGGTTGTCTGGGACTACCTACATTCCTGATGGATGCATTCACTCCCCATATCCCTATAATGTTTACAATGATCAAGTTTCTTATTTTATAAAATCATCTTATGCTTTCTATACATGTATATACACTTTTCACTAGAGTGTTTGCTTCATAAATATGGAAACTTATTTGGATATATTTATATAATAATTTTTATATAGTTTCATAGGAGGAAATCTACTAGATTTGGAGAAACCAAATATTATCACCATTATAAATTTCATGGAATGTTAATTGTCTTCCATATATTTATTATTTCCTTTATGTAATCATAAAATATATTTTGTGAAATGGGCACAAAATTATGAGCTTTATCAATAAAAAATTATTAACCTTAAAAAAGTAATAGATACTCATTTTCTTAATTGAATTTTATACATAAATTGAAGGTTTGAAGGTAAAAATTCATCTCATTAAATTATAGTAATTTTGAAATTACTATTCACGTAAAATAATTCAAAATAAAAAAAATCATAAGAAAAAGAAAACATATATTGCACATAAAATTATATAATTCGCATAGAAATTTAATTATTGAATAATTTTCAATAACACCATGTGTAAGACCAAGACTAAAACAAATTTTTATACAAGAATTGATTACACAATCAAATGATTCATTAAAAATTCCTATATCATTGAGTATAACCTTTTGGTCATATAGAACATAAGAACTTTAAACCATAACATAAAATCATAATTGAAAATTGTATAATAATTTTTATTAAACATAATTTTGAAAAGATGACAATCCTATCATATAAAAATATCATTATTATATGGAAATAATACACACACAGAGATATATATATATAATTGAATTATTTAAATTTTCAAATTATTGATAATCATAAATATAAATTCAATGAATATAAAGATAATTTTTTTATGAAAATATTTCACATATATATATATAATTGAATAAAAAACCTAAAAATGGAAATACATATATATTATATTTTATTTGAAAAAATAGAATCCCTAACAAAACCATATATTAAAACATAAATTGATAGATAAAAGGAATCTATTAAAAAAATTAAAATTGTAATGAAATATTACTTTCAAAATAAAATCCATAGAATAGAAATTTGATATATAAAAATAAACTCCCTTACCTTCAAATTTAACCATAACAAACTATTTTCAAAGCCAAGAAAGACTTCAGCAGATGATTTATTTATCTCTTAATTGTCTCATGAAGGGCGTATAACACCATTGAAGTGTGTACATCATATCAGCAAGGTGCATAAGTCAAAAATACTCTAAGATAGAAAAATAGATATGAAAAATTAATGTATAGTTTATAATATCAAATTTACTATTTATGTAATAATGATATATATTTTGTCACACCACAACAAAAGAGTATGGGAAAACACTTTGAAAAAAATAGTAATCAAATATAATGAAAATCGCTTTGAGGTTTCATCCACACCAAAAATATGAAAATTCCAAATTGCGTAATTAAAATACATGTATATATAATATACTAGTTAAAACTCAATCAACAGAATAGAATTGAAATTTCTTCAATTTATTGTCCAAAAGAAAAGTTGCATCCAATAACCAAACCATAGAAAAAATAAACAAGTAAATCATACACAGTCGACAAACAATGATTATGGTAGAAAAAAATGAAGAAAAAAATAAATAGAGGATGAAAGATGTGGATATAAGTAAAGTAGAGAACGTCGTTCTTATTACTAAAAATGAGAAAATAATTTCAGAATGATTCTGACACCAAGAAAAAAAATTAAATCCTAACTCAAATATTAATACCAAGAAGAGCTATCCTTCCTTGCCATCATATCAATCCCAAACCATGAATGAACCTAATAAAAAAATCGTGGAGTCCCTCACTTGTAGTCGAACACTAATCTGCAGTCGAATGCATTCGGTCTTGACCCATCGGTACTCAGACCTCGAATAATGGTCATATTTCTAATTCCTAACCATGATTTCTCCTGACAACCCCCATATGCTTTGGTTGAAATCGAAGTCCATAGGTTCTTTTGGAAGATCTAATTGACACCTATTTCATGAAGCCCTCACCACCTCCTGGATCCATCGAATTCAAATTAATATTCACAAAACCCCCATGTTTGATTGTTCCCTACATAACTTGATTTATTTTATTTGTTTTATTATTCATCATTTATTTATTTTAATATAAAATAAAACATAGAAATATCATATAAATTGAAAATTGATATACATTTTTTTATAAAAAAATTTAAAATACATATTTTATATAATTACAATACATCTGTTTTTGTATTAAAGTATAATAATTAGTCGTTTAAAATATAAATCCATTAAAATATGTGAATTTTAAATTTTTATCAATTTAAAAAAATTCTATTTACAATAATTTTTTATTCAAATTATTTTTTCTACAAAATCAATCTTTTAGTCATATATATATATATATATTTAATATAATTATTATGTTTTCTAAAAATTGAACTAATGGTTATAAATATTTTAAAAAATAAATTAAGATATTTTTTTAAAATGATGTAGTATTTTTTTATAATTTTAAATATTAATTTAAAATCAAATCACATCCCCTAAAAAAATTAATTTATTATAAAATAATATATGGTTTGAAAATAATTATAAAAACATAATTCATATTATGTAATATTATTTTAATGTTTTATCATATAATTTTAAATATTAAATTTAATAAAATTTTATAAACACTTATTTATTTCAATTACTAAACAGTTCATTTATTAAACACATATTTTATATTCTAGTTTTTTTAATGTAACATTCTCCCCCTTAAAATAATTTCACCCTCACAATTCATTTGTTGGACTTATGAAAATTATGAATTTACATCTTTAAAATTATGAAAAACTATAACTACTAAACTTAAATAATACACCACTTAGATTTTTCTCAAATATTAACATCAAATCTCAAATTTTTCCTAGACTATCCATCTCATACCAACTACAACGCCCAAAACTTGTGCTTCCGGATTTAGTACAGAAAATTTCTTTTTTTAAATACAACTAAAAATACATATAGAATTTTATATACCAAGACCTTCTTCGGTATGGGTTTTGGAGGATTAAAAAAAATTAAAAATTAATATTTCCAAAAATTTAAATACGTTTCTTCACATGTTCTACCTCCTTATTTAAAACAAACACCAATTTAAATTATATTGAACCTATGAATATTAATTTTAAAATAGGGGATGATAATTAAATTACCTAATAACGGGTTATAAATTCATTTATTTCTTTTTTGAAAAATACCCAAAAAATACTATAATACTTTTAAAATACATATACATTGAATATTCTTTAAAAAATAATACACTCATTTTTTAGAAAACATTATGGATTATTTTGAAAAACAATTGGTGCCAGTTGAAACATTGAAGGGTGTATGGGACAACCCACATTCTTGAGGGATGGGTTCACTCCCCATTTACCTTTCATATTTAAAAAGTTCAACTGCCTTAATTTTAGAAGAAAAAATTAATATTTTCTTATATTTATATAAATGTATTTAATTGAACTTTTTTTCTTGATAAATATGGAATCTTATTTTTACACATTTAAATATTTATATTTACATTCTGTCACAGGAGGACATTTGAAATATTTTTAGCAGCCAAATCCCATCGTCATTAGAAATTTCATTGAGTGATAATTATCTTCCTTATATTGAAAATTCCATTCATGAACTCAAAAAATACATTTTGTGAAATAGACATAAAATCATGAACTTTATCATTGAAAAAGGAATCCTTAAAAAAATTAATTGATAATAATTTCCTTAATTGATTTTTATACAGAAATTAATGTAGTTAAGGTACATATTCATCTCATGGAATAATAATAATTATGAAATTACTATTCATATAAAATTATTCAAATAAAAAATAATCATAAGAAAAATAAAATATATATTCCACAAAAAATTATAGAAGTAACATAAACATTTAATTCTTGAATAATTTGAAATAACACCATGTGTAATACCTTGACTAAATTTTTTTTTAAACATGAAGTGTTTTCATATTCAAATCATGCATTATAAATTCCTATATCATTGATGATAACCACTTGGTCAAGTAAAACATAAGAACTTGAAATCATAATATAAAATCATTCTGGAAATTGTATAATAATTTTCATAAAATATAATTTTAAAAAGATGATAAACCTATTATATAAACACATCCTTAATTACATGGAAATAACACACACACACATACTTGAAGTATACAATTTTGGAAATTCTTGAAAATTATGAATTTAAAATCTATGAAAATAAACTATATGTTTTCTAAAAATATTGAATATATTTTTTTTATGCCTGAATAATAAAAAAATACAATTTAATATATATATATATATATATAATGTATTTTATCTAAAAAAATAGAATTACCTTAAAAAAACATTAATTAAAACATAAATTGATAGATAAATCAATCCCTTAGATAATTAAAATTTTATGAAATTTAATTTTCAAAATAATATCATTAGAATTAAAATTATATATATATATATATAACTCCCTTATATTAAAATTGAACTATAACAGAATAGTCTTTGAGCTATATAAGACCTCATAAGATCATTTATTTCTCTCTTAACTATCTCATGAAGGCAGTGAAATACCTCAATATTATGTGTAACACTTCCACAAGGTGCAGAACTCAAAAATACTCAATGATAGAAAAAAATTGGCAGAATGAAATAGAAATTTATAATCTTAAATTTATGGTTTATATAACAATAATTATATATACATATATATAATTAATTTCACTCAACAATATAATATTATGAGATAAGACTTAAAAACAAAATAGTAAACAAATATAATGGAAATTTTTTTGATGTTCTGTTAACACCAACAACCAGAAAATGCCAATTTGTTCAACCAAAATAGGATCATAAAATTTGAATGAATAAATAACTTATATATATTATATAAGGGATGAAAATAAATCATCATAACAAAATCAAAATGCCTTCTATTCATAGTCCAAAAGAAAAGAAGCATCTGAAAAATGGACAGTTGAAAAATAAATGATTAAATAATACACATTGGCAGACAATGATTGAGGTAGAAAAAATGATGAAATAGATGAATTGAGGATAAAAGATGTGGATCATAGAAAATTATAGAATGGTGAAAATATTACTATAAACCAAAAAAATATTTTAAAAATATTTTGACTCCTTCAAAAAAATACACTCCTACCTCATATCTGATGGCTAAGAACAGTTCGCCTTCCTCAACAAAATTTGAATCCCTAACTGTGAACAAACCCCGTAAAAAATATCAGAGTCCCTCACTAGTAGATAAACACCAAAACATTGTATAATCCCTTTGGTTTTGACCCATTACTAGTTATCCCATGATTAGGGGCCCGAACTCAGCGGCATACCTTGCCTAATCCTAACTCCCCCATTTGCTTCGGTTAAAATCAAAGCCCACATCTTCCACTTGAATATTCGATCGACGAATCCTACTCAAAGCCCTCAGAACCTCCCAAATCACTCATCTCCTACTCATCCTCTGTGAAAACCCCAAGTTTATTTTTACCCTCCTTAATTAGATTTCTTATATTTTTTTATAATTCATCATTTATTTTTTAATATATATAATAAAACTTATGCATATCAAATAAATTTCAAATTTATATTCATTTTTTTATTAAAAAAATTAAAATAAATATTGTAAATTATTATAATAATTTTTTTATATTTTAATAGTAAATTATAATATTTTTCTTTTAAAATTTATTTCCATTAAAATATATGAATTTTAGATTATAATTCATTTCAACAAAATTCAAACTACCTTATATTTTTTTATTCAAATTAATTTTTTACAGAAATAATTATATATTTATATATATATATATATATTTAAAAAAATTATTTTTTCTTATAAATAAAACTTATATTTATTAATATTAAAAAATTATCAATTGATATTTTCTTTTAAAATAAAGCAGTATTTGATTATAATTTTAAATATTAATTTAAAATTAAATATTATTCCTTTAAAATAATAATTCATTCAAAAATGTTATATGGTTTGAAAAAGATTATAAATAAATAATTGATATTAAGTAATATTATTTCAATGATTTATTATATAATTTTAAATATTAAACTTAATCAAATTTTAAAAACACATAGTTTATTTAAATTATTAAAAAATCATTTATTAAACACTTATAATATATTTTAATTTTTTTATGTTACATACTAAGTCTATAATTTCATTAATAACATTTATGTTATATATTGTAATTCCAAAATATACATATCTTCCTTACAGATGTGAGTCAATCCATTTTTCTTCATAGAGTTATAGAATACGCATTTCTTCTAATATTGAAAGAAACTTTCAAAGTTTACTATAGATCACACACATAAACTATCCAATAAATATTAATGAAACTATATATATAAATAGATTTATTATTAATATAGTTTATTTCATACATATGTCTTTCTAAAATAAAATGAAATGCGTGATTCCTTTAATTTAGAATCATTTATACAAATTGAAATACTATAGGATATTTGGTAATGATGTTGTAAAATATATATTTTTCAAATTGACATTATCAACCATGTTTGAACAATAAAATTTATATTAGAATCTTGGAATATTTTTTTCCTAATTTAGTTAATAGCATATAATTATTCTGATTTTTCTTTTATGAAACACTATAAAAACCAAATTAATATTTTTTTATAGGATGATGAATCATATTTTATATGTCAATTTAAATCCAAATTAAAATAAAATCTACTTTTACATCAAAATATCAAATTATTTCTTCATTTGGCTATAAAATTCTAAAAAACAAATTATTATGTTTTCAGAAACATTATTTTATCTATATACACTATCACAATGAGTTTCAAAATTTTGTTTTTGTTGGAATAATGATTATTTCAACCATGAATTTCTTTAAACACACTCTATTTAAAAAATAATCATGGTTAGAATATCATATATGAGGTAGTTGTTTAATCATAATTTACTTTCTTCATCTTATAAATTTTTTTTCATCACTATAAAAAAGAAATACCAATGGTTTTTTAATATTTAACCTTAAATGATGTTATTTATTCCAAAAATGAAAAATTTATATGAATTTTTTAAATCACTAAATTCAACTAATATTATTATAAAAAATATTAAAATAAATTTAAACTAATATATTGTAGTAAATTCTTTATAAAAAACTATCCTAAAGTTGATAATAGCTTATATAAACTAAACATGAATTGTTACAATATTCATATACTTTATCATCAAGTTTAATTATGAAAGCCCATTTTTATTGTTCATAATATCCTTCTTAAGAAGTTACACTAATTCACATTTATTTTTTATCTATTTATATAATCATTGTTTAATATAAGATATCCATTACATGTGATACAAAGGTTCTTCAAAAAAATTATTTGATTTATATTGACATAATAATCATGTTTTTTTGGATTTATTATTGTTCATTGAGTTTAGACACCATCATTAGAGTTTAAAATCAAATTTTAGGGCTCTATATATTTTCTAATCCATGAAAACATAGATCAATTTTTTTAAATCATTACTTGATACTATAAATCTTTGAATCAACTAGCAAGTTATCCAAATGTTATACACCAATTGATGTAGTGGCCTAATGATTTGTGTTTCTATAATAAATATTTTTATTATAAGCCTCAAATATTAATGGAAATTACTTTTTACCATTTTCATGAAAAATAATTACATCATATCTATCAAATATCTTCTTATAATTCTTGTAATAGTTGATATAACACTTTCAACCAGGTGTATAATAAAGAAATCCCCCTAATAGACTCATTAATAAAACATTCCCTAATGTATTCCTATAATTTTGATTAAGGTTGGGATGCTATAATATAACAGAATCATCATGAGTTATATTTGTTTAAAAAAAACTCATAAGGAATATTGACTAAAATTAGTAAAAACAAGAATCCATTTTAAATATAGACTACATTTACTGTGAAGTTTCACTAAAAATATATTGATTCTTATTTTTCTAATATAATTTTTCATCCCATATCAGATAAACTCTAATTTTTTCATTTATCTACATTTTATTTTATTATATATGGAAATACATATCATTATCTTATTAAATTATTGTTAGGAAATGTTTTAATCAAACAATTTTTATTTGAAAATATGTAATGAGATCAAAACATTTTGGAAACATGGAATGTTTCTTCCTAACATCACATTAATAGGTTTTAAATTTTTTTACAGCATATAATTTATAAAAAAATAATGAAAAAATACATATGAGTAAAATAATAAACAAATATTATGAAATACATATATATTTTGGTTTATTTCTGGTTTATTGGACCATATTCCCTAGAATATTGGAGTTCTAGGGGTCTGGATATATTTACCTCTACATGTTTATTAGTTTTGTTCACCATCATCACTTTTTTAAAAATATCACCATATTTTTTTTAAAGGTTGGGGCCGAAGCTTCATTTTTATTATTAAATCAAAGCAAAGACCTCTTTTAACTAGGTAGAGGTAAACCCATTACATAGCCCGAAGGCCCAGTGGGCTTGTAGCCCAATACATAGCCCGTAGGCCCAAACTTTTGGACCAATTCACATTCTGTGAATAGTAACCTGCTTGCTACAATACCCGCATAGTACCGCCACCGCTACAGTGCCCTACCACCGCTACAGTACCTGCTGATGAATAGTGCCGACGCTACTACAGTACCACTACAGTACTGCTACAGTGACCTGCGCCCAATAGTTTAATCTTTCCAATTTAACTTTAAAATTATTTCTTATAATATCAAAATATATAAGTCTCCTCTTGTTCTTTGGAACTAAATGACAAAATACTAAATTTTTTAAAGAAATATAATATTTAAATCTTAAAAAATAATAATTCTTCTTATTTATCTACTAACCACTCAGAATGATTATATCATCCTTAAATATTATAATGAATCATTTATCATTATAAAATATCACCTCATATTAATTTTTTTTTACTTGGTAGAAACACACATTTAATTAAGTTTCAACTCATTAATGAATATAACATTTTTAGAATTTATTTTATTATTAGAAATTTTGGTGCGATCAGTGCCTTAAATATTTTTAAAGCTATCAACCTCAATTTTTTTTTTATCATTTTTCAATTATTCTAATACAATTCAATGTATTTTTTTCTATGGTTATATATAATGACCAATCTCTATGTAAAATCCAAGGTTCATCATTATTTTATGAATTATAGGAAATCAAAACTAATAATTAATATTCTTCATTACTGTATTTATTTTTTGTTTATGATTTTTTATTTTACTTTTATACCTTGGGTAGAGTCATTATACTATAATTATAGGTATTCCCTTATTTTTTGCACCCCTACATAAGTCTCCTCAAGTTATTCAAAGTTTTTTTACAATCACACGTTTATTATATTATAATATTGGGTTCTTCTTAAAGTTTTCATATTGTATTAGATTTAATTAATTACCCTTTGATTATTGAACAAATAAAATTCAATACCAAAAAAAATATTTATTAGAATATACACCAAAAAACACTATTTACTATCAACAAGAATATCCTAATAGGATATAAAAATTATAGATCATTTTTTTTTAAATTATTGATCCCTTTTCATCAGTTGTGAACCGTGATAATTTTTTTTAACTTTTTCATGAATATTTGAGGCCTTATTATAAATTGGATTTACCTTAGTAGGAACCATAGAATAATTATTTTTTTCCACTTATCTTTTTTATTATGTTTTTATATCACAAATACCAGTTTTTGAAATGTGTGTTATATTTTTTAATAATGATTTTTTGTTCCTCATTATAATTATCTCTTACTTAAATTTATGTTCTTAATTTTATATCTAGGGTCCTTGGTCTATAACTATTAAGAAAAATATCACTTTTTGTAATTAATTTTATAACATTGAATTATAGTTTAAATAATTACCAAAATTAATTTATTTAATTTTCAAAATAAAAATTATTTTTCATAGTGTAATTTAAATTTCCATGTAACTTTGATTTGATTGAGTGAACATATTTCTTCCTCATGACTAATAGAGTAATTAATTCATCAATGATCTCATTTTTTGTAAATAGTTAATTATTTTAAAAGTCATCCTAAAAACTATCCATCCTTCTGAACTTTTATTTTTTTTATTAGAGAAGTGAATGAATTTCTTCAATGATGCATTCTCCATCATGTGTTTTGTACAATTTTAGTGAAAAAAATTATATCAATTACTTGAATTTATTACTTTTATAACACATTTTATTCATTATAATCATCAATATTTTCTTACTCAATGATTCATTATATTAATTATATTATTTCATTAAATTATGATAACCATTGTCCTTTTAATTTTATTCTTTCTCTTTAATTACTTCATCACAAGACAAATCATCTATTTTATATATAATGTTAATATTTTTTTAATCCTTTAAACTCCATTTGTATATATTATTTATAACTATTTTATTGAAGTACATGACCCTTTATTTATTTTATGTATAAATTTTTATTGGGTTATGTTTTAGGATGTTTGAAATAGTTTTGGCATGATTTGGAGGCTTTTCTTTAGGTTACCAGTTTAAGAATGGTTAGTAAAAACTATTCACCCCATCTAAGTTATGTTGTGGCTTGTGGAAAGTGGTAAAATAGATCGACATAGTTGGAACATGGTTTTTCCAAAACATGAGGATGTTCAGGGGAAACCTTGCATGTATAGATATTGGGGAAAATAATGGTTGGTGAAGTGTTTATATAACCATGTGAGACAACCATTTGAGGGGTTGTATTATTGTTGTATAACCACAAATTTGGAGAATGGCCTACCAAATTGCTTGGCCTAACCATACACCGTATAGTTTTTGATCTGAAAATTGTGGATCTAATTTTGATTTAGTTCAAAGACCCCTTTTATTTTCATAATATTTCATAATATAGAAATATTTTTTCTGCCAATGCATGAGAGACATTCCTGTTTTTTCCATGATAAAGTTTTAATCAATTCAAATCCCATTGGAGATCTATATTCAAAGGTATATCACCATTATTGGTCATTCTTATTAGATCTCTTATCCCCAGTTCTCTCAAAACCATAAATCTAATCCTCTAATGAAAGATATATTTTATTAGTTGGATTATTAATGAGATATTGATGAATATTTGATAGATCTATGGATGTAAAGTTATTCACAATTATATTCAGAGAATAATTGTTCTATTCATTGTTTTCACCAACCATTTTGTGGTAGGTGGCTTCTCTCTCGACACCACTTGTTTTGAATATGAAAGTTTATTTTGAAATGAATTCTTATCTTGAAATAACTTATTTTCTTGAAATGATTGCAAAACCATCATGTGATTCTTATTGTAAACCAATTTAGTTATTATTTTGAAAATTCATGGAAATTGGTTGGTTTTGTTTAAAATCATCTTTGATGGTAATTTTAAAATGACCATTTTAAAATTATGGTTTTTATTTGATATATGGAAACCGGTATTTGAGAAGTTTTAAATAAATAAAGGTTTTATGTTAAATTAAATTGAATGTATTTTTGAAATTAATTTTTTGTGTATGTTCATTTGTGTTAGATGATAACCTATAGAAGGGGAGTGTTCCATTGGTGCACCTAGTATTGGTGACCTTGTGATGACATGGTAGATCGGTGAGATACTGCTTGTATGTGTGGAACTACTACCTGGGCATTCATGTATGGATGTGAAAAATCATGGATAGTGCATGATAAATAGAATTGAGAAATGTTATAAAGGATTGTTTTTATTGATTTCCATGAAAAAATATTTTGTCTTTAGTATAAATTATTTTAACTATTTTGAATTATGTTAAATAAATTGTGTTAACTGGTTCTTTTCATAGTGTATTGAGTTTGTATTCCATTGGGTAGATACTACTAATATTAGTGAAGGACCCCATAACAACCTAAGAGGGGACGAGTGAATCAGGGTGTCAAATTTTTATTTTAAAGTGACAGATATTTTTCCAATATTGGTAGTAACTTGTTAAATATATATATTGGGTTTGTATAGTAATTTAAACATTTATAGGTATAAGGACAACATAACAATTTTACTTAGTTCACCACTAAGGGCTAGTCAAAGTATCATACACCGATTGGTTTTCAGTTGTAACAAAGTCCACAAATCATCATTAGTTGTGGATTACAAAATATTAGAATATTAACTCTGTGCCAGGTGCACTACCTTTACATGGTTCTAGGGATAACACACTATGTCACTCAGATCTCATCTAGTGACTCCACCTTTCTCTCTGCATTGGGAAGAATCTGAACTCGGTTTATCAACATGAAGGTCACTTAAAAGGGTTGTAATTAAATCATGCATCTTTAACAATAGATATATGCTCTATTGATGTCATGGTTTCCCCTGTATATGTAATATACTTTCCCACATACTCTTTGTTCGCAAACTTATCCTCCACGAACTTCCCTTTTTCCTCTTCGTACCTCACTACACCATGTACTATGAGTGCTTCACATACTACCTCTACAAACCTCATCCACAAACCGACTTTGCAAACTGCTTCCACATATTGCTTCTTCTATATGAACTGACTCCTCCTCCAAAAAATATCTTTCACAAACCTTCTTCCTTGAACTGTTTTCTGCGAACCATCTTCCAGAAAATGTATTCCTTGAACCATTATATACTTCACCAAATTTCTTTCGAGTTCATAATCAATGTATCCGTTGTGGGGTTGTCTTCCCACGAACTACTTCTAGACTTTGCTGTATTCCTCTTGGATTTTTAATCTCAGTGATCCACCCAAATGAAAGGATTAATGATCCTCATATAGAAAAATATATCCTCATAATCTGATAAATTGAGATTTACCAAATCTTCACCACGTACCGTGCTCCCATGAACTGTTATACCCTACGCAATCTGTGTACCACCTTTTCCTATGCAGCCTCCAAAGTCACAGTCTCATTTTATGAATGAAACACCTTCCCATGAACAATTTTCCTTCCCCGAACTGCAGGACTTCCTACGAACCTCCTTCGATCCATGAACCATTCCTCCAACACAGTCCATGTACTATTTTACTTCTGCAAATCATTCCTGCGTACCAACTTAAATATCTACTTCGGCTGGTACTATAAAATAACTTGACTTAAAAACCACTAGATGAACCCAATGTGGATTGAAAACAAACACAAACCATACTTTATTTCTAGAAAAGAACAATCTTGGTTCCAATAATAAGACTCAACCAATGACTTGGAACTATTTTTATTTTTTACATGTCATCTATAGAGACACATAAAGAAAATAAATTTAAGTTATTTAGTGATTCATCAGGATCCTATGGGTGTGTCCCATCGATTTGGACCATGGATAAGGTTTGGTGTTACTCATTGGGTTCCATTTTGGTCTTTGGGTTTTTTTATTTTGATTCATATGATTATGATTTTTGGTTTTCCATTTTAATCTAATTTGGTTTTGGGATTGGATATGTTTTAAGTTTTATTTTTTACTCATGTATTGTTTAGAAGATTTTTTTGTTATTGGATTGTGTTTTGAATTTTTTTCTTTCAAAGGAAAAATAATCTTAAAAAATTTCTTAAGTCACTTGGAATTTATTACCAACCTTAAGTGTCTCGAGGATATAACTTAAGGCCCATAACACCCACCGCATCTTCCCATGCCAATGAGTGAGGGGTATGATGTTATAAATGGTATCCATCTATTTTATCCGTGGGTATTAGTTGTGTTTAGTCATATAGTGGGAAATTGATCCAGTATTGATAAGTTCATCTATTTATTGGGATCATAGAAAGGAGATAAGATTGTTTGAACTTGGAATGGATAGAATAAAAAAGGTATATCAGGCCTCCTTATGTTGAACATCACATTACTTGGGAGTCTAGGAAAATGTGTTCCCTTATACACTTAGAGATGAGTTATCACCTTATTGTTATGGGATTAACTGATCATAGTTTCATGACATGAATTTATAGTAGTATTTCTCTCTAAGACTTCATTGTTCATTAGTGAGTTAATAATTTATGGAAATGGTAAAACTTAATGTTTTTTGAAAAACTTTGAAAATGTTTCCAATTGGTGATATTTTGGAATGGATTAATTGTTTTATTTTTGAAATGATTTAAATGTTATATTATTGATAATATTTTTTAAAAAATGTTGAAATTGTAATTTGAAATATATAATCCATTAGTATATTAAAGTGAGAATAAATGGAATTCATTTTGGTTCTAGCTAATGGAACCAAGTGGGTCCCATAAAAACCAACCAAAAAAGGATATTGAAAATGCGGTTCCACTTGAGCCATGGAGGAACCAAAAATTGGTCCAAAGTATTTTTCCAGATTCTCAAGATGTGGATAGAGGGATTAAAAATTATTAAACAAGGAAAGTGGATAATTAAATTCAGTTCTAGTAGCAGATCATGCCCACATTTCTAGGGTATTGAGAATTTAAAAATGATAAAGTCTAGTTGAATAGGATTTATTGAATATTTTAATACTACGAGACACCTGTATAGTTGAATTTAATGTTATAAATATATATATGAGAGGATCAAGCATTATAGTGGTGGGATTTAGTATTTCATGCTAAATTAGACCAAGGTATGGAAAGGGAGGATTTTGAAGAATCATTTAACAAACAATTCCATCTACAAAAATTTGGAATTTCTTGAAAAATGTACTTCCTCATTTTGAATTAGAAGAATATCTTGATAATAGAGTATGTGGAAATATTTAATTATTTACTCCATTTTTAGCAGAAATTATTGTATGTTCATCCTTAGAGTCAAACATTTTCAAGTCCTGGTTGAAACCAAAAATTAAATCAAAGGATTATTTGATATTTATAATTGATTATACAAAAGTCATCAATTGAGAGGTGATGAAAGAAAGATATATCTGAGGAAAATTGGTTAATGTAAGTAGGTTTATTAATATAATAAAAGTATGGAACTCCAATTCTAGAAACAAGTGGAAAGGGAAAACAATTCTCAAGGGGTGGTACATCTGAAAATTAATCCATGTTATCAATAAAAATTCCATATCTACTGATGAGTAATCATGGATTTTTTTAGTTATTATCATTTGAAAATATAAATAATGATTTTATGGAACCACCTTGAGTATCTAAAAATTTCAATCAGATAGGATATCCTCAGTGATATAGTGAGAGTGCTCCAAGGTCGGGAGATAGGGATACATATCATGATTCTCAAGAATTGTATTCTTTGATGGGACTAGTGTAACAGAATAACTTTTTTTAATGACACTAAGAAATAAATGGTAATTCTAGGAACACTATGATTCTCCAATCTATATTATATCAATAGGGAAACAAAGAGAAATGTGCAGCGAGTAAGAAATTCTATGGAGTAGAGAAAATTATCATTGATGATCAATGGGGACAGTCAACATAGAGAGGTATGATTATTATTAATTCTAGACTTATTCATGATTTGATTAATATGGGTGAGTCAAACTTGTTTATTTATTACCATGTCATTGGTTTGCGAGGTTTACATTTTGAGGTGATGCCTTCTATTTTGAAAAATCAAGCATATTTAAGATAATGATAGTATCATCCCACTCATAGAACAACATTTTAGATAACAATAAATGGGAATAAGTTGGTAAGTTATTTTCCTATGATAGATATGGATGATTATGAATTGATTCTGGGAATCAATTTAGTGATGAACTTTAAGGCCCATTTAGTTTTATATGCATGGCTGTTGAGTTTCAAATATTCTGATTCTGTTAGAAATATGTATAATGAAAACCAGTATATGGATACAAGAATAGTAAAATCCTTAGTATGGATAGTTAGAACTATCTTATACCAATCAGTAGATGATAAAATTAATAGATATTTTCCAACCATACTGGACATGTTTTTTTTGTTATTTTTTCAAAAAAATTCATAGCGATTCCACCCAAAAGAGATGATGAGTTTATGATTGATCTACTATCATAGATCCATCCTATTTCCTTTATATCTTGTTTAATAACACCAATAAAATTTATGGAATAAAAATATTACTTCTAAGAGTTGGATATTAAAGGGTTCATCAAAATGAGTACGTCTCTATGGGTAACGCGTGTTATCTTTATGAAGAATGTGGATGGAAATATTAGGATTTGTGTGTATTATCATAAACATACCCATGTTATGATTACAAACTGATATCAACTTCCAAACATTAATGATATTCTCAATCAATTGAGGGGATCCAAGTGATTCTCTAAAGTTTACTTATATACAATATATCCCCCCCCTGAGGGTTCAGAAAGATGTTATTCTAATGAAAACATTGAAAAGTAGATATGGCCATAATGAGTTCATTTTTATGACTTTTGGTCTTATGAATTCACAACCCTTTTATAGAATTAATGAATCAGACATTTAAAAGGTTTATGAATTCCTTTGTGGTAGTGTTTTTGGATGATATACTGGTGAATTCTTGAAAAAAGGTGGATCATTAGAGAAACCTATCTATAGTGTTGGATATCTTGATGGAGAATCATGTGTATGCGATGTTATCAATTTGTGATTTATGGATACAAGAGCTACATTTCAATATCCTTGTCGTTTCTAAAAAAGTAGTTTCTAAATATCCTAAAAACATAGGGCTTGTTATCTCATGGAAACTATAAAAGAATTTATTTGAGATATGTAGTTTATTTGGATTAGAATGATACTATAAATGGTTTGTACTGGAATTTTATAATTTTTGTAGCCCCCTAGAATTTCATAGTACATTATCTCTTTAATGTAATTAAATAGCTTGCGATACACGCAACACCGAGTTCAAGCGCATCACGACCTATCAAACTAGACATTCAAAAAGAGGTTATGAATATTATTAAACACATTTTTAATTTTATATATATTCTATATAATTTTAAAATTCATCTTTTGTGTTTCTTAGACATAATATACAGACAAATTCAATTTTTCATATAAAAGAAGTGTCTTTCAAAAAATGAAATTTTACCACCTTTTAATGGAAAACCCTTTTTAAATCAAATATTTGATACTTTTATATATTAAATTTGACAAAATAAAATTATTCTTTAGAAACGGGACATAAAAATTGAGTTTGGTTAAATTTTTGGTACTTTTCTAATAAATTTCATATTTTGAGGAATAGTGAAAAATATTAAATTTTAATTAAAAAAAACTTATTTAATCGAAATAATTTATAGTGTTAAATTATACATTTGAGTAAGTTTAAAGTATAATTATATTATATTTTTATTATTTAATATAATTTAGGTCATTGGAAGTAATTTTACATTTAAATTGGACATAAACACATATCAATCTTTTGATTGTCTTTATGTCTCAAAAACCCGTTTTCTGGTTTTGACAATGAGAATTAATTTTAGATTAATTAAAGAAACTTATATGTTTTTAATTTGGTAACATAGATATCATTTTTTAATTTGTAATATCAAAATTAGTTTAGGGTGATTTTTTGGTATTTTTCGGAAAACATTCAATTTTTGATGAATAGTGAAAAACATTGCGTTATTGTTTAAAAACAACTTTTTATTTAAATAATTATTTATTTTATATAAATTTATTTTAAGTAAAAATAGATTAATAATACCTATATAAGTTCAATTTAATTCATTGTAGTCATTTTATAATAAAATTAGATGTATAAAATTTTATTGAACATTTTAACGTCTTTTACCCACCTTTTAGGCACATTTACAAATTTGCATAAAACGTAATTTTACCACTTCTGTGAATTGAATTTTAAAAATTCAAGAGACACGGTTGAAATCATTAATTAAAATTTGGTTCAATAAGATGAAAATAGTTTTTGGTGAATAGTAATTTTTGTATTTTATTTACCACGGTTAAAATTAAATAGGGTAATTAAAGGTAAAAACGATATTATAATTACCCTAAAACATGTCCTAATTCTATTGGATAAGTTTATTTCGAATAAAATCAACCTTAGGAATAAAATATGATCTTCTTTTATCCACTTGGATTAGATTATGACATTTATTATTATTTTATATAAAGAAGTGTTAAAAGTGTTAAATTCAAATTTTCATAACTAAATCATTTTTAATATAAGGTTATGAATAAGAAAAATTAAACTATAAATATTCATTATAAATATAAATAAAGTTCCTACATCATGGTATTTTATTTATAATTTTTAGACATTAAATAATTAAATTTATTTATGACACAATGATGATGTAGTAATTACCTTATCAATGAAAGATTAAAATAATTGATATTATAAATATTCAAATAAATGTAAATTGACACTTTTGATTATATACATGAATTTTATTGGTGAATATGACATTATAGGGATGATTCAATGTATTTTTTTGAAGTAATCAAGTTGTTATGGCTTTCAAAAAAAAACAAATACTAAATAGTGTTAAAATTGACATAAATGAGTTTTTAAAACAAATACTATATTATTAAATGATATAATATTCATAAAAACATATGGTTCAGAAAAAGGACTTATATAATGATATATATTTCCTTAATTAACTACTTGGGGTTTTATTGGCATTTTATAGTATGTTTATTAACCATGTAATATAAAAATAAAAAAAGACCTGGTAAAAGTTAAAATATTTAACTAAGAATTAAATATAAAGGATAAGGTTAATATGGTGACCTAAACTTGGATAAAACATATTAATTGAGAATATTTATACCCATCACCACCTTATCCTCGAAATAAATCAATTTAGATCCATTAGAAACCGAAAATGATTTTATAATAAAATAATATTTCAATCTTTTCCAAAAGTGACCCTTACCTCTCTAATAAAAGGGTACTTCCCCTTCTCTCAAAATCACACCTCAAAATCCATTTGGTGTGGCTAAAACCTACTAAAATATCCTCTCAACTACCCTCAATTCACCCTATAGTCATTACATTGATCAGAAATCCATCCTATGGAGCCCTTTTGATCAAATCAAAAGGAAGCACCCGAAGATGAGGTAATAATTTCATCACCTCATTCAAAGTTATTTTCTTCTTCCACTTCATATTTATTTGTTGTTTCCATACCAAAATAATAAATCCAGTACCTTCTAAATAATTATATGTTATTATAAATATGGTACAACTATATTCATTATTCTATCCATCCTATGAATGACAAAGTCACCATACGTGCGCATGTACGGCTTACCGTCTCCACGTCGTGGTGTAGTTTGTTATTCAACACTTAATTATTTGGGTGGGTATAATAATGAGAATAATTGATTTAAATATTAAATATAACATGTTAATGATTCTATATATAAACTATACCATCAAATTATATACTATTTCATCATCAATAGAATGATATTGTTGCTTGTGCGTACGTACGGATTACCGTCTCCACGAACGTAATGAGATTCATTACCCATCGTAACCATTCAAGAATAATTTTAATTTTATGATTTAAAATAATTTTTAATAACTTAATATCATTCTGGATATAAATTAAATATATCCTATTCATAACGAATATGACTTATGTAACAAAACATATAAAGGAAAATTATTCAGTTAACACCCAAAACAATGATACTACTACAATATTATTGACAAAGAAATATTAAAAGATCATATATGATATCATATGTATGTATGTGGTTCTTGTATAATTTAATAAAAATTATTTAACTATTATAAAAGAGTTTATCGTACCCTCAACTAAGGAAAAATACAAGGTAAGGGTTAATTTTACAATCTCTTTATTATCTGAGGTTGTTTATACATAAGATTCTACTGGGAATTCTTTATCATCCACATCCATGTTTCTTAAAAATGTATTTCAAAACAATTTTTTACTATTTCCTAGAATACGGGTTAAAGTCATTTATACCCTTGTTTGAATTTTTTAAATTTTTTTTGAAAGGAATCTTTCCATCATTTTCCAAACAAGGTATTTTATGCCTTTCTCAAAAAATTAAGGTAAGAATGTTTTTTTAACTTATACGGAGGGTGAATCTATTTTCCATAATTATAACAACTTTAAAGCTTCCATTACAATATTATAAGAATATTTTCAAAATAAACATTTTATTTTATAATTACGTGACTTTTAAATGATTTCATAATAGAAAGATATATTTCTCTCAAATAGTTTTGATTTCATCAATGTCAACATCAATTGATGGATTTTAAACTTTTTTAAAGATGATTTATTATGATATAATATTCCATATTGTATTGAAGGTTTTGTGATATTTTTTTAATATGGATGTGTTATTTTTATACCATTCATGGTTTATGGTTAAAGTATTAACATTTCGTATGATAGTTTTAATACGAGTGTTTATGTTATGTTTCAACCTTTTCATATGAGAAATGATTTGGACTTAGTAAGTGATGAGTGGAGCCCGCTATAGGTCCTCAATGCATCATTAGGTCTCATGAGACAAACTGGTATCTTGGTACAAGTCATTGAAAAAATATTATTTGTAGTATTGGAACAAGGCATTGACTATGTGGTTATGATGTCTATAATTATGCATTCTATCATTATGAAATTAGCTATTGATATTACATGTGATTATTTGAATAGTAAAATATCCATGTAAATAAGTAAATGGAATTATTTGATTTATATTTTCCATATTATTATGATGTTTAAGTTTAAAAGTATTATGTTTTATTATTATAAATTACCTTAAATGTTTATGATTATTTATGATAATTTCCGCTATATTGTTATCCTTACTGAGAATCTGAGCTCACCCCTTTATATGTTTTATTTTTCTCAGGATGTGAAGAATTATATTATGACTAACCTTCATGGATAGTCTAAGGGATATGAATGTGTTAAAAGGAGGCACGATGTTATTTTTTTCATTTCCTAATGTAATGTAAAACTTATATATTTATCTAGTACTTCTATGGCTTTTAAACTGATCGGTCTTTCGGGATTTGATCCCTTGTGATGATTCCAATGTTATGTAATAATTCACCAACTTTGGGTAACTATGGTCAGGGCATTACATTTGGTATTAGAGAAAGTTTAGTACAAACCTTGGAAGCTATATTTAGAAAAAATCTGATTAGAGAACATTACCCTAAGATAGACTTTGAGGATTAGTATAGAATAACTTACTAGAATTTTGGTAATGTATAGATTTTGTGTATTTTCCAGGAAATACATCCCTGTCTGGATACGAGCAGGTAGAGTTGGCTCTAGGACAAATTTACCTAGTATTGAAAACTCCGACAAGGAGTTTCGGGTTTGACCCGGGGTATCCTTTTACATGACAACAGGCCTTACTGCACTCTTGGTTACGACACTCCTGGTGGATATGCTTAAGATAATTCACATTTTATTTACAAATCATTATGAAGTATTTATGAGTAAATATGCCTTAAAAGAAACAATTTTTATGATTATGATACTAGATGTGTAAAAATATTCAATTAATGTTAAGAATTTTTCTAGTTTTTGGATTATAAAGTATGATATGATCTAACCTAGTGTATGTTGTCATTTAGAAATGGTTTCTAGTAGAAGGAATGAGAACTCTAGCAATACACATGATCCAAAGAGTAAGAAGGATCATATAATTCGTGGTCTTAAGCCAAAATTTATAATGGAAATAGTATCCCACGTATTCTCATCATATGAAGAAATATTATCATGTGTTAATAAGATAAGTAATGAATTCTTTGAGTCCTATGTCTTTGAAGGGAAGCCATAGAAGAAAAGGATAGTGAAGAGAAATATGGATAAAGGGAAGAAGGGAAAGAAGGATTTTCCCACATGTAATAACTATGGAAGGAATCACCTTGGTAAATGCCTGAAGGGAATGAGAGTTTGTTATAAGTGTGGAGAAAAAGAACACAAAGTTTGTGATTGTAAGGGTAAGAAAATGTTTTCAAATGTATAATGCTTCGTCTGCAAGGATTTGGGTCACTACGCGAATCAATGTCCCAATCATCAGAGTATACACCAAATGATGCTATTGGATAATAATAAAGTTATGATACTACTGCATATAAAGATGAATAATTAGTGTTTTTATGTTGTTATTAAATAATTTTGTCATTTAAGAGTTGTATAAATGATGTACTGGTTATAAGAATTATGTAAATAAATAAGTATTGTACTGAAGTACTATTTCATTGAGGATTTGATATTATAGGGTACTAAGAAAAGTGACTCAACAACAAGTTAAACTTTTTGAAAAATACATGGTTGATGGAAAGATAAACCTTAATATGGTCCTGATACTGAGGTAGGGATTTTGGAATAAGATATGGTTGATTTGGATAAATTATATTGGATATTCTTGAATACCTTGGAACTAATTAATGGTTTTTTATTCCATCATTATAGGAGTATTCAAAATTTTTGGATATAAGGAATATATCTATTATTTTATAAGGTATAAGGGAGCATGAATATAATGAATAAGGTTTTATGGTAATTCAGGGTGTTACCATGTTTTAAGAGAATACATGATAAAGGTACTCAAATGTTATTACGTGGAAAAAAGAGATATTCATTATGTTATGTTGAACTTCCTTATAAAGTTTTTGACTATGAGTTTGGAGAAAAGTATTTTGGATAAGTCTAAAGGTTGTAATGGATTAAGTTGAACATTAGATACTATGGTTTAAGTTTAAAACATTTCTTAAGATTAATTTTGGATTTTTTATAAAAAAGGACAACCCGAAGGTCGGGCAACAACCCGTTGTGTCTGAAAAAGCCGCAAGACTTGAACCCGCAACCGAAGGGTGACCAGGGGGAATTACCTAACACTGGCCTACGTGATGTCCTGGTTTGTATACTGTGGTTTTTTTAAATTAAATTATAGATGAATTATAAATTCTTTTTTTAAACTCTATACGATTAAGATAAATAGAATATTATGAGTTATATTATCTTTTGGAGTGCAAGATGAGTTTGTGGTAGAAACTAGTTAAGGGATAGAAATCTACCTGTCTTGTATTTTTTTTCTTATTATATAAATAAATTAATTCTTAAACTTTAGGTAAAGGATCTTAAAACCAAAAATTTGTTATCCTAATATCTTATGTTTTAATGAACCAATGATATTTTAAGTCATCAAAGATTTATGTCTTTGAGGCCCTCAATTTTGTATTTATTATTCACTTGTTTGTGATTTATGACCTCAATCACTCCCTATAAATATTTAAGTTTTTCCTCCAATTAAGTGTCTATAATTTACACCAATGTTCTTCTATTCAAAACCCTAATTTGGTGGTGAATTTTTCGTTTCACTTTCCCTATTATTATGTCTAAATTTTAGTAACCCTATTTCCAATGTGGGTTATCCACAAAGGTATTTTCTATTTTCATCCTTTTATTTTCGAAGAACAATTGAAAATTGAGAGTACAAAATTTATTGAAGGATGAGAGAATGTAACACCCCAGGATTTAATTGTATGTTATCTTTTTAAAGTAATTCAATAGCTTGCGCTACATGCAACACCGAGTTCAAGCGCATCACGACCTATCAAACTAGACATTTAAAAAGAGGTTCTGAATAGTATTAAACAAATTTTGAATTTTATATATATCCTATATAAATTTAACATTTATCTTTTGTGTTTCATAGACATAATATATGGACAAATTCAATTTTTCAGATAAAAGAAGTGTCTTTCAAAAAATGCAATTTTACAGCCTTTTAATGGAAGACCCTTTTTAAATACAATATTTGACATTTTTATATATTCAATTTGAAAAAATAAAATTATTCTTTAGAAATAGGACATAAAAATTTATTTTGGTTAAATTTTTGGTACTTTTTTTATAACTTTCATGTTTTCATGAATAGTGAAAAATACTAAATTTTAATTAAAAACAACTTTTTTAATCGAAATAATTTATAGTGTTAAATTATACATTTGAGTGGTTTTAAAGTATCATTATATTATATTTTTATTATTTAATATAATTTAGTCCATTGAAAGTAATTTTGCATTTAAATTGGACATAAACACATATCAATCTTTTGATAGTTTTTACTTCTAAAAAACCCGCTTTCTGGTTTTGACAACGTGAATTAATTTTAGATTAAATAATGAAACTTATATGTTTTGAATTAGTTAAAATAGACATCATTTTTGAATTTGGAATATCAAAATTATCTTAGGGTAAATTTTTGTTATTTTTCTGAAAACTTTCAACTTCTGATGAATCGTGAAAAACACTACGTTATTATTTAAAACCTACTTTTTATTTAAAATATTATTTATTTTATTTAAATTTATTTTAGGTCAAAATAGATACATAATCCCTATATATTTTCAATGTAATTCATTGGAGTCATTTTATATTAAAATTAGATGTATATAATTTTATTGAATATTTTAACGTCTTTTACTCACCTTCTAGGCACATTTAAAAATTTGCATAAAACGTAATTTTACCACCTCTATGAATTGAATTTAAAAATCTGAGAGATACAGTTGAAATAAGTATGTAAAATGTAGTTCAATAGGATGAAAATAATTTTTGGTGAATAGTAAATTTTGAATATTATTTACCACGGTTAAAAGTAAATATGGTAATTAAAGGTAAAAATGATATTATAATTACCCTAACACATGTCCTAATTCTAATGGATAAGTTTATTTTGACCAAAATAAACCTTAGGAATAAAATACAATTTTCTTTGATCCACTTGGATTAGATTAGGACATTTATTACTATTTTATTTAAAGAAGAGTTAAAAGTGTTAAGTTCAAATTTTCATAACTAAAAAAATTTTAATGTAAGGTTATGCCTAAGATAAATTTGACTATAAATATTCATTATAAATATAAAAATATTTCCTTCTTCATGGTATTTTATTTATAATTTTTAGACATTAAATAATTAAATTTATTTATGACACAATGATGATGTATTAATTACATTATTAATGAAAGATTAAAATAATTGATATTATAAATACCTAAATAAATGTAAATTGAGACTTTTGATGCCATACACGAATTTTATAGCTGATTATGAAATGTTAGGGTTTATTCAATGTATTTTTTTTAATGTAATCAAGTTTATATGACTTTCACAAAAACAAATTACAAAATAGTGTTAAAATTGACATAAATGAGTTTTTGAAACAAATACTATATTATTAAATGATATAATACTCATAGAAATATGAGATTATACAAAATGACTTATATAATGATAGATATGTCATTAATGAACCACTTAGGGGTTTTTTGGCATTTTATATTAAGTTTATTAACCATATAATATAAGAATACAAAAAGACATGGTAAAAGTTAAACTATTTAACTAAGAATTAAATCTAAAGGATAAGGATAATATGGTGACCTAAATTTGTCTAAAACCTATTGGTTGAGAATATTTCGACCCATACCCACCTTGGCCTCAAAATAAATCCATTTGGAGTCATTAGAAACCGAAAATGATTTTATAATAAAATAATATTTCAAGATTTTCCTAAAGTGACCCCACCTCTCTTATAAAAGGGTACTTACCCTTCTCTCAAAATCACACCTCCAAAGCTATTTGGCTCCGTAAAACCTTGATAAAATATCCTCCCAAATACCCTCAATTCAACCTAGAGGCCATACTATGATCAGAAATCCATCATATGGATCCCTTTTACAAAATTTTTTGAAAGGAATCTTTCTGTTGTTTTCCAAACAATGTAATATATGACCTTTTCGACAAATTAAGGTAAGAATGTTTTTTAACTTATACAGTGGGTGAGGCTATTTTATACTATTATAACACCTTCAAAGCTTCCCTTACAAGATTATAATAATATTTTCAAAATAAATGTTTTATTTTATAATTAAGTGAGTTTTAAATTATTTTAAAATAGAAAGAGATATTTCTCTCAAATAGTTTGATTTCATCTATGTCAACATCTTTTGATGGATTTTACACTTGTTTGAAGTTGATTTATTATAATAAAATTATCCATATTGTATTTTAGGTTTTGTAATATGTTTTTATTATGGATGTGTTATTTTTATACCATTCATTTTTTATAGTTAAAGTATTAACCTTTCGTATGTTAGTTTTAATATGAATGTTTATGTTATATTTCAACATTTTCATATGAGGAATGCATTGGACTTAGTAAGTGATGGGTGGAGCCTGTTATAACTCAGCAATGCATTGGCAGGTCTCACGAGACAAACTAGTGTCTTTGCACAAGGCCTTGAAAAAATTTTATTTGTAGTCTTGGAACAAGGCCTTGACTATGTGGTTATGATGTCCGGTATTATGCATTCCATCATTATAAAATTAGATATTGACATTAAATGTGATTATTAGACTAGTAGAATATCCATGTAAATAAGTAAATGGAATTATTTGATTTATATTTTCCATATTATGATAAAGTTTAAGTTTAAAAGTATTATGTTTTAGTGTCATACATTTTCAAAAAAAATTATGCTTATTTATGATAGTTTCCACTATATTGTTATCCTTACTAAGTATCTGAGCTCACCTCTTTATATGTTTTATTTTTCCCAGGAGGCGAAGAAGTATATTAGGACTGATCTGTAGGGATAGTCTAAGGGATATGTATGTGTTAAATTGAGAACTAATATTGTTGTTTTTAATTTCGTAATGTAATGTAAAACTTATGTTTGTACTTAGTAATTCAAAGGCTACTAAACTGATATGTCTTTCAGGATTTGATCCCTTGTGATCATGCCGATGTTATGTAATAATGCACTGACTCTAGGTAACTAGGGTCGAGGCATTACAGTTGGAATCACCGATGATAGTTTTAAAGTGAAATGGAATTCCTTTCCAATGGAATATTGAATGTTATAAATCCTTCTGAGAGATTAAAGTTAGACTTATATCAAAACATATCCTTCAAATTACCATGTCTTGATAGGGTTATTTAGTTTATTATGATGTGTTGGTATCTAGGTTTGGATGTGTTCTCATACAGAGAGATCACGTTTTTGTTTATGGTAATGGAAATTATGGTTGCATATGTAGAACTACACAACACATCATTTGGAAATGGATAATGTGGTCCTTGATTTTAATAATTGGTTTCATTATCTTTTTGTTGATAAATTATTCTTTTTATGAATCATATGATTTTGAAACCAATTTTCTAAAAAATTGATTGTAATTCATGATAGTATTGATGGATAGAGTATCTATAGATGTTTGATTTCGACATGACATATACACCAGGTAAATGAAATTCAGTGGAGGATGAATTAAGTAGGAAGTTATAAAATCAATTGGCTAAAATAGATTAGGATCAGTGGTAGCTGATGAAAGTTATAGAAGGTATTTAGCTAGATTGTACCAACCAGGGTGATGTCACAGTTTATTAATGTTTCTTTTGTTCTTGTTTTTTTATCACATGAAATAATATTTGACATCTATTTCTAAATGTGTTTCTATAAGGTGAAATCTCAATTTTGGGGAGACCATTGGGGGATAAAATCTTGAGGGGAATTTATTTTTGAGGTTTTGAGATCATATCATTGTACCTTTTTTTTCACGAACAACATATTAGTCCATGCCACCATTCATGATGATTTTTTCATCTAGGAATTAATAATATGTATAGAGTAATGAAGTTATAGTTTTTATGGTTTAATAAGAAAAGTAAAATAGTAGATTTTCTTTCTAGATACCTTATATATCAGCAAGCCATGTTAGATCACCAACAACTAGATGACATTTTTCATTCTTTACCAATTCTCTAACAACCCAAAATTTTAATTTACGTCTCTTATTAACATAGTTCCTAAAATTACTTAAGTTTGACACAACATTGAGTTATCTTTTGATACAAACAAGATCTACATCCGTCAATAGATTGTGTGATACACATTACTGAATTTCACCTAACAACATTATATTATTAAAATATTATTATTTAATAAATAAGATATAACTTAACCATTAAATTAGAAATTATGAATAGTATTAACCATATTATGAAATTTATATATATTATATATAATTTTAACATTTATATTATGTGTTTTTATAGTCATAATATAAGAAAAAATCATACTGTTCACATAAAATAAGTATTTTTCAAAAATGGTAAATTTACAGCCTTTTAGTGGAAGTGACATTTTAAATCCAATTTTTAAAACTTTTATAGTTTTTATATGAAAACATAAAATATTTTTTTAATAGGAAAGTCAAAATTAACTTAGAGTGTATCTTTTTATTTCTCTGGGATGTTTTATTTTTTGATGAATTGTTAAAAATACTACATTATAGTAAAAAATTGTGTTTTTTCATTTAAACATTAATTTATCAATAAATTGATTTTTAAAATGAAAATAGATAAATTATAAATTTGTTAATCCAATTTTGGTCATTAGAATCATTTTATACTGAAACTAGATATAAAATATTATTGAACTTTTGAATGTTCTTTTTACCCACCTTCTCGCCTCTTCTACAGGATTAACATTAAACATAATTTTTTTTCTTCTGTGAATTGATTTTCAAAAAAAAGAAACACATGGTTGTAATAAGTATAATATTTAGTGTCTAATATGATATAATTATTATTTTGTGGGTTATTATGAATAGTAAATTTAGTAAATTTTTATTTACCACTATTAAGGATAAATCAAGTATTTAAATTTTTAAAAAAATATTATAATATTATTAATTTACCCTAACTATTTTTCTGATCTAACTAGATGATTCAGTTTCGAATACAATCAACCTTACAATAAAATAATAACCCTTTTCAACCACTTGAGTAAGAATATGAAATTTGTTATATTTTACTTAAAGATAAGTAAAAAATGTCATACTCACATTTCTAATAACTATACCATTTTTAATATAGGGTAATAAAGAAGATAAATTTGACTATAAAAATCCATTCGAAATATAAAATGATTTTATAAATAATGATAATTTATTTATTATTTTTAATGATCACATAATTATCCAAAATAGTGAAATAATGATGATAGAGTGATTGATTAAAGAATGGAAGAATAAAATAAATGATAATAAAATATTAATATAATTATTATTTGAGTGATTTAATGTCATCAATGATATTTATTGATGAATTTGAAATTTTAGTAATGTATTATTAGTATTAGATATAATTTATCATATTTTTTTATTTTTCTAAATGAGAAAATAATGAATATTGTCAAAATTGACATTTACGACATTTTAAAATAAATAATTTATTATTAAATGATATTAAATATCAAAAAAAATAAAATTCAGATAAATTATTTTAATAATTATTAAAATATCATCAATGAATCATTTAGTAGTAATTTTTAATTTTATAGTAATTATATTAACCCATAATGTATAAATTATATGTCATCACAGTAACAGTTAAAGGGGTTAAATAAGGGTAAAAAAAAGATATGGATTAAAAAAATATTGAATGAAGAATAAGAAATTATAATCACATTTTTATTGATTTTTATTTCATTAATGTAAACCAATCCATGAAAATATATTATATATTATTTAAATTTAAAGATAGTTAAAAAATATAACACTATTATATTTAAAATATTTTATGTATCCACATTTGGAGAAAATAAATATATAAAAGAATATAAGTGATAGTTGTGATCATAATGAAATTAATTTAATTATAAAATTTTATTTTAAAAATTTAAAAATTCAATAATTACCTTAATTTTTTTCAATACTAAAACAATATATATTTAATTAACATGAAAACAAAATAATTAATGTTAAAAATAGTAATTTTAACACATTTTAGATGAGTTAATATTTTTAAAAAGTTTCCTTGATTGATAATATATATTATATAAGTGTTAAATAATTATATTATAATTCCATGTTTTTTTTGATGTATTTGAATTCAAATTTAATGAATAGTATTAAATTTGACAATAATGACATTTTATTGATTTAATTTAGTATTAAATTATTTAAAAATCACAAAAATGTTAAATAATCACAAGGGGATAGGATATGTATGGAAATTTATTTTAATTTTCATTTATGGGTCATTTTTTAATATTTGGATCTAGAATAGTCTTATTATATTTTAATAATTTTAAAATTTCCAAGAGTTCCCCTCCCATCTCTTATAAAAGGGAACCTCCTCTCTCGTTTTCACAAAGTTATTTGAGGCTTCTAGCTTGACCAAAAAATATTTATTTCTTCTCTCAACATTATTAGTTATGTTTTTTATGTTCTAGACTTACAAAAAGATAAACCCTAGTGTCTGTAAGAGGAGATCCAAAAGAAGGTCATCGAAGAAGAAGTAATTATTTTTCCAATTAATTCGAATTATTTTCTTATTTTACTTCCTCTTCCTATGTTGTTTCCATATTAAAGTAATAACTCTAGTATAATATATATTATGAGATTTTATTTTGATTATGGTACAACCATATTCCTCCTTTTTTCTATCTTATGAAAAGAAAAATCATCTTGCGCGCATACATATGGCTTATCATATCCACGAAATGATGAGATTCATCATCAAAGTTACCTATTCAAGAATGATTACAAAATTTTATATAAGGAATAAATATGAAATATATTATATAATAGTACTAAAGTAATAATATATATATATATATATATACATATATGTCATCTATATTCTCCCATTCAATACGATATGAAAATGGAAACAGCGTTCATGCATATATATGACCTACCGTCTTCTTGAATATTGTATTCCATTTCATATATCCATCTTTTATATATATTAATATACTAAATATATGTGATATATAAATCATGTATTAAATTTTTTAAGTATTAAATTTTTTAAGTATGTATATAATGATCTAAGTAATAGGATCAAGAATAACATGTCAAAACACATACGATAAACAACACAATTATTTCCTAAAACATTGCTTTAACTTGGAATTATTAATAAATGGGTAATATAAATTCATAAATGAATCATATATGACATCATAAATACTATTATGATAATTTTACAAGTTAATAATATGTTTAAAACCATTATATAAGAGTTTCGGACATGTATGTAGGGAATCAGACCAAAGGTAAGGGTTAATTTCGAAATTTCATTTTTATCCAAGATTGTTTATATGTAAATATTTTGGGACATATTTATCACCCATGACCATGATTCATAAAAATGTTTTCAAAATTAATATTTTTAATATTTTATGTAAGGTATTATTTAACTAAAACTTTTTTTTAAATAATTATATGATTTATTATTCTAAATAATTCTCATTCTTTTCCATTTTTTGAAAATGAGTTTTATGGATTTATTTATTAGGACATGAATATTTTAAAATGTTAATTTTAGAATTTCTCTCAATATATTCAAGTTGGTATGGAAAAATTTTATTTAAAAATATTTTTTTTAAATGTATTATTTTATAAATGATCAACTTATTAATAAATGTTTTCAATATAAAAAGAGTTTTTTCCTTAAGAAATTTTTAATAATTTTATTAGAGTATTTTCATCTATGTAAAATTATTCATTGGATATTAGTTTTTATTGAGGTTTATATCATATGGTATATGAATTGGGTTGATTTTGGATGATCTATTTTCATTATATTCATAGTTTATGGTTAATGTATCCACAGTCTTTATATTAGTTTTAATATGAAAGTTTATGTTTGTTATCTTTTATCAATTCATAAGAGGAATGTATTAGACTTAGTAAATAATATTTTGGGCCTTCTATAACCCCTAGATTTATTAGTAGGTATTATAAGAATAACTATATATGAAATTAAATGATTCCTTTCATGTTTATTTTCAATTACGGATATGGATGTGTCTTTAACCATTTATTTTCAAATATCTTGGCTGAGGCCTCGAAGATATGTTCAAATTTCCACCATTATGCATACCATGATTATGAGATTAGTTATTTACATTACATGTGAATATTTTATTGTTATAATATCCATGTGAATGTTTATTTTTCATTATTTGATTTATTCTTGTCATATTATTATCAATATTATGTTTAAAAGTCTCATGCTTTAGTTGTTTAACTTTCCATAAAAGTTCATGGTTTATTATCACAACTTTTGTTGTATTATATACCCTTATTGAGTATCTAAAATCTTATATTTATTATGTTTTATGTTCCCATAGAGCATGAAGATGTATATTATAATTGAAATGTAGGGTTAATCTATGAGAATCAAGGTGTTCTCAAATGATTTTATATGTTTTATTTTATGTTTTATATTGTAATGAAAGGTTCATGTATGTAATCTAAAATCCTAGAATACTAAAATGATTAGTCATTTGGGATTAAATAGTTTTATATATGATAATGTAATAAATTTAGGCAATAGCTCTAAGATACTGGTGTCGGGGTCATTACAGTTGGTATTAGGGAAATTTAACAGCATCCATAGAAAATAGATTTAAAAAACTATGATTATGAAACATAGACCTAATATAGACTTGAGGATAAGTGCAAAAGAAAATTATAGAATTTTTTTTAAGTTATATATTATGTTGGTAAACTTAGAAATACATCCCTATCTGAATACTGTAAGTGGATATAGTTTTAACACATATGCACCTAAGATTAACAACTCTGAAAAGGTTCATTGAGCCTGACTTGACATAACCTAGTACATGAAAACATGCCTTACTATGTAACAATTTTGACACTCTAAAGGATATGTGTAGGGTAATTTATATATATTTTATAAAAACATTTTTATGGATTTAAAAGTATATATTTCCAAAAAGAAAAATTGTTTATGATTATGAGATTTTCTATGAAAAAAAATTCAATTTATGATATGTTTTTTAGGATTATACATTATGATATGATCTAACCATGAGCATGTCTTCGTTTAGAAATGGAACCACGTATAAAGAATGTGAACCTCACTAATTCATGTGTTCCAAAGAGTGATAAGGATCATATCATTCATGGTATTAAGACAATATTTCAATGGGAAATAGTCTCCAAATCATTCTCATCATATGATGAAATTGTATAAAGTGATAACATGATTGGTAAATTTTACTCAAAGTATTATGGATTTGGAGGGAAGCGTGAGAATAAAAGGATAATTGGAAAAAATATGGATAAAGGGATGAATGAAAAGAATTTTATTTCCACATGTAATAATTTCAGAAATAATCACCTTGATACATACTTAAAATGAATGGGAGTTTTTCTAAAAGTGTACAAAGAAATTACACCATCCATTGGATTTAAAAAATGTTTATAATATACAATTCAACAACTGCATAGAGATGAGATAATATGAAAATCAATGTATTATGTGTTAAAGGAATATACCCCAAGAGAGTCTAATGGATCACGATCAAGATTACGCTACTACCACAGATAAAGAAGAATTACTAATGTTCTTCTAATGGGATTAAATAATTATAACATTTGAGTTTTTAAAAAATGATTTACTAGTTTTAATAATTATATAATATATGAGGATTATACTATAATAATTTTTTAGTTAGGATTTGAGATCATACTCTGAATAGTACCAATAAAATTTATTCAGTAGAATGTTAATCATTTTGGAAAACACATTGTTGATGGAAAGAATACACTTAATATGTTAATAATACCGAGACAATGATGTTTGAAGAATGGGATGATTAATTTTGATAATTTTAATTAGATAAGAGTTGACTTCCTTGGAACTAATTAACTATTTTTTGAAAAAATTGTTTATATTATCATTGGTAGAGTCTCAAACATTTTGGATTTAAGAAATGTATCTAATATCCTATGTTTTACATAATGAATGAGGAATAATGAACATATTCAATAAGTTTTTTATGGTAATTAAAGTTATTACAATGCTTCAAGATAATACAAGGATTATTTATTCACATGTTGGTAGGATAAAATTAAGATCAACTACATGCTGTTTAATAAGTTAATTTTGGAAATTTAAGGACCTTGTTTCTATAGTGTTTGATCACAATATTTTAGAAAACATAACCATTTGTGAAATGTTTATACTTATATTTGGACATGTTATTAGATATTATTTTATTACATCACTATATAATACATCTTCTTTAAATAGATTATGTAGAAATAGATCAAGGCGCAGTCATATAAAAAGATTTTGTTTATTGAAACATATATTTAGTTATATACATATGGTGTGAATTTTTTTCTAAAATATAGAAAAAAGACATTGAAATAAAAATGAAGTCCTATTATCATCATTTATTATGATATCAATGAACTTTTTCATAACTCTAGTTTATGAATTTGTGGTGAACAACTTTCAGCTGAACATGTTCTCTATCACTCTCCATCACAACTTTATAGTTAAATTTCCCTTCCATGTCCATGTTTACACTTTCCACCAATGTTCTCCTATTAGAAAGGATAATTTTATGGTGACCTTTATATTTCCTTTTCCCTCTTGTAAAGAAAATATTTTATTAACCCTATTTCCAATATCAATTTTCTATAAAGGTATTTTCTAGTATCAACATTTACTTTTGAGGTTTAATTTCAAATTTCAAGGATTCAATTTATTTAAGGATGGGAGGACGTAACACCTTTAGATTTTATAGTATGTATTTTTTTAATTTAACTTCTTCTATTTAATAATTTAGACAAAAAATAGAGTTATCTTTCATTACATGCAAGAACAACTTCAGTTGATATCTTTAGTTATACGCAAAACCTCGTTTTACCTAATGATAGTATATTAGTAAAATATTATTATTTAATAAATTAGATATAACCTAGCTATTAAATTAATAGTTATGAATATTATTAACCACATTAATAAATTTATATATATTCCATGTAATTTTAACATTAATATTATGTGTTTTTCTAAACATAATATAAGAACAAATCCAATTTTTCGCAAAAATGAAGTATTTTCTAAATATGGTAATTTTACCTCCTTTTCATGGAGGTCCCATTTTAAATATAATTTATTATAGTTTTATATTTTATATATGAAAAAATAAACATCATTTTTTAAATCTATATGTCAAAATTTACTTAGAGTGAATATTTATTAATTTTCTGAGAAGTTTTATTTTTGATGAATATTGAAAAATACTTCATTATAGCTAAAAATTGCATTTTTGTTTAAATAATTGTTATTCATAAAATTTATAATTAAAGTCACAATAGATAAATAATAAATATATTAATAAAATTTAGTTTATTAAAATTATTTTTATTCTAAAATTAGAAATAAAATATTTTTTAACTTTTGAACGTTCTTTTTACCCACCTTCTCACCACGTCTGCAGGATTATCATTAAACATAATTTTGCTGCTTATGTGAATTGAATTTAGAAATATATATATAAATTTTTGATAGAATTATAGTATTTAGAGTTTAATAGGATAAAATTATTATTTTTAGATATTCTGTATAGTATCTTTAGTAAGTTTTTATTTACCATGGTTAAGGATAAATCATGTAATTAAATGTAAAAATAATATTATTATATTATTAATTTACTCAAACCCTTGTCCAAATATAATCATATGAGTGGTTATAGACCAAAATAAACCTTATTCAGTAATTATAACCTTTTTATACCAATTTAATATGAATATAAAATTTATTATAATATATTTAAAGATAAGTTAAAAATGTCATACTCACATTTTTAATAACTATACCATTTTTAATATATGATTTTAAAAGTGATAAATTGCATTATAAATAGTCTATCAAAATATAAAATGATTATATAAATCATGATAATTTATTTATAATTTTCAATGATAAAATAATTAACTTAAATTATGACACAATGATGATGATGTAATTTTTAAATAATGGAAGAATCAAATAAATGATATTAAAAATATTATTATAAATATAATTTGAGTGAGTTAATGTCATAAAAATTTTTATTTATGGATTGGGAAAAATTTTAATGTTTTATGATTATTGGTTTGAATTTATCGTGTTAGTTTTATTTTTTTATAAGAAAAAATAATTAATAGCGTCAAAATTGACATTTAAGATATTATAAAATAAATAATATTTTATTAAATGATATAAAATTTCTAAAAACTAAAAATATTCCTAATAATTGGAATAAGTCAAAAAAAATTCATCAATTACTCATTTATTAGTCGTTTGGAGTTTTATATTAATTATATTAAACCATAATTTATAAATTATATGCTATCAAGGTAATTGTTTATAGGGTAAATAATGGTTAAAATAAAATGATAATAATTAAAAAATAATAAAAACTTGTCCAAAAATTATTTGATGAATAAAATTTGACAATTATCACATTATCATAATTTTCGAGTTATTTAACGGCCACTTTTCCATGAAAATAAGTTATATGTTATTTAATGTTAAAGATAGTTACAAAATAATAGTCTCTTGTATTTAATATATTTTATGTGTCCACATAGGAAAAAAATAATGATATGAACGAATATAAGTGTCTATTTTAAACATAATAAAATTAATTTCATTATATAATTTTATTTTGAATTTTTAAAAATTATATAATTACCTTAAATGTTTCTTCAATAATAAATCAATATTTATTTAATTAACAAAAAATAGAATAATTGATATTAAAAATATTTAATTTTAGTATATTATTGATTATTTAATGTGTATAAAAAATTTCATATAACAATATGATATATTATAGTTTTTAAAAAAAATTATATTTGAATTCCCACCACGTCATGATGTATTTTAAGTCAAATTAATTGAATTGTATTAAATTTTACAATAATGATATCTTATTGAATTAATTTATCATTAAATTATTTAAAAATCACAAAATGTTAAATAATCACAATATAATAGGATATAGTCTATAATATCTTATAATTTTCATTTATGCTCCATTTTTATGTATTTGAATCTAGAATAGTCTTATTATATTTTAATAATTTGAATAATTCCAAGAGTGCCCCTCCCCTCTCTTATAAAAGGGAACCTCCTCCCTCACTTTCTCACTCTACTTTGAGCCTTCTATCTCAAAAAACCATACAAATTTCTCATCCCAACATTCTTAGTTCTATTATTAAGGTTCTGGTCTCCCAAAAATTCCATTCCAAGTGTCAGTAAGGGGAGATCCACAGGAAGTCCATCAAAGAAGATGTAATTATTTTATCAATTCATTCAACTTATTTTTTTTCTTTTACTTCCCAGTCCTATTTTGTTTCCATAATAAATTAATAAATCTAGTATTGTATATTTTATGAGTTGTTATTATGATTATTTAACAACAATATTCCTCCTTTTATCCATCTTATGAAAAAAAATATCACCATGCTTGTGTACGTACGACTTACCGCCCCCACAAAGTGATGAGATTCATCATCCACAATAATAATTCAAGAATGATTATAAAATTGTATATAATTAATTAATATGAAATATTTTAAATAATAATTATAATTAATAATTTATATATATTTATGTCATTTACCTTCTTCCATTCAATACAATAAGAAAATGGAAACAACATTCATGTTCACGTATTATCTAATGTCTCCATGAATAGTGTATTCCATTTCATATATCTATCATTTATATATATTTATATACTTAATATATATGATATATAATGGATTTCTTACATTATTTATGTATTTAAATCATTATCTAAGTAATAGTATCAAGAATAGAAATTCAAAACACATACGATAAACAAAGCGGTTATTAACCGAGACATTGCTTCAACATTGAGTTGAAATAAATGGGTAATAAAAAGTCATAAATGAATCATAAATGATATCAAAAATATTATTATGATTCTTTTACAAGTTAATAATCTATTTAAAACTACTATATAAGAGTTTCATACACATATGGAGGGAAATAGACTAAAGGAAAGGGTTAATTTCGTAATCTCATTATTACCCAAGATTTTTTATATGTAATTATTTTTCAAGACATATTTTGAATCCATGTATATGTATCAAAATATTTTATTAAAAGGAAATTTTTTAATATTTTATGTAAGGTAAACTTTAACTAAAACATCATTTTAAATGTTTCTAGGATTTATTCTTCTAAATCTTCCCCATTCATTTTCATGTTTTCAAAATGGGTTTTAAGAATTTATTTATATGGATAGGAATATTTTTTCATGTTAATTTTCAAATTTATCTCAAAAGTTTGAAAGTGTTATGATACATTTTGATTATTTTTTTAAAATGTTTTATTTTATAAATGTGTGGTTTTTAAAAAAATAATTTTAATCTTAAAAGGCTATTTTTCTTAGAAATTGTTTAATGATTTTATTAGAGTATTTTCATCTAGGTCAATATCCTTTATTGGATCTTATGTTTTATTGAGGATTATATCTTATGTTAAATTATTTGGTTTGAAAATTGATGTGCTATTTTGATTCCATTCATAGTTTTTGGTTATAGTATTCAAATTTCATATGCTAGTTTTGATATGAATTTTTATGTTAGTTACAATTTACCACTTCATAAGAGTAATGCATTAAACATAGTAAGTGATGGTTGGGGCCCATTATATCCCCTCGATATATCAGTAGGTCTCATGATACAAACAATATATGGACATGTTGGTGGCCTTTACCATTTATTTTTACATATGGATGTGTCTAAGGCTTTAAAAAATTATTTTTAAATGTCTTGGTTGAGGCCTCGATTGTAAGTTCATATTTTTTTCATTATGAATTCCCTCATTATGAGCTTAGTTATTGATATCACATGTGATTATTTGACTATTAGAGCATCCATGTGAATTTTTAATAGTAATTATTTTATTTATTCATGCCATATTATAATAAAGATTATTTTTAAAGGGATTTTATTTTTGTTATATACCTTGCCTTAATAGTTTATCCTTATTTATTATTGATTCTGTTGTATTATTTACCCTTAATGGGCATCTGGGGTTACCCCTTTCTTACGTTTTATTTTCCCCCAGGATGCGAAGATGTATATTATGATTGATATTTATGGTTAAGATAGAATAATCATGGTATTATAAATTTTTTTATATGTTGTATTTTTTGTATTAAATTGTAATTCAAGGTTCATGTATGAAATATGGTTTCCAAGAATAATAAATTGATCGGTACTTTAAGTTTCAACACTTGTATCTATACCAATTTAATAACGTGAGGAACCTGCTCTGACCTACTTTTGTCAGGGTTAATAAAAATTCTCATAAGAAATAGGGAGTATATATTCATTATTGTCATAATTATACCAAGTATAGTTAGTAAAAATGATTCTATATAAGTGATATTTGATTAGCTATCAAATTCATCTCACTTTGTTATCATCTATAATAATAATTCAATTAAATAATTTTTTAAATTCTATAATTTGAAAATTATAATGATACAGAACATTATATTATATATTTTATAGGATATAAACCCCATGTTTACATATTATTTTTGGAAATTATTATAGAAATACCTTGGGACATTGTGGAATATTTTCCCACCATTTTGTCCTCAAACGGATGAAAAATCAAAAATCATAATCCAATCATTGGATGAAATGGTTAGGGATTCTATAATATAATTTTGTAGCTCTTGGGAATAAAACATACTATTAGTAGATATACCATAAAAAAGATTTATAAAGATTAAATATATATGGATCCTTTTGAATCATCATATAGAGTCTTTATCATTCTTCACTTTGATAGGTGGATATTGGTGAGTCTTCACTATTTTTAACTATACATGTTTAAGAGAAGAAAAATATTTCTTTAATCTAAATATTGGTGGAGATAAATATATATCATTAAAAATTTCATGTGGATCATTGTTGAATTATTTTTTTTGTTTTAGTTAAGTGATCATGTGTTTCTAACAATGTATCTAGGGAATGGGTATCACCATTTTGGTAATAAAAATATGTTCAATTATTAGTACATAAGACCTTTTGAGATACTTGAACATGTTAATGAGGTGGAATATTAGTTCAATTTTCCACCAAGGATTAGTTTAGTGAATAATGTTTTTCTTTTATCTTAATTAGAAGATATACCAACTGGGTCCTAGAAATGTGATTCGATGTAATCATATTGACCTATAGTAGGATCCTACATTAATTCATGTGCTAGTATAGATTATGTATATGAAATAGAAAATATTTAATGAAAAATAATAATTCTTTAAGTGTGGTTTTTATATAAACATAGATGGATATTTGATGAAAAAATGTATCATGAAAAATAAAAGATGGAGAAATGGAATGAACTCTTCCAGAACATCCTTGGTTTTCTACTTTCAGTGGATGAAAAAGGCCAATTGTGGGGGGAATTTACCACCCTAGTTCTGAAGGACATGACCATTTATTTATGTATTTAATGTATATATTTATATTACATTATGTTTTAAGAGATTTATATTAGGTTTGGCGTGGTTTTTAGTATTTTCAAGAGGTTCACAGTTTGAGCACAATTGGTAAAAACCACATATCACATCCAAAAAACTATGTGTCTTGTAGAAGGAGGGAAAGTTGTTCCATGTAATTTGTTCATGGTTTAGCTAAACTGTTGGAATTTTCATCGGAAACAATCCATTTCAAGATAGAGTGGAAAAGTATGTTGGGAACAAAGTTTGTCTAACCATGTGTTGAAACCGTGCAAGGGGATGGATTAAGGTAGTAACACAACATGGTTGGAACACAATATAAAAAATTGTGTACCCTAATCATGCGATATAAAGTTATAAATATTAAATTTATGGATCTAAGATAGATTAAATCTAGGGACCCCTTTTATTTTCGTAAACGTTCAAAATCCCTAACTCCTTTTTCTCCCATAGCTAGAGTGGCATTACTGTTTTATCTGAGTGTCTATTTTAGGTGATACTAAGCCCATTAAATATCTAGAATCATTGACAAGTCTTTATTATTTAATGTTATTATTATTTATCTTCTCATATACCATTTATGAACCTTAGATATAATCCACTGGGGGGATATTTTAATGTTCTTTCATGTTTTCATGATGATATATTTATTAAACCTTTCTAGTAAAAGAGATGGAAAAGTGATTCATTATTGGATATAGAGAATCATTGTGTCATTATTCATTTTCTCCAATGATTTTGAGTTATGTGGACTCTCTCTTGGATCCACATGATTAGAGAATTAAGGATAATTTTAAAATGAATGGTTATCTTGAAATAAATTACATAAATGAAATTATTTTTAAACAGTTTTTTGGTTATTATTGGAAATATATTTAGAGTTGGTTTTATGAAATTGTAGAAATTCAATGATTTTGGGGAAAAATACTTTTTTTTGATCTTTTTAAAATTGAAACTTTAAAATAATGGTTTTTATTTGATACATGGAAAATATTTTTTGACATGTTTTAAAGAAATAAATATTTTTTGTTAAGTGTAATGGTATGATTTTGTCATACATGGTTGGTTTGGGTCTATTTGTGTCATATGTGGTAATGTGGAAGAGATGTGTGCCATTGGGGATCCTGGTATTGGTTACCTTGTGAAAACTAGGTAGATCAATGAGAGACTGCTCATGAGTATGTAACTATATCCTCTAAATGAACTTGTGTATGTATGGATGTGTTGAATCATGGAGTGGCAATTCTAAATGGAATTTATAAAAGCCTGATATTCTTTTTTTATTTCATTACATGGAAAAATCTATTGGATTTGATATAAATTGTTTTAATTATTTTATATTATTTTAGATTAATTGTGCTAATTATTTTCTGTCATAGTTTCATTATTTTAAAGTAATTGGGAAAATCCTACTGAGTTAATACTGAAACATTTATAGGAACTATTGAGTATATAAAGGTGTCATATTTTGTGAAACAAGTAAAATTAATGAATCTTAGATATTTATTTATGATTAATAATCGTGTGGGTATGTATTTCTGATTTGGAGTATGTAAAATGTTGGGAGTTACTAGTTTGATGTTATTAGTGTCTTTAGGGTCTTCATTATTTCTATTCACACAGTTATGTCACTTGATTCAGTGTTATACTTTAATATGGTTGTTGGTTTAGTTGTGTTTTAAGATTTATTATGTATTCATGAATCATATAGAGGTTTTTTTTTATTTTCTTATGTTTTTTATTTTTAAATTCTAAAATAAAATATATCCACCAAGTGTTATTGAGGCCCTTTTAATTTAATTCTATCTTTGGTGTATGGTAGATGTAACATATTTCAAATAACACCAACCTCATGTTCCAAAGAAAATGGGTGTGGGGAGGGATGTTACTTATCCATTAAACTATTATAACCATTCAAATATTTATTTTCCTTTTTTTGTTTAATTGGGTTGATCATTCTCACACCCATCACAGGTCTTCTTTACGAATCCTTCCATAATTAAAAAATTTAAATGGATGTTTTCCCTTGTACCTACTTTTACCTTTCTATAATCCTTTCAGGAAGATTTATTAAAACTCAATGTAATTTATCTTATTCCAATTAAAATAAAATTCTTCAATGTGATATTTCCTTTTATCATTAATCTTAATGTATAAGAAGGATTTAAATGAAGTCTTTTTTTTATAATTTTCTAATTTAATGCCTAAATCCTCTCATCTCATGTGAATCTATGATATTTTTTAATTTCTCAATCATGAAATCATCAAAATCATGATACTCAAGCAATAAAATCCTCAGCAAAAATTTATATATTATAATTATCAATAATTAATTCTCAATAGTTTAATATTATAGAGTTTACTCACCATTTATATTGGGTGTTCAATAATAATAATTATAGAAAAATTTCATATAAAAACTAATCCTTAACCATCATTTTATATTTTAATTTCCCATAATATGATTAATATTTAGAAATTGTTCATGTTTTATCAAAATTATGAATAACAAGGATATTAACCAATATTGAATAATCAGTTTTGTAAACCATCTCCTTTTTTAATTCATTATCTAAGAGTTAGGATTTCATAACATTGAAATCTATCCCATTGAATTCAATATTCACCCAATCAACAAATATATTATTCAGTCCTTCAACAAGTGGTAATGATCTATTTGTATCAATGTAAAACATGTATAATACAGAATATAACATGTATAAAATAATTTTATCCTTAAATATTTGAAATATATTTATGCTAAAAATAGAGAATCCCATATATTATATTGAATTCAATCACTATATGAAAAATAATTTAATATAATGTGGTATAAATTAATGAAATTGAATTTAATATCCTTTACCTAAATCATACTATTAGAGAAAAATTGATGTAATAAGGTGAATATAAGGAATAATGCATGGGTTGGGTATGAATCTATTCTAACCAAAAACATTCCCTAATTTTTTTTATCTCTTTATTTTTTTGGTTTTCAGATCCACCACTCAACATATTGAATCATTTTAAATGTTAAATAATAATTTAATATCACAAAAAAAACCTAGTATTTTAATGATTCCCAATCTCTTTAAATGTGTCTATCTGTGAATGATTATTGGGTGTTATCCAACATTTCATAGTTCTTTTCTCATTATGAAAAATAATGTTAAGGGAAAGTGGATGACCTTAAACCCATTACAAAATATAAAATGATAACCATTGAGACTCAAAAAATTTACATAAATAAAATTGAAATGAAATTTCATGAATGTAAAATAATTAGAATAATTTTGAATATTTTATCATATTTATTTCTCCTTAAGTATATTTGATATACCATAGGAACATGCACCAATTCACTACAATAAGAATCATTTTTTCTCATGAAATACATATGTTAAAATTCAGTAACAATCTCTGACTTGATCTAATGAAACGATATATTTATATTGATATAAATTTATGAACTACAATTTATTAAAATTAAGTGGATTAGATTTTTCAATAATAGATCTGAAAAACATTGTTAAATCTCAAAGAATCCACAAATTCTATACAATTTTCTTCTAAATATTCATTACATTGATTAAAACCATAACATTTTTTACTCTAAACCATGATGTGATTATAGTTTAAATGTTCCACTAACTAATTATAGAACCCCAACTAGAAAAATATAGATGATTAACATATAATCCATGAAATAATTGATAAAAATGAACTTTTAAAATTTAATTCTTTTATAAAATTTAAAAAAAATTATTTAAATATTATTAAGATTCTATTACATTTGAAATGAGTATTTATGTGGTCTTTAGAAAATCCAAGAGGTTTTAGTCCACATGAAATCTAAAACAAATACCTTATCATCTATAAAAACATTGATACAAACCTTATAAATTTTTCAGAGTTCTTCCCATTCTTTTCCCTTTGGATGTAATGATAATGAGTTTAATTATTCACCGCAACATTGTTTTACATTTCCTTAAATTTCTCCCTTAATTTTAAAACTAATAAATATAAAAAAACTAAAAAATTCAATGATCATATTTAATATAAAAATAATATGAAAACATGGTCATAACTAATCAATGAGCAACTCATGAAAATTTTCTATTATTTGATCTCACTTTGAGAGATATCATAACACCACATTAACAGATAAAGTAATATTTTGTATAGATCTCTATATTTTAGTAAAAAAACAATTATACATTATCCAATCCTCACTACCTCTTAAATTTGTTTAATATACATAAAGGATATTCAATCTCCCCCACTGTATTTTTTGGAAACAAGCCATCAATTGAAATTTAAAACATGTTACTGATTGAAACTCACACTAAAAAATTATTTCATAAAGTTCTCAAAATTATAATAAAAGTATTAACCTAACAAATATATACCACCAAGGTCCCAATAATGGATAAAAATAATCTGGTTGTGCCACCCCAAGGCCATTTATAACAGTCCAAGGGATGGTCATTAACATCAAGTAGGAATATCACAGAATAAGGGAGAGCGTAGATTAAATTAAATTCATAGGAAAACATATCATTACATATAATACAATAATGTAGGATAAAAATATTATGTCCACCAAAATATATAGATTTCATTTTATTCATAATTATCTTCAACAAATTATAAACAAACTAAATAATATAAAAATAAATTGTGAAAATTAGGGCTCAATTTTCCAATGTAAACCCACATAGTCAACAAGAAATGATGATGAATCCCAGATACTTTTATCCCAAATATAAACCCACCTATTTTTCTCACCTCTAGGTACCAATATTATCTTACTTTACACATTACATGTCCACCAAGATCACCATAGAACTTATTATAATATAAATAATATGTGGCACATTCCAATGAAAATCCAATGCATCTGTGAGTATACAAATACTCATTAGGATTCCATGAAAACCACAAAATATAAAAGAATGATTATTTATATCATGATTGAAAAGGAAATGTAACCAAAATTTATTGTAAGGATTGAGAATACAAGACATAATATAATTTCTCAGTTTTCATATCCCTTCTACAGAATAATTATCCACACCAATATACCCAATAATTATAACTACCCAATATTATAACCCATATCACCTGTCTTTAACTACAATTGGGGAATGAAATTATTTTAAAGTTAAGATTCAAATTAATAAATAACCAAACCCAAAGGAGGAACCATGCCTAATTGAGAAATTAACTTTAGAGGATGATTTAATAGACACCATGGATAAAGGAACTTCACCTCATGTAACACTACTGGAATTATTAATAATTGTTACGGGCTATTTGCGACGGGATATCGTCGCAAATACAAGTATTTGTGACGGGACCGTAGCAAAAAATGTTATTTGCAACGGGAATCGTCGTCGTCGCAAATAGTCTTCTGATTATATATATTATATATACATAAATGTTTTCATGACTGGCCCTTTGTAACAAATTATTTGCGATAGTCAAGTAGTACCGACGCAAATATGTTTTTAAAAATATTTTGTTAGACTATTTGCGACGGGACCCCATCGCAAAAGGTCTCGTCACAAATAATAAATTATTTTTTTAAAAAATAAAATTTAATAAAATTATGATTAATGAAAAAATAATATTACTATTATTAAAACAATAAAGAAATAAAAAATATTAAAATTCCCAATATTCACAAAAAAATATAAAAAAATAAAAAAAAAATATTAAAAATTAAATTATGTAATATTTTCACCGATATAAAAGATAGAAAATGTAAATAATTCATATTACAATGTTAAATTCAAATGTTTGTAACATAAAAAAATCATTGTGGGTCGTCTTCTAGAGGAGGTGGAGGAGCTGAAGGAGCTGGTGGAAAAAATTCCATCCCTAAACTACGAGTCAGACGGCGCATGTACTCTATATGCTCGTGATGCTGCTCCTGCCATCAATGCATCTGCTCCTCGTAATGCTGCTCCGATTGCTGCGGTCGCCGACAGATCTCTTCTTACTGCTTCTGCAAAGTCTCTATATGCTCAGCCTGAGCTCGCAACTGCTCCTGATACTGTGAGTCAGAAGGTGATGCCTCTCCACGATCTCCTCTCGAGCTGGACGCCGACAACGCAGTAGTACCATAATAAGTACCAAGAGTCAATTGAGAGTTGATGCCAACTACTCTGCCCTTCTCAAAGCCATAATGAGTCACCTGCATCCATGTCGCCTCATCGAAATGGTGAGCACTTGTCTGCTCAGCCGTCTCATCCTAACCCTCAGCCTGTGTCTAAGAGGTCACAACCCCATATGACTCCTTCAATTCCAATTTAAAATTAAAATTGTCAAAATATTATATGCAGTTAATTTTTAAACTGAAAAAATAATACTAACCACAATCTGACGCTGGTGATCACCTCTAATCTCTCTAGTGGATGGATCATTGTATATCCTTTGATAAACGTCGAACTCCATAATTATTCCTAATTATTCCTAATTATTCCTAATTAATCCTAATTATTCCTAATTATTTCTAATTATTCCTAATTATTCCTAATTATTATTAATTATTCCTAATTATTCCTAATTATTCCTAATTATTCCTAATTATTTCTAATTATTTCTAATTATTTCTAATTATTGCTAATTATTTCTAATTATTTCTAATTATATCTAATTATATCTAATTATTCCAAATTATATCAAATTATTAATAATTATTTCTAATTATTACTAATTATTGCTAAGTATTCCTAATTATTGCAAATTATTCTTAATTATTGCTAATTATTCCTAATTATTGCTAATTATTCCTAATTATTGCTAATTATTCCTAATTATTTCTAATTATATCTAATTATATCTAATTATTACTAATTATATCTAATTATTACTAATTATATCTAATTATTACTAATTATATCTAATTATTACTAATTATTACTAATTATATCTAATTATATCTAATTATATCTAATTATATCTAATTATTACTAATTATATCTAATTATTACTAATTATATCTAATTATTACTAATTATTACTAATTATATCAAATTATTACTAATTAGATCTAATTATTACTAATTAGATCTAATTATTACTAATTATATCTAATTATTACTAATTATATCTAATTATTACTAATTATACATAATTATTTCTAATTATTACTAATTATACCTAATTATTCCTAATTATTCCTAATTATATCTAATTATATCTAATTATTCCTAATTATATCTATTTATTCCTATTTATATCTATTTATTGTTAATTATATCTATTTATTCCTAATTATATCTATTTATTCCTAATTATATCTATTTATTCCTAATTATATCTATTTATTACTAATTATATCTATTTATTAATAGTTATATCTATTTATTGCTAATTATATCTATTTATTCCTAATTATAACTATTTATTGCTAATTATAACTATTTATTCCTAATTATATCTAATTAATATTAATTATAACTAATTATTTATAATTATAACTAACAATATCAATTTCTTAGTAAAACTAAATATAAATAAAAATCAATTGAAATCTAATTAAATTAGAACAAATAAACAACAATAAAAATTTACATAAAAAATAAAATAAGTATAAAAAAAATAAAATATAAATACCTTAAACTTTGATATTCTGAAGATATTGACGCCCTCCGATTGCTCTCGTATAAAAAACTTCAACTAAAAGAAAATTTCTCTTTGAAACTGAAGAATGAAAGGAGAGAGAGAGCAAGATCTGAATGATTTGGGAAAAAATAGATGAGGGTATATATAGGTTAGATTAGTTGCGACATGATTATTAGCGACGGGCTTCCCGTCGCAAATGGTGGTATTTGCGATGGGGCTCATCGCAATTACCCTCGCCCGCATTAATTACAGTCGGCGGTTAAAAGGTTATTTGCGACGGGACCCGTCGCAAATAGTACCCGCCGACAGTCTTTTTGAGACGGGACGACCTCCCGTCGCAAAAAGGTATTAACCACCGCTGTGTATTTGTGACGGGACCCGTCGCAAATACCCCTGCGCGGTTTGGCGTGCAAGCCGTGCGGTTTGGTTTGCAAGTCGCGTCAAACTATTTGTGACAGGAGACGAAATCCCGTCGCAAATAAGTGGTTATTTGTGACGGGCTAGTCTCCCCGTCGCAAATAGCTTAATGGACGGGTTATTTGCGACAGGATTTCTTCCCATCGCAAATAACCCGTCACAAATAGTGATTTTTCCCATAATGTAAGTGGGGATTTTTTAATGAGTCAACCCATTCATTTTATACATAAATATTACCTATTAAAAGATGAATATTCAATAAAAAACATTATGATCCTTACTAAAATCGTAAAGGGTTAGTGTATTTGGAGACTAGATCCACAAAAATCCTTTTTAGTTGAATGATTTATCATATATCACATGATTTTTATCATTTTGTACCCTTTTTGACATACCCTATGTAAAATAATTCTTCATAACATGGGGAAAGTAAACATTATCAAGGGTAAGCTTAGATTCTCAATAAGGGTAAAGATGTGAGATATTTACCAATGGTCATAAGTATATATAAAATAAGGATAGTTTTATGAGATAATAAAATCATAGTGGATTTTTAATCAACAATTGTTTCACATATCATAATGAATAACAAATAATCACCTATTTCCCATAGTGGGTGAGGCATCCTAACCCATTTTCAAATAATAGATCTAGAAAATTGACTTGTTTCCCATATCAAATTAAGAATATAAACTTATTTCTCATAATCATCTCATGTGACAATTTTTTTTACCAATATATTAGAGGGATATATAATTATGGTCCCACTAACCACATAATGAAGACAACATATCTTAATGCTAAAAGATCATAAAATAATCATCATATCATAATAACATCACTTGTGTAATAAAAATGGGTCTCTTTAAAACTTCAACATAGAATAAACAATTAAAAAGAATGGTTTTAATAAAAATATCATCTTCATATTCAAAAACCCTCTAGTGAAATAATAAGAATGGTATCATCAGATAATATCCCTAGTCAATCATAATTAGCATCAAAGGATGTTATCATAGATGAAAATTCCTTTAAAATATTACCGAAATATTTTTCGGCAAAATAACATTTTAATTTTGACATTACTTATTTAAAATTGTTTTTTTGAAAATATTTAGGGAAAAATGTCTTTGAAAATAACTATATACTTTTTAAAGGGTTCTTAAAAACATTGATCAATAATAATAACCATAATTACTTTTCATGTCTTATCTATTAAATGATTCAAATCTCACTTTCTATTAAAGGTACATGGTTTAGAAAATTACAAGAATATTCTATTTTTAATTTTTTTATATAAATTAAATAATTGGTAAATATTAATTTTAAAAATCATTTGAATATAATAAAAAACATTTTAACAATAATTTAAAGAAAACATTGACATGTAATAGAATGATTCTCGACCAAATATTAAAACATAGTCTATTTTCCATAAAAATATTCTTTAACTCTATTGAGAACATAATGTGAGGGAAATGGTTGGAAAACATGTATTCAGTAGAAATAATAAAATGATATAAAAAATTAATTGAATTTATCTAATAAATCTTCTAAAATTTACTCAATGGAAATTCAAGCATAACCATTCTAGATTAAAATGGGATTCAATCATAAATCTTTTAATGCTTTAGTAAATTTTTAATTTTAATCCCCTAAAATAATAAAATTAAATGAATCATTAAATATTAGTAATGTAATCATTTACATGATTTTACTTGTCCAAGGGATAATATATACACCTCATAAGAGAAGATAAGTTCTTAACATAAACATATATACCATAGAAGGAAAATTTGATAGTGAATTGAGAGTTAATAGATGGAGAGATTATCTTTAATGAATGTAAATAAAAAAGTGGAATTTCAACATAACTCAAAAGGATCATTTTACACATAATCAAGGAATAATATAATCCATAATAAAGTGATATGATTTATTGAATAAAAAAAGAGTTAATAAAATACTTAATACTTTGTAAATTTCTGAATTTAAACCCCATGGATGAAGTAACCTGAACTGAAACTTAAAATACCATGAATTTTTAAGGATTAATGATATTAAATTAAAATGGGTAGTATGTACTATAAAAATCCTGAGTTTATAACAGATATTTTATTCCTCTAATAAATGTGTTTTATATCATACATTATTATACACATATAGTATGTAGAGAAATGAACAAGGAATTATCCCATTACTGAAAATAAATACATTAGTTAATGCCTATACCCAAAAAAAAATAAAATATTACAATGGGGAAACAAATATAACATAGAAAAGCTAAAATTTTAAAATATGGATCACCTAAATCTGGTAGAATCATCCATCTGAAAAAAAAAACTTTAGAAAAGAATCTAAATATTAGTAATATAGTCAAAATTATAGAAAATATGATTATAAAACCTTGAGATAAACTGATGTAAATAATTAATGAAGGAATTAAGAGTTTTTTATTAGAGGTAATGTGATTATGGAAATAATAACCTAACCATTGGGAATAGTAAACCGACTATTCCAATAGTAAATTAAACTCAAAATAATAAATTATTATATAAATACTGTTTATTGGGATTAATTTAATTAAATATAAATATTAAAATGTCAAAAAATTAATATCAATATTAGAACACTCAAACAAAATAGAATCATATTTTAAATAAACTATATGTTAATGTATTTTGTAAATACTACAATTTTTATATTGATAGTAAAATTTACCTATGATATAATTTTTTGATAAAACTAATATAATTTTTGAAATAAACTTGTTGAAATTTTATAAATTATATTTTTTGGACAATTTTATAAAATACATTAGTTTTTAGGTGAATAGTAAATATACATTTTTCACATAACCTATATATTTTAATTAAAAAAAATTCAGGATGTAATAATTACCTCAAAATTTCATAAATATGTGGTTTGGCCATTTTATATTCAATTTAATAAATTATTTATTAAAATAAAATAAACGTAAATTTCAATCTTAAAAGGCATTTTCCAAAACCTAAAATCAAAACTGATTCCTTAAAATTAAAATTTCTATTTTATTCCATTTCCCTTTTTAATAAACTAATTAATTATTATTTTAAATATTTTTAAAGTCTTAAAACCATTATATTATATTTATATATGATTTATATTTTCAAATATTGACTATTTCATGTTTTACCTTTGATATATTATTTTATTTGACACTTTATTCAATATATACCATTCTTCTCATTTATAAATAACCCTATCCCTCCCATTGTAAAACCACTAATCAACCACATTCTAAGGATCATCCTCTAAAAAATACTTTCTCTCAACCCCCTTATAATCATTAGTGATATTTTTTAGTCATCCATCTATAATCATCAAGGGTGCTTTAGTGTTGTATAAGAGAATTTATTCCAGAGATTAATAAGTTTCGATCAACTCTTTTTTTATTTTATTCTTATTTTCAATCATTTTTTTCACCACCAATTTCACAAAAAAACCATATGAGGTTAATTATTTAGTAATTTAACATTATATAATGATTTAATCCTACTTTAATTATTATTTTTTCAATATATATAAATTTCACATTTATCTTCTCCACTCTCTCAACAATGTACCATCAAAGGTCGATTATCAACCAAATGAGACATTTCTATTTCAACACATATATCCATAATTATGGATGTATATTGTTAATTATATATTATATATAAATGTGTAATTATATTTATTATACCATTTAATAATTAATTAAACTAATTTTTATATTACATTTAACAAAATAGCGAAATTGAGGTAAAACAAGTATTTTTTCTGTAAAAAATGATATCAAAATGAATACCCTATAACCATGGAAATTTTGAAATATAATCAAATTAATATAATTGATAAATAGTGGTAAAAATTAAAATAATTCACTGATGGATCAATTATAAATAAACTTATGTTTTTTATTCATGAGGTGCAAAAGAGATTAATTAAAGTGGGCATTAATGTAAAATGATTCTCAAACCTAATTCCTTATATTTGGGTTATCTCTCTTCCACAAAATATAGGGTGTGGATATTCCTTTAAGTCACTTTAAATATCATTTCATTGTTCACCACTTTTCTTTTAGAGGATATACATGTTTCCACCTTGATTTTTAAGTCAAATACAATGATTTTCCAAAAAAAACTTTTCTTTCCCAAAAAAATCTTCAACTCCTCATGTGTTGTTTATTATCCAAGTAAAAAGAATTTTTTTCAAAGTATGATCTCCCTTATTCATTTGGTAACACTAATTTTTTTTCCTGAATGTAATATTTGTGACATCTATGTTAAACCCATTCCATTCCATTGATTATTTCTTGACTATGATTATTATAAATTCTATGTGTTGTGTATGACCATGTAAATGTTATGATGTGACTGGTGGGACCAAAATTATATAGTCATTAAATGCATTAAGTGATGTAATGTATCTCATGAGATAATGTTTATTATGTGTGAAAATTATTCTATCTCTGTTCACAATGATGATGTAATGTTTATGTACATATTTTATGCATTAGCATTATGGTAACATTATTTATAAACTATGTGTGGTATTTGACCACTATGACATGATTTTTCATTTTCATGCATTTCCACATTAAATACCGCTATCACATGATCCCCCCATGATATTTATGATGATCATATGCATATTAATTTATTATGATGATTATTCTAACCCATTTTATATTTATTCATGTCCATTATTTATCATCTTATTGGGATTTTAACCCACCCCTTATTTGATTTATATCCTCAGGTGATTACATAAACTAATAAGGACATGATATTTTATAGGGGTAAAGATGAATGAATTAAATTATTGTTTCTATTTTGTTATGTACAAAATATGTATAAACCAAATTTTACCAAGACACTAACCCTTTTTATCCTAGATCTAATTATCTATTGTGTTATTTTCTTAAAATGATGTAATAGTAATAAAAGAAAAAGTATGGTCACTATAGTTGGTATTAGAGAATGATTTAGTTAATTTGAGAATTAGGATTATATAACATTAGTGACAACCATTACTATGAGACTAATTATATGTAAACATCCAATAAAATTTGTTTTATAAAAAGGCTAAACATAAGGATCAAATATTATATTCCATTATAATTAATTTCTCATAAGAATAAATTATTCATTCTTGATTTTATAACATATTCTTTTAAAACTTTTATATTTTAAAAAATGGTGGGGACTTGGAGAAACCTGGCCAAAATCCTATGTGAGGGACAATGCAATGATTGAACGAATGACATCCATCAATGCTATGGGAGGTGGAGTTAAATAATCTATGGAGATTCTTACATAGTTGTATCAGGATTTGAACAATATCCTAAACAATATGGAACATACGCCTTCACCCAATAAGGATAAACTAGCCATTGATAAATCTATGCTGTAAGGACCACAAACTTTGTTTGGTTCATTTGATCCACTTTTAAGTGAATAATTAGTTTACTCAATAGAGAAGATATTTTCTAAGCTACACAATTATTAGAAGGATAAGATGGTTTTAGTTATCTATTGTTTTGATTTAGAACACAATAAATGGTGGGAATTTATAAATAAAACCAAGATGGGGGATGAAATGTAATGGATTGGGTGGTAATACATTAAGAAAATATTTTATAACCATTATTTCACTCAAAATTTGTAAAGAATGTTGGAGAGAGAATTCATATAGATGAAGAAAAATGTTGAAGAATCTTTCACAGATTACAAGATAAACATCACAAGGATTTCCAGATATGCCTCAGGAATTATTATCAATAAATATAGATAAATAAAAACATTATTTATTGTTTTAAAACCACACATTTAGAATGATATATTAATCTGAAACATCATGAGTTATGAATATTTTTTTTAATTTACTCTCAATTTTGAGATGGATTTTGGGGAATGGTCCTATGGTTATAGATATAATAATATAATAATTATGTTTTAGGATAGTGGGTGAATTGAAAAAGTGGATAGTGGATATAAAAAAAATAGGTAAAAATGTTGGAGGAAACATCATTTAAATTTCCTCAATTGGATGGGGGAATGTTTCAAGTTTTGGATTGAGGTCAAAAAATCCAATGAATATCAAAGAGACTCGAAGAATCTAATGAACATGATGGAGGAAAGAAAGGAACCACCTAATTCAATAACCATTGTTCATTGACTCAAGTAAAGGGAGAAAGGGAATAATAAAATCTAGTAAACTAAAACATGGGTCTAAGAGGGTAATCAGCATCAATAAAAACCAAAACCAATATAGAAAAGAAAAGATTTTGACATCACTACTATTGAAGTGGATCAAGAAAATTAAGTTGCACAAGGCACAATTCCAATTAAATCAACTATGGAAATTTTTTTATTTGATTTTTGTTCTATGAATTTTTATATATCCTGCATGTTTTGTAAAACTATAGAACCAAATCCTTGAAACCCTTATGGGTAGATATCTATAAAATCACCTAGTATTGTGATCATTGAAACATAATTGTTTTAATATTATCCTATTATCATAATTAGGAAACTTCTTCAAGATAATCATATAATCCTTCCATTGGTGTAATTAAACACTATACTAGGCATGAATTGGCTCTAATTATATAGAGAACACGTCAATTTTTGAGAAAAGGAAGCATCTTTTCAAATTACGAACCATTCAATGATCCTCAAAAAATTAAAGGAATATAATCTATATCCATTGGAAAATCTCTCAATTGTGTTGGTGTTTATACCCTATAAAAAAGAATACCATTTCCTAGTGGATGATTGAAAGGAAGGTATCAAGCAAGAAGAAATTCCAATTGTGTTGGAATATACTTATGTAATTTTCAAAGAGTTACATAGACATACATGAGATCATGAGGTACAATTATCAATAGATATTATACCTAAATCCACTCCAATCTCTAAATACATATACAGGATGGCCCCCATCGAACATGGGGAGTCAAATAAGAATCCACAAGAGAGTTTGGAATAATGGTTCATTTTCATTAGAGAATCACCTTGGGGTGTTTTGGATCTCTTCGTAATGAAAAATGATGAATCAATGATATTTTGTGTCAATTATTAGGAGCTCAATATATCACCATAAATAAAAAGTATCCTCTTCCATTTATTTAGGAATTGTTTGATCAATAATGTGGAGCACAATACTTCTAAAATGTGTATCTTCATTTTGGATATCATCAAATGAAGGGGAAAAAGGAATATATTTAGATTATTTCATTCCATACAATGTATAAGAATGATGAGTTCACAGTGATTCCCTTTAAACTTACTAATGACACTGAAATACTCATGGAGTTGATAAATAGAGTCTTTAGTGACTACCTCGACAAATTTGTGGTAGTTTTTATTAATGAGAATCTCATTTACAATATGATCCATGGGAACAAAAATAGAATCTATGGATTGTGATAGCAACATTAAGGAATGATAAAATTTATTCTATGTTCATCAAGTGTGACTTTTGGATTTATAAAGTATCATTATTGGGGGATGGGATCACAAGTGAGGGAATTTGTGTTGATCCTTCAAAGACAAAAGTGATTGAGGAATGGACCAGAACTACTAGTGTCAAAGATATACACACTTTTCTTGTCTTAGCAGGGAACTATTCATGTTTTGTGAGAAATTTATCATGATCGTATAGGACTATAACTAATCTAACACAGTAAGGGGTAATGTATTTTTGGATAGAATAATTTGAGGAAAGCATCAAGGATCTCAAGAATATGATAATCACTACACCTATACTAACATTAAAAATGTTTTGAGAAGGTTTTGTGAAATTAACTGATTCTTAAAATAAATTCTTTGGTTGTGTAATCACACAGAATAATAATCTTACACCTCATGGATGTTGAATATCCGTGAGGAGAACTACCTAAAACATGATCTAAAGTTTGCAACTATGATCATCACTCTATGTAATTTGAGAAAATATATCTATAGTGAGAGGTGTGATATATATAATGATTATGAGTGTCTAAAGTATATATTCGCATAGGTGAATATCAATAGGAATAAGATAATATGGTTAGATCTAATCAATGAAAACTATTTCTGAATTGATTACCATCTTGGAGAGGCAAACAAGGTAACTAGTGCTCTTTGATGAAAATAACCAACTACATTATCTTTTTTGTGTGTTTAGAAAGAATCTATCATTATGGATATGAAATTTATGGATATGGAAATCATAAATAAATGTAATACATCATTCCTTTACCAAATGATTGAATAATCATCTATCCAGGTGAAGAACAAGAAGGCACCAAGGGATAATTTGGAGCTACTAAAGAATGTGAATGTAGTAAAGTTAATATACATGAGTTCCACATTGATGATGATGGTATGACTCATATTGTAATGAGGATTTGTATTCCTTCATCCTTGAAGATAAAGGAGTTACAATATAATGCGCATAAATAACCTTTCTCTATCCATCATGGAAGTACAAAAATATACCATGATCATCAAGAGAACTTGTTGTGGGAAAATATGATTAAGGATATCATGGATTATATCTCAAGATGTTTATTATGTCAGAATACTAATGGATATAAATAGAAGTCCAAATGAATGATGCAACCTTTGCCTATACACACATGAAAATGGGAGAATGTCACTACATACACTTTCACTGATCTCCATAATACATATAAAGGAAACAATGTGATATGGGTTTTTGGATGATCTAATCACCAATACTTCCCTCTTAATTGTTTTTGTGAAGATTTATTGCTTGAAAAAATTCCCATGATATATGTGAATGTAGTAGTGAGGCTACATGGGTTCCAATTTCAATAATTTCTAGTTATGATAGAGGGATCAAATCTAAATTCTAAAGAAATCAATAAAATGCTTCAATTAATGATTGAATTCAGAATGACCTATCACCGCCAAACTGATAGACTATCTGAAAGTTATATTCAGACGCTCGAGGAATTACTATGATCATTTTAAATGGATTTCAAATTTTGATGGTATCAGTATATCCCATTGGTTGAGTTCACATGTTACAATAACTTCTACTCAAGTATTCAAATGGCTCAATAAGATACACTATATGGGGAGAGATTTAAAACTACAACTTATTTTGATGAATTTTGTGAATGGAAGATACTTCAACCTGATGTTATGAAAGATATGATATGGAAAGTTCATTCCATCCAACACCATATAAAAGGTACATAGAGTTAACAAAAGAGATACGTTGTAAATGGTCAAAGGGATTATAGTTTGAATTTGTAGACAATTTTTCCTTTGAATATCACCATGGAATAAATTCATAAGATTTATAATGAAGTGGAAACTGAACCCATGGTACATTGGATCCTGTGAAATCCATGATCACATAGGATCAGTGGCCTATCAACCTGAACATCCACCAAGTATGGATCATATTAAAGATGTGTTTCATGTATCACTCAAGGGGAAGTAAATACATGATCCATCACGCATAATTAAACAAGAGGTGGTACAACTTGGGAATGAACTTTCTCATGAAGAGCCTCCATTCAATATCTTAAACCATATATACAAATTTCTACACAAAATGATGACTCAACTTTTCATTATCCTATGTAGGAACAATAATTGTAAATAGGAAACATGGAAACCATATAAAACAATAAAATAGAAGTACACTAACCTATTGTCAACCAATAATATGATTTGAAATTTTGGGGAAGAAATTTATAATGGGGGGAGAATTCAATGACCAATTATTTACAAATAATATTTTATTCTTAAAATAAATGTGTATTATATTATACATTATTATATAAATATAACATGTATTGAAAAAAATAGAATATTATACCATTAATTAAAATAATAACATTATTTAATGAATAAACCCAAAAAATACAAATATTATAACGGGAAAAATTGAAAATATAAAATTTATAATTGGAAAATACGGTTCAACCTAAAATTCTAGAATCATCCCTCTCCCGAACAAAACTATAGAAAAGACAAAATGTAGTAAGCCATTTAAAATTATATAAAAAATAAATTCAGAACCTTGAGAAAAATTTATGTAATGAATTAGTGAAGGAATGAAGATGTTTTTATAGGAGGTAATGTGACCATTGGAATATTAACCTGACCACTATAAGTTGTAGCTTAACCATTGGGATTAATAACCAGAGAGTTAGAATACTAAATTCACCAAAAATTAAAAATTATTGATATAAATAAAATTTATCATGATTAATTAAAATAAATATTATTATTGTAATGTAAAAAAATTAATATCATAATTAAAACACACAAATACATTATAATCACATTTTTAATAAACTATATTTTAATTTATTTCATAAAAAACACAATTTATATTAAAAATTAAATTTACCAATGATAAAATTTTAATTTTATAAAATAAATATAATCTTTTAAATCATAAAATCCAAATTTTACAAGTGATATTTTTTGGTAATTTTCTAAAATATGTCAATTTTCATGTGAATTGTAAAAATAATGTTTTTCTTATAACCACTATATGTTAACTTACATCATTCCTGATGTAACAATGTCCTATTACTTAAAAGAACATGAGGTTTGACCATAGATTATTTAATTTCCTAAATTAATAATTAAAATGAAATAAAAAATTCCAAACCAAAAAAGAATTTTCTAAAACCTAAAGTAAAAAAGTAATTCTTAAAAATAAAAAAATATAATTATTTCCACTTTCCTTTTTAATGAACTAATTAATTCAAATTATATAGAGTTTTAAAGTATTAAACCCCATTATATTCTATTTATATATGATTTTTAATTTCAAAAATTAACTATTACATGTTTTTCCTTAAGAATATTATTCTATATAATATTTTATTCTAAAAATATCACTTTCCTTAAGTGTAAATATCCCATATGCCGCCCCTTGTAATACCACACATCCACAAAATTAAATATACTATCCTTAAGAAAAATGTATCCTCTAAATACCCTTAGTATCATTAGGGAAGTTCTAGAGTAATCCAATTCTATCCACAATGTAGTTTTAGTGTCCTACAAGTTAATTTACACTGAGGATTATATAAGTTTCGATCAACTCTTATTTTATTATTTTATTCTTCTTCTCTTTATTTTTATCACCACCCCATTCAAAAGATATACTTATAATATTAATTAGTTACAATGTTAATATTATATTAATAATTTTAACCTACTTTAATTATAATTTTTTCTATATATATAATTTTCAAAACTCTCTTTCCTACTCTCTTGATAATGTCCTGTCAAAGGTCGGTTAACCACCTATAAAGATAGTGCAATGTAAACACTTATAAACATAATCATGGATGGATATTATGAATTATATATAATATATAAACATTTAATTATCTTTATATAACTTTTTATAATTAATTATGTTGATTCATAAATTTAATTTAACAAAATACAAAAAATTAAGGCAAAATCGGAAATGTTTAAGAAAAACATGTTGTTAAAATTACTACCCTATAACCAAGGAAATTAATAAATAAAATAAAATAAATATAATTTACAAATAGCATAAAATATTAAAATTATTCACTTTTATATCAATGTTTTAATAAATATATGTTTAATATTCTAGAGGTGGAATAGAGAAGGAATAAAGAGGGAACTAAGGTGAATAGATACTTGAACCGAATTAGTTTTCTAGATGTTATCCCTATTTCATTATATCTATTTTTTAGATATTCCTTTAATATTCCTTAAGTATCATTTAATTTTTATTTCCCTTTATTTTTTAGATATACATGTTTCCATCATTATTTTTAAATCAAATACAATTATTTTACAGAAAAAAATCTTTGCAAAAAAAATCATTGACTTCTCATGTGTTGTTTCTTATCAAATGAAAAATGATTTATTTCCAATGTATAATATCCCTTTTTCATTTGAAAACACCCATGTTTGTTCATTAAAATATTATTTATGTAATCCTTGTGAAACACCTTCATTTACATGGGTTATTTCATTACTTTGATTTTTATTTTTTCTTATGTGTCATGCATGATTATGTAAATGTTATTATGTGATGGGTGGGATTGTAATTATATATCCCTCCAAGTAATTGTGTAACATGATGTATCTCATGAAATAATGTGTATTATGCATGAAAATGATGCTATATTTGTTCACAATGATGATGTTATGATTATGTACATATTTTCTACATGACCATGATGATAACTTTGTTAACAAATATATGTGGTATTTAACCACTAGGACTTGATGTTTAATTTTAATGAATTTCCATATTACATACCATTGTCACTTTCTTTCCCTCATTATATTGATGATTATTCTAGGCCTATAAAGTTTTGATGATTATTTTTCTCACCCATGTTATTTTAATTTATGTATGTTATTCATCCTCTTCCTATTATTTTAGCTCACCCCTTTACTTGATGCATATCCATAGGTGATTACATGTACTTAGGAGAATGTGTTCTTTTGGAAGTATAAAGAGGAAGAAATTAAGTAATTGTTTATGTTTCTAATGTATATGTTTCCAATGAACCAAACATTCCCAAAAACTAAATTGTTTGTTCCTAGATTTGTATATCTATTATGTTGTTTATCATAAAATAATTTAATATTTATGAAAGAAAAAGTTGTATCTTTATATTTACACCATATAAAAAAATTATGAGTACAAAATTAAAATATTCCTCAATGAAAGGAAATTGAGATGAAAGGTAACATCTTATTTCCAACTTGTTGGTAATCCCCTTATCTTTATTTCCCCCCTTTTAATTGGGTATACCATGGAACTCCTAAGGATGGATGAAATTTGTTAGAGAAGGAGACCTATTTTTTGGTGATATTTTTTTTGACTTAGTGTATTCTAGATATAAATGTGTAAATTGTTTTATGGGATTCTCTCGGAGTTTGGAGGATTATATGGGAATATTGGCATCTTATATAAGAATATAAAATTTCTACAGTCTGTAAGTGAAATACAAGTTGTGAAGTGGGATTACACGACATGTACGTTCTTCAAGTTGGATGTCATTAATATGGTAAACAACGTGAAGTGAGTAAATATTGTGTAAATATTACTTGTTTTGTAATAATAAATGATTGAGTTTTAATTAAAATAATATGTGTTTTTAGTGTATGTGATCCCCATGGTTTATAGGACATGTAAACTAATTACACGCCATGTAATTGTCATGTTCAATGTTGTAGGGTGCCTCTTAGTTGTTTTCTTCTTTTATCCTTCTTCACACCCTTTGTATCTTGACCTTGAAGTCTTCTCAGGTGATTTTTGGAGTCCCCTTCAATCTGGATTTATTCCTTCACTATTGGATCATCATTTTAGTTGGTTTACTTATCTTAGGGTGAGTAATATTTTCTAATTCTTAATGGATTGGTCCTAGTAATGTGGTTGTGTTGTGTTATCATATATATTGACATGTGTTATTGTTTCTTCTTGTTTTCTTCTAGATCAATTCTGCTATCTTATTCTAGGGTTCGTTCCATTATTGGTTATAGTGTAGCAGGTGTGATTTCACGAGGTATGTGATGATTCCTATTCTACCCCAACACTTTTTGTGAATTGAATCAATACAACATCTTTAGATTTATTCTATGGCCTCTATTTTTTATTGTTGAATCCTTTCATGGTGGGTTCCTTTTATAAGAATGTGTTCCCCCAAATTTTGAGGTAGGTGTTTCTGTCTCTATCCTATGTTGGTGAATCTAATTTCTATTCTTTTGATAATTTTTTATAAATGAAATGGAATGATATGCTTTATTTTCATTATGTGTGTGAAAATGGTATTTTTTTATAAAAAATGGTTTCCCCTAGTTTTGGTAACTAGAAAATGGACCTTTGGAATACATGAGTACTTACGTTCATTGTAAATTAATTGGTCTCATCCACTAGAGGGGGATTTTCTATTGAGGATTACCTCTACGTCCTAGGCCCATTTTTTATGAAAATGATAAAACCGTTGAGGGGTTAACTTGTTGGGGTGTTCATCTTCTCTCTACACTTATTGAATATGTCCAGTGTTTTGATGCACACACAATTTTATATGTTAAGTATGGGTGTCATATGTATAATGACATAGTGTGGTCAATGTAATGATGTTAGATTTGGAATATATCTTCCTTTTACACTACTATCTCTATTATATATATCTATGTGTGTGTGTGTGTGTGTGTCATTTTGTTGCCTCGTGTTAGGTGAAATCATTCCCCTTAGTTTTTGATTGATGTTTGGGTTTTAATCACCATCCCATAGGAGTTTAGAACACCCATAGGGTATTTAACAACTCGGGTTATGTGCCAGTTTAACAGGTTCTTCATAGTTTGGTATCATATATGGTTTTTTCTTCTAGTGTCCTTGTCTTGGGATATATGGTTGAATGGAGAGAGGATTTTAGGGAATTGAAAGCTATAATATAGTGAGTTATAATAATGATATTGTCATAATGAGAATCATGTTACTATGTGATGTTGGGATGTGTGTCTACTATTTTGAGTTTTTTGGTAGTTAATCTTAGTTTTTGATTATGGAGTTTCTGGTTTGAATTGAGATTATTATGTTGTATGATCATTTACATTATTTCAGTGTAGTAGTCTGAATTTGAGACCTATTCTTAGATGTACCTCGAGAAGGTATAACTAATGTTCCTCAATTGAATCCTCTTATGGATCAATACATTATTGAGGCTATCATGTGAGGAGTTTGTTCCACTTACTATATTGGTCGACATGTCCAAAATGTATTTGATGAGGCACAACCAAGAGTAACATAGGAAATAGATCATTCATGGGAGCTCTTTCATGATAATACACATTCAGTTTAAGGTATAAATGAACCTTAAGAAGAATATAACTAGATGGAAAAATTTTATTAGATCTTTTTCTTCCTGGATACACTTGAGAGTGTCAAGGTGATTTTTTCAACATTCAGACTTGTGATTCCCAGTAAAAGGTGGCGGGATTCCATGGTATAGGATGATTGGAACATGTTATTAGATTGGAAGTGTTTCAAGACTCTCATCTTCAAGTAGTTTTTTATAGATCCAATTATGAAGGAAATTTCTCTAGACTTCTTCTCTTTATAGCTGGGATAGTTTTTGGTATCGGTGTACACCAATCAATTTATTGAGAAGGTTTATTTTCACAATAGGTTGTAATGAAATACTTTCTAAAATTTCGGAAGTACCTATAGGGTTTGTGAATAGATATAAGATCATAGGTTTTTTTGTTGAAGTATTTGACCTATGTATTGAAAGTGGATAGGGATATGATGAAAGACATGAATACGGCTGGAACAGATCGATATTTTGTACCTTCTCGTTCACCTAGTGATAGCTTCAGTGGCTTGCCAAGGTAAAAAGGGGAAGTGGCAGGATCATCACATGAGTGGTGGAGGTGGTTCTTGATAGTAGTTCTCTTCAGAACATTGAGTTGATACTAGTGGTCTTCATATGTAATTCTATTAGTGTGAAATAAATTGAAACTCATAGAATTATTGACCTTCACCTGAAAATATCCAAAATAGTTGTGGATGTTGTAGAAATCTGCAATTGTTTTGTAAGTTTATGTGTACTCCTCATTATAATTAGGGTTCATCATCTCTAAAAGCTATTGTGGCGTTGTCATATTCTTTAAGTAATATAGGGATCCAACTATAGGCCTCACTAGTGAATCACCTTCATGTATTATATGTGTTTCTAGTAGAGGTTGATACTGGTCCAACAATAGTGATACATACCATATTTATTACTTCCTTATTAGTGATTTATTTATTTCCTACTATTGATTACCACTAGATATTATTTTCCCACATATTTGATATTCTTAACCTTTTAACAGAGCTCGTGACCATTTCTATGGAGTAAAATAAACCTCATATGAAGAGAAAACATAAGTGATTTCAGTGTTCTTCTTGTATGCTATTGATACCTAATGTGCAGTTAGTATGGTATTTTCTTTTTATTGATCTGGATATGTTCAAAATCATTATCAAGATGGAATTTTTTTATCATTATGCTAATTTTTAATTTTATCAATAGTGTGACTCATTTTTTTGGGCATATAATATCTCATAGGTTTTTTAGGGATAGTTGGATTTGAGGTTTGGATAAATCAGACCTTCCTGCCTAGACCTCATGAGTTTTTTGTCTACTATTTCAGTCAAGCCAAAATATTTTTCTTCTATTATTGATCTTACCAATTTTGTAAGGGGTTTTCCTGATATTTTCCAAGACGAGGTATTTAGGATTCCTCTAAAGAGGGAGGTAGAGTTTACATTTGAACTTGTTCTAGGGATGCGACCGATATCAATTCCTTCTTACCATATGTAACTAGAAGAGATAAAGAGATGAAGGTTTAGTTAGATGACCTGGTGAAAAGGTATTTTTCTACCAATTTTTTCTCCATGGGAATTTTGGTGATCTTTTTCAAGAAGGCCGATAATTCACTCTGATTTTTTGTGGTCTATCTGATGTTGAACCAAGTAACATTTTAGTAAAAGTGTCCATTTCCTCATGTGGAAGGTTTTTTTGATCAGTTAAATGGGTAAAGTTGATTTTGATGATTTATCATTAGTTAGTATATCATAAACCCAGATATTGGGAGTTTGATATATTGATGACAAGTTTTAATAATAGGTATGTCCATTACAAATATATTCTAATGTCTCCTTGTCTAACTAACGATCTTGCAGTTTTCCTACCCATGATGAATCATATATTCCATTATTATCTCAAATTTATTTTCATAGTGTTCATAGATGATTTTTTATTCAATATTTTGGAGAAAGCATGATAATGATCAAGGTTTTGTTTGGACATCCTGAGAAGTCTCCATTTACATGGAATACTTTCTAAGTGAATTTTCTGGATCCAATAATTAATATATACAAGCAACATGATTTTTGAGCATGCATTATTAGTGGATCATAAGAAGGTATTGGTTGTTTTATTCATGGTAAGAACATCAAAATGTAATTGTGATTCAGTTATTCCATGGTCCTACTGCATAAAATAGACCATTGGTCATGAATATTTATAAGATGGTGTCACCTTTCACTACTCTTATCAAGAAAGTTGTGAAATTCACATGGGTTGAAAAGTGTCAGTATTCTTTCAACGAGTTGAATTGATTTATAACATCATTTCCTATTCAAATATAAGCTGATACTAGTAAGGGTTATGTAGTTTTCTATGATTCTTATGTCTCTGGTTTTGGTTGTGTTCGTATGGAGGATAATGTTATGGTACCTTATAACACTCAAAAGTTTCGACCGCTTGAGAATATTTTCCCTACTCATGATATAGAGATTGTCATAGTAATTTATGAGCTTCTATAGGAAGTATTATCATTTGGAGGAAAGTATGACAACATTTTTTTATCATAGGATATTGATATATATGTTATATAAAAAATACTTGAATCTCGTACAAAGATTATGGTTAGAATATCTATTGACCTTTGAAATTGAAATTGGATACACCTAGGGGAATGTGAATGTCGTTGCAGACACTCATAGAAGGAATGGGACTTTTAAAGATCTTTTGGAATTGAAAGAAGTGTGGAACCTTATGGGCCATTTTTCTTCGATCTATCTGGATGACCAGGAGGATACAACATGATTTTGACCCATGTTCAGTTACCATCATCTCTCCTTATGTTTATTCAATAGATTCAACTTCATGATGATGAGTTCAATGGAATTTGATAAATCCAATATGGTGGGGAGACAGTTTCTGGTTAGTCTCTCTGTATATATGGTATTCTTCATTTTGGAGATTGAATTGTTATCCCATAATTTGTGAGGAGATCATTTTTGTTTGATTATCATAGTTCTTCATGGCCCATAAATTTAGGAACTACGAAGATATATTATGATATAAGACAGAAATCCTGGTGATTTGGTATACATTGATACATTTCTGCTTTTGTTTATTGATGTTACACTTGCCAACAAATCAAGGCAGATCACATCAAACCTTTTATTTCTTCAGCATCTTCTGGTGATAGTTTGGAAATTGGATGAGGTATCCATAATCTTTTTTTTATTTACATAAAACCCCAAGGGATAAATTCCATATGGTTGGTGATTGATCAGTTTAAAAGGATATCACAAATTATTCTAATCAAATACACTGTAATGGTTGATAACCTAGGTAATCTATATATGTAAGACGTTTTGAGTTTACATGAAGTTCCTACTACCATTTTTTTAGATTTTTATCATATGTTTTTTTGTGATTTTGGATATGAATCCAAGAGGTGATGGGAACTCATGATAGATTGATTATATATTATATTCCATAGATATAGTAATATATGGATCATGTTATTATGGGTTTGGAGGTTATTATTTATGCACATGTATTGGATTTTGGTGGATCATGTGATAGAAATCTGGGACTGATTGAGTTTTATTATAATAATAGTTATCAAGGTTCAATTAGAATGGATCATTTTGAGTCTTTGTATGATCACCCATATAGTAAATCTCATTGTTGGGAAGTGGTGTGTGAAGAATCGTTGATGGAACCATGTTTGGATTAGTAGGAATCTATGAGGACCCAGGATATACATTGTCATCTCAATACAGTGTTGAGTAAGAAGAAGTATTATGCAGATCAATGACTTCATATTTTGTAGTTTTCAATTAGTGACTAGGTTTTCTTGAAATATTCTCCTCAGTTGGGTCATTGTTCTCTTGGAAAGTAGGAAAATTCGACTCAGAGATATGTGGGATTGTTTGATGTCATTGATTGGCTTGGGAAGTTTGATTATCAGTTGGAATTGATATCTTAGTTGACATATATTCATGATGTTTTCCACTTGTCACACCATAGGAAATATCATACCAATTCCTATTCTATTTTTAGTTGGGAGGATATTGAGTTAGAGACATATTTTTCCATTCTAGAATAACCATTTGAGATAATTGAATCTCAAGTGATATTATTGTGTGGGAAGTTGATCTTGATTATTAGGGTGTTGTAGTGGAATGGATCAGATTATCTTGTGACATGGGAGTGCGAGTCTTTGATGAGGGATCAATGGCCTCACCTCTTTACTAGACTTAATTCTTTTACATGAATTCTCATGGATGAAAATTCTTATGGATGGTAGTTTCTAACATATTGTTACCCACTTTTTGGTAACCCCTATATTTACTTGTGTTCCTATTTAATTGGGTGTATCTTTGGATGCTCGATGATGGAAATAATATTTCAGGAAAATGGCCTATTGTTTGGGGATGTATGTTTTCTGAATTAATATATTTCATGTTTAAATGTGTTAATGGTTTGTGGGGTTCTCCTCATTCTTGAAGTATTAATGAGGTGTGTAGTGCTTATGTGTAATAATTTTCAGTTTTTGTATTCTGTAGGAGAAATGCACAAAATGTAATGGGAGTAAATTATGTATATGTTCTTCTGGGAGGATTTTATGAATTCGGTTCATAGAGTGAACTGAGTACACATAATGTAAATATTACAGTCTGTGTAATAATAAAAGATCAATTTTTAATAAAAATATGACATTTTTTTCACTGTAAATGATCCCTATGGATTACATGACATCTAAAGTGATTACATGAAGTGTAATTTTAGCGAGCAATGTTTTTAGGGTTCCACTTAGCTGAAGTTTTATTTCATCCATTGACAACTCCTTTGGATCTCTACCTAGAAGTATTCTTTAGTGATTTTTGGAGCCTTCATTTGATCTAGATTTATTCATTTGGTGTTGGATCATCAATAAATTTTATTTTTTCTCCAAGTGAGTGTGATTTTCTATGTCTTTATTTCTTTGTTCATGGTAACACTGTTCCATTTCATAATCAGATCTATTGGCTCGTTGTGATGTTTCATGTTGTTTTCTTCTAGATCCATTCTGTGATATTGTGTTTGGGGTTAATATTTTGTTGGTTTTGGTGCATAAGATATGAATTCTTAAGGTACATGTTGATTCAACTTCTCTTCCAACCATTTATGTGAATTTAATCAATTATAATTTGTTAAGAGTGGTTCTATGTCCTTTATTTTTATGGTTTAATCCTTTCATGGTGGGTTCCTATATGGGTGTGTGCACCCCCAAGTTTTGAGATAGGTGGTTCTATTTATATCACATATTGGAGAACTATATTAATCCTATTTTGATAAATTATTTCATTAAATGAAATTTATTTATATAATTGATTTGTGTTGTGTATGTGGAATTAGGATTTTATAAAAGACAGTTTTCCCATGGTTTTGGAAAATGGAAAATGGTTTTCAATGAATTGTGGAATGATTTTATAGAAATGGTTTAATTAATTGATTGGGGAAATTGGGGAAATTGGAATCCATGGGTACTTTGGTGGAAGTTATGTTAATAGTTCTTATCCATTGTCATGGGATTTTCTCATGGGTCTTATTCTGGTCTCTAGGCCCATTATTCTTGGGACATGATAGACCTATTGGGGTTCACTTGTTATGGGTTCCTCTTCTATCTAGACTTGATGTATATTTTTAGTGGCCTGATTCATACATGATTTTCTATGTTAGGTATTACTATTTGAGCTATCCTGACCTAGTGTGATCTCTAGCATGTTGTTACCTGTGCTTCTTTTTCTTTTGTAATTGGGTATACTTTGGTTTGTACTATTTTGATTATACTTCCCTAGACTTGGTAGAAAAAATGATGACTTATTTTTTTAGTTCATAAATCAAATGATATATATGAACATTAACTTATTTAAAATTGATTTACCATATTTATTTAGAAATGTGGAAAAGGGGGAAATTAAACTACTTTTTCATGATTTTGATATAAAAATCATGAAATCATTATCATTATTTGTTTTCTATAATGTTTAGAATTCTTGGATTATATTTCAATATAAACGTTTGGTGAGATAAAACTAAGCTTTTTAGCACACAACTAGAGTATCTCTTTGGAAGTGCATGGACTGGGTTATGACTTTCTATGTAGTGAATGACAAGGAACCTCAGTGAGCCGATGAGGTTTTCTATCACCTAAAATGGGTAGCTAGTGGTGACAGGTTGAGAGTTTTCGCCACTATCACATTGAGCAATTGTGTTTCTTATTTTGGTAGTTATTTATAGTTGGGCGTATATTTAGATATTTGTTTCTACTCTTGATATGATTCCTTTTTCTATTTGGTTTTCTTATGGAATATATCTATATTTTATGATATTGTCTCTATTATATATAAATGTATGCCTTGTTGTTGAATTAGTTTGTGTAAACTCATTAAATATGATTGTTTATTTATGAATAAGTTCTTATCACCACCCTATGGGGATCAGGAAGACCATTCATGTATGCGATTGTTTGGGAAATGTTCTTGTTTGAGAGGGTATTCAGGTCAAGTTTGTAATATAAAATTCCTCACCTCGAGTCTCATATTTCACCATTCATTATAAAAAAACATTAATAATAAATATAAATTTATTATTAAATTATTAAATAAAAATAATATTATTTATTTTACCATATATTATTTTCTCATAACATATTATCTCCCTTTTAAAAGAAATTTTGTTATTAAATTCACTATTCTAGATGATAACTACTACCTTTTCATATATGTCTAGGTTTGATAGTCGTAGTCAATATAAATTGATCTTGGATCTATAACCTCTATATTTTTTTAACCATGATATAAATATAGTATATATTCATTATAAACATTTATAGACATCTATAAAATGTAGATATAGAAAAATGTATTACATTGTTCATAGAGATTATAGGTTGTATGTACGCCTGAACAATATTTTTTCTTTTCAATGGATGGAAAAAATAAAGGTAAGTGATAATTACAATTTATAAGAAAATAATTATATCTTATGTTTTATATATATTTATCAAATCAATTATTTTTACCATACATGTAAATCATAAATGAAAAATGAATCACATAGCTTCGTGGAGGTGGTAGTATGCGTATACGCATAAGTGAAATTATCATTTTCAAATGGATGGTATAATGGGGGATAATGGTTATTAATTAAACATAATAACAATTAATTATATTGAATATACTAAATTATTTATTTTAAAAAATATTTTTTTATTAGGTATAATAATAAATAAAATGGAAAATGTTCGGTTTAGAGTTATACATCCTCATTCAGAAATATTCTTTGGATTACACCTTAAGCATGAAAAGAATGGTATTTTGAAAATAATAGAAGCTTTGGGACATGGTTTGGGGTCCTAAGACTGTATTATGTCTATTATTGGACAATATAAACAACACAATATGTGTGTGCTTATGATGAGAAGAGGTTCCCTTTTATAAGTGAGAAGAGAGGCACCCTTGGAATTACATAATGTATTAAAATAATATAAATTATTTTTAAGGACCATGTGTCACTATATATATATTTAAAATATTTGGTGAGGATGAGAATAAATAATCGGAGGACAACCTCCATGGGAAACCCTACATCTGCATGAATCTGCGTGGAGATGGATCTCTCAAAGAGCCCACCTGATACTATTTGGATCGTAGTGGAGGGTGAGTACATGTATGCACAACGGATTGTCTATGAGTCTTGGATGCCATTCTGCTCTTTTTGCCATAAGCAGGGACATGGGATGGATGTCTGCCGAAGGAATGGTCGAGATGCACGGGCAGTGGAGGCCTGCACAGCAGTGGCTGATCCTACTCCAGATGTGCAACAGGTTGATGATTCTCTTCTGGTGCCCACTACTATCATGGAGCAGGGAGTGACACCAGGGGATGTGTTGAATGGAACATCTCTGAGTTACAGATCTGATCAGGTTTCGGTGGATGATGTTGGAGAAATCCAACTGGTCAATCCTAGAATGGATGTGCCTCAGCCTGGAGATTCAATTCTGATTGAATCTAACAAAAATATGAATATGATTGATAACTCAGTTTCACATATGGTAGAATCTGGAATACATGAACCCAAGGTTTAACATGAAGTAGCGGGGTCAAATGATGACTTTCAGTACATTGGCAGGGGGTTTGAATTGATGCAGGATAGTAGTACACCGATGGAAATGGTGTCTGAACAGGAGAACACACCTGATTGTATGGTACATGTAAATCCTAATGACTTGATTAATTATTCTACAAATAGGTTTGCAGTGCTGGGTGATGTTAAATCAACTGAGGCAAAGGTGATTGAAGTGGAAGAGGAAGTTGGAGGGAAAGAAGGTCATGTGAACCTAGACAGAGTGAATGAGGAATATAAAAGTCCATGTGCTGATGACACAGTCAAGACAACTCAAATGGTGGGTGGGAAGGATGGAAATATCAATTCCCCCATGACCCTTAAGAAGTGGGGGGATAGAGTCGAGTGTGAAGAAAAGATCCATAATCACAAATCATCCTACACTGAGGTGGTAAAGCATGGAATTCATGATCCCCTAAGCAAGGAAGTGGAAGGGAAAACCCAAAGTAGGAGGAAGACACGGAGGGACTATACGGACCTACCCAAGCCAATGGCGAAGAGGTATGCTTGCAAGAATGTAGGGTCGCAAGAAACTGTTCATGAAAATGGGAACAATGGCAAGCGAAGGGGAGGGTCTCCGAAGGTGGATACTGGGCCCAGTGGGAAATGGTCAAACAAGGAGAAGATGTCTGAGGAGATGCTTAGGAAGAAAAACATGTATCTTGAGATGATGCGGAAGTATGAATCTTTAGAATGGGAGTCAGCTGATCCTGGAGATGAGTTATCCGATGATAGGGAGAGGGATGAGTATGGGTTTGATGTAATGTAGTGCTTTTATTTTCTACTGTCTGTACTTGCACTTTTTTCTTAATAAATTTGTGGGATCGGGCTTTCGCCTGGTTCAGACTTTTCTGGTATCTTAATTTAAAAAAATTAGATATAATAAATCAAAGAGAGTTAAATTTTGAATATATAAATATATTATATTAATATAATAGTCACAATCAAAGAAAAATAGAACCAAGTACCTATATATTAGAAACAAGAGTGTAAATGGACATTATATACCCATTAAATAGGATAATTTCAATTTTTGGAGAAATTTAAAATTCTTATCCCAAGTTTTTACAATATTTAACCTTTTTCACCAATACCAAGGTGAAATATATTTACAAAGGTTACTATTCATAAAGAAAAAATAAAAGGGGACAGTTTAGAAAAATCAAACCACCTAACTCTAAATATGGAATCCATTTTACTTTATTCATTTTATGAAATTTGTAGAATTTTATTTACAATTAAGAAATAAAACACGATGAAAAGCATTTTTCTAGAAAAAATTATTTTTGAAGTAGAAAAAATTTTGTATCAAAAAATAACATAAAATTAATTAAAATGAACTTACTTGGATTGTTAATAATATAATTTAAAAAATTAACATTTAAAAAAATTTTATAAAAAATTGTAACTTTTATATAAATATTAAATGAAAATGTAGCAGAACTATACACTATGCGGGTACTGTAGTAGGCATTGTAGTAGTTATTGTAGTAGGTACTGTTTGGTACTGTAACAGCTAGAACTATTCACCTTGGACCACCAGTTCGGGCGTAGATTACTTAAGGCTTTTGGTACACCTAGGTCTTCGGGTTAGTAGGGATTTTGGTCCATCTTTAAGGCCTTCATGCCACCTCAAGGCCTTTGGGCCACATGTAGTTTCCCCAAACACACTACAAAAAATGAGCATCCCTAGAAGAGGATTCAGAGCAGGTGGACTCACCAGAGCAGAGCCAAATGTATTTGTCAGAATGAGAGGGTATGGCTATGCCATTGGTACCAACCTATGCTTGCACGGGAAGCCTAGTCAGACGACCATGCGAAGGTGGAGAGATACTATCATGATGCAGATGCTGGGGAGGGGTTGTTCCTTGTAGATAGTCTGGTTGAATTCCCTAAGACCTTCGGGTCATGTAATCTCCTAAGCCTATAGGCCATGTAATATCTGAGCATATGGGTCTTGTAAGGGTTCCCCCTCATCCCTTGAAATAGGGGTTATCAAAAATCAATAAAAATGAAGGCCTTTGGGCTATTCGAGCTTGTGCTCAGTTTTCAGTGTCAAGAAATATGTCAATATTATTATTATTTTAAACTATTTTTTTTACATTATTCCCCTTTAAATTATTTCACCCTTTCAATTTTATCTCATTCATAAAAGGTTAAATATTTGAAAATAAGTATATTTAAAACCCACATCACACAAGTGAAAAATTAAACCATTATTAAATTATTTAAAGAGGGAAGGATAATAGTTTCCAGAAATAATGTACCATTAGATTCATAGATATAGATAAAATTAGATGGATGTTAAAACGTATAAATAGAGGATAAAACTAACATCATGGAATATGGTTATGGTAAAATAAAATACTAAAAAACTCTAAATTAATAAGGTGCAGAAAGATAATAAATTAATAAAAAATGAAGGTAAAAGGGTAAATTTTTTATTTCAAGTTCATTTTCATAATGAATATTGTTTATCTTACAATCATGAAAGATATCACATGAAAATTAAAATAATTTATTTATTTCCATTACATATTCACAAATTCATCATTTGGTTGTGCTTCGATGAATTTCCAATTTATCGCTTTTTATATGAAGTAAATATTAAAGGATAGTTATTATTTCCTGAAACACTAAAAATAAATTTTAACAAATCATATGATTCATAAAATAATGAAATTTCAGGGATTATTTTTTAAAATATTTAGAAAATTTATATGGTTAGCACAAGTTACCCCGTATGGATAAAGTGTACAAACCCGAAAAACCCTGAGAGAGGAGGGGTGAATAAGGGTGTCAAAATTTTATTCTTAAATTGATAATTATTGTCCTAATATTTTTACGAACCTATTAAAACTATAATATGGTAATTTTTAGGACTAAACAAATTAGATATATAGAGACAAAACAACAGTTTTACATTGCTCACCACTAAGGTATAGTCTAAGGAGTATATGCTGACAATGTGTCAGTCATACCAAAATCGACTAATCTTCTCTAGTTGTGGAATAAAAAAGTTAATACTAAGTCACTATATGTTGGGAACACTAAATTTAAAAGATTTTAGGGATAACACACTTCATACCTTGGAACACATCCGTCAAATACCACTTTCCCACTGCCTTAGGTGAAGTCTTACTCAGTTTATCAACTTCAATGTCTCTTTGCAAAGTTTGGAATTTATGTCTTTATACTTGAATAGAATGAGACTCTTCTTACACTATATACATGAGTTTATACACATTATAATAACTATTCACATAAACCTGATGCTCTTAACTATCATTCATTAAGCTCCTTCATAAAGTTGATAATCTTCCCAAAGCAAGTTTCCTTCACAAAGCTCATTGAGTCATCATGAAATACCCATTCATCATGAAAAACCAATTACTCAGAACCACTGCCATCAGTAAAATCTTAACTATTCTTTTTTTTATGATCAAACTCGAATATAAAACCAGATTTTTGAAGCTCCAAATCTTCATGAAATTACAACAATTTCATATTTCTCCAATTATTTTCAGTCTCTAATAAAGTGGGGTGGCCTCATATTTATAGTCTCGACCATTCGCGATGCCCCCATTCCTTTTGCATATTTTTCATGAACCTCAACAAACATTATCATGATGCTCCTACATTTGTGATTCTTTAGTGATATTTTTCATAGTCGTAGAGATTACCATCATCCCTTCACACCATCATGATTCTTCACTTCTTGTAATCGTGGAGATTACCATTAACCCATCACAGACTTGAGATTCTCCATGTATTCATGAAACACAACCTTTATGAAACATAGTATTTATAAAATCTATGGCTTTACAATACATGTGAAGAGTTATTTCTATAAAACAACCTTTCATGACAGTATCCTCTTCCTCTAGATTTTGATCCCAAATGTTTGGAAAATAGCGAGAAATGATAACACCATCAACATTGTAGTTATATTGAACTGCATGATCACTTTCCTTGTAAATTCAATGATCATGCTAGTATGGATTGAGAAAAAACACAAACAATAATACATTTATAGTTGTGAATACCTTTATTCCAATAATATCCCCATTTTTTTGTTGGAAATTTATAGATAAATTAAATAAAGAAGTAATTACTTTTTAGAACTGGATACACAAGAGTCAAATCATGCAACACTCTAACTCTACCTGATAAATTCTTAGTGTAAAAAATTAAAGGATAAGAATCAATTGAGGTATCTGGTTTCATAATTCTTAATTATGTCTAAGATAAGATATGATCATGTCATATCATGTCACAGAAGCATTGCATGTTGTGAACTGTTTCCTCATAACACCAAATTCTCATTATATCACAGAATCATTGCATGGGTTTTCAAAAACCTAAAACCATAAAACCTAAAAAAACATTTATAATAATGAAATTATTTTCCATTATCCCCCTTTATAATAATTGAATTTCTAATTTCTCCCCCTTTGTAAATAAACCCAATTAACCATTATGTGTACTTGTAGATCTCAAAGCACACTCCCCTAAAGGGTATCTCCCCCACAAACCTTCATTAATTACACAAATAGATAAAAATAATTATCACAAATATGGGGAGGGGATGCATCTCTAACCACCTCATGAACTGGGAGGTGGCTGAACACCGAGGTTTAACCGATGTTTCTCAAACACATGTGATGCCATTGGTTTAGTCATAATTCCAACCACTTTGTCTTAAGTTCCAACATGCTCCCTTTTAATCACACATTATTCAACATTTGAATTGATGAAATGATATCTTATCTCAATGTTTTTGTATGTTATTTTTGAACTAGATTCTTCTTAAGATCAATTTTACTCTTTTTGGAACAGTTAATCACCAGTGGTTCTTTCACCTCATCACCAATATCATTTAATTGTTGCTTCATCCATAAAATATGAGTGCAAGAATTTTTAACAAAGATATACTCTTCTTCATCTATACAAAGATAAGTGCTTTCCTATTCCTTTTTCAACTACCCCACACATGTTTTTCATATTAATAATTATCCACCACCTATGGACTTATTATCCACCACATCTCCCACCCAATGATCATTGAAAAATTATTTCTATTCATTGTCTCTTCATTCTACAAAGTATAATCCAAAATTGAGAGTACTATGAATATACCCGATGATTCCTTTAACTTCTACTTCCTAATTATTTATTACATGTTTTTACTAGTAATTTTCAAATTCATTAGATGTATATTAGCATCCATTTTTAGATTTCATAACATTGATTGTGCGATCAATGTTATTCTTGGCTATTTGATGAAAAATCATCAAGTAGTAAAGAACTTGTTGTATCCTCTGTATAATCATTAGAAATCCATTATACTATAATCATTAATGAAAATAATTAAGTACCTCTCTCCAAGTGTTCTAAACACATTTATTAAAATACATGCATATGTGTGGACAAGATCAAGAATATTTGATGCCCTTTTTTTCTTTGACTTATATAAACTACAGACCTGCTATCCTCACATGCAAGAATCTCATTTATTTTCTTTTTTATGCTTTATATTGTGAATATCTAGTTCTATCTTCATCTTATAAATATTTTAAATTAATTTTTTTTATTAATGTGACCCAATCTTCAGTGCCACAAGTTATTTTCTTCATCAATAGTTAAGTAGAAAATGTTCTCCTTACTATAAACATGGTATAGATTTCCCCTATTCTACATCCTTTAATGAGAGAGTTACCAGCTTTTACCTTAATACTTTACCCCTTTTGATTAAATTTCACTATCAATCTTGAGTCATAGTTTTGACTCACAATCAATATATTGTGATGAAATCTATCCACATAGAGTACTTATGTCTTTTTAATTTCATCATTCACAAGATCTGAACATCCAATGAAATTTTTCTTCATAGAACCATCACTGAAAAACCATACTATTCCATTGACCATTTTATTATCATTATTCAATATGTTTCTTTTTTCTATCATATGAGATGAGAAATCACTATCAAGTATCTAAGTGTATCATTTCTTTGTATATTTGAGAGCAATTTCCTCAAGTTTGGCTTTATCAATTTTATTTTTCTCCATCCACGAGATATGTGAGTTGGTGGAGGGAAGAGATGATATTTACAATTTCATTTTAGTACACATGGTTTCATCATACACATATTCCTCTTTGAGAAGATAAAATATATTATTAAGAGTAACATTTTATAGTTAGTGGGTATTGAATCTCTTATGTGTTTTATAGGAAATGTTCCCATATTTCATCTTCCTATAATGAATAGAATTATTGATATAGTTATAAAAATTAAAAGAGTATCCATAGAAATTGTTTCTTCTATATGATTAATTATATGATCTCATTATCCTTTTTTGACTTTCAAGAACTTCCCATTTTAGATTGATCCTTATTTTTTCATAGTGTGGAACAATATGGACCAAGTAGCAAAAAAGGACAATTTATAAGAGGAAATGTCATCTCATACCCATTCCATATCATGTCTAATTATTTATTCAATTAATTTGATTGTTGTTCATTTATGGATACTTTGGGATAATTTACGGCTCTCTTTTCTGTTTGATTTTATTCATTCTTTTTTGAGACACCAGGTTCCATTATGACATATTCAACCTTTTTATTACCTTTATATTGAATCATCTGGTTTACAGCCTTTTATTATTCAGACTCACATAAAATTACACTTTTTACCATACTAGTGGATCTCTTATCATTCATATCCTTATAAAATACTTTAGAACCACGCTTATTTCTTTCCAACAACTCTGCATTTGAGAATCTTCTAAACGTTAATTTTATCTTAGTTTCCCTTCAATTTGATTCAGTTTCAAGTTTACTTCTTAGTGTAACAACTTCTTATTCAAGCCCCTCAATTGTCTCAGCATTCTCCACCAGTCTATGTGAAATTTCATTATTTTTCTTTTAGTTCCCCTAAATCATATGTTTAAATTCTACAACATCATCATTCTTTAATGATTTTTTTAATGTTAATTTACTACTCTTCCAATCGATCAATTTGTGCCTCAAGTCTATCAACATACTCTGATGAATCTTTGTGAAAATATCTCATATTTTTATTTATATTTATTTGATTTTCAATCTTATCAAGATATTCCTCATGTATTGACTTGAGATAAACATTAGCAATCATGTGATTTTATTTATCCTCTTAATGTTATGACTTTTTGAATATATCCATCATGGATTATTGAGATCTAGATTTAAAATATTGTTCTTCAACCTTGAAAATTTTACCATCATCTTTTTTCGTGTTTATATATGAAACTATTTATTTATAATTTATTTATTTATTTGAATTCTCCCCTTTAGGTAAACCTTTTATGAGGTTTCTTCTTGTTTCTAGCTTCAAATTTATCATTATAATTCCTTTTGGAGCACCGAGAGGCAATGTTCCCAACTCCACAACATAAGAAATAAGTGAGGGTATGCTTTCCATCAAATCTCCCTTTTCCTCTCATGATTTTTTAGAAAAATAGAATTAAGAACATCTTATATATTATCTTCATCAACACTATCATCATAAATTTTAACTTTCTACTTTTCATTGAATGCCAATTATTTTCATACACAACCTAATACATCATCTGGTTTAACACTCATTTCATATTTCACTAGGCTACGCAAAAAGCCATCCTGATTATGTTTTGAAAGATTCCTTTTTACAAGGGATGATACTTTTGGATTGTATAGAGGAGGAAGCCTTCTCAATATTTCATTCACAATTTGAAAGTCTTTGATTTCTTGAACAAGTTCTCTTATTGCTTCATCAACTTTAGTAATTCTATGAAAGAATGTATCTTAATTTTCATCAGGATATATTTTTAGGTTATCAAACATATTGTTAAGAACTTGGAGTTTCTCATAATTCACTTTTTTTCTCCTTCATAAATATTTTCAAGATTTTACCACATAGACTTGGAGGAAGAGAAACTCATCACCTTAAGATAAATTTCATCAAATAGAGAAGCATTAAGGTATTTTTTTCTTTTCCATCTAAATCAATAATATTCCTTTCAATTTCTATAATATACTCTCCTTTTTCATCGATGACCTGAATCCTATGAATAGTAGAAAAAAGAACTTCCATTCCAAGGGATCATAGATGAGAAACATATTGTTTTTCTTAATTTGGATGTTGATTAAAAAAAGGAGGGGTAATCCACACACATTTACTTTTTTCTCTATAAAACATATGTGGAAAAATTTATTCCCATAAACCTTACTCTGGTACTACTTATAGGACTCTCGAAAATGATGATAGGGGATGGGTGAATTAGGGTGTCAATTTTTTCTTCTAAAGTTATATATCTTGTTACCATGTTGATAGGACACTATTAAACCTATAATATGGTAATATGTAGGAATAAAAACAATCCCATGTAGAGAGGAAACACAATAGGTTTACATGGTTCACCATTAAGGGCTAGTCTGAAAAGAATACAATGAAAATGTGTTGGTCTTACATAAATCCGATAATCATTACAAGTTGTGGAATATAGAATTTTAGACACTATCACTATATTCTAAAAATACCTTTTCATAATTTTAGGTAAACACATTTCATCCCTCAGAAAACTTATTTTAACTCCCCCTTTCCCACTGCCTTGGGTGAAGACCTAGGTAGTTTATCAACATGAAGGTCTCTTTAGTAGTTTTGCATTTATATATTTGTACCTGACTAGAATGAGACTCTATGTTCTTCGTAGACATGAGTTGATACACTTTGGAATCACTTTTAACATAATATCGATGCACATTTTTTCAATTCATGGAGCTTCATCATGAAACTCACAACCTTTACAAAGAAAAATTACTTTGTGAAATAAACTTCCTTCACAAAGATCATTGTTTCATCATGGAATACCTAATCATCAAGAAGAACCCATCACTCAGAAGAATTTGTTCCATTCAATAAATAAGTAGTATTTTAATTATTATCAATATTACATAAAAAACTAGATTAGTGAAGCTCTAAAACTTCATTAAATCATAATGATTTCATATTTCTCTAATTATTTTCAGTCTCCAATGATGCATGGGTTGCCTCATATTTATAAGCTTTAAACATTTATGATGCTCCCACACCTTTAATGGATTTATAATGAACCTCAAAAAACATTTTCCTAATTTCCCTCTATTCATGATGATATATTGATATTTTTTATATTTATAGAGATAACTTTCAACCCTTCACATAATTAGGATGCTATACTTTTCATAATCACAGATATTACCATCAAAGAATCAGACACTCATGATGATCTATTTCATCCAAAAACATAACATTCGCGAATCCTAGTATTCATGAAGTACATGAATTTATTATATTTGAGAAGAGTTACTTCTAAAAAACACCTTTAATGATGATTGCCTCATCCTCCAGATTTTGAGCCCAAAAATTTGGAAAACATTTGGAAATTAAGCCACCTTCAACACTATAGTCAGTTTGAACTGTATGATCACTTTCATTGAAAATTTTATGATTATCCTGAAATAGATTCATAAAAAAACATAGAAAAGACTCCATTTCTATCTATTAAGGCCTTTATTTCAACATAAATATAATAAATTAATGTCTTATTCCTAAAAAATACCCCACAATGTACAAATTGAACTATTCCATAAATATTTTAACTTAAGACTCCTCCAAAATATGTCTTACCAATTTCAAAACCCAAAAATATTGTAGATTTGATAAAACATTTTTTCATTAATAATATAAATTTTCTCATTATGTCACATACTAGACATGTGAATACCTTGATCATATACACTCTTCAAATATACCAATAACATAAATCATCATAAAACAATAATGAAAATATAAATGTTTCCAAAAATTTATATTATCCTTATTCCACAAATGTTTTTACATACTATAAAATAAATTCCATAAATAAAAAATTAAAATAACCTTCAAGAAAGATAACCCAAATCACATAGACATAAAATCAATATCCAATTTCAATTTCACCAGTAATATCCAATATAGTTTATAAATATCAATAATCTCTTTATCCAAACTAAAAATTAAAATCTTAACATTAGGAACATATTAATTGTTATAACATTACCTTAATGATTTTTTCGCTAAAAGAAACTTCTTACTACTAAATAAATTTTAAAGGTTATCATTACCATTGAGAATTTTCTTTGAAATCCACAAACAAAACCCACTCTTGACTAATACTTAAATGTTTCATGATTATTAATACCATAATATCATATATAAAAAATGAACAACAAAATTCATGAATTCCAATACAAAAACTATTCAATACTCTAATATCAATGATTGGAATAAAAATGGCCCTTCCTTAGTCTTGTATCTAACCCCTATATTATGGTATTTACTCAGATAATGAAAACCCATATAAGACATCAAATTACTTGGAATATCATTATTTTATGCACTTCATTTCCAAAAAGAAAACATCTTCCCTTTCTTTTGATATTTGGTTCTTGGTGCTTCATCCCACATTCTATGCATAGAGGAAATTAAATTTTTCTACCTCTATGATCATTTCCATATAAAAGTTAATAAAATTCAATTTTCCTCTTATTTTTCATGTTGGGAAACTACCTATGTTTATATAGTCAATCATATATCACTATATCTTATTATACATAATCATGAGTTTTCACCTTCCAATTTTTATATCACTCTATTTATATAGGAGTAAAATAATTTCATTATCTGTCACATTCATTATCAATTTGATTACACCTATTTCTAGCCATTATCTAAACAAAAAAAAATTGTGTGGGAAAATATAGATACATTGAGCAACCACATAATCATGATAGAAAATTTATGGATGTCTAAATCATGGCACATTGTTTTAAACATAGGATGTGTCACATACATAGATTATTTTAAATGTATTTTTATTTTAATTTCCATTAATTCTTTGTTTTGGGGGTTTCTAAAGGTTTTATGGAGAATATGTGAGTTTTCATGAATTGGGTCAAACCGTGAACCCAATTTCAGATTTAAAAATAAATTTTATTTCTTTTATAACTTTTATAACTTTTTAATTTTTTTCACTCATTACAACTCCTAAATGTCCTCCCCTGATATATTAACACCACAATTAAAATTTTGAGCCTTTGGAAATCCATAACCAAGGTTTATGTTGGTTTTTATTTAAGGGATTGGGCCTGCCCGAAAGCCCAATTCCAGTTTTAAAAATAAAATCTGATTAATTAATAACTTATTCATTTTTAAGTATTTTTCGGTGATTCAAAGCCTCAAATTCTCCCCTTGAACCCAGCCGCGCGACCAAGCTTTCTATTACCTCTTTGGAGCTCTTCTTCATCGCTATTTAGTACTGAACTTATTAGGGTTTCTAAAATCGGGCAGATTTGGAGAGGTAAATTGATCCTTTCATAACTCCTTCATTTTTCATCCTTTTTCCCCCATTTCAGTCCCCACATGACCTAATATGAATCCTTAGAACCTACATACCAGTTTTAGGTACTTGGTGATTCATTATGTGATGGATTGGGGCCGATTTCTTCAAGATATTTCAAGTAAGGGAATTCCTTCTTGGTTCCTTCCATCCTCTTTTAGTTTTATTTCCTTTTTCTTGAAGTTCCTCATGTCCAAAAGTTGGGGTTCGATCCTAATGTATGATTTGGTGTATTTTGGGTAAATTATTGTGGTTTAGGTCTGGATTTATATTCCTTTTGGTGCAATAGTTGTGCGCTTAAGGTTTCGCACCAAGTTTTGAGGGTTTCGACTCAAAAGGGTAGGTGATTCCATGTGTATCCATTTTATGATGAGTTAGCTTGCATGGATTATTAATTTAGCATGTTTATATTCTGTTTTATGTGCTGTGAAAACAGTTTTTATGGATTTGGTTAAACAATTAATTTTTAGTTTCATTATAGCTTGAAATTGGGTACTTTTCATGTGTGACTCTTGGGGTAATGTCTGGGTTTAGTTTATAACATATGAAAGTGATTTATTAGTCGTGAAAGGGGGTGCCAATTCTGGTTTTTTAATTCCTTATTGTCATGTTGTCCTTGAAAGTAGGTTTTTTTTAATGAGTTTAAGGTGTAAAAACCTGTTGTACTTCTTGAAGGTGATTTGTGAAAACGTGTGTTTTTCATGTGTATCTTTGTGGTATTATTTGATGTATTTTTATAACATTTGGGGGTGGTTTAATAATTGTTTTAGGGATGAAAAATTCTGTTTTAGATTGGTATTGGTATGATTTTGCTTTTAAATGAGGGTTTTGAAATTGGTTTAGTGTGCAAACAATGGTTATACCTCTTGGGTTTGTTTTACAAAAATTGCAAATATTTTATTTGGTTAAACAAAGTTGGGAAAGGGTGTATATGTACTGTTTGGGTGAGTGTGTTCACCTAATGTGGGTTTTTTAATGGTAAAGTGGTGATTTGAGATGTTAAACATTTTTAGAATTTTTTATAAATTGTCAAAATGTTTTACTAAATTGTGTTTTGTGTGCGAAACACGGGTGTGTGATATTTCATGTGAGTTTATTTATAAAATGAATTGTAAAGGTGAGAAGGGTATTGTGTGACATGTGTGTGGGCTATTATGTAAGTTGAATATCTTGTAATGGTTTTATAAAATTGTTTAATGGATTTGTGGAAGTGTTAAAGAAATGTGAAAAGTGTTGTAGGCAATTTGGAGTGAGTTTGATTTCAAAATGCATTTGAATGAAAAGTGGAATTTTTGACTTGCGTGATGTACATGGGGCTGTTTGGTTAATTTGTGATGTGGAAGTGATATTTTCATGTGAGAACTATAATTCTTGGATTGCTGAACTTGTTTGAGCACAAAGGGAAAACCCGGGTATCTAGGTGGGTGGACGTGTACTAGTATGCTAGTGAATCCGTGGGGTTTGGCCTCAGTTTCACTTAGCAAGATTGACGCTTACAACTCTAACTAAACTATGATGATGATGATTGGGGACCACTAGGTTATGGGTATGTTCCCTACTAGTGGATCGTGCATGAGAATGGATATTTGTGATGGTTACTCTCACCGAGATACGAGGTACCTGGGACCCACAACTAGCTAGTGCCTAGGGGTTATTTCCCATTGATTGTGCTCACTGGATACTTTGTTCTTACCATCGGTATACGGTATGAGAGGCTGGAAAATTCAGTAGCTATGGTATTTATTTTAAATGTTTTTATTCTTTAAATTAGCCCACCTGAAAACTGTTTTTATTTAATATTGCATCTTTTAGAAATTTTAACTAGCATCTCATGTCTTTGAAAACTTGCATGCTTTTCACCATTAAATGTTTATCACATGGAATCTATTATTGGTGGTATCCTACTGGGCTTTCGCTCACACCCTACTTACACCTTTGTGTGTAAGTAGATTTGCTTATTTTATGTCCCAGGTTTGGGTATAGGATTTATGCCATTGATTCAGGTTTTTAGTTGTCCATTGGGATGCAGTGTGGTGGAGATAGCGTGAGGGAGGTGCCTCTTTCCTTGTGGAGGTTCTTGGGCTATCCTTATTTGGTTATGTACCATTATAATGGTATTTAAACATAGTTTTAACTTATGTATTTCAGTTCTAAAATTTTGTAAAAGACGGTTTTAGTTGAAAAATCCAGATTTGTTTTATTGGACTCTTTTGTCGTTTTAAGTTTATAGACTCGGGTAAATCGTTCCCAATTATCATTTTATGATACCCAGGCACTTGTGCCAGCCCGTGGGGATCGGGAATGCCCTTCGGGTCTTTCCATGGACCGGGTCGGGTGCTGATTTTGAAGGAGACCAGATTCGGTTCGTGACAAAATGGTATCAGAGGAGGTTCTCTCCATTTGAGTCATGTTATTTGGGAAATAGTCGGGATAGTATAGAGTTATGATTGTTGGGACATGGAATTCTGGTTATGGGTAGTGTGCTTGATCACCACACCTCATTTCAGGATTCAAGTCGCTAGGGGAAGTTGGGATTTGTCTATGTCTTTTGGTTTTCTTGGTTTGATGATGATTAGGGGAAATGAAAAGAGAGTTGGGTTAATGGTCTCAATGAGCTCACATGGTATGGAAAGCCATGTGGAGATGGGGATATTCCCTAGAACACTCTCTGTGACAGTGAAGTGATTGGAATATGTCCGCCAACCATATGTCCAAGTCACCCACTGAAACTAGTTTCCTCTCGCATTGTCTTGTGTTCTTTAGTTTTAAAATCTTGGAACTTTGGTTTTAAAGTGACTTGGTTTTAAGAAGTGTAATGTTTTTGTGAAATGATTTTCAAATAAAGATGGAATGGTATGATTTATGAAATTTTGGAACTGAATATTCAGAATTATTTTGAAATAGAAAATGGTGTGATTACACCTCTTTTGAAGGTAGAAACTGTATTGAAGTTGGTTTTGAAAAGTGTTTCCAATAGATTTTTCTAAACAATCAGAGTGTGTTTTAATGGGATGAGATGTTTTGAAATTGATGTGAATTACTTGAATGTGAGTTATTTTCTAAATGGTTGTGACTTTCTGAAAATTTTTGTAAGATGTGAGTTGGGATTTTGATCTCGTGGTTAGCGGTTATGAGAAAAAAAGGATGCGTTGGTTGACCGTTTTGGTTTTGAAAAGTGGAAAGAATTTTTGTTTTAACCTTTGGTATTTCCATTAGTGACCACATGCATGGGGTTATATGGTATGATGGATGGTTGATGGAACGACTGGATGAGTGCCGGGACAGATATGAGGTGGGTGTCTGGTGTGGCACAAAAACATGCATGTGTGAGGCCCATGGGGTACCATTGGTCGATACTCTTACCGCTGAACCGCTTGTTTTCAAAGAAATGGTTTTAAAGAAAAACATGATGTCTTGATGAATAGTTTTGGGATGGTTTGTATTATGGGTCTTTGAAGATGTTTTTTTTTGTGGGATGTTTTTTTAGTCCAATAACCCCTCCTATTTGAACTGTGTTTTGGGATTATGTTTGGTCGGTAAGCTAGGTAGAAGGACCGGTTAGTAGTCTCCTCTGAGATATGTTTCGGGACACCTTTATGGTGGTTACCTTCATTTGTTTGGATCTGGTTTATGGTTTTTTTGACCAATGGACCATCTTGGTTAGGTCCTTGGGTTCTCCCGTTGGATAAGGTACGCCCCCATTTAGGGTTAGTGCACAACTGAAGTGCAACCCGTATTGTTTCTCCATTGGAAAATCCTCCAGTTGATCATTATAATGAATATTTTATAGATCATTTTTGATTGAGTCTACAACCATTCATTTAGTTGATTTGTAGATCCTCTTGTAGTGTGATATTTCTTGTGGAAGGTTGAAAGAGGACTTGGTTTCTTAAGTTTCATGATTCATTGAAGGTGGAAGTGTTCTTTGGTTGTTAGTATGGATGAGTGTCATGATGGTGTCTAAGAGGGCCTCTAGGTTCTTCATAGTTTCCTTGAAGCAAGAGTTATTATTAAACAACCAATTTTGAGATTTTGGTCCTGATAGGATATTGTGTCCACTTTTTGGACTTGTCTATTGTTTAGGGACTTGGAATATGGTCATGTTCCATGTATTGTTTCTATCAATCACAAGGGTCATGTTCGGTGACGCATTGTGATGTTGTGTGCTCTTTTGACTGTAAAGGTCAAGGTCACACAATCCTCTTAGGTTCTCTGTTATGTTGGGAGTATGTATCCCTTGGGAAAAACATAAAATCCTCTATCTTAGAGGACGGTGTTTATACGTGTCCTACCCTTCTGTTGTTTCTCACCCAAAGAAACAAGGTGCGATGTGTGTGCTTATTCTGATCCCTTGTTTCAGTGAAATGTTTGGTTTTGGTAAAGTGAGTTATGGAGCGTGTTATGTCTTGATGAACCCATCAGGGTATGCGGTGTAGTTTTTTGTGGCACCCAAAGAAGATGTTCCCCATAGGGGTTTCAACAGCCAAACTGCGTGGCCGAAGATGCTTCAATATTTTGAGCTCCAGCCAAAGGTCCCGGAGAGAAGCTGGCGCGTAGTCAGGGGAAACCCCAGTGTCGTTTAAACCCTTGTACAAAGTCCTCTCCTCAGTATGAAAGATAGGAAGAGTTTAAACCTATGGTTTCATCATATTTCTTCTATTGTTCCCGTTTGGTGGAAATAGGTGGAGGGTTTTGTACCCATGTCATCACACAATGTTATTCCCTCCCCCTTTGGTTTCCATTGAGTCTTTAGAGAATGGTTGGAAATTTGTCTAGACAAGTTGAGCACATGGTTTTCACATGGTTAGTTCTAACCATGAACAAAAAAAATAACCATGCAGATATAAGGATCCACATAGTTATTGCACAGTTTCTCAAACTGTGCAGACTAACCGTGTGACTGTCCCAACTCCTTAATTTTGGGGTCATTTTGTGTCGGCCGACGTCGGCCGGTTAAGATGGTTGGTTCTTGTGGTGGGAAGACCCACCATGGGTATCATGCATATTATTTTGTAAATTTCTAATGAATGTATACCCCTTGTACTAGGGAGTCTGTTTGGGCCTTCCCCTATTAGTGTCTTGATTCTGTCTTGGGAAAAAAATTAAGTTGTCTCTTATGGTGGGGAGCCCATTTGTGTCTCTTCATACAAGTAACTCATGTTTCTCCTTGGTATTGTATGGGATGTAGGTAATATCATTTGGAGATATCTAACTACTTACATCTTCCTTGGGTAAACTTTGGGACTGGAGAGTGCCCAATGTATTAGTTAAAGTAAGGTAAGTGTAACCTTGTTCAATGTTATTGTTCGTTTGGGTGAATTGCTTGAGTCTTGTTCGGATAATGTTTGAGGAGTTTTATTTTGGGATTAATTATGAATGTGATTTATTATTTCAGGAAAGTGGTGTATGTTTTTTTTGTGAGAGTAATCTTTCATTAATTGATCACTGGAGGTGTTTTGGCCTTTGGGGGAGAAACCTGACAAGGGAGTACCTCTTAGTTTCTCAGTTGGGTTTGATTGTTACTTTGGCCTTGTTGTGACTTTACGGGACGGAATGTTTTCATGGTGGGGATAATTGTCACATACATAGATTATTTTAAATGTATTTTTATTTTAATTTCCATTAATTATTTGTTTTGGGGGTTTCTAAAGTTTTTATGGAGAATATGTGAGTTTTCATGAATTGGGCCAAACCGTGAACCCAATTTCAGATTTAAAAATAAATTTTATTTCTTTTATAACTTTTTAATTTTTTAATTTTTTTCACTCATTCCAACTCCTAAATGTCCTCCCCTGATATATTAATACCAAAATTAAAATTTGGAGCCTTTGGAAATACATAACCAAGGTTTATGTTGGTTTTTATTTAAGGGATTGGTCCTGCCCGAAAGCCCAATTCCAGTTTTAAAAATAAAATTTGATTAATTAATAAATTATTCATTTTTAAGTATTTTTTGGTGATTCAAATCCTCAAATGCGCCCCTTGAACCCAGACGCGCGACCAAGCTCTCTATTACCTCTTTGTAGCTCTTCTTCATCGCGATTTAGTACTGAACTTATTAGGGTTTCTAAAATCGGGCAGATTTGGAGAGGTAAATTGATCCTTTCATAACTCCTTCATTTTTCATCATTTTTCCCCCATTTCAGTCCCCACATGACCTAATATGAATCCTTCGAACCTACATACCAGTTTTGGGTATTTGGTGATTCATTAGGTGGTGGATTGGGGCCGATTCCTTCAAGATATTTCAAGTAAGGGAATTCCTTCTTGGTTCCTTCCATCCTCTTTTAGTTTTATTTCCTTTTTCTTGAAGTTCCTTATGTACAGAAGTTGGGGTTAGATCCTAATGTCTGATTTGGTGTCTTTTGGGTAAATTATTGTTGTTTAGGTCTGGATTTATATTCCTTTTGGTGCAACAGTGGTGCGCTTAAGGTTTCACACCAAGTTTTGAGGGTTTCGACTAAAAAGGGTAGGTGATTCCATGTGTAGCCATTTTATGATGAGTTAGCTTGCATGGATTATTAATTTAGCATGTTTATAATCTGTTTTATGTGCTGTGTAAACAGTTTTTATGGATTTGTTTAAACATTTAATTTTTAGTTGCATTATAGCTTGAAATTGGGTACTTTTCATGTGTGACTCTTGGGGTAATGTTTGGGTTTAGTTTATAACATATGAAAGTGATTTATTAGTCGTGATAGGGGGTGCCAATTCTGGTTTTTTAATTACTTATTGTCATGTTGGCCTTGAAAGTAGGTTTTTTTTAATGAGTTTAAGGTGTAAAAACATGTTGTACTTCTTGAAGGTGATTTATGAAAACGTGTGTTTTTCATGTGTATCTTTGTGGTATTATTTGATGTATTTTTATAACATTTGGGGGTGGTTTAATAATTGTTTTAGGGCTGAAATATTATGTTTTGGATTGGTATTGGTATGATTTTGCTTTTAAATGAGGGTTTTGAAATGGGTTTAGTGTGCAAACAATTGTTATACCTCTTGGGTTTGTTTTACAAAAATTGCAAATGTTTTATTTGGTTAAACAAAGTTGGGAAAGGGTGTATATGTACTGTTTGAGTGATTGTGTTCACCTAATGTGGGTTTTTTAATGGTAAAGTGGTGATTTGAGAGGTTAAACATTTTTAGAATTTTTTATAAATTGTCGAAATGTTTTACTAAATTTTGTTTTGTGTGCGAAACACGGGTGTGTGATATTTCATGTGAGTTTATTTATAAAATGAATTGTGAAGGTGAGAAGGGTATTATGTGACATGTGTGTGGGCTGTTATGTGAGTTGAATATCTTGTAATGGTTTTATAAAATTGTTTAATGGATTTGTGGAAGTGTTAAAGAAATGTGAAAAGTGTTGTAGGCAATTTGGAGTGAGTTTGATTTCAAAATGTATTTGAATGAAAAGTGGAATTTTTGACTTGCGTGATGTACATGGGGCTGTTTGGTTAATTTGTGATGTGGAAGTGATATTTTCATGTGAGAACTATACTTCTTGGATTGCTGAACTTGTTTGAGCACAAAGGGAAAACCCGGGTATCTAGGTGGGTGGATGTGTACTAGTATGCTAGTGAATCAGTGGGGTTTGGCCTCAGTTTCACTTAGCAATATTGACGCTTACAACTCTAACTAAACTATGATGATGATGATTGGGTACCACTAGGTTATGGGTATGTTCCCTATTAATGGCTCGTGCAATAGAATGAATATTTGTGATGGTTACTCTCACCGAGATACGAGGTACCTGGGACCCACAACTAGCTAGTGCCTAGGGGTTATTTCCCATTGATTGTGCTCACTGGATACTTTGTTCTTACCATCGGTATATGGTATGAGAGGCTGGAAAATTCAGTAGATATGGTATTTATTTTAAATGTTTTTATTCTTTAAATTAGCCCACCTGAAAACTGTTTTTATTTAATATAGCATCTTTTAGAAATTTTAACTAGCATCTCATGTCTTTGAAAACTTGCATGCTTTTTGCCATTAAATGTTTTTCACATGGAATATATTATTGGTGGTATCCTACTGGGCTTTCGCTCACACCCTACTTACACCTTTGGGTGTAAGTAGATTTGCTTATTTTATGTCACAGGTTTGGGTACAGGATTTATGCCATTGATTCAGGTTTTTAGTTGTCCATTGGGATGCAGTGTGGTGGAGATAGCGTGAGGGCGGTGCCTCTTTCCTTGTGGAGGTTCTTGGGCTGTCCTTATTTGGTTATGTACTATTTTAATGGTATTTAAACATAGTTTTAACTTTATATTTCAGTTCTAAAATTTTGTAAAAGACGGTTTTAGTTGAAAAATCCAGATTTGTTTTATTGGACTCTTTTGTCGTTTTAAGTTTATAAACTCGGGTAAATCGTTCCCAATTATCATTTTATGATACCCAGACACTTGTGCCAGCCTGTGGGGATCGGGAACGCCCTTCGAGTCTTGCCATGGACCGGGTCGGGTGCTGATTTTGAAGGCGACCAGATTCTGTTCGTGACAGGATGCCTTAGGTTTTACCTAAGCCATTAATTATCATAATCTATTCCAATACTTCATAGTGTTTTATAATAAAAATTTGAATTAACCCAAGCATATCCCCCTAGAGTATAAAATTAGGTGTATAGTAAGGGAACACTCACCATTCACCAGAACGATTTTAAAGATATACATGACCAAATATTTTCATTTTTATTTCCCCTAGATGCATCTATTTTTTAGAAAATCTAATGATACTATCCAGAGAGGGTTGTATTTTAAGGAAAACTTCATAATATAAGTCTTACTAAATTTAGAGGATGAAATATTATACATAGTCATATAAACAGTGCTTTTAATAATGTTTTCTAATCATAATATCAAAAGTTTAACTAAACCCATCTCTAATACCAACTGAGGATACCCATACATTTCTTATATAAACATCACATCATAATTGATAAATATTAAACACAAAATATTATTATCCACTGAATATCTATAATAGTATAGTGTATATGGAGACTAGATACACAAATAATTTATTTACATATACTCATTATCATATATTATAAAATTATTCTCACCTGGTACCCATATTGACATACCCTAACTAAAATTATTCTAAGAAAACTAGAAAAATGATTTTAAAGAAAGGTTCGTCTCAGTTTCATAGTAATGTTAAACATGAGAGATATAATGTGATGATCATATGTAACATAAGATAATAATATGGATGAAAGATCATGGGCATAAATCAAAATTATTATACCCATCATGGAAAGGATCATAAACATGAGTCATTGAATAAAAATAAATCATTTAAAATAAAATATAATCATATGTTTTAGAAAATGTCATAAATAAATCATGTTTGATATGTTTAGATCATAATTATTTCATAATATAGTAGAACAATCATGTTTATAGAAACTATTCCATATGTAAATTTTAACTAAAAATAAAACCAAATTATCATGGATATGGTATCGAAACAAGTTTCCCATATTGTAATGGATCATGTATCACCACCTGTTTTACATAGTGGATCAAGAATCCCCACATGTTTCCTATAGTAGATTGAGGAAATATTTGTTCCCACGGTGGATCAAGCCCATAGACATGTTTCCCATAATTATATCATGAGATATAAAACATTCCAAATGAATTAGAGGTATATATAATGCTAATCCCACCCATAACATAATTAAAACAATAAATATGTGTTCCAAAAGATCATAAACCATTCATAATATGATCATATCATAACTAGTGTAAAGAGTATATATTTCATAATAATTTTATCCTGACATAAAAAATGTAAAATAAATAGGTTTCATAAAAATCTCATTATCAAAATAATATATCATAAAACAATGTTATAAATATGGTATCACTCTATAATTTCATAATAAATTCACAATTAACATCAAAGTATATTTTAATAGATGAAAATTTAATTAAAATATTTATAGAATAACTCTTGAATAAAATAATATATTCATTTTTAAATCACTAATTTAAAATCAATATATCTATTAAATATAAAGGATAATGATTTCTTTGAAATGATTAATGTAATTTTATAAAGGTATCTTCAAAACAATTATTGGTAATGATGGTGAAATATTCTTTTCATGTCATCTATATTAAAAAATGATCACATTCTCACTTTTAGTAAAAATTACTTCATTTGAAAAAGTTATAGGAAGATTCCTTAGAAATATTTTTATAGAAATAAAAACTTGGATAATAATTTATATTAAAAATATATATCTAAAAATAACAGAACATTATTAAAAAAGTTTAATCAAAACATGGAAAATGAAGAAAAAGGTTTCTGATTGTAGAGTATTTTTTTTCCTTAAAAAAATCTATTTTTTCTCATGAGTAAAAAATGTGAGGAAATCGAATGGAAAAAATGAATTTCCTAGAAATAACCATAGAAAATAAATATTAAATGGATTCATGTGATAAGGATAATAATATTTCCTCAATTAAAATTCAAGAATAAACAATCTTAATTAAAATGCGATTAAAACCTAAATCCCCTTCCACTTCGGTAACTTTTGAATCACAATATTATTAAATAGATAAATAAAATGAGTAATCAAATATCATGAAAATAATTTTATTCATGATGTAACATTTCAATGGGATATATATACACTTCATAAAATAATAATGGTTCATAAAATAGACATATTCCTTAATGAAAAAATGTTTTTATATGAATAATCCTAATAACCATTGAATTAATAATTAATAAATTAATTCATTATGAGTATGAAATATAAATCCAAAAAAATTTAATATTAAATTAATCAAATAAGGTTTATTTTACACATTAGGGAGGCATTATATAATAAATAAATAAGTGATATAACTTAAGCAAATAAAATATTGTTAATAAATCCCTTATAGCATTGTTAACCCTTGAATAAAAACCTCATTGATGAAGTAAATTGAATTATAACATAAAACAACATGAATTATAAAGTATTTATTATATTAAATGAAAAATGGTATGTATATAAACCACATAAAGGAATTAGTTGTAAACATTTAAGATACTCCTTTATTAAAGGAAATTAAGATGAAATACCATATATCATGTCTCATCTTTCATTGTATGCATTCCATACTCCTATATAATAAATATATATTTATTATTAATTTATTAAAGAACCATACTCATATTTATCATAAAATATAGGATTTATTTATATAATTTTATCACTATTTTATTAACATTTATTAATAAAACCAATGATCTATGTAATAAATGCTTCATTTTTTATGCATGTTTTGGTTTAGAAATATTTGTCCTTATAATTTAATGATGGTTCCAACATCTAAAAAATGTAAAAAATGGTATAAATATCATATATATTCATTAAATATATATATTCATCCATAAATTTTAGTGATTGAAAAATGAATTACACCATTCCTAGAGACCGTAAGCTGTATCTATGAAATAATGATGCTATAACTATTCGATGGATTGAAAGAAAGAAAGGTAAGTAATAAATAACATTAAAATAATAATAATAATATCATAAATATCATATAATAATTAAATGTCTCTTTATTACCATCCATTTAATTATGTAATTAAAAATTAATCGCATCACATTTTGGAGGTGGTAGTTCTCAGGTACACAAGAGCAATGTTGAAACTTTATAGAAGATAAGAACATTGGGGATAATGGTTTGTGAAACATAATAATAAAAATTAATTATATTCAATATTTTTATGCAATTATTTTATAATGGATACCATATATTTTGATGATTTATAATAAAAAATAAATTTGATAAATTCTCAGTTAAGAGTTATATCACTTTGTTTGGAAAGATTGTTTTGCTTACATATTATTCCATGAAAGTATGGTATTTTTTAAAGTAAATAAGCTATAAAATATGGGGAAGGAAGATATAAATTTATTATAGTTGGTCTTGGCTGAGATATAATGATCAATAGGTGTGAAAAATAAAGGAGAAGAGGATCCCTTTTATAAGTGAGGAGATGTTAATCATGAAATTACATAAAGTATTAAATTAATAGTTATTAATTTTTAGTTTAAAGTGGATAGAAATTGACATGTTTATTACATATGTAAATAATGTGTTTGACCAACTCAATGAATTAAACAGTGATATTGTTAGGATATTGTTTCACCAATATGTATTTCTTATCCCACATTACACCTTTGGACAATTACCAAAATATCAATGTTTTTACACTTTAAGGGTAAAAAATGTTCCTATAGAAAGAAAATTGACACATAAATTGTCCATGGATGATATTTAAGACAATATCCAATTCAATAGTATGAAATTAGGATTTTTATGAATTCTAAATCATTAAATAAAATATTTTTATTCAAAAATGTCATAAATGTCAATTATGGAAATACATGAAATATTATATTATAGTATGAATCTAACTCAATAAAAATGCGTCTAAAATTACATGGATAGAAATATAAGGAGAAGTGGGTCTTATTATAATAACCCAATAAATTTTTTAAAGGTTTAGATATCATTTTAATCATTATTTTTGGTTTAACCCATTGGTTAATAAAGTTTATTCCTAACCTTGGTAAAGACCTTTTATTATTAATGATTTATAATTTTACATATAAAGTAAAAGTGTGATTTTAATGGATAAGGGATGAAATTTATGACCATTTACCATTCTTCTTGTCCTTTTTAATATTTTATTAATTTTAAATAATTCAATATAATATATTTAATAAAAAAATACTATTAATGTGATTTTAAGAATTATTCACATAGAGTGACTTTGAAGACCACATATAAGAAATGTAATTAGAATATAAACCTATAAAAATGTATAATAATAAAATTTTATTTTAAAAAAATTGGTTCATGGTAATTCACCCATATTTTATTACCTTTAATATTGTTATGATCATTTATTTTATTTTCCTATTAATTGAATAGATATTGTTTAGGTGTTTTTTAAGCATTTAAGGTAATTATTAAATCAATAAATATTAAAAGTAATTTACCGTGATAAAAAAAGTAAGTAATATTTTAAATAAACATTTATATCTAAAATTATCTTATTTTTTCAAAATGTAGAATTTTTAGAGTTATTAATGTTAAGAGAGTGACATTTTGTATTTATTCTTTTCATAAACTAATATAAATATCATTTTCAAATGAAAATTGAAGAAAGCATCTATATGTTAAATAAATGGATCGAAGTGGATGAAATCCACCCATCTAATAATATTAATTAATGATTTTAATTAATTCTAAAACTATATCCATATTTATCCCATTATACCCTTACTAAAGAGAAAAATATATATCAAGGTTAATATTCATAATAAAAAAATAAATGGGGTCTATTTACCAAATATGAATATAAATTTTACAAATATAGAATCAATGATTAAATATTTATTTCATGGAAGTGGAATAATTTAACATATGTTTGACCCACTAGAGGTGACAAAAAATAGTTTTTTTGAAAACATTGTTTTTAGAATCATAAATATTGTTTATACAAAAAACCAACATAAAATTTATTAAAATGATTAAAATTTTTATTATATATAAAATAAATTATTATTATTTATTTAAATATGATTTCTTGATAAAAATGGTATTTATTAAAGGTGGCCAACAAAAAAATTCTTTCAATAAATATTAGTATTTTTTACAATTCTTAAAGAAAATAAATATTTTCAAAAAATTAAAAAAATACACTCTATGGAAAAATTGTAATGATAATTTTAAAAAATTAGTTATTTTTATAAAATAAAATTTCCAAATGTGAAAAAAATTAATTAAAATTTCCACACACAAAATGAAATAAATAAAATTTATGATAAAAATATAGTTTTAAAGCATAAAATAACTTTACTGAAAATTATGTGATTATTTAATAAGAATTAATTAATTAATTTTTATTTAGTAGTAATAATATACAAATATTTCATAAATTTGTTATACATATTTAAACCATCCAATCTAATGGATTGGTTACAATGGTCACAAATAATTAAAAATATTTTTATATACATCTCAAATCACTTAAAGCATGATGTTACGTGTTAAGATATCTATCAAAATTATTAACATTTAGAACTAAATTTTTATGATGTTATAAGTAAAACCCTATTATTTTGGAATATGTTTTCTTTTAGGTAAATATATTTTGGAATAGATTCATTCACTGGAAAAAAAGAACCAAAAAATGAACTATGACACATTTTATTAATACAAATATAACTATTATTATGTAAAAATTGGATTTTTTGGTATAACTAGAGTATTTATTTTTTTATAATAATTAACTAATAACATTTTATTAGTGTATCTAAATAACTAAAAATAAAAAAATATTCAGAAAAAAATATTTTTTCTAAAATTGTATTTTTATGTACTATAGAAATTTATTTCGAAGAACTAAATATATAATGGTTAAATGATTATGAAATATACTATGGATATTAATAATTTATTTCCACCAATTGAATTACTAATTCATATGAAATTTGAATGAGAAAAATTAATATTTTAAAATTTTCTTTTCCTATGGAATAATTTTTTATTATACTTTTATGCATTATATAAGGGTTAAATTCCAATATTTTAGAAATTTACATTGACCAAATCAACATCATATTTTATTCATAATAAAAATATTATATTGGGATTAATTTATGATAGTTTTCTAAAGAGGATGAATTTTTTATTGAACAATGAAAAATTATGATATTTCAAATACTGTTACTTTTATAACATTTCGATAATATTAGATTTATTAGAAAGTTTAGTAAAAAAAATTCATATTCAGACTATACATTCATAAATTAAAATAAATTGTTTAAGCCTATACTTTTAAATTTATAAATACCATGTTTATCATTTTGGAAACCTATGTAATATTAATTTTATTTGAAAAAAAAATTCTCAGTTTATTTTAAATGATATTCCTCAAGGTGGAATTTATTTTTTATTTTTAAAGAATGAAATATCAATATTATTTTTAAGCAAAATACAATTAATTTCTTGGAAACCAACAATATTGATAATTTTATCTTAATAAAAAATATTATCATAAAAGGAACCTTTTCTAAAAATAGTGCTTACATTTTATGTGAACTAATATTAAAATTAATTTTTCACATGCACACAACTTTTTTTAATTTTTTTATAATTATAGTCATTAGCTCCAAACTATGTAATTGTTGGTTAGAGTGAATAACTTAGGAGGGGGTGAATTGAGTTCCTAATAAGAAATTTTTTTTAAACATTGGGGTAAAACACAAAATCCTTAATTAAAAAAAATGGCCAATTAATCAAAAATATGGATTGATATAAGATATTTCCTTTTAAAATATTTCTTAAAGTGTGATTGAGTTGTTGTTGAATTATTGTTTAAAAATACCTTATGTTTTAAAATCAATTTACATATACAAAAACAAATATGAGCACTAGTTAAGATTAATTATCAATGTAATAGTTTTTTTATATAGAAAAAGTAATCAAGGATATTGTAGTAAACCAAAACATAATAACACAATGAAAAATTTTAATAAACAAGACGTTGAGTCTCAAGTTGAAACTTAATCTTCTCTACTTGGCAATCACTTGCTACCAAGTAGATTATAATTATAATCTAATAAATTCACAACCTGGATCGAGTAAAAAAATCAACCACAAAAATATGTATAGTATAAAAACCCTCATCCATTGTTATTCATGGGACGTAAGAAAAGAAGAGGTCACATGGGGACCTCTTCTACAAACATAGTGGGAAAACATATGTAGAGAAAGAAGAGGAAAACAAGCATTTTCTAGGTAAATGCATGAGACAATGTGTGTTTGATAATAGAGTAACAACACACTGATCAAAATAAAAAATACATAACAATAAATAATATATAAAATCTTAGTCTGATGTGTTTTGAATATTTTTAGTCTTCAAATCTTCACTGGTGAAGATTTTATGCTTCGTTCTAGAAATTTGAAATAGAACAAGGATAATATAAAATCTATAAGAATTTTTCAGTTGATCTTTTTCAGTGTATCAATCAATATTGATGAATAATTTTGCACTGATGTGTCATTTTATCTTCATAGAACATGAATTAGTAAGTTCATGAGATTTCACAAATTCAATCATAAAAAACTTTGAGTCTAGAGAGAGAGATATTTCCTTCACGTATATATAGCAGCAGTAGATCCACAATCCTTGTATCATTCTTTTACTATGTCTTGAAGACTTAGTCATAAATAACTCCATTAAGAAATATTTGTCAATCCATTCATGAAAAAGTCCTCAAACAATAATGGTAGCAAGATAATGGTGGTGACTCAACATCTTGCGGTGAATTGATTCTCGTAGTAACAATGACTCAAGTCTGACGGTAGTTTATACTTTTTTTAATGGTGACTTAAGTATGGTGGTAGCTCATCCTGGTGGAAACAATGACTCATGTTTGTAGGTATCTCATCTAGGTAGTAACAATGACTCAGAGTCTGGCAGTAGCTCATCCTGGTGCAAACGGTGACTCAAAATCTAGCAGTAATAGTGAATTCTGAGAAACAGTGACTCACCATAAAAATATAATAATTATCATAGAAATATTATTACCAAATAAAACTATATCAAACAATATTTGAATCATTAGTACTAAAAGAATCATGGTTTGTAATCAATAAAATAATAGTTCCAAACATACTCTACAAGGAGGTGAAAACAATATCCACCTTTTTGATGATCACAAAACATGACATTTTATAAATCATGTACTAATGATTAATAATAAATAATTAGATATTTATTTGAATTTAAAAAAAAATCTCTTTATTATTTCATAATATATATAAATTATACAAAATATTTCACAAAAATATTTAGAATTCAATGTGTTTTCTCTATATAAATATAAATTCTAATTTATCTCCTCTTTTTAGAATATCAAAAAAATAAAATAATAGTATAAACAATAAAAGTAGAAGATCATAAGGAAATTACATTAAATAGATGACAAATTTTTTTTGAGTATAAATAGATAATAATGAAAAGGAAAAACATAATCCCTATCAAAAAGACTTTATCTAATCTCATTCACTAGTAAGAGGGTGGTGGATGATCAACCTTATCTTTTCCATTGTCTTTCCCATACACTATGTCTCCATCCCTATCTCTATTATGGGATGGGAAAATAGAATTATAGGTTAGGGAAATTTTCATAATGTACTGTATTGTAGTAACAGGAGGATGTGGATCGTGCATAAGATCTAGCCTGAGGTGCCTGATTGCATCAGCTAGTGACAAACTCATATGATGAAACTAAGGAGGTAGGAGACTATATGATTGTGTTATCACTATAGGTCTGTACTAAACTAGATCTATGGTTGTGGTTGAAAAAACTATAGTCACATGATTATCTTCTCTATAAATAATAGTTATATGATGGAAATAGAGGAAGGGTTTCATCAAGTTGATAAAATCTAGAATTATATTAACTTATCTTTCCATTGCATTAAATAATTCCCCTTTCTCATCCTTGAATATCTATAGATATGGTGTGACAACATTCAACTGAATCACCTGTTCTTTGAAGGCTCTTGTTATCGGTGTAAATCTCAAATTATTTTCCATAAATTTCAAATTATTAGACATAAAATTCTTTGTATATATTCTACACAGATATTAATTTATGTCTTTATTGATGATATCCTTATAAATATTGAGATCAATATCATATTATCATATCATCTTATAGATATGATCTCCATGATTATGTATATACCAAATCTAGTCCTCATGAGTTTTCAAATTACCCATAACATTTTTCATCACTTACCTAATAACTTTTTGGAGTAGATATCTATCAATTTTCACTGGAGCAGGAGGTGGTTCAGTTGATGTAGAGGAAGCATCAGTTAGTATTTCTAACTTCTAGGTCAAGGAATTCATAAATTCATAAATAGAGGATGTTAGAACCTCTTTTAAAAATTTCAAAATTTCTACCTAAGCTACCAATATCTGATTCCCTATATCCATTTCATGAATATGAAATATTAGTTTTTTTTATATATGATATAACCAACTCAACCAAATATCAACTTCTTTCTTTAATGAGATGATAAATTGGAGATTATTTAGAGTTTAAGACAATTTTTTTTATGAGACTAAATCCCATTCAAGCAGTCCAAGTTATAATTCACATTATTTTGAAAATAATAAAAATAATCCTAGGTTACTACATTCTGAGGTAGAATAGGTTGATATGGAGGATGATTTCTTTACCGATGAGGCACTTTAACCTCATCTGATCTATCTGTTTATTGGGGAGTAAAATGATGTAACTCCCTAGATTGATCTAATTGAGCCTCTAAGGATCATTCTCCTATGAAAATATTTTCATTCTCATCATCTGAATCACTATAATCCAATCCATGTCTAAGAAAACCTGAATACTTCTCCCATTCTTCAAAATAACTAATTCAAAGTCTAATACAAGGAAATATTGGAGAGTCTCTGGTTACTTGAGAGATTTTACAAGATTTAGTTAAAAAAGGGGTAGGTTGGGTCTAATTGTTATGTATAATATCTAGATATTTTACATGAATCACTTGAACTGAATGATGAATAGGATTAGTAGACATCTCCCCTCACTTATATATGTCATACCTTCTATAAGAACAATTGAGACATCAGGTATCAGAGTATATTTAGGATGATTTTAATCTCTATTGGAACTAGATACCACTAGTGAAGAATGTTGTTTTTGAACTATATCTTAATCATGATCAATAGGAATATCACTATTCTAATCACTTAAATTGTCATGATCAGTACCACCTTCTTTATTTTTATCATATCTATGATCATGTCAACCATAATTGTCTCTGTCATCAAGATCCTCATCATCATGATCCTCATCGTCTTTACTTGAGATTCTACTTTATTTATCAAGATCCATAATGTCAATATTTTATTATTTAGAATCATTATTAGTATATCCATTTCCTTTACCATTCTGATCATCTGATTTTCTATAGGAAGGTAACATAAACTAAACCTCTCTAGATACTACAGTATCTTCATAATAATTTTCATATAGAATAGATTCTTGGGTTAGGAATGAATCTTATATATTTTAAACCTTAGAAGAAGATTAAAGAATCTCCATATCACTGCCTACTTCCACTGAAAAAGCTTTTTCTTCTACTTTTTCCACTATAGGTTCAACTCTTTCAATATATGAATTAGAGTACTAAACAATCTCATCTAGCTAGAGAATAGGATCTATCATGTCTTTAGGTCTTTTTGGATGATTTATAGTATTTAATTATTCATACAATTTCTCATTGTCTCTTACCCATAATTCCTTCATGGACTTCCAACTCACTATCACCCTTTCATAAATTGTTTTTAACAAGAAAAATACAACAAATTTATCTTCATCTTCTACTCCTTCTATGATATATCCCTTTGCATCTAAGATTGCTGATATAATTTTGGGATATATGAGGGAGTTCAACCATATGCTATTATTACACATATAATACATATATTATCAAAAATCTACACATATTTATTATTTTCTTTTTTTATCATATATTGAAAATAAACATCTTGATACCGCATGGTATTGAAATATCCATTTCTTGGACATAAAACATTTTGAAAAAACTTGAATGACATATTATAGTCACCATCAAGTTATGCATCCATAGGTTTCCTTAGGGTACTATCTCCAATAAAATATAGGAAAGACTCTTCGTATTTTATTTTTTCATGGTTATCAGGTATACAACCTTGAAAATCCTCATATAATCCTTTATGAGGTACCTTTAATCTTTTTTCCCATTCCCTTGAAGAAAATTAAATATACGCTCCATCGATGGGTCTTCATATCTTATCCACTTTATTTCTGAAAATAAACCAAAATTCTGATAAAAATAGTAGACTAACCTCAGATACTAAACAAGGTGATTCGATGTGAACTAGTTCATCCATTTTTTACAATTGATAACCTTTAACATGGGTGTATTTCTAGTTTGGATCCATTGTGTATCTATTTTTTCTGAATTGAAAAATTGTTTTTCTATATGTGGGTTATGGGAAACAACATCAAAGATTCTTACAAATACCCTTTATTTCTTTAATTTCATCATCTCTAATAGACTCTATTATGCTACTCTCTCCACACAAGTCATGCCGATTAGTTGGATTTTTAAGGGAGAAAGATGATCAGTTTGAGATAAAAGAACAGGTTTGGGATATCGTGGATTTTAAGGGAAGTGAGTTAATTATTTTTATCCCAATGGTTTTATCATTTAGGGATTATAAATAAATAATAAATATAATAAAAAAATTAATCAATAAAAGAAAATTACAGCAATAATAAAACTATAGTAGTATAAAAGGAATGGTGAATTGTTCAATGGTGACTCATCAATAGTGACTTGTCAACGGTGACTTCGTCAACAATGACTTCATCAATGGTGAATTCATCAATAGTGACATCATCAATGGTGAATTAATTAATGGTGAATTATCAATGATGACTCATCAACGATGACTTCATCAATGGTGACTTCACCAAAGACAACTTATCAACCAAAATTTATCTTTCCTAATTCATGTTTGATATAGTTTAATCTTTCATAATTAAATGGTTTTGTGAAGATTTGAGCTAGCTGATGTTCAGTTCCAATAAATTATAATGATATATCCCCATTTTGATAATGATATCTCCAAAAGTGATTTCTTATATCAATGTGATTTGTTCAAGATTAAGATACTAGATTATCAAAAAAAAATTATCGAACTTATGTTATCAAAATTTATAGGTGCATGAAGAGATTGGTATGAAAAGTCTAGTAATGAATGTTTCACCAACACGATTTGTGCACAAAACTTCCTGCATCTATATATTCAGCCTTAATAGTAGATAGTGAAATAGAATTTTGTTTCTTAAAACACCCTGATGGTACAGATTTTCCTAAAAGATGACTTGTTCCTGATGTGAATTTTCTATCTAACTTACAGCCACCAAAATCAGCATCGGAATAACATACATTATCAAAAGCATATCAACTTAGATAGAAAAATCCTAAATTAGTTGTATAATTTAGGAATTTAAAATTTATTTTGATATTTAATAAATGTGACTCTTTTGGATTTTCTGGAAGGGGAGCACATATACACACACTGAACTTAATATTAGGTCGACTAGTAGTTAAGTACAAAATACTACCAATCATAACTTTGTAACTAGTTTGACCTACTGATTTCATAGCTTCATCAAGATCTAGTTTACAAGTGGTAATCATGGGAGTGTCACTACCTACGGTATATTCTAAGACAAAATGTTTTAAAATATCTTCATTATATTTAGTTTTATTTAAGATAATTCCTTATTTATTTTCAAAAATTTGAAATCTAAGAAACAATTTGAGTTCGCCCATTAAACTCATTTTAAATTAATTTTTCATTATTTTTAAAAAATTAGTACATAAGTAATATTTATTATATCAGAAAATAATATCATCTACATATATTTGTAATATTAAAATATCTTTTGAACTTAATTTTTATAAAAATAGTTGGATAAGCTATACCTTTTGAAAATAATTTTGAAATAAGAAAAGAGGTAATCCTATCATACCAAGATCTAAGAGCCTATTTTAAACCATATAATGCTTTAATTTTTTAAAAACATGATTTGAAAAATTTGGATTTTGAAATCCTGGGGGTTTTTCAAAAAAAACATCCTCAATTATAAATACATTTAAGATTGAACTTTTAACATCTATTTGATATATTTTAAATGTAAATGTGTTTCGTATGAAAGTAGTATTATAATGGATTCATGTCTTGAAATTGGTGGAAATGATTCTTTATAATCAATTAAATCTTCTTGATTATAACCTTGTGTAACTAGTATAGCTTTATTTCATACTATAGTATCATAATCATCAACATTGTTTCTAAATACCCACTTAGTACTGATAGTTAAGGTGTCCTTAAGTCTATAAATAAGTTACCAAACATTGTTTCTCTCAAATTGATCAAGTTCTTCTTGCATAGATATTACCAAAAATTCATCATTGAAGGCATCATTAATTTTCTTAGGTTTAAGCTGTGATAGGAAGGCTTCAGGATCAATTTGATTCCTAAGGGATGGTCTGGTCTATGTACCTTTATCTATGACTCCTATTACAACATCTAATTGGTGGTTTCTATGAGTCATAATGGGCCTTTGATAAGAGGGTCTGGTAGACTTAAGATCTTCTTCTAGTTCAGGTTCCGTAAGGGTACTATTTAAACTATATTTTTATTTTATAGAAATTTCAGAAGGATTAGAATTGATTTTTAGAGGTGAAATATCATCCCCAGTATTTTCTAAGATATTCTTAGTTTTAATTTGATTCATTTCATAAAATTTAATGTGAATAGATTCTTTCAATGTTTTGAATATCTTATTGAACACTATATAGGCTTTACTAGATGCTGAATACAAAAGAAAAAATCTTTCATCAATCTTGGAAGAAAATTTGTCAAAATTATCCTTGGTATTTAGAATAAAAACTTTGAAACCAAAAACACTAATATAATTAACCTTTGGTTTTATATTATTCCATATCACATAAGGCTTTCTTTTTAAGAGAGATATATTTAACACTGTGTTTATAGTATAACAGACTGTATTAACAGCTTTATATCGAATGTATAGAGGTAGTTCATACTCATTTAGTATAGTCTAGGCTATCTCTTTAAGATTCATAATTCTTCTTTCTACCACACCATTTTTATGTGGAGTCCTCTGTGCAAAAAATTATGATTAAAACCATTTTTTAAACAAAATGATTCAAAGTCTTGATTTTTAAATTCCTTACCATGATCACTTCTTAAGGTATTAATTCTAAGTTCAATAAGGTTTTCTACAAATTTGGAATAATTAATAATGTATGTAAAAGCTTCACTTTTGTGATCTAGAAAAAATACTGAGGTGTATCTAGAAAATTCATCTAAAATGACATAGAAAAAACGTTTTACATTTATATTAGAGACTATATAAGGTCCAAAGTGGTCCATATAAATTAAATATAGAGGTTGAGAGGTTGAAACTTATTATATTTAAAATAAATCTTATGAAGTTTTACTTTTTTGTAGGGAGAAAAAACACTATCATTTGAGAATTCAAGATTTGGTAGGTCTCTAATTAACCCTTTCTTAGTTAGATTTCTAACTAAATGATTTTTGAAATGGAATAGTCTACTATTCTAAAGCCATGATTCTTTGTGAAAGGAACTTAAGAAAGAATTTTTTTTGATGTTAAATAATTTAAATCAATAGAATAAATATTATCATTTCACAAAGAAGTAAAAAATAAAACATTTTTAACATTAAAAACAGGACATGAACTATTTCAAATTTTACATAAAATCTATAATCACATAATTGTGAAATTATAAGAAGATTATATTTTAAACCCTCTACATATAAGAATTTATAAATTAATACAAAATTAGAATTTCTAATTTTCCCAAGGATGATGATTTCCCTTTAGCATTGTCACCAAGAGTGACATGACCACCATAAACATTGATCAAATTATTGACATTTGAATACTCATCAGACATATGTCTGGAAAATCCACTATCCAGATACCATAGATTTTTATGGTGTTTTTCAAAGAGGTTTCCAATAATAAAAAGTTTATGCCAAATATTATTTTGGGACCCAAATCCTCTTGGGTCTAGATATGTTAGTAATAAGTGATTTTGGAATCCATATTTTATGAATTGGTTTATTCTAAATATATTTTATTTTTATATAAATAAATACTTTATTAGGTCTAGTTGAGTAGGTATTGGAAGAATATGAATATTAATGATTTAAACTTGTTGTAAATATGGTTTTTCTAATTTTATCTATCCTTGTTGGTAACCTATTCCAGTTACATACTTGGAAAAATTTTATTTTCTAGTATTTTAGTAAACGTTTTCTTACCATTGGTAAATATTTCAATGTATTTCTTCAATTTTTCATTTGAAAGTTTTAACTCCTTGTTTCCTTTCAAAAGATGATCTTTTTTCTCTTTTTCAATTGTAATGTTGGTTTTAATATTTATCGTTAGATAATTATATTTCTTAAGTGACTCATATTTATCTTTTAACTAATGAAAAGTGTCTTCCAACATGTTATAGTAATCATATAGTTCTTTAATGGTCATGTTTTCTTCATTACCATCAATTTATTCTTTTTTAGAATTGTTTGAATTATTAGTAAGAGAAATAAGAAGAATATTTTTCACCTTAGATGTGCTTGTTGTAAAGAACATATTTTCCCTATTAGACTTATCTTCTTTTTTAGTGTGTGAATCACTCTAGATATCTTCAGAGGCACTCCATGTTGCTTTTAGGTATATATTTTATCTTCTACCGTTATACTAATAATTCATTTTATATTTCAATTTTAGAGATTTATCTTTAATGTGTACTTTCCTATTATATTCATAGCAGGTGATTTTATTTTGAGTGTCATCCTTTTTCCAATCCTTTTTCCACTTTCATTTTTTGTCATAATTTCCTCTGAAATTTGATTTTTTTGATAAAAAAATTGATATAAAGTTATTGAATATTTTGACCATATGTGCCATTTCTTTATCACTATTATCAGAAGATTATTTTTCATTGTTATCTTCATCTTGTACCTCTTCTATTTATCTAGAGATAATAGATTTGAAGGATAATAATTCTATTTTTGGTTCATCTTCATCATTCCCTTTGTTGATATTTAGATCTTATTTATACATCATCAAATTTCCTATCAATTCATTGATAGGTATTTTACTCACATTTTAAGATTCTCTAATTGAAAAAAATGTTCCTCTCTATCTCTCTAGTAATCATCTGAGCAATACTGTTACTTTATCTTTTTCTGTCACTTTCATTCCATGTGAGTGAATGGTATTTACTATTTCATTGAACCTAATATCCATATTAGAAATAATTTCATTAGATTTAATTTTAAAAGTATCATACTTGATTGTGTATGTATTAAATCTCATTTATTTCACATTTTATGTTCCTTCATGGGAAATAGATAAGGTATCCCATATTTAAAAAAAAATATTTTTAAGTAGATATTCTATTAAATTCATCATCACCCAAGGAACAAAAAAAATCATTCATATATTTACAATTATTATTGTATGTATAATTTATAGCATCACTCCATGTATCTATAATAGTTTTTGGTATTTCACATTGATCTTCTATTATAGTCCAAATTTCAAAACCCATACTATCTAAATTAATTTTCATTTCAATTTTCCATTGAGTGTTATTTGTACCATTAAAATAAGGAGGTATGTTTGTAGTATATCATTCTTTTTTATTATCTATAAATAACTAAAATTTAAAATTTGAATGAAATTTGATATTTTTAGAATAAAACTAAAATAAAAAATTGAAATTTTTAATTTTTAAAAGCCTTTGATACCAAGTTTTGGTTGGAGTGAGTAACTAAAGAGGGGGATAATTGAGTTCCCAATAAAAATTTCTATTAAAGATTAGGCTATAATAAAAACCCCTTCATAAACATAAACTATCCAACTAATAAAAACAAAAAAAATGATATGGGATCAGTCCTTTTAAAAATAATTTTTAAAGAGTGATTAAGTCTCAGTTAAAATATAGTTTAGAAATACCTTAACTTTTGAAATCAATTTACATAGACAAAAACAAATATAAACACTAGTTAAGATTAATTATCAAAGTAATAATTTTTTATAGGTAAAATGTAATCTAGGATATAGTATTAAAACAAAATATAATGACATGATGATACAATGGAATAAATAATAGGTTCAGTCTCATATTGTGACTTAATCCCCTCTACTTGGTAATCACATTCTACCAAGAATATTGTTATTATAATCAAATAAATACACAACTCGGATCAGGTAAAAAATCGATAGCTATAATATGTGAAAGTTAAAAAGCCTAATCCATATTTATTTATAGGAATTAAGAAAAAAATAGCTCACATAGGGTCCTCTTCAACAAAAAAATGTGGGAAAACATATGTAGATAAAGAAGAGAATAAAAAATATACTCTAGGTAAATGAAAAATATAGTGTGTGTTTAATAATAGAGTAAAAACACATTGCTCGAAATAAATTAGACAGAATGATAAATAATATAGAAAATAGAGGTTTTATATGTTCTAAATATTAACAGTCCTTATATCATCACTGGTGAAAAATTTATGCTTCGTTCTTGAAATTTGGTGTAAATAGAGAATTGAAGAAATTCTGCAAGAATGATTAATTGATCTCTGTCAGGGTCTCAATCAATCTCAATGAAGATTTATGTTTTGTTTTGTCATTTGATCTTCATAGAACATGAATCAGTAATCTCATGAGAATTTACAGATTGGGTCACACAAAAGTATCGAGTCCAAAGAGAGAGAGATATCCTTCTTATATATATAATAGCAGTAGATCCAAAATCCTAGGATCAATGTTTGACTATGTTATGAATACTTGATAAAAATAACCCTATAAAGAAATATACATTGATCCATTCATGAAAAAGTCCTTAGAAAACAATGGCAGTAAGAAGATGGTGATGACTCAACATCTAGAAATGACTCACCTCTGGCGGTAACGTTGACCTAAGTCTAGTTGTAGATCATCCTGGTGATATAGGTGACTCAATTTTGGAGGTAGCTCTCCTTGGTGGTAATGGTGACTCAAGTATTCCAGTTGCTCTTCCTAGTAGTAATTTTGACTCAGAGTCTAGAGGTAGCTCATCCTGGTGGTAACATTGACTTATAATCTGGAGGTAATGGTGACTCTGGGGTAATGATGAATTTCCATAAAACATTGTAGACTTATCATAGAAAGACTTACTGTATAAAATTCTATAAAAAAATTTGAACCATTAGTACTAAATGATTCATTTTTTTCAATCATTAATAGAAGATAGTTTCAACCATACTCTAAAAAGATGTGCCAATGGTAACAAACCCCATTTAATTAATAGGCACAAAAATAAATTACTTAGTTGAACATATTATTACCATTGGAAAAACCAATACGGTAAATTTAGAAAATATTATAGTATAATACATAATTTTTTTAAAACATGTGATGTAATTATTTTTAATGGATTCTAGACCATACTCATTCCCCACTCCATTATTTTCTATTATTGGATTATTTTGACCCTTGAATATTGACTTTTACTCTATATTATTATAAATATTAAACTCTCCTCACCTATAAAAATAAATTTAATGAAAATATAGGATATTTTTTATGTTCTTACAATTCTAAAAACATACACAATTTTTCCTTCTTCTAAAAAATGTGGATAATAAAAATGATGATTGTGTTTGGTGCAGAATGCCACCAACACAAAAACATTTCCTTCATTTTTAATAGCCACCATACATAGATGGTTAAAACGGTGTAATTAGTGAACTAATATTTCATTTGTATCTTTATTTATAGTCAATTGATGTAAAAAAATTCATATGTTTCTTTCAATCAATGAAAAGCTAAAAATTTCATCTATGTGTATGTGCAGACTACCACCTAAATTGAACGACATAGTCAATTTTTCATTACCACCCTACATGGATGGTTCTAATAATATAATTAATGAATATATATGTCACTATTCTATAAAAATTCATTTTCCATGTTTCTGGTAATAAAATTTAAATTTTAACACTATAATTATGCCACCACTTTTTTCATTAAAAATTACTAAAATAAACTTTGAACCGATTTCATCAAAACACGATGTAACAAAAACTATCATTTAAGGAACATAGGAAATTAAATATATTTTTTGAAATAAATTATAGTACCTTGAATAATATAAGGATGATGAACTTGGTTTCAAATAATAAGGATCTGTGTTGAATCTATAAATCACGCTTGTATCATTTATAAACACTAATATCTAATGATGAAAATAAACTTTAACTAACTGCTAAATATATAATAAATGATTATAAATTAACTATTATAGAGATAAATATACATAAATAATGTTATGAAATAATATATGTTTATTTTTATGTTTACTATATAATAGATTAATGATCTTCCGTGGAGGTCAAAAGAAAAAGGTAAGGGTTCTTCATTTAAATTTCATTTCATTGAGACGTGTTTTGTTTTATTGACCTAATTTCAATTTTATGTTGTGTATGATAAATATTGAATATATAATTTTATGAATAATATTTTATTTATTTAATTTGAATTTAAAATTAAAGATATCTCTTTCAAGGGGTTTTTATAAAAATATTTTCTAAATTGTAAGGGGGTTTTTAAACCAACTTGTTTTTATTTAGCCATAATTTTTCAACTTTGAACATAAATTTATTATATATTTTTCTTTTATTCTTTGAGAAATTATAATTATTACTCTATCATTGGTATTTGATATTTTTAATTAAAATATTTTATCTTGATGAATTTATTTCTCAAAATTATATATTTGATACAAATAATTTTCATCCTCTTTAATGGTGGTTTATCTTCCATTTCTATTTTTTTTTATTTTCCAAGATATATTCCATTTATGTTTAAAAACCTAATTTTATATTATCTCATATGACCATTATATATAATTTTGAATCTGTTAAAAATTATCTTCTATAATCCCTTTTTACGATTTGAGATATGAACAGTTGTATTTTAAAATATTAAAAAGGGTTTACCTTTCAACTTCATATTTTTATTTTCACCTCCACATTTCAAATGGAAAATCTTTAATTTTTTACAAGGATAAATTATTGAATATTTTATTTAAAATAAAAAATTTCGAAAAATTTTATATAGCTTATTTGAAAACTAATTTTAAATATAATTCGTAAGTAAATTTTTTAAGTCTAAGGTAAAATATTTTTCTAAAAATAATTTCATTATTTCGTTCACTATTATAATACTTATTCTTTAAAAATCACCCTTTACTTTTTTTGATTTTTTTCCAAAATTTTCCAATTATAACGTGTTTTTAAATGATATGAAAATATTGATATATATTTTTCTTTAGTAAATATGTCATCTTGGAAACAAATTATTTATTTTAGAATTGATTTTAGTGGATTGTGTTTTTAAAGATGTCTTCAGTTTTTTAGGTATTCTCAAATAATGGTTTTAAAAAAATAAATATTTAAAAGAATTTATTTTATTAAAAAATTTATTTTTTTTTTGAATTTTTACCTTTTAAATTTGTTTATAAAACACAAGGAATTTAAATTTTAATGAAATCATATTTTTAGGTGTTTAAATAAATTTTTAAATGGGACTTTTTTTAATTTTTTTGAAAGTGATTTATCCAATAATTTGAAAAGGATATTTCATATATAAACTAAAAAATGTCTATTTAAAATAGAGTTATTTTTTTAAATCAGAATATAAATTAATATTTGAAATACTATATTTGTGTGACTCAATTTTAATTATCAGTCGACCAACTTTTGAAGTCACAATGTAGAATACTATTTGGAAATGATACGAAACCAATTTTATTTTGTTGGATTTTCATGATATGATGAATGATTGATATATTATGGAACACATATTTTTGGATGATGGTGGATGATGTCCTATGTCACCCTCTAATTTTTAGTGATGATTTTATATCTAATGATAAACATATATTGTGTGTGGATATGATCACATTTTGATTTTTTACAAGGTTTTTAATGGGAATTATATGATTAAGATTTATTCAGAATGTTGTGTGTGGAAATGATCATGTCATACATTTTTTACAATTTTTTTTATGGAGATGATCATATTTTCTTTTTTTACATGATGATGAAAAAAAATTATCGCATATGGGTTTGTTCACATGTGGATGCATCAACAAAATGACATATAATTTTTTTGACATGATTGGGCATGGACATGATGAGATATATCCTTTTTCTCATGATCATGGATTGATATGATCATGTTTTTCATTTTTCACAAAATTGTGCATAGACAAGATTTATCTTGACTATGTTCACAATATTATGATTTTCTATGCATATGGTTACACCTTATATTTTATGTCATTTTCTTATGATTAAGATCAATGGATCATGTTTGTTATCTCACACTATTATTCCATGGTACATGTTTGATAAATTTTAATACATTTCCTACTACTATGTCTTATGAAAAAATATTATTGTTATATTTTCTTTTTAATGAGAAATTTCTATCATGCTCATGTTTTCCCATATTCTTATGATCTAACTCTTGAAGACATGATTATAGTTTTTCCACTACCGGGCATTTTATCTGACCTATTCCTTATATTTATATTCCCCAAGATATGATTATGATTATAAACTATAAGGTGTCTAGAATGGGGTCTAGGTTGGTTTTATTATTTATTAATGATCAGAAGTATATTAAAATTAGTTTTTTACATCACTAATCCTCAAAGATACTAAACCATATTTTTTTTGATTGTGTTATTATATGTGACTTGAAAAGTATAGATTATTTAAAATATGTAAAATATATATATTTATAACTTTGGTCAACACAATTTATCATAATAATATGTGTAATGTATACTTTTTTATCATTAGACCGAGGATAATAGTTCTGGGGAATCTCATAATGTTCGTAACTCTATCAAACATGTGAAGGACCTATGCCTAGTTAAGACTAAGGGTGTACTGAAACCATATACGAAATAGAGAACCAACAACCCACATATGTAGTGGATATCAAACTATATAAGATATAGTTAAATGCAATCTCTATCATCAATATATTTCTATGAGAGTTCATATATCCATGAATTCTTTGATCATCCCTCATGATCCCAGTCATCATCCCTAAATAGATTATGAAAATAAACTACTCAAATGACCTCATAGATCACCATCGATGATAACTAGGGATATATAATCACATTTTATGTGTGAAACTACTCAGTATGGACAACGGACATGCCCGAAATTGAGTCATGGGAATGATGATAAAATTATCTTCAATGATGGAAAAGTATAAGACATTATCTTTTCTATTATATAGTGTGTGTGCCATTGACCAAATTCCATTCATTAAAATTTAGAAACATTGTTTCTAAGTGTTAACCTACAAAAAGTGTATTATAGTCCACATTGTGTGCCACAATTGTGATGGTACTCAACATGTACCATCACAATCCATGTCATGATTTCTTAATGTACATGTCCTACATGATGACACACATGATATGTGATGGAAAACAACTAGGAAGTAGTATAACCCCAAAACCAATGTATTCCTTAAAAGATGTTGATATTATCCCTACCATTTTAAAATCCATTTTTATTTCCTGGGGATATTTTTGTATTGAGTAATTTTCAATTTATGTCTCCTAATTAGGCATCCCTCACGCATTAAATAAATAGAGGTACCACCACCATCGATCAAAGATAAGAGAAAACTCCATCATCAATGAAAAAAATTGATCACAGTTTCTTGAATAGACACCCATTAATTGAAAATGGGATTTCCTACTAAAGGAAGTCATACACCATGTTTCACTTTACTAGAATAAAAAATTTAGAATTCACAATTATACAAGAACATTAACCAATTCCACTACCTCATGTTAAGATATCCCATGGTAAATATTTACCTGGGAATCTTGTGGGCTATGTAGACTATGAAATTCTTTCCAAGAATATATTTTATAAAATTACGTAAGAATAAAAATATTTCGGTGTGATCTAAAATATTGGTATTTTATTTTTTTATCATGGGGCCCCAACAATCTTTTCCCATAAATAGTCATTACATTATTCAACATTAGGAAACAACCATGTATATCTCTAAAGTCATCACAAAAAAACATGTAATTGAATCCCTCCTATAGAAATCATAAAATATAATAATTCATCATCATTTTCATTATATTATCAAAATCTCCATTGCATTTCATAGAATAAATGAATGGATACCTGTTTCGGGTAAAATATTTCAAGGGAGATTTAATATTTTAGAAGTATTCCATGATTACTAAGTAGTCTTCCACAAACCCATGGAAGATCTAAACCATAAAAAAAATACTTTTGTGGCTCCCAATAATATATGTTAATGATCTCAGTTGGATCCATATCTAATCCACCCTCTAATATGAAATGTACAATGAAGTGGAACTACATAATATTGAGTAGAATTAGTGAGGTATTACTATATAATTAATATTACTAAAGAAACTCTAGAATATTTATAACATAAATAAAATTATCCCCCCCCTTTAAAAATAATAGGATATCATCATTAGAGACAAAGATAAACTGGGCCAAAAAATAGTATCAAAACAGGGTTATTAAGGCCCATGAACATAGTTGTAGTGTTCTTGATGGAAAAGGGAATCAGAAAAATCTTATAATTCCCATTGAGACATAAAAAGTACATCTTTAGTATATAACCCTTGTGATTCTAAAGATTATAAAAAAAAATACATAATATTGATATTTGAGAAAAAAGTCATCCCCTTTTAATTATCCTAAGAGTTCATATATTCAGGATCAATAATATTTTATCTTTACTACCCCAATTTTACATATTGATATTAAATAAATACACATAACCTACCATATTCATAATTGGGTAACATTATCATAGATTTATATTGTCACAATATCTTTATGAATAATACTTCTCTATGATCTCTTCAAGCAACACCTTCATCTCCCTAATATCATCCAAGGTGACTAGATAAGATATTAAAGATAATAGATTTTTCATGGGGTATAGGTCATGGTAAATGTTAATATCATGATGCGGGGTAAATATAGTAATATAATTATGAAAAAATACCACATACTACATGACTATATAAATATAGTTGTCTGAAGCATCTGTAGTGAAAAAATACATGATCACCAAATGATTTGTGATCAATTTCTTTTCTTATGAGTGGGTATCACTTGCCTCATCTGAAAGTCATATCATGTTCAAAATAATACATAAACCCATTTTCATGATAACACAAAACTCTTTAATGGTAGAATATATTTTGGGAATAACAAGTGGATATATAATCCATGCCAAAGTTGATGTCTTATTGATTAATACCACCCGTTATGAGTTAAAAAACATCTCTACTTAGTTATTAGGATTGCAACATAGTAAGATGTGGGTCAAGATATGATCACTACTAATACAAGTCTCTAGTCACAAAGGTTGGGGTCTAGGGTCCATTAGGATTTCTAGATCCCAGACTAGGGATACAGTAACAAAGGAATAGAATGTTGCAGTATTTATGCATATGAATTCAAGTGTAGAGAAGACAAAAATAATTATTTTTATCATATTGGGTTATAACTAGTCATATATCTCTATTGAATACATCATACTTAGGTCCGGGTCACCAACATCATGATTCTTGAGTGGATCACCTACTGTGAGTGATAATAGATGTGAATTATTATGACATCCATGACTTCCACATCATTCTGGTGAACCCCATGCTCCTTCACTATAACATCCTATTTTAGGACCATCATGTATACCTCCAGCATATCCTTGATCACATAACTACATAAAATCCATATATTTATTTACCATGCCACCAAGACCTATTTTATTTTTATGCCATGTCGATTATTTTAGATCCATATAAAATCATCCACTAATATCATAGAAAATTATATCTCCGAGATAGATAGTTCAACCATGTATCTTTTTCTAGTTCATTTACCTCAATTTTGGTTTCATCATGAAGCAACATTCCAAAGGGGTTATTCATTCAGATGATATAATGATGATTCTAATTGCACATCAAAAATGGTAGGATGAATTGTTGACTGATCCCATGAATGGTCTTGTGGTATATTCTACGACACTTTTAAATATTTATAAATAATTCAAGATATTTTTTATAATTACAATACCAGTTGACTATTTTATGAAAGTGATCGATTATCTCTATTAACTTATGTGACTATATTTATGTATCATAGGATTTACATAAATCTATATGGAAGGTTATCCATAACCTTATCAATAGTTAGTTATTCATTAGTTTTAATCTATCGAGATAAATAGTATATAATTTATCACATTCTATGGAGGTTGATAACTATTTAGTAGTTGAGGTTAATCATGTAATAAAGGATACATATGTATCATAGTGAATGGAATCAAAATCCATCATATTTTACTCTATTTAACAAAAAAAGAAATACATTTTAAGACAATATAAAAGGGACATTCTATTTTATTTTATGGTTGATGAATCCTTGTAAAAAAATTGACTTTTAGTGTCATAAAACTAGGACTAAATATATTCCTTTTAAAGTTATGAATAATTTCACAATGAATCTCCTATTGTTATTAAAAATATTAGAAAAATAATTTTTTTAATTTCATGTGTTTAGGTGCTAATCAAATTTTTTCATATTAAAAACCCGGTTTAAGGGTGTCTGGTTCCCAACATACAAAGCCGATGCAAAAAAAACAGAAAAGAACACCAAAAACAGAGAGTTATATATCATAATAACCGTAGTCATCACCGCAACCCAAACTGGATTTCTCTTCCCCTGTGGTTGATTCCCACTTTAGGCTCCTCCAAAAACTCACACTTTGAACATGATTTCTAAGTTGTTCCAGGGGAGCCATGTCTGGTGGAGACTTCTTGGTCCCGCTGCCCTTCTTAACTGCAAGAACCACCTGGTTATTCTTTTTTGAGGTAGACCTGGTCTACATTGGTCACGGGAGATAGGAATAATCCTTCCTTGATCTCCTTGTTGAAGTTGCAGCCAATCTCCCCTCACCTGCATTTTCTTTCTGAATATCATTTTGAACAATATCACTGAAAGAGTGGCCAACTGGGGCACTCAAGATCTCCTTGCCCTTCCTAGAGTTTTCCTTCCCCACCCCATACTGTTCAACACTGCTCCCCCCCTTTGGCCTGGCATTATATTCTCTCTCAAAGGAGGACGTTCCTCCTCCATAGGAAAATTCTCCACCACCGTGAGATGTGCCTCCATCCCTGAACCTCCAACCCAGGGAATTCCAGACCTCTGGTCTGCACCTTCCACCAGATAACCACTCCTGTCCAAGCTGGCATTGTTCCCCATGCTTAGGACAACATGGTTCTTCCCCAGATCATCCACTGGTTGAATCTCCACAAGCTCCCTACCCTTCCTAGCTTGTTCATCTCTCAAGGATTCCACCCGCTGCTTCTCCAAGACCACCATTTCATCCCCCTTCCCTGCATTATCTTACACCTACATTTCTTCATCCAAAAAATCCTCAGACAATCCATTGAACCTGTTGCTCAAGGATATAAAAAGAGTATCCATAGGGTCCAAACTTGTAGAAATCCTATCACCTGTCATGACAACCACCTCTTCTGTATTTGATACCCTTTCAACCCCAGCCTGCTCTAAACTCAAATCTACCATTAAACTAGAAGAAGCACCAACATTTTGTAAAGCACCTATATTGGTCCATGTTGTTTTACTCTCCACAACCGCACCAAGCACACAGGAGGCCTCCCTTATTTCACTAGGACATTCCAGGGTCGAGCCCCTATCCATATCCATAGCATCCCCCACATCATTGCTTCTAACATCGACATCTAAGCTCACAGGAGAACCTTTCCTACAGTGCTCCTCCCTAAACTGTGCTGAAAAACCACTACGGCAAACCTCAACTGAGTGTCTCAGCCTCTTGCAAGAGCTACAGAAATTGGTCTAGTTCTCATATATAACCTTCTTCTTGCAACGGTATTCATTCCAATACTATATAAAAGAAAAAAAATATTCGTAAATGGAGAAACATTATAGAAAATTGAAATAATGAACCTTTAGAGGAATTGAGTTGAATAATGAATGAAGGAATGTTGAGGTATTAATAGGAGGTAATTTGAATATTGGACATAGTTACCTAACTATTGGGAATAGTAACCTGGTCATTTGAAATAGAAACATGACCATTGGAAAAAGAAACCTGGCTAGTGGAATAGTAGTTTTAACTCAAAATAATAAATGTGAAATAATTAATATTTATCATTATTAACATTTATAAATATAAATTTTATATTTCCAAAAAATATATTTCATGATTAAAAAACTCAAAAAAATAGAAGAACATTTTTAATAAACTATACTTTAAATTATTTTGAATAAATCATTATTTTAAAATTTAAAAGTAAAATAACATATTGTAAAAATTTAATTTGGTAAAATGAATATCATTATTGAAATATAAACGTCAAAACTTTTTGAAGGTGATTTTTTTTAAATTTAATAAATTCATAAATTTTCTAGTGAATAGTAAAAAGAATATTTTCATTTTATCCGTTTATCTAAAATTACAAGATTCATGATGTATTAATGACCCAAACCTTTCTAGAACTTGAGGTTTTTCCGTGTTATTTCTTTCAATAGATGGATAATTAAAATATGATAAATATAATTTCTTAACCTAAAGGGATATATTTAACATTGAAAGTAATTTATTTGAATAATGAATGATAGAATGTAGAGGTATTTATAACAGGTTATGCCTCCATTGGAATAGTAACCTAACTGTTGGGAATAGTATCTTGGCCATTAGGAATAGTAACATGACCATTGGATTAGTAATTTCACCTAAAAATAATAAATTATAATAAAAATAATATTTATCATGATTAATTTAATTTTTATAATTTTAATAATTCCAAAAAAAAAATATGATTAATAAACTGAAAGAAAATATAAGCACATTTTTAATAAACATTAATTTAAATTATATTTTATAAATGTTTATTTTATAATAAAAATAAATATTAAATATTATGGAAAGTTATTTAGATAAAATAAATATATTTTTTAGATTATAATGTTGAAATTTTCCCAAGGTTATTATTATTTTTGTAATTTTCTTAAATAAAACAATTTTTGAATGAATAACTAAAATACAATTTTTCACATACTAGTGTATCCTAAATAACATCATTCCTGACGTAATAATTACATAAGCCTTTTTGTAACATTAGGTTCTTCCATGGTATATTTAATTTTGTTAATGGTTAATTAAAATAAAACAAACTCAATTTATAAACATAAATAGAACATTCTAAAACCAAAAGTCAAAAGTGATTCCTTAAGATATCATATTTTATTTTTATCCACTTTTTTTAATAAATAAATGAATTAGAATAAAAAATGGGTTTTTAAGACTTAAAAAATTATTTTATATTAAAATATAATTTATAAGGTCAAAAATTATTTATTACATGTTTTACATTTTATATTTTTTTATTCAATATTTTATTCTAAAAATTCCCCTATCCTCAAGTATAAATAACTCGTATCTCTTCCCTTAGAAAAAACTCCTCCACCCTTTCCAAAGCCAATGATCAATCAAATCCTTCCCTCATAAGCCTATTATATTCCATAGGGTCACTCTGGGTAAATACAACTCCAATCACTAAGGATTTATAGTGTTATACAATAGCAGCTACACCGAGGATTAAGTATGTTCTGATCAACTTCTCTCCATTTCTTATTATTCTTCCTCATCTATTTATTTTTCCAGCAACTATTTAATAAAAAAACTATAATGGAATTAATTAGGTAGTATATTAACATTATAATAATGATGTTAACCTCCTTTAAGTATCATACTACTATATATATATTTAAATATATTGTTGCTCCCCCCATAATGTCCCATCAAAGGATGGTTAACCACCTAAAACTTCATTTCATTTTCAAGACATATAACTATTATTATGGAATAATATTATAAACTATATTTAATATATGAAAATTTTATTATATTAATTATACGATTCTTTATTTAATTAAACTAATGTATAAATTAAAATTAAGTAAATAGAGAAATCTAAGATAAATGAAATAATTATAAGAAAAAAGATATAAAAATTCTTTAATTTCATCATTGAAAATTTGGATATATAATTTAATGATTATAATTGATTGATAGTTTTATAAAAGAATATAATAAACTAAAGGATCAATGTTTTAATAAATATAATTTTATTACTAAGGAGGCACAAAAGCTACAAAATAAAGTTTGAATTGTGGTATGGGGAATCTCAAACCCAATTTCATTCTTTTGGTTACTATGACTTCAAGGTATGAATGTTCATAAAATGTTCTTAAATTTTAAATTCCCTTTTAGTTCAATTATATACATGTTCTTACCATGTCAAAGAGTTTTCTATGAAAAACCTCATATTTTTTAAGTGAATTTGATTTATAAAACATCATATTTTACTCATCTTGAAAAACATATTTTCAATATAAGAATAATGGTGTATTATATTCGAGTATGATTTACCTTATTCATTTGGGAACCAAAATATTTAGGCATGAATTTATGATTTATTAAATCCTTATAAAACCCATTCCCTTCTCTAGGATTTCTTCATTAATTTGCTTGATATACATTCTATGTGGCATGCCTGATTAAATCGATTTTATGATGTAACGAGTGGGCACAGAATTATATAGCCCTCTAATGCATTGAGAAATGTGATCTATCCCATGAAATAATGTGCAATATCCATGGAAATAATGTTATTGTTTTTAAAAATTAGGATGTTATGATTATTTAGATATGTTATGTGTGACAATGATTCTATATTTTTTGAAAACTATTTTTGGTATTTGGCCACTAATACATGATATTTCATTTTTATCCATAGCTACATTCCCTACTGTTAAGACATGTTTCCCTCATGATGATGATGATGATCCTATGATTATGATTTGATGATTATTATTATTATTCTCACCCATGTTTTATTGATTCATATACCTTATTCATCCCATTTATGTGAATTTAACTCAACAATTTAATTTATGTATGTCTTCAAATTATTACTTTTACTAAGGATAATGGAAGGACCACATAGAAGCTAGAGATGTAAAAATTAAATAATGTTATTTTTTATGTAAAAGATATGTACAAGGTTAATTTTCCAAATACATTAAACCATTGGATCATGGATTTGTAATTCTATTATATTTATTATCTTTAAAATAATATTATAGTCATGTAAGAAAAAGTGGGGTCTCTATATACCTATGTATGTGCCCAAGTTCCTCTTCCCACGCCCATGTACACCAGATTGTGCTCCTATACACCTAGCTATTCTAGTGTACCATTTTCCATGCCAATGAACCTAGTCTTGTCAGAGTACTGGTTCATGCCCATGTACTCTAAAAATTCACATGATACTAGCCGTATCCATTCCCATGTGACCATGTAGTAGACATTGAGACACCAGCAATGGGTCACACAAAGTATGATATAGTTCAAAAAACATGTGAAATTTAACATTCTATAGAAAACCTAGTAATACAGATAGGGTAACATGGTGTTACTTTCTGGAGTACACACAATTTATTATGTAATTTTCTAGTTTTCTTGGATCATTCATATATCTTTATACACACATTTGGTCTTATATCCGACCATGATACTCTACATTGAGTGTGGATCTGTGCTAACTGACCCTCATCATCATTTCTTACCAAAATACAACTATCGATCCACTCAAATTGCATCTACCATCAAACCTCAATGCTGATTTGACCATCCATTGGATTAAAAATACATATAAAAACTCCATCCAACTTAATAGATTGATGTTATACTATTTATTTCCATCCCAAACCCATATCAATGATCCATTCCACTAAATATCACTTTCAAAATGATTATACACTAGGTACCTATCTAACTATAAGATAAATGAAATCCCAATGTTAATAATTTTTTGAAATAAGAGACAGATCCATAAACCATTGAATGAGGAAATAACCTCATTTGTGTTCAGTATAGCCTTAATTTTTTTCTTTTTTAATGAGTAATGAGTTAGCCAATAATTATCATATAAATAAAAAATAAATCAACACTCGATGCCTGAATCAATTATTGTCAGTGGAATTGAATCTCGATTGACATGAGATAAAAAATAGTAGAAATAAATATAATTAAATGTCTTATCATAATATTGATCAATAACTGATAAATAATGGTTGTACATCAACTTCGAGGGTGAGATCTACAACCTATGCTATCAAAATGATCCATGATCATGATCTCGATCCATTTTCCATTTCCAAGTCAACTTCCAATGTTCCTTATCACAATATAAGAGTTATGTGGAAAACCCTAATTTTTTTTATAACCACATATATTTATAGAGGTTTTCTAAGTCATTACATCAACACATAGAAATATAATTAATTAATCAATTAATTTATTACATTCACCCACAATGACATTTTTAGAAACACTCGATCAAGAAAACTATTATGTCACATCTAGGATAAATACCATGATCTAAAATAAATGGTTATATCAAATATATGGTATTTGACTTAGTTTGGAAGTTATTAAAATAATTCACAAAAAAATTTCATGAAATATTTTAATATATTTAATATTTTTATAATATCTATACCTGGATAATAGAGCCTTTGAATCTCTTGGAATCTTTGTTTCTGGCTTAAATTATTTTACGATTTATATTTAAAATATATTCATGGAAGAAATGAAGTAAAAATATTAGTCAATTTCTAAATTACATGATCAATCTATATTTCCACTTATGTTTTTGGGAGAGAAAGTCATTTAGACCAAGAAATTTTAAATTTTGGAAAAATTATTGAACCTCCTAGGATATCTCATTCTACCTCATAGGATATTTTTAAAACTTATATAATATTTAACATTGTGAAATTATGATCCTTCGTGATATTTTAAGTTATATATGATATTTTTTCATCTAAAACAACAATCCCTTTTGACGAAAATAATTCCCTATAAGATAATTTCACTACCTGTATGACATTCATAGTACGTATAAAAGTGTTTGGTATGTTTTTTTTTGAATTTTGAACCCCTTTGTGATAAATTAATCCCCCATATTATTTTTCCCCGCTCTCTTAAGAAATGTTTCATCCATGTATAAAAATTTTCCCCAACTAATATATTTGTAATCATCTAGGATATTTTTCCCCTTTTGATACATTTTTGAGAACTTATATGATACTTATCATTTCGTATGATATTTTCTAGATACTTTAGACATTGGAACCCCTATAAATTTCTTAACATTCTTCCATTAGATGATATTTTACTTTTTAAAATTTTAGGAGATCATAGGCAAAAAGGATTCATACACTATAATATTATGGTTAACATCTTTTATCATAATGAGAGGAATAGTTGAATGTCTTGGGATAATTAAATGCATTTTAAAGGATTGGTTCATATAAGAATAAATATCCACCAATACATTAATAAAGTTATAAAGGAAAAATCTCATCCCTATATCATGGAAGTATTTCTCGTGACTCAAAGATGAATCTAAAAATTAAAATGGCATGTGAATTACCCATGTTATTTTTATTTCACTAGGGTAAAAAATCCATGAATGATGTTTTTATGTCATACATATTATTGGAACAATATATTCCATTATAATGATATCAAATTCATTTATGGTGATGTAAATGATCTGAAGTATCTTATTATAATACATCAAATATAAGTAAACAACTACAGATTAAGAATTCAATACTATTTATTCCATCTTGAAATTGATCATTGACAATGTCTTCACGCATAAAGAGGTTCTTATATAGTAATCTAGAGGCTATAAATTTTTTAAAATATGATCCCACCATCATGAGATAATAAAAAATATATAATAAAAACTAGGTAAGGGAGATCTATATAACATCAATTAGTGGAGGATCATGATTGGGGGCTGGGTTTTGAGGGTCAGATTCACATTGAGCTATTTTTTGGGAGTTAATACCTAAAAAATGGTATATTTTATAAACATTTTTCATGATTCATTTCTTAAATATACAATTAATATAACCCAAATAGACCATAAAGCGTAATTAATTTTTATAATTATGTACATATCATAAGAAAATGAAATAAAAAAAAATATGTTAACTAGAACTCCATAACATTCCCTTAAATTTCATTGTTCTTCTAAAACTATATAAAAAACTTGTGTATATAGATAAAAAAGGGGTGAGATATAAAGAATAGTAAGGGAATAATCAATGAATAAAATTATGAATGTAGCACATATGAGTCAATAAGAATATCAAGATAACTTAAGAGCGGTAATTATCATAAACATTAACATTAAAAAATTATATAGGATGATAACATTAATGAAATATGGAAATGTGGAAAAAATATAAAACATGACTTCATAAGAATAATTTGATTCAAAATAATGAGAAATCAAAACAGAGTTTTCTTAGGATAACCTCCCATACACTAGAAATGTTATCTTAAGAGATAAATCATCACCCAATGCTTTGGTGGGCCATATAATTATGAGACAACCCATCACATTTATATCATGTACACACAGAAGTGTGCCACATAGTTTATAAAACATAAAAACATTTTTAATCCCTTCTAATATCATTAATATGTAGAGTGGGTTACATAAATATAAGTCCCAAATAAATTAAGGATAGGTATATCATGTTTAATATCAATGAGTGGAAATGTAGATGGGTATTCAGGACCCAAATGTTTGGCATGAAAAAAACATAGGATAATTTTGGTTTCATGATGGTGGTACATAAAGATTCAGTGAATGGGTTTTAATAAAAAATGTTGTATAAACTCACATGGATATTATATGTACAGTCATAGGGATGTGTAAAAACAAATTTTTACCAAAAAATACTAAAGGCATTATAAAAAGATTGTTCTTGAATAAAGAGGATAATTAGAGGATCCTTACCTCGAGATAAAGATTATAAAATCATGATATGTGCTTTTTAAAAAGATAAGGGAACCATGGGAGGGATCTATAGAGGTAAGGGTATAGTAAATATAGGATCCAAGAGTTTTGATTGATGTGTAATGGTATGTTTGGTGGATTTTTTAGAAAAATATTGGACAATTATATGATAATTTATAAAGGTAGGTTTTAGAATCTATATGATAAATTAATAAAAACCAAAAACCACAACATTGTTTTTTCCAGTTTTTTTTTACCAAAGAGGAGAGGATTTAATTATTTTATAATGATATGAAAAAAACTCCTTAATATATTACAATTTGTGATGGGAAAGTGAGTCATGTTTATAAAAAATTTATTTTAATACCTTAAAATATATTATAGGTTTTGGAGGATTTATTGGGGTTTATAAAATTAATCAAATAACATGTAAAAAAATATTCAAAATTGGAAACATATTTTTGGCTATGAATACTCAATATAATATTTATTACATCACTTTTAGGCATTTATGATACAATATTATATACTTTTATATTTTACCATATTTTTTTTCAAAAATTCTATTGTCTGAGAAAGTTATAACAAAATAAAAATTTTATAATTTCAATGTTATGATTTAAAAAATAATATTTATTTTATAATAATAAATCTATAAAAAATATAATTTTAAATTTTAAATAATTTTTTTAATTAATTTGAAAATATATTTTTTTACAATAACAATTTTTCAACTCTTATAAAAATTAAATTTAACTTAAAATTATACTATCACTCATTTTCAATAAATAATATTTAATATTTTTTTTAAATGTTAACAATATAAAATTTTGTCAAATTCATCAAAATGAGTATTGATTTGAACTATATATTGCCCATATATATAATTTTTGTTTAATCATTTGAAAATATAATACTTATCAAACTTAATATTTAATAATTATAATGTAAAATTAAAGTTAAATATAAAAATTAATTTATATAATAAATATATAAACTCGTGTTGTTAGAGTATAGATACATATTTCATTATTAAACCAGTGAATTCCCTAAGGGTTAAGTTTGTAATGTTTGGATTTTTTTTGCGGTGGTTTGATGAACTGGTTTGAGTTGTGGTCTCTATGATCTTGAAACACTTTAGTAAAAAATTTCACACACTCTTTAGTTATTGAATATCAACATGGTATTTATCTAGGTTAAATCCAAGTGATGGTATCTCCCTCAAAATTTAGGATAAATAGGCTTCATATGGTATGATCCTACCAATCAATGACATTGTTTCCTTTGTCTATATCAATTTGATTTATCATAATGCTATATATATATATCATATGATCAATTTATCAAAACTATATTATTAATGCATAATATTATTATTAGTATTTTAAATCTGACAAGATAAGACTTATAGTAGTCCAAAATAACTTGATCATTAAATGTATTTTCTAAAACATCATTTCTTAAATAGTAATAAAATCACAAAATAAAATTATTTACAAATGTTCATGTTCTTATTTAAGAGAAATAATATGAGATTTGATTTATCCATTATTGGATAAAAATATATACAAGTATGGGAGGGGATACCATTAGTGAACTTATTTTTAAGTTATTATTCTTATAATATATCTTGTTTTACATCTCTGAAATTATATTCATTAAATAAAGAATGTATTTCTTCTCCAATGAATAATTTTTTTTCTAAACTGTACTAGAATGATGGTTATATTATAATGTAATGTGACATTCTCTCTCATTTTAAACTTATTTGGTGACGCCCCCACCATGAGCATAGCGAATTTTGTTAGGATCAATTTAATTATTGTATATGAGCAGTTGAGTCACTTTTATTATTGTAATTACACAAATACCATGGTCTTGGTATAGTATTTAGGATTATTTTCATGTTCCAATAGAGGTATTTTTGTGATCATTGAATAATTCAAAATGATAGTCATTTGAAAAAATGGTGAAGGGGGTTTCCAAAGGTCAACAATTATCCACTATTGTTGTCATTAAAAAATTGGTTACATGATCATTTTCATTCCAAATTCACATTTATTTTTAAATTAATCCACTCTCATTTAATTTAGTGCAATTTTTTATACAATGATTTAATTTAGTTTAAAAACATTAAAATAACCAATGTATTATCACTTTTAAAACTAGAAAACAAAAGTAATAGTTTAAAAATATTGATCAAAACCTCCTCGGGAGAAAAATCTTGGACTGCTCTATTGTATTATTTTAGGGAAAAAAATTTGGTTGATATTTTCATGAAAAATTTATTATCACTTAAAAATTTTTAAGGGATGTTTCCTATGATAAATTAATAAGTTTGTAGGTTTAAATATTAAAAATACAATCTATTGAATTTAGATAATAAAATTGACTAAACATTTTAATATTGTGATAGAGTTGTTAGATGTTATATTTCTTCTAGTAGTAAATCCACCACCAACACACCAAGAATAAATCTTCCAAACCCTAAAATTACCAATATTTAAACTATAACCCTTAATAATTTTGACTCATCGTATGAAAGATGATAATAAAACCATGTAGAATATATTTATAAAGATACTAGATTTGGAATTAAATCAATTTTTATTCACAAACATCCAAAATTCAATGGATTTCCTGGTGAGTATCAACACATAATCCTTAGTTATCTTTGTTACATTACTCTACAAAGAGTGAATGTAGATTAAAATAAATTTAGATATTTTAATCTTTATTTATAATGAGTTTCCAAATAATAGTTTTTCTATTCACACTATATGCTGATTAGAAATTACAATAAATTAATTTTTTTACAAGAAATCATTTTCATATATATATTTATCCACATATAGTAGGAATTATATTTCTAGGAGTAGGAAAACTCATGTTGAATCATTCTATCAGTATTGGTAATGATTCAAGATACATTATTGTATTTTATCGACCATAAAATTAGTGGACATATTTATATTCCATAAATAAATGATAGACGTTGTATTATTATTAGTAGTATGATAGATTCTAATATAGGATGATACTTAGTTGATAAAACCATAGTATATAGTAGATCATTTATTGAAAAAAATTCAAAAAAATCTCAACCATGTGGAATAAGAGACATTCTACATGTCGAATCTATTCAAGAAGTACCCATTTCCACTTCTAAAAATATCAATATTCTGAAACAACTAAGTGATCTTATCACTGTGGAAAGGTCAATAATTATTTCTAACAATCCAAAAACCCAAAAATAAATTAGTAAAAAAATTGAATACCATTTCTTTATTGAACTTTTTCTTTAAATGATCATTTTAGTGATCAATGTCTTCAAATTCAAGAGACTTTTGATAATTGAAATGATATTTTTTTTAAAAGATAGTTTTACTCAAATGAAAAAATTACCATTAAATGAACTACAATAACACACAATCCTATAATAATAAATTCACAAATATATTTAGATATCCTAAATAACCAAAAAAATCTTTTTAAAAGTGATCTATTTAATTATCACCCTAGATACTTAATTAAGAAAGAAAATTCATAATGTGGAAGGAATTTACATCACACTCAACCATAAAAATAATACAACATAATCATAATTAATATTTGACGAAAAAATAAGAAATTTTGAGAAAAGAACAAGAAAAATTAATACATTAATATAACATGATGAATTATTGGATAACACAAATGGGACAACTAGATATTGATATTTTTATTATGAAAAATAATATCATTGGATTTTTTCCTCCACAACCTCAATTAAATACACAAAAAAAAGTGAAAGTAATTTTTTTCTATATAAATTTGAAGTATCACTATTCTAAAACAAATCCAAAATAAAAATTCTAAACTTGAGTCTAATCCTAAACCTATTGAATAGAGTTCTAGACCTATTTAACCACTTTTAGAACATGCTGCGAAAAGAATAACTATATTAAAAAATCATTGTACATCAAGATATATTTTTAATGAGAAATAAAATTAACATGGAATATATTTTTGTAGAAAATATTAAATATTTTTAAATAATGATGAGAACATATTTTTCCCAAAATGGGGATCAAAATGATCAAGAGACACTCAAACCTCTATTATGTTATCCATGATATAAACCACCTGGGAAGAAATGTGATAAGGAAATATAGATTAAGGAATTATTATAATTATTTTTAAAAGTTTAAGTCAATAAAACCATTCTTCGTATAGTGAAAATGATTATAATTTTTTTAATTTTTTTTGAAGAAACATTTTTTCAAAAAAGTAAATTAAAAGGAATAAGGAAAATCAATTTTTGTAAGAATTTTTCCTCCATAATTAAAAATATTATTCCTATAAAATATAACTACCTAGGATCATTTTTTATTAATTTCACTATAATAGAATTTTAATTTTAGGATTATATATTAAATCCAAAAGATTTCATTAATTATATACCCCATTTAATTTATTCTTATTTATAGGTTGGTGAGATGAAATATAATGTAATTTTCATCCAACATTACAGCTGATGTAATACCATGAATTCTAGAGTTATAGTAGTTTTTTTTGTTCCAACTAAGAGACATGATTTTTCCTATAAATTTTTATTTGTTAGATATTGAAGATGATTAGATTAGAAAAAGTAAACCACTAATTCATTTGATAACCTTTTGGAAGACTACTACGACGATGATTAATTTTAATAAACCAAACCTATAACTTGAATTTTGAAGATAAATAGTTCTCTCTGATTTTTAATGAGTAGATAACCCATTAGAGAATCAATAATTTTATTAGGAAAACATGGTTGATTAATTTTTGTGTGAGTTTTTTCTACGTTTCCCATGAAATGAATCACTAATTTGTTCATATAAATATTATTTTTATAATTCTGTTAAAAATTATTTTTATAAGAGTGAAACTAATGCCTGTAAATAAAATTTAAATGAGAAAAATATATTTTTAAACCCTAAAATTTTGGGAATGTTGAAACTAATTCATGTGAAAGTAATGAAATTATAGAAAATTATGATTCTACATGATGTTCAGAAGGAGATGATTTTTTTATTTCATATCATTATTGAGTTTGTTGATCTTGTTAATGATGTTGCATATGAAATTACTTGATTTTATAACATTCCATCTATTTTCAAGGAAAATTATAATAAATTTGAACCTAATATACCTGCTTCTTATTTTCATTAAATTAATGATAATTGAATATGTCAAATTAGTACTCAGTTATCAAAAACTGAAAGACATGATACTGAAAATTTAGATCTTGAATGTTCATTCAATTTTGAAATATTTCATGAAAAGTTTTCATATAAAAAGTATTCTAGCCAACATACTATCCAAAAAATTGATTATAAATTTTCTTATTTTATAAATTATTTTAGAGATGAATTTTATTAGGGGGGTTCATAAAACTCCTTTGAACAATGAAAAACACCTATCTATGTTAGATTTGAAATGACAACATAAAAAGATAAAATATAAACTTTATAGTGAAATTCTGAAATTTCTTATTATAATTTCTGATTATCTATCAAAAAACAAAGAAATATTTTTAAGATTACATATAATACACAAGAGAGCCTTGTGATATTCATTATTTGACTTATCTAGAATCATTATTTGAGTTTTCTTAAAAAGAATTTTTGTGGAGGAGAATGAAAATCCTATAATATAATTTCAAATATGATTAAACATAAAACCTTTGAAGTTTATAAGAAAATTAATTACCTAATTTTTTGTTTAATGTATTCATTTTTTCATTCTCTGATATCCAATGGGTGGGTCCAATAAAATATTTTCTTAAAAAGAGTGGCATGAAAATATCAGAAAATGAATTTGGTGGGTTTATTCCCATATGAATTGCAAACATATATATGATATACATTGATTTTAGAACACTCAATATAATGAAAAGGAAATATAGAATTACAATTCCATTACATGACCATGTTATTGAGATTTTAGCAACATATACCCACTATTGTTTTTGATTAATTTTCTAGTTACTTCCAAATTCATATTTCACATGAAGATCATAAAAAAATGACTTTCACATTCATTATTCATGATTCTAATTATAGATGAATACATAGTATAATAAATTATTCACTAAGATCCTTTCAAATATTTATGTTAAACATTTTTTATACTTTTTTTTGAAAATCCATATTGATTTTTTTATGGATGACTTCACTATTAGTGGATCATCTTTTGAAGCATGTTTTGATCGTGTGATTTTATCCTTGAAATAATTATTGATAAAAAAATTTCTATATTATAAAAATGACACTTCATGATGGTTAAAATAATTTTTATTGATCATTTTTATCTAAATATAAAATTCATGTTGATAAATTCATGGTTTAGGTCATATATTATCTTCCATACCCAAAAATTGTGAGAGTTTTTTGATCATTTGTCATATGTGCTAGATTTTATACGATATTTATAAAATACTTTAGCAAGATAACTATTTTTTATTGTTTTATTAAACGAATCCTTGATTTATATATGATTTTATCATTAAATAATCCTGTAATGAGATAAAGAAAAATTAGTATTCCCACTCATTTTCGAACCAGAAAAATGGGATTTTACAATGTAATTAATGAATAATTCCTCTAATTTATACCTTGGTGATTTTTTAATATAAAATTTATAAAAGAAATAAAATATATATGATTATTTATCTAGAAATATAGATCAATCCATTTAAATTACATGAAAATTAATAAGGAAATGTTGTCTATTGTTTTTTTACTTTGGAAAGATTTAGATGTAAAATTTTTGGCCTATAAATTCATTATTTTCACTCATCACTCTATATCAGATACTTAATGATTAAAAATAATGTGAAACAATGAATTTTTAGGTGTATAATTATTATAAATTAATTTAATATTGAAATAAAGGGTAAAAATGAGAGGTAAAACTTTATGGCTTGCCATTTGAGTTGACCAATATAAACCTTCAGACTTTCCAACCTAAGAAAGAAACATTTATTAATGAGGAATTAAGCTCTATAAAATATTTGATACCATGAATTTATGATCTTGTAAATTATCTAACTACTATTGAAGTAACACACTACTCTTATATGAAATATTTTTTTATTGATTTATAATGATTAAAATAATTACATCTAGGATAACCCTTACATGTGGCATGTTGGTAGTGACCAAATGTTAAAGAGATGCTTTCCAAAGTATGATTTCTGATCCAACCTAAATTTTTTAAATATTTTTTGTGGATATAAATTTTAATATTAAATATATAATAGGAATGTTATTTATTTAGGTTTGTATTGGACAATTATTTTTAGATATTATATCATATTTTATAGAACTTATAAAACATTCCAATATCGAGGTACCATTTTAATTAGGAATGAAATTATACAACAAACCCCATTATTGATTGATGTATTTTATGTTTGGGGTTTATATATAGGGGTAAAATTTCCAAAAAAAATTGCATAAAATTACATATAATATTTTTTTGGATTATGTTTGAAAGTTGTTTAGAGATGTTCCTACTTGAATTAACAATGTAAGGGTTGTTAATAATTATATAAAAGAAAATATATTTTCTATATTTGGTTAACCCAAGTATTTAATTTCTAATAAAGGTACCCATATTCATAATATTACTTTATAAGCTAAATTATAGAAATGTAGTGTTCATCATTGGATTTCTATACCCTCTAGCCTACATACAAATGAAATAGTTGAATTTTTAAATAGGGAAATTGAATAGATTTTGGAGAAATGTTTTCACCTAAATAAAAGATAATAGATTTTGAGATTAGATAATTAACTTTTGGATTATGGGACATAATTAAAAACATTTATTTAAATTTCTAATTTTATAATCATATATTAATTATTTTCATCTTCCAAATGAAATTAAAATAAAATATTTTTAGCTATCAAAACTGAAAATTTAAATCTCTTTTCTATTGGAAAATAATAAAAAAATTCTAAGATTTGGAATAAATGGGAAATATGGAATATGAATTTTTTTTATTTAAAACGAGCAAACCAAAATTTTTCAAGATATAATTGTCCTCAAATAAGAGCTCGTGGATGGAAATAACATGATACTATTTGAATTAAGAATGAATATATTACCATATAAAGTTTCTTTAAAATGGATAAGAATATTCATTGTTACTCAAGTTTTTCATTTTGGTCATTTCTAGATTGATGTAACAGATAATGAAATATCCATCAAGGTAAATGGGAACTTATTATAGCTATTTTTAGAGAAATATAATTTTCCCCTAGGTGATATGATTCACATTTAATATACTAAGAAAAATTAAGCATAAGTTTGTGCCTTTTCATCATATATGATTGTTATTTTTTATATAAGTTGTGGTTTTTATTTCTCATCAATAAATTGTTCAATAATGAGGATATTACCCCTATAAAATTTGAGGGAGGAACATCCTTTTGAGGAATAAGTTTTATTTGTTTTCTTTATCAATTTAAGATTTCTGTTTTCTTTTTTATGTTGAATTTTATTGCATTTTTTGTGTATATTTTTCATTTTAGTGTGCTTTTTTAAAAATCTATGGCCATAAAATTCAAATAATTGTATTTATAGAAACCCGTGTATGTTTTTGAACTAATTTGACTCATGAAACTATCATTAATAAATGATAAATTTTAATTTTTATGAAATTAAATGTTTTTATAAATTCTTTAAAATATTTTTCAGATTATAAATCCTCTACCACATTTATCTACTTATATTTGCCAAAAACATCCTTATTAGGACTCTGAGACCCTTTTGATATATTCTTCATAATAAATTCATTTCTTGAGTGAACCAAATCATGACTTTAATCACAAGAATTCTCTAAAATTTTATTAAAATCATTGAGTTTCATAAACCTATTTTTGACGATTGATTAAATTTAATTGATTTTAAATACCTTTTTTAATAGAACCATTTTTACAAGACTAAAATTATAATTAATTATTGTATCGATTATAAATCAATGAAAATTATTTTAGGAAGTCGCATTTTCAGCCTAAAATTCATATCCATTCTACTGTTGATGTAAAAACACATGATCTTGTAATGTTTATGATTGAGTAAGATTAAAATTCTGTAGAATATTATATCTATTGTCATTATTGGGGGAAGAAAATTGGAAGTTGAAGGGTTATTTTGAATAACTTTTAAAGTGATATAGATAAAGAGTATTCAATTAGAAATATTAAGACATAATGATGACAACAAACTCTACTATGTTAAAAGAATATAAAATTCATTATTAAGGGGATAAATAAAAGTAAAATAATTATAAATATGGGTTTGAAGTTAGAAAAAATATTCATAACTTGAATTAATTACTCGATAACAGTAAAAATATAAACTATATAGATTTGGAAAACCAAAAAACAAAGGAATGTATATGAAGGTCATTGAGTGTAAAAATTATAGTTGCTGGTATGATAAAGGTGTATACTATCCTTAATAATTTTTAGGATATTGAAGAAAATTAACTTCTAAGATGAGGTGGGGAGGAGACCATTCTTTATTGTATACCAGATCATGTACATTTTCATTATAAATAGAAAAAATTATTATTCCACCTCATTATTTTTCTGATATGAAATCATTAAACTTTATATTTTAAAAATCCTTTAAAATACTCATGATTTACAGAATTCCTTGATTAACATGGGTGGTGAATTTTTAATTTATTATTAATATTTTGAGCCATGTATTTTTCTTAGACAAGAAAATTGTTTTTGAAACCCCAATTTTTATAGGGAGAGAACCATTAATGTGAGGTATGTGTTTTTTGTGAAAAGAAGGATAAATGAAGGGTAAATATAGTGAATGAACCTAATAGTGATTTTAAAATTATTGATATTTAGGATGAATGATACTTTTGAGTTCCTTGTATATAAATTAATGTATATCATGAAAATGTGTTTTGAAATTACATTGGAATTAATTTTGATTCATACTTGTTTCAAGGTACTTGTTTAATGTGTGGGGGAAATGATAGAATTTCAATTTTCTCTAATTTTTCCTTGAATTTCAAAGAATAAATCCACACTATTTTAATATTATAAATTTAATTCCTTATTTTTTTTTGTTTTCGATGATACTTTAGATTAAATCAGGAATATATATCAAGTTTTTTTAGTGTTTTTAATTAATTCTAGTATTCACGTAATAAATATTGATTTTGTTTATGATTTTAGAAATGTCATTATTGAGCATAGAATTATAATTTTCTGAAAATCCTAATATATCATAGGATATTTTATTCTGCCTTTAAATTTTATAAATTTTACTATTGTATGATCCTCTTTGAGACATGTATGATATTTTTTTAGTTTTATATGGATTTTCTTTTAAAAAAATAAAGCCCCATAAGGAATTTCCACAACCTTTATGTCTATTGGAGTAAAAACAAATGAATATTTTAATTCATAAGTGTGTTTTTAACCTTGGAATGAAATTTTTTTTTCCAACGTAAAAGATTAATCCACTCTTACAAGACTGTTGGAATCCATGAATGAAATTCTTAAATCTAATAGGATGTTTTAGTCCTTTAGGTTATTTGTTATATCATAATATAGTTCTCAGACCCTATAAAATATTCCTCAATTTATATGACATATTTCTACTTGTTGAGACATTAAAGTGAAAATGAATTTTTTGTTGAGCTTCTCTCATAGAACATTTTCCTCAGTGATATTTTGGGACCTTGTGAATAAATAAATTTGTGAATTACATGATATTGGCTGACAACATTTATAATATGGAGATGAAGGATCAAAAGAAATAAGATGATTAAAAGATGACTAAAATTTTGGTTCCTTTTATAATAAAATTTCACCATGATATTTATGAAGGGAAGAAGTAAAATGACCACCAGTATGTTATAGAGTGGCTCTCTTGGATCACAAGTGAAACTCAATTTCAATGTGAGAATTCAAACATTCATGATCAATGTCCTATTAAATGGTAATAATTCTATGGATTTTGTTTTTAAGAGTTGTGTTATGTTGAACCATTATATTCTATTTTTATAATCTGAAATTATATTTTTGTGACATTAATTTTATAGAATCTCTTAGCTATATAAATGAAATATATGGAAACATTCTTAGGTAGATAAATTAATAATACATAATCTAGATAGAACATGATCATAAAAATGTGGTTCAATATTATGGAGTATCCTAGTGAGATATCTAGAGGTTATAATTTTTTTAAATTATTCTCCCACTATCATGGTAGTATAATAAAGACTCGATCATATTTGGGAAATATAGATTGATATCAGATCAATTAGAGGATGATTGTGATTGCAAACTGGGTATTTCTAGTTGGATTTTTATAGAGATAATATCACCAAAGTAAAAGTAACAAGAAGGGAATTTATTTATCCATGTTTGGGTAAATTCTCTAGTGGATATGAAAGTGGAGACGTATGAAAAAATTCCCTTTAATTTTTTATTTTAACCAGGTATATTTTTTTAATTCTATAAAAAATATATTTCTTGAACAAAGAACAAATTTTTTCATATTTGAAGGTTTTTTATTCTAAACAGTTATTGAGTTCTATTCAATTTACAAATTTAAAGTGTCTTTTTCTCAGTGTTTAAACATCTATGGTTAGGAATATATGTTTATCATATTGATTATAGTCAAATTCAACTTCCTAGAGGTATTTGTTATTTTGGATCACTATCATCAGTGGAAAAAAAACCCCATAATGAGGACTCAATATAGTATTTAGAAAGATTTAGGTTTCTATTTAGAATTAGTTGGGTGATAATTAATCTAATCACTAAGATAATCATTTTATATAGGGAACAAATGATTGTAAAATTTTCAACACTTTTCCATGGTTGTTTCCATTAAAATTTGTTTTCATAATCAGTTTTTTCATAATTTAGTAATATTTTTAAAATCATAAACTATCATTTATTCCTGTGCAATTATTTTAGTTGATGTTCAATTTTTTTACAAATTCTATAAAATATATAATTTTTTTAATTTTTTAAAAATATAAATCAAAAGTGATAGTTTGATAACATTTCATTCAATATTTTTGAGAGGAAAGTTTGAGATTTCTATATTTCATCCTTTTTGAGGATACATATTTGATTGAAAATTTCATGAAAAAAAATATCATTATGATAAATTACATGATTCAAGATATGTTGAAAATGGTGATGATGAAGATGATGAAAAAGATGATGGGGGTGGAGGTGGTGATGAAGGTTCCCTAGAAGTAGGGGACAATGCCAATGAATAAAATAAGATAATGTTTCTTCAATTATATGTTTTATATAAATCTAATTCATTATTAATATACCCTTACTAGAACTATTTTAGATTTTACCATTCATATTCCATAGGAATCAGAGATTTATCACAGACTCATATGGTTCGTAGAGTATTATCTAGGGGGAACACTAATTAGTTTCACACCTAACATAAGTTATTGGGTCAAGGAGAGACCCTTTAATTATTCCATGGAACATTATATTATAATGGACTCAAACCACTTGAGGGTATTTATAGTGCTTCCAATATTGGATTCACACATATATCTTTTTATATAATAGAACATCTAGATGATGCAAGTAATATATTTGGAAATCCATATATATTTTAGAATTAATAGTGATTCATTATCTTATGTAGCATGTTACATATCTCTTAATTATTTTATTAATCCACACATTGATTAGATACTTGGGAAATCCATTCAGGATTGACCCAACCAATAGTAAAAGGGACATAAGTCTATTCCCTCCCATGTGAAACATAAATTGAAATTGTAGTTTATGTTGTCAAGGGAAGGATGAAATCAACTTATGAACTAAATATATCACTTAGTATAATAATCTTACTTGGTTAATAAAATTATGTCATTATGGAAACTTATGATCATATTCAACATTCATAGTAAAATATTTCTAACATCAGTTTAATCTTGTGGAAAAGTGTGTTGTCTTAACATCTCATATAGTTAAAATTTGTTTAATTTCTAATGAATATTGATGTCTACTCAATTTCATTCAATAAAAGTGTCCTTATTTATAATCCATTATAATCAATGTCCATTTTTATATATGGTCATTCATTCATGAGATAAGTCATGGTGCATCATGTTTTGAAATGGCCCTATGTCTTGGGATCCACTAGAGGGTATAGTGCCCTTATAGATGGGTGTGACCCCCAAATTGTTGATCCCAAGAGATATCTTGAGGATTTTGTTTATTTTTTGAAGAATAAGATGTGTTATAAATATATATTCAAGTGGATATGATTAATTTTATGTATTTTATTTTCAATGAATAAATCATGTTTAAACACACATGTTATAGGGGTAAATATGTAAGGTAATGGATAATGAGATGTTATAAGTTGTAATAAATATTTTTTTATTTCTAAAAATAATATGGTTTAATTTTTATTTTTTGTAATTTTTGAGTTGAGATTAAGATTTTTCTAATTCAAAACTCATAAGACATTTCTAAAAAATCTATATGACTTTCAAGAACTCTTTATATTACATTAAGAAAGGGTATGTGGATTTTTTCCATATATGCACATCATTTTTAAGATGTGCATGAATCCTTTACAAAGTGCATAAAATTTCTCATAATATTTACTTTTAATACTATGTATGTAATATGGGTGACAAATTATGTGTATAGAGTACATATTATATCAATTCCACATATGATACTACATCGTATACTTTTTTACTATCCGTAAAACTTTTAAATGTTTTGTATTAATTTTCTATATTGTATATGACTTTTAATATCAATTTATAACTTTGTAATTAGTGATTTCTTGAATTTATTTTGTTATATTCTAGTTTTAAAAATTATTTTCATAATTTAAATAATAATTCAAGTGATGATCATGAAGTATTATCAATAATAAAATAACAAAAAATGGTACCTCTGATTCAATTAATGGGAGTATAAGGGTCGCACCATGATGAAAGAGTCCTATGATGAAATTAGATTAGTTACTATTGTAGTTGTTTGGTTACACCAAAAAATATATTGAATTAGTATTGACTAAGAGAAGAGTTTCAAATGAAGAAGAAAACCATAGAATACAAATAAGATGTTAAAAGATAGTTGAGGGATGATAGAAATTTTGAATTATAATTTTTAATTAAAACTCAAAATGGTTTGTGATGCTTCTTGTTTTGGGATGAATAAAATATATTAATATTGTAAGAAATAGATGTTTATTACTATATATTTTTTTGGAAAAAATAAAAATAAATATTTGAGTTAGAATAATCCATTTATACTATAAATTATGAAAAAAAAAATTATCATGTCAATGATGTAGGTAGTGGAAGAGTTTTTTCATGTTGTTATGGGTCTGAATGAATTTCTACTATGTGAGATGATTAAGAAGCATAAAAAACACATAAAACCATAAAAATAGTCTGTTATAGGTAGGTGATTTAGTTTGTACCCAATTTTTTTACTGAAAAGTGTGGGATTAAAAAACTTTTCAAAGATGTGAAACATGGATCTAGGATAATAAAAAAAAATTAATCACTCATGACTCTAGTGGGGCATGGGATCCTGGGTTTTCCTATTCATACCAAGGATTTTAAATTTCTCTTTTAGTGGTGAACCTTGTAAATTGTTATGATCCTTTTTTTGGGGTGTGTTGTGTGTTTGGGGATAGAAAATATCAATAATATTAATAGTAAGTAGTGTATTTTAAAATGAAACATAAAAAATAAATTATGATAATTTATTCGACCCATACTCAGTGATCTCCCATTGATCCTATAGGCGGTTCCATAAGTTGTATCAAAGATATGATTCCCTTTATGTTTGGTCAAAAAAATTAAGTTAATATAAATAATTTCTATTATATATAATGAATAATTTAAATCCAGTGAAAAAATGTAGATTCCCACATTTTATGAAAATAACTATCATATTTTTAATTTCATAATTTTTACATACACTTTATCTATCATTTAATATGACTTGGGTGAAAATACTGAAACATTCACCGCTTGTATTGAAGGATCTACAATGAAATATATAAATAATAAAATTATGTAGAGTGATTGGTGTTCAATGAATTCTATTTTTTCTTCTCATTCAATGAGTGGATTTATAAAATATAAATAAATCAAAGCATCAATGGGAATATGGGACAAGATTAAGAATATCATTGAAGGTAAAACTAAATTGAGGTGAGAAATGATATAGATTAAAAGTTTGATGAATGAAGACCTCATGATGCATTATAATGAATCTATAAATGGATTTTTCATAAGGGTAAATTAGATTATGATCACGATAAGTGCATTTGGTGAGAATTTAGAAGATTTTATAGTGGTATAAAGGATCTTATGCATCCTACATAATAATATTGATGAAAAAGTCTCATATTTAGTAAAAAAATATCATAATACAATAGTTCTTGAAGATATAAATATATTTTTTAATTTCCAATTAGACTAGGAAAGGTGTTTTTTTCAATAAAAATGGAATTTTTTAAAGACAGATTGTATTTAACATCTCCAAAACTAAAATGTTGATGGAAGTTACTATTGAATAAGAATAATATGGTCTAGATTCTATTAAATAATTCAATGGGATATTCAATGACATTATCTATTTTTTCCCATGGAGATAAAGTGATATGAATATGTAAGGGAAATATTCCATTAAAATATTTTAGGTGTGGATTTATTTGATGTTTAAAAGAAAATTTCCATGTTCAAAAGTTGAAGATAATAGTGATAAGCATGAATAAAAGACTATATGATTCCATATGATGAAAAGAAAATATTCAAGGGTCTCTTAAAATGATACCAAAATCATGTTCTCAAAATTTAAAATTTTAAAATTCTTTTCTAAAGAATATAATGGTAGTGAATATGAAAATAAATTTTAGACATTGAGAAATGAATTTGGAGAGAAAATACTTATCACTAAAGATAATGATATCCCCAATATAAAATAATTTATTAAATTTAAGAATAAGATATAATGATGAAGATATTATTGAAAATATAACTAAATGAATTTCTTTAAATAATATCTAAATTAGGGAATAAAACCAATATATTGAACAAAGGTTATTAATATAACAATAACAATCAATCTATTCCTATAAAAGAAAAATAAATGTTGTTAGAGGATTCTGAATTCATAAAGAATATTATTAAAAATGAGAAGACTTATATAATCATGTTTTATAAAAATTTAATGGATATTTTACAGGATCCTGACAATATAAAAATAAAATTAGTCAAATGAGAAAATGAACTGAATAAGTGAAAATGTTGATTTTTGAGTTCTATTTAAAAAGTTGGACAATGATCAAAGACGGATTTATCTTGATTAAACTAAATAATATCATCCTTTGAGGGTGATTTTTTTAAATAAATATAGAGGTGTCATTGAGATAAAAATGTATGAGAAGAAGGAAAATATTTTGAGAAAATAATGTGAATATCAATAATTAAGAAACATTAGGATCTTTTGATTAATGTCAAAAATATATAATAGTTATCCTAAAAGGTATGATATTAAGTCAAATATTTCTATGAATATATCTTAATTTATCAAAAACATTTGTTCAAAATATGGTTCTAATATTAGAAACTCAAATAAATTATGAAGACAAGTACAAAAATACATAAGACAAACTATTTACAAATAAGAGTATGCTTTCATTGATACTCTTGGTATAGGTTACATTTCAGGAATATGAAAAATATTTCTTGTTTTAACTACCAATATAATAACATTCCTAGGAAGATTTTGAGTAAAGAATTCTGAGCGGGGTGTCAACCATCTCAATGGAATGATATACATAAATAGATTGAAATATTTGAATATAAATTAGAAAATAAGTTAAATATTCTTGGATAAGTTTTTTAAATTTATAACCATCATATTAACCTTGAAAATGTAATACTTTTCCTTCTAAAAAACATTAAAATATTACTTTCAATAGATAATATCTTAAAAATAATAAGAGAACAACCACAAAGAAATAATTTGTTATATAAATTTCATTTAATGTAATAGAATGTAAAATACCATAGATATTGGAAATTGAATTATTATGCTATATTAAAGGATATTTAAAACAACTAAATGATTTTCACAATTTTAAAATCGGTTTAATGGAATTTGTAGATGATTGGTCACTCAAGATTAAAGGAGTTGGTTTATGTATAATTTGGAATGAAAATATAAAATCCAAAAACCATATTTTTATTGTTGGGTTAAACTAAATATGTTGGTGCTCCAAGGCTTCATGAGGAAGTAAAAAAAAGTTAATTTAAAAAATTATGTGTTCTTGGTAATGGTCCTATAAGAAAGATAATTGGTTAAAGATGTAAATAAGATAAAATGAATATTATTTTATTTATGTAATGATGAAAATTTATGATATGTGAGCATAAAATAAGTAGATGATTATTGAAATCTAAGGTTTAGTCATATTGAACAAAATAACATGAGTAATATTACTAGATAAGGTAATTTTCATTATGTTTCTGTGTTGAAACTAGAGAGGAATTCGACGTGGACTACATTCCAAAAGGGAAAAATCATAATCTCTTCACACAAAAAAGTGTATATTCCCTCTACCCAATCATAGGATACTATTCATTTAAATAATTTTTGGCCCATGGGAAACCAATAAAATATGGTAGGAAAAATATATTTTTTGGTTTACTAATTAAATTTCGTTAATTACATGTATTGTGTATATGAAACATAAATAATAGGCTCCAGAATATGATTGAATTTTTTACAATTAGTTTAAGGATGGATTTTGGTTTTCCTATAAAGAATATACATTTAGATAATGGTGTTGAAGATAAAAGTTAAGCAATTTTTCCCTATATATGATATCATATTATTTATTTTAAAATAAATTCACCATACATAATATTAAAAATTGGAATCACTAAATAGAATAAAATAAGTTTAGTGGTGATAGATTTAATTATGATTATAGAGAAGATACCACTTTTTTTTGTGAAAATACATAAGAATAGTGATTCATCTTCACGATTAATACTTATATTAGATAAACATAGATATTTCACCATTTTATATACATTATAAAACATATTCATGTTTGATGTATCTAAACATGTTTGAAAGACATTATGTGATAAATGTTAAATTAGAAAATCATGGGATGTTTAAGAGAATATTTTTTATATAACATTCATTGAATATAATCTAAATGAATGAGACTATAGGTTTTACCAAAAATATGACATAGAAGATAGTATAAATTGTTGATGTGAAGGTTCTAGAACCTTTATGGAAATTTTTTTCTCAATATGAAACATATTATAGAATTAATGATGATGGTATTTTTTTCAATCATCAGAAATAGGGTTCTGTTAATAAAGACATTTCAGATGATAAATTGGCTAAACAAACTAATTCAACTACTTCATGTGATGTGAAAGAACCTCATTTCTCTCTTCCAAGGATGATAATTTATTTTTAGGTCTAAAACCTCAGTGGATATCATGTAATATGAGATTAAACAAGGAGTTCCTTGAGGAATCATCATACACCTTATTGTTTTCATCGATTAAAAAATAAAATGGTAAAGAAGATTTAATGCATCATTAGTGAGTTGATTCCATGAATGAAGAGTTTGACTCTGTATTATTAATTTTGACATGGTATTTTGAACCTAAAATAAAAAATAAGAATGTTAATAGAATAATATTTGTGTTCTAAAACAAATTTATTTAAAAGAGATAAATTTTGAGAAATAAAACAAGGCATATATTTGAGGTTTAGTCACAAGTGGATGGAGGGGACTTATTGGAAATCTTTGCTTTGTTTCTTAAGAAGGAGTCCATTTGGATAATTCATATTATTTTAGCACAAAGGAGGTAAAATATATTCTAAGAGGATGTGATGTCAGTATTTATCAACAGTGAGTTACTAATAGAAGAATATAGTGAGAAATGTTTTGGTTTCATCAATGAATAGGATTTGAAATATGTTTTTTGATTAAATTAGATATATATGGCTGAAATAGTCCATAAGATCTTGTAATTCAAACCTCGAAACCTTCTTAATGAATCAAACATTCAAAAAATGGAATAATGTAAGGAAATATAAATATCATGGTTGAAAAGTAATATATCTCATTATAATCATTCTTTTAGATAAAATAATTGATTATATAAATAGTGAAGATATTTTTAATGTTTTTTATTATTAAATGACCAAACTTCTAGAATTATCCTTGATTGGGGAGATGAGGTACTTGGTATAAAAATTTCTCAAGTGATATATCATATTTTTCATTCTCAAGGGAAGTATGATAAGAAGCATATAAAATGGTTTGGAATTATGGCTTCAAGGATGGATTCCACTTTAATTTCCATAATATCCACTATATCAATGTATGAGAACAGAAAAAATGTGGATTAGATAGAATGCTCTATGTTTAGTGCATGTATGATATACTTAAAAACTTATATGCATGATATAAATTATACATGAACATATTATAATAGGTTTTGATGTTCCCCAATAGTATAATTTCAATACTTGATATGGGATTCATAGGTATAACATTGGTGAAAAATAATTAAGGATAAGATATAATTTCAATGGATTGAATTATTTGTTCCACTACCCATATACAGATTTGTCCAATTGTGTTGATGAAATTTTTTTTATTTATGGATGATTTTGTTTCCTAGGTAATTTTTTTGTTGTAGTTAAATAAAATAAGATTCCATGACCTTATGAACATTCATGGTAGAATATGTATTTACCACTCATTCTATAACACAATTAATGTGGATGAATAAATAATTTTATGATATAAAGGTTGATGTGGTGTTAACAATACATATTAGTTGTGATACAAAATGTATTTTTAATCCTCCAATTAATATTGTTCAGTATTAATGTTCCATAAAATTTTATAAAATATCATTTCAATAATTATTTTCTACATAAAAACGAATTTATGCTTTAATTTGACCCTATAATGGAATAAACATTTTATTTTTCACAAATCCATTTCAAAATGATGAAATTTATAATTTTAGGTTCATGTTGGTTATTAAACCCTACCCTTCTCAAGGATAAGGTATGTGGTTTTCAACTTACTCATCGTTTAATTTATTATTGTATTTAAAGTAAGGTAAAAGGAAACATATATCTTCTTGAATGTTTATCTATTTATATATTCTATAAAAGAGGTGATTTCTAATTTAAGGGGAGTTATCCAATGATATGTGTTTTAACATTTATGAGAGAAATATTTTATTGGTGGAATATATTTAGAGTGTTTTTTAAATGGTTATTCTAAAAATTAATAATTTTTAATGTGAGAACTATTTTAATAGTTTTGTTTAATTTCCTGAATGAATTTGTGTATTATAGATTCCATGGACATATTAATCAAATTGATGGAATATTTTATGTGATAATGATATATATTTTTAAGAAGAACTAATAGAAAATGGGTCTATACCTACAGGTTTTCCAAAACCGTGGGTATAGGTATAGTATGGGAGCATATACCCATGGTTTTTGAAACTTGTGGGTATATGCCCCCCTATACCCATGGTTCTAGGAGAATCGTGGGTATAGGTTTTTTATCATGACCTATACTCAAGGTTTATGGAACATTGTGGGTATATGGTTGATTTTTGATACTAATACCAATGGTTTTTGTAAACCCATGGGTATAGGGTTATTTTTTGAGGACCTATACCCATGGTTTTCAAAACTATGGGAATATATTTCCCATGTAATTTTTTTAGTAGTATTATTTTTATAGGATGTAACACTTATCAATATCACCTATGACATTGTTGATCCATATATAGATTTTATTATCTATTTTCAACATTAAACTCATTTACTTATTATGAACTATGATATCGATATATTAGATATTATATAATTAATTTCATAAATAATTTAATAATTTAGAATATTCTCACTTTATTTGATCGATCATAAAAAAACTAAGTGGTTTTTCTAATTCATGAAATGGTAAAACTAAGTATGCACCAAGATGAATGATTTACTATAATGTATGGAGTAGTGGTAAATGTTGTAACTATTTCTTCATGTTACAAATAATTACACAATAATGAAGTGACCAAGAGAATATTTTTATACATATAAAGAAAAGAGATAATAAAAATTAAAGGATAAAATATTGTTAAGATAATTCATCCAATTTGACTTTATTTTCAAAATAAAATTAAAAAAAGTTGGTCTACTACATGTTGTGTGATATAAAATATATTTCTATGAAGTAAGAAATAGATGTTTGTGAATCTATAAGAGTTATCATGTAAAAATAGAGGGAAATAATGGATGGTTAGAAGAAGTATATTTTAAAACATACCTTGAAGAACCATTCTCATGATGAAGATTCATGGAGTATAATATGTTGTCACATGATATGGTGTGTATGAAACAAAAGTTATATCATTATACTTTGTGAGAATATAAGAAGAATAACTCATCATAGTAAACAACTATATTACATTATAATGTAGGAATGTGACTCCATTGTTACCGAACCTTTTTTTCATTGTAAATTGTGGAATACAATACTATGTAGGATATATTGAAAATCTATCAATATACGTGTAACATTATTTTAGCATAATCCCTACTGGTTTTATAATCACATTTCATTCTTTAGAGTCATGTGATTTTGGGTTTTCTTATTCTCAAAAATAATTTTAAACATTATTTTTTAAGATAAGCTAGTAAATAGATGTACTCATTATGTTTATTCATTTGGATAAGAATATTACTCACCGTAAAAGGTGGAATAATTTTTATTTATTGATAAATAAAAATAAATTGATAAAATTTATTCCCCTCTATAAATAATGTAACAAACATAATGCATTTTGTCCCAAAATAATATAATATACTAAGACAACTAAAAAGATACCCCCAACTAATGTAAGATGTTTGGGTGGTGAAAGTGAATAATGAGTCTCCCATCATAACAAAAAATAGTTTGTAGTAGTAAGAAGATATATCTTTATTTCACCTCCTAATGAGATGATAATTGTTATAAATGATAGTTCCCCAATAGTTGAAGTTGATTATTTATAACGCATTCTCTTAATTCTAGAATCTATTTACTGGTGTATATACAACCTATGTCACCTATAGTTGTTCCACTATAAAAAATAGTGGGAGAAGATGATTATATTTTTAACCAAGTTATAAAATTTCCAAGGATTATAAATGGTGGAGCTTTTCCAGGATCAACAACCTAGGTTCTAGTGACAATGTGGTTCCCTTTAATGAGCTAATTCTAGAGTAAGTTTCAATCTATTGGAATAAAATTTAGTCATAACCTGAGTCTATTTCTTTCTAATGGAATTCAAAAAAACATGAATGGATTGAAATTTGGATTTTAATATATAAAACCTCAATGGTGTGTCTTGAATAAAATCAGCATAGGCTCAGCCTTTATGATCACTACATAAGGATATGTTGGGTTTTACTACTGTACCATCCATGGTGTTTTGAAGAATATTATTCAAGAGAAATAGAATGAGTAATAATAAAATATAATAATCTACATGGTTGATTATGTTATTGAAACCCCACATGTTTTATTATTTATATATATATATATAGTAAATTCAATGTTTTTGATAGATTTCATTATACAAACCTGTGATTTTAAATGGATCACAATATACTATTGAAATATAATTTTTAAATGTGACAAGTATCATAATTCTTTTTTATTTATAGGTATGAATAAGTCTAAATGAGTTATTTAAAATTTCTATAAATGTTTTACATAGGGTAAAAGTATTGATCAAATTATAGAAAATATGCACTCAATTTTAAATGTTAAAAAATATCATTTAATGATAAAAGATCAATTTTTTCAAAGTATTTTATTTTTTTATATATTCTTCATCTTGAAATCCAACATCCTATTATTTTCTTGAAATATATTATAATTTTACTAAAAATGAATAATCATTCATACATTTATTATAATTTTTTTAAATGATGATAAAACCTTTGGAAAGTAAATGAGATATTTTTATATTCATAAAATAGTTTTTATTTGCGTAAAGAATTTTTATTTTAATAAATTGAATTATCAAGTATATATTGTTAATTTTAATTAAATTTATATGTAATATATTATTTAATTTATATTAATATACATCTAGTGGATGTTACTATGAAAATAATGAGAATAAAATCATTTTCAAGATTAATCATATATTTTCTCAAAAAATATTATTTATGCATCCTGTGAATTGATACTCAAATTTATTTCTATCCTTAAAAACATGTATTTAGTATTTTGAATAAAATTAAATAATATTATATAATTAATTTAACTTAATTTTCTTTTCATAATGAACAATTACCATGGAAAAAAATCCTCTCACCACAGTAAGGAAGGAAATGGTGAAAAGAGGAGTTAACTAAAGAGATAACATTTAATATTTAAAAAACATAAAAATAAAACTTATTACTTGACTTTATTATGACTGTAACCTTCTTATCCTATAATTTTTGGATGTTCGGATCCATTTTTCTTGTGTTAGATAAATATTCTACAACAAAGTTTCACGTATTTACAAGTTTTCCACCCACTTCGCTTATAATATGAAACATTTCATTTTATAGAATACTAAAAAGAATTATCTTTTTTACTCAACCAAATACACCAAAATACACTCCAAACATTCCTCCCCATCACATATCTAAAATTTTCATAGTAAATGGTCAGCATAGAATTATTAATGTTTAATTTGGATGAGGTTTTCCAAAAAGATGTAAAATGATTGACATAGTTCTCCCATGTTTATTTCTTCCTCAAACTCCTTAAAAAATATAATAAAAACAATTTAATAAAAAATAATAATTATATAAAATATATATAAATTTTATTATTCTCATTTTATACCCATTTTTTCATCTGATATTCTTTCGAATAATAAATGAAAACATCACATGTGTGTACATGTGGACTAAAACCTCAATGAAGAGATGTGTTATATTTTTTATCACAATCTCTCAAGGATGATAATATAGATATATTTAAGGTATATTTATGATTTTTATGACATAATTATAATATAAATGTAAAAAATTATATTCCTTTTTTCCTTCCCATCCATTGGAAAATGCTAACATTTCTAATGCATATGTGTGGACTACAACCTCCTAGAATCGATGTGACTCATTTATCATTTTTGATTAACATGGACATGAATAATGATAAATTTAATAAATATATATGATATTTATGAAATTATTTTTATTATAGAATGTTTAATTATTATTTATCATCCTTTTATTATAACAGTCTAAAAATGAAACATTACTTAGTGTACATATAGGCTACCGTATCCATTAAGTGGTGTGATTCATTTTTCATAACCACATTATATTGAAGGTTATAAAAGTATATATATTGAATTAATTTTATATTTATTAACTTATTAGTATTTTATATATGAATGCACCATAACCAAGGTGCAATGATATTAATTTCCAATCTGAAACATACATGGAATACAGACCAATTTTCACCTAAAAATGATTCTAATGAAGATTAGTTAATGGATGGTTCATTAGATGATACATATAAATGATATATTATAAGATAATTATTAATATAGTTCATAAAAGTATTTATAATAATTATATGTTTATTTTAAAAGAAGTTATCTATGTGTATGATGAAAGTAAAGACCTGAGGTAATAGTTATTTTTATCAATATTTTTCATTGAGATCTGTTTCATGTTATGATCATATTTGTATTTATATGATGCATATCATACCCCTTAAATATAATATATATATTATTGAGGGTATAATTAAATGAAACATACACACACACATGTTATAAGGATAGGTTATAACCCCCTCTTTGATATATTATATCATGAATATCTTCATATTCATGGTATTTAAAGTTAAATGTAAATTTATTTCCTTTAATAAATTTATGATTGAAAAGTTTCCAATGTAGTAAGGGTAAATGTTATAATATAATTTTTGGGATTTTACATTTTAGATATCCAATGAGTTAAATTATATGGCCCTTTTCAATAAAACAACAATTATTTTCTTCTTTTATGGTTATTTCTCTAATTTTTAGGTAATGTAAATTTTTTCCTCTCTTTAGTACTTAAAAACAACCAAGAAAATGTTTTTAAGAAAGATCAACCTTATTTAATATTTTTAGGGTCAATAATATTTCTACTTTATTTATATTTTCAATATGTTTTGTATTATAGAATTTATATATAATTTAATTTTTGTGAAATATTATATTTAAAATAGTTTAATTTTATTGAAAGTTATTATAATGAAAAAATTCAAGTTTATATGTACGAATCATGTTTAGTTTTTACAAAAGAGTGAAATGAATGTTTTGTTGTCACACAAACATGATGAAGAAAACTTTCCACCATCATGACCATTCTATTAATTGATGTTTCAATTATATTTTCCAATAATTATTTTTTAAGAAATCATATTCCTCGATATTTTGGGATTTTTCTGTTTTTAAGGATACTTAAAGTAAAGGAAAATTTCACTATTTTTAGTGAAATATTTAAATTTCAATTTAATGTAATTAGTCATCTATGTTGAAAATATTATAGATATTTTTATAATTTAATCGGGATATGTTATTGGGACACCATGAAATCTATTTCACTATGTGTCTTATAATGATAATGTTTTTAAAATATTTTTATTAAATATATTTCATTCCACAAGTCAAATAAGATGTAAAGAAATATTGAATGTTTTTATGGTACCATTAACTTCCTTTAGTAAGATATCTTATAATTATGTGTCATGAACCAACCCAGGTACCCTGGTAACCTGAGAACCAAACCAGCCATTACATAGCTCGAAGGGCATTCTCGATCCACACAGGCCGACGACTAGCACCTAGAATCACACAACAAGCAAGTGGGAAGGATTTTTCTACCAACAATGCGGAAGAAAATAAACAAGACAATATGTATAAAGAAAGAAAATCCATTGGGAGTAATGTACTAGAAGTTAAAAAGGCATAGACCAGCCCAAATCACTACAACCAAATATCTAAAATGGGAAAAGAACACCAAGGCCTCTAAGGACACAACTCACTAAGACCAAAGCTAAATAGCTAGATCTACCTCTAAGATATCCATTACCTTTGCTCGAACCTAGAAGAAGAAATTCTACAAACAACTGAAGGAAAAAGTAGTTTGTGAGGCTAGGAATAGTAGGATACCACCAATAATTTCATAACAGGTTTAAAATATATATTATGAAAATCAATTATTTCAATTTATTAAGATAAAGAGGTTTGGAAATTCAAAATAATTTAAAAAAACATTCTATACATTTTCAAAATGATTGAAAATACATTCAAAGAACAGGCTTTACTTTACAATAGATAGAATATTTTTAAACAATGGATTAATTAAAACATTTATATAAAACAGTTTATATAAATTCAACAGGCATGTAAAGAAGTTCCAATAAACATTGGTATAAATTTATATCTCAAATATAAATAAACAAGAAACCAACATGGCCATCTTCCAACAGGTAAGATAGTATTAACCTGCTATATGACTCTGCACTCTCTATATGAACTTAGAAAATTATGTATACACACATCCCTATGACACTTTCCAAAGGAGACTCATCACCAACCCATCAGAGATGTGACCCACTGCAAGAATGTTTTAGAACATTGTCGTAGCGTAGAGTGTATCCAAATAACTCACTAACTACCTATGTCTTGCATGTTCTCTTATATGGTGGGTGGACTATTTTTAGTACTGCTTAAAAATATGATCAATCTCATTCTTCCATTTCAAAAGTTCCAATTTATTTCCATATAAAACCAAAATAGGGTTTATTCAAAAACATGTATTTTTTCACAAGATAAACCCACTAGGTTTCTATCAAATCATTTTAATCCATTTTCACTAGTTTAAAATCCATTCAAAATAAATTCCATCATTACACAATTTATTTCCATAATTAAATTCAACCATTTAATTGAAATCATTTCCATTAAATCCACAATTTAAATTAAATCATTTAAATCATCCAATTTCCATAATCACACCCAATTCAATGGAATTGGGGGTTTTCCAAATTTATATTCCTAAACCATTTCAAATATCTTGATTCACTGAAATCATTTTTTATCAATTTAATTGAAATCATATTTTAGGGAATGAATTTAAATCAACAATTGAAATAAATCAAGTAATACAAGGATAATCAATTTGGCTAATCAGAATGGAACAACCTACCTCAAGGTCACCAATGTTAGCAGAAACAATAATCCACCCAATGTGGTTTAATACACCTCCTCAAGGCCTTATTATCATAAGCTTCGACACACCAAAGTTCGATGTTTGTCAAGGGGTCCTAGAACCAAAACATCTATTTTATTTCACAAGGAAGTAAAACATTACAAGAAATTACATTTTTTCTCTCCTGGACAATATCTAGATTATCATTTTAAATTATCACGTGTGATGATAATTTATTTCACCAGGATAAGTTTAAAAATATATATATCATCACATACAATAATATTTATCTTTCATGGAAAGTTTTCAGTTTATCATTATATCAATGTGCGCGCTTGTGATTATCCATCAGAATAATTATATTTGATAAAATCACAATTATTATTTTAATAATATTAATAGTTAACCTTTTATAATATCAAAATTATCATTGGAAAATTATATTAATTATCCTTTGATATTTTTTATAAATTATCCTTCTATAAATTAATGCAATTATTTTTTCTTTTAACAATATAATATTTTAAAAATAAATTATTGATGTAATTATCCTCGAACAATTATTTATAACTATCTCAGATAATTATTCACATATTTTTCAACAATTTCGGGAAACCAAATTTTGATAATAATTATTTTATATTTTACATAGTTATTCGTTCATAATTTGATTTTCATCATAATGTTATTCAACAATTTTTTTTGTATGTATCATTAGATAATTTGTGTAATTATCATTTTTATAATTTTTTAATAATTATTGATTTTTTATAGCTATGGAATAATCCCTTCATAATTTGATATAATTATCATCTGATAATTATTTAACCAACAACTGATAATTCATGTAATAATAATTTGATAAATTTGTTAAAGAATTATTCCTTGGTAATTCACATTTCATTATTTAATTTAAATTCCACCTATTATTTCCATAATATTAGAGTTTAGGAAAGGATGTAATAAATTAGATAAAATAAATAAATAATTAAATAAAATGTGAAGATCACCTGGGAATTGCAACAAAGGAGAAGATACAGTGATCATGCAATTGGATGAGGGATGATCAAACCCAAAGCAGAATGAAAATTTGACATCGATTGTTGGAATGCAAGGATATTCAAAATAAAAAAATTCCATAAAAACCAAAGGATTGGGTATTTTAAACTACCCATGCAACGTTCCAACGATCAGATTTGAAACCCCTTATTTAATCCATCGTTTCAGATGAATCATGAAGATGGAGTGATTTATTTCATCCATTAATGTCATTGATGTTTGAAACAGTTTTAAATGGATGAAAAAAAAGGTTTTGAAAACCTTTATCATTAAAAATAGAGACCAGCGTGATCCAACATTTTTGTAGGGGTGATTGAACAGTGTTCTGTTTTTTTAATAATTAAATTAATTTAATTTAATTAAGTAATTAATTTAATTATTTAAAACTTCAATTAATTAATGACGTGACCAAATGCTCGTTGGTGATGAATTTTATGCTCTGCCAAGGGTAAAAACCCCATTTTGGACCCAACAGTAGTCTCATATTTCTCATAGGACACACATTTTAAAATATATTACTGATTTATCAATTAAAAACCAGAAAAAATAAATAATTAAAAAAATTGTTATTTTTGCGAGCGAGACATCCAAACATCTAATGCTAAAAAATGTTATACCTCTTTTAGGGTAAAAACATCATTCTGGACCCATTGGTGGTCTCATATTTCCCATATGATGCACCATTTGGGAGATATTTAATTATTTTTAATAAATAATATATTAAATATTATTTAATAACTTTATCTCATGAGTGTGACATCCAAATGTCTGGTGCCTTTGAATGTTATACCCCTCCTAGGTTAAACACCATATTTCATACATAACAAAGGTCTCATATTTCTCAAATGACATATCATTTTTGAGTTATTTAAATATTTTGAATTAAAAGTGAACACCTAATATATTCTATTTAATAATTTTATTCTATCTTCGCAGAGCCTTTTCTTGCCTTGAAATCATGAAACAACTTAGTGTAGAACTCCAAAAATATTTAATAGAATATTATGGAGTATTAATTGGGTGTTTACTATTCTGCGATGTGTTTAAAAAATTCAACTTTTCACTAATAAATAATTTTTCCCATTTAACGTAATAATAAATTAACCCAATAAGGTTTAGGAATATCTGAAATAGTAACGGGATGTTACAACCTTCCCACCATAGGAATATTATATCCACCAGAAATCCTATAAAGAATCCTTTAAATCATATGGACCAAAGGTATCTTCCTCCCATAAAGTACCTTGGTCTTAGAATCAAAAACCATGATTGGTCTTTCAGTTACAGATAAAACAGGTTTCACTTCAAGATCATTCCAACTCCGAACATGATATGGTTCAAATAAAATCATTCAAAGATGAGATACATGAAACACATTATTTATTGATGTTATTTTTTGTGGTAGTGCTAAATGGTAAAAAACTTTCCCCACCTAATCAAGAACCTAAAAAGATCCCACAAAATGAGGATCAAGCTTCCCTTGCCTCCCAAGCCGTCAATGACCCAACTGGGGTGAAACCTTCAAGAATACATGGTCATTAAAACTGCTTCTTCAAGTCATAGAACATCTCAATGCTTCCTGGGTGCACAACCCATTTGTAAAAATAGCTATCCCCTATTATGGACTTCCTTGTCACTAACGGTGCAACATAATAGTTTCAATAACACAGAACACCCTATTTTTAGAATGACCACTAAGCATCAGTCTCCCCACCATAAAGAGAGTATATAATGCTTACGAAATTCATCAATAAGATTTTTTTTCTAAAGAATAATCTCAATAAGATAATATTATATAGAAACATTATCTTTTACGATGGAGAGAACTGACGCCGCCCAAGGTGACACACTTGGGTGAATAAAGGCATTCTCAAGAATATCTTCTAACTGGGACATTAGTTCTTTCAGTTCAATTGGATCCATTTGGTAATAGGGAAAAGAAAATGGTTGAGTACGAGAAATTAAGTTAATAGAAAACTCAACCTCCCTTACCGGTAGAAAACTAGAGAATTTAGAAAGAAACATGTTAGGAAAACTCAATGATGACGGGAGGGAGATCAACACTCATTGAATCTCGCTCCAAATCAAAATTAAACACTGATATCACTTTCCCAAACGTTGAATAAGTTTTTATGGCTCTGATTGACCTTGACTCACATTATTCATGAAGGATAAGAGGCACACCACTGGGTGTAGTAATGTATACCCATCGAAGATAATAATAATTCTAGGCTTTATTTATAATGAGCCAATCCATCCCGAATATGATTTCAACAGATTTCATGTCGAGTACCGAAAAAACTCCAAGAAAGTTTGAAAACTAATAGAGAGAAGACTCAAGATGGATTACGAGACCCTGTTGTCTATTTATACTAAAGGGTATAGTAATATCCATTGAAAAAGATAAAATCTCCATTGGAAGATTAATCAAATTAACAGTATGGGATTAAATAAATGAGTGAGAAGAACCCGTATCAAAAATAGTAGTCTCTAATGACAAAGATATAGTAATGGTACCACTCATGGTCATTGGACCAATATTTGTTTCCTCTGGAGACTCTTCCACTATGTGAAGAAGCTTTGTTATATATGCATATGGATGGAACCCTTTTGTATGTGAAGAATTTGATTTCCCTACAGTTTTTTGAAGGTGTTGCTGATCTTGTGCCACTGCATGGAGTGGGAAAGTTGTGGCAGAACTTTTTCAAGTTCCACAAACATATACAAGAGCCACAATTATTTTAGTCAGATCAAGCTTAAAAAACTCCACAGCTTTGACCAACACCATTGACTCTGGATATAACTATTTGGTGAAAAGAACCTTGAAGTCCTTCCAATCAATGCCCTCATGTTTCTTTGTCATGACTATTGTGTCCCACCATATCCTTCTTGGTCCCTCCAACATGAAGTTGGCACACTTCACCTTGATCTCGTTAGGTGTCTACAAGAAATCAAACAAAAGTTCTATCCTGCCCAACCATTCTTTAGCATGTTTAGGATTAGTGGAGCCTTTGAAAAATTGTGGGTTTTGGTAAAATAAGTTTTAAGAATTTTTTTTTGAAGATCACCCCCTAGGTTCCACAACTAGAGCTTGAATAGGGACTAGAGGTGGTTCCTATCCCAGATCTTGGATAATGCGTACAATCACCTCAACTAGGCTTGGGTCCACTGAAGGATTCACTCACTGATGTTCAGCAGTATCACATTCCTAGATATGATTCACACATCTTCTCAGAGGTATGATGTTACACAATATCAGAAAAAAATAAGGAATACATTAGATTAACACTTGGACTGAGTTACAAGAGAAATTTTTCTCAACAGAAGGAACAAACAAGATTTCGATTTCACAATATCCAAATCACAATAGGGGAAATACTATAACTAAACCATAAGACATCTTTCCCTAACCACCCACGGTGACTTAAGGTTTATTACGATGAGAGCTGGCCTGGCACTCAATCACAACTACCTCCTAATTCCGAAAAGAATACTCAAATTCATACTGTCATCAAGGCAAGATGCTTAACCTCCCTTTGATACCAATTTTTCACAAACCAACTCAGGTACCCTGGTAACCCGATAACCGAACCAGCCCTGACATATCCCAAAGGGAATTCCCGATCCCATAGGTCGATGACTAGCACCTGGAATCACACAACATGCAAGTGGGAACAATTTTTCTACCAACAATGCCGATGAAAATAAAATGGACAGTATGCATAACAAAATAAACTCTACTAAGAGTAATGTACCATAAGTCAACAAGGAATAAACCAGCCCAAATCACTAAAACAAAAGTACTAAAATGGGAAAATGACCCCAAGGATCTTAAGGACACAACTCATCAATACCGAAACTCAAAAAATGGATCCACCTCTAAGAGATACATTCCATTTTCTCAAACCAGGAAGAACAAAGTCTACAACACCCAAATACAAAAGTAGGTTGTGAGGAAAATCCTAGTAGGATACCACCAATAATTCTATAACAGATTCCAAATACATATTATCCAATTTAATACTTTCAATTTTTTTATGATAAATAGGTTTGTAAATTCAAAATCATTTTTAAACAAAAAATTCTATACATTTTCATAATTATGGAAAATACATACAAATAACATAGTTTACTTTACAAGAGATGGAATATTTCTAAACAATGGATTAAGTAAAAAATTTATATAAAACATTTTATATAAATTAAATAGGCATGTAAAGTAGTTCCAATAAATAGTGGAATCCATTTATATCTCAAATATAAATAAACAAACGAACAACATGGTCATATGTTAAAAGGTATGATAGTATTAACCAGCTATAGGATTTCACAATTTCTATGTGAACTCAGAAAATTTTGTATACACATGTCCCTATAACACTGGCCAAAGGAGACTCATCACCAACCCGTCAAGGATGTGACCCATCACACGTATGTTTTAGAATGTTTTCATAGCGTAGAGTGTGTCCAAATAACTCATTAACTACCTAAGGCTTGCATGCGCTATTACATGATGGATGAACTATTTTTAAGACTGCTTAAAAATACATTCAATCTGATTCTTCCATTTCAAAAGTTCCAACTTCTTCCCATACAAACCCGAAAATCAAATGATAAAACCACTGAGTTTCTATCAAATCATTTTAATCCATTTTCACCAGTTTGAAATCCATTAAAAACCAATTCTATCATTACACAATTTATTTCCACAATTAAATTCAACAATTTAATTGAAATCATTTCCATTAAATACACAATTTAAATCAAACATTTTAAATCATCCAACTTCCATAATCACACCCAATTCAATTGAATAGGGGGATTTTTAAATTTCCATACCAAAACCAATTCAAATATCTTGATTCACTAGAATTGAGAATTTATCAATTTAATTGAAAGAAGATTTTTTAAAATTTAATTTAAATCAACAATTGAAATAAATCAAGTAATACAAGGATAATCAATTTGGCTAATCAGAATGGAACCACCTACCTCAAGGTAATCGATGTCATTGGAAATGATAATCCACCTAATGTGGTTCAATACACCTCTTCAAGGCCTTATTATCATAAGTGTCGACACACCAAAGTTCGATGTTCGTCAAGGGGTCCTAAAACCAAAACATCTATCTTATTTCACAAGGAAGTAGAATATTACATGTGATTACATTTTATCTCTCCTGGATAATCTCTATATTATCATTTTAAATTATCACATGTGATGATAGTTTATCTCACCAAGATAAGTTTCAATATATATATATATATATATATTATCACATATGATAATATTTATCTTTCACAAAAAAAATTCAGTTTATCGTTATATCAACGCACGTGCTTGTGATTATCTATCAGAATAATTATCTTTGATAAACTCCCAATTATCATTTGAATAATATTAATAATTAACCTTTGATAATATCAAAATTATAATTATATAATTATATTAATTATCCTTTGATAATTTTGATAAATTTTCCTTCGATAAATTATTGCAGTTATTCTTTCATTTTAAAATAAAATATTCTCAAAATAAATTATCGATGTAATTATCATTAGACAATTATTTATAATTATCTCAGATAATTATACACATATTTCTAAACTATTTCTCGAAATAAAATTTCGATAATAATTATTTGATATTTCACATAGTTATTCATTCGTAATTTGAGTTTCATCATTATGTTATTCAACCAATTTTTTTGTAAGTATCATTAGATAATTTAGGTAATTATCCTTTTGATAATTTTTAAATAATTATTTTTTTCTTGAAAACCGTGGAATAATCCCTACACAATTTGATATAATTATCTGCTGATAATTATTTAACCAACAACTGATAATTCATGTGACAATACTTAGATAAATTTGTTTAATAATTATTCCTTGAAGATTCATGTTTCATTATTTAATTTAAATTCCACTAATTATTTCCAAAATTTTAGAGTTTAGGAAAGAATGGAATTAATTAGATAAAATAAATAAATAAATAAATAAAACGTGAAGATCACCTGGGAACCGTAACAAAGGAGAAGATACAGTGGTCATGCAACTAGAATAGTGATAATCAAACCCAAATCAGAATGCAAATTTGAATTTGATCATTGAAAGAAAAGAGATATTCAGAATCAAAATACCCTAAAAGAAAAAGTATTGGGTATTTTAAACTACCCAGGTAGTATTCTAGAAATCTAATTTGAAACCCCTATTTAATCCATCATTTTAGATAAATCTTGATGATGGAGTAATTTATTTCATCCATTAATGTCGTTGATGTTTGAAATGGTTTAAAACGGATGGAAAATGAAGGGTTTGAAAACCATCATCATTAAAAATGGAGTTCAGCGTGATCCAACATGTTTATAGGGGTGATTGATCAATGTTATATTTTTTAATAATTAAATTATTTTAATTTAATTATATATTTAATGTAATTATTAAAAACATCAATTAATTAGCATCGTGAACAAACGCTCGTTAGTGATTAATATTATGCTTTTCATAGGGTAAAAATCCAGTTCTAGATCCAACAGTAGTCTCATATTTTTCATAGGATGCACCATTTGAAAGATATTAATGATTTATTAATTAAAAATCAGAATAAATAATTTAATAAAAAAAAATTGTGAGTGAGGCATCCAAACACCCGAAGCTAACAAATATTATACCCCCTAGGGTAAACACATCATTCTGGACCCATCAGTGGTCTCATATTTCTTATATGATGCACCGTTTGGGATATATTTAATTATTTTTAAATAATAATATATTAAATATTATTTAATAACTTTATCTCATGAGAGAGACATCCAAATGTCTTGTGCCTTTGAATGTTAAACCTCTCCTAAGGTAAACACCATATCTCAGACATGACAGAGGTCTTAGATTTCTCAAATGACATATCGTTTTGGATTTTATAAAATATTTTGAATAAAAAGTGCACACTTAAAAAGTTCTATTTAATAATTTTATTCCATCTTCGCCGAAAATTTGTGGGCATCGAACTTATGCACCAACTCAGTGTAGAACTCCAAAAATATTTAATTTGATATTTCAGAGTATTAATTAGGAATTTTAACATTCCACAACATGTTTAACAAAAACACAACTTTTCATTTATAAATCATTTTTTCCCATTTAATGTAATAGAAAATTAACCCAAGAAGGTTTAGAAGTACCTGAAACAGTAACGGTATGTTACCTCAAATGTAAAACCCCAGAATGAAAAGGGGTTAAATGACTAAATGATATGAAACATGTCAAGAAGATGCACCTTTTATTCCAAGAGCCTACTTGATTAGAAATCCACAGTTAAGCATGCTTGTTCTGGAGCAGTGATCAGAATGGATGACCTTCTGGGAAGCTTCTCAGGGTGTGTGCGAGTGAGTACAAAGCACACTAGAAAGGACATGTGTTGGCAAGTGGAGATTATCAATAGTCAGATGACCTGTTCGGGCACGTGGGTGGGCTCCAGGGTGGGGACCACGTATTTGCGGGGCTACTGGTGGTACCTAGAGAGCCAGGACCTGACGACCATGTTAAGGTGGGTTGTCTGTGTTATTACTAGGACCCAGTTGTCACATTTGGTATCAGAGGAAGAACCCAGCCTTAAGTGCAACACACTGCCTAGGTTGAGATGTAGGGCCCACAATGAGGACATCGTGCTATGGGGGGTGGGTGTAAACGTAACACCTCAGAATGATAAAGGGTTAAATTAATAAATGATATGACTCATTTCTACAAGGTGAACCTTCCTTTTCGGAAGCTTGCCTGATTAGTACTCCACAGTTAATAATGTTTATCCTGGAGTAGTGATCAGGATGGGTGACCTTCTGAAAAGTTTCTCAGGGTGTATGCGAGTGAGTAAAAAAAACATTTTAAAGGACATGTGTTGGCATGTGGGTACAATCATTAGTCTGATGACCTGTTCGGGCATGTGGGTGGGGCCCAGGGTGGGGACCACATGTCTGTAGGGCTATTGGTGGTACTTGGTGGGCCAGGACCTGATGACCACATTAAGGCAAGGTGTTTTTTCTATCATCGAGAACTAGTTGTCACATTATTTGGTGATAATATCATTGGGAAAACTTTTTATATTCATGGGTTTTTCTATATTGAAATGAAGAATGTTTTTATGAACTTATGGAACATTAGTGTATAGTTTTCATTTATCCCATTAAAGCTTCGAATTATATTTCCATCTATTGAATTATGTAAACATTGATATATAATTAGATAATATGTTCTTTAATTGGAAGTGTATCTAGTTTAATCAGGGACTCAATCCATAATGATAGGATTTCTAGTGATCCTTATCTAATGAAATGATAGAATGTTTAGTGAAACCAATACATTATGGAAATCATTCTTCTATAACAGTCTTGGTACTAATAATTCACTCAAAAAAATATTTTCTATGGTTAATTTTTTTCCAAAACAAGTGTCTTATGGCTTTGATATATTCTCATAACTCATTTTTTATTATTCATTATCCCAAAGTATTATGAATTATGACTTTTGTTATGAAATATCCTTATTTTATTATTCATGATTAATAATCATTAACTGATTTTATAATAATTTTATAAGCTATTATAATGTTATTGTACACTTATGATTATATTAGGCTCAATTATGATCATTGATTGATATGTCCAATGTTTACAATTACTGAAAATACGAGATCACGCATTATTTTTTTTATTTTCATAAGGTTATGAAGAATGGTTCTAAATTTTGTTTGTAATATATGGTTACTATGAGAAAAATACTTTATGGGAGATTTTAAATATCCTCCATGAATTTTTTTTATTTTGTATCTAGTCTCCAAATACACTAAACCATTATGGTTCTAAAGCCTATATTCTTATGAGATGCATTGAATATTCATTTGAAATGTTCTAGTATTTATGAATGTGAGTCTTGGGATACCTAATTTTGTATTGGATAAGGGGTTAGTTATCTCTAAATAATAATAATTGAGAAATTGGTGAAAACATTGTGGTTATGTATAAATATAGGATAAAATCATGATTTTTTTGTATGATAAATATTTTATGATTTATTAGGAATTAAATCCTTTCATGGATAAAAAATGTTTTTGTGTTCTTTAGAAATTTTGCACTAGGAGGTACTAACCTTGAAAAGACTTGTTAGGTTTTAAAATTATTTTCTTATGGTGAATTTAAATTAAGCCTAACTGCACACTTGATTTTACTATCACAAGGGATATGATTTAGTTAATTCACATTCTCTTTATAAATCATTAGCATGAATGAGATGATATAACCTACTACAACCAATGATAAACACATGTTGTTTAGTGTTAAACTAAATTTTAATGGGTTTATGCGAAGGTGTAATGATTTATGATATCTTATTAATTATTTTTATTTGATTTATTATTCTAATTAATTGTTATTTATACTAACATGAAAAAAATAGTTAATGGATAGAACTCAGAGGAATCATTTAAACAGTTAGTGTGATTGTTTATTAAATGATAGTCATCATGAGTAAGAAAATTGAGTAGGATATGGGATTCAAAATACAATGATTATGCCTAATAAATTATAAAAAATTATGATTAACAACTTGAACCTAGTTGATTTTACAAACAAGAAAAAATGTATTTTTAGGAAAATTAAGGAGAAAATATCATGTAGGAAAAAAATCAATTAATTAAATGTCATAATTTGGGATACAGAACTCAGAGAAATATCTCTATGTAATTGAAAAATGTTTTATTTTTTGAGTATGATCGCATAATTTTGAAAACTATATATGAAAAAAAATTAATAGTCTAGTGGAAATAATGATTGAAAAAATAGATCATATTATGGTACCATTAATATTTCAATTTCTTAAATTGGGAAAAATTATAAAGACCGAGCCTTATTACATTACATAATCTTGAATTTTAATCGAGAACATACTTCCTTTAACATTTAATATCTTTTCAATTTTAGAGTTTTAGATAATTAATATATAACACATACATAACATTCCACAATTATATAGAGAGGACACCACAAAAAATAGTATCCATTTCTTCCAAAATATAAAACTTTTCAAATAAAGCATGTTTTCTTTGAAAAATATCTATAACATTTAACATGGATTCCTTATTTGTCTTAAATATACTTATTACCTATGAAAAACATTTAAAAACTTTTTATTAGAAAAAAAATTAGTAAGGGATATAAAATGAAGGAAATAATGCATTAGTCTGTAAATACTGGTAATGTATGATATCATTTTTAGAAAGTCATACTTGTTACCCATATAGACTTAATTTGTGAAACTTGAGATTTAAAAGATATTTCCAAAAAACATAAAGTACATAAATAGTAAAATAAAGGTATCTTGGGTCCGTACTTACTTATATTGTAACCATCATTGCTACCTTATTATTTGTAACCCTCACGGCTACCTTATAATATAACCCTCATAGCTATCTTATTGGGTAACCATCACAATTACACTTGGAGTAGCCAAACGACCAACCTACAACATACACATACCCAATGTAATGGAGGGAGATATAGGTCACACACTTCATCATAAATATTGTCCAATAAAAAAAACATAATCATACAACACGAATAATTCAAATAAAAACATTGCTTTTGATTTTGTAAAAGATAGTTTTAAAGAGGATTTTAAAAGAAAATCCCCTTACAAATATTATATAATTGAAGTGAGACTTAAGAGAGTAGATGGAATATTTATATACTTTATAAATAGACATTATTAAACATAATTTAAACAAAATTTATCACACACCAATTTTAATACCACATAAATAACGAAGTAGAAGGTTAACCCGAAGAATGAAAATTTGGATAAGAATTCTATTACCTCAGGTTTTCCTTAATTAAAACTTGTTTAAACCTCATTTATAGTGGTTAAAAGAGTGTTATTAACATCATATATAAATATTTTCATGTTTATAACATCTTATATGATCATTTTATCACATCATTTTACCCTTTAGTTATAAGTATTTTGTTCCTTCCATTGTTTTGGGTGAATTCTTTACATCATTTCCATGGCCGGTTTGTATTGGATTTTCTTGTCGTATGGAAATGAAATTAAAGAAGTGGAATGAAATGGTATTCATATGTTTCCAGAATATATAATTATTCCATAGACCATTTTTTATCATATATGATGATGAATATTTAGATAAAACATTAATGATATTTGTTTAGATCATTTTTTGCGGTTCCTTGAAAATCATGAACTTGTTTCATTATATAATTTAATTTCATGAATAGAAGTTCATTCCAGAATATAAAATATGTCACATAATACAATTTACATTATTTTTTGACAATTAAAATGGTTTCATGATCAATTTTTAATTAATTAATGAAATTGAAAACACATCGTCCATAATTTTGGTAAATCGGCACCTCACAAACGGTGTTTTTATTTTTAGAATAAAAGGGAGAGGAGAGGAATAATGATGATGAATTTTTTATAGGAACATGACAACATAAAAAATATTTAATATTATGTATATTTCATAACTCTTTGATGTGGGTAGGGTAATATAGTATAAGATAATAAAGGAATTGAAAAGAAAACACATGAAAAAGGAAGAGGATTCTTACATCTTGATATCTTCTCCTTGAGATCCTCATTAAAGCCTTTGGATTTGGAATTTTAGTGAGACCATAATGTCTTGGATGTGGGAAGGAGACTTTGGGATGATATTTGGAATAACTTAGACAATTCTAAAGGATTGAGAGGTGTGTGATGAAGAGGGAAATGTGGGTGGTATTAATAGTGGAGGAGAGGAGGGATTTTACATTATTTTAATCATTATTTTAATATTTTTGCTCAAGACTATGAATAATATTAATTAATTTTACCCTAAATAGTAATAAATTGCATGTGAATTTAAAATGAGTGGGATTACATCAGCCTTGTGTCACCTATGATGTAGTAAAACAAGTATAATTTATCATATGTTACTATTCGTCAAAAATTCAAGAATTTCATAAAAATCCCAAAAATTCACCCTAACCATTTTTTGATGTGTAGAATTTAAAAATAAACTCCACCTTTTAAAAATAATTTTCTAAATATGATTAATTTAATTTTTAAATAAAATCATGCGTTATTCAAAAATTAACAATTTAAAACTATAACTCATTTTATATCACCTTGAAAAATTAATCAAGATTTCATTATCTTAAATCCTTAAGAAAATTAAATAATAATACACTTTACTATTCATTAGGGTCATATTACTATTCATATTACTATTCATATGGGTGTGTTACTATTCACTAAAAATAATGTTGGTTCCATCAGAATCCAAATAACTTACTTATCATAACCATAGATGACCATTTTTTGATATTCAAATCCTAGAAGCAGAAAAATCATGTTTAAAGGAAATTTATAACTATATACATAAAAAAATGTTTCATGCATTTCAATTTATTTTAAAATCCTTGGTGTTTTACAAAAATGAGATATATCCATGTTAATTACCTATTCCAAAGGATAATAAAGATTATATTCATTATAAAATCTAATGAGTAAAGGAATAATATATATCCCATTTAATAACAACTACTGAAGTTTGAACTAAAAATAGAGTTTAGTAAGATGAACTAATCATCCAATAAATCACTATCAGTGTTGTATACGGTTCAATTTAAACATAGTCAATTATATAAATAATGTTTGATTTGAAAATAAAATCACCACCCTGATGATGAGATGGTGAATTACAAAAGGTCTTCTAGTGTAATTATGATCATATACCAAGTTTATAGTTCATATCTAATAAAATTTTATTGGAATATTATCCTTGTAAATACTAGTATTCTCTTAATAGTTGAATTTTATGATCTATTGGGAATTGATTTGGTATCTTTATAAAGAACCCATATCAATTTCAGTGGTAGGGAAGTCAAATTTTAAATTTCTAATCAATCTATAATCATTTGTAGGTTCATGGATGAAAATGATCTTATAATGAAAATTATGTCCATCACATGGTTATTACTACATATACCTGAGGAATATTTGTCTGAAATGGTTGGGTGGAACTAAACATTAATGATATACTATAACGACCCTCTATTATCATACATTGACATTACATTAATTTTTTAGAATAGATAAAATATTACACAAATATACACCAAAATATCATATTAGTTTGGTGCATTTAGAAACATGGAAACATAAACATCAGTATATAAGAGTGCTAAAATATTACTGACTTGGTTATTCATGACTATCAAACTTCTTAGGAACATCATAAATAATTTAAATCTTCATAAACCGGGTAAAGAAAACATAAATAGGGTTGATCTCAAATGGTCAGTAAGGGTAAACAAGGAATATATTTGTGAATTATCATGAGAAAAAGGGTATGAAAACATTATCATAACATTAGAAAATCATACCCCACATATCAAAGATCATAAACATGAATCCTGGTATAATGATTAGAAATTAATGAGACTTTAATCTTAAGGGAATCAAATTCATAATCCATTAATGTATAACATGTTAATAATACATGAAATTGTGATAGACACATAAGAATATAAAATTATTTCCCTATAATTCATGGATAAATACCAAATACATATTAATGGAATGGGTTCACTCTCCAAACCATATTGGTATTCATGGGTCACTCCCATTACAATATTAATAATCCTGATTCACTCCTAGGACAATCTTAGCTAAAAAAATCCTTTACTGAATGAATTTCACTCCCTGTTCAATCTATCTATATCCAATGAGATATAAATATGTAGCCCATGCATTGGAGGTAGATATAGGTCCCACCAATCTCATAATGAAATAATACATATGTGTTCCACTAGATCATATAAATTAATCATATAATAACTAATGTGATGAAATGGGTTTCATAAGCATGTCATCATATTATAACATGTTGAAAGGATACATGTTTAATAATCATTAGATCAAAAAATAACCCGTGAGAATAAGTGGGATTCATAATCATATAATCCATGTAAGAGAAAAGGGTTACATAAGCATCATTCCATCAAAACATAAACCACTCCAAGAAATAAAATTAATGGTACCATATTATAATATCCCTAATAATTCATAAGTAACACCAATGTATGTCCTCTGGAATGGAAAATAATTTTGAAAGATTATATAAAACATTTTAGGATGAAATTAATCTTTTCTCTCTGAAAAATATTTTTTAATACATAAATCATTTTGAAAAAAAACAATTGAAAATAATTTGAAAACATATAAATGAATATTTAGAAGTCTTAAAATATTTTTTTTAAATAATAACAATATATTATTTAAAAAAATTAAAAATTGTTTTCTAAAACATGGTTTAAGAAGAATATAGATTTCTAAACATAGTTTGAAATGAAGTCAGGTTTTCTTAAAAACTTTTTCTTATTAATATTAAGTACTAATGAGTGAAAAAATGGTACCATTTCATTAATATATTTTAGATAACCATAGTAAAATAAACATCATGATAATTATTTAGATATGGATCATAATATCTCATTAATGGAAGTGCAATCATAAACAATCTTGATAAGCGATGAGATTGTAGCAGTAAAATCTCACCAATTTGGTAATGTTGAATCAAAATACACATAATAAAATAACATTACATAGAGTGTAAAATAAAAATAAATGAAATATATAAATGTTATAACATTTAAAATGAATTTATATACACCTCATAAAATAATACAGTTGTATAAAAAATAGGTTTCTTAAAGAAGAAAAATTGAGAAAAAAAGTACATTACCGATTTGGTAAAATTTAAACTGTAAAACCCCATGAAATTAAGATCATAAAATTGATATATAAGTAAATAAAGTTTTAATTATAATAATATTTTAATTAATTCCTGGAAATTATATACACCACAAGGAAGTAACGAGTGGTGAATAAGATATATGTCTCATAGAAATAACACTGAGACTAGAAATTCCCTTACATTATGTCTTGAATCCCATTGTACTCATTTAATATGAATATGTAATAAAAATAGGATTATTATAAATATATTATAGAAAAATAATCAATTATATCATAGCATAAATGAGTTAATTATGTTCTTTTATTTCCTGTTTACTAACACCTCCATGTCAAAGTTATGTTTTGGGTAATAACCACATTTTCTGGCATGTGTTTCGATTTTGTTATTTTTTTAACCCAATTACATATATAATGATTTTTTTAAACTCCATAATAAAAAACATGTAGTAAATATCATATATATTCATTTTACTTTTATTCATAATAATCAATAAAATATTGAAAGATGAAATAAAATACACCATTCATTGAGACGGTAGGTCGTACATATGAATGAACACTCTTTCCATTTTCAAGATGTATTTTTTAAAGGAATAAAAGTAAATGATATAAATATATATACATATATTATCATTAAATTATAATTATTATATATTATATATAACATATTTATATTAAAATCATCTTTTATACATTCCATGTAAAGAATGAACAATTCACATCACTTTGAGTAGGTGGTGGTCCACACGTCCTCCAAAGAATTTATCATATTTCCACAAAATAGAAATCATGAAGTTAATTATTATATAATAATTTTATAATACTTAATAACTAATAAATTATATATATATCATATCAACATAAAAATTCCATCATTATTCCTAACCTTGAAAGGTGACAATGGAAGAATGAACTACATCAGTTCACGAGGCAATAATCTGTCGTACTCTATAAATGAGACTGTGTATCCCATTTTATGGAAGTTTGTGTGGGTTTAGTTTGAAAATTTAACATAAAAAAAATCTATGTATATTTGGATAATTATTTTATTATATAATAACTAAATATTAATAATTTAGGGGTTGGATAAAGAAAAAAGTGATTCTTTAAGGATGTTACCTCTTTATTGGGTAACTTGTTTGGGTTTTCACCAAATGGATTCATTAGTTGTATTTATTTCTATTGGGAGGACTGTAAAATTAAGGTGTGGAAGGTTTTTATAGATTTGGATAGGGTTTTTTTTAGAAAAGGTATTGATATGTGTGAATAAGTTATGGGTTTAGTTCCCTTTTTTATAGTGGAGGAGGAGTGGCAATCTTGTAAACATAAAATGTTAAACACCATCTAGAGGTATCCCTTCCATTGTTTTCATCCAATAATTCTAAGTATTCTTTAAAATATGGAAATTGGTCAAAATATATCTAGAAAATTAATTTTTTAAATTTTTTAGGTTATTTAGCCCCTTAAAATAATGTTTAACCACTTAGTAAACTTATTTTTACTTTAGTTGCTGTAATCAATTTTAATAACCTTCACTAATATTTTTTATCCAAAATATTGTTTTCCATACTATAAATTATAAATTGTGATTATTAAAAATATTGATTCCAATTTTCAAAATTGTAATCAAAGAAGTAGAAGATATTTATTTAAAATTAATCTCATAAATGTGTCCCGACAGAAAATTTTTAAAGAGAAAATATTTAAAAGATTGAAATATTTTTAGATCTAATTTCATTTATAAATTGGTACCATGGGAAAAAATTGGATTAAATGATGTAAAATTTATCTAATTTCACATTAAAAACAAATTAAAATATAATTTAACTATATAAAAAATTATACTAAAAACATATTTTCAGTTAAAATTCAGTAATTTCATTATTCATCAAAAATATTAATATTTCAAAAAATCCAAAAAACACTCTCTAAGCTAAGTTTTATATAGTTAAATAATAAATTATGTTTATTTTATAGAATTAAATTCCAAATGTTTCTAAAATTAATTTTTTTGCTGTTCACAGAATGTTATAAAAAGTAGTTCTTTTGAGAAAATAATATTGTTCAAAACAATATGGGATTTAACATAAATTATATATTTCATTATAAATTTATTTTATTTATGTTAATACATTAAAAATAATATTTAAAATAAATTTATTACTATTCAAATAACTATGTTTAATGTCTAAGTTATAATTATCTTGTTTATGTAGTTATAATAATAAAATGTTGTTTCATCGAAACCTAGTGTTGTGTGTAACACAAGATAAGATGATGTTTCATGTAGGAAAAAATTAACATGTTTTAGATTATAATGAATGTTTAAATTGGTGTACCATGCAATGTATGAAATCAAAGAAATTTAATTTTTCCAATAAAAGGCTCAGAAAAACATGGGGTTTTATATTCTACCCCACATAAAATGAATTTATCCCTATAATTTCATCATTCTCATATAACAAAATGACGATACTAATGCCTAATCATATCCTAAAGTTCCAATATAGCTTCCTCTTACTGGTGATTTCTCCAAATAACATTGATCAGGTGACTAATATTGTTTCACATAACATTCTTTGTATGATCCATAATATCAATTAGTTATTCCTTATAATAAAGATCATGCTCTAGCAGTATGACCATTGAGTTCAGTACATGTGAAGGGTCTGGTGTGTACTTCCTCATGAGAGATACATTGAACACATCATTAACATGAGATAGATTATTAGTAATTATCCCGTGATTGTATATCATCCCTATATGATCAAGAATCTCGAAGGGGCCAATATACCAAGGTATTAGTTTCCATTTTTTCTAAAATCTCATAACCTTCTTCAATTGAGATATTCATAGAAATATCTTCTCATATACTTCATATTATAGATCACATTGATGATTATTAGCCTAACTTTCCTACCAACCCTGAGCTACCTTGATATAATACTGAATGGTTCTACCATTCTCTTGTATTTTTCACCTATCTTAGGCCCCAATAGATTTAATTATTCAACTTCATTCCAATACATTGGAGCTCTAAACTTCTTTAAGAAGAGGGGTTTATAAATAGCCATATGAATGCTTGATTAGTGTATATTTTTTTAAGAAAAATATACTAGAGAATGGTTTTGATCACAAACACCATTGAAATATAGAAAAATATATCCCAATATATCCTCTAGAGTATGAATTGTTCTTTCAGACTGACCATCCATATGAAGATGATAAGAAGTGATGAAACCCAATTCACATTCAAGGAGATGTAGAAAACTTAACTAGAATATTGAGGTAAACCTCATATCCTAATCATATTCAATTGATTGTGGTACACCATACAACCTTACCACTTCCTTAATGTATATATTGGAAAAACATATCGAGATAAAATCCTTCCCTGGTAGAGATCAAGTGTTCTGACTTAGTAAGATGATAGATTACCACTCTTATAACATTGTTCCATTTAGTGGTTTTAGGGAGTCTAATGAAAAAATCCATAGTGATATTCTCCAATTCTATTCTTTTATAGGTAATGGATGAAACATCACCTTAAAATTTTTTCTTTTATCCTTAACTTGTTGAAATACCCTGAATAGAGACACGAACACTATGATATCATCCTTTATTCCATATCTCTAGAAGTTTTATTTCAAATCCCAATACATCCTTGTACTTTTAAGATGAATAGAGAGTGAAGTGCTATGAAATTCCACTAACAACTCCCTCTTAAAATCTTTTATGGAAGGAACTCGTACAAAGTTCCCAAACCTTATCATTATTTCTTGATCAAGGTTAAACTCAAGTTCATTTATAACCTTATTCTATCATTATAAATCTTTATTTTCATGCCTCTTTAATCTTCACATGGATAGATGGATGAATATTGAATTGAAAAAGATAATAATTTTCACATTCCTTCATGATTTCTATATCTATCCATTTCAAATCTAGAAATATTAGACCTTTTGTGATTCTCATCATGGATAAGCTAGAATGATCATTTCAACTCAAATCATCTTCCACCTAGTTCTCTTTCCCAGTGTAGTAATGTATCAAGAATTCATAATCTATTATCATCTCTGACCATATTCTTTGGTTTATAGTCATATCTTTCTTTGTGAATATATATTTCCAAAATCTATTATTGATATATATATCACACATTTTTCCATAATGATAATTCCTCTATATCTTTAATGGAAAAATTACTAAACCTTACTCCAAATCAAGATTTGGGTAAATTTTCTCATGAATCATCAATTTTCATGAGTCGTAGAATATAGTGTGTTACTCGAAAAAATAACACATTGAAATATATTTGTGGATGCATCACTATAGATTACAAACCCTTCTCCAATATATGGAAATTTTAGCATAGTTGTGATGACTAACATTCTCTTCAGTTCCTTGGAATTTTTCTCACATTCATCTTACCAAAGTAATATGGCACCCTTTTGAGTTAACTTGCTCATAAGATTGGATAGTCATGAGAAATTCCCCAAAAACAGTTATAATGTCTAGATAAATAAAAAAAATTGATCTTGGTCACTATTATTGTTCTTAGACAACATTAAATAGCCTTTATCTTTTCTGTATCTATTTCTATACCCTCTCTTGGGATTATATGACAAAAAAATAAAATCTTTTGCCTTAAAAAATTAAAAATTGGTAAGTTTTTCATATAGGTTCTCTTCATTTTGGTTCTTTAGTAAAATTTTAAGGTTTTGTTTATTCTCTTTCTTCCACATTGAATAGAAAATAATATTATTTATAATAAATACCAAAACTTGATCCAGGTAAACTTTAAATACACTATTCATCAAATCGATAAAGATATTCGGGTCATTAGTAAGACCAAAATAAATCACTATATATTCATATTTTCCAAAAATTATACGAAATTCGATCATGGGAATATCCTCATTCTTGACCATCCATTTATGATATCCAAAACGAAGGATGATCTTGGAAATATATTGAACTCTGCACTACTGACCAAAAATTTCATCAATATGGGGTTGCAAATTTTTGTTATTTATCATGATATTGATAAAAACATGACAATCAATGTATATTCACATTTATCCATCATTATTTTTCACAAAAACAATAGTTTCAACCCAAGGTGACACACATTTCTGAATCAATCCATTATCATTATTTTATTTTATTAGCATTTTCACTTCCTAAAACTCAATTGGGGCCAATCTATATAGAGCCTTTGAAATTGTTTTGGAACCATGTGTGAGTTCTATGGATAAAACATCTTCATGTTTTTTTCATGTTTAGAAATATCTTCATGAAATAAATTCAAAAATTCCAGAACAACATAAATATCATCAATTTTGATTTTCTTCCCAACCATTTGAGATAAACACACATTTTGAATGGTAATTAAAACACATAAAAAAGATTTAATATATGTATAAATTTTATAATTATCATTACATTGATATATGGTCATAGTTTGGATTTAAATATCAAAAGAAAATTTCCTTCCTCAATAATTGATGTGAGATTTATGTAGAGAAATATAATTCATACCTAAAATGACATCGAATTCAACTAGAGGAAGAATGAAAAGATTTTCTGGAAGAAAAATTTTAACTATACTAGAATTATAAACTTTATATGAAATCATTTAATCATTAAGTGATTTAACTACTAATTAAACATCTAATCATTTGAGTGGAATCAAAATATGATTAAAAAATCTTTATATGTGAAGTATTGGTTGGCTCCATTATCAAATAAAACACTAGGAGTTCTATAGTGGATGGTAAAGGTACCTTTCATCACATAATTATCACAACCCTACTTAGAGATTTCATTAGATTTCCACTTGTCCCACGGCTAAATAGGTTGATGAAATCGATCATAATCATTAACCTTTTAGTTTGGGAAGTTTTTAAAATAATTCAAATTCTCTTTACAATTATAGTACTAAAGTGATGGAGGTGAATTATGTGATGTTTTATCTCTATTTTAATTTTTATCAAACTTCATCCCATCACCTCAATGATTAAATTCCTTATGAAAACCCCTTTCGCACTTAAAAAAATTTATCAGAACCCTTAAGGGAATTTTCACCATGCTTTCTCCAAAACATAGTGCATAAATTTAATACTATATTCTTTTTCCCTTGATTTTTATACGTTCTTTTTAACTCCATCCATTTCTTGTGAAAACCATGATATTGATATGTAACTCCAACTTCTATTTCAACCATTAATAGACAACACATAATATCTTTGTAGATACTGATGTCTATTATGGATAACTCCCTTCTAAGACATGGATTCAAGCCACTAAATAACCTATCTACATTATATTCTGGCTGGTCCATAATACTAGAAGAGTACCTCACCATATTAGTAAAATTTTCCTAATAAGTACCAATAGATTCATCATCCCTTTTCTTTGACTCAATAATATCTTTATCCACATTCATAAAAATAATAAGAGGATAATAATTATTGAAAAATAAGTTCTTGAACCTATCCCAATTCATTGATTCAATTTATTCATTTTTTCATCATAATCTTAATTAAATACCACCACTGGTCAAATCCATCCTCTAACCAATAAATGGATCGAATTACATTATCATATTTAGAACACTAGATAAAGTATAATATCTTTTCATTGGTATTGATCCATTTTTATGAAACTAGTGGATCAAAATACACAATGAAAGAAGTTATATTTTTTCCCATTATTGAATCAACAAAATTTTTTCCCTCCATTTTTATTTGGAATTCTTGCTTGATTCATAGCGTGAGAAAATTGGGTGAGCATAGCAATGAGATTGTGAATTCTAGATCCCATAGAATTAAAATGTTTAGGTGTAAAATAATTTTATTATCAGTTTAACTCAACATTAATGTGGTTCCATCATGTTTCATCCATTGAATAAAAACAAAAAACATAGAGTAAGAAATAATTATCATTATGGGGAATCACATTATTCTAGAAAACAACTTATTATATATCTAAATTATGTCACCATATTTAATCTATGAAACTTATGGTTTATACTAGGTTATTCATATAAAACATCCTTTAAATTCCATCAAGATTATTTTTGAAGTGTTTATAAATTTATAGAGCATATCGCATGGTAGTGTCAGACTAGGTTTGTAGAAAGACCCATTTTCGAGCACCATTTTCTAATCGAGTAGAGATAAACAAATTTTTTGGGGGGGTTTTATCCTTTTTTACATATGTTCCAGAGTGACATACACATATAGTTTCTAGACATGGATATATTTCTAGTAAACCAATCACTCTACCCTTTAAAAAAATTCTAGTATATTTTCATATACTTTGATGCATCCTTAAACTTATCATTAGAGACATTTCCTTTTGGATATCACTAATGTTTTTTTCTCATCATAAATTACAAATGTTTTATAAAAATTTTATATAATAAAAAATATAAAAACCCTCAATTATCATATATATAAATTAAATCATTTTTTTATAATAATTAATGCATTATAAAAATAGGCACCCAAATACCATATTAGTTTATAGTATTTAGAAACATTGAAACACAAATAATGGTACATAAGTGAGAAACATTATCTCATAATAGGTTCTTCATGACTAGAACCATTCTTAGAATCATACTACATAATAAATATCTCCATATCGTGGGGAATGGAAACATAAAAAGGGGTGAGATCAGATGATTTGTTAGGGCAAAAAAATATGTAGGAATAATCATGACCATAAATATATGAGAACATGGTCATGAAAATAGAAGAACATACCCTACATATCAAAGATCATAAAAAGAATCATGGAATAATTATTTTTGTTTTATAAGAGATGATTAATAATGTAATCAAGAGAATATTCCATGAAATCATAACATAGAAATAAGAAACGGAATTTTGAAAGACACGTAAGAATATAAAATTATTTTTTTAGTAGTCAACACTTAATTCCATATTCATTTTAGTGGAATTGGTTCACTCTAAAAACTATTTTGAAAGTCATGGTCCACTCCCATGGTCATCATAGTAGTAAAGTTTCCCTCCCAAGACCATCTTAGTAGAAAAATTTTGTTACTGAACTGATTTTTCTCCCTATTTCAACCATGTATTTATCATGAGACATAAATCGTTACCCAATGCATTGAAGGGTGACCTATGTCCCACCGATCTCATAATTAACTCATCAATGTGTGTTCTTATAGATTATAAACATTCATCACATCATAACCCATGTAATGAAATGGGTATCATAAAAATTTCATCCAATCATAACCTATGGAAAATATATAGGTTTCATAATCATTTCAGAAAAGCATAACACATCAGAAGAATCAGGTTTCATAAGAATATAACCCGTAGAAGTGACACAAGTTTAACAAACATCATGAAAAAGATACATAAAAAAATTAATATAATTAATATTAATGTTTCCTTTGGATAATGTCCCCATAAATGAATGAGTAAAACAAAATTATTTTATCATAGAACAAAAATAATTTTGAAAATCCATTTAAAACATTTCATGATGAAAATATCATTTTATCTTTGTAAAAAATATACCTAATACATTTTGAAAATATTTTCATTTAAAAAATGATTGGAAAGATATAAGAAAGATTAGAAAATAAATTTTATAAATTTTCTTTGAAAATAAAATTAAAATAACATTTTAAAACCTTTTTAAACATTATTAGGAAAAATGTTTTTAAAATAAAATAAATTCTAGACTGAAGAGAGAAATGAATTCATATTTTCTTAAAAATGTTTTCAGAAAAATATTTTGTATCAAAGAGTTATAAAATTTTAACATTACATGAAAATATTATGAATATATATAGGATGATAAAATTATTGATAATTCATGAGATATTAATCATAATATTTAATCATTGGAATCATAATCATAAACAATCCCAATAAACAATGAGATTGTAAAAAAGAAAACCATACCACATTTGTAACTTTAAATCAAAATCCACATGAAATAGAAAAATTACATGAAGCATAAAATATCATGAAAATAAGTATATTCATGATATAACATGTGATATGGTTGTATATATAGGTCGTAAAAGAAAATATGTGTATAACCATACATGTGTCTCAAAGAAGGAAAATTGAGACAAAATTACTTTACTATGTGGGTGACTTTTTACCTATAAAGCCCATGGAATTTGAGACCATGAAATGGATATGTAATTACCTTAAATATAATGATATGTATTATATAATTTATTCATGGGAATTATATAAACCACATAGATGAAACGAGTGATGAATAAGGTATAAGTCTTGTAGAAATAAAACTGGGACTAGAAATCCCCTTACCTTAAGTCTTAACTCTCATCATACTTATTCAAACATAAATTTTATTAAATATAAGTTTATTATAGATCTATTATATATCCTTATTTAATTATATCATACCATATATTATTTTATTATGACCTTTTATTACCCATTTATTAACAATGTCATGATAAATTTATGTTTTGTATAATAAACGCTTTGTTTTTCACATTTGTTTGGATTTGTAATATTTTTTATCCTATTATTTATATCATGACTTAATAAAATAAAAAATGATAACCATGACATAAATACTATATATATATATATATTATATATTTATTAATAATCATATATAAAACATAGAAAAAGGATATGTAATACACCGTTCATGGAGATGGTAGGTTGTACGTACACATAAACACTATTTTCAGTTTATTGTTGTGTTGTTGAAAGAAATAAAAGTAAAGGATATATATTTTTTCATTAAAGTGTAATTAATTTTTAATATATATCACATATGAATATTAAAACTATATTTTATATAGTCCATGTAATTCTTGAAATAATCACATCCCTTTGAGGAGGTGGTTGTCCGCACTTCCACAACTAAAGTTATTATATTTCCACAAAAATGAAAGAAAGAAGGTAACAGTTATTTAATAAATATAAAAGCATAAATAAATCATAATTATCATAAATACCATATTAAATAATAATTTAAATCATTATTCCTAAACATGAACAAAGGAAATGGAAGAACAAATGACATTAGTTTATAGGGTGGTAGTCATTCATCCACACAAATGATGATTGCACATCCCCTTCAATAGGAGTCTATGTGAGTGTAGACCGTAACCTTAAATATAAAAAAAATATTTATGATACTTAGTTTATTATTTATCATTTAATAAGATGTTTTTTGGGGGGTGGAAAATGAAATAAAACAAAAGTGATTGATGAAGGATGTTACCTCTTTACTGGGAAACCTATTTTTCTTTGCACCAAAGCACTTCCATGGTCATTTTTCATCCCAAATGGAGGATTATAGGATTAAGTGATGGATTTTGGGAGTATATTTGGGTAGGGTTTTATGGGTCATATATATTGGGAGGTGTGACGATGTGAGGGGGGTGAGTGATGTTTTTATAGTGATGGAGGAGTGGAATTTTTGTAAAAATAAAATGGTAAAAACTACTGAGAGGTATCCCATACATAATGTGCCAACAATAATTTTCAATATTCATTCTATGAGAGTAATTGGTCAAAATATTTCCCTAAAATTACTTTTTTTGGTTTTTAGGTTATTTCGACCCTTAATTTATTATTTAATCACTAAGTAAGCTTGTTTTGACCTCAATCGTTGTAATTAATTCTAATTATATTATATAATCATTTTTGTAAAAAAATTATTTGAACTTATTTGACATTAAAAATTATTCTGATTCTAAAAATGGAATCCATTTAATAAATTCTTATCACATATGTGGAAAAAATTAATTAAAAATTATCCCCCCAGATATGTTGTGATAATGGGGTTTTAAAGCGAGAATGTTTAATAGATTGAAAGGTTTATATATCCAAAAAATGTGAAATTGGTTCCAATGAACTAAATATAATTAGTGGTGGAAAATTTATATAATTATAATTTAAACCAAAATTGAAATATAATTTAATTATATAAATAAATTATATGAAAAATCAGTTTTTAATTAAAATTCATAATTGTTCAGTTTTCATCAAAACATAAAATATTACAGAAAAATACAAAAAAATATTCCTAAAATAATTTTGACATTACTAATTCAAAAATTAAGTTTATTTTAAAAAATTAAATTTTTAAAAGTTTATTATTTTTTCTTATTATTGTTCATAAATGGATAAAAAATAATTTCTTTTTAGAAAATAATTTTTTCCAAAACATATAAACTATACTAAAAATTGTATATTTCATTATGAATAAGTTTTAACTATGTAAAACTAGTACAAATAATATTTAAAAACTTTATTATTACTAATCATATTACTACGTTTTATAACTAGGTTGTAACTATCCTATTTAAATAGTTATAATAATAAAATGTTGTTTCATAGAAATTCTATGTTGTGTGTAACACAATATAAGATGATGTTTCATATAGAGAAATAAAAACATGATTTAGTGTATAATTAATGTTTAAATTTGTGAATCATGTAATGAAATACATCAATGAAATTTTTTTTAATCAAAAAATGGTTCATAAAGACACAAGGTTTAACATAAACCAATTGTTTAAGAATATTGTTTAGGACTATGTTGCTATTTAAAATGATTTAAATATATCAATTTCATATGGATTTTTATAGGATAAACATTTAAATTATTATGAAAGGTGATAGATCCTATCTTACTCATATGAGTGTTCAAAAATATATTCATATAAATATTAGGGAGGAATAAAAGGAAGATGTGGAGAAAGAGAATAATAGAAGGATTTTTCTAAAGTTCACATATGAACATGAAGGAATTATCAATTTCAATAATAAATTATGTGCCATTTCAATACCAAAACTGAAAAAGGATATATTGGATGGTGCTCATAGTAAATAATTATCTATTTATCATGGAGGTTTGAATAAATATAGAGATCTGTAATACATTTATTGTCGTATGACATCAAAAATTGTTATTTAAATATATTTATCTTAATGAATGATGTATTAAAAAGTTATGCATATGATATATAAGTATATTTAATATCTACAAAAATGTAAATGGGAAAACATCATTGGACTCCTAAGAAAAAATAAATTCAATAATGTTGTTTTGATTATTATTTATCAACTATTGAATTTAGAAAATTTAATTGATATCATAGAATATTTTTAAATAGATCAAAAATTAAAGGATATTAATTAAGGATTGGTAATTTTTCCTCGAGTACCTCATTTTATCATCTCTATTTTCGATTATTGTATTACATGAATGTTTCAGAGAATAATTTAGTAGGCATTGAACACAATATTGAGTTTTTGAATTCCATATCATCCCTGGATATATAGTAAATATTAAAAGGCCATTAAAGCTCTATATGACATTTTGAGATCTTGGTTAATTTATTGTAAAGGTTTCTAGGATAAACACCTTCCCCAAATCGAAATTTCTCAATTATTTAAATAGATCCTTATAAATACCACTATGAATGGAGTGAAGAAATCCAAAATTATGATATTATGTTGAAGAATGAAATATTTTGGGACCTATTATGTCTATGGGAATAGAATATATGGATATTTAAATTCCACAACACATCACTATATCATATTCCCTATAAAATAAATATACTAACAATTATATGTGAAAGCTAGTGTTCCAAGATAATGAAAATGTATTCATTTCAATATCACCTTGGAAAAATGTGATGAGGTTTGGAAATAAAGGAAAGATAATACTAGTATTTAGTAGTCCATATAAAATCCCAGATCATATTATACTGGAAACTTATCACTTGTAACTTCCACAAAACCACTCCTAAGTTCATGAGGTGTTCCATTTATCTATTTTATGAAAGTATGTAGTTGATCCTTCGCATTAATTAGACTCAATGGATTTACCAAAGAATCATGATATTTCATATAGAAAATATCCAATTGAAATTATATACCATATAGAGAGTAATTTTTTAACAATTATACTCACATGATTAATGATTTGTGATGAAACCATGAATTTGAGGAAGCCATATGGGATCAATACAATGTTACGAGGCAGAAGTATCCTTTTTTCATTATATCCATGTAATGTAATTTTTAGGCTAAAATTATTATAACGGGGTTATAATGCAACACCTAGATATTTTATAATGTATATATCTCTTTATTAAATTCCTTGTGTTTTCTAAATTTTATTATTGATAACCTTGAGCCTAAAAAACCACAATATACAATTTAAATATAATTTTTATATATGAATTATATCAAACAATAATTAGATTGGAGAGAATAAATAGGACCAAAAAAGTCATTAAATGTATATATTATTCTCCCATAATGAAAATGTATTTGTTAATACATAGGGAATAAGTACTAAATTTTAAATGTTATTGAAAATATCATTTTATATTAAAAGATCAAAATTTTCAACTTGTTATTTTGTTTGTATATTGTGTATTTTGATCTCTATTAAACTAGGATTTTGATGAAATATAATGGTATTGAATTCAGTAAATTATTAATCATTCATAAATTGGTTTCCAAATGGTTATAAATGAACATAAAATTGATTAATGTTAAAAATGATATTTTTCATAGAATTGTTTATATGTATCCAAAGAATTTTTAGGTTAATATATTAAATTAATAAATATTGGTGAATGATTTTAAAAAAAGGTTTAGATTATATATTAAATAAATATATTGACCTTAATCAAGTCTTAGTTACTTATAATTGAATGGTAATAATAAATTATTTTTCTTAAATATAGAATTTCACTAAAAATGGACTTTACGCATTTTTTCTATAGATATGAAAATAAATTTCTACCACATTAAAGAAATATTTCTGGTAAAATGTATTTATAAATTTTAAACAACCAAACTAATATTAAGTAATAATGTTAACTTATTTTAATCCATATTTAATAGTTATCAATGTAAATATCATGTTACTATGGTATTATTTAAAAGGATTGGGAGCGGGGTTAACTTATGAAATATATCTTAAAGTATCATAAAAAACTTTTTTTCATTTTACTGTTCGATTATATTTTCACCATAATCTTTATATATTATAAAATTTTAAATTTTTGTTCCACTTTACTTTATTAATACATATCATATGCAATAAACATTCATGTATTTTCACGTGTTCCACCCACCTCACTTATAAAAGGATAACTCATCTTATGACTTCTCCATACCACTTGAACCCTATATATCAATAAATATCAACCAATTCCCCCCCCCAAACGTCCTCCCCATGACCTAGAGGTAATTTTATAACTAAATGACTATCCTAGAAGGCTTATGATGTAATGTAACTGAGGTTTTTCAATGAATAGGTATAACACACAACTGAGTGCTTTCATGTTTTCCCCTTTTTATACCTCCTCCGAAACTATCCTAACCATACAAATATAATATCATAACTATCTAAAATATAAATTGTATCAAACCAACCCAGATTACTGACCCATCCATAACCTAATCTAATCCAAACATAAACTGAATGGAGTTCCCAATCCCCATGGGATAGTGACAAGCATCAGGGCATCGAGAACAACAATTGGGAATGTTTTTTCAAGAATAATCTTGTAGTGAGGTTATGTAAGTAGGAAAAATTATTTTATAACAAGACACAAGAAAATAGTTAAATATAAAATCAAAAGTCCAAAATAGTGATGTGATCCATAAAAAACCAAAAAACAAAAAATAAACTGATAGGTCCCAATTCCATGTGACATAACATCACCTACAGTCTTTCACACACTTCTATCAAATAGACTATCCACCAACCAATGGTTCCTTTACCATATATTAATTATATAAAAAATAATATACATCAAAAAGTGTATTCCAATTGTGGGAATATGATCCCAGTATAATTCCAAAATATATTTCATAAGAATACATTATAAAATAAAACAATTACAAATAAGTAATTTAAATGAAATTCATTCAATGTAATTTAAAACTAATCATGAAAAAATAAATATTTTTAAACTTAATTAAATCATGAAAATAAATGATTTCAATTGTATTTAATAACATTATAACACATACATATTGGATATCGGTTCATAAAAAATTCCCTAAGGTTATCATTAGTATATGACAGAGAGGATCCTCATAATATAATCATGGTCACCAAGAAATATGGCGTGGGGATTACCAATGATTAAAAAGTTTTTGTCATAATATTTCAGTCTTTAGAGTGGATCCTTACCAAAAATTAGGAAACCTATGTTACACATTACACTAATAGAATAGGTATTTGGGGAAAAGTGTTCATCAACTAGGGAGGCGTCCTATCTCATCATCTATCACATTTGGATTCACAATAAAAAATCATTATCAATTTATTTCATTAACTAAAACCATATAATAAAAATCCTTCAATTTAATTTTTGTTAATAAAACCAATGGGATAGAACCATTTTAAATATTGAACCAAATCCACTATATTTTATCAAAACCATTTTCAAGACTTTAACTAGTTTTATAAATCACTTTCAATGAGAAATAAATCCATGATTTTAGAATAAATCCAACTCATCAATCCACTAACCATAAAACAACTATAATATTAATTCCCCTGAGTAAGAAAATTACATGGAGATCTAAGGTTCATATGAATATATAAAGGCTCCCAATTCAAGAATTACTAATCATTAATATAAAAATTATCACGTTTCAGAATAGATAAAATCATTGGAAACACATTCCCCCACAGTACCTGAGTAATGCCCCACATGAATTAAAGACCCAAATAATTCCCCACACCTTCACAATGGATATAAATGGAATATGGATAGAAACATGGATAAAAATATTCACATAATTGTTTAAAATTATCCACATAGAGAAGAAAGTGGAATTTGAATAATGTGGAGATTCAAGACCAAAATAGGGATGAACATTCCAAGAGAACACCACTACTTTGATCGACCCTTCAATTCACCTAGGAAATGGGTTAGAGGAGACAATTACGATCCAATAAAGTTTTTTTGTTTTAATGAATCACATTAATGTTAAATTTGGTGGATTAAGAATTAAATTGATGGTTTCGTGAATTTATAAGGGGAAATGGAAAACATAACATCATGATGTGATCCCTACAGAATTGTTTAAATGGTAATATGAAGTATAATACATAAATGAATGGTAAGGGACTATATAAAAATAGACCTTGGTTAAAAATGTTTTTTTAATTCAGTCATTGTTCAAAAGAGATATCATATAAACTATGGAAAGGATACCTTACCACAGGACAACAACCATGTCGTAGAATTCTAAAATAATGGGGAATGAAATTTTGTATCCTATGTCCTAAAAATAATGACCCAATTTTTTTAACTACTTAGTTTCTACCTACATTGCCTCCACAAATTATATTACACTTCACGCTATAAGTATCCAAATTAGTATGAACAAATAAATCTGACTAATATGCCATAGTACCTGAAAATTTTCATTTCCACATATTCCCTAGCATAATACAACCACAACATTATAGAATTTATTTCCACTTAAAATAAGAAATGATCATCCAAATAATTATGAAGAATAAACATGAAGATATTTTTATCAAAAAAATATTATATGTAACATTTCTCCCACATAAATTTCTTTCATCCTCTAGAAATCGATGTTGAAAAAGAATAATCCACAAAGAGATGATGCAACTAGTCCCACATCACAGACTCCCTCTCCCACATATCTTGATAATCACAACCATGATACCATAGAACTAAATAAAAATGTATAAGTACACATACCTTTTATAAATAAATATTATCTCTTAATAGATAAATATACATTACATTACATTTTGATCCACTCCAGAATTATTTTGGTCCATTATGTTTGGAAATTTGGAAACAAAAAACAACATGTTTATAAAATAATTACATAATAACAAACTTACTTCTTTATAAATAGTCCCTGTATTAGACATATCATACATAATAACATTCTCCATAATATGGGTTATGCTTTATTGGGGCTTACAGTTTAAAATATTACTAAAGTGGTAAGGGATTTTAATCTCACTTTTATTTTTTATGAGACACAAGCCATGTTCAGCATGTATTTATTTTATGTGGTGTATATACTACCCATTAATGTATTTAATTATTATTATAATTAAAATAATTGGTATTTAAAAATAAATTTTAGGATCTCTATTTTGTGGGGTTTGCCTTTCAAATTTTACCAAAGCGGTAAAGAATTTTTGTATCAAATTGACTTCTTGGAGACCTAAGTTAGGTTATGAACCTATATTATTCCACGAGGTGTATATAATACCCCTTTAACATATTAAATAATTAATATAATTCATTTCATGATATTCTTAGTTTCATTTAATGTTATTATTTCATGGAAATTACAATTCAAAGTTACCAATGTGGGAAGAGTTTTATGTTACAATCTCCTCATTTATCGAGATTGTTTATGATTATTCTTTAAATGATATAATCCTATGATTTAAACTCATGGATTTTATTATAATATGGTTATGTCATGTGAATGCATTTTTTTCCATTATCTTCCTCTCTCTATGTATCCAAGAGTTCAAAATAATGTTCTTAAGAAAATATGACCTTATTTCTATCTTCGGTCGAAAACACTCTTTCATCCGAAACCAAGTTTTCTAAAAAAATTAATAAAAGTTTTTAAAATTCTTAAAATGATTTATTAAAGACATTTTTACCCACTTTTTAATTTTTATAAAATGTTTTGAAATTAATCTTCATGTAATTTTTCAAATAATGTTTGTTTGAATTTTACCAAAAATGTGAAAGGAATATTTATTTTGATGTGTAAAATATGAACGGAATTTTTTGTCTTCATGAAAATAATTTTTTTTTAACTAAATTTATAATTTTTCAAGTTTTTTTTTTGAAATAAATTTTTTTTCAAATTTTTTAAAAATTGTTTTCAAGGTGGAAAGGATATTTTCCTCAACAAATGTTTTAAATGATTTTAAAAGTTTCCTTTATATAGAGACCCTCTTTTTGCCTAATATGAATCTGAAATATTTCTAAATATTATTCCAGAGCCAGGAGCTGAGACGGATTGTGATTTCAAGACCCAATGTTCCTAGAATTAATTTTATAGAAATATTAAATATATTTTATATTACGCATGTGCAGTTGATTAATTAAAATGGGACATCTCATAAATGGTTGATCGAATCGGTAATACAAGACCTCGGTTGGGTCTGAAAAGTGGTGTTTACACTAGGCATGACATAAAATAACTCAGCATGGGACATCTGAATCCCTCACTCGTTGGCAGAGAATTTTATGGATTTAATTAATTAATTCAATTAATTGATTAAAAATCTTTTAACCTAATTTATGGATGTAAATTCATATTTTTGAATAATTTCATCATAATTTTTTTTTCAATGACGAAGACCTTATCCTCTCCACACCTTTCCATTGATGAATGACGAACGACGAATAATAATGATGAAACTTCGGATCCAAGCTAGATCAAAGCACAACGAATGCAATGGATCTTGGAAAGCGCATTCTTAATCAAATGACAATCCATAAAATCCAAGTATGACTCATCTTTGGTTATTTTTACACCTTAGATTAAACATTTGAGCATATTGATAATTTTTTCTTCAATATGCACCCCCTACATGCACCAACACATTAAATTGAGTTTTCCCTTGAATATCAACTGCTTCTAACCCAAATCATGTGTTCTTGATCAGTTGGCCAATAATGTTTTTCCAACAATAGAAACCCTTTTCTTATGGTGATTTTCTCCCTAAAATATTCAAATTATTCGCTGATAGAACCCTATGATTACTGACTCAACAATTATCAGGTGACCCGAGCTCGATCAGCCGCTCGAATATAGAGTGAATTCGCGGAATGGTGAGGGAATTGCGAGTGGAGCATAAATCTGGGATCGTTGAAATGAATAGATGGTGAATTTGAAAGTTTTAGGCTATATTGGGTTTGAACAGAGGCATGATTACATGCGGAACAAACAGATAGGATGAGCGGTTCAGTTGGTGCAAGCATGGCATGCAGCGATGTAGTCTAGTGAGCCTGAGTTAGTCAGGCAGGCTGAGTGGGATCAACATGGTGGTCTAAGGAAGTAGGGGGAAAATCCAACAATAGGCAAGCAGTCCAGCATGATCAAGTAAGTAGGAGGTGACTTTGGTGATTGGAATGTGGTGGCTTTTGAGCGATCATGGTGGTACGGCGTCTGGGAAAGGTGGTATGGCACTATGGTCTGAAGTGGAGGTGGTCTAGTGAGCAGGGTTGGCATAGACGGCATGGTGGAGGTGGCTAAGCAGCGGCAGTGGGGGTGTTATGTGGATAGTGTGAAGGTGGGAAGGGGAAACCCTACAGGATAAGGAAAAAAAGAGATAAAAATAAAAATAAAAATACTATTATTATTATTTATTTTCAAATCCCCCTAACTCCCTCGTACGACATATGATTTATATATCATTAGCAGTGGAATGAACTTATCTTCAAGGTAGTATTTTTAAGACCGTTACATATAAATTTCTCTGACTCATGTCCTGGAACCACGAAATTCCCATGATATAATAGATTTGATATTATTATTAAATCTTCGACCTCCCATAACTCTTGCATGTGGCATCCTTTTGACTTTCCATCAGTGGAAGTGTGACCCTGACTTTAAGACTGACAGTTAAAGACTAATTTTGGATATCAAATTTTGTTTTGGGGTCTGGTTGCATGAAACGCCTAAGTTAAATAATAATAATTTAATTAATATTATTCATGGGTTCTTATATAATAAATATCATCCAAACGGGATGTCCCTTTGATGCGTCTTAAGTGACGGCACAACCTTGGACCCTGAGCGGACTTTTCAATACTATTCTCAAATGTTTAAAATAAAGTTAAGGCATAGTCTCCAAGGGATGATTTTCTAGAGAAATGTGTAAACATATGACTTTTCAATTATAAATAGTCAATATTATGTGTTCTTTCGCAAGGATCACAACAGTGGGATCTATTTGGATGTGTAGAGCCTTATTCGTGAAATCATTAAATGTTTAAATGTGATAGGAATATTGGTGGAATATCATTTTGATGTGTTTGAAGAGAATCCATGGCTTAAATTAGTACCAACTCTTGTGAGAGTGGAGAAGATGTATGAAGAGATGCAGTCAAAGGTTCTAGGACTGTTTGAGGAGGCATGTAAGCAAAATTTTGTTTTCAGCCTCCTGATCAATGACGAGTGTCATGTGCTCATCGACCTTCTGACTAGACGCACCATATACTATGGGAGTACATTGACATGCCTATGGGTACTTATTCACACTTTAGTACCTGAAAGTAGTTAGGTACAAGGCATGGTGACGAGGATAGGTCAGACGTCGTGTGGGCCCCACACACATTGTGTATTACAGTGAAAATTCTTCTACCTCTCATAACTTCTTCCTCTAAACTCAGATATTGTAATGCGAGTAGCCTATACTAAGTTTTTTTGTGTATAACATGATGGTTCTCACCGTACTGGCCTATAAGTTATGATGTGAGATGTTCCAAGTGTGAAACCTTTTTTAGGCAATGTCTGATGATGACTATGATCATAAGTACCATCCATCAGGGATGGCCAGTGTACCATGATTATTTTCAGAGTGGTACCGTCCAGCAGGGATGGATAGTGTTCCTCGATGTTTTTCCAAGAGGTACCATATAGAAGGTATGGCTAGAGAAGTTTCGGGCTTACCCTTCATCATAGCATCCATCAGCGGGATTGGGCAGTGGTGTTTGTCATTTACTCTTCTGGGATTACCCTCCAGCAGGGTTGGGCAGTGTAATTCACCATTTACTCTTTAGGGATTACCCTAAAATGGGGTTGGGTAGTGGAATTCACTATTTACTCTTCAGGGATTACCCTCCAGTGGGGCTAGGTAGAGGTGTTCGTTGTTTACTCTCCATGGTTTACCCTCCAGTGGGGCTAGGAAGTGGTGTTTTCCAACGAATTGTGAAGAGACATGTTTTTATGTACTTTTGGACTCATGAGAAAGAGGGAAACTTTTCCCACCAAGACGCATCCTTATGACGCGACCTAAAACCATGAGGGCGAGATAGTGCCACCCAAAGTGGATAGTATCAAGGTGTGGTGTTTGAGTTCCGCTGACTTGCAGTTCAGAGAAAATGTATGGGATTCTAGGCATTGATGGTTACTTCTAGGACTATTGGACACTCACTTTCTTGGCCTAAGCTATGATATGGAGATCTCTTTACTCTCTTATTTTGGTTTCTTTGACTAAGAATATATTTATTCTATTTCTAGTACCCAATCCTTGGTTTTTATTTACTCTCCTTATAGGAGAGGCAAAGATGCATAGGGTATGTCATGTGCTTTCTGTGTCTAGATTCTCATGTTTGGGGAAGTCTAATATCCTACTATAGGTAGTGAAGACTCAATAATAAGCTCATATTCTCACTGTTTCTATCTCCTTTTGTTTGGATGATCTTACTTCACTCTCTTGTTGGGTTGAGATGCACTCCTTTTACTATACCTTGTCTTATCCACTTCTTTCATTTTTAAAGTATCTCTTTCGGATCCCCCTTGTCCTTTTTTGGGTCATCTTACTGAGTATTTTTATACTCACCCCAGCATGGGATTTTCCTACATTTGTCATGCCTTATGCAGATGACAGACGGGTTCATTGTGACTTTAGAGGAGCTTAGGAATATAGGTTCTTGGACCGTGTACAGTGGTCATAGATTGGGATCTGAGAGTGGGGATCTCTCAAATGGTTTACTTTTTAGTTTCTTCTAGGTTGTGGAACTTTTCTAGTTAGTCGTGTATTTTTTCCTTTTTCCTTTTAGTTTACTCTACTGTACTTGTATTATTTAGTGGTTCATGCATGCTTGGTTTATTTATAGTAGTATTTCATCTTTTCTTACTTTCCCTCTGTAAATTTTCATTAAGTTGAAACCATGTGTGTGTAAAAGTTCTTAAGAAAAGGCCTCCCCAATTTTGTTGTGCCTTTGGTTCTCGTCTCCATCCCTTAGTTATGGGGGAAGGCTTGGGTAGTTGCAGATCGATCCCAGCATGGGTCGGGTCATGACAAAGTGGCATCAAAGGTGGTTCAAACCTTGGGATGTTGTTTGGATATTTCCCAAAAAAGGTCTTGGTTGGGTTTATGTAAATAGTGTCAAAGTGTCTTGAGAGATACTCTCAGTCCAGTGAGTCTAGTGATGGTACAAGCAGCCAATATATCCATTCACAAGGACCCTGATTACCCGTTTATCAACTCAGTACCCAAAGACACTTGTTTCAGGGAAAAATGGTACATGCATCATATAGGATTAAGTCTTTGACTTTCCTTCTTGAGTTAGATCCCCATTTTCATTGATATATATATATATATATACTCATCCAACCGTGGTACTCCTTGATAACATTCAGGATTCCTTTTTGATGATAGCTGGCTAGGTTACCAGCTCTGGTTTGTGATGATGATCTCATGAGCAATGAGGCCTCAATTTAGGACCCATCATGTGATCCCCTTATTTTAGGTGGGTGGGTATCAACACCTCCACCTATTGAGTAGTAGACAGCCCCAACAAGGCAGGCTGACAATGTGTGTATACTAAGAAAACTTTGTGAGTTCTAGTGACAGAGTCCATTGAGGTCTCATGGTGATCTAACCCCTCTAAAATCATAGGTTTGGTTATATTTAGTGTTCTTCCTCTTTAGGATTTCAAGAACACCGACAGATAAAATGGTGGATTTTGAATCCATCCTTTTCCATGGAGTAGCTGAGAGTTGGTGGTACTTTGTTACTCATATACTCGATGAGTCGGAACTCTAATGGTATGACTTTCAGTATTTGTTTCATGAGGATTATTACACCTCCTCATTTCACTCTATTCGACTTTTTGAGATCCTCTAATTTAAGTAGGGAGGTATTACGGTGACTAAGTACACGACTAGGTTCACCAACCTTGCACGCTACTCTCTAGAAATGATCCATGACGGTTACTTCCAAGCACTGAGGTTTGAGGAGGGACTTTGCAGAGAGATACATGATATCATGTTACCCTTGTGTATCCCCACCTATGATGGGGTGATAAAGTAGGCGCTGGTTATAGAGAACTTTCTGTCAAAGGGATGTCATACAATTGGTTATGGAAAAGGTCTTAATAGAGCTGAGACGTCTGTCATAGCTAGTAGGTGTCAGACGACAATATCTCGGCATAGGAGATCTTCTCATGATCAGACATGGACACTAGGTCATCTTGTAGAGGTTCAGTGATTTTATTTTGATAGGTGAGGTCACATGGAATGAGACTTCCCAACCAGATGTGCTGAGAACACTAGGAAGGTAGTAGGTGGACCACCACATCAGAGACAACACTGTGATCAGGGTGACACAGGGCATCAGTGGAAACCTATGTCGGTGTTGTTCGATATAAACTTGGATTCACAAATAAGAGGGTTCCTTCCCTCACCAAGACGTGTTTTTTTTATGTGATAAAAACTGTGAGGGTGATTTTGTGCCACCAAAGTAGGATAGTTTTGAGGTGTGGTGGAAGAGTCCCATTGACTTGTGCGTTCAGGGTGAAGTTGTTCGGTTGAGTGTCGAAGTAGGTCCTAGAATTTCTAGTGGAGTTTTTTTCCTTGAACTCCTTTTTATTGGAATACCATTAGCAGTTCTAGAAGTGTTTGGTCTGGGGTTACTCTCCTTACAAGAGAGGTGAAGACACATGGGTTATGCCATGTTTTTTCCGTGTCTAGATTCTTACGGTTGAATAAGTTTACTCACCCACCCCATTCATTGGTACCTTTGCATGATCAACATCAACCTAAATATAGTATTTATCAAGTACATTTTGAGGTGATGGAGACCCCATGAATATAATGACATAGCTCACTATTTGGTGGTGGCATTGGTAGTATTTTCCCTAATAATGTGGAGATGATATCTTCTAGGAGAGAACCTTATGTTTTGTTTAGACCACCAGATTTTTGGGTATGTCTTCACCCAAAGAGACTTGAACCCGAGGTAGTGATGCTGGTCAAAAATCCTACAGGACCATGAATTAGAGATAGCCTATACTCCAGAAATATATAATGTTGTAGAATATTCCATTATTAGGAAGTCCTAGGTTCAGCTATCTTGGAAAGTTTGAGATCATTTAGCATCCCTATAGTTAACCCTGGTGGAGTAGGAGGGTACAGTTTTTCTTCAGTTGATGGTGTTGACTCCTTCGCTTCCTCAACATGTAAGAGAGTCTCGGTTGTGAGATATAAACTGTGAAATCCTACATGACCATATATCTTTGGGTGTTTCACCAAATGGATATTCTGAAGGAGAAAATCATGAGACCCTATTCTAGGGGTAAATAGTGATTCCAGTGGCGACGTGCGATGTAAAGGTTCGGTTGGGAAGGAAAACTTTTCCTCAATTTTCATTGGTCCATTAAAGACTATGCAAATAGATGGTGAGGTTTCCTACCACCTTTACCTACCCCCAATAAATGGAGTGGGTGTACGTTACCTCCCACATTCCATAGCTGGGAAAAAATGTGCAGGTTTTTTGGGGGATGGGAGATCAAAATGTCGGCTCAGTATCCTGAGTTGTTGTTTAGTTTTTCTTTTCAGGGAAGAAAATATTAAAGGATAGAATAATCTAGGGACCTATTTTTTTATAATAAGACTTTGAAATATTTCTAAATATTATTCTAGATCCAAGCACTATGATGGTGTGGGATGCTGAGGCCCGGTGTGCCTGAGATTAATTTTATAAAAATATTAAATACATTTTATATTATGAATGTGAAGTTGATTAAAGAAAATGGGATATCTCATAAACGGTTGATCGGATTGGAAATCTAAGATCACAGTTGGGTCTGGAACGTGGTGTTTACCTGAGGTGTGACATAAAATAAGTTGGAACAGGGCGTCTAGATCCCTCGCTCATTGGCAGATCATTTTTAGTGATTTAATTAATTAATTCAATTAATTGATTAAAAACATTAACCTAATTTATGGATATAAATTCATATTTTAGAACAATTAACTCATAATTATGTTTTTACAATGAATAAAATCCTCTCCTCTCTTCTCCTTTTCATTGAAAAATGATGAAGAACAATAATAAAAATTCAGATCCAAGGCGGATTGAAGTGCGACAAACACAGCAGATCTTGGAAAGCATGTTCTTCATCAAATGAAAATCGATCCAATCTAGGTAGGACTCATATTTGGTGATTTTTATTCCTTATATTAAACATTTGAGTATGTTTATAATTACTTCTTCAATTCCCCCCCCCTGTATGCGCCAATGCATTAAATTGAGTTTTTCCATGAATATCAACTGCTTCTAACACAAATTGTAAGTTCTTGATCCGTTGTCCAAGAATGCTTGGCCAATGATCCAAACCATTTTATTATGGTTATTTTCTCTCTGAAATCTTTGCTTTCTTCACAGATGGAACCCTGTGGTTCCCGACTCTACAATTTTCGGGTGACTCGAGCTCAATTGGGCGCCCGGATTCGGGGTGGATTTGTGGAATGGTGACAGAATCACAAGAAGAGTATAGATTCGGGATCGTCACGAAAAATGGATGGTGAATCCAAAAAATTTATTTTAGATCGATTTGGAACTGAGGTGTGAAAATATGTGAAATGAACAGTGTGGTCGAGTAGTTCGGTCGGTGTAAGCAGGGCGTGCAAGGGCACAGTCCGGCAAGGCCGATTCAGTCAGGCGGCCCGAGCGGGATCGGTATGGCAGTCCGAGGTAGCAGGGGGTGTCTCTGGAAGTAGGAAGGTGGTCCACTATGGTCAAGGTAGTAGGACCGACTCTAGAGAGTGGAAGGGGGTGGCTTTTGGGTGATCTTCGCGGTTCAGCATCAGGGAATGGTAGTCTGGTGCAGTTGAGTTGGATGAGGTGGCTTGAGCGGGAGCGGCACGACGGTCCGAGGTGGAGGCAGTCCGGTGAGCAGGGTCGGCGCAGTAAGTGTGATAGAGGTGATCAGGAAGTGTTTGTGGGGGTGAGATGGTGTTAGCATTAAGGGAGGAAGGGAAAACCTATGGGAGAAGTCAAAAAAAAGATATAAAAAATAAAAAAAAAATATTATTGTTATTGTTATTGTTATTTATTTTCAAACCCCATAACTCCCTTGTACAGCATCTAATTCACATGATGTCAGAAGCAACATGAACTTGTCTTCAAGACGGTTTTTTTAAGATTATTTTAGATAAATTTCTCCAACTCGTGTCCTGGAACCACAAAATTCCCATGAAATAATAGATTTAATATTATTATTAAATCTTTGACTCACCATAACTCCTGTGTGTGATATCCGTTTGACTTGATGTCAGTGGTAACCTGACCCTGTATTTAAGATGGCCAGTTCAAGAAAAATTTTGGATATAAAATTTGGTTTCATGGTTTGGCTGTATGAAATTCCTATGTTAAATAATAATAATTTAATTATTATTATTTGGGGGTTCTTGTTTCAGACCAATCATCTAAACAGGACATTTGTTTGACATGTCGTCAGTGGCAGCATAACCCTGGACCTTGAGAGGAATTTTCAAGACTATTATCTAATGTTTAAAATAAATTCAGAACATGGGCCCCATGGGATTATTTTTAAGATAAATGCAGTGACATACAACTTTTCAATCAGATGTTGGTTTAGGGTGAATGAATAGTAGATCTTGCATGTATTTACACAAGGATCACAATGGTGTGATCCATTTGGATGTGTGGATCCTTATTCGTGATCTCATTAAATGTGGATACATGAAAGGAATATTAGTGGAAGATCCTTTTGATGTGTTTGGAGAGAATCCATATCTTATGTCAGCACCGACTCTTGTGAGAGTAGAGAATATGTATGAAGAGTTGTGGTCAAATGTTCTGGGACCATTTGAGGAGGAGTGTTCGCAAAACTACATTTTCTCCCTCCTGATCAATGATGATTTTCATGCACTTGTCGACATTATGACTAGACATTCCATGTACTCTAGGAGTACCTTGGAATTCCTATGGGTACTTATTCATAGTTTAGTACCTGAGAATGGTTAAGTACATAGCCTAGAAATGAGGTGGGGTCACATGTCGTGTTGGCCCTACAAGCATCATGTGCTACTCTACAAATTCTTCTACCTCTCGTAAATACTTCCTATGAACTCGAATATTGTCATGCGAGTATAAAATACCGAGAGTTTTTTCACGTAGAGTGCGATGGTGCCCTCTGTAGTGGCTTACTAGTTACGATGTGAGATGTTCCAGGTGTGACACATTTTTCAGGTGATGTCTGACAACGAATATGATCATAGGTACAATCCAGCAGTGATGACTAGTGTTACTTGATGATTTTATGAGTGGAACCATCCATCAGGTATGGAAATTTTTCATCAATGCTTTTTCGAGAGGTACCATCAATAAGGGATGGCCAGAGTAGTTTTGGGCTTACCCTCCTACGTATCACCCTTCAGCAGGGTCGGGCAGTGGTGTTCATCATTTACTCTTTAGTGATTACCCTCCAGTGGGGATGGGAAGTGGTGCTCTCCATTTACTCTTCATTTCTTACCCTCCAGTGGGGATGGGTAATGGCATTCACCATTTACTCTTGAGGTCTTACACTCCAACAGGGCTGGGCAGTGGCGTTCGATGTTTACTCTTCTGGGCTTACCCTCCAGTAGGGCTGGGAAGAGGTGTTCACCAATGAATAATAATGAGACATTTTTTGACATATATTTGGACTCACAATAAAGAGGGACACTTTTTCCACCAAGACGTGTCCTTATGACATGAGCTAAAACCTTGACGTAGAGACAGTGTCGCCCAAAGTGGATAGTATCAAGGTGCGGTGATTGAGTCCCTTTGACTTGCAGTTCAAAGCAGATGTGTGGGATGCTAGGAATCGATGGTTAGTTCTGGGATTTTTGGCTACACACTTTCTTGGGTTGATATATGAGATAGAGATCCCCTTACTCTCTTGTTGGGGTTTCTTTGACTAAGAATATATATATTCTATTTCTAGTGCCCACTCTTTGGGTTTTAGTTACTCTCCTTCTGGGATAAGTGAATATGTATAGGGTATGCCATATGCTTTCCATGTTCATGTTCTCATGGTTAGTTATTCTACTCTTCTACTATAGGTAAAGAAAAATCAATGATAATTTCATCTTCTCATCACTTCTAACTCCTTATTTTTGGATAATCTTACTTCACTCTATTGTTGGGTTGAGATACAATCCTTTTACTGTACCTTGTCATATCCACTGCTTTCCTTTTCAGAGTATCTTTGCGGCTCACCCTTTTCCTTTTTTGAGTCATCCTACTGAGTATTTTTATACTCAATCCTACATAATATTTTCCCACACATGTCGTGCCTTATGTAGATGACGGATAGGTCGATCGTGACTTTAGAGTAGCTTAGGGATACATGTTCTTAGACCGCGTATGGTGGTCATAGCTTGGGATCCATGAGAGAGGCTCTCTCATCTATTTTACTTTTTAGTTTTGTCCAAGTTTTGGCACTTTTTTGGTTGGATGTGTATATTTTCCCTTTTCCTTTTAGGTTAATATATTATACTTGTACTGTTTAGAAGTTAATGATTGCTTGGTTAATTAATAATAGTGTTGCGTCTTTTTTTACTTTCTCTATTCACTTTTTTATTGAGTTGGTTGCGTGTGTGTGTGTGTAGGTTCTTAGATAAATTCATCCCCAAGATTTTTGTGTCTTTGGTGCTAGTCGCCAGCCCCTGGCCTATGGAGATAGGCTTGGGGTAGTTTTGGATTGATCTCAGCGTGGGTCGGGTTATGAAATTTTATAAGTTTTCAAGGTTATTTTCAAATAAAATGATTTCAAAAATATTTTATGAATTTTTAGTTTTAAAAAGTGGTTTTCAAATAAAATTTATTTTCGTAAATAAATGTTCTAATTAGTATTTCTTTCAAAATAATTTTCCATCAAAGATGAAATCATTTTATGTTACTTATTCTTTACGGATGATATTATCCAAGGATATTATTCTTATTCTTTCTCTGAATGGTTTATGTTTATGATGAAAAGATGTTTATGAAACTTTTTTCTCTTCTATAGGTTAAACAATGAGGAAATGATTATGAAACCTGGTTATTTTCACAGGTTATTCTATGATGAAAAAATGATATGGTTATGAAACCTTTATTTTTTTCACAGGTTATGAAATGATTACATTTTTGTAAAACCCATTTCATTTCATGGGTTATGATATAATTAATTTTTATGATATTTTGGTATGCATATGTTTGATTTTCATTATGTTGTGGGTGGTACCTATATACACCTCCAATGCATTAGGAAAATATGTATATCTCATGAGATATAGAGGACTGGAATGGGGAGTGAACTCGGTTCTTTAAGGGACTTTTTCCACTATGATGGTATTGGGATTAAACCTTGACTACCAAGATGCTTTGGGGAGTGAACCCATTCCACTATGATAGCCTTTTCAGTGAGCCTTTACTTCTATAGAAATGACTTTTTGTGCTTAGGTGTATTCCATGATTCCATGTCTTATTCCAGTGTTATAAGGCCCCGGCTTTAAACATTGCATAATCTTGAGTTAAGTCAATAATTTTCATTGAGGATCTTTTCAGGTTTAGAGTTTTTGAGAATTAGTAAATAAATAATACATAATAACTCAAATTTATATAAAGTGGATACCACTATAATAGTATTCATTTCTTACACAATATAAAACTTTTAAAATTAAACATTACTTCTTTTTTATTGATAAATATTTTCTTCAATTCTTACTTTCTCTTACCCATCCTTATTCCCTATGAAAACATTTTAAAAACTTGGTATGAGCATAAAAAGATCAGTAAGGGGTATAAAATAAATAAAGAAAACGTTAGTCCATGAATATTTATAAATCCATGAAATAATAAGAATCCTAAAAAACTTCATAGAAATTATAAATCATAAAGGTAACTTGTCGAATCCATATCAAACTTACATAGTAGCTTTCACAGCTACATAGGGAGTAACCTTCATAGTTACGTTTGAAATACCCATCACACTATATTCCTAAAATATCTTAGGAGAAACCTTATTGTTTAATACCATCTCATTACCCAATGAATTAGAGATCTATCACAAGATCACCCACCCTCAGTTTATAAAAAACCACCTATATACATAATAAATTCCAAAGAACCATAACATAATCATAACACATAAAACATGTATAAAGGAAAAAATAACATTTCCACATTGAAATAATAAGATATCATTTCAAGATATTTAAATAATCAATCCATTCTCAAAACCATTTTCAATACCAAAATACTGAAAAAGGAAATATTGTATTTACTTTTCTTTTAAAAACATTACGTCTTTTAGAGGAATCCAAATACCAAATAATGGTCATGGAGGTGGAAATGTAATTTTCTCTGTGTATGTTAAAAAACATTTCTTTTGTCATTTAATAAAACAATTAGTATAAAAGTATTCCTTTTTAAAAAAATTTAATGAAATTAAAAATTAAATGGGTTTATTATACACCATATAGAATAAGGTGGTGTATATTATCAAAATATTCCTCAATGAAAGGAGATTGAGACGAAGTACCTTACCGTGAGTCTAACTTGTCACGTAAAATCTTTATATTCCAGAATAATAAAATTATATTAATTTTTACTTTCTTAAGAACCTTTTTCAATTTTATTATTTCATTTAAATCACTTATTACAATGTTATAAAATTTATATAATTATTTAAGTTCATATTGGATGTTTTGTCAATATTCGGTACTTGAGTCAAAAATGAACATGGTTTGGATGTAACTATTAAATATGCTCATAAGTATATAATCTTCATAATAGTATTCATGAAATAATAATCAATTCTATACATTAATCATTATTTTTAAATAAAACCATTAATTAAGATTATGAAAAATGAACAACGTTATATTTATAGTGACGGTAGGTTGTAGGTACGCGTGAGTAATGTTTTCATTTTTCATTGATCATTATAAAATAAGGTAATTATTATTTCATATTTCAATAATGATCATAATATAATAATAATAATAATAATTTAAATATATTTATATATATCATACAAGTTATGTGGTGAATAAAAACGATTCACATCGCTTCATGTAGGTGATAGTTCACACGTACGAACGAACAACGTTATTGTTTTTATGTGCATGGAAGGTAAGAACATAATGGAAATAATATTTTTTTTTAAATGATAAATAGGTCATTAATATCACATATTAATATTAATTCCATTATTATAATCAATCTTGATATAAGGTAATGGAAAATGAACTAAATCAGTTTGTGGAGGTGATAATTCACATGTACGCACGAACGATTAATTCCTTTCCCATTTGACGGAATTAGAGATGGATTTAGGGGATTATATTAATATAATAACATATAATTATATTTAGGATGTTGTATTTATTATTTCATCTCAGAAGAATAATATTTAAAGGAATTGTAAGAATAAATAAAATAGAAACTCTTAAAAAAATGATACCTCTTCTTCAATTAATCATGTAAAGACCCAGAAAATTCCATATAATTTTTTTTAATTATATGGGAATTTTACGAGTCCAAGAAAATTAACAGCGCGTGATTCTGAGGCCCGGTGTACCCAAAATGAATTTATGAACTTTTTTTAGGTACGTTCAGTAAACGTGCGAGTGGGTTTTTGTAAATTTTGAACTGGTGCTCGGAATTGAAATAAGAGGGCACCATTGAACTTGCAGCGCCGATATTCACTTAAGGAAACTTTAACCTAGACTGCAGTAGGACAAGGGTGAAAGTTAGTTTTTGTGTTTTTTTGGAAATAAAAATAAAATAAATAACAAACATTTATTTTATTTTTAACCTCCCATTTAGATGTTCAGTGGTGGGGACCACCCGAGCTTAAAAACATCCTAATTTTAAATTGACGGTGGGGACCACCCAAAACCTTATTAATGAGGGAAAACCTTTCAACTCTCCATTTAATTAATTGAGCCAACTATAATTAATTAAATGTGTAAACATTAATTTTTCCATTTAATTATGCCAACTTCATCTGTGCCAACTTTATTTTTGCCAACGTGAATTATATGATAGACTTATTTCTATTATATTTTATCCTCTTTACCTTTGAAAGGATTGGTTGGAAAAATAGAGCTGAGGAGAACTTTGGAGGAACTCTTCCTCTCCAACGAAGAATGCCTCTCCAATGAAGAACTTGCTCCAATGAAGAACGAGGAACCGACCCCGAGCCCAGATCAGAAGCACCATGTAGAGGAAAAAAATGCTAACTTTCTTCAACAACTTCATATTAAATCTCTTGACACCTCCAACGAATGCCAACGTAGGGTTTATTATTGTTTTAAATACCCTCTTACCCATTCTTGATGTTCTTAATGATTCAAGAATGAATAAGTCGCTTTCTACCATTCTAACACAGAGGGTGCGAGACAAAAGAACATGGTCAGAACTCTCCACAACCTATGTGATTTTAGTAGTGGTTTTAAATCAATGGCGATGTCCCAAGATGAGTGCAGATGTCTACAGAATGAAGAACGAGCCACCGGGGCACACCTAGCGACCTGAAGAACGTCGATGTCGACAGTTCCATTGATCTACACTGGTGGGGCTTAGGAATGGTGGTAGGCACTTCATCCGGCCTCGACGAAGGCAGCAGAGCGACCACACCACCGGATAAGGTCTACAGCCCATTGGCCACGGTCGAGCAAGGGCAGCGGTCGGTGGAGGCCGGAAGCGCGATGGGGAGGCGGTGGCACGTGTCTGGGCCACCTGGAATGCAAGGGTTGTGGAGCGAGGCTGCGGCGGCTGGAAAAGCCGGCCCCCCGTGGTGGCATGGTGTGTGACCGCGGCGCATAGAGGAGGCTGGCCATCCGGCCAGCTGCGATGGGTCATCGCACCGCAAGTTGCTGCACCACGGGTCACCGCACCGCGGGTCGCCGCACCGCGGGCCCCCGTACCGCGGGCCATCGTACCACGGGCTGGGCTAGACCAAGCGGGCTAGGCCAAACCCAGTGGTTCGGGCGGGACCCAGCGGGTCGGGTCGGACCCCTGGTCGGACTCAAGTCGGGCCAGGTCGGACTAGACCTGAACCAACTTTGGCCCCCTTTTCGTTCTTTCGGTCATATCTTGAGCTACAGGTTTCCGTTTGAAAAACTGTCTACAGCACTAGAATCCATTGATCAAGATGGTCCTTTTGGTATACCCCACTTAAGTTTTTGATAAAGTTGGGGTACGTCTGAGTTGTATCGAATACGAATCCAACTGGGCCCTCAGGACTAAAAATCTAATAACTTACAGGTCAGACGTTTGATTGATGCACCTTCTGTTGCGCTGAGACCCCTTTTTCATGGGGGTACTTTGGGATACTTCTTTTTGGGACTTCTTGGTAGTTGGAGTATCAACCTATGGCTTGAGGAGAGGACCCTCCCGAAATCAAGCGAGCTTAGTGCGGGAACCCTGTAGTTAGATGTAACATGATAAAGGGATCTTGTGTGGGTCTGTGCTTTGGGATCCTATGTGGGTCTATGCCTTGAGATTCTATGTGGGTATGTGCTTTGGGATCCTATGTGGGTCTCTGTTTGAGAGTCCCACTTGGGTCCGCTCTAGGAAATCCATGTCGGACTACTCTAGGATCCTATATGGGTCTGTTGTATTAGGATTCTACATGGGTCTGATGATTTAGGATCTTACGTGGGTCTGCCTCTTAACATAGTAAGATGATTCGATATTTACATCTAATCATATTTACTACCATACTTAAGTTATACCTGGTGTGAACTGAGTCCTTACCTTCATGGTGATACCTTTGTGGTATTCTTCTATGTGGTGTTACCCTTGTGGTACTTAGCCTTGTGGTGTTACCTTCGTGGTATTCCTTCCTTCGTGGGACAATTGAGCTTTTATCTAAGGATTTCGGCCTTGAGTTTCCTCATGAATGAGATGGATATACTTGATAACTTAGGTATATGTATGGTCATATACCTAAGTAGGGTTTCCAGATGTTTTCATGATTTTTGGTTTATCCTTTTTGGGTTTTCTGAGACCTTCGAATGTCTCGGGGTCCTTACTGAGTATCGTTATACTCACCCCTGCACGGGATATGCCTGCACCTTGTTGTGTTTGGTGTAGACGATGGACAACACTGACTAAGGATGAGTACTAGGACTGAAGGTAGCTTGGAGGTGGACATTAGATGAGGCTTACCATAGTGATGACCATTCGAGAGCTGTACCTACCCTTCAGGTAGGGTTTTTGGAAAGATTTCACAAGAGCTGTTTCAGTTTACTTGTTATTTTTAGTTTTCTTATACTTTCCAGTTGGGCTTGTATTCTGGCCCCTTTTTCTTACTGTACACACTCTTTTTACTATATAGTTTACTTGTGTTTGTATCCTACTTTGTGCTTAGTTGTGTGTGTTTACAGGTTATAAAGGAAATGCCTTCCCAGTTTTAGGGAATACGTCTTTTGGTACTAGTCGTCAGCCCCTGGCCTGTGGAAGGTGGGCTTGGAGTAGTCACGACATGGGCCCCGGAGGACGGGTCATGAAAAATTAGAATCAGAGGAGTTGGTTCTACCATAGAACATTGGAATATGATATTTTTAATGGAAATAGTGTTAAGTGTAGTGAGTATGGTTATCAGTTTAGGAAATCCAATGTTGGTGCAGCGGCCGACGTATCCATACACCAGGACCCTGACTTCTGATTTCTAACACAGTTCATAAAAATGTTGATTGTGTGCATGTTTTGAAAAGTTTTCTTTATGAACTCTTTGATTCAACTCACCAGGTATAACTTATTGACTATGGAACACCTATTTATTTTCAGTATGCCTCCACGTAGACAGATAGTTAGGGTTCCGGGTATAGTACACGATGATAGCCCACCAAGAGACGAGGCCTCGGTGTAGGGACCTTTATAAGTAGAGGCAACAATAGTACCATTACCCATTGGGCCACTGATGCCACCATCCCTATAAGTAGAGCGTCCACTCCACTTGAGCACGTTGCTCAAGTTACAGTGCCAGTGGTCACCTAGGTTTAGGGGTGAGATGGACCCACAGGTGGGTGAGGATTGGTTGGAGGTCATGCTGAGAGTCTTTTGACTGGTAGGGACACCAGCTGATCTCATGGTGATCCTTTCCACCAATATTCTACAAGTAGTAGTAGGTAGATGGTGGAGCATGATGCTCTTGGTTCATGAAGATGTGACACTTCTCTGGACAGACTTTGAGAGCCTTTTTTGGGAAGATTTTTTCCCAGCAAACCTTCACATAGTGCGCATATAGGAGCTTCTTCATCTACCGCGGGGTAGCATGATTGTGGCTCAGTACTCAGTGAGGTTCACAGACCTCTCATGCTACTCCACTAATATGGTGTGGGACCCATTCTTCAAGGCTCGGACCTTTGAGAAGAGACTTAGGTGGGAGATCAGGGCTTCGATGATTTCTCTCAGCATCTCGACACAGGCGGGGGTGTTAGAGCAAGCCCTCTTAGTGGAGAGTTTTCTTACTGAGAAGTCACCAGCAGCGAGACCCACCACCGTGCATCATGTAGAGGAGTCTTCTGTATCTAGCAGCAGACAGATGTCACAGAGGTCCAAGAGGACCAGACCTACAGGTGGACGACTGTAGGATTCCAGGTCAGTTGTGCAGGGCAACAGAGACAGAGCCAGTCATGTGAGGAGCAGGAAGTGTTACACATGCAGCGAGTAGGGTCACATGGCTTGTGACTGCCCGACCCGCCGTACGGATGATTAACAGATGGTTGAAGGACCGCCCAGTTAGAGATAGAGGTTCAATCGAGGAGGTCTGTAGGGAGAGTCGGACGTGGTAGAGGAGTTGGCACTACAGCTGGCGGTGGGCGACGATTTGAGATGTTATCGCCACCACCACCAGGTGATCCACCACGACCACTAGAAGTAGGTGGAAAGGGGTGAGCTCAGCTCTAGGCAGCTGAGGCCTATGACCATGACGCTTCGGAGATGATACGAGGTATGATCTGTGTCTACTCCACCTTAGTTGTAGTACTTATAGACACAGGTTCCAGTCATACTTTTATTGTAACTTCCCTCATTCGAAGCTCAGAGATTTCAACGAAGTCATTTTCTTGATCCTTACAGCTAGAGACTCCTAAGGGAGTGGATTCGACTATTACACATTGGTGCTGGCAGTGTAATATAACTCTAGGAGGCGATAGCTTCGACTAGAATATCCTAATAGCAGTGTCATGGCCTTATGATATCATATTGGGTATGGATTGGTTATCTACAGTCAATGCTCAGATTTAATATATTAGGCAAAAAGTGTGGTGTGTCTGCATGGATGGGACTAGGTTTACCTTCATCGGCATGAAGGGAGCCTTTTCAGCACAGGATGGACTTACTCGGATGAGCGTGCAGCCAATCACTCATCAGTTGGCTAGCCTTACCCTCAGAGCGGTTGATGTGGAGAGTCCGAGCTATCTTGTAGTGGTGGACCAGTATGCGGATGTCTTACCTGATGATGTTATGGGTATAAATCCTCACAGAGAGGTGGAATTTTATATTGACTTGTACCCCGGGATGACACCGATGTCTACACCAGTGTATCGGATGGATCCCACAGAACTTCATGGGTTGCAGGTATAGCTAGAGGACTTACAGGGGAAGGGGTTCATCTAGCCCAGTGTTTCTCCTTGGGTACCTTCAATTTTGTTCTCCAAGAAGGTGGGTGGGATCTTGAGACTTTTTGTTGACTATCAGCGCCTGAACCAGGTGACTGTGAAGAACAAGTAACCACTCCCGAGGATTAATGACCTCTTTGATCAGCTAAAGGGAGCGCAGTGTTTCTCAAAGATAGACCTTATATCAGGCTATCACAAGCTCAAAGTACGAGATGAGGATGTGCAGAAGATGGCTTTCAGATGTTGGTATGGCCATTATGATTTCTTGGTTATGCCATTCAGTATAACCAACGCCCAAGCAGTGTTCATAGGACTCATGAATAGGATCTTTCAGCCATACCTTGATCACTTTGTTGTAGTCTTCATCGATGACATCTTGATATACTCAACGATTGAGGAGTAGTATGCCTATCATTTACAGATAGTTCTAGACACACTCCAAGAGCACCATATTTATGGTAAGCTCTCGAAGTGCTAGTTCTGGATCTGAGAGGTTCACTTTCTGGGACATGACATCTCGGAGGATGGATTTGAGGTGGATCTAGCAAAGATTGAGGTGGTACTTTCTTGGGAGCCACCCAGGAGTGTGACAGAGGTACGGAGTTTCCTGGTTTTGGCTGGATACTACCGGAGGTTTGTGTCAGATTTATCTAGAGTTGCAGCACCTTTATCAGCATTGATGAAGAAGGGACAACCCTTCGTGTGGTCGGAGAGATGTCAGCAGAGTTTTCATGAGTTGGGGTAGAGGTTGACTAGTTCCCCCATCTTGAGGATTTCGGAAGAGGGCATTGGATACATAGTCTAATGTGACGCATCAGGGACCGGGATCGGATGTTTCCTGATGCAGGACCAAGCAGTTATCGCATATAGTTCTCCACAGCTGAGACACCACGAGTAGAACTATGCTACCCATGACCTAGATTTATCATTAGTGGTCTTCGCCTTGAAGATGTGGCAAAATTACTTGTTGGATGAACATTTTATAGTCTACTATGATCACAAGAGTCTCAGGTATATTTTCTCTCATAAGGACCTGAATCTGAGTCAGTGGTGTTGGCTAGAGTTCTTCCAGGACTATGACTTCAAGATAGTCTATACTCCTAGGAAGGGGAACGTTGTAGCAGATGTACTCAGCTATAGATCTGGTATACAACTTCTAGGTGAGGTGACGGAGTAGTTAGCCACTTTGTAGATATCCTTTGTAGATTGAGATGGAGCAGATCTTCTTCAGTATCTTACAGTCACTCCCCCACTTCTTCAGCAAGTCAGGGAGGCGCAGTGTGGGGACGCTGACTGTGAGGATCGACATGTTCAGATATCCATTGGGTGGGTACCTAATGGATTTTTTGAAGGTGGGGAGCACATCATCCTTTTCAGAGGACGTACCATGGTGCCAGTGTCTCTTCAGGAGAAATTGTTGAGGGAGTTCCACACATCTCCTCTAGCGTTACATCTAGGAGTGGTGAAGATGTGCCAGGATCTCCAACGACAGCACTGGTGGTCGGGAATGAAGAAAGAAGTTGCAGAGTTTGTCTCTCGGTGCCTCACTTGTCAGCAAGTGAAGGCAGAGCATCAGGTACCAGTAGGCTTAGTTTATCCTTTAGTGGTCGCAGAGTGTAAGTGGGATGGGATATACATGGAATTCATGACAGTACTTCCACATACATCCAGGGGTCATGATTCTATCTGGGTGATCGTCAACCGACTCACCAAGTCGGCCCACTTCCTACCGATCAAAGAGCAGGGTTTAGTAGAGAGCTTGGGACGTCTCTATGTGTAGGAGATTGTGTGGTTACATGGAGTACCCTCGACGATTGTCTCCGATCGTGATGCGCATTTCACTTCCCATCTTTGGAATGGGTTGCAGGAGGCTTTCAGGATGCAACTTCATTTGAGCACTGCCTTCCATCCTCAAACAGATGGCCAGATAGAGCAGACCATTCAGAGCCTCGAGGTCATGTTGCGTTCTTTCATCCTCGACATCGGTCGCAGCTGGGAGGATCACTTTCCCGTGGTGGAGTTTTCATACAAAAACAGCTATCACTCCACCATTGGGATGGCACCTTTCGAGGCTCTGTATGACCGACCTTGCAGATCACCTTTGTGCTAGACTGACCCAGGGGAGTCAGCACTCATGGGACCATATATGGTATGGGTTACCACAAAGAAGGTGTTGATCATTCAGGAGAGGATGAAGACTACACATAGCATGCATAAGTCTTATACTGACAAGATATGAAGACCTCTGGTGTTCGAGGATGGTGACCACATCTTTCTATAGGTCTCACCCCAATGAGGTTTTTAGAGATTTGGCTGGGGTTACAATTTATCTCTGAGGTTCTTCAGACCCTTTCAGGTCCTCAGTAGAGTTTTCAAGGTGGATTACCACTTAACTCTTCCACCTTAGTTGCACCGGGTGCATGATGTATTCCATGTATCTCATCTAAGGAGATACGTGAATGACTCATCTCACGTCATTGACCATGGAGAGATGGACATTGATGATGGGGCGACGTTTACGGAGGTTCTAGTACAGATTGAGGATCGACAAGAGTGGGTCCTTCATGGTTGGTCGATACCTTTGGTGTGATTACATTGGCAGCACAGGAACCTTCAGGAGAGCACATAGGAGAGGGAGGCTCAGATTTGTGCTCATTACCCCCACATGTTTTCCTAGTTTGTTTTTTTGGCTTTCAGGGACACAAATCCCTGAGGTGGGGAGAATGTAAAGACCTGGAAAATTCTATGTAATTTTTTTTAATTATATGGGAATTTTACGAGTCCGAAAAAAATTGATGGCACGTGATTCTAAGGCCCAATGTCCCCGGAATGAATTTATGAACTTTTTTAGGTACGTTCAGTAAACATGAGAGCAGGTTTCTGTAACTTTTGAACCGGTGCTCAGAATTGAAATCTGAGGGCACTGTTGAACTTGCAGCACCGATATTCACTTTAGGAAACTTTCACCTCTACCACAGTAAGATGAGGGTAAAAGTTAGTTTTCATGATTTTCGTGGAAATAAAAATAAAATAAAGAAAAAAATTTTATTTTATTTTTTACCTCCCATTTAGATGTGCAGGGGTGGGGACCACCTGAGATCAAAAACCTCCTAATTTGAAATTAATGGTGGGGACCACCCGAACCCCTCTTAATGGGGGAAAACCTTTCAACTCTCCATTTAATTAATTGAGCCAAATACAATTAATTAAATGTGTCAACTTTAATTGTGCCATTTAGTTATGCCAACTCCATTTGTGCCAACTTTATTTTTGCCAATGTGAATTATATGATAGACTTATTTCTATTATATTGGCTCTTATTTATATTTTAGAGGAATGGTTGTCAAAAGAGAGATGGGGAGAAATTTGAAGGAACTCTTCCTCTCCAATGAAGAACACCTCTCCAATGAAGAACTTTCTCTAACAAAGAACGAGGAATCGACCCCGAGCCCGGATTGGAAGCACCTTATGGAGGCAACTAATGCCGATGTTCTTCAACAACTTCATCTTCAATCTCTCGACACCTCCAAAGAATACCAAGGTAGGGTTTATTGTTGTTTTAATAACCCCTTACCCATTCTTGATGTTCTTCATGATTCAAGAATGAATAAGCCGCTTACTGTCATTCTAACGTGGAGGGTGCAGGCCAAAAAGAACATTGCCCGACCTCTCCGCAACCTATGTGATTTTAGTGGTGGATTTAAATCAATGGTGATGTCCCGAGACGAGTGCGGATGTCTACGGAATAAAGAACGAGCCACCGGGGTGTTCCCGGTGACCCGAAGAATGCCGCTGGTGACTGAAACTGGTGGGACTCGGGAATGGCGGCTAGCACTCTGGCCGACCGCGACAAAGGCGGCGGTGTGACCATGCCGCCAGAGAAGGGTCACGGCCCATCGACCGTAGTGAAGAAAGGTCAACGGCCGGCGGAGTCCAGCCGTGTGATGGGGAGGCGGCGGTGCATGTCAGCGCTGCCCGGCATGAAAGGGCCTCAACCGTGAATGGAGGGCAGCCGGCAGAGCTGACCCCCGGTGGTGGCGTGGCACGCGACCGTGTCGTGCGGAGGAGGTTGGCCATCCGGACAGCCGCGGCGGGCTGCCCAGTGGTTCGTGCTGGACCCAGCGGTCCGGGTCAGACCCAGCGGGCCGGTCTGGACCCAGCGGGTCGGGTTGGACCCAGGGCCGGACATGGGTCGGGCTAGGTCGGACCGGACTCGGATCAACTTCAACCCCCTTTTCATTATTTCGACAATATCTTGAGCTACGAGCGTCCATTTGACAAACCGTCAGTGGCGTTGAAAACCTTGGATCGAGACGGTCCTTTTGGTATACCCCACTTGAGTTTTGCATAAAGTTGGGGTATGGCCAGGTTGGATCAGACACGAATCTAACCGGGCCCTTAGGACTAAAAGGATAACAACTTACAGACCAGGCGTCGGATTGACACATCGTCTGTTGCGTTGAGACCCCTTTTTATGGTGTTTCTTTGGGATACTTCTTCATGGGACTTCGTGGAAGTTGGAGTATCGAACTATGGCTTGAGTAGAGGACCCTCTTAGAATCAAGTGAGCTTAGTGCAGGAACCCTGTAGCTGGATATAACATGAGAAAGGAATCCTATGTGGGTCTGTGCTTTGGGATCCTATGTGGGTTTATGCCTTGGGATCCTATGTGGGTATGTGCTTTGGGATCCTACGTGGGTCTATGTTCGAGAGTCCCACTTGGGTCCGCTCTAGGAAATCCAAATGGGACTACTCTAGGATCCTACATGGGTCTATGGTATTAGGGTCCTACGTGGGTCTGATGATTTAGGATCCAACGTGGATCTGCCTCTTAACAGATTAAGATGATTTAGTAGTTACATCTAATCATCTTTACTAGCATACTTAAGTTATACCTGGTTTGATCTGAGTCCTTACCTTCGTGGTGATACCTTTGTGGTATTCTTATGTGTGGTGTTACCCTCATGGTACTTACCCTTGTGGTGTTACCTTCGTGGTATTTCTTCCTTCATGGGACAATTGAGATTTGAGCTAAGGATTTAGGCCTTGAGTTTCCTCATGAATGAGATGGGTATACTTGATAACTTAGGTATATGTATGGTCATATTCCTAAGTAGGGTTGTCAGATGTTTTCATTCTTTATGGTTTATCCTTTTTGGGTTTTTTGAGACCTTCTAGGGTCTTAGGTCCCTACTGAGTATCGTTATACTCACCCCTACACGGGCTACGCCCGCACATTGTTGTCTTTGGTGCAGATGACGGACAGTGCTGATTGAGGATGAGAGTACCTGGACCGGAGGTAGATCGAAGGTGGACATTAGATAAGGTGTACCATAGTGACGACCGTTCGAGATCTATACTTACCCTTCAGGTAGGGTCCTTGGCAGGAGTTCACAGGATCTGTTTCAATTTACTTTTACTTTTCAGTTTTCTTGTACTTTCTAGTTGGGCTTGTATTCTAGCCCATTTTTCTTACTGTACACACTCTTTTTACTATATAGTTTACTTGTGTTCATATCCATCTTTGTGATTAGTTGTGTGAGTTTACAGGTTTTAAAGGCAATTCCTTCCCAGTTTTAGGGAATATACCTTTTGGTTCTAGTAGTCAGTCCCTTGCCTATGGAAGGAGAGCTTTGGGTAGTCACGGCATGGGCCCCGGGGGATGGGTCATGACAGATCACCTTTGAAGAACACCTTAAAACCTATAAGAAGGTTGTTCCGCCTAAAATAAGGCCTCAATAATGTGGGTAGTGATTCTAGGAAGAGGTTTTTGTAGATATTGGATAAACCATAAAGTATTTTTAAGTGTGAGTATTAGATAAGATAGGGTACCTTTTTATAGGAGAGGGGATGGGCACCCTTGAAAATTCTTAAAATATTAAATTAATATAAATTAATTTTTTAATCCAAATGATTCCAAATGGAAATATGTAGAATTTAATATTATTATAGTTCCAAATCATCTCATATAATAATTCTTAGACATGTATTGATTTTATTTTAAAACTTATCTGTTCGGTTTACCCTTAATTATTCTCTTTTAATTTTAAAAGTGGAAAGAACATTTTAATTATTAAGAGCCTATTAATTTTACTTATATGAGATAATTTTTTGTAATTGGATATATAATGAAATTTTAGACCTTATAATAGTAAATTTTTTATTTTAAAATATTTATAGTATTTTTAAATAATTTAATAAATTGCTATTTTTTTTAAACATTAATTATGTCAATTTTTATACTATTTGTTTCATTGAATTTAAATAAAAACTAAACATATAGATAACTTCAAAAAAATAATTAATAGTTTTATAACATTTCATATTCACCTAGAAAAATTTTTTATGACATAAATTATGTCAAATATTATTTATTTTAATATTTATAATATCATTTATTTGATTCATTCATTAATAAAGAAATCACTACATCATCATTGTGTCATAATTAAATTTAATATTTAATGTCTAAAACTTATAAATAAAATACCATAATGTAGGAAATATTTTTATCTTTCTAATTAATATTTATATATGAATATAACACTTATATAAACACATATTAAAATTGTTTTAGTAAGAAGATGTATGTTTATAACATATTTTCCTTTACTTTAAATTAAACGTTATAAGTGTCATAATCACACCCAAGTGGCTTAAAAAGGCCAAATTTTCATCCCAATGATTTTTATTAGTCATACATATCTCATCCAATAGAATTAGGACAAGTTTTAGGGTAGTTTTATATTGTTATAATTTTATTTTTACCCTTATTTACCTAGTTTACCCTTTAACTGTGATAAAAAAATAATCACGAGTTACTATTCATAATATCCAAAAATAAAAGGGACATATTTAAATAATTTAAAAATTATGATTCCAAATATGGAATACATTTTTATAAATTAAAAACATATAATTTTCAATAATTAATATAAAATTAATCTCCATTTTCAAAATGAGAAAACGATTTTTTTTTTGAAGTAAAAACCATCAAAAGATTGACATGTGTTTATATCAAATTTCAAAGTGAAATTATTTTCAATGACAAAAATTGGATTAAATGATAAAAAAATAATCTAAATATACTTTAAAACCAATTCAAAAAATAATCTAACAATACAAATAATTTATACGAAAAGGCAGTTTTGAATTAAAATGCAGTATTTTTCACTATTCATTAAAATATAAATTTTATCAAAAAAATTTCAACCAAAGTAAATTTTGATGTTATTCTTCCAAATAAGAAGTTTATTTTTTCAAATAGAAGATATAAAAGTGAAAAAACTAGATTTAAAAATTCTTCTTCAACAAAAGGCGGTAAAACTACCTTTTAAAAATATTAGAGTATTTTATGCTTAAAATTGGATTTATTCTCATTTTAATCCTCTAAAATTTATTAGATGAATGTAAAAAAATTAATAAACATGTGTAAAAATAATATAGTTAGTTTTTTTCATTCCTTCCAATACAATGGTTAGGCGATAACTACCATTTAAAATAATAATACTAATAATGTATTATTTTTCAGTATAATGTAGTTTTGTGTGCAACATACGATTTCGGAAAACCCATTGTTGTGTTTCAAGTACGCTATCGTACAAATCATCCCCATTTAAGTAAACTTAATATCTAATTCATAAATATTAATAGATGTGAAATTTCTTATTTTATAATTACCTAGGATGTTACATCCTTCCCACCTTTTGGAAATTGCATCCTCACAATTTTAGTCACTTATCAAATAAGTGGGGGTATTTATCCCTTATAGAATTTTTATATTCCCATGTTTCCTATTTAACCATATGGTTTTTCCATAAAACCTTAACCTGGTGAATCACCTTATTCTGCAACACCTACTCTCTATAGTCAATAATTTGGATTGGTTGTTCCTCATAAGAAATATTCTCTTCCAACTAAACTACTTTTGGATTCAAAACATGAGATGGATCTGAAAAATACTTTCCCAACATTGAAACACAAAAAATAATTGTGTACCTAGGATAAAATCAAAGGTAGATCCACTCTATAGGCAACTGATCTAACATCTATAGGATTTCATAGGGTCAAATAAACTTTGGACTCAACTTTTCCTTCTTACCAAAACACATCACACTTTTACATGGAGAAACATTAAGAAAGACATTATCACCTACCTCGAAAAAATATCCTTCCTCCAGTTATCCGTATAACTTTTCTACCTGCTCTGAGATATCATCATTTTTTTTGAATCAACTGAACTTTTTATGCCATCTCTTCTACCAATTCTGGTCCCATAAACTTCGTTTCACCTATTTCATCCCAAAAAGTTGGATTTGGACACCAATTTCCATATAATGTCTCAAATGGTTCCATCTGTATACTATAATAAAAAAATTTATTATAAGAACACTCAACCAAATAAATATGTTGGTCCCAACTTCCCTGGTAATCCATTGAACTAGCATGTAGCATATCCTCCAATGTTTGAATTGTTCGTTCGGTCTGCCTATCAGATTGAGGATGAAAAGCGATTCTAAAATTTAATTCAGTACCCAATGACTTCTGAAGGAATTTACAAAAGTTAAAAGTGAACCTATGATCATGATCAGATATAATGGAGAGATGAACTCTATATAACTTGACTATCTCCTTAAGATATAACTAAGAAAGTTGATCTAGAGATAGTGTATCTTGAATATGAAGAAAATGAAAAGATTTAGTCAATCTATCTACAATAACCCAAATCATATTATTACCTTGAGAAGTATTTGGTAATCCCACTATGAAATCCATGGATATATTTTCCCATTTCCATTCTTATACTGGAAAATACTGAATCATCTATTTTGGAAATTTTCTCTCTGATTTCACCTACTAAAAAGTCAAACAACTCATAGTAAAGTTAAAAATATCTCTTTTCATTCCATCCCACTAGTAATACTCTAAAAGGTATCGGTACATCTTAGTACTGCTATGATGAACCGAAAACAGGGAAATATGAGCTTCACATAACAAATATTTCTTCAATTTTGAATTACAAGTCACACATAACCTCTTCCAAAATCTAAAAACACCATCTTTATCAATTTTAAATTCAGGAAATTACCATTCTGAACCAATTATACTTTTTCTACAACTCATTGTCTTCCTTGTGCACTTTCTTAATTCTGTCTGATATAGATAATTTCAATGACCCTTGAAAAAAAAATAGTGTAACTTTCTGTACCAACAACTTCCAATCCAAAATTCATCAAAAAATTAATGAAAGGATCACATTCCAAACATATAATGGTTAATGTTTCATTAATTTTCTGACTCAAAGAATCGGCCACTTTGTTATCTTTTCCAGGATGGTAATGAATCGTGTAATCATGATCCTTGATTAGTTCAACCATATTCTCTATATCATGTTCAATTATTTTTTAGTGAATATATACTTAAAACTTTTTTGATCAGTATATATTTCACATTTTTCTCCATACAAATGATGCCTCCAAATTTTAAAAGCAAAAACTACAACAGATAATTCCAAATCATGTGTAGGGTAATTTAACTCATGAGTTTTCAAATGATGTGAAGAATAAGAAATTACCTGATCATTCTATATTAGTATATAACCAAGTCCTTTCAACAAAGTATCACTGTAGATAAAAAATTCACCATTCTTGTAAGTAAATTCCAAAACTGGAGCATTCACCAATATTCATTTAAATTTCTGAAAACAAACATCACATTATTTTGTTCAGATGAACTTAACACCTTTTCGAGTTAACATAGTCAGTGGTCTATATAACTATGAAAAAATTTCAATAACCTCTAGTAATATCTTGTTAAACCAAGAAAACTATGAATCTCAATTATATTTGTGGGTCTTGGTCATTCTTCAACAACTTTTGTTTTATAAAGATCAATTGTTATGCCATTTTTAGAAAAAAAGTGACCAAGGAAAGAAATTTATTGTAACCAAAACACACACTTACTAAATTTCCCATATAATTTATTTTATTTTTAGTTTTGAAATACAACCCTTAAATGAATTTTATGCTCCTCTTTAAATTCATAATATACCAAAATTTAATCAATAAACACAACCATAAACTTATCGAAGAACTCATGGAATATTCTATTCATAATATCCATGAATACAGTAGGTGCATTAGTTAACCCAAATGGAATAACTACAAATTCATAATGTCCATATCTAGTACAAAATTTCATCTTTGTAATGTCTACTTGTAACTCCCCGAACCTAGTTACCCAGAGTCGGTGCATTATTACATAACATTGGCATGATCACAAGGAAATAATGTCTCAAAATACTAATCAGTTTAGTATTATTGGAAACAAGATTCATACATATGTTCAACTTTACATCTTGAAGAGAAATACAACACAAATATATTTCATTAGAAACATCCAAGACTCCTAGATTATGCCTGCAGGTCACTCATAACTAACTTCTTCATATCTTGGGAAAAATAAAACATTGAAAGGGGTGAGCTCAAACGCTCAGTAAGGGTAAGTAATATAGCATAAAATGACATAAATATTAAGCATGGTAAATAATTGAAACCACATGCCCTTACCAGTAATATACATGAATACTTTTATGGAAATAACATGAGATGAGTAAATAATTCCATAATAAAACATAATCATGGGTATTCTACTAGTCGAATGACCACATGAACCATCAATATTATTTCTATAATGAGGGAATGTATAATGCCGGACATTCTGAAACATTTTTTCAAGGCCTCGGCCAAGACGTCTAAAATGATTAAGGCCTCGGCCAAAACCATAAATCAAATTGGGAAAGGGCCTCGTCCAATTCCACGTCTAGTTGTCTCATGAGACCTACCAATGCATCGAGGATCTATAGCGGGCTCCACCCGTCACTCACTAAGTCCAATACATTCCTCATGTGAAAAGGATTAAACATATCATAAACATTCGTATTAAAAATAGCATACGAAATGTCAATACTTTAACCATAAGAAATTAATGGTATAAAAATAGCACATCCACAGTCAAACATATCACAAAAACTTCAATACAATATGGAAGTTTTGTATCATAATAAATCAACTTAAAATGAACTTAAAATCCATCAAAGGATGTTGACATAGATGAAATCAAAACCTTTTTTTAGAGAGACATATCTCTTTATATTTTGAAATAATTTAAGAGTCACATAAATAAAATATTTATTTTGAAAATATTATTATAATCTTGTAAGGGAAGCTTTGACAATCTTATAACGATAGAAAATAGCCACACTCGCCGTATAAGTTAAAAAAACATTCTTACCTTAATTTTGTCGAAAAGGTTAAAAAGGACCTTGTTTGTAAAATGACGGAAAGATTCCTTTATAAACCTCTTATAAAAGTAAAACAAGGGTATAAATGACTTTAACCCATATTCTGTAAAATAGTAAGAATGTTTTTAAATTCATTTTTAAGAAACATGTATGTGGATGATAAAGAGGTCTCAGTGGATATTTACGTATAAACAACCTTGAATAATGAGGTGATTGTGAAATAACCCTTACCTTGTACTTTTCCTTGGTTGATGGTAGGTTAACCTCCTATATAATGGTGAAATAATTTTTATTAAATTATACAAGAATCATATACATTAATATGATATCATATATTATCTTTTAACATTTCTTTGTTAATAATATCTTAGTATTATCATCGTTTCGGGTGTTAACTTACTCATTTTCTTTTATATGTTTTGTTACATAAGTCATGTTTGTTATGGATAGGATGTATCTTATTTATATCCAGAATTATATCAAGTCCTTAAACATTATTTTTAATCATCAAATGATAATTATACTTGAATGGATACGATGGGGAATGAATCTCATCACGTTCGTGGAGACGGTAGTCCGTACGTACGCACGAGCGACAATATCATTATTTTGATATTAAAATAATATATGATTGGATGGTATATAATATATACAGAATCATTATCATGTTATATTTTTTATTTACATGAATTACACATCATTATTATACTCATCCAAATAATAATGTTTTGAATAACAATTACACCACGACGTGGAGACGGTAAGTCGTACGTACGCACGTACGGTGACATGTCATTCATAGGATGGATAGAATACTGAATATGGTTGTACCATATTTATAATAACATCTAAGTATATAGAATATACTGGAGTTATTATTTTAGAATGGTAATAACAAAGAAATAATAAGTTGAAGAAGAAATGAACTTGAAAAAGGGTGGTGAAAACATTACCTCTTCTTCAGGTTCTTTCTTTTGATTTGATCAAAAGGGCTCCTTAGGTTGGATTTCTAATCAAACTATGGCCTCTATATTTAATTGAGGGAAGTTGAGAGAGTATTTGGTCAGGTTTTGGCCAAACCAAAAGGCTTTTAAGGTGTGGATAATTGGTTAGAAGTGGTGTCCTTTTATAAGGGAGAAGAGGGGCACCTTAGAAAAATCTAGAAATATTATTTTATAATAAATGAATATTCGGTTTATAATGGCTCAAAAGTGGATTATTTAAAGTTTAATGTGGGTATGGGTCTAAAACCACTCAACCAATAGAATTTAGACAGGTCTGGGTCATTATATTAACCTTATCTTTTAGTTTTGACTCTTAGTTAATTAGTTTGACACTTACCATGTCACTTTGTATTTTTATATTATATAGTTTATAAATTTACTATATACCTCCAAGAGACCCCCAAGTGGTCCATTAATGATACACCTATAATGATATAAGTCTCTTGGATGAACATTATATTTTTAGGAATTGAATATCAATTAATAATATAATATTTGTTTTGAAAACTCTTTTATGTCAATTTTGAAACTATTGGGTATTTTGTTTTTGATAAATTCATAACAGCAGTATTACTTCGAAAACAATTTATATAAATAATAATAATATGTCATATTAACCTATAAAATTATTTTAATTTATAAAAAGTCGGAAATTACATTTATTGTTGTATTTATAATATCAATTATCTTAATCTTTCATTAATACAGTAATTACTGCATCATAATTGTGTCATAAATAAATTAAATTTTTTAATGTCTAAAAATTATAAGTAAAATAAAATTATGTAGGAAATATTTTTACCTTTCTAATGAATATTTATAGTCTAAATTTCAACATATATAACCCTATGTAAAAAAAAAATTCTAAAAGATATATGCTTATGTCTTTTTTGTATTTATTTTAACTTAATTAATATAAAGTGTCCTTATCACCAACAAGTGGCTCCATGGGGTCCCAAAATCAACTCAAAGATGCCCCTGGTCGGACATGTATCATCTAATAAGGTTAGGACACGTTTTAGGGTAATTTATTATTATTATAATATTATTTTTTTACCCTTATTTACCAGATTTACCCTTTAACCATGGTAAATAAAATATTTACCGAAGTAATTATTCAAAATGTATAAAAATAAAAGTTACCTATTTACAAAATTTGGATATCCTGATTCCAAATATGGAATCCATTTTTCCAAATTCAAAACACAGAAGTGGAAGAAATTAATTTAAAATTAATTCCCGTCATTAAAACAAAAAGCGTGTTTTTAAGAGATAATAACTATCAAAAGATTGACGCTTGTTTATGTCCGGTTTAATTGTGAAATTATGTCAAATGAACAATATAATATTAAATGGTAAAAATATATTCTAAATATACATTAAAACCACTCAAATTCATAATTTATCACTATTAATTATTTCGATTAATAACTTGTTTTTAATAAAAATTTAGTAATTTTCACTATTCATCAAAATATAAAAGTTATCTCAAAAGTACCAAAATTTCATCCTAGGATAATTTAGATATTCCAAATCTAAAAATGAAGTCCATTTTGAAAGATAAAATGTATAAAATTTCAAAAAGTGGGTATTACTATTCATAATGGCTACTTTGATTGGTCGCGGCGTGTTAGAATCTTGAAGTTGCGTACAACACACGCTACTATATTATTCAAAGAGAAGCGTACCGTGGAAGATTGGGGTGTTAAATTCTAAATTTTTGATATCTCCGTTCTAAAGAATAAATTTATTTAGTCAAATTGAATATATAAAAGTTTAAAATATTGGATTGAAAAAGGGTTTGCTATTAAAAGTTGGTAAAGGTTCATTTTTTGAAAAATACTTCTTTTATCTGAAAAAAATAAATTTGTTCTTAAATTATGTCTAAGAAACTCATAATATGGATTCTAAAATTATAAGGATTATATAATGTTCAGAATTTTGTTAATACTATTCATAACCTCTTTTGAATGGCTTGTTTGGTAAGTCATGGTGCGCTTGAACTCTGTGTTGTGTGTAGTGCAAGTTATTAAATTATTTTGAAAAAGTGACACACTATAAAATCTTGGGGTGTTACATTATTCCATCCTTCGATAAATTGCATCCTCACAATTTGATATTGTTTTTCAATAATAAAGTTTGAAAATAGAAAATATCTTTGTGGGAAAACCCACATCGGAAATTTGGTTAATAAAATTTAGTCTTAATAAGAGGAAAAGAGAAATGAAAGGGTCACCACCAAATTATGATCTCGATTAGGAGAACATTGGTGGAAATTAGAGACATATAATTGGAGGAAAAATGTAAATATTTATAGGTAGTAATTGAGTTCATCAATCATAAACACGTGTAAAATTGAGGTCCTTAAATTCATCAATCTATGATGATTTAAAATACCATCAGTTCAACAAAACATAAGGTATTAGGATAACACATTTTTGGTTTTAAGATCCCTTAAATAAAGTATAAGAATTAATTTCTTCATAGAATAAGAGGAGAAGAAAAATATATACTTGACAAGTAGAGTTCCATCCATTAACTAATTTTTACCAAAAACCCATCTTTCACACTAAAAGATAATATAACTTAAAAAAATTTATTCTATTTATCCTATTCGTTTGGGGTAAAAAAGGAATTTATAATTCATCTACCAGACCTTCTTAAAATAAACTACATTATTTAATCTAGGACATATCGTGGCCCAGTGTTAGGTGATACACCCTTGTCACCCTTCGGTTGCGGGTTCAAGTCTCGTGGCCTTGCCGGTCGCAACGGGTTGCCGCCTGACCTCTGGGTTGTCCTTTTATGGCAATTAAAAAATAATCTCAAACTAGAGTTATCCAAAATACTTTGGTCCAAACTCACAGTAAAAAATTTTTTAAGGAAGGTAAACACAATGAAGATCCTTTTTCCCATGTAATAACATGTGAACACCTTCGTCGTGAATTCTTTTAAAACATGACACATCCTGAATTATCACAAAACCTTATTAATTACATTCATGCTCCTTTATTCCTTATAGAATACTGGATATACTCCTTCTAAACCAAAATTTTGTAAACTCCAACAATGATGGGAATATAAATCATTAATCAGTTTCAAGGTAGTCAAGAATATCCAATATAATTTATTCAAATCAACCATATCTTATTCCAAAATCATTACCTCATTATCAGAACCATATTATGATTTATCTTTCTGTCAAAAATATATTTTCCAAAAATTTAACCTGCTATTGAGCCACTTTTCTTAGTTCCACACAATCTCAAGTCCTTAATGAAATAGTACTGCAGTACAATCCTTATATACTCCATAATTATTATAACCAGTACATTGTTGATACAACACTCAAATAACATAATAACACTAGTCATTCATCTTCATTTGTGGTAGTATCATAACTTTATTATTATCCAATAGCATACTATGATGATTTGAACATTGATTCACGTAGTGTCCCCACTCCGTGCAGATGAAGCATTGTACATTTGAAACCTTTTTCTTTCCCTCACAATCACGAACGTGGTGTCCTTTTTCTCCACACTTATAACATACTCCCATTCCCTTCATGCATTTTTCAAGGTGATTATTTACACAGTTATCACATATGGGAAAATCCTTCTTTACCTTCTTCCCTTTATCTTTCCTTCTCTCTACCATAATTTTCTTCTCTGGCTTCCTTTCGAATCCATAGGATTCCGAGAACTCTTTACTTATCTTATCAACACATGATACTATTTAATCATATGATGATAACACGTGGGAGACTATTTCCCTTCTAAATTCTGGCTTAAGACCACGAAAGATATGATCCTTCTCACTCTTTGGATTATGCGTATTGTTGGAGTTCTCATTCCTTCTACTGGGCGCCATTTCTAAACAATGGCATACACTAGATTAGTTTATGAATAGAAATACCTAATCTCAAACTTGTAAAACACTTAATCATAATTTAAATAGTTTATGGATATAATATATTATCATAAAAAAAGTTTTCTTTGAGTAATTATATACTCATAACCCTTCATAATGGTTTTTAAAGAAAATGAGAATTATCCTAAGCATATCCCCTGGGAGTGTCGCAACCAAGAGTGCAGCAAGGCCCGTTGTCGTGCACCAGTTCGCGTTCGAGTCTAGATCAAAGTGGTGTTTTCAGGTTTTACCTTTAGGTACATCTGTGCCAGAGCCGCCTCTACCTGCTCATATCTAGACAGGGATGTATTGCTCGGAAAACACACAAAATATCTACAATACCAAAATTCTAGATTGTTCTTCTATACTAATCCTCAAAGTCTATCTAAGGGTTATGTTCTCTAATCAGAGTTTATCTAAATCTAGTTTCCAAGGTTTGTACTAAACTTCCTATGATACCAACTGTAACTCCCCGACCCTAGTTACCCAGAGTCGGTGCATTATTAAATAACATTGGCATGATCACAAGGAAATCATGTCTCGAAAGACCGATCAGTTTAGTATTATTGGAAACAAGATTCATACATATGTTCAAATTTACATCTGGAAGAGAAATACAACACAAATATATTTCATTAGGAACATCCAAGCCTCCTATATTATGCCTACATGTCACTCATAAATAACTTCTTCATATCCTGGGAAAAATAAAACATTGAAAGGGGTGAGCTCAAATGCTCAGTAAGGGTAAGTAATACAGTGGAAAATGACATAAATATTAAGCATGGTAAATAATTGAAACCACATGCCCTTACCAGTAATATACTTGAATACTTTTATGGAAAGAACATGAGATGAGTAAATAATTCCATAATAAAACATAGTCATGGGTATTCTACTATTCGAATGACCACATGAACTATCAATATTATTTCCATAGTGAGGGAATATATAATGCCGAACATTCTGAAACATTTTGTCAAGGCGTCGTCCAAGATGTCTAAAATGATTAAGGCCTCGGACAAAACCATAAATAAAATTGGGAAAGGGCCTCATCCAATTCCACGTCTAGTTGTCTCATGATACCTACTGATGTATCGAGGATCTATAGCGGGCTTCACCCGTCACTTACTAAGTCCAATACATTCCTCATATGAAAAGGTTTAAACATATCATAAACATTCATATTAAAACTAGAATACGAGATGTCAATAATTTAACCATAAGCAATGAATGGTATAAAAATAGCACATACACAGTCAAACATATCACAAAAACCTCAATATAATATGGAAGTTTTGTATCATAATAAATCAACTTCAAATAAATTTAAAATCCATCAAAGGATGTTGACATAGATGAAATCAAAACCTTTTTTTAGAGAGACATATCTCTTTATATTTTGAAATCATTTAAGAGTCACATAAAGAAAATATTTATTTTGAAAATTTTATTATAAGATTGTAAGGGAAGCTTTGAAGATCTTATAACGATGGAAAATAGTTGCACCCGCCGTATAAGTTAAAAAACATTCTTACCTTAATTTTGTTGAAAAGGTTAAAACGGACCTTGTTTGGAAAATGACGGAAAGATTCCTTTATAAACCTCTTATAAAAGTCAAACATGGGTATAAATGACTTTAACCCATATTCTGTAAAATTGTAAGAATGTTTTAAAATTAATTTTTAAGAAACATGGATGTGGATGATAAAGAGGTCCTAGTGGATATTTACGTATAAACAACCTCGAATAATGAAGAGATTGTGAAATAACCCTTACCTTGTACTTTTCATTGGTTGATTGTAGGTTAACCTCTTGTATAATGGTGAAATAATTGTTATTAAATTATACAAGAATCATATACATTAATATGATATCATATATGATCTTTTAACATTTCTTTGTTAATAATATCTTAGTATTATCATCGTTTCGGGTGTTAACTTACTCGTTTTTTTATATATGTTTTGTTACATAAGACATGTTTTTTATGGATAGATTGTATATTATTCATATCCAGAATTATATCAAGTCCTTAAACATTATTTTTAATCATCAAATGATAATTATACTTGAATGGATACGATGAGAAATGAATCTCATCGCGTTCGTGGAGACAGTAGTCCGTACGTACGCACGAGAGAAAATATCATTCTTTTGATATTAAAATAATATATTATTGGATGGTATATCATATATACATAATAATTATCATGTTATATTTATTATTTACATGAATTACACATCATTATTATACCCATCCAAATAATAATGTTTTGAATAACAATTACACCAAGACGGGGAGATGGTATGTCGTACGTACGCACGTATGGTGACATGTCATTCATAGGATGGATAGAATACTTAATATGGTTGTAACATATTTATAATAACATATAAGTATATATAAGATACTGGAGTTATTATTTTAGAATGGTAATAACAAAGAAAGAATAAGTTGAAGAAGAAATGAACTTGAAAAGGGGTGGTGAAAACATTACCTCTTCTTCGGGTTCTTCCTTTTGATTTGATCAAAAGGGATCCTTAGATTGGCTTTCTGATCAAACTATGGCCTCTATGTTGAATTTAGGGAAGTTGAGAGAGTATTTGTTCAGGGTTTGGCCGAACCAAAAGGCTTTGAAGGTGTGGATAATTGGTTAGAAGTGGTGTCCTTTTATAAGGGGGAGGAGGGGCACCTTAGGAAAATCTAGAAATATTATTTTATAATAAATTCATATTCGGTTTCTAATGGCTAAAAAGTGGATTATTTAAATTTTAAGGTGGGTATGGGTATAAAAACACTCAAGAATTATAATTTAGACAGGTTTGGGTCATTATATTAACCTTATCTTTTAGTTTTGACTCTTAGTTAATTAGTTTGACACTTACCATGTCACTTTGTATTTTTATATTATATAGTTAATAAACTTACTATATACCTCCAAGAGACCCCCAAGTGGCCCATTAATGATACACCTATCATGATATAAGTCTCTTGGCCGAACATTAGATTTTTAAGAATTTAATATCAATTAATAATATAATATTTGTTTTAAAAACTCTTTTATGTCAATTTTGACACTATTGGGTATTTTCTTTTTGATAAATTCATAACAGAATTATTACTTCAAAAAAAATTTATATAAATAATATTAATATGTAATATTAACCTTGAAAATTATTGGAATTTATAAAAAGTCTCAAATTACATTTATTTTGGTATTTATAATATCAATTATCTTAATCTTTCATTAATACCTTAATTAATGCACCATCATTGTGTCATAAATAAATTAAATTATTTAATGTCTAAAAATTATAATTAAAATACTATTATGTAGGAAATCTTTTTATCTTTCTAATTAATATTTATAGTCTAACTTTCAACATATATAACCCTATGTAAAAATTGTTTTTCTAAAGGATATATGCTTATGTCTTTTTTGTATTTATTTTAACTTAATTAATATAAAGTGTCCTTATCACCAACAAGTGGCTCCATGGGGTCCCAAAATCGACTCAAAGATGCCCATGGTCGGACATGTATCAACCAATAAAGTTATGACACATTTTGGGGTAATTTATTATTATTATAATATTATTTTTTTACCCTTATTTACCGGATTTACCCTTTAACCATGGTAAATAAAATATTTACCGAAGTAATTATTCAAAATGTCTAAAATTGAAAGTTACCTATTTACATAATTTGGATATACTGATTACAAATATGTAATCCATTTTTCCAAATTCAAAACACATAAGTGGCAGAAATTATTTTAAAATTAATTCCCGTCATTAAAACAAAAAGCATGTTTTTAAGAGATAATAACTATAAAAATATTGATGCTTGTTTATGTCCGGTTTAATTGTGAAATTAAGTCCAATGACCAATATCGTATTAAATGGTGAAAATATATTCTAAATATACATTAAAACCACTAAAATTCATAATTTATCACTATTAATTATTTCGATTAAAAAGTTGTTTTTAATAAAAATTTAGTAATTTTCACTATTCGTCAAAATATAAAAGTTATCTGAAAAGTACCAAAATTTCATCCTAGGATAATTTAGATATTCCAAATCCAAAAATGAAGTCCATTTTGAAAGATAAAATGTATAAAATTTTAAAAAGTGGGTATTACTATTCATAATAGCTACTTTGATTGGTCGCGGCGTGTTAGAATCTTGAAGTTGCGTACAACACACGCTACTGTATTATTCAAAGAGAAGCGTACCGTGGAAGATTGGGGTGTTAAGTTCTAAATTTTTTATTTCCCCATTCTATAGAATAAATTTATTTAGTCAAATTGAATATATAAAAGTTTAAAATATTGGATTTAAAAAGGGTTCACTATTAAAAGTTGGTAAAAGTGCATTTTTTGAAAAATACTTCTTTTATCTGAAAAAAATGAATTTGTTCTTAAATTATGTATAATAAACTCATAATATGGATTCTAAAATTATAAGGATTATATAATGTTCAAAATTTATTCAATACTATTTATAACCTCTTTTGAACGGCTTGCTTGGTAATTCATGGTGCGCTTGAACTCGGTGTTGCGTGTAGTGCAAGTTATTGAATTATTTTGAAGAAGTAACACACTATAAAATCTTGGGGTGTTACACTACTTCCTTCACTTTTAACTACTGGTACCCCAACCTTAAGTCAACATTATAAAAATACTGAGCTCCCTAGAGCTGATCAAACAAATCATCGATATGAGGCAAAGGATACATGTTTATAACAGTTATGTTATTCAAGGCTCTATAATCAATGAAAAGTCTCATTGAACCATATTTATTTTTTAAAAAAAATATAGAATAACCCCATAGTGATGTTCTAGGTCGAATGAAACCTTTATCTAATAAGTACTAAAATTTATTCTTCAATTCTAAAAGTTCAATTTGAGGAATTCTATAAGGGGGTTTTGAAATTGGATTAGTGTTAGGAGATAATTCAACAGTAAATTCAACTTATCGATTAGGTATAATACTAGGAAACTCATCAGGAAAAACCTAAAGATACTCATTTACCACTGACACATCATTAATATAAACAATTCCTTTGTTTTCAACAGTATTTTCAAGGTAGAATTCATTTCTATCTTTTAGTAGTTTCTTAGCTTCCTAATATGTTATCAGAGGTAAGGGTTCATTCTTATACACAAACTAAAAGTATTTCTAGAAAGAAACTTCTTTAGCTCTATAGTCAATATTATAATGGTAAAAAAATCCAATTTATACCCATAATAACATAAAACTCTACTAGAGGAAAAACAATAAGGTTTACAGGTATACTTTCCACATATATGGATAGGAAGATTTTTATAATTTATTTTTTTCTCAACATTTCCCCTAGGTGTTTTTACAATAAGTTTTGGATTCATTTATTGAGGTGGAATTTCCAATTTACTAGAAAATTAATCATATATGAAAGAATGTTTAGATTCAAAATCAAACAACACATTGGCATAATCTGAATAAACAAACAATATACCTGATACCACTTCATTTGATGGCCCAACATCTGTTGAAGTAGTTTCAAATGATTTCACCACACCTTTTTGCTTATAGTCTGGATACTTCTCATTATTTGAGTTCTTCTTTATACACTCATTTTCATAATAACCCATCTCATTACACTTAAAACATTTTACTGATTGTAAATAAGATTTTTTTCTTAGCACTACTATGATCTTTATCAATAAAATTATGAACCTTATGTCCCATTTTACCACATCGAAATCACTTACAAGAATTCAAAAGGCATTCCCCAATGTTCTTTTTACCACAATTTTCACAAAATGTAAACTGAATTTTCTTACCATCATACTCTTCTGAAGAATTATTCCCTTTCACTTGCCACCTTGACCTCTTATTTTGTTGTTTTTCAAAGAACACCTGATCATCGAAAAACTCCATTTCCATCTTCTCCACACATCAAACAAGATTTTCATAAATTTTGAGATCATGAGAATCTAATGACCTTAGATATTTTGGATTTAATCCTGAGTAAAAATTATTAATTTTACTATGAAGATCTCAAATAAAATTTGGAGCATATCTTTCCAGTTGAGTGAATTTTTCATCATAAGCAACCACTAAGTCATCCTCCTGCCTCAATTCCAAGAATTGTTTTTCATCCTAATTCAAACCGTATTAGGAAAATATTTCTCAAGAAACATGCCTTTGAATTCATCCCAATCCATATCATAAATATCCTCAATGTCCCTAATAATCTTAACCATAGACCACCACTGATCAGATTCACCTTCAAAATGGTAAACAACAAGACTAACCATTTGATTGTCTGAACACCCCATGACATCAAAAATATTTTCTAGTGCTTTAATCCGTCATTCATCTAGCACAGGGTCAGACGATCCTTTGAATGATAGAGCATGTTGTCTCATGAAATGATCCAATACTAACATGTTCTTATGTGGTTGACTTGGTCGATCTCATTCATAGATACCACCACCATTTATAGACTGAGTCAATTGTTCCATCACTGCAATGAACTATTCAGTTCTGATTCTGGCCATCTCAGGTTGTTTATTTGGAAGGTCGTTTTCCTCTTAATGTCATCCCAGTATAGCTTCCCAATTTCCTCTATGGATAACAATTTTAACAAATATATCTTCGACGAAGCAACATGGTAATCTTCAAATGCTATATCATTTCAATGTGACCATAAAGTAAAAATCATTTATGGATATTATATTAACAATATCATAACCCCTAAAGTCATCTAAATTGACCTCTCATACCAACTATAAGGCCCCATCCTTAAATGTTTAATAATCTTGAGTTAATTCAAGAATTCACATTAAGGATCTTTTCAGGTTTATAGTTTTATAGAATTATTACATAACTAATACATAATAACTCAAATTTATACAAAGTGTATACTACTACAAAAATATCCATTTATTCCACAATATTAAACTTTTAAAAGTAAACATGATTTCTTTTTTCTTGATAAAAATTTTCTTGGCTTATTCCTTTATTTTACCCATCCTTATACCCTGTGAAAACATTTTAAAAACTTAGTATGATCACAAAAATATCAGTAAGGGATATAAAATAAGGAAAGAAAATGTTAGTCCATGAATATTTATAGACCAATAAAATCATAAGAATCGTGAAAAAATTCATAGCAATCATAAATCATAAAGGTAACATGTGGCATCCATATCATACTTAAATTGTATCTTTTACAGCTATATAGGGAGTAACCTTCATGGTTACGTTTGGAATACTCATCACAGTATATTCCTGAAATATATTAGGAGAAACCTTATTGTTTAACTCCATATCATTACCCAATAAATTAGAGAGCTATCATGGGATCACCCTCCCTTGGTTTATCATAGAACCACCCATATACATAAGCAATTCTCAAGAACCATAACATAATCATAACACATAAAACATGTATAAAAGAAAAATAAAATTTCCACATTCTAATAATAAGATATAATTTAAAGATATTAATATAATAAATACATTCTCAAAACCATTTTTAATAAAAAAAAATACCAGAAAAGGTAATATGGTATTTACTTTTCTTTTAAAAACATTATAGCTTTTTGAGGAATCTAAATACCAAATATCACAGCAGAGGAAATGTTGTTGTCTCTGTGTAAGTTAAAAACATTTCTTTTTTCATTTAGTAAAAAACTTAATATAAAAATATTCTATTTGAAAAAAAATTAATGAAATTAAAATTAATATGGGTTTATTATAAACCATATAGAATAAGGTTGTTTATGTTATAAAAATATTCCCCAATGAAAAGAGATTGAGACAAAGTCCCTTATCGTGAGTCTGACTTGTCACGTACAATAATTATATTACTGAATAAAAAACTTATATTAATATATAATTTATTGAGAACCATTTTCATTTTTATTATTTATTTTAAATCACTTATTACCATGTTATAAATATTATATAATTATTTAAGTTCATATCATATGTTTTGTTGATATTCGGCACTTGAGTTGAAAATGAACACAGTTTTGTTGTCACTAGTCCATGTGGTCATAATTCCATCATCTCCAGAATAGTAATCACGAAATAATCATCACTTTTATACATTAATCATACTTTTTAAATCAAACCATCAATTATGGTTATGAAAAATGAACAATGTTGTATTCATGGAGACGGTAGGTGGTAGGTACGCATGAGTAACGTTTTCATTTTTCATTGATCATTATGGAAATTAGGTAGTTATTATTTTATCTTTACATAATGATTATAATATTATTATCATCATAATAATAATTTAAATATACTTATATATATCATACAAGTGATGTGGTGAATAAAAATGATTCACATCGCTTCGTAGAGGTGATAGTTCACATGTACGCACGAACGACGTTTTCATTTTTATGTGAATGGAAGGTAAGAAAATAATTGAAATATTATTCTTTTAAAATTATAAATATGTCATGAATATCACATATGAAAATTAATTCCATTATTATAACCTATCTTATTAGATAGTAATGGAAAACGAACAAAATTGGTTCGTGGAGGTGATAATTCACAGGTACGCACGAACGATTAATTCATTTTCCATTTGATGGAAGTATAGATGAATTTAGGTGATGATATTAACATAATAACATATTAATAGAAACTCTTAAAAAATGATACCTCTTCTTCATTTGATCACCTTTGAAGAACACCTTAACACCTGTCAGAAGGGTGTTCTACCTAAACTAAGGCCTCAAGAACGTGGGGAAGGATTATAGGTAGATTTTTGGGTAGATCTTGGATGAAATAAAAGGATTTAGAAGTGTGAGTATTAGAGAATAGAGGGTACCCTTTTACAGGAGGGGGGAGGGCACCCTTGGAAATTATTAAAATATTAAATTAATATAAATTAATTTTTTAAAACAAATTCTTCAAAATTTACATATGTTCAAGATAATATTAGTATAGTTATAAATCCACTCATCTAATAATTTTTAGAAATTTATTGATTTTATTTTAAACCTTATATTTTTGGTTTACCTTTAATTATTCTCTTTTAATTTTAAAAGTGGTAACAACATTTTAATTATTAAGAGCCTATTAATTTTACTTAGATGGGATCAATTTCCCATAATTGGACACATAATGAACTTTTAGTACTTATCATAGTAACTTTGTGATTTTAAAATATTTTTATAATTTTTAAATAATTTAATAAATTACTATTTTTATAAAACATCAATTATGTCAATTTTTACACTATTCATTTCATTGAATTTAAATAAAATCTAAACAGAGAGATAACTTTGAAAAAACCATTGAATAGTATTATAACATGTCATATTCAACTAGAAAAATATTGTATGACATAAATTATGTCAATTAATATTTATTTTAATATTTATAATATCATTTATTTGATTCCTTCATTAAAAAAGAAATCATAGCATCATCATTATGTCATAATTAAATTAAATTATTTAATGTCTAAAACTTATAAATAAAATACCATGATATAAAAAATATTTTTATATTTATAATGACTATTTATAGTTGAATATGTCACTTATATAATATCATATTAAAAAATTAGTAAGAAGATATATGTTTATAACATATTTTTCTTCACTTTAAATTAAAAGTTATAAGTATCATAATCACACCGAAGTGGCTTCTAAAGGAAAAAATTTCATATCAAGGGTTGTCTTGGTCAGTAATATCTCATAAAATAAGATTATTAAAAGTTTTAGGGTAGTTTTATATTATTATAATATTATTTTTACCCTTATTTACCTTATTTACCCTTTAACCGTGGTAAATAAAAATAATTACTAAAGTTATTATTCATAATGTCCAAAAATATAAGAGACCTATTTACCTAATTTGAAGCTTCTGATTCCAAATATGGAATCCATTTTTAAAAATTAAAAACACAAAAGTTGCAGTAATTAATTTAAAATTAATCTTCGTTGTCAAAATGAGAAAACAGATTTTTTTAAAGTAAAAATCATCAAAAGATTGACATGTGTTTATATAAAATTTCAAAACGAAATTATTTCCAACGAAAAATATTGGATTAAATGATAAAAATAATAATCTAAATATAATTTAAAACCAATTAAAAATATAATCTAACAATACAAATGAATTAGATGAAAATTCATTTTTGAATTAAAATGCTGTATATTTTACTATTCATTAAAATATGAATTTTATCAAAAAAATACAAAAAATTAAACCAAAGTAAATTTTTATGTCTCAATTCTAAATAATAATTTTATTTTGTCAAATATAACATATAAAAGTGACAAAAACTAGATTTAAAAATGGTTCTCCATCAAAAAGCGGTAAAAGTGCCTTTTAAAAATATTAGAGTATTTTATGCTTAAAATTGGATTTATTGTCATTTTAAGCCTCTAAAATTTATTAGATGAAAGTAAAAAAAATTAATAAACATGTGTAGATATAATATATTTAGTTCTATTCATTATTTCCATTACAACGGCTAGGTAGTAACTACAATTTAAAATAATATTATTAATAATGTATTATTTTTCAGTATAACTCAGTCTTGTGTGCAAAATAATATTTTGGAGAAACTCATTGTTGCATGCCGATTATGATATCATACATAGAATCCCATTTTAATTAAAATTAATATCTGATTCATAAATATTAATATATATGAAAATGTATTATTTTATAATTACCTGAGATGTTACAAGTATTGTGCTCTCATGGCTCACATTCTTCTAAATCCTTATCATTCATGTCTTATGAAATACTAATATTTATTATGTGACACAAGATTATGATCTTTGATATGCATAGTATGTTTTTTAAATGTTATTATCATGTTCTCATACCCTTACATTCATGTTTTTCTTACATATCTCACTTGTTTACCCCTATTGAGCATCTAATCTTTCCCTTTATTATATTTCATTTCACCAGGTTATAAAGAAACATTTTAAGTAGGGTATGTTTACGAATATTACTAAAGGGGAAGATATTTATGGGATATATTAAATATATTTCACCAAATTGTAATATTGTGTACCTAGTCTCCAAATATAGTCAACTATTACAATCCTCAAGTGTGTGTTTGTGAAATATATTGAATATTCATATAAAAGGTTTCAATATCTATGTATATAAACTTTGGGGTGATATAGTTGGTATAATAGGAAAGGTTTAGTTAACCTTTGAAAAATATGATGAGAAAAATTTATAGATATCCCTTGGGATATTTCTAAGTATGTGTCTAGGGATGTCTCTAAGGATAAGTCTAAGGGTGATTCAAAGTATATTAAAATGTCCTGTATTTTTTGTAAAGGATAGATTGAGTGGTTTCCAAGAAATTAAATCCCTATATAGATACTAAAAGTGGATTAGGATTTGTAAAAGATGTACCTTTGGGTGATAACTCTAAAAATAAAATATTGAGTTGCACTTAATCGTCACCTGGTGTATGAAAATGTGCTATGTTACACACCTGGTTTGCCACTCCTTGGGGACATGATTTTTAAATTCAAAAACTCTCTAAAAAACATTATGAAGTATTTAAATAGTTGATTAATATGAATTAACTTGGATAAACTGAAGGTTTCATAGATTAAAAAATAATGGTTCATGATTTATACATCCTATAATTGATTTTTCATGATTATTTGGTTTTACACTATGATATTTTTACTCACACTATGATTTTTGGTTTCAGTCGATGGTTGGAACCAAAAGGAATTGGGTTAAAATTGAATTTGGAAAATAATTTTCTGGTGAGAATCCAAATGGGATGATGAATGGAGTGAAGGGTGTTGTAATTATGCCTAATCAATTATCATAGAACATGATTAACAACATGCACCTTAACAAACTCTTGGAGTCACTAAATAAAAGAAGGATAGAGTTCACTGAGAGTTTGGGTAGAAGAGACCATGGAGTAAAGAAGATTTAGTTTTATATATGTAAAAAATGTGGGATGAAGCACACTGGGGAATGTCTCAAAGGAATGATAATTTTTTTTGAGTATGAAAAAATAAGAGGAAAAGGAAAGTAATTTCATTGGAAAAATGATAATTTTGGTTTATACAATGGATGAGAATAATTTTCTCCCTAAGGTATCATTGAATGTTTAGTGTGTTAAATGTGGTAAGTATAGGAATTATTCAAATATAATTCCAAAGGGTAAATTTCATGAAGAGAATCAGTAATTTTGTACGAGTAATGGTTTTATTGTTGATGATGAAGATACTACGAATAGCATATGAAAATAAGGAGGAATTAAGGAATAATATGATGAATCCTATTTAATGTATTAAGGATGAGGTGGAATAATTTAATTATTTATGTATTATAATTATATAATTATGATATATGAATAATAATATATATAAGGATTGTTTATAGAAGATTTGAATTAAGTATTTTCAAGAATATGTTAAATTTTGCTGATGGTATAGAAAATTAATTTAATGGAAAGTTAATATTTTATAGAAAACACATTATTAAGGGAAGATAACCCTTACTAAGTTTTTGATGTTGATAAAATTGTTTTTATTTTGGATAAAAAGATGATTTATATGGATAAAGTAAATTATATAGTGTTAATTTCCTTGGAGTTGATTAATTATTTATTAAATAATTGGTTTATTCTGTCATTTATAGAGTTTAAATCATTTTTATATTTAATGAATATATAAAATAATCTGTGTTTTATATAAGGAATTATGAATCATGTAAGTTTTAAATAATGTTTTATATAAATTCAAGTCATTACCATGTTTCAAGAGAATACATGATGGAGGTATTCACACATTTGGTATGTGATAATAAAGAACCACTTTATGATATATGGGGGATTAATGTTAAGTTGATTTTGAGAAATTTAGTAACCTTATTTATAAATTTTAAATTTTGTATGGTTCATAATCATAACCATTTATGGAATGTTTTTTGTTGAACATTGGATGAGGTTTTAGAGAATAATGTTTTACTTCACCATGTAAACATTTATCTATATTAGATAACCAGTGTTAACCTTTTTTACTAGAGATATAAGGAATGACTTATCATTATTTTATGGATTTTATTTAGTTATTAAAACATGAAAAAAATCATCTATTGGACTAATATATGAAGTTAAAATTGATTAAGGCACAATGAAATGATTAAATTGTGCCTATGAAATAAAAAGATATCAAGTAAGTACATTTTCATAAGTTCTTAGTATAGATGGAAAAGGAATTACCCAAAATTAGGAAAATGATCTTGAAATAAAATTTCATCTGATTATAATCAGTTTTTATGATATCAATGACCTTTTTCATGCCCCTTTGGTTTATAGCTTTGTGGTCATTAAATTTATCCTGACTATCTTTATCACTCTCTATCAGTATTTGGGTGTTATTTTCTCTTTTATGTAAACGTTTTCACTTCCCACCTATTTTATCATATTTTTAAACTTATTATGGGTTATTATATATGAATTTCAAACATCGATTTATCTTTTTAAAAATTAATTTTTATCAACCCTTTTCACAATTTGGGTTTCTATGAAGTAATTTTCAAATGTAAAACCTTTAATGAACGAGAATAATTTTAAGGGAGAAATTCATTTTAAGGGGGTATAATATAACACCCTGTAATTTTGTGAAATATTTTTTCAAATGAATTTAATATTTTAGATATTTTTCATCACACATAACACCAATTTTATATTTTGTTACATGTAACACATGGTTTAAATGAAACATGACATACTATTAAAATATTATTATGATATTTATCACCTAACCATTGGAATGGTGGGTATGAATAAGATTAACTAACTTTTTAAAATATATGGTTTATATATGTATATAAAATGAATTCTTTGGTGACCAATTAATTATAAATGAAAATAAAAACTATTTGAAAATAAAGTAGATTTATTATAAAAAAAATATTTTTATACACACAAACCTATTTTGACATAATAAATTATGAAAATAAATTTTAGTGAATGATTTTAATGAAATTTATAAAAAATATATTCAATAAACTATTTAAAATTCAACTTATGTATTTTATATACAAGAGATGTAATATCCCGAAATCTTTATATACTTTTTTTAAAATTGTATGGAATTATTTTGAGACCACACACTTTGACGGTACGTGATTCCGAGTCCCAGTGAGCCCGAAATGGAATTTTTAAAAAAATTTAGTTCGTTTAAGTAAACATGAAAGTGGGTTTTTCTAACTTTTGAACCAGTGCTCAGATCAAAAATATGAGGGTAATATTGAACTTAGAACTCAAAGATTCACCTAGAAAGGACTTAAATTCTAATGGAAAGGTCGGATGAAAAATTTAAATTTTGGACTTTTCGAAAAATAATAAAATAACTTAAAAATCTTATTTTATTTTTTTTCTCACCATTGAGTGGTGGACGACGGCACTGCAGTGCGGCGATGAGGCGCATTAAAGGAAGCTCCTTAATGGCTCATTTTTGTGTAGCGTAATAGATATGTTGTTTAATAAATGAAACAACATAACATAAATGATGCGACATGTTTCCTTTTAATGAGATAATTCATTGGAGAGTTGATAATTAAACCCTATGGATTCTCTGATGAACCTACGACAATGACTCCCTCCATCGACGAATTAATAATGACAAAAGAATCACTAGCAACGTCGAAGCCTTACAAAGAATGGGATTGGGAAGCAATGAACACCAACGGTGCTTGAATCCTTGAGGTAGGAGCACTTCAATGGTGAACATCGATCAAGGTAGGGGCTTATTGGTTTTAATTTTTCCTAATTCTTCATTCTAAACAATGAACGCGGATCAACCCATGAATAGGTTGATCATTGGATCATATGTTCTTATGTAAGGGTGGTGTTTCTTAGGTTTTCTATTCATTATTGAATTATTGTTGATAAAACATCATCCCCAAACCTCCCCCTATTTTAAAACTCTAACACAGAGGGCGCAGGCTGACACAAACAAGGCTCGAACCCCTCTACTTGTGTGTTCTTCATGGTGGAGCATTTTAAAAGGGGCGGAAAGGTAAATTCAAGGCCTTCTTAGGGAATTAGATACCCAATTGGGGTTGGAGGTGTAGTTGGTGTGAAGAAAGGACCACCGGTACATACCCAGTGGTCGATAGAAGAGCCCACTGACGGTGGCCCACAGCGACATCCATGGGTGAGAGGTGGCGCACCACAACAGTGCACCCGTAGGGGCCTCCAGCTGAGCCAATGGCTAGCAGCTGAGATACGGCCCCTCGGCCGCATCGGTGGAGCGGCCTGCAGCCACAGGCTGTGGATCTCAGAGGCACACGGTCTTTCACATCATGCGAGAATCTCGGTCATCCAGGTAGGTCGGCCACGTAGCAACAGTCATCATCTCTTGATCGCAGTGGGATGCATCAGCCTCGAAGATGACCTGTGGTGTGAGGGTAGCTAGACACGTCCACCTATCGCATCCTGAACAGGTGGAGAAATGGTTCGCCTCTAGAGGACCGGGCAGGCCAGCGGGTCGGGCTTGTGGCCCAACTAAATGGATCGAGACCCAACCGGCCTCTTTTTTAAAAAATAGTAATATCATTCAAACCAGACGTCTTATTGATGAGATGTTTTCGACATTGAAACCCTCACAATGAGGTGGATAATTTGGAATACTATATGGAGGATTTAATGGAATTTGAAATTTTAATAATGGTTTGGGGAGCGGTTCTTCTAATATCAAGTGTGCTACATGTGGAAACCCTACAGTTGGTTGAAACCTAAAGACTACTGATGAGTGAACCTATGTGGATCAGATACTATGGCCCAGTGGGAAGCAGCTTCTGTGTGACCCAGCAGGCCCATGGTAGGGAGCGACTTCTGTGTGACCGAGCATACCCACGATACTCGACGGGAGGAGTACCTTAGTATGTGTGACCTATCATGCCCACAATGGGGAGTGAATTATGTGTGACCTAGCATACCCATGGTACTCATTAGGGATGAGTACCACAACAGTCCAAGATTAGTGTAAAGTGGATTCTGTGTGACCCGGAAGGCCCACTGTACTCATTGAGGATGATTTCTCCAGCATCCCTTGGTGTTCGACGATGTGACTAATGGTTCTACTTTCCTACTCTAGAATATACCTGGTGTGAGACATCTTTCTTCATGATCATACTTAGTGATCATGTTTTGTGTTTTGTTTGTGGATTTCTTTGTGGTCCTTCCTTTGTGTTTCGGGGTCCCTACTAAGTATTTTGTTACTCACCCCTTCATGGGCTTCATTGGCACATGTTGTGTTTGGTGCAGACAACTGTTGCCTTGATGGATAACTTGGTGGCTCAGGACCTAGTGGTGACGAGTGAGACCAGGTAGACGGGATGTACTTCTACAGCTTCTAGAAGCTACTCTGTACATACCCATTAGGTGGGGTTTTCAGAATATGAATATCCATAGTTTCTCTTTTACTTTCCTATTTTCTTGTTAGTCTTTTATTGGGTTAGTATTTTGGCCCATTTGACTTTCAGTTGTACTTGTACTCAGTGGTTATTTATAGTAGACTATTTGTTTTACTTTTCTAGCTTTGGGATGTGGTTTTGTGGGTGTGTGTATAGGTACTTCAGAACATGCCTCTCACTTGCAGGTTGATTCCTTCGGTTCTAGTCTCCAACCCCTGGCCTTCGGGAGGCGAGCTTGGGGTATGTCATAGCACAGGGCCCGAGGGTTAGGTCATGAAAAAGTGGTATCAAAAGTTGTTGGTTATACCTCAAAGACCAAGAGTATATATTTTTTTGTAAAAAGTGTTGAATTTTTCGAGTTTGAATTTCAGATTTGGGGAGTCCAGTGTTGGTGTGGCGGTCGACGTATCCATACACCAGGACCTTGAATTCTACTTTTTGGCTCTACTCATGAAAACACTAGTTCCATAAGTGTCTCTTTATGATATTTTTGAATAAGAGTCAACTCACCGGGTATAATATTCTGACTGTGGTATATCTTAACCTATATCAGGATGCCTCCACATAGATAGCCATCTAGGCTTCTGATGCGTGATCATGTGGACAACCTTCCTAGCGATGAGGTGTCATTTTATGGACCAATTATATAGCTGGCCTCACTGAGTGGTGCACTGGTGTTTCCGCCACCCGTCGAATAGTAGTTAATGTCGGAGTTATCGGTAGAGGATGTGCGTAGACTCAGTTCCTTGCAGAAGTTTCAAACACAAAGACCTCCCAAGTTCATGGGAAAGATAGATCTGCAAGTCGTTGAGAACTGGTTGGAGGCAGTGACATGGGTCTTCTTCTTGGTGAGGACACCACTTGACCATATGAAAATCTCTTCCATGAGACTTCAGTAGCGCTTGGTATGGATATGGTGGAGCTTTACCATCTAGACGCATAATGATGCGACCCTCACCTAGATAGACTTTGAGAGGAAATTCTGGGATGAGTTTTTCCCTGCGACCTTGCACTCTATGTGCATCCAGGAGTTTCTTCACCTGTAGCAAGGCAGCCTGTCAGTGGATGAGTACTCTGTGAGGTTCACGGACCTCTCTTGTTACTCCACATACATGGTTTGGGACCCTTTCTTTAGGGTCTAATCCTTTGATCAGGGATTCAGACGGGATATTATGGCATCCACGGTGTCTCTCAGCATCCTCGCTCAGGATGGAGTGGTGAAGAGATACCTTCTTGTAAAGAGATTCATGTCAAAGTAGGAACCGATAGTTGGAGCCACTAGTAGACCTCAGGCGGAAGAGTCTTCATTGGTGAATAGCAGACAGAAGACATGGGGGCCCAAGCAGGCCAGGTATTTTAGGGGGTGACCCTAGGACTCGAGGTTGGTAGTACGGGGCTCCCTGAGTAGAGGGAGTCAATAGGAACCCATTTTGTGCTTCATGTGCAGCGGGCAGGGTCACATGGATCGTGACTGCCCGACTCGCTGCATAGATGATTAGCAGACGGTTGAGGGACCACCAAGGTAGTGGAAGAGGTTTGAGCGAGGAGGTTTGTAGGGTGGTGAATGTGGAAGGAGAGTAGGCCGAGTGGCAGGCGGTGGATGACAGCTCGAGGTACTACCTCTGCCACCCCAGTTGGTCCACCATAGCCTCATGGAGTAGGTGGACAGAGGTGAGCTCATCTTCAAGCAGTGGAGGCCTATAACCATGGCTCTCAATAGATTATTAGAGGTACGATATGTGTATTCTACACCTTAGTTGTAGTTCTTATAAACACAGGTGTTAGTAAATCTTTCCTTACCATGGACCCCATTCGAGGCTCGGATATTCTGGTGGAGCTATTAGATCGATCCTTATGATTAGAGACTTCTATGGGAGTGGATTTGACAATTACACATTGGTGTTGGCAGTGTGAGATTACTCTAGGAGGTGAGAGATTCAGTTGGGATCTCCTAGTAACAGCGTCGAGTCCTTACGACGTCATCTTCGGTGTGGACTGGTTATCTATAGTCCATGCTCATATCGACTGTTTTAGGAGAAAATTGCGGTGTGTCTGCAAGGATGGTACCTGGTTTTCCTTCACTAGAAAGAAGGAATATTTTTCAATATAGGATGGACATTCTCGGAGAAGGGTGTATCCAATCACTCACCATTTGGCTAGCCTCACTCTTGTTGTGGTGGACGAGAGGAGTTTGAGCTTTCTTGTAGTGGTGGACCAGTATGTAGATGCTATTCTTAAGGTTTTTTCGAGACTATATCCTTGTAGGGAGGTAGACTTACACATCAATATATACCTGGGGATGGAACTGATATCCACACCAGAATATTGTATGGCTCCCACGAAGCTTCGTGAATTGAGGGTATTGTTGGAAGACTTGTAGGGGAAGGGCTTCATGATACCCAGTGTTTCACCATGGGTAGCCCTAGTATCTTTTTCCAAGAAGGAAGATGGGATCCTGAGGCTATGTGTGGACTTTCGGAACCTGAAGCAGGTGACCATGAAGAAAAAGTATCAACTTTCAAGGATTGTTGACATCTTCGATCAGCTGAAGGGATCGAGGTGGTTCTCAAAGATAGACCTTAGATCAGGCTATCATCAACTTCAGGTATGAGATGATGACGTACCGAAGATAGCCTTCAGATGCTAGTATGGCCACTACGAATTCTTGGTGATTCCCTTTGGTATGACCAATACCCCAACAGTGTTCAAGGGACTCCTGAACAAGATCTTCCAGCCTTACCTCGATCGTTTTGTGGTGGCCCTCATTGATGACATCTTGGTGTACTCGGCATCAGAGGAGGAGCACTCTACACACCTACAGATAGTCCTGGATACACTCTGAGAGAACCATCTTTATAGTAAGCTCTCAAAGTGCTAGTTCTGGATTTAAGAGGTCCACTTTTTGGGACACGTCATCTCAAAGGCTGGAGTTGTAGTGGATCTAGAAAAGATAGAGGTAGTGCTTGCTTGGGAGCCACCCAGGAGCGTGACTGAGGTGCGGAGTTTCTTTGGGTTGTCTGTATACTATCAGAGGTTTGTTCCTGACTTTTCTATAATATAAGCACATTTATTATTCTTTACATGGAAGGGACTACCCTTTGTGTAGACAGAGAAGTTCCAACAGAGTTTCTAGGAGCTGAGGCAAAGACTGACGAGTGCCCCCATCTTGAGACTACCAAAAGAGAGAGTTGGATATGTAGTCTTCTGCGATGCATCAAGTGCTATATTGGGTTGTGTTATAATGTAGGAGTGAGCCCTGATCTCATACGGCTCATAGAATTTGAGGCAACATGATCAGAACTAAGTGACTCATGACTTAGAGTTAGCAATGATGGTCTTTTCCATGAAGATGTGGCAACACTACCTGATGGGTGAATGGTTTACAGTTTACTCTGACCAAAAGAGTCTTAGGTATATCTTCTTATAGAAGTACCTGAACTTGAGACATTAATGATGGATGGAGTTCCTCTGGGACGATGACTTTGAGATAGTCTATACTCCTATGAAGGGGAACGTGGTGGCAGATGTGCTCAGTAGGAGGTCTGGTTTACAGCTACTGAGTGAGGTGACAGAGTAGCTATCCATGATCCAGATATCTATAGTGGATGATGATTGATAATCTTAACTTTAATAAATTACTATCACTCCCCCACTCTTATAGTAATTTAGGGAGGCACAGCTTGTGGATATTGACTCTGGGGCCCCACGTGCTCAAATATCCTCAGTACATGCTTCTGATGGATTTTCTATAGGTGGGGATCACATCATACTTTTCAAAGGATTCAGTATACTACCAGTGAAGTTGCGAGAGGAAGTGTTGAGGGAGTTCCACAAATCCCCTTTTGCAATACATCCTGGTGTGTCAAAGATGTACTAGGACCTCTGTCGTCAGTATTGGGGGCCAGGGATGAAGAAAGAAGTTGAAGATTTTATTTCACGATGCCTCACTTGTCAGCAAGTAAAGGCCGAGCATCAGGTCCTAGAAATCTAGGGACATCCAATTGAGGTACCGGAATGAAAGTGGGATGGTATCTCCATGTACTTTGTGACAGGGTTACTACTCACATCCAGGGGCCATAATTGTATCTGGGTGATCGTTGACCGACTCACTAAGTCATATCACTTCCTACCCATCTGAGAGAAGGGATCAATAGAGGGCTTAGGACGCATCTACATTTAGGAGATAGTGTGGATTCATGGGGTTCCTTTAATGATCATCTCAGACCATGATGCTCGCTTTACATCCCAGTTGTGGAAGGAATTGTAGGAGGCATTCCGGACTCAACTGCACTTGAGCACATCTTTCCACCCTCGGATAGATGGTCTGGTGGATTGGACCATACAGACCTTGGAGGACATAATTCGTGCTTGTGTCCTTGATTTCGGTCATAGTTGTGAGGACCACCTACCACTGGTGGAGTTTGCATACAATAAGATATATCACTTCACCATTGGCATGGCACCATTTGAGGCCTTGTATGGGCGGCCCTGAAGATAGCCTCTGTGCTGGAAAAACCTAGGGGATTCAGCACTCATGGGTCCAGAGTTGGTACGATCTACCACTAAGAAGGTGAAGATCATCTAGGAGTGTATGAGGACTACATAAATTAGGTAGAAATCATATGTTTATAAAATACGGAGACCCTTAGAGTTTGAGGAGGTATACCATGTGTTCCTTCAGTTCTCACCCAGACAGGGATTGCTAAGATTTGGTCAGGGCAGAAAGTTATCTTTGAGGTTCATCGAACCTTTCCAGATTCTCAATAGATTTGGTGAGGTGGAATACCACCTAGATATTCCCCCACAGAAGCACTGGGTTCATGATGCTTTCCACATTTCATAGCTGAGGAGGTACGTGCATGACCCATCGCACGTCATCGACTAGGGCGAGTAGGACATTGACGACGGTACGATGCTTGCAGAGTTCCCAGTGTAGATAGAGGATCAATAAGATGGGGTCCTTCATGGATGGTTGATTCCTCTGGTGTGTGTTCGGTAGTAGCACAAGAATCTCTAGGAGAGCACATGGGAGTAGGAGGCTCAAATTGGTGCTCATTACCCCCATTTGTTTGATTAGCACTTGTTTTGAATTTCGGGTACGTAAATACCTAAGGTGGGGAGAATTTACGTAAGGTATCATAATTTTTATATAATTTTTTTAAAAAATTTTATGGAATTATTTCAAGACCACACGCTTTGATGGCACATGATTCCAAGGCCCGATGAGCCCGAAACTGAATTTTGAGCTTTTTTTAGTTCATTTAAGTAAATGTGGAAGCGGGTTTTTCTAACTTTTTAATTGATGCTCAGATCAAAAATATGAGGGAATCGTTGAACTCAAAACATAGAGATTCACCTAGAAATGACTTAACATCGGCTGGAAATGGTCGGATGGAAAATTTAAATTTTGGACTTTTTGGAAAATAATAAAATAACTTAAAAAAAGTTATTTTATTTATTTTCTCACCGTTGAGTGATAGACAATGGCGCTGTGGTGTAGAAATGAGGCACATTAAAGGAATATTATTAATTTCTCATTTTTGTGTAGCGTAATAGATACTCAGTTTCATAAATGAAATAGCATAATGACGTGCTGTTGCAACGTAACAAAATGATGCAACGTGTTTTATTTTAATGGGATAAGGAATTGGAGATTTGAGAATTAAACACTATAGATTATATGACAAAATTATGACAATGAATCCCTCCAATGATGAATGATGAACACGGGAAGGATTTCTAGAAACATCGACATCTTACAAAGAACAGAACTGGGAAGCAACGAACGCCAACAGAGCATGAATCCTCGAGGGCAAAGCACTTCAACGACAAATGTTGATCAAGGTAGGGGTTTATTGGTTTTACATTTTCCCCGTTATTCATTCTAAAAAACGAACACATACCAACCAACGAACATTTTTATCTGTGGATTGTCCGTTCTTGTGGGAGGGTGATGTTTCTTGGGTTTTCTATTTGGGATTGAATTATTATTGATATAACATCATCCATAAACCTCCCCTGTTTTAAAACTCTAACATAGATGGCATGAGCCGACACAAATAAGGCATGAGCCACTCCTCTTGTGCGTTCTTCACGTCTAATCATTTTGAAAGGGGTGGAAAAGAAAATTCAAGGCCTTTGTAGGGAAGGTGATACCCCATGGGGACTGGAGGCACAGTTGGTGTGAAGAACAGACCACTAGTGTGGACCCAATGGTTTGTGGAAGATCCAACCAGCACACCAGTGTTGGTGGCGGTGGCCCACAGTGGCAGTCGTGGGTGGGAGGCAGTGTGTCGAGATGATTTTTCAGTAGAGAAACAACCCCTCGACCGCATCAGTGGAGCATCCCACAGTCATGGGTCACAGATCTTAGAGGCACGTGGTCTTTGACTGCATGCAGGAATCTCGGCCAGCCAGTCTGGTCAGCCGTGTAGCAGCATCCATGGTCACTTGATTGCAGCGAGAGGCGTATGCCCTGCGGATGACAAGAGGGGTGAGGGTAGCTAGACGCGGCCACCTACCGCATCTCGTCCAGGCAGAGAACCGGTCCGCCTATGGAAGACTGGGCAAGTCAGTGGGCCGAACTCGTGGCCCAATGGACCAGACCTAGGTTGGGATGGGTCTGGGTCAGGTCAGTAGACCCAAGTCGGGTCGATGGACCCCAATCCAGGTCAAGACAAGTTGGCCCGGACCCGGACCCAACCGGGCCCTTTTTGGAAAATCACTAATATCTTTCAAACCAGACTTCCGATTGATGAGCTGTTTGTGGATTTGTAACCCTCATGATGAGTCAGATATTTTGGCATACTTTATGGAGGATTACATGGAAGTTGAAATTAGAATAATGGCTCGGGGATCATTTCTCCCGAGATCAAGTGTTCTATGTATGGAAACCTTGCGGTTGGCTGATACCTAAAGATTTATGACGATCAACCCTGGGTGGATTGGATATTATAGGCCAGTGGGAAGCAGCTTCTATGTGACCCGATAGGTCCATAATGGGGAACAACTTCTGTGTGACCCGGAAGACCCACGATACTCGATAGGAGGAGTACCTCAGTATGGCCATAGGTGGGAAGCGGATTCTGTGTGACCCAACATGCCCATAGTGGGGAGCGGCTTCTGTGTGACCCAGCATACCCACAGTACTCATTAGGGATGAGTACCACAGTAGTCCAAGGTTAGTGGGAAGTATCTTCTATGTGACATGGTAGTCCCACTGTACTCATTGAGGATGAGTTCTCTAGTATTCCATGGTGTTCTCTAATGTGACTAACGGTTCTACTTTCCTACTCTAGAATATACCTTGTGTGAGTTGTCTTGCTTCATGATCATTCTTGGTGACCATGTTTTTTGGTTTGTTTGTGGATTGATTTGTGGTCTTTCATTTGTGTTTCGGGGTCCCTACTAAGTATTTTGTTACTCGCCACTACACGGGCCTCACCCACACATGTTGTGTCTGGTGCAGATTATCGCCACCTTGAAGGAGGACTTTGTGGCCCAAGATATGATGGTGCCTAGTGAGACCAGGCAGATGAGACGTACTTCTATGGATTCCAGCAGCTACTTTATACTTACCCATCATGAGGGGTTTTAAGCGGTTGGTTATCCGTAGTTTCTTTTGTACTTTCGTGTTTTCTAGTTATTATATTTTTGGTTTTGTATTCTGGCCCATTCAAATTTCAGTTGTACTTGTACTCAGGGTTTATTTATAGTGGACTACTTGTTTTACTTTTCCAGCTTTGGGATGTGGTTGTGTGTGCGTGCGTACAGGTACTCAGGTAAATGCCTCTTACTTGAAGGTTAATGCCTTCGGCACTATCCGCCAACCCCTGGACTTCGGGAGGTTAGCTTGGGGTATGTCACGGAACAGGCCTCGAGGTACGGGTCATGACAAGTGATAAGAATAAATCTGATTTTATTCTTACAAACTGTATTTTTCTAAATAGGGGTTTTGTCACCATTTTTCACTTGTTTTAAAACTGATTTTTGGAAATTTTAGAAAATTTATTTTAAAACGTAAATTTCATTCATGAAATCATCAAAAATTATTTTTGGGTGAATTTTTTAGAACTTCCCAAAAAGACAAATTTTTTAATGAATAGTGAAAATACTAAATTTTATTTGAAAATTGTCTTTTCATTTAAGTTATTTATAATGTTAAATTATATTTTAAATTGTTTTTAAAGTAAAATTAGTTCAATTATATATCTATTAATAAAATTTATGTCATTTTAATATTTTTCATGTTTAATTTTTATATAAAAAACTTTATAATCTTTTGAACATTTTCTCTTTGAAAACCTGCTTTGTCATCGCGTCTCTAGGGTTAATTTTAAACTTACTTTTCCAATTATATGAATTTAATTTTAAAAAATGGGTTAAATATTTGAATAATAATAATTTATATTATATAATAAGGTCAAATTAATTTTTTACCAAAATCAATAGTGCAACAAGTAAAAATTAATTACCGCGATTAAGGTAAAAAGGGGTTTTTCAGGGGTTAAACTAAAAATATAATGGCTAAAATTATCGAAAAACATGTATAAAATATATTTAATAAACATATTTAGACCCTTTGAGGTATAATTATCTATAATACATCATTTTTTACCCTTTTTTCATTTTAAAAACATGGGCACACCTTTTTTCTTTTTGAAGATTACAAGTGTGCCACTCACCTCAATTATAAAAGGTCACCCCTATCCTCTCTTCTTCACACCTTCAAACCGATTTTGGTTCAGAAAATACCTGAAAAAATCACTTCCCAAATTCCCTAATCTTATACTATAATCATTATTTTTTTATAAATTCAACCTATGAATGCTTTTGGTGTAAACCTAAGGAGGATACCCGAAGAAGAGGTACCGTTCCTCAATGAGAATTTTTGTTTTATTTCTTCATCTACGTTCTTCAATTTTTATTAAACCATGATGATATAATATATTCATTACCATTAATATATTAATTTTTTTATTTTAAGGTAATTACCTACAACCATCTCTAATTTCATCAAATGTGTTACGAAATCATCATTAGTGTGTACGGCGGACTATCGCTTCCCAAACTGATGTCATTTTTTTTCCATTACCACCTCCCACAGTTGGGTATGATGATGGATATAAATTATATATATATATTATTAATAACATAATTATACCTCTATATTAAATATATCATATATAACTTTTTAATTTTGATTTTTTGGGAGATATGATAACGTCACTCGTGTGTACGGTGGACTACCGCCTTGCGAAGCGATGTGATTTTTTTCACTAATGCTTTAAATGGAAGTTAATAATGATAATTTTAATAATTATATGTGATATTCATGAGATAATTATCATATTTATTACATATTTATTATTCTAAAAAAAATTATTTTCTTTCTTACCTTTCCACTCATGGAAAGATGATAACTTCATTCGTGTACATGTGGAAAATCGCATCCACGAAGCGATGTGACTCTCTCTTTTCATCACCACACCACATGGATGATATGTATAAGTATATTTAAAGGATTAATATGTTATTTATTATATTATTTTCATTTTTTAAAGATAAAATATTACTTACCTTTTTTCCATAATGATCTCTTAAAAATTGAAACGTTACTCATGCGTACATACTACCTATTGTCTCCATGATCGTAATATACTTCATTTCCCAACCATATTTCATGATTGGTCTTAAAATTATAGTTGATGTATAAATATGATAATTATTTCATGATTATTATTCAGTAGATTATGGAAACATGATCAAAGTAAGAGGTCTGAAAATAAAAATTCAAAACATATATGAAAAATAAAGTAGTTATTGCTCGAATCGTGACCTTAACATGGTATTGTTAATAAACAGGTAATAAAATTTCATAATTAAATCATATATTATATGATATATTTATTTATTTATGTATTTATTCAAGGTTTTTTAATATATTTATAATAAAAATATATTTATTATACAAGAGTTTCGAATGTGTATAAAGGAATTTTAAACTTAAGGTAAGGGATTTATATACTCTCTTTTATTTATGGGAGGTGTATGAAAATTCACCACTCATTTATTTTTTATGGAATATATACTAACCCATTGACATTTTATATCATTAATCTTCTAATTATTCATAAAATTTAACATTTTATTTTATTTTATTTTTTATTGGGGCTTACGATTCAAAATATTACTAAAGCGGTATGGGATTCCCATCTCACTTTTATTTTCTTTGAGACACATGCTATATTTGTAACAACCCAGGTACTTATAAAATAATTTCCCTCCATTATATAATTAAAATTTCAAAATAATTATAAATTTATATTGAAATAAATGGTATTTATAGAAATTAAGGAATTTATACTGATAGAATAGTAACTTGACCTTAGGAATAGTAACATGACCATTTGGAATTGAAATTTGGAGAATAGAATAGTAACCTCACCTACGAGAGTATAAAAAAAATTATGTATCTTCTTAGTGTAATCATGATATATTTATATCATGGAATAAGTAAATAAATGTTTGGAAAATGATTAATTAAGTGTCGGTATTTTTGTTACATGTAAATTTTTATTTATAATTTTATAATTAATTTAATAATTTTAAAAAAAATATTTTCATAAAATACATTCATAAATTAATATTTTATTATATTAGTAATATAAGATAATTTTAAGAGGCCTTAATTAATTTTTCAAAGTTTTAAAAATTTAGATATAGTTTTAAAATTGGTATTTTTAAAATAAATTATGATTTTAATAAAAAATTAAATTTCTCATATTTAAAATTTATATTCAAAAAATGGAATACATTTTTTAATTATACCCATTGATAAATGGTTGGTGTTATTTTTTTAGACTTCTCTGAAATACTTGAATTTTTAGTGAATAATAAAATATGGTAATTTACAGTATTTAACAAATAAATGATTTATTTTGTCAAAAATTATGAAAGGCTGATGTAAGACCAAAATATCACAATATCATTAATTATTTTAATATATTTTATGATAATTATCCAACTATTTATATTCTTGATCCAAATTAATAAACTAATGAATATAATAATGAGAAAACACCCCTCTCCTCCACTATAAATACCTCCCCACACCACCTCTTCCCTTCATGCCGAAAATCCTTGTAGCTTGCTTAATTTTTACAAAATTACCTTTCCAAGCCTCTTCCCAATTTCCTAGACCAATTTTTCTCACCAAAAGTCCAAAACCAAAATCCTTAAGGAGGTTCTCAGGGAGGAGAATTCAAGAGGTGAAATCCACTTTCATTTTCTTGTATTTTCTTTTCAATTATTTTTTCTTTTCTTATGATCTCTTCAACTACCCTTATCCAAGTGGAATTAAAACTAAATTATATTATATATACTTTAATTTTATCATTTATATGTAAAATTTCATCATCATACTTCTTCTCCTCTCCCTTTTATTCAAAAAAATAAAAACATCATCCATGATGTGTCGATTTACCAACATCATGGACAATGTGTTTTCAATTTCCATTACCACCTTCAATTCTGGTCATAAAAACTTTAATATGGTTAAATAATATTTTATTATACATATTATAAGTTATATAATGTTCTATAACAAATATATAAATATGATATTGAATAAAATGATTTAAGTTCGTGATGATCATAAAAATCACCAAAATAAACTAATTCATTTTTAGTAATTTTTTATCTAATGATTCATCTTAATATAATAAAAAATGATATATAGAATAATTTAAAATTATTTAAACATATTAATACAATTTTATTATACTTATGGAGTTTTCCTTCCTTCCTACAAGAAAATCCATAATTAACCAACCATGAAAACCATAAAATAAATGCTTCTAAAACAATGAAAATAACAAAATATTATTAATAAATGGGTGTAAAGATGTTATAAGAATATCATATAAGTAATTATAAATATGAATATTGTTATTTAATATATTAATAACACTCTTTAAACTATTATAAAATAGTTTTTAACATGTTTGAAGTAAGACGAACCTGAGGTAAGGGAATTATTAACCCAATTTCCATTCTTTTAATTAACCTTATACTTCATTGATTATGTGGTACTAAGATTATTTATGAAATTAATTTTTATTATATTATGTTTTATTATGTGTATTTATATTTTATACACATATTCTATTATTTTTATCAATTCTCACTTCAAATATATGATATTTTTAAAGGACTTTTCTTTAAAAAATATTCTTTTAATTTATTTTCTTTTTAAAAAAAAGAATGATTTATATGATGTAAGTATTTTTATTTTATGATTATGTTATGGTTATTGATAATTTTTTATGATGAATGATGGTACCTATATCTCCCTCCAATTAATTGGGTATGTTTATATTTAAGTTCGACAGAATGGTTACTCCAAGTGTAACTGTGATGGTTACACCATAAGGTAGCTGTGAGGGTTACATTGACAGGTAGTCATGAGGGTTACATTTTAAGGTATACGTGAGGGTTAAAAATCATATGGTAGATAATAAGTTTTCAATATTATGTAAATAATTCTCTAAGTAACCTTTATGTTATTATTTATGTTTTCTATTTTTTTATGGAAATCTCTTGTTTTCACAAAGTAAGTATATGATACATTATGGGTGATAAGTATTTATTTGTGAAGATGGTTCATAAGTTTATAAGTATTCATGTACTAATGGTTTTTATCCTTATTTTCATGACCCTTACTAAGCTTTTTGTTCTCATCCCAAGTTTTAAAAAAAATCACAGGGTTTAAGAATGGGTAAGAGAAAATGATAATCCAAGAAGAATATCGTGAAGATTTTTCATTAAAATATTTTATGTTTTTATTAAAAACTTTTGTATTATGGAATAAATGGATATTGTTTTAGTAGTACCCATTTTTTATTATTTTGGATTGATATATTTCCTAATTTTCTAAAACACTAAACAGAAAATATCTTTGGTAATCTAAAGAAGTGAATTCTAAAGGAATTTACTAAATTATGTAATGTTTAATACCAAGCCCTTATAGTTGGTATTAGAGAATAGTTTAGATAACTTTAGGGGTTAGGATTATGTTAATATGATACCATAAATGATTTTTACCTTATTTTTATGTTGAAATGATGTAGAATTTAAATATTAACATGTTTCTTCATCTAATATATTTCTATTCAGAATGGTTTTCCACAGAAGAAATAGGGAAGATAAAGTCGGAAGGCACCGATAGGATGATATCTTTCTGAATCCATAACCTATAATGGTGGTAATTAGAACTAAATAGTTTGTGACAGTAATGGATCAATTGAAATAGTCTATAAATGGTTTTTTAATCTAAGCAAGAGAACAAACAGAGCTACCGCAAATCAACAAGATGATAGTGAAACATTTTATAAGGAAACACCCTCCTTCTTTTAGTGGATCTTTTGACTGAGTGGCAGATGAAGGATGGATTAAAACCCTTTAAAATATATTCAATGTTATGGGATATTCATATAATCAAAATGTTAGTCTTTCTATTTATTATTTTAAATGTGAAGTTGATCAGTGGTGGTCAATGGTAAATAATATTAGCGATAGTGAGAAGATTGATGACTTGGAATGGGATGAATTTAAGAATATTTTACTTGAAAAATATTTTCCTAAGGTGGTTTAACTTATATTGGAAAAGAAATTAATTTAATTGAAACAAAAGGATGAGGATTCAATGGTCGGGTATGAAGAAAACATCACTCGATTGGAAAGGTACACTCCAAATCTTATTCAGGATCTTGATAGAAAAATCAATCATTTTTACTTAGTATTGAAGCCAAGATATCAAAGGTAATTAGCCTCCCATGAACTCAAAAGTTATAAGAAACTTTTTTTATGTTCTGATAGGGTAGAAATGTAGTTTTCTGATGATCATGTGTACTTTGAAAATAAGTAGAAGAAGAGGTTTAGATGAAAACAAGATATCTGAAAATAAGAATGTCCAGTTTATATTTTGTAAAAAGTGTGGTAAAAAGAACCCCAGGGAATGACTTAACAAAACTTGGAACTATTTTTGATGTGGTAAGTTTGGACATATGTCCTGATATTATAATTAAAATGATATTAAGATTAATTTTGATAAGAAAACTATAAAGTGTTTTAAATGTGGTGAGATGAATCATTATGCAAATGTCTGCCCAAAGAAAGATATGAATGATGGAAAGCTTCTAGATTATAAGTATAAAGGTGTAGTGAGATCCTTTGTGACTATATTACTAAATTTATGGTCATCCAATGAAGTGGTATTAGATACTTTTTTACTCAGATTTTTCTAATGTCTTGTTTGATATGGGGTCTACACATTCCATTATTTCTGAGAAATTTTCAGGTAAATTATAAATTTCACCTCAAGAAATGATACTAGAACTTATGGTTAAAACCATAGGGTAAATATTACAAAAAAAATCATTATAAGAATAATCTTATTGTTTTATTTGGAAATTCATTACCTACAAACCTTGTTGTTTTTTCCTTAGTAGAGTTTGATGTTATTCTGAGTATGGATTGTCTTTTTGTTTATCATGCTATGATTTATTGTAGGGGAAAAGAATTTGTTTTTTTGAAAGAGTTTTAGTTTGTATACAAGAATGAACCCATAAAATTGATAACATATCAAGAATCTAAGAAAATGTTAAAATATAGAAATGAAAGTTATCTTTCTCATATTATTGAAAACAAGGTAACTGTTTAGATTAATAATATACCAGTAGTAAATGAATACCTGGATGTTTTTTCTGATGAGTTTCCTAGTGTTATACCTAATCAATAATTTGAATTTACTATTTAATTGGTTCCTTATTTTAGTCCAATTTCAAAACCCCCTTATCAAATAACTCAAGTGGAAGTTCTTGAATTGAAAAATTAGTTGAAACAATTGCTTTATAAAGGGTTAATTCATCCTATCACTTCACCATGGGGTTCTCCTATTTTTTTTTGTTAAAAAGAAAGATGGTTCTATGATACTTTTCATTGATTATAGAGTTTTGAATAAAATTACTCTTAAGAATAAGTATCCATTTCCTCATATTGATGACTAGTTTGATCGGCTCAAGGGAGCTCATTATTTTTTCAAGATTGAATTGAGATCCATGTACCATTAGATAAAAGTGAAGGAGGATGAAATTCTATAAACAGAAATCCATATTAGATATGGGAATTATGAGTTTCTTGTTATACTCTTTGGGTTAAAAAATTACCCTATTGTATTCATGAATCTTATAAATATAATTTTTGTGAATATTTGGATAACTTTGTTGTTGTTTTTATTGATGATATTCTGGTATTTTCAAAATTTTATGAGGATCATGAAAAACATTTAAGTATTTTATTTCAAAATCTAAAAGAAAATAAGTTATATGGGAAATTTAGAAAATGTGATTTTTTGTTGCAACAGATTTCTTTTCTTGGGAACATTATAAATAAGGATGGAATAACAGTTAATCCTACAAAAATAAAAGTCGTTTATTAATGGCCAAAACCTACAAATGTTACATATAATTGTAGTTTTCTTAGATTAGTATGTTATTATGAAAGGTTTTTCAAAAACTTTTCATGGTTATCTATCCTAATAACAAAGTTAACATGAAAAGGGGTTAAATTTATTTGAAAATAAGAATGTGATGTTTTTTTTCAGGAACTGAAGAAGAGATTGGTGAATTCTCTAACTTTGTCCCTACCTTCTAGAAATCGTGAATTTGTCATCTACAGTGATTATTAACTGAATGGACTTGGTTATGTTATGATATATAATGATCAGGTAATTGTTTATGATTCAAGATAATTGAAACCTCATGAGTTAAATTATCCCACACATTAATTGGAATTAGTAGTTTTGGTTTTTTCCTTGAAAATTTTGAGGCATCATTTATACGAATCCAAATTTGAAATATATACTAACCATAAAATTTTGAAGTATATATTCAATCAGAAATAATTAAACATGAGGTACATAATATGGCTTAAAATGATAAAGGATTATGATTACATAATCAATTACCATCCTAGAAAAAAAACAATGTGGTAGATTTCATGAGTCGAAAACATCATGCATCATTAACCATGTTACATTTATAACAAGACCCCTTGATTAATGATTTAATGAATTTTTTCTTGGAATTTGTTGGTGTAGGAAATTCTTGTGTTTTTTTTAGGTTTCAGTATAACCTTCTCTATCAGACAGAATTAAGCAAGCATAGAATAAAGATGTAAAGTTATAGAAAAATGTATAATTTGTGAAAATGGGTAATTTTACTAAATTTAATGTTCATAAAGATTGTGTTTTGATATTTGGGAAGATATTGTGTGTGCCTTGTGATTCACATTTGAAGAAAGAGTAGTTAATTGAAGCTCAAAGATCTTTATTTTTAGTTCATCCTAGAAACACAAATATGTATAGAGACCTTCGTGGGTATTAATGGTGGGATGGAATAAAAAGAGGTATTGTATAGTTTACTATGAAATTTTTGACAAGTCAACAGGTAAAAGAAGAGAAAAAATTTCCAAAGGGGATTCTTTATCCTTTTCCAATGGCATAGTAGAAATGGGAAAATATATCTATGGACTTCATGGTGGGAATACTAAAACTTATCGAGGTAACAATATGATTTTGATTATTTTTGACTGACTAACTAAATATGTATATTTCTTTCCTATTCAAGATAATATGTATTTGAATCATATTTATTGACTATAGCTCAAAGATATTTTCAGGTTAAATGGATTTCCTCTTTTCATTGTATCTAACCATGATCTCAAGTTAACTTTTAAATTTTGGAAAGTCCTTCAGAAGTCTTTGGTCATGGAATTAAATTTTATCACTACTTTACATCCTCAATATGATGGATAGACCGAGTGAATAATTCAGACATTGGAGGACATAATTAAATCTTGTTCAATGGATTACCATGGAATTTAGGATTAACATCTTTCTTTAGTTAAGTTTTCATATAATAACATTTTTCATTCCAATATATAGATGGAACCTTTTGAGTCAAAATATAGAAAGTGGTGTCGAACTCCAGAGTTTTGGGATGAAGTTGGAGAAAGGAAGTTTATGGGACCAGAATTAGTAGAGGAATTAGCTGAGAAAGTGAAGATGATCCAACAACACATGAGGAAAGCTCATAGTAGATAGAAAAGGTATCCAGATAATAGGAGGAAAGTCTTTTCTTTCGAGGTAGGTGATCATGTTTTTCTTAGAATCTCACTATGGAAAAGTGTTATGCATTTTGGTAAGAAAGGAAAGTTAATTCCACAGTTCATTAGACCTTATGAAATCCTAGAGAAAATTGGAACAGTTGCCTACTGAGTTTCTTGGCCTCCAAGTTTATCTCAGGTACACAATATTTTTCATGTTTTGATTTTGAGAAAGAATGTGCCAGATTTATCTCATGTTCTGAGCCCAGAAGTAGTCCAACTAGAATACAACCTTTATTATGAAGCAAAACCTATTTAGATTCTTGATCACAGAGAGAAAGTATTGTGCAATAATTTAATTCACCAGGTTAAGGTTTTATGGAGAAACCACATAGTTGAAGAAGAAACATGGGAATCTGAAAATGCTATGAGGGAAAGGTACCCTCACTTATTTAATAAGTAAAAAAATTGCGAGGATGCAACATAACCATTAGGAATAGTAATCTATACAATGGAAAAGTAAACTCAAATATGAGAGTATAAATAAAATTTATGTATCTTAAAATTTTAATCATGATATATTTATATCATGAAATAAGAAAATAAATGTTTTTAAATTGATGAATTAAGCGTTGGTATTTTTGTGACATGTAAATTTTTATTTATAATTTTATAATTAATATAATGATTTAAAATAAAATTTATTTTCATAAAATAGATTCATAAATTAATATTTTATTGTCTTATGATTATAATATAATTTTATTAGGTCTTAACTAATTTTTCAAAGTTTTAAAAATTCAGTTATAGTTTTAAAATTGGTATTTTTAGAATAAATTATGATTTTAATTAAAAATTAAATTTCTAATATTTAGAAAATTAATTTAAAAAAATTGAGTCCATTTTTGAATTCTACACATTGAAAAATGGTTCAGGTGGTTTTTTGGGATTTTTCTAAAATACTTGAATGTTTGTGAATAGTAAAATATAGTAATTTATAGTATTTAACAAATACAACATTTATTGGGACATACATGATGTAAGGATGATGTAAGACCAAAATATAAAACTCTCCTTCATTATTTTAATATATTTTATGATAATTCTTAAACTATTCATAGTCTTGATCCAATTAATAAACTAATCAGTATAATAATGAGAAAACACTCCTCTCCTCTAATATAAATACCTCCCCTCGCCACCTCTTCCCCTCACACCTCAAAGCCTTGTATCTTGCTTAATTTATTCCCAATTCCCTTAAAAATTCTCTTCCCCATTTCCAAGACCTTATTATCTCATCAAAAAGACAAAATCAAGGGCCTTAGGGAGGTTCTCAAGGAGGATAATTCAAGAGGTAAATCCCCCTTTATTTTCTTTTATTATATTTTCAATTATTTTTATTTTATTATAATATATTAACCTCCCAATATCCAAGTGTAATTGAAACTTAATTATATTATATATACCATAATATTATCATGTTTATGTAAAAATTCATCATCATACTTCTTCTCCTCTCCCTTTTATTCTAAAAAATAAAAACATTGTCTGTGATGTGTCGATTTAATAACATTGTGGACGATGTGTTTTCAATTTCTATTACCAAATTAAATTATAGTCATAAAACCATTAATATGGTTAAATAATATTTTATTATACATATTATAAGTTAAATAATGTTTTAGAACCAATATATAAACATGATATCTAATAAAATTATTTAAGTTTGTGATGGTCCTAAAAACCGCCAAAATAAACTAATTCATTTTCATTAATGTTTTATCTAATGATTCATCTTAATATCATAAAAAAATATATATGGACTAATTTAAAATTATGAAAACATATTAACACCATTTCATTCCACTTTTTGAGTTTTTATTCCATTCTAAAAGAAAATCCATAATGAACCAACCATGGAAACCATGGAATAAATACACCTGAAACAATGAAAAAAACAAAATATTATTAATAAATGGGTGTAAATATGTTATAATAATACCATATAATTAATTATAAATATTAATATGGTTCTTTAATATATTAATAACACTATTTAAACCATTATAGAGGAGTTTTGAACACATTTTAAATAAAACGAACCTGGGGTAAGGGAATTCTTAAGCCAATTTCCATTCTTTCAGTTAACCTTCTACTTCCTTGATTATGTGGTACTAAGATTATTTGTTAAATTAATTTTGATTATATTATATTTTATTATGTTTATTTATAGTTTATAAATATATTTATTTCTTTTTATCAATTCTCACTTCAAATATATAATATTTATAAGGGTTTTTTCTTTGAAGATATTCTTTTAATTTCTTTTCTTTTTAAAAAAGGAATGATTTATATGATGTAAGTATTATTTTTTTATGATTATATTTTGGTTATTGGGAATTTTTTATGATTAATGGTGGGACCTATATATCCCTCCAATGCATTTGATATGTTTATGTTGGAGGTCGGACATATGGTTACTCTAGGTGAAACTGCGATGGTTACGTTATAAGGTAGTTGTGAGGGTTACATTGTAAGGTAGTTATGAAGGTCGAAAATAATATGGTAGTCGTGATGGTTAAAATATTAATTAAATAATTAACCAAGTTACTTTTATGGTATTATTTATTTTTTCTATGTTTTATGGAAATATCTTTTTTCACAAAGTAATTATTTGATACTTTATGGGTGAGAAGTATGTATTTGTGAAAATGATTTCATAAGTTTATAAGTATTCATGTACTAACGGTTTATATCCTCATTTTTATGACCCTTACTAAGATTTTTGTTCTCATCCCAAGTTTTAAAATAATTTTCACAGTGTTTAAGGAAGTTTAATAGAAAAGGATAATCCAATATGAATGTCATGAATACTTTTCATTAAAATATTTCATGTTTTTATTAAAAACTTTTGTATTATGGAAGAAAATGATACTCTTTTAGTATTAACCAATTTGGATGCTTTTTGGTTGATATATATCCTAATTTTATAAAACTCTAAACCAAAAATATCTTTGGGAATGTAAATAAGTGAATTCTAAATGAATTTATAGGATTGTGTAATGTTTAAGGATGGGTCCTTACAATATTCACCATGTGCTTCTTTTAGGTGGTGTATATACTTCCCATAAATGTATTTTATGATTATTATCATTAAAATTATGTGGATTTATATATTCATTTTGGGATATCTCTTTCATGGTCTTCATGGTTCAAAAGTTACCAAAGCGGTATGGGATTTTTTGTCTCAAATTTCCTTCTTGGAGACCTAAGTTATGTTATGCACCTATCATCTTCCATGAGGTTTATATATTACCCCTTTGAGATGTTATATCATGAATATAATTCTTTTAATTATATTATAAGTTTAATTTAATGTTATTATTTCATTGGGATCATAATTCAAAGCTACAAAAGTGGTAAGAGTTTTATGTTATAATCTCATCAGTTATGGATATTATTTATGATTATGATTCTAATGATAAAATAATATGATCCATATCTCAAGAAACTCATTAATTTTCTTCTAATATGGTTGTGTCATGATAATACATTTTTTCCTTTCCTTTTCCTCACTCTATGTATCCAAGAGTTAAAAAATAATATTTTTAATAAAATCCAACCTTATTTCACTCTTCGGTCGAAAACCCTTTTTTCATCCAAAACCAGGATTTCTAAAAGTGTTTTCATAAAAGTTTTTAAAATTCTTAAATTGATTTAATAAAAAAAAATTAAATAGGATTTATTTTTTACAAAAAAAAATTGAAATTAAACTTCATGTTATTTTCCAAACAATTTCCATTTTAATTTTAGCAAACATGTAAAATAAATCTTTGTTTTAACGTGTACAGCATAAATGGGATTTTCCACCATCATGAACATTATTTTCATTCAAAATTAATTTATAAGTTTTCATGGTTTTTTAAAGAAAAGTATTTTAAAAAAGATTTTAAAAGTGATTTCAAAGCAGAAAGGGTATTTTCCTTAAAAAAATTATATTATTTTTAAATATTCCTTTATAAGTTTTCAAGGTTATATTCAAGAAATGATTTCAAAAATATTTTATGAATTTTTAGTATTAAAAAGTGATTTTAAAAGAAAATTTATTTTCCTCAATAAACATTCCAAGTGGTTTTTTATTCAAAATCATTTTCTATATAAGATGACATACTTTTATGTTACTTATGATTTAATTTAGAAATTATCCAAGGATGCCATTATTATTATTTCTCTGAATGGTTTATATTTATGATGAAAAAAAATTATAAAACCCATTTATCTTCCATGGGTTACACCATGAGGAAATTCTTATGAAACTTTCTTATTTTCACAAGTAATGCTATGATAAAATGATGAAATGATGAAATTATTATGAAACCTATATTTTTTCATAGGTTATGATATGATGAAATGTTTATAAAACCCATTTCATTTTATGGGTTATGATATGATGAATTTTTTATGATATTATGGCACAAATATGTATGATTTACATTATATTATGGGTAGGACCTATATATCCCTATAATTCATTGGGTAATGATTTATATTTCGTAAGATAGAAGAGACTAGAATGAGGAGTTCACCCAATTCAGTAAGGAAAATTTTCCGCTATGATGGTATTTGAAGTGAAAATTGAAAACTATGGTGGTTTGGGGAGTGAACCCATTCCACTATGATAGAATTGGTAGAGAGACTTGACTACTATAGAAATGATTTTCTATACTAATGTGTATGCTGAAGTTCCATGTCTTATGCCAATGTTATGCTCTCATGGATCATTTTTATCGATTTTATTATGATTCATATCTTATGGACTAATATTTATTCCATGAATTAATATTATGATCTATGATCTACAGGGTATGGTTTTAAAATGTGATGCTCATGTTATCATACCCTTATGTTCATGTTATGCTTACGTATCTCCCTTAATGACCCTTATTAAGCATCTGAGTTAACCCTTTTTTATGTTTCTTTTCCCCAACTAATGAATAAAGGTTTTAATTAGGGTATGTTTGTGAATAGTAATATAGGGGAATATTTTTGTGAGAGATTTTGAAGATATTTCACCAAATTAGATGATTGTGTACCTAGTCTCCAAAGACCCTAAACAATTATGGACCTCAGAAAAGTTTTTGTGTAATGTATTGAATATTCATCTAAAAAGATATAATATATATGTATTAAAATACCAAGTCGCTATATTCATGGCTCATTTAATAGTGTATAGGAGGCCATATGGCCCTTCAAGGTGATACAGTAAACTACAGAGTGACACATGGGTTGCGTATGATTTTCTAAAACTCTGCACCTAGCCCACATGGGTAGTGGAACATAAGAAATAGATCCACATCATTGGCACATGGTTAATTCAAACCATGTAACTCATTAAATGGGTGAAATTACCTTTATTCACCTATCCTCTTTAAGTGAATTTCCTCCCTTATTCTCCCTCATTTCTTTCACACACAGCAGGTTGCTCGAGCTCCCTCTCCTCCTCTAAGGATTCCATGGTTCTACTTCATTTTGAGTCATAATCAAGTTATATAAAATGTATTGGAATTATAGAGGTTATTTGATGATTACTTATTCATCCTTTATTTATCTTACCATAGTGAATGGTATTTAAATGTGAGCTTATATGATCTATTTTCATGGTGTTTATTTATTCCTTTATTTTCTCTTATTCCGACTTGAATTAAAACCTAATAATGGATGAGTGAAGTTTCCTAATCATGAGGTATATAGTTTATGGATTTTAACTTAAGTTTTATATTATTTATAAAATGATCTGTTAAGCTAATCGTTGTAATTTCCAAGAAAATCCTTTTAAACTTGAGATCAATTAAGTAAATAAAAATTATTTAAAATTAATTAGTGTTTAACATTGAATTTCACCGCCATAGGTTGTTTACCTCGACTTGAATCAACCCATTTGTTTTTTCTATTATATGTCATGACCCTTATGATTTTTATTTGTAATTAAAATCTCATTCGAGGCAAGTTAATTTTCCTTTCTTCAAATGAGAGGGTTAAATGGAATTATAGGCCTGTGAACTATAAGTGGTGAGGATGAAACACTTAGATTATGATCATTAATTATATTATGATAGATCCATACTTCATAAAAGAAGTGGATAATTAGAATCAAGTGGGATGTTTATGACAAGTATTTACCCTTATACATAACCAATTTTTTAAATGTAATGTTTGAGTTTTCACAAATTATAAACCTATTATGATGAGTTGAAGAAACACATGATTGACTTCCCATGACCTATGTTTAATTTCTAAATGTGGAATAATTATTTTTATATTACACCTTGAGAGATATCGGGTTTATCTTTATAGAACACATTGTTTAAGATCCCATAGGTCGAATGGGATGCACTGCACCTTGAGAAATACTAGGTCTCTCTTCATGGAATTACTTAGTTAAGGGCTCATAGGTCAGATCGAATACATTATTCCTTGTGAGATACTAGATTCCTATTTATGAAATTCCTTTATTAAGGCCTCGTAAGGAAAGTGGGATCACCTTATACATGATTATTATTCACATTCCTCATTTAGGGCTATTAGAAATGAAATTTCACATCTTCCTTGTTTTGGGAAGTTGGACATGATGTTTCACATCCATTTGGGTGGTTGGACATGACATTTCACACCCCGTGATTGGGATGTTGGGAAAGACATTTCACATAATTTATTGGGATTTTTGAGTATGGAACTCTATATCCCTTGAAAATGTATGGGCTTTTGCACTTATTTATTATGATGAGACTCTTATATTATTATTATTATTATATATGGATGCCTTAGTTACACCTCAGGTCCTGGATAGTATTTTGTATCTATATATATGACTATAGATTCATGTACCTATATAGTTAGTATATATTTATTTATATATATATATGAATAAATATATATATATAGGGATACTCATTCAGATACATTTTGGCATAGGCCGAAGTAGGTATTGTCATTTGGGTGTCCTTTAAGGAACACAATATTGAATTGGTTGTATTTATTTATTCACTACTTTATTTTTTATGACTTGCACAGTACTATTGTATTTCATGTTCACAAACTATATTTTATTATACACCATTGGTTGTGGCTTATTGATTTTATATCACACCCTATTCGAGATTCTGTTTATTACCCGTACATACATCATCATTGTAGGATCATGATTCAAGATTGTTTTATGTGCTGTATAATTTGATATAGGGGCATAGGAGTATAGACAAATCATGCTTATATATATTCCATGTTTTGGTTCATAACCCTATAGGAGTATATTTATGCTAATGGGGTGATTATTTAAGTGTCGGTAACCACTTATATGGTGTTACATATAAAAATATGGTGGAATTTTATTAAACCAATTCCCTTAAAATTATTTAGAACTTGTGTTTTTATTTTGGCCCTTATTATCTTGTGAGGATTTAGTTAATTAAAGATACTATCGCAACCTAAAGGGTGTTTTCATCTTTAGCTCGTAATTTTCATTTATTTAACTAATCTATATATGATAATATTTATGGATAATTAAAATTGATAAAATGAATTTATAAGATAAATTTCCTAAATTGTGATAGGATATTAACTAAATAAATAATATTTGAAAGGAAGTATGATATAACTTTTGTATGTTTCCTTATGGTGTTAGTTAATAAAGTACCAAGTATTATTGTCTTTCATAACTTGTACTTGATGTTATTAAAATAATCCTTTGAAATATTTAAAAATTAAATGTGAATCGATGAAAATGGATGAAATTAAACCATAAAGTGTTATTAATAGCTTCAAACCTCAATGAAGTATAGTTCAAAGGTTGTATTGGGAGTTTCCTTGAATAGGAATGTGTAAATTACCCATGGTTCTCTTTGAAATTTCCCTTATATTTATTTAGAGTTTAAGCCATTAATCATAGTGTCCATTTTATGGAATGGACTTGTTTTTGAGTTGATTCCTTTCGGAGATGGATAGCCTATTTTGGTAGTTCCTCATAAATAAGAACAATCATTGGATGATTGCCAAGAGTTACGGGTATAAGGAGTTCCATCCTTATTTCATCTAACTTGATATAGGTTTAAAAAATGACACTTGTGTTAGATGGGTTGTCATGTGATGAATTGACCCTATTTATGAATGTGAGCATCGTGTAATGCTCAGATTTAGTGGGTTAGAAATTCCTATGGCATGGTTGGCTTCTTAGTAGGTTTTGTGACCCTTCTTCTTCAAATATGGATGACTAGGGAGGACTTCATCCAAGTTAATAGTCATAAGGGATAATATAACTCTGGGTAAATATTTTATATGGCCCATCGAATACAAGGATGAATAGGGATGATAGGCCTATGGATAGTATCAAATGATGTGATGTTGTGTTAATAAAATATTAAGTTAGTACACATTGATACATGTGGTACCCATCAAGTTGGTAAATGTATAGTGAACCATATTATTTCAGTAGAAAATTTTTAAGCTATGGGATATTACGCTATGTTCATATGTCATTTCTAGAGTAGAATGACCTAGATGTATAGAGAAGTTGAGTTATCCTAGTGTTGGGGAATGGTGTCACAAAAGTATTGGGTGTTATAACACTACCAATATACTTTGTTTTGTATTATATTACTAATACTAAAGATGAGAATGAGTGCTCCTCATAAGAGAATCGTGAATGTATCTAGAGTTAATATGATATAGTTTTCTTTTAAGCATCTAATTTCCTCTATTTTAGAGTTGGAATTTGGTAGAAGCGTTTTGGCCACATCCATAACCAATTATCAGTGGTGGATAGATTTTTTTATATTAGATGAGTTCCCATTATCATTAAATGATTAATAGGACACTCCTAAGGTGTGGAGAATCTCATAAAACAAGTTTTAACATGTCCTTCAAAGTATAGGGATCAAAACTGAAGAAGGACAATTGGACTTGGTTAGAATAGCTTTTGGAAGCTCATGGGGATAGTAAGTTCAAGTTTCTAGTCATTGAAATGATACTCAAGGTAAAAACAATTTATGGGTTGGGATCAAGTATACAAAATAGATTCAGAATCAGGGTGCATGAGATACCCAGGAATGTGTCACTTTTAACATGTTTCAATGTTTTCAAGATATCATAGTGATACAATGGTTGGATGTGTATGAAACCTTTGAGGACATCATGAGTCGAGGTTGGAATATGGTGGAGGTTTTTTAGATGGTCACATAATTCCTTATTAATTAAGGAATAGCTGTTAAAAAATGATGATTCATTGGAGGGTGTAGTTGGTCTTTTTAAAAGAAGTTTGCTAGTAGTTGTTTGATTTCTCTTCTTATCAGTAGTCGGATAGGTTGGTTAGAAACCATGTTGGGCACTTCATCTTGGATATAATGGGAGTGTCTTAGGTTTTATTAATAATATTTTATATTGTATTATTGTACTCTTGGACTAGTGACTACCATTCCCTATATCTTGACATCACCTAGGGTACACTAAGAGAGCATCGGTTATACACAGAGCTAAAGAAAGAATTAAATTCCTTGTTGTCTTGATAAATAGACTCTTTCTAGTTTTCACTATGGGGGAGTGGATAATCATAGAGGCATGGACCATCCTGAGTGATAATGGGATTCCCAAGTTGGAAGGCCTTTAGGAAAATCACAAACACCTACCAATTATTTGAATTGACTGTCAAGCGGGGTACCGCTATTGGGTTAAATCAGTGTTATTAATACATGGACATCTTAACTATGTTCCAATGTATCACTTATGAATTTTAGAGTATAGCCTACATTGGATGATATCCATGGACTCAAACAATTTAATCTAAGGTTTCCTTGGACTTACAGTCAATCTTAGTAGTTTTTATTAGTGTGTAATGATCCAAGGGTGTTGGATTGGGTATGCACCTAAGGTCGTGTTGTGGAATGATGGAAAAATGTTTATTTTAGCTAGAGAATTCATCAAAATATGGTTATGGGATTAAATTAATGTTCTCAAAGTGATATATTTATACATTAGTTTAAAGGTTTTGGGATCGGGTTTCATACGAATATAATATTAAAGCTGAGAATTTTCATAAATAGACCATCATTAGTGGCCCAATTTGATTTCGCTTGTTTAGTGGCCTATAGTTAGTGAAGAACCTCATATGGCACATCATCAGGATAAGTTAAATGAAATTAAAAGTTCATACAAGTATTTTCATAGAAAATATAGTGCAACTGGTATAAATTTGGTTGATTTCTAATCAACTATTCAATCAATTATGAGTCATCCTAAGAGTTTCACAAGGATGTTGAGGGCATGCTTCCATTGGAAATTCTGATGGTGGAAGTATCCTGAGTTGAAATTAGCTATATAAATTTAGGACCTATAGTGGTATGTTTCATGGGCTGGTTGATGAAAGAGAAGATGACATGATTGCTTATTAGGTTAGAAGGGCTTGGGTAAGCATCGTCTTGATGTTTCAGTTTTAAAAATGAGCATTGGATCAAGTTTTAATGGATCATGTACTGTGTTTCTTACAATGATACTTGCAACTATGTTGGGAATTTATAATGAAACACAACTGTTTCGGTGGGAAATACATGACTTGAGTAGGTCTAGTGATGTTTTCTTGTTCCATAAGGATTCTATGGGATAATAAGATCTAATGTAGGAATATTATAAGATTCCATGTTTTTGAACTATTAAATTTTCCAAAGGATTTTGAAACATTTATTTGATGGATGAATTAAATCATAATTTGAGCTTTCAAATAAACTTATGAGCATTAGAACACTTAAAATTGTTGTTTTTATATGAGGTTTATGTCTTTATATGTGACTTTAGTTTTCAGCCGATTTTTGGGAGTGTTCGGGGCTTGTTTGGAGCCTGAAGATCTAGTTTTTGAAGAAAACCTCATGAGGAGCATGATTGGTTCACAGTTAATTGTAACTATGTGGATTAAACATGAAGCCCAGTAAGAGGATGCAAATGATTATTTTAGCCATCTATAGGACATGCCATGTCTATATGGGGTGATGTAAAATACTATAGAGGGGCGCATGGGCTCCGCATGATTTTCCAGAACCATGTGCCTAGCTTGTACAGGTTGTTCCACTTGGGCAATGGAGATTCATAGTTTTTAATTTAAGTAATTAATTAATTAACACCACTATGACACAGAAGGTTTCACAAAATCCCCACCATCATCCTAAATTCATTTTTATTATTTCTATAGGTAGCCAAAAATAGTCTTGAAATGAAAAAATAGGGAAACTAAAGGAATTTGAATCTAGTGTGGCCTAAAGTAGTGCATATTAAGAGCATCGCCTTTAATAAGATTAACTCTCTCTGGTGGAATGTATTTAGTGATATGGAAATAAGAGATTCTATCACCATGGACCTCCATTATTGTGAGGAAATTTGCAACTTTGTTACCCTCTCTCTAAGTGTGAAGCATACTCATGTTATTGCTAATAAGACCCTGAAACTATTTACGAATGTATGAGATTGACCAAGGGGTGTGTCCTGACCCAAGTAGGGAATTCAATAGTTTTACTAAGTCTTTTTTATCCACCTCCAATGATATTTTTTTTGTTTTCATAAATGAATCCCTATGAACAATGCATGCACCTTATCTTGAAGAGAGACTCTGCTACCAAAGAAAGATGTGAACGCAAAAATAAAACCACCCCAGAAGTCTCGAACCGCACTGCCTCCCCGCATGAAACCCATGATTCCTGGACCATCCATATTGATTTTAGGGCCAGCAAGGTGGGGGATCCATCAAACCCAATGGCCCTATTTGTAACTCTCAATAGAACGAACAGGGGATTTTCCCACAAGGGGTGGTCTGAGGGTTGGGGCGTTATCCTAGTTCTTATCGAGATGGGTCAGGTCTACCAAGATATTCTTAGTATAGATGACGAGAGATATTCCTATGCATGAATTACCTTTAATGTGGATCATATTATTAGCCTATGAAACACACTAGGAACCTGTAGCAAGAACCATTTCTCTAGCCTTCCGTTCCACCCCCCACCCCCACCACACACAAACCCACTCCCTAGAACCATTGTTAAAGGAACGTCGACCACCATAGGTCCTGAGAGGGAAGGCTATAAAATCACCAAATTCCCTCCACACAGATCAAGCCCAATCCCCTTCAAAGAATATGTGCATAGGGATCTCCTCCCGACTTACCACGCAGCATGGGAATTTAGATAGAATGCTAAACCCCAATCTTTTAATGTTTGAATCTATGGGAAATACTCGATTCCTTATCCACCATAAGAGGATGTTGTATTTAGCAGGAAGATCCTTACACCATATCACCTCGCTCCATGCGTATTTAGAATATGGGTATGATGTCAATCTATGGAAATCCAACGTAGAGAACACCTCAGAAGAAGACCCAGTGAAAATAGACTGGTATGGCTCAATATTAATATCAATGAGGTCAAAAGTCTTATTCTTTTTTTTCTAAATATGACATTAATGAAGTTCAGGTACCTTCATGTACTTTTAAACATTAAATCTGGTACTGGTAAACCTAGGAATCCAAGTGTGGTACCAGCCTAATTGTGATTCCATAATGAGATTTTTCCTCTTCACACTATCCACTAAATGTGACTTTATAGAGTCTGAATATGCAGGTGGATGACCAACCATAAGGATGAGGAGCTCACTCTTTCCATTAATCCAACCCCACTACATTTATTCACCATTAATTTACCCCAAAGAGTTAATTCTTCATGGATCTACCAAGACAATTTTACATGAAGGCTTCAAATCATGTCTGGAAGATTTATGATATTGATACCTCCCTCCCTAACTGGTCTGGCCATCCTTGCCCATGAATCCCATTGATGCCTACCCTTTTTATGATCATCCCAAATGAATGGTTCTAGGGTATTATTGATGTGAGAGATGAACGCCTTAGATTCCTTGGTGGATGTAAGAGCATGGAGCAGGATAGATGATAGGATGTTGTTCACCAAAATTATTTTGTCCCTGAAGGATAAGTACTGGTTTTTTCAGTTCTGAATTATACTTGTGGTCCTCCCCACTATATTATCAAAATGGTGTATTTGTGGACTATTTTCTGAGATGAGAGAACCTAGATAATCCATAGGTAGGGATCATCTTTTCCTGTCAAAACAATTAATCATTAGGTTTTCACTTCTATCCAAACACCTATTTGAAATATATGAGCTTCTATTCGATTAGTTAATAACCTATCCACTCTATTTACAATAGTCTTCAAGAATATGGTTGACACCTTGGACATATATATTATTCTAAATTAAAGATATAATAGTATCGTCTGAAAACATTAGGTGAGAGATGGACCATGAGTGAGGTCTACACCACTATAGAAGCACACTATCCCTATTGATACTCATTTTAATGAGATGGTTGAGGAAATATTGAGTAATAATGAAAATTGTAGGGGGAAACAGATCACCCTGTCTCATTCCCCAAACCATCTTGAAGAATCCACACTTTTTAAACAAGAAGAATATTAAGAGACAAGAGGAATTGTAGTGGCTAAATAAGAGATCAGAGACCTAGAAAGGAAACCCCATTATTTCAAGCATCTTGATGATGAAGATCCATTCGAATTAATCATAAGCTTTATTCATATCCAACTTAATCTCTAAGTATGAACTAGGAACCTTCTGATTAATATCACTTGTCACTTCCTGAGCTAACATTATGGCCTCATGGATAGTCCTCCCCTTATCAAACTCATGTTGTTCTTCTAAAATACATTGAGGAATGGGGGTGGAGAGTCCTTTGTTAAGCACACTGGATAACACCCTGTAGGGGTGATTACACATGTTTATTGAGAAATAGTGGTTAAGGGACGAGGGATCCTTGATCTTGGTAATAAGAACCAAGGCGGTTGTACATGCCACCTAAGGGAGTCCACTGCCCTTGAATAAGTCTTGCACAGCATTCATGAGGTCACTTTTGATGAGGTCCTAAGAGCCTCTGTAGAAAGAACCCAGAAAACCATCTAGGCCTAGAGAACTTTTCATATTCAGGATTCTCATGGCCTCATACACCTCCTTATCCTCGGGTATGCTTCCAAAGAATTAGTTTTAAAAACTAGAGATCACATGAGAAACAGAATAAAGAAGTTTTTCTACCCCTAGAAAATCTCAGGTCCAAAGTAGAGGTCAAATATAATTAATATCAATATAACTCTCTAAGAAAAAAAGAATCCTCAAACAAACCTTGTTCACAAAATAATCAAAGAAAGGCCCTGAAGAAAGGGAGACCAAGCATTGATATACCCACCATTTATGAACGAACTAAAATAGTGGAACAATCGAAAACCTCTTTCCCCGAAACATAAAACATCATTGATCCACCACATCCCCAAAATTCTCAAATGGGTTTCTCAAAACTTCATCGGTCAAATCCAACCACAAACAATCAGTTCAAAACCACAAAGATAGTACAATCGTTAAACGTCCCAAAGGACCACAGACCAGAACTCTAAAACTCAAGGTGTCTAAAAACCAAGAAGTGCATGAACAAGAGACATGACACATTAATAAATGACTGGGGTTTAACAAAAAGGTTACATAAGTCATATGAGAGTGTTTAGATCCAACTCCTTGAAATACTGTTTCATGTTAATCCCATTGTAAAATGTATCCTGGTGGTATCCACAACCCAACCAGAAACAAAACTATACCAAAAGTATCCAGGAATGTACCCTAGGTTCTTACCATGTCTAAAGAAACAAACATTACCTACAATGAGAAACTATGTGAGGAAATAAATAAGCATCAAGAGATGAGGTAGAATCAGTTCCCCAAAAGGAACACCACCCATAATGGGCAACCAAAGAACAACCCGAGAAAACATTGGGATAATGCTTCCTCAAGGCAAACTGATCTAAACCTAATGATCACATATTCCAAATTGGTTTTTCTATCAAAAGATACACAACCTAACACCCAAATGAAAAAACATCCCAACTAGAGCTCATATGAAATATTCCATGAAAAATCGATCCTTACTAATTCATTCATCAACCAAAACCCATGGGTCTAAACCACTAGACACAACAATCTCCAAAGGGGATAATAAATAATCACATCCTCTAAAAAATATAAGGCACCATACTTTAATAAGTAATCATCACATGTCACTCCATTAAGAGTCTAGGCAGTGTTAAATAAAGGAGGAAAAAACCCAATTGAAAACACTCTACTATTGTACTAGACCTTTCTAGGAGGATTACATCAAACAACATGGGGTATTGACCCTCACATGTTCATGTACCCAAAATCATACCAAACTCTCCAAAAACACACAAGGGACAAAAAAAATGCATACTAAAACCATCAATTCTTTTTCAAAATCCCGTTCTGAAAACCAAGGCACCATTAAAAATTGAGCCTTCTTTATTTCAAACCAAAACAAAAACCATTTTAAAAACTCAAACCCCAAGTCCCAACCCAGTTTGGTTACTCATAAAATGTTTCCAAAATCAATTTCAAAACAAACACCACTTAGTTTTAAAGCCAAAACACCATTTTGGGTTTCAAAATAAAACACAAAAAAAATTCATTTGAAATTGTTTTCAAATCACTTACCCTTTTGAAATACACACACAAAGGGTAAAAATCCAATTTGGAAAATACTAGTTTCCCTAAAATAATAAAACCCATCTCTTAAAACCCTACGTGCTTGATTATAAAATCTAACCACATGTAAAAAAATTTCCAATTTTCAAATTGAAATCAGATGTTTCAAAACATTTTAGGAAATCAAGTTCAATATACAAATGGACCCTAAGGCATTGTTTTAAAACCAAAACATTTTTCTTGTGAAATACATATTTTTCATGAACACAAAAACGAATTTCACATCACATACACAAACATAACAACAAAGGCACAACACAAGCCTCAAAATAAATCCATACATAGATTCCAACACATCTTGAGACCAACCATGACCCTTACCCTATTAGCCAAACACAACCTAGTCAATCCAATCTAAATAAAAAAAGAAATTGTGGTGGGGAATTGTTCCCAAATTGGACATATGGTCAATGAACACAAGGTAATTATGACTTGGTCCCTAAATCATGTCTTGAATCAAATGTTTGGTTTTCACATGGTTTTTTAGGCTCTATAAACCAACCTCGCATCTTGACTTCCTTCTTCATCAACATCCCAAAAACATATGACCCCCAAGGTAACACAATCCATATCGATAAGGGTCAAAACATCACCTCCATAGGCATCAACCATAATCAAAAAATGCCATCAAACAACAAAATAGAATCAAAGGAAAAACCCCAAATTCCCATGGAAACTCTAGGTTAGGGGCAATAAAGAGCCCACGACACTCTGCCTACACCTAACTCCTAAGTCCCAATGACCTAATTTCAAAGATACCAACACCCTAAATAACAGAGAGAATTCCAAAAGATTAGGATCCTATGGAAAAAAGGAGATCCCAAAGCTCTGATATCATTTTGTAACAAACCAACTTGGGTCAAGCATGAATCGATCACCCAAGCTGGCTTTCCACATACCCTAGTGGCATTACCGATCCTCTCGAACTAAAAACTAATGCTAGTAATCAATCACTACAATATATCATTCTTTTAAAATAACTAAAAATGGTTTTATCTATACTAAAAAAGCATTGTTAATCTAAGTGTTGTTAAAATCCATCTTTTATCTATGCTAAAAAAGCATTGATAAAGTTACTCTTTATAATTGTTTTTTAGTACTGATAAAGGGGGAATTTATCAGAACTTTTTTAGCACTAATAAAGACCCCATTTTTCAATGATAAAAAGACCTAATAAAGTCCTTATTTAATAGTGATAAAAAACACTAATAAAGGCCCCCTTTATCTGCATTTTTTTATCCCTAATAGGATTTGAAAAAAATATTTTTTTTAAAGCCCCCCCCCCATCAATGCTTAGAATTCTCCTTTGTCAGTGTCTTTCCATTTATCAGCCACCTATTCACTCATGCGCATTCCTGGATTCGATCTTTGGACATCCTTTTTCAATTTAAACACATTACCACTACACCATGTTTTTTTCTCCATATTTTATGATATTTTTATATGTTTTTATATATATTTACATACATATTTTTTATTCATAAATTTATATAATTATTTTTAAATACATTTTTGAAATATATGTTTGTGTGTGTGTGATGTATATATACTTATATTTATATAAATATATTATATATTAATATCAATTTACATATAATAGAATATAAATATAAATATATTTCTATTTATTAATACACACACATATGTATATATAAACATTATATATACATCTGTATAAGTATATATATATTAATAATTTTTTATAATGTAAAAAAATGGTTAGATATTATTTTAAATAAAATAGATAATAATTAATTTCATATGATTTATATAATTATTTTTAAATACATTTTTAAAATATGCCTATATATTGTATATTTACATATAAATATTTGTCTATATATTCCAAAATATATATTTATTCATTAAATATTTATTTATATGTCTATATATTTACATATATATATTTATACATATTCACATATATTTGTATATTTAGATATAAATTTTTTATATTATATGTATAAATATTTGATGTAAATACATTTATATACTATATTTAATAATGATGATAATGATATATTTATAAAAATACATTTATATATGATGTATTTTCACAATACTGATACACAAAAACATACATACATATTTACACACTCATGTACAAATTTATATTGTGCACGTACATGCACAAATAATTACATGTATGTATTTATTTACATATATTATAATATACACATAAATATATATTTTTATTTACATGCACATAATTATATATAAAAATTGCTTGTATAGGTATGTGTGTGTGTGTGTGTGTATTAATGAATGAAGGATGATGGACACATAGGCAATTGCACGCAAGGGAAAATAGAGAAAAATACCTAGCGATCCCCGCCCCCTTGAAGATATTGTCACGGGCGAACAGATGAGAAACCCTAAATCTAATCCCCAATCCTTTGCATATTTCTTCACGGGAAGATATCACTTGGCCCTGGCTGCTCTAAAGACCTCGTACTTAATTTATCCAAAGAAATATCACTATAAAGGTCTCTCATCAATCTCCTTTTCAAAAGAGGAGGTATACTTTCTCTCCTTGGACCTACATTTTACATTGGTTAGAAAATTTATCAAATGAAGGCCTTCAATTGCTTTCCTTAGAATGACATTAGAAAAAATTGGATTTGTGAATTTTCACATTGATTTAAGGAATTCCTCGCATGTTATTTTTCTTTTTTCATATGAAAATGATTACTATAATCTTTGGACAAGAGGTTCATGGTCTTTTGGTGGGTGTTTCATGAAGGTTTTGAAATGGTCCCTAGAATTTTTTGTTGACTCAGATCCACCAATCATCTCTATCTTGATGGGTTTCTCTAGACTACCTTTGAATTTATTTATGTAAAATTCCTCCTTTTCTATTGATATTCTTTTTGGTCATCCCTTTAAACTCAACTATGCCACCCTAAATCTTTCTCATCCTTCTGTATCTAGAATATGTACTGAGATTGATATTTCAAAATCTTTTCCATCACACTTTTGGATTCAAAATGGATATAATGGCTTCATTCAAGAGGTTTTTTCGAAAATGTTCCAGCCTATTGAAAAAGATGTTCTACAATTGGACACCTTGAAGGAGAATGTGAGAATAAAATGCTTGCGTTGCGCCCCCTATCTCATTTAAAATCAATTTGGGTTGAAAAGGAAGCTCCAAAAGGGTTTTTTTATCATAAAGGGGGCCCTTCTGATGATAATAACATGAGTCCTTTGGGTCCTCATATTAATCATATCTCCTCTACTAGCCCATCAGGTTTAGTAGAGGAAGTTCAAAATTCCCAGCTTACCAAGGAAGATAGGAATTACTGATTAACCCTGACCCTCTTGATATAAGATAAATCAAATTGCTTGTGGAGAGGAAGATAAAGAACAATATGATTCTAGAGAGTCACTTCAAGATTATTTTGATAATCCTAGCCAGCTTGAGGAAGATTATTTGAAATCAAGAGCTAAAAAAAGGAAAAAATCAATGGTTGATTCGGATGGTTACATCACTCTGAGTGCTAAGAAAACATGAAAATGTAGGGATCATTCTAATATTGAGAGAATTATTGTCATGTGATCCCTATCTTCCACTCAGAAGGAAAAAAATATTGTACCCCCACATCCCATGCCTATGGGACTTGTTTCTGCATCCTCTCATTCATCTGACTCAAAAGACTCTACCACTGAGGATGAAAATTAAAATGATCCTTCTTATAGGGATTCTTATCAAATGAAAGAGAAATTGTATTTTTTAAAGGATCTTAACTCTTGGATGGAATTGAATGACACAGATGCCTTTCGTCAATATAAAAATGGTGATGTGTCTACTGACACCTATCTTGAAATCAGAAAAAGGATTTTTATCAAAGTGGAGGAATAGTTTAAGAAATATCTGAACATAAATTTCAAAGACATACCTTGTAAATGACTCAACTTTTTGATTTCTTTGATTCATGTTTGACTTGAATATCTCTCTTTCCCTTACCAGAATTTTAGTGTTGGTTTTGTAGATCCTTTATGAGTTTCATAGTTTTCTTCTAGGATGTTTTCTTAATTTCAGTGTTGATATATTGAGTTGGTGAAGGTTGCAATCCACGGGTTTTTTATTCATCTTGTGTTTATGGTTTCTCATTTATTCCTATATGATGAGCTGTAATGTTTTGGATGGCATCAAATTTTCTACCTAATGATGGTTGTTGCTGGTTTTTGTGAAAGTCCGGGTACACAATGCCTTCCTTTGAGAGGGTCAAAGGCCTCTTGTTCTTAATCAACCTGCTGGTTACATATGTTGGACTTTTGGAATTTCCTTTTTAATGTTTCAAGGGACATGATTTGATCCACCCTTGGTTTATTTTCCTCTTTTTCTTTCTCTGGAGTTACTCTATTACATCTTGTCCATAAGATCTAGATTTCCTCTTGATGGGAGTTGTTTTTTTACATGTGGTTTTTCTTTTCTCTGGGTAGTTCCACCACTTTTACTATTTTCTCTTCATATTTTTTGTTGCCACTTATATTGTTTTGCTGCATTTTAGTGCTTCTTTTTATGTCTCCTAAATACTGTATATCTTGAGGCCTAAGTGTTAGCTTGGATTTACTGCCCTTTTTTCATGAGATGATTTCTAACTTGAATTAAAGATGTATTAGGTTGTTTTTATGCATTGTAAACTTTTTTTGAGTTTTATTATTACATCATCATGTATATCTCTCATTTATTTATTGGTGTAAACTCATTACACCTCAATCATGTATTGTAACTCTTTTTCTTTAATAAATTTCATTGGGGCATGAATTGGGTGACCAATTCATGTCAGAGTTTGTGTATATATATATATATATATTAATGCATTTTTATAGGGTAAATAAAATGGACAATTTTTTATTTTATATGAATAAGAAATATTTATTTTCATATGGTTTATTTGTATAATTGATTTATTATATGTACATATAAGAAAACCTGTATGTATTTAATTATAAATAAAACTACAATATGAAAAAAGATAAAATTCCAAAACCATAATATCAATATGAATATAATACCTTTGAATAAATTCAATATTCATTAAAAAAGTGCAATAAGACCCTCTTAAATGAAGCTAAAATCCTATCGAATATTAAAAAATTAGAATATCCCAACGAAAAAAATCAGTTTTTAAGGCCTTTCAGACCATTTTTTACCTTGAAAAAAAAATTGGGGTCCCTCAATCAACACAACATATATCTCTTCGCAATCTTTGATTTGATATATAGTAGAGCCCAAATGGACACCCGAATCAAAATTTATGTCTATTTGAAGTTCAAGTCTTTTTTTCAACTTATCTTAGACCATTCAAATATTAATTGAATTTTTATGCTATCCAATTATTATTAAATGAATATTACTTGATAATAATTAGAAAATTATTAATTAATATTATTTTTTTAATTTTTTTATAAGTAAATTTTCACTAAATATCTAATATATTAATTATAAATTCATATTTAATCTTCTATAAATCATATTTAATAAAATATATTATATTTATATATAAATATATGGGTTTTAATGATATATAATTTTTTTATAAAATATATCTTTTATCAGCGTTAGAAAAAAACATTGATAAAGGGAGCCTTTTATCAGCGTTAACAAAAGTGCTGATAAAGGGTAGCTTTTATCATCTCTTTTTTCTAGCACTAATAAAAATACCCTTTATGAGTGGTTTTTTAGCATTGATAAAGGCTACTTTTATCAGTGTTATAAAAAAGAACTGATAAAACATAACCTTTATCAGTACTAAAAAAAGCACTAATACAAGGGGTCTTTTATCAACGTTTTTTAGCAGTTATAAAAGGAACCATTTATTAAAACTTTTTTCTAGTGCTGATAAATTCTTGCACTGGATATGCCCAAATATGTAGTATTGAGACGTATGGCTCGGGAGGTGGCTATGGGAATGGGCATAATGGAATCAGGTCTGGGTTTGGAGGAGGCTACATCAGCGGGCATGGTGGAAGCGAGTCTGGGTCTGGGTCTGGAGGAGGCTACGGCAGCAAGCATGGGTCGTAGCATGTGCATGGTAATGGGAATTAACTGTCTGCCCAGTTATTGAAAATAGTGTTTGGCTGGTAAGTTCATGTTTGTAATTTTGTTTCCATATGATTCGAGTTCAGAGTCCTTATTATCAAAAATAAAATAAAATATTTCCCCATGGGCGTAGGCTAGTGGTCGCGTCCTTTGGGGGCATTTAAGAGGTCTCAGATTCAAGCCTCCCCGTATGAATTTAGGTAGATTTTCATTTGTTTCCTCCTCCCCTGACTGATGTAATAATAATAAATAATAATTATTATGTAGGTGGAATAAGTGGTGAAACATAACTTTCATCTCACATGATTTATGTAATGTGAAGCGTCGTCTTAAAAAGATCGAACTGTTATAATTAATTGTTTCACCTTGTTCGTTTCTTTTTTGTAGTGATGGAACGTAGGGTGACCAAATAAGATCCAAACTTACATGAATTGGAAAACCAAAAACGCCACCAAAATAAAACACACCATGACACCAAAAGTCAATCAAGATCAATACATAGAAAACACAAAAAGAAAAAACATCCCTGAAACCCATAAGTAACCCCAATAAGGCACAAAACCCAAAACATTTCCCTCAATATATTAGTACCAGAAAATATATATATATATATATATATATATATATATAATGACACGAAATTGTTTGGTTGGTTAATAACTGAAGTTCAAAACATCTTTCATAGTTTTTACTAAATAAACTTCAAAATATAAAAAAGTGATCATTTTTCAGTCTTTAACTAAAATAATATATATGCAAAATATTATTCTCTTCGATTATTAATTAACTAACTTCAAAACCTAAAACATGAGTATTTTTATGTCAATTTTTTAGATGGGTGATATGAAAATACTTTTAATAGCATATTTCATGTCATCTAATGTCTCTATCTGATGCACCTCAATAACACTCAAGTTGAACAATCATTGGATGTCCCAAGCACTTCATTCCATACACTATAGGCTATTTATTAGCAATGAAGCCCTAATTAAATAATGGGGAGACTATGCCCTCAAAAGAAATACCTCAAGGGCATGCTCAAACTCTATTGAAACTTTAGCATGATGTATTTGAATAACGGACAAACCCCAAAACCCATAGACATAAATCATGGGGCCAAAAGTGGCATTCCAATCACTACTACAAAATTGTACATTTTCATATGTGCACACAGGAGACCATCTTAGGTGATCATTAATGATAGGAGTAGATACCACCTAATGCTACTACAGATATTCCATTTAACAAGTGACTTAATTATTTTATTCATCCTATTGAAACCCCCATGTCAAATAATAACAGCAACATTATTATTTACTAACATTTACTTAACTTGTGAGTATAATTAAATATTATTTAATCAAATAATATTCAATATTATTATTTCTCACCGAACCCTTAACTCGGTCCACCAATCCTCCACCATATTTATTGAACCTTGAATAATGACTATTTATTTATTAAATAAATATTACAGCATTGTTCTCCAATAAATGTATAAATATTATATTCACTAAATAAGAAATAAATATTTATTAATTATTCTACCCACAATATATTCTCTCAAATAACTAGTGTCGAAATAAATGTGATCAGACATCCATAAATAATTATTAATCCACAACCAAGAATAATCTTTATTCAACTTGTTAAATAAAAAATAATATATTATTAAACTAAGATACTAGATACACTTAGTGTGTGACCCTCTAGACCTCTTTCTCAGTGGAATTAGGTGGAAATGCCTAAAGTCCAGGGTTAGCGTCTAGAAACACACCAAGGCACCCATTGAGAAAAAAAATTAATGTCACAATGACATGTCACCTCATACAAATGCTTACCATGTAATATAATCTCTTTGTCTTGATATCTCCAATCAAGTGGGTTGCATGAAAGTGTCTTCAACCCATGTGCTTGATTTCTCATTCTTTGACTTATTAAAAATTGAACTTGCCTATAGAACACCATAGACCTGTATTTATTTAGGATATATCATTTACATCAAAGGGAGACAAATCCTATCTTTCATTATTCATTAATGCAGTATTACTCGTGACTCACCCAACATATCCTACCTCACCGCGAACATATGTCGTCATAGTTTTTTCCAATACATATAAGTGCAAGATTCATAATACCCATTAATAATAATATTAAAGTCTAATGACCAATACATATGTCTGCATATAGAAACATACAATGACACTTATAAATGTGGATTTACTACTATCGGGTCTTGTTCTCATATTATCCTCATGAACATTACCAAGGTAGTACACTATAAGAAAGTTCCTCAAAGTCCTATGAGTCTCAAACCCTGATAGATTGTATCATTTTTGTGCCTTTAAATGATATCATTTGTCTATAGAACATATATTCAAGAATAGTTTAATGTAACTTCCAATTTCTCATCATATCAGGGATCCACTATGACCTTTTAGTGTGACAGCTACTCTTAGGACATTATCACATACAATGTCAAGCAGAATAACAATCATGATGTGATAAGGAGTTTATTAATATTCATCCAATGAATACATGTTTATCATAAGGTACAAAGAAGCTAGTTATGTGGCACCAACTGTAAAAAAAGGCTTTTAACAGTGATAAAAAAGCGTTGTTAGTATCAATGTTGTTAAAGGGGGTCCCCTTTATCAGTACTATTTCTAGCACCAATAAAGGTCCCACTTTATCAGTGCTTTTAATAGTACTGATAAATAGTGGCCTTATCAATGCTAAAAATAGAAAAAAAAATTAGGTACTCAATTCACCCCTTTCTTTAGATACTCACTCCAACCAATATTTGGTATCAAAGTCTATTAAAATATTTTCAACTGTGATTTTAGTTTTGTTTTAAAGATATTAGTTTTTTGTCAGTTCTAAATTTAGTTATTTAAATGGGTAATAGGAAAGAAGGTTATTCTACCAACAAAACTCCATTATTTAATAGAAATAATAATGTTCAATGGAAAATAAAGATGAAAATGTATATATATAGTATGGGTTTTAAAATTTGGTTTCCTATAAAGGATATATATGAGTTACCTAATACTCCTAGAAAATACCGAGATGATGATACCAAACTTGGTTATAATAATAAATATAAAGATATGAATTATATTTACTGTGCCTTAGGAGATGAAGATTTTAATAGGATATCTTCATGTAAAAATTCTTTTAAAATTTGGGATACATTAGTTATTTCTCATGAAGCAACTACTAATGCTAAAGAAATGATATTGAATACTTATACAATTAAATATGATACTTTTAAAATAAAACCTGATGAATTGATTTCGGATATGTATCTTAGGTTCAATGAGATAGTGAACACAATGAGCTCCTTGGGGAATTCAATGTCATACAAAGACTAATTTATGAGATTGTTAAGATGTATTCCAAAGAGATGGAGAGGGACATATATTTCAATAAGGGAATACTATGACATAAGTAAACTAACCAGAAAGGAATTGATTAAGAAGTTGATGATGTATGAGGAAGAGCTTAAAGTTAATTGTGAAGAGGATGATGAACCAAAAATAAATCCAGTATTCTTCAAGACTAGTACATCAAAAAATAAAGAGAAAGAAAATGTATAAGCTAAAATTTCCAATGATAATGAATCTCCATCTAATATTGATGAGTAAATGGGTCACTTGGCTAGAAGCTTCAAGATATTCTACAATAAGAATAAATTCTTTATAAAACTAACCTAAAAAGGAAAAATATGATAGTATAGGAACTTATAAAAGGTATTGGATAAGAGATGACAACTCAAATGATATCACCTATTATGAGTGAAAAAAAGGACATGTTAAGACTAATTATCCTAAGTTAAAATACAAGAATAAGTATGAGGATAAGGATGGAAATTATAAGAAATCCAGGAAATCCACCTGGAGTGCCTCTGAGGAAAGATCCAATGAATCATACTCAACTCATGAAGAGAAGGCCGATAGATCAAACATGTTCTTCATGAAAAATATATCCGAGGTACCTACTGTAACTCCTATACATAATTCTAATCATTCTCAAAATGAAAAACCAAATGATTATATAATAAAAGAGTAAATGTTTTACTATTACAATATGCTTTAATATACTTTTAATAAACTCAAAGAAAAATAAAAAATTCTGAAGAAATAGTATTTTTTATTTTCTAGTGTTAGAACTGATCTCACTATAGAAAAGAGAAAAGTGGTTAGCCATTGAAAGAAAATATAGAATTAAAATTTTCAAATGAGAAACCAAAGAAATACTTAGAGAGATTTATAATTAGAAGATAAACTCTAAATCAGATATTATGAAAACAAATTACTTCAAAAAACATTTCTGGTCTAGTCTACCAACCTGGTCAAAGAAGAATTGTTAAGAGCGCTTTTGTTCCTAAGTATAATTCTTGAAATTATACTTCTAGTTTTTATTCTAGTGGTCTGAATAAAGTTTTTATTTCAAGGATTTTACAATATCTTTATAGGAAACCTATTGAGCACATGTTTGTTCCTAAATCCCTAATTACTAAAATCTCTGTACCCAAGAAAATATAGATACCAAAATCATTATTGATATAAACTTTGTTTTGTAGGAAGGATACTTGAAAAATCTTATAGAAATATATGGTTCTTGGACATAAAATGTTTTGAGCATGTGATAGGAGATTAATTTAGCTTCTATAACCCAATAAAGGTTGATGTTGGTCATATCACCTTTGGTGATAATTCTAAAGGAAATATCATTGGCCTTGTCCAAATCGGTAACACTAACTCAGTTTTAATTTCTAAAGTACTTTTTGTTGATGATTTAAAATATAATTTGTTTAGCATTTCACAATTATGTGATGATGGTTTTCTTGTAAAATTTGAAAATGATTCTTGTAATGTTTTTAAATATAAAAATACTTTAGTATTTACTAATTTAAGAAATGAGAATGTGTATGTTGTTAATCTTGATTCTTTGATTTCTCAAAACATTTCTTGCTTAAGTTCATTTCATAGAGAATATTGGCTTTAGCATATGAGACTAGGATATTGTAACATTCACTCATTTAGAAAGATTTCTAGGAAATGGTTATTCAGGGATCTACCCAAACTTTAATTCCCAAATGATAAAGTATGTAACCCCTATCAAAAATGGAAACAACACAAAATTTATTTTAAATTAAATAAAGAAGTTAAAACTTCTAAACCTCTTAAGTTGGTTCACATGGACTTGTTTGGACCATCTAGAGTTTCTATATAAATGTGAAGCATTATGTCTATGAACTTATAGATTATTTTTCTAAGTATACTTGGGTATTATTTTTAGATCAAAAAAGTTAAGCTTGCTCTTATTTTACCAAGTATTCTAAATCTATAGAAAACTTAAGTGTACTTAGAATTAAGACTTTAAGAAGTTACAATGGATGTGAGTTTAAAAATCAATACATTGAATCATTTTTCTCAAAAAATGGATACAACCATAACTTCTCTATTTCTAGGAACCTCAGCAGAATGAAGTTGTAGAAAGAAGAAATAGAACACTTCAAGGGATATCCCGAAATATGCTTAATTAATATGACTTACTTTTCTACTTTTGGGAAGAGGTTATGAACACAGCCTGTTATATAGTTAATAGAGTTTTAATTAAACCTTTCTTGAAGAAAACCCCTTATGAAATTTGGAATAGTAGAAAGCCTAAGGTTAATTACTTTAGAGTTTCTGGTTGAAAAGTCTTTATTCTTAACACTAAGGATAATCTTGACAAGTTTTCTTCCTAAAGTGATGAAGATATTTTCTTGGGTTATTCAACTTCTAGTAAAACATATAGAGTTTTGAACAAAAGGACCAAGATTGTGGAAGAGTTATTCCTTGTCAAATTTGATAAGACAGGTCCACATTAACCTAAAACCCCTTTATAAAACCTTGAGGATGATTTTTCTACTCTGAACATAAATTCCAAACCTTCTGATCCTCCTGTGAAATAGGCATAAAAATCAAACAGTTCTGAAGAACTTCTAAAACTAGAACCTGAGCCTATAGAAGACCTTGAGGTGACCAGCCCTTCTTTTTATAGAGATGTTAGGACTCTTAAATACCATCATTTATATGTTGTTGTTGGAGACTTAGATATAGGTACAAAAACTAGAGCTTCTCTAAGAAACCAGGTTGAACATCAAGATTTATTGCCATAGCTTGAACCTAAGAACATAAATGATGAAATTAATAATGAATTTTGGGTAATGTCTATGCAAGAAGAACTAAACCAATTTGAAAGAAATAAAGTTTGGGAACTTGTTGATAAACCCAAAGATACATTGACTATAGGAACGAAATGGGTGTTTAAAAACAAGGTTGATGAATCTGGTAAAATAGTAAGGAACAAGGAAAGACTAGTTGCACGAGGTTATATTCAAGAAGGTATAGACTATAAAGAAACCTTTACACTTGTATCCATAATTTAATCCATTAGAATACCGCTAGCCTATACAGCACATCTAAATTTCAAACTATATTAAATAGATGTCAAAAGTTCTTTATTAAATGGGTATAAAGTTGAGGATTTTTTTATTGAACAACCCCATGGATTTCAATATCCCCATTTTCCAAATAGTTTCTTAAATTAAAAAATATTTATATAGTTTAAAACAAGATCCTAGAGTTTGGTATGATAGGATCATCTCTTTTCTTATTTCAAAATAATTTTCAAAAGGTATAGTTGATCTTACACTATTTATAAAAATAATTTCAAAATATACTTTAGTTTTTCAAATTTATGTAGATTGTATTATTTTTAGATTTTCTAAAAATTATTTATGTAATGAATTTTCAAAAATAATCTAGAATGAATTTGAAATCAGTTTAATGGGTGACCTAAAATTATTTCTTTGTTTTAATATTTTTCAAAATAAATATGGGATTAATTTAAATCAAATTAAATATACGAAATATATTTTAAAACATTTTGGTTTGAATAGAACGAAGAGTAGTGACACTCCTATGAGTACCAAATGTAAATTGGACCTTGATGAAGCCAAAATATTAGTGGATCAAACCAGTTACAGAGGTATGATTGGAAATGTTTTCAAATTAAGTGTTATCAGACCTAAAATTATGTTTTGTGTGTGTATGTGTTCTCATTTTCAAGAAATTTCAAAAGAGTTACATTTAGTTGTTGTAAAAAGGATTTTTAAATACCTCAATTGTACTACTAATTTAGGGATATTTTTTCCAAGAGGACAAGAATTTTACCTAGTTAGTTATTCAGATGTTGATTTTGGTGGTTGTAAGTTAGATAGAAAAATTACCGCTGAAACATGTCATCTTTTAGGAAAGTCACTAGTATCTTGGTATAGTAAGAAACAAAATCCTATTTCACTATCTACTATTGAATCTGAATATATAACTATAGGTATCCACTGTGCAAAAATTTATTGGATGAAACACAAATTGCTATACTTTGGATATCAATTCTAACATGTCCCTATAAATTTTGATAATACAAGTTCTATAAAAATTTCTAATAACCTTTTATATCACTCTAGAACAAAACACATTGATTTAATACATCACTTTTTGAGAGACCATTTTCAAAAGGGTGATAAAACTCTTGAATATATTGGAACTAAAAATTATCTTGATGATATTTTCACTAAGACTTTGAATTATGAGAGAATTAACTATATAAAAAATGAATTAGGAATGAGTAATTTTGGTTAAAATTAATTTTATGGGATCTACCATTGGATTTTTACCTTCCACTAAGTTTTTCCCACCATTGAGTTTTACCCACCATTGTGTTTACCCATCATTGGTTTTATCTACTATTGGAATCAAAAATACTTCATCAAATTATTGTTGTTTTCCACCATTTATAATTTCTTTATGAATTATTTATTTATTTTGATTTAAATATTTTTATGATTTTTAATTTTAGAATTCTTAAAATTCATGAATGATATAAATCTAACTTTTTATGTTTTAAATGCTTTCTCTGCCTAGATATTTTTCTCTCAAACCTCACCACTACCCTTTTCTCTCCCAATCATTGGCCTTCCCTCTTCTTCATCCAAACCTTTCAAACCGATTATCATGGTCAGAGTAAAGTGAGTTGTTATATCTTCTTTGGACGAGTCACATCCTTCAAAGAAGCAAATAAGTGAGTCGATCCATCCAGTTGTTATTGAGAACTACTACAAAAGAGGCCTTTAAAAGTGCTAGAATAAGTCTTTACCAGTGCTAAAAAAACATTGACTGCCACAATGCGGTTAAAATGCCTAGGATTTATCAACACTAGAAAAGCGGTGATAGAGGGGTCCTTTATCAGTGCTAAAAAAGCGCTGATAAATCACATTTTTTAGCACTTCTAGAAGTGCTGATAAAATCCACCATTTATCAATGTATTTATTTAGCACTAATAAAGGGGAATACTATAGTGTGATGTTACAGCACACTATGTCACCATAAATAGGGAATGAAGTGTGATGTAACAACACACTACAGCACTAGAAATAGCATCGAAAATTAGAAAAATCTGATACAAATACATAATTTAAATGATATAAAATTTTCAATACAAATATAAGAAAAAAACTATTATAGAAAAAAAAAGAACTTACCTATATAAAAGAACAATCCACCTTTGATCGATCAAAATAACACACCTATATAAGAAAACAATTATTATGTTAGTAATAATATAAATAAATAAATTAAATAGAAAATGTTAATTTTAAACTAAACTTTGAGTCATGCCAAGAACATTGTGTATCGGATTGCGTTGTGGTTAATGTCAATTTTTAATAAAAAACACATTTGGAGTCATATCAGTCACACCACGCATCAAATTGAGGTGAGGCTGGTTCTTACATGTCCCATATGACTTATGGATCATTTTCTTTAAGTATCAAAACAATCCTAATGTGTTTCCTCGGTTTTGATTACTGGATGATTGAATATTAGGTTTTTAATATATCATAAACACCCTTTTAATTGGTAATGGGTAACCCAACAAGGCATTAAATACATAAAAGAATTAACTAATACCCAACATCCCACAATCTATCAACAACCAGATTAAGACAACAAATAAAAGATCCTCCCCAGCATCAAAAATCTTTAAGTTGAGCTTTCACCCTCCTATCTCTTCTTAGAAAGTTTTCTCGTGCAATTGAATGGGCCTGGTACCAATGAAAAAATTCATACCCTCTTAAAAATCCAAATCTGAATAGTAATGATCTGGAGAAAAATCCATGCTCTGAACCTCATCTGAAGCAACTCTTTGAAGAAGGTCTGGTTGCATAGGCCCTAGAATGCAGTCCATAGGTCACAACATCACTGATCACTCACACAATAGAAAACCACCAAAAAATACATTCACCAAGACAAAAATTAAATTAAATAGAAAATCATTAATGAAAATGACTACATCTCAGACACCGAAATCATCAGAAGACAACCTCGCTACAATGAATACTCACGCCGATCTATGAAGGCCAAAAACAAGGCCACCCTGGTGACATTGATGCGCAAAAATCCTCAAATACTATTGATGCCACCAAAACCACTCATCAAGATCACACCAACCATCAAAAACACCCACCCTGTTGAAGCACACCTCCATGGAAGAGTGGCACTTTTTTGTATTAAAATGTCAATTTTAAACTGATAATGGACACTTTGAGTCATACTAGGCACACCATGCATCAGATTAAGGTGTGAATTATTCCTACACATCACAAATGACTTATTAATCATTTTCCTAAATTACCAGAACAATCCTAATGTATTTTTTTAGTTTTGAGTATGTCATTTTTTCACTAAATTTAATGTTGTATTTTTACTAAAATTAATGTCAATTTTGAATAAAAAGATGCACTTAGATTCATATAGGTTACAAAATGCATATAATTGAGGTGTAGATGATTCCTAAATGTCTCAAATGACTTATGGGTCATTTTAATAAAGTATCACAATAATATGAATGTGTTTCCTTGGTTTTGAGTACGCCACTTGTGTTTTTTTACTAAAATGACATTTTAAACTGTAAGCATGCACTTTGAGTCATAGAGGTCGCATAATGTATGGGTTTTACATTAGACTAATTCATAAACATCACAAATTAATTATTAATAATTTTCCTAAATTAGCAAGATAATCTAATCATTTTTTATTGGTTTTCAGTGAGTGGTATTTTTTTGTATTAAAATGTCAATTTTAAACCGATAATAGACACTTTGAGTCATATCAGTCACATCATGCATAAGATTTAAGTGTGAAAAATTCCTACACGTAAAAAATGACTTATAGATAATTTTCCTAAGGTATCAAAATAATTTGAATGCATTTTCTTAGTTTTGAGTATGTTAGTTGTTTTTTTTTACTAAAATTAATGTCAATTTTGAATAAAAAGACACACTTGGAGTCATATCGGTCACACCCTGAATAGGATTGAGGTGATAATAACTCCTACATGTCCCAAATTTCTTATGGATAATTTTTATAAAGTATAAAAACAATTATAATGTGTTTCCTAAGTTTTGAGTATGCCACTTGTGTTTTTTACTAAAATGTCATTTTAAACTGAAAACATGCACTTTGAGTCATACAGGTTGCATCATGTGTGTTTTTGAAATTATAAAGGTTCATAAATGTCACAAATTAATTATGAATCATTTTACTAAATTATCAAGATATTATGATCATGTTTTCTCAATTTTCAGTGAGTGTCACTTTTTTGTATTAAAATGTCAATTTTAAACAGATAACAGACACTTTGAGTCATACCGGTCACACTGTGAATTATATTGAGGTTATAATTATTCCTACATATCAAAAATTACCTATGAATTTTTTTCCTAAAGTAACAAAACAATAAGAATTATTTTTATTAGTTTTGAGCATGTCAGTTGCTTTTTTTTTACTAAAATTAATGTCAATTTTGTATAAAAAGATGCACTTGGAGTCATACCGGTCACACCGTGTGTTGGATTGAGGATAGGATGATTCCTAAACATTAAAAATGACTTATGAATCATTTTACTAAAGTATAAAAACAATAAAAATGTGTTTCCTCAATTTTGATAACACCACTTGGATTTTTTTCTAAAATGTAACTTTAAACTGGAAACACACACTTTGAGTCATAGAGGTCTCATCGTGTGAGGGTTTGATATTATACTAATTCATATGTTTCACAAATTAATTATGAATTTTTTTCCTGAATTATCAAGAAAATTCAAACATGTTTTCTCAGTTTTTAGTGAGTGACACTTTTTTGTAATAAAATGTCAATTTTAAACCAATAACGGACAATTTGAGTCATACTGATTACACTGTGCATCGGAATGAGGTTAGAATAATTCATATATGTCACAAATGACTTATGGATATTTTTCATAAAGTAAAAAAACAATATTAATGTGTTTTATTGGTTTTTAGTATGTCAGTTGTTTTTTTTTTTGCTAAAATTAATGTCAATTTTGAATAAAAAGATGCACTTGAAGTCATACAGTCACACCGTACATCAGATTGAGGTGAGGATAATTACTACAGGTCCCAAATGACTTATGTATCATTTTAAAAAATTATAAAAACAATCCTAATGTGTTTCCTCAGTTTTGAGTATATCACTTTTTTTTTTTACTAAAATATAATTTTAAACTTGAAACGTGCACTTTGAGTCATACAGGTCACATTGTGTGTGGATTTGACATGATACTGATTAATACACATCAAAAATTAATTATGAATTATTTTTTAAATTATAAATACAATATGATCACTTTTTTTTAGTTTTCAGTGAGTGGCACATTTTTGGAAGGGAAGTGAAATATAATGGGAGGAAGATCACATATTCTTTTCAATTTAGGGAAGAGAATATGACACTTACTCATTTGAGACCATATCACTTTAATTAAGTAAAATTTATTTCAAAATATCCCAAATTTTATCTCTTTATCAAAAATTCTCCAGTGGAGAAATCAATTCATAAATAAAACAGGTTTTTTCTTTATTGATGATGGTGAATTCATGCCATGAGGAGAATAGTTGTCACCATACATTAGCTCATTAATTGATTGAGGAATATCATGATGTTTTTTCTAATGATCTTATAGGTGGATTACCACCCTATATAAAATCACTTAAACAAGTGGAGAAAAACATTTTTTCAATAATCCACCTAAAACACTTTCACAATGGATCTTATCTTAAGTGACAAGTGTTGTGTACATTTTTCAAAAAAAATTCTCAAACAAAATCTTGGTATGATCCTAATTAAACTTCATTGCACAAAAATTTTATTGTTTATAAGCTATCACTTCATCTTCTCCTCTACCTCAGTATCTTCCTCTGCCTCCTCCTCTACCTCGGTCTTTGACTCCAACTTCGCCTCCGCCTTCCCTAGTGCCCAACAATTTTATTGTTTGCAGGTTAGTGCTTCTAAAAAAATTGATTTCCTCCATTATAATTATCCTTGATAAAGAGATAAAAAATAATATATAAGAATTCTGACACTAATTTTTCACACCTCAAATATATTTTTAAGGTCATAACTCATACCAGATCACAAAAATAGTAAGTGATCACCTAAATTTGTTATCGGAATGAATTTGGCAAAATTTCATCGCCCACTCATCTCTAAAAAAATTTACTTATTCTTTTGATTTTGAAGGTTTTTGGTAATCTTGATAGTACTGAGAAAATATAGAATAAAAATTATTATGAAATATATTTAATGAAATTTTAATAAACTTCAGAAATCACCTGTTGGGGGATTCTTGTCTTTTCATGCTTTATGATATCTCTCATAAATTTTCAAACATAATATCCATAATCAATTCCATTATCCTGCTTCAAACACTGTGTAAACATTTATCAAAATAAGTAAATTGTTTTGAAATGTTTTGATAGTTAAATATTTCTATATATGCCTTAATTTTTTTCTATTTTTATTAATACACAAGCTTTATCTCTTCAGATACCGACTTCGTGTCGTGATTTAGCCAATATTTTATGACCACCCCATTGTAACAAAATTATTTTTAAAAAAAATACTGTAGTATATAATTCAAATTTTATAAATAAAATGTTGATTGAAGTGTTTTACATATTCACAATACACATCATGTGCGGTCATTTGGTTGGATATCCATACATTGGATCCAAAAAATAAATATTCGGGGTGTCCAAATTAACTGCAATCAGCATCAAATGATCCCTAAAAAACAAAAACAAATAATTAATAAAAAAAATAAAAATATATTTGATGTGATTAGATTATATAGTTTTACTTTTTCATTGTAGGAATCAAAACGATCATGTCATATGATACTTTTTGATCAAACACTTCGAGTAACTCATCTTTTTTCTTCTCAATTTCTTCGTTATCCAAAGTAATATTTTCCATATAAATGATATAGGGATTATTGAATCTAAATAATGATTTGCACAATCTTCCTATTATATAGTTTTAATATAAATTTTTGTAGAAAATATGAAAAGTTATTAACTTTAATAAACATATTATCTCACTATTTGGACAGACGTATTATGAAAATATAACTTATCTATGTATTCACAACTGAGATGCCCAGCCATTCATACTTTAGAATCTTAGTTATAGTCTCGATACCAATTAAATAAGTTATGGAACATCCATATATTTCTTCTTAATGTGAAATTTAATACATATTTTTATCTTTAAATGTGATCTATACATGAAGTTATAATGATAATAAATGTTACTTTGGAACTGGCGGTGAGAAGGTACTCTTGGAATGTCATTTTGATTTCTTGGTCGATTCACTATATTTTCTTGATCTGACCTTCTGTTTCCCTACTACTTTATCCATATGTAATATCATACATCACTTCAGACCTTGTATCATCAACTGTTATAGGATTTTCATATGAAAAAATTTGTTAAATACATACCGTGTGTATCTTTATAAGATTAGATGGTCATTCTATGAATGCTCTAAAAGCATCATGGGCCATTGTAATATCTGGATCATCAAGTGGAATAGGAAACCCAATAGTAATAACACGAGCTACCTCAATCGACACTCTCTTGTGATCTTTTGAGAGGTCATTATAGTGTAGCTTTTCTCCTGGGATATTGTACATTGTACCCATTGAAACACGTAGGTGTGTGGGTGTTGACAGATACAAATCACATACAACTATACCCTGTAGAACTTTAGTAATATAAAGTTATCAGAAGTTGTTTGATTCACATTTAGGAGAAAAAAGTAATGAAAAAATTGATTACCTTGGTTAAGGTATGTTTTTGGGGGGAATGACTAGCCTCAAAGCTGTTGGGATCATTTGGTTCATATGTGGATCTTTTCTCCACTACCAGTTCTCTTTGATCTTTTCTCATACATTGGTCTACTAAACCAAACCAAACAATAATGTCTAGCAGTGAGTCTATTTGTGTTTTTAATCATCTCACCATATTATATGTATCTTCATGTGGTTTTATCTTCTCAAAATATGTTCGAGGATATACTCCAAAACCTAATCCTCTAACACGGCCGTATTGTTCTAGACGCTTCAAAGCTACTGAAAATAGATTTTCTTCTAGTGCGGTTTTTGTCGATTATTATGTCTAAACCATATAAAAAATATAAAAATAAATAGATATTTTTATATAATATTGTTATAAATCATAATTAATTTCAATTATTTCATAATTACACATGTTTCCCATAATATTTTTGTGTTTTCATCTACTAGTTTACCCTCATTACATAGCACATGATGTGGGATAGAAGTGGCTTTGGATTTTGATTCATAAATATTTATATAAATAAAGGAACATATGTTATTTCATATCATATAATTAAACTTTGATTATTGATTTAAATTATATAACAATTTCTTCTTTAATGAAGCAAACCCCATCCTTGCTTTGCGATAGTGGCACATTGGTTTTGATGCATGTTCTTTGTTTTCAATAGCCTTTTATTATTTCATAAATTAAATTTTTTGAATAAATTTGGATAAAATAGATAAATTAAAATAATATATTATCAACTATAATGCACCTGAAATTATTTATCATTGATATGATTAATGAAAGCATCCCATATTTCCTTCTTTATAATATCTACATAACTAACTTGTGGGTGGGGCTTTACTTTCCCCCCAACATCCATTAAAATATAACTTCATAAAAATAGTTTATAAGCCTCTATGAGATTTTATAATGGCCATTAAGACAAATTTCTTCCATAAATATTCTAAAATAAAATAAATCTACAAGGAATAATGAAAATTAAATCAATGTTTCATTATCTAATTTTTTGGTAAAATAGAGAAGGTATATCATAACATTATCATTATATATTTTTAAAGGATTTCCTTCATTACAGGTTGGATGTGGAACCATGAATCAATATCAATCGAAGAATTCATCCTCATTATGATAACAAGATAACTAATGAACATTGACTTGTTGGGGCTAATAGGTTGTATACGTTGATTCTAACCAACCTCAAATTTTATACCCTGACTTCTTACCTTAATAATTTTATTCAACAATGTGATGTTGAATAGTTGTTTTTTTTCATCAAAATTTTGTTGATCCCCTAATAATTATGAAGTTTCATTATCAACATTTTTTTCTTCCTTGAGATTAGTAATATCATTGTGTACAAAAGACATTGTCTGTATGAGTAGTCAAACATTTAATTTATCTTGAATGACAATAATGTAAACATAGAGAAAAAATTTGAGAAGGATCACATGCATTATCTATTGCAGACTGGATTAAATCTTTAACACAAACTTCATACTCTTTTTTCAAATGATTAATGCACATCCATTTTGAAAGAAATGGGTAATTGAATTTATGAAAAGAATTACCCTGCTATGGTGGGTGTTATCCTCTGAATTCATATGAAACTTAAAGTTATAGACAATTTTCATTCTCATGAACTTCATATCCCGAACAGTTGTTATTGCATTTGGTTGCTTGATACTCACCCCCCATCTCTTGTATACATTCACCTATGTTGTTTGAACTTATCTAACTAAAATTCATCCCATACTGGATACTTGTGACCATTTTGGATTACTACTACTCATAGTAGTTCAAAAACAATAGAAGAGATGGGGGATGAGTCTTAAGCAACAAAATGTAATAATAAATGTTTGGGAGATGAAGCTGGTGAGGATGATAGTTGTCTCCTCAAAACTTTTTAAATCACTACTGTAAAATTATTATATACCAATAGTTTTAAACCATTGGTATAGGCTAGAAAACTGTTGGCATACACTATACCAATGGTTTTCTAAACCATTGGCTGCTGAGGTGTGGGGATAGACATATACCAACATTTAGTGAATAACTGTTGGCATAGAGCACAGAAAATCACCTTATCCCAACAGTTCTTACAAACCGTTGGGATTTATTTTTACCAACAGTTTTATACCGTTTCTAAATAACTCTATACCAATGGTTTATGAACCGTTGGTATATATTTTTACCAACTATTTTATATGAACCGTTGGTATAAATTGGTTTATCACATCTATACCAACAGTTTCTAAACCGTTGGTATATAGTTGTTGTAATTCCACAGCAAGCAGCAGCCTACCCCCCCTACAATTACTACAATTACCTGCAAGTATAAACCTTTACAATTATCACGGTAAATATATCATAGAATTCAAAATACATCCATTATGTAGAATACCCCACTATAAACCACAAAACCCCAAAAACAAACATCTCTATAATAACAATTGTTGCATGTTGTATATCGGTACTTATTTTATTTTCCCATACATGTATATAGTGTATATAATGATGTATATTGGGGGAAATTGGTGAGACACTACCTATAACACCCCAAGATTTTTCAAATAAATATTGAATGCATAAAATACTAAGTCTCTACAAAACAAAACTTTGTTATAACCTAGCTAATAAACATAATTGTTTCACTGCTGTGATTTGAATTTTTAAAAACCGATACACACGGTAGAATTCAGTAAGATATTTAGAGTTTGATAGGATCAACTTACATTTTTTGTGAATATTAAATTGACCCTTATGAATATTAATATACCCTTATGAGTAGTAATGAATAGTAAATTGACCAAAAAATAGAAACTTCACCCATGAATGTATAAATATAATTTAGACATCTTATAAGTGAAAAAAATGATCATAGCATAAGTATTGGTATTTCCATAAGTCATAAATATTTTAATTAAATTTTTTTTATTAGTTTAATAATTTAAAATGGAAATTTATTTTCATAAAATGTAATCATAAATTTCTATTTTATTTTCTTATAGTTATGAGATAATTTTAGGATACCATGATTAACTTTTCAAGGTTTTATAAAAAGAGTTATGGTTTTAAAGTTGTTTTTTTAATATATTATTATATTATTTAAAAATTGAATTCAAATATTTAGAAAATTATTTTCAAAAAATTTAGTTCATTTTTTAATTCTACACATTGGAAAATTCTTGGGTTTAATTTTTTGGATGTTTCTAAAATACTTTAATTTTTGATGAATAGTGAAATACGGTAATTTACCGTATATATACATTATGAGTTAAATAAACTATTCCTAGAATCATCGCTGATGTAAGCACCCTTGGTTCGAACTCACATGCACTAATTACTATTTTTTTTATTTAATCATCACTATTTCTTGTCTTATGGAAAAATAATAAACTAATGATTAAAATATTAAGAAAACCCTCTTCTCCTCCACTGTAAAAACCACCCATACTCCCCTCTTCTATTCACTTTTATCAAGCCTTGTGCCTTGTCAAAATTTTGCTCAAATATCCTTCCAAGATCCTCCCCCATGTCTATAATACCTTGGTCTCATAAAAAGACCAAATCCTCTCCCCTAAAGAGGCTCTCAAGGAAGATTAATTCAAGAGGTAAATTCCACTTTTCAATTCTTTTGCTTTCTTTTCAAGTTCCTTTGTTTTCTTTTATATCCTCACCTACACTCATACAAATGTTATGAAAACTACATTATCTTACATGTACATTAATTTTTTTATGATTATGGAATAAGTTATTATCATCTCTCTTTTACCCTTCTTTTATGCTAGTAGTAAAAAACACTATTTGAGATGTGCTAATTTACCACATTCAAGGACGATGGGTTTTCAATTTCTATTACCATATTCAATTCTAGTAATGAAAATAATATTATGTTTGACCAGACTATAATATATTTATTATGTCTCATCTATGGTTCTATAATATTTTTGTACACATGGTTTTGATTTATAAGTAAAAATGAGTTTGTTGTGTTCAAAAACCACCAATTAACCCAAACGGTTATCATTAAATAATTTATATAATGATTCATCTTCACTCCAAGAAATAAAATGAAATTTACAACCATGTAACCTTATATATTTTTACAAAAAACATATAACTTTAATTCTGGACAACCATTCTCATTTTACATGATTCCCCATTCATGTATATAAGTATACTGATCATGAAACAAACGAACCCAAACAATGAAATTGAACCTCTTAACCCATCAAAAAGGCCATGAATGAACTTAATAAGGTTATAATAAATAAATTAAATGTATAGGGGGTTATGGAATTATTAATTAATGAACCTAAATTTTATTATTCAGGTTAGTAAGATCAAGTGAAGAACACCATCAGACTTAAGTAAGGGGTTTCCTCGTCTCACTTCCATTTTCTTGAGATATTCCTTATTCAATACTATTACTTGTGTATGGTTTATATATACTTTCCATTGATGTATCATATCATTAATATATTTATTTTCATGTTATTAAATTTATCAGTTGATGATTATTAATTTTGGGGCATACAAACTGATTGATTACAAAATGGTAAGGGATTTATACCCGAACCTCCGTTTTTATTCGGGTTGCTCTTATTCTCTACTCACCTCAATGAAATTATTATTTATTTTCATGTAATCTTCATAAATTATATTTTAATGTTAAATATATGTGTACCTATCATAGTACGTATTTATTTTATGGTTATTTACATGTTTTAAAAGGATCATTCAGAATTTCATCCCAATAAACAAACCTGGTTCAAGGGAACTTCTCAAATTTGTACCTGTTTTCAAGTGCACTCCAGAATATGTTTTAAGCCACCATTATTTTTATAAAATCACTAATTTTAGCATGAAAAATTATCTTTTTCATTTCTAGTTTTAATAAAACAAATATTCCTTTCCACTTTAAAATTCTCTTTAATATTTTCCTTAAAATGCTCAGAAATGTTTTATTTATAAAGATTCTTAAGAACTCTTTTTACATGATTTCACTTAAATGGGACATCATTTATGCCTCAAATATAATTTCAATTTTCTTAAATTTTATTTTCTAGGATATACATGTTTACAATCTTATTTCATGTCAAATACAAATTATTTTACAAAATAACTCTTCATCCTAAAGTAAAAAAAGGATTTTTGTCGTCTCACATTAACTTTTATGAAGTATATGCCTTGTTCACCACATATTCCATGAATGTGGTGTATGTAATTCCATTTGTTATATCATATAAAGAGTATCCTTATTCTCATTATATTCTAAGGTATTATGATTTGAATGTTTCAATGTGGTATGATACACTTTGGAATGTTTAGGGATTATTCCCCCAGGAACTTTTCAATGGTCTCATTTAAAAGTATCATCATATAAGAAAACATCCCTTGTTTAATCTTGTAATTCATTGAGATTTATCTCTTATGATATCACCTACAATATATTGTTTAAGGGTTTCTAATTAGTTTGATTGTGGATTTTCTATCTTAATACCATTCACCATATTACTCTGAATGGTTAGTGTTTATGATAAATGATTGGAGAAAGTTATTTAAATTTCATATGTTAGTTTAAATATCAATGTATATATTGATTATGTTCACCCCTTTAAAATTAGGAATTCATTGGACTTAGTAAGTGATGGTTGGGGCCCGATATATCCCCTCAATGCATCGGTAGGTTTCATGAGACAAATAGATATGGACTTGGCCGAGGCCTTAATCATTTTTAGATGTATTGGACAAGGCCTTGACGGTATGTTTCAGAATGTTCGGAATATGCATTTACCTCATTATGAAACTAGTAATTGAAATTTCATGTGGTTATTAGACTAGTATAATACCTGTGATTATTCTTTATTATGGTATTATTTATTCAGATCTTATTCCTACCATGATGTGTTCAAGTTAATTTTTTTTAAGGCATGTGTTTTAGTTATTCATCATGCCTGATGTTTATGTTTATAATATCTTTTGTTGTATTTCTTACCCTTACTGAGCATCTGAGCTCACCCTTTTCTTATGTTTCATTTTCTCAGGACATGAATAAGTTTATTATGAATGACCTAAAAGGATAAACTTATATTTTTAGATGTTCCCAAAAAACTTATAAGTTTTATTTCATTTAAAGTTTTAAGGTTGAACCTATGTATATATCTGGTTTTCCAAAACTACCAAACTACTCGGCCCTTCAGGATATGAATTTCTTATAAGCATGCCAATGTAATGAAATAATACACTAGCTCTGGGCAACTGGGGTCGGGCGTTACAGTTGGTATCAAAGGAAGTTTAGTAGAAAACTTGGAAACTAGATTTAGAAAATGAAGATTAGAGAAAAAAAACCCTAAGATAGTCTTTGAGGATCAGTATACATGAACATCCTAGAACTTTGGTAATGAAGAGATTATGTGTATCCTTCTAGAAAATACATCCCTATCTGGATACTATAAGTGGACGTGGTTCTGAAAAAGATATACCTAGGAGTAACAACTCTAACAAGGAGTTTTGGGCTTGACTTGGGGTATCCCGGTACATGACAATGGGCCTTACTTCGCACCTGGTTTGACACTCCTGGGGGATATCCTAAGGATAATTCACATTTTATTTACCCACCATTATGAAGTATTTATGCCCCCAAAGTAACCAAAGTATATGGTTATAGGTTTTAAGATGCATTAATTTATGCTATGTTTGGATTTATAGAGAATTCATTATTTTATGAGATAATATATTATATGGAATTGATTAGAAATAGTGCCTAGAAGAAGGAATGATAACTTCCCTAATGCGCGTGATGAAAAGAGAACGAAGGATCATATCTCTTATGGTATTAAGACATAATTTCAAAGGAAGATGGTCTCCAAAGTATCCTAATAATATGAGTAAATAGTATCATGTGTTAACAATATATGTAAATAATTCTCTGAGTCCTATGGCTTTGAAGGGAAGCAAGAAAAGAAGGGAATGGCCGAGAAAAATATGGATAGTGATAAGAAGGAAAAGAAGGGTTTTCCCACATGTGATAAATGTGGAAATAATCACCATGGTAAATGATTGAAAGGAATGGGAGTTTGTTTTAAGTCTGGAGAAAAATGACACCAATTTCATGATTATAAGGGAAAGAAAAATGTTTTAAATGTAAAATGCTTCAAATATAAGAATATGGGATACTATGTGAATCAATGTCCCAAGCGTCAAAGAAATATGCCCCATATGAAGTTAATAGATAATGATAAATCCATGATACTGCCAGAGATGAAGTGGAATGATTAATTTTCCTTACTAAGAATCGTGTCATTTTAATATTTTATCAAAAATGTACTAGTTATAAGAATTATAGAATATATAAGGATTGTATTATAGTACTATTTCATTAATTATTTGAGTTTTTATGATGATTTGTACCAAGGATAACTGACTCAGTAGAAAGTTAATATATTGGGAAAGAATATGGTTGAGGTAAAGACAACCCTAAATATATTCCTGATGATTAAGACAATTATGAAGAAATGATTGATTTGGATAAGTATTGACTACCTCTAAAATGATTATTGACTTGTCGACAAGTGGTCTATGTTGTCATTGATGGAGTTTACAAAATTTTTGGATATAAGGAATATATCTAATAGCATGTGTAAGGATGAATTCATGTTTTCAATAAGGTTTTATGGTAATTTGAGTTATTACCATATTTCAAGAGGACACATGATTAATATATTCACATGTTTGGAATGTGAAAATTTAAGGCTACTTCGTGTTGATTAAAGGAAAATAAGGTAGCAGATGCATTGAGTAGGATATATTATAAAGTTATAAAAAAATGAGGATTTACAAGGGCCCTATATACATGGATCTAGTAAGGATGGATATGGTAATGATTATAAAGTATTGGGTCATGATCTTTTGGAAAGTTAAACCATTTGAGAAATGGTTTAATTTGATCATTGTATGAGGTTTTAGAGCTTAATGTCACCACATGATGCAACCTGTGCTAAGAGATGAAGTATGGATAGTTGAAGGAAAAAAACAAAGGATAAGATTATATTTATGAAATAGAAATGTATATTTATACTCTTATAGAGTGGAATAATTCCTAAACTCAAGAAAAATATTCTTAAATAAAAAATGTATCCTATTATTATGTAATTTTTTTTTATATCAATGAAATTATTCATAACTGTAGTTTATGTTTTTTTGGTAATGATCTTTCATCTGAGCATGTTCTCTATCAGTTTCCATCAGAGCATGATGGTTTGATTATTATTCTATGACCATGTTTCCCAATTAGAATTCATATTTTTGTAGTAACCGATTAATTTCTCTTTCCCTCTTATTAAGAGGATGTTTTAAAGTTATTCTTGATGTGGGATTACCATAGGGGAATTTTCAAGTATCAACCATTAACTTTTGAAGTTCAATTTCAAATTTCGAGGGTGAAATTTGTGTAAGGAGGGGAGAATGTAACACCCCAATATTTTTCAAATAAATATTGAATTCATAAAACACTGAGTCTCTACCAAACAACACTTTGTTATAACCTAACCAATAAACATAATTTTGACACTTTTGTGATTTGAATTTTGAAAAACTGACATAAACGGTTGCGTTCAGAAAAATATTTAGGGTCTGATAGAATCAACATACATTTTTGGTGAATAGTAACTTGACCCTTATGAATATTAACATACCCTTATGAGTAGTAATGAATAGTAAATCGACCAAAAAAATAGAAACTTTACCCATGAATGTATAAATATAATTTAGACATCTTATAAGTGACAAAATGATCATAGCATAAGTATTGGTATTTTCATAAGTCATAAATATTTTAATTAATTTTTTTTGATTAATTTAATAATTTAAAATGAAAATTTATTATCATAAAATGTAATCATAAATTTCTATTTTATTTTCTTATAGTTATGAGATAATTTTAGGATACATTGATTAACTTTTCATGGTTTTATAAAACAAGTTATAGTTTTAAAGTTAATTTTTTAATAATTTATTATATTATTTAAAAATTGAATTAAAATATTTCGCAAATTATTTTCAAAAAATGGATTTTATTTTTTAATTCTACACATGGAAAAATGGTTGGGGTGAATTTTTGGTATTTTTCTAAAATACTTTAATTTTTGATGAATAGTGAAATATGGTAGTTTACCGTATATATACATTATGAGTTAAATATACTATTCCTAGCATCATTGATAATTTAAACACCCTTATTTAGAACTCACATGCCCCTATTAATATTTTTGGTCATGGAATCATCACTATTTCTTGTCTTATGGAAAAATAATAAACTAGTGATTAAAATATTAAGAAAACCCTCCTCTCCTCCACTATAAAAACCACCCACACTCCCCTCTTCTCTTGACTCCTCTCAAGAATTATACCATGTATAAATTCTACTCAAATATCCTACAAAGATCCTCCCCCACGTCCATTAGCCATTGTTCTCATAAAAATACAAAATCCTCTCCCCTAAATAGGCTCTCAAGGAAGATTAATTCAAGAGGTAAATTCCTCTTTTCAATTCTTTTACCTTATTTTCAAGTTCCTTTGTTTTCTTTTCTAACCTCACATATCCTCATCCAAATGTTATTAAAATTACATTAAATTAAATTTATTTTAATTTTGTTATGATTATGGAATAATTTATTATCATCTCTCATTCACCTTTCTTTTATGCTAGTAATAAAAAACACCATCTGAGATGTGCTAATTTACCACATTCAAGGATGATGGGTTTTCAATTTCTATTATCATCTTCAATTATGGTCATGAAACCATTATTATGGTTTAATAAGACTATAATATATTTATTATGTCTCATATATGGTTATTTAATCTTTTTGTACACATGGTTTTGATTTATAAAGAAAAATGAGTTCATTGTGTTAAAAAACTGACAATTAACCCAAACAGTTGTCATTAAATAATTTATATAATGATTCATCTTCACTCCAAGTAATAAATGAAATTTAAAACCATTTAACCTTATTTATGTTCACTAATAACATATAACTACAATTTTTTACAGCCATCCTCGTTTTACATGATTCTTTGTTCATGTATATAAGTATACCGATCATGAAACAAACGGACCCAAAAAATGAAATTGAACCTCTTAACCTATCAAAAAGGCCATGAATGAACTTAATAATATTATAATAAATCAATTAAATGTATAGTAGGTTCTAGAATTATTAATTAATGAACCTAAATTTTATTATTCAGGTCATTTAGATCAAGTGAATACCACCATCAAACTTAAGGTAAGGGGTTTCCTCGTCTGACTTCCATTTTTGTGAGATATTCCTTATTCACTACTATTACATGTGTATGGTGTATGTATATTTCCCATTTATGTATCATATCATTAATATATTTATTTTCATGTTATTAAATGTATCATTTTATTATTATTAATTTTGGGTCATACGAACCGATTGATTACAAAGTGGTAAGGGATTTTTACCCGAACCTCTATTTTTATTCTGGTTGCTCTTATTCTCTACTCACCTCAATGAAATTATTATTTATTATCATTTACTCTACATAAATTATGTGTGAATGTTCTATATATGTGTACCAATCATAATCATTCTTTATTTTATGGGTATTTACATGTTTTAAAAGGATCATTCATAATTTCATCCTGATAAACAAACCCGATTCAAGGGAACTTCTCAAATTCTTACTCATTTCAAGTGCACTCCAGAATCTATTTTAAGCCATCATTATTTTTATATAATCACTCATTTTATCATGAAAAATTATCTTGGTCCATTTCTATTTTTAAGAAAACAAGCATGCCTTTCCACTTTAAAATTCTCTTTAATATTTTCCTTAAAATGCTCTGAAATGTTTATTTCTAAAGATTCTTAAGAACTTTTTTTACATGATTTCACTTTATCCGGACATCATTTATGCCCCAAATATAATTTAAATGTCCTTAATTTTTATTTTCTGGGATATACATGTTTACAATATTATTTTATGGCAAATATAAATGATTTTTCAAAAGAACTCTAATTTCTAAAGTAAAAAAAAAGATTTTTCTCGTCTCACATTAACTTTTATGAAGTATATGCCTTGTTCACCACTTATTCCATTAATGTGGAGTATGTAATTCCCTTGGGTATATCATATAAATATTATCCTTATTCTCATAATATTCTAAGGGTTATGATTTGAATTTTTCAATGTTATATGGGACACTTTGGAATGTTTAAGGATTATTTCCTCAGGAACTTTTCAATGGTCTCATTTAAAAGTATCTCCATCTAAGACAACATCCCTTATTGAATCTTGTAATTAATTGAGATTTATCTCTTATGATATCATCTACAATATGTTTTTTAAGTTTTTCTTATTAGTTTGATTGTGTATGTGCTATCTTGATATCATTCACCATATTACTCCGAATGGTTAGTGTTTATATTAAATGATTGGGGAAAGTTATTTACATTTCATATGTTAATTTCAATATGAATGTATATGTTGATTATGTTCCCCCATTTCATATGAGAAATTAATTGGATTTATTAAGTGATGGGTAGGTCCTGATATAGACCCTCGATGCATCGGTAGGTCTCATGATACAAATAGATATGGACTTGGTCGAGGCCTTGCCCATTTTTAGATATGGTTTTGGCCAATTCCTTAATCATTTTTAGATTTCTTGGTCAAGGCCTTGATGATATGTTTCAGTATTTCTGGCATATGGATTTCCCTCATTATAAAACTAGTAATTGAAAGTTCATATGGTTATTTGACTAGTAAAATATCCATTATTATTCTTTATTATGGAATTATTTATTCAGTTCTTATTCCTACAATAATGTGTTCAAGTTCATTTTTTAAAGGCATGTGTTTCAGTTATTCACTATGCCTAATTTTTATGTTTATGATATCTTACACTATATGTATTACTCTTACTAAGAATCTGATCTCACCCCTTTCTTATGTTTCATTTTCTCAGGACATGGAGAAGTTTATTATGAATGACCTGTAGGGATAAAATTATATTTTTGGATATTTCCAATAAAACTTATATGTTGTATTTGATTTTGAGTTGTAATTTCAAACCTATGTATGTATCTAGTTTTCCAAAACTACTAAACTAATTAGTCCTTTAGGATACAAAATTCTTTTAAGCATTCCAATGTAATGAAATAATGCACCGGCTCCGGGAAACTGGGGTCGGGGCGTTACACTACCAGTTTATATACTCACACCCTACATGAGCACACTGTTTCCTATTGAGACTATATGTTTCACTTTTAGGTGACAGGTTGTATGAAGAATCATACTGGATAATTTAAAAGGATATTGGGAGATGGGTACATGTAGGAACCCATGTTTTATAGTCAAGTCACCCTTGTATTATTTTTTTAAATTTTAATCATGGTGGGAGGACATTATTATATGAGTGTATGTTTAGCATTAGTTTCATTTATTTTATATCATGGTGATGTTATCTGTTATTATTGGTTGTATCTTAGCTATAATTTATTATAATTACTCTAATGTTTTAGTTTGATTATGTTATTTATATATTTTTATTTAAGAGGTTATAGAGAGTATAATATCACCATGATACTTATAGACTCAAACCACTTGACTAAATCATCGGGTATAAGGGTAGGTGTTCATGAGGTCTTGTGGGGATTTACCAATTATTTTATATGATATATTTTAGTTGAGTCAGTACAAAGTGGTTACATAGAATTTTTTTGTTGTTTGACTATTTGAGCATGGTAGTTGGAGGTAGGATGTATTTTTGGAACTTAGAATATACCTTATACTGATATTTAACTAACCCATGTATAAGGAAAGTAAAATATATAAGTTTATGAGATTGTTGTTCATTTATTTTTAGTGTTCTAATTGAGATTTTGATTCAATTATGGTATTTTGGGGGAGCTGTTATTTATTTTTTTTACTCTTATCTTGAGGTGGTATGAGAGTGTGGGTTCATGAATCATATAGGTTTGTATACTTGGAAATGTTTATGACTCCTTGTGGGTGTGAAATTATTTTCATAATAAGGATAGCGGCTTTATAAAATTTTTTAAAAGGGAAAAAATTCTTGATAATTATTTGTAATGGGTTTTGATTAATTAATGTGTCTATAATAACATATTCATTGTTTTATAAAATAACTCAATGGATGTGACTTAATTAATTGGGATGATTTTGGAGATTATTGTGTTATGTTTTGATGTGATTATAGTTATTATCCTAGTGTTTGAAAATCATTTAAAGTGTAGGTTTGGGTATGAGGTGCCTTATGATGGGATCTAGGTATGAGTGCCCAGTTATGGGTTGTGCATGAGAAGTGTTGTTTGGTTAAATACATATTAATGAGTCAAGTTAATAGTGGTGATGTTAGTGTGGGTTGATACTGTGGCTCTATCTATATTTATTATAAGGTTCTCTAGGTAGGCTACTAATTATGTCTATTAGAGTAGCAGGTTATGGTTAGCTAATATTGGTTGGTTGATCCTCATTTTTCTTTATGGTTAGATGATAGAGTTTTATTATTGATTTAAATGGAAACATACTATGATGATAGGAGCGTGGGTATATGGTTAGTTTGTTAGATAAATTCTTCATAGGTGCAAGATCAAGTGCTCAATTTCTTTAGGCATTGCCTTGGGTGTCCTATGAATGAGGGAATCATGATTTCTTTATGAGGGGTAGGTTTTCCTTATATAATTGGGTATATTATAGTTGTATTTCAATTTATGTTGGAAAATATGGATTTTTTAAAATCAATTTTAAATCCCCCAATTTAAATACTCATCCATGTTAATAAATATAGTCAGTATATATAATTTGATACTTTCAAGTACAACGTGATCTGTGAATGAGACTAGATCAAAAATGGTGTCTCGTAATGTAAATCATAAAAAGATAATGAATCAGATAAAGATGACTAAGAAGTGGTATAATGATAACAAATAAGCTCAAGTTCTTCAACCAAGAGTTTGAGTGTATGTAAAAAAGAGAATTGTGAAATATATTTGATACTATGTAAAAAGATAATTCATAGAATCTGTACCTCCATGTCAAATCAAGTTTTACTATTTATAGATAAATAAATAAATATATAAGTAATACCACTAACCTAATAAATCCTTTGAATGTTGAATCATAAAATAAATTTCCAAATACCCAAATTACTTTATCAAAATAGATGAAAATGCATTGGTAAAAGGTGTTGTGGTTAAAACTATATAGTATTTAGGCTACCTGAGTCAAGAATAATGTGACCTACCTGATCACACATATATTCAGTCACAACAAATCATAAAGCCTTAAATCTCAGTAATATTAGTAAAAAATTTAACGAATCAATTTTTCCCTCATCACCATCACTATCACTATCACTATCGTCATCATTAGCCTCATCCTCATCCTCATCTCTACCCCCATCCTTATCCTCATCCTCAACTTCAGCCTCATCCTCAGACCCATCCTCCCCCTTATCCTCCACCTTGGCCTCTACCTCTCCCTCAGCCTCAGCCTCATCCTTAGCCTCAGTCTTAGCATCATCCTCATCCTCGACCTCTTCCTTGCCACGTAATCACTAGGAACGACAGTGTCTCAACCACCACTAGAACTGCCACTTGTTTTACTATATATTGAACACATTGATGACATATATTCATTAAAATTTGTGTTGATCTCTGGTTTAAGTGTTGGACATAAAATTTTCATCAGTTTTATAAATTAAGTGTTTTCTTGAGAAGACTGTTTTTTTCACCTGTGTGGCCCTTTTTTTAGCTTGTTCTGCTTGTGCCTTAACATATTAAAACTTGGTGTCACTACAATTAGTACCTAAATAGGTCCAATACCTTATTAGGACTATACTTTTCTCAGGTCGGTAGCATACTCTGTTAGGGTGCTCATCTCCCAACACCTAATGTAAGTGATCATTTGGCCTAATATTGTCAGGTTCCTGGGAATCAAGGGCCTCTAAATCAGCCTATTAAAAATATAAATAGATTATTAAGTTAAAAAATAGATATTAAAATTTTAATTCAACAAATCAAAACTTACAATATACTATTGTTTCAGTTTGTTAACTTCACTTCCATCTTTTTTCCTTCTACTTGAGCAAAACAGTTTTTCTCAAGGCACACAACCTTCAATATTCAATACTTGCCTCTACAATGACATTTAATGTAGGAAATCGTAATTAAAAATAGGTTACCAATAATTAATTTTATAACAAAAATTATATGAAAACTTTAGAAATCTAATAAATTATGGAGGAAACAATAGAAAGTGAAAGTACTAAAGAAAAATTATAAACAATTGTTGTACCTGCTTCCTCTCATGATCTGAAATCATAGTACATCCCAATGTGTGGTGGTATTTTTTAGCATCAATGTTTTTTTTATTTTTTTCAGAAGATTCCTAAATAAAACTAAATAATACAAAATATAGTATTGATGAAAAATAGAAAAAAATTCATTTAAATACCTCAATTGTGATTAATACCTTAAACTTGATAGTTATCCAATGAGTAATCATTTTTCGATATCATTCTATTGGAAAATCATCCATGATAGGTACCGGTTCTAAATCTGTGCCAACTCTAGCATGCCATCCAATATACAACTCGTGCTTATAGGCTCTCCAAAGCTCACCTAACTCCTTCATACATGCTGGTCGTGCACCCTCACCATCGAGAAAATTAAACCAAAGATGACACCAAAATATTAATTCATATAAATAAAAAAATAATATTACATTAAATAAAATATATTTTTACCCATATTTGTGCCTAAGAATTATCCTCTATCTCCATGATATCGGGCTGACAGGAATGATCTTGGAGTATTTGGAAAGCATCCCCAAAAAACTCCAGCATTGCTACCTTGTTTTTTTTATCATTTGATTGTCTTCGTGGTAGTCCACCATCAACTACATGCGGCGGTTCCACACCGAACTCATGTGTGTATGCCCCCGCCCCCACTTCTTATTAGTATATGTATCTGTTATGATAGAAAAAAATATTATATCAATTCATGTTATAAAGAAATTAAATTATGGTAAAAAAATTTGTTAGGGTTTTAAAATATACCTATGTTAGTCTTCTCAATGGGTGCCTCAATATCCACTGCCACTAAAGTAACATCACCCTGTACCAGTGGAGTGGGTACCAGTGTATGCTTTGTAGTCATATATTGTGTCGGAGCAGGAGTCGAAGAAGGAATGTTGAATCCCATAGAAAAGGCAGTATATGGTAAAGAAGATGGCATGGAGGACTGACCAACTACATAATATGGATGAGGAGTGAGAATCATTATGGGATATGGTAAATATGGGTGAGGAGGCTCAGATGTGAAGGGTGGTGAAAACATGGAAGGATCAAATATCTTGTGTGTCCCTAATGAAACAGCGAGATCAGAATGTGTAGAAGATGGTATGTCTATGGGAGGGGCAGGGTCTAAATAGGTATGCTAACTAGAGTGCCTATCTCTCCTACCACCCCCCCTCCCCTCATACCACCGGCATGAGTACTGGTACCACTACTAGGTTTCTCATCGAATAACCGGCGCCTCAGTGGTAGATACTGCATAAAATTTTAAAAAAAAAATAATCACATGACATTATATGTTATATATATATATATATATATATATATATATATATATATATATATCAAATAAAATACTCACAATAGGCACTAATGGAGGAATTCCCATCTCAGCCATTCGATGATTATTTTCTGTCATATTTTTTCTTCATTGATCCTCATATGGTTTCATTTCCTTAATTTGAAAACAAATATGAAATTAATTAGAAAAGGATAACTATTGTGTAACCAAAAAAACAAAAAAAAAATTGAGACATGGCTTATTTGTCTTAGGTCATTGGTTCATATTTTTGGTTAGGTAATTTATCTATTTTTTGGGTTAGGTCATTATTTTAATTGGTTTTGATTTTCATATCAATTATTATAAAATGTCCAATTCAATTCATCTAATTTTTTGATACAAATTAATTGTTTTGGTTTTTTTTTGGTTTGGTAGGTCTAAATACAATTCAATTCAATATTATAAAATGCAGCTCAAAGAAAACTGCACCTAATAAATATTGAAAATGTGCTTGAAGGTCTTGTTGGATACAAAATATTTATAATCAATAGTAAATAAATTTTTATAGCACAAACCTCAACAACTCAAATCAAGCTAAACCAATAGAACTGATAGCACGGAATAATGCTTGTATATATTTCCCTCCACAACTTTAGATTTGCAATCAAATCTAACAATTGAAGTATTGGATTCAACATAAGTAATAAATGGATCGGGGATAATGGGATCAAGGATGGTGTCAATTCCATCATCACCATAATCAAAAATATATCTTGGTATTACTTTAATAATGACACAAAATTCAAGTCAAAGATTACCTTTAACATAAAAAACATGTTTCTCTAATGATTCCAATACATATGGTTCACCAGTAGCAAGAGTACGAGTCATGTCAATAACTCAAAATCCATAATCCCCAATAAAGGTTACCTTTATCATCATCAAATCAAACCACTTACATTTCATCATAGTGACTCTACCATGAGAGTAATAATCCAATATTATTATTTTTTCAACAACTCCATAATAAGATACATTTTTAAAATGAGGTCTATTATCTAATGCACTAGCATAACAGTCTGTTGTGGTGGTTAGCATAACACTATAATGTTGTGTTCTCATGTTCTTTGCTCATTCAGTGATAATAAATCTGTACCCATTGATCACAATTGATTTACATTCATGAACCACAGTATTAGGGCCAAAAGCTAATGATCTTATTTCCTTAGAGATAGTGTCTATAAGAAAACTCGATACCAGAAATATAAACAAATATTAATATTAATTAAATATTTATTTTATTTATTTATTACATCAATATTTTTACCTTTAATTTCAACCAAATAGATAACTCTTTGCTATGAAAAGTCTCTATCCTTATCAAAGATAAAGAACGATGCTTTATATTTATCATCTATTTATGTTCCCTAAAGATAAAAATAGAAATAGTTTAAAAGATATGTACAATTACAAGAGTTTAGATAAGATATACATGTTCGATTTACTTACTTTATGTAGTCATCAAACAAATCACAATTTAAAAACATTGTGCGATGTGCCATCTTTCACTCTTCAAGGATTAATGTCATCAATGTATATGATCCAGGAATTACTACAATTTGAGGAAGTGCTAGAAAATTGGGTTCAGTTTTCTCATACTATTCTTCTTCATTTCTCATTGGCATGTTCATTCTCGTAGTTAGATAAGACAAATACATTGCGCAAAAATCCAAAAATTCTTGATACAAGTAATCGTTCACAATAGAACCTTTGGGATGATTCCTATTCTGGACATAATATTTCAATGTGTGCTTATTTATTTCAATTGGATATATCCAATGAAAATATATAGGTCCTCTGAGAAGTATTTATGTTGGTAGATGGACAGTCAGATGTAGCATGCATGTGAAAAATGATGGAGCAAATATTTTCTATAACTTACACAAAATTAATGGTGTCTCTGTCAAATTTTTTTACAAGAAATACTTGGACAACATCTTAGCACTATGATCTCTAAACAAATGTCACAATTGAATAACTAACTCCCTTACACAATTAGATAAAAGATGATATATTGTTATTGGAATCAACTCATGTAGAAGGAAATGATAATCATGAGTCTTTAAATATTTCAACTTCAACTATCTTTTGTTGACCTGTTTTGATATATTTCTTGAATAGCCATCAGGGACTTTAATAGTCTCTAGTACTTCCAAAAATTGATTTTTTTTCTATAGGTTTCATCACATAAGAATTATATGGAACTTTCTATTTATTTTCACTAATACACATAGGATGCAATTCTGGTCTGATCCCCCAATCCACCAAGTCACGCCGATATCATAAATCAACTTTTGTCTTTCCTTTGACATTTAGAAAAATCGAATGCAACATTTCACATATATTCTTTTCAATGTGAATTACATCTAAGTAATGACATAACAAATTGGTTGACCAATAAGGCAACTCAAAGAAGATACTCTTATTCTTCCAATTGTAACAGGTATCATTAGAAACATTCTTCCTCTTTCTAGATTTCATTTAACACTTCCCAAATGAAAAACTAAAATATTTTAATTCATTAAGTACATCAGTTCCATACATACACTAAGGTGGATCATCAGTCTTCATGGTATTGTCAAATCTTTGAAGATTATTTCTATATGGATGGTCCACTATAAAGAATCATTGATTCCCCATAAAACTAAAAATATGGTGATATTTCAGTCTTTTGGATCGATTATTCCTCATAAAAATAGGACATGATAGTTTTCCATTTGTAATCCATCCATACATAATTGCATAAGCAGGAAAATCATTGATCGTCCACATAACCGCAGCACACATCTGAAATATGTCTTTTTAACATGCATCGTATGTGTGCACACCCACATCCCAAAGAAGTTTCAACTATTTTATTAAAGGTTTCATGTATATGTATATATAATTACTGGGATCAGAAGGTTCAGATATAAGTATACTCATGAAAGTGAAAGGTTTTTTCATACACAACCATGGGGTGGACACCCCCCCCCCCACCCACCCACCACCACCACCACCCTGGACACCCCCACCCCCTGGACACCCCCCCCCTAGACACCCCCACACCCCCTAGACACCCTCCACCCCCTTGGAAAGCCCCCCCCCCCACCCACCCCCTTAGGCAGCCCCCCTGGACACCACCTCACCTCCTGGACACCACCGCACCTCCTAAGTGCTTGGGCCAGTTTTTAAATTGGAATTAACAATGTAGGTGATTTCCCCTTTCCCCAATGACATTTCCTAAGTGACTCATAGAGCCTTATAAATTGAATTTTTCATGTTTTGATAAATTGAATTTGTCATGTTTTGATAAATTAAATTTTTTATGTTTTGATAAATTGAATGGGTTGTTTGGAATAAAATGGCTAATGTATAATGGTTTTCCTTTCTTAATAAATAAAATGGTTTTAAATAAAATTACCCTAAGGGGGGATGCAGGGGTTTAGGGGGTTGTACAGGTGTGGGAGGTTGTCCAGGTGGGGGGTGGGTTGTCCAGGGGGTAGGAGGGCTACAGGAGTGTGGGGAGAGGGGTATGGGCTGTCCAAGGAGGGGTGTGGGCTGTCTAGGGGGTCAGGGTGGGGTGTCCAGGTGGGGGAGGGGGTGTGAGCTGTCCTAGGGGTGGGCTCTCTATGGGGTGGGGGTGGGCTATCTAGGTGGGGGAGGGGGAGTGTGGGATATCCAGGGAGTGGGGTGGGATGTCCTAGGGGCAGGGGTATGGGATATCCAAGGGAGTGGGATTTCTAGGTGGGGTGGGTTGTCCAGGTGGGAGTAGTGGCTATCCAGGTGGGGGGTGGGCTGTCCAGGTGGGGGGGTTTCCAGGTGGGGGGGGGGGGGGGCTGTCCAGGTTGGGGTGGGGGTGGGATGTCTAGATGAGGGGGGTTATCCAATTGGGGGGTGTGGGTGGGGGCTGTCCAGGTGGGGGCTGTCTAGGGGGCTATAGGGGGGGTAGGGGGTTGTAGGGGAGGGGTGTGGTCTATCCAAGGAGGGGGGTGGGCTGTCCAGGGGGGCTATCCAGGTGGGTGAGGGGGTATGGGATGTCCAAGAAGGGGGGTGGGTTGTCTAGGTGGGGGTGGGGGGCTTTCCAGTTGGGGGTGGGGGTGGGCTATCCAGGGGGGCTACAGGGTGGGTAGGGGGCTACAAGGGAGGGGTTGGGTTGTCCAGGGAGGGAGGTAGGTTGTCCAGGGGGTTGTGGGTGGGCTATATTGGTGGGGGAGGGGGTGGGCTGTCAAGGGGGGTTTTCCAAGGGAGTGGGGGTGGGTTGTCCAGGTGAGAGAGGGGGGTGGGTTGTCCAGGTGGGTGGGGGTGTCCAGGTGGGGTGGAGGGGATGTCAAGGTGGGGTGGGGGGCTATCTAGGTGGGGGCTGTAGTGGGGGTAGGGGGATGGAGGGGTGGAGGGGTGTGGTGGGGTGTGGGCTGTCCAGGGAGGGGGTTGGGTTTTCCACTCTAATACTCTACAAAAAAAATAGGAATCACATATAACCAATGTATAGTTGCTTTCACATGTTAATACTTTTCTTGAAGTTCCATACCAACACTCACTCTTACCCTTCCAAGAAGAGGTGATCTCTATAAATAAATCTCACTTAGGTTCTTATCCACTATCCATATTGATCTCATACAAATTTAACATTCTTACAACTCCATATCACCTAATGATATAACAATTCTCATACTCCCATGAGTAGTGTTCCATCGAAACTTGGCTCATATGTATAAAAAACATACATAGGATCATATTTGGAACACACACAAAATTTTGTAAATGTACACCTTGTATCACAACCTAGAATTATCTCTCAACTAGCCTCTCAAGGCATCAATAAGCCACATATCTAGATCAAAATTTGGAGGTTTGTTTACAATTAGGTGTGTGTTTTTAGAAATCATGTGTGATATTTAGAGTGAAAGATAAAATCTGATCCACGTATGATATTTGGAGGTGTGTTTACAATTAGGTGTGTTGTGATTTATATGTATGATATTCATGGTTTATACCAACAGCCTTCTGGTTCATCTATAGTACACTTGAAATCATGCTACAATTGGATAGAGATTGGATTCTACGACCCTAGTTTGGGTGTGGACACCCCCACCCCTTGGACACCCCCCACCCCCTTGGACCCCCCCCCCCCCCGGACACCCCCACCCCCCAAGACACCCCATTGTAAGAACCTAGATCTCCTTTTAAGGTATGTTTTTCCTTTTCTGGCCATTTTTTGGGAAAAAGAGGACTTTCTAGAAATTTTTGAAGTACACGCCATGTACTTTATGAGTACATGTCGTGTACTTATTTATCGCAGTAGGTCGTGTGATGGTCGTATAGTAGCCACACAAACAGTCATGTGGGAGTGTTTGGAGGCTACTTAAAGTGAAGTATAAAAAAGGAGAGTACATGTCGTGTACTTCAAAAGTACACGCCATGTATTTTGTTTTTTTTCTTAAATAAACCGGGGTCGCGTCTAACAGGAAAAACACTCTTCTTTTAGGTCTCATTCAATCGAGATAATTCATAAGGCCATGGATCTTTGACAAACACATTATCCTCCATCTATCCTCCGAATTGAACACCATTGGTTCCGTGGGAATTGCATCAGTGAGTTCTTTATTCTGCTTGAGCCTTGTTTCGTGATTTCTCCTCTTTCATGAGTTGTATTGGGTTGAACATTTTATACGTTTTTATAGATCTATGGTGTTCTAAGTCAATTCAAGCCTCATGGTTCAAGTATATCATTCCTACAATGCTGAGGTAGGTGGTTTTTGCCTTTCCATTCAAATTCTTTGAGTATTATGTGCAATTTCCACCAATACCCTTGAATAGGGTATTGTGTGTTTACCGTTTTACCCCTGTTTTCTTCCTACCATGATTGTATGACTTGGTAGAGGTTAAATGGATAAGAATAGGGTTGTTTTGATGTGACTTGGATGCTTTTCCCATGCATGTTCTTTTTACGATCGTTTGGTCATGTTAGCCAGTTTGGCTACCTTTCCTGTTTTTCCATAACTGTTGTTGTAGGATAGAGAGTTTGAATCCTGACATGCTTGATATGTTGTAGACTATTTAGACAAGTAGTTCTGTAGGTTTACTTTGGTTATATTGCATCATTATTCCTTTATCCTGCATAGGGTCATGAGAACTGGGTGTAGTAGACTATAAGGGGAATTGACTAAGTGAGCTTCCTCAGAGAGTCTTTGAGCATTAGGATATAGGGAGATAGACTATGTAAGATTCCTCAGAGAGCCTAGGATTACTTTGGGATATAGGGGATTGACCGAGTGAGCTTCCTCAGAGAGTCCTTGATTAATTTAGACTATAAGTGGAATTGACCGAGTGATCTTCCTCAGAGAGTCTTTGATTTTTATTCCCGAACTATTTAGACTATAAGGGTAATTGACGGTGAGTGATTCCTCAGAGAGTCTATGAATGACCTGGGATATAAGGGGAATTGACTGAGTGATCTTCCTCAGAGAGTCCTTGACCTTGGGGCTATAAGAGTAATTGACTGTGTGAGCTTCCTCAGAGAGTTCCTGACCACCTTAGACTATATGGGGAATTGATTATGAGTGATTCCTCAGAGTCTTCATATACTGAACCATAGAGGATAGGCTATGTGCACTTCCTAGAGGGTTACTGTGCTTGATTGAGTATTTGACTTGTGGAACTATTTACTGTTGAGCACCTTCCTGTTTACTATTTTCTGTACTTTTACCTGCCATATATTCACTGACTGTTAGGCACAGATCTTTGGGTAGTTTCCTACTGGGATTTAGTCTCACAACCTGTTAAGGCCATGATTTTGGTCCCAAACAGATTATATTGCTGCAAGTATAGATAAGGTAAAGCACCCTTCTACTTCAGGTACTTGACTTGCTGTGGAGATGGAGAGCATGGGACCAAGCATATGCTTTCGATGCTGAGGAGCTGTTTATCTTTTATTTTGTACTTGGGTTTAGTACTATTTATATTCCATCATTGTGACTTGTTTGGTTGTTTTCCTAGACATATGTATAATGCATCATTTTATATATATATATGTGCTCCAGTTGTTTAGTTTTCCAGTCTTCCGTTGTTTACTATTGTTGGATATTTACTGTTTCCACTATTTTATATATTTGTTTACTTCCACTGTGCACTCTAACAATTAGGGCATAGTTTCCCCACTATCACATCCAATTCCCTCACTGCTAGTCAGCAGCCTCTGGCATTCAGGGAAATGCGCTTGAGGCCATGTGACCAATCGGGTACGGGGTGCCTCTGGGTGGCTTCCGGAACCGAGATATTAAAAATTGGTATCAGAGGAATTATTTTCTCTTGATTTACTATTTGGAAACTTTATCCAGGGATAGGAAGGAATAAGTACTTGGTAATAATTTGTGCCTGGGAGTAGCTAACCTGTATACAGGGAAAATCCAATTTACCTCATTAATGCAATTTTTCTGGTTTTGTAAGTTTATGGTTGATTTGATTTTCACCGTTAGGTGACTCACATGGTTTGTGATAGTTATTATTTATGTTAATGATATTCTATTTTTTTCGCAACCCGATGAGATGAGGGTATGTCATCTCATGCATCATATAGGCACTTGCTAGAAATCACATGCCATGCATTCTTTCCATGCCATCTAGGATTCATTATAGATTTCATGTTGTTGTGATAGATGTTGTGTAGAATATGTATGTTGTTGTGATAGATGCCTTGATGAAAATATATTCTTCTTGTTAGAGCATTGATTGTGTGAGGTTTTTTTTTGAATGAAAGCCAAACATGGGTTCTAGAGGTGTTATGGGCCCTCATGGATTGTAATTTGGTGGATCATTGACTTGTTTACCTTGTTTATAACTTTTTTGAGGTTCCAAACTTTGATTCGCGGGGAGTATGGGCCCTCACGGATTGGAATTTGTCACTTTCAGTGTTCGTTTCAGTGTTTTCTGGGCTCTTGAGTAGTTTCTGAGGCTTACTATCCAGAAAAAACTAGAATACACACCGTTTAGTTTTGACTATATGCCATGTGTTCTTCTGTTTGGGAAGAAACTATTTTTCATAAGTACACTCCATGTACCGTATGTACGCGTCATGTAGTCTCTAACCATGCCACAGGCAGTGTCGGAATAGACACGAGATAGGGAAAATCTTGTGGGAATACGCCGTGTACCGGTTGTGCAATCCATGTAGTGTAATCCTAGGAGTCCGGCCGTGTAGCTAACAACACGGGTCAGTGGAGTCTCTTATTATACACGTCGTGTTAGCTTTGAACATGCCGTGTAGTATGAACTAGGTACCCAGCTGTGTCACTAACAACACGAGTCATTGTTATCCTTCTTAATACATGTTGTGTCCATCTGAAACACACCGTGTAGTGTAACTTGGGTACACAGGCCATGTCACTAACAACACGAACCAGGTGAATATTGTCTAGTGCATTCTATTTCTGCTGAGAACACTCCATGTAGTCTTGTCTTGGGAGAGTCGTGTGGCTTAGCTGTGTAGAAGGACTTGGGTAGGAGAATAGGGTTCAGGTACACACCGTGTTTTGTGACAACACACCATGTGTTTTTGGGTGTTACATGACCATTTTTGGTAGGCATACACACCCATGTGAATGACTTAAGGGAACATGTCGTTTAGTGGAAATACATGTTGTGTAGTCATGTTTTTCTTAACTTGAATGCTTTCTTTCTCTAGTTTTCTTCTTGTGCCTTCAGTTTTCAATCCTTGATAATCTTGAATCTAAGTGTGCATTTGACCATGCAGATTCATGCCACCTAGACATCCTCTGGTTGACCGCCAGTTGCAGGGCAGTCATCAGACGCCTAATATGGCTGATCATAAACTTTCTGTAGATCCTCCTATTATTCCAGCCTTGGCACCAGCAGTTATACTGGTTTTAGGATCCAATGCACAATTTAGGGAGGGTTTTCTGAGGATGATGCAGACCTTCAAGGGAGCGTCGCCTCCTACCCCGTCGATGTCAGATTTGACACGGGTTTTCTAGTAGCAGCATCCTCCCACCTTCTCAGGGGAAGGAGGACCACAGGCTGTAGATTCGTGGCTCGAAGCCACGCTGATGATCTTCAAGCATCTCAAGGTACCACTAGAGAGGAGGGTGAAGCTCACGACCTAAATGCTTTGAGACTCCGCCAAGAGGTGGTGGGATGTCATCTCTCAGGCGGGACGCCACCAGAATATGGCTTGGGAGGAGTTCCAGCATATCTTTTAAAATTACTTCTACCCGGAGACCTTGAGGGATGATCGAGCTCTAGAGTTCATGAGCCTGGAGTAGGGTACTCTTTCTATGATGGAGTATTTCTATCGCTTCATGGAGCTGCATCATTTCATGCCTATTCCAGCAGGTGATGAGTTTTTCTTGGCTAATAATTTTGAGGACGGTCTCAGGAAGGAGATTTGTTCCCATGTGAACATCTTTAAGTTGACTTCGATATCCTCTATCATCAAATAGGCGCTGATTACAGAGTGAAATCTGAGGGATTCTGGAGCTGTGAGCCAGGGAAGTTCGGCATCCAGAGTTAGTATTCCTCCAGCTGATAGCAGGAAACGCCGCAGGGAGACTGCTTCGGGAGATCAGATTAGGTAGGATGCACCTTATGGTAGCCACATGGTGTGCTACCAGTGCAGGAGGAGTGGGAATACGAGGCCATGTTGCCCGAGAGACCTGATGGAGTGCCGATCTTGTGGCAAGATGGTCCATCTCCAGCATTTCTGTCAGTTTTTATCTCCAGTAGCTGGAGATAGGGGTTCTTCTATGACTCTACGTTCGGGAGCATCACCACCAGTTTCTCATCATTCTAGGAACTGGAGTTCTTTTGGCCATTCAGGATGAGGTGGAGGTCATGGACGGGGTAGTTAGTCATCGGTCCTTCAGTGAAAGCAGGGTGGATTAGCTCAGAGTAGTCAGGAAGGGTCACAGAGCTATGGAGCAAGCCAAACTTTTGCAGTGGAGCAGACCCAGCAGGAGCAGGATCTGAGACCCTCTACAATTTGAGGTACGATCTTAGTAGCCTCAGTTTTATCTACTACTCTTTTCAACACAGGGGCTTCATATAGCTTTATCTCTGTTGTTGTTGTGGAGAGACTTGGTCTCTGCATATTTTCTTCTGGCAAGATTTTGATGCTTGACACACCGTTGGGGATGATAACATATAGTGTACGTCAGTTTAAGGAGTGACCTCTAGAGGTTGGTGGATGTCACTTCTTATGGGACCTCTATGTCCTAGAGATGACGATCTATGATGTCATTCTCAGGATGGATTGGTTAGTTCCATTCCAGGCAGTCATCGACTGTTATCACCGCAGGGTGAGTTTCACATCACCATAAGGTGAATATTTTCTTCATAAGGGAGAATGGGATGTCCAGGCGAGCAGAACGGGTCCAGAGCATAATGGGTTGGGAGGAGTTACAACCCAGATTACTAGTTTATATCTGGATGACTAGGGGACTTCACAGTTATACTTTCCTCCGGTGGTGGATCGTTTCAGATATTTCTTTCCAGAGGAATTTTTAGGTTTTCCTCTAGAGCGTGAGGTAGACTTTTCTATTGAGCTTGTGCCAGGAGTGGCACCGGTGTCCATTCCTCCTTATAGGATGGCTACACCAGAGTTGCAGGAGCTCAAGAAACAGTTGGAGGAGTTTCAGGCAAAGGGTTTCATCTGACCCAGTACTTCTCCTTGGGTTTCGCCTATCCTGTTTGCAAAGAAGGTGGATGGTACCCTTAGTATTTGTGTGTATTATCGTAAACTGAACCAGTTGACAGTCAAGAACCGATATCCCTTTCCTAGGATTGATGATCTCTTTGATCAGCTTCAAGGATCCCGAGTGTTATTAAAGATTTACTTGAGTTTTGGTTATCATCAGTTTCATGTTAGATCGTCTTATATACCTCTTACAGCCTTCCGGAGCAGGTATTGCCTATACGAGTATATGGTTATGCCGTTCGGTCTCACGAACGCGCCTGCAGTTTTCATGGCACTGATGAACTAAGTGTTCCATCCATACTTGGATTCCTTCATGGTTGTATTCATGGATGATATCTTTGTGTACTATCACACTCTACATGACCATGTCACACATATTGAGATCGTTTTGAGAACACTGAGAGAGAATTAGTTATATTCTAAGCTCTCAAAATGCCACTTTTGGATGGATCAAATTCACTTCCTGGGTCATGTAATCTCGAAGATAGGAGTATTAGTGGACCCATAGAAAGTAAGAGAAGTAGTTTCCTGGGAGCATCCAAAGAACGTCTTTGAGGTGCGGAGTTTTCTAGGGCTGGCTGGATACTACAGACGCTTCATACAAGACTTTTCAGGCTTAGCAGCACCACTGATGGGTCTGACTAAGAAGGGTGTGAAGTTCTTATGGTCAGATTCGTGTGAGTCAGCCTTTCAGGAGTTGAAGGGGAGTTTGACCTCAGCAATGAAACTAGTATAGCCAGAGCCAAGAAAGATCTATACTATTTACTACGATGCTTTAGGTATTGGACTGGGAGATGTGCTTATGCAGGGAGATGGAGTCATTGTATACGGGTCTCAGTAGTTGAGGCCACACGATAAAAACTACCCGATGCACGATCTGGAGTTGGTATATATTGTTCATGCCCTATTCTGCTGGAGAAATTATCTTCTAGGTGAGCACTTTGTGGTTTTAATTGACCACAAGAGTCTCAAGTATATCTTCACTCAGCGTGATCTGAATTTGAGACAGCGGAGGTGGGTCGAGTATCTTCAGTCCTTTGACTTTGAGATTGCCTACATGCCTAGGAAGGGAAACGCGGTGGCTGATGTGTTGATTAGGAGGACTCATATATAGGTAGTTCAGGAGGCTAGCAGTGAGTGGCAGCTTATGGATCTATTCTCTGAGATGCATTTGGAGGTGCACGACAGGAAGGGGTAGACTTTTCTTTCTTATGTAGATGTTACCTATACCCTTATTGACTAAGGACGAATAAGGCAGCTATCAGATTCTGAAGGCCTAGTTTTACGGTAAATCATGTCAGGGGAGGACCCTAATTTTGGATGGACCATAGGCAAGGATGAGATCTTGCGTTTCTAGGGACGCGTATGGGTGCCAGCAGATATACGCGAGAAGTTGATGTGGGACTTTCATTCCTCAGTTTGGACAGTTCATCCTGGTGTCACCAAGATGTATTATGATCTACACCATCAGTATTGGTGACCAGGTATGAAGAGGGATATTTCTGGTTTTTTCATGAGGTATTCCACTTGTCAACAGATGAAAGCAGAGCATCAACGGCCAGCAGGGCTTTTACAGCAGTTGCCCATTCCCGAGTGGAAGTGGAATGACGTCGCGATGGACTTCGTGACCGGGCTGCCAAGGTCGCCTCAAGGTAATGACGTATTTTGGGTTGTCATTGATAGGCTCACAAAGGTTTCTCACTTCTTTCCAATCAAGAAACCCTTCAGTGTTGATGAGCTGGGATGTTTGTACATCTGAGAGATTGTACGTCTACATGGGGTTCCACACTCCATTGTTTCAGACAGGGATGCACGTTTTACTTCTCGGGTCTGGAAGGGGATTTAGAAGGTGTTGGGTACACAGGTACTTTTGAGTACAGATTACCACCCCCAGACTGATGGCCAGTCCAAGCGTACGATCCAGGTTCTTGAGGACATGCTTCGAGCATGCATTCTGGATTTTGGAGGTTCTTGGGAGAAGCACATACCTCTTGTGGAGTTTTCCTACAACAATAGTTTTCAAGCAACTATTCAGATGAAACCTTATGAGGCTTTGTACGGTAGAACATGACGATCACCCTTATGTTGTCTAGAGGTGGGAGAGGCAGTTTTGTTGGGACCTCATCTTGTTCAGGAGAACATAGAGAAAATAGAGTTGATTCAGAACAGGATGGCTACTGCACAGTCTCGACAGAAGTCTTATGCTGATCAGTGGAGACAACCTTTGGAGTTTGAGGTCGGGGATCAGGTTTTCCTATGTGTCACACCAAGGTTGGGACATAAGAATATCAGAAGAAATGGTAAGCTTTCACTGAGATACGTTGGTCCGTTTGAGGTGTTAGAGAGAGTTGGGACGATTTCCTATCAGTTGTAGTTACCTCAGAGGTACCGAGATATGCACGACGTCTTCCACATTTCTCAGCTTCGACGTTACTTTTCATAACCGTCACATGTCTTTCAACCCGAGGAGGTTGAGCTCGAAGTGGATGCGTCTTTTGAAGATTAACCTATCTAGATTGTAGATCATAGTACAAAGGTTCTCTGTCACTGGTATGTTTCTCTGGTATGAGTTCTATGGTAACACGGGTGAGTACAGGATGAGACTTGGGTAATATACGAGCTTAGTGGCTAGAGTTGTTCGTGGTTTCTTCTTCTACGCCGTTCTGGGGAAATTCGAGGAGGAATTTCTTTAAGGGGGGAAGTTTGTAAGAACCTAGATCTCCTTTTCATGTATGTTTTTTCTTTTCTGACCATTTTTTGGGGAAAAGAGGACTTTCTGGAAATTTTTGAAGTATGCGGCATTTACTTTATGAGTACACGCCGTGTTCTTCTGTTAGGTCCACTAGGTTAGATACCCTAAGAGGGGGGGTGAATCAGGGTATGACAGATTAAAAAAACTACCCCTATTGATCTTGTCTTGCTGTTAAGCAAGACTCTCTTCTCTATCTTTCCTTCAGCACAGTATAAACAAAAACTAAAGCATGAACAGGACACAATGATTTTTACTTTGTTCACCCTCACTGGGCTACGTCTAAGAATCATACACTGACGATGTTCTGATGTACCAAATCCACTAAAATTACACTCTTGTTTACAAAGTTTGGGATAGATCACTTCTATTCCTAGGCTCACTACCTTTACAATGTTTTGGGTCAGCTCACTGCTTTTCCAAGGCTCACTCCCTGTTTCTCTCTCTCTGGATCACTGCCAGTGGAGAGGATCACCTTCTTCCTCTTCCTTTGCTCACTGCTTTGGAAAGGATCCACTCACAGTTTATATACATGTAGGTCTCTTCATTATCACTAATGAATGCATCATTTTTTGTATGTAGATGCTATGTTGAAGTCCAACTTTCACCCATAGATGAATCTCAATTTGCACTGAAAGTATCGGGAAATCTTCCAGCTTTCACACAGCCCTAAAATGATTGTCGTGCTTCAACAGAACCTGGAACCCTTCTCCAATCCGGTGCACAAGTCCCGGCGTGCAAATTCAAACTGGCGTGCAAGTTCACCTCAACCACTTGCATGACACTCGCTTATTCAACTCCAAACTTGCTCTACTCACACCCTTTTACGCCCAAACCAATTCTGGCGTGCAACCATCAAATGGCATACAACTTCTGAATATATTTATACTTGCGCGACCACACCACCACTTGCGCGACCACTACACCTACGCAATGAAAGCTCTGATTTTCTCCAAGTGTTGAACTCACCCAGAATGAGGAGGGGTCGACCTCTATTTATAGGCATTTGGACACCCTGAGCATTGGGCGCGCAAGTCTCCTCTCAGTGCGCAAGTCCATCCGCCCTAGTCTCTACCGCGCAAGTCACTTGCGCGAACAAACCCAAAACTTGAGCACCCTATTTTCCTTTGCCATATTTTGATGTTCTGATCTTGAAAAACATATGGTGCACAAGTTTCCAAGACTCCAATACACCGGCGCGCAAGTCCCTTTTCCAAAAACACTTTTCTCCATTTGTCGATTTTGAGGTCCAAAAATTTGGCAAACACTGGAAAACGGAGCCACCTTTTATCTGCTTTTTTTGAACCGCCTCCAGATCAACCATTCCTTTTTCGATGTTCTTGAATCAATCATGGATCATTTAACAACATCCCTTGAACTTGACATGCCACCATGAAATCCCCTTTGTCAACAAATTTGTATGTCATGGTTTTCTTTGTCAACAAACACAACATGGAGGCCATCTTTGTCAACAAACACAATCACCTACAAATGCTTCAATGATACCCTAAGGGATTTTTGCCCAACAATCTCCCCCTTCGGGTTTGTTGAAAACTCTTTCATAAAAAGATACATCGTTAATTATTCAGCCACCATTATCCTATTGTGATTCCAATAGAGATCAAGGATTTACTCAACACATACTCTAATCCCACATGAGCAATGCTCAGCATGAGAAATAAGAGTAAATTAAAAGTTCATCAATGAATCACTTCAACTCTGACACCCACTGTTGATACCAAACTGATACCAATTTTTGGAAATATTCTTACCGCATTCCAACACCACTCTTCTTCTTTTATCACGATCCTCAGCTGTCATGATATCAATTCTTTGATCGATCATGTCTAGAATCGTCAGATTTGATACTCTCCCTGTCTTCTCACAGCTTTAACTCTTGTTAGCTTCAAATCCTCTTCAGCATTATTGCATGTGTTGTCCAAGCTAAGCTCTGGCTAAGCACTTTGAACCAGCTTCAACTCCCCCTATCTGGTTTCTCTACCTGTCAGCTTCTCCCCGTATCTTTCATGATTTATCAAATAGCCAAACTATCTCGCCCTTGAACAATCACTATTTTATCCCCCTTGAACAGTCACTATTTTCTCTCCCTTTGTCAACGAACCCAAAGGTCACTCTTTTGCAGTCTGTAACAGAGTAGAGAACACATATCAACACATTAGAAAAAACACATCATACCTCAGGGAGAGGGGGTTCCACATCCACACTCTTTTAAGTGCGGGGATTCAACTGAACTCCCATATCCAGTTAATGCCTTTCAAACGCTTACTTGGGTAAGGCCTTTGTCAGAATATCTGCAACCTGTAGCTCTGTAGGCACATACTCCAACTTCATAAGCCCTTGATCCACCTTCTCCTTGATGAAATGATATTTTATCTCAATTTGCTTTTTCATTGAGTGATTAACTAGATTTTTTCTAAGATTGATAGCACTTGAGTTATCACACTGAATTCCAATCGGAGACTTCACTTCAACTCCCATATCTTCAAGCTACTGCTTCATCCACAATAATTGTGTGCATGCTTGAGTGGCTGCAATATACTCAGTCTTTTTGGTTCTCAATGAAATGAAATCTTGTTTCTTTCTTATCCAAGAAATACACAATCCACCAAGATAGAAAGCACCACCTGACGTTGATTTCCTATCATCCGCTGAACTAGCCCAGTCTGCATCAGTATATCCCAATAACTCTGTCTGAGATTTGTCATTATATGTCAAGCTGAATTCCACCATGCCCTTGATATACCGAAGTATTCTTTTCACTGCAAGCATGTGGATTTCCTTGGGATTACTCAATATCTCACTGCTTGGAATGTGGAGAATACAATTTCAGGCCTTATTGCGGTCAAGTACAGCAAACTTTCAATAATTTGCCTATATTCTGTGATATTAATTGTCTTTACATCCTCATCTTTGGACAGTTTCATCCGGGAAGCAACTAGAGTCTTCATTTCCTTGGAATTTTCCATTCCAAACTTTTTCAAAACCTCTTTGGCATATTTGGATTGAGAAATGAATGTTCCATTCCTTCCTTGTGTCGCCTGTAGACCAAGGAAAAACATTAGCTCTCCAATCATTGACATTTCAAACTCATTTTTCATGAATTCAGAAAACTGTCTGCACTGAGATTCATCTGATCCGTCAAATATTATGTCATCAACATAAACCAACACTATAATCCTTTGATTACTATCGTTGCTGAAATAGAGATTGTAATCAACTCCCCCGTGCTGGAAACCAAGCTTCTTCAAGTACTGATCAAGCCTTGAGTACCATGCTTTTGGTGCTTGTTTCAGCCCATAAAATGCCTTCTTCAGTCTGAAAACCTTATTCTCATCTTCATGAATGAGAAAACCATCTGGATACTCAATATACACTTCCTCCTCCAGAACCCCATTCAAGAATGCAGATTTGACATCCATCTGAAACACTTTGAACTTCTGTTGCACTACAATGGCTAGGAATAATCTGATTGTCTCCAGCCTTGAAACTAGTGAAAATGTCTCATAAACATCTATTACCTCTATCTGGTAGTATCCTTTGCACACTAGTCATGCTTTTTTTCGAACCACTGCATCATCTTCATTCATCTTGTTGCGATATACCCATTTAGTCCTGTTGAAATTCTTATCTACTGGTCTCGAAACAATATTCCACATCTGGTTCTTCTCAATCTGATAAATCTCTTCATTCATAACCTAAACCCAGTTTCCATCTTCAGTTGCATCAGAGAATCATTTCGGCTCAACCTGTGATAGTAATGATGTCTGCTGCAATGATTTCATTATTCTTGTCTAAACTAGAGCTGACTGATCACCAATGATATTCTGCCTATCAATTTCAGCTCGACTCTTTAACTTCTTTGCAGACACAGACTTGACACTTTATTGTTCATCGTCAGTGTCTTCTTATGAGTAAGCATCTTACACTTCTTCTCCTCCTATGTTATTTTCCTCTTCATCACTTTCATCAAGAAACTGCTCACTATGCTGTTGAATATTCTCTTCATTTTCCACAATAGTGACTTCATTGCTCTCAACTACTTTTTTCAGCCTCTTGTTAAAGCATTTGTATGTTTTTCTTTTTCCTGAGTAGCCCAGAAATATTCCCTCATCTGCACGTGATTCAAACTTCCTATGCTTTTCTTTGTTGATAATGAAGCACTTACTTCCAAATATTTGAAATTATTTCATTGTTGGCTTCTTTCCGTACCACATTTCATAGAGTATTTCCTTCCTTCGGACATAACAGATCCCTATTAGAAATGTAGACTAATGTCAATACTTCTTCCTTCCAAAACTTCTCTGGTAGGTATTTTTCTATAAGCATTGTTCTGGACATGTTATTGATGATCCGATTTCTCCTTTAAACCACTTCATTCTGTTGGGGAGTTATTACTGAAGAAACTTGATTCCTTATCCCATGTTTCTCGAGATACTCTTCCACCTGACTGTTTGTGAATTTCGTATCATTTTCTGTATGAAACTTCAGAATTTTCTGTCTAAGCATCCTTTCAGATTCCCTTCGGTACTGTTTTAAGTTACTGAACAAATCGAAATTATGGTAAATAACAAATACACATGACATTATATTATAGTCATCAATGAAAAGAATGTAATAGCTCTTCCCGTCAATGGATCTTGGTGGAATAGGTCCACAGACGTCAACATGCACCAATTTAAGCACTCTTGTCGACTTCTTTTCCTTTACTTTGTACGTCTTTCTGATGATCTTCCCTTTTTGACAGGAGTTTCACATATGTGTACGATCACATAATAGCTTAGGGAGGTCTCTTTCTGCTTCACACTTTACTAGATATTCCAGGGATGGTTGGAAAAGATGGTCAAGTCGTTTATTCCACAACTTGTTTTCTTCCTCTCTCGACAGAAAACGCATATCTTCTTCTCCACTTACCAGGTAGAGATTTACCTTTGTTCTTTTTCCCTATAGAACAACTGCCCTGTCTCTTCCTTTGACAACACACATTTTCTTAGTAAACCTTATAGAATGTCCTAAGTCACATAGTTGACTAACGCTGAGCAAATTGTGACTGAGGCCTTCTACTACTAAGACATCATCACGTCTCATCTCTTTTCCCCCAAAATTGGCCTTTCCTACACCAATAATCTTCAGGCCTTCATCATTTCCAAACTTGAAAACTTCTTCTTTATTATATTTTACGCCTGTAACAAGATCCTTATTACCTATCATGTGAGATGTGCAACCACTATCAAGGATCCACACACCAGAGCGATCTGATTTCCTGTCACCACAGCCTTCTCATCCTTCTTCTTTTTGGTCCATATTTTTGCCTTCACACTTGGCATGGAGTGAGACTTCTGTTATTTATCAGAGTATGATGGACCAGCTTCATCTTGCAAGGCTTAAAATCTATTCTTCATTTTTAACTCACTTGTTGGTTTATTGATCTACTGCTTTTGAACATTTTGATTCTGCTTTGGCACATTCCTCTATATGGTCAAAGTTTAGTACCTAGCCATGTGCCCAAATCCCCCGCACCAAAAACAGTGTCCTTCGAAATATGATTTGGAGAACCACTCTCTATTTGGATGCCACCTTTGTTCTTGTTCCCTTTGATATCTCTTGGCTATGGAACACACATACTATGAATGTCCCATCTTTCCACAACAATAACACCTGATATAAGGTGTATTCCTTCATGTTACTTCTGCACTACGAGTTTCCCCTTGGGATATCTGAATATTCTAATTCTGCTTTGTTCCCAAATCAACCTTCAACCTCGGGATGGGTGCTTGCGGTATGACTTCAATTTTCACAGATGTTTGTGTTCGATCAATCCCCAATTCATCCTTAGCATCTGAGCTCAATTTTTTCTTCTTTCCTACTGAACTACTAGTCTCCTCTTTTATCTTTTTTGTCCTCTGAATGACCTGCTTTCCTGATATCACATTTGATGTTAAGTGTTTTTATTGATCCTTCATTTTTTGTCACAGACTGACCACTTCTTCTTAAAGTTCTTCGATACACTTGACTTTATCTTTCACTTTTCTATTCAATCCATCGATCTCCCTTTTCTGTTCTTCAATCTTGAGTTTATACTCACTAACTGATTCAGAGTTCTCTGGTGTTGATAACTTGAGTTTCTCAATTTCTTCCATCAACTCAGACTTCTCTTCTTTTTGCTGCTGCATATAGAGTTTGGAATCATGAACAACTTTGTTAGATTTCTTTGTTTTGGATCTCCAAACATCTATCTCCTCAAGATCAGCCTCTAACTCATCTTGAATATCTATTCTTCCTTCAACTTCTTCTTCTTCATCATCACCTTCAGTTTCGTTCTTCTCCAAAGAAATGCTGACAACTACCACCATAGAATTTTCTCCTCAATATTTGCAGTTCTCTATCGCCTCAACCTCCTCAACTTCAGACTCATCTGAACTGTCTATTTCGTGTGAAAGAAGATTCTTCTTCTTGAAGAAATTTCTCTTGAACTTCTTCTTCCCTTTCACATAGGCTGAAGATTTCGTCTTGGGATTTTCAACTTCATCTTCATCATTTTCTTCTTGAAACTTTTTGGGGCACCTTGCGGCAAGATAACCAACTTTTCCATATCTAAAGAAAGCAAGTGGAAGTTTCCCTTTGAACTTTCCTTTTCCTCTTTGAAGATTTGAGGAGAGGAATGAAATTACCTCATCTGTCTCTTCTTCTTTCTGAGATTCTTCAATGGTGAGATTCTTCATGGCCTTAAATGCCACCTCTTTGGATTTCCCCTTTTCCACAACCTTGTTATCATCATTCCTCATTTAATATTCAACCAAGGTACTGTGAAAATTGTCCAATGTCAGCTCTTTTGGATCTTTATCTTCTAGTACTGAAACTTTTGGATTGAACCAAGGTGGAAGTTTCCTCAAGATGTGCTTTACAATCTTTATGTCTTCAATGACTTCTCCAAGACCTCGCATATCTTCCACAACAATATTTACCCTGTCAAAGAATGCATCAACAGACTCGTTCGGGTTCATTTTCAGATCTTCATACTTATTCCATAGTACTTGTAGCTTTGCCTCTCTGACCTTTGTATCTCCTTCATATATATTCAAAAGATTTTCCCAAATGGCATGTAATGTTTTACATGACATCACCTTTGTATAGATAGCATTGGATAGGGATCCCCCTAAAGCATTTATGCCCTTGGTGTCAGAATCCAATTCTCTTCACTCGGCTTCCGATAAATCCCCACTGTTGATGTCAGTTGTAATGTCATGCATTGCTACTGTGAACACATCCATTACCAAAGATCATAAGTAGTGTTGCATCTGATTCTTCCATAGCTGAAAATTGTTCTCGTCGAAGATCGGAATCCCTTTATGATTAGTGACCTCTATTTGATAGAATTATAGATATAAACCTTGCTCTGATACCAATTGTTAGGTCAACTAGGTTAGATACCCTGAGAGGGGGGCTGAATCAGGGTATGAAAAATTAAAAGAATTGCCCCTATTGATCTTGTCTTGCTGTTAAGAAATAATCTCTTCTCTCTCTTTCATTCAGCACAGTATAAACAAAAACTAAAGCATGCACAGGACACAGCGATTTTTACTTGGTTCACCCTCACTGGGCTACGTCCAAGGAGCATACACTGGCGATGTGCCGATGTACCAAATCCACTAAAAGCACACTGTTGCTTAAAAATTTCGAGAAAGATCACTTATATTCCTAGGCTCACTACCTTTACAATGTTTTGGGTCAGCTCACAGCTTTCCCATGGGTCACTCTCTATTTCTCTCTCTCTGTCTCACTGCCAGTGGAGAGAATCACCTTCTTCATCTTCATTTTCCCACTGCTCTGGAAAGGATCCACTCACAGTTTATAGACTTGTAGGTCTCTTCATTATCACTAATGAATGCATCCTATATTGTATGTAGATGCTCTGTTGAAGTCCAACTTTCACCTGTATATGAATCTCACTTTCCACTGAAGGTATCGGGCAATCTTACAGCTTTCACACAGCCCTAAAATGACTATCGTGCTTCAACCGAAACTAGAGCCTTTCTTCGATCCGGCGCGCGAGTCCCGGCGCGCAAGTTCAAACTGGCATGCAAGTTCACCTCAACCACTTGCACGACACTTGATTATTCAACTCCAAACTTGCATGAATCACACCCTTTTACGCCCAAACCAATTCTGGCACGCAACCATCAACTGGTGCACAACTTCTGAATATCTTTATACTTGCATGACCACACCACCACTTGCGCGACCACTACACCTGCGCGATGGGAGCTCTGATTTTATCCAAGTGTTGAACTCACCCAGAATGAGGAGGGGTCGACCTCTATTTATAGGTATTTGGACACCCTGAGCGTCAGGCACACAAGTCTTCTATCGGCGCGCAAGTCCAGCCGCCCTAGTCTCTGTCGCGCAAGTCACTTGCGCGACCAAACCCAAAACTTGAGCGCCACTTTTTCTTTTACCATATTTTGATGTTCTGATCTTGAAAAACATATGGAGTGCAAGTTTCCAAGACTTCAAGACACCAGCTCGCAAGTCCCTTTTCCAAAAACACTTTTCTCCATTTTTTGATTTTGAGGTCCAAAAATTTGGCACACTGGAAAACGGCGCCACCTTGTATCTGCTCTTTTTGAACCACCTCTAGATCAACCATTCCTTTTTTTACATTCTTGAATCAATAATGGATCGTTTGAAAACATCCCTTGAACTTGACATGCCACCATGAAATCTCATTTGTCAACAAATTTGTATGTCATGGTTTGTTTTGTCAACAAATACAACACGGAGGCCCTCTTTATCAACAAACACAATCACCTCAAAAATGCTTCAATGATGCCTTGAGGGATTTTTTCCCAACAAATTCCTTGCCATAGTAGGCTGTGTTCTGGACATGTAGTAGCCACACACACGGTCGTGTGGGAGTGTTTGGAGGCCGCTTAAAGCGAAGTACAGAAAAGGAGAGTACATGCCCTGTACTTCAAAATTACACGCCGTGTATTTTGTTTTTTTTTTCATTAAACAAACCAGGGTCAAATCTGATGGACGAACACTCTTCTTTTAGGTCTTGTTCAATCGAGAGAACTCGTACAGCTGTGGATATTTAACGAACCCCCAAGCCTCCATTCGTCCTCCGAATCGAACACTGTTGGTTGCGTTGGAATCGCATTGGTGAGTTCTTTCTTCTGCTTGAGCCTCGTTTTGTGATTTCTCCTCTTTCATGAGTTATCATGGGTTGAATGTTTTATATTTTTTTATATATATACAGAATTCTAAGGCAATTCAAGCCTCATGGTTCAAGTATATCGTTCCTACAACGCTGAGGTAGGTGGTTTGTGCCTTTCCGTTCAAAGTCTTTGAGTATTATGTGCAATTTCCACCAATACCCTTGAACGGGGTATTGCATGTTTACCGTTTTACCCCTGTTGTCTTCTTTCCATGATTGTATACTTGGGTATAGGTTTAATGGATAAGAATAGGGTTGTTTTGTTGTGACTTAGATGCTTTGCCCATGCATGTTCTGTTTACGACCATTTGGTCATGTTAGCCAGTTTGGCTACCTTGCCAGTTTTTCCATACCTATTGTTGTAGGATGGAGAGTTTGAATCTTGACATGCTTGATATGTTTTAGACTTCTTATCCAAGTAGTATTGTAGGTTTACTTTGGTTATATTGCATTGTTATGCCATTATCCTACACAAGGCCATGAGAATCGGTGTAGTAGACTATAAGGGGAATTGACTGAGTGCGCTTCCTCAGAGAGTCTTTGAGCATTAGGATATAGGTGGATAGACTATGTGAGATTCCTCAGAGAGCCTAGGATTAATTTGGGCTATAAAGGATTGACCGATTGAGCTTCCTCGGAGAGTCCTTGATTACTTTAGACTATAAGGGGAATTGACTGAGTGAGCTTCCTCAAAGATTCTTTGATTTTTATTCCTAAACTATTTAGACTATAAGGGGAATTGATGGTGAGTTCTTCCTTAGATATTTTATGAATGACCTGGGCTATAAGGGGAATTGACCGAGTGAGCTTCCTCAGAGAGTCCTTGACCTTGGGGCTATAAGAGGAATTGATTGTGTGATCTTCCTCAGAGAGTTCCTGGCCACCTTAGACTATATGGGGAATTGATTGTGAGTGATTCCTCAGAGAGTATTCATATACTGAACCATAGAGGATAGTTTTGTGAACTTCCTAGAGGGTTACTATTCTTGATTGATTGTTTGACTTGTGGAACTGTTTACTGCTGAGTACCTTCTTGTTTACTGTTTTCTGTACTTTTACCTGCCATATATTCACTGACTGTTAGGCATAGATATTTGGGTGGTTGCCTACTGAGATTTAGTCTCAAACCCTATTTGGGCCATGCTTTTGGGCCCAAAAAGATTATATTTCTACAGGTATAGATAAGGGAAATCACCCTTCTACTTCAGGTACTTGATTTGCTGTGGATCTGGAGAGCATGGGACCAAGCATATGCTTGCGATGTTGAGGAGCTATTTATATTTTATTTTGTACTTGGGTTTCGTACTATTTTTATTCCAGCATTGTGACTTGTTTGGCTGTTTTCATAGACATATGTATTATGCATCATTTTATATATATGTGTGCTCTAGTTGTTCAGTTTTCCAGTCTTCTGTTGTTTACTGTTGTTGGATATTTACTGTTTCTGCTATTATATGTATTTGTTTACTTCTGTTGTGTACTCTACCAATGAGGGAATAGTTTCCCCACTATCACACCCAAGGCCCTTGCTGCTAGTCAGCAGCCACTGGCATTCATAGAAATGCTCTTGAGGCCATGTGACCAACAGGGTACTGGGCGCCTCTGGGTGGCTTCTGGAACTGGGATGTTACACCCGCCACCCCCAAGAACATCTCCCATCCCCCTGGACAGCCCCCACCTCCCCTGGACACCCTCACCCACCCCCTTGGACAACCCCCCTGGACACCACCCCACCTCCTGAACACCCCCCCCCCCCCACCCCACTGGACACCCCCACCCCCACTCGGCAGCCCCCCACCCCCTTGAATATCCCCCCAACCCCACTGAACATCCCCCCCTAGATACCACCCCACCCCTGGACACCCCCCACTGGACAGCCCCCCACCCCCTGGACACCCCCCCCCTTGGGCAATGTATGTGATTACTTAAATAATCTACTAAAATATAAAATTTCTTCGATCTAAAATTTACTCAACTCCTAAATAATTATCCTCCACAAGTGTACATGATCTTGTACACTCATATATAGTTCTTCAAAGATATTTTGTTATAAATATAGTATTTTTTGTCTTTTATATTATAATTCTCATATAGAGTAGTGTGTTAGTTATGGTTTCATATAAAGTGAACAATTATCATTTACTTAAATATATTTTCAATGAAACATAAATATTATTGAATTGATTTTTATGAAATGACTTATAACAATTTTTTTACAGAATGGATAAAAGTTGGATGTATGAAACCAATCGGATCTCAAGCAATTTTAAAAACAATTTGGAGAGCTTTTTAGATTTTGCATTTCACAATGCTTCAAATAGTGGTCACATACACTACCCCTATTACAATTGTGTTGGAAGACATTGGTTGAGCCATGAATAAGTCATCTAACAAATAACCAAATATGGTTTTCAAGAAAACTACTCTGTGTGGTATCACAATGGAGAGAAAATTAAATCTCAAATTGTTGATGATCCAAATGAGAGGACTAGATTAGAGAATTTGTTATATGACCAGTTTCTATTTATTCGTCATCATGAAAAAGAAAATATTCTGACCCAAGAATACTTCTATATGAGCACACATGATGCATTTAATGAAAATGATGATGTTTTCAGGGTGAAAAAATTGAATGATGTTTCCACGACCCCAGTATATCGATAATGCGGTAAAATGAAAAAGATAGAATTTTTAAAACACTTCTTGAGGAAAATATAATTTTTGCTTTAAAAAACAATTTTTAAAATATAAAACATTTTTAAAATACTTTTATTTGAAAATAACCTTGAAAACTTATAAATAAATCTTTAAAAAATCATTTAAAACATTTCTTGAGAAAAAAATACTTTCTACTTTGAAAACCGTACTTTAAAATATAAAACATTTTGAAAATACTTTTATTTGAAAGTAACATTGAAAATTTATAAAGTTTTAAATAAATTAATGGTGATGATGGTGGGAAATTTTGTTCATGTAGTACACATTAAAAAATATTACTTTCACATTTTTGATAAAAGAAAAATAGGCATTGTTTAGGATATAACATGAATATTCCTTTCAAAAAAATTGTAAAAATTAAAACATGGGTAAAAAAATCTTTAATAATCCATTTGAATAATTTTATAAACATTATTGAAAATATTTTTAGAAAACTTGGTTTTAAAATAAAAAGGGTTTTTGATCTAAGAGAAAAATAAAATCAAATTTTATTAAAAATATTATTTTAAACTCTTGAATGCATAAAGAGATTAAAATGAATGAAAAGAATGTATTATCAAGAAATAACTATAGGATAAAAAAATTAATGAGTTTCTTTATAGATAGATCATAATATTTCATAATTGGAATCATAATCATAAACAATTCTGATAAATAATGAGATTATAACATAAAACTATTACCACTTTGGTAACCTTTAATCATAATACCCATAAAATAATAAAATTAAAAAAAATATCATTAGAAAAAATAAATTTATGATATCAAATTTCAATTATTTTGTATATACACCTCAAAAAATAATATAGGTACATAATATAATATATGTCTCAAAGAAGACAATTTGAGACAAAAATCCATTATCGCTTTAGTAATCATTTGAATCATAAGCCCCAAATATATCATAACATAAAATGAAACTTTAAATATCATTAAAAGGGTGATATTAATGATATAACTTTTCAAATGGTTAGTATATACTCCATAAAAAACAAACAAGGGTTGAATTTTCATATTTCCCCCAGAAATAAAAGAGAGACTAGAAATCCCTTACCGGTTTAGTAATATTTTGAATCGTAAGTCCCAGTAAAGAAGAAAATAAAATTAAATTATAAATATTATTAAAATGATGATACTATTGATATAAAATTTAAAATGGGTAGTATATACTTCACACAAAGGAAACAAGTGGTGAATTTTCATGTGTCTCTAAGAAATAAAAGAGAGACTAAAAATCTCTTACCTTAATTATCATCTTCCTTCATACACATTTAAAAATCTTTTATAATAAATATAAATTTATTTTAAATATATTATATAAACACACTTATATATATCATATCATATATAATTTACTTATGACTATTTATCACCCGTTTATTAACAATTCCTTGTTAAAATTGTGTTTTGGGTAATAATCGCTTTCTTTTTCGTATATGTTTTGATTTTTTATTTTTTGTCCTCTTAATTTTATCATGGTTACATAACCTGTAGAATAATAATAATTACATAATTATCATATTTATAAATAAATTTTACTTTTAATACTAATCATTAAATGTGTTTTTGAGAAATGAAGTATGTTACGGTCATGGAGATGGCATGTCGTACGTATGCATGAGTAACATTTCCACTTTTCAAGGATCTTTATGGAAATAAGGTAAGTAATTTTTTATCTTTAAAAAATGATAATAATATAATAAATAAAATATATTTTTAAAATATACTTATACATATCATCCATGTGATGTGGTGATGAAAACATAGAGTCACATCGCTTCGTGAAGGTGGTAGTCCACACGTACACGAACGATGTTATCATCTTTCAGTGAGTGAAAAGGTAAGAAATAAAATGATATATTCTATTTTTATAATGATGAATATTTTATTAATATAATAATTATTTCATATATATCACATATACTCATAAATTTTATCCATATTATCCTTCATGTAAAGCGTTAGTGAAAAATGAATCGCATCGCTTCGCGAGGCGGTAGTCTGCCATATACACGAGCAACATTATTGTATCCCCTACATAAAGGAAAGTAAAAAAGGTATATAAAATATAATGACTCAAAAGGTATAATTATTTTATAAATATCATATCTATACTTTATATCCATAATCATACCCAACCATGAGAGGTGATAATGGAAAAATGAATGGCATCGGTTCGTGAGGCGGTTGTCCTCTGTACATACAAATGATGATTTCATAATCCATTTGATGGAAGTGGAGATGGTTTTAGGTCATGAAATTAAAATAAAAAATGTCTCAGTATATGTAAGGTACTTAGGTTACGATATCACCATGTTTTAATAATAATTTAAGGAGTTTTAGGAAGAACTAAAACAAAAATGCTCATTGAAGAACATTATCTCTTCTTCGAGTATCCTCCTTATCATTGCACCAAAAAGATTCCTAGGTTGGATTTATGCCAAAAATAAGGATTATATTATTAGATTATTGAATTTGGGAATTTATTTGGGCAGGTATTGGACAAACCATAATGGTTTGAGGGTGTTAAGAAGATAGAAGAGTGTGGCCTTTTATAAGTGAGGTGAGTGGCACACTTTTAATTTTTTGATAAGACAAAGGTGTAACCACATTTTTATCATCAAAAAAGAGTATAAAATAGATTATTATATAGACTCAGACATTATAGGGTCTAAATATGGATATAAAATAGATTTTATACAAGTTTTTAGGTCATTTTAACCCTTATACTTCTTGTTTAACCCCCTAATAAACCAATTTTAACCTTAACCATAGAAAATAATTTTTACTATTTTAACTATTCATTTTGGTAGAAAATTAAGTTTAAATTATTAGATAATATAAATTATGATTATTCAAAATATTTAATCCATCTTATAAATTACATTCACATAAGTGGAAAATTTTAATTTAAAATTAATCCCACAGACGCGACGAGAAAGCGATTTTTTCAAAGAGAAAATGTTCAAAAGTTTACAATATTTTTATATCAAAATTCAATATGAGAATGATTAAAATGACATAAATTTTATTAATATATATGTAATTTAACTAATATTAATTTAAAACCAATTTAAAATATAATATAACTTTATAAATAATTTAAACGAAAAGGAAGTTTTCAATTAAAATTCAGTATTTTTTACTATTCATTAAGAAATTTATATTTTCATAAAATTATTAAAAATTCACCCTAATATGATTTTTAAATGATGATTTGAAAAATTAAATATATTTTTTGAAATAAATTTTTTAAATTTTTCAAAAATTAGTTTCAAAATAATTGCGTAAAAAGGCGACAAAACTACATTTTAGAAAAATATAGTTTTTAAGAAAAAAATTGGATTTATTATTATCCCTCATTTAGAAAACACATAAGATGAATTTTAAACATTTTATTGAATATATACTATATAAATTTCATTAAAATAATTCATTAAAAGTGTTTTTTTTAATTTATTGAGGTAAAATGTGTTTTTTTGCATAAAAATAGTTTTTTAGAGAAAGATTTCCTTTATTTTCAAATAGTTTTTATTTTAATTTTTAATCAATTGGTAACTAAAAAATTCATCTTATATACATGTGTATACCATATATTTTCATAATTTATTTATTCCTATTCATCCCCACCATTATAATGTCTAGGTGATAACTATTATATAATAATATGACATGTTTCGTTTAAACTCAGGGTTATATGTAGCGCAAGATAAAATCAATGTTATGTGTAGTGAAAAAAAATGAAAAGATTAAATTAATTTTCTTAAAAAATATTTCACAAAATCTCGGGGAGTTACATATGGTGTTTCTTTGGTGAGACTGTACCCTCATATCAAAATAAAATAATAGTAAAAATAATAAAAATCATATACATCTAGAAAAAACCCTAAAACAAACACCACAAAAAGTGCTAATAATATAAAAAATGGAGCTGTAAAAATTCCATGCAAGTTATACATACAAAATAGGTCCACCATGGGAAGATCATGTACATAATAATCCCAAAATAACTAAAATATACAAAACTAGTAAATACTTTAAAACTAGTTTTGAGTCCTAGTCTAATCTCATATCTTATACTCCACACCATCTAACACATCTGTAACACCCTGAAATTATAAAGTAAGAACCTTGTATTTGATAGCGTGTATGGCATGCAACACCAAGAACTTAAGGGAATACAATATCCCGAGACTCTACTATATATTTACTATTTAAAATAAATTCAATACATGATATATCATGTAATTCACACAACACTAAGTTATATTTCATTACATGAAATAGTGAACTTTCTCGATAACTTGTGTTACACACAAGTGTGACCTTCCTCGATAGCTTATGTTACACGTAAGAATGAGTTTCACCGAATAATAATGTATTATTAAAATATCATTATTTAATATAATAAAATATAACCTATCCTTTATGTTAGAGGTTATGAATAATATTAACTAACTTATAAAAATTTATGGTTTATATAAATATAAAATGAATTCATTGGTTACCAATTAATGAGAAACGAAAATATGAACCAATTGGATATAAAAAGAAATATTATTATTTTTATGCTTTAAAATGATTTCTATCTTAATATAAATAATTAATCACAATTAGTTAATGATTTTAATGACATTTATGTGTTATATATATAATAAAATATGTTTTATATTTATCCATTAGGTTTGATATGCATAAGATAAGAAAACCCCTATTTTACACATCAAAACCTATATTTTAATAAAGGTAGTTTTACCGCCTTTTAATAGAGAACCCATTTTAAATATGAATTTTGAAAATTTAATTGATTTAATATGTCAAAATAAAATTCATATTTGAAAGAAAAATATAATAATTAGGTTAGAGTGAATTTTTGGTATTTTTCTAAAACATTTTATTTTTTAATGAATAGTTAAAAATACTAAATTTTAGTTCAAACACCAGAAAATCCTTTGACATTTATACAGTTGGGAACAGTCATTGTTTTAATATGTGGGAATCTCAACTATGTACCAATGTCTCACTCATAAACACTGAAGTATGGACTACCAAGGATGAGCTCCTTAGACTTCAGTTGATGATTTCAAGGTTACCACGAACTTCAGTCAGACTCAAACGGGATAATTAAGGGTGACAATCCAAGTGTGATGGAATGGATATACACCCATCTCTATGGTAGTCATGAAAACATAAATGGAAATTGTGGCTTGATATGTTAATGGAATCCAATTACAGACTTCAGTGGATGTGCTCAAAGTAAATGTGAGGTGCCTTAAGAGAAGGCATCATGTTTTGGGATGTGATGCATCAACCTTATAAGCCGATTATTTTTTAGAATAGTCATCTAGAAGTGGCATGACATTTTTCCTCTTTTTTCGTTAAATGTGTTCGGTAAGGAACCATTCATGGCACATCATCAGGATGAGGTGAGTGTAGTGTGGGTTGTCTAGGGTTTTTTATGAAAATTCGACTTGAACGGGCTAAATGTGGATGATTATGAGTTGACCACTCACTTAAGATAAGGATAATTATAATAGAATTATTAGAACTCTATGGGAATGTTGAAATATACAATTTTGATGGTGGAGATATTGTGACTAGGAATTGACCTTTAAATGCTAGAACCTATGGTGTGGAGTTCCCTAAGCCCGGTGGTTAAATAGATAATGATGTGATCATGTCATGGGTATTATGAGCTTGGGTAATTGGTGTCTCAATGTTTTAGTTTTGAATATGATTTTCAGTTCAAATTTTAATGGCTTATGTATCGTGCGCTTAAAGGGATACTTGGTGGTGTGTTGGGCATTGGAAATGCAACACGGTTATTTAACCAAAACTTCATAGCTCAGGTAGGTTAGGTGTTTTTTTTTGTTCCCCAAGGCTTCTCAGGGATGAGAAGTTCTAAGGTGGGGAGGTTTTAACATCCTGTATTTTGAACTGGGTGGAATTTCTCAAGGAATTTGAATTTTCCCTTTTAGAGGATGATTCAATTCATAAATTAAGCATCAGAATATAAATATGAACCTTTAAACACTTAAAAGTGTTCTCTTTTGGGTAAGTTGTAAGTCTCAAGATGTTTCCTGGGATTTCAATTGAGTTTTCGAGGTGTCGGGCTCTAAAATATCTAGATTTTAGAAAGGTATAATGAGGCACATGGTTGGTGAACGATTATTTTAACCATACAAATCAATCATGCAACCCATTTTCTTAAGGATCATGGTTTGTTTAAATAATGAAACCTCATGGGGGTAACCATGTGACATGGTGTAGGTGTGTAGGGGTGACCCACATGGTCTATGCATGGTTTTCCAAAACTGTGCACTAAGCCCACACACTTAGTTCCACTTAACCAGTAGGTATGCACAGTTAAGTGCATAGTTTTTCTAACCATGCAGCCCAACCATGAACCCTATTTTAAAATGGATGGAATTAGATAGTGAATCCCGCATGTTTGGTGCACGTTTAGTCAAAATGTGTAGCCAAACTGTGTGGATCTTTAAAAAATCTAGAAAATAAAATTCTACCTCTACCTTGTTTAAATGGTTTACCCCATTCTTTTCTTCCCAACTGCACATAGTAGGGATGGATTCTCAAGATTCTCCTCATCTCCTCCTTCCATTGAGATATTTACTTCATCTAAACTCCGCTTCTAGTGTCATTAATTACGTTGGAAGTGTATCGGTCAGTCTATGACTCCTTCTTCCTCCTTTCATCATTTATCTTCTCATATCCTATGTTATCTTCATGTGGGCTAATTCACCCTATTTTCAAGGTGTTTGAAAATTTCCTCAATCTATCTTGAACCTAATCGAATAAAAGCTTTATATTATATGAGTATACTATCCTAAGCATGTGGTAGGTGTTTTATAACTTTCCTTTAATGTTTCATCAATTTATAAATTACATCATTATGTTGCATGCCAGGATTTCCAGGTGACACCTCTTAAATATAAATTTAAGTATGTAGAAACTAATTCTAAAATTTATGAGTCATTTTTCCTTAAAATTTATCCATTTGAGGTTGTTTACCTTAGCTCGAATCATCCTTGTGGGATTTTTTGATTTTAGGTCATGGATCATGCTTCATCTAGGTAATGTAATCACCCTTCTTGAGCATTGTTTTAAATTATTATAATTATAATGTATTTCCTTATTTTATTTTCCTTAAGGTTTGTTAAATTAACTCTCATTTAAGGGTTGTATAAATTTTATCAAATGATATAGTTTTTTTTTTCTTTCCCCACTTTTATAATAAACCCACCTTTGAGGTGAATTGTCTTCTCTAATCAAAAAGGGTTTAATAGATATGAGATGAGAAATATGATAAACGGAATTTTTAAGTACATGGACCTTACTATTATAATTGAAATGAATAATGGGAATGGACCTCTTTTTATAATTGATTTGTGATGGTGTGTTTATTAATATGGTCTCTTTTTTAATTAATCTTAAATAATTAAATGATTTGTGTGCGCCTTATGAAATACTTGGGTTTATTTTTATGGAATGCCTTGGATGGGATCATAGACTGTTAGAGATTATATGTACACCCTAATCAATACTTGGGTTCCCATTTAAAGAACTCTAGGGATGGGTTCAGTGGGTAATGCATTATTCTCCTTTATCGATACTTAGATTTCCATGTAGGAATTCCTTGAATAGGCTCATAGTCTAATTGAGATTAGTATACCCATGAATGATACATGGTCCCCTAGTGGTTTAACTTGGACATGATCATTGGGAAATGTTTCTATACCATTCCACAAGTGATACTTGGGACCCTAGGTGGTGTATGAGGGATGGACTCATTGGTTTATGCTTTTATACCATATTGAGGGTGATACTTAGGATTCCTCTTTATGGATCGCCTTAGATGAACTCTTATGGTGATAGGTAATTATAGTGCTCCTGGTGTGATACTTGGGATTCCTCTTTATGGGACACCTTGGATGGTCCCAGGATTCCTTTTGATTAAAAACCTTAATGAATATTTTTTAAAGACCTGAGGAATTATTGTTTATCTGATTTAAGGATGCTTCTATCAAACCAAAGAACATGCTTGGGTTTGGTCCATGTTTGTATTCTTCTTTATCATGGAACAGTTGTGTCCCCATGTGCATACACCTGGAATACACACACACACACACAAATATATATATGTGTGTGTGTGTGTGTGTGTGTGTGTTTATTCACATACATTATATCTATATAGGTTGAACGTGGTTTAAAATATTTTGTATTAGGCCGAAACAGGTATGGACATCCATGTGTCATTAAAGAACCTAAACCAACTTGTTTACTTTTATTTATTTACTAATTTACCTATCATACTTTTACACTACTGTATTTTTATGTTCATGGACTTGATAGAATTAGACATCATTGGTGGTGGCCTACTCAGAATATCTCACACCCTATTCAGACCACCATTACACTAGGGTACCCAAACAAACCACATACTTGTAGGTTCAAGTTATGAACTATGCTTGTGTTATTCATTTTTGCATGGGGTCTTAAGAGCACAGGACTAAGCTGAAGATCAGGATGCTCATGAAGTTATCCCTTGAATATTTTGTTCATTTTTTTATGCATGTACTATTATCTATTGTCTCGACTTCTATATGTTTAGTACTTAGATTATATTGCCTCATCTAGACATGAATGTATGATTGTATATTTGGAATTGGCCATTTTTATTCAATTATTTCAATTATCTTCCATTTTTTATTGATTGACTCATTATTATACCATTTTTCTACTCTGATCATGAGGGTATAGTCTCTCCACTATACCATCATTATACCCTCACTATTAATCAGAAATTTCTGGCATGTGAGGAGATGTTTTTGATACCTAGTGTAAAACTGGATTGAGGCACCTTTCTAAGTGGATCTCGGGTCGGGATGCTAGAAAATTTATGAAATATTTATCAAACCCATTTTCTTTACATGGGTAATGATGTTATGATATGCTGAATGTTTTATGATATTATGGAATGGATAAGTATGGTTTTTATTATGAGATGGGTGGGATCTATATCTACCTCTAATTGATTAGGTAAATCTTTATGTCTCGTGAGATAATAATTGGAAACAAGTCGATGGGATTGATCCACTATGGGAAATAGGTGTGTCCTGATCCACTATGGGAAACAGGTGCATCCTAATCTACCATGGGAAATAGGTGATAAGTCTTCATCCACTATATTCATGGTCTTGGTAGTTAACCTTAACACATAAAATGGTTTTTATATATTTACGATGGTTTCGCACTTTTATAAAATGATCTTATGGCTAATGATTGATTTATAATGATTTATCACTCTTATGGGCTATGTTTTTTGAAATGATAAAGTTTTTTTCCATGAATCATGTTTATGATCTATGACAGGTTGGGTATAAAATTCCTAAGTTATGTTCTTTACAACATACCCTTATGCTTATCTTATGATTTCATATGATCATATATTGATATCTCCTATGTTTACCCTTACTGAGTATCTAAGCTCACTCTTTCTTATGTTTCCTTCCCCGGGTTATAAAGAATGTTTTGTTCAAGTTGGTGTCCTATGACCAACTATTTGTACTTTGATTACATGTATATTTGATGTATTGAATATTAATAAAAATTCTTATTACATATTTTTCATTGTTTTACATGAAATTAATGTAATAATGTCCTAGAGTATACATCACATTAATAAGATCATATCAGGTCCTTTCTATGTTGAGAACCTTGATGTGGTATGACGATATTCTTAAATAATGTTTTTCAGTTGGATAATGTACTATGATGGGACACATAGTATATATAATGTCATGTGTGAGTACTCATAAGTAGATTAGGCTTCTTCTTATGAAGTTTTCACTTTGTAATCTTCAAGATGAGAGATTATGAGAATATACCCACCAGTAAGAATTCCACGTGTTTTTGTGTCATTGAATATTCCTATCTGAGAGTGCGTGTGATGGTCCTTATACTTTAAGATTATTATTAATGCATGTTACAACTTGTATACATAGATGTATTTTTTAAACCATGATGATAATAGTTCATAGAGAATTTGGATACATTGGGTGCGTCGTGAGTGACATGTCATTAATGGATAAGTCAAGGAAGTATTTGTCCCTTCCATATTTATGGAAGCTGGTATCTTGGCCCTTTTATTGGAATATAACTGTCACCCTAAATTCCATGGTCATGGTGTAATTACATGTTTATTTCAAATAGTCAAAGAAAGACATATCGAGTATATAGATTGGTGACATAGATGTGCAACCTTCTTGATGAGATATTGAGAGAAAGGGATTATATTACATAGTGATCATTTGTATGTGGTTGTTATCGTTGTGACATTAAGTTTTTTATCTTGGGTGCCTTGACCCATTGTTAGACAGTAATCTTTAAATTTAAGAAAACCCACCTAATACTAATAATAAATAATCCTAGATGGTCACATAATAAGTGTATCCATTTATCATGATTAAATTCTATTTGAATTTAATTAATGGAATAAATATTATTCTCAAGACCAAGGAATAATTTTATTCAATTTTTATTGATCACATAAATTAAATAAATATTTATTCACTAGGATGTGAATAAAAATTTATTTATTTATTTTATTGAATATTTAATAAATATTTATTATTCAGTATGTGAATGAAATATTTATTTATGAATAAAATATTTATTTGGGTATTTAGTAAATACTGAGGAGTTCGAATGGACCAAGATCGCAACTGGTGATAAATAATTATTTACAAAATGATAAATATTATTTATCAATTTGCTCAAGTAGGCGTATACCAAAAAATAATATTATTATTATTATATGGAATGAGATTTATTAAATTTTTAAAATTTTATATAATGGTTGACATGCAAGAGATATTTTTTTCAAGGCCAAAGAATGAGTGATCAAGAACGAATAATCCAAGACATTTGATTCATCGCACTAGAACTCAGAGATTGAGTGTTGTTGCTTTGAGATCATTGGAGCACATTTGGATCATCGCTATAGGGATTTTATCCTTGGATCATTGCAACATAATGAAGGAAATTTGAAAGGGTCTTTTTGGACAATCAACATTCATCAATTAAGAAATTTCTTAAACCCAGGTATTTATTTCTTTAGATATTAAATAAATTAATTATAAATTTAAAATGAAAGATACTCACTCATGGTTTTGGGAAATTATTATTAAAAGAAATTTAAATATATCACCCACCACTGAATGCTTCTGCTATGCTCAGAACCAATAAGTGGTATTAGAGCAATCACATTTAAATTTATAATTATTTATTTGATTATTGATTTATGTGAAATTGTGGTTTTTTTATTTCATATTATTCATTATTTAATCCTATTTTAATTAAAATTATTTGACATATTAATCATGTACATTCAAGTATTTTTATTTTCTTAAAGGTCTAAGAAAAAATAAAGAACAATCGGACATGCCATCGGGAACTGTCATATTTTTTCCCAGTAAGATTGGGTTACACAGGGTTTACTCAGAAGTACACTTCGTGTACCCTAGTGCACTATATCTGGATGTGCTGAGGGATACATGGAATTCCTTGAATTAATTAAACACAGTTTATTCCACATGTTGATTAGATAGGGTGGTACATGAGTTGTCGTATTACACATAGTGTATCAATGTACACACCGTGTAGTCTACATGGGTTAGTGGCATAAATCGTGCAATCTATGTGGTCATTATACACGGTCAAAACTACATGAAAATAACAAGCTAGAGCATTTATGATATACACAACGTGAATGGGTGTACATGGAATATAGTTCATCAATTCCTGCATCCTAATAACATGTTGATCAACTCAGAGATAAAAACGGACACACAAATTAAAGAGATACACAGTGTGTATATGGCTTGTAAATGTCATGTAGTCTAGCCAAGGTATGTACTGTAGACTCAGGTGTGTAACCAGAATACATGGAAATCGAGATACATGGAATTTAGTTTAAGGTATACACCATGTATTTTTTCATTAATATATGGAATATAAATTACATTAAATTGGAAAATTTTAGTATTAAAAATTTATTTTATTGATTGGAACACCATTGTGTGTTTGGAAATTTAATAATGGTTTTAAATAATTTAAAATGATCAATTAATCTATTTTAATAAATATATGTCATTATTGGTTCTGCCATTTATTTTACATGAATTCCATAAATTATATGTATCTCCAATAAAATTCAGATGATCATTAATTTGAAAGGGAATTAATTAATAGATTAATTAATTAATGTAAGATTGTTAATCTTAATAATAAATAATGAATAAAGAAATCAATGTTATCTAGTTTCTTTTTCATATTCATTGCATGTATAACCATTCATGATCTTGACCAAGACCTGTGTATTTATTGGAAGTTTTAATTTAATTTATTGCATGGGTTTTTAGTTATTTAATATTAAATTAAATGATGGTATATGTGTCATACCTATCTCTATTATTATGTAAGACCTGCATGTCCAAGGATATTTATGTAATTCCCGTTAACCAATCCTTTGGTTCTCCTCACCTGAAAGTGAGTAATAAATACTTGTAATTAATGAAGTATCTCAAGGTGAATGAAGGTGATTCAAGATGGAACCATGATGATGCCAACTCAATGATACACAGATATACAGGTGGAATGTTATAACCCATGCCAAGACTGGAAGATGGAGTCTTCTCCTTGGTCATAGTTTGATTTAATGTCTACTCATTAAATCAACCATTAGATAAGATCATGATTGGTTCATTTAATTTATTTATTTATTTCTGTCTATACATTATTTATTTTATGTATGCAGGAGTGTAGTCACATAAATAAATGAGTTACTATACAAAGATGAAATTTAAATAAATGTTTTATCAAATATGTTTATTTAATTAAGTAAAATCCACTTAATATTAACAAGACATGTAAATGATAAAACAAGATAAAATGTATGTATAATTAATTAAAATCCCTTCTCCTGGTATTAATTTAAACTAAGACTTTCATTACTTAATTAGAAATGAAACCATATAACTAAGTGTAGTACATGGCCAAATTATGGATACTTACTTTTATTGGGGAGTAGGATTTTGGGTTGACCTAACCGAACTTGTATTGAGTTTAACAGCCCAATTCCATTCAATACAAATTTAGAGGCAAGTATTAATGAAATCCAAGTTATGATTTTAGGATAGAGGAATCTAATCAACTGATCAAGGAGCTTCAAGTCCGCAGTTGGAAAAACCACCTACCTAATTACTTTCTTGTGGTTTTCATGGAAAAAGTATGGATTATTAAAAAAATTAATGGGGATTTTTTCCACTAGAATATTAAAGAAACTAGATATTCTGATTCCAATGGTGAGGGATATTGGGACTTGATAAAATAGTTGGATATTTAATAAAAAACATTTAATTTATTATATCAAACCAAATTGCAATCAAGAACAGTATTAATAATATGCTCTTTTAATTATAGAATAAAATGAAAAGTTCATAATCCACACTATCCCTATGATCAATATTTCTAAAATACAACCTCTTAACTAATAGTAACTTCTAGGAGTGGTTTAGATTCCTTCAGGTTATACTATTCCTTAAACGTAACTCTTTTTTTCTAGAATCCTCAATTCCTAATTCTCCTAATAAACAGGCAAGTGATGAAGAGTTCTTGGTCTATGAAAAACATTTTAGTGATGCAGTTGATGTTCAATGTTTGATGTTTTCGTCTATGTCTAGTTAACTCATGAAGTATCACAAAAACATGGATGCATATAGCATGCTTGGATACCTTCATGTTCTATACCATAAGAGATATAGATAGGAATAGTTTGAGATTTCCAAGGAGTTTTTTCAGAGAAATCTTGGGGAGGGTTCTCTAGCTAGGCCTCACATAATCAAGATCATTGGCGACATTGATCGCCTAGAGGTTATATGGTTTAAAATCGCCTAATAACTAGGAACCATACTCATTTTGGAATCACTCCCTCATAGATTCTCTATATTGTTTTGTGAATTTTAATATAAACAACAATGATAAGTATCTACCTGATCTTATTACTCTTATTTCCCATGTAGATAAGGATACAAAACGTGAAAAAACTTACATACTTATGGTGAACAAATGGAAATGGAAAGTGAAGATCCTTAAGCCCAAAGATTCTTCACACCCTTCCAAAAAGAGTAATGATCAAAATCAATCAAGGGAATAGGATGTTGTCTATTTTTCATGTGGCTAGAAGAGCCACTGAAAGAAAAACTTCACCCATACAAAGAAGCAAGGGGAAGATTCAGGTGCATTTGTTATCAAGTTTAATTTATTTTTTTCTATAAATTGGGTATTATATGGATATTTTTGTGCTCACATATGTATTAAAATACAATAACTGAGTAGATTCATAAATATTGACAAAGGGAAGGTAGATCTACAAGTATCCAATGGAGATAAACTTGTTGTTATAACTATCGGGGGATACCACATCACATTGCCGACAAAAATGTCTTGGTTTAAAAGGGTTATTATTATGTGCCTTCAGTTACCAAAAACATTATTTATGTATCTAGACTAGATATTGATTGGTTTATTTTAAAATTTGGGAATAAAGGTTTATTATTTTATAAATATACCATTTTTTATGGTAAGGCGCATTTAAATAACTATTTTTATGTGTTGGATTACACAAACCTAGTAATGGAAATCGATAAATAATTTACTTCACAAGATTCATACCACACCCAACTTTGGCATCACTAGCTAGGTCGTGTAAATGAAAATTGATTAACTAATTTAAATAGAGATAAATATTTAGATTCTTTTTAAATAAAACCACTTGGTGTATGTCATGTGCATTTATAAGGAAAAATGACCAAATCCCCATTTAGTTAGAAAGGTGAAAGGGCTAAAAAGATTCTTGAATTAGTTCATACCAATGTGTCTGGACCATTTCCTATTGAGGTAAGGGGTGGGTAATCATACTTCATGATTTTTACTGGTGATTTTTTTAGACTTGGATATATCTAATTAATGAGGTATAAGTTGGATACTTTTTATAGCATCCTGCCTTTTTATCACATAAACTTTCATTACATTTTACAAAACCGAGGATCTTTAAGGTTTAGTGTATTGGAAACCAGGAAATTAAAACATGAAAACATAAAACATTATTCTTAAACACTTGAAAGGCTTCTCCTCATGTTCATACTAGGTTCATTACTGCATCTCATAACTTGGGGACATACATCAAAAGAAAAGGGTGAGCAGAAGGCCCAGTAAGGGAAACAAGGGAAACATTTAACATGTGAACTTGAGATACATCAATAAAGTCATGAAAAGAACTTTAAGGAATGAGAATGAAATCATGAGGCATATCATAATAAAAATAACATTTTTAATAACTTGAAGATGTGGCTACAACATTTAATATTGAAAATAATTTCGTTTCACCAAGGTCCATCCCCAAGGTGTCAATAAAAATTACCAAGGTTATTCACCAAGGTATCAGTCTAAAAGGTCATCTCTAGAGATTAAGTCTTTACCCAATGCATTGGAGCGCTATCAGGGCACACACTTGACATGTCTTTATTATCATGTGAGCCACATATATAATCATAAATAATTTCATAAACAAACCATATAGAAAAAAAGGAATGGGTTTCATTTCATAATCATAACGTTTTAAAAACTGCTTCAAAGACATGATTTTTACGTCACTTTAAACCCACGGAAAGGGAGAGCGGGTCACATGTATGTAAATACCAGAATTCAAAATAGAAAAACTTGGTATATATGTGAATACACATATATAAGAGATATATTTGAGTATTCACTTAATAAAATAAAAGAACTTTAGAAAAAGAGAGAGACATTTTGAGACGGAAATTCTGCAGCATAACGACTATGTTTCAGGGTTTTAGAAAACATTGAAAAGAGAGGGGACATGGGTCAAACAATCATAAATGACCCATAAAAAAGTATAGGGACAGAATATGAAGGATATATGAACATGGTAATGAAATTTGAAGGACATACCATTTGAAATGAAAAATATGGAAGGAAGACAAAAATTAGATTTCTCTTATGAAAATCCCGCAGCCTAACAGCATCACTTAAACTTCAACCAAAAATGAATTGAAAAGATAAAATAGGGCCTCTAATCATATGAAAATAAGAGTTAAGAATTATAGATATAGATATCATACCCCAACATAATAAAAAGGAACTTGAAAGACTTGACATGAAAATAGATCTTGAAAACGAGAAGGGTGAAAGAATCCCTTAAAAATTCGGCAGCCTAACGGCGCCACTTAAAACTTCAAAATATTGAATTGAAGAGATCAAATAGGGTCTCTCATCATATGAAAATAATATTTCAGTGTGATAGATATATAGATCATACCCCAACATAATAAAAAATAACTTGAAAGACTTGACATGAAAGTAGAACTTCAAAACGAGAAGGGTGAAAGAACCACTTAAAAATTTGGCAGCCTAACGGCGCCACTTAAAACTTCAAAATACTGAATTAAAGAGATCAAATAGGGTCTCTCATCATATGAAAATAAGAGTTCAGTATGATAGATATATATATCATACCCCAACATAATAAAAAGGAACTTGAAAGACTTGACATGAAAGTAGAACTTCAAAACGAGAAGGGTGAAAGAACCACTTAAAAATTCGAGAGCCTGACGGCGCCACTTAAAACTTCAAAATACTGAATTGAAGAGATAAAATGGGGTCTCTCATCATATGATCATAAAATATCAGTATTATAGATATAGATATCATACCCCAAAATGATAAAAAGGAACTTGAAAGACTTGACAAGAAAATAGAACTTGAAAATGAGAAGGGTGAAAGAATCTGTTACAAAAATTTCGGCAGCCTAACGGCGCCACTTAAACTTTCATAAAATGAAATGATGAGAGTAAGAGGGGGTCTCTCATCATATGAACATAAAAAAGTACAGTATAATGAATATAAAATAACATCCTCCAACATAATAACATGGAGCATAAAATAAATTACATAAAAGAGATCACTTGAAAAGAAAGAGAGGGGTCGGATCCCTTACCTTAAAACGTAACTCTTAAAACTCAAAGGTTGGGACCTTGAGGGCTTGGGGGAACCTTGGGAGGACTCCTTGAGAGGTAATGAGACCAGAGATTCGTTGGGGGAGAGTTTGGAGTCGAATGGATGAGAGGATGGCTTGGTATTTATAGGGAAAGTGAGGGGACAAGGCATTAATGGCCAAGGGACACCTCATTGGTGGTTTTGGAAAAACCATGGGCTTGCTCATGGTATTTTCCCATGGTATTGGCCACTTTGGACACCTCATACCTTATCTTACTATTCATAAGTCGACCATATTGATTACATACTTAATACATCATTTATTGATTTCATTAAACACTCGTAACTTAAAAACTGTATTTTCACTATTCATCGAAAATTCAACTTTCTCAGAAAAATCCCAAAATTTCACCTTAACCAAATATCAATTATTTGATTTCAAAAATGAACTCCATTTTATAAAAATAATTTTCTAAATATTTTTAATTTATTTTTTAAATAAATACACTATTCATCAAAAAATCATTTTTTTCAGAAAAATCCCCAAAAATTACCATAACATAATATCGATGCTCTGAGTTCAAAAATGAAATCCATTTTATAAAAATAATTTTCTAAATATTTTTAATTTAATTTTTAATTAAAAAATACTATTCACCCGAAAAAACTAATACTTGAATAATAATTTATGAAACTGTTATTTAACCATTTTATTGAATCACATTACTTAATCAAGGTGCCTAGATTATATTAATACTTTCTTTAAGTGATATTACTAATACATTTGGTCACATTACTAATCCTAAGCATAAAATCACTATTCATATTTTACTATTCATCAAAAATTAAGTTGATCTTATTAGACTCTAAATTTCATACTGAACATAATTGTAGAAGACCATTTTTTGAAAATCATAACACATTTTTAATTATTTAAGGTTTACATAAACATTTTTAAAATATCCTTTCTCTAAAATTCATCAAAAATATGCATACTATATTTATCCGGACATTTAAAAATTCATAAACTTCAACATAAGAAGAAATCAAAAATTTTATTTAAAACAAAGGATTATACAAGGCAGTTACAGTCTCCTTACATAGCCCCTTATCACACCAGCATAGGACCTAAGTGTAAGGTGTGCTAAGGTGAGAGAATCCGAGGGAGGCTCGACCAACATCGCACGAGTAGTAATTTCTATCAATTTGAACTTCTCACGAAGGCGATTCTGTTATAGCTTCACACGATGAAGTTCATCTTGGGTTTGGTCCAGAGTAAATCCCAGTGGTGCTACCTCCTTCCCAAGTTCTGTTAGATGGGATTCGATCGGTCCAAGACTACTGGGTGAGGCCATCAAATCTTCTTTCTATATTAACCAAGATCACTTGTATTTGGAGACAATAATCAAAATGTTTAGTTTCCAGCGGTCATATTGACCAATGGTTATATGACCGTCAAAACCCAACGGTCTCATTTTAATTATACTCAGGTTATCAAATGAAACAGTTTTGTTGAGTACATAAAAAAATAATACACAAAATTAGGAAACAATATTTATTCAAAATTTCGGTTCATTACACTTTTGATAAATTCAAAGAATATGATAATGAAGTTGAGAACCATCTTGGTAAGAATATTAAGAAACTACACTAAAACCATAATGTAGAATGTCTTAATTAAGACTTAATTTATTATTTATAGTATTTTGGGATATTATCTCAACTCACTCCTCCTTATACGCCTCAGTGGAATGGTATAATCGAAAGGAGGAACCACGTCTTATTAGACATGGTGAGATCAATAATGATTCATGTGAGTATTCCATTATCCTTTTGAGGATACATGTTATAAAAAATAGAATATGTACTAAACTGAATTCTAAATAAAGAAACAGATAGTATATCATACCAATTATAGAATGGAAATAAACTTGTGTTGTCTTACTTACATGTGTAGGGTTGAGAAGATTTTTGTAAGGGTGCTTCGGGTAAGAATCTTTCACCCCTAGGCACAAAGTGTATCTTTATAGGATATACCAAATAAACAAAGGGATACTACATACACAATCTTTCAAACAAAAATGTTGCGGCTGATAGACATCCCACATTTCTTGAGAAGGATATTATCTCTAAAATAGATAGTGGAGGCAAGATAGACTTTGATGAAGTCCAAACTCAAGATAAACAAGAGTTGAAACATGAACAAATTCAAAAAAGTTTTGTGGAAGAAGAAATTGATCCAAATACATAATTACAATGTAGGAGTACTAGATAGGTTATAGAACCAGTATGGTATGTTTTTCTAGTTATCAAGGATGCGACTCATTATTATTTGATAAAAATGATCCTCCAACCTACAAAGAGGTAATAAGTGTCATAGATGTTTCCAAGAATAAAGAGGCTATGAATTCTAAAATGGATTCAATATACCAAAACCAAGTTTGGATTTTGATAAAAACCTCCAGTATATATAAACCCGTTATTTTTGAATGGGTATTCAAGAATAAAATGGATATGGAAAGAAAAGTCAGTACCTATAAGGCATGAATGGTTGCAAAAGGGTTTAAACATCATTAAATGATTGACTATGACAAAACCTTTCCACCAGTTTCAATGTAGAAATCCATTAGGATTCTAATTTAAATTATTTCTTTCCAGGATTATGAGATTAGGAAAATGGATTTCAAAATAGCCTTCCTTAATGGGAACCTTTAGAAATATGTCTATATGACACAACCTGAAGGATTTGTGACTCCAAAGTATTCTAATAAGGTGGGAAAGTTGTGAAGATCCCTTTATGGATTAAAGAAAGCATATGGTTCAGGTAAATTTTGTTTTGATGATTCCATAATGGAATTTAGTTTCATAGAGAACGAATGTGAGTCATGTGTTCATAAACATTTTAGTGGGAGTGTAGTCATTTTCTTAATTGTATATGGTGATTATATATTACTCATTGGAAATGAAATACTAGTCTTATAGTCTATTAAGTATTGGTTGAATAAATGATTGTTTATGAAGGACTTGGGTAAGGAAGCATATATTCTTGGGATAAAGATCCATCATGATAGATCTAATAGGTTTCTTGACCTAAGTCAAAGTATATACACTGATAAGATACTGAAGAGATTCAGTATAGAACAGTCCAAGAGGGGATTTTTTTCTAGTGTCACATAGAATTCATCTTTCTAGGAAAATGTGTCCTCAAACACATGAGAAAATAAATAGAATGGAAATAATTCCATAAGCATCATCGATTGGGTCAGTCATGTATGTTATGATATATACTAGGCTAAATGTTTCCTATGTATTGATTGTCGTAGGAATATATCAATATGATCTAGGTGACCACTATTAGATGGTATTAAAGACTGTCCATAAGTATCTGAGGTGTACTAAGGATATGTTCTTGGTTTTTGGAGGAGATGGGAAACTATTCATCAGAGGATATGTAGATGCTAGTTTCCAAACTGATCAAGAGGAAATGAAGTCACAAATGGGATACATCTTCACTTTTAATAGAATTGTTGTAAGCTGGAAAATCTCAAAGAAAGTTGTGGTCACTGATTCTACAGTAGAGTCTAAGTATATTACAGCTTTTGAGGTAGCTAAAGAATAAGTATGTACAAATTCATACAAGATATTGATGTGGTACCTAGCAGTAAAGATCATATCACACTCTATTGTGATAATACTCAATGGTGGATCTTGAAAAATATTCATGGTCACATCAGCAGATGATGCACATACTTCATAAGTATCATCTCTTGAGGTATTTTTGTTGGAGAGGTGAAGTTGAAGTGAGCAGTATTTCTATGGAAGACAATGTGGAGGACCCCTTGACTACAGCCTTGACTCAATAGAAACATGACTATCATGTGAGGCCTATCGTACTGAAGGTTATAGGTAGTTGAAACTAGTCCAAGTGGGGTTTTTTTGGAGTTGGTGTCCAAGGATCAACTTTTTGTACTTTGATTATGTGTATATTTTATTTATTGAATATTAATAAAAATTATCATTATGTATTGTTCATTATTCTTCATTACTCTAATGTAATGATGTCCTGGAGTATATGTCGCATTGATAAGGTCATATAAGTTCCCCACTATGATGTGAACCTTGATGTGCTATGATGATATTCTTAAATAATGTTCTATGGTTGGATAACATAATATGATGGGACACATAGTACATAGACTGTCATGTGTGAGTACTCATAAGCAGATGATGATTCTTTTCATGAAGTGTTCACTTGGTAATCTCCAATATGGGAGATTATGATAATAGAACTACCTGTAAGAATTATACATGTTTTGGTGTCATCAAATTTTTCTATCTGTGAGTGTGTATAATGGTCCTTAGAATTTAATATTATTATTAATTCATGTTAAAACTCACGTACTTATATGTATTTCATAAACCATTATGATAATATTTCATGGTGAAGTTGGATACGTTGGGTGCATCACAAGTTACATGTAATTAATGAATAAGTTGAGGAAGGATTTATTCCTTCCATATTTATGGAAGCTGGTTTCTTATCCCTTTGATTCGAAGATAACTATCATCCTAAATTCCATGGTCATGGTGTAATGATGTGTTTATTTTAGATATTCAAATAAAGACGTATCGAGCATATAGGTTGGTGACACATATGTGTAACCTGATTGATGAGATATTAATACAAAGGGGTTATATTATACAGTGAGAATTCATATGTGGTTGTCATCATTGTGACATTAAGTTCTTTCACTTGGATTCCTTTACCCATTACTAGATAGTAATCTTGAACATTATACAGGCCCACCTAATGCCAACGAGAAATAATCCTAGAGGATTACACACTAAGTGTTTCTGTTGATCTTGATTGAATTCTATTTGAATTTAGATAATGAAATAAATATTAATCTCAAGTCCGAGGAATAATTTTAATCAAGTTTTACTTATCGCATAAATTAAATAAATATTTATTCACCATCATGTGAATAAAAATATATTTATTTATTTTATTAAATATTTATTGAATATTTATTCATCGAAATGTGGATGAAATATTTATTTATAAATAAAATATTTATTCAGGTCTTCAATAAATAATGAGGAGTTCAAATGTACCAAGACTTCATCCAGTGATAAATAATTATATATAATCTAATAAATATTATTTATCAACTTTCACAATTGGTCATACACCATAAAATAATATTATTATTATTATATAGCATGGGGTTTATTAAAGGTTTTAAATTTTATTTAATGATCGGCATGCAATTAAATAATATTTTAACCTAAACCCTAAATCTATAAATATATGGTTATATATATTGTGTATTGCATCCAAAAAAAATTAAGAATAGATAATTTTTGTGCATAAAAAATTCTCTGTCGACTCCTCCTCTCTCCCTCTCAATAATTATAAATGAAATAGAGATTTATTCAAGACTAAATAATGATCAATCAAGAAAAAATAACTCAAGACATTCGATACGTTGTGCTAGAACTTGAAGATCAAGTGGTGTTGATCAGAGATCATTAGAGCATGTTTGGATCACCACTAGAGGGATTCTATCCTTGGATCCTCATAGCGTAATAAAGGCAATCTGAAAGGGTCTTTTTAGAAAATTAACATTCATCAATGAAGAAATTTTCTAAGCCCGGGAATTTATATCTTCAGATGTTAAATAAATTAATTATAAATTTAATGTTAAATATCATAACTTATAGTTTCAAGAAACAATTATTAAAATAAATTTTAATATATCACTCGCCACCACACTCTTCTGCTACGCCCGGAACCAACAAGGTTTAGGTAGGGTATGCCTAAGAGGAGTACTATGTGAAAATATCTTTATGGAATATCTCTAAGATCTTTCATTAAATAGGAATATTTTTTTATATTCTCCAAATACACTAAACTATTATGGTCCTTGGGTGTGTGTTTATTAAGTGTATTGAATATTCATCTAGAAAGATTTGATGTTTATATATAAAATCTCAGGTCGCTATAAAGAGGAGGAGAAGGGGGTTAGTGTGTCATGCGAGAGATAGTGGGGAAAGAGGGATAAAAATCCCTATATACACCTAGGGTCATTTTTTGAAATAAAAAGAAAATTTTAAGCCTCTAGGTGTCATACCCAGTTTAGGTACATGGATTACCAAACCATGAACCAACAGTGTTGTCCCTACTGGACAAACAGAGAGGATGCAAATGATTATCCCTCGGTAGTCACATGGTTGAGCTAACCATTCTCAAGTTGTGTGAATCAGCACTACCCTGATGGAATACCCCCACACACAGTCAGTGCACAATTACCCCTAACCATGTGTATCACCCCTTCCCTTAAAATTTTTAAAATTCCAGGTTAAAATTTTTGAAAACATACAATGGCTCAAATTCAATGTAAGTAATTAATTAATTAACACCACTATGATACAGAAGGTTTCACAAAATCCCCACCATCATCATAAATTTATTTTTATTATTTTCATAGGTAGCCAAAAATAGTCTTGAAATAGAACTATAAGGAAAACAAAGGAATTTGAATCTAAGGTGGCCTAAAGTAGTGCAACTTAAGAGCATCACCTTTAATAAGATTCACTCCCTCTGGTTGAATGGATTTCATACTATAGAAATAAGATATTATATCACCATGGACCTCCATTATCATGAGTAAATATGAAACTTTGTCACCCTCTCTCTAAGTGTGAAGAATACTCATGCTATTACTAATCAAACCCAGAAACTATTTACTGATGTATGAGATTGACCAAGGGGTGTGTTCTGACCCAAGTAGGGAATTTAATAGTGTCATTGAGTATTTTTCATCCACCTTTAGTGAGATTTTTTATTGTTTTTATAAATGAATCCCTATGAGCGTCACATGCACCTCATCCTGAAGAGAGTCTCTGCTACCAAAGCAAGATGTGACCACAAAAATAAAACCACCCCAGGAGTCTAGAACCACACCTTCTACCCGCATGGAACCCATGATTCCTGACCCATCCATATTGAGTTTAGGGCCAGTAAGGTGGGGGCTCCATCAAACCCAATGGCCCTGGTTGGGACTCTCAATAGAACGAACAGGGGATTTTCCCTCCAGGAGTGGTCTGAGGGTTGGGGCGTCATCCTAGTTCTTATCGAGATGGGTCAGGTCCACCAAGATATTCTTGGTAAAAATGATGATAGATCTTCTTATGCATGAATTACCTTCAATGTGGGTCATATTCCTAGCCTATAAAATACACCAAGAACCTACAGCAAGAACCATAGCTCTAGACTTATGTTCCACCCCCCCCCCCCACTCCCACTCCCTGGAACCATCAGTCAAGGAACGTCGACCACCGTAGGTCCTGAGAGGGAAGGCTATAAAATCACCAAATTCCCTCCACATAGATCAATCCCAATCCCCTTAAACGAATATGTGCATAGAACTCTCCTCTTGACTTACCTCACAACATGGGTATTTAGAAACAATACTAAACCCTAATCATTTAATGTTTACATCTATGGGAAAGGCTAGATTCCTTATCCACCATAAGAGGATGTTTTATTTATAAGTAAGATACTTACACCATAGCACCTCTCTCCATGCATATTTAGAATATGGGTATGATTTCAATCTATGGAAATATAATGTAGAGAACACCCCAGAAGAAGACCCAGTGAAAATAGACTGGTCTGGCTCAATATTAATAACGATGAGGTCAAAAATCTCATTATTTTTTTCTAAATATAACATTAATGAAGTTCAGGTACCTCCATGGACTTTTAAACATTAAATCTGGTACTAGGAAACCTAGTAATCCAAGTGTGGAACCATCCTAATTGTGATGCCAGAATCAGATTTTTCCTCTTCCCACTATCCACCGAATGTGACTTTTCAGAGTCGGAATATGCAGGTGGATGACCAACCATAAAGATGAGGATCCCACTCTTTCCATTAATCCAACCCCACTGCATTTATTCACCATGAATCTACCCCAAAGATTTCATTCTTCATGGATATACCAAGCCAATTTTACAAGAAGGATTTGAAGCATGTTTGAAAGATTTATGATATTGATGCCTCCCTCCCTAACTGGTCTGGCCATACTTGCCCATGAATCCTAGTGATGTCTGCCCTCTTGATGATCATCCCAAATGAATGATTATAGGATATTATCGATGTGGGAGATGAATGCCTTAGATTCCTTGGTGGCTGCATGATCATGGAGTGGAATAGATGATAGGACGTTGTTCACCAAGATTATTCTATCGCCAAAGGATAAGTACCGGTTTTCTCAGTTCTGAATTCTACTTATGGTCCTCCCCACTATATTATCAAAATGGTGTATTCGTGGACTATTTTCGAAGATGAGAGAACCCAAATAATACATAGGGAGGGATCATATTTTCATGTCAAAACAATTAATCAGGAGGTTTTCCCTTCTATCCAAACACCTATTTGAAATATATAAGCTTCTCTTCGATCAGTTAATAACCCATCCACTCCATTTACAATAGTCTTCAAGAATATGGTTGACACCTTGGACATATCTCTTATTGTAAATTGCAAAGATAATAATATCATATGCAAACATTAGGTGAGAGATGGAACATGATTGAGGTCTACACCACTATGGAAGCACACTACCCCTATTGATACTCATGTTCATGAGACGGTTGAGGACATCTTAAATAATAATGAAAAGTGTAGGGGACAACGAATCATCTTGTCTTAGTCCCCAAACCATCTTGAAGAAGCCACACTTTTTCCACAAGAGGGAGATTAAGAGACAAGAAAAAATGTAGTAGCTAAATAAGAGATCAGAGGCCCAGGAAGAAAACCCCATTCTATCAAGCACCTTGATGATGAATATCCATTTGAATTGATCATAAGATTTATTCATATCCAACTTAATCGCTAAGTTTGAACCAGGAACCTTCTGATTAATATCACTTGTCACTTCCTGAGCCAACACTATGGCCCCATGGATAGTATTACCCTTCTCAAACTCATGTTTTTCTTCTAAAATACAATAGGGAATGGGGGTGGAGATTCCTTTGTTAAGCACACTGGCCAGCACCTTGTAGGGGTGATTTCACATGTTGATTGGGTGATAGTGGTTGAGGGATGAGGGATCCTTGATATTGGTAATAAGAACCCGGGTGGTTGAACATGCCACCTGAGGGAGTCCACTGCCCTAGAAGAAGTCGTGCACAGCATTCACCAGGTCACTTTTGATGAGGTCCCAAGAGCCTCTGTAGAAAGAACCCAGAAAACCATCTAGGCCTGGAGCACTTTTCATATTCAGGATGCTCATGGCCTAATATACCTCCCTATCCTCGGGTATTATTCTAAATAATTAGTTTTAAAAACTAGAGATCACATGAGAAATAGAATCAAGAAGGTTTTCTACCCCTGGAAAGTCTCGGGTTCAAAGTAGAGGTCAAAATATGATTAATTTCAAGATAACTCTCTAATAAAAAAAGAATCCACAAACAAACCGTGTTCACAAAATAATCAAAGAAATTCCCTGAAGAAAGGGAGACCAAGCATTGATATCCCCACCATTTATGAATGAACTAAAATAGTGGAAAAATCAAAAACCTCTTTCCCCATAACATAAAACATCATTGATTCACCACATCCCCAAAATATTCAAATGGGTTTCTCAAAACTCCATCAGTCAAATCCAACCACAAACAACCGGTTCAAAACCAAAAAGATAGTACAAGAGTTAAACATCACAAAGGACCACAGACCAGAACTCCAAAACTCAAGGTGTCTAAAAACCAATAAGTGCAAGAACAAGAGACATGACACATTAATAAATGACTTGGATTTAACCAAAAGGTTACATAAGGCATATGAGAGTCTCTAGATCCAGCTCCTTGAAATACCATTTCATGTTAATCCCATTGGAAAATGTATCCTGGTGGCAGCCACAACCCAACCAGAAACAAAACTATACCCAAAGTATTCAGGAATGTACACTAGGTTCTTACCATGTCTAAAGAAACAAACATTGCCAAAAATGAGAAACTATGGGATGGAATCCATAAACATCAAGAGACGAGGAACAAACGGTTCCCCAAAAAGAACACCACCCATAATGGGAAACCAAAGAAGAACCCGAGAAAACATTGGGCTAATGCTTCCTCAATACAAAATGGTCTAAACCTAATGATCATAGATTCCAAATTGGTTTTTCCACCAAAAGATACACAACCTAACACCCAAATGAACAAACATCCCAGCTAGAGCTCATATGAAATATTCCAAGAAAAATCAATCCTTACTAATTCATTCATCAACCAAAACCCATGGGTATAAACCACTAGACACAAAAATCCCCAAAGGGGCTACCAAATAATCACATCCTCTAAAAAATATAAGGCCCCTTACTTCAAGAAGGAATAATCACATGTCACTCCATTAAGAGTCTAGGCGGTGTTAAATAAAGAAGGAAAACCCCTATTGAAAACACACTACTTTTATACAAGAACTTTATAGTAGGATTACATCAAACAACATGGGATATCGACCCTCACATGTTCATGTCCCCAAAATCATAACAAACTCTAAAAAAACACGCAAGGGACAAAACAAAAACTTGCATACTAAAACCAACAAGGCTTTTTCAAAATCCCGTTCTGAAAACCAAGGCACGATTAAAAATTGGGCCTTATTTATTCCAAACCAAAACAAAAACCATCTTACAAACTCAAACCCCAAGTTCTAACCCAGTTTGGTTACTCATAAAATGTTTCCAAAATCAATTTCAAAACAAATTCCACTTATTTTTAAATCCAAAACACCATTTTGGGTTTTGAAATGAAACACACAAACTTTTCATTTGAAACTGTTTTCAAATCACTTGCCCTTTTGAAATACACACAAAAAGGGTAAAAATCCAATTTAGAAAACAAAAGGTTCCCTAAAAAGAGGAAACCCATCTTTTAAAACCCTACGTGCTTGATTAGAAAATATAACCACATGTAAATAATTTTACAATTTTTAAAATGAAATCAAGATGTTTCAAAACATTTTTGGAAATAAAGTTCACAATACAAATAGACCCTAAGGCCTTTTTTTAAAACCAAGACATTTTTCTTGTGAAATACATATTTTTCATGAACACAAAAACGAATTTCACATCACATACACAAACGGAACAATAAAGGCACAACACAAGCCTCAAAATAAATTCATCCAAATATGCCAACACATCTTGAGACCAACCATGACCCTTATCTTTTTTCCCAAACACAACATAGTCAATCCAATCTAAATAAAAAAAGCAACCATGGTGGGGAACTGTTCCCAAATTAGACACATGGTCGATGAACACATGGTAATTATGCCTTGGTCCCAAAAGCATGTCTTGAATCAAATGTTTGGTTTTCACATGGTTTTTTAGGCCCTATAAACCAACCTCACATCTTAACTTCCTTCTTCATCAACATCCCAAAAACATATGACCCCAAAGGCAACACAATTCGTATCAATAAGGATCAAAACACCACCGCCATAGGCATCAACCATAATCCAAAAATGCCATCAAACAATAAACTATAATCAAAGGAAAACCCCCGACTTCCCATGGAAAATCTAGGTTTGGGGCGAGAAAGAGCTCACGACACTCTGCCTACACCTAAATCCTAAGCCCCAATGACCTAATTTCCAAGATACCAACACCCTAAATAATAGAGAGAATTCCAAAAGATTATGATTCTATGGAAAAAAGGAGAACCCAAATCTCTGAAACCATTTTGTAACAAACCAACCTAGGTTAGGCATGAATCAGTCACCTGAGTCGGCTTTCCACATACCCTAGTGGTGTTCCCGATCCTCCCGAACTGAAAACTAATGCTAGGCATCAGTCACTACAATAGATAATGATTTTAAAATCACTAAAAATGGTTTTATCTATACTAAAAAAGTGTTGTTAATCTAAGTGTTGTTAAAATCCATCTTTTATCTGTGCTAAAAAAGCATTGATAAAGTTACTCTTTATAATTGTTTTTTTAGTACTGATAAAGGGGAAATTTATCAGAACTTTTTAGCACTAATAAAGACCCCATTTATCAATGCTAAAAAGATTTTATAAATTCCTTCTTTAATAGTGCTAAAAAATACTAATAAAGGCCCCCTTTATCTGTATTTTTTAGCTCTGATAGGATTTGAAAAAAAAATTGGAGTCCCCCCCCCCCCGTCAGTGCTTTTAATCCACCCGCCCCACACCCCACCAACAACCCATGCCCCCCCCACCTTCAGTGCTCAGAATTTCCCTTTGTCAGCATCTTTCCGATTATCAGCCACCTGTTCACCCGTGTGCATGCCTGGATTCGATCTTTGGACATCCTTTTTGCAATTTGAATGCATTACCACTACATCATGTTTGTTTTTATCTATATTTTATGATATTTTTATTTATTTTTATATATATTTACATACATATTTTTTATTCATAAATTTATATAATTATTTTTAAATACATTTATGAAATATGTGTGTGTGTGTGTGTAACGTATATATACTAATATTTATTTAAATAGATTATATATTAATATTAATTTACATATAATAGAATATAAATATAAATATATTTCCATTTATTAATACACACACATATGTATATATAAACATTATATATACATCTGTATAAGTATATATATATATTAATAAATTTTTATAATGTAAAAAAATGGTTAGATTTTATTTTAAATAAAATAGATAATAACTAATTGCATATGATTTATATAATTATTTTTAAATACATTTTTAAAATATGTCTATATATTGTATATTTACATATAAATATATGTCTATATATTACAAAATATATATTTATTCATTATATATTTATTTATATGTCTATATATTTACATATATATATTTATACATATTCACATATATTTTTATATTTAGATATAAATTTTTTATATTATATGTATGAATATTTAATGTAAATACATTTATATACTATATTTAATAATGATGATAATGATATATTTATAAAAATACATTTATATATGACGTATTTTCACAGTACTGATACACACAAACATACACACATATTTACACACTCACATACACATTTATATTTTGCACGTACACGCACAAATAATTACATATATTTATTTATTTACATATATTAGAATATACACATAAATATATATTTTTTATTGACACGCACATAATTATATATAAAAACTACTTGTATAGGTATATGTGTATATATATATATATTAATGAATGAAGGATGATGGACACATAGGCAATTGTGACCTTGGGAAAATAGAGAAAAATCCCTAGCGATCCCCGCCCCCTCGCAGATATTGTCATAGGAGAACAGATGAGAAACCCTAAATCTAATCCCCAGTCCTTTGTAGATTTTGTCACGGGAAGATATCCCTTGGCCCTAGCTTCTCTGAAGACCTCAGACTTCAGTGATCCAAATAAATACCGCCATAGAGGTCTCTTAGTAATCTCTTTTTCAAAATAGGAGGTACACTTTCTCTCCTCAGACCTGCATTTTATATTGGTTGGAAAATTTAGCAAATGAATTCCCTCAATTTCTTTCCTTGGAACGACACTATAAAAAATTGGATTTGTGAATTTTCACATCAATTTAATGAATTCCTCACATGTTATTTTTCATTTTTCATATGAAATGATTACTATAATCTTTGGACAAGAGGTTTGTGGTCTTTTGGTGGCTATTTCATGAAGGTTTTGAAATGGTCCATAGACTTTTGTGTTGACTCAGATCCACCTATTATCCCTATCTGGATGAGTTTCCCTGAACTGCCTTTGCATTTATTGAAGTAGAATGCCCTTTTTTCTATTTCTAGTCTCTTTGTTCATCCCCTTAAACTCGACTCAACCACCCTGAATCTCTCTCAGCCTTATGTATCTAGAATATGTACTGAGATTGATATTTCACAATCTTTTCCATCATGCTTTTTGGATTAAAAATGGAGAAAATGGATTCATTCAAGAGGTTTTTTTGAAAATATTCTAGACTATTGCAAAAGATGTTCTATAATTGGACACCTTGTAGAAGAATGTGGGAATAAAATGCTTGCGTTACACCCCCTATATCATTTAAAATCAATTTGGGTTGAAAAGGAAGCTCCAAAAGGGTTTTTTGTTGCTCATAAAGGGGACCCTTCTGATGATAATAACATGAGTCCTTCGGGTCCTCATATTAATCAGATCCCCTCTACCAGCCTCTTGGGTTTAGTAGAGGAAGTTCAAAATTCCCATCTTACCAAGGAAGATAAGGAATTATTTATTAACCCAACCTCTTAATATAGAGATAAATCAAATTGCTTGTGGAGAGGCAGATAAAGAACAATCTGATTCTAGAGAGTCACTTCAAGATGATTTTGATAATCTTGGCCAGCTTGAGGAAGATTATTTGAAATCAAGGGCTAAAAAGGAAAAAATAAATGGTTGATTTAGATGGTTACATCACTCCGAGTGCTGGGAAAACCTGAAAATGTATGGATCATTATAATATTGAGAGAATTATTGTCACGCAATCCCTAGCTTCCACTCAGAAGAAAAAAAAATGTTGTACCCCCACATCCCATGCCTATGGAACTTGTGTCTACATCCTCTGATTCATCTGACTCAAAAGACTCTACCACTGAGGATGAAAATGAAAATGATCCTTCTTATAGATATTCTTATCAAATGTAAGAGAAATTGTATTTTTCAAAGGATCTTGACTCTTGGATGGAAGTGAATGACACAGCTACCTTCCATCAATATAAAAATGGTGATATGTCTGCTGACACCTATCTTGAAATCAGAAAAAGGATTTTTATCAAAGTGGAGGAATAGTTTAAGAAAGATCTAAACTTCAATTTCAAATATATACCTTGGAAATGACTCAACTTTGTGATGTCTTTGATTCATGTTTGACTTGAATATCTATCTTGTCCATCCCAGAATTTCAGTGTTGGTTTTTTGGATCCATTATGGATTTCATAGTTTTCTTCCAGGATGTTTTCTTAATTTCAGTGTTGATATATTGAGTTGGTAAAGTTTGCAAGACATGGGTTGTCTGTTCATCTTGTGTGCATGTTTTCTCATTTATTCCTATATGATGAGCTGTAATGTTTTGGATGGCATCAAATTTTCTGCCTAATGATGGTTGTTGCTGGTTTTTGTGAAAGTCCCGGTACACTATGCCTTCCTTTGAGAGGGTCAAATTCCTCTTGTTCTTAATCAACCTGCTGGTTACATCTGTTATGCTTTTGAAATTTCCTTTCTGATGTTGGAAGGGACCTACTATGATCCACCCTTGGTTGCTTTTCCTCTTTTTCTTGCTCTGGAGTTACGCTATTTCATCCTGTCCAGAAGATCTAGATCTACTCTTGATGGGAGTTGTTTTCTTACATGTGCTTTCTCTTTTCTCTGGGTAGTTCAACCACTTTTACTATTTTCTCTTCATATTGTTTGTTTCCACTTACGTCGTTTTGCTGCATTTTAGTGCTTCTTTTTATGTCTCATAAAGACTATAGATCTTGAGGCCTTAGTGCTAGCTTGGAGTTGCTGCCCTTTTTTCATGAGATAATTTCTTACTTGAAGGAAAGATGTATTAGGTTTTTTTGATGCATTGTAAACTTTTTTTGAGTTTTATTATTACATCATCATGTATATCTCTCATTTATGTGTTGGTGTAAAATCATTACACCTCAAGCATGTATTGTAACTCTTTTTCTTTAATAAATTTCATTGGGTTATGAATTGGGTGACCAATCCATGTCACAGTTTGTCTATATATATATATATATTAATGCATTTCTATAAGTTAAATAAAATGGAAAATTTTTTATTTTATATGAATAAGAAATATTTATTTTCATATGGTTTATTTGTACAATTGATTTATTATATGTACATATAGGAAAACCTGTATGTATTTAATTATAAATAAAACTACAATACGAAAAATGATAAAATTTTAAAACCATAATATCTATATGAATATTATACCTTTGAATAAATTCAATCTTCATTAAAAAAAAGTGCAAGAAGACCCTCTTAAATAAATCTGAAATCCTATGGAATATTAAAAAATTAGGATATCCCAATGAAAAAATCAATTTTTAATGCCTTTAAAACTGTTTTTTACCTTGAAAAAAAAATTGGGGTCCCTCAGTCAACACAACATATATCTCTTCGTAATCTTCGATTTGATATGTAGTGGAGCCCAAATGGACACTCGAATCAAAATTTATGTCTATTTTAAGTTCAAGTCTTGTTTTTAAATTATCTTAGATAATTCAAACATTTATTGAATTTTTATGTTATCCAATTATTATTAAATGAATATTACTCAATAATAATTAGAAAATTATTAATTAATGTTATTTTTTTAATTATTTTATAAGTAACTTTTCACTAAATATCTAATATATTAATTGTAAAAGCATATTTAATCTTCTATAAATCATATTTAATAAAATATGTTATATTTATATTAATATAAATATATTTATATATTAATATATGGGTTTTAATTATATATAATTTTTTTATAAAATATATCTTTTATCATCATTAGAAAAAAACCTTGATAAAGTGTGCCTTTTATCAGCGTTAATAAAAGCACTGATAAAGGGTAGCTTTTATCATCACTTTTTTCTAGAAAAAATAAAAATACCCTTTATGAGTGCTTTTTTAGCATTGATAAAGTCAAATTTTATCATCATTATAAAAAATCACTGATAAAACATACCCTTTATCAACACTGAAAAATCACCGATACAAGGGGTATTTTATCAATGTTTTTTAGCAGTTATAAAATAGACCCTTTAACAACAATTTTTTCTAGCGCTGATAAAGTCTTGCACTGGATATACCCAAATATATAGTATTGAGAGGTAACTCAATAAGGAACGATTTATCCCAAGAAACAGATAAAAATATAATAATAAAATAGACACTAGCCGTATAAAAAAATAAAAAGACCAAACATACCTCTATGAAACCTCACAGGTCACCACTAACCTTGTAACCACACTCACTCCATAAGATAAATGGATCTAGGTAGAACCTAAAACTAAAAATGATATAGGCATGATCACATAAGCACTCAGTAGTCCACAATTACCCACTGAATCTATGGAAATCCCTTAGAAAAGTGATTTATAAAATGTCAGTTTGAACATATAGTATCAAATTAGGTTTTCCACATTCTCTATAATACCAAAACACAAGTACACTTTCCAAACAACTATCCTTCTTATGAAATAAAAACAAGTATAGTTAAACATTTTAAATTAAACTTTTAAACCAAGTATTGGAACCCCTGTTTTAATGATCACAAAATCATGTCTGTTATGTTATTAATGAGTTTTATGTTTTACGGTATCATTTTATGTTATAAGTAATATTAGAAAAAAAATCCATCTAAGTGTTGGGAAGACCCACTGCCAGACATGAATCACTGTTGAAGATGCCTCACCATCAAGATGAAAATATGGCTAAGTATGGAAAAGACCTACTGTTAGCAATGAGTCACTACTAGGATAAGAATTTAGAAAAGTATGGTAAAGACTCACCATCATAGGATCACTCATCATTGAACCAATAAAATTTGGCTAAGTGTTGAAAACACCTACCATATGTGATGATTCACTTTTGGAATGAAAATTTAGCTAAGTGTCGAAACGACATACCGCCAGAAACAAGTCACCATTGAATATGACCTACCGTTAGACTTGAAATTTGGCAAAGTGTTGGAATGACCTATCGCTAAGATGATTTATCGTTACCATGACTCACCACCAGCCTAAGTCACCACCAGAGTTGTCTCACCGTTTAGAAGAGTCTCCACCACTATTTGTGTTTATTTTAAATTAAATTTATCTGATGGCTATATTATCAAATTTAATGAGGATCGTTATTTTAATGATTTTTCTTTAACTATTGCAAATATGAATTAATCTTGTGTCAGTCATGTAGTACGAGGAGCATAGGATAAAGATGATTTAGATGCAATGAGTTATTCGTGAATTTTGTGTTGCGGAGCATAAGGTATAGAGCAATTTATGGATGAGATATAAGGATTATAAAACATAAATTTAAAAAATTACATTTTCTTTTGTAAACAGGTTTGAAAACCCATTTTCACACAATTTTAGATAAACTATTTATCAAATATGTATTGACAAGGATAGAGACAAAAGGGGAGAATATTGATAGACAGACATTAAAAAAGATGGAATCTGCTTAGGGGTTTCGTTATTGGCTTTTCTCCTCCTCCACCTCTACCTCACCACTAGGATGCTCACGGATGGTCGTAGTGGCGCTGAGTAGGAGACAAACTCTTTATTTTATTCTGTGTGTGGGGTTTGGTCTAGTGAGGGACATGGCGAGAGAAAAAGTGCATAAGGTGGTGGGGGAAAAGGGGGCATCAGGGGTGGTGGGGGTTATGGAGGCATGGGATTTGGATATGGATCTCACGGTGGCACCGAGTATGGAAGTGAAGGAGGGGCTGGTGGTGGTGCCGGAGGAGGAGGAGTCATTGGTGATGGTGGGAGTGTCTTAAGGCGTAGAGGTGGTTATGGAAGTAGGGGAGGCACCAGTGGCGGCGGGGGCCACAACGGTGGTGGTGGTTCCAAAGGGAGCAGATCGAGGTATGGCTCAGGAGGTGGCTATGGGAATGGGAATAATAGAAGAAGGTCTAGGTTTGGAGGAGGCTACATCGGTGTACATGGTGGAAGCGAGTCTGGGTCTGGGTCTGGAGGAGGCTACGGCGGTAGGCATGGGTCGAAGTATGTGCACGGTAATGGGAATTAACCGTCTGCTCGGTTATTGAAAATGGTGTTTGGTTGGTAAGTTCGTGTTTGTAATTTTGTTTCCATATGATTTGATTGTAAAGTCCCTATTATCAAAAATAAAATAAAATAGTGCCCCATGGGCGTAGGATAGTGGTTGCGTCCTTTGGTGTCATTTGGGAGGTCTCAGTTTCAAGCCTCCCCGTATGCATTTAGGTAGATTTTCATTTGTTTCCTCCTCCCCTGACTGATGTAATAATAATTATTATTATTATATAGGTGGAATAAGTGGTGAAACATAACGTGCATCTCACATGATTTATGTAATGTGAAGCGTTATCTTAAATGCTCGAACTGTTATAATGAATTGTTTCTCCTTGTTCTTTTTTTTTTGTAGTGATGGAGCATAGGGTGGAAAAATAAGAGCCAAACTTACATGAATTGGAAAACCAAAAACACCACCAAACTAAAACACATTGTGACACAAAAATTCAATCAAGATCAATCCACAGAAAATAAAAAAATAAAAAACAACCCTGAAACCCATAAGTAACCCCAATAAGGCACAAAACCCAAAACATTTCCCTCAATATATTATTATCGGTAAAAAATATATATATAATGTTTTGTACTCATTTGGTTGGTTAATAACTGAAGTTCAAAATATCATTCATAGTGTTTACTAAATAAACTTCAAAACATACAAAAGTGATCATTTTTTATCCTTTAACTAAAATAATCTATATGAAAAATATTTTTCTCTTCGATTATTAATTAACTAACTTCAAAACCTAAAACATGAGTATTTTTTATGTCAGTTTTTTAGATGGGTGATGTGAAAATACTTTTAATAGAATATTTCATGTCGTCTAACATCTCTATCTGATGCACCTCAACAACACTCAAGTTGAACCATCACTGGATGTCCCAAGCACGTCATTCCATAGACTAGAGGATATTTATTAGCAATAAATCCCTAATGAAATCATGGGGAGACTATGACCTCAAAATAAATACCTCAAGGGCATGCTCAAATTCTATAAAAAAATTAGCATTATGTATTCAAATAACGGAAAAACCCCAAAACCCATAGACATAAAACATGGGGGCAACAGTGGCATTCCACTCACTACTACAAAATTGTACATTTTTATATGTGCACACAGAAGACTGTCTTAGGTGATCACTAATGATAGGAATAGAGACTGCCTAATGCTACTACATATATTCCATTTAATAAGTGCCTTAATTATTTTATTAATCCTAGTGAAACACCCATGTCAAATAATAACAGAAACATTTTTATTTCCTGACATTTACTTAACTTGCGAGTTATAATTAAATATTATTTAATCAAATAATATTCAATATTATTATTTCTCACCGGGCCCTTAACTCAGTCCACCAATCCTCTACCATATTTATTGAACCTTGAATAATGACTATTTATTTATTAAATAAATATTACTTCATTATTATCTAATAAATATATAAATATTATATTCACTAAATAAGAAATAAATATTTATTAATTATTCTACCCACAATATACTCTCTCAAATAACTAGTGTCGAAATAAATGCAATTAGACATCCATAAATAATTATTAAGCCACAACCAAGAATAATATTTATTCAACTTTTTAAATAATAAATAATATATTATTTAACTGAGATACTAGATACACTTAGTGTGTGACCCTCTAGGCCTCTTTCTCAGTAGCATTAGGTGGAACAACTTAAAGTCCAAGGTTAGAATCTAGAAACACTCCAAGGAACCCATTGAGAAATAATTTAATGTCACAATGACATGTCACCTCATACGAATGCTTACCATGTAATGTAATCTCTTTGTCTCGATATCTCCAATCAAGCAGGTTTCATGAAAGTGTCATCAACCCATATTCTTGATTTCTCATTCTTTGAATTCTTGAAAATTAAACATGCCTATAGAACACCATGGACCTATATTTATTTAGGCTATATCATTTCCATAAAAGGGAGACAAATCCTTTCATTCATTATTCATTAATGCAGTATTACTCGTGATGCACCCAATATATCTTACCTCACCGCGAACATATGTCATCATAGTTTTTGCCAATACATCTAAGTGCATGAGTCATAATACCCATTAATAATAATCTTAAAGTCTAATGACCAAAACACATGTTCGTAGATAGAAACATACAATGACACTTATAAATGTGGATTTCCTACTTGCGGGTCTCGTTCTCATATTATCCTCATGAACATTACCAAGGGAGTACACTATGAGAAAGTGCCTCAAAGTCCTATGAGTCTCCACCCTTGATATACTATATCATTTTTGTGCCTTCAAATGATATCATCCATCTATAGAACATATATTCAAGAATAGTTTCATGGCACTTACAAGTTCTCATCATAGTAGGGATCCGCTATGACCTTTTAGTGTGAGAGCTACTCTTAGGACATTATCACATAAAATTTCATGTAGAAGAACAATCATGATGTGATAAGAAGTTTATTAATATTAATCTAATGAATACATGTTTATCATAAAGTAAAAAGAAGCTAGTTCTGGGGCACCAACTCCAATAAAAAAAGGCTTTTAACAGTGCTTAAAAAGCGTTGTTAATCTCAATGTTGTTAAAGGGGGTCTCCTTTATTAGTACTATTTCTAGCACCAATAAAGGTCCCACTTTATCAGTGCTTTTAATAGTACTGATAAATATTGTCCTTTATCAACGCTAAAAATAGAAATTCTTATTAGGTACTCAATTCACTCCTTTCTTGAGATACTCACTCTAACCAACATTTGGTATCAAAGGCTTTTAAAATATTTTCAACTGTGATTTTAGTTTTGTTTTAAAGATATTAATTTTTTGTCAGTTATAAATTTAGTTATTTAAATGGATAATAGGAAATAAGGTTATTCTACCAAAAAACCTCCTTTATTTAATGGAAATAACCATTTTCAATGGAAAATAAAGATGAAAATTTATATAGAGAGTATGGGTTTTGAAATTTGGTTTGTTATAGAGGATAGATACAAGTTTCCTAGGACTCATAGAAAAGACTAGGATGATTCTACCAAACTTGCTTATAATAATAAATATAAAGTTATTAATTCTCTTTACTGTGCCTTAGGATATGAAGAGTTTAATAGAATATCTTCTAGTAAAAATTATTTCGAAATTTGGGATACATTAGTTATTTCTCATGAATCAACTACTAATGTTAAAGAAATGATATTGAATACTTATACAATTAAATATGATACTTTTAAAATGAAACCATATGAATTGATTTTGGATATGTATCTCAGGTTCAATGAGATAATGAACACAATGAGCTCCTTGGGGAATTCAATGTCATATAATGACCAAATTATGAGATTGTTAATATGTCTTCCAAAGAGATGGAGAGGGGAATCTATTTCAATAAGGGAATCCTATGACATCAATAAAATAACTAGCAAGGAATTGATTGATAATTTGATGATGTATGAAGAAGATCTTAAAGTTAATCGTGAAGAGGATGATGAATCAAAAAAATACAGTATCCTTTAAGACTACTACATCAAAACAGAAAGAGAAAGAAAAGGTATAAGCTAAAATTTCCAATGATAATGAATCTCCAGCTAATAATGATGAGGAAATGGGTCACTTGGCTATAAGGTTCAAGATATTCTACAATAAGAAGAAATTATTTAGAAAAATAACCTAAAATGAAAAATATGATAGTATAGGAACTTGGAAAAAGGATTAGAAAAGAGATGACAACTCAAATGATATCACCTATTATGAGTGAAAAAAAGTACATGTTAAGACTGATTGTCCTAAGTTAAAATAAAAGAAGAAGTATGAGGATAAGGATGGAAATTATAAGAAATCCATGAAATTCACATGGAGTGCCTTTTAGGACAGCTCCAATGACTCGTACTCAACTCATGAAGAGAAGCCCGATAGATCAAACATGTGCTTCATGAAAAATATATCTAAGGTACCTACTATAACTCCTATACATAATTCTAATCATTCTTAAAATGAAAAACCTAATGATGATATAATAAAAGATTAAATATTTTACTACTATAATATACTTCAAGATACTTTTAATAAACTCAAAGGAAAATACAAAATTCTGAATAAATAGAATGTTTTATTTTCTAGTGTTATAACTGATCTCATTGTAGAAAAGAGAAAAGTGATCAGTCATTGAAATAAAATATAGAATTAAAATTTTCAAATGAAAAACCAAAGAAATAATTAGAGAGATTTAAAAATGGAAGATAAACTCTAACTCAGATATTGTGAAAAAAAATTACTTCAAAAAACATTATTGTTCTAGTCTACCAACTTGGTCAAAGAAGAATTGTTAAGAGCGCTTTTGTTCCTAAGTCTAATTCTAGAAATCGAACTACTAGTTTTTATTCTACTATACCAAATAATGTTTTTATTTCAAGTATTTTAAAATATCCTTATAGGAAACATATTGATCACATTAGGGTTCCTAAATCCCTAATTACTAACATCTCTGGACCCAAGAAAATATGGGTACCAAAATCATTCTTGATATAAACATTATTTTATAGGAAGGATCCTTGAAAACTCTTATAGAAATCTATGGTACTTGAACATAAAATGTACTGAGCATGTGATAAGAGATTAATTTAGCTTCAAGAATCTAATAAAGGTTGATGGTGGTCATATCACCTTTGGTGATAATGGTAAAGGAAATATCATTGGCCTTTTCCAAATCGGTAACACTAACTCAGTTTTAATTTCTAAAGTACTTTTTGTTAATGATTTAAAATATAATTTGTTTAGTATTTCACAATTATGTGATGATGTTTTTCTTGTGAAATTTGAAAACAATGCTTGTAATGTTTTTAATTCTAAAAATGCTTTATTATTTACTAATTTAAGAAATGAGAATGTGTATGCTTTTAATCTTGATTCTTTGATTTCTCAAAACATTTCTTGCTTAAGTGTATTTCATAGAGAATATTGGCTTTATCATAGGATACTATGCCATTATAACATCCACTCACTTATAAAGATTACTAGGAAATGGTTAGTTAGGGATCTACCCAAACTTTAATTTACAAATGATAAAGTATGTAACCCCTATCAAAAATGGAAACAACACAAAATTTCTTTTAAATTAAATAAATAAGTTTCAACTTCTCAACCTATAGAGTTGGTTCACATGGACTTGTCTGGACCATCTAGAGTTTCTACATAAATGGGAAGCATTATGTATATGTACTTATAGATTATTTTTCTAAGTATACTTGGGTATTCTTTTTATCTCACAAAAGTGAAGCTTTGTCTTATTTTACCAAGTATAATAAATCTATAGAAAACCTAAGTGTACTTAGAATTAAGACTTTAAGAAGTGACCATGGATGAAAGTTTCAAAATCAATACTTTGAATCCTTTTTCTCACAAAATGGATACAACCATGACTTCTCTACTCCTGGGACCCTCAGCGGAATGAAGTTGTAGAAAGAATAAATAGAACACTTCGAGAGATATCCTAAAATATGCTTAATGAATATGACTTACTTGTCTACTTTTAGGAAGAGGTTATAAACACATCCTGTTATATAGTTAATAGAGTTTTAATTAAACCTTTCATGAATAAAACCCCTTACGAAATTTCAAATAGTAGAAAACCTAAGGTTAATTACTTTAGAGTTTTTGGTTGAAAAGTATTTATTCTTAACACTAAGGATAATATTAACAAGTTTTCTTACAAAGTGATGAAGAAATTTTTCTAGTTTATTCAACTTCTAGTAAAACTTATAGAGTTTTGAACAAAAGGACCAAAATTGTGGAAGAATTGTTCCATGTAAAATTTGATGAGAAAGGTCCAAACGAACCTAAAACCCCTTTATAGAACCTTGAGGATGATTTTTCTACTCTAAACATAAATTCCAAACCTTCTGATTCTACTATGAAATAGGAAGAAAAATCATCATGTTCTAAGGAACTTCTAAACCCTGAACCTGAACCTATAGAAGACCTTGAGATGACCAGCCCTTCTTTATATAGAGATGTCAGGACTCTTAAATACCATCCTTTAGATGTTTTTGTTTGATACTTAGATATAGGTACAAAAACTAGAGCTTCTATAAGAAACCGGGTTGAACATCAAGATTTCTTGCCATAGCTTGATCCTAAGAACATAAATGATGAAATTAATAATGAATTCTGGGTAATGGATATGCAAGAATAACTTAACCAATTTGAAAAAAATAAAGTTTGGGAACTTGTTGATAAACCCAAAGATACCTTGACTATAGGAACTAAATGGGTGTTTAAAAACAAGGTTGATGAATCTGGTAAAATAGTAAGGAATAATGAAAGACTAGTTTCACAAGGGTATATTCAAGAAGAAGGTATAGACTATAAAGAAACCTTTACACCTATAGCCATAATTGAATCCATTAGAATACTGCTAGCCTATACAACACATCTAAATTTCAAACTATATCAAATGGATGTAAAAATTTCATTATTAAATGGGTATATAGTTGAGGATGTTTTTATTGAACAACCCCATGGATTTCAAAATCCCCATTTTCCAAATCTTTTTTTTAAAATGGACAAAGATTTATATGATTTAAAACAAGATCCTAGAGTTTGGTATGATAAGATCATCTCTTTTCTTATTTCAAAATAATTTTCAAAATTTATAGTTGATCCTACCCTGTTTATAAAAATAATTTCAAAAGATACTTTAGTTGTTCAAATTTATGTAGATGATATTATTTTTGGATTTTCTAAAAAATATTTATTTAATGAATTTTTAAAAATAATCCAGAATGAATTTGAAATTAGTTTAATGGGTGACCTAAAATTATTTATTGGTTTTAAGATTTTTCATAATAAAGAATGGATTAATTTAAATCAAAGTAAATATACTATATATATTTTAAAACATTTTGGTTTGGATAGAACTGAGAGTAGTGACACTCTTATGAGTACCAAATGTAAATTGGACCTTGATGAAGCCAGAAAATCAGTGGATCAAACCAGTTATAGAGGTATGATTGGAAGTCTTCTCTACTTAAGTGTTATTCGACCTAACATTATGTTTTGTGTGTGTATGTGTACTCATTTTCAAGAAAACCCAAAAAAGTCACATTTAGTTGTTGTAAAAAGGTTTGTTAAATACCTCAAGTGTACTACCAATTTAGGGCTACTTTATCCAAGAGGACAAGAATTTTACCTATTTAGTTATTCAGATGTTGATTTTGGTGGTTGTAAGTTAGATAGAAAAATTACCTCTGGAACATGTCATCTTTTGGGAAAGTCACTAGTATCTTGGTTCAATAAGAAACAAAATCCTATTTCACTGTCTACTATTGAATCTGAATATATAACTGCAGGTAGCTACTGTGCACAAATTTTGTGGATGAAACACACATTGCTAGACTTTGGATATCAATTATGACATGTCCCTATAAATTGTGATAATAAAAGTTCTATAAACATTTATAAGAACCTTTTATATCACTCTAGAAAAAACACGTTGATTTAAGACATCACTTTTTGAGAGACCATTTTCAAAAGGGTGATATAACTCTTGAATATATTGGAACTGAACATTAGCTTGATGATATTTTCACTAATCCTTTTAATTTTGAGATAATTAACTATATAAAAAATTAATTAGGTATGATTAATTTTGGTTAAAATTAATATTATGGGATCCACCATTGGATTTTTACCTGCCATTGAGTTTTTTCCACCATTGAGTTTTACCCACCATTGTGTTTACCCATCATTGGTTTTATCTACCGTTGGAATCAAAATTCCTTTGTCAAATTATTGTTGTTGTCCACCATTTATAATTTCTTTATAGATTATTTATTCATTTTGATTTAAATATTTTTATGATTTTTAATTTTAAAATCCCCAAAATTCATAAATGATATAAATATAACTTTTTTCTGTTTTAAACACTTTCTCTACCTAGATACTTTTCTCTCAAACCTCAGCACTACCCTTTTCTCTCCCAATCATTGGCATTCCATCTTCTTTATCCAAACCTTTCAAACTGATTGTCATGGTCAGAGTAAATTGAGTTGTTATATCTTCTTTGGACGAGTCACATCCTTCAAAGAAGAAAATAGGTGAGTCAATCCATCCAATTGTTGTTGAGAACTACTACAAAAGAGGCCTTTAACAGCACTAGAATAAGTCTTTATCAGCGCTAAAAAAACATTGACCACCACAACGCCGTTAAAATTCCTAGGCTTTTATCAGCACTAGAAAAGCGGTGATAGAGGGGTCCTTTATCAATGCTAAAAAAAGCATTGATAAATCACATTTTTTAGCACTTATAGAAGTGATGATAAAATCCATCATTAATCAGTGTATTTATTTAGCACTGATAAAGGGGAATACTATTGTGTGATGTTACAGCACACTATGGCACCATAAATAGGGCATGCAGTGTGCTGTAACAACACACTATAGCACTAGAAATATCATCGGAAATTAGCAAAATCTGATACAAATACATAATTTAATTGATATAAAATTTTCAACAAAAATACAAGAAAAAAACTATTATAGAAAAAAAAGAATGCACCTATATAAAAGAACAAGCCACCCCCAACCAATCAAAAGAACACACCTATATAATAAAAAAATTATTATGTCAGTAATAATATAAAGAAATAAATTAAATAGAAAATTTTAATTTTAAACTAAACTTTGAGTCATACCAAGAACACTGTGTATCAGATTGTGTTGTGGTTAATGTCAATTTTGAATAAAAAGATTCACTTAGAGTCATATCAATCACACCATGCATCAAATTGAGGTGAGGCAAGTTATTACATGTCCTATATGACTTATGGATCATTTTCCTTAAGTATCAAAACAATCCTAATGTGTTTCCTCGGTTTTGATTACTGACTGATTGAAGATTAATTTTTTATTATATCATAAAACTCCTTTTAATGGGTAAGGGGTAACCCAACAAGACATCAAAGACAGAAAGGCATTAACTAGTCCCCAACATCCCAAAAGCCATCAACAACTAGATCAAGACAACAAAGAAAAGATCCTCCTCATCATCAAAAAGCTTTAACTCCAGCTTCCACCCTCCCATCGCTCCTCAGAAAGTTGTCTCGTGTAATTGAGCAGGCCTGGTACCGATGAAAAATGTCATACCCTCTCAAAAATCCAAATCTGAATAGTAATGATCTTGTGAGAACTTCCTTCTCTAAGCCTCATATAAAGAAACTCTTTGAAGAAGGTATGGTTGCATAGACCCTAGAATGCAGGCCATAGGTCACAACATCACCGATCACTCACACAATTGGAAACCACCACAAAATACATTCACCAAGACAAAAAGTAAATCAAATAGAAAATCATTAACGAAAATGACTGTATCTCGGACACCGAAATAATCGGAAGATAGCCTCACTGCAATGAACCCCCACGCTGATATATGAAGGCCAAAAACAAGACCACCTTAGTGAAATTGATACGCAAAAATCCTCAAATCCTATCGCCGCCACCAAAACCTCTCACAAAGACCACACCAACCATCCAAAACACCCACCCTATTGAAGCACGCCTCCACAGAAGAGTGGCACTTTTTGTATTAAAATGTCAATTTTAAACTGATAACGGACACTTTGAGTCATACTGGGCACACCGTGCATCGGATTAAGGTGTGACTTATTCCTACATATCACAAATTACTTATAAATCATTGTCCTAAAGTAATATAACAATACGAATGTATTTTTTAGTTTTGAGTATGTCGGTTTTTTTACTAAAATTATTGTTGTTTTTTTACTAAAATTAATTTCAATTTTGAATAAAAAGATGCACTTAGAGTCATATAAGTTGCGCCATGAATCTAATTGAGGTTTGGATGATTTCTAAATGTCCCAAATGACTTATGGGTCATTTTAATAAAGTATCAAAACAATATGAATGTGTTTCCTTGGTTTTGAGTAAGCCACTTGTGTTTTTTACTAAAATGTCATTTTAAACTGTAAGCATGAACTTTGAGTCATAGAGGTCGCATCATGTATGGGTTTTACATTAGAATAATTCATAAACATCACAAATTAATTATGAATCATTTTACTAAATTATCAAGATAATCCAATCACGTTTTATTGGTTTTCATTGAGTGACATTTTTTTGTATTAAAATATCAATTTTAAACTGATAACGGACACTTTGAGTCATATCAGTCACATCGTGCATAATATTTAGGTGCGGATAATTCTTACACATCAAAAATTACTTATAGATCATTTTCCTAAAGTATAAAAACAATCTAAATGCATTTTCTCAGTTTTGAGTATGTCAGTTATTTTTTTTACTAAAATTAATGTCAATTTTGAATAAAAAGACGCACTTGGAGTCATATTGGTCACACTCTGAATATGATTGAGGTGATACTAATTTCTACATGTCCCAAATTTCTTATTTATAATTTTTATAAATTATAAAAACAATTAGAATGTCTTTCCTCAGTTTTGAGTACGCCACTTGTGTTTTTTACTAAAATGTCATTTTAAACTAAAAACATGTACTTTGAGTCATACAGGTTTCATCATGTGTGGTTTTTAAATGATAAAGGTTCATAAATGTCAAAAATTAATTATGAATCATTTTCCTAAATTATCAAGATAATATGAGCATGTTTTCTTTATTTTCATTGAGTGTCACTTTTTTGTATTAAAATGTCAATTTTAAATCGATAACAGACACTTTGAGTCATATAGGTCACACCGTGCATTATATTGAGGTTATAATGATTCCTACATATCAAAAATGACTTATAAATTTTTCCCTAAAGTAACAAAACAATATGAATTATTTTTCTTAGTTTTGAGCATGTCAGTTGTTTTTTTTACTAAAATTAATGTCAATTTTGTATAAAAAGACGCACTTGGAGTCATACCAGTCATACCGTGCATTGAATTTAGGTGAGGATGATTCCTAAACATCCAAAATGACTTATTAATAATTTTACTAAAGTATCAAAATAATAAAAATGTGTTTTATCAATTTTGATAACACCACTTGTTTTTTTACTAAAATGTAACTTTAAACTGGAAACACACACTTTGAGTCATAGAGGTCGCATCATGTGAGGGTTTGATATGATACTGATTCATAAATTTCACAAATTAATTATGAATTTTTTTCCTAAATTATCAAGATAATTCAAACATGTTTTCTCAATTTTCAGTGAGTGTCACTTTTTTGTATTAAAATGTCAATTTTAAACCAATAACGGACACTTTGAGCCATAATGATCACATTGTGAATCGGATTGAGGTCAGAATGATTCCTATATGTCACAAATGACTTATAGATCATTTTCCTAAATTAAAAAAAAATAATATTAATGTGTTTCTTTCTTTTGAGTATGTCAGTTGTTTTTTTGTTAAAATTAATGTCAATTTTGAATAAAAAGATTCACTTGGAGTCATACGGTCACACCGTGCATTACATTGAGGTGAGGCTAATTCCTACAGGTCCCAAATGACTTATTTATAATTTTCCTAAATTATAAAAACAATCCTAATGTGTTTCCTTAGTTTTGAGTATGTCACTTGTTTTTTTACTAAAATATCATTTTAAACTAGAAACACGCACTTTGAGTCATACAGGTCACATCGTGTATGTATTTGACATGAGATTGATTCCTACATGTCAAAAATTAATTATGAGTTATTTTATAAATTATAAATACAATATGAGCACGTTTTTTTAGTTTTCAGTGAGTGACACTTTTTTGGAAGGGAAGTGAAATATAATGGGAGGAAGATCACATATTCTTTTCAATATAGGGAAGATAATATTCCACTTACCCATTTGAAACCATATCACCTTCATTAAGTAAAATTTATTTCAAAATATCCCAAAGGTTATCTCTTTATTAATAATTCTCTGTTGGAGAAATCAATTCATAAAAAAATCATGTTTTTTCTTTATTGATGATGGTGAATTCATGCCATGAGAAGAAGAGTTGTCACCATACATTATCTCATTCATTTATTGAGGAATATCATGATGTCTTTTCTAATGATCTTATAGGTGGATTACCACCCTGTATAAAATCACTTAAACAAGTGGTGAAAAACATTTTTTCAATAATCCACCTAAAAAATTTTCACAATGGGTCTTATCTTAAGTGACAAGTGTTGTGTACACTTTTGAACAATTGTTCTCAAACACAATCTTGGTATGATCCTAATTAAACTTTATTGCACAAAAATTTTATTGTTTACAAGCTAGTGCTTCATATTCTCCTATGCCTCGGTATCTACCTCTTCCTCCTCCTCCACCTCGGCCTTTGACTCCAACTTCGCCTCTGCCTCCGCCAGTGCCCAACAATTTTATTGTTTGCAGGTTAGTGATTCTAAACAAATTGATTTCCTCCATTATAATTATCCTTGAGAAAGAGATCAAAAATAATATATAAGAATTCTGACACTAATTCTTCATACCCCAAATATATTTCTAAGGTCGTAACTCATACTAGATCACAAAAATAGTAAGTGATCACCTAAATTTGTTATCAAAATTAATTTTGACAAAATTTCATCATCCACTCATCTCTAAAAAAAATTTAATTCTTCTTTTGATTATGAAGGTTTTCGGTAATCTTGATAGTACTAAGAAAATATAGAAAAACAAATGATTATGAAATATATTTAATGAAATTGTAATTACCTTCAGAAATTACCTATTTGGGGATGCTAGTTTTTCATGATTTATGATATCTCTCATAAATTTTAAAACATAATATCCATAATCAATGCCATTATCTTGTTTCGAACACTATAGAAACATTGATCAAAATAAGTAAAAAAAATAAATGTTTTGATAGTTAAATATTTCTATATATACCTTAATTTTTTTCTATTTGTATTAATCCACAAGCTTTATCTCTTCAGATACCGACTTCATGTCATGATTTAGCCTATATTTTATGACCACTGCATTATAAAAAAAATTATTTTTAAAACACATAATATAGTATATAATTCAAATTTTATCTATAAAATGTTGATTGAAGTGTATTACATATTCACAATACACATCATGTGTGGTAATTTGGTAGGATATCCATACATTGGATCCAAAAAATAAATATTTGGGGTGTCCAAATTAAATGCGGTCAGCATCAAATACTCCCTAAAAAACAAAAACAAATAATTAATGAAAAAAATAAATATATATTTGATGTGATTAGATTATATAGTTTTACTTTTTCATTGTAGGAATCAAAAAGAGCATGTCATGTGATACTTTTTGATCAAACACTTCGAGTAACTCATCCTTTTTCTTCTCAATTTCTTCATTATCCAAAGTAAGATTTTCCATATAAATGATACATGGATTGTTGAATCTAAATCATGATTTTCAAAATCTTCCTATTATATAGTTTTAATATAAATTCCTGTAGAAAATATTAAAAGTTATTAACTTTAATAAACATATTGTCTTACTATTTGGACAGATGTATTATGAAAATATACCTTATCTATGTATTAACAACTGAGATGCCCAGCCATTCATACTTTAGAATCTCAGTTATAGTATGGAGACCAATTACATATGTTATAGAACTTCCATATATTTCTTCTTAATATGAAATTTAATACATATTTTTATCTTTAAATGTGATCTCTACCTGAATTTTTAATGATAATAAATGTTACTCTGGAACTGGCAGGGAGAAGGTACGCTTGGAATGTCGTTTTGATTTCTTCATCAATTCACTATATTTTCTTGATCTGACCTTCTATTTCCCCACCGCTTTATCCATATGTAATATCATACCTATCTTTAGACCTTTTATTATCAACTTTTATAGGATTTTCATATGAAAAAATTTGTTAAATACATACCTCGTGTATCTTTATAAGATTATATGGTCATTCTATGAAAGCTCCAATAGCATCATGGGCCATTGTAATATCTGGATCATCAAGTGGAATAGAAAACTCAATATTCATAACAAGAGCTACCTCAATCGACACTCTCATGTTATCTTTTGGGAGGTCATTATAGTGTATCTTTTCTCCTGGGATATTGTACATTATACCCATTTCAACATGACAGTATGTGGGTGTTGACAGATACAAATCACATACAACTATACCCTATAGAATTTTGGTAATATAAAGTTATTAGAAGTTGTTTGATTCACATTTAGGAGAAAAAATTAATAAAAAAATTGATTACCTTGGTTGAGGTATGTTTTTGGGGTGAATGACTAGCCTCAAAGCTAGTGGGATCATTTGGTTCATGTGTGGATCTTTGCTCCACCGCCAGTTCACTTTGATCTTTTCTCATACATTGGTCTACTAAACCATACCAAACAATAATATCTTGCAGTGAGTCTATTTGTGTTTTTAATCATCTCACCATATTATATGTATCTTCATGTGGTTTTATCATCTCAAAATATGTTCTAGGAGACTCCAAAACCTAATCCTCTAACACGACCATATTGTTCTGGCCGCTTCAAAGCTACTGAAAATAGCTTTTCTTCTGGTACTGTTGTTGACGATTATTGTGTCTAAACTATATAAAAAATATAAAAATAAATAGATATTTTTATTTAATATTGTTATAAACCATAATTAATTTCAATTATTTCATACTTACACATGTTTCCCATACTATTTTTCTGTTTTCATCTACTAGTTTACCCTCCTTCCATAGCACATGACATGTGATAGAAGTGGATTCAGATTTTGATTCATAAATATGTATATAAATAAAGGAAAATATGTTATTTCATATTATATAATTAAACTTTTATTATTGATTTAAATTATATACAAATTTCTTCTTTAATTAAGCAAACCCCATCCTTGCTTTGCAATAGTGGTAGATTTGTTTCGATGCATGTTCTTTATTTTCAATAGCCTTTTATTGTTTAATAAATTAAATTTTTTGAATAAAGTTGGATAAAATAGATAATGTAAAATAATATATTATCAACTATAATGCACATAAAATGATTTATCATTGATATGATTAATGAAAGCATCCCATATTTCCTGCTTTATAATATGTTCATAACTAACTGGTGTGTGGGGATTTACTTTCCCCACAACATCCCTTAAGATATAACTTCATAAAAAGTGCCTATAAGCCTCTATAATATTTTCTAGTGGCCATTAAGGCAAATTTATTATGTAAATATTCTAAAATAAAAGACCTCTACAAGGAATAATGAAAATTAAATCAATGTTTCATTATATAATTTTTTGGTAAAATAGAGAAAGAATATCATAACATTATAATTATATCTTTTCAAAGGATTTCCTTTATTACAGGTTGGATGTGGAACCATGAATCAATATCAATCGGAGCATTCATCCTCATTGTGACACCAAGATAACTAATGACCATTAACTTTTTGGGGCCAATAGTTTGTCTACGTTGATTCTAACCAACCTCAAATTTTATACCCTGACTTCTTACCTTAATAATTTTATTCAACACTATGATGTTGAATATTTGTTTTTTCATCAACATGTTGTTGATCCCCTAATAATTATGAAGTTTCATTATCAACATTTTTTCTTCCTTTAGATTAATAATATCATTGTGTATAGAAGACATTGCCTGTATGAGTAGTCAAACATTTAATTTGTCTTGAATAACAACAATGTAAACATGGAGAAAGAATTTGAGAAGGATCGCATGCATTCTCTATTGCAGACTTGATGAAATATTTAACTCCATATTCATACTCTTTTTTCAAACAATTAGTGCACATCCATTTTGAAGGAAATAGGTAATTGAATTTATAAAAAGAATTACCCCATCCGTTATGGTAGGTTTTATCCTCTGAATTCATCTGAAGGTGAAAGTTCTAGATAATTTTCATTCTCATAAACTTCATATCCCTAACAGTTATTATTGAATATTGTTAATTGATACCCATCCCCCCATATCTTGTTTCATTCTCATTAGCTTCATATCCCAAACAGTTTTTATTGCATTTTGTTACTTGATACTCATCCCCCATCTCTTGTGTGCATCCACCTATGTTGTTTGAACTACTCTAACTAAAATTCACCCCATACTGGGTACTGGTGACCATTTTGGATGACTACTGCTCATAGTAGTTCAAAAAACATAAAATAGATGGGGGACAAGTCTTAAGTAACAAAATGTAATAATAAATGTTCGGAAGATGAAGCTGGTGAGGATGATAGTTGTCTCCTCCAAACTTTTTAAATCACTACTGGAAACTTATTATATACCGGTGGTTTTAAACCATTGGTATAGGCTGTAAAACTGTTGGTATACACTTTACCAACGGTTTTCCAAACTGTTGGCTGTTGAGGTGTGGGGATAGACATATTCCAATGGTTATTGAATAATTTTTGGCATAGAGAACTGAAAACCACCTTATCCCAACAGTTCTTACAAACAGTTGGGATATCTTTTTACCAACAGTTTTGTACCCTTTCTAAATAACTCTATACCAATGGTTTATGAACTATTGGTATGGAGTTTTACTGACTGTTTTATATGAACCGCTGGTATATATTGGTTTATCACATTTATACCAACAGTTTCTAAACCGTTGGTATATAGTTGTTGCAATTCCACAGCAAGCAACAACCTACCCCCCCCCCACAATTACTGTAATTACCTGCAAGTGTAACCCTTTGCAATTATCACTGTAAATACACTATAGAATTCAAAATACATACATTATGTAGAATACCCCACTAAAAACTACAAAACCCCAAAAACAAACATCTCTATAAAAATAATTATTGCATGTTGTATATTGGTACTTGTTTTATTTTCCCATACATGTATATAGTGTATATAATGATGTATATTGAGGGAAATTGGTGAGACCCTACCTGTAACACCCCAATATTTTTCAAATAAATATTGAATGCATAAAACACTGAGTCTCTACAAAACAAAACTTTGTTATAACCTAGATAATATACATAATTTTTTCACTTCTATGATTTGAATTTTGAAAAACTAATATACACTGTAGCATTCAGTAAGATATTTAGAGTTTGATAGGATCAACTTACATTTTTGGTGAATATTAACGTGACCCTTATGAATAGTAACATACCCTTATGAATAGTAATGAATAGTAAATCGGCCAAAAAATAGAAACTTCACCCATGAATGTATAAATACAATTTAGACATCTTATAAGTGACAAAATGACCATAGCATAAGTATTGGTATTTTCATAAGTCATAAATATTTTAATTATAGTTTTATGATTAATTTAATAATTTAAAATGGAAATTTATTTTCATAAAATGTAATTATAAATTTTTATTTTATTTTCTTATGGTTATAAGATAATTTTATGAGACCTTGATTAACTTTTCAATGTGTTATAAAACAAGTTATAGTTTTAAAGTTATTTTTTTAATAAATTATTATATTATTAAAAATTGAATTAAAAATATTTAGAAATTTATTTTCAAAAAATGTATTTCATTTTTTAATTCTACGCATCGAAAAATTCTTGGGTTGAATTTTTGGGATGTTTCTAGAATACTTTAATTTTTGATGAATAGTGAAATACGGTAATTTACCGTATATATACATTATGAGTTAAATAAACTATTCCTAGCATCATCGCTGATGTAAGCACCCTTGTTTCAAACTCACATGAACTTATTACTATTTTTGTTCATGGAATCATCACTATTTCTTATCTTATAGAAAAATAATAAACTAATGATTAAAATATTAAGAAAACCCTCTTCTCCTCCACTGTAAAAACCACCCACAATCCCCTCTTCTCTTCACTCCTATAGATCCTTGTGCCTTGTCAAAATTCTGCTCAAATTTCCTCCCAAGATCCTACCCCACGTCTATAGGACCTTGGTCTCATAAAAAGACCAAATCCTCTCCCCTAAAGAGGCTCTCAAGGAAGATTAATTCAAGAGGTAAATTCCTCTTTTCAATTCTTTTGCTTTCTTTTCAAGTTCCTTTGTTTTCTTTTATATCCTCACCTCTACTCATACAAATGTTATGAAAACTCCAGTATCTTACATGTACTTTAATTTTTTTATGATTATGGAATAATTTATTATCATTTTTCTTTTACCCTTCTTTTATGCTAGTAGTAAAAACATTATTTGATATGTGCTAATTTACCACATTCAAGGACGATGGGTTTTCAATTTCTATTACCATATTCAATTCTGGTAATGAAACTAATATTATGGTTTACCAGACTATAATATATGTATTATGTCTCATCTATGGTTCTGGAATCTTTTTGTACACATGGTTTTGATTTATAAGTAAAAATGTGTTCGTTGTGTTCAAAAACCGCCAATTAACCCAAACGGTTATCATTAAATAATTTATATAATGATTCATCTTCACTCCAAGTAATCAAATGAAATTTACAACAATGTAACCTTCTATATTTTCAATAAAAACATATAACTTAAATTTTGGACAACCATCCTCATTTTATATGATTCTTCATTCATGTATATAAGTATACTGATCATGAAACAAACGGAACCAAACAATGAAATTGAACCTCTTAACCCATCAAAAAGGCCATGAATGAACTTAATAAGGTTGTAATAAATCATTTAAATGTATAAGAGGTTCTGGAATTATTAATTAATGAACCTAAATTTGATTATTCAGTTCAGTAAGATCAAGATAAGAACACCATCAGACTTAAGGTAAGGGGTTTCCCCGTCTCACTTCCATTTTTGTGAGATATTCCTTATTCAATACTATTACTTGTTTATGGTATATATATACTTCCCATTGATGTATCATATCATTAATATATTTATTTTCATGGTATTAAATGTATCATTTGATGAGTATTAACTTTGGGGCATACAAACCGATTGATTACAAAGTGGTAAGGGATTTCTACCCGAACCTCTGTTTTTATTCAGGTTGCTCTTATTCTCTACTCACCTCAATGAAATTATTATTTATTCTCATGTACTCCTCATAAATTATATTTTAATGTTAAATATATGTGTACCAATCATAGTACTTATTTATTTTATGGTTATTTACATGTTTTAAAAGGATCATTCATAATTTCATCCCGATAAACAAACCTGATTCAAGGGAACTTCTTGAATTCGTACCCATTTTCAAGTGCACTCTAGAATATGTTTTAAGCCACCATTATTTTTATAAAATCACTAATTTTAGAATTAAAAATTATCTTTTTTCATTTATAATTTTAATAAAACAAAAATTCCTTTCCACTTTAAAATTATCTTAAATATTTTCCTAAAAATGATCAGAAATGTTTTATTTATAAAGATTCTTAAGAACTCTTTTTACATGATTTCACTTCAACGGGAAATCATTTATGCCTCAAATATAATTTCAATTTACTTCTATTTTATTTTCTAGGATATACATGTTTACAATCTTATTTCATGTTAAATATAAATGATTTTACAAAATAACTCTTCATCCTAAAGTAAAAAAGGATTTTTGTCATCTCACATTAACTTTTATGAAGTATATGACTTGTTTTCCACTTATTCCATGAATGTGGTGTTTGTACTTCCATTTGGTATATCATATCAATAGTATACTTATTCTCATTATATTCTAAGGGATTATGATTTGAATGTTTCAATGTGGTATGAGACACTTTGGAATGTTTAGGGATTATTCCCTCAGGAACTTTTCAATGGTCTCATTTAAAAGTATCGTCATCTAAGAAAAAATCCCTTATTGAATCTTGTACTTCATTGAGATTTATCTCTTATGATATCATCTGCAATATATTATTTAAGGGTTTCTAATTAGTTTGATTGTGGATATTCTATCTTGATACCATTCTCCATATTACTCCGAATGGTTATTGTTTATGTTAAATGATTGGAGAAAGTTATTTAAATTTCATATGTTAGTTTAAATATGAATGTATATGTTGATTATGTTCATACCTTTCAAATTAGGAATTAATTGGACTTAGTAAATGATGGGTGGGGCCCATTATAGCCCCTTGATGCATCAGTAAGTTTCATGAGACAAATAGATATGGACTTGGCTGAGGCCTTGACATTTTTAGATATGGTTTTGGCCGAGGCCTTTATCATTTTTAGATTTCTTGGACTAAGCCTTGACGGTATGTTTTAGAATGTTTGGAATATGCATTTCCCTCATTATGAAACTAGTAATTGAAATTTCATGTGTTTATTCGACTAGTCTAATACCCATGATTATTCTTTATTATGTTATTATTTATTCAGATCTTATTCCTACCATAATGTGTTCAAGTTAATTTTTTTTTTTAAGGCATGTGTTTTAGTTATTCATCATGCCTAATGTTTATGTTTATGATATCTTTTGTTGTATTTTTTACCCTTACTAATCATCTGAGCTCACCCTTTTCTTATGTTTCATTTTCTCAGAACATGAAGAAGTTTATTATAAATGAACTGCAAGGATAAACTTAGATTTGTGGATGTTCCCAATAAAACTTATATGTTATTTTTCATTTCAAGTTTTAATGTTGAACCTATGTATATATCTGGTTTTCCAAAACTACTAAATTACTCGGTCCTTCAAGATATGAATTTCTTGTAAGCATGATAATGTAATGAAATAATACACCAGCTCTAGGCAACTGGAGTCGGGGTGTTGTAGTTGGTATCAAAAGAAGTTTAGTAGAAAACTAGGAAACTAGATTTAGAAAATGTAGATTAGAGAACAAAATCCTAATATAGTCTTTGAGGATTGGTATACATAAACATCCTAGAACTTTGGTAATGAAGATATTATGTGGATCCTTCTAGAAAATACATCCCTATCTGGATACTATAAATGGACATGGTTCCGGCACAGATATACCTAGGAGTAACAACTCTAACAAGGAGTTTTGGGCTTGACTTGGGGTATCCTAGTACATGACAATGGGCTTTACTATGCACCTAGTTTGACACTCCTGAGGTATATGCTTAGGATAATTCACATTTTATTTACCCACCATTATGAAGTATTTATTCCCCCAAAGTAACCAAATTATGTGGTTCTAGGATTTACGATGCATTAATTTATGATATGTCTAGAGTTATAGAGATTTAATTATTTTATAAGATAATATATTATATGGAATTGATTAGAAATGGTGCCTAAAAGAAGGAATGATAACTTCCCTAATGAGCATGATGAAAAGAGAAAGAATGATCATATCTCTTGTGGTATTAAGACATCGTTTCAAAGGAAGATAGTCTCCCAAGTATCCTAATCATATGAGGAAATAGTATAATTTGTTAACAAGATATGTAAATAATTCTCTGAGTCTTATGGCTTTGAAGGGAAGCAAGAAAATCAGGGAATGGCCGAGAAAAAGATGGACAGTGGGAAGAAGGAAAAGAAGGGTTTTCCCACATGTGATAACTGTGGAAATAATCACCATGGTAAATGCTTGAAAGGAATGTGAGTTTGTTTTAATTGTGGAGAAAAAGGACACCAATTTCATGATTATAAGGGAAAGCAAAAGATTTCAAATTTATAATGATTCAACTATAAGGAGATGGAATATTATGTGAATCAATGTCCCAAGCATCAAAGGAATATGCCCTAGATGATGTTACAGGATAATGATAAATCCATGATATTGCCGCAAATGAAGTGGAATGATTAATGTGCCTTATTAATAATCATGTAATTTGAATATTTTATCAAAAATGTACTGGTTATAAGAATTATAGAATATATGAGGATTGTACTATAGTACTATTTCATTAATTATTTGAGTTTTTATGATGATTTGTACCAAGGATAATTGGCTTAGTAGAAAGTTAATATATTGGGAAAGAATATGGTTGAGGGAAAGACAACCCTAAATATATTCCTGATTATTAAGACAATTATGAAGAAATTAATGATTTAGATAAGTACTGACTACCTCTAAAATGATTATTGACTTGTCGACAAGTGGTTTATGCTATTATTGGTAGAGTTTACAACATTTTTGGATATAAGGAATATATCTAATATCATGTGTAAGGATGAATTCATGTTTCCAATAAGGTTTTATGGTAATTTGAGTTATTACAATATTTCAATAGGACACATGATGAATATATTCACATGTTTGGAATGTGAAAATTTAGGGTTGCTTCATGTTGATTAAAGGAAAATAAGGTAGCAGATGCATTGAGTAGGATAGATCATGAAGTTCTAAAAATGAGGATTTACAAGGACCCTATGTGCATGGATTTATCAAGGATGGATATGGTAATGATTCTAAAGTATTGGGTCATGATATTTTGGAAAGTTCAACCATTTGAGAAATGGTTTAAGTTGATCATTTTATGAGGTTTTAGAGTTTAATATCACCACATGATACGACCTATGTTAAAAGATGAAGTATAGATAGTTGAAGGAAAAAAACAAAGGATAGGATTCTATATATAAAATATAAACTTATATTTATACTCTTATAGAGTGGAATAATTCCTCAAATCTAAGAAAAGAGTCTTAAATAAAAATGGTATCCTGTTATCATGTAATTTTTTTTTGATATCAATGAAATTTTTCATAATTGTAGTTTATGTTTTTTTTTTGTAATGACCTTTCATCTGAGCATGTTCTCTATCAGTTTCCATCAGAGCATGATGGTTTGATTATTCTTCCATTACCATGTTGTCCAATTATAATGCATAGTTTTTTAGTAACTGATGAATTTCCCTTTCCCTCTTATTAAGAGGATATTTTAACTATATTCTTAATGTGAGATTACCATAGGGGAATTTTCAAGTATCAACCATTAACTTTCAAGGTTCAATATCAAATTTCGAGGGTGAAATTTGTGTAAGGAGGGGAGAATACAACACCCCAAGATTTTTCAAATAAATATTTAATGCATAAAACACTAATTATCTACCAAACAAAACTTTTTTATAACCTAGACAATAAACATAATTTTGTCACTTCTGTGATTTGAATTTCAAAAAACTGACATATATGGTTGCTTTCAGTAAAATATTTAGGGTCTGATAGGATCAACTTACATTTTTGGTGAATAGTAACATACCCTTATGAATAGTAATGAATAGTAAATCGACAAAAAAATAGAAACTTCACCCATGAATGTATAAATACAATTTAGACATCTTATAAGTGACAAAATTATCATAGCATAAGTATTGGTATTTTCATTTGTCATAAATATTTTAATTAATTTTTTTTTATTAATTTAATAATTTAAAATGGAAATTTATTTTCATAAAATGTAATCATAAATTTATATTTTATTTTCTTATAGTTATGAGATAATTTTATGATACCTTGATTAACTTTTCAAGGTTTTATAAAACGAGTTATAGTTTTAAAGTTGTTTTTTTAATAAATTATTATATTATTTAAAAATTGAATTAAAATTTTTTAAAAAATTATATTCAAAAAATTAATTTCTTTTTTTAATTCTACACATGGAAAATTGGTTGGGGTGAATTTTTGGGATTTTTCTAAAATACTTTAATTTTTGATGAATAGTGAAATATGGTAATTTACCGTATATATACATTATGAGTTAAATACACTATTCCTAGAATCATCGCTGATGTAAGAAACCTTATTTCAAACACACATGCACTTATTACTATATTTTGGTCATGGAATAATCACTATTTCTTGTCTTATGGAAAAATAATAAACGAATGATTAAAATATTAAGAAAACCCTCCTCTCCTCCACTATAAAAACCACCCACACTCCCCTCTTCTCTTGAATCCTCTCAAGCCTTCTGCCTTGTCTAAATTCTACTCAAATATCCTACCAAGATCCTACCACATGTCCATTATCCCTTGTTCTCATAAAAATACCAAATCCTCTCCCCTAAATAGGCTCTCAAGGAAGATTAATTCAAGAGGTAAATTCCTCTTTTCAATTATTTTACCTTCTTTTCAAGTTCCTTTGTTTTATTTTCTATCCTAACCTATACTCATATAAATGTTATGACAACTCCAGTAACTTATATGTATTTTAATTTTGTTATGATTATGGAATAATTTATTATCATCTCTCTTTTACCCTTCTTTTATGCTAGTAGTAAAAAACACCATCTAAGATGTGCTAATTTACCACATTCAAGGATGATGGGTTTTTAATTTCTATTATCATATTCAATTATGGTCATGAAATCATTTTTATGGTTGAAAAAAACTATAATATATGTATTATGTCTCATATATGGTTATGTAATCTTTTTTTACACATGTTTTTCATTTATAAAGAAAAATGAGTTCATTGTGTTAAAAAACTGACAATTAACCCAAACAGTTGTCATTAAATAATTTATATAATGATTCATCTTCACTCCAAGTAATAAAATTAAATTTAAAACCATTTAAAATTATTTATGTTCACTAATAACATATAACTTTAATTTTGTACAACCATCCTCATTTTACATGATTCTCTGTTCATGTATATAAGTATACCGATCATGAAACAAACAGACCCGAACAATGAAATTGAACCTCTTAACCTATCAAAAAGACCATGAATGAACTTAATAAGATTATAATAAATCAATTACATGTATAGGAGGTTATATAATTATTAATTAATGAACTTAAAGTTTATTATTCAGGTCATTAAGATCAAGTGAAGACCACCATCAGACTTAAGGTAAGGGGTTTCCTCGTCTCACTTCCATTTTTTGTGAGATATTCCTTATTCACTACTATTACTTGTGTATGGTGTATGTATATTTCCCATTTATGTATCGTATCATGAATATATTTATTTTAATTTTATTAAATGTATAATTTTATTATTATTAATTTTGGGTCATACGAACCGATTGATTACAAAGTGGTAAGGGATTTCTACCCGAACCTCTATTTTTATTCAGGTTTCTCTTATTCTCTACTCACCTCAATTAAATTATTATTTATTATCATTTACTCTACATAAATTATGTTTTAATGTTCTATATATGTTTACCAATAATAATCCTTCTTTATTTTATGGTTATTTACATGTTTTAAAAGGATCATTCATAATTTCATCCCGATAAACAAACCCGATTGAAGAGAACTTCTTGAATTCTTACTCATTTTCAAGTACACTCCAGAATCTATTTTAAGCCACCATTATTTTTATATAATAACTAATTTTATCATGAAAAATTATCTTGGTTCATTTCTATTTTTAATAAAACAAGCATGATTTTCCACTTTAAAATTCTCTTTAATATTTTCCTTAAAATGCTCTGAAATGTTTTATTTATAAAGATTCTTAAGAACTCTTTTTACATGATTTCACTTAAGTGGGAAAACATTTATGCCTCAAATATAATTTCAATTCCCTTACCTTTTATTTTTTGGGATATACATTTTTACCATCTTATTTCATGGAAAATATAAATGATTTTCCAAAAGAACTCTTCTTTCTAAAGTAAAAAAAAAGATTTTTCTCATCTCACATTAACTTTTATGAAGTATATGCCTTGTTAACCACTTATTCCATGAATGTGGAGTATGTACTTCTCTTTGGTATTTCATATCAATATTATCCTTATTCTCATAATATTATAAGGTATTATGATTTGAATTTTTCAATGTGGTATGGGACACTTTGGAATGTTTAAGGATTATTTCCTTAGAAACTTTTCAATGGTCTCATTTAAAAGTATCTCCATCTAATACAACATCCCTTGTTAAATCTTGTACTTAATTGAGATTTATATATTATCATATCATCTACAATATGTTGTTGAAGGGTTTCTGATTAGTTTGATTGTGGATGTTCTATCTTGATATCATTCACCATATTACTCTGAATGGTTAGTGTTTATATTAAATAATTGGGGAAAGTTATTTACATTTCATATGTTAATTTCAATATGAATGTATATGTCGATTATGTTCACACATTTCATAATAGGAATGAATTGGACTTAGTAAGTGATGGGTGGGGCCTACTATATCCACTCGATGCATCGGTAGGTCTCATGATACAAATAGATATAGACTTAGTTGAGGACTTGCCCATTTTTAGATATGGTTTTGGCTAAGGCCTTAATCATTTTTAGATGTCTTGGTCGAGGCCTTGAAGGTATGTTTCAGAATGTCCGGCATATGGATTTCCCTCATTATAAAACTAGTAATTTAAAGTTCATGTGGTTATTTGACTAGTAGAATATCCATGATTATTTTTTATTATGGAATTATTTATTTAGCTCTTATTCCTACAATAATGTGTTCAAGTTCATTTTTTTAAAAGTCATGTGTTTTAGTTATTCATCATGCCTAATGTTTATGTTTATGATATCTTACACTGTATTTATTACTCTTACTAAAAATCTGAGCTCACCCCTTTATTATGTTTTGTTTTCTCAGGACATGAAGAAGTTTATTATGAATGACCTGCAGGGATAAAATTAGATTTGTAGATATTCCCAATAAAATTTATATGTTGTATTTGATTTCAAGTAGTAATGTCGAACCTATGTATGTATCTAGTTTTCCAAAACTACTAATCTAATCAGTCCTTCAGGATACAACTTTATTTTAAGCATGCCAATATAATGAAATAATGCACCGGCTCCGGTCAACTGGGGTCGGGGCGTTACACTACCAGGTTATATACTCACACCCAGCATGAGCACGCTATTTCCTATTGAGACTTTATGTTTCTATTTTAGGTGAAAGGTTGTATAGAGAATCATACTAGATTGTTTAAAAGGATATTGGGAGATGGGTATGTGTAGGAACCTGTGTCTTATAGTCAAGTCACCCTTGTATTATTTTTTAAAATTTTCATCATAGTGGGAGGACATTATTATATGAGTGTATGTTTAGCATTAGTTTCATTTATTTTATATCATGGTGATGTTATCTATTATTATTGGTTTTTTCTTAGCTATAATTTATTATGCTTACTCTAATGTTTTAGTTTGATTAATTTATTTATATATTTTTATTTAGGATGGTATAGAGAGTATAATATCCCCATGATACTTATAGACTCACACCACTAGACTAAAGCATATGGTATAAGGGTATGTGTTCCTGAGATCTTATGGTGATTTACTAATTATTTTATATGAGATATTTTAGTTGAGGTAGTACAAAGAGGTTACACATAATCTTTTTTGGTTGTTTGACTATTTGAGCATGGTAGTTGGAGGCAGGATGTGTTGTTGGAACTTGGAATAGACCTTATACTGGTATGTAACTAACCCATGTATAAGGAAAGTCAAATATATATGGTGATGAGATTTTTGTTCATTTATTTTTAATGTTCTAATTGAGATTTTGATTCAATTATGGTGTTTTGGGTGAGCTATTATTTATTTTTTTACTCTTATATTAAGGTGGTATGAGAGTGTGGGTTCATGAATCATACAGGTTTGTATACTTGGACATGTTTATGACTCATTGTTGGTGTTAAATTATTTTCATAATAAGGATAGTGGGTTTATAAAATTTTTAAAAAATGAAAAAATTCTTGATAATTGTATGGAATGGGTTTTGATTAATTAATGTGTCAATAATAACATATTCATTATTTTATAAAATAACTCATTGGAGGTGACTTAATTAATTGGGACGATTGTGGTGATTATTGTGTGATGTTTTTATGTGATTATAGTAATTATCCTAGTGTTTAAAAATAATTTAAAGTGTAGGTTTGGGTATGATGTGCCTTATGATGGGATCTAGGTATGAGTGCCCGGGTATGAGTTGCATATGAGAAGTGTTGTTTGGTTAAATACATTTGAATGAGTCAAGTTGATAGTGGTGATGTTAGTGTGGGGTGATATTGTGGCTCTATCTATATTTATTATAAGGTTCTCTAGGTAGGCTACTAGTTATGTCTATTAGAGTAGTAGGTTATGATTAGCTAATATTGGTTGGTTGATCCTCATTTTTCCTTATGGTTAGATGATAGAGTTTTATTATTAATCTAGGTAAATGAATGAAAACATAATATGATGATAGGAGCATGGGTATATGGTTAGGTTGTTAGATAAATTCTTGATAGGTGAAAGATCGAGTGCTCAATTTATTTAGGCATTGCCTTGGGTGTCCTATGAATGAGGTAATCATGATTTCTTTATAAGGGGTAGGTTTTCCTTATAGAATTGGGTAGATTATAGTTGTATTTCAATTTATGTTAGAAAATATAGATTTTTAAAATCAATTTTAAATCCCCCAATTTAAATACTCATCCATGTTAATAAATATAGTCAGTATATATAATTTGATACTTTCAAGTACAACATGATCTGTGAATGAGACTAGATCAAAAATGGTGTCCCATAATTTAAATAATAAAAAGATAATGAATCATAGAAATATGACTAAGAAGTGGTATAATGATAATGAATAAGCTCGAGTTCTTCAACCAAGAGTTTGAGTGTATGTAAAAAGAGAATTGTGAAATATCTTTAATACCGTGTAAAAAGAGAATTCGTAGAATCTGTACCTCCATGTCAAGTCAAGTTTTATTATTTATAGATAAATAAATAAGGATAAAAATAAAACCAATGACCTAATAAATCCTTTGAATGTTGAAACATGTAATAAATTTCCAAATACCCAAATTACTTTATCAAAACAGATGAAAATAAATTGGTAAAAGGTGTTGTGATTAAAACTATATAGTATTTAGGCTACCCGAGTCAATCATAATGTGACCTACCTAATCACACATATATTCAGTCACAAAAAATCATCAAACATCAAATATCAGTAATATTAGTCAAAAATGTAACGAATCAATTTTTCCCTCATCACCATCACTGTCACTATCACTATTGTCATCATCAGCCTCATCCTCATCCTAATCTCCACCCCCATCCTTATCCTCGTCCTCATCCTTGGCCTCATACTCGACCCCATCCTCCCCCTCGTCCTCCACCTTGGCCTCTGCCTCTCCCTCGGCCTCGGCCTCATCATTAGCCTCGGTCTTGGCATCATCTTTATCCTCAACCTCTTCCTTGTCACGTCATCACTAGGAATGACATCATCTCGACCGCCACTAGAACTGCCACTTTACTATATATTGAACACATTGATGACATATATTCATTAAAAGTTGTGATGATCTCTGGTGGAAGTGCTGGACATAAAACTTTCATCAATTATATAAATTAAGTGTTTTCCCGAGAAGACTGTTCTTCCACCTATGTAGCCCTTTTTTTAGCTTGTTATGCATGTGCCTTAACCTATTCAAACTTGGTGGAACTACAACTAGTACCTAAATAGGGACAATAACTTTTCAGGACTATACTCTTCCCAGGTCGGTAGCATACTCTGTTAGGGTGCTCTTCTCCCAACACCTAATGTAAGTGATCATTTGGCCCAAAATTGTCAGGTTCCTGGGAATCAAGGGCCTCTAAAGCAGCCTGCTAAAAATATAAATAGATTATTAAGTTGAAAAATAGATATTAAAATTTTAAATCAACAAATTAAAACTTACAATATACTGTTGTGTCAGTTTTTTAACCGCACTTCCATCTTTTTTCCTTATACTCGAGCAAAATAGTTTTTCTCAAGGCACACAACCTTCAATATTCAATACTTTCCTCTACAATGACATTGAATGTAGGAAACCATAATTAAAAATAGGTTACCAATAATGAATTTCATAAAAAAAATATATGAAAACTTTGGAAATCGAATAAATTATGGAGAAAATAATAGAAAGTGAAAGTCCTAAAGAAAAATTATAAACAGTTATTGTACCCGCTTCCTCTCATGATCTGAAATCGTAGTACGTCCCAATGTGTGGAGGTATTTTTTAGCATCAAGCTTTTTTTTATTTTTTCCATATGATTCCTAAATAAAAATAAATAATAAAAAATATATTATTAATGAAAAATGGGAAAATTTCATTTAAATACCTCAAATGTGATTAATACCTTAAACATGATAGTCATCCATTGAGTAATCATTTGTCGATATCATTCTATCGGAAAATCATCCATGACAGGTACCACCTATAAATATGTGCCAACTCTAGAATGTCATCCAATATAAAACTCGTGCTTATAGGCTCTCCAAAGCTCACCTAACTTCTTTAGACGTGCTAGTGGTGCACCCTCACCATCGAGAAAATTAAACCAAAGATGACACCAAAATATTAATTCATATAAATAAAAAAATAATATTACATTAAATACAATATATTTTTACCCATATTTGTGACTAAGAATTATCCTTGATTTTTTTGGCAACTGTCTCCATGTTATCGGGCTGACAGAAATGATGTTAGAGTATTTGGAAAGTGTCGCCAAAAAACTCCAACATTGCTACCTTGTTTTTTTGATCATTTGATTGTCTTCATTGTAGTCCACCATCAACTGCATGCAGCGGTTCCACACTGAACGCATGCGTGTATTCCCTGGCCCCCACTTACTATCAGTATATGTATATGTTATGATAGAAAAAAATATTATATCAATACATGTTATAATGAAAATAAATTATGGTAAAAAAATGTTAGGGTTTTAAAATATACCTATGGTAGGCTTCTCAATGGGTGCCTCTGGATCCGCTGCCACTGAAGGAGCATCACACTGTACCGGTGGAGTGGGTACCCATGTATGATCTATAGGCACATACTATGTCGGAGTAGGATTCGAAGAAGGAATATAGAATCCCAGAGAAAAGGAAGTATATGGTAAAGAATATGGCATGGATGATTGACCAACTACATAATATGGATGAGGAGTGGGAATCATCATGGGATATGGTAAATATGGGTGAGGAGGCTTGGATGTGAAGGGTGGTGAAAACATGGGAGGCCCAAATATCTTGTGTGTCCCTAACGACACAGCGGGATCAGAATGTGTGGAAGATGGTACATCTATGGGAGGGGAAAGGTCTAAATAGGTATACTTATTGGAGTGCCTAGATCTCGTACCACCCCCTCCCCTCGTACCACCAGCCTGAGTACTGGTACCACTACTAGGTTTCTCATCGAATAACAGGCACCTCAGTGGTGGATACTACATAAAATTTTAAAACAAAATTAATCATGTGACATTATATGTTATTTATATATATATATATATATTTGAAATAAAATACTCACAATAGGCACAACGGTGGAATGCCCATCTCATCCATTCGATGATTATTGTCCATCATCTTTTTTCTTCATTGCTCCTCATATGGTTTCATTTCCTTCATTTGAAAACAAATATGAAATTAATTAGAAAAGTTTAACTATTGTGTAACCAAAAAAATAAAAAAAAAATGAGACGTGGCTTATTTGTCTTAGGTCATTGGTTCATATTTTTGGTTAGGTAATTTAGCTATTTTTTGGGTTAGGTCATTATTTTCATTGGTTTTGATTTTCATATCAATTAGTTTAATATGTCCAATTAAATTCATCTATTTTTTGTTACAATTTAACTATTTCAGTTTTTTTGGTTTGGTAGGTCTAAATAAAATTCAATTCAATATTATAAAATGCAACTCAAAGAAAACTGTGACTAATAAATATTGAAAATGTGAATGAAGGTCTAGTTGAATACAAAATATTTATAATCAATAGTAAATCAATTTGTATATCACAAACCTCAACAACTCAAGTAAAGCTAAACCAATAGAACTGAGAACATAGAAGAATGCTTCTATATATTTCCCACTGTAACTACAGGTTCCCAATCAACTCTAACAATTGAATTATTGGATTCATCATAAGTAATAAATGTATTGGGGCCAATAGGAGAAAGTATGGTGTCAATTCCATCATCACAATCATCAAAAATATTTCTTGGGATTAATTCAATAATAACACAAAATTCAGGTCAAAGATTACCTTTGACATACAAAACCTATTTCTCCATTGATTCCAATACATATGGTTCACCGGTAGAAAGAGTGCGAGTAATGTCAATAACTAAAAATCCATAATCATCAATAAATGTTCCCTTCCTCGTCATCAAATCAAACCACTTACATTTCATTATAGTGACTCGAACATGAGAGTAATAATCCAATATTATTATTTTTTCAACGACTCCATAATAAACTACATTTTCAAAATGAGGTCTATTATATGATGCACTAGCATAATAGTCTATTGTGGCAGTTATCATAACACCATGATGTTGTGTTCTCATGTTATTTTCTCATTCAGTGATAATAAATCTATACCCATTGATCACAATTGATTTACATTCACGAACCATGGTAATAGGACCAAAAGCTAATGCTCTTATTTCCTCAAAGATAGTGTCTGCAGAAAAAATCGATACCTGAAATATAAAAAAATAATAAAATTAATTAAATATTGGTTTTATTTAGTTATTACATCAATATTTCTACCTTTAATTTCAACCAAACAAAAAACACTTTTCTATGAAAATTATCTCTTCTTCTCAAAGATAAAGAACGATGCTTTCTATTTATCATTTCTTTATGTTACCTATAGATAAAAATAGAAATATTTTAACATATATGTAAAATTACAATAGTTTAGATAAGATATACGTGTTCAATTTACTTACTTTATGTAGTCATTGAACAAATCACAATTGAAAAACATTGTGCGATGTGCCATCCTTCGCTCTTCAAGGCTTAATGTTGTCAATGTATATGATCTAGGATTTACTCTTACTTGAGGAAGTGATATAAAAATGGGTTCAATTTTCTCATACTATTCTTCTTCATTTCTCATTGTCTTGTTCATTCTCGTAGTTAGATAAGACAAATACATTGAGCAGAAATCCAAACATTCTTGATCCAAGTAATCATTCACAATAGAACCTTTGGGATGATTCCTATTCTGGATATAAGATTTCAATGTGTACATATTTCTTTCAGTTGGATACATCCAATGAAAAGCTACAGGTCATCTGAGAAGTATTTTGGTAGGCAGATGGACAGCCAGATGCAGCATGCATGTGAAAAATGATAGAGGAAATATTTTCTCTAACTTACAAAAAAATAATGGTGTCACCATCAACATTTTTTACAAGAAATACATGGACAACTTATTAGCACTAATATCTCTAAACAAATTTCACAATTGAATAACTGACACCCTTACACTATTAGATAAAAGATAATGGATTGCTATTGGAATCAAATCATGTAGAAGGACATGATAATCATGAGTCTTCAAAGATTTCAACTTCAGCTCTCTTCTATTTATCCGTTTTGATATATTGCTTAAATATCCATCAGGAACTTTAATAGTCTCTAGTACTTCCAAAAATTGATTTTTTTTTCTATAGGTTTCATCACATAATAAGTATATGGAACTTTCTATTTATTTTCACTAATAAAATTAGGACGAAATTCTGGTCTGATCCCCAATCCACCAAGTCACACCGATATCATAAATAATTTTTGTCTTTCCTTTGAAATTTAGAAGAATCGAAAGTAACATTTCACATATATTCTTTTCAATGTGAATTACATATAAGCAATTATGTAACAAATTGGTTGACCAATAAGGCAAATCAAAGAAGATACTCCTCTTCTTCCAATTGTAATAGGTATCATTGGAAACATTCTTCCTCTTTCTAGATTTCATTTGACCCTTCCCAAATGAAAAACTGAAATCTTTTAATTCATTAAGTACATCAGTTCCAGACATACGCTGAGGAGGATCATCGGTCTCCATGGTATTATCAAATCTTCGAAGATTATTTCTATATGGATGGTCCACTATAAAGAATAATTTATGTCCCATAAAACTAAAACTACGATGATATTTCGATATTCTGGATCAACTATTCTTCATAAAAATAGGACATGACAGTTTCCCTTTGTGCTCCATCCATACATCATTGTATAAGTAGTGAAATCATTGATCGTCCACATAAACACAGCATGCATCTAAAATATGTCTTTTGAACATGCATCGTATGTGTGCACACCCACATCCCAAAGAAGTTTCAACTCTTTTATTAAAGGTTGTATGTATATGTATATATCATTACTGAGATCATAAGGGTCATATATAAGTATACTTATGAAAGTGAAAGGTTTTTTCATACACAACCATGTGGTGGACAGCCCCCCCCCCCCCCACCCACCACCACCACCACCACCCTGGACACCCCTACCCCTGGACAACCCTCTCACCCCCCCTAGACACCCTCCACTCCCTTGGATAGCCCCCCCCCCCCCCCCGTAGACAACCCCCCTAGACACCATCACACCTCCTAAGTGCTTGGCCCAATTTTTAAATTGGAATTAACAATGTAGGTGATTTCACCTTTCCCTGATGACATTTCCTAAGTGAATCATATAGCCTTATAAATTGAATTTGTCATGTTTTGATAAATTGAATTTTTCATGTTTTGATAAATTGAATGGTTTGTTTGGAATGAAATGGTTAATGCATGATGGTTTGCCTTTCTTAATAAATAAAATGGTTTTAAATAAAATTACCCTAAGGGGGGTGCAGGGGGTTAGGGGGGTTGTACAGCTATTGGGGGATGTCCAGGTGGGGGTGGGTTGTCCAGGGGGTAGGGGGATAAAGGGGGTAGGGGCTATAGGGGTGTGGGGGAGAGGGGTATGGGCTGCCCAAGGAGGGGTGTGGGCTGTCCAGGGGGGTCAGGGTGGGGTGTCCAGGTGGGGGAGGGGTGTGAGTTATCCTGGGGGGTGGGATCTCCAGGGGGTGGGGTGGGTTGTCCAGGTGGGGGAGGGGGAGTGTGGGTTGTCCAGGGGGTGGGGTGGGCTGTCCAGGTGGGGGAGGGGGTGGGCTATCCAGGGGGGTGGGCTGTCCAGGTGGGGGTGGGGGCTGTCCAAGTGGGGGGGATGTATAGGTGGGGGGTTGTCTAGGTGAGGGTGTGGGTGGGATGTCCAGGTGGGGGGAAAATTGGGGGTAGGGGTGAGGGTTGTCTAGGTGGGGGCTATCCAAGGGGCTATAGGGTGGGTAGGGGGATGCAGGGGAGGCTGTGTGGGTTGTCCGGGGAGGGGGTGGGTTGTCCAGGGGGCTGTCTAGGGGGGGATGTATAGGTGGGGGAGGGGGTATGGGCTGTCCAAGGAGGGGGTGGGTTGTCCAGGTGGGTGGCTATCTATTTAGGGGGTGGGGTGGGCTTTCCAGGTGGGGGGATGTCCAAGGGGATGTAGGGTGAGTAGGGGGCTGCAAGGGATGGGGTGGGCTCTCTAGGGAGGGAGGTGGGTTGTCCAGGTGGTGGTGGGTGGGCTATCCAGGTGGGGGAGGGGTGTGGGTTGTCAAGGGGGGTGGGTTGTCCAAAGGGGTGGGGTGGGTTTTCCAAGTGGGGGAGGGGTGTGGGTTGTCTAGGGAGGAGGGGGTGGGTTGTCCAGGTGGGTGGGGGGGATGTCCAGGTGGGGTGGGGGGCTATCCAGGTGGGGGATGCAGGGGGGGTAGGGGGCTGCAGGGGTGTGGGATGTCCATGGAGGGGGTTGGGTTGTCCACTCTGATACTCTACAAAAAAAAATAGGAATCACATATAACCGATTTATAGTTGCTTTCACACATTAAGAATTTTCTTGAAGTTCCATACCAACACTCACTCTTACCCTTCCAAGAAGAAGTGATCTCTGCAAAGAAATCTCACTTAGGTTCTTATCCATATTGATCTCATACAAATTTAACATTCGTACAACTCCATATCACCTAATGATATAACAAGGCTCATACTTCCACGAGTAGTGTCTCATCGAAACTTGGCTCATATTCAGAAACAACATACATAGGATCATATTTGAAACACACGCAAAATTTTGTAAACATACACCTTGTATCACAACCTGGAATTAGCTCTCAGCTAACCTCTCAAGGCATCAATAAGCCACATAACTAGCTCAAAAATTTGGAGGTTTTTTTATGATTAGGTGTGTGTTTTTTAGAATTCATGTATGATATTTAGAGTGAAAGATAAAATCTGATCCACGTGTGATATTTGGAGGTGTGTTTACAATTAGGTGTGTTGTGATTTATATGTATGATATTCATGGTTTACACCAACAGTCTTATGGGTCATCTATAATAGGCTTGAAATCATGCTACAGTTGGATAGATATTGGATTCTATGACCTTAGTTTGGGTGTGGACACCCCCACCCCCTTAGACACCCCCTAGAGCACCCCCCCCCCCCCTCGGACACCCCCACCCCCTAGACACCCCGCCACCCCCAAGGACAGCCCCCCACCCCCTGGACAGCCCCCACCTCCTCTGGACACCCCCACCCACCCCCTTGTACAACCCCCCTGGACACCACCCACCCCCTGGACACCCCCCCCCCCCGGACACCCCCCACCCCCACTGGGCAGCCCCCCACCCCCCTGGACAGCCCCACCCCCTTGGACAGCCCCCACCCCCTGGATAGTCCCCCCCCCAGACACCCCCACCCCCTTGGACATCCCCCCCTTGACACCACCCCACCCCCGGACACCCCCCCACTAGACATTCCCCACCCCCCGGGACAGCCCCCCACCCCCTGGACACCCCCCTGGGCAGTGTATGTGATCACTCAAATAATCTACTAAAATATAAAATTTCTTCGATCTAAAATTTACTCAACTCCTAAATAATTCTCCTCCACAAGTGTACATGATCTTGTACACTCATGTATAGTTATTCAAAGATATTTTGTTATAAATGTAGTATTTTGTTGTCTTTTATATTATGATTCTCGTATAGAGTAGTGTGTTAGTTATGGTTTCATATAAAGTGAACAATTCTTGTTTACTTAAATATATTTTCGATGAAACTTCAATATTATTGAATTGATTTTGATGAAATGACTTATAACAATTTTTTTTTTACCGAATGGATAGAAGTTGGATGTATGAAACTGATCGGATCTCAAGTGATTTTCAAAACAATTTGGAGAGCTTTTTAGATTTTTCATTTTACAATGCTTCAAATAGTGGTCACATACACTGCCCCTATTACAATTTTGTTATAAGACCTTGGTTGAGCCATGAAGAAGTTAGCTACCACATAACCAAATATGTTTTTCAATCAAACTACTTTGTGTGGTATCACAATGGGGAGAAAATGAAATCTCAAATTGTTGATGATCCAAATGAGAGGACTGGATTAGAGAATTTGTTATATGACCGATTTTTGTTTATTCTTAATCATGAAAAAGAAAGGATTCCAACCCAAGAATACTTTGATATGATCACACATGATGCATCTAATGAAAATGATGATGTTTTCAAGGTGAAAAAATTGAATGATGCTTCCACGACTGCAGTATATCGACAATGTGGTAAAATGAAAAAGCTGGAATTTTTAATCTGATTGTTTCATAGGAAAACTATGTATGGGATTTCTAATACTTCCATCAATTACATTATTACCTTCTTTAAGGACTTAATTCCATATGATTCAAATATTCCCTCAAACCACTATATGGAATGGAAGTTAGTTGAGTAACATGGATTTTCAAGAAACAAAATTCATGCTTTCCCGAAAGATTGTAGTTTATTCTAGGAGGAAACTGTTGAATGAAGTGATTGTATAAAATGTGGCACATCCCACTGGAAGCCAAAAGTTGATGGAACACCATACTGTGTGACAAAAAATGTAATTTGGTACTTTTAATTGATCCCCAGACTCTGGAATCTTTTTATGTCTGATGAAATATCACTAAAAATGTGATGGCATGATACCGAGAGAAAGAAAACTAATGATAAGTTGGTTCACCCTACAGATGTATTTGCGTGACAGGGATTTGATGCTCGATATCTTGATTTTGCAGTTGACGTGCATAATGTGAGGTTGGGTCTTTCATGTGACCATTTTAATCTGTTTGGTCATATGCTTACTTCACACAGCACATGGCCGGTTTTTATACACATTTATAACCTTCCCCCGTGGTTTTGTATGAAAAAACCTTTCACTTTCATGAGTATACTCATATTTGTCCCTTCCGATCCTGTCAATGATATAGACATATACATGAAACCTTTAATAAAAGAGTTGAAACTTCTTTGGGATGTGGGTGTGTGCACATACGATGCATGTTCGAAAGACATATTTCAGATGCGTGTTGCACTTATGTAGACAATCAATGATTTTCATGCTTATGAAATGATGTCTGGATGGAGCATAAAGGGAAAACTATCATGTCCAGTTTTTATGAAGAATAAATGATCCATAAGACTAAAACATCTTTGTAGTTTCAGTTTTATGGGTACATCGATGATTCTTTCCAATGGACCATCCATATAGAAATAATTGTCGAAGATTTGACAATACCATAGAGACCGATGATCCACCTCAGGGTATGTCTGGAACTGATGTGCTTCATGAATTGAAAGATTTCAGTTTTTCATTTGGGAAGGGTCAAATGAAATCTGGAAAGAGAAATAATGTTTCCACTGAAACTTGTTATAATTGGAAGAAGAGAAGTATCTTATTTGATTTTCCATATTGGTCAACCAATTTATTACGTCATTTCTTAGACGTAATGCACATTGAAAAAAATATATGTGAAATGTTTTTTTATTCTAAATGTTAAGGTAAATACAAAAGATGATTTACGGTCTCAGTGTAACTTGGTGGATTGGGGCATCAGACCAGAATTGCATCCTGTGTGTATCAGTGAAAATAAATGGAAAGTTACATGTGCTTCTTATGTGATGACACCTATAGAAAAAAAGAAATTTCTAGAAGTACTAGAGACTATTAAAGTTCCTTATGGTTATTCAAGCAACATATCTAAATAGGTAAACATAATAGAGTTGAAACTAAAATCTTTGAAGACTCGTGATTATCACATCCTTCTGCACGAGTTTATTCTAATAGCAATCTGTCATATTTTGTACAATAATGTAAGGGTGGATGTTATTCGGTTGTGCCATTTGTTTAGAGATCTTTTTTCTAAGAATTTTTTCAAGTCTTTCTTGCAAAAAATGTTGGAAGATGCCCCATTAATTTTTTGTGAGTTAGAGAAAATAGTTTCTCCATCTTTTTTCACATGCATGTTGCATCTGACTATCCATATTCCAACTGAAATACTTCTCAGAGGACCTATTTCTTTTTGTTGGATGTATCCAAATAAAATAAATATGTACACATTAAAGTCTTATGTTCAAAGCATGAATCATCATGAAGGTTCTATCGGGAGTGGTTACTTGGCTAAAGAATGTATGGATTTATGCTCTATGTATTTGTCTAATCTTACTACAAGAATGAATAGACAATGAGAAACAAAGAAGAATGATATGAGAAAATTGAACCCAGATTTCCATCACTTTTTCAAATGGGAGGAATTCCTTGATCATGTACATTGACGACATTAAGCCTTGAAGAGCGGGAGATGGCACATCGCACAGTTTTGTTCAACTATGATTTGTTCTATGACTACATCTTGTAAGTAAATTGAATATGTATATCTTATATATATATATATATATATTAAACTATTCCTATTTTTATCTATAGTGAACATAAAGCAAGGATAAATAGAAAGCATTGTTCTTTATCTTTGAGAAGGAGAGAGACTTTTCATAGAAAAGAGTTTTCTACTTGGTTAAAATTGAAGGTAACAATATTACTATTTAAAATAATTAAAACAATATTTAATTAAGTTTAATATTCATTTATATTTCAGGTATTGAGTTTTCCTGCTGACTCTATCTCTGAGGAAATAAAAGCTTTGGCTTTTGGTCTTAATATTATGGTTCGTGACTGTAAATCAATTGTTATCAATGGGTACAGATTTATTATCACTGAATGATCAAATAACATGATAACAAAACATGATGGTGTTGTGGTTACTACCACAACATATTGTTATGCATGTGCATCAGATAGTAGACCACGATTTGAAAATATAGGTTATTATAGAGTCATTGAAAAAATAATAATATTAGATTATTACTCTCATGGATGAGCCATGATGATGAAATGCCAGTGGTTTGATTTAATGATAAGGTAGAGAATATTTATTAATGATTTTGGATTTCGAGTAATTGATATGACTCACACTCTTACTACCGATGAACCATATATATTGGCATCAATGGAGAAACAAGTGCTTTATGTCAAAGAACATCTTCGACCTAAATTTGGTGTCATTATTGAAGTAATTACAAGATATATTTTTGATGATGGTGATGATGGAATTGACACCATCCCTATTGCCATTGCAAATGATCCATTTATTACTTTTGATGACTCCAAGAGCTCAATTTTCAGAGTTGACTATGAACCTGAAGTTGTGGTTGAAAATATATAGAATCATCCATCCATGTTCTCAATTATTTTTGTTTTGCTCAACTTGGGTTGTTAAGGTTGGTACTATTCAAATTTATTTAATATTTATTACAAATATGTTGTATCCAACTTGACCGTTATGTGAATTTTCAATGTTTATTGGTTGAAATTTTATTTGAATCTGGTAGATATCTTATCCTTGTTCATATGTGTATATCATCATTTCCAACTATCTTAAGGGTTTAATCATTCATAATATATATACTGATGACACTTAGTAAATAACCATCCTACTCAAAATTAAATTTTTTATTTCATCTTGTACGATTTATTGAATTCATTATATATCCATTCAAGCTCACCTAAAACAATGAATAGTTAAATTATTCATGAATCCCCCTATTCCCTCTCATATATTCTGTTTTTTGGATTACACATTAGTTATCCTTTTCTAATTACTTCTATATTTGTTTTCAAATGTAGGAAATGCAACCAGTTGAAGAGAGGCAACGAAAAAAGATGATGGACAACAATCATCGCATGGCTGAGATGGGAATCCCACCACTAGTGCATGTAGTGAGTATTTTATTTCAAATATATATATTTAAATAATATATAATGTTATGTGATTAATTTTGTTTTAAAAAAAATTAGGATCCACCTCTTAGGAGAAAATTATTTGATGAGTGGCCTAGTAGTAGTCCCAGTACTCAGGGTGTTCGTATGAGGGGGGTGGTATAAGAGCTAGCTGATCTGGTCGGCATACCCGATTAGACCCTACCCCTCCCACAAACATACCATCTATCCCACATTCTGATCCAGGTATATCATTAGGGACACACGGGATATTTAGGCCTCCCATGTTTTCACAACCCTTTACATCTGAGCCTCCTCACCTGTCTTTACCATATCCGATGATGATTCTCACTCCTCATCCAGCATTCGGCCAGCCATTCATGTCATCTTCTTTTACTTCTGCTTCCTTCTCTCCTAGCTTTTATATTTCATCTTCTTCGACTCCTGATCATCTAGATTCTTTCCCTACGAAGCATACATTGGGACCCACTCCACCTGTACAGGGTGTTCCTTTAGTTTTTGCAGATCCAGCGATGCCCATTGATAAAACTACCGCAGGTATATTTATACAACCCTAACAAATTTTTATACCATTATTTTTCATTATAACATGTATTGATAAAATATCTCCTTTTCTTTCATAACAGATACATCTACTAATATGAGGTGGGGGAAGGGGCGTACATGCATGTGTGAGGTGTGGAACCACCACACATAGTTGATGGTGGACTATAATAAAGATAGTCAATTGATTGAAAAAACAGGGCAACAATGTCAGAGTTTTTTTGCGACGCTTGCCAAATACTCTGACATCATTACTATTAACCCGCTCTCATAGAGACAGTTTCCAAATGAAGTCAAGGATAATGCTTGGGTAGAGATATGGGTAAAAAAATTTGTTTTATTTAATGCAATATATTATTTTTTGTATTTATATGAATTAATATTTTGGTGTCAACTTTGGTTTAATTTCCCCGATGATGATGGTGCACGACTAGCACATCTAAAGGATTTAGGTGAGTTTTGGAGAGCCTATAAGCACAATTTGTATATTGGCTGGTGTGCTAGAGTTGGCATAGAGTTAGAGGTGGTCCTTTTCGTTGATGATTGTCTATTAGAACAGTATCGGCATATGATTACTCATTGGACGACTACCGAGTTTAAGGTATTAATCACATTTGAGGTATTTAAATAAAAAATTTCATGTTTTGTGTTAATACTATATTTTTTATTATTTAATTTTATTTAGGAATCATCCGGAAGAAATAAAAAAAACATTGATGCTAAAAAATACCTCCACACATTGAGATGTACTACGATGCCAGATCATGAGAGAAGCAGGTATGACAGTTGTTTATATAATTTTAATTGTGAAATTAGTTATTGGTAACCTATTTTTAATTATGGTTTTCTACCTTCAATGTTATTTTAGAGGAAAAAATGAATATTTAAGGATGTGTGCCTCGATCAAAACTGTTTTTCTCGAGTAGAAGGAAGAAAGATGGAAGTGTGGTTAATGAACCGACTCAGTAGCAGATTGTAAGTTTTACTTTGTTGATTTAAAATTTTAATATATATTTTGTAACTTAATAATATATTTTTATTTGTAACTAGATCCTTTAGAGGCCCTTGATTCCCAGGAGCCTGACAATTTTGGGCCAAATGATCATTTACATCAGGTGTTGGGAGATGAGTACCCTGGTAGAGCACGCTACCGACTTGGGAAGAGTATAGTCTCGATGAGGTATTGGCCCTCTTCAGGTATGAGTTGTAGTGCCACTGAGTTTCATCAAGTTAAGGTACAGGTGGAACAGGCTGAAAAAAGGGCCACATAGATGGCAGAACAGTATGCTAGGGCAAACACTGCATTTATGAAACTAATGGAAGTTTTAGGTCCAACACTTCCACCAGAGGCCATAACAACTTGTGATGAATATATGTTATCGAGGAATTCTATATATGGTGCACTAGGTGGCAGTTCTAATGGTGGTTGATACAATAGCAAGGAGAAGGGTGAGGCGGAGGAGGAGGTCGAGGCGAAGTAGGAGGGCAAGGAGGAGGAGGTCGAGGCGGAGTACGAGGGCGAGGAGGAGGGCGTTGAGGAGTGCGGGGATGATGATGGGGACGAAGATGAGGACGGGGGTGAGGCTGATGATGATGGTGATGAGGGACAGATTAACCCATTACATTTTTTACTAATATTACTGACATTTGATGTTTGATGATTTGTTGTGCCTGAATGTATGTGTTATTAGGTAGGTCACATTATCTTTATTTCTTTATCTATAAATAATAAAACTTGACTTGATGATTTGTTGTGAGTGATTCACCCCTCCCCTAGACACCCCCACCCCTGACACCCCCACCCCCTGGACACCCCCACCCCCTTGGACACCCCCCTAGACAGCCCCCCACCCCCCTGAACACCCCCACCCCCCTGGACACCCCTACCCCCTTGGACAGCCCCCCACCCCCCCTGGACACCCTCCACCCCCCAGACAGCCCCTACCCCCTGGACACCCCCCACCCTTAGACAACCCCACCCCCATGGACAGCACCCCCCACCACCCTAGAAACCCCCAACCCCTTGGACAGCCCCCGCACCCCCCTGGACACCACACCGCCCCCTGGACACCCCACCCCCTAGACACCCCCACACCCTGGACATCCCCCCACCCCACGAGACAGCCCCCCCCCCCCCTCCAACCCCCTTGATAGCCCCTTTATCCCCCCTAGACACCACTCCACCCCCTGGACACCCCTCCCACCCCCTGGACACCCCCACCCCCACCCTGGACACCACACCACCCCCTAAACCCCCGCCCCCTGGATAGGACAGCCCCCCCTGGATAGAACCACCCTACCCCCCCCCCCTCCCCCAACCCCCTAGACAGCCCCTCCATCCCCCTCTGGACACCACCCCACCCCATGGACACCTCCCCACCCCCTGGACACCCCCACCCCCATGGATATCCCCCCACCCCACCCCTGGACACCCCCACCCCCTTGGACATCCCCCACCCCCTTGGACATACCCCCACCCCCTGGACACCACCCCACCCCTGGACACCCCCACCCCCCTGGACACCCCCACCCCCATGGACAACCCCCCCCAGACAGCCCCCACCCCCTAGACACCCCCACCCCCTGGATACCCCCTACTCCCTTCGACAGCCCCACACCCTCGTGGACAGCCTTCCCACCCCACATAGACACCCCCACCCCCTGGACACCCCTAAACCCCCTGGATAGCCCCCCAACCCCCTGGAAACCACTACACCCCCTGGACACCCCCCACCCCCTGGGCAGCCCCCCCCCCCCCAGACACCTCCTACCCCCTTGGGCAGCCCCCCCCCCCCCCCCAACCCCCTGGACAGCTCCTCCATCCCCCCTGGGCACCACCCCACCCCTTGGGCACCACCCCACCCCCTGGACACCCCCACCCCCATGGATAGTCGCCCCCACCCCCTGGACACCCCCCCCCCCCCCCCCTCGGACACCTCCTACCCCATTGGACACCCCCACCCCACCCCCTGGACAGCCCCACCCCCATGGACACCACCCCACCCACTGGACACCCCCCACCACCCCCTGACACCCCCACCCCCATGGACAGCCCCCACCCCCACCCCCCGGACACCCCCTACCCCCTGGATACCCCCCCGGACACCCCCTACCCCCTTGGACAGCCCCCCACCCCAACCCCCTAGACATACCCTCCATCCCCCATGGACACCACCCCCACCCCCTGGACACCCCCCACCCACCCCTGGATACCCCCCCCCCCCCCCCCCCGCACACCCCTTACCCTCTGGACAGCCCCCCCCCCCCAACCCCCCCCGGACAGCCCCCCACCCCCTGGACACCACCTCACCCCCTAGACACCCTCGCCCCCAGGGACAGCCCCCCCCCCCCACCACCCTAGAACCCCCCCACCCACCCACCCCCTAGACACCCCCCCCCCCCCCATCCCCTCAGACAACCCCCCCCCCCCCCACCACCGCCACCCTGGACACCCCCCCCCCTGGGACACCCCCTGAACACCCCCTACCCCCTTGGACAGCCCCCCCCCCCAGACACCCCCCCCCCACCCCCTGGACACCCCTACCCCCTTAGATAGCCCCCCCCCCCAACCCCCTTGGACATCCCCCCACCCCCCATGTCACATTACCCCTTACTACAACATGGCATACCACGTTTTCCAAAAATTCAAACCTTATCTGAATTTACCCTTGGCTATGAACAACAATGCTATATTCAAAACCTAAAACATGATTTTCTTATATAGGGGTTATTACATTTTGAATTTTGAATTAAATTCTATATGTGTTATAGAGAATTCAATATTGTATTTATTCAATTTAGAATTATGTATTGCATAGGGTAATTGACTTCTGAATTCTGAATTGAATTTTATATCTGTTAATTGTTAATTAACTTATGAATTGTGAATTATGAATTCTATATGTGTGTAATTAAATACAGAATTGGAGGTGTTGATAATTATGTGTTGTATGAATTCTGTATGAATTCATACAGAATTTTGTATGTATTCTACAGGTATTGATAATTCTATATAAATTCTGCATAGGTGGAGGCAGACCTGCTGGTGGAAGTGCTGCAGGTTCACAGGGGGGAGGCAGGCTTGCTGCAGGTGTATAAAGCCTATGACAACGGTTGTAAACCATTGGCATATGTGTCTAAACATAACATATACCAACAGTTTCATGTAAACTGTTGGCAAAAGTATATACCAACAGTTTGCAAACCGTTCGTATAGAACATTTTACTTGACTTTTACCAATGGTTTGTGGGGAACCATTAGTAAAATTCTATACCAACAGTTTGAAAAATGTTGGTATAGACATGATGTTTGACATTTACAATGGTTTTAAACCATTGGTAAAAATTTATACCAACAATTACATGAAACTGTTGGTATATAATCCATTTTCCTGCCATATCCCAATGATTCTCATAGATTCGTTGGGATATGTCTATCCCCACGGCTCCACAACCAATGGTTTGGACAACTGTTGGTATAGTTTATACCAACGGTTGTCCAGACTTTACCAATGGTTTTAAACTATTGGTAAAGGATAAGTTTCTAGTAGTGATAGAAAACATACACATCCTACAGTCAGAACAAAAGAGTTCACGACACTCTGTTCTACTTCCATTTTTAGAAACTCAACTCGAGCTCCTGTTCAAGCTACATTCAAAGAGTCATGATCTTCAGATCTTATCAGAACGAGAAATTATCTTCTTTTCATATTTTATTTTCTCATTCTGTTTATTATCTTTACATTACGAGCAGTGTGTGTTTACTCTATATTTTAAACACGCACACTATCTCATGTACTTTAACTGGAAGATACTTGATATCTTCTCAACTCCCTTTACACCTGTTTTCCCACATTTTGTGGAAGAGGTCTATGTGTGTCATGTCTTTGTTTTATTCCCACGACTGTTGTGGAAGAGGTCTCGTGTGGCTTGGAAAACTTTTTTGTTGTTGTACACCTAATCCAGGTCATGGATCAAAGATTATTTTATATAATCTACTTTGCGGTAGGTAATTTTCAAGTGGAGAGGATTAAGTCTTATCTTGAGACTAAACCTCTTATATTTATTCCATTGTGTGTTTTGTTTTGTTTTGTTATGTTTTTATTTCTATGTCTTTAAACTGAATTTGTTTTAAACTGTAAACAAAACTACTACTTTTATAGTTAGTATTAATTAGTGTTTATTGGGTACTCAATTCACCCCCCCCCCCCCTCTTGATATAATCACTCCAACCAACAATGAGGGAAAAAAATCTAAACACTTTCCCCCTTTTTCCAAACCATACCATGAAAATATCATTTTTCATAAACCATTTCAAGGAATAACCCATTTCTTTAAAACTATTAAAGAAATTTCCAAAACATTTTCCTTCTCAAATATTACTTTCAAAACATTTCAAAAATAAATATTTTGAAAGTAATTTAAACACTAACATGGTGGTGTCATACCAAACATAAAGATCAACAATACTACCATAAGGAAAACCACATATAGTCAATGCTCAATCATAAAATAACCAATATGTCAACACATGCATAATATAACAAGTAATCAAATCGCATGATCAACATATGACAAAGAAGGAATATCATGCCATACATATCATGAGGCAACATCGCAAGGACTAATGGGACAACACAAGTCATGAAAAGGTGGACCGAACTACTAAAAAGTAATACGGTCATACACATATGTCATCTGAATCGCTCTCAACTAGCCTCATCAGTGATAACTCACTAGTCAGCGTGTGACTCTCAGCTAGGGGTGACAAGCCAGTGCATAATCTCAACTAGTCACATTAGTTTCCTACTAATTCCCACCTAGAAACCTCGATCTCCTCATGGAATAATAAATAGTGGTGGTCCATGAGTAAACAATGTCCTCACATGACAGTAAAAAATCCCCACTAGCTAACGCCACAATCACGTCCTTCCTACCTCCCACACTACCCTTGAAAAATCCCTAATCCATAAGCACATAATGTGACACATAATAAAACATCCATCACATGGATAAAAAACAAACATCATCAACAACACAAGGGGCTCAACAAGGGCACAAACAACATCACATCACAAAGTGCCAATCATGCCTTCACTTATCACATATAATACATATACATTTTAAAATCCCTTTACAAAACTATTTGGAACCCAAATATAAATCCAAGGGAAAACACAATCAACACCAAGGCACAATCCAAACAACTCATAGTAAATTCTATTTCATTTTATAAACAGTGTCATCCCTTTTTTAAAACAAGAAAAACCCTTGAACATGAAAGGGAAAACCTTTTGGAATCCCACTTCCCAAAAGTACTTAGAAAGCCAAATTATGCACCACACTTTAAATTCATTTATAAACCCTTTAAAATAAATCACACCCATTTCCAAAAAACACCAACCGGGTTTGAATATATTTTTAAAACAATGAAATACCTTTCACAAAGACAAACATGCACTAACAGCCACTTGAGTACCAAACAACAATGTTGAACACTTTTAACTTCATGAAAAATATTCCAAATTCTTGAAACAGTTTTAAAGAACCTTTTGGGAAATTTCATAGTTACTTGGCATGCGGCTAAGGGTCGCGCAAAGTACTGAAAACTAGTCCAAAGTCATTTAAAGAATACAATGGACTATAATAAGATTTTAATTTTATAAAAAGACATTTAAAAGCACCCAAGAAATTTATAATATACAATATAAGGGGGTTACATAGAAACACCTATCTCAAAACATGTCACCTTTGACGATGACCACTCGAATCCACCTAAAAGAGGTCCAAAAATTTAAAAGAGACCAAAAAGTACCCTAGCAAATCCAAAATCCCCCTTTACACTTACACACATATGCACCGGTAACATGACATGATAAGCACAGGGCTTAGACCAATTGAGGTATGTGGCACGAGCGGGACCGTGAGGGTTGGAATATAGTGGAGTTGGGTACTGGACGAATGGCTGATAGTAGTGGCTTATAGTATTATATAAGTTAACTCTAAAGAGCCGCAAGTCACCACCTTCGATGAATGTCTTAAGAACGGGATTTAAATCGAACCTCATAAACCCTAAAGACCAAGAAACAACCACCCATTTTTTGGGTTAGGGTTCATCCGAACAAATAGGGGTGACGAGGAATGGCAAAATCGCCAAGAACAGAAGAAATAAGGGAAGTAGAGGTCATACCTTAAAGAATCATCCCTAAATCCGAAAGAAATCCTATGTGAACAGTGAGAGAAGAGGTGGCCGAGAGGGGGAGAGGCACACACGACATGGATAGGAGGAGGATGGGACTAATTCATCATGAAAGATAGAGTGGGATAAAAGAGGGATAAAAATCCCTATATACACCTAGGGGAATTTTTAGAAAGAAAAAGAAAATTTTAAGTCCCTGGGTGTCACGCGCGGTTTACCAAATTGTGTGCCAACCGTGTTGTCCATACTGGAAAAGCACGGGGCACCTGCATAGTTGCCCCTAGGCAGTCACACAGTTGAGCTAACCATGCTCAAGTCATGTGAATTAGCATTGTCTTAATGACATACCCTTGCGCACAATCGGCGCACTGTTACTTTTAACCGTGTGCAACACCCCTTCCATTAAAATTTTCAAAATTTCGGCCTGAAATTCTCGGGTACCCACAACGGCTCAAAATCAATTTAATTAATTAGTTAATTAACATCGTCGTGACACAACAGGCGTCAAAATGCCCCACCCAATGCTTATGTTGCGACCATAACCTTCAACCGTGTGTCTGCACAAGGTTAGTGAGAGAACTGCCATTTCCAAGTAAAATATATTGATAACATATGGAAAATAGTTATTGTTCTTATATTTAGTTAAGACTGGAATGTAATTATCTCTCTAGTGGTTGACTTAAAGTAGTAACCTAAGTTTTAAGGAATGGGGTCTACTAAGGTAGATCTAATGGGTTTCTTAGACCAAGTCAAAAGTATATAATTGAAAATGTATTGGAAAATACAAGTTAGAAAAATTTGAGAGAGAATTGTTACTAATGTCACATGATATAAATATCTCCAAAAAGACATGTATGAAACATATGAGGAGATTAATACGGTGAGTAGAATTCTATATGCTCTAGCAATGGATCTATCACTTATGTCATGCTATATACAAGACGTGATATAACCAACATATAATCCATGGTAGGAAAATATCAGTTATATCTGAGAGAACTGCACGGGAAGCAGTCTGGATTATCCAATTGTGCTTGAGAGGGTATAAATGATATGTTCTGAGTACTTGGAGAGGAAGGGACACTAGTTACAAGGGGACACAAACTAGTCTTTATTTGTATCAATATGGTCTTATATCGCATTCAGGATAAAGCAATGAGCAAGTGAAGCTCATTCAAGCTAGGGGTATCCTTATCTACAAATACCGAGTGTGTTGCAGTTTTTGATGCAACTAAAGAAGCAGTGTAAAGTATCCAATGATTTTTTCTCATTCTTGGAATCACACCTAGTACGTAAAGTATTATCATGATATAAATTGTGATTATCTCATTATTGATACTACCCGAGGTATCAAGATTAAACAGTGGACAAAAGGAATATACTAGAGGATATCATCACTTGAGGAGTATTTCTCAAGGAGGCGAAGTCACAAACAACAGAGTTTCCATGCAGCGGAGACATGGAATGCCTAAAGACTAAAATCATATCTCAGTAAAAGCACGATTTTGTCATGTGAGAACTAACAAGGATAGTTTGCAAATTGACTCTAGTATAAGTGAGACTGTTGTAATAGTGAGTGCCCTAAACCCAACTTAAACAGTGCTTTTCAATTACCATATCATATATACATTGAGTTGTGCATGATGTACACTTACCATAATAGTGTTGATATTTTTGCATCTACTATTTATATGATAATGTTCATAGATTATTTGTCATATCAAAAGGTTATAGCAGTTCTCAGGCTATAATGAGAATCTCGAGATACTATGACACTAATCTTAAACATGTGTCTTATGGTCTAGATACACCATACTGATTGGACACAGATGATGTTTGACTATCGGGTGTTGGGGGCTTATAAGCATTGAGAATTCTTCTCATGAAGTTTGCACTCGGTGATCTCGAGTATATGAGATCACAAGGACTAATCCGCCAATAGGAACATCACATGGTTCAAGTGCCATCAGTTGTTTCTATTTGTGAACACGTGTAATGGTCTCGTAACTTAAGATTATTATCAGCGTATACTATTTGATCGCGTATTTTGATGCATAACGAAAATTGTGACATTAATGTCGCGGCGAGGTAGCTCGTGTTACATGTGTCATTGGTGATATGACATTGATTGAATAATCAAGATAGAATTTGTCGCTTCCAAATGAAAGTGATATCTCGGACCTAGTTAATCGGGATGATATTACCTTCATTAAATCCATGACCATAGTAGAAGAAGGTAAGTCTGACCAGTTAAGTCAGTGAACAATAAAACAAGAAAGGATGATGATAAAAAGTGTGTATCTTACTTTATGAAATATCGCAAGACAAATAAATTATATTATATGACACGTGTTCGTAGGAAAGGTTGTAGTTGTTATGACTTTTCACTATCTGTTCGGGGGCATTGATGGGTATCTAGACTCCGCTCTTGGTCTGTGAATGATATTCACTACTATCGAGATAAGAGTTACACACTTAGCGTATTTAAAAGTCTGACCTGTTCTGAAGAATTGGAATTTAGGACATAGCGAGCCCCACCACGGGGTCTGGGATATGTCTGAGAATATATGATCTACAACGAATAAATAAATTCATATTATTCGAGTATAGAATAATTGGTATTGAATTTATTTATTAAAAATATTCACAATTTATTAAGTGAATACATGTAAAATATTATACGAATGAATATTATTTTAATATTCAAAGTTCGTTTAATATTTGAGGGAACAACGAGTCGAGTTAATGACTTTCTTTTATCATGTAATATATTTATTACATTATAAGAAAGTGATAAAATATATAAAGGACATTTATGACTCAGTTAGTTTGTCTTAATGCGTCGTTTATGACATATTTGGTAATAAATATCCAGGGCCCGGAGAGTTATTTTCAGGTATTTTGCATCTCGATGTATAAAGAGAAGGAAACTCTCATGTGACATGTTATTCATCGCACGATTTTAGGAGGAGAGCGTCGTTTATGAGTTATTTAGTGGGTAATAAATATCCAGAGGTTGGATATCCATTTTCAAGTATTTTGCACCTCGTAATATAAGGAGGCTCTCATGTGAGACACTATTCATCATGCGATTTTGAGTCGTTCTCTCCCCTCTCTCACATTCTAAAGAGATCCGTCATACACATTATCATGAAGTGCCTGTGAAAATATATCACATAATCTTTTAAGTGAAATATAAATAATATTTGATGAAATTGATCATATTCAAGGGAGGTGTTGATGAAATAATTAATACGAATATCATAATTTCCATGGGGTGATTTTGAGCTATTTTTCCTTGAGATTTAATTATCATGGCTATTCATTTTCTAGATATCTATGTTAGAGTAAAAAATCATAATTGTTGGATTTTTATTGAAAATAACAATTAATCTTGACTATTGATGATATGTGTATATATATATATATATATAAGATAATGTGATCATGAAATAATACTTTTTCGTTTGTCGTGGCTCTTGATTTGGATCGACATTGCAATTTATTTCTATAATATCAAAAAAATATCCCCCATTGCCATCCCTATCAATCACGCACTTAACGGTGACGATCACGGTGCTCTCCTAAACCCTCGTTCTCCGCTTCCACCCTCTGTGACGCCGGGCGAGGTCCCTTCCTCCATTATCCTCCTCTTCCTCTGCTCGGCTCTTCTCCATCCTTTGCAGATCGTTACAGCAGCAGCCCGATTAAAGGAAGTGGAGCGCTTGCCGGGCTTCATTTCAGCAGCGTGGAGCATCATTCACGCGAGGAGGAAACCCACGGCTGCCCCCCTTTCGTTTTTCTCTAGTTGACATTCTGATAGTATGATTAACAGGTAGATACCCCCGTTCCCTTCACCTAGGAGGTGGGAATGTGTAGTCTGAGAGCTGCGGTTTTAGACCCTAGGTTACTTTTGGTGGGCAGATCGTGTGATTTAGAGGAAACGTTATGTAGAAGCCCGATCCCCATGCTCTGATTTTTGTTTCCTTTATGGTTTGATGATTATGGCTTCGTGTCTCTGATTATGTGATTATGGTTATTGTTTGCTAATTTTGCCGGGGAAATTTTTGACAACTTTGTCAAGGGGTGAGTACCATGTGATTGTCTAATATGTTATCATGATAATGATTTTGATTTCTCTGGGCTGGACACTGTTTCCATGCTTTGCGTCTTTGAATGTTTGATGGTGCAGGTGGTCGGTATATACCGGTATGCATGGATTATTGATTAATTAGAATACTGTGGTACATACGCCGCTAGTTTTATTGCAAGGTGCCTGAATTTGGATCAATTAAAAATTCTTATTCACTGCCATTGCCCAGCCTTGGATGCTCAGCTTCGATATAAGCTGTCAGGAGGTTTGGCCTGCTGAATACGTCTTCTTTGAACAGCTGCAGTCTCAGTGAAAATGAGTTTTATCTTCATTGTTGGGGTGTTCGGAGTTTTGATTCTTGCTCATGCTGCTTATTCAACCATCCAATGTAATCCCTTCATCTGCAGCACCTTAGGGTTTTCAAATTTGGATTATAAATATTTTTGAACAATTCTATATTGTTTTTGTTTGAGTTTTTCTGTTTTCATACTGAGTTTTATTAAATTGCAGATAGGGGTTTGCTGAAAATCATGGAGGAAGACTTTTCCGGGCCTCCGATAAATGCAAGTTTATCTGTTTCTGTGATATTGTTTCCTTTGCTTGATGTGTTATCGGTTTTCATGCTTCGTTTCTTTTGGGTATGCAGGTTGTGGCTGAGCTGCTATTGGGTTTAGGTTTTTGTATGTGGGCAGCCTTGACAGTTCCAGGAAAGTTCCGTTCGATACATCCTGATTCTGAAGAGAACAGGTATGTTCAGCCCCTCTCTTCTTCATCACTGTCTACCAGTTCTATTTAGCAAATTGGGTGCCTGCATGGTTTCATTTATGCCAGGGCTTTATTGTAATGCTTTAAATAATTTACTGGCAATGCTTTTGATAACTGAACAATGTAAAATTTAATAGCAATCGTTATTGGATTAGTGCCCTTATCAAAACCCTTTTTCCTTCATCCTCACCTTGATTGTTGATCATATGCAGTGATTTGTGGGACTGGGTTTAAAAAAAAATCTATTGGAAGTTTTCTTAAACATGATATAGCTGGTGGGCTGAAAGGAAAAAAATGACAGGATGAAAATTTTCCACTCATATGTATGCATCCAAAGTTAGATGATTTGGAAAGGCAAATTGTTTTAATAAACTTTTCCCGATTTTCCATCTAAAGCTAAAATAGAAAAATGAAAGTATGATAAAGTTTGATGGATTTTAAAATTCATTAATGTCATTTCCATCTCTCAATGAAGGCAGTTTATCATTATATTTTCTTTTGTAACTCCTGATTCATAAGTAAATAGTGCCATCCCTTTCCATCTCTTAAAAACTCGTCACAAGACCCATTGAATCTCGCGATAGCATAAATGGCTTTGATAACAATTTGTTCTTTGATCTCCAATATGAAGCAGATAAGTTCATGAAGAAATAGTTTATGCTCTAAATGAAACTCTTGCTTATTTGGTGTTCTCATTTTTTGGAATTGATTTGATTTTAGATTGAGCTTTTATTATGGTGAGCATCAGTGACTTAAAATTCATTAATCTTTGTTTCATTTTTTGATGCCTTTACTTGCTGCTTCAGATGACGTCATTCCTTGATTGCCTTTTGATATTAAAATTAAATATTTATTTGGGTCAAATATTGAACTGATTCTTCGTAGATCATTTATTAAAATCTAAAGTGGTCCTGCATGATCAGTATTCTCTTTAAAGATATTCACAAACATCCTTTTTGGTTAGCGGAACAAAATTTGAAGGAAAGAAATTAAAAAAAATGAAAGAAAAAAAGGGAAGGAAAATATGGGAAGTAAAAAAGATGATATTTGTCAGGCAATCAAAATAAAACAATTTAATACGATTAAAAGATTTGTTTATAAATAATAATTATAATATAATGAAAATCTAAATAATCATAATATAATGAAAAATTAAGGGGTTCCATGGTCCAATTACAAGAAAAATATTCTATTTTCTATTTGTCCACAAATGACCTTTATTAATCATGAGATAGAAGTGTTTTGTAATAAATTCAACATGTCCATTTTTCAATTGATTTTTCTAATGCTTTTTAATTGATTTTTTTTTAAATGCCCTCTTTTTTTTTAGTTCAAGCCTTGCCGAGTAATTCCTTGCATTTGTATGTTAGCATGATTTTCTTTGTAAATACGGTGAAAAAGAAAGTTTATTTTTGATTGGTATTTGCATCTTTTATAAGTAAAAATGGGGTAGAAAGTCAGCAAACCATCATTCCCCTAGGGAGCAAGATTTATCAAATTCAAACATAGATTTTGAAAAACTATACAAGCCTGAAAAAATATAAGCCACCAAGTACCAATTGTCAAATGTAGGGTTTTGACTTCTGATCCATGCCTTATTTATGTGTCATGAAGCTTAAATTGACCCATTTCATGTATGAGCCTTGAATCCATGGTAGTTGATTCATATTTCTCAAGCCCAATGCAGTCTCAGCAACAACCGGCCCAAATAATTTTGAGGACATTACCAACATTATCGGGCATCTCTTGCTCCATTTTTGAAGAGCCAAGTAGGATCTTTTCTAAAGTTTCTCGTATAAATTCAGCTGAGACTTCATTGGGCTTGAGAAATACGAATCAACTAGCATGGATTCAAGGCCCATCCATGAAAAAGTATAAAATCCTAAATTTTCATTGCCAAGGGTTTTAAGATGTGAAAATAACAGTAAAATAAACAGTATAGAAAGAAAAGCTCTAAAAAAAATGATCAATTCAATGATGGGGTCAATTTAATAATGTGGGGTCAATTTGCAATGTTGTTTGATGACTTATCCATATGTACATTGTATGTGTTCATCATGTTTCATTATAATGAAAAATCAATAAAGATTGATGATATATTTAACTTTGGTAATAGAAGAATAACAAGTTTCAGTTTTAACAATGATCAAACTTCACCTTTTTTCTTTCCCTCATACCAAATGTTGCCTTAAGCCTATTTTTGGTGCTGGACTCCAGGGTTTGGTTGTCATGCCTAGTTAATCCGAGATTGCGCCGACCATTTCATGCAATCTTGGATGTTAAAAATGAAGTTTCTTATCACAGTTGGATGCTACAAATTTTCAGTTTTTGACAATTAAGGATCGAGATTGTATGTAATTATCAGAAAATTGTTAGATTTCTTGTTGTTTTATAAGCTTGTCACATTGTTCTGATACAAAGAGAACTTTGTGAAATGCAGGGTCGTTTCTTTGCCAGAGAATCTTGATTTCATGATTTTCAATCATCGTGGGAAGGTTTTTTCTTCCAAGGGGACACGAAGTTAAACTTTGAGAAGAAGAGCACTGTCCTCTCATGGCCGGGGCCTGTTTGGAATATCTCATTCTGCTGCTTTCAGTTCTTTACGCACACAATTATAATTGTTGGGATACTTTGTATTTATGTGACTCCATAGCTATTTTCCCTTAAAATGATGCTTGTGGACCTTTAATGGGCATCACTTGTCATATATACAACCAAAAATCCTAATGTCGGTCACAAAAAAAGCACCAGCAACTTCTAAAAATAATCACAGATTGATAAAACGAGTTATGCTTATAGAGTTGCAAATGCACATTACATAAACTGGATGTCGTGTGGTTGAATTCCATCTATAAACTGCAAATGAACATCTTCGCCCCTTTGGAAAAACCCGAGGGTGAGGCTATAACGAAATCCAAACTGGATTGAATAAAACAGATGCCGCCGGCACTTGAATCAATTAAATAAGCTACCTCTGAGCAAATTCCTGTCGGTTTTCATGAATTGGCTCTGCCCGTCGTTTCTTGCTGCTCTTTTCATCAGTGGGCGCAATAAAGGATGCTGCCTGGTGGTCCATTGCACTCAAATCCAAGCATTTCTTCTTCGCAGCTCTGAGTTCAAAACGAACACCGGGCCTCTTGACACGAAGGGCATTCCTTTCACATTGTCCAGATGCCATAAATCCATCCTTCTCCGCTTGAATGGCTGGCGCAAATGGCTCTGCAACAGAAGCTCTGTTATCCATAGCTGGCGGGGAAATTGGAGAGACATCTTTCTCCCCGGCTTGAAAAGGCTCGGCAAGGTACGGGTTAGGTGGAGCCACTGCTGAAACGGACTGGCCTTCATCGCGGGTGGGAGAACAGCGAGCAGAAGCTAGAAAAGGGTTGCTCTCAGCCATTGGCAATGCGCTTGCAGCATCTACACGGTGAACGGAGGCCACGCCGTCTGGATCATGGCCGGATAATCTGTGTTGCAGGCTCACCAATGACTCCTCCGCCTTCCTCATCTGCCGCCGCCACTCAATTTTCTCTGCACGAGGATCTCTCTCCTTCTCGTTCCATACTGGCGTGTGGATGTAAGTGTGGGGATCGGGGAAAGCAGGGAGCCAACCTGGAACATGCTGGCTCGCCGGCGTCTCGCTCATTTGAAAGAAACTCGGGATTGCTCTGGGTGTTCTGATCACCGGAAACCGTGGGAGAGGCTGAGCGAAGGGAATCTCCTCTGCAGATCCCGAGTACTGGGCTACCTCCTTCACCGCACCTGAATTTGCGAGGCATTTGCTGCCGTGAGCACCACGAAGGTGATGCTGCGGGCTCAAATCTTCCAACCCAAGAATGAGATCGAAGACATTGCCCTGCGTCCGGCCGGCCAAATTCGCATAGAAACTTGCTGTCCTGCCTAGGTCACGGAGGTACCGAATCGCAATTCCCGCAAGACTCTCCAGCGCAGATTCCCGAGCGCTGTGAAACCCGACGCTCTCGCATATCTGCGCCACCGCAACCTTTGACGCCGCCCGAGCGAAATCGTCGTCGCCATCTCCACGATTTGTTGATGATTCGCACGCACTGTCTCTTCTACTCTCCCTGCCTCCATCGCTCATATTCAAACCCTAATATCATCTCTTTAGCGAATTCACCAGGAGTTCCGCTACCAGTCAACACATAAGCGTCCTGTAACGCTGGAAATTCTCCGAAGAGGACAAAACACCACCATCTAGGAGTTCACGGCCAGCAGCTGCTGCAAGTAAACCCTAGAATGGTGCAGCATTTGAAACGAACACGGGACCAATCCTCACGCCGGAAAACCCCGCTCTGTTGATTGGAGATTTCAAATTTTCGGAAGGCTGCGAAGCTCATAAACCAGTGGCGAGGCCTTCACAAGAATGAATTGCAGCAGAAAACGAAGAACGATGAAAACAAAATCCCTAAACTGTACATTCAGCGGCCTTTTTGATCCAGAATGGCTGAAATTAATGGAAGACAATAATTAGTAGCAGGATTTTACGAATAACCTGAAATCCCTGGTCACAAGTAATCAAAGAGAAAGATCGAACAAGAACGAGGGAGAAGAGAGGCGGAAGGGAAGAAACGAAGGAAATGAGAGACTGAGGGCGAGATTTATAGGAGGTGGAGAAGCCCGACACGCCAGGGTTTAATTTGTATACACGGTGGACTGTGACGAGCCGAGATATTTATCGGTTCGCGCTGACGTCATATACTTTAAGTTTGATTAACCTGTGATTAACCAAGGATTAAAATCATGAATACTTGCATTTAAGGAAAAAAAATTAAATAAAAAACGTCCATTGTAAGTTAATAAATACTATAACATTTTATAATATAATTTCCAACCCACGTTATTTTAGCATTAAAACACTAAAATGGAACTACAATACATATTTAACTTTATTTCCTATATTCGTTTTTTTTTGTATATGACATTAAAGTGGACATATTCATTCATGAATATTCTTTTGGAAGTATTTTAAATGAGATTTGTTGAAGGAATAAGAGTATATGGAGAACTTCAAATTTAGATGAGACCTTTTTTGAATTCAAGATAAGTGTTGAAAATTGAGGCATTGAACATCGGACGAAAACTATCGGACTTCGATTATTCTCAGTATCACAACGATTGCGATTTAACATCATTTCCTATATTATTCTTTATTGTTTTCTACTTAGTATTAAGTGATCATATACATTTATAAACTTTCTTGTAGAAATATTTAAAAAAAGATTAGTCGAAGAAATATGGAGATATATATGGTGGAATTTGAATTTTGATGAAACCATTTTGGATTAAAAAAAGAAGTGTTGAACATCAAGGTGTGTAATCGATTATTCTTATCTCATGATGATTGTATATTTAACATCATTTCCTATATTGTTCTTTTTTATTTATGCATGGTATTAAAGTAGACATATTTATTTAGGGTTATTATTATAACACCTCAATAACTTGTTTTATAATTTTAAATACATCAAGTTATGAAAAATAATAATTTTAAATCAAGTGTTTTAATTAATAATACTAACATTTCAAATTTATAGCTTTCAAATTAATTTTAAAAAACAAATATTATTTTACAATATTATTTTGTGTAAAAGAATATTTTAATATGAATATGTGTATTTGATTATTACAAAATTCATTTTTATCAATAAATTATGATATATAATTATTTTGATAAATACTAAATTATGTTATGAATATATTCACTATTATTATGACACCCTAAGATTTTATGGTATGTTTCTTCATAAATAATTTCAATTCATTAGATAGCTTATATGCATACAACACTGAGTCACTAAGAAACAACACTTTATTATAATTACAACCTATACGTTAAACTTAATTTTGTCACTTTTGTGTTTTGAATTTCAAAAAATGGGCACACACGGTTGCGTTCAATAAGATATTTAGAGTCTGATAGAATCGACTTATTTTTTGATAAATAGTAACTTGACCCTTATGAATAGTAACATGACCCATATGAATAGTAATGTACCCTTATGAATAGTAACCTCGTCCATGTAAGTATAAATAAAATTTAGGCACCTTATACATGAAAGTGAATATTTTAAATATTAATAATTAAATGTTGGTATTTTTGTGAGCAATAAATATTTAATTACAATTTTATAATTGATAAATTAATTTAAAAGACAATTCATTTTTCATAAAATGTATTCATAAATCAATATTTTGTTGTCCTATGATTTTTGAGATAATTTAACGAGATCTTAGTTAAATTTTCAGGGTATTATAAAAACAGTTATAATTTTAAAAATGATATTTTTCAAGTAAACGGTGACAGTAATTAAAAATTAAATTTCTCATATTTAGAAAATTATTTTCATAAAATGGAGTTCATTTTCGGATTCTTCACATCGAAAAATGGTTAGGGTGATTTTTTGGTATTTTTCTGAAATATTTGAATTTTTTTGTGAATAGTGAAAATACGTTAATTTACGATAAATACTAAATACATGATTTATTGAGTCATAGGTGATGTAAGACTGATGCAAGCACACTTGTTTCAAACTCACATGAACTTATTACTATTTTTAGTCACAAGAATCAAGACTATTCATAGTCTTGAGCCAAATAAATAATGATTAAAATAATGGAAAAACCCTTCTCTCATCCACTATAAAAACCACCCCTCACCCCTATTCCTCTCACACCACTCAAGCTTTGATGCTTGACTAAGTTCTGCTAAATACTCTTTCCAAGCCCCTTCCTCACGTCCAAAACCTGTTGGTCTCACCAAAAGGATGAAATCAAAGGCTTTAAGGAGGTTCTCAAGGAGTACTCAAGAGCTAAACCTCTCTTCCTTTTTCTTTCAATTTCTTTTACAAGTTCCATTCTATTATTTCTCCCTCCTCACATCCCCTCATCCAAATTCTATGATAATTCCAGTACTTTACATGTACTAGAATGATATTATGCTAATGGAATATTTCATCATCATCTCTCTTTCCCCCTCCTCTTATACTAAAAACAAAAACACCATCCGAGATTTGTTAATTTATCACACTCAAGGACGATGAGTTTTCAATTTCTATTAACACATCCAATTATGGTCATGAAACCATTTTTATGGTTAAACCAGATCATAATATATGTAATATATCCTATTTAATGTTCTGGAATCAGTTTGTACACATGGTATTAAATTATAAAACAAAATGAGTTCGTGGTGATAGAAAAACCAGCAAATTAATCCAAGTGTTTATCATTAAAATTTCATCTAATGATTCATCCTCTCCCAAAACAACCAAAAGATTTATATGATCATTTAACCTTCTAGATAATCAATAATAACTCATAACTTCAATTATAGATTCCAATTTTCATTTTACACGAACTTTCATACTCTTATACAAGCGAACCGATTATGAAAACTAAGAAAACGTGCACTCCCAAATGATGAAATTGAATCTCTTAACCCATCTAAAAGGCCATAAGTGAACTTAATAAAGATATACTAAATAAATTACATATAGATAAGGTTTTGGTCTTATTAATTAATGAATCTAATTTGATTATTCAGGACATTAAGATCAAGTGCAGAATACATTCGGACACAAGGCAAGAGTTTCCTTATTCACTACTATTAGTTGAGTATGGTGTATGTATACTTCCCATTGATGTATCATATCATGAATATATTTATTTTCATGGTATTTAATGTATCATTTTATTATTATTAATTTTGAGGCATATGATTCTATTGATTACAAAGGGGTAATGATTTTCTACCCGAACCTCCATTTTCATTCGGGTTACTCTTATTCTCTACTCACCTCAATGAAATTCTTATTTATTCTTATGTACTACTCATAAATTATGTGTGAATGTTCTATATATGTGAACCAATCATAATCTTTCTTTATTTTATGGGGAGTTACATGTTTTAAAAGAATTTTTCAAAAAAAATCTTCTCGAAATACAAGCCTGATTCAAGGAAACTTCTTGAATTCTTACCAGTATTGTAGGGCACTCTATAATCTATTTTCAACCATCATTATTTTTCTAAAATAAAAAATTTTATCATTAAAAACTATCTTGGTTAATTTCTGGTTTTATGAAAACAAACATGACTTTCCACTTTAAAATCTCTTTAATACTTTCCTTAAACCACACTAAAATGTTTTATTTCTAAAGCTTCTTTAAAAACTCTTTTTACATGATTTCAATTTGGTGGGAAAACATTTATGCCTCAAATATAATTTCAATGTTATTCCATCTTATTTTCTGGGCTATACATTTTTTCAATCTGATTTCATGACAAATACAAGTGATTTTCCAAAAGAACCCTTCTTTCCAAAGTAAAAAGGATTTTTCTTGTCTCACTTTAACTTTTATGGGAGATATGCCTTGTTCACCACTTATTCCTCGCATGTGGTGTATGTACTTCCATTTTTTATATCATATCAAGAGTCTCATTATTCTCATGATATTCTAAGAGATTGTGATTTGAATCTTTCGAGGTGGTATGAGACACTTTAGAATATTTAAGGATTATTTCCTTAAGAAAATTTCAACGGTATCATTTAAAAGTATCTTCATCTATATCAACATCCTTTGTTGAATCTTGTACTTCATTGAGGTTTATCTCTTATTATATCATCTACAATATGTTGTTGAAGGGTTTCTTTCTATCTTGATACCATTCACCACATTACTTCGAATGGTCAGTGTTTATGTTTAATGATTGGGGAAAGTTATTTACATTTCATATGTTAGTTTCAATATAAATGTATGTGTTGATTATATTCACCCAATTCATATGAGGAATGAATAAGACTTAGTAAGTGATGGGTGAAGCCTGCTATATCCCCTCGATGCATCGGTAGGTCTCATACGACAAGCTAGAGTCTTGGCACGAGGCCTTGACAGTATGGTTATTTATGGTCTTGGCATTAGATCTTGACAGTATGGTTATGATGTCCAACATTATGAATTCTCTCATTATATATCTAGTAATTGATAGTTTATGTGGTTATTTAACTAGTAGAATAACCATGATTATGTTTTATTGTGGCATTATTTATTCATCTCTTATTCCTTCCATATTGTATTCAAGTTTATTTTTAATGGCATGTTTACTTTTATTTATTCACCATGCCTAGTGTTTATGTTTATGATATTTTATGCTGTATTTCTTACCCTTATTGAGCATCTGAAAGCAGCCATTTCTTATGTTTCTTTTCCCTAGTTTATGAAGAAGAAATCATTGTATAAGCTTTCAAGGATGAAATTTATTTTATTTTATATTGTATCATGTTATATTTTCTTTTCCTAATGTATTATGGGTATCATGAATGTAATTTAGTCTTCCAAGACTGATAAACTATTTGGTTCTTTGGGATTTTATTCCTTGTAATCATGCCAATGTAATAAAATAATACACAAGCTCTGGGATACTAGGGTCGGGGTGTTACAGTTAGTATCAAAAAAAGTTTAGCAGCAAACTTAGAAACTAGATTTAGAAAATGTAGACCAGTGAACAAAACCCTAAGATAGATATTGATGATAAGAATACAAGAACATCCTAGAATGTTGGTATGTTATAGATTATGTATATCTTCCTAGAAAATACATCTCTGTCTAGATATTACAAGTTGACGTGGTTTTGGCACAGATGTACCTAGGAGTAATAACTATGACAAGGTTTTTTGGGATTGACCTGAGGTAATCTAGTACACAACAACATGCCTTACTGCGCGCCTAGTTTGACACTCTTGGAGGATATGCTTAGGATAATTCACATTTTCTTTACAATCCATTATGAAGGATTTATTCCCCCAAAGTAACCAAAGTATGTGGTTCTAGGATTTTCAATGCATAAATTTATGTTATGTTCTATACCATGTTTAGAGTTATAAATATTTCATAATCTCATGAGCTAAAATAGTATATGTAATTTATTAGAAATGGAACCTATTAGAAGGAATGAGAATTACACCAATGCACGTGATGCAAAGAGTAAGAAGGATCATATCTCCTATGGTCTTAAGCTATCATTTCAAAGGAAGATAGTCTCCCAAGTATCCTCATCATATGAGGAAATAGTATCATGTATTAAAAAGTATGTAAAGAATTCTCTAAGTCCCATGGCTTTGAAGGGAAGCAAAAGAAGAAGAGGATGACAGAGAAAAAGACGGATAAAGGGAAGAAGGGAAAGAAGAGTTTTCCCACATGTGATAACTGTGGAAAGAATCACCTTGGTAAATTTTTGAAGGGAATGTGAGTTTGTTATAATTGTGGAGAAAAAGGACACCAAGTTCATGATTACAAGGGTAAGAAAAAGGTTTCCAATTTACAATGCTTCAATTGCAAGGAGATGAGACACTATGTGAATTAATCTCCCAAACGTTAAAGGAATATACCCCAAATGATGTTATTGGATAATGATCACGTTATGATGTTACTATAGATGAAGTGGAATGATTAATATGCCTAGTCAAGAATCATTTCATTTGAATATTTTTCAGCAATGTATTGGTTATAAGAATTATAGAATATATAAGGATTATACTGCAGTACTTTTTCATTAAGGATTTGAAACCATAAGTTGAATGGTACCAAGAAAAGATATTTAGTGGAAAGTTAATTTTTTTGGAAAACACATGATTGATGGAAAGAAAACCCTAAATATATTCCTAATATTGAGATAATGATGAAGAAATGATTGATTTGGATAAGTACTGACTACCTTGGAATTGATTATTGACTTATCGACAAGTGGTTTATGCTATCATCGAAGGAGTTTACAAAACTTTTGGATTTAAAGAATAAATCCAATAACATGTATCTTACTTAAGGAATATAGAAGAATTCATGTTTCCAATAAGGTTTTATGATAATTCGAGTTATTACCATATTTCAAGAGGATACATGATGAAGTTATTCACATGTTGGGAATGTAAAAATTTAGAGCTACTTCATGTTGATTAAGGGATAATGAAAAGTTCATATTGGAAATTCAGAGACCTTCTTTCTAAAGTGTTGAATCATTATGGAAAGTTTAACCATTTATGAATGGTTTAAGTTGATCATTGTATGAGCTTTTAGAGGTTAATGTATTACTTCACCACATGGCGCAACCTGTTCTAAGTGATGAAGTACAGATAGTTCAAGGTGCAATCAAAGGATAAGTTTGTGTATATTTATACTCTTATAGAGTGGAATAATTCATCAAATCTAGGAAAAGGGTCATAAAAAATGATGTCCTATTATCAAAATTTGTAATGATATCAATGAACTTTTTCATAATTGTAGTTTATGGTTTTGTGGTAATAAAATTTCATCTGAACATGTTATCTATCACGTTCCATCAGAAAATTATGGTTAGATTATTCTTCCATGTCCATATTTTCACTTCGCATTAATGTTATCCTATTCGAATGTGTAGATTTTTGGTAAACCATGCATTTCACTTCCCCCATTATTAAGAGAATATTTTGTTAACCCTGTTTCTGATGTGGATTTCCCACAAGAGAATTTTCAAGTATCAACCTTTACCTTTCAAAGTGCAATTTCAAATTGTGAGGACGCAATTCTGTTGAGGGAGGAATAATGTAACACCCCAATAATTTGTTTTATAATTTTAAATACATTAAGTTATGAAAAATAATAATTTAAAATTAAGTGTTTTAATTAATAATACTTATATTTCAAATTTATAGCTTTCAAATTAATTTTAAAAAACAAATACGATTTTACAGTATTATTTTGTGTAAAAGAATATTTTAATATGAATATGTGTATTTGATTATTAAAAAAATCATTTTTATCAATAAATTATAAATTATAATTATTTTTATAAATAATAAATTATGTTATGAATATATTCACTATTATTATGACACCCCAATATTTTATGGTATGTTTCTTCATAAATAATTTCAATTTATTAGATAACTTATATGCACACAACATTGAGTCACTAAGAAAAAAAACTTTGTTATAGTTATAAACTAGATGTTAAACTTAATTTTTCTACTTCTGTGTTTTGAATTTCGAAAAACGGATATACACGGTTTTATTTAGTAAGATATTTAGAGTCTAATAAAATCAACTTAATTTTTGGTGAATAGTAACTTGACGTTTATGAATAGTAATGTACCCTTATGAATAATAACATGACCCATATGAATAGTAATGTACCCTTATGAATAGTAACCTCACCCATGTGAGTATAAATAAAATTTAGGCACCTTATAAATGTAAGTGAATATTTTAAACATTAATAATTAAGTGTTGGTATTTTTGTGAGCAATAAATATTTAATTAGAATTTTATAATTAATAACTTAATTTAAAAGATAATTAATTTTTCATAAAATGCATTCATAAATCAATATTTTTTTCCTATGATTTTGGTATAATTTAATGAGACCTTAGTTAAATTTTCAGGGTATTATAAAAATAATTATCATTTTAAAAACGGTATTTTTCGAGTAAACGGTGACTGTAATTACAAATTAAATTTATAATATTTAGAAAATTATTTTCATAAAATGAAGTTTATTTTTGGATTCTATACATCTAAAAATGGTTAGGGTGAATTTTTTGGGATTTTTCTGAAATACTTAAATTTTTTGTGTATAGTGAAAATACGTTAATTTACGATAAATGCTAAATACACGATTTATTGAGTCATAGGTGATGTAAGGATGATGTAATCACACTTGTTTTGATCTCACATGAACTTATTACTATTTTTATTCACAATAATCAAGACTATTCATAGTCTTGAGCTAAAATAATTAAATAATGATTAAAATAATGGAAAAACCCTCCTCTCCTCCATTATAAAAACCACCCTCACCCCCTATTCCTCTCACCCCACTAAAGATTTGAGCCTTGCCTAAGTTCTACCAAATACTCTTCCCAAGAATCTTACTGATGTCTAAGACCTACTGGTCTCACCAAAAGGCCAAAACCAAAGGCCTTAAGGAGGTTCTCAAGGAGAAGTACTCAAGAGGTAAACCTCTATTCCTTTTTCTTTCAATTTATTTTACAAGTTCCATTCTATTATTTATCTCTCCTCACATCCCCTCATCCAAATACTATGATAATTCTAGTAAATTACACGTAATGTAATGATATAATGCTAATGAAATATTTAATCATCATCATCTCTCTTTCCCCCTTCTCTTATACTAAAAATAAAAACATCGTTCGAGATGTGTTGATTTATCACACTCAAGGACGACGAGTTTTCAATTTCTATTACCATATTCAATTATGGTCATGAAACCATTTTTATGTTTGAAAAATATCATAATATATATAATATATCCTATTTAATGTTATATAATTAGTTTTTACTCATGAAATTAAATTATATAACAAAATGAGTTCGTAGTGATAAAAAAACCACCAAATTAATCCAAGCGTTAATCATTAAAATTTTATCTAATGATTCACCCTATCAAAAAATAAAAAAGGATTTATATGATCATTTAACATATGGATGATAAATAATAAATCATAACTTCAATTATTTTTTTTCAATTTCCATTTTACATTAACTTCCATACTCTTATACAAGTGAACCAATCATGAAAACTAAGAAAACATGCACTCCCAAATGATGAAATTGAATCTATTAACCCATCTAAAAGGTCATAAATGAACTTAATAAAGATATAATAAATAAATTACATGTAGATAAGGTTATGATATTATTAATTAATTAATTTAATTTGATTATTTAGGAAATTAATATCTAGTGCAGAATACATTCAGATATAAGGTAAGGGTTTCCTCATCTCACTTCCATTTTTGTGAGATATTCCTTATTCACTACTATTAGTTGAGTATGGTGTATATATACTTCCCATTTATGTATCATGTCACGAATATATTTATTTTAATGGTATTAAATGTATAATTTTATGTTTTTTAATTTTGAGGCATATGATTCGATTGATTACAAATTGGTAAGCATTTTCTACCCGAACCTCCATTTTCCTTCGGGTTACTCTTATTCTCTACTTACCTCAATGAAATTCTTATTTATTATTATATACTCCTCATAAATTCTGTTTTAATGTTATATATATGTGTACCAATCACAATCCTTCTTTATTTTATGGAGAGTTACATGTTTTAAAATAATCTTTCAAAACAATTTCCCGAAATACAAGCCTGATTCAAGGGAACTTCTCAAATTCTTACCTATATTGAAGGGAACTATATAATCTGTTTTAAACCATCATTATTTTTCTAAAATCATAAATTTTATCATTAAAAAATATCTTGGTTCATTTTTGGTTTTATGAAAGCAAACATTCCTTTCCGCTTTAAAATCTCTTTAATACTTTCCTTAAACCACACTAAAATGTTTTATTTCTAAAGCTTCTTTAAAAACTCTTTTTACATGATTTCAATTTGGTGGGAAAAAATTTATGCCTAAAATATAATTTCAATGTTATTCACTCTTATTTTTTGGTATATACATTTTTTCAATCTGATTTCATGACAAATAAAAGTGATTTTCCAAAAGAACTCTTCTTTCCAAAGTAAAAAGGGTTTTTCTCGTCTAACTTTAACTTTTATGAGATATATGCCTTGTTCACAAATTATTACTTGCATGTGGTGTATGTAATTCCATTTTTCATATCATATCAAGAGTATCCTTATTCTCATGATATTTTAAGGGATTATGATTTTAATGTTTCGAGGTGGTAAGAAACACTTTGGAATGTTTAAAGATTATTTCCTCAAGAAATTTTGAATGGTATCATTTAGAAGATTCTTTATCTATTTCAAAATCCTTTGTTGAATATTGTAATTCATCGAGGTTTATCTCTTATTATATCATATACAATATGTTGTTGAAGGGTTTCTGATTAGTTTGACTATGGATGTGCTATCTTGATACCATTAACCACATTACTTTGAATAGTTAGTGTTTATGTTTAATTATTGGGGAAAGTTATTTACATTTTATATGTTAGTTTCAATATGAATGTATATGTTGATTATGTTCACCCCATTCATATGAGGAATTAATTGGACTTAGTAAGTGATGGGCGGGGCCTGCTATAGCCCCTCAATGTATCGGTAGGTCTCATGAGACAAACTAGAGTCTTGACACGAGGCCTTGACAGTATTGTTATTTATGGTCTTGACATGAGGCCTTGACAATATGGTTATGATGTCCAAAATTATACATTCCCTCATTATGAATCTAGTAATAGATAGTTCATGTGGTTATTTGACTAGTAGAATACCCATGATTATGTTTTATTGTGGCATTATTTATTCAGCTCTTATTCCTGCCATATCGTGTTCAAGTTTATTTTTAATGGCGTGCGTACTTTTATTTATTCACCATGCTCAGTGTTTATGTTTATGATATCTTCTAATGCATTGCTTAGCCTTACTGAGCATTTGAGATCACCCCTTTTTATGTTTCTTTTCCCTAGGTTATAAAGAAGATATCATTGTATAAGCTTTCAAGGATGAAATTTATTTTATTGTATATTGTATCATGTTATATTTTCTTTTCCCAATGTATTATGGGCATCATGAATGTAATATGGTCTTCTAAGACTGCTAAACTATTTGGTCTTTTGGGATTTGATTCCTTGTAATAATGCTAATGTAATAAAATAATGCATCGATACCGAGCTATTGGGGTCAGGGTGTTACAATTATTTTGCAAAAGAAGGGTTGAACATTGAGGCATTAAACATAGGGAGAAAACAATCATTCACAATCCCACAAAAATTACAAATTCAATACTACACTACTAGAAAACTAGCCTATTACCACAAGGCAAAACCATGTAAATAGACTCATTGACCGTGGTCGTAGGCCATTTCCATGGTTAAGGCATCCGTGGTTGATTTTAGCATGGAAATAGGTCTGTGCCCATGACTAGGCCATGTCCATGGCCCAATCTTATCACCACTCGTCATGACCTTTATAGCAAGGTTACGACCATGGTCGACGACGGTGGGTGTAGGTGCTTAAGAAGAATAACTTTTTTAATTTAAATATTTTTTTAATTTACTAATTAGAAATTATTAACCAATTACCAACCATTAGAAATTAATATTTAATTATTTAGATTATATATTTCATTTACTTAACATTTATTATTTAATTAATTTTTATTTACCACTCCACTAAATGAAATTTCATGTAATAATATGTAAATAATTGTTATTTAACCAATATGCTAAACAAAATAAATTATATAAATAACTAATGAATAAAATTATAAATTCATGATTAATTATTAATTATTAAAATTTATCAATTATTATTAATTATTATTTAATTATGAATTAAATAATAGTTAAAAATTCATAAAAAATAGTAGTTATTAACTACAAATTCATTATTAATATTTTTTTAAAAATAATTAATATTTCTAAATTTTTAATTCATAAATAATAGTTATTTATTATTAATTAATAATCAATAAATATAAATTTAAAATTTCAACTGATAAAAATTGATAACTTGCATTAATTAATTAATTAATTAATAATATCAATAATTAAAAATTTATTTATAATTAACAATAAATAAGTAATAATTAATAATTAATAATGTATAATTATTAAATAATAATTAACAATTAATGTTAATAATTAAAAATAAATATTCAATAAATAAAAAATAATTAATAATTAAAAAAATAATAATCAATGCACATTACAAATAATTAATAATTAACCATAAATAAATAATAATTAATATTAATAAAAATTAATTAATGATGAATAATTAATAATTAATAATAAAAATTAATTAATTAACGATTTCAAAATAATAATTATTAATTAATCAATATTTTATAAATTATTAATTATTTTTAAATAATATATGATTAATAATTAATTATAAATATTTAATTATGAATAATTCATAATTTGTTATTAATAATAATTATTGAATAATAATGAATACTTATTAATTAATAATTGATAAATAATTGTTAATTAATATTTGTTTACTTTTTTCTAATAAATAATTAATGATTAATAATATAAAATAAATGACTATTAACTAATACTTAACAATAATTATTAATTATGAATAATAAATAATTAAATATTAATAATCCTTAATTTTATAATAATTAATACTTATTAAGTAATAATTTAAAATTTAATATTAATTACTAATTATCCATACTAAATAATGAACAATGAATGATTGATATTTACTAATAAATTAATAATGAATACTTAATAATTAATATTGTTTGATGGGTTTATTCTTACAAGGATGATGCCTTTTCTCTCTAGTGACAATTAGGACTTTAATACCCTAATAGATGTCAAAGCCTCCATCAACACCTCCCCCGACACCAAGGGAGGGGCTCACCATGCGATCGTCTTCATCTTGAGCAAACCCTCCCCAACTCCCCCTCCTTACTCTAATATAGATCTAATTTTTTATATTTACTGAAATTGTTGTTGGCTCAAGGGTACCGAGGGTTTTCAATGGTTGATAAAACAAAATTTCCTCACATTGTGTTAAATATGTTTGTTTATAAAATATTTGGGATTAGACCATTCATTTGAAAATTTGATGAAAATTCCAGTTTTACCCTTTAAAAATTTACTGTAGTATTTCAAATATAAATAATTTTATTTGAATTATTTGAACTTAATATTTTTTAAATGTGTTCTTGACTTAATAATATATAACTTTAATTCAGGAAATATGAGCTAAATTGTTCATTTTATTGGACTTAATGGGCCATGAAGTCAAAGTTGGGCTAGACTCTCCAGATTGGACATCAGTTCTGTATTTAGACCATAACTTATTCATATGCTCTTGGATTAAGCCCAAATTTTGATAGGAGATCAAGAACTCATTTTTGAACAAATAATTATCCTTTAAGGATAGATTGTTCACGTGTTTTGGTGGTAAAACAGGTGGTGCAAGTTGGATTAATTTATTTGGTCGAATTTCCCCATTCGCACTTGAAACCTCTTTAAACCTATCCTCCCCTCCACTCTATAAATTGATGTTTTTCTAATTTGGAGGGGTTGGGATGTAAATTATAAGATTTAAGGAAGAGGATAATTGTTTTCAATCAAATTCTCCAACCATTGTAAGAGGGGTATCTCTTGAAGTAAGGATCCCCTCATCAAAGCCTTCTTCTTCTTCTTCTTCTTCATGTTGTAATATTTGTGTTTGCGTAATAAAATTCTTAGTACCTATTATATTTATTCTATTTTCTTATATTTTGTTCAATTAAATTCTTATTTAATATTCCTCTTTGGTCCGAAACTCAAGATTAGAAATGAGATTGTGTTATACCCTCTCTAAACCTTTGCAAATGTGATTCTTTTCTACGATGACTACACTGCCCATAGAAGATTAGTTTTCTTAGTAATCGATCTACCTATTACCTTATTAATTTATTTATTTTGAATAATTAAGATACTGTAATTAACAAAATATTATCCATGAATTGAGTTTTAAAATTAGAAGAAACTAAGCAAGCAATTGAACAATTAACACAAAAACACATGAGGTTGAGAATTTTTGTAAATTGTGAGAGTGAAAACTTAATCGGAAAAGAAAGACCACATGGGATAAATTTTTAGAGTTCAAATAAAATCCCTAATCTCAATTAATCATCACTTACAGAGTGTATATGTTTCCTAATATACCACTGACCATAATCTATACTTAGAACATCAATCAAAGAAGGGTGCTACGATTGTATGTTCTGAAGCTAGCCTTAGGTTTAATTCATTTCATCTTTGTGGTTATGTTAACTCCTATAGGGTTCAAGGGTTAAAAATTAAGGGATCATAATTAAGTGGTTAATAATTTAAATGATAATTATTAATAATCAAGTTAATAGGTTGAGTTAGACCGATTACGCCTTTTAAAATATTTTCAAAAAAAAAACATTTTCTTGTTGCGTCTTTTTAATCGAACTTAATTTCAAAGATAAAAAAATGAAATCTTCTTCCAGAAAACTTCTTGTAGTTTTATAAATGATAAAAAAACCCAAAAATCCTTTTAAGTAGTCTGTTTGAGTTATTTAATTTTATTTTCAAAATACCTTTATAAAGTTGTTTTAATTACCACCTCTTTAAGAGATGACCTAGGTCAGCCACCCTGCTGCACCTAAATAACCCCAAACTGAACATCATTTGAGAGAACCCATGACAACAGATTTCAAATTGGTGCCATTTCCGGGGAGGAAAGTAATTATTTCAACTAATTAGAGGTATTTAATTTATTTTTCATTTTATTCTCTTATTCTCTTCTTTCTTCCTTCTTTACCCAATCTATTTTTTTCTTCTTATTTTGTTTTCTTTTTCTTCTTATTTTTGGAACATCAACTCAAACTTATAATTTTTATTTTATTATGTTCCATTTTTCTTCTTTTCATTTTTATTTGATTTATGAAATGAACTAATCCTGAAGACCTCTTATATCTTGACCCTAAGATTGAACGCAACCTTAGGGCTCAAATTATACATTCTCAGTCTACGAGAAGTTTCAACATTCAACCAGTAGGAGAATTCCTCCACTCTAAGAACATTGAAATTGGAAACAATTCTAAATCCAACATAAAATAAGAAAAAATGGCTGAAAAAAATAACAATGAACATAATAGAACCATTCGAGAATTGGCTGCACCAGAAATTAATTATCAACCAAATTGTATTGTATACCCAAATCTCGAATCAGACTTTGAACTGAAATCTGGATTAATTCACCTTCTTCCAAAATTTCATGGATTATCCAGTGAGGATCCAAAAAAACATTTGAAAGAATTTAATTTGGTTTTCTCAACCTTTAAACCAAGAAATGTTTTTGAAGATCAAATCAAACTAAGATAATTACCATTTTAATTTGATGGAGCTGCAAAAGATTGGATGTATTTTTTGAAACCTAAGGTTATAACATGTTGGAATGATTTGAAACGTCTTTTTTTGTAGATATTTTTTCTAGCATCAAGGAACACATCCATTCTAAAAGAGATCTCTGGGATCAAGCAAGCACAAGGTGAGTCAATGTATGAGTAATGTGAGCGATTCAAGAAGTTGTGCGCAAGCTGTCCATATCACCAAATCAGTGAGAAACTCTTCATCCAATAATTCTATAAAGGAATCACACCTATGGAGAGAAGCATGGTGGATGCCGTAGCTGGAAGAGCATCGGTGGACAAAACACCAATAGCTGCACGTGCGTTGATTGAAAAGATGACACAAAATTCCCAACAATTTGGCGATCAAGGTACACCACATGTTAGAGGAGTACATCAGCTAAGTCCTTACCCTCTTGAAAATCATTTTATTGATACTAAGTTGGAAGAATTGACCACTATGGTGAGACAGATTTCTTTGGCTCAAAAACATCCCAACCCACTCTTATGAGGCCATGTGGTATTTTCACTAAAATTGACCACCCAATTGACTGTTTCCCCCAATTACAAGAGTTAGAGGATTGTGCAACAATATTCCCTGGGAGACCATATCAGCAGCAAAAACAACCAAACCACCAAAAGAAGTATGATTCATTTACACCAACATACAACCAAGGGTGAAAGGATCAATCAGACATGAGGTATGGATCTGGAAAACAATAAAGTCCCCCTTTTCAACAAAACTTCCAACAGCCTCCGCCTTACTAGAAGGGTTTCCAACAACCCCAAAGGTGATTTGAAGCCCAAGAATCAATAATCCAACAACAAGGGACTTATTAACCAAAGGTAGATTCTAATACTGATGATCTTTTAAAACAAATTGTTCTTAATTAACAGAATGAGTTGAAGAGTCAAGGTTCATAGGTAAGGGAGTTGAAGACTCAAATGAGCTAGATTACCACTGCCCTCCATGAACTTGTAAGTAAGAATTATGGAAATATACCTTTCTAACCTACTTAAAATCCAAATGGGAATGTTAGTGCCATCAAATTGAGAAGTGAGAAGAAAATGAATGATACTTCTGCACCCACCATTCCACCAGGATTCACCTTAACTCTAGAGAAGCTCCATTCAAGACCAACTGATGAGAAACCAAAGGAAAATGACAGAGGTAAGAAAATGATTGATGATGTTCCTCCTAAACCCCTTCCATTTTCAAATAGGATTGTACAAAACAAGAATATGGATGAAGAGGCGATGCAAAAAAGAGGTTTTGGACACATTAAAGCGAGCAGAGATCAACATCCCTCTACTCGAAGCTATTAAGAAAATACCATGGTATGCCAATTTTTTAAAAGAACTTTGTACCAATCAAAGAGGTCTCAAGGGAAATGAGAGGATCAATCTTGGAAGGAATGTGTTAGTACTCATTACACCAACTCTAGAAATGAAAATAAAGTACAAGGATCCTGGGACATTCACCATCCCATGAACCATATGGTATTTACAATTTTTGGATACTCTTTATTATTTGGGAGCTTCCATAAATGTGATGCCTCACTCTATATTATTTTCTTTATAGGTTGGTGAGTTGAAGCCAACAAGAGTAGTGGTGCAATTGGCGAATAGAGATACAACATATCCAGTGGGAGTCCTTGAGGATGTACTTGTTTGAGTAAGATACATGATATTTCCAGCAGACTTCTATGTGCTTAACATGGAGGATGATTAGGTAAATTCTCGTGATCCCATTATATTAGGTAATACCTTCCTCAAAACTGCAAAAAACTATCATAAATGTTTATTAGGGTACACTTTCCATGGAGTTTGGAGATGAAGTTGTGATATTTAATGTTATGAACTCCATGAATTACCCCATAGAGGACTATTATGCTTTTGTTATCTCCCATTTTGAACCACAAAATAAAAACCCCATGGAATTCTATTATCCTATGCTTAGGTAGATTATGAGTATTGGTTCTAGTTTGATGTCTAGGAGCACTTCCATGCCTATTTATAATGCACAAAACTCTCTTAGTTTTGATTTTTAAATGGATTTATATTCTGATTTTGATCACGTGAACTCTGATTATGACATGGTTGTTGAGTATGCTGATGGGTTTGATGATTTATTATCTTATTTTAATGATGTATATTTTGATAATAATGTTCATTATACACATATTTCAGTTCCTTCATTTTCTCCATCCATATATCACACCATACACTGGAACTCAATCCATTTTAACCTAATATCAAATACTCATACTTTTTAAGTGGTGATAAATTACCTATTATAATTGCTAACAATATCCCTTTTGAACATAAAGATTTTTTTTGAATCTTTTGAGGGAGAACATTAGGGAAATTGGGTGGTCCTTGGATGAAATATCAGGTATTATCCCTTCCATTTGCATGCATAAGATTATTTTAGAGTATGGGGCTAAATCGGTTAGGTAGCCACAAAGGAGACTCAATCCAACCCTTCTGGAAGTTGTTAAAAAAGAGGTTAAAAAATTTATCGAGGCATTTATAATTTATCCCATTTCATATTCTCATTGGGTGAGTCCTATTTAGGTTGTGCCTAAGAAAAGTGGTGTTACTATTGTTAAAAATGATAAAGAGGAGTTATTTCTAATGTGGGTGCAAAACAGTTGGCATGTGTGTATTGATTATAGGAAACTAAATCAGCCCACTCACAAGGACCATTTCCCCCTCCCATTTATTGATCAAATGTTTGAGAGACTAACTGGGAAAGAAAATTATTGTTTCTTGGATCGATTTTCTGAATATTTTAAGATTCCTATTGCTCCGGAGGATCAATAGAAGACAATATTCACTTGTCCATTTGGCACATTTGCCTACCAAAGGATGCCATTTGGACTTTGAAATTCCCCAGGTACCTTTCAGAGATGCATGGTGAGTATTTTTTCTGATTTTATTGAGACCTACATGGAGGTATTTATGGATGATTTTATAGTGTATGGGTCTTCATTTTATGATTGTATCTCTAGTTTGGGAAAGGTTTTGAATCTTTTTATTGAGAAGAATCTGGTATTAAACTTTGAAAAGTGTCATTTCATGGTAGATCATGAAATTGTCTTAGAGAAAATAGTTTCAAAACATGGGATAAAGGTTGATAGATCTAAGGTAGATATTATTTCATCCTCACCCTATCCTTCATGTGTTCATGATGTTATATATTTTCTATGGAATGCGTGATTTTATCGATGCTTTATCACAGATTTTGGTAAGATTGCTCTTCCTATGTCATGATTAATTCAAAAGGATTCTGATTTTTTGTTTGATGATTCTTCCAGGACTTCCTTTGATGAGATAAAGAAGTGTCCGACCACTCCACCAATCATATAAACTCCACGGTGGGAGCTTTCTTTTGATATTATGTGTAACACATCCAACTTTGAGGTTAGAGCTGTCTTATCATAGAGGGTGGAGGAACATTCACATGTGATTGCCTATGCATTGAGGACACTAGATTCATCCCAATAAAACTACACAACCATGGAAAAGGAGTTTCTTTCCATTATATTTTCTTTAGATAAATTCCATTCATATTTATTGGGCTCTAAATTAGTTGTTTTTTCTAACCATGCAACTCTGAGGCAACTCTTGAAGAAGTCATATGAAAAGCCTAGACTTATCTGATGGATGATCCTTCTTCAAGAATTTAACATTAAGATAAAGGAAAAGAAGGGGTCAAAAAACTTGGTGGAAGACCACATTAGTAGGCTTACTCACACACTAGAGGATGACACCTTGGACCGAGTACCACTTCGATACACTTTCCCCGATGAGCATATTTATGCCATCTCAGGTACGCATCCTTGGTATGCATATTTAGTCAACTACCTTTTTGCCTCTTAAATCCCTAAAAATTTAAAGAAACATCAAGTCCAAAAGCTAAAGAGTTAGTCAAAATTTTATGTTTGGGATGATCTATACCTCTGGCGCATGTGTAGTGACCAAGTTATTAGAAGGTGTGTTCCTAATCATGAGTTTGAGTCTGTTTTACATTTTTGTCATACACTTGCCTTTGGTGGACACTTTGGACCCCAACGGATAGCTAGAAAAGTATTAGACTATGGATTATATTGTCCTAGATTATTCCATGATGCCTTAGTGTTTTTTAAGTCATGCTCTCATTGACAACACCCTCAGAACATTTTTAGGAGACATGAGATGCCCCAACAACCCATACTATTTTGTGAGATTTTTGATGTATAGGGAATCAATTTTATGGGTCCTTTTCCTAGTTCATTTGGGTTTTTTGTATATTTTGGTTGCTGTTTATTATGCGAGTAAATGGGTGGAGTCCAAGGACACCAGGACTAATGAATCCCATGTTTTAGTCGACTTTTTCAAGGAACATATTTTTTTACAGGTTTGGAGTACCAAAGACCATCATCAGTGACCAAGGGACACACTTCTGCGATTGGAATTTGTATTCACTCCTTTGAAAGTATGGGGTGACACACAAAACATCAACACCATACCACCCCCAAACAAATGGCCAGGATGAGGTTTCAAATTGTGAGTTGAAACAAATTTTAGAGAAAACCATACAACTGAATAGGAAGGATTAGAGAAAGCACTTGGATGATGTGCTATGGGATTATAGGATAGCATACCAGACACCCATCAGTATGTCCCCATTTTAGATTATTTTTGGGAAAGTGTGTTATCTCCCTGTGGAAGTTGAGCAACAGGCTTATTAGGCTATAAAAAAATGCAACATGGATTTGTACCAAGTTAGAATTCAAAGGAAGATACAAATTCAAGAGCTTGAGGAGATTCAATTATCATCATATGAGAACTCAAGGATCTATAAGGAAAGATCAAAAGAAACTCATGATATAATGATCTGACATAGGGAGTTTTGTGTTGGAGATAAAGTTCTACTCTATTGTTCACGACTAAAGTTGATTCCTAGTAAGTTGCGTTCCAGATGGTTAGGTCCTTATATTGTATCTAATGTTTTTTCTTATGGTGCAGTGGATATTACACAAGAGGACACTGGAAGGATCTTTACAGTCAACGAGAAACGCTTGAAAAAATACATTGAGGGACTTCCTATTGATGCAGTGGATTTCATCACACTGCATGACCCCATCATCACTTGATCATATCAGGCTGTTCCCAACCCTTTCACTTTTATATTCTTTATCCTATTTAAAATTATACATTTCATGTGCATATATCATCTCATAGGTTCACATTGAGGAAAATTCAATATTTTAAGTATGTGTGAGGGGATGAAATTTTGGGGTAGATATTTAGGATTTTCATTTGTGTGTTTTGTGTGTATTTTCTATTAAATTTTTGGTTAAAATTAAAAAAAAAATTCAAAAAAAAGTTCTAAAATTAATTGGTAGAATTATAATCATGAGTAAGATTTCATCATCAAGGGTTGATTTTTATAAAAATTGAAGTCATCGATGATATGAATGGTTGTGTCATTATTAAACCTTTTAGATTTTGATATCATTATTTGTGATATTTTTTCATGGTAAACTGTGTCATTGATTTCTATACACAAATTTTCACTGAACAATGACTTGTGAATTTTTTCCTACTCAATCGAAGGTATATTCAAGTTAGGTAAAAAAATTCATTGGTTGATCCATACGTTCGTTTCTCTTCCGATCAGTTTCATTACTATACCGAATTTACCTATGCATGTATACCTGTTATCCGTCTATTGTACGCCCTAAAAAATATGGGTTGTGTCTTGGATAGGTTAAAAACCACTCTTCATCAACCTTTGATCTTATTGTAACTATTACAATTAGTGTCATGAGGAGATCAAACACGGGTTGAGATTTGAGTGTGATATTTGTTCTAAGTGAAACTTAAAAAAAAACAAAAAACAAAACAAAACAAAATAAATTAGGGGAGTGATGAAATGTACAACATATGGGGATATCTAGGTCGGGAACTTAAGGTTTGACTTTTGAGAATGCTTAAGTGAGTGGTTCTTGAAATTCGATTGCAAAGGAATGTAGAACATGTTTGGTGAATTAAACCAGTTAAAAAGAATTGTTCTACTTGACCGGAATATACTGAATAAAGGGTGGATTTATGAGATTGTAATGGTTGGCACACACACACGTGGAGAATTAGTGGCATGGTAGACCCATGACTTGTTTTTCTATAATTAGTGTTATGAATCTCACTTGATTTTGTTTTGACAAAATTTATGAGACAATGACTTTAAAATTTATTGATATTGACTCTTGATGGGATTATTACTTTGCCTATATTTACACTGTGGATTGAGAAATATGAATATGCATATCTTGTCACAATTTTTTCGAATACATGATATGAGGTTTTTCCCAAGAGTACAAAAGGGTAAGTGTGAGGGAGTTGATAAACACAATTTTTTTGAATATTTTATTGATAATAAATGAATTTTTTTTCTCACATTGTGTTAAATATGTTTATTTATAAAATATTTGGGATTAGATCATTCATTTGAAAATTTAATGAAAATTCCAGTTTTACCCTTTAAAATTTAACTGTAGTATTTCAAACATAAATAATTTTATTTGAATCATTTGAAATTAATATTTTATAACTATGTTCCTGAATTAATGGGATATAACTTTCATTCAGGACATATGATCTAAATTGTTCATTTTATTTGACTTAATGGGCCATGAAGTAAAAGTTGAGTTGTAATCACCAGATTCGACATTAGTTCTATATTTGGGCCCTAACATCTTTATTTGTTCTTGGATTAGGCCCAATTTTTTATAGGAGATAGAGGAATAATTTTAGAACAAATCATCCTACTGGAATGACAATTGATTCACGTGTTTTAGTGGTAAAAAAGATGGTGTAAGTTGGATTAATTTATTTGGACGAATTTCCCCATTCACACTTGAAACCTCTTTAAACCTAGCCTCCCCTCCACTTTATAAATTGGTGTTTTTATCATTTGTAGGGGTTGGGATGTGAATTAGGATATTGAAGGTAGAGGATAATTGGTTTCACTCAAATTATCCAACCATTTTAAGAGGGGTATCTCTTGAAGCAAGGATCCCCTCATCAAAGCCTTCTTCTTCATGTTGTAATATTTATGTTTGCATAATAAAATTCATAGTTATTCTTCTATTTATTTTGTTTTATTATATTTTGTTCAATTATAATATTTTTGAATCTTCCTATTTGGGCTGGAACTCAAGAGTAGAAATGAGATTGGGTTATACCCTGTCTAAACCTTTGCAAATGCAATTCATTTCTACGATGACTACACTGTCCATGGAAGAGTAGTTTTCTTAGAAATCGATCTACCTCTTACCTTCTTCATTTATTTATTTTGAATCATTAAGCTACTATAATAAAAAAATATTATCCATTAATTGAGTTTTAAAATTAGAATAAACTAATCAAGCAATTGAACAATTGACACAAAAAACACGTGAGGTCGAGAATTTGTGTAAATTGTGAGAGCACAAACTTAATCGGTAAAACAAGACCACACGAGATAAATTTGTAGAGTTAAAATAAAAACCCTAAGCTCAATTCATCCTCATTTATAGAGTGGATATGTTCCCTAATACACCACTGACCATAATCTAGACTTAGAACATCAATCAATGTAGGGTTCTGTGATTGTATGTTCTGAAGCTAGCCTCATGTTTAATTCATTTCATCTTTGTGGTTATGTTAACTCCCATAGGGTTCAAGGGTTAAAAAATTATAGGATCATAATTAAGTGGTTAATAATTTAAATGATAATGATTAATAAGTAAGTTAAGAGGTAGATTTATATTGATTACACCTTTTAAAATATTTTCTAAAAAAACATTTTCTTGTGTATTTTAATCGAACTTCATTTCAAAGATAAAAAAATGAAATCTTCTTCCAGGAAACTTCTTATAGTTTTATAAATGATAAAAAACTCCCACATAATTTCAAGTAATGTGTTTGAGTTATTTAATTTTATTTTCAAAATACCTTTATAAAGTTGTTTTAATTACTGCCTCTTTGAGAGATAACCTAGGTCAGCCTCCCTACTACACCTAAATAACCCCAAACTGAACATCATTTGAGAGAACCCACAAAATCACCTTTCAATGTCCAACCACTCTTTTATCTTTCAAACTTTTCATTTTTTTAGGATTTTTCTATATTATATCTCTTTGGTTTCTCGATTTTGTCTCTATGGACCTTCACTTATAGTCATTGAGAAATTCATTAACAAGAAATAGAGATTTAAGGATCATGAAATGATTAGGTTGTTGGACCCCCACCATTTCCTAGTTCTCTCCTTAAATTAGGATGATATGGTGTATGTACAGTCAAGGGGTCCATGGGTTGCATACTCATTCTGATTATACCTGTTTAAATGGTTATTTGAACAATTGGTTGAAGTAGAGTATGATCTGTGGCAACCTCACTCTCATGATCCCTTGCAATAGAAATCTTAAGAATAAAAGTCCCACATGTGTTATTTACATGGATTTTTTCTATTAGTTATATTAGGAGTGCATCTGGGGTGTAAGTTGGGGTATAATGTCATTATTTCCATCTGTAGAGGTGATAATGAAAACTACATGCACCAAAGGCCTATCCCTTGTTCGTGATTGATTCCCACAGTGGATAAAGTTATCATTGCTGAATTCATGATAGGAGTATGTGTGAGACATTACCTAAATCCACTGAGAGTTGTTCCGAGTCAAGGATAGCTATAACACCCTGAGTTTTAGGAAATTTTTTCTTTCTTTAAACTACATGTCTTTAATTATTAAAAACATTTTTTTATTCTTTCACAAGAATTAAACTTCAGTAGATAATAAGATATACAATACATGAATAAAACTAACAACATTTTATTCATTCATAATATAACATTACAAAAAAGGTACATGAAACCATGTATTACATACCATGGATGATTTCATTCATTAAAAGTGCATAAATTAAAATGGGATAATAAATAGAAAAAAAGAATATCATTAAAACTCAGATATCCATAGGATCATCTTTTCCCTTGAGGATCACATTTAGTAGAATTAAACCTACAATTATAAAGAAAAAAATCAAAGGAGAAAGCATGTTATAAAATTTAAAATTAAAATTAATGAGATTAGAAGTGTGATTTTAGAGGTAATAATGAAATAAATTTATAGGGAGTAATAATGGTAATATATTCATTATAAATAGAAACATGATAATTATAAATATGGTAATTTGAAATATGATCATTGGAAATATTTTCATTGGATATAAATGTTTCAAATAGGTATACTAAATTCATGTATTTTCAGTGAAAAAATTAAATATAATTCACAAATAATAAAGAATGAAACCAAAATATAATTTTTAATTAAAATATTTATTTATAAAAATATTTTTATGCATTACATATTATTTTTATTATTAAAGTATGATATGGTGTATTTATAAGATTAAAATAATGACTTTAATATAAATGGATTGATAAAATTAAAACTCTATAATATAAATATTTAATTTTAATAGTATTTGGTGAAGTTTATTCAACATGAAATTGATATTTTTCAAAGTTTTTTAAAAATTATTATGTATTTTTTAATTTATTTTTATGAAATAATGATTTTAATAAAATATATTGATAATATATATAAGAAAATAAATTAACATCCATCCAATTGTTTTACTATGCAATTAATAAGAATAAATTCATGTTATGCTTAAAAGATATATTTTCCCTAATTTTTTTATATTTTATGAGTATTTATATTAAAAATAATTTTTATCAACTCTATAAATTGAGTCCAATAAATTGGTTTTCATATTTTTAATCAGTATATCTGAATTTTGTAATAAGTTCTTTTCCATTTTTAACATAAAAAAACATGTTACCAAAGTAAATTTTAGTTACCACATTAAAACAATTATTTTTCAAAGAATTGTTTTTATAAACATCGTGTAATTTTTATATAAATAAATTTATTTCTTTTTTATGTCTCTAATAAGTTGTTTAAATATATAAATAAATTTTGGATAATAATTTAATATGCAATTGATAAGAAATAAGAATAAAAACAATTAATATTTTAAAATTTATTTTTCTACAAAAATAGTTTTTTTCTATATATCTTATGTTTTAATTTAAAGTAAATTTTCTCATATTTAGAAATTGGATTAGATTAAATTAAGTCCAAATTCAGAATCATCATATTGAAATTTGGTAAGAAGGGCTATCTTATATTTTTAGTAAAAAGGATAATTACCATAATAAATATTTAATCAAGGTTAAAGGGTAAAAAGAAGGTAATCTACCATGGATCAAATTTTACAAAATCAACTTGACACATAAAACTTATAGAAGACTTTTTTAGGTGGGAAAGTCATACTCATATGTCTCACCGATATTTTCTCACCTAATGTAATATCTCAACCTTTTCTAGAGAAGTCTCGATCTTATTTTTATGTACTCTTTTTCCTAGTTTTGAGTACTTTTTGTTTAAGTTTTACCTTGGGGTGTGTTTGGGTGAAAATTGGAAATTTTGGAAGGAGTAGATAAATTTCACAATTGACACATAGTTTTCTCAAATAGTGTGCCCTAGCCCAACAAACTGTGCAACCCTGGATAGTGAGGGTTTGCATGGTTGGCACATAGTTTTTCAAACTGTGTGCCCTATTAGGAGAAACTGTGAAACTTTCCTAGAAGAGGCACGCAATTAAGGTACATGGTTTGAAAAACCACGTGCCCCTACCCATCAAACCATGCACACAGTTTTAATTAATCCAAAAATTAGTTTCTAAAATACCCGAACCCCCAAATTAACCCTAAATTGACCCCCACTCGACCCCTAACATTTTATCTCAATTTTGGAGGATCTTGAAAAAATTAAAAAGGTTTTCGACCTCCTTTATTCAAAATTCAAATTCTGGATTGAAGATACGCACCACCTAGGTATGTGGTTTCTTCCCGTTTAGATCTATATCACTCTCTCCCAATCCTCTTCCCAGATAAAAGAGGGATGTTTTTCCACTGTTGGATCTAGATATATATCTAGGTTTGTTAGATATTAATTTGATTAAATCTTGGATCTAGGAATTGAATCAAGATCTCTTTATATGTCGTTGTTCCACTCAAATTGGGGATTTCAGTTGGTGAGTGTTCTTCGTCAATATTGAGGTAGGTGGAGTATAATTCAACTCCAAAAGTCTTGATATCAATTACGTGTATGTAATTGTATAATTTCTATTAGATTATTATCTATTGAGTTCTTGATTGAGTTAATTAATTTAGTGAATCAATTAATTGAGGGAATTGTGAAATTGTGAATATTTGGATTATGAATTGAAATAATTAATTGTTGAATTAATTATAGAGTTATTGAGATGTTTGAACTTGATTAATAAATTTTTGAATTAATTAATGGGAAATAGTTGGGATTATAAAATCAATTATATTAAAATAATTAATTGTTGAATTAATCATTACAGATTGTCATGATTATAAAATTGATTATGATGATCAATTAATTGTTGAATTAATTATGGAGTTATTGAGATTATTGAACTTGATTAATTAATTGTTGAATTAATTGATGGGAATGGTTGGGATTATGAAATTAATTGTATTAAAATAATTAATTGTTTAATTAATTATTGGAGATTATTGTGATTATGAAATTGATTGAGTTGATTAATTAATTGTTGAACTAATTAACAGGGTATAGATTATTAATTTATTGTTGAATTAGTTAATGAAATTGATATGATTAATTAATTGATGAATTAATTAATGTGATAATCATGTGTGGAATATGGTCTACTGCATCAAAATCCCATAGCATGATAAGAAAATATGAATGGTAACAATGAAATTCATATGTGATAATCATGTGTGAGACATGGTCTGTTGCATCAAAATACCATAACATGATAAGAAATTATGAATGGTAACAATGACATTCACATGTGATAATCGTGTGTGAGACATGGTCTGCTGCATCAAAATCCCATAATGAGAATTGAAATGATGAATGATAACAATGACATTCACATGTGATTTGAAATGATGAATGGTAACAATAAAATTCATATGTAAATTGAGATGAAGAATAGTAACAATGCCATTCTAAGATATGATATCCCATGGGGATAATTCATACTCTATCACAGGCTGAAGTAGGTAATGAGAGTTTGGGTTTCCTCAGGAACTCGAGTGTTATGTGGTTAAACAAAGAGTAATTTAATAAGTGTAAACTACTTACTTTATTGATTTATATTTTATTTATACAACTTCATACACTTTTTATTGAATAAATATTATTTTAGACACCATTGGTGGTGACCTACTGAGTTGTACTCACACCCTACTTGGGTTAGCTAATCGATACCTTAATAGACTTCATGTTTTTTGGACATGATATGGGAAAAGGCCCTGTGCTAGATGGATGATTTGGAGTAGAGCATGGATTAGGGAACCATACATGGTTTGAGACCCACTTGGGAGTTGTTAGTTTCCTTACATTTGGGTTTTCATTTTGACACTTGGCACATATTCTAGCATGGCATATCTACTGTTCAATTTTGATATTATATTTCTAGTTTTGGACAACTTGTGATACTGGTATTGTTCTAGTTATGGTTATATGTCATTTGGTTATTGTTTATTTATTTAATCTATGGTATTACTCTAATAAATAGGGTATACTCTCCCCATGACTGATATTAGACCCTCGCTACTAGTCGACAACCATTAACATATGGGGAGGTGCACCTGAGGTCATGTGACTGACCGGCTCAGGGTACCAGTGTGTGCCACCTGGGTTGATACGTCACAAAGTGGTATCAAAAGAGATTTCTTTTCTTTTCTTTTGTAATACTATTTTGGAAAGGTAGATAGGAGATTAGGAAGAGCCAGGACTTGGACATGAGCTCATGCATGGGATTTTCAAACCCATGTACTGGGGAAAACCCAAGTACCTAGGGCGAGATTGCTATTATTGACGTGTGTTGCTACAGTTGGATGTCATTTCACCTTAGGTGATTCACTTGATGTGTGATGTGATAATTTTTGTTGATATTTTTTGAGATTTTACTCATAACCCAATATGACACAAGATATGAGTATACATGAATCATTCTAGGCACTTAGAATTATTTTGTGACATGCATTATCTTAGGCATGCACAGGAAAATGGGGTTTTGGGTATGTTTTTGAACTTGAAATATTTTTCCTTGCTTGTGAAATTAAATTTAAATAATTCCTAATATGAAATTGAAAGTGGTAAAATGATGAAAAATGTGAATAATTGAGTTTCTAAATAAGAAAATTGAATTATGAGAATGTGTTTACCCTTGTTAACCATGACCTAGATGTAGGATAGTTAAGGGTAGTTATAACACCTTAGTTTTGACCATGTGGTGGGGTTTGGGGAAAAGAATTGTTGTACCTTATTGTGTTTTCCTCTTATGTAGATGAGATAAAGTGGTATTATGTGTCCTAATACTTATTTTTGAAATTGTAAAGATATTCCTCCATGAAGACCCTTGTTGAGAGGATGGCAGGAGGATATGGTTAGAGATGATCTACCAGTTGTGGAACCTGAGGCACCGATAGTGCCAGGTGAGGAAGTAGGAGAGTAGTTACATGATAACTTCACTCGCTTCATGTAGTTTATAGAGAGATACCCAGGGTGGGTTGTGAAAAGAATGTCTAACCTCATGTGAGAGTTTTAGTTGTATCAACCTTTGAATTTTACTTGAGAGGGTGGACCTGAAGCAGCTGAGTTATGGATTGTGTCCATCTAGTATATACTTGACCACTTAGATAATCCTATTAAGAATATCGTAAAGTTTTCTACTTACATGCTATGAGGATCAGTGAAGCACTGGTGGGACTTTCAACCTCAAACTGGACAGGCTGAAGGTATGTTATGAAAGGACTTATTAGAGAAGTTCCTGGAGCACTTCTATCTAGAGACACTGAGGAAGGAGAGAGCTACTGAGTTCATGAAATTGACTCAAGGGAGAATTTTTGTGATGGACTATATTGGTTTATTTACGTACTTTTAGTGATTTTCTCCAGTACTGTCAGGGGATGAGATAGTTTTGATGAGGTGTTTTCAGGATGGACTTAAATGTGAGGTTAAGTCCCAAGTTAACCTCTTTCAATTAAAGAAGTTTTCTAAGGTGGTGAATCATGATATTATAGCTGAAAGAAACCTGAGGGAGGCTTCCAATGCATGAAAATTGGTTCCAGCTAGATATGGTCAGCATGCATGCCTTTCGAGAGTAGGAATCATCGCTACAACAATGTTAACTAGGGTAGTGGGAAGTAGAGTACCAAAATAGAGGGAGGATTTTCAAAACATCTTACTCAAGTGATCTATCACTAGTGTGGCAGGTCAAGACACTTATGTAGATAGTGTCCCTGACCACTAGTAGAGTTCCGATATTACAACAATATGAGACATCTATAGAAGTTTTGCAGAAACCTATGATATATGGGTAGTGATGGAGGATCTAGACAGAACCAGACAGCAGGAAGGGGATCTCTTGCACCATATCAGTATGGTAGCTAGAGTTATACTAGCTGTGGTAGTAGAGGTAGTGGACATAGAGCTTCTGGGAAAGAGTGACTGTATCAGCAGAGTGGTGCAACTTAGGGAGTTCAGAATGCATCATAGGGAAGAGGGTAAGGACAATAACATGCTATCCAACCTACATTTTTGGATAGCGAGGCTAGACCATCGATATTTAGAGGTACTATTCTTATAGATTCTACATTAGTTAGTGACTTATTTGATAATGGTGCCTCTCATTCCTTTATTTTTGTACAACTTGTGAATGGTTTGATCCTAGCAATGGAGTTCATGAGTGGGGTGTTGACGATAGATACACCCTTTGGAGTATGATCTAGAGACATCTTTTCATGTAAGGAGCATTCTATCAAGGCTGAGGAGTATTGTTTTATGTGGTATATTTACATCCTTGAAATGTCAGGTTTTGACCTAATTATGGATATGGACTGGTTAGTAGCATATTGAGCCCACATAGATTGTTATCGCAAGAGAGTGATGTTTACGTCTCCTGAGTGTGACAAGTATATTCACTGTGGAGAGTGAGATATCAAGTCGGGACATGTAGAGATAGTTCATCAACAACTGGGGGATATCACCACCCAAGATTCTAGTTTATTGTTGGATGATGGAGGTGTAATGTCGGATATCTTTTCAACCATAATGGACAAGTTTCAGGATATGTTTCATGAAGACTTATTAGGGCTTCCACCTGAGAGAGATGTGGAATTTACTATTGAGTTCATGCTGGGGGTTGAGACAATTTCTATTACACTATACAGAATGGAACCAACAGAGCTTCAGGAGCTTAAGACTTAGCTGGAGGATTTAAAGGATAATGGATTTATCTGTCCGAGTACTTTTCCTTGGGGTTCTCCTATTTTTTTTGAAAAGAAGGTTGATGAGACTTTATGATTGCATGTTGACTACCATAAGTTTAACTGAATGATAGCGAATAACCAATATCCTCTTCCATGCATCGACAATCTATTTGACCAATTAAGAGGAGCTTGTGTTTTCTCCAATATTGACTTGAGATCAGGGTATCATCAGTTGAGAGTTCAAATTTCTGATATACATAGGACTACTTTTTGAAGTAGGTACATCCAATATGAGTTCATCTTAATTCATTTTGGGTTGATGAATACACTAGTAGCATTTATGGACTTGATGAACAAAATCTTCCATCCGTACCCATATTAGTCTATGGTGGTGTTTGTGGATGACATATTGGTGTACTCCAAGACTCACGATGATCATGCCCAACATCTTGACATAATCTTGAGTACATTGAGATAGAATCGGATATACACCATGCTATCTAAGTTCCAAATTTGGATTGATCATGTACACTTCTTGGGTCACATCATCTTAGTGTAAGGTGTGTTAGTGGACCTAGATAAGGTTTGGGTAGTTTTTCTTGGGAGCATCCCAATAATGTTTTCGATATACATAACATTCCAGGGTTGTATGAATATTATTGAAGGTTCATTATGAACTTTTCCTATTTGGAATCACCACTTTCGGGCTTGACCAGGAAGGGGGTAAAGTTTGAATGGTTGTAAGAATGTGAGAATTCATTCCAGGAGTTGAAGAAGTATTTGAAATCATCACCAATTTTGATCTTACCTAAGTCAGGTGAGAAGTATATAGTGGTTTCTAACAATTATGGAATTGGAATTAGAGTAGTATTGATGAAGGGAGATCAAGTCGTGGTGTATGGGTCTCAGTTGTTGAGGCTACATGAACAGAAATACCCTATGCACAACCTCGAGTTAGCAGTTGTGGTTTATGATTTAAAGTGTTGGTGGTACCATCTGTTGGGTGATAATTTTACTATGTATACAGATCACAAGAGCTTAAAATATATCTTTTCATATTGAGATTTGAATCTTTAGAATCATATATGGGTTGATTATATGCATTAATTTGATTTTGATCTAGAGCATATAACCATAAAGGGAAACAAATTGTTTGACACTTTGAGTAGGAAAACTCAAACTCAGGTTGTTCAGGAGTCTAGTACTGAGTGGAAAATGATGACTTTACTAGATGAGATTCATGTTGTGGTTCAGGAGAGTCAAAAGAAGATGAATCTTGTATCAGTTTCAGTAGATTATACACTTTTGAGTCAGATCAGAGATAAGAAGTATAATGATCCAGAGTGATTAGCCTTTATGAAAATACTTAAAGGTGGGGATACACTTTTAGACTTGATGATAGATGAGGATGAGATCATCTATGTCAGGAATTGGGTTGTTGTGCCTATGAGTATGCGGAAGGAGCTGATGTGTGAATTTCATGTCTCTAAGTGGGTGGTATATCCAGTTATGACCAAAATGTACTGTGACCTACATCAACAGTTTTGGTGGATGGACATGAAAAATGAGATAGTAGGGTTTGTGACACGATGCTACATCTATCAGTAATCAAAGGCTGAGATTTAATGACCTGACGATTTAATACATCCATTTCCCATTCTAGAATGTAAGTGGGATGACATGACCATAGAATTTATTGCGGGTCTCCCGAGGACACCCTAGAAGAATGATGATATCTGGGTGATTATGGACTGCTTGAACAAGGTAATGAATTTCTTGTCTATACGAGAGACTTTATTAGTGGAGAAATTTGGAGAGTAATATGTTATAGAGATATTAAATCTGCATGGGGTGCCACAAACTATTATTTCATATCATGATTCACATTTTACTTCATGATTCTGGAAGATCTTGCAGAAGGCGCTTGGTATGAAGGTTTTGTTGAGTACGTCTTACCACCCATAAACAGATGGGAAATCAGAGCATACTATACAAGTGCTTGAGGATTTTCTACGAGCATGTGTTCTATACTTTAGTGGGTCTTGGGAGAAACACCTAGATCTAGTGTATTTTTCATATAACAACACTTATCAGAAAAATATTCAGATGGCACCATATGAGGATCTTTATAGTAGGCCATGCAGATCACCTCTATGCTAGATGGAGCCAGGTGAGTTAGAGTTGTCATGACCAAGTCTCATGCAGGAGATGTCAGAGCAGGTAAAAATGATTCAGAAATGTATGACTATGAATTAGAGTAGACAGAAGTTGTATGCTAATAGACGTCGATGACCTCTAGAGTTTATAGTGGGTGATTGTGTATTCCTTCAGGTGTTACCTATATTGGGTCACCACATGATATAGAGGTAGGGAAAGTTGGCACTCGAGTTTGTTGTACTATTTTGAGGTTGTAGAGAGAATTAGGCTGGTGGTATACCAATTGTATCTTCCATAGAGATACAGTAATTTTCATGATGTTTTCCATGTATCACAACTTTGAAGGTATCACCCCGACCCTTATCATGTGATCTATGTGGATGATGTTGAGCTTGAGATAGGTGCGTCCTTTGAGGAGCATCCAATACACGTGTTGGATCACAGTGAGAAAGTTTTGAGGGGAAATAACATGATAATATTTCATGTATTATAGAAATATGTATGTGTTCAGGAGGAAACATGGGAGATAGAATCAGATATGTGGACTCAGTGGCCTGATCTTTTTGAGTCGGAATCTTAGAGATACTTGGGAGTACAACTTAAGGATGAGATATAATAAGGTGGGAAGATTTTAGGATCTTGAAATTTTCTGGAGAAGTCCTGGGCTTGATTTTAGGTAATATTTTTACTATTTTAGATTAATTTTTGTTTGGGTTTTACCTTGGGGTGTGTTTGGGTGAAAATTGGAAATTTTAAAAGGAGGAGTACAAGTGCACGATTAGCACACAGTTTTCCCAAACTGTGCACCCCAACCCAGAAAACTATGAATCCCTAGACAAAGAGGGTTTGCACAGATGACACATGATTTTTCAAACTATGCTCCCTATTAGGAGAAATCATGCACCCCCCAAAAGAGGCGCAAAGTTAAGGTGCACAGTTTGGAAAACTGTGTGCCCCTGCCCAATAAACCAAGCACATAGTTTTAATTAATTATAAAATTAGTTTTTAAAATAACCAAACTCCCAAATTAACCCCAAATCAACCCCTAACATTTTTTTATCAATTTTAGAGGCCCTGAGATGAATTAAAAAGGCCTCTGACCTCTATTTTTTTATTCGAAGCTTGGATTGAATACCTACACCACCCAAGTATGTGGTTTCTTTCCATTTAGATCTCTCTCTTCCCATCTCTTCTTCTCAGATAAAATATGGATGTTTATCCATTATTAGATCTAGATATAGATCTTGGTTTGTTACATCTTAATTCATTTAAATCTTGGATCTAGGAATTAAATCAAGATCTTGTTCTATGTCGTCGTTTCTCTCAAATTGGGGATTTCCATTAGTGAGTGTTCTTCATCAATATTGAGGTATATGGTCTATAATTCAAATCCCAAAGTCTTGATATCAATTACGTGTATGTAATTGTAAAATTTCTATTATATGATTATCTATTGAGTTATTGATTGAGTTAATTAATTTGTTGAATTAATTAATTAAGGGAATTGTGAAATTGGGAATATTGGGATTATGAATTGAAATGGTTAATTATTGAATTAATTATGGAGTTATTGAGATTGTTTAACTTGATTAATTAATTAATTAATTAATTAATTGGAATAGTTGGGATTATGAAATTGATTGTATTAAAATAATTAATTATTGAATTAATTATTAGAGATTGTCATGATTATGAAATTTATTGAGATGATTAATTAATTGTTGAATTAATTACGTATTTATTGAGATTTTTGAACTTAATTATTTAATTTTTGAATTAATTAATGAGAATAATTGGGATCATGAAATTTATTGTATTAAAATAATTAATTATTGAAGATTCCTATGATTATGAAATTGATTGAGATGATTAATTAATTGTTGAACTAATTAATAGGGTATAGATAATTAATTTATTTCTGAATTAATTAATGTACTTTATATGATTAATTAATTAGAGAATTAATTAATGTGATAATCATGTGTAGGACATGGTCTGCTGCATCAAAATCCCATAGTGTGATAAGAAATGATGAATGGTAACAATGAAATTCATATGTGATAATCGTGTGTGGGACATGGTCTGCTGCATCAAAATACCATAGTGTGATAAGAAATTATTAATGGTAATAATGACATTCATATGTTATAATTGTGTTTGGGACATGGTCTGTTGTATCAAAATCCTATAGTGTTAATTGAAATGATGAATGGTAACAATGACATTCATATGTGATTTAAAATGATGAATAACAATAATGAAATTAATATGTGAATTGATATGAATAATGGTAATAATATAATTATAAGATATGATATCACTTGAGGATAATTCAGGCTCTAGAATGGGCCAAAGAAAATAATGAGAGTTTGGGTGTCCTCAGGAACTCATGTGTTATGTGGTTAAACAAAGAGTAATTTAATAAGTGTAAAATATTTACTTTATTACTTTTATATATTATTTATACAACTTCATACACTTTTTATTGATTGGATACTGTTTTAGATACTATTGGTGGTGGCATACTGATTTGTACTCACACCCTTCTCAGGCTGCTTGATCGCTACCTGAATAGACTTCATGTTTATAGGACATGATAAGGGAAAAATACCTATGTTATATGTCTGATTTGGTATGGAGTATGGATGAGGGAACCAGACTTGGTTTGGGACCCTCTTTGGAGTTTTCAGTGTCCTTAAATTTGGGTTTTCATTTTTACACTTGGCACATATTCTAGAATGACACATCTACTATTCAATTTTTATATTGTATTTTTAGTTTTGGTCAACTTGTGATACTAGTATTGTTATATTTATGGTTATATGTCATTTGTTTATTGTTTATTTATTTACTCTATGGTATTACTATTATAAATAGTGTAAAATATACCCATGATTGAAATTAGACCCTCACTACTAGTCGGCAGCCTCTGGCATACGAGGATGCACGCCTAAGGTCATGTGAGCGAATGGATTAGGGCACTGGTGTGTGGCACTCAAGTCAGGACGTCAAAAATAAATCACTTCGCTCCCATATGATTCCACCTTTACCCCTCAATTAACTTTAGTTTCCAAATAAATGTTCCCCATTTTCACCTATAAAATAAGATCACTTACACCCACTCAAAACTACACCCATATTTAAAAATTACCTTAAACCCCTACTCATTTTACTTAACCTAGATCCCTATTACACATTTGGAAGCCTATTATTACAATAAAGTGTCCTAATTAATCTATTCCAATGGGAATTTCAAGAGAAGATTCAAGTCCTCAATGAGGTTAAATCACTTTCATGAAATTCGAGAGTAAAGGTAAGAGTCTTCATCTCAACCCCCCCTTCACTTAGGCATTATTTCTTAGTTTTAACCTATTCTTATTTGACATGGTGTAATTATTTCCCCATTGAATTATTTAATAATAAATCACCTTTAATCATGTGATTTATAATTCCATTTCAAAATATATCTTCCATGTTATTTTAATTCATATACTACCCAAGTTTTAAGGGATTTTGATAACTAAATTTATTTTCCTTGAGTTATAAGGTTTCATCTTGAACTCCATTCATATAAGTTCCCTTTGATTCTTCCATTTATAATTTAATATGATATTCCCTATTCTCTCTCTAGGGAATTTGAAATTTTTAATTCAAATATTCTTCCTTGATGGATTTATTTCTCATAAAAGTATAACATTGTTAAGAATAATTCTCATTCTCTTTAATGATTATTTTCCCTCCATGTCCATATTGTTTCTTTAAAAAAATATTTTCATTTATTATATTTAAATCCAAATACATATTATATCTTATGATATTCATATTTACCTTTACCTATTTTAAAAATGAATATTTATTACTCTTTTATTGATATGGGTTTCAATGAAGATATTTTAAAATAATAAAAAGTAATTTCTTTGCACAATCATGTATTTTATCTTCCGTGCCAAATTTATTGGATTAAACTTTATTTATTTTAAAGGTTAAATTATTGAGATTTATTTTTAAAAAATGTTTGAAAAATTCTTCATGAAATTAATGTTTGGATGTGAATCATAACTTTTTCTCTTTACGATAATGTTAAAAAATACTATTAAAGAAAACTCATTTTATGGTTTTTCTTCCTTCTACCCTCTTTATATTTATAAGATCTATATCCTATGGAGTCATGTTTCATTAATCACCCTCTAAATTACCTTATGGAATACTATTTTTGGGTTATTGAATCTTGATATCATCCTATTGAATTCTTAATTTCATTTTTATGTGATACCATTTGAAATGATATGAAACCAATTTTAATTCCATGGGGTTTTCATGATATGATGTATGAATTATTTCATGTGACACAAATGTGTATGGTTTATCCTTTTGAGATAGGCTAGTTCCTTTAAATACTTGAGATTATTTGGGTCTGTTAAATCCCTCCAATGTATTGGTTAAGGTTTTATATCTAATGAGACATGGATGAAGCATGCACATTATTTTTATACTCACAACATGATGAATGCACATTATTATTATGTTTACAAAATTATATTTGGACATTATTGTTATGATCATAGTATGATTTATGGAAATTGTTTTTATGTTCACAATATGATGCATGGAAATTATTTTTATGTCCATAATATGATTCATGGACATCATTGTTATGTTCACAACTTTATGCATTCCTATAATGTTATGATTTTCTATGATTATGATTATGAAAAATTTATATATTATATGCCTATGATATACTCCGTAGATCATGATCATTGTATCATTATTCCACACTCTAATGATATGGTATATGTTTGATCATTTGAGATTACATGTAATTTTACTACATGGATAATTCTTATTGGTCCATGTTCTTTTAATTATATATTTCTCCCAAGATCATGTTTTCTCATGGTTATGATCTTACCCTTGATAATATATTGATATGTTTTTACCTTACTGAGCATTTGAACTCACCCATTTCTTGCGTATTCCATTCCCCAGGTTATGGATATGAGTATAACATATGATATATATAGAAGGAGGTCTAATATGTCACGATAATGGAGAAATGTTCACAATTATGTAAAATAATATTTTTATGTAACTAATATACAAAGAAACTAAACCTTTGTGTTTTGGGTTTTTTGAGTTTATTTGTGCGATGTATTGGTTAAATAACATGATGATATATAAAATTATGTAAGTGTTATTGGATCATATTGGTTTTTATCAAAGAAAATGTTTAAAGAATGTGCTTTTATCACCAAATATGAGAGTGCGAGTCTGGGGGTGTCTCATTTAGTATTATAGATGGTATATAAAGTATGTGTTTTAGTAATGGAATTGAGAGTGAAGGTATGGGGTGTGTCAATTAGTATCAAATAAGAGTTTAGTTATTTGTGGGGATTAGTTTAATAATTATTTGGAATTAAGATTAGATAACATTAGTGAAAACCTTAAGGATATACCCAAACATAAGAAACATTCTAAAATTTTAGTAAATTAGAGACTGTATAGTTTCCTAGAAATTAAATCCCTTTCTGGATAGAAACAAGTGGATACAGGCTCTAGATTAGATGCACCTAGGGGTAATAACACTAGAAAAGGTTAGTTGAGTATCAACTCGATATTCTCTCGGTGCATACTTAAAGAGACTAATTGCACACCTAGTTTGATACTCCCAGAGGATATGATTTGGTTAATTCACATTCTCTTTACAAACCATTATGAAGGATTTGAATATGTTGTTATGGATTTTATGATTGGAAATATAATTTGAGCAGTATAAATATCCTTGGGGTTTGGAAGGTGATTTGGTGGAAAGGAAATTTAGGCTATTTTATGAAAATATTAATATATTTTGAGGGTATATATAGTTAAGGAATATGTTAATTGATATGTGATTTTATGGATAAAGGGTAAGTAAAATTTTGGGAGTATTGATTTCAATTATTTTTGGGTTTATAATATAGTAATAAAGTACATAATAATTTTGGGTTAGCTATTTTTGGATTAGGTTAAGAAGTATTACAAAACCCAACTTGAAAAAAACTAGGTTAAACCTAAAGTACCATTGGTTAAAGTAAAGGTTCCATAGGATAAGATGTTATAGGATTAGTTTTGATATTTTCATCCTTTTATAATAATATTAAAATTAATATATATATATAAATTGAAACATTCCATAATCCTTAGACAATGATTAATTTTTATTATTATATATTATTATTAACTCAAAAATTTCATTAAACATAGTCAAAATCATCCTTGAGATGGATGGAAATAAGTCTCATATAACCCTCATTTAACTCCCATAGGATTTAATTGAAATAATCATTACAAAATCTTTCTGAAGATATTTAGAAACCCTTTCTAACTATTATTCCCAAAAGGTTTGGGTTCACTTGTTGTCAATATGTCAATGTATGTTTGGTGATGGTGGTGATGGTGATTGGGGGATTGTTATAAATTCATGAGTTAGAATTTGATGTTATTATTGATAAAATATACAAGTTTATTAGTTGAGTGAGATACTTCCATGATAAAATATAAAATTTTATATGGTGTTTCTGCTTGAAGGCCTTGGTTGGAAAACTTCAAAGTAGTAGCCTTAAATGTGATGATTGTTATTTAAATCTTCAAGGAAACTAAATAAAAGTTTTGATGAATGTACGAACATGGTATACAATATTTTAGAAGTATTTTTTTTATTTTCTTGAGAAGGTATAAAGTCACTTTTGAAGAAGCCTATAATTCATTTTAAATAATTCTATAATTTGGAGATGAAACTGGAATAATGGAAAAGTCCCTGATCATAAGGTTTTTCTTACTGATCACAGACCTCATGGATGGTCATAAGAATTTGGTGATGAACATAAAAATTTATCATAAGTATTTTAATCATTGTATGACTTGAATGAAATTATTTTAGTTAAGGAAACAAATTAGTAAAGGAATGAGCATAAATCTTTAAGTTGCACCGATCTCAAATCTTTGAGACAATGTAAGGATTTTCATTGTAAAACTTTGATAATGGATTTAAATCATCATCATAAGGATTTAACATAAAGCTTTATGACTTATAGAAATATGAGATGTCAGTATAAATTAAGGAAAAAATGAGATAACTCCACCCCTACAAATAAAAATTCCCATGTGGAAAAGATATATGAGACCATGCATGCAGAGATCTCAAATGATTTCAAAGAAGAATATTTTGTGGAATATTGAAAAGAAGGAAACACCTGATTCTCATAGTGATTTAAATGAATTTTGAATGAGAAATAAAAAATGGGAATCTATTCAACTAATTTAAATGAGGTGATTGAACCTGTATCCTAAGATTGACGGAGTTTCCAAATATGACTAGAAACTAAAGATTCACATGATATTTTGTGTGTATATGTAGAGACCCATTTTTTTTTCCTTTTAGTACTTTGAAATATTTATTTATATATTTTTAGAGGAAATAATTGAGATGAGTGTGATTTTGAGGCCTAGTGTGGCCAACAATAATTTTATAAAAATATTAAAAATATTTTATATTGTGAACATGAAGTTTATTAAATAAAATGGAAAAAATATTAAAAAGAATCTTATATCAGAAATTTGAGATCACGGTTGAGTTCAGAACATGATGTTTACCCTAGGTGCGACCTAAAATAGGTTGGCACAGAGCATTCAGATAAAAGTAGTGATGAATGAGTGTATTTAGTTAAATAAATAAATAATTTTATTTAATTAATTAAATAAACTAATTCTTAAATCATCTATAAGTATGTAGTTATGGAAAATAATCCAGGTTTATCTACATAAACCCTGGGAGGATCGAGAGACGTTCTTTCTCCTTCCATTGGAAAATTGAATTAGACAATTATGAGACTCTAGTTCTAAGCAGATTGAAGCACAACGAACATAATGACTCCTCTCAATCATTAGAGTGAACATTCTTAAATTAAAAACAATCCAATCTCTAGGTAGGACTTTTCAATTCATGGTTTATTCTATTTTTTATTAAATTGATTGAGCATGATCAATTCTTCTCCTTTAATTTGCGCTAATTGAACCTTGACATGCGCACATGTACCAATTTAATTTGATTATTCACTTTTCTCACCCTAGTTATCCATAATTATAATTGTTGGCCAAGAATTATTGGAAAAATATTACTAAAACTTTGTTTTTGTTCCTTTATCCATTGAATCTTTTCATTCTTTTCCATTAGGCTATGAGGCCATGGATCGACGTTGTTGGGTGGTACTAAGCCCAATCAGACCCCTAAATTCATGATAGAATTGTGGGAAACGATCAGATTGATGAATCAGGGATGAATTTGGAATTATTAAAGGTTGTAGGTGATTTATTTGTGATTATAATATGAACCAGAGGAGGATTCATGACACAATTTATGCACATATTTGTGTTAGATTCGAACAAAGTATCAGGAATTGATTTTCCAGCCATCAGAGGGCCAAAATCATCGATTGAACCATAAATACACCAATTTTGGGTGTTTGGAGGTGAGATACATGGTGTAGGATATAGATATATACTGGACGAGCACATATCTAAATTTCTATAGAAAACTCAACTACACACCCTGTAGTCTGATAAACACATGGTGTGTAGCCCCTGTGGCTGCAGCGCTTGGGTTTGAAAAAAAAAAGATAAGGATAGAATAGTGTGCAACCCACCTATAAGCCATGTATCCCTCCCTAGGTGGACATGCCCCGTGGTGGAGCACATGGGAAAGACATAATATAGGAGGAAACAACCATGCACACGCCATGTACCAAAGTACACAAACATGACCAAGGTGCATGGGTAGGGACCCCAAGTGGCTTGGAAACACCATGTAGACTCCATACACGTCTTGTAGTACCACAAGGTTGGTGAGACTTGTACCTCCAAGGACATGAACATGTGATGGAGTAGGACCAAACACAATGTGGGTCCCCTCACACACTGCGTAACCTTTCAGTTCCTTTTAAGTAAACTTTAAACTCTCATATCTCCTTTATTTGGGCTCAGATTTTAGCTCATGAGTAGCTTATCCTAAGTTTTTTCCACATAAAACGTGATGGTTTCCTCCATTGTGGATTTTGAGATACTATGAGAGATTTTCTAGGTGTGAATCTTATTTAGATGACACTTGAAAATGATAGTGTTATGCAGGATCACCATAAGATTTTAAAGCGGCACCCTCCTACTGGGTTAGGGAATGGGTCCTCTACCTATCCATAGAGTGGAACCCACCAACTAGTTTGGGAATGAGTACTCTATCTACTCTTTGATTGGCACCCTCCTATTGGGCAGCACATGATTCCTCAACCAACTATTAGAGTGGAACCCTCCTACTGGATTGGGCATGGGTCCTCTATCTACTATCTGAGTGACACCTTCCTATTGTACCAGGTCATGGGTCCTCAACCACTAGAGTGGAACCTCCAGATGGTCTGGGGATGGGTCCTCTATAGACCATTAGATTGGAACCCTCTAGTCTGGTTGGTCATGTGTCCTCTACAGACTACTAGAGAAGAACCCTCCAGTTGGCCTAGGAAAGGCCCCCCTATCAACTATTTAGTGACACCCTCCTATTGTATCAGGGAATGGGTCCTTGAACATTAGAGTGGAACCATCCTTATGGTACATGGAATGAGTCCTCTAGATATCTACTAAGTGGAACCCTCCTGTTGTATCAGGGAATGAGTCCTCTATCTAGAGATTGTTTCCCATTGATTGTGTGACACAATGATGCGGTGTGTCTTAAATTGGATGTTTTATATTGGAAAAATGGGTGAGATACTGGACATTGTTGATGGAGTTATGGAACTATTGGCACTCTTTTCCTGGGATGGGCTATGAAATGGATATCCACTTATCACTTGTTTGGGTTTCTTTGGTTTGAGCACACACACACACACATCTATTTCCATGTTGATGAATTTTGTTACTCACTTGCTATGGGTTGAAGAGATGTGATGTGTAGTCCACCTAGACGACCTATTGATCTCCCTGTGGATGGATGAGGTTACTTTATTGCTTTGGGTTGAGCTGTTCATCATTCACTATTCACTATTCACTATTTACTATCTATTACTATTATGTATCTTACTTCTACCCATTTCATCTTTCAGGGAATCCTACTAGATATGTATATACTCACCCCTACATGGAATTTTCCTACACATGTCACGTCTTATGCAGATGACAGACATATCAATAATGACTTCAGAGGATATTTGGGATGCTTGGTGAATTGGACTACTTATGGTGGTTGGATCTTGGATATGAGGAGATAATCTCTCTCAAAACTTTTAATTTTATAGGTTTTTTCAAGTTGGGACATATTTTTAGTTGGTTATGTATTTTCCCCCTTTACTTTTAGTTTGTACCGTCATACTCTTGTACACCCTAGAGGTTTTTCATGATTGGTTTATATTTTAGATGTTGCATCTTTTTATTATTATTACTCTATGCTTATAAATTGATATGATCAGGTGTGTACATAAATTTACATTAGGTAAAGGCCTCCCCATGTTAGATACACCTTTCATCACTTGTCACCAACCCCTATCCTATGAAGGTGGGATTGGGGTAGTAGAGGATTGATCCCCATTGGGTTGAGTCATGAAAAATTGGTATCAAAGGTTGTTCAATCCTTAAAACATTTCTTAGAGTAGTCCCCTTATGAGGATTTGGTCTAGATTTAGGGCAACAATGTCAAAGTGTCTCAAGTGAGGCCCTCAAGCTAGGGAACCCAGTGATGGTATTGGAAACCAATGTATCCATTCACCAGTACCTTGACTACCTGCTTGTCGAATCGACATATCAAGACATTATTTGTAGGTATCAATGGTACATGAATACAATATGATTGATTCTTTAGCTGTCCTTCTTAAGTCAGCTCCCCATTGTATATATATATGATCATATGACTATGGTATGTCTTGATTAAATTTTTAGGATGCTTTCATGATGAAAACCATCTAGGTTACCAATTCCAGACCGTGATGATGATCCGATGAGTGATGAAGCCTCAGTTTAGGGTCCATCCCACAAGATCCTTCCTCCATGCGTATAGGTAGTAGCACCCCACCCATTGATAAGCATATCATACTAGTAGGGTAGGATGAGGATGCGTGCAAGATTAGATCACTCCGTGAGTTCCAGTGCCAGAGGTCCCTGAGGTTCTACGGTGAGCCAGATCCATAGGAAGCAGAGGATTGGTTAAAGTTGATGGTCTATGTTTTTAGTCTTATCCATAAATCAAAGGATCAGGTGGTTGCACTAACAAATAGTATTTCTAAGAATCATCTGGGTGCTGTTGGAGTCTTTTTACCCAAATGCATGATGAATTGATACTCTCATGGCTTGACTTCCAACAGTTGTTCAACGAGGAGTAATACCCATCCTATCTATGATCAGTTTAGATTTAAGATCTTTTAGAGCTACAACAAGGAGGTATAAAAATGGATGAGTATGCAGAGAGGTTCACATACCTTATATATCCTTCTCTTGACATGATTTGGGATGAATATTTTCGAGCATAGAAGTATGAATAGGGACTTCACATAGAGATCTATTTCAGTGTGGTACCCCTGTGCATTCCAACCTATTCCAGGTTATTGGAGTGGGCACTGGTGATAGTGAGATTCTTGTTAGAGGGACACAAAGAAGCTGGAGTTAGTAGTGGGTGGCACAGGGCTGAGTCATCTACAGTGAATCTCAGTATAGAAGGTCTTCCTAGGATTAGGCTTAAGCACATGGTTAGGGGAAATATAGAGGATTGGGGTAGCCCTGAGAGGGGAAATTCTATACTTGTGACGGGATAGGTCACATGGTTTATGAATTCTTGACCAAACGCATTGATGAGTGCAGGCTAATAGCAGATGGACCGCCACGACAGAGGCAGTGCCAGGAACAGGGATCTCATAGGAGAGTGTAGAGAGACCCCTAGGTGTTGGAGTTGGTGTCCTAGGACCAACTATTTGTACGTATATTTGATGTATTTAATATTAATAAAACTTCTTATTACATATTGTTTGTTGTTCTATATGACTCTAATGTAATAATGTCCTAGAGTATACGTCACATTGATAAGGTCATAGCATTTCCCCGTTATGATGAGAACCTTGATGTGATATGATGATATTATCAAATAATGTTTTGTGTTTGGATAACATACTATGATGATACACATAGTACATAGACTATTAGGCGAGAGTACTCATAAGAAGATGAAGCTTCTTCTCATGAAGTTCGTACTTGGTAATCTCCAAAATGAGAGATTATGAGAACAGACCCACTAGTAGGAATTCTACATATTTTGGTGTCATTGGATATTACTATCTACAAGTGTGAATGATGGTCCTTACACTTTAATATTAGTATTAATGCATGTCACAACTCGCATACTTAGATGTATTTTGTAAACCATGACAATAACGGTTCCTGGTGAAGTTAGATATGTTGGGTGCATCATGAGTGACATGTCATTAATAAATAATTCAAGGAAGGATTTATACCTTACATCTTTATGAAAGCTTATATATTGGCTCTTTGATTGGAATAAAACCATCACATTAAATTCCATGACCATGGTGCAATGACATGTTTTTTTTCCAGATAGTCAAAGATAGACATATTGAGAATATAGGTTTGTGGCATGGTTGTGAAAACTGTTTGATGAGATATTGTGAAAAAGAGATTATATTACGCAATTAGCATTCATATGTGGTTATTGATGTTGCAAAATTAAGTTTGTTTCTCTTGGGTTTCTTGACCCATTTCTAGACAGTGATCCAGAAATTTAGGCAAACCCGCCTAATTCCAATGAGAAAGAAGTTTAGAGGGTAACACACTAAGTGTTTCCAATGATCTCGATTAAATTATATTTTTGTTTAATTAATGTAACAAATATTATTCTTAAGTATGAGGAATAATTTTATTCTAGTTATATTGATTGCATAAATTAAATAAATGTTTATTCACTGGATTATTAATAAAATATTTATTTTATTTATTGAATATTTTAATAAATATCTATTCTATAGATTGTGAATAAAATATTTATTTATGAATAAAATATTTATTCAGTTGATCAATAAATGCTAGGGGAGTTAGAATGGACCAAGATTGATTCTGGTGACAAATATTAATTAACAAGACCGTTACATAATATTTTTTATTGTGAAAGTTGGTTCACACTACAAAATAATAATAATATAATTATTATTATGTGCATGAGGTTTATTAAAAATAATAAATGTTATTTAATGGCCTATATGAAATTAAATGATATTTTAACTTAAATCCTAACTCTATAAATAAATGGATTTGTCTATTGTGTAGAGCATCCAAAAATTGAGAATAAAGAATTGTTATGCACAAATAATTCTCTCTCAACTCTTAATTCTCTCTCCCTCTCAAGAACAAGAAGTGCAAGAGTAATTTCTTCAAGACTGAAGAACAAGTGATCAATAATGAAAAACACATGACATTTGACTCACCGTGCTAGAAACCAAAGATGGATTGGTGTTTCTTGAAGATCATTGGAGCATGTATAGATCATCGCTAGAGGGATTCTATCCTTGTATCCTCAAAGTGTAATGAAGGTAATTTGAAAGGGTCTCTTCAGATAATCGACATTCACCAACAAAGAATGTTCCTAAGCCCAAGTATTTATTTCTTCAAATATTAAATAAATTAATTATAAATTTAATGTGCAAGATCCTAGATTTTGGTTTCGAGTAATGATTATTAAAATAAATTTTAATATATCACCCACCTCTACATGCTTCTGCTACACCTGGAACCATCAAGTAGTATTAGATCAGTCACGTTTAAATTTATAATTATTTATTTGATTGTTTATCTATGTGAAATTATGGTTATATTTTCATTTCATGTTATTAGTTATTTAATACAATTTAAATTAACATGTTAACGACATATTAATCATGTTCATTCAATGTTTCATTTTATTAAAGGTTTAAGAAAAAATGAAGAATGTCTAGAGATTCCATCAGGAAGTGACAAATATTTGGTTGGTAAAACTATGTCACATGATGTGAAGTTGGAGCACATGCTATATACCCATGCGCATTATATCTAGATGCTCTGAGTAATTAATTACTTGTGGTGCTTTTATTGAACACTGCATGTTGAATGGGCCAACTTGGCACAAGACAAGCAGATACAGGGTGTGTAGCTAGCATGTACACGCTATGTAGTCCAGCTGAGTTAACACACTAAAGCCCCATGTGTGTGACTTGGATATACAACAACCGAGGTACATGGAATGTAACTGAATGTACACTCCATGTAGTATCCTATTAATGGAAAAAATTAAAATTACATTAAATTTGAAAATTGCACCATTAAAACCTTATTTTATTGATGGACACACCATTGTGTGTTTGACAATTTAAAAATGGGTTTAAAGAATTTTAAATTATTAATTAATTTATCGTAAATAATATTTCATTATTGGGGTTATCATTTATTTTCCATAAATGCCATTAATTATGGGTATCTACAAATAATATCAGATGATCATTAAGATGAAATGGAATTAATTAATTAATTAATTAATTAATTCAAGTGTGTTTATCTTAAATAATAAAAGAACAAATAAAGAAATGAATTCTAGCCATTTACTTTTGCGTATTCGTTGCATGTATGAACATACATGAGACTGACCAAGACCTGTGTATGTGTTATATTTTTTAATTTAATTTATTTCATGAGTTTGTAATTATTTAATATTAAATTAAATGATGGTTTGTAATTCATTCCTCCCTCCATTATTATGTAGTACCTACATGTCCAAGGATATTTATGTAATCCCCTTTAACCAATCCTTTGGTTCCCCTCACCTATATGTGAGTAATAAATATTTTTAATTAATGGAGCATCCTAAGGTGGGTGGAAGAAGTTCAAGAAGAAACCATAATGATTCCAACCCAGGTGATACATAGGTGGATAGGTGGAATGTGGTAATTCATGTCAAGAATGAAAATAAGAGTTATTTCCCTAAGGTTAAAGGTTGATTTAATGTTCACTCATTAAATCAATTGTTAGATAAATATCATCAACAAGTCATTTAATTAATTAATTAATTCTGTCTATGTAATTATTTATTTTATGGATACAAGGACATGATCACATAAATAAATAAATTAATGTTCAATGATGTATATTAAATAAATGAATTATGCATAAGTGTTTTATCCAACATGGTTAATCAATTAAGTAACATCCACTTAATATTAACAATACATGCAATGGATAAAATAAAATAAAATATATACATAATAAATTAAAATGCCTTAATTAAATATTAAGATAGACTAAGCCTTACATTACTTGATTGGGAATGAAACCATAGAACTCTTTGTAGTACATGGCCAAAGTCTGGAAACTTACTTTTATTGGGGAGTTCTTATGAGAGTTTTGGGTTGAATTAACCAAAATTATATTAAGTTTAATAGATAAAGTATGTTTAATAAAAATTTGGAGGAAAGTGTTGAGAAAATCCAAGCCAGGATTTTAGGATAGGAGAATCCACTCAACGAATCAAGGAGCTTCAAGTCCGTAGTTAGTAATTACATCTACCTAATTACTTTATTATGGTTTTCATGGCCAAAGTATGGATCATTAATAAAATCAATGGGTTTATTTTCCATTATAATGTTAAAAAAAATAGATATTTTGAGTTCAATGGTGAGATATATTGAGACTTAATAAAATAGTGTGAGATTTAATAAATAAATAAAAAACATTTGATTTATTATATCTCACTTATTTTGTAATCAACCAAAGTAATAATAATCTTCTCTTTTTAATTGTAAAATAAAATGAAAATTTCATCATCCATACTATCCATATGATCAATATTGGATAAATATAACCTCCTAACTGGTAGTAACTTCTAGGAGTAGTTTAGATTCCTTAGTGTTGTGCTACACCATGAATGGAAATATTACATTCTTGAATCCTCAATGCTTAATCCGCCTGCTAAATAGGCGAGTGATGAAGAGTTCCTTATCTATTAAAAACATTTGAGAGATATAGTCAATGTTCAATGTTTGATGCTTTCATTGATTTCTAGTGAACTAATGAAGTCTCAAAAAAACATGGATGTGTATATCATGCTTAAGAACCTACATGGAATTTACTAGGAGAGAACTAGATAGAGAAATTTGAGATTTTCAAGGTGCTCTTTTAGAGAAATCTTAGAGAGGGTTCCTCAGCTAGGGCTCACACAGTCAAGCTCATTGGATAAATTGAGCGCTTAAAGGTTCTAAGGTTTAAAATCCCTGATACTATCTATTTCTCATGTGGAAATAAGGGCCACTAAAAGAAAAATCACACCCAGAAAAATTAGTAGGGGGAATCTTCATGTGAATTTATTATAGAGTGTAATTTATCTATTTCTAGAAATTGGGTATTAGATAAAGATTTTGGTGATCACATATGTATCAAATACATGAACTAAGTAGATTCAGAAAGATTGACCAAGGAGAGGTAGATATTCGAGCAACCAACGAAGCTAAACTTGTTTATATAGCTATTAAGGACTACCAACTGAGGTTACTGACCATAATGATCTTAGTTTTAAAGGGTTATTATTATGTTCCTTTAGTTTACAAAAAAATATTTCTATATCTAGAATTGATACAGATAGATTTATTTTCAAATTTAGGAATAAATGTTGCTTCTTTTATAAAGATAGCATTTTTTATAGTAAGACACATTTAAATAATGATCTTTATGTGTTGGATTACATGAACCAAATAATGGAAATTTATAATGAAGTTACTTCACATGAATCATACCACACCAAACTTTGGAATCACCAACTAGGTCATGTAAATAAAAAACTCTTGACTAAATTAAATCATGATGGATATTTATATTCTTTTGAACTAAAACCACTTGGTATATGTCATGCATGTTTAAAAAGAAAAATGACCAAATACCTATTTAGTGGGAAAGGTGAAAGGGCTAAAGAACTTCTTGAATTAGTTTATACTAATGTGTGTGGACCATTTCCTATTGAAGAAAGGGATTGGTACTAATACTTCATAACTTTTACTGATAATTTTAGTAGATATGGGTATGTATAATTAATAAGGTATAAGTTGGATTATTTTTATAAATTTAAGTAATACAAGAATGAAGTTGAGAACCATCTTGGAAAGAAGATTAAGAAACTTTGCTCAAACCATGGTGGATAATATCTTAATCAAGACTTCATTGATTATTTATGGGAGTTCATAATCTTATCTCAAATCACTCCTCCTTATACGCCTTAGTGGAATGGTGTAAGATAAAGGAGGAACCACACATTCTTGGACATGATGATATCAATGATGAGTCATGCGATTCTTCCATTATCTTTTCGGGTTCACACATTACAAACAACAACATACATACTAAACCGAGTGCAAAGTAAAGAAATAGACGATATACCATACCAATTACGTAATTTAAAGAAACTTGTGTTGTTTTACTTACATGTGTGGGGTTGTGGAGCATTTGTTAAGGCATATTCAGGTAACTAGATTTCACCTTGAGGCACAAATTGTATCTTTATATGATATACCAAATAAATAAATAGATACTACCTATACAATTCTTTAGAAAAAAGTTTGTGGTTGAAAGAAGTACCACATTTCTTGAGGTGGATCTTATCTCTAAAAGAGATAGTGGGAGTAAGATATACTTCGATGAATTATAGGATTAAGATACACAATAGTTGGAATAGGAAAAAATTCCACAAATCCCCATGCAAGAAGAAATTGTTCTAGAGACACAATTACTATGTATGAGTACTAGAGAGGTTAGAGAACCAGAACGATATGATTTTCTAGTCACCAAGGATGGTGAATCATTATTAGTTGATCATAATGATCCTCTAACCTATAAGGAAGTAGTAAGTGTCACAAATGTTTCCTAATGGTAAGAAGCCATGAATTCAAAAATGGATTCCATGTACCAAAACCAAGTATATATTTTGGTATACCCTCTAGTAGATGTAAATCCCATTGGTTGAAAATGGGAATTCAAGAATAAAATGGACATGGAAGGACAAGTTAGTATCTATAAGGCATGAATGGTTGAAAAAGGGTTTGAACAATGTCAATGCATTGACTACGATGATATCCTTTCACTAGTTACAATGTTGAAAACCATCAGAATTATACTTTACATTGTGGATTTCCATGATTATGAGATTTCAAAACAACCCTCCTTAATAGGAACCTTCAGGAAGATGTCTATATGACACAACCCAAAGGGTTTCACCAATGGATGCTAACAAGGTATTCAAGTTACAAAGATCCATTTATGGATTAAAGAAAGCATCTGAGTCATGAAACATTTCTTTTGATGAGTCCACCAGGGAATTTGGTTTCATAAATAATGAATGTGATCCATGTGTCTATAAACAGTTTAGTGGGAGTGTAGTCATTTTCTTAATAGTATATGTTGATGACATATTACTCATTGAAAATGAAATACCAGTCTTACAGTTTGTTAAGGGGTGGTTGAATAAACTATTCTCTATGAAGGACTTGGCCGAGGCAAAATATATTATTAGGATCAATATCCATCGTGATAGATCCAAGAGGTTGCTCAAACTAAGTCAAAGTATATACATTGACAAGATACTGAAGATATTTAGTATTGAACAATCCAAGAGCGGATTATTTCCAATGTCACATAGCATTCATATTTCTAGTAAAATGTGTCCTCAGACACATGAAGAAAGAAAAAGAATGACAAGAATTCCATATGCATCAGTGATTGGGTTAGTTATGTATACTATGATATGTACTAGGTTAGATGTCTCCTACACATTAAGTGTAGAAGGAATATATCAAGATGATCCAGGTGACCACCATTGGATGACAGTCAAGACTATCCTTAAGTATCTAAGGCATACTAATGATATGTTACTGGTTTTTGGAGGAGATGAGTAACTAGTCATCATAAAATATTAATATACTAGTTTCCAAAATAATCAAGATGATATGAAGTCACAAACTAGATATATATTCACTTTAAATGGAGGTTCTATGAGCCAGAAGAGCTCAAAGTAGGCTGTGGTTACAGATTCTACAACAGAGTCTAAGTGTATTGTGGATTTTTAGGTAGCTAAAGAAGCAGTATGAATGTGAAACTTCATCCAAGAGATTGATGCGTTATCTAGTAGTAAAGACACCATCACACTATATTGTGATAATAATGCAATTGTGGATCTTGAAAAAGAGCCAAGGTAACATCAGTGGATGAAGCATATACTTCGTAAGTATCATCTCTTGAGGGATTTTTCTTAGAGATATGAAATTACAGTGAGCACTATTTCCATATAAGACAATATAGAATACCCCTTGACAAAATACTTGAATCAGCAAAAACATGACTATCATGTGAGGTCTAGTGGACTGAAGGTCGTAGGTAGTTGGTTCTAGTCTAAGTGGGAGATTTTTGGAGTTGGTGTACTAGGAAAAACTGTTTATACTTTCATACATGTATATTTAATGCATTGAAAATTAATAAAACTTCTTATTATATATTTTTTTGTTGTTTTTTCATGTATCTAATGTAATAATGTCCTAGAGTATATGTCACATTGATAATGTCACAATGGTTCCCTGTTATGATGAGAACCTTGATGTGCCATGATGATATTATCAAATAATGTTTTGCGGTTGGATAACATACTATGATGGGACACATAGTACATAGACTATTATGTGTGAGTACTCGAAATAAGATGAGGCTTATTCTCATAAAGTTTTCACTTAGTAATCTATAAGATGAGAAATTATGATAACAAACCCACCAGTAGGAATTCTACATGTTTTAGTGTCATTATATATTCTTATATACAAGTGTGTGTGATGGTTCTTAGACTTTAAGATTATTATTAATGCATGTTACAACTCATGTGATTAGATGTATTTTGTAAACCACGATGGTAACAACTCATGGTGAATTTGGATACGTTGGGTGCATCATGAGTGACATGTCATTAATGAATAAGTCAAGGAAGGATTTTTTCCTTAAATCTTTATGGAATCTGATATTTTGGCCCTTTTATTGGAATAAAACCGTCAAATTAAATTCCATGGACATGGTGTAACGATGTGTTTATTTCAGATAGACAAAGAAATATATATCGATCATATTAATTGTTGATATGGTTGTGAAACCTTCTTGATAAGATATCATGATAAAGGGATTATATTACATAGTGAGCATTCATATGTGGCTGTCGATGTTGCGACATTAAGTTCTTTCTCTTGGGTTCCTTGACCTGTTTCTAGATAGTAATCCTACAATTTAGGTAAGCCCGCCTAATTCCAATGAGAAATAATCCTAGAGGGTCACACACTATGTGTTTTCATTGATCTCAATTAAATTATATTTGAGTTTAATCAATGGAATAAATATTATTCTCAAGTTTGAGGAATAATTGTATTCAAGTTATATTGATTTCATAAATTAAATAAATATTTATTCTTCGGATTGTGCATAAAATATTTATTTTATTTATTGAATAATTTAATAAATATTTATTCACTAGATTGTGAATAAAATATTTATTTATGAATAAACTAGTTATTTAGTTGTTAAATAAGTGCTAGGGGAGTTCGAATGGTCCAATACCGAGTCTAGTGATAAATATTAATTAACAAGACCATTATATAATATTTGTTATTGCACAAGTTATCACACACAAAAAAAAATATAATTTTTATTATGTGGAATGAGGTTTATTAAAGGTAATAAATGTTATTTAATGTATGATATGCAATTAAATAATATTTTAACTTAAATCGTAACTCTATAAATAGACGGATATTTCTATTGTGTAGAATATCCAAAAATTGAGAGTAGAGAATTTTTGAGCACAACAAATTATATCTCAACTCCTACTTCTCTCTCCCTCTCAAGAATGAAAAGTTCAAGAGTTGTTTCTTCAAGACCGAAGAATGAGTGATCAAGAAAGAACAATGAAATACATTCTAATCACCATGCTAGAACTTGGAGATCAAGTGGTGCTGCTTAGAGATCATAGGAGCACATGTAGATCACCGCTAGAGGGATTCTATCCATTGATCCTCATATCACAATGAATGTAATCCAAAAGGGACTTTTTGGATGATCAAAATTCACCAAAGAAGAAAGTTCCTAAGCCCAGGTATTTATTTTTTCAAATGTTAAATAAATTAATTATAAATTTGACATGAAATATCCTTGCTCTTGGTTTTGTGAAATGATTATTTAAATAAATTTTAATATACCACCCACCTCAGCACACTTTCACTGTGCCTGGAACCATCACTAGGGAGGTGGAGCTAGAATAGGAGTAGGTAGATATCTAGGATTAGGAGATGTGGGTAGTGGAAGATGCTATGACATCCTTCCACCACCACCACCAGGTGGCCCACGTTAGGCTTAGGAAGATGGAAGTTGGGGCCGTAGATAGCTGCAGGCTATGGAGGCTTACGACCCAAAATAATGCAATATGATTATAGGTATGATATATGTTTATTATACACTTACCTCAGTATTAATTGACTTAGGTATGATTCTTTCCTTCATCTCTATACTCATGGAATGAGAGATAAATCTCCCAATTGAGGTTCTAGCCCAATATATTTGTCTAGAGGTTCCCACAGAGAGTGCTTATTTTATATCATTTATTTGCTGGTAGTGTGAGCTATTTATTAGTGGAGAGAGGTTCATGTGGGAACTTTTGGGAATCATGATGGAATCCTATGATGTCATCTTGGGTATGAATTGGTTTTTCATATTCTGAGCCCACATTGACTGTCACCACAGATGATTCAAATTCCTTTTCACTGATGGGATGAAATTCACCTTTATAGGTGAGAGAGATCTCATGGTGGGATGAGTTCGTTCTGTGATCAAGAGGCTACATCCCATCACCCATCAGCTAGAGAGTTCATCCCTTGGTACGACATGCTCTTCAGGCATCTAGATTACTTCAGTTGTGTAGGATTATATGGATGTATTCCTTTAAAATGTTTTGGGACTACCTCCAAGGTGGTTTATGGAGTTTTTTATCAACTTACATCCCAGTAATGATCCAATATATTTTTTGGAATATTGGATGGCCCTTACCAAGCTCCAGGAACTATGATTGAAGTTGGAGGACCTTCAAGAGAAGGGTTTTATTAGGCCCAGTGTGTCCCCCTAGGCAACTCCAATGTTATTTGTGAAAAAGGTGGAAGAGATATTGCAAATTTATGTGGATTATCGTCACTTGAACCAGGCCAAAATAAAGAACAAGTACCCCTTAATGAGGATTGATGACCTCTTTGACCAGTTCCAAGGTGCGAGATGGTTCTCTAAGATCGGTATTAGGTTTGACTACCACCAGTTGAGGGTTCTCAAGGATGATATTCTGAATCTGGCATTCTGATGCCACTATGGATATTATGAGTTCATGGTGATTCCATTTGGTGTAATGATTTCCCTCACCATGTTCATGGATTTTATAAACTATATATTCCAATAACACTTGGACCAGTTTGTAGTTGTCTTCATCGAAAACATACTCATATACTCTGTGATAAAGGAGGAGAAAGAAAAGAACATGAGGATGGTCCTAGATTTACTTTTGGAGAACCAAATTTATAGAAAAATCTTGAAGTTCTAGTTATAGATTCATGAGGTTCACTTTCTAGGGAATGAAATTTCTAATAAGGGTTTGATTGTGGACCCAGTGAAGGTTTATGCAGTGCTTTCTTAGGATCCAACCAAGAGCATGTCATAGGTGTAGACTTTTCTTGGCTTGGCGGGGTACTATAGGAAGTTTGTGGAAGACTTATACAGGATTATAACCCATTTTACCACATTGACATGAAAAGGGAATCCTTTTACCTGGACTGAGAAGTGACATAGGGACTTTGAGGAGTTTAGGTTAAGGATGATGAGTGATATTTTTTTGATACTGTCGAATGAGGGTGTGGAGTATGGAGTGTTTTGTGATGCTTTGGGAGATAGGCCCAACCATGTGTTGATGCATCGATAGAAACTTATCGCATATTGATCAAGGAAGTTGAGGCCCCATGATTATAACTACATGACTCATGACCTAGAGATAATAGCAGTAGTATTCTCCCTAAGGATGTGGAGGAATTATCTTTTGGGAGATCACTTTATAGTTTACTCAGACCATCAGAGTCTCAGATATGTCTTCACACAGAGATTTAAACCTGAGATAATAGAGCTGGTTAGAGTTCCTACAAGACTATGAATTCAAGATAGTCTATACTCTAGGGAAGGGAAACATATAAAAGTATTCCCTTATTAGTAATTCCCAGGCTTGCTTGGTGTAGGAGTATTTTGAGCAGTTGGATTTCTTTTAACTGACCCTGGTGGAGTAGGAGGGTGAAACTTTTCTTCAGTCGATGGTTTTGAATCCTCTGCTTCTTGAGTGTGTGAGGGAGTCCCAAATGGGATACATTGATTGTGTGGTATTTCACAACCATATATCCATAGGGGATTCACCAGATAGATATTATGAAAGAGGGAATCATGTCATCCTTTTCCAGGTATGGATGGTGGTCCCAGTCATGATGTGGGAGGAGGTGATGAGGGAGTTTCACTCCTCTCCTTTAGCTATACATCCCAGTGTGGGGAAGATATATAGAGACCATCAATAATAATTTTGGTGGTCTATCATAAGATGGAGTATGGATGAGTTCATCTCATGGTGCCTCACCTGTCAGTAGGTGAAAGGTGAACACTAGGTTCTGGTAGGTTTGTTGTATCCCCTTGAGATCCTGAAGTAGAATTGGGATGGAATATCCATGGAATTTGTGACAAGGATTATACGGATAGTGAAGGGGCATGATTCAATATGAGTGATAGTTGACTGACTCACAAATTCAGATCACTTCCTTGCTACTAGGGAGTAGAGTTTTGTGGAGAGTTTGGGATTAGATGTACATATGGGAGATTTTTCACCTTCATGGGGTGACCTAGACTATTATATCCAATCATGATGTGTGGTTCACGTCATGGTTGCATATAGGCCTAAAGGTGGCATTCATGACCCAGATAAGGATGAGTACAACCTTCCACCCCTATAAAAATGGTCAGACCAAGTGCACTATCTAGCTATTAGAGGATATGCTGAGGGATTACGTGTTAGACTTTAGTCAGATTTAGGAGGATCACTTTTCTTGGGTAGATTTTGTGTACAATAATAGCTACCACTCTACTATCAACATGAAACCTTTTGATTTCGTATATGGGAGACCCCGCAGGTCACCTTTGTGCTAGACATAGTTCAATGAGACATCTCTTGTAGGTCCATAGTTAGTGTAGGGGATGACAGAGAAGGTCCAGGTCATCCTTGAGCGGATGATGAAAACTTAGAGCAGGAAAAAATATTATGAAGATCAATGTCATAGTCCCTTAGAGTTTGAGAAGGGTGACCAAATTTTCCTGAGAATCTTCCCATGATGAGGATTTAAGAGGTTAAATTGGGGAGAAAAGCTATCCATGAGGTTCATTGGGCTGTTCGAGATCCTGTAGAGGGTTAGAGAGGTTTCTTACCACCTCACCCTACCCACACAATTAGAGTGGGTGTACAACGTCTTCCATGTGTTGCAACTGAGCAGATATGTGCATGAACTTATGCACATTATCGACTAGGGAAAGCTAAAAATTGAGGATGGATCCAATTTTTCAGATCACTCAGTGGAGATCAAGTATCGATAGGATAAAACCCTACATGGATAGACCATCCCCTTCAGTTAGCGTGTTGTGGTAGCATGAGAACATGTAGAAGAGATCCTGGGAGTGGGAGAGCCATATGTGAGATCAATAACCTGAGATTTTTGCTTAGTTTTTTCTTTTCAAGGATGAAAATATTATAGGAAAGAATGATGTAGAGACCTGGTTTTTTCCTTTATAAGACTTTGAAATATTTTGATACATATTTCTAGAGCTAGGTATTGAGACGACGTGCAATTCTGAGGCTTTTTTGTGCCTAGAATTAATTTTATAAAAATATTAAAAATATTTTATATTGTGCACATGAAGTTTATTAAAGAAAATAGAATAACTCTTAAAAATAATCTTGGATTAGAAATCAGAGACCATAGTTGAGTCCGGAACATGATGTTTACCCCATGCATGACCTAAAATAGGTTGGCATGGGGTGTTTGGATAAAATCAGTCATGGGAGGGTGTATTTAGTTAAATAAATAAATAATTTTATTTATTTAATTAAAATAGCTAATTATTAAATAATATATAAGTATATAGTTATGGAAAATACTCCAGGTTTAGCTGCATAAAACCTGAGAGGATCGAGAGAAGTTCTTCCTTCTATTAACAAATCAAATTAGATGACAATGAGACTCCGGATCGAAGTAAATCAAAGCGCAGTGAACACAATGACTTCTCTTAATTTTTGGTGAGCATGTTATTCAAGGAAAAAAGATAAAATATTTTGTTAGGACTCATAAATTCATGTTTTACACCCTTTTTGATTAAGATTATTGATCATGATAAATTCTTCTCCTTTGATATGCACTAATTAAACCTTGACATGTGCATATGTACCAACTAAATTTATTGTTCAGTTTTATTACCATGGATATCCCCAAAATTAATCGTTGGATAAGAATTCTTGGTCAATGATTGTTAAGCCTTTTTTGTACCTTTATCCCTTGATTCTTCATGTTCTTCTCCATTGGAATATGCGGCCATGGCTCGATGTTACTGGGAAGTACTGAGCCCGATCAGACCCCATATTCGTAGTAGAATTGCAATCAATGATTATATTTAAGAACCAGGGATGGATTTGTAATGATTGTGAGTTGAGTATGATCAATTTGTGATCAGAATCTAAATTAGATGAGGAAGAACAATACATATTACGCGTGGGTTCATACAGGATGGGAACAAAGTATCAAGAATTAATTTTCTTGCTGTCGGAGGGATGGAATCACGGGTTGAACATAAATACACTAATTTTGGGTGGTTGGGGGAAAGATACATGGTGTAGGGTATAGATCTAGAATTCCTGATAACTAATATAACTTTTTATAAAAAATTTGACTACACACCATGTAGTCTGATAAACACACGATGTGTATCCCCTGCAGATGTGGTACAAGGGTTTTAGAAAAAAATATAAGGATGGAATGGTTTTTAGCACACATACATTCCATGTATCCCTCCCTAAGAGGAAGTTCCGTATGGAATAACACATGTGCAATACCCCATGTGGGAGGACACATCTAGGCACATTCCATGTACCAAAGTATACGAACACGACCAGGGTGTATGGGTAGGGAACCGAGTGGCTTGGAAACACCGTGTGGACTCCCTAAATGACATGTAGTACCAAAATATTGGTGAGTTTTGTACATCCAGGTACATGGATAGGTGATGGAGTGGGAAAAAATTCCATGTGGGTCCCCTCACATGCCGTGTACCCCTTGGATATTTTTTAGAAAACATCAAACTCTTTTATCTCATTCGTTTGGACTCAGATTTTGGCCCACAAGTAGCCTATCCTGATAGTTTTTCCATGCAGAACACGATGGTTCCCTTTGTTTTGGATTTTAAGATACAATGCAAGATTTTAAAGGAACGAAACATATTTTAACAATGCTCTATGATAGAAGTGATAATGCAATATAACTAAAGGCTTCTAGAATTTCACTCTCCTACTAGGATAGGGAATGAGTCCTCTACCTATCCATAGAGTGGAATTGTATAATCAGAATGGGTATGAGTCCTATATATATTCTTCTAGTGGAACCATCCTATTAGGTAGGGAAAAATCCCTTTATCTACTATCTGAGTGGAACCCTCCTATTGTACTAGGGCATGGGTCCTAGACCACTAAAGTGTCACCCTCCAGCCAGGCTGGGCATAGGTCCTCTACAGACCACTAGTGTGGAACCCTCCATTCGGGCTGAGCATGGTCCCTCTAAATACTATTAGAGTGGAACCCTCTAGCTGGTCTGGTCATGGGTCCTCTATCGATTATTGAGTGGAACCCTCTTACGGAGATAGGGCATGGGTCCTCGACTATTAGAGTGTCACCCTCCTACCTGGACAGGGCATGGGTCCTCTAACTATCTACCGAGTGGAACCCTCCTTTTATACTAGGGAATGGGTCCTCTCTATAGATATTATTTCCTCTCTACTACACGATACAGTGACGAGGTGTGGCTTGACTTGGATGTTTTCTACTGGGTAGACATGTGAGATGCTGGGCATCGTTGATGGACTTATAAAACTATTGGAACTCTTTTACCGGGTAGGTTTGTGAGATGGATATACCTTTATATCTCATTTGGGTTTCTTTGGTTTGAGTATATCTATATCTATATCTATGTTGATGTATTTTTTACTCTCTTACTATGGTTGGTAGATACATGACATGTATTCCACCTACATGACGTATTCAACTCCATGTGGTTGGATGGTGTTACTTTTTTTTCTTAGGGTTGAGCTATTCACTATTCACTATTCATTTTTTACTATATATTAATATTTTGTCTCTTACTACCCACCTTTTAGATTTTAGGGAATCCTGATGGGTATGTATATACACACCCCTTTATGGGCTTTGCCCGCATGTTTCGTGTCTTATGCAAATGATAGATAGGTAGGCAGTGAATTCATTGGAGCTTAGAGATACTTGGTGAATTGGACTGTATATGGGGGTTAGAGCTTGTAGATCATGATCCGAGATCTCTCAGCACTTTTAATTTTCTAGTTTTTTCAGGTTGGGACATATTTGTGGTTGGGATTGTATTTTTTCCCTTTACTTGTAGTTTGCACTGTCATACTCTTTTACACCCTAGAGGTTTTGTATGCTTGATTTGTATTCTAGTTGTTTTATATTTTTATTATTATTCCTCTTCACTTTTAAATTGATATAGTTAGGTGTGTGAATATAGGTACATTAGGTGAAGGCCTCCCCATGTTAGATATTCTTTTCTGGGCTTTTCGCCATCCCCTAGCTATGGAGGCAGGCTTGGGGGTAGTTGTGGATTGAGCCCCATTGGGTCAGGTCATGATATTATAAATAAATTAAATCTTTGAAATAATATTAAATTAAGTATATTAGGAAATTTTATGCACAATTTATGAATTTTTAGAAACTAATATATATCCGCATCATAGAGAGAGAAATAGTCGAAGTTAGGAACCATCAAAGAATAAAGAGATGATCTTTTGTGCACCCAATTATTCATTAAGACCGAGGAAGATCCAAATCACTCATAATCTATAAGGATTCTTGAGACTAACATTATTTATAATCTTATTGAGGAAGTAAATGTTTAAACCTACTGATCCATCTACTCATAGATGAGGTCCAACATCCAGAGGCATAGAAGAACACCAAGAGTTAAAGTTTTTCCTTTGTTATATATTTTATTGAATATTTTTTGTATCTTCTAATGGAATTTGGAAGTGATGGATAGAACAGTGGGATATATGATATAAATGATAGTGGGAGATAATAAAGAATCCATGTTGGGGTGGGGGTATAACTAATATGTTAAGGAGTAGTCATTTTAGCTGAACTTTGTAAATACTACGTGCTCTCTCTATTCTTATTCCAACTACACATGAAGGCGGGGCTATGAAAAATCATTGAAAGGAATGAGAACCTTAACACATTAAAGATTTTTAATTAAGATAATTCATAAAAAGTGTGTACCAAAAATTCACCTCCCCTCTCAGTGGTACCTAATATGATCATAGACTAACAAGTGGCACCAGAGCAAGATTCCCTCTTATAGATCTAAGAAGAAGTCTGAGATATATAGAACCTAAAATCTATTAACCACTAAGGTATTACCATATTATATGGGAATAATTATCATATATGGAGGAATATGATGCAACCCTACCTCCTATCACTTGGATTATAAGCGATAGATGCAACAAAAATTGGGTTTGAACCCATGATGAAGGTGCTAATTTTACCTAAGAAAACAAGAAGAATATAGAGTTATATATAAAGGATCAAAATTACATACTGATGTCTTTATTAGATAAGTTCTAAAAAAAGGTCATGGGTATCTAAACTACCAAGGATATTTGGGAAAATTAAGAAATAACCATGAAGGAAACATCAAATTCAATGAAGACAAACTACAAGTACAGAGAAGAAAATTTGACTAAATTAAAATGACTGATGATGATGAAATTAATTAATATTTCACCCAGGTAAATGTTATAGTCAACGACATTAAAGGGTTTTATAAGAAGCCATAAGATTCTATCATTGTGAAGAAGCTTATGATAAATTTTCTATATCAATTTGAATAAAAAATATTAGAACTAGGAGAAACAGAGGACTTGAAGATCAATGAACTATACAACATACTTATAGATCATGAGATGAGAAAAGATTCATCTTTTAAGAATAAATCCAAAAAGATATGTATTTTTAGGAAATAAGGAAAGTAAAGGTAAAAGAAGATAAATCTATATAATTAAGTGACTTGGATGATGCTGAGTATGAATAATACTTCAATCAAATGATCAACCTTTTATAAAAGATATACATGAAGGGAAAATAGAAACGAAAAGGTAAGAAATTACTAAGATGTTATAATTGTGATAATATTGGCCATATTGAAAAATATTTCCTAAAAATGTAGGTTTAATAATCCAAGTTAGATGAGGATGATGATAAATTTTTTTTAGAAAAAATATAAAAATAAGAAGAAGCATTTCTGTAAAAAAAGAATAAGATTTATGAGAAAGAAATAGAAAGATGACATATCTAACATCTCAGATAATTAAGTCACTCATTTTAATCACATTTATAAGGGATGTGATTCATCAATAAGTGATGATGATGGATAATAAATGATGGGTATTGAGTGGAAACTAAAAGAAAAACTAGAATTTTGTATAGATAAGACCCAATACTTCAAAAAAGAAAAGAAGAATATTGAGAAGGAAAATAAAAATGCAGCTTTTGAGAAGGAACAATTTTTCAAGAAGTAATTGACATACATTGATAATATTAAGAAGCACAGTCTTAGAGAAGCTAACAAAATATAATCAGTGAATTTTAAGAGAAATTTACTAGAAAATAGGAGGAACTATCCAATACATAGTCTATATGTATCACAATACAACATGAGTTAAAAGAGAATAGTTAAGGACTCAACAAATCTATAAAATTTAAAGGTGAATCTTACCAAGTTAGTGAGAAGATAAGTTCCAATATATAAGATAAATCTATACCCAATATATATCATTTTTAAATTTATATATCTAACAGTGCAAGTTAAAAACACAAGGTAGAGCCCATTTTGATAAAAAAGAATCATGAGAGACACTCTTTCCCATTAGAGGAAGAAAGAAGGCCAAGAAGGTAACTCAACCATAATAAAAAATAGGCTTGGTTTGCAACAGAGCAATAATATAAGAATTATATAAATATTTCTTATCAAAATGGAAGATACAATTTTAGAGGTTATTGGTGGTGTTGTGGACGTTATGGACACAAATCCTATTCTTTTTGGCATAATATGTATTTTCTAGGGAAAAGGAAAGAATTGAGGGGTAGTTTGATGAGAAAATTAGAAAAAATATTCAACAAAAACAAGTTGTAACTATATTTGGACCAAAACTATCCAAATAAAATATATTTGTAGGTTTTTAATAAGTACATGAGATATGTGGTATGAAAAGTCACAATGTTGAGGTATGCATGACTAAAATATTTGGAGAAGTTTACTATGATGTCAAAAGGAAGAAATGTACTATTAAAAAGTGAATCCTAAAGAAACTAATAATATAAAGGAGTGATTGGTTTTTTATCTTGACCAACTATACATGGCTAAACAAATGTAGGAAGCACATGTGAATGTTGAGACTAATAAAAATCAGGTGGTGATAGAGGTAAAGCCTGATGAACTTAAGGAATATTCAATAGGTAGTGACTTGAAGATTCAAAAATATATATATGAAAGGTGTGGAAAAACTAGTAATGACATGAAAAATTGTATAACTATCCTTCCCACCACAGAAAAATTTATGAAATTATCAATGGAACCATAAGGAAATGAAGTTTCCTCGACTAATGAGATGAACAAAACTGCTATACAAAAGGAAAAGGATCAAAAGAAATACGAAAGAGAAAAATATATTGAGATTATTAATATGAAGAAAAATAATGAGTATAGAATAAAATAATAGTCTAGGGTGAGAGGAAAATCTTAGATTGAGTGATGCCTCTGATGAAAAAATAATTTTTATCCTTATTCCCAGTTATTGTTGTTTATTTATGCTAAATTATAGAGAATTAGAGGAGAGGTGTTGATCTATCATTGATTGAAAAAAATGAGGATTTTTTTCATATAATTTCAATTTCTAAGAGATATAAAAACGAGTACATCCCATGATGGGTAGAAAAAAATAGAGTTGGGGCCATAAATATATCACAAGTTGTGTGAAACTGAAAACTCTAGAAAATCTAGATATCCCTATGAAATATAGAGTTTGAGGTATAGAAATCACACTTACAAACCTTAGTAATGACTGTATTAAATACACCTATTAAGAAAGAGTTTTTTATGAAAATGAGATATATAAGGGAGGGGTTATTTAACTTTTACATAAATTGTTTTGATGGTTTATTGAGTTAGATGCAGATTACTCATTATGTTTTCGCTAAATTTGGATGAATAAACCCTAAAAGTAAATTATAATTATAATATAATATTGTTATTTGTTTATAGAATTAATTGAATACCTTTTTTATATCCCTCTTGTTTTCTACATCAGGTTATTCCAAGTAGACTTATAGTGGTCAAACTAAAGGATCTTTATAAAGGAAAAGTATGCAATGTCATCCTTCCATCACAAGTTTCTAAAAATGTTCTTAAAAGAAGGAGAATAGGTTTTCATGATGAGGTGAGAAAAACCCCATTTATCCTTTTTATTTTATTATCAATAAGGGGGAAAAAATAAATGATTACACATATTGACTTTACAAATGTGTAGGGATATTGACAACAGTTACAAAGGGGGAGATTATTATGCCTAAAATTTTTTATTGCACTTGTTTTCAACATGTTAATATGTGTTTGGTGATGAAGTTTATGGTTCTTGGAGGATTATTATGGATTCATGAGTTGGAATTGGATCTCATTCTTGATAAATCATCCAAGCCAATTAGTTGAGTGAGATTCTACCATGTTAAAATAGAAAAGGTTATATGGTGTTCCTACTTGAATACCTTGGTTGACAACTTCAAAGTAGTAGCCTTAAATGTGATTATTATTGTGATTTTCTTCATGGAAACTAAAGTAAAGTGTTGGTTAATGTAGAGAAACTACCTAAAATAATATATAATTGTTTTTGAGTTTCTTGATAAGTTCTAGAGTTGCTTTGAATAAATCCAAAATTCATTTGAAAGAAGTCTGCAATTTGGAGTTGAAACTCAATTCCCTGATCCCAAGGAATTGACTAGTAATCAGAAGACTTCATGTAAGATCATAATACTTTGATCCTGAATTAAAATATTCATCATAAGTATTTAAATCATCATATGATTTGAACATAAGTCTTTGAGTTAAGGTAGAAAATCATCAAAGGAACGTGTGTTAGTCTTTGAGCTGCACCGATTGCAAGTCTTTGAGACACGTGAGGCTTTGCATCATAAATATTTTATAATGAACATAAATCTTTATTAAAAGGCTTCAATTTAAATCTTCATTACTTAGAAATTTTTTATATTTTTGTATAAATGAATAAAAAAATGAGATAAGATCCACCCCCAAAAACAGAAAGGTCCACATGGAAAAGATGCATGAGTCTATGCATGTGGAGATATCAAATGAGTTCAAAGAGTGTATTTTTTGGAAAATTTAAAATAAGTAAACACTCAATTATCTAGGTGATTTAAATGAATCTTGAATGAGATATAAAAATTAGGAATCTACTTGACTAATTTAGATTAAGAGATCACACTTTCATCCTAACATTAAGGGAGTTTCCAAATATGAATGTAAACTAATGATTCACATGATATTATATGTGTATAAATAAATATAGGTTTCAAAAAAATGTAGTGGAGGATATTGAGAAATTTCATGCACTATGCAAGAATTTTGAAAACTTGATACACATATGCATCATAGAGAGATAAGGAGTCAAATACAGGATCCATTGAAGAATAAGGAGACAATATACTATGAAATAAAGTATTTGTGAAGGATTATGTAATTCCATATCACTCAAAATCTTAATGGAGTCTTAAGATCAACATTACTACTAAAGTTATTGAGGAAGCACATGTGCAGTCTTACTAATCCATCAACTCATGGAGGAGGACTATAATCCATAGGTGCAGAAGAACACCTAGAGACAATGGTCTTTCTTTTTTGGATATTTTATTGAATAATAATCATATATTCTATTAGAATCTATAATTAGTGTTTATAAAATTGGACTTTGCGTTATAAATGATTATGGGATATAGTGGAGAATCCATGTTGGGGGTATAACCAAACTAGAAAGGAGTGTCCTTACAACCAAACCTTGTAAATACTATGTATTGTCTCCATTATTATTCTAAATACACACAAATGTGTGGCTATTAGAAATTATTGATAGGATCTTGAACCTTAAAAAGTTCAATAGGTTTAGTTAAGAGAATTCATAAAAAGTGTATACCACTGATTTAACCCCCCTCTCAGTGATACCTAATCCGATCCTAGATTAATACTAACATTTAACTTATATGTAAAAAACATTACAAAATATCACAATCCTATTATATACTTTGATATCATGAGGTACCTTAGGGTATATTTGAACATGTCTTTAAAAACAAATTATCCCATCTTACTCATTCTTAAAATAATATATGGGAATTTATCAAGTTTTTACAATGGATAAATTAGAAAAAGGACTTCCAACCCTCTATTTAGATAAAATATAGGGTGAAATTAGAGTTCCATATGTCTTTAACTTTTTATCTAAATTTTATAAATATCATAAACACAAAATCTTACTCAAACAACATAATTCAAATAATATCCTAAGGTTATATGGAAAACATGTTTGAAATAATGATTCAAAACTATATTTTCAAAATAATAGGTTATTTACAATATTACATTTTTATCAACATCCACCATGATTTAAAAACTATACATGGATAAAGGAAGAATATGAATTTGGAAAAGTTTTGAATCATTCCATAAATTTATGGTCTTGACTAAGTGCATCATGGGGCATCAGAAGTCGACAATGGGATTGAAATGCTTGGTGATCAGTATTTTAAAGGTATGTATAAAATATCCTCTTCTCTAGGATGAAGAGGATAAAATTTTTAGGACACAATTATTTTAAGGGGGGAGGGATGTAACTCCCTAGGTTTTAGGAAATATTTTCTTTCTTTAAACTTCATTTATTTAATTATTAAAAATGATTTTATATTCCTTCACAAGAATTAAACTTGAGTATAAAATAAGATATACAAGATATGAATCAAACTAACAATAATTTATTCATTAAAAGTGGAATCTTATAATAAAGTTACATGAAAACATGAACTACATACTCTATATTATTACATACCATGGAAGACTATGTATATTAATAGTTTATAAATTAAAATGGGAAAATAAATAGAAAAGAATAATATCTTTAAAACAAAGAGATCCCCTATATCATATTCAACCCTTAGTATCACCATTAATAGAACTAAAACTACAGTAATAAAGAACAAAATCAAAGTAAGAAGCATATTTTTAAATCTAAAATGAAAATTAAGGGAATGGGAAGTGTTATTTAAGAAGAAAGAATAAGATGAATTTATAGGGAGTAATGGTGGTAATATAGACACTATAAAGGGAAATATGGTTGTTGTATTTACATGTTTCTGATAGTTATAATGAATTTGTGTATTTTTTGTAGCAAATTTAAAATAATACAATGTACAAATAATAAATAATTAATCAAAAATTAAATATTTAATCAAAATATTTATTTATAAAAGTATTTTTATGCGTTATATATTATTATCATTAAAGCATGATATGATGTATTTATAAGATTAAAATAAAGATTTTAATATCAATAGATTAATAAAATTAAATTTTTAGAATATAAATAATTAATTTTAATAGTATTTTAGGAATATTATTTAATATAAAAGTGATATTTTTCAAAGAATTATTTTTTAAAAGTGTCGTACATTTTTTAATTAATATCTACTAAAGAATTATTTTAATGAAATATATTAATAATATATACAATAAAATAAATTAACACCCATATAATAGTTATTATTAGGAAATTAATAAGAATAAATTTATTTTATGCTTAAAATATGTATTTTTATTAATTTGTTTATGAATTATGCACGCTTATGTTAAAATTAATTTTTATCAACTGTATAAAATGAGTCTAATTAAATGGTTTTCATATTTTTAATTAGAATATATAAATTTTGTAATAAGTTTATTTTCATTTTTAGTAAAAAAAAATTAGTTACCAAAGTAGATATTTGTTACCATGGTAAAAAAATTATTTTTTAAATAATTATTTTTATAAACATCATGAAATTTTTATCTAAATAAATTAATCTTTTTTATGAATCTAATATGATGTTTAAACATATAATTTTTTAACAGTAATTTAATTACTAATTGATAGTAAATAAGAATAAAATTAGTTAATATTAAAAAGTAACTTTTCTATGAAAATAATTTTTTAATATATCTTATGTTTGAATTTAAAATATAATTTTATCATATTTAGAAATTTATTTAGATTAATTGGATTCCAAGTTTGGAATCAACATGATAAAATTTGGTAATAAGTGTTATATTATATTTTTAGTAAAAAGGATAATTACCATAGTAAATATTTAGTCAAGTTTAAAGGTTAAAAAGGTGATAATATACCATAGATCATATTTTACTAAATCAAATTGACACATAGAACTTTAAAAGACCTTTTATAGGTGTTAAAGTAATACCCACATGTCTCTCTAACATTTCCTCACCTAACTCACCTAACTCCTAAGTGATTACATCTTTAACCCTCACCTAACTTCAGTTTGCAAATAAATATCCCTCATTTTCACTTATAAAAGGTGCTTACTTACACTCACTCAAAACCACACCTATCCTTCAAAATTCCCATTAAAATATATTAATTTTACTTCCCATAAATCCCTATTCTATGTTTGGTAGCCTCTTTTTATATGAATTTTTTCCAATTCCTCCATTTCCAAGAGGTTTTTAAAGATAATATTCAAGTCCTAAATAAGGTTAAATCATTTTCATGGAAGTCAAGAGTAAAGGTAATGGTTTTCATATTAATTCATTTCTATTGAGGCATGATTTCATATATTTCACCTATTATTCTTTGATATGGTTTAGTTACTTACCCCATTGAATTATTTCATCATAAATCACCTTTAATAAGGTTATTTACAAGTCCATTTCATAATCTATCTTTCGTATTATTTTAATTCATATACTACCCAAGTTGTAAGGTATTTTTCTAACTTAATTTCTTTTCCCTTATTTATTAGGTTTATTATTGAACTATATTATTCTATGTTCCCTATATTATTATATTTCCTATTTCATATGATATTCCCCATTCTCTATTTAGGTAAAATGAATTTTTTAATAAAAATATTCTTCATCGATGAATTTCTTTCTCATAAAAGTATAACATTGTTAAGAATAATTCTTATCCTCTTTAATGACTATTTTTACTCTATTTACATATTATTTGTTTCCAAAAATGTTTTCCTTTATTATTTTTGAATAAAAAAATGTATTATCTCTAGTGTTTTTTATATTTCTCTTTACATATGTATAAAATAACTCTTTATTACTCTTTTAATGATGTGGATTTTAATAAATATATTTTAAAATATTAAAAAGAAATTTCTTTTCAAAATCATTTATTTTATCTTCCACTTTATATTTATTGACTTAACTTTTATTAATTTTCAAGGTTCTATTATTTTTATTTCTTTCTAAATAATTTTTGAAAAATTATTCATGAAATAAAATTCTAAAAGTGACTCATAAATTCATCAATTTATGACAACATTAAGAATTTTTTTTTCAAGAAAACTCCTTTTATGGTTTCGTTTACATATTTTATCTTTATCTCAAAAGGTCATATGTACTATGGAGATATGTTTCATTAATTACCCTCTAAATTCCCTTATAAAATACTTCTTTTGGGTGATTAAATCTTAGTATCATCTGATTGAATTCTTGATGTCATTCTTCTATGTTATCATTTAAAATTATATCAAACCCATTTTATTCCCATGGAATTTTTCATGATATAATGTATGAATGATTTCATGTGACACAATTGAGTATGGTTTATAATTTTGAGATAGGCCAATTCCATTAAATCCCCAAGATGGGTTGGGACCATTATAGCCCTCCAATTTATTGGTTAAAATTTTATATCTCATGCGATAAGGATGAAGCATGTACATTATTATTATGTTCACATCATGATGTGAAAACATTATTATTATGTTAACAACATGATTCACAAACATTATTATTATGTTCACAACATAATTCATGGATATTATTATTATCTTCATAATATGATGCATGAACATTGTTGTTTTGTTAACAATATAATGCATGGAAATTATTTCTATGTTCACAAATTTATGCATGGAATTATTAAATTTATCATTTTACATAATGTTATGATTTCATGTACTTATGCTTATTCTACATTTTTATGTCATACATATGTTATGATCTATTGATCATGATCACTATCTCATGATTCCACACTCTTATGCAATGGTATATGTTTTATCATTTGAGATTACATGTCTTTATATTATATGGACAACTCTTATTAGTATTTTTTCTTTTAATCATATATTTATCCCATGACCATGTTTTCTCATGCTTATAATCTTACCCTTGACGAATGTTTGATAATTTTTTCCTTAGTGAGCATTTGATCTCACCCCTTTATTATATTTTCTATTCCTAAGTTATGAATATGAGTATAAAATATGATATGTCTAGAAGTAGTTTTAGTATGGTGAGATTATGTATAAATGTTCACAATTATGTGAAATGATATTTTTATATAGTTAATCTCTAAAGATACTAGAAATTTGGGTTTTAGGATTTGTGAGTTTGTTTGTGAGATGTAATGTTTAAATATTGATATGATATATAAATTTATGTAAGTTTTATTGTATTTTATTATTTTGTATCAAATATATTGTTTAAAGAATGAATTTTTAGCACTAAATCCAGGAATTCGGGTTTGTAGGTGTCTAATTTAGTATCATAGCTAGTATGAAAAGTATGCGTTTTAGTACCAAACTTGGGAGTGTGGGTATAGGGCATCTAAATATCCTAATAAGTCATAAATCCTTGGAAAATTCCTTAAAATAACCTTTTCCTTCCCAGTTTATCTCTTACCATTACTCTCCAAGTGACCCCTTAAAGATCTATTTCACTCATTTTTTTCACAAAAAGATTTCATTGGTGTCTAGATGATGCACTACTCTCAAGGTGACAAAGATCTTCTATCATGAAAAAATACCTCAAAACCCATCCATATTTTAGTGATTCCTCTTATATACCTTTATCTTTTAAGATATCATACCTTTGTAAGTTAAACTATCTCTAATATAATAAAATCATTATGGAAAGGCTCCCTCTTTTAAATACTTACCACAAATTTGATAAACCATTTGGTCTTCTTATATTCCAAAAACTCAAAGAAATGAAAAATTATATTAAATATATAAAATAAAAAATTGGATATAATGCTTTAAAATGGTGTCTAGTTATGAAAACTATGGTAGAAAAAATTATTCATCATATTCTTGAGAAATCATATATCCCAACATGGATATTTATGGGTTATACCCATCTCTATTATAGAGATGTTATTATTACTTTTACTCTTCATGGGAACAAGGGGTTTCTAGTTATAGTAAGTCTCATTTTTCTTGATACTCGCTATAAGCGATACATACATGCTTGAATAGTAACAATCTAAATTACCCTCAATACTAGCACAATGTTTGTTATGATCTATCCTGACTATAATCTTCCATTAGAGGATCCAAACATCATGGAAAATCTCCATGTACAACTTTGTATCATTGGATATTCACTTATTGAAGACACCTATATTTCCACCCTGCAACATCAAATAGAATTCAGAGACTAGAATCACAACCTAGATCTCAATGTTTTTAAAAACATGGATAAATCACTATACCTACAAGTAAAATCCAAGCATATCCAAACTTGTATGCATATCCCAAAGCATATTCCTCCATATGAGCTATGAAATATTCTGCTTGATGTATTAATCTTTATATTTGAGAATCTACAAGAGGAGAGTCAAGTGTTTTATTCAATATAACCATCCTTATTATACAATAAATTTGGAGGTATTGAAATTTATTTTTATAAGATCTGTATAAGGTACCTGCATTCCTATCTGATATCAATATTATTGAAGAAACTCCCGATCCACTATACCTTTCCACCCATGGTGTCCCAATCCTACACTTTAAATAAAATAAAAACCCAATCCATACCTTTAGTGATGAGGATCATGTTTTCTATGATGCATATTCATGTAAGGGATGGAATATATTTGATAGCGAAGAAGAAGATCCTAAAAGAGGGAAAAGGGATAAAAGGCGTTCATCACAAAAAGCTCTTGAAGAAAGATACCAAGTTGAGGATCCTATAGCTAGTCTCCTAGGAGAACCCATAGGTAAGAGATTCAAGTATTATGTTCTTTAATATGGGTATGTTGGTTGGTCAATGAAATATATTTTATAAACAAACATGTTCGATCCCATTAATTTTCTAGATCAAGAATTTGAAAACGAAAATTATATCCATTTATAGAATAGAAAGACACCAACTACATGAAAATAAGATGGGTCATCCTATCATTTAAACCAGTAAAAGAAAAACTAAATTGGAAATACAAGAATGATCTAGCTCAAAACCTGATCTTAGATGAGACTAAAAAAAGTCAAGATAAGCTACCTAGAAGTATGAAATTTTTTCCGATATAATCTAGCCACATAAGTGAATAAATTCAATGAAAAATAGATTCCTTATATCATGATAACATCCATATCACACATTCAATGGATTTCAACAAACTATGATTTGTAAGAAAATAAAAAAATCTCAATAATATTAAATCCAAACTTGATTCTATCTAGAATCAACCCAAAAACCCCCTATACCAAACCCCTGCCATTATACCTAATGTTTTTTCCCAGTTATTTTTATCTATTACCTGAATTTTTCTCAAATTAACCAAACCCATTTAATAGTTATGTTTTTTAACAAAACACTAATAGTACCCACAAACACCCAGATATCCCTTAAATGGGAATATTCCTAGGTATAAAAGACCACTTTCACCTCGACTAAGGGATTATCCTAGGTCACCATCAACCCCTTTACCTCTAGGTATGACTACTTTTCTATCCCAACATATGGTGATAAACCCCATTAGTGATATTCTTCTTCAACATTCCCAATGGAGTATTGAAACAATTATTTTAACTTTAAATTATGATATATCCTTATGTATTTAAGTTTCCAATTTAGAAGACAAAGATATTTTTATTCTTGGAATCATGACAGAAAAAGAAGATAATGAAGCTGATGGGTCTTTATGGACGATTCAACTAATGTTATTGAGGTGGATGAACCTTATTAAATTCCTCATAAGTTATTTTTTACCAATAAATCACCAAGTTACTCTCATATTACATTCTTTATTGACTATATCCCATCATTATAATAGAGGGATACGATATTTAAAATACATGCATAGTGTAGTATTTAATTACTATAATATGAATAAACTATCAAATTTTTCATCAATAAATTTGTTATGAGACTCCATGTTTGAATATTATTATGTTGTATCTCTATTTGGGAGTATTATCAACTTTAGATAAAAGATCTACCTATGATTGATACACTGATCATGGTGATTTACAAAGTTTTTCTTGTAAATTGGCATCCTTACACCTTCTAAACCAGAGAAGAATATCTTAAAATTAAATGTTTCTCATTCAAACCAAAATATATTTAGAGATATTAATAATGATGTTAATATTAAACAAGTATATCTTGACTCTTTTCCAAATCTTCTTGGTGAAAATATAATGGCTCTTCTTAAGGTCAAGAAAATGTAGTTAGAATATGTATATCTTGGTTAATTATTCATGCACTATCTCACAATTTTGTATTCCTTCAAAATATATAGGAGGAAAAGAAATTATTCTATATGCTTGTGATCAAAGAAATTTAAAAATCAAATATAGAAATGATCCTTTATGCATCAGCTATTCTATATCCAAGACTTCATCAAGTAAGTCTGCTATATATTTTTCTAGGGAAGGAAAGAATAAAAAAAGTGAAAATTATTCTATAAAAATCTTATCTAGGGATAAAAAATTCAATAAAATGTTATAATTATGGTCTGAAGGGGAATGTTTCTAGAATGAATGAATTATAAGGCTAATGTAAAGCTCATTCATCAACTCTAAAAAATTGAGGATCTTGAGGATGTTGATGTTGAGAGACTTTTTTATCTTGATGATGATATAACTAAAGTGATAGTGTTATCCATGTCTGAGGATGAGCCAAATGAAGAGTTTTTTATGATGGTAACTCTATATTTACCGAAAATTCATATGATTACCATTATATCCCAGTTAAAGGATTTGAAAATAAATATAAATGATCTCCCATTGGAAATGCATAAATAGATTCTTATGAAATATATGGATGGTCTGGTCCAAAATTTTGTTCTAAATCTACAACTTGATTACATCAAGAGGTATGGTATTAATTGAGAATGGATAAGAGTCCTGATAATCAACCCTTTGTATCCCTATATCCAGGTTCTTTAAATCATAAATTAATTCTTCCAATACCTTCTAGAAGAGTTGCTTGATTTCCTTTATATTATTTCCATATACAATTTCATTGGGATAAATTTTTAATTAATTCTTCTTTATCAATATTTTAATATAGGATTTCATAATGAAGATTATTCAAACCATTTTAATTGATTTCAGATATTTGAGGATGAAAAATTCTAGTTTTATACCCTCTAAAGTGAAAGGGTTATGAAATAATCCTTCATGGTGATTGAGGAAGCATTCATACTCTTTAAAATTGGCATCTAGGTAATTGCCTCAAACATGAACTTTCCTTTATCAAAATATATATATATAAATTCATGGGTATGAACACAAATATAGATCTAGATATAAGTTTCATCCACATTTTCATCCAAAATTTTTAAATAAAAAATATAGACTCTCATTCCATTCCAATATGGATCTTCATTTAAGATCATTTTATTTAGATATATGGGATGAAAATAAACATTTTACAATAGCCTATTTAGACCATCTTAGGGATGCCCTTTATTTTTTCCTTAATCAATACTAGTGGAACCTTTATCATCTTGATCACCTTGCTTTATTTATTATCCATTTTAAAAATCCCTATAATTGGACCAATTATGGTCATGAGTTTGATTATGGTTATGATGGTTTGTAAACTACCCTGGTTTTGATTAAGGGAGGAGAAAACATATGAGTAATAAATTTTTGATATGGGAGAGGAGTTTTGTGTACTAGGAAATGTAAATATTATATGTATAAAATATAGTAATGTTACACTAATAAGTCTTATAATTAACTATCATTTACATAGGATAAAACATAGGTGGAAACTTTGATAGTGGGCCCCCTTGTCTGGTGTTAGATTTAATAGTGCAAGTGGTGGAGCCTCAGGTTAGATTCATCTTTAATAAATCATGTGGACCAATCAGTGGTGGAGAATCATGTTAGAATTGGTGTAAAAACCATATAGGGAATCTACTTTATTAAAATTATGGGAATGGTGTGTTTTTTTGTCTTGTCTTGTAAGATTTAATAAATTAGTTTTTGTTAAAGTTTCTTTATTAAAGTTTGGGTTGTACCTCCATGTGGTTGTACACTACCTTCACATTTTGGCTTAATCTTCTTAGAATACCTCTACCATTCCAAATATCACCCATCATCAAAATACTTAGTAATTCTATAAGAGAATATCTATGGTCTTATTAAAGGAAGATCACTGTTTCTCATCTTATTTCCCCTCAATTATGCATTGAGATCGACCCATTAAAGACACCAATGGAGGTTACATGGATTGAAATCAAAGGAAAGTATATATCTAAACAACCCATCAAGTTTTCATCGTGATTCAAATTTTAATCTTCCAATTTTTTGAAAGAGAAAGTGGAATTAAATTATAGGTGTGATTCTGTTCGAGTGGAATAAAAAAATATTGGTACTCTCTAGTCAAAAAGGGAGAGTGACACTCTGGATATAAAGTAGTAGTGATACATGAGAGGTAATTAAGGAAAAATTATCAGACTTATGCAGTAGTAATGATACACTTATCCTCTACTGGGGGGGGAGTTCTATAGGGGTTCCAAGTAAAGAAAAACAAGGAGTCTCGAATGATGCCTTTTCTCAGGCCTAGGATTACCAATAGGTTAAAGTATCTAGTTTTAGTGAAAGGTGAGGATTCATTAGTGAGGAGTGGTAGTATAATAAATATAAGAACAAAGAAAAGTACCCTAGATCAGATTAAGATATTTCCCTTAAAGTTTAATTATAGAATCAATTTGAGAAATTGGATGAGGTATTAGTGGAAAATAATCTAGAGATTGGATGCAAAGTTATGGGGTCAACTATAATGAAGAATAAGAATTTAGCCATAGGTGTAAGGGAAGTTGTTTTCACTCCTTACTCACTCTTAACATCCTCAAATCTTACCTTGAATTCAATTTCTAGACTTTAAAAGGTGATTTATTATGAGGAGATTACTGATGGATTCAAAAATTATTTCAAGGATGCATATGATTCCTCCTAGGATATGTAAAAAAATGATAAAGATATTCATATAAAATATTTATTGTCACTCATGTATAAAATAAGAAAAAAAAATCCTTAATAGACTTAGAGATAGATATAATGACTTCAAGGAGGAAAGTAAGGAGATGTAAAGATTATTCTAACTTATCTAAACTATCAGTGACCATATTAGTGGGAAAAAATTGTTTTTAAGGATCCTAGATATGAGGAAAATATTATGCCTAAGGTACTTCTACTACTTTATAGTCTTAAATTTCTAGTTGCAAATATAGAGGCTGGCCACATACAGAGTGGTTCCTTGGAAGAAAAATCCTGAGGAAATATTATATTCCACACACACTTCTCTAATATTATGGGAGATATATTATATATTTTTTTAAAGGCCTCAAGTTAAGAGTATGACCAAGCTATGACCATTATAATTGAGCAGATGCTGGAGGAACAAGTTAAATTGGATCTAGAAAGACTGTCTCAAGGTATAAGTAATGAACTCGTGAAATGGTTAGAATTACATGTTGAATTCATATATGAGAAAATCAAACATGGATGATTTTATTATGATTATTATATAACAGTCATGGAATTTATTACCACCTGTATTAAATAAAATCCATGTATTAATCCTGAACTTGATTTTATAAGTCTTTAATGTAAATATAGGTCTCATCCCTTTGGTATGGGGATCAATGATGCTTATTAATATTGTTCATAATGATGTTGTTTCCATTATTTGTTATCTGTTGTACTTTGGTTTTTATTGATGTGATTTTTGGTTTGTTGTAAGGGTTCTAACTCAACCCATTAAAGTTGATTTCTTTATAATCAAGAAAAAAGATTATATAGAGATAAAAAGTACTTAATACTTAATAATCATTATTAGTAATTAATAATCAACAATTAGTAATTTATAAATAAATAATATATGATTATAAATAATAAAAAATAATTTATCATAAATAATAATAATTTAATAAATAAATAATTATAAATACTAATCAATAATTAAAAATATCTAATTAATAAATAATAAATAATAAATATTTAATATTTAATAAAATGATTAATGATTAATTTATGTTTTACAGTTAATAAATAAAATTTAATTAATATTAAATAAATAAATAAATAAATAAATAAATAAATAAATAAATAAATAAATAAATAAATAATACTTAATAATATATAATAAATAATTAACAATTAATTAAAATTTAATATATAATTTATTTAAAACTATTAATTAATAATTAATAATTAATAATAATTATTATATATAAAATGTTATTATTATTATATATTAAAATAAAAAATATGTCAGAACTTACACCCACAGTTAGTTATAACCATGGTCGTAGGTCGGACATAACAAACCTATGACCAAAATCATCTTGAATGTTGGCCCTATGTACCCTATGGTCATGGTCATGTTCACCTGTGGAAAAAATCCGTGATCATGGCCTATTTTTCTAGTAGTTTTATATTCAATATTATTTTTTAGTTTTATATGAAATTAAAGTGGACATATTCATTCATGAATATTATTTTCGAAATACTTTAAAAAATATTTGTTGAAGAAATATGGGGATATAGAGGATTTTGAATTTAGATGAGACCATTTTGGATTTATGAAAAGAAGAAGTGTTAAACAACAAGGCATCCAATAGAAGGAGAAAACTATCATACATCAATTATTCCCAATCTCATAATGATTACAAATTTAACATTATTTTCTATATTATTCTTTTTTTTATTTCTATATGGTATTAAAGTGGATATATTTATTCATGAATGTTTTTTTATGGAAATATTTTAAAAAATAATCATTAATGAAATATGGGGTTATGGAGGATTTAGAATTTATATGAGACCATTTGGGATTTAGGAAGAAAATAAGTTTTGAATATTATGGTGTCAAGAAGAATGACAAAACCACCAGACATTGATTATTCCCAATTTCATAAAGATCGAAGATTTAACATTATTTCCTATATTATTCTTTTTTGTTTCTACATGGTATTAAAGTGGACATATTCATTCATGAATATTCTTGTTGAAATATTTTAAAAAAACTTATTAAATAAATATAGGTAAATGGAGGAGTTTGTGTTTAGATACAACCATTTTTGGATTTAGTAAAAAATAAGTATTAAACATTAAGAAATGAATTGGAAGAAGAAAAATACCAGATATCAATTATTTCTAATCTCACGATGATTGAAAATGTAATATTATTTATTGTATTTTTTTTGTTTTTACATGGTATTAAATTGGACATGTTCATTCATGAATATTCTTGGGGAAATGTTTTAATTTTTTTTAAATAAATATTGGTATATGTAGAAGTTAATATTTAAATGATACAATTTTGGATTTAGGTAAATAATAAGTGTTAAACATTGAGATATAAAATGGAATGATAAAACTACCAGACATCAATTAATTCAAATTTCACAATGATTGGAGATTCACCATTATTTCCTATATTTTTAATTTTCCATTATATTTAAAGTGAAAATATTCATTCATTATTATTATTGTGAAAATATTTTAAAATAGATTTATTTAATAAACATGGGGATATAATAGAGTTAAAATTTATATGAGACCATTTTAGATTTAGGAAAATAAGAAATTTTGAGCAATGAGGTATCAAATAGAAGGAAAAAACTACCAGACATCAATTATTCACAATCTCATAGTGATTACTGATTTGAAATTATTTCTTATATTATTATTTTTTATTTATATATTGTTTTATATTTAATATATTAATTCATTAATATTCATATATATATATATATATTAAAAAATATTTTTTGAAGAAATATGAGTATATAGAGGAGTTTGAATTTAGATGAGACAATTTTTAATCCAGGAAAAGAATAAGGGTTGATCATTGAGTTATTGAAGAGAAGGATAAAACTAAACGACATCAATTATTCCCAATCTCAAAATGATTTTAAATTTAACATTATTTCCTATATTGTTATTTTTTTTACATGGTATTAATGTGGAAATATTCATTGATGAATATTCTTGTGGAAATATTTTATTTTTTTGAATAAATATGGGTATATGGAGGAGTTAAAATTTAAACAATACCATTTTGGATTTAGGAAGATAAGAAGTGTTGAAAATTAAGGCATTAAAAATATGGAGAAAACTTCCAGACATTAATTACTTCCAATTCTATGATGATTAAATATTTAACATTATTTACTATATTATTCTTTATTATTTTTACATGGTATTAAAGTGGACATATTCATTCAAGAATATTATTATAAAATATTTTAAAAAAGGTTTTTTGAATAAATATAGGGATATGGTAGAGTTCAAATTTAGATTAGACCATTTTGGATTGAGGAAAAGAAGAAGTGTTGAACATTGAGGCATAAAAAAAGGGTAAAACTACCAAACATCGATTATTCTAAATCTCATGATGATTGAATATATAACAATATTTACTATATCATTATTTTTTATTTTTATATGGTATTAAAGTGAATGCAATTATTCATGAATATTCTTTTTTGAATATTTTTAAATTTTTTTTTGAAGAAATATAGAGATATGGAGGAGTTTAAATTTAGATGAGACCATTTTAGATCCAGGAAAGAAGAAGTTTTGAACATTAAGGCACCAAATAGAAGGTTAAAACTACCAGACATCAATTATTCCTAATATCACAATAATTATAGATTTAACATTATTTCCTATATTTTTCTTTTTTATTTACACATGGTATTAATGTGGATATATTCATTCAAGAATATTCGTATGGAAATATTTTAAAAAATATTTATGAAATAGATTTATGGATATGGAAGATTTGGAATTATAAAATACATTTTAGTTTAAGTAAAATAAGAAATATTTAACTTTGATGTATCAAATGGAAAAATAAAACTACTAGACATTTATTATTACCAATCCCATAATGATTTTAGATTTAAAATTATTCCCTATATTATTATTATTTTTGTTTCAACATGGTATTAAAATGGACACATCCATTCATGAATGTTATTTTGAAAATATTTTAAATAATATTTATTAAATAAATATGAGGATATAGAGGAGTTAGAATTTTGATGAGACTATTTTGAAATTAGGAAAATAATAAATGGTGAACATTGAGGTGTAAAATGAAAGGATAAAACTGTTTGGATGTGAATCCTTATTTAGAGCTTCGAAAGTTCAGATCATCAGAAGTTCAGAGTATTGTTAGTTCATTCATCAGAATTTTGGTTAGTGGTAGGTGGATAGGATTGATGTGAAGGTAGCGGTAGAATATCATATCCAACAAAATTAGGTCCACTAGAAGTTCATATATACCAATGGTTATATGGTGGAGCATTAAAATATCCATAAGTTTAGAAAAGTTGATGGGTCACCAAGTTAGTAAAATTGCTCAGGCGATCATGTCTTATGTTCCAGGTTTTCAAGAGGCCAGGCTTAACTTTTTTGAAAAGTTGTTCTTAGTATTTAAGTACATGGGGAGTTTAGTGAAAAGTGAAAAAAGTGGATAAAATGTTTAATTGGGTGTTTATTAGAGATCTAATAAGTTGATAAGGATTACTTTTGTTCATAATATATATTTTCACATGAAATATTCCCATTATAATAAAATCAAGCAATATTGTGTTTCCCATATGCATGTAGGACATAGTCTGAAGCATGTTAAAACTTTGTGTTCTTTATCCGCTTTCCTGTATCTTCCATTTCATGTTTTACCATTGTATGTATTATCAGTACTTTGTTTATACTGATGTGTGTGTGTGGATGAATTTTTGTGGTGAGTAGGGTGTAGTGACTACCTACTTCTGGTGCACTCATTTTAGGTTGAAGAAAACTTTGAGAGATTCGATTTTCCACTACACTACTATAATGTACAAATTTATAGTGGATGTATTGATCATACTTCTAGTGGTCTATCATTAGCATAGGTGATAAGTTTTTTGGGATGCAGTTCATGAATTCCCAAATAAGTGGTATCAGTGCATAAGTTTCATGCTTGAGGTTCAACACAATAATAATAGTTCAAGAATGAAATTAGACAATAGAAATATCCGAATCGATAAATTTTATTGAATAGATTTTGGATTTTAGAGAATGAAGATTAAATACTATGAGATTTAGAAAGACTTGGAGGCTACCTTGTTAGGAGAAAAGCTAGTGTTAACAGAGAAGTATGAATGAGTGTTATTGGATAAGAAAATAATTATATTGGTAAGAATGTATCTTATAAGGAATGTTACGTTCAATATTTGAGAGAAGGATACTATAATGGATGTTCTTAAGGATTTGAAAGATATGTATGAAAAACTGACATCCTTAAAAAAAGTCTTCATGTTGTGATGATTGTTCAGTTTAAGGTTTATAGAAAGAATACTAGTGAAATATTATTTGAATAAATTCAACATGATTCATGGGAAGATCCAATCAGTAAAGGTAAATTTTTCTAATGATGTATGGGTGTTTCTTCTATTATCTTTACTTTTGGAGAGATAATATGAAATGGATACTATAGTTAGTATCTCCAGTGAAAAAAAACTTGGTGTTTTATGATATCATGAATTTGATACTCAATGAAAAATTTCAGTGAAGGGAAGTTCAGATTCCAACTAGAAGTGCCCTTAATACCGATTTAAAAGTACATTTACCTCAATAGAAGCAAATATACCAGAAAAATCCATCAATAGAAAAGTATCAAGAAATGAAATGAGAGAAGAGTTGAGGAAAGTCGGCTAGTACTGGTCCAACCTATTATAAGTTTAGGAATAAAAAAAATATTAATAAGGATTGAAAAAGTTATAAGGAGAACACTAGAAATACATCAACCATAAGAAGTTCAGAATCTTTCAATGCAACTGAAGTTCATAATGACTAGTTTCTATGTGAAAATACACCAATAGAAGCTAGGGAGGTTGGATTTGGAGCATCTTTTAACTTAAATGGAGATCAAATATTCATGTTAAACTATGCATCAATCAAGTTTAGGAATGTCCATCTGGATGATGGTGAAGCCTTGGAAGTTGTTATAAAAAGAGATTTCAACATCCAAATGAATAATGGGGGATTCTTGAAGCTATCAAAAGTTCACCACATCTCTGGAATTAAGAGGAATATGATTTACATTTGGAAATTGGATGATGTTGGTTACGGAAATAGCTTTTCAATTGGTGTATGGAAGTTTACTTGGGAATCCATGATGATTGAAAAAGGTGTAAAGGATGAGACCCTTTTCATGACCAGAAATTATGATGGGAGTTCGGTTGTCAGATGTATAACTTCCTATGATCTAAAAGTATGGAACTACAGGTTTATTCACCTTAGTGTAAAGAATTTTAATGTTCTAAAGGCCAAGGGTATACCAAATCTCGATCACATGGAAATTTGAAAGTGTGAAAGTTGTGTGATGGGAAAGTAGAATAGAGTGTATTGAAACTTAGATAGTTAGAATCCCAAGGAACAAAAGGTCAAACTTGTATACTCAAATGTTTAGGGACCAAACCTTATTTAATCATATGGTGGTTTTTTTACTTTCTTACTTTCATTGATCGTTCTAAAAGGAGAGTATGGATTTACTTATTGAATTATAATTCTAATTTATTTCAAGTGTTTATTCAGTGTAAATAATTGACAAAAAGGGAATATAGTTAGAAGTTTAAGTTCATACTAATGGACAATAATGGTGAGTACACTATATGAAACTTACCAAACTTCCACAAGGAATAACGGATAAGGCATTGGAATATGGTTCCCAAGATTCCATATCAGAATAGAGCTGTATAATGGATAATAAGAAATATAATAGAGAAAGCTAGGAGTATGAGGTTTCACTCAAGAATGACCAAGGAGATTTGGGTAGAGATACCAAACACATCGACTTATCTCCCCAACAGAAGTATAATGTTGATAGTTGGGTAAGAACTTTTATAGGAGTTGTGGTTTGTAAATTTATCAGAATTTTATCAAATTAGAGTTTTTGGTAGTTTATCTTATATACATATAAATTCTAAGAACCATGATAAAATTCAATCAAAATTCAAAATATGTTTTTACTTGGATATTGAGATTAAAATTTTAGATATTTATTATTGAATTGTTAAAGAAAACAAATCATTAGAATAAGGTATGTTTTATTTGATGAGAATGTTTTGTGGAAGGACTATAATATAGTGGAGCAAGATGTTGAATGAGAATTAACTATAGAAATACAGATTGATTAGAGTACCGGTAGTTCAAAAAAACCAAATAATATATATCAAGGTTCTAAAGGTATCATAATTCCATAAGTAATCATCAAAATTAAAAAAAAGTTTAAGAGAAGATACATATTGAGTGGGAGAACCAAATTTACATGCCCCTGAAGTACAAGTACCATAAGTTCAAGTACCAATAGAAAGAGTAGAGACAAGTAGATTAGAGTAGATGATTCAGTTGAGGTGATCAACTAGAATTAGGAGATCCATTTAGAGATATAGGGATTAAATTAACTTTCCACACCTAAAAGATGTAGGAGAACCTAAAAATATAAAGGAAGTAGCTTCACTTATCAACTTTAAGCAGTGGGATTCATTCATGAATAAAGAGATGGATTCGTTGAACTTCAATGGAACTTGGGAGATGACTAAAATACCAGAGGGTAAAATGAAACTTGAGAATAAGTGGGTTTATTAGATCAAGGAATAAGCTAATGAAAATAAGATATACAAAGCATGAATGGTAGTGAATGGGTTTCAATAAAAGTAAAGATTTTATTTATCAGAAATATTTTCATCGATAGTTAAACATTCTACCATTAGAATAACACTAATCATGGTTTCATTGGAAGGTCTCTATCTGGAGTAGATGTATGTTAAAACAACTTTCCTTTATAGTTATTTAGAGTAGGATATTTACATGAGATATCCAATAGGTTTAATATAAGTTGGAAATAATAATTTGATATATAAACTAAATAAAATCCATTATGGGATGAAGCAATCCCTGTAATAATGGAATCATAAATTTGATTCATTCATGTTAGAGGAAGGGTTCAATAAGTGTAATACTGATCATTGTTGATATAGGAATCAATGGAAATATGATAAATTCATCATATTGTTTTTTTATGTCGATGACATACTGATTTCTAGTTTAGATGTTCAGAAAATATGAAAGGTGAAGTGTTATTTTTAAATAATATTTGAGTTGAAAGATCTTGGACTAGAAAAGAAGATTTTGGCGATGAATATTGAGAGAGATAAGAAAACTAACACTTTGTTTATTCCTCATAAAGATTATATATGAAATATCATAGAAAGGTTTGGGATGACTAGAAGTAAGCCAATATTAACCCCTCTTATAGATTACTTCAAGTTATCCTAGTCACAAGCATTAGTAACTGAAGTTGAGGCCAAGTACATGGGGAAAGTTTCATATTAAGTAGTAGTTAGGAGTTTTATATATGGAATGGTTTTAACTTGACCAAACATTTCTCATGAAGTGGGAGTCATGATTCGGTACATGGTAAATCCAGTTAAAGTTCATTAGAGGGTTGTGAAGTAGATCCTTTGGTATTTGAATGGATTAGAAGAGCATGGTCTTTTCTTTGGGGAAGAAGATATGTTATAAGGTTTTGTGGACTTGGACTTCGGTGGTGATTCAGATGCTCAAAATAGTACAACATGTTTTATGCTTATATATGGAATAGATGTAGTTTGTTGGATGTCACAAATTTAGATGATTTTTATTATAAGATATTGGATCATGGAATCCATTTCCTTGGTGATTTTTGGATGTTGTAGGCACTCGGAGGAGGTTCTAAAGTGTTTTGGAGGGAAAATAGGGACTTAAGATAAAAACGAGCTTAACATAAAATTATTCATCATGGATCTCTATAATGTATTGTAAGAGTAGTGGATGCAGTGTAGGGGAGTCCGACAATGGTTTAGCATTTCTGGAGGAGGAGGTTTAGATCCACTATCAAAAATGGCATGGCAGTAGTGTGAAGGTCATGTTGTGTCATAGTCTGAATGAGCCTTGTTCCATGTATCTGGGATGTGGTGTTGGTCGGGTGACTCATATAGTGTGGATTGAATAGTTATGGAATAGTGCTCCAAGGTGCGTTCTTCCAATTTCAGGACAACTACACCATGGGGGTTGTGCTATAACGTACCCTCCCTTTTAGCGATGGAGCTCAATGGTGTAATAGGTTTCCTTATGTCATGGTTCTATCCCTGGGTAAATAGGATCCATGATGGATCTTCATCATGGTTCTCATATATGCCTTTGACCAGGGGGGATAAAATGTAGTGTACCACCTTATGCCATAATGTCCCTTATGTTAGGCAGTTTTGCATGTGGTCTGAGGGGCTATGTCATGGTCTTCTAAAATTTAGTCTGCCTATAAATACCCCCAAGGCACTCCAAAACCAATTTTATCCCACTCATTACTCTCAAACCCTAAGTGAACAAGGTTTATTTTTGAGGGTATTTGAAGACCCTTTCCATAGGGAATATTCCCTGGATTCCCGTGATCGATTCGTGGTAATCTGACATGAGTTCCTCATGTTTTCTTGTGATTTATCCTCCATTTATTCTTGTTTTCCCCATTACTTATTTCCATGTTATAGAGAATGATATATATCATTTTAATTGAGTTTATTGTATTATTTTCAGTTCATTCATGGTAAGATGTTCTTGGGAGATCATAGTTTCCTTGTGGAAGAGGTGATGAGAGATTCGTATTTAAATTCCATTTCTGTTTAAATAATGTCAAATATTTGAGGTAGGGGGTTCATTACTTCTATTTTTATTTATGTGAAATCATAAATTTATCATGGTTTATCCCTTTGTATGGAAGTGGAATTAACCTAATAAAGATTAAACCAGATTAATAAAATGGTTGATGGATAGCGATCACAGTCCTTCCACTGTGATAACAGTTTTCCTCTTGCGTTTCTAGATAGCGTGGTATCTATGTTATGCTTGTTAGCATGTTGGTTATGATTGTTTAAACATGTTTTTGTTAATGAAATTATAAAACAATGTAAATTTGTAATTTTTTTTAGCTAAATAATTAAAGTGACATGTGTAATGAAACCATTGATATTGTAATTTGATGTAAATCAAATTAATACTTAGTGCATGTTTAATTTAAAGCTTTTATTACATGCATTAATGAAACTGGATGAAGAACATGAAGCTGTAATTATTTTTTATGAGAATAACTATAAAAGGTATGATAAATGATAACTGTACTTCTCATAGTTTTTTTGAAATAAGAATTGATGTTGGGAAGCATGTTTTAATAATTTAATAGCTTGTTATAGATGATTCATTATGTTACTCATAGTTGGAACCTATTATAAATGAATCGGTTAATTCAATATGGAATAAGAACCATTTTTTGATAAAGATAAATTCTTGGGGCTAAGAGTGCTTGCTATTTATAAAGGAGGGATGCCTTGAAGTTTCCTAGTCAGGATTCAAGTATCACCGAGAAGGGGAGGGGGTGAATCAATGATATATTTTTCCTTTTATGTTTTCTTAATAAAGAAACAAACTTCACCTTCTGTTAAATATTTCTTTCCCTGCTGAACACAAATCAAATAGACATCCACAGGAACACAAGAATTTACAAGGTTCACTACTAAACAAGAGTAGCTACATCCTTGGTATGGTTTAGAAACAATCCCATACCAAACAATCCTCTAAAAAAATCCTTTTATGTGGAATAAAATGAGTAGGATATACCCTTAAACTCATGTGGAACTATGAAAAGAATCCAATAGTGAATGTGCTCCCTCTTATCACAAATAGGGTAAAACAATGTTTCAGTGCTCCTTGAAAAAATTTCAAAATTTTGATATCTCAAAACAATTTTTCACTTACCTACGCAGAAGATGGTAAGAAATTCCTTATGCACAACTTAATACATATGTGGAACTTCATTATTACTTTTAACTCACAACTTTCATGACACTTACTTCTTGCACACCACTCCCTACTTGTGTGGCACTCATTGCTTATGCTCCCTTCTTGTGTGCGAGTCTCTTCTTGCACACAACTCACTTACACGCAACTCACTACTTGTGAGAAAATCTCATGCAACTCCCTACTTGAATGACCCCACTAAATGTGCGATCTAGAGATCTAATTTTCTCTAAGTGTTGATAAACTCTTAAATTAGGAGGTTAGTCACCTATTTATAGGAATTTTTTTGACCCTGTGCATAGCTCACATAACTTTTCCCTGAGCACGCTAGTCCATTTGTGCAAGTATCTTTCACCCAAACTCACCTTGCGTGGAAACTCCATAACTTGCACAAACTTATTTACTTTGACATAATTTTATGTACTGATCATGAAAAATGGCGGGTGCACATGTTTCCCAACCTCCTTGACACTTGTACACAACTTCCTTTTCTAAAAACACTTTTCTCCATTCTCCAATTTTTGGACCAAAAAATTTGGCAAACACTAGAAAACAGAGTCACCTTAAGAATATGATTTAGCAACACCAAACATACCATTTCACATTAATTTTATTTCATAAAAAAATATGTCAATCATGATATATAAACTTTTATTGATCACCTCTAGAATCATCATATTTTCCAAGGAAAGTATTGTAACTTCCTTGTTTTCCAGCACCATAATTATTTCCAATCAAATGTGAATATGATTGACAACACGTTTTATCCCCCTTTAATTCATAAGGATTGCATCACAAGTTCTCTAAAAAACTTATGATATTTGGGAAATACAAATCAAGAAATTATCATCATATTCTTCAAGTATTTTACAAAGTGAAATGATTTATCCTCTTTGACAACAAAAGAAAACACTTTTCAAAAGAAAAATCTTCTTACTTCCTTCACCATCAAACTTGGTCCCTACAATCTCCTCCTTTGAATTTTATTGTCAAAAAAGATTTATAAATCACTAAAATTTGTAAATTTAAGCTATGTATTACTTATTAACAATTATAATCCTATATGAGCAAACTCACTATAATAAATAATAATTATTTACAATAAAACCATACTGTCCAAAAGTAGCGACTATGAAATCTCGTCAGCTTTCCTCCTCAGCCTTCTCCAAAACATACTCATTTTTCTTCCAAGAATTATTCATCAAAATTATTCCTCAGATTTATAAACTTCTTTAATATTCCTAGAAAACATGAATTTTGTTTCCTACAACCAATCCAACAAATTTTTATAATAATTCATACAGTTACATGCTGGATTCATAGCTTACCCACAAATTACCTATTATAAATTCTTCCTTAAGGATAGATTTATGAAATAATTCTCCCCCTTGACAACAATATCCAAAGGTAAGACGAGATAGGGGACTGAAACACATACCTTAACCTTGATGAGAAAGAGGTTGGATTCCCTTATTCAACCTCAATTTATGAAATGGTTCCCTTGGTAAAGGTTTTGTGGAAATGTTAGAAACTTGTTCTGATGTAGGGATATACTCCATCTCCAATTCATTATTCTCTACATTCTATTTTATAAAGTGGTAATTTATTTCAATATGATTTGAATGAGAATGTTGTACCATATTCCTTATAAGATTGATTTCACTTTGATTATCACATCCCAAGAGCAAGGGTAACTTTATTTTAACAAGTAAGTCTTCCAATTGAGTTTTCATCCAAAAATATTGGGTAAAATCTTGAGTGGAAGAAACATACTTAGCTTCAACCATTCTCAGAGTTACTGAATTATATTTATTTGTATTCCATATAGCACAAATTTTCCCCAAAAAGAAAACTCCACCAAATGTGGATCTTCTATCATCAACATTTCCCACCCAATCAACATCTGAATACCCAAACAAATCAATATTTTCCAATCCATCATACCTAATTCCAATTTTTTTTGACTTTGATATATCTAAGAATTATTTTCCTAAAAATTAAATGCGATTATTTAGGAGCACTATAAAACCTTGCACATAAGGTGACAACATAAAAAATGTTGGGTCTTGAGGCAGTCATATATAACAAAATTAAAATCAACTTTCGGAACTCTTTATGATCAATTTTATTTCCTTATCCATATTCAAACAACTTGGTTCCCACTAAAATTGGTGTGGAAAATGGTTTCAAATTTTCCATGCCAAACTTTTTAAAAAGTTCCTTATAATACTTTTCTTGAAAAAGAAAAATGAGGTTCTTCTTTTATAGAATTTGTAACCCAATAAATTAGTTCATTTCTCCCAGCATGGACATCTCGAATTTTTTTTTCATATCTTTAGTAAATCTTTGACAATATATTTCATCATTACCATTAAAGATAATTTCATCAAAATAAACAATTATGAAGAGGGAAAACTCAAGATTTGTTTTGATGTAAAGATTACTATCAACTCTACCTTTCTTGAAATTCATCTTCCTCAATCAAGTATCTAATTTGGAATACCATGATCTCAGAGCTTGTTTTATCCTATACTAGGATTTCTTCAGCTTACACACATAACTTCCATTATTCCCAACAAAAAATCCACAAGGTTTTTTGACATAAACTCTTCATTAAGATTACCATTCAGAAATGCAGACTTTACATCCATTTGAAAAATTTTGTAACCTCATTATGTAATAATGGAAAGAAATATTCTGATTGTTTATATCCTTTACACCAGAGCAAAAGTCTCATAAAAATAAACATATTAAAATTGTGAGTAACCCTTTCACACTAATATTGCCTTGTTTCTTATCAATTCCCATTATTCATTCAACTTGTTCTGGAAAACTCATTTCGTACCAATAACATTTTTATTTTCTGTCTTGGGTACAAGTTCCCAATTATCATTATTTTCTATCTGAACAAGCTATTAATTCATAGTATGAATCCATTATTAATTCTCAAAAGCTTTATTCACATCATTCATCTTTACTTTTGAATATAAAGAAGTGTGTGAAACACCTCTTGATGTTCTTCTAGTTTTAACCTTTTTATGATGATCACCAAAAATGTTCTGAGTCTCCACTCTCTTCATTATCCCAGGATGATCTATTTGAGTTTCATGATCATCAATTGAAATAACTAAGTCTGATTCTTCTTCTTGAGTAGGATTACCACTATCGATAGCATTATCATAATTGTTGACAAAAATTTATTATCCTTCTCTACTTCCATATCAGCATAGGACTGCTTTTATTTATCAACATTTTCAACAACTTTCACATTATAAGAATAAAAAATTATTCCTATTTCTTTATTAAAACATCTATATACCCTTTCTTTTGGATAATAGCCAAGAAAAATTCCATCTTGACCTCTTTTATCAAACTTTACAAGATTTACACCTTTCTTCTTTGTGATTCATAGACTCCTAAAAACTCTTAAGTGTTTCAAACTTAGAGTTTTCCCAAAAACATTTCATATGGAGTCATGTATAAACTTGGCCTATATAAACATCAAATTTGAATATATAAAATAGTACTCATGGATTGCCTCCAATATTAATGATATAGACAATATTCAAGTAACATAGTTTTCCCCATTTTGATAAGACTTGTATTATTTCTTTCAGAAACCCCATTTTGTTAAGGTATGTATGCTGAATTCCATGATTTTCAAGATAATTTTCAAAATCTTCATTCTTATACTCCCCACCATTATCATCTCTCAATTTCTTCACTAAATACTCAAATTACTTCTTTGCTTTCTTCCTGAAAATCTTAAACATTTTCAGAGCATCTGACTTATGTCTCATGTACATAACACAAGTAACGTGATTGAATTCATCAAGGAAAGTGATGGAGTACTTATCTCCATTTATTGATTGTTTTCTCATTGGACCACATATATTAGAATGAATAATTTCAAGGGGTTGATTTGAAAATTTTTTAACTTTCTTATGCACTAAATTTGTAATCTTTCTTTTTTGACAGATAGTGAAACCCCAATTTCTTCTTCTAGACATATCAGGAATATCTCAGACACCAAATCACTTTGATAGATTCCTCATGTTTCTCTGAAACATGGGTATTATCCTTTTATGCCACAATTGATTTTATTATACCATACCCAAGTAACAAGAGTTTTCTATTTCACCAACTTGGAACAAGTTTCCCTTTGTACGTTGGCCTCTTGTAACTATATTTCCATCTTCCTTACTTTTCACAAAAAAACCCATATTTTTTGAAAATAACTTTGTTACCCATATAATAAAGCTGTGAAACACTCATTAGATTGTGTTTCAGTCCATCAAAATATAAAATTTTCTAGATTTTATATTTTCTTTCCCAATGATGGATGATCTAACAACTTTGATTATCACAGATTCATCATTGCCAAATGTCACCATTACTTCTTTTAAGTCTCTCACATTCTTCAAAAAATTTAAATCTCCTATCATATGATAAGAACACTCATGATCAATAATCTAAGGTCATTCTCCTTTTATATATTTCAATGCGGTTTCAACAACAAGAGATTTTTCTTCTTCCTTTTCTTTCTTCTCCTCCAGCTCTTAATGATTATTGATATACTATTGTTGTATCGGTAATAGAATAAGACAACCCTTAGCCGGATTTTTAGGTTTGTCACATCTTAATAGTTTCTAGTGGTTGTAACCTATTCTCAATTTTAACACCAACCTTCTCATATTTCTTTCGAACTTCCTTTTCAGGATTCTTCTTTTGAAAGGATTGAACCCCCTCAAACCTTTCCTTCCACAACCCATGGAATAGTAGTGATATTGTTGTTTGAAAAAAAACATATTTTTTATATGTTCTAATATACCAAAATACTAGAAATATCAATGGAAAGAGTATTTTCCTATAAGGTTTTTAGATTGACTGGTGTTGTGTGTATGTTTATCAGAAACATTATTAATAGAACTTTATTGACCATAAACCTTTCTATTTTGAAACAAAACTTTATTCTTCAGCTCATATTTCTTTCCATAATTATAATAAATAGAAGCAATAGAGATTTTTTCAGACTCAGGATTTTTAAAAACTTATGATTTATCAACATTTTTGACTTTTTTCACATACATAACATTCCTAGATTTCTTCTTCTTAGAACCAATTACATCTTTCTTCTAAACCTCTGATGGTAAATGTTTTTGATCCTTCTTAGGTTCATCCTTCCTAGAACTTTCACCAATATCAGAGATAGATTTTTTGAAACTGGTACCTTTCTGTTTAGCTTTAGAAATTTTTTGTTGGACAAGTTCTATCACTTCTTCTTTTTTCCTTCATCTTAACTTCAAGATGTTTATTGAGATTATTTTATTTCTCAAGAGAATTCATAAAATCATCAATTTATTTTACCATATTGACTTTATCATCAGAAAAACCTTATTGGTTATTTAATTTGGAATTTTCATTTTTCAACTTCCTATTTTCCTTCTCTAGCCTTATAATATTTCTTAGAAATTCTTTCAACTCTTATTTTAGGTGGGATTAAAGTTGATTTTCTTCTTCTTCAGAACTACTACTCCTGAAATATTCATTATTCACTACTCCAATAAAGGTATTATCTCTAGATTTCTCAACAAAATATTTTTTAGATTCAATTTCACTATATTATTTTTCCACATCTTTAGAAAAAAATATTCTTCATTTAGATTTGAATAATGTTTTATCCTTCCCTATAGAAAAAAATTTATCTTTATCACCCTGTTTCTTCCATGATCTTCTTGTCCTTCTTTCATCTTCATCAATATCTTCTTCTCTCTTTCTTTGAGGATAATTAGATACAAAGTACCCAATGGATACATATTCAAAAAACTTAAAGGGAAGTTTCCCTTTGTATTTACCCATACCTCTTATCACATTTTTAGAAAATAAGGATAAAATTTCATCAAAATATTTACACACCTCATTCTCAGAGTCAGAGTTAGCAAAATCATCTTACTCAAGTGAATTTTTAGACTTTTCTTTCTTGTAAGATTTGAAAGACATTTCTCTATCAACTTTAATTTTTCTCTTCATAGTCTTTTCTCTTATCATTTCATAAGTGATGAGAGTGCTATGAAAATCATCGAGAGATAATGGTTTAAGGTCTCTGTCTTCCAATGAAGATACTTTATCATCAAACTTGTTGGGTAAAATTCTTAATATATTCTCAACAACTGTAGAATCCTATAACTTTTCACCAAGAAATCTAATAGTACTGAAAATTTTATTTACCCTAGTAAAGAAGTCCCCAATAGATTCAAACTCACATATTTTCAAATATTCATACTTCAACTTCCAGATTTTTAGTTTTCCCTTCTTCAATTTTGTATTTCCTTCATAGATGTTTTTCAGCTTATCTCAGATACATTTAGTTTGGAAACACCTTTAACACTTAAAAACCCACTTTTAGAAATTGATGAGAGGAAATTTGTTTTAGCTCTTCCATCATTCTCAAGATTCTTCTTATCAATGGGTGTAAGAGGAACCTTACCATTAATAAGAGTATATCCATCTTTTGTAGCTTCAAAAACTTCATATCCAAGTGACATAAGATATTGAATCATTATATCTTTCCAGATATGATAATTCTTTACATAAAATATTTAAATCCCATCATTATTCATGCAATTCATATTATCCATAATAAATTCTCTTCAAAACTTCAACAAAGAATAAACAAAGGGAACCTATGGTCTGATACCAATTGAAGTTTCCTAGTTAGGATTCAAGTATCACTGAGAGGGGGAGGGGGTGAATCAATGATATCTTTTTTACTTTTATGTTTTTCTTAATAAATAAATAACCTTATACTCCTATTAAATATTTCTTTCCCTACTGAACACAAATCAAATACACATCCATAGAAACACAAGAATTTACAAGGTTCACTACTCAACAAGAGTAGCTACATCCTTAGTATGGTTTGGAAACAATATAATACCAAACAATCCACTAGAAAAAAAATCCTTTGATATGGAATAAAATGAGGAGGATATACCCTTACAATCATGTGGAACTATGAAAACAATCCAATAACACATGTACTCCCTCTTATCACAAATAGGGTAAAATAATGTTTCAGTGCTTCTTGAAAAACTTTCACGAATTTTATCTTTAAAAATAATTCTTCACATTCCTATATAGAAGTTGGTAAGAACTTCCTTGAACACTAATTAATACTTGCGAGGAACTCACTTATTAATTGAAACTCACAACTTGCTGTCCACTTACTGCTTGTACGGTACTCCCTACTTATATGTCACTTACTTCTTGTGATCCCTTCTTGCATGCCAGTCTCTACTTGCATACAACTCACTTACTTTTGTGCAACCCACTACTTACGTATAAATTTCATGCAACTACCTACTTGCACGACCCCATTACTTGTGCAATATAGAGCTCAAATTTTCTATAAGTGTTGAGGAAATCTTAAATGATGAGGGTATCCACCTATTTATAGGCATTTTTCTAACCCCTCATGCAACTCTTGTAACTTTTCCCTGAGCACGTAAGTCTATTCACACAAGTCTCTTTCACCCAAACTCACCTTGAATAACAAATCCATAACTTGTGAGACCTTCTTTACTTTTCCATAATTTTATGTACTGATATTGAAAAATTACTGGCGCATAATTTCCCCAACCTCCTCAACACTTTCACACAACTTACTTTTACAAAAACACTTTTCTCCATTCTCTATTTTTTGGACAAAAAAATTTAGCAAACACTAGAAAATGACACCACCTAAAAAATATGCTTTAGAGACACCAACCATACCATTTCAAAGTCATCTAATTTCATCAAGAACTCTTTCAATCACGATATATAACTTTTGATCGATCACCTATAGCATCATCAGATTTTACAAAGAAAGTATTGTAAATTCCCTATCTTCCAGAACCATAATTCTTTCTAATCAAACCAAAATATGATTGACAACACCTTTTCTCTCCATTTCCTTCATATGGATTGCATCACAAGTTCTCCAAACAACTTATGATATTTGGGAAATAAAAATTAGTAAAGAATCGTCATATTCTTCAAAGATTTTACAAAGTGAAATGATTTATCCTCTTTGAAAAAAAAGACAACAATTTTCAAAAGAAAACCCTTATTACTTCCTTTTCCATCAAACTTGGTCCCAACATGCCTTGATTTGGGGGCCATGAGAGCCTATTTTCATGTAAATAAAGAATGCCCTGTTTTTAGGGCCAAGTTTCCCTATTGACTATATTCTTTTCTTGATACATTCTTTATGCTCTGGATACGATCCTTGATATGATATGTGATGTGATATTTGGATGGCTGATGAGATATGGGTGGGGAGTCTTGAGCTTTTGGTAGTATTTGATTCCTGTGATGGAAAGATGCATGATGATATGCATGATGGTGTTAGGGATGACACTAGGATGATGGAATGGGTTTAATTCAGGGTTACCCATTGTGATACTAAAATCTAGGATGCTTTCTTATTGATTTTTTTAAAGGGGAAGATGGGTAAGTTTCTTTTTTATCTATATTCCTTTCCCCACTGATTGAGGAAACTAGATGTTCTTGGTTATGCATATATTTTTGGTAGCTTAGGATATTTCCTTGAGTACCTATAATTATGAAATGGTAAATTATTAATAAATGTTTTAACCAATGAGGTTGATTTTAGTGAAGTGTAAATATTAATGTTAAATACTGAGAAAGCATGGACTCAGTTGGATTATGCCTGGATGGCATGGAATTCTCTTAGGGATAATAAAGTGTGGTTTAATCAACATTAATTTGTGGTTAATGAAATGTAATCAGAATTTTTTTTAATTAATAGATAATGAATTAATTAACTAAATTATAAATTTTAAAAATAAATAATTAATTTAATAAAAGTATTCTTAAATGATTGTGTGGTTATAGGATATCTAGTCCATAGTAGTGGAATCTATGTGTCAAAGCGATGATAACTGCAGTTGATCCCAGGACTAGGTTATTTCCATAGTGTGTCTATGAGATATGTTATATCCTATATGTTTTGTGATTTCATACACTACCCCATCCAAATTTATAGGGATACTGACACCTAGTGGACTCTATGAGTTTGTATTCTCTAATATCAAGGTTGGAAAGGTACGAATGTCCCGATCGCTTCTCTTAATAGTTTATGTGCTGGTATACACGATGGTTAGTTTTCCTATATATGTGTATAGAGGGATGTAATGGATTGTGGTTATTTCACACACATGCATCTCTGAGTATAGTATCCTAAGTATTATTATAGGTATGATGTGTATGTGTTGTGATGGATCAAGGTACATTACTCAGTGGATGGGCTATGATGACTTGATGTATAATACCTGTTATATGATATATGACATACAAACTATGGTGAATCCCAAAAAATACTTGGTTACTATATGGATATTTGGTATGTGATGGTGAGATGATGTGATGCATGAGATGGATGTTATGATACTTAATCCTAGGTGGCTTTAGGCTGGATACTTTTGGAGAGAGATGACCCAAGACATATGACATTGGGATAGAGTGGAAAACTAGTGGGGAATCAGTATCAGGGTAGCATTTTTATTTCATTACTATAATATATGATATCTTATATGTGATATTTCGTGATAGATAACCATGGTGAGGCTGAAAAGTTAGTATACCTATCTAGGTGATGAGTTAGCTTCACTTTTTGTTCACTGGGATTTAGTATGATTTCTTAATCTTTTTTAAGAGAGGCTCTGGTGAATATCCTATTGAGTATACCTATTACTCTCACCCTACATATATATAAAATATTATTTTAGGTTAGTAGGATAAGGTTAGAGATCAAGTTGGATATGTCTAGCTCATGGTTTTTCATGATCTTTTTGGGCTTTGTGGTCACTACCGAGTTTATCTTTTGATACTTATAGTTTTACTTTCTATTTTTTTAGTATTATATGAAATTACATGTATATACTTGTCATTTATTTTATCTATCTAAGTAGGAGTTTATTGTTGTATCTATCTTATCTATCTATTATGCATGTTTATATTAGAGGGAAATGCCTTCCATTTGTATGTATGATATACCATCAGTGCTTGTCACCAACCCATGGCCTATAGAGGCGGTCTTAGGGTGGTCACCATATCCCTTCTCTCATTTATGGATTGATATGGGTACCTTTGTGGGGAGGGGTTCATGAAAAAGTGGAATCAAAGGTCCAGTTTGAGAGATAATATATAATTTGGAGTTAAGCATAGGTGACGACTACATGGGTTGGTAGGGAAATGGTGTCAGATAAGTTTATTTAGTGATGTAAACATAGAATATTGGATGATACATGGGAATTTAGTTCCCATTTAATCTAATTCATGGACCTTTATGTTTACTAAATCTACTAAACAAAGTGATACTGGTTGCATGGTAGAGACCTAGAAAAAGATAACACATCATTCATCATTTCACCTATGTTTGAAATGGGTAAACCTTAGGATTAGGTTAAACCTTAAATTAATTAATTAATTAATTTTAAATATTACACATTCTAGGTTTAAGAGTATCTAACCATTTATTCTTTTATATACATGGATTAAGGTCGAATTCCTCATCAGGTTCATGCTGAAGATGTTTAGAAGGGTGTGCCAAAAAATCGCTACAGAGTAGTGGTTGGAAAAAATTACACTTAGAGGATGAAACTCTGAGAGTTTCACTACCAGATATTATAGAAGTATGAGGGATCTATTTTTTACTTAGTCATATAATATTGGTTAAATAAGGATGATATATCTTTTAGTTTGATCCGTGTTTATAAGGAGCACTGGGTTTTGTTGGATGTGACAATTTTACATGGAATATTGAGGTAGTGGTGGATCTTATTCCTTAGGGATTATGAAGGCTTGGTGGTCTCTTAGGATAATTTCAGAGACCAGTTTCGAGTATAATTTTTTTATTTGATCGCAAAGGCGGCCAATATTCTATATATTCTTACCCTTCGATAGGTAAATTCTTTCATGTGATAGTTCAATATCCATTTTAGGACCCTTATCTAATATGATCAGACCTATTTCCAGATGAGGAGGCTAGAGAGAGGCATTTTTAGGAATCTTTTCATTCAGATATCCAATTATAGGTCACTCTATTTATTCTTTAGACATATCTAGAGGCACTAGATAAAGAATATATTGTTGAGATGATTCTAGCTAGAATTGGGTCATCCTGAGATGGGAGTCATCAAGATTCCTCATAAAGAAAATCTATGGTATGAGGTTTCCATTTTATTGGACATAAGATCTTTTGGATAGCTAGGGGTAGGTACCAACCCACACCATCTCATTTCTCTGAGGGTCATAGCTCTCAGGTATTTTACAAAGGATTAGACATGTTTTGTGTGTAGATTCTAAGGTCATCAGTGGTGAGAGTGCCCAAACTTTCAGAGAAGGAAACACACACTAGGTGTTCCACTTCAGGTCCCCCCATTGAGATAGTTTCATCTAAGGCAGAAGTAGTAGGATTATCTAACTTGGGATCATCAAATAGAAGAGGTTAAGGTAGAGGAAAACACTGAGTTGTTCCTCATCCTTAGAGAGTATAGCATGACCATGGAGGTGGTCATCATCATGGTTAGAGAGGCCATGAAGGAGGTCAAAGTTAGATTTATTCTCTAGTGTTTCCAGTTTTGGGTGAGCCAATTTTTTTTGAGGAACCCTTTACATGTTTTCTACTTTGGTCATATGATTTTTTTGATTTAGGATCTACGCACTCCTTAATATAACCTACCATAGTCCATGATTTTGGACTTGAGGTGGAGAGGCTTACATTTCTCTTAGAGTTGACTACACTAGTTGTAGGTTGATATGATATATATGGAGTATATAGAGATTATGAGCTAATTCTGGGGAAACACATCTCTTTGGGATACTTCCTATGTTTATGGATACTTATCTTCAACATCATCCTTGGTATGGATTGGGAATATTTGGTGCAAGATATTGTGGATTACTTCAAGAGGAATATTTTGTTCCATGATATTGGAAGAGAGTATATCATGTTCATTGGAAAGAGAGACCCTTATATGGGATAGAGGTTCGTTCCATATTATATTCCTTATTGGATGAGCTGATGTTGATTTCATCGGAGCTTATGATGTTTCTTAGGGCTGTGGAAGAGTACCTTGATGTTTTTCCTAAAGAGGATATAGAGTTACCCCCTTGATAGGAGATTGAGTTTTGGATAGATCTACAACCAAATGATTCCCATATCTTGATGTATCTATATTGGATGACACTTTCTAAGTTATGAGAGCTGTGAGTATATATTATAGATCTATTGTAGTGAGGTTTTGTTCTAATGAGTGCATCACCTTGGGGTACACTAGTTTTGTTCATGAAGAAGGCTGATGGAAGTTTGTGTCTCTATATCAAGTATTATCACTTGAATCAAGTGTAAGTCAATAAATTATATCCACTTCCATAAATTAATGAATTATTTTATCATTTGAAAGGATAATGTTGGTTCTCAAAGACTGATATTCAATCTAAATATCATCAGATGCAGGTGAAGGATAATGATATTCTGAAAACCACTTTCTTATGTCTTCATGGGAATTATTATTTTTTTGTGATTCCATTCGGTGTGAAAAATTATCCATCCATGTTCATGGGTTTAATGAACATAGTGTATAAAGAGTTATTGGATTAGTTCATGGTGGTTTTCATCAATGACATCCTTGTGCACTCCATATTTGAGGTGAAGCATGAAGAGGATATGCATACTATTTTGGGAGTTCTTCATCATCATAAAATATTTTGGAATTTGTAAAAGTGTGAGTTCTAGGATTGTGAATATTTTTTTCTTGGGGCATGTATTGTCCTAGCAAGGATATTTTTGTATCCTTTTAAGATAGAGGTAGTTGTTTCTTAGGAGGCCCCAAGACTATTACAGAGGTGTAGAGTTTTCTTGGTCTTTCAGGATATTATAATAGGTTCATAACCAATTTCTCTTAGGTTGTGACTCCTATGACAACCTTTACTAGAAATTATTAGACATTCTTGTGGACCAGATATTTTCAGACAACTTTTGAGTACCTAAAGGATAAGTTAGTCAGTGCTCCCTTACTTTTTTTTTCCAGTAGAGGGAGTTTAGTTAGAGGTTTTCTATGATGGTTTTCATCTTGGGTTGTAATGTGTCCTGATGTAGCATAGATCAGTTGTTTCTTATGTGTATTGATAGTTATGTACCCATGAGAATAACTATTCCACCCATGATCTTGAGTTTTTAGCACTTGTGTTTGAATTGAAGTTATGGAAATATTACAACATTGGTGAGTATTTTGTGGGTTTTACAAATCATAAGAGCCTAAGGCATGTATTATCCCAACGTAACCTGAACTTATGATAGCTACGATGGATGAAATTCTTACAGGACTACAAATTCAATATTTCAAATACACTAGGAAAGGGTAATGTTGTGGATAAAATACTGAGCAGGAAGTCATGTAGTGATGCCATGTGTGAATATGGAGATTCTTGAATAGTGATAGAAGATATCTCAATGATTCATCTTGATATGGGAGAGGTTAGTGGAAGAGGTTGTCTTTTCTATATGATAGTGAATTCATATTTCGTACAACAAGTGGAGGAGTCCTAGCTGGGGAATTTTGAGGTAGAGGTATGGAGAGACTGAGTTATGTTTAGTGATACCCTTGAGGGTTAGTTTGAGGATGAACAACACTGGGTGTTTCCCCAAGGGAGGATTTTTATCCCTTTGGAAATTAGTGAGTTGGTTCTCTATGAGTTCCAATGTTCACCCTTGGTGTTACATCCTGACATAAAAAAGATGTATTGATCCTTGAGAGGGTAGTTTTGGTGGGCTGATATGAGGTATGTAATTATAGATTTCATGTATCGATGTTTGGTCTTCTAGAAGGTGAAGGCCGAAAACTATGTTACCAATGGTTTTCTATAACTATTAGATGTTACTCTGTAGAAGTGGGAGAACATATCTATGGAATTATTTACTGGCTTACCTCAAGAACAGGGAGTCTATGATGCTATATGGGCGATAGTAGATCATTTTATGAAATCATCCCACTATATAGAAATTAAGGAGTCGATCTTAGTGGATGTTTTGTTAAGGAAATATCCAGAGTAGTTGGTGAGACTTAATAGTCACAGGGACAATCATTTCTAACCGTGATCCCTATATTACCTCCAGGGTTTGGAGAGATATTCAACATGATATTTAATCTCAATTATTCCTTAGCACTGATTTCCATCTGTAGATGGATGTTCAGGTAGAGAAGACCATCCAGACTCTTAAATACATGTTTTATTATTATGTCTTGAATTTTAGAGGTTCAGGGATGAGGCAAAGGGATTTGGTTGAGTTTTTTTACGATAATAGTTTTCAATCCACCATTGGTATGACATCGTTTTAAGCTTTTTATGGTCGAACTTACCATTCTCCATTGTGTTGGATTGGGGTTAGAGAGTCAACAATTCTTAAGCTGGAGTTAGTGAAGATTATGATAGAGATGGTTCAAGTGATACATGAAAGGATGGAAGTAGCATAATATCATCAAAAATATATTTTGACATAGGAGGAGACCTCTAGAGTTCGATGTTGGAGATCTTGTGTTCTTGAAGGTGAATCCTCATTATGGTATGTGAAGGTTTGGTCATGGGAGTAAGCTTTATCCTTAGTTTTGCTGGGCCTTTTGTGGTGTTGGATGATGATGGAGCCATGACATATCAGATAGAACTTCCCCCATATATGAACTAGATACATGATATATTTAATGTGTTTCAACTCCTCTATTACCTTAATGATTATTAAAACATTATTGATCAGGGATAGATTGATATTGATGATGATGCGACCTTTGAGGAGCGGCTTATGGAGATCCTAGACTACTTGGATAAGGTGTTACATAGATGTGTTATTCTCTTGGTTTGTGTATTGTAGCAACATGGTGTCATAGAGAAAAGTACCAAAGAATGTGAGTCATAAATGCACACTAAGTACCCTAATATGTTTTTCTTTAGTTCTTCACTTGAAGTGATGCTAATTTTTGGTTTTTGACCTTTTCCTAGTTTATGAGATGGTTTACACTTGATGCCTTTATTATTGTGGCTTAATCTTGTTTGAGATGTATCTCCCATGGAGACTATTTAAGATATAGTTGTTTTTATTACATAGTTTTGTGATTTGTTCCTCTAAGTGAGGTGGTTGAGATTCTCTGATATCCTTGAGAGGTATATCACAGGGTGGCTATTTAGACAATACATTTTATTTATTTATCTATGGGTTTGGTTTTAAATTATTTTGGAGGATAATGGTTTGAGAGGTATCTGTTTTAAGGGCCTAAATCATAGAATCCCTTTGCTTTGTAGGTTTTGGGTATTTGAGGCACCCAAAGGAGGTTATAAAGTGTTTTAGAGGTAAAATAGAGAGTTAAGATGAAAAATAATATTAACCTAAAATTATACACCATCGATCTCTGTACTACACTATAAGAGTGGTGGATGTGGTATAAGGGAGTCCATCTATAGTGCAGGGTCCTAGGAGGAGGAGTTTTGGAACCACTAAAAAAAATGGAATGGCTGTGGCGTAGCCTAGATGATCCTTGTGTTGTGGAGAAGGGATGTGGTGTAGGTTGGGTGACTCATGCTATGTGGAGTGACTGGTTGCAATATATATCTCTAAGGGGTGTTCTTCTAATTTCAGGATAGCAGTACTGTGGGGGTTGTACTATGACGTAGCCTCCCTTTTGGTGATGGAGCTCTACAACATAATGGGTTTCACTGCACTATGGTTCTCTCCTCAGGTAAATAGGATCCATGACGGATCTATGTTGTGGTTTTTAGATGTTCATTTTATTAGGGGGATATGGTGTAGTGTCCTACCTTGTGCCATAATGTTCCCTATATCAGACAGTTCTACAACATGGTATGAGGGGCTACGCCGCAACCTTCTAAAATCCAATCTAAATATAAATACTCCCAAGGCCCTCTAAACCCAATTTTTCTCGTACTCATTCCTATAAAACTCTAGGTGAACAAGGATTATTTTATAGGTTCTTTTAATCCCCTTTCTACAGGGATTAATTGTAACACCCCAAGCTTCCATGGTACATTTCCCTTTGAATAATGCAGTTGCTTGTGTTGTATGCAATTTGGATTTTTAACACACCACGACCAATGAAACCAGTAGTTATGAATAGTAATACCCACTTTTTAAAATTTTATAAATTTTAATTTTAACAATGGACTTAATTTTTGGATTTGGAATATTAAAATCAGCTTAGGGTGATTTTTTGGTATTTTTCTGAGAACTTTCAATTTTTGATGAATATTGAAAAACACTGCGTTATTGTTTAAAACCGACTTTTTATTTAAATAATTAGTTATTTTATTTTAATTTATTTTAGGTAAAAATAGATACATAATACCTATATATGTTCAATGTAATTCATTGGAGTCATTTTATAATAATTTTAGATATATAAAATTTTATTGAACTTTTTACCGTCTTTTACCCACCTTCTAGAAGCATTTACAAATTTGCATAAAAATTAATTTTACCGCTTCTGTGAGTTTAATTTCAAAAACATGAGAGACATAGTTGAAATCATTAAGTAAAATCTGGTTCAATAAGATGAAAATAATTTTTGGTGAATAGTAACTTTTGACTTTTATTTACCATGGTTAAAAAGTAAATATGGTAATAAAGGGTAAAAATGATATTATAATTACCGTAAAAAATGTCCTAATTCTATTGGATAAGTTTAATTCAACAAAAAACAACCTTAGGAATAAAAAATTATCCCCTTTGGTCCACTTGGATTAGATTAGGACATTTATTATTATTTTATTTAAAGAAGAGTTAAAAGAGTTAAATTCAAAGTTTAATAACTAAACCATTTTTAATATAGGGTTACACACAATATAAATTAGACTATAAATATTAATTATAAAGATAAAAATATTTCCTACACAATGGTATTTTATTTATAATTTTTAGACATTAAATAATTTAATTTATTTATGACACAATGATGATGCAATAATTACCTTATTAATGAAAGATTAAAATAATTGATATTATAAATATCCAAATAAATTTAATTTGAGACTTTTGTGGAATTAAAATAATTTTATAGGTTAATATGAAATTTCAGGGTTGATTAAATAATTTTTGTTCAAAGTAATCATGCTGTTATGATTTTCACAAAAACCAAATACTAAATAGTGCCAAAATTGAAAAAATTGAGTTTAAACAAAATACTATATTATTAATTGATATAATATTCATAAAAATATATGGTTCGGAAAAAGGACTTAGATAATGTTATATATATTAATAATGAACTACTTGGGGTTCTCTTGTCTTGTTATAGTAAGTTTATTAACCATATAATATAAAAATACAAAGAGACAAGGTAAATGTCAAACTATTTAACTAAGAGTTAAATCTAAAAGATAAGGTTAATATGGTGACCTAAACCTGTATAAAACCTATTGGTTGAGATGTTGTCGACCCATACCCATCTTATACTCGAAATAAATCATTTTGGAGCCATTATAAACCAAAAATTATTTTATTATAAAATAATATTTCAAGCTTTTCCTAAAGTGACCTCACCTCTCTTATAAAAGGGTACTTCCCATTCTCTTAATTTCACACCTCCAAATCCATTTGTCTCAGCCAAAACCTGCCCAAGTATCCTCCCAACTTCTCTAAAATCAACCTAGAGTCCTTACTTTGATCAGAAATCCAACCTATGGAGCCCTTTTGATCAACTCAAAAGAAAACACTTGAAGAAGAGGTAATAATTTCACCACTCTCTTTCAAGTTCTTTTCTTCTTCCACTTCCTCTTTATTTGTTGTTCAATACCAAAATAATAACTCCAATACCTTCTACATACTATTATTTTATTATAAATATGGTAAAACCATATTCATTATTCTACCCATCCTATAAATGACAATGTCACCATATGTGCGTACGTACGACTTACCGTCTCCACGTCGTGGTGTAGTTTGTTATTCAAATAATTCATTATTTGGATGAGTATAATAATGAGTATAAATGATGTAAATAATAAATATAACATGTTAATGATTATTTATATATGATATACCATCCAATTACATATGATTTAACCATTAATATAATGATATTGTCGCTCTTTTATACGTACGGATTACCGTCTCCACGAACACGATGAGATTCATTCCCCATCATAATCATTCAAGAATAATTTTCATTTTATGATTAAAAATAATTTTTATGAACATAATATCATTATGTATATGAATCAAATACATCCTATCCATAACAAACATGTCTTACATAACCAATCATATAAAGTAAAACGAATCAGTTAACACCCGAAACGATGATACTACTGAAATATTATTAACAAATCAATATTAAAAGATCATATATGATATAATATTTATGTATATGGTTCTTGTATAATTTAATAACAATGTTTTAACTATTATAGAATAGGTTAACATACCATATACTAAGGAAAATTACAAGGTAAGGGTTAATTATACAATCTCTTTACTTATCCGAGGTTGTTAATATGTAAGTATCTACTCAGACCTCTTTATCATCCACATCCGTGTTTTCTTAAAAATGTAATTCAAAACATTTATACTATTTACTAGACTATGGGTTAAATTAATTTATATCCTTATTTAACCATATATGTTTTGAAATTAATCTTTTATTCGTTTTCCAAACAAGGTACTTTATGACCTTTTTGACAAAATTAAGATAAGAATTTTTTTAACTTATACAGCAGGTGCAGCTATTTTCCGCCATTATAACATCGTCGAAGCTTCCCATACAGATTATAATAATATTTTCAAAATAAATGTTTTCTTTTATAACTATGTTACTTTTAAATTATTTTTAAAATAGAAAGAGGTATTTATTTAAATGGTTCTCATTTCATCTATGTCAACATCATTTGAGGGGTTTTAAACTTGTTTGAAGTTGATTTATTATGATACAAATCTTTTATATTTTATTGAAGGTTTTGTGATATGCTTGAATGTGGATATATTATTTTTATACCATTCATGGTTTATGGTTAAAGTATTAACATTTTTTATGATGGTTTTAATATGAATGTTTATGTTATGTTTAAACCTTTTCATATAAGGAATGCATTGGACTTAGTAAGTGATGGGTGGAGCCCGCTATAGATTCTCGATGCATCGGTTGGTATCATGAGAAAAGCTAGTGTCTTGGCATAAGGCCTTGATAAAATTTTATTTTTAGTCTCATCCCAAGGCCTTGACTATGTGGTTATGAAGTCTGACATTATGCATTCCATCATTATGAAATTGGATATTGATATTGCATGTGATTATTCGACTAGTAGAATGTCGACATGAATAAGTAAATGGAATTATTTGATTTATATTGGCCATATTATGCAGAATTTTATGTTTAAAAGGATTTTGTTTTAGTCTTATTCATTTCCTTAAATGTTTATGCTTATTTATGAAATTTTCTTCTATATTGTTACCCTTACTGAGCATCTGAGCTCACCCCTTTCTATGTTTTATTTTTCCCAGGATGCGAAGAAGTATATTATAACTAAACTGTAGGGATAGTCTAAGGGATATGAATTTGGTAAATGGAGACAATGTTGTTGTTGTTTTTCATTTCATAATATAATGTAAAACTTATGAATGTATCTAGTACTTCGAAGGCTACTAAACTGACCGGTCTTTCAGGATTTGATCACTCGTGATCATGACAATGTTATGTAATAATGCACCGACTTTGGGTAACTTGGGTTGGGGAGTTATAGTTGGTATCAGAGGAAGTTTAGTACAAACCTTGGAAGCTAGATTTAGAAAAACTCTGATTAGAGAGCATTACCCTAAGATAGACTTTGAGGATTAGTATAGAAGAACTTCCTAGAATTTTGGTAATGTAGAGATTTTGTGAGTTTTACAAGAAATACATCCCTATCTAGATACAAGAAGGTAGAGGTGGATCTGGCACATATGTACCTAGGGGTAAAACCTGAAAACACTGCTTTGATCTAGACTCGAATGAGAATTGGTGCACGACAATGGGACTTTCTGCACTCTTGGTTACAACACTCCTGGGGGATATGCTTAGGATAATTAAAATTTTATTTACAAACCATTATGAAGGATTTATGAGTTATACCTCCTCAAATAAAACATTTTTATGATTATGGATTACATCCATAAACTGTTCAATTTGTGTTATGTTTTTTACAAGTTTGGAATTATGTATTGCAATTCATAAAATAATATAATGTATGCCATTATTTAGAAATGGCGCCTAGTGAAAGGAATAGAAACCGTATCAACACACGTAATCCATGTAGGGATTTTCCTCCTACTCAAGATAATTATAGTGGAGATGGTAATGCAACTGGTGCTGATCAGGTTATCACCATACCGGGACAACTCAACCAGGCTATTAATAATAACCTTACCCATATAGATCACCCTAATCCACAACATGGAGGATCAATGTTAGACCTCTTTAGGAGACAAAAACCACCAGTATTAAATGGGAGTAAAAATACAATAGTAGCAGAGCAATGGATAAATTCCTTATATAAAATATTTCATTCTTTGGGGAGTAGTGAAAGGGAAAAAGTTGTCATGACATTTTATCGCCTCACAGGAGATGCAGATCAATGGTGGTCATTAATCCAAAGCACAAAGGAAGATGAAGAATTATTAAACATTTAATAAAGGGAGTTTAAAGATATTTTCTAAGAAAAATAATTTCCTCATGACCATCGAGAGGATATGGAAAGAAAATTTCTGAGTCTGAGGAAAAAGGAGGATGAGAATGTCACAAAGTATGAGGCTAAATTTACAAGGTTAGCAAGGGATGCATCAGATTATATATGTAACCCAAGGAGTAATATTTATCGATTCTTTGATGGGTTAAAATCATTTCTACATCGAGAATTAGTCTTACAATCCTTCTCATCGAATAAAGATATTGTGTCATGCACTATCAAGATAAAAAATGAATTCTCTAAGTCTTATGACTTTAAAGCAAAGAAAGATAGAAATAGATCTGCTGAACACTTTGGAAATGGAAATAAGGGGAAGAAGGGAAAAGTTAAATATCCATCCTGCGGTAAATGTGGGAAGAAACACCCCGATACTTGCCTGAAGGGAATGAGAGTCTGTTACAAGTGTGGTGAAAAAGGCCACCAAGATCGTGATTGCAAGGGGAAGAAAGAGGCTATTAATGCTGAATGCTACAATTGTAGAGAAAAGGGGCATTATGAAAATTAATGTCCTAAGTTCCAAGGGAACTTACCTCAGAAAAGTACAAGAGAGAAAGGCTAAGCTTATACAATCACTACTACAGAGGTTGAAGGTCCGAAAGATGTGGTGGAAGGTAATTTAATGGTTTCCTCAAGTTTATCCAATGCCTTATTTGATTCTAGATCATCACATTATTTCATATCTTCCCAGTTTGCTAAGAAAATTAGATTTTTTCAATTTGAATTAACAAGGCAGTTGTCAGTCAAAACACCTAAGGCATGTATCATCACAATAAATTTTTTGTGAATCAGTTCCCATTAGGGCATATAAATGTTCTTTATTTGCTGATCTCATCATTATACCCATGATTGAATTTGATATAATCCTTGGAATGGATTGGATTTTTGACCATGATGTGAAAATTTATTGTAATAATAAGGAGGTTATAATTTTTGATGATGATAAAGAGTACCTTATCTTTAGAGCAGAAACGTCACCAATTGATTCTTATCTAGATCCACCCCTAGTAGATCTACTGAATTCAATTACTGGGAGGAAGAGAATGAAATAACTATTGGTGAGGAAAATAATGTTTGAAAATAGGATGTACCTATTGTGAAAGAATATGTTGATATGTTTCCAGAGGATTTACCTAGACATCCTCCAGAATGAGAAATTGAGTTTTCCATTGATTTAATTCCAGGTTCAAGGCCTATATTGAAGAACCCTTATAGAATGGCCACTATGGAATTAGTGGAACTAAAGAAATAACTAGAGGAATTGAGTAACAAGGGATTTATTCACCTTAGTGTTTCTCCATGGGGAACCCATATCCTTTTTGTTAAGAAGAAAGACGGATCTATGAGGTTGTGCATTGACTATATGGAGATCAATACTATAACAATAAAGAACAAGTATCCCCTACCTCGCATTGATGATTTATTCGACCAAATTCATAGAGCTCAATATTTTTCAAAGATTGACCTTTGATCTGGATATCATCAGTTGTGTGTGAATAAGAAATACATTCTGAAAACAACATTTCAAACCAGGTATGGGTATTAAGAGTTTACTGTAATGCCTTTTGGATTGACTAATGCACCCTCTATCTTCATGGATCTAATGAATAGAGTTTTCAAGAAATATCTTGATGAATTTGTAGTGGTATTTATTGATGATATCTTGGTATACTTAAAAATCTACGAAGATCATGAAAATCAATTGCGCACTATTCTAAAAACCCTCAGAAGAAATGAATTATATGGGAAGTTTAGCAAGTGTGAATTCTAGATTGAAGAGATTTCTTTTCTTGGACATACTGTCTTTGAGGATGGAATATCTATTGATCCTTCAAAGACCAAGGCAATCCAATAATGTCCAGCACTGATGAGTATAACTGAGGTATGTGGTTTTATTGGTTTACTAGGTTATTATCGACGTTTCGTCCAGAATTTTTCTTGGTTGGCTAACCCATTAACGAAGCTCACACATAAAGGGGTTAAATTTGTTTGAAAAAAAGAGTGTGAAGAATATTTTGAAGAACTAAAGAGAATATTATTCAATGCTCCTATCTTAACTCTACCATCAGGGAATGATGGGTTTGTTATTTATAGTGATGCTTTAAAGAAAGTACTTGGTTGTGTCCTTATGCAGAATGATAGAGTTATTGCCTATGCATCACGACAACTAAAAATTCAGGAGAAAAACTATCCTACTCCTGATATTGAATTATCATCTGTAATATTTGCTCTAAAAATATGGAGACACTATATTTATTGTGAAAAATGTGAGATTTATACTGATCACAAGAGTTTAAAGTATATTTTATCACAAAAAGAACTCAACATGATGAAAAGGAGATGGATTGAACTACTCAAGGATTATGATTTCACAATACACTACCACCCAGGGAAGGAAAATATGGTGGAAGATGCTTTGAGTAGAAAGGATCATGGTGTTTTGAACAAGATGAGAGTTGAAAGGGATCCTATTTTTATGGATCTAGTAAATATGGATATAGAAATAACCATGGTAGGCGAAACATCAATACTTTTTCAAATGGTTGCCAAACCATCTTTACTAGAAAGGATAAAGAGTTCTCAGAATGATGATGAGGAGTTTCAAAAGAAGATTAAAGCTGTGAATGATGGAAGATTGAGTGACTTCATATATGAAGATGGAATTTTGAAATATGGGAAGAGACTTTGTGTTCCAGATATACCTGATCTAAAAAGGGATTTTTTAGATGATGCTCATAGCTCCAATTTCTCTATACACCCAGGGATCACCAAGATGTATATATATTTGAAGGAACATTTTTTGTGGGACAATATGAAGAGAGATATTTCTGATTATGTGTCAATATGTATGGTTTTTCAACATGTGAAAGTTTGAAGGCAATATCCTAGAGGAGTCATGCAACCTCTTCCCATACCTGAGTGGAAATGGGATAATATTATGATGAAATTTTTCATGGGACTACCAAAGACTCCTAGAAGGAATGATGCAATATGGTTCATTGTTGATTGTTTTACCAAGTCATCACATTTTCTTGCTATAAGAGAATATTTCCCACTTGAACGTATGGTAAGACTATATATTAATGAAGTTGTAAGACTTCATGGAGTACCTCTATCAATTGTTTCTGATCATGATCCCCATTTTACATAAAGATTCTAGAAAAGTCTTTAGAAGACCCTGGATACTGAACTTCGTTTGAGCACTGCCTACCACCCTCAAACTGAGGTACAATCAGAACAAACTATTCAAACCTTAGAAGACATGTTGAGATATTGATCACTTGAATTTCAAGGAATGTGAATATTTACCTCTGGTAGAATTTTCCTATAACAACAGCTTCCATTCAAGTATTCAGATGGCACCATATGAAGCGTTATATGGAAAGAGATGTCATACAACAACTTCTTGGGATGATGTTGGTGAAAGAAAACTTATAGGCCCATAACTTGTTGAGGAAACAATGGAAAATGTGAAGGTTATCCAAACCCACATCAAAGTAGCCCAAAGTAGGCAAAAGAGCTATTCCAATAACTGAAGGAAGGATTTGGAATTTCAAGTTGGAGACCATGTTTTCTTGAAGGTATCTTCATGGAAGGGTGTTATACATTTCGGTAAGAAGGGTAAATTGAGTCCCAGGTATATTGGACCTTTCAAAATTTTAGAATGAATTGGTGTTGTAGCTTATCATTTGGAAATGCCTCCAAGTCTTTCCAAAGTTCATGATGTGTTCCACGTATCACTGTTGAGAAAATAAATTCCTGACCTAACGCATGTACTCACCTATAAGGAAATTTAACTGGAACCTGATATTTCTTATTGTGAAGAGCCTGCCAAAATTCTTGATACCAGAGAACAAGTGATGAGAAACCGGATGACTCGTCTGGTAAAAGTTCTATGGAGGAACCATAAGATGGAAGAGGCAATGTGGGAACCCGAGGAACTTATGATGAAGAACCACTTTAATATTTTTATGCAATAATATTCTAGAAATTTTGAGGTTGAAATTATTTTAAGGAGGGGAGAATGTAACACCCCAAGATTCCACGGTACGTTTCCCTTTGAATAATTTAGTAGCTTGCGTTGTACGCAACTTGGAGTTTTAACACAATACAACCAATGAAACTAGCTATTATGAATAGTGATAACCACTTTTTAAAATTTCATAAATTTTAATTTTCAAAATGGACTTCATTTTTAGATTTGGAATATCAAAATTAACTTAGGGTGAATTTTTCGTATTTTTTTGAGAACTTTCAATTTTTTATGAATAGTGAAAAACACTGTGTTATTATTTAAATCCAACTTTTTATTTAAATAATTAGTTATTTTATTTTAATTTATTTTAGGTCAAAATAGATACATAATAACTTTATATGTTCAATGTAATTCATTGGAGTCATTTTATAATAAGTTTAGATATATAAAATTTTATTGAACTTTTTACCGTCTTTTACCCACCTTCTAGGAGCATTTACAAAAATGCATAAAACTTAATTTTACTGCTTCTGTGAGTTGAATTTCAAAAATTTTAGAGACACGGTTGAAATCAATAAGTAAAATGTGGTTCAATAAGATGAAAATAATTTTTGGTGAATAGTAACTTTTGACTTTTATTTACCACGGTTAAAAGTAAATAGGATAATTAAGGGTAAAAATGATATTATAATTACGCTAACACATGTAATAATTATATTGGATAAGTGTAATTAGACCAAAAACAACCTTATTAATAAAATATGATCCCCTTTTGTCCGCTTGGATTAGATTAGGACATTTATTATTATTTTATTTAAAGAAGAGTTAAAAGAGTTAAATTCAAAGTTTAATAACTAAACCATTTTTAATACATGGTTACACACAATATAAATTAGACTATAAATATTCATTAGAAAGATAAAAATATTTCCTACATAATTTTATTTTATTTATAATTTTTAGATATTAAATAATTTAATTTATTTATGACACAATGATGATGCAGTAATCACCTTATTAATGAAAGATTAAAATAATTGATATTATAAATATCCAAATAAATGAAATTTGATACTTTTGATAAATTACACTAATTTTATAGGTTAATATGACATGTTATAGTTGATTAAATAATTCTTTTTCTAAGTAATCATGCTATTATGGTTTTCACAAAAACCAAATACTAAATAGTGTAAAAATTGACATAATTGAGTTTTTAAAACAAATACTATATTATTAATTGATATAATATTACTAAAAATATAGAGTTCAGACAAAGGACTTATATAAGGTTATATATATTAATAATTAACCACTTGAGGTTTTTTTGAATTTTTATAGTAACTTTACTAACCATATAATATAAAAATACAAAGAGACATGGTAAATGTCAAACTATTTAACTAAGAGTTAAATCTAAAAGATATGGTTAATATGGTAATATAAACCTATATAAAACCAATTGTTTGAGATATTTTTGACCCATCCCCACCTTATCCTCGAAATAAATCATTTTGGAGCCATTAGAAACTGAAAATGATTTTATTATAAAATAATATTTCAAGCTTTTCCTAAAGTGACCCTTACCACTCTTATAAAAGGGTACTTCCCCTTCTCTTAATTTCACACCTCCAAAGCCATTCGGCTCGGCCAAACCTACCCAAATATCCTCCCAACTTCCCTCACATAAACCTAGAGTCCTTACTTTGATCATAAAGACATCCTAAAAATCCCTTTTGATCAACTCAAAAGGAAACACCCAAATAAGAGGTAATAATTTCACCACCCTCTTTCAAGTTTTTTTCTTCTTCCACTTCCTCTTTCTGTGTTGTTCCATACCAAAATAATAACCCCAGTACCTTCTAAATACTATTATATTATTATAAATATGGTACAAACATATTCGTTATTTTACCCATCCTATAAAAGACAAAGTCACCATACGTGCGTACATACGGCTTACCGTCTCCACGTCATGGTGTAGTTTGTTATTCAAACACATAATTATTTGTATGAGTATAATAATGAGTATAAATGATATAAATAATAAATATAACATGTTAATTTTTTTATATATGATATACCATCCAATTACATACAATTTCACCATCAATATAATGATATTGTCGCTCGTGCGTACGTACAGATTATCATCTCCACAAACGTGATGAGATTCATTCCCCATCGTAATCATTCAAGAATAATTTTCATTTTATTATTAAAAATAATGTTTATGAACATAATATCATTATGTATATGAATCAAATACATCCTATCCATAACAAACATGGCTTACGTAACCAATAATATAAAGGAAAACGAATCAGTTAACACCCGAAACCATGATACTATTGAAATATTTTTAACAAATCAATATTAGAGGATCATATATGATATAATATTTATTTATATAGTTCTTTTATAATTTAATAACAATTTTTTATCTATTATAAAGAAGGTTAACATACCATCGACTAAGGAAAAGTACAAGGCAAGGGTTAATTCTACAATCTCTTTACTTATCCGAGGTTGTTAATATGTAAGTATATACTGGGACCTCTTTATCATCCACATCTGTGTTTTCTTAAAAAAGGAATTCAAAACATTTATACTATTTAATATACTATGGTTTGAAGTCATTTATACCCTTATTTGACCATATATGTTTTGAAAGGAATCTTTCTGTCGTTTTCCAAAGAAGGTACTTTTTGACCTTTTCGACAAAATTAAGGTAAGAATGTTTTTAACTTATACGGCGGGTGCGGCTATTTTCTACCATTATAACATTTTCGAAGCTTCCCATACAAGATTATAAGAATATTTTCAAAATAAATGTTTTCTTTTATAACTATGTGACTTTTAAATTATTTTCAGAATAGAAAGAGATATTTATTTCAAATGGTTCTCATTTCATCGATGTCAACATACTTTGATGGATTTTTAACTTGTTTGAAGTTGATTTATTATGATACAAATCTTTCATATTGTATTGAAGGTTTTTTGATATGATTGACTGTAGATGTGTTATTTTTATACCATTTATGGTTTATGGTTAAAGTATTAACATTTCATATGATAGTTCTAATATGAATGTTTATGTTATGTTTAAACCTTTTCATATGAGGAATGAATTGGAATTAGTAAGTGACGGGTGGAGCCTGCTATAGATCCTTAATGCATCAGTAGGTCTCATGAGACAAACTAGTGTCTTGTCACAAGGCCTTGACAAAATTGTATTTTTAGTCTTGGCATAAGGCCTTGACTATGTGGTTATGAAGTCAGGCGTTATGCATTCCATCATTAAAAAATTGGCTATTGATATTGCATGTGATTATTGGACTAGTAGAATATCAATGTGAATAAGTAAATGACATTATTTGATTTATATTGGCCATATTATACACAATTTTATGTTTAAAAGGATTATGTTTTAGTCTTATACATTGCCTTAAATGTTTATATATATTTATGAAAGTTTTCGCTATATTTTTATCCTTACTAAGCATCTGAGATCACCCCTTTCTATGTTTTATTTTTCTCAGGATGCGAAGAAGTATATTATGACCAACCTACAGGGATAGTATAGTGGATATGAATGTGGTCAATGGAGACAATGTTGTGGTCGTTTTTCATTTTATATTGTAATGTAAAACTTATGAATGTATCTAGTACTTCCAAGGCTACTAAAATGACCAGTCTTTCGGGATTTGATCCCTTGTGATCATGCCAATGTTATATAATAATGCACCGACTCTGGGTAACTGGGTCTTGGCGTTACATTAATCTAATAATTCCCATGATCGATCCATGGTAATCCGAGGTGAGTTCCTCTTGTTTTCTTGCATTTTCTTCTCTGTTAAATCTTGTTTCCTCCCATTCCTTCTTTCCATGTTATGGAGGATGATCTATATCATTTTAATAGAGTTTATTGTGTTGTTTTTTTTGGTACATTCATGGAATGAAGTTCTTGGGAGATCATAGTTTCCTTATGGGAGAGGTGACTAGAGATCTTCATTGATATTCCGTTTCCATTTAAATAACATCGAATCTTTGAGGTAGGGTGTTCTTGCTTATCTTTTTATTTAAATGAAATCATAAATTTATCATGGTTTATTCATTTGGATGGTGGTGTAATTAACCTAATAAATATTTAATTAGATTAATAAAATGTTTTATGGATATTGATCACATGTCCTTTCACCACGATAACGTCTTGCCTCTTGTTTTTTTAAATAGTGTGCTATCTATGTTATTCTTGTTCACATGTTGGTTATTATTGGTTTAGAAAGATGTTCCTAATTAAATTGTTAAAAAACATAAAGTTTATAATTGGTTGCTTGGCCAAATAATTAAAGAGGCATGTGTAATGAAACTTTTGTTCTTATAATTTTATATAAATAAAATTTATGATTAGTTAATATTTAATTTAATAGTGTTATTCCATGTGTTAATGGAATTAGATACAGAACATTAAGTTGGAATGATTATTTATGAGAATAATGATAAAAGTCATGATAAATGAGAATTGTACTTCTCATTGTTTTTTAAAATTGGAATTGATGTTAGGAAGAATACTTTTATAATTTAACTGCTTGTTATAGATGATTCCTTTGGTTACCCATATTTGGAACCTATTATAAATGAATTAGTTAATTCAATATGGAATAAAAACCAGTTGCTTGATAAAGATAAATTCTTAGGTCCAAGATTACCCATTGTTTATAAAGGATGGATGCCTTGTGTTGGGAGTTGTGAGATCCAATTTACATGTGAAGGCTAAATGCCTTGTTTTTAGGACCAAGTTTCACCATTGACTATGTTTTTTCTTGATTCCTTTTGTGTTCTATGGATATGAGCCTTAATATGCAATGTGATATGATCCTAGGATGAATAATGATATATAGGTGGGGATGCAGAGGTTTTGGCTGCAGTTGATGCTTGTGATGATGAGATGTATAATTATATACATGATTGTGTTGTGGATTACACTAGTATAAAGGAATAGGTTGAAGTTAGGATTACCCATTTGTGGGATATGAAGCCTTGTTCAGAGTATCAAAATTTTATATCATTAGATGTTCAGAGCATTATAATTCCATTCACTAAAATTTTGGTCAGTGGTAGGTGGTAGGTGTTGATTTGAAAGTATTGAAAACAGATCCTCTCCAATGTCAGTAGGTCCATCCAAAGTTCAAATCTACCAATGGTTCTATAGTAGAGCGTTGAGAGGTCTAGAAGTTCAGAGAAGTTGATAGGTCACAATGTTGGTAAAAATGATTAGATAGTTATTTCTTATGATCCATTTTTTCAATAGAGTAGCTTCAATTTTCTTGACTGGTTGTGTTTTATATTTAATTATGTGGGACCTTATATGCAAAGTGAAAAAAAAACAATTAGAAATTTTTTTTAACTAGGAATTTATTGGATAGATGGGAAGTTTTTGATAATTACCTGTATTTGTTATCAGTTTTCACATATAATCTTCCTGTAATAATAAAAACAATAAATAGTGTGTTTCTCCTATGCACATAGGACGTAGTTCTAAGAACATTAAAACTTTTTGTTCTTTATTTTCTTTCCTGTATCTTCTATTGCATGTTTTTTCATTATATTTATTATTGATACTTTGTTTTTTTATACTAAGGTATTTGTATAGAAATATTTGTGCAGTGATTAGGGTATAGTGACTACTTACTTATGGTACACTCAGTAGAGGGGGAAGTGAACTTTTGGAGATTCAGTTCCCTACTACTTTACTACAACATATGAATTTATGGTGGATCCGACGACCATACTTTAAATGGTATATCAGTAGTACAAGTGATTAGTTTTTTAGGTTTTAGTTTTTAGGCTTCCATTCCCCCAGAAAAACTATGGGACATCGATTAATATCAATCTCATGATGCTTTCAGAGTTAACATTATTTACTATATTGTTCTTTTTTTTGTTACTATGCCGTATAAAGTTGACATATTCATTTATGAATATTCTTATGGAAATATTTTAAAAAATATTTATTGAAAAAATATGAGGATACAATGGATTCAAAATTTTGATGTAACAATTTTGGATTATATAAAATAATAAGTTTTTAACATTAATGCATCAAACATAAGGAGAAAATTACTAGACAATGATTTCTGAATATAGAAGAAATGTTGTTGATTAAATGATGTTTTAAAAATTATTAGGGATATGTATACATGATTTTTAATTCTTATTGAACTATTTTATATTGAATAATGAATAAAAAACATGTGTGAAGGACTTCCATGAAGTATGAATAATATATTTGTTCATTATTGAGTGATGTAGTGAGTAGAATTTTTATAAGAGTTGTATTGATTAGAAGATAAATAAGCACAAATTAATTTAATAAAAATTTGAATGAATTTAATTACATCAAAAAAAATTCACCCATGAGATATGATGTGTTTGGTAGAATCCATACAGGTGAAGGTGTATTGAGTAAAAAGAGGCAATTCATTGAGTAAAAAGTAACAACATGTCATGTCGATGTTTCATTGAGTAGATTTAAAGATTCCATTGAACAAAAATACAGTATGAATTGAATGTAAATGAAGTTTATCAAACACAATATCATGAGATGAATAAAGAAAATTTACACAAAATTGTTTGACTTAGAAGTGGGATATTTAAAACTTAAAAAATACACAAATATCATTCATGTAGACGATTTAAGTCAACTATGAGAAAATGTCTTCAAAGGAAATTAACCATTTTTCTTGTAGAAATCAACTAGGGATCAATATAGTTTTTGAAATGAAACAAAATGTCATTTTTAGGTGAAAATATATCTTTTAAAAAGATATTTTAATATTAAAATCATTAAAGATTCTATGAGATTATTTATGTAGATATTTGATAGAGATTAAATGGAGTTATAATAGAAGAATAGGGATCACATTTAAGCTGTTCAAAAAATGAAAAAAATTATCTATATATTTTTCTGGGTTTTTAAGAATATTTGTTTTTAAAAAGAAATATTTTAGAGTGTTTAGAATATTTTTAATTGAAAAAATTAACAAATCATATCATTGAACAAGGTTGTTGAATAATACATTCAAATCTTGTATTTAAGGTGATATTTAAATGATAAAAATTCTATGAAGTTTCAAAAATATATATAAAATGTAAAAATGAAGGACTAGAGAGGAATATCATCTTTAAGAATATTTTAGAGTGAAATTAGAAAGTTGAACTATAAATATCTTCGATTTTTTTGCTATAAAGACTAAAGAATTATGAAAATTGGTTCTATATAAGAGGATATCATGTGAATTTAAAATTACATCCATTCATTAATTCTCTATTACCAATTTTATTCATTTTATTTCATTAATTGTATTTTTTTAGTGATAAGAAAAGGTGGAATGTATTTATATTTGTACTAAGTCATAAGTTTGTTAACCAAACATGGATCATAGTAATCCTGGTGTGGGATCAGTGAAATCACCATGTGCTATATATAAAAATAACTAATAACAATATGATTTAAAATCCCATGATATAAGAAGAAATATGTGTATATAATAAAAAAAAAGAAATAGGTTATGCTAATTTTATGTGGTTTGAGGAAATCCCTACATACATAGAGATATATATAAAGTTTCATTATTTTTAAGACAACACAATTATAATGGATAAGGAATAAACCCTAGCTCAAAACCAGTTTAAATGATGAAGTCATGTTTCCATAATATGTATATACAAATAGTGGTCCATAATGATATATAGTACAATATATCTTTGAACATGGTTAATATAAAAAGATTATGGACCAGTATTATGTATAGGTCTCCATCAAAAGAATCAAACTTTATATTCCAAACAATCTCCTACTTAGAGTCTAAGTTAGGGACTAACCCTCTTCTATGCTTCATTAGTGTACATATAGTGTTTTTTTATCTCAATGTTCATTCATCATTGAAAATCAAAAAAGTGAGGGGACTGGTTAGGGATGTGTTTAACACTAGGGGGAGTGAACCGATATTGGTGACTTTTAATATAGTTTATATATTTTACCCATTTTATTATTTTACATATTTTATTAGTTAAGGTGAATAGATATCTCTTTTTCTTTTCTCACCTTTGATATTTTATGAAACATATCCAAACACACCCACACAAGAAGTACAATTTTTTTTTACAAGGTTCACCTCTCAATATGAGAAGGCTAGTCCTTGGTGTGATATGAATTCCCTTGAGATCACACTACCCACTAGAATCATCTTGTGAGTACAATGAGGAGGATTTATCATTAAACTCGTGCTTCTCTATAGTCTCCCAATAGTTCTTTTTGCATCCCACAGTCTTTGAGCACCCTAATAGTTATTTATATTACCATACCAACAATTTAAAATATATACCAATAACAATAAGAAATTCCTTCACCAATATTTACTCTGTATTGTCATTAATGTTCTTCCTTGGTCTTATTCCTCTTCTTTTACTTTCATAACAACATGAAATTACTCCTCTTTTTTTATAAAAATATTAATGCACAACACTTCTTAATTTTCACTATATAAATACTGTAATATTTATCCTCCTCTTATATGAAAATATTATCTCAAAAAACCCTCTTATTTTTATCCCCTCTTCTTATTCTTCTTCACTGCACAACAACTTGAATAACATTGGAACACTTCCCTTTTTTTCTTTGAAAAAAAATCTTCTTCAGGTTAGATGCTTTGTCAGATCAATTTTATTTTTAGTTATAAATATTTTATAGTCATTATCGTATCATATCTCAATACTCAATACTTTTTTATTTGAAAAACTATAATTTTTTATGTTGGGATAATGATGTTAGCTTATTCTACACAATCTCTTTCCATTTCATTTGAGAATTTACAGAACCATTTGAATATTTGAATTTGAATCTCCACAATTATCTACATTTAAAAAACATATGAAATATCAAATTTGGATTTCCCACTGCACCTCCTTCATAAATTTCTATAACCGCATGCAATCATATATAAACAACATGTATTTGATCAAACAGAATTATCATTCCTTCATTCTCTACTAATATTGGCATTCTTCCTCTTTCTATCCATGATGTCCACATGTATTTAAACTACATATAAATATTTTAATTCATGTGATATTTGAAGTCATGGTATCTCTATTTATGACATGGAATGATTCTAAAAATACTTATTCTCTTCCATCTTCATTATTTTTCATGAATCATGATAGACTGATCATGATAATTATCTCATTTAAGAACTGATCACCTGACATCTACTGGGCTTATTTCAGGCCAAAACTAATAAATAATATGAATTTTATAAGTCTTACAAAGTTATAAAGACATATTTAATACCATAAAGTCATATGATACAAATTTATATAGTGGAAAATCAAAGTTGTACATGCTCAAAGTCTTATGAATCTCATAATCATACACTGCTTGAAGTCAGACAGCATGAAAGCTATATGTTGATCATTAAAAGTCTAATGTGGAATTTATTATGATACAAATTCATATAAAATACCTTTATATGAAAGTTATATTTCACACAAACTTCCTTTTATCTTATATTAATTTTTGGTGCATTTACAGTGTGTATAAACTTCTAATGATCTTAACTCCACTATCTTCATTTTCATTTTTCAATGATGAACTTCTAATGAATTTAACAAGAATATTTTAATCATATACATATTGATATTCATTATGATCTAACTTATATCCCTTTTATTCACTAGATATCTTTAGATGATCATACATTACTACCTCAAGATCTTCTCTGCTTCAATGGAGTAAAATGACTTATAAATGAAAAACTCATCGTATATTATGTGGAACAAGGAAGAATACTGAATAAATGACCATTTATTAAGCCTAATATCTTAAAATACTTTAATAATGAAAAAGTACATACTTTTACTAATACCAAATTAAAATTTATATGGTAATTACACTTCCTTATAAGTCCGAACATGTTATTATACTCTCATTGAAATTTATTGGATCTAATTTTCTCCAACGCTCTACCATGACAACTATCATGATGGTTCAAGCACCAACCTCACTCTAACCACTAGTGTATAGGGGCACTATCTTCTCAATGATTCCCCTAAAATCACCACTTAAGGTTTGATAACCTTTAAGCTTGTATGAAAGTCTCCTTGAGATAGCTAGACTTCTTGGGTTTTAGATGGAATTGAATTGATAATATTTCTGTCCTCAATAAATTAGAATTTACTTTCAAACATAACATAGTATGTAACTCAAGATCCAAACTTCCATCCTTCCTTCAAACTTTTTTTATTTTAATATACTCAATTTTTATCCAAATATTTTTTTACTTTACATGATTATAAACATAAGGATGGAACTTCAAAAACTTCTTTATAGAGATATAAAATGTACCATTATAAATTCTCCATGGTACCCCAAATCTTCAAACATTTTTTCCTTAAATATAAATGGATAATAATAACACCAAATGAAATAAATTATTCTTTTATCATATGAATAATGTAAAGAAACAACTTTTAAGAGTATACGCCTTCTTTGGAACCCATATTCACATCAATTCTTATTTATTCCATATTAACACCAAATAAATCTCTATATCCATTAATAAATATTGAAAAAAATAAAACACAAAAAAGTAGGTTTAACAATATCCACCTTTGTATTTGTTATCAATACCCTCATAAAATGATATGTCAGTATGCGTACCATTCCTTCTCTACCCCTTTCTCATCAATATTTCATTTCACTTTCTCTCCCCTTATTGAAAAGAAATAAAAAGTACTTGGGAAAGTGATATCAATTCATGCTTAAAAAATGTGACATCAACCATTCTAATTTAAGTCTATGTGATCCATAATTAGTGTAGAAAATAAGAGTATTTGATTTAGACAATAAATCTATCCATTACCAATTGAATTTGATACCAACTAAAATGAGACACTCATTACCTTTATCAGGATATTCCCAAATATTTTCAAGTTGTGATAAAAAATTTATACCAATTGGTATAATGATTCTCATGTACTTTCAACATGAATTACTACACTCACTTTTACACATAGGTTAAAACATTCAAGTACAAATAGGTAGGATTTAGTTTTAGAAAATAGATCTAAATTTTATTTAATTTTTCTTTTTTATGTCATTGATTAATTAAATTTTATCCCACTTTATATTAGGATCTAATTTTAGTTATCAAGAATGAGAGAATAAGACTTTATACCTTATTCAATGACAATTATACCATAATATTCTAGAATATTAATATTTGCATGAAATAAAAATTCGGTCACTTTTCTTCATTCATCACTCATCCCCCCCTCAAGGAGACACTTCTCACAGACACCATAAATGTTGATCTGTTATATGGATATCTTTCCAAGATGTAAAAATTTGAGAATGAAACTACATGGAACTTTTCACATTTATGTACAGATTCGACAACACACTTGAACTTAATTAAATATGACCTTTTCATCAAATTTTATTTAGAATACCAATTGAGAGATCAATATAAGATGGTTTATTATTCAATTTTTTGTCAAATGTTTCTAACTTTATCTTCTTCTTAGGTTCCCACCATGAGAATATTCTTTACCTTAAATTAATTACATTGTAAGTATAAATACAACACACAAGAGTAAGAGAATAAGGTGGATCTCCTTGCTTCTCAATGTGAACAATAAGTTTGAGTAGTTTTTATCAAAAAAAATTATTAATTATTCATACTTCCATATATATTTTTTAGGTCTGATTTTGTTTTAGGTATCATGATAATCTTCACTCCCTCTTCTTCTTTGTGTGGGATAATTGTCTTTTCATAAGCCTTCATGCCTAATAAACATTTTATCTTCTTTAAGGATTCTTATTATGCTAGAAATGTGGTTATAAGACCTTTGGAACTGGCTCTAGTTTCCTTTCATGTCCGACATAATTTCTATTTAATAAAAGGGGTTTCATTTCTTAAAATCCACTCATGAAATTAATATTCTTTATGTGGAATCTCTTCTCACTAGTGTAAGGGTTTTTATGTTTTTTTGGGTTTTTAATGTTATTTACCTCACAAAGTTATTATAGGTGGAATTGTAAATATTTTTTTCACATTGTTTTTTTAATCTACATAATATATATTTTTCACACCAGTTTTTAGAAAAGAGACACAGAAACCACCCTAAAAATATATTATTAGAAAGGTTTTTCACACCATTTTTTGTATAAATGACATGAAAAACTATTTTTTTTTAAATTTTCACATTGGTTCTCAAATAGTATAGTAGTAGAATGAGAAACACAAAAAATAGTAGCACAAAAACCAGAAAACAATATCATTTATTCAAATCATTTTAACTTTACAATTTGAAATTTGAAATTTGAAATATATATTATAAATTAAATAATACCCAATTAAACCCATGAAATATTCCACCCATTATCTTTGTAAGTGATTAAGATCTTGAATATTATAATGGTGAGGGTTATAAAAAATCTAAAAATTAAAAATAAATAATTCAACATGTATTATCAATATAATTATAAGATAAATTAAAGGAAAGTTTATAATAAAATCTAACCTTATAGAATTTTGTAACTATTACAATTGAAGCTGTATCAAAAATAAATCTTAAAACATAAAATCACATCCCTTTACTACTTATTGATGATGAAAATAATGTTTCAAAAGAATTTTTTCAATTCAAAATAACATTTTAAGTACTTACAGGAAAAATATAGTAATTATAAATGATAAGTCACCTTTTTCTTTTACATATTTGATATTTATACTCCTCTTTCATATTGTTTAACTAAAGTAATCCCGTACCTAGTTTGAAAATGATATGTATGAAATAAAATTAAAATAAATTAAAATATATAAGTATTAAAATAAATAAACTTACATGTTCAATACTTTGATAAATTTTCTCACACGTCACCATTTATAAATCATAACTAGTAAGTTGTTTTCTCTCTTGGACAAAAAATACACAAAATCCAATGGAAAATAATATAAAAAAATATAATTTGAGTGGTTATTAAGTTAATAGAAATAAAAATTTAAGAAATATATATTACATACGCTTCAAGATAGGAAGCATCTGACACTGAATTACATTATTTTGAAATCTTTTAGTAATTTATACTATTCTTTATATATCATTCATTGTCCTATCTATTGTTGAAATACACTGTGGGTCTAAAAATCCATATACATATGTCACATCATACTGAATAAAATGTTTATAAAGATACCTAATACAGAACAAACATTAGTATTATGTTTAAATAAATGAAAATAATATAAGATATATGATAATCGACTTACAAGGAAAAGTCTTTCAATGAATTGATTCCCAAAAAATATCTAGTTAGAAGATCCGTGATATCTCTATTTAAAGTCATAATATCTAGTTTGTTCCCACAAATGTTAGCATCCATTGGAAGCTCATAAAATTACAACAATAAAGATGAATATATTGATAATCTATAAAATCCATAATAAGTAGTATATAAAGTAATATAAGCCTATATTTGTTATTGTCTATATAGTATGTCTCTAACTTTAAAGTATTCCTATAAAAAAATAGATAAATATATAACTTTTAAATGTTAAAACAAATTTAACACCACTATAAATTAAAGGATATAATATATACATACCTTAGCGGTAAAATTTCTAACAAATATAGATGGAAAAACTAAAAAGTGGTTGATATTTTGTCCAACTTTAGTGACCTCATCTGTAGGAAATTGTACTCTTGCTAATATATCTATAATATCTTATATGGTGACCCTAATATTCTATATATCTATATTTTGACAATGAGTGACATCTCCAAAATAAAATATAATCCCATATGCAACAATATGATGTTGGGGATCCTCAACATATAACTCATAATAAATGGGAAGTTGTAGAGGAGGAGGTGTAGGAGTAATATAAACAGGGGGAGATGGAGGAGTGGGGTCTATAGGTGGAGGTAGAGGAGTGGGATATATATGTTGATGTGGAGTAGTGGAATATATAGATTGAAAATATTTTTGCATGTCTGAAAACATCAACTATACCAAAGCTCTGATTCTATCCTCTATCACCTCACCCATATCATGAACTTTAGCTTCTAAATATTCTATTTTATTTTTATATACATCCTCCTTTAAAGAATCTCCAAAACAAACAAAAAATATTTTTTATCAATACACCTACCACCTATTCTCATATGTGAAATGAGAGTTTGTGATTTCCTAATACAATGGAGAAAATATCATTACTACCCTTAGTTATGAAGGTCCCCTGTGTGCTCTGATCCTCAACGGATTCTTGTATAGAATATTTGAAAAATTCAACAGTGAATCAAAATATATCAAGATTTTAGTTAACTTAAATAACATAAATAATTAAATAAGTTATTACCATCCTCCTAGTTACATACCTATACTCTTTCATAAGATATTGACATTTTTTATTATTCATGCCCTCTTTTATTTTTTATGTCTAGTTGGGGGGGAGAAGGGCCAACCTCTGCTAATCCTAAAGACTCACCCTCAGTTTCTAATTTTTTTGGATATCATTTTTTCTTATAATAATGTATACCACCCATGAGATAAAGTATGATGGTATATGTTTTTGGATTTGATCTCTTAATGAGATATCCTCATTAGTTTTAAATTAAGAATAAAAAAATCATTAATGTGATCATTAATATATAACAAGCTTCTAAAATGTAACATTTCACTTATAAAAAATGATTCTTGTCATTTAATTTCAACAAAACACTTACATGTATCTTTATCTAGATAAGGATATATATCACATGGATTTTTATTTTATCTTTCCCAAAAAATGAACTCTCATGTGAGGATTGATTTAAAATACCTCCATCTCCTAGAATCTAAAGCTAAATGTTTCTTTCTGACTTCCCTAGTGTTAGGTATATCATATGTCATCTGATTAGAAGGAAAAAATCCTATATTAGTAAAAAAATTCATGATAATTAAAATAATAACAAATGAGAATACCAAAATTTTCTCCCATAATTAAGATATTTTCACTTTTTCAATATATTTCCAACCAAAAATCAAAATACTAACTTTGGAATAAGGTTTAATTAAAATAAAATTCTTATTTTTTTTTGAATTTGGACCCCTAGGAATATCCCTATCATAAAAATCAACTAAAATCCTCTATTACTAGCTGTGAGAAACTGATAATTTTGGTAAACATGTGTAACCATGTTTACTAACCATGGAAGTCTTCTCTGCACCTTTGGAAGTAGATGGATCATATAAAAAAGGATAAGGAGGATCCTTAACAAAAGTATATGTATAGACTCCCTATAAGCTTGAGGTAACTCAAATGTTTGATTTGAAATTATCATACAAATCAAAGTAACAAACAATTAGTGCAAAAAATATACAAATCCAAATATTAAATATAAATTTAAATAATAATAGAAAAATGATCCAACAAAAAGTAAACTAAACTAAACACATTTTTATTAATATTTGTTAATGTATTTAACTAAAATTATTACAAAATTAATGAGAGGTGGGTGAAATGACATAAATTATGAGAAAAAATAAATTTTTTACCTAAATATTTGAATAACAATTTAAAAAACATACAAACATTTTAAAAAAATAATAAAAAAAGTAAAAAAATACTAAGTAAAAATTAATAAAAATACATTAGTTACATATAAAGTTTAATGATTTAAAAATGAAATAAAAAAACTAATTTTTTTAACATATTAGTTATAATATGCGTTTTAATTAAAATAATAAAACTATTATATTTAACATTTTATGAAATTTTAAAAAGTAAACAAGAAATAAATATATGTTACTTTTAATATTAATAAATCATTAAAATAATTTTTCCCATATTCCTTCCTCATGATCATTCCAAATTTAAAAAACCATGTCTATAATGTGATTATCAATATTTTTTATTAATACTTCCATGGAAGTAGGGATCTCACATAAATCATCACCATATTTAATATTTTCATCGCTAATATATATTTTTTCATTGTAAAATGATATACCACTACATATTTGATAGATCAAGAACATAGAAATTTTTTTTCATGTATTTTCGTAATAAAAGGATAAATTGAGTATTCCAATATATTTAAATTAACTAGTGGTAAACCAAAATCATCATGTTTGACACTATTTTTACTGATAACCCATTTGTAGTTAAGAACTTGAACTCGATATGGATTCATTCTACCTATGCACAGTCTAAGTTTGAGATTTATAACTTCATTTTAGAATGAAGAAACTATTGTTAAATTTTCTTCTACTATGGAAAATTAGCTGGATGATGTAATTTTCTATCAGATATCCACTCATATACATTACATTTTAACCTTTTTTTGAATAATTTGAATTTGAAAATAAACTCTTTAAATGAGGAATTATAGGAAGATAACAAATTTCCTTGGTAGGAGTCTCTGTAACTACTGAATTTGCCTATAATTTTTCTTTCAACTTATACCATGACATACCAAATTTAAGACACTCTAACAGAAATTATTATTCCTTACTATATAGTAGACAATCTTTTGGGTTGGAATGTATCTTCTTGTACCCCCAACCCATTAGGAATAATATTTTCTTAGCATTGTAATGTGAATTTGGAATATCATTATCTTTAAGAAGTATGTCTTTCAATAACTATAGAAACTCTATAAAACTTTTATCAATCCAACCATTTTCCCCTTTATGTTAATTAATCTTAACATAATTGATAAAACCATAAAATTTTCACAAGATAAATACAAAGTTTTTCAAGCATCACCATACATATGCTAAATTATCATTTATTTTCTAATTACTTCTATTTCAATATTAAGAATCATTTATTCAATTTTATTAGACCTGTCATGTTGAAAATTATCATCATCAATAGATATTGATTTTTCCCAGTTTCACTATACTAAATTCAAGGTCTGTAACTCTAATTTAAAACATGAAAAATTAAATGAACTCTGATTTATCTACTTTTAAACTTATTCATATTTAAACATTTCAACCACGGACAAAAAAATAGGTTATTGTTTGATTTTTTTTTAGAAAATTTTAAAAAAAGAATCAATACCTTTTTCATATTCATCACTTGTTCACAATGTAATAATCCAACTTTGAATCATTATTGTCTATAAAAAATATCAAGAATTGAAAATAAGTTATTATATTTTAAAATTTAATTAAAAATTTACTTTTATAAATAATAATAAAAATACCATAAAATATTTCACAAATAAATGAAAGAAAACACATTTTTTAAACAAAAGTATCACATTGAACATATTTAATTATCATACTTTCATAAAAAATTTAAAAGTATCTAACAATCAGCAAGATCATCTAAATATAGATTATCAATAATCTATATTCAAACTCCATAATACACTATATTTTTAAAATGTCTGTTCATAATGTAGAGAAAAAACATACCTTAGATACACATTAATCAGTAAACTAATATTATTTATAACAGCAATTTATCAAATAATAATTTAATAAAAAATTAATCCCAACACAATTACTAATCAATTAAAAAAAACCTTAAATTCATTAATGATCATAAATGAAAATATAAATAGTGAATAGATGAAAAATATTATAAGTGGTAGAGATCATTCAATAAAACAAGACCAAAAAAACATTAATTAATAAAAAATAGCTTAGGTTTGTTAAAAATTGAAATAATAAACACAGATGGGAAATATATACTGGAAGGGGGTGAATGAGAAGTCGAAAATAATAGAAATGAAGTGTAGAGTGACCATAAGTGGTGACCGATGATATTTGATGGTGAACTATAGTGTTTAATTCCAAATGAATGAGATTCAAGGCTACCAGACTAAAGGATGAAGGGTTAGGGTTTCCCATGTGAGAGAAAATAGATGGTATTCATGATAAATAATAAAAACAAAATGAGTCGCCCTGATGTTTCATAATAAATTTAAAGGTTTTTCATATTAGTTATTAAATAAATGATGTTGGAAACCTGATTTTAAATGCCATTTATTAGATAACCAACATTGAAAGTAAAATCCACATGTTTTTCACATCATTTATAAAATAAATGATGTAAAAAATAGTTTATAAAATTGGTTATAAATAACCAACATGAAAAATCAGACACCTTAAATGTATTTTGTACTAGTGTATTTTATTTTGGCTTAATATATTTCTTATGACTCCTCCATTTTCCTTACTCTTCCCAAATCAATAATAAAAATAAAAATAAAATATTTAGGTACTTTGGAATATTTGTTGGATCCTCCAAATGGGAACTTATGAGTGCTTTTCACCATATCATTCCATTTAGATGTATCACTCATCTTGAAATTTTTATATTTGTTACCCAAGGATTTATCATATGACTTATTTGATATCATCTCAGGAGTATTCTGATTTATAGCTTCCTTCCATTTCTTTACAAAGGTAATATCTTCTTTCTTCTTCAAATTTTGTGTATTTTTTCTAAATTTTATTTTGATACATGCTAAGATGAACATGAAAAAACCCTATAAATAAAATCATCACAAATATCATAGATTTATTCAAGTGTTTAAAATATATTTTCGGTAGACAATTTCTTCTTAATATATGATTGTTTCTTATTCTTAGGATTTCCCCCCTTAAAATGGTCATTCTTTAAATTTCAAAAATTGACAGATTATGCCAAAAATCTGAGGCACCTTCCCCAAACCTATTGTAATACCAATAATTTTATAAAAATATTGTTATTATTTTATAAACAATATGCTATCCAAAATTTCCATCTTTTAGTTTTTGGGAATTTTCCACTATAGTTTAGACTAATATTGGGTAACCATATTCTATACTTATTCTTACATCCACCATAGACATGTTTGTAGGCTTCTCTTCACTTTTCTTCACTAATATTTATATATACTTTTAATTTAAACCTTTATTATTTGATAAGGTAGATTCTGTAAAAACTTTAGATTTAGTTATGGATGGTATCTATTTCTTCTAGGATTCTTTATAATGATCATTTAATGTTCTTAAAAAGTTTTTTCCACTAGTTAGAACACTTTCAATATAAGAATATCCATTGGGAAAATGTATCGCAAAAACCTTTCTCCCATAAATATCTTGAGAATACATTGCTTGAATAGATTCAATATTCTGATTTCAAGTTGAAATAATCTTATATTTAGAATATATTTGTCATTATCCAAAAACTTTATTTTTTCTTCACACTCCTGGATTTTTTTAACATCTTCATCATGAATTATTATTATTATTTTTGTAATAGTTTTTTAAGTTTCTTAATCTTATTTCCCTTTACATCTATCTGATCTCTCTTTATAGAGACTTATTATTTAAATGAATGGTTTTTATCTAAAATAATATCAATGGATTTATATTTCTTTAGGATTACTTAAACCAATACTATCTAACTTTGGAATATTTCCTTCATGATTAGTGATCCTTTCCTACCATATTTCAAAAATTCCACAAATGAAAGAAACTATTTTTTTAATAAAGCAATGTAAAAAGTATTTTAATCGATCAATTGATATTTCATGTGAATCTATATACATTTGATCACTTAAACTAAGTATTGAATCTTCTTTTGTATCATTTGAACAATAATTTACACTTACCTCATGTTCACTTGAATCCATTGATCCTCTTAAGGTAGAAGGGATATCTATTTCAATGGTGGTACACCAGACCACCATTTCTTCTCTTTCAAGAACATATCCATCTTCTTTAATAATATGGAAAAGTGAAACTAAAACCACTTATTCTTTCAATAAAATGGATAACTTCTTCAATATCATATTCTATTTTTTTTATCCAATATATTCTTAGTAGAAATTTAATTCTGATCTGTAATGGATGATACTTCTCTAAAACTACACTTAATTGTAAATATATAAATAGAAACTCAATTCTTCAAAAGATAACAATTTCCAAAAAATAGAGAATCTAATCATATTTAAACCTATCTTTGATACGAATTTAAGGGACCAATTAGGAATGCATTCAACACTGGGGGGGGGGGTGAATCAGTTTTGGTGAATTTTAATCCAAATTATACTTTTTATCACTTTATTTCTTTTACCTCTATCACTGATTATGGTGAATGGATCTATATTTTTCATTTATCACCTTATATCTTGTCCGAAACACATCCAAACACACCTACAAAAGAAGTATAATTTTTTTTTTATAATTTTAACTTCTCAACATGAGAAGGGTTTTCCTTAGCATGATATGAATTCTTATAAGATCACAATACCCACTAGAATAAACCCATGAGTATAATAAGTAGAGTTTATCCTTGAAATAATGTTTCACTATAGTCTCCTAATAGTTATTAGTGAATCTATAAGTCTTTCAGCACCCCACTGGTTCTTTATACTATTATCCTGATAGCTTATAATATAATTTGGTAAGATCATTAATAGACTCCACTAACATTGACTCTCTCTTATCATTAATGTGTTTCCTTGGTCTTATTTTTCTTCTTTTACTTGCAAAAAAACTTGAAAATATTTCTCTAATTTTGTATGAAAATTATATTTCACACTAATTATACTTCCTTTTCATTACAACAATCCTATAATGCTGCTCATCTTCTTCTACGCAACTCTAATCACACAGAACTCTCTTATTTTTCTTACATATTATTTTTTTATCCTTTTTATTATTCATTGTGAAACAACATAAAAAACATTTAAATGCTTCCCTATCTTTTATACTTTGAAATAATGATATTATTTAAGTTATATTCTATGTAAAATATTCTATATTCTTTAATACAAATATTTTTTGGGAATTATTGTATCAGATGTCAACACTCTACAATCTTGTCTTAAACAACCTATAATTATATATTATGGAATAACAATGTTGATTTATTCTACAAAATCTATTTATACTTCATTTTAGTATTTAAAGAACCATATAAATACTTGAATTCAAATCTCTAAAATTATTACCATTTTAAAAAAATCTAAAATATTAGACCGGGATTGCTTGCTGCACCTTATTCATAACTACCTGCAATTTCATGTGATCACACATGAACCAAAAGTATTCAAACTAATATAATTATCATAGATTTCTTCTACAATAATCTTGTAATACTTACTATTTCTATCCATGATATTTGAATGTGTTTAAACTATATATAAATATATGCATGCACTCGATAACTACGATCATGTAATATCTATTTATGTCATGGAATGATCTTGAAAATAATTCTTCTCTTCCATCTTCATTATTATGCATGAATCATAATAGACTAATCAATATTGTTATTACATTTAATAATTACCCACCTGGTATCGAATGGGTTTATTTCATGCCAAAATTGAAAAATCTTATGACTTCTATAAGTCTTATGAAGTGATAAATACATATACGCTATGATTAAAACTCAAATTCAAACACACTCAAAGTATTATGGCACTATATGTTTTACACTGATTTAATTAATATGACATGGAATTCATATACTAATCCTTGAATGTCTGATGTGTAATTCCATATAGGCTAAAGCCATACAAAAATTCCTTCATATTAAAGTTCTGTTTCATATGGACTTCCATTTCTCTTCTATGAATTTTTGGTGCACTCACAGTGTGTATAAACTTCCTATGATATTAACTTCATTATATCTATTTTTTTACAGTGATAAATTTTTTATGTATTTTAGAAAAAATCTACCATCATCTCCATCTTGATATTCATTGTGATCCAACTTCTCTTATTTTGATTCGCCAATGATCTTCTAATGACCATTCATTAATTTCTAAATATCTTCTCTAATTTAATAGAGAAATATTAATTAGTAATGACAAGAACATTATATAATCTATGGAATAAGGAATAAGACCAAATACATGACAATTGATTAATCACAATATCCCACTATCTTTTAATTATAAAAAATTGCACACTTTTACCAATACCACATAAAACATTAGATAAGGATTCCAATTACTTATAAATTCAGACACACTATTTAACTCCATTAAAATCCATTATAGTGGTTCTCTCCAATGGTCCTCCATTCTAACCAGCATGGTGCTTTAAGCACCATCCACACTCTTCCCACTTGTGTATAGAGGATCAAACTCCTTTATAATTCCCTCAAAATCAGCACCTAATGCTGGCTAGCCTTTATTCTTGGATGATAGTCTACTTGATGTATCTTAACTACTTAGGTCTTGGATGGCCATGATTTGGAAATGTTTTTTCCCTTAACAACATAGTATCTCTTTTCCAAAATAATAGTATTTTGTAACTCAAGATCCCAACATCCATTCTTCTATTAACTTTATATTCTTTTAATATCCTTAACATTTAACCAAATATTTACCCAAATATTTTTATACTTTCTAAGATTATAAAATTGAGGATAGAACTTCTAAAACTTATTCATAGAGATATATAACTCACTATTATAAATTATCCTTTCCACTCTAAATCTTCAAACATATTTTCTTTCAATATGAATAAATCATCAAAACTCCAAAGGCAAGAACTTATTCCTTTTTCATATGCATAATGACACACAAAAACATATAAGAGTAGACACCTTATTGATAAAAATTATTTAAATAAACTATTATTTATTTCATATTAACATAAAAAATCTCTATATTCATTAATGTTGTTCCCAGGTTCAGTGAGATCACTGAGAGGTAGAAGGGGTGAATCAGTAATCCCTTTGTTTTACAAATATCCCTTCTTAATTAAATAATATTTGCCTATTAAATATTTTATACACTATTATTTTTTTCTATCATCCTTAATTATGAAAAATATTAAAGTCAAAAGACATAAGAATTTAAAAGGTTTGACCTTGAAGGTCCATTCCATTTCAGGTTTAGGTGATGTTTAGAGACCTAGTTTGTCTACTATGAATCACTTGAGTAAAATATAAAAGCTATCTCCTAAAAATATTGATGATAATTCTACCAAAATAACCAGTATATAATGTCCTAAAATATCTATCTTTCAAGTTTTCATGGTAGTCGCCTCCCAATGGGTTATTTATACCATTATCCCGCCAGTTGAATCTATCTTGTAAAAAGATTCTTTACACATCCTAGTTGATCTTTATACTAGATCTTGAAAATTATTGAAGGTTCCTCCCAAAATCCCCCTCAAATAGGTATTCAATGAATTTTTTAGATATTCAACATTGTTTTTATTTAAATATGCATGTCTTATCTTCTTGAGGAATGCTTCACCTTTCTCACTAGATCTCCTAATGATGCAATATTACTTATTGTGGTAAAGGGATCTTACTTCTCACTTATTCCTTGGATTTAATTTTTTTGTCCTTATTCTCCTTGATCTTAAATTCACATGATATCCTTAATTCTATAAATTTCTTCTCCTTTGATACAAAACAAACAATCTATAGGTTTTTTGTAGTATTAGGGTCTCTTCTCTTTTGATTCTTTCTTATCCTAAAAATATATATTTTTATAGAATAATATCATGAATAATATTTACCTTATTTATATGGAAAATTCATGATTATAATCAGTGACAAATACTCCTCTTTGAACTTATTCAATTTCCTTAAAATGCAGTCAAGGATTTCCATTTAATCTTCTTAATACTCAACAATTTAATTCTTCTATACAATATTAAAATATCATGACCTCATCATCCACAAAATTATCTATTTTTAAAACTCTCAAAATATCCTTCCACGTATGCATACATATTATAATGCATGGGTATACAATGTATCACCTCCTCTAGTAGTCGTGGAACTCTTCTCATTATTAAAATATTTTTTTCTTAAACAATTAAAATCCATAAAAATAATCAGGACATTTTAATCTTTGAATCTTAGTGATGCATAATCATAATAAATTCTACTTTATTTTAAATTAATATTTTAGAAAGTTATTCATTACCCTTATGTAGGTCTAGAAGACCTTTACTTAGCCTTCAAGATATTTGAGTTACCTTCACTCAACTACTTTTGGAACCAAGTCTATTATTTCTTGGAAATTGAGCATGGTTTGTGTTTTTTGTCAATCCTCATTGGGCTGATCAAGGAGTTTTCAAGAAAGGCGGTCTTGAATTTGTGGATAAAATTAGTATTGAAGGTTTTACAATTTCCTAGTGCTTGAAAAAAAATTTAGGCCTGAAAATGGAGAGTTTTTTTGAAAAAGGAAGGATCTCTACATAGGAGTGAACGAGAAGTGGAATGGAGAAGGAAATCTACAAAGGAAGGGAACTGAATAGCATGAGACATGAAATGTGTACCATGTTCTAGGAATGTTTCATAGATAACGAAGGGTGCTACACGATCTAAAAAAAATGGTTCACTGAATATAAAACGATTTGTGGTGAAGGCTTGTAGTTCATAGGAGGTGAACTATTTGCGAGACGGTGTGTAATTTGTGAAAACTAGGTGGAGTTTTGAGAAACATTGAAGGGTTTCTTTTGAGGAAATAGGTTAGTGATTTGTGCCACCACGTAGGGAGAATGGTGGTACACAGAACGCATAGAGGATATGGTTCACAGGAGATGCATGGTATATAGTAAAGGCGGTGTTGTATCAAAGATTCAGTAAATCTGAGTTTAGAGGATTATGAGGATATATTTTCCTATATAAAGAACACTAATCCCTTCATTAGAGTGTAGCTTTGAGATTAAAAAATAAAATAGGAATTTGTAAAAATCGAGAAGTAGTTCGTGGGAAGAAAACCCCATAAATAATTTAACTAAAAATCTAAAAGGAATTTGGTGAAATCTAGAATAGGTCATGGAAGACAGTACATGGAGGAAGAAGGCTAGTTCATGGAAGAAAGTTTGTGGAAGACAGTTTGTGGAGGAGGAATTGGTCTATAGAAAAGAACTAGTATAAAGATGTGGTTTATGAAGGTAGTACACAGTTGTGGTTTATAGAGGGCAGTAAACAGAGGAATCCTAGAAGTATGTAGAGAAAGATAGTACATAGAGGAAGGATCATAGTACGTGGAGTAAGGTAGTATGTAGTGGAATCAGTGCAATACATGGAGGAGTAGGAGTAGTTCACGGAGGAAGCACTCGTGGTATGCGGTGTAGTACGGTTCGTGAAAAAAGGAGCACAATACGTGGAGGAAGAAGGTCAGTTTGTGGAGAAGAATTTCAATAACTATTAGTATGAAAAAAGTAAACTTCATCTATGGGAAAAAATGGAACTTCAATAGAGCATCCATCTACAGTTTATAATGCATGATTTAATGCCAACCCATTGAAGCAACCTTCAGGCTGATAAACTGAGCTCAAATTCTCACTAATGTAGTGAGTAAGGGGGAGTCAACGGAAGTGATTTGAGGGAAACATTATTCCATCCCTAAAACTTGTAAATGCAGTGAGCCTATCATAGAGTTACTGTGCTAAATTTTTTTACTATGCAACTAGTAAAGATTAGTCAATTTTGGTATGACTGAAAACCTGTCGGCGTATGCTCCTTGGATGTAGCCCTTAGTGGTGAACCAAGTAAAATTGTTGTGTCTTCACTTTGCACGTGATTTATTATTTCCTTCTATTTCTCATCAGAAAGTTTTAATAGGTTCCTACCAACATGGAAACAAGTTCCATTAGTTTAAAAGAAAAATTTGACACCCAGATTCACCCCTCCCCTCTCAGGGTGTTTTAGGGTATTCAAGTGGTATTAGAGGGTAAAGGTTGTTGGTGTTAAATATTTTCTTCATTTTTATAATGGAGAATACATTAAATATCATGTGAGTACCCCTCTTTGATAGAAGAAACATTAAGATCTAGAATAATAGGATGAGATATCATCTAAGATCTATTGGAATAGAAGACTTGTTTTCCGCTACACATATAATAGAGGTCACTGATCTTATTGGGATGTCTATAACTGATATATATATATATATATGAAAATTCTTGATGTAGATTCCAAAGAAAAAAATTCCCTTACTGCAGATCTTTCTGATCAAATTTATCTAAAGGTGATGATTTGTACTTCTTCCAAGTTTATGTGGGAAAAATGGAGAACATATACGAAGGATACAACAAAGTGAAGGTGGCGAAACTCTAAGTTTTTCAAAAAATGTTTTATGATCTAAAAATATATTCAGATGAAAATTCAGATTCCTTTTTTAATATAATTACTAAAGTTGTTGGAAAAATTCAAGGACTTGGTGAAGAAATCAATGAAATTGATATTATAAAGAAAATCCTAAGAAGAATTCCACCTATTTACAATGAAAAGGTGTCATCCCTTGAGGAAAAGGATCGCTCTAAAATTTCTTTGGATGATTTTTTGAGTAGTATGGTGGATTATAAAATGAGAATCAAACCTAAAGATGCAATGACTTGTGTAAGGAAGTAAATGTCATTAAAATCCATGGAAAAACTGGAAATTTTAGGTGAAAGTGTTGATAAAGATAATGAGGAAAAATAAATTCTTTCTCTCATGGAAAGAAATTCAAGAAGGGAACACAGAAATTTAAAGGTAAGTTACCTGTGGCTTGTTTTCATTATGGAAGAGTTGGACACATTGCCTCTCAGTTCCCAAGAAGGTTCAATGATGAAGAAAGAGAAATTGGAGACATTCATAAGCCTCAGAAAATGTTTTTAAATAAGGGAGACTTCAAGTTTGGAAAGAAATTACAATAAAATAGTTTTGTATGTAAAGAAGAAGATGATGATAATGAATTCCTTGATGAAGAAGAAGCAGAATTTAAGCCTCAAAACCATGCTTCCATGATGGTTACAATTGAAAAAGAAGAACTATCAAAGCATAATGCTGGAAATAATCAGTTGACCACTAATTTTGATCCCAAGTTGAAACTTAAGGATTCTTTTGGTATGCTTGAGAATCAATGTAAGAGATGCAATAAATGGAGAGAAATTGTAAAAGAATCATTAGAATATGTTGACCATCTTGAAACTGAAATTGAATGACTGGAAGAATTTGAGAAAGTATAGTCATCAATCCTTGAAATAATAGAAAATGTAGTGGAACTAAAACTTATAAATGAAGAACAAGGAAAGGTCATCAATGAACTTACCTCAATACTGGAAGAGAAGTCCAAGACTATTGAAAGTATAGAGGAATAAGTTGTTACTATGAGGAGTAAACTTTAAAGTGTATCAATCTCAAAAGAAATAAAGAAGAAAATATAGTTCAAAAAATTCTCAGATGTTGTGTTACTGGAGAGATCTAAGCTTAGTTCTGATGGAGTTAAAAAGATTTTTAATGACCAAAGACCTGTGTGCATGGGTAATAGTGGAATTATTTGTGATGAAAAAACATTAAATGTTGGAAATAGAATGATTCAAAATAAAGATAAGATGAAATTTAGACAAGTTGAAACATCATCTAAAGTGATGAAGAAGAAACCCTCAATTCAAACTGAAAGGAGAACTAAAAAAAATTCTCATCCATATCAAGATGATAGGAAGTAAAAATACCCTCTTAAGGAAATTTAAATGAGAATAAATATAAGTGAAAAGTCATTACCACTTATTAAATGTCAATTTGGTGGCTATCTAGTCCATACCATGTCATACCATGAAGAGGCACATGGATACTTGAATGGGGAAGAGTTAGGATTCTAATGAAGGATAATGAATTAATATCCCAATTCTTATAGAACAAATAATTTCTATGGATATTGTTTTCAGTGTTCCAAATTTGGCTATAAAGATGTTGATTGAAGGCAGAGGAATGACATAAAAAATTCATACAGAACTCAGAGACAAGTTAATACTCGCAAACCAGATAGTGTTGGTCTTACAAATAGGGTTTCTTTATTATAAGAAGAATATGAGTATGAAGAACCTACTCACATGGAAGTGAGGTTTTAAAGGCCATCTTTATCCTTCACTCAATCTAATATTTCAAGGAAGGAAGAGAAGAAAATTGAAAAATCCAACCTTGCAGAATTAGTTCTCAAAGCTACCAAGAACAACAACACTTGGATTCTTTATAGTGGATTCTCATCCCATTTGATGGGAAATACAGAACTATTAATGAATATCAAGAAAAAGGTGGATAAAACTGTAATATTTGTTAATTATGGTGCTTTGAAGATCAAAGGAAGTGGAATTACTGAACTGGCCAATGGTGAGATGAAGAAGATTGAAGTTCTTTATATGGATGGGCTGCGTCACAAGATTTTGAGTGTGAGACAACTCTGTGACTCAGGACTTATGGTGACATTCAATCAAAATGGGTTTACTATAAAAGGAAGAACATGGAATTATCTCATGATGGTATGAAAAACAAATGGTAACTTATATCTTGTTTATAGTAAAGAGAACATTTGTTTCATGAAAATTGAGGAATAAAAAAACTTGTGGCACTGGAGGTTGGGTCACATCAATAAAAAAGATTTAGAAAAGATATCTGTACTAAATATTTTCATGGATATCCCAAATCTGAAGTGTGAATGGGAGAAGACTTTTGATTCTTACATGCAAGGAAAGTTGGTGTACAGTTCATATTGTTCAAAGAAGAAAAGAGCATCAAATCTTATTGATCTCATTCATAAAGATGTATATGGTCTGATAAATGTTACTAGAACATATGGAGAAAGTTACTTCATCCTTTTCATTGATGATTATAGTAGAATGGATTGTGTGATGGTCACACATAGGAAATGACAAGTGCTTGATTTCATGAGAACTTATCGCTGAATAGACGAGAATGATACTGGATGGACAAACAAAGTTCTGAAGTCTGACAATAGAGGGGAGTACACATCCATTGAATTTGAAAATTACCTAGAGAAATGTGGAATACAACATCAAGTGGATTCTATGATAACCCCATAGTAAAATGGAGTTGTTGAGAATCGTAATTGGTAGGTGAATAGTATGGACAAAACTATGCTGATTGAGAGTCGTATCTCTTTCCATTACTAGAAAGAGGATGTTCAAGCTGTAGTTTATATTCAAAACTGAACAAAGCTTTATAAGGGGGAAACCAAAAGTTATGGCATGGAATGAATCCCTCTTTGAAGTATTTTCATGTTTTCAGAAGTAAGTGATTTATCCAAAACAAAGAAGGAAATCAAGGAAAGTATGGTGACACTGCATATGAAGGAATATTCCTCAGATATTCAATGAATATCAAAGACTACAAATGTTTCAACAAACATCTTATAAAAATGGTGGAAAGCAATGATGTGAAGATCATTGAAGATAAAACCATGAATTTATTAAGAAATTCATATATTGATGTGGTTAATGATGAGGAAGAGTGTGGAAATGAAATAAATTCAAACACATAAGTAGAGGAAGGCATAAAAAATACTTAGGAATCACATCATGATGTTGACTCATAAGTAGAATCATAAGAGGAAACCATGACTGAAGAAAATTATTCCAAACCCCAAAGGAGAAATCAAAGAGAAGAAGTTGATCAATCCAACATCATTGGGGATTGGAATGCACCCACACAAACAAGGAGAATGAGAAATAATGCACAATATTCATTCCTTTTAGTTGTGGAACCATCCTCATTTGAAGAAGATACAAAGGATGAATCATGGGTGAAGGCCATGAATGAAGAGTTGGATCAGATCACTAAGAATAAAACATAAGATCTAGTTAAGAGACCTGAAATCCACAATATGATTGGTATGAAGTGTATTTTAAAAAAAAAATCTGATGAGCATGGAAATGTGATCAGAAATAAGGTACAACTGGCATGCAAAGGCTTTTCCCAAATTTAAGGTGTTGATGTTGAAGAAAAATTTTCTTCAGTAGCTATACTGGAGTCAATCAGACTGTTTCTTGCCATGAAAATTCAAATAGGATACAAAGTGTATCAATTGGATGTCAATATATCTTTCTCAAATGGTGTTCTTGAATAAGAAGTCTACATTGAACAACCTATGGTTTTTATGCTTGGTAATGATGAAATGAAGGTTTACAGATTAAAGAAGGCTCTCTATGGTCTAAAGAAGGCACCACGAGTGCGGTACTCTTAGCTGGATTCTTATGTAAGGAAGATTTAATTTAAAATAGGAGGAGTGGATCACAATCTCTATGTAAAGAATTCTCAAAAAGACCAGTTCATGGTTTTGGTGTATGTAGATGATATTATAGTTGATGGAAGCAAGTAGGGACTAGTAGATGAATTTTCCAATCACACAAAATCAGAATTTTAAATGTCCATGATTAGTGAACTCACATACTTCTTGGGGCTATAGTTGATTCAGAGGAAAGAGTACACTTTTATTTCTTAGGAAAAGTATGCAAGAGAGTTACTGAAGAAATTAAATATGCATGATTCTAAACCCATGTTGAATCCTATTACGGTTGGGTCAAAACTAGGAAAGCATGAAGATGGGACATATGTAGATCCAAAAATGTACAAAATAATCATTGGAAGCTTATTATACTTGACTAAGACACATCCAGATATTGTGTTTTCAATATTCTTAGTGGCCCACTTTCAAAGTAATCTAAAGGAAGAAAACATGGCAGTAGTAAATAGAATTATGAGGTACATTCAAGGTACTCACAATTATGGATTATACTTTGCTTCAAAAAAAGGTAATGAACTTTCAAAGTTTTTTGATACTGAATGGGATGGATATATTGTGAATAAAAAATCTATAAGTGGTGGTGCATTCTTCATTTGAAAGAATTGTGTGGGCTGGTTGAGTAAGAAACAGGAAAGCACTTCTTTTAGTACCGTTGAAGCTGAATATATCTTTATTACAAAGGAGTTCAATCAACTACTTTGGATGAAGAAACAACTAACTGATTTTGGTTATGAGGTGAAACAACCAATGGTGATTCACTGTGATAACAAGACTGCAATTTGTAACATCCCAATATTTTTAGTACGTTATCTCTTCAAAGTAATTCAACAACTTGCACTATATGCAACACCGAGTTCGAGCGCACCACGACTTACCAAACTAGCCGTTCAAAAGCGGTTATTAATAGTATTAACTGAATTTTTAATTTTATATACTTCATATAATTTTATAATCCATATTATGTGTTTCTTATACATAATATAAGAACAAATTCATTTTTTTTCAGATAAAAGAAGTATTTTTAAAAAAATGCAATTTACCACCTTTTAATGGAGAACCCTTTTTAAACCAATATTTGAAACTTTTATATATTTAATTTAATTAAATTAACTTATTATTTATAAGTGGGACATAAAAATTTAGTTTTTATAAATTTTTAGTACTTTTCTGATAACTTTCATATTTTGATGAATAGTGAAAAATACTAAATTTTAATTGGAAAAAACTTTTTTAATCGAAATAATTTATAGTGTTAAATTATAAATTTTAATGGGTCAAAAGTATAATTAGATTATAACTTTAACATTTAATACAATTTAGGTCATTATAATTAATTTCACATTTAAATTTGACATAAACACATGTCAATCTTTTGATAGTTTTTACTTTTTGAAAACACGTTTTTTGGTTTTGACAATGGGAATTAATTTTAAATTAATTAATGAAACTTCTATGTTTTAAATTTGGTAAAATAGAATTCATTTTTGAATTTGGAATATCAAAATTATCTTAGGGTAAATTTTTTGTATTTTTCTGAAAACTTTCAATTTTTGATGAATAGCGAAAAACACTGCGTTATTATTTAAAACCGAATTTTTATTTAAATAATTATTTATTTTATTTAAATTTATTTTAAGTAAAAATAGATATATAATACCTATATAAGTTCAATGTAATTAATTAGAGTCATTTTATAACAAAATTAGATGTATAAAATTTTATTGAAAATTTTAACGTCTTTTACCCACCTTCTAGGCACATTTGCAAATTTGCATAAAACGAAATTTTACCGCTTCTGTGAATTAAATTTCAAAAATCCAAGAGACATGGTTGACATCAGTAAGTAAAATGTGGTTCAATAAGATGAAAATATTTTTTGGTAAATAGTAACTTTTGACTTGTATTTTCCACGGTTAAAAGTAAATTGGGTAATTAAAGGTAAAAATGATATTATAATGACCCCAAAACATGTACTAATTCAATTTTATAAGTGTATTTCGACCAAAACCAACCTTAAGAATAAAATATGACCATTTTGGTCCACTTGGATTTGATTAGGACATTTATTATTATTTTATTTAAAGAAGAGTAAAAAGTGTTAAATTCAAATTATAATAACTAAAATATTTTTAATACCGGGTTATACATAAGATAAATTTGACTATAAATATTCATTATAAAAATAAAAATATTTCCTACATAATGGTATTTTATTTATAATTTTTAGAGATTAAATAATTAAATTTATTTATGACACAATGATGATGCATTAATTACTTTATCAATGAAAGATTAAAATAATTGATATTATAAATATAAAAATAAATTTAAATTTAGGATTTTGATGCCATACATGAATTTTCTAGATTAATATGATATTTTAGGGTTGATTAAATTATTTTTTTTGAATTAATAATGTTGTTATTATTTTCAAAAAAACCAAATACTAAATAGTGTCAAAATTGACATAAACGAGTTTTTAAAACAAATACTATATTATTAATTAATATAATATTCCTAAAAATATAAGGTTCGGCCAAAGGACTTATATAATGATAAATATGTCATTAATTAAACACTTGGGGTTCTATTGGATTTTTATAGTAAGTTTATTAACCATTTATTATAATAATACAAGAGGACATGATAAAAATTAAACTATTTAGCTAAGAGTTAAATCCAAAATATAGGGTTAATATGGTGACCTAAAATTGTCTAAAACATATTGGTTGAGAGGATTTATACCCATAATCACCTTATCTTCGAAATAAATCAATTTGGATCCATTATAAATCGAATATAATTTTATAATAAAATAATATTTCAAACTTTTCCTAAAGTGACCCTCACCTCTTTTATAAAAGGGTACTTCTCCTTCTCTCAAAATCACACCTCCAAATCCATTTTTCTCGGCCAAACCCTACCCAAATCTCCTAAAAACTTCCCTCACTTAAACCTAGAGGCATTACCTTGAGCATAAATCCAACCTAATGAGACCTTTTGTTCAAATCAAAAGTAAACACCCAAAGAAGAGGTAATTATTTTATCACCTCTTTCAAAGTTCTTTTCTTTTTACAATTTCTCTTTCTTTGTTATTTACATACCAAAATAATAACTCTAGTAAATTCTATATACTGTGATGTTATTATAAATATGATACAACCATACTCATTATTCTATCCATCCTATGAATGATAATGTCACCATGCATGCGTACGTACGGATTACCGTCTCCACGCCATGGTGTAATTTATTATTCAACACTATGTTATTTGGATGAATATAATGATGAGTAATATGTGTATAAATAATGAAAATAATATGATAATTTCTCTATAAAATTACTATACCATCCAATTCCACACATTTTAATCATTAATGAAATGATATCATCACTCGTGTGTACGTACGGCTTACCGTCTCCACGACGCGATGAGATTCATTTCCACATTCACCATTCAACGATGATTATAAAAATATATATTATTAATAAGTATGTAATATATGAAATAATAATTCTACTGGATATATATATATATATATTTATGTATGTATGTATGCATGTACTTACATATATCTTATTCACTTACTTCCATCCAGTACGATATGAAAACGGAAACAACGTTTATGCGTACGTACAGCCTACCGTCTCCATAAACAGTGTTTTCCATTTCATATATCTATCTATTTTACATATTTATATTTTAAATATATATGATATATAAATCATGTTTTATATTCTGGAATTAATTAAATCATGATCTAAATGATACGATCAAGAATAATAAGTTAAAACACATACGATAAAGAAAGCGATTATTACCTAAAATGCTAATTTAACATGGAAATCATTATTAAATGGGTAGTATAAAGTCATAAATGAATCATGTATGATATAATAAATATTAATATGATTTTGGTATAATTTAATAACAATTATTTAACTATTATACAGAAGTTTAACGTATCCTCGACCAAGGAAAAGTACAAGGTAATGGTTAATTCTACAATCTCTTCATTATCTGAGGTTGTTTATATATGAGTATCTACTAGGACCTCTTTATCATCTATATCTATGTTTCTTAAAAATGTATTTCAAATTTTTTTTACTATTTCCTAGAATATTGGTTAAAGTCATTTATACACTTTTTTGACTTTTTATAAAATGTTTTGAAATGAATCTTTCTTTCATTTTTCAAACAGGGTACTTTACAAGCTTTTCAAAAAAAATTTAGGAAAGAATGTTTTCTTAACTTATACAGTGGGTGCAGCTATTTTCTGCCATTATAACACCTTCAAAGCTTATATTACAATATTATAAGAATATTTTCAAAATAAATGTTTTCTTTTATAATTATGTGACTTTTAAATGATTTCAAAACAAAAATACATATTTCTATCAAATAGTTTTGATTTCATCTATGTAAACATCCTTTTATGGATTTTACACTTGTTTGAAGTTGATTTATTAAGATACCAATCTTCCATATTTTATTAAAGTTTCTGTGATATGTTTGACTGTGGATGTGATATTTTTATACCATTCATAGTTTATGGATAAAGTATTGAAATTTTGTATGCTAGTTCTAATATGAATGTTTATGTTATGTTTCAACATTTTCATATGAGGAATGCAATGGACTTAGTAAGTGATGGGTGGGGCCCACTATATCCCCTAGATGCATCAGTAGGTCTCATGAGACAAACTAGTGTCTTGGAATAAGGCCTTGACAAAAATTTTATTTTTATTATTTCCATGAGGCCTTGACTATGTGGTAATGATGTCGGGCGTTAGAAATTCCCTCATTATGAAATTAATTATTATATGTGATTATTCGACTAGTAAAATATCCATGTGAATGTTTATATGGCAATGTTTGATTTATTTTCTCTATATTATGTTCAAGTTTATGTTTAAAAGGCTGTTGTTTTTATTACACATCTTGCCTTAAAAGTTTATAGCTTCTGCTAAATTATTTACCCTTACCGAGCATCTGAGCTCACCATTTTCTTATGTTTCGTTTTCCCATGATTACAAGAAGTGTATTATGTTTGACATGCAGGGTTAAGCTAGGGTAATAATGGAGTTATCAACATATTATTTATGTTGTGTTTTATGTTTGAATGTGTAATGTAACGTTCATGTATGTAATCTATTTTCCAAGACTACTAAACTAATCGGTCCTTCGAGACTTGATTCCTTGTAATCATTCTAATTTATTAAAATAATGCACTGGCTCTGGGATTCTGGGTTTGGGGCGTTACAAAATCGATCTTATGAAGAATAATCTTTAGCATTATTGTATGAAACACATTGAAATCAGATATCAATTCATCAAGGAAAAATTTAAATAAGGAAGGATTAAAATGGATCATGTTAGAACTAATGATAAAATTGATAACATACTAACCAAGGCATTGTCAACACACATGTTTGAGAAGCATTGGTTGAACCTCAATATTCAACCACCTCCCCATGCATAAGGAGGTTACGAAGTCCCCTCTCCACAGTTGTGCTAACTATTTTAATCTGTTTTCTGATGTATTTCATGTTTATGGGGAAGATACGATCTGAGGGTAGTGTTATTAAAGCTTTACAAGTCAAAATTTGATTCTTTGGGTTTATTTCCAATGGGGGAGAATGGGGAAATTCAATGATAATGCAATGTTTTTCTGGTTGGTTGTAGTGAGATGTAGAAAAGAGAAATTAAAAACATGTTAAAATGGGGTAGAATGATGAGTTACAAGAAATGAGAACCCAATTAATACTCCTCATGTTTTCTACATAGATCTTTTCTTATGTAATCTTAAAGTTTTGGATGATTTGTTTCTCACATATCAAGTTTTGTTTTTTGTAGGTGCTTCATTGAATTTATCTACGGATTACCAATAAACCTAAAGGGAGGGGGGGATTGTTGGAACCAAGGTTGTTATTTGATGGAAATGGATTATGGTTTGTGTTTTTTGTTAATCATCATTGGGTTTATCAAGTATTTTTCAAGAAACGTGGTCTTACGTTTGAGGCTGAAAGCCGTATTGAAGGTAGCACCGTTTCCCAATGTTTTCCAATTTTTTGGACCTCAGAATTGGGAGTTTGTTTTTGAAAAATGAAGGATTTATGCATAGGAGTGAATGAGAAGCATAATAGAGAAGGAAATTTTAAAAGGAAGGGAACCTCATAGCATGGGATATGAACCACGTACCAAGTTCTGGGAATGGTTCACAAATGATGAATGGTGCTAGGCAGACCAGACAAAAATGGTTCGTGGAACCAAAAAGCAGTTTTCGATGAAGGATTGTAGTTAATGGGAGGTGAATAGTTCATGAGATGGTGTGTCGTTTGTGAAACAAGGAAAAGTTTTTAAAAACCATGATGTACGTCATTTGTAGAAATGAGGTGGGGATTTGTGCCTCTACGTAGGGAGAATGGTGGTACACGAACCACATAGGGGATATGGTTCGTGGGAGATTCACAGTAAATTTTAAATGCAGTTTTGTTTCAAAGATTTGGTAGATCTTGGTTTAACAAATTATGAAGATCTATTTTCCTATATAAGGAGCACTAATCCCTTCATTAGAGTGTAGCTTTGAGATTAAAAAATCCAAGAGGAATTCAAAAAAATTGAGATGTAGTTCACAAGAAGAAAAACCCAAAAATATTTTATTTAAAAACATGAAAGGAATTTGGTGATGTCCAGAATAGTTCACAAAAGATAGTATGTGGAGGAAGAAGGATAGTACATGGAAGACAGTTCATAGAAGAAAATTCATAGAGGAGGATTTGGTCTATAGAAAAGAAGTAGTACGTGGACGTAGTTTGAGAAGGTAATATGTAGTAATGGTTTGTAGAGGGCAGTACACAGAGGAATCCTCGTAGTACGTAGATAAGGGTAGTATGTGAAGGAATCCTCACAATACATGGAGCAAGGTAGTACACAATGAAAGTAGTGCAGTACGAGGCGAAGCAGGAACAGTTCATGAAGGAAGCAATTGCGGTACGCGGTGCAGTATGGTTCATGAAGTAAGGAGCGCAGTACATGGTGGAATAAGGTCTCTTCGCAAAGGATAAAGTCTCAAATTATAAGTACATAGAAAAGTAAACTTCATATATGGGTAAAAAAGGAACTTCAATAGAGAATCCATCTACAGTTAAGGATTTATGATTTAATTCCAACCCATTAAAGTGACCTTTAAGTCAATAAACCGAGTTTAGATTCTTCCCAACACAATGATCATGTGGGAGTCAACAGAAGTGATCTGAGGGACACAATGTGCCATCCCTAAACCTTGTAAAGGTATTAATCCTATCCTAGAGTGATTGTGCTAAACTTTTGTACTCCACAACCAGTGAGGATTAGTGGATTTTGGTATAATCGAGAACCTATCAACGTATGATCCTTGGATACAACCCTTAGTGGTGAAACAAGTAAAATTTTTGTGTCTTAAATTTTCAGGTGATTGTTTATTTTATGCTATTTATCATCAGATAGGTTTAATAGGTTCCTACCAACATGAGAATAAGATCCATCAGTTTGAAAGAAAAAGTTGACACCTTGTTTCTCCCCTCCCCTCTTAGGGTGTTCTGGGGTCCTTCATCTCTTACCAACCATTACATAGATCATGAAAAACCTTTACAAAACAATCATACATATTTGATTACCCTTATGAAAATGTATTGCTACCTTTAAAAAACATGCTTAATCATGGATTTAACTTTATGTAATGGGGTCTGACCTTTATGCAACTCGAATCAATGGATCGACCGTATAAAAAAACTAATAACTTTGAAGAATGATTGCGGAACAAAAAATTGACTATGAAGATCAACCATGAGTTAGAAAAGAGATCATATGAAGTGACCATCAGTGAATCAAATACATGTAAATACTACTAACCATGAAGATCGTCTATGTGAAGTGACCATCCCATCTGAATCTATAAATTACAGACTTTATTCACTTTGAACTTGGTCCTCTTAAAACCATCTTCACCCCTTATCAGGAAACTAAAAATAAATTATAAAATGTTATATATAGTGTCTCTACATCCACTAATACCTTTTTTTGATTTACTTGAGGATAAGTACATCACTCATCACATTAAAGGGTGATGCAACTTGAATTTTTCTAGCGAAGCTCTCCAAGAAGTTACCAAAAGTACTTTTCAATTTTTGATGACAACATATCAAACTCTTAAAAACTCCCTATAACATGGATAAATCTAGAAATCCAGAGCCATTTTTTAATTCATTACATAGGTACAATATACAAGGGATCAAACCATACACGATTTATCTATTTAGTAGTCTTAGAAAACTAGACACTTTCATGATTCTCATATTATATTGGAAATATAAAAACAAAGCTTAAAAAGTTTTCTTGAATCCTTGAAATCATTCAAAATATCCTTATTCATATCATGGGGAAAGGAAAACAAATAAAGGGAGAACTTAGATTCCCAGTAAGGGTTCTGTATAGTGGAAGCTATCATGAGTAAATATGGCATAATCAATATGGTAAAGTGGATAATCAAAACACATGCCATCCAATCAACAACTTTATTTCAAAGTACATACATAACTAATATCAATATAGAAATAATATGAATAATGGAAAAATGAATTCTCAATAAAGGAGATGTGAAATTATGAACATTCTTGATCTTACCATTAAGGCCTAAACTATGATATAATGAATCTCACCACTGAGGACTCATCCAAGACATTCTTAATAAATGGGTATGTGGAAACCAGATACCCATGTAATTTGGCATGCCTACTGTTTTGTCTCATGAGACCCATCAATGTATTGAGGGGATATATATATAAATGGGCCTCACTCATCACTTTCAAGTCCAATAAATTCTTAATATATTAAATGATAAACACAATTCATTTTCAAATGGATTATAAATCAACAATTATTCATATTAAATCGATAATATGGAATATTTACCCAGTCAATAAAATAAATTTCATAATAAACTTCCTTAAACTTATACTATATATAAAAATGGTAAACAGTTGAGACAAAATCAAAGTAGTGGAAATAATGAAATATAAATCCATGATACTTAAAATATGTACATATAGGAGAAATTAATGTCTAATGAAATGATGTAGAGTGATAGGTAATTTTATTATGAGAACATTAATGACCACAAAACCATAAACCAGTAACGGATGAAATATTACCATTAATTCATAAAAAATAAAGGTTTTTATAGTAAAACCAAGAATTTTGGAAATATAATATAAAATATAATTAAAACATAAAAAAATAAATTCATTGTAAATTTTTGTAAGAATGAATTTATGAAACAATTTAAAAATTATTTTTATTCCTTTATGAAAATATTACCCTTTTATTTCGGTAAAAAATAAATATTAATAGAATATTGAGAAAAATATTTTCTTTGAAAATTTATATAGAAACTTAGAAATTAATTTCCAAACAAAATATTATTCATGATAACGGAAAAAGTTGTTAATTCCATATATGTTAAAAGAGAAAATTCTTTTCACACTTTTGTAAAAAGTCTAGAAAATGATTTTTTTAGAAATTTTTTTAAATGATTACTTTTAAGAATTTGTAAATAAAGTAAAATTTAATGAAAATAAACTTTTAAAAAACATTTCATTTATTATTAATAACTTCCATTAAACAATTTGAAGAACATGGATATTGAATACAATGATTACCGACCGAAAAAAAGAAATAAGTTCGGTATTCCTTACATGTAACTTACTTATTGATTATTTATATAGAAAAAAGAAGAAATAGAAAATAAATATATAAATCTAAAACATAACCATAGTAGAATAAAATAGTCGTGGTTTAAAATATTAGGATTATCTAATTCTTCCAAATGAAATATAAACATAAACAATCTCGAAATAAAATGAGATTGTAACAGAATTCCCTTACATTGGGTCACTGCTTAGTCGTTTATATTTGATATTGATAAATAAAGAATTTAAATTTATTAAATACTTTATTAATAAAATTTTCATATATATTCCATTTTAAGGACCTTTTATAATAATTTGAAATCTATTCATTGAATAATTCTTTCTTATGTAGACCACTTAAGGTTGTTCAGTCAATTTCTCCTAAATTACTTCAGTATATTGTCTACGGTTAAAGGAGTTATGAAATGGTTCCATTGTCTATATAATATTTAAATTTCATGAATATAATTTTTATTCATTATATATAATTTTATAATCATCCATGCATGGTGGTAATAAAAAAATAAATAACATTACTTCGTAGAGGTTGTAGTCCACATGTACACACGAGCGACATTATCATCTTCTAATGGATGAAAGGGTAATATGGTAGATGATATATTATATTTAAAAAATCACAATTATTTCATAAATATCAAATATATTCATTAATTTCATCATTATAACCTTTCAAGAAATGTGGTGATGAAAACTGAATTACACCGCTATGTGGAGATAATAGGCCGTACGTAAAGGAGATAAAAAATAGATATAAAATTAATATATATATTTTAATATAATTATATAATTATGTTAATATAGTTATAGAATATTTGGATGTGTTTTAAGAAGAAAAGAACGTGCAAATGATCAGTAAAAACATATACCTCTTCTTTTGGTAACCTCCTTCGAATTTTACCATAATCCACTACTACAAATATGGATTTTATCAGCACTAAAAACGACCTTTAACAGCGCTAGAAAAATTTCTATTAATGCCGGAGAAGATAGGGGGGGGTCCCCTTTATCAACTCTCCAAAAAGCGCTGATAAAGACCCCTTTTACCAGCGCTAAAAAAAGCGCTGATAAAAGGGGTATTTTATCAGCGCTAAAACAAAGCATTGATAAAAGGGTCTTTTATCAGCGCTTTTTTTAGCACTGATAAAAATTAAAAATAATAATAATAAAAAAAAATACTGCCAATCTCGGGGGGGGGCTTTTTATAGCGCTTGAGCCCCCCTTTATCAGCGCTTTCCCGCACCTCCAGCGCCCACCCGCACCGCCTACACCCTTTATCAGTGCTAGCCCTTTAAATCACCCTTGCGCGCGCGCCCCTACCTCCATCCATATTTGATCTCGAGACCTCCCCCCTGCGCACCTAAAGCCTTTGCCACTCCCCTATATTGATTTGTTCTCTTATTCATGATATATCTATTTATTTATATATATATATATATTTAGTTATATTTATTCTTATAGTAATATATATTTATATTAATATATATAGTTATATTAATATATATATAGTTATATTAATATATATATTTATAGTTATATTAATATATATATATAGTTATATTAATATATATATAGTTATATTAATATATAGTAGTTATATAAATATTCATATATTGGTATTTTAAATAAAATGGATATTAGTTATTATTTAGATAAAGATAATATATTTTATATGTAAATATTTTTAATTATTTATTTAAAAAATTTAATTTTTAGGTGTGAATATATAAAAAATATGTACATATAGTTATATATTTGATTATAAATAGCAGTGCATTATAAAAAATGATAAAATTTCAAAGACATAATATAAATATGAATGTAATACCTTGGAATAAATTCAGTCCCCACCAAAAAAAGCCAATAATACCCCCTTAAACGAGGCTGAAAATCCACAAAATGTTGAAAAATCTGGGTACCATGACTAAAAACTCAGTTTGTAGGCCTTCTGGTCCTCTTTTGGCCTCAAAAAACGCTTGATCGGGGTCCCCCCAGGTCATAGTGACGTAGAGCTCATTGCAGACTTCGATTTGATATGTGGTAGAGCTCAAACGGACACCCGGATCAAAAGTTATGGTCGTTTGAAGTTTGAGTTGCGTTTTCAACATATTTTGGATAATTTTTTTATTTTTTTAGTCTTCAAATTTTTATTAAATTACTATTACTCCATAATAATTAGCAAATTATTAATTAAAAATATTTTTTTTAATTTTTTTATAAGCCATTTTCACTAAATATCTTATATATTAAGTATAATAAGTGTAAATGTATATTTATACTTATCTAAAATATATTTAAAAATTATATATTATATTTACATCAATATAACAATATTGATATAATTATATATTAATATATTATTTTTAATTAATTTTTTTTGAAGTTGAACCCTTTATCAGTGAAACTAAAAAAAGCGCTGATAAAGGGGGCCCCTTTATCAGTGCTTTTTTTAGCGCTGATAAAGCTCCCCACCTTTATCAGCACTTTTTTGTTAGTGCTGATAAAGGGGTGGCGCTGGCCTTGCCCAGTTTTGTGGTAGTGATCATTCTTGAAGTGGACCTTTGGTGATAAAAGTACCTCTAGTATGTGGTGGGGGATGATGGAAAGGTATTTTCATATGTTTTTGTTGAGATAAGTGGGTAAAATTTTGTGAATAAGAGTGGAAAGGGGGTTCCCTTTTATAAGTGAGGTGGGTGACAATCTTGAAAATACTTGAAATATTAGTAAATACTATATGTATTAATCAATTAAAGTGTCTTAAAATTGTCACATATTTGAATATTATAAGTTTAATGTATAAATAAAACCAAAAAATTAGGTTTAATCAAGTGTTTTGTGTTGTCTTTAGGCCTTATCTCTTTATTTTAACCCATTTAACTTATTTTACCCTTAATTGAAGTGATAAATATTTACTATGGTTAATATAAATTATGAAAAAAATTAAGTTTAAATTATTAACTAATATTAATTATTATGATTAAAATATGGAATACATTTTAAAATATTTTATTTCTACAAGTGGTAAAAATTACTTTTTATATATGTTTATAAAAGTCAACAAAAACCGTGTTTGAAAAATGCATGTTTCAAGCATAAAAATTATTTTTCAACAAAATGAAGTATGATTTTTATTTAAATGGAATTAATTGTATTATTTTAAACCAAATGATTCTTATTTTTCTTAAAAAAAATAAAGTAACCTTGCAAATTTTTGATAAAGAAGGAAGAACTAAAAATAGTTTTTATTTAAATAAAAACATTACTTAGATTTTCAAAATGTTATGTATGGATTTATAAGTACAATATAAAATTTTTATGTAAATTATATTAATTATTAAATATTTATTTTTTATATAATAATAGTTTCATAAATATTCAATTTATTCTTATATCATTATAATGTCGTAAAAGTATCATTTTTTTAAATCGGTATTTTTCACTATTTACTCAAAAATCAAATAATTCTAAAAAATCTCAAAAATTCACCTTAAGATAATTTTTACATGATTAATTAAAAAATAAATAAATTTAATCAAATTTAGTTTATAAAATTTAGGAATTTATATTCTTATCACATTTTTGAATGAAGCTATGCGCATTATTCTATTATTTATTTGTAAGAAAAACTTACTTACTATAATTAAATCTCAAGTGTTACATTTTTCCCTCATTCAAAAATTTCATCCTTAAAATTTTCATAGATATAAATTCTAAAATAAATATGGGTAGTTATTCATCATTACTTCCTCAGGTTCCCACATTACCACTTCTATTTTATGATTTCACCAAAGTACCTTCACCAATTGAGTCATTTGATTCTGCAAAAAATGTTCTCTAATGTCAAGAATATGGATAGGATCTTCACAATAAGATAAATTAGGTTCCAATTATATTTCCTCAAAGGTTAGAACATGCATTGGGTTTGGAATGTACTATCTCAAAAAATAGATATGGAACACATCATGAACTTTTGAGAGGTTTTGTGTCATTGCTAAATGGTAATCCATAACTCCAATTATTTTTAGAATTTCAAAAGGACTAATATACCTAGGAGATAGTTTCCATTTCTTACCAAAACTTATAACACCCTTCCACAGAGATACCTTTAAGAAAACATGATCCCCCACTTGAAACTATAAAGCCTTACTTTGATTATTGACATAGTTCTCTTGTCTAATTTAAGCTTCCTTAATATGAAACTGAATAGTATTCACTTTCACTATTGTATGCTCAACAAGTTTTGGGCCTAAAAATTCCTTTAAAAAATTTCATCCCAAAAAGCTGGTGTATGAAATCTTTTCCTATACAATGCTTAATAAAGTGACATTTGAATGATCAAATGGAATATATTATTATAAGAAAATTCCACCAATGGTAAATACTAATCCCTCATACCTTTAAAGTTAATTGATTACAACATCAACATATCTTATAATTTTTGAATAGTCCATTTAGACTATCCATCTATTTGAGGATGATAATTACTACTCAAATATAGCTCGGTGTTAAGATCCTTATGATGAATCTTCTATAATTTCAATGTAAACCATAGATCATGATTGGATATAATATAAATAGGTACACTGTGAAGTCTCATAACCTCATTAATATAGAGACGTACAAGATATTCAAAAGGTATATCTTCCCTTATAGTGAGAAAATGTGTTTTTTTGGTAAGGTGATAAAAAATAACCCATATAGAAACATTATTTATAGAAGTTTTTTTAGAAATATAGTGACAAAATCTATAGTAATACCATCCTATTTTTACATAGGAATAGGTAGAGATTTTATGAATCGTTTAGGATATTTTCTATTAGCCTTTAACTAATAAAAAACCAAGCATATTGATACATATTCACCAATTTATTATTTCGTATTATCCAAAAAAATGTTCCTTTAAATCCAAATACATTTTGGTGCTATCTGGGTGTATAGATAAATTTGAGCTGTAATATTGATCTAATAATTCTCCTTTTATCTTCAGCAGAGATGAAACACATGACCTCTTTCAAAATGTCAATATACCATATTCATATATTATGTATACCAATTTACCATCATTTATGGATTTTATTATCTTTTAAATGTCATTATTATCAGGATAGTAATTTTTTATTTTGTATAATAAGGATGGATTGGAAATCATTTGGAATAGATGCGATGTGTCTTATTCATTAATGATTACCATATCTAACATTACTAAAAGACTGAAAATATGATTTTTATAAATTCTCATTTTAGTAAAAACCTCATGATATTTCCTACTCAAAAAATCAACCACCTTATTTTCCTTCTCATGGTTGTAGTGTATTGAGAAATCATAATCCTTGAGTAGTTCTAGCCATCACATTTTCCTCCATTGAGATTTTTCTGTGAGAAGATGAATTTAAAACTTTTTTGATCCGTATATATTTCAAATCTTCCACCATAAAGAAAATGACTCCATATATTCAATTAAAATGTTATGGTTTCTAACTCAATACCATGGGTTAGATAATTATATTCATAATTCTTTAATTACCTTGATTCCTAGGAAAAAACTCTATAGTTTTATATATGGACACATCAAACCCCCTTCTTTGATTCATCGCTATATATCACAAATCCATCCCTTCCCAATAGTGAAGTCAATATTAGTTAATTAACCAATATCCTATTTAGCTCTTCAAAAATTTATTTAAAATTTCTTACTATATAAAATTTACCCCTTTACATTTCAAATTTGTTAATGGGTTAGCTAATCGAGAATTTTTTTGAATAAATCATCACTAGAAATTTACTAATCTAGGGAAACTATGTAACTCAATTATATTCATTGTAATTTTATATTCCATTAATACCTTTATCTTTTAATGATAAAATCATATTACATCATTATAGAAAATATATAAATTAAAATAAATTTCTAGAATCCCTAATTCACATTTTCTAAATTTTCTATATACATATTTTCTCTAAGAGTATTAAGAATGATTCACAAATGACACTTATGATAATTATATATTTTAGATTATACCAAGATATCATCAATAAATACCATAATGAATTTTTTTAGAAAATCCTTTAATAATCCATTCATCTAATCCATAAAAATAGAGGTTATTTTAGTCATTAAAAAAGGAATTACTATAAATTTGTAATGTCCATACCTCACACGAAATGCTGTATTTAGATCATCTTCCTTCCTTAATAATAGTTTATGACACCTATAATAAATATAAATCTTTGAAAAATATTTATCTCTTTTAATTTCATCGAATAAGTCATCAATTTAGGGTAGAGGATACTTTTTATTTACAGTAATAACATCAGTTTTTTTATTATCAATGCATAACCTCATAGACCAATATTTATTTTAAAAAAAGAATAGGGTATCCCCATAGTGAAACACTATGTTGTATAAACCCCTCATCACACAAATCATGTAGTTATTTCTTCAGTTCCACTAATTATACTATGACCATACTATAAAGATTCTTAGATTTTGGTTTTGTATCAGGGATGATATCAATGAAAAAATTAACTTCAGGATCATGTGGTTATCCAAATAGTTATTTAGGAAAAACATTATTGTATTCATGCATAATAGTTACATCCTATATTCCAAGGATACCTTTCCAATTCATAGGTTATATATACTCTTCTTCTCTAATAATTTTATTAAGTAGAGCTACTGGAATTAGATCCAGACATGATTTAAATGATGTAGTCTCCCCTCCAAAGACAAGGGATCCTACATATATATACCATGAATAATAATATCCTTCTATTAGAAATAAAATTTTCCATTATAGTTTGAAATAAAATCTATACCAATGATTATATAAAAGTAAACCATAGGTATATTAATTAAGTTTATAAATAGGACATGTCTATGTATCATAATGGGAATTGACTGACATATACTTATTGTAATAATATTTACACTGGGAGTCTTGATTAAAAACTCCCTTATTAAGGTTCTATGGAAATATATAATTTTCTTGGAAAATATGGAAGATATAAAAGAGTGATATAATCTAGAATTAAATAAAGCATTAGGTAAATTTGAGGTTATGATCAAATTACCCACCACAACATCTTTATAAATTTCAACATCAATTGTAGTAATTTCTTAAGCTTGACCTTCTCCCATTGTCCTATTTTGTGTGAGGTTCCCTTGATGATTGAGATTGTTTTTAAATAATTACCCATATCTTTATAACAAAATCAATGGACAACAGTGGTTTCTTTCTTTCCTTAGTATTCATGATCCTTATCACCCTTTTCTATACACTTGAAATAGACTCCTATTCCCATTATGTAAGTACCTGAGTGTTTCCTTCCATAATTATCATATGTTAGAAATATAATCTTCCCTTTATTTTTTTTGGTACATTTTTTTCTTGGTGATTATCTGAACTATTGTTTTCTTGATTTCTCTAGAAGATATAAGATCTATAGAATTATTTCTCTTTTTTGATGGAACTTGATACTATATCTTTATATGATGAAAATATTTGAGAAACTAGTGCCCTTTATAAAATTTGATTAATCCCATCAAAGAAATATTCAATATTGCTTTCTAGATTATGTATAAAATCCATGATATTCCAGAATAATATTATAATGTCATCCTTATAATCTATAATAATTTTTCCTTCCTTATACTTTAAAGTTAGGAACTTCCTCTCTATTTCAACTCATTTCTATCAATAAAAGTATTTATAAAGTAATATCACTTTAAAAGTTATATATTCTATAATTTATATTTCATAAACCTCTTTAGTGTTCTAGAGAAATGACCACTATTGATCAATATATCCCTTTAAACTATATATTTTCATAATAACCTTTTCCTTTTCATTACGTCCTAAGGCCAGAAATATATTTTTGAGGGAATTAATCTATTATTAGACTACCAATGGACCAATAGTTCTATTAAAATATAAAATATTACATCACATGAAGTGATCAAACATAGGTGAATCATACTATGGAATAATAGGTTGCTCCATAGGGTAAAGTTATTCATCCTAACCCGAGTCAGTTGACCTAATATTGCCACTAACTGCTTATCTCTAACACCAACTATATTGGCCTGATCAGTGGAGAAATACCTACTTTGACTATGGGTGTTGATTCACTTCCCCACAATAGGTGAAATCTCTAAGAAATGGAACATAGTGAGTTATCCCATAATCATCCTGAATATTGAGCCATAAAGTAAAAATAATTATTATGGTAAAAGTTCTCAATTACCCTAAGGAATTATCATAATTCTCATGTTAACTATGTTTACTTAAAATATAGCCCTCAAGGTTACTACTAAAGTTTCTCTAATACCAACTATAATGACCTTGAATCCAGTAACCCAGAGTTGATGTTTACTTTATCATATTAGTATAATATATAAGGGATTTCACCACATAGGATAGATCAATTTAGAAGTCTTGAAAAGATAGATACATACATGATCACCTTATTACATTAAAAATATAAAATAAATAACATAAGAAACATTATTTAGTCCTTGAAACCATTCAAAATATCCTTCTTCATATCTTGGGGAAATTAAAAAAAATAAAGGAAAAGGTCTGATGCTTAGTAAGAGTTACATACATAAGAATCTATCATGAATAAATAAGGCACAATCAATATGACAAAGTGAATAATCAAAACAAATTCTATTAAATCAACAACTTGACTTCAAAGTATATCCATGAATAGTATCAACATATCAATCACAAGGATAATGGAAACCAAATTCTCAATAAAGGAAATGCATAATTATGTACATTCATGATCTATTAATCAAGGCCTCAACCAAGTAGTTAGTCTTGGTTGTATGTAATGTTTGAAGCCTACAGGAAATAAAGTCCTCTAAGGCCTACGAGCCATGTAATACTTATAGCTATAGGCCTTGTAAGGGTTCCACATCACCCCTTGCTGGATTATCAAAATCAATAAAAAATGAAGACCTTCGGGCCATTGGAGGAGGAGGATGAGGATTCCTTGACCAAGGCATTCTTAATAAATGGTCATGTGTAAACTAGATACTAATATAATATATCCCACCTGATATTTTGTATTATGAGAGATATCATGGCATTGAGGGGATATTTATAATTCGGACCCATCCATCACTTTCATGACCAATTCATTCCTCATATATTGAATTACCAATACATTTCATTCTTAAAATGACTCATAAGTCAAAAATTATCAATATTAAATTAAGAATAAATAATATTCCCCCAATCAATGAAATGGATTTATTAATAAAATTCTTTTAAATAATATTGTATATAGAAATTTTATATGGTTTAGATAACTTTAAAGTGGTGTAAATTATTCTATATAAATACATGATACTTAAAATATGGACACGGAGGAGAAAATAATGTCCAATGAAATGATGGAGAGTGATATAGAATGTGATCATGAAAAATTTAATGACTATAAAACCATAAATCAATAAATTATTAAATAAAACCATTAATAAAGGATTTTAAAAATAAATTTATTGTAACTTTATGTAATAATGAAGTTATAAATCACTTTAAAAATTATTTTCATTACTTTAAGAAAATATTACCCTTTTCTTTCAAAATATTTAAAAAAATTACTAGAATATTGAGAAAAAGATTTTATTTTAAAAAAAATATATAATTATAAAATAATATTTAAAATAAATAATTGTCACAGTGATGGGAAAATTCATTTATGTTATATATATTAAAAGAGAACATTATTTTCACACTTTTTTAAAAAGTCAAAAAATTACTTGTTCAAAAAACTTTTAAAAAGATTACTTTTAAAAATTTATAAATGAAATAAAATTTAATGAAAATTAACTTTAAAAAAAATTACTGAATAGTTAAAAACATCCACAATTTTTTTTTATGAACATGGATATGGAAGACAAATATTCCTGACCGAAAAGAATAAATATGGTTGGTGTTCCTTACATGTAAATTACTTGTTGATTCTTGGTCCAAAAAGAGAATAAATAGAAAATAGAAATGTAACCCCAAAAAATAATCAGAGTGGAAGAAAATATATGGGTCTTAAGATATTAGGATAATATATTTTTCCTAAAATAAATTTGAACATAAACAATCTCGAAATAAAATGAGATTATAATAAAAATACATTACATTGGGTCTCCTCTTAGTCATACTTGTTTGAACCTCTTATATAATGAATTAAAATTTATTAAATACTTTTATAAGAAACTTATTCACATATATTATATTTTTTAGGTTCCTTTTATAATATATAAAATCCATTCATTGAATAGTTTTTCTTATGTTGACCACTTAAGGCTGTTCTGTCAATTTCTCCAAAATTACTTTGGTATATTGTCTATGGTTAAAGGAGTTATTAAATGGTTACATCATATAATTTTTTAAATAATTTCATGAATATAATTTTTATTCATTATATACAATTTTAGAATCATCAATGCATAATGGTAATCAAAAAATTAATCACATCGCTTCGTGGAGGCTGTAGTCCAAATGCACGCATGAGTGATGTTATCATTTTACAATGGATGGAAGGGTAAAAAGATAAATGATATATTAAATTTAAATATATATATATGATATTTATTTCATAAATATTATCTATATTCATTATTTATATATTTATAACCATCAAAGTAAAATGGGGATGAAAAAATAATTACACTGCTACATGAAGACGGTAGGCCACACATATGCACGAGTGATGTTTTTGTATTCAATAGTCTATAAAGAAGATATAAAATGGTTATAAAATTAAAATAAAAACATATCTGTATAGTTAATATACATATTTAATTATTTTAATATGTTTATTTAATATTTGGAGGAGGTTTAAGAAGAGAGGAACTCATAAAATATCGATAAAAACATATACTATTTATTTTGGTAACCTTCTTTGGATCATACAATAAGCCTTATTTAAGTGGTATTTTAGTGATATTGGTACCTATTGAAAATGGTGAGGGATCCTAGGAAGGTATTAGATAAGATAATTGGATAAATTTTTATAAATAAGGGTGGAAAGGGGGTGCCCTTTTATAAGTGAGATGGATTCCAATCTTATAAATACTTGAAATATTATTATATATCATATGCATCACTAAAATCAAGTGGATTAAAATTATCATATATTTGAATATGATAAGGTTAATGTTAAAATAAAAACAAATAATTAGGTTTAATAAAGTGTTTTGTGTTATCTTGAATCCTTATCCCTTTATTTTAACCCATTTAACTCATTTTACCCTTAATCGAAGTGATAAATATTTACCATGGTTACTATTCATTATGATAAAAAATTAAGTTCATATTATCAATAAATATTAATTATGATTATTCTTAATATTTAATACATTTTATAGTATTCAATTTCCCTAATTGGTAAAAATTACCTTTAATATATATTTGTAAAATCCAATGAAAACCGTATTTTGGAAAATGCATGTTTCAAGTATAAAAACAATTTTACAAAAAAATAAAGTATAATATTGTTTCTAATAGAATTAATTGTATTATGTTAAATAAAAATGATGCTAATTTTTCTTTAAAACCAAATCAAAATAAAATAATATTTTTAAATACTTGATTAATAGAGAAGAATTAAAAATAATTTTTATTTAAACAAAAAATTACTTTGATTTTTTCAAAATGTTTAGTATAGATTTATAAGTTCAACATTATGTTTTTATATGAATTATATTAATTATTAAATAAATATTTGTTATATTAAGTTTTTTTAATAAACTCTAAAGTTATTATTATATCAATATAATTCCATAAAAGTGATAGTTTTTGTAAAATCACTATTTTTCAATACTCACCTAAAGATCAAATATTTTTGAAAAATGAAAAAATTACACTCATACTAATTTTTACATGATGAATTCAAAAATTAAATTAATTTAATAAAATTTAATTTATAAAATTTTGGTAATTTAGGTTTTAATCACGTTCTTGAATAAAGCTATGTGCATTATTCTATTGTTTCTTTAGAAAAAAAATACTTATTATAATTTAAACTTATGTGTTACACTCCCCAACACATATTAAAAACAAAAAAATATCACATTAGATAAGAAATGAAATGATTCCAACACATAGGATCTTTAATATCCCACCTTTTCATTTCTTTGCAATACCATTAAACTTCTATATCAACATGTGTGTTTGGTCTCCTTTATTTATCACCCTTATTTTCAAATAAATGAAAAGGAAATATAAGGGATGAATCTCACTAAATTTATACTTATTATTTTTGAGATAAGGGTTTTTAAAAATAGATTCTTCTCTTTCTTTAAGTATGAATTACAAAATAATTATATTATGAGAGAATTATGGAAACACACCCAAAACTTATAGAAGAACCTTTAGGTAATCTACTCTAAGTCTACTTAGGCTAAACCGATGCAGAAAACAAGAGAGGCTTTACCAAGACAACAATAATGTCCATTAATATTTCATCACGTGATACCATGAACAAAAATCTCAATATTTGGGTTGTTTAATAATTTTAAGATGAAATACATACCCAATAATTAACTCAAAAAATTATTCAATAAATTTAAAGTGAAACAAAATTGACTCCCCATTTATCCTACCAAACACATCAACCAAAACTCTCTATTTGTAAAAATATTTTTCATAATCAAAACATGGATGAGAAGTTTTATTGGAATACTTCAACCTTTATTTTTTTAGACTATCCAATATTCTAGATTCCATGTAGTTTGAATTTTTTTTCACAACTTTATTTATGTTTTTCTACCTGTTGAAGTATTTACTAACTTTATTCATCATGAATGATTCTTATTCAATATTACTCCATTAAGTACACTTTATTATTTCTATACACATAGATTAAAGAAGCCATCCATATCCGCTTATTTGGTTCCTTTTATTCCATGGATGTTAGTACTCATAAAATTAAATGGAATAAGGAGGGGGTGAAAAACATGCTCCTTAGATGGAGCAGTTGGGTTGAGATTTATATCTCAGCCCTATTTTTCTCTATCTCCCATATTATTATCTTATAGTTATTTTCATTATTGTTTCCCTTTAATTATTCCATATCAAAGATTCTTTTGATAATATAGAAATATTTACCTCAAGTTCTTTATGTGGGTTCCACTTGATGTGTGTAAAAAATTCACACTATTTATCAATAATCTTATCCTTCTTGGGATTATCTTCTTAAGTCACCAACATAAATTTATGATTATTTGAATAATATCCAGCTGAATTATATTTCCTATATATCTTATTATATTTAGAGGGTTTTAATGTTAGTACAGGAAGGATTGTCCTGAAAATATTAGTATGATAGCTATATTGTCCACATATTTCACAAGTTTCTTTTAATATTCTCAATTTGATTTCATTGGACTGATTTTATAATTTTTTAGATATAAAATCCTTCCACCTAAGACTATTCATTTTATTTATATAAGTTATCCTATTCCTTTCTTAATTTTCCCCTTGATTCATTCTATTTCCCTAAAAGAGACATGTTATGCTAGAAATTATAGGATTTGTGTACAAATATCCCACAATACCAACATTATAATTTAAATAATGATACTTTATCATATTGATTAGTCTATCTAGGAAATTATTATTATTGTCTAAGAATCTTCCATCCTTTATTTATCCTTCTTCTAGGGAATTTTCCTTTCCTCTTCTCAACTGAAACTTCCCTTGTTATTAGAGTATATATTTTTTAACTTCCTTGAGTCAAAAATCATCTTGATTTTTATTTAGATATTATAAATATAAGATAAACAAATTTAATATTATTTTAATAACATAAATAAAATTATAACTTTATTTTGTATTTGGTCTTCTTGGTAACCTTGGATTATTCATCTTGATTTTCACCTATTTTGTCAAAATATTCTCTCATATTCTTCAAGTTATTTTCATCATTAAGGAATAAAGATTATGACTCATTCAGTTATTACACATTTTTAGACAACATTTCTTTAATATATTCCAAAATTATATCTTGTTCAACAAAATTTACCTTTTAGATTTTGATCTCTTTTAATAGATCACTTTTCTCCACTTCTCTACTTATGTTCTCCTTCTCAAGTAGCTTTACATTCTTCTTAAGCTTGGTATTTTTCTCACGGTAGGCTTCTAATTAAAACCTAAGCATATAATAAATATAAATTTTTTCCTCCTCCTCATCACTACTTGATATGTTTTCTCTCCTTTTAACATGATTAATGAAAGATGTATGCCATTGAGGGACATCTTCATCGTCTGAATCACTTGAGGATGTTGAGTCTTCACTTTCTTCCTTTCTCATCAAATTTCTTCTATTATTTATTGATAAATTATTTCCATATATTATTTTAGAGAATTAATACTCTTATTTATCACTATCAGTTTCATCATATTTATTTTTAGGAAAATAAATTGTAAAATTCACAATTCTCCCACAATTAAAGCATTTAAGATAGAGAATACCTTTGTATTTTTCTCTTATTCTGCTAATGTTTTTGGAGATAAAATACATGAAATTATAATGTATTTAAGCTAATTATTCATCACTCTATTTATATTATTCAGAATCTAATATTGGTTCTTCATTCTCATATTTTATCTTTAGACTCTTCATGCATTTAAATTATATTTCTTGTTTCATATTCTTCTTGAAAATTGAGGCTTTTATCATCTCATAATTGAGAAGAGTGTTTTTATTCTAATCAATAGATAGTTCTTAAAACTATTTTAGGGTAGATATATTTGGATCAAATATATCAAGGAAATTTATCATTATCATCTTCTCAATAGCTGAGTCCTCCCAAGTATCACAAAATCCTCTAATATTACTTACTATCTCATTGACCTGGGTGAACAAATCATCAATGGTATCATCATTTTCCATATAAATATCTTCAAGCTTGGACATACAAATTAAAATATTGGATTCCTTTATATTAAAATCACTTTAATATATATATATATTTTCAATATTTTTCCCAAATCTCCTTGGTAGTTTTAAGTTCTATCACCATTGTGTAGACCTTTTCAGATAGGGATGACAGGATGACATTCCTTGATTTCCTATATTATTTGAGATTTCTATTATCTATATGAGTCATGGGATCATTTTTAAAAGTGTGATAAATTTCATTATTACATTATTACTTACCTATAGGATTTATAAAAGTATATATATATAATAATAATTTAGTTCTTCCATCCATGAAATTAATTTCCATCGAAGAAAGGTAATCCTCTATTATTGACTAAATTAAAAATCTCTATTATAAATATTCATCAATTTTTGGATATTTTCAAAGGGAACCCAAATATATGATACCACTTTTAGTGTCCAGGTCATATGTACGGTCATTGAGAGGAGGAGAGGGTAAATCAGTGATCCCCTTTTCTTTTATGAATATTCCTTCTTAATTCAATATCTATTGTCGATTAAAGATTTGATACAATATTATTATTTTCTCTCATAATTACTTGAGTGTAAAAAATATAAAAGGCACTATACAAAATGATTTACATGGTTTATTCTTGAAAACCTACTCCTTTCAAGGTTCAGGTGATTTTTTGATACTTGGTTTCTCCACTATGAATCACTTGAGTACAATATACAAGCTATCTCCAAAAAATAATGATGAGCAATATCCAAAAATATCCAGTAGATAATCTCTTGAAATATCTAGTTTTAATATTTCACAATAGCCAACACATTATGGGTTCTTTATAATCGAATATTTATAGTTGAATCCATCTCTCTAAAATCTTCTTTTCACCTCCCAATGGATTTTTATACTTCCTCCCAATGGTTCTTTAATGGACCTCCTATACTCATTGAACTTGTATTCAACATCTTTTTCAGAGTTTCAGACTTGTTCTTATTCTAGTCTGAACATACTCTATTATTGAGGAACTATTCTCATTTATCACTAGATATCCTGATAATGAAATATATCAGGTAATAAGAAAGGGTTCCCACTTCTCAATTATTCCTCAACTTCAACAAAACAACATTCATGTTGACCTTCTTCTCCTTTATCTTCAATGCACTGGATCTTTTGAATCCAATGTATTTATTATCCTTTGATATAAAAAATATTCTCTCTGATTTTAGTAGTCTAAGGGTATATTATTTTTTAATTATTTTATCTCTTACAAATATATATATTTAAATTATAATATCATGAATAATATTTCCATAATTCATATTAAAACTCTATGATTGATGGATGTGAAAAATCATCCTCTTTAAACATATTAATTTTCCTTCAAATCATGTCAAAGTTTTTTATTTAATCTCTTTAAGACTTTATAATATAATTATTAATTATGATATTCAAATATCATGATCTCAGCATCTAAAAAATCTACTTCTTTTAAAAATCTCATAATCTCCATCCATGCATGAATACATATTTGAATGCATGAGTCTACAATATAGAATTTCATACATCGATTATGGAAATATTCTCATTATATCACTCATTTATTCTTGAACCATGAAAATAAATCAAAATTATTATGGATTTTTTATATTTTAAACTTAGTGATGCATTTTTAGAATAAATTCTTCTTTATTCAGAATTAATATTCTGGAAACTCCTTTATTACCCTTACATAGGTCCACACAGCCTTTACACAACCTTAAAAATATTTTATTTACCTTCACATGGCTCCTACTGACCTTTAAATAGATCATGGATGAAATTTATATAGACTTCATACATCTATGATTACCCTTTCATAAATTTATTGGTACCTTTACACAATATTATTAACTATGGATTTACCTTTACACAAGTGGGTCTAACCTTTACACAACTCAACTCAATGTATTGACCACATGTAAAAACTACTAACTATAGAGATAAACCATGGTTCAAACATGTTATTGTGAAGATTTAACTTGATTCATATAATAGACCATATGAATCAACCATCAATGGATCAACCACATGTATATGCTATTGATAGTGAATATCAACCATGTGAAGTGACTTCCCTATCCTAGTTTGGAAATTCCAGACTTTATTCACTTAAAATATGGGCCTCCTCAAACCATCTATAGAATTTCTCAAGAAACAAAAAATCACTTCCAAAATGATTTATATAGTGTATCTACATCCACTAATACTTTACCATGATTTTTGTATGGATTATCACAATAATCATTACATTAAAGGGTGTTGTTACTTGAATATGTCCAACCAAGTTCTCTAAGAAATAGTAGAAAGTACTTTACCATTTATGATGAAAACATCTCAAACTATTTTTGACACTCCAAAAAAACATACTGAACACATAAAAATATCACAACATCTTGGAAAAACAATTCAACCAACACATGGATTATTTATTTGAAAATCATTTACAATAAATACAACACACACAAAATAGGCTTAGTATAGAGACACAATTGTGTGTTAACTTCTCAATAACCAACATATTCATTAAAATATATATATTATTATTTATTCCCCAAATATTATATAATGAAAACAATCTATATTGAATCAATACTTAGATGAAATGGTACTTTAAATGAATAATCTATGTCTTGAAATTAAAAATAATATTCTTTTCAAGATGTATTACACCATGAATGTAATAATGAATATATTTTAATATCACTTTATGCCAATATCCTCCAATAAGTTTTTATTCAATAGATTTTCTTTATGGTAATATTACCAAAAATATATTTTTCATATGTGATTAATTGTGCTAAAAGTGTTATGTACATAAATACCATATTATAGGAGGTGATATCACTATGATATAGGATATCAAAGGCTTGTGTTTCTTCTACCTTACTACTATCATTTGTTGCTTATATAACATGTGATGATATATTTGATGAATTATTATTAGTGAATAATTTAATGAGCACTTTAATTGAATTAATTGTATTATATAATTGAATAATTTAAATGACCAAGAGTTGGTTGAGTGCTTATTAAATGATTAACCTCAATGAGGACCCTCTATCAATAAAGGAGACCTATAAAATTAGTTCTAGGATTTATTTAAAATAAAAATTAATTCATTAAATTTTTTTGAATATCTCTTCTTATTCTTACTTCCTTAATTGATGGGATACTAGCATATCCTTGAAAGATAAACAAGATCCTTCTAAAGTTGTTTCAAAATTCAACAGTAAGTGAATTATATTTAGAGGCAAGAGCTGGTTAGTTGTTTCTAAGTACTTACCATTAACTATATGAGAAAAATATATTAGATATAATTATGTTCTTATTTAAAAGATAAAATTATCCTTGAGGTATGAAAATTCCAAAAAATTAAGAATAATCGATATAATAAATAAAAATATGGTTCTATCACTATATGTGATTTAGCTGTAGTAAATGATATGAAAAAATCACCGTATATAATATTATATGGATAAATTTTTATAATTCATCATGGTAATGTATATAATGATATATGATAACATTTCCCATGACATTCATTAGTTATGTACTTCAAAATAGAGTGTTATAATGTATTAATGATGTGGGGGATATCATTGCATGCAATACAATTTAAATTCTAGGTTTTTTTGGTTATCATAAGAAGTGATATATAGATATTGGAATTTTTAATACCTATCATGACTAGAAATCGATTCTTAGTGGTAAAAGTGATAATAATTATCACATGTATCACAATTTGTGATATGAGGATATCACAACTTTCCATAAAGAAATACCACAACTTTCAATAGTGAGGTCAATGTTATGTGATAACATTGATAAACATATGTTAAACCTATATCGTGAGTAGTGAAATGGGGATATCATAGTCTATAATATAGATATAAAACAATTATTATAAGAATTTACAAGAATAATTTATAGTGTTTATAAATCATAAAACAAAGATAATATAATGTGTTTATATTAGAATATATAAAATGTTTATAATATCACATGTCTTATTTAAAATAATATGAATTATTTATTTTAATTATAAATATTTTAAGTGTTCATTTTTTTATTTAAATTATTTATTTAATATCCATGTTTATAAATTATTTATAATATGGATATTAGTATAATTTAATTTAAATTATTTAATTTACTTATAAATATTTTACTATTCATTTAAAGAGTTCCATGCTTGGCATAATATAATATTTATTCTAGGATCACTAAAATTGTTAATTTATTTAATATCATTCCAAAATTGGGATTTATTATAATTCATTGTACATATTTAGTTTGAAATTATATTTTAATTGAAATCTTTCTTGAGTATTGATCTATGGATATTGGGAATTTACATTGGACTTTCACTAGACCATGGATTGAGGTTGTTTCTAATAGGTTGGGGGTAATTTAACTATCATACCATATATGTTGTTGATTAAGATTTCGGTTTCATATTATTTTAATCCATTACATGAAAGTATCTCATGTACCTTATGCATGAAATTCATATAGATATGTGTTAAATATTATGATTATGTTTTTCAAAGTGGAAGCGTAACAAAAATCATTAGTTGTATATGATTTATACATCAATTTTATAAAATTATGTTACTTTGGTTGATGACATGAGATATTAAAATTAAATCATTGGAAATATGCACACATATAAGAAATAAGTGATATGCATATAAGAAATCACGATATTCGTAAAACCCTTTAAAAATACTAATGTGTTAGATTCCTTTCAAAGTAAACACTTACTAAGAACAAGATTATATAAATGAGTGGTTCATGCCAAATATAATTACTCATGGATTATCTTTTATAAGATAAGAATAATATAGGTGACCGTAAATGTTATGTGCCTATATTTGATGTAAAATTTGGGCTATACTTGGTTTAATGGACCTAAATATAAGGTTTTCAGAGTAATATAGTTGAAAATATTCATTATATTAATAGGTTAAAGGAGTTATACTCTTAACTATTCAAAAAATTTATATGATATAATTGATATGATTGTATATCTAATTAGATATGAATGAGAGAATAACCAAATAAAACTCAAATATTAATGAAATATTGATCTTTTCACATAAAAAATATGACATATTTGGTTATCATTTTAGTGAGAGTATATTTAATAAATTTCATATTGGATATTTTATAAAACATGATGATTTCTTGATAAGTAATTTTTATTATAGATTAAAATGGAATTAAACACATACTTATTTTTTAGATCTATTATAAAATGGTATTATAACTTGATAGATTTTATCAGTTATAAGGAAAATAATAATGATCTTAAAGAATTGAATGTTATAGAAATAATTTTATATTTCTAAATAATGGATATTGGATACTAGTTTTGCTTCAGACATTTTTATTGAAATACATAGATATAGAAATTGAAGAAAATTTATTAAGGTAGATACCTATATATATATTGATATGAAGAAAGAGTTTTTTTTGGTGGAAGGTACATATGAAATATATTTTCAAATTTTATGAATTCTATAATTAAAAAACATTTATTATGTTTTTATATAAATAAAATTTTTATTTTTGTTTCTTTTTTTAAATAAGAATTGTATTTTTCATAATTAAGGTTTGTTCTATATGCATGAATGAAATGATTTATGACATATAAAATATGATTAATGGTTTATATATTCTAGATTAAGATAACATAGTATAAAAAATTTAAACAATCAAGGTAAAAAAGAATTATTAAAATCCTTCTTACTTTTAGCATCATCACCTCGGGAATATAAATGTGAAACACATTCAAATAATCCATATAGATGTATTGTAAAAATCATTTTATTATGAATCATTTGATACATACAAATATATTTTATTAAAAAATAGCCAAATAACATTTTAATGGAAAATATGAAAGAGTTAGTGGGTTATTAGACTTAATATATAGTGATGTATATGAGCTAATGAGTATATAAGAAAGTGGTGGTTATAAGTACATTGTAACTTTCACTGATGAATTTAGTTCCATAGTTATGTGTTTCTTATGAAGAATAAATTCGAGACTTTTAAAATGTTCAAAGTGTGAAAAATGATGTCTAAAATCAACTTTGAAAGAGTATTAAGATACTTTGATCATATTTAGATGAGAAATACTCAAGTAAAGAGTTTATTGATCAAATGATAAATTGTGTAATTGTTTCACTAGTCACCCCTATTAGTACATGTTGGTGGAATGGTGTATATAAAAGATGAAATCATAAATTTTTAGGCATGGTTCAATCATTTATGCATCGATTTTAACTTTTTATATATTTTTGGGGTTAAAATATTCAAACAAAAATAATCATATTTAACCATATTTCATCTAAGTCAATTGTAAAGATACTATATGAGATATGTAATTAGAAACTTTCCAACTTATCTTTCTTAAGAATTTATGGTTGTAGAGATTATGTGAATTTCAATGTTTCTGATAAACTCAGACATAAATCTAAAAAGTTCCTATTTATTAGCTATACCAAGGAAATAAATGGATATTATTTATATCACTATACTAATAAAAAAGTCTCTGTATCTTGATGGGGAGTATTTCTTGAAATGGAATTTATTACCCGAGGAATTAGTGGTAGGATTTTTGAAATCAATAAAGTTCAAAACCAACAAACATAAATAATTTTAAAATGGAATATAATATAGTTCCATAAGGATTTTTAGATTTTGATTTGACTCATATATCATAAAACATCATTGGCTTGGTAGGGTTAATCAAAATTTTGATAGATATGGATTTATTATATCAAATTATGATAAGGGTAATTTTATACAGGATGAACCTACCATCTTTCAAGATGCTATTTGGGTTCTGATTTTAAGAAATGATTAAATTCCATGAAATATAAAATGGACTATATGTGTATGAATCAATTTTAGAACTTGGTATAACCACATGAAGGGGTAAAACCCATATGATGTAAGTACGTTTTTTGAAAAAAAAACTTACATGTTTGATAGAGTGTCTACTTATAAAGATCTGTTAGTGGTGAAAGGTTATAAAAAAAATTAAGGAATTAACTATGAAGGAACATTTTCCACAATAGTTAAGATAAATTCCATTTGTATTTTTATTATCATGACATCTTATTATGATTATGTGATTTTACATTTTGATTTCAAAACATACTTCCTTAATAGAAATTTCTTGAAGGATGTGTATATGATACAACACAAAGGTTTTGAGGTTCAAAATAATATTGGAAAGTTTTTCAAGTTGTAACTGTCCATTTATAGATTGAATTAAGTATCTAATAGTTAGAATATCAGTTTTGATGATGTAATAGAGTTTGGTTTTATAAAAAATGTAAATTGATCTTGTGTATATAAGTGGTCTAGTTGATGCATTGTCGTGTTTCTGGAATTGAATGTGGATTATATATTTCAAATAAGAAATCATATCACTATATTGAAGTTTGTAAAGTCTTAGTTGAGAAAATAAATATCAATGAAATACATGAATGAAATAACCTACATAATAGGTACAAATATCCCTATATATAGAAGAGAAACACATGAATGAGATTAATTATGCTTTAGAAATAGGATCAATCATGTTTTCTATGTTGTATACTCAACCCAATGTCTATTATTCTTTTAGAATAACTAGTAAATTCTAAAAAAAGTCACTATATTATAATAAATAATATACTTAAGTACTTATGAAGAAATAATGATGTATTCTTGGTATTTAAAGGTGAATAAGAGATCCTAATGAAAGAGAAGCACTGATGATAGCTTCCAAATTGATAAAGATGATTCAGGATCTTAATATAGATTTGTGTTCTAGCTCGATATTGGTTCCATTAGTTAGAATAATTTTAAGTAGCTAACAATGGATGATTTTATAACATAAGTTGAGCACATTTTTTCATCAGATGCGATGAAATAATATTTTAGATATTGATATGTGAAAGTAAAATCCATCAATATGTGGTAGTGATGATGGTTCATGAGGATATCCTACTTGGATTAATGAGAAGAAATATCTCAATGATAAGTCTTAAATATCTATGATTTGATATGAAATGGGGATTTTATGTTTTTATTTAGTTATAATGATTAGAAATGAACCTTTATAGAGTTTGATTAGCTGTAAAATTTCAATGATCTTGATGGGTTGAGGAATAATCATTATAAACTTTTGAGGTAAAAAACACAGTTCAATATAACCATTAAATGATATTATTAGTGTTCCTAGAGTGTGGTTTCAAAAAATGAGGGAGTTTTCTAATGATTATTTATGAAACCATGTTAGGATAATAAATATTTGAATGGAAAATTTTTATCTTGTCACCCCGTTAAATAACCTAATTGACCATGAGAGATAACCTAGTGAATTTTATCTACATGAAATTATGGTGATAATGAGATATTATTAGTTAGTTTGAAAACTTAGAGTGGTGATACCTATAAATTATATTCCTAGAGACTATGAAAAAGATTATGGATTATAATGTGATCACCCTAATGACCTAGGGGTATAAGGATTCTGGATTTACTTCCTAGAGATGGTGGTGTCAATAAATAATTTTTTTATTTCCCAAATTAGATATGTTGGATGATGATAATGCAATAAATTTGAACTCTAGGAGAAGACTATGATAATGGGTTGATGTATGATTCTCCTGGAAGTTTTTCATTATTATAGTGATAATGTAGCATTGGAACACCACCTCAATTTCTTCCTGAATAGACCTTAACTCTGGGTTGATATTTATAATAATTATTATTTGGTTTTAATTAAGGAAAAAACTTGAATAAAAATAATGGAAAGAAACCAATAATGATTCTTTTTTCCATTAATTCCAACTATTTTTTTGAATTAAATAAAACATAAATAAAGAACATACCTATTTTTTATGTATCTGATTTATCCAATCTTTTACATGAGTTTGATTGATATCCCTTAAAATCAATAAAAACAATCCTTCCACTAAAGGTATATATGAGTTATATAAATCACTTAACACTTAGATAATATTCACTCTTCCTCATGGTATATTAGAGCCTTATATTATAGTGAAAGAGAAAATGAGAGCTATGGATTAAGGAGTTTTACCCACTATTAAACAATATTCACCTATAATTTTTTTATAAGGATTAAAAAAATTTATAGACACCAAAGAAACTACTTATACTTTTAAACATTTAAAACTTTTTTAACATAATTAAAAGCTTTAAAAAATTATTTAAAACATTATAAATCCATGTAAAAAGTGGTTAAATCCACCATAAATTTTTTAATGTTTAGAAAATTAATATGGATGTTTAAAACTCATTAAACATATTTAAATGATTTTAAATCGACCATGATAGCTTACAGTGGGAGAAATAAGTATCTGACATGCATTTTTGTATGAAATATGTGCTATAATACACATAACCATGATGCATTCAACATCATTACAATGTGATTTACTCCAATATAAAATACAATGTGGTTAATACCTCAATGATATGGTTATTTCGTATATATCTATATCAATCTAACACTTACACAGAAGGCTTATAAACTTAATGTATTTTCACCTTATGTCACATCATATTATGAAATCATATCTAAAACAATTTTTTTAATGCCCTATAAAATTCATTTCAGATAATACATCATTCTCTAAAAGGTTTGTGAAAAACTTTCTAATAAAAATTAATCCACATCTATATAACCACAAAGTATAACTCCACACTTCATAGTGCTGGAAACAACTATGAATTCCTCAATCCATAATTTTAAGAAAATAGTGGCCTTTAGAAAAACATAAGTTCGACTCAATATATAAAGGGGTATGACATGATCTCTCTCAATTTCATGCATCTCCATAACTGTGCTCACAAAATATATCATATTCAATAAATAAAATCATATATTGTGAAGATTTCTAATGTTTTCAATAAGTTTTTTTGTTAATTTTCCTTGAAATAGAAAATTATGGATGAAATAGGTTATGTATTTTCTTAAGTGAAATATCAACTTGTAGAAAATGACTAAGTGCTCCACGTAAGCATCATTCTGCCTCTCTATAGCCATCATCCACACTATATAAACTTGAATCCACCATATTCATAAGATTCATCGATGACTATATAAACATCATTTAGTCCTTTATGTATACTTCTTCTAGGAAATGTTCTGAGTTGTGTAACCATCATGTAGAACTATGTAACCATGAATAGCCTTTATGTAAGCATGAATTTCTCCCTATGTAACCATCACATGAATCTGTGTAAGCATTATATGCTGAAGGATCTGTCAGTATAAACATCATATAACACCCATAATCTAGTAACCTGGAGCTGGTAGTTATATTACTACATTGGAACAAGATACATCAGATCACATCTTAATGGATTGAATAGTTTAATAGTCTTGAGAGACTAAATACATACATGATTATCGCATTAAATTTTAAAACATGAAATATAACTTAAAATTCTAGTGAGAACTTTATTATTTTGTCTATTATATCCATGAAATCAGTTATATATCCATTTTGGGTATTTTGGGGAAAGGAAAACATAATAATGGGAGAGCATAGATGCTCATTATGGGAAATCATACAATTAAAGCTATTATAGATTAAATAAAGTATGAATAATATAGTAGAGATAAAAAATAATAAAATATGACATATAAATAATATTATAAATGGGGAATAAATACATAGATGATATAACAATATAAAAAATCATATGGATGAGAATAAATAGTTTCATATTGATATAATACATAATTTCAGACATCAAAATCGTACTGCCAAGGTCTCATCCCTAGAAACATTACATAAATAGGTAAGGCATATACTAAATACACAAACTAGTTTATCTCATGAGACCCACTGATTCATATTGGGGATATAATGGGCCCCTATCAAAACATACTAAGTCTAATTAATTCATCATGTTAAATAAATGAATAAAAATTCAATACATAATCAATATAAACATTCATATTTAATTAATAGAAAATGAAATGTTAATATTTTCCATAGTCAATCACTTGAGAAACATGATCATAAGACATCCAGAGTAATATGGTGGATAATATCATTATATTATATCCCTATTAAATTATAATATTCATCAATGGATGTTGATATAGATGAAAATATTTTTAAAAGATCATTGATCCATTTCTTGAGAAAAATACCCTTTTCATTTTGAAACCACTTATTTAAAATCTAAAAATTTTATAATATTAGGGATTTTTTTTCTTTTAAAATAACCATTGAAAATTATAAAGGATATTTCAAGGAAAATAATATTAATGATAAAAGGAAAATCGATTTATACTATAAACATTAAAATAAAGATTCAGTTCTCACCTTTTAAAAAAATTACCTCATTTAAAAAATGACAAGAATATTACTTTAAAACATTTTATATAAATTAAAATATGGGTATAAATTACTTTAATAAATAATTGGAAAATAATAAAAACATTCTTAAAAATATTTTAAAGAAAATATAGATGTGGAATAAAAAAATTCATGACTGAATAAAAAGACAAAGTATGTTTTCCTTAAAAACATTTTTTTAGAATTCTGAGATATTCGAGAGAGGAAAATGAAATGAAAACTTATAAACTCCATAAATAAATAGATAAGAAGAAATTATATAGTATTTAAAATATAAATAGATTATAAGTTTATTAAATGTAAATTCAAACATAAAAAATCTAAAATAATAATAAGATTGGAAAATAAACCCTTACCTCAAAAGGGGGTTTATCCAAAATCAATAAAAATTTAGGCCTGCGGTCCATTCAGTCAGGTATGTTTCAATTCAGTATTTATGGTACTTACATCTTGGTCATGGTTAAATAATATCAAGAATATTATTAATTATATAAAAATAATATATATTAATTATGTACATATTTATAACCATCTATAAAAGGCATAGATATAAAAATGAATTACAACATTTATGGTGACAGTTTTCTGTACATTCGAATAGACACTATTTTCAATTTCTAACAAAAAGAAGGAAAGAAAGATAAATAATATTTTATCATTATAGAATCAGAATTATATCATATATATCATATTTTTTTTAAAACCATAATTATATCCATAAATGTGAGGTGGTGATGTAAAATGAATCATATCGCTACTTGGAGATGGTAGTCCACACGTACGCATGAGCGACACTTTCATTTCCCTTTTAATGGAAAAGAAGTGGAAAATGGTTATAAATTAATCATAATAAAATTAATTATATTTATTATGCTAGATTAATTTTTTTAGTATGGATAGAACATATTTATAAAAAGTGTAAGAATAAATAAACTTTGAGAGATTCTGGTAAGATGACCACCTCTTATTTGAGAGACCACCTTTGTATTACACCTTAAGAATTCATAGAATGATATTAAGGTAAGAAAATAATATCAATAATTAATCAAATTAATCTAGTAAGGTTTTTGGGTAGGCATTTTTCAAGCTATAGTGATGGAAATTTTTGAATAATGGTGGATAAGTTGTTCCCTTTGATAAGTGAGGGGAGGTACACACATAGAATTACTTAAAAGATTTAAATAATATAAAGTCATTTTATTTTGAAAGTGGAAAAAATGGCCATCAATTTTAATGTAAGATAATATAAGGTCTAAATATATTTAAATAATAACATTTATAAAAGTTTAAGTCACATTTTTACCCTTATCTCTTAGTTTAACACTCAGTAAACCCTTTTTAACCTTAATTATGGTAACAAATTTTTATCGTTTTTACTATTCCTTACATCTAAAAATAAAGTTGATAGTATTACCTAATATTAATTACAATGATTAAAAATACATAATCCATTTGAAAAAAATTCAATTTTTATAAGTGGTAAAAAAATAATTTTGACATATTTTCATAAAATACAATGAAAATAGTGTTTAGAAAAATGTTTGTTTTAAGCATAAAAAGGATTTTACTAAAAACTAAAGTATAAATTAGATTAAAATGGAATTAATTGGTTTATGTTAAATCAAATCATACTTATTTTATTTTAATTTAAATTAAAACTAATATAAATCTTTTAAATAATTTATTAATAGAGATTAACTAAAAACAATTTTTGTTTGAATAAAAACTTTACTTAGATTTACAAAATATTAATCATATGTTTTTAAGTTAAAAAATATATTTTTATATTAATTATATTACTTATTAAATATATATTTTTTATATAAAAAAGTTTTTATAAAATTTCATGTTATTCTTATATCATTATAATTTCATAAAAGTGAAAGTATTTGTAAAACCACTATTTTCACTATTTACCAAAAAATCATCTATTTCTGAAAAATAAAAAAAAACCTTGGGATAATTTTGATGAGATGAATTGATGAATTAAATTCAATTTTATCAAATTAAATTAATAAAATTTTGGAATTTAGGTTTTAACCACATTCTTGAATAAAGCTATGTGCATTAAAATATATTATATTATATTAGGTTCTTTGGTGTTACATTCTCCACCCTTCAAAAATTTCATCCCCAATATTAGATTATTACAACAAATTATTATTTTAATGATAAAAATCATGTTTATTATGTTATTAATGTATTTCATGTTTTATGATAGATAACTATTTTCTGTCCAAAATCATAAAAATGGTTAAGTCTTGAAGTGACCATGACATCATACCATGTAAAGAAGTTCAATTGACCATGAAGGTCATGTGAACATGTGGAGGTGACTACATGTTGAAATATAAGTGACTATATAAAAAATCATGTTACCATTTGTCAGATGAGAAAATTTTGTCTAAGACTTGAACTAACCACATGTTGAAGATAAAGTGATCACATAAATGATTCAATCTACTATGAGAAGAAGTGAAGCTTCCATAAGAAGAAATTAAGTGACCACTAGAAGAAGTGAAGTGAACGCAAAAGGAAATCAAGTGTCCATGAGAATAAATGAAGTGAACATGTGTTGAAAGTAAGTGATCGCAAGAATAAAATAAGTGACCACATGAATAAACCAATTGAAAATGATAAGTAATAGTGTTAAGTTACTATAAGACAAAGTAACCATGCCCAAGTAAAGAATAAGTGAAAATGTATAGCTTAATTAGTAAGCTATATTCAAATCTAAAATAGCTATATTTTGGAGAATTTATTTTAGATTCAGTGCATTTAAGGTTACAATGAGTTTGAGGATTAAATTATTAATATCCCCCAATGGATAATTAGAGTAGGTGATCTCTTTAAGAAGAAATTCAAATTATGGAAAAGGTATATAGAATAAAAATGCTTGATAGTAATAATGATACATTGAGGACTTAATTTAACATTCCACAATATGCTTTTTTCCTAACCACTCAGTACAACACTCAGATGAAGCTTTTTATGGAAAAATTTAAAGACACTTGATCAAATGAAGCTGATCAGATTGAGCTACATAATACTTTATATCTTATCATATATTTCACTATTTTAACATAAATTCTTAGTTATTATTGTATTACTTCATATATTCATTAGAACATGATCTTTCTTTGTATTGCAGAGTACTAGATACTATTTCTTTTATTCTTTTACATTTTTATAGTACATATAACTATAGAAGAGGCTATGTGTATCATGGACTACCTGTGTTCAGTGGTTCTATATAAAAATTGATCATGTTTGTGGATCTATTTATTTTTTTAATAAATTAATTGTTAGTGGGTTGTTTTCAAGTGGAGAAAACTAGGTTTTATCTTGAAACTGAACCACTTATTTTATTATGCCATGTGTTTTCATGTTTTTTTATTGTGTTTCAAAATCAAAACAATACTAGTTTTCAAAAATATATAGTAAATAAATCCTTTGGTAGTTAGGTTTAATAATATTTTATATACTATGTTTGAACTAATTAGATATATTTAAAAAGTTAAAGTAATTTTGAATTTTTTCAACTGATTTGTGATCTAGATTTTGGGAAATATTTCAAAAACTTAAAATTTTATATTTATAATATTTTATTTAACTGAGATGGTTTTTATAAATTGGGTAATTTTTTAAAAATATTTTTAAATAGAAATATTAATTAGAAACTCAATTCATCCCCTCTTAATTTGTTCAATCTGACCAATATTTGGCATTAAGTGTTTTTATTTCTTTTATACCGTGATCAATTTATTACCCAAAAGTTCAAAATTTATATTTATTCTAAATTTATATCTTTATGTATAATAATAGGTTTGAGTGGACTGCTACTAAAATAACTCCTTATTTTAATGGTACAAACTATGCTTAGTGTAAGATTAAAATGAAAATATATATAAAGAGAACGATATTAGATATTTGGACTTTAATAAAGGAAAAATATGAATAACATAAATCTTATAGAGATGATTGGAGTGATTCCAACAGGTCCAATTATAAATGAAATTAAAAATTTATGAATGAATTATATTTTTCATTAGGATAATATCGATTCAATAGAATTTCTATAGGTTCCACTACTTATGAAATTTGGGATACATTACCGAGTCTCATGAAGGAACATTAAATGTTTTAGAAATGTTACTAAATAACTATAATCTTAAATATGATATATTTAAGATGAAACCTAATGAATCAATTTATGACATGTATCTCAGGTTCAATAAAATTTTCAATACAATGCATGCACTTGCAAAGAAAATTAAATACAAAGATTAAGTGATGAGACTCTTATGGTGATTAATTGATTTATAGAGGGGAAACTTTATCTTCATTTGAGAATCATGCAAAATAAGAAAATTTCTAGTAAAGGAGTTGATTGGAAAAATCATGATGTATGATGAAGAGTTGAAAGTAAACAAAGAATATGACAAACTAATGAGAAAATTAGTTGCTTTCAAAACATCCAATAAAAAAACGAAGGAGAAAATCAAAGAACATAGTTTAAGTGAGGAAGATTCACTCTCTAATAGTGACGAGGAGATAGATCATCAATCTATAAGATTTAATAAGTTCTATAGGAAAAATAATTTTTTCAAGAAATCATACTATAGAGGAAAGTATGATAGAATAGGAAGTTGGAAAAAAGGACATCAGCCAGGTGAAGTGACTTGTTATGAATGCAAGAGGAAAGGGCATATCAAATATTAATGTCCAAATTTAATCTATAATAAAAATTATGATGAAAAAATAAAAATACTAAAGAAATAAATTAAAGTAACATGTTGCACCTCTGATAATAGTTCCAGTGATTCTAACTCATGTAGGGAAGACAAGGCTGGAAGAGAAAGAATTAGTTTTATAGAAAAAAAATATGAGGTAATAAATACTATTTATATATCTCCTTCTTATATTTATAATATATTTGAAAATGAAAATACTGATAAAAGTATTACTAATGAATATTTATTTTAATATTTCAATATTTTGGAAGAAAATTTTAATAAAAATAAAGATAAGTATAAAAATTTAAATAAAAAAATTATTTATCTATTTATATTAAATATTATTTTTCTGTAGAAAAAGAAAATAATGCACATTTATTAAAAGGGAATAATCGAATTAAAAATTCAAATGAGAAACAAAAAAATTATCTTGAGAGTTTTATAAATTTATGGAAACCTTGATCAGGATTCTTGGTAAATATACCACACCCAAGTACACAACTAGGATTGGATACCATCCTAGCCGAAGGATAATTTATAAGAATAAATTTTTTCATAGCTAAATCTATTACAATTCTATAAAGAGTTCATATTCTTGTGGACCTAATAAATTTTTATTTCTAAAATACTTACGTTCGCTTATGGTAAACTTATTAAATAGATTTAGATTCTAAAATCTCTTATTTTTAACTTCTCTAGACCCAAAAAAGCGTGGGCACCAAAATCATTTCTTATTTAAAAGTGTGTGTGAGACTTTATTAAAGAGTACCAGTAAGAATTTATGTTAAATAGACAATGGGTGTTCCAAAAACATGATGGGAGACTACTCAAGATTTAACATCCTTATAAATATTTATGGTAGATATGTCACTTTTGGTGACAACACTAAAAGAAAAATAATAGGACTTGGTCAAATTACTAATTCTAATTCTGTTTTATTTTCTAAAGTATTATTATTTTATGGTTTAACATATAATATTATTATAATCTCATTTTTATGTGATTATAATAATCATTTCAAGATAAAAACGATGGTTGAAAATATATGAGTCTAAGAATGCTTTAGTTTTTAATTATTTATGTAATGATAATGTTTATATAGTTGATTTAGATTATTTATTTTCTTAAAATATTTATTTCTTAAGTTCCTTTCACAAATAATATTGGTTATGACATATAAGACTAGGCCACTGCAACCTTCACTATCTTAGAAAGATAATTAGGAAAGGATTAGTTAATAATATTCATAAACTATAATTCCTAAAAAGAAAAAGTTTGTAACCCCTATCAAAAAGGGAAACAACATAAGATTTCTTTCAAACCAAAGAAATAAGTTTCAACTTCTCAACCCCTATAGTTGGTTCACATGGAATTTTTTGGACCTTATAAAGTTTCTATATTAAATAGTAATCATTATTACTATGTTATTATAGATGAATATTGTAGATATACTTGGGTATTATTTATAGATCACAAAAGTGAATCTTGTTCCTATTTTGAAAAATATGAAAAATCATTATAAAATATTAGTGGAATTATTATTAAGACCTTAAGGAGTGATAATGGTTGTGATTTAGAAAATAAAGACTTTGAAACTTTATCCTCACAACCTAGATACAATAATAAATTTTCTATACCAATGAATCCTCAACAGAATGGTGTAATATAAATAAGGAATAAGAATCTTTAAGATATTTACCGTACTATACTTAATGAGTTTGACCAAACTATTTATTTTTAGACATAATATATTAATAAATCTTGAAATATTATCAATAGGGTTCTTATTATACCTATTTTAAAGAAGACTTCATATGAATTGTGGAATGAAAGAATACCAAAGTTTAATTACTTTATAGTTTTTGGATATAAAGTATTTATTCTCAATACAAAGGAATTTTTAGAAACTTTTTTTATCCAAGAGTGATGAAGGAATCATCCTTGGTTATTCAACGTCTAGTAAATCATATATGATGTTTAATAAAAGAACCAAACTTGTAGAATAATTAGTACATGTAAAATTTGATAAAACATATCCACATGAGTCTAAGCATTTTTTTAGAATACCTTATGGATACTGTCTATAACTTTCATATCAATACCTTAAACAAGATTAGTGATGATTATGTAAAACATACTGTAGAAAAATCACCCAATACTGAGGAATTATTTGAAACAGACCCTAAAAAAGAAAAATAATACCAAGTAATTATATCCCTACAACCATTAGAACTCATAGAGACTATAATTTAGATGATGTAGTTGGAGATATAGATAATGTTACTCAAAATAGAGTTATCTTAGAAATAAAGTTGAACATCAAGACTTCTTATCATATATTGAACCAAAAAACATCATTGAATCTTATAGATGATGAATTCTTGGAAATGAATATTCAAGAAGTGTTGAATCAGTTTGAAAGAAACAAAGTCTAGGAACTTGTGGAAAGAACTAAATAATTACTAACCATTAGCACTAAATGAGTGTTTAGGAACAAGGTTGATGAGCCTGGAATAATAATTATAAATATATCTAGATTTGTTTCACAAGCATATAGTCAATAGGAAGGTATTGAATATAAAGAATAATTTTCACTAGTAGTAAGACTGGAAGTTATTAGAATGCTGATTTCCTATTAAGTACATTTCAATTTCAAGCTATATCAAATAAATTTTATGGGTTATTTTATTAATGGTTATATTTTTGAGGAAATTTTTGTTGAATGAACCCAAGGATTTCAAAACCATCATTTTCTAAATCATGTTTTCAAATTAATCAAATCTATTTATGGTTTAAAACAATATCCTTGATATTGGTATGACAGGCTTAAAACTTTTCTTATTTCTAATGGTATTTCAGAAGGTATACCTGATCTTACTTTATTAATAAAATTAAATTTCAAAGACGATTTGGAAATTCAAATTTATATTTATGATATTATTTTTGGATCTTCCAAAAACTCCTTAATACTAAATTTTAAAAATTGATGCAAAATGAATTTGAAATGAGTTTAATGGGTGAGTTAAAATTCTTCCTTGGTTTTCTTATTTTAATAAATAATGGGGGAATCATTTTAAATAAATGAAAATTCACAAGGGATCATTTAAAATGGTTGGGAATGGATAACACAAAAGGCAGTGATACTCCCATGGGTACAAGATGTAAGTTGCATCTTAATAAAATTGGGAAACCGGTTGAAAAACCATCTACATAGGTATGATTGGAAGTTTACTATATTTAACTACTATCTGAACTGATATTATGTTTTGTGTTTGTATGTGTGCTTTTTTTAATAAAATCAAAAGGAATAACATTTAAATGATGTCAAAATAATTTTCAAGTACCTGAAAATAAAAAAATTAGGATTTTTATATTCTAGTGGATAATTGTTTTAATAACTTGGTTATTTAGATGAAGATATTAGTGGATGTAATTTAAACATAAAAAGAACCTTTGGAACATATCATTTTTTGGTAAAGTATTTAGTTTCACAATGTAGTAAGAAACATATATTTTTTCATTATCTACTACTGAAGAGGAGTACCTAGATAGAAGTAGTTTTTTGTGCATAGATTTTGTGGATGAAACACACATTAATAGATTATGGATATCATTTTATACATTTCCCTATAAATTATGGTAATATAAGTGATATAAAAATTTATAAAAATACCCTATCTCACTCAAGGAAAAATAATATTGATATAAGACATCACTTTTTAAGTGAAAATTTTCAAAAGGTTGATAAAACTCTTGTATTAATTGTACTGAACATCATCTTATTGATATTTTTACAAATCAATTGTATATTGAGAGAATAAATTATATCAAACATGATTTAGGAATGATTAATTATTCCTAAACATTAAAATTTTGTTTTAACTTTTGTATTTATTTAAATTCTATCTATATGTGCTTAACTTTTGTGTGTACTAAGATTTTTCACAAGTAACCTTGAAACTTGGTTCACATGATCAATAAAGTGACCATGAGATTTTGTTTATATGACCATTTAAGTGATCATGAGACTTTGTTCATACTGTTGGTTAAGTGACCATGAAATTTTAATTTTGCATTCAATATACCTACTATGAATGTTTTAATCATGCAGTTCATATACCAACCATGAATATATGGTCAATATACCTGTCATGAGATTTCTAAGTTCCCATGAATACCAGGTTAGTATACCAACCATCATTGTTTGTGTTTAAAATATTTTTTAAGTTGTTTTGGTGGGATTTTATTTAATTATATTACTATTTTAAGCCCTAAATGTTTGATTGAAATTTCAAAATTGGAATATGAATCATAACAAATCCATTTATTAAAAATCAATTATTCTTTTCAAATCCCTACCCACTCTCTATTTCTTGATCTTTTTTTAAATACCTTTTCTTTCTCTCAAAATAGAACCCAAATATCTAGAGTTCTAACTGTAGTGAAAGAATATCTAGGATGAAAAGAGATCATGATGCCACATCTCCTACTAGATCGCCTCCTTTAATGAAATAAAATAAAGACTGATTTAAATCAAGTGATATGGATAATCCTAGAAACCCTCATCTACTATACAAACCTGTATGTTCATAAAAGTAATTTAATGTAGAATAAAATCAGTCTATCAAATCTTTAGTGTGGAAATCGATTCAAAGGAAAGGATGGAGTGAATGGTTCAAAGAAAAAGGTAATCCATTTTATCCAATATTGGTTAAATAGTTTTATTTCCATATGTAATTTGTTCTTGGAGATAAAAATATTGTTTGTTAATGTGAATTCATGTATCTATGTTTTTTTTGATTACATGTAGTTGGTTTATGTTTTTGAATTGTCTAAAATACTCTCATTATTTTACGTGAAAACAAGTTTTTAATTTCTCTCTGTATTTTTATTATAACACGAGTTATATTGATCAAAATTTTATAATTCCCATTTCATATTAAATATAATACATAAATCCTTATTTTATTCAAATATATTAAAGTCTAATTCTATATCTAGCATGTTATCAGTTTGATTCAAAATTACTACATGATTTTGGTTTCAAGAAATATTTTCAGTTTAAACTAATTTATAGTATTATTTTTTTATTCTATTATAACATGTGTTATACAGATCATATTCTCATGAAACTTATTCCATTGGATAGAAAATATATTTATCTACATTTCAGTAAGATAAATGGATGTTTGAATTTGTTGATTAACAGTGAAAATTGTTTAAATTTTATGCAACAATTATGGTGTCACGACCCCCTCCCCACAAAATGTAAACCTCTTGGGCCAATAATGTGAGAAGGGAGATAATGATCCCCGAGTCCCGCCCCTAGTAGGCCCCAGGTTGGTGACTAGCACTGAGGGTATAGTAAACACAGAGAGGGGAGGCATTACCCTCTAGGAGAACACATGAAAAAGAGAGAGATAAGATAGACACCAACCAACTCTAACTTAGACAACAATATAAATGAAATCCCAAGTACACATATGTAATGTCATGAAAAACTACTACAAATGAAAGGGGAAAACTGAAAGTACCCAAAAGAAGGTAAAAACAACAGCAACCACGGAGCCCAAACGGCTCCTGCAACCCCAAGCTCGTATAAACTAGGTGGATCTCTAACCTGCTCTAAGTGACCTAAAAAACAGTTTATATATACATAGGGTGAGTATAACAGTATACTCAATTGGATCCTCCCCAGAGACTCTCGGGAAAAATTAAATAATGCATGCTAAAGCACAGCGAACAACAAGTGAAACTAACACGTCACCTAAACATATATACTAAGTTACCAGCCTCACCATGGTTACTCTCACCAAGTATTTCATACAAGAGTATATAATATAATAAAGAATATCAAGGGTACCCCTCTACTACTTCCTCACTAGTTTTCCACTTTTCCCCAACGTCGCACGTCCTAAGCATCTCTCTCAAAAAAGGCTTGCCCATAGACACCTGGGTGAAGAACCACAACATGAACCTCATGCAACAAAACCACCATGTCAACATAAGAAAAGTAACCCGACAGTTTTTGGGAGACACCACAACTCTCATAACATGTATCATACATTAGTTATTAAACCTCAAGCCATTATAGCCCATGCACCGAGTAAGGATCCTCAAGCCATCACATCCTATACACATTACACCTATAGCAGTCCATATGAAACTATATCAAGAATATATGTGTGTGAATAACCACAATCCATTACAGCCCTCTACACACATATATGAGGAAAACTAACCACTGTGCCTACCAGAGCAAGTAACTACCAAGAGAAGAGAGCAGGGCCAAAGGGGGTAGTCATCCATCCATCCTCCCACCAGAATATTGGGGAAAACACCCCCCCAGGGCTCAGAATCCCTAGGGTGTCAGTTTCCCAAACTGATGAGGTGGAGTAATGCATAGAAACACAAAAAGTACAAAATATACTATAGCTCACAACTACACTATGGGCATAACCTAGTCTTAGACACAATTGCAGCTAACGTCTCTCGAACTTCCAACTGCCACTTCTAAGACTAGGTATCTTATAATAACACAACCATTTAAAGAGATTTATTACATTAATTCATTCCCTTTTTATTTGTTTCAATTTACGTTAATTTATTCGTTAAACATTAATTAACCATTAAAAATTCCACATTACATTTCATTAGCATCACACCCAAAGTCCACTATCCCTTTAAATTTTAACCACATCATTACATCCCAACATGTTCCAACCCCTTGGATTAACATCATTTATTCAATCATTTATTTATAACATTACTTTCCCATATTCCCAGGCATTCTAGAAAAACATTCTAAGATACTATACACAAGGGGGATCAACATGGTGGGTAGATGAATTACTCATTGAGTCTTTTTCGCCTATAGAAAGAGTATAGACCCATCCTCCCTCAAGAAGCTAAACACAGAAAGCACACAGAATACCCCACGTGTCTTCACCCATTTGGGAAGGAGGGTAAGAAAAACCATCTGCCTTGAGTAGTGGGTAATGTAAAGCAAATAAAAAACCAACAAGATCAGCAAGCATCCAAACATTCACATCCAACTCGTTCCATCATCCCCAGTGTCCTCCCCAACACCCACACGCATAAACCAATGCATCTTTCCACTCTAGGAATCAACTATTGCCACAAAGAATAGGCCTCCCTACCCCCACATATCACAATAAACTTATAAGATCACATAACAAAATAAGCATCAGGAAAAAACCATCATACCAATTGGGCTCTTGGACATTAAACAAGAAAGAGGGTAACTACGAACCCTATAAGGAATTATCTTTTATCAAAAAACCAGTTCTTTAATCCATATTGGATTAACTGATTTATTATTCGTAGGTTCCAAATTTAGGAAACCTAAACAGTAAGATATCAAAAATAATTAAACATGCTTACTGCAACAATTTTATTAAAATCAAATTACAACAAGAAGAACCAGATTCATTTACATGACTCTTTATCTTTATCCAAACAAATATCAATTAATTTCATCTTTACATTCTTTACCAATTTCCATCAAGAATGAAAATATAAACAAATCAAGCATAGATATCACACTATCTAGAAAAATATAAGGCAATAACATACGATCGATATCAATTTATTTATCCGGTCAAAATATTTATTATGTAAATTCCATTTTGATTCTGTGGGACAAAACATGCTAATTATATATTTTCACATAAAATAAAAGAGAATCAAGGAATCCCCTACCTCAAATGATTCTTGACATTCTTTATATGAGAATGAGCCACACAACGAGTTATGATCTCCTCCCCCATTACAACTGTATCCACCTGAGGATGCAGAGACACCACCACACCGGTCAACACCCAAGAAAAGCCCATTAAGAACATGGAGATAGTATTCCATAAAGGTAAAGGTGAAACAGAAGGAGTTGAACCCCAAAGAATGATGATATATCGTACCTTATATCGAAGATTGATCGATACTGCTTAGTTGCATCAAAAGCAGAGGGGAACCAATCCAAGGAGGAAAGTTTGATCGTACAACTCATATGGGTAGGAATGGAAGGTTTGAGAATATCACACCCGAGAACAAGGAGGAAGAACTAGGGAGGAAGATATCTCACCCCTTTAGAAGATTTAATATATTAGCGGTTTAAGATACGTTGGATTTTCCATTAAAAGCAGATCACATTAAACCATGCGGTTTGACCAAGTAAAAGCATCCCGATCCTTAGAAAAAAATTAATATAGGAGTTACGACCTTTGAATCGGCCTTAGAGTCCTTAAAACAAGGATTTAAATGCATTTTATGCCAAAGGAAATGTCAAAGGGGTGAAACTGTAGGAAGCTGGAAAAACTATTCACTAACTCAACATTTGGAAAAGGAAAAACACTATTCATGAACATCACCGTTGAAACCTCACCATTGGAACCTCACCATTCTGAAAACACTGTTCATGAACCTCACTGTTGAAAACTCACCATTGGAACCTCACCGTTCTAAAAACACTGTTCATGAACCTCACTGTTGGAACCTCACTTTTTTGGAAACACTGTTCATGAACTCAAAATTTGGCAAAGGATAGAGGCTACCATTGGAACCTCACCATTCTAGAAACACTATTCATGAACTCAAAATTTGGCAATGGAAACAGGCTACCATTTCTCTATTCACCTATGGCTACTGATGACACTGTTCACGTAAGACTATTGTTGCAGTGTTCACCTAAGGCTACCGATGACACTGTTCACATAAGGTTACTATTTAACTATTCACATAAGGCTACCGATGACACTGTTCACATAAGTTTACCATTACACTATTCACATAAGGCTACCGATGACACTGTTCACATAAGGCTACTATTTCACTGTTCATAGAACTGGAAACACTGTTTATAGAACTGGAAATTTGGAAAAGTGTTAGGGATAAGTCACCTTGACCTCTCAAAACACCTCAGACACTAGATATTTACAAAGGAATGGACCAAAAAGGTCTGGGACATTACATCAAATACCTATCAAAACATTCTCATCCTCAACAATTCAAAACCAATCTAAATGAAATAGAAAATAAGTTCGAACAACCAACGATTGAGATACCTCTCAAAAGAGAGAAATCCACAAGAAGCAACCAAAGAAAGACATCTCATAAACACGAAAGGTCTATAACCACAAAGGGGACATCGTTACATGAAAAGAGTTAAACATCAACAAACTCTGGGTATTGAGCACATATCTATGACTCACATTCCCAGGTACTCTCCTCCATGCCACCCTGTCGCCACAAGACACGAATCAAGGAGATATAATTCCCACACAACACCTTCTCTTTGAAGTCTTATATCTCTAAAGGTCGCTCCTCAAAGGTTGCATCATCATCAACATTGATCTCTCCCAAATCTATGATGTGAGAGTCATCATGAAGATAATGAAGAAGCTGACACATGAAAGACATTTTGTATCTGGATCATCTGTGGGGGAAGTGCTACTAAATAAACCACAACTCCAACACGAGCTAAAACCTTGAAAGGCCCAACAAACCGGGGAGAAAGCTTACTCCCACGACAAAACCTTTTCTGCCCATGATAGGGAGTCACCTTTAGAAACACATGATCCCCAACCTCAAACTCTAAGGGTATCCTCCTTTGATCGACATATGATTTCTGATGATCCTGCGCTCTCTTCGTCCTCTCACAAATCATCTGAACCATCTCTGTTGTATTCTTCACTAGTTTTGGTCCAAGAATTTCTAACTCTCCGACCCTAGTCCCACACAATAGAGAACAACAAGGACGACCATACAAGGCTTCAAACAGTGCCATAAAGATGGTGGAGTGAAAACTATTGTTGTAAGAGAACTCCACCAAGGGTAAGTGCCTCATCCACGAACCTCAAAAATCTAGGACACAAGAGTGTAACATGTATTCAATAGTATGGATGGTCCTCTCTGTCTGACCGTTCGTCTGAGGATGAAAAGAAGTGTTAAGGAATAATTGAGAACCAAAAGCATGTTGGAGACCTCTCCACACCCTAGAGGTAAAATGAGGATCTCGATTGGAAATTACCGTCCTTGGAACTCCATGAAGTCTCATCACCTCCTCTAGATACTGCCTCGAAAAAACTTCCACTAAGCTTGACTCCTTGATTGCTATGAAGTGATATGATTTTGTTAAGTGATCCACTACCACCCAAATAGCATAATTTTCTCCCTGATCTCAAGTTAAACTAGTAACAAAGTACATTGAGATGTACTCCCACTTCCACTGAGGAATATCTAATGGCTAGAGAAGAACACTAGGAACACGGTGTTCAACCTTAACCTTCTGAAAGACCAAACATCGAGACAAAAACACTGAAACTGCATGCTTCAACCCAGGCCACCAAAACTGGCCTCTCAAGGATCGGTACATCTTTGTCATTCCAGGATAAACCACTAAAGGAGAACCATGGAACTCTCTGAGAACTGTCTCATGCATGGTCAAAGTAAAAATATCCTTCCATGATACAACACTTAGTGTTTTCCATCCTTTGACCAAACATCAGGGGCTTTGCCACAAAAAGCTTGGTCTCTCCAGACCTCCTCCTCTAGATCCCCCAACTGGGATTCTTCCACCTGCTGCACCAGAGATAACTGCACCATCATCTGAAAAAGACAACCTCTGCCCCCAACTTATCTCATATCGAGATGTAATGCTGACAGTTCTTCCATTACACTCCAGGAGTCACCAGATTTATGCACTGTATCAATACATAACTTCTGACTTAGTGCATCAGCTACAACATTCCCCTTTCTAGGTGTATACGATATCTCTAAGTCACATTCCTATAAGAACTCCATCCGCCGATGTTGTTGTAAGTTCAAGTCACGCTAGGAGAAAACATACTTCAAACACTTATGATCGGTGAAAACCACAAAGCGCTCTCTAATGAGGTAATGTCTCCACAACCTTAGAGAAAATACCATGGATTCCAACTCAAGATCATGGGTTGTATAGTTACGTTCATCCTACATGGAGACATAGAGATAGGAGATACTCCTGGTTATAGCTTGATCCCAAACTCAATATCTTTTTGAGGGGGTAATACTACAACCTCTTATGGAAAGACATCAGGGTACTCATCTATGACCCTAGGAAACACCAACTGTTGAACCTATAAAGAACTCAGCATCAGATTAGCCATCATGGATGATAAAAAGATAACATGACTCTGACCCATTTGAGGGTCTCTCTCGCCAATGAACAGCACTGGCTCTCCATCTGCATTGAAGAACACAACCAAAATCCTGAAGAAATTTACAATTTCCTGTAATGAACAAAACCAATCCATGCTGAGGATGACATCATATAGTTGTATTTGTAAATATAGGAAATATCTCCAAGAGCGGTGCTACCCCAACACTAGCTCATAGTATCTACATACTTCAAACAAGTCATCTCGGCCTCCAACTGGCATAGTTAACGCCAAGGGCACTGGAAGCCTCTCTACCTCAAGTCCCAAAGCATGGACAATGGTAGGTGATATGAATGAGTGTGTCACTCCGGAATAAAACAAGACATACACCAAGGTAGAAAACAAGAAACAGGTACCTCAAACGATGTCTGGCTCGCTTGGAGATGGAAATGATAAAGCATGAAGCTGACCACGACCTCCTCCAAGGCCTCTCTGACCCTTATAACAACCACTAACATGGCCACAATCTACTCTCTGAGGATGGGGATCATCACATTGCTGTTCTCTGCCTACCCCATCTACCCTCTGCTGATCTAAAGTTGGTGTAACCTACTGCTACTGCCTCGGCTGGAATTGCCTCAATGGAGGAACCTGGAGTGGAGCACCTGGTGCACGATGACTGCTTTGAAAGTTCAGGGACTCTCTTTATTGATTACCTTGACCACCACAATAAAAAAAAGTTCCTGATCCCTTGGAAAAGGCCTGAGAGCTACTACCCCCAGAGAAACGAGATGCTGAGGGCTGGGACCTACCCCTGAACGAATGGAAACTATTCTTCCCTAAAAACCAGGAACCTCGGACCACACCTCTGCTTTGTGAGGAATCATGATGACTCCCCTCTCGTGATGATATGGTTCTGTCTAATGTCCACTCAATGACCTCTTCCATCGCCGAAACCTCAAGATATGTCTTCAGTATAAATGGGGTGAACTGGCGTTGGATCTATGGATGCAAAGCCTCATCGAAATTCCTCTCCCTGGCCTCCTCATATGGAAATAGTTCCAAAGCATATCGTAAAAGGTTCCTGAAATGGATTCCAAACTCTCACACACTGGAGCTCCCTTGTCGAAGGGTAAGAAGCTCCTGGCCACTATACTCCTTCGTGGTCAAAGAAAGAAAATCGACTCTAAACTTGTCTTGGAACTCCTCCCATGAGATTGCTAAATCCTCACGATTATTGAGGAATAAGAACCACCACTACCTCAATGATCCACGCAGTATCGTCACAACCAAGGACACCCAATGCTCCTTCCAAGAACAAATCAAACTAAAGCCTATCTCAACCTCCTCCAACCAGTATTCTATGACTGCATCTGAAATAGATCCCTCGTACTTCTGCAGACTTTGGTGCAGAAACTCTCAGAGTATCCTCTTCTAAGTGTCATCATCGTCAATCTCTACCCTACGGCAATCTTCTGGCACAACCTGCTAGACATATTCTATGCAAACCTGATGAGGATGTTGACTTGGAGCCATACCCATAAAATAAAAAACCGTTAGAGCTCCTAAACCTAGAATATGGAAGAATCAACATTAATTAATTAATTATTTTCTTTTATTCATTTTAGGTTACCCTATCCCAAGGTCTACCCATTCAAACACATGAACAAGGAAGAATGATGCATGATCCTTTCCTAGGTCTCTACCCTGCAACTAGTATCACCTCGTTTAGTATCCATTGTAAACTTAAAGGTTCATACATCAGATCATAGGGGTACCTAAACGCCTATGTCTCATCCGGTATCCAATGTTTACATCACTTGCTAAACTTGACTGAAACTATTGCCCTACCAACCCGTGCAACCTCACTTGTGCCAAACTCCAAACTCCATTATATCCCTTAACCTACCTCTGATACTACTCTGTCACGACCCCCTCCCCACAAAGTGTAAACCTCCTAGGCTGGAAATGTGAGAAGGGAGATAATGACCCCCGAGTCCCACCTCCAATAGGCCCTGGGTTGGTGACTAGCACCGAGGGTATAGTAAACACACAGATGGGAGGCATTACCATATAAGAGGACACATGCGAAAGAGAGAGATATGATAGACACCAACCAAATCCAAATCAGAAAACAATATAAATGAAATCCCAAGTACACATATGTAATGTCATGAAAAACTACTACAACTGAAAGGGGAAAATTGAAAGTACCCAAAAGAAGGTAAAAAAAGTAACCACAAAGCCTAAACAGCTCCTGCAACCCCAAGCTAGTATAAACCAACCTGATCCCCAACATACTTCAAGTGACCTAAAAACAATTTATATACACATAGGGTGAGTATAATAGTATACCCAGTAGGATCCTCCCCGGAGGATCTCGTGCAAAAGTAAAGAAAGCATTGTAAAGCACAATGGACAATAAGTGAAACTAACTCGTCACCTAAACAGGTATACTAAGTTCCCAGCCTCACCATGTCTACTCTCACCAAGTATTGCATACAAGAGTATGTAATATAATAAAGAATATCAAGGGTAACCCACTATTACTTCCCCACTGGTTTTCTGCTTTTCCCCAACATCACACATCCTAAGCATCTCTCTCAAAAAAGGCTTGCCCATAGACACCTGGGTGAAGCACCACAACATGTACCTCATGCAAAAAAACCACCACGTCCACATAAGAAAAGTAACCCAATTGTTTTTGGGAGCCACCACAACTCGCATAACATGTATCATACATCGAGTATTAAACATCAAGCCATTATAGCCCATACACCGGGTAAGGATCCTCAAGCCATCACAACCTATACATGTTACACCTATAGTAGTCCCTAGGAAACTATATCCAGAATATATGTGTATGAATAACCAAAATCCATTACATCCCTCTACAAAAATATATGAGGAAAACTAACGGCTGTTCCTACCAGCACAAGTAACTACCAAGAGAAGAGAGCGGGGCCAAAAGGGGTAGTCAACCATCCATCCTCTCACCAAAATGTTGGGAAAAACACTCCAAGGGCTCAGAATCCACGGAGTGTCAGTTTCCCAAACTGACGGGGTGGATTAGAATATAGAAACAAAAAATGTACAGAATATACTATATCTCACAACCACACCATGGGAATAACCTAGTCTTAGACACAACTGCAGCTAACATCTCTCAGACTCCCAATTTCCACTTCTAAGACTAGGTATCCTATAAGCACACAACTATTTAAAGATATATATTACATTACTTCATTCATTTTTTATCAGTTGAACTTTTCGTTAATTAATCATTTAAACATTAATTAACCATTAAAAATTCCACATTACATTTCATTATCATCACACCCAAAGTCCACTATCCAACCCCTTGGGTTAACATCATTTATTCAATCATTTATTTACAACATTACTTTTCCATATTCCCAGACATTCTAGAAAAACTTTCTAAGCTACTATACACAAGGGGGATCGTCACGGTGAGTAGATGAACTAACCGTCAATTCTTTTATGTCTATAGTAAGAGCATAGACCCATCCTCCCTCAAGAAGCTAAACACAGAAATCACATGACACACCTTGCGCATCTTCACCCCTTTTGGAAGGAGGGTAAGTAAAACCAGATGCCTTGAGCAGTGGGGAATATAAAGGAGATAAACAACTAACAATATCAGCAAGCATCCAAACATTCACATCTATGTCATTCCATCATCCCCAGTGTCCTCCTCGACACCCACATGCATAAACTGATGCATCTCACCACTCTAGGCATCAACTGCTGCCACAACCAATAGGCCTCCTTACCCCCACATATCACAATAGCCTTTTAGGCTCACATCACAACACAAGCAGAAGGAAAAAAACCATCATACCAATTAGGCTCTTGGCCCTTAAATAAGCAAGAGGGTAACTCAGAACCCTACAAGGAATTATCTTTTATCAAACAACCAGTTCTTTAATCCATCTGGGATATACCAATTTATTATTCATAGGTTCCAACTTAGGGAAACCTAAATAGTAAGATATCACAAATAATTAAACATGCTTACTATACCAATTTGATTAACATCAAATTAAAACAAGAAGAACTAGATTCATTTACATTCCTCTTTAACTTTAGCCAAACAATTATCAATTAATTCTGGGTTTATGTTCTTTAACAATTTCCATCAAGAACTAAAAGATAAAAAAAGAAATCATAGATATTACACTATCTAGCAAAACAAGATGCAATAACATACGATGGATATCAATTTATTTATCCAGTTCAAATATTTATTATGTCAATTACATTGTGATCTAGTGGGAAAAAACATGCTAACTATATAGTTGCATATAAAATAAAAGAGAAGAAATGAATCCCCTACCTCAAATGGTTCTTAACGTTCTTTATATGAGAACGAGCCACACAACGAGTTATGATCTCCTCCCCCATTACAACTGTATCCACCCGATGATGCAGAGACACCACCACACCGGTCAACACCCAAGAAAAGCCCATTAAGAACATGGAGATAGAATTCCATAAAGGTAAAGGTGAAACAGAAGGATTTTAACCCCAAAGAATGATGATAGATCATACCTTATATCAAAGATTGATCGATACTGCTTAGTGGCATCAAAAACAGAGGGGAACCAATCCAAGGAGTAAAGTTTGATCACACAAATCCTATGGGTAGGAATGGAAGGTTTGAGCCTATCACACCTGAGAACAAGGAGTAAGAACTAGGGAGGAAGATATCTCATCCCTTTAGAAGATTTAACATATTAGCGGTTTAAGATACGCTGGATTTTCCATTAAAAGCAGATCGCATTAAACCATGCGGTTTGACCAAGTAAAAGTATCCTGAGCCTTAGAAAATCCCATTTGGAACATGGAGATATAATTCTATAAAAGTTCAAGGAGAAACAGAAGGAGATAAACCCAAAAAAAAGATGATAGTTCATACCTTATATCGAAGATTGATCGATACTGCTTGGTTGCATCAAAAATAGAGGGGAACCAATCCAAGGGGAAAGTTTGATCGCACAAATCATACAGGTAGGAATGGAAGGTTTGAGAATCTTACACCCGATAAAAAGGAGGAAGAACTAGGGAGTAAGATATCTTTTCCCTTTAGAAGATTTAACAGAGAAGCGTTTTAAGATACACTGGATTTTCCATTAAAAGAAGATCACACCAAACCATGAAATTTGACCAATTAAAAGCATCCCGAGCCTTAGGAAAAATTAATATAGGAGTTACGACCTTTGAATCGTCCTTAGAGTCCTTAAAAAGAGGCTTTAAATACATTTGACATCAAAGGAAACGTCAAAGGGGAGAAAATTTAGGAAGCTAGAAACACTGTTCACAAACTCAAAATTTGGCAAAGGAAAAATGTTGTTCATGAACCTCACTGTTGAAACCTCACTGTTGGAACCTCACCGTTGTGGAAACACTGTTTATGAACCTCACCGTTCTAGAAACACTATTCATGAACCTCACCGTTGAAACCTCACCATTCTGGAAACACTGTTCATGAACCTCACTATTGGAACCTTACTATTGGAACCTCACCATTTTGGAAACACTATTCATGAACTCAAAATTTGGAAATGAAAAGAGGCTACTATTAGAACCTCACCGTTCTAGAAACACTATTCATGAACTCAAAATTTGGAAATGGAAACATGCTACTATTGCACTGTTCACCTAAGGATACTGATGGCACTATTCATATAAGGATACCCTTGTACTGTTCACCTAAGGCTACCGATGACACTATTCACATAAGGTTACTGTTTCACTATTCACATAAGGCTACCGATGGCGCTGTTCACATAAGGTTACCGTTGCACTGTTCACATAAGGCTATCGATGACACTGTTCACATAAGGATACCATTTCACTGTTCACAGAAATGGAAACACTGTTCATAGAACTGGAAATTTGGAAAAGTGTTGGGGATAAGTCACCTTGACCTCCCAGAACACCTCAGACACCAGATTTTCACAGAGTAATGAAGTAGAGAGGTACGAGCCATTACATATGGAATTCTAGAATTTCTAGAATTCAAAATATTTTTTATTTCAATGATAACTCTTTTAATATAAATCATAATCTCACTTTTTTTGTCATATTGTAGATCTAATAAGATTTTATAAATTTAATTCAACTAAATTAAAATCTAAAAATCTCATTTAGGTGCCTTAGAAAATGGCTGAAGTTTTGAAACATTTTGATTACTTTTTCAGAAGTTTTATTTTATGTATTTCACTATTTTTAGATCATATCTATTAATATACTTATTAGATTAAAGTGGTTTTTTATTTTTTTGGAAATATCTAAAAGTTATATTCATTTAAGTCTTATGGACCAATATCTAATTCTATCATTTAGATGGTTTAAAAATTCACCGAATATTATGTGTCATGATTTACATGAAATGACAAACTATTATTCATCATATCATATCTCCTGTAGGTTTCCTCTATTAAAACTTTCTCCAGCTTCTTCTCCTTCAACCAGCAGCTTCTTCTCCTTATCCAATGGTAGGTATTCCACCTTGCAATAGTACGTCTAACTATATTTTAAAACTGCAATAATAAATGATATATTTTGCAATAATATATGATATATTCTTCAATGGTAGATAATATTTTCTGCAATAGTAGACGATATAAAACTCCAATGGTAGATAATTTTATCACACCAATGGTAGATCATTGTATAAATCCAATAATAGATATCCATATCATTGCAAAAATAGATGTACACTACAATATTAGATGATTTGCATTTGAATGGTAGCTCCCCTTCATCAAAGTAGCACAACTTTATACCAATGGTAGTAGGAAGTACAATAAAGATAGATATATTAAAGATAGATCTCACCTCTAATCAATAGTAGTTCACCTCCCACAATAGTAATAGTATATTCTCTTCCTCAATGCTATATGTTTCGTACATTAGCAGTATCATGCTATCCACTAGTGATGCATGGTGAAATAGAAGCACCGTTTGACTCCTTCCAATGGTAGGTGCTCTGCTTATGACAGTAGATTGAAAATGGTAGCTCCACTTTACCTATGATGGTAGATCTATAATGGAATAACCGTGTATAATGGTAGTATGGAAACACCTATTATTCAATGGTAGAAGTATAAAACTCTTACTACCAGTTGGTTAAAAATTTATCCTACTACCACATTAAAATATACAACCACCAGTTTATTTTTTTGATAAAATTCCTTTTTTTATGTTCTGTTTTTTATTATATTTAATATTTTAAAATATTTCATATTTATAATGATTTTTTATCATTTTATTTATTCTATAATTATTTTATAATGATTATTTTGTTATGTTAACAATTTTTAGTTCTTTTAAAATTTATTTTTATATTATTAAATTTAGACTTCTTAATGTTCTTAGAAACTTGCAATCTATATATATATATATTAATATGAAGATTTTTATTCTTGATTAAATATGTTGTTTTAATTATTTATATAACATTTATTAATATTGATAAATATTTTCAATGTGTTTTTCAAATATTAAATGCGTGTTAAAGAAATTATAAGATGTATCAAAGACACTTGATAATATATTCAACACTATTTTTTATTTGTGATTTTTTTAACTTCTCAAGAATTGTATAATTTTTAATGTCCTATTCGATACCCTATTACATCATTTGGATGATATCTCAAGTATTGGATTATATCTTCTTCAAATTATACTGCCTTGACAATACAAGATGATCCAATACTCGAGAACCAGTACCCATGTTTTATTCTTCTTATATCTACTTCTTTTGGTTTCTTGAGTTTGAAACAATTCTTCCTATCTTTCATGTACAATCTATTTTTTCAATTATGATTTTTCATTCAAAATAATTTCTTCCTCTCTTTCTTGGGTTGTAGCTACCATATTCTAAATTTAGGACCGTTCGGGCTATGACTCCTATAGTTTAAATTCTTTTTTTGTAATTGGGTTGTTAATCCCCATAAAAAAGTTAGTGTGTCATGGTTGTCCCTCCATTAGAAAAGGATCTTATAATCAGGTTATGATTCCCCCTAAAAAATCAATTTAGTAAACATGTATCTCTCACAGAGTAGAGAGGTATAAGATTAGACTAGGTCCACTTTAGACTGAACCATAATAAAAATATTTTTGTTCTTTATTTTTATTTCCTATGAAAATAAAGTCTCTTAATTAACATTAACAATCGCTTTGGATAATCAATATATTTGGTTAAAAATTTTATTCTAGTCTATTCACCCTCTCTAGAAAATATTCCATTACCCATTCTAACCTAACAAAAAAGATACCATTAGTAAAATGGTAAATATAGATTTTTTTTGTGTTTTCCTCAAAACTCTAGGCTAAATGATTAAGTGTGCCTCACAAGGGAGAGTATGAAGATTATCAGAGCTCATATACTCTGAATCATTACCATTTATAGTTTTATAATTATCTTGTAGAATTGATTGAAAATATGACTTATATAAGTTCGACTACAATGGAGCTTACTAGAGAATATATACTATAGGTAAAGTTCATCCAATATCTCATCGATATTAGGAAAGGGGACTTTAAAATTTTGAGGCACTGATATTTATTCATTACATTCTTGGTGAAGAATGAGATTTAGATAAGTTTATCATGATATGTTATGAGAAATATGGTTGAGTTGTGTAATCCTTCATCAAAGTTCAATTTCATTACTTATCCCAAGTTCGTTTCATCCTTTTTAGAATTTAATGGATTTGTTTTTAAGGGAGTGAAAAAGGTGATTTTATCTAATGGTTTGTGCCTAAATTAAAATATCTATAAGAACATAAAATTGAATTGGAACCCTTGGAGAAAATAACGGGTAACTGAAAATGAAAATGTGTATAAGAAATTTACTCATGTTTAGGATTTAGTTATACCAAGAGACCAATAATATCCTGTTCTATAGCTTGATGAAATAGTTTTGTATTATTTAGATGATCAGGATGATGTTTCCATGGAAATTAAAGAAGAGAAAACTGAGGTGGATGGTCTTAGTGAGAAATCCTAAGATGCTTATATAGTTGTCAGGGATCCCTATCCTAAAATATATTTTGGTTCTCTTAACTCTCCTTTACATCTAATTTCTTATCAGTATGATTTGAAAGATAAAGATATCATTGACACTAAAGTGTTAGTAAATGTATATGTTGAAGAACCAGAATTGGATAACTAAATTGATTCTAAAGAAAGTGAAAAAAATAAAGAAATTTTTGAGAAGACTTCCACTCTAAGACCTATAATTTGAAGTAATCCTAGATCTAGTGTCCATGATACATATTCTAAGGGGGATAAGTCTCCAAGATTAGTAGTATTAGGTCTATATTACTCTAAATCATATGATGATGATGATAATGGGATAATCCCACTGGATCACAGTGAACCTTCCATCCCTTATATTTAGATATCACTTTAAGGATCTATTATTGACGAGATTGATTCTCACAGAATATTTGAGGTATCTCCACTGAGACCTTCAGTTGACCAAGTTTTGGTAGAAATTTTTAGTCCTACTCTTACCTAAGATGATTAGAAACTGGTGGATAGAAGTATAACTACTCCTGTTGAATCTCTCCATATAGATGCTCTTGAAGTTTAAGAAGAAGATAATTATAAAGAAGATTTTCAGTCTTTCGGACTTAATTTAGTGGATTTTAAGGTGAATTATATGTTAGGAATTCAACTTTTGACCCATGTACTCCTATAATTGCTTCTACTGCTTATGTATCCTATGTGACGAAAGATGATTTTAATGAGTTCAAATCATACTTTATGTGTTTTCTGAAGAAATTGTTTATTTCCATTAGGAAATATGTGGAACTAGTAAGAGATGAGGATATAGCCAGGACAATCACTTTGGTTATTTATCATATTCAACCAAGATTCCATATCAAAATGGAACTTATGAAAAATGTGATTTAGGATTTGAGAACTCAAGTGGGTGATTTACAAGATGATATTCTAGATATTTTGTTGAAGTTAGATCATAAAAATCTAAATAAAGTGTTTTAGTCTACTGATTTAACTGATATTCTTTTATCTTCCTCAGAACCCAATTATTCTCATGTTCCATCTATTATTAATGAAAATATAATTACTCAACTCATAAGAGATGAGTTTAAAGTTATTTTTGAATACTTTCATAAGACAAGAGAAATGATGTTTAAAGTTTTTAAAACATATGTTTCTAAGAGCTTGGAATTAGTGAGAAGAGATGTTAAGAAGGCTGGTAGAGATAGAGATACAATTATAAGAGTTATTGATTTATATCTCAATAGGGTCTTTAGAAAATATCACTTAAAGACAATGTTCAGATCTCTATCTAGTGATCTTAAAATGACCCCTTTGACTCAAGCCTTTAAATCTAAAGTGGAGGAGCTAAAAGTTCTAATTCTAGTTCTATAATCCTTTATTGAGAACAAAGAAAATTATTCTCAAGAAATGAAACATGGATCAAGGGTTATGAAGGATTTTACTAGAACTATAGAGCCTTACCTTTACAAAAAAACACTACTATCTTGTCTCCTCTTACCTTACCCATTACTTTAACCCTTCCTACTAAAACTTCCATTGTTAATCCTTTTGGCTTGTCTTCTAGAGAGGAAATTTGACACCTTCATTTATTTTCTAGGTGTGTGGTTATCCAAGAACCTTCTTCTACCCCTACAAAAAAACTGATCCACTTTCCTTAGGCTATACATAAAATGTAAAAGATCCTATACTCACTATTAACATCTGGGATGTGACTGATTTCAATTTTGATTAGAAATCATGATCATAACTCTCTTGGTAATATTTTTATAATCCTTTTGATATTAATAAAATACTTTGTTCATATTTATATCTTTCTTATTATCACATTATTTTTAGTATTTCATTATTAATCCTCTTATTTCAGTTTTACTTCTGGATTAATTTTTGAAAATCCCAAAAGGGTGATAAAATTATAAAATATGATATTTCAATTCATTGTATATATATCTATCATGATTTTTAAATATCATATATATAAATCATGATTTTTGATCATAAAAAGGGTGATACTGTTGTATTTTCCCAACACCTCCTTATCTTAATTATCCAAAATCATGTTTCATATGTTATTAATGAATTTCATGTTTTATGATAGTAAAATTTTTTCTAGAAAGAATCATAAAAATGGATAAGTCTTGAAGTGACCATGACAACCTACAATGTGAATAACTTTAACTAACCACGAAGGTCAAGTGACCATGTGGAAGTGCCTAAATTTTGAAATCCAAGTGACTATATGAACTATCAAGTGACCATCCATCATATGAGAGAATTTTGTCTTAGTATTGAACTGACCACATGTTGAAGAAAAAGTGATCGTATGAAGGATTCAACCTATTGTGAGAAGAAAATAATACACCATAAGAAGAAATTAAGTGACTGTAAAAAGAAGTAAAGTGACCACAATAAGAAATCAAGTGACCTTGAGAGGAAATGAAGTGACCATGTGTAGAAAAGAAGTGACCACATGAAGAAAATAAGTAAGTATATGGAGAAACCAAGTGACCATGATAAGTGACCATGAAATGTAACCGTGCTAAGTGACTACAAGACAAGGTAAACTTACCTAAGTGAAAACCAAGTGACCATGTCTAACTTGATAAATGAGGTATTTTAAAATCTTTAATGACTATATTTAGATAATTTATTTTAGAGTTTGTGAATTTAAGGTTTCAATGAGTACGAGGTATAAATTATAAATACCCACAAATGTATAATTAGAGAAGGTTATCTCTTTAAGAAGCATAACCAATCATGGAAAATTTATAGAGAATACATTTTATTTAGAAAAATAGTGATACACTAGGTACTTAATATGAAATTCCAAAGGAATATATTTTTTATCCTCTTAGTGAATCCCTGGGTTGAATCTTTTAAAGGACATATTTAAAGAAAATTGATCATCTGAAGAAGATCTGATTGAGGTGCTTCATAATTTCTTTGTTCTTATATACTTTTATATCTATTTTAGCTTACATTTTAAGCTGTGTTTGTATTAATCTATATATTCATTAGCACAAGATATTGTTTTTTATTAAAAGGTATTGAATATTCTTTCTTTTATTATTTTATATCTATTATCCCATGTATAAATATGTAATATAATTTATATATCCTAGAATACACATGTGAAGTTTTTTATATGTAAAACTTGATTTAGTCCAAGGAGAAATTTATTGTTTAATAAACTACTTGGTAGTGGGTGATTTCCAAGTGGAGATGACTAGGTCTCAACTTGAGACTGAACCTCTTGTTTTATTCTTCTATGTATTTTTTTTGTTTACTGTGTTTTAAAATCAAACCAGTATTAGTTTTCAAAACTATTCAACTAAAAATTTCTTTGAAAGTTATCATTAATAATTGTTTTATATACATTTTTTGAAGTAATTATATCTATTTAAAAAGTTAAAATAATTTTTAAATTTTTTACTTGAGTCGTGATCAAGGTTTTGAGAAATATTTAAAAAACCTAAAATTATATATTTATACTATTTTAGTTAACTATATTATTTCTATAAATTTTTAGATTTGGTTTTAAATATTTTTAAATAGAAATTTTAATTGGAAACACAATTCACCCCACTTTATATTTCCACTTTGACCAACATTTTGTTTTAAAGGTTTTCATTTCTTTTAAATTGTGATCAAGTTTTTAACCAAATGATCATGATTTATGTCTATTCAAAATTTATATCTTTATGGATAAAAATAGTCTTGAGGGGAATACTATTAACATACCTCTTTATTTTAATGGTATAAACTATTATTAGTGGAATATTGAGATGAAAATACATATATTGATCATGAGATTTGATATTTAGACTGGAATAGATCATAAATTTAAAAAAACTAAAGCTACCAGAGTTGATTGAAGTGATGTAACTAAGGATGCTTATGAATTAATTTTCAAAGTTATGAATGCCTTATATTTATTCATTAGAAGAATATTAATTCAATAGAATTTTTCCATGTTCTATTTCTTATAAAATTTGGGATACATTTACCGTTTCTCTTGAAGTAACATTAAATGTTAAATTAATATGCCCAGATACCTATAATATTATATATGATATATTTAAGATGAAACCTGATGATTAAATTTCTAACATGTATCTTAGGTTCAATGAAATTGTCAATATGATTCATATAGTTGGGAAGAAATTTGAAGATAATGATAAAGTGATGACACTCGTACAATGTTTACTTGATCAATAGAGAGGAACCAATGTCTCCATTTTAGAATCACATGAAATAAATAAAATTTCTAGTAAAGTAGATGATTGGAAAACTCATGATATATGAGGAATAGTTGAAATAAAATAGAAAAGATAATGACCTAAAGAATAAATTAGATTCTTTCAAAAATTATGAATAAAAATTGAAGGAGAAAATCAAGGAAGATAGTTCAAGTGAGGATGAGTCACTCTTGTAAGGTGATGAGGAGAAAAATAATATAGCTAGGATATTTAAGAAGTTTTATAAGAAGAATAAATTCATCAATAAATCAAACTACTGAGGTAAATATTATAGAAGAGGAAATTAGAAAAAGTAAAATCAACCAAGAGAAGTGACTTGTTATGAATATAAGAGGAAAGGTAATATAAAATATAAATGTATAGAATTAAAGTATAATAAAAATTATTAGGGAAAAGGAAATAAACTAAATAATGATATGAAAAAACATGGAGTGCCTTATAGGGTAGTTCTAGTGAGTTCTAACTGAGTAAATAAGACAAGGATAACATAGAAAACATCTGTTTTATGGAAAAAACTTTTGAGTTAATAAACACTATCTCCACATATACTGCTCATATTTATAATATCTTTGAAAATGAAAATAATGATGAAAATATGACCAGTGATGATTTATTTGAATATTTAAATATTCTAGAAGAAAATTTTAATGAACTTAAAGATAGGTATAAAAATTTAAAGAAACAACATGCTTTACCTATTTATATTAAATCTGATCTTGCTATAAAAAAAATAATTATCATTTATCAAAAGAGAATAGTGATCTTAAAATGTCATATGATAAAATAAAAAAAATATTGAAAGGTTTATAAATAGAAAAGAAACCTTGGAAAATATTCTTAGTAAATAGAGCATACCCAAGTACAAAAAATGGGATTAGATACCATCCTAATCAAAGGATAATTTATAAGATGAAGTTTATTACTAGACCAAGATCTTCCAATTCTATAAATAGTTTATATGATTTTCAACATAATAAATTTTTTATTTCTAAAATCCTTATGTCTACTTATGGTAAACCTATTAAATATAATTTGATTCCAAAATCTCTTATTGCTAACTTCTCTAAACCCAAGAAATCATGGTTTCCAAAACCATTTCTTATTTAAATGTTTGTAAGAAACTTCATTAAAGAGTACTAATAATTATTTATGGTATATAGATAGTGGATGTTCTAGAAACATTACTAGAGACTAATAAATATTTATGAGCATTATAAAGGTGGATGGTGTACATGTCACTTTTATTGACAACACCAAATGAAAACTAATAGTACTTGGTCAAATCAGTATCTCTAATTCTATTTTTTATTTCAAAATTAGTATTTGTTGATGTTTTAAAGTATAATCTTCTTAGTATCTCACAATTATGGGGATAATGGTTATCATTTCAAGTTGGAAAACAATGCTAGAAAAATATATGATTCTAATCATGCCTTAGTTTTTACCACTTTATGTAATGATAATATTTTTATAGTTTATTTAGATTATTTATTTTCTAAAAATATTTTTAGATTAAGTGACTTTCACAAATAATCTTGGATATAACATAGGATAATAGGACATTTCAACCTTAAATATCTTAAAATTTGAATAACTTCCAAAACTAGAATTCCCAAAAATATAAATTCTGTAATCCATGTCTAAAAGAGAAAACATATCATTTATTTCAAACCAAAGAAATAAATTTAAACTTCTAAACCCCTAGAGTTGGTTTACATGGAATTTTTTGAACCTTATATAGTTTCAATCTTAAATGGTAATCAATATTCCTATGTTATTATAGATGACTATTATAGATATACTTGGGTATTCTTTTTAGTTCATAAAGATGAAGCTTGTTTCTCTTTTAAAAAATATGAAAAATTAGTAGAAAATATTATTGGATTTATTATTAAGAACTTAAGGAGTGATTATGGTTGTGATTTTGAAAATCATGACTTTAAAACTTTATTATCAAAACCTGGATACAATAAAAAAAATTATACTTCTAGGACTCCCCATAAAAATGGGTTTATAAAAATAAGCAATATGAATATTCCAGATATTTCTTGGACCATGCTCAATGAGTATGATGTATGTAATTATTTTTGGGTAGAGTATTTCAATACATCTTGATATATTATCAATAAGATTATTATTATATTTTTTTTAAATAAGATACCATATTAATTGGGGAATATAATAAAAAAAAGGTTAATTACTTTATAGTTTTTGACTAAAAAGTATTTATTCTCAACCAAAATGAAATTTTATAAAAATTATCATCCTAGAGTGATGAAGGAACCTTACTTGGTTATTCAATAGATAGTAAATCATATAGTGTGTTCAATAAAAGAACCAAACTTGTGAAAAAAATATATACATCTCAAATTTTATGAAATAGATCCATATAAGCATAAAAATTCTTTAGAAAACCTCGAGGATGATCTTTTTAACTTTAATATCAATACCTCCGCCAATCCTAGTGATGGTTCTATAAAACTTTTTATAGAAAAATCATCCAGTACCGAGGAATTTTTTGCACTATAACCTAAATTAGAAAATTAATTACCAAGTACTTATATCCCTAGATCCATTATAACTCATAGAGACCATCCTTTAGATGTCGTTGTTGGAGATTTAGATAGAGATACTCAAACTAGAGTTTCTATTAGAAACCGGGTTGAATATTAATCCTTGTTATCACATGTTGAAACTAAAAAAATCATTTAGTCTTATTAATAATGAACTCTTGGTAATGGATATTCCAGAAAAGTTTAATCTATTTTAAAGAAACAAATCTTGAGAACTGGTGGAAAGACCTAAAGACTTCCTAACCATTGTCACTAAATGGATGTTTAGGAATATGTTTTATGATCCTGGGGTAATAATTATAAATAAATATGGTCTGGTTACATAAGTATATAGTTAATATGAAGGTATTTAATTTGAATAAACCTTTTCAACATTAAATATAATTTAATGTATGAGTGTTAATTTTCAATCAAATCCAAATTAAACACATTTAAATTATGTCAAAAGTGTTTTAAAATAACTTAAAAGTACAAACTATTTAGAATTTTTCTATTATGAGTGTTCATTTAGATGTCGTTGTTGGAGATTTATGTTTTTTTATGTATGAGTGTTCATTTTAAATCAAATCCAAATTAATCACATTTAAATTATGTCAAAAGTGTTTTAAAATAACTTTAAAGTACAAGTTATTTAGAATTTTTCTATTATAGATGATAAGAATTTGACTAAGATATTTATTTAGATGCATATTTTAGTGGTAGTAAGTTAAAAGAAAAGATCCTATAGAATATGTCACTTTTTGGGAAAGTCTATAGTTTCATGGTGTAATAAGAAGAAGAACCATGTTTCATTATCTACTACTGAAGATGAGTACATAGCTACAGGTAGGTTTTTTTCAAAAATTTTATGGATGAAAGACACATGACTTGATTATAGATATTGGTTTATACATATCCCTATAAACTATTCCAAAAAAAAGTGATATAAAAATTTCTAAAATTCCCATGTATCACTCAAGTAAAAATCATATTGATATAAGACATCATTTTTTGAGTCCCCATTTTCAAAAGGGTGATATAACTCTTGAATTCATTAGTATTGAACATCATATTGTTGATATTTATACAAAGCCATTAAATATTGGGAGAATTAATTATATCATATATGACTTAGGAATAATTAATTATTCCTAAATATTTCAATTATGTTTTAACTTTTTCATTTGTTTAAATTATTATTTTAAGTGCTTAACTTCTGCATGTATTAAGATTTTTCTTAAGAAACCATGAAACTCAGTTCTCATGATCAGTAAAGTGACCGCTATATTTTGTTTACGTGATTAGTTAAGTGACCATGAGACTTTGTTCATATAGTTGGTTGAGTGACCATGAGATTTTAATTGTGTGGTCATTATACCAATTGTGAATTTTTTAATCATGTGTTTAATATACCTACCATGATTCTATGACCAGTATACCTACCATGATTTGTCTAAGTTACTGATAATTCATGGTCATATACCTACCATTACTCTTTCTGTTTAAAATCTTTATTATGATGTTTTAGTGGGATTTTATTTAATTATATTATTATTTTGATCTTTAAATGATTGATTGAAATTTCAAATTAGAATATTAATCATTTTATATCCATTTCTTAAAAATATGATCTTCATTTCAAAGTATTACCCACTCTCTATCTCTCTCGATCCTTTTTTTCCAAATCCCTTTTCTTTCTCTTGATCTCAAACCGGAACCATTAGAGTTAAAATTGTAGTGAACAAATATCATGGAGGAATAGAGATTGTGACACATATCTTTCTAGATCACATACTTTAAAGAAATCAAAGAAGGAATGAGGTATCCCATGTGTTATGGATAATCCTCGAAAGCCTCGTCTTCTAGACTAACATGTCTGTGCTAGAAATGAAGTTGATGTGTAATGGAATAAATCTAAAAAATATTTAGTGTGGAAATTGATTCAAAGGAAAGGATTGAGTGAATGGTTCAAGGATAATAGTAAACCATTTTATCCAAGATTTTTTAAAGAATTTTATTAAGATATTTAATTCTTTCTTAGAGATAAAATAGATACCATTCAGACAATGATAAATGGAGTTTTTTTGTGTTTTCCTCAAAACTCTAGGATAAATGATTTAGTGTGCCTTATAAGATAGAGTGTTAATATTTTCAATTATCATATACATTGAATAATTCCCAATTCAAGTTTTAGAATTCTATTTAATAATTAATTGAGAATTGGGCTTCCATAAGGCTGACTACATTAGAGCGTACTGTAGAATATAGATTGTTGGTAATGTTTATCCAATATCTCATTAGTCCTTGGAAAGGGGAATTCAATATTTTGAGGCATTGAGATTTATTATTTCTATTCTTAGTGAAGAATGGTATTTAGATAATTTTATCTAGTAATTTCATGTGACATATGGCTAAGCTATGTCATCCTTCCTCAAATTTTAATTCCATTCCTTATCCTAAGTTCATCTCAGCCCTATTGAATCTTAAGATATTGGTTTTTTAGGGAGAGAAAAACATGATTTACTATAATGGATTATTCCTAAATAAAAAAATATATAAGCATATGAAATTTAATTGGAACCCCTTTAGAAAATAATGGGTAGATGATAATAAAAAATATGTATGAGAAATTTAATCATGTTAAGGATTCATTTAGACTAAGAGATCAAGTAGATCTTGGTTTAGATCTTGATGAAATAGTTTTTATTCATTATATTATTAGAATAATGTTGTTGTGGAAGTACAAGAAGAGGAAATTGGTGTGGATGATCATAATGAGGAATCCAGGGAAGCTTATACATATTTTAGGGATCTCTCTCATATAATATCTTTTGGTTCTCATGAATTACCTTTACCTATACCTTCTCTAAAAGAAGAATTGAAAGATAAAGATATTATTGATACTAAAGTGTTAGTTTATTGATTTTTTGAAGAACTAGAATGGGATGACTTAGGTGATTCTAAAGAAAGTGAAGAAAATGAAGATAATTCTAAGAAGACTTCCACTCTAAGCCCTGTAATTGGAAGTACTTCAAGACCCATTATCCAAGATGCACATTATAAGGGGGAGAAGTCCCTAAGATAAATATTAATAGGGCTAGATTACTTTGTATCAGATGATGATGATGATAATGGGATCAGACCACCTGATCATGGTGGACCTACCATCCCTTCTGTTCAAAGGTCACTTGAAGGATCTTTTATTGATGAGATTGATTCTCAAGGAATAGTTGAGGTATCCCCACTCAAACCTTTATTTAAAAAAGTTTTTGAAGAAATTTTTAGTCTTAATCATACCAAAGAAATCAAGGGACTATTGGATAAAAGTAAGACATATCATAATAAACCTATCTATATATAAGTTCATAATTTTTTTTGAATAAGATGACACTGAAGTAGAAGTTTAGTCTTTAAGTTAGTGGAGTTTGAAGTTGTGTTAGATGGTAGGTAGCATATTTTTGACCCCTATAATCCTATAACTATTTATACCCCTTATATATCCTATATGAATAAATATGATTTTAATGATTTCAAATTAGAATTAATGGGTGTTCTGAAGAAATTTTTATTGGATTTATGAACTCTATGGAACTAGTTAGAGATGGGGATATAGATAGGAAAATCACTTTGGTCATTTATCATATTAAACCAAGATTCCATATCAAAATTGAACTTATGAAAAATGATATTGAGGATTTTAGATCCCAAGTGGGTGCTTTATAATATGATTTTCAAGATATGTTTTTGAAGTTAGATCATAGATTACCAAGTGAAGTGTTTCAGGCTTATGATTCTACTAATATTCCTTTATCTTCCTTAGTACATACTCTTGATCATGTGATATCTATTGTTAATGAAGATAGAATTATTTAGCACATAATATATAAGTTGAAATTTGTTTTTGATGAGTTTGATAAGATAAGAGAAATGATGATTGAATGTTTTCAAACCCATGATAGTAAGAACATTGAATTGGTTAGAAGAGTTGTCAAGAATATTGGAAGAAATAGAGATACAATTAAAAGAGCTATTGATTTCTATCTCAGTATGATATTTACCAAATATAATCTGAAGACCATTCTTAGATCTCTAAATAGTAATCTCATAATGCCCCCTTATCTTAAGTCTTTAAATATCCAGTGGAGAAGTTAAGGGTTTTAACTCTAGTTTTGGAATCCTTTATAGAGAACAAAGAATATTATTTTCAGGTAATGAAACATGGATTAAGGGATATAAAGTATTTTAATAGATTTATAGAGCCTTACCTTGACACTAAAACCACTACCATCTTGGATCCTCTTGTATTACCCATTACTTAAACCCCTCCTAATACAAATTCCTTTGTTAACCCTTTTGGTTTGTCTTCTAGTACAGTAGTTAGACAACTTCATCTAATTTATGGTCATGTTGTTATATAATAAAATGATTCTGCCCTTATAAAACATATTGATCCACCTGATTTAGTCTATACATAAACATTAAAAGATCTTATACTCCCTACTAACATTAGGGATGTTCTTGATTTTTATTCTAATTAGAAATCATGATAGGGACACTCTTTATAATCTTTTTATAATCCTTTTGATATTAATGAAATAATTTTATAATATTTATCTCTTGAATTTTATCACATTATTTTCAGTATTTAATTCTTAATCCTTTTATTTATATTTTCCTTCTAGAATAATTTTTTATAATCCCAAAAGGGTGGGATATTGAGAAGAATATGATATTTATATTTTTTACATATATATATCATTATTTATGAATTTAATATATTTCATTCATGATTTGTGATAATAAAAAATGGTGATATTATTATATTACTCCAACACTTCCTTATTTTAATGATCCCAAATCACGTTTCTTATGTTATTAATGAATTTAATGTTTTATTATAGCCAACTGTTAACTGGACAAAATCATAAAAATGTCTAAGTATTTAAGTGACCATGAAAACCAACCATGTGAAGAAGTTTAACTGACCATGAATGTTAATTGACAATGTGGAAGTGACTACAAGTTGAAATCTACATTACCACATGAACAATCAAGTGACCGTGAGTTAGATGAGATTTTTTTTTCTTAGTTTTGAACTAACTTCATGTTGAAGATCAAGTGACCACATGAAGGATTAAACCTAAAATGATAATAAAAAGGCTACCATAATAATAATTTAAGTGACCGAAATAAGAAGTGAAGTTACTGTAAGATGAAATCAAGTGATTGTGAGAAGAAATAAAGTGACAATTTGTTGAACAAAGATGTGACCACATGGAGAAAATAAGTGACTACATGATGAAACCAAGTGACCATGCCAAGTGACCATGTTAAGTAAACATTCTAATTGATTTCATTCAAAAGTAACCATGCCTAAGTGAAGACTAAAAGACCATTTCTAACTTAAGTATGGAGGTATATTCAAATCTCTAATAACTATATTTTTGGGAATTTATTTCAAAGTATGCGTGTTTAATGTTTCAATGAGTACATGGATTAAATTATGAATATAATATAATGGATAATTAGAGAAGGTTATATATTTAAGAAGTATATCCACTTGTGGACAAGATATAGATAATACACATTCTTGAGATACATAGTGATACACTAAGGACATACTCTGAAATTACATAATAATTTGTTTTTCTGACATCTCAATGAAACACTTGGTTGAAGTTTTTATAGGAAATATTTAAATAAAATTGATCAAACAAAGATGATCAGATTAAGATGATTCATAGTTTCTATCTTCTCATCTATTTATTTCTCTCTTTCATCTTTTATTTTGAGTTTTTTTTGTATTACTTTTTATATTCATTAGCACATTTTTTGTTTTGTATTGAAGAGTACTATATAATATTTCTCTAATTATTTTATATATACTATCCCACACATAACTTTAGAAGAGTCTGTGTATCTTGGAAAGCATGTGTGAAATCTTTTTATGTAAAACACGATCTAGGTTGTGGAGAAGTTTATTATTTAATAAATTACTTGCTAGTGGGTGATTTATAAGTAGATATGACTAGGTCTCGACTTGAGACTGCACCTCTTGTTTTATCCTACTATGTGTTTTCATGTTTTTTACTATGTTTGAAAATAAAACTAGTATTATTTTTGAAAACTATACATCAAAATATTACATTTATAGTTATCTTTAATCAATGTTTTATATATGATATTTAAATTAATTAGATCTATTTTAAAAGTTAAATTAATTTTGAAATTGTTTTAACTAAGTTTTGATCTATCTTTTGAGAAATATTTCAAAAACATAAAATTATATATTTTTACTATTTTAGTTAACTAGACTATTTTTTTATAAATTATAGGATTAGGTGTTAAATATTTTTAAAAATAAATTTTAATTGGAAACTCAATTCAACCCCTCTTGAGATGACCACTTTGACTAACATTTGGTGTCAGAGGTTTTTATTTCTTTTAAAACATGATTATATTTTTACCCAAAAGATCAATTTTTTATATTCTAAATTTATATCTTTATTGATAATAATAGGCTTGATGGGACTGCTACTAAAATACCACCTTATTTTAATGAAACTAACTATTCTTAGTGGAATATTAATAAAAAAAATACATATAGAGAGAATGAGATTGGATATTTAGACTGTAAAGAGGAAAATACAAAAAAACTAAAGCTTCTAGAGCTGATTGAAGTGATTCTGCTAAGGCCGATTATGATTGAAATGTTAATGTTATGAATGAATTTTATTTTTCATTAGGAGTTGATTAATTCAATTTAATTTCTCTATGATCCACTATTTATGAAATCTGGGATACTCTTTCTGTATCTAATGAAGGAACATGAAATGTTAAATAAATGTGCCTGAATACCTATAATATTAAATTTGATATATTTAATATGAAACCTAATGAATTAATTTCAAACATGTGTCTTAGGTTAAATGAAATTTCAAATATAATACATGGTCTTGGGAAGAAATTTGAAGAGAAATATCAAGTGATGAGACTCTTATGGTTATTACCAAATAGATAAAGATGAATCTCTATCTCCATTCAAGAATCATGTAAAATTAGAAAACTTACAGTAAAGGATATGATTGTAAATCTCATGATGTATAAGGAAGAGTTGTAAGGGAATAAAGAAGATAATTAACCAAAGATAAAATTAATTTCTTTTAAAACTTTTGATTCAAAAATGAAGGAGAAAATAAAGGAAGATAGTTCAAGTGAGGAAGAGTCACCCCTTGATAATGTAGAGAATTTGGATCATCTTTCCAGGAGATTTAAGAAGTTCTAAAATAAGAAGAGATTATTTAATAAATCAAATTATGGAGGAAAGTATAATAGAATAGAAAATTGGAAACTGGAAAATAATCCATGAGAAGTGACTTGTTATGAATTATAGAGGAAATGGCATATCAAATCTGAATATATAAAATTAAATTATAAGAAAAATTACGAGGACAAAAGAAAAGGACCATCAAAATCTATGAAAGTAACCTAAAGTACCTATAAGGATAGTCACAGTGAGTCTTAGTCAAGTAGGGAAGACAAAAATAATATATAAAACATGTGTTTTATGTCAAACAAATTTGAGGTAATAAATACTATCTCTACACCTCATTCTCATATTTTTAATATCTCTAAAAATGAAAATAACGATGAAAATATGACCAGTGAAGATTTATTTTAATATTTCAATATGTTGGAAGAATATTTTTATGAACTTAAAGACAAGTGTAAAAATATAAAGAAACAACATGCTTTATATATTTATATTAAATATGATATTGCTGTTGAAAAAGAAAATATTTATCATTTATCAAAAGATAAAAATAAACTGAAAATGTAAAACGATTAACTCAAAAAGGTTCTTGTAAGGTTTATAAATGTAAATAAAACTTTGACCAGGATTCTTGGTAAAGATACCACACCCAATTACACAAATCGGATTGGATACCAACCTATTAAAATGAGAATTTATAAGATTTAATTTATTCCTAGCCCATGCTATTCCAATTATGTAAATATTTTATATTATTTTAGAAATAATAAAGTTTTTATTTCTAAAAATCATAAGTTTTATTATTGTAAACTTAAAAAACAACTTTGAATTCCAAAAACTCTTATTGATAACTTCTCCAGACCCAAGAAAGTGTGGGTAAAAAAATTATTTCTTATTTCAATGTGTGTAGGAAACTTTTTTTAAGAGCACCAATAAGTATTTATGGTATCTGGATAGTGGATGTTCTAGAAATATGAATAGAGAATAAAGATTTAGGATCCTTATAAAGGTGGATGGAGACATGTCACTTTTGGTGACAACACCAAAGGAAAAATAATCAAACTCAATAAAATCAGTAACTCTAATTATTTTTTTAATTTATACAGTATTATTTATTGATGGTTTAAATTATAATATTCTTAGAATCTCACAATTATGTGATGATGGTTTTCCTTTCATGTTTGAAAAAATTCTTTTAAAATATATGATTCTAATCATGCTTTGGTTTTTACCACTTTAGGTAATGATAATATTTTTACAATTGATTTACATTATTTATTTTATTAAAATATTTATTTCTTAAGTTACTTTAATAAATAATCTTTTTGATGATATAGGAGACTAGGCCATTACCACCTTCATACTCTTAGAAAGATAATCAGTAAAGGATTAGTTAAAGATTTTCCTAAACTAGAACTACCTTCTAGAAAAAGTCTATAACCCCTATCAAAAAGTGAAACAACAAAATATTTCTTTCAAACCAATAAAAGAAGTTTCAACTTAACAACCCCTAGAGTTGAATCACATGGAAATGTTTGAAACTTCTAGAGTTTTAAGATTAAATGGGAAACATTATGACTATATTATTATAGATGACTATACCAGATATACTTGGATATTATCTTTAGATCACAAAATTGAATCTTGTTCCTATTTTTTAAAATATGAAAAATTAGTAGATAATATCAGTGGACTTTCTATTAGACCTTAAGGTGTGATCATGTACATGAGTTTCAAAATTAGGACTTTTAATATTTATGCTCACAACATGGATACAATCATAAATTTTTATTTTCCCAGGACTCACCATTAGAATGGTGTGGTAGAAATAAGGAATATAAATCTTTAAGAGATTGTACGAGCCATGATCAATGAGTATTTTTAGGTAGAAGTTATGAATATAAATTGATATATTATAAATAGTGTTATTATTAGATAACTTTTAAATAAGTCTTTATATGAATTTTGTAATAGTAGAAAACCAATGGTTAATTACTTTAGAGTTTTTAATTACAAATTCTTTATTGTTAATATAAAGGAATGTTTATAAAAATTTGCATCCAAGAGTGATAAATGAATCTTATTTTTTATTCAACCTTCAGTAAAACATATAAGGTGTTCAATAAAAGAACCGAACTTGTGTAAGAATCTATACATTTAAAATTTTATGAAACATATCCACATGAGCATAAAAATTATTTAGTTTACCTTGAGGATGATATTTCTAACTTGAATATCAATACCTCAACCAATCCTAGTGTTAGTTACATAAAACCCAATGTAGAAAAATCCCCCATAGTTAATGAATTTTTCAAACCAATACTTAAAGAAGAAAATGAAGTACTAAGTACTTCTACCCCAAGATCCATCAAAACTCATAGAGATTATCCTTTAGATGCTTTAGTTTGAGATCTACATATATATACTCAAACTAGGATTTCTATTAGAAACTAGGTTGAACATCATGATTTCTTGTTATAGATTTAACTTAAAAACATCATTGAAGCTATAGATGATTAATTTTGAGTAATGGATATGAAATAAGAGTTGAATAAGTCTAAAAGATGGGAACTAATGAAAGACCCAAAGACTTCCTGACCATTTTCACTAAATAGGTATTTAGAAACAAGGTTTATGAGTCAAGCATAATAATAATAAATAAATCTAGATTGGTTGCACATGGATATAGTCAAGAGAAAGATATTGACTATGAAAAAACTATTCACCAATATAAATACTCGAATCTATTATAATGTTGATTACCTATGTGGCACATTTTAATTTCAAACTATATCAAATGGGTTCCAATATTTCTTTTCTTAATGGTTATATTATTGAAGTTGTATTTATTGAAAAACCCCATATATTCAAAAAACCCTCATTTTCCAAATCATGTTTTCAAATTAACTAAAGATATTTATGGTTTAAAACAAGTTCCTAGAACTTGGTATGATAGGATCAACACTTTTATTATTTATAATGGTTTTTCAAAAGGTATAGTTGATCCTAATTTATTTACAAAAAGGATTTCCAAAGATGTTTTGGTAGTTCAAATTTATGTTGATGACATTATTTTTGGATCTTCCAAAAATTCCTTGTGTACTAAATTTTTAATATTAATGAAAAATGAACTTGAAATGAGTTTAATGGGTGAGTTAAAATTCTTACTTGGTTTTTATATTTTTAAAAATAAGGACATAATCATTTTAAGTCAAATAAAATACACAAGGGATATTTTAAAATATTTTAGTATGGATAAGACCAAAGGTATTGATACTCTAATGATTACAAGATATAAGTTGGATCCTGATGAAACTGGGAAACTGGTTCATGAAACCATCTATAGAGGCATGATTGGAAGTTTACTATACCAAACTACTAGCTAATCTGATATTATGTTTTGTGTATGTATGTGTGATTGTTTTAAATCAAATCCAAGAGAATAACATTTAAATCCCATTAAAAGAAATTTTAAATACCTTGAAAGTACAAACAATTTAGGATTATTCCATTCTAGAATCCAAATATTTTACCTGTTTAATTATTCAGATGCAGATTTTAGGGGCTGTAAGTTAGAGGTAAAAATCACATCTCGAACATGTCGCTTTTTGAGAAAGTATATTGTTTCATTATGAAGTGAGAAATAAAATTATTTTGCATTATCTACAGCTAAATATGAGTATATAGCTATAGGTAGTTGTTGTGAAATGATTTTTTGGATGAAACACACATGGCTGGATTATGGATATCAGTATAGACATGTCCCTATGAACTATGAAAATACAGGTTTTATAAACATTTTTAAAAATCTTGTGTCTCACTCAAGGAAAAATCATATTTATATAAGACATCAATTTTTGAGAGACCATTTTCAAAATGGTGATATAATTATTGAACTCATTAGTACAGAACACAAGATTGCTAATATTTTTACAAATCTATTGAATTTTGAGAGAATGGATTATATTAGACATGATTTAGGAATGATTAATTATTCATAAATATTTAAATTCTATTTTAAATTTTTTCTTTGTCTAAATTATTATTATTAGTGTTTAACTTATGTGTGTATTAAGAATTTTATTAATTAACCATGAAACATGGTTCATACAGCCTGTAAAGTGACCGTGATATTTTGTTCACATGGTCAGTTATATGACCATGTGACTTTGTTCATATAGTCAATTAAGTGACTATGAGATATTAATTATGTGGTCATTATATATACCATGAGTGTTTTACTCATGTGTTCAGTATACCTATCATGAGTCTATGGTCAGTATACCTACTTTGAGTTGTTTAAGTTACTATGAATACACAGTCAGTATACCCACTGTGACTGTTTGTGTTTAAAATATTTATTAAGTTATTTTGGAAGGATTTTTTAGGTATATTATTATTTTAATCCCTAAATGATTGTATAAAATCTCAAATTATAATCTTAATAATCACACATCCATTCCTTAAAATTCATTTCTTCTTTTCAAATCTTTAATTTATCTCTCTCTCTCTCAAACCTTTTTTTACTCCAAGCCCATTTTCTTTTCATTGAACCTAAACCGAAAGCTTCATAGTTAGAATCATAGTAAAATAATGCTAAGGATGATAAGAGCTTAAGATATCGTATCTCCTACTATATTTACTCATTTAATTAAATCAAAGATATTATGAGGTAGGTTGAGTGCTATTGATAAGCCTCATAACCCTCACATACTAGACTAGTCTGTCTATGCAAAAAAGTAAGTTGATATAGAATGTCTTCATCTAGTAAATCTTTAGTGTATAAATTGATTCAAAGGAAATGATTTAGTGAGTTATTCAAGGAAAATGGTTATCCATTTTATCCGAGATTGATTGAAGTGTGTTATTACCACATGGAATTCATTCCTAAATATGAAAGAGATACCATTTAGACAATAGTAAATAGATAATTTTTTATATTTTCCGCACAAATTTGGGTTACATACTTATGTGTGCCTCACAAGGTAGAGTATTAAGATCATCATAGCTTATATAATTTAAATGTTTTATATTTATTGTTTCATAATGATCTTGGGGAACTGACTGTGAATAGGACTCCCATGAGGCTGAATGTAGTGGAGCTTACTAGAGAATGTTGACTGTTGGTAAAGTTTACCCAACATCTCATCAATCTTAGGAAATGTGACTTCTGTATTTCAGGGAACTAGAATTTTTTATTTCTATTCTTGATTAATATTGGGATATAGATAATTTCACCAAGGTATGTTAGGAGACATATAAAAAAGATGTGTAATCCTTACTCAAAGTTAAATTCCCTTTATTATCCCAAGTTCATCTCAGTATAGTTGGATTTTAAGGGATTAGTTTATGAGGTGGAGGAAAAGGTGATTTCCTTTGATGGTTTATGCCTGAATCAAAATATCTATAAGCACATGAAATTTAATTGGAACCCATAAGGAAAAGAATGGGTAATTGAAAATGAAAACCTATATGAGAAATTTTATCTTTTTAAGGATTTAGTTAGACCAAGATACCAAGTGGATCCTAGTCTATAGCCTAATGAAATAGTTGTCTATTCTTCATATGATTAGGATAATGTTTCTATAGAAGTAAAAAAAGAGGAAACTGGGGTGGATGGTCTTAGTGAGGAATCCAAGGAAGCTTATACAGATGTCAGGGATCCCTCTCACACAATATCCTTTGGTTTCACTGACTCCTTTACATCTACCTTCTTACAAGGATAAATTGTAAGATGAATATATTATTGACACTAAAATTTTAGTAATTATATTTGTTAAAGAACTAGAATGAGAGGAATTAGGTGAGTATGATGAAAGTGGATAAAAGAAATAAGTTTTTAATATCTGAATAGTCATTTTAGACTACCCATCAGTTTGAGGTTGATAGGAGGTTATTAAATGTATCTTGGTATCCGGATCCTTTAGAAGACTCTTCTAGAATTTTTATATAAACCATGGATCATTATTGGATACAATCAAAATAGGTTCACTATAAAGTATCAAAAATTCATTAATATAGAGCCTTGTGAGGTTCTCAATAGTTAGATCTTCCCTTATAGTAAGGAAATGTGAAGACTTGGTAAGGTGATAAATAATAACCCATATAATATCATTCTTTTTAGAAGTTTTTTGGAAATATAATGAAAAATTCTATAGTAATATTATACAATTTATACACAAGAATAGGTAGAGGTTTCATAACTCCTTTAGGATGTTTCTTTTCAGATTTACCTATTAATAAACTAATTATCTTTATACATATTTAACAATTTCTCATTTCATATTATTCTTTAAAAAACATTCCTTTAAATCCCAATTCATTTTGGTAACACTAGGGTGTATAGAGAAATTTATGCTTTGAGATTCATTTAATAATAACCATTTTTTCTTAAGAAAAAATGAAACACATGACCTATTTCCAAATCTCAATATACTATCTTCATAGATAATGTTTTCCAAATTCTATCATTCATGAATTTGATTTTATTTTTAATATTCTTATCATTATGATGAGAATTTTTTATTTTCTTCAGTAAGTATGGTTTGATAATCATTTGGAATAAATGTTATGTTTTCCCTTCCTTAATGATTCTCATATCTAAATTTACTAAATATATGAATATAGGATATTTCTAAATCCTTGTTTTAATAAAAAATCCATGATATTTACTATTCAATGCATCAACTACCTTATTTTTATTTCCCAGGGTGGTATTGTATTGAAAAACATTAATCCTTGTGTAATTATAAACTCTGTATTTTCCTAATGTTGATATATTTCTATTAAAAGATATATTTCAAACTTTTATGATCCATATATATTTCACATCTTTCACTATAAAGGTAATTACTCTATATCTTTAATGAAAAGATTATGGTTTCCAAATCAAGATCATAATTTATATAGTTATATTCATTAATATTTAACTAACTTGATTCATATGAAACAATTATATCATTATACATAATGACACATCCAAGTACCCACTTTGATAAATCACTATATACAAAAAATACATCCCTTCCTAAAGGTAAAGTCAATATTAGTGCATTAACCAATATCAAATTCAATTCCTTAAAACTTCATTTACACTCTTCTAACCATATGAACTTAACCCCTTTACTTGTACACTTAGTTAATGAGTTAGATAACTAAGAAACATTTCGAAAATATCATAGATAGTTCTATACTAATCCAAGGAAACTATGAACCTTGGTTATATTTGTTTGCATTGGCCATTCCAGCACTACCTTTGTCTTTGAAGGATCAAATAATATTCTATCCTTAAAAGACAAAATAACCTAGAAAAGAAACTTCTTGAATCTAGAATTCACATTTACCATTTTTTTTGTATAACTTGTTTTCTATAAGTTTCTTAATAATTATTAAAAAATGACTCTTATTTTCATCACATATTTTAGATTATACCAATATATCATCAATAAATACCACAATGAAATTATCAATATAATCCTTGAATACTCTATTCATTATATCCATAAAAATAGGGGATTAATTAGCTAATCTGAAGGGAATAACTGAAAATTTATAATATCTATACCTCATATGAATTTTCATCTTTATAATACCCTCTATTTTTTACTTACAGTTCATGATAACTAGAATAAAGATCAATATTTGAAAAATATTGAGATCCTTGAAATTGATCTTACAAGTAATCAATTCAGGAAAGATGATAATTTTTCTTTGTATCAAAACATTGATTTCTGTATAATGAATTCATAAACTCATAGTACCATATATATTCTTAAGAAATAACAAGGGATCCTTATGGTGAAACACTAGGGCATATAAATCCCTTATCACACAACTCCTATAGTTTTTTATGAGTTCCACTAATTTCACTGTGACCATACTCTAGGGAGTCTTAGATATAGTTTTTTCATCCGGTATGAGATCAATGGAGAACTCAACTTCATGCTCAAGTGGATTTCAATGTATTTATTCAAGAAACACATAAATATATTCCTATACAATAGGTATATCCTTTATTCTTAGGATACCTTTTTTATTCCTAGGTTTAATTTACTATTATTCTCTAAGAATTTCATTAAGGATAGCTATAGGAAGTGGACCCAAATATGATTCAGATGATGAACTCTCCCCTATAAATATAAGGGATTACATATATCCATCAAAAATAATAATATAATTATCTCAACAATAAATTATCACATTATAATTTGATTGTAATTACATAATTAGGATTATATAAAAGTAAACTATAGGTATAATAATCAAGTTTGAAAATAGGGTGTGTATATATATCATAATAGAAACCTACTGAAATATCCTTATTTCTATAAGATTTCCACTAATAGCCTTGATTGAAAACTACCTTCTTAAGGTTCTAGGGAAATATCTAATTTTCTTGGAAAACATGGAAGATATAAAAATTACAATGGCCTAGAATCAAATAAAGTATTATCTAAATTTGAGTTTATGTTCAAAGTACCTACCACCACATATTTAGTAATTTTAATCTTAGCTGCAATGATCAAATAAACTTGGCCTTTCACTATTTTCCTATTTTGGGGAAAATTACAGTGATTACTAGGGTATTTATTCAAATAGTTCCCCATCTACTTATAGTTAAAGCATTGAAAATTGGAAGCCTCATTCTTAACCTTATAATCACAATCTTAATGGACTTTCTCTCTAAAATTGATGAAAAATCCAATTCCCATAAAGCATGTTCCACAATGTTTCTTTCCACATTTATTACATGTTGGAATTTCCACCCTTCCCTTCTTCCCTTATTCTATATTTATTACTTCAGAGTGCTCAGCTTTCCACTTCTTTTCTAGTTTTCCTTAGTAAACATAAGACTTGGAGAATTATTTTTTCTATTTTGATGAAACTTGATACTATATCCTCAAATAATAAAAATATATGTGAGAATAATTACCTTTGAATGATAGGATCTATCCTATAAAATAAATGTTTAATATTACCATTTGAATTAAATACATAATCCACAACATGAGTTGCTATCCTTTTAAATTTATCTTCACTTTTGATAACATTTCTTCTTCTTTTTTACTTTAGATCAAGTAATTGACACTCCATATCATCTCATTGAATATGAGGAAATAATATTTTAAAGAATATCTCCTTGAAAGTCTTCCAATCAATATTATTTATTTCCTCTAACTCCTTAGTGCTCCGTATTAATTACCATCATTGATCAGAGTCTCCTTTAAGATGATGAACTACAATGATAACTTTATCTCTTTCACTAATTACCAAAGTTAGAAATATCTTCTCCAGGGACTTGATATATTATTTAGCTACTAATGGATTAGTATCCCCATTGAATTATGGAGGTTTCTATCGCATAAATCAGTCCAACATTGTTTCACCAAGTTGGGGATCGGTATACTACTCCACACGGGTAAGATTATTAGTTATAACTTGAGTTAGCTGCACCAATATAGTTTGTTCATCTCTAGATATTGATCTATATCTAGCTTTAATTTATTTCCCATAAGGGAAATCATTACTAGATTTTGTGCATTGATATGGTTTCCATTCATTATTCTAGGCACCATTTCTATAAAATGACATATATGGAATTAGATTATAACATTATTAATTTTAAATAATAGTATATAATTCTAAATATTGTGTGACACTTAACATAAATAGAAAATTTATTCATAGATAATCTTAGAATTATAAGAAAAATATATCTGGGAATATCATTAAATCAAAAAAATATTGTCAAATTTTTCATAATGGTTTATAAAGAGTGTGAGAATCACAAAAATAATATCATCAAGGAGTGTCTATCTAGGTTTTTAGTCTTAGGACCACTCATCATGAACTAGTGACAATTGAGTTAATACCAAATCCACTCCTTTTAGAGTTGTTACCCCTTAGTGCATCTGTGTCACAACTGAATCCAATTTCCATTATCTAGATATTTACTTATTTTCTAGGAAACTACACAATCCTTAACTCACCCAAAACATCATGATATTATTATATACTTAGACTTATTCCTAGAGTATATAATATGGATTTTTTTTCTATTCTATATTTTCATATATTTAGTTCCCAAGGTTTTAATAATATTCTTTTGATACCAAATATAACACTCTGACTCCAGTAACCTAGAGTTGGTGGTTATCTTACTATATTAGCATAAGATACAAGAGACCAAATCCCAAATGATCAAATAGTTTAGTAGTCTTAGGGGATTGGATATATACATAATTCTCACATTTCATTTTAAAACATGAAATAAAACTTAAAATTATAATGAGATCTTTATTATTTCTTTTAATATATCCCTAAAATAATTCATGGATCCCTTATTGGTATCCTAGGGAATAGAGAATATAATAAATGGTAATTTTCGATGCCCAGTAAGAGAAATCATACAATATAAGCTATCATAGAATAAATAAATCATGAATAATATGGTAGAGATAAACAATAATCATATATTTCATACAAATAATATCATAAATGGGGGATATATAAATGGATGATGTAATAAAAAAAATTATGTGTTTGATAATAACTTGTTTCATAATGATAAAATTCATAATGTTGGATATCATAATGCTACCACCAATTCCTCATTCCAAGAAATATTACATAAATTTGTAAGGTGTATGCCAAATACCCAAATTAGTTTGTCTGATGATACCTATTGATGCATTGAGGAGTTATAACAGGCCTTGAACATCACTTAATAAGTCCAATGCATTCATCATATGAAATAAATTAATAATAATTAAATATATAATCAATATAAACATTCATATTGTAAAAATAGCATATAAAATATTAATATTCTCCCTAGTAAATCACCATAATAACATGATCATAATCTATAAAAAGTAATATGGTGGATGGTATCATTATATTATATCCCTATTAAAGCATAATATTCATCAAATTATGTTAATATATATGAAAATAATTTTAAAATATCACTAAAACATTTCATAAGGAAAATACTCTTTTTTATTTTTAAATCTCTTATTTAACATATAAAAATTCCCAAAATATTAGAAACCTTTTTTTCTATTAAATTAACCATGAAAAATTTTAAATTATGATTCAATTTAAATAATATTTTTAATGCTGGGAAAAGTAATTTGTGCAGTAAATGCTAAAACAAAGATTCAGTTTATACCTTTGGTATAAAGTACCTCGTTTAAAGAAAGACATAAAGATTCATTTTAATTATTTTATATAAAGTCAAAAATGGGTAAAACTTACTTTAATAAATCATTTTATAGTAGTAAAAACAATATTGAGAACATTTAAAAAAAATATGGATATAGAAGAAAAATATTCTCGACTGAATAGAAAGACACATTCAGTTTTGCATAAAAAAATGCATTCAAAATTTTGAGTTTTTAGAGGGAGGAAAATGAAAGTAAAACATTTGAAAATCATAGATAAATATATATGAATAATTTATATGGATATTAAAAAAGAAATATCTTAGAATTTTTTTAAATGTGAATTTTAACATAAACAATTCCAAATTAAAATGAGATTGAATAATAAACCCTTACCTCAAATTTGAATTTCTTCATAAGTGATTTTAATATCCTATATAATAAATTTAATTTTTTTACTTAAATAAAATTATAATATTAATACTTATAATACAATACATGGTTTATTTATAACATATTTTCACTCTTTCATTAACAATCTTTCATTATCATCATCTTTTCGGGTGTTAACTGCTTTATTTTTCATATATGTTTCGATTTAGAAGTTATGGTCCTTACATCTTGATCAAAGTTCCATCATATAAAAAAAGGTAATAATTATATAAATATAATATATATTCAATATATACATATTTATTACCATCCATAAAATACATATATAGAAAAATTAATTACACCATTTATGGAGATGGTAGTCTATACAGACGCATGAACACTGTTTTAATTTTATAACAAAAATAAGGAAAGAAAGATAAATAATATTTACCATTAAAAAATCATATTAATATCATAAATATCATATATATTTATTAAAAAAATCATCATATCTATCATTGTGATGTGGTTATGTAAAATAAATCACATTGCTACATGGAGGCGGTAGTTCAGACGTACACATGAGCAACACTTTTCTTTCCCATTTGATGGAAAGAAGTTGGAAAATGGTTTTACCATAATAATAATATCATATTAGTATGTTTACGATACTATATCCATTATTTTAGGATATATAGAAAATATTTTGAGTAATTATGAGAAGAAATTAACTTTGAAAGATTCGGGTAAGACAATCACCTCTTCTTTGAGAGACCACCACTGGATTACACATTACGCCTTATTAGGATGGTCTTATGGAAAGAAAAGAAGCTCAAGAACTAAGGGAAAAAAGATATGAAGGTTTTTGAGTAGTTTTTGGATGATATAGAGCTCTCAATGTTTTTTAATAAAGGTGGATTATAAGTGAGGGGGGACACACATGGAATTACTTAAAAGATTTAAATAATATAAAGTCATTTTTTTGTGAAATTGGAAAAAATAACCACATATTTCAAGTTTTTATAATATAATTTCTAAATATATTCAACCAATAAGTTTTAGATAAGTTTAAGTGGTATTTTAATCCTTATTTTTTTAGTTTGACCCCCAGTAAACCCTTTTTAACCTTAACTATAATATCAATTTTTTACTATTTTTACAATTTATAATGGAAAAAAATTAAATTAAACTTATTACCTAATATTAATTATAATGATTAAAAATATGTAATCAATTTTAAAATATTAAATTTCCATAAGTGATAAAAATTACTATTAACATTTGTTCATAAAATTAAATGATAGAAAATGTTTATTTATACATAAAAATAATTTTATAGAAAAATAAATTATAATTTTGATTCCAATGGAATTAATTATATTATGTTAAATAAAATTAGAATTATTTTTATTTCAAATAAAGACAAAATTTTTAAGAACCTTTTAAATACTTTATTAATATAGAAAAACTAATTTTTTTATTTGAATAAAAACATTACATAGATTTCAAAAATATTAGACATATATTTTTAAGTTCAACATTATATTTTTATATAAATTATGTTACTTATTTAATATATATTTGGTCTATAAATAAGTTTTCATAAACTTTAATGTTTTTTATATCACTATAATTTTATAAAAGTGATGGTATTGAAAAAGCTGTATTTTCACTATTCAATTAAAAATCAACTATTTTCAAAAAATATCAAAAAAATACCATAAGAAATTTTTTACATGATATATTCAAAAGTGAAATTTATTTCATCAAATTAATTTTATAAAATTATTGAATTTATAATTTTACTTACTATAAATAAAGATCAGGTGTTATACATCAAGACACAGAGAAATTTTGGATGCTTTATGACCAAAAGATAAAGTTTTAATATTTAAAAATATTAGGATAAGATAACCTATAATATGCATGTGGTTATTATTAAGGACATAAATATCACATATTAATGTGATACAAGGTATGAGGAGGAACAACTAAGGAGGAAAATGGTTTCTATGAGATGTTAACAACGTCGTAGAAATGAATTAGGTATCATAGTGGCTATAAAATACCCTATAGATTGTCACCATTCCATTATCTTTGGAATTTTAAATTGAGTAACTAGAGATTCCAACATGGGAAATTAAATTGGATTGTGCCATTGTATTGGATGTGGAGTAATCTGAATCCATACACGATAAATGGAGAGTTGAACTCATTATAGTGGTGGTCATGGGGATTTCTGAGTGTTAGTTTCAGGTTAGTTTCTAAGATGAATACAGTTGCAGAATGGTTCATTTTCTATGTCCATTTTAGTGAGAATTTTAGGGAAAATTTTCATACGTGAGAAAGAACAAGTTAGAACATGTTGTGGCCCACACTTAGTGACTGTTTTGAGTATCCCTCAATGCTATAAGTAGATAGAGGTCCAAAAAAGGGAGCTCCATACCTCAATATACACTATGTTTCTACATGATGCATGAAGTTGTGGAACAAACTCAAATTCCATGTGATTCATGGAAAAGATAAATCCATGGTAATTAAAATACCACATAGAGTTTTTATTTCTAAGTATTATAGAGATTTATCTGATATTATATAGATATTTTAATTGAAATTTGAACTGATTAAAAATACTGAAGATTTTAAATGTTGATATAGAGGGAGTGTTAATATGGTGAGAAATAAAGGAATATTATTCACATGGTTTGAGAATATTTGTTTTGGAGAAATAATAAATTAGTTTTGTGTTCAAGAATTGATAATAGAGATTGATCTTGATACTCTACTATATTCAATATAGAGAGAGAATCTTAAGGAGATAAAAATCACTAAATATTTAATATTTTGAAGAGTTTGAAGTAATATATTATTATTGCTATAGATTTGTGCAATTTATACTGATAAGAAAGAAGGTCATCACATGTATGCATACTCTCATGCATGGGATGACTATTATGAAGAATAGAAAGTGGAAGGTAAATATACTATTGTTTCACTATTATGTATCTCAATATTGAAGTCTTTATTGAATAAGATCCTTTATTTTTTTTCCAAATTATATGGTTATAATATGAATATATGATTCAAACACAAGAGTGAAGAATAAATTATGATCTACTGGTGGTTCTAGTATAAACAAAAAAATACATATTACAATGGGAAGTTTATGATTTATTCCTATAGAGAGATGTGGATAAAATATTCAAAAAATCTATGTCTCAACCAATGGTTGATCATGATAAAGAGTAATATCTCACACCGAGGCTTAACTATGTAAAAATATCCCATTTATTTATTATCTTTCATATTATTTCATGTGGATGAGGAAAATTTTATAAAGAGTGAATCTAGACTTTAATTGGTTACAAAGGTTTAATTCTAAAGAAAGAATTTTTAAAATTAATTGGAACCATTGATTTATCCCCCCTCTTAGTGGTATCTTCATAGGATCTGGGGTTTACAAGTGGTATTAGAGAAAAATAGGTTCCCCTTATATTCTTCTATTATAATGTTTTCATGGAGAATCATAATTTTGTGAATAGAAGAGGTATTATATTTTTTATATGAAATGAATACTCATGGGTGGAAGAATCTAATGCTACCATATATTTTATCACAAGGACTAGAAATGAGTGATATATTGACTCTATTCTATCCACTAATTGCAAGAGAAAATGATATGAAATTTATATATAGAAGGAATCTTGAGATAGATGGGAAATAAATAAATGATATACTATCATTTTTGTCTGACAAAGTGTACAAAAAGTTAATGGAGATGTAGAAAACTAAGGAAATTCAAGATAAACTAGAAAAAATGTATAAAAAACATCAAGATCAAAGAAGAAAAATTGAAAATACAGAGAGAAAAATTTGAAGACATAAGAATGGATGAATATGAGAATGTTGAAGACTATTTAAAATGATTGAATGAGATAGTTATGTCACGACCCATCCCCTGGGGCCCATGCCGTGACTACCCCAAGCCCTCCTTCCATAGGCCACAGGATGATGACTAGCACCAGAAAGGCATATCCTTAAAAGGGGAAAGAATTAACTCAAAACCTATACACACATAGACAAGGCACACTATATACAAGTATAACACAATGGAAGAAGAATGATACAAACACATCTAAAAACCTCAACTGAGTGTAAAATTAAGTATTGAAAGTAAAAGGGGTCATAATACAAGCCCAATTGAAATGGAAGTACAGGTAAAAGGAAAAATAGCTCCTGAGGTCACCCTCCAAGGATCCTGCATAAAGGGTAGGTAGAACTCTTCACTGTGGCTTTCCATATCAACTGATCACCTCCATACACTGTCAGGTTCTGGCTCCTTGAGTCTCAGTCAAATATGCTCATTGTCTACACAAGACACAATAAGGTGCGGGCGAAGCCCATGCAGAGGTGAGTATAACAATACTCAGTAGGGACCCTGAGACCCCCAAAGGTCTCTCAAAATTCCAAAAATAAATAACCACAAAGCATGATATCATTTACAAAGCACAAAGCAAAAGAAAACTCACACCAGGTATAACTTAAGTACAGAAGAACATATGATTAGTCATAAAGCTAGATCATCTTATTCTGTCATGAGGCTTTGCTACTGACCCACACACGATTGGTATACGCTGGCCCACATAGGATCCCTGAGTGCTAACCCACACAGGATCGATAGGCACTAACCAACATAGGATTGCTGAGTGCTGACCTAGACAGGATCTGACCCCCATAGGATTGATAGGTGCTAACCCACACAGGATCACTGAGCGCTGACCCACAGAGGATCTGTATAGGCTGGCCCACACAAGATCACTGAGTGCTGACCCACATAGGATCTGCCCACATAGGATCACCCTTCATTCTTCATGTCATAGCCAGCCACTGGATTCCCACACTTTTCATGCTTGATTTAGGGAGGATCATCTCCTCAATCCATCAGCCGTATTTTAACCAACACGAAGTCCCATGAATAAGAAACCCAATGATCTTCCATGTCATAAGGGTTCCAACACAAAAAAAGACTATCTTTTCCTAAGGGTTATATCTCCCCAGACGGTTTGTCAAATGGATGTCTGGTTAAGAGGATATGCCTACTTAAGCGAGACTAGGTCGTAAGTGGGTCCGAGTCCGGTCCGACCCGGTTGGACCAACCCAAATCGGCCCATTGGGCCCGAACTCAAGGGCCATGGACTAGGCCCGATATATGTGGGCTAGGCTTGTTGGGTTGTGGGTTTGGCCTGGACCACCTAGCTAGGCATGGCCCGTAGGACTGCGGAATCGCCCGACCCACTGGTTGGTGCGGGGGTCCACTCCCCTCTCAAAAGGCTTGTCCGTTCGGGTACTTCAATTAGTGGTGCCAGTTGGCACCGTTCCACCTAGCTGGTCCATGTGGACTGCTCATCTATAGACCCACATGCATGGTTCTGCCTTCCGTCGTAGCTCAGAGCCACGTCCATCCTCCACGGCGCGCCGCCGCAGTGTGCCTCCCTGCTTCAACGAGGATGGAAAAGGTCAACCACCCTTGTCTTCCATGACAACTTCAGGTGCCGCCATCCCTTCGCAGCTGGCAGGAGCTGGCTGCCGCCTCCTCCGGTCACTGGAATTGCTGTGTCGACAGAGCTTCCGCAGGACACTGTTGAAGCTCTAGTGGTCCGATTTTCTTCCAATCTGTGCCTATAGCCCTCTCGGGACAGCGCCTACATTGTACAATCCTCAGTTTTACCTTGACACCGTATTTTTCAGTCACCCATTAAGAATGCAACCAATAACGAGATCGAAGGAGGGCTCGGGGCTTGTTTGTTCATCCCTCACCCTCCGCGTTAGCATTATAAAATTGCAAGAAATTCAAGAATGAACAACTCTTAGTTAAACAATGAAACCCCCTACCTCGTATATGTTAGTAGACAGTGCAGATGAGGAAGATGGGTCCGCGTTCAAAGTGTGTTCATTGGCGTTCGTTGATATCCAGATTTAATCCTCAAAGGCGTCGAAGCTTTGTTCTACGATGGTGGAAGATGCCACCAACACTTCATCAAGAATTCTCCCGTGGGTCTCCAAAACCCATGCCAACCTCTTATTTAAATAAAATAAAGGGTAGTTTAACTTGTCACACAATTAATGTGGTTCATTAATGAGTTTAATTAATGAACCAATTACTCTCCTGACAGTGCAGTTACACAACCAAGTGTAACCAACCATTAAACAATATGACAACCCAGTGGTCCCGCCACCATTTCTCATTGGTTACAAAGAAAGATATAAAATAAATCATGGAGTTATTTTATAATTTTTTTGTAAATTCCAAAAATTAACTTTTTCTTTCGACCTTTTCCGGTCAAAGTTAAGCTTCACCTAAGTGAATCCTATCGCTAAGGATTCAACATTGCACTCATATTTTTAATCTGATCCCCAGTTTAAAAGATAGAAATCACCGCTCGCACGTTTAGTGAACGTACCTTAAAAAAGGTCAAAATTAGGTTCTAGGCTCTCTGGGCCTCAGAATCATGTTCCATCAATTTTTGCAGACTCGTAATAATTATAAATAATTTTAAAAAGAATTATATAGAAATTCTGGGTCTCTACATTCTCCCCACCTTAGGGCTTTACATCCCCTAAATCCACAAAAAAACTAGGGAAACAAATGGGGTTACTGAGCACGTATCTGAGCCTCCTGCTCCCATGTGCTCTCCTGGAGGTTCCTGTGCTACCACTGAACTCGCACCAGAGGAATTGACTACCCATGAAGGACCCACTCCTATCGATCCTCTATCTCCACCAGTAACTCTGCGAACATCTCCCTATTATCAATGTACATCTCACCGTAGTCGATAACATGCGATGAATCATTCATGTACCTCCTTAGCTGCAGCACATGGAAAACATTATGTACCTGGTGCATCTATGGGGGAAGATCTAGACCTTACGCCACCTCTCTCACTTTGCTGAGAATCTGGAAAGGTCCGATGAACCACAGAGATAGCTTGATACCCTAACAAAATCTCCACAATCCTCGTCGGGGTAAGACCCATTGGAAGACATGGTCTCCCTCCTCAAACTCCAAGGGTCTCTGTCTCCTATCGGCATAAGAATTCTGCCAGATCTGTGCAGTCTTCATTTTCTCTTGGATGATCTGCACTTTCTCAGTGGTAGCCTGTATCAACTCTGGACCCAAAAGTGTTGACTCCCCTGGGTCTTCCCTGCGTAGAGGTTATCTGCATGATCACCCATACAAAACCTAGAATGGGTCCATACTGATGGTGGAGTGATAAATTTTGTTGTTTGAGAACTCCACCAGTGGCAGGTGGTCCTATAAACTGCGGCCAAAATCAAGGGTTCAAGCACGAAGCATGCCCTCAAGTTTCTTTATGGTCTGCTCTGTCTAACCATCTTTCTGAGGATGAAAGGTGGTGATAAAGTGTAGTTGAGTCCCAAACTCCTCCTGTAATCCCTTCAAAAACTGGGATGTAAAATGAGCGTCGCGATCTAAGACGATCATCAATGTAACCCCATGAATATGCACGATCTCCTATACATAGAGGTGTCCCAATCCCTCTACTAATCCCTACTCTCAGATGGGTAGGAAGTGTCCCGACTTGGTGAGTCGGTCAACGATCACCAAGATGGAATTGTGGCCCCTGTATTTACATGGTAGTCCTGTCCTGAAGTCCATGGAGATACCATCCCATTTCCATTCTAGAACCTCAAGTGGTTGTGCTAAGCCTGCTGGAACTTGATGCTCAGCCTTTAATTACTAACAAGTGAGGCATCGTAAAATGAAATCTGCCACTTCTTTCTTCATCCTTGGCCACCAGTAATGACGCCATAGATCCGGGTACATTTTCGCCACTCCAGGATGCACCGCCAAATGGGATGTGTGTAACTCCCTCAAAACATCCTCTTATAGAATCACTGGTACCATAGTGTATCCTCTGAAAAGGATTACATTCTCCCCAACTTCATAAAATCCTTCAGGAGCATGTCCTAAGGATATCTGACCATGTTGGGTCTCGTAGTCCATGTCCCCAAGTTGTGCCTCCCGAAATCGCTGAAGGAGTGGGGGAGTGACAATCATAGACTAGAGGTAAGCTACTCCATCACTATCCATGAAGGATATATGAAACGCGGCTAATTGCTTTTCTTCCTCATTCAGCAACTGTATACCAGACCTCCTGGTGAGTGCGTCTGCAACTACGTTCCCTTTCTTAGGAGTATAGACTATATCAAAGTCTTAGTCCTAGAGAAACTCCAGCCATCGTCGTTGTCTCAGATTCAAGTCCTTCTATGAGAAGATATACCTGAGACTCTTTTGATCGGAGTAAATAGTAAACCGTTCACCCATCAAGTAGTGACACCACATCTTCAGCACAAAGAACAATGCTTCTAACTCCAGGTCATGGGTCACATAGTTCTTCTCATGTTGCCTTAGCTGTCATGAGCCGTAGGCAATCACGACTTTATCCTACATCAGAACACACCCTAGTCTGATCCCTGATACGTCGTAGTAGACTACATACCCAACACCCTCTTCTGGTAGCCTCAAGATGGGGAACTCATTAGTCTCCTCCTCAGCTCTTAGAAACTCTGTTGGCACCTCTCCATCCACAAGAAAGGATTCCCATTCTTCTTCAAAGAAGATAGGGGTTCTTCTACCTAGGAAAAGTTTGGTACAAATATCTGGTAGTACCTAACCAACACCAGAAAACTCTGCACCTCGGTCACACTCTTGGGTGGATCCCAAGAAAGAAATGCCTCTGTCTTTTTCGGATCCACTGCAACTCCATCCTCTCAGATAACGTTCCCTAGGAAGTGGACTTCCCGTAAATATGGTGATCTAGGAGTGTATCAATAACTATCTATATATGTGTGGCGTGGTCCTCCTATTTTGCGGAGTATACCATGATTTATTCAATGAAGACAACCACGAAGAGATCGAGGTAAGGATGGAAGATACTGTTCATGAGTCCTATGAACACTACCAGAGTATTGGTCATGCCGAAATTCATCACCAAGAACTCGTAATGGCCATACCAACATCTGAAGGCTATCTTCAGTACATCCTCATCTTATACCTTGAGCTGATGATAGCCTGGTATGATGTCTATCTACGAAAACCACTATGCTCCCTTAAAATGGTTGAAGAGGTCATCAATCCTCGGTAGAGGATCCTTGTTATTCACGGTCACTTGGTTCAGGCGCCGATAGTCCACGAAAATCCTCAGAATCCCATTTTCCTTCTTGAAAAAAAAATCCGGGCTACCCAAGGAGAAACGCTGGGCCTTACAAACCCCTTACTCTGCAAGTCTTACAACTATACCCTTAACTAAAGAAGCTCTACAGGAGCCATCTGATATGATAGTGTAGATATCGGCGTCGTCCCGAGGTACAGGTCGATGTAAAAGTCTACCTCTCTATGAGAAGGTAGTCCTGAAACATCATCAGGGAAGACATCAACATACTGGTCCACCACAACATGATAGTTCAGACTCCCCTCGTCTACTACTCTGAGGGTGAGGCTATCCAACTGATGAGCGATCAGTTGTACCATCCTCTGAGAAAGTCCATCCTGTGCTGCAAAGCTTTCCTTCTCACCGGTGAAGGAAAACCTGATCCCATCCTTACAGACACACTACACTTTGTGCCTAAAATAGTCGATCTGATCATGGACTGTGGATAGTCATTCCATACCCAAGATGATGTCTTAATGCCTCGATACTACTACTAGGAGATCCCAGCTGAAGATCTCACCTCCTATAGTAAGCTCACACTGCCTGCACCTATGTATAATCATCGAATCCTCTCCTGTAGGAGTTTCTAAATGTAAGGATTGATCTAATAACTCCATCGTAATCTATGAGATCTGAACGAGTGTTGTGGAAATGGAAGAGTGACTGGAACCTTTGTATATAAGAACTAAATATAGGGTGGAATAGATGAAGATCGTACCTAGAATTAACTATAGAGATTCATGGTTGTAGGATTCTTCCACCTAAAGTTGAGCTTTCCCTTATCCGCCTACTCCCTATGGTTGGGGTGGACCACCTGTGGGTGGTGGCGGTAGAACCTAAAACCTTCATCCACCACCTACTGCACGAACTTCTCCTCTACTACATCCTCCACCCTACAGATATCCTTTCTCAAACCTCAGCTACTGCCTCAGCGGTCCCTCAACCATCTGCTGATCATCAGTAAAGCAGGTCAGGCTGTTACAAGCCATGTGACCCTACTTGCCACATGTGAAGCACAGTCTACTCCTCTGATGAACCCCTATGTCTCTTGAGCTCCGCACCTCTGACCCTACATACTAGGGTTTCGCTTTGGAAGGTCTGGACTACTTGGACCTCTACATCATATACCTACTGCCTGCTGTAGATGACTTAGCTACCTATCGTCTAGTGGTGACTCTCACTGTCGATGCCTGTCCAGCTAGAAAGCTCTCCACCAACAGTGCTCTCTAAAGCACTCCATCCTATGTCAGGATATTGAGGGATATCATCGATGATATAATATCACATTTTAGAACCTTCTCAAAGGTCTGAACCCTAAAGAAAGGGTCTCATACCATGTCAGTGGATTATCGAGAGAGGTCATTGAATCTCACCGAGTACTGGGCCACTGTCAGGCTGCCCTGCTGTAAGTGTAGCAACTCTTGAATACGCATAGAGCATAGAGTCACTGGTATGAACTCTACCTTGAAAAGGGTCTCGAAGTACAACCAAAAGAGTTTCAACTTCTTATGTGTCTAGAGTGTGAGGATCCACCATCTCCCTGGTGTTCCCTAAAAGAGGCTATCACCTAGGATCACCATTTGGTCTTCTGGTGTCTCAACCAATAAAAAAACCTATTCCACATCCTCCAACTAGTCCTTAGCCGCCTGAAGGTCTTTCTCACCTTAAAACCTCAGAGGCCTCTACCTCTGGAACTCATTCAATGTGCTTAGTTATCATTCACAGTCTGTTGGTGGGGCTGGTGGAAACTGCTACCCTACAGGTGGTGGTGCTTCTGGTACACCACCCCAAGGTGATATCACTAAAATAGGTCCCTACACCGACTCCTCATCGCTCAATGGGCCATCATCGTGATCTCTCTCTAGAATCTTGGATGGCTGTCTACATGGAGACATCCTGAAAAAATAGGTGTGCCACAGTCAATAAGTTATACTTGATGAGATGAATCAAATAGATCAAAAAGAAAACAACATTTTCCAAATGCACGCAACTAGTGTTTTCATGTACCGAGTTGGAAATCTGAATTCAGGGTACTGGTGTCTGGATACATCGGCCACCACACCAACATTGGACTCCCCAAACTGAAACCCAAACTCAAGACACTTAACACTATTTCTCCATTGAAAACATAGACTCTTAGTTCTTCTGGTAGAACCGACCCCCTTTGATATCACTTTGTCACAACCCGTCCCCTGGGCCCCATGCTGTGACTACCCCTAGCCCACCTTCCATAGGCCAGGGGTTGGCGACTAGCACTGAAAGGGAATATCCCTAAAAGGGAAGACATTGACTCAAAACCCATACACATACATACAAGGCACACTGCGCACAAGTATAACACAACAAAATAAGAAATGTATAACCATAACTAAAAACCACAACTGAGTGTAAAAGAAAGTACTGAAAGTAAAAGGGGCCAGAATTCAAGACCAACTGAAATGTAAGTACAGGTAAAAGGAAAAACAGCTCCTGAGGTCACCCGCTAAGGATCCTAGCTGAAGGGTAGGTACAACTCATCACTATGGATCTCCACGTCAAGCTGTCACCTCCATATACCGTCAAGTCATGACTCCCCAAGTCTCAGTCAAAGATGCCTGTCGTCTGCACAAGACACAACAAGGTGAGGGTGAAGCCCGTGCAAGGGTGAGTATAAAAATACTTAGTAGGGATCTCGATACCCCCTAAGGACTCTCATAATTCCATAAAGTAATAACCACAAAGCATGATCTCAATCACAAAGAACAAAGAAAAAGACAACTCACGCTGGGTATAACTTAAGTACAAAAGTACAGATGATTATTCATAAAGATAGATCACCTTACTCTGTCACAAGGATCTACTGCAGACCCACACAGGATCAGTATGCACTGACCCACATAGGATCACTGAGTGCTAACCCACACAGGATCAATAGGCACTGACCTACACAGGATCGATAGGCACAGACCCACATGGGATCTTTGAGCACTGACCCACAAAGGATCTGACCCACATAGGATCGATAAGCACTGGCCCACCCAGGATTTCTGAGCACTGAACCACATAGGATCTATATGTGCTAACCCATACAGGATTGTTGAGCGCTGACCCAAACTAGATCTGACCCACACAGGATCACCCTTCATTCTCCACATCACATCCGACCACTGGATTCCCCCACTTAGCATGCTTGATTCTGGGAGGATCCACTCCTCAATCCCTTGGTCATATTTAAATCAGCATGAAGTCCCATAAAGAAGAAACCCAATGAACTGCCATGTCATAAGGGTTCCAACGCAAAAGATGTCACGCCAATTGGATGCCCGGTCTGAAACTTATAGGCATTTTAATGCCAAGGGCCCGATTGGATTTAGGTTTGATCTAACTCGTCTATACTCCAAATTTCTCCAAAACTCAATTAGAGTATCTCAAAAGTACCTTCTCATCCTAAGGGTTCCAACATTGCATACAATTCTTCAAACAAACGTCTGGTTTAAGAGATATGCCCATTTAAGAGAAACTGGGCCATTAGTGGGTCCGGGTCTGGTCCAACCCAGTCGGACCGACCCAACCTGACCTACTGGGCCTAGATCAAAGGGGATGCGCTTGGATGGGCCCGTTCTAGACTGCTGGGCCATGGGCTCAAGTCGATGGGTTGTGGGGTCGGCCCGCTTGCCACAGGATGGGCCTGCTGGGCCGTAGGTTCGGCCCGAACCACCCGGCTGGGCTCGGCCCACTAGGCCGTGAAACTGCTCGACCCACTGGCTAGTGTGGGGGTCCATTACCCTCATAAATAGATCAGATATCCGGGTCCTTCAATTAGGGTATCACACTTATGTGAGCCTCCTTAGTTCACCTTACCCTCCAACCTACACGATCCATTTATTAGGCCTTCTTCAAAGCCATCCATGGAAGGCCTTATTCTCCTTTGTCTTCCTTGACTAAGAGGGATCAAATCAAATCCTCCACTAAGACCTAAGGGCTTACACAACCATAGAAAGTGGCACACCAGTGGGTCCTCCATTTGGGTTTGTATTCCTATAGTCATAGGTTTCCCACACTTGTCTAATTGTCCGACCAAGGTTCTTAGTGTGTATGTGAGTTTGTATTCCAATGGTCATGAGAACCCTTACACCAGGGAAAATGTTGAGGAGTTCCTGGTCTTGAATTCTGGGGATAGAACTCTGTCCATCCATTCTCATCTCCGAGATCCAGAGCCTCTCATCCATAGCAAGGAGGGTGAGGATCATGCTTTCATTTCCTTTTGAAATGGAATGACATACTCCTCCCTCACTACACAACCAATTTTAGGGAATCCATCATAGAGTAAGCCCCTAGCCTTTTATGTAGGAGGTTTCAATATTTCTTTTCTCTACCACCATGTCCTTTAACTTCATTCCTTTCCAGGGTGAAGTGTAAAGAGTGAAGTATCATATCCCCGACCTATTCTGCGGTCTCCCCTTCCTCTTCCACCACAGTCCTTATCCTCTTCCATAAACCAAGGAGGAAAAGTGTGTGGTTTTTGAATCTTTAACTTAGTCTTGTTTATCACATCAAGCATGACTCACATGGGATTAGAGGTTAGTGATGATCATGACATCCATACAATCCACCTAAGATGATTGAACTATGAGAACTCTAATTCTTTCTCTAACCAAGATATGTAGGATGAATTCCTAAGGTTCGAGATCAACTAAAACTTAATTATGATATAAGTCCCCACATATTTGAAATTTCAACCAATGATACCCAATCTTTCTCATGGGATGATATCTCTATCTCATCCCTCAACATACTGAGATGGAGTGAACTATGAGAACTCTAATTCCTTCTCTAACCAAGATACATAAGAAGCCCACTTAGGGCCTAAGATCAAGGGGAATCCTCCTTCGGAATGAAACCAAATACTAATTCCCTTTATATGGTCATCCTCCTTAGGAGTAAGCCCTGAGTTGAACCCCAAAACCATCATGAGTTGACATGTCAATAATGTTTCCTTTTCTATGGAATTCTCTTCAAGAGAAAGACCCAACATATTTCTCTAAAAAGGTCCATAATCCCTTATAAGACTTACTGAACTATGTGGGATTTGATTCTCATCCAAAGGGGATACATACAAAGCCTCTCTAAGGTTCAAACCCAATAGCCCAAATCAAACCTATTCTCTCTAGACCATATCTCTAACAGGGACTAATTCAACTTGGAAACACATATCCCTTCTAGGTTCCTTGGGCCACTTCAGTAAAAGTCCCACACCAAAATTTGACTAGGAACCTTCCACCTAGATGTCCTTGCCCAATGAAATTAAACTATATGGTTGGGTCCTTATCACATGACCTTAAAAGGTATGATGCATCCCATTAAGTGGCATTGAACTACATGGGTTATTATTTCTTTCACAAGGTTACGTAGAAAGCCCATCTATGGGTTCAATCACAACATTAAACCAATTTTTGTCTCCCTAGATGACAATAAAATCCAGAGTGACTCCCGTCTACCTGGATGACCATAAACTCTAGAGTTCCCCACTATGTAGCTAGAAAACCATCATTTTCATAACAATGACCAAATAATCACTAAGTAATATATAAGAGGATACCATCAACATAGAACCTCAGATAAATACAGATACCTCCATTAATGAAGAACCTCAAATACACACAGATTATTTTGAATTCTATACATGGTAAATATTTGATTACTAATATTAGGATGAACCAAATCATACTTGGGAATTAATTAAGGATTCATGAACATATATTAAATCTATAAGAGAGTCCTAGAGTGGGCAATAATTCCCCCTAAAAGGGCATGATGAGACTGACCTACCATCCTCTTGAACAATATGAGTTCTTAAGAATAGTAGATCAAAACACATAATTAAAACCTGCCTTTGGAAATAAATTCCCTTTGGATACAGAACCATTGGGTTTTTTTGGTTTAAAAAAAAAACCTATTGGAAACTGTTCAAAAATAGTAATTCCTAACCCGGACATACATTTTTAGGGAAACAAAAAATGGTGAACCCGACATGAATGAATTAATTATGGAATTTACTTTAATAAAAGGGTTGTATTGATCAATATCTGTTAGACCATTCTGTTTCTCAATGAAGTCTCAATTTCCATTGAAAAAATGGTGAACATGAAATGAATGAATTAATTATAGAATTTCCTTCAATAAAAGGGATGTACTGATCAGTCTTCATCAGACCATTCTATTTCTAAACAAAGTCCCAATTTCCATCAGAGTTGAACCCGATGTGAATGAATTAATTATAGAATTTACTTAAATAAAAGCGATGTAATGAATAGAATTAATCAGACCAATCTGTTTCTCAACAAATTCCCAATTTCCATTGGAAACAAAAAATGATGAACTCGATGTGAATCCTTAACCAATTTGATAATATCACCCAAATTTTAGGCCCCTTCTACTCTAAAAATGAAAGAGGAAAAAATAAGGTAATAAATCACACATGTGTTCACTCAAATGGTATGATAGAGTTCATTGATTATGTTTTTCATATATACATGAACTTATTTTCAAAACTCCCTTCTATCCAATGACTTCCTTTAAGTTTTCACCCACAAACACCCGACTACTATTCATGCTGGATCTTTTTCCACATGTAGGATTCCATCACCAACCAAACATATTAAAAGTTGGGTCTCTAATTCAATTATTCGATAGTACCATCAGCACGATACCATCTTGACCTTGGAGGCTGCTTGACATGCCCTCTAGATCAATAAGCACCCCCGATTGTTCGGTCAGTGACGACCGGTGGTCCAGAAGCTTATGGTACCGACTACCGTCTTCAATAGATTAAAGAGCTTATTCCCAGAACTCAACAACCATTTACTCCCATATTTTAGGAGGTAGGTCGATAGGCCATCTAAGGCCTCATCTTGAAGACACATGGGTCCTTCTTAAGAGCTCTTTCCAACAATCGCTGTTGCTAACACCACACAAAAGTAAACCCTCAACATGATGAGGGTATCGCCTTCAATTGTCTGTCCCAGGTCCTTCAAACCCAAGCTCACAATATAGCCTACAAGGGATGATAAATATACAATATGTATTAGGTTCCTACCTTTCCCCCCTCTAGAGAATCCCACCAAACCAGTTTGGTGGAAAATGATGAGCGGGCACATACACCTGTCTACCTTCAACCAGCCAGCCATTAGACTCATCTAGTGGCATCCAATGAATCCCACTATTCAAATCTTATGGAGTATTGTAATCAAGAATATACATATTCCTACACCCATTATGTTAGTTAGCAGACTCTTCTTATGACGTTCAAAGAAGCCCGCCAACCAAATACGGTGGAAACCCACAAGCAGGAATATACACCTACCTGCAACCACTAAGTCTGCCAATAGCCTCATTTGGAAGCACCAAGGGAAGTTATTTTGAAAGTAACAATGACTAGAAGAGGGTAGAATCAACTCTAATCCCCCAAAAAATGAGTACTTTCAGTATCCACTAACAGGAAAGGGAGGACATGAGTAGGCACATACACCTACTATAGATACAGAATGGATGTATATCCCCATTTCGGTCACTAGAGTCACCAAGAATATCTTTTTAATTGTTAAAGGGAAGACAAAAATCCTTACCCATATCCTATAGACTTTCGAGGACATCATCATGAAAATGATAGAAATACTTGAGAGAAGGAAACATAACTCTATCCCCACAAGCAGGGTGGCTCTTCAGTATGTCACCCCAGAGGAGATACATACCTCTGTTCTTATCTATGAGGGTCATGGGGAAAAATCCCTCATATCATATAGATAAAGGGATCTTGAACATACACATGTTCCAACTAGATATAATCATCCTATCCTAATGGACACTCCAAGGAAGGAACATACACCTTCCCATGACAACCACTTATCCCAGCCAGTGGCCCCAACTGCTTGTAATAATCCATCCAAAAAGAAGTCTTATCAAACATAATTGGAGATTCAAGAGCTGATTTATGATCTAGATCTAATTAATTCTAGAGTTCTTGAATCCCTTATAATTTTTTTTGTGTGATTTCAAGATCCTATTCTACCATTACCAAATTATGGGAGAATTAGCAGTAATTCTGAAGATCCTCATTAGACACTTCCTCATGAAGGCTTGATTCATGAAAATATGATCAATATCAAGAGCCCATATCTTGAGGAGAGCCATAGAAACCTCTCTGTGAAAAAAAGACCAAGGATAAAGAGGGTCTTCACTTGATATAATCCACCATGGTGGTTCTCCCCAGGATGGAGTTCACTATGAAAGTTCAATACATAGTAGTGATCCACATTTTCAAGAGAATTATCTAATTAGAAATGTAGTGATGAGAAATCCATCTTATCATGAGGCACTTGAAAACAAAAGGCTAGTCATGGATGATACCTTATCACTGACAGGAAAAATCCTCTCTCAATCATAAGATATCCTAAAGAAACAATCATTATCCAAACCACCCTTGGGCCACTTATCTTCCAATACAACATATGAACTCCCTATCGATCTTGTTGATTCTAATAAAACGGTAGGAAAAAAAAAACTTTGGTCCAATTGGGTAGAGGATCCTCTAGTTAAAGATGAAGAGGATATGTTAAAAATAAGGAAATAACTAGATAAAGATGAAATACTAGTCATTTTTTTCGCCTTTATCCACCCCTCAATACAAAATTCCAAATATGTTGGTGGAAGATTGTATGCATGAAATCCGCCTCAACATGTGGAAAACTATTCATCACCTAAAAGTAAAGGTATTAACTTATGAAGAATATAGAATTAATGTCACGGTAATAGAAGGGTTACATCACCAAATTTAATTGGAATCTCTTCTTCCTTACTGACATCCAAAAATTGAGAAGCAGCAAGGAGCCCTTCAACGTGCATGACTTGATGAATTAATGAGGTTGCGATGATTGATCACAGACACCCCATCTGGTGTTCATATCAGAGGATGGGGTGCACATAGAGCATTGAATTTCACTATTCTCCTAAGCCATCAAAGACCACCAAAGGTGGTATCATGAAATGTCATTTCCCTAGGATGACTAAAAAATATGAATTCTGTTCATGACCGGAGATAGGATCAACAAGAACAACCCTTGAATAATTCTCACTGAAATCAGGACCAAAGAGAGGAGGCTATTGAAATACTTCTGCATTAAGTATCTGAAAACATTGAGTAATCCTCCCGCTTAGAAGATGTGGGACGTTATATTGTTCAAATGTCATAATTACAACAACGGTCTTCCGAAATGGGCTATTTAAGTGAGTGTTAAATAATGCACCCAACCCACTTTCAGACTAGAATCTGAAAAATTAGAAGAGAAGTTGCGCTGATATCATCCATATTAGTTTATGATCCAACCCTCAAAGCCAATAATAAAATACTGAAGGGTTGAGAATGAAGAAAAAGAATAGCCCCAACCCTTAGGGATTGGGGGTTTTTCACATCAACAATCCTCTCCTCAATAGAAATTAGTTTTCTCTCAATTAGTGAAGAAGTAAAGAAATGAATCCTCTTAGATCATTCCATCCTCTGATTCAATACCTTCACTTGTAACATGAAAAACTGAACTATCACCAGATTCCCTTCAGGTTACTATCCACCAAACAGTTCCCAGGGAACCAACCAAGAAGGGGACAAAGTCTTGTAGAGGATGTAGTAGAAGGTGATCTCACAGATATAATGACAAAATGCCAACAATGCATTATTCATCAATTAATGTCATCAATGATATCATATAAAATCTTCTATAACATGAGTCCAGTTCATAGGATTTAGGATAGGATGTTCCTGTTCATGATATGGTAGAAACCGAAATAAAGGAAGGAGGTGTGCTTACCCAAAACCAGTGGCTCAGTTGAAATTTGGGCATTCCCTTGAATTATCCACCTCCGCCTCATCTAAAATCACCTAATAGAGAAAAAGTTAAGAGTCATACTATGTATCACCTCCCCCATGGAGAGGGTAAATCCCTTTCTTTATAGGAAATATTCTATCAATAAGAATAGGAGATGAGAGAGTTGAGAAGACTCAATGCAGAGTTACTCTGAGGTAGCATTCCTGCTAGATATGCTTCACAAGATTATCCTCAACTTGCACTTCCTTGGGGAGTACCTCAACAAATAGGGTTTTCCGCAACCACTAATGTAGATCATGAATTCCCTTCATTTCAATTATTACCATAGTAGGGTCAGGCGCATCCTTAGAGGCATGTTGCTTTGGGTTATCCATGAAAGATCCCAGCAGTGTCACCACCAGTGTTCCTACCAGTCGCAACACTTGTTCAGGCTCCATATTCCATACCTGTTCAAGTCCCGACTCAGAAAGATGTTTCTTGATTTATTATAATCCCCATTTAGTCACTAATGACTTTATTGGAAGCTATGGAAGGATGGAACACCCCAGTACAGTTGGAAAAAAGGCTTACCCCAAATGGGTATATCCTAATCCTCACCCACAAAACTCTAGGAATCCCACATTTCCAATATTCAATGGATCAGGAGATCTGGTGTAGCACTTGATAATTTTTTTCTCTCACTATGATCCCATGATGGGGACCCCTAAACAAAAGGAGTCAGTGAAACTTATAGGCTCTGTGCAATCACTACATGTGCCAAACTTTATATGGTACATGAGTTTGTAGTCTAGATCAATCACTGGGTGAGAAGATCTCCATCAGAATTTCCTCTTCCAGTTTAGTTCAACACTGCATAAGACAACTTTCTTCAATCTCACAAACTTAAAACAAATGGATAATGAAAGAGTCTCAGATTTTATTTCTTGGTGGAAAGGATTGACATACTCCTTGAAACTATTTCTCCCTCAAGAAGAGTTATTTTCCATCTGCATAGCGAATCTTTATGAATAATTGAACACACCATTGATCCCTATGAAATACATAGGATGGTTTCTAGACCTTTCTTAAATTTATTAACAAGTAGATAATTTTATCACAAATACCAAATATAAGTCCTGATTAATCCCATCAACTCCGGTAAGAAGAGAAGGAAAAATAGAGGCCACTATATTTAACTTAAGTAGACCCCTATACCTACTCCTACTTCAAATCCCGCATCATACCATAGGGATCCACATCCCGATCATCAAAATCAATGATCACCTTGTTAATATGAACAAGGATATTATAGGTGAACATAGTTTGAGGAGTTGAAAACAAGGTCTATTCTATTTGAAATGACCATGTTCCCAGCAACTTCATCTCATCTCTAGAAAACGACTTAGTTCAATTGCCAAAGTCCAAAAAGCCTAAAAAAGAATGTGATGAAGATATCCCAAACTATTTACCCTTCCATAAAGTGTTGGGGAACTCCATCAAGGATTTTTTTGTTTTACAAGATATCCTAAAAAAGATAGTGGACTTTGGGTAAGTGAAACTGAAAAATTCGCCAACCCAGGTATCATGTGTTTTTACTACCAATCTAGAGGAAGAATTTGAGTGGAAAGAATTCAAAAGTAAGAGTGTGAATTTTTTTTTACTGGATGGTCAATAAAATAGTAAACCGAACTCATGTAATTATATGAACACATTTGAAACAACTAATTTTTCCTCCTGCCACTTCTACTACAGAAAATCCAACTTCATAAAAAGACCAGTCCTCTGACGGTCAATCCTCAAAGAAGCGACATGTTCGTAAGGATAAATATAAAATAGAATAATATGAGCTCATGTCAAGGCCAAAGTTGTCCTTGACCTTGGAATATTTCATGCTGACCATCTCAAAATAATGGGCACCCCCACAATAAATGGTATAAAAATTGTCAACCTATGAGACCAAATCTTCATTAGAAGAGGATTTGATCTTTGGTTCCATTAATTTTATTCACTTAAAGGATCCCTTATCAGGTGATCGGTATGATTATGAACCCGATTTACCTATAATTAATTGGGGGAATGAAAGACAAGTACATCAAGGTTGAGGATATAGGGGAATATGTGGTCATGCCATGAACCACTACTTCAACTACACCCATACTCGAACCATTTATACAGCCAAAACTCATGTGAGATCCCTCCAGCGAGCTCAATAAGAACAAGGGAACTCCCCCAAAAATGATAGGGTCTACACTAACATGATCATATTGGAATATTGGTTATTGGTCACACCACCACCTCCTTGGCAGGTAGGCAGACCTAGCCGACTTAATCCACCAAGAGAAGAAGCATTTCCATCTCCTGCCCCAAGAGAGGGTCCATCCACATCAAGAACATCAACTCCCAAGGAACCTAAAAAAGAACATCCCCATGTTGGGAAACACAAACCTTTGGATCAAAATTATGATGTTTTTAAGTAACTATCCCAAGTACTGGAATGTTATCAATCTTAGATGCCATAAGTCTATCAAAGGATATACGGAAAGCACCTATTGAGGCTTTATCAAGCCCTCAAGAGTTTTAAGTGAAGGTTGATTCTGTGGAGGTTTATCGTATAGAGAATGATCTAGAATAATTCCATGTGGGAATATATTTTATGGAATCAGATGAGGATGCTATCATACAAAGACACGTCATCCTCCTTTACTTATCTTGTAGGATTAATGACACTAATGGCTGATGATCCTTCATTAACAATCACTTAGGTGTCAATATCATTCCAATATGGACACTTATACAATTGGGTATCACTGAATCCAACTTTTCTCCCTCAACTATGATGTTATAGGGTTATGAAAAGAATGAGAAAAAACCTCTTGATGAGATTACAATCAAAACTCAGTTTGGGGATCTTATGTCTAATTCATAGTTCATGGTTGTCTGACAGGATTCAAATTTCAATGTTCTAATTGGAAGACCTTGGATACATGATCATACATACATTCCATCATCATACCACCAATGTATCTAATATTGAGTCAAAGGTCAAATTGGAACATTACATGGTGACAAGGCCCCGTTCAAGTCTTGTGAATCTCAATACATTGATGAAGAGTTCTATTACAAAGGGTAAAAATGGTCCATGGAAGATGATGTTACAAAAATAAATTCCTTGAATGGTTTGGAAAAGACCCCATATAACCCTTTAAATAAGCTCAGTACAAATTACATGCTTCCCATTAATCAAGTTGAAATGGTAGGTCTGAATCTAAACACTCATTCAGTGGATTCCATAATGTTAGTTGTAGAAACTGAACCTAACGGCATAGGAGAAGTCATTATCTCTCCAAGCAGTGATGAAAGCCTAGAAAAAATTTATCCATTCCATCCACTAAGCTTCAGAAAGCCACTTCTTCATTAGCCAGGTTGGAAGAAGTTGTCACACTAATAAAAAAAATATTTGGATGCTGATGCTCAATCCTTCATCTTTCCTTCAGAGCTTCAATAAGTCCCTTCATCATTGGTTGTGGTGGAAACTATTGCCTTTTATTTTGAATGTCCAAATACTAAATCCTCCTATAGATATAAAAATATTATTTCATTACATTCCATCCAATAAGAGGAAGAATGAGTAACACATGAGGAATAGGAAGAAGAGGAAGGTCTTAGGGAAGCCCCTCCAACATTTGAGAAAGTCATATATACCATTTTGGATGAACTCAGAGAGATAAATATGGGTACATAGGAAGATCCATAGTCCACTATGATTAGTATATCCATGAATCCAGAAGAACAAGAGGCGCATACTTCATTTCTTAAGAAACACTAGGATGTGTTTTCTTATAATTACATAGACATACCAGGCCTTGACCCCAAGGTGGCCATCCATTATTTGGGTTTTCTAGAAGATAATCGAGGATAGAAGTAGGTAGAAATAATAACACACTCGACTTATGCCTCTAAAATTGTGGCTGAAGTCAACAAGCTCATCAAGGCCTACTTCATCTGAGAGGTGTAATATCCAAAATGGATAGCTAATATTGTTCCGATGAAAAAGAATAATAGTAAAATCAAAATTTTCATAGATTTCATAGATCTCAACTAACATTGTCTCATATATGACTTCTCAATTCCAATCACAAAACTCTTTATTGATGCAACAACAGGCTACCGGGATCTCTCCTTCATAGATAGATATTATGGGTACAACCAAATCTAGATGGAACCATAAGATGAAGAATCCATAGCCTTTAGATCCCCTAAATATGTATTTTTCTATTGGGTAATTCCATTTGTCTTGAATAATTCTAGTGCCACATACCAACACACAATGCATCACATATTCAGAACCTTTCTGGGAATTTTTTTTGAATGCTATGTTGATGATTTAGTGGTCAAATCTTAACAACATTCTGATCTCTTGACTGACCTAGAGACTATATTCATCAAGCTTTAAAAACATAATATGATGATGAACCCCTTGAAATGTGATTTTGGGGTAACCTAAAGAAAATTTATTGGCTTTTTTGTATGTCATCGTGACATCAAAGTCAATCCTGAGAAGAATAAAGATATGCTTGGCCAGTCACCTCCTCAAAACTAGAAAGAGTTGAGAGGACTTCAAGGATGCTTGACCTAAATCCGACACTTCATAAACAATATGTAAGGTAAGTGTTTACCCTTAACCAAATTGATAAAGAAGGGGGTCACATATCAACGGACCAATGACTAAAAAGATTCATTAGAAATCCTGAATAAATACCTCTTTATCCCATTGGTATTGTTGTTACCCATTGAAAGTAATTTACTCATTCTTTATGAGAAAACCTTAGAGAAATCACTGAATGTATTCCTTGTGAAAAATAATGATGCTAGTAATGAAAAAAATATTTATTATCTCATTTTAACCTTTCTCACTGTAGATATGTGATATTCAGATATCGAGAAGAGCTGTTTGGCGTTAATCTTTACAGTTCATAAGCTGAGACACTATCTGCAGCATCATGAGGTCCACTTGGTTTCTTGAAATAACCCACTAAAATTTATCCTTAGTAATCCTATACTAATAGGATGTTTGGAATGGTGGAAAGTTATTTTTTCATAAGTTCAATATATAGTTCGTGCCTTAGAAAGAAGTGAAAGGCTAGGCCTTGGAAGACTTCCTTTCTAAGAACCCATCTGCAAAAGAGACATCATTAAATATTGAATTTCTTAATGAAGAAATATTCTATATTAAATACAACATCCGAACATGGGAAATTTATTTTGATGGTGCCTCTAGGAGTCCAATGTGGAAGATAATATAAGACCCCAAGCTCAACAAAGTTGGATCAGGAATTGTACTTATCCACCTAGAGAAGGAAGTGTTTTCATACTCATTCCTATTATCATAAGGTGGTACCAACAATGAGGCATAATATTAGGATCTCATTGCAGGTTTGGAATTGGACTTTAAAGTACCAGTGAACCACCTAGAAATGAAGGGTGACTCAGAATTGGTAATCAAGCAGATCAATGGGGATTATTCCATTAGAAAAGAAGATATAATTCACCTATGTTCTTATGTCTGAGGTTTAATGAAAAAATTTCCCTTAGAGCCAACATTTTATTATATCCTAAAATCACAAAATTATTAGGCCAATTCATTAGAAAATACAGCCATATCCCTAGAATATCCAAACTGGGATGAAACAATCATCAGCATTTCCCATCATCGTATGGTTTCACCTTTTGATCAATTAATAATAGAGGAAATTAATGAAATTATCTGCATTCCTGAGTCATATGGTCATACCATAGGATGGATGAAACCCATCATGGAATATCCCCAAGACGGAGTACTTCCACCAGATAGAGATGGAAAAGATAAGATCTAGTGATAAGAAACTAATTTCAATCTTTATGATGTCCAAAATCACCAGAAGATCCTCTATAAATATATCTTCGATGAAATCCTCCTCAGATGTATCAGTGGGGAAGAAACTACTGCTATCATGGAAGAATTATATGCAAGATCCTGTGGTGCCCAAAAATCAGGGTATAGAATTTCTCATCAAGTCTGAAGGCTTGGATACTTCTAGAATTCGATAACACAAGATTTTATAGAATTTACTAAGAAGTTTCATCCCTGCCATCTGCATGACAATTTCATCCATCAACCCTCAGAGTCACTACATACATCCAAATACTCCTAGAAATTTTCTACATGGGGAATGGATGTAGTGGGTCCTTATCCTCTAGCTATGAATGAGAAGTTCAAGTACATCCTTACTACTACTGATTTCTTCTCCAAATGGGATAAGGTAATACCTCTTAAATAATTCAGATCCAAAAGAATTTTTAGCTTCATTAAAACCAATAACATCACTAGATTTTGTGTCCCTCATACCTTATTAATGAATAATGTCACCAATTTCTGTTCTGCTGAGGTAGAGAAGCTATACCAGGAATACAATATCAAATCCAACCATTCATCACACTATCATGCAGTGGACAATGGATAGATATAGGCTTTTAACAAGACTCTATTAAACATACTCCAAAAGATGGTGAATAAATATAAGAAATCTTGGCCTAATAAACTCTTTTATGACTTATGGGATTATCAGACTATGAACCGTACTGCTACACGGACAACCCCATACTCATTGGTATGCATAAAAGAAGTAGTCCTTCCCATTGAGGTTTAGTTTCAATCACTTTGGGTTTCCATCTATGATTATCTATCCACAAATTAGAAATCACATAAATTGATGGATGAGTTGGAGTGACTAGATGAAAATATATTGAATGCTCTACATAACTTGGAAGTCTATCGGAATCGGATATCATGAGATTTCAAAAAGAAATTCTTCCTCCATTCATTTCTGCAAGTAGATTTGGTTTTGGTCCTTAGGACTCTAATAATACCTATAAAGAAGCTTCCAAATCATGATCTAAAGTGGGAAGGACCTTGCTTCATACTTAAGGTCCACTCTAATAGATATTAGTCCTTAATATCAATGTATGGGGAAATCACTACAACCCCAACCAATGCAAGTTTCCTGAAGAAGTACTTTGTGTAATTATAGAGGGTTTGTCCTAGTTGTATGATGATAAAATACATTACAACCATCTTCTTATCTAGAGGAAATTAAATTTTATAGCACCATAAATGTCCAAACCGTATGATGTTAAACTATGTAGCATCATCATTCTTATTGTGTGATGATAAAATGCATGACATGAGGTCCTAGTCTCATGGCCTAAAACTGAAAAACATTATTTTTCCTCACCACATTACATTAAACTATATGGTTAACATCTCCCTTGTTTTATGTTATAAAATTAACCAAGATACTAGAAGTTGAAATTCCTTATGCCCAAAAAAATGGGTATCTTCCATGCGTAAACATCACTCACCATAGTGCCACTCCCTAGTGGAACTCGAACCCCATTTCTCCCTGTATTTGGATCAGAAATTCATGGGGAATAATTTTCAATAACTATATGTGGCTTGATTATTTCTATAAAAAGGTACGTAGTGAAATTTGGGTCTTATCCCCTGGTTTATCTGCATGATGATAAACTACACGGTTCTTCAAGAACTATGTGTGGATTGATTATTATTCTAATGAGAAACATAGTGAGACCCATATATCCAATCTTAGGCCCAGTCACAACCATAAAAGATTTTTTTTCTTTCCCTGTATATGAGACAATTCAATACTATGTATTATTATAGAACATATGGTTTGATTCTCATACCATCTTTTATCTTGGTCCCAACCATTATTTTGGAATGTGTTAAAGCCCCCAATTTCTCACATAAAAGTTTAGTTGGTTTGGGGAACCATTTCAAGAACTATGTGTGGCTTGATTCTTATTCCTATGAGATATGTAGTGACACCTAGATCTCTATTCTTGGGTCCATCCATGACAAAAAAACCCATTCACTCCATGTGTGTATGGATCAAACCAACACAAGGAATATTTCTTCAAGGAATATGTGTGGTTTTATTCTTTCCTCAGTAAGATACGCAGTGACACTTGGCTTCTATCCCATGGTCCAACCACAATATTTCCATCTTTTCACATCGGTTCATCATCATCCATACCGCATGACATTAAAATACATGCAAGTCCAAGAACTATGTATGGATTGATTCTCATCCAAATGAGATATGTAGTGATTCCTGGATCTCCGGTCCTGGGTCCATCCATGATTTTGGAAATTATCAAAAGCCAATCTTCCCTATGTAAAAAACTAATTAATGTGGGGAACCATTTCCCGAACTCTATGTGTCTTGATTCCCATTCAAATGAGATATGTAGTAAAACCTAGATCTCCAATCCTGGGTCCAACTATGATTTTGGACATTTTCCAAATCCCCTATTCCCCACGTCAAAACATGATTAATATAGGGAAACATTTCTATAAGTACATGTGGTTTGATTATCATCCCAATGAGATACATAGTGAATCCTGAGTCCTATAACCTATCCCAACCGCAATGTTTTCATCACTTCATGTCAGTTCACCTATGCCCTTACCACATGACGTTAAAGTGCATGGAATTACAAGAACTACATGTGGATTGATTCTCATTCTATTGAGATATGTAGTGAAACCCAGACCTCCCATCTTGGGTCTAGACACAATATTAAAAATCCCCCACTCCCTATGTATATATCAGACTTACACGGGGAACCTTTTCAAGAACTAAGTCTGGATTGATTCTAGCCCCTGTAAGATAGGTAGTGAAGCCCAAATCCTATACCTTGGTTCATCCACCATATCATCATCATTCCCCTATCTTTAATTTGTGTTGTAGAAGAAGATTTTACCACTCCCTATTTGTCAAACTGAGCACAGATCACATGGGCTTAGGAATTTGGAAAAATAGTTCTCTACATAAACACGGTGTCTCAATTACCATTGGGGTTATCAATGGTAATGGATGTAAGACCTTAAAAGGCACACTATATGTCCTCATCACATGAAAAAAACTATAAGATATTCTCAAGAACTAAGTATGGATTGATTATTTCCCCAGAAAGATATGTAGTGACACCTGTGTCCTATCCCATAGTCCGACCATAATATTCTTTTTAACATTAGAATCACTCATGTCCTCACTGCATGATGATAAACTGCATGGTTTTTTAGGATCTATGTGTAGCTTTGTTCTCACTCATGCGAGATACATAGTTAGGCCTATAATTTCAATATTGGGACCATATACAACATGATATAAATAATTCCTCTTTTCTCCCATGTATGAGTCAGATCTACATGAGGTGATTTAATATGAGTTCTTATCTTATGTATGAACATGTATTAAAAAATACCAATTATAATCAACTTATGAATTTAATAAAGGCGGGGGACCTATATTTAATAACTAATCATGCCTTGATTATCACCCCTATGAGATACGTAGTGACCTCCAGATCTTCAATCCTGGGCCCAACCACATCACAACATGAAAAATCCTCTACTCTCCCATGTAAGAATCAGATTTACACAGGGAGATCCAATACAAGTTCTCATTTTATGCATGAACCAATATATGTTATAACTACATGTGGATTGATTATTTCTCTGAAAATATATGTAGTGATTCTTGGCCCCATGCCCTGGTTCAACCACATTATCTTATTACTATTCATGTTAAGACACCTTTTTCTTTATTGAATGACATTAAACTGCCTGACTAATGTCTTTATTGCATGAATTTAAACTGCATGGTACCCATAAAACTATGTATAGATTTATTCTCATCCCATTGAGATATGTAGCGATGACTAGGACTTAGATCCTATTTACAACCATGGGGTAAAGAAAAATTTCCCCACTCTCAGATAAAATAAAAAATATATGTAGGAGCTTTTATTTTGGGTCCTCTCCTTAGAGATCCCATAAAGGAAAAAAAAGATGTCCCCATTATACATATGAGTCAAATCTATGCAAGGGACTCTAAACTTGTGGACAATATTAGTTAAAATGCTTCCCTTGTTCATTGGAAATTTATCCTTTCACATTTCATACTCCCAATCTTGAATACTTTCAAATTTTCATAATATTTCCTCAGCTTCTAGTGGCAGAATATGTGATACCTGAGAGCTCCTTTACCTGAATATATTGTAGGTTCCCTAGTTTTCCTTGCATAAGTAACTCACATAATGGGCATGTTAGGCTAAGGATTCCACTATTTGATTATGTTGTACATGCCCTAGTTATCCTTGCATAAAACAACCCACATAATGGATTTATCAAATAGCAGTAACTTCTCTCTTGGGAGAATCCTCTTATACCCCTTTAAGATTTGATGATGGTATACCGGAACCCTCAAATTAGTGTTAATCCCTTTTATATTTGTTCCATATTCTTTCTACCAACCTAAAAGTCTCCAAGACCACAGTTGACACTTTCCCCTGTCACTTGTCCAAAGCATACTGGAATAACCTTGGGTCATTTGACCATATATCATCCATTGTTTCCATAATATTATGGTCCTAGTCTTGTGTCCAAAAACTAAAGGAATAATACTTCTTGAGTTTCTGTTATACCTTCATAGAGATCCTTTTCCCCGATTATTTGGAAATTATTACTTGAAATACCCCTTCTATATTCATGCACTTTTCTCGACAAATTAAAATCTATGCTTGGGGAGATCCAAATCTTCATAAATATTCATCACCTTTTAGTAATATAATGCTATAACCCTTGAGATATCTTTTACCTAACTATGCAGTATGTTCCCTAGTTGGCCTTTCATAAGTCTCCCACATAACGATATTTTTAACCTAAGGATACCATTATTGACTATGCAGTATATGCCCCAACCGACCTTGCATAAAATATCCCACATAATGGGTTAGTCAAAAAATGGTAACTTTGTTCTTGAGATATACCTCCTATAATGTGACTAACATTTTTTCCCATACCCCTCATCAGATATGAGAATCCCCAAATCAAAACTTATAACTCTCTCCTTCCATACCTGAATATAGTAGCACATTTCTAGAAAAAATTTAAAGAATGGGGAAACCATAAAACCTTCGGTCGAAGCTAAATACCTTAAATTAAAGCCCCCTTGATATCCTTTATGCATGAATTTAAACTAAATAACATAATGTTCTTACTTCATGACTTTAAACTACACAACATGATGTCCTTACTTCATGAATTTAAATTATATATCATGATATCCTTGCTGCATGACTTCAACCTGCACAACTGCTAATGTCTTTGCTACATGACTTGAAATTTCAAAACCCCTCTAATGTCCTTAATTCATGAATTAAAACTAAAAATCCCATAATTTTCTTGATTCATGACTTTAAAATGCATAGAATAATATCAGAAAGCCCCTTTTGGACAAAATGTACCCTCCTTCACACATAAAATTCATGTAGGAGTGGATTCCTATTCATCGCCAAAGTTGGTACAGATGATTCCTTTATTATCAGACATATTTCCATAGAAAATCCACCCACTGTGGTCTTGAGACATAAAAATCTTAAACTTCATTTGTTCATCAGTAACATAATGTCATAATTCTTGGGAACTCATTTACCTTACTATGTAGTATGTGCCCCCAGCTGGCCTTGCATAAGTCTCCCACATAATGGGTCTATCAGCCTAAGGATTCCTCTATTTGACTATGTAGTATGTTCTCCAGTTATCCTTACATAAAACATCACTCATAATATATTTTTTAACCAATGGTAACTTTATTCTCAGGAGATACCTTATCTATTCTTGAATACCATGTTTTAGATTCTAAAAACACAAATTTTCATCAAGATTCTCCTTATAAGTATTTGAAGAATATCAAAACATTCCTAGCCATCAAGCCTTATTTGGGTTGTAATTTAAAAATTCATGGTAAAATATATTTAACCTAAAACACTAGCTTTATTAGTCCAATATACATGACTTTAAACTTTACACAAAAATAGACATAGTACTCACCAGGAAAAAAATACTCGCAGAGGGAACTCTGGAAAAAAGTCGAATCTCAACTCACTAGACCTACACTTTGTGTGGTTTAGGCAATATTGAGCAATAAAAAGTTAAAAGACACAAATATTGTTAGGTTGAAAACTAAAAAATGAGTTACCTGAGAAAAATCCAAGTCTTACCCACTAAGTCTCCTCTATATTGATCTTAGGAAAAAATTAGGGTGATGACATAAAAAGTCAAAAAGTTTATAGGGTTGTCTATATAACCCTAGAAACAGTTAAAATATGCTCACTAGGACTTTTGGATTAGATAAAAAAATTTAGAGCACTCTCCATTCTTATCATTGTAATTATGATTAGTTGGTATGAAGATGTCATGCTATGAAAATGAACTCTAATATTATGATTATAATTAAAAGTCAAGGATGAAGACATAGATGATAAAAAATTATTTTCATTTATAATAAAAAAATTCCCCAGAGAAGCATCCAAAAAATGCTGTATCTATGTCATGTGTTACATGAGGCCTTCGACATAACTCTTTATCTATTGAAAAACCTTTTGATCCCCATCAACCGCTTGCTAATGTTCAATTACGTGACCATCTTTAGTCTCCTAAGCTTGAAGAAGTGCTTCATTAGTAGTGTCAATGGTAGTTTTCCCTTCTTTTAGGGATTTTACTAATGAACAGTGAAGTTGTTCGAGTTCCCCTTGAACAACGTCCAATTCTTGTTGAAGGAGCAACACTTGAACAGACTTATCCTTGATTTTCTACTTGAATTCTATCAGTTTTGTTCTATGACTGGCCTCTTCTTGGGATAACACCACTTGAAAATAGTCAAAGTTAGCAAGAAGTTTGGAATTTATGAAATTCTTCTAATGATTATGCTCATTCTCTCACCTAATAATGGTTTCATTCACCACAACATGGATTAGACGGTAATCAAATCTACCGAATCCCAACACGATGAACAGAACTTAATGTCATGAGATTTGTGAAGGTAGTTACTTATGGGGAATCTCAGAGACTATCTTCCATATATCCTACCAATACTTGCAATATGCAATGAAAAGATCATTCTATATCTCTTGATGTAATTCAGAGTCATTTTCATAAGGATAGATGTACTTCGGGATCAATGCACTCTATGAAGTACCATGTTTTTCTACCTCCTGAACAATGGCTTCCTTACCTTTTGATGTTGGTTGATCTGATGCAAAATATTCACCCTCAGACCTAGCCATGAAAACTGATAATCCTAAATGATGAATTAAAATCATTGTTAACTTCAAAATAATATAAATAATGGTTAAAAATCATAATAATTGGTGACCTTTACCCAATAGTAGGTTTACAACATGAAAAGATTCCCCACAGCATTCCAAGCCTCAATAGTTTGGCCTGGCACCTCTTGTTGAGGGAGACTCCCCTAGGTCTGTCCCAGATATACTTGATGAGACTCAGGAAGGTTTCCCATTTCAAGTTCCACATGAGTTGACTCCTCCTCAATAGTGGGATTGAGAGTGATTTCAATTTCTTCTCCATGCACCATCACTGTAGCATTTTCCATGGATGGTTCTGTACATTCTAACTGATTATGATTAGAGAATCAATCCTAAAAAGATTTATTAAATGGAATAAAAATACTCACGTCCATTTTTTTCTTTATATAGTGCCCCAAATTTTTCTCAAGTAGTGGGTATATTAATATGTTCCATTATTTCATAAAAATACATGAGAATATTTATCATGGATTCTATTGACATCCCAGGACCCGTGTTAATCTCACTCATGGAAACACTTGGAGTGGTTGATTCATGACCCTCCTCTGATGATTTCAGAGCCTGAAAAACCTCCTCAGTGGAAGCCGTAGGGTCAAAAATAGTCATCGTAGGTTTGTTTTGGTTCATGAGATGAACAAGAAATACTAAAAAAATGGAAGTCATTAATTGATATATAGATTCTCTTGAAGCACTTATAACATAACATAGGCCTCCTCTCTCTCTACAGTAGTTATAGGAGTAGTTCCAAGAATAGATGATGTATTCTCTGGCCTAGACGCCTCTTCATCCAAAGGAGACGTTTCACTAGAGGAAATTTTCACTTGGTTATAAATTCACTCCTCAGTTCTTGGAGGCTCATTTGTAACTTCCTTGAGGGAAGAAACAAAATGAGTTTCTGTAATCCTAAGAAGTTTAAACACTTACTCTGGATGAAGCCAAAATTAATGATATTAGGAATACTTACCATTGCTAATGAAGACCATATCCAAGGCTTTCACTCTTTAGCATCCCTTATACTTATTCTTCTTCAAAGTAGGTATAGAATGAACCTCCTTAAAAATAGGTATTATAGGTGGGAATTATCCCACCATCTCATCCTCCATGGATTGTCATACTTGAGATAAATATCTTGATTTAGGAGGTGACCCAACAACCCCGACCAGAGTACCACTAGAGCTATACCATGGCGATAGAACCTCAACTAATTTTACCTTATCCAGCTACAAATTAATATGGTATTACCGCTAATCAATAATTATTTGGTTAAAATATAAAGGAAAATTAGAAAATACTCTGAGAAGAAGAGAATTTACATCTTCAGGATCGAAAAAGTCACACCATTCCTCAAAAAATGAATGATCGATCCCTTCAGCAAATCCTCATTCTATCATATCCTTTACCCACCTCATGAAGGAAACCTGATTATTAGTTAAATAAATGAGAATATATAGATCTCATATATGAATTTCCACTTCATTAGGATTATCCTCAAAACAAATATCTGGAAAGTCTTGGAGATATCTTATCCTTGGAATATGCAACCTCTCACATAAGAGCTCCCATATAGTTTCAGCATCAAAAGAAAATTCCTACCACAATTGAACTACCTCTAGTTGTATATATTTAGAATGAATTCTGTCCTACTGTGAGGAAGATCTTTCATCCTTATATTTAATGGGCATCCAAAATCCTTTCATCACAGATGGTGGATGTGAAAATGGAACCCGATTATCTTCTTGGTGATGGAAACTAGACCATCTAGGTGTAGCTTTAGTTGGTGATGTTGGTGTAGCACTATTGATTTTTGTGGGTGGATTTTATCTTGCTTGAGGTTGTTTTAGAGAGTTAGGAATATCATCATCTTCACTTTCTAACTCAGATGACGCAACCTCTGAAGGAGACAAAGCACCTTCTAAATGAGAAGGATCTTTCATGCTCCTCCTCTTTACCTCAACATGAGGAACAACCTTGTCCATCACCCCTTCAGGGTATGATTTAATCCAAGATTCAACATACTAGCTGTTCAATATTCTAGTTTCATTAGTTAGAGTCAAGTTTATCACCACCCTTATCAATTCCAAATTTGTGAGTAGCCATAGATGTCGAGATACCATTCGATGATTTCCAATTTGATGTGCATTGGGGGGGGGATACAATAATTTGTTTACATGAATTTGAATTGGCGTGCAAACCAGTAAGGAGAATAATCCTCATATCTGATCTCATCATCAATATTGGTCACTAACACATCATCCCTGAAGGCTAGCATTTATGACCTCAACGTAATACTGGTCATCCCGTCATCAACAAACCTTCCCATTGGTGGATTCCTATAAGGAAAGAATTTAAATCTTTAAATAAACTCATCCTTTTCTGAATTTCATGATATTTTAAGGATAAAGATGAAATTCCAAATACAGCATGGACGTATGGTCAGAATGGGATTTTAAGGACCTAGATCCCACTCTGCACAACATAAGTCCCGAAATGAGCCATGATCCATACCTAAAAAACCTGGAATGGTCCTATGATTCTGAAATGAGCCTTCCCACCATGAATGTTCAATAAGATCCTATGGATTTTTCCAAAATAGGGGTGGCTAACCCACTAACTTCTTCTTTTCCACCTTGGCCACTACAAAAAATGTCCCTGGCCTTATGCCACCTTTGGAATCATGGAAATGAAACAAATAGATACTAAGACACATGGATAGAAAAACCACAAGATGTGTCTTGGTATAAACTTTGGGATTGAATTTATATCCCCACTTGTCAAACTCTCCATTTTATAGCATTATATAGAAGGTTCCAGGTGCAATTCTCTTTAACACCTTGGGATATCTCGTTGGATGATTGCATGTGGGACCTTCCCCTTTCTTCCTCAAGAAAATGTCCATTCACATATTCAGATGAATGTTCCATTTTATGTAGGGATTTTCCTTCTTGATATCATAAGCTATTTTCAATAGATCATGTGCTAAATCTAGAATCCTATTAGTATCATTCTATGTTTCCTTTGGAGGGATGAATTCATCATACATATCTCTAAGGATCATATCCATAGAGATCTTGTGAACATACCACAAATTGATACCCACTTATCCATGCATCAGATGAAAAGAATTCATCTGTGGACTCCACTGAATCAATATTTCTGACACAAACTAATCATTCCTATATATATAGGTCTTCCCTACCCACACAAACTTGTTAATTATGACTCCTTCTAGATCCCTTTTGAACTCAGTGTAGGTTTAGTGCAGCTAGTACACTCACATCCATGCGTTCTTAACACCCCATTATGGGTGAAATTCCTAAACTTTCTTCTATCCCTTCAATTGATCTATTTGTGAATCACAAAAAACAGATGAATAACAGTGAAGAATTAGATCAACTATGTGTTATTTTAGATCTGGATAACATATGCTGTGATGCATAAAACATTCCATGGATTCCATCCCATCATTAATATATGTTCCAGAGTTGGAAATGTTGGGAGATGAAAAGTTCTTATAGTCTTGAAACCAAGAATTAATGTGATAATTATTTGGAGCAGACATGAGTACTTCCCCAGATGTCCATATTCATAAAGTGGTAGATTTTCAATTTTTAAAAAATCACGATGATACTTCTTAAGAAATAGCACCATATCAGAAAGTGTGGTATTACAGTTGTCATAATAATCATGTACTATGATTTTCATCATCTCCTAAATCCACTTACTATCCAGTTCATTACCATTTGAGACCTTCTTAGTAGCCATTAAACCTAAAAAGAAATATCAAGTTCATTTCAGAGTAGTTTCATTTTTGAAGAAAATCACAGAAATAAGAAAATTTTGGAAAAGTCGTATTTTCACACAAGTGTCTTGTGAAAGTGTTACGCGTAAGTGCATTGTACAAAAAATTCTCCCAAGACTATGCATTATGAAGCTAAATACATACTGTATTTAAGTGAATTGAGCCTTTAGCGAGAAAAGTACTGTGGAGGCTCTGTTGAGGACTTGTGCATGCAGAGCTAAAATTTATGAATCATGAGAGCCTTCCATCATAATGAAGGCCCTAATTATAGGTATGGAATCCTACCTTCATGAATATATTGCATGGAAGACTTTAGAGAATGACCAAGCATAGAAGCTTGCATGAATTATCTATCCTTTTCATCCCTTTGCCTCAGGATTATACCCACTTTCTTCAATCAAATCCAATCCTGAGGGGGGAGGGATTCTTGAACCTCTATCTTATCACATGGATAAAAACAAAACAAAAGGAAATACATTAGAAAAATGAGGATAATATAGATGAATAAATACAAATACCCTGAAGCCTCAAAAGAAGAGTTTGTCCAAGGCACCCAAAATCACCATCAGTGTGCATGTCACATACTCGCTTAACCTACACGAAGACCACTTGTGAGAAATATAACTTTAACCTAGGTTCCTATATTTTCCTATAAATAAACTCTCAGGGCCTTCATTTAAAGATGAAACTTTTCCATAAGGCTGATTGCTACTCTGATTTCCCTAGTGCTTCGCCTATGTCCCTCGAAACTTTCTAGGTAGTTCTCTAACAACTAAAAGAGAGGGAATCAAAGGGGAATAACAGGACTAAAGTTTATCTAGTGTTAAAAATATATTACTAGAAATAGGATCTATACCAACGAACCTATACCAATGGTTTAGAGAAACTCGTAGTCATAGGTACCTTAGAGAGACCCTATACCAATGGTTTTGGACAAACCGTTGGTATAAGTCTATTATAGACACCCTATATCAATGGTTTTGGACAAACTATTGGTATATGTCTCTTTTAGACACCCTATACCAATGGTTTCTCCAAAATTGTTGGTATAGGTCTCTTATAGACACACTATACCAATGGTTTCTCCAAAACCATTTGTATAGGTTATTAATTAGGACCTATACCAATGGTTTTGGAGAAACCATTAGTATAGGTCACTTATATGGAACTATACCAACTGTCTTGGGTAAAACCATTGGTATAGGTCCACCCTATGCCAATGGTTTCACCCAAACCATTGGTATCAAAGAAACTATACTAACAGTTCTAAAAACCGTTGGTATAGGTACCCATATTTTTAATGTATTATTTTTTCAAATAACATTAAATAAATAAAATTTTAAAATAAATATGAATATACATATATATATTTATGAAATTGTATTCAAAAAAGTCATATTGGGATAATGGTTAAGTACTTGATATATATAAGGTGGAGTTCATGGGTTCAAACCTCTACTGTGTATTTTATTTTATATTACCTATCCTAACAGTTTGAAAATCATTGGTATAAGTCTATCCCAACACCAAATCAACCAACAACCGTCCAAACCATTGGTATGGGCTATACCAATTGTTTGAGGACCTATAACAATAGTTACAACTATTGGTATAGGCTATTTTTTCAGTAGTGATAAATAAAACCTACATGATTCATTCACCCACACCCCTAAATTGAGAAGACTAGTGCGATTCACCCTTCCTAAAATAGAAACTAGTGAAAATCACTACTAGAAATACCTGTGAAGAACCTTGAAGGCTCAAGAAAAGCCTTGATCAAGGGTAATCCTCCAAGTTTTTCTTCTCCCAAGGTCCTTCCAAAAATTCTACCAAGACTACTTACATGGAGCACACTTATATGAGCCTCCTTGGTTCGCCTTACCATCCAACCTGCATGAGCCATTGATCAAGCCTTATTAAAATCCATCCATGGAAGGAATTATTCTCCTTTGGATCCCTTTCCTGAGAGGGATCAAATAAAATCCCTCACCAAGACCTCCAGACTTACACAACCATAGAAAGTTTTACAACAGTGTTTCCTCCATTTGGGTTTGTATTCCTATGGTCAGAGGTTTCCTACACTTGTCTAGTTGACTGATCAGGTTTCTTAGGGTGCATGTGATTTTGTATACCTATGTCCATGAGAACCCTTACCCCATGGATAGTGTTGAAGAGTTCCCGATCTCTAATTCTGAGGATAGAACTCTATCCATCCCTTCTAATATCTAAGATCCAGAGCCTCCGGTCCATAGTAGGGTGGGTGAGAATTATGCTTGCATTTCCTTTTGATATGGAATGACATCCTCCTCCCTCACTACACAACCAATTTTAGGGAATCACTCATGGAGTAAGGCCCTATCCTTTCATGTAGGAGGTTTTTGTCTTTATAATCTCTACCACCACATCCTTTACCTTCATTTATTTCCAGAGTGAAGTGTAAAGAGGGAAGTTATGTATCCCTAGCCTCTTATATGGTCTCCCCAACCTATTCAACCATCTTCCTTATCCTCTTCCATTAGCTACGGAGAAAAAGTTAGTGGTTTGTTGAATCATTCACTTCCTCTTGTTTCTCACACCAAGAATGACTCACATGGGATTAGAAGTTAGTGATGATCATGACATCATTACAATCCACCTAAGATGATTCAACTATAAGAACTATGATTCCTTCACTAACTAGGATACATTGGACACCTTCTTAAGGCCCGAGCTCAACTAAACCTTCATTATGATATAGTCCCCCATGTATTTGACATTTCAACCATTGAGACCCAATATTTCACATGTGATGATATCTATAACTCACCCCTCAATGAACTGAGATAGAGTGAACTATGATTCTTACTCTAATCAGGATATGTAGGAGGCCCACTTTGGTCCCAAGTTCAAGGGGCATCCTCATTAGGAATAACCCCAAATCATAATTCCCATAATCTGAGAATCCTCCTTATGAGTAAGCCCCAAGTTAAACCCCCAAACCATCATGAGTTGATATATCACTCATGGTTCCTTTTCTAGGGCATTCTATTCAAGATCAAGCCCCAACTTATTTCTCTCAAAAGAGCCATTCTCCCCTGTGAGACTTACCAAACTATGTGGGCTTTTATTCCTATTCAAATGAGATATATAAGAAGCCTCCCTAAGGTTCAAACCTAATAACCCAAATCAACCCTGTTATCTCTAGACCATATCTATAGTAGTGTCTAATTCAAATTGGAAACTCATATCCCTTCCTGGTTCCTTAGGCCACTTTAGTATAAGTCCCACACCAAACTTTGACCAGAAAACTTCCTCATTGAAATCCTTGACACATGACATTAAACTCTATGGTTGGGTCCATATCACATGGAATTAAAAGTTATGATGTACCCCATTATGTAGAACTGGACTATGTGTATTCTGATTAGTTTCATAAGGATAATTAGGAATCCCATCTATGGGTTCGATCCCAACATCCAAACAATTTTGGTCTCCCTGGATGAAGATAAACTATAGAGTGACTCCCGTATACCTGGATGACCATAAAATAAAGAGTGACCCACTACGTGGATAGAAAAACAACATTTTCATAACAATTACAAAAGAATCTCTAAGTAGTATATAATACAATACCATTAATAGAGAAACTCTGATACAAATAGGTACCTCCATTGATGAAGAACCTCATATATATATAGATGATTCTAAGATCTATACATTCTAATACTTGATTGATAATATTGGGATGATCCACATCATACTTTGGAATTAATGAAGGATTCATGAATATATCTTAAATCTATAAGATAGTTCTAGATTAGGCAATAATTCCCCTCAAAATGGTGTGATGAGCCCGACCTCCCATCCTCTCGACCAATGTGAGTTCTTAAGAATCACAAGAAAAAACACCAAACTAATGGATAAATTTTTAAATTAGGTCCCTTTACCTATAGAATCATTGGGTGTTTCTAGTTCCACAAACAAACCTGTTAGAAATTATTATGAAATAGTGATTCCTAACCAGAAAACACATTCTAAGGGAAACACACATTTATTAAAAATTGTTTTTGATGTGTTCTTCATACTTATATTAAAATAAATTTTTTATAATTTTAGTAATTTAATATTTAAATATGGAATAAATATTTATAATTAGGAGGTTCTGATTTTTCAAGTAGGTAAATTTCATTTTTAGTCATAATGAATAATAACCATGGTAAAAGTTTATCATCATAGTAATGGTTAAAACAAGTTAATTAATGTTAAAAATCTTAGATAAGATTTAAATACCAACAAAACACTTTACATTATTTAATTGGATGAGATAAATTCTACCATAACCATAATAAATTTGAAAATGTTTCATTTTTTCCTCTTAACCTTGATTATGACCTTTATATTATTTTATGTTAAGAAAATTTATAAAATGTCACTCCTTTTAATATTTATAATATGTTGTCATAGGTATTAAAAGAATATATGAATCTTATAAATATTTATTTTTAATATAAATAAATTATTTTTATTATATCAATTTATTTAAATATTTAGAGATAATATAATTTCCCTGAACACATACACAGTTGTATGATCCAGACCCTTTCTAAAGAAATCTCGACAATGTTATCATGTAATTTTTATTATTATTAAGAACATTTGGGTTAGGGAATGACCTGGGGTGTGTTTGGGTGATGTTTTTAAGGAACATGGTAAGACAAGGGAATATGCATGGTTTGCGCATAGTTTGTCCAAACCGTGCGCAAGATAACCATCAGACAGTGGAGGTCGGCACAGTTGGCCCATAGTTTTCCAAACTATGCACCATTGAGCCATGCGGGCAATGGAAGATTGAATGGTTGGCACATGGTTTTCCCTAACCATGCACCTCTGCCCAGGAAACTGTGTGCACTGAATATAATATCTTAAAATCCTTTTTAAAACCACCTAAACCACCCCCAAGACTCCCGTATTTCGACCTTGGCTCAATCTTGACAAATTCTAGGTATTACCAGAGCCTTCTAGAGGGATTGTAAGTAATTTAGAACACCATTCTTTGAGATTGGAAGCCCAGATTGAAGATCCTATCTCTTTATGGTAAGTGGATTTCATGCCGTTTCTTGTCCCATTCTTTCCTCTATCTTTCCTTTATCTTTTCATGAAGATATCCACTGTTTTTATGGATATAAACCTATAAATTGAGATCTAGATCTAGTATTGTGGATATAAATCTAGATTTGAAAGATCTTGATGGATTTTATCTTAATTTTGGTGTATGGATTTATATCCAAAGTTTGATCGATGATGTTGTATCACTAGGATTTTGGGGATTTCCGTTGGGCTAAGTTCTATTAATAAAATGAGGTAGGTGGTATAAATCTAACTCCCATAGTCGTGATTTGATATGTGTATGTGAGTTTTTAGTTACTCTATATTCCCTTGATTATTGATTTATTAAATTAGAGTAATTAGGAATGAGGAATTGACTTATGATTTCCTTGGTGATTAATTGCTAATTGAATCACAGAACAAACGAAGGGGGGGGGGGTCCCCAATAAATAATTTGGAGATTTGTTAAGGGTTGAGATATTGAATTGGTTGTGTCAAGATAATTAATTGGGGGGAATTAATTATGTAATGATGTTTGGCCATGTAAGATAATTCATTGTGAGAATTAATTATGTGCCATGTTGTTGACCAAAGATAATTAATTGTGAGAATTAATTACATTCCATGATGTTGATAAAAGATAATTAATTATGAGAAATAATTGTGACAAGTTGAGATTTTATATGGATAATTAATTATGAAAAATTAATTATGGAATGGGAATGGTGTTGATTGATTAATTAATTGATGAATTAATTAATGGGTTATGTGCTTAGTTAATTGTTGAGTTAACTAATGTCCATTGAAATGTTTAACTAATTGTTGGATTAGTAATGAAATGACATGGCTAATTATTTTGAATTAAAGAAAGATTAAATGGATGAGATTTTTTGGTGCTAGAAATGGCATTCTAGACCGATTCAAAGTTGGGACTTGGACATGGTGTTCCTCCAAAATAGTTATCCAAGCTTGAGATTATGGGGTTATAGGCATGTCGACCTACATCGAATGGGATATAGAGTGATAGGCATGGAAACCTAAACTTAATGATATTTGGGATGCTAGGAATGATGACCTACACCGAATTAATGATAATAAGGAATGATGATTAAAATAGGAAACATGAATTTAAATTAGGCCTAGTGTGATGATTTAAAGATTAAATTACAATATGATAACTGTGTAATTATGCACTATATGTATTGCTTCACATAACTGAAAGCACTATCTTTTGACTGGAATTTTTTTAGACACCATTAGTGGTTTCCTACTGAGTCATACTCACACACTATTCAGGCTATCTGATCGGAACCTGAGTAGAATTTTTTGTTGTAGGAGAGGATAAGGGTTAGAACCTGGGATAAGTTACAGTTTGGTATTAGAGCATAGGAGAGGGAACCAAATGTGGTTCAGAAACTTCTTGGGAGCCGTTGTGTCTTTACTCTTAGTTTCATTATAGACACTTTAAAATTTCATTATCACATCATATTTTACCATTCATTTGAGTATTGTATTTTCTGGTTTTGACTATTATATTCCATGGTATTGTTCTGGTTATTTATATGCTTTTGCACTTGGTTATTGTTGTTTGCTTATGTTATTGTTTTATTCTAATAAAAGAGGGTATAGTCTTCCCAATACTAACTTACCAGACCCTTACTACTAGTTGGATCCCTCTGGCATACATGGAGGTGCGCTTGAGGGCATGTGGCCAATCGACTCGGGGCACCATTCAGTGGCTCCCAGGTTGGGACATAACAAAGTGGTATCAAATGAGTTTTCTTTTCTTTATTCTTATTTTTTATTACTATTTTGGTAAAGGTAGACAAGATACTAGGAAGAGTCAAGGCTTGGTAATGAGATCTTTCATGGGAGTTGAAAACCCATGTACGGGGGAAAATATGAGTACTCAGGGTGGTATTGTTGTGATTGTTGTTTGTTGTTATAGTTGGATATTATTTCACCTTGGGTGACGCACATGTAGTGTGATGTGATATTTTTTTGGAATTTTTTGGAATTTTGTTTTTTGGACAAAAGAGGCAAGGTAGTTGAGTCTTCATGAATCATTCTAGGAACTCATGGTTGTTGTGACATGCATCATTCAAGGCACTCATGAGAAAACAGGTTAGGGGTAAGTTTTTGAACTTGAACTTTTTTTCCTTGTTGTGAGATTGAAATAATGATGAAAAATGATAATAAATGTCTGTCTAATAAAAACTTTGATTGATAAAATGAGTATTATTAATTAATTAATTGTTGAATTAATTAATTTGAGATAATGTGATTAATTAATGGTTGAATTAATTAATGAGAATTTATATACCCTTGTTAAACAATACCTAGGAGTACGATGGTTAAGGGTAGTGATATGGCCTCAGTGTTGACCGTGTGGTGAGAAAAACAAGATAAGGACATGTTGAAACGTGTTGTGTTAGTTTCTCCTCTTTTGTAAATGTTGTAAGGTAGCGTTATGGGCCATAAGATGTGTGTTTGGATTTGTAGAGATATGCCTCCATGACGCTTGTTGAGGGAGAGACTGAGGGGTATGGACCAGAGCGAACTTCGAGATAGGGAACTTGAGGCACCATTGGTGCAAGATGAGGAGGAAGGAGAAAAGTTTTGAGAGAACTTTTCTCATTTTATGCAATTCATGGAGAGAGACCCAGGGTGGGTTTAGAAAATCTTGTCAGAGTTGACAAGCGAGTTTCAGCTACAACACCCCCTACTTTTACTGGAGAGGGTGGAACTGAGGGATATGAATTATGGATTGATTCCATAGAGATGATACTTGACCATTTGGAGGGTCAAGTTGGCTACTTATATGCTATGGGGTTTAGCGAAGTGCTGGTGGGACATTCAGGTACGATCTGGACAGACTGATGAGATGTTATAGAAGGACTTTTTGGATAAGTTCTTGGAACACTTCTATCCCGAGACGCTAATACAAGGGATGGATTCAACATTTATGAATATGAGCCAAGGAAGCATGTCCATAATGGAATACTCTTGACGTTTCAAGGATTTGAAATGTTTTTCTCCAACGTTGGTGGTAGATGGGGATTCTTCGGCAAAATGATTTCAGGAGGGAATTAAGTGTGAAATTAAGTCCCAGTTAAATATCTTTAGGCTGAAGAAATTATATGAAGTGGTTAATCAGACTCTCATTTCAACGGGGAACCTAAAGGAGGCTTCTAGTACTAGACATGTGTCATTGGACAATCAGGGAGTGTGCCTTCCAAGGGCAGGAAGCGTTGTTGCGAGAATCTTAGTGAGGATAGTGGAAAGAAATGTGCACAGTCAGGAGGAATAATTGAATGAGATCTTAATCATGTTCTTTTCCACCAGTACGGTAGGAAGGGACACTATCTTAAACATTGTCCTCGACCACCAGTGGAGTGCCGATTTTGTGGCAATATGGGATACCTACAGAAGTTCTGCAGGAAGCAGTGATAAGCTGATGATGAGGGAGTAGCTGCTCAGAGTCAGAGTATGGGAAGGGGGTCTTCTACACCATATAGGTATGGCAGCTAGAGTTCTACTGAAAGAGGCAATAGAGGAAGTGAGCTTGGTGCTTTAGGGAATGAGTGCCTGTATCAGCAGAGTGGTGCTACTCAAGGGAGTCAGATGACACCATATGGAAGAGGGGTAGGACAGTTATATACAGTGCAACCTACACTTGTGTTGAGTGAGGCTGGTCCATCGATAGTGATAGGTACTATTCTAGTTTCTTCTAATTTAACTAGTGTCTTGTTTGATACTGGTGCATCTCATTCCTTTATATATGTAAATCATGTTAATGGCTTGAGCCTGAAGGTGGAGTCTTTAATCGGGATGATGAATATCAATACACCATTAGGAGCATAGTCTAGGGATTTTTTTTATGCAAGGGATGTTCACTAGAGATCAGAGAGTATTGTTTTCTTTGGGATATCTATGTTCTTGATAATACATGCTTCGACCTGATTATGGGTATTGAATGGCTAGTCACATACCTAGCCCACATATATTGTTACCACAGGAGAGTGACCTTTGTATATTCTAATGGTGACTAGTATGTTCATCGTGGAGAATGGGATATCTATGCAGGCTGAGTTGGGCCAATTACTCATCAATTGGGAGAGCTCACAGCCTATGTTGTTAGTCTTTTGTTGGATGATGGGAGTGGTAGGCAAGACGTCCTTCCACCAGTAGTAGAACTATTTCAGGATGTCTTTTATGAATACTTTTTAGGGTTTCCACCTGAGAGATATGTGGAATTCACTATTGAGCTCATGCTGGGGGATGATCCAATATCTATTCCACCTTACAGAATAGAACCGACTGATCTTCAAGATTTCAAAACCCAGTTGGAGGAGTTGGAGGATAAAGGGTATATCCATCCTAGTACATCGCCTTGGGGGTCAACTATTTTGTTTGCAAAGAAGGTCTATGGGAGTTTACACTTGTGTGTAGATTACCGAAAGTTGAATAAAATGACTATGAAGAACCGATATCCTATTCCATGCATTAATGATTTGTTTGACCAGCTGAAGGGGTATTGTGTGTTCTCAAATATTGATATGAGATCAGGGTATCATCAGGTGAGATTTCGGACCTCTCATACATCGAGTACTTATTTTAGGAGAAGGTATGGCCTTTATGAGTTTTTTGTAATGCCATTTGGGTTGACAAATTCTCCAGTAGTTTTTATGGCCTTGATGGATAGGATCTTTCATCCGTACCTAGATCAATTTGTGGTGGTGTTTGAGGGTGAAATCTTGGTGTACTCTAAGACTCATGATGATCATGACCAACATCTTGATATCATATTGGGTACATTGAGAGAGCATCAACTATACACTAAGCTATCTAAATGCAAGTTTTGGATTGTCAGGGTACACTTTCTAGGGAACATAATCTCATAAGAAGGTGTGGTAGTGGACTTAGAAAATGTGATGGAAATGGTTTCTTGGGAGTATCCCAAGAATGTTTTTGATATCTAAAGATTTTTGGGATTAGCTGGTTATTACGAAAGATTCATCCAGGAATTTTCTTGATTAGAAGCATCTCTTTTAGGTTTTACAATGAAAGGGGTAAAGTTTGATTGTATAGGAGCATAAGAGAATTATTTCCAAGTGTTGAAGAAGCACTTGACATCAGCATAAATTTTGACCTTACCTGAGTCAGGTGAGGAGTACACGATGTATTGTGATGCTTATGGGATCAGAATCAGAGCTGTGTTGATGCAAGGGGATCAAGTTGTTGCTTATGGGTCTCAACAGCTGAGGCCACATGAATGGAATTACCCTATGAATGACATTGAGTTGGAATTAGTGGTTTATTCTCTTAAGTGTTTGTGACACTATCTTTTCGGTGAAAGGTTTACAATTTTTACGGACCACAAAATCTTGAAATATATATTTTCATAGCGCGACTTAAATCTTCAGTACAAAAGATGGGTAGAATATATGTAGTCCTTTTATTTTGAACTGGCATATACAACTAGAAAGGGGAATAGTATGGATGATGCCTTGAGTAGGAAAAATTAGACTCATTTGGTACATGAGTCAAGTGCAGAGTAGAAGATGATGACTTTGCTGGAAGAAATACATATGGTAGTTCAGGAGAGTCAGGATAGGATGACTTTGGTTTCTGTAGTAGTGCATTCTACACTCTTAAGACGGATCGGGGATATGCAATATGAGGATCTAAAGTTTTTAGCCTTAAGGTAAATCCTCGAACGCAGGGATACACCTTCAGACTAGATAATAGATGAGGATGAGATCATATATGTGAAAAATTAGGTTGTTGTTCCTACAAGTATGTAAGAGGAAATCATGAGAGAATTTCATGCCTCAAAGTGGGCAATATATCTTGGGGTGAAAAAAATGTACCATAACCTACGATGATAGTTTTAGTGGCCATGCATGAAAAATAAGATATCAGGGTTCATAACAATATGTTTCACCTACTAGAAGGTGAAGGAAAAGAATCAATGAACTTGGGGCCTATTGTAGCCATTACCTATTCTGGAGTGGAAGTGGGATGACATGACTATGGATTTTGTGGTAGGGCTTCTAAAGACTCTTACAAAATTCTATTTGTGTTATTGTGGATCAACTAACGAAGGTAGAATACTTATTTCCTATTAGAAAAACCTTTACAGTAGAATAGTTGGTAGAACTATATGTGCGAGAGATATTGCATTTTCATGGGGTTCCACGTACTATAGTTTCAGATCAAGATTCATGCTTTACTTCATGCTTCTGGTAGGTCTTACAGAAGGAACTTGGTACACAAATTATGTTACGTATGACCTTTCACCCATAGACAGATGGGAAGTCGGAGCGTACCATACAGGTGTTAGAGAATATGCTGCGAGCATGTGTGCTTGACTTTGGTGGTTCTTGGGAGAAGAAATTGTGTTTAGTGGATTTTTCCTACAAAATTAGTTATTAGGAAACTATTTAGATGGAACTATATGAGGAAATTTATAGAAGACCTTGTAGATCACCACTATGCTGGTTAGAGGCAGTTGAGTCAGAGCTATTGAGATCGAGTCTCATTCAGGAGACATCAGAGCAGGTGAAGTTGATTTGGAAATGTATGGCTACAGATCAGAGTAGGACGAGGTTGTATGCTGATAGACGAAGATGACCCATAGAGTTTATAGAGGGTGATCGTGTATTCCTTCAGGTGTTGCCTAGATTGGGCCACCATAGGATACAGAGATAAGTAAAGTTAGCACCTAGGTTTGTAGGATCATTTGAGGTTATGGAGAGAATCGGTCTAGTGGTGTACCGATTAGCACTTCCACAAAAATTCAGCACTATGCATGATGTTTTCCATGTGTCACAACTATGATGATATCACCCTAAACCTTCTCATGTGATTGATGTGGAAGAGGTTTATCTCAAGATAGATGCGTCCTTTGAGGAGTATATGATACATGTGTTGGGTCATAGTGAGAAAGTGTTATGAGGAAATACTGTACCATTAGTTCATGTGTTATGGAAACATAGAAGTGTTCAAGTGGAAACTTGGGAACAGGAACAGAAACGAGGTCTCAATGGCCTAATCTTTTTGGCTCAAAATCTTAGAGAAGTTAAAGAGTGAAACTCGAGGATGCACTGTTATAAGGTGGGGATATTGCAATATCCTGACCCTTTCTAGAGCAATCTCAGACGCTGTTCAGGTACTTTTTGTTGTTATTAAGTACATTTGGGCTGGGGTATGTCCTAGGGTGTGTTTGGGTGAAGTTTTTAAGGAACTTGGGAAGACAGCGGCTATGAACAGTTTGCGCACAGTTTGGACAAACCTTGTGGACAGTGGAGGTCGGCACGGTTAGCCAAAAATTGCCTAACCGTGTTCTATCGAGCCGTGTAGGTAGTGGAAGACTGTATGGTTTTTCCTAACCTTGTTCCTCTACCTAAAAAACCGTGCGTGCAGAATTTAATATCCAAAAATCATTTTTTAAAACCACCCTAACCCCCCTGAGACATCCTTATTTTGACCTTATCTCAGGCTTGAAAAATTCTAGGTATTCTTAGAGCCTTCTAGAGGGATTCTAAGGCGATTCGAACACCATCCTTTGAGATCAAAATCCTGTATTAAAGATCCTCTCTCTTCCCAGTAAGTGGATTTAACCCCGTTGCTTCTCCTATTCTTCCCGCTAAATTTCCTTGATCTTTTCATGGAATATCTCCACCATTTTCATGGATCTAAACCTATGAGTTGAGATCTAGATCTAGGATTGTGGATCTAGATCCAGATCTACAATATCTTAATGCCTTTGATGTTAATTTTGGTTTAGGGATTTAGATCCGAACCTTGATCGATGACGTTGTGCCGTTTGAATTTTGGGGATTTCTATTGGGCTAACTTCATCAATAAATGGAGGTAGGTGGTCTAAATCAAACTCCCATAGTCATGATTTGATATGTGTATGTGATTTTATGGTTTTGATAGCTTCCCGTGATTATTGATTTCCTAAATTGGTGTAATTAGGAATGAGGAATTGACTTATGATTGCTTTAGTGATTAATTGATAATTGAATCATAGAACAAATGGGGGGGGGGGGGGTCCCAGATAAATAATTTGGAGATTTGTTATGGGTTGAGATACTGAATTGGTTGTGTTAAGATAATTATTTGGGGTGAATTAATTATGAAATGATGTTTGTATATGTAAGATAATTAATTGTGAGAATTAATTATGTTCCATGATGTTGATCAAAGATAATTAATTGTGGGAATTAATTATATGCCAAGATGTTGATCACAGATAATTAATTGTGAGAATTAATTATGACAAGTTTAGATTTGATATGGATAATTAATTGTGAAAAATTAATTATGGAATGATAATGGTGTTGATTGATTAATTAATTGATGGATTAATTAATGGGCTATGTGCTTAGTTAATTGTTGAGTTAACTAATGGGATTTGAAATGTTTAACTAATCATTGGAAAAGTAATAGAATGATGTGGCTAATTCTTGTGAATTAAAGAATAATTAAATGGAAGATATTTTTTTGGTTCTAGGAATGGTGTTCTAGACCGATTAGAAGTTGGGACATGGACATGGAATTCCTCCCCAATAGTTATCCATGCTTGAAATTATGGGGTTCTAGGCATGCCAACCTACACCGAATGAGATATAGAGTGACAGGTATGGCGACCTACACTTAATGAGATTTGGGGTGATAGGCATGAAGACCTACACCGAATGAATGTTAATAATCAATGATGATTCAAATGGGAAACATGAATTAAAACTGGGCCTAGTGTGATTATTTAAAGATTAAATGAAAATGTGATAACTATATAATTATTCATTATATTTATTACTTCACAAAACTGCATGCACTATCTATTGACTGGACTTGTTTTAGACACCGTTAGTGGTTTCCTACTGAGTTATACTCACACCATATTTAGGCATCCTGATCAACACTTGATAAGACTTTGTTGTTGCAAGACAGGATAAGTGAAAGGCCCTAGGACAAGTTGTAGTTTGGGATTGGAGCATGGGATAGGGAACCAGATGTGGTTCGGGACCCGCTTGGGAGTCATTATGTCTTTAATCTTAGTTTTATTATAGACACTTGAAACTTGCATTGTCATATCATGTTTTAATTTTCATTTGAGTATTGTATTTTATGGTTTTGACTATTATATTCCATGTTATTGTTCTGGTTATTTATATGCTTCCACACTTGGTTATTGTTGTTTGCTTCTATTGGTGTTTTATTATGATAAAAGAGGGTATAGTTTTCCCAAGACTGAATTACTAGACCCTCACTAATAGTTGGAACCCTCTGGAGTACATGGAGGTGTGCTTTAGGGAATTTGTCTAACCATCTTGGGGTACCATTCAATGGCACCTAGGTCGGGACGTCACAATAATGCTAGTATAGGGCTTGTGCAAGTAGTAGAAAAATAAAAATGATTTTAAAAACATTAAAAATAAAATATTTTCGATAAATTATGATTACCCTAGAACTTAATAGATAATTATAATGTATAATTGATGTTAAAATAGTTTATATTTTAATTACATTGTTATCTTAATGCCTTCAAAATCAAGATATGTGAATAGTCTCAAAACATGAACTTAAATTGTATTTAATGTTTAAAAACAAATTTTGAATCATTATAAAGTTATAAAAAACTATATTAAATAAATTTAATGGTAATATTTTTTATAATACCATTAATAGTTCATGTATGGTCCACTTCTCATTTTTAAAATTACTTTCATGACCCTTAAAGAGTGAAAAATTGGTTATAATGGTTAAGATTAAACAAGGTTAACTAGGGGTTAAACCAAAAGATAAGGTTTAAAATGACATTTAACCTAGTTTAAAATTTATTGGTTGATTATAGATCAACCTTATACTCATTATATTTTAATATAAGGAAGTTTTGGAGCAATTTTACATTATTTGGACTCATATTATATGTTAATATTTCATGTATATACAAGTTTTCCACCAACCTAACTTATAAAAGGGAACCTCCTTTCTAGTATTATTCACAAAACTATGAGCCACTTTTCTTGACCAAGAAATAAAAAAATACCTTTATAGAATTTTTCTCCCCATCCTATAGCTTCAGGTATTTTCCTAAGACTATCCAAAGAATTATTAAGGTGTAAGACAACAGAGTATTACAAAGAAAAGGTATAATTCTTAACCAAGTTCTTCTATTTTATTTATTCTTCTACCTACTCCAATTATATACTAACCAAATTTAAATAATAAAATAAGCACCATCCATATATTTACATGTAATTATGTTTATGTAATAACCGTTATTCATCTTCCTTTCTATCCTATGGAAAATGAAAACATCACTCATGCATACATACGACCTACCATCTCCACGCATCAGTGTAATTATTTTTTCATCACCAGTTTACTTAGATGGTTATAAAGATGTAATTAATGAAAATAAGTTATATTTATGACATAATCAAGATTATATAAAAACAATATATCATTTTCCTTCTCACCCTTCAATCTGTTGGAAAATGACAACTTTACTTGTGTGTATGTGTAGACTACCACCTCCATGCAGCGATGTGATTTATTTTTCTATTACCACCATGCATGGATGGTTATAAAATTCAATATAATAAATAAAAATTATATTCATGAAAATTTTAATATCCTATAGATGATAGAAGTGCCTAATAACCCAATTTTTTTTATGAATTCTTATTTTTTCAAATAAATTTAATTTTTTGGATAGCTTGCGTTACACACAATACCATGTTTAGCATGCATTACACACAACAATGAGTCTACCTTGTGTTACACATGGCATTGAATTTTAACAAACCATGATATATTATAAATAATATTATTTTAAAATGACCTTTATAACATAGACATGAAAATTACTGATATGAATAGCAATAATTACTTTTTAAATATTATTTATAATGGTTTAATATAAATAAATCATAGTGATAAAAAAGTACTTAATATTTAGAAAATACTTTATATGTTTTAGAAAACACTATTTTATAAAAAATTTATTTATTTAATTATTTGAAAAAATAATAAAATTAATTTTTACCACTTTTTAAAAATGTATTTGAAAAAATAAACTTTATTTTTGAAATCTATATGTCAAAATTTTATTGGGGTGAATTTTTGAGAATTTTCTGAAAAGATAATTGTTTTAGTGAATTGTAAAAAATAATAGTTTTTTAACAATAGTTTTTTCATTTAAAACATTTAAAAAATTAAAAATTGTTTAAATATTATTTTAAAAGAAAATCTAGTTCAATTATATATTTATTAATATAATATTGGTCATTGGAATCATTTTTTGAGTTTTTGATAATGTTTTGCTGTTATGGCTCTGAATTTTCTACTTTGTATCCTATTTTTTGTTTTTGGTATTAGTTTTTATAGTTTCCACTCAATCTCAAAGAGGTTTTATTTGGAAAAATTAAAAAATAATTGGATGGTAAAACTTTATATACAAGAAAAGTTTCTCTTTGGAAAACCGCTTTTCCATTGCGTATACAGGTTTAATTTTAAATTAAATTCTACCACTTATATGAGTTGAATTTAGAAAAATGGATTATGTTTTTGGAATAATAAATAAATAAATATATATATTATCTAATAACTTAAAATTATTTTTTTAACATAATTAATAATAAAATAGTAAAAATTATTTACCGTGGTTAAGGTAAAAATGAGTTTATCAAGGGGTTAAAATAAAAAATAAGGGTTCAAAATGAACCAAAACATGTCCAAAACCAATTGGATGGACATATTTAGAACTTATCAACTTTTAGGTTCAATAATTTTTCATTTTTTGGTCCTTTTGTATTGAGAAAAATTTGGGTACACTTTATAATTTTAAAAACATCCATGTGTGTCCTCTCCCCCACTTATTAAAGACCACAAACTCTCTTCCCATTTTGACACTTCTTGAAACATTTGGTTCATAAAATAACTGCGAAAATGTATTCATTAATTACCTACCAACATCCTAGAGGCACTTTTGAGATCAGAAATCCAATCTAGGATGGCTTTAGTTTAAACCAAAAGAGGTCTTTTGAAGAAGAGGTAAAGTTTTTAACTTTTCATTTTTTTACTTCTCCTCATAACTCCTTAGAATATTATTCAACTATGATAATATAATATATTTTTATTATATATACTGAGATGTTATTATGTTAATTTAATAAACTATATAAATATCCTCTTCCATCAAATGAGAAATAAAACCGCCGATCGTGTGTTTGGTGGACAAACGCATCACGAACCGATTTTATTCGTTTTCCATCACCACCTCTCATGAATGGATATAATGATGGATATAATGATTATATATGATATATATGATATTATTATACCTCTTTAATTATAATAACACATCTAACTTTCTACCTCCCAACTTATTGGAAAATAATTACGTAGCTCGTGTGTACGGCGGACTACCGCCTTGCGAATTGATGTGATGTGTTTTTCATTTATATTTTACTTAGATGGTAATAAGGACATATTAAGTGAATATATATGATATTTTAGACATAATTATACTTCTATAATTATTATATCAAATATATCTTCTTATTTTCCAATTTTTGGGGTATATGATAACGTCGTTTGTGTGTAGGGTGGACTACCGCCTCACGAAGCGATGTGATTCATTTTTCACCAACACTTTGAATAGAAGGTGATAAGGGTAAAGTTAATTAATATATGTGATATATATGAAATAAAAATTATTTTTAAAGGGAATATATTATTTAACTTTATTTTGTTTCATTTTTGAGAAATTGGAAACAACGTTCATGCGTACGTACGACCTACCATCTCCATGAATAGTGTATTTCATTTCCTATCTCTAAATTTTAAGGATTAATATAAATAATTATATAATGAATATATATGATATTTATGCCATATTTAAAATTCGTTTGGTAATGTAACCTTTATTAAATTAATAGGACTGTAAATAAGAAATCAAAACATACATGAAAACAAATCAATTATTACCCAAAACGTCACTTTAACATGGAATTGTTAATAAAATGGAAATAAAAAGTCATAAGTATATCATATATGGTATGATATATATATATATATATATAATTATGTTTGTATAATATATTAATAATAAACTTATATTTACAATATAATAGTTTTTAATGTGTATGAAGGAAGTCAAGAGTTAAGGTAAAGGACTTTTGTCTCAATTTTCCTTCTTTTAGACATATGTTGTGTTATGCACCTATCTTATTTTATAAGGTGTATATACAAACCCTTTTAAATTTATTACAATTAATTAATGTATTATAATTATATTTTAAGTTTCATTTAATGTTATTATTTCATGCATATAATGATTCAAAGATACCAAAGTGGTAAGAGTTTTATGATACGACCTCATCTTTTATCAGGACTATATATGTTTATGATTCTGATGTTGAAATATTATGATAAATATCTCAAGAAACAAATTAATTTTATTATACTCTAGATATTTCATGAGAATAATTTTTTTCCCTTAAATTTTCTCTCTCTATATACTCAGGAGTTCAAAAGAATGTGTTTAATAAAAATCTTCTTTATTTCTCTATTTGATCAAAAACCTTGTTTTCTTCCATAACCTTGTTTTCAAAAAAAGTTTTAAAAAACGTTTCAAAATTTTAAAAAGGATTTATTAAAGAAATTTTTACCCATTTCTTATGTAACACCCCAAGCATTTACAATATATTTCTTTTAGAATGAATTTAATTTCCTTTATAGCTTACGATGCACACAACATCAGGTTTAGATGGAAATACTCCATTAAAATATTATTTAAAAATGACCATTATAACATATAAATTAATTTGTTTGGTAGGAATATTACTAAGTGATTATGAAATTTTTTCAATCTACAATTATAAATAAAGTAAGAATCATTTAAAATAAAAAGAAATGTTTTTTTGAAAAACTGCTTTTTTTAAAGGATAGTTAGGCACACTTTGCACACATAATTTAAAATTATTTTTATCAATTTTAGAAAATTTAAATTAATTTTTTTTAAATAATAAAATCAAAATTAAATAATGGTGATTTTTTGGTATTTTTATGAAAAGTATCATTTATTGATGAATAGTGACAAATACTGAATTTTAATTGAAAATTTCCTTTTCAGTTTAATAATTTATAATGTTAAATTACATATTTAATTTATTTAAAAGTAAAATTAGTTAAATTTATTATCAATTAATATAATTTAGGTAATTGTAATAATTTTTATATTTAATTTTGGTACGAAAACTTTGTAAAATTTTGAACATTTTCTCTTTATAAATATGCTTTCTTGTTATGTGTGCGGAATTAATTTTAAATTTAAAGTTTACACTTGGGAAAAGTTTAATTTATTAAAATGTATTTTATATTTATAATTATAATAATTTATATTATATAATAATTTCAAATTTATTTTTGACCAAAATAAACAGTGAAAATATTAAAAAATTATTTACCACAGTTAAGGTAAAAATGGATTTACTGGGGGTTGAACTAACAAGATAAGGGTATAAATAACCTAAATTTTTTTCCAACACCCATTTTATTGCCATATTTTCACCTTATCACATCTAGGTTCTATAATATACCATTTTGGAGGCATGGAACAAGATAAAAATGTGGGTATGATTGAATCTTTTCAAAACATTACGAGTGTGTTACTCACTACACCTAAAAAAGGCCACCCCTATCCTCAATTTTTCACAACTTCAGACCCTTTAGGTTCAAAAAATACCTAAAATATTCACTTCCTGACTTCTGAAATATCATCATAGAATCATTACTTTCATAATAAATCCAACCTAGGAAGGATTTAGTGTAAACGTAAGGAGGATACCCAAAGAAGAGGTAAATTTCTTCAACGATCATTTTTATATTATTTCTTACACCACCCCCTTAAATTATTACTTAACCACGGTGATATAATAACAATTGTATCTTAAATATAATTATATGTTTTAATTTTAAGTAAATTACTTACATACACACCCACTTCCATTAAATTGGTTACAAAATCATCATTTGTGTGTATGATGGACTACTGCCTCACAAACCGATGTCATTCGTTTTTCTATTACCACTTCTCACGATTGGGTATGATGATAGATATAAAGTATATGTATAATTATAATAATATAATCATAAATATTGAGTAATTATATCATATATTTCTTTTTTACTTTCCATTCCTTATAAGATACTATAATGTCCCCCGTGTGTACGATGAACTACCGCCCCGCAAAGCAACGTGATTTGCCTTTCACTAACGCTTTACATGGAAGGTGATAAGGATAAAGTTAACGATTATATATGATATACATGAAATAATTATGATATTAATGGCATATTTATCATTCTAAAAATATAATATATATCATTTTCTTTCTTACCATTTAACTCAATGAAAGATGATAACATCATTCGCGTATGTGTGGGGTACCGCCTTCACGAAACGATGTGACTCTATTTTCATCACCACACCACATAGATAATATATTTAAGTATATTTAAATAAATAATATGGTATATATATGATATTATTATTATTATTGAAATATAATATATTACTTTCCTTCTTTCCATAAGGATAATTGGAAAATTGAAATGTTACTCATGCGTACGCACGACCTACCTTCTCTATGATTGTAAAACACTTCATTTCTCAAAACCAACATTCATGTTTAAAAAAAATGTATAATTGATGTATAAATATTAAAATTATATCATTATTATTATTCTAGATGTGATGTAACTATATAATATTCAAAATAATTGGAACTTTCATAACAAGGAATGAATGAAAAAAAGGGACTAACAATAAAAACAATTAAGATAATGAAATATTATTATTAAAAGGTTAGTAAAATGTTATAAAAGGATCATATATGATATAATAAATATTATTTTTTTCTATTATAAATTAATTACATGGTTAAAACCATTATATTTGAGGTTAAAGCACATTCAACTAAAGGAAAACGTGAGGTAATGGACTTCATCTCAATTTCCCTTCATTACAGCATATTGTAATGTTATGCACAAAATTTATTTTATATGTTTTATATACTTTAATTTTAAATGTAGTATCATGAATCATTAATAATTTATTATATTTTAAGTTTCAATTTTAATTATTTCATCCAAGGGGATTTTACATGAAAATTACCAAGTGGTAATTTTTTTTTGTACAACATTATTTTCATTTGTGATTGTTAACTTTCTCTTGAAAAAATAAATTTCTTATGATAATGTTTCATTATACATTAAATCTCTCATAAATATACATATTATTGTATTATGTGTATGATTATTTCCTAAAACATATATTTTTTTACATACTGTTTATTCTTTGAATGTTATTTGATTATATCGGTAAATATTGATAAATTTGTATCCTTTACTTCATATGAATGTTTGTTGATAAGGAATATTGTTTGTGAATTAAATTGATTATTAAATATATGAGTAATAATTTTAACATGATTACATGGGTGGGTCCTAGTTATAGATAACCCATTGATGCATTAATAGGTCTCGTGAGACAAATTAGTTGGCCAAGATTAAATAGTAATCTACCTATAGTTTTAAACTATCTTGAGGATATATTTTTATAGTAGAGTTTTTCATTTTCCTAAGACATGAAGTCCAATAATTAATCATTTAATTCATTTATAATTCAATTATTATTATTATCTATGGTATTTTTTCTAAGATATTATCTATATATTCATTTTATTATCAGTTATTAATTAAATGGCATGTGTTTCCAGGGATTTACTTTTATATATTGATTATGCATTATCAATTCATACAGTTATGTTATTTAAATAAAATGTGTGTTCAATTATTTACCTTTCCATATTTATTCTTATTTATTGATCCAATATATGTTATACTATACTCAACCCTTACTGATCATTTTTTTCTCACCATTATTTTGTTTTCCTATCCCCAAGATATGAAGAAGAGATATTTGAATGATTTTTAAAGGATGAAACTTATTTTCTATTATTATTTATTATGTTTTATTTTCTTTTCTCAATATAAAATGGGTATCATTTATGAATCTGGTTCTCCAAAACTACTAAATTGATCATCCATTATGAATTCTACCCATTGCATTTATGTTAATACAATAAACTAAGGCACCAGCTCTGGGCTACTGGGGTTAGGGTCTTTACATTTAAATTTTTACAAAGTATTTTAAGAGTATTATTCATATAGTTTTCCAAACAAGGCCCCATTGGATTTTATAAAAAATGTGAATGGATTTTTTGTTTTAACCTGTACAACATGAATGGAATTTCTCACTATCATGACCACTCATTGTTTTAAATATTACTTTACAAGTTTCAAAGTTTATTTTTAAAGAAAATGATTTCCAAAATATTTTATGATTTATTAGTTATTTTAAAAATGGAATGGATATTTTACCCAAGAATTTTTTTAAATGATTTTTAATTATTCCTTTATAAGTTTCCAAGATTATTTTCAAATAAAAATATTTTGAAAATGTTTTATGTTTTAAAAAGTGTTTTTTAAAGTAGAAATGATATTTTTATCAAGAAATGTTCCAAGTGATCTTTCAAAATCATCTTCCATATAACATAAAACCCATTGATGTTACTTATTATTTAATAGGGATAATATTTAATCATAACAACCTTATTATTTATATGGATTATTAATGTTTATATTGATGAAATGTTTATGAAACACTGTTATTTTTCATGGGTTATTCCATGGTAAATTGATGAAATGTTTATGAAAACCATTTTCTTTACATGAGTGATGATGTGATAATATGATTAATATTTTATGATATTTTGGTACACATAAGCATGGTTTTAATTATTATATGGATGGGACCTATATCTCTTTTAAATTAATTGGGTAAAGCTTTACATATCATGAGATAATAATGGGTTACAAGTCAATGGGCTTGATCCACTATGAGAAATAGGTGAGTACTGACCTACTCCGGGAAATAAGTTCATCCTGATCTAAAATGGGATCATGTGATAAGTCCTGATCCACTATGTTGATGGTATTTGTAACTAACCTTAGAATATGAAATGTTTTTTATATTTATAATGATTCTATACTTTTATGACAGAAGATTATACTTTAATATGATCATAGATTGATATCTCCTATATTTACCCTTACCGAGCATCTGAACTCACCCATTATTATATTTCCTTCCCTAGGTTATAAAGAAAGGTTTAGGTAAGGTATACCTAAGAGGAATACTATGTGAGGAGATATTTTTCGGTGATGTTGAAGACATTTCATGAAATAAGAAAATTGTGTTTCTAGTATCAAAGGACACTAAACTATTATGGTCGTTAGGTTTATGTTTATGAAATTTATTGAATATTAATCTAAAAGATGTGATATTTGTGTATGAAAATACTATGTCCTTATAAACAATTTCATAACACCTTTAACCGTGATCAATATACCAGAGTAATTTTGTAGAAATTAACCGAACAACCTTAAGTGTTTGGCGTAAGTAAGAACTATTAAATTAATGGATTTAAATTGATTATAAAAGGAAATTAAAAAATGGAATTTATATGAAAAATGTTATTAATCAAGTATTTAATAAATTTAAATTAATTATATAGGAACATCAAACATATATGAATAATATGATACCCAAGGTAAGGGAGTTTTGTCACAATCACATTTTATTTTGGGATTGTTTATGTTCAAATTTACTTTGGTAAAATTATATGATCCTAAAATAATAAAACCCATATATTTTATCATAATTTGATTATTTTTGTAGGTTTACATGTTAATTTTACATTTCTTCCCTTTTTGGAGGCAAAATTAATAAGTAAGTTATATATAAGGGTATTGATTTTGAAATTTTATGTTTTAAAGTGTTCCTTATAACTCATTTTCTTCCATGCATAGTTTATTTTAAATGTTTCAATAATATTACAATTTATAATCCAATTATTGTTTGAATTCATTTTTAACAATATTTGACTTTATTTATAATTTTTAAAATGAATATTCTTTTTATTTTCCAAATGAGGTACTTTTTGTTTTTTACCAAAAGTTTAAAAGGAATATTTTTTTAACATTTACTACATGAAAAAATTCCTTTCCATCATAATTTTTTTTATTTGAAGCCTCCTTTACAAGTTTTATTGGTTATTTTCAAAGAAAAGATTTTTCTAAACATTTTTTTGTTTTTTTAAAATTTAGTCAAAATAAAATGGCTTTATTTTCTTAAAGTAATGGAATGAATTTTGGAAAATGATTTATAAATTAATTTTTAGGAAAAATTAAAAAAGATTTAATGAAATTTTTTTTTAACTTTTTTCTTCTACTTTACTATCTAATTATAAAAAAGAATTTCATTTATTGAAATTTTTTATTTCTGCTGAATCAATGTTCTTATCTAAACCTCTAATGATTTATGGTTGTGTGTTCATTAACTTTCTCATTATCCCATTCCATATTAGAATCTATAATTTCATTAGACGTTATTTTATTCTTCTTGTACATATTTTAAGTATCATGTATTTATATGGAATCATTTTCTCCACTTTTATTTTATCTCGAATATATAGAATTTATATATAAGGTATCTATTTAAGGAAGCTTATTGATGATGTTATGTCATTTACTGGTGAAATATTCCATATTCTTGATTCAATACAGATAAGTTTTAAATTATAAGGAATTTTTAGAATTAATTGTTTTGATTATTAAAAATACAAGGAATGTATAATAAGTGCAAGTGATTGGTGGATCCCAATTATTAATATCCCAATGATGCATCGACAGGTATAGTGAAACAAAATAGGTGTCTATATGAGTTAGATAATTGGTGTATACCTACCTATAAAATGAAAGTGTCTTGGAAAATACCTTGATTGTAATATTAATTATATCTTAGCTGAGGCCTTCATGATAATGTCATGAATGTCTAAATTTATGAATTTAATTTATTAATAATTTACTTTTCATTATCTATATGATTTATATATTGATATTACCTATAGATTTAATTTGAACAAAATTTTTCAACTGAATTCCATGTATTTTGATTATCCACACCACCATATAAGTTATTCCATATATAATAATTATAGATTCTACTTTACAAAACCTTTATTTAGAATCTAAGATCACCCTTTATTTGTTTTACATTGCATAGGATGTAAATAAGGATTATTTTAGTGATCTTCAAGGTTGAAATAAAAATTTTCATTCTATGTTTTATTTTTCCAATGTAATATGGAAATCATGTATGTATGTAGTTTACCAAAACTACTAAACTAAGAGATATTTCGCAACATGATCCCTTGTATCTTTCACCAATGTAATAAGAAAGATCCAACTATATGTTACTAGATCTGAGGATTCTATATTTGGTATTAATGTAAGTTTAATAGTAACCTTAGGAATTTGATTTTAGATTAACATAGCTAACATGAGAATTATGATAAACCCTTAGAGTATTTGAGAACTTTTTAGGGATTTTTTATTCCATAGATCAATATTCATGATGAATTTGGGCTAACTAAGTGGGTGAAATTATTTAGGGATGGAACCTAGAGAAATTAAGGGAATGATTAAACATGATCAATGTAGGGATTACCCTACTAATCATACAAATAAACTATGTTTTAGTTGAGTATATTTTAATGAACTATAATTCTCATACGTAAATATTATACATTAATAGATGAATATTCTTTACATAACATAACGATCCATTCTAGAATCTTTTATGTCTAGTTCATTTAGAAACTTGGACACATAAAAAACTAGTTCATAAGTGAACTACATCATCTCCTACTAAGTTCTTCATAACTATAATACTTTATAGAAATATCATACATAATAAATTTCTTCATAATCTGGGGAAAGAAAACAAAATAAAGGTTGAGATCAAGTTCTTATTAAGGGTAAACAAGGGAGATATAAACATAACATGACCATAAGGGTATAAAAATATGATAATAACATTTTAAAACCTTAACATGCATATCATAGATCATAAATATAAGTAATGGAATAAATCATAGCAATTTATAAGGCATAAATCACCAAGGAATCAATGTATATAATCCACAGGAGCTGAAAATTGGCGTAAGACATAGATTCTTGGAATACATATAATCATTGAAAAACTAATTTCAAGGATACCAACCAATAAATTCATAACATGTTAGGATTGGACTAACCAATCATGTACCTACTTTGATCTTGGAATAACCTACCAATGTACACTATTTTTAGGCTTGGGTTAAGCTCCCCTTCACCCTTTGATATCATAGAACATTAATCATTACCCAATGCATAAGAGGGAGATATAAGTCCCACCCATCACATAATCAAAATATTTTTGTTCCACAATATCATAAAATATTCATCATATCATAACATGTGAAAAGGAAACGAGTTTCATAAACATTTCATCGTAGAAAAAACCATGGGAATGAATATGGGTTTTCTAGTCACCTCATCAATTTATCATAGCACAAACCATGGAAAAGGAATAGGTTTTATAAACATTTCATCATAATAATAATAAAACTTACATAGAAAGAATAAGGATGGTATAATTGGATCATACCCACAGTAAAATCTTGAGTAAAATCAAAGGATTTCATATTAGATGGAAAATGATTTTGAAAGATTACATGGAACATTTCTTGAGGAAAATAGAATCTCATCTTGGAAAATATTTATTTAAAATCTAAAACTTTCCAAATATTAAAGAAAACAATTTATTTGTAAATAATATTTTAGAATTTTAAAGTAATATTTAAATTATTGATTGGTTATGATGGTGGAAAATATCATTCATTCCATACATGTTAAAATGAATAATCCTTTTATATTTTTGGTAAAAATTCTTAATATCCTTATTTAGAAAATTATAAGAAGATTATTTTTAAATAATTTTGTAAACATTAAAACATGGTTAAAAATTTATATAAAAAATCATTGGAGAATAGTGAAAATTTTATTTAAAATTATTTTAGAAAACAATTATATGGAAGAAAAAAGGTTTTCAATCGAAGAGAGAAATAAATTATGTTTTTAATTAATAACAGAATTTTGGAATCTTGAGTACATAGAAGAAAATTAAATAAAAACATGTAATTAATAGAAATTACCAAAGGATAAGAAAATTAGAGAGTTTCTTGAGAGATAGATCATATTATTTCATCATTAGAAACTTAATCATAAACAATCATTATAAAAAATGAGATTGTGACATAAAATAGTTTCCACTTTGGTATATTTGGAATTGTAAGACCAATAAAAGAAGGAAAAACAAATGGATATATATATCCCATAATTTCATGATAATAATTATAAAATTCATTCATGGGTAGTATATACATTACATAAAAGAAACAAGTTGTGTATAAGGAATGTTTCCCACATAAATAAACGTGAGACGAAAATCCCTTACCTTAAGTCTCGATTTCTTTATTATAGGTTCAAAAATCCTCCATAATAAATATATATATTATAAATGTATTATAGAACCAAAATTATATATATCATACCATATATTATTTATGTATGACCTTTTATTACTCTTTTATTAATAATTCCTTGTTAAAATCATGTTTCACGTAATAACTCCTTTATTTTTTCATGTATGTTTTAGTTTGGTATTTTTTGGTATTTCAATTTGATTAGGGTTACATAATATTCATAATGTTAACTATGATATAAATAAAATATATATCCACTATATATTTATTTTGATTAATCCATTAAAGTTATAGATAGAAAATTAATTAAACCATTTATGGAGACGGTATGTCGTACGTATGCATGAACGTTGTTTCCATTTTCTAGATAGATAGAAAAAATGAAGGTAAATAATATATCACCTATATAAAGAAACTATTATTTAATATTTATCACATATATTCATTAAATTTATCCTTATTACCTTACATGTAAAGTACAAATGAGAAACATATCACATCACTTCGCGAGGCGGTAGTCCCCCGTACACATGAGCAACATTATCATATTTCTATAGAATGGAAAGTAAGTATATATATGTGATATTATAATTATAGAAATATAATTATTTAATAAATAGATTATAAATATGTTAAATCCATAATTATATCTATCTGTGAGAGTCGGTGATGGAAAATTACTTACATTGGTTTACAAGGTGGTAGTACTCCATAGACAGGATAAGCAATTTCAGTTCTAACTTTATGGAAGAATAGGTGGATATAGGTTATTAAACTAAAATAATAAAATATAATTATATGTGATAAAATTGTATTATTATATATTAATAGTTGAATAATATTTTAAGGAGGTTTAAGAAGAAATAAAACAAAAACACAAGTTTAAGAATTTTACTTCCTTATCAGAGAACCTCTTTAGGTTTATACCTAAAGCATTATTAGGAGGGTTTGATAATAAAAATATGGACTATAAGATATGTGGAGGGGACTAAAGAATATATTTTTATAGTTATTGTATGAAAAAATTGTTTTTGAATTGTGAAGAGTGGAGGAGAAGAGTTTTTCTTTTATGAGTGGGGGAGAGGACACACTTGAAAGTTTTGAAAAGAAAATGGTGTACCCACATTTAATACATTAAAAAAGGATAAAAATGGATCATTATCAAACATTATATGAGATAAATTCTAAATATGTCCATATAAATTGTATTTTTACAATTTTATAGGTAATTTACCCTTTATCTTTTTGATTTAACCCCTAGTAAACCCGTTTTAAATATAACCGCGATAATTAATTTTTACTATTTTTTACTATTTATTTTGACCAAAGATTAAGTTTAAATTATTATATAATAGTACTTATGGAGATTACAAATATAGAATATATTTTTAAAAATTCTAATTATTAAAGTAACAAAATTTAATTTAAAATTAAATGTTTAGATGTGATGAAAAAAATATTTTCCAAAGAGAAACTTTTCACAAGTAAAGATAGTTTTAATATTAAATTTCAATATGAAATTGAATAAAATTAATTAAATTGGATTAATAAATATATAATTGTAATAATTTTAATTTTAAAAAAATCTTAATATAAAATGGATATTGTAAATGTTTTAAAAGAAAATACAGATTTTAATAAAAATCATTATTTTTTTACTATTCATTGAAAAATTAATCCTTATAGAAGATTCTCAAAAATTAACTCGAATATAATTTTGAAATATAGATTTAAAATATGAATTTAATTTTTTTTAAATAAATGTTCTAAATGTTTCAAAAAATAATTTTATTCTTTGTCTACAAAAAAATAAAAACATTTTTTGAGAAAATAATATTTTCAAAACATATAAAGAATTTTCTAAAAGATAAGTACTTTTTTTAACTGTATGATTTATTTATATAAAAAATTATAATTAAAATTTTTAAATGTGGTTATTACTATTCATTCTTCCAATTTTAACAACTAGGCTATAATAGTCATGTTTAAAAAATAATATTAATAGTATGTTGTGATTCATTAAAACTTGATATTTCATGTAACATAAGTTATCTAAGAAATTTAATTTGTATAAATTTTATTTCTTAAAAACGTAGGGTGTTACATTTTAATCACCTTAAAATAAATTTACCCCTTGAAATTAATCACTTCGATACAAAAAAATGAGGATATTTGTGCCTCATCACATCCTCAGGTTCCCACATAGCATCTTAAAATTGGTTATTTCACCACAAAACCTCAAAAAGGTGAGTGGTATTGTTTTATAGAACTTTATCTCTATGATCCAAAATCTCCTCCATTTTTTCTTCATAAAAAATTCCATGTTACATTGGTATGACCTCTGAGTTTATTAAATGTGAAAGATCATGTATATACTTTCTCAAGAGAGATACATGGAACCCATCGTGGACTTGAGAGAGGTTTGATGGAAGTTCCAATCAATAAGCTACCATCTCAATATGAACAAGAATTTAAAAGGCACTAACATAACTATGGATTATTTTAAACTTATTTCCAAATTTCATTACCTTATTCCATGGAGAAATCCATAAGAAAAAATTCTCACCAACTTCAAATTTGAGATCACATCGAGGATTGTAAGCATAACTTTTCTGTTGAATATGATTGGACTTGATGGGTTAATGAATATATATAAAATTATATACCATTTATTTTTCTATATCAGGTCCTAATAGATTTATTTATACAACTTAATCATAGTATTTTGGATATATATACTTCTTTCTATAGAGGGATTCGTAAGGAGCCATTTGAATAATTGAGTGAAAGATATTATTGCACATAAACTCAATCAGAGGAAGGTGTTGATCCAAACCACATTTGAAATACATTTAAAAAGATCTAAGAATATCTACTAGGGTTTGATTTGTTCTCTCATACTGAACATATGTTGGATGATGATACACAATATTGAAAATTATCTCTTTATCCAAGGCCTACTGAAGACTTTAGTAGAACTTCGAGGTAAAACTTGGATCCCGATCAAACATAATAAAATGTTGTACACCATGAATCCTTATCACTTACTTAATTTATATCCTATAATTCCTATCTATAGATAAATCTTCTCTTATTTAAATGAAGTGTTCTAACTTTGTAAGGTGATTAACTATAACCTATATAACACTATACCCTTTTGATGTTTTGGGGTTTCCGACAACAAAATTCATGGTAATTTTTTCCCATTTTTATTCTGGTATGGGTAATGATTATAAAATACCCTTTTTATTTTATCTATCAACCTTAACTTTCTAACATACCAATCACTAAGATATAAATTCTGCAATATATCTCTTCGTTACATCACACGAGAAATATTTTTTTAGATCTTTATATATCTTTGTACTTCCAGGATTAATAGAGAATGAAGTACTATGATATTACTCTACCAACTCTTTATTAAAATATGTTATGTATATAAAACATATGTGATTCTTAAACCTTATCATTCTACCATGATCGAGGTTAAACTAAGGAACATTTCTCACCTTCTTTTATTACTCTATATTTTTTTATGCCTCTTTAATTTTTACTTGGATTGATGGTTGAACAATCATTTAAGAGAGATAATATTTACCCCCTTACATCAATATTTACAAATACATCATTTAAAATCCATAAAAATTGGATGTTTTGTGATCCTCATCATTGATAATATAGAATGATTATTTTGACTCAAAGTATCAACCACCTTTATCTATTTGTCAGGTTGCTAATATATTGAGAAGTCATAATATTTAATAAGCTCCAACCATATTCTATAGAAAATGTTCAACTCTTTCTTGTGAATATATAATTTAAACTTTTATAATCATAATATAAATCACACTTTTCTCTATAAAGATAATGCATCCATATTTTTAATGCAAAAATTACTGTAGATAAATCCAAATCATGAGTTGGGAATTTTTTTTCATGAAACATCAATTTTCATGAGGCATAATCTATCACCATATCATTCTTAATAACAATTCATCCCAATAACTTATTTTATGAATCACTATATGTTACATACCCTTCTATACTGAAGGTAAATGTAAGTACATGTGTGCTGACTAATATTCTATTTAATTCCTTGAAAGTTTCCTCACATTTATTTATTTAGAGGAACTCAACTCCCTTCATAATTAACTTGGTGAGTGGATTATATAGAAATGATAAATTTTCCACAAACCATTGATAATATCAAGAAAAACCAAGAAAAATATATAACTTAGCCACTATGGTTGGTCTGGCCCAACATTTAATAACCTCTATCTTTGATGGATCCACTGATATACCATAACTTGATATTATATGATCCAAAATTGAAACCTTTTATATCCAAAATTAAAATTTGGTAAAATTTTCATACAAAAAATCCTTCCTTAGGGTATTCATCACAATCCTAAAATGATATTAATGCTCTTCCTTACCATTTTAATAGATAAGAATATCATTTGTAAAGACCACCATGAACTGATCAAGGTAATCTCTAAATACTTTATTCATTAAATCCATGAAGATAACAAGAGAATTGGTAAGACCAAATGACATAACTCTATATTCATAGTGTCTATACATTGTATGGAATTATTTCCTGGATATATCCTCATTATTATACCTTAATTTATGATATCCATAAGGAAATTCAATCATGGAAAAGTATTGATCTCCACATAGTTGGTCAAACAAATCATTAATATAGGGTTGATGATACTTTTTCTTGATTGTGATATTTTTCAGTTCCTAATAATCAATATAGAGTCACATAAATCTATATTTGTTTCTTAATAAAAAGGATATTTTCACCCCAAGGTGATAAAATTGTATGAATAAATCCCTTTTCAAGATTATCTTTGAGTTTCTTCTTCAATTCCTGCAACCGAATGAGGGCCATTCTATAGAGAGTTTTTGAAATATGTGTGGAACTAGGTATGAGTTCTATTGATAACCCAACTCCATGATTCTATGGAATACTCGGAAACTCTTCTATAAATACATAAAAAAATCCCCCAAAATAGTTATATCATCTATGTTGAGTTTTTCCCTAACCATCTGAGATAAAACCCCCTTTCTAATAGGAATCAATACCCATATAATGGGTGAAATTTCCATTTGAAGTTCTTATTTATTTTCACACTGGTAGAAAATCCTAGGTTGGTTAATAATATCAAACATTACCTCCCTTTATAGTCAATTAATGTGGGATTTATATATTGAAAACCAATCTGTGTCTAAGATAACATCAAATTCAACTAGAGAAAGAATGACAAGATTTTCAGGAAGTACATTCCCACAAAATTCAACTGGAGAAGAATCATAGACTTGAGATGTGATCATTATATCATTAGGGTCTTTCAATACTAATTCAACATCTAATAATTTGGGTGGAATATTTATATCCTTAGAAAATTATTTAGATATAAAATAGTGGCCATATCTAGAGTAAAATAAGACATTAGCAGCTCAATAATAGATGGTAAGTGCACCTTTAACCACATCATTATCATTCCACTCATTAGAAATAGTGATCACAAGATATTTACATTTTTATATAAACTTAATAGGTTGTTTATGTAGATCATTACCATTAACCTTTGAGTTTGAGCACTTATTATCATAATTACCAAACTCCTTGCATTTAAAACACTAAAGTATGGGAGGTTTATTCAGTGGATATTTCTATTTATTAATATCATTAGCTAACTTCTTACCATAACTTTGGTATTTACCCACTCAATGACCATAATTTCCACACTTAAAACATTTATTAGTCCCCTTAAGAAAATTTCCTCCATGTTTCCTTCCACACTTTGAATATAAAGGAAATATCATCTTCTTCTCTCTATGTTTTTTTAGTTTTTCCCTTGAATATCATCTTTCTTTTCTTATCAAAACCATGATATTAATTGTTAAATAAAATCTCCATTTCCACCTTCATATCACATCAAATGATTTATTCATAGCTACTAAAGTACCTTATGGATAATTACCATTGGAGACTTGGTTTTAAGCCACTAAATACTTTATAAACCTTACTTTCAAGTTGGATGATAATACTAGAAGCACACCTCAAAAGTCATTTAAAAATTTCCTCATAGCTATCAATAGATTTATCATCCTTATATTTTAGCTCAAGTAATTACTTCTACATTTTAATATGGAGAATACGAGGAAATTATTTATTGAAAATAATATCTTAAACTAATGGGAAAAACACCATAGTTTACCTGGAGGGGTTTATAAATAACTTTCGGAAGGCAAGGAAGAGGAAGGATTATTACTTCTGGCCTAGACCTCCTTTCACTAGATCCTCAAGAGAAAGACAATTTCCTCATCAAGTTGGTGTCCTTGGTGGTATAGATAATGCCAAGGAGAACAATAATGAGGGGGCTCAATTGGTCGTTATGGAAAATCGTCAGGGAGATGATACGATGAGGTTTACAGCTTCGATGGAGGAACGGTGGGATGTTATCATTCATTCCAAGGAGGAAATGTTGGAGACAATAGTTCCTTTCAATGCCTCAGAAGAAGATTGTGGGAAGTTGTATGAGAGAGTTCTTCGGGTGGCTACCAGCGAGGTGCAAACGGCGTGGATCGACAAGCAAAATTGAATCACAGCAAGAGGGTTTAATGCAGGGAAGATAGACATGGAGGAATTCTTACAGGCATGGGAGAAGTTCCTAACCTGGTTTGAGGATCTCATTACAGAAGATCCAGACAAAGAGGTAACGTGTCTTTTATGGAAGCTTTTGCAGAGAAATACTTCTAATAGGCTTAAACTTGATTTCAATGGCTCATATATCTCTTTTGTTGTTTGATGTTGTGTTTCCTAATTGGTCATGGAATCTTTTTTTGTAAGTTTTCCACTCTCCCACAAAGAGGTTTTTTTAAAATAATAAAAAAATATGATTATGGCATGTATTCTTGATACGAGTTTATCTGCTTCTCCTTCAAAATGATAGATAAACCAAGATATTTTTTCATGCTCCAAATACCGTAGAATAGAAAATATCTTTTTAGTGGAACTAATCCATTTCTTGAAAACAAGTTGATCAATAGAACTACTAAATGAAGGTGGGCGGTGACTAATGAAGGACTCAACAAAATGTTTCCCCTCTACTCATTTATAAGTTTAGTATGATACATAGATTGCGAATGTTATGTGAGTATAGAAACAATATTTTTCATTCTATCTCCAAAAAAATTTGGTTTCATATGAGGAAAATCATTACATTATCTATTTCATTTATCATTAAAACAGTCCCTTTGAGTTACAACCATTAACGAAAAACTAAAATGCAAAGTGTAAGAAACAATAATCATAGTTGGGAACCACATAATCATGAAAAATCATTAATAAGATATCTAAATCATGAAACTTTATTTTCAATATATGACACCTTAGGGTTAAATATGGTCATTCATGACCATTATTCAAATCCTTTATAATGGTTTTTAAGAAGTTTTTGAATTTCCAAAACATATCCCTGGATAGTTTCAAACCAAGTGTGCAGCAAGGCCCATTTCCATATACCATATGATGATCAAGTCTAGCTCAAAACACCATTTTTAGAGTTATTAAACCCCTGTAAAACAATTCCAAATCCACATTCACTTGTAGTATCCAAATAAGAATGTAATTACTCATAAACCACTCACTCTATCCTTCACCAAGATTCTAGGACATTTTCCACACTCAGACTTATCTTTATGGTTCTCACTAATGTTTTATAATCCTAGTTTCCAAATTTTTAACTAAAACTTACTCTAATACAAACTTTAAATACCAACACTTCTCATATATAAATATTACATCTTAGTATATGAATATTCTTTACATAACATAATGATCTATGATATAATAATTTAGGTCTAGTGCCTTTGGAAACTTAGACACATAAACAATTGGTCCATAAGTGAACTACATCATCACTCGCTATGTTTATAATAACTACCACACTTCTTAAACATATCACACATAATAACTTTATTTAAAACCTTGGTAAATAAAACATAATAAAGGATAATATCAAATTCTTAGTAAGGGTAAACAAGGAAGTTATCAATATAAAACGGGCACAAGGGTATGAGAATATGATAAAAACATTTGAAAACCATACCCTACATATCATAGATCATAAAAAGGAGTCAGAAAATAAATATTGGTTGTTTATAAGACATGAATCATTAATGAATCAAAGTACATAAGACATTAGAGAATAATACTGACATAAGACATATATTTGTGGTATACACATAAGCATATAAAACCTTATATCAATGATACCCACTAATAAATTAATAACATGTTAGGATTAGGATAATCACTTGAGTACCTAATTTGGGATTATAATAACCTCCAATGAACCCTATTTTTTGGGCTTGGGATAACCTCCCATTTACTCTCTTTTTCAGTCTTGGGATAAACTTCCATGAACCCTATAATCTCATAGACCATTAATCATTACCCAATTTATTGGAGGGAGATATAGGTCCCACCCATCACATAATCCATAAATTTGTGTACAAAAATATCATAAAACATTAAAATGAAATGGGTTTCATAAAAATTATATTATTGAATAACCCATGGGAAATAAAATGGTTTTCATAATCATCTCATCAATTCATCATAGAAAATCCCTTGTAAAAGTAATCGGTTTCATAAACATATCTTTATCATAATAATGAAACATACAGAGAAAGAATAATGATGGTATAGTTGGATAATATCCCTATAAAAAGATTAATTAACATAAAAGGATGTAATATTATATGTACAATGATTTTTAAATATCACTTGGAACATTTCTAGAAGAAAATAACCTTTCCACTTTGAAAATAATTATCTAAAAGATAAATATTTCCCAAATATTAAGGAAAACAATTTTTTGAAAACATAATGATAAACTTGTAAATGAATATTTATATCATAGAGTGTTCATGATATTGAAAAAATAAATTTCATTCCACAAACATTAAAATTAATATTACTTTTATATTTTTGATAAAAATTCAAGAGAGACTCATTTGGAAAACAAAAAGAAGATTCCTTTTAAACCATTTTGTAAAAAATAAAACATGGGTAAAAATTTCATTAAAAAATGATTTTAGAATAGTGAAAAATTTATTTTAAATTTTTTTAGAGAACATGGATATAGAATAAATAATATTTTTGATCAAATAGGGAAATAAATTCTATTTTCCTTAAAAACATTATTTTGGAATAATGAGTACATAAAGAGGGGAAAATAAAAGAAAAACATGTAATTTCAAGAAATAATCATAGGATAAGAAAAATATATGGACTTTTATATCCCATAATTTCATGATAATAATAATTAAATACATTCATGGTCGTTATATACACCACAAAAAATAAATAAGTGGTGTATAGGGCATGTGTCCAATAGACTTAAATGTGAGACAAAAATCCCTTACCTTAAGTATCGACTTACTTAATAAATGTTCAATATTCCCAAATAATAAATATTGTTTTCTTATACATATATTAAAGAAATATAATTATATATATAATACCATATAATACTTTCTTATAATTTTCTATTATCTATTTATTAATAATTCATTGTTAAAATCAATTTTGGGTAATAACTCCTTTATTTTGTTCATGTATGTTTTAGTCTAGTATTTGTGGACCTTTTACTTAGTTCATGGTTAAATAATATATAGAATGTTAAACATGATATTAATATCATATATATTCATTATATATGTATTTAGAGTATTCCATTAAAGTTATATATAGAAAATGAATTACACAGTTCATGGAGACAATAGGTCATACGTATGCATGAATATTGTTTTTATTTTCTCGACTAATGAAACAAAAGGAAGGTAAATAATATATCAAATTTATAAAATCCATATTATGTCATATATATAACATAAATTTATTAAATTTATACTTATTACCTTCCATGTAAAGAGTAAGTGAGAAACGTATTGCATCACTTTGCGAGGTGGTAATACGCCGTACACACAAGTGGCATTATCGTATTCCCACGAAATAAAAATTAAGAAGGTATATGTGATATTTTAATTAAATAAGTATAATTATGCAATAAATATATTATAAATATGTTAAATGTATCTTTATATCCATCCATGAGAGGCAGTAATGGAAAACGAATTACATCGGTTCTTGAAGCGGTAGTCCGCCGTACACACAATCGAGGGTTTCATTTACCACTTGATGAAAGAGGAGGTGGATATAAGTTATAAAATCAAAATAATTAAATATTATTATATGTTAGATAATATTTTTATTATATCATAATTGTTAAATAATATTCTAAGGAGGTTGAAGAATAAATAAAACAAAAACCTAAGTTTAAGAATCTTACCTCTTCTTCGGAGAACATCTTTAGGTTTATATGAAAAGCCTTATTAGGAGGGTTTAATAATACAAATAAGTCCTATAAAATTTGGGTAGGGAATTAAGGAAGATATTTTGGTAGGTATATATTAATAAAATTGTTTTAGAATTATGAGGAGGGGAATAGAGTGGGTTTCCATTAATAAGTGGAGGAGAGGACCCACAAGAAATTTGTGAAAAGAAAATGGTGTAACCACATTTTAAATGTGAAAAAAGGTTCCAAAATAGACCATTATATAACATTTTTTGATATAGGGTCAAAATATGTCCAAAAATTGTATTTTTACAAGTTTATAGGTTATTTTACACCTTATATTTTTAGTTTAACCCCCAGTTAACCCGTTTTAACCTTAACCAAGGTAATTATTTTTTACTGTTTTACTATTTAGTTTTATAAAAAATTAAGACAAAATTATTATATAATATTAATATAATGATTAAAAATATGGGATACATTTTTCAAAATTATAATCACATAATATTCAAAATTTAATTTAAAATTTTTTCCACAGACATGACAAAAAAGCTGTTTTCCAAAGAAATGTTTTTCATAAGCATAGAAAGTTTTAATATCAAAATTCAATATGAAATTGATTCCAATAAACTAAATTATATTATTAAATATATAATTTAATTAATTTTACTATTAAAACCATATTTAAATAAAATATATCTTGTAAATATTTTAAATGAAAAGGTAGTTTTAATAAAAATTAGTATTTTTTTACTATTCATCGAAAAATTAATCTTTATAGAAGATTATGAAAAATTCACTCAAAGATAATTTTGAAATTTAGATTTAAAAAAAGAAGTTTATTTTTTAAAATATTCTTTTGTCTAAATTTTTAAAAACTATTTTTATTATTTATTTACAAAAACCAATAAAAACATTTTTTTGAGAAAATAGTATTTTCAAAACAAATAAAGACTTTAATAAAAATTAAGTACTTTTTTATCAATATGATTTATTTATATAAAACCATTGTACTTAATCTTTAAAATGTGGTTATTAATATTAATTCTTCCAATTTTAGTGGCGAGTTAATAATAGTCATGTTTAAATAATAATATTATTCATATATTGCGGTTTTTAAAACTCGGTGTTTCATGTTACACAAGCTGTCAGAGAAATTTAATTTATTAGAAAATAAATCATAAAAATCTGGGATTTTATAGATATCATGGAAATATTAGAAAAATTGACTTAAGTTATTATTAATATCATTGACCATATGAAGTAATAAAATAAGAGAAAAGCTAGAGTGATGGATCTTATGATTATGCCTAACCAACTATACCAAGTTATGAAAAATAATCTAAATCTAGCTAAATTTCATAATAATAAGAGAAAAGTGGTGTTTCATAAAAGCTCTGGTGATAATTAATATAGAGGAAAAGGATTCCACATCTCCTATGCCAATAATATGGGAAAAAGATCTTGGGTAAATACTTAAAGCGAATAAGAGTTTGTTACAAGTGTGGTGGAAAAGGAAATCATGATAATAATTATAAAGACAGGAAAGAATCTACTAATTTATAGTGCTTTAACTATAAGGAGGTGGGAATTATGTAAACCAATTCCCCAAGTATCAAGTATCACTATAATAATTATGTTTTAATATTTACTAATGATATCTTGAGATACTCTAAGGGTTATAAATAGTTTGAGAATCATTATTAAAGAATTTAGAGGAAAAGGTTTTATGTTATAAATTTAGTAAGTTTGAATATTGATCTTAATATTTTTCCTCTCTTGGAAATTTTGACCTTATGGATGAAATATCTATTTATATTTTTAAGAAAAAAGTGAATAAAATAATATCCATTTAAGGATTTTAATGTAAATAAATTATGGTTAATTTGAAGAATATATTATTGTTATGTAGTAATATTTATCAATGGTAGTTTCTTATGAAGATTAATAGAAAAAATCCAAGGATTTTTATAATAATATTTAGCTGTATGGAAAATTTTGAAAATGTTCATTTTTGAAACATATGTTGAAGGACATAACTCACTCAAAGGAGTCATTTTATGATAATATTTTTTAAAGAATGTAAATATGAACCAAAATATTATTATGTGACATGACAGGTTGATCATTGATGAAGTGTACTACATTTTATTATATTTTATATCATGGGAATTTAGGGTTTTTTATAAAAACTTGTATTTTGGAAAATATAATTCGAGAATATAAATATTTGACTACGTGACTATATAAGTGATAAATGGTTTTTAGGGATAAAATGAAGAATAAGTGATCAAACCTTTATAATTTTTTGGGTTCAAATTTAATCAAGAATATTTTATGACTTTTTAGTTATGCCAACCATTTAGGTTTTATATTAGAGGAATAAATTTTAATCATTTTGCGGATCTTATGGTCAATTAAAAGATAAATTTAGTTATTTAGGAATTTAAAATTTATTATGATCATGTCGATGCACATAAAAGGATGAAATCATGCTTATAGAATGAGAAGAAATAAAGTAAGTAAATTTTATCATATTTATCTAACCCAATAGTAAAGGAATTTCTCAAACTCAAGAGAATTAAAGATAATTCTATCAAGTATTATGTGTAAAGTAATACAAACTACCAAGGTATGTTTTCAAAAACTAATTTTCATGTATGATTATTATATAGGTATATTTGTAATATTATTTTGGTCATAACCTAGAAATTAATGTTTATAATAAAAACTATATATGATTTTATTAATATGCTATGATATATCCAGTTTATAAAAAAAGAATTAAAATTATTAGGAAGAAATTTCTATAAGAAAGGGAGAATGAAATTCCCTAATATTTTAGTTTAAATTTTATTTTAAAATAATACAATGTTTGATAATATACACCACACTTAACACCGAGCTTAAACAAATCATGAAATAATATTTAAATATGACTGTTATAACATAGTTGTTGGGTTCAAGGGTGTGAATATGAATAAAAAAAATGAAATATATGTAAGATAAGTTTTAATTAAAAATTAATAATTTAATCAATAATGTTAATATTTATATAATTTTTATAACTCGGAAAAGATTAAGAACAAATTGATTTTATACATTAAAAAAACCTCTCTTCAAAAAATGGGTTTTATGAATTTTATATTCAGGTAACTAAAATTAGTTTTTGATAATTTAATATATTGTGTTTTAAAAAATGAAAATAATTTTTAAATCACTAAGTAAAAATTATATTATGGTGATTTTTTGTAATTTTTATAAATATTTTTATTTTTGGGTGAATATTGAAAAATACCGATTTTTGTAAAAACATACAATTTTTTATTAAATTAAGTAATTTAAAAGTTCCATTGTATTTTTTATTTTCCTAACATAAATTAAAAATAATTTATTTAATTACATAGTAATCATATTTTATTTTGGTGTAGGTTTCTTTTTTATATTTAAAAATATATATTTTTTCTAGAAACTATTTTTGATGCATTTATCATAATTATATTAAAATAAATTTCTACCAAGTATAAGAATTTAATATTTAAATATGGATTTAATATTTATATTTAGGAGGTTTAGATTTTTTAAATAATTTAATTTCATTTTTAGTCATAATGAACAGTAAACATAGAAAACGTTTATCACCACTATAATGGGTAAAACAGGTTGATTAAGGTTAAAACTATGGGATAAGGTCTCAACATTAACCCAAAACTTTAATTTATTTAATTTTATGATATTAATTCAAAAATTAACATACTAATGTCGAAAAAATAATTTTTTTGTCATTTTCCTTTGATTATGACGTTTATATTTTTTTAATGTAAATAAAAATTACAAAATGTCTCTCTCCTTCATTTAATATGTCAAATATGTTATCACAGGGCTAAAAAGAATACATGAATGGTTATAAATAGTTATTTTTAATATAAATAAATTATTTTTATGACATTAATTTATTTTTAAATTTTATAAAAAATATAATTGTCTTGAACGATTACACGATACCGACTTTGTAGTTGTACAAGTAGTAGAGAAATCAAATAAATGATTTTAAGAACATTAAAAGTAATGTATTTTGGATTAATTATGGTTATAAAATAATTTAATATATAATTATAATGTATAATTGATTTTTAAAGTGTTTATATTCAAATTAAATTTTTATCATAATGTCTTCAAAGTCATGATATGTGAATTTTCCCAAAAAAGACCTTAAATGGTATTTAATGTTTAAAAATTATTTTTAAATCATTAAAAAGTTATAAAAATTATATATTAACTCAATTTAAGGGTATATTTTAGATTATATCATTCATGGTTCATGTATTTTAAACTTTTATTTTTTTAAAATTACATTCATGACTCTTAGAGAGTGAAAATTTTGTTACAATGGTTAAGGTTAAATAGGGTTAATGAGGGGGTTAGACCAAAAGATAAAATTTTAAAAGACAACTAAAATTGTCTGAAATTGATTTGTTGATTATATTTAAACCTTATAACCATTATATTTTATTCTAAAATAGTATTTATCCATTTAATATCTCTTACAAACATATTATATGTAAATATTTCAAGTATTTACAAGTTTTCCACCCACCTAACTTATAAAAGGGAACCTCCTCTCCACTGCCATTCAAAAAAATTTGAGCTACTTATATAAAAAATATCCATAAAAGAATAACTTTATATATTCCTTCCCCACATCATATATCTTCTTGTATTTCTGTAAACTATCCTAAGAAGGATTATAGTGCAAGATAAATGATGATTTAAAAGAAATGGTATATCTCTTAACCAAGTTCTTTAATTTTATTTATTCTTATACCTCCTTAAATTATATCCTAAATAAGATAATATATTAAAATAAGTATGTTAAAAATACTAAAATATTATTATTTTAATCACATAACCCTTATTAATCTTTTTTTCTATTCCATGGAAAAAATCATCGCTCATGCGTACATACGACCTACGCCTCCACATAGTGGTGAAATTTGTTTTTCATCACTGTATTACCTAAATTGTTATAAATATGGATTTAATGAATTTATATAATATTTTTAGAATATTTATGATTATGTAAATATAATATATCATCTGTATTATTACCCTTTTATCTATTAGAAAATGATAATGTCGTTCGTGCGTATATGTGGACTACCACCTCCATGAAATGATGTAATTTATTTTTGAATTACCTACATGTATGGAATATTCATAAATTTTATATTATAAATAAAAATTATTTTAAGGAAATAATTAAAAAATTTTAGATTATTGAATAATTTCATAACTTCTTTAACCAAAAAAATATACCAAAGTAGTTTTAAAGAAATTTACCAAACAACTTTAACTGGTGGACATAAGAAAGAACTATTAAATGAATGGATTTAAAATGATTATAAAAGGAATTAAAAAATGAAATATAAATTAAATATGTTATTAATAAAGTTTTTAATAAATTTAAATTCATTTTATAGTAATATTAAACACATATGACTAAGAAGATACTCAAGGTGAGAGAATTCTGTTACAATCTCATTTTATTTCAAGATTGTTTATGTTAAGATTTCTTCTAGGAAAATTATATGATCCAAATCTCTTAAACCTAAAATATTTTATTCTCCTATATTTTTTATTGGGGTTTAAATTTTTATTTTCCATTTATACACTTGTGAGATCAAGAATCAATAGTTAAGTTACATGTAATGGATTTTCTTTTTAAAATCCATGTTATAAATCTTTCCTTAAAACTATTTTTCTTCCATGCCAAGGTTATTTTAAATGTTTCAGGAATATTATTATTTATACTAAAATTATTATTTTAATTCATTTTAACTATATTTTTCTTTTTTTAAATTGTTTTAAAAGGAATATTATTTTCTTTTTCTAAATAAGGTACTTTTAGAGTTTTTACCAAAAGTGTGAAAAAATATTTTCTCTAACATTTACCACTAAAATGAAGTTTCCCACCATCATAACCATTTTTTTGGCTGTGGTAGAGAACTCAAGAGTGGGTGAATTGTGTTTCCAATTAAAATTCATATTAAAATTTATTTATAACTAAATCCACTAATTTATTAAAATTTCTAAGTAATATAAAATAGTATATGTATATAGTTTGATATTTAAAATTTTTTCTAAAAATATTGATAAAAAATGTGTTAAAAAAAGTTCATCAAGTTTTGACTTATAAAATATATTTACTTATATCAAACACCATATATAAAACACTTATTAAATCTAACTATAAAATTAGTGTTTCACTTTATTTTTGAAAACTGAAAATAAATTTATTTTAAAATTGAGAAAAAATAGGAAAACAAATAGTAGAATAAAACAAGAGGTTCAATATCAACCAAAGACCTAGTCCTATCCACTTGTCAATCACCCAGTACAAAGTATTTTATTAAAGAATATATTTATCCTCAATATATATTAGGTTTTACATAAAACACCTACACTTGGGTAGTCCAAGATATACATATAATCTTCCATAGCTCTATGTGGGACATCAGATGTAAAAGAATAAGATAAAGAGTGTCTAGAACTCTTTAATATAATACATGATTCTGTGTTAAAGAGTAAACAATGTATAATAAATAAGACTAAAAATTTAAGATAAAACATATAGATAAAAATATAGGAGATTCTAAGATTTAATGCAGCTCAATTTTATCATCTTCAGTCAATCAATCATCTTTAAATATATTTTAAAAAGGATGAAAAGAGTTTTCATAGAGATATCTGAAAAATAGAGTATCATGGATGGTTCAGTGATATGGTATGAAATGTCAGTATTTTTCTTAGGTATACATGTATTCATCGACTATTGTTGTCCATGGGATTCTGTTCCTCATAAATACAACTTATCCTCAAATTAGACATTGGAGGATTTCTATTATTTAATCATTATACTCATTCCATTCTTAAATTCACTGGATCTAAAATTAATGCTCCAAAATATAGCTTCTTGAGATTTTTAAAATACCCAACTTCTTAAGTTAAAGATGATCACTTGGTCTTCACTTGATGTATAATTTCTATGTCTCATGGTTACTAGGCTTGGTTAGTTGGCATAGTCACTTGGAATACACTTAGAACGATTGATACATTTTTTCTTGTAGTCACTTATTTTTTTCATAGAGTCAATTTATTTCTTCATGGGGTAGATTATTTGCTTGATATGGTCACTTCATTCATTAATGTGGTAGGTTCATCTTTTCATTGTAGGTTTATATTTTAATTAGGTAAGTTCATATCCTCATTTAGTAGGTTCCATTTTCATTATGGTAGGTTCATTTATTCTTGCGTTCATTGCACCACACACACATGGTTAGTTCATGAATTAAGAAAAATTGATCACCTGACACATGGTAACTTGTTTTTTGATGCACCAGGTTGAATGATTATTGTGTTAGCTTGATCATAAATATGAGGTAGGTTCAGTACACATGTAGTCACTTGAACTTCAATGTGTTGTGAGTTCATGAATTAGAAAAAAAATTCTCATTTGACACATGATCACTTGATTGTACATGCAGTGAATTAGTGTTTAACGCGTGATCACTTCCACATGGTCAATTATCCTTTATGATCATTTGAGTTTCTTCACATGGTAGGTTTTCACAATAGCTTCAATACATATCCAATTTTATTATTTCATCCAAAAAATAGTTGAATATAAAAAAAATGAAATTCATTAGAAACATAAGAAATATGATTTGTGATCATTAATATATTGACATGACGAACTAAGCCAACAATCTACCCCTTTGTGATGATCATGAATCATGACCTATAAAATGAAATAAATTGACTATATGATAAATATATTTACCTCAAATTGAAACATATATTTATATATTTCTCAAAATTTTCTATAGTTATTAAATTTTATCATCCTTTCTTAATATCTTCAATTAATTTCACAATTTTTCTCCCCCTTTTTAGATTATCAAAAATTTAATCAAGAGGGAAATTAAAATAAAAGAAACAATATAGAGATATTGGAAAAAATATTTAGAAAATACTAGACATAAATGAAGACAAAATAAGTCATTTCATTAATATCTCAAAGGATTAAAAAATATTAAAAAAAGTTCCCTATCAAGAATTATAATTATAATTCGAATCAGAAACATCCTTGATGTTATATGGGAGTATGGGATCCTTTAATTTTGAGGTAGAGGTTGATACAGGTTGGGTAGGTTGTGGTATATTGGTTGAAATAGTGTCACTAAGGACTACACACCTAGAAATTGGTCTAATATGCTAGACTACTTTTCAAGAGACAAGACAAAAGGGTTAAGAGATGAGGTTGTAGTTGAACGAGTGTTTGAGGTAATTAATATAATTAGAAGATATATAATTTAAGTGTTGTAAGTTTAAAAGTAGTGTTTTAGAAACCTGGTAAATTATTTTACTGCTTCTGATCCATGTTCTATAGCCTAAAAATAATAATCTTTTTTTTTCTAGGAAGGATTCTAGAGTAGAAGTTAGGGATTTTAGCTTATCCACTTGAGATTTGAATGCTTGGGTCTTGGTAGGAATCCCCAAATCACTATCTATAGATCTAAACATTTATTTTAGGTCTGAATTGGTGAATATCCAACTAATATAGAAGTAAAAAGAACATTATATATCATCTATATCTCCTTTATCCCATTTGACATCCTTTCTAACCAACTCCAAAGTTCTAACAGCATGGGATTAAAAACTATCAGACACCACTTCTTTTGTTTTCTGAAACTCATAAAAAATAACTTTCAATTCATCCCTTATGAGTTTAATAATTACATCTTAATCAACAACATATGGCTAGGAGGAATAAAAGGATCCGTAAATCCAAAATCTTAAAACCCCAAATTTAGAAATCTTTGATCCAGATTCAACATCATGCATGAAATATCTACCCTTTAAGAATTTACTTAGGCTTTCAATTCCTTAATCTCATTATGTATAAGTTTCATTGTGATATGGAATACAGGTTAAAAATTAGAAAGGACCATAGTCAGTATCTTGGAAATATATTATTCTCTAATTAGATCTATAAAATTTCCTAAGACAATAAATACCTCATTAAACACACCAATTAGATCTAATTTAAATTCATTCAAATGATCCTTAGTTACATAGGAGGTGGTATTAGTAGAAGAAGGTACAAGAGTAGATGAATCATAAGATGAATTCCTACCATCTAACATATCCTCAATATCAACAGACTTATATAACATAGATGTAATTTATGCCTTATTAGTATATTATTCTTTAATTTCAAGAACATCTTTATGGAAAAATACAATATGTGCTATTACTTTTTTACTCTTAGGTTCCTTCACATTATTTAAAAGATTAGGACCAAATATATATTCTAGATCTTGATCTATTGAGGTTATGAGAGGATATATGTCAAGTCCATTCTAACAATACACTTTATAAATCAAAGAACCTCCAAGAACTATTTAAGCAGAAGGGATGGTAGGTCCAACATCCTAAGGTGGACTGCTCACATCATCGTCATCATCATCATCATCATCAGACTTAGAGTAGTCCATACCTAACAGTATGGTTCCTAGGGATTTATCCCCCTTAGAAGGTGAATCTGGTACACTAGGTCTATGTGTGATACCAATAATAGGGATTAAAGGTGAAGACTTCCCAGAACATTATTCATCTACTTTAGAGTCACCCAAATCATCCTATTTAAGATCTTTAGTAAATCCATTAACTAAAAAGTATGTTTCAAAATGATCCTCATATTTAAATTATTCCTTATGAGAAGGTAAAGGTAGTGGAGATTCATAAAGTCCAAAATATACTGTAGGAGAGGCTTCCCTATCATCCTCATATGTTTCCTCGACTTCCTCAATGAGATTAGATATTTCTCTCTCCTTATCCTTAACATTCATAGTAATAAAAAATTCATCATTAGAAGAGTATTCAACTATATAATCTGGCTCAATACCTATATCCTCTAGATCTCTTGATCAAATTAGAAACTTGATATGATCTAACTTTTTATACATCTTCTTAGAATCTTCCATCCATTTCTCTTCCTAGGGATTCCAATTAACTCTAATTTTCCTACAAATATCCTGAGTTAGGAATAAACTATATAAAGAATTTATCATTTCCTTTCCCCAAGGAACTAATCCATTATAATACAATGATACTGATATAAACTTTGGATATGGGATGGAATTAAATATAGAGGAAGGATTATGTAGATTTAATATGCGTCTCATCACATATATGGATAAGATGATCTAAATGTTTTTCATTATCGAAAAAAAAACAAATCATGGTGTCCCAAGATACTAAAGTCCCCTTTCTTTGGATAGATCAAATACTAGATAAAATTAAGAAACAATCTTCATTCTATGCTAATCTACATAGTGGATGGTCTCCTAGGTTCCCTATTTCCAATCAATTCATCTAGAGCATTTTGAAATTTGAAATGGTAATGATTTATTGGATACGGAATTTGAATGTATTCATGCTCACCCTTACAAGGAACTATCAAGCTATTTGCACAGATATTTAAAGAAAAATCATAAACTTCTCCATTTCTTATTGTTCGAATGATGTATCTTTTATTTCTATATACAAATTCCATATGGGAGAAGAATTACTTAACCAACCTCAAATATAAAGGCTTACCATTTTACTTGAACCATTCATTCTACCCTTGTTTTTGAATTTATTTCCACACAAGATATTTGTTGGATTTAATTCATTCTGTATCAAATTATTTTTAAGTATAGACTTAGATAAAATTTGGTTTGGGTGGATTCACTACCTCCCTCATGCTACCTTTTTATTTTTTTATTTCTTCATAGGAGTTGATTCAGAAGAAGGTGGAGTATCGGGAGACCATTTCTTCCTCTGTATTCTCATTTTATGATTTAATTTCTCATAAGGCCTTAGTTGAGAAAGAGAGAGAGATAGGTTCATAAAATAGGGTTTCAATAGATATTCCAGGTAGGTATTCAAAAAGAGAAATGAATTTTTAAGAATGGGCAAACATAAATTTATATTTTGTTTTTTTAATTTTAACTCAATTATTTTGGGATTGAAATAATAATACACTTGAAGAAAATCCCAGCAATACAACTTAATAAAAAAATAAAAAAATACATAATCACAATAGGTATTTTGGCCATGTATTCATGAAAAAATACATAATAATTAAACTGAACATAAACTCATGGTAGGTATACTAACCATATGAATGAAAAATCATGGTAAGTATAATGGCTATGTAAGTAAAGTATCATGGTAGGTATAATGATCGTATGAACTATAATTCATGGAAACTTAAGAAAAATAATTACAAAATAAAATAATTTAACAATAATTAGAAAAATAATTAAAAATTAAATATAATATTTTAAAATAATCGATCAGTCATAATTTATGTCTGATATAATTCATTCTGTCAATATTAAACGACTTTTTAAAAATAAAAAAAAGATGATGTTCAATACCAATTAATTCAATATTAATAGATCTATTTTGAAAATGGTTTATCAAAAATTGATTTCATATATAAAGATTTTTTATCCTTTAATGAGATAGAAGATTCTTAGAAATATTTATTGCACTTTTATTATCATAGTTTATTGGGAATTGTCTGAACTGATATCCATAATCTGGTAAAGTTCATTTCGTCCACATAATCTATACAAAAAAACTACCTACAACTATATACTGAGATCAGTGGTAGATAGTGAAACATATTTCTATTTCTTACCACACCATGGAAATAGAGAATTTCACAAAAAGCGAAATGTCCTAGAGGTGATTTTTCTATTTAACTTACAACCACCAAAATATTCTTATGAATAACTAACCAAGTCATTTTATTGTCCTCTATAATAGGATATTACTAAATTGGTTATGCTATTTAGGGATTTAAAAATTGTCGTATCAACTTTCAAATGTGATTATTTTGGTGTTTATTGAAAGCATGTGCACATGAACACACTAAACATAATATCTGATCAGCTAGTTATAACATATAGTAAACTTATAATTATACCTTTGTAAATGGGTTGATTAAATAATTTCACTGTTTTATAAAGATTCAAAATACAATGTGTACTCAAGGGAGTAGCACTAGTTTTGGTTCAATATATACCAATTTTTTAAAAAATATATTTAGTCTACTTTATTTAATTCAAAGTGATTATTTCTTTATTTTGAAAAAATTTTGAAAACCAAGGAATAATTTTAACTCACCCATTCAACTCATTTCAAATTAATTTTGCATCATTTTTTAAAATTAAGTACATAAATAAATTTTGGATAATCCAAAAAATAACATCATTAATATTTATTTGAACTATGAAAAAATATTTGGAAATCCTTTAAATAAATAAGGTAAGTCTAGCTATGCCTTTTGAAAATCATTTAGATAAAAAAACTAAGCCAATCATACCATGCTCTAGGATCTTGTTCTAAACCATAAAGAGATTTTTTAAATTTAAAATAATGATTTATAAAATGTGTGTTTTAAAATCTTAGGGGTTGTTCAACAAAATAATCTTAAAAAATATAACCATCTAGAAAATCACTTTTGACATCCATTTGATATAATTTGAAATTCAAATGTACTATATAAAAAAGTAGGATCATAATATTTTCTAGTCTTACTATTGGTGAAAAGGTTTCCTCATATTCAATACCTTCTTATTGACTGTACCCTTATGAAACCAATCTATATTTATTTCAAAATATAGTAATAGGCTTATCAACCTTATTTATAAACACCCATTTAGTGCCAATGGTGAGGAAGTTTTTAGGTCTTTCTATTAGTTTCTAGAATTTATTTCCTTCAAACTAGTTTAATTATTCTTGAATAAACATTACCCTTAATTCATCATATATAGATTTTATGATGTTTTTATATTTAATCTGTAAAAATAAGGCTTAATGTTCAAACTGGTTTCAAAGAGAATCTCTAGTTTGAGTTCCTCTATCAATATCTCTAACTACAGTATTTAAAGGATCATCTCTATGAATTCTAATATATTTATAGATATAAGTACTTTGTAATTCAGTTTCTTCTCTAGTATTTAGTTTAAACAATTCCTCTATGCTGGTTGACTTTTTTATAGAAGGTTTTATAGACCTATCACTATGTTTGGTTGAGGTATTGATATTAAAGTTAAAAAGATCACCCTCAAGGTTTTATAAAGAAGTGATAGACTCATGTGGATTTGTTTCATCATATTTGGAATGCAGAGATTCTTCCCCAATTTTGGTTCTTTTATTGAATAACCTATATTATTTAATGGTGGTTGAATGACCAAGTAATATTCCATCATTAAACTAGGATGAAAACTTGTTTAAACTCTCATTTTTTAGAATAATGTTATTATCACCAAAAACTCTAAGTAATTAACCTTTGGTTTTATTACATTCCCAAACTCATATGGAGTCTTATTTAAAAGTGGTCTAATATAACCTTATTGATAATATATCAAGATATATTGATATATTTATCCCATAAATAAAAATTAGATCATACTCATTAATCACAGTCTTGGAAATATCTTGAAGAGTTTTATTCATTCTTTCTACAACACCATTCTATTAGGGAGTCCTATAAGAAGAAAAATTGTGATTTTACCCATGGTGTGAGCATAAATATTCAAAGTCTTGATTTTGAAATTCATGGAAATTATCACTTATTAAGTTCTTAATAGCAATTCCACTAATAGTTTCTATAGATTTTTCATATTTTAAAAAATATGAGTAATATTAAATTTTGTGAGATAGAAAAAATACCCAAGAATATGTAGAATTTTCATCTATAAGAACATAAGCATGATGAATCCCATTTAATATAGAAAATCTAGATGGTACAAACATGTCTTTATGAACCAAATCTAGGGGTTGATAAATTGAAACTTGTATCTTTGGTTTGAAATGAATATTATGTTGTTTCCCTTTTCTGATAGGGGTTATAGACTCCGTATTTTAATAATTATAGTTTAGAAATATCATTAACTAATACTTTACTCGTTATATTTCTAAGATAGTGAAGTTTACAATGGATTATCCTCATATTCCATAGGCATATTCGTGGTGAAAGGAACTTAAGCAAGAAATATCTTGAGAAAATAAAGAATATAAATCAACAGTATAAACATTATCATTACATAAAGTAGTAAAAACTAAAACATTCTTCAAATCATATATTTTTCAGGGATTGTTTTAAAATTTAATATGATAACCATAATTACATAATTATGACATACTAACCATATTATGATTAAAACCATAAATAAATAAAACATTAAAAATTAAATTAGAGTTAAAGTTACCAATTTGACCAAGTCCAATTATTTTTCAATTGGAATTGTCACCAAAAGTGACATTTCCACCATCCACATTGATAAGTATTTTAAATATTGAGTAGTATCAAATCATTTTTTTGGAAAATACACTATAAATAAACCATAAATTTTCACTATTACTCTTAAATCTATCTCCCTTAGATGTGTTTTTCATAAAACACATGTTTTCTTTATCAACCTTGTCGTTACTACTTCAGCCAAACTCAATGGAACTGTCTTTAGAGGCACTCAAGGTAGCTTTCATATCCTTCTTTGGCCCTTTTGCTTTATCCTAATATATTTTATTATATTTTAAATTTTCACATTCATCTTTGATATTCCATTTTCTTTTTCATTAATAATAGGTTACTTCACATTTTTTATTTCCATTTTTCAAATTTTATCTTTTTTAATACATTCATTTGTAATTGAATTTCTTAAATAGTTAGTTATTCTTGTAAAACTTATTAAATCACCTTTATAGATGATATATCTAATCATCACTATTATAAGGTGATTCATCCTCACTTGAACCATCTTATTTTATTTGTTTCTTCATTTTCAAGTCATGCGTATTAGAATCAACAAACTTCCTCTTATATTCATCTTCATTTTCATTCAATTTATATTTTTACTTATACATTATGAGTTTTAAAATAAACTTTTTTACTATAAATTTACTTATATCATAGGATTCTATAATGTAAATGGAGCTTCCTAGGGAAACCCCATGTTTTGTACAATACTTATTACATCAATTTAAATATAAAAAACATAAAAGAGATACAAAACCAGGATATAAAGGATTAATGTATTGGGAAAATTAGGTACATACACAAATTTTACATAATTAAACTTAAAAATTATTTTAATTACTTATTCTATAGATTCTTAGTGGCCCTTGTTTTCTCTTTAGTATAAGTATTCACCTGAGGATATACATCAAAGAAAGGGGGTAAGATAAAAGCCTAGTAAGAGGATAGATAATAACATGAATAAATATAACATGTGTGAGAATAATCTTCATCATCAAAATATAAGTATGAGATCATAATCATAATCATTTTATAAAGAATTAGATAGAGGCTTAGAATGTGGAAATGCATAAAAATGGAACATCATGTCTTAGTGGTCAACTACTACACACAGTTGTGAGCAAAGATATCATCATGTCCACACATAAAATATGTGCATAATCATAACATCATCATCATTGTGAAAAAATATAGCATCATGTTCATGAATATTTTCTATTATATCATGAGATACACCACATTTCCCAATTTATTGGTTCACTATATAATTCCTGGTGCACCCATCACATAATAACAATTACATAATCATGCATTCTATATAGAACATATATCAATCATGGGCATAAAATTACCCATGTAAAGGAATGGGTTTAATTATAATTTTTGGAAGCATACTTTCACAAATAAATATTGGGGTTCCTAAAATAAAAGGTGAATAACATAATAGGTATAAGAATCATCAATCCTGACTGAATAAGAAACAATCTCTAGAGAAGAAAAATATGTGTTTTAAGAAAGAAGTGTACTTTTGAAAAAATATTTTCATTTATTATAAAATAATATTTAAGGATTTTATATCCTATAAAAAAGGGAAGGAAAATGAAATTATATTTAAGGAAAATTTAAGGAACTATCCATGCATAAATTTGGAATGAAATAGTGATAACCCAAAGAAAAGGATTTGGGTTTGGGAATCCCCTTACCTTATGTCTGAATATTATATTTACTTTAATATCCTATAAAATCAAATTATATTCATTAATTAATAAATAAATAACCTATTATACATTTATTTAATTCATTATAATTTTATTAAGTTCATTTATTGTTATTTTTATTAGTTATAGAGTTCAATTTCGTTGTTCCGAGGGTGTTCGTTTCTTGGTTTTGATGATTATTTCACTTGTATACAAGTATAAAAGTTCAAGTAAGATGATAATAATTATTGAAAATTTAAATTATATTTTATTAGTGAAATTAAATTAGTTAAAATTATATTTTTTTCTACGTATAAGGATGATTCATTAGATAAATCGTTAATGATAATCATTTAGATTAATTTGGTGGTTTTTTGATCATTATGAACTAGTTTTGTATTATTATTTAGTATTAAGTATATATGTTAGTTCCAGAACATAAAAAAATTTATAACATAAATTTTAAAATAGTTTTCAAACATTATAATTATTTTATGACCATCCTTAAAGGCTGTAAAGGAAAATGAAAACTTTTCATCCTCAAAGGCAATAAATTAACACCTCACAAACGATGTTTTCATTTTTAGAGTAAATGGGAGGGGATAAGAGGTTTGCTAATATATTATTCCATTAACATAATAAAATTCCAATATATGTAATATACTAGAGTTATTATCCCACTTGGATAAGTGTAGGTGATGAGAGAATATGAAAAAAAATAAATTAAAAAGAAATTAAATGAGAAAGAAAGAGGATTTTAACTCTTGAATTATTCTTCCTGAGAAACTCCTTAGGGTGATTGGATTTGATCTTTTTTTTGAGACCAAAGGATCCCAGAATTGGGGTAGAGGATTGGGAAGAGTAATGGGAAGAATTTGGGCAAGATTTAAGGCTTTTTAGGTGTGGGGATAAGAGGTGGTGAAGGGTGGTATTTTTAGGGAAGGAGAGGGGTGTTTTTTGATTATTTTATTTATTTGTCTATTATTTTTTCTGAAGACAAAGAATAAATTTAACCTCATAACTAAATATATTAAATAAAGAAGAAGGATTATAGATTACGGTTCTCACATCATCCTTGTCTCAAGAAATAGTGACTTTAAATTATACTGTTATATAACATAAATTACCATATTTCACTACTCACAAAAAATTAAACTATTTTAGAACAATCACAAAAATTCACCCTAACCATTTTTCAACATGTATAATTAAAAAAGAAACTCCATTTTATGATAATAGTTATATTAATATGTGAAATTTAATTTTTAATTAAAATCATCATTTACTTAGAAAAAAACATATTTTAAAATTATAGCTAATTTTGTAACACTTTGAAAAATTAATTAAGGTCTCATAATGTCACACCCAGATTTTCAATTCCATGCTTTGTTTCAAATCCTCTTTTGGTTCTTGGCTTTCTCTCAGTTTCTGGGTGTTCCGAGTTTGAAACGTTGATTCCTATTGTGTTATTGATCTATGACCTTAGTCTTGGGGGTTTTGGATGGTAGTTGGACTCTTCTTTTATCAAGGGGATGGGGTGAGGTTGTGGTGTTTTGGATTTGGATTAGTGACACTCCTAGTGGAACCACTTGTGGGTTAAGTTGTTGAGGTGGTTTGTACCCATGAGTTGGATGAGTTTTGGGTTGAAAAGAGTGCTTTTTTTTGAGAAGTTTTCTACCCTATCATTGGACTATCTTTTAACCTTGGTTTTCCCTTTGGACCCCCATGAAATTGGAGAAGGGAAGGTTTTTGGGTGCCCAGAACAGGCTACACAGTTTGGCCGCAAGATTTTCTAAACTGTGCAGCCAAATCATGAAAGGGTGTCCAAGTCCTTAAAAATATTTTGTAATTCCCATTTTCCCTTTTAGAATAAACCCAAATCCACCCATTTCTTCCCCATTTCGTGCCCTACCTCCATGTAAAGCCTCCAAGGTCTCCCTTCCTCTATTGGAACTCAATTTTGAAGGGAGATTTGATGGGGGAAACTTCAAAACCCTTAAAGTAATTATCTATTTGATTTATTCCCTTTCATTAGGGTTTTTAACCCATTCATGAGTTCTAAATTGTCCAGAATCTAGGTTTCGTACCTAGGGTTTAACTTTGAGCCTTTTTTGTGAAATATTAATGTTTTTGGTTACTTTTCACTTCCTTTAGGTGAGGCAGTGGTGCAGTTGATGTTTCACACCATTATTTGAGGGTTTCGACACTTTCAGTAGGTGATTCCAGGTGTAATAATTTCTTGATGAGTTATCACACTTGATTTAATTATTTTTAATATTATTTATATGCTTTTTATTGTTTGAAAAACATTTTTTATGGAGTTTGTTAAGCCTTTAATTTTATAGTTTCACTTCTTCTTCAAATTGGGTGTTTTCTATGTGTAAATCTTGTGGTAATTTTTGGGTTTATTTTATAACATTTAAAAATGGTTTACTAAATGTTTTTTGGGCTAACAATTATACATTGGCAGGGCCTTGGTGTGATTTTGGATTTGAAATAGGGTTTTGAAATGGGTTTTGTGCGGAAAACATAGTTATACTCCTTAGGATTGTTTTGTAAAAATTGTAAATGATTTATTGTGTTAAACAAAGTGGGGAAAGGATGCGCATGCACTATTTTGGTTAATGTGTTCACTTAATATGGTTTTTTTAAAGGTAAAGTGGTGATTTAAGATGTCAAATATTTTTAGACTATTTTATAAATTTCTAAAATGTTTTATCAAATGGCAAGAAAGGTGTGAAACACATTTGTGGGCTGTTTTGTGTGACCGTGGTGTGAAAAATGATTTTTTTGATTAAATAAGTATTATGTGATATGTGTGTGGGCTGTTATGTGAATTGGACTATGTTGGAAAGGTTTTATAAAATTTTTAAAGGATTTTTTGAAGTGTCAAAGAGATGTGAAAAGTGTTGTGGTCTATTTTTGTGTGAGTATGTTTTCAAAATAAATTTGAATGAAAAGGGGATTATGTGAATTTTGTGATATACATGTGGGATGTTTGGTGGATGTGATATGTGGATGTGGTATTTTCATGTGAAAATTATATTTCGTGGCTTGTTGAACTTGTTTGAGTATAATAGAAAAACTCGGGTATCTAGGTTGGTGGACGTGTACTAGTATGCAAGTGATCCTGTGGGTTTTGGCCTCAGTTTCATGTAGAAAGTTTGTTGTTTGACAACCATAACTAAAACATGATGATGATGATGATTATTATTATGATGATGGGGGACTACTAGGTTATGGGTATGATCCCTACTAGTGGCTCTTGTGCATGAGAACAGATATTGTGATGGTTACTTTCACCAAGATACAAGGTACCTGAGACCCACAATGAGCTAGTGCCTAGGAGTTATTTCCCGTCGCTTGGGCTCATTGGATGATTTATTCTTACCTTTTGGATACGGTATATTGGGATAGAAAATTCAGTAGATTTGTTATTTTATTTAAAAGTGTTTATTCTTTAAAATATCCCACTTGAAAACTATTTTTATTTATAGTTTCATCTTTAGAAATTATTACTAGCTTTTCATGTTATGAAAAATTGCAAGATTTTAATCTTTGAATGTTTATCACATGGAATATCTTAGTGGTGGTATCCTAATAGGATTTGGATCATACCCTAATTACACCTTTGGGTGTAAGTAGACTTGGTTATTTTTGTCACAGGTTTGAGTATAAATTTTGTGCTAATGGTTCGGGTTTTTAGCGGTCTATCGTGATGCGGTGTTGTGGAGATAGACTGAGCGTAGTTCCTCTTTCCATTTTGAGGTTCTTGGGCTATCTTTTTTTGGTTTTTTACCTCTATAGTGGTCTTTGAACATTGTTCTAAATTTTGTAATTCAGTTCTGATATTTTTTAAAAGATGGTTTTGTTTGAAAAATACAGATTTGTTTAATTGGTTTTGTTTGTTGATTTATATTTACAAACTCAGTTAAATCATTCCCAAATTTCATTTTATGATACTTGGGAACTTATTCAAGCCCATGAATATCGGTAACTCTCTTCAATCCTTTTCCTGGACCATGTCAGGTGTCGATTTTGATGGAGACGAGATTCTGTTCGTGACAAAATGGTATCAGAGGAGGTTTTATCTCTTTGGGTTATGTTATCTGGGGAAGAGTTGGGATAATCAAAATCTAGGATTTTCAGGACATGCAATTATGATTATGGGCAGTTTTCTTGGACAACACACCTCAAGGAGGGATTCAAGTTTCAAGGGGAAGTTTATATTTATCTGAGTCCTCTGGTTTTCTTGGTTTGATGATGATCAGGGGAAATGAAAAGAGAGTTGGGTTAATGGTCTCAGTGAGCTCGCATGGCCTATAAATCCATGTGAAGCTGGGGATATTTCAATAGAATAATCTCTATTAAGGTGAAGTGATTGGCCTATTTGAACCAACCATATGTCCAAGTCACCCATCGAAACTAGTTTCCTCTCACATTGGCTTGTTTTCTTTAGTTTAGGGATCTTGGAAGTTTGGTTTTAAAGCAAAAATGACTTGATTTTAAGAAGTGTAAAGTTTTTGTGAAATGGTTTTCTAATAAAGAGGGAATGGTTTGGTTTTTTAAATGGTGGAACTAAATTTTCATAATTATTTTGAAATATAAAACGGTGTGTTTACACCTCTTTTGAAAGAAGTAAATTATGTTAAAGTTGGTTTTGAAAAAGTGTTTCTAATAGAGTTCTCTAAACTATTGAAATGTGTTTTAATGGGATGAGATGTTTTAAAATTTATGTGAATTACTTGAAAGTTAGTTCTTATCTGAATGGTTATGCCTTTTTGAAAAGTTTTGTAAAATTTAAACTGATATTTTGATTTTGTGGTTAGCAGTCTTGAGAAAAATGAAGTATTGGTTAACTGTTTTGGTGTTGAAAAGTGGAAATAATTTTTATTTTAACCTTTGGTATTTCCATGAGTGACCAAATGAATGAGGTTTATATGGGATTATTTATGTTTTATGTCATGGATGGGTGAGTACTGGGATGGATATGAGGAGGGTTCTTAGTGTGGTATAGAAACATGAATTTGTGAGGCCCATGGGGAACCATTGGTGGATATGCTAACCGCTGAACCGTTTGTTTTCAAAGATTTTTTTTAAAGGAAAACATGATGTCTTGATTTGTGGTTTGGGATGGTGTGTATTATGTGTTTTTTTGAAAATGTTGATGTTGTGGGATGTTTTGAATCCAAGAACCCCTCTTTTTTGAACCATGTTTTGGGTTTGTATTTGGTCGGTAATCTGTGTTGAAGGGATGGTTAGGGGTATCCTTATGAGAAATGTTTTGGGAAGCCATTATGGTGGTTCCCTTAATGTGTTTGGATATGGTTGTGGCACATTTTTACCAAAAACTAGCTTGGTTGGGTCCTTGGGTTCTCTCATTGGATAAGGAACACCCCCATTAAGGGTTAGTGCACAATTGAAGTGCAACTCAGTTTGTTTCACCATTAGAAGACCCTCTAGTTGATCAATATAAGGAATCATTTTCTTGATATTTGGATATTGAGTTTACACCATTTCCTTTCTTTTTTTGTGGACCCTCTTGTAGTAGAAGAGTTATCGTGGAAGGTTGAAAGAGACCTTGGTTTCTTAAGTTACCTAATTAATCAAAGGTGAAAGTAGTCTGTGGTTTTCAGTGTGGATGGTGTCTAAGAGGGACTTTGGGTCCTTCGTAGTCTCTTCAATGTAGGGGTTTATGTTAAACCACCAGTGTGGGAAATCTGGTTATGAGAGGCTATTTTACCACTTTCTAGAATTGTGTGTTTTTTAGGACTTGGCATAAGTCCCCATTGCTTGTATTGTTTTTATCAATCGCAATGGTCATGTTTGGTGATGCCTTGTTATGTCATGTGCTCGTTTGACTATAAAGGTGAAGTTGTATAATATTTTTTGGGTCTTTTTTTTCCTGAATTGTGTCTCCTTTTGGTAAATCATGACATCTTTTGTTTAGAGTAATGTTTTCCTATATATCCTTTCCTATTTCCGTTTCTCATCTGAAGAAACAAGGGGTGATGTATGTGTATATTCTAAGCACTTATTCCAATGAAATGATAGTTTAAGGCAAGACAAGTTCGGATTGTGTTATGTATTGGTAAACTTTTCAAGGATTGAGGTGTAGTTGTTGGTGGCACCAAAAGAATAATTTCCATTCAGAGGGTTTCCAAAGCCTAACTGCAAGGCCAAAGATGATTCAATAATTTTAGCTCCAGCCATAGGTCCTAGAGAGAAGATGGTGCATAGTAATGGGAAATACCAGGGTCGTTCAAAGCCTTGTACAAATTCTTATACTTAGTATGAAATATAGGAAGATTTTAAACCTCTGGTGTCACCATCTTTCTCATGTTTTTCCCGTTCGGTGGAAAGAGGTGGAGGGCCTCATTTCCATGTTATCGCCCAATGTCATTATTTTCCCCTTTGGTTTCAATTGAGTTTTTTAAGTATGGTTTGGAATTTAGATATAAATGTCGAGCACATGGTTTGTTCACAATTACAAGTGACCATGTGCCAGGAATCCATGCAGATAGAATGATCCCCACAGTTATCGCACAGTTTCGCAAACTGTGCGGACTAATCGTGTGGTCGTCCCAACTTTTTAAATTTTGGGGTCTTTCTATACCGGCCCATGCTAGTCGGTTAAGATGGTTGGTTCTTATAGTGGGGAGACCCACTATGAATCTTATATAAGTTCTTTTGGAAAGGTCTAATGGAAGTCTACCCCTTGTACTAGGGAGTCTGTTTGGGCCTCCCCCCGTTAGTGTCCTGATCATATATCGGGAAAATTCGAGTTTTCTCTTATGGTGGGAAGCCCATTTGTATCTCCCCATACTAGTAACTCATATTTTTCCTTGGTCTTTCCTTGACATTAGGTAGTCTCTTTCAGAGCTATCTATATACCAACATCCTCCTTGGGTAAACTTTGGGATTGGAGAATGCCCAATCGTTTAGTTAAAGCAAGGTAAGTGTAACCTTGTTCGATGTTGTTTTTCATTTGGTTAATTTCCTTGACTCATGTTTGGATAGTGTTTGGGGAGTTTTCTTTTAGGATAAAATCTGAATGTTCATGATCATTTCAGGGAATTGGTGTAAGTTTTGGTTTGCGAGAGTATTCCTTCCTTAATTGATCACTGGAGGTGTTTTGGCCTTTCAGCGGTGGATCGAGCTTGGAAAAGAAGTACATTTTAATCTATTTGTTGGATCTGGTTTTTAATTCTGGCCTTGTTGGGGATTTTTAGTTGTGGAAATATTAATGGTGGGGAGAATTTTCATACTCTGATTTTCAATTCCTTTCTTTGTTTCAAATCCACTTTTGGTTCTTGACTTTTTCTTGGTTTCCAGGTGTTCTAGGTTTGGAATTTTTATGCCTCTTGTGTTATTGATCTATGATATTAGTATTGGGGGTATTGTATGGTAGTTAGACTCTTATTTTATAAAGGGTATGGTGCGAGGTTTTGTTGTTTTTGAGTTGGATTAGTGACACTCTTAGTGGCACCACTTGTGGGGTAAGTGGTTAAAGTGGTTTGTACCCATGAGTTGGATGAGTTTTGGGTTGAAAAGAGTGATTTGTTTTGGGAAATTTTATCTTGTATCCTTGGCCTAACTTTCCCTTCTAGTATCCCACTTGGCCCCCCCTAAAAGTAGAGGATAATGGAAGGCTTTTGGGTGCCTGGAATAGGCCACATGATTTGGCTGCACGGTTTACTAAACTGTGTAGACAAACTATGTAAGGGTGTAAAAGTCATTAAAAATCTTTTGTAATTCCCATTTTCCCTTCCAGAATAAACCCAAATTTTCCAATTTCTTCCCCATTTCGGGACCTACATCCTTTGGCAGCCTCCAAGGTTTCTCTACCTCGCTTGGAACTCAATTTTTAAGGGAGATTTAATGGGGGAAACGTGAAAACCATTCAAGTAAGTAATTATCTCTTTTATTTCTTCCCATTCCTGAGGGTTTCATTCACCCTTTCATGAGTTCAAAATTTTCCAATAACTAGAGTTCATACATAGGGTTTAAAATTGATCCTTTCGGTGAAATATTGAAATATTAGGTTTCTTTTCACTTCCTTGAGGTGCGACGGTGGTGCGGTTTATGTTTCACACCAAAATTTGAGGGTTTCGACACTTTAGGTAGGTGATTCCATGTGTAATCATTTCTTGATGAGTTAAAATACTTGATTTAATTATTTTTAATTCTCCTTATATTCTTTTCATTATTCAAAAACCATTATTGATGGACTTTGTTAGTCGGTTAATTTTATAGTTTCACTTTTTATTCAAATTGGGTGTTTTCTATGTGTAACTCTTGTGGTAATGTTTGGGTTTATTTTATAACATATGAAAATGGTTTACTAAATGTTTTTTGGGCTGGAAATTCTGTTTTCGTAGGGTCTTGGTGTGATTTTGGAATTTAAAGAGGGTTTTGAAATGAGTTTTGTGTTAAAAACATAGTTATACTCCTTGGTATTGTTTTTTGAAAATTGTAAATGATTTATTATGATAATCAAAGTGGGAAAAGGATGTTCATGTACTATTTTGGTGAATGTGTTCAATTAATATGGGTTTTTGAAATGTAAAGTGGTTATTTAAGTTGTCAATCATTTTTAGAATATTTTATAAATTGCAGAAATGTTTTATCAAATGGAAAGAAAGGTGCGAAACACGTTTTTGGGCAGTTTTGTGTGAGTGTGATGTGAAAATTGATTTTTTTTGATGAAATAAGTATTTTATGATATGTGTGTGGGATGTTCTGTGTATTTTAATATATTTTAAAGGTTTTATAAAAAAATTTAAATTATATTTTGAAGTGTTAAAGAGATGTGAAATGTGTTGTGGGCTATTTTGGTGTGAGTATGTTTTAGAAATCAATTTAAATGAAAAGGGGAATTATGTGAATTTTGTGATATACATGTGGGATATTTGGTGTATTTGTGATGTGGAAGTGGTATTTTCATGTGAAAATTATATGTCATGTCTTGTTTAAATTGTTTGAGAATAAGTGGGAAACTTGGGTATCTAGGTGGGTGGACGTAAACTAGTATGCTAGTGATCTCATTGGGTTTTGTCTCAGTTTCACGTAGAAAGTTTAAAGATAACAAAACTCACTAAAATATGATGACGATGATGATTGGGGATCACTAGGTTATGGGTATGATCCCTACTAGTGGCTCGTGTGCATGAGAACAGATATTGTGATTGTTACTTTCACCTAGATATGAGGTACCTGGGACCCACAATGAGCTAGTGCCTAAGGGTTATTTCCTGATTCTTGTGCTCATTGGATGATTTATTCTTACCATTGGAATACGTTATGTTGGGATTGAAAATTAATTAGATTTGGTATTTTATTTAAAAGTGTTTATTCTTTAAAATTTCCCACTTGAAAACTATTTTTATTTAAAGTTGAATCTTTAGAAAATGTTACTTGCATTTCATCTTTGAATGTTTATCACATGGAATCTCTTAGTGGTGGTATCATACTAGGTTTTGGGTCACACCCTACTTACACCTTTGGGTGTATGTAGTCTTGGTTTTCTTTTTCCGTAGGTTTGAGTACAATATTTGTGCAAATGGTTCAGGGTTTTAGAGGTCCATCATGATGCAGTGTTTTGGAGATGGCCTGAGGTCGGTGCCTCTTGCCATGTGGAGTTTCTTGGGATATAATTTTTGGTTTTGTACATTTGAAATGGTCTTTAAACATTGTTCTAAATTGTGTAATTCATTTCTGAAATTTTATAAAATATGGTTTTGTTTGAAAAAACCAGATTTGTTTCATTGGTTTCATTTGTTGATTTATGTTTATAAACTCAGGTAAATCATTCCCAAATTTCATTTTATAATACCCGATCACTTATGCCAGCCCGTGGGGATTGGGAATGCCCTTTGGCCTTATCGAAAACCATGTCGGGTGCCAGTTTTGATGGAGACCAGATTCGGTTCATGACACATAAAATTATATTATAATAATAAGATAACAAAATCTTAATTTATAAATATATTTTATGAAAAAAAATTCTTTTAAATCATTATATTAATGATAAAATTTTAAATAAACATTTCTATTTTATAAAAATACCAACACTTAATTAATAATTTTTAAAACATGTATTTTCATATACTATGATATAATTATATCATATTACCATTTATAAGATGCCTAAATTTTATTTATACTTTCATGGATGAGGTACAATTTTATTATCTATATTACTATTCCTTATGGTTAAGTTAATATTCCAAGTTTCAAGTTATTATTCCATCGGTAAAAGTTTCTTAATTACACTTATTTTATTTATTTTTGATTTATAAAGTTTGTATTATGTTATTAATATGATTTTAGGTGATTTAGACTATATGAAATAATTATAATAAGATAATTTCCATTGATATAATTATGGGATATTACATTCTTCCCCCATATGAATTTTTTCCCGTGAAATTTCATTTTACAAACTATAGAGAAAACAAGTGAGGTTACTTCTACTTCATCAATTCCTTCAGTTACCATGTTGCCTTATTATACTTTTGGTTTTTCCCACTACAACAAAAGTAGCCCTTAGTGGAGGTTTTTTTCCCATTTAGCGGCGGTTTAAACCGCCGCTAAATGGGTTGGCGGCGGTTTACAAAAACCACCGCTAAACTTGGCATCGACAATCTTTTAGCGGCGGTTTTTCTATTTCGCGGTGGTTTAAAAAATGTGTCATAGATGCCTCATTTCCCGGCGGTTTCTCTTCATTTAGCGGTGGTTTTATGGGTATGCCACACCTTTTTATTCACGGCGGTTTTAACTGCCGAAAAATTATGCCGTTTGATGCGCCTATTTTGCGGCGGTAAAAACCATCGCTAAATATAAACGTAATATATTTAGCAGCGGTTTTAACCGCCGCTAAATGCTAACAAGTATGGAATTAGCGGCGGTTAAAACCGCCGCTAAATGCTGAACTAGAAAAAAAATAATTTTGGTTCTACTACACCACTGCCCTGAAAAATAAATCAAACCAGAATATAGATAAATGATCACATCGTCATCCCTTTAAGCATCCAACCGATGGTGCTCCCCACCATAGGTTTTAACATTAACAGAAAATTATGAACCATAGTATTCTCCACCATTGTAATTTCCTATAAAGAATATCCAAAGATTTCCAATGATAATATTGGAATTTTTCCTCTAATTGGGAAATCCTAAATACTTTTGAGGCCATAATAGGTACCTTACTACAAAGAAACAGTCTAATGCCAATCAGCCTAACTGAAACTAGTCATGCAATCTTTCTCAGAAGACATTTTCGACCATTTCATGACACCCACATTAGCCTAGTGACATGATTTAAATGGATACTTTCACCTATATACATCTAAGAATAAGTATAATAATTCAATCCACTTTCAGCTAACCATTCCCAGGATACTCAGCTTAGATGACTCACATATCACAACCTGAACCACAATTCCTTCCTCTATGAAATCCCGTGTTTACCACAAGCACATTCACATAAGCCCATACCTGACTTTCAATGAAATTTCTTAGTCATTCCATCACCTAACCATTTAATACATTGTTCCCCAGCATGAACAAGGGTGGAACCTAGATCCATCCCACTATAATCATTACCCTTTAAACATAACCTTTGAGTCCAACGATAAGTTTGGGATAAAATAAGATCATCAAGTTAGAGTCAAAGTAACTATCCCTAGGTAGTCCATACTCCAAGTTTACAAGTGAGATATTGGTAAAAGACCAAAACATCCACATAAGATCATTGACTGAGCCTAGAATGACATTCATCTAGTGATCAAGTCAAAGGAAACGGTTGGTGTCCAAAATTCTGTCCAAGGCATTCCTACACAGGAACTCAGGTATCACACAAGAACTAACCATGCCTCAATAAAAACCATGCATCCCGCATGAAACATTAATAAAACCTATTTATTAAAAAAGAATAACACTTGATATCTTTAGCTCGGTATATAACCGAAGCTCTCTTAGTGCATCGAGGATGACGTAAAGATAAGGGACATGCTCGTTGCTAAGCAAGAGTACACTAAGAGAGTATAAATATTATCAAAAGATTGGAGACACTTCCATCACCTCTAAGACACTTCCATCACTTCTACTACCTAGAAGGAAATTTTTACTATATCTGACATGATGTTCCCCAAATTAGGAGTGTCTTAGTCATGAAAAGAAGAGATAGACCAACTGCCCATAAGAGAACTAGGTTAGATTCACCTTAATCGCACATGTGACACTTATCTGATTCACACCCACAAACTCCATAACATTTGTCATAAAAGATGAAACCAACCCGACCAGCGTGTCAGAACACCCAATCCATTTATGAATCGAGCTTACACAATGGGGCTACCCGAATGCTGCTATATAGTATAAATGGTATTAATATGGGTTACATATATGGAAATGTTTGGTGGAAACTATGTGCCATAAATGTTACATATACAAACCAACCGTTATCATACTTGTTCAACACATCAACAATACTACTACTCATCATCTGATGTTGCATCGTCACCCTCTCCACCTTCATCTCCACCACCTGCTGCCACCTGTAAGAACATTATATTGAAAATTAAATATTGTTTCATATTTATAATAAAACTTAAAACCAATAAAAGTTTGCAAACTAAATGATTTTTATTTTTTTTGTGATTTACCTGCTCACCACTACCCGATGCACTACCACCAGGGGAATATCTGCTCATATACTGATGTATTTGAAGCAACTCTTTCTGCAAACCAGATATCTGATCCCCCTGCTGGTGAACTGTGTTTCGTAGAGAAGACATCTCCCTCTGAGCATCAGGTATGAAATGACTATAAGCAAGAGTAGATGTAGACGAAATCCCTGATGGCATGCGAAAGACCTCAGATGGTACAGGTCCCAAACCCATCCCACACACTCTACCAGGATGCTCCTTCCCGAGGACTTTACCAACCGGGTCATCCTGGGAGACTGAGTAGGATTGCCCAGGATTGGCATCCCATATTTCTTTAATTTTTACCTATAAATCAAATATCAATATATAGTAACACAGTAAAAACTGATAATAAGTTATTATAATAAATAATTGACTTCATACCCCGACTTCTCTGGCAGGTTCATTAACAAAACTTCCATCTATTTTTTATGAACATCTAGCCACAGTTCTGTTCAGGATGCGTCATGCCCTAAACTCTGTGACTGCATTAAACAAAGTTAAATCAACAATTAAATATGTTAAATAGATAATATTATCTTATAAATATTTAAACTAATTAAAATATTACCAATGACATTCGGCTTCTTGAAAATCTTTTTGAACCCGCAGTGTGCGGGATGACCTGCTTTTCCCGGTTTGAAGCATTCTGTCTTGAGAGATCCTGAAATAAATAAAATTCAATTTAACAGTATTGTATTCAATGTCTATCTCTTCTTCATGTACATGTATAAATGTAAAATGAGGATAATATAATAATATATATTTCAATACCATCCGCTTCTCATCACGATGTCTATCGACAAAAACCTTCCACTGTTCTTTCGGTACCCCACTAGGTAGATTCTCATACATCTGCTGTAAGGTCAACGAAGTATCGTTGACATCACACCACAACCTCCATTTGAAATCTTTCCATTTTTTCCAAGATTTTTCAATGTCCACTTCCGTGCTATCACATCAGCAACGGTAAAGTGGAAGAACATCTGTATACAGAAATTCATTTTGAATATATTAGTAACATGACATTCAATTAAACCATAAAGTAATAAAATTACCTTTATGTGAGAATCATAAACTTCATTTTTCCAGTTTGGAGGCATATGCCTCCAATCATCATATGAAATAGGCAGGGAAATAGGCTCCGCTGCCAGTTGACCTATAATCTGACCAAGTAAACCTGCGGCGTCATCCGTCGGGACCCCATAAGAATCAAATGGCACCAATATCTTCTCACCATGCATGTTCCAAACATCATAACTTTTTATGTGTTTTTCCATGGTTTCATTGTTTTCATCTGCAATGAGTAAACAATTACTATAAAAAAATGCAATAAATTTATTTAATTAAAATTTGTACCTATGACTGTGACCCTCCAGAATGTCCGTGATGAACTGGAAGGGGCGTGTCGCTGCCCCACTGCTGAGGCCCCTGTAGGGGGAGGCGATGACTCATCCTCTAATGAGGCATCCACTGATGGTGTCAGAGATGGTGCAGGGGGAGATGATGCAGGGATGTAGGCAGCTGTTGCCTCAGATGTCGTGGGGAAAGACGGATCGTCATCTGTCGCAGAAGTAGAAGGAATGGTGTACCGCTTCTTCCTTGGCATTCCTGTCATTTAATCAAATAAAATTAAGTTCAGAATATATATTTCAAAAAATTTATGCAGACAAAAAAATTAAAAATGATAATAGATGCCCAGTACTAACAAAAAATATATATATAACAATGATAATGAATGACTACGGAAATGAAACAAGTGGTTCTTTAATGAATAAATAATTGTACATACAATCATTTTCCCCTTCAATCATGTCGGTTTCCTGCTCCATTGCTTCATCCACTTCATTCATCCTTACTAGACTAATATTTTCAATATCATGATGGAAAAATAATTTTGCTTCCTGTTGTTGATGAAATTCAATTGTAGAGGTCAAATCTTCCACTTCATCACCCATATCATACAAATCTCTTTGTATTACGTGAGTAACTACACTCCACCCTTCATCCACAACATCATTCACATAATATACCATTTTTTCCTGCGATGCTAAGATATATGGATCATGTAGTTCACGATCACCAACATCCATCAAGCGAGAGAAGTTTACAGAAGTAAATTGCAAGGAATATCTTTTAACACCTCTGATAATATCGACCCATTTGCATTTGAATAAAACAACAGAAAAATGCCCGTGGTAGTTTAATTCAATAATATCATGCAGCTTTCCATAGTATTCCACTTCAGCAAATGTAAATATACCACTATTCTGTGTTTTCAAACCCACTTCTCGATCGACTGTACGAAATCTAAAACCATTCACATTATAAGCGCTGAACTTTCTAACTTGTTTTATAGGACCTCTAGCAAGAAACTTCAAATCTTCTGACAAGTCTGCTCGAGTATCAGTATTCATGATCTGAAAAAAAAAATTAATAGATTTGCAAATTGTATGTGTCAAACTAATATTCGTATTTATTGCAATATTTATAAAATTACACGTCGTGAAAACCATTCTACCAGCTCTTTATTCACAGCTTTCGTTATATATTTTTCATTTCATGTTCGGACTCTCATTCGTCTCTTTGTTTGTATCCTCAACTCTTCAATAAATGGATCTATAATTTCACTATTCAGCAGCACATATCTATGTGCCTGTAATAATTCCAATTATGTTAGTGTCGCGTATGAGGTCCTCCCAACTGATCGGCCAATAGTAGGAAATATTTTTGATTTCTGATGCATTTGAGAATGAGTTGACGTGTCGTCAACACGTCCAACTCGATTAAATCTTGTCTCAATATCATCCAAATATCTGGAACAAAAGGTGAGACACTCCTCGTCCAAATAGCCTTCAGCAATAGAGCCTTCTGGTTGAGCTTTATTTCTCACGTATGCTTTCAAATGCCCAAGATATCTTTGAAAAAATAATAATATTATGCATTTATTTAAATTCCAAAAATTGTTTACTTAACTAGAAACATATAAATAAAATACCTCTCAATTGGATACATCCATCGATAATGAACAGGGCCTCCTAATTTAGCTTCGTCAACCAAATGCACAGTTAAATGCATCATGACAGTAAAAAACGATGGAGGAAAGATCATCTCCATTGCACAAAGGGTCAATACAAACCTCTCCTGTAGGTTGTGAAGCTGAAATGGATGTAGAGATTTCTCACATAATTTCCTGAAAAATGTGCATAATTGGAGTACAACAGCAGTAACTTTTTCAGGTAATAATGTACGCAATGCCAATGGTAGTAACTGTTGTAACAAAATATGTGAATCGTGACTTTTCAATCCGTATAACTTACGGTTCTTCAAGTCAACACAACTCAAGATGTTACTCGAATACCCATCAGATACCTTCACATTCTTTAAAATTTGAAGGAACGTATCTTTATCCCTATTTTTCATTGAAAAAATGGCCGGAGCATACTTTTCATTCTCATCTGGCCAGAGATCACGTTTTATGTTCATTACTTGTAAGTCTTTGCGAGCATTGAGATGATCCTTCGACTTTCCATGCTCATTAAGTAATGTGAAAATCAAATTATCACATAAATTCGTCTCAATATGCATCACATCAAGATTGTGGCGCAAATAATTAAATTCCCAATACAGAAGTTTGAAGAATATACTTTTTTTCTTCCATTGTTGCGTTCTGATTTCACTTGACGATGCACTTCACACTCGTTTTCCGCTATCATTCAATTGCTGAACCTTCCCAAATTCTGTTTTAACATTTTCAAGCTATGTTAATATTTCAGAACCGGTTAACAACTTTGGAAGTGGTCTACGATCAATGGAACCATTAAATTTTGATTTGTTCAGCCAAAATCTATGAGATGCATCAAGAAATCTTCGATGGCACAAGAAGCACCATTTTCTACTGTGAGGTTGCCGTTTGGGCTCGAAATCAAAGTTAAAAATGGGACAAGCCAAACCCATATAAGTTTTCCAACCAGATAAATTCCCAAGCCCAGGGAAGTCACTAATGGTCCACATTAAAGCAGCACGCATTTTGAACATTGTTTTAGAAGAAACATCAAATGTCTCAACACCGTTGCTCCATAACTCCTGCAATTCTTCAATCAAAGGCTGCAGGTATACATCAATATCATTTCCAGGCATTTGTTTTCCAGGAATAATCATCGAAATTATAAAATATGTTTGTTGCATACACATCCATGGAGGCAGATTATAAGGGATCAAAACAACTGGCCAAATGCTATAACTCGTACTCAAAGTCCCAAATGGGTTGAATCCATCGGCAACCAATCCCAATCGAACATTCCTAGGATCAGCTGAGAAATCTGGATGTAATGAATCAAATGTCTTCCATGATTGGGAATCTCGTGGATGTCTCATTAACCCATCATTGTTATTATCTACAGCATGCCACTTCATGTGTTCGGCGGTTTTTGATGACATGAATAATCTTTGCAATCGAGGCTTCAAAGGAAAGTAACGCAAAACTTTTGCAGGTGTGTTCCTTTTCTTCTTCTCCATGAAATTATGTTCAGTCATACTTCCAACATTAACCTTTGACTGCCATCTAGAAGAAGAACATTTCTTACAAATCTGTCTACTTGAATCCTCTCCCCAGTAAAGCATACAATCATTGGGACACGCATGTATTTTTGTATAATTCAGACCAAGCTTGTTTACAACTTTTTTCATCTCATAAAACGATTCTGGGATTTTTTCTTCAGGAAATGCATCACGAATCAATTCCAATAACATAGACATTGCCTTATTTGTAATTCCACAAAGACATTTGATATGGTACAACTTCAGCAGAAATGAAAGCTTTGAATATTTCAAACACCCACTATACAAATCGTGATTTCTTTCATCAACTAAATCATGAAACACATTTTTCTCACTGAAGTTTTCCCTTACATTTGGCTCCACAGAATCAAGAGGAGGATCCAATGATATGTTACAATCTTGATCTGCTTGTGTTACAGTCTAAAAAACATCACTTGTCACGTTGCAATTTTTAGCATCATCTTCTGGTTGTTCTGATATGTTTTGATGCTCATAGTGGTGTCTTGCAGTGCCGAATGCATCATTTATGAGGTTTTGCATTTCATTTTCCATTGGCGACAAACTTGGGATCTCATTCTGTGGATTAACATCAGTCCTCAATCTTTCTGTATTGTTTGATTCTCCATGCCAAATCCAACACAAATATTGATCAGAGAATTGCTTCAGTATTAAATGTTCATAAACTTGATCCCTCTTCAACCATGTTCTAAATTTACATTTAGGACATGGACATCTTATTCTCCCTTCAACGGATTGATTAGAAATTGCAAAATCTAAAAACTCATTCAAACCCTTAACATATTGAGGTGTGTTCCTCAGTAATGTGATCCAGCTTTTATCCATGTATATCACAATGTGACTACACAAAAATATACGATAGTGTAAGATTACAGAAACATAATATAATAAAGATGAACCATTGATCATAAAGTATGCATAATATAATAAAGATGATTCATTGATCACATTTACCACTTCAGACCAACAGAACAAGTCTGGTCCATAGGAGACAGCGTCAACACCTCATTGAGGAGCAATAAGAATATCGGGCTACACACTTATCATAACACTATCGATCACACATTTATGTTGCCTCAAACAACACCCCATTGATGTGTGATCGAAACTGATCATAATGCATTTTAAACCCGAGACATTATGTGATTGTTTAGGCTTGACCTTAGATGTCCTCCAAGAGGAATGATATTTCTCAATGGTTTCATACACAACCAACTATAAAGAGGGCCACTATGTTTACTTTATTCATCGAAGTGTCACCTCTCTAGGTTTGAGTATTACAAGTCAGACATTTATAATCATGTCTTCAACCATCAACATATAAAGAACCAGTTTTTTATTCAAGGGTTGTCTTAGACATTGAAACATTATTAATCTCATTTATAAGAATTTTATTTTAATAAAAAAAATTAATTTTTTAAAAGGGATTGATCACTATAGTGGTGAGAATGTAAAACACATACATACATCAAATTCATAAACACATGGGAAATGTAGAAGGACTACTCACATCAATTCTATTTTTTTCACTTTTTAAGAACAACCCTATAACTCTTGTCTATGATTTTTTAAATCTGAAATCATATCTTTAGTACCTATCTCAAGGCACAACACCAAATACATAATTATATACAATTTATAGTTAATTATATAATTTTATTATAAAAATTATAATTTATTTAAATTAAAACCAACAAGGAATAATTGCCTAAAAATCACCAGCCCACCTCATCACACCTATATAATAACCAACCACTTATGTATTGTTTGTGGTGAAATCCAACCTTTATCCCAAAAAAATTACCTATGAAGTTGAACCAAGTCAATCAACAAATTAACTTAACTTAATCTAATTTTAATTTAAACTATTTAAAAATTATAAATGGTGATGTACCTCTAACCCAATGACATGTTACAACATGAGATAATAATGTTGGGACATCTCATATCAGTTTTGAGAAAAATAATTATCAGATCAGATGATTTATACAATGATCCAGTGTAAATAATCTCCAAAATCTAACCAAAAAATCCAAAAATAAATGAAGAATAATGTAAAGGTAACATAAAATGTAGTCATACATAATGGAAATAATACTAGATGTTTGACCCCAACCATGGCCATGAATGATGTTGTAGATGAATTTATCCAAGGTTGATGCAAGTAGTTTATAATCAAATGATGTCCTATTTGACATTAGCATCACCTTTTTGATGTGTTGGTTACATATACTTCTTCCTAACCATATAATTTATTCCCCTTCCCCTTCTCTATCTATCTGCCTCTCCCAAAAACAATGTCTACATCATAGGAATATATTTTGGTATTTTGAAATATTTAGGTCATGTAGTTGTTGATAAGGTGGCATGTATATTTGTCATAATTGAAATAATTTTTTAGATATTTCATTATTTTGATGACCCATGTGTTTTTATTTCCCATTATGGTTTTTTGAGACTCGACGCAGTAATGACCTCCTCACGGTGGAAGACTAGGCCACCAAAACCCAATTCTTTCCACCATAGGCAATTTTTTAAAGATAAGTGACGAGAATGAATAATTATAATGGTAGGCCTCTTCATAATGTACATGTAGGCATGCACCGAACCATATATATGAATATGTTCATAATAATAAAAATAAGAGAAAATAAACTAAATATTTACATTTTATCATGTTATTTACTTTAGAGAATAAAAAATAGTATAATAGGTAATATGAAAACAAATGGAAAAAATATACACCTAATAGGGAAATATTACATATCCTGACAATAATATGAAACGAATGAATTATAGAGAGATCGACTATTGATCTATAATCACCGACCACCATGTAAGGTCAAATTAACCCAATTATCCCTTTTCCCAATATAATACACAACTAATTTGTACATTATCTATACATACATGACATGTGTGGGAATAACTCAATTAGGTTTGAGCACATATATACCCAACCTTCCGCATCCAAACCCGATATAGGAGGAATAGAATAAATGTTAATATTAGACATCTGAGCCTAAAGATTGATGAAAAACTAACCCAACAATAAAGAGATATGTTCTTCAATGAAAACCGAAAAGGAGAGAAATGTTATATGTATCTCAAATACCAGTCCAAAATAATGGTTTCACAACTTCTCTAATGAAATATCATCAATGCCCAGTATCATGCTAATTTGTTCAGGGAATTATTGAGGAGGACCAACACCTCATCAATTTTCAATAATCTTATGGATCATAACAACCGTGGATTGAGGAATATCTACATTGTGTAATAGTGTATTACCTCCTTTGTTTCGGCATAATGTGTATGGTGGATCCACAAAACATGTTCCTAGGGAGAACCATCCTGTTTGATGGAGGGCCCTCTTCCTAGGGTTATAGGGATTACATAATATATTTCTACATAATGTTTATTGTGAACCTACACCCTAGTGTGAAAGGGGATACAATATTTATGGATATAGGACCAACACCCTGGTGCAATATAGAATGGTACTTCAAGTTATATTATATAAATAGAGAAGCAGTACACTCAAATCAAACAAAACAACACAAACACAGACAAGAAAACTTTGCACGACAGTCCATGAAACACCATGGGGATTACATTGGAACCAATAAACCAAAGGCAATAAATGAAAAGAAACAAAATAACAAAAAGAAAACCAAAACACAAAGCATTCGCAGCACTAAGACAACAAATCAATAACGTGGAACCTGAAACCAGTCTGAAGCTTGACATTCATTCCTCAAATACAAATAAGAACTCTCATTCCAGTAGAATATAATAGTTAAAATTCAAAAAAAAACCAATCCAGATGGGCCTAAATAGTAGTAAATGAAAATATCAGTGAACCTACAAACAAATCTGCAATTCATCCACAACTCAAACTGTTGGAACCAAAAAGATTGCCCAAATGAAATATATGACATCATTGGACTAAAACACAACTGAAATAACATTAATAGATAACAGATAATGCAAGTACTTGATCTTGGATGAAAAATAAGAGATGCGCAAGAACCGCCATCCAAGAAACTGCAACTTAGGACATAGTGCCAAAAGAATGTCATGCTGGAAAAAGTTCAATGACAACAATAATTTCAGATCAAAACCCAACAGAGCATTATGATAAGAAATTAAGATGTTTGATCCATACTGATATTAGTTAATAAAGGAATAAATTATTTAAGAGAGTATATTAAAGTCGTAACATACCTCTATATAGTAACTAATTATTAATAATGTTTTCTTGTTATCAAAATAATGTAGTATGAATATGTTGAGATTGTTATTAAAGAAAAATAGTGTTCCATCAACGGAATCCATTATTGACCAAGTGTTCATGATCTCTAGACACATTTTTGTTCATTTTCAAATAAAGGATGTTGAATATTCAACCTTTTAAAGAGAAATTTTCTAACCCAAACTGGTTTTCTATGTGCAGGTCCTGGAGGGCTGCATGCAACAATACATCGTATGGAAAACAATGATAAGAATGCCATTTATTACAGCATTAATTCACAACTAAAAACATGTACTCAATTAACATGAAAAAGAAATGTTAATAACCTATGATTTATCATCAATTAATATAATGTAGTGACTCTATATTTACAAAGAAACTAAATTTCAAATAACATATAGAATAATTAATTTTAAAGACTAAAACAAACTATGATTCATTAACAAGAAACACTATTAGTTTATGACCACATAAATATATCATTGTGATGTTCAAAAATATATGTGTAATTAAATATATATATCAACAATTATTCACAACCCAACTAATTAATCTTTGCGCACAAGGCATGAATTGTAAAAAACTATTTGATGTATATAATCTCAATATTATATTCAATAGTACACTAAATAATTCATGAAAAAAATGAATATAATGCATTTTCAAATCACATGGAATGGGAATCATGCATTAATAAAGAAAAGGCACAATATTGTACCACTCCCTATACCAAATCAGGTGCGGGGGGTCGCCGAAGGCCGCGGGGGGCGTGGGGGTGCTAGGGTCGCTGGAGGGCGCGGGGGGCGCGAGAGTCGCCGGTGGTCGAGGGGGTCGCCGGTGGTCGAGGGGGTCGCCGGTGGTCGAGGGGGGCGTCGGGGGGTGCGGGTTTCTCCAGAGAGCGCGGGGGTGAGGAGTCGCCGGCAGCGCGGGGGGGGGGGGGGGGTGGGGAGTCGCCGGCAGCGCGGGGGGTGCGGAGTCGTGAGGGTTAGGGATCACGAAGGGGAAGGGGGAAAGGGTCGGCGGCTGTGTAAAATAAATCGGGTTTCGCGGTGGTTTATTAAAAACCGCCGTGAAACCTTCTCCGAAAAAGGTTTAGCGGCGGTTTTGTGAACCGCCGCCACAAAACCGCCGCTAAACCATGTTTTTTTTGTAGTGTCCATAGTAACTTGACCAGGTGAGTAGTCTTGTTGCATATAACTTTATCTCTACGGTCCAAGATCTTCACCATATACTCCATGTAAGGGAGATCATTTTCTAACTTTACCACCTATAAATATAGTACATTTGAGGTATATGGTATTTAATTTCTCAAGAGGGATACATGGAACACATTTTGTACTTGATAAATACTTAGTGGAAGATCTAGTAGATATTCCAAATCTCTGAAACAATCAAAAATCTCAAAGGGGCTAATGTACCTGGGACATAGCTTTCCATTCTTCCCAAATCTCAAGATCACATTCCATAGAGATATTTATAGGAATACCATATATCCAACCTTAAACTAAAGGTATCATCGATGAGTGTCTGAATAGATATTTTTTCAACTTTGGGATGCCTTGATGTGCTGTTGAATGGTTTTAACTTTATTTACCATTTCTTTGACCATTTTTGGTCCTAGCAGCTTACGTTCACTGAATTCATCCCAGCATGCCAGTGTTCTGTATCTTTTTCCATATTGGGATTCATATAGATCCATTTGGATGCTTGAGTGGAAACTATTATTGTAAGAGCACTCAACTAGAGGTAGATATTGGTCCCATACTCTTTTTAAATCCATAGAACATTATCTCAACATGTCTTCTAGTGTCTTAATAGTCCGTTTAGATTGGAAATTAGTTTGAGGATGATAATCCATACTAAAGTTCATTTGAGTGTTTACAACATTTTAGAGACTTTTCCAAAACATGAAGGTGAATCTTGGATCTCGATTAGAGATAATCAATAGTGTTACTCCATTTAGAATTATCACTTCTCTAATGTACATTTCTGTAAGTTGATCCAGTGAGAAGTCTGCTCGAATTGTGAGAAAGTGTGTTGTCTTTGTAATATGATCCAAAAAACCCATATACCATTGTTTCCTATGGATGTCTTCAGAAGTCTAGTGACAAATTCCATGGTGATGCTTTCCCATTTCCATTTTGGAATGGCTAATGGTTGCATAATCCCCTTATATTTTTTTCAACCTTCACTTTATGAAATATTAGTCACTTTGATGTATATTCAGTGATCTCCTTCTTCATATTGTACCACCAATAGTTCTCTTGGGGATCTCGATACATATTTATGCTCCCTGGGTGATTATAGAAGGTTGAGATATGTGTGTCACTCAAATAATCTTTCTTTATCTATGGATTGGATGGTATACAAATTTGTGAACCAAATATTATGACTCCTTCTTCATCCATTTTGAGTTCTAAATATTTTACTTTTTTGATAGCTTCCACCTTTTTCAAAATTCACTCATAACTTCTTTGAGAATACTTTGTTTTCTCCATAAGGGATGGTTGAGAAATAATTTGATAAAGGATTGATTATTTTCCTTCCATAATGATTCACAGGTATATCCTTTGAAAATCTAATAATATTGGATCCTTCTCAATTCTCATCATTGATAATGTTATAGGATCATTTCTACTTAGAGCATTCGCCACCTTATTCTCTTTCTCAGGATGATAGTGGATTGAGCAGTCATAATCCTTGAGGATCTATATCCATATTCACTAGTGAATATTAAGATCCTTTTGTGTGAATATATATTTTTTTCTCTTATGATTAGTATATACTTCACACTTCTCCCCATTGAGATAATGTTTCCATATTTTCAACGCAAAGATCACATCTACCAACTAAAAATCATGCGTAGGATAGTTTTTCTCATGAATTTTCAATTGCATTAAGGCATGGTCTATCACATTATCATTTAAAATCAGTACACATCATAATACCTTTTTTTAATCATCACTATTAACACAAATATTTCCCCAATTTTCAGAATTGTGAGTACTTGCGTGATGATAAGCCACTTTTTTAACTCTTTGAATCGGCCTTCACATTTACTAGTTAAGAAAAAAATTTACCCCTTATGATTAATATTGGTTATTGGGTTTTAAAATCAAGATATTTTCTTCACAAATCACTGGTAACACCCATTTAGACCAAGGGAACTACGAATATCTATTACATATGTTGGCTTGGACCACTCTTTGATTACCTTTGTCTTGGAAGGGTATATAGATATCCCTTTACTGCTGATAACATTCCCCAAGAATGATACTTCCTCCATAAAAAACTATAATTTACTATACTTTACATGAATTTTATCCTTTCGCAAAGTATTTTGAACAATATTCAAATTATCCTTTTATTCCTCCTTGATCTTGTAGTATACCAGAATATCATCAATAAATACTACCTTAAATTTATCGATGAAATCTCTAAAGACTCTATTCATTAAGTCCATGAATATTTCTGGAGAATTAGTGAGTTCGAAAGAAATCACTTTGAACTCATAGTTTCTATACCTTATTAAAAATTCTATCTTAGGAATAACTTCCTTCTTCACCTTTAATTGGTGATATCCTAATGGAAGTCCCGCCTTAGAGAAATAGATGGCCACACGTTGTTGATCAAACAAGTAATCTATATTTGGAAGGGGATACTTGTTCTTTATAATGATTTTTTTGATCTCATAATAATCAATACAGAGGTCCATCAATCCATCATTCTTCTAAATGAAGTGGACTCGCACACCCCATGGTGAAGCACCTGAGCATATAAAACCCTTGTCCATATTCTCTTGCAACTGCTTATTCAGTTCCTCCAAATCAATGGTGGCCATTATATAAGTTTTATTTGATATAGAAAAAGATATAGAAATAAGTTAAACTGATAACTCAACATATCAGTTAGGATGAAGACTAGAAAATTATTTGGGCAACACATTAGTGTAGTTTCTCACAATGGGAATGTCATTGATCAAGATTCTCTCCTTTATCTCAATCATTTGAGCTAGATGAAATTTATCATAAGTCAATAATATCCAAAATTGATATAATGATACTAAAGGATATTCAACCTCCTCCTTACACTTGTAAATAATTAAAGGATGCCTCACAATGTGAATAGTGATTTCCCTTTCCTGATAGTTGATGTTATATTTGTATAAAGATAGCCAATCCATGCCACATATAAAATCAAACTCCATCAATAGAATTAAGACTATATTTTTGTGAGGTTATGTCTACGAACATTAATCGGGGAGGAGTTTTATACTTCAGATGAAATAATTTCCTTATTTTCTATTCACACAAATAACTCAACCTATGTATTTTAAGGTGGTGTTTTAATTATTCTTCTATACTTGAAAGATATAAAATAATGTGTAGAATCATAATCAAATAGTATGATTTATTTCTTGAACAAATAATCATCATACTTGTCACTACATCATTATCGATATTCAACTTAATAGTAGTGTTGGCATAAGATTTTCCTTGTTCCTTTGGCTTTAGTGGTTGATTACTCTAATTACCCTCAAGGACTTGAGGTTTAGTTCACTGGCTTGTATAGTTCCCTTGCTCCCTATGGTTGAAACATTTAACCATGGATGGTGCTCTCCTTTCCCCCCCCACATTGTCTAGATTCATCATGTTTCTTAAACATTTATGAGCTTAGTGGACTTCTCTCCCACATTTTAGAAATTTAACCATCGCTTTGAGGTAACTCCCATGATGCTTCTTCCAACATTTTTGACATGTGAGTGGTTGATATTTCTATCCACCTTTTTCATTATATCATATGTCTTGAAATTCCATCTTTTATTTCTTATCTCCATATCTACGTGAAAATTCTCCAAACTTCATCTCTACTTTGATAGAACATAGAACACATTCTTTATAACTACTAAAGTCTTGAATTTATAGAGATTTATGAAGGTGTGGTTTTAAACAAATAAAGAATCTATCTATTTTTATATCATTTTTGATAAAAAAATCGAGGTGTACCTTGAAATCCTTGTAAAAGTTTCTTCATATGACGTGTTATATTCATTTTGTTTTTTTTTTCTACTCTAAGAATTATCTCTCCATATTTATATGAAGAGTTCGAGGGAAATAGTTATTAAGAAACATTTTTTTAAAGTCTTCCCACTCCATCTCTTCAATTACATCCTTATTCTTGGTGTTCTTAGTCAATTCCCACCATTGATAATCCCCTCCATCTAAAAAAAGGATAGAGTCACCTTCTCTCTCTCATAACAGTGGAGCACAAAAAAGATCTTATCCATTGTGTTGACCCATTATTTTGTGACTAGTGGATTACAAAATCCACTAAACATTGGTGATTTTTTCTGTATAAAATACTTGATATGTAGTTTCTACCAATTAGGTGAAGAATGGAATTAATCATTATTTAGTTTATTTTTGATGTCTTGAGACATCTGGGTAAGAATCACCATGAAATTTTGAACTCCACCTTCCAAGGCATTGGGGATGTCATTCAGTCAATCATTTCACTATCCTTCACCTGAGTTTTTGGCCTGGTTTCTCTAAATTCCTATTATTTTATAAAATATAAAAGGTTTGAACCAAAACATAAGTCAACAAGTCATGAAAAAATAATTTATTCCTTTTTTCAATTAACTCTAATGGAATATCTTGTGGATCCCCATGTTTATCATTTTTCTAAAACAAAACTTCTTGGGTGCTTACATATACTTAGTCTTATAATAAGGGTTTAACTATTTTTCTCTTATATTAATTCCCAAATTAACTAAACCATTCTCTAATACCAACTATAGTGACCCCAATTTTATTACATGACTTATTACATAAATTTAAAGATAAACAACATAAAATAATTACAATACTAGGATTCGAAGGTTTAGAGTCTTGGGAACATTAGGACCATACACAACATTTTCATAATAAAACATAAACATTATTTTAATTCTTCTTCTCTAGAATCTTTGCGGCCCTCATTTTCTCCTTATTATAAGTAGTCACCTAAGGATATACATCAAAGAAAGTAGTGAGCTGAAATCCTGGTAAGAGGATATATAAGAACATGAATCAATATAACATGGGTGAGCATAATCTTCATCATCATAACTTAAGTATGGTGTAATCACCATAATCATTATAGGAAGCATTAGATAAAGTCATGGTTTATAGAAATTAATAAAAATGAAACATCATGTCATAGTGGTCAACAAATACACCTAGTTGTGAACAAAGATGACATCATGTTCATTCATAACATATGTTCATAATCATAAATCATCATTGTGAACAAAGGTAGAAATAGATTCACACATATTAAAAATTTTCTCATGCGATACATCATGTTACCCAATGCATTGGATCACTATATAATTTTTGGTTCACCCGTCACATCATAACATTGACATAGTCATGCTTTCCACATAGAATGTATATTAATCCTGGAAATTAAATAACACAGGGAAATGAATGGGTTTCATGAGAATTTAATAAACCATAATTTCATTAATAAAATTTGGGTTTACCAAAATAAAAATGGAATAACATAATTGGTATAATAATCATCAATCTTGATTGAAGAAGAAACAATCTGAAGAGAAGTAAAAGATGTGTTTTAAAAAAGATGAGTTATTTTGGAAAAATATTGGCATTTATCATAAAATAAGATTGGAATCATGTATATAAAAAAATAATAAAGGGAAGGAAAATGAAAATATTTAATGAACATTGAAGGAAATATACACACATAAATTTTCAATGAAAGAGTGATAACCTAAATAAAAGGAGTCGAGTTTGAGAATTCCCTTACCTTATGTCTGAATGCTATATTCACTTTAATATCATTGATAATCAAATTAGATTAATTAATTAATAAATAATGAAAATATTATACATGTATTTTTTTCATTATAATTTTATTAAGTTCATTTATAGCCATTTTGATGAGTTATAGAGTTCAATTCTGTCATTCTGAGAGTGTTCATTTCTTGGTTTTCATGACCGGTTCGCTTGAATACAAGTATAGAAGTTCTTGTAAGATGAAAATAATTCTATAAAATTGAAATTATTTTTTATTAGTGAACTTACATAATTATAAATAGTATTATATTTTTTTTTCTAGTTATGTGGATGATTTATTGTATAAATCGTTAATGATAATCGTTTAGATTAATTTAGTGGTTTTCGATCATCAAGAACTAGTTTCATTTTAGTATTTAGTATTATGTTTATATGTTAGTTTTAGAACATAAAAAAAGTTTTGACATGAATTTTGAAATTTATTTCACCCATTATAATTATTTTATGACCATTATTGAAGTTTGTAAAGGAAAATGAAAACTTGTTGTCCTCGAAGGTAATAAATTAACACCTCACAGATGCAGTTTTCATTTTTAGAGTAAATGGGAGAAGAGAAGAGATTTGATGATAGATTATTGCATTAAAATAATTAAATTATAGTGTATGTAAGATAATATAGGTATCATGCCACTGGGATAAGTGGAGGTGAGGATATAATAAGAAAATAAAATAAATTGAAAAGAAATTAAAAGAAAAAGAAAAAGGATTTTACCTCTTGAATTCTTCTCTTTGAGAATCTCCTTAGAGAAATAAGATTTTTTATTTTTTTGAGAAAAAAGGATCATGGAAATAGGGGATAGTCTTGAGAAGAAGTTTGGGAATAATCTGGATAAGTTTCAAGGAATTGGAGGTGTGGGGAGAAGAGGTGGAGAGGAGTGGTATTCATAGGGGATGAGAGGAGTGTTTTTTATTATTTTTTTCATTTGTTTATTATTTTTGCTCAAGAATTTTAATAGTTTAAATATTATCACTAAATTTATTAAATAAATAAGGTAGATTCAAGATTATGGTTCTTATATCAGGCATGTCTCAATAAATAGTAAATTTAACTTACACTATTATATACCGTAAATTATTATATTTCACTATTCACAAAAAATCCAACTATTGTCAAAAAATCCCAAAAAATAACCCTAAATATTTTTCAACATGTATAATTAAAAAATGAACTCTATTTTATGAAAATAATTTTCTAACCATGAGAAATTTATTTTTTAATTAAAATCACCATTTACTTGGAAAATACCAATTTTAAATTTATAACTAATTTTATAACACTTTAAAAAATTTATTAAGGAATCATAAAATTATATTATAATCATAAGAAAACCAAATATTAATTTGTGAATATATTTTTTTAAAAATAAATTTTCTTTTAAATAATTATATTAATTATAAAATTGTAAATAAACATTTATGTTTTATAAAAATACCTACACTTAATTAATAATTTTTAAAACATTTATTTACTTATACTATGTTATAATTAAATAATAATATTATTTATAGTATTTATAAATTTTAATTATACTTTCATAGGTGATGTTACTATTATATTGGCCGAATCACAATTCCTTATGGTCAAGTTACTATTCCAAGGGTCAAGTTACTATTCAATCTGTAAAAGTTTCTTATTTTTTCTTATTTAATTAATTCTTCATTTATAAAGTTTGTATTGTGTTAGTTATGTGATTTTATGTGATTTATACTATATGAAATAACTATACTAAGGGAATTTCTATTGATATAATTCTTGGTTGTTACACTTCCTCTCTGCCTATTTGGAAAGCATTATATAATTCACATCACTTGATCATTATATTCTATTTTCTTCCCAAGTGAATGCATTGTGTTGAATGTTTTATTAAACATAAGATATATGTCAGAAATGGATTCATCAGGTTTCATATTAAATATATCTTATATAATATTATAGTTATTTAGGAACATATCTTTAACATTTGACATTCCTTCATGAGAAATAACATGTGTATCCTAGATTTCATAAGCAGTAGAACAAAGAGAAATTATATTAAACTCATCATATTCTAATTTATATTATAATGAATTAATTTATTTACCATTATAATCATAATAAACATTATTATAATCACTCCAATCATATCTAATATCTTTGGGGTTTTCAAATTTTCCCTAAATTACAGTCCAAATATCAGATCCCTTGCTTTCAATATAATTTTTCATTTTGATCTTCCACTGAGCATAATTGGTGACATTAAAATATGGAGGCCTATTTTTAGTAGTCCCCTAAATCCTATTATTATTAATAAAGATATAAATTAATAATTAATAGAATTTTTTATCTTTTTAGAAAACTAGACCATAGTTAAAAGGTTGTATACAGAAATAAAAAAAAACCTATATTACCAAATGCTGGTCAGAGTGGACAACTCAGGGGGGGGGGGGGGTGAATTTAGTTTCAAATTAAATATCTATAAAAAAAATTGAAAACTAAAGCACTCAGTTTATGAAAATGATCTAGTTAACTAAAATATTATATGTATATAATTTGATATTTCAAAAAGATTCTAAGAAGTTTGATCACAACTCAGTTAAATTTTTTAAAAAATCATTTTTATTTTGAAATTATTTTACTTGTATTAAACATCGTATATAAAACACTTATGGAAGATAACTATCACAGTAGTTCTTTTATATAGTTTAGAAAAAAAGATAGATTCATTTTTAAAATAGAGAAACAAAATAAGAAAATAGACAGTAGAATAATAAAATTTGTTCAGTCTCAGGCTAAGACCTAGTCCTCTCCACTTTGAGATCACATACTTCCAACCAGTTTATTAAAGAATAAACTGATCCCAAACTAAAATCAGATTTTATATAAAAAAACTAAAATATGTAAATACAAGCTACATATAGCCTCTTCCATAGTTTTATGTGGGATACCAATTGTAAAAGAATAATAGAATGAGTGTAATGTAATCTTCAATATAATACAAGAGTCTGTGTTAAAGAGTAAACATAGTATCGATAACCCAAATCGAAATGTAAGATAAAACATATAGAGAAAAATATAGGAAAAACAAAGATTTAATGCAGCTCAATTTGACTAGATTTAGCTGAACAATCATCTTTAAATATGTCTTTTAAAAGTCACAATTGAGTTTGTACAAAGATATAGGAAAAATAGAGTATTATGGGAGGTTTAGTGTAGTGGTATAGAATGAAAGTATTTCTCTTAGGCATGCATTAATTAACCAAATATTTTTGTCTATGAGTATCTATTCTTATTAAAGAGATATTTTTTTTTTCAAATTTTCTATTGTAGGATATTCATTATTTAATCCTCATACTCATTGTATTCTTAAATTCACTGGCTATGCAGTTAATGCTCCAAAATATAGTCATTGTAGATTTGAAAATACTCCACATCTTAAGTTAGACTTGTTCACTTGGTCATCACTTAAAGAATTTTTACTTTTATCATAGTTACTAGGCACATTGATTTAGCATGGTCACTCAGAAGACACTTAGAACGATTGGTACATTTGTTCTTGTGGTCACTTCTTTTCTTTATACAGTAAATTTATTTCCTCACATGGTAGATTTTTTACTCCATAAGATCACTTAATTTTTTTATTTGGTAAGTTTATCTCATCATGAGATAGGTTTATTTGTTCTTATGGTAGGTTAATTTCTTCATACGGTGACAATATTACACACACATTGTTAGTTCAAGACTAAGAAAAAATTTTCTCACATGACACACAATAACTTGGTGGTTCATATGGTGGGTTGAGTCCATAATTCAATAGGTTGATCATCAATGTGCGATGGTTTTAGTACACATGTTATCACTTTCAATTCAATGTGTGGTTATTTCCTGAATTATAAAAAAATATCTTATCTGACACAGAACCTATTGATTGTACATGCAATTACACAGAGTCAATTTATTTTATTAAAATAGTAGCTTTAAGACTTATATATTTTTATCATTTTGGATATAAATTTTTTTATAACCATAAAACGTGAAATTCATTAGAAACATAATAAATATGATTTGGGATCATTAAAATAAGGAGGCATTAGACAAATCCAATATGTTATTTGATTTGAAGCATCCTTTATAACTTTCTATAGTTATTTTATAAGAAAATATTTTTCTCAATATTTTATGAATTTTTCTTTAAACTATTTAAAAAATAAAAAGGTTTTATTTTATTAAAGGAACGAAACAAATTTTTATAAATTATTTATAAATTCATTTTTATAATAAATTTACAAAATCTTTCAGGAAATTTATTCTTAAAGTTTATCTTCAATTTTCATTTATAATTCTCTAAAATAATTTCCTTTATTAGAAATGTTCAAATCTAATGGATTGATGGTCTTCTTTTTTCCTCTATTGATTTATGGTTTTTTGGTAATTATCTTTTTCAAGATCACATCCCCTAACACACCCCATCATTCCATTTTACATCATTTTCTCTTATATGCACATATTTAATGTGTCATGGATTTATAAAGTATCATTTCCACCACTTTGATGTTGTGTCAACTGTATAACGTTTTTGTATATTCTACCAGTTGAAAGAGGCTTATTAAGAAATTTAATTAATTTATTGGGGAAATATTATATATTATTGATTTAATAAAGTTAAATATTGATTTATAAGACATTTTTAGAATGATCTGTATTGATCATTAAATATATAAAGAATGTATATGAAGTGAAAGTGACATATTAATACTAGTTATAGATAGTCCTTTGCTGAATCAATAGGTCTTATAAGAAAAAAAAATTTATCCACGTTAGTTGAGTAATTGGTGTATACCTACCCATACAATGAATGTGTCTTGGATAAGGACTTGATGGTAAGATTTATGATATATTGGACAAGGAATTAATATTAAGATCATAAATGTTTGGATTTATGAATTTCTTTAATTAATAATTTATATTTCATTATCCATATGATTGTTATGTTGATATTATCCATGAATGTACTTTGAAGTCAAGTTTTCGATTGAATGAAATATGTTTTGATTATCTACTATACCATATTAATTATAATTTATTTACTAATGATAACTTCAACTATACAATACCCTTATCGATCATCTAAGATCACATTGTATTTGTTTTTCTTTACCCATGATATAAAGAAAGAATATTTAAATGATATTCAAGGATGAAATAAAGTTTTTCATTCTATGATTTATTTTTCCAATGTAATGTGGAAATCATGCATATATCTAATTTAATAATACTGTTAAACTAATCGATCCTTTGTGATGTGATCCCTTGTATATTTTTCCAATTTAATAAGAAAGCACTGAATCTTTATTACTGGATTTAGATATATTACATAAGAGAGAAGATAAATATCATATGAGATTTATTGGAATAATGAATAATGTTGAAAGTGAGTTTCATACTATGTATATTTTATATATTGAGGAAATAAATATTCTCAAAGTTAAAGTTACTTAATAAGAGAGAATTATAAAAAATATAAGAAGAAGTTTTATGCCATGGAATAAAATATTATTAGGGAAGAAACGAGGTGGATTAGGGATGAAAATATCATTAAAAAGTGAATACTGATTTTGAGAAGACTAAATAAGTGAAGGCAAAATAATATTAAGGTATTGATATTTTTGGGGTATTAACTTTGGTAATATATGGACATGTTGTTACTAAAAATATTCAATCTAACTCAGATAATACTTTGGGTTCTATGTGCCAAACTGGGAAACCTATGTTGAGAAAAATCATTAAAATAAGTATCCTTTATCAAGGGGAGTTGAAAATAGTTAGATTAAGTAGGTTCTCTTAAAAACCAAACAAAGAAAGGTTGATTCTATGATAAAACATCAAGCGTATTTTTAGGGGAATATTCAATAATTTCCTATACAAATTAGGTTTAAAGGATATTGTTGTTTCTATAGTGACCATTGGAATGAATTATATATTTTTGGTATACAAAAGAAGGTAATATATACGGTGAATATATAGTGAAAATAGGATTGATAAGTCTAGAATGAAGGAGGCTAGATATAAGAAGAAAATATGTATATCTATTTAAAATTGGCATGATGGGATTGAAGAAATATGTGTAAGATGTTACCAATAAGGTCACTATGTAGATGTGTGTATGATCATGCTTCTAGGCCAGTAATAAAAAAAATTAATGGAAAAGAAGATACCAAACTGGGGAAAGATATAAAATTCATTTATTGTATTGGTTACACTTAAATATAGTAAAAAGATAAATCCTTGAATCCTAAAAAGTGGATTCTCTATAGGTTTTGGGTATTGAGGCAGAACCTATATGGCATGACCAACTCAAAATTTTAGTAAGAAATTATGAATAATCATTGTTGTACAAAACGATTGACATAATGACCAACAAATTTCATAGATTACTTGACAATGGTAAACTCTAGAACTAGAAGAGGGGGATCTTCACATGTAAATTATTATAAATTTATAAACATAACTAGAATTACATAATATTTTAATTATTTATTTATTCATGATATGGATGACTTGATCTTGTTATAACATCATTTTTTATAGGATCTAAGTGAAAAAACCCCTCTAGTGGTGATCCACATGTGCACCAAAATCTCTAAACTTTGCCGTAGAATCATCAGGTGCTAGCACGGTCAATCCCGATCACATTCCCCATTCATAGTTAATAAAAATAGAATTATTCTATGGGGAAGAAGAAATCTTCATGTTATATCAATTAATTGAGAGAAGATGTAGAGATATCACACTTTATGTCTCTAGAACTATCTCTAGGACTTGAGAGATATTCACTCTATCCATTGTTCACAACAAGTGTGTTTATGGAAAGTGATACAATTAGATATTTATTATGGAAGATTTAGGGTTGGAAACTTGCATACATGGACCCTTATAATTACTCAATTCATAGTGAACCCCATGTCATAATTATAATATAATTATTATTCACATAACATGTGCATCACTTAAGAATAAATAAATAAGCATCATCTACAACATTTTCAACTAGGCCATTAAGCTCAATCCTCTTTATCCACGTCAACATTTACCAATCCTTAAATAATTACTACTTATTTAACAGATAAATATCATTAAATTATTAATTGATAATTATAATAATGTTTTTATTTTATAAACTGTGAAAATAAATATTTATTATTATTATATAACTCACTTATTCTTTTGAATAACTTATGATTAAATCCTAGGGATCAACCAAACCTAAATAAATATTAATCCACAAAGTAGTAATAATACTTTATTCCAACTAGTTAAATTCAACATTGAATTTAACCAAGATTTAAGATATGATTAGCGTGTGACCCTCTCGGGATTTTTCTCAGTGGAAATAGAAAGATACCCTAAAAGTATAAGATTAGAATATAGCAATACACCAAGGCACCTATAGAGAAAGAATTTAATCTCATAATGACATAAAAACTTCTATTAATTCTTAATATATAATATAATCCCTTTACTAAGATATCTCTAATCAAGCAAGTTGAATATTGGTGTCATCAACTAATGTGCTTTATGTCTCTTTCTTTGAATTATTGTAAATGAACATGCCCATAGAACAAAATAGTCATGTATTTATCAAGGATATTTCATTTCCATAAAATGGCCTATGATATCAACTTCCATTACTATATAGAAGGGAAAATCCTTTCTCACATTATCTATTAATGAAATATCGCTTGTGACACATCCAATGTATCCTAATTCTCCACAAACATATGTTTTCACAGTTTTCATCAATAAATTAAAGTATACGACTTATGATTTTCATTAATGATAATTTAATGTACAAGGATTAATATACATGTCTGAAGATAAGATCATCCAATAAAAAATAAAATGTGGATTTCCTACTAGTGGGTCCATTATCATAACTTAAATTCTTAGAGATTACCAAGGGAGATCACCAAGAGATGGTGTTTCAATTCCTTACAATAATATTACCCCTGATAGCCTATGTCATATGTGTCCCATTAAAAAAATAATCCATCTATAGAACATATACTTAGGGTATACTATCGTAGCATCTAAATTATATCATATTAGTGGGGAAATACTATGTACTATCAACATGGTATGTATCCTTAAGAAATTATCACATACTATGTCATATAGAGGAACAATCATGTTGTGATAAGAAACATTATTAAAATTCAAAACATTGAATAAATGTAATCATCAATTGCTTAGAAGTTGTTTTTGGGGAACCAAATACAACATTCTTATCAAACATGACTAGTCATACAAGTATTCTAAAAAATATAAACTATAATAAAAATAGGTTTTAGCGGTGGTCTATTAGTTGTGGTTTAATAAACCGCCGCTAAACCATGATTTTTTTACAGTGCCAACACTTCCTCCCTGACCCCCACGAGACCGCCCCCCCCCTTCTCCCCCCGACCCTCGTGACCCCCGAAGACCTAGCTCATCACCCCTTCTCCCCCAACCCCTGAGACCCCCGAAGACCGCGCTCCCCCCCTTCACCACCCTTGACCTAGCTTTTTTCCCCTTCACCGGTCTTGACCCATGCTCGCCACCCCTTAGCGCACCTCTCCACCCCTCAGTGTGCCTCACTGCCCCTATTGGTAATGTGTTTTTTCCTTGTATTTTTTCTTAGATATTATTATGCTTAGTCAAAATTTTTCTTATGAGGTTGTAAAGACCCAGAAATTTCAGGGAATTTTTTTTCTTAATTTCTTTGGAATTTTACGAGTCCGCAGTTTCTGACGACACTTGATTCTGAGGCCCGGTGTGCCCCGAATCAATTTCTGAAGTTTAGCTTGGGTACGTTCAGTTAACGAACGAGCGGGTTTTTCTATCTTTTGAACCAGTGCTCGGAATTGAAATCCTAGTACACCGATGAATTCACAGCGCCGGTATTCGCTTAAGGGGACTATTACCGCAGTTGCGTTATAAACAGGATGAGTGTTAATTTTTGTGTTTAGAATAAAATAAATAAAACTTGTTGTGTACAAATTTTATTTAAGGAAGGTAGTTAAATCCTACCAAGGGGAGTTAGTGGTGGGGCCCCTACCCACCTAACCTCCCATGAGAGGATTTAGTGTGGTAGGTCCCACACGAGGCTCTAACTCCTCACCTTACCTTAACTCTCTTAAACCCCCTTAGTCACACCTTGAATTAATTTGTAACTCCGCTTCATTTATGTAGACTCTCCACCTTCCTCTCCACCATTAAAGTTGCCTACTAACATAATTAATGAATTGGTTCATTGATTTAGTTTGAATGGGTTGGCTTTACTTTAAATGGTTGAAGGCTATTTTAATATTTGTTTTGGAAGATAATTTGGTGGGGGAAACCTATGAAGAAAAATAAGAGGAGCTTCGTTCCCCAATCCTCCGAGGAAGAACGAGAACGCGTCTTCTATCCTTTTCTCCACGACAAGAGGGGAGATGCCTCATCTTTGGGTACTCACCGACGGCGACATGATCAACATCGACATCCATGATGCTCGACTACCGCGAATCTTTCTCGAGGTAGGGGAATTTATTTGGTATTCTCTTTATCTTTTGAGAAAAGAACGGCGAGCGCAGACCAACCATTGCCCGGTTGATCCGCGGATCGTTCGTTCATGCGGGTTGGTTGCAGGGTTAATTTTCGGGAATATTGGTATGCTTCAATTTTATTTATTTGATTACGGGGAAAAATGTAGGGGTTGATTTTACGTTCATGATTACTTTAACGTTCTCCATTAAATTTCGGCTGCTTATTATCAACCTAATGGAAGCAGATCGGACCACACTAACACGGTCGATACTCCTCCCCTTTTGATGTTGATCAGCGTCGTGGTTTGGAACGGAGGTGGCGCGGTGTAAAAACACCGTGCGGGAGAGAGGGAACCGCGGTCGGAGTGGGCCACGACGAAGGAGTGCGGCGCCGTCACGCCGCACCGGTGAAACCGAAGGAAGCCGCGGTCGGAGCGGGCCACGACAGAGGGGTGCGACGACGTCGCGCCGCACCAGAGCACCATGGATGGCTGCGGCCGGTTCGGGCCGCGGTGGAGGTACGCGGTGCCATCACGCCGTGACGGATGGGAAGGAGCCGCGACCTATGGCCGTGGCGGTTCGGGGGAGTGGCTGGTTGAGCCGGCCGCTGGCGCCAGCTGGAGGCGGGACCCCTCGGGTCCCACAAGGTCAATTAAGGGTTGTATATAATTGGCCTGCCGTTTCACAATAAAGGGGGGAAGTACCCCCCGCATCCCGCTCCGCCGAAGGCCGAGCCGCCAGCCACGCAGGCCGGGCCGGGCCAGCCATACTAGGCCGTGCCACCCGCGCTGGGCTGGACCCCTGCGCCGGGCCGGGCCGCGCCAGCTGGGCCGGGCCGCGCTAGCCATGCCGGGCCACACCCTAACGGGCCGTACCCAGACCCGGGTTGGGTTAACCCGGTTCGGGCCGACCCAGGGGGTACTGGGCCGGGTCGGACCGGGCCCAGACCCCCTGTTTTCGGGCATTTTCGTTCAAATGCCCATAACTTGTGCTAAGTACCTCCGTTCGACGCACCGTCTATTGAGTTGGGATCCTTGGATCTAGACGGTCGTTTAGGTATTTTACACTCAAGGTTTCAGAAAACTTTGGGAATGGACGGGTTGGTTCAAACCCAAAACCAACCGGGACCTCAGAGCGTAAACACATATAACTTGAGCTCTAGATGTCCGATTGATGTGCCATTGACTTAGTTGGATTCCTTTCGGTGAGACAGATCTTTTGGTATACTTCACTTGAGGTTTGGATGCAGTTGGAATAAGGTCGGGTTGGATTGTACCCGATATCCAACCAGGCCCCTGGAATGGAAAAGTTAATAACTTTCAGACCGGATGACCGTTTGGAGAACCGTCAGCGCCTTCGGTGATCACGTTGAGAAACAGTCCCTTTGAGTATACCCTATGTGAGTTCAGGGTACAGTTAAGATACGGCCAGGTCTGTTAGTACACGAAACCGACCGGGTCCCCGGGACTAAAAGGCTAATAACTCACAGACCGTGCGACCAATTGAGGCGCCATCTGTTGCGTTGAGACCCCCATGACATGACGGTCCTTTGAGATACTTCTTCGTGAGACTTTGTGATACTTGGAGTATCGATCAGTAGCTCTTGGAGTGGACCCTCCCGGAGACGAGCGTACGGAGTACGGAGACCGTGTAGCTGGATGAGACCTGAAGACTTCTTGTCCGATTCGAGTCGGAGTGACTTGTATAGCCCAGTGGGGAGCACTACTATATTTGGGTGGCAGACCCACGATGGGGAGAACTACTGTGTTTGGGTGAAAGACTCGCGGTACTCAATAGGAGGAGTACCTCTGTAGGATATTAGGGGGGGGGGGTTCACTACTATGTTTGGGTGGCAGACCCCAACGGGGAGCACTACTGTGTTTGGGTGGCTGACCCAAAGTACTCAACAGGAGTAGTACCTCAGCAGTCTTAGGTTAGTGAGCAGTGCCTCAGAGTCATGATAGGTTCACTGTACTCGTCAGAGACGGAGCTCTTCAGCAGTTGCGGTTTCGATAATGAAAATCCTGGTTTGAGGTGAGTCAAAGACCATTGTGTTTTCCTCATGATTGAGATGGGATACTTGATAACTTACGTATATGTATGGGAATATATCTAATTAAGGGTTATCCGTTGATAACTTTCTGTGTGTTTATCCTTGTTGGATTTAGTGAGACCTTGAGGGTCTCGGGGTCCCTACTGAGTATCGTATACTCACCCCTTCACGGGATACGCCCGCACCTCGTTCTGTTGGTTGCAGATGAAGAACATCACTGATGGTGGTTGAGGCTTGTAGAGCTGGTCGGTACCCGGAGGTGGAACTCACGATGAGTCGGTACACGGAGGTGGATCACACGATGAGTCGGTACCCAGAGGAGACGGACGGACGTGGAGTGGTGAGGAGGACACATGTACCTACCCTTCAGGTAGGAAGTTGGAGGACGATCCAAGAGCTGCTTGTCACCTTTCAGTTGTTGTCCTTTGAGTTGTAATTTACTTTTAGTTGTAGCTGTACCTTTCTTTTGGGCATGTATTTCCGGCCCCTTGTACTTTCAACACCTTTGTTTTACTGCTTTACTTAGTGTAGCTTCTACTGGTACTCTGTTTGTGTGTGTTTTTATTTCATAAAGGAAATGACTTCCCTTTTTTATTGGGATTTACGCCTTTGGTGCTAGTGGCCAGCCCCTGGCCTATGGAAGGCGGGCTTGGGGTAGTCACAACACGGGCCTCAAGGATGGGTCGTGACAAATTGGTATCAGAGGAGTTGGTTATACTGTAGAAATCATGACTTTGATCTTTCCTTTCTGTGAAGCAATAGTGTTAAGTGTACCGAGTGTGGTCTTTAGTTCAGGGAGTCCAGTGTTGGTGTGGCGGCTGACGTATCCATACACCAGGACCCTGACTACTGATTTCCGACTTAGTGCACGAAAACACTGATTTCATGTGTGTTTCCAAAAAAAGGTTTTAAAGTCAGCACAAACCAGGTCAGCTCACCAGGTATAAATCGTTGACCATATCACATCTGTTCAGGATGTCTCCACGCAGATAGTAAGTTGGAGTTCCAAGAGATTACTCGATGATGGCCCACCGAGCGACGAGACTCCGGTGCATGACCCTCTTTCTATATTGGAACCTTCAGGTGGTGTACCACCAGCACCACCACCTGTTAGGAAGCATATTCCACCAGTCGTACTAGTGTACGGTGAACACTGACAGAGCGTGCTGCATGAGTTTCAGTAGCAGAGGCCTCTGAGGTTACGAGGCGAGAGAGATTCCCAGGTAGCAGTGGACTGGATGGAGGCAGTTTCTAGAGTTCTACGCCTAGTTTAGACACCGGTAGAGCAGATGGAGATCTTAGCTACTTGTGTTTTCCAATGGGAGACCATGAGGTTGGTCCGTATAGTGATGGGGCTTCAGTACGTGGACTTATGCCTGAGATAGTACCATCGGGTAGTGTTCCCTCTATATCACTACCTGTTGGTTAGCAGACACTACCGGCGATACTGGTAGAGGATACTTGTAAGCTTAGTGCCTTACTTATGTTTCAACACCAGATATCCCTCAAGTTCCGAGGCAGGCCCGACACACAGGCGGCTGAGGACTAGCTTGAGGAGGTGGTATAGTGTTTTCTAGAGCTTATATAGCTTCGACAGGACAACATGTTGGTAACTGAGTATTCATTGGGGTGTACCAACCAATCTTGGTACTTGATGACCATGATACGATCAGTGCTTCAGGGCTTGGACTTTCGAGCGAGGTGTGTTTAAGGACATCTGATCCATCACCTTTACTCTATGTATTCCTACATATGCTAGGGTGCTAGAAAGAACCTTTGTGGTTGAGAATTCTTTTGCAGAATGTTTGTAGCTAGTAAAGGTTAGCAGTGGGAAAGCAGGAAACTAGCACCAGTCTCTGAGAATTGGGCGTGTAAAATGTTTTAAGAAGAGGAAGTGTTAGGGACAGATGAATCTGCTGAGAAAAAGACGTGGAAGCAGAGCTGGGAGAGCAGCATGTGGTGGTGTACATTTCGACATGTTACAACCATCCACCTTTGTAGTCCCCTCCAGGCTCTGCGAGTAGGAGGGAAGGGGAAGAGAAAAGCTGTGTATGGTCAAGGAGTGTGACCCAAGGGCTCTAAGAATGATTTTTGCTATGGTCTGTGTATACTACAAGCTTCCATATCAATAGACATAGGTACCAATCATTCCTTCCTTCCACGAATCTTGTCCCATACCTAGAGTTTCCAGTTAAGCCGTTGACTTGACCCTCATGTCTGGAGATACCTTTGGGAGGAGACTCGATAATCACGCTTACGCCGACAGTGTGATCTCACCCTTGAGGCGAGAGTTTCGGTTGGAACCTCTTGGTGGCAGCGTCGAGGCCTTACGATGTTATTTTGGGTATGGACTGGGAAACCACCATTCATAAACAAATTGACGATATTAGGCAAAACGATTGTGGTTTATCTACAACGTTGGGATAGGTTTTTTCCCTGGTCGGAAAAAAGGGAAACCCAGGCAGCACAAGGATAAACTCATGATTAGTAGGGTGCATCCGATCACTCTTGATTCGGCTAGCCTTACCCTTTTGATAGCAAGAGTTTCCAGTTTTCAGTTTCTCCAGGACTATGACTTATAGATAGTCTATACTCCTGGGAAGGGGAGCAGTGTTGAGGAAGCGCTCAATTGGAGGACTAATTTTCTACTGATAGGGATGGTGAGACAGTAGCTGGCCATGATATTCTTTGTGGATAGTGATGGATTCAGCATGTGTAGAACCAGAGATGGTTCAGGATACGATGAAGAAGGTGCAAATCATCCAGGAGCGGATGAAGACTGCATAAAGCAAGAATAAATCCTATGTTGATAGGATACAAAAACCGCTAAAGTCCGAGGATGGAGACCACGTCTTTCTTATGGGTCTAACCTCGACGGGGTCTATGGAAATTTGGCTGAAGCGGAAAGTTATCTCTGAGGTTCAACGGACCATTCTAGGTCTTCAGCGGGGTAGGCGAAGTGATTTACCGCTTGACCTTTCCACCTCAATTGCACCGGGTGCACGATTTTATCCACATATCTCAGCTGAGGAGATACGTGCATGACCCTTCACACATCATCAACCATAGGGAGATGGACATCGATGACAGGACAACATTCACAGAGGTTTCAGTAGAGGTTGAGGATCAATAGGAATGGGTCCAATGAGGATGGTCAATTCCTCTTGTGCGCTTCCATTGGAAACACGAGAACCTCCATGAGAGCACATGGAGCGGAAGGCTCAGATACGTGATTAGTACCTCCTTTAGTATACCTAGTTCATGTTGTAGCTTTACGGGGACGTAAATCCCTGAGGTGGGAGTAATGTATTTCAAGGAAAGTTTTTTCTTAATTTCTTTGAAATTTTACGAGTCCGCGGTTTCCGACAGCACTTTATTCTGAGGCCCGGTGTGCCCATAATCAATTTCCGAAGTTTAGCTCGGGTTCGTTCAGTTAACAAACTAGTGGGTTTTTCTATCTTTTGAACCGGTGCTCAGAATTGAAATCTGAGGACACCGATGAATTCGCAGTACCAGTATTCGCTTAAGGGGACTATTATCGTAGTTTCGTTATAAGCAGGATGAGTGTTAATTTTTGCGTTTAGAATAAAATAAATAAAATTTGTTGTGTACAAATTTTATTTAAGGAAGGTAGTTAAATCCTACCAAGGGGAGTTAGTGGTGGGTCCCCCATCCACCTAACCTCCCATGAGAGGATTTAGTGTGGTAGGTCCCACACGAGGTCCTAACTCCTCACCTTCCCTTAACTCTCTTAAACCCCCCTTAATCACACCTTGAATTAATTTGTAACTCTTCTTCAATTATGTAACCTCTCCACCTTCCTCTCCACCATTAAAGTTGCCTACTCACAAAATTAATGAATTGGTTCATTGATTTAGTTTGAAAGGGTTGGCTTTACTTTAAATTGGTGAAGGCTATTTTAATATTTGTTTTGGAAGATAATTTGGTGGGGGAAACCTATGAATAAAAATAAGAGGAGCTTCATTCCCCAATCCTCCGAGGAAGAACAAGAACACGTCTTCTATCCTTTTCTCCACGACAAGAGGGGAGATGCCTCATCTTCGGGTACTCACAGAGGATGACAGGATCAACACCGACATCCATGATGCTCGACTACAATGAATCTTTCTCGAGGTAGGGGAATTTATTTGGTATTCTCTTTATCTTTTGAGAAAAGAACGACGCGCACGGACCAACCATTGCCTGGTTGATCTGTGGATCGTTTGTTCATGTGGGTTGGTTGCGGGGTTAATTTTCAGGAATATTGGTATGCTTCAATTTTATTTATTTTATTACGGGGAAAAGCGTAGGGGTTAATTTTACATTCATGATTACTTTAACAATCTCCGTTAAAATTTGGCTTCTTATTATCAACCTAATGGGAGGAGATCGGACAGCACCAGAATGTCCAATCCTCCTCCCCTTTTGATGTTGATCAGCATCGTGGTTTGGAACGGAGGCGGCGCGGTAAAATGACACCGCGCAGGAGTGAGGGAACCGCGGTGAAGGAGCGCGGCACCGTCACGCAGCGCCGGTGAAACCGAAGGAAGCCGTGACCGGAGCGGGCCACGGCGGAGGGGCGCCGCGCCGTCGTGCCGTGCTAGAGCACCATGGAGGGTCGCGGTCAGGGTGGGCCACTGTGGAGGGGCACGGCTCCGTCGTTCCACGCCGGACGGGAAGGAGCCGCAGCCTATGGACGTGGCGGTTTGGGGGAGCGGCCGGCTGAGCCGGCCGCTGGCGCAAGCTGGAGGCAGGACCCCTCGGGTCCCACGGGGTCAATTAAGGGCTGACCATAATTGGCCGGCCGTTTTACAATCAAGGGGGGCAGTGCCCACCTTATCCTGCTCGGCAGAAGGCCGAGCCGACGTCCACGCGGGCCGGGCCACCCGTGCCGGGCTGGGCCGCCCGGGCTGGGCCGCCCGTGCTGGGCCGCCCGTGCTGGGCTGGACCCCTATGCCAGGCCGGGCCGCGCCGGCTGGGCCGCGCCCTAACGGTCCGGACCCGAACTCTGGTATGTTCGACCTGACTCGGGCCGACCCAGGGGTATTAGGTCTGGTCGGACCGGGCCCAGACCCCCTATTTTCGGGCAGTTTCGTTCAAACGCCCATAACTTAGGCTACAGACCTCCGTTCGATTCACCGTCAGTTGCGTTGGGATCCTTGGATCTAGATGGTAGTTTAGGTATATTACACTTAAGGTTTTGGAGAACTTTGGGTACGACCGGGTTGGTTCGAACCTGAAACTAACCGGGCCCTCAGAGCGGGAACACATATAACTTGAGCTCCGAACGTCCAATTAACGTTCCATTGACTTAGTTGGATTCCTTTCGGTGAGACGGATATTTTGGCATACTTCACTTGAGGTTTGGATGCAGTTGGAATATGGGCGGGTTGGATTGTATCCGAAATCTAACCGGGCCCCTGGAACGGAAAAGCTAATAACTTTCAAACCGGACGACCGTTTGGCGAACTGTCAGCGGCGTTGGTGATCACGTTGAGAAATAGTCCCTTTGAGTATACCCTATGTGAGTTCAGGGTACAGTTGAGATACGGCCAGTTTGGTTCGTACACAAAACCGACCGGGCCCCCCGGGACTAAAAGGCTAGTAACTCGCATACCGGGCGACCGATTGACGCGCCGTCTGTTGCGTTGAGACCCCTATGATGTGGCGGTCCTTTGAGATACTTCTTCGTGAGACTTTGTGGTACTTGGAGTATCGATCAGTAGCTCATGGAGAGGGCCCTCCCGGAGATGATCGTACGAAGTACGGAGACCGTGTAGCTGGATGAGACATGAAGACTGCTTGTCCGATTCAAGTCGGAGTGACTTGTATAGCTCAGTGGGGAGGACTACTGTGTTTGGGTGGAAGACCCACGACAGGGAGAACTACTGTGTTTGGGTGGAAGACCCGCGGTACTCGACATGAGGAGTACCTCTGCGGGCTATTAGGGGGGGGGGTGCACTACTGTGTTTGGGTGGCAGACCCCGGCGGGGAGCACTACTGTGTTTGGGTGGCTGACCTGTGGTACTCGATTGGAGGAGTATCTCAGCAGTCTTAGGTTAGTGAGAAGTGCCTCAAAGTTGTGATAGGTTCACTGTACTCGTCAGAGACGGAGCTCTTCAGCAGTTGAGGTTTCGATAATGAAAATCCTGGTTTGAGGTGATTCAAAGAACATTGTGTTTTCCTCATTATTGAGATGGGATACTTGATAACTTACGTATATGTATGGGAATATATCTAAGTAAAGGTTATCCTTTGAGAAATTTCCTTGTGTTTATCCTTGTTGGATTTAGTGAGACCTTGAGGGTCTCAGAGTCCCTACTGAGTATCGTATACTCACCCCTGCCCGGGCTACACCCTCACCTCGTTGTGTTGGATGCAGACGATGGACATCACTGATTGTGGTTGAGTCTTGTAGAGACGGTCGGTACCTAGAGGTGGATCTCATGACGAGTTGATACCTGGAGGTGGATCACATGACGAGTCGGTACCCGGAGGAGATGGACGGATGTGGAGTGCTGAGGAGGACACCTGTACCTACCCTTCAGGTAGGAAGCTGGAGGATGATCCAGAAGCTGCTTGTCACCTTTCAGCTATTGTCCTTTGAGTTGTACTTTACTTTCAGTTGTAGCTGTACCTTTCTTTTGGGCTTGTATTTCCTACCCCTTGTACATTCAGCACATTTGTTTTACTTCTTTACTTAGTGTATATTCTTCTAGTACTCTATTTGTGTGTGTTTTCATTTCATAAAGGCTATGCCTTCCCTTTTTATTGGGATTTACGCCTTTGGTGCTAGTCGCCAGCCCTTGGCCTCTGGAAGGCGGGCTTGGGGTAGTCACGACACAGGCCCCGAAGACGGGTCGTGACAGAGGTTTTGGGCAGGATCTTACTGAATCTACTTGTATTCTTACACGTTATATATATCATATTTTTATAGGTCTGTAAGAGGGAGTTAGTGATTGTGTTGGGTGTAACCAGAACATGAAATGGATCTTTTTTGTGTTTTTTTATAAATAGTAGTTTATTGTTATATAATTTCACAATATTTTTGTGAGAACTTAGGTTATTTATAAAGAATAAAATTTCTGAAATTATATGTTTTTCTATTAAATAAGTTTTATAGTAGTTATTTTCAACATGAAAAATATATTTTATTTGGTGTAAAACTCATGAAATTGATTTATTGTATTTAGTCATGGGTTACTGTGATTCTATAATGATGTTTATAGATTATATAAAGATTTTTTTATAGAAGTTATAATTTAATGAATATAATGTAAAAATATATTGGATGACATAGGGTTATTATTTATTAAAATGGAATATCTAAAACCAAGAGATAAAATTTAGTTGTTTTTTATGAATATTTATACTGAAATTTTTAAGTAATAATAGTTTAAATAAAATGATTATTATCATTAATTTATTTCAAAAAAAAATAACATTTTCAATACAATATTAATGGAATAATAACGAGCTTCATGTATTGAATCAGAAACATGTTTTTTTTATATTATGGAATTAATATTTTTATTATGTGAATTTCAACGGTTAATAAATATTACAAGAGGCAATGCATTTGGAATTGACATTATATGACATGATTTGATCCATGATTTTGGCTAGGCCTTGTGTTTGGTACCATGTTTTTTTATATTCCATGTGTTTTATGGGGATATACTATCTTCCATGTGTTTTTTATAAAACTTACATGAGCCATGTTTTTTGATACCATACTCATTGGTGGGTGTTTATAGCATCCAACAACATTAGATAATATTGGTATACAAGTTCTATAGGTGACTTGGTTTGTGAAAAATTCATCGAAGATCGTTTTTTATGATTTCATTAAATAATTTAATAGCCTTAAACTATAATATATGATAAAATTAAAAATTTTCATTATTTGGTTATTTAAGGGTTTATTGGTATTATTTCTTAAACCATTTATATACACAACTTGAGTTAATACATATTAAATTCATAGTGATGCAGTTAAGGGTAAAAACTCTAAATAGGTATGATATGATCTTAGGAGACATCATCAAGTTGATTTTATATGTTTTTTATGTAATTTTGAGGGGTTTTATTATATTATTTTCTAGCTATTTTAGTTTTATTGTATATGAAATTTTCAATTGGGATGTATTTTCTATATACCCTAGACTAATTCTTAATTTGAAAAAAATAGATTCAGTTTCATACATCAATTTATATTTTTATCTTTTATATATACTACTTACGATTATTGAGTTCTTTACTTTAATATTTTACCATAGTTGATTATTAAAGGGAAAACCACTCCATGTATAATACTTCCCTACCATCTGGGATAGTCAGTATCCTCTAACATCCAAATACTATATTCCCTAGGGATACAGTGATTTATAAAACCTCATTCCAATATCATATTAGAATAAAAAAACATATAAATCACTGGAAATTCTATATGTATTGTTTATTATTTATTCTGTGAACATTTAATTGATATTAAAAGTATATTATATACTTCTGGTAAATTAGTATTATATTCATTCCTTCTTGAGGAATTAAAGATGAACAAGTTTTTTCATAGGATAATTGATTCATTATCTTCTAAGTAGTTTTTTTTCATCTCTTCATCTGCAACCACTTTATACAACCATAAATAGACTGCTTCTGTACCTTCAACATGACCAACATCTATATACCACAAAAAACAGAAAACAAATAATGCATGAAGAAAAAATTTAACTATCACATACTTATTATCATTAGAATTTAACCCCTAAAATATAGCCGTTTTATTTATCCTCTATCAATAGATGTTTCAAAACTGATCAAAATACCAAAGTTAGAGATTTGGGGTGATATTACATTAAAAAGAAAAAAATATAACAATGATTTAGATTTTAATGAGGTTATCCCACCATATAAGAGTCTAAATAAATTAATGACTCATCAATATGACATTGAACAAGATTTTAGAAATATAAAGAATGGGTGTAATGAAATATTACCAAATGAATCACCTCTATTATTTCCTAGTCATCTAAGTGGAAAAGAAAATTTATTTTTAAAAATCCAAAGTAAAATATAAAAATTTCCCATGTATGAAATTGGTGGTTGGAGAATGTGGACCCCCTCTTGGACTATAGGGGATCACCAAGGATGTTCCATGATCCACCCCAAAGCTCCACATTATGTTTCAACCTCCATTGATGTTCCATGATTCACCCTAGATCTGAAAAATTTAATCACATGTAGGGTCACAACATGTTTCTACCCATAACACTTCACCATGATACCCAACATGTTCTAAAATTCTCAACCCCAAACCATACCCAACTCTTTGAATCCTAATTTGAGGCCACCAATAACATAAAAAGTAGGAAAAAATTATTAATATACACAATATTTAATACTACCCCTATCATATATTTTTTAGGGATTGAATATTTTATATGAATTCAATAAGACTATGGATTTAATAGGTTTTCCCACTTTCAATAATTGAAACAAAATTAAATAGAAATTGAAAAGGTATATTGACATCAATACTTTTCAGCGTTATTTTCGGATATATTTATGGAAATCTAATATACATGATTTCATTTATCTTTAGAATTTCATGTTTACTTTGAGTCTGGAGAAGAAAATACCTTACTTATAAGCCTTGGATTCATCTACCCTAGCCATGAATCCTTTCACCTGACGATTCTTGGAATGTTCTACATCTTGGTTCCCCATATATTTTCTAAAGTTGTGAGTCATGTTTAAGGTAAGAGTTTGTTTCCATTTCATATTCCTAAATTCAATTCAATTATTATATGATTTATCAAGCCCATACCTTAGTGATATCAAAGTTACAATATCATCAGTTTGGTCATCTATTTTGGTGTAGCATGATATACAAAAAACTACAGGGATGAGATCCTTGTTCTCGTCTTCTTTTATGGATCTTTTTAATCTGCATGTTTTGGTTTTCTAGTGGGTGGGTTTATTATGTACCACATGTATTTATATATGAAAACCTCATTTAACATATTTATATATTTTTTCAACTATTATATATGAATATCTCTCCCTATTTAGTAATAGTTATGTGTTTTAATTTTTTTTAATATTTTGTAGGCACATTGTGATATACATGGATAAAATCTGGATCACATTACCGAGGAACGAACCTCAGTATATTAAGGGTTTGAATGAGTTTTTATATTTTTCAATTTCTAACCGATCCTTTGAAAGGAGAATAATATTTCCATGTCCTAAATGTAAATTTACAAGATGGTTGAAGAGAGCTAAAGTTTATGAACATTTAATATTGAAGCAATTCCCTGCTCAAAATATTTGTGTTGGATTTGGCCTGGAGAATCAAACATTACAGAAAGGTTGAGAACTGATTTCAATCCACAGAATGAACTCCCAACTTCACCAACAATGGAAAATTAAATGAAAAACCTTATAAATGATGCATTCGAAACTGCAAGAGACCACTATCAACATCAAAACATATCAGAAGAACCAGATGAGGGTGCTACAAATAGAAACGTGCCAAGTGATGTTTTTTAGAGTGTAGGACAACCATATCAAGATTGTAACATATCAGTGGATCGTCCTCTTGATTCTGTGGAGACTAATGTAAGAGAAAACTTCACTGAGGAAAATACTTTTCATGATTTAGTTTACGATGGAATTCAAGAGTTGTATAGTGGATGTTTGAAATATTCAAAACTTTCTTTTATGATGAAGTTGTACCATATCAAATGTCTTTGCAGAATTAAAAATTTGGCAATGTCCATGATATTGTAATTGTTGAGTGATTCATTTCCTGAAGCAAACATCCCCGAGTCTTTTTATGATAATAAAAAAGTTGTTAACAAGCCTGGTCTGAATTATATAAAAATATATGCGTGTCCCAATGATTGTATGCTTTATTGGTGAGAGGATTCATGTAGACATGATTGTAAAAAATGTTCTTCTTCTAGATGGTAGTCAATGGGTGATGTTGGAAGTTTGAATCAACATAATTTTATGAAGAAAAAGAAAAGGAACACACCTATAAAGGTTTTTCATTTACATTCATTTAAATCCTCAATTGAAAGTATTATTCCTATCATAGAAAACCACCAAACACATGAAGTGGCATTCTATAGATAAAAAAATGATGGGTTATTGAGACATCCACGGGACTCAAAATCTTGGAAGAAATTTGATTCATCACATCCATATTTCTCAGCTGATCCTAGGAATGTTCGATTCGGATTGGCTACTGATGGATTCAACCCATTTGGGACTTTGAGTACCAGTTATAGCATTTGGCCAGTTGTTTTGATCCCTTACAATCTGCCTCTTTGGATGTGTATGAAACAAACGTCTTTTATCATTTCTATGATTATTCCTTGAAAAAAATGACTGTAAATGATATTGATATATACTTTCATCCTTGAATTGAAGAATTACAGGATTTGTGGAGCAACTGTGTTGAGACATTTGATGTTTCTTCTAAAAGAGTGTTAAAAATTCATGTTTCTTTAATGTGGACCATTATTGACTTCCTTGGGCTTGAGAATTCATCTGGTTGGAACACTTACATGAGTTTAGATTTTCCTATTTGTAAATTTGATTTTGATCCCAAATGGCTACCTCATAGTAGAAAATGGTGCTTCTTGTGCCATCAAATATTTCTCGATGCTTCTCATAGATTTCGGCTAAACAAATCAAAATTTCATAGTTTCATTGATCATAGATCACCTCCAAAGTTGTTAAATGGTTCCAAAATATTAACACAACTTGGAAATGTTAAAACAGAATTTGGGAAGGTTTTTCATTTGAATGATAGTGGGAAATGTGTTCAAAGTGCATCGTCAAGAAAAATAGGAATGCAACAATGGAAGAAAAAAAGTATATTCTTAAAACTCTCGTATTGAGAATATAATTTGTTACAGAATAATATTGATGTGATGCATATTGAGAAGAATGTCTATGAAGATATGATTTTCATATTGGTTAATGAGCATGGAAAGTCAAAGGATCATCTCAATGCTCGCAAAGACTTACAAGTAATGAACAGAAAATGTGATCTCTGGCTAGATGAGAATGAAAAGTATGCTCTGAAATTTTTTTCAATGAAAAATAGGGATAAAGATACATTCCTTCAAATTTTAAAGAATATGAAGGTATCTGATGGGTATTCAAGTAACATCTCAAGGTGTGTTTACTTGAAGAATCGTATGTTACATGGATTGAAAAGTCACGATTTACATATTTTGGTACAACAGTTACTACCATTGGCATTGCGTACATTATTACCTGAAAAAATTATTGCTGTTGTACTCCGATTCTGCCAATTTTTCAAAAAACTATTTGATAAATATCTACATCCATTTCATCTTGACAACCTCCAAGAGAGGTTTGTATTGACCCTTTGTGCAATGGATATGATCTTTCCTCTGTCATTTTTTACTATCATGATGCATTTAATTGTGCATTTAGTTGAGGAACTAAATTAAGAGGCCCCATTCATTGTCGATGGATATATCCAATTGATAGGTAAATTATTTATACATTTTTTAGTTAAGTAAAAAAATTGGCATTTAATTAAATGCATAATTATGTTTATTTTATTTCACAGATATCTTGGGCATTTGAAATCATACGTGAGAAATAATGCTCAACCAAAATGCTCTATTGCTGAAGACTATTTGGCTGAGGAGTGTCTTACCTTTTTTTCTAGATACTTGGATGATATTGAGACAATATTTAATCGAGTTAGATGTGCTGATTACACATCAAGTCAATCTCAAATATATCAAAAATCAAAAATATTTCCTACTATTGGCCGATCAGTTGGGAGGAACTCAAATGTGACACTGAAATAATTAGAATTATTACAAGCACATTGATATGTGATGATGAATAGTGAAATTACAGATCTATTTATTGAAGAGTTGAGGATACAAACAAAGAGACGAATGAGAGGCTAAACACAAAATGACAAAGATATAATGAAAGCTGTTAATAAAGAGCTTGTAGAATGGTTTTCATGACGTGTAAGTTTATAAATATTGAAATAAATATGAATATTAGTTTGACACATATATTTTATAAATCTAATAAAGTATATTTCTTTTTTTGGATCATGAATACTGATACTCAAGAAGATTTGTTAGAATATTTGAAGTTTCTTACTTGAGGTCCTCTAAAACAAGTTATAAATTTCAACGATTACAACGTGAATGGCTTTAGATTTCATACAATCGATCAAGAAGAGGGTTTAAAAACATAGAATAGTGGTATATTTACATTTGTTGAAGTGGGATACTATGGAAATCTGACTGATATTATTGAATTAAACTAACACATTCATTTTTTAGTTATTTTATTCAAATGAAATTGGGTCGATATTATCAGAGGTGTTAAAAGAGATTCCCTGCAATTACTTCTGTGAACTTCTCTCGCTTGATGGATGTTGGTGATCGTGAACCGAATGATCCATATATCTTATAATCACATAAAAATGGAATATTATGTGAACGAGGTTGTGGATAAAGGGTGAAGTGTAGTTTCTCACATAATACAAAAGGATTTGTATGATATGAGTGATGAAGTGGAAGATTTGACCTCTGAAATTGAATCTCATCAACAACAAGAAGTAGAATTATTTGTCCATCATGATATTGAAAATATTAGTCTAGAAAGGATGAATGAAGTGGATGGAGTAATGGAGCAAGAAACTGACATTATTGAAGGGGAATATTATTGTATGTATAGTTATTTATTTATTCATCAACCACTTATTTCATTTGTGTAGTCATTCATTATCATTGTTAAGTATATTTTGTTTTCTAGTACTGGGAATCTATTATCATTTTTTTAATTTTTTTCTACATAATTTATTTTTGAAATATAAGTTATGAACTTATTTTTATTTTATTAAATGACAAGAATTCCAAGGAGGAAGCGATACATTGTTTTATCCACTACTGCGACAGATTACAATCCTTCTATCTCCCTCCCTACAATATCTGAGCCACCAGCTGCCTGCCCCCTGCACCATATCCCCCTACAACATCTCTCACACCCTCTATGAGCATTCCTTTAGAAGCTGAGTCGTCAAATCCCCCTTCATAAGCCTCAGTAGTGGGGCGGCGGTGTGCCACTTCTAGTTCCTCACTCTACTGAAAATATGACTTATACCAACGGTTTTGGCCAAACCGTTGGTATAATTAATTAATTTGGACCTATACAAATGTTTTGGCCAAAACCATTGGTATATGTCACTTATATGGACCTATACCAGTGGTTTTGGCTAAAATCGTTGTTATAGGTCACTTATATGGACCTATACCAACGGTTTTGGCCAAACCGTTGGTATAGGTCACAAAATCAAAGGACTTATACCAACGATTCTAAAAAATGTTGGTATATGTCTATACCAATGGTTTTGAGAACCATTGGTATAGGTACATGTATTTTTAATGGAATCTTCTTATAGAGAACATTAAATAAATCAAAATTTAAAATATTTATGATAATACATATATATTTTTATGAAATTATGTTCACAAAAATCATGTTTGGTTTGTGGTTAGGTCGTTCAATCATAAACTAGAGGTCCTGGGATCAAATCCCACCGAATGTTTTTTTTGAAATACATATACCAACAGTTTTATGGAACCGATGGTATATATTTTTATATTACTTATACCAACAGTTTTCAAAACCATTGGTATAGGTTTATACCAATGGTTTTTCCAAAACCTTTGGTATAGATCTATCTTCACGGCTTACTTGGCCACAATCCTCCAAACCGTTGGTATAGGTATACCAACGGTTTGGAGGCCTCTACCAATGGTTCCAAATCATTGGTAGAGGGTATTTTTCCAGTAGTGTCATGGGTATACTTGAGGGTCATTGTTATAGGTACAATTTTTAATATAAATTAATTTATTGTACTTTTTTATACTAATTTTTTGTTCATTAAATATGAAAAAAATTAAATTGTGGAGAAAAATATAAAAATTTCGTATGTTTGGAATATGAATAGAGAGAAGATAGTCGTCCTATTTGATTCATATGGGGTCCCTACGGATGACGCCGCTGGATTACTTGGCCAAATTCTAGGACAATTGGCAGCGGAGCCCATGTCCCTTCCTATTTCTTATGATAATTGGAGTTATATGCCTCCAAGTTGGAAAAATAAAGTTTTTGATTCCCAAATAATGGTAATTTTAATACATTATGGTGTAATTGAATGTCATGTTATTAATATGTTCAAAATGAATTTTTCTATACAGATGTTTTTTCACTTTTTAGTTGTTGATGTTATAGCATGAAGGTGGACGTTAAAAAATCTTTGTAATAAATGGAAAGACTTCAAATGGAGATTGTGGAGTGATATCAATGATACTTCATTGACCGTCCAAAAAATGTATGAGAAGCTACCCAATGGGGTACCCCAAGAATAGTGGAATGTTTTTGGTGACAAACATCGTGATGAAAAGAAGATGGTATTTAAATATATATTATTATATTAACCACATTTTAGATTTATACATGTATATGAAGAGGATATGACATTGAATACATTACTATTAAATATCATTTTATTTATTTCATGATCTCTCAAGAAAGAATGCATCAATCTGGGCTAAGAAAGTCATCCCTCACAATATGGGGTCAAAAATCTTTTCTAGAATCCAATCAACTCGGGTAATATTTTCATTAGTTTAAATATTTATAAGAAAATATTATCTGTTTAATATATTAAATTGTTGATTTATCTTTTTTTAATGCAGTCATAGAGTTTAGGGCACGAAGCATCCTGAACTGAAGTGTGGTTGGAAGTTCACAAAAAATCTGATGAAAGTTTTGTTAATGAGCATGCCAAAGAAGTTGGCGTATGAAATCATTTATTCATTATAATAACTTATTATTTGTTTTTACTATGTTAATATATTTTGATATTTTATTTATAGGTAAAAATTAAAGTACTATGGGTTTCCAATCCTGGGAAATCCTACTCAGTCTTCCAGGATGACCCGGTTGCTAAAGTCCTTGGGAAGAAGCATCATGGTAGAGTGCGCGGGATGGGTTTTGGACCCGTACCATCTAAGGTCTTTGGCAGGCCACCAGGGATTGCAACTACATCTACTATTGGTTTTAGTTAGTCCATACCCATAGATGCTCAGAGAGAGATTGCTTCTCTACGAAACATAGTTCAAGACCAGGGGGATTAGATACCTGCTTTGTAGAAAGCGTTGACTAATATATGTCAGTAGATGAGAAGATATGCCCCTGGTGGTATTGCATCGACTGGTGGTGAGTAGGTAAATCACAAAAATTTAAAATCATTTAGTTTTTAAACTTTTATTGGTTTTAAGTTTAAATACAAATATGCAATACTATTTAATTTTAAATATAATTTTCTTATAGGTGGTAGTAGGAAGTGGAGATGTAGGCGGATAGGGTGACGATATGTGTTCATCATCGGAAAATGATTAGTTGTATTGTTGATATGTTGAAAAAATATGGTAACATTCAGTTTTTATATGTATCATGTGTGGCACATAGTTGCCTCCAAAAATTTTCATGACCTAAAATTTTCTTGATTTCTCATGTTTCCTTTTATGTATTTTTTTGATTTCTGATGTTTCCTTTTTTTTCTTGATTTCTTGAGTGTGGTATGCACCATATATGTTGATTATTTATTTTGATGAATCATTTTTTATGATCCATTTTTCCTAAATTTATTAGGTTTGTTGGCACTGGGTGAACATCCCACTTCAAATCATTATAGGATCTCATAAACTCATCTCTCATGTAATATGTGACCATTACCATGCTATGAACTATAAACACTCCATGTATATCAAAATTCAATCCTGAAATAGTTTCACATTCTTCAAACCTATCTCACATCATGATACATTCTAGAACAATATTCTAACTTGTCTTTACTTGTTTAACCAATGAAGACATTATCTCTAAGGATACCCACATTGATTCCCCTAAACCCTCAACTACACGCACCAACTAGTCTTACAATGAAGATAAGATATTCTATTCAACTAATGAAATCAGTTCTCCCATATCCTAAATTTTCTATCCCAATACATTTACCACTACGTTTCCATTTCTAACATTTAAAAATATTTAACATCAAAATTTTCTACTTTCCCTGGTATTCATGACACACTTGGTCTTTCCTAATTTCCCTAAGACTCATTTCTCTCCATTCTTCCTTATTTTAATTTGAGATTCTATCACATCATCAATGAATGGATATTCTCATTTTGTAAATTGTGTGCTAACAATTATTTTTTCCTCTATTCTGAGACACATATATTTCAAGGTAAATGATTCATAATCATCTCTAATTGTGTTCCAACCATGCCCCACCTAGTATCCTTCTTCAACCAAGCCACATGGTTTTTTGGGGAGAACCACATGGTTTCCCATGACCGTGTTTCTATCATGAAACAATTTAGAGGCCTATATAAAGCTTAAAACCCCAAAACAAACAACCTATGAAATCACCCAATAAAATAATTTCTCAGAAACAATTAAATAATTGTATAATTTGCGTCTTAAGGCCCCTAGAAAACTTCAAGTTATTATAATCTCCCCCTCTGAGGATTTATCATCCTTGAGTAGTGCCTCTATATTTCACACCCAAAAAACTAGGGCTATTGAGCTCATGCATCATATTATCACTTTTAAGACTCTTCATGCATACGTCCATGCTCCCATATGACTCTAACAAGTGACATCATCTTTCTTCAAAACATTTTCTCACAATAGTCCATGATTCACACCGAGCACTCCACAAATGTTAGGTAAGGCTCCAAATGAAATTATTCCTAGTTGATAACATAATTTTGATTGAGAATGTACAACTGAATATAAGAGACATGTAAAACATCACACATTACTTGATATTGTGGAGGAAATTACAAATAGAATTCCACTATCATGACACTTTTGATAATCCTAAAACCCCCATAAACATCGGTGTCAACATCCTTTGCTTCTGAAATCATTGATTCCCTAATTGAGGAGTCTCCCATAATAAAACTCAAACACCCAAAATGAATTATATGTGTTTCCTCCTACCATTTTCATATGATCTCTATTTTAAATGAGAAGTGATTAAATGCTTCTTGATCTAGTACACTCTCAAAAATACCTCTAAAATCATGAATGACCCACAATTACTACCTCCCATCCTAATGCTAACATATTAGTGAGTGAAACATCTAACCATAAAGAGAATCAAAATGTGTCATTTGAATTTAATACTGGATTTATTTTTATGTGAACTGAAAAAAGGATTGGATATCAACCAAAGTTCCCATAAAGTATAATATGATGAAAATCATTGTGCAATGTAATTTTGGTTATAATTGGTTTCCAAAATAATAAAATCTGGACTTTTTACTACTACATTATTAATTATAATTTGATGGAAATAAATTTATGCCTAATGCATGTTTATATACATTGTTCATCAATATGTAAATGGAATTGGATAAAGAGAATGAAGTTGAAAATTCATGTTGTTTTTAATATTAGAGGCATATTATTGTGAATTTATTATTTAGATTTTATTTAAACAAGAATATTTGATGATGGACATTATAGTTAATTTATATTTTCAATATTAGTAACACTTCATAAATAAATTGATTAATACAATACTTTAATTGAACAATTAGTTAGATAGATAAATTTATGGTGTTGAGTAAACCCATTTTCTTATGGCGAATGGATTGTTATTTTAGGGACTAGACTCCATATTGACTCTATTTGATGTTTTTTCTATTTTTATTTCTCTGGATGTTGGCCTTTATATATGATGTTATGTGATCTTGGTATGGCTATTGGTTGATGAGGTGTGGGTAGGGAGGCCCGAGTTTTTGGAGTAGTTAGAACCAATGATAGTGGGATGTATGTTGATATGAATGGTTATGTTAGGGTTGGAACAAGTATAGATGGAATAGGTTTAACCTAGGCTTGGCATTGTTTTCATGAAATATGACATACATACTTGTTTATAATTTTGTTTAAAGGTCTAATGGTCTGGTGATATGTTTATCTACATTCCTTTACCCACAGAACAATGCATTTGGTTGTGCTTAGTTAGCATCTCTTTTTGTATTGATTGAAGTATGTATTCTATTGGTCTTTTGGTATTCTTAGAATGGTTTTTTTCAGGGCACTGGTACAGGGGCTGATGAAACTGGTTTTTTTTGTAAATCTATTTTTAGCGGCAGTTTTAATCACTACTAACTATAATAGATATATTTATTGGTGGTTTTAATAGCCGCTAAATGTCAGTATTTTTCTATTAGCGGTGGTTCTAACCGCCGCTACGGTCTCAAATTTAGTGGTGGATAAAACCACCGCTACGGTGTCCCATCTTCCACATGCATTTCATGGCAGTTATAATGTTTCTAGCTGCGGTTTTCCAAGTCAGGGGCTTACTTTTTTTTCGCAGTGATTTTAACAGCTACCAAAAAAATTAATCCCCTAATCAAAAAAACCACTTCTAAAAACATTATAACCACCACGAAATACCCCAACTACAATGGTTCCCATAAACTTCTACTAAACTAATTTAACCGCCACCAATAGTTTCTTGACACACAATTTAGTGGCAGTTTTCGGAAACCACCACAGAGGAATATAGTGGTTGTTTAAACTGCCGCCACATCCAAAAATAACCCCCACAAAATTTTAATTTTATGGTAGTGATAAAAAAACATGATAGTGCTGTCGTAACGTTTGGGAATGAGATATTTTTGAAAATTAGAGGCACCAGAATTGTTGAAGTTATTAATAAAAAGATGAAGTAAGAATATATTCTATTTATTGACTCTCTCAACCATATTTTTGTTAAGTTTAAGTCAAATTTTTGATGAAGGCTATGTGGTTATCATTAAGAAAAATTATTGTCTCATTAAAAGCATTGAAGATTTAAAACTCATCATAATAGGAGAAATAGATAGTATAAATTTATTTCAGATTAAATATCCATGTTATTCACACTATCTTAGTATTAGTGGGAAAAAAATCTATGATATAAAATTATTTTCATATCACTAATACAAAACTGGGATTTAACAATGCATGTTAAAGGGTTTTATTTGTGCATAAAAAGCACTGATATTTCGAATGATGTTAAGGGGGGTTAATAGCTCTAAAAAAAGTACTGTTAAAGGCATCATTTAATATCACTAAAAAACACTGATAAAGGAACCCTTTAATAACACTTTTTTAATGCTATTAAAGGGTTCCATTAACATCATTTTTTAGAGTTGTTAAAGGTTTCCTTTGGCAGCACTTTTTTAGCCTCGTTAAAGGTTGGCTTTTAATAGTTCTAAAAAAGCATTATTAAAAAATATATAGAAAATTAATTTTTACGCACCCTGACACCCACTTTTCTCAGTGATTTCCATTAACCATCCTTCATCACACACCTCAACCCATTCTATAGAGCTAGAAGGCTACCCCAAATTCCTAAACGTTCTCGAATTTGATCATGGTACCTCCCTTACACGATTGGCGCACTTTATCACCATGCCATGCATGTTTGGTTGTATTTTTAATGAATTTTATATTTATTTGTATATATTTTTAAATTTTTGACATATATATATATAATTATATTTATTTAAATATATTAAATAATAATATTCATTTACATATATTATAATATATATATATATATATATAAATGTAAATGTATATATATATATATATGTTTATTAACACACACATATGTATATGTTAAAATTATTGCATTTTTATAAGGTAAAAAGTGGATAATATTTTAATTCAAATAAAATGAGTAATAAAAATTTATTTTATATATTTTAAAGTACATTTTTACGTAAATATGTTGATATATGTATTTATAAAAGTGGTTTATTATATGTAAATATAACAAAATAAGCATATATTTAATTATATATAAAACTACATTGTGGAAAATTATAAAATTTAAAATCCATAATATCAATATGGATGTAATCTATGGGAATAAATTCAGTACCCACTGAAAACTAAAAAAATTTCCCCCTTAAAAGAGGCTGAAATTCCATAGAATGTTAAAAAATTGGGGTACCCCAACAGAAAACTCAGTTTTAGAGGCCGTAAAGACCTCTTTTTTGCATTGAAAAAATAGTGAATGGTGTCTCCCCAATAAACACAACATATATCTCTTCGAAATATTTGATTTTATATGTGGTAGAGCCCAAACGGATACCCAGATCAATATTTATGACTGTTTTATGTTCGAGTTATGTTTTCAACTTATTTTATATCTTTTATTAAGTTTTTAATTTTTTTTATTTTCAAATTGTTATTAAATTAAAATTAATATATAATCATTATCAAATTATTAATTTAAAATATCTTTTAATTATTTTATAATCCTTTGTTACTAAATAAATTATATATTAAGAGTAAATGTTTATTTAGCCTCATCTAAAACATATTTAAAAAATATAAATATCATATTTATATCAATATAAATATATAGATATATTTATATATTAATATTTTTTTAATCAAATAGTTTTTTTGGAATATACCTTTTATCAATGCTAGTAAAAAAGTGCTGGGGGGGGGGGTATTTATCAGTGCTTCTAAAAAAGAGCAGATAATAGCCCCCTTTATCAACACTCTTTTACTATCATTGATAAAGGGAGGGTCTTTATCAAAAAAAATTTATAACTTTTAAATTCCCCCTTTAGTAGTTCTAAAAACACTATTAAAGACCCCCCTTTATCATCGCCTTTTCAAACACCGATAAAGGGGGTATATAATAGCGCTTTAGCTAGCTCTGTTAAATACCTAGCGCTGGAAAAACTCAATTTTGTAGTATTATATTGATCAAAATAATTTGAGTAAAATATCAAAATAAAATACAGTGAGGGATTTACCCCAATTGAGCCAAGATAGAGATCAAGTTTTTACTACCTATCAAAAGGGAATAATGGTCTAAAGGAAGCAGAAAAAGCGGAGTCACAATAAACAATGGATCTTTATTTAACTAAATAAGATTTTTAGACTAATGAGATAGAAATTTAAAAAGGAAACCTATATTTTATAATCCTCATTGAAAATTTGACAAGAATGACATGTTTTTTATTTATCAAGAACAAGTTTCATGCATTGGATATGTTCAAGATGCATAGGAGAGAGGTTGTAAGAGATCTTGTCATGAAAATAAAGAAATTAAGAACAAAAAATGGATAGAAAATACACTAAAAATTCTTTTGACTCTTATTTTGGAAAGAATGGGATTAAATTTCAATATATCACTACTTACACATCTTATTAAAATTGGTTCACTAAGAGAATGAATTAAACCATTGTGGAGATAGAGAGAATTATACTAGCTGAATTTGAGAGGTCATAATTATTTGGGAAAGAAGTCATGTGCACCAATTTTCAAATTCAAAATCAATCCTTTTTATGAAAAAACTCAAATAATTCCTTCTATGAGTTTTTTTATTACATGAATTCAATATTTATTTACTTCATAGTCTTTGGAAACCCTTGAATCATAAAAAATAAAGACATAAATCTAGTAAAATTCGATGAGAAAGTTGGAAATTATATCTTTTTTGGGTACCTATCTAATGGGAAATGATATAGATACTAAAAAATATATTTCACAAGGTATTTTATTGTTAAAATATAAAGATTATTAAAAAAATTCCCATAAACAGTGTTCTAGATGCATCAATTCTTGAATAGAGCGATAAATATAGAAAGTATATTTCTAGGCAGAATCATGAGAAATAGATTACAGTTAAAAAAAGAGTAATAGATTATGAATCCAATCAGACTAGTGATGAGGAAAAGTTTACTAATAATAAAAAACATAAGTTTTAGATACCAAATAAACATATGAAGATAGAGAATATCATTAGAAAATAGTCTGAACCTGTGCATACTGGAAGAATGTTAAGATATGATTAGCTTATAAAATAATCAAATAGAAGAAGGATAAGGTTTGAAAATCATATTTTACTCATTTATTAGGATAAAACAATTTTTATGAATTATTCCTTTGAAAATAATGAGTGTATTAATACTATGAATGAATATCTGAGTTAGATTGAAAATAATTCCATATGGGAACTTGATCCAAATATTGATGACAAAAATGTCATCAGGACCAAGTGGGTTTTTGTAAAAAGCTAAAAGAATAAGGAAAAGTTGTCAAAAAATAAATCTTAAATTTTATAAAATAGACAATATCAGGTATAAGAGTTAATTTTAAATAAAAATTTACATGATTTTCATGATTAGAAGCTATCAGTATGCTCCTTGATGTGTAGTTTATAGGCAGTATAAATGTATTCAAATGGATATCAAATCTTCCTTCTTAAAATTTGAGTTTTAAGAAGAGTTTTATGTTTATAATATTGATGTTTTTATCTTGATAATGTTGTCATAAGAGTGTGAAAATTTAATAAGGATATATATGTCTTAAGATAGGCCCTAAGGGTATACTATTGAAGGCTGGACAACTGCTTAAAGGAGTTAAAATTCATTAAATGAAAAGTGAAAAAACCATTATATCCAATAAATAATTATAGGTACACTTAAGGTAATTTTATATATTGATGATATAATTTTTATAGGTGTTCATGAGAATTATTTTCAATATTTTTTCATAAAAATAAAGTAATAGTTTTAAAAATCTGTGTTGGGTGAGCTGAAATACTTCATGAGTTTACAAGTGTTTCAAGATGAAAAAATTATTTTTATATCCCAAGAAAAGTATTAATATGATTTTTGAAGAATTTTGATATGTATGACTCAAATAAAAAGTCTAAACCTCTTTAATTGGGGCTTAAATTATCAAAATATGCTAAAGTAAAGAGTATAGATCGAAGAGATTTTATAAAACTCATTAGTCGTCTGCTTTATCTAACAACTTATAGACCAGATAATATTTATGATGTGAGTCTATATTATATATATTATATTGAACCAAAGGAATCAAATTTTATGGGTTTTAAAAGAGACCTTAAAAATATAAAAGGAACTCTGAGTTTTAGATTTCAGTATATGAGAGGTAAAAACATACATTTTTCTAGATTTATAGATGTAGACTGAGCATGTAACTATAATGATAGAATGTTCAATTCAAGTGGTATTTTACTATTGGTAGATATCAATGGGATTTGTAACTAAATGAAATAGAATTTAGTTACATAGAGTACTACTAAGTCCAAATCTATTGCTACTAGTAGTGTTTACACTCAAATGATTAAGATAAAGAAGAAGTTAGATGATTTTAGGGAGAAATTTGACAAACCTCTAATAATTAATTATGTTAATAAATGTTCTATTGACCTATATAAAAATCATATGTAATACCCAAGGTACAAGAATATAGATATCAGATATCATTTCATTAAAGAGAAGGTAGCCAATAGAGTCATCAAGATGAAATTTGTTTCTTTATAAGACAAGTTGGACGATATTTTCACCATGGTTTTCCTAAAAGACATATTTGAGTATTTGAGATTGAAAATTAGAGTTTGACCCATCCCACATCATTAAGAATATTTGAGAGGATACTCCCAATAAAATGTGGATTATATTGTAAAATGGGGAGAAGTAATTCACCACTCCTATCTTGGTTGAGCATACTTTCCCTTTAAAAAGTAAATGAAGAAGAAGTAAATTTTTAATCCTTATTTTTAATTTTGTGGTTGTGGTTATTGTGATAAGGGGAGAATTTTTTTGAATAATTGAGTGTCCTCATTGAGGTGGATCATATTTTTTTACTTGTAAAATATTTTTTAGGGTAGTTTGTTAATTATTCAGTTCATTATTTATTTTATAAATCACAATACATTTAATATGAAAATGATCCAAAATAAGTTTCTATTTAAGTTTTTAGGTTTATGAAGAATGAAAATATGATAAATAAAATAAAAAAAACACTAAAATGTTTTTATAAATCAAGTTACATAAAGATAAAAATTATAATTAATTCTATCTGATTTAGAAGCACTATAATGGTGCTGAACCAACTAATAGATAGATACAAATAGATATTGAGTCCATCATAAGATGAATAGTAAGATATAATGATTCCATTAAAACCATTACCAAGTTTTTTTTTGAATTTTATTATTGATTTTTTTTACAACATTTTTTATAAATGAAGTTGCACCTTGGGAATGAAAAGTACCTATGAAATATACTTGATAGAGTATTCTGAAGGTTAATATTTATTTTAAAGCTTTGAAATTGATTAGTTCCAAGAGAACTACTAATCAGTGTATTTTGTTTTTATTCTGAGTGATTCCACTAAAAGATATCATTGGGTGAGTTTCTTCTTATAAAGGTCTTAGTATTTCTTTTTTAATCATTTATATACTGATCCTTCATGATCAAGGTCTTCTCTTGATATTATGATAGATCTCATGTACTTCCTTTGGGTGATGTGAGTTACTACCAATAACTATAGTTAGGGGCTTCTGAGGATAGTAATATAGACCATGAGATACACATAAAAATACTTTACAATAGGTTGAAATTCATGGACACCTCTAACCAGGTTTGAAAATATACCAATCACTTTGGTTAAAAATTGAGGTTTTAATAAATATCCCTTTATTAGAGTAGTCAATTTTATAATCAAAACTATACATATTGTTTTTATATTTATATATGTTAAATTATTCTTTTTATAATATACAATAGAAATCATATTATATACTCTTTCTGTATTACAATTTACTTATTTTCTGCTATAATCATTGTAATTAAATTAGTTTAAAGTGAATCTGCATTTACTCTTTCATTAGTAGTTTAAAATATCGATCATCTTATTTTCACTATGATAACTATATTTTATAAATTTTATATTTACATTCCCAAATATTTTGATTCTACTAGTAATTTAAAAAATTGATTAATCATTGACTATATTGGTAATTTTAAAATATGATCAATTTAATAGTTGTAGAGGATTAAAATTTTAAGTTTATTTTTAAACTATCATTCACCCCCTATTAAATTTTATATGCCATCATAAATTGGGAAAAAATTAGTATCATAGCTGGAATTTACCCTAAATATGAGATTATTTTACTTTTGTTTGTATATCCATTAGTTTATCATAATTTCAATTCCGTTTCCTTACACTAATTTGTTGGTAGATGAAAGTTCATTTTTGATGCTAAGAGTACTGGTTGAAACACGCAAAAAAACAAATCATAAAAGGCCACCTATTTTTTATAGTGTTTTTTGTGATTTATGGTTTGATCATATAAAATCCTATATCATTAATATAGAATTTGACAATTTTAACAAACTAATAAGAAATTATAATGTTATAGAGAATGATATCATTCATTTCTTGAATGTAAAAAATCTAGAATATCATGTAAACCAAAAAATTGAAAAAATTTATTATATTCCATTACTAGGAATATATATATATATACCAATATATTTATGTGAAATAGGAAATTTAATTTGGAAGAAGCTAGAGATAACACATTTTGGAATATCCAAGGGTTTAGAAAATCATAGAGCTATTCCTTGATATGACTATCATGCCTTTGATTTTCTACCTAGTGAATCTGCAAAAATAAAATCATCAACGATTCATGATAATAGTAAAAAATTTACAATCCTTGGATGAAAAAGAGTCAATGAGAAGATAAAATCATTGAAAATATTATTGATATTATTCCAAAATAATGGGAGACTAAGGTGAAAATAGTCAATGATAGTAAATATTTGACAAAATTTAATCTAGATGAATTAATTGGAACATTAATTCGGTATAAGGGAAGAAAGAGACGAGATAATGAAAAAGAGAAAAGGAAGAATAGAGTAGCATTCACTTATACCTCAGGTAATTATAATTCCAATATCTTTAATACTTGTACTAATAACTCAAAATCTCTTTTTAAAAAATAAAATGTTATAATTAGGAAGAAATGTTATTCAGAATACAACAATAATGAAGTTGGCCAAATTGTGAGAAGTGTGGATAATATTTTCAGTAATTCAAACAGTCAAAAATTTCAATCGAAAGGATAAGAAATATAGAAAAGATAAGAATGAAACTTCAGATGTTATATACTATAAATATAACAAAATAGGTTATATTAGATCTAATTGTCCTTAATTAAAGAAGAAAAATAGAAATAAGAGAAGGTATTTTAAAATAAAAGGAAATAAGATATTGAAATACTTTGATACCTAGAGTGCTAATAAAAGTGACATAGCTTTAGAAAGTTCATCAAAAGAAATTGGATTTGAAATCCCGAAAATAGTTGGATTATACTCTAATATTCTAAGGTAAAAACAAAATCTGTTATTATTCAATATTGGATTCTAAATTTACATATAATACTAAAGGTTATATTAAAATTAATTATAATAAAAAAATATAATACATAAAATCTGAAAAAGTTTATTAATTTTAAAGGTTGAGAAATCTTACCTACTATAGCCAAAATGGATAGATTTTCCACACTTATGAATCAAGAGAATAATAAAAAGAAAAATAACTATAAGTTTTCTGAATCTAAACTTATTAAAGCTAATAAATCGAAATTAACATTATAGATTTCAAAGAATTTAATTAATTATATTTAAAAAATTAATTCTTTTTTATCATAATTTAGTTGATCAAAATTTAGTTGATCAGAATTTAGTTGATCAGAATTTAGTTGATCAAAAATCCTATAAATTCAAAAAGAATTTGATTGTTCAACTTAAATAAAAAGTTTTTGGTTTAATTTTTTTCATTTAAATATAATTCAGGTAAATTAAATTTTAATAAAATGTATGAAAAAATAATACCCTCAAGAACTATAAGTGTAATTGGTTTTACTTCTCATAAACCTTATTTTCAGTAAAGCTCTTTTATACCTAAAACCGAACCTTTGTCTATGAAATATCCAGTAGGAGGCCACTATAAAAAATAACTTTCACTAATTTTTTTTCATATTTTTATTTTCATAAATAACTTATTTCACAAGAACTAGAACTTTTATAATATTATAAGGTTGGATAAATGTGGGTTCATAATTTTTTTTTTCTTATATAACTGGACCCAAACATGTGTGGGTACAAAGCACTTAATTTTTTATTTTTTATGAAAAATTATGAGCACAATAGTTCAAATAAATGAAATATGGATATTTTTTGTTATTGACATATTAATTGAGATAAGTCAAACTTCAAAAATTTCAAAAAATAAATAAATATAAGAAACCTTACTTTTAGAGATAGTATATTGGGTGAAATCATCATAATTTTTAATATTTATTTTCTTTAAAAACACTTATTTCAAATGTTTTATATGTTATAAAACTTAATAATATTTTTATCAATATAAGTCAATTATGCACAGAGAGATATCTTCTAAACTTCAAAAATTTCAAATGTATTGTTCAAAGTATAAATGGAAATTTCATTTTATCTATCAATAGGCATGAAAATGTTTACACACTCAAATTATAAAATTTATTTAATATAAATTTTCCTTGTTTGAGTGAAACTGGATACTTATCTTGGTTATTGAATAAGAGACTTAGACACTATAACATCTAAGATTTAGCTAAACTTTCTAAGAAAGGAAATGTTAGGTATCTACAAGAACCTAAGTCTAATTGAATCGTTGTCTATTATAATTATCAATTTGGTAAGAATCATAATTCAAGTTTTAAATATAAAAGTGATATCTTAACTACCAAATATTTATAGTCAATAAAAATGGATCTATTTGGTCCAAAAAACTGGTATTATTGGAGGAAAATAATATGTATATATCTTGTTTGATGATTATAATGGGTATAATTTGGTTAATGTTATCACTCTAAAATCCAAAACTTTTAATCATTTAAAGGTATTTTGTGATTTTTTTAAAAATGTGAAAAATCAACCTTTGGTTACTATCTAGAATGACCATGGTCGTGAGTTTTTTAATTTTTATTTTGAAACTTTATATAGTAAAAAATGTATTATTCCTAATTTCTCTACACTAAGAATTCCATATCAAAATGAAATAGGTGAATGGAGGGATAGAATCCCTCAAGAAATTACTTGAAATTTTCCATGTGAGTATTCTGTTGCAATAATTTTTTGGGACGAGGATATGAGTGTTTCTTATTATACTATAAATCGAGTTTTACTCACACCTTTTCTGAATAAAACTCATAATGAGATGCCGATTAGAAGAAATAAAAAACTTTTATACTTTAGCATTTTTAGATGTAAATTATTCATCTTGAATATAAAAGGCTAGTTTCATAAATTTTATCCAAAAACCAATGAAGGAATTTTTATGGGTTATTATTCAACTTGTAAGGAATATTGAGTTTTTAATAAAAGAACCAACATTTTTGAGTAAACAGTTCATTTATAGTTTAATGAATTTTATCTTTTTTGTTTTTATAAAACTACCCTAATTTCAAAATATGAGGGTTATTTTCAAAAATACATCTTTTAATATTCTAGAAGATAATTTAAAACTACTGATTATAAATCCCCAAAAAAGTAAGATAAATGGACTTTCAATATTCTGATACTATTTTAATAGAATATGTACATGCATTAGTTAAATGCCATCATACCACTTTACAAAAAAAATTATTTGATCCTTAGGAACAATCCTTCTTATTATATTATTGGAGATATAAGTCAACTGGTTAAAACTAGAAGTTCCATAAGAAATCATTAGGAGCATCATGATTTCCTATCACAATTTAAACGTAAAATAGAAGATGATGTGTTTGGTTACAAAATATGGATAAGGGTTATGCATGAAGAGATCAATCATTTTGAATAGAACCAAGTTTGGACCTTAGTTGAATATCATATAGATCTACCAGTAATTAGAGTATAATGGATTTTCATAAAATTGTGATGAAAATTAAATCATTATTAGAAATAAAGAAAGACTTGTTACTAAATGATATTCCCAAGAAGAATACATTGATTATGGTTAAACTTATGCACCCATATCTAGATTAGAATCTGTCCATATCATATTATACTTTACATTTCTTATGAAAATCAGTTTATTTCAAATGGATGGGAGACGTTTTTTCCTTAAATATTATGTACAGTAGGAATTATATGTCAAAAAACCTCCTAGTTTTTAGGACATTAAATTTCTAGAAAAATTGTTTAAAATTAATAAAGAAATATATGGACTTAAACAAGATCCAAGAGCTTGGTATGGAATACTTACTAGATATTAACTTCAAAATAATTTTGTTCAATGAAGTTATGATCCAACCCTTTTTATAAAGAGAATTTTAAAAAACACCACAATTATTAAAAAAAATTATGTCATAACGTTTTGGATCAATTAAAAAATCCATCTCAAAAAGTTTTTCTGAACTTAAAAAATTTTAGTTTGAAAATAAAAAGTTGGGAGAACTTAATATTTAATTAATTTTAAAATTTTTAAAAATGTAAAAGGAAATAATTTAGCTCAAGATTAATATATTAAATATTTACTATTTTTCTTTTAAAAATGAATCAAATATTACTAATCCTATTGAAACTTATATCAAACATTATCTTGATGAAATTTGTAAATCATTAGATAAAATATTTTATTGAAGTATGATCAAATGTTTTTTATATATTACTATAATTAAACCATACATAATGTTTTCAGTATGTTTTTGTGTGATATTTATAACTTATCCAAAATAATCTCATCTGAAAGAGGTAAAATTCATTTTCTAATTTCTGAATTAGGATTATTCTATTTTTCTGAAAATGATTTTTTTTAAAAAGGTACTTATATGACGACTTTGGATTTTATATTTTAGATATAAAATCTACTTCTAGAACATATCATTTGTTAGGAGAATCTTTAGTCTCATGGTTCAGTAAGAAACAACATTCTATTTCACTTTCCACTAATAATGTATAATATGTAATAGACATATGTTTTTTTGCTCATGTGTTATGGATACAACACACACTCATGAATTTTGGTTTGAGTTTTACACAATCTCTAATACTTTGTGATAATACTAGTTCCATTTACCTATCTATAATCCCAATAAATAATTGGAAAGGAAAATTACATAGATGTCAGAAACCAGTTTTTTAAATATCACACACAAAAAAGAGATATTATTCTTCAATTTATCAAAATAGAAAATTTTATTCTTGATATTTTTACCAAAAATATTACTTATGATCGATTCAAATTCATAAAATAGAGGTTGGGAATGATTAATCATATGTTATTTTTAATCCACTTCTTTATTTTATCTAATTTATTACATTTTAAACTCCTCTATAAAATAGGGAGAATATCTAAATTTTAAATTTATTTTATTTTCAAATCTATCTATTTTTCAAACTTATAGTTTATAATTTCTTTTATAAATGATCTTCATTTTTAACTAATATTGAACCATCATTTCAAGAAGAATATCATCCATTTTTTTAATATATATTCAAGAAGGTCTAATATTTTCATCTATATATTTTATTATTCCCTTACTATTATTGTTTAATTTTGGGGAAGATATTCATTTTTTTCAAAAAAAAATGTTTAATTACTTATTTTAGGGAGAGTTGTTACTACTTTTCAAAAAGATAACATTTTATTTTCTATTAAAATAAAATCTAAATTTAATTCTTAAAATAATCTATATGATATATATTTCATCCTTTCATTCTCTATACAAGTCATTGAGAACCTCTCATATATCAAAGGAAAATTCTTTGGATGATAGTAATATAAAATTATTATTTAAGGATTATAATATCATATTCTCTTCCATATCTAGTTTATCAATCTTCACTTTTCTACATAAATGTTTTTCATGAGAAGTACCTTTTTAAAAGTTCATATTAAGATGATCAAAAGACCATTCGTGAAGCTAAAATATTTTCTTACAAAATTTGAAAAATCATCAGATATATCAGAAGCAATTTGATTGATTATTGGTGAAGAAGGTGAAGTTAAATGCATGATGATAAAAAATTTCATATTTTATTATATAAGGATTCATAATACGATTCATAATACTAGTGGGGAAATTGAAGTTCAAATTGAACTCACTTTATAAAAATATTTTTTTAGATAATAAATAATTGTGAAAATGGAATTAATGTAGAAAATATGATATCATTAACCCTAATGAAATTATTTTTATTAAAGATATAAATATATTAAAAAGTTATAAAATAACCAAAACATATTATTGGAAAAATTTTAAACTAATTTTAATTCATAATTTTAGATTTTTTTTTTCAATTTTGTATTTTGTTTTGAAAATAAAAAAGGAGAAAATTTTAAGAAATTTTTTCTCTATTATTTATCTATTGCTTAACTTCTTTCTTATATTTATTTATTTTAAGGAGATGAAATTTAATAATTTTATGCTTTTAATATATTATTTATTTTTATTATTTATCATAATGGGTTGGAATGTTTTCTAAACAAAGGGGGGAAATTCTCTATCTTGTATAATGAAAACTACATGGAGCTTTATTTTTAAAATTCAGTTCCTCTCTTCAAATTTTCTTTCTTCTATTGTGTTTTCCAAAAAGGGGGATATTTTTGAGGTTTTTATGAATGTCTCACGTATTTATTTATTAAATATATCAAAATAAACTTCAAATGAAAATGATATTACTTAAGTTTATGTTTATGTTTTTATGTTTATACAGAATGAACTTCCCGTAACAGAACTAGAACTCTATAATGTTTTTAAAAAACAGATGATATGAAGATATGATGTTAGATTAATTCCATAAGATTTAAGTGCATTGTAGGTGTGTTAAACCTACTAATCACTAGATAGAGAAATTCACTTAGTCCATCAAAAAATGAAAAGTAAGCTTCTATGGATACCATTGCAACTAATACTATGTTTTACAGAATTTTACTATTGATTTTTTTACAAAGTTTCCTTTAAATGAAGCCAGACCTAGAGAATTATATGTAAGTAAGATATATAATTGAAATATAATTTTTAAAGTTACTATTTCTTTTGAAGTTTTTTAATTTATTATTTTTGAGATCAATTCATATCAATGTAATTATTTTTCTTTTTGAGTGTTTCGGCTAAGAGGAACTGTTGGGTGAGATTTTACTTGTAAATATCTTAGTATTTAGATTGTATTAAACTTTCTACATAAACCATATGATCGAGGGATTCTATATCTAGGAAGATATATCTCAATTAATTCTATTATGTGAAGTGAGATACTACTAAAAACTATAGTCAAGAGATTCTATAGATAGGAAGATAGACATTATGATATATATAAAATTGGGAATACCTTATGAAAGGTTAAAAGTCATGGACACCAAAATTAGGTTTATAAATACACCTTTCAGTTTAGATAAAAAAATTTGTTTTAATAAATATCATTTTATAGGATTATTGGGTTTTTTATTCAATACTCCATATCTGATTTTCAGATTTCCATATGTTATTTTTTTCCAGTAATTTAATATATCAATTAGCTTTTGTATTCTTTATTTATTAAAGTTTCATGATTTCTTACTTATATTATTGTAATTAAATTAGTTTAATGTCTATTACCAATGTATCTATTATATTGTTTTCATGATCACTAACACTCACCTATCTTTTTAACTCATTTATTTATGTGAATTCCATTTTTTTGTTGAATTCAAGTGGCGAATTTCATAGAATCTTGAAGTTGCATTAATTCCTTGATGAGGGATTGGAAATTTCTATTTACATCCCTGAAAGACTTGAAATTTTCTTTGAAGAACCATAGAGGGAATTAAAGTGAAGTGGAGGAAGCTCTAGTTGAAGAAGATAATACATAAGAAGCACTGACAAGTTAGATCCATGGTGGTAGCTTCCGAGGTGTCTAGTAGGACCACCAACTACATGGAGATAGAGGACCAAACAGTCGGTGGCTCCACCAGTGATTTATCTCCCTACCCAAAGGCCACCGAATAGAAAATGGATAGTAGTGGATAGAGGTATTAGATCATATAGATTCAATATATCTCCAGGAATCCCACCAGCTACTCAGTATAGAGGCCATCGGGCTATCGATGGTGTCACAACTACTTCTCTTGGGGTGAATTTATTATGGTCAAAAGATCATAATTTTAGTCTACCTCATCTTATTCAATTATGTAAAATTATAGAATATTTTAGATCCTTTTAGATCCTATAAAAGGAATCACTTGGAACTTTGGAATATAAACTTTCACACCTGTTTCCAACGACATTCCCCAAAAAGATCAGTTGATGATGAAGCTCTAGTTCTCTCTAATCTTCTCCAGATCTATCTACAAAGTTCTAATTTTATGAAAGTTATCTAACCTTTTATATCAAATATATTCATCTTATATTTTAATTCCTTCCATTATATATATTTCTTAGCTGTGTGTAAAAATTTTTCCCAAAGAGATCCTCACTCTCCTCAACCTCCATCCTCTAATGGTTCACACTCCACAAAAGTTTGATATGGGACTGTTGAAGCTCAAGAGGGTTCTCACAAACGAAAATTATGAAAGATGGGTTTTTTTGTCCCTATTGATACCACAAAATTTATACTATTAGTATATCAAGTCTATGGGTGGATGCGTAGGGGATGACATCAATCTTTATATTAAATATTTATAAATTGTGTTTGTCCTCTATTTTTTACACATTTCATCATTTAACATGGACTCACATACTTTCATATATCTGATTTGATCATTTTTATGATTTAAATACTTTTATATTTTCTTCATAAATAGATCTAAAATTTATCAACTATTTTTTATTTGATTTATGTCATTATTATTTTAAAATCATTTTATTTTGAAAGTAAACTTTTATTTTTTACAATATTTTTTAAATGGGAAATTCACCCCCTCTTTCCAAAATCTACAAGAAATAATTTGTAACAAATGAGTAAATTTTCATTTTATAAAAAAATCTATTTTTTCCAAAATTGTGTTTATTTTCATATTTTGTTTTTTAAATATTTAACAAATATCAAAGCTAGATTTTATTATGGAATCTAATTCCAATTCACATGATCCTATTTTTTATGGTAGTAACTATTCATATTGGAAGAATCAAATGGAATATTTTCTTAGTAGTATTTCATATTCTATATGGAAAATGGTAGTGCAAGAGTATGATCCCCCCAAAGAATCTGAAGAAAAATATACTCCCTAATATGTTAATAATTTTTATTTAAATAACAAATATATGAATGCCTTTCATTGACGTATTGTTAGAAATGAATTAAATCATATTTATTCTTAGAAAAATGATTTTGAGATTTATAAATTATTAAAGTCACACATTTTGTCACAAATAAAGTGAAAGATAGTAGATTAGATATGTATAGTCAATATTTTTAAATTTTTAATGTTTATTACAATGAATCTGTTATAAGTATGTTTAGATGATTTATTGATATCTGTAATGGTAAAAATTCCATCATTGAAAAATTATACATAGAAATGATCATAAAAAAACATCATGGTTGTTACCTTAATCCTATGATCCATAAGTAATAACTATCAAATAAGCTAAAGATATAAAGAATATGGTGGTGGAGTAAATCATTAGCTCCTCAATGATATATGAAATCACAATTAAATGACTAACAAAAAAGGTGGACAATGAAGCTAAAGAAGTCAAGAAAAACATCACCTTAAAATCAACCAATGATGAAAAATCTAGAGTTGAGGTTCTTGACTATTCCCATATTACTAAGAAAATTTTCAATTACTTTAAAAATAAGAAATTATTTAAGCAATCTAAAAAGTCAAATTAAATGGTGGAACTAGAGGTGAAATGCTACGAATGTTAAAAGGAAGGTAACATAAAATTGGTATGTCCCGTTTATAAGAGAAATATTAATGAAAATAATAATGGTAAAAGGCTTTTAAAGTATCTATGTGGAGTGTAAGTGATGATTCCATACACTCAAATTCATCATCCATGTCAAGTGACTCATGCCCAAATTCACTCATGGAATATGTTGATGAATACATTGAAGTTAGTACACCCTTTCCTATCCCATCCTCCTCCTTTTCTTCACATAATTCTTCTCTTCAGTATTCTCAAAACTCTTCTTCTTCTTGCTCCACTAATCACCAAAATGATGATGATTTAATATATTTCAAAAATCAAATTAAAAATAGATATCACCAACTTGATTATTTATATCAAGAAATAAAAAAGGAATATAATAAAGTCATTAAAGAAAAATATAATCTCAAAAAATAAAAGGATATTCTCATCCAAGAAAAAGAATAACTATATATGAATACTATAAATCAACTGCATGTCAAAAAACTTGAATCTACCATTAAATATCTCAAAAATACCCTTTTTAAATTCACTCAAGGCAAAGAGAATTTAAAAAAAAAATTGGGATCCAAAAAACCTAGAAAAGATCAGGTCGATTTTGGTTACTCCAATTGTGTGATCAATTCTACAAATCAATCAAAAACTGATTTTTAAAAGATATTTCAAATATATTTTTTGTAACTATTTCAAAAGAATCAGTCATTTATTCTATAAAAGAGATTTTAAAAATATGAGATATAAAAGAAAAAAATCAATCCATATTTCTTCCAATATTTACAAAAGTAAATTTTATGAAAAAATCTATATTTTGAAATATTTATTAGAAAACATAAAAGAACCAAAGATTTTGTGGTTTCCAAAACCATTAACGATTTAATATTATAGGAAAAATAAATTCTAAGAAAAACCTAAGAAGAAGTGTGGTACCTATATTCTAGTTTCTTTAGACACGTGTGTGGTGAAATCTCTAAATTTAATCAAGTTGATAAAATTGAAGGAGGTGACATCATGTTCAGTGATAATTAAAAGGGTAAAATAATTCGTGAAGGTACCATCAGTTTCTCAAAATTTACCCTTATTAAAAAAAAATTATTTGTAAATGGATTGAAACACAATATACTAATTATTAGTTATTTCTGTGATAGTGGTTTTAAATTTTATTTTGAAAATGGTTTTTGTAGGGTTTTTTAATTCAAAAATAAAACTTATTTTTACCACTTAAAGTTTTTAATATTCTTACAAAAGTAATTTAAAATATCTTAATAGATAAAATTTCAAGTGTTTGAGGGAATAAGTGAATGTGTCATGGATTTGGCATAAAAATATTGGTCATTATAACTCACATTATCTTGTAAAACTCAACCATTATCAACTAGTATGAGAACATCCCGGATTACATTTCAAATATGAAATTTTTTATGAAGAGTTACAAAATTGTAAGAAACAAAAATCCTCTTTTAAATCTAAAAATTGTATTTCATCTTCAAAATATATTTAATTTATTCATATTGACCTTTTTGGTCCTAATAAAATTTAAGTTATATGAGGAAAAATAGATAATATCCTAATTTTTGATGACTTTAAATGATTCACATAGGCATATTTATTATTTAACTGAATAAAAATTGACTTTTTTTATTTTCAAATAAGAAAAAAAACTCCCCGAGGTCCTCACACTCACGGAGGATGAAAATTATGGAAGCCCAGAGAATCAAACTTTAGAAAAAACATATAGTATTCTGGTAAGGACCCTACATCATTATATATAATCAAAGAGTCATCTGATCTATATTTATTGGTTAGCATATCAGATGAAAAGTTATCTTCCCTCCAAGTATGAACCACATGAGTACCATGGGAAAGAAAAATCTTACACCCCTTGACGAAATAAACAATCTCCCATGGAGGTCTACACTTCCCCTAGATGAACCCCACCAGAACTGTAGAATCCGACTCAATCTAAAAAATATGTATGCTATAAAACCTGTAAAATAGAAGACCAAAAATAAAAGTTCTTTCTTATGCATGGATATAACTCTCTAGTCCATAGAAAGTACTAAATCCAAAGAGAATTGTACACCTTTTATCCAAAACCAGAGCACCCCCTTTCATCTTGTCATGAGCACATGAACCATCCATGTTTAGTTTCAGACCCATGCTCAGAGGCTTCCACTTGAACCAAGTCTCTGTCCTTCCACCGTGATGATCCAGGTGGATACTAGATCTCGACAGAAAACCATTAAACGCAGAGGAAGAGCACCATCCTTTAATGAGTGAGCTCATTTAATCTAATAAGAGCTTCACTTGTACCTATAGATACATGAAATAGATCAGACCATTATGTGTTTATTTGTTCCTTAGATCCCAAAGGGATCAACAAACCAGTGAGATAACCACCGTTCTTGATTTTGACTCGACTATGTGTTCTTGTCCCCCTGAAGCAAAGTCTCAAAAAGACCATTCATGGTTTCCCCATGTATTGATATTCCCAAACCCAACCTCATAACATTATACAACCTCTTGTCCCATTCAGCTTCAAAGAAGAGGTGCATCCTAGTTTTCTGTTTCAAAGAAGTTAAATAGAGATATCTGGAAGCTAGAAACACCCTTTCCTATAGACATTATCATCCAAAGGCAGCTCTGGGTATCATATCCTCCAAATCGTAAAATTAATCTTACATGGGAGCTGTTTTAACCACAATTTCAAAGCCCATACATCTAATCCACTGCTAATATGCACCATATTTCTAAATCCTGAGAGTTGAAGCTCCCATATACTGATAAAAAAATATCAATCCACCTCTTTAACCCGACAAATGTTATCGTAAATAGCTCTCTAATCATGGTTCAAATCATCTTTGATAAAATTCAGGAAGTTACATGCCTCTTTGAAGGTTATTTGAGGAACTAAATAGCCCAGGAAGAATAGTTTTTCCCCAGCCTTGTTCGTCTTCTAGAATCTTATTTACCCACATCCCATGATCCACCTTGTCTTATCCTTAAACTCCTCTATGTGAAACATCATGCAACAAGAAAAATCTTTCAGTCAACTATTTCCTATAGACCACTCTTCCCAGTCATGGCTATATTTTCTCCTCATGAATATCACCCATAAATAATTCCCTTCAATTATATCCCATTCCATTTTATCTTGAGATTCTTGCCTTATTTTAGAAATTTTGTGTAAACCAATAACTCCTTACTCAATGGGTTTCTCTAAGTAGTTCAAGGATACCCAATTAAATCAACCACTCTAATTTATATCCCAAATTAAGTAAGATATAATATTCTCTAATTTATTAATGGTTCCCTTTTGTGGTTTGATAGTTGAATGAACATGAATTTGAATTGACGTAATAATACTATTGATCAGTGTAATTCATCCCCCAAATGAAAGGAATTTATTTTCCAAGTTACTAATTCTCTCTGTGATCCTTTAATAATCTCATCAAAGCAAGCCTTTTTGATTCCACTATTAGGAATTGGAACTCCAAGGTATTTTGTGGGATGATTCCTCTTTTAGATGCTGAGATGGATCTGGACTGTGTTTCTCTAATTTCTAGAACATTTCTTGTAAATGAAGATGTTTCTATTCCTATGGTTAACCATATGCCCACTCCTATTACCATACATGGCCATGTTTTTAATGAGTTCTGTAATTGATATTTTTATACAGTTAACAAAGAGAAGAATGTCGTCAAAAAAATATTAAGTGGGACACTAAACTATCATCAGATCTTATTCTAAAAGTCATAATGCTTTCTTCTTCCAACTTATATTTAATGTTTCTAGGGAGCACCTCTTGTTCTATGATAAAAATATTTGGGGAAAGGGGTCACCTTGCCTAACCCCTCACACCATTTTGAAAAAACTGAAACCCTTTCCCATCGGATTGATTGTCTATGTACTCATTTTTAATCAAATCCTATGGAATATTATTTCAAAAATTTCAAAATAAATTCTCATTATTTAAAATGTTCTAAAAATATTGGTTTATTTTATCCAAAAGTAACATACTTTGAATTAAATTCTTTTTTTCTGATGATTTTTTGTGGATTCCAACTAGATAGGAAAAGTGCTGGTGTAACTTTCCATCTACTTGGAAATTTATTTATCCCATAGAGAAGTAAGAAAAAAATTTACTTTCTCTTTCTATATCTGAAGTGGAATACATAACTACAAATAGTTATTAATACTAAATTATATGGATGTAATATACTCTCTTGGACTTTGGGATAATATTTAACCATATCCTAATCAAGTGAGATAATAAAAGTGCTATTAATATCTTTAAAAATTCTATCTATAACTCTCTCACCAATACATAGACCATTATCACCATATCCTAAGAGATCACTTCTAAAAAGGTTATATCTTATTATATTTTTTCCCAATGGAATATCAAATCATTGATATTTTTAACAAACCTTTATCCTTTAATCATTCAAAATTAATTAAGGTTTAATTTGTAATGGATCACACATGTCATTCTTCATTTGATCTATGGATATCTTGATCAACTTTTAAATCTTATTTCAATTTTTTTTAATTCCTTTTCATTTTTTAATCCTATTTTAAATTTTATTGAATTTCTTGTTTTATTTATTTATTTATCTATCATGGATATTATCCATTATCTCACCAATTTTATCATTTTATGGGTATCCTTATCTCATTTAATTTTTAAAATTTCTTTATGGATAATATTTTGTTTTCAGAATTAATTATTTTCAAAATGTTTTTTCTTATTTCTAAAATTTCAAAATAATAGGTAATTTTTATATTATTAGTCTTATTTTTTTCAACCATCTTAAATTTGGTAGATTTGATACTTTTGATTTGAAAATTTTATTTCCAAATTTTATTTTCAAAACTATTAAATTTATTTATGTATATACTCATTTTTGAACAAATATATTTATTTTTATCTCAATTAAAGAAGATTAATAATGACTAAAAACTATCATTTATTTTTGTCTCTAACTTTATTATTGAGTTGAATTTATTAAAATAGAAGTAAATAGATGTTTAAAATTTATTATTTCACTTTAAAATGTACTTTCCTTCCTCAATTTATTTTAATGAAGAATTCAATCAATGGAGGTAAAGTCAATCCATGAGGAAAAGTGATGTCACAGAAAGGAATGTAAATTTTTGTATTCTTATTTGTATCTTATTTTATTTATTTATTGTTATTTATAATTATTTTATTTTTCTATTTTTATTTATTTTATTCTCTTTTCCTATTCACATCTCTTTGACATTACAATATTTCACTATAGTAATTATATTATTAAGGGATTTTTTTGAAGTAAAGAAGTGTTTTTACAGATTCTATTATATTCTATAAATTTCCTTTGATAATTATTTTTTCCTATATTCCTTTTCATCCTATTTCTATAATGATTATATTATTTGGGGAGATTTGGAAATTAAAAGTTTTTCTCAAATATTTTTATTCCTTTTAAAAATTCTTCATGATTATTTTACCTCTTTTTAATTTTTTTAAAATTTTACTCATCTAACTTAGGTTTTACTCATAATTCATATCTTTATCTTTTTATCTTATATTTTTGATAATCATGAATGGGGATAAATATCTTAAAAGGTAATGGGTGAAATATATTTAAATTTAAGTGGGATTAATTTTTTTCCAAAGGGGGAGCTTTAAATATTTTTTTATTGTTATTAATAGAATGATTCATATATTTACACCTTGATATTATTTCATATCCTTTAAATATATTTTGGTCTATATTATTCTTGTATACTATTAATTTATGCTCAACTTATCTTTTCAAGTTAAGAGTTTGTGATATTAAAAAAGCAGATATTGTTGTCTTCTTTCTTTGATAGTGTTTTCATGATAAAAAACACTCACCAATATTTCCCACTCATTCATTTATGTGAATTTACGTTTGGTTTATGGAATTAAGGTGATTAATTACATGGAATATTTATGTTTCATTAAATCCATGATGAAGGCTTGGGCACATCACTTTACATCCCTAAAATACTTGGAATTGTCTTAGAAGAACCATAGTAGGCATTGAAGTAAAGTGAAAGAGTATTGAGTTGAAGATAATACTGTGTAGGATGCACTGGATAGCTGGTGTGGTTCCCCATCTATCCAGCACCATGGTAGCAATTTCCCAAGTGTCCAATAGGACTATTGGCTACCCGATATAGGAGAACCAACTAGCTAGTGGCAACACAAGTGAAGTAGATCCCAGTTTGAAGGCCACCATCTAGTTTCTGACCAGTAGCAGCCAGCTAATTGTGATCATCTAGTAGTAGTAAATCTATTGAAATCCCACCTGATACCTAGTGAAGTCTACTTGGAAACCAGTGGTGTCACAACTACTTCTCCCATGGTGCATTTAGTAAGGTCAAAATACCATAATTTTGACATACTTAAATTTATTTATGATTGTAAAATTCTATTAGATTACTGATAATTTTAGAGCCCATAAAAGGCCTCCCTTTTCTCCTTGGAAGATAAACTTTTACCATAGTTTCCAATGGTGTGATATCAAAAGATAAATTGATAGTGGATATCTAGTTCTCTCTACTCATCATAATATCCAACTCCAATGTTCACATTTCTTCAAAGCTCTCCAAAATTATCCCTAAAATATATTTACCATCCATTATACGTCCTTCCTTTAAATATATTTGTGAGCGACATGTAATATGTTTTCCAGAAAAAACCATACTCTCCTCAATATTTATTATCTAATGGTCCACACTTCACAAAAGTGTGGGGTGAGTTATTCTATGATCAATAAAGATCAATAGGGTTATCAAAAATCATAATTTTGTGGGACGGGTTTCTTAGTCACCCTTGAGAACAATGGATTTTCATTATTGAACTCTCAATTTGAAGGGTAGAGAAATTTGGGCTCACATAGAGATTTAGATGAACATCTTATCAATTTTTTATACTCCATTTATTTTTTTCACTTCATCTTTTTATATCTACTCACATACTTTCATAATTTTAGTTTGATCATTTTTTTCTTTAATTACATAGATATTATAATTATAAACATGAATAAAATTTACCAACTTTTAGATATTTTATTTTTCACTTTATTATTTCAAAATAATTTAATTTTGAAATTAAACTTTTATTTATACATTAATATTTTAAAGGGAAATTCAACCCACACCTCTTTCCATGATCTCAAACTAATATAAAGTTTCTACACTTAAACTCTTTTTTAGTAGTTTGAAATACCGATTATCTTATTTACACCATGATAATTGTATTTCATATAGTATATATCTCCATTACTATTATTTTTTATTTTTCTTGTAATTTAAAAATTTGATCAATCTTTAAATTCACAGGTAATTAAAAAATATGAACAATTTAATACTTTTAGAGGATGAAAATTTTAAGTTTATTTTTAATCTAAAATTCAACCCTCTTGTATTTTATATGTCATTAAAGTTTGGGAAAACAAATTTTTCTTATCATCAAGATATTGGGTTCTCTCAAAAAAACTAATCTATCATGTGGTGTAATGTCAATATGTTTATCATATGAAAAATTATGTGATTATGTGTCTCTTATATTAGATGTTTTGTTTAAATAGTGGTTTTTAAATGAGTTGAATGAGTTGAAAACAAACCCAAAGAAGAATATTGAAGTTAACATGGAATTTTTGAAGATTTTTTCATTATTGTCAGCCCTTTGATTAAGACAATGAATATTTTAATGCTTTATTTAAATGTTTTTAGGTGACTCAAAATGTCCTAGTTTGGATTAAATAGGTTCGATATTTTATTAAGTGAAATATAGACTTACAGGAAATGGCTAAGTGCTTTATATAAGAATCATTTTATCTCTATGTGATAATAATATGCGTTGTGTAAACATAAATATTCCATCTACATTGGATTAATGTAGGTATTTATAAAAATAATTAAGTCCTTTATATATACATTATCTAGGAAAAGTCTTGAGTTGTGTAACCATCATGCTGACCAGTGTAACCATGAAGTGCCTATGAATAAGCATGAATCACTGCCTATATAATCATAATGAGAAGATTCATAATAATATTTTACTAAAGGATTTTTCTATTTAAACATTAAGTTCAAGATAATTTTTTATGTCAACAGAATTAATGATGATGTTTCTAGATTTAAGAATATAAGTAGAAGATAAACCAAAAATATGTGTGGAGTGATCTTCAAGGATATCAAAAATTAATGTGATTCAAGCTATAAAGTTTGACCATTTGGGGTAGAATTTGGATTATTTGAGATGTTTAAAATGCATCAGAATATGGTAAAAGATTTGTGTGGCTGAGAAATACCCTAGATATTTTATCCATGATGTATTGTTTGGTGTTTTACATTGAGTAAATAGAGATGAAAACATGGTAAAGTAATGCGAACCATGAAAATTTATTAGCTGGGATTAGATATCAATCTATATTTGAGAAATGGTGAGTTAAACTCATTATGGGGGTGTACATGGTGAGTTTTTAGTGTTTTTCTGGCAAGTTTCTAAGATGAAAAAAACCACACCATGGTGTTTTTTCTGGCAGTTTTAGTGATCATTTTAGAAAAAATGTTCATCTAGGAGAAATAGTGAATTAGAAAACACTATTGTCCAAAACTAATGACTTTTTTGAGTATCCCATGACATTTGATGTGTATAGAGGCCCAAAATGAGAATATTTGTGTCATAGGATATGTCGTGTTACTACATTCTACTAGATGACATGGAAAACCCAAATTTGGCATGATTCATGGAAATAATAAATGCACAATAATTCAAATACCACATATATTTTTAATTATCAAATATTCATAAGATTTATGTGATATGTTCTTGCAGTTTTAAATGCAATTTAAAATTATAAAAAATGATGATAGATTTAAGGGTGGATATAGAGGGATTTTTAATATGGAAATAAATCAGGGAATATTGTTTACATGGTTTTTGAATATTTATTATGGAGAAATGCGAAATGAGTTTTATGTTCTAGAATTGAGAATAAACAGTGAACCTGATACTATGCTAAATTAAAGAGAGATAATATCCTAAGGTGATCAACCCATACTAAATCTATAATCTTTTGATGAGGTCGAGTCAATCCATTCTTGTTGCTATATATTTGTTCACTTACTACTGATAAGGAAGAAGGTTAGCACATGCATGCATGCTCTTGTGCATGAGATGGTTATTATAAATAATAGTGAGAGGTTGGTTGATCTGATACTATTGCAATATTATATATATATAATTCAAATTATTTCTTAAATAAAAACCATTATTTTGTGATGAATCATCCTGTGATAATATGAAGATTTGATTCAAACCCAAGAGTGAAGAAGAAATTATGATCCATTGGGGGTTATAGTCTAAGAAACACCATACACATTACATTGGAAAGTGGATTATTCCAACCCATAGAGAGAAGTGGATAATACCTACCCAATTTTTTGTTGTTGATTTTAGTCATTTTTTATCACTAAAAATTATAGTGATAATAAAATACATGAAAAATCGATGGTTTATCAGGGTGATTATTAGAGTCTCACACTAATTCCAAACCATGAAAATATCTTCTATGTGCTACTTTAATTTCATTTTCTTTCAAGTGGGTGAGGAAGAGTTTATAAAGAGTAAATCTCAACTTTTATTAGTTATAGGTTCCTAATTCAAAATAAATAATTTCTAAAATAAATTGGTACCTTTGATTCACCCTCCATCTCCATTCTATATTAATAGGATTTGGGATCTCTAGATTCTTTGAATACAGACTGACTACATGGATGAATACACCACATGTAATCCACTTATAAGGATGAAAACATCACATTACCATCATCTAAATAGATAATCACATCGCATTATCTAGGTATGAACATGCACTTATTTAGTCTATATCTATAAAGGTCCCAAATGTTATACTCATCTTATGAGAGGAATAATCCCATCTTAGTTAAACCTAAAGTAATGACATGGTCATCAGTATACCCAACCACCCCTAATTATCTCAGCCACTAGGTTGGAATAAGAAAAGTTTCAAAGTATAAAGGTTATCATTCTTAGTATCTTCTCAATATCAATTAATGGGAATTCAAATTGAAACATCCTCCCCTAGTATATCAACAACATAGTGTATGACACTTCTTGTGGTATACTTGGAGGGTCATCCAACACCCATAATTATTTTTATGCCTCATTAATAAATTATATATCTCTATAAAAAATATTTCCCAAACTAATCTTCACATGTTATCACAAATTATAATACTCCATGGTGACAATATATTACAGATTACTCAAATTCATAATTTGGGAGGTCAATTATCATTTTACTTTATATAATATATACATTAAATATAAAAATAATGATAAAAGGGGGATTCCTTTTTATATAAAATGATGAATTTAATATATTTTTAAACTCCTAAAAAAATTGAAAACCATACAAAAAATTAGTCTAATTACATCCCATGTGATAAAACAATAGATATACCTTATGTTTGATATATTTTTAATGATTAGTTAAAATCATCAATCACTATGTAATTTCTTCCATATCAAAATGTGAATATATAATAAATCCTCTAAATAAACTATTTTATTAAGTTATCTTCTATGAAAGAAATCTTGTTTGGATAATGGCAGGATTAGGGTTCACAATCCTCATGTTCAAATCTTTAAACATAATATTAAATATTTTTTTCTTTACAAAATCTAATCTTATAATGTTATTGACTTCTATTGTTTTAAATACATAGAAATATTTTTAACATTTATAATATCACTATCTCGAAACCTTTCCATTACCTAAATTTTTTCTTTGAGATCATTTGATAATAATTTTAATTGGAACTCTTTAAATTAAGATATTTCATTACCAACATATCATACACTCCTTGTGTTAATAATTTATTTGTTACACTTTTAACTTATCAAAGTTTGAATATAATCCCACTAACCCTTTAGAAACTATATTATCTCTAAAATATATTTCTAGAATAAAAAATTTTCTATTTTAAGAAATAACACATATATTCTAGTAGGGATATTTAACAAATAAACTATCAATTACTATATATTATAAGTATTTTAAATCTTTAGATAAATATTATGAGAAAAATATTTTATTCTTTAAAATATGACACTTTAGGTTGGTGAGAAATCCATTTATCTTTTTTTTCAAACTATGTAATAAAATTAGATGAATAAAAAACCATGTATATAAAAAATATTATCTTTTTATTCAAAAAAATAATCATTCACAATAAATTTATTATCCTAAAAGAGAAAGAAAATTTGATAAAATACACATACTTTATTTAAAACCTTCCAAATTTTGGAGTATTCCATTCAAATCCTTTGTTTAAAAACCCTTTGTTTCATTACTTGGATGAAAAAATTAAGATCCATCCATCAATTATTACTCTATTTTGAACAATTTTATATTTATAACAATTATAAAATACTATTTGTATCATATACCCTTAGAAATAAAATAATTTATATTATAACACTAATAACTGATATAGATTCTCAATGGAGTTTTTTTACACTCATTTAGGTATTATAGGAAATCTCATCTCTAATGTTCTAGATTTCTATAAATGAATCATTTTACCTCCTTCTGAATATATACGTTAGGTTTCAATAACCCTGTTCAATTTTGGACCCTCTGATATTATTCTTTTATATTATTCATTTAAACTTCTATACCATCAATCCAATACCATATCCAAGACCTCCCATGTCCTACTTAACAATTTCTAACATATTAAAGAGACCAGATAAACTTTTATTATACTTATTCATTTTACAATTCACAATGAATTTTCAAAATATTTTTGATAATGATTATAGATTAATTTTTATGGCCATATATAACCTTAAAGGAGACCCCAACCATTCTTTTTCATTTTCCTACCCAATAATATTGAGTGCATGAGTAGATAATAAAGTTTCATTAGTAATTTTTATTTTAATATTTCCCTTAAAACCTCATACATCTCATGTCTATCTTTTTCTTGATAGATATTATTTAGGTTATCTATCATATTAAAAACATCCCTATTCCTATGTTTATTTTTCAACTTAGGATCTATGAAAATAAACACAAGAGTAAATATATCAATAAAATACTTCTTGTACTTCAAGTAATAATCTAAATCCACTTATTTAATATCTTTTCCAATTGAATACTTAAAAAATGGGTTTCTCTAACACATAAAATATTTTTTCTTGATTAAGATCCATTATTATGTATTTTGTTATAGTCTAAGAAATTTTATACATTATGATTATCTTGTTATAAAATTTATCTCAAAGTAAAGTTTTATAATTATTTAATTTTTATCTAAAACATAAGCTTTTAACATATGAATATCCTATTTTAAAAACAATTAATAAGGATTTTATTAAAATAGTCCCCAATAAAATGATTACCCCTTTTGAAATATATCATAACGAGAAGTGGCAAAAGAACTATATTTCATCATGAATGGTCCCATTTATTCTTGTAACACAATCCATAATAATATTTGGTAGACAATAATGTCCATCATATCACATATGAATCTTAGACAGTTCAGTGGAAGAATCCTTACCTAAGGCACACCATATAGATTATCTCAATTCTATTAATATGGTATCCTAACCACTAGGGTTTCCTAGATAATCCTAAACCAAATATCATAATAGTAATACAAACCTTATAATTAGGTTAACCTATATCTTTCTTTCCTTATAAATGATAATACATATAAACATTAATTTGGAAGAACCTATTTTTTTATGACTGAGATATAAACTTTTTTTCTTTGTAAAGAATCTAAAATTTAATAATTTTTTTTTAAAATTAACAATCTTATCTCATGTATTCAATTTATTTATGTGTATTTTTAAGGATATAAAATTTGTATTATATACCTTAAATGAAATAAATATTTACCAAAAATATTAATGTACGACAATTTATACAAATCATGTTTTTTGTTTCTTACCAAACCTAATTCTATTTACACGAATCCAAGTACATAAAATGAATAAGGAACATAAAATCATTTAATGAAAATGATTAGAATCATAGAAAATAAAAATTCCCGTAATTGAAAGTGTGGTATGAAAAGTAACTAATATGAAATTTTCTAGATAGTTCCTAATACATAGTCCATTGATAAGTCTAACCCATAGTCACACTAACCATAGATAAATACTCAAGAGAGACTTAAATTACAATAAAATCCTAAAAACTAATATGTGTTGGTCATAATCGACCTCCAATATCGATTTTGTAACCCTTATGAAAAATCCCAATCTTTGATGAGTGAAACTAAATCTTATATTTTACCAAGCATGTAACTCCTTATATGTATGGTACTACATTTTTAAGAAGTAGTTTAACAATTTAAAATAAATCATACATTCATTCGCAGTATAATTTTTTATTATTATTTAATTAAATAGAGCAGTGAATAAACAAAATAAATAAACAATTCATTAATTTAGTAATGGTTTAAACATTTATTATTATTTTATAAATAAAAAATTATAAACACGTTATAATTAGAAAATATTTATGTGAATTATATAAATAAATAAACATTAAAATTTCATATTTATTTAAATAATAACTATTTCATAATAACATTTTACATGGTATTCAATATGAACTCCATCATAATTAAAATATATTATATTTATAAAAATATAAACATCTTTATATTTTATACAAATATCACATATTTTATATAAAAAACTTATATAAAATAAATATCAATATTTCTCTTCATTATACCCTTGATCATATCCACCAAAACACTTTTTTTGGAATAATATAAATATATTTCCAAATAAGGCCTTTTATTATAAATATTTCACATCATTATTTATGAAAATTTCATAAAAAAATACAAACTATTTTATATTTATATTTATATTATAATCTATAAAAATATGATAAATTAATAAACTATATAAATACACTTCAAACAAAAGTTTTTTCTTTCAACATTTTAGGAAATATTAATTTTTCTTTATAAAATATAAAACCATGCCATGTTGTACTATATAAAAAGTAACAGTTCAACTCTTATAACAACCATTTCCAAATGAAGCATGATGTTTTTATCGATTAGAACTCATTTCAATTAGAGCATTTAAAATACATACTTTTTTAAATATTAAAGTTTTCTTTTTATTTATGTTGTGGTTTTCCATATTGGAATATAATTACAATATAAACCATAACCATTTTTTTATCAAAACAATGATGTAAAATTCACAATTTTACAGTTCTATATCTTTAGGATATTTTTTCTTGGGACTATTTTACTTAAAACATTGAACAATTTTAAAATTTTTATAAATTGTTACCTTTAATATTTGAATCACATATTGGTTATAAAAATATTTGTGAATCGTGAATTGTTTTTTATACTATGTTTTGGTCCTAGAAAAATTATTTTTCATATTCTTAATCTATTTAAACATCAATTTTTATGATATATATGTCAATATCATATAATTTTTAGGTTTTAATAGGGAAAAAATTGTCAAGTACATCATAAAAAACCACTAATAACCCCTTTTCCATAATATTCAACCATTCATTTTAATTTAATAAAACACAAATAAAGAACATACAATTTTTTATATAAATTAGATATTTCCAAGATTTGTATGTGAGCTTGATATAGATCCATTATAATTAATGAAAAGTACCCTTCACCGAAAGGAATCTCTGGGTTTTATGAATCAATGAAAAATTACGTAGGATTGTCTCTTTCTTATGGTTTTCTAAAACCATAAATTAAAGAGAAAAACATAATTAGAGCTATGAACCATAGTGTTTAACTCATAGTCAAACATTATTCACCTAATTAAAATTATATGAGGCTTGAAACGATTTATATATACTAAAAAACACAATTTAGACTTCTAAATATCTCAAAACCATTTTTCCATAATGAAAAGAAATTCACAAAAAAATCAAAACATTTTTACCCTTCTTAGCATGATGTTCAATACACTATCAAATGTTTTACATTTTTAAAAACAATATAGTTATTTAAAACTCTTTAAACATAATAAATGATATCATCAATGATCATATTAGAATATAGTGGGATAAATGAGAAATTAATATGCATTATCATATAATACATGAACTTCTATGTATAAAACAATGATACACTGACCTTCACTATGATGTGGATTACACTAACACAAACCATAATGTGGTTAATACCTCCATGAAATGGTTTTGATTTAATATATAATTGTATAAAATATATATGGATATTATAATTTCATATATTTTGGGTATTTCTATTCCATTATACAACATGAAACCATGTGATATTCCATTAACCAACACATGGAGTTGGTTATTCCTTTTATAACACAATGATCAACACATTGTGATCCACTATCAATTGAAATGTGGAGCCAAGAATTCATTTTTAAGTATTTTAGATCTATATTGTATGATACTACATGATGTGTTTGTATTATTATTTCTCCTAACCCCTATGGTTAGTATTTTCTAATCTCTTATATGTTCAATAGAATGTATCTAATGGATATGTCTATGGTTGGTTTGGGACCTATTTTTGTGTGTATATATTCATGATTTTTTATTTTAGGAGTGATGTTTGTATTGATCTTGGTTGTAAAATACTTTGATGAGATACTATCTTATTTTATGAATTATGAGATTTCAAGGTTTTGGTTGGCCTCTAATAGATATTTTACCAAGTTGAAATATTGATGGTATTGAGTAGTGAGGTCATGATTTTAAATTTTTATTTAATATAGTTTGATTATTATGCCTAAAAGAGCTCATATTTGGAATTTCAAAATACTATGTATTACTTATTGTTTTGTTATCCACACCTCTTCATGGGAACTTATTTAGTGACAAAGTAATAAATATAGAGAAAAATTATATCTTATATGATTTCATTATAGTGGTGGAGTAGGTGGTACTGGTCTATAGATATTGGTTGGTGGTGATCATTGTAGATTCCTATGTGGTGAGATCTATATTATTTTTTTTGATGAGTTTATATTGGTTTATATTTTTTAGGTATGTTTTTTTGTTCTCTTTAGGATACATGTTATGTTCATTATTTTTATGACATTAGATATGTTTTTTATTTTTTTACTCTATGGATTTTATAAAATATATTTTCATTTATTATTAGTTTATATTCTATATATTTATTCCATATGTTTCTTTTCATGGTGCATTAGAGTTTCTTTATTATGGGTAATATGGGTAAATTCCTATAATCTATGAGTGTATTCCCTCTTGGTGCTTATCACCACCCCCTAACCTATTGTTGGTGAGCTTGAAGAAACCCACTTAGCCTTATCACTAATCCAAGTAGAGTATTGGTGGGGTTATGGTAGGTTAATGTGGCATCCTATCAGGTCTGTTTTAATATTGGATTTTAGAGTAGGTATATCTGTGGTTTTGTTTTGGGAAAATAGGGAAACAATGTTTAATAAATTTGAGTTTAGTTTTTTGACCAAGGAAACTGATAATAGGGTGTATTGGATGATATAATATTTGGGAAGGATTCTAATTATCTATTAGTTAATTCATGAACATAGAGAATTGTTTATTGGGAAAAATTATGTTGCTACATAAATCATATAATGATTTGGTTATGATGGTTCCCATGATTTCTCTTTATTGAGGATCTGTTCTTGTTTGGTTTGGTGAAATTATCATAATATATTATAAATATTACCTCTTCGTTATGTTAAGAATAAATCATGATCTATGAATACCTCTTTGAATGTAGTGTGTCATGAAATAGATATTTAAATTTAAGTCATGGTCTATGATTGGGCCTATACTCATAGGTGTTCCATACTTGTTTGATCATATAGTTGATAGAGACTATATTCATGGGACCAAGTATAAGGGATATACTCCCACCTTCATACCAAATACTAATCCCAGCATAATGACTGAAACAACTCATGCCCTTGATATTTTACTTTCAACATTTAATAGAACTATATTTTATAGTGATTATAACATAGAATGAGTTTGTCTTCATATATTATATTTTCTAATTCATGGAGATGACCTAGATCTATGCCACCGAAACCTTCCCCCCTCCTGATTGGGGGGGGGGGAGGGAGTCTCGCTATCACCGCCGCTTAGGAGGGGCAACCCTTATTCATACCCCGGCTCTCCTCTGCCTTTTCCAAAAATATCTATTTCCTCAAAAGTTCCAGATCTCTTCCAGGAGGCACCCCAACTATGTCAACTCCTAGCTGTAACACCCCAACCTTATACGGTATGCTTCTCTTTGAATAATGCAATAGCGTGTGTTGTACGCAACATCGAGTTCTAACACACCACAACCAATCAAACTAGCCGTTATGAATAGTATTACCCACTTTTTTAAATTTATAAATTTTATTTTTCAAAATGGACTTCATTTTTGGATTCTGAATATCGAAATTATCGTAGGGTGATTTTTTGGTATTTTTCTGAAAAACTTCATTTTTTGATGAATAGTGAAACCACTAAGTTGTATTTTAAAAAATGAATTTTTCATAAAACTTAATTTTACCACTTTTGTGAGTGGAATTTTGAAAATCCAAGAGACATGGTTAATATCAAGGAGTAAAATGTGGTTCAATGAGATGAAAATAATTTTTGGTGAATAGTAACTTTTTACTTTTATTTACCACGGTTAAAAGTAAATAAGAGAATTAAGGGTAAAAATGATATTAATATTACCCTTACACATGTTATAATTCTATTGGATAAGTTTAATTAGACTAAAAACAACCTTAGGAATAAAATATGAACCTCTTTGGTCCACTTGGATTAGATTAGGACATTTATTATTATTTAATTCAAAGAAGAGTTAAAAGAGTTAAAATCAAAGTTTATTTACTAAAACATTTTTAATATAGGGTTTTACATAAGATAAATTCGATTTCAAATATTAATTATAAAGATAAAAAGATTTCCTACATAATTGTATTTTATTTATAATGTTTAGACATTAAATAAGTTAATTTATTTATGACACAATGGTGATGCAGTAATTACCTAATTAATAAAATATTAATATAATTGATATTATAAATATCAAAATAAATGTAATTTGAGAATTTTTATGAATTACACTAATTTCATTGGTTAAAATGGAATTTTAGGAATTATTTAATTAAATTTTTTCAAAGTAATAATTCTGTTATGATTTTCACAAAAATTAATTTTCCAAATAGTGTCAAAATTGGGATAAAAGAGTTTTTAAAACAAATATAATATTATTAATTGATATTCAATTCCTAAAAATATAAGGTTTGGAAAAGAGACTTATATCATGATAGGTGTATTATTAATGGACCACTTGGGGGTCACTTATAGGTATATAGTAAGTTTATTAACTATATAATATAAAAATACAAAGTGACATGGTAAGTGTCAAACTAATTAACTAAGAGTTAAAACTAAAAGATAAGGTTAATATAATGACCCAAACCTATCTAAATTCTATTTGTTGAGTGGTTTTCGACCCATACCCACCTTAACCTTTAAATAATCCACTTTGGAGCCATTATAAACTGAATAATAATTTATTATAAAATAATATTTCTACCTTTTCCAAAGGTGCCCCTCACCCCTCTTATAAAAGGGAACTCCCACTTCTCACTAATTCACACATTAAAAGACTTTTTGCTCGGCAAAAACCTTCCCAAATACTCTATCAACTTACCTCAATTCAATCTAGAGGCCTTATTTTGATCAGAAAGCCAACCTAAGGAGCCCTTTTGATCAAACCAAAAAGAAGTACCCGAAGAAGAGGTAATGTTTTCACCACCCTTTTTCAAGTTCATTTCTTCTTCAACTTCTTCTTTATTTGTCATTACCATTCTAAAATAATAAATCCAGTATCTCCTATATACTGTGATATTATTATAAATATGGTACAACCATGTTCAGTATTCTATCCATCCTTTGAATGACATGTCACCATACGTGCGTACGTACAGCTTACCGTCTCCACGTCGTGGTGTAATTGTTATTCAATATATTATTATTTTGATGGGTATAATAATGATGTTTAATTTATGTAAATAATAAATATAACATGATAATGATTCTGTATATATGATATACCATCCAATTATATATTAGTTTAATATCAAAATAATGATATTGTCGCTCGTGCGTACGTACGGACTACCGTCTCCACGAACACGATGGGATTCATTCTACATCATATCCATTCAAGTAAAATTCTCATTTGATGATTAAAAATAATGTTTAAGGACTTGATATAATTCTGGATATGAATAAGATACAACCTATCCATAACAAACACGACTTATGTAACAAAACATATAAGTTAGCACCTGAAACGACGATAATTCAAAGATATTATTAACAAAGCAATGTTAAAAGATCATATATGATATCATATTAATGTATATGATTATTGTATAATTTAATAAAAATTATTTCACCATTATACAAGAGTTTAACGTACCCTCAACCAAGGAAAAGTACAAGGTAAGTGGTTTTCATCTCACTCCTTATTCCCGTGAGATTCTTGTCATATTGCCACTATTACATTTTGTGTGGTACATGTACTGCCTATAATTATATTCTTTGTGTAATACACTTTAATTTATGTGTATTTACATATTAATTTTATGATACCTATTTCATGAAGCATATGTTTCATAAGTTACCAAATTGGTAGGGGTTTATTTCACAATCTCTTCATTATCCGAGGTTGTTTATACATGATTATCTATTGGGACCTCTTTTTCATCCACATCCATGTTTCTTAAAAATGTATTTCAAAACATTCTTACAATTTTAGAAACTATGGGTTAAAGTCATTTATACCCTTGTTTGACTTTTTATAAGAAGTTTATAAAGGAATCTTTCCTTCGTTTTCTAAACAAGGTCCTTTTTAACCTTTTCGAAAGAATTAAGTTAAGAATGACTTTTTTTAACTTATACGGCGGGTGCAGCTATTTTCCACCGTTATAAAATCGTCGAAGCTTCCCTTACAAGCTTATAAGGATATTTTCAAAAAAAGGTTTTCTTTTATAATTATGTGATTTTTAAATGATTTTAAAAAAGAGATATTTTTCTCAAATATATGAAAATCCAGTGCAAATGTATACATATTTAACGCAAGCTTAAAAATGTTTTCAGAAAACTTGACTCTTGAGTGTGGTAGACGGGAAGGGATTGGGAATGGACCCATCATGGCCTGTAATTAGTCGATCAGTCTCATAATTAGTTATTTTGTTTTCAGAAGCTTGTATAATGTTTTCAGAAAAATACTGGAGTATATTTGAGCAATTTTAAACGTAAGTATCTTCTAAAAAAATTGCATCGGTAGGTCTCATGCGAAAAACTAGTGTCTTGGCACAAGGCCTTGACAAAATTTAATTTGTAATCTTGGCACAAGGCCTTGGATATGTGGTTATGATAGTCGGTCATTATGCATTCTATCATTATGAAAGTGGTTATTGATATTGCATGTGATTATTCGATTAGTAGAATATCCATGTGAATAAGTGAATGGAATTATTTCATTTTATTTTTTCCATACTATGTTGAATTTCAAGTTTAAGAGGCTTTTGTTTTAGTTATACATTGCCTTAAATGTTTATTCTTATTTATGAAGGTTTCTTCTATATTTTTATCCTTACTGGGCATTTGAACTCACCCCTTTTCTATGTTTTATTTTTCCCAGGATGTGAAGAAGTAATTTATGAATGACCTGCAAGGATAGTATGAGGTGATAAGAGTGTGGACTATGGAGACTATATTGTTGTAGTTTTCATTTTATGATGTAATGCAAACTTTATTAATGTATCTAGTTATTCCAAGGCTACTAAACTAATCGGTCTTTCGAGACTTGATCTTTCTTGTGATCATGCCAATGTTATGTAATAATGCACCGACTCTGGGTATCTAGGGTCGGGGCGTTACAGTTGGTATCAGAGGGAGGTTTAGTACAAGCCTTGGAAGCTAGATTTAGATAAACTCTGATTAGAGCACAAATATTTAAGATGGACTTTGAGGATTAGTATATAAGAACTTCCTAGAATTTTGGTATTGTAGAGATTTTGTGAGTTTTCCGAGCAATACATCCATGTCTGGATAAGAGCAGGTAGAGGCGGCTCTGGAACAGATGTACCTAGGGGTAGAACCCAAAAACACCACTTTGAGCTAGACTCAAATGGGAACTGGTGCATGACAACAGGCCTTGCTGCACTCTTGGTTACGACACTCCCGGGGTATATGCTTAGGATAACTATCATTTTCATTAAAAATCATTATGAAGGGTTTATGAGTATACACTTTCTCAAAGAAAACATTTTTATTATTATGGATTATATCCATAAATAGTTCAATTTATGTTATGTGTTTTATAATTATGTAATTATGTATTTTGATTCATAAACTGATCTAGTTTAGGACATTTTTTAGAAATGGCACCTAGTGGAAGAAATGAAAACCATATCAATGCACACACTCCATGTAGGGATTTACCTCCTACTCAAGATAATTATAGTGGAGCTAGTGATGCAATTGGTGTTGATCAACTAATCACCATACTGGGACAACTCACTCAGTTTATGAATAATAACCTTACTCGTATGGAGCACCCTGATCCACAGCGTGGAGGATCAATGTTAGATCGCTTCATGAGGAAACAATCACCAACATTTAATTGGAGTAAAAATCTATTGGTAGCTGAGCAATGGATAAGTTCCCTAGAGAAAATTTTTTAGGATTTGGGAAGTAGTGAAAGGGAAAAAGTTATCATGGAAGTTTACCGCCACACTGGAGATGCTGATCAATGGTGGTCATTGATTCAAAACATGAAGGAAGATGATGAAGTATCAAATATGGAATAGAGGGAGTTAAAAGATATATTTTTAGAAAAACACTTTCCTCATGACCATCAAGTAGATATGGAAAGGCAATTTCTGAGTTTGAGACAAAAGGAGGATGAGAATGTCGCAATGTAGAGGCTAACTTTACAAGGTTAGCAAGGTATGCTGGAGATTATATACTTAACCCACGAAGTAAGATTGACCATTTCTTTGATGGGTTAAAACCATTTCTCCGTCGAGCATTAGTCTCACAATCCTCCTCGTCGTACGAAGACATTGTCTCATGTGCTATCAAGAAAGAAAAGGAATTCTCTAAGTCTTATGACTTTAAAGAAAAGAAAGATAAGAAGAGATCTGCTGATCAATATGGGAATGGAAATAAGGGGAATAATGGAAAAGTTGAATATCCAACCTACAGTAAATGTGGGAAGAAACACCCCGGTACTTGCTTAAAAGGAATGGGAGTCTGTTACAAGTGTGGTGAAAAAGGCCACCAAGCTCGTGATTGCAAGGGGAAGAAGGAAGCTACTGATGTCCAATGATAAAATTGTAGGGAGATGGGACATTATGCAAATGAATGTCCTAAGCGTTAGGGGAACTTACCTCAGAAAAGGCCAAGGGATCAAGGACAAGCTTATGCTATCACTACTGCTGAGGTAGAAGCTCTGAAAGACGTGGTGGGAGGTAATTTAATGGCTTCCTCAAGTTTAGTAAATGAATTTTTTGATTCTGGGTCATCGCATTGTTTCATATCTTCCCAGTTTTCTAAGAAAATTAAATATTTACAATTTGATTTAACAAGGGAGTTTTCAGTTAAAACTCCTAAGGGAAGTATCATTGCAACAATGTTTTGTGAATCGGTCCCCATTAGAGCACATAAATGTTCTTTATCTACTGATCTCATCATCATAACTATGATTGAGTTTGATATAATCCTAGGTATGGATTGGCTTTCGGACCATGATGCAAAGATTTATTCTAAGAAGAAGGAGGTTAGGATTTTTGATGATGATGATAAGGAACACCTTATCTTTAGAGAAGAATCATCACCACCTAATTATTATCTAGATCCACCCCTAGTAGCTCAACTAAATTAAATTATTGGGGAGGAAGAGAATGAAATTAATGCAGGTGAGGAAAGGAATGTTCAAATAGAGGATTTACCTATTGTAAAAGAATATGTAGATGTGTTTCCGGAAGATTTACCTGGACATCCTCCAGAACGAGAAGTTGAGTTTTCCATTGATTTAATTCCTGGATCAAGGCCTATATCGAAGACCCCTTATAGAATGGCCTAAAGAAAAAACTAGAGGAATTGAATAATAAGGGATTTATTCGCCCTAGTGTTTCTCCATGGGGAGACCCTGTCCTTTTTTTAAAAAGAAAGATGGATCTATGAGGTTATATATCGACTACAGGGATATCAATGCTATAACAATAAAGAACAAGTATCCCCTACCTCACATTGATGATTTATTTGACCAACTGCATGGAGCTCAATACTTTTCAAAGATTGACCTTCGATCTGGATACCATCAGTTTTGTGTGAAGAAGGAAGACATTCCAAAGACAGCATTTCGAACTAGGTACGGGCATTACGAGTTTACAGTAATGCCCTTTGGATTGACTAATGCACCCTCTATATTCATGGATCTGATGAATAGAGTTTTCAAGGAATATCTTGATGAATTTGTGGTGGTATTTATTGATGATATCTTGGTATACTCCAAAAGATACGAAGATCAGGAAAATCACTTGCGCATTATCCTGAAGACTCTGAGAAGAAATGAATTATGTGGGAAGTTTAGCAAGTGTGAATTCTGGCTTCAGGATATTTCTTTTCTTGTCCATATTGTCTATAAAGATATAATCTCTGTTGATCTTTCTAAGACCGAGGCAATCCAATAATGGCCAGCACCTACGAGTATAACTGAGGTACGCGGTTTTATTGGTTTAGCAGGTTATTATCGGCGTTTCGTCCAGAATTTTTCCCGATTGGCTAACCCATTAACAAAGCTCACACGTAAAGGGGTTAAATTTGTTTGGACAAAAGAGTGTGAATAATGTTTTGAAGAAATGAAGAGAAGATTAGCCAATGCTCCTATATTGACTCTACCATTGGGGAATGATGGGTTCATTATTTATAGTGATGCATCGAAGAAAAGACTTGGTTGTGTCTTTATGTAGAATGATAGGGTTATTGCCTATGCATCACGACAGTTGAAAATTCATGAACAAAACCCTCCTACTCATGATCTCGAGTTAGAAGTTGTGATATTTTCTTTGAAGATATGAAGGCACTACCTCTATGGTGAAAAATGTGAGATTTATACTGATCACAAGAGTTTGAAGTATATTTTCTCACAAAAAGAACTCAACATGAGGCAAAGGAGATGGCTTGAATAACTCAAGGATTATGATTGCATGATACACTACCACTCGGGGAAGGAAAACAAGGTGGCAGATGCCTTGAGCAGAAAAGATCATGGAGTTTTGAACAATATGAGAATTGAAAGGGATCCAATTTTCATGGATCTAGTGAAGATGGACATGGGAATAACCAGGGAAGGTGAAACATCAATGATTTTTCAAATGGTTGCCAAACCATCTTTACTAGATAGGATTAAGAGTTCTCAGACCGATGATGAAGAATTTCAAAAGAAGATTAAAGCTGTGAATGATGGGAGATTGAGAGACTTTGTGTATGAAGAAGGAATTTTGAAATTTGGGAAGAGACTTTGTGTTCCCAATATACCTGATCTGAAAAGGGAATTGTTGGACGATTCTCATAGTTCCAATTACTTTATACACCTTGGGAGCACCAAAATGTATAGATACTTGAAGGAACATTTTTGGTGGGACAACATAAAGGGGGAGATTGCTGATTTTGTGTCAAGATTTATGGTTTGTCAACAAGTGAAAGATGGAAGGAAACGGCCTGGTGGAGTATTGCAGCCTCTTCCCATACCTGAGTGGAAATGGGATAATATCACGATGGACTTTGTCATGGGACTACCAAAGACTCCTACAAGGAACGATGCAATATGGGTTATTGTTGATCGTCTTACCAAGTCAACAAATTTTCTTGCTATAAGAGAAGATCTACCACTAGAACGTCTAGCAAGACTATATATTAATGAAGTGGTGAGACTTCATGGAGTACCCCTATCGATTGTTTCTGATCACGATCCCCATTTTACATCAAGATTCTGGAAAAGTCTTCAGAAAGCCTTGGGTACTGAACTCCATTTGATCACTTCCTACCACCCTCAAACAGATGGACAATCAGAATGGACTATTAAAACCTTATAAGACATGTTTAGATCCTACTATCTTGACTTTCAGGGTATGTGGGATCAATATTTACCTCTGGTATAATTTTCCTATAACAATATCTTCCATTTGAGTATTCAGATGGCACCATATGAAGCGTTATACGGAAAGAGATGTCACACACCAACCTGTTGAGATGACGTTGGTGAACGAAAACTTGTGGGCCCAGAACTGGTGGAGGAAACAATGGAAAAGGTAAAGGTAATCCAAAACCACATCAAAGCAGCTCAAAGTAGGCATAAGAGATATGCCGATAACTAAAGGAAGGATTTGGAACTTCAGGTAGGAGATCATGTTTTCTTGAAGGTATCTCCATGGAAGGGAGTTATACATTTCGGTAAGAAGGGTAAATTGAGTCTTAGGTATATCGGACCTTTCGAAATTCTAGAATGAATTGGGGCTGTAGCTTACCAATTGGCAATGCCGCCAAGTCTCTCCAAAGTTCACGATGTGTTCCACATATCTCTGTTGGGGAAATACATGCATGACCCAACGCATGTACTCACCTATGAGGAATTAGAACTGGAACATGATCTGTCTTATTGTGAAGAGACCGTCAAGATTCTTGATATGAGAGAACAAGTACTGAGAAGCCGGACGACTCGTCTGGTAAAAGTCTTGTGGAGAAACCATAAGATAGAAGAAGCAACGTGGGAACCCGAGGAACTTATGATGAAGAACCACCTGAGTCTTTTCATGCGGTAGTATTCTAGAAATTTTGAGGACGAAATTATTTGAAGGAGGGGAGAATGTAACACCCCAAGCTTCTACGATACGCTTCTCTTTGAATAATGCAATAGTGTGTGTTGTACGAAACATCGAGTTCTAACACACCACAACCAATCAAACTAGCCATTATGAATAATAATACCCACTTTTTGAAATTTATAAATTTTATTTTTCAAAATGGACTTCATTTTTGGATTCGGAATATTAAAATTAGCCTAGGGTGAATTTTTTGTATTTTTCTGAAAAACTTCATTTTTTGATTAATAGTGAAACCACTAAGTTGTAGTTAAAAAACTGAATTTTTCATAAAACTTAATTTTACCGCTTCTGTGAGTGGAATTTGGAAAATCCGAGAGACATGGTTAATATTAAGGAGTAAAATGTGGTTCAATGAGATGAAAATAATTTTTGGTGAATAGTAACTTTTTTACTTTTATTTACCACGGTTAAAAGTAAATAGGATAATTAAGGGTAAAAATGATATTAATATTACCCTGACACATGTACTAATTCTATTGGATAAGATTAATTCGACTAATAACAACCTTAGGAATAAAATATGAACCACTTTGGTCAACTTGGATTAGATTAGGACATTTATTATTATTTAATTCAAAGAAGAGTTAAAAGAGTTAAAATCAAAGTTTATTTACTAAAACATTTTTAATATAGGGGTATACATAAGATAAATTCGATTTTAAATATTCATTATAAATCTAAAATGATTTCCAACATAATGGTATTTTATTTATAATTTTTAGACGTTAAATAATTTAATTTATTTATGACACAATGGTGATGCAGTAATTACCTAATTAATAAAATATTAAAATAATTAATATTATAAATATCAAAATAAATATAATTTTAGACTTTTTATGAATTACACTAATTTTATAGGTTAATATGATAGTTTAGGAATGATTTAATTAACTTTGTTCGAAGTAATCATTCTGTTATGATTTTCAAAAAAATCGATTTTCCAAATAGTGTCAAAATTGACATAAAAGAGTTTTTAAAACAAATATTATATTATTAATTGATATTAAATTCCTAAAAATATATGGTTCGGCCAAGAGACTTATATCATGATAGGTGTATCATTAATGGACCACTTGGGGGTCGCTTGGAGGTATATAGTAAGTTTATTAACTATATAATATAAAAATACAAAGTGACATGGTAAGTGTCAAACTAATTAACTAAGAGTTAAAACTAAAAGATAAGGTTAATATAATGACCCAAAACTGTCTAAATTCTATTGGTTGAGTGGTTTTCGACCCATACCCACCTTAACCTTTAAATAATCTACTTTGTATCCATTAGAAACTGAATATTAATTTATTATAAAATAATATTTCTAGCTTTTCCAAAGGTTCCCCTCACCCCTCTTATAAAAGGGCACTCCCCCTTCTCACTAATTCAAACATTCAAAGCATTCTGCCTTGGCCAAACCCTACCCAAATACTCTCTCAACTTCCCTCAATTCAACCTAGAGGCCTTAGTTTGATCAGAAAGCCAACGTAATCAACCCTTTTGATCAAATCAAAAAGAAGAACCCGAAGAAGAGGTAATGTTTTCACCACCCCTTTTCAAGTTCATTTCTTCTTCAACTTCTTCTTTCTTTGTTATTCCCATTCTAAAATAATAAATCCAGTATCTCCTATATACTTTGATATTATTATAAATATGGTACAACCATATTCAGTATTCTATCCATCCTTTGAATGACATGTCACCATACGTGCGTACGTACGACTTACCGTCTCCACGTCGTGGTGTAATTGTTATTCAATATATTATTATTTGGATGGGTATAATAATGATGTGTAATTCATGTAAATAAAAAATATAACATGATAATGATTCTGTATATATGATATACGATCCAATTATATATTATTTTAATATCAAAAGAATGATATTGCCGCTCGTGCGTACGTACGGACTACCGTCTCCACGAACGCTATGATATTCATTATCCATCATATCCATTCAAGTATAATTCTCATTTTATGATTAAAAATAATTTTTAAGGACTTGATATAATTCTGTATATGAATAAGATACAACCTATCCATAACAAACATGGCTTATGTAACAAAACATATAAGTTAACACCCGAAACGACGATAATTCAAAGATATTATTAACAAAGCAATGTTAAAAGATCATATATGATATCATATTAATGTATATGATTATTTTATAATTTAATAACAATTATTTCACCATTATATTGGAGGTTAAACTACCCTCAACCAAGTAAAAGTATAAGGTAAGGGGTTTTCATCTCACTCCTTATTCCTGTGAGATTCATGTCATATTGCCACTATTACCTTTTGTGTGGTATATGTACTTCCTATAATTGTATTATTTGTGTAATACACTTTAATTTATGTGTATTTACATATTCATTTTATGATACCTCTTTCATGTTGTGTATGTTTCGTAAGTTACTAAATTGGTAAGAGTTTATTTCACAATCTCTTCATTATCTGAGGTTGTTTATATATGATTATCTACCGGGACCTCTTTATCATTCACATCCATGTTTCTTAAAAATGTATTTCAAAACATTCTTACAATTTTACCAAATATGGGTTAAAGTCATTTATACCCTTTTTTGACTTTTTATAAGATGTTTATAAAGGAATCTTTCCATCGTTTTCCAAACAAGGTCCTTTTTAACCTTTTTGAAAGAATTAAGGTAAGAATGTATTTTTTTAACTTATACGGCGGGTGTGGCTATTTTCCACCATTGTAAAATCATCGAAGCATCCCTTAAAAGCTTATAAGGATATTTTCAAAAAAAGTTTTTCTTTTATAATTATGTGATTTTTAAATGATTTCAAAAAAGTGATATTTCTCTCAAATATATGAAAATCCAGTGCAAATGTATACGTATTTAACGCAAGCTTAAAAATGTTTTCAGAAAACCCGACTCTAGAGTGTGGTAGACGGGAAGGGATTGGGTGTGGACCCATCATGGCCTGTAATTAGTCAATCAGTCTGAGAATTAGTTATTTTGTTTTCAGAAGCTTGCATAATGTTTTTAGAAAAGCACTAGATTATATTTTAGCAATTTTAAATGTAAGTATCTTCTTAAAAAATTGCATTGTTAGGTCTCATGAGACAAACTAGTGTCTTGGAAGAAGGCCTTGAAAAAATCTTATATGTAGTCTTGGCACGAGGCCTTGGCTATGTGGTTATGATAGTCTGGAATTATGCATTCCATCATTATGAAAGTGGTTATTGATATTGAATGTGATTATTCGATTAGTAGAATATCCATGTGAATAAGTAAATGGAATTATTTCATCTTATTTTTTACATACTATATTGAAGTTCAAGTTTAAAAGGATTTTGTTTTAGTTATACATTACCTTAAATGTTTATTCTTATTTATGAAGGTTTCCACTATATTTTTATCCTTACTGGGCATTTGAGCTCACCCCTTTTCTTTGTTTTATTTTTCCCAGGATGTGAAATAGTAATTTATGAATGTCCTGCAGGGATAGTATGAGGGGATAAGAGTGTGGACTATGGAGACTATATTGTTGTAGTTTTTATTTTATGATGCAATGCAAACTTTATTAATGCATCTAGTTATTCCAAGGCTTCTAAACTAATCGGTCTTTCGAGAATTGATCTTTGTTGTGATCATGCCAATGTTATGTAATAATGCACTGACTCTGGGTATCTAGGGTCGGGGTGTTACACTAGTAGAACTCAATAGTGTTGCAGATCTTTTCAGGTACACCATGGTGGCTAGTTTTCATCCTCATCAAACTTAGTGGAAGCATTTTCCCAGTTTTTCTCTGAATCATGGGAGCTTCATGAGCGCATGGTCGTCGAGTTGCTTGACTGGAGACACATAATGGTTTGTTTTGGATCAGAGGCTGATATGATTACCTCTTGGTCAAGGGATTCTCGAAGGTGCGGTGGTTCTTCCCTTTAGTTATTTCAATGGACTTTTGACTTCCATATGTGTCATGACCCTTCTTTGATCTCAACATGGGTAAGTCTCCCCGACCTTCCTATTTATTTTTAAAATCCTTCTATTCTCTACGCCATTGGAAATATGATTGGGCGATATCTCTACTCTGATCACTAAAATAAGACTATGTCACACCTGATTTGACCGAAGATCTGTGTTGAGGTTGTTGTTACAAGGCCTCTAGTGTGTTGTATCTGGATTACTTATTGTAAGGAGTTGCGCTGGATGTAAGAGGTAGTCTTCGAATCGTGGATGCAATTCTGTGTGAACTGTAGATGGTTTGGGCATCCATAGGCCATTTTCCATAGTAGAAGGATGAGTGTTGCCTCACAATTTTTGGAAAGGAAGAGTGGTGATAGACATGATGGCCATGATTCTGAGAGGTCATCTTAGGCGGTGGTGAAGGATGGCATTGGGCTAGTTCTATATGAACGTGTAAGCGTGAATGGGGGTACGAGTGCTCCTGTTGAATCCACTATCTGTACCAATTTTGGAGGATCATATATGCAGGGATCCTGGTTGGAATCATATCACATTGTAGTTGAAATGGTTTAAGAACATCCTGATGGAAATGTGGAGACGGATATAAGGCATTATCTTCTCATTGTTACTCCGAGTATTGCATGTGGTATGAAGGAGGTGCAAGGATCTCTGAATACAATAGTGATGCATGTTTTTGTCAGATTGAGGGGTGACCTTGGAGTTGAATCCTAGTCTGTGGTGGAGTGTATTGTTAGTGCGTACCATCTGGAGTTGGTTCCTTTGTCTGTGGAGCATTTTTCCAATACAGATGGTGAAGATGAGGCTATGAACATGGGTACTCATAGATCTGGTGGAGTTATGACTTACAATAAGTTTGGAAGTTTGGAGCATGGGGAGATACCACCAGTGATGGAAGGTCCCCAAGTGATTGAAGATGTCATTTCACTAGCTTCTTCCACCAATAAAGGAGGATCTATGGAGGAGGCAATAGAGAAGGAGATTGGTCCTTGAATCTTTCAATGTCTCGCCCAAATTGACCACAACATGCATCCTATGATAATGGGAGGAGGGGATCTGGTTGCCTTAAATGGTGCTTTGGGGAGGAAAGATGATGGTTGAAAAAAATTAGTCCCTGTGAGCACCACTATAAAATGGGAATATATCCATGGATGTGATAAGGAAAATGATGCAAATGTTAGAAAAACTTATAGTGACATCGTCCAATGTATAAGGAATATGATGTCTGAGAGTGAAGGGACTTTGACTGCTCTACCAAAGAGAGGACGAAGGAAAGATTATTTCTATCTTCAGAAACCGGTTTCCACTAGGTCCTCTTCCAAGAGGGACAGGGGGCCGCCCCTGATCCTAAAAAGGGCCACGTTGACAAGCATGTCTGTAAAGAGCAGCTCTCTTTAGAGGAATTAAAGCGCAAGAAGAAGTATGTCAAAATTCTTGAAGCAATATGATACGACTTTAGAGTGGGAATCAACTAATGCGGAGGAAGAACATTATTATGGGTATGGTGAGGGGTATAATTATTATAAACTATATTTGACTCTTTTATTTTGGGCTTGTCATTTGGATATGGGCCAGCAGTCCACCTGTGTCCTTTTCTTGGTTTTCTGTTGTTTTTATTTATATTTAATAAATGGTCAGAGTCTTTTTCCTCTAATTGGAATTAATGGGTACAACATAGAATTTAGAGACTTATTTGAACAATATTGGAAGGTTTTTTCCTCTAGTAAGGATTTATATATCTCTAATAAGTATTTTCATGAGAATCACAAATTGATTTTAGTGAGAAGGTGGTGGAAAATGATCTTCCGGATCAATAGAGGAACAATGTATTATTAGAGAGTTCCATACTTTTCTATAAAGAACATTATTTCCCCTAACATGGTGTATATATTATAAGATATATAAATTTTATTATAGAATTTCTTGACTATCATGGATCATACCTCTTGATTTGAGGAATTTCTAAAATTTTGTGAGATATACTGGGGGATGAGATTTGATGTTATTATCAATTCAAAAATTGATTATATTAAGGTATTTATATTTTTTATTTAACATATCTACTAAATTTAATGTTTTAGAATAAAAAATCTATATTGAGACCATATAGGTAAATCATGGGTCAACAACACGATAGTGTCCATGTTTTTCTATGGACAATACATTGACAATTTCTATATATTAGCATTATTCTTGATCCCATGGTAGGTGGATGAGACCTAAATTAACTATCTTTACATGCTTGATTGAGAGCAAGAACTAAACAACTATGTTTACATGATTGATTGAGAACAGTCATAAGAAATAAATGACTTTTTGAGTGGATTCATTTGTACTATTTTTATAATATTAACCACAAATTATGAAAATTTTTGATGGAGATACCACTGGTGGTGTCTAGAGGCAATGTATTAGTGGATGGTTTGGATATGGAGAGTGGAGAACCCAAGCGGTTTATTGAATATTATTATGTACGAAATTTGAATTTATTTTCAATAATTTATGAGGATGAAAAGTCAATGTGCTCTAATTTTAATGATTGTAGGGAAATTAATATTTCCCAAGATATGTGATAATTTCATTATGATGATATACAATTTTTTAAATAAGTAAAGACTTAGAAATGATGAATGTATCCCTTAATAGAGTGAATAAATATTACAAAGAAGGATATGAAATAGTCTATTATTTCACAAAGAGTTATTTTATGTTAAAGGCCATGAAAAATATATTTTTTCATAAAGAATCAATGAAGAATTGGAGATATTGAGAATAAAATTTGAGAATGTCTTGGTATTTTATTCTATAGTTAGAATTATCCTAAGTTTTTTAATTGGGAATTTGTTAAAAAATTGGCCCTCCATTGGCCAACCAAGGACCCAACTTAACCACACATGTGGGACTAGGTCTACCACTTGAGAGACATGTCATTCTGGGCATCCATGAGTGGTAGGTTAGCATGCATATTTTCTATATGGAGAACATAGGGTAGTGTATGAGCATGGTGGATACATATCACTCATAGGGATTCAAATAGGTGGTTTTTAGGGGGAAAGTAGGTGTGCTCTTCCATATGGGCTTGTAAAGGTGTGTCCAGGTGCATAACTCTATGATGACTTGAGTGGTGATTGAAAAATGTTATATTATTAAGTAGTGTATGGATGAGTGAGGAGCCAATGTGGGATACACATTGTTCCTATTCTTAAAAAACATAAAGATATTATACCATAGGATATGTTTTATTCGAGTCATCTGATTTAAGGATCAATTTTCTTCTTCCTCAAGCCTCATATAAGAAGCTTTTGTTCACTAGAATTTGTATGCTTCAACATTCAGTTGTCATATTGAGAAACTATAAAATCTCTTGATTTGTTAGATCAATCACGTGTGGTCGTATTAAATTCAAATATTCTAGACTGAATCATTCATGATGTTATATTTTTTGTGATTAATATTATTTTATGAAGACATAAATCATAGGATGAGTCAATGTAATCCAGAGGTATGTAGGTGTGTGCATGAAGAAGTGAGTCAGTTTGCATAATATGTTGCAGTAGTAGAGTTAGTCGGTGGTGGTTGCCTATAAATAACCCCAAATGAGTTCATTTCATGAGATGATCCAAATATAAATTATATAGAATATTTATAGTGATAAATAAAGACTCAAGAGTGATATGATTTCATGAGAAGGTTCCTTGTGGGTTTGTGCTCTGTTTTCCGAGACCTCTGTGAGTCTATGATTTTTGGTCAGAATTGTGAGATTTTTCTTATACAAAACACATTCAATAAGCTTCACAGGACTAAAATGATTTTTTCCTCTAGATTCAATGATAAATAAAGTAAATATTTTGTGTATACGAGTACATGAAGAAGAAATAATGAAAAATGATATCACTAACTCTATTATGAAAAAGGAGTTTGAGATAAATACTTGAGATAATATACATTTATAAAGAAAGATGAGTTATAAGAATAATAAAAATCATCAAGCTGAAGATCTACTACATGTTTCATGATACATGAAGTAGGAAAGAATGAATAAAAATATTGTGATCACAAGTATTTGAAATGGTCATATTCATGTGAACTAAAGAAATAAGATTTATGGTTTCACAAATTTATTATATAACATTTACATATGAGTCTTTCATGAATTGAATGTATTAATGTGAGAAATAAATAAGATTGTCTAAGTGTGACTGCATTGTAAAATTTTTATTACACATGAAATAACACTTTCATGAAAATAGTGTGAAGTTGTTGCATTATTATTTTAAAACAAAGTATAATAGAGAATCATTTTGAGAAGTATATGAAATATACTTTTCATAAATAGTGTGTAGTTAATTTTGGAGATTGAGTCTAAAAAGTTTTCTAAATACTAAAAGAATTATATTATTGAGTATTCAATTTATTGAGATATTAGTGGTCAATGAGAAAGATTAGGTAAACATGATCCTCAGTTTATAATGATCTTGAAGTAGTGTACATGAGTAGATTGGGTGGCCCAATTTATTTTTGGATAAAGATTACATCTCATGGGAGTTCTGAAGTAGTTAGAAGGTGACCAATATATTTCTATGTAAGTATCATATTTAAGGAGTTAAAGACATTGATGGGACTCTAAAGTATGTGAATTCTAGTGGGAAGCTAGTAACTATATGGTATATAATATAAAAATTCTCTTGTGGAACTCATTAGTTTCCCAAGGACATAGTGGGACTATGTGTTGAACACTTGTGTGGGTGGGAACTTGTGATCTATAGTGGGAATCTAGAGTGGGAACACCTTGTGACATAGTGTTGATGGGAATGAGACTTTTTCTAGTTGTAACCACCTACATATAATGAAGAATCTATAATCAGGGGGAATAAATGGTTGAAACAAGGAGTAGTTCTTTAAACCAAACCTTCTAAATACCACGTGATGAGATTCATTTAATCTAAGAATTTCATACAGGATCCACTAATCTTAACACCTGATTGAGTTTTTTAAATAAAATAGAGTAATAAAAAAATAATTCAGTAAAACAATTCACACTTGATTAACCCTGTCACAATGTGACTACATGATCTATTGTGAACTTAAATTAGTATCAAAGAAAAGGTTACACCTTTTTTTGGATCTAAATTACTGGAATAATTTTTTATTTCAAAAATATGTCAAGTTCATATTTTTATTTGAATAATATTCAAAAGATATTCAGATTAAAAAACAGACCTTTAACCCCAATGTTATAAATATTAATTTTTCATCCAAGACATACTTTTTTTAAAGAAAATAGTGTCGAATAAGCTGACTAAAAAATCAAATATAAAAGAAGATAGACTACTAGATGAAGGCACTTAGAGTGTTAATTATTTAGTAAAATCAGTTGATTGTAATTTTGATGAATCCAGTTCTAGTAGTGATGAATATGTGTTCAATTCTGAAATCATAGATAATTCAAATACAATTCGCAAATAAGTGATTAATTTTATAGTTAGGGGTTTCAAGGAACTTCTTGATCAAAAATCACAACTAGAAGATGAATTTGGTACAATAAAAGAAGAATCATCTAATATGGTTTAAAATTATAACACTCTCTTAAAACATGATAAAATCAAGGAATAGAATCCAATGCAACATAAATAAATATTCACATTAGAATAAGAATAAAATGAAAAATCTATTCCACTTTTTAACAGAAATCTTTCATTTATTGAAGAATAATTATAATGTAGTTTATGTGAGAAGGATGTAAAAGAAATAGTTTTTTATATAATTTATACAATCACTTAAATATTTATATAATATGTCTTTTTATTCTAATTATGTAAATATAGAGTTTAAAGAAAAAATAATTAAGAATCTTGAAATTTTGTTACTAAAGACCAACCAAGTGGATGCAGATAAGATTTTAAAGATAATTATTCAGTGGGAAGAAATATTGTAATTATTTGATGATGGGAAGATTAATCTCAACATAAAATGTATTAAATTAGAAGTGAAAATAAGAAATATTGAAGTGGTACAAGTTAAGACTTCCTAAGAAGCTAATAAAATAAGCACTGCACTGAATACTTATGATAAAAGTCTTATTTTTTTTCAAATAATCAACCTAGAGGAAATAATATATTGAGATTATCTAAGGATAAATCATCTATAGTATCATTGAAAAAGGAAACTCTTTATACCAATAATTTTTTGTATATAAATAATTTTTTGATGGTTAATATAGATTCAACCACAAAATCTTGACATACTTGGATAAATAAAAATTCTCCAAAATCCACTATATCTTCCAAGGAGGATATGGAGAAGTGTATGAATCTTTGTTCCCCAAAGAAAGCAGAAACAAGGAATTGTTTTGTCCAAAAATAAAAAGGTGTCAAATATTGTCAGAACATGTCATAGAATAATAATTTAAGATTTATTGAAACTCTTGGTGGTGTTAGAATTTTAGTCATTAGACAATAAATTATTGGTACAATATTTCATTATATGAAAATTATAGAATGATTAAATTTAGTGGGATAAAAGATAGAGTAAATAGAAAACCTTTTCTAGAGAAGAAAAAATTATAGAAAATAAATTTGTTTATATATAATAGATTTGAATACTTTGAACATTTATATGAGTACAACAATAGTAGTAATCACTATTATGATGAGTGAAGGTATGTACCAATAATGAACAAAGAATTTTTCTATTTGAATATAATATCATAAGAAAAATAAAGTTGTTAAGGAAATAAGATATCATGTTAGCCCTAGAATATGAACAAAAGAATAAGAATATTAAACAAAAAATACAAAGAATTTAGTGAATAATTATGTGAATAATCTCACACTGAATAAGTGATGCCTATATTATGGTAGGAATGGTCACATCATGGAATACTGTGATTCAACCATGAACATCATTACTAAAGGAAGTAATATGTAATTGAAGAAATAATTAATCTGTAAAATAAAAAAAATTATTGATATGGAGAAATATATATTTGATGAAGAATCTGAAATGTTATATAAAAATGAGAACTTTATGAATGCAAAAAATGTGTGTGAAATGTTTAATATGTATGGGCATTCAACTAAAAAATGATCGATGATGTTTCCTAGATAAGAGAAATTATTTAAGAAGAAAGGGAAAGAAACTATAAATTCATAAAATGAAAATATTATTATGAAAAATTATTCGATAAACAAAATGGATTCTAAGAATGTTCCTAAACAATGAATGATCATATATATGGAATACTTGGAAGAGGCTAGAAAAATGGAGTAAGAATAAGAAACTAAAAATATTTTTAAAAAAAATGTAAAGAAGCTTAATTATTCTAAAAACACAATTAGGTTGAGAAGTAATTCTCACCATTTTACTCTAAACAAGGCATATTGAAGAACCACCTAATTTCCATATGTACATTATGTATACTTTTCATTTATGGAATTAAAGGTGATGCATGTGATCAAGTGGAGACCTGAATTTAACAGAAGTAGTGAACATTATACAACAGGAAATTAATCATCATGGATGAATATTGGAATCATGTTCTCTCTTGGTAACATTTCTAATAATATCAAAAGATGTTGGGAGTATATTCTTGAAGAAATCTAATCATTATCAATAAGTATAGAGTGCATCTCTGGATGGGGAGAATGGAATAAAAAACACCAGATATTTATATATTAGTTGATATCTCATGAATATATGAAGTATTGGTGATGCATGTGATAATTCTAGATGTTAAAATTATGGAGATTTATGTTTGACATCATTGAGGTATGTTGATAATATTATTTTATTTTCATGATGAAAGATCAACTCTAAATGGGAAAGACTTACTACATGATAAAAAAAATGGAAAATCAATTTTAAAATCTGAAACAAATTCTTGCACTTAGATGTTTTTAATATTCCTATTGAGATTATTGAAGAATAGTAATTTTTTTTAAATAAACCATGAATGAAAGTTTTAGTGTTAACATCACATGCTAAAGAGTAATTGAAAAATATTTATTGTAAAATTGATCACATTTTTTTTGAAATTGAGCATGACTCATGTAGACATAGAGTTGATTAATTTTATCTCTTTTATATGTTTATTGTAATTCCATCCTTATTTATAGTAAATTAGACAATAAGAATCATAAGAGGAGAATATGTTCTTAAAATTTAACCTATGGAGATGATAATTCCTTCTCATACATATATCTTTAGTTTTTTTGTCAATAAGGGGTAGAATACCACATAGAATTTATAAATGAAAAGGGCATTGAAAAAAATCCATAAGGGAGATTGAAGAATCTAAGTTTTTTATTGAAGTTAAATTCTACTAAAGTTGAATTTTTGGTTAATAAATTGTGAATATGAAAAATTAAATGTTCTAAAATTGTAATGATTGCAATGATATTCTTATTTCCAATTATATGTGCTAATTTCATTAGGATAATGCACAATATTTTCAATAAGTGAAGAATTATATATGAATAAATAATCCCTTAATTGGGCGAATAAATATTCTAAATAAGGACATATAATATTCTATTATTATATGAAAATTTATTTTATATTTAATTCCATTCAAAAAATATTTTTCATAAGGAATTAATAAATAATTTGAGATATTAAGAATTATGTTTGAGAATTAATTTTCATTTATTATATAATTATATTTATTTTAAGTATTTTTTATGGTCCTTTATTGAAAAATTGGCTAGCCCTTGGGTAACCAAGGACCTTCCTCAACCACACATGTTAGACTTGGTATACCAAAAGAAAGGAAGGCTAATCTGGCTATCCTTGGTCATTATGTGAGTATGAAACGTACCTATATGGAGTGAAAGGAGGAGTGTATAAGCATGGTGGATGTAGAAAATCCATAGGGATGCATATAGATGTCCCATGAGGGTGGGGGGAGTATGTGTACTCACCCATATGGGTGTGTGAAGTTGTTTTTAGGTTTTGGCCTCAGTTTTAACTTGAAGGGTGATTGAAATAGTGTAATGAACAAGAAATTTATAAATGAAACTCTTTTTTAAATGAATAAATACCTTATTAAGTAATGTAGTTATAGAAAACACTTGCATTACATTGGTTATCTGGACTGTTATAACATATTAGATTTAAAATATCATTATGCATCATAACCATTGATGATATAACCAATATATAGTGACCATTAAGATAAGTATATAATAAGGGTTATGATAGGACCTAATTGACACAGATGGATGAAGGGATATATTTGACTAGTAGGAACATACACTATAAAGCCCATTTATCAGGGATTTCAAGGGAGATTATATCACTAGGTTTTACCATTAACCAATCCCAATTTTAAATTGAACAACTAAATCATGAAAAAAACTATTTATGGGATAATTTCAAGCTTATCGAGATTAATGACCACACCATGTTCGCCAAACCACCCCAAGAAAGCACCACCATTACATACCTTACCCTTAGGGCATACACTAGTATAATAATAAGTTGGGTATATATACCCTAGTAATATGAATTTTTATGTTTTCTTTTTAATAAAATAATGATTATGTTTATCCATTTTCATTATTACATTATATATACAATTATATATGAGTTGATGAAAATTAGATTTTGATACGAAGAAAACAAAAATTTATTTTTGGAAAATATATAGATTTAACACAATTTTTGGTAAATTATAGAATTTTGAAATAAATTATATTTTAATATAATATTATTATTAAATAATTTTTATTTATATACAAATGATATTATAATTTAATAAATTCCAATATAAATTTTATAAGCGTTAGAAAGTGGTTTAGTGTTGTAAATACTAGTATTTTCCAGTAAGTAAGTTTTCTTATTTAAAATAATAAATTTTCATATTAAGAAAATTATTTTGGTAAAAAAAATATCATTTTTGAAATTATCACATCAAAATTATCCAATGGTAAATTATTCAAAATTTTCTGATATAGTCATAAAAAATTAAAAAAATTAAATATGGTATGTATTATGACATAATAATATCCCAAAAGTGATGTAATAAATTACATAAAAGGTATCCAGAACAAAATATATATTTAGAATTTAAAATAATATTTTTTATTTTATTTGATTAATTTTATAATCTGTTAACGAATCCTCCAAAACTTATATTATTTTTTAAGGTTTTAAAATAAATTCTTTATAAAGATGACACACTTTCACATCACAATGGTTGTTATTTTAAGGATTTTGGTTCTTGAACATATAAAATATTTAAAATCACACCTTTTTTTAAAAACCATATGTAAAAACCAAATTAAGGTTTTTGATTTTGATTATTTTATCTTATAGATTCGAAAAACCAACTTTAGAAATTAATAAAGAATTATCCCATGTTTTTTCAATAAATACCCACCTATCCTCCCACTCATCTTCACTCAAAATACAATGAGAATGAATTTATTCTCATGATACCTCTCTAAATCCCTCTGAATGTGTCTCTAAGATCTTAATAATATCTTCCAATCTTTTAGAGGCACCCTCTCAAGGTAAGGGACTCTCTCATCTTCTTTTTTGTTTCATGTACTTTATTTGTATTAAGACCTTTTCATTTCCAATTTTCCATGTTTTAATATGTTTTTATAGACCCATTTTTTCCTTATTATTACCATTTATTTAGATACCACCTTTAACTCTCATCCACCCTTCCTATAAACCTTTATGTACACCCGTTAAGCTGTAGAAATTATCCTACATTTTTCCATACCAAACATTTGTGTAGTGAATTCCCATCCCCATTTCCACTCAGGGGTATTCACCCATTTGTACAAATCCTTCATTTATTGAAAAATTCCATGAATGTAACATAAAATAATTAATTTTGTGGTTAAAAGTTATGAAAGGTGTTTTATGTTGTGTTATATATGTGGAACACTTATTTATGTACATGATACAAATGTGATGGGTGGGGATAGAATTATATATCCCTCTAATGTATTGGTTAGTGTTTTTATCTCATTATATTCCATGTATGGTGAATGATAGGTTATCTTAAGCACATTAAGTTATGATGTCTTGAAAGATAGCCTTGACTTATCTTTAAGAGGTCATGAATTATGTTGTTTCCACATTCCCAAGTTCCCTTTATATTATCATCTTATATTATGCTTCGATGTTCAAGTTCTTGATTCTTACCTATCTTATGTTACCATGATATGAATCTTACATAACATTTAACACTTTAACTTATTCTATGTTTTAATTATTCCCCTACTTTGATTTATAGGTCACTCATTTCGTATTTATATCCCCATAGTGCAGTTTTAAAAGATAAGTGGAAATTTAAGAACATGTTAAAAAAATTTAAATAATTTTATTATATCACAGTTTCAATTTATTATGTTATGTATCTAATTACCCAATAGGAATTTTGATATTTTAGTATTATATTATTCATTTAATTATTGAATAAATCATGAATTTAGGTTTATTAAATATATGGGTTGTCATAGTTGGTATTGAAGCAAGGTCTAGTTACATTTGGGGTTTAGGATTAGAAAACATTAATAAAAGCCTTATGGATACAACTAAACATAGTAAAACATCCTTAAATTATGGTAAAGTATATAATAAGTTGTTTACATGAATCAAAATCCTTTTATGGATACTAAAAGTGGATATAGAACATACATAGTTATACCTAGTGGTAATAACCCTGAAAATATCACTTTGAGCTTTAAATAAATCATCACCTAATGCACAAAAAAAATTCTTTGATGCACACTGGCTTTGAAACTCCTGGGAGATATTCTTTGGAAAATTAAAAATATATTTATAAACCATTTTGAAGGGAAAAATTATCATAAAATTAAGAAATAGAACATGGATAACTTATATTTAATCCTATAAATTCATAAATTATAGAATGTATGTCATTTATGAGTTATCCCTTGAATGATCATAAATTTACCTTTTATATGTGTAATATTTTGAAAATTAACATCCATAAGTATATTATGGTTGATTTAAATGATTAGAAAAAGAATAAAATACTAAAAATAATTCTTATCATCCATTAATGAACTTAAAATGTCATATGTGGCTATGGTTTTACTCATTCCTTCATGTCATGCAAGGTTAGAAGAACCATTCAAACAAAAACACAAAACATAGAAGTTGAACTATCTATGAAAATAGAAAATGAGTAAATTATTTCATCCATAGTATATAACTTCTCCTATATCAATATTTATGGGATAAACTTTCTCGAAAACCTTGTGATATTCCCTTTAGTTGAATTTGATTCAATTATGGGTATGGATTGGATTTCCTTATATAGAGCCAACATAAATTTATAAGAGAAGGAAATCAACCTCCAAATCATGAATCACCTTCCGATTTTATACAAGTGGAAGGAGGAGTATGAATATACTTTGGAATCATCATCTTAAGAATAAATATTTTTATCTTCTCATTAAGCGTATCTAGATCAAATTATTGAGACTAAGAAAAATATCATTCTGGATGACATGACCATTGTATAAGAATATGATGATGTGTTTCCTAAATAATTTCCTTGCCTTTATCAAATCCATAAGGTTGGGGTCTCAATCGATATTAAACCTAGATCTTTTCTAATATCCAAGACTCCATATAGAATGAATTATATTAAACTTGGAGATCCAAAGAAGAAAATATAGGATAATTTAGATGAAAGTTTTATATGCCCAAGTGTTTTACTATGAGGTGTACTAGTCCTCTTAATCAAGAATAATGATTAGTCAATTCACCTCAACATTGATTATTGTGAGCTCAATATGATATTGATAAAGAACAAGTATACTATTACATGGATTGATGAATTATCTGATCATTTATGTGGAGCCCAATACTTCTTTAATGTGGATCTTTAGTTAGGATATTATCAAGTAATGGTAAAGAATTAGGAAATCCCCAAGGATTCTTTTTATATAAGGTAAGGGAACTACAAGTTTATAGTGATTCTATTTGGAATCACTAGTACTATAGCTATCTTCATGAATATAATTAATAGAGTCTTTAGGGATTATCTCCATAAATTTTTGGTAGTCTTTATAGATGATATTCTTATCTATTTTAAAATTATAAAGGAATATGAGGAGAATATGAACACTATACTAAATACCTTGTGAAAGGAAAGGTCATATGAGAATTATAATAAATTAAAATTTTGGATGGAGAAAGTAACATTACTAGAGAAAGTTATCACCAATAAAGAGATATATGTGGATCCTCCAAGAATAGAGAAAATTTAAGGATGGCCCAAACCAAAATCTTTGATGGAGATCCATAGTTTCCTTGGATTAATTATGTAATATCATCGATTTGTGAGAAAGGTTTCATGATTTTCAAGAACACTAACTAAGATAACTTAGGAGGGGGTGAAATTTTATAGAATGAAGAATGTGAGGAGATCTTTAAAGAGTTAAAAAAGCATCTAATCATTGCACATATGCTCAAATTACATACTATTGAGGAAGGTTTTTTTATTAACAACGATGCATCTAAAAAGGTCTGGGATATTTTACTCAAACAAGATGAATAATTGATAACCTATTCCTCCTTCTAATTATATATCATTGAGAAAAACTACAGAAAATCATGATTTATAATTTGATATAGTGATATTTTCATTGAAGATTTGGTGAAATTATATTTATGGGGAGAAGTTTTACATATATACAGATTATACAAACCTCAAGTATATTTTCACAAAAATGAGCTTAATATGAACTAATGAAGGTGGTTAAAGATGATGAAGTATAATAATTTTTTTAATATATTACCATCATGGGAAGGTGAATAAAGTGGTAGATGCTCTGAGTAGAAAAGACTTGGAAACCCTATCCATGATGATGATTACTGGGGATCCAATATTCTTATACATTAATAGGATAAACATGCGAATAATAAAAGTAAAATTATCTTACCTTTATCAAATAAATTCTCAACCATCCATTCTTTATAGGATCAAGGAGGCATATAAATTCAATGAGGTGATATAGAAAAAGTTGTGGATATTCTAGAGTTCAATGTTGATAAATATGGACTTATAAGGTTTTTAATTTGGATATGTGTCCCATAAAAACTAGAATAGAATAGGTAACTTTTTGATGCTTCACATAGATTACCCTTCTACATTCATATTAAAATCACTATGATATATAGTTATCTAAAGAAAAAATTCTGGGGGAATAACATGAATAGGGAGATTATAGAATTTTTATCTCGATGATTAATATGCCAAAAAGTGAAGGAAAAATAAAATAATCCTAAGGTTATGATGAAACCTTTCCCATACCAGTATGGAAATGGAAATACATAACCATGTATTTCATTATATAAATCCCTAGATAATCTAAAGGAAATAATGTCATATAGGAGGTGGTCGATCACTTTAAATAGTTAGTGAATTTCATTTATATCAAGAAAGATTTATCTCTTGACCAACTCACTAAGGTACATATAAGGGAAGTGGTAATACTGAATGGAGTTCCACTCTCCATTTTATCTAATCAAGATCTATGGTTTTTCTCATAGTTCTATAGAAGCATTCAATAAGCATTGGATACAGATATGAGTTTCAATATTTCTTATCACCCTCAGATAGATGGTCAGTCTAAGAGAACCATTAAAACTCTAGAGGATATGATAAGATAATGTTCAATGGATTCACAAGGATATTGGGATCAATACCTTCCCTTAGTAAAGTTCTTATATAAAAATATTGTCTATTGTAGAATTAAAATGGAACTTTATGAGGCTCCATATAGGAAGAAGTGTCGATCTCAAACATGTTGAGATGAAGTTGGAGAGTGGAAGCATATGAGAATTGATATTATCCATGATATTATAGTGAATGTTCAAACCAATCAATAAAATTTTAAATCCACACAAAGTCAAAAGAAATCTATGTAGTAAATCATCGACAAGACCAAAAGTTTGAGGTTCAATAAATGGTGCTACTTCAAATATCACCATGGAATAAATTCTTGAGGTTTGTGAAGAAGGTAAATCCTATTCCTATATACATATACCATATTGAGATCCTTTATCACATTAGATTTATGGATTATCAACTATCACTACCACATTACCTATATCAAGTACATGATGTGTTCCATGTATCCCTCTTAAGTAAGTACATACTAAAACCCCCACATGTAATGAATCAATAGGTGGTACCCTTGGATAATGATCTTTCATATGAGAATTAGCCAATGAAGATCTTATATCATAGAGAAAATTTTATGTGAAACAAGACAACTTACTTGGTCAAAGTGCTGTGGTGGAAAAAAAGTTTGAGGAAGAAACTTGGGAAATATAATAGGTGATGAAACAGAAGTACCCTCATCTGTTTTAGTATATGAAATGAAATTTTATAAATGGATGAAAAATGTAATGACCCAGAATTTTATAAATAAAATTCCATTTTTAAATGAATAATGGAATTATTAAGTAATGTGGTTATAGAAAACACATGTACTACTTTGGTTATTTTGGATTGTTATAGCCTGTTAGATTTAAAAGGCCATTAATAAATATAACCATTGATAACATAGACATTATAAAATGACCATTAAGATTAATATATATTAAGGGTAATGATAAAGACCAACTGAGATATATTGAAGAAGTGGTAGCCTCGACCATTAGAATCATACACTATGAATCCCATTTATTTTAGATTCTAGGGAGATGGAATCAACAGGATTTTCCCTTGACCAAGAATAAGATGAAATTCAAAAACTTATGTATAAAAGAAAACTTTTATGGTTGAATATCAAAATTATTGGGATCAAAACCCAAACCATGTTTCCTAAACCACCCCAAGAAAGATCCAACATCGCACACCTTACCCATAGAGATTACACTACTGTAATAAGGGGTTTTGTATATAGACCATAGTAAAATGATTTTTTATATTTTCTTTACCATAATAAAATTATTATGTTTATCCATTTTAATTATTACATTATATATAAAATTATATAGGGTTGATGAAAATTAATCTTTTATATGAAGAAACCCAGATTGTATTTTTAGAAAATATATGGTTTTAACAATATTTTTTTAAATTTAGTTTTTTTAAATAAATTTTGTTTTCATATAAAATTGTTATTAAATTATTTTTATTTATATAAGAATAATAATATAATTTAATAAAGTCAATAAAATTTTTATAAGGGTCAGAAAGTGGTTAGTGTCATAAAAACTAGCACATTCCAATAAGTAAGGATTTTTATTTGAAAGTGTAAATTATAACATTAAGAAAAATATTATGGTAAAAAATATAATTTTTTAAATAAGAAGATAAATTTTAGTGACTCATTTTTTGACCTATAAGTCATTGGAACATTTCTAGGAATATTTCTGAAGCCAGGCATTGAGTCAGCATAATATTTCGGGGCCTAGAGAGACTTGGTACAATTATATTAAAAATATTAAATATAATTTATCATGCACATGAATTTTCATTGTAATCATTGTGAAAATCTTGAGTTGATTAGTGGATCGTAATTATGAGATCACTGTTGATTTTAGAATGTGGTGTTTACCCTAATCGTGACAAAAAAATTTCTCAGTACCGGGTGTCGGGTCAGAGGCAAGTCATTGGAAAAGTGTTAAATTGGGGATATTTATTTAAGTAAAATTATATCAATATCCCCATTTTTTGTGAAAGGAATAATAGAGGATAAAACCTCTCCCCCTTTGTATTGATGAATGTACCAAGGTGAAACCAAGGAGGGGAGGCAACGCCGATCTTCGATCTTAACGACGATCACTCCCAGATTGTGGTGCAGTGGCTTCAGAGTGTGGATCTGTACCCAAAGCTTTAGAGTTTCACTATGAGGTAAGAGGATTTGAGTTTTAATTATCGATACACTTTATATACATTTTTTTATCATTTTAGATCTATATTATGACCACTATAGATCCCCTATGGGTTAAATTGTAGGTTTTGAGGGAAACCAGGGTGATTTGGGAGGCTCATAGGGAATTCCCATTCAAAAATCTGAAACACACAGCATATAGTGTAGGGTCACATACCATGTGTAAATTTTATTTGGGTGAGATAGTCTTTTGGGGAGTACATGTCTTTTGTTGGGGTTACATGTTGTGTAGTGAGCCTTGGTCGTGTGGCCAAGGGACCAGGAAAGAGTAGCTGTGTCAATAGACATGGCTATGTGAATGTACACATCTAGAGACACATATACTAGGAGAAGTACCAAAAAATGGGAATAAAACATGGAAAATAGGCCTTTTATCCAAGATGTGCAGTGTATCAGGGGATACACACCGTTTATAAGACACAGTTGGTTGAGTTGTGTGGGAAATACACGGTCGAGGCCCGTGTGAGGCAAGGAACACCGTGTACACCATATACATATAGTGTAAGCTCACATGGCCATCCAATACATGCAGTAGAAGAAAAATATGTGTTTTTAAGTGGGTACACACACCATGTGGGTCCCATTACATTTGTTGTACATTTCTTAGAGATTTCCATCCAACATATCTCTTTCTCTTGGGCTCAGATTTAGGATTGAGAGTAGCCTATACTAGGCCTTTTTTCCATGTGAAACATGACAGTGTCCATAGTTTGGGCCTTATGAGATTATATGTGAGGTGATGTTTTGGGTCACTTCAGTTGGAAATAATTGGACCAACCACTATTTAGTGAGTCCCTTGGTCTATCCCTCTAAGGAAATAATGTGACATTATATCACCAGTACAAGATTATGATTCCCTTGATATGATAATATTGGATAGAGTTGTATCATCACTCTTGGGAGGTCAGGGTGGGGACCTATATCATATTGTTTTACTTAGATCAAGTTTGTGGTATCATCATGGCCATCACTACACTGATGATGACACTATATATAGCAAGATATCTTAGTATGGTTTGTGGCATCATTGGTTGTACGAGCCCCTACATAGGGGGAATTGTCAATAGGGTTTGTGGAATATTCAGGTATATGATCCCTTACTTAGTGAAAAGTTTTAGTAGGGTTTGTGGTGTCATAAGTTATATGATCCCCTACTTCCTGAGTTGTACCAGGTGGAGTTTGTGGAATCTTGTGACCAACACTACACAAGAATTGATCCCATATCTGAGTGATATGATCTCTGGGATGTTAGATTGGGTTTGTGGTGACCCCCAACAGTACTGGGTGTGATCCCCTTTCTGAGAGTTCTTTGACTTATTGGATTGGGTTTTTGGTGTTCCCCAGGTGTCCTTGGAGTGATCCTCTATCTAAAGATATGTGGTCTATGTATCACAGAATAGGTTCGTAGTGTCCCCCAATAGTTATGGGAGAAGTCCCATTTTTGAGAGAAAATACATTTTATGGTTCTAGTAGGGTTAGTAGCACCCCCATCGAGGATGGGTGAGATCCACTATCTAATTATTGACATCCATTGGGTTTTAGCATAAATCTATTCATGGTGAGGTCTGACGAGTGTGTTATCTCAGATGTATTCCACCTAGGATAGAGGGGATGTTCCATAAACTTTTTGATACTTGATGGAGTGGTATCTATCGAATGGGTCATCAGGGATGGTAGTATTGTTCCCGATAAAGTGTATCTCTCAGATGAGTTCTATCGGGTATGGTTGAGATCATGGAGTGAGTTATCCAAGATAAATTTTACCTTTGAGCCTCAAGTTATGTAATGTAGCTGGCTATGAGGTCTGGAACTCATGAGACTTAGAGTCTGAGATGAGAATATTTGGGTGAATCTTGGTGTCCTTTCAGTGTTTTCATGTGTCTTGGTTGACATACCATGTGGACTAAGATGACTAATCCTTTATAGTCGAGGATGGATTTGAGATGGAGTTCCTCTATCATTTGGGTTCCCTTTAGCTGGGTCAAGAAAACTATTTCCTTTCATTTTCTACATTTTATTTTGGGTTTTGTGGTTCTTACTGAGTATTGTTATACTCACACTTTTATTGGATTTGACCACACTTGTTGTGTCTTGTACAGAAAAAATTCCTTTCAATTGAGTCATAGGAGGACTTGGAGTAGGCAGAGTTAGTGATCTAGACTGACCGAGGTGTTTTTTAGTGTTAGTCCAAGGATCTTTATTTTAGTCTAATTTGATAGTGATCCCCTCCTTATAAGTAGGTTGGACACTTTTATAGTTTCTAATGGGATATTATTTTCTCCCTTTTATGCTTTCAGTACTCCTATTGTACTCTAGTTGAGGGATAGATGTATGCATGCATTTAGTTTTTAGTTTATATAACCTCTGAACTGTTTAATAGTGATGTTTTTGGGTGCGTTCATACAGCTACCATAGGCTAAGGCCTATCATGTGTTTTATATTCCTTCTCAGTGTTAGATGTTATCCCCATGACTATTGAAGGCAAGCTTGGGGAGTTGCAGCTCAGGCCCCATCGGGATGGTTCATGAAAGAGTGGTATCATAGTAGGTTCCACTTTGGGACCACATTTTTTATCTTGTCTAGCTATGATCCTGTTTTGGGTTGCATAGATACAATGTTATAGTGTTGTGAGTTTAGATTTCATGCTAGGGACTCTATTATTGGTTTGGTGGCCAATGTATCCATTCACTAAGAATCTGATAGCTAATTTTTTGACTTAGTACATTATGGCATAGGTCATAGGGGGTATTTTGATACATTCATCATATAGGACTGGGTTGTGGGTTCTATGACCATTTTGAGTCATCTCCCCATATACACTCTTTCAACATGGTGAGTCTTGATTTCTATTTCATGATGCTTCCATGATGAAAACCAAATGGATGATTGTGATAATTATGCACCTAGTGACATGGATTTAGTGTAAAACACTAGTTATGAGACATTAACTCTAGGTGGTCTACCCGTTTAGCCACCAACCATCGAGCAGTAGGTTGTGCTGGTAGTTTAGGACAAGTGCACATGTAGGTTGAGAATGATTCATGAGTTCTAGAGGATGAGACCTCTAATATATTAGGGTGATCTAGACCCCCAGGTAGCAGATGACTAGATTGAGTCAGTTACACATGTCTTCCACCTTGGGAGGACATATCTCGATTAGATGGTGGTCCTATCTATGATCCTTATGAAATGCTTTTTTGGGTGATTGTAGAGTCTGCTGATGAATACACTTGAAGATAATACACTCAGTTGGGTGAAATTTGAGTAGCTCTTTAGGGAAAAGTTTTATCTATCCACATTAAGATTAGAGTATATCTAGGTGCTTCTACAACTTCAATAGGATAACATGTTAATGAAATATTATTGATGTGGTTCACAGACTTGTTGCGGTAATCAATGGATATGGGTTGAGATATGTTTTTTAGAGAACGATATTTCAATAATGGATTACAATCATATATTAGGGCCTCACAGATATCATTGTTCATTCCCACCTACTTTGGAGTGCTTAAGCATGCCTTTGTGGTAGAGAGATTTCTGGATGAGCAGAATCTGACTATTAGTTCTTGTAAAACATGAGTTGAGACCACATAATCTGGTATTTGAAAAATATATTATGGATATATGTGTGTGATACACTTCAAGAGATCATCCATGGATGGAGAGTCTCATGCGCATGGATTCTAGGCTAGATCAGGGCAGCCATAGGAGAGGCAGTGTCACACTTGTGACGGTCAGGGACATCTTGATTGAGATTGTATGAACCATCATGTTTTTGAGAGGGATCTAGTCAATGGACTTCCCTGGAAGAGACAAAATTTGGAGCATGGAGTTTCACATGATGGAGGGTGTGGAAGAGAAGTAGGAATTGAAACAGGAGGTGGTAGATGATTTGAGATGTTTCCACCACCACACCTAGGTGGTCCGCACCGGGATCAGGGAGCTGGAGGATGGGAGTGAGGATAGTTGTAGGCCATAGAGGCCTATGAACTGGAGGATTCAAGGATTATTATAGGTATAATCAGTGTCCTTTATAATTTCTATAGTAGTATTGATAGGCTTTATTGTGAGGAACTCTATTCTTTACACTTATTTCTCGGGGTTTGTCCAAAGTGAAATGTGGTGTTAGTAGAACCCTATTTTGGGGTTCTTTAATATAGATTATGATGTATGGGTAAGAGGTATACTTTCCCCATTTAGACCTATTATTATGATGTGACTAAAACAATGCATGTGAGTTAGTTCCACCCAAATAAGATAATGTTGAAGTGTGGAGGATGAGTTCCTTTGACTTGTGTGTTCTTGGTGGGGTTGTGTGTTACAGGTTTTCACAGAAGGACCAGTAAGACCCTATGTATACACTTGGGAAACCCTATTTTTTTATTTTTTACCCTCATGCTCTCAGTTTCATAGTTTTACATGGGACTCTTGAGGTTGGAATGGTGTTGTTCATCCATGAGTGGATGAGAACTGCTAGGTTACATCAGAATATATGTCAGGTTAGTGAGGTGGTGTATTTCTAGATCCTATGATTTCAGATGGACTAGGTTCTTGGTGTTTTTCACCTACCGTAGATGAGGATACATTTTCCCACATTGTGGAATGATTTCAACCTATTTGAGCTAGAATTTGGGTGTTTTTTGTCCTTGTGGTTCCCCTAAGTGTGTGCTTGTAGGCAACATGGAAACCCTTAGCGAGCTTGCTGGCATGGAATTCCTAGTGTATAACTCATTTTTTCTCATTTCTCCTAGTTTTTTATTTTTAGGGATGAAAATTATTAAGGTGGATAAGATTAAATGACTTGGGTTTTGACCTGTAAGATTATGGGATGTTTGTAAGAATATTTTTTAATCCAGACACTGAGTTGACGTGGGATTTGGGGCCTAGAGAGCCTTGGTGTGGTGATATTAAAAATATTAAATATAATTTATCACACATGCATTGTTTCACTGTAAACATGGTTTAACTCATGATTAGGGCCTCATATTAGAATTTTGAGACCACAATTGAGTTTAGAATGTGGTGTATATCCTAGTTTTGACAAAAAATCTATTAGCACCGGGTGATGAGTCAGGAAAGTTGATGGCGGGGTGTTAAATGAAGAATATTGATTTATAAAAATTAAGTCAATACCCTTCCTTGTGTATGCACAGAAAAAGATAGAAGAACCCCTCTCTCCCCTTTAGAGTGATATATGAAAGATAACGTTCCACTGTTCTTTTTTCTTGATGGACATCACTCCTAGATTATAGTGCAATGACTTCAGAGCATGAATTTGCACCTAGAGCTTTGTAATTTATCCACAAGGTGTGAAGATTTGAGTTTTAAGTCTCAACACCATTTATATGTGTTGTTTTAAGGTTTTATATCCCTATTATGAATACTAGAGTTCCCTCTGGGGGTCTATCTATAGGTTTCAATGGATAATGGGGTGATTCAGGTGGCTCATAGAGAATTACTGATCAAAATACATATAGTATAGGGTCACACTCTATGTGTTCTTCCTATTTGGGGAAGATGTACTTTTGGGCATTACACGTTGTGTATCGGGGTAACATTCCATGTAGTGATCCTAGGTCATTTGGAAAAGGGATGTGTCCAGGGTAGTAATTTTTAAGGACATGGACATGTTAAAGTACACAACCAGGAGTCACAAACATGGGGTGAAGTAATATAACATGGAAAGAAGACATATCCAAGATACCATTTATAAAATACATGCTATGTACTAGGGGTACTTTCCATGTGTGAGACATGGTTGTCCGAGTAGTGTGGGAAAGACACGACTGGGAGCCTGGGTGAGGTGGGACACACCTTGTACACCATGTAGACACTTTTTAAGTTCACATGGATAGACATGACTTGTAGTAGAGGACACATATATGTGTTTAGGTGGGGCGACACACCGTGTGGACCCCAGTACACACTGTGTACTTTTCTCAGAGACTTATGATCAACATATCTTCTTCTTTGGAGCATGGGTTCAAGATTATGAGTAGCCTATACTATGTAGTTTCAAATTATATTTTAATAATGTCCATGGTTTGGGAATTAAGAGGTGAGATTAAAGGTGATGTTGTGGGTTGCTTCAGTTAGTGAAATTTGGAGCAACATCAGTTGAGTGAGTCCCTTGGTATTTCTCTATGAGGGTGAAATGAGACATTACATCATCAATACAAGATTGTGATCCTGTTGATAGGATGATCTTGGATAGATTTATTGAATCTCTACAGGGATGCCAAGTTGGGATCCTTTATTGTATCATTTTAGATAGACCGGATTTGCGGTATCTTGGTGACAAACACTACACAGGCAGTGATCCCCTATCTAGAAGGATAGCCTAGTCAGTCTTGTGACATCGTTGGTTGTTGATTCCCTATGCATTAGGAAGTGTCAGTAGGGTTTTGGCATTATCAAGTATACACTCACCTACTTAGTTCATGGTTTTAGTAGGGTTTGTGGCATCATCGGTTATACGATCCCCTACTTCATGAGTTGTACTAGGTTGGGTTTGTGGAATCATTGTGACAAAAAATACATAGTAAGTTATTCTCTATCTGATCGATATAATATTGAGGATGTTAGATTGGGTTTGTGGTATCCCCTAAGGGTAATGGGTGTGATCCCCTTTCTGATAGATCTTTGATTTAATGGATTAGGTTCATGGTGTCCCCCAACTATCTTGGGAGTGATCCCCTATCCGAGAAGATGTGCTCTTTAGTATTCCCGACTGGGATTATAGTGTCCCCCAATGGTTCTAAGAGTGATCCCATTTATGAGAGATGGTGCCTTTTGTGGTTCCATTAGGGTTAGTAGCATCCCCCATTAGGGATGGGTGAGATCCCCTATCTGAGTATTGATATCCATTGGGTTTTATTGTGAATTTATTCATGGTGAGATCCGAAAAAGTTGTTCTATATCACCCCTAGTTTCAATTAAGTAACCCATTCATTATGATTTTTTAATTATGTAAAGTGTTTGGGTGAAGTTTTGGAGGGTTTTGATGACTTTTGGTATGTTTTTGGGGATTTTATAAAGGCGCATAGTGGGTACACATTTAGTGGAAACCTTGTAACTCATATAGGAAACTGTGCACAGTGAGACAAGGTCTAAGGGGAAGGCACATGGTTTTTCCAAACCTTGTGTCCACCTAGAAGAAACCATGAAAAGTTGGATAGTGGGATTTTGTATGGTTGGGACATGATTTTCCTAACTGTGTGGGCTAACCATGTGAGGTTCTCTTTGGGGGATAGGCTGGTTCATGGTTTGCCTAACCATGCGACAAGCTATTGATGGTTTAAAGACGAGATACTAAAAAAGTGGATCTGGGTCGATATTAACTCTTAACCCCTAATTTTTTTATATTTCAGCCCTAACTTGATAATTATTCCTCCAAAAGGTATTGGAACCACTCCCCATTGAATCATAAGTGATTAATAGGTGTTTCTATAATGTCCTAACCTGGGATCCACTTAACTCGTGCCCCGAGTTGGTGGGTCACAAGGCCTCAAACATGCCTCCTCATAATCCAAAGGACAGTGAATAGTAGTGAGGGTGAAAAGGTGGTACAGTGGGGAGACTATACCATTATATCAAAGTGGCATAATAGATACAATCATAAATAATCAATAACACAAGCATAATATAAACAAATCGAATCAATAAAATGTGGAAACGTAAATCAATAACTGAATAAGTAAGCAGTGGAAGAAATAGATTACTGAATAACTGATAATAAAACAAAATCCTTTGTGGAATCATTAAATACATGGATTCATGATATGATATAATACATATAGGAAACAGAAAGATATAGGCATGCTACACAATATTAAAAAAAGAAAAAAAGACAAAATATCTCCACGAATCTCAAGCCTATGCTCGATCCACTACACCTAAGATCCATCTAATGATAAAGCATGTCAACATCCTATCGAAGGGTACTTTCACTTATCAATACCTATAGACAGATAATATTCTTGGGTAGAAAAGGCAGCTCAAGTAGGGTGTGAGATAAGATATCCGTAGACCACCACCAATTGTGTCTACATGTAATCTAATAAGTGCTCATAACTAAACAGTGTTCAACTATAATAGAATAAGTAAAGCAATTCTAAAATAAATAACCATGACACTTTGATTTCTAAGAAACACCTGAAAGATCTACCTACTTTGGATCATTTCCATAATGAATTCTTTATTTTTCACTACATATATAGTGATCATATATATAGTATAATTATATATATTACATACACCTATATGAACCAAATACTTGCAGACATAAATGGACATATACATGGAATACTACTGCTGGTTGGATCAGGGGGTAACTCAGACATCCATGACCAGTCTAACATGCTTATAAGACCAAGGAATAGGGTACATTCCCTACATACTAGTATAGTGAGAGACACCATGAAACAACACTGGGAATGGAGAGTGAGCCATCACGTAATCACTCTAATCATGGAATATGGTGTGTAAATCCCAACACCCATATAGTTCACTAGGTAAAGATTCCATACTCCACACTCGATGTAAGGGAGTGTGATTTTCCTTTATGCTCAATAGTCCCTTACCATTTCATCACAACCTCTATAAAGGCATATTATAAATATAACTAGCATGAGACATTACCTCCCATCCATCTCTTTTACCAAGCCCACCAATATATAGAATATGAATAATTATTTATAATATAATACATAAGGCATAACCTCTTATGGATTTCATTATCCAAGTTCAATTCCATTTAGGATAATACAAGTCATATTAAGAATTATAAAAATCATAAACAAGGGGCATGACCTTACCATACCTTGGGGGTATTACATTTAAAAAAATTGACTCATTTCACATAAGGAAGAGAATACCATCATGAATAAGCCATCCCATGTGGTCAATTCCATTTAACTCATTCAATTAATTGAAACATGGAAACACCATTTATAAGATCAAAGGGTTCACTTATATGGTGACATAGTTATTAAGGAACATACCTACATGGGAAATTACAAGGATATGATGAACCAAACACCTAAGAGGTACCTTGGGTTCCACGAACATTCATATATCAAAGTAAATTCCATTTTATGTTTAAGTTGGAGGATAAAGAGGTGTTCTAGGAAATTTGATAATTTTCTACAAAGGAAAATTCGAAGTGGAACACCCAATGGGTGTCTATAAGTGTGGTAACCAACCTCTAAATCACTTAATTGGACTCAATAGGCCTGTAACAAGGTGAAAGGATCAATTAGACAAGAATGACTTAACATAATTGGGATTCTTGTAGATTGTCAGCATGTGAAACAATGATGTAGCTATGAGACCCCAAAAATAAAATGGAAAATGATGTGACCATGTACCTCAAGTACATATATGACTCTTCACTCGATATCAGACTCATATTTGAAGTAGGTTATAAGAGATATGAGAAATGATCCAATGAAATAAAAATAGGGAAAATGAGACTTCACCTAAATATCATAATGGATTTAAAGATTAACCTTGATAGGATGTATGATACTAGGGGTGCTTATTGAGATAGATAAAATTCTTCTAACGGATCGAGGAATGGATACGAGACATAGGATCTACCTCAATCCCAAGATTGAGGTGTTCTTGAGCTCAAAAGAGGTGGAAGAAAGGTGATGGTTCACTAGATGAAGAGAGGAAAAAGGGAATAAGGTTTTAAATTAAGTGAGGGTAAAATGGTCATTTCATCCCAAAATATCAAGGCACATGGTTTGGCCACATGGTTTGGACAAAATGTGCACAAACCATGATCATTCACTTCTTCTTGGGGAACAATGCATGGTGAGGCACACAGTTTGACTAACCACATGAAAACCATGTAAATTGGATATGTCCCAAACCTAAGACTAGCTACATGCCCGTGAACCCTATTTATATGATTTCAGACAGGCCATGCGTCCTAGTTCCTTCTTCTTATTTCGGGGCTCCATGCTCCAAATGAGACCTAGATACACCTGTGAATTCCTTGGCTGGATTAGGACTCAAAATTACATCCATTTAAGGAATTAAAATTAAAAAACAAACGATCTGTACATTTACTTAAAATATGTGTCATTAAAACCTCCCCTCTTTAAATAAACTCATCCCTAAGTTTTCCTTATGAGGGTATACATGTATTTTCAGCAAAGATTTTTAGCCATTGAGAATGTATATCAGCTTCTCACTCCCAAGTCTCATCTTATACTTGATCATGCTACCATAGAACCTGTACCAAAGGAAATGACCTTCCTCAATGTGTCTTCATGCATCAATAAACAATAAAAAATGGATAGTCCTTAAAGGAATCATCTTCATCCAATTCAACCTCATCTGGCAGAAATACTTGTTTTGGGTTTGGATTGTATCAGAGAAGCTAAGATACATGAAAAACATCATTCATAGACCAATATATCTGATGATGTACCAACTGGTAATCCATTGGTCTGATCCGTTTCACAATCTCTAAGGGTCCAACAAACATCGATGAGAGATTAACCTACTTCTGAACATGCCTATTCCCCAAACTAGGTGAGAATCATAAGAAAACATAGTCCCCAACCTTGAACATGATAGGTCACTGGCGTCTATTGGTATACGACTGCGGTATGGACTGAGCTATGAAAATGAACTTTCAGATCAGCTAGACCTACTTTATAGTCTCATTCACGAGAAATATTCCAAACATAGACTCTCCCCTGACTCTAGCTAGTACATAGGTGAGCAGAAAGGCCTGATATATAAGCCTTCATAAGGATCCATCATGATGGTATCATGAAATCTATTATTAAAAGAAAACTCGATGAGGGTAATGTGTTTATCCAAAAAACCCTACAAAGAACCTCCACAGTCATGAAAACATGCATGGAACATGTCCTCTAGCACTTGAATTGTAGGCTTCATTTTTCCATCAGTCTACAGGTGGTAGGTTGTGCTCAGATGTACCTGTATACCCAAGTCCAACTACAACCCCTGCCAGAACAGTTATGTGAAATGAGATTCTCCATTATAAATGATATAATGAGGAGCTCCAGGAATTTTTACATCCTCTTTGACATACTACCATTCTATCTCATCTATAGAGAATGTTTATTTCATTAGTAAGAAGTGTGTGACCTTCATCAAATGATCAATGACATCCCACACCATATCATTTCCATGAGGTGATCTGGGTAGACCAATCACGAAATCTATCAAAAAATCATCCAATTTACACTCTAGAATGGAAAACTAATGTAAAATACCTATTGTTCATTGATGTTATACATTCACCTACTGATAGGTAGAATACCTAGTGAAAAATATGAAAATCTAACATTTCATACCAAGCCACCAATACTAGCACTGAAAATCTCAATACCTTTTGGTGACCTCGAGGTGAACCAACCATGATGAGGCATGGAATTCCCAAATCATCTCCTCTATGATTTATTCTAGGAAACAAACATGTCCATAGAATAATATGGTATAATCCCCATCCATAGTCCAACCTAAAAATTTATCATCATCTGAAATTCTTTCCCTTAGGAAAAGGCCTACAAGATCTAAAAACTACCTCATTCTTACCCATTCCATAAGAGTATAAGTCACCACTAAGGATAAGAGGATAGTCTTACTATGTTCCTTCTGAACCTCAATGTGAATCTACGAGAATAAGGCCATAATCTTCCATTCACCATGGGATTCTTGAACCACCTATGTATGAGTATTTCAGCTTAGAGAATCAGCTACTAAATTTCCCTTACTAGGCATATAGGAAAGATCAAAATCAAATGATTGTAGGTACTCAACCCACCTGCATTGCTTGAGATTCAGTTACCACTATGTGAAGACATATTTGAGACTTTTTTGATAATTTAATACCAAAAAATGATTTCCTAGTAGATAGTGTCTCTAATAACATAAAGCATGAACTATAACTATGAGTTTGAGGTCATGAGTCATGTAATCCCATTCATGAGGCCTCAACTGATGTGACCCATATATGAAGAATCACTCATCTTGAATTAGAATAGATCCAAGATCAAAACCTAATATGTCACAACATAAAGTATAGATCCATCCTGGATCTGGAAGAATTAGTATTAGCACTAGAGTCCATCTTCCCTTCAACTTTTGAAAGGATGCTTCACAATCTTCTAGATAATGGAATTTCACACCCTTATTTGTCAATCCCTTAAGTGGTGCTGTAAGGTGTGAGAAATCATAGAAAAAGTGTCAGTAATATCTAGTAATCCCTAAGAAACTTTGAATGTCAAATATATTATTGGGATTCACCAAGAAAACTACACCTCTCATTTTCTTTGGGTCTACTGGAATTTCCGACTCCAAGATGATGTGGCATAGGAAGTTGAATTTATTAACCTAGAAGTGGAATTTACTAAACTTATCATAGAGCTAGTGATCTCTCAGATTATTCAGAATGATCCCAATATGGGTTTTATGGTCATGTCTAGAGTGTGAATACACCAAGATATCTTCAACAAATACAACCACAAATGAATCTAGATATGAGTTGAAGACCCAATTCATAAGATCTATGAAAACTACAGGTGTGTTCATGAGTCCGAATGGCATAACTAGGTACTCATATAGACCATAACTGCTTCTAAAAGCTGTGTGTTGTATGTCTAAATTCTTTACAGGAAACTGATGATAGCCTAACCTAGGATATATATATTTGAAAACACTTTTGATCCTTGGAGATGATCAAAGAGTTCATCTATTCTAGGTAGTGGATACCTATTCTTTATTGTGAGCTGATTAAACTGATGATAATGAACATAGATACTAAGGGTACTGTCCTCCTTCTTGGAAAAAAAGAATGGTGAACCCTAAGGAGACATATTTGGGCATATGACACCTTTAGCCTCCAGATCATCCAATTTCTTCTTGAGCTCCATAAGCTCCTTAGTTTCCATCCTATTAGGATAAATGGTCACTGATGGTTCTCCTAGTATAAGATCAATGGTAAACTCCACCTATCACACTAGAGGTAGACCAAAGAAGACTTCAGGAAAGATATCTCTGAAATTATCCACTATAGGAGGAAAAATAGAGGGTCGTAACCCCTGGTCATCAAGGAAAAGACTGGCGATCTGATTTGTCACACTACCCAGACTATGCTACTCGGGTCCTTTCTGAGTCACATTGTCATCCCATTCTCCCTTATTCCAATTCCTAACACCATATAGTAAAGTAAACATCACCCTTTGACGATAGAAATTAATATGGGATCTATAGGGAACTAACCAATCCATCTTGATGATTACGTCAAAGCCCATCATGTTGAGGATGAATAGGTTCCAAAAAAAAATTTAACCTGCTGTCTCAAGGGGAAAATCATTGAAACAATGAGTTACATATGAATAGATACCAAATAGGGTTTATAGAGTTATAACACCATGAAAGTGTTCAATCTCGAGGCGCAGACTTCCCATAATAGTCTTAGATATAAAAGAGTGAGGCACGTCTATTTCAAATAAAGCATACACTAAATTTGAGGCTACTAGAATAGTACCTCATACAATAGAAGTACTAACACTATACTCTTCTGGGTTGGATAGACTTCATGCAACTGGCATGTACCATGACCCTGAGTCACTACCTGAATTCCCTGAGCAAGCCTTCTCTACTGGCACTATGAATCATAAGTCTGACTACCTCTACCTCAACCACCACCTCATCTTGATCAGCTGGTGGTATTCTATCTACCTTCCTAATGTGATCCTATATGTCTATATCATGACTGAGTTATAGGTGCATATCCCCACTCACTAGGAATTGGAGGTAAATTTCCATAAGAACTCTGAATAAGGCCCATCCTGGTGTAGCCTCTACACTCGATTGGATCACACAAGAATTGTCGTTTTGTATACCCTAGTTTCCTACACTAGTTATAGATAAGAAATCCATATGAATGAGGATCTTGACTATGGCCACCTATGAGAGTATACTCAAAGCAATTATTTCTCCCAGAATATTAACCACTAATAGATGTAAGTGGTGAACCACCCTAACTTACACCTTCAACTTCCCTCCGGTTCTTCTCTATCAAATGAGTCTGGTTGAATTTTTTTGAAATGGTCGTCAACCTAAAGAAATTTACCTATGATAAAATGGCATATACCAACCAATCCTTGAACCTCCAAGTGGTCATAAGATCATGAGCATCTAGAGTAGGATATAACCATTGTAGCACTACGAAATGGCATGAGTATTCCGTAAATTTCATACTCCCTTAATGCAGGTTCATGAATTATCTATCACTACCATCCCTCAGAGTATGGGTAAATAAGTAGTCATGGAATATGGTCTACAAATATTCCCAGAAAATGTCACGGTTCCGATCCACTTGGGTGATAACATCCCACCACTGCTTGACCAAATTTCAAAACATATATGTAACTATACGGACTCTCCTCTCTAGAGGAATATCTAAATTGTTGAATATAGATAATATATCCTCGATCAAAGACTTTTCATCATGTGGTCTACTATCCCTTGAGAAGATGGGATGATTTTTTTGCTAAAACTCATGAGTTAACTCTTCCATGCTTAGGGAAGGTCTAACTACACCTTGCATCAACTAAAACATACAAAGTAAAACCACTCGGAAATGGGCTTCGATTCCCCTTCCAAGAATAAAAATAAAAACCACATGTGGAACTAAATGAGAAAATAATTTCGGCTTAGGGTCCGCCACCTCAGGAGCATGGCTGTCACTACATTCAGGGCATACGATAGGAGGATTTCACAGTGACATGACACTATAATTCCAAATTCACACCTTAGAATATATTTAAGAAATTTAGAAGATTCCATTTAAGAATATAAGAAATGATTACATATTTCCTATAAGAAAAACCACGCCTCTTTTCCTGCTTCAAAATTCAATTCTATATGTTAGAAAGATACCACAATAGGCCATAATAATATAAAAGATACCCACTACCAACTACTAAGGTCAAGTTTGGGTCTAATTCTCTGTTTCACTGGTATAGGTAATCAGTTTCACTTTATATTCCATATTCATTGTGAATTTTTCCTTTTTCAATTATATAAATAACTTTAAAATGATTTAATTAGATTGTATACCACTTTGAATCCATAAGGGCCCATACTTCTTATGAACCAAAATATGAAATCCATTAAACTCACACCATAACACATTCCAGCCCATGCGATGAATGGTCCATGGATCAATATGCCATAATTGAATTATTAAGGTGTATGCTTTAACATATTCCGCAAAACACTATTTGGATAAGGTATGCACTTTATGTTTCAATTATCTTTTACAATACCTACAAGAAGTGTCAGCACAATTCAATACAATCAGGGAACTAATAATATGAAATAAGGAAATGCATGCTAAAAATAAATGTGAAATGGAAAAATGCATGGAATATTAGTCTAAGTGTGCCTAATAATGATTCATGTAACAATTATCCTTTTCTTAATATTGTTAGGCCAAGGGAGATATAAATACTCAATTAGAATAATAATAATAATAACTACAACGCATCATGTGCGTCACCCAATGGTGAAATGATATCAACAATAATAAGAAAAAGAAAAAAAACAATTATAATTCAATAAACTCAGCCTTTACCCCGAACATGGGTTCATGAAACCCAAGAACAACTTATGACCAAGTTGAAAGCATTCCCAATATCCAATCTATTATCTCCCAATAGTAAATAAAGAGAGGAAAATCCTTTAATACCACTTTGTAACATCTTGAACCAGGATCCCCTTAACCTATTCCATGATCTAATGGGTCAGATGACCTCAATTATTCCTTCCCATATGCCGGAGGCATCCTACTAGCAGCGAGGGTGTAAAGTTTGTATATTGGGGAGAATATACCTTCATATCAGAGTAGAAAAATTGGTACAATCAGATACAATCAATAGAAGAAGCATAATATAAAAAAATAGAATCAATAAATTGTGGAATAATAAATAGAAAACTGAACAATTGATAATAATATAAAAAAATCCTTTATGGTAGTGTCTGATACCTGGATGCATGGAATTCTATAATACAGAAAAGAAACATGAATATAGAAGCATGCTACACAATAGTATAAAAGGACAAAAAGAAAAAATATATCCATTCATCTCGAGTTTATGCCCAATCCTCTACTCCTAAGATCTATCTAATGGTAAATAAATTCAACATCATATAGAAGGGAGATTTCCCTTATCAATACCTAATGAAAGATAATCTTCTCAGGTACCAATGGTATCCTGAGTAGGGTGTGAGATAAAATCTCAATAGGCCACCACCAACAATGTATACATGTAATCTAAGAAGTTATCGTAACTAAATAGTGCGCATGTATAACAGAATAAGTAAATAAATGCTTAAATAAATAATCACATCGTTTAGGTTCCTAAGGGACACCTAACAGCTCTATCTTCTTTAGCTCAATGTTGGAAGGAATGACTGATCAATCACTTTATATATATATTGTAGTAATATATATAGTATAATTATATATATTGCATCCACCTATATGAACCAAGTACATGAGAATTCAAGTGACCATATACCTAAACTACTAGTTTTGGATGGATCAGGGCGTAACTCAGACATCCATGACAAGTACAATGTGCCTATAAGCCTAAGAAATAGGGTGCATTCCCTACATTCAAATATTGTGAGAGACTCCATGAAACAACCCTTGAGATGGTGAGTGATCCATCATGGAATCACACTAATCATGGAACGTGGTTCATAAATACCAATGGCCATATAATATCACTGGCATGAGATTCCATACTCCAAAATCTATGTAAGGGATATTGATTATCTGTCATTCTCAACGATCCCTTACTATCACATCACATCCTCTATAAAGGCGTTTTATAATTATAACTTGGATGAAAAATTACCTCCCATCCACATCTTTTACTAATCCCACCAATATATGTAAGAGGCATAATCATTTATAATATAATACATAATCCATAATCAATTTTTCATTTCATAGACAAGTTCAATTCCATTTAGGACACCACAATTCATATCAAACATTTTAAAAAGAATAAATAAGGGGAATTTCTTTAACACCCTTAGGGGAATCCCATTTAAAACTAATTGATTCTTTTCACATAAGGAAGACCATACCATGTTGCATAATCCAACCCATGTGATCAATTCAATTTAACTCATTCAATTCATTGCAACATAGAAACACCATTTATAAGACCAAAGTGGTCTCTTAGAGGGTGACATAGTCATTAAGAAACTTTCCTACATGGGAAATTCCAAGGATATGATGAACCAAACACCTAATAACTGCCTCAAGTTCCATGAACATTCATATATCAAAGGAAATTCTATTTTAAGTTTAATTTTAAGGCTAAAGAGGTATTCTAGGAAATTTGGAAACTAGGTAAAAAGGCCAATTCAAAGTGTCACACCCAAGGGGTGTCCATAAGAGTGGTAAAAAAACTCTAATTCACTAAAAAATATTCAGTAGGTTTATAAAAATGTACAAGGATCAACCAGACATGAATAACATAATATAATTGTGAAGATCAACAATGTTTGGAATGCAACACAATGACATAGCTATGAGACACCAAAACGTGAAGGGAAAACGATGTGACCACCTACCTCAAGGCTATAAATGACTCCTCACTCGATATCATCCTCTGATTTGAAGTAGGTTGGAAGAGATATTAGAAAAAATCCAATGAAATTAAAATAGGGAAAATGATCCTACACCTAAATAGTGAAATTTATTTGAAGATTAACTTTGATGAGAGGTAGGGGACTAAGGGAGATTACCAAGACAGATCCAATGCTTCTGAAAGATTGAGGAACAAATACCAGATGGGGGATCTAACCCAATTACCAGATTAAAGTGTTCTTGAGCTCAAAAGAGGAGGAAGAAAGGTGTTGGTCAACTAGAGTAAGAAAGGAAAAAAGAAATAAGGTTTTAAGTTAAGTTTGGGAGAAAACAAACATTTCACCCAAAAAAATATCAAGGCACATAGTTTGGCCAAACTGTGTGAAAACCATACTTAGTTCAGTACTAAATTGGGCACATCACATCATTAGGGGAAAAATTAGAATAACCATGTGCAAATCATGAAAATTGGCTCGGTCCCAAACCTAAACCATCTGCATCTTCGTGCACCCTGGTCACACGGTTTTATACAAACCATGTGGCTCCGTTCTCTCTTCCCATTTCTGAGCTCCAAGATTAGAATGGGCCCCATATGTACCTATGACCTCATTTCCGAGCTTATGACTCAGAATTAGGGATGTTTAAGGAATTCAAATTGAAAAACTAATAGGTTTACAACTGTGTGGGCCAACCATGAAAGGTTTCACTTGAGGCAGAGGATAAAGCATGGTTAGCACACAATTTATCTAATTGTGTGAGTAACCATGCATAGTTTAACAACTAGATCCTAACAAAGTGGATCTGAATCGATATTAAGTTTTAACCCCTTTATTTTTTCTCCATTTTGGACATTACTCAATATTTATTCCTCCCAAATGCTATGGAACCTTTCACCATCAAATCAGAAATGATCCAGAGGCATTTCTTAGTGCATTGATGTTTGATTCCCTTAATAAGTCCTCATTTTTTTAGTTTTTAGTTATCTTTTCATAGATATACTTTCTTCCATCTCTATGTTTCTTAGATATAGTATGTTTTGGATTGATATATGGTGTTTTATTCAAATCATGGTAAGATTTTTTCTTGTTTATTTTATGGGCGGAAATTTAAGGTAGGTTTTTGGAGATTCAACATGGTTTTGGGGACGTTTTTGTACCATTTTTATTTTTTCCATAATTATTGAGGTAGTTGGATTCAATATTGACTCCTATTGTTAGAAATTGATGTCTTATATTAAATTTGTTTAAATTTATTGTAAAATTGGTGAGAAAATCATGGTAGAAACCTTTTTTAGTGATGGTTTGTGGATTTATGGATTTGTGGAAATTAGTTGTGTAAAGTGATCGGTTTTATTGATTTTAAAAAGTTGATTTTAAAATATGTATTTTAAGGATTTATAAAAATGGTTTGTTTGAAATATTTTTAATAAAAGAACAACATTATTGGAATTTATTGGAATCATTGATTTGAAATGGTTTGACATACATGGGTTGTATTAGTTCATGCTTTCAACATGACCCTAAACAAGGGGAATGTACCATTGGGGTACAATGGGAGGTGACCTTGGATAATTGGAATGTGTAATTGGGGAACAAGAAGATTAGACACTTTTTGATGACTTAGTGGATGAATGAGAAACCTCTCATGAGTACAGAACTGTCAGATAAGCAAGAATGTGTGTGTGTGTTTGAATTATGGATTTGGTATGCCAAAAAGGAATGTGATATGGTTGAAAGTACGATTTGGTTGATTTTACTTGGAAATTGTTTTAGAATGAAAAATAGTTTTAGTTTGGATTTTTTTTAGAAATAGTTTTGGTTTTTTGATGGACTATTGTGAATTGTTTTATATAAAATTATTTTATATAAATGTGATAACCTGTTCAATCCTAGTGGCACGAGTAGGGAAGTCATTTGGGGAAAGCCTATAGAGTTTCATTACCCACACCTTCTTTGGAAATTTGGTTCTTTTATTGATATAATTTATCAAGACATAGTAAAAGTTAAATTATTACACTTCTTTAGTGGTGATTCATGATACATGGGATGTATTATGAAGTTGGATCGTGGCACATATTGGAATATTTGGAGTTTAGTTTGGTGTTATTGAGTTTTGTTGGGTTTTCTTCTACTTTGTACTTTGATATTAGTTGTCTTATATTGTGGTACACTATTGTAGTTTGGATTGGATATTAATGGTATTAAATTTATTTTTATACATTTTTATCATGGATCATGTAGTAGTCTTTTTTATGGCATGTTTGGTTAGGTTGCCTTATTTCTAAAAGGGAAAATCATCCCCCACTTGTATTGAATCTCTTGGAATTTATTTTCAACATTTAGAAACTTATGGATGTCTCCTAAGTCCAAGTAGCAACTTCTCCTCAATTCAAGGCAATGAGGATGGGTGGGATGTTACAAGTGGTATCATTCTTGTTCATTCCTTGATTTTTAAGTGGTTTTAGTCTTGGTCGGTCTTTGAATCTGTTAATTTTTCTCGGTCTTGGAGTTGAAAATCATTTAGATCTATTCCTTATGTCGGGTTAGTAGAAATGTGTAGGATTTTCAGGACATGAAATTTAGATCATAAAAAGATATATCTAACCTTTTATGCTGAACTTCAAGTTACTTGGGCGTTGGTTACATAAGTGTTTTGGATACACTTATAGTATTTGGAATCTCATTGTCATAAGTTTAGCCAATGAGATGAGAATGAAATGAAACATAGAAATGGATTTACACTAAAATTACAGATTTAATTTTTATTAGTGACATTTTATCTGGTATAAAATTCTTGATTTTTGAAAATTATTAATGTTGTTATCAAATGATTGATTTTTAAGAGGCCTGAAATGGCTATTTTGAAAATGGTATGATTTTGAAAAGTATGCAGAAATTTTAAAAAATGGTTTAAAGATAAAAAATATTGAATTTTGGAAATAAATGTTGGGATATGTGTGATGTGATTGAATTTGAAATAGTTAAGCCTTCTGTTTCTAGAGAGTTATATTTATTGAGTTTGTTTTGTTTTAGAAAATTGAACCTAGTAGACATCGTAGAAACCAACCGAAGGAAGATACTAAGAAAGTTTTTTCCCCTAAGCCAAAGGTGAACCAAAAGCTAGTTTAGATTATAGTTCAAGCCTTTTAGGATATGGAAAAGGGAATAATAGGGATGAAACAAGGAAATTGAATCATTCTATCCAATTCTATAATCCAAATCCACCCATCTTCCAGGCTGATTCAGAACCAGAGAAGGAAGAGGTGTAGTTGAACAAGATGAATTGAATATTCAATTTCTTAGGCACACTAGTAGAGTTTAAATTAATGTTGAAGACGTATATGTTAGAGGATATCACACGTCAATGGTGGGATTTAGTAGTTCATACTAATTTAGACCAAGGCCTTGCATTGGAGGATTTTGAAGAATTGTTTAACAAAAAATTCTATCCTCACATGATCAGAATCACAGTAATGGTGAACATATTCATCTTGAAATAGGAGAGACTCCATGTGATAGATTATGTGGATAAATTTGTGAGTTTAGTTCTCTTTTCACCTGATGTTGTTTCTAGTGTGTCCTTGAAAGCACACATTCTTGAATCGGGGTTGGTGTAGGATATTCACTCAAAGATTGTTTTACATTGTATAAAAGATTATACAGAGATGGTTAGTAGAGAAATGGTGGAAGAAAGGGACACCTTAGGAGCTATGGGTGGAGGGATCATGTTTATACCTATAGGAAATGATGGAAACTCTAATACTGAGAGAAAATGGAAGAGGGACACCTATTTCCAAGGTATAAGGATGAATCAGTCTCAGACAACTAGATTGGTGAACCTTCCTTTAAGACCCAAGAGCAAAGATGGATGTTTCCAATGTGGTTCATTCAACTACATGAAGTAAGATTTTATATAACCTCCTAGATCATGTCATAATTGCAATCATATTGGAAATATTCAATGATATTATTACAATGCTTTGAGGTCAAGTGTTCGATACACTTCTCATATATCACAGATGTCTTATGATTTGATGTGGTGAGGACAAGAAAACAATTTTTTTCAATAGAAAAGAAGCATCCATGGTGATTCCATAAATACCATGACTCCTCAATAGGGAAAATATCAATAAGGGAATAAAGAAAATAGTGCCATGAGAAAACAATTATATGGAGATGAGCAAGTTATTGTTGATGATAACTCTATACCCTTGATGATTCTTTTGAATTCTACCCTTATGAAAGATTTTATTGATACTGGTGCATAACATTCCTTTATTTCTTGTCAAGCAATTTATTTTTTGGGTTTAAATGTTGAGATGATGCATTTTGGTTGAAACTACAAACATATCTTGGTTAAAGAGAATGTCGAGATATTATGTGTAGAGAATGTTATTTAACTATTAATGGAGATGATATGGTATGGGACCTTTATGTTCTTGAGATGGATGTATATGATATAATCCTAGGTATGGATTCATTGAAAATATTCAAGACTCACATCAACTGTTTTACCCAAAGTGTCAATTTTACAACTGAGAAAGGAAACAAGCATATCTTTTGAGGAGGCTAGAATTTAAAGGCTGGTGCAGTGGGATTATTAGAACTGGAAGTTAGATTTATCTCATATTAGTTGGTAGTGTTGAATTTTACATCAATTGAAGAGATCAAGAATATCAGTTTCCAGCAGTTGTTGATCAATTTCAAGATGTTTTTCCAAAAAAAATTTAGGGTTTCTACCCACAAGAGATGTGGAATTTAAGATTGATCTCTTTCTGGGGACCAAACCTATTTACCTTCTATCTTTCCATATAGAACCAAAATAATTACGGGAACTCAAAGTGCAGTTGGAAGATTTAGAAAGCAAAGCATTCATTCATCCTAGAACGTCTCCACGGGAATCAACAATCTTGTTTTTCAAAAAGGTAGATGGAACTCTATGGTTGTGTACTTATTATTATAAACTTAACCAAGTTTGGATAAAGAATAAGTATCCAATTCCATGCATTGATGAACTGTTAAATCAATTTAGGGGAGCCCAGTTGTTCTCTAAAATTGAATTTCAATTTGGATATCATGAATTGTGAGTTCAGAAAGAGGATATTCCAAATATAACTTTCATGAGTAGATATGACCATTATTAATATGTTGTAATTGATTTCATTATTAATAATTTACCATCCGTTTTATTTAATTGATGAATTAGTTATCTCAAATGTATCTAGATTCTTTTGTGGTGGTGTTTGTGGATGACATATTAGAGTATTCAAGAACAAAGGAGGAGCATGAGAAACACTTAGTGATAGTGTTGGGAATATTGAGAGGTTATAATCTTTATGAAAAACTATAAAAGTGTAATTTTTAGATACAAGAGTTATGTTTCCTTGGACATGTAATATTTGAAATATGTTTTTCAATAGATTCATAAAAAATAGAGGTTTTTATCTCTTAGAAACCGCCAAAGAATGTATTCAATATGTATAGTTTACTTGGTCTAGTTGATTATTACTGACACTTAGTTCATGATTTTTAATGAATGGTCTCACCTATGACATATTTGATGAATAATAATTTTCCATTAAAATGGAATGATGAATATTAGAAGTATTTTCAAGAGTTTAAAATTATCCTTACATCAGCACGAATCTTGATTTCTCCATAATCAAGACAAAGGTTTGTGGTGTATTTTGATGCTTCGGGATCTAAGTTGGGATGCGTTATCATGAAGGGAGACCATATTGTCACTTATAGATCATGTCAGTTATGGTTACATGAGAAGAACTACCCAAAACATGATTTAGAGTTAGCTACTGTAGTCCATGCTTTGATGACTTGGAATCATTACATATTTAGTGAGAAATTAACAGTGTTTAAGGATCATAAGAGCTTGAAACATTTTTTCTCATAAAGAGATTTGAACCTAAGAAAAAGAATTTGGATAGAGTATCTCTAAAAGTTTGAATTTCAATTGATGTATACATCAGTTAAAGGAAATTTAGTGGTTGATGCATTAAGAATAAATTCACGTGCTTAATTGAAAAAATAAGTTTCAGATGAGTGGTAGTTGATTTCTGTCCTAGATGACATGCACATGGAATGTGAAGACCGAGGTGAAGTTGATATTTTCTTTTTAGTTTAATTTGTTCCTAATTATTTGGAGATGGTTAAAGAGGCACTGAATTCTGATTTATAATGTGTTGTAATGAGGTCATAACTCAATGGTGGGGAGACCATTGAGTGATGGAGGATGTATGGGAGTTTATTGTTATGGTTTAGATATCAGATGGTCGTACCTATGGATTGTTAGTAAAAACATCTTCATGATTACCACTATTTGAGATGAGATATTCATCATGAAATATATAATATTTATAAGGCATTGAAAGCACATTTTTTGTGGGTCAATATGAAAAGGAAGGTGGATGATTTTGTTTTGAGATGCCAAACCTGTTATAAAGTTAAAGCAGAGAATCATCGACCAAAAGGTATGTTGTAATATTTACCTATTCTTGTTTGGAAATGGGTGTAGAGAGACATATATTTTGTCATAGGTATTACAAGGATAGTTTTGAAGCATGATTCCATTTGGGTGATAGTTTATCGGCTTAAAAATTTGGCTCATTTCATCCCTATTCGTGAATATCATATGGTGGAGGACTTTTTAAAAATATATATCCAAGAAGTAGTGAAGAGACATGATATAACAGTTTTGATAGTGTCATTCCAAGATCTAAGGTTTATGTATCATTTATGGAAATCCTTACTGCAAAACCTTAAGACTCAGTTGACTATGAGTACAATGTATCATCCTCAGATGGATGGGAAACTTGAATAGACAATAAAAATGTTGGAAGACATATTGTGGGCTTGTGTAGTGAATTTTTTGGATTATGGGAAGATCAAATAATGTTGGAGGAGTTCTCATATAACAATAGTTATCAATCTTCGATACATATGTATCTTTTTGAATCATTTTATGGGTGTCCTTTTTACTCTACACTTTTTTGGTTGGAAACATGTGAGACTTCACTAGTTGGATTGAGCCTTCTCCAACAGATAATAAAGAAGATCCAGTTGGTCATGAAAAGGATGGAGAAAACATAGAATCATAAAAAATTATATGTAGATCATCTCCTATAACTGTTGTCATTCAGGGTGATAGACATGTGTTCTTGAGGGTCTCTACAAGTCTAGGGCATCATCGTTTTGAGAATCAGGGAGAGTTATCTCCTCGATACATAGAACCTTTTGAGATATATGAATGGGTTGGTGTGGTGGAATATCAGTTTTCTTTTCCACCAAGGTTCACTACGGTGAATAATGTGTTTCATGTATCTCAATTAAAGAAGTACCATCCTAATATAGACCATGTGATTCGATGGATTCAAATTGACCAAGAGTAGGATGCTTTATTAGTTCATGTGGTAGTGGAGATTGTGGATAGGTAAGAGAAAGTATTTCATGAGAAAAGCATTGGTCTAGTGTGGGTTTTATGGTAACATTGGATAGACTTAGGAAGAGACTTGGGAATGAGAGAAGTAAATGTTTGATTAATGGAACAAACTCTTTTGGGACAATAGTGGTTTTCTACTTTCTTGGGAAGGAAAGGCCAATGGTGGGGAGAATGTAGCACCCTCGGTTTCAAGTATATAACCCTTTCATTATAATTTTTAATTATGTAATGTTTTGGGGTGAAGTATTAGCTGATTTGGAATACTTTTTTAATGTTTATTAGGATTTTTTAAAGGTTCACAGTTGTTGGATGGTTAGTGAAAACGATACACAGTGAGACATGGGATAAGGTAAAGGCACATGGTTAAGTACACGATTTTTCCAAACCGTGAGGCCACCAAGGGTAAAAAATTAAAAGTGTACAAGAAGATTTTTCAAAGTTGTCACATAGTTTTTCTAACCATGTAGGCCAACCACGAGAGGTTCCCATTGAGGTAGAGGCTAGCGCATAGTTACCACACGGTTTTCTTAACTGAGAAACTAACTATTCACTGTTTAAAAACGTGTTCCTAAAAATTTATATTTGGGTCAACATTTAGTTTTAACCCTTCAGGTTTTCTCCATTTTGTACCTAAATCAATAATTTTTCCTCTTAAAGGTTGTGGAACCTTTCCCCATTGAATCAAAAGTGATCGTAAGGGGTTTCTTAGTGTGTTGAAGCCCCATTCCTTTGGTAAGTCCTCAGTTATGGTAGTTTTTCATTGGTTTTCTTAGATCTACTTTATTCCCTCTCTAAGTTTATTAGAACTAGTCCATTGTGGATAGATCTAAGGTGGTTTATTAAAATCATGGTTAGATTTGTCCTCATTTATGTTAGGGGAAGAGATATAAGGCTGGTTTTTGGAGATTCAACCCATTTATTTAGAGTTTTTCATGTCATTCTTTATTTTCACTATAATTCCCAAGGTAGGTGGCTTCACTATCAACTTATTTTGTTATGAATTTAAGGTTCAGTATCAGTTTATTTAAATTTATTGATTTTTTTGGGAAATTATTGTGCAAATCATAGTAGAAACCTTCTTAGTGATGGTTTTTAGATTTATGGATTTATGGAAATTGGTTATGTAAAGTGATTGGTTTTCTTGATTTTAAAATTTTGGTATTAAAATTAGTTTTTAATGGTTTTATGAAAATATTTTTTTGAATGTTTTTTAATAAAAGAATAATTTTATTGAAATATCTTTGATGATTTTATTTGAAATGGTTTTGAATACATGGGTTTTGTAAGTTCATTCATTTTATGTAACCCTAAATAATAGGCATGTACCGTTGGGGTATAAAGGGGTGTGAACCTAGGTAAGTGGAATGTGTCATTGGGGAACAAGGTGATTGGCCCCTTTGTGATGACATGGTGGATGTAAGATAAATTGTTCAAGAGTATGGAACTTTTAGATAAACTTGCATGTGTGGGTGTTTGTGGGCAAATCATTGATTTGGTATTATAAAAAGGAATGTGAAATGTTTTAAATTATGGGTTGATTTCTTTTCATTGGAAACAATTTTAATATATAAAATAGTTTTGGTTTGGAAAAATATTTTTCTTAGAAATAATTTTTGGTATTTTCATGAACTGTTGACAATTTTTTTATATAAATTTTATAACTTGTCTTATCCTAGTGGTGTGAGTAGGGAAGTAATTTGGGGAAAGCCTAATGAATTTCATTACCCACCCCTTTTTTGAAATGTTGGTGATTTTCCAGATATTTTTCATAAAGAAACAGGTAATAGTAAATTATCACACTACTTTAGTGGTTCTTCATGATACTTGGGCAGTATTGTGATGTTGGATCATGGAGTATGTTGGGGGATTTTGAGTATTGTTTGGTGTTGTTATGTATTGTGGGTTTTTATTCCGCTTTATACTTGGATATTATTTTTCTTCTACTATATTACTCTATTATAGTTTGGTTTGGATATTAATGGTATTACTTTTATTTGTTTTACATTGTTATCATGCATAATGTTTTATTATTTTTTTATGGAATGCATGGTTGGGTTTCTTTATTTCTCAAAGGGAAAATCATCCCCCACATGTATTGAAGCCCATGGAATTTATTTCCATCCTTTGGAACCTTTTGGATATATCTTAAGTCCAACTAGAAATTCTATCTCAACTAAAGCCAATGAGGTGGGGCGAGATGTTACATGTTCACTCAGATGTATGCCACCCAAGACAACATGGAAGTGCCATCGACTTTGAGATACCTAGTGGAGTGGTATCTCTCAGATTAGCCATCAGGGATGGAAGTGTTATTCCTGATGAAGTTTATATATCAGAAGAGTTCCATATATGATGGAATAGCTAGTAGAGTGATTTCTCTAGGGTGAATTTTACCTTTGAGCCTCGAGTTGCGTCCTGTAGCTATCTATGAGGTCGGGACCTCATGAGGCTCTGAGTATGAGATGAGTATATTTGGGTGATTTTGGGAGTCATTATATAGTTTTCTATAATGAAACATACTTTACATATATAGATATTACTTCAAAATGGAAGAATATTTATTAAAAACATAAAAAAACATACCCGGACTATATAGGTTTAGTGTCATTAGAAACTAGGAAACATAAACAATTAGTTCATAAGACATCTGCATTATCTCCCGCTTATTTATTCACAACTACACCCCTTTTTGACATTTATTACTTAATACCATTCTTCATAACTGAGGGTAACGAAACATAAGAAAGGGTGAGATGAGATGCTCAATAAGGGTAAATAATGGAGATATCGATCATATCATAAGATATAATAATATCACATTTGAAAATCTTATCCTGCATATGAAAGATCATGATATCATGTCATGGGATAAATCATAAAAGTTCATCAGAATCAATGAATCTAATCACAAAAATCATAAAATAAGACATGATTTTTTTGGTGTACACATAAGCATATAAAATCATTTCATATTAGTCAAGGCTCATTTCCAAGACCATTATAGTGGAAAAAGTTTATTACTGAATCGAGTTCAGTCCTCATTCCAGCCCTATATTTACTGAACTAGGATTACTTTCCATTCCATACCTATCAATATCATGATATATAAATATTTACCCAATTAATTTGAGGGATATCTAGGTCCCACCCATCTCATAATGAAATCATTCTTACATGTTGTGAAAAAACTTAAATATTTAATCATAGCATAACCTAAGGAATAAAATGGGTTTCTTAAACATCATTCCATCGTAACATAATCTATAAAAACAAATTGATTTCATAAATAACATTATATTATAAACATAATAAAACCATAGGAATAATAGGGATAATATAATTGAAACATAACCTTATTAAATAATTCCATCTTAGATGGAAAATAATTTTGATAGAACACTTGAAATTTATTCTTGAGGAAAATATCATTTCTTCATCAATTTTTTTTTTCTTTTCTCAAAATGCTGAGAAATTTTAAATGAAAAGAATTTATTCTGAAATAAAATCAAAATCTTGTAAAGGAATCTTCCTATAAATAAGGTGTTATGAAAACAAAAAAATCTTTTTATGCTGTATAAGTTAAAAGAAAACATTCTTATTATAATTTTTTCGAAAATTCAAAAAGTAATTCTTATTGAATATTAAAAAAAGATTCCTTTTATACCATTTAATAAAATTTCAAAAATGGGTAAAATTTACTTAGAAATTTTATAAGAATAGAAATAATAATACATATTGAGGAAACATGTACATGGATGATAAATATATCCCAGTAAATACTTACGTATAAATAATCTCGGATAAAAATGAGATTGCGAGATTATCACCTACATTAGGTATGATGTCCTTTGCATGTATCTGTACCTTATGTATAATTATTTAAATAAATTCCTTGAATTATTCCATAATCATAGTCATTTTTATGATATATGATCATATTATCATTCGTTTTTAGTAACATTTCATTATTACTCATTATTCAGGTATTAACAGCTTCATTTTCTTATACATTTTTGTCGAAGAAGTTCTGATTATTATTCCTAGGTTATAGATATATAATTTTCATAAATATATTAATATAATATATATACTATTTTTTCATTATATACATTTATATAATCACACTTTAATGAATATCATGTAGAAACAATCACAATGCATCATGAAGACGGTAGGTCATACGTACACATGATCGAAAATATTATTACTATAATTGTTAAATGGTATGGAAGTGAATGGTATATAAATTTTTTCATAATCCATATCATTTTATAATATTCAAATATAGTTATTATTTCTGTCATTATACCCATACATGTATGGTCATGGTGAAAAAATAGTTTACACCACAACATGAAGATGGTAAGCCGTACGTACGCACGCTTGGGGATTTTCATTTTTTGTAGGATGGATAGATGATAGAATATGGTTTTTATATAATTATAATAACATCTCAGTATACAAGTGATACTAGAGTTATTAATTTATATTATAAACTACTCATTAAGAGTAAGTATAAGAATAAATAAGTTTGAAATAATTAGTAGAGAAGATTACCACTTCTTCGACGAGCTCCCTCCAGATCACCTCTTAAAGGCCAAGGGTTGGTCTCTGGAGAAGAATAGAACCTCTATAATATGACTATAGAAGTTGATAAGGTAAATTTTTTGGGGATAGACTGGATTTAAGGTTCAAAATGAATTGAAGAAATGAGGGAGGGGGTACCCTTTTATAATGGAGGTGAGGGGCACTTATAGAATCTCCAAAAATATTAATTTAATATAAATTAATTCTCAAATCAGAATGACTCAAAATTATTTTATGTATAGGATACGATAAGGGTTGTTTAAAATACTATCATCCAATAATTTTTATATATGTATTGACTTTATTTTAAAAATTATCTTTTCATTTTACCTTTAATTAATCTATTTAATTTCATTATAGTAACAACATTTCAAATATTAAGAGGATATAAATTTTACTTATATGAGGTAAATTTACAAAAAATCGAAACTTTATTAACTCTTAAAGATTATAATAGTTACTTTTTAATTTTGAAATATTTTTCTGAATTTTTAATAATTTAACAAAATATTTTTTTTATAAAATATCTATAGTTTAAATTTTGACACAATTTTTTCCATTGAATTTTAATAAAAATAAAATAGAGAGATAAATTAAAAAACCATTTAATACACTTATAATATTTCATAGTCACATAGAGAATTCATGTAGTACCTGAATTAATTCAAATTAAATTTGTTTTAATATTTTTTATATTATTTATTTGATATTTCTATTAATAAAATAATTACTCTATCATTGTTGTGTTAGTATTTATGGTAATTATATAATATCAAAAAAAAATCAAAATAAATTACCATGACGTGGATAATTTAATTATCTTTCTGAAGACTATTTATTAGAGAATTTATATGATATTTATAACTATATTAAAATTATTATACTTATAAGAAATAAGAGGGTGACATTTTGTCTTTTTCACATCACTTTATTTTATTTTAATAATATCTATATAAATTTCATGGACAGGATTCTATTAAATAATTCAATTCAGATCCTTAGTTTTCGAGGGTCTATGTTTACTCATCCAATATTATTTTTTCAGGTGTTAGGGTAATTTAACTTTCCTTATCATATTATTTTGTTACCTAAATTACCCGATTTACCTTTAACCATGTAAAATAAAAATTACTACAGTTACTATTCATTATATCCAAAAAATAATAGTAACCCATTAAAGTAATTGGAACCCATTGATTCCAAATATGGATTTTTTTAAAGAATTTAAAACACATAAGTTTTAGTAATTAAATTAAAATTAATCCTGTTGTGGGCATGAGAAAATAGGTGTCTTTAAAATTAAAAACTATCAAAAGATTGTCTTGTGTGTATATCCAATTTAAATGTGAAATTGCTTCCAAATACCTAAATTGGGTTAAATTGAAGAAGTAGTATAATTATACTTTAAAAATAATTAAAATCATAATCTATCAATATAAATAAATCAGACGAAAAATCAGGTTTGAATTAAAATTTAGTATTTTTCACTATTCACTAAACTATGAAATTGGTCGAAAAAATACCAAAAATTCAGTAAAATTAAATTTTGATGTCAAATTAAAAATAATAATTTTATTTTTTCTTATAAAAATTATTAAGTTGTCAAAATTTCAATTTAAAATGTATTCTTTATTAAAAGGTGGCAAAATTACCCATTTGCAAAATATAGGTTTTTATACATAAAATAGAGCTTATTCATACCCGTTGACTAAAATATATATTAGATGAGTATAAAAAATGTTTTATTAAATATATAACATATATATTTAATTAATTTTATTTACTAATTGTAATTCACTCAATTTATTAATACAAAAAACTATAGATATTTACTTTACATTTAATTAGTTTATATTTTTCATAAATAATTAGAAGATAATGAATTCGTTCTACATTTTTATAAGATATTTATATTTATTCTAAATAACTTAACAACTAGGTTATAATGGTAATTTTACACTAATGGCATCTCTTGATTTGTTAAAAATCACGATTGCGTGCAACGTAAGATGTTGAAGAAAAATTATTTAAAGAAAATATTTATAAAAACATCTGGGTGTTACATTCTACCCCCATTAAACTGGATTTCGCCCTCAAAATTCATCACTTGGATACAAAAAAACGAGGATACCTCTTCCTCATCACATCCTCAAGTTCGCACATAGCATCCTCAAATTGGTGGTTCTGTCATAAAACTTTAACCAAGTGAGTGGCCTTGTTTTCTAGAACTTTTTTACTATAATCTAGAATCCCTATCACTTGTTATTAATAATAAAGATCTTGCTCCAGTGGTACATGTTCTATTTTTAGTACTTGTGAATGATTAGGTATGTACTTTGTCAGGAGAGATACATGGAACACATCATGAAATTAAGGGAGATTCGGTGGAAGCGCCAACTGACAAGCTACCTTCCCAACAAAATCCAAAATTTCAAAAGGACATAAATACCTTAGATTAGTTTTAACTTATTTTCAAATATTATTACTCTCTTCCAGGGAGATATTCATAGAAACACCTTGTCACCAACCTCAAACTCTAGTTATTTTCATCGGTTTTCAACATAACTTTTTTGTCGACTCTGAGATTCTATTATGTGTTGTTGAATATATATGACCTTATATACCATTTAATCAACAATATCATGTAATAATAGATTTATTTCTCGAACTTCATCCCAGTAAGTTTGATTTATGCACTTCTTTCTATAGAGGGATTCATAAGGAGCCATATTAATGCTGGAGTGAAATCTATTGTTATATGAAAATTTTACCAAAGGTTGGTGTTTATCCCACCGACCATTGAAATCCATATAGAACTCTCTCCACAAGTCTTATAGAGTTTGAATTTTCCTCTCAGATTAACCATATGTATGAGGATGTTAAGCAGTGCTGAAACATAACTCTATATTCAAAAGCCTTATGAAGACTTCACTATAACTTTGACGTAAACCTCGGGTCCCGATTAGATATAATGGAAAGTGGTACTCCATGAAATCTTTCAACTTATTTTATATATATCCTAGAAAGATGATCAAGAGACAAATCCAATATAATAGTAATGAAGTGTACTGACTTTGTATGGAGATCAACTATAACCTATATAACATTATGGACTTTTGATGTTTTGGGAAGTCTGATGACAAAGTCCATAGTGGTAATTTTCCATTTCCATTTTAGTATGGGTAATGGTTATAACATCCCCTTGGACTTTTGTCTCTCAGCCTTAACTTGATGATAACAAAATAACAAAGAGACATATTTATTGACACTCTATTTTCATCACATATTCTAAAAAAATGACAAAGGGAAATACCTTAGAAATAAGAGGGGAAAATACATGAAGAAAATCAATATTTGAAAAGGCATGATCTTTGGGTCACCCTAGTCAGGAAAAAAGGGTGTCAGCGTGCAGCCTACTTGCACGCCCCCATATTTCGTGCAACCTACTTGAGTGCCCAATTTCATTTCACCAATGGTCCTATTTTTGCTTATAAATAGACCCTTGGGGCCTTCATTTGTATGGACTAATTTCCATGAAGCCTAATTGCTTCTCTGGTCAGCCTAGTGCTTCTCCCAAGTCCTCTGAAACTTTCAAGGTAGTTATTTAACACCTCAAGCAGAGGAATTGAAGGAGGATCATAGGACATAAGTCCTTTTAGTGTTTTAAATCCATAACATTTTCACTCCTAAAGTTCCCAACCTCCCAAAATCATAAGCATTTGTGCGCCACTTATTCCTTTCACAGGAACTTGAGCGCCCACTTCTAGGATCACCTGTGAATACTCTTGAAGGCTTGATCTAGGTATCGCCCAAGTATTACCATACATGTTGTTCACTGCTTAATTAAACATCAAGTCGCTGAATCCAACTTGCACGCCCATACTTTCCACCCTTACCTACTTGGGTTCCTATCTTTGATTCACATACTCTCTTCAGTATAAAATCCATAAATACCTCTTCAAATCCATTCATGGTAAGTATTCTTCTTTATTTTCTCCCTTGTTTGAAATGGATTCTGTTGAGACCTCCACCAAAACCTCTTGACTTATCAAACCTTTGGGAAAGGTACATTAGCGTGTCTTCTATTTGAGTTAGTATGTACACAGTCAGAGGTTTCCCACATTTTTTTACAATGGGGTTAGGATTCATGGAGTGTCTGTGGCTTTGTATATCCATAGTCACATTGGCCTTTCTCCAAGGTACAATGTTGGGAAGTTCCCAATTTTTAGAATTAGGGTTTAGGTCTCAACCTCTCCCTCCCCTACCAATATCAATTTTAGGGCATCCATCCTGGTGTAATCCACTAAAACTTCATCCCTTCTCCCTTTCATTCGACCCTTTTCCAATGTAAAGTGAATAGAGGGGAGGCTTTTTTCCTCGCCCTCATCCATCCTCTCAGCCGTAGGTGTGCATTCTTCCACCAGTGGAGGAGGAAAAATTTATGTTTCATTGTTGAATAATTCACATCCTATTGTTTCTCACACCAAACATGACTCATGTGGGCATAGAGATTCATGATGATTACAACATGTGCACAAACACTCATGGTGAATGAACTACGATAACTCTGATTCACATCATAATTGGGATACATAGGAAACCTTCTGAGGGTCTGAGCTCACTAGATATTATCTTTAGGAATCCAACTCTAATTCATATAATCTAGGCATCCTCCTTAGGTATAGGCCCCAAATTAAACCCCCAAAATCATCAAGGAATCTTTTTTAGGATGTAATCCCAAACTCATTTCTATCAAAGGACTATACTCTCCTATTAGACTCATTGAACTACATGGGCTTTGATTCCCATACACATGGAATATGTAGGAAGACTCCTTGATGTTCAAACCCAATAATTCAGATCAACCCTGTTCTCTATGGGCCATATTCCCATCAGGGTCTAATATTACTTGGAAACCCATATTCATTACAAGTTCCTTGGAATGCCTAGGCATAAGTCCCACACCAAACTTTTACCAAGCACCTTTCGCTTAGATTTCCTTACTAAATGGCATTAAAATGTATGGTTAGGTCCTTATCACATGGCTTTAAAAGGTATGATGTGTCCCATTAAGCGGCACCGAACTATGAGGGTTCTGATTCCTTTCCCAAGGATACGTTGGTAACTCGTTTCATGGGTACGATCCCAATATCAAAACAAACCTTCGTCTCCCTAGATGACAATAAACTATAGAGTTCCCTACGGAGTGTCTTTAAAACCAGTATCATCATAACGATGATTAAAGTAATCTTGAAACAGTATATGGGGGGATACCATTGATGGAGAACCTCAAATACATACAGATATCTTAATTAATGAAGAACCTTGAGTACATACTGATGATTATAAATTTTACACATGTTAATAAGTGATTGAAAATTCCATGGGAAACTTATGTTATACTTGGTGAATTAATAAGGATTCATGAAAATATATTAAATTTACAAAGAGAGTCCCAGAGTAGAAAATAATTCCCCCCAAAAGGGTGTGATGAGTCTGACATCCCATCCTCTCAAACAATGCACGCTCTTAAGTATCATAAAGTTAAAACTTAACGAATTCTTTCCTTTAAAAATCATGTCCCTTTTGGATAAATAACTGTTGGAAGTTTCTGGTTCTATGAAAAAATCTAATGGAAACTGCCTAGAAGAAGGGATTCTTAAAACTAGAACACGCGTTTCAAGGAACTATGAAATAAAAATGGTGAACCCGACATGAATCCTTAACCAACTTAATAATGTTACCCACATTTTATGCCCCTATCAATTGATAATCAAAGGCCATACAAAGGAATCAATCATGAATGTATCCATCTAAATATATGTCACTTTAATGGAGTTTATTGTTGTTGTTTTCAATTTTTTTCTTAGAAATCCCTTCAGTCCAAAACGGATTTCTTCAAGAAAACATCTATGAACTTCCCAAACACTGCTCAGGATGGATCCTCATCCACGGGAAGGACATTATAACCCACCCAATGTCTTCAATGATGGGTCTTCAACATGATATTAAAGGAGTACTATCAGAATGGTACAATACCAACTTTGGAGGCTTCCCGATAGGCCCTCCAAGTCAATAAAAATCATTGATCATCCAGCCAACGATGACCGATGATCAAGAAGCAGACGTTTCCAACCACTGTATTCAACTGTTTTGGTTCCTTATACCCGGAATGCAATAAGCAGTCCCTTCCATACTATAGGGAGGTGAATCAAGAGGTCACTCAGGACCTTAATTCAAAGTTTCCGGGATTTTTTTTGAGGATTCCCACCAACAATCACCATCAGATGAATTATGTGGTAGTGAACCACCAACATGATGGGGGTGTTGACATTGGATTTTTGGACCAGGTCTCTTAGACCCGGGCATGCAAGATGAACTGTCGGGGACAACGTCCAGTCAATAGGGAGCGGCTTCTTACCTCTTCCCCCTCATAGAAAGTCCATCAACCTAACTTTATGGAGAACAATGAGTGGGAACATACACCCGTGCGTCCTAATTTTTCTGTCCAGTAGACTCATCTGGCAGCAACCCACCAATCCCATCAGATAAATCTGGTGGAGTACCATGAACCGACACATACACATGCTTACAAGTTATTATCCAGTTAGTAGGCTCGTCTGATTGAATTTAAAGAAGCATGTCAATCCAATGTGGTGGCAACTGGTAAAGAGGAAAATACACCTGCTTACAATCACGAATTCTGCCAGTAGTTTTGTCTGCCAATATTGAAGGATGTCTGTCAACCATACATGATGGGAAGCAGATAGCAAGCACATACACCTTCCAGTGTTGATCAATCCTACCAATAGTCTTATTTGGCAGCACCCAGAGAAGTCAGTCAGAAATCTCTGATGACAAATCTGGGGTAGAACCAACTCTCTTCCCCCATACATGAGTACTGTCAATACCCATTGACAGGAAAAGGAGGACAGGAGCAGGCACATACACCTACTCCAGATACATAATGTATGTATATTCCCATTCGAGTCGCTGAATTCGCTAAACATATCTTATAAATGGTGAAAGGGAAGACACAAATTCCTACCCATATTCTGGAAGCATGCCAGGATATTATAACAACTACTTTAGCAGTACCAAGAGAACATACACATAAATCTTTCCCCACACATGGGATGACACATTGGAATGACATCCTGGAGTAGATGCACACCTCTATTCTAGTCCAAGAGGGTCATGGAGCATACTCCCCCATATCATACAGACATAAGGATAGGGAACATACACCCTTTCCAATTGGAGGTAATCAGTCTGTTTTGGTGACCACTCTAAGGAAGGCACATAAATTTCCCATGATAAAAACTTCCCATAGCAAGTGGCCCCAAATAAATTTAAGTGAACATCCAAGAATAAGTATCACCAAACACAGTTTGAAAATCAAGAGTCAAGCGGTAATTTGGATCCTCTTAATGCTGGTGTTCTTGAAGCCCTCAGAAACTTATTTGTTGCAGCTCAAGATCCTACCCTCTCATTACCAAATTATGGGAGTAGTAGTAGTAATTCTTAAGATCCCCATCGTACAATTGATTATGAAGGCTTGCTTCATGAAAATTCAGTCAATACAGAGATTCTATCTCCAAATAAGAGCTAAAACAACCCTCAGTGTGGTCAGAAGACCAAGGAGCAAGAGGATTTATCCCTTGATATAATCTTCTATAGTGGTCCTCCATGTGATGTAATTCACTACCAAAGTCCTATCCATAGTAGTATTTTTCATTGTCAAGATAATTCTACAATTGATAATGTAGTGATGAGAAAGACCTCCTATCTTGAGGAACTTGAAAACACAAGGTCAGTCATGTCTGATCCCTTGTCATTGATGGGAGAAACACATTCTCAACTAGAAGACATCTTAGGGAAATGGTCATTCTACAAACATCCCTTGGGTAATTTATCTTCTAGTACTTAGTGTCCAATTTGGTCAGACCAAGTGGAGAAACCTCTAGTAAAATATGATGAAGATATGTTAAACATGAGAAAACAATTGTCTATGGTAGAAATACTAGTCATGTTCTGGTCTTTGGAAAATTCTCAATATAACATTCCAAATTGATGGAAGAAGATTAAATTTAGGGTAACCACCTTAAATTATGAAAGAATATTCATCATCTGAAAACCAAAGTATTACCATATGATGAATATCAAAATCATGTAAAGGTAATAGAGGGTTTACAACACCAAATTGAGTTGGAATCTCTCTCAGTTTCCCAACATTTAATGGTTAGAAAGCAGTAGAGAACCCTTCAGTGTGCATTCCTTAATGCTCTAAAGAGGATATGCCAATTAATTTTTGATTCCCCATCTAGTGTTCATATAAGATGATGGGATGCACATGGAGCATTGCATTTCACTACACTCTAGAAATAGCAAAGGCCACCAAAATTGGTGTCATGCAATTTTATTGCCCACGACCATCTATAATCAACAGATTTTGTATATAATCAAATGTACGCTCAAGAACAGGCCTCAAATAGCTCATATCAGATTCATGCCCAAAGAATAAAAGTTGTTGAGTTTCTTTTACATCAAGCATATGAGAATCTTGAGAAGGCCTCCTACTTAGATTATGTCAGCCATTAGATAACACAAATGTTTGAAACAACACATTGATCTTCCGAAATAGGTGATTTGAGTGGTTGTCAGATAATGAATCCAGCTAATGTCTGAACCAAAATTCTCAAAATCAGAAGACTAGCAGCACAAATCTCAAATATATCAGTTCAAGAACCACCCCATCTTGTAGGGATGGGGGTGTATTTAATTGAACCTTAAAATTCATTAATCAAAGTACAAAGGTTTGAATAAGAAGAATAGAAATATCCCTAACCTATAGGGACGATGGATTGTTCAAATCTACAATCCCCTCCTCAACCGAAGTCATTTTTCTCCCAATTAGGGAAGAAGCCACAAAGAGAGAACACAACTGAACTATTCGAGGATTCCCTTCAGGTTACTGTTCGTCAAAAAACTCTTTATAATACATCATATAAGAGAGAAAAGTCTCATGGAAGATACTGATGGATATGATCTTACAAAGATACTGACAAAATTCCATCAATGCATTATGCCTCAATAAATATCATTAACACCATTATAAAATATCCTCTAGAAAACGAGTATAGTTTAGGGGAATCAGAAGATGAATTTCTCAGCCATAATACAATACTCACTGAAGCAAATGAAGAAGGTGTACGTACCCAAAATTACAGTCTTACCCAAAATCTATGTATACCTTCAAATAACCAACTCCCACCCCTGAAAGGCATCTAACAAGGGGAAAGGTAAAATTCAATTGAATCTCACTTTTCCACTAGAGAAGGTCAATATATTTTTCTTGAAGAGCAATTTTCACAGCAAGAAGAAGAGGTGAAAGAGTTGAAAAGGCTCAATACAGAGTTAATTCAAAGAAGAATTTCTTCTAGACGTACTCCCCTGGAAGATACTCAACTTTCACATCCTGTAGGAGATCCTCAGCAAAGAGAATTTTTGGTAACTACAGTTTCGGATAATTAATTCCCTCTATTGGGTATGTAGGTAGGGCCAGATCAGACACATCTTTATAGTCATGTTTCCGTGGGTTATCCATGGAAAATACTAGCACCAACACCAGTGGTTTTTCCAGTCATTGCACTAGTTCAAGCTCCATCTACTGTACCTGTATAGGTACCAACTCATCTGAATATTCCCCAAGTGCTTATGAACAAAATTGAGGCATTAACAACTAAATTGGAATCCATGGAGGAATGAAGTGCACCAGTTTAGACAGAAAATAAAGCTTACCCTGAGTTGGTAGACCTGATTCCTCCCCCACCCAATTTTGTGAATACCATATTTCCAATATTTAATGGTTCAGGATATCCAGAACAACCCTTATTGCATTTTGTTTCTCATTGTGATCCCATGATGGGAAATCCTCAACAACAGGAATTAGTAAATCTTAGGTGTTTTGTGCAGTCATTACAAGGACCATCTTTTGTATGGTATACAAGTTTGCAATCTCGATCAATTACAAGTTTGGAAGATCTCTGTCAGAAATTACTTCTTTAATTCAGCTCAACATTACTGATGACAACAGTTTATGATCTTACAAATTGAAAAAAATGGAGAATTAAAGACTTTTAGATTTCATTTCTCGATAGAGAGGACAAACGTATTCTTTAAGTCTGGAACTCCCACAAGAAGAGTTGCTGCCATTTTTTTTTGGAAAATCTACGTGATGAGTTATGCACACCACTGATTACTGGAAAATACATAGGAGGGTTTCGAGTCCTTACATAAATTTCTCAATAGTTAGAATATTCTACTGCAGAAACTAAGGCTAAAACTCATATAATTCCATTAGCTTTGGGAAGGAGAATAGGGAAGGCAGAGGCTACTACAGTTATACTGAAACAAGAACCTGTACCTACTTCCACTTCAAAACCTTCATCATATCGAAGTGATCCACCTCCTGAGAATCAACAGCAACGGCCACCTCATCAAGATGACAAAAGAGATCAAAGCTAAAAACAATTTAAGGAATTAAGGAGAAAATTTTATTCCTTACGAAATGAACAAGTTCTTGGTTACTTCATCTCAGCTCAGGAAAACAATTTGGTTTAGTTTCCAAGACCAAAGAAACCAATCAAAGAAAGAGATTAAGATCTTCTGAATTATTTTACCTTTCACCAGATGTTGGGGCATCCCATTCAAGAGTGTTTTGTTTTCAAGGACCTCCTGAAAAAATGGTAGACTCAGGACAAGTGAAACTAAAAAGTTCATCAACTCAAGTAGCTTTTGTTACTACTAATGATCCAGAGGAAAACAGAGAATGGAAGGAAGTCAAAAGTAAAAATATGTAAAAATATGATGATTGGAGGATTAGGGAAATGATCAACTGAAATCATGACATTATAAGAACACAGTTGAAACAACAAATTGTGTCTTCTACCACTTCTGCCATAACAAAGCCACATTCATCAAAAGGTCAATCCTCAAAGAAGTGAATTGATCAAAAAGAAAAAGAGGAGTTATAAGAAGATGATATCGTGTTAAGGCCAAAGTTTTCATTGACCCTGGTAGATTTCATGCCATCTTATTCAAAATCACAGGCACCACCCAAAAAAATGGCACAACCAGAACAAACCTATCAAGTAGAATCTTCATTAGATGATGAATTGATCTTTGGTTCTATCAACATTATTCACTTAACAGATCCCTATGCCACTGGTGATATCAATTATAATGAGCTATAGTTCCTTATACCTAATTGGGGAACTATATAAAGAGGATAAGTTTGAGGATATAGGGGAATACATGAGAATTCTAGATGCCGCTATTTTAGCTCTACCACTTCTTGAACCATAAATTCGGCAAAAACTTGTGGAAGATCCCTTCAGCAGGATCAATAAGAACAACAAGATTCTTACACACAAGACAGGTTCAGTCCTAAAATGATTATTTTGGAGAGCCTATTAGAAGTCACACCATATTACTCTCAGAAATTAAATAGACCAAGTCAGTCTAATCTACCAAATCCAGGAGTATTTCCAGCTTCTACGCCAATATAGGGTACATCTACATCAGGAGCATCAAATTCCAAGGTACCTATAAAACTAAATTTTCATGATTGGAAACACAGAACTATGGAACAAAAGTATGATGTTTAGAAATAGATGGCCCATGTACTGGCCATGTTGTCAATTTTGGATACCTTAAGTCTGCCAAAAGATCTTATAAAATCACTTATTGAGGCTTTGTTAAGTCCTTAAGATGTTTGAAGCCGAAGTTGCTACTGATGAGCTTTATTGTATAGAGAATGATTCAGCAGAATGTCATGTAGTCATATCTTTTATGAATGAAGATGAATATGATGTAGTACATAGAAATATTAGACCCTTGTATCTATATGAAAAGGTCAATGACATAGACATTCAATGAGCCTTCATTAATAAATGCTCTGGAGTCAACCTCATTCGTGTTTGTACACTTAGACGATTGTGCCTGACTGAATCTGACTTTTCTTCTTCCATTTTAATGTTTCAAGGTTATAAAAAGAATGAGAAAGAACGTCTGGGTGATATTACACTCATAACTCAGTTTAGATATCTTTTTTATAATTCATATTTCATATTTGTTCTTTAGGACACATCCTTCAACATTCTGCTTGGAAGTCCTTGGTTACCCTAACATGCGGCCATACCTTCATCATACCACCAATGTCTTAAGTTATATTTCAATGGTCAAATTGGGACATTTTATGGTGACAATGCTCCATTCAAAACGTGTGAATCACAATACATTGAGAAAGAGTTTTATCACACAAGGGGAATGAGGTCCATGACAAAGAAGGTAACCAAAATTAATGCTCAGAATGGTTTGGAAAAGATCCCAAAAAACCCATTCATACATTTGAGTACAGATTATGTGTTACCTATCAACTCAGCTGAAATGGCAAACCCAAATCCAAGAATTCATCTAGTAACTTAAATACTTTCAATTGTAGAAATCAAGCATGATAGAATGAGAGAAATTTTTGATTTACCAAGTAGTGATGGAAGCATAAATGGAGATGTCTTCATTTCATCTACTGAACTTAAGAAATCCCATAATTCATCAATCAGAATAGAAGAAGTTGTAGCAATGATATAAGAAGAAAAATATGTTGATTCCCAATCCATCATATCCTCTTTATTAGCCTAAGAAGACCCTTCATCATCAGTGGGGTCAGAAATGGTGGACTCTTCTTCAGATTGATCAAATATTGAATCCTCTCCCAGCTCTGGAAGTTTGATTTTTCATCTACTATGCAAGTGGAAAAATAATAAGTGACACATAAGGAAGATGAAGAAGAAAAGAAATATCTTAAGGGATTCTCCTCCAACATTTGAGGAAGGTGTCTCTACCACTATGGATGAGCTCAGAGAAATAAACCTGGGTATAGAAGAAGATCTACATCCCACTTTAATTAGTGCATCCATGAAATTTTTAGAGAAAGAGGTGTATACTTCATTTTTAAAGCAACAACGAGATATATTTTCTTGGAATTATACCGAAATTCTAGGACTTAATCCTGATCTATCCACTCACCATTTGGGTTTTCTAGAAGAACATCACATATTAAAGTAGGCATCAAGAAGAACACACTCAACTCATGCCTCTAAAATCGAAGATAAAGTTGATAAGCTTATAGAGGATAACTTTGTCAGGGAGGTTAAATATCCCAAATGGTTAGCCAAAATTGTCCCAGTGAAAAAGAAGAATGTAAATATCAGAGTTTTCATTGATTTCAGATATCTTAACTTGTATTTTCCTAATGATGACCTTCCAGTTCCGATCACAATGCTTTTAATTAATGAAACAGCTGGTTGTGAATCTCTTTCCTTCATGGATGTCTACTCTGGGTATAATCAAATCCGTATGGCCCTAGAGGATGAATAATATATAGCCTTCAGAGCCCCACATGGTGTGTTTTCTATTGGGTAATTCTCTTTGTCTTAAATAATGCAGGTGCAACATATCAATGTGTCATGCACCATATCTTCAAACCCTTATTAGGTAAATTTGTTGAATGTTATGTGGATGATTTGGTGATCAAATCAAAACAACGTTTCAATCACTTGGCTGATCTGGAGACCATATTCAATAAACATCGGCTACACAGTTTGATGATTAACCCCTTGAAATGTGCTTTTGGGAAAACCTTAGGAAAGTTACATGGCTTCATTATACGCCATCGTGGTATCAAAGTTGAAGCCAAGAAAGAAAAATAAATCCTTGGAATGTCAAATCCTCTAAATTTGAAAAAATTAAGAGGACTCCAAGGATACTAGGCCGATATTCAGCACTTTATCACCAATTTGGAGGAAAGTGTTTTCCCTTCACTAGATAAATGGAGAAGGGTGCCACCTATCAATGGACTGTAGGCTTCCAAGAAGAATTTGATACCCTCAATAAATATATCTTGATTCCATTTCTATTAATGCCACCTGTTGAAGAAAGACCACTTATTCTTTATGTGATAGATTTAGAGTGATCACTGGGTTCCTTCCTTTCCCAAAATAATGATGTTGGAAATGAAAACAGCCTTTACTATCTCAGTCGAACTATGTTTGATGAAAAAAGTCAGTATTCAAGTATTGAAAAATGTTTCTTAGCATTAATATTTACAGTTCAGAAATTAAGGAACTACCTATAATATCATGAGGTCTAATTGATATCTCAGAGTAACCTGCTCAAATTTATCCTTAGTCATCCTATACTTATAAGGCATCTGGAATGGTGTGCAGTTATTTTACAACAGTTTAATATCCAGTTTGTGCCTCAGAAAAAAATAAAAGGACAAGATCTGACCGACTTCCTTGCTAAATATATATATAAGGAAAAAATATCAATGTATACTAAACTTCATGATGAAGAGGTATTCTCTATTAAAGATAATCCCCAAACATGGGAGATGTACTTTTATAGTGCTTTTAGAAGTCCAACAGGAAAGATAATGGAAAACACTAAACTCAGAAAAGTTGGGTTAGGAATTTTACTTATCTCCCTAAAAAAGGTAGTGTTTCCTTATTACTTCCTATTATCAGAATACGGTACCAACAATGAAGAAGAATATCAAGATCTGATCACAGGCATAAAATTGGAACTTCAGGTTAAAGTGAATCACTTGAAAGGTAAAGGTGATTTCGAATTGGTAATCAAATAGATCAATGGGTAATATTATATCATAAAAGAAGTTTTAATACCTTTGTGTGATTATATAAGAGGGTTAATGGCTGAATTTCCCTCAAAGCCAACATTTTCTTATGTCCAACAATCACAAAATTCCCAAACTAATGCACTGGATAATGCAACTACAGCCTTGGAAGATCCAAATCAGGATGAGACAATCATCATCATAGCTCATCGTCTTGTGTTTTCACCATTTGTTCCAACCATAATGGAGGAAATTAATGAAATTAGCCCTATTTCTGAGAAATATGGTCATACCATGGAATGGAGAACACCCATCATATAATACCTTCAAAATGGAGTACTTCCATCAAATAGGGTTGAAAAAGAACAGATTCAAAGATGAGTAGCCAGTTTTACTCTTTATGATAGTCTAGTGAGGATTTTGTGGAATACACTTCAAATGTATTGATGGAGAAGAAACTACAGATTTCATGAAAGAAGTACATTCAGAATCTTGTGGTTCTCACCAGCATTGGCATAGGATTTCAAATCAAATCTGAAGGCTTGTATACTTTTGGACTTTAATGACGTAGGATTGTATAGATTTTACTAAGAAATGTCATCCCTACCAAGTGCATTCCAACTTAATTCATCAACCCCCGGTGTTGTTACATAAAACTAAATACTCCTGGCCATTCGCCACATGGGGAATGGATATAATAGGACCTCATCCTCCAGCTACGGCTAATCAGTTCAAGTATATCCTTACTGCTACTGTCTTCTTCTCCAAATGGGCTGAGGCAATACCTCTCAAAGAAGTTAGATCCAAAAGAATTTTTATTTCTGTCAAAACTAACATCACCAATAGATTTGGTGTCCATAATACTATATTGGAGGAAAATGGCACAAATTTTTGTTCTATTGAGGTAAAGAAGTTATATCAGGAGCACAATATCAAATCTAACCATTCATCTCATTATCATGTGGTGACCTATGGAAAGATAAAAGCTTTCAATAAGACCTTATCAAATATACTCCATAAGATGGTGGATAAAGATAATAAATCTTGACCTGATAAACTTTTTCATGCTTTATGGGATTATCGGACTACTACCCATACTACCACCCAAGAAACTCCTTATTCGTTGGTATATGAAACAGAAGAAATTTTTCCAATTGAAATGAAATTTCCTTCACTCAGAGTTGCAATTTGTGATCAGTTTTCTACAGATGAGAGGTCTCAGAAACTGTTTAATGAGATGGAATGATTAGACGATAAAATATTGCATACTTTGCATCATTTGGAAGTCTATCAGAATAGAATAGCACGAACCTTTAACAAGAAAGTTTTCCTCTGTTCATTTCTTCAAGGAGAATTGGTATTGGTCCTTAGGATTCCAATAATACCGGGAAAGAAGCCTCCAATGCTTGATCCAAAGTGGGAAGGACATTATTCCATACATAAGGCCTACTAAAATAGAGATTATGCCTTAATCTAAATGGATGGAGAGCTTATTACAACTCCAACCATTGAGATATTCTTGAAGAAATACTTTGTGTAGTTGCACAAATCATCGTCACTGCAAGTTTGAAAACTGCACAACTCCCACATCCTTACTGTAAGGAATAAAACTTCACTATAGAAAGTCCTAGTTGAAATACATTAAACTGTATGACAACCATAAGAATCCATGTTGCATGACGTTAAAATGCGCAACATCTTTGTCCTTGTCATATGGTGTTAAATTGTGTGACCCCATTTGTCCTTGTTATACAACATTAAACTGTACGGTTAACGTCTTCTCTACTTGATGTTAGGAGTTTCCATAAGCAATAATCATGAACATAATTTCTACTCCTTAGCGGCACATGATTCCCTCTATTCCCTATGTCTGGGTTAGATATGCATAGGGACCATGTTTCAAGAACTACGTGTGGCTTGATTCTCATCTATTTGAGATATGTAGAGACGCTTGGATCTCTGATATTGGGCCCATATACAACCACAAAATTTTTATTACCCTTTTATTCTCCTATATATGATTTAGATCAATATAGAGTGCTCTTTTAAGATACATGATTTGAGTTTCATATCATCTTGTATCTTAAATTTAATCATTCTTCTAAAACGTGTTAAAGCCCCCCATCTCCTATGCCAAACTAGATTGGTGTGGGAAATGAATGTTTAATGAACTATGTACGACTTTATTATCATATATATGAGATACATAAAGATGCCTAGATCTCCAATATTGGGCCCGACCATGATAAACCCCCCCTTTATTCCTTATATAAGAATCAAACCTATATAAGGAATGTTTAAAGAACTGAAAATTGCTTGATTCTTTCCCCCAACAAGACACATAGTGACACTTGGGGTTTATCCCTTAGTCTAGTTACAATATGTCTTTCTTTTCACATCAGTTCATCTGCTTCATTACCACATGACGTTAAACTCCATGGAAATCTAACACCCCTATTATTCACTTGTGTCACCTTTGTGTTATAGAATAAACCCTTATTGCTCCTTGTTTCTCACATTGAGCATAGATCACTTGGGATAAGGAATTGGGTAAAATGATTATTTATATAAATAAGGTGTCTCAAATTCTTATGAAACTATCAATATCCTCACTACATGACTTAAAAATGTATAGTATAATCTCCTCACTACATGACTTTATATTGCACATCACAATATCAATTCAAAGAGAAACAAAGAAAGTTTCCATTTTACATATGAGTTAGATCTTTGTAAAGGATGTCAAAATCATGGCCAATATTGATTCAAATATTTCTTATGTGCATTGAGCATAACCCCCTTCTATATTTCACACTCTTAATCCTGAATATTTCCAGATCTTCATAATCTTTCATACGGTTTATGGTGGAAAAGTTTCTAAAACCTGAGGGATTTTTTTCTTGACTATGTAGTATGTTCCATTAGGTGGACTTGCATAATTTGCCTACGTAATGGTCCTGTTAGGAAAAAGATGCCACTATTTGGCTATACAACATATTCTTTAGTTGGACCTAATTAATAAATCCCCCAAAACAGGCTTGTCAAATGATGGTAATTTTATTCTTGGTTATAGTGTCTTTTTCCCCTTCAAACTTTGAGGACAATATACAAGAATATGTATTTTAAAACATTCATCAGGTAAATTTTCCCCATTATATTTCTATTGATTTGAAAGTCTTCAAGAACATAGTTTACAAATTTCCCTCTCCATGTGTTCAAAGCAATTTGAAGTAACCTTGGAATCACTTGGCCACATAACATACACTTTTTCCTTTTATGTTCCTAGTCGTATGACCTAAAACTAAATTCACCATACCGTCTACGTTTGGGTCATAACTTCTTAGAAGTCATATTCCTCTGATTCTTTTGAAATCTTGGTTGGAAATACCCTTTCTATATTTAGGTACCTTTCTCCATAAACCAAACTCTGTGTTTCATAAAATTTGAATCTCTATAAACTTTCTTTGGCTTTTAGAAATAGAATGTTAGACTTCTGAGAGCTATTTTTCCTAACTATGTAGCACATTCCCTTAGGTGTCCTTGCATAATTTTCCTACATAATAGGCCTATCATTCAAAAGATTACACTATTTGGATATGCAATATATACCCAAGTTGTCCCTGTATAACACAACCCCCATAATGGGTTTGTCAAATAATGGTAACTTTGTTCTTAGAAATAAATTTACCTAATGCCTTTAGCCCTTTTTCCATATCATTCTTCATATTTGGAAATTCCCAAATCATAGTTTACATATTTCCATTCCATACCTGAATATGATAGTATGCTTCCAAACAAATTATTATGAAATTAAGAGAGTCTCATACCTTTGGTTGGGGCTAAATACCTTAAATTAAATCCACACAATTTCCTCACTACATGACTTAAAACTACACAATATGATATCCGAAATTCTTCTTTCTGAAAAATTTTAACCATTCCTCATACACCAAATTTCTATAGAATCGTTTTTCCTATTCATGATATATGTCAACATAAAAACAACCCTTTTCATTCTTAAAATTCATTTCCTTAGAAAAACCACCCACTCTGGTCTTGAGTCACCTAAATATTATTTCCCCTATCCATCAGCAACAAAATGTTACATTCCTAAGAGATCTTTTTCTTGACTATGCAGTATATTCCCTTAGGTAGCCTTGTATAAGTTTCCTACATAATAGGCCTCTCAGTTAAAAGATGCCACTTTTTGGCTATGTAGCATATTTTTTAGTTGGACCTGTATAACACAATTCCCATAACGGGTTTTTCAATAATGGTAACTTTATTCTTAGAAGAGACATCCCTTATGTTGACACGAGTTCTAAATTTGGTGACCATAAAAATCATGGCTCAAGATTCCCCTTGGAAATATTTAAAATAATATTAAATCAATTATTAGTCATTGAGTCTTTTTTGGGATCTAATTTCAAATTTATGGTCAAAGATATTCGACCTTAAACATTATCCCTTTATAGTCCAACATACATGACTCTAAACTACCAAAAAAAAAGAGAAATGGTACTCACTAGACTGAGAACCCACAAAGGGAACTCTAAACAAAAGTTGAGCCCCGGCTCACTAAACATACATTTTTTATTATTTAGGTAATATTGAGCAATAAAAAGTAAAAATATTAAATGTTTGTGGGGTTTTATATATAATCCTAGAAAAAATAAAACTATTCTTACTATACTTAATGGATTTGGTAAAACAAAAGTAGCTAGCGAGAATGAAAACACAGATGATTAAGGACAAAATGATTTTCATTTATGAAAAAAATTTCACAGAGTAGCATCCACAAATTTGATTCTCTCTCTTATCAAAAATCAAAAAAAATTTTCTACATAATTCATTATTTGGTTAAAAACCTCTTGAGCCCCATCAACTGCCTGTTGAAGCTTGTTTAGTTGACCATCTCCGCTCTCTTCAGCATGATGAAGTGATTCTCTAGCATCTGCAATGGCTCTTTCACCATCCTTCTAGACTTATCCTAATGAGATATGAAGCTGGTCAAGATTACCTGTAATTAAATATAATTCCTATTAAAGAATCATATGTTGAATAATATTTTCTTTGATCTTCTACTTCAGTTCCTTCAACTTTGTAGTATGATTAGCCCCATCTTGGGACATCACCACTTGGAATTCCTCGATGTTAATCAACAGTTTAGATTTTATCAAGTCTTGCCAAAGATTCTTCTCTTGATCCCTCCTTTGAATAATCTCTTTCAACATGGTATGAAGTTCATGATATTCAAAACTGCCAAATCCTAGTGTGATAAATAGAGATGAGAGTCGTGGAATTTTTGAGGGAATTTCCTCAAGGGGCGTCTCAGATATTATCTTACATATATTTTGCCATGATTTTTGATGTGAAAGAGGAAGATCCTTTTGCAATTTTAGGTCTGATTTAGAATCACTTTCATAAGGAGGGATGTATTATGGGATTAATGCACTTAAAGAAGTGCCCTGTTCTACTCCTTCCTGAACAATGGATGCTTCACCTTCTAGTACTGTTTGGGCTGATGCATAGGCTTCACCTCCAGACCTAGCCATTGAATTTGATAGCCCTGTATGGTAAATACAAAATAATGGTTGTGATTTAATTCAATGGATAAAAAAGTGATTACAATAACAATATCAGTATCTCTTACCTAATAGTAGGTCAACAACTTGAGAAGACTCCTCCTCAATATTATTAGATTCAACATTTCTATTTTATGTTTCTAGGTGGGGATTTATATCTTTAATTAGATTAGGATTTTAATAATGAATCTCAAGAAGATTTTCTATATCAAGATTCACCTAATCTAATGTCTCAATAATAATGGGATTGACATTAATATCAATACGTCATTCAAGTATCATTTCGGCATAAATTTCTTTAGATGGAACTGCATATTTCAACCAACCATGCTTAGAAATTTAATGATAAGAAGATTAACAGGACGAATAATGAAAACTCATTTCCATCTGATTCTATATAAGGAACTCCAAAAACTTCAAAATCATTTGGTATATTAAATTGTTCTAATACTTATTCAAAATACATGACAGGGTCCATCATTTCATCCAATGATATCCTAGATCCTAGGTTAGTCTCACCAATGGGAGCACTCTGTGTGTTTTCAATGAAACCTTCTTCCGACAACTATTAACCCCGAATAGATTTCTCAGCAACAGTTGTGGGATCAACATCAGTTGTTTCTGGATGTTATAGTGCATGGGATGAACTTAAAGTACCATGGGATGGAAGTCAATTGTTGTTAGATTTGATGTCCTATAAAGCATTGTTGATTTTCCTGAAGCCTCATCTCCTCTGATATAAGGAACGAGAGCAGTGTAGGGAGCAGACATTGGTTCCTTTGGCCTCAATTCCTCTTCAGAAACTACCAAATGTGTAGGAATGTTTGTTTGTTCAGTAGCACCCTCCATGGTTCCTAGAATCTTATCAGTATTTTTTTTGAAAGAAGAAACATAAGAAGCTAATATAATTCTAAGAAGTTTAAACACTTTTTCATGAATAAAGGAAAAAATTTATGATTTTAAGGAAGTCTTACCACTAATAAGAAATTGCTTAACCATGGTTCTCTTTATTCGGTGATTTGGATTATTTTCCTTCTTAGGAGTGCTTGCATCATCATATCCAAATACTGGTATTGGAAATTGCAACACCCTCTCTATTTCATCCTCCATGGTCATTTGTCCCTGAGATATTTCTCTCAATTCATGGGGTGATCAGGTAGCTCCAAGAGTAGTGCCTCTAGGGATTTACTTTGGAAAGGGAACTTTAGTTGTTATTAATTTAACCAACTAAATGTTAAAATTATATTTCCACAGATTAACAATGTTTTGACCAAAATTCAAATTGAAAGTAGAAGAGAATTTTAGAAAAAAAGAAACTACTTCCTCAAGATCCACAACATCAAGACATTATTCATGTAATGAAGGACTAATCCCTTTAGTGGTACCATGATCTATAATTTCCTTCATCCACTTCGTGGTGGGAATTGATTCATCATTTTCATATATGATCATTTTCAGCTCCCGAATATAGGTCCTCACCTCATTGGGAGTGTCCTTAAAAATAACGCCAGAAGATGCCCGTAAATCCCCTACTCTTGGAATATGCATCCCTTCACACAGATCCATCCACATGGTTTTAGAATCATAGTATAAACTTTTCCATATTCGACCAGACTCTAGCCATATATATTCAGAGTGTATGTCAGAGGGTTGTGAAGAGGATCCTGTAGCCTTGGATTTGAGTTCCTTCCCAACCCCCACAGTCACAAGTGGGGGATTATAAAATGGAGCTCATCTCTCTTCAGAATGATGGTGACCAGATCACCTAGATACAGCTTCAGTATGGATCGATGGGGTGGCTATATTAACTTTGATAGGGGGTTATATCAGGCACGAGGTCTCTTTGGTGAATTTAGAGCTTCTTCACCTCCACCCTCTAACACTAGTGAGTTGGCCCCTGATGATTATAAGTTACCTTCCAAACAAAGGGGTTCCCTCCTACTACTTCTCTTCACCCCCACTCGAGTTAAAACATGATTTAATACCCCTTGAGGGTAAGATGTGACTTAGATTTTTGCATACCAGATAGTCAATCAACTTACTGAATCTGCGGCAAGTAAATTAAATATTTTCCCAGTCCTCTCTATAGATGACAAAAACCATAGTTTTTGGGAAACCATTAGATGTTGCTCTAATTTGATATGCACAGGAGGGGATGCAATATTTTTTTGTATACATTTTAATTACCGCACAAATTCATAATAAGTATAGGCCTTTAATATGATTTTACCATCAATCCTGGTCATTATTACACCATCTTTACAAACTAGAATATATGCCATTAACTCTAAATTTGTCATCCCATCATCAATAAATTGCCCCGTAGGTGGGTTCCCATAATGAAAGAGATGAAACTCCTTAAGCATGCACAATATGGCCTTGATGTCATAAGTGTTTAGAGATAAAGGTGAAATACCAGAAAAATCCTGAATAGATGGTCAGAAAGGACTTCCAAAAACCTGTACCCCATTTTGTACAACATAAGTTCTAAAGTGAGTAGCGATCCACCCCCATAACACCTGGAATGTTTCCACTATTCTAAAAGGATACTTCCCTATGTAAATGTGTAGGAGGCTCTTATGAATTTTGGCCAAAATAAAAGTGGCCAACCCTACCATTCTTTTCTCAGCCATCTTGGCCACAATAACAAAGGTTCGTAGCCTCACACCTCCTTTGGAGTCTCAGACTGGTAACAAATACACACTGATCCACATGGCCAATAAACCTTCCAGATGTGTCTTTGAAAGAATTTTTGGGTTGACTTCATATCCCCATATTTCAAATTCTCCTTTCTCCAATTTTGGCCAAAAGGTGTTAGGGGTGCCTCTCTTATCTTCCCTTGGACAACAAATTGGATGGGTGCAGGTGGGACCCTTTTAATTCTTCTTTATGAAAAATATTTCCATCCATTCCTATGGATGAAAATATCTCATGGTGCGAGACTTCATGGTGGTAATGTTCTTGAGCTTGTTAAATATTATCTTCAACTTACGAACCAAAGCTGGTGTCTTCTCCATGTCATTTTATGTCACCTTGGGGGGAATAATGTAAGATACCAGTTTTTGGAAGGGTATGTTTTGTTGTGTTTTTGGTTGAACCCTTTTCTTTTGGGACTTTAAAAGGTTTCTTGGAAGTGTGAGAGGTAGTGGGGGTGTTCCGGGGGCTCGGGGCATGGAAGAAGGGAAGTCTCGGAAAAGCAGACCAAAGCGCATGACCTGCACATGGTCAACCAAACTATGCAGCCTACCCTGACTAAGCCATGCGACCCTCCCTCCTCTGGACAGAATCGAGCACACGGTTTGCGCACGGTTTTCCAAACCGTGCAGCTAAATCGTGCGAATCCCCCTCCTCCGGGAAGTGGCGTGCACATGATTTGCACATGGCATGCCAAACCGTGCGACTAAACCGTGCGACCACTTAAAGTTGGAAAATTTACAAAATTGCCACTCCGGGCTTTATAACCCCAACTCGGGATTTTCCACCCATATTCTCCTCTTCACCTTAGGTGTGGACCAAGCCTCCCAAGGACTCCAAGAGATCAAACTCCTTCGATTCTAAGGCGTTTTTGGTTCCATTGGTTTCAGATCAAAGCTCCGGGTAAGGCTAACCTCATCCTTGCTTCTCTTTTTGGTTTAGGGTTAGTATCTTCCTTTCCTCATGTTCTAAAACCCTAAAACCCTATCTTTTGGGTGATTTCTAGGTTGAAGCTTCAAGGGTTGGTCGAATCGAGGTCTAAGGACTCGATTGAGGGTGCGTTCAACCGAGGTTTTGAGGTAGGTGGTCTAAAAGTTATATCCCATGGTTATTTAGGGTTTTTGTGCATATTAAATTGTGTTCTTGATTTTCCTTGGTTATGTTTGGATAGCCTTGGCATGTTTGAGAATAATGGTGTTTACAATGGAAAATGGGAACCCTCATGATCCCCGTGGGATGTGTTGGGATTAACTTGACCTAAATTATGGCCATCCATGGGATGTGCCGGCTTTTCCCGGGTTTAGGGATTGTTATTAAACAAGTGATCGTGTTGTGGTAAATGGTAGAGCCCTTGATGAATATGTTGGAATGTTTGGTTGAACATGGAATAGATGTTAGGTGATGCACCTAGACTTGATAATAATCAAAGGGTTATTTGAAATGGAATGAATGGTTGATTCATGGAAATGATGAACCAGTTAAATGGGTTAATGTGTAAATTGATTAAAGACCAGAATGGGATAGATAATGGGTCTAGGATGGAATGCTTAGTGAGATAGGCATAACACATGGGAATTTGGTGAATGGTGAAATAATGTGAAATGTTAATATGTTAATGGGTTAAGGCATGATGTGGTTTCCCATGTGGGTTGTTGTGAATGATGGTTGTCGATGGAAAATGGTTGGAAGGTTGATGGTTACATATATATAATCATGTGCACATGGCTTGGTAGAGTGGGCTATGACTTGAGGATCTACGCCCATGGGTCGAGTGAAGACTGAGGGTATAAACTCCACCCTAAATGCATGGGTTAGGAAAGGGGACTAAGGTTCTATTCTCCTAATGGTTGCATCCACCCGGACTGAGGCTTCGAGGTGAGGATATGGTTGCTATGAGGGGTTAGTCCTAGTGAGATAGGATAATGATGTGTTTACCCTATTGCATGTGATTGTTGGCCTTAGACCCATGTAACATGATGAATGTGATTAACCCATGGAATGTGATGAAATGGTATGTGATGGTAATTGGTGTGAAATGAATGGTAATGGAAGTGGCAATGGCTTGGCTCTAGACTTGTTAATGGAACCTAAAATAATTACTTGGAATTTATCATTCATTTTCCTTTTTCATGCACTACCTGTTTATATTGGATATTTTATAGACACCATTGGTGGTGGCCTACTGAGTTGTACTCACACCCTGCTTGGGCTGTCGTTGGGTACCCGAGAAGACTTCATGTTTTCAGGTCAGGATAAGGGCAAAGGTCCTTGCTAGGTAGTGAGTGGACATGGGTAGCGCTTGGTGGAGGATCCAGACTTGGAGTCGAGACCATTTTGGGGATTCTGGCCGTGTCTTTATTTTGGGGCTTTTGTTCACTCTTGCACTTGTAGTATGACATGGAATATTTATTGTTATTGGAATTGGTTGTTATAAATGTTCCTTGTTGTTGGTTATTGTTTCCGCTATTTGGTTTATTTCTGTTGTGGCTTACTCTGATAAAAATGGGGTATAGTCTCCCCACTTGACTACATCAACCCCCACTACTAGTCGGAATCCTTTGGCGTACGGGGAGGCAAGCTTAAGGTTATGTAACCACCCGGCTCGGAGCACCGGTTAGTGGCTTCCGGGACGGGGATGTTACAAAGTGGTATTAGAGGAGGTCTTTCTTCTCCTTATCCGAGCTCTTGTTATTTGGGATTGGTAGCCAAGGGTTAAGATGTGTAGGGCCTTGGTAATGAGCTCGTGCTTGGGAGTAGCTAACCTAGGTACAGGGGAAAACCCAAGTTACCCTGGGTTGGAAATGTTGTTCTTGGTTGTGTGTTGTTATAGTTGATGATATTTCACCGTTGGGTGATGCACATGTGGTTTGATGTGATTGTTTTACGATATATGGATCATGGCCTTAATGGCATGAGGATTTGTACTCATGCATCATTGTAGGAACCTAGGGAGATAAGTGACATGCATTGTATTAGGCACACACATGAGAGGAGTGTGTGAGACAGGAAAGTAGGGTACATTATGCATTTCATGAAACCAAGAAATAATGAGAATAATGAAATGAAACTAGTGGGTAAATCATGTTTAATGAAACCAAAGGGTTTGAAATGAAGTGGAAAGTGTCTTGTAAAATGTTGCGTGAGTTGGTGGTAGTGCATTATTGTTTACCCCATGTGGACCATGGACCACGGTAGGGATGGTCGGGGCAGTGAATTTGAGGTGTTAACATTGTTAGAAATGGGTTGTTGTAGCTAGTGAATAGTTTTTGATGAAGTTGTGAAAGTTTTATGGGATGCGTCCTAAATCTTGTTCTTGGCATTGTAGAGAGATTCCACCATGACGTCAGTTGCTAGTTGGGAAATGGGAAGGTGTTGCTGAGAACACTCCTCCGGTAGAAGAGCAAGAGAATGTGATGATTAATGAAGGTAGAGAAGACCAGTTCCAGGAGAACATGGCTCGCCTTATGCAGATGATGGATCGGGACCCAGGGCGGGTTGCACCGAGTATGTTTGAGCTGACTAGGGAATTTCAGCTACAGCACCCTCCGAATTTCACCGGAGAGGGTGGGCCATAGGAATTAGAGTTCTGGTTAGAGTCCGTCCAGATGATACTGGATCATCTGGAGACCCTTGTCAAGAAGTGGGTAAAGCTGGCTGCTTATATGTTGCGATACCAGGCTAGGCGTTGGTGGGACATTCAGGCTCAAATCGAGCAGGCTAAGGGAATGTCGTGGAAGGTTTTTCAGGAAAAGTTTTTGGAGCATTTCTACCCAGAGACGTTGAGGCAGGAGCGAGCTGTAGAGTTTATGAGCCTGACTCAGGGTTCGCTATCGGTGATGGACTATGCTAGTCACTTCACTGATTTGAGACGCTTTGTCCTAGTGTTAGCAGGGGATGAGGCAGCGGTGGCAAGGCGCTTCCAGGATGGGTTGAGACATGAGATCAGGTCTCAAGTAAATATCTTCCAATTGAAGAGGTTCACAGAGGTAGTAGATCATGCATTGATCTCGGAAGTAAACCTGAAGGGAGCTTCAGGTAGTGGGCTTGTGGTGCCGATCAGGCAGATGAGCGATGTAGCTTCTGAGGGTCGAAAGCGATTCCATGAGAGCTCACATCATGGAGGTAGCATGCAAAGTTGCTAGAAGAGAGGGACAACCTCTCATAGTGGGAATCGGATGATCTGCTATCAGTGCGGTAGGCCGGGGCATGTGCGTGGTCAGTGTCCTTGACCTCCAGTTGAGTGCTGTTCGTGCGACAGGATGGGGCATGTGCAGAGGTTCTGTAGGAACCCACGGCAGGTCGGCGAGTATGACGGTGGGAAAGAGGTACCAGATACAGTAAAGGGATCAGTTTCCCCGTATCTAGCAGGCAGTTGGAGCTCCATGGGCCGTACTGTCAGGGGCGGTGGATGTGGAACCCTGGGACAAGATCGCTCATGCCAGTAGGGTAGTGCAGCACAGAGTACTTAGGCTGGGGCCCAGGGTAGAGGGGCAGGTCAGCTTCAGGCAGTTCTGTTTGCACCTGGTGATGGCGAGGCTGGACCATCGACTGTTCGAGGTACGATCCTTGTAGTTTCTACTTTTTATAGTGCCTTGTTTGAGACAGGTGCCACACACTCTTTTATCTATTCTCAACTTATAGTAGAATGGGTTTACCCGTGGAGGGGGTGTGTGGGGTAATGTCAATTGACACTCTGTTGGGGGTGCGGGTTGAGGATATCAAGAAGTGCAAGGATGTACCTTGGAAGTTGGTGGGTATTATTTTATGTGGGACTTGTCCGTCCTCGAGATGTATGGGTTCGATCTAATCTTGTGAATGGATTGGTTGGTGCTGTATCAAGAACACATCGATTGTTATCATCACAGAGTATTGTTCAGGTCACTTGAGGGTGACACTTATGTCCACCGTGGCGAGTGGGATGTTCGAGTAGGTCATGCAGAACTGTTGGTTCAATGGATGAGTGAAATCACGGCTCAAGTGGCATGTCTCATGCTTGGTGATGATGAAAGAGGGGAAAAATTGTTTTTTCTCCTGTGGTGGATCGGTTTCAGGACGTGTTTCCTAAGGATTTATCAGGGTTACCACCCAAGAGGGATATTGAGTTCACGATCGAGTTGCTGCCGGGAGCGGAGGTAATTTCTATTCTGCCATACTGAATGGCACCGGAAAAACTCCAGGAACTAAAGGTACAACTTGAGGAGTTGGAGAGTAAGGGGTTTATCCATCCTAGTACGTCTCCTTGGGGATCTCCCGTGCTTTTTTCAAAGAATGTCGATGGGTTGTTGAGGCTGTGTGTTGATTATCAGAGGTTGAATCAGATGACAGTGAAAAATCGATACCCTCTTCCTAGAATTGACGACCTGTTTGATTAGTTGAGGTGTGCATCAGTGTTTTCCAAGATTGATCTGCGGTCGGGTTATCACCAGTTGAGGGTGAGGTCTTCCAACATACCGCAGACAGCTTTCTGAAGTCGGTACGGGTCATTTGACTTTGTGGTAATGCCTTTTGGATTGACCAATGCACCGGTGGTGTTTATGGCATTGATGAACTGGATCTTTCATCCCTATCTAGATTGGTTTGTGGTTGAATTTTTTGACGATATCTTAGTGTACTCGAAAACTCACGACAATCATGCCCAATATTTTGACATCTTCTTGGGTATGCTAAGAAAGAACCATCTATACGCCAAGCTATCAGAGTGTCAATTCTTGATAGGTGAGGTTCATTTTCTGTGTCACATCATCTCGGAGGCTGGTGTGTCAGTGGATCCAGAGAAGGTGTAGGCAGTTGTATCTTAGGAGTAGCCCAGGAGTGTTTCTGATGTTCGGAGTTTTCTGGGATTGGCCGGGTATTACCGAAGGTTCATTCAGTATTTCTCTCGCGTGGAAGCACCAATTTCGGGCTTGACCAAGAAGGGAATCTGGTTCGAGTGGTCTGAGGCTTGTGATAATTCCTTTCAATAGTTGAATAAGCGGTCGACGACCACACCTATCTTGATCTTACCTGAGTCGGGTAATAAGTACATCATGTTTTGTGATGCATCCGGGGTCAGACATGGGGCTGTGTTTATGCAAGATGAGCAGGTTTTGGCTTATGGGTCAAGGCAGTTGAGACCCCATGAGCGGAGCTATCCCACTCATGATCTTGAATTGTTTGTAGTAGTGTACGCCTTCAAGTGCTGGTGGCACTATCTATTGGGAGAACGGTTTATAGTGTTTACTGACCATAAGAGTTTGAAGTAAATCTTCTCGCAGCGGGATCTGAATCTTCGGTAGCGAAGATGGGTTGAATATCTCCAATATTTTTTACATTGAGTTGGTGTACATTCCGGGAAAGGGAAATAGTGTTGGTGATGCTCTGAGTAGGAAGGTTCAGAATCAGGAAGTTCAGGAGTCCAACACTGAGTGGAAGGTGATGGCCTTGTTTGCAGAGTTGTACCTAGAGGTGCAGGAGGAGAATGGTCAGGTCACTCTTGATTCCTTAACAATGGGGTCTATTCTTTTGAGTCGAGTTAAGGAAACTCAGCTTGGTGATCCCGAGTGTTTGATCATGAAGGAAAAGTGTAAAGGTTAGGAGTTACCTTCTAGCTGGGCAGTCGGTGTAGATGGTGTTGTTCGTGTTCGTGATCGTTTGGTTGTGCCAAAGTGTGTGCGAGAAGAGTTGATGCATGAGTTCCATGCATCAAAGTGGGCAGTGCATCCTGGTTTGACCAAGATGTACCGTGATCTCCGAAGGCAGTTTTGGTGGCCTAGAATGAAGAAGGAAGTTGCGAGCTTTGTGGCACGGTACCTTACCTGCCAGCAGGTGAAGGCCGAGCATCAATGCCCAGGTGGTTTGTTGCATCCATTACCCATTCCAGAATGGAAGTGGGATGATGTAACAATAGATTTTGTTGTGGGTCCTCTGAGGATGCCACAGAAGAATAATGCAATCTGGGTAGTTGTCGACCGGTTAACGAAAGTGGCTCATTTCTTACCGATTCAGGAGACCTATACAGTTGACTAGTTGGGTGAGCTGTATGTTCTGGAAATAGTGTGGTTGCATGGTGTTCCGTGGACCATAGTTTTGGACTGAGATCCGCGTTTCACGTCACGTTTTTGTAAAGGGTTGTAGAAGGCGCTTGGTACGCAGGTGTTTTTGAGGAAGGATTTCCACCCACCGACGGACGGGCAGTCGGAGCATACGATCCAAGTATTGGAAGACATGTTGAGAGCTTGTGTCTTGGACCTTGGTGGTTCTTGGGAGAGGCACCTATCATTGGTTGAGTTTGCCTACAACAATAGTTTTTAGGCTACAATTCAAATGGCACCATTTGAGGCACTTTATGGGAGACCATGTATATCTTCGTTGTGTTGGCTAGAGGTTGGTGAATCTGAGTTGTTGGGGCTGAGTCTCGTGCAGGAGACTTTAGAGAGAGTTCATTTGATCAGGAAGCGAATGGATACAGCTCAGAGTAGGTAGAAGTCCTATGCATATCGGAGGCGTAGACCTCTCAAGTTTGGGGTGGGTGATAAAGTGTTCCTTCAGGTGTCTCCAAGGTTGGGTCACCAACAGATTCGAAAGAAGGGTAAGTTGGCACCCAGGTATGTGGGACCTTTTGAGATTGTGGAGAGGATCAGACCAGTGGCTTACTAATTGTCTCTTCCACAATGGAATGGGGGGATGGATGATGTGTTTCATGTGTCTCAGCTTCAATGGTATCACCCTGACCCATCTCATGTTGTTGATGTTGAGGATGTGGAGCTTGAGGTTGATGCATCCTTTGAGGAGCATCCGGTTCGTGTGGTGGATCATAGTGAAAAGGACTTGTGAGGCAAGGTTATGCCATTAGTGCGAGTACTATGGAAGAATGGGAAAGTTCCAGAAAAACTTGGGAGCGTGAATCGGATATATGGGCTCAGTGGCCCAAACTCTTCTCTTCGGTGGATCAATGAGGCTAGGAAGCTCGACTCGAGGACGAGCCGTTATAAGGTGGGGATGTTGTAAGATCCCAGTTTTTAGAAGGGTATATTTTGTTGTGTTTTGGGTCGAACCCTTTGCTTTTGGGACTTTAAAAGTTTTCTTGGAAGTGTGAGAGTCCATGGGGGTGTTCCGGGGGCTCGGGGCACGGAAGAAGGGAAGTCTGGACAAATCATACCAAGGCGCACGACCTGCGCACGGTCAGCCAAACTGTGCGGCCTGCCCAGACTAAGCCATGCGACCTTCCCTCCTCTGGACAGAAGCGAGCGCACTGTTTGTGTACGGTTTTCCAAACCGTGCAGCTAAATCGTGCGACTCTCCCTCCTCCGGGAAGTGGCATGTGCACGGTTTGCACACGGTTTTCCAAACCGTGCGGCTAAACCGTGCGGCCACTTAATGTTGGAAAATTTACAAAATTACCACTCTGGGCTTTATAACCCCAACTCGATATTTTCCTCCCATCTTCTCCTCTTCACCCTAGGTGCGGACCAAGCCTCCCAAGGACTCTAAGAGATCAAACTCCTTCGATTCTAAGGTGTTTTTGGTGCCGTTGGTTGCAAATCAAAGCTCAGGGCAAGGCTAACCTCATCCTTGCTTCTCTTTTTGGTTTAGGGTCAGAATCTTCGTTTCCTCTTGTTCTGAAACCCTAAAACCCTATCTTTTGGGTGAGTTCTAGGTTGAAGCTCCAAGGGTTGGTCAAATTGAGGTCTAAGGACTCGATTGAGGGTGCATTCAACTGAGGTTTCGAGGTAGGTGGTCTACAAGTTATATCCCATGGTTATTTAGGGTTTTTGTGCATGTTAAATTTTGTTCTTGATTTTCCTTGGTTATGTTTGGACATACTTGGAATGTTTGAGAAGAATGGTGTTTGAAATTTAAAATGGGAACCCTTATGATCCTCGTGGGATGTGTTGGGATTGACTTGACCTAAATTAGGGCCATCCATGGGATGTGTCGGCTTTTCCCGGGTTTAGGGATTTTTATTAAACAAGTGATCATGTTGTGGTAAATGGTAGAGCCCTTGATGAATATGTTGGCATGTTTGGTTGAACGTGGAATAAAAGTTAGGTGATGCACCTAGACTTTTTAATAATCAAATGGTTATTTGAAATGGAATGAATGGATGATTCATGGAAATGATGAACGGGTTAAATGGGTTAATGTGTAAATTTATTAAAGACTATAATGGGATAGATCATGGGTCTAGGATGGAATGATTAGTGCGATAGTCATAACACATGGAAATTGGGTGAATGGTTAAATGATGTGAAATGGTAATGTGTTAATGGGTTAAGGCATGATGTGGTTTCCCATGTGGGTTGTTGTGAATGATGGTTGCCGATGGGCAATGGTTGGAAGGTTGATGGTTACTTATATATAAGCATGTGAACATGGCTTGGTAGAGTGGGGTATGACTTGAGGATCTACGCCCACGAGTGGAGTGAAGACTAAGGCCCTAAACTCCACCCTAAATGCACGTGTTAGGAAAGGGGACTGAGGGTCTATTCTCCTAATGGTTGCATCCACCCAGACTAAGGCTTCGAGGTGAGTATATGGTTTCTATGAGGGGTTAGTCCCAGTGAGATAGGATAACGATGTGTTTACCCTCTTGCGTGTGATTTTTGGACTTAGACCCATGTAACATGATGAATGTGATTAACCCATGGAATGTGATGAAATGGTAAGTGGTGGTAATTGGTGTGAAATGAATTGTAATGGAAGTGGAAATGTCTTGGCTATGGACTTGTTAATGGAACCTAAAATAATTACTTGGCATTTATCATTCATTTTCCTTTTGCAAGAATTACCTGTTTATACTGGATATTTTGTAGACACTGTTGGTGGTGGCCTACTGAGTTGTACTCACACCCTGCTCAGGCCGCCGTTGGGTACCCGAGTAGACTTCATGTTTGCAGGTCAGGAGAAGGGAAAAGGTCCTTCCTAGGTAGTAAGTGGACATGGGTAGCGCTTTATGGAGGATACAAACTTGGAGTCGGGACCATTTTGGGGATTCTGGCCGTGTCTTTATTTTGGGGCTTTTGTTCACGCTTGCACTTGTAGTATGAAATGGCATATTTATTGTTATTGGAATTGGTTTTTATACATGTTCCTTGTTGTTGGTTATTGTTTCCGCTATTTGGTTTATTTCTGTTGTGTATTACTCTGATAAAAAGGGGGTATAGTCTCCCCACTTGACTACATCGACCCCCGCTGCTAGTCGGTAGCCTTTAGCATATGGGGAGGCACGCTTAAGGTTATGTAACCACCCATCTCGGAGCACCGTTTAGTGGCTTCCGGTATGGGGACGTTATAGATAAACTCATCATACATTCTTCCAAGGATTGGAGCTTTAGAATTCTTATAAACATCCAAGAATATGATCCCTACCTCCCCATGTATTAAATGGAAGGAGTTAGTCTATGGGATCCATAGGATTAATAATTCTGGTACGAAATCATCATTCCTTTACACATAGGTCTTCCCAACCCAGATAGCCTCATAAATCCCAACACCTTTTAAGTCATCTAAAATTTTTGCACATGTCTTCCGAACCCAGTATGCCCACATCCATGTAGGTTTTTCACCTCCTCCTAGGCAGAAATCCCAAATTTTCTTCCAGCCATTGGATTGATCCATTTGAGAATTTCGAAAGATGGATGAATAATAATGTGGCTACAGATCAGGTGTGTGTGCTTTCAAATCTAGAGAACACATGCTGTGATGCATGATATGAGATTTCTCTACTTTCACAAAATTAGCAAATGAGCCCCCAATAGAAACATTAGTAGATAAGAAGTTGGTATAATCTTGAAGCCAAGGATGTGGGACATAGTTCTTTGTGTATGGAATATTAATATCTTTGAAATGGCCATAGCTATACAAAGGTTGATAGGTTCTTTGGGCAAAGTTGAAATGATACTTCTTCAAATATTTTTCTAAGTTTGGAAGGGTGGGGTCGCAAACGTCGATGTAGTCATGACCAGCGACTTTCATCATGTCGTCAATCCTCTTACTGGAGGTTCATCAAAAGTTCCAATTCTTTTGAGATCATTGAACCAGAAAAAGGATAGAAAATCATCTTTTTAGTAAGTTCATTTTTTATACTTGATAAAATAATTGAAAAAATTGGCAAAGGCATTAAGGCGCACAAGTATAAAAATTGGTGCGCAAGTGTAAAATGGAGCACAAGTGTTGCTCCCCAGTTATAGAATGCAACTAAAAAAATACATAAGAAGCTCAGAGAAATAGAAGCGTCTGAGTACAAGAAGACTTGTGTGCCGATAGCTTAAATTATGTAAGTCACGAGGCCTTTTGTGGAAGTGATGCCACTATATATAAGCGATGGACATCCCCCTGCATGCTAGAATACTGCATGCTTCCATCTTGCGTGACCAGTTTCTCTACGCGCATAAAACTTGTGCACCACAATACTCTCTTCTTTATCCTTCATTACTTTACCTCTGTATAGGATCCTCTTTTTGATTCTGGATCCAATTCTGAGGGGGAGATTTTGTTGAAACTCCATTTTCTTCACAGAGTCTAAAAAATGACAAAGGGAAATAACTTAGAAATAAGGGGGGAAAATACATGAAGAAAATTAATATTTTCAAAGGCATGATCTTTAGGTCTCCCTAGTCAGGAAAAAAGGGCGTCAATGAAAAACCTACTTGAACGCCCTCATCTATCGCACAACCTACTTGCATGCCCAATTTAATTTCTCCCAAGGTCCTATTTTTTCCTATAAATAGACCGTTGGGACCTTCATTTGTATGGATGAATTTCCTTGAAGCCAAATTACTTCTCTGGTCGCCCAAGTTCTTCGCCAAAGTCCTCTAAAACTCTCAAGGTTGTTCGTAAACACCTAAAGTAGAGGAATTGAAGGAGTATCATAGGACGTAAGTCCGTTTAGTGTCTGAAATCCATAACACTTGCATTCATAAAGTTCCCAACATCCAAAAATCAGAAACACTTGTGCACCACTTATTCCTTTCATAGGAATATAAGCACCCCACTTCTGGGATCACCTATTAATACTATTGAAGGCTTGTGATAGGTATTGATCAAGCATTAACATACAAGTTTTTCATTACTTAAGTGAATATAAGGTCGCTCAAGACTACTTGTGTGACCGTACTTGCGTGCCCTTACCTACATGGGCTCCCCTCTTTGATTCACTTACTCTTTTCAGTCTAAAATCCATCAAGACTTCTTCAAAGCCATTCATGGCAAGGATTATTCTTCATTGGCTCCCTTGTTTGAAATGGATTATGTTGAGACCTCCAACATAACCTCCTAACTTATCAAAACTTGGAGACATACACATCAGCGTGTCATCTATTTGGGTTTGTATGTCCGTAGTTAGAGTTTTCCCACATTTGTTTCAAAATGGGGTTAAAATTCATGGAGGGTCTGTGGGTTTTTATATCCACAATCACCTGGAAATTTCTCCCAGGAATAGTGATGGGAAGTTCCTGGTTTTGAGAATTAGGGTATAGGTCTTGACCTCCCCCTTCTCGAGGACCCAGAACCTCAAATTTCTAGTAGGGAAGGTAATGTTTACACTTGGTTTTCCATTCAAGAAAATGAAAAGTCTCCCTCCTTTACAAGGACCAATTTTAGGGTATCCATCCACGTGTAATCCCCTAAACCTTCATCCCTTTTTTCCTTTCACTGGACCCTTGTACAATGTAAAGTGAATAGAGGGGAGGCTCATCACCTCACCCTCATCCACCCTCTCCGACGTAGGTGCGCCCTATTCCACCAGCGGAGAAGGAAAAGTGTATGTGTCATTGTTGAATCTTTCACACCCTCTTATTTCTCACACCGAGAATGACTTAAATGGTTTTATAGATTGATTATTTTTACCACATGTGCACAAACACTCACAGTGAATGAACTATGAGAAATATAATTCCCACCATAATCGAGATACATAGGAAACCTTCTTAGGGACCAAGATCACTAGATATTCTCTTCCAGAATCCAACTAAAATTAATTTAATATGGGAATTCTACTTAGGGATAAGCCCCAAATTAAACCCCCAAAATCGTCAAGGCATCCTTTTGAGGAAGTAATCCCAAATTCAATTCTCTCAAAGGACTATACTCTCCTATGAGAATCATAAAAATATGTGGGATTTGATTCCCATCCCCATGGGATACGTAGGAAGCCTCCTTGAGGTTCAAATCCAACACTGCAAATAAACCCTGTTCGTCGTGGTCCATATTCCCAACATGGTCTAATATTACTTGGAAACCCATATTCTTTCCAAGTTCCTTGGGCTACCTAGGCATAAGTCCCACATCAAACTTCGACTAATCACATTTCTCTTAGATTTCCTCACTACATGACATTAAACTATATGGTTAAGTACTTATCACATGACCTTAAAAGTAATGATGTGTCCCATTCAGCGGCACTGAACTATAAGGGTTCTGATTCATTTCACAAGGATACATAGGAAACCCATTTCATTGGTTCGATCCCAATATCAAAACAAACCTTCGTCTCCCTTGATGAAAATAAATTCCAGAGTGCCCCACTGAGTGGATTAAAAACCAGTATCATCATATAGATGTTTAAAAGAATATTTAAATAGTATATGAGAGGATACCATTGATGGAGAACCTTTAATACATACAGATATCTCCATTAATCAAGAACCTTGAGTACATACTGATGATTCTAAATTTTACACATGTTAATAAGTGATTGAAAATTCCAAGGGAAACGTATGTTATACTTGGTGAATTAATAAGGATTCAAGAAATATCTTTAATTTACAATGATAGTCCCAAAGTAGACAATAATTTCCCCCAAAAGGGTGTGATGAGTCCGACCTCCAATCCTCTCGACAAATGTACATTCCTTAGTATCATAAAGTTCAAACATGATGAACGCTTTCCTTTGGAAAGAAGATCCCTTTTGGATAAAGAACTTTTGGATGTTTCCAATTGGATGAATAAATCCAATGGAAACCTCCTAGAGGTAGTGATTCTTAAAACTAGAACACACGGTTCAAGGAACCATGAAACAATAATAAACAACATCTCCTTTCATGTTATCCCACTAGAAATACACTTTTAGGTCCCTATACATCATTGTACTTCTTGGATGAATATAGAATGAATAAATATGAGACTCATCCAATATATACTTCTTTAATTCTAGTATGGGAGGAATATAAACTGGGTTCCTAAACCTTATCATTCCATCAAAATCTAAGGTTGAATTCAGGAACATTTCTCACCATCTTTTGTAACTCTACATATTCCTTCTACACCTACTTAATCTTTATTTTTATAGATGGTTGAACATTTAATTGAGAAAGATAATATTTGTCCCATTCCTTTAAAAATTTAAGATCCAAGATTCTCAAATCCATAAATATTAGATTTTTTTTATCCTCACCATGGATATGCTAACATGGTCCTTTCAACTCAAAGAATCTTCCACCTTATAAAATTTTCCAAGGTGGTAATGTATTAATAAGTTGAAATCTTTAATCAAATCCAAAAATCTTCTTTGGTTCATATTTAACTCCATTTGTGTGAAAATATACATTAAAATTTTATGATCAGTATAAATATCACACCTTTCACCACAAACATAATGCATCCATATCTTTAATGAAAATATTACCACAACTAACTCCAAATCCCGAGTTGGGTAATTATTCTCATGGATTTTCCATTTTCACAAGGCATAAGATATTACCATATAATTTTTCATGAGAAAAAATCACATTCTGATGCATCACTATAGATCACAAACCATTCTCCACTATATATTAGTGTGAGTTTATGTGCACCGGATAAACTCCTTTTTAGATATTTGAAATTATCTTCACATTCCACCATCCACACGAACATAAATAATTTCCAAGTAAACTTATTGAGTGGATTAAATGGTAATGAAAAATATTTCACAAAACATCGATAATATCCAGCCAAACCAAGAAAAATTCAGATATTAGTTACAACTGTCAGTCTAGGAAAACATTTAATAACTTTTATTTTTACTGGATCCACAAATTTTCTCTATCAAGAGATTATGTGACCCAAAAATGAATCATTATAAACAAAAAATTCACACTTGGTAAATTTTGAATAAATATTTTATTTTCTTAGGGTCTTCAGTATAACTCTCAAGTTATCTTCATGTTCTTCCTTTCAATTTGAATAAACCATAATATTGTTTATAAATACTACCAAAAATTGATCAAGATAGTCACTAAATAATCTATTCATTATATCCATGAAGATAGCGAGGTAATTAGTAAGACCAAAAGTAAATACTATAAATTCATAATGTCCATACCATGAATGGAATTCCTTCTTTAGTATATCCTCCTTCTTGACCCATAAATGATGATATACTGAATGATGATCAATCTTGGAAATGTATTGAGCTCCACATAGTTGGTCAAATAATTAATCAATGTGAGGTAGAGGATATTTGTTCTTTAGAGTGATCTTGTTATGTTCTCGATAATCAATGTAGAGTCTCATTGATCCATCATTCTTTTTTAAAAAATAGAATAGGTGAAATACAATATGACACACTAGGTCATATGATTCTCTTATCTAGATTCTCTTGGAGTTTTTTCTTCAATTCCTATAAATCAGTTTTGGAAATTCAATAAAATTTATTTGAAATATGAATAACACCTGGTATAAGCTCTATTAAAAAATTATTTTCATGATTCTATGGGAGATATGGAAACACTTTGATAAATACATCAACAAATTCCCATAAAACAGGTGTATTAATAATGGTGAGTTTCTCCCAATCCATTTTATATAGATAAACTTCATTTATAGGATTCAAAACCCAAAAGATGGAAGTAATTTACACTAGAAGGTCATACTAATCCTTTCATCGATAGATGATCATAGATTGATCTGGAATATGAAATGTGACTTCCCTTTCATAGAAATTGATATGATCTCTATATAGAGAAATCCAATCCATGATTAGAATCACATAAAATTCCACTAAATGATGTATCATGAGATTTTTAGGAATCACCTTGCCATAAACTTGAACTGGAGAAGAATTATAAACGTTTGATGCAGCCATTTTTCCATTAAGAGTTGTCACATATAACTCAAAAATATAATTGTCAAGGTAATACGTTGATAGCCTTAGAAAATTCTTCAGAAATAAAAGAGTGTGTGGATCTAGAATCAAATAAAACATTTTCTACATTAGAGTGGATGGTAAGTGTACCTTTCACCGCTTCATTATCATACTCCACATCACCAATAGTGATCACTTATGACTTGCCCTTGTCTTTGGCCTTAAGAGTTTTCTAATTTCAATTATCATTGATAAACCTTGGATCAGAGGATTAGTTAGCATAATGACCCATGTCCTTGAACTTGTAACATTGAATTTTAGAAGGGGTATTATGTGTAGAATTTTCTCTATTCAAATCATTAGACATCTTTTTCCCATAATTTTGGAATTTAACTTCTCGATGACCTTCTCTTCCACAATTAAAACATTTTCTAGTCCCTTTAAGACAATTTCCTCAGTGTTTATTTACCAAAATTGAGAATAAGGGAAAACTAATCTTCTTTTTAGTGTGGTTTTTATATTTTACCTTTAATTCTATTTTTCCCTTCTTATCAAACCCATAGGACTGATTGGTTATTAAAATCTCCATCTCAACCTTGAGATAATATAGAACAATTTTCTAATAGTTATCAAAGTACCTAATGGAAAATTCCCTTTAGAGAATTTGTTTTAATCCACTAAAAAGTCGGTCAATTATACTCTCTGGTTGGATAATAATTCTTGAATCGTACCTTGTAATTCTTATAAAATTTGATTCACAGGCACCGATGGATTCATCATCATTTTTCTTATGCTCAAGGAACTACTTCCCTATCTTTGTTCAAAGAATATGAAGAAAGTACCTATTGAAAAATAAGTTCGTAAACTCATCCCATTCCATAGAGTCAATTTCAACTCTTTGCCTCATATTCTTGACAAGATTCCACCATTTATCAGCTTCACCTTCCAAACGATAAACTTCAAATATGAATTTATCATGTTCTAAACATTGGAGAACTGAAAATATATTTTCAATGATATTAATCCATTATTTAGCCACTAGTGGATCAGAAAAACCGCTGAAATAAGTTGAACACTTCCTCATGAAGGACTCAATAGAATATTTTTCCCTCATTTGAACGTTTAGAAGTCCTGCATGACTCATAGCTTGAGAATGTTTTTTGAGCATAGTTACAAGATTTTACATTTCAGATCCCATAGAATTAAATTATTTAGGAGGATAATCATTGTATTTCCCCTCTCATTAAGCATTAACCCAGTTCCTTCAGGTTCTATCCATTGACAAATACTAAGAAGCATAGTGTGGGAACCACTAATCATAATGGGAAAACCAAATAATCAAGAATATAATTTCAATTTAGGATACTTTAGGTTTTATACAATGTTATTTATGATCATTTATAAAACACTAGGATTATAGCCTATACTTTAGTATATTTTTAGGATTCTTACTAAGGTTTTCTCATCCTAGTTTTGAAATGTTAACTATACATTTTCTTTGATACCAACTATAATGACCCAAAATTTACATACATAGATATCACCTCAAAATTAAATAATAATCATTACAAAACATAAAAAAACCATTCTAGGAACATATTAGTTTAGTGTTTTTAGAAACTTTTAAACAAAAACAACTAGTTCATAAGACATCTATATTTTCTCCCACTTATTTATTCATAACTAGACCCCTTTTGACATATCTTACTTAATAACCTTATTCATGTCTTGGGGAAAAGAAACATAATAATGTTTGAGCTTCAATTCTTAGTAAGGTAAAATAAGAGATAAATCAATAATATCATTAGATATAAGAACATAACACTTGAAAATATTATCTTGTATACGAAAGATCATGATATCATTTCATGGGATAAATAATAAAAGTTCATAAGAATGAATGAACATAATCCCAAAATTCATAACATAGGACATGAATTTTTTTTGGTATACACATAATCATAGAAAATAATTTTATATTAGTCAAGGATCATTTCTATGACCATCATAGTAGACAAAGTCCATTACTGAACCGAGTTCACTTCTCATTCCAACACTATATTTACCAAATCGGGCTTACTTCCTATTCCAACCCTATCTATATCATGAGAAATAAATATTTACCCAAATAATTGGAGGGATATATAGGTACCACCTATCTCATAATGAAATAATTCTTATGTATCCCATAAAAACATAAATAATTCATCATATCATAACCAAGGAATAAAATGTGTTTCTTAAACATCATTCCATCATACTATATTCCATACAAAACAAATGGATTTCATAAATAATATTCCATAATAAAAACAATCAAACCATAGGTATGATAGGGGAATTATACTTGAAATATAACCCTATTAATGAATTCCATCTTAGAAGAAAAATAATTTTGATAGGAAACTTGAAATTTATTCTTGAGAAAAATATCATTTCTTCTTCAAAAACGTTTTCTTTTCTCAAAAGGCCTCAAAATTTTAAAACAAAAGAATTTTTTTAAATAAACATAAAATTTTGTAATGTAAGATTCATGGAAATATGGTTTTATGTAAAAAAAAATATGTTCATTCCATATATTTTAAAAGAAAACATTCTTCTTGTACTTTTGTTGGAAAGTCAAAAAGTACCTCGTATTGAAAAATAAAAAAAATTCTTTCATACTTTTTAATAAAATTTCACCAATGGGTAAAATTAAATTTAAATAATTTTATAGTAATATAAATAATAATAAATATTTATTAAACATGGAAATTGATGATAAATATACCCCAGTAAATACTTACCTATAAACAATCTTGGATAAAAATGAGATTGCGAGATTATCCCTTACCTTAGGTCCGATATCCTTTGTATGTATCCAAAACTCCTGTATAATTATTTAAATAAATTCATTGACTTATTATAGAATCATAGTAATTTTTATGATATATTATCATATTATCATCTGTTTGATAGTAACAATTTATTATTACTCGTTATTCAGATATTAACTGCTTCATTTCCTTATGTATGTTTTGTCAAAAAAGTTCTGATTCTTATTCATAGGTTATATTTATATCATTTATAGAATGATATTAATATAATATATATTATTTATTAATTAATTACATAAATTTATATAATCATTATTTAATGAATATCATTTAGAATAAATCACATCACATCATGAAGACGATATACCGTACGTACGCACAGACGACGATATCATTCCCATAATTGTAAAATGGCATGGAAGTGAATGATATATAATTTTTTTTCAAGAATCCATATCATGTTATAATAATCAAATATAGTTATTCTTTCTATAATTATACCCATCCAAGTGAGGTTCTCGTGAAAAAATAGATTACACCATGATGTGGAGATGGTAAGCCGTACGCACACACGTGCAGTGATTTTCATTTTTAATAGGATCAATAGAATGTAAAATATGGTTGTTTTATAATCATAATAACATCTTATTATATAATTGATACTATATTTATTAATTTATAATGTAAAAATCCCATGAAGAGGAAGTAGAAGAAGAAATAAGTTTTAAAGAATCAGTAGAGAAGATTACCTATTCTTCGAAGAGCCCCCCCTAGATCACCTCTTAAAGCCCTAGGGTGGGTCTTTGGAGAAGAAAAGAAACTCTATAATGTGAATAGGTAAGTTGAGAAGGAAAATGGGTAGGTTATGGCCGGTATTAGAGGTTAAAAATTAAGTTAATAAATGAGGGAGGGGGTTCCCTTTTATAATTGAGGTGTGGGGCACTTATGGAATCTCCAAAAATATTAATTTAATATAAATTAATTGACAACTTTAAATGACTCAAAATTGTGTTTTGTCATAGATAATATAATTTTGGTACAAAATAATATTATATAATAATTTTTATACATGTATTTATTATATTATAAACCTTAACTTTTTATTTTACCCTTAATTAATATATTTAATTTTGATTATTGTACTAACATTTTAAATATTAAGAGGCTATAATTTTTACTTATACAGAGTCAATTTCCCATAAATTGATACTTAATGAAATTTTAGACCTTATCATAGTAACTTTTTTATTTTTAAATATTTTAATTATTTTAAATAATTTAATAAAATACTATTTTTATAAAATATCAATAGTGTCAATTTTGGCACTATATATTTCATTAAATTTAAATAAAATCTAAAAAGAGAGATAAATTCTAAAAAACCATTTAATAGACTTATAATATGTCATAGTAACCTATAAAATATATGGATTACCATAATTAATTCAAATAATATTTATTTTAATATTTTTCATATCATTTATTTGATATTTCTATTAATAAAAAAATTATTGTATCACTATTTTGTTAGCTTTTATGGTAACTATTTAATCTCAAAAAATGATAAATAAATTACCATGATTTATATAGTTTCATTAGTTTTTTGGATATTATTTATTATTGAAGTTATATCATATTTATCAGTATATTAAAATTATTATACATAAAAGAAATAAGAGGGTGACATTTTGTCACTTTCATGTCACTTTCTTTTATTTTAATAATATCTATATCATTTTCAAGTAAGGAGTCTATTAAATAATTAAATTATTATTAATAGGTATTAATGGTATATTTTTACTCATCCAATAAGATTTTGGAAGGTTTTAAGATAAATTTTTTTTCCTTATCATATTATTTTGTTACCTAAATTACCTGATTTAGCTTTAACCACGTAAAATAAAAATTACCATACTTCTATTCATAATATCCAAAAAAAAAATAAAAGTAAAATCTTAACATAATTTGGAAAAACTGATTCCAAATATGAACCCATTTTTTAAAATTTAAAAACATGATTTTCAGTAATTAAATTAAAATTAATCCTGATGTGGGATTCAGAAAAATGGTGTTTTGAAAAGTAAAAACCATCAAAGGATTGTCATGTGTGTATATCCAATTTTAATATGAAATTTCATCAAATTAATTAAATTGGATTAAATGTTAAAAACATAATATAGTTATATGTTAATACTAATTAAAAGAATAAGCTAACAATATAAATAAATTAGACGAAAAAGCAGTTTGAATTAAAATGCATCATTTTTCCCTATTCATTAAAATATGAAATGTATCAAAAAATACCAAAAATTAAATAAAAGTAAATTTTTATATCCTAATTCCAAATAATAAGTTTATGTGGTTATATAAAAATTATTAATGTGTAAAAGTTTCAATAAAAAATGAGTTTCCCATTAAAAAGAGATAAAATTACCCTTTTAAAAAATATATGGTTTTAGATATAAAGTAGGGTTTATTTATATCCTATTAATAAAATATCTATTGTATGAATAAATTTTTTTTATTAAGTATATAAAATATATATTTCATTATTTTCATTTACTAATTGTAATTCATTTAATTTATTAATAAAAAAATATAAATATTTCCATTACATTTAATTGGTTTATATTTTTCATAAATAATTGGTAACCAATAAATTCACCCTATATTTTCATAAGTTCATTATATTTATTCCTACTAACTTAAAAACTAGGTTATAATGGCAATTTTATCTTAATGGCATTTCATAGTTTTTTTAACTCACGATTGTGTGCAGCACAAGCTACTAAAGAAAAATTATTTAAAGAAAATATTTCATAAAATCTTCCGGGTATTAAATTGTCACATTTCATTGTTGGAATACCATGTGGTATAATTTGAATGGTCATGTATATCCAAGGATGATTTTTATATGTAGTTTCTCTATCATTTGGGTTTTCTTTGGATGGGTTAAGTGGGATATTGCCTTTGAGTTTCTCCCTTTTCTTTTGGATTTTGAGGTGCCTACTAAGTATTGTTATACTCACCCCTATATGGTATTTTTATAACATTTTGATTCTTGTGCATATGAAATTAATTTGGATTAAGTCCTTGGAGTTCCTGGAGCATGCATATCTTAGTAAGCTAGACCAACCGAGGTGTTTGTTATTGTTGGGCCAAGGGGATTCATGCTAGTTTCATTTTATGGGAATCCACTTCTTATGAGCCTGTTTTATGATTTTATAGTTTTTTTTGTCATATTATTTTTTCTATTTTAAGATTTCAATACTCAAATTGTACTCTGGTTGTGGGATATATGTATTTATGCATTCCTTTTTTAGTTTATATTATCTTTACACTATTTCATGAAGATGTTTGTGGGTGCGTGCATATAGGTACCATAGATGAAGGGCTCATGTGTGTGTGATGTGCCTACTTAGTGATAGATCCCAGCCCCTAGAATATTGGGGGCGACCTTGGGGAGTCATTTCTTGGGTCCCATTGGGATGGTGCATGACATTAAAATTATACAATGATGATTTTTTCATAAATTTCTAAGATAACTAATTTTTTGGGTAAAAATTAAATATGGTATAAAAATAAGGTATGTATTATGATATAATAATTTTCAAAAATTGAAGAAAAAAATTATATAAAAAGAATACATGACAAAATATATATTTCCCCTTAAAAATAATGTCTTTCTGAATTTATTTTTTTAATTTTATGATCCTTTAATAAATCCTCTAAAACCTATATTATATTTTAACGTTTCAAAATCAATTTTTTATGAACATGACACACATTCACATCACAAAAGGTATTATTTTAATTAAATAGTTTCTTTTCCTTATAAAGTTTTTAAAACCACTCTTATTTGGTAGAAACCCTATGTGAAAACCTGTTGAGGTTTGTGGTTTTGATTATTTTACTATATAGACACCAAATATCAAGTTTAGAAATTAATAAAGAATTTCCCCTTATTTTTCTATATATACCCACACATCATCCCACTCCTCTTCACTAAAAACCCATTTAATATGAATTTAGTCTCCTTGTACCTATCTAAATACCTCCCATGGTGTTCCTAATATCTTAATAAGCTCTTCTCAATCTTTTAGAAGCACCCGCTCAAGGTAAGGGACTCTCTCATCTTATTTTTATTTCATGTAATTTATTTTTACTAATACATTTTGATTTTGAAATATACATGTTGTAATTTGTTTTTACACATTATTTTACTATCCTTATTATAACCATGTAATTATAAACCACATTTCACTCTCATTCACACCTCCCATAAAAATTTTTGTACACCCATTATGTTGCTGAAATTATCCTATGATTTTCTATGCCATAAAGTTGTGTAGTGAATAACCATCCCCATTTTTACTCAAATATATTCACCTAGTAATACCTACCCTTAATTTATCATGGAATTCATTTTATGTGACCCATACTCCTTAATCATGGGGTTAAAAGTGATGAAATTCATTATTATGTTGTATGCTAAATGTGGAACACTTATTCATGTACATGATACAAATATAACGGGTGGAGAGAAAAATATATTTCCCTATAAAGCATAAGGTAATGTTTTTATATTATTAGATTCCATTTAAAATTCATGGGAGTTTATCTTAAGAACACTATGTTATGATGTATCAATGGTTATCCTTGACTTTTGTTTATGGTGTAATGTTTTATGTTGTTTTGACATTCCCATGTCTTCTTTATGTTATAATATTATATAATTATTCAATTTTCAATTTTATGATTATCACACCCCTTATGTTACCTTGATATGCCTCTTGAATCACATGTACTAATTTACCTTATTCTATACTTTTATTATTCACTTATTGGGATTTATAGATCACCCATTTCTTATGTAAGTCCCCATATTATCCCATGTTGTTTTAAAAGAGAGTTGGAATTTTAAGAGCATGTTATGTAATTTTAAATAATTTTTTATCCCTATTTCAATTTATTTTGTTATGTTTATAATTACACAAAGACACTAGGAATTTCAATTTTTTTGGATTATATTGTGTGTATATTTATATAATAAATCATGAAATACATTTTATTAAATATATGGGTTTTTATAAATAGGATATAATATTAAGCGATGGAAGGAAGAATGAAGAGTCGATGTGGGATATCATGTAGCGGCACAATGTTCCTCCACTTAAAATAATACATAAAGATATTCGATTATCTGATCTATTTTATTTCAAATATATGATTACGTGCTTGATTAAATTCTTCCTTGAACCCCATTAGATAAGATTATGTTCATTGGAATTATCATGCTGTAATCTCTAGCTGTTGTTTCTTGAAACTTTGAACATTTCTAATTTTTGAGATCGATCATGAAATATTGCATTAAATTCAAAGATTCTATACTGTAGAATTCAAGAGGTTATGTTTTGTGATGACACTAATTATATAAATCCGTGAAGCATGATATGAGTTAGTGCATACAAGACATGTGGTGTTTCATGCATGAATATGTGAGGCGGTGCGTGCACTATATTGAGTTGGTGGATTTAGTCAATGGGGTTTTTCTATAAATACCTCCCAACAAGATAATTTTTGTTGAATGGTCTAAACTTAGATTAAAGAGATTCATGAGAGTGAAAAAATGAGACTTTAGAGGGCTATTATTTCATGAGAGGGTTCCATACATGATGGTGTTTTTATTTCCAAATCCTTTACAACCTTATGATTTTTTTTCAGATCCATGATCTTAAGATTATATGAAACACATCCACTAAGCTTTGTGATATATAGTGATATTTTTTGAGATATTCAAAGAATCATGAAGTAAATACCTTATGTATACTAATACATGAAGAAGAATGAAGGAAAAAGGATATTGTTTACTCTGCTATGTGAAAGTGTGTGAGGTTAATTCATGATATAATATGCATACATGAAGAAAAAATGATGTACATGAAAATGAAGAATAATTAGGTTGATGGTTTACTTTATGATCCAAGAAATAAGAATTATGCATTCATCAATAAAGTACAGTGAACATAATTATTTTTGAAGGTCATGTTTATGTGAATTGAGAAATATGATCCGAGGTTTCACAAAGCTTTTATATAACATTATTGTGTGAGAATTTTGTGAATATGAATTATAAAAATGAGAAAGAAAATGAGAGTGTAATTATTCTCACATTATCAAAATTTGTATGAAAATTAAATAAAACTTTCATAAAAATATTATGTAGCTTGTTCATTAATATTATTTCAAAAAGTACAGTAAATAATAATTATGAGAAGAACATGCAATATACTTTTCATAAAGAGTGTGCAGTGATGTTTTGAGATTGAGGTTATAAATATTTCTAAATAGTATAATAATTACTTGCCCTAGTATTAAATGTGTTGATTTAAGTATAAGATTAGTGGATAGTGAGACATATTATACAATCTCGATCACTTTCCATCAAAGTTCTTGAAGTGGTGTACACGATCAATATAGGCGATCCAATTTGTATATAGAGAAAGATTATTTCTCAGGGCTGTGCAGATGTAGTCAGAAGCAAACAAAGATCTTTCTATCTGTGGATCATATTTAAGTAAGTTGAACAGTTTGGTGGGACAATAAAGTACATGAAGGTCAGTGGGAATCTGGTAACATTGGGTGGTGTATTATAAAGACCCTCCTTTTGGAATCAATAGCTAGACAAGGGTACAATGTGGCTCTATTTTGAATTCTTGTGTTGGAGGGAACTTGTGATCTATTTTGGGAATCTATTTTTAGAACACTATGAAACTCAATTTTTATTGGAATGATACTTTCCTTGGTTGTAACCACCTCTATATAGTATAGAATATATAACCGGGGGGAATAACTAGTTAGAGAAAGGAGTTTTTCTTTGGATCAAACCTTGTAAATAACATGTGCTAAGATTAATTTAATTTATAGACCGTATACATGATCCACTAATCCTAACAGGAACAAAGGTTTGAATTATAAGGGGTAAAATAAAAAGAACCAAATTTAGTAAAACAATCCACACCTAATACCCCATCTCAGTGTGTCTGCATGATCTATTAGTAACATCATAGAGAAGGGATGATATTGGTATATACTGTTAACACCATTATCTAATATTATTAGATATGGTTCAAGGTTCATATTCCCTTATACCCTGACATGGATTTTATTTTGCCGACATTAGTGTCACACACATTTGGTTATAATAGAAACTTATATGTGGAAATGAAAAAATTCTAGCAGTGTTCTTAGACCAATATATAATTAGAGACCCTTCTGAATGGTAACTAATGATGGTGTACCTAATTTAATGAGGTGGTCTTATTTTTTGAATCATAATGTTAAAATGGAATTGGGGATTATTGACTTTGATTATCATGACATATTTAAAAGGATATGAATTAGTGTAAGGAATATTTAAAGAAGATGAGAAATGATTGTGGTAAAAAATCACTACAACTTATCTAATACAATAGAGAACCACAACATAGGAGTGGTGACTAGTCAGTTACAATCAAAGTCATTTTTTTAGATGAAGGTGATTTCATTTTTTGAACTTGAAATTAGTGTCTTTTACTCTTATTCATCAAGTGTAGTGGACTAAATGGGAATACATTGATATAGAGATATAACTTGATTAAATATTATCATGGGTTTCTTATGATAATTTTTCCTTTTAGGTGGGGAGATAAAAGTTCTTACATAGAGTCTAATGGTATATTTAGTCGATATATAGAAGGATGTTCTGAGTAGTTTTCACACTTCCTAGTTAATGATACACTCAAATGATTCAATTAATTATCTTGGGGTCTTGATGCCAAAATTGGTGAATAAGTATATAGAGTATAATTTTATTCCTTACTTAACACCTTACCTACCACCTTGTGAATGTTGTGTTATGTAGTTATAAGGATTTGGATTTAACCTTTGAGTAATCTACAGTGTGATTTATATAATATAGTAATGAGTTTCATGAAATATAATATGTGTTTTTCAAATGGTTGTGATGTTTTTTTTCATAACCATGAATACTTTACACAACTTGATGGTTTCTTGGATATTTTAGAGTTTAGTTCCATTGGGTGTATCAAATTACTATACTAATATTCAATTGGTTTTTGTATGGAGAGATATTGATGGATTTTTTTTATCAAGGCCCTCATTTTTCCATTAGTTATTGTATCGTAACCAGTTGTTTTGGATCTCAGCTACATTTGAGTATGATGTTTTACTCTTCGATAGATGATTATAAAAAACATACCAGCCAAGTGATTTTAGAAGTTTAAAAAACATTAATGTTATATATTTAATGAAATAGGTCTAATATAAATGAAATTATTTGTTTTGAGTATATGTACCTTGATTTATATTGAACAATATTATGAATATTTGGTGAATATTCCATGATTGAGTGGTGTAGGTGTCATGATACATTATTTTTTATTACAAATATAGATAGGTGAATAAAAAACTCCTTCCATGAGTCACAGTTAAGGTGGTTCATGTGTGGGTAGTTACACTTTACGGGATAATGTGATCCAGATATAGATATTTATGAGTATATTCCTAAAACTATTGGCGAATCTATAGTAACAATAAGTGAAGGGTTCATAGATGAGGTATGAATTTATGTATGCAATATCCTTGTAAGAAGTATGACATTGAATAAAGTAAACTAGATTATGAAATAAAATTATAATATTAGTATATTATTCTATCAATTATGTATTTATTTATATGATAAAATATTTTAAAGGTGATGACAATGAAATATCTTATATTATCCTCAAGAATGAATTTTCTTCTTCTAATTTGAATTTCATTTTAGTTTTTTAGATTCAGTGGTTACCATAATCCCAAAATTATTCTCTTAAAAGGTTTAACTAGATAGAGTAAAAGTTTAAAATTAAAATATGAAATCTTTTATTTTAATGAAGAAGGTTCCTTGATGAAAAAATGAAATATCTCACAAATAGAACCTCATATTGAATTTCCATTAGCATGGTACTTTGTAGACTCATGTTTTTAACTTATGGGCGATTCTTGATAATTTTGGATTTTGAAATACCAGTGTATTCAATTTTTTTATAAATAAATAATCAACCCTCTAATTTCTATGATTATCATGTGAATTGAGGATATTAAAATAAAAGGGAATCCATCGTAGTGATGATGGCCTCCCATGGGAGAATTGTTGAGCTCTACTAATTTGTTCATTTATATGAAATAATATTAGAATTTTATTTTATAACATATAGTTATAAAAAATTATAAAAATTATAATTTTAATATAATTTTAATTCTTATTTATTGGTGGGTGGATGACCATCAATTCTGAAAACCTCCCCTATCTTTTTATGGTATCATGACAACCTTAACAATGCTTGATCAAACTATCATGACCCAAAAGTTTATAGACTTTCATGAAGGAAAATTCCACTTTGAAGGATGTGAGTTTCATGTGAAAGTGAGGTTGCCAAGGGTTTGAGTGAGAGGCTTAACATAACCTCTCCTATTGTATCTATATACCGATATGGTCTCATTATGAGGGACCACCAGTTTTGGAAGCCGAGTTTCCATGATATAGAATTAGTGATTCTAAGAAACCAATGATAATGAGGGATGTATTCACTTTCCCTGGTGTATGGAATGAAAAAACATTTGGGATAACATCAGATCTAGTTGGAGTGATAGAGAATATTCTTCAGGTATAAGTAGTAGGTCAACTCATTCTAGGGTTATCACACGCCATATAGGCCTAATTCTCATGGTCAAGAGGACCTCAACATAGTTTATTGCAGGATTAGGGTCATGGTATATACTCTATATGATCCCTTCTATAGGGAATTTGGATCACTATTTCTATGAAATAGGTCCATTTTCCCCCTATGAAACAATTCTGTATGCCCTATGGGTTACTATATGGACATATCTCTCTAGAAATTAAGGAAAATATGGAATTTTTCTTTTGGTCCCCATTAAGGTGTTATTAATAATTAATTTTACTTATTTCACCATATAAACCCTTATGATCCAGTGATTCCATAAATTTGAGACCATTTTGAATGAATTTTGGGTATTTTATAGATTTAAGCATTGAAAATATGAAAATATAATATGGAAAAATTCCTAGAATACCATTCTATTCATTTTCATGTATGGAACACAATAATGTCTTCCTTTGTTTCATTTAGAGATCCCGAGGTAGTGTCGGGATAAAATAATATTTTATATGTGAATAATAATGAGTTCGGTCTAATGAAAGGTGGTGGAAATAATTGTTTATGAGGAGTTATTAGTGGGACCTATGATAATGTTCCCAGTGATAAAAAGTAGTGAAAATCCTTTAGTGATTTATATAACCTATAAAATTTCAATGAATTTCACCTATTAATGAAATATTATTTTAAACTTTTGAAGTTAATAAAATGGGTTAATATGAAATTTTGATGATATGATTTTCCTATTCCTCATATTCTTTACTATAGGTGATTATTGTTCTCAAAGTGTGGTTTTGTACCATGTGGGAGTTATCTAATAGTTCTTCACTAAAAAATGTTAGGATAACTAATTTGTGAACAAAATTAGTTTGACATGTCACCCTATTAAAAATATATATTGATTGTTAGAGAAGAATTAGTGAGTTTTATATCCAAATTATTATGGTTCTAAAGTTGTGTTTCACTATTATCTAGTGTGATGAATTATAGTGGTGATAGTTTTGGATTTAATTCCAAGATACGATGACATTGATGATAGTTTATTTCAAGATCATCATGATAAACTAGGGTGATATAGCTTATAGATTTACTACACAAATTTTATAATGATAGAAATGAATTATTCTATTATCAAGAATAGAGATGTTCAATGGTGATGATGATATAAAATTGTAATCTTTTATATGATTAAGAAAATGGGATAATGTGTGATTCCCTAAGATTTTTATTATTATTTTAGTGATGGAATTGTAGTATACCCCCACATACAGTTCTTCTTAAAAAACTCTAACCATAGGATTTTATTTCTAGTTTCCATCTATGGAGACCATATTTTCATGAAGTTTTGGTATTCCTATACCATTATAGAGTATGAAACCGTGTGATCATCTATTGAATGATACATGAAGTTGAGTATTCATTTAACAATACTATACTTATCATAATGTGATATATTATCCATTGAAACATGGATTTAGAAATTATTTTATAGGAAATTAATCTCTTTAGTGTATGACCCTCTATGATATAGTTGTTTTATTCCTCTACCTGACACCTATGGTAGAAATTGTGTGATCCCCAATTTGTTCAATAACATTTATTTAACGGATAAGTGTGTGGTTGTTTTGAGCTATGTTTTGTGGTGTGTATGTTTACAAGCTTGTTATTTGGGGAGTAATGTAAGTGGTTTGAATAAGTATAAACTAATTTGATGAGAAAGACCATAATATAGAGAATAATGAGACTTCATGTTTGAGGTAATACTCTTATAGAATATTGACCTTAATAATACAGGGATGTAATTTAGAGGTGAATTCACAATTATATATTTTGATTTTATATGATTATCTTATTATTCATGCATGACCTTGAATTTGGAATTGATCAAAATTCAGCATACCAAATCCAGTTATTATACTCACCCCTACATTGGTACTTGTGGGAAAATGTACTTGTGACTATAAAAATAACTAGCATTTTACAAGAGATCATAGTAGTCCCAAAGTGAGAGGTGTTGTTCTATAGACACTGGTCAGTTGTGATCATCATAAATGTATACATGGTAGTGTTTGCATCATTTGGTCTAGGATTCTACCTTAGGATTTCTTTTATGACCATGTTTTGTGTTTTTTCTAGGATATACTTGTGGTAATTATTTTTATATAATCAGATATATATTTTATTTTTATGGTTGATGGATGTTATGGTATTTATATTCATGTATTCTTAGTTTTATTATGTATATGTGATGTAAGTATTTTTTCATGTTGTATTAGGTATTTATTTTTATAGGTGTTATCTGTGAATTTATTCCTTCTCTGTGTGTATCCCCTCGTAGTGTGTGTCACTAACCCTTGTACTATTGGAGTTAGGCTTGGGGAGGTACTTCCATCATTATCTCTAACCTGAGTAGAGTCTTAGTAGGTTTGGCTTATATCTTAAAATTATTCTAATGATTATCTATTGATCTTGAAATTACTTTCTATATTCATAAAGACTAAATTAATTGATTTACCAAATTCCATTAATTTTATATTTAAATTATTGGGGTTGATGTCATAAGGAATTATTATTACTTTATAATGTGATACCATTTCCAATTATTCAAATAAATGATTTATCATGGCAATTTTTTTAATGAGGGTTTTGAATGAACTGGTAGAAAACTCAAGTTTTCTATTCATAAAATGGGTTATCACAAAATTTGATTTTTTTTCTTTAATGATAATATTCATAAGGGATTTAAATTCATGTGGGATAATTATAAGTACTTTTATTAAGGGTTTTTTGTGACAATTGGTTTCTCATTTCTTAATATAGATTTTAAAGTTTCATAGCCTCCTCAATATAGTGTAATATGACTATTTCAATTTGAAATAAATCCCTTAGTCTGATAATTAAATTTTCTAAAATACTATCCAATATAAATTATAATTTTTAATATTGAGAGTATCCAATGGTCATTAATTTACTCATTGTAATAACTTTATAGACCCCAAAATCTGATTTTCTCAATGATACGACACAACCATGACACACACACACACACAAATAATACATCATTATACATGAATATTCATTACATATCACAATAAATCACACCCCCATAGCCTATAGATTTAGTATATTTCTATATTAGAAACATAAATGTCTTATTTTAAAAAAATATAATCTTTTATCCATATTTTCACCACACTTGAACCACCTTCTAGAGATATCATATGTTATACTATTCTTCATAACACGGGGAATGAAAACATATGAAAACATGAGATCAGATGCTTAGTAAGTTTTAAAAAACGAGAGATATCAATTAAGGATCATAAGTGATTATAAGATGAATATCTGTATATTAAAAAATAGTCAAGGTATATGTATACAATATAATTAAATCATACCCAATGAAATATGAATCATAAAAATGAATAAAAAATAATTAATTTAGAATAAATTAAATATATAGCATAAGAATGTGGAAACATGAAAAATAATTATGATCCATCAAACATAACATAGTGGATTAGGAAAAAACATAATCACAGAAAACTATTTTTTAGGCCAAGGCACACTGTTAAGACCATCGTCACATAATGGATTGGTCTTATGTCTCATTCCCATAAATATTATGGATTGGGTTCACCCCCCCATTCATATAAATATAATGTATTTGGTTCACTCCATAGTACCATACATATTATATCATGAAATATAAATCTTTAATGAATTCATTTGAGGGATATATAAGACCCACCCATCACATAATTATAAACCATTCATATGCGTGTCACATGAACATGATCACATTCATAAATTAACCATAGAATAAATATAACATGAGAAAGAAATGAGTTTTATGAAAATTTCCATAAGGAATAAATAAATCATCTAGTGAAATAAGTGGATGATTTTATAAAAACATATCCCAAATAAAACAAATGAAATGTTAAAGGGTTTCAACAAGATGAAAAACACTTTAGATGAATGTCATAATTTTTTTTATAAAATAAAAAGAAAAAAATTACATTTTTTAGAAAACATTTTAAAAAATAAAACAAGTTATAAATAAATGATCTTAAAAAAAGATAAATTAAATAAAAATTACATTGAAGAACCATGAAAACATCAAAATAAAGCTTCATAAAGAAACTGAAGAAAAATATGAGAGAAATAAACTATGTAAAAAATAATAAAGAAGATAGTTAAAAGATTATTTTCATGTTTTTTTGAAATAAATAAAAATTCAAGAGTGGATTACCTTAATAAATAATAGAAGTATGAATAAGGACATCTAAAAAATATATGAAAATAATGGTTATAGAAGATAAATATTCCCCACCGAAAATAATAGATAAGGTTGGTTCCACTTACAAGAATCATTAAAGGTGAATTATGAATAAATAATTGGGGGAAATGGAAAGAATACATGAAAAAAAACTATAACTAGATGATAATAAAATATATGGGGTTTAATGGTGAAATAATATACAATTTTCCCTGATGGGAAACCTTGACATAGACAATATTTATTTCAAAGTGAGATTGAAAAAGAAACCATTATAACTTTCGTAATGATTGAATCAAAAGAAAATGTTAGAAAGAAAATGATAGGGATTTTTAAATCCTATTAATAATATGAATTTTTTTAATATAACATCATTGGGGAATTATATACATCACATAAAAAATAGTGTTGAATATTGGACATATCTCATTGAATGAAAATTGATATGTGAAACACTTAACTTTACTCCCAAATTCTATGAACACTATCTAACCACATATATAATAAAAACATCAATATTAATAAAATATGTAATAATATTAGTCACATATATTACTTTTTATAACATTAAATTATAATTATTTATTTCATTTTTTTTTATTTTTTTATTTTTTATTTTCATCATTAGGTGAATGTAATTTTAATTATTGCATAAAAGTTTTTTAATGGAGGTATCGATCCTCATTCATTGGTAAAAAGTATATTATTAACATAGTAGTAAAGGTATTGGAATAATTTTTTTTTGAAACAATTTTTTAGTATCAGTTTAATTTTATGGAAGGTTTGGGTATGGTTTAGGATAATGGAGTTCACGACGAGTATGTTTTGGGTAATTTTCCAATAACAAAAAGTTACTTTATAAGGACCATTCATTTTTGTGCCACACCTATATAACCATATTCATGGAATAAAGTAATATTTAATACCATATATTTATATTATTAATATCTTGATACAAATTCATATTGGAAATGGTGAAGATATTATAACATCATTTAATTTGGTGGTTGAACCAACCTAAACAAGAATATTCCAAACTAATGAATGGTTAAGATTATTAAGTAATATTAAAGTAATATAATTTTATAAAATCATAATTATGTTAATAAAACAACATTATAGTGGTGAATTATATTTATAATGAGTGTTTATGATAAGAAAATTGAAAAATATGGTGATGAACTATATACTTTCTTTGATGAATTTTCCCCTTCCCAAAAGGGGTTCCTTCAAAATGAATGATTTGAGACTCCTTTTTAGAACCAGAAGCTACCAAAAATGTAAGGGGAATTTAGGAGAGAAAATTTTTCCTGGGATTTAATAGAGAACCAAAATATTGAATAGGACTAGACTGGGTGGAAGATATATCCTTCTATAGGTGAAAACAAGAGACATTTAATTGGAAACTTAAGTTAGGTTAAGGGAAAAGATGGAATTACATAAGAACTTGGTGAGTTCATTAAGGAAATGTTTATGATAGTAGTGGTATTTAATTAAAAATCTAAAAAAGGTTTTCTATAATGAGTAAATTTTAATTTCACCATTAAAAATTTAAGGCATGGAATTTTCCCCCCTTACGCCTTTTTTACTTTATTTAATTATTAACTATGGTAATTATTTTTTCACCAAAAATTAAATAAGAAACATTATACCTAATTTCATAATTTAGATTCTAAATCTGGACACCATTTAATTTAATTAAAATTATAAATATAAAAAATGTAATTTTTAATGAAAATATAAAATATATAGAAAAAATATTTTTATAGAAAAATGAATTTAAAAACATCAAGTGATATTATTATTTCCTAAAAAATATTAATAATTAAATGAGTGATAATATATTTTTTATTTTTATAAAAATTATAATGTAATAAAATAACATAAAATTTTTATTTTAATAAAATCTTATGTAGACCATGATATATTTATTTTTTACAAATAAAAATTCATAACGCATGAAAACCTTTTTTTAGAAAAGTATCTTTTTAAAATAAGTGATAACATATTTTTTCATAATTATTTTTTATAATTATCACAATGTATTATTTTTTATTTTTTATTTTATTATTTTATGCCAATAAAATATATCCAAGTTTTCTTAGTTTGGTGTTTCTTGTGAAATAATTTATTCAAAAAGTTAATGAAACTAAAATGAATGGTGACACACTTAGTATGTCACAATGGATCTAGTGACATAATTTATGAAGATAAAAAGAAATTGTAAAATAAAATAATATTTTATACAATCATAAAGATTATGTTAAATTACAGTAGAGGCACCCCCATCATTGTTCAAAACCCTAATGTAATGGGTGATTAGTTTTATGTGGAAATGGAGAATATATAACTCTAAAGTATAATATAACATAGTATAAGAAAAAAGTGAAAAATAAACATAAGAAAAATCAAGAACCTTTCCTTATTTAATTAAGATTCAAGATAAAAATCCATTCCCACAATTCTCTAATAAGTTTATTCTTCTCTAACAGTGTATTTACCTTACCATTGGTTTGGCCTAGGATTAATTAGCTATTAAATCCACATTAATTGGGTTAAATTGGTGGTTGAGAAGTGGGTGGAGATTGGTTAACTGTTTTCATGGTTAGAATGCATGGTCTGGGAGACCATGAATCTAATCCTAAACTTGTATCTAGAATATTTCATGTAATACATAATTAAAATTTAGGGTCTCCTAGACCATGCATTTTACAATGTAATTTTATGTTGATTCCAAAATTTCTTCTACATGGTTCTTTGGGAACATCGAATAGTTTCTTAGTGAATTAGCTAACCAATATTATTTAAAAAATAGGGTAAACACCTCTATTTCAATCTAGAATCTCCCAGATCACAATTATTTCACTTACACTATTATGTAAGGGTTATTATATTCCTAATAAAGGATAATTGATCCATAACACATAAAATTATGAGAATTTATCATTTAAGAAAAAATTATCCAAATAATTTTTATAAGTTCTAGGTGTATCAAACTACCCAAAACAAAGTTATTTTTCTATCCTCATGAAAAAACATTGAAATATTATTTTAATAATCATAGAAATATTTTAATGAACATCATGTCATTGATTAATTATATATAAAATGAAATTAAGTGAAAACCATTTTAGAAAAATGAAATTTCTCTTTATTTTCCACTAAACTTAAAATCAAAGCAGCAATATTATCACAAGTAATAAAAATGTGAATTATAATAATTAAAACTTGTTTACTTAAAATAATAATTTAACTTGTACATATATAAAAAAATAATTTTTTAGAATTCATTTCCTAATACCGTCATAGTGACTCGACCCTACCTAATCAGACCCCCATAGGATAGTAGTAGGCCGAGTGTACCACCCCAAGCCCACCTCCATTAGGATAGGGCCTAATTAATAACACCAATAAAAAATATCACACACTTGGGAGGCCTTATAATATGAAACCTATATATAACCACATGTATTTTCATGAACCATGCCGGAATTCCATCCAACCTAACACCTAACCCGACTCATGGTAAGGCTTAAAGGGTGTTCCCAATCCCCCTATGCTAGCAACTATTGCTTGAACATAAAGAATCAAATTTTTGGAATGATTACACCCATTAAAATCAACCATAAATGACCAAAAACAGTCATACTTCACATCATAACAAATAACTATAACCAAAAGAAATACAACTATCATAGTTAAAAAATTTAAAATTTTAATCAAAAACCAAAAATACTAAGATGGGGAGGGAAACCCACTATAAAAATAGGATTCGTGAAACAATAAGGTCAACACCTCCATTCCACCACCTCCAACACCCAACTAAAGAGAAATAACTAACAACTAGATCAATGATCACCACCACCGTACAACTTTTATTTAATTGATTCAAACATAACAAGGTATACATACTCCCAAGGGTGTATATAGGATGTGAGGAATTACCCAGTAGGATTCCACCAAAAATATATTTCATGGTATAACATTATAATACTAATAAACATTATAGTTTTTATAAAAAGGGGATTTTTTTACAGGAAACAGGCTTTGAAATTAAAAATTGAAATAAGTACGTCAATAAACCAAACAATAGGCATAAAATTACTTGATAACTGTAGGTAATCCCTAAGACACTAAGGTTAGTGGGGTCCTAGGATCCTCATTGTAACACCCTGATATTTTATGAGAAGTATATTTTTTTTTGTATTATGTTATACACAAAGGAATCTTTCACTGCACACAACACTAGCTTGGCTTGCGTTACACGCAATCACGACCTTCCTCGATAACGTGTGTAATACGCAATACCGAGTTTCACTAAACAAAGATATATTATAATAATATTATAAACTAGCCATTATGAATTTTATTAACTGAATTTTTAATTTTATAACATTATAATTCATCTTATCCATTTTCTAGAATGAGGTTTGAAAACAAAATCAGTTTTTCGGATAAAAGAAGAATTTTTCAAAAAATGCAATATTACCACCTTTTGATGGTGCACCCATTTTAAATCTAGTTTTGACATGTTTATAAGTTCAATTTGATAAAATAAAATTCTTCTTTGGAATCAGGATATAAAAATTTACTTTGGATAATTTTTCATATTATTCTGGTAACTTTCATATTTTGATGAATAGTAAAAACATGCTATATTTTAATTAAAAACAACTTTTTTCATCGCAATAATTTATATGGTTAAATAATAATATTTAATGGTCTTAAAGTATAAATAGAATATATTTTTACCATTTAATACAATTTATGTAATTAGAATTAATTTTACATTGAATTAATAGGGAAAAACATTTCAATCTTTGGCAATGTTTTAACTTTTAAAACTCGTTTGCTTAACAACGAGAATAATTTTAAATTAATTACTGAAAATTATGTGTTTTGAATTTTGAAAAATGGATTCAATATTTATAATTAGTGGGTCCAAATTATGTTAATAGGTTACTTTTATTTTTTTTGATATTATGAATAGTTACTACGGTAATTTTTATTTACTGCGGTTAAAGGTAAATAGGGTAATTCATGGTTAAAAGAATATTATAATAATTAAAAATTACCTTGACACTTTTCCAAACCATATTGGATGAATATTGGCCGATCATGGTCATCCTTGGGTCAATTTTGGGACCCTATTGAGCCACTTGGTAGTGATAATGACAATTTGGATTAATTAATTTAATGTAAAGACAAAATTGACATTAACAAAAATATTTTAGTAATAAATTTTTATAAGGGGTTATGTAAATAATATTTTAGACTATAAATATTCATTGAAAATCTAAAACTATTTCCTATATAATGATATTTTGTTTATAATTTTTAGACACCAAATAAATTAAATTATTTATGACACAATAATGATGAAGTATTTACCTCATTAATAAATGATTTAAATAAATAAGATTATAATGATTAAAATATTTTCCAAAACATGTCCAATTATGATTGGATGATTTAATTTCAACCATGAGTAATCTTATCTTCATCTTTAATGATTTTTGGTCCTTTTGAAACCGAAGATAAGTTTATAATAAAATAATATTTCCACACTTTCTAAATGTGCCCCTCTCCTCTCTTATAAAAGGGCACCTCCTCCATCTCCTCCTCACACAAATTTGAGCCTTCAAGCTCATCCAACCCATGAAAATTTCACTTCCCCGCTTCCTTATAAACCTAATAGAGGTACTGGTCTTCTCAAAAGACCAACTCTAGTGCCCTAAGAGAATGTTTAAAGGAGGCACTTCGAGAAAGAGGTAATACCTTCTACTGTTTTCTTCAAGTTCCATTCTTATTATACTCCCTCTTCTTTCGTTGTTTCATTATGAGGAAATAACATCAGTATCCCTCATATACTGATATGTTACTATAAATATGAAACAACCCTATTTCACCTTATATCCATCCTACGGTAAACAAAATCACCGCGCCTGCGTACGTACGGAATACCATCTCCACACCGTGGTGTAATATGTTTTCCACCACCACCTTACTTGGATGGGTATAATGGTTTAAATAAATAACTATATATAATTATTATAAATTGGTATTGATTCTGAAATATTATACATACACTTCAATACAATTCCACGATCATGGGAACGATATCATCGCTCGTGCGTACGTACGGCCTACCGTCTCCACGATGTGATGTGACTCGTTATATATGATCTTCATTGAATATTGATTATATAAATGAATTAAATGAATGAATATGATATATATTACACTAATAACATTCTTTAAATGATGTATCTATATCCTATAAATAGGAATAAGAATTTATTCGACAAAACACGCATACGAACATAAAGCAATAAACACCAGAATAACAAGTAGCAATGAAATATTACTACTAGGAAGATACAAATATGAACAAGAATGATATCATAACAATGAATATGATTCTGTAATAAGTCAATGACATTATTTAAATCATTATACAGTAGGTTCATACACGTACAAATCATATCAGACCTAAGGTAAGGGAAAATCTCACAATCTCATTTTTATCTGAGATTGTTTGTACTTTGGTATTTACTGGGGTGTATTTTATCATCCACATCCATGTTTCCTCAATATGTAATATTATTTCTATCTTCCTACAATTTTTTAAATCCAATTTTACCCTTCGGTGAGTTTTTAGTAAAAGATTTTAAAGGAATCTTTTGTCGTTTTTCTTACGAGGTACTTTTTGACGTTTCCGGCCAAAGTACGAGAAGAATGTTTTTTTAACTTATACGGCATGAATGGATTTTTAGAACATTATTTACAAGAATATTCTTTTATTAGTTTTCAAGTCTATTTTTAATCAACTTATTTTAGTTTAAAATTTTATTACATGTTAAGAAAGAAAAAATGTTTTTGAAGTAGAAAGGATAGTTTCCTCAAGAAGGGAGTTCAAGTGTTTTTTCAAAATTATTTTCCATCTAAGATAAAATAGGGTTATGTTTCTATACCTATTTTTACATTGATTTTATTGTTTTATGATGGAATTAATTTTATGATGTCCTTTTATCTTATATGGGTTATGTTATGATGTCATGATGTTTAAGAATCCCATTTTTATTACATGGGTTATGCTATGATGTATGATTTATGATTTTGTGGCACACATAAGAATGGTTTCATTATGAGATGGATGGGAACTATATCTCCCTCCAATTCATTGGGTAAAGATTTATATCTCATGAGATAGACATGGCTGGAACAGAAAGTTAAACCAGTTCAGTGATACTGGACTGGAACGAGGAGTGAACTCGGTTCAGTAATGGACTTGATCCTCTATGATGGTCTTGGCAATGATCCTTGACTAATATGAAATGATTTTATATGATTATGTGTGTATTCCACAAAGTTTCATGTTTTAAGTTATGATTATTTTGGATTACTTTTCATTACTATGACATATCACATGACATGATATTATGACCTCTTTTGCAGGTTAAGATTTTCAAAATGTTATGTTATTATGAATATGATATGACTGCTTTTTCTTTTTTTTACCCTTACTGAGCATTGGATCTCACCCTTTTGTATGTTTTCTTTTCCCCGGGTCAGTAAGAAGGATATTAAGTAGGATATGCCAAAAAGGGTCTCTAGATATGATGAAATAAACGGGAGACAATGTAGTTGATTTTAGGAACTAGTTGTTTATGTTTCGCAGTTTCTAAAGACACTATACCTATATGGTACTTTCATGGTTTTTTTATATGTTTTAATAAGTATGCTTCAACTCTGATGTAATAACAATGTATGTAAATTATGGGTCGTTATAGTTGGTATCAGTGGAAAGTTATAGTCAACCTTTGGAAACTAGGATGTAAAAGCATTAGTAAGAACCCTAAGGATATGTCTAAGCATAGAACACAATATTAGTGTTTTAGAAATGGGCATGAGTAACCTATGATAAGACCTTAAGTGTGAAGTTTTATTCTTGATTATGTGGTTTTCCTATTATGATTATTGTTGCTCACACTATGCTTCTTAGTTTTAGTCAATGGCTGGAACCCAAAGGAATTGTGTTAATGCTAAATGCGACGGGAAGTGCAATGATTGTCCCCCTGAGCAACCAAATGTTATGGGAGATGGAATGAAAAATCTTGTATCCATACTCACACAACTTTCTCAAGCTATGAACCATCTAGGACTTCCAAACGAGAAAAGGAAAGAGAAACATTATATTTAATCTTTCATGAGGCAGCGTCCACCTTCATTCAGTGGGTCTTCTGATCTATTAGTAGTTGAACAATGGATTAGTACCACTGAAAAGATATTTTTAGTTCTACAATGTTCTGAACATGAAAAATTCATCTTATCAGTGTATCATTTGGAAGGTGATGCTGATCAATGGTGGAATCTTATCAAGAATACGATACAAAGAGATGAAATTGAGTCCATGGAATGGGACAAGTTCAAGAACTTATTTTTCAATATGTACTTCCCTTGTATTTTTCGAACAAAGATGGAGAAAGAGTTTCTTGAACAGAAGCAAAAGGTTGATGAATCTTTTGGTACCTATGAATCAAATTTTACAAGACTTGCAAGGTACGCTTATGGAATTATTATCTAACCTAAGAGTAAAACCGATCGATTCTTTAGTGTCTTAAAACCAAGTCTTCGAATGGAGTTAGCCATAAGGGACTTCAATAGCTACAAGGAAATTGTTCAATGTTCTCTTAAGGTTGAGATGGAGATTGGAGTAACCCATCAGTCATATGGGTTTGATAAGAAGAGGAAAATGGAATTCAAAGGAAAATCTAAAGACCACACTGAAAAGAAGATGAGTTTTTCTTTATGCTCAAATTGTGGAAAGAAACATAGAGGGAATTGTCTTAAGGGGACAAGAAAATGTTATAAGTGTGGAAAAGAAGGTCATTGGGCAATTGAATGTCGAAATAATGGGAAGAAGATGTATAATGATGCAAACAAAGGAAGGGATACACAGAATGCACCTCCTACACTTCAATTTTTCAAGTGCAAGGAGATGGGGAATTATGCCAATCAATGCCGAAATACAAGGGTTGATGATGATGATCGACGTCAACAAACTCTTAAGGACAAAGACAAAGGAAAGTCACATGAAATTACAATAAGCGATGTGGAGTACGACAACGAAGTGGTGAGAGGTACACTTACCATCCACTCTAAAGTAGAAAATGTTTTATATGATTCTGGATCCACCCACTCTTTTATTTCTGAATATTTTTCTAATGGTATCGCCATATTACCTCAACAATTAGATATTGAGTTAGTTGTGACAAAACATAATGGCACAACGGTCCCATAAACAGTTTATAATTCTTCTCTGATTGAAGTTTGTGGGAAAGTGCTTCCTACAAATATTGTGATCCTTCCTATAGTGGAATTTGATGTGATTCTTAGCATGGATTGGCTTTCTTTATACAGAGCTCATATCAATTTCCAAAGAAGGGAAATCAAATTTAATATTCCAGATCAATCTATGATCGTCTATCAATGCAAGGATGAATATAACCTTCCAGAGGAAATTTCTTCCATCTTATGGGTCTTGATTCCACTAAATGAAGGTTATTTATCTCAAATGGTTGGGGAGAAACTCATGATTAAGAATACACCCATTGTATGGGAGTTTGATGATGAATTTCTGGAGGAATTTTCAGGTCTTCCACCAAATCGAGAATTTTAGTTTTCAATAGAACTCATACCAGGTGCTATACCTATTTCAAAGTCACCTTATAGAATGGCCCCAATTGAGTTGCAGGAATTGAAGAAGCAACTCCAAGAGAATCTCGATAAAGGATTCATACGCCCTAGTGCGTCACCTTGGGGTGCACCTGTTCTATTTGTAAAGAAGAAATATGGATCAATGAGACTCTACATTGATTATCGAGAACTTGAAAAGATCACTATCAAGAACAAATATCCTCTCCCACGCATTGATGACTTATTTGACCAACTATGCGGAGCTCAATAAATTTCTAAGATTGATCTTCGTTCAGGGTATCATCAATTAAGGGCAAAAAAAGAGGATATACCAAAGATGGCTTTCCGTACAAGGTATGGACACTATGAATTTATAGTGATGCCATTTGGTCTTACTAATGCCCCTGCTATCTTCATGGATCTAATGAATAGATTATTTAGAGACTATCTTGATCAGTTTGTGGTAGTCTTTATAGACGATATTCTTGACTATTCAAAGATAAAGGAAGAACATGAAGATCACTTGAGAATTGTATTGAAGACCCTGAGAAAGGAGAATCTTTATGAAAAATTTACCAAGTGTGAATTTTGGCTTCAAAAAGTTTCATTTTTGGGTCACATAATCTCAAAACAGGGGATATTTGTCGATTCAGCAAAAACAGAGGTTATTGAAAGATGGTCGAGACCAAAAATAGTAACTAAGATCCGAAGTTTTCTTGGCTTGGCTAGATATTACCAACGTTTTGTGAAATATTTTTCATGGTTATATAACCCACTCACCAAGTTGACTCGGAAATGAGTTTAGTTTGTTTGGACGGAGGAATGTGAAGATAATTTCAAAGAGCTAAAAAGAAGGTTAGCCAGTGCACCTGTGCTCACACTGCCTTGCAGTGGAGAAAGGTTTGGGATCTACAGTGATGCATCCAAGAAGGGATTGGGTTGTGTTCTCATGAAAAATGATATGATGATAGCTTTTGCCTCACGACAGTTGAAAATCCATGAATAAAATTACCCAACTCATGATTTGGAGTGAGCTGCGGTAATCTTTGCATTAAAGATTTGGAGGCATTATCATTATGGTGAAAGGTGTGATATTTATACTGATCATAATAGTTTAAAGTATATTTTCACACAAAAGGAGCTGAATATACAACAATGAATATGGTTGGAGCTGATTACGGATTACGACTGATCGATTCATTATCACCATGGGAAAACAAACAAAGTGGAAGATGCATTAAGTCGACAAGACCATGCTAGCTTATCCATGATGAGGACCACAAAAGATCCAATATTTATGGATTTACAAAGGATGGATCTTGGAATTATAATGGAAGGGGAGAAATATTATCTTTCTCAAATGAATGTTCAACCATCTATACATGTGAAGATTAAAGAAGCACAAAAAGAAGATGTTGAGTTACAAAAGAAGGTGAGAAATGTTCATTAATTCAACCATGATTGTGATGGGATAATAAGGTTTAGGAATCGTGTTCCTCCCATACCAGAACTAAAGAAGGAGCTGCTGGATGAGGCTCATAGTTCTTCATTCTCTATTCATCCTGGAAGCACGAAGATGTATAGGGACCTGAAAGAGTACTTCTGGTGGGATGACATGAAAAGAGATGTTGCTGAATATGTCTCTCGATGCTTGGTTTGTCAGCAAGTTAAAGCTGAGTGACATAAGTCTAAGGGGATGTTACAACCATTACCCATACCTGAATGGAAATGGGAAAACATCACTATGGACTTTGTCACTGAAATTCCTAAAAAATCCAAAATTACTAATGCTATCTGGGTTATGGTTGATCATCTTACGAAGTCGGCACCCTTCATTGCTATTAGGGAATATTTCTCTCTAGATCAGATTTCCAGGATATATGTAAAGGAAGTGGTAAGATTACATAGAGTGCCAATTTACATTATATCTGATCAGGATCCAAGGTTTACCTTGAAGTTATGGCGAAGTCTTCAGCATACTCTAGATACAGAGTTGAGTTTCAGCACTGCTTACCATCCTCAGACAGATAGCCAGTCTGAGAGGACAATTCAAACTCCAGAGGAAATTTTGAGAGCTTGCTCTATGGATTTCAAAGGTTTTTGGGATCAACACCTACCTTTGGTGGAATTTTCCTATAATAATAGCTTTCACTCCAGTATTCAGATGGATCCTTATGAAACTCTCTATAGAAAGAAATGCAGAACTCCAACATGCTGGGATGATGTTGGGGAAAGAAAGCTATTAAGACCTGATCTTGTTGATGACATGGCAGAAAAAGTCTGATCTATTCAACAACACATAAGAGTAGCTCAGAGTCGACAAAAATGTTATGCTGACAACCGAAGAAAAGACCTAGAGTTTTAAGTGACTGATAAAGTGTTCTTATGAGTATCTCCTTGGAAGAGAGTAATGAGATTTGGAAAGAAGGGAAATCTGAGCCCTAGGTATATCAGTCCTTTTGAAATTATGGATCATGTTGGGAAGGTATCTTACCGATTGGCACTTACACCGAATCTCTCTCAATTTCATGATGTGTTCCATGTATCTCTCCTAAGGAAGTACATACCTGATCCTTCACATGTACTAAGCTCAGAAGTTGTACCGCTGGATCAAGATCTTTCTTATGAAGAACAGCCGATAGAGATTCTGGAGCGTAGCGGAAAATTTCTGCGAAATAAGACCACTCGCTTGGTTAAAGTTTTATGGAGGAACCACCAATTATAAGTAGCTACATGGGAACTTGAGGATATGATGAGGGAGAGGTATCCTCATCTGTTTGTTACGAAGTGATGCATTTCAAGGGAGAAATTCATTTCAAGGGGGGTAGAATGTAACACCCTGATATTTTATGAGAAGTATATTTTTTTATGTATTATGTTATATGCAAAGGAATCTTTCACTGCACACAATACTAGCTTGGCTTGCATTACATGCAATCACGAGCTTCCTCAAGAGCGTGTGTAGTACGCAATACCGAGTTTCACTAAACAACGATATATTATTATAATATTATAAACTAGCTGTTATGAATAGTATTAACTGAATTTTTAATTTAATAACATTATAATTCATCTTATACATTTTCTAGAATGATCTATGAAAACAAAATAAGTTTTTCAGATAAAAGAAGTATTTTTCAAAAAATGCAGTTTTACCACCTTTTGATGGCGCACCCATTTTAAATCTAGTTTTTGACATGTTTATAAGTTCAATTTTAAAAAATAAAATTCTTATTTGGAATCAGGATATAAAAATTTACTTTGGATAATTTTTCATATTATTCTGGTAATATTCATATTTTGATGAATAGTAAAAACATGCTATATTTTAATTAAAAACAACTTTTTTCATCGCAATAATTTATATGGTTAAATTATAATATTTAATGGTTTTAAAGTATAAATATAATATATTTTTTCCATTTAATATAATGTATGTCATTAGCATTAATTTTACATTGAATTCATAGGTAAAAACATTTCAATCTTTGGCAATGTTTTAACTTTTAAAACCTGTTTGCTTAACAACGAGATTAATTTTAAATTAATTACTACAACTTATGTGTTTTTAATTTTGAAAAATGGATTCCATATTTGGAATCAGTGGGTCCAAATTATGTTAATATATTACTTTTATTTTTTTGATATTATGAATAGCAACTACGGTAATTTTTATTTACTACGGTTAAAGGTAAATAGGGTAATTCAAGGTTAAAAGAATATTATAATAATTCAAAATTACATTGACACTTGTTCTAACCTTATTTTATGAGTATTGGCCGACCATTTGCATCCTTGGGTCGATTTTGGGACCCCATTGAGCCACTTGGTAGTGATAATGACAATTTGGATTAATTAATTTAAAGTAAAGACAAAATTGACAGCAAAAAAAAATATTTTAGTAATTAATTTTTATAAGGGATCATATAAATTATATTTTAAACTATAAATATTAATTTAAAAGCTAAAAATATTTCCTACATAATGATATTTTTTTATAATTTTTAGACACAAAATAAATTAAATTATTTATGACACAATAATGATGAAGTATTTACCTCATTAATAAATGATTTAAATAAATAAGATTATAATGATTAAAATATTTTCCAAAACATGTACAATTCTGATTGGATGATTTCATTTCTACCATTAGTCATCTTATCTTCATCTTTAATGATTTTTGGACCTTTGGAAACCGAAGATAAGTTTATAATAAAATAAAATTTCCACACTTTCCAAAGGTGCCCCTCTCCTCCCTTATAAAAGGGAACCTCCTCCCTCTCCTCCTCACACCAATTTGAGCCTTCAAGCTCAGAAAAACCCTGCCCATTTTACTTCACAACTTCCTTATAAACCTACTATAGGTACTGGTCTTCTCGAAAGACCAACTCTAGTGACATAAGAGAAAGTTTAAAGGAGGCACTTCGAGAAAGAGGTAATACCTTCTACCGTTTTCTTCAAGTTCCATTCTTCTTCTACTACCTATTATTTATTTGTTTCATTATGAGGTAATAAAAATAGTATCCCTCATATACTGATATGTTATTATAAATATGAAACAACCCTATTTTACCTCTTATCCATCCTACGGTAAACAAAATCACCGCGTGTGCGTACGTACGGAATACCGTCTCCACGCCATGGTGTAATATGTTTTCCACCACCACCTTACTTGTATGGGTATAATGGTTTAAATAAATAACTATATATGATTATTATAAAGTGTTATTGATTCTTAAATATTATACACACACTTCAATACAATTCCATGATCATGGGAACGATATCATCGCTCGTGCGTACGTACAACCTACCGTCTCCACGATGTGATGCGACTCATTTTATATGATCTTCATTGAATAATGATTATATAAATGAATTGAATGAATGAATATGATATATATTACACTAATACCATTTTGTAAATGATTTATCAATATCCTATAAATAGGAATATGAATTTATTCGACAAAACACCCGTAAGAACATAAAGCAATAAACACCCAAATAACAAGTAGCAATGAAATATTACTACTAAGAAGATACAAATATGACCATGTATGATATCATAACATTGAATATGATTCTGTAATAAGTCAATGACATTATTTAAATCATTATACAGGAGTTTTGGACACGTACAAAGAATATCAGACCTAAGGTAAGGGAAAATCTCACAATCTCATTTTTATCCGAGATTGTTTGTACTTTGGTATTTACTGGGGTGTATTTTATCATCCACATCCATGTTTCCTCAATATGTAATATTATTTCCATCCTCCTAAAACTTTTTATATCAAATTTTACCCTTCAATGAGTTTTTAGTAAAAGATATGAAATGAATCCTTTGTCGTTTTTCGTACGAGGTACTTTTTGACTTTTCCGGCCAAAGTACGAGAAGAATGTTTTTTTAACTTATACGGCATGAATGGATTTTTAGAACATTATTTCCATGAAGATTCCTTTAAAGGTTTAAAAGTTTATTTTTAATCAACTTCTTTTAGTTTAAAATTGTATGACATGTTAAGAATGGAATTTTTTTTTGAAGTAGAAAGGATATTTTCGTCAAGAATGGAGTTCAAGTGTTTTATCAAAATTATTTTCTATATAAGATAAAATAGGGTTCTGTTTCTATCCCTATTTTTACATTGATTTGATTTTTTTATGATGGAATTAATTTTATGATGTCCTTTTATCTTATATGGGTTATGTTATGATGGCATGATGTTTAAGAATCCCATTTTTATTACATGGGTTATGCTATGATGTATGATTTATGATTTTGTGGCACACATAAGAATGGTTTTAGTATGATATGGGTGGGACCTATATCTCCCTCCAATGAATTGGGTAAATATTTATATCTCATAAGATAGACATGGCTGGAATAGCAAGTTAAACCGGTTTAGTGATACAAGACCGGAACAAGGAGTGAACTCGGTTCAGTAATGGACTTTGTCCTCTATGATGGTCTTGGCAATGAGCCTTGACTAATATGAAATGATTTTCTATGATTATGTGCGTATGACACAAAGTTTCATGTTTTATGTTATGATTATTTGGGATTAATTTTCATTACTATGATTTATCACGTGACATGATATTATGAACTCTTTTGCAGTTTAAGATTTTCAAAATGTTATGTTCTTATGAATATGATATGACTGATTTTTCTTTTGTTTACCCTTACTGAGCATTTGAGCTCACCCTTTTGTATGTTTTCTTTTCCCCAGGTCAAGAATAAGGATATTAAGTAGGATATTCCAAAAAGGGACTCTAGATATGATGAAATAAATGGGATATAATGTAGTTGATTTTATGAACCAGTTGTTTATGTTTCCCAGTTTCTAAAGACACTATACCTATACGGTTCTTTCATGGTTTTGTTATATGTTGTAATAAGTATGCTTTAACTCTGAATTAATAACATTTTATGTAAATTATGGGTCGTTATACTCATACCACTGTGATTAATACATACCAAAACCCACAACTTCCTCATGCACAAACTAATAGAGGGGAATCACATCCCATGGTCTAGTGGTCTCCTATCATCATCATATGTTTAGTTAGTGTTGTAGCATCAATCTTGCAAGGGGGAACCAGGACTCGGCCCTCCTAGACTACCTAGAATACTAGAACTTGTCTTCCCACATATATACCCAGGATTACCTTATGATAAATTTCTTTTACCTTGTCACATGAACCACCTATTACACATATACACATCCAAAAATAGAAACACACATGAAAAACCACCATTTTTGAAAGGCAAAACCCCTTTTAAACCCTTATGCACACCAAAACCCTTTAAAATCATGTTCCACACCACCCGAATAATATGTATAACCCACTTTATACTCATAAAATTCATAATAAAATCATCTAACAATTTTAAATCAGGAAACTACCTACCTTTCACTTAGAAAATTTTGAAAACCCGTGGATAACCACAACCGTACCACAAAGGGACCCTATAGAGGAAATAGGATAACAAAACTATCATGTTTTAACATAAGGATTCAATATTGAACCCATTTTAGGGAAAATAATCCACAAGATAACAGAGAACTCAATAAATAAGTAAGAAAAGCCAAATAAGAAGGAGGAAAAGAGGAAAAGAGAGGCCCACCCAATGGTTTATTGAAGTTCCAAAATAAAAAACCCCATGATATTGAGGTCCAAGGGATACAAAAGGAAGAGGAGGAATTCATAGGGTGTGGGAGGATGAATAGTAAGAGCCAATGAATTTAGGTTGTTAAAGTTGAAAGGGAAAATGGGGGAATCAACATTTTTAATTTTATGGTTAGGTTGCATATTCTGGCTTCATGGTTTCCTAAACTGTGTGTCACCTCTATACAAGAGGAAAATAGGCCACATAGTTTCCTAAAGAAGGGTTCATGCTTGTTCATCTATCCATTCATCTCAGACAGTTTCAAAAAATTAGGAACAAAACTATCCCACACGCCCATGCACTAGGTCATGATATAAGAGAAATGCCACTATCCAAGGTTTATAATCTCCTTTGGACAGGCAGCTGGTTTCTACTAACCATGATCCCATTATGCACTACCTACTACCGAACACTAAAAACTCCATTTTTTTACAAAATAACCTGAAAAATAAAAAGGTCTAAGATACAAAAAAATTAAATAAAAATTACCTTAAAATGATACCAAATATGTCAGAATTATCTTCACCATGAAAAATTTTTACCCTTGGAAAGTCCTTCCAATGCATGATAAAAGAAAAAAAGGGTATTAATACTCAACCCAAGATCTTATATCCCATGAATCATGATCCTCATTACCGTGATGCCAAATAAATCTAACCAATAGTACAGATATCCCCAAAATCACTTTTCTTGGAAGTCCACAATCTTCATAGGCCACTCAATCACAGAATAATTGGACTCGAGCTCCAATTACTCCCAATCCATCATGTATGATGGGTGAAAATTATACATTTTCATATGAGAGATAAGAAACATGTCAAGGGTTTATGCAAACTGGGTCAAAAAATATAGCTGATATTCCATATTACTAAATCTCTCAGTAATCTCAAAAGGGCCAACATACTTTGGCATCATCTTCCCTTTCTTACTAAGGTGAGGGTGACCTAAATTGGGGGGGGGGCACTTTCAGAAACACTCGATCACCTACTAAGAATTCTCAGTCTTGGCATTGCTGATAGAAATAAGACTTATGGAGGATTTACTATAGAGAACTGGGATTAACATATATGGATATTACGTCATTTTAGATGAATATTCAGTACATTAAAAAAATCCATGCTCGAGGACCGTAATAGTTTAGTGTCTCTGGAAAATTAGAAAAAAACTCTTCTATCCAGGTGAAATATCATAAAAAACTCCCATAAAGATATCAAAATTTAGTACTTCTACCTAAAACCATTCATTATAACCTATTGAAAGGAAACATAAGAAAGGGGTGATCTCAGATTCTCAGTAAGGGTAAATAAAGGAAATGCGTAATCATAACATGAAAAAAAAGGTTATGGAACATGATCATAACATTTGGAGATCATAACATGCATATTAGAGATCGTAATGAATATTTTCAGTTCATAAGACATGGATCATAAGATAATTAAGAGCATAAGCCATCATTGAATAACATAGGAATAATACATGAAATTTGTGGCATGCACATTTTTTAATAATGATGTGAACATGTATAAGTAGAAACAACTTCACTCATTAAGTCAAGGACATGAAATGAGGACCCCACATCAACTTATGGACATGAAACCAGGACTATGCCTAAAATTTTTAATTTGTAATCGGGTTCATGTATAACCTTATAGACATGAAAATAGTTTCATGCATAACATTGTGAACATGTAATCAGGTTCATGCATAACATTATGAACATATAATGAGGTTCATGCATAAACTTATGGTCATGAAACTAGGCCCATGTATAACATTGTAAACATGTAATCAGGTTCACGTATAATATTATGAACACATAATAAGTTTCAGTCATAACATTATGAACATGTAATCAGGTTCACATATAAACTAATGAAAATACAACCAGGTCTACCTATAACATTGTGAACATGTAATCAGGTTCACACATAACATATTTACTCACGAGGCATCCATCACTACCCAATTCATTGGAGTGAGATATATGTCCCACCCATATCCTAATAACATCATTCATATTTATTCCACGAAATAAAACATTGATCATATCAAGCCCCATAAAAAGAGATAAGTTATATAAACATCAAATCATAACCCATGAAATGAAATGGGTATCATTAACATTTAATCACATCATAACCTATGAAAATAGATTGGTTACATAATATTTTCATGAAATAATAATGAGTGAAAAGAAGTGGGTTTCTAAATCATGTAACCCATGGAAGATGATTGAGTTTCAAAAGAATATAACCTATGAATGTGGAATGGGTTTGAAAAACATCATTCAATAAAAACATATACCATTCAGAGAAAGAATATTAATGGAACCTTTGGATCATTTCCTAGAAGGTAATGAGTAACATCAATGTATGTCATCATAGATGTAAAATAATTTGGAAAGATATTTTGAATACATTTATTGAGGAAAATATCCTTTATTCTTTGAGAAAACCATAAAACCCTTTTGAAAACCCTTTTCATTGAAAATAGATTGGAAAACATTTAATGGAAGCATTTATAACTATAAAACGTTTTAAAAATCCTTTTTCCTAAAAAATGGGCTTCAAATATATTTTGAAAACATATTTTTGAAAACATTTTTGAAAACATGGTTTTTAATACAACAGATTTCTGACTGAAGGGAGAGATAACCAGATTTTACACAAAAAAATTATCTTAAGTACCAAAGAGTGGAAAAAATGGAACTAATTGACAAGTATATATTTAATAAATAGATTATAAGGAAACTAATTAGTGTTCTACATAGATGGATCATAATATTTCATCAATTAAGCATAATCATTAATAAGATCGAAAAGCAATGAGATTGTTTCAATACACTCTTACCACTAGGTTACTAGTGATCATACTCTCCATGCAAGAAAAGGAAATTACATAAACCTTAAAATATAATTATAATAAGGACATTCAGGATATAACATGTAAAATTATAGTATATACACCTTGAAAAAATAATGTAGGTGCGTAAAAAACTTGTGTCTCAAAGAAGACAAATTGAGACAAAACTATTTCACCAATTTGGTATGTTTTGAAACTTAAACACCAAGAAAAAAAGATAATAAAATGGATATGAGAATAAAAATAAATTTAATTATAATATACATATAATACACTCAAAGGAAGTATATACACCACACAAAAGGAAAGAATGGTGAACATAGCATATATCTCACAGAAATAAAAAGTGAGATGAAATCCCCTTACCTTGTGTCTTAACTCTCTTTATACTCCTTCAAACCAAATATATAATAAATATAAATTTGTTATAAATCTTTTAAAAAACCATATTATTATTTATAATACCATACATGGTTTGATAATGACATTATATTACCTTTATGTTAACAATCCTATGTTAAGGTCTTACTTAGGGTAATATCTAATTTGTTCTTCACACGTGTATTAATTTGTTATATATTTGGTTATTATATTTATAAAATGATTAAATAATGTAAAAAATATATAAATATCATTTATATTAATTATATATAGATTATAATAATCAATAAAATATATAATTATGAAATAGAATACATTGTTCCTGGAGACAGTAAGTCGTACGTACACATGAACGTTGTTTCCATTTTATTGTTATATTGAAAGAAAAAAAGAAAATTAAATATATGTATATATGTATAAAATATAATAAAATTAGCATTATAATTTATATATATCATATAATTTTACTAAACCCATCTTTATTACATTCCATGTGTTGTGTTAACGAATCACATCGCATTGAGGGGGTGGTAGTCCACACTTCCTCAAATGAAATTATCGTATTTACACCAAATGGAAAGTAAAAAATACATGTTTTTTAAAAGGCATAAAGAAGATTAAATACATAATAAATATAATATATGAAAGATATATATAATTTTTTTATAATAATGTCCACCATGATAGGGAAGTAAAGTAAAACTGAACAATCATCATTTAGCGAGGCGGTAGTTCACCATACATATAAACTTTTTGTTCGTTAACCATTAAATGGATGTATGTGTAATTTTAGGTATAAAAATTATAATAAAAACGCAATATTATATTTAAGATACTGGGTTTTTATACAATCATCAAATAAATATAGTGGAGGGGGTGGAGAAAGAAAATAAAAGAAATGATATTGAGAGAAGATGATACTTCTTAATCGGGTAAATCCTTTTGGTTTATGCCAAAAGGCTTTCTTGGATTGATTTATGAAAAAATTGAGGCTTCAAGGAGTAAGGGATTGATTTTTGGAAGTATATTTGGAATATTTTGGCCGATCCGATGTGGTTTGAGAGGTGTTAAGAATAGGTAGAGGTGGTGGCATTTTATAGGGAAGGGAAAAGATACACTTGGTGTTTTAAAAAAAAGTTAGGTGCACCCACCTTTTTAACAAAAAAAGACATAAAAAACAAAAAATAAATAAATTAATGTTAGTTGCCTAATAATCATAAAATTGGAGTTGGAAATGTTTCTATGCCATTTTGGGTCTCAAATTTAAGGTTTAGAACTTTATCAACCTTATTTTTCTCTTAATAGTCGTAATTAATTTTAATCACATTCACTAATATTTTTGGTAAAAAACAATTTTGAAATTATTAAAAATTAAAAATTATTATTATTACAAATATTGAATCCATTTTTAAAAATTATAATCACATAAGTGATGGAAAATAATTTCAAATTAATCTCATTGATGGGATGACACGATGCGTTTTTAAAGTAAAAACGTCCAAATTTTTCTATGTTTTTATACTGAATTTCAAAGTTAAATTGTTTATAATTACCTAAATTTGATTAATGGATAAAAATATTATAGAATTAAAATCTTAAACCAAATTAAAATATAATATAAACTTATAAATAAATTAGATGAAAAAGCAGTTCTGAAGAAAAATACAGCATTTTTCATTATTCATTAAACAATGAACCTTACAAAAAATACCAAAAATTTATAATAAACTAATTTTTATGCATATATTTATAATATATAGTTTATTTTGACATATTAAATCTATAAAAGTTCCAAAATTATGATTTAAAATTTGTTCTCTATAAAAAGGTGATAAAACTACATTGATAAAAATATAGGGTTTTAAGCATAAAATTGGGTTTGTTATTATATTATGTTTACCAAATCTATTGAATGAATATGGAAAATATTTTAATTAATATATAAATTATATATTATATTAATATAACTCACTAATTTTAATTAATTTAATTTATTACTGTAAAACCTTTTTGTGACAATAAAAATAATAATATTTTCTTTTTTATTCAATCGGGGTTCATATTCATTTCTAATTAATTGGAAACCTATTAATTCATATTATATTTGTTTAAACCAAATATTTTCATAAATTATTTAATACTATTAATAACTACTAATTTATTGGCTATGTTATATTTAATTTTATTAAATAATAATATTTTGAGAATATATTATTGTTTGGTAAAACCTGATCTTGTGTGTTATGAAAACCATCGAGGAAATTAATTGTTGCATGTAACACAAGATTAACTTGGTGATATATGTATAAAAATATAAAATTTAGTTTGTGTGTAGTAAATTATTAACTCGGTGTTGTGTATAATTCAATCCAAACATAGTGCTTTAATATAAAATATACTATGTTTAGTGTTGCATGAAATGAAAAATATTGCAGAGGATAAATTAATTTGAAAAAAAATTATTCAATAAATCTATGGGTGTTATGTTCTACCCCCCTTAAAATTAATTTCACCCTCAAAATTCATCTTGGTTATCAAAGGTTTAGTACTTAATGTTTCATTAATAGAAACCCACATCATAAAAATGAATACTAACACTTCCCTTAAAAAGGGAATATTGGAACCATAAAAGTTACCCAAAGTAACATGTAACTAGGTTTATTCATAGAAGAACATAGGTCGGGAGTAGATATTAGACATGGGAGAGAAATATAATTCTCATTTTCTGGAGGAGAGTGATTGAGAACTTGTTCAAGAGAAAGTTAACAATAAAAAATCTATAAATCTGTAATGACCTAAGAGACCATCTAATTCAACAAAAATGGAGGTAATAAGATAATTTTCTTAGTTTAAAGATATTTTTTCCAAATGATAAATAATTTTCATGAAAAGATATACTTTCCTGATTTTAGATCAATCTCCCCCTTTGTTGTTCCTTGATCCACTTCACCTCTTTCTCCAAAAAGGAAGGTGATTTTTTCATTCTTTAAGTACTAAAATTTCATGAGATCCATGATATGACATCCTATTTGTCATCGGTTATCATCAAAGCAATGTTTTTTGGAATAGGTTATCCAATATGAATAAATCCTCATATGAAGAGATAACACTTTAATCTTACTAACTTCATCTGATTTTTAAGTTAAACTATCCATAAATTGTTAAACTTATAACCCTTCTGAAAGATGAAAATTCAAATCTTTAGAAAGAAAGTCATGAATGTAGCTAAAAATTGATACCCCATATATTATAATCCACCAATTTTTTGTCACATTCCAAACATGTGAATAAAATTATCATATATTCCCCTCAAACATGGTAATAACCTTAATTACTATAAATCCTCCTGGAAAACATGCATGCTTCCTTGTTCCAATGATTACTAGATATATTATTTAAATCCAAGAAGATGTAAACTTCATCCTTGAGGACATATAACACTTTATCAATAATCAGTTCTCGAGTAATCCATACCATCCAATTTAATTATTCATATCTATAATATTTTTATCAAAACACAATTATGTTAACATCATGCATTAATTAAGGGTAACCTTCCCTTAATCAAAATATCACCTTTCCACGAAATCATTTTTCTATGTATTTATCACCATTCCAAATTTCCTTTTCAATACTTAATAAAAAATTAATCTTCAAATACTTATATATTTCATGATTCATATTATATAATATTTGGATTCCAAATCATAAATACTTCATTCATCCAACATTATTCTTAAACAATTACTCATGATTTTCAACTAATTACTTAATACCTTATTCCTAGAAAATGATATATGAATCATTTCTTAAGGTTCCTCAACCTCAATATAATCATGATTCTTTTGTTTAATGTAAAAAATACTGGAATAACATCACATACCATTCAAATGGAATTTGTGGTCTCTTTATCTTCAAAATTATAACCAATACTTGTACCACCATACCAATTCTATTAATGAGATTTACACTTTGGAAGTAGATTTTCATAATACTCGTACCTTCAAAATTTGAAACATTAAAAGTTAACCATGTTTCTTCTAGTTCTCTCTATTGACTAAAACCAGAAAACACAGTGTGATAAACATTTATAATATTGGGATACCATATAATCATGAAAAATTACTATAGGGTGCCTAAATCATGGATCCTAATTCTGTGATCTAGGAAAACCTATGTTTATCCTAGTTTATTCATAGTCATCCTATATTTAAATACTTCACGCGAGATCATGAAGAGTTTGTGAATTTCCAAAATATATCCCCTAGGATTGTCAAATGAGTTGTATAGCAAGGACCATTGTCATGTACTAGATTACCCTAAGTCTGACCCGAAACATATTTTCATAATTTTTACCCCTATGTAAATCTGTACTAGAGCCACATCCACTTTTAGTATCCAGACATGGAATTATTTCTAGGAAACCACTTACTTTATCCTTAACCAAAATTCCAGGACAATTTCCTAAACCTTAACCCATCCTTATACTTATCCTTAGAGACATCCCTCGACATATCCTTAAAAATATACCTAGGAATCTCAATAATGTTTTCTCATCCTAGTTTTCAAAGTTTGACTAAAACATTCTTTTGAAACTGACTATAGTAACCCATGATTAACATACATGGATATTACATCATTTTAGATGAATATTTAGTACATTACAAAAATACATGTTTGAGGACCGTAATAGTTTAGTATCTTTAGAAACCTGGAAACAAAATATTCTATATTGCTGAAAGATCTTGAAAAACTACCACAAAGATCTCTACCTTTATCACATCTTCTTAAAACCTTTCTTCATAACCTATAGAATATAAATGTTAGAAAGGGGTGAGATCAGATGCTCAGTAAGGATAATTAAAGGAAATGCATACGCATAACATGGATAAAACGGTATGGAACTTGAGAATGAAATTTAAAGATCATACCCTTCATATTAGAGATCATAATAAAGATTGGAAGTTCATAAGACATGAATCATAAGATAATTAAGAGAATAAGTCATGAAATTATAACATAGAAATAAGACAAGGAATTTGTGGCATGGACATTTTTTATAACATTTTGAACATGTATAAGTAGAAACCATTTCACTCATTAAGTAAAGGAAATAAAATTAGGCCCTCACAACAACTTATGCACATAAAAACAGGTGCATTTATAACATTCTGAACGTTTAATATGGTTTATACATAACCCTATGGACATGAAACCAGGTCCATTCATAACATTGTAAACATGTAATTAGGTTCACACATAACATTGTGACCATGAAATTAGGTTCATACATAAGATTATAGACATAAAACCACGTCCATGCATAACATTGGGAACATGTAAATAGGTTCACACATAACGTCATGACCACATAATAAGTTTCACTCATAACATTGTGAACACGTAATCAGGCTCGTTCATAAACTAATGGACATGAAACCAGGTCCATGCATAACATTGTGAACATGTAATCAGGTTCACACATAACATCTGGAACATGAAATAAATTTCACACATAACATATATAGTGATGAGTCATCCATAATTACCTACTTAATTGAAGGGACATATAGGTACCACCCATCCCATAATAAAATTATTCATACCTGTGACTAGAAATAAAAATTTCTTCATATCATTTCCCATAAAAAGAGATAGGTTTTATAATAATCAAATCATAACCTAAAAAATGAAATGGATATGATTAACATTTCATCACATCACAACCTATGAAAATATATAGGTTTCATAATAACTTCATGAAATCATAACCCGTGAAAATAAATTCCTTTCAAAATCATGTAACCCATGGTAGAGGAATGAGTTTCAAAAGCATATAACCCATGAAATTGGATCTTGATTTATAAACATCATTCAATCGAAAAATATAAGATTAAGAAAAATAATGTGAATGGAGCATTTGTATCATTTCATAGAAGGTAATGATTAACATCAAAAAATTTCATATTAAATGGAAAATAACTTGGAAAAGATATTTGGAATACTTTTCTTGAGGAAAATATAATTTATTATTTGAAGATAACATAAAAGCTTTTGAAAAACTTTTTCTATGAAAATGGATTTTAAAACTTATAAATGAAGAATTTAAAACTATAAAACTTTTTTAAAAACATTTTTCCTTGAAAATGGTCTTCAAATATATTTTGAAAACATTTTTGAAAACACGGTTTTTGAATACAATAGATTTCTGAATGAAGAGAGAGATAATAAGATTTTACTTAAAAACATTATCTTAAGTACCAAATATTGGAAAAAATGCTACAAATACATGAGGATATATTGAATAAATAGAGTAGAATGAAACTCACTAGTGTTATTTAGATATGGATCATAATATTTCATTAAAGAATCATAATATTTTTCAATCACAAAAATAGATGGTATTGTTTCAATGAACTCTTACCACTTAGTTACATGGGATCACACTCTCCATGTAAGAAAATTAAATTAAATTAAGCTTAAAATATCATTATAATAAGGATATTCATGATATAACATGTAAAATGGAAATATATACACCTTAGAAAAGAATTTAGGTGTATAAAAAAATATGTGTCTCAAAGAAGGAAAATCGAGACAAAACTATTTTACTGATTTGGTAACTTTTGAAACTTAAACACCATAAAATAAATATCGTAAAATGGATATGTTAATAATGATAAATTTAAGTATAATATACATACAATACAATCATGGGAATTATATACACCACAAAAAATGAAAGAGTGGTGAACATAGCGTGTATCTCACAGAAATAAAAAGTGAGATGAAATCCCCTTACCTTGTGTCATGACTCTCATTGTACTCATTAAAAACACCAGTATAATAAATATAAATTTATTTTAAATATTTTAAAGAACCATATTATTATATCTAATACTATATATGGTTTTATTATGACCTTATATTACCTTCATGTTAACAATCCTATGTTAAGGTTTCACTTATGGTAATATCTTCTTTGTACATTGCATGTGCCTTAATTCGTTATATATTTGGTTCTTATATTTATATCATGATTATGGAATTTAACAAATAATATAAATATAATTTATATTCATTATATTTTTGTTATAATAATCTATATATTATCTAATTATGAAATGGAATACATTGTTCATGGAGACGATAAGTTGTACGTACACATGAACGTTGTTTCTGTTTTTGTTGTTTTATTGAAAGAAAGAAAGAAAATAACATAAAGATATATATATATATATCAGTATATAATATAATTATAGTAGAATTATATTGTAATATATATATCATTTAAGTTCACTAAATCCATCCTTAATACATTCCATGTGTTGTGTGAATGAATCACATCACTTTGAGGGGGCAGTAGTCCACACTTCCTCAAAACAAATTATCGTATTTACACCAAATGGAAAGTAAAAAAGATATATTTTTTAAAAGGAATAAATAATATTAAATAAAAAATAAATATAATATATTACATATATAAATAGAGTGTCCATAAAAATTTCCACCATGAGAGGCGATAAAGGAAAAATGAACAATCATCGTTTAGTGAGGCGATAGTTCACCATACATGTAAACAGTATGTTCGTTACCTATTAGATGGATGTGTGTGTAAGTGTAGGTATAAAAAATAGGATAAAAACAACCTATTTTATTTAGGATACTGGTTATTTTATACAATAGTGTAATAAATAGAGTGGAGGGGGTAGAGAAAGAAAATAAAAGAAAGGATCTTGAGAGAAGATGTTACCTCTCAATCAAGGTAACTTCTTTTGGTTTGTGCCAAAAGGCTTCCTTGGATTTCTTTATTCCAAAAGTGAGGATTATAGGAGTAAGGGAGGCATGTTTTTTAGTGTATTGGGAATATATTTTCTAAGACTAAGTGGTTTGATATGTGTGAATTAGAGGTAAAGGGGGTGTCCTTTTACAGGGAAGGGAAAGGTCACACTTGGCATTTAAAAAAAGTTAGTTGTACCCACGTTTTAACCAAGAAAAAGCCATAAAAAACATACTCAATAATGGAAGGTTCATGTATGAACAATGGATAGAAAATGTGTGTTGTCCAATTGTCTAGGATGTTTTGGCTATTAAATTTATGGTTTAGTGATTTATCAACCTATTTTTTCTCTTAACCGTTGTAATTAATTTTAATAACATCCACTAAAATTTTTGGTTAAAAAAAAGTTTACATTATTAAAAAAAATTATTATATTTCCTAATATGGATTCCATTTATATAAATTCTATTTAAAAATTGGATGAAATTTATTTATTATTAATCCCACTGAAGGGACAACACTGCGGGATTTTAAAGTATAAACGTCCAAACTTTTCCTAAGTTTTTATACCAAATTTCAAAGTAAAATTAATTCCAATTACCTAAATTGGATTAATGTATATAAATATGATCTAATGAAAATTTTAATCCAATTTAAAATATAATTTACTCTTATAAATAAATTAGGTTAAAAATCAGTTTTGAACTAAAATACAACATTTTTCACTATTCGTTAAAAAAAATTAAACATTGTAAAAAAATAAATAAAATTTATCCTAACATAATTTTTATGTTTATATTTCAAATATAAAGTTTATCTTGACATATTAAATCTATTAAAGTTCCAAAATTTGGATTTAAAATGGGTTCTCCATTAAAAGGAGGCAAAACTACATTTATAAAAATATAGGGTTTTAAGCATACAATTTGGTTTGTTCTTATCTTATGTCTATAAAATCTATTGAATGAATATAAAAAATATTTCATTGAATATATAAAATATATAATTCATTAATATCCCTGACTAATTGTATTTAAGTTAATTTATTAGTGTAAAACAATATTTTGGCCATAAAAATAATATTATTATATTTTATATTAAATCAATTTTTATATTCATTTCTAATTAATTGGTAACATATGAATTTATCATATATTTATGTAAACCATATATTTTTAGAAATTAGTTAATACTATTCATAACTTCTAATTTAATAGTTATATTATATCTTATTATATTAAATAATAATACTTTAATAATATATTGTTGTTCTGTAAAACTCGATCTTACGTGTTATGAAAGCCATAGAGGAACGTAATTTTTTCATGAAATGAAAGATAACCTCGGTGTTCCATGTAGAGAAAGAAATTTTTTTTTTATAGAGCATGATTAAGTTGATTTTTTTATAATGCAAGCTAAACATAGTGCTTTAATATGAAAGAAATTATTTTTAGTGTTTCATGAAATGAAAAATATGGCAAAGGTTAAATTACTTTGAAAAAAAATATTCATAAAATCCTCAGGAGTTACATTTGTGCTTTCAAAGAACACTGACTAATAAACCATAGTTTATCATTTATCTCTTGTACAAGGCTTGGTCCTAAAAATTAGGTCTCACCCACCTCTTCCTAACACAAAGGTTACTGACACGACCGAACATAAAGAGCATCAAATGGATCCATTTTTTTAGGATTGAAAACTATTTTTATAAAAAAAATTACCAATCACACATATTTACCCAATAAGCCTCTAAAATCCAACACACATACTCAAAGCATGTCTTCCAATATCTAATTTTCCTGCTCTGTGTGACCACCTGTTTGAGGACGATATGTTGTACTGAGCCCAATAAGTGACCCCATTTCCTTCAAAATACCTTCCCAAAGCCAAGAGATAAAGTGGGGTGGGGACCCTTTTTGAAATGATAGATGATGAAACACCATGAAGTCTTACTATCTCCTAGAAATATATCCAAAACAACTCATACTCATTGGTTAAGTCTTTGATATGAATTAAATGGGATGATTCGGACATTTGGTTAATCATTACCCATATATAATTCCTTCTATGGGACTTATAACATCTAGATACAAAGTCACCTATATCCCTTCTCATAACTGGACAAGATAACTAATGATGCCCATCATAGAACATCTTGGTGGACTTGGGATGAACAACCCACTATGACTGGTGTCAATCCTACACCACCACCTTCCTTAAGGAGAATAGGACCACATGCAATCCCTTGAAATAAATAACTCACTCTGGAGAGAACAAAATCCTATAAGAAACCTCCCCACTATTTATAGACTGTATAAACCATTAACACAAATAATCATCAGGATTCTATTCCTAAATCAACACTAGAATAGAGGGTGTTAGTTGAAAACTATCCATGAATGTGCCTCAACTATTATCCTTGGATTCTAAATGAATCTTGGTAAAAAACCCTAACAAATTCAGATTATCACTAAAATCTATAACTGTTTTCATCAAAATTTTCCTTCTCAAAGAATCAACTACCACATTACGATTACCTGAGGTATAGATGATATCAAAATCAAACCCCTAAATGAACCTAACCCATCGATTCTGTTTCATTTTAAAATAATTATATGAGGAAATATAGGAAAATATCTTATAATTCAAGTGGACTACAAATTTCCTCCTGAGGAGATAGTGATGAAAATATTCAAGGCATGCATCAACGGTTGTAATTCTAGGTCATGTGTTGGGTAGTTATTCTTGTGTGGTTAGAGTTTAGAGAATAATATTACACCACACACTCATCCTATATCAACACACACCCAAGACCCATACCCAAGGCATCATAATAGACCACATATCCGTTTCTAGATTCTAGAAAGATAAAAAAAGGGGAAGGGGTAAAATGCTTCTTTAGCTCCTCATAGGATGACTGAAATTTGGGACTCCATTCAAACTATACCCCTTTTCGGGTAATCATATTCATGGGTGAGGGAAGATGAGATAAATCACTAATAGACCACCTATAATACCCTGTCAGGCCCAAAAATATCTTGATCTCAAAGAGTTTCCTCAACTTATCCAATGAAATCACTACACTAATCATCTTAAGGTCCACTAAAACCCCACGTTCTGAAATCACATGGCACATTAACTTTAACTCCCTGATCCAGAAGGGAAATTTTATGATAATAACATATCAATAGTAATATTGAAGAGTTCTAATGGCAATCCTGAAGTTATTCTCAGGATATTCATCAATCCCTGAGTAAAATGGGATGTATTCCACAAAAAACATGATGAAATAATCAAGATAACAATAGAAAAACTTATACATAAGTTCCATAGAGACTGATGGATATATTTTCTACTCGAATGACATTACTAAATAATCAAAGTGTACGTACCTTCTTCAAAAGGATGTTTTCAGTAAACCCACATATCTAACTTAGACCTGGTGATACCCTTAACGAATATTGATCTTGAAGAACCACCTTTCCCATTGAGATGATAAAAGGGGACATCAATAAGAAGAAAGGGATATTTATTCTTGATCATTACCTTGTTCGAATTCTAGAAATCAATAAACAAATGAATATATCCATTAGACTTATTTGAAAATAAAATGGGGTGGCCTGAGGTGAGATGATCAAGTGAATGGTTCCTTTGGATTCAAAATATTCAAGATTTATATTTAATTACATCAACTCGATGGGGGCCATACGATATTAGGGAAGTGATATCAACTGTGTTCTCATAACTAAATCAATGGGGAACTCTACATCTCTCATTAGAGGTAACCCTGAGAAATCACCTAAAAAAACCTATGGAAACTCATCCACCATAGGAGGTAATCCTTACTTAAAAACTTTTTCATCATTTTCCTACATGAGAAATGATACTAAGAAAATGATATTTCCAAAATTTAGAAGTGGAGGTCTATCATGTCATAACTGAGGATCCAATTCACCTTGAAAAACATGGGTACTTCCATCAAGATTCACAAAGTTCACTCATTGGAGATAAAAATTGACATGTTCTTTTACATGAACTATCTAATCCATACTTAGGATCACATTAAGAATTTATATTTATATGATTTTGAAATCTCATTCTAGCTCAACCCCAGACAAGGTGGGGGTACATTATGTACACCTAAAACCCTACTCTCTCTTCTTTCCATGTGGTGTCACCAAGTCCATCACTGAAGGAATGAGTTTAGTTAGTAAATTTAACAAAACCACAAGGTGGTAAAAATGATAGAGTTAGAATCACCTATGTCAAATAAAGAAACAACTATAGATGATGTAATAAAAATAGTACCTCCAACTATTGCATTCCCTACATTTGATTCCATAAGAACTTGTTCCATGGAATTTAAGTGATTCATCTATTCATGGGCTTGAGAAGGAATACTAACCTACGAATCTGATTTTAAGATGACTCTATCTAGTAGTAGATATAGTCTTACTACTATGAATTCCAAATCAAGAACCCGTGACCCTAGATGGTTCGGACTAGGCTGATATTCCCATGGAGGCTGTAGAACCTGCACCTCCCCTGATATGGGCATAAAAATTTAAAAATCAGATAAAAGTATCCCATAAGTCCATATTTATATTAAGGTTTAGTTGGGGTTGAACATGCTGACTTCATATTCCCCAGCCTATGAAACATGACTGATCCAACAACCAAATCCACAAATGAGGATAGTCAGGAAGGATGTCATGATCTAACATATACCCTCTAATCTTTCTCATCCCACATACTCTTCTTTTCAGATGAACCACTTCTACCCTGGTCAACTATTGGAACTTCCATAGAAAAAAAAAACAGACTTGCGGGCATGATCTATCTCCACAATCAGGTCTCAATCCACGATCTCATTATAGGTCTTTAGCTTAAACGAGAAGACCTGGGACTATATGTCTAACCACAAGACCATTTCAAATCATTGATCTTGGTGTGAACTAAACTAACTATGTAAAACGATTGATGTAATCTAACATGGTTTGACCCCTTGTAGATATAAAAAAACTCCTGGGTCTCAGAAAATGCCAAATTCTTAGGTAAATATTTCTCATTGAAGATGAACTTGAAGTATTTCCAACCCATATTATTAGACTTCCAGGCCTAAACCACTAGGTCCCACCACGTTCTACTGGGTCCTTCCAACAAGAACACAACATATTTCACTTTAACTTTCTCAACAGTACCAATAAACCCAAAAAAACTTTCAAACTTTTCAACCCAATCCTCAGATTCATGTGGTTTTGTGCTACCCAAGAAGTAAGGAGTCTGGTTCTTAAGGAACTCCTGAGCCTTGTCCATTCCTAGTCCATGTTCATATTCCTTTTCATGAGTAGTAATAGATCCCAATACCTCATCCAATACCTGAACATCCCAAAACACTATTTCCACTAGTCTCTATTCAACTGGTGAGGGAGAAATCTCTCTAGCCTCTTCCTATGGCTGTATAAAAAGTATCTGGGGAGGCATGATGATACAACCATTGAAAAACATAAGGAAACCATCAACACATATCCTGAAAACTTTTAATAAACAATAAAACCCAATCACTTATATAAATCATGATAAGACCATAAAAATAAAAAATAACAAGTCACCTCACTTCACCCCTTCTTAGTGTCCATGCAGGTCTACAACCAATATGTCACACCTAGAGGAGAATTAAAAACATATCTCAATATCCCATGGTGACCCAAGGCATATCACAAGGTGTGTTTTCTAGAAACCCCACTCGCAACCAAAACCCCAATCCTATACAATCCTAAATCCAATCTATCTAGACTCACCAAAATAACATAACCCAATGAATGAGAAAACCCTTATTTGATACCATTTTTTCACAAACCATGATGGAATTCAATCCAAAATGACACTCGACCTTGCATGTGGTAGGACCAAAGGGTGTTACATATACTCTCAAACTGGTAACTAGTTCCTGAGCATCAAAAAACACAATTTTGTAAAGTTTTTTCTAGTAAGAATCCACTATAAACAACCCACAAGAATTATAAATCACATCATAACCAATAACTATAACCCAAATAAATATAACTATTACAGTAAAAAAAATTCAATTTTAATGAAAAAATAAAATTCCCAATATGGGGAGGGGATCCAACAATACAACTAGCCTCCTTTCAAAAAGAGGATCAACACCCCCATGTGACCACCTCCAACAACAAATAAAAGAGAAACCACTAGAAACATGATCTACCATCACCACTACAAAATAAATTACCTTAACCTGAGTAAAATATAACAAGGTCTACGTACACCAAAGAGTGTATATAGGGTTTTAACTAATTTCTAGTTTGATTCCACGGAAATAAATTCTATACTATAACATTATAAGAAATATCAACATGCTAGTTTTTATAAAACGGGGGGGGGGGATTTTTAAAGGAAACATTCAATGAAATTATAAAGGGAAATAAGTATGTCAACAAGCTGAATGATAGACATAAAATCACATGGGCACCATAGTTAATCACTAAGGCACTAGTGTTAGTGGGGTATTATGATCCACATACCTCAATGATGAATACATAAAAAACCCACAACATCCTCATGCATGAGCCACTAGAGGGGAATCACATCCTAAGTTCTAGTGGTCTCCGATCATCATTGTATATTTAGTTAGTGTTGTAGAATCAATCTTTCTATGGGGAGTTGGGACTCTGCCCTAACGGACCACCTAGCATATGCGACATAGTCTTCCCACCTAGATAACTAGGTTTCCTTTGTGCCCAAGTGCTTTTTCCACATTAAATGAATCACCTCTTACACAAATACACATCGAAAAATTGAAACACACCTGAAAACCCACCATTTTAAAAATTCAAAACCCTTTTTAAACCCATATTCACACAAAAAACCATTTAATTATTGATTTTAAACACTTAAAAAATTCATATAACCCATTCAAAAAACTTATTAGGCATACTAAAATCATGCAATAATGTTAAATCATGTAACCACCTACCTTTCACTTGGAAACTTCTAAAAACCGATGGAAAACTAGAACTGCCCCACAAAGAGACCCTATAGAGGCAAGAGCATAACAAAACTATCAATATTTATCCTTAGGAATTAATATTGGACTCACTTGAGGGAAAACAATCTACTTGAGAAGTGAGAACTCAAGAAGGAAGGAAGAGAAGACCAAGAATAAATAGGAAAATAGAAAAGGAGAGGCTAACTCGATTATTTATTGAAGATAAAAGGTAAAAACCACCATGATATTGTTTTCTAAGGGATCAAAGAGGATTTGGGATGCATGCCTAGGGTGTGAGAGGTTGAATGGGGTGATAATAGGGGTTTAAGGTCTTAAAATATAAGAGGGGGAAATGGGGAAATCAACATTTTTAATGTTTTGGGTCATCCACACATTTTTCTAAACCCTACACCAACTGTGTGGCACATATATCTAAGAGGAAAATAGGTTGCGTAGTTTCTTCGGTATGAGCACACACCCATGTGCCTCAAACAGTTGTACTATCTTAGGCAGACTGGTAGCCCGTACACCCGTGCATTTGGCAGTGTAGCCTGGACAGTTCCACTATTCAAGGCACATAATCTCCTCTTGTTTGGCACATAGTTTCTACTAACCATGTTCTAACCATGTTCCACCTTCCACTAGACATGAAAACCTCAATTTTTCATCAAAAACACTCTAAAAAAACCATACTACCAAGATAAGACTGAAATAAAAGAAAACATACCTCAAAATGAAATCATGAATGTGACATGCCTTTGAAATAACATATAACAATGAAAACCAAATATATATATATATATATATACATATATACACATATATATATAACTATAATGTAGTTGTTGTAAATTGTTCCCTAGAAACCAATAACGAGATGATGGTTTAACTCAATATTTTCACCATGTATTACATTATCAAATAAAGAAACACATTCCTCTATTATCATTATTTTGTGCTCTATTGCTTTAAACACACTAATTATGATAATAATCTTCTTGGTATTTAAGGTATGGGCAATATACATGAACAAGAACCATTATGAATGTATGGACAGTGACATGAGGTATGTTTTAATAGTGATTGTATAAATTTAAATATATAAAGTTCTCATAAAGGTTATAAGTGAGACATGATTAATTAGATGTGAATCAACTTGATAAACACCACATATATTGTACCATTTATTTATTTAGTATTTCAATAGTGAGATTCTATTCATGTATAATTTAACTAATGTGTTTCAAGTACTCTCTCTATGAGAACTTTCATATATAAGCTTCTATCCTACACTATTTTAAAATTTTAGCTAAACAAATAGTCACTAGGAATGTTGATAATCATGAGTGGGACTTCACTTGATATTGAGTTGGAAATTGTATGCATGTGGGATATGTTTGACATCACAATATTCGTTTTAATTATATTAATAAAGTGCATGTATATTCCAAATATATTTGATGTATTAATATATTTAGTTAATTCATAGACATGAGAGATTTTTTACACTCCATTTTGTCAAGGTAGATGAAAATATTACGAAGAGAACCTCAAGATTGTTTATGTAATGAAGAACCCCAAGAATAATCAATGAGACTTAACAAAATTACCTACACACACATACCTTCACATCAAAAGGCTCACATGGACCCCATACACAACACCATAGGGTAGTACACCCACTATGTGGGACACCTATGCTGATCACCTATGCATGGGACCTATGCAGGCAATCTTCTTAGAAAAGGGTCCCATATTTTCCCATAAATGGGACCCTAGGTCTACTCATTTTCACAACTTTAAAATAAAAGGAAGACTCTAAAATCTATCTATGTAGCCCTGTTTCCCAGGTCTCCAAAAATTCCGTAGGTTTCTCTCCAAAACATGAGTGAAGAGAGAATTAAAATAGATAAATGATATAAAAGTCCCTTCAGGTCATGAGGCAAAAGACACCTATATGAGGAACCCTTCTCCCCCAGTGGAAAACCACCTATATGATACTTATTCCCTTTCTAGTGACCTATGAGAGAATCATCCAAGGACAACTGAGGAGACTTATAGTGCCTAGGATCATGCCTCGCCCAAGTGTTGTTACCCAGGTGGTCCATAAAATAAGGTATACCCAAATCATGCAGGCCTATACCCCCTTTCACGATGAACTCCTAGTTCCTCCCAAGCCTTGTACGAGGCACCTCTTCCCTATAAACAAGGACCTGTGTGATCCCACCTTTAGGATCTCTTGTATGCCACCAATGGTAGGGCTTCTATTCCTTTAGCTCTATTGTCTTAAAGGAACCAAATTGAAATCATCATCAGGGACTTTATACATGAAAAACCATGGGAAGAGTCACACTAGTGTGTTTACCATATTGATATGCATTCCTATAGTCATAGTTTTCCCGCACGTTTCCTACCATACAATTAGTTTCCTAGGGGTGCAGATGGATGTGAATACCTATGGTCATGGGGACCTCGACCATGCAGACAGTTTTAGGGAGTTATTGGTTTTTGGTACTAGGTCTAGGACCATGACCTTCTTTATTTGTCTCTAAGACCTAGAGCCTCCTGTTCCAGGCGAGGAGGGGGAGAATCACACTCTCATTTCCTTTTGACATGGAATGAAATCCTCCTCTACCACTATAGAACCAATATTTTGGAATCCTACTTATGAGTAAGCCCCTATAATTTATTATGGGATGTTTCACTCTTCCTCATCCTCACTTCCTGAGGTTTGTTTCCATATAGGTAGTGAGATATGATTATCTTGGATACACAACGAGAGAGGGAAAAAGCGCATCCAATCCCCTTTTTCTTCTCCCATAACCCGCCCTCTTCCACCATTGGAAGATAGGGATCATTTGGGTTTTTTAATGTTCCAATTTATCTTGTTTCTCACATTCAAACATGACTCACCATTACTTGTGGGATTAGAGGATAACCCTGATCATGACATCTACACAGTTGGATGCATGCTTTGGAACATAATCTTCTTTCAGGTCTTTCTCTCACCATTCTTCTGAGTTCCCCCATAAAAATGGTTCATCAAGGCCATATATCCAACCTCAGGGTAAAGAAGATTGTGTATCCCCATGTATCTTTCGATTACTCTTGTTTCCCACACCTAGAATTACTCATATGGGCTTAGTGTTTAAAAGTGGTCATGAAATCCACATGATCCCAAACCTTCTGGGCATCATTCAAATTATAATACCCAACCAATTAGGGAATCCTCCTTAGGAATAAGCCACAAAAACTAAAACTTGTTAATACTTTTCATGATTATTCCCTAACCAATCTTCAAATCATCCAGGGCATCCTCCTCAGGTGTAATCCCCAAACCGAACCCCCAAAATCATTATGCGTCAAGTCACTCCTCATGGACCCAAACTCAAAAGGTCACCCTCCTCGTGAATAATCCCCAAAGTAATCCTCTCAAAAGACCATACCCCCCCCCCCCTATGAGAAAACAACAAGGGCCTCTACAGGCATATGTCCCTATAACCAAACTATGTGGGATTTGATTCGTATCCAAATGGGATATGAGGTAGCCTATTTTATGGATCTGATCCGAAAAACCAAACAACTCTCATCTCCCTGGATAAAACTACACTCAAGAGTTCCACACTATGTGGATAGAAGACTAGAATCATTGTAATAATGACCAAAGAATCTATAATCAGTATATAATAGGCTAGAATTGATGGAGAACTTTGGATACATACATATATCTCCATTGATGAAGAACCTCAAATACATAAAAATGATTCTAAGTTACATACATTATAATAATTGATTATAAATTCAAGGGTGATTCATGTCATACTTGGGAATTATTAAAGGATTATAAACATATCTTAAATCTATAAGAGTTTCATGAAATATGAATCAATTCCACCCAAAAGGGTTCGATGAACCGGAATTCCCATCCTCTCAAACAATGTGAGTGTTTAAGAATCATTAGAAAAAACTCCCCAATGAGCACCCCCCTTTCGTAAAGAAGCTCCCTCATGGATATAGAACCATTTGGTGTTTCTGGTTTCATGAATAAACCCATTATAAATTGTTCGGAAATAGTGAAACCAATGTGTATGATTTCATAAAACTCACTCCCCTTGTAATCGACCATCGGGCGATGCGTCTTTATTGGAAATGAAAAATGGTGAACCTGATGTGAATCCTTAACCAATATGATTGTATCACCCATCTTTCAAGACCCTTTCACTATTAAAATGAAATATTACCAAAAATGAAAATCAATCATGCATGTGTTCATTCAAATGATATGATGATTTAACCGGGTTTTCTTGATTTGGTTTTTAATATTTATAGGATCTTTCTCCAAAGACACCATTAAATCCTATGGAATCCTTCCAAATTTAACCAACTAATTACTCGAATACTGATCATGATGGATCTTCATATAAGATAATGACAACATCCTTAACCTATCATCTTCAATGTTGGGTCTCAAATGCACTAGTTAGGGAGTACCACCAGAATGTTACAATACTAACCCCATAGGCTTCCTAGAAGGCCCTCCAACTCATTAATCTCCACCTTTTTCCCAACCAGTGGTGTTTTGTGGTTTATAATTATACCACACCAACTGCCATCTTCAACCGTTTCGAGTTCTTATCCTCAAAACATAACAACTAGTCCCTCTCGTATCTTAGAGAGGTGGATCAAGAGGCCACATAAGACCTCATCCAGAAGACACAAGGTTCCTTCCAATGTACTCCTACCAGAAATCACCACTATCAACACCATGTGGCAGTGAACCCCAAACATGATGAGGGTGTCATCCTTGGCCATCCAACCTAGGTCACCCAGACCTGTGTAAGAATGATGATCCACTAAGAGTAGAAACTAGTAAAATGGTAGTAGATCCACACCCATACCCCCTATGAATAATCCCACCAACCTAATTTGGTGGAAAACTATAAGAGAGAACATAAAACCACCCGCCTTATTTTGGATGACCATAAAATTCTCCTGGAAACACTCAAGGAAGCCCATATTTCAAATCCGGTGGAGAACTATGAATAAGAACATACAAATTCCTAAAATAATAAATCCTACCAAAACACTTGTTTGGAAGTAATAAAATAACCCCTAAAACAAATTTAGGTAGAAAACCACAAGAAAGTGTAGACACCTACCTAAATTCAACAAGACTAATAGCAGTTTCACCTTACAGTGCCCGGAGATGTCAGTCAGAAAGTCCTGACGAAGAATGGGGAGAAGAACCAACACTATTCCCCCATGTATGAGTACTATCAATATCCACTGGTAAGAAATGGAGGATGGGAATTGGTGTATACACATACTCTAGATATGAGATGAGAATATATCCGTGTTCCAATCACTGAAGTCAGCAAGCATATTCTAACAATGGTGAAAGGGAAGACAATAATCCCTACCCACATTTTTCATACTTTCCAAGAAATCATTATGGAAGCAACAATAGTGCTAGAGGTAAGTATACACAACTCCATCCCCACAAATTGAGTGGCTCCTTAGCATGCCACCTCATAGAAAACAAACACATCTTCTCCCATCCAGGAGGTTCATGAGGAAAAATCCCCCATGATATACAGATATTCAGAATAGGAACATACAGTTATTCCAATAAGAGGTAATCATCCCATTTCAATGGCCACTCTAAGGTAGCCACAAAACCCTTCCAAAATTCTAGAATCATATTGAAAAATTCTGGAAGCAACATGGGATATAGTTAAATAAGCTTTCATTCATGAAATCCCGTTACCTAGGAAGTGGCCCCAGTCATTTGAAAGAAGGCATCCAAAAGTAAGCATCACTACAAAAAACGAAAAAATGAATTTCCATTCTATGATCCAACTCTAGTTAGAGTTGGGGTTCTTGATACACTTAGACACTTATCTATGGAAGCTCATGATCCTACCCTCCCATTACAAAATTACAGTGGTAGTAGCTATAATTCAAAAGGTCCTCCTCAGACTCTTTACCATGAAGGCTTTCTTCATGACCACAATCTGATTGATATTGAGGGAACATATTCTTATGAGAGCCATGGTAACCCTCTAACTTGATATAAGATCAAGGAGTAAGAGGATATTCCCCTTTCTACAATCCACCATGGTAGTCCTCCCCATGAAGGTGTTCACTACAAATGTTCTCTCTATAGCAGTGTTGAACATCATCAAGAGGGACCTGACCTTGGATACTTAGTAATGAGAAATACCATCTACCACAAAGCACTTGGGAAAACAAGGCTAGTCATTCCTGATGCCTTGTCATTAACAAGTGAATTACTTTCTCATCCAAAAGACAACCCACAATGATGGTCATTCTCTGACCCCCCTTAGATCATCTTCCTTCCAACGTAACAAAGGAAGTCCCTACCAATATTTTTGTTTATGATAAAGTAGTAAGAAATCATCCACTCTATTCAAATAAGATAGTGTAGAATCTAGAAAAAGATAAATATTACATTCTAAACATGGGAAAAAACTGGATAAAGATGTATACCAATCATGTTTTATCCATTAGTCACCACTCAATATAGTATTCCAAAGGAATTTCCAAAAGACTACATGCACAACATCCGCATCAATATTTGGAAAAAATTTCATCATTTGAGAGAAAAAGTATTAACCTATGATGAGTATCAAAGTCATGTCAAGGTAATATAAGGGATGAAATTCCAAATTGGCTTGGCGGCTCTCCTAGCTACATGAAATCTAGAGTGATACTAAGGATCCCTTCAGCGTGAATTCCTTATCATGTTAAAAAGCATGCAATGACTAATTGAAGATGCCCCATGTGGTGTTCATATTAGAGGATATGGTTCATATGGAGTGTTAAATTTCACCGTGCTCCCTAACCATCAATGTCTATCGAAAGTGTTATTATGAAATGTCATAACTCTAGGATGGATTTAGAAAATGGACACTATTCATAATAGAATATGTGCTAAACAAAAATAGGCCTTGTATGACTCCCATTTACATTGGGCTAGAAGATAATAGGATATTGAGAGACATTTTCACCATGAATCTGAAAATATCAAGCAATAATACCATTTTAGAGAAGTTAGCTATCAAATCGCACAAATATTAGAAATATCACAATGGTATTATGAAGTAGGTGATTCAAGTGCATACCAAATGATGCATCCAACCCTTTATTGAAAAAAACTCCATAAAATGATTATGGAGAACATGTTAGTAGAAATAATGATATTTCCAAGCCACCGTAGCCCACAATTATGGGGTCTTTTTTAATGAAACATTTAAGGTTTGTGAACCAGGCCTAAGAATTGTGAAAATTGAATGGGAACAACTCCAAACCTCAGGGATGGGGGATTTTTCACTTCAATAACCTCCTCCATGGAAATAAATATTCTCTCAATTGGGGGATGGACCATTCAATGGGTCCTCTAAGTCCATCCAATCCTGTGACCTGATACCCTCACTTGAAACATGTATGAATAAGCTATCTGGATATTCCATAAAGATTACCATCTTACAAACTACTCCTAGGGAACTAGAAAATGAGAGGATGAGGCCTCTTGTAGGGTGTAAAAAAATAGTCTCACAAAGATACTGACAGATTTTCTACCAAGCATCCCATGTCAGTGATTTTCATTAATACCACCCTTGGAAACCCTACGAAACATTTGGCCAATTCAGAGGAGTCAGAGGAGGAATTTCCAGTTCATAATGTTGTCCAAACAAAAAACATTGAAGGAGTCATGCTTACCCAGAATTAACATATTTCCCTAAATCTAGGGATTTACTCAAATAATCCAGCCTTACCTCATTGAAAGGTTCCCAAAAAGGAAAATCTTATAGGTCAGATTGTGCCTCACCTACCTCCCATAGAGGTTAACCCCCTTTCACTAGAGGAAATATTTTCTCAATGGGAGGAAAAGATGAAAAAATTGAGGAGACTCAATGCAGAACTACTCTAAGGAATCCATACTACTAGATATATTCAACAAAAATATTATCACTTACACCCCAAACTATAGTTCCTTAGAAAAGAGGGTTCATCATAGAGACTAAAGGAGATTTGGAATTCCTGATCAATGTGGGATAGAAACCAACAATATAATTGGATCCCACAGTAGTATATTGGGAATTCTATCCATTGGGTGAACGAATAGAGCATGTCCAAGAATATCCTTATAGTCCTACCCCTATGGTATACCCACAAAAAATACAAGTAGTGCCTCTATCTATGCCTCTACCATCTACTACACCTGCTCAAGATCCAAATCTGCCAGACATTTCCCGCGGGCTCATGAACACTCATGAGTCACTCACAACTCAATTCATAGACAAGGTGGAATGGTGAGCATTGATAAAACTATTAAAAAAATCCTTCCCCAAAATGGTTAGATTTAAATCCTCCCCCACAAAACTTTGGGAACCTAATATTTATCATTTTTAATGGTTTATGAGACTCGAAGAAGAATCTGACACATTTCCATCTCTCGCTGTGATCCCATGATGGGGACCCCTTAACAACATGAGGTAGTGAAATGTGGGTGTTTCATGCAATCACTGCTCGTGGATGATCTTTTTGGTACAAATGTTTCCAGGATTGGTCAATTATGGGGTGAGAAGACAACAAAAAGAAGTTTCTCTTCTGGTTCAGTTCAACACTATAGAAGACAACAGTCCTTGATCTCTCAAATTGAAAATATTTGGGGAATTAAGGGGTATCATATTTCATTGATCATTGAAATGGATTTAAATATTTATTTAACATACCTCTCCATCAAGAAGGATTTTTTCCTATTTTTATAGTGAATCTTCATGATGAGGTGCACATGCCACTTATTTCTAGGAAATACACTGGTGTGTTTTGAGACATTACCAAAATTTATCAACGAGTGGAGGATTTCATTATAGAGACTAATAAAAAGTACCAAGTAATTCCATAGACTTAGGGAAGGAGAATATGGAAAGCATAATCTACCATTGTTCCACTTAATCATTCATTTGTACCCACTCCTAATCCAAATCCTGCACCATATCGTGAAGCTGCACCTCCAGAGCATCAACAACAATTCCCACATCACCTGGATGATCAAAAAGGGTACAGGTAAAAATATTTTGAGGAGAGAAAAAATGAGTTCTATTCTTTTCAAAATGACCAAGTCCTTGGCTACTTCATATCAACATTGTAAAAGAACATAATCAAGCTTCCAAAGCCCCGTACGATGAATAAATATGTTGAAAAATATCTCCCCAACTATTTCCCATTCCATCAATTACTAGGGAAAATTATCTAGGAGTGTTTTGTTTTTGAGGTCATCCTACAAAATATGGGGGACTTAGGGCAAGTGAATCTGAAAAATTCACTTACTCAAGTAGCAAGTGTCTCTACTACCAACCTAGAGTATGAGAATAAATGTAAAGAAGTTAACATAATGGGTACATGGAGGTTCAATAATTAGATGGTCAAAAAAACAACAACTAAACTCTTGTTATCCAACGAACACAATTGTAGCCACCAAATGTTGCTCTGGCCACTTTCATCTGAACAAAGCCAGCTCCACCAAAAGATTAGTCCTCTAAAATCCAGTCTTCCAAAAAGTGACATGGCTAAAGGAGGAAGAAGAAAATACAGGAAGATGAGCATGAGTCAAGGCCAAAGTTAGCCTTGAATTTAACAGACTTCATGCTGATAGTATCAATATTATGGGCACCACCCCACCAAATGGTACAACAAGAGTTAAACCACTAGAAAAAATCTACATCAGATGAGGATTTTACCTTTAGTTACATTAACATTATTAAATTAATGGATCCCTTATTAGATGGTGAGAATGACTATGAAACTGAATTCCCTATACTTGATTGGGAAACTGAGGGAAGGGGTCTTCATATTCAAGGATATTAAGTAAGGCACAGTTGTTCTTGGAGTCACTAATTTCACTATGTACCTTGTCAAACTCTCTATATGGACGAAACTCATGAGAGAGAACTCCAACAAGTTCAATAGGTACAAGGAGGTTCCCCTACACATGGTAGGGTCTTACCTGACATGATAATCCTATAAGATTAGTTAGAGGATAAATCATCACCTAATAAACCTCGGCATGTAGTAAAACATGGACATCCTAATCCACCAAGAAGAGAAACATCTTTAGCTCCTATTAAAAGAGATGAACCATCAATATTAGGTAATTAAAATCACAAATCATCTGCAAAAGAACATCCCAATGCTAGGAATTGTAGAACATTGGATCAAAAGTATGATGTTTTGAAGTAGTCAGCCTTGATACTGACGAAGTTGTCAACATTTGATGCACTGATTATATCAAAATACCTCTATAAAGTAATCATAGAGGTCTTGTTGAGTCATGAGGACTTTAAAGTTTAGGATTATACTACTGAAGTGTATCAGGTAGAGAATGATCCTACAGAATGACACACAATCATCTCATTCATAGACCAGGATAAGGATGCCATCATATAAGGGTACATCGGACCCTTGTATTTATCTGGATGGATAAATGAAATCGATATCCAAATATCCTTCATTGATAATGGCTTAGGAGTCAACCTCATCCCTATCTGAACACTTCATCAACTGGGTTTCAATGAAACTCACTTGTCCCCATCTACCCTAATTTTACAGGGTTATGAAAAGAATGAGTAAAATCCTCTTGGAAAAACAAAACTCATAACTCAGTTAAAAGATCTCACTCCTCTCATAGAATTCATGGTTGTTAGGCAATATATAACCTTACATGTTATATTGGGAAGACCTTTTCTACATCAGCATGTGGCTATCCCATCGTCATACCACAAATGCCTCAAATATTTTATCAATGGTAAAATTGGGACATTTCATAGTGATGGATCCCCGTAAAAACCCTATAAAACACAGATACATTGAAAGAAGATTCTACCATAAGGGAAATAGTCTATGGATGATGATATCTCTCACATAAATTCCCCAAATGGTATGAAGATCATTCCATAAAACCATTTAAAACATCTTAGTGAAGACTAAGTTCCCCCCATCAATCCTATGGAATGGTGGGTTCATGTTTGAGCATGCAACCAGTGACCTCTGTGATGTAAATTCTAGAAACTAAGGCCATTATAATTAGAGAAGTTTTCAACTCTCTGAACAGTAATGAAAGTATGGATGAAAATGTATCCATTCCAACCCCTGAGCTTCAACACATATCGGTTACATTAGCTAGGATACAAGAAACCATCATGTAAATAGAATAAAATGAAGATTCTCATTATCAGTCCTTTCCCCCCCTTTAGATCTCCAAAAAAGTTTCATTTCGGAAAGCAAGCTCAAAATGGATTCTTCATCTTATGCATGTCTAAATGTTGACTCCTTCCATAACTCTACAAATTTTTCTTCTTCACTTACATCACAGGAAGAGGTTGAAGGGGCATGTACTAAAGAAGTGTAAGAAAAAGAATACCACATGGACACCCCTTCCGTATTTGAGGAAGGTGTCTCCACCATGGTTGAAAAGATCATGGGGATAAATATGGGTACGAAAGAAGATCCACAACCCACATTGATTAGCATGTCTATGACTTCCAAAGAACAAGAGGTGTATACTTCCTTCTTAAAGAAACACCGAGATGTGTTAACCTAGAGTTACATAGAGATACTAGGCCTTGATCTTGAGGTACATACTCAAAAATTTTGTTTTCTAGAATACTATCAGGGATACAATAATGTAGATAGATAGGAAAACCTATCTCATGCCTCCAAAATTGAGGCTGAAGTGGACAATATCATCAAGGCCGGATTCATTTGAGAGGTACAATATATGAAATGGCTACCCAAATTTGTCACTTTTAAGAATAATAAATTTAAAATTATAGTTTTAATCGACTTTAGAGACCTCAACTGGCATTTTATGAAAGATGAATTCCCAGTTCCAATCACAGAACTGCTGATTGATGCAACAACTAGTTATCAAGACCTATCCTTCTTGGATGGATTTTTTAAGTTAAAACCAAATTTATATGGCCCCATAAGATGAATAATCCACCACATTTAGATATCCAAGGGAGTATTCTATTATCAGTTAATTCCCTTTGGTTTAAATAAAATCTAATCCACATACCAACATGTCATGCACCACATCTTCTAACCCTTCCTGGGGAAGTTTTTCAAATGTTATGTTGATGATTTATTGGTTAAGTATCGACAATGTTCTAGCCACATATATGACTTGGAATCCATTTTTTATAAGCTACGACATCATAAACTGAAGATAAACCTATTTAAATGTAATTTTGGGGTAACCTTGGGGAAGTTTCTCTACTTCATTGTATGCCATCATGACATAGAAGTTGACCTTGATAAAACAAAAGCTAACCTCTGTATGTCAGATCCTTGAAACCTTAAATAGTTGAGAGTAATTAAAGGAAACATGGCCTAAATATGATGCTTCATATCCAACCATATAGGAAAGTGTTTTCCCTTCAACAAACTAATGAAGAAATGGGTCACATATTAGGGGGCCAATGACTATTAGGCGACATTTTAAAACCTAATGAAGTACCTTTTTATCCCATTGGTGTTAACTAAACCCATTGAGGGAATGATTCTCATTATATATGTGAAAAACATAGATAAATTACTAGGTTCCTTCATTACACAAAATAGTAATGATTATAATGAAAAAAACCTTTATTATCTTATTCGAACCTTTCTTGATGACGATACTCACAATTTTGATATCAAAAAGATTTGTCTGGCATAGATCTTCTTGATTCAGAAACTAAGGCACTGCCTGTAGCACCATGAAGTACAATTAGTCTCTCACAATAACCCACTAAAATATATCCTCAGTCATCCAATGTTGACAAGATGTTTTTCATGTTGGGAGATTGTCCTAAATTAGTTCGATATATAGTTCGTACCTCAAAAAGTAGTGAAAATACAATCCTTGTAAGATTTCCTTGCAGAACACCCATCTATAGAAACAACATCATTAAATATTGAACTATATAATGAAGAGATATCTTCTATTCCTGATATTTCCCAAATGTGGGAAATGTATTTTGAAGGTGCGTCTAGGATCCTGACAGAAAGGAGAATGAAAGACCCTAAACTCAATAAATTCATGTTAGGGATCATGCTCATTTCGCCAGTAAAGATATTTTTACCTTACTTATTTCTACTATCATAAAGATGTACCAATAAAGAGGTATAATATCAGGACCTCATTACATGCATGGAACCAGATCTCCAAATACCAATAGACCACCTAGAGGTGAGAGATGATTCCTAGTTAGTAATTAAATGCATCAACATGGAATATTCCATAAAAAAAGAAGAGATAACCCCCCTAGTTGACTGTGTTGGAGGGTTTATGGGGGAATTCCCCTTAGATCTAACACTAAATCACATATCATGATAACAGAACACTTGGGAAGATGAACTTATGAATGAAGGTAAAGATATGGAAGATCCAAATTGGGATGAAACTTGTACTAGCATTTCCCATCGCTGAATAGTCTCTCCTTTTGTTCGAGTCAGAATGGAAGTGATCAATGTAGTCAGTCCTATCCCAAAACTATATGGTCCTACTTCTGGGTGGATGATTCTAGTACAGGGATACCTTCAAGATAGAGTACTCCCACTGGATAGATCTTAGAATGGGAAAATGCATTGGTGAGTAGTCTACTTCACTATTTATGATTCCCCAGATCACCAAATAGTCCACTATAAATTAGTCTTTGATGGAATCCTTATCAGATGTATCGACAAAGAAGAGACCACTACTATCATGAATGAAGCACACATTGGAGCCTATGGAACCCACCAGTTATGATATGATCTTTCATTCTTAATCTTAAGGATTGGATACTTTTGGCCATCAATGACACAAGATTGCATAAAACACACCAAAAAATTTCATTCCTTCCGAGAGAATGCCAGATTCATCCATCATCCCCACAGATTTTCTATATATAACCAAATACTCTTGTGCATTTTCAATACGGGGAATGGATTATTTTGGGCCATACCCTCTTGATATGCCCAACAGGATCAAATACGTCTTAAATGATACAGATTTCTTCTCAAAATGGGCCAAGGCAGTACCCCTCAAAGAATTTGGGGACAAAAGCATTGTATTATTTTTTAAATCCAACATAATTATTATATTTGTTGTCCCTTATATAACATTTATGGAAAATCGAACCAGTTTCTGTTTTTTATGAGGTGCAAAAGATATACCATGAGTACAATATCTAATATAACCATTCATCCCACTATTATGCAACAACTAACAGATACATAAAAGACTTCAACATGACCTTGTCAACCATAATATAGAAAATTATGGATAAATATAAAATGTATTCGATTGAAAAAGCTATTTCTTAACTTATAGTATTACCATAATATAACTCATACTATCCCAAGGGAGACCCTGTACTCACTGGTATATGGAAGAGAAGAATTCGTACCCATTTTGGTCCAATTTTTATTACACTATATTTCCATATATGATTGGATATACACAAATTAACAATCCCAAAAGAATCTGGATGAACTAGAGTGACTCAATGAGAAATTATTTTACACCTTGCATCACTTGGAAGTCTATCGAAATTGGATATATAATGCCTTTAACAATATGGCCTTCCTCCGTTCATTCCTGTAAGAGGTACTTGTATTGGTCCTTAGGACTCCAATGATACCAATAATAAAGCCTTTGAAACATGAAAAAAAGTGTTAAGGACCTTCCTACTTACGCATGGTACATTCTAACAAAACATACTCCTTAATTTTAATGGATGGAGTGATCATTATGACCCTAACCAATGCAAGGTTCCTACAGAAATATTTCATGTAATTACACAAAATCACATCCAACCTTCAAGATGATAAAATGCATAGTTGGTCTTTATTATATGACTTTAAAAAGCATAAAATCACATATGTGTTGCATGATGTTAAACTACACATCATTATCATCCTTATCACATGATGATAAACTACATGACCTATGGTCCTAATTGCCTGGACTAAAACTACAAGACCCCATTCATACTCACCACATGACATTAAACTACATGGTTAATGTCACTCTCATTCAATATTATAAAACACCCAAAATATTATGAGTTGAGAAACTCCTCATGATCCCTTAAAGTCAGGCCTCCATCTCAGGTATAAGTCCTATCAAAATCCATCTAACCCCTCAGAGGTTCAATATTCCCTCTTATTCAGACTTGAGGAAGAAGGGATGGTCAACTCCCATGTATAAGCCCCACTAAAATCATGTGAACTATATAGTAGAAATTGGTCCCCCCATATTAGTATAGGCCCCAACACTATTACATCCTTATCACTTGATAATAAACATCATGATTATTTAAGGGCTATGTATGGATTGATTCTCATTCCAATGAGCTATGTAGTGACACCCAAACTTCTCATCTTGGGTCTAGCAGTAATTAAAAAAACTCCTTTCCCCACATCAAAGATCAATAGATGTGTGGAAAAATTTCACATCCTTACCGCAAGATATTAAACTGCATGATAAATATCCTCATTGCATGACGATAAATGGAATGATATTTTTAGAACTATGCATGGCATGATTATCATCCCCATGAGATACATAGTGACATCTAGATCAGCAATCTCATGTACAATTGTAACAAAAAAATCCCTCACTCTTTTTCTATGGGTCAAACCAGCATAGAGAAACTTTTATGAACTACATGTGTATTAATTCATGTTCCAAAAAGATATATAGTGATGCTTGGGTCCTATTCTGTAGTCCATCAACAATACCTCTTTTCACATCGGGAATCCTGTATCCTTGCTGCATGGAATTAAACTACACGGTTCATAGAGAACTACATGTGGCTTGACTCTCATTCCGGTGTGATATGTAGTGATGCCCATTTTTCGATCTTTGGGTCTAGACATAACATGTAATTTATTTTACCCCGATTAATCATCATCTTCACTGCATGACGTTAAACTGCATGGGATTTCAAGAACTACATATCGCTTACTTCTCATATTAATAAGATACATAGAAACACCGATATCATACCTCCTAGCCTAGACAACATAGAATCTAAATATCCATATCCTTCACTTGTGTTGCCTTTTTTACTTCTAAGAAACATTTTGAAACTCCTTGTTTCTCACACCGATCATAGATCACATGGGCTTAAGAGTTCTAGAAAAGAGTTTCCTACATAAGTAAGGCATATCAATTGACATTGGGGATATCATGGTCCTGGATGAAAGACCTTAAAAGTAACATCAGATGTCCTTATTTCATAACAATAAACTACATGATTTACTTGAAAACTACATGTGGCTTGTTTCTCATTCCAATGAGATACATAGTGATGTATGAACCTTCAAACCTTGACCCAATCACAACATGCTGTAGGAAATACCCCACTCTCCCATGTATGAGTTAGATCTACATGAGAGGATCCAATATAGGTTCTCACCTTATGCATGAGCCTGTATTAAAAAAACCCCATTTAGTCCACATATAAATTCAATTAGTGTGGGGGATATTCATTTTAGAACTATATATGGCTTGATTCTTTCTCGAATAAGATACACAGTGTCGCTTGAGTCCTATACCCTAGTCCATCAACAATCATGTTAATCTACCTTCATCCACCACAAGTCATTAAACTATATTTTTAATATCCTATTCACATGACATTAAACTTCCCTCTCTCCTATGTACAAACAAAGTTCTATAGAATAGATTTTAATTTGGGTCCCCTCAATAGGGGGGCCACCGAGGAAACAGATATGCCCCTTCTACATATGAGTTAGAACTACGAAAAGGTATATAAAATTCATGGAAAATATATATCCAAACACTTCATTTATGCTCATAAATATCCCTTCCACACATCATAATCCTAATCTTGTAAACATTCATAACTGCATAATATTTCTCCATGCTTCGATGATAGAATTTTTGACACCTAAGGACTCCTTAACCTAACAATCCTACAACATGCCCTTGTTGGAATTGAAAAAAGTGGACCACAAAATGGATTTTTCAGCCAAAGGATGCTACAATTTGAATTTACAGTAATACTCCCCTATTATCTTTGCATAAAAACAACCCACAAAATGGGTTTGTTTACCAGCAGTAACTTCTTGCATGGGAGAATCCTATTATATCCTTGTAAGCTTTGATGACATTATGTTGGAACCCATGATTAAAATTCAGTATGAAATCATCCCTCACATATTTTTAAAATATTATTTATCCCAATATAAAAACCCCCAAGACCATGGTTTACAATTTCCTCCCACATGTTTGAAGTATGAAAGAATTATATTGGTCTAGTTGGCCACATATCACATATTATTTCTATACGGATATGGCCCTATGCATCTGAACTAAAACTATAGGAACTATATCTCCCATGCTTGGATCAGACCAGTTTAGGGAACCATTTCTGCAAATTCATGGGTAATTTGAACATAAAATTCTCATCCCATATTCAAGTACCTTCCTTACACAAGACAAAATCTATGCCTGGGGAAATCCAAATCTCCATAAACATTCTTCATCCATCTACAATATAATGTCAAAATTACTAAGAACTTATTTTCTTGAATATGATGTAACACACCCCAGATGGATTTGGATAAAGTATCCCAAAAAACAGGCTTTTCATCCGAAGGATGCTACTATTTACTATATTGTAACACACACTAGTTGGATTTGTATAATGTATCCCACAAAATGGGGTTGTCAATAATTGCTAACTTCTTCCTTAAGAGAGACTCACTCTATCTCCATAATAATTTTCCACATACCACTCTTCTGATATGAAAATACCCAGATTATAGCTTAAGACATCCCATTCCCCATACCTGAATATGATGGTACATTCCTGAACATATTACCGCAATGACAGAATCATTAACTTTCGGGTCCAAGATAAAGACATTAAATTTTAGCCCCCATAATGTCCTTGTTATATTAATTTAAACTACATAAATTAATTTCCTTTCTTTATGGATTTAAATTACATAGAATAATGTCCTTATTGTATCACATTAAAATACATGAAATAATATTCCATTCAGAAGATGTTAAACTGACAAAAAATTTCATTGTAGTAATTTGTTAAACTACATGGTCAATGTCCTGGTCACATGACATTAAACTTCATGATACTTTAAACCTTACCATAGAGTGATCATTCCCCCTGATATTGTTCATTTAATAAAATCTATTCTCCTCCACACAAGTAAAATTCATGTTGGAGTGGTTTACTATTCAAGAACAATTCTAATACAAATTCTATCTTCATTATCAGACATTTTTCCTTACAATAACCACCCATTTTGGACTTGAAAAATATGAATCTTTATTAAATTCCTTTTTCCATCATCAATATAACGTCAGAATTTCTGATAACTTCTTTGTATTACTATGTTGTAACTTTATCTAGATGGATTTGAATAAAGTATCTCAAAAAATGGGTTTTTCATCCAAATATTGCCACTATTGACTATGTTGTAACATTCCCTAGTTGGATTTTCATAATATATCACTTAAAACATGTTTTTAAAATAGTGGTAACTTCATTCTCATGAGAGACTTCCTATATTCATGGATAGCATGTTTTAGATTTGGGAACCATGAAATCATGTCTCAAAATTACCAATCAGATATCTGAAGAATTTCTAAATGTTTTTAGCCCACAACCCTTGTTTTTGTTATTATTTCAAAATTTATGGTCAAATATGTTCAACCTAAAACACCAGTCACATTAGTTTGGATTGTATGACTTTAAAATTCCCATAAAAAGAGACACACTAATCTCTAGGTTAAAAACCCTCAAAGGGAAGTCTGTGTAAAAGTAAATTCTCAGCTCTCTAAATCAATACACCATAATGTTTATTTAAAAAGAATCTTGAAATGAAAAGATAAAAGGCATAAAAATTATTAAACTGAAAACCTATAAAGGATGGCCTATACAAAATCCAAGTCTCACATGCTAAGTATTATCCATGTTGGACTTATAAATAATTAGGTTAATGATTTAAGAAGACACAAAGTTTGTTACCATAGTAATAATCGAATTACACTCATTGGGCCCCATGGATTAGGAAAAAAGTAGTGCGCTCCCTTTCCTTGGTAGTTGTAATTATAACATGATGACATTAAATAAAATGAGCTTTTCTTATTATTGTATTATGTTTATAAAGAAGAAAAAAATTCAATTACAAGTGAGAAGGAACAAAAAATCCTTTTTATTTATGATTCAATTTATAGGGAAATTTCCACATGATGGAGCCTCTTTGCTATATTTTATTATTTTTCATCAAAATAGGCTTTGAGAAGATAAACTATACCTCTAGAATCTTTCTCGTCTTATTGAAGCTCAGCCTATTGTATAGAAGCAACCCCCTTATCTTTATGAATCTACTTCTACTCTACACCAATGATGCCTCTTCTTTGTACCAAATCCTCTTCCAAGGATCGATGAAGTTGGACTACCACATCCTTTATGAAATCTAATTATTCTTCAAGGTGCATTATTTTTAGAGACTTATCTTTAAAGAAAACATGTAAATCCTCCCCCTTCTTGGAGTGTCTGACCTCATCTTGAATTATGGTAGCTCTGATTTCTTCAATTTGGTTTTTCATCTATGCCTCATCTTTCCATGATCTTCACTCCTATTACCTTTTTTAGTATATCGACTTCACCACATTATGGATATCATGGTAATTGAATCCTATATATCCCAACATGGAAAGCTTGAATAGAAGTTGGTGAATCCATGGTGACATGACTTTAAGAGGTGTATCTTTGATTATCTTCCAGATTTACTACCACACCAAAATGCATATATCTCAAAAGTCTCCTATGTATCCAAATCAAACTCAAAGACACTATTGGATGGAGAAAAATACTCATGTATTAATGAACTCAATTATGTTTATTCTTATACCTCCAAAAATAGCCTCAACTTCACCTATCAATGTTGGTGGAACTGGAATGGAAGACCCCAGCTTCACCCCAATCACTAAAGCTAGTGACATTGAATTGCAGTTGCCACTTATTGTCAACATCAAGAGGTCCAAAAGAAGAAAAGGAAATGAATTGACCAAAATAGTTGATGAAACTCACCAATTTTTGGGTTAATATATGTGATTAATACCTCTACAATACTCCTGAACTTGACTCTAGGAGTGGGGTCTTCCTGAAAAGGAACACCACATTGAGTTTGATTAGTAGTTAGAATCAGAGGTTCTTGAGAATCTCTTAATTCAGGATTCTTATCCATTAATCCCTTGATAACAGGAGCATGGTGGAATCAGACACCTTGTTTGTGATGTGCCTTGGAAACCTTTTGTGTGTACAAAGCTTTAATAGTTGATCTTTGATGTAAAACATAAGGTGATAGAAAACCAACTGCATTTGGAAAATGTAATAACAATAAAAATGAAATTCAACTAATGCCCTACAAAAATCTTATAACTCCTTGGGGGAACCTAGAATATCAATGTATTGATTAATTGGATCCATTAATTCATGATACATAGACTCAATTCTTATATCATCCTCACCATTAGGGGAATCCTAGTTTGATTTCTCAAGACCAAAATAGGATCGTATGTTTATCTTCTCTGCCAAATGATCCACAAGAACAACATCGTCAATTATCACAGAGTCATGGCCAATATCAAAACCTTCATCAGACCATCTAAGATCCCCGTCAACACCTTCTGAAGTGATAGTGGGACCAAAATTCATTTCTGAATTGTCCTATGATGTAGGAAAATGATCTGAAATATCAAAAGAAGAGGAAATTCATAAACCAAACAAGACATATAAAGGAGTGAATCTAACATTACCATGGACCTCTTCCCTCTCTATAGTGTATCGAATCTTCAAGTGGGACATTCTCCCTCTAGTTTTAAAAAATATTCATCCATGTTCTAGGATGGATTTTAACCTTGGGGAGAGGATCTTTGTTCTAAAATTTCTTCACCACCTTAAAAATATCATGGGCCAAGGTCAATGCCATTTTAGTTTCATCCCACATTGTCTTTAGTGGGATGACCTCATCATACATTTCACCAAGAATGGGGGATCCATATATTCTATAGACATCTCATAGACTAATGAAAACCTCACCATGAGTCATTTGGAAGGAATTTATCTATGGAATCCATCAACATAGAAAACTAGAAATGATTTCTGAGTTATTGTAAAAATCAGTTTTTTTCTACCCAAAAATACTCATAGATATGGACGTCTTGTAGCTCATTTTTAAATTCTACACAACACTAGCATGCCCAGTATACCCACATCCAATTTGTCCTCACTCCGCCTTCAGAATAGAAATCCCAATCTCCCATATAACCTTGTGTATGATCTATCTATGAAGAAAAAAATGTTGAGTCATAAAAAAAGATTCAATTCTTGGATATTCAGCTTGAGATCCTAAGTGAAACAGCTATGGTGTAGGAAACAACTAATGGTAACCATTACATTCATAATATCAACACCCTTATAAGAAACACTGATAGAAGGGACACTTATATGATTGACTGAACAGGATGTATGAAAATAACTCTGAACCCCAGGGATGAAGGTGTCCGTCAAAATTTCATGATCATAAAACCACTGTTAATAACTTCATGGGTTCTCATGTTGATACAATTCCATTAACTTTTCCAGAATCAAAAGAGAAGGTTCAACCATGTCATAGTATTCTAGCCTAATAGCTTTGATCATCACAAAATAATGTATAGCAACATGTTCAACAAAATTCATCAAATTGGACATTGAAAACCTATAAGGAAGAAAAATGTTCTCCCATTAATTTTAAATATTGACTTATAAAAAGTTTAAATTTTGAATTTAAATAATTCAAAATTTTTTAAAAGGAAAGAACTCACGTAGTTCCTTTGACAATGTTTCGTGCACAACCCTCTAGACAAAGCCTCTCATGAAAGCCCCTCAACCAGATGCCTCGTCTAGAATCCTCTTCAAGGTGAATCTATACAACACCATCACCCAAGTAGTTGTATTATAGGAATTTATTCCAAATACCTTCATGAAAATAAAAGTGTGGCATAATTGAGAAGATGAACTACAAAATGAGATCAAAAATCACCAACCTAAAATGTGAGAAAAATGACCAAGGGGCTAGTGATATTTATTGACTCCATGATCCTATGTACCAAAACTGCCCTATATTGATGGTATGTTGGCCTACGCACCAGGACTATGCCTCTGACCTACATGAATGCCCTACATGGTTGACAAGATCCACTCCATAATCTTTTACCTATTTTACCTTAGAACTTGACACTATTCTTTTGATCAGATCCAATATTTAGGGGTTGGGGGGACTTTGTAGACACTATTTTTTATGCCTAATGAATATATTATTAAGATCACCTAAAGCATGTTTAAGTGGTGAATATACCCAAGAATAATCAATCATAACTACCCAAATCAGCCTACACACACACTCCTACACATTAGAATCCCCATACATCCCACATGTACAATACCAAAGGGAAGAACACCCATTGTACGAGATACCTGCACCGAGAACCTATACGCGGGACCTTCACAGACAGTCTCCTTAAACTTGGGTCCCTGATTTTCTTATAAATTGGACCCTATGGATCCTAATTCTCACAACTTGAAAACTATAAGAAGCCTCCAAGATTTGGTCTCATAGCTCTGCCACCCAGGTCTCCAAAAATTTCTTAGGTAGCTCCCAAAAACATAGGATAATAGAGAATTAAAGGGGATAATTGAGACAAAAGTCCCTTCAGGGTTTGAAACAAAAGAAACCTTCAAGGTGACCCCTTCTCCCCTAGTGGACAACCACCCCTGCAAGGTCCATTCCCTTACTAGGGACCTATTAGAGACTCATCCAAGGATCGCTAAAGCGACTCATGGTTACTAGGCTCATGCCTCACGCATGTTTTCTTACCCAGGTGGTCCATCTCCTAAGGAATACCCACCTCACATAGGATTATATCCCTCTAGGGAGAATCACTTTCAGTTCCTCCCAATCCCTACACGAAGCACCTATTCCCTCTACACTAGGACCTACACGAGCCCACCATTAGGCCCCCTTTTAAGCCACCAATGGTAGGGACCCTCTTCCATTGGATTCATTATCTGAAAGGGACCAAATTGAAACCTCTAATGAGGGCTCCAGACATGAAAAACCTTAGGAAGAGGCCCACTCGTGTGTCTCCCACTTGGATATGCATTCCTACATTCAATGGTTCCACACACTTGTCCTACTAGATGATTAGGGTTCTTGGGGTGCACGTATATGTTAATCCCTACAATCATGAGAACCTTGACTCTAGGGATGGTGTTAGGGAGTTCTCAATCTTTGGTAATAGGGATAGGACCATGTCCTTCCTTAGTTGCCTCTAAGACCCGGAGCCTTCAGTTCTAGGCAGGGAGGGGGAGGATCATACTCACATTTCATTTAAACATGGAATGAAATCCTCCTCTCATGTTGGAAAAAAAATTTAGGGAATCCAACTCTAGAGTAAACTCCTAGAATTTCTTGAGAGCGGTTTAACTCTTGCTCCTACTCACTCCCCAAGGCCCTATCCATATTGGTAGTCAAATCTGACTATCTTGTATATGAAACGGGAGAGGGAACATGTGCATCCAAGCCCCTTTTTCATCTTCTGTATCCCCATCCTCTTCCCCCATTGAAAGAGAGGTATCGTGTGGTTTGCCGGATCTTCCACTTAATCTTGTTTCTCACATTAAATCATTACTCATCATGATTTGTGGGCTTAGGGGATATCTGTGATCACGAAATCCACAGTTTTGGATGCATGATTCGATAAAGAATCATCTTTTTTATCTTTCTATCACCTTCCTTTAGAGTTCCCCCATAAGAATGGGTCATCAAGGACATGTATCCAACTTAGAGAAAATTGGATTGTGTGGTCCCATGTATATTCTATTTCCTCTTGTTTATCACACCAATAATTACTAACATTGGATTAGATGTTGATGGTGTTCATGACATATACATAACCCCACAACTTCTGGGTCTCATTCAAAATAGGACCCAACCAATCAGGGAATCCTCTTCAAGAATAATCCCTAAAAACCAAACCTTGGGCATTGTTTTCAGAAGTAAGACCCAACAAAACATCAAATAAGATAGGTAATCCTCCTCAGGTGTAAGCCCCGAACCAAACCCCCAAATCAGCATGGTCAATTCACCCCTCATGGACCCAAACTCATTAAGGGAATACTCCTTAAGAATAAGCCCCAACATAATCCTCTCAAAGGGATATACTCCCCTATGAGACAAATACAAGGGACTCCATAGTGTAGGTCTTTATAACCAAACTATGTGGGCTTGGATTCCCATCTAAATGGGATATGTAGAAATCCCATTTTATGGGTCCAATACCATTATCAAAACAACTCCTATCTCCTTGGATGATGATACACTCCCCCAAACCCCGCTATGGGAATAGAAAACCAACATTTTTGTAATAACAAACAAAGAATATTTAATTAGTTTTCAAGAGTATACCATTGATGGAGAACCACATATACATACAAATATCCCCGTTGATGAAGAACCTCAGATACATATAGATGATTCTATGTTATATACATGCTAATACGTGATTGTTAATTCAAGGGTAATCCACATCATAATTGGGAATTAACTAAGGTTTAATGATCATATCTTAAATCATAAGAGTGCCCTGAAGTAGGCAATAATTCCCCCTAAAACGTGGTGATGAGCTCAACCTCTCATCTTCATGACCAATGTGAGTCCTTAACCATCATTGTAAAAACATCCTAATGAGAACATGCATTTGGAAAACATGACCCTTATAAATATAGAACTATTGGGTGTTTTTGGTTCCATGAAAAATCATGCTAGAAACTAACCAGAAATAGTGAAAAAATGTGTATGATTTCACAAAACTCACTCCCCCTACAATCGATTTCCTAAAAATTCATCTCTATCAAGAATAGATATATATTAAATTTGAGTGATGCAAGGGTAACATAATCAATATCTGATACTCATACTTGATGACATAGATAATAAGACTTGATGTAGTTTTAACATGGGTAATGAGATCTACTAAAAACTATTATGAGGTATATTATAATTAGAAATTATATACATAATTAAAAATAATGATCTAAAATGTTAAAATTAGTCATAAAAAGGATTTATAGTGAATTGATTTTTAATACAATTATATTGGATATTTTATGGGTTCTATTTTAGTTAATTAATTAATTTGTTAATCAAAAAAATAATATGTTTTAAATTATTATTATTATTTTTTAAAATTAAACATTATATATATGTAGGATATATATATATTTAATTTTTTTATTATATATATATTATATAATTAGAAGAAAATTCCAGGCCAATTTTATATTTATTTATATTTATGGGATATATTAAAATATTTATAAAGGAGTTAAATAATTAATATATGGTTGATTTTTATTAAACCAAGTTAGTATTGGATGGATGAGTGAGATTTATTCAAATTAATAGACTATATAAATGGTGTTGACTGTTGTAATTGAATGTAATAATTGACATGATATAAATCTTTGACATGAGAGAATATAATTAGAGGGACAAAGGGATCATTATACCATAATCATTGGAAATGAAAAAAAATTCATTGAAATACTCCCTATCATTGAGAAACCTTCATCTTTTACCATACCTTGAGAGATTATTTATCTCATGGATCGAAAAATGAGTAATAAATGACACTTTTCTAGATAGAGATAAAATTATCATTTTCACATTAATAAAGGATGAAGATCATTTTCTGATAAGATAATCATTGAGAAAAAATCACCATTTTCTCAATGTAATATTTATATTTTTTTATAAATTTCAATTGGCCTTGGTTTTGAAATGCTTTTTTATATTATTTTTTTTGCATAAATGTTGCTTTGGGAACATAAAAAATCCTGAAGTGGTATCAAAGTCATACAAGTTTATTGAAAAAATCTTATTATTATTTTTTATGAATGTTACATATATAAAATTTTTATTTTAAAATTAATTTTTGGGAAGATTTCTATTTATATAATAAAAAAAATTTTATATTGATCGAATGTCAATGGGTTGTATAAAACATTTATTAAATATTGTATAACATTTTATTCTAATTATTTAATTAAATTATTATTTTAAAATGTGTGGCGGGGCCATTTATTACATTTTATATTTGTTTTATTTATTAAAATAAATGTTTTTATCCATGGGTAAATTTATTTAATGTGATTTTTTTATTAATTTTATTAAAATTTTGTTGACCATGGATCTAAGAAATTAAAATAATTATTTTTATTAGCTAAATATTTTTGGATATTTAAATTGAATTATTTTTTACTAGGGGTCTACCATTTTTTGAATATTTTTTAATGTTAAATGTTGATTTTTAAAATATATTTTTTAACATTCAATTTTTTAAAATATTTATTGTATATATAACTTGGATTTTACAAAGGAATTTATATAAAATTTAACTACATGGATTCAAACATTTTTTAATATAACATATTATGTGTTTTTTAATAATATTATAATAAATTTAAAATTTTTAGTGATAATAATTTTAATACATTTAATTTATTTTTTAATTAAAACTTGTATTCATTTAATGTAATAATTAATAAATGATTTTAAATATCAAAAGGGATAAAATAAACCAAAATAACGTATATAATCTTTTGAAAATGTGACCTATTAGTCAAAGTTAATGGGAAAAACATCAAGTATAGATTCCCCTTATTGAATTTAATCCATTACTTTATTTATAAGAATTTATTTTTTTCTTTTACATATTAAAATTTCCATAACCTCTTTACTATAAAGGTTATGGATCATGTGAATAGTCAAATCAAATATCATTTAATGACATACATTGTGAAATTTATTTAAAGAATAATTTATATTTAACAATAATAATTAATCAATGTGGTAAGTTTTAATTCAATCCAATCATCAAAATAATTTTAAATACACTACAACAAAACAGGGCAAGGCCAGGACCGCCCCTTTATCAGCGCTGATAAAGGGGGGGGGGGGGGTACCATTATTAGTGCTAAAAAAAGCGCTGATAAAGGGTACCTTTATCAACGCTCAAAAAGGGCTGACAAATGTACCCCTTTATCAGCGCTTTTTTAGTAGCGCTGATAAAGGGGGAGCCTTTATCAGTGCTTTTTTTAAAAGCGCAGATAAATGGTTCGACTTCAAAAAAAAATTAAAAAAAATATTAATATATAAATATATCAATATAGTTATATTGATATAAATATAATATATAATTTTTAAATATATTTTAGATAAGTATAAATAAACATTTACAGTTAATATACTTAATATATAAGATATTTAGTAAAAATGGCTTATAAAAAAATTTAAAAAATATTTTTAATTAATAATTTTCTAATTATTATGGAGTAATAGTCATTTAATAACAATTTTAAGACTAAAAAATAAATAAAAAATAAAAAAAGATCCAAAATATGTTCAAAACGCAACTCAAACTTCAACCGACCATAACTTTTGATCCGGGTGTCCGTTTGAGCTCTACCACATATCAAATCGAAGCCTGCGACAAGCTCTACGTCGCTATGACTTGGGAGAACCCCAATCAAGCGTTTTTCAAGGCCAAAAGAGGCCAATAAGGCTTTCAAAACTGAGTTTTTAGTTGGGGTACCCATATGTTTTAACATTTTGTGGGTTTTCAGCCTCGTTTAAGGGGGTATTATTGGATTTTTTTGGTGGGGACTGAATTTATTCCAAGGCATTACATTCATATTGATATTATGTATTTGAAATTTTATCGTTTTTTATAATTCACTGCTATTTATAATCAAATATAAAACTATATGTACATATTTTTTATATATTCACACCTAAAAATTATATTTTTTTAATAAATAATTAAATATATTTACATATAAAATATATTAGATTTATCTAAATAATAACTAATATCCTTTTTTAAATAAAAATATTTGAATATTTATATAACTATTATATATTAATATAACTATATATATATATTAATGTAACTATATATATATATTAATATAACTATATATATATATATTAATATAACTATAAAAATATATATTAATATAACTATATATATTACTATACGAATAAATATAACTATATATATATATATATAAATAGATATATCATGAAAAAGAGAACAAATCAATATAGGGGAGTGGCAAAGGCTTTAGGTGCGCAGGGGGGAGGTCTCGAGATCAAATCCAGGTGGAGACATTGGTACACGCGCAAGGGTGATTTAGAGGGCTAGCGCTGATAAAGGGTGTAGGCATTGCGGGCGGGTGCTGGAGGTGCAGGAATGCGCTGATAAAGGGGGGCTCAAGCACTGTAAAAAGCCCCCCCCCCCCCCCCCCCCGCGATTGGGAGATTTTTTTTATTTTTTTTATTTTTATTAGCGCTAAAAAAAAGTGCTGATAAAAGGGGTATTTATCAGCACTTTTTGGAGCGCTGATAAGGGGGACCCCCCTTTATCTTCGCCGACATTAATAGAGCTTTTTCTAGCGCTATTAAAGGCCATTTTTAGCGCTGATAAAAGACATATTTGTAGTAGTGATAAGAAAAGTTCCATATTTATAAGTTTATATTGATAATTTTGGTATCTTCAAAGAAAAATATTACCTTACATAAGAAAGTAAAAAAGTATGCTTTCTCACATTCTCTTAAACTAGATGATCAAATTTTTTGTATTCACTATACACTATAAGAAAATACATTTAAAACCACATATTTTTCACATAGATTATTTATAACTGATGTTATAAATAATATTCCACATCAATTATGAAAAAACCAAGATGAAAAATTTAAGGAGTATCTTTTCAACATCAATTATTAAATAAATTGATGCGGAAAATTTGATTTTCAATGTCTGTTATTTAATAGATGATATGAGAAACATGTTTCTTCCCATATGTTATTAAACGACTAATGTGAAAAACCTTTAATTTTTTTATGAAATATCCTAATGAATATTTTTTATTCATTTATCCACATAGCAACATTAGGTTTCCTCTCATACGGTGAACCCTAACCCTTTATTATTTGATCCAGTGTCATAAAATTTCTTTCAGTTGGAATTAACCACCATCATCTACATTCATCTACCACCGACCACTACATTAATTCTCTCTTCACCATAATTCCATTGCTTCCACCTTATTATTCATCCCATTTATGATATTTATTTTTGGTTTTTGTTTTTTGATCCGATTTTCCATGCATATAAGGTATGTTTTAATTATTGAATGTTGTTTTGGGATTGTTTTCTTGAATAATATCTTACACCAATTCTATTTGAATCCTATTCACAAATTTTATTTGTAATCCTTATTATTTGTGCATATAAAGTATTTTTTAATCAAAGAATGATTATTTTGATATTAATGTTTTATTGAATGATTATTTTTTGACTCAGTGTTATAAATATTGTTGATTTAATAATTAATGTGTGTGTATGGTTTTTTCTGCTGCATTGTGAGTGATAAATTTTAACGTATAGTGGATTATGGAGTTTAAATATAGAGTATTGATAATATATATTTAGATGATAATGATGATTGTATGATTTTTTTTATGAATGAATGATAATTAAATATGTTCAAAGTGATACTTTTTTTATCATGTATGTTGTATTTTTTATTTGTGAAATATTTTATTGTATATTTCTTATTGTTATTTATAAAAGTAAATTTCAAATTAAATTTCAAAATATAATAACTCATTTTCAATTATTAGTATTTTTGTATATAATTATGAGTTGAAGCTAGATTAAGGAATGATGAAAAAGCAATGAATATTAATAAGGTGTTTATTATTTATTAGAATTTCCTAAATGAACAATACAAAACGATGACCTATTTTTCTATCCATTCTTAATATGTTTAAATATGAAAATTTTGAAAAGAATATACTTAAACGATCATTAATTTTTCAAGGTTTTAATATTAGTTACATATATTAGATTTTGAATGTTGAAACTTGTTAGAATTAAAGATCTATTAATTATAAATATTTTCAAGATGATAAGTATATTAAAATTGAATAAATGATTCATGATATTGAAGTAGAGGGAAATTTGAAAGAACTGATAATTGAGCATCTATATAGTGATGTTTAAAAACCATTGTTTCTATGTTGTAAAAAGTTTATTGTTTTATAAATGGTTTTAATATTGATAAACATAATTGTTAAAAGTGTACAGAGTGATAGGGGTTTTATATAGTTGATAATTTTCTTGAAAGATATACTTCTTAAAGACAATAATCTTCCTAATTTTCATTATAATGAGAATAAAATACTTTACCCAATGTGTTTATGGTAAAAGAAGATACATGACTGTCACATTGACTCTGTTATATATATAAAGGAATACAAAGGTTTATTAGAGTGTCCTAAATGATGGAAATCCTACTATAAATTGAAAGAAAAATCATAAAATGATTTAGTAGTTACAAATACTCATGCCAAGAAAATTTTATGTATTCCTATAATTTCTCATCTGAAAATTTTATTCGTAAATTCAAATGATGAAAATGGTTAATATGAAATCTAAAAGGGAAGATGTATAATGTAAAATTACATCATCCCATTGATTGTCAATAGTAGAAGAAAATTGATCCATATTTACTTATTTTTAAAAATACTGTTATAAATGTAAATCTTGTACTATGTATAGATGGAATGAATCCATATTGAATAATTAGTTGAAAACATAGTTCCTTTCCAATTTTATTGGTAATTTTTAACTTCTCTCTTGAATTCTCTATGGAGAAAAATTTATCATGTCAATTTTAATGATTTTTGGACCAAAAAAATCCAATAAATGATATTGATGTTTTATTATCATCATTAATTGATGATTTTAAACTTTTATAGGAAGAATGTATTAGATTGTATGATAATTATAAAATGAAACATTTTCAACTGAATTAAATGGTCATGTTCACTATAAATAAGTTCCCAATATATGTGATTTTTTCAAGATACATTGTTTAGGGACATAAATATAGTTCTATTTTTGAACAATGAACTTTATAATATTAACTAAAAGATGGGAGAAAATAGTATACATTGGTTATCAAAGTAATTTTTTAATGGATCACTATTATCAAATATGTAACACCCCAAGATTTCATAGTATGTTATTTCATCAAAGTTATTCAATAACTTATACTACACGCGACACCGAGTTCTAACGCACCATGACTTACCAAACAAGCCGTTCAAAAGTGGTTATGAATAGTGTCAACTGAATTTTGAACTTTATATAATCCTTATAATTTTAGAATCCATATTATGAGTTTCATATACATAATGTAATAACAAATACATTTTTTCAGATAAAAGATGTATTTTTAAAAAAAAATGCAATTTTACTCCCTTTTAATGGACAAGCCATTTTAAATCCAGTATTTGAAACTTTTATATATAAAATTTGAAAAAATAAACTTCTTCTTTATAATTGATACATAAGAATTTAGTTTTGATAATGTTTTGGTGTTTTTCTGATAACTTTCATATTTGGGTGAATAGTGAAAAATACTATATTTTAACTGAAAACAACTTTTTAAATAAAAAAATTTATATTGTAAAATTATACATTTTAATGGTTTGGAAGTATAAATAGATTATATTTTTACCATTTAATACAATTATGGTCATTGTAAGTAATTTCACATTGAAATTGTACATAAACAAGTGCCAAACTTTTGGTAGTTATTATTTCTTAAAAATACAACTTTTGGTTTCAAAAGTGAGAATTAATTTTAAATTAATAAATGAAACTTATATGTTTTGAATTTGGTAAAATGGACTTCATTATAGAATTTGGAATATCAAAATTACCTTAGGGTGAATTTCTGGTATTTTTCTGAAAACTTTTAAATTTTGATGAATAGTGAAAAACACTAAGTTATAGTTTAAAACCGAATTTTTATTTAAATAATTATTTATTTTATTTAAATTTAATTAAGGTAAAAATAGTTACATAATACCTATATAAGTTCAATTTAATTTATTGGAGTTAGTTTAGAATAATTTTAGATATATAAAAATTTTATTGAACTTTTCACTGAATTTTACCCACCTCCTAGGAGAATTTGGAAATTCACATAAAACATAATTTTACCGCTTCTGTGAGTGGAATTTAGAAAGACTGAGAGACACGGTTAATATCAAGGAGTAAAATTTGGTTCAATGAGATAAAAATATTTTTTGGTGAATAGTAAATTTTTACTTTTATTTACCACGGTAAAAAGTAAATAGGGTAATTAAGAGTAAAAATGATATTATTATTACCATAACACATGTCCTAATTCTAATGGATAAGTATAATTAGAACAAAAACAACCTTATTAATAAAATATGAACCTATTTGGTCTACTTGGATTAGATTAGGACATTTATTATTATTTAATTCAAAGAAGAGTTAAAAGAGTTAAAATAAAAGTTTAATAACTAAAACATTTTTAATATAGGGTGATAAATAAGGTAAATTCAATTATAAATATTCATTATAAAGATAAAAATATTTCCTACATAATGGTATTTTATTTATAATATTTAGACATTATATAATTTAATTTATTAATGACTTAATGATGATGCAGTAATTACCTCATTAGTAAAATATTGAAATAATTGATATTATAAATACCCATATAAATATAATTTGAGACTTTTAATGAATTCCACTAATTTTATTGGTTAATATGACATGTTAGGATTGATTAAATGAATTTTTTTCTAATTAATAATGTTTTTAAGACTTTACAAAAATCAATTATTAAACTGTGTCAAAATTGATATAAAAGAGTTTTTAAAACAAATATTATATTATTAATTGATATTATATTCCTAAAAATCTAAGGTTTGGACCAAGGACTCATATAATGATATTTGTATCATTAAGGGAACACTTGGGGGTCTCTTGGATGTATATAGTATGTTTATTAACTATATAATATAAAAATCCTAAGTGACATGGTAAATGTCAAACTAATTAACTAAGAGTTAAAACTAAAAGATAAGGTTAATATAATGACCCAAACCTGTCTAAAATATATTGGATGAAAGGATTTAGACCCATACCTACCTTAGACTTTAAATAATCCAGTTTGGAGCCATTATAAACCGAATATGAATTTATTATAAAATAATACATTAAGTGTTTCCTAAAGAACCCCTCCTCCCCCTTATAAAAGGACACCACTTCCAACCAATTCCTCACACCTCTCAAGCTTTTTGGATCGTCCAACCTCTACCCAATTAAGCTCACTATATCTCTATACTCCTCCTAGAAGCCTTAACTTAGGCAGAATACACTTCAATAGTTTTGTTTGGTTCAATCCAAAGGGAGTTACCCAAATTAATGGTAACGATCTCTCTTAGCTTCTTTTCTTTTATTTTACTTCTCCAACCCCTAAAATCTTCTTATTCTTTTATTTTTTAACTAAACCAGTATTATAAATATACTAGGATATTTTTATGAGAATTATTCTAACTACAAATACACACACCTCCATATAATGGGTGAAGAACATAATGTTTCTATGGATGACAACCAAACGCCTCACGAAACGATGATTGTTCAATTATCTCATACCGCCTCTAATGGTGGCCGTTATGATGGAACTATAATTAAATATGTTATTAATAATATTTATTTTATATATAATCTTCTTTAATTCCATTTCATATCATACCATTATTCTTTTCATGTTGTATATATATACACGATAATTTCATTTGAGGAAGTGCGGACTACCGCCCCCGCAAACTGATATGACTCGTTCATACCATATATGGAACGTATAAAGGGAGGTGTTAATGAAAATAAGTAACAAATATAAGATATTATATTATATTTTAATAATAATATACATATGTGTCATTAGGTTTTGATTCCTTTTAAATTAAAAATGAAATGGAAGTAGCGTTCGTGCGTACGTACGGACTACCGTCTCCATGAACGCGATGAGATTCATTCCCCATCGTATCCATTCAAGTATAATTATAATTTGATGATTAAAAATAATTTTTATGGACTTGATATCATTATTTATATGAATAAGATACAACCTATCCATAATAAACACGTCTTATGTAACAAAACATATAAAAGAAAACGAGTAAGTTAACACTCGAAACGACGATAATACAAAAATATTATTAACAAGGAAAAATTAAAAGATCATATATGATATCATATTTATGTATATGATTCTTTTATAATTTAATAACAATTATTTAACTATTATACAGGTGGTTAACCTACCCTTAACCAAGGAAAATTACAAGGTAAGAGTTTATTTCACAATCTCTTCATTATTCGAGGTTGTTTATACATAATTATCTACTAAGACCTCTTTATCATCCACATCCATGTTTCTTAAAAATGTATTTCAAAACATTCTTACTATTTTACAAAATATGGGTTAAATTCATTTATACCATTTTTTGAATTCTTATAAGAAGTTTATTAATGAATCTTTACATTATTTTCCAAACAAGGACCTTTTTAACCTTTTTGACAAATTAAGGTAAGAATGTCTTTTTTTAACATATACGGTGGGTGAGGCTATTTTCCACCATTGTAAAATCTTCAAATATTCCCTTAAAAGATTCTAAGAATATTTTCAAAGTAAATGTTTTATTTTATAATTATGTGACTTTTAAATGATTTAAAAAAAGAGATATTTCTCTCAAAAAGTTTTGATTTCATGAATGTCAACATTCTTTGATGGATTCTAAGCATATTTGAAGTTGATTTATTATGATACAAAACTTCCATATTTTATTGAAGTTTTTGTGATATGTTTGACTATGGATTTTTTATTTTTAATACCATTAATGGTTTATGGAGAAAGTATTTACATTTTGTATGCTAGTTTTAATACGAATGCTTATGTTATGTTTAAACATGTTCATACGAGGAATGAATTGGACCTAGTAAGTGACGCGTGGAGCCCGCTATAGCTCCTCGATGTATCATTAGGTCTCATGAGACAAACTAGTGTCTTGGAATGAGGCCTTGAAAAAATCTTGTTTGTAGTCTTGGAACGAGGCCTTGGCTACGTGGTTATGATAGTCTGGTATTATGCATTCCATCATTATGAAAGTGGTTATTGATATTGCATGTGATTATTAGACTAGTAGAATATCCATGTGAATAATTAAATGTCATTATTTCATTTTATGTTTTCCATATTATGTTGAAGTTCAAGTTTAAAAGGCTTTTGTTTTAGTAATACATTACCTTAAATGTTTATGATTATTTATGAAAGTTTCCGCTATGTTGTTATCCTTACTGAGCATCTGAGCTCACCCCTTTCTATGTTTTATTTTTCCCAGGATTACAAGAAGTGTATTGTGATTGATATGCAGGGTTAAGCCAAGGGAATAATGGAATTCATAAAGGATTATTTATGTTGTTTTGTATGTTATAAAGTGTAATGTAACATTCATGTATGTAATCTATTTTCAAAGACTGCTAAACCGATCGGTCTTTCAGGACTTGATTCCTTGTAATCATGCCAATGTATTAAAATAATGCACCGACTCTAGGTAACTGGGGTCGGGGTGTTACAGTTGCTATCAGAGAATGTTTAGCAATAACCTTAGAAGCTAGATTTAGATAAACTCTGATTAGAGCACATAGACCTAAGACAGACTTTGAGGATTAGTATAGAATATATTCCTATAATTTTGGTTATGTAGAGAATTTGTGAGTTTTACAAGAAAATACATCCCTGTCTGGTTACGAGCAGGTAGAGGTGGCTCTGACATAGATGTACCTAGGGGTAAAACCCAAAAACACCGCTCTGAGCTAGACTCGAATGGGAACTGGTGCACGACAATGGGCCTTGCTGCACTCTTGGTTACGACACTCCTAGGGGATATGCTTAGGATAATTCTCATTTACTTTACAAATAATCATGAAGGGTTTATGAGTATATATTTCCTCAATGAAAACATCTTTATGATTATGGATTATATCCGTAAACCGTTCAATTTATGTTAGGTATTTTACAAGTTTGGAATTATTTTAATTCATAAACTGACCTAGTTTATTCTATTGTATAGAAATGGCACCCAGTAGAAGGAATGAAAACTCCAGCAATACATATGATCCAAAGAGTAAGAATGATCATATCTTTCACAGTATTAAGCCAACATTTAGAAGAGAAATAGTCTCCCATGTATTCTCAACATATGAAGAAATAGTATCATGTGTTAATAAGATTAGTAAATAATTCACCGAGTCCTATGGAATTGAAGGAAAGCAAAAGAAGAAAAGGATGGAAGAGAGAAAGATGGATAAAGGGAATAGGGAAAAGAAGAATTTTCTCATATGTGATGACTGTGGGAAGAAACACCCTGGAACTTTCCTGAAGGGAATGGGAGTTTGTTATAAGTGTGAAGAAAAAGGACACCAAGTACGTGACTGTAAGGGTAAGAAAAAGGTTTCAAAATTACAATGCTTCATCTGTAAGGAGTTGTAACACTATGCGAACCAATGTCCAAATCATCAGAGTATGACCCAAATGATGCTATTGGATAATAATCAAGTTATGATACTTCCACAGATGAGGAGGAATGATTAAAGGTCTTATGTTGTTATTAAATAATTATCTCATTTGAGTGTTGTATCAATGATGTACTGGTTATAATAATTATGGAGTATATAAGGATTGTACTGCAATACTATTTTATTAAGGACTTGAGATTGTGTGGAACCAAGAAAAGTGACTCAATAGCATGTTAAATTTTTGGAAAATATATGGTTGATAGAAAGATAAACCATAATATGGTTCTGATACCGAGGTAGTGATTTTGGAATAATACATGATTGATTTGGATAAATTATATTGGATATTCTTGACTACCATGAAAGTGATTAATGATATTCCATCATTGTTTGAGTTTACAACATTTTTGGATATAAGGAGTATATCTAGTATTCTTTAAGGAATATGGGATCATGAATGTAATCAATAATGTTTTATGGTAATTCCAGATGTTGCAATGTTTTAAAAGAATACATGATGAAGGTGTTCACATGTTATTACACGGAAAAAGGATCTTCATTGTGTTTAACTTCCTTAAAAATTTTGGACTGTGAGTTTGGACCGAAGTATTTTGGATAATTTTAGTTTGAGATTATTTTTGGATTTCCATAAAAGGACAACTCTGAGGTTGGGCAGCAACCTATCGCGTCTGGAAAGGCTGCAAGACTTGAACCCATAATTGAAGGGCGACAAGGGTGTATCAGCTACCACTGACCCACGTGATGTCCTGGATTGAATAATATATTCTTTTCTTAAAAAAAATCTGGTTGATGAATTATAAATTCATTTTTTAAACCCTATACGAATAGGATAAATATAATGTTATTTTTATGTTCTATTATCTTTTAGAGTGAAAGATGAGTTTGTAGTAGAAATTAGTAAAAGGATGAGACTCTACTTTTCATGTATATATTTTCCTTCTTCTCTTATTATACGAATAAATTAATTCTTATACTTTAGTGAAGGGATATTAAAACAAAAAATGTGTTATCCTAATACCATATGTTTTGTTGAACCGATGGTATTTTAAATCTTCATAGATTGATGAATTTAAGGCCCTCAATTTTACACTTGTTTGTGATTGATGACCTCAATCACTACCTATAAATATTTACGTTTTTCCTCCCAATTATATGTCTCTAATTGCTACCAATGTTCTTTTAATTGAGATCATAATTTGGTGGTGACCCTTTCATTTTCCTTTTCCTCTTATTAAGACTAAATTTTATTATCCTAATTTCCGATGTGGGTTTTCCCAAAGGTATTTTCTATTTTCAACCTTTTATTTTCGAAAAGATAATTTCAAATTGCAAGGACGCAATTTATTGAAGGGGGGAAGAATGTAACTCCCCAAGATTTCATAGTATATTATTTCATCAAAGTAATTCAATAACTTGCATTACACGCAACACCGAGTTCTAGCGCACCATGACTTACCAAACAAGCCGTTCAAAAGTGGTTATGAATAGTGTTAACTAAATTTTTAACATTATATAATCCTTATAATTTTAGAATCCATATTATGAGTTTCTTAGACATAATGTAAAAACAAATACATTTTTTCAGATAAAAGAATTATTTTTCAAAAAAAATGCAATTTTACCGCCTTTTAATGGTGAAGCCTTTTTAAATATAGTATTTGAAACTTTTATGTATTAAATTTGACAAAATAAACTTCTTCTTTATAATCGGGACATAATAATTTAGTTTCGATAAAGTTTTGGTGTTTTTATGGCAACTTTCATATTTGGGTGAATAGTGAAAAATACGATATTTTAACTGAAAAAAACTTTTTAAATCAAAATAATTTATATTGTTAAATTATAAATTTTAATGGTTTGGAAGTATAAATAGATTATATTTTTACCATTTAATCCAATTATGGTCATTGTATGTAATTTCACTTTGAAATTGGACATAAACAAGTGTCAAACTTTTGGTAGTCATTATTTCTTAAAAATACACCTTTTGGTTTTGAAAGTGGAAATTAATTTTAAATTAATAAATAAGACTTCTATATTTTGAATTTGGTAAAATAGACTTCATTTTTGAATTCAGAATATCAAAATTAGCTTAGGGTGATTTTTTGGTATTTTTCTGAAAACTTTTAATTTTTGATGAATAGTGAAAACACTAACTTATAGTTTAAAACTGAATTTTTATTTAAATAATTATTTATTTTATTTAAATTTAATTAAGGTAAAAATATATACATAATACCTAAATAAGTTCAATGTAATTCATTGGATTTAGTTTATAATAATTTTAGATATATAAAAATTTTATTGAACATTTCACTATCTTTTACCCACCTCCTAGGAAAATTTGGAAGTTCACATAAAACATAATTTTACCGCTTCTGTGAGTGGAATTTCAAAAATTTGAGTAAAACAGTTAATATCAAGGAGTAAAATGTGGTTCAATGAGATGAAAATAATTTTTGGTGAATAGTAACTTTTTACTTTTATTGACCACGGTAAAAAGTAAATAGGGTAATTAAGAGTAAAAATGATATTATTATTACCCTAACACATGTCCTAATTCTATTAGATAAGTATAATTCGACCAAAAACAACCTTAGGAATAAAATATGAACCTCTTTTTTCCACATGGATTAGATTAGGACTTTTATTATTATTTAATTCAAAGAAGAGTTAAAAGAGTTAAAATCAAAGTTTAATAACTAAAACATTTTTAATATAGGGTTATACATAAGATAAATTTAATTTTAAAAATTAATTAGAATTATAAAAATATTTCCTAAATAATTGTATTTTATTTTTAATTTTTATACATTTTATAATTTAATTTTATAAGACACGATGATGATGCAGTAATTACCTCATTAGTTAAATATTAAAATAATTGAAATTATAAATAAAAAAATAAATATAATTTGAGACTTTCAAGTAATTCCACGAATTGTATTGGTTAATATGACATGTTAGTATTGACTAAATGAATTTGGTTCGAATTAATAAAGTGTTTAAGGCTTTAACAAAAATCAATTATTAAATAGTGTCAAAATTGACATAAAAGAGTTTTTAAAACAAATATTATATTATTAATTGATATTATTTTCATAAAAATATAAGGTTCAGAAAAAGGACTTATATCATGATAGTTGTATCATTAATGTACCACTCGGGGATCTCTTGGATGTATATAGTAACTTTATTAACTATATAATATAAAAATACAAAGTGACATGGTAAATGTCAAACTAATTAACCAAGAGTTAAAACTAAAAGATAAGGTTAATAAAATGACCCAAACCTGTCTAAAATCTATTAGTTGAAAGTATTTAGACCCATCTACACCTTAGACTTTAAATAATCCAGTTTGGATCCATTATAAACTGAATATAAATTTATTATAAAATAATACTTTAAGTTTTTCCTAAAGAGCCCCTCCTCTCCCTTATAAAAGAAAACCAATTCTAACCAATTACTCACACCTCTCAAGCCTTTTGGCTCATCTAACCTCAGCCCAATTAAGATCCCTATATCCCTATCCTCCTCATAGAAGCCTTATCTTAGGCACAAGGCACTTCAAGAGTCCTTTTTAGTTCAAACCAAATGGAGTTACCCAAATTAAAGGTAACGATTTCTCTTAGATTCTTTTCTTTTATTTTACTTCTCCAACCCCTAAACTCTTCTTATTATTTTCTTTTGTAACAAAAACAGTATCCTAAATATACTAGGATATTTTTATGAGAAGTATTCTAACTACACTTACACAAACCTCCATCTAATGGGTTAAGAACATAATGTTTCTAGGGATGGCAACCAAACGCCTCACGATATGATGATTGTTCAATTATCTCCTACCGCCTCTCATGGTGGCCGTTATGCTGTCACTATAATTAAATATTTTATTAATAATATTTATTTTATATATAATCTTCTTTAAATCCATTTCATATCATACCATTATTCATTTCATGTTGTATATATATACGATAATTTCATTTGAGGAAGTGCGGACTACCGCCCCTCAAAGTGATATGACTCGTTCATACCATACATGGAACATATAAAGGGAGGTGTTAATGAACATAAGTAACACATATAATATATTATATTATATTGGAATAATATTTTACCTATGTATCATTTTTTATTGATTCCTTTTAAATGAAAAATGAAATGGAAGTAGCGTTCATGTGTACGTATGGACTACCGTCTCCACGAACTTGATGAGATTCATTCCCCATCATATACATTCAAGTATAATTCTCATTTGATGATTAAAAATAATTTTTAATGAATTGATATCATTTTATATATTAATAAGATACAACCTATCCAAAATAAACACATCTTATGTAACAAAACATATAAAAGAAAACGAGTAAGTTAACACTCGAAACAACGATAATACTATAATATTATTAACAAGGTAATATTAAAAGATCATAAATGATATCATATTTATGTATATGATTCTTTTATAATTTAATAACAATGATTTAACTATTATATAGGAGGTTAACCTAACCTCTACCAAGGAAAATTACAAGGTAAGGGTTTATTTCACAATCTCTTCATTATCTGAGGTTGTTTATACGTAATTATCTTCTAGGACCTCTTTATCATCCACATCTATGTTTCTTAAAAATGTATTTCAAAACATTCTCACTATTTTACATAATATGGGTTAAAGTCATTTATACCCTTTTTTTACTTTTTATAAGAATTTTATAAAGGAATCTTTACTTCATCTTCTAAACAAGGACCTTTTTAACCTTTTCGACAAATTAAGGTAAGAATGTCCTTTTTTAACTTATACGGTGGGTGTGGCTATTTTCCACCATTGTAAAATCCTCGAAGCTTCCCTTGCAATCTTATAAGAATATTTTAAAACTGAATTTTTTATTTTATAATTATGTGACTTTTAAATGATTTCAAAATAAGAGATATTTCTCTCAAATAGTTTTGATTTCATCTATGTCAACATCCTTTGATGGATTTTAAGCTTATTTGAAGTTGATTTATTATGATACAAAACTACCATATTTTATTGAAGGTTTTGTGAAATGTTTGACTGTGGATGTGTTATTTTTTATACCATTCATGGTTTATGGAGAATGTATTTACATGTCGTGTGCTAGTTTTAATACGAATGTTTATGTTATGTTTAAAACTATTCATATGAGGAATGCATTGGACTTAGTAAGTGATGAGTGGAGACCACTCTAGCTCCTCGATGCAACGGTAGGTCTCATGATACAAACTAGTGTCTTGGCACAAGGCCTTGACAAAATATTATTTGTAGTCTTGGCACGATGCCTTGGCTACATGGTTATGATAGTCTGGAATTATGAATTTCATCATTATGAAAGTGGTTATTAACATTTCATGTGATTATTAGACTAGTAGAATATCCATGTGAATTAGTAAATGGCATTATTTCATGTTATTTTTTTCATATTATGCTGAATTTCAAGTTTAAAAGGCTCTTGTTTTAGTTATACATTGCCTTAAATGTTTATGCTTATTTATGAAAGTTTCTGCTATATTGTTATCCTTACTGAGCATCTGAGCTCACCCCTTTCTATGTTTTATTTTTCCCAAGATTCCAAGAAGTGTATTGTGATTGATATGCAGGGTTAATCCAAGGGAATAATGATGTTCATAATGTATTATTTATGTTGTTTTGTATGTTATAAAGTGTAATGTAACATTCATGTATGTGATCTATTTTCCAAGAATGCTAAACCGATCGGTCCTTCAGGATGTGATTCCCCATAATCATGCCAATGTATTAAAATAATGCACCAACTCTGGGTAACTCAGGTCGAGGCATTACAAAATATTAAAAAATTAATTCAAAGGCTCACAATAATTTTATATTTCTTCAGAAGCCTTTCCCACTAATCAGTATTTTGAGGGGGTGAAAATCATTGATAACACATTTCAAAATATATAAAAACCTAGTAATGTTAGAAATTTTTGTAAGAAATGGTCAATATTTGTTGAGCTTCAATAACAGAGATATCATGTAGTCAAACATTACATTAATTTAATGGATTTAGAGAATAATATACATTTTATACCAAATATCAGGACAATATAAGTGAAGTTCATAATAATAGTGTATTTATGTTCATATAAGTATTTATTATTTTGATTTCCAAAGAAAAAATCACAAAATTTTCGTCAAGTGCATATTAGAGAGTCATTGAAGAAATACGGGCGGTTGATTACAATAAATTTCTAGTTCCAATGGTTAACTACAAATGGGTTATTGATAATAGTAGTTTCAAACATGATGAATTTAATATTAAACTAGTTAATGTGAATATATTGTAATAAAAACTATTCTTTTATTATAGAAAAAAATTAAAAACTAATTTCATATCTTCTTGATCCATTAAATGTGTAGTTGTTTACTATTTAAAAAGAAAAAAATAGTATTTATGTGATGAGAGATCCCTACATCCATGTATATATTCATATAATATATTGATGAGTATTTCATATAAATGGTTTGTACCCTAATAAATGATCACGAAGAAAAAATATAGGAAAATGATTCTTTAGTAATTTATTAATATTACAGGAAACATATATTTAATTATGATTTAATTTTTTAAATTTCAAAAAATGGTAGATATATTAGTTTTATTTTTTTACATAAAACACATATTATAATAAATATGAAAAAAAAATTAGATTTATTTAGTTTATATTTTACCATTTTTTAATAATTCAACTATATATGTAACTATTGAATTTTTATTAATTTTTAATCATGATTTATTTACTTATGTCTATATCATTTTATGTTTCATAAATATTTTTAGTATTATTGTAACATTGTTAACTACTAATTAATAAGATAAATAATATTGTTAGTATTATTTTTAACATTGTTAATAAATAATATGATAAACATGAAAAATTTTTGTTTGTTTATTATTGTTTTGTTTTGTTTGCATCATTTTAAAAAAAATATTCATTTTTTGAAACTATCTGATTTTTATAATCTTTTACTTAAATTTTTTCGTTATTTATGTCATTCATCACTCATTAATTCTATTAGCAGTTTAGTTAAATAATTTAACAAATATGAATAATAATTTGGTTAGTTTGGTTTACTTTTTATTGGATCATTATTCATTATATATTTGGGTTTTTATGTAATAGTTATATTTGTATATTTTTGGACTAATTTTTTGTTACTTTTATTTTTATGACAATGTTAGATAAAAAATTTGAGTCCCCTCAAGGTTTTGGGGGAGGAATATACACAAACATCTGAAGATGAGCCCTTTCATCCTTTTTTACTAGAACCATCTACTTCCACATGGGTAGAGAAGACTTCTATGGTTGGTAAACATATAATTTTTTTTACCAAAATTACCAATTTATTATATTAAAGACTTGAGGATATCTATTGAGTTTGATGATAACGATATTCCTCGGGGTCTAAATTCAAAAAAATAAAAATAAAACATTTGTCAAAATTAAAGATGTCTTAAAATTTAGTGTTTTGATTTGTGATTTAAAAAGATTCAACAGCTAAAAAATATCTCAATTATAGGAGACAGTTTTGGTAATCACATTTTTTATTATTTTACTTATCATGAAATGTTTTTACTAATATATGGTTTTATCCCTTATCAGAGAAAATATGATATACCCGACACTAGAAAAGTTTGGAAGAAATGTTTAGGTTTGTATTCTTAGAGATGGAGTGATTTTAGTTAACCCTAATATTAGATTTCAATTTTGGGGAAGGATAGAATAAAAATCAATTTAATATATATACTTTTCTAGATGAAGACACATGGAAGAAGTTTAGTGAAAGTAGATGGAACGAATCATTTCTGGTAAGTGAGATATTAGATTTTAGAATTTTTTATACTAATGATCATATTAATGATTTTTTGTTCTTAATTTATAGCAACTATGGTGATCTCATCAGGAGATCGAATCCAAAAATTTATACCCTCATACTTTATCTTGTGGAGGATATACATTATTAGATGAAAAAATGATGGAAAAAAATTCAAAAAACTAGAGTTGAGTCTTCAGGATCTTCATAGGTTATCCCTACCCCCAACATGACATGAAAAATGGTAGAGGTATTTAATGATAAAAAAGTTCCATTATCTTACAGAAGATTCAAGTACTATAGATAAGTGGATTGTAAGAAGTTATTTAATTTATTTATGTTTGTATGTTAATTAAAATATTGTATATTGTGATTAACTAATATTTTTTATAATATTTTGTACATGAATACCTTAAAGAGTAGAGAACAGAGGGGAACCTCATACCTGAGCATAGGAAGGATATTTTAGCCACTTCATTGGGAATTTCCCAACACCTGGATCGTGTACGAGGATACACGATAAGGGTATCAATAATTTTTTTGGTCACTATGAAGATTCATCATAGGAGGATTTATATAAAAGAAAAATGGAAGCTTTAGAAGCTAAAATTTATAAGGTGGGTGAGATGATGGAGGATATGACTAGTGATTTGGTACAATTGATGTTTTTAGACATGAAAAGATAGTTTCAGGCTATAAATTCCACTCATCCAAGTCTACCTATAGATCCTACTCCTCCACCTATATCTACTTATCAAAATCCTACAACTACTCCTCCACAACATAACATATATTTTGATTCAAATGTTGAGTATCCACAACATCATATTCTTGCATATCATATTTTATATTATATTAGGGATATCGTTAATCATAAATGAATAGAGATGGATAAACTTAGGGTCACAGTACAAGATATTATATATAGATAAAAAAGAGTACAATTTCCTATAGATGAGTTCATGATAGTTGGACAAAGTATCGATAATTTTTTCTATGGACATTGAGACTTGTTTATAAAATTACCAATGAGGTATCTATATATGACATCCTTTATTTCATATTGTTTTTAAATATGTTTAAACATTTAAACATTTATATATTTATCTATTTTTACCTGAATACTTCAAGGGTAAATACATATTGTATAGAAAACATCAAGTATAAACCACTATGACTTCAGAGACTACTTCTTCTAAACTTGATTGATTATCTACATATTCAAATTTCAGGATAGAATTATATGAGATTCCAATGGATGCTAACATTTTAGGGGGTGAAATGACTATAATGATTATAAATAGAGATATCACAGGGATTGTAACTAGAGATTTTTTGGGCATCAACCTGATGAAATTCTCTTCCAAGTAAGCCGATTATCATATATCATTCATTAATTTTAATTAATTAAAACTTAATACTTATGTTTCTTTATTAGGTATCTTTATAAACTTTGTATTCAGTTTTATATGACATAAGTATATGGATTTTTATACCCATAATTTTTTTCACTAGTAGATATGAAAATTAATGATATAGAAAGAACAATATATATCATTGAAATATTTCAAAATATTACAATTTAGTATTGGATGCCTCCTTGTCTACAAGAGTATGCAATATATATTTCATAAGGTGTTATATCTCTTAACTGAATATCCACTCACATTATATTTTTTATAGTAATAGACTTTAGATATTTTGGGTATTTTTCAAAAATAGAAGACAACTTACAGGTTATTCTCTATATAGAGTGACAAGAAATAAAATATTATCCAATTATTGAACACATATGTTCGATTATTTAAATACTTAAATATTATAGAGACTTTTAATTTTATTTCATACTTATAATTTTCCAATATGGGATGTGATTACTTGAGATAGATAATAGTAAAGTGAATTGTAAAGATCAAATATGGAAAAAAATGTGACTTATCATTTATAATTACTATATTTTTTCTTCTAGTACTTAAAATGATATATTGAACAGAAAAATTATTTCAAAACAGAATTTTCATCTTCATTGAGTAAAGGAATGTGGATGTGATGATCTAGGATTTATGTTTGAAATTATTACACCCTATATAGTTAAAAAATTTCAAATGGTTAGACTTTATTATAAAATTTCCTTTAATTTATAATATAATTGTATTGATAATAAATGTTAAATGAAATCTTTTTTAATTTTTAGTTTTTTAATGAACCTCACCCTTATATTGAACAAGAGTAAAATCACTTCCAAATATAATAGGGATATTAGTTCATAGATTTTATTAGGTTTTATTTTATTATATATATATATATATTATAATGTTTAAATTTCAAATTTTATGGTTAAAATTATTTGAAATTGTGATGCAATTTTCTGGTTGTTGTTTTTTTGTTCTCCTATTGTACTCAAAGTATCTTATATTTAAAATTAGTATAAAAAAATCATTTTCACATATTTTATTGTATAGTCAACATACAATTTTTATGTAAATATATTTTTTCATTTATTATAAAATAATCAACATAAAAAAGTAGTTTATCACATCAGTTATTTTAAATAGATTACGTGGTAAATGGGGTTTCACATTGGTTTTTATATAACTAATGTGAAAAAAACCTTTCAATTATGAGATTGTAATATCATTTCAATGAATATTTTTTATAAATAAATATGAAATATTTTTTTTGTTCAGTTAAAAATAACAGACATAAAAAAATATTTAAAATGTTTCTTTCAATAACATCACAATGTAACCAAAATTAGGAAAAGAAAACCGACTTGGAAAACCATTTTTTGTACTAGTGCTACCATCTTTTCTCAAGGAATTTTTTGGTGTATACTATTTATATACCAATATAAATTCCATTTGGAATTTTGAAATCCATTTTGTGTATATAAATATACATGTGATTCAGATTTAAGCATTGATGGATGTGTATTGGATGCATTTATTATTAAAAATTAATACATTGATTAAATAGTTGTGATTCATATATTTAAAATAGTGAGATCAAATATTAAAAACCTCTAAATAACTGTTAAGTGTAATCCTTCCAACAGTCAAATTCTTCAAGACCTCAATTGATAAGACATGGTTGGTCCTCTCAATGTTGGGTACTTATAATCTACCCCTTGTAAGTTGAGGATAGATTAACATCTCTCATATGGGAGTGAAAGTCTCACTTGATTGAGTTATTGATGAGTCTCAAAACCTAGTGGTATTCTTTATGGTAAATTCTAAGGACGAATTTATTGGGAATAGAATGTACCACCCACCCTACCAAGGGTTGCATGTATTTCTATCGAAGAAGTGATACCTACCAAAATAATCTTGATTTGGGAGAAACTCTATAACTTAACCAAGCGATGATAATTTTGGTATCTTGGTTCACTGAAATAATGATGATTTTTTTTAGTGAAAAGTGTTTAATGAATTATATTATGGAATATTATTATGTACATGATATTAAAAAAGTATATTATTTCATATATAGATAAATATAAGATAATAAAAAAACCTCAAACCTCACTCTAAGGCTTGACCTTGAAAAGGAAAGATGAATGGAAACCAATTCATTAATTAATATCAAAACCTAAGGATAGTCGTTAAGAATACAAAGAAGATGTATGTTTTAGAGTAATAATTCCATATAGAACTTGATTCTAGTCTAACCTTAGGGGCATGATATTCTTATAATAATCATAAGGTGGATGAAAATTATATCTAGTGTCACATGCTAGTGACCATGAATTAAAAGTAGTGAATACATATTGAATTGATGGAAAAATAAAATATGATTGAACATTTAAAGTAGACTTATCAAAAAAAGGCTAGATAAGAGTGATATGAAATACCAAAGGCAGTATTTCAATTTAGAATGGGTATTTCTATACCCATATCAGCTCATGTATTTAAGATAATTGGGTACATTGAGAATTCAGAGAGGTTGGGTTTTCTACACACAAAGGAATCATCTATAGACGTGATACTATAATATTTTACTCAATCACTTAATCAGCCCATTTTGAATTATAATATGAATGAGATTAACAAGTCACTCACTAAGTTATTAAATATGTAAAGTAATTCATAAGTGAACTTAAATAGGTTGCAACCCAAATATGTTCTTACGATGAAGAAAGAGAAATAAAAGGGAAAATATAAGAAGTATAAATGTGGAAACTATCCTAAGAGTTATTCTCATGTACTAAAACCTCATGAAAAATATTCAAAGTATAAATGTTCATTCATAAAAGAATGAAAGTTTATTTGAAAAATTATGGTAATAAATTCTTCTAATAATAAGATAATATCAATAGAATCAAGTCTAAAATAGGTATTTCCCTTAGATAAGTTATTTTTTTGACATTTCATTATGCATATTGTATGCCAGTTTTGATCCTCACATTTATGAAATTATAATTTTTTTTGAAGTAAGTGAGGATTAATAAAGAGATAAGTATATCTTCTCATTTGTAATAGGGGAAATTTATAACCATTTATGCATGGAATTATAATATGACTCTTCATTCTATATTTCTTCTTGAGTTAGGAATATATATTGTACCATTAATAAAAAAATTTAAATTCTATATATTATATTGAAAAGAATGGGGTTTTTATTTTTATTTAAGGATACAAGTTGTTCTATTTATTTAAATGAAACGTTACTAGGAATATATGAACTATTGATAGGGGTTAAATCAATAGTTATATTTTATAATTTCTTTTATTCATGAAATTTATCTTTATAATTTTTTAGAGTATAGATCCTCACAAATTTAAAACTGACCCTTTCCTGAATAAAATTATGAAAAAGTAAATTTAAGTCACATACGATCTTATAAGGTTCTATTCCAATGTGGGTACCTACTACTAACTATGTCGAATTATTATCCCATTCCATATATATCAAAAAAAATAACATAAATGAATACAACTAAACCATCTACTAAAAATATCCTTCTATTTCCCAAAAGAAAATAATATCAATTCCCACCAGTTATAATTTTGAATCTTATTTTAAGTCTATAAAATTATAAAACATTGATTTCTTCTAAAAATATAAACAATTTAGAATAAATTCTATGACTCTCCAAACACTAGAAGAATTTTTTTTGGTTTCCCAACTCTATAGTTCTATAACATTTTGTGCCTCTTATTCATCTCTAATAAACACTAGAACTTCACGACTACTTTTACCCTTCTTATTCTATAGTAACATTTTGTCAGACACTCTTGAAAAATAGATTATCTTAATGTTATAAAAAAATATCAGCATCACGTTTTGAATGAACTAACTCTTATATACTCCTCTATTTGATGAACAGTTCATAGGTTTATCGTATCTAAACTATGAGACTTTAAATTTCTTTTGTTGAATGCTTTCAAATACTCGTTTAATTTTTTTCTGAAAGACTTCATCAAATCATCCTTCAATTTCAATGTCAAAAATTTTCAACTCGCCTAATATTTATAGCTAGAAAAATGAATCGATTTTATTTAAATTGAAATACCTAGGATATAATCTTAAAAGTGACTATTTTATGGCGCTTTGTCATTGAAGTTTTCTATCTTTTTAATGGAAAATGATTTCCTACAATCAAACACTTATGACTTCGTTTTAGCTAGTTCTTCAGTACACTGATCATAATATTTATTATGATCATAATAACTATGTGTGAACAAAAAGTTTAACTTCACTTCCCAATCTACTTTCTGGAATCCTAGAATTACCACTAAAAAAACTCAAGCTATTGTATCCTAAATTTTTTTGAAAGAACACATTCTTGTTACTAGTTCTTATGGAAACATTCATCTATCTCCCTTTTAGTTCATTCAACCTAACTTATATTTCCATTTTTCATTCATATTATCAACAATAATTTCCCATAAACTTGTAGATACCTCAAAAATTCTTCAATCGAACTTTATATTATTTTTCTAGTAATAAAAAGTTCCACGCATCTAAGGTCCATAAATAATTGATCATATTATGACACTTGAACATCTTTTTCCATGACCACAACCTCAGCTGATGAAAACTCCTTCTGATTACCTACTATTGTTTCATATTTAATCATGATAAATAGATTATTGTGATGTTTTTATCATTGAAGGTACACTAAAAATCATCACTATATTCTTTTTTATGAACATTATCTTGGATTATTTTCATCCACCAGAGAACATATTGTTTCAAATTGTTAACTTTTGTTTCACTTGTGATTCACCAGCTACCTACATACTTCTAATGTTCCTAACTCATCATATGATGTTTTATCTTACAAACACTTCTAAAATACTTTCTTCTTAAATTCACCTTCCTACCAAGATTATATGCATCATCTATTGATAACCATGATAAATATTTCAACATAATACATCTACCTTCAAAGTGTCCTATACACTTTATTCCCAATGTGTCGTACTCTCTATCTCTCAACCATATAAAATCACCATTATAGTTATCTTCTATATATTTCATTGTTTGTAAAATTTATCTTCATGATGAAAATTATCATATTTTTATTGAGATAATCTCATGTTTTTTCCTAGTGTTGAGCTCTTGGTATTTCCATTGTGGTTATTACTGATGTGGTACAGGTTTAAGGATGAAAAGATGATAAAATTAAATTTTATTTTCATATTTTTTAAATCAAATAATGATCACTACTAAAGAGTCCCACATCAGAATGAACAATGGATGAAAATTTTTTATATTTATAAATGTGCCTTAATCATCTATAAAAATTTGATAGAGCTTCCTTATTCCCCTGATCTGTTGTTCCTCCCCACATAATAGTCCCTCCATTTTGGAATCTTTATATTCCAAGAAGATTCTATTCCCATTAACATAACCCAAATCTCAAATAAAGTGTTGAATAAAAGTTTAGAAAAAAATAAAATAACCTAAACATTTCCAAAACATGGGTCCTTAAATATCCCCCTTTAGACTTTTTTCAACATCAATATCAAAAACTCTCACTTTAACTACAATAAAATTTGAAACAATCCAAATAATTTCGTATAAATATGTGTCTTTACACTACACTTTCAGATTAAGTAATGTTTTTGAAGGAATTCCATCCATAGATGAAAGACATTTTGTGGCCATGATAGTGATATAATCAACCTCAACCATGTTCTAGAGGTTTAAATTTCATAGATTATACTCCCTATTTTTATTACAGTACCAACTACAAATTCACTAAAGATAAAATAAATAATCAATTTATTACTTATTATAGACCTTTGGAAATAAAAAACCCAAAGTAGGGGTATAATAAATACATTCTTACATGAGTAGAGGATGATGAACATGATGTTTCATCCACAATTTATCAAATCTCTCCCATGGAATAGCTTTGATGAATACATCTACGGTTTTATATTTTATTAAAATATACCCCAAATTTATATCTATACTATAAACTCTCTCCTTGATGAAATGATACTTGATATCAGTATGGTTTTATCTAAAGTTTTGCAACACAATTTTATATATATCAATTTTTCTTTGATTACCACAAATAATTTTCAATGGATTTTCTATATTCACTATCAAATATTCAAGTTGAACTTTCATTTACATTAGTTGAGTACAATAATGGGTGGAATAAACATATTTTTATTTAGTTATACTTAATGTTAGAGGTCCATTTTATTCTATTCCATCCCAGATAGTTTTTTTTTCAAAACTAATGTTCCTCCTGATGTTGATTTTTGATCACTGCAATCTCTAGCCTAATCAACATCAGTGTAACGAAGTAAGCTCATCTCATTACTACTTATATACATCATCCTATAGTTTTATGTACCTTTGATATAAATGAGGTTTTTTATATTATCATGTGTTATTCTTTATAATATCTTTGATATATTGTACAAAAAAGTTACTACTTATAGAATGTATGACCTTGATGTAGTAAGATAAAGAAATCTTTCGATTAACGTCCCATAGTAATTTTGAATACCACTTTGCCTTGCTTAATATTTTATCATACTTAAACCAAATATAATCGATATGATAACTTACTTTGATTATTCTATTCCAAATTAATATAACAATTCTTTACTATAATTTTCTAATTAAAGAAATATGTATGTTTCTTTAAACTTGTGGTCCTAGAAATGAATTCCACTTGTTGAGCATTAACATCTCAAAATTAATCTTCATATGTTCAAAAAAGTATTCATATTATTTTTCCCATTCACTGGTAAAAATTATTTAATCAAAATATATAATTAAAATAATTGTACCCAAACTCATATTTTTTCATATAAGTTGCTTTTGTAACAGTTAATCTTTAGTTATAATTTGTCTTATTTTAAAAGAAACAATAGCACAATAAGCATAGTTTTATTCAATAATGTTATTATCACATAAATAATCATAATTTATAAATTAATTTTTTTAAAATCAATTTCATTTTTTAATCATTATATAAAAAAACATCGGATGAAATCTTGGGATTTTTATGAAATGATTGATTTTTCAATGAATAGTAAAAAATGATTTTGAAATACTTAAATTTATTTTCATTAAATAAAGTAATTTAAAAGTCACATTATGTTTTTTATTTTTTATAAAAGTGAAATATGATCCTTTTTATTTAGAACAGTTTAATCCATAATTTTCATGATTTTTATATAAGTTAATTTTTATGCTTAAAACACATTTTTTTTAAAAATCGTTTTCATTTTTTTATGAATTTATATTAAAATTAATTCCTACCACTTATAGAAAATTAATATTAAAAAATGAATACCATATTTGGAATCAAGCGTTTCATATTTGTTAAATAATTCTCTTTTATTTTTAGGAATTATGAATACTAAATGTGGTAAAATTTATCACACTAGTAAAGGGTAAATAAGGTAATTAAGTATAAAAATAATATGATAAGGCATTAACAATCACAAAAAAACATGAATTTATTTAATTTTATATGATCAATTTGGCTATATCCATCCCAAATTGGTTTATATGGTATTTTGGATCCATTTTACATTGTTAATGACAATTATAATTTTTGAAGGAAAGAAAATTCCAAAATGTCTCTCTCTTGATTTTAATTTATTTTATATTGTAACATAAGCATAATGAATCAGTTATGAAAAATTAAAAAAATTTAATTTGAAAATAATTAATTTATTTATATCATGTTAATTTATTTATAATTTTTAGTTATTGAATAATTGGATTAAATGTTTACGCAACACTGACATAATATTTATTCAATTAGTAGAAAAATAAATTTAATGATTTTAAAATATTAAAAGTAATAAAATTGAAATTATTTATTATGAACCAAAAATTTTATAGTTAAATATAAAATATTAGCGGCGTTTTATTGGATTATATTTGGAATAAACGTTTTCATGATGTTTTTAAAGTCAAATTAAATTAATAGTGTCAAAAATGATATTAATGATGTTTTATGAAAAACTATTTTATTAAATTATTTAAAAATTATAGAAAACATGAAATAGGAAAAGTGTGATAATATATGGTTTAAAATATAATCCATTTTCCATTTATTGGCTAATTTTACTTTTATTTAAGCATTCTTGACCCTTAAAGGTGAGAAAACTTTTATGTTATGATAATTGTCAAAAGGGTTAACAAGGGGTTAAAACTTAGAGATATGGGTGAAAGCATAAAAACAACATGTCCAAATTTTGTTGGATGTTATTATTTAGATTCATATTCATATTATATTAAAATTATATCAATTTTGAGTCATTTTTAAATGAAAAATAATTTTTATTAATTTAATACTTTATGTGATTTCGAAAGTGCCCCTCCATCACATATAAAAGGACACCCATTCTCTGTTTTCATAACATCACATTGAAGAATTTATATTTACCAAAACATACCAATTTATCTAATAAACATAATTAAAAATTTATATAGGTTTTGATAAATTTGAGAAACCAACCCTAGGTCCCTTAAAAAGATATCTATAGTAAGTGTACCAAAGAAGAGGAAATCATCTTCACACAACTCCTTCAAATTTATTTCTTTTTGTACTTTATATAAAAACATTCTAAACATTATAAAATAACTAATATGGTATCATAAATATACTTATATGTTACATTTATTATGTTAAAAATATTTTCCAGCACTTTCATATCATACAGAAGCGAAAACATCAATCGTGCATACGTACAACTTGTCGTCTCCATGTAGCAATGTAATTAATTTTTAATCACCATTTTACATGGATGGTAATAAATATGAAACTAATAAATATAAATATGATATTTATGAAATAATTATTATTTTGGAATTATAATATCATATCAGCCTTCAAACCTTCCAATCTGTTGGAAAATGTTAACATCGCTTGTGCTTAGGCATGGACTACCACCTCCACAAAGCTATATGATCTGTTTTTCATTTGAGTTTTACATGGATGGTAATATGGATATATTTATTTAATATATATTATATTTATAAAATTATGAAAATTATAGAGATGAAAAAACCATAATCAATGTACAAGGATGAGAGATTCTATGACAAAATATGCCTGAGAAAATAAATCAGTTAATACCCAAAACATTGCTAATAATAAACGATTGTTAACAAAAAGGTGTTAAGATGTTATAAATGGATCATATATGATATTTTATATAGTTATATGGTTATTTAATGAAATTATAATAAATATAAATTTACTATATAGTATTTTAAAATCACTTACAAGGAATTTCAATCTTGAGGTAAGAGATTTCACTACAATTTCTATAAGGACCCAGCCTTAAACATTACTTAATATTGGGTTATTTCAAGAATTCACATTGAGGATCTTTTCAGGTTTAGAGTTTTAGAGAATTAGATCATAAATCATGCATTACATTCCACATTTAAACAAGGTGGTTACATTAAAGACAATATTCATATTTTCCACCAAAGGAAACAAATTTAAAATAAAACATGGTTTCTTTCATGACACTTCCTTGACACTATCATCACATCATGTACTTTTCCATTGACCTGGGAATTTTTTTTCAAAAACTTGGGATGACCATAAAAAGATCAGTAAGGGATATAAAAATAAGGAAAGAAAATATTAGTCCATGTATACATAAGAATCAATGAAATCATACTTTACTCATAAAACATAAGCACTTTAACATACCTCATGAAATCATAAGATTTATGAATAACTCATTGAAATCATAATACATAAATGTAACTTGAGGCGTTAATAACATTCTTACGTTGGGAGTAACCATCATGGTTACGTTTGGAATACCCATCACAGTATATTCCCTAAATCTATTCAAAGATACCATAAAGTTTAACTCCTTCATGTTACCCAATGAATTGGAGAGCTATCTCGAGCTCAGAAGCCCTTATTTTTCACGAAAACACCCGACTTCATAAACAATTCCCAAGAACTATAACATAATCGTATCACATAAAACATGCATAAAGGAAATATAACATTTCCACATTTCAATCACAAGATATCAATACAACACATTGATATAATCAAAACATTATCAAAACCATTTTCAATACGAAAATAAAATAAAATTAAAACAAGGTATTTATTTTTCATTTAAAAAAAGTTATGGCTTGTAGAGGAAGCTGAAACTCAAATAATGGTCACGATGGAGGAGAAGCCGTTGTCACCGCATACGTAAGACAAAAACATTCCTTTTTTCATTTAGTAAACATCTACATGTAAATATACCTTTTAAATGAAATTAAAAGTCAAAAGGGTTTATTATACAACTAATAAAAGAAGGTCATATATAAATTGAAGTGTGCCTCAGTGAAAGGAGATTGAGACGAAGTCCCTTACCTAAAGTCCGAGTTGTCTTGTTCGTTTCTTTATATTCCTGAATAATAAACTTTGGTCAATTTATAATTTCATAAGGAATTCCTTTAAATTATATTATTCAATTCATATCACATATTATCATGTTATAATAATTAGTTAATTATGTGAGTTCATATCATATGTTTTGTCGATGTTCGGTACATGAGTCAAAAATAATCTTGTTTGAAGAGAATTGTCTATGTAGTTATAAGTACATAATCTTCCGAATGGTGTTCATGATTTAAATATCATATATATCCAGTATATATGTATTTAATATTATTCCATAATTTTTGGAGATAAGAAATGAAATTTACCATTCATGGAGACGGTAGGTCGTACGTACGCATGAACAGTAATTTCATTTTTTGTCATATTAATGGATTTTAAAACTAAATGAGAAATAGATATATTATAATTTCAGTACAATATATATTTTATATAGGTAACATAAGTACATTAATTACATTATTTATAAATTCTATGTTTGGAACGAACTAGTCAAATCACATGAGGGGGCGGTTGTCCGCACTTCCTCATTTGAAATTATCGAATTTGAAAAACACACAAAGAATAAAGGTTTGTTTTAAGTATAAAATACAGAAGAATAGAGGGGACGTAAATATAATATATATCCTATATAAAAATAGTGCTATTATAATGGCCACCATGAAAGCTGTTAAAAGAAGATTGAACAATCATCGTTTTGTGAGGCAGTAATTCGCCACCCACAGAAAAAGTATGTTATTTAACCATTAAATGGGGGTGTGTGTAAGTGTAGGTAGAATAAATATCATAAAAAATCCTAGTATATTGAGGATAATGGTTTTATTATGGGATAAAATAATAATAAGATAATGGTGAGTGAAGAAGTAAAATAAAAGAAAGAAACTCGAGAGAAGACATTACCTCTAAATCGGGAAACTCTTTTTGATTTGAGCCAAAGGCTTCCTTGGAAAGACTTATTCCAAAAGTGAGGCTTATAAGAGTAAGATAGGGATGTGTAGAGATAATATGATCAGATTTTGGATGAGCTAAGGGATTGAGAGGTGTGGGTAAGGGGGTAGAGGTGGGTGCCTTTTATAAGAGGGAGGAGGGCCACTTTTGGAAAGTCTTGAAATGTTACTTTATTATAAAATGATTTTTGGATTTTAAAGGTCCTGAAATGATATATTTTGAGGATAAGGTGATTAGGGTTCTAAATCCACCCATCCAACAGGTTTTCGACAAGTGCAAGTCTTATATTGTAACATATATTTTCATTTTATTTAAATCGTTCATTAACGAGGTATCATTGCATCATCATGGTGTCATAAATAAATTTTTTTATTTAATGTCTAAAAATTATAAAAAAATACCATGATGTAAGAAATATTTTTATCTCTCCAATGACTATTTATATTCTAATAGATCATTTATGTAATCAAAATTAATTTTTTTTTACTTAGGATATACAAACCTTTTTTATATTTCTCTTCTTTTTAAAAATAATGTCATAAATGTCACTATCACACCCATGTGACTCCATGGGACCTGAAGTTCAGTATAAATATTTCCATGGTCGTATATGACTCAAAAAAGTGGATTTGGACACATGATGGGTTCATTTTATATTATTATGATATTATTTTATTACCCTTAACTACCCGATTACAAATTAATCACGATAATTAAAGATAATTATCGTCATTACTATTACTAATGTCAAAAACAAAAGAGTCTAAATTACATAATTTGGAAATTATTATTCCAAATATGGAATCCATTTTACCAAATTACAAACACAAAAATTGTAGTAATTAATTTAAAAATAATTCCTATTGTCAAAACAAATAGCGCATTTTTAAGAAACAATATCTATCAAAAGATTAACACTTGTTTATGTAAAATTTCAAAGTGAAATTAATTCCAATGACCAAAATTGGATTAAATGGTATATATATATTCTAATTACACTTTAAAACCAATTTAAAAGATAATCTAACCATATAATTAAATTAGATTAAAAAGCAGTTTTGAAATAAAATGCAGTATTTTTCGCTATTCATTAAAAAAATGAACATTGTCAGAAAAATACCAAAAATTTATCCAAAGTAAATTTAAATGTCCCAATTATAAAGAATAAGTTTATTTTAAAAAATAGAGCTTATAAAATTATCAAAAGATATATTTAAAAATGGTTTTCCATCAAAAGGTGGTAAAACAATCTTTTAAAAATATTAGAGCATTCTATGCTTAAGATTGAATTTATTCTCATTTTAAGCCTCTAAAACACTATCTATTTCATAAATAGACATAGGTTTAAAAATCTATTATTATTTACTTAATTGTAATGGTACATCCTTCCCCCCTTTAGAAAATTGTGTCCCCACAATTTATTTACTTATCGAATAAGTGGGGGTATTTATACCTCATTGCATTTTAAGGTTCCCATTTTCCCACTTCAACTATATGATTTTTTGATAGAACCTTTACTTGATGAATCAAATTATTCTGAAACACTTTCTCCGTGTGGCCATGAATCTGGATTGGTTTTTCCTCATAAGATAGATTCTCTTCTAGCTGAACTACCTCTGGACTCAAAACATGAGATGGATCTGGCATGTACTTCCTTAACATTGAAAGATGAAAAACATTGTGTACCTGAGATAAACTCGGAGGTAAATCCACTCTGTATGCAACTGATCAAACTCTCTCCATAATTTCATATGGTCCAATGAACCTTGGACTCAGCTTCCCTTTCTTACCAAATCACATCACACTTTTCCATGGTGAAACTTTGAGGAAGACATGATCACCTACCTCAAAAGAGAGATCCTTCCTCCTGTTGTCCGCATAACTTTTTTGCCTGCTCTGAGTTGTTCTCATGTGTTTCTTTATCACCTGATCTTTTTGTGCCATCTCTTCTACCAATTCTTGTCCCATCAGATTCCTTTCCCCTACTTCATCCCAAAAACCTGTAGTTTGACACCATTTACTATATAATGCCTCAAACGGAGACACCTGTATACTGGAATGAAAACTGTTATTATAAGAAAACTCAACCAATGAAAGATCTTGGTCCCAACTTCCCTAATAATCCATCAAACAAGCACGTAGAATATCCTCCAAAGTCTGAATTTTTCATTCTGACTTCCCATCTGATTAAGGATGAAAAGTTGTACTAAAATTTAATTCAGTACCCAACGACTTCTGAAGGCCTTTTAAAAAGTTAGAAGTGAACCTAAGATCACGATCAGAAACAATGGAGAGGGGAACTCCATGTAACTTGACTATATTTTTAACATACAACATAGAAATTTTATCTAGGGAAAAATTATCTCGTATAGCAATTAAATGATCAGATTTAGTCAAGCGATCAACAATAACCAATATTACATTGTTACCTTGAGGTGTCTTTGGCAATCCAAAAATGAATTCCATGTATATATTTTCCTATTTCCACTCTGGAACTGGTAAAGTCTAAAGCATCTCTTTCGGTAACTGCTGCTCTACTTTAACATGTTGACAAGTCAAACACTTCATAGTAAAATCAGCAATATCTCTTTTCATTCCATCCCACCAGTAATACTCCCACAGATCTCTATACATCTTAGTGCTGCCTGGATGAACTGAAAATGGAGAACTATGAGCTTCTCATAACAACTCTCTCTTTAAATGTGAATCACAAGGCACACACAATCTCTTCCCAAATCTAAAAAAATCATTATCATTATTGAATTCAGGTAACATACCCTTCTGAACTAGCTCTAACTTTTTCTGCAACTCACTATCTTGCTTCTGTGCTTGCTTAATTCTGTTTGATAGAGAATATTTCACTAATACCAGAAACAAAATAGAAGAAATTCCTGCACCAACAACTTCCAAACCAAAATTCCTCAAATCCTTAACCAAAGGATCGCTTTTCAAACATAACATAGTTAATGAAGCATTACTTTTTCAAATCAAAGCATCTGCCACTTTATTTTCTTTTCCTGTGTGGTAGTGAATCATGAAATCATAATCCTTGATTAATTCTAGCCATCTCCTCTATCTCATGTTCAATTATTTCTGAGTGAATATATACTTTAAACTTTTGTGATCAATATATATTTCACACTTTATGATATACAAATGATGCCTCCAAATTTTTAAAGTGAAAACAACAACAACTAATTCCAAATCATGTGTAAGGTAATTTATCTCATGAGTTTTCAACTGACATAAAGCATAAGCAATTACCTGATCATTCTGCATTAGGATGCAACCAAGTCCTTTCAATGAAGATTCACTGTAGATAACAAACTCACCATTCCTAGAAGGTAGTTCCAATACTAGAGCATTCACTAATCTTCTTTTCAATTTCTGAAAACAATCATCGCATTATTTTGTTCAGATAAACTTAACACCTTTCCGGGTTAGCTTAGTCAATGGGCTGGACAACTGTGAATTTTTTTAACAAACCTTTGGTAATATCCTACCAAACCAATAAAACTACGAATATCGGTTACATTTTTGGGTCTTGGCCATTCTTTAAAAACCTTTGTTTTTTTTAGGATCAACAGTTATTCTATCTTTAGAAACAATGTGACCAAGGACAGAAATTTGTTGCAACCAAAAATCACACTTGCTGAATTTCCCATACAATGTCTTTTCTTTTAAGGTTTTCAAAATAACCCTTAAATGACTTTCATGCTCCTCTTTAATTTTAGAAAACACCAAAATATCATCAATGAAAACAACCACAAACTTATCCACGAACTCATGGAAAATTCTATTCATAAGGTCCATGAATACAGCAGGTGAATTGGTTAACCCAAAAGGCATAAGTAAAAATTCATAATGGCAATATCTTGTACGAAACATTGTTTTCAGAATATCTTCTTCCTTTATCTTTAACTGATGGTACCCCAATCTCAAGTAAATCTTTGAAAAATACTGAGCTCCCTAGATCTAATCAAACAAATAATTGATATCAGGTAAAGGATATTTTTTCTTAATAGTAACGTTATTCAAGGCTCTATAATCAATGAAAAGTCTCATTGAACCATATTTATTTTTAACAAATAAGGCAGGAGCACCCCATGGTGATGTGCTAGGTCGAATGAAAACTTTCTCTAATAAATCTTGCAATTGATCCTTCAACTCTAAAAGTTCAATTTGAGCCATTCGATGAGGGTGTTTTGAAATTGGCTTAGCATCAGGAAATAAGTCAATAGTAAATTCAACTTCCCGATCTGGTATTATTTCAGGAAAATCATCAGGAAAAACATCCGGATACTCGTTTACCACTGGCATATCATTAATCTAAATAGTTCCTTTGTTTTCAACAATATTTGCAAGGTAACATTCATTTCCATCTTTTACAAGTTTCTCAGCCTCTTGATATGTTATCAACAATAAGGGTTTATTATTATACACAAATTGAAATTATTTCTGAAAAGAAACTTATTTAGCTCTACAGTCAATCTTATCATGGTAAACAGAGAGCCAATCCATACCAAGGATAACATCAAACTCTAATAGAGGTAAAACAATAAGTTTTTCAAGTAGGTTCTTTCCACGGATAAGGATAATAAGATTCTTATAAATTCGTTTTGCCTCAACATTTCCCCCAGGTGTTTTTACCAAAAGTTCTGTAGTCATTTCTTGAGATGGAATTCCCAATTTACTATAATATTTTTCAGAGATGAAAGAATGTGTAGACCCTGAATCAAATAACACATTGGCATAATCTGAAAAAACAAACAAAGTACCTGATACCCCTTCATTTGATGGCCCAACATCTACTGAAGTAGTTGCAAAGGATTTCACCACACCTTTCTGCTTGTAGTCTGACTGCTTCCCATCATTAGAGCTCTTTATCGGACACTCATTTGCATAATGACCCATCTCATTGCACTTGAAACATTTCACTAACTGTAAATAAAATTTTGTCTTACCATTAACCTGATATTTTCCAGTGCAATCACGAGCCTAATGTCCCATATTACCACATTGGAAGCACTTTCCAGAATTTGATATACATTTCCCAGCATGCTTTTTACCACATTAATCACAAAATGAAAACTTAGTTTTCTTACCATCAAACCTTTTTGAAGGATTCTTCCCTTTCTCCTACCACCTCCGTCTCTTCTTCTGTTGGTTTTCATAGAACACTTGATCATCGACAAACTCCATTTCCACCTTCTCAGCACATCGAACAAGATTTTCATAACTTTTGAACTCACTAGAAGCTAATTTCCTATGATATTTTTTCTTTAATCCTTTATAAAAATGATAGATTTTACTTTCAAGGTCTCTGATAAAATTTGGGGCATACCTTTCCAATCGAGTGATCTTTTCTTCATAAGAATCCACTGAGTCTTCCTCTTGCCTTAATTCCATGAATTGTTTTTCCATCATAAGTTGAACAGCCTTAGGAAAATATTTCTCAAGAAACATACCTTTACATACATCCCAGTCAAGAGCATCAATCTCATTAGCATCCCTGATATTTTTAACCATCGACCACCACATATCTGCTTCACCCTCCAAACGGTAAATAACAAGACTAATCGTTTGATTGTTTGAACACCCCATGACATCAAAAATCTTCTCCAGTGCTTTAATCCACCCTTCATCTTGCACAGTTTTAGATGATCCTCTGAATGATGGGGGATGTTGCCTCCTGAAATGTTCCACCACTGACATGTTCTTCTATGGTTGATCTAGATAATATCGTGCATGGATACCACCACCATTTATCGCTTGAGTCAACTGTTCTATTACTATAACAAACTATTCAGTACCAATTCCGACCATCTCAGGATACTGATTTGGAAGGTTATTTCCTTCTGTATGCCTTCCTAGCACTGCTTCCCTGTTTCCTCTACGGAAAACCATTCTGAACAAACTTGTCTTATATGAAGCAACATGATAATATTCAAATGCTATATCATTTCAATTTAACCATAATGTAATTAAAATATTTTTGGATAATCATTTAATATAATTATAACTCCTAAAGTTATCTAATCCGACCTTTGATACCAACTATAAGGCCCAAACCTTAAACATTACTTAATCTTGGGTTATTTCAAGAATTCACATTAAGGATCTTTTTAGGTTTAGAGTTTTAGAGAATTGGATTATAAATCATGCATTACATTCCACATTTAAACAAGGTGGTTACATCAAATACAGTATTCATTTTTCCACCAAAGAAAACATATTTAAAATAAAACATGGTTTGTTTCTTGACACTTCCTCGACACTATCATCACATCATGTACTTTTTCCCTTCACATGTGAAAAACATTTCAAAAACTTGGGATTAGCATAAAAAGATCAGTAAGGGATATTAAAATACGGAAAGAAAACATTAGTCCATGTATACATAAGAATCAATGAAATCTTACTTTACTCATAAAACATAACCACTTTAACATACCTCATGAAATCATAAGATTTATGAATAACTCATAGAAATCATAAGACATAAAGGTAACTTGAGGCATTTATAACATTCTTACATAGGGATTAACCCTCATGGTTACATTTGGAATACCCATCACAGTATATTCCCTAAATCTCTTCAAATAGACCTTAGTGTTTAACTCTTTCACGTTACCCAATGCATTGGAGAGCTATCTCGGGCTCACCCACCCTTAGTTTATCACAGAACCACCCGACTTCATAAACAATTCCCAAGAACCATAACATAATCGTATCACATAAAACATACATAAAAGAAACATAACATTTCCACATTTCAATCATAAGATATCAATACAACACATTGATGTAATCAAAAAAATTTCAAAACCATTTTCAATACCAAAATAAAATAAAATCAAAACATGGTATTTATTTTTCATTTAAAAAAAGTTATGTCTTGTAGGGGAAGCCTAAACTCAAATAATGGTCACGGCGGTAGAGAAGTCATTGTCGCCACATACGTAAGACAAATACATTACTTTTGTTGTTTAAAAAAATGCTTCATGTAAAAAAGATTACTTTTCAATTAAATTAAAATTCAAAAGGGTTTATTATAAAACTAATAAAATAAGGTTGTATATAAATTTAAGTATGCCTCAATGAAAGGATATTGAGACGAAGTCCCTTACCTCAAGTCCGACTTGTCTTGTTCATTTCTTTATATTCCTGAATAATAAACTTTGGTAAATTTATAATTTCTTAAGGACTTCCTTTAAGGTTTATTACTCAATTCATATCACATATTATCATGTTAAAATAATTAGTTAATTATGCGAGTTCATATCATACATTTTGTCGATGTTCACTACATGAGTCAAAAATAAACTTGTTTGAAGAGAATTGTCCATGTAGTTATAAGTAATTCATCTCCAGAATGGTTTTCATGATTTAAATATCATATATATCTAGTATATATGTATTTAATAATATTACATAATGTTTGGAGATAATAAATTAAATGTACCGTTCATGGAGACGGTAGGCCGTACGTACACATGAACGCTACTTTCATTTTTTGTCATATTAATGGATTTTAAAACTAAATGAGACATAGATATATTATAATTCTAGTATAATATATATGTAATATAGGTAACATAAGTTCATTAATTATATTCTTTATAAATTTTATGTTTGGCATGAACGAGTCACATAACTTGAGGGGGTAGTTATCCGCACTTCCTCATATGAAATTATCGCATTTGCACAACATGAAAAGCATAAAGTTATGTTTTAAATATAAAATACATAAGAATATAGAAGACATAAATATAATATATATACTATATAAATATATTTCCATCATAATGGCCACCATTAAAGGTGTTAATAGAAGATTGAACAATCATCGTTTCGTGAGGTAGTAATTCGCCACCCACATAAATAGTATGTTCTTTAACCATTAGATGGTGGTATGTGTAAGTGTAGGTAGAATACTTATCATAACAACATCCTAGTATATTGAGGATAATGTTGTTATTAAGGGATCAAATAATAACAAGATAGTGGTGAGTGAATAAGGAAAATAGAAGAAAGAAACTTGAGAGAAGACATTACCTATAAATCGGGTAACTCTTTTTGATTGGAGCCAAAGGATTCATTGGAAAGACTTATGCCCAAAGTGATGCTTCTAGGAGTAAGATAGGGATGTGTAGAGATAATATGGGCAGAGGTTGGATGATCCAAGGTCTTGAGAAGTGTGGGTAAGGGGGTAGAGGTGGGGGCCTTTTATAAGAGGGAGGAGGGTCACTTTAGGAAAATCTTGAAATGTTACTTTATTATAAAATGATATTCGGATTTTAAAGGTACCCAAATGATATATTTTGAGTATAAGGTTATTAGGCTTCTAAATCCACCAATATAATTTATTTTTGACAAGTGTAAGTCTTAGATTTTACCTTAGATTTTCATTTTATTTAAATCATTCATTAATGAGGTAATCACTACATCATCATGATGTCATAAATAAATAAATTTATTTAATGTATAAAAATTAACAAAAATACCATGATGTAGGAAATATTTTTATATTTACAATTACTATTTATAGTCTAATAGATAATTTATGTAAACAAAATTAATTTTTTTTACTTAGGATATACAAACCTTTGTTACATTTCTCTTCTTTTTAAAAATAATGTCATAAATGTCACTATCAAACCCATGTAACTCCACAGGCCCTTAAGTTCGGTAAAAAGCTTCCCATGGTTGTACATGACTCAAAAAAGAAGATTTGGACACATGTTGGGGTCATTTTCTATTATTATGATATTAGTTTATTACCCTTAACTACCCGATTACTAATTAATCACGATAATTAATGATAATTATCGTCGTTTCTATTCATAATGTCAAAAAATAGTATTAATTACATAATTTGTACCTTATGCTTCCAAATATGGAATCCATTTTACCAAATTACGAACAAATAAATTGCAGTAATTATTTTAAAAATAATTCATGTTGTCAAAACAAATAGCGTGTTTTTAAGAAACAATATCTATCAAAAGATTGACACTTGTTTATGTCCAATTTCAAAGTGAAATTAACTACAATTACCACCATTGGATTAAATGGTAAAAATATATTGTAATTACACTTTAAATCCAATTTAAAATATAATATAACCATATAATTAAATTAGATGAAAAAGAAGTTTTGAAGTAAAATGCAGTATTTTTCACTATTCATTAAAAAATGAACATTGTCAGAAAAATACCAAAAATTAATCCAAAGTAAATTTCAATGTCCCAATTCTAAAGATTAAGTTTATTTTGACAAATAGAGCTTATAAAATTGTCAAAAAGTTAGATTTAAAAATGGTTTTCCATCAAAAGGCGGTAAAACAGTATTTTAAAAATATTAGAGTATTCTATGCTTAAGATTGGATTTATTCTCATTTTAAGCCTCTAAAACACTATCTAATTCATAAATATACATAGATATGAAAATCTATTCTTCTTTACTTACTTGGGATGTTATAATTTCCACTCCATTAAGGAATATTTGTATTATGATCCTATTTAATTTTATGTGGTTTATTTAAAAACAATTTGATGTTTTTACATGAATATATATTTATTAATTATTATTAATTTTTCATTTCACGTTTATTATTTCAAGGGGTAATAATTTTATAGTTAACAAAGAGGTAAGTATATATTTTATAATCACATTTTTTGGGATTACACTTATCCTCATTAAATTAATCTTATAATATATCCTTTGTAAACTCCATATATTTTATAATCCAATTGATATTTAATTATTTTAAATATTTTATTCCAATTTTTTATCTCTTTTCACTTGAATAAATAAAATAAAAGTTTAATATAAAATCTGATCTTTTATTTATTTTTGATTGGGTACATTTTTCTTCCATTTCCATATTTTTTTTAATTTTTTGTAAAATTCCTTTTTATAAACTCATTAGAAAATTTATGTTATTATTTAAATTTTAAATGGTTTTAAATAAATGTTTCAAATTATTTTTTGATGATTCATTTTGGAATTTATTTATAAAAAGTCAAAAGGAAATTTTTAATGTATATAACATTAACGGATTTTCCCACCACCATAACCATTTTACACTCTTTAGATTATTTTTCAAGATTTAAATAATTTTCCAAAGAAAAATATTTATGAAAAAATATTTATAATATCCCTCTTCAAATTTATTCTATTATTTAAAAGAATTTTTTTTACTACAAAATCTACTCTTGTGATGAATCGATGGTCGTCTTTTATCTCTTATTAATTTTTGGGTCATTAACTTTCCCTTGAAACATTCAATTTTTTGTGATAATTAGACATTAAATTTATCTTATATATATATATATATTCTTTATATCATGGATATGATAATTTAATAAATAGTATTCTATTTCTACATTTGATTTTTTACCTTGAATGTCATTTGATTGATAAGTGAATTATTGATTTTCTATATTCTATACTCAATACAAACATTTATTGATAAAGAATATTATTATCAATTAAATTGACCATTAAATATATTAAGAACACATTGAAAATATAGTGATGGGTGGGGCCTATAATTATATATCCCCTTGATGCATCAATAGGTCTCATGTGACAAACTAGCGGACTAGCCTTATTAAGTGGGGTTTTTGTGTATGTATACCCATAGATTAAATTGTCTTGGTGAAAGGACTTGATGGTAAATATATCATGATATATGAGATCATGATTTATAATATTATGAATTTACTTTATTGATAATTCATTTATCATTACCCATTATATTATTACATATTATATTATCCATGGATGCAATTATTTCTCAAGTTGTTGATTAAATGACATATGTTTTCAATTATTTACCTTTTTAATTGATTTTACTTTATCTATTATTAATAGTTTCAGTTGTTCTTAACCCTTAACGAGTATTTTAGATCACTATTATTTTGTTTCATTTACCTAAAATGTGAATGAGAAATATTTTAATTAGTTTCAAGGATTCCAAAAAAATTTATTTTGTTGTGGTTTATATTTTATTTTGAATATAAAATTGGAATCAAGTATGTATCTAGTTATTCATGACAACTACAATGATTTAAACTTCAATATTCAATTACATATATATTATGCGAATGTAATAAAGTATAAACTAGTTTGGGTTAGTAGAGTTTTGGTTGTTATAGTTGGTATTAAATGAATTTTAATAGAAATCTTAGGAATTATATTTTAAATGAACATTTCTAACTAGATAATTATGATAATTCCTTATAGTATTTTATAAATTTTTCAATTATATGGATTTTTATTTTATGGCTCAATATTATTTATGATTATGAGATAACTCAGTCTGGGGATATATTTATTTATATCACCTAATGAAATATATGGAATCAACACCCATGGTCAATATAGGATTTCCCCTCTGAGCAAGCCAATACAATTGGTGTTGGAGTTGAGAAGATCATTTCCAAATTAGGGAATACGACCTAGGTTATGTATAATAACCTTGAAAATATGGAGTAACATGATTGTTCAAAACATGATACAACTATAATGTATCATTTTATAAGAATTAAGTCTCCATATTTTAGTGGAAATATTAATCTAGTGGTAGTTTAGTAGTATATTATGTCTCCTGAAAAAATATTTATAGATACCAAATGCGATTAAAGGGATAAGGTTATGATGACAATGTATTTTATTAGAGGTGATTCTGATCAATGTGTTCCATTTATCTAAAATACTAGGTTGGATGAGTCTATAGAAAATATTTAATGGAGATCTTTGAAATTAATATTATACAAAAATATTTCTTTCATGATAAATGAAATGAAATGGAGAGAAAGTTCTTTAACATAAAGTAAAAGGAAGAATACACTATAACGGATTATGAGGATACATTTATAAGACTATACTAGTTTTATATGGATTATATACATAATCTTGAGAGCAATATTGAATATTTATTTTAATACCTTAAGACAAGCCTCTAAAGGGAACTAGTTTCTCAAACATTTCATCATATAATAGAATAATATTATGTTACATAAAAATAGATAAGGAATTTTTTAGATACTATAACTTTACCAGAAATAAATAGAATATTAGGTTGGATTAACAACAAGAAAAAAAAGTTAAGTTCCAAATAAGAATTAGGGAATGAATCAATTTCTATCCTATGAAAATTGTGGAAAGATGTATCCTGGAAAATATTTGAAGTGCAGAAAGTTTGTTACATGTACAAAGATAAGGGTTTAATGGCTAAGGAATATAATAGGAACAAAGATTCCATGTTATATAGTGCTTTAAATTTAGATAAATGGGATATTATTCACACTAATGTACCTAACTTCAAGGGAATCTACCACAAAATAAGCTGAGGAGAGAATACCAAGCTTATAAAATCACAAAAGATAAGGTTTAAGTCCCAAAATATTAGATCAGATGTAAATAAATTACTGACTCAAATTTAGCTAATTATTTATTTGATTATGGATATTCACACTCTTTTATATCTTCCATGTTTTCCAAGAAAATTATATCTTCCCTTATCACCTTAATAATAATGTTTTTAGTGGAAACTCCTAGTGTAAATCTCAACACAACAAGGATGTTTTATTTAGATCCCATTATAAGACATAAATGTGCCGTATTTTCATACAGGATTATTATACCAATGATTTATTTTCATGTAATACTTCGTATGGATCAGATTTCAAAATATAATGTGAAAATTTATTTCCAATAGAAAGAAATTAGGATTAATGATGAGGCTATAGAATTACTTGCCTTATAGGGGATACTTCATCATCCAATTCATGTATATATACACCTCCAATAGATCTCCTAAATGAGATTATTTAGTAAGAAGATAATACATAATCAATAAATGAAAAATGTAATATTGAAATTGAGGATGTATTCATTTTATATTAATACATTGATATATTTCATGATTAATTTTCTGTACATGCACCAGAACATGAATTTGAGTTTTTAATTAATTTAATCCATGACGCGACATCCATATCGAAGAATCCCTTTAGAATTGATACTATGTATTTTTTCTAGTAATATAAAAAACTGTAAGAGTAGTTTGACAAAGTATTAATTTTCCCAAGTGTTTCAACATGGATAGCCCCTATTCATTTCATTAATAGAAATGATGGATATATGAGGATATGTATTGATTATAGGAAAAAAAATTCTATTATTATAAAGAACAAGTATCATATTCCTCACATTGATGACATCTTCAACCAACTTCATAGAGGACAATATTTTTCAAAGATATTACTTCATTTGAGTTATCATTAATTGTGATTAAAAAAGAATATATTTTGAAGATATCAATTTGTATGAGGTATGTACCTTATAATTTTATATTAATTCCATTTGGATCTATTAATACACCCTCCAATTTTATAGATATAATAAATAGAGTATTTAATGAATATCAAGATAATTTTATTGTGGTATTTATCGATGGTATCTTATTATACTCTAAAATATATGAGGTTTATGTGAATACCTTATTGATCATTCTAGGGAATCTTATAGAAAATGAGTTATATGGAAAAAATTTCAACTGTGAATTATAGATTTAGAAATACTCTTTTTCTATCCATATTTTCTCTATGGATGGAATCCCAGTTAATCCTATAAAGATAAAGGTATTCAAGGAATATCCTACACTAATGAACATAATTAAGGTGCATAGTTTCATTGTATTGGTAGGTTACTATCATTATGTTGTTCATAATCCTTCCTGATTGGATAAACCATTTACTAAGCCTATACGTAAAGGAGTTAAGTTCACATAGACAAAGGAATGTGAAAATTTATTTGAAAAATTGAATAAGATATTGTCAAATTCTCAGAGTTTTTTCTACCATTGTAAAATGATGGATTTTTTATATATAGTGATGCATAAAATATGAGTCTCAGTTGTGATATTTAACATAAGGATGAATTTTTAACCTATGTATCAATATAGTTATATAATCATGAATAAAACTATCCAACTAATGATATTGAGATGTCAGTATTAATATTTTATTTTAATATATAGAGACATTATGTCTATGGTAAAATATGTGAGATATAAAAGACAATAAGATCCAAAAATAATTTTTTTCTTAAAAAGAGCTCTATATGAGACATAGTAAATATCTTGAGCTACTTGAGGATTATTATTGATAATACACTACTACTCAGGGTAGGAAAATATGGTAGAAGATGTGTTGATCATGAGAGATCATAGACTCTTGACTAAAATGTGAATTCTTAGGGATCCTGTTCTTGTGGCTTTAGTAAATATGTATATGGGAATTATTATGTAAGGGAAAACATAACTCCATAAAATGGTTTAAAAATAATATTTATTATAAAATATAAAATGTTCTCAGCCTAACGATGATAATTTTCAGAAAAAATTTAAAGTTGTGAGTGATGGAAAATTCACAAGCCTCATATATGAAGATAGTGTTTTAAAATTTAAAAAGAATCTATGTATTCTATCTATACCTGAGATAAAAAGTTAATTATTAGATTATTATCATAGAAAATATTTCTTTATAAAACTTAGTAGTACCAAGATATATAGATATTTGAAGGAAAATTTTTGGGCTAATTTGATGCGGTAAATATTGGATTATGTATCAATATATTTGAATATTCAATAAGTAAAGGATGCTAGAAATAATCCTAGAGGATTATTAAAACCTATACCTATTACTATGTGGAAATGTGATGACATTACTATAGAGTTTTTCACTAGAGTAGAAAATAATTCTAGAAGAAATCATGCAATATGGCTTATTGCTGATTTCCATATGAAATATGACTATTTACTTACTATAAGATAATATTTACCTATTGAGTGCCTTGTAAAAATCTATATTAATAATGTTGTAAGACATAATGGTACACTACTTTTGATTTTTTCTGATCATGATTTTTGATTTACATCAAAATTATAAAGAATTATTTAGAAATTTATGAATATTAAGATTTATTTTAGAACTTCCCATCACCCTCAACCATATGGAACGTCCAAAAAGATTATTCAAACATTAGAAGACATTTTGAGGTCCTGATCAGTAATCTTTAAAGGCACGTGAGATCATTATTTACCTCTGGAAGAGTCTTCCTATAACTATAACATATATTAAAGTATTCAAATGTCACCATATGAATAATTATACAGTAAGAGATTTCATACTAAAACTTATTGGTATGAATTTGGTGAAATAAATCATGTGGTAATAGAACATTTTTGTTAGAAAATGATAATGAAATTTTTTATTCAAACCCATATTAATGTAGTTCAATGTAAGAAAAAGTGATATGTTAATTACTAAAATAAATATTTTTAATTTCGAGTATGAGATCACATTTTTCGAAAGTATTTCCTTGTAAATGTGTTATAAGGTTTAGTAAGAAATGAAAAATTGGCACTGAATAAGTCAAACCTTTTGAAATTCTAGAATGAATTGTAGCTGCAACTTTCCATTTGGAAATTCCTCCTAGCCTCTCTAAAGTACGTGATGTGTTACCTATATATTTACTAAGTAAATTACAAATCTAATGCATGTGATCTATTATGAAGCAATAGAATTGAATCCTAATTTATGTTATTGTGAACAACCTATCCAGATCCGAAACATGATACAGTAAGTGTTTCTGAATCAAGTAACTTAGACGGTAATGGTATTTTGGATAAATCATAAGATATAAGAGAAAATGTGGGAAGCTGAAGAAATTATGAAAAATAAATATCCCAACATGTTTATTAGGTGAAATTATGGAAATTTTTAAGGATAAAAGTTTTTAATGACGGAAGAGTGTAATAATCAAGTGAAAATTATATTAATCTTTTCTTTTTAAAATATAATAAAAAAATACACATAGTTATATTCAAGAATGTTATTAATAAATAAGTTACCAAAAATTATAAATTAAATTTTCTTAAATTAATTAAATTTTTGAAATCATCATATCATAACTATTTTAGGATTAAAATTTTGATTTTTTTTAAAATGATTGATTTTATAATCAACAGTGAAAAATAATGATTTTTCAAAAAAAATCATGTTTTTATTAAATTAAATAATTTAAAAGACCCATAATATTTTAGATTTGGTTTCGAGGTTACATATGATTAATTTTATTTAGAATAATCTAATTTATAATTTTTGTGATTTTGATATAAGTTAATTTTTAGGCTTAAAAATACATTTATTAGAAAACTATTTTCATTGGTTTTTATGAACTTATATTAAAATTAATTTCTTCCACTTATATAAAATAAATATTGAAAAATAGATACTGTATTTTGAATCCCAAGGTTCAAATTTTATATAAATATCATTCTTTTATTTTTAGGCATTATTAATAGAAACCAGAGTAAAATTTATCACATCGGTAATGGGTAAATCATGGAATTAAGGTTAAAAATAATGTGATAAGACATTAAAAATAAATATAACACTTAAATTTCTTTCATTTTACTATATGAATTTTTCCATATCCATAAAGTTTTTTAATATATATCATTTTGGAGCCATTTCTACTTGGTAATGACATTTATATTATTTTAAGTGAAGCAAATTCCAAAATGTCCCACTCTTGATTTTAATTTCTTTTATATGTTCACATAAGGATGAGAATATGTTATGAATGAATATAAAAGTTTATTTTGAAAATAATTAAATTATTTTTATCATTATAATTTATTTATAACTTTTAGTTATTTAATAATTGACATAAATTCTTATGAAATGATGACAAAATGTTTATTTAATTAATATAAATCTAAAAAAATGATTTATAAATATTAATTGTAATTAAATTTTGATGAATTATTTTGTCCCCTGAATTTTATTGATAACTATAATATATTAGTGTTTTGTTAATATATTATATTTTAATTCAATATTTTTATTAATGTTTTAAAAGTAAAATAAAATAAATAGTATCAAAAATTACTTTAATTATATTGCAATGATTATAGAAAGGGTTAGTAGGGGTTAAAACTAAGAAACACGGGTGAAAACAAAATAAAAAATTTACCATTTTTTTATATGAGAGTACTTTGAATCAAAATATTATTATATTATAATTAGATCAATTTGGATCTATTTTTACATAAAAACTGTTTACATTAATTTAAAAATTTAAGTAATTCCAAAAGTGTCCCTTTACTCACTTAAATAATGACACCCCTTCTACCTTTTATTTGCACCACATTGAGTTTCCTGACTCAACCAAAACCTGATCATTTATCTTCTCAAAATCATTATATAATATATAAAAGTATTATTATTTCCAAAATACCAACCCTATGTCCCATAATAGTAGATCTAATGGAATGGTTCTGAAGAAAGGGGTAATCATATTTACAGATTCATTCAAATCTATTTATTCTTCTACTTCCTATAAATATATTAAACCCAATATAAATTAATTACTCAAGTATAATTAATTTATTGTGATTTTATTATTATTATTATTATTATTATTATTATGTAATAATAATTTTCCACCTCTTATCCATCTTACGAAAAGTGAAAACATCGCTCGTGTGTTTGTGCAGCTTACCATCTCCACATAGCGGTGTCATTTATTTTTCAGCACTATTTTAATTGGATTATTATAAAGATGTAACTAAGTATTATATATTATATTTGTGACTTAATAAATCTCTTATAATTATAATATCATATCTATCTTCTAAACATCTAATTCATTGGAAAATGATAATGTCTCTCGTGTGTATGTGTTGACTACCACCTTTATGAAGTGATGTGATCCGTTTTAATTAATTAATTAAATGAATGGTAATAAGGTTATATTTAATGAATATATATGATATTTATATCATTAATAAAATTATAGTGATATGAAAATATAGTCAAAGTACAAGGACCATAAATTTTATGACAAAAAATGCATGAAACCATAAAGTAGTTAATACATTAAATAATGATTATAATAAAATATTTTTATCAAAAAATGTGATATTAGGTTATAAATGGATCATATATGATATTATATATAGTTATATGGTTATGTAATGTAATAATAATAAATATAAATTTATTACATAGGTGATTACAAGTACTTATGAGGAAAGATAAACTTTAGGTAAGGGATTTTGTCTTCATTTCCACTCAATTGACTCATATTTGATATTATTTATTTATTTATTTTTATATGGTGTATACACTATCAATTTGAGGTACTTAACATGAATATAAATTTATTAATGATTATTAAAAATTTATTTCATGTTTACTATTTCAAGGGGATGGAATTTAATTACCACTAATGAGGTAAGGATTTATTTTACAATCTCAATTTATGGGAGTGATCTTATTTTTTTGAATGAATATTATAATATATCCTTCATAAACTCCAATTTTCTAATATATATATATAAGGAGATTCCATATTTTCTTATGGATTTTCCACTCTTTCTCACTTGAAACAATTTAAAAAAGGTTAAAATAAAATTAAAACTTATTTCTCTTTTTGATCGGGTATATTTTTCTTCCATGTCCATATTTTTTCAAAATTATTTTAAAAAAGTCCTTTTTTATTTACTCATAGGAAATTTTATATTATCCTTTAATTTTTGAAATGTTTGAAAGGAATATTTCTAATGTTTTCTAAAAGTTTCTTTTTCCACTTTCTTTACAACAAGTGAAAATGAATTTTTTTAACCTATATAGCGTTAATAGATTTTCCTAATAAAATAACCATTTTACACTATATAGCTTCTTCTAAAAGATTTCAATAACATTAAAAAGAAAAATATTTAAGAAAAAATATTTTAACATTTTCGCTTCCCATTTCTTCTATTATTTCTAATACTCATTATTACTACAACATCTACTTTTATAATGAATTAATGGTCATTTTTATCCTTTACTAATTTTTTGGTCATTAATATTATCTTGAAACATTCTTGTTTTTATGATCATTAGACATTAAATTTCTCTTAAATATCCATATTATTTATATCATAGATATACTTATTTCTTAAACATTATTTTATTTCTAGATATGGTGTCTTACTTTAAAATTTATTTTATTATCTTTGGAAATATTGATATTCTTTATTATTTACTCAATACACACATTTTTTGATGAGGAATATTTTTATGAATTAAATTTACCACTCAATATAATGGACTTAAATTGAAATGGAGTGATGTGTGGGGCTTGGAATTATATATCTCTTCGATGAATTGGCATGTCTAATGAGAAAAACCAATTGGATAGCCTTATTAAATGGGGTTTTGGTGTATTCTTAACCATAATTTAAACTATCTTTTAACAAGGACATCATGTAAAAGATATCCTGATGTATGATATCATGATGTATAATATTATCCATTTCCTTTATTTAAAATTTATTTATTGTTATATATGATATTATTCAATTTGATATTATCCATTGATGCAATTATTTCATAAGTTATTGATTAAATTAAACTCATTTTTAGTTATTTAACTTACCATATTTATTATTCCTTGTTTAATCATAATAGGTCCCATTGTACTTAAAATTTAATTAGAATATTATTTCACCATTTTTTTTCTTTCCCTGGGATATGATGAAAAAATATTTTAATGATTTTCAAGGATGTCAGACATTTGATATTGTAATGTTTTATAATTTATTTTAAATGTGAAATGGGAATAAAGTATGTTTCTGGTTCTTCCATAATACTAAACTGATCAATCCTTTTGGATGAGATCCCTTTTATCTAATTCCAGTTTAATAAAGTATGCATAGGATCCAAATTACTACTATTGGGTTGTTATAACTATCAAATTTTCCTTTAGAAAATTTCAACTACTTCTTAAAATTGTCAAGTTTAGATTATCAAGCATGAATGGCCTAATTTAACCCATATAAATCTTTCCTTAGTATATACAACATGGTTCAATCATTATCAATTATGAAGCTATAGAGTTCCTAAATAGAAACTTATTCTACAGCTTTACTATTAAAAATGATGAATTAAGATCCATATGGTAGACTTCATAATTTCAGTGACCAGCAACAACCAAAAAATATTTTAGTGGTTTCATGTATTGAAATAAGAGAAAAAAATAATTTAAAATATACACATTCTATCAATGAAAAACCCTTAAAAACTAAATGATATTTATTCCCTGAAATATCGACTTCTTAATTTAGTTTATTTTTGAACACCCATTTAGTTCCTATAACATTATTTCCCTCTATATTAGGAACATGATCTCGTGTGTCATTTTTCTCAATTTGATCCAATACATGATTCATAAAATTTAAATACTCTTTATGCTCATATAATTCAGAAATAGATTTTTATTCCACCTATGAGATATGTTCCATTTTATTTTTAAATAATGAATTTCCTATGGTTTGAAATAGATCTTCTTAGTTCAACCTGTTTTTTTAAGTACAAAATCTAAGTGTTTTTGTTTTGGTCTTACTATCATCATTACTAGATTGATCAAAATTAACTTTTACATGGTTGGGCTCAAAATCATCTAAATTTTCATCAACTAATTTAAATTTTTTCATTATATATTCCATTAAACAATTTATATTTTCTCTAATATTTTTCATTAAGTTAGTATTATTTTCAATGAATCTTATATAAATGTATTCCATATACTTATGCGAATGTCTATTCCAATAACTTTTACCTCCTTATTTTGGATGAATATCCCATGAAAAAACATTCTTATGATTTATCATTACACTTAAAAAAATCTATTTTATTGATCTTATATAAACATGGTATTAAAAATACATTAAAATATTTCATAGTGGGTTAATTCTGACCCCACATATAATAGAGAGTCTTTTTTTATTTTGGACATAGAATTTTTTTCTTCTGAACATTCCTAGATGTATTTACTTCTTTTCTCAAGAAGAACTTGAAAAGATTATATTCAGAGAGAATGTTTCTTCCCATATTAATTGATTTTATATTTTTCATTTCCAAAATTCCTTTTTTGGGGATTTTAGAGATCACTATTCTAGGGTTTTATTATTTGTTTCTTCAGGAAGGACTAAAAAGAGTTACAAGTATACTCATTTCAATTTTCCATTATCAACATTTAAATATATAGACCCATATCCTTCTAAACCTCACTTTTATATGTTTTAAACAATTATATAGATTCTGAATTATGTTTTATGAACATTATATTGGTTACAAATGTGGAATAATTAATGAAAGTAAAAAATTATAATTCACAATTTGGGGATTGATGTTTCATCATCCCATATTTGTATGAATGTATGAGTTTAAGGGGTTTAGTGCATTAAATTTATACTTTCATTTAACATACCATGACCACCCATCATTTCTATAAATTTTTAAAGTTAACATTATATTTCCTCTTCAGTTTTTTATAAATACCACAGAATATATTCCATTGAAATTATTCTCATCATCTTCTGGTAATGATATCCATGTCTATGGTTCCAAAACATGATTTCATCCTCAATACTCAAATAGAAAGATTTACTAGGGTTTCCAATCTTGAATAAATTACCATATTTACTATCTACCTTAGAAATAATATTTCCATCTTTGAAACAACGAATGATACCATAATATTTCCTCAATATAACGTCCTTGTAATCATCCAATAGTTGAAAAATTATTAGTAAATTTCATATAATTCCATCAAAAAAAACTTCCTTGTAATTGAACATCCAAATTTCAATTCCATCCGTTCCAATTCATCTTATTTCTAAAGAAAAAATCACTTCCAAAGGTAACTACTCCTCCTTAATTTTATAAAATATTTTCTTTGATTTTCAATTAATTTATCAAATGTAAAGAAAATCCACTATAAGTATCTATGGTTTAATATTTTAGATAGATTTCAACCATACCTCAATAAAAAAATATTTTTCTTCTATCTTTAATTTACCATATTCTATTTATTTTGTGGAATAGGTTACATACCGTAGAATTATTGTCATGTATTCTTAAAAAATGTGACCTAATTGGTCAAAAAATATATAAATATCTACTTGGTAGGAAAATATGTTTTTTCATGATGGGTTTTTCACTTTCAATTTCTACTTTTTTGTATGTTATTTTAACTCTGTGAAGTTTTTTCCTTTACTTAGACTGTTTCTTACCCTCAATTCATTCCCACTTCTAGGAAGTAACATATTTTGACAATAGTTATAGACATTGTTTTTAAAATATCACAACACCAATAATATCTGTTGAACCTCGATCTTCAATAGTAGTATAAACTTTTCTTAGGATAAGTTTTTTAGATTATATAGAAATTACAATGTCTATTTTCCTTTGGAAATGGGAGTCATATTTCAAGATGTTACCCATAAATTCCATCAATGTGGAAGATTTTCTGCATCATTTCTCAATTAAATCTATCCCTTTATTTTTTTGAATCTATATGCTTAGTAAAACTAAAAGATCATTTATTTTTAGTGGTGGTAGATTTCTGATGACTTTTTGAGTGAGTTTTCTCTGTAGTCTAACATGTTTCAACCATTACTTTTGAACCATTCTGATAATATTTATTTATCATATTTAGGATATTTTTAGCATAAATTGTCATGACCCGTCGTAGAGGGCCTCATGTGGTGACTACCACAAACCCACCTCTAATAGGATAGGGGCTGGTGACTAGAACTGAGTAGGCATTTCCCACAAATGGGAGATAATTTCCTCAATACTTGTACACACGCACACATCTCCAAGACCAAATTCTAAAATGTAAAAACACTAAGTAAATAAGTATGCATACCACTAAATATAACAACAACATAGTATGATAATAGATAGTTGGAATGTAAAAAGGGATAGAATACAAGCCCACCAAAAGTAAGTGTTTGTAAAAGTGAACACACAAGTTCCGGAAACTCATCTGTAAAAAACCCTACCTAAAGGGTAGGTATAAGGACAATTGTCTCAAGCCACATGAGCACACTTCGTCTATATGATCGCTCAAAGAACTATATAGTCTAGGTCCACCTAGGACTCCATTAAATCATCAATTTCATATATAAGACACACCATGTGTGGGAAAAGCCCATATAGGGGTGCATAAAAAATACTTAGTAGGAAAACCTGAAACAACAAAGGAATACTACTAAGAATTACACAAAGTAAACCACAAAGAGATACACGAAGTATACCACAAATAAATACATGAAGTACATAACAAATAAATACATTAATTATAGTTAGATCGACACATATATATGTCTACAAAACATATATCAAGAACATCTATACATAATTATCTTAGACAATAAGTATCAAAAGGCACCCACCTCATATCCAGCAACAAGATTCTCATCATAGGCCTGAAGCATAACAAAAAAACCAAGTGGACACCCTCCCAAAACTCAACCATCTAAGATAGAACCCTTCCGAGAGATTCACTTCATCAGAAAAATTTATCTTGGTCTATCTCCAATGTCCAACAATAGAGGTCTTTTCATCACTGCCTTGCATCCAACGCAAGATAAGAAACCCAAGTGAAGAGGGCCTCACCTCACCACTACACACAATTGAGGTATAATTTCTACAAACTATGCACCATGTGTAGCCTCTATTGCAAGATATAGTGGAGGGGATCAAACCATTCCACCACCCCATAGTTGAAGGAGTACTTTCCCTAAGTAACCCATGAAACTTCTATCGCTCTTGAATGGAGTAGCCCACTCCATAGTCTGTGGAGGGAGAAATAACTCCTATCTAGTCATCGTTCACACAAAGTGAACGGTTCCTCTCCGCGTAATTGTTTCCAATAGCCAAGGGAGATATATCTCCAATGGAGGACCGTCTCCCATATGATAAGATACACCATCTCGGTAAGATGCCCAGTCTCGATAAGATACTCAATATCGATAAGTCACCTAGTCTTAGTAAGACACTCAGTATCAAGGACCCTCACCATAACTCAGTAGGGGAGTACCACTTAGTGACTAGTGGGCTGAAACCCTAGTAGGATAGTGGGGTACCAACTCAGTCCCAATAAGATTCCATTTCTTGATAAGACACACAATCTCTTTAATACACACAATCTCTAGGCCACCGCCAACCACAGGATTTTTCTCGTAGTGCCCTTTTTCGGGGAGGACCTACCTCTCAGGTCATTAGGTTGTATGACAAATTCTATAAAAACTCACATAGAGTATCTCAAGATGGGAATTTTGTCGTAGGATCCCCAACATTGCAAACGACCCGTCAAACAGATACATGGTTTGAAAGTTGTGACTGTTTTAAAAAAAGGTATGACTTTGGTCCGGTTAAGGTCCAATTTGACCTGCTAGACCAGACTTGTACTACTGGTCAACCCAACCTAGTCTGGAAGACCCAACCTAACCTGATCGGGCTGACAAAGCCTAGGACGGTCTGGCATGGCCCGCTAGACCACTGGAGTGGCCTGACTCTCTCTGGTCTGGCACACCACATGTAGGTCGACATTGAAGTGTCGCACGCGGTCCGCCGTGACCACATTCCCGGATGGTCAAAATGGAACCATCCCATGGTTCATACGGCCAACCCACCTCCTCCGAATACCATGGCACCTCTCCATCATATGTTCCTCTAACACGGCTCCGAGCCACATGTCATCTCACCATCTTGGCTTCATACTGCAACCCTCGGTCACCACCCGTGGCCTCCACCGTCGCGAACTCCCACACAGTCTCTCCTAGACTGCAACCTCATGCTCTACCACTAACCACTTTGTCATTGGCTCATTTGCCTTAAACCCCACCTAGAAACCGGCCTCCTCCCTGGCCTTGTGCCACCTCCACCGCTGGTGACCTGCTTTCCACCTCGTGCTCCGCTGAAACCCGACCAGAGCCACTGCTCCGGGTTCCACAATAAAGCACTACCTTAGGTGATTTTTGTTGTTACTTATCCATCACACCTCCATGATATCATTACAGTTTCAGATCCTTGATCTCGAATATTTATGCCACAAATCGAAGGTGCAATAATCCTAATTTCATATTTCAGGAAGAATGATGAACACAAGAGGATTTAGGGAAAGAGGTAAATGCATAAAAATTCCCAAAGAATAAATCTTGGCCTTATTTGTGTCAGCCTCATTGTATTCATGTTAGAAGGATCAGGAAGAATAAATCAAAACATAGATCTAATCCTCATTCAAAACCCCTCAATTAGTTATCCATCCCACAAGAATGGAAGAATCGCGGATCAACCTATTCGTGGGTTAGTACAGGTTCATCTTTTGAATCTAAGAGGGGAAAAAATCAAAAAGAGATCAATTATCCTACCTCGATCTAGTTTGATCATCGATGAAGAGCGAAGCTGCATCGCCATTCATCAACCCTTGATCCAACAGATCTAAGGCTTTGTCTATCCTCCTTCGTTTGCCAACATTTTCTCTATAGGTTGTTCTCTCTGCCTCAGAGGAATTAGAGGGTTATGATGATAACCTTGAATTCTATAATAAGGATGATTAAAAAAGAAAACATTAATTTTGTTTCCATGTTACATTCAAAATAATATAAATTTAATTCATTTTATTTCTTTAAACGTCTAAAAACTAATTTTCATAGTAGACCCACGTCGGTTGATGTTAAGCCTCACCTAAGGAAAGAACCACATTACAAACTCAACGGTGGTCACAGATTTGAAATATAAGTTATAATCAATGAGTTATTTGTATTTTAAAATAAAATAAAATAATTTAATAATTGTATTTACTATTACGTACTTGGAGAATTTATATTCATATGACCTGCACTGACCAATGTTAGGTTGAGCCTAGGGTAAATTCACTTCTCTGAGCTCAATGGAACCCTTATATTTTTGATCCAATCACCAACAAAAAAGTTATTTCTCTTTTTCAAAAAATTTGTGTCTCCGTGCTATTAAAATCTTGATAGTTTTCGTACTACTATTTTGGGAACCCCGATCCTCAGAATTCTATGCAATCTCAGTGCATGGTATTGAGGTTTTCCTAATTAATTTGTAAAAATAAATTCAGAAAAATATGAGTCATTAAATTATTCCCACATTAAGGCTTTACCTCCCTGTATACCACACCAAGGGTCACACAAAGGTTGAGGGTACTAAGAAGGAACCTAAGCCTCCCTATCCCATGAGCTCTCCTAAAGATTCTCGTGCTATCATCAGATGCACACTAAAGGGATCACTCATCCACCAAGGATCTTATCCTTTCAATACTCAATCTCCTCGTCTGGGATGAAAAGCGAGAGTCATGATCTAAAACTATGACTAATGGAATTCCATGGAGTTGACCTGTCTCCTACATGTAGAGGTGTCCCAATCCCTCTACTAATCTCTACTCCGATCAAGCTATGAGGTGGGCCAACTTGGTGAGTCATTCAATGATCACCCAAATATCATTGTGTCTCCTAGACATACCTGGTAAAACCAACATGAAGTCCATCGATATCCTTTCCCACTTCCTTCCTGGAAACCTAAGGAAGAAAAGAAGCTACCCTTTCCAAGAACAAGTGGCTCGACATGGTGAGTTGATAAACCAAGAACTGATTCAAACAATAACCCTACATTCAAATCAATAGGTACGCCCAGCTTCAACCCATTCCATCACCCTCGGTGTCCCCCCGACACCCACATGTGTATCCTGATGCATCTTTCCACTCTAGGCGTCCACTACTGCCAAACAAAACTAGTCCTCACACATAAACCAAGGCATTTGTCCTTCCCAAAAAATGATCTCTCTGGAATAAAATTGGAATTTAATGACTAAGGGGAAAGTATAGAACCTCCTAAGAGTCTCCTCCCTCAACATCACTAGTACTATGGTGTGTCCCCTAAAAAATGATGTGCTTCCATCCTTTCAAATATCCCTCAGGGGCGTTCCCTATGGATATTTGAGCATGTAAATTATCACATTCTATATTCCAAATTCGTGACTCTCTAAATTGCTGTAAGAGTGGAGGGGTAAAAACCATCGATTGGAGGTAACATGTTCCTTATCCATCCATTAAAGACATTCTAAATGAGACCAACCACTATGGCTCCTCATTTAGAAACTGTGAAGTAGATATCATGATGAGAGAATCTGTTAACATGTTCCCCTTCCTTGGAGTATAAACCATTTCAAAGTCATAGTCCTAACCAAAATATACCCAACGCATATATCTAAACCTTCATTAGATCCACTAAAAATCTACCACTACTATAGGAAATTTAGGACTCATGACATCCATTACACTGAGGTTTGGTCAATCCAATTGATGATTAATTCGTTATAACCTCCTATGTGAGTCCATCATGTGCTTCTTGAGATTATTTTTTACTAAAAAGGGAAACCTCATTCCACCACTGTGGACACATTTCACTATTCAACTAAAATTGTCAAAATTTTCATGAACTGTGGGTAACCAATCCATACAAAGAATGATGTCATAAGGCCTTGATTCCACAACCAAGACATCCTAACCAAAACTCTCACCTCTAAGAGCTGGGTCACACTTTTGGCACTAGTGAGTGATCACTAAATCTCCTCTAGTAGGAGTCTCCATACATGGGGGTCGAGTTAATGGTTCAATTCAATTATTTGATTCTCTAACAAGATTCATGATAAGAAAATATTGATTAGTACCTATGTCTATCAATATGGAAGCCAAGATGGAATAGACACAGACTGTACCTCAAGTCATTCATGAATCCCTTGGTTTATAGGCCTCGAATGCATGCAGTTATCCCCTTCCCTATAATCTAGCTCCCTGATCCTGGTGTGGATCACAAGGGGGTGTTGGTAGTAAAATGTTGAAATTTATACCACCCCATGCTTCTCTCCCAGCTAATCTACCAAATCTTCCACCCTATAGATCTATCTGATCTTATCACTATCTCTACCTTTATGGTTTATCTGCCATTTCCCCATAAATAGTATGATGGGCTGTACAATCTCTAGCAAGATGTCCCCTGCTATCACATGAAAATAATTTTCTCTCTCTAACCCAATTGGACTCACACTATGAACCCTGATATGAATATCCCTTGTCTTGGGACCTACTATCAGAACTTATAACACGTACATGTCTCTTAGACTAATGTCGACTTCCTGATTTTGAGGTCTCTGCTCTTGCTTTTCCACTGCTGACATTCACTGGCTATATCCATTCTGCTAAAATAATTTCAACCAAAAGGTTCAATCTATGATCCTTGAATAAGTATTAATGCATATAGGGATAAAGTTGTCTCAGATATCCCTAGACACACCTTTATTGATGGTATGTTCACTAAAGCAGTGAATGTGTATCATATTCGTTGAGTACCTGGAAAGGTCTATATGCCTCAATGAATACTCAGATTCCGACATGTCATTCTACTGAAAATATATAATCTCTTGGGAACACATAGACATTAGCTTATAAGGTGAGAAATTCTTCCCTGAAAAAGTTTCTCAAACTCTATCCATGGAAGAGTCACCTCATCATATGATCTGATAACTAATCCCCACTATCTATCGACTAAGCCATGTAGAAGGCTCAATACCAGGACAACCATCTGATCTACTGGTGTACTGAATATATGGAAAACTCTATCATCACCTCCAGCCATTATACATCCACCTGTGTGTGTTGGGATCACCTTGTAACCTGAGGGGTCTCTGCAGTTAAAACTTGTGAAGGGTACTCAGCCTGTGTATCTCATCTACTGGTACTGTGGGTACCATGTACTGCTCTGTAGGTTGTGGTATAGCCGGTACACCACCCAAAGGTGCTATATCTAGTACAAATAACTATACTAATATCTTTTCAACCCAAAGATAATCCTTGTGATCATGCGGTGGAATCCTGTTTGGCTATCTGCATGGAAGCTTCTTAATGTAAAACATGATGTACCACAATCAATAGAGTATATCTGGAGAGTTGACACAAGAAGGACACAAAAGACAAAACAATTCATATATGATGCAAGTACCATTATTTTCACTACAGCCAATGTTTTCATGTACATAGTCAAAAAGTATGTGTCCAGAGTCCTGGTGTATGGATACATCGGTTGCTACACCAACAATCGAATCCCTAGCCTAAAATCTAAGCTCAAAACACATAACACAGTTACCCCAAACCAATATCATAAACTCCATGCACTAATGTAGAACTGGACTTCTGAAATACCACTCATTAATGACCCATACCAGAGGGGCACATGCCATGACTACCCCAATACTGCTTCCAATATTCCAGGGTTTCCAACTAGCGCCGATTAAGAAAATCCCACAAATGGGAGGAATTTTCCTAAGTACCTTTACACACACACATATCCATGCCCAAAATACTGAAATGTAAAAATACTAAGTAAACAAGTATGTATACCACTAATTATACCAAAAATAGAGTATGATAGTAGAAAATTGTAAGGTAAATAGGGCCAGAATACAAGACCAAAATAATTTAGAGTTTATAAAAGCGAACAAAAAAGTTCCTAAAAAATCAACTATATAAAACCCTATCATAAGGGTAGGTACCTGGATAACATTTTGAAGCCATAGGATCACACCTCAATTGTCTGATCTCTCTAAGAACCACCTAGTCCGGGTCCACCTAAGACTCTGTCCAAGCATCGATCATCTAAAAATGACATGACATGTGTGGGTAAATCCTGTTCAAGGGTGAGTAGAATAATACTCAGTAGGAAACCGTGAGACCACAAATGAATACTTCTAAGAAATACCCTAAGTAAACCACAAAGACATACATTAAGTTTACAAAAAGAGATACACTAAGTATACCGCAAATAAATACAAGATGTACACCATAAATAAATACATGAAGTACAGTCAGTTATGCATAGTTATATATCTACAGTACACATATCAATAACATCTAGATATACTCATTTCATACACTAAGTACTATAAGATTCCAACCTTATAGCCGACAATATAATTCTCATCGTAGGCCCAAATTATAACATGAAAAATAGGTTGACACAATCCAAGAACTCATCCATCTAAGATGACACCTATCCAAGAGATGCACTCCATCTGAAACATTTTTCTAGGTCTATATCCAGTGCCCAACAACAGAGGTCCTTTCATTACCACCTTTCCCAAAATGCAAGATAAGAAACCCAAGTGAAGAGGCCCACCCCTCACCACTACACATAGTTGAGGGAGAATTTATACAAACTATGCACTATGTGAATTCTCTCTAGAAAGAGAGAGAGGAGGGACTCACACCTCGCCATTTCCCCGCGGCCAGGGGAGTACTATCCCTAACTAACCCAAAAAACTTTTGTCGCTCCTGAAAGGAGTAGCCCGCTCCTCAGTCCATCAAGGAAGAACTAACTCTTATCTAGTCATCGTTCACACCAAGTGAATGGGTCCACTCCTCGTAACTATTTCTAAAATCCGAGGGACCTCTAACTCCAATGGAGGACCCACTCCCACATTATAAGACACACAATATTCGTAACAAAAACCTAGTCTTGATAAGGCAATCAGTCTCTATAAGACACCTAGTCTCGGGAAGACACTCATTCTTGAGGACCCTCACCCTAACTCAGTAGGGGATTACCACATAGTGACTAGAAGAACCACACCCTAGTAAGACAGGGGAGTACCTAATTAGTCATGATAAGACACCCAGTCTCAGTAAGACACATAGTCTCTATAATACACACAGTATCTTGGTCATCGGTAGCCGTAGGATTCTGCTCATTGTGCGCTTGTTATGGGAGGACCTACTTCTTAACCCGTTAGGTCGTATGCCAACATCCACACAAAATCAATTAGGGTTTATCAAAAGTACCATATCATCCCAAGGGTCCCAACTCTGCAAAAAGATCATGAAACAAACACACAGTTTTAAAGTTATGACTATTTTCATAAAAAGGTTTGGCTTGGGTCCGATCCAACCTATCGGACCCGACCCATCGGTCGACCCGACCCGGTATGGCTGACCCGAACTGGCATGGTTTGTCTCTAATCTACCATGATCGGTCCAACCCTATCCGAACCAGCACATCCCCACCCAAACCGGACCAGCTTCCTCAGGTCTAGCCAAATGCATGTGGGCTGGTATTGAAGCACCGCATGAGGTCTGTCCAGATCGCAGGCCAGGCCAGTCAATGCGGCTCCAAGGCATGGTTTATATGACCGTCCTACTTCCTCTATATTTCTTATGGCCTCTCCACTTCGGGTTCCTCCGATGTGGCTTTGAGACTCATTCCTGATCATCACTGCAGACTCACTACTACATAACTGGGCTTTAGATGCACTGTTATTTATTAGTGCTATAAGAAAATGATGATAAACATAACCTTTTATTAGTACTTTTATTTTAGTGTTGATAATGGAAATATTTATTAGTGTTTTAATTTTAGTGCTGATAAAGGGTATCCTTTATCAGCACTTTGTTTTTAGCACTCATAGATCGTATCCTTTATCAGCGCTTTATTTTTAGTACTGATAAAGGGTACTCTTGTCATCACTTTATGTTTAGCACTGATAAATATTTCTTTCATCAACACATTTTTAGATTTGATAAAATGAAATAATTAAATAAATTAAAAATAAAAATCTATTTATTAAAAAAAACATGACAAATTTTATTAATTAAATAATTATTGATAAAAATGAATTGATTGATTATACATTATTAAATATAAATTTTTATTAATTAGATAATTATGATAATTAATGTTATTAAACTGTATATAATAAATATATAGATATATATTAATCTATATAAATATGATTATATATTACAAAATATTTATGCGCTTTACATAAAATTGTCATATATTTATTGAGTAATAGTATATAATTAAATATTAATAATAATTAAAAAATATTGACTAATTGTATATTACTCGACATATAATTGAATGTTGTTTGATTTTTCAACTTAATATAATCAAACATGTGTTATATTGATTTCACATATATGTATAATTAATTCATTTTTATATATAATATTTACACACCGAACTTATCCATTTTTCCAATATTGTTAAAGTGTACATATATTCTTAATTTATTCAATTTCACTCATATATATATATATGTATAAAGTCAATATTAGATATTCATCAATAATGACAATAATATATTTGTAAAAAAATATTTATAGGTAAATATATTTATAAATGCACATTCATTACATTTATAGAGTTATATATTTATATTTAAAAATAAATAAATATTTTTTTTAAAATTATTTATATAATTATATATAAATAATTATTTATATTTAAATAATTATAAAAATTATAATAAATTTACATAAAAAATGACTATATTTATTATATATATAAATTTATTATATATATTTATGTATAATTATATAAATATTTATAATGATATCAATAATATTTTGTTCAAAATATTACTATAATTATAAAAAAATTAATATAAAATCATAATAAATATATTAAAAAAAGAATATATTTACTATATTTATATTTATATATATATATTTATTGAGTATTTATAATTATTTACAATTTTTTTCTTATAATTATAATTATAAATCCTTAAACAACGATTCAGTAATAAGCACTGATAAAAGAATCTTTATCCGCACTTTATGTGCACTGATAAAGATGATGATTTATCAGCGATAAACAAACAAACTGATAAAAGGGATCTTTTACATCGCTTATTGGTAAACACTGATAAATGTGTCCTAATCTATTTTAAAAATCCCTAACTATTTGCGAACCTTTCACGATATAGAATATGTTTTTGGAATCCACTCACTTCTGGTGATCCTCCTCAGTGAATTGATGGTCTAATCCTAGAACTCGACTGCCTCCAAATGTCTCCTCCAACATCCAAAGAGGGTCTCAGATTTCCTTTATCCTATCGAGGTAGGCCATCTAATTTTATTTGTGTATTTTTTGTTTCATTTTTTGATTTATTCTTATATGATATATTTATAATCTATCATTTATGATCCATTATTTACGATTTGTTTATGATCAGTTGTTTATGGAATGATTTGTGGTCCATTGTTTGTATTGAATACTAATGTATGATCTGTTGTTTATATCTAACAATGAACCTTGGATTTATTCATTGTTGTTTTGATACTATGTTTTATATCATCTTACTAAATAATTTTTTCATATATGTATGTAAATTTGTATAAATATATTCTTGTTTATTGACTACTTATTTCAGGCACATTGTTGGTTCCCTAAGGATTATATATACCCTGACTCCTTTCATGGACACCTTAGTGGACTTGAAGCTTAAGATTCTATTTTTCTAGAACCAAGTTAGTGGATTGATATATGTTACTCTATTAGTTATATGTATCATAGGATCTAGTTCTTATTAGAATTCAATATGGTACTTAGTTTTCTTATGGAGTAGATTCAAAGGGTCTATCCCCAGTTAAGCACATTAGGTTTTATCAGATCAATCCTTCAATTTTTGAATCAATATGGTATCTTTAGTTCACATTATGTTTGAATATCCGGGTTTTATGAATTTGATATTTCTTATAGACTATAAGTGAGTGAGTTTTTATACTAGCGTGACATATATGTGTGTCTATATAGCTATTTCATCGTTTTTTCTATATTGTTTTGTCTAACAGGTATGCCTATATCGAGTAATGATGTTTTTTGGGTCTACATGTCCATTGACCCCAAGGGTCGTGCTAGAATTTTGTTCGACCTCTAGTACTAATTATTTCTATTGGGGAGGGGACTACCTCTCATTTATGGGTTTTTATACCCAAAGTTTAAACCATTATTTAGTGAATTTGAGATGAGTTAGAGGTCATAAGATGATCCAAACTCATGTAGTTTGGGTAATTCAAGATTGGGTCATTACACTATCCATCTTCTGGTTTACACCCATAAAGCTTAGAGATAATATCTTTTATTATCTGCCTTTATCTACCACTATTTTCTAAAATTCCAACATCCCTTATTATTGGATTTAGAATATCTAGGTGCTCATATATTCATGTAGAAATGAGCCATATTTCCCTTATAAGAATTGTCTATAACGTTCACTTTCGATAATGAATATCTTATGTGTATTTAATTATATAAATTATAAAATTAATCTTTTATAAAACCAATAGGATGGATATGAATTGGAAATGGGTGCACGCTAATCGATTGATAAACAAATATGAAGATGTAGTTAAAGATTTCATCAAGTTTTCAAGAGATCTTGCCAATGACCATTTTAAAATCCTATGTTCGTGTTTAAATTATTGTTATTCAGGAAAAATTAGTCTAGAAGAGTTGGAATAAAATTTTATTTGTTATAGAATATATAAAAGTTATAAACTTTGGACTAAACACTCTGAAAAACATAATTTGTACATCAATTGGGATTAAAATATGGTTTATGAATCATTTGATATGAATACCTTTGTAAAATATGATGGAGATCGCATGGAAGAAATGAAAATGGAAATTGAAGATGACCTTCACGATTTTCCAAAGTTATTTTAGGGGTTAAATAGTTGTTCCAAGAAACCATTTTATATCGATTTTACTAAAAACACAACATTTTCAGTTGTATTGAAGTTATATAATTTGAAAGTTGGCTATAGATTGAGTGACACCAGCTTTACAGAACTACTTGGTCTTCTAAAATATATACTACCAGAAGAAAATGAACATCCATAATGAAAATATGATTCTAAATGAATGTTGTGTTTAATGGTAATGATATCTAAAACAATACATGCATGTCCAAATGATTTCATATTGTTTTTCAAGGATCACAAATCACTCAACAAATGACCTAAGTGTGGCATAGATCGATACCAGAAAAATGAATCAAGTACTTGAAAATATGTTTGGTACATTCCTATAATTCCATAGTTTAGAAGAATATATGGATTTTAGGAAACTAGAAGATAATTATCATGGCATGCAGATACAAGAATTAAATATGGGAACCTATGTCATCCGATAGATTCTCCTCAGTGGAAGAATATTGATTATGAGTTTCCTAAATTTGGATATGAGCTGAGAAACTTTCATCTTGCATTATTTATAGATGGAATAAATATTTTAGGTGAATAGATTTGTACTCATAGTACATAGCCTATGATCTTGGTAAATTATAACTTTCAGCCATGGTTATTCATGAAGCATAAATACAGTATGTTTTCTCTGCTTATATTAGGACCAAAGCACCCCAGTAATGTTATTAATGTCTATTTGGATGCATTGATCAAAGATCTGAAATTGATGTGGGATATAGGTGTTATAGTGTATGATACTCATAGAAGTGAAGAATTCACATTGAGGTCTATATTATATGAAATGATAAATAATTACCCTTCTTATGGAAATTAATCCTTAAAGGCATGTTGGGGTGTCCCATTTGTTAAAAACACACATACTCAGTTTCATTGAAACATTATTCAAATGAGAAGATTAAGGTTCAAAGGTTTGAGTTGGGACATTAATAGTATATCTAATCTCAGGCTTTATTGATAAAGATTCCCTTTTATGCTGATGTTCTAGATATAGTGCTGATTTTCAAAATTGACATAGCTAGCAAGTTAGGGTTGTCAAGAGTTTCTTTCTCTCCCATTGGAGGTAAAAGTTCCTTCAATGTAAAGTGGAAGCATGATGAATTTCATGGTGGTTCTTGGTATTAGGGTTCTTTTAAACCCCCTATAGTTCCATACATATGTCCCATTATTTGTTACTAGTGTGGTAATATAGGTCATTCTAATATGATTGCACTAAGGAAATAAAGTTTTGTGTCTCTTACGGATGCTTAGGCCACCTACAAAATTTCTTCCATATCTATTATACTACTCGTAGTGGAATGAGATCATCATCTCATTCTAAAACTATGGGTAAATCAGATGATTCATATACAAATGGTTCTATCCATAGGCATCTGGAACAATGATTCTTCACACTATGGAAGAGTCCCTAGAGGAAATACATACATGAACAATGACTGTGGTAGGTACCATCACTATAGATTAATCATTAGTGACTACTTTATTTGATATTGGTACATCTAATTAATTTATTTCAACCCACATTGTTAATATGGTAAATCTTTATATGATAATTTTATCTTATATCATAGATATTGGTAATAAGGCTGATGGGTCTCTTCTCCGTTGTGTTGATTATCAAAACATCAACAGAGTGACAATAAAGAACATGTATCCATTTACATTGATTGATGATATATTTGATTAGTTGAAAGGGGTAAATTGGTTCTCTAATATTGATATTTTTTCTGGTTACCATTAGTAGAGGATAAAAGAATATGACATTCAGAAAACCACATTTTAATGTTTTTACAACAATTATAAGTACCTTTTCATACCCTTTGGTCTAAAAAATTCTCTAGTAGTATTTATGGAATTAATGAACATGATTTTACACTACCACCTCGATACCGTTATGGTAGTATTTTTGGTTGACATACGTTTTTACTATATGTCCTAAGAGGATCAAATGCATCATCTGAGAGAAGTTAGAGAATTTTTAATAAGTCACTGACTTTATACCAAGCATTGGAAATGTGATTTCTGGATTTAGGAAGCAAAGTTCTTGGGACACGTGGTATTAGAATATGGTATTTTAGTTGGTCCTAAAAAGGGGAAATCTATAATGAAATGAGAACAAAAATAGAATGATTTTTATATTTGAAGATTCTTCGTTATTGATGGGTTTTATAAGTGTCTTATTAATGTGTTCTCAAAGTTAGATTCCCTGATGACTACTCTGACTCGTATGGGAGTAAGGTTTTATTGGGATGAGGTATGTCAGAGTTATTTTGTTTAGATGAAATGTATTTTAACTACTTCACAAGTGTTGACTTTTTTAGAGATCAGGCATGAACATGTGGTCTTTTGTGATGCATCAGGTTCCGGTTTAGGCTGTATTCTTATCAAAGTGATCCTTTTGTTGCTTATATCTCTTTTAAACTTAGGATACATGAGTAGAATTATCTAACCCATGACCTTTAAAATATAGTTGTGATGCACACACTTAAGAGTTTGTGGAATTGACTTTATTAATAATGGTTTACCTTGTTTTCAGACCACAACATAATAAGTTATATCTTCTCTCAGAAATATTTGAATCACTAGTAGATGTGTTGGGTTTAATACCTATAGTCTTTCAATATGAACACTGCCTATACCCTAGGGAAAGGGACTGTCATCGTAGATGATTCAAGTGGGAAACTTCTGACTCATTCCAGGAAATAATATTTGGAAGAGTGGAACTTGATGGATCTCTTTTTACAGTTACATATTGGAGTCTAGGAATTAGGGGCTATGTTTTATTTGACTAGTGTTCTGTTGACATCCAATCTTATTGATCTGATTCTTCAAGAACAATAGTTTGATAACGAGTTCCATTGCATTAGGTACTCTATTTATGGTTGGGAGACCATACCGGATTGGTCATTATATATAGAGGGAATTATCTTCTTTCAGAATTTTTTTTTGTGATCTTAGAGGTAAAGAAATGATGTCATGGCAGATTTCCATATTTCATAATGGGATATGCACCTAGGAACCAAAAAGATGTTAAATGATATGTGATGATAGTTCTGGAGTCTAGGTACGAGACTAGGCATTTTTTATTTTGTCTCTCTTTGTTATACATGCCAAGAGATTAAGGTTAAGCACTAGAAGCCTTCGATATTGCTTTATCCACTTCCATTCCATACATGGAAGTGGGATGAGATCCCTATAGAATTTGTGGCTGGGTTTCCTCATACCCAGAAATGGAAGAATGTGATATGGGTTGTGAACAACAGGCTGACCAAGTCAGATTACTTTATACCCATTCATGATATAACCTAACTTGAGGAGTTAGGAAATCTCAATGTGAAAGAGACTGTTCTTTTTTGTGGAGTTCCATCTATTATAGTTTCTGAAAAAGATCCTTTATTCAATTCCCACTTTTGGAGAGTCCTTTATGAGGCACTGGGATATTAGGTCTGTTTGAGTATGACATACCATCCACCGTTGGATGACTAGAAAGAAATATCTATTCAGGTTATTGAGGATATTCTTTATGCTTGTGTTCTTGAAATTGGTTGGTATTAAGATGATCATTCGGGTTGGTTGAGTTTTCTTATAACAATAGTTACCAGTTTTGACCAGAATTATTCCTTTTAAGGACTTGTATGTATGTCCTTGCAGATATCCATTTTGTTGGTTGGATATTGGTGAAATTTCCTTTGTCAGAGAAACCTTGGTTCAAGATACGACATCAAATATTAAGTTGATTCATCAGAGGATGTAGGAGACACAAATTTGGTGTAAATATTATGATGATATTCACCATAAGCTGTTGGAATTCTCAATTAATGACCATTTATTCTTGAAATATTCACCTTAGTTTTTTCATCAATGTTTTGGGAGGTATGTGAAACTTGCTCTTCGTTTTGTTGGACCTTTTTAGGTTGTTTGGTATGTGGGAAAACTTTCTTACCACTTATCATTTCTATCACATTTGATGTTGATACATAAAGTGTTCCATGTATCTTATCCATGGAAGTATCTATCTGATCAATCTCATGTTCTAAGATAGAGTGATCTTGAGGTTGAACCTGATTTATCCATGATTGAATGACCACTAAGGATAGTTGATTCTGAAACCAAGGTACTTCATAAGAGGAAGATAGATTTGATTCATGTGATATGGAAGCATGGTTCTGATAGTCATAAGACATGGGAGAGGGAAGAATTGATGAGAGATCATGGGTCATCCAAATAATAAGACATTAAAATTATTCTCTATGTTGGATATAATATTTCTATGAAATTTAATAATAGATAAAATGTGAATGAGAATCATGGAAAATATGTGGATGATGAGAGTGATCCTAAAACCAAATGAGAGAAGAAAATTATTCTACTTATTTATTCATCTGATACTCCTAGAGACTAGGTTATAAAAATTATGTGTATGAATCCTTCCCTTTGAGAGGGGATCAACCAATTATTTAATGGGAAAGGATCCCTTCAAGAATCCAAACTAACTTTTAGTTCTCTCAACCTAATTTTTGAGAATTTGGAGGAGAAATAAATGAATATTTTTGTTGTGTTATATTATTTTAACTGTATATTTGATAAGCCTATATAAGTTCATTAAGGATTTTAATCAAACTCTTATTTTTGTTTAGGAAGAATAACATGTCATCCAAAAAAACAGACGGGCTATAAATTTTTTTCCATATCTCCACTGAAATAGTTTCATAACTCAAGTAAGAATAGAATCTTTCAGATTCGTTATCAATGCATTTTTGGGGCCGGGAAAATATAATAGAAAATAGAGGATCACCTTGGCACAATCCTTTGGCTGATTTAAAGAATTATTCTTTCCAACGATGAGGATAATTGAGAACCAAGGGAAGGGGAAACAACATCTGAAGAGGATATCACATGCAGAAAAGAAGAACCCATACACCTCCTAATCTTAAAGATGAAGTTTTTTTTGAAGTTTTTTAGGATATCTTGATATCAAAATTTACCATAATATCATAGCTAATCACCTTACCATATTAATTTATCATTATCTTCTATGAAATCCCAATAGATCCACAAATACTCCTTTATTTTATGAATCCATCTTATTCCCTAGAGACTTGAATTAAAATGAGAGTAGAGAGTTTGAAATTTGAGATCCAGGCCAGAATCTATTAGGGGAAATAACAGATGTTGATAGTGAAGTACCTATTGAAGTAGATCTTAAATTTGACCTTATTAAAGAGTATGGGAGAGGTAGAACATATATATCTAGGTAGAGACACGCCTTTTACATAGTCCTAGATAAATCTAGTAATATACTTATTGATGGTGTCCCATGCAACCATATAAAATGAACCAAGGACTCCACTCAGTCTAGGGGAACTCTTAGGGTTTTGAGAACTCATGGTTTCCTATATTGTTTCTTAAATGTAGATGGCCTTGAGATCCCTATTGTTTTGATCAAGGATAGATGCAACACATTGATTTTTTAAAAGTATAAAATTAACTTTTATACAATAAGCAACATGAAAAAATGATATTAGAAGAGAATGTAACAACCAAAGACCTTAAGATATATGTATTTTTAAATAAATTTATTCTATTTAAAAACTTTCAGTACACACAACCTCAATAATTTTATGTTCGATAACATATTCAACATGAAGGATTGAGCATAAACGTCCCATGATATATAGAACTGTTATAACATAGCCATTAAAATGGAGGGTATGAATATTATTAAATAATTTATGATATATATATATATATATATTTCATATATATATAAATTGTTGATAATTATTTATTAAATAATAAATCAATTTTTAGTAAAGTGATTTTACTCTTCAAAAATATATCTTCTTGAAATATGATTTCTATTTCTTTTCATGAAAAAAAATATCATAATATTTTTTTGGAAATTTTATAAAAATAATTTGATAAAATTAAATTCATTTTTTTGACTAAAAATATCGATATATACTTTGGGTGAAATTTTAAATTTTTTTTTGAAAATATTAATTTTTATGTGAATTGTGAAAACACTATTTTTTTAAAAATATCATTTATTTTTAATAAATTAAATAATTTAAATGTCCCATTATGTTTTAAAGTAACATAAGTATTATATAGTTATATTTATCCCACTTAATTTCTTTTTAATCAAAATTATATTTTATTTTTGTATAAGTTTATTTTTCTGTTCAAAAATGGTTTTTTTTAAAACTGTTTTAATGTGTATTGTGATTATCTATTTTAATTAATTAAAATAATACATAATAAGGAATTTTTTATGTTAAATTTATATATTATCTATCAATATATTCTAATTTATATTTATATGATTATTATTATTGGATGTAGAGTTAATATAAAATCATTGTGTACTTAAAAATACACATTTTGAAAAACCACTTTTTCGTCATGTCTGCAGGTTTTGATTTAAATTTAACTCTATAACCATCTAAAAAATTTATTTTAAAGAATAAAATTCATTTTTCAAATCATATTTTCAAAATTCTATTAGGATTAATCTTTTACACTTATGAAAATATTATTATTTTGTATGAATAGTAAAAAATACTGAATATTAATTGAAATTTTCCTTTTCGTTTAAACTATTTATAAAGTAAAATTATATTTTAAAATATATTTAAAGAAAAATTAGTTACATTACATATCAATTAATCCATTTTAGTTTATTTTACGAACTTTCATATTGAATTTGATATAAAAACTTTGTAAACAATTGGACATTTTTCTCTTTGAAAACCCACTTTCTCATCACATCTATGAGATTGATTTTAAATAAAATTTTACACTTATGTTAAATGAATTTTTTAAATATATTTAATATTTTGAATAATAATAATTTGTAATTTATAATAAGGACTAATTAATTTTTGACCAAAATGAATAGTGAAAACAATAAAAAATTATTATTGTGGTTAATGTAAAAATATATTTACCTCGAGGTTAATCTAAGAAGATAATGTTAGAAACAACCTAAAAACTTTCCCAAAACAAATTTTATGGAAATATTTAGACCTTATGTATTCTATTTTATAAAAGGGACCGTTTTTAAGGTTTTTACTTATAAAAACATGGGTAATGAAATCATCACTGGTGTGTAAGACAGACCACCACCTCAAGAATTGATGTCATTCGTTTTCCATCACAACCTATCACGATTGGGTATGATGATGAATATACAGAATAAATATAACATTTATAAAATGATTATACCTATTGATTAATTATGTCATATGCAACTTTTCACTTTCCATTCTGTAGGGGATACGATAAAGTGGCTCCTGTGTACGGTGGAATACTGCCTCATGTCGTGATGCAATTCGCCTTTCACTAACACATTAAATGAAATGTAGTGATGATAAATTTAATGACTATATGTGATATAAATTTTATAATAACTATATTAATGACATATTTTTCATTATTAAAAGATAATATATCATTTTTACACAAAAAAGATGATAACATTGTTTGTGTATGTGTGGACTATTGACTTTAAAAAGCGACATGACTCCCTTTTCATCACCACATCACATGGATGATATATATAAGTATATTTAATGAAATAATATGTTACATATAATATTAATATCACTATGTAAAGATAAAATATTATCTTCCTCCTTTCCATAATGACTATTGAATAATATAAGGATTACTCATGCGTATGTATAGCCCACCATCTCCCAGATGATAACATACTTCATTTCATAAAACCATGATTCATGATTGGTATTTAAAGTATAATTTATGTATAAATATTATAATTATATCATGATTATTATTAAAAATATTATGGAACTATATAATATACCTGAGAACCAAAACTTTCATTGCAAGTCACAAATGAGAAAACAAGGTAATTAACACCCAAAACAATGAAAACAATGAAAGATTATTAACGAACGAGTGATAAAATGATATAAAAGGATTATATATGATATTATAAATATTAATATGTTTTTTTAATAAGTAAATAACATGTTTAATACCAATATACAAGAGTTTAAATCATGATCAACAAAAAGAAATCTTGAGGTAAGGGAATTTCATCTCATATTTTTACATCTATGAGAAACATTCCATATTCACCTATTATTTATTTTAAGTGGTGAATTTACTAGCTATGAATTTATTTTATGATTATTTTAATGAAAATTATTTTTATTAAAATATCCATTCTAGGATATATCATTCATGTGTATTATGATACAATGTTACTATTGTGGTAAGATTTTTATGTTACAATCTCATCATTTATTGGGATTGTGTCTGATAAAGTATCATATGTTGAAATATTGTGATTAAAACTCAAGAATTATAATTAATTTTCATATTATATATTTATTCATGATATTTTCAATAAATAGAACCATTTTTCACTCTTTTTAAATTAAAATAATTGAGAATTGTTATTAAGAAAAATTGTATATGTTTATCTCTTCAATTGAAAAGAAATTTTTATTAAAAAATAATGTTTACTAAAAATGTTTTTAAAAATGTTTTTAACATTATTCAAATGATTTATTCAAAACAGTTTTACCCTTGTTTTATGTTTTTACTATGTTTTTTAAAGTAATCTCCATGTCATTTTCCAAATAATGTCTATTTAGATTTTATAGAAAATATGAAAGGAATAATTATATTAATGTGTATAATATAAATTTTTTTTTACCATCATGAACATTGTTTAATTTAAATATTACTTTATATTTTTTCAAAGTTATTTTAACAGAAAATAATTTTCAAAAAAATTTAAAATGTTTTTTAAAAATTGAAAGGATATTTTCCCCAAAAAATGTTTTAAATGATTTTGAAAAATTCCTTTAAATGTTTCCACGTTTTTTTATTTATAAAAGTGTTTTCAAAATATTTTTGGAACTTTTAGTTTTTAAAAAATTATTTTCAAAATGAAAAATTCATTTTCCTAAAAATGTATTTAATGATATTTGAATGGTATTTCCATTCATCATCGTCAAAAACCCTTGTTGTTAATTATGCCCAAATGGGGATGTTTATTTATTGATATCATCCTTGTTATTTCTATGGATGGATTAATATTATTTCAATGAGATTTTTATGGAACCCATTTGTCTTCTATGGGTTAATCCTATTTAAATTATATTATTATAGAACCTGTTTATTTTCCTTTGGCTAATAATATTTCAAAGAGATATTTATACAAACCATTTATTTTCAACATGTTAATCATGTTTCCAAGATATTTTTATAGAACCTGTTACTTTTCCCTAGGCTAATCATGTTATGATAGGAATAATAGTTTTTTTGAGTTCTATGATGATGTATAACTTCTATGTACTTTATTTTTGGTTCTTGAAAATCATATATGATGGTACGACCTAGATAACACCAGGTGATCCCATTATAACTTATCTAATGGGGTGGAATAGAAAGCTATGGGTGAGCCCATTACAATTTAAATAATGGGGAGGCCCGGATAGCATTAGGTGAGCCCAATACGATTTATATGATGGGCAGACCCAATTAGCACCAGGTGACACCATTATAGCTTATACAATGGGGGCGCCTAGATAGCACTCCAATACATTGGGTAATGTTTATGTTCTCTAGAAAATTATATTTGAAGTAAACAATTTGGTTAATACATTTGTATGGATTCTGTTAGAGTTATATGGAGATGATGTCCCAAGATACCAACACATTTTTTTAATCTTTCTATGGGGTTATAATATTTCCTTTGATAAAAATTCATATCACATGGATCATGAGTATTTATTATTATGACTATTTCCATTTTTAAATCCTTATTCAATGTTTCATTATAGATAATTAAATTATTGATGGGAATGAGTTATTTTATGAATCTCTCATTCAATTTAACTACATCATCATACACTTATGCACTTGTTATGCCCATTAAAGAAATTCTTTTAATAATTGTTATATATACCCTAACTAAGAAATTGATATCAACCTTATTTGGTTTCCTCTTTTATAGGTTCTAGATAATTATTTTGGATGAATTATGTATAGAAGGGTTTTAATTTGGATTATGATGATGGATTAATGTTAAATAAGGAAATATGGGTTAAGTGGGAGAAATGAACATTTAATGACAATAGTATTTTTTGTAGGATTTTTACTAATTCTCTAGAACTCTAAACCTAAAAGGACCTAGAAAATGGGTGTGATCTATTTTGTATTTTGATATTATAATGTTTTGTTAGATGAAAAATTGGGTTACAATTATTAGTATCAAATCAAAAATGTAAATTTTTTGATTTCAACATCGGGTTTACGAGGGTAGGTTCCAGGCCGTTATAGTTGACATCCGGGTCAGTTTAGAAAAATTTAGAGATTGGGATGTTTTCTTGTTAGGTTATCTTAAGAGGTATGGATACCATCATATGTATATAATATTATAGAAAATCATAAGTTCAATTTATTAGACACCCCCGTAAGGTTTTAAATGACATGATCTTAATTTAATTTATGAAATTTTGGGAGTTTTACTATATTGATGTATTTGTAAAGCTGTGGGGTAACATAAAGTACGTGTTTAAATTTTATGGAAATAATATTTATGTTATTGATAACCTTAAGGGTTTAAATTATCTTGGATATTAAGATAAAACAATTATCATATATATAAACACATGGTTACAAAGTAATTTTGGGTAATAAGTGATTAATGTTTCTTCAAATTAAGATCACTATATTTTAGACTTGAAATATCGAAGGTAAGAGATAAAATTTTAGGCTAAAACACTATTTAAATTTTAGTTTATTTAGGATATAGGATTATTGAATAATTTAGCTTCAAATTTAGGTATTACTGTTAAATTTTAAATATTAATGTATTATATAAAGGTTTATTCATTATAAAAATAATCTTATTATGTACAAATTTTTTTTGGTTAATTCTTAAGGAAAACGGAAATAAATTTTTATACAATTTATGGTTATGTGGTCTTTAAAAATTTACTTTACTGCTTCATGCTTGGAGAATTTATATTGAATAATCATTGTTCGGAAAAAAATGTCAGAATTTTGTTGGAATTGAAAAGAGGATGAAATTATACTCATCAAGTAAGTATATTTCCATATGATCTTAGTCTAGATAGAAAAAAATTACAAAACTATAGGAAAAGTATCTTAAAAAAATATTATCATATTAATGATATAGTCATTTAGATTATCACATATTTATTGTTTTCAGGAACTTAACTTTCCATTTATCATTCAATTTCTTATGATCATTTACCTCAATCACTCTAAATGTTTATTCTTTTCTTCCATGTCCAAATCTTCAGTTCCCACATATGTACTCCAATTTTGAAACCTAATTATATGTTATTACATAAGAAATTTCCACTTCCATTTATCTCTTTTTAAGAGGATGTCTTATAAACCATTTTTATGACGTGGGTTTACATAAAAATTATTTTCAAATCTCCATCATTTTTATTACCAAGATACTATTCAAATAATGAAGTTAATTTATATTAATAGGGGAGGTAATACCTCGATATTTTAAAAGAATAAAATTATTTTTGATATCCTAAGTGACATCAAAATCTGATATTAGAAGAAAATTTAACACCTGGAAAATATATGACATATTTATTTTTAAATTAATTAAATATCTTCAATAGCTTGCGGTGCATGCAACCTCAGGACTTTCATGTTTGATATTATATTCAATACACATGATCGAGATTAAATGACCAATGATATATATAACTATTATAACCCTACCATTAAATTAGTGGGTATGAATAGTATTAAATATATATGTGTGTGTGTGTTTGTGTGTGTGTTCTAATCCATATAAATTATTGATAAATTTATAGTAAATAATCAATCAATTTTTAGTAAAGTGATTTTACTCTTTAAAAATATGTTATCTTCAAAAAGGATTTTTACAACTTTTCATGAAAAATAAATTATAAAAAATTTGGAACTTTGTGAAAATTTATTTGATAAATTTAAATTAATTTTTGGAATTTTTACATCAAAATTTACTTTGGGTGAATTTTTGGAATTTTCTGAGAAAATGATTTTTAGTGATTAGTGAAAAATAATAATTTTTTAAAATTATCATTAAATTTAAATAAATTAATATATATAAATGTCCCTTTATGCTATAAAGTAACATACATATGTTTTAGTTCTATTTAACACACTTAGTTTCACTTTAGTCATCTTTATATTGGATATTATTATAAGTTTATTTTTTTTGGTTTTAAAAGGGGTTTTTCAGAAAACTATTTTTGAAGCGCACAATGTTTATCCATTTTAATTAATTAAAATAATACATAATTATGATTATTTTAAATTAAATTTATATATTAAATATAAATATATTCTATTTTATATTCACATAATTATTATCCTTAGATATAGAGTTAATATAAAATCAACTTTTACTTCAAAAATACACTTTTTGAAAACCTTCACCATCATCAATTCTGTGAGTTTTGTTTTAAATTTATTTTTTTCTACTAATAAAAAACTAATTTTAAAAAAATATAATTTTTTTAAATCATATTTAAAAAATATTATTAGCATTAAGTTTTGATAATTCTTAGAAAATATGATTATTTTCGATGAATAGTGAAAATTGCTGAATTTTAAATGAAAATGAGTTTTCATTTATTTTTTTAATAAATTTAAGTTATATTTAAATATGTATTTAAAGTAAAATAAGTTACATTGTATATATCAATTAATATAATATAGGCCACTTTAATAATTTTCTTATTTAATTTTGATATAAAAACCTTGTAAACTTTTGAACATTTTTCTCTTTGAAAACCAGATTTCCCATCACGTCTGTTGGATTAATTTTTAATTAAATTTTACCAATTATGTGAATTGAATTTATAAAAATGGAATCCATATTTGGAATAATAATAATTTATAATTTATTATAAAGTCAACATTAATTTTTACAAAAAATTATATTGAAAATAGTAAAAATAATAATTCAAGAATGGTAATGTTACTCGTGATTGGGTATAATGATGGATATAATGTATATATATATATAATTTATAAAATAATTATACCTATTGACTCATTATATCATTTATATACCTTTTCAATTTACATTCTTTAAGGGATACGATAAAGTCACTTATGTGTACGTCGGATTATCGCCCCACAAAGTGATGTGATTTATCTTTCAATAACTCTTTACATAGAATATAATAAGAAAAACGTTAATTAATATACGTTATATAAATGAAATTATTATTATATTAATAACATATTTATAATTATCAAAAGATAATTTATCATTTTGTTTTTTTACACTAAAATATTACAACATGAGTCATGTATGTGTACACTACCGCATTTACGAAGCGATGCGACTCTATTTTCTTCACCACACCACATAGATTGTATAAATTAGTATATCTAAAGAAATAAAATGTTATATATGATATTATTATCATTATGGGAAGATAAAATATTATCTACCATTTTCCATAATTATCATTGATGAATTGAAATATTACTCATGAGTACGTGCAGCCTACTGACTCCTTTATCGTAGCATATTTCATTTCTAAAAACCATTAATAATGTTTGGTGTTAAAAATATAATTTATGTATAAATATTATAAATATTTAGTTATTATTTTTCTGTGGATTATTAAAAAATATAATATTCATATGAACTAGAACATTCATAACAAATCATGAATGATAAAACGAGGAAATTAACACCTCAAACAATGCGAATAATGAAATATTATTAACAAAAATTTGATAAGATGTTATAAAATGAAAATAAATGATATTATAAATATTAACATTGTAATTTAATAATTTAATAACATTTTTAAAACTAATATATAGGAGGTTAAAGAATTATCAATCAAAAGTAAGCATGAGGTAAAGGATTTTTTTCTCACTTTTTACATCTGTAAGACACATGCCATATTCACCAAATACTTATTTTATGTGGTATATAGACTTCTTATGAATGTATTTTATTATTATTATCATGATTTTTTTTGGATTTACCTATTTTTTCAGGATTTATCCTTCATGGGGCTTATAATTAAAAGTTATTAAAGTGGTAAGAGTTTTACATTACAATCTCATTGTCTATCGGGATTGTTTAAGATAAAATCCCCTTTGTTAAAATATTATAATCTACCAGTCAATAATTCTCGTGAATGTTCATCTAAAATTTTTATTCAGGATATTTTCAATTAATAGTTTCATTTTTCAACTCTTTGGTACTTAAAATAATTGAAAAAATTCTTATAATGAATTTTGTATTTATTTATCTCTCCGTTCAAATTTTCTTCCGAAACCTTATTTTAAAAAAATGCTTCTAATATTTTTAAAATGATTTGTTGAAGGAATTTTTACCCAGGTATTAATTTTTTTTAATTGTTTTGAAATACGTTAATATTTCATTTTCTAAACAATACCCATTTAGATTTTATTAAAAATGTGAAAGGGATATTTGTTTTAAAGTGCATGACATGAACACAATTTTCCACCATCATGACCATTATTTTATTTAAAGCTTCATTTAAAAGTTTTCAAGGTTATTTTAAAAGAAAAGTATTTTCAAAATGTTTTAATATTTTTTAAATGGAATAAATATTTTCCTCAATAAAAGTTTTAAATTATTTTTAATTCATTTTTATATGTTTATAAGGTTTTTTTCAACTGAAACATTTTTTAAAATATTATGTGAATTTATAGTTTTTGAAAAGTGACATTCAAATTGAAAATTTCATTTGACTGAAAATTTATTATATGATATTTTAATGGTATTTCCATTCATCAACATCATAAAATTTACTATTACTTATTCTCTAATGGGAATATTTTTTATTTTTACGAGCCCCATTATTTATATAGATGGATTAAGATTATATTGAAGAGATTGTTATGGAGACTGATTCTATTTTATGATTTAATCATGTTTAAAATATATTGTTATGGAACATATTTCTTTTTCATGGGTTAATCATGATTCCTAGATACTGTAATGGAACCTATTTATTTTGGAAAATTTAATCATGTTTCAATGAGATTGTTATGGTACCCATTTATTTTCCATGATTTAATCATGTTATGAAAGGATTACTGGTTTTTATGAGTTTTATGATGATGTATATGATCTATATACTTTTTTTTCATTATTGGACATATTACATGATGGAGAAGACAATATACCATCATATTAGACAGTTAGAGCTTATATTAAGGGGAATCCAAGATAACACTAGGTGATCACATTATAGCTTATACGATAGCGTGTCCCAGATATTTCGAGATGAGCTCATTACAATATATATGATGGGGTGGCCCAGATATCACCGGTTAATCCCATTATAGCTTATATTATGGGTGAACCCAAATATTTCTCTAATTTATTGGGTAATGATTTTGTTTTTTCAATAATTATATTAGAAGTCATCCATTTGGTTATTCTATTTGTAAGAATTCTGTACGTGTTCTATGAAGATGATGCCACAATATACAAACATGTTTTAATTATTCTTTACGTAGGTTCATAATATTTAATTTGATCAAAATTAATATCACATGGCTAATTTGCATTTATTATTATTACTCTTTCATTTTTTAAGGCCTTATTAATTGTTTAATGATTGATGGTTCAAGTATTGATGGGGATGAGTTCATTTACGATTCGATCATGAAATTTTATTTTTTTCATCATTCCAATATACACTTATTATTCCCATTAATTACATTCAATTTTTTATTCTTATGTATACCCTTACTGTGCATTTGTAGATAATCCTTATTATGTTTTCTCTTTCATAATTTATAAATAATAAGGTTGAACTAATTATGTCGAGAAGGTATTTCATGAGGATGATGATGATAACTTAATGTGAAATAAGAAATGATAATTTAAGTTGGATAAATTCTCATTTAACAACATAGGTATTGTTTATGTTGGAGTTTTTTATAATTTACCAAAACTCTAAACATAAATATTCCTTGAGAATTTAAATGATCTAGTATTTTTTATGATTTTGTAAGGTTTTAATGCAAAAAATTTGGTCAAAATTATCATTATCAAAGAAATATATGTAAATATTATGATTTTAGTACCGAAATAGGGAGTATGGGTTCTAGGTTATTATAATAGGTAAAGGAATACACATAAAAGAAGGATCATACACTTCTCCTCTATGGTTAAAATTGATCCCTAATAATCTTATTGTTATATAGGATGAGATTTTAACTATGGAAAGAGATAAAATGATATTTTTTATAGTTACATAACACCCATATTCAAATTAAACATGCATGGGATGATATTTTTATTAATTACATATGGACATGTTTTGTCAGGAATTAATATAAATGACTAGTATAGGCTATCAATACTAAAAAGGATGTGTCATCTCCCCTTTGTAAGATTATACAAGGAACTCTTCATGCTTTATTGATCCTTTCTCACTAGATTATATAAAGAGAAGATATTTTTTTGGAAAGTAAATGTTATGGATAGTTGTGTAAAATATTTTACAACGATGAAATATATATAATGGAAAAAGTAACTCCAAAAGACTAATAGTGTCTTGAATTTTAAGGTGGATTGGAAATTACAATTGTAACACCGCTAAATTTTAATATATTATTATCATTAAATAATTCAATTAGTTCGATAGGTTTCTCCTTATTAAATACAAAATTAAAATGAAACCATGATCTGGATAGATCGTAGAAACCTAGAAATTGGATTAGAGATGTTGCATGTGAGTAATATCTTTATGAAATATTTATAGAAAGAAAATAAATGGTACTTTTAATAAGAATGAAATTCAATTAGTATGACAAAAAATACTAGTACGATCATTTTATGATTAGAAATGTATTTTTCAAACATTTCCTTTTTATGAGAAACAAATTTATAAAACACATACTAAACATGAGGATTTTATTACCATAAATTTAGCCCAAAATACTCTTAATTATCTTGAAATACCATCACCTAAACCCTAAAAATTGTTGTCTATGAAATTTAACTTATGATCAACATTAAACTTATAAACCCATGAGAGTATCCACAAATCTTATGTTAACCTCACATTAAAATATCCTAATATCCAAATATATTCATTTCTAATCAAATACCAACTTTAATATTATGGACTGATAACTAGTGGGAGATAATTTTACCTATTAGAGCACTCAATGGGTGGCTAGACCTCCTAGGTTATACTCTTACCTAAATCCATATTAGAATACCTTTTGGCATGAATCACTTCGGTAGAGAGTCATGCATCTCCCAATGTTCACATGCGACTATTTACAAAGATCATATACCTTCCTTTACTCTCATAACAACTATAAAAACCCCAATCCCACAATCTCATATCTACTTCATAAAATATAATTTTTTTCATTTATGTATTTGATACCTAAAAACATGACCTAATTTTAGTCATCCAAAACATATAATTTCATCAAGAAATATTGGATCACTTATAAACCCTAGAAATTTTATGATTAGAGTTTTATAGAATTATGAAAAAATCTTCCAAAGAGTAAATTTCCCCATAGTATTCATTTTTTCACAAAAAAAGTATTTATAAACATATTATTTCTGTTTTCATGGAAACTTCCATATCTGTAACTCTAAAGTTGTTAACTTTTCTAATAATCCTTAATCCTTATCAAAAATCATTTAAAACATGTAATAAGAAATAAAATCCCAGTAAGTTACACATATAAAAAATAAAACCCATTATTCCATTTGAGAACCATGAGTGTAACACCTTGAGATTTTGTGAAATTTTTCATTCAAATATATTTAAATTCATATATACTTGCATTACATGAATCAGTGAGTTTAAGAAAATCATGATATATTATTTAAAATATTATTATTACCAAGATAAAAAAATTAGAGTGTTTGAATGAGATTAAATACTTTACTAATTATTTACAAAGTAACTAGTCAATATAAATTCTTAGTAATTAATTAGTCAATTCATAAAAATTTCATTTTATTTTTCTAAAATATATATTCTAAAAAGTAATTTTTATTGATTTTTGTGAGAATATATTATAATTAAATTTTATAACTTTCATAAAATAAACTTTATAAAATTAAATTAAATTTCTAAATCCACATATAAAAATTATCTTTGGGTAAAATTTTGGTATTTTTACGAAAAGTTGGATTTTTCTGTTAAGAGTGAAAAATACCAATTTTTATAAAAAAATCATTTTTTATTTCTGTATAAATTAACCTTAGATTTTAATTTTTTATGAATGTAGATAAAGTATTATTTAATTTGATATAGTCTAATTAAATACATTTGTATCTTCATTATAAATGATTTTGGTATAAGTACATTTTTGTGCTTAAAAACACATTTGTTATAAAAAAAATTCATTAAATTTTACACATTTATATGAGAATTAATTTTTACCACTTGTAGAAATTTAATATTTAAAATTTTTTCCATATTTATAATCAGGGTTTCAAAATTTGGTAAATATTCCCTTTTATTTTTGCACAAAATGTTTAGTAACTGTGAAAAAATATATCACCTCAGTAAAGGGTAAATCTGGTAAATCCAGGTTAAAACTAAGTGATAAGGATATAGGAATTCATTATGGTATTTTATTTATAAATTTTAGGAATTAAATAATTACTTAAAATACTTACACAACATTGATGCAATAATTAGTCAAGTTATGAAAAAATCAAATAAATGATATTAAAAATGTTAAGTATTATAATTTTAAATAATTAAGGTGACACAAGAATTTTATATATTAATATATATTTTTGGGATGTTTTCAAACAATTAGTTTAAATTATTTTTGTTTTCTTGATTTTAATAATGTCAATGTAATGAATAATGTCAAAATTTTCAATAATGATATTTTATAAAAATTATATTTTATTAATTTATTAAAAAATAATTAAAATATTAAAAAAATAAAAATGGGATAATATATGGTATTATGTTTCATAAAGTTTCCATTTATGATACAATATTTACATTATATTAAAACTTTTAACATTTTTATAGTGAAAAATATACTACCATAGATAATGTTAAAATAGGTTAATTGAGGGGTTAAACAAAATCATATGGTTTAAAATAATACTTGAACTTCTAAAAAAATTATTTTTTATTATATTTAAAAAATATCCTTCCCTAGGTTCTAATTCAGGACAATTTGTAAGTATATGTCTCTAGAACAATCTTAGTATAAATTTTTTTAAGAAATTATAAAAGTGCCCTACACCTCAATTATAAAAGTAATCTTCCTACCTCACTTCATTTCATAATTTGGAGTGTTCTATATCATACATTACCTACAAAATTATATTATAAACTTACATGAAACATTCTATATGTTTTTTTCTTCCCAAAATACCAACCCTATAACCCTTAGAAGAGATCTAATGGAGTCGTTTTGAAAAAAAAGGTAATATCTCTAACTGATCACTTTCTTTTTCTACTCTTATTTACCTCCTCTAAATATATTATATGTTTCATGAAATATTATATTTACTATAATCAATATTATTAAATGTTGTTATTATTATAAAAACACCATTATACGACATTATTCCCCTAAAATAAGAAGTTAATGTATCTCTCATCCGTACATATAACTTATCATCTCCACATAGTGATACAATTAATTTTTCATCACCATCATTTATGTTTGAGGATTATGATGGATTTAATTTTTTATATTATATTTATGATATAATTATACTTATTTAATGATAATATCATGTTTATATTCTTATCATCCAATCTATTATGAAATGAGAACGTCCCTTGTGTGTATGTATGGATTACTATCCCTACGATGTGATGTATTTTATTTTTCATTTTTATTTCACATGGATGGTAATAAAGATTAATTTTATTAATATATGTATGATATATATGATATAATAATAATTATAAAAAATTTATTTTTATTTACCTTTATTTCATTTCATCCATTGAAAATTGAAACTGGATTCATGCGTGCGTATGACCTACCATATCCAGGAATGGTGCAATTCATTTTATATCTCTAATTTTTAGGAATGATTATAAATATGTATATAATTAATATATATTATTTTTATAATATGACTGAAATTATGGATTTTAGGGGACCGTGATCAATCTATAAGGATCAGGATGACTGAATCAAAACATACTTGAAAAACGAAGTAGTTAACACCCATAATAGTGATATAAAGAAAAAATTATTAATAATTGGGTTATATGATTTTTAAAATAAATTATAAATGGTATTAGAGATATATTTACATCGAATAAATTTTTAATAAAACCATATATACCATAATTAATTCTGATTGTGAATGATAAAATGTGATACTTGATGTAAGGGTTTATTTCCCAATCTCATTGTTATTCAGGATTATTTATGTTTAAGACCCTTATTGGGAATATTTATCTCATAGTTACATGTTTAAAAAAATTCCAAATTTTTTTAATATGATCATACAATTTCTTAAATTAATTATGACATTTCTTTTTGAATTTTTACTAAACGTGTTGAAATGAATCTTTTTGTCATTTCCCGAATGAGGTATTTTTTGGCTTCTTTGACAAAAATATGTAAAAAATATATTTATACGACATGAGAATTTTTTCACACCATAATGAAACTATAATTATTTGAATAATTATTTTTATTTTTATAAGTTTATTTTTATGGAAAAAGTTTTAATTTATTAGTGTAAAACTATTCGAAAAAGAGAATTTATTTTAAAATGGTAAACTTTTTTACCTAAAGAATTATTCCACGATATCATTAAAAATAATTTTATCAAATATGATGACATTATTTGATTATAAAAAAGTTTTATTTGGGATATTATCCAAGAATACAATCCTTATTCTTTTTCTGGATGGTTTATGTTTATGATGACAAGATGTGGATGATACTCATTACCTTTTTCATGGGTTATACGTTAATGATTTTTTTCCTGTGTTATGAGATGATGAATGTTTTATGAATATTTTGAAGACATATTTATAAATTTATTTTTGTGTAGAGTGGGACTTATATCTCCCTCTAATGCATTGGGAAAATATGGATAACTCATGAGGTAAATATTTTATGTGTTCACCTAATTTTATGTTGACAATTTTATTTTTCGACCTGGATTTTATGTCCATAAGTTTATGTGTGGACCTATATTTCATGTCAGTAATATTATTCCTTGAGCTGGTTTCATGTCTATAAGTATATTAAAGGGCATAATTTCATGTCCTCAACTTAATGAGTGTACCTGTTTCAATTTAAACTTTTTTACAAAGTTGTATGTTTTTGTGTATTCAATAACTCCGTGTCTTATGTCAATGTTATGCTCTCTTGGATTATGTTATTATATTATTTTATAATTATAATATTATGAACTACTAATATTTATTTCCTGGCACAATATTATGATCGATGATATGCTGGGTGTAGATTTCAAATGATATGTTTGTGTTCTCAAATCCTTATGCTCATGTTAAGATTGTGTAATTATTAATATCTTTTTATTTATCCTTACATTGAATTTGAGATCAACCATTCTTTTTTTTCTTTCATAAGGTTATGAAAAAAAAATTTAGGAATTATTTTTCTAAGAAGGGTTCTACTTATGAAGAACATAGCAGGAGACGATACATATATTTTATGAACCAGTTCATCTATATGTACAAGTTTCAAAAGGCACTAGATTGATAAAATTATGTCATGGATCGAAATATAATGTAATAGATTTTTATCTAACTATATGTAAAAACTATGTATGAAAATTTCAAGTCATTATAATGAGGTCATATAAGCAATTTTTCCCCTAAAATAATAAGCATTGTACTCCAATAATATTTTTCTTACATGTGAAATAAATTTTACAATACAAAGGTTTTTATATAACACTTTTTAAGAAAATATAAAAGAAAAATCATAATAATGATGGTTTCTTTAGAATACATGATAACACTGGAGAAACATCTTCTTAATAAATTAATTTTTTACCTTAATATAGAATAATCAATCCTTAAAATAAGGAAACATCAACTTACCATTTTAGAATCAAATAATTTCCATGAAAACTCCTAAACATAATTGTAAATTAATGAAAGTTCCATGGGACATCATCTTTATATTACCCTTACAAGTATAATAACCAATATAGTCAACTTATTAAATAGTTCCCCTCAGAACATGATCATTACCTTATGAATTGGAAAGCTATATCATGCTCATCCATTATAATAAGCTATATCGAGCTCACCCATCATGTTGAACAATATCGAGATCATCCATTAGTATAAGAAATATCCAAGGTCCATAAAATGAATGAAAAATATAAAATCATTCATTTACATAATTAAACTCATACAAATACACTTTAAAACCTAAAAGTAAAACATTTTCATATATTAATATATCTGTTTCATCTAAAACCCAATTGTAAAAACTAAAATAACTAGACCAAAAGGGATGTACTCTTTTTTATTTGAATAAAACATAAAATGCTATAATGAAAACCAAATATCAAATATTAGTTACAATATTGGGAAAATATATTGACACCGTATACCTTAAAATAGAACATTTATTTTTTCTTTCAATCAAAATGTTCCATGAAAAAATTCATTTTTAAAATCCATGAAAGAAAGTAAAAAATAATTCTTTATAATTAATTCATTTTCATATAAATAAATTCATAATATAATTTTAAGCATATTTACATGGAAGGAAAAAAAATTAAAAAATAAATCATTATAACTATTAAAATGAATGTTTTAGGGAAAAGTGTCCCTTATTCCAAGTCGGAATCATCATATATATTGTTTTTCCATAAAAATAATTAACATAAGTTAATTATTTACATTCCTAAGAAAACATTTCATGTTTATTATTCACTTTATTTTATTTATTACCATTCTATAAATAATTAATTAATAGATTAAGTTCACATTGGATGTTTTAATGGTATTCGGTTAATAAAAGGAAAATGAATTCGATAAGTTAACTATAGTAAAAAAGGTCATTATTAAATCATATCTATAATAATAATGTTGAAATAATTATAATTTTATACATAAAGTATACCTTTAAATAAAACAATTAAATAATGTAATGAAAAATGAACTATGTTGCAGTCTTGGAGATGGTAGGTCGTATGTATGGATGAGTAACACTTCTATTTTTCAATAAACACATAAAAAAGAAGGTAAGAATTATTTTAACATTTAATAATTATTAATATATTATAAATTTAGTATTATATTATTGAATATACTTATATATAAAATCCATTTTATGTGGTCATGACAAGGTAATCACATCACTTCATGGAGATAATTATCCCCATGTACGCATGAAGACCATTATCATTTTCAATGGATGGATATTTATGAAATTACATGATATATTATAATTATATAATTATAAAAATGTCATGAATATCATATATATACATTAAATACATCATAATAACCATCCATGAGAGGTAGTGATTGAAAAAACATATCGGTTCACGAGGATGCAGTCTGCCGCACATACAGACGATGGTTTCATTTCCCATTTGATGTAAGAAGAAGATTAATATATGTCATTTAATTTAAATAATAAAATATAATGATATGTATGGATATTCATAATTTATTTTTGTAGGTATTATCTGAACTAAATTTCTCTTTATGTGTGGAGAAGAGAGAAGAGGGGATGCCCTTTTATACGTGAGGAGAGGGGCATTCTTGGAATTTATTAAAGTATTAAATTAACATAAATGAATTTTCATGTTCAGGGGGATAAAAATTGATATAATTTTAGGATAATATTATTATGTGTCTAAATTATCCCATAAAATAACATTTTTGTTTCTTATATTATGTTTTCACCCTTATATATATTTTTAACCTTTACCCTTTGGACAATGACAACGATATCAATGTTTTATACTCTTTATGGGTAAAGAAGGTTACTATAAAAGGATTAATGACACATAAATGTATCATGGTTGAAATTTTATACCATATATCATTAATTTATTTTAATATATATTTTAATAAATTTTAAATCATTTAATAAAATATTTTTTATTATAGTATATCATTATTGTCATTTTTTGAACTATTCATTAACTATATCATTAAATTCATCAAGATAAAAATTTAATTAGAATATAAACCATTAAAAAATATATATTGTATTATATTTATCTAAAATAATTCATGTGACACCTTAACTCACCCAAAAAATATTACTTTTAGAGTTTTTTAAAAAAATACTTCATTTTTCTATTGCAAACATAGGCACTGTGTCGGCGTTGCATAACCATTAAAGGCTCTAATTTCAACACTAAAAATTAAAAATAAATTATCATTATAAAAATAATAATTAATTTTTAAAATAATAATTTATAACCAAAAATAATTTTTTTATCCACTTCAAAAAATATTAATAATATGAAAAGAAATTGTTGGATTTTTGAATTTATCCTTTATATAAAATATTATAAAGATGGGGATCAAAGATAAATGAAAAAAAATGTCATATGTTTTAACTTTGGATGATTATGGATGAATTATACATATAAAATGAAATTAATTAATGCGTTTTAATGAATTTTATTCTTTATTACATTAGTTTTAACTTTAATTAACCCATTTTTCTTTTACCGTCATACTAAAAATTTATTATGGTTAATATTAATATTGAAAACAAATGAGGTTGATATTATTACCTAATATTAATTATTCTTATAAAATATATTTAATAAAATTTATAAAATTCAATTCCCATAATTGATATAATTGTTTCTTTATAATTAAACCAACCAGACATGATAAAAAATCAATTTTCCAAAAAATGTATTTTTAAGTTTAAAAATGTTTTTATAACATATTAAAATTTAATATTGATTGTAAAATCATTTATTGTTTTATGTTTAACAAAAATTAATAAATTAAATTTTTCAACTAATCAAAAATATAATGTTACTTATTAATTACTGGAAAAAAAGACGGTTTTTAATAAAAATCAGTATTTGTCAATATTCACTGAAAAATAAATCATTTTATACATTTCTAAAAAAATAATCATAAGATAATATTGACATGATGAATTCAAAAATTACAACTGTTTTTAGAATAAAATTTCAAAAAATTATAAAAATTATTTTTCGCATTTTCTCATCAGAAGTAATAAAAATCATTTTTGAAGAAAACATATTTCGGAAGAATAAAATGAGATTACTAAAAATTGAGTTCTTATTTAATAAGTTTAAATAAATAAATTAATATTTACTAACTACTATATTTATATTTAATAATTTTCTTAATCTTATTCATACCAACAAATTCAATGGTTTTGTTATAAAGACTAAAGTTAAATAATAATATTTTTTATATGTAAGAAAGATATTGAATGTCTTGTAAATTATCAAACATTGTCATATTTTAAAAAAAATATTTGGGTGTTACATATTTAATTCATATAGTATCATGAATTATATAAATTCTAAGCATCCCAAAATTATAATATTATATATTCTATTGAACAAAGGAAAAAAAGAACTAGTATCCTATAATAAAGAAAGTCCTTAATTAACTGGGAAATTGAAACTCCATGCCACACCAATAATGAATCAAGCATCACAAACAAAAAAACCATCAAGATCAACTATGGATTGAATATATTAGTACCACATCCATTAAAATCAACTCTAAACTATCCATCATATTTACAAACACAATATGTGTGGGCACGATGCCCATGCATAGTTTAGTATAAATATACCAAGTGGGACACCTCAAAAACTAGAAGAAGAGATAATAATATATGACCAATATAACTGAAAGTATAAAAAGATATGATTTACAGGAATAATTCAAAAAAGGTTAAGAATATTCCCTATCTTCAGGGATCAATTACACAAGTATCATACACTAAAGGGAACCTAAAATACCTCGAACATCACAAGACCAAATACATTAATATTAACCAACTATCCCAACTTTAAAATTACCTTTCTAGTTTTTTGGGGGGTAAATGAGCCTTATAGAGGTGTGTGAGTCAACCAAGGGAGTATTGACACCTATTTAGGATCCACACCTCAATGCATATAATAGGGTGTTGATCGAGGGTGTTTTGACTCCATGAATGGATGACCCGAAACCCATCTCATGGGGGAGTATTAATTTTTTTTATCGTATGAGGGGCCTATGCCCAATAGAAATCAAGGGAGTTCCAAACCCACCACTCACTCCATGAATCCCACCTACAATTTTCATCACAACCATAATCCTAAAAAAAATATCTACCAAATATTCCATAGAGATATATCCTCATGAAATATATATATAAACCATCATGTTTTACATGGAAAAATTATCAGAATAGATGAGTCGATTTTATATTCTAAAACATGAATGATTAGTTTTAGAAAACACTATAAATTATCTAGTATAAGACATGTATTATAGGGATAATGACATGTTGTCCTTAAACACTATCTAAGCATATATTTCCACTATAAAATTCATTCAGAGTCTACATACATGGTATATCTAATGGGGTGAAAAAACTATAAGTCCCACTTAATAGACAATATTATACATGTAGAGTTAACTGAGTCATTTCACCACTATAAAAAAATTGTGTATTAACCTACAAGATGTGTGTGGATTTAGTATTTTTTAAACGTGCTCTTGAGTAAACATTGAGGTGTGTGATTCTAGAAAACATGGTGTATAAACCAAAGTCACACCATGTGTGATATTTATAGAATCTCAGAAACCCTAGAACCATAAAAAGTGATAAACATTACATGTGTTTTTTGAAATTATCACTATGTAGCCAATTTATCTTTTATATACAAGTCTATCAAAATTTCCTTCTTTGTAGCCATTGTTTTCCCCCATTGACACATAAAACATCATCAAATGCATCTTTGATACCTGATACTTCCATATCTCTCTAGAATCGATCATCTGATTGCTATTTTCTCATTTTTTTTTGAATCCATGTACAAGCCTTACTAGACATAAACCATTCCACCACTTTCAGGTAAAAATCAAAACTTCCAACCATTTCACCTCCACATATCATATTTGATTATAACCACTCTTTTCACAAAAAGATCCCCAATCACTCTTTATTATGACCTCTAAGGTAAAAATACTAACTACTCTAAAGATAATGTTATGATAATTCCACTCAAAATAAAGAATAATGATGGAATAGAAAGGGTTTGGTATCTAGAAATTAATATTCGGCCATCCCATTCTTCAATTGTGAATAATAAAATATGATGTAGATAAAACAACAATAAAATACATTGAATTTAAAAATTAAATGAACAATGAATTCATTTATGAATGTTAACTATTAAAATAATATCAATATTCGTCGAGTCAAAAGTATTATTTTGACTTTTTTATTCTTTTTTTTTTGAAATCAAAAAATCTCTTTTCCAATTAAATCATATATTGATTTATTATATTTAATTTAAGGATTTTTTTTATTGGAATCCAAGATGGCTATTGGTATGTTATCCAATAAATACCAAGTCATTTTAACGAGATAAATGCTTAACATTTTATGAATTCGAAAAACTCTGCTAGAGATCTCTCAAATTGATGCCTTGTGAGAAATCTATAAATAGTAAAAAAAATTAACCACTCATTCTACATACTTATAAATTTCAGGAGTTTTTGATTATCTTTTGTACGATTCTAATCATTGGTGAATATGATTTCAGGGATCAATTTATAAGAAGATAGTTTTGCAGATCCTTTGTGGATCGAGGGCTTCTGAGGCTAGGAAGATAGAGGTGTTGATCACCTGTATGATCTAGAGCTATCGGGGATATGCAGATAGACTGTAGCTGATAATCTTATTGAGGGATTACCCCAGTGTGGGTATTATAGACTTGCTTGAATGTATAGATCAAGGGACCTCTATCCAAGTCTATTAGATATCCTTATCTTTGGGATAAAAGATTTGTATTCTTTTACATTTCTGATATATTATAGTAGAATGTGTATTGTTTTACATATTTATTTTTCTATGACATATTTTTTTATTATGATATTTTTAATTACAATAATTTTTTATTACATTCTAATTAATATTTCTATGATTAAAATATTTTTATTTCCTAAATATTATTCTATAAGATTTATTATAGAACTACTGTTTTATTTTACTCTTATTTTAGTGACCATTTTGATTATGATATTTTACACTCTTTCTCAGATAAGTCATTTTAATATTGTTAATACCATTAAATTTGACCTATGGAATACAAATTAGAATTAACCTGAATATTATTGTTTTGTAACCAGAGCCAAGGGCCAGTTGGATTAATTGTTTTACTTCATTAGAGGATTTTTGAATTTAATTCATTTAATTTATTTAAAAATAAAATATTTTTAGGGATAAAAATTAAAGCATTAAAACAAATAATTCACCCATATTTCTCTTATTCCATCTAAATATATATTAAGATCAAAAAATTGATATCAAAGAAAAGTATCTGCAATATTGATACCTACATTTGGTTTTTAAGGAAGATCCCATTAATTTAACTTTCTTATTTCTATCCTCTTTTTCATGTTAGTTTTATTTCTTTTATAATTTTTTTCATAAATACTAATTTTATAAACGTACATTATGGAATAATAATTTTTTATTGTTTTAAAAGATGGTAGGTTTAAATATCAGATCAACAGACAATTTGAATCCAACTAGACCACATATTTTTTTATGGAAATGATTATTAATATTGGAGGGATATAATGAAGACATTCATAATCAACACTGGTGTTGATAACATTGACATGCTCATAGGAGAATATAAAATTCATGACATGGAATTTAGAGACTTTACTAATCAAGGAAAAAAATAATACCAACTAAATTACAAGGTACACAATACTTTACTTTTTTAATGACTAGAAATATATATAGGCATAATTCATCTTGTGAAGAAACCAACTATATCTATAAAAAGCTAGAGATTACTAAATTTTGTACTTATACAGTTATGGAAACGAGAAGATCCATTCTAAGAGCAGATTATAAGGAATTCAAATTTTCTTATGGAGAACTGGTTGCTAAGTTTCAACAAAGATTCATTACAATTATTAATATTCTACAAGGTATGGTAGATAATGAACTATATGGTGATATTCTTGTAGAGAAGATCATATATATTATACTAAATTTATTGTATTAAAAAATAATAGTAGTTTAAGAATCATGTAATGTGAAAAATGTAACTCTTGATGGGTTATTTAGAACCCTATATCAATATGGTAATAGATTGAAAAGAAAAGAATAAAAATCCAAAAAGAAGAACGGTGGAGAGGCTTTCACTTCAAAATGAAATCAGAAAAAATCCAAGACTCTTGAGAAGATAGTCAAATCAGAATAGAATAAAGTTGCGGTTCAAATAGATTCAAGTGAATAAGAATATTTATAGATTAAATTAGATAATATTTCCCAAATGATGAACAAGATCTTTGGAAGTAAGGACTTTCAGTATTGATATAAATAAAATCAAAAAGGACAAGAAAGACAAGAATGATACTAAAGTTACTTGTTGTGGAAAAAAAATTCAAACACATTAGTTCTAATTATATAAATCTGAAAAGAGAATTCATAAAATAATTACATTTTGAGAGGGTTCAAAAAAATTACTATAAGTAAAAGGAAAGAAAAATCTAAAACAAAATGATTCTTGGAGAACTAGTGTATAGGTTCTATAGATAACTCCAAAAACAATTATTTTTTTGGATATAATATTATTTGTCTTATTTATAGAATACCCCATAAAAATTAATGATTTATGAAAAAGTTACACACTATTGAATCCTTGACAAACAAGTTTTTTAATACTAATTATCTTGATAGTAAGAATTCTATATCTTGGGTTAAATAATAATCCTCAGTAAGTGATAATATCAGTTTACCTTTACATGAAGAGGTTTCTAGAATTGAAAATTTTCTTGATAATGAAAACTAAAAAATAAAAAATAAATTTGAAAATGAAAAATTATAGAATAGATATTTTGACAAAAAAAATATAAGATCTATATAATGATCTTGATGAAAAATATTTTGAAGTTTTTTCTATTTCTAAAAACCATGAGGATGGTAATTCTGAAATGGATAGTCCTTCTAATGATTTTAAAAATGTATTTTCTAGGAACAATGTTTTACAGAAAAATCTCAATTCTAAAACTAATGATTATGAGGATAAGAATTTAGTTATAAAACTGAAATATGATTTTTTTTCTTTAAGGAAACTCTTGTCAAACTTTACTTCTTGGAATAAAAATTTTGATATGATGTATCAACAATTTATTCCTCTTAAAAATAGTTCTTTAATTGGTCACTCTCACGCAAAACATGTTTTAAGTAACAAATATTTTATTCCCAAGATTGAACACTTTTGAACTAAATACCAAAGTGGTGGACATTGGAATAAAAGTTTTTCTTTAAATAAAATCTAATACAAGGGGTTCTAAAAGCCATTTTTTCAAAAAAAAAAATGCAGATTCCCAAGATTTTTCTTTCTTACAGTTCTAGATTGAAGAATATTTGGGTTTCGAAAACATAATTTTTTTGATTTTAAGAAAAAAAATATAGTACCAACAATAAAAACATATGGTACATGGTTAGTGTATTTTCCCAAAACATGACTAGAAATAAAGACTTCTTTGAAAATTTTATCAACATTAAATGTATAAAAGTAACTTTTGGAGAGAATTCTTGAGGTGTGATTGTTGGTAAATGTAACCTTCTTTTTATTGGAAAATCGTAAATTTAAATTGTTTTTTTGTTAAATGTATTAATCACAACCTTATAAGAATATGTAAATTATGTGACGAAGGTTACCTTGGGATTTTTTTAATGATAAATGTGTAGTACAAAATTACAAGGATGAATTCATTCTCTTAGCCCATATGCATGAGAATGTTTATAAACTTAACTTAGAAGACATCCAAATCTAAGAGTTACCTTTCCTTAGTGCATTGGAAGATCATCCTTGGTTATATATTAGAAGACTAGAACATTGTAATCATATAAAATTATGAAAATTGACTATGAAAAGACTTGTTAAGGATCTACCAGAATATAGGTTTGATTCTTCAAAAGTCTGTGACCCTTGTCAACATGGAAAGAAAAATAAGTCATGGTTTAAATCAATTAGTGAAGTCACAACTTCTAATGCTTTATAGTTAGTTAACATGGACTTATTCATTCCAACACAAAGTGGATGTATTGGAGGAAAAAATTATGTATTTGTTTTGGTTGATGATTACAGTATATATACATGGGTCTATTTTCTAGAAAATAAATATTAATCCTATCATTATTTTAAAACCTTATTTTTCAAAGTTAAAAATGAGAAACAAATTACAGTGATAACTATTCGTAGTGATCATGGTGGAGGATTTGAAATTTATTTTTTTGAAAATTTTTGTAGTAATAATGGAATTACACATAACATTTAAACTACAAGAACTCCTTAGAAAAATGATGTTGTTGAAAGAAGAAACTAAATTCTTCAATGGATAACAAGAATCTGGTTGAGTGAATACTCATTAGCTAAAGAATTTTTGATTGAATCACAAAGTACCACTTTTTATACTATAAATTGAGTTTCAATCAAGCAATTTATTAATAATACACCTTATGAGTTATGGAATGGTAGAAAACTGAAACTATCATACATAAGAGTTTTTGGATGCAATGTATTCATTATGAATAAAAAATAAAATTTACATAAATATTCACCCAAACTAGATGAAGGAATATTTTAAGCTATTCCACTACCTCTATGCCTTAAAGTGTTTTCAATAAAAATTATTGCACTATTGAGGAAACAGTACATGTTTAATTTGATGAAACTGATCCCTTTATTTTTAAACAATCTCGACCCACATATTCTTATATGTTTTCCAAAACTGATTATCAACCTATGAGAGAAGAATTTTATAATAAGGAAAATATTTAAAAAATTATTTCTAAACTATATACTCCAGAAGACTTTCTACCTTATATTGACAAACAGGTTTTACATAACCCAAGTCAGTTATTTCTTTGGAATAATCCTCATGATAATAACATTTGTGATGTAAATCAACCAATAATGACTAGAAGTTCTTTGAGAAATAAAGGAGAAAATCTTTTTCCCCTCTTAATTCAAACCAAAAAGACATGATCTAGCTTTAGGTGATGAAGATTGGATCAATGCAATGAAATATACACTAAAATAATTCTAAATGAACAAATTTTGTTCCTTGTTTGAAAGAGAAAAGGAAACATATATAATTGGAGTAAAATGAGTCTTTAGAAAAAAATGTGATAAAAATGGAATCATTGTTATAAATAATTAAATACTGTTGATAAAATATATAATCATCTTGAATGAATATAAAATGAAGAAACTTATGCTTGAGTATATATAATTGAATATATTTTAATTCAATTATCCTTTACAACATTATTTAAATTAAAATTTTTTCAATTGGATGTGAAGTGTGTTTTCGTTAATGGATATGTTTGAGATGATGTTTGTCTTGAGCAATATATTAGTTTTTGAGATAAAAAACAACCTAAATATGTTTTTAAACATACCAAAGATTTAATTGGACTTAAATAATCCCCTAGAGCATGGTATGATAGACTTATAGGATTTTTATTACAAAATAATTTTGTTAAAAAATATACTGATCTAACTCTTTTAAAAAATAAATAAAACAGAAATGTTTTGGTTATTCAAATTTATATTTATGGTATTATATTTGGATCAACTTAGAAATATATAACAGATTGTTTTGAAAATCTAATGAAATATGCATTTGAAATGAGTATGATGGGTGAGTTAACATTCTTTATTGGTTTTCAAAAATCACAAAAACTAGAAGGGAATTGTACATCTTGACATACATATATCAAATATTTACATAACAATTATGGGTAAGGAAACACTAAAATAATTAGTGCTCCAATAGGAACCTCAAATACAGTTGATCTTGATGAAGTTGGACAACCATCTAATCAAACCAATTTTAGAGGTATGATAATAATTTTACTATACTTGAGAGTTAGTATTCCAGACATCATGTTTTTAGTATTCTTATGTACAAGATATCATTAAAATAAAAAAATACCATTTAAATGTTGTCAAAATAATTTTTCATTATTTAAAGGGAACTATGGATTTGAGAATTTTTTATTATTTTGGAAATGATTTTGAATTAATTTTTTTTTCAGATTCTGACTTTGGTGGTTGTAGAATGGATAGAAAAAGTACATGTGAGAATTTTCATTTCATAGGTGATTAATTAGTTTCTTGGTCTTGTAAGAAACAATACTCAGTATCAATTTCCACTACTAAAGCCAAATATGTGGTATTTAGATGTTATTGTGCTTAATTATTATAGATACAACACACACTCATTGATTATGGCATGAATTTTACTAAAACACAATTTCTATACAATAAAACTATTTACATAGATTTATGTGAAACTCTTACACATAACTCTCTTGAAAAAAAACATAGATATTAGACATAACTTTCTTAGATATCACACACTTAAAGGATAAATAATTTTACAATTTATCAAAATGAAATATAAATTTGTTGATATTTTTACTTAATAATTACCTTCTGATAGATTTGAATACATTAAACAAAATCTAAGAGTGATCACTATAAAGTAATAATTCGTATCTACTTCTTATTTAAACCAACTCCTTACATTATGTTACTCCTTTTCAAAGGATGAGTACATATGGTTGATAGTTTAGAAAAAAAATATTCCACACCCAAATTTTTTTCGTACCCATAAACTTTTTCGTACTCGTAATTTTTTCGTAATCGTAAAAAAAATTTCTCACTAATTTTTTTTCATAATAATAAAATTTTTTTGTACCCATAAAACTTATCAAACTCAATTTTAATATTCACTTTATATTTCTTTCATACACATTATATTCTTTTCATACTCATAATTTTTTTCTATTCTCACCTTTCAATCAATATTTTTTTCTTCATTGTTTTATTTCCTTTTGAAGAACAATATTTTGAAACCAAAAAATCTATCTTGATACTCAAAATGTTACAATATCTTATCTAATATTTTTTCAATTATATTATAATTATTGGTACTTGTTTTTAAAAAAAATATCAGATTCATCTTGAATATGATAAAGCAATTTTATTTTTTTATAAAAACCACACAAGTTCAATATTTTCAACAGTTGGATATTTTTTATCTAATATAAACTATAGATGTCCAATGGTCATATTCCATAACCTATATAAAGGGACCCCCCCTCCAAGTCCCCTGTTGGTCGTCCTTTTATTCATGTCAAATATCTTCAAATACTCATATAGTTGCGTCTAATAGTTATTTTGCTCAGTGAATTTCATCATACCCTTGTATGAATTGTCTCAAACTCTCCCAAATAAATGCCTCTAAAATATTTCACCAACATAAAGTTTATCATGGAAAAGTTAGTAAAAAATATAATTGTATGCTTACTATGATTTTTCTTTGAGTAGAATCATTTAGGCTCAAGGATGAGAGTTGATCTGTGTATAAAAATATAATTCTTTTCAATATATGATCATTATAGATAAATTAAGGTAATTCTATAATACTATTAATTTTGATAAATATTTGAATGTATCTTTTCATATGTGTGATAAAGAAATTAGTATGTCTGCAAAACAAGTTTCACATCTCTTAGGGGTTACTTCTGAGGGTGATGCTTTTTCTCGGCTCACAAATTGCTAAAAGAAAAGGGAACATTTATTAAGAGTAGATCCAAATAATCGCTTTTCAAAATTCATGGGCACAATGAAAAGTGACTAATTTATTCATAGAAATTCATCTCAGAACACTCTGGATCAAAGGTTTTTTGATACCCCAAAGAGGATATAGATAAAATCTCAAGGTGTCAGATATATTCATCCTTGATTATTTGGTGTAAATGAGGAAGATAAACTTGATGGGTTGGATTTTCATAACCATAAACAATTGGAAGTAACGATTCATTAAATCACAGCTAATCATGTTCCTAGTAATTCTGATTTAGTTCATTTTTTGAAAGAATGATGTTTTTCAGTCTCACAGTTATGTCAGAACCATAAAATATGAAAGTTACTTGGATAAGTGAGGATATAATATTGATATTGAAATATTATTTCAATCCATAATCTAATAAGATTGTTAAGGATGTTGAAATTGAAGTTGAAACTCTTAAAGAGATAGTTTGAGGTAGTCAAGGCATCCCAAAATAATCATTGCCGATTTTTTTAGAAAGATAAAAGAGATCCAAGTCCAATGATATTTTAAAACAAAAGTAGAAAAGTGTTTATAGTTCTAAACCCCCAACTATGTGGATAAAAGATAAAGCAGAAATAAAATAGAGACATCCTAAATTTTGTATGAACCCCATAGAAGCTTTATCTAAAAATATATAGACTAGTGAAATACTCAAAGAAGATGTGAAGAAGAAGAAGCTAAAAAAGTGAAAGGGTGACATTCTTATTATTTAAAATCTATTGAAATGTGTTGAAAATTCTTGTTTAGGAATTGTATTCAATGAACTCATTCAAGAAGAAGCTATCACCCCCTCTGTCCAAGACTAGGCAAAAAAAGAAGAAATAAGGTGAAGAATCTGCACCACAAAACATTTATCAATAAATTATTTCAGAAGAAAATTAAGATATACAAATAAGGGAGACATATGAATATCTCAGTGTAAAATTTGATATAAATGAAGTTCTAGAAAAGGAGGAATTATAAAAAAGAACAAAAAGGGGAAGTTAAGAATGAAAATGAATCTTATCAAGAAGGAGACTCTTAGTTATACAAATTTCTAGTACAATATTATCAAGAAACTTCATAAAAGATTCCATCACCAATAGTTGATTCCTAGAAGTAGGCTTCTCAGAGAACTCGAGATTTTAAATTAATTAAAACCTCAGATAAAGACTAAGTGACTAGATCTGATAAAAATATTAATTAGGATTCAGACAATGATGCAGATGGAAGTTATACTATAGAACTTCCTACTAATGATGAAGATACCAACTCAGACAAAATAATACCTATAAAAATGATCATTACATTTTTCAATCCATTAGAATAATTGAAATGAAAAATACATATTTCCCAGGGATTGAAGGGAAAATTTATTTTCTTACAAAAAACTTTAAAAAAATTCATAATCCATCAAGATTTTTGGAAAAATATGTGTCAAGGTTCAAGATGATTTATATGTATTTGAAGAAAGAACTAAGTAACATAAAAAGGATTGTAATAAAGTTGTGAAGTGTTATCATAAGTCTGAGTAAAGTATTAAAATTCATGAATAATCAATTAAAGATATTATAAGGCTTTCAAATGAAGTAACAGTTGCATTCAACAAGTTGGAAAGTGATAATACTCAAAAATTGAAAGTGTTCATATGCCCATATTAATGCTAGTCCAAATATTTAAAATACATTAAAATGATTTCAAATTTCATTCAATATGTGGTTTAAAAGATAAAGTTTTATAAGGATGAGATAATTGACTTGAAAAATGAAAATTTCTTTGTGACTGATAGGATTGAAGTCTAAAAGAAGAAGAGTAAATATTAGGAAGCTAAAATTTGTTTCTTGGAAGATAATGTTCAATTTTAGGAAGAAAAACATCATACCTAGGACAAGATTTTTACATATCAGAAAGAAATGTTTTGATCTCTAAAATAATCTATTGATTAGATTATGGAATATAGGAATGGGTTTAAGAAGATGAGTACAGTTGTTTTAGACCTTTTCAAAAAGGATAAGGAAAAGGAATGAATTTTTTTAGCTCTTATTATATTTATTTTGAAGACATCAATGAATTATTTTTTACATCTATATATACTTTTGATTGAATGTTTTCCTATTTTTTTGAATGAATGCTCCTCATTAATTATAGAAGATGAAACTATATATTTCTTTATAGAATTTGTTTCTCTAACCCTTTTTAGGCATTAGAAGATTTTATATTTTTTTTGTAAATCACAAAGGGGGGAATGAGTTATATAGGGGGATAATGTATTCAACAGGGGGATGAATTCTCATAAAATGGAAAATGGGAGAATGAAATTTACAAAAGTAGAAAACCATTTAGTATGGGGGAGAATTTTTTTAAAAGGGAATATAATAAAATCCTTATAGAATTTCTCATATTAATGGGGAGATTAGAGGTATTAAAAATCATATTCAGAATAGTTTTAACTCAAAGGGAGATAAGTATAAGTGTTCACTTCTGAATATTGAATTTTTTTCCATAATAAATTTTATATTTATTTTAACTTGTGGTTCGTGCTTTCCAAATAGGCGAGGATTTGTGAGTCAAAAGTATTTTTTGACTTTCCTCTTCATTTTTTTGGAAATCACAAGATATATTTTCAAATAAAATCATATATTGTTTTATCATACCAAATTTAAGGATTTTTTTTTACTTTTTATCATTATGATTTTTTGAATATATATGATAATGATATTAATAAATTTTATATTTCTTATAATAAATATCATACACACCAATAAATGTAAATATGACTCTTTACATGGTTATCGTAATGATATGGATATGAAATATATCATACAAACCTATTAATATTTTATCATACACACTGTTTAGTTTTTTTTCTAATGATATTATCAAAATGATATAAATCATACTTACTCCTATTACGAAAATCATCATACTCATTTAATTCTAGTTTTCCATATCCATAAAATACAATTGTAATTAAAGGAAAACCTTTAGATCCAAATGATGTAATTTATTCTATTTTTATATGAAATATAAAACGAATTCATTGTTTCAGTTTTATTATGTATGGAATCCCACTATTTTATTACATAACTTTTCATTAAATTTTTCAAAAAGATGATCTTCTAAATCTAGTGTCTTGGAAAAAAATTACATGATACATGAAAATTATAAAATTCTATTAATACTCGTGAAAGGATTATTAAAATGTTTCTCCGAAGTAAAATTACGGAATCTCATAACCTGCGGATATACAACAAAGGAAAGTGTGAGCATAAGGCCAAGTAAGGTAATACAATAAGAACATGAGGAAATATCATAGAGGAATGAGAAGAGAAATATCATAATAATAATAACTTTAATAATATGTTGAAAATTTCACTACAATATTTTATTTATACATTCATAAGAATATCACAAAGTTCCATCCTCAAGGTGTCATAAAAATTACCAAGGTTATTCACCAAGGTATCATAAATCTTTTCAAATATAGAGATTAATTTATTTACAGAATGAATTGGAGTTATATCAGGTTACACCCTTAATATTTATTTATTTTAATGTGAGACACATATATTATTATCAAAAATTTCATAAATAACCCAAAGAGAATAAAAGAAATGGATTTAATATCAAAATCATGACGTTTTAAAAAGTGCTTAAAAACATGATCATTAGGTCATTCATAAACCATGGAAAGGAAATGAGGGTTTTATGTACATCAATTCTAGAATAAAATATATAATTTTTACATATTTATTAATAACCTGGTAAATTAAATAGGTTTTCATATTCACATAGAGAAAATAATATAATTTCTTGAGAAAAAAATGGATTTTAAGACGAAAACTTTGCAGCATAACTAAAACACAACATGGTTTTAAGAAACATTAAAATGAGAGGGGACATGGGGAACCCACTAATAAAAGACTCATTAAATATTATATGGACAGAATAAAATGTAAACAAGAACATGTTATGGAAACTTTTATGAGGCATACCACAAAGAAGAGAACATTAATAGAAAAAAGAGAAGATGAGAATTCCCTTTCCTTGAAAAGTAACTTTTAAACTATAGGATCGGGACCATGAGGGATTGGGGTCACTATAGAAGGACTCCTTGGGATGTAAAACTATCATATATTTGAGGGTAATGAATCTGGAATGAATGAAAATGAAATAATGGCTTTGTATTTATAGTTAAAAAATAAGGAGTTTTTTATTAATTTTCAAGGACACCTCGTATGTTGTATTTGCAAAACCATGGGCTTGGCCATGGTATTTTCCGATGGTTTTGGACAACTAGGAAACCCCATATAATATTTTAATCCAAATGAGTTGGACATAATTTTAAATTTCATATTACATTATTATGATGTCCTAAAACACAATGAAAACTCAAAAACTGTATTTTTCTATTCATTGAGAAACAAAACATTTTATAAAAATCTCATAAATTCACCCTAACCTAATATCAATGTTCTAAATTAAAAAATGAAATGAATTTTATGAAATGAATTTTCTAAATATGAGAAATTTAATTTTTATGTAAAATCACTATTTTCCTAAACAAATAATAATACTTAACTAATAATATCTAAAAAAATTATTTACTTATACTATTATATCACAATACCATACAAGATTCCAAAATTGAATTTATAATTAATAAATTGAGGTTACTATTCCATTGTTCATATTATTATTCTTAAAGGTAATATTACTATTTATAATTTACTATTCACTAAAAATAAGTTGATCTTATCAGACTCTAAATTTTATACTGATCCAAACCATATATATCCATTTTTTGAATATCATTTCACATTATTTTTTATTTAAAGTATAAAAAATATTTTAAAATACTCTTTTTTTAACATTCATTAATAATATGAAACTTCATAGAAAAAAACTTAAAATCCATCTTATATTTATGTTGAAATTTGAAATTCAAAAATGATGGTTATTTTATCATAATAATAAATAAAAATTTTATTTATACAAAATAATAACACAAAGTAACTAAGGCCTTGTTACATAGCCCCTTATAACACAAGCAAATGACATAAAAGTAAGGTGTGCAATGGTGATAGAATCTTGGGGCGGCTTAGACAACAATGCCCGACTGGTGATTTCCATCCACATGAACTTCTCTCGTAGTCCATTAAGTTCAAGCTCAACATTTTGAAGCTTGCAATGGGCTTGGCCTAGAGCAAAGCCCAATGATGCTACCTCCTTCTCAAGCTCTGACTGGTTGGATTCGTACGACCTGATTCTATGGGATGAGGCCATCTACTCTTCATTCTTCATTATTTATACGTTTTTATTTCTATCTTCAAGCAATATTATAACATTAAAAGAATTATTATTGCTTCCAACAGTCATATTGACCAATTTTCATATAATGGTAAAAACCCCATGGTCATATTTCATTTATATTATATATTTTTTTGTTGATTATGAAATTATAAGACATACATTTTCAGGAAAAAAAATATATTATTCAGAAGTATATGTCGTTACATTCCCCCCCCCTTAAGAAATTTTATCCCCAAAATTTCAACACATACCCTCGGAGGATAGAAGGTGTGGGTACTTTTACCTCATATACTCCTCTATTTCCCATATGGCTTCTCCATATTTGTGGTTCCTCCACAACGCTTTAATAAGGTAGGTAGTCCTGTTATGTTGAACCTTGTCTCTACAATCCATGATCTCCACCGGTTGCCCCTTAAAAGAGAGGTCATGTTCTAGTTGTGCCGCCTCTAGATTTAATACATGTGATGGGTCAGGTATGTACTTACTTAATAGGGATACATGTACAACATCATGAACATATGCCATATTAGGAGGAATTATAAGCTGATAGGCAACTACTCCTACGTGATCAAGGATTTCATAGGAGACAATGTACCTTGTGTTGGTATTCCCTTTTTTCCCAAACCATATTACTTAATCCAAGGTTTAATTTGAAGAAAGATTTTTTCACCAACATAAAACTCCAAGTCCCTTTGAAGGTTTTCAGAATATATCTTGTATCGACTCTAACCATCCTTATTTTTTGGTTGGATGGCATGAACCTTTTCAATCATCTCTTGCACAAGATTAGACTCAAGAATCTTTCTCTAACCATCATTATCCCAAAAAGTTGTAGTTCTAAAACTCTTTTCATATAGAGCTTTATAGGCTTCCAATTGAATGCAAGAGTGGAAACTATTATTGTAAAAGAACTTGACAAATGGGAGATGTTGATCTCGTCAACCTGTAAATTCCATTGAGAATATTCTCAACATGTCATCGAGTGTTTGAATAGTTATTTCAGATTGGAAATCAGTTTGGGGGTGATAGGACATACTGAAATTCAATTTGGTAAAGTGAGCATGTTGAATACTTCTCTAGAATTTTTATGTGAACCTTGGATCTAGATCAGATATGATAGAAAGTGGAACTCTATGCAGCCTTACCACTTACTTCATGTAAATCCTAGAAAGTTGATCAAGAGATAAATCTTTCTGAATAGGGATAAAATGGGCAGTCTTTGTGAGATGGTCCACTATAACCCATATCACATTGTTTCCTTTAGAAGTTCTCAAGATATCAATGATGAATTCCATAGTGATACTATCTCACTTTCATGCTAGTATGGGAAGTGATTGTAATACCACTTTAGGAATTTGTCTCTCTGCCCTCACTTGATGACATACCAGGCACCTGGTAGTGTAGTAAAAAATATCCATTTTCATATTATCCCACTAATAATGATCACGAAGTTCTCTATAAATTTTTGTTCTTCAATGATTTATAGAGAAAGTAGAGCTATGTGATTCATCCATCAACTCCTTATTTATTTCTGGAATAGATGGAACACATAGTCTTGTATAAAATTTCAATACACCTTCTTGATCAATATTGAACTTAGTAAACATCCCATACTTAACAAATTAAAACTTATTCAACAACAAAGGATCTCTTTTCCAAGATTTCTTGATCTTCTCTAGTAATGAATGTTGATAAATCATTTGGGATAGGGTAGATGATGTCACTTCCATAACAATTCCCATGTACAGTTTCACTATGTCTTTGATCAAGTGATCTTCCGGGATCCTCACCCTGGATTGAACAACAAGTTAATTCCTACTTAATGCATTAATGACTTAGTTTTATCTTCTGTGAAGATAATGAATTGAATAATCATAGTCTTTAAGAAGTTCCCACCATCTCTTCTGCCTTATGTTCAATTCATTTTGTGTGAAAATATACCTCAAATATTGATGGTCTATAAATATATCACACTTCTCCCCATACATATATGCCTCCATATATTTAGAGAAAAAAATAACTACAACCATCTCCATATTATGTGTAGGATAGGTCTTCTCATGAGTCTTCAACAGTTGAGATGCATAAGAAATAACCATGTCATATTTATAAGGACACACCCAAGCCCTTTCATATATATATCACTAAAAATAATGAATCCTTCTCTGCTTGAGGTAAAAGTTATCACTTGTGTAGTAACTAATCTCTTCATCATCTCCTAGAAACTTCCCTCAGACTCCTTTTTCATATAAACTTAATCCCTTTTCGAGTTAACTTGGTTTTTGGATTAGAAATTCATGAAGAGTTTTTTAAAAATACTCATATAATATCCTACTAATCTATGTAAACTTAGAATATCAGTTATTTTGGTAAGCAGAGTCCACTCCTCTACAACATTTGTCTCTATAGGTAAAATTGTGATTCCATCATTGGTCACAATGTTCCCCAAGAAAGAAAATTTTTGTAAGCAAAACTCATACTTGATAAACATTCCAAAAAAGCCTATCCTTCCATAGAGTTTTCAAAATAACCCTTAGATGTCCCTCATGATCCTTACAACATTTATAATATATCATAATTTCATCAATAAAAACTACCATAAAATTATCAAGGTAGTCCATAAAGACTATATTAATCAATTTATAAAAATAGTAGGTGCATTAGTCAGTCTGAAGGGAATAACAGCAAACTCATAATGCTCATATCTTTATTTGTTGGAAGTTTTTGGAATATCTTCCTTCTCCACCCTCAACTGATGATAACTAGATCAAAGATAAATCTTAGAGAAGAATAGATCCCCAGGAAGTTAGTCCAATAAGTCATCAATTCTTGTAAGAGGGTATTTTTCATCATGGTTATCCCATTCAGTTCTCTATAATCTATACATAGACACATTGATGGATCCTTCTTCTTCACAAAGAGAATCAGTTCTTCTCAAGGAGAAACACTCGGTCGGATAAACCCCATCTCCAAAGGATCTTGTAGTTTTTTCTTTAATTAATTCAACTCCACATTTTCCATCCTATAAGGGGTCTTTGATAATTGATGAGATCCAAGTATGAGTTCAATGGAGAACTCTACCTCTCTTTCTAGGGGAGGCCTGGGTAACTCCTTAAGAAATATTTCAATGTATTCCTGGATTATGGGGACATTTTCTGTCCTTATACTCCTATTTCATTCTTCTTCCTCACTGATAAACTTTATATAGAAGGCTATAGGAGGTGCTTCTACACAAAGATCAGGTTGAGATATCACTCCTTAGAAGATATCTGTAGGTCATACATTAAAGACTACTATTATTTCCATGCTTCTACATTTGATCTTATCATTATACCTTGATATCCATTCAATCCCTATTATAATTTTGAATTCCAACATGGGAATGACTACTAGATTTGTGAAATGATTGTGCTCACTAAAGTAAATAATACAGTTTTTAAACACTGATGATGCTTGGATTATCCCACCAGGAGTATTAAATGATAACTCTACTTTTAGAAATTCAGGGGTTGATTATAAATTCTTTGTAAAATTGGAGGAAATAAAATAATTCATACAACCATAATCAAACAATGTTCTTTTTAGATTCGAGATAATTAAAATAATACTGGTCACCACATCATTTGGAGCTTCAACATTAGCTTTCGTGATACAAAAACACAAACTTTCTCGCTTGGACTTTGCTGAGGCTGATGGAGATTCCCCTCCATTACCCTAGGATTTAGAAAGTGATTAGAAAACTGCCCAAGATATCCACAGTTGAAGCATTAGACTTTTGGTTGGGCCTGATCCAATATACCTCTATCTTTAGTGTTGGGAAGTTTAGGCTTCACCTCACTACGAAATGTATTGGTGATATAGCCATCTTTTCCACACTTTTAGAACATCCCACTCTTAAGAAGACAGTTCCACAAATAATTCTTCCCACAGTTATTAAATGTGGGAAGTTTCACTTGCTTTCCTCCTCTTTCATGCTCAAATTCCTCCCCTAATCTCGGTTTCATTGATCTCTTCTTTTCATTGGATTTATGAGACCACTACATCTCACTGAACTACAATTCGAATTTCATAGCACCCTGCATGATCTCCTCATAGATATCATAGTCTCGGTTGGCTATATTCTTCTGTAGATGAGATCTTATTCCACCAAAGAATCTATCAAACATCTCATTAGGATCCATGAAAAAGCTTGAGGGGTAATGAGAAAGTCTTGCAAAGTTCATCTCATAGCATCCAACAGATGCATTATCCTTATGGTTTATCTTAATAAACTCCTCCATTTTTATTCTCAACAAACAAGGGAAATAATTATTAAAGAATATCCCTCTACAATCTTCCCAATCCATAGCTTCAACCTACACTATTGGCCTCATGTTTTTAATCAGTTCCGGCCACTGATCAGCTTCTCCCTCTAAGTGGTAAACACCCAGGGTGACCTTCTCTTATTCTGAATAGCGAAGCACAAAAAAGATCTTTTCAATAGAGATGGTCTAATATTTAGTAATCAATAGGTTAGTAGATCCACTAATGTTTGGTGGTCTTTGACACATAATGGACTGAATAGAAATTTGTTCCCTTCACGGTGAAATCAATATTTCGGCTTGATTCATGATATTTCTCATAATGTGATTTAGTTGGTTCATCATTCTCATAAAAGTTTCTATTCCATCTTCCATCAGAGTGTCGTCATCACGTGGTCCATTGCAGTCACCATTTTCACACTTCCTATTATTTCCCACCCTTTTATAAAGGAATAAAATCATAGTGAGACACTTATTTCATTTATGAATATTTTATTTTTAAAGTATTTTTATGTCTTAAAACTTCATGGATAAACATATTATTCTTTAATAACAATTATATTTCTCTATAAATCCTTCATAATGATTCATAAAAAACTTGTGATTAACTAAACATATCACTAAGGAGTGTCAATCCAGGAGTGCAGAATGTCCTGTTGCCATGCACCAGTTCCTGTTCGTGTCCATATAAAAGTGGTGTTTTTGATCTTTACACCTAGATACATCTGTGCAAGAGACCCATCTAGTTGTTCATATCAGACATGAAATTATTTGTTTAGAAACCACTTACTAAATATTTCACCAATATACTAGTAAGTTTCCTTATATTGAAACTTTTATATAGGGTTCTTCCTAATATTTTCATATCCTAATTTCTATAAATAACTAAACTATCCTTTGATACCAACTATGGAATCCTTCCTTTTTATTACATAACTTTTCATTACATTTTACAAAAAAGGGATCTTCATAGTATAGTTTCTTGGAAAAAAGTTACATAATATATGAAAACATATAATATTATTTTAATACACTTGAAAGGATTCTTGAAATAATCACCCAAATTACACTTACATCATCTCATAACTTGAGGATATACATTAAAGGAATGGGTGATCATAAGGCCTAGTAAGGGAAAATAGGGAAAAAAATTACATGTGAACTTGAGAGAGTACAATAAGAACATGAAGAAATATCATAAAGGTGTGAGATAAGATATATCATGATAATAAGATATTTAATCATATCTAGACAAGTAGGATAAAAAAATTAATTTAGAAATTTATAATCATATCAAAAAGGTCCATCCCAAAGGTGTAATTAATATTTCCAAGGTTATTCGCGAAGTTTTCACAAAACATGTCATCTCTAGAGATTAATTTATTTTCCCAATTCATTGTAGTGATATCAGGGAAGCCCCTTAATATTTCATTATTTTCATGTTATACATGTGGATTATAATCAAACATTTTATAAAAAACCCAATGAGAATAAAATAAATGTGTTTAATATCAAAATCGTGATGTTTTGAAAAGTCCTTAAAAACATGATAATTATGTCATTAAAACCCAATGGAAAGGGAATGAAGGATTTCTGTATGTAAATTACAGAATAAAATATATCATTTTTTCTTGATTAATACCCCTATAAATTAAATAGTTTTGGGTATTCAAATTAATTAAACAAGAGAATTTCATGAGAAAAAAGAGAGAGATTTTGAGATGAAAATTCTGCAGCATAACATCTATGCAACATGGTTTCAAAAAAAATTAAAAAGAGAAGGGACATGGGCCACCCATTCATAAAAGAATAAAAAATAGTATAGGAATAAAATAATATATAAACAATAACATTTTATGGAAAAATGAAAGATATACCACATAGAAGAGAACTTGAATGGAAAAAAGGGAAGTTGAGAATTCCTTTACCATGAAGAGTAACTTATAAAACTCTCTGATCCGGACCTTGAGGGATTTCATAAACATTGGGAAGACACCCTAGGATGTAACGCTATCAGATATTATAGGTTAATGAATTTATAATGAATGAAAAGGAAGGAATGTCTTAGTATTTATACAAAAAGAGAGTGAGTTTTTTTATTAATTTTCAAGGACACCTCATTGGTGGTATTTACAAAACCATGGGCTTGCCCATGGTATTTTCTCATGTTTCTAGATACATGGTACAAATCATATAATATTTTAATCCAAATTAGTGAACCTTCATTTTAAATTACATATTACCTCATTATGATGTCATAAAACACGCTGAAAACTTAAAAACTATATTTTAATATTCACTAAAAAACAAAAAATATATATAAAAATATCATAAATTCACACTAACCTAATATCTATGGTGTGAATTCAAAAATGAAATCCTTTTATAATTTTTTTTTTCTAAATGTGATAAATTTAATTTATAAATAAAATCCATATTTACCCAAAAAATACAAATACTTAGCTAATAATTTCTGAAATAGTTATTTACTTATACAATTATACAACATTACCATTCAAGATGCCTCAATTGTATTTATACATAATTAAGTGAGGTTACAATTCCATTGGTTATATTAATATTCATAAAGGTAATATTACTATTAATAATTTAATATTCACTAAAAATTAATTTGATCTTACTAGACTCTTAATTTCTTACAGTTCACAAAAATATATGTTTGTTTTTTGAAAACCATTTCACATTATTAATTATTTAAAGTATAAATAATATTTCAAAATACACCTTTTTTTTAAATATTCATCAATAATATGAAACTTCATAGAAAAAACTAAAAATTCATCATATATTTATTTTGAAATTTGAAATTGAAAAATGATGGTTATTTTACCATAATAAGAAATAAAAATTTATTTATAAAAAAAGGATTACACAAAGTAACTAAGGCCTCATTAAATATCCTTTTATAACACCTACATAGGACCTACGAGTAAGGTGCAAAATGGTGATAGAACCTTGGAGTGTCTCTGAAAGTATTGACAAAGTGGTTATTTATATCAACTTGAACTTCTCCCATAGGTGATCGCGTTCAAGCATAACATGTTGAAGCTCATCTAAGGATTCGTCTAGAGAAAAGACCAATAACTCCACCTCCTTCCCAAGCTCTAAAAGATAAAGTTTGTATGGCTTGATTCTAGTGGATGAGGCCATCAACTCTTCTTTCTACATTAGCTATCCATTATTATTTCTATTTAAAAAAAATTATAATGTTAAAAAATATTATTATTTTTTACAATGGTCATATTGACCAACTATCATATAATAGTCAAAACACAATGGTTATATTTCATTTATAATTATATATTTTTTATTGATTATGACATAGTAAGACAAACATTTTCAGGAAACAACATATTATTTAGAAGTTTGGGTCGTTACATTCTTCCCCCCTTAATAAATTTCATCCCTAAAATTGTAACTCGTACCCTCAGAAGAAAAAAGGTGCGGGTACTTCTACACCATAGACTCCTCTGGTTCCCATGTGTCTTCTTTAAATATTTGGTTACTCCAGAACACTTTAATAAGGTTGGTAGTCTTGTTATGTATAAACATTTCTCTATAATCCAAGATCACCATCGGTTTCTCCTTATAAGAGAGTTAATCTCCCAATTATACCACCTCTAGATTTAGTTCTTGTGAAGGGTTAGGTATGTACTTCCTAAAGATGGATATTTAGAAGACATCATGAACTTGTGCTAGATTTGGTAGAAGTTCAAGCTTATAGTCCACTGCTCCTATGAAATCAAGGATTTCATAGGATCCAATGTACCTAGGGCTGAGCTTCCCTTTCTTCCCAAAACTTATGACTCTCTTCCGAGGTGAAATTAAAAGAAATAATGTGTCACCAACATCAAAATCCAAGCCCCATTGACAGTTGTCATCATATCCCTTTTTTCAACTCTGACCAGCCTTAATGTTTGGCTAGATGGAATGAAACATTATGTCATCACTTACACATGATCAGGCACAAGAATAATTCTCTCACAAACTTCATTCCAACAAGTAATATTTCTACATCTCTTTCCATATAGAGCTTCATAGTGTTCCATTTGAATGCTCGATTGGAAACTACTATTGTAAGAGAACTCATCTAATAGGAGATTTTTATCCCATCCACTTGTAAATTCCATTGAGTGTGTTCTCAACAAGTCATCGAGTGTTTGAATAGTCCTTTTTGATTGGACCTTAGTTTGGGGGTGATATGCCAATCTGAAATTCAATTTGGTAAATAGATCATGTTGAAGAATCTCCAGAATTTTGATGTAAACCTTGGATCAAAATCAGATATGATAGAAATTAGAACTCCATGAATTCTTATGACTTCCTTCACATAAATCCTCGCAAGTTGATCAATAGAGAAATCTTCCCAAATAGGGATAAAAGGGGCAATCTTGGTGATATTGTCCACTATAACCAATATCATATTATTTCCTTTGGAATTTCTTAAGATAATAGTGATGAAAACCATAGTGATATTGTCTCACTTCCATTCTAGTATCGTTAGTGGTTGTAGTACCCCTTTTGGAATTTTTTTCTTTTTGTTCACTTGCTAACTTACCAGGAACTTTGTAGTGTAGTTAGAAACCTCCCTTTTTATATTATCACTCATATAATGATCAGAAAGGTCCTTATATAATTTCATTCTTCAAGGAATATAAGGAAAGTAAAGCAGTGAGCTTTATCCATCAGATCCTTCTTTATTTCCACAATATATGAAACACATCGGCTTGTATGAAATTTCAGTACACCTTCTTGATCAATATTGAACTCAGCGAACTTCCCATCCTTCACAACCTCAAGATTCTTCTATAATAAAGGATATTCTTTTCAATATTTCTTGATCTTATTTAGTAATTACGGTTGAGAAATAATTTCAGATATGGTTAATGATGTCCCTTCTTTGGATCTTCATCATGGAAAGAATAATAGGGTCTTTCCTACATCATAAATCCACGACTTAGTTTTCTCTTTCGGGATGATAATGAATTGAAAAATCACAGTCTTTAGGATGTTACAACCATCTCTTATGCCTCATGTTGAATTCCTTTTGTGTGAAAATATACTTCAAACTTTGATAGTCTAGGTATATATCATGTTTCTCCCCATAAAGATAGTGCCTCCATATATTCAGAGCCATAATAACTATATCCATATCTAGATTATGCATAGGATAGTTCTGCTCATGAGTCTTCAACTTTTGAGATGCATAAGAAATCACCTTGTCACTTTTCATAAGGATGCACCAAATCCATTTTCGAGATACATCGCTAAAAATAACAAATACTTATCCTCTTGAGGGAAATGTTAGCATTGGTGCAGTAACCAATATCTTCTTCAGCTCCTGTAAACATTACTCACAATCCTTTGTCCATATAAACTAAACCCATTTTCTAGTTAACTTGGTTAGTTAATTAGAAAGTCATGAAAAGTTTTTAAAAAACATCCTATAATATCTGGCTAATCCAACTAACCTTCAAATCTTAGTTATTTTGGTAGGCTGAGGCCACTCCTCTACAACCTTTTTCCTTGCAGGTTCAACTGTTATTCCTTCATTGGTTACAATGTTCCCCAAGAAAGAAAATTTTTGTGACCAAAACACACACTTGATAAACATTCCAAAAATACTATCTTTCTATAGAGTTTTCAAAATAACCTTTTGATGATCCTCATACTTCCAAAACTTTTAGAATATATCAAACATTTGTCAATAAAAACTACCAGAACATTATCATTGTAGTCCATGAAGACTGTATTCATCAATCCCTAAAAACAACTGGGGCATTATTCAGCTAGAAGGGCAAAAAAACAAACTTATAATTCTTATATCTTGATTGGAAGGCAGTTTTTAGAATATCTTCTTTCTCCACCCAAAATTGATGATAACTAGATCGTAGATCCATCTTGGAGAAGAATTAATCCACACAAAGTTAGTCAAATAAGTAATAAATTCTTGGAAGTGGGTATTTTTTTCTTAAGGGTGATCCCGTTCAGATCACTACAATCAATGCATAGCCACATTGATCGATCCTTCTTCTTCACAAAGAGAATAGGTTCTCCCCAATGAGACACACTCGGTCGGATAAAACCCTTCTCCAAAAGATCATGGAGTTTCTTCTTTAATTCCAAAATCTCCACATTTTTCATATTATATGGGGTCTTTGATATTTGATGATATCTAGGTATGAGTTAAATAGATAAATCTACCTCTCTTTCTAGGGGAGGATTGGGTAACTCCTCAGGAAATACATCAATGTATTAATAGAAGATGGGGAAATTTTATATCCTTATACTCTCATTACCTTATTATTCTTCAATGGTCCACTCCAAATATAAGTCTATAGGAGGTGCTTCTTGACAAATATTAGGTTGAGATATCTCTCCTTGGAAGATATATGTCATTCTTCCATTCAAGAATACTGGTATTTCCATGCTTCTGTATTTGGTCTTGGCATTATACCTTGATATCTATTCCATACCTTGTATAATGTTAAATTCCAACATGGGAATGACTACTAGATTTGTGGAAGGATTGTGATCACTAAATTAAATACTAGAGTTTCTAAAAACTGATTATTCTTGAATTATCCCAATAGGAGTCTTGAATGATAACTCCACTTTTAGAAATTTAGGGGTTTATTCTAAATTCTTTGTAAACCTAGAAGAAATAAAAGAATGCATAGAACCAGAATCAAACAATGTACTTGCTATTTTTGATATAATAACAGGAGAACCTACCACCAAATAATTTAGACCTTCAACATAAACTATTGTGATAGAAAAATCATGAATTTTTTCCCTTAGCCTTTGTTGAGGCTGAGAGTGATTCCCCTCCAATGCCCTTAGATTTGGACATCGATTAAATACAGGCCCAAGCTATCCACACATTAAGCATTGGAATTAAGGTAAGGCCTTCATCATCTTCCCTTTTCATTAGTGTTGATAATTTTAGGCTTTAAATCACTACGACAACTCCATGAGATATAGACTTCTCTTCCACACTTTTAGCACTTCCCTCTCCCAAGCAGGCAGTTCCCCAAATGCTTTTTCCCATGCTTATTACACATGGTAAGTTTCACTCCATTGAATCCTCTTACCTAATCAAAGCTGCTCCCTAATTTTGGCTCCACTGATCTCTTCTTTTCATTGGATTTATGAGACCATTGCATCTCACCAAACTCAAGTTCAACTTTCACAACACTCTACATGATCTCCACATAGCTATCATAGTAATAACTAACTATATTCTTCTATATATGAGGTCTTAGTCCACCAAATAATCTATCAACCTTCCCATTAGGATCAAAAAAAATTCTTGAGGTGTAAAGGGAATGTACTGTGAAGTTCATCTTGTAGCTTCCAACAAATTCATTTTCCTTGTGCTTTAGCTTGAGAAACTCCTTCTCTATTTTTATTCTCATCGAACAAGGGAAATAATTTTGGAATAAGATCCCTATAAAATATTCCCACTCCATAGATTCAACCTCCAATCTTGGACTCATGTTTTTATTCATTTACAACCACCTATCTACTTCTCCCTCTAAGAAGTAAACTTCCATGGTAACCTTCTCATGTTATGAATAGTGGACCACAAAAAAGATCTTCTCAATAGAGCTGGTCCACTATTCAGAAATAAATGTGTTAGTAGATCCACTGAAGTTTGGTGGTCATTAATGCATAAAGGACTCAACAAAAATTGGTTCCCTTCATGGTGAAATCATTCTCTCAGATGGATTCATGTTATTTCTCATAACTTGAATCAGTTGGTTCATCATTCTCATGAATTTTTCCATTTCAGCTTCCATCAGAGGGCCATCAACGCATGGTCCATTACGATCACCATTTGCATGATTCCTCATATTGGACACTATTTTCTAAAAGAATAAAAACTTAGGGATACACATATATAGTTTATGAATCTTTTATCTATAAAAGCTTTTTATATTTTAAAAATTCATGCTTAAACATATTATTCTTTAACAAAAGTTACATTTTCTATAAATACTTCATAATGATTCATAAAAAGCATGTGATTAACCAAACATATCCCTCAAGAGTGTCAAACTTGTAGTGCATCAAGACCCATGGTAGTGAACTATTTCCCATTTGAGTCTAGCTCAAATCAGTGTTTTCTATCTTTACTCCTAGTTACATTTGTTCCAGAGCCACATCCACTTGTTCGCATCCAAACAAGGATTTATTTGTTTAGAAACCACTTACTTAATGTTTCACCAAAATACCTAGAATATTTCCTGTATTTAAACATTCCTGTAGGGTTATTACCGAGGTTTTCATATCCTCATTTCAAAAAAATTACTAAATTATATTTTGATACCAACTATGGTAGTTCACCTTATTATTACATTACATTTCATTACATATTACAAACAGATGATCTTTAAAGTCTAGTGTGTTGGAAAAAATTAACATAATACATGAGAAAATATATAATTATATTAATCCACTTGAATGGATTTTTAAAATATTCCTCCAAAGTAAAATTAATGCATCTCATAACTTGGGGACATACATAAAAGTAAAGGGTGAGCATGAGGCACAGTACTGAAAAATAGGGAAAATAGTTAACATGTGAACTTGAGAGAATACAGTAAGAACATGAGGAAATATCATAAAGGAATGAAAAGAGACATATCATGATAATAATATCATGAATAATATCTTGAAAATTTGTATAAAACATTTAATTTAGACATTCATAAGAATATCTCTAAGGCCCATCCCTAAGGTGTCACAAAAACTACCATGTGTATTCACCAAGGTATCATAAAACATGTCATCTAAAGAGATTAATTTCTTTACCCAATGCACTGATTCACAATCAGGGTGCACCATTAACATGTCTTTATTTTCATGTGATCCAAATATATCATAATAAAACATTTCGTAAATAACCCAAATAGAATAAAATAAATGGGTTTAATATCCAAATTGTGACGTTTTAAAAAGTTCTTAAAAACATGATCACTATGTCATTCCAAAACCACTAAAAGAGAATGAAGGTTTTATGTAAGTAAATTATAGAATAAAATATATAATTTTATGTCTTGATTAATACTCCTATAAATGAAATAGTATTGGGAATTCACAAAAATAAAATAATAGAATTTATTGAGAAAAAAAGAGAGGGATTTTGAGACGAAAATTCTACAGAATAACAGGTTATGCAACATGGTTTTAGAAAACATTAAAAAGAGAAGGGAAATGCATCACCCATTCTTAAAAAAACTCATAAAATACTATATGTATATAATAAAATATAAATAAGAACATGGTATGGAAACTTGAAATACATACCACATAGAAGAGAACTTGAATTGAAAAAAAGATAATTGAGAATTCTTTTACCTTGAAGAGTAACTTATAAAACTATAGGATCAGGACCTTGAGGGATTGTGGAAACTTTGGGAGGACTCTTTTAGAGGTAAAAATATCATATATTTTAGGGTAATGAATTTTGAATTAATGAAAATAAGTATTTTCTTGGTATTTATAGTAAAAGAGATGGAGTTTTTTATTAATTTTCAAGGACACCTCATCAGTGGTGTTCACAATACCATGGACTTGACCAAGGTATTTTACCATTTTTTTTGGCCACTTGGGACACCTCATATAATATTTTAATTCATATGATCATGTGTCATTTTAAATTACAAATTACATCATTATGATGTCATAAAACACACCGAAAAGTCAAAAACATTATTTTTACTATTCACCAAAAAACAAAATATTTTATAAAAATATCATAAACTCACCCTAACCTAATATAGATGTTATGAATTCAAAAATTAACTCAGTTTATTGAAATAATTTTCTAAATATGATAAATTTAATTTTTATGTAAAATCAGCATTTACCCAAAAAAATACTAATACATAACTAAAAATTTCTAAAATAGTTATTTACTTAAAATATTATACCACATTACCATTCAAGATGCCTATATTTTATTTATACTTGCTTAAGTGAGGTTACTATTCCATTAGACATATTACTATTCATAAAGGAAATATTACAATTCATAATTTACTATTAACCCAAAATTGAGTTGATCTTATCAGACTCTAAATTTCTTACTGATCACAACTATCTATGTCCATTTTTTGAAAATCATTTCACATTATTAATTATATAAAGTACAAAAAATATTATAAATTAATCTTTTTTTCAATATTCATCAATAAAATGAAACTTATTAGAAAAAAACAAAAAATTCATCCTATATTTATTTTGACATTTGAAATTAAAAAATGATGGTTATTTTACCAAAATAGGAAATAAAATTTTTATTTATATGAAATAATGACACAATATAACTATGTCCTCTTTACATAGACTCTTATAGAACCTACATAGGTCCTATGATTAAGGTGTAAAATGGTAATAGATTCTTGGAACGGCTTGGAAAACATTTCCAGAGTGGTGATTTCTATCAACTTGAACTTATCTTGTTGGTGATTAAATTCAAACTTAACATGTTGAAGCTCGGCTTAGGCTTAGTCCAAAGAAAATCCCAATAACACTACCTCCTTCCCAGGCTCAGATAGATGGGATTCATATGGCCTGAGTGTACTAAATTAGGAGAAAAACTCTTCTTTCTTCATTAATTGTCCATTATTATTTCTATTATAAAAAACAATTATAACATTTAAAAAATTATTACTGTTTCCAATTGTAATATTGAAAATGGTCAAATAATGGTCAAAACCCAATGGTCACATTTCATTGATACTTATAAGTTTTTTTTGGATTATGACATAGTAATACATACATTTTTAGGCAAAAAATATTATTCAAAAGGTTGGGTCATTACATTCTTCCCCCCTTAAGAAATTTTGTTTCTGAAATTTCAACTCGTACCCATATAGGAGAAAAGGTGTGGGTACTTATGCCTCATAGACTCCTCTGGTTACCACGTGGCTTCTTCATATTTTTGGTTCCTCTATAACAATTTAACATGGTGGGTAGTCTTGTTGAATAGAACCTTGTCTATACAATCCAAGATCCCCATCATATGCTCTTCATAAGAGAGGTCTTGTTCCGATTGTACCACCTCTGGATTGAGTACATGTGAAGGTTCAGGCATGTACTTCTTCAAGAGGGATACATGGAATACATAATGAACTTGAACTATATTTGGAGGAAGTGCAAGTAGATAGGACACTAATCTTACAAGATCAATGATTTCATAGGGGACAATGTACCAGGGATAAGATTCCCTTTCTTGCTAAACCATATGACTCTCATCCAAGGTGAAATTCAAAGAAATACGTTTTCACCAACATCAAACTCCAAGTCCCACAGACGGTTGTTAGCATAGCTCTTTTTCTGAATTTGAGTAACCTTAATGTGTTTCTGTCTTGAATGAACCTTTTATATCATCTCTTGCACAAGATTAGGCCCAAGAAGCCTTCTCTCACCAACATCGTCACAACAAGTAAGATTTATACATTACTTCCCATATAGATCTTCATAGGGTTCCATTTGATTTATCGAGTGGAAACTATTATTGTGAGATAACTCAACTAATGGGATATGTTGATCCCATCCACCTTTAAATTCCTTTGAGAATGCTTTCAACATATCCTTGAGTGTTTGAATAGTACTATCATATTGGCCATCAGTTTGGGGGTGATAGGACGTACTGAAATTCAATTCAGTAAACAGATCATGTTGATGAATTCTCCATAATTTTGATGTGAACCTTGGATAAAAATAAAATATGACAGAAATGGGAACTCCATGTATCCTTAAGACATTGTTCATATAAATACTAGAAAGTCGATCAAGAGATAAATCTTACTTAACAGATATAATATGGGTAGTCTCAGGGAAACAGTCCACTATAACCCATATCGCACTATTTCCTTTGGAAGTTATCAGGTGGCTAGTGATGAAGTCCATAGTGATATTATCTCAATTCCATGTTGGTATGGGAAGTGGTTGTAATAACCCTTTAGAATGTTTTTTCTTTACCTTCACTTCCTGACATAATAGCACCTTATAGTGTATTAAAAAATATTCATTTTCATATTATCCCACCAATAATCATCATGAAGGTCCCTATACATTGTTGTGATTCAAGAATTATATCAAAAGTAGATCTATGAACTCCAACCATCATCTCCTTATTTATTTCTGTAATATACGGAACACATAGTGTTGTATGAAATTTCATTACACCTTCTTGATCAATATTGAACTCAATAAACTTCCCATCCTTCACAGATTCAAACTTCTTTTGTAACAAAGGATCTTATTTCCGAGATTTCTTGATCTTCTCTAGTAATTATGGTTGAGAAATCATTTGGGATAGGGTTGATGATGTCCCTTATAATACAATTATCATGTATAGTTTTAATTGGTCTTTGATCAAGGAATATCCTTGGATCATCATCATGGACAGAACAATAGTGTCTTTCATACTAAATGAATCACTGATGTTGTTTTCTCTTTTGGGTTGATAATGAATTTAAAAATCATTGTCTTTAAGAAGTTCCAAATATCTCCTCTGCTTCAAGTTCAATTGCATTTGTGTGAAAATATACTTCAAACATTTATGGTCTGTGTATAATCATTCATGTCCCCATAAATATAGTGCCTCCATATCTTCAAAGAAAAAATAACTACATCTAGTTACTAATCATGCATAGGATAGTTTTACTCAGGAGTCTTCAACTGTCGAGATGAATAATCAATAAACTTCTCATTTTTCATAAGGACACACCCAAGAACTTTTAGTGATGCATCAATGAAAATAAAAAATCGTTATCCACATGAGGAAAAAATTAGATCGGGTGCAACAACCAATATCTTCTTCATCTCTAGGAAACATTCCTCAAACTCCATTTCTATATGAACTTAACCCATTTTCAAGTTAACTTGGTTAGTGTATTAGAAGATCATGAAATGTATTTCAAAAACCTCATATAGCATCCCTCTAATCTAAGAAGACTATGAATCTCAGTTATTTTTGTAGGTTGAGGACACTCCTCTACAACCTCTATCTTTGTAGGGTCAATTGTGATTCCTTCATTGGTTACAATGTTCGCTAAAAAACATTTTTAACCAAAAATCACACTTTGAAGAATTTTCCAAAAAATCCTATCCTTCCATAGAGTTTGAAAAATAACCCTTATTTGATCCCCATGCTCTTCAAGACTTTTAGAATATATCAGAATAACATAAATAAAAACTACCATAAAATTATCAAGGTAGTCCTTAATGACTCTATTCATCAATCAATAAAAATAGTAGGTGCATTAGTTAGTATAAAGGGAATAAAAACAAACTCCTAATTCCCATATCTTGATTGGAAGGTGGTTTTTGGAATATATTCTTTATTCACCCTCAATTGATTATAACTAGATCGAAGATCAATCTTGGAAAATAATTGAGCCCCAAAAATTAAGTCAAATAAGTCGTAAATTCTTGGAAGAGGGTATTTGTTCTTCATGGTTAACCCCTTTAGTTATCTATAATCAATGCAAAGCACCCTTCATCTATCCTTCTTCTTCACAAAGAGAATAGGTTCTTCCCAAGGAGACACACTCAGTCGGATAGACTACATCTCCAAAAGATCTTGTATTTTCTTCTTTAATTCCTCAAGATCTAAATTTTCCATCCTATACAGGGTCATTGATATCAGATGGGACCAAGGTACGAGTTCAATGGATAAATCTACCACTCTTTCTGGGGGAGGTTCGGGTAACTCCTCATGAAATACATAAATGTATTCCTAGATGATGGGGATGTTTTCTAACTATATAATCTCATTTCCTTATTCTTCATCACCAATAAAATCCAAACAAGAGGCTATAGGAGGTGCTTATAGACAAATATTAGGTTGATATATCCCTCCTTGGAAGATATCCGTAGGTCGTCCATTCAAGAATACTGAGATTTCCTTGCTTTTTCATTTGATCTTACCATTATACCTTGAGATCCATTCTACCCCTAGTATAATGTCAAATTCCAATATGTGAATTAATACTAGATTTTCAATAAGATTGGGCTCTCTAAATTAAATACTAGCCTTTGTAAACGCTAATGATGCTTGAATTTTCCCACATGGAGTCTTGAATGATAACCCAAAATTTAGAAATTCAGGGGTTGATTATAAATTCATTGAAAAATAGGAGGAAATAAAAGAATGTATAGAACTAGAAAAAACAAAGTACTTGTTATCTTTGAGAGAAAAACATGAGTACCTTCCACTACATCATTCAGAGCTTCAACATCAGCTGTCGTGATAGAAAAAGCATAACCTTTCCCCCTTCACATTTTCTAAGGCTGGTGGTGATTCCTCTCCATGCCCTCAAATTTGGATAGTGATTGGAAAAGTTCCCAAGCTATCCACACTTGAAGCATTGAACTTAAAGTAGGGCATGCACCATCTTCCATTTGTTGTTAATTTTGGGAAGTTGAGGCTTCCCCTCACAATGAAAATTCCACATGATATGGTCATATATTCTAAAATTGTTGAACTTCTGGCTCCCAAATAGGAAGTTCCCTGAATGATTCTTCCCACACTTATTACACATGGGATGTTTCACTTTCTTGCATCTTCTTACCTAATAAAAGATCCTACCTAAGCTTGTATCTATTGATATCTTCCTTCCATTGGATTTATAAATCCACTGCGTCTCACTGAACTATAGTTCAACTTTCATAGCACTCTGCACGATCTTCTCATAGCTATCATAGTCTCAGTTGGATAGATTCATTAATAGATGTTGTTTTATTACACAAAATAATCTATCAACATTCCCATTATGATCTATGAAAAATCATGAGGTGTAACGTGAAAGTCTTGGGAAGTTCGTCTCGTAGCTTCCACATAATTCATTATCCTCCTACTTCATCTCGATAAACTTCTTCTCCATTTTGTTCTCATCAAATGAGGTAAATACTTATTGAATAAGATCCTTATAAACTCTTCACACTCCATAGATTCAACCACCACTCTTGTCCTCGTGTTTTTAATCAGTACCCACCACTGATCAACTTCTCTCTCTAAGTAATAAACAGCCCGAGTGACCTTCTCTAGTTCTGAATAGAAGAGAATAGAAAATATCTTTTTGATAGAGCTGATCCACTATTCTGAAATCAATGGGTTGATATATCCACTGATTTTTGGAGTTCATTTACATAAAGAGGAATCCATATAAATTTTTTCTCTTCATGGTGAAATTGGTCTCTTAGCTTGATTCAAGTTATTTCTCATTCCTTGTGTCTTTTGGTTTATCATTCTCATAAAAGTTTCTATTCTAGATTCCATCAGAGGGCTATCTGTGCATGGTCCATTGATGTCCCCATTTATAAGATTCCTCTTATTTCCCACCATTCTCTAAAAGAAAAATAATTAGTGTGAAACTTATTTTATTTATGAATCTTTTATCTTCAAATGATTTTTATGTCCTATAACTTCATGCCTAAATATATTATTCTTTTACAAAAATTAAATTTCTCTATAAATCCTTAATAATGATTTATAAAAAGCTTGTGATTAACCAAACATATCCCCTATGATTGATAAAATATGAGTGAAGAAAGGCCCATTTTCATGCACCGGTTCCCATTTCAGTATAGTTTAAAGTGGTGTTTTCAATCGTTTTCTGTAGATACATCTGTGCTAGATCCACATCCACTTGTTAGTATCCAGACATGGATTTATTTGTTTGGAAACCACTTAAATAATATTTCACCAAAGTACCATGAAGTTCTCCTATATTAAAAATTTTCTTTAGGGTTCCTCCTGTGGTTTTCATATCCTAATTTCCACAAATAACTAATCTATCATTTGATACCAACTATGGAATCTTCCCTTTTTATTAAATAACTTTTCATTACATTTTACAAACAGAGGATCTTTAAAGTCTATTGTCTTGAAAAAAAGGTACATAATACATGAAAACATATAATTTTTTTATTCATCTTATAAGATCTTTTGAAATTTTCTCCTAGGTAAAATTACTTCATCTCATAACCTAGGGACATACATGAAATGAATGGGTGAGAATAAGTCCCAGAATAGGAAAATATGGAAAACAATTTACATGTGAACATGAGAGAATACAATAAGAACATGAGGAAATATCATAAAGGCATGAGAAGAGACATGTCATAATAATTATAACATGAATAATATCTTGAAAATGTGGTTAATCATTTAATTTAGATATTCATAAGCATATCACTAATTTTTATCCCCATGGTTTCATAAAATTTACCAAGGTTATTCGCCAAGGTATCATAAAACATGCCCTCTCTAGACATAAATTTCTTAACCCAATTAATTGGAGAGATATTTGGGAGAAACCTTAATATGTACTTATTTTCATGTGATCCACATATATATCAGAATCAAAAATTTCATAAATAACCCAAATAGAATAAAAGAAATGTGTTTAATATTAAAATCATGATGTTTTAAAAAGTGCTTAAAAACATGATCACAATGTCTTTAAAAACTCATGGAAAGGGAATAAGGGTTTTATTTATATCTATTACAGAATAAAATATATAATTTTTTTATTTATGAATACCCCTAGAAATTAAATAGTTTTGGGTATTCACATAATTAAAATAAGAGAATTTCATGAGAAAAAAGAGAGAGATTTTGAGATGAAAATTCTACAGCATAAACGTTATGAAAAATGGATTTAGAAAAATTAAAAAGATAAGGGATAGGGGACACCCATTAAAAAAGAATCATAAAATAGTATAGGTACAGAATAAAATGGAAACAATAACATGGTATAGACACATGAAAGACAAACCACATAGAAAAGAACGTGAATGAAAAAAAGAACCGTTTAGAATTCCCTTACCTTGAAGAGTAACTTCTAAAACTCTATGATCAGGACCATGACGGGTTGAGTACACTTTGGAAGGAATCATTAGGAGGTAAAAATATTATAACTTTGAGGGTAATTAATTTTGAATGAATGAAAATGAAGGAATGGGATGGTATTTATAGTAAAAGAGTGGGAGTTTTTTATTAATTTTTATGGACACCTCATCGGTGGTATTTGCAAAACCATGGGCTGGCCCATGATATTTTCCCATGTTTTTTTCCACTTAGGAACCCTTATAAAATATTTGAATCCAAATAAGTTGACCAGAATTTTTAATTACATATTACATCATTATGATGTCATAAAAGAAACTGAAAACTCAAAAATAGTATTTATACTATTCGCTGAAAAACAAATCATTTTACTAAAATCTCATAAATTCACCCTAACCTAATATTGATGTTCTTAATTAAAAAAATTAAATCCATTATATGAAAATAATTTTCTAAATATGACAAATTTAATTTTTATGTATAATCACTATTTACCCAAATAAATACTAATACTTAACTAATAATTTATAAAACTGTTATTCACCTATGTTATTATACCACATTACCATTCAAGATGCTTAAATTGTATTTATAATTACTTAAGTGAGGTTACTATTCCATTGGTCATATTACTATTTATAAAGGTAATATTACTATTCACAATTTACTATTCACTAAAAATTAATTTAATCTTATCAGACTCTAAATTTATTTCTGATCAAAACTGTATATTTCTGTTTATTGAAAATAATTTCATATTATAAATTATTTAAAATATAAAAAATATTTTAAAATATACTTTCTTTTAATATTCATCAATAATTTGAAATATCTTATAAAAAACTAAAAATTCATTCTATATTTATTTTTACTTTTGAAATTCAAAAATGATGGTTATTTTACCATAATAAGGAATTAAAATGTTATTTATAAAAAAGTATTTCACAAATAAATAAGAACTCATTACATTGACCCTTATAAAAAATATATAGGAACTAAGATTAAGGCATAAAATGGTGAGAGAATCTTGGGGCGACTCAGACAACATTGCCCAAGTGGTGATCTCTATCAACTTGAACATCTCTTATAAGTGATTACATTCAAGACTAACATGTTGAATCTTGGCTTGGTGTTGTTCCAAAGCAAAGCCCAGTGACCCTACCTCCTTCCCAAGCTCCAAAAGATTGGCTTCGTACAACTCGATTCTACTGGATGAGGCCATTGACTCTTCTTTCTGCATTAATTATCTATTATTATTTCTATTTTAAATAGTAATTATTACTTTAAAAAAATTATTATTATTTTGAATGGTGTTATTGACCAATGGTCATATAACGGTCAAAACCTGATGGACACAATTCATTTATACTTATATATTTTTTATTTATTATGAAATAGAAAGACATTCATTTTAAGGAAACAAAATATTATTCAATAGTTTGGGTCATTACAAGATAACCGCTGGTGTTCCAGGAGTCCAAGTCCCTATGGATTTTAAGGAGAAAACCCGACCGCTGAAATCCATGTTGATAGTTGGGACATTAGTCTATAAAAACCAGGTCATTTGAATGAGCACCATGCCTAACATTTGACGAATTTGAGACACTCTGCAAGAGATCTGTCAAATTGTTACCTTGTGAGAATGCTCTGAAGAGTACAAGTTATGAACCACTCATTATATATACATGTGACTTCCAAGATTTTTTTTCTTTGTGTGATGATGATCATTGGTGAATATGACTGAGGGATTTTGTGGATAGGTCGATATTTGTACTGATATTTTGTGGATCGAGGGCCTCTAAATCTAGGAAGATAGAGGAACTGATCACCTTCTTGCCCGAGGGTTGTCAGGGATATGCATACAGACTGTAGCAGATACTCTTATCGGGGGATTACCCTAGTGCGGGTAAGATAGAATTTCATAAAATTATAAATCAAGGGACCTCTATGCCAGGTTATTGGATACCCTTCTCTTTGGTTTAACATAATTGTATTGTCTTATATTTCTTCTTCATTGCAATAGAATGTCAATTGTTTTACTCATTCATTTTTATATTCTCTATTCAGTTATTATGATCGTTGTAATTGTAATACTTTTTTATTACAAAATAATTACAATTTCTGTGATTATGATGTTTTCATTTAATCAATATGATTTTCTACACTTAGAATCAATTGTGATGTTTTACTCTGATTTTCATAACCATTGTGGTTACAATCATTTACATGATTACTCTGGTAATTTGTTTTCATACTGTGAATAAGATTAAATTTTACCTGTAAAACACATATTAGAATCGACTAGATTATAATTATTTCATAATAAGACCCAAGGGCGAGGATGAATAATTGTTTTACATCATAATAGGATTTTTCAATGGATTTTGTTTAATTTTTTTGAACTAAAATATTTTGAGGAATAAAAAAAAGCATTAAAACCAATAATTCACCCCACTTCTTGTATTTTTCCATCTAAACATACATTATAATCGACAAATATTTATATAATTAAGGGGAAATAATTATAATGATTTTATAAAAAATGGAATGAATTTAAAAACTTCCAATAAACCATACTATGATAACCATTTGAATTTGAGGTTGAAATCAAATAAATTAAATATAATCAACTTAGAAGATAACTATGATATTTTTATCCATGTTACTTGACTATATATGAAATTAAAATTAAATTATCCGATGAATGACATGAGAATTAAAAAAGGTAAATTAATCCAGATTTATAATCAAAGCTGTAGACACCGGAAAAGTCCGTTGTTCCCAAACAAAACTCCGGATGCGGAAAGCGAGGTCATATTTGGAGTCGGAGGCATGTTTCGGAGGGCCCGGAGGCCTTGCGCGGAATTTTGGAGACACGCGCGCAAAGTTGATGAGCCGCGCGCAAACCTCCCGGGATGCGCGCAATGTGTCGGGCCGGCGCGCAATTTTGCGCGCCAGTGGCCCGCGCGACTCCCTTGCGCGCCGGGCCCGATTCCGCGCCCGCGAAGAGAATTCCGCGCCCGCGAAGAGAATTTCGCGCCCGCGAACTGGATTCCGCACCCGGGGTTGCCTATAAATATAAGGCGACCCTCGACGTTTTGAAGGTTGCCAGAATTCGAAAGGTCTCTCGTGCGCGCAATCCAACCCCATCCGCGCACAATGCCGATCCTCAGGTAACCTCTTTTCTTTCGCGCAAGAAAGCCTTGGGGTTCGCCTTCGCGCGCAATCCCTTTGGCTCCTTTCCTTTGAATAAATATTCACCCAAAGGCATTCGCGCGCAAAAGAAGCCTCTTGCGCGCAATTGCCCCCGGGGTGCGCGCAATCCAGCCCGATTGCGCGCGCCCCCCCCCCCTTTTCAAAGTGGCCATTCATTATAGAATGAGCCGTTTCCCCCGTGCGCTATCTGAAGCCCGGTGCGCGCAATCTCTATCATTCGCGCGCAAAGTGCTGGCCCAATTGCGCGCCAGCCCGTCCATTTGCGTGCCGACCCGTGGTATTGCGCGCAAAGCTCCTCTTTTGCGCGCAAACCGCCAGGGTCGCCCCCTTTGACCCCCTTTGGGTACCCGCCTGCGTGGCGCCCGATGACCCTCATCCCGGGTGCCCGCACTGTGCGTTGTCTTCCCGTGCGGCCCTCCAGGCTTGCGCGAAGTGACACGGACCTATCGGCGGCTTCAACGTCCTGCACGACGTTAAACTGCATACGTCCTGCACGACGTTAAACTGCATACGTCCTGCACGACGTTAAACTGCATACGTCCTGCACGACGTTAAACTGCATACGTCCCGCACGACGTAAAACTGCACTTCGTCCTCAACACACGACGTTAAACTGTACTTCGTCCGGCAAGACGTTAAACCGTCCGTTTCACCCGATCCCGTGCCTCGCACGCAGGGTCATCCCGGTTTGGATGTGGCCCCCACCCGCTCGTCTCTGCAGGGATGCCGGGATTGGAGTGGCCTTCGCCCACGGGGGTAGAGTGTTGCAAACAGAACGAACTACGTGGACTTTTATCCCTGTCTTCTAAACAGGGTACGTAGGAAGCCTCTCCGAGGTTCAAGCCCACCACCTGGTCGTCCCGGTCGTATTTACGTCGGTTCGTCCATCAGTGGACCCCTCCCGGGTTCACATTTGCGTTGATTCACCTATGAATCCGCCTCTGTGGGGGACTGCACGTGTGTATCTCCATTGTGCTTCCCCACCGCCTCGATCTCTTCGTGAGCCGGCTTGCCAACGTCCAGCATGACGTAAAACTGTGATCCACCCGGCCGTTCCATCCCCCTCTGTGCGAGGTGGTTCTGTTCAATCCTTCTCCAGGCAGCCTCGATCTCTTCATGAGTCGGCTTGCCAACATCCAGCATGACGTAAAACTGTGATTCACCCGGCCGTTCCATCCCCCTCCGTGCGAGGTGGTTCGGTTCAATCCTCCGCCCGGCGGCCTCGATCTCTTCGTGAGTCGGCTTGCCGACGTCCAGCATGACGTTAAACTGTATATCCGAACTACGCTGACTTTGATCCGCGCTAACGCGCGGTACGTAGGAAGCCCCTCTGGGGTCCAAGCTCTTCACTCCATCATCCATATCGATCCTTACCCGGGCCGCCACATCCCGGTGGGGTCATGCCATTTCATTCCACTCCACTTCACTCGGGAAGCCGCCCATGTGCTGGCCCCAGCGTCGGGGGTTCCCCGCAAGGGGTTCTGTCATCTGATCCACTCCTCGTGTTGATCAGTCCGATGCCGTCCCCGCTGGACGTTAAACTCGCGGCATACCCCGTGTTAAACATGGGAAGCTGAGGAAAACCTCAGGTAACACAGTTCCCCGCACCCAGTGCGGGATGCCTCAGGCCATCACGCCTTCGAGAAGCCCTATTAGGGACGGAAGGAAGACATGCAGAGGCGCAGTGTTAGGACACGCCCCCAACACCCAGAGCCACCCGGTCTCCTCACCGCAGGTTGCTGCCCCGACCAGACCCCTTGGAGCGTCTGGGCGGAAGCAGCGTAATTAACCGGTGTCCATGAAGATATGGCGCCGGGAACGAGATTCACGAACATTCTTAAATTTATGAGGGAGACCCGGATTAGGCGACGAGTTCCGAGGAGACGTCCACGGAAGGAGGAGCCGACGTCCCATCATCCCGGTTTCGATCAAGGAGCAGACGCCCCTGAATAAGGGACGAATGCCGCCCGCCCTTGGAAAGCGGGACTGCGGGGCCACAAGCCGCGCGCCCATCCCTTCGGGTCGACAAGTGCACGCGCGAATGCGTCCTGGCGGAACAGCGTAACCCGACGCACATCCGCACCGAAACAGAAAAATGGTAAACCCAACGTGAATCTCTTCTCCTCAATACGAAGACCGATGGCTTTCAGAGGTGTTGGAAGACCAGCATGCTGCTCGACCGAGCATTCAGTTTTACCCACCAGGGGCTGAGGAAGGGAACTCGGGCACTCCGTCTCGCGACGTCGAGGGCCTGGGTCCCCCCCACGGAAGGCGTCGTGGCACTAATGGTTGGTTGTCGATTCCTTTTCCTGTCAGTGTTAATGGGTTCTTCTCCCTGCTTTCAGAAATCAGGTCGCCCAATCCAGTGCCCGATCGCCACCCGCCCACTGGCGCAGGGGTAGAGGAAACACCGATGCGGCTACTCCGCGCGGTCCCGCCCGTTCCACAGCCGTGCCAGCAGCCGCAGCTGCGGGGCAACCACGCCCTCTCTCCCCCTCGGAGGTCATCCAAAGAAGGGTGATCAACAACTTGGTGCGGAGATATTAGGAAGAGGGAGTCATCCCCACCAGGGACATGGCTCGCCTAGACCTCGAGGGAGCTGCACCTCGCCACCAACGCCGCCCCCGAGGGCCGCGCAGGGAGGCACCGCTGCCTACCTCGACGTCCAACCGCTTTGGGAGTTTATCCCCGGAGCGCTCCGACAACTCCTTCCCCTATGCGGATGAGGTGGAAGATGCCCGGGACCACCCTATCCGGGATTCGCCCCAGGGATCCGCGATGAGGGCTCCTGTCAGGCCACGGCGACATCGCCGCCAGGCCTCTCAAGTCGAAGAACGGGCTCTCCACCTGCCCGCGCCGCTCATCCCGACTCGTTTGTCCCGACGCCAACGTCGGGCGCGAGCGGAAGAGGATGCCCACCTTGGGGCCCTAGCAACAGCGGCCGCGTTGGCTCAAGCCACTGCTGGCTCCAGTCGCCAGGCCCCTGCGCATCCTGAGCAGGGGCACTTCTATGCCCGACCCGGATCGAGGCCCCGACCGCCCCAAAGGCAGGTTGGGTTGACTCTCCCGGTTGCTGGTACAGACAATAGCCACCGCGGACCACCTCGCGGTAGCGCTATTCACCAACAGGGTCTACTCCGTGTGGCCGATCCAAGAGGCATGGGTCACCCCGCCTTCCGATCTCGGCCCGGAGGCCTGCCCGGAATCATCTCTCCCCGCGTCCCCTTTGATATCTGTCCCGGTGCCCCTCGCACCTTGGTTTTTAGTCTTCCTGGCCCCAGCACCAGTGCGGCCGGAGGACGCCAGCATAGAGATCAGCCATGCCCTGAAGAACCACCCAGGGGAAGGAGGGCGAGGCGTCGACGCCGAGGGAAGAATGTTACGGAATTCCGGACAGAGATCCGACCGGTTCGTTTCTCTGATACAGAGGCGGAGTATGATTCGGCGACAGAGCCCTCCCCCCAATCCCACCTGTCAGGGGCAGGGGTAGGAATTCGGCACGTCAGCCTCGTACTTCCCGAGAGTGAGATCGATATGATCCCCGCTTCTCTCCGAAGGTATATCGGGAGTAGCGAGGTCCTGGTAGACCCCCAAGGATCAAGCTTGCGGTTGGTACCGGCCCCTCTGGAAGCGCCTTCTGCCTCGATCGGAGAAGCCGGAGACCTTTTCTGGGGACCGACGGTCGAACCACGATCTAGTGCACCCTCGGCGAGCACCGACGCTACGGTAGGATGTTCGCTCGCCGGCCCGTCCTATCGTGATGTGGTAGCCAGGGCACCGCCACCCTCAGAGGGCGGCCCGGGATATGGAGGCCAATCGGCCTGCTCGCCGTATTCACCGCCGGCCAGCCCGTCGGCCCGGCGACCCGCCTCGGCACCACTGCCGGTTCCCCGTCCATTCCCAGTCGTTGAAGAGGACCAAGGAGACCTGGGTCCCGAGTTTGAGTCGTGGAGTTTCTGGACCGTCCTTGCAGAGGGCCACTTCCCTGAGAAGTTTTGGCCAGTCACAGGACCGGACTTTGATGCACCCGAATCGCTCACCCCGGATGAGTTCGAATGCTTCTGCCGAACTCTCCGGGAGACTCACTCCCGTCTTCACCGCTTACAAATGCCATATCCCGGGAGTCAAGTGCACCTGGAGGATATTGGTGAGCAGTGCCGTCAAATTGACCTGGCCACGCTCCCCATGGTTCGGCACCCCAGGTCATTTGGGCACCACGAGGCCCTCCAACAACGATGCGTTGAGTGTTTTCAAGTACTCTGCAAGGTTATCGAGGAAGCCACTCCCCACGTGTATATCCGTGGATGGGGGCAGTACGCTGCCCTACGCTTCAGTGCGATTCGCCGACAGCCCGATTCACTGGGTGGCCCTGAGGGTACATCCCCAGGGACGGAAACAGTCAATATGGCTGACCTGTCGGGGGAGGGGAACGGTTTGGAACTTCTCGACGGGGGCTCTCCCCCCAAAGACAAGCCGTTGTTGGATCCATCGGCAAGAGTAACTCGTCACCAGAGGAGCCTCCTGGGTCTCCCCGCACCCACTGAAGCACTGACGTTGAGCCGAAACGTCAGTAAAGGTAAAGAGCACGGCGAGGCTATAAATCCCGCCGACCCATCCGCCTCCACGCAGAGGGCGGATGAGGATCCCGAGAAGGCTATGCTACGTCAACAGCTCGCCGAGCAGAAGAAGCTAGTTGACCAGCTCCTCGCCGAGCGCGCTGCAGAGCAGCGGCCTGACTACGGTGATCCTAGGCCAGGACAGCAGGGACAAGAACAACCACCCCTCGATGAGGCTCTCCCGGGAAACCGTGATTATGCCGTGTTTGCCGACAGGAGAGAGGCCATCGCCTATGGCAAGAGGGCGCGGTATGTTTCACCACACCCTCCCAAGCGGCGTGACTACCTAAGAGACCCCGCTCGGATTCCTCCCGCTGCCCCAAGGGCCGCTCCGCCCGCCATCCCACGAGCTGCCGAGTTCGACGACCCGGTCGACGACCCGATTGAAGGGCCATGCAATGCGCTCGTGGTTAGAGATCCTCGCCAGGACTGGAACCCATGTCCGGACGATCCGATGGCGGCACTCATCGCCCGCTTGGAAGCCTTGGAGACTCGGCAAGTGGCAATCCCACCGGATGGTAAGCCATACCCAGCATGGGTGGATGACATGCCGGCGCCTCCGGGATTCGGGAATCCCACTTTTTCCCCCTTCAACGGGACTGGAGATCCGCCACAGCATTTGGCCCATTTCAACTCGAGGTGCGGGCCTATGTTGGGGACTCCGGCGCAGCAAGAGGCCGCTAAGCTTCGTTGCTTTGTCCAGACACTGGAAGGGCCAGCATTTGTCTGGTACAGCCAGCTCCCCGTCGGGTCGATAACTAGCTGGGAGGACCTTCGTAGACAATTCCTCTACCAGTTCAGTTCCACGACTCGGAAGACGAGTATCACAGACCTCTTCAAGTGTAAGCAGAGGCCTGATGAGCGAGTCGCGGACTTCGTCGCCCGATGGAAGGGTCTCACGTATTCCCTTGACATGCCATTGACTCAGGAGAAGTTGCTGACAATGTGCGTCGGGAACGTCAAGACCGAGCTGGTCCCTTCCTTGATCACTCAGAATTACCCCGGAGGGTTCAGGGACGTCTCAGACAAAGCTCAACGTCTTGAGGAAGCCTTGCAACAGGCCAGCCAGGCACACCCACTGCCTCCTATGATTCCTGCAAGGAGAGCCAGCAGGGCTGAGCCCGCTGCTGTCGCCCAGATAGAGGCTCCCAGGCCGTTAGAGCTGCTGCCGGTGAGACCAGCTCCACAGCCTCACAGGAATCCGCCTCCACGGGCTCAGTTCCCGGCCCAGCAGCGGCAGCCTCAGAACCGGCCGACCCCTCCTCGTAATGTATCGCCGCAACCCAGGAGAGATAATCAGGGTCCACCTCCTCGGCAGGCCCCTCCAGCCCCTCGTCAAGACCACGCTCCCAGGGGCCCGCGATACCTGACCTACTCATTTCATGAGGATCAGGTCCCCGGTTATTTCCGGAGCGCCTTGGAGCAGAGGATTGTGCGACTGCCTGAGTGTTGGAGGCCGGAGGAGGCACATCTCACGGATAACCCCCGCTACTGCCCCTACCATAGGGCCCTGGGGCACACCATCCAGCGGTGCTATGTGTTTAAGGATTGGCTCCAAGACCAGATTAACAACAATGTAATCAGGTTGGGCCCAGCTCCGGCACAAGTGGCGGGCGTGTTCGTGGGATCAGATGATGATAGCGGCAATGAGGACGAATGGCAGCTGGTCTCCGACCGCGGATCCCAGAAGTATAAAAACTGGATGGCCCGCAAGATGATCATTCGCACCCATGGAATCATCCGTGCGCGCTTGAATCAGCCTGATCCCCCAGAATCTGCGGGTGCTGCTTCGGCATCGTCGTCCCAGCCTGCCTCTTCCAAGAAGAGCAAACGGCGGCGGCGCAAGAAGGAAGAGCGCGCCCCTCCAGTTCCGCCACTATCCCGCACCTTCGGCGATTTCATGCCCCCGGAGATGGGGATCCCTCCTCGGATCCGCCCAGTGGTGAATGATTCGTCCGATGACAGTACTGGGTACGCTTCGGTTAATACCGTCGAGCTGGTAAATCCCTTTTCGGTTCTCGACGTTGAAGAACACCAGGTGGACCTCCCTAGTGCCCCCGGTCGTCGCCACTGTCGGAGGAGCCGCAACAACAGGAGTCGCCGGGGCACAGCAGTTGGTACCTCCAGCCAGGCCGTGCACGCCACTGAGAGCGCCAATGATCCCCGGCAGGAAGCCACCCAAGTTGGAGCCCAAGTGGGAGGGACCTCTTGTCGTCCACAAAGTTTATCCCAATGGCGCGTACTCCCTAGCGACTATGGATGGTGAGCGTGTCACTCCTCCCACCAACGCTAGGTTCCTCAAGCAGTACTTTGTCTGAGTGTACCACGTCCTGCACGACGTTAAACTGCATACGTTCAAGTTGCATGACGTTAAACTGCCTAGCATATCGTCCGCGCTGCAAGACGTTAAACTGCCAAGTGTTTCGTCCAACATGACGTTAAACTGTACCTCGTCCAAGCTACAAGACGTTAAACTGTTTAGCATTCGTCCAACACGACGTTAAACTGTACTACGTCCGAGCTACAAGACGTTAAACTGTTCAGCATTCGTCCTGCATGACGTTAAACTGCCTCTCAAGAACTACGTGCGGCTTGATTCCCATCCTTATGAGATACGTAGGACCGCCTGAACATTCATGTTTCAGGCCCACCCCATCCTTCGGGAATTTCCATCCCACCTCGGGCCCTTGGCCCAGTTGCCTCTGGGTATGTGGCGTATGGTGTGAACGTGGGGCTATGCCCTCATTCACGTCAGTTTGCTCGCCACGCTGTACGCCCCCCACGTTTGGGGATGCCTTCTGCTCCCCCCTTTTTTTTCTCTCTTTTCATCCTGCATGACGTTAAACTGCACTTAAAGAACTACGTGCGGCTTGATTCCCATCCTTATGGGATACGTAGGACCGCCTGGACGCTTGTGTTTCAGGTCCAGCCCCGTCTCTTGGTTGATCACGGGGACCTGCTGTCTTTTGGTTGCTCTCAGGGTGAGTCCTCCGACCCTTTCCGGTGATCCGTTAACATGTTTTGGGTACTTTGGTCTATGACTCGTAGTGTCGGATGCAATCCCGGCAAGTCCTGTGCTGCTTGTTGGGCTGCGCGCTTCCTCTTGTTCGAGCCTTTACTCAAAGGGATCCTCGTTAGCGGTTTGGGTACGATGCCTCAGTTCTCTCCTACCGCTCCGGGTCGATTTACCGGCGGGTCCTGGGCCGCAAATCGATATAAATCCTGCGATTGAGCGGTTGATGCTCGTTTGCTTGCCCAGTTCTGGGCTGACGCGATCGGATGTTGTGTTGCGAATATGGTCAGCGACATCCTTGATCGCCATGTCGGCTCTTTTAGGCTCCGAACATTGGTTGCACGGTCCTCATCACACTCCGCCTTTGTGCGTTGTAGTGGAATCTCGACACTCTCTTCATATTGACCTTCAGTACACCTTTACACGTTAGGCAGGCCAACCAGGATAATGGTGTCTGTCGAGGCTCCCACGATCTGAGCACCAAGGGTGTATGCTGATGTCCTCCCTAAAGGTCGTGTATAGCTGGACCCTCGTCCCCATAAGGAGGAAGGAGTCGCCCGAACAATCGCGTTTTGGGCCCAGTATATCTGGAGGCTAGCATCTCTGCCCCTCGGGTGATGGACATACGCAGGCCCCTATCCCAGGATCGTTCTCCTGGAATCGTGCGTGACCGCAGGGCTGGGTATGTTCCCACCTCCGCTGAGTCCGCCGTATCGCGATAAGCGGATTCCTCCATGGTCCGAACCACACGACCTTAAACTGTGTTGTCTGGTCCTACCACACGACCGTAAACTGTGATCGTCTTGGCCGCCCGACGAGAAACGGCACTGCATCGTGATGTTCTCCTCAGGGGACACTCACATTGGGCGCTGGTTAATAACCACGCCATTCATCAATGCCTTTCATGGCTTGATTATTGTGGCGACGCTAGGGATTCCTTAATCACAGGCATGTCGCTGCACGAAAAACCATCCATCTTTAAGGACAAACAAGAAATATCAAATATCGCTTCTTCTGTGTGCGAGGGTCAGACCCGCACCCTTCCCCGCGCTGGTGCCCGATTGTGTTGCGCCGCGCTTCAAGAACTACGTGTGGCTTGATTCCCATCCTTATGGGATACGTAGGAACGCCCGGATGTTTGAAACTTCGGGTCCAGCCCCCACCTCTTAAAGATTCCCCCCTTCTCTGGGGAATCTGCCGCCTTCAGGCCACCCTCAAGGCGTGTCCCTCGACCCCTTGCAGTGGTCGACTGGTGTCAAGAGTACTCTGGTTTATTGCCAGGAGGGTCAGGTTTAGCTTGGTCAGGTTCCTTCCATTTTCAGGCTTCGTGCTCCCTTTCATTCGGACCCATCGCCTACGCCCTGGGTGGAGCCCCCGTGAACGGTTTGGACACAATGCCTCAGTGCTCTCCCACCGACTCGGGCTGGTGCCCCCAATGGCCTCGGGCAGCAAATCGATATGAATCCTGCGATTGAGCGGTCGATGCTCGATTTCTGCCTCATTCCATCAACGGTTAGTGCGATATTGATGCTGCTCTTCCGCCACGGTTGGCAGTACTCCCATATCATTACGCCGGTGCCCCCAGTCCTTGAGTGAATGGCCGCATGATTCACATCACATTTCCCACCTCCCATTCTGACCAAGCAAAATCTCGACACTCTTGACACTATTCCCCAGTGCATCTTCGCATATCCAGGGGATAGGACCATGATGCGGCGTACTTTGAGGTTCTTATGGTCCGAGCTCTAAGACCTTAAACTAAGATCTCCCCTTATGGTCCGAGCTCTAAGACCTTAAAACTAAGATATGCCCCTATGGTCCGAGCTCTACGACCCTAAACTAAGATCTCCCCAAACGGGGTTCTGCATCCTGCATGACGTTAAACTGCACTCACAGAACTACGTATGGCTTGATCTACAGCCTGATGGAGTACGTAGGAACGCCCGGGAATTTCGACTCGGGTCCAGCCTCAGGGATCGCTAAGTCCCGCCCCTCCTCGTCGCCGGCCGTCTGGCCTGACTTCGGGTAGAGTGGTGCAGTTGTGATATTCTCCCCGATTCAGCTCGGGATGCCCCATCGCAATTATGGGAAGCGACGGTTTCCTCGTCAAAGAGGTTCTGTCTGAGAATTGGGGTGATTCACGGCCAGATTAGTGCATCCGCCTAATACGCTTTCCCCACGGTGGCGCAATTTTGAGAGCGTTGGATTCTATCCGAACAAATCGTCACTTCGCCCCACGCTTCGCATGCCCTGTTGATCTGGATTTCCACCCTTGTGCCTGAAGGAACCCCCAAAGCGGCATTGATGATGACATGTGATCCGCCTCCTGCAATATGGATGATGACCTTCGGTCCGTCTATCACAGTAGTATGGTCGATTGATCCATTGTCCGCTTGCCGTCTTGGGCATTTCCTGGAAGGCCAACCGTTGTGGATTTCTGAATTCGGGACGCACGATTCACCCTTTCTCATTTCCCTATGTTCGGATAAAATCTCAACGCCCCTAGCATTGTCCCGCTCGTGTGTCGGAACAAGTTGGGGGGATGATACATTGATTAGGCTTGAGGTCTCCTTTCCTAGGAATGACCTCCCTCTTTTCTCTAGAAATCCAGGCCCAATTGCGGATGCCTGAAGCTTGGTTAACGCTCCCGCAAGACAATGAATTGTGGTCGAGCATGTTAAACCAAAAGATGCAGATAAATATGGTGATTCATACAAATGGATCGAAATATTGAGTAGCGGAAGAAAATGTTTTGGGAATGGAAAAAACAAAGCCCTTAGGGATTAGCGTGCTGGATAAGTCTTTCTAACGCCGCTACCCTTTGGCTGGCGGCCTCCAGAGCTGCTTCTCGCTCTCTGCGTGCCCTCTCCTCGTCGGCGGTCGCAGCACGCAGTTCGTCGATTCTGGCCTGTGCACGCTCCCGCTCGACTTGAATTGTGACCATCTGTTGGCCCGCCTCCGTCAGCTGCACCTGGGCGTCAACCAGCTGGGCTACTAGTTGCTCCACAAGCTCGGTACACGCTGCGACGAAGGCCTCCTTCTCTGCCGCCTGCCCTTCGAGACACCGGACTTCCTGCTCCACCACGAGGAGCGCCCGCATGCTCTCCGACATGTCCCGACATTGTGCGACGTCGGCACGCCAGCGGCTCTCGCGAATCTTTTCGGCCATGAAATCACGGACCGGCAGATGGAGGCATTCAGCATCAGCTCCCCCGGCACACAGGAAGCGCAGCCAGGTTTGGAGTGATCCCATGCGCCCCAGCCACTCCGATGGGTCTCGCTTGAGGAAGCGCTGGATGCACTTCCACCCGCTTCGGCGCGCTATCCGGCTCTCCTCGACCGCCTCCGCGTCCGAGTCATCCATCTCCTCGGGGTTGGCAGGCCGGTAGGCAGGGAAGGCAGCCAGCAGGTCTGCTACAGGGTCCGCCCCTGGGATGTCCTCATGGGGGATAGGTTCCCCAACATCTGGGCGACCTCCTTCTCTCTCCCCAGCGGCGTTGACACCCTCTTCAGCCCCCGACCTCTCTCCGATGTCAGCACCGCCGACGTCCGTAGCCCCTTGATCAGCAGTTGGTGGGGCCGGCTCGGTGTGGGAAGTCTGTTCCGGAGCAGGCGGCATGTCTCCCACCGGTCCACTCGTGGATGGCCCGAGTTCGGCAACCCGACGAGCCTCCAGCGTTGAGATCACTGCGCAGGGCATGCCGTGGTTAGTCACGGATCGTCAACGGCAAGCACCAGCAGTAAAGTAAGGAGACTTACGGGAGTTCAGAGCGTCATCTTCCGCTATCCCGGCCGCCGTAGGAGCAATTGCAGCAGGGTACCCCTTAGCGCTTGTCAGTTCAATGATGGGTGTCTGGCCCCCGCCTTGTCCTGCTGGCGCCTCTCCTACTCCCACTGAGGACGCCTGACCAACATCCGTGTGCTCCTGAGAAAGATGGAGAAATGGGTTAGAAGCTGCATAAGAGAATGGATGAAGCAGTTTGAGTAGGGATAGAAGCGGACCTCGAGGAGCTCAGTGACATCAACATTGTCAGAGCCGGCCACCTCGCCGCTCTCCCGCGGGCTCCCCTGATGGGATCTTCCCTCGGAACCTTCGTCCTCCACCATCTCCTCCTCTTCCTCGGAGTCATTGCTACTGTCATCTTCCGCCGGCGGCATCTGTTCTGGAGCGGGTTCTAGACCGAGCATCACCTTCACCAGAAGGGATGGCTCCGCACGCTGACCACGTTGGCGCGCGTACTCGTCCATGGCCGTCAGATACGCATACTGCCGGTTGAAGTCCACCCTGTCGGCGATATGGAGGCGCCCGACCTCTGGCAGATGGATTCCTTCTCTAGGTATCTTTCGCCAGATGGCGTCGGTCCCCAGTGACTGCCGCAGGGTCATCCAGGCCGACCACAGCGCCGGGAAGACTGCATCATGGGAGGGTTCGAGCAGACGCCTTACCTGCTTCCCGGGCCGCTCCCCGACCGCCGCATGTGCCCCCTCTCTGGGCGCTGAAGTCGTAGCGGCAGCTTGCGATGTGCCCACCGCCGAAGTCCCTGCCCGCGCCGGCTCCGCTGCTTGGCGCGCCTCCGTTCTCCCCCGTGTGGCGGTGCCTCGCCTCCTTCCTTGACGCCCGGTCTCCGCACGGGTGACTTCGAGCCGCCGAACTGGCTTCCGTAAAAGCCCCTCGGGGTACGCGATGGCCCAGTGTTCGGCGTACTCGGTTTCCAAGCCTGCGTCGACCCCGGTAGGAGGGAGAGTGATGATGTCGCCAGAGCCAAAGGCGACGAACATCAGCCACATCTGGCGAAGGACGCCAGGGTTCGTCTCCTCCCGGACAGCAGAGAATACCCTCTTCGGCATCCGTTGAAGGCACCCGAACTGCCTGGCGAACCGGGTTGGCACGTAGGGCTCGCAGATCACCTTCCCGTCGATCCGAGCCACGAGCACCCCGCCCCGCATGTTCAGGAAGTACTCGTGCTGCTCCAGCGGACCCTGCCCGTTGTCGATCATTTGGCCAACGGGAGTGGGGAACAGGCTGAAGTTGAAATTGGCATGATTGCCAATCCGAATCCTCACGCCCTCCTCACTTAGGGTCATCGGAGCGACCCCCGCGATGTTCAGCAGGGAGGGTCGCAGGCCGTTGCCCGGAGGAATGATGGCGTTCGGAAACGTGTACCCACCAAGGTGAGCAGCCACCCAGCCGTGGAAGAATTGGAAGGGCCCAGAGATCCTTCGTGGCGGCCCCCCTCGTGAGATGCGTCCCAGGATGGCGTAAAGCTTAGCCAACACTGGGACCCCGAGGTTATATCTTTTGTTGGCGGCCATAGCGCCCGCCATCGCCAGTGTCGCCGGGCGAACGCCCATTCTCGCGTCCCGCACTGGCAGGAGCCACCCACTCAGAAAGGCGGCCAGGAACGCCGCGTACCGGAAATTTGGGTCCCGGGCCTCGATGACGCGGTACCCCGATGAGCGGTAGTCGCCCGTCTCCAGGACCCGCCAGTACGACCCGTTCCGGCTCCTCTGAGCCGCGGTCGGGCACCGCTTCCCCCTGTCTGGCATCTTGACCGCCGGGTCATGCTCCAAGAACTGGCCGAACCACTCCTTGTAGGCTATGTCCTTCTGGAAGTCCTTGATCCCGAGCCGCTGCGTAGCCAGGTCAAGCAGATGCCAGGTCAGAATGGGAGTCCGTGACCTGTCTTCCCAGGTGTTCTTCGGAGGCAGGAACTCATCGTACTGGTAACCCTCCAGCGGGATACCTCCGATGCAGTGGATGTCCCAGAGACCGATGCCGACCTCCCCATGGTGAAGATGGAAGGTGTTGGTATTCGGGGACCAGCGGGAGAACAGCTCCGGCCCGAGCTCGGACTACTGGTAGAAGTGGAACTGCGACGTCCACACCGCCTCAAACAGGCCGATGTACCGCAGCTCCTCCGTGAAGTGATCGCAAGTGTGGCATACCCAGAACGCCCAGGCCCACTCACTGGTGAAATTGCCCCCAGATCGCAAGTCCCAGTCCTTCAGCTAGCCCTTGGTGTCGTCGGTGACACTCTGGCGATATATGCTCGAGTAGAGGGCTGGAGAGTTCTCCGCAGTAGGCTCACTTCCGACGATGGTTCGCGTCCTCGGGTTTAGGACATAGACATCTAAGTGTCTGGTCTCCCTGGCAGGATGCCCATTGTTGGTGATGTTATAGCGGGGAAGCTCGTCCTCCCGAGTCACCCAGGTCCGTGGCGCATCAACCTCGAACCCTGGCACCGGAACCTCATCTAGGATGCCGAAGTTCCAGAGCGACAGGTTGTCCGACAGTGGATATGTCTTCTGGGCCGGCGTCAGCAAGTCGAACAAGGATTGATTGTTGGAAACAATCTCCTTGGCTCCGTAGACCTCCTCGTTCGTCGCCATCTCAGCTCTGCGAGTGGCGGCATCCCCCTCATTTCCTTGATTCGCGGCCATCTCAGAAGCTTCGGGAGTCGTGCGGGTAAAGGGATGAAGCGTGCGGGAGCGGATGAGGCTGGTAGAGAAGTTTGAGAGTTGGCGCGCAATCCTAGTGGACGGCGCGCAATCGGGAAGTCCGTCGCGTAAAACCCCGGGTGTTCGCGCAAAAGCAGGCCGAATTCCGGACAGGTTTGCGCGACGAGCGGGCGAATTCCGCGCCGGAAAAGGCAATTTCGCGCACGAGAGCTTAGAGGCGTATCACGCGGAAGGCCAGTGTACGGTGCAGGGGACCCAGGGCCCCTATTTATAGGCGAGGCCCGGGTCCGCGCTGCGCGGAAAGAGCTTTGCGCGACCGCGACAGCAAATTTCGCGCCCGACGCCCTTTTTTGCGCGCCACCGTCCCGCGCCACCCAGGACTTCGGCATTCCGGCGTCTCCCTCGGAACCCGATCGTTGCGACCTCTCGCCGATCAGATTCCGAGGGGGGGCTTTTGTAGACGCCGGAAAAGTCCGTTGTTCCCAAACAAAACTCCGGATGTGGAAAGCGAGGTCATATTTGGAGTCGGAGGCATGTTTCGGAGGGCCCGGAGGCCTTGCGCGGAATTTTGGAGACACGCGCGCAAAGTTGATGAGCCGCGCGCAAACCTCCCGGGATGCGCGCAATGTGCCGGGCCGGCGCGCAATTTTGCGCGCCAGTGGCCCGCGCAACTCCCTTGCGCGCCGGGCCCGATTCCGCGCCCGCGAAGAGAATTCCGCGCCCGCGAAAAGAATTTCGCGCCCGCGAACTGGATTCCACACCCACGGTTGCCTATAAATATAAGGTGACCCCCGGCGTTTTGAAGGTTGCCAGAATTCGAAAGGTCTCTCGTGCGCGCAATCCAACCCCTTCCGCGCGCAATGCCGATCCTCAGGTAACCTCTTTTCTTTCGCGCAAGAAAGCCTTGGGGTTCGCCTTCGCGCGCAATCCCTTTGGCTCCTTTCCTTTGAATAAATATTCACCCAAAGGCATTCGCGTGCGAAAGAAGCCTCTTGCGCGCAATTTCCCCCGGGGTGCGCGCAATCCAGCCCGATTGCGCGCGCCCCCCCTTTTCAAAGTGGCCATTCATTAGAGAATGAGCCGTTGCCCCCGTGTGCTATCCGAAGCCCGGTGCGCGCAATCTCTATCATTCGTGCGCAAAGTGCTGGCCCAATTGCGCGTCATCCTGTCCATTTGCGCGCCGACCCGCGGTATTGCGCGCAAAGCTCCTCTTTTGCGCGCAAACCGCCAGGGTCGCCCCCTTTGACCCCCTTTGGGTACCCGCCTGCGTGGCGCCCGATGACTCTCATCCCGGGTGCCCGCACTGTGCGTTGTCTTCCCGTGCGGCCCTCCAGGCTTGCGCGAAGTGACACGGACCTATCGGCGGCTTCAACGTCCTGCACGACGTTAAACTGCATACGTCCTGCACGACGTTAAACTGCATACGTCCCGCACGACGTTAAACTTCATACGTCCGGCACGACGTTAAACTGCATACGTCCCGCACGACGTAAAACTGCACTTCGTCCTCAACACACGACGTTAAACTGTACTTCGTCCGGCAAGACCTTAAACCCTCCGTTTCACCCGATCCCGTGCCTCGCACGCAGGGTCCTCCCGGTTTGGATGTGGCCCCCACCCGCTCGTCTCTGCAGGGATGTCGGGATTGGAGTGGCCTTCGCCCACGGGGGTAGAGTGTTGCAAACAGAACGAACTACATGGACTTTGATCCCTGTCTTCTAAACAGGGTACGTAGGAAGCCTCTCCGAGGTTCAAGCCCACCACCTGGTCGTCCCGGTCGTATTTATGTCGGTTCTTCCATCAGTGGACCCCTCCCGGGTTCACATTTGCGTTGATTCACCTATGAATCCGCCTCTGTGGGGGACTGCACGTGTGTATCTCCATTGTGCTTCCCCACCGCCTCGATCTCTTCGTGAGTCTGCTTGCCAACGTCCAGCATGACGTAAAACTGTGATCCACCCGGCCGTTCCATCCCCCTCTGTGCGAGGTGGTTCGGTTCAATCCTTCTCCAGGCAGCCTCGATCTCTTCATGAGTCGGCTTGCCAACGTCCAGCATGACGTAAAACTGTGATTCACCCGGCCGTTCCATCCCCCTCCGTGCGAGGTGGTTCGGTTCAATCCTCCGCCCGGCGGCCTCGATCTCTTCGTGAGTCGGCTTACCGACGTCCAGCATGACGTTAAACTGTATATACGAACTACGCTGACTTTGATCCGCACTAACGCGCGGTACGTAGGAAGCCCCTACGGGGTCCATGCTCTTCACTCCATCATCCATCCTGATCCTTACCCGGGCCGCCACATCCCGGTGGGGTCATGCCATTTCATTCCACTCCACTTCACTCGGGAAGCCGCCCATGTGCTGGCCCCAGCGTCGGCGGTTCCCCGCAAGGGGTTCTGTCATCTGATCCACTCCTCGTGTTGATCAGTCCGATGCCGTCCCCGCTGGACGTTAAACTCGCGGCATACCCCGTGTTAAACATGGGAAGCTGAGGAAAACCTTAGGTAACACAGTTCCCCGCACCCAGTGCGGGATGCCTCAGTCCATCACGCCTTCGAGAAGCCCTATTAGGGACGGAAGGCAGACATGCAGAGGCGCAGTGTTAGGACACACCCCCAACACCCAGAGCCACCCGGTCTCCTCACCGCAGGTTGCTGCCCCGACCAGACCCCTTGGAGCATCTGGGCGGAAGCAGTGTAATTAACCGGTGTCCATGAAGATATGGCGCCGGGAACGAGATTCACGAACATTCTTAAATCTATGAGGGAGACCCGGATTAGGCGACGAGTTCCGAGGAGACGTCCACGGAAGGAGGAGCCGACGTCCCATCATCCCGGTTTCGATCAAGGAGCAGACGCCCCTGAATAAGGGACGAATGCCACCCGCCCTTGGAAAGCGGGACTGCAGGGCCACAAGCCGCGCGCCCATCCCTTCGGGTCGACAGGTGCACGCGCGAACGCGTCCTGGCGGAACAGCGTAACCCGACGCACATCCGCACCGAAACAAAAGCATTCAAGTGAGGTATCGAATAAATCAAACATGAGATATATTGATTTATTTTCTTGAATAATAAGGAGATAATTATAACAATTTCCTTAGCTTATGGTATAAATGATGGAAATTCAATAATTAATTTTTTATCTAAAGTTTTTGTTGTTTTCTTAATGAAGAAACACCTCCTATACTGCTCTAGGTTTTCATACCAATGTTAGATGGTACTACCAGAAAGTGATGCTAATACAACTAAGGATACTGAATTTAGAAATATATAAAAAAGTAATGGAAAATATGTAAATATAAAATTAATTATTATATGATATTTCAATTATGAGTTCTATCACAATAGGATGAGTTAAAGGAATAAACATTAATATAATAATAAAGGCATAAAACTATGAACAATTTACAGGAATTTAAATCTAAACTACAATGCATTGATTTTTGTGAAGGAGGTATGGGGAAATAAAAAACAAATGTGCTAATTATAGAAGATCCTGGATCATGTAATTTTCAATTAGATAGCCTGTGATTACTCTAAATTTTCATTAGAATCAAGTTAAAGTATGACCTCTAGTCTGAGTGGATACTCCCTCTTTCTCATTAATAATACCCTTTCCCAAATATCATGAAACATCAATTTATTAATTAAATAAGTAACTAAAAACTATTTTAAACATAGAATTTGTTCTACCCAATGGCAATGGTGAAGACCTAATTCTAGTTATAAATTTTTTTAATGTATCTCTACCTCAAATTCATATAAAATGGTTATGAATCAAAAAATAGAACGAATATAATTGAATGAATTGAAGAGAGAAATGAAAACCCAATTTTAATTAAATATGATTTTTTTAGAAAAATATAATTCCCCTTCATGTTACATAAATGGGATGAAATAAAATAACACCGAAATGAAAACTTGGAGAGGGAGATGAAAAAAATAAAAACCAAAGAAAAAAATGTGTCGTATCCTTGGTGGTGGACTCTTCTAGAATGTAGAACCTCACACAGGATCTCTGGTCTCAAATCCCTTGAAGCTTCTCATTGGAATTTTATTTATTGGTTTAAAATAGACTTCTAGTATGGCATTAAATTTCAAAAAATTACCCAAAAATTAGTTATTTTAATCCATTGGTGAATACTGTAATAAATGTAGGGGTTAACAAAAAAATGTAAAAAAGTAGAGGTTTTCGACCTTCAGCACGTTTCACGACATGAAAAGGGGTGTCAAATTGTGAAAATTTAGAGTCCACCACCATTTAAAAAAATCACAACCAATTTCACATCATGATATTTTTTTAGAAATTTCATGTCATGATAGGAATAATCACGCTATAAAATTTCATACTCTACTTCCAAACATCATTTTTCATCAACTCCTTCTCTTAAATCCATAAAATCATGTATCAATAATCTAATGAAATGAATTAAAAGTTAACAACCTAAATCTATATCATCCTATCCACTTTCATTGGATTCATGATCCCATTGTATCCTTCCATAATATATATAAATAATAAAATTAATGCCAAGAATAATCAATTAAATAATGAAATTTATTTTCAATGTAAATATGTATTCGTGAAATGTAACTATCAAATACACCCACAAATAAACTAATACTTATCCTTAATAATTAAATCACAGAAAATTACAGAGGACACTCACTCTACCATGATTCCAATATCAATTTTAATAAAGTTATGTGATTAAATGAGATTTAATTTTTTATGAATCATAGATGAAAATTTCATCGAATCCTCATTTTTCAAAGAATCAAGTCAACTATATATTTTAATTGTCCTTTTTCATCTTATCCAACCTATTCATTATTCAATTCATAATTTTCAACTAATTTTCAATATTTATACCAATTTTAATTTAAATAACCTTAATGTTTTTACTCTTCATCAAGGTAACAAATGTAAATAGAGTGCTGCACATACTAGAAATTATTCCCCCTTAACATATTCTTGTAATGAAACTACATTATCCAACTTATCAAGAAACAAATCGCAAATAATCATAAGTGATTCCTTATTTAGATAAACTACTCTAACGATTTAGAGTAGGTAGATATTGATGTGAATACAAGTAAATCTCAAAGGAGGTCAAACTATAAGGAATTTTACATGATAATCAATAAAATCTTAGTGAAAAATTATATCTTAAAAATGAGATATCCCATTTTCTGAAAAAACGCCATAATAGTCATAAAGTAATGATGTAAAATGAATTACAAGACATCTAATTTTTTTTATTTTTTATTTATTTTTCTGAAATTTGAAATTTGAGTTTGGACAAGCATCACATCCACCACCAATCCCCAAATTATAAAAACCATTGATCAAGTAAATTGTGATTTTTTACCCCAATTCAAAACACATTTTATTTTCAATTTTTATATGTGGGTGTGAAATAAATTATAATGAATTAATAATAAGGAACCTTTCCAACATCACATGAAATAAACCCAAACTTATACATTATAATATACACATCCCTTATACCATGGCATCGTCTCCCCCACACAATTTGTTTAAGTCATGCCAAATACATAGTGTGCAGTATAAAAATATAATATCATATTGTAATATGGATATTCCTTAAAAAGGAATGTAATGTATTTAATGGGATTAATTAGGATAAATATAAATTTCGGACTCAATATTTTGGAAAATAAAAAAATATTCCTCAATCATTTAATAATTAAACTCCTATCATCATAGAGTTGACAATGTGAACACCAAGTTATAAATGAAAACATGTCCGAGAGTCTAAAGAAATGTACTCCAGAAAAGAATGGAAAATATTAGGCTTATAAAATTATAGGGATTGAAAATTTTTAATTGTTATAATAACTCATTGAAATGCACCCCAATAATAAAATCAATTAACACAAATATCATAAATTCATGGAATGGAAATTATTTGAAAATTTTCCCCTAAAAATTTAACGAGTTCCCCTAAATCATGATTTGTCAAATCAAAATACCCAATATTATTTTTACTAATTCATTCCAATTTTCCCATTTAAATTATTTGAAAAAGAAATTTAAAAAATTTAATGATGATTATCCTTCTTAATTTTTGTCTCCACGATCTGAAAATCAAGTAAAAAATCAAAGTACAAGGCATGAATGTTCAATTTAAAGTATCTTGTCTACTAAATAATTAGACCTAATAATGATAATAAACATGTGAAATTGAGGTCCCATTAAATTGAAATTTGAAAAGATTTGGGGGATATTTCCTACACCTAAAAATATATTTTAAAAAACCCAAAAAACTCATGTTTCATCCCAAATTAAATTTTGTTTAATTTCATTAGATTGACTACACCTCTACTCAACTAAAGTGATAGGGGATTGGAAATATTGTACCTTGTCTAGATTCATGAAAAAACATTACTATGACATGTCCATATAGGTCGTTCCATGACCTCCCATTGAAAATAACTTCACTTTTCCCAAGGGAAACACCTACTCTACCCTTATTGGCATATTCCACCTATAATTATTTAGTCATAAAAAAATTTAGATCATGTGCCATCTATACCTATTGGATCTCTCAAAACATAAAGGGATCTAATACTCCTCTAGTGTTAGTGATCTAATACCTCAACTTATTTTATATTCCACTATTCCATCATATTATTTTTCATGGATAATAAAAACCTAATGTGTTTTTTTAGATTCAATATTATCTTCATATTTGGGATTGATTTCCTACTCCAAGATGTCATTCCTCACATATTATTTCTTCATCAACAAGTGAAGGTTGAAACTAAATTTCTCTCTTCCTACTCTCCTGTATATCTCCCCACTTTATACATCATTGAAGACTTATCTAGTGTCCAAGAATTCAATTCCTAACATTATAGGGGCCTTCTCTTATTCAATGTGAAAATTTCTCACTTTAACTATTATAACTTCAATGATCCATTAGGTTTATTTTATCATAAAATTCTCCATTTAGAGTTAAAACCTTGTTCTCTTCATATTTTCTAAACCCAAACGTTTCAATGTGTTGTATGAAATTATGTTGACACTTGCACCTAGGTCACACAATTATTTCCCAATTTTTGTAGATACAATATTTATAAGATTTAGAAAAATACCGAGTCATAGTGATTTTTTGGTGTGTATTTTGATAAAACTATGGAGAATTCTATTTTGAGTATAATATTTCTAATTTTTTAAAGATTTATCTTATTGGACGCAAGCACTTTTATAAATTTAGCATACCTTGTAGTGATGGTGATGGATTATGAAAAATGGATATTTATATGTAAATTTTTAATGTGTTTTAGAAACTTCCCATTTAATTCATTTATCTTATCTTTTTATAGTCTCTTTGGGGATTTTAGTCTTGGTATGAATAAAGGGGGTTATTTAGTTACTTCTTAATCAGCTACTTTTTATTTTTTGTACTTATTTTTTTCATTCAATGCTTCTTATTTTTTTTGTCGTGTTATTTTTTAGGTTTTTATTCTATTTTTTCCTACATTTATGGGTTATAAAATTTAGGCATCCATAGTGTTGAATTTTGGGTGTCGCGGTAGAAATCTGCAGAGTATCTCTTGAATTTTTTTTTTTAATTTTACAAATTTGAAATTCTAGGTTCTGGAGTATATAATTTTAGTCTCTAAAGTCATATTTAAAATCCTTAATTATTATCCCTATGTTTGTCATAAAAAATGAAAAAGTATACTAAAATATGTGGCTCTAGATCTAGAAAGATATCCTTTATTGTACCTTAAATCCCGGTGGGCATTACAGATATCCTTTCCATTATTATTATTGTGTCTTCCAAAATATAAATTGATCACAATGGATGTAATAAATATTGTTATCTTATTCAACATTAAAACTTTGGGGTGTTTTTGACCCATCATGGTGTCCTTTTTTCAATTCTTCCATTTGATTTTCCATCCATTTTTTTATTTTCAATGTTGATGCCAATTAGTTGTGTTCCTTCACCTTGACATTGGAAGAAAATTTTTACTGTCTCTTTTAAAAAAATGTTTTTATCTTTTGGTGATTCGTTGATTAAAAATATTTGTGGTGTGGTATAGACAATATTCATGTTTCCATATGATAATCCTTTATAAAACATTTAAATTAACCACCAAATTTAAGCATGATGATGGAAAAATTTTCTATTTTTTATTTTAAATTCTATCATGTGCTATACGGTGATTCATCTAAAAATTTATTTAAATTTTATATATTCAACCAAATATCAATTGGTTTTGAATGAGGGAAGAATAAAGGGACAAATTTTATTTTTATATCATCCCATGTGACAATGTAATTTGATGGAAATATTTTATCCATTCCCATGCTTGATAATTGAAGGAAAATATAAAAATATGAATTCTTGATGCGTCACTTGAAATTTTTTGAAATAAAATTTATCAAACATTTTAATTTATATTTGGATGTATGCATTTGGATAAGCATGAAATTGAATGAATAATTGAATGATGTTGGAGATCAACTGAATAATTTCAAGTTTTATTTTCAAATGGTTTGTTGTGACAGGTGGAACTAGGAAGACTGGTCGTGGTATTGTGTTTGAGGGTCTCCTGTAATCTATGTGCATTTGGAACCATATATCTCTTAGTGGGACCCAAGTAACTTGTTTGTTTTTTATGAGTCATCCATCATCACAACTTCCTTTGTTTCCTCTTTTATGTTCAATAAGGTTTTCAATAATATTTAAATATTTCTTATCTTTTTTATCATTTATAGTGGTTGTGAATAAATAATTAAACATTAAATAAAAGTATGAGTACACCAAGTGGAAAATGGGAAAATAAAATAGAAAAATAATTTAATATTTAAAATTATGAAATATATTTTTATAAACATACATGAAAACAATGATAAAATTGATCTCATATAGTACATAATAAATTCCTTCATCACTAATGAAATTAATTAATTTTTAAAAATAAAAATAAAATGTTTACTTATTAAATGGATGTAGTAAAATGGTGTGTTCACGATTGAACCAATGAGATGATTAAATTAGATTTTAAGAATTTTTTAAATGATTTATTGAAGAATTATTGAGAAGGAGAGTGAATAAAAATATAGGTTTTATTCCAATTGTACAAGACATGTTAGTTTTGGTAATTTCCTAGTTCCTCTATTAATAAACTTAGAAATTAAATTGACTTTTAATTCTTATCATCATATTCGAGATGAATAACCATCCTTGGTATTAATATCATCTCCGTAATTCAAAAATCTCATTTTTTCATATGATCAATTCATTTAGGTTATTATTAAATTATTTTCCTCGATTCCATTTTTAATAATTATCATCCTAAATAACATAATGCTTATGCAGAACTCTGGATGGTCAACTGATTCTTTTAAAAAATTATTTCATATAGATGTTATCAATGTTCATGTAACAAAAATGATAAATATTCCAAGAAATAAACTAGAGAGAAATAACCCAATCATGAAAAACATTAAGAGAAATAATTAACATACATACTTCCCCTATGTTTGCATCTCCTTGAACAAATTAGGAATTACCCCCTCATGGTAGTCATCATAGGGTGAGAGAGGAAGAGGAAAAAAAGTAAAATTCACAAATAAATAGTAGAGTATCCTAGTGGAAGACTCTACAGAAGTGAAATTATTAGTAATCCAGGATAGGATCCATTATGGAAGGATTTTGAAGACCCACACAAGGTCTTCATTTATAGAGTAAAAGGCTTCCCCCACAACGACACCAAAAACTGGCATCGTTTGAAGATGTTATGTATTCCATCAAGGATATCGAATTTAGAAATTTATAAAAGATGAATAAAAATTTACTCAATATAAATTTATGTAGTAGAGTATATTTAATTTGTGAGTTCTATCCCATTATTACATGTTTGGAGAATTAAAAATAATTTAATAAAAAGAAAATAAAACTATGAATGATTTAAATGAATTTAAATCAGAATGGATAAGTGTATATTTATTAAGAAAGTGAGAGAATAAAATTAAAAAAATAATACGGAGTATGGAAGATCTAGGGTAATGTAATTAAAATATTATAAATCCAATGATTCCTCTAAATCATCATCATAATAATGTTTAATTAGGTCCCTTGGTTTGAATATATACTCTCTCTCTCTCTCATTAATCTTCCATTTTCCTAATGATCATGATAATATTTTTAATTATATATAGAGGTAACCTAAATCAAATTTTAAACATACAATTTTATTAACCAAATGGTTATATTGAAGTAAAAGTTATAGTTATCACTTTCTATTAAATTATCAATCCCTCACATTGGTATAAAAATTAAATTCATAATAAAAGAGAAATAAAAGAATTCAAAGAATTAATGAGAAAAAAGAATACCCTATATAAATTTGACATGAATTTTTTTTACTAAAATATAACTCCCCTTCACATTACATATGTTTTAACAAAATAAAATTACCCCCTCATGATAGTGATGAGAGGGTTGGAAAAAATAAAAACCTAAAATAAAATATGTAGTATTTCCAGTGGAAGACTCTAGTAGAACGCAAAACCTCATGACAGAGCTCTGAACTCAAATTCCTCAATGCTCAACCATGGAGTTGTATTTATATGAATTAAATAGACCATGGGGTGATTTAAATTTCATAAAATCACCTACTAAAATAGTATAATGTCATACGTGGGTCAACATAGAATAAATATAGGGCTTGACCATAAATTTTATAAAATCAAAGGTTCTAGACCCTGTGAGTATGTTTTAATAAATTAAAAGGGGTATCACACTATGAAAATTCATATCCTTCCTCCCTTAAAAAATTTTCATGGATAGATTTATAACTTGATAATTTTTTGGAAATTTTATATAGTGATAGGGAGTATTACGCAGTGATTTTTCATGCTCTAATCCTAATTTTTTTCAGCCTATTCTTCTATTTAATATACAGGATCTTGTCTAAAAAATGTCATAATGTGAATTCCCATTTCTGAACATGAATCTTCATCATATCAAGATATTTTTATTATCTTTAATGAAACATTGAATCCTACCATAATATATATATACATATATAATTGGTGAAAAGATTAATCTATTAAATAATATAAATAATGAATTTTAAATTTGAATTTGTACTCCAGAAATATATATGTCAACAAATTTGTCTTTAAAATTACATAATTTCATATTTATACATAGTGTTTTGGTTTATAGTAATGAAAAATTGAAAACTAATTAAAAACCTATTAAATTTTAGTCTAGGGACTAATGTTTGAATATAAATAATATTTATCTCCATGGTAAAGAACCCAATTATAGACATAACCATGGTGTTTCAATTTCGATCCAATAATTTTTTAGGGGAAAATAATTATTCACATGCATGTGGCTATAAATGTTTTGTCCTAGATGGTAATATGAAAAATGAAATAGGTGGGGGGATTAATTTTCAATCTTAAAAAATTGAAGTACATTGACATGGTAATGTATAATATGATTGATAATGAGATTAAATAATTCAATAAAAAAATAGGTACATTGATTTTGAAGAATGTTAGTAGAAAATGTATAAGAGATAGTGTATGAATTTGATTATGTGTCCAGATCTAAATGATCTTATATATACTATTCACACTCTCAAAACTAAAAGTATGGAAGCCACTAAATAAAGTATATAAATTTTGAATACGAATGGAAAATATTATTATCCCACCTTTTTCATCATATATATGAAAATCCAAACTTCTTCCATTTTAAAAATAGAGATACAACCCTAATAAATCATTATAAGAACACACCGAACCAAAAAAATTTATAGAAGTGAACCCAACCTATAATTTGAAAACACAATCACTAAACCTATTTTATTTTTAGTTGGATGAATAAAAAACAATAATATTATTGATTTAGGTAGAACCTATGGTTTTTCCTTTTGTTCAGGTGAGCATAACCAGATACATTTCATTTAATAATGGTATAAACATTTTCCAAGAAACATGACTACAATGTTATACCCAAAAAATATATCACAAATAATAATAAAACAAATAATGAAGTAAAAGGATATAAATGCGGGTTACTTGTTTTAAAAACAGTTATTATTCATTCATTTTGGATATAGATGCTTAAGTATATGAAATATAGAAAAGATAGTGTAAAAAATATCATCTCATCCTTAAAACACTTCAAATATCAAACAATTTATATTTTTCATGATTCCACCTACACTACGAGGATTATTCCCCATTAAATATGAAAAGTCAAATGGATAATTTCCTTCAAAACATACTCCAAATTTATCCTCCATTAGTTATCAGTGAATAATTCAGATGAATCAAATTAATATTCCCTATCTATTAAAAAATAATTAATAACAATTAATATTATCAACATTAAATATCCCAATAATAATCATTTTCAATACACTTTATAATAATTTTTTAATCTTAATGATATTCCCCATAATTCATTTGAAATAGATCCTTTGAATTCAATTATTATTGTAATTTCAAAATCATAAACTCTAAATATCATACATATAATATGATTATCAAATCAATCATAATGATAAAAAATTATCTTTCATTCAATACATACTATCCTTCATAACATCTTAATATCACTGATAAAATATATAAATATTTCATAGAATAACCTATGCATAATATTTTATCTTTTATATGTGATTATACAATATATTTTCTTTTAAATGTGCCATAATATTGATAATAATTTTTTAATGCTTTAGTTCTGAATAGTTTAAATTATTAATAATATGTATAATTTCTTGTTTAGTGAAATACGTAACACACAATGTATTTACTATAACTTCATTGAGATGTCTCAAATTTTTTACTTGGTATAATTATAAAAATATATTATATACATAATATATTTATACTAAAAAAATCATAAGATAATTGTTATCTTCATTAGATGAATAAAATATTTATACTCTCTATAATTTAAATTTCCTCTTTGAATAAATATAATTTTACGTATAAATTGAACTTATTACTTTATCAATGTTTCCCATTAAAAAAATATTTCCAAATATCCTTCAATATTCTCCCAAGTAACTTAAAAAACAATAGTGAGAAGGGGGAATATTTTTTTATATTTATCCATAAATAAAATATTACCAGTTTTCTTTCCACTTCAAGATTTGATACTTGAATATGACCCTTCATAACTACTCAATATACCCAAATCATTATTATATTACTTATCAAAAATATTTTATTTTCTTTATTTTTTAATCATTGGTCTATTTGGTTTGATGTTTACATTAATCTTGAACTCATAACAAGTAAGATCAAAATTTATGTTTGAACTTCCATCTTTGCTATACAATATAATCCACTTTCCTTCTTATATAAATTTATTTTTCTTCATTTATTTTTATAATTATTTCACTGTATATTTTGGTTCCCTACAACCAACTTCTTTATTATTTTCAATTACCACTATATTCCTTATGTTGAATATTAATATATATCTTATCACAGGAGGATTATTCTTTTGTGTCAATTTTAATTTTATAATGTTTTTAGAGTATCTATCACATAAAAATGGCATAAATATTCCTCCCTATAATTAACACATTGATTTGATATGAAAATATTCTTTAATATATTTTCTATCTCCAGATCACATCATTTGACCCAAAACAGACAATACATGACATCATAGGTTGGAGGATCATAATAAATTAGGACGCCTTTTATTAAATTTTGTCCTTGATAATATTCAAGAGAGAATGTTTTGTGAACAGAATATTTGTATAGGAATTCAACATTCTAAATATGTAATTATATATTTCAATATAGAGATGTGCATATTAGTCATTATACTTGATATTATTATCACTTAATATCATGAATTTAATAATTAGATGTATTTTTAAAAATTGTGACAACATATACTCACAATGGAGTAGAATATATTGGGTGCACCACAAGAGATTTGACACTAATGAATAAGTAAAGAAAGGATTTTTCTATTCTGAGTTAATGTAAGTAGATATCTATACCCCATTGACTAGAATATAACTACCAAATTAATGCCCATGTCTATGAAGGTTTCCTCAACATGTTGATTTCAAGAAGTAAATGTGAACATATCAATAATATAAGTTGATTAAATATGTAATGAAACCTTCCTATGGAGATATCAATACAAATAGACTATATTATATAGTATAAATTCAAAGGAGGTTGTTTCGATTAAGGCATTACATTCTTTCACTATGGTTTCCTTGATATGTTTCAAGATTCTGATCTATGAATTTAAGAAATAATACTAATTCTATTAAGTAAGTGTTCTAGAAGGCCACATAATAAATGTATCATGATCCTTAGGTAAATTATATACAAATTTGATATTAGAATAAATTTTGTTCTCATGTTCTGAGAAATAACAATCATTCGAGTTATGTTGATCACTAATATTAAGTAACATATTATTTAAAAAATATATATATGTGGGTATAATATTAAATAAAAATTTATTCATCAGTTTTATTTTATATAATATTTATTTACATAATTAATGAATAATTTAGTTATATGTATTTATTTATATAAATAGATATTGCTCAATTTTTAGTAAATGTTGTGGAGGATTGATGGTATTTGCAAACTGAGTTAATGGTTCGGTGGGAATGAAATATTAAGTAATATTTAGATTAATATTTATTTATTTATTTATGAAAAGATATTAATATTATTTTGGATATATACATGACTAAAATAAATAACAATAAGAGTAATATTATAGTTATATATGGGGTAAACGAAGGGTTAATATATTTTCTAAGGAAATATATAAAATTTCTAATTCTCTAACCAATATCATTATATATCCGGTTATATTATTTATAGGGTTAACTATTGGAGATATTATTGTGTAGAAAATTGTCTAGATATAATCCTCTCAGCCCTATATAGAAATAAATCAAGTATACTCTCTATAACAAGGATATAAAATCCTATACATCCCTCTCAAGTCTCTAAGAGAACTAGATGAATCCTTCTTTCCTTAGAAGGAATTCTTATTGTGATAAATGGTTAGGGATGTAAGTGGTGAGAATCATTCATGTTGGAAATCAATGATTCTATAAAAGAAATCGAAGGTTCTTAGAGAAGATGTTAATTACCATTATAGGTATTCTACCCTTGAATCCTTTATTGAAATAATGATATTCCATGAATAGATCAACAGATTCATTAACAAAGGATTATTTTCATGCCAAGGTAATAATCTATTATATAAATTAATTAGACAATATATATGAATAATCTTGTCTAAATAGATTTTTTGGTTTCAATTATTCATGTTCTTATGATAAATCCAAAATAAACTAATGAAAAATGATTTTTGGGCATCACCCCAACCACTTCTAATATTCCCTAAACCTGTAAAATGGTATATGAATAGTTATATATTTATTTATATTTATTTATTAATCTTGGATCAAATTATGAATTATTATTATTATTTAATTTCTAGATTATTAATTAATTGATTTTAAATTCATGATATCACATTCATTCACCTTTATATGACCAATAATAGGGACACGATTTGATGAAGAATGCTCAAATATCCCATCTATAGATATGAGATATTCTAGCTATAAAAAATGGGATTACACGATATGTAATTGAAAAGTACACAATGTGTATCTAGCCTACACATTGTGTGATAGGTTTTTATAAAATATTAAATCTCTAATTAATTTCTTAAGTAATTTTAGAAATACACATAATGTATGGTCCTCTTACACACTGTGTACTTCACAAATTCATTCATGGATATACACATGACATATATTAACATGTTTTGTGTGTTATACACCTCGATATGACTACTTATCTTGACACACAGAACTACATTCAATTTAATACATAGTGTTCTAAACACTCTACATGTTATTTAAGTATATAGTATAATATAAAGAATGAATAAGACATTGTTTAGTTAAAATGGGTGTGAATTGTGTTTCCTCATTGTACACGCCATGTACATATTTAATTTTAAATTAATTTAAATTTTATAATTAATTTAAAATTATAGATGATGGGTATCTTCAAGTCTTTTTCAATGAAAATCATGAAAAAATAAATAAAAAAATAGTTTATTAATTTAATAAAAATAACATAATAATGATTGCATTTAAACTAATGTTAACTAGTTTTAAATGCATACCCATCTGATTCGTAGAAGAACTTGAGCTAGATCGACCAATGAATGTGTTGGGTTTATATTTAATTTTATATTTATTTCATGTTTTTATTATGTGATAAATTTTTTATTAAATTAAATATTGTGGCTAGTGAGTCATCCCTCTAATGGATATTATGTATCTGCTTTAATTTCATTGGTCTCTTTTATGTAACCCTATAACCCCATATCCCCTCACCTACCTATGAGTAAATATGTGTAATGGAAAAAAATCCAAATAGAGGAGGTTGTTCAAAACTTATTTCTAGGTGAAACAAACTAGGGAGATGTATTGGATCCAAGACACATGATGCAACTCAAACCATGTATTATTTCAAAATGTTTTACTCAAAGGGTTAAGGGTTGGTTTATCATCTACTCGATAAAATAACCAATAAAGAATTCTCATGATCATGACACTTTTATTTATTTATTTCATTCAATTGAATAGTTATTTATTTATGTTTTTTGGATGATTTATGTGATCCCATAAAATAAATGAATTAAAAATAATGCATAATGTAATGAAATTAATGGATTATAAGTATGTTATTTTATCATGAAATGGTTAATCATTTATATAAAATGTTTATAATATTTAAAATATTATAAAAGATAAAATAATGTATATTTATAAATAAAAATAAAAACCCCTCAAAGAAATATTAATTCACAACCCCATCCATTAAAAGTCATAATATGAAACCATAAATTGAAATGTTGGTTTAACCCTCATCAAGACACTTCCCCTTATTGGGGAGTTCTAATGAAAGGGACTATCAAATAAAATTTATTATATATTTTTTTGTAATCAAGATAAATTATTAATTATGATTTTATTTCTATTATAAATAATGACATGTAATATAATTTTAAAATTAGTACAAAATTAAATTGTGTATAAAGATAACCTCTTTATCATGTGGTACAAGTGTTTGGGAATTATAAAACAACAATAATGGAAGACTTATATACCATAGTCCCCTATTCCAAAAGCGCTTGAGGTGACCGAGTAAGATCCTTCTATCTATGTAAAACACTTGGATGATGTGGTAGATATACATAGTTTGATTCTTTCATCAATGAGTAATGAGATCAAGGAGCGGTATGAGAACATGGAAGAATATAGCATGCTTTATTGCCTATATAATCTTTTAATAGAAGGTAATAAATATGTAGTATGAGATCTATAAGGATGTTTTCACCTGAAATATTTATAAAATTTCACTACCTAGGACTAATTTAGTCAAAATGATTTATTATACTGATTATTTATACATCTCGGGTTTTAAGTTACCCAATGAGTTGTTCACTGATATTGTACTTTCTTCACTCTCTCATAAATTCTTTATCTTTATTATCAATTAAAATATAGAAAATTTTGAGAAGTTGCTTCTATATATTCTTACATTGATTCTCCAAGATGATAAATACATGAGGCATAAAAAACCTATATTATTTATGGAGAACAAGAGGAAGATCAAAGAAACGATACTCAAGACTCAATCCAATCATAAGGATTTTGAGAACTACCCTTTCAAGAAGAGTATGATCTTGAGTTAGTAAAAGGGAAAAGCTATTGGATATTTTGTAAGTGGTGTGAAGGTGCACTAGAATAGGAACTGCACTATAATAATGAAGTAAGGTGAATCTTTAGGTGAATTTTTTATAGATTGTAACATATCAATACCTAAAATATGGGTTTTGTATAAATATTTTTATTCTCACATTTGTATCCAAATAAAAGAACCAAATAGACATAGTAAGGTTTTTAAAGGTGAGGTTGTTCTTAAAACTTCCAACTTAGCAGAACCATATCCCTTGGTAATAAGAGACTACAAACTTACATTGCCAACATGAATGAATCTAGTCATGATGAATTATTTTTACATTCCTAGAGATTAAAAAATTATATCGATGTCAAGTTTATACATGGATGGATTTGTTTTCAAATTGTTAAATAAAAGTTTCCAATTTTATAATGATAACATTTTTTATAGTATGATACAGCATAACAATGATCATTATGTATTAAAATACGATGAAACATAAATGGAAATTGGTAAATAATTAAGTTTATAAGACTCAAATAACACCCAGTTATGGAATCACCAACTTAACCATGTAAATGAGATGTTCTTAACAAAGATATATCAAAATGGGTATTTAGATTCTATCAAACTAAAACCACTTGATTTAAACCTCACTTGTTTTCAAGGTAAAATGACCAAACTATTATTTTATTGAAAGGGTGAAAGGGACATAAAGCTTTTTCATTTAGTACACACTTTTGGGTGGAACCTTTCTAATTTATGTTGGTTGTGGATAGTTGTACGTCATTACTTTTACTAATGATTTGATTATATTTGGTTATGTATATATAATTAAGATTATGTCAGAATACTTTAAGATATTTAAAGAGTTCATGAATGAAGTAGAGAGTCTTATTGATAAAAAGATAAAGAATATTCAATATAATAAATGAATAAAATATCTTAAACAAGATTTTATATAATTTCTTCAGAAGTATAGGATTCTCTCTCAACTCACCCCTCCTTATACATCAAAATGGTATGGTATTATTGAATTGAGTAGCCAAAACATACTTGAAATGGAGAGGTTGATGATGAGTGATGAAATTTTTTCTATTGTACCTTTGGGTATATGTATTACAGAATATAACATGCACACTAAAATAGCCTGAAACTAAATAAAAAAAATGGTATTTAATATGATTTAATAAATGAGAATAAATCCATATTGTCAAATTTAAATTCATGGGGTTGTGAGGAGTTTGTTAATACTACATCTGAAAATACTAGGACCTCAAGTAATGAAGTGTATATTTATATGATATCTCAAATAAATAAGATTATATTATCTATAAAAACCCTTAGATAAGAAAATAATAGTTAATAGATCTTCTATATTTATTAAGAGGGATAAGATATTAAAAATAGATAGTAGGAGAAAGATCAACTTCAATGAATTTGATACCTGAGTTACAAAAAAAAATTCGAACAATAAAAAGTTCCATAAGACCCCATACAAGAGGTTATCTTAGAGACACAAGTATTTTATAGGAATACTAGAGAAGTTAGTGAACTAGAGAGATATTTTTTTTAGTCATCGAAGATTGTGACTGATTATTAGTTAATAATAATGAACCACTCTCCTATAAGGAGGTTTTAGGTATTTTATAATTTGATAGGTGTGAATAATCCATAAATTGTGAGATGGATTCCATGTATCAAAACTATGTAAGGGTTTCAGTTGATCATCCTACAGATAAGAATCTTATTATGTGAAAATGGGTATTCAAGAAGAAACTGAACATGATAAGTAATTTTAGTACCTATAAATAACTACTAGTGGTTAAAAGGTTTAAATAATGTTAAGGAATACACTATGAAAGTACATTTTTACCAATTTAAATTCTTAAATCCATCTAAATTCATCTTCCAATTCTGTATTTTGATGATTATGATATTTTGTAAATGGATATAAAAACCACTTCCCTTAATAGAAGCCTCAAGAAAGTTGTTTATATGACACAAAAAAGGTGTTTCTGAATACAAAATTGGACAATAAGGTATAAAAGTAATATATATCTATTTATAAACTCAAGAAATCATCCAGATCATGGAACATTTTCTTTATTATAGACATAATGGAATCTTGCTTCATAAAGAATGAAGGTGATCCCTATTTATAAATGTAGTTTAGTGGGAGCGCGGTTGTTTTTATAATAGTATATGTTGTTGGCATATTATTTTTTGGAAATGAGATATACTCTTATAGTCAATTAAGTCGTGGTTGAGAAAAATATTACTTATGAAGGACCTAGGTAAAATATCCTATATTTTAGGGATCATGATCATTCATGATGGATCTAAAAGGTGACTTGGACCAATTAAAGGTATATATGTTGATAGAGAACTGAAGGTATTCAGTATAAAAAATCCAAAAGGGTATTTTTTATTTCACATCACGTAAATCTCTCCAAGAAAATATTTCCATAGACATAAGAGGAGAAAAATATGATGACTAGGATTACTTATGAATCAACTATAGGATTAGTTATGTATTCAATTATATGTATTGGGATTGATGTTTCATATTACTTGACCATGGTATTCGAATATAATATTGAACCATGATACAAACATTGGATGACATTCAATACAATTCTAAATTATCTTATGCATACTAATGATAAGATCCTAGTTTATGGAGGAAATGAAGGTCTTTTAATCATGGGATATATATATTATAATTTAAAAATATATTATGATGATATAAAATCATAGTGAGGACATGTATTCACCTTCAATGGAGATCTTGTGAGCTAGAAGAGCTCAAAGAATGTAGTGGTCACAGATTCTACAATAGAGTATCAGTATATTACATATTTCAATATAGGTAAGCAAGAATTATAGATACAAAACATTATCCATGTGCCTGATGTGGTGCATAATAATAAAGACCCTATAAAATTATATAGTGATAATACTATAGTTATTGAACTCACTATGGAGCTAGGGACACAAAAATGGATGAATTATATACTTCATAATTATCACCTCTTTAGGTGTTTTTATCAAATGGGTTAAAGTTGGAGTGAAAATAGTCTTCGTGATAGAGAAAGTGGTAGACATATTGAATAAATTATTATCTTGGCATAATAATGACTATTATATGAGAGCTATTGGTCTCAAAGTCATTAGTAGTTGGGTCTATTAAGTGGTAGTTTTTTAGAGATGGTTTCCTAGAACTAATTACTTTATACTTTCTATTACCTCTATATTAATTATATTGAATATTGATATATATATATATATATATATCTTATAACATGATGATTATTATTTTGAATAAAATTAAATGTGATAATGTTATTAGAATATATGTCACATCGAAAGGCTATAGAAGTTCACTATTAAGATGATAGACTTAAAGTGATCTAATAATATTCTTAAATACCTGTTTTATGGCTGCATGAAATCATATGAATAGACACGAATGATGCATGCCACTAGGGTAGGAGGCTCATAATACATTGAGACTTCTTATCATGATGTTCACCCTTAGTAATATCTAATAGAGGAGGTTATTAAAATATACCCTTCTATAGTAATTCTACATGTTATATGTGTCATTTGATATTCATATCCACAGATGTATGTATTGGTACTTAGTATTGAGTTTGTTATTAATTCACATCATGCATTCATCACTTGGATTTAGTGTTCAATACCACGATGACATATGTTTGTGGTGAAGTAGAATATGTTGGAAACATCATAGGTGATATAAAATTAATTTATAAGTTATGAAATGATTTTTACTATCCATGTTAATAAAATTTGATACCTCTAGATCTTTTATTTGAATGAAAAATCGTGATTAAATACTCTTTCCCTGAGGGTTTTATAGGAATATTCATTTCACAAACATCAAATTAAATATAAAATTCATATAGGTTGATAAAAAATGTGACGTAACAAACTTGATGAGATATAAATATAATGATATTATATTAAAAATTGGACATTAATAGGATTTTGTTATTGTTATAAAATTATTTTCTTTCTATATGGGTACATTAAGGTGTTTTTAGAAGTAGATATTGAACTTTAGGAATGTTAGCCTAATGAAACTAATAAATAGGCCTAGAGGGTCATACATAAAGTGTATCAAGAACCTTAGTTCAATTTTATATGAATTTAATATTAGAAAAAATATTATTATAACATTACAAGGACTAATAATTAGTTGAGTTTTTTATCACAAATATTCAATCACTAGTTATTTAGAAAAATATATATGTGAGTTGAATATCAAATAAATATTTATTCATGATTTTTAGTGAAAATAATATTAATTAATTTTTTAAATGAATAATGAAGTGATATTTATTTATTTAAATAAGTAGTCGGTATTTAAGGTTTGATAAATGTAGAGGAGGATTAATGGGATTGACATAATAATTTATGGGTCCAGTGAGATTGATATACAAAATATCATTTAAATATATAAGAAATTAGTTATTCAAGTAATGACATTTCTATTGTCCATGATACATACCTACATCACGTAAGTAATAATAATATTATCAGATATGGTTTTCTGTAAGTTTTAATAGGTTGGATAAGGGACTATTTCTAATTACTAATCATCTAACCTAGCTCTATATATAGCAGGTTCTATCATTTATAGGGTAATATTATAGAGATATTATTGTGTAAAAAATCTCTATAGATAATACCCTCGACCCTATAGAGAAATATATAAAGACAAAGATGAATAAATAAGAGATCCAATCCTCCTTTTTCATTTCAAATCACCAAGTGAACTAGAGGAATATTTCATGTCTTAAAAGAAATTATTTTTGTGAATAACGAAGTACATCACATGTAGTGAGAATCATTCACTCTATAAACTGATGATTCTATGATTGTAACATCCTGTTACAAATTTTGGGTATTCCTAGACCCTTATTTTTACCAGGATTTTTTGGGTTTCTTTTAAGGGTGAATCAGGGTAAATTTGGTATGTTTTGAAAATTTATGGGCTAGTGCACGGTTAGCGCATGGTTTTCCCAAACTGTGTCCCCTCTAAGGGAAAAACATGAGAACATAGACATTGGGGTTTTGAATGGATTGCGCATGGTTAGATAATTTTTGAACCTACTTAGGAGAAACTGTGAATCCATTTTAAAATAGGAACACAACCAGGGTACATGATTTGAACTAAGTACGTGGATCTACCTAGGAAACCATGTGAGACTTTTATTTATTCCCAAAATATAACTTTAACATCCTGAAACCTCCTATTTAGGTTCTCGATGGACCTAACATGACCCCCTATGGTTTATTATTCTGTGAGAGAATATTAGAGGTGATTGTGGGACATGAGCCTTAGCCTAGTTGGTAAGGACTCTACAAGTGCATCCAGGAGACTCGAGATCAAATCCAGGCAGGGACATTATTTCTGGGGGGCTATTGTAGCAGTATTGTATCAGTACTGTAGCAGGAATTGTGTAGTACTATAGCAGGTACTATAGCGGGAACTGTAGCAGGTACTGTTGGGCATTGTAGCAGCAGGGAATATTCCCCTGTTTGGGCCTTCGGGCCACCGATTTGGTCCCCGAGTCCTTTAAGGCCTTCGGGCCACCCTAGCCTTCAGGTCAGTAAGGCATTCGGGCCACCTCAAGGCCTTCAGGCCACCTTAAGTGCAGATAAAAACCAGACGACCTACGAGGAACAAGCTCTACAAGGAGGATGAGCAAGGATAATTCACCGCAACAGAAGCTAAACGGATTGCAAGAATGAGAGTGTATAGCACCTGCCATCGGGACAAGCCTGTGCATGCACGGGAATGCCTATCCAAACAGCCATGCGAAGGTGGAGAGATGATTTCATAATGAAGATACTGGGGAGGATCATTTCCAAGTAGTTAGTCTAGGTTGTATGTAATGTTTGAAGCCTATGGGAAAATGAAATCCTCTATGGCGTCCGGGCCATAAAATTATTACACCTACGGGCCTTGTAAGGGTTCCACCTCACCCCTTGAAAGATGGATTATCAAAAATCAATAAAAAAGGAAGAAAAGGAAGAGGTGATTGAGCCCCCTCTACAACCTCCCCATAGCATATCTAATATTGGAAAACAATGTTCAAACTCCACCTAGTAGATTTCCTCTTCACATTCTCTTTCTCCCACTCTCTCCTCCTTTCTCCAAAAGTTTTACAAATCACCATGTGTTATTAGAGGATCTAATACCCAATCTTCTAGATATAAACCAAGGTTTTATTTTTTTCCTTATATTGTGTAATATTAATTCTATATTAAAGAATCCCAATTAGGGTGTGGTGATTCGAGATCCCATGATCCTAAGGTATGTGGTTCTGTCATCATGCCTAGTTTTTATTAACCATTAATTTATTTATTTAAATTATATTATTGACCTAAATTCAATTACTATTATAAATGAAATTTCTTTCAATTTATTTATTAAACACTCAATTACATTGAATTATGGATTTTGGGAATTGAATATTGGCATTAAATAGGGAAAAATCCCAATTCTATTTAATTTGGGTGTTATTGTGAAATTTATAGAAATTGTGGAGATGTAAATTACTGAATTTAAATTATGAAAATGATGGAAATTGTTTCAATTAAATTTTTAATTTTAATCTATGTAATTTAATTGTGAATTGATTTCAAATTATTAATTTGTAAAAATTGATTTAGATGGTTTTGATAGAAACATTTGGGTTTTATCTTTGAAAATTTAATGTTTTTTATTAAATCCCCTTTTGGGTTTTAAATAGAAATTTGAAATTTTTTAAATTGGATAATTAGATTTAATTGGATTTTTACATTTTCTCCAAATAAATTTCCCATCTTTGATTTGTATTATAGAACATGAAAGCCTAGGTAGTTACTAAGTTATTTAGGATAAACATACTAGGATGAGAATTTCCTATCATCAGATTAACATTTTACGACACTAAAAAAAATGTTAACCCATCCTATTACCTAGTGGGAAATATATGAGTCCAATATTTTTAGTGCTAAGGGACATGTGTACACAATTAAGTTATTATCACATGAGTGTGTGAAGATCCCATAACCTTGAACTATCATACCTCTTGGAAGATGACAATTTTTATCGCTTGTTTATATATGAGATATAAATCTATGCCAATTTTTGTAAACTATATTACATTCTTTATAATTTATAAAAACTATTTTATATAAAATTGTTTTTTTATCCATTTATTAATGTATATCAATATTTGAAATGCGTTACATCTTTTGAAATGTAAATCATGATATGTTTAAATGTACTTTTGATATTCCAAACCTACTTATTGAAAATTTAAATCTCTTTATTGGGTAAAATAATGTTGGGATATAATTATGGAGTCCTTGGTGAGCCCCTAATGGGCTTCTAACTCACACCCTACCTATGCCTTTAGGTGTTTGTAGACTATCTTCTACCAGGTTCGAGTATGGGTAAAACACCACTTGGAGGTTGTTCCAGATTTTTATCTATGTAATTTAAGAGTTTCTTCCTTTGGTACTTAGGATGTTATTTTAGTTTTCTGGTATTTTTATATGATAATTATTGTTGTTTATAACTTTTTGAAATATAGTAAAATTCCTTTTGTGGAGTTTATTTTTTATTCATACTATCTTCTTTACCATTCTGTTTTAATTTTTATCGAAAAATCATTCCGACTTTCATTTTGTATCATTCTGGGTGCTATTCACCAACCCATTGGGATTGATAATTCCCTTAAATATTTTTCAATTTTGTCTTGGTTATCTAGTTACTAGGGTATCTATGATGGTTTGTGGTAAATTGGTATCAAAGCCCTAGGTTGATATTTTTTTCCTTAAAGTGTGTACGTATTTTGGTAATCTTTTCTGGACTTAGGATGTAGTTGTGACTGAGTGTCTGACTAGATCACATTGCAACAAACCTCAAGTCACCATGGGTGGTTAGGGAAAGCCATCTTGAGGATTAGTTCTTGTATTTCCCCTTCCCTTTATAAGGATAGTGTGAAATCCAAATCTTGGATGTCTATCTGTTGGGATTAATTTTTACTTATTTCTCTATTTGAGTGTTATTATGATGTCTTCCTTATTGTATTATGATGTTTTGTATAATAATTCCTTATATAATACATGCGTATTAGATCTAGGATGAATATGCTAGTTAAAATTAGTTACCAAATCCTCTTGTGGACCCAAACTTGTTGAGGTGATTGTGCGTACTATCCAATATCTAGGACAGGCACTACCACAAGTTCTTATTCAGGTTCCAGCTATGGAACCTCAGTGGGATGTTCTATAGGTTCATTCAAAAAAATTTATTCAAAAGAATCAAGAATTTTTCAAAATCTCAAATGATCCTGAAGAGGATGAGGAATGGTTGAGCATGATGGAACATTTGGTTGGGTTCTTGGATACACCAGAAAAAATAAAGGTGAAGTATGGAACCATCGTGTTGGTAGGACTAAGAAGGAGATGGTGGGACACTATGGTGACAGAGAAAAGGTATAATATATTTGAATATAAATGCTTCAAAGTTATTTTTAGTTAACAGTTATATTCAGAGTTGATTATTTAGGCTAAGACAATAGATTTTTACAAACATTATCACGCTTATAGTATTGTAATAGAGTATGAAAATTATTTAATTGAGCTTGTGCAGTTTGCGGCTGAGATAGTATCAAATGAGAATATTAAGTCCTGAAGGTTTTAATTGGTAAACTAACATGATATTCAATCTTAGTTTTTCTTGATAAATCTATCCACTTATTTTTATGTGTTGGATAGAATTTTGATGTTCAAAAAGGACCTTGATGGCATGTTAAGGTTCTGAGGAGTTTTCTTCTCTCCCAGGGGTGGTGAAATTTCCTTAAAAGTAAAGATGAAGTGTGATGATTCTCATGGCTTTTCTTTAGAGTGTGGTAATTTTAGACCCCCTTCAGTTCCTGGTAGTGGTCTTTTTTATTTTCTACTAGTGAGGCAAGCAAGGGAATTCTAATAGGGTTTTAACTAAGGCACCCAAGTTATGTAGATCATGTGGATGCTTGGGTCACCTACAAAAGTTATACCATATCTATTCCTCTCCTCATAGATGAACGAGATCATAACCTCCTTATAAAACTGTGTGAAAATCAGATGCATCACGTACAAAAGGGTTCTAGCTACAAGCATTCAGAATATAGCTTCATTCATGCAGTGGAAGAGTCTCTAGAGGAAGTAGATACAGGTCCAATGAATGTGATAGGTACAATCACTATAGAATCATCATTATTGAATAATTTATTTGATACTATATTATCTCATTAATTTATTTCAACTTTCATTAATAATATGATAAATCTTCCTATGATGATTTTAGTTTATGTCATGGATATTACTACTCCTCTTAGTATAAAGAGAGATAAGGTTCTTTGAAGCCCTACTTATGTTTCTATCTATTTGATGTTGATATTTATTGGATTTTTCTGGTTCTCAACATAAAACATCATGATTTCATTTTCGTGATGGATAGTATTGTTTCTGACAAGCATTGTATTGAATGTTATCTATGATGGGTCTCCTTTACTACACCAAATGGCGTGTGTCGTGTCTTTCAAGTAGAATGGAACCCAAGGTTAAGAAGGACCAGAACTTCTTATCCAAAGTTGGGGAATGTAATATTAATATTTTCTTTTGATCTATAGTAAGAATCATTGAGTTGAGATCTCCCTCCAATTTCCATTGATTTTCTCAACATGTTTCCTTCTGAATTCTTTGGTTTGATGCCGATAAGGGAGGTACAACTCTCTATCAATTAAGTTCATGGTACTCAACCCGTTTCTATTCACCCTTACCGCATGGAAATAGTTTAATTTAATGAGATAAATACTAAGTTGGATGATATACTTGAGGGAGGATTTATATGCCTAACTGCGTCACCTTGGGTGGCGCCAGTTCTCTTTGCTAAAAAGGCTAATAGTTATCCTCACCTTTATGTTTATTATCAAAAAATTAATTGAGTTACAATAATGAAAAATTTTCTATTTCCATTTATTGATGAACAATTTAATTATATAAAAGGGGAGAATTGGTTCTTGGATTTTGATCTTCATTTTGGTTACCATCAGTTGAGGATAAAATAATTTGGCATTCCAACAAACTGCCTTTTAGAGAAGGTATGACAATTCTGAGTATCTTTTCTTTACATTTGGTCTAACCAATGATCCTATAGTCTTTATGGATTTAATGAACAAGACTTTCCATGAGTACCTCAATAGATTTCATGTAGTCTTTGTGGATTCCTTCATGGTTTAATATATGTCTAAGGAGGATCATGTGCATTATCTTAGAGGAGTACTAGAATTGTTGAAAATTCGCTGAATTTATTCCAAGATTTAAAAATGTGATTTATGGATTTGGGAAGTGATGTTCTTGGGACACGTGGTTTCTAAACATTGTATTTCAGTTGATTCTGAAGTGGTGAAAGCTGTTATGACCTGGGAACAACCATGAAATGTTTTCCTGATTTGAATATTCTTGGGTCAAGATGGGTATTATCACCAATTATTTAAGGACATCTCAATGTTAGATTCCTTGATTAGAGCTCTGCCTCATAAGGAAGTAATTTTTTCTTGGGATATGGAATGTCAGAGTTCTTTTCTTGAGATAAAATTACTTTTGACTACTATTCCTATTTTGAATCTTTTAGAGGTCTGGCATGGATATGTGGTCTTTTTTGATGCATCAGGATCAGTTTTGGGTTCTGTTCTTATGAATGGTGATCATTTCATTGCTTATGAATCTCATCATATTCGGTCACACCAGAAGAATTTTATGACCCATAACCTTTGACTTGTATTTGTGATGCACGCACTAAAGCATTGGTAGCATTAACTATATAATGAATGGTTTACCATGTTTTCATGCCATAAGAGGTTGAGTTATATATTCTTTCAAAAATATTTTAATCTCTTCTAGAGGTGTTGGGTGGAATACCTATAGTCTTTCGATTTCAACATTTCATGTACCCTGAGTAATGGAAATGTGGTAGCATATGATTTTAGTAGGAAACATCCAACTGATGTCGTGAAAGAATATTCGTAGGATTGGAATATGATGGTTGTCTTTGCATAGTTTCATATTGGAGTCTTGGAATCAGGGGGTAAGGTTTCTTTGAACAATGTTTTTTTAAATCCACTCTTCTCAATTTTATTATTCAAGAAATATATCTTGATGAAGAGTTCTATAATAATAGAGACTCTCTCTAAGGTTGGGAGACCATTCGTAACAGATCATTCTCCATTGAGGGAAATATTTTCTATGAGAATTTATTTTTTGTACCATTAGTGGTAAAGAAATATATTGTGGAGGATTTCCATAATTCCCAGTGGTATGTGGACCCAAGAAACATAAATATGTTCTATGACATGATGCGACATTTCTTTTTTCTGGGTATGAGATATGGTATTTCTGATTTTATATCTTGTTGTTTTATTTACTAACAGGCTAAGGTTGAGAACCAAAAGCCTCCAGGTTTTCTTTAACCACATGAAGTCCCAAATTGGAAGTGGGATGAGATCTATATAGACTTTTTTGTTGGGATACCTTGTACCTAGAGAAATAAAAATGCAATATGGGTTGTGATTGACATGCTTACCAAGTTATCTGACATTATACTAATTCATGATACAATCCATGTTGAGAAGTTGAGAAATCTCTAGGTGAAAGAGATTTTTCATTTTCATGGATTTTTATTTGATATAGTTTCTGATGAGGATCCTTGGTTCACATCTCACTTTTAGAGATGAATTTAAGAGTCGCTAGGAACTCTGGTTCTTTTGAGTACGGCATGCCATCCATAGTCGGATTTCTAGATAGAAAGTACTATTATGATTCTTGAGTATATTCTCCACACTTATGTTACTGACTTTGGTGGGGAAAGGGATGATCATTTGTGGTTGGTTGAGTTTTCTTAGAATAATAGTTATCAGTCTTTGATCGCAATTTCTCCTTTCGAGGCCTTTTATGGCTAGAATTACAGATCTATGTTTTGTTGGTCATAGATTAGTTAAAGTTCCTTGGTTGGACCAAGATTGGTTCAATAGATGACATCAAGGATTCAGTTGATTTTTCAGACAATTTTAATGGAACAGATCCAGTAAAAACCTTATGTTGATATTCATCAAAGGTTGTTGGAATTCTCAGTTGGTTAACATGTATTCTTGAACATTTCACCTTACATAGGTCATCAATGGATTGAGAGTAAAGGAAATCTTGATCCTTGTTTTGTTGGAACTTTTTAGGTTATAGAGAAGGTGGGAAAAGTTTTTTAACATTTAACATTTCCAACACAGTTGACATCGATACATAACATGTACCATGTATCTCAACTACAGAAGTATCAATCTGATCTATCTCATGTGTTAAACTAAAATGATCTTGAGGTTGAACCTAATTCATCTATGACTGAGTGAATATTCAGGATAGTTTATTCTAAAACTAAGGGACTTCTTGGGAGGAAGAAACATATGATTCATCTTCTATGGAATCACGGGTATTATATTCATGAGATGTGGGAGGGGGTTGCACTGATGAGAGATAAATAACCACATATTTTTGGCATGTAAGTGTTAGAGCAGGCTTTCGAGGGATATATTATTTCTATATTTGGTAGTTTGTAACATACTATTACTATTTTTAGGTATTCTTATACAACTATTTTTACCATGATTTTCTTGGGTTTCATTTAAGGCTGAATCAGGTGAAATTTTGAATTTTTTGAAAAAATTTGGGCAAGTGTACGGTTAGTGAATGGTTTTCCAAAACCCTGCACACTTCTAGGGAAAATCATACAAACCCATACAGTAAGGATTTTTAGGTCTTTATCATTGTTTAAAAACCATCCATCCAGTTAGGAGAAACCATGTAACCCATTTAAAATAGGCGGATGACCAGGGTGCATAGTTTGGTCTAACCATGTAGCTTGTCCTAGGAAATTATGAGAGGATTTTAATTAATCTAATTTTAAAATCTGGAAACCTCCCATTCAAGAGCTCTATGGACCTAGCATAACCCCCTATGGTTTATTATCTCTTAGGATTATCTAAGTGGTTATTTTTTCCATCTACACCCTCCCAAAAGCATATCAAATCTTGGTGAACAACATTCAAACTCCACTTGGTGGGTTTCCTCGTCCTATTCTCCATCTCCCTATCTCTCCTCATTTATACCTAGGTTTTTATAGATCTCAGTGTGTTGTTGGAGGATCTAATATCAACTATTTTTTATATAAATTATGTTTTTTTCTTTTTTTCTTGTATTATATGATCATAGTTCTTCAATGGAGAATCCCAATTAGGGTTTGGTGATTTGATATCCTATGATCCCAAGGTAGGTGGTTACATCATGATGCTTAATTTTTATTAACCATACATTTCTTGATTTAAATTCTATTACTAATTTAAATTCAATTTCTATTATAAATGAAATTCATTTCAATTTATTGAATAAAATGCCAATTCAATTGAATTGGGTTTTTTGGAAATTGAATTTTGGTATGAAATCGAGAAACCCCCAACTCCATTTAATTTGGTTGTGATTGTGAAATTGATAGAATATTGTGGATATTTAAATTGTGAAATTTAAATTGAGAAATTGTTGGAAAAAATTTCAATTAAATTATCGAATTTAATTGTGGAAATTGAATTGTGGAAATTGAATTCTAAATTTATTTCAAATTCTTGTTTCGGAAAAATGGATTAAAATGGGTTTCATAGAAACATTTCACTTTTATCTTAGAATAAGGTATGTCTTTGATTAAAACCCATTCCTGTTTTTAAATAAATATTAGAATTTTTGAAATTGGAGAATGTGATTAAATTGTATTTTTTAGGTTTCTTAAAATGAATTTTTCATCATTGATTTATACTATAACACATGCATGCCTAAGTACTTAGTGAGTTATATGGGACAAACACGCTCGGATGGGAATTACATAGTAATTGATTAAAGTATTACAATACCAAGATAACAATTATTATCCCATATTATTTCTTAGTAGGACATATTTGAGTCCACTCTTTCTAGTTTAGAGGGATGTGTTTACACATTGTAGTTATAATCACATGAGGGTGCGAGGATCCCATACCCTGAAACAATCATACCCCTTGGTAGATGACCAAGTATCTCACTTATTTATATATGATATATAAATGCATGATAATGTATGTTAACTGTTTTACATGAATTATAATTTATATAATATTTTTTATATAAAATTGTTTATTTAATCCATTTCTTTAATGTATATCCATCATTTGAAATGTATTCCCTATTACAAAATGTAAAGAATGATTTGTCTAAATATTTTTTTGAAATACCAAATCTATTTATTGAAAATTGAAAGATATTTATTTAGCTAAATAATGTTGGAATATTATTACGGAATCCTTGGTGAGAACCTACTGGGCTTCTAGGTCACACCCTACCTATGAATTATGGTGTTTGTAGATTATCTCCTTCCAGGTTCGAGCAGGGGTAAATCAAAACATGGAAGTGTTTCTATCTATTGATCAGTGAAATTGGAGAGTTTTTTCATTTGGTACTTGGGTCTCTATTTCCATTTTATGGTACTTTGATAAGGTACTTTGAATTTTTTATACCTATTTTACTTCTAGTACACTTGTCATTGTGTAGTTTCATTTTTATGCATACAATCTTGTTTATCTTTCTTCTTCCATTTTTATGGAAAAAGTGATCAATTTTTTTTGATGCCAGGTTCTAAACTCCAAACCATAGGTATTGGGAGTTCCCCTGGAGCCAAGCCATTATTGGATCAGTTATTGGGTTACAAGGGTACCCGAGTTAGTTCCTGATAATGACATTGCTCAAAAGTTTGTGCAGTACATTTGAGTTAGTGCTAGAGGGATTCTATACACAAATCATTCAACACAATGAAAATATGACAAGAAGAGTTCAATGAATTTTTAAAAGAAGAATAAATATCAAGAAAACATAATTATCAATTATATAAATTAATTATAAATTATATGTTAAAGATCTTATATGAATTGATTCTAAGGGTTTATTTTTTCATGTTTTGGGGAGAAATATGAAGAGACCAGTGTAAAAGTATTCTTGGGATTGGTTCTGACAGCTTCCAATATGTCTCAGATCCCTTATTAAAAACATTAGATATCCTATATTTTCTACTATTTTAAGAAAAATAATCATTATTAGAAGAAAAATAATGTGTTATAATATTTATTAAACATATACCTTTATTCTACTCATTATCTTTATTTTTAATGTATTTCAACTTAATCTCATACAAAATAAGTGAACCAATAAGGTCATTTAAAATTTATTATTTGAAGTTGTTTTCTTCATCATTTACAACCTTTTTAACATGCCACTAATTGGATAGTTACATGAGAAATATTTGATCCAAAATAATACTTTTTGTTGCTTCACTAGGAGCACTCCTTCCATTCACGATGATTTATTGTTTCATTTTATATTATCTTGAAATTTAGATTTTTATCCTACAATATTACAAGTTATCTTCTTTTCAACTTATCTAAGATTTAATAATTAATATTCAAAATTATTCACATATCATAAGGTATCATATATACAGATATATGACAAAAATTATTTCAATAGATTTCACAATAAATAATATTCATGATCTTATAATTAAGAACATACTTTTCTGCATCAATACCTATTTTAGACATAAGATAAATCTTATGAAATTTATATGGTTCTACCATTTCTATCTAATGATTAATGGTAATCTATTTAAGTTAGTATTATATCATTTCATTCCATCTACCAAAGTCATTCCCATTGAAAATGGTTTCCATTAAGATATTATACCACCATTAGAAACTTGAAACTCCCTCTAAAATGATATTTCTATTAGCTAGATAAGTCAATGATATGGTTAGAGATATAATATAATTTAAAGATGTATTTTATTATTAACAATTGTAGGTAAATAAATATAAAATAAATATAACATGAGTACTCTTAAAGATCTAGACACTAATACCGATTATTTATTCTGTATAATGAGATGGAAGCTAAAAGGTGTGTGTGTGTGTGTGTGTGTGTGTGTATAGTTGGAGGGGAAAATTATCAATCTTAAATAATGAGAGTAATTTGAAATGATAATGTATAAAATTATGGATAATGAGATTAAATAATTCAATCCACAAAAAATAGTTGTAGTGAGTGTGAAGAGTATAAATAAAAAATATAAAAGTTATTGAACAAGGATATTTATAGTAGTTAGAATCTAAAGAAATCTTATTTTTACTATTCACGCTTGAAAACATGTGAGTATGGAACCCAGTAAATAAGATATGTCACTTTTAAAGGATATTAATAACAATTAAAATACTACCCTTTTAACCAAGAGGAACAAATCCCAATTCCTACCTTTTTCAACATGGAGTTGTAACCTATAACATTACATTATAGGAACAAACATAATAAATCATTTTTAAAGGAACAGAACCAACCTAGACTTTCAAAGGAGAATCCCTAGAACTATTTGGTTTTGATATGGAGGAATATCCAACCTTGTATTTTTTTGAGTTTAGTAAGAACATGTGGTCTTTATTTTTGGTAAGGTAATCAGAATCATACATGTTTCTTTTAATATAGGTTTAACTAAAATTTGAGAAACATGAATATAATTTTATACCAAAAAAATATAGTACAAAGAATAATGGAATTAATAACCCAGTAAAAGGATGTCGATGAAGGTTGTTGGCATTGAAAAAAATAAATATTCATATCTTAAGAATATAGATGAAGAAGTATAGTAAAACTCAAAAACTAATTGTAAAAAATTAATCTCTTAGGATTTCAGCATATCAAATATTGAATAATGTATATCCCTCATGTATCCTTCTTCACTATCAGGAATTTTCATGTTTAAATAGGAAAACTACAACAACTTTTTTTTTCAAAATAAAATACATGATAATATTCCATTATTTATTAATGAATAATTCATTTGAACCTTCTTAATATTATCTCTACTATAACACACAATAATTATTAATAATAAATAATTTAAATGTTAAATATTCCCATTGTAATAGTTATTTAATACCCCAAGTAATCTACCATTAATATCATAGATATTCCCTATAATTCATAAAAAATAGATCTTTATATTTCCAATAATATTTGTTTTTGAAAATCATATACTGAATATCAATCATATAATATGACTGATATTCAATCATAGAATTCTATCTTTGAAAACTCATAACTGCTAAAAACGCATCTTCAGATCAATATAAAATATTATTTATAAATTATAATCAACACTTTTCAAAAATATTGAAATCCATCATAGAAGATCCTATATATAATATTTTATCTTCCACATGTGAATATGTAATGTATTTCCATATAAAAATAATGAACGATTTATGAAAACTTCCATACTCAATAAGTCTAAACTACTATTTAAATTTATTATGATATATATTTACTTATTCTTCTTAAAACATTTACTCACTACACTTATTATTCATGATCGAATAATATATTAAATATGTAGTCTATATGTATATCAAAGACCCATGCTTCTATACTATGTATACCAACACAAAACCACCTTTAGAAATATCATTAAAAATATTCAAAGGGATTAATCCCAAAAACCAAGGTCACTACATCCTCACCACATTAAAGGTTTTTATCCATAAAAAAACAAGTCACTAAAACATGTGAGGGATCTATGTTTTAATTTGATTCTTACACTCCAATGATCTCTCTTAGAGATTCTCATTTTGCAAAAAAAATGTGCACCAATGGAATTTGTCAACTATAAAAGATTTTATTTTTTTCAATCATTCATAAATACTAATAATTAAATAAAGGAGGTGTCATCCTCTATTTCCATCTCACCCAAATCGGTTATATAAAATAGAGCATGTACATAACTCCTAAAATCATATCACACTGAAACCCTTAAAAAGACTTGGTATCTTACACATGAGCTTAGTTTAGTTGGTGAGGAATATCTAAGTACATCCACGAGACCTAGGTTTGATTCCCTAAGGAGGCATAATTTTGAGTATTGTAGCTATACTTTAATAGGTATTATAGCAGGCACTTCTCGGTACAGTTGTCGGAAGACCTATTCACCTTCAGGCCACTGGTTTTGACCTGGGTTCCTTAAGGCCTTTGGGCCACCCAGGACATCAGGTCAATAAGGCTTTCAGGCCACCTTAAGGCCTTTGGGCCACCTCAAGGCCTTTAGGCCACTTGATTTGGAGATGCTACTAGACAGATTCTGTAAGGAACAAGCCCCAGAAGAGGACTAAAGAAATGTGCATTTACTAGAGCAGACCTAATAGATTTGGAAGAATGAGAGGGTATGGAAATTTCCATTAGTACCAGGCCTTTGAAACTCTACACATGATAGCTAGTCATACAACCATGAAAAGGTGGGGAGCAGATCACGATGCAGATGCTAGGGAGGGGTAGTTTCAAGTATTTATACTCTATAATGATTGAATTACTTTAAGGACTTCTGGTCCTGTAATGTAAAGGGTTCCCCATAAACCCTTAAAAAGTAGGATTATCATCAATGAATAAAAAATGCAGGCCTTCAAGACATTCAGGAAGGCACATGGTATCCCTCATAAAACTCCAAGTTACTCTAATTTATATCAATGTAGTAATTTTCATTGTTATGGGTTATTAACATATGATCTTGGATTAGGTATACCTTTTATTTCATCAAATACAAGAACTTAAGTCCCATAATCAATGAAATACCATTATTTATCCAAAAAAGGGGCGACCTCTATGATCTTCGATACGAGACCTTGAAAGATTCAATATTTATGGAAGTGTGATGCGTATTATTGTAGGGAAACTCCGTTAAAGGTAGGTGATTAGACCCAATCCTGCTGAAATATATCATAAAATCCCATAATATTTCCTAAGATAATGAATGGTAATATTATCCCAACCACCTATTTGGGGTTGAAATTCTAAAATTGAATGCATATGGGAACTCAAAGTATCCTAAAAACTCCACTACAACTGGGATACATACTAGGAATTACAATCAGAGACAATAATCAAGGGTATCACATGAAAATAAAACACCTCATCTAGGTATAGTAATACCAAAGTCTCTAATAAAATATACTCCCAAATAATAATAATGTGGATGACTTAGTTAAATACTCAATGATCACCCAGATAGTGTCATTTACCCTCACTTAATGTGGTAGTCTAATTATAAAATCTATTTAAATGATATCCCACTTCCACTATGGAAATGAAAGAGGTTATCTCTAATATAACCGAAGAAAAAAATAACATAAATAATACATTAATTTCATGATTTAGATAAAAAATTTCATAAATAGTCTCACAACCATAGGACTGGAAGGTATACTGTCTTGAATATTAGCTACACAAAAATGTTATTATACAACACTTGTAAACATTTATCCATAGTTACAAATCTCTAGTCCCTTTTTTTAGACATTTCAAATGCTATAATCATCTTCATAACTAGGGTATTGGAAACATAAGTAAGGGGTATGCTAAGACACTTAGTAATGGAAAACCATATCATAATGTATTCTGTCCTAAACATAAAGGATAGTATAAGGAGAGGATAAATTCATTATTAAAATATCATGATACAATAGATGATAATAATAAAACATTTTTGAGATAAATAAAATCTTACAAATATCATTAAGGAATAAAAAGCTATAACATCGATGAAAATACATCTCAATAATCCAAAATCATGTAAGTTTTAAAGAAGAGTGTGGACAATTATAAAAATATTGTGTAACATGAAAACATATAATATCTTGAATATGAAAAGGATCATGGAAATGTGTCATAACTCGATTAAAAAGTTGGGAATATGCCACAACCATAAGTATAAGAAAATATTTGTAAGAATACTCATTATGATCCTGACTATGTGGATAAAATAATTGTATCCATGCCTAAAAATAAGAGAAAACACCTTATACCCACATCAATGTGAACAAACTCCTTATTTCCATGCCTGAAAATGTGAGAAAACCCATTAGGCTCAGGCATATTCAATCATACACATTATATCTATTACTGACTACCTCTTGAGATATAAACTTAAACCAATGTATTAGAGGGTTATTTATAACCCCATCCAACATCATCCTTATGTATGTTTTCCACTTAAAAACAATCATCATCCTATCATAAAGTACCCATCAAAAAATATAGGTTTCTTAAAGTTTTCAAAAAAAACCACATATCATGAACTTAAAAAATCGTAGGATATCAAAAATATAATTTTACATAAGGAATAATTTTATAATAAAATATATAGGGTGATCAAAAAATCAACTCATGAGGTATAATCCTTGGAGAAGACTGAGGTGAAAATACAAAAGTTTTCACAAAACCCTTTTAACTTTTTTATAAAAGATAAAATAAAAAATAATCTCAAAATAATTTTTGATAAGGGAAAGAGAATAATTATTATAATATTATTATAATGAGTCCCAAATAAAATATCCTTGAAAATAAATAAAATAAATGATACTAAATATATAGTGGTAAATAATGATAAGAAATGCCTTGATTAAGCCTTTTAGGCCGTTTTAATAAAGAACACATCAGAGAAACATTAATAAAATAATAAAATATTTAAAGAAAAATATTAATAACATAAATTTTAAAAAATATTTTTATTTATTTAAATAAAATATTTTTGAAATGTTAAGCCTGTATAAAGAAGAAAATGTCCCTTGGTAAGAATGAGAGTTATTATTACCAACATTATACATTTATTTAGGAAAACATATTTTCATAGAAGTGTCAATTGATGATGAGAAGTAATTTACCAAGAGAACAGGATGATATTCCCTATAAAATATGGGAATGTAAGTATCAAATAAATCGTGAAATATATATTCAACCAATAAAGACTATAACCCAGTGAATCAGAAATTGAGTTGATGAAACCCACACAGTATTAGTAACATAAGACTCAAAGGATCATGAAAGGAATATCATGAAATGGGAAAAAATAATTAAATAGAATATATTTTCATATCTAAAATCAATAACTTAGTGAATACACTATATAAATTAAATAATGGTGTACAATATCAATCACATTCCATTGAGTTGAAAATGAGATAGATAAACCCTTACCTTGTTTGTTTGTTTAGTCAAATTTTTTCTAAGATCATGTTTAAAAATCATATATATCCTAATATTTTATTTTATATCTTTATTTATATATATAAACTTTAATAAACCTAATTTTTAAATATTGTATACATGTATATTAGTTATTCATTATCTATTTTCAATATTGGGTGTAAGTAATATTGATCATTTTGAACTAGTTTCATAACATAGGTGTTTTACTTTATTCATATCCAAAATTTAATAATTACTTGATTATTAAGAAACAATATTATAAAAATTAAATACATTAATAAATCCATTATCTCATTCCTTCAATTTTTTAGTTATGTTTCCTAAAAATGGATTTGGTGCTGGCTTATTTCAAAACATTTAGCAATCAAAGATGATATTTTAATAGTATGTTAAATAATTAATATAAATTTTATAAGAAAAAATAATAATTATATTATTATTAAAGTATAATAATTTTAGTATTTAAGTTAACAGATTATTCATTTATAAAATTTGATTTCTTTGTTCAAGTAGGTGGCCAGACCGACCCAAACATGAACATACCATAATTCGATGAGTAAGTATGATTAAGACATTTTTTATTTTGATATAATATTATTATAAAAAATAATAATGATATTATTTAGGTTTTTAAGGGTTGGAATCATATTTTAATTATTTTTTATAAATAATGAAAACTATCCTTGAAAAATAAAAATGTTACTTCATGAAGGTAGTCGTCTTCAGAACACATGGTTAAATTTTCATTTCAAAATCTAATTAGAAGGAATAAAGATGGATTATAATTTTTAACTTCATAATAAAATTAATATGTATATTTAAAATTTATTATTAAATTATATCTTTAAAACCATATAATACATGTGATGGTGAAAAATGAAAGATGTCGCTTTGTGGAAATTGTAGTCTTCCTAAACACATGATCAACATTCATTTGTTTTTATAAGTGGATGGGTAGGAATAATTAATTTTTTTCAGTAATATAATAAAAATTAAAAATAATAATGATATTTAGGTCATTATTTTACTATGTGTAGGGTTTTTTTAATATAAATAATATAAATAAATGGTTAAGGTTTAAGTAATGCTCACATTGGGACCTTTAACATTCACTTAAAAGTATCCCTGGAAATGAAGGTATTAGATAACTAATTGAGACTAGAGAATTATGAAATTGAGATAGTTATATTTTCGGATAACATTTATGAGTTTAAATAAGAAATGTTAAGGAATATGTGTGGAATTAAGGGGTTAAAGTCTCTACTATTATAAGTGAAGAAAATGACACTTTTGAGAACATCTATTATTTTTAAATAATGGAATGAAACTTTTCAAGGATTAATAGTTCAAAAAGTGATAAATAATGGAGTTTTGGGTGAAATATGGTTAGACTAGAATCAAGTATAAATTCATATCTATTTTTGAAACATGAGTTAGCTAATTTACCATTAGGTTTTTACATTTTACCATTTTCATTTTTTACCTATGTAACTAGTGTTTAACTAAGTAATATAAGTTTGAATAAAAATATAAATAACCTATCCGAAAAATATGGGTGTGATGAGAGTAAATTGAATATCAATTTATTATAAATAATTTTCTAAAAAAATATAAAAAAACTTTTAAATTTAAACATTTTATATATTAAATATCAGTTTTGGTAGAAAATGATGTTTTAACCATTATGTGTTTTAAAATTATTTACAATTTTCACTAATTAAATGAATGTTATTATAACTATATATGTGTATAAAAATATGGTTATATTAATTTTTCATATATTTTATTTAATTGAGTGGATAAAAATTACACAATATTAATAAAAAATTCATTTAAAATAATCGTTTCATTATTATCACTGTAATTAACATTTATTTTAGAAATTTTATTTTTATTTCCAAAAATAAAATGATACTTTTCACATATTTTGGTCCTACTTGTAATTCATGAGCCTTAATTATAGTAAGCCTTTCTTTCTAGAGAAACAATAACACAATACATATAGTTTTATTCAAGAACGTGTTGGAAACCTAAATTATTAAATTTTATAAATTAAATTTTTATAAATTAATTTCATTTTTGAAATCAAAATATCAACATTATCCTAGAGTAATTTTTTAAAATTTTAATGAGAAGATTTATTTTTCAACAAATAGTGAAAAACATCGATTCTTTTTCAAAACTGTCATTTATTTTCATTAGAAAAGACCAATAATATTATGAATTTGATTCTAAATTAATATAAATACCCTTTATATATAAATAATATATTTAATTATATTGTAATAAATATTATACTTGATCTTATTTTAAAAATAATCTTAGAATTAAAAGGCATTTTTTCATTAGGAAACTAATTTTCATTAGGCTTCAAGAGATTATTATGAAATGAATCTCTAAAAAATATAGAGGGTAAAATTGGAAAATTGGATTCTATATTTGAAAATATAATAATTGATATTATTTTAAAAGATCAAATTAATTTTTTTCATAATGAATTGTAAAGACAATAAAAATTTGACACAATGGAAAAAGGGAAAATCAGGTAACCCTCGGTAAAAACTAATTGTCAAGGCCATCATTTTCTTATTAATTTTTATTGGATGATGGTATTTGAATACTTATCAACTTAAAGTTTAAATTTATTAGTTTATGAGACACTTTTCCATGAAAATTACCAATTTAATAATTTATGTAATGAAAAATATAAAATTTCACTCTCTTGTTTTGAAATTTCTCATATAAGTTCACATGGGGATAAAAATAAGTTGTGAAAAAAATTAAAGGTTATTTTCATCATAATGATATTATTTTCCTAATAGTGATTTATTTATAATTTTTTTGGTGAATATATAATTACCGTAGATACTTACGCAATGTCAATATGAAATTTATTCAATTAATTGAAAAAATAATATAAATGAATTAAAAAAATCAAAAGTAATAAAATCTTGGTGAATTGTTATGTTCTATGAATTTTTAAGATATCTATAACATAATAGAGATTTTTTAAAGGTTTATATTCTAATTTTACTTTTATCTTGATGTCTTTAAAGTAAAATTAAATGAGTAGTTTCAAAAGTCATAATAATAATATTTTATGAAAAATAATATTTATTATGTTATTTAAGAATCATAAAAAATATTTCAATCAGAAAAAAGGATTATATATGGTTGTAAATTTTATATCTTTTCCATTTATTAGATAATTTTTACCTTATTTGTAAAATCATAACCATTAAATATTGAAAAAAAATTATTGCAGTTAAGGTCAAAATAGGTTTACTGAAGGATTAATCTAAGAAGATAAGAGTTATAATAAACTAAACACATACTTAAACTTAATTCGATTGTTGGTTCTATATCTGAACCTTATCATATTTGAATATGAGTCATTTCAAATCAATTTCTCCAAGAATGTGACTTAAAAATATTTTAAAACATTGAAAAATTATAAGTGTGCCACAAACCTCTATTAAAAAGGTACACCTACTCCCCTCACTTATTCACACATATTGAACTATTTAACTATTCCAAAAACTAATAAAAAATCTCCCCAAAATCATTATCAACATTCTATAAGTTTTTATTTTCCCAAAATACTGAACATAAGGTCCTTAAAAATATATCCAAAAGAGGTTTATCTAAGAGAATGTAATCTTTTTCCCAACTCTTTCAAATTTATTTCATCTTTAACTTCCTATAAATATATTTTGTAGCAACCTAAACCTAGAAATCTTGGAGTCAGTGCCTACTATTATTATACTGAAATTCTATAAAAGGAAACACATCCTAAAGGACCATCCAGTTTAGTAGTCTTGGTAAACGTAATACATAAAAGAGTCCTAAATTGAAAATGAATACACAAATTACAATATATATTTTTTCTAGAAAAACTATATAATATTGACATATCTCTACATAACAATCATAGTAAAATTCATGGAATCTTGGGTAAAGGAAACAAAATAAGGGTGATATCAAATGCTCAGTAAGGGTAAAGTACAACAACAGCTATGAATAAATAATGTGTGATCAAAATGACAATGTAAATAACTAAAAAACATCCCATTAAATTAATAACATGTTTCTAATATGTTAGGAATAAGAGGAATTATTGGATATTTTACTATTTTTGGTTGGCCATTTGCAACGAGACCCCTTCACAAATGGACAATTGCTGAAAAGGGTGTCCTAAAAAGCTTTTATTGCAATGGGTCATGGACCCGTTGCAAATAGTTTCACCAATATTATTTAAAAAATGCATTTATGATAGTCCGTTGCAAATACTATTTACAACAGGGGTCCCCACCGCAAAAGTCATTGTCCCAAATATTTTCGGCGATATTATTTAAAAAAAATTATTTGCACTCGACTATCGCCAAAGGCCCATCACAAATATCATTAAAAAATAAAAAAAATTGAAATTGAATAAAATAATATTCTTAATAAAAATAATTTAATATTAGAAAATAATAATAAAATATTTTTGGGGAATAATAAAAATCATAATAATATTAATAATATTAATAATATTAATATAATAATAATAAAAATTCATATTATTCATATTAATGAAATATTAATATTAATATTATTAAAATAATAAAATAATATTATTAATAATATTATAAATATTAATTAAATAATAATATTAATATTAGTAAAATAATATATATATATATATATATATATATAATAATAAAAACTTCGATATTCGTAATAATGTAAAAAAATAAAAACAAAATAATAAATAATTAAAAAATAAAATTAATAAAAAAATAAATAAATTATTAAAATAATAAAAAAAATTATATAAATATTAAAAATACAATATTCCTAATAGTATAAAAAACAAACTATATAGAAATGTAAAAAGTTAATAATACAAAAAACTACATTTTAATGCTTTATCATAAGAAAATATTTCACTATGGGGGGTCCTCTGGAGGATCCAGAGGAGACGGTGGAGGGAACTTCATCCCTAAACCATGAGTCAAACATCGCGCGTACTCTATCTCCTCCTACTGTCGTTGTTGTCATAAACGCATCTCCTCCTACTATTGATGCTATTGTCGTTAGAGCTCTTTTTACTATTGTGGCTAATATTGGTGCATCTCCTACCGTTTACATTAACGCATCTCCTCCAACTCCCTACGCATACACTCTATGACCTCACTTTAACGTCATAGTTTCTCTTGATACTATGCAGTGTATGATGATGACTCTCTATGAGCTCCTCTTGAGCTAGACACCGACATTGCAGGGGTACCATAATAACTCTCAGGCTATAATCGATAAATGATATTAATTCATCATAATTAATCCTAATTAATCATAATCAACCCTAATTATTCCTAATTAACCCTAATTAATCCCAATTGTTCTTAATCATAATTTCTCTTAATTTTTCCTAATTATTACTAATTATTACTAAATATTACTAATTATTAATAATTATTAATAATTATTTCTCATTAATCTTAATTATTACTAACTAATCAAAATTATTACAAATTATTACAAATTAATCTTAATTATTACCAATTAATCCTAATTATTACTTATAATTCCTAATTATTACTATTTATTCCAAATTATTACTAATTATTCATAATAATTACTAATAATTACTAATTATGGATAATTATAACTAATTAATCATAACCAGTACTAATTATTCCTAATTATTACTAATTATTCCTAATTATTCCTAATTATTACTAATTATTACAAATTATACTAATTTTTACTAATTTTTACTAATTAATATTAATTATATTAATTATTACTAATTAATCCTAATTTTTACTAATTATTACTAATTATTACTAATTACTACTAATTAATCCTAATTATTACTAATATTAAATAAATATTCTTAATTATTCCTAATTATTCCAAATTATGACTAATTATTCTTAATCATTACTAATTATTCCTTATTATTTCAAATTATTCTTAATTAGTCCTAATTGTTCCTAATTCATCCTAATTTTTTCTAATTAATCCTAATTGTTCTTAATTAATCCTAATTAATCCAAAATACACACAAATATACCTAATTATACCTAATTATTTCTATTTATTACTAATTATTACTAATTATTACTAATGAATCATAATTACTATTAACTATAACTAATTATTACTAATCATTACTAATTAATCCTAATTATTTCTAATTATTACTAATTATTCCTTATAATTACTAACTATTACTAATTATTCCTTATTATTACTAATTATTTATAATTATTTCTAATTATTCATAATTATTTCTAATTATTCATAATTATTCCTAATTATTCCTAATTATTCATAATTAGTCCTAATTATTCCTATTTAATCCTATTTGTTCCTAATTATTCACAATTGTTACTAATTAATCCTAATTAATACTAATTATTCTTAATTATTTATAATTATTCATATTTATTCCTATTTATTCATAATTATTACCCATTATTACTAATTATTACAAATTATTACTAATAATTCCTTAGTATTCTTAATTATTTCTAATTACTCCTAATTATTACTATTATTTCCTAATTATTACTATTTATTCATAATTATTAATAATTATTACTAATTACTGGTAATTATTCCTAATTATTAGTAATTATTCCTAATCATTACTAATTATTCCTAATTATTCCTAATTATTCCCAATTAATCCTAATTATTACTAATTAATTGTAATTATTACAAATTAATACTAATTATTACTAATAAATTCTAATTATTACTAATTATTACTAATTATTACTAATTATTACTATTTACTACAAATTATTACTATTTACTTCTAATTATTACTATTTACTTCAAATTATTACTATTTATTATTATTTAATAATATTTATTTCAATTTACTACTTATTGACACTAATTTTTAGCAATTATCTATAATTATTACTAATTATGACTAATTATTAATGATTATTAATAATTTTTCTAGTTAATACTAGTGACTACTAATTTATATTAATTAATATAACTATTAATTAATACTAATTAACACAAATAACAGCTATTTGTGAGAAAATAATGCACAGTAAAATGATCTAATTCTAATTTAATTTAATTGTAGCTAATTAAAAATAATTATAACTAATATCACAAAAAATGGATTAACTAAAAAGTAAAATAAAAAGATAAATACTTTAAAATTGAATCTTTTGGAGGATTTATGCCGCAAATATTTCTCTGATTTAAAAAAATTAACTGAGAAAATTTTTTGAGAGATAAAATATAAGTAAAGAGGGAAAGATAATAGAGAAAGGGTTGGAATGAGAGAGAAAACTGATGAGGGTAGATATAGGTTAGATTAGTTGCGATGAGTTTATTTGCGATGAGAATCCCATCGCAAATACTCACCCCCTATTAATTATGGACAGTGGTTAAAAATGTATTTGCAAGAGGACCCATCGCAAATACGAACATACAGATATACTATTGGAAATGAGGGATAAATCATGTCGCAAATACTAAAAAACGACATCGGATATTTGCGATGGGAATAAAATCCCATCGCAAAAAACCCCTCCTGTGGTTTGGCGCGCAACTTGCGCCAAACCTTTTGTGATGAGTACCATCTAACCATCACAAATAATTAGTTATTTGTGACGGGACCCTTCCCCATTTCAAATAACCCGTTGCAAATATTCATTTTCCCCGTAGTGACGTAATCAACTTATTCCATATAAATAATCACATGAGCATGAAACTAAACCATGGATATTCTAACCAATCGAATAATCACATGGAAAAACATAATTCATAGTGTCATAATGCATAATGAAGGATATATAAGACATACCGTTGAGGTTTCATGCAATGAATCTAATATGATCAAGGATTTATGCTAAGAATCTAATGTCATTAAGGCTTTGTTCCAGTAATCCAATACTCTCAGGGATTTATTCAAAGAATCTTATACATCCAATGTCTTATGACAATAATCTAATACCATAAATTCTTTATGACGAGAATCTAATAGATGGGTAACTCCTCAACCTAAACCATATATAGTTTGTTTCATGAAACCTATTGATGCATTGAGGGGATTGAATTAACAAGTCCCCAGCCTGTGTCGTACTTGTCAAAGCATTCCTCATATATCAAATAATCAATTTAATTCATAAACAATCAAATATCTATATTGAGTAAAGCATTTATATTTATCAATGTTTCCCCAGTTAATCAAATATATCTCAATTTAAACCCCATATATAAAAATGGTATACGGTTTAGGAAATAAAAATATCCATGATAAATAATGTGGATATTTAGGGGAAATGTAGTGTTCACATGTATCTAAAAAGTAAATAACTCAAGGGGAATATAATGACTATGAGAATGATCCATGGAATTGAATGTCAATACTATCCTTGGTTAAAATAATCATAATCCATCCACTAGAATAATTAGGATGATATCAACACAATGCGTACCCATTAGAGTAAGAAAAACTGTTTTGTTCCATTGATGAAATAAGGAAAATATTATTAAAAGAATTCCTGAGGAAAATAACTGTTTTATTTAAAAAAACTTGAGAAAAATTTTCTTTGTAAATCACTTTTAAAAAAAGTTTCTTTAAAAATAACACCATAAACTAGTAAATGAGGATTCAGAGAAATGAAGGTTAGAAATTTCTACATGTCATATGAGGTAGATGGGATATTTCCTTTGCACGATAAAAAGGATAGAAATGTGCCCTGTTTGGAAAGAGACATATGTATTCCTTTTAGAACATTATTAAAAGAAATAAGGGGTAAAATTTTCTTTAATAAATTATTTTTAAAAGGTTAAATTATTTTTTTAAACATTTCTATAAAACATGGTTTTGGGAGAATAATGAATTCCCACCAAAGAGATAAATAAATTTGGGTTGTCTTAAAACCTAATTTTTAAAATATTATGAGTACCAAAGGGTGTAAAATGGAAATATTACTTGAAAAATATCATGAAAAAAAATTAGAGAAGAGAATTAAATTCTTTATTGAACATTGATCAAATAATTTTCTTTTAATAGAAATTTAAGAATAAATAATCTCTATTAGAATGGGATTGTGAAATAAACCCTTAAAATTAATGAATCAATTATGTGTATAAAATATAAATACAAATTAAAAAAGTATTAATACATCAATATATAATCAAAATTCATTATACACATATTTTTAGAATATTAACAACAACCAGGAAGTAATATAACCCAATGAAAATGGATTGTGTTTTGAAATTATTTACTGCTTGGTTACTTTTAAATTCAAATCCCTTAAAATTAAATAATTCAAATTAAAACAAAAAATTCAATTAATAGTGAATATTTCATGATATTACATTTCAATCAAAATTATATACACCATATAAAAGAAACGAGTGGTGAATATGGAATACGTCTCACCAAAATAACAGTGAGACTAATAATCCCATTAAAATACACTTTTATTTAGTTGAACGGTCTTTAGCCTCATGTATAATGATTTTAAGAATTTCATTAACTTATAATATAATTATATTAATATTTATTATATCATATATAGTCCTTTTATGACATGTTATTACCCGTTCGTTAATTATTTTCTTTATTTCAGGTAATAACCGCTTTGTTTTACATGAATGTTTTAAGATGCTAATTTTTTGTCTACTTTCATAGATCATGATTTAATTATCTAAATAATGTAAAAAAATTATTTAGATATCATATATATTTATTATATAGGTATTTTGGTTGTTCCATAAAATTTTGAAATAGTAAATGAAATGCATCATTCATGAAGACGATATGTCTTACGTACGCCTGAATGTTGCATCCATTTTCTTACCATGTTAAAAGAATGAAAATTAAATTCTATATAAGAATATTATAATTCTAGTATCATGTTTCTGTTACACATATCGCATATTTTTATTAAACCCATCCTTAAAAATTTTAATTTAAAGAGGGAACGAATCACATAGATTTGAGGAGGTGGGGGTCCATACGTCCACAAACGATGTTATCATATTCCAAAAAAATATAAATCATGAAGGTATGTGTTATATAATAATTAAAGAAGAATAAATAAATTATAAATATTATATATATCATATATAAACTATAAATCCATCATTATTCCAAACCATGAAATGTGGCAATGGAAGAAAGAAGGACATCGGTTCGTGAGGTGGTAGTATGTCATACCCATTAACGATGATTTCGTATCCCATTTAATGGAAGTGTGAGTGAGTGTAGGTAGTAACCTTAAAATAATAAAATATAATAATCTTTAGGATACTTATTTAATTATATAATCATTGTATAAGTATAATTTATGGATTGGGGAAAGAAATAAAACTAATGTGCTTGTTGACAAGTGTTACATCTTCTTCAGGTAACTCCTTTTGATTTATACCAAAATACTTCTTGGTTGGATTTATGAAAAAAGTAAAACTTTTAAGATGAGATTAGGTATGTTGGGATATATTTTTGTTAGGTTTTTTATGAGACAAATGGATTGATATTTGTGGATAAGTGAGGGGTGAGTGGCCTTTTATAGGAGAGGTGGAGTGGAATTCTTATAAACATAAAAAGATAAACACATTTGGGAGCACTCCTTTACATCATGTGCCTAAAACAATGAACCAAGTTAAATAAAAATACTTTATATAGTCTAAATATGTTGATAAAATATTTTTTTATAAGTTTATATATTATTTGTCCTCTTAAGATTATTGTTTAACCACAAATAAATGCATTTTCACCATAATCGTTGTAATTAATTTTAATTTCATTCACCATTATTTTTCATCAAAAAAATAATTTGACCTTAATATAAATTATAAATTAATATTATTTTAATTGTGTAACCCATTTTTCAGAATTCTAAATCACATAAGTGACATAAATTAATAAAAAATTAATCCCCCAAATGGGATGAGAAAGCTTGTTTTTAAAGTGAAAATGGTGAAAAGATCACTATGTTTTATATCTAAATTCCATATAAAAATGATTTCAATGAAATAAATCGTATTAATAAATTTATATTTTATATAAATTTATATTAAAAATAATTCAAAATATATTTTAACATTATAAATAATTTATATGAAATGCAGTTATCAATTAAAATTCGGTATATTTTTACTATTTATAAAAAATTGAATCTTCTAAGAAAAATACCAAAAAACACCCAAATGCAATGTTTTAATTCCTCATTCAAAATATAATTTTATTTTTTCAAATAATATTTATAAAAGTACAAAAAAATTATATTTAAAACAAGTGTTCCTTTAAAAGGAAGAAACCCCGCCTTTAGAAAATACAGATTTTTAAGAGTAAAATTGGATTTGTTCTTATATTATACCAATATAATATATTGGAAAAATGTAAATAATATTTTATATAATATATAATATATAAATTCCAAAAATATAATTCACTAGTAGTAATTAATTTAAAAATTATATTATAAAGTCTTAGGGTGTTAAATTCTCCCAACCTTAAAGAAATTGTGTCTTCACAATTAAAACATAATCTCAGTAATCTAGGCTTTGATATTTGAAAATAATATTCTTAAAAACCAAAAAAATTAAATAGGTTTAATTATAAATATTAAAAATAAGATATAATTGTAAATACAATGTTCATTGGAATAACATATAACTAGGTTTCTACATTGGAGATCATTGGTTGAAAGTGAATACATGAGCATGGACGAAAAACATAAATATTTATAGAGAATGAATGAGGTAATTGATTAAAAAGAAGTGAACAATATATGGAAATTTGAGGTCCTCAATTCCGTAAATTTTTAATGATTTCAAAGACCATATTTTCAATAAAAATTAATTTATTACGATAATACTTTTTTTAAGTTCATTTTCCTAATGTTGAATAATTATTTTACTAACTATGAATATAAAAAATATAATTACTTGAAATATTTCTATTTTATAAACACAATTTTCATCCTTTTTCGTGATTTTATCATTTTCCAAATTTATCCCTTACACCAAAAAATAGATATCCAAAAATTATCTTTTATACCTAAAGCACTAAATTTACCTTTTCGACAGATTGATGAGTCTTTCCATTTGTATTTAGAAAATTTCCAATACTAATTTTGGTAATAAATTAATCTCTAAAAAAAGAAAGTAATACTAATTATTCAGTATTAATATTTAATCATCAAATTATTTAACCAAAAATTGACATATTAATTAGGTCATCACGAAATCCAGTGGTAGGCGTGAAACTCGTATCTTCCTTTAGTCATGGGTTCAAGCCTCATCGCCTCACCTGATAAAAAGAGTTTTCACCCTATATGTGGGATGTAGTTTCTCAAAACTACATTAATCTAGTTACTATAATGTTTCAAAAAATTATGATGGACATCCTTGAAATTAAATTAATCATTATATTAACTTTTTACTATGGTTTTCAATACAACATATTTTTTTTACAAAGTCTGATAATCTTGTTTATATATCAACCCTAATGTTTATCAATACCTCTATACTTATGTCAATACATTTTAAAGGCCTTATTCCATAAATTATTTTTCCACTGAAACATGTACTAAACTAATGAGTTTTATTTCCATAAATTTCATAAAAAATATCCTTAATATTGATATAATCCCAATACATAAAACCTAAAAATACGTTTTTAAAACTTAGATCTTATGACCGAACATAATATAATATTCTTGTGATGGTATATATATATATCTTATTTTATTGAGACTTGTTTTTATATTCTAATCCTCAAATTCTATCCTAGGGTTTTGTTCCTAATACTTGATTTTCCTAAATCTATTTTCCAAGGTTTCTACTAAACCTCCTTTGATACCAACTGTAATGCACTGACCCTAGAAGCCTAGATTCAGTTCCTATTATCATTACATATGAATAAGATAAAATTAAACACGTCATGAAGGATTGATCAATTTAGTTGTCTTTATAAAGTAGATAAATATCCGAGCCTTGAATTTCTAATGAATACAAAAATTACATCATATTTTATTTATTTTTTATAATAAATTTATTCTACCTAGTTTATCACTGTATATCATTCATTGTAAACTTGATGGAATTCTTGGGAAAATAAATAAAATAATGGAGATATCAAATTATTATTAAGTGTCATGTATAGAGGAATCCATGGATAAATAAGGTGAAATCGAAATGGCATGGTAAATAACTGAAACACATGTCATTAAATTAATAACCTGATCATAATATGGTAGGAATAAGAGCTGATAAAAAAATTAACATAAATAATCATATGATCATGAAACTAAACCATGGATATTCTAACTAATCAAATAATCACATGGAATAATTGAATTCGTAATTATGGAATGCAAAATGATGGATATCTAAAACTTATTGTTGATGATTCATGTTAAGAATTTAATACCTTCAAGGATTCTTTCTAGGAATCTAATGCCATCAATGATTCTTGCCAATAATCTAATAATGTCAAGGATTTATTACAAGAATCTAATACCATCAAGGATTCATTCCAATAATCTAATGTTTTCAAGGAATCATGGAAAAATCTATCATATTTGTAAGGTCTCTTCCAAAACAATATCAATCTTCTTTCATGAAACTGACTGATTCATCATGGGGATTTCATTAACTGGTCCCCAACTCATGACATACCATTCCAAAGTATTCCTCATATAGTGATTAATCATTTTAATTCATAAGAAATCAAATATACATTTGGATTAAATGATATAGAAATATCAATATTTCCCTATTTAATAAAATAAAATTAAAATTAAACACCTTATCTAGAAATGTTCTTCTGTTTTAGAAATAATAATATCCATGATAAATATTGTTGATATTTAGGGTTAATTTAATATTCAAGGGTCATTGGAAAGTGAATAAATCTAGAGGAAGTTAATGAATTTGAAAATGATTCAGGGAAGTGAATGTCAATATTATACGTTTTCAAAATAATAATAATCCATCTAGAGAAAGAATAAACATGGTATCAATAAATAATATACACATTGAATTAATAATAAGGGTTGTTGTCATTGATGAAATAATGAAAATATCTTTAAAAAAATCCTTGAGGAAAACATCCTTTTTATTTTGAAAAACATTTTCATACCCCATTTCATTGTAAATAACATTTATAAACAATTTATTTAAAAAAACTCCCTAAAATTGTAAAGGAATCTTCAATGAAATGATGGTGGGTAATTCTGTATATGTTATTCAAGGTGGAAGTAACATTCCTTTGGTATAGTAAAAAGGTTAGAAAAGTGACTTGTTTAGAAAGAGATAAGAATATTCCATTGAAAATTTTTCTAAAAGAAAATGGTGTAAATATATATTTAATAAATTAATTTTAAAATGATAAAAAAAGTTGAAAACATTTTTATAGAAAATAGTTTTGAGAGAATATAGATTTCCCACCAAAGAGACAAATAATGTTAGGTTTTCTTAAAAACGTTTTCTACAACATTTTGAGTACCAATGGATGGAAAAATGGTATTATTTATTAAGAAATATAATTAATAAACATGAGATGAAAAAAATTAAATGTTTTATTAAACATTTATCAAATAATTTACTTTAATGTAAATTCAAGAATAGACAATCTTGACTAGAATGAGAATGTAAAATAAAAACTTAAATTGATAATAACACCGAGGTGAAAATTATTCAATGAGTCAATTATGTGTATAAATTGTAAATAAACATAAAACATATTTAAATACATATATATATAGTTAAAATATATTATACACATAATCTTATAATATCGACGACAACTATGAAGTAATATAATGCAACAAAAATGAATTAAGATATGAAATTATTTACCACTTGATAAATTTTATATTAAAATACAATTAAATGAAATAATTAAAATTTAAATGTATAATAAGATTAAGAGTTAATTATTCATGATATTACATTTCAATGGGATTTATATTCACCATACAAAAGAATCAAGTGGTGAATATGGCATAAGTCTCACTGAAATAAGAGTCAGACAAGAAATCCCCTTTCCTTACACATCATTTTCGTTGAATGGACATTAAACTCCTATAAAATGGATTTAATCATGTTATTAACTTATTGTAGGACCATATTAATATTTATGATATTTTATATAATACGTTTATGACATTTCACTATCCATTAAATAATTATTTTCATCGTTTTGGGTAACAACCGCTTTATTTCACGAGTTTGTAAAAACATGTTATTTTGTGTTCCAATTACATAGATCATGATTTATTCATCTCAAAAATGTAAAAAATGATTTAAATGTCATATATATTTATTATATATGTATTTATATTAATCCACTAAATTTTGAGATAGGAAATGAAATGCATCGTTCATGGAGACGGTAGGTCATAAGTACACAAGAACACTGCTTCCATGTTATTATAATTTTAAAATAAAGAAAATTAAATCATATATATGGTTATTATCATTAAAGTATAAAATTTATGTTTAATATATCACATATTTTTATTAAACCCATCCTTAGTATGTTTCATGTAAAACGTGAAAGAATCACATCACTTTGAGGATGCAGTAGTCCATATGTCCACAAACGATGTTATCGTATTCCCACAAAATGGAAAGCATGAATGTATATATTATATAATAATTATAGAAGAATAATTACATTATAAATATAATATATATAACAAATAAACTATCAATAAATCGTTATTTTCAACCTTTAAATGTGGAAATTGAATAATGAATGACATCAGTTCGCGAGGTGGTAATCCTTCGTACACACAAATAATGAGTGCCTATCCCATTTTATGGAGGTGTGTGTAAGTGTACGCCAAAACCTTATCATAATAACATCTCATAATATTGATTTTACTTATTTTATTATATAATCATTATATAATAAGACTTCAAGTGATGTATAATGAAATAAAACAAAAGATCTCGTTGAAGAATGTTACCTCTTCTTCGGGTAGCTCTTTTTGGTGTATACCAAAAGACATCAATGGTTGGGTTTCTGCCCAAAGTGAGGCTTCTAGGATTATATGAGGGATTTTTGGATCTTATTTTGGTAGGTTTTGGATGATAAAAATATCTTAATCATTGTGAATAAGTGAAGGGAGTGAGGGCCCTTTTATAGTGAAGGAGGAGTGACATTCTTATAAATATAAAAAAGTAAATATTATTGGGAGGTCTCCATTACCTAATGTTCATGAAATAATGAACCAAATTATAAAACATATATGATATGGTCGAAATATATCTGTAAAATGAGATTTTGGAAAGCTTCATGATCATTTGTCCCTTTATGATTAATGTGTAACCACTAAGTAAACTCATTTTCACCTTAATAGATGTAATTAATTTTGATTTCATTCACTAATAATTTTGGTCAAAAACTAATTTGACCTCATTAGAAATTAGAAATTATTTTGATTCCAAATATGGAATATATTTTTCCAAATTACAGTCACATAATAGGTAGAAAGTAATTTAAAATTAATCATGTTGAAATGATAGGAAGGCTGGTTTTCAAAGTGAAAATGTTCAAAAGTTCACTAAGTTTTTATATCTAAATTCAATATAAAAATTATTTCACTGAACTAAATTGTGTTAATATATGTATAAATTAACTAATTTTAATTCAAAAAAAATTAAAAAATGTATTTTATCATTGTAAATTATTTAGATGAAAAATAATTTTTCAATTAAAATTAAGTATTTTTTTATTATTAACAAAAAAATGAAACTTCTTAGAGAAATAACAATAAATCACCCTAACATAATTTTTAAGTTTAAATTTAAAAAATGAACTTTATTTTGTCAAATATAATTTATAAAATTGTCAAGATTTAGATTTAAAACAAGTGAACCATTAAAAGGCACGAAAATGCCTTAAAATGATATTTTTAATCATAAAATTGGACTTGTTATTATCTTATGTCTATAAAATCTATTGGATAAATGTAAAAAATAATTGATTTATTATATAATATATATATTTCATTAATATAATTAACCAATAATAAATATTTTAATTAATATATTGTAATATCTTAAATTATTATAGTTGTATCTATACTAAAATAATATATAATGTATCATAATATTATGAGATGTTATTATAATTATAGGAAAAACATTTTCAATATCTTTTTTAAACTATGAAAAGTGAAAAAAAATCTTATGTGTATGTATAACTTACCATCTCCACATAGCGGTGTGATTCACTTTTCACCCCTACTTTACTTTGATGGTTATAAATATAAAAATAAATAATATATATTTTATTTATAACATAATTATGATTTTAGAATTATAATACCACATATACCTTCATACCTTCCAAACCGTTAGAAAATGATAATTTTGGTCACGCGTACATGTGGACTACAACCTCTACAAAGTGATATGATTCTCTTTTCATATCCTATTTAAATGGATGGTAATATGGATAGATTTAATGAATATATATATATATATGATATATATGATATAATAATGATTATATAATGGTGAATTATTATTTACATTCCCTTTTATCCATCCATCAAAAATTGAAAACAATATTATTGTGTATGTAAAACCTACCATTTCTAGGAATGATGTAATTATTTTTTCCATTTTTAATATTTAAGGATGATTCTAGATATGTTTATATTGAATATATATGATATTTATATCATTATTAACATCCTAGATATAATGGGACCCTGATAAAGATATAGGTACTGAAACTAATGAATCAAAACATACATGGAAAAAAATATTTAATTGTCATAAATGAAAATTTTATTAAAAAAATTATTAATAAATATTTATTAAAATGTTATAATTAGATCCTATATGATATTATAATTATGTATATGGTTTTGGTATATAAATATAATAAATTTAAATTTATTATATGGGAGGAAAAAAATACTTACAATGAAAGTCAAACTTGAGGTCAGAGTTTATTTCACAATCTTATAATTATTAAAGAATGTATATATTTAGGTTTCCATTGAGGGATGAATATGACATCTCTATCATAAACACAATAAGTTTTACCCTGTGTTCATTTATAAAAATTATAAATTTTCCAATCATTTTACTCTTTTATGTGTTCATACCGAGGCATGCAACAGATGCTAGTGGTTTAAGAATTTAAATTTCATTACCATTAGAGTGAAAAAATATCATCATGTTCAATGATCTAATCCTTGGTAATGGCCTAAAGATCTCATGTGAATTTATTAAGAAAAAAAATTAAATGCAAAAAACACCTCATTTGAATTGGTGGTGTGTTCAACTGAATTTCTTCACTATTGATCATAGATTTAAGGATTAAATCATAATACCATATAAATAATCCACACAAGATTAAGAAATCCTTATGGACTTTGATCATCGAATTATGAGTGCTATAACAAAACTCTGATGATTCCATCAATGTCACGATGATCATGATGATCCCATCAATACAATAAATGAAATATATCAACGATCAAAAGCATGTACATGATATTTCTCTCTCATGGATTCAGAAATAGAGAGAAGCTCTCAAATCCAAATGTATGAATAGTATATGGAAAACAGATTCTCTTACACTTATATAGTGGGAGTTAAAATACCTATAATGGGTTCCCAAACCCCAGTATATTCAATGCCAACTAAATTAGCTATAAATGACTAATTATGATGAAATAACATCATCGTAAACAACATTTATATTTTGTCACCAAATTTTAATATATAATAAATATAATACATGATAAAACTGATTCATTAACTTGACTTATAATTCACAAAATATTAAAAAAATAATGAAATTAAAATATTATTAATTCATATAATATCTTTCCATGTATGCACTCAATACCTTGTCATTACTTTTAACAAATAAATTCAACTCAATTATTTTATACTCAAATAATAATTAATTAATTTATTTGTTTGTGATCATTAACACTTGGACATCTCTAGGACCACATTATGGGTCCCAACTTGTCTGATACTCTTATTCTTCAGAATAGGGTAGTCTCTTGAATAAGTTATTGTGTGTGACCCTCTTGAACCATATCTTAATAGCAGTGAATACTATTTATAGACTAATAGTGGATTCTAACAACCCATGATGTCCTCTAAATAAATAATGAATATTCATTCCAAAAAAACTTCATACGAACACATTCCGTGTAATATAATCTCTTTGTCTCATAATATCTCATAATGTAGAATGCATATATTATCTCATCATCCAATATTTCTTTATTATTTTTTGACCTACATGGATGAGCATACCTTATTTTACCATGGAAATCACATTTAATAAAGATACTACCATCTTGAGCAACCATGTCTAAGATATCACTCCCTCAACACAGAAGTGAAAAATTCTATATTGATCATTAAACTAATGTCATACCACCAATGACTCACCCAACACAGCCTACATCTCCATGAATTCAATGCCATGGTTTTTTACATGCATAAAATTACATGATCAAATGGTACACATTGATAATTATCTCATGAAATGAGACCAATACGTTTGTTTATAAATAGTAAATTCCAATGACACTTAAAACATGTGGTCTTCCTATTGTCGGGTCTATCACCACGATCTCATCAAATTGAGATAAACAAGTGAAAAATTCATGAGAATAAGTCTCAATGGTTATGAGCCCCCAAAACCTGATGGCCTAAAATCATCTATTTATTTTTATCATTATGTATATAGACTATTGGAAATTACATTATTATTACTTTCACGGTATCTACAAGTTCTCTTTATAGCTATAGAACTTCTATAACCTTTTCTTACAAGATATAATATAAAGACAATACCATAAATATGGTGGATGTAGAAGTATTAGGAATATTTTGGTTAGATAAAAATAGTCATATATCAAAATTTATACATTTAATGGTGATCAATTTATATACATAAGTTGGGTCTAGGGAACCTACTTTCAATATTAAATACTCAATAGACTGAAATAATATTTTTAAGGAAACCCAAATTGTTTCAATTTGTTTAGGAATATTATTCTTCCAACTCTATAATTTAATTAAAATGTTTTCAATAATGTTTTTACTATTCTTTAATGATTTTTTTATATTTATTTTTATTTATGTTTAACATTCTATAAAAATTCTTCAAAAGAATGTTCTTGTAATTTTCTGAACAAGTTACTTCTTGAATTATTACTAAAAATGTGAAATTAATATTTGTTTTTATATAAATCACATGAACCAAATTTCCCAACACCATGACCACTCAATGATTTGAAACAACTATTATAATTTTTTAATATTCCATCAAAGAAAATATTTTCCTAAATATTTTTGTAAATTTTTAGATTTTCAATAATTGATTTGAAAATGAAAAAAGTGTTTTCCTTAAGAAATATTCCAATGATATTTTAAATTATTTTCATTTATATCAACATTATTTAGTGAATATTATGCTTTAATAGGGATTTACTATTTTTATACCATTCACTTTTTTACTCTAGATAACTTATGATTATGTTATGTTTATTTATTGGGGAGAACATTAACATTTTTATACAGGTTTTTCAATACGAATGTATATGTTGATTATGTTTCACCCCATTCATATGACGAATGAACTGGACATAGTAAGTGATGGGTGGGGACATATATATCCCCTTTATGTATTGTTAGGTAATCTAAGGAAAACTAGTTTTGGTATTTGGTATATTACTTACCTAATGATTTATGTTTTATTAGGATAAAGACTTGATAGTAAGATTACGATGTCCGATACTACACACTCTATCATTATGAAACTAGTTATATTTATCCATGTGATTATTTATGTTTTTATGTTATCCATGGATTTATTCCACTTTTTATGGAATTAGTTATATGTAATATTTTATTATTTCTTAATTAGACCATATTATTCATGTTTTATTTATTTTATGATTGTCTATGTTGTATGATTTCATTTTTTGAGCATCTGATCTCACCATTAATTATTATTTCCTTTCCTCATGATACCAAGAATGGATAAATGAATGAATTCAGTGATTTAATCGAATAAATAACAATGTTATCAAAAGAATTTTAATATTTTATTTTATTTTTTCATATGAAATGTGAGAATCATGTATGTATCTAGTATCCCAAGACTTATAAACTATTCGATCCTTCATTATGTGATATCTCGTTTTTTTTTATAATGTAGTAAAATAACCACCATATCTAGTCCACTAGATTCGGGGTGTTATAGTTGGTAAGAGAAGACGTTTTGTAAAAAACCTAAAAACTAGATTAATAAAAACATAGATTATGGAACATATCATTATGATAAACTTTAAGGATATGTTATTTTGTAGAATAATATCATTAGGTTTTAATAAAGGTATAGATTATGTGTCTTTACTAGAAATAAATCCTTGTTTATATATTGTAATAGGGTGTGGTTTTGTTAAATATGCATCAAGTGATGGTAACCCCTAAAAGAGTTGGTCGAGTATATCTTGGTCATCATTCTTGGGAATGATGAGTATACCCTTACTGCATACCTAGTTTGACACTCTTGGGTGATATTCGAAGATTAATTTACTTTTTATCTAAAAAATATTATGAAATATTTATATATTTTTATCATTTTTTAATATTCCCAATAATACTAATCTTATTACTCTAAGATTAACTATCAATAATTTTCATGTTATGTCAAGAGTTTTACTTGTTTAAAAATTATACATTATGATTCATAATGTTATGATATAATATAGAGTATTCCATTTTTTAGAAATGGTTCCTAAAGGAATGTAATTCCTGAGTTTTTAAAAGTGAAAACTATGTTCAATAGTGTATGTGATGCAAAACACCAAACCCAAACAAAAATGATTATTTAAATATTATAATTTCAACCTAGAAATTAGATTTGAGGACAAGAATAGGATTAACTAAATTATGAAATATATCTATAAATTTCCTACTCAACATAGATGTATGATATATTATTATTAATTAATCACTCAATTGTAGGTAATGTTGTAGAAATAAATTTTCTTCAAATTTTTTTAATTTATTTTGTAAAAAATATTATAATTATTTTATAGAAAATTTATAAAATTTATTTGAAAAAATGAACTTCATTTTTTATATTATCGTATAAAAATTAAATTAGGATGACATTTTCAATTTTGTTTTGAAATATTGATTTTTTATTGAATAGTAAAAATACTCATTTTTTTGTATAACTATCATTTATTTTGATAAATTAAGTAATTTAAATGTATATTTATTCTTGTAATTTGATTTAAAAGTTAACTAATTATTATTGAGTTATATTTAAACTAATTACTAACATTTAAACCATCTTTGTAACAAATTTTAAAATAAATTTATTTTTTCGACTTGAAAACACATTTGTCTGAAAACAATTTTAAAAAATATAATGTTTCTCTTTTTTTAATTAATTATAAATAAATAATAAAGGGTAATTAATTAAATTAAATTTTTGGATATTATATCTATAATTATAGATTTAAATTAATATAGTAATGATTACTAGTTATAGAGTTAAAGTAAAGTCATTTTTTCATTGAAAATTTATTTTTTTTAAAAACCCCTTTCCAACATGGTTGTGAGTTTGGTATTAAATTAAATTCTTGAACCTATGTGAATTGATTTAGATAAAGTTGATTCTATATTTTTAATCATCATAATTAATATTATATAATAAGTTCATCTTAATTTTTGAACAATATGAATAGTAACCACAACAAATATTTATTACCGTCGTAATGAAAAAATACGTTAATTATGGACAAAAATAATTTAACAAAGACTAAAAGAAAAGTATGCCCTATATATTATGAATATTTATATTTTAATTTAAATATTATATTCATTTTATTTTTTACTTTATAAATTATTAATTAATTATTTTGATAAAAACTAGATATTTATGCGTTAAAACATAAATTTTAGTTTTGGTAATACAAAGTTTTTATCAAGGCATTGTTTTTTATTAATTCAATAATTTTTTAACTAAATTATATTTTAATTAAATATTATTAATAAATAGTATATATTAAATATATATGAAAATATAATTTTTATGAAGTCAAATGTAATTATTATAAGTGTTCGGAAACTATTATTGTAAAAAACGTGAATTTCTCAATAAATGTAAATTCTTGTTTTAAAGTTAAAATTAATATATTTAAAAAATTATTTATATTAAATAAGTATTATTTTTGGACTCATCACGTCAAAAATATCCAATGGTGAATTTTTCATAATTTTCCATGAAAATCAAATTTTTACATAAAAATTAAATACGATATAAATATTCAGTGTGTATTATGAAATAATAATGACAAAAAAGTTATGTAATAAATAATATAAAGTGTATCCATGAACAAATATATTTTCCCTATTGAAATAATTTTTTTATGTTATCTAGTTAATTTTATCAGGCCTTTATGAATCCTCAAAACGTATATTATATTTTAAGGTTTTAAAATAAATTCTTTATAATCATGACCCACATCTACATGTCCAAGGGTAATAATTTAATGAGTTGAGACCTTGGAATTATAAAATAATTAAAACCACTCCTTTTTGGTAGATAAAATTTTCATATCCGTGGGATTGTTTTTGGTTTTTATTATTTTATTTTATAGAGTCCAAAACCTATATTTTGTAAATAATAAAGAACTCCCCTCTCTTTTCCTATATAAAACAACCCAAGATGCCATTTATATTCACTCAAAAAAACTTGCAAAAACTATTTACTATGATATACCATATCTATAGTCTTTCCAAGGTTCCCCAATGCTCCTAATAATCTCATCCCAAGCTTTCGGAATCATCCTCTCAAGGTAAGGTATTTCCCTCTCTTCTTTTTATTCAAGCACCTCATTTATGTTGATCCTCTCAATTTCCATTAGATATTGTTTGGGTATGTTTTTATACATCCCTATTATCTTAATTTTTATTTTTATGTTGTGATAGACCCATTTCAATATCATTAATCTCTCCCATGAACCTTTATGTGGATGTGGTATGTTGTCGAAATTATCTTAGAATTTTACGTACCAAAATTAAGGGACCTCTCTGTCTATTTTTCCATTCAAGAACCTTATTTGTAACTATTCTTTTTAATATAATATTGTTATGTTTTCTTTAATTTATAAAGATCCATATACTCTCTAATTTATTTCCCAATAATTAGTGATCATTTATCCCCACTCATTATAGTATTTACATAAGTCGTTACGATGATGAAATTTAGTAAGGGATCATATCCTTCTCGTATTTATTCATGAATCTTAATTATCTTATGAATTTTATCTCCAATTACTAGATTTTGGATATATTCTTGTAGATAACTGGAAGAAAATATCCCAAAATTAGGAATTTGAGATAAATCCTCACTAGGGGTCACAATCAAAGTGTTAAATTGTGTTGGTTATCTTCCCCTTGGGGGTTCTGATGTTGTCATTAGTGTTGGTCTTCCCCTTCAATTTTACAAACCCCCTTGATACTTTTTTACTTTTTATTGTTTAGCTAATAAATGATTATGTTTTTGTGTGTTTGATATTGTCTTCCATATCCCCCTTAATTCCCTTATGATGTCCAATATGTTGATACACCCCTTTCACTCTCTATAATCCATCCCATGAACATTAATTTTCCCTTATTACGATGTTGAAATTTCACTATGATTTTCCATGACAAACAAGTTTTTAGTGAATGCCCATACCCATGTTTTATCAAGGGTGTTCACTGTTATGAACTTATACTTCTTTTATTGGGGAATCACAGATATTTAGTCCATAATCCATTATCATGCAAATAAATGTGATGAAATATGTTATTATATATATAATCTATGTGGTACACTTATTCTTGTACAATATATATGATTTTGATGGGTGTTTCCCAATTGTGATCTAATGCATTGGGGTAATGTTTTAGTGTCATGACATGCCATTTATGGTGCACAAGATGTTATCTTAAGGAAATTTTGTTATTTTGTCTTGGTTTTTAACCTTGAATTATGCTCATGATTTAATGATTGAATTTGTTTCCACATTCTAATGTTGGATTAATGTTACTATACTATAACAGGATTTATTGTTCATTTTTACAATCCACAACCCTATTATGTTCTGTTTAAATAAAAAATATCAAACATGTAATAAATTAATCATTTTATTCATAATTTATATCCCCTTACTTGTATTTATAGCTCGCCCATTTCTTATGTACATCCTTAGGTTATCCCATATTATTTTAGAGGACCGATGATTTCTAAAACCATGTTAAGGAAGTTTTCAATAATGTTGTTCTATCCCATGATCAATGTGTTATTCTGTCCCGAACCGAATTTGGTCTCCATCTAACCAGCACCAAACCTGGATCATGGCAAGAGCGGAAGGGCATTCCCCATCCCCACGGGCGGGCACAAGTGCCCGGGTATCATAAAAATTCATTTGGGAACAATTTACCTGAGTTTGTGTTCATAAAATAACCATAAACAAATAACAAACCAAATCTGAAAAATTATGCCAAACAAGGCTTAATAAAAATTCAGAACTGAGTATATGTGTTTAAGAAATACACAAGAGGTCCAAAGGTACATAAAAATATCATCAAACATCCCATGTGACTCCACACGACAAGGGGTCATCACCCACAAGCTGTCTCCACAACACTGCACCATCGAGAGAAACTAGCAACCCGAACCACCATCGCCCAAGGCCTTGCCTTTGCCTGTGTCAAACATGATCAAGTATACTTACACCCAAAGGTGTAAGTAGGTTGTGAGACTATGCCCAATAGAATATCACCCAAGGATTCCGAGTGATAGGCATTATAAAATAAAAGGCTTGCAAGAGTTATAAATAGATAATGGTAGAATTTATTTCTAAAAGTGGAACTTTGAAAAGAAAATAACATTAAATGGGGATAAATTTAAAGAATGAGTGAATTTGAATAAAACATTCAATATAATGATTTTCACATCCCAAAATACCATAAAGAAAGTATAAATTCCAAAAACTCCACGAGCACCAAGCATAGGAACACCCCTAGGTACTAGTTTGTTGTGATCCCCAAGTACCTCTCACCACGGTGAAAGTAACCATAATGAAATTCATTCTCGTGCACAAGACACTTTTAGGGATAATACCCATAACCTAGTGGTCTCCAATCATCTCCATTATAGTTTTTTTAGTGTTATCCGTGTCAGACTTCCTAAGAAAACCATGGTCAAAACCCCTCTATTCACTAGCGTACTAATACACATTAGCCCACCTAGTTACCTGGGTTCCCGTATTGTGCTCAAATAGTCACCACATGCTTCCAAAATAAATTTTCACATATAAATATTAGTTTTGGTCACACACATTCAAAACAGTATCTACACATTCTTTGCACCTTTCGTATAACTCAATAAACCACTTATAATTTCCATAAAACAATTTCAAGAAAAGTAATCAAATTTTGCACATTAAATTCATCTAAAATCCCACATTTAAAACCAAATGCAGACCAATATTATACCAAAATATAAATTTCAGCATCAAAAAATTTTAATAAATCCAATCTCTTAATTATAAAACAACACCAAGAGGCACAACATGGGTTGCACATGTAAAACACCCATTTTCACACAAAATTGGCACTTAAAAATAAACTGCTTTTAAAATGCTACCCAAATAAATTTTTTTCAATCAAAATACTGAATGAGGAACATAAAGGAAACATAAATACAGAAATCCAACTCATTCTACAATACCAACATATGAAATCACCTATCAAAAGAGTCAAAACCCCCAAATCCTTGTGCATCACTTCAACCGCACCTCTGCCACACCACAAGGGAGTAATATTGAACCTAAATCCAGAGGATTGGACCAAGAAACTCAAAACTAAAACCCTAGGTATGAAGCCCCATCTTCTGGACATTTTGGGATTCAATAAAAAAGAAGAAACCCTAAGAAAAAGGGAGGAATAAGGAAGAGAACCAACTTACTTGAGAAATCTGGATGTTTTTTAGAGCTTCAGAAGTTTGGCCATAAATCGCGATACATTTGAGCTCCAAATAGGAGAAAAAGAGGATGGGGGTACGGCTCGGTTCAGTGGAAACGTGTGAGAGGTGGAATCATCGAAAAATGATAAAAAATGAATATTTTATGAAAGCATTACAAAACAATTTTAAAATTGGAAATGAGCTTTCGGGTTGGCCCAATAACTAATTTGATCACCCAAATCCAAGATTCTAATATATTTTTATGGGGGCCAAAATTATTTTGTGGTTTTAATATTTAAATGAAGGTAATTTTGGAAGTTGAATGGGTGAAAAATGTTGAAAAACGAAGGAGGTATTAAAGAAACAAAATTTACTTTCAAAACTAGAAATGGGCTCTCAGGTTGGCCCAAACTTGGGAAACCCACTATTTCCTTCAAAAATGAATGGAAAACCACCAAAAAAAGCAAGGATGTAAATTAAATGAAAAATACCTTTAAAATTTGTCATTTATATGACAATTCTCCCCACCATGAAGGACTCTCCACCCCGGAAATTCAACATGAGGATTGATTGGAAAACAAGAACGGGTACTCTTCCTCGACCCATGACTTTCACTCCCATGTCTCATGTGTATCATTCCCATGCTGCCATAGAACCCAAAAAAATGGGATAGACTTCCCTCAAATTATCTTCTCTTGGGAGTCCATTATTTTCACTGGCCTCTCAACAATAGACAAGTCAGGCTCTATCTCCAATTCTTCGCAACTCAACACATGGGACAGATCCGGGTAGTATTTTTTCAACTAAGAAACATATATGATCATGGATGGATGTCAAATGAGAAGTTAAGGCCAATCTGTATTCCACCTTTCCAATATGCTTGATGATCTCAAATGTCCCGACATACCGCGGCGTTAGCTTACCTTGTTTCCCCAGTCGACGATGGCCCAGACGAGGATCCACCTTCAAGAATACCCTATCACCCACAGAAAATTCTAGGTCTCGACACCTCTGGTCAGCATATGATTTATGATGACTCTGAGCTGTCAATAAACTTCTCCTGATTAGTTTTACCTTCTCAGATGTCTCCTGCACCATACTCTGCCCCAGTAGTGAGGTTTCACCTACCTCAGCCCAACATAGGAGGGACCGAAAAGGCCGACCATAGAGCGCCTTAAAAGGATCCATTCGAACCGAGGATTGGTAACTATTATTATAAGAAAAATCAACCAATCCCAAATGGGTATCCCAAGAACCTCCAAAGTCTAGGACACATACACGAAGCATGTCCTCCAAAATCTGATTCGCCCACTCTGTCTGACCATCCGTCTGCGGATGGTATGCTATGCTCATCTTAATCTAGGACCCCAAGGCCTTCTGAGTGCCTTCCCAAAACTGAGATGTGAAACGAGGGTCTCTATCTGAGACAACTGCTGATGGCACACCATGGAGTCTCACCACCTCCTGAAGATACAAACGGCCCAACTCATCCACTTTAGATGTATCTCTGATCGGAATGAAGTGGGCTGATTTGGTTAGATGATCAATCACCACCCAAATGTAATTCTTACCTTGAGGTGTACGAGGTAATCCAACAATGAAGTCCATGTCAACCTTGTCCCACTTCCAGGTAGGAATGGGTAGTGGTTGGAGCAAATCGGAGGGCCTTTGGTGCTATGCTTTCACCTGCTGGCATGTGTAGCATCTCGACACAAAGTCCACTATGTCTCGTCTCATACCAGGCCACCAAAACTACCGACAGACATCATAATACATCTTAGTGGCACCCAGATGGACAGCCCACTGATACTGGTGGCTATCCTGCATCACCACCTTCCATAGAGATAACGACACTACTGAACGGCCCTTGAAGCACAAGATGCCCTCGGGAGATGACGACCAATCATAGGATGTCTCCCCACCATGAAGAAACTGCTTCAACCACTGACAAAGCTCATCACTGGGCTGTTCCCACTGAATCAACTCCAACAGAGAAGGATTCAACTGGACGCTCTCCAAGAATGCCCCTCCAATGTGTTCCTTGGTCTCCACATGCATCTGAGAAATGATCCCCATCAATGTCCACTCATCACTGGACTTCCTCAAAGCCTACACTAGAACCCTTCTACTCAAGGCGTCGACCACTACATTACCCTTACCTGGGGTATAGGCAATGTCAAAGTCAAACCCCTGCAAGTACTCAATCCAGCGACACTGGCTCAAGTTGAGGTCCTTCTGTGAGAAGATATAAGCCAAGCTTTTGTGATCAGAATAGACCAAAAACTTCTCCCCAAAGAGGTAGTGACGCCACGTCTTCAAAGCATGCATCACTGCTGCCAACTCCAAGTCATGGGTTGGGTTGTTCTTTTCGTGTGGCCGGAGTTGGCGAGATCCATACGCCCCCACATGATCATCCTGCATAAGCACGCACCCAAGACCCATACCTGAAGCATCACAATAAACCACATATCCCTTTCCAGCCTCTGGAAAAATCAGTACGGGGGCAGTATTCAATCACCTCTTTAGCTCCTCGAATGATGCCTGACATTCTGGACCCCATACAAACTTTACCCCTTTCTAGGTGAGGGCAGTCATCGGTGAAGCAAGCCGAGAGAAACCCCGAACGAATCGCCTATAATAACCAGCCAGGTCAAGGAAACTCCTAATCTTGAACACATTCTTTGGATGCTCCCATGACATAACCGCACTAATCTTCTCAGGGTCCACTTAAACTCTGTGCTCTGAGATCACATGCCCGAGAAATCTCACCTCCCTAATCTAGAAAGTGCACCTTGACAACTTTGCATAGAGGCGATGATCCTGTAATGTACCCAAAATGACCCTCAAGTGATGTTCGTGTTCCTCCTCAGAGCTAGAGTATACTAGAATGTCATCCACGAACACCAAAACAAAGGAATATAGATACTGATGGAACACCCTATTCATAAGTGCCATAAATACTGCTGGAGAATTGGTCAATCCAAAGGGCATTACCAAATACTCAAAGTGGTCGTACCCACTTCAGAAGGCTATCTTTGGGATATCTAACTCCTTCACCCTAAGTTGATGATACCCTGAACACAGGTCTATCTTTGAGAACCACTTTTCCCCCTTTAACTGATCAAACAAATCATCTATTCTGGGCAAAGGGTATTTGTTTTTAATTGTTACCTTATTCATCTTTTGGAAGTCAATGCACAACCGGAGTGATCCATCAGCCTTTTTCGCGAACAACACAGGAGAATTCCAAGGAAAGATGCTCGGGTGAATGAATCCTTTGGATTCTAAGTCGTCCAGCTGTATCTTTAATTCCCTCAGCTCGGTGGGGGCCATGCGATAAGAGGGAAGAGATATCAGCTGTGTTCCCAGCGCCAGATCAATCGAAAACTCCACATCCTGCTCCGGGGGAAAGCCTGAAAAATCATCTAAGAATACCTATGAAAACTCATTCACTAAATGAGGTAGTGCACCTTCAGGGAAATACCATCCTCTAGAATGAGAGAAGATAACTAGAAGATAACACTTCCCAACTCTGGGAGTGGAGGCCCTGCGCAACCTGACCGAGGATCCCATTCTCTGTAAAAAACCTGATGACTCCCATCAGGTGATGTGAAAATCACACGCCGTCTGTAGCAATTGATGTGTACCTAGAAGTGTACTAGCCAATACATCCCGAGTATGAAATCAAAAAGGTCCATATCTAAGACCAAGAGGTCCCACTCCATCTCGACCCCTGACACAGAAAGAGCACATGATGGGCACCTAAGACCCTACTCCTTCTTCTTTCCCAGCGGTGTCACCAACTCCCTTGAGAGTGACATAAAATCAGTTGGAAAATTCAGAATGTCCAAAAAAACGGGCAGAAATGAATGAAACAGAGGCACCAATATCAAAAAGAGAAGCAGCTATAGAAGATGAAATCAAAATGGTACCTCGAAGAGTCGGCGATCCCACCTCTGATCGTGCTGGTGTCTGATCCATCGCATGGAGATTTCCAGTCTCTGCCTGAAGATGACCACTAGTCTGTGGCGGTGTCCTGAACTAGATCTTCCCATAAGATGACCCAGCCCTACCAGCACGGCTGCCAAATCGAGATCCCCTAGTCCTCGATGGCTCAGACTATGATGGCACTCCTCTGGGAGCCATGGATCCTGCCCCACATTGAAGTGGACGTGCTATCCCGCAAAAGCGTTGCATGTGTCCCATACCTCCACACTGGAAACAGGTCTTCTAAGGATGAGGGCATGCTGTACGGATGTGCCTGGGCTTCCCACACTACTGGAACATGCCCGATCTTGCATCAGAAGCCGCTGATGAAAAATGCCTGGAAGAGTTCCTTGAACTGTCTCCTCCTTTCATCACATGATCCTCCCGCTTCCTTTTCTTCTCTGAGGAGCTTCCACTTCCCACTATTGATACAGAACCATAGAAACCATCCTTACCTTTTCTATCAATCTCCACCATGTACGCCCGATCAACAACCTCAGCATAGGTCCTCAGCTTAAACAAGAACACCTGGGAGTATATCTCTAGTCTCAAGACTTTCTCAAACCTCTGGGCCTTCGCTTGATCATTAGAGACAATTTCTGGAGCATATCGAACCAACTTAGAGAAACGGTTGGCATACTCCACCACAGATAGATTTCCCTGAAAAAGTTCCAGGAACTCTCTAGATCGGACATAAGCCAACACCTCAGGGCAGTACTGTTCATTAAAGACAGCCGTGAAATCTCCCCAGCGCATCTGCTCATTCTTCCCAGCCTGAAGCACTGACTCCCACCATTTACGGCTGGGACCCTCCAATAGAAAGTAGGGACACTTCACCCTAAGCTCCTTGGGTGTTTCCAGGAACTCAAATATATAGTTGATCTTCTCGATCCATTCCTCTACTTCTTGGGGTTCTGAGATGCCTTAGAATGTTGGAGGCTTATTTTTCAGGAACTCCTAGGTGTTGTCCTTTCTAGGACCAATCTCATCCTCTCTAACAGGAGCTAGAACTGGAGCTGGTCCATATCCTAGAGTCCGGAAAGCCTGGACCATGGCCTCGACAAGCCTCTGATCAATTGGTGTGGGAGAACTCTCTCCGACTTCCTCCCGTGGGTGCGTGAGAGCTTTTCGGGGAGGCATGTTGCTACAAAATGAAATAGTCACAAAACAATAATCAATACCACAATTCTGAAAATTTTAATCAAATACAACATATATAAATAATCTAAACACATTTCAGTAATAAAATAAACAACTACTCCACATCTGCCTGATGTCCACATGTGGTCTGCAGCCCACACGTCTCACCTGGAAGTGAAGTCAATCTATAAATTCCAAAATCCCATGGTGACTCATGGTCTTCCATGAGAGGTGCGGGCTAGACACCCTACTCACAAAAAAAACCCCGAGCCCCGAAATTCCTAGCTCCTCTCTATCCCGACTCATCCCAAAATAGCAATGTAACCAAAAACTTTAACCTCCTCTGATACCATTTTGTCATGAACCGAATCTAGTTGCCATCAAACTGGCACCAAACACGGCTCATGGTAAGACCCAAAGGGTGTTCCCCATCCCCACGGGCTGGCACAGGTGCCTGGGTATCAAAAAAATTCATTTGGGAATGATTTAACTGAGTTTGGGTTAATAAAATAACCAAAAACAAACAACAAACAAAATCTGAAAAATTATGCCAAACAAGACTTAATAAAAATTCAGAACTGAGTATATGGGTTTAATCAAGACACAAGAGGTCCAAAGGTATATAAAAGTAGTAGAAAATATCCTATTAGACTCCACACAATAAAGGGTCATCACCCACAAGCCGTCTCCACAACACCGCACCATCGAGAGAAACTAGCAACCTGAACCGCCATCGCCCAAGGCCTTTCCTTTTCCTGTGTCAAACATGATCAAGTATACGTACACCCAAAGGTTTAAGTATGGTGTGAGACTAACCCCAATAGGATATCACCCAAGGATTCCAAGTTATAGGAATTATAAAATAAAAGGATTGCAAGAGATATAAATAGATAATGGTAGCATTTATTTCTAAAAGTGCAACTTTGAAAAGAAAATAATCTTCAATGGGGATAAATTTAAAGAATGAGTGAATTTGAATAAAACATTCAAGCTACTGGTTTTAAAATCCCAAAATACCATAAATAATGTATAAATTCCAAAAAGGCCACAAGCACCAAGCATTGGAACACCCCTAGGTACTAGTTTGTTGTGAGCCCCAAGTACCTCGTACCTCGGGGAAAGTAACCATAATGAAATTCGTTCTCTTGCACGAGCCACCAGTAGGGAGCATACCCATAACCTAGTGGTATAAAATCATCTCCATTATAGTTTTGTTAGTGTTATCCATGTCAGACTTGCTAAGTGAACCATGGTCAAAACTCCTCCGTTTACTAGCGTACTAGTACACGTTATCCCACCTAGTTACCCGGGTTTCCCGTATTGTGCTCAAATAGTCACCACATGCTACCAAAATCAATTTTCACATATAAATATCAGTTCTGATCACACACATTCAAAACAGTAGCTACAAATTCTTTTCACCTTTCGTATAACTCAATAAACCACTTATAATTTCCATAAAACAATTTCCAGAAAAGTAATCAAATTTGGACATTAAATTCATCTAAAATATCACATTTAAAACCAAATGGAGACCTATATTATACCAAACCATAAATTTCAGCATCAAAACATTTTTATAAATACAATACCTGAATTATAAAACAACACCAAGAGGCACAACATAGGTTGCACATGAAAAACACCCATTTTTGAACAAAATTGGCACTGAAAAATCAACCACTTTTAAAATGCTACCCAAATCAATTTTCACAATCAAAATACTGAATGAGGAACATAATGGAAACATAAATACAGCAAGACAACTCATTCTACAATACCTACATATGAAATCACCTACCAAAAGATTCAAAACCCCCAAATCCTTGTGCGTCACTTCAACCGCACCTCTGCCGCACCACAAGGGAGTAAGATTGAACCTAAAACCAGAGGATTGGACCAAGAAACTCAAAACTAAAACCCTAGGTACGAATCCCCATCTTGTGGACATTTGGGGATTCAATAAAAAAGAAGAAAACATAAGAAGAAGGGAGGAATAAAGAAGAGAACCAACTTACTTGAGAAATCTAAACATTTTTTGGAGCTTCAGAAGTTCGGCCCTAAATCGTGATGAATCTGAGCTACAAAGAGGTGAAAACAAATATGGGGTGCGTCTGGGTTCAGTGGGAACGTGTGAAAGGTGGAATCACCAAAAAAGGATAAAAAATAAATATTTTATGAAATAATTACGAAACAATTTTAAAATTGGAAATGGGCTTTCGGGTTGGCCCAATAATTAATTTGATCACCCAAATCCAAGATGCTAATGAATTTTTAAGGGGCCCAAAATTATTTTATGGTTTTAATATTTAAATGAAGGTCATTTTGGAAGTTTAATAGGTGAAAAATCTTGAAAAATGAAGGAGTTATTAAAGAAAAAAAAATATACTTTCAAAACTGGAAATGGGCTCTCAGGTTGGCCCAAACATTGGAAACCCACTATTTCCTTCAAAAATGCATGGAAAACCACTAAAACAAAGCAAGGATGTAAATTAAATGAAAAATACCTTTAAAATATTTCATGTATTTGACATATTCAATGCACCTAATTATAAAATACAACATACTTATTGATAATCTTGGTTGCATTATGTGTGTTCTTATAGAATAAGTTGTGAATTATTATGTAATAAAGACATGGGTTTTCATAGTTGGTATCATATGAGAGTTTAGTTATTTTTTTGATTAAGATGATAAAACTCTAGTGAAATTATTAGGGTTAAGACTAAACATATGAAAACATGCCTATATTTTTCTAAAGTATATCGTATGTGGTTTATGAGAAAATACATCCTTTTCAGGATACTACAATTTAATGTGGTTCTGGCACAAATGTACCTAGGGGTAACACCTGAAAACATCATATTGGGATAGACATGATCAAGAAATGGTGAATGAAAAAGGGCCTTATAGAAAACCTATTTTGGCACACCTTGTGGATATTCTTTGGTAAATTCACAATCTAAAAATGAACCATTATTAAGGGAACAAGAATGCCCATAATATTCTATGTTAGTAAATAGATCAAGGATAACATAAATTGAAGACTTGAAATTACTAAGTTAATGAAATCAATGACATTTATAGTTTATCCATTTATTTTTATTTTCTTTATATAAATTTGTTTAATATTATAAAATTTATCATCTTTAATATTACCTTTATTCTAGTTAATGGTTGGAAATAAAAAAGATCTCAATCGATAACCAATGTGATGGGAAATGTGATGACTACTCATATTAGATTCCTAACACAAGAGTAACCCAAGTAAGACATATTGTGATTAGTCCAAACCCACTATAAAAAATCACAAGTAAAAATAGGAATATTGTGGAATTTATAAAGATATAGAAAAATATGAGAAAAAAATATCAATTAATTTCATCTAATAATGTTCATAAAAGAAAGAAGATTCAATTTACTGTGTGTAAAAAATATGTAAAGTTTCACTAAGGTAAATGCCACAAAGAACTCGAATGTGTTTTAAGAGTAAAAAACATTGGATTAAGTAGCTATTTTTCAAAATAAAATGAAGATTATTATGTAAGAAAATAAATTAAATCCTATGACACCCTTTCTTGTTCAATGTCATATGTGCCGAAAATATGCACAATATTTGAGTCAATTCCATGATCTAATGGTTTAATAATGGAAGTACCTACACTATAGAAAATTTTAAAGTGTAAGGATTAATGTGTTGGTGAGAATTAAGTTGTAGAAGTATCCTATCAATGAAATTATAGATATAAGAATCCTGCAAAAACTAATAATTTTTCCACAATCATTTTTCTTTATGTATTTGAAACATAAGTTGAAGAGTACTGATAACCTATAAAATCGGTTTAGTGATATAGTGGTATTTTAGAAAACACATGATTGTGCAATTGATAATCCTTAATATGTGTTTGATGTTGGGATAAACAAAATGAGTCTTAGGATCATATATAAATGTATAATATTTTGAATATTTATGTAATGTAAGATTAGCATAATAAAGGATATTTTAGAAAAACACATTATAGGATCAAATATTCTTTGATTTTGAGGTGATTAATGACATTTCACAAGATGTTTTATTCGGGTTGAGATAAACATTAGGTTTAATATAGAGGATTATTTTATAAGAATGGTCTTATGTTTTTGGAGGTTTAAACTAAAGATTATGTAATAGTCTTTTAGGTTAAAACATTTTTAATGTTAAGGTAATTTTAATTATTTAGGATATTGGAGTATTATTTAAGGAATAATCTACGATATACCGTTGGGATTTTTTGTTGTATATTTAAGATTAATGTATTAATGTTTTTTAATTTTCATTGTTATATTAAATTATTCTAACTATTTTGGATTTAGTAAAGATGTGATGAATAACTTTTAATTCTTCGAAGGATTATGTGAAATTTTAGAAGCGTATTCTAGTGCTTCAGGCATAAAAAGTTCATCTTGAGGTCCCATCATTTGGAGAAAAATTGAGATTATAGTAGAAATTTATTAAACGATGATATTATACTTTTAAAGAAATTATATTTCTTCATGTTCCAATTCTAGATAATAATGTATTTCCTTAACTCTAGGAAAAGAGTCATCAAACAAAAATATGTTCATATAATGAATCGATGGTCCTTCCAACCAACATGGATTTATGGGTTTTTGGGATTTTACTTTCTATTAACCATGTTTGATATTTCTCCCTATTATTTCATAAGAAATAGTTAGGTTCCATGTATATATTTTTACTTCTCACTAATGTTCTCCTACTTGGAAACCTAGTTATGTGATGACCACCATACTTCCTTTTCTTTATTTTAAGTGAAGGTTTTATTAACCCTTTTACAATGTGATTTTTAATAAATATATTTTTAACTTTAAAAAAATTTATTACCCAGATCATGTTAAAATTGAGAAGATTAAAATTGTTAACAGGGGGAAGAATATAACACCGTGAGTTTTTTAAAGACAGCACTTTGTTTGATAGCATATGCGATACGAAACACCGAACCAAAACAAACAATGATTATTTAAATATTATTTTTAACTGACCAATTAAATTTTAGAATATGAATATTATTAACTACATTATTAAATATTTTCATAAATTTCTTACTCAAAGAAATTCATAAATAATTTTTTTTGTAAATAATCAGTCAATTTTTTGTAATGTCGTCAAAATACATTCTTTTCAAAAATGATTTTTATTTATTTATTTATTTTAAAGTATTATAATTATTTTATACAACATTTGTAAAATTTATAGATAAAATGACCTTCATTTTTTATATCATCATAAAAAAAATCATAAGGTTAAATTTTGGGATTTTTCAGGAAATATAGATTTTTCTATGAATAGTGAAATTACAAATTTTTTTGTAGAACCATAATTTCTTTTGATAAATTATATAATTTAAAAGTACTAATATTACTTTAACTGGATTTAAAACTGAAATAATAATTATTTATTTATATTTATTCCAATTGTTTACATTTAAATCATCTTTATACCGAATTTAAGATTAAAGTTACTTTTTTCTCGGAAAACACTTTTTTATAAAAATTGTATTAAAATGAATAATGTTTTTATTTTTTTGTTAATTAAATACAACCCAAAATGGGGAATGATTTAAATTAGATTTTTTAATTTTACTTCAATAATTATGAATTTAAATTACTATTGTGAAGATTACTAGTTATAGAGTTAAAGTAAAATCATATTTTCCTTGAAAAGTTCATTTTTTAGAAAACTGGTTTCCATTACGCTTGTAGATTTTAAAATAAATTAAATTATTCCACCTTTAGAAATTTATTTTGATGAATTTAATTCCATATTTTGAATCACCATAAATAATGTTAGGTTGTAAATTTAGTTATATTATTGAACAATATGAATAGAAACCATAATAAATATTTATTACCATAATAAATGGAAAATATGTTAATTAAGGGTAAAAATAATTTGACAAGGACTATAAAAAATTAAACTGTAATAGTATGAATATTTATATTTTCATTTAAATATAACATTTATCTTATTTTTTTGTTACTTTATAAATTATTAAATAATAATTTGATAAAAAGTATTTTTTCAATGCGTTAAAACATAAATTGTGGTTTGGGTAATATATAGTTTTAATTATGGTACAATTTATTTATCAATTCAATAATTTTTGAAATAAATTATATTTTAATTAAATATTATTATAAATAATATATATTAAAAATAATTTATAAAATAATTTTAATGAATTCAAATGTAATCGTTATAAGGTTTCAAAAACTGTTATTATAAAAAACCATCATTTCTCAATAAATGTCAACTCCTGTTTTAAAAGTTAAAATTCAGATATATATAAAATTATTTGGATAAAATAAATATTATTTTTTGAACCATAATTTCAAAATTAATCAATGTATATATTTTCATAATTTTCTGAGAAAATAGAATTTCCAGGTGAAAACTTAATACGATAAAATTATACAGTGTGTATTATAACATCATAATGACCCAAAAGTGATGTAATGATTGCTAAAAATGGTATCCAAGAAAAAATATATTTTCCCATTTGATTTAATTTACTTTTGAAGTAATTTTAATGATTTTATAAAGCCTTTATGAATCCTACAAAACCTATATAATATTTTATGGTTTTAAAATCAATTATTTAAAAAAGAAGACTCACTTCCACATCCCTAAGTGTAATAATTTAATGAGTTAGGACCTTGTAATTACAAAAAAAACCTAAACACTCTCATTTGGAATAAACCATGGGAAAAACCTGGGGTAGTGTTTTTGGTTTTGATTAATTTATTGTATAATGTCCAAAGCCTGTGTTTTGGTAATAATAATTTTCTCCCCTCTCTTTTCCTAAATAAATCCACCCAAGATCCCTTTCATATTCACCCAAAAAACATTTAACATGTTCTTAATATACACTTTACTCTCTACATTTCTCATAAGGTTCCCCCAATCTCCCAATAAGCACCTCCATATATTTTGGAATCACCTTCTCATGTTTAGGGATCTCCCTCTCTTCTTTTTATTCAAGAACCGCTTTTATATTGTTCCACTTATTTTTTAATTTTTTTGGTTTGGGTATGTTTATATATATATATACATATATATATATATATATATTAATACAATTTTTATTTAAATTTTATGACATAATAATTTCACTCTCATTAATCCCTCTCATTAACCTTTATGTACACCCTTTGTGCTTCCAAAATTGTCCTGTGGTTTTTTGTACCAAAAGTAACGGACCTCTATCTCTTCTTCTCCATTAAATAACCTTCTCTATAACTAACCTTTTGAAATTAATTTTTTATGTTTTCATGAACTTATTAACATCCCTCTAATATCCAATTTATTTCCCAATAATTTGGCATCATTAATCACCTCTAATTATAGAATTTACATAAACCGTTACTATACTAAAATTTAGTAAGGGATCCCCTCTTTCTCATCTTTATTCAAACAACTTCATTATATTATACCTTTTATATCCAATACATAATGTTGGGATATGTTCTTAAATATTCCCATTATATGCCTTATTATATCCAAAATTATTATATATCCATTTTACTCTCATTAATCCTTCCAATGAATATTTATGTTCCCCTATTATGCTATCAAAATTTCACTCTGATTCTCCATGAAAAACAATGGTGTAGTGAATAAAACTACCAATTTCCTATAAATGGTGATCAAATTTATGAAATTATACATATATTATTAGATAATTACATGTATTTAATCAGTACTCCATTATCATGGGATTAAATTTGATGAAATATGTTCATATATATATGATCTATGTGGAACACTTATGCATCTACATGAAATGATTATGATGGGTGTGTCCACATAGTGATCCAATGCATTGGATAATTTTTTCGCCACATTAAATTCCATGTATGGTGTATAGTAAGGCATCTTAAGCACGTTATTTTATGTTGTCTTTCTGGTTAACCTTGAATTATTCTTATGATTTCATTTTTAATGTTTTTTCTACATTCTGAAGTTTCCTTTTAGTTACCATAATATATCATTCCTTAATGTTCACATTTATGATCATCACCAATTTTATGTTGTATTTAAATATCTATTGAATAAAACATAATACTTTATTCATGTTATTTTATTTTATATTCCCTTACCGGGCATTATATATCACCCCTTTCTTATGTGTGTTCCCAAGTTATCCAATGTTTTTTTAGAGGACCGATGATTTCTAACAGCATGTTATGGAAGTTTTCTATAATTTTGTTGTATCCCATGATCAACAGTTTATGATATGTACCTAAAAACCAAATATATTATAATTATAAATCTTATGGATTGTATTATGTGTATTATTATCTAATAAATCATGAATTAATGTGTAATAAAGAAAAGATTTTTCATAAGGAATAGAAATTGTATCAATGCATGTAATCTATGTAGAGATTTACATCCTTCTCAAGAAAATGGAACTGTGGAATAGGATGGAGATAAAAAAATTATATCTATATTAGTTTAGCTAACATAGGTTATGATTAATAACCTTTCTCATATGTATCAACCTGATGATCTATAATGTGGTGTAATAATGTTGGTCTTCTTTATGTATCAATAAACTCTGTCATTCAACAAGACAACTAATCCATTTGTAGCTGAGAAATGGATTAGTACTTTAGAGAAGATATTTCTTATTTTGGGGTGTAATGAAAGAGAAAAGTTTTTCATGGTTGTTTATCTTATCACTGGGGATGTAGATCAATGGTGGTCACTAATTCAATTCACTAAGGATGAAGAGGGTAAATCAAACAAGGTGTGAAATAATATTAAAGTACATTTAATGGAATAAATATTTTAATAATAATAAACAAGAAGATATTGAGAGACAATTACCAAGTCTAAGAAAAAAGAAATATGAAAATTTTTCTAAGTATAAATCCAAATTTATAAGGTTATAAAGTAATTTTGTACACCATATATATAATCTAAAGAGTAATATTGATTTCTTAATTGAACGGATAACTCCAGTCATTTGAAAGGTTCTAGTGTCCCAAATATTCTCATCATATTGGGGAATAGTATCATCTACTATCATGAGATAGAAATAATCCTCCATGCCTTATAACTTTTAAGGGAATAAATATATGTATAGGGTGATGGAGTACTTTAGAAAAGGAAATACAGAAAAATGGAAGAATGGATGGGTGGAATTTTAAACTTTTATAAAGCGTAAAAAGAAGCATTGTGGATATTTCTTATTAGGAATGAAGGTTTTCTTAAAGTGTGTATATAAATTACATCGATATTATAATTTTATGGGAAATAATTAATCCTCCAATTTTCAATGCCCCAATTATAATGAGATAGGGAAATATGAAAATAAATTCCCCATGCATCGAGGGAATTTTCCTTAGAAAAGTCCAAGGGAGAAAGAACAATATTTTTTTATCACCACATCTAAGGATGAAGTTTCTAAATATATGGTTGTATGTATGTTTATCACAAACTCAAATTAATTTAATGTTTTATTTGATTCTATATATTCACACTCTTTTATCTCATCCATTTTTTTCAAGAAAATTAAATATTTACCTAGAACCTTATGGAAGGAGTTATCAGTCAAGTTTCATAGTGGAAATATTACTGAAATAATTCTCTGTCAGTTAGTTCCCATTATGGCACATAGACTTAACCAATTTGAAAAACTGATCATTATACCTCCGGTTTACTTTAACATAACCCTTGGAATGGATTATATTTTTTATTATATTGAAAAAAAATATAATAGAAGGAAATTTTGATTCATAGGGAAAATGTAAAATTCATCATCTTTAGAGGGGAGACTTAAAAATCTGAATCATATATAAGTTCATCTATAGTATCTATCCTTAATGATACTCTTGTAGAATAAGATAAAACACAAATTATGGAAGGGAAAGATAACCCTAGGATATAATTTTTTTCTTATTGTGAAAGAATATTTTGATGTGTTTCCTAAAGCATTACCAATACATCCACTTTAGTGTGAAGTTTAGTTTTCTATTAAAATCATCCCTAAAGGAAAAACTATATCTAAGACTCATTATAAGATAGATACTATGAGACTATTGGAGTTAACAAACCAAATAATGTATTTTTTATAATGTGTTCATATGACTAAGTGCTTCGCTTTGGGGAGCTCCGGTTTCATTATTGAAAAATAAGTATAGGACTATGAGGTTTTTAGTTGATTATAGGGGTATAAATGCCATAATTGTGAAAAAATATCTTATGTATCATATTGATGACGTTTTTAACCTAATTTAAAGAGAAAAATATTTTCAAAGATTCATCCTCATCCGGGGTACCATCAATTGCAAGTAAGGAGGGAAGATATTCCCTAGAAAACATTTCATATAAGGTATGAAAGTTATTAATTTTTAGTAATTATATTTGGATTGAATAATAAAGCCTCTAATTTTGAGGATGTGATGAACAAAGCATTCAAAAACTATCTTGATTATTTCATAAAGGTATATATTGATGATATTTGATATACTACAAAAGTTATGAAGAGTATAAGATTAATTTATGAATAAATCTTGAGAATATTTGAGAAAACAAGTTATATTATAAATTTAGGATGGTATAATTATAGATTCAATAAGTTCCTTTTCATAGCCATATTGTCTATATGGATGGAATATCAATTGACCAATCAAAGATAATGTTTATCAAAGAATAAACTATGACGAAAAACATAAATGAGGTAAATAATTTTCTCAAATTGGTAGGTTACTATAAACATTTTGTTTTGAAAATTTATCAATTATCAAACACATTAACCAACTTGAAATATAAATGGGCCATGTTCCTATGGAAATAAGAATGTAAATAATGTTTTGAACAATTAATGAGTAGGTTGATCAATGATTCAGTTTGGACACTACCATACAAAGATGGTATATATTTCTTACATAGTTACACCTAAAATAAGTGACTTTGATGTGTCTTTATGCAGAATGATAATGTTATTTAACACGAATCATGGAAATTAATGATACATGAGAAAAACTATACAACCCATGATTTTGATTTAGAGACTATAATCATTTGTTTGATGATATAGAGACATTTTCCATATAGTTAAAATTGTGAGATATATATAGATCTAAGGTGTTTGAAATATATTTTTCCACAAAAAGATCTCATCACGAGGAAAATGGAATGGTTAATGATATAAAAAGATTATGATTTATCAATACACTACCACCAGGGAAAGAAAATAAGGTTGCAGATGCATTGATCTAGAAAGATTGTTGAGTCATGACTAAAATGAGGATTTATAGGGATCTTACATCCAAGGATTTAGTAAATATAGACTAGAGAATTATTAAGAAATGATAATCATTACTTATATTACAAATGATTACCAAACCATATTTTTATTAGAGAAGATAAAATGTTCACAAAATAATGATGATAATTTTCAAAAGGAAATTAAAATTTTGAATGATGGTATGTGCTAGGACATTGTTTATAGAGAAGATGTTATTGAATTTATAAAAAATGTTATCTTTTCCATATATACTTGGAATGGTTAATGATAAAAAAGATTATGATTTATCAATACACTACCACCCAGGGAAGGAAAATAATTTCTAGGACATTGTTTATAGAGAAGATGTTATTGAATTTATAAAAAATGTTATCTTTTCCATATATACATGAGGTGTAAAGGAAATAATTAGATAATTCTTATAGACAAAATTTTTCTATACACCCTGGTAGTACAAAGATGAAAAAGTATCTGAAGGAAAAAAAATTGTGGGATAATATGAAGTAAGAAATTAATAATTATATATCATGATACTTGGTTTGACAATATGTGATAGCTTAGATGAAACATCCTAAAGGAGTCAAGAAACCTCTACCAATTATTATATCTAAATGGGATGATATTAAAATGGAATTTTTAACTACACTACCAAATAATTCATGAAGAAATAATACCACATGGGTTATTATTGATCATCTTACCAAATATACACATTTCCTCACTATAAGATATTATTTACCTTTTGATAATCTTGTACGAATCTATATTAATGATTTTATAAGATTTAATTATAGAATACTTTCAATTGTGTTTGATCATAATCCAGTATTTACATAAACATTTTGTTAAAGTATCTATATATATCAAGACACAGAGATTCATTTGAGCATCACTGATCGTCCTTATATTGATGGGCAGTCCGAGAGGACTATTCAAAAATTATAATTAATGTTATATTCATTCTCACTTGACCTTCAAGGTATATGGGCTCATTATTAGACGTTTTAAATTTTTCCAATAACAATATATTTCATTAAAGTGTTAAAATGGCACTATGTAAAGGATTATATTCAAAGATATTTCCTAATCCAACTTGTTGGGATTAAGTTGGTGAAAGGATTTTGGTATACCAAAAACCTATGGAGGATACAATGTAAAAGGTAAAGACTATTTAGATCCATGTTAAAGCAGTTCAATGAAAAAAATCTATATATGTGATAAATAGAAAGGTTTCTTATTTAAAGTGGGATATCATGTTCTCTTGGAAGTATATCCATGGAAGTGTTTAATAAGATTTACTAAGAAAGGAAAATTGAGCCCTAGGTACATCAGACCATTTAAAATTTTAGACAGATTTGGAAATGTGGATTACTATTTGGAAATTCCACTTATCATCTCTAAAGTACATAATGTATTCTATATATCTTTATTGAGGAAGTACTTTTTAGATGAAATAAATTTTCTCACCTCTAATAATATATAATTGGAACCCAATTTATTTGACTGGGAAGAGCCTATTATAATTCTGGACACTATAGGACAACTGTTAAGGAATCAAATAACTCAGCTAGTAAAGGAACAATAGAGAAATCATAAGATAGAAGAAGAAACATGGGTTCCTAAATAAGATATGGTGAATAAATTCCCAATTCTATTCATCAGGTGACATTCTAGAAATTTTTAGGATGTAATGTTTTGAAGGATGGAACAATGTAATGCCCATGCCTCAATTATAGTAAGATTTTCTTTTTGAAGAAACAACTACACAATACACATAGTTTTATTCAAGAATGGTATTAAAACCTAAATTATAAAATTTTATTAATTTAATTTTCTTAAATTAATTTCACTTTTGAAATCATCATATCTAAATTATCTTAGGTAAAATTTTTGGGGTTTTTTGAAATGTTTTATTTTTCAACGAATAGTGAAAAAATCCAATATTTGTTCCCAAAAATTAATTATTTTCATTGAAAAATAGCCACAATTTTTTTAATTTGATCCTAAATTAATATAATTATCCTTTAATAATAAATAATCTAATTAATTATATGTTAATAAAAATTATATTTTATCTTAGTATAAAAATACTTTTAGATTTAAAAAGAATTTCTTCATCACAAAACCATTCTTCATCATGCATTGTGGGATTATTATAAAATAAATTTCTTCCACTTATAGAGATTCAAATTTTTAAAGTGGATTTAATATTTGGAACCAACCTAATTAATATTAATCAAAAATTTCCATTAAATTTTGGTTATAATGAATAGTAAAAACAATAAAATTTTATCACCCCAAAGAAATGGTAAATTGTGGAAACCTAAGTTAAAAATAAGTGATAAAGCCACAATTTTTCATCTTAATTATTATTAGATTAATTTATTTCAACCCTTATCACATTATTATAAAAGTTTAATTATTTAGGATACACTTTTCCCTAAAAATGGCCTATATAATATTTTAACCAAAGAAAAATATAAAATGTCTCTCTCTTGTTTTTTAATTTCTATTATATGTTCACATAGGTATAAAAATAAGTTGTAAACAAATAATAAATCTTATTTTTATAATAATTAAATTATTTTCTCGATTTTAATTTATTTATAGTATTTTATTATATATTTAACATAAATTCTTACGCAACAGTGACTCAAAGTTTATTAAATTAATAGAAAAATAAAATAAATGATTTTAAAAATATTAAAAGAAAGAAAATATTGTTGAATTATAAAGATACAATAAATTTTCATATAACTATAAAATAATAGGGATTTTATAAAGGTTTATGTTATAATTTATCTTCTATCTTGATGTCTTTAATGTCAAATTAAATGAATAGTTTCAAAAAAGAACACTAATAACTTTTTATAAAAAATAATTTTTTTAAATTTAATTAAAAAACATAAAAATATTCAAATAAGAAATTATGATCATATACAGTCTAAAATTTTACCCCCAAACCATTTGTGTCCCAAATTTTTCTTTATAAGTAAAATTATAATAGTTTAATATTGAAAATTTTGTTACCACAGTTAAGTTCAAAATAGATTTACCAGATAGTTAATGTAATAATATAAGGATGTAAATGATATCAAACTTTCTTAAACCAAATTGGTTGGTTTTGTTTAGATATCACTCTTTTAAAATTTTAATATGAGTCATTTTAGAGGAATTTCCTAAAAAAAGACATAAAAATATTTTAAAACTTTGAAAAAATCAAGAATGACACACACCTGAATTATAAAACACATCCTCCACCCCTCACTTCATCACACTTATTGAACCATTTAACTCATCAAAACAAAATAAAAATGTCTCCCCAAAATCTTTATCCACATTTTATAGGTTTTGGTTTTACCGAAAGACCAGCCATAGGGTCCTTAAGAAGGATCCAAAGGAGGTTTCTCAAAGAGAAGGTAAACAATTTTATAATTATTCCAAATTTATTTCTTATTCTACTTCCTCTAAAACTATTGTACCCATAATAAAATATTAAATTATTTATCATACATATTCTGATATTTTATTAATATTTTTATTTGTCTCCATTTGATCATATAAAAAGACAAAAATGTCACTCATGTGTACGTATGACATAGTATCTCAATGTATCGATGGGAATTTTTTTCACCACCACTTAACATGGATGGTTATAAAGATGAAAATAATGAATATATATGATCTTTATGAAAAAAGTCTTTTTTAATTATAATATATTATCTACCTTATAATCTTTCAATCTGTAGAAAAATGATATCGTTGCCCGAGTGTATGTGTGGCCCACCACCTCCACAAATGGATTTGAGTCATTTTTCATTTATGATTTATATGGATGGTAATAAGGGTATATTTAATGAATATATATATATATATATTAAAACATCCCTATTTTTTGAACGGGTCATTTTTATAGGTAATTTTGAACATTTAGGTTTTGAGGGAAGTCTCGAGGGTTCAGGTGAACACTAGAAGATGAAAAAATAGCCTGGTCTATTGAAAATGAATCCATCCAGAAATAAACTCCATGCAAGTCATTTACAATATATGTGGTGGGGTGTTAGGGCCCATGGGAACTACCATATGAATTAATCATGTGTAACTGGGTTACACATCATCTACCAAAAACTTGTTGTGTACTGTATAGGCATCATTTTATAGAAAAAATCCATAGGGGGATTGGCAGCTTTTTTTTCTTTTCCATTCAACACATAGAGAAGGTTTACAGGGGTCTTATAATCCTCTCCCTTTACCCCCTAGTTTTTTTCCATTCTTATCTATTTGATCTTCGAACCGATCTCTTTTAGTCTGATTAGTAGCGTAGCAGTAAGTCGCTCACTCCTCTTGCTTCTCTTCTACTATTATCTCTCTATATGGAATACTGAATCCGTGTGAGCTATTTTACCATATTTTCAAAGAATTAATATAAATATTCTTTTTAGTCGGATCTTGAATATTTTAGAGTCTGATATCAGGTGACTAAGCACCTACGAGTATAAGGTAGGTGGTGTTGATCTTTATCCATGTTTTTGTGAGTGTTTTGGGGGTTCCCTCTATATGCACTGTGTGAAATGACCAATAAAGGACCTACATAATTATCTACTTTTTTAAAAATTTTAAATTGATGATATGATATTCCTAGGGTAATTCTCTTACTATACTATCAATGGTCAATATAGGTAAGGGGCTTGGACCAACATTAGCAGTTTAAACTGAGCATATGGTTTAAATTAAATTGAATTATGATATACTAATTGTTTGGTTCTATGAGAAAGTGAGCTGCTTAACCCATGGATTGAGATGGTTTCAGTCACCTAGACTAAGGTGACATTGTTCATTAGGATGGTATTGGCCCAAGATACTCGGGGTGAGGTTGATCCCCATGTTGGGTGACATAATCGTCAGATTTAGGTGATGAGGTCTCCAGGTTCAAGGCATGCCTCTTAGAACATGATATGATTTTTAACATATTGATTTAGCAAGATGTTCATATAGGAAAAGGTTATGGATTATGTGTATTAGGTAATGTTTTTTGAGTTTTACTCACCATTGTTACCGATGTGTTGTTGGAGTCATGTGAACATAGATAGGACTCAAATCAAGGTGGTGTTGATGACTCATGTGGGTGGAGGCCCCCATAGTTTATGTGGATTAGGTGATGGAATTGACTATCAAATTTTTTGGGGTTTACCAATGTATAAATCCAATTGGATGGTAAAGAACCATAATTTTAATGTTCTAAGACCGTCTGTTAGGAGATGAGGATCAATGATACCCTTGATTTTGTTGGTTCAGGACTTAAAAGGATGGATATTTCCATGCCTTGGGATGTCAATAGTTGAGTCGTCGGTGCTTATTTATTAGACGGTAGATATCTTTGTGCCTCAAAATTCATGCTTCAAGTTGGTGGGGACTTCTATGATGGGGTCTGAGGGACCAGGTTAATTTTTATTGGGTGTGTGGCTTGGATTTATAATGATATTTTTGATGGAATTACATGTTTTGACTTGAATATAGGTTGTACCTAATGTTTAAACTAGTATGGGACTCATCATGGGATGCGTTGGGCCTTATTCCATGGATCCTATCCATTGTGGTTATATATATTCATAGATGAGCTATATTCAATATATATAACTAGGGGAACATATTCTGACTTACCAATGATAACCAAATATGGTGACATCTTCTTTGTGTCTACTGAGAAGAAGGGAAGTAGTTTCTTTATAAAATATACATGTGATTACATTATTTTTATATTTAGTACACATAAATTATCGTGGATGTAAAATAGGCACACGTTTTTAGTGGCCTACTAAGATTTATTCTGACACACTACATAGGAACTTTGGGATTAGTGTAGACATTATGTCTATATGATCAGGTAAGGGATTGAGCTTAATAAATTGATCCTAGGTATTGAGTTGTACCGTTTTCATGGGAAGGATGATAAAGAAGCATGGAGGTTCTTGCATTAGTTAGAGTTTACTTTTGAGCCTCTTTTTGTGTTTATATATTTTTATACTGATGGTTCTCCATGGTTAAAACTATTTATTTTCTAAAATTTGTATATCATTGTACACCATTTTCTTGTTATCTAAAAATGGTATGTTCTATGTTATTTCGTAGCTAGATTATTATGCTTCTACTAATTTTGTTTTTTTCTTTTATTGAATTAGTTTTTTTCTACTGCTATAAATATATGTCGATCATTATTATTTTTATCCTTCAGAGGGTATAGTCTCTCCAATATCACCTCTTTATCACCTCTATACTAGTTAGTTGCCTTTGGCATATGAGGAGGCATGCCTATGGACCATTGGTCAACAAGAAAACGGCACCGTTTTTAGTGAAATCTATGTCGGGGTGCAATAAATATTATCAGTGGTTTTATTCTCTAGGATTGGGTAGTTATTTTTGGATTGCAACTAATGGTATCAATTTTTTTCCTTTTTTGGGTATTACAATTTTGGATATTGTAGACTGAATAATAGGATTTTTTTAGAACTGGGTTTATATGTAATAGTTTGGGCCTTCTTGGTCCATTACATTTCCAGTTTTGTTTTTTTGGATGTGTTTGGAGGCTCGGGGAGGGGGGTGGTCTGAAGAAGTTTGTTTTCTAAATTCTGGAATTGGAGAGATATCATGATGTGTAAACATTTTACATGACCTAAAAGAGGGTTTCACGATGTGTAAACATTTTACACAATATGGAAGAGGGTTTCATGATGTGTAGTATATTAGGGTTTAAAAATAAATATTAAAATGAACAGGTGATGAATTTTTTGGTGAAAATTAATCCCTAAGGATTACAAGAAGTGAAAGGGGATTACACATCTTATAATAACCCAATACTGTGTATATTTAATGTTATTTTTGGATAAATTTTCATCCATTCAGATGTGGTTTCTTCTTCCTCTCATTTTTAGAGAACCCTAGGAACCCCAAGGAGTTATTCAAGCCCTCTTCATCACTTATTAATCTTTTGGTCTTGGTGTTTAATCATTGGGAAATATTTGTTTGATCTATGTTAGGTAATTCTCCCATCTTAGTTAGTTTTCATCAGTTATTCTCCCATGGATTCACTGTGGTGGTGTTGTTTAGGTTTGGGGTGTGTGTTGGGTTTCACGTTTATGAACTTTGAGTGTGGTGTAGGATGATTTGTGGTTTGTAAGGGAATGGTTGTGGTTTTTAGGAATTCTTCTTCACCATACGGTGCATAGTGAGTTGAAAAGATTCTTTGAGGTAGGGAATCCCTCATTTCTATTTATTGGGTATCATGTGGGAGGGGTTTATTTTTGTTTCTCTATGGATTATGGTTTTTTCAGATTAATCAAAGTTAAATAATTTTTTAATTAAATTAAAAATGGTGAAATGGATATGATTTCATTTTTATTAAGGTTTTGATATTTTTTGTGATATTGTGGATTGTTCAGGCTTAACGTCATGTTGAAAAGCATGGATGTTGGGTGATTTTTATTAGCTAGATATATGTTCTGTGATTATTTCTTTTGGTTTTGGTTATTGTGGTATCACCCTAAATGGAAATTTGTTAATTAATTATACTTGTATAATGAAATAGTTTCCCCTTTATTTTTCATTTGTGTGATAACACCCCTAAATTAAAGTGGGATGTAATAAAATCCCCTTTATAAATATTTAAATGGATTTTGATGGGTTTTGATATGTGTATGTGCTGGTGGGATAGCGATATGTATGGTTGGGGTGTTCAGTGATAAGTGGTTTCTTTCGCTATGATTTTGTGGTGGTGGGGAGATGGATTTTTTTCCATGATATAGGGGTGGCTATGTGATGGTATTATGGGGATTTTAATCTATTTTTGATATGTTATTTCCTTATATAATATTCCTAAGTAGTGATGGAATGAATAAATAATTTTTTAATAATGTTTGGAATGGATTGGGTTTCTTTGGTTAATGGGATGGAAATGGTTTATGCATAATTAAATAGTGGGGTGTGTGATTAAACATTGTTGATGGCAAATAATGAAAATAATGGGATGATTAAAAAAATGGTTGGAAATGTAAAATGGGGTTTGTGTCTTATTATCGGATATTATTTGTTTAGAGGTGGCAGCAAAGGTGTCAGTGTTGTGAGTTGGTTGTTTTTTTAAGAACCCATAGGTTGGTATTGAGTGTTTGATGCTATATATATATATATATGTATAGACTGGTATTTTCCTTGTGATTTCTATATTTACCCTATCCACATTAGGAACTATGTGTCGTACACCCGCATAGTCACGTGGGGGTGTCATTCCCATCGTCCTTGTGGAACGATGGATGGATGGACACCTATTCTTCCCATATCACTCTTATAGGTGATAATGAACCTTGATTCATTGGGAAGGATGTGATGAGATTTGGTATCCTAGGTGTCTTCAGGATGAGTTGTGATGTGGTGTCCCAGGTTTCTTTTGCATGAGTTGTGATGTTCTTTCCCAAGTGTCTTCGAGATGATATGTGATTTGTTGTGATGCCTAGGTGTGTACAGGCGGGATGTGTTGTGAGGCCTCGGTGTGTGCGGATGGGATGTGTTGTGAGGCCCAGGAGTATGAGTACATGATGTGATATTGTATATTCAGAAGATTTAGGAGTTCCATGATGTTTTCCATTAAGGTGTAAGAGTGGCTAGTCAGTGGGAAAGTTGTGGAGGGTACCCTATCATTGATGTACATTACTTTATACTATATTACATGGATTATGTTATTTTTTGAGTGTTACTTGGTGAGTTTGGAATGGTTTATATACATTTTTAGGTGTTGTTTGGTTCTGGTATTTTCTCAATATATCATTGGTATGGTTCCTTTATATGTGAATGAGAAACTTTGGGTTTTCAATTGAGTATACTTGTATTCTCACCCTACATTTATAAAAATATTTTTATGTTTCTAGGAGGATTTTATAGAGCATTATAGACCTTAATAGCTTAGATCATCGAAAATTTGTTACCTCTACTTTAGCTTTACTTTTATGTATTTACCTTGAAGATTTTATTATATTTGTATTAGTTTATTTTATACATGCTTGTGGGATGGTTTGGGTTCCTCTTTTAAATAATGACTTGGAGTATTTTGTGGATGGTTAATTACATCTCATGAACTTGTTTCTTATAAATGTTAATGCCTCCCATATTGTGAGATTTGTACACCCCTGGTGCTGGTCACCAACCCAGAGCCTATTGGATGTAGGATGTGGGGGTACATTATCTCCTTTTCTTCATTGCTATCTAAGGAGGGGTATCTTTGGAGGGAGGGGGTCATGAAAAAGTGGTATCAAAGGGTAATGGTTGAGTGATAAGATGGATTTTAGAGTTAGTCACACTGAGGATTTCATGGGGTGGTATGGGAATAGTAAAATTTGACCATGGTGTATGACATAGTCTAGGGAGACTAGATAGGACACGGGATTTTAGCCCCCCCCCCCCCCTCGTTATCAAGTGCATGGACTCTAAGATTATTGAACAGCCAAGTGTGATGGACATGATTGTAGGGTAGAGACCTAGTAAAGGTATAAGCATCCTAATGACTTGTGTTCTCGTTTTAATTGGGTTGTTTTGGGAAGGTTAAAATGGATAAAAAAAGAATTAAATGAATTAAAATAAAACCTAATAAAAATTACACACTACCGATCTTAAGAAATATTTGTTTTCCTTTCAGTTATGGATCCTATTTTTCTATGTGCATGTGAATGAGGTAGTTGAGATTCTGTAGGCTGATCCAGCTAATCATTGTATCATTGATCCAGTTGAGTAATATGATCAGTGTAAGATGATGTTGAGCATTTTCTAGTGGTATAATTTGGGGATGTACAATGGAAGTGTTTTAGCTATGGAGACAAAGATCTAGCTGGAGGAGTTTAGTATTGCTTTTAGTTTTTTCCAAGCCCCGAAGGAGTATTGGGTCCCTTTTTTAGTAAGTCAGATGTGAGGAGTTGTATAACAGTGGGGGATGTTGTATCTGGGAGAGCCAAAAGAAGCAGATATTTCATCGTTCAACTTCCAAAAAGGGTTCTGGGGAGAGTTCCTTTCATAAAAAATGAAGGCTAAGAATAAGAAAGAGATATTATACATTAATAAAGGGAGTATGTATATATCTGATCTTTGGATAAAGTTCAAGGACCTTCTATTCTTTCCCACTAATCATTTTCCAAATGAGGAGTCTCAAGCGAGGCATCATGAAAAGGCACTCCATCCTTTTATCTAGTATGCATTTACTCATTTTACGTTACCAGTGTACCAAGAAGTTCAGAAGAAGGTATGGGTGATCAAGGGGATTCACTCACGAGGAAGTTTTTCATGTAAGGGGAACCAATAAGGTTCCTCTATGAGTAGAGTTTTCAGTGAAAATTCAAAGGCACCAGGACCTTTGAGGATTAAACCTACCAGGAGTCAATGTCAATAGCTTCCCTTTAAACCTTCTAGTCTCTGTGCCTTTCCTATGGGCTTGGGGATGATGTGTTTCTTCTGTCGGGTTCACATCCATCTTTAGCACTAGTTCTTAATGACTGATCGAGATCAGTTTTGTGGAGGTGGATAGATCATGTTCTAGCCTCAAAAATAGTTTCCAATGAGTCCATTTCATCATTAGTGTAAACAAGATTATAGTCTATCTAGGGTAGATGGAACAGGTAGAAGAAAACCTCAAGATGTTCCTCCTATCCAGGTATTGCGATCTGATCATGGCCAGGGAGGTGTTCATTAGTAGAGAGCGATAGGGGTTGGTCATGGTCAGTTACATATAGTGGAGGCAGAATTTACATAAGGGGAGAAGATCATTATAGGTATGACAGTTTGTTCAGTACCCTTTCTTGTGGATTCTTTGATTTAGTATCCTCTCACTCCTTTTTTGAACCCACTCAAGCTCAGGATCTCGAACTAGACATAGAGAGGCTTCTGATTCCCATGGTGTTGATTACACCAGTTAGAGGCCATACCAACTTTTTTGATGTGTGTCGAGGGTTTAGACTTATCATGGGGACACATCAGTCCAATGGGGGATCTATTATTGATATAGATGCATCCATATGATTTCATCCTTAACATTGACCAGTTTTTTTCTATATATGCTATTATCTAGTTTTTCTAAGAAGATTTATGTTTTTAGATGTGGATGGACAACAAGAGGTTTTCATTGAAGTGTTGGATTTCTAGTTGGGTAGTCATTATATGGAGCCCCTTCTTTCCTTGTAGACTGCGTTGTTAGTTGAATCAGTGGATGCTGAGATAGTAGAAGTTCCTAGGTTCATTGGAGAGTTTCTAGATGTTTTCCCTGAGGAGGTTATGATGATACAACTTAATGAAATTTTGAGTTTGGGATAGACTTGAAGGATAGTGATTTTTTAGTTTCGATGGATACATATCATATATTACCTTATGAGTTGCGGGGGTTGAGGATTCAGATAGATGATCTAATGCATAAGGGTTTTATTTATCCCAGAGTGTCATCATGGGGTCCTCTAATGTAGTTCAACAAGAAGGAATATGGTGGTTTGTGGTTTTGTATAGACTAACAGAGGTGGAATCAAGTGATGGTCAAGAGTCGTTCCCATATTCTATGTATAAATAGTCATTTTGACCAACTTTGAGGGGTTTTATGGTTTTTTAAGATCGATCTATGGTCTGAATATCACCAGTTGAGGGTGAAGGAGGGAGATATCTTGAAGACAACCTTTAGATGAAGGTATAGGCACTTTGAGTTTATAGTCATGCTATTCAGTGTTACAAATGCACCAGGAATGTTCATAGGGCTTCTAAAATCCATGTTCTATGAGTTCTTAGATTGGTACCTCATCGTATTCACAAGTGATATCTTAAAATACTCTAAGTTAAAGAAGAATCATGTTGAGCATCTTAGAAATATCTTATATGTTCTTTGATGCCACCAATTCTATCGAAATGTTTCCTAGTGTAAGTTATGTACATTATATTGAATTTACTGAGACATGTCGTGTCTTGGAAATGTGTAGAAATTGACTCATCGATGGTTGAAGTTGTTGTTTCTTGGGCATCCCCTAAGAACGTGAAATAGGTTAACAATTTCCTTGGTATCGCAGGCTATAATCGGAGGTTTGTACCTGATTTATCTTTGACTTTCAGCCCCATTTATTGCTTTTAAAATAAAGGACCAAGATTTTTTATGGAGGGATACTTTCATGGAATTTTTCAATTTCATGAAAGTGGAGGTGGTTAGTTCTCTAATGCTTCATCTATCAGATGAATGTGTTATGTTTGAAGTGTTTTTTGGTGCTTCATGTATAAGATTGGGATTTCTGCTGATGCAATCGAAGGAAGTGATATCTTATGGTTCTATGAATTTACATCCCCATGGGCATAACTATTCCAACCATGATCTTGATCTAGTTGCAGTTATGTTTTCTCTGAATATGTGGTATAATTACCTCATTGGGGAGTACTTTGTTCTCTTCATGGGCTATAATAGTTTGAGTTATATCTATTATCATCGTGATTTAAACTCGTGGTCATGGTGGTGGATGGAGTTTCTTTAGGATTCGGATTTTTAATTCTCATACTCCTCAATAAGTGGTAATGTTGTGGATGACTCTTTGACCAGGAAGTCATGGAAGGGTGTTGTTTGGGATTCTGCAGATGCTTGGAGTGCAATGGAGGAGTTAGAAACCATTTAATTTGATTCTAGAGTGGATGGTGGTAGATACTATTTATTTCAGATTTAAATGATGTCTTTACTAGTACAACATATGGAGGAGTCTCAGTAGGGAGACTCAGAGGTAGAGGTAATTCATGATCATGTTGGCCATAGTGATTCTATGAAGGGATGGTTGGAGGATATTCCGAATCAGATTTATTTCAAGGAAGGTTTATATTTATGGTATAAATTCGTAAGGGAGTTCATCATGAGTTCCATATCTCACCTTTGGTGGTACACCTGGGAATTTATAAGATAAACTGCAGCTTGAGGCTTTAGTTTTGGTAGCCTTGGATGAAATGGGAACCGATAGAGTTTGTATCATATTTTTTGGTTTTATTAAAATTAATGGTCAAGAATTGTTTTCCTAGTGGTTTTTTGTAGCCCTTGGATGCTCCCAAATTGAAATGGGATGACATGTTGATGGAATTCATCACAAGGTTACCTAGATCTTAGGGAGGGTTTGATGGTATTTGGGTGGTAATGGACCAGTTGACGAGACATGCCTACTTCATAGCGATCAAGGATTTAGGCATAATGGATGCTTCTTCTAAAAGTTACACGGATGATGTGGTGTAGTTTCCCAAAGTACCATGCCCCATTGTCTCCAATTGTATGCACAGTTTACCTCATGATTTTGGAGGGGATTGAAAAATGATTTTGGCACTCAATTACACCTCAGTACTGCTTTCCACCCTAAAAAAGATGGGAAAATAGAAAGGAATATCTAGATGTTGGAGGACATGCTACAAGAGTTCATCTTGGACTTTGGTAAATATTGGGTATGACACATTCCCATGGTAGAGTCTTCTTATAATAATAGATAGCACTCTTACATTGGCATGGCCTTGTTTGAGACCTTGTATGAGAGACCGTGTCATTATCCATTATTCTAGACAGTGGTTCGGGAGACAACCATTCTTGGTCTGGATGTGGGGCAGAGCATGATAGAGAAGGTTCATCTTGTTCATGATAGGATGAATGCAACACATGACCGAAATAAGTCTTATACCGATTACATAAGGAGGCCCTTAGAGATCGAGGATGAGGACCATGTTTTCTTGATGGTTTCCCCTTGATGGGGATAGGATAGGTTTGACAGTGTCAGTAAGATTTCTCCCAGGTTTTTTAGACCCATTCTTCAATTAGGGCGAATTGGCAAGGTGGAATATCATTTAGAATTTCCACTACAATTAGAAAGGATCCATGACATCTTCTACGTCTCTTAACTTCTTTGGTATCTTCACAACAACTCCCATGTCATTGACTTGGGAGAGTTGGATATTTAGTATGACGTGATGTTGGTGGGGAATCCAATAGAGACCCAAGATCACCAATAGAAGGAATTTAATGGTAGGAACATTCCTTTAGTTATTTTGTTGTGGAGGGATGGGGTCATGGGGGAGATTACTTGGGGGAGAGACATGTAGATGCATGCCCAGTACCTGAAGTTATTTTGAGTTCTTCCTTGCTCTATTTTTCATTGAAAAGTAATGTTTGAACCCTGTTTCATGAAATGTATTGTTTTACATGGTTTGTGATGTGTGTGGTTCGATGTGTGATAAATTCCGGACATATGAAAATGGGATTAAATTATTCCTAATCGAGATGCATTAAATGTGTTTCGATTAAAACTGTTTAGGTGAGTCGGTGTTTCCTAGAGCGAATAGTATCTTGACATGAAGGATGTAATTCCCAAATTCTTGTGTTCCGAATGATGTGGTCCATTAGTTGAAGTGGTTTTTGGTTTGGTATTCGAGGATTTTGAGATGGTTCTGTAGTTTTTGTGTGGAAGTGTGGTTTGGGTTGGCATGTTTTCCTGGAAGTAGCATGTGAGGTATGATGAGTTCCTTGAGAGGTATCTCAAGGGGTGGGTTTTTAGACCCATTTCCTTCTGGGGTTCATTCTTAATTATCATGGGAAATAATCTTTTGATAGGTATCTGATGTAATGGTATCTACCTTCCCAGTCTGTTACATTTCTTGTTTTGATTATTGGAGGTGTTTAGAGGAGGCTTGGGGGAAGTCTAGATAAGTTCGGTTGCTAAAATCTAGAATAAAGGATAATTCACAGTGTGTAAACATTTTACATGAAAAAAAGAGGGTTTCAAGACATGTCAACATTTTTCATGACGTGAAATAGGGTTTCATGATTAGTAATATACAATGGTTTAAAAATAATAATAAAATGAAGAGGTGATGAATTTTTTAGAGGAAGAGGAACCCCGAGGATTACACGACGTGAAGAGGGAATTACACATTGTGTAATGCCCCGATATCATGTAGATTTAATGTTCTTTTTTGCCAAATTATAATTCATTTTTCCAAGGATTCTTCTTCCTCCCATTTTGGTAGAACCCTAGACGACCCGAGGAGTTCTTCAATCCTACTTTATCCTTCTTTGATCTATTGGTCCCAATGGTTGTTCAACGGAAATCCATTGTCAATCTATGGTAGGTTATCCTCCACTCTTGGATGGTTTACTTCCATTCTTCTCCAAGGTATTTGCTGTAGTGACATTTTTTAGGTTTGGGGTGTGTGTTTGGTTGTGCATTGATGATCTTGGGGTGTGGTGTAGGTTGGTTTATGGTTCCTTGTGGTGTAGTTGTAGTTTGTGGGCATTGTTATTCACCATGCGGTGCTTAGCCAGTTGAAAATTTCTTTGAGGTAGGGAATCTCTCAGTTATCTATATTTTTTATCATGCAGAAAGGGTTTATATTTGTTTTTCTATGTATTATGGTTGTTTTGGCTTAATCATAGATAAATAATTGGTTAATTTAATTGAAAATGGTTAATGGGGTATGATTATCGTATTTTTTATATTTTATATATTACTTCTGATATTGTGGATTGTTTGATCTGGATTCCCCACTAAAAATCAGGGATGTTGGGGGATTTTCTTGTGCTGGATATATGTGTTGTGATTGTTTCTTTGGTTGTGACTGTTATGATATCACCCTAAATGGAAATTTGATAATTTCATATAATTTTATAATGAATTGGTTTCCCTGGGATTTTTTGTGTGTGATAACACCCCTAAATTAATGTGGAATGTGATAAAAGACCCTATATAAATATGTAAATGGCTCTTGATGTATTGTGATGTGTGGTCGTGCTTTTGAGATGATGATATGTGTGGTTGGGGTGTGGGGTGATATTTGGTTTTTCGTCCACACTTTTGGGGAGGAGATGAGATGGTTTGTTGGTCATGATTTTGAGGTGGCGAGGTGATGGTATACTGTGGATATTAAGATATTTTTGATATGTGGTTTCCTTATAATAGAATCCCAAGTAGTGATGGAATGAATAAATAATTGTTTAATAATGTTTGGAATGTATTGGGTTGGTTTGGTTAATGGAATGGAAATAGTTGACGGCTAATTAAGTGGTGGGTTGTGTGATTAAATATTGTTGATGCTAAATAAATAAAATAATGGGATTATTAAATGAAATTTGTTGTAAATATGAAATGGGTTTTATGCCTTGTTGGGGGATTTTATGCATTTAGAGGAGGTAGTAATGTTGATGGTATTGTGAGTTGGTTGTTTGTTTGAGAACCCATAGGTTGTTCTTGAGTGTTTGATACTATATATATATAATGATATTTTCATTATGATTTCTATATATACCCCACCCATGTTGATCAATATGTGTCATACACCTGTATAGTCATGCGAGGGTATCTTTAACAACATCCTGGTGGGAGGATGGATGGTTGGACACCCACTCTTCCCTACTCCCTCTTCCAGGAGATGATTACCCAAACTTTTTCGGGAAATATGTGATGAGATGTGGTATCCTAGGTGTCTTCAAGATGAGTTGTGATGTGGTGTCCCATTTTTCCTCAGAGTTATTTGTGATTTTCTTTCCAAGATGTCTTTGGGGTGATATGTGATGTGCTGTGAGGCACAGGTGTGTGCAGGATGGATGTGTTTTGAAGCCCATGTGTGTGTGGGGTGGATTTGATATGGTATATTTAGAAGAGGTGGGAGAACCATGACGTTTTTTGTTAGGGTGTGAGAGAATCTAATCGGTGGGAAAGTGGTGCGGGTTATACTATCATCGACATGATTTAATTTATTCTATATTTCTTGGATTTCAATATTTGATGAGAGTTCCTTGGTGAGGTTGGCATTGTTAGTATACATATTTAGTTTTTGTTTAGTTATGTTGTTTTCTCATAGGAGAACTAGTATGCTTGTTTCACAAGTGCATGAGAGACTTTGGTTTTCCAATCGAGTATACCTGTATTCTCACACTATGTATATAAAATGGTTAATAGGTTTCTAGGAGGACTTCGCAGACTGTACAAGACATTACTAGCTTAGATCCTTAATAGTTATTGTGTCACTACTTTAGCTTTATGTTTGGGTATTTACCTTGGAGACTTTATTTTATTTGTATTAGTTTTATTTTATACATTATTGTGGGATGGTTTGGTTTTGTCTTTTATAATATGTCTTGGATTTGTTTTGGTATGATTGATTCTATCACCCAGTCATGTTTCAAATAAAGGGTAATGCATCCCATATTATGAGATTTTTACTCCCTTAGTGTTATTCGCCAACTCGAGGCCTAATGGAGGTAGTACTTGGGGGTCATTATCTCACCTTCTTTATTGTCATCTCAATAGGGGTATCTTTGGAGGGAGGGGGTCATGAAAATATATCTCATATTTTAGTTCCTTCATCCCCATGTATGGGGGGTAAACCAAGTTATCAGGGATTGTAAATTGATGTTTTATAGTGTGTGTTTTACATTTTATTTGATTTTCACCTTGAGTGGAACACTTGGGTTTGATGTTTACCTATATTATGTATTTTGACCCTTGTCCCAGTATGTCTAGGGGTTGTAATTTCAACATGGTAGGAACATTGTGTGTTTTGATATCTCTATGTTCCTATAATTGATTTCCATTGGTATCATGAAATTCATTTAGAGGGGTTGGGTTGTTTAAAGTGTAAATAAATGAAGATAAACAATGTTTTCCTACATAGCCTCTCTATAGTGGAATTCTACTCAGTCATCCCATACATGTGGTTCCAATGAAATATGTGTGTAATTCTATGTGATGTGATATATATATGGGATTATATATAATTTGAGTATTCAGTGGTGGTGATTGGGGGTGAGTTGTTTAAAGTTTCAATAGAGAATCTAAATAGTGCTTTCTTGTATAGCCTTTTTGGTGGGTTTCAAATAAACTACCTGAAATTGATATATGTTATGTGACACCTGATCTTTTTATGGGAAAGTGAGGGGCAATTATTCTAGATGATAATTTTTCCTGACTCTGATGTCGGTGGGTAGGGGGTCCATGAGGTCAGGTTAGATCTAATACCAAATCCATATATGGGTGGCTAAGGGGTCTTGAAGCCTGATGTCTTATGATAGGGTGTGGTAGGGGAGTGTAACGGTGGTGATATGCACTATCTGTTATAGCTTTCCATATCCATGATATTATATATGTATATATTTTTATGGTAGTTTTCCAATTTTATAGTTATTCAATAGGATTCCACCTAGATGGGCTCTGATGGAGTGTTAAAATAGTGGCGATTTGGTGCTTCATGAGCGTTCATGGTATGAGTCCCCTGAGGGTCATGATGAGTCCCTAGAGGGTCGGGATGATCATGAACCATAGTTTTAGTCACATGTACAGGCTCAGGTAAAGGTGGGATAGCCACATGATATTGCATCTTTTGGTCCATGGCATGATAAGTATCTCTCAGACCAAGTTTGGTTCATGTTATCTAGGGAATTGAAATGATATCTCATGGAGCTGATCTATCAGTGGAATACCTAACTCATGAGTTTCAGTCACAACACCCACCTCTATTTCCAGGTGAGGCTAGACTACAAGAGGCTGAGAACTGGATCGAGTAAGTATAGACCATCATTGAATAGCTCGAGTCACCCCCAAGCCAAAGGGTGAAGTTGGATATGTACATGATCTGAGGACCAAAAAATCACTGGTGGTACGTACAGGTATAAGAGAGTATACATGAGGGACTATCTTAGAATTATTTTGAGGTTAGTCTCTTTGAGAACTTCTTTCTGGAGACACTGAGGGTGGAAAAAGCCCAGGAGTTCCTGAATCTATAGTAGGGGGATAAATTAGTCAAGGAATTAGTATCTAGATTCATATATTTGTCTCGTTTATCACCTGATATGTTGGTGGGTTACAACACGAGGGTGTGGTGATTTGAGGATGTCCTGAGGCATGCCAACAAGTATCAGCTCAATATATTTATGCTGAAATCCTTTTCAGGGGTAGTTAACTAGGCTTTGATAACCAAGGGGGACCTAATAAACTTTTCTTATATGGTATATGAGATGGAGTTAGGTAAGATGAGGGGAAAGTCTTCAGTTGGTCTGAAGCAAGGCTATTAGGAGTCTCAGTAGGGCAGTCTGGCCAAATATTTAGGTAGACCATGGTGGAGTGGGTCTTTAGCTTTGTACTTCCAATTTGGGAAGCCAATAACTATCTGGACTCAGTGTGAGCATCCTCCAAATGATTACTAGGCATGTTTCTGTATTAGGAACCTTGATAGGTTCTATAGGAAGACTTATCAAGTATCTGTGAGTCAGGGATTGGGTTAGACTCAAGCATTTTAGGTAGGAACAGAAGTGTTAGCAGGATTTGGAAACTGAGATTCAGTTACAAGCTATGGTTTTGGTAGTGATAGAGGGACCCAATAGTGGGGATAGTTTTCAGTATTCAGTGCATCTATGTAGGGATGTTAGGCTTTAAGTAGTTGGGCATTAGTCTAGGTGCATGCAGTGGAGATTCCAAGTCTAGAGGAGGTCAGGGAGACAATCACATTTAAGGGTGCACCATAAGAGTGACCTGGGTCCCTTTTATTTTGGGTTTGTCTGATTATGGTTCATGGGGTACATGAGTTTTGATTTTGTACTAACCATGTACTAGTTAGTAGATTGGAATTAATTATGACGTGTTATATATATATATATATATATATATATATATTGTGATTTGCCACTGGGTTTTATTATGGGCATCGATGTGATGCCATTTTTATATGAGGTGCATATGAATTTGGGAATTGATGTGATGCGGGTTATGTATGAGGTGAATAGTAATCAGGATTATTATGGGAAAACATTTATGCGTAATTATATATGATGATGGATTATTTATGGTAATTTGATGGAATGAAATATTTTATGAGCGTGATGTATGTAATATTTACTTTCAATAATCTAATGAGATGACTAACAAGATGGGTGTCGAATATAACATGAGTACGTTTTGAGAACCTAAGGAGGTGTATGAGTGATAGTATATCACATGAGGAATTTCTAGTTTAGGGATAGTTGGTGGAACCATCAAAATTTCTGTTTTGGGTCAGGAAGCAATTGGGTAGGTGACTCCTATGGTGTGGAGAACATTGAGGGTAGTTGACACATGAATCAATGGTTGGGGTGGATTGAGTTTATTTTAATTATATGGATATGTTTCATACCATCTCTGAGTAATGGTAGATAACTCAGGTATGAAGTTTTTTATGGTTGGAATATTTTAATATCCTGATTTTTTGAATGGTTCATTTATTCGAGTAATTTTGAACTTTTACGTTTCAAGGGAATGATCATGGGTTCGAGAAAACACTGGAGGAATCAAAAATGTCATGGGATATTGAAAATTTCTCCAGCTATAAATACATTCCTTAAATGTTTTTTACACAATGTGTGGAATGTCATAAAGTATCGGGGAAACTGCCCGAGGAATTTATGATGTGTAGCTGGGTTACAGGTCATGACTCTAATACATGACGTTTAAAATTTACTCACTGTGTAATGTATGGGAATATTTTTTTCTAATATACATAGGGGGATCAACCCCCCTTATTTTATTTTCTATTTCATGCATATAGGAGGAAACCAAGGGTTCATGTGCCTCCCTCCCCCCAAGGTCTTGGTTGTTATTCTCCATTGGAGCTCTGATCCGAGCTTCGCTAGTCTCATTGGAAGCATAGTGGTAAGTCCCCCACTCCTCTTTCTTGTCTTCTTCTGTAATCTCACCATATAGAATTCCAAATTCATGTGATCTCTTTTACCAAATTCTCAAGGTATTTTTCTAAATATTCATTTTCTTCATATCCTTCTTGATTTATACATTGATAACTAATGACCATGTTCCTACAAGTACAAGGTAAATGGTACCTAGATTTATCCATATTTTTTTATTGTTTCAAGGGTGTTCTTTGTATGTGATGTGTGGGTAGACCGAGCAAGACCATAAATAATTGACTACTTGTTTTGAAATTATTAAATTGTTGTTGTGAGATGACTATGGGCTTGATCTTGCTACACTACTGATGATCAATAAGTGTAAGGGGATTAGACTATATTCAACAGTTTAGGAGAGGAATATGTCTTAAATTAAATTGAATTATGATATACATATTTCTTGGTTATGTGGGAATGTGATAGGATTTGCTCAAGGATTAAGGCGATGTTGGTCAGTTAGACTGAGGAAGTATTTTATTGTCAATATGGGCTTGTTCTGGGATACTTGGGGTGATGTTGATCATCAAGTTTGGTGACATGGTTATTAGATTGAGGTGATTTGTCCATCAGGTTTAAGGAGTGACACTCATAAAATGATACCATGATGACTATTAGGATTTAGTGACATGGTATTAGGGGTATTAGGTTCTATATTATTTGTACTATGTGCTTTTTGGGTGATTTCAACTCACCGTTGTTGGCCAATGCACCGTTGAAGATATGTGCACACATATAGTATGCAGATCGATGTGGTGTTGACCACTCTTGTCGGTGGTGGCCCCTAATTTTTTGAGACATAGGTGATGGTGTTTATCATAAAAGATGGTGGGGGTGATCACCATATAAAGCCACATGGAAGGTGATAGACCATCGGTTGACAGTGTTGAAATGGTCGATTGGGGGCTAAGGCTTGCTGATATTCTTGAGGCCATTGGGCTGTGACTTGGAAGGAAGGATATCACTATGCCTTATGAAATCATATGTTTATATGATGCTACTTATTTATTGGAGGGTAGATATCACTGTTCATTTGATGTTGTGATTCAATTCTAATGGGACTTATGAGCTAGGGCCCAAGGTACGAGGTAAATTTTTATTGGGTTCACTTCTCGGACGTCCGGTGATGTGATTTATGACATGAGGGTCTAGTGACTTGATTATAGGTAGGACATGAGGGTTTAAGCTGGTATGAAACTCATTAGAGGATTCCTTGGGCCTTATTCCATGGATCCTCATCACAATGGTTATATATATGCGAAAACTAGCCATATTCCATATAAATAACAGGGGGAATGTGTTCAGACTTATCAGCAATGGAAGAATTAAGTGATAGCTTCTTTTTTGCTATTGAGGACAAGGTAAGTGGGTTATTTATTAAATATACATGTGTTGACTTTCTTTTTATATATAATACACATTTAATACCATGGATGTAAGACATGAAGACATTGGTGGTGATATACCAAGATTTATTCTCACACCCTATATAGGCCCTTCAGGACATGTGTAGACTTTATGTCGTTGCGATCAGGTAATAGATCGGGATCAGGAGCTAGAACCTAGGGATCAAGTGGTACCTTTTACATGGGATATATGGAAATGGACCATGGAGTTCCTTACATAAGCTAGAGTTTACTTTTGATTATCCTTTTGTATCAATATGCATTATATATGTATGTATTGATGGTCATCCATTGGCGACTCTACTGCTTATATACTATTTTTTAGGACCTGTTATGCCTTGTTGTTGTTGCCTACCAATGGTATATTTTGTGTTATTTCACTGTTTGATTATTTTTCTTTCTTTAAGATAATTTTTCTTCAACTAGTATTTTTATATATGGCCCATTATTATTATTATTCTCCTTAGGGTATAATCCCCCACCATCACCTCTTTATATTCTCGCTGCAAGTTGGAAAACTTTGGCGTATGGGGAGGTGCATCTAAGGCATAATGGTCAACTTGCCCAGTGCGCCTTTTAAAGTGAAATTTAAGTCAATGAGATACATATATTAAATAATAATGATTTTGGAAATGTTAATTATTATCTACCCATCAATTCCCCCATCTATTAAAAAGTGAAAATAATAATCAGGTGTGCCTAAGACCTACCATCATCCTGAATAGTGTAATTCATTTTTTTATTTCCCTTTCAAGGATGATTAAAAATATGTATATAATTAGTATATATGATATCTATATCACTATTAACTTATTTTAATGATGTAACCATTAGATATTTTCCAGCACCGAAACTAATGAAATGAAATTTATATGAAAAATTAAACAATAAACACTCAAAACAGTGATTTTAGTAAATAATTATTAATGAAAAGGTAGTAAAATGTTATAATTGGATCATATATGATATTATAAGTTTTTATATGGTTCATTTATACAAATATATTAAATTTATGTTAATTATACTTGTGTCTAAAAAGACTTACAATGAAATTTAGACATGGGTTAAGGGTTTATTTCCAAATCTCATCATTATTCATGGTTGTTTATGTTAAAGTGTTCATTGGGGGAATCATATGATCTCCCTATTTTAAAACAAATTTAATTTATTATCCTATGTTTATTTCTAGAAATTATAGCTTTTCCTATAATTTTCCACTTTTAAGTACTCATGATACCGAAATAATGTTTTTAAGAAAAAACAACTTTATTTTCTATTTGATTGGGTATATTTTACTTCAATGTCTATATTTTCGTTAATAAATTTTCAATATTTTTAACTATTATTATATAATTATTTAAATTCATTTTTACCCCTGTTTAACTTTCAATAAAATATTTTTAATGGAATCTTCTTATAGATTTCCAAATGATGTACTTTTTGACTTTTTACCAAAAATGTAAAAAGGGTTATTTGTTTTACATACAAGACATCACTGGAATTTCCATCCTTCATTACCACCACTAATTAAATATTTATTCAAAATTTATCAATATTATATTTAAAGAAAATACTTTCCTTACTATTTTTCAAAATATCAAATTTTGAATAATTTATTTCAAAATGAAAAGGGTTTTTACCTATATATTTAAAATATGAATGGATGGATTTCAAGGGATTATTTTCTTAAAATATAATTTTTTCGAATAATTACTATATGATTCTATGTAAGGTCATTTATACCCTCTTTTTAATCATGAAACATTCCATACTCACTTTTTATGGTTGATTCCTTATAAGAATTACTTTTTTTAAAGTTTAATTTAAAATATGAATTGGGTGTCCCATATTACGTTTTTCCATGTGACCCAATTTTAGAAAAATGATCAAAAACTATATTTTGGTATTAAATTAGGTAGAAATCGTTAGAACCCAGGTTATTTTATGAGGTACCGATCCATATGATTTAATTTTAAATGTTTTTTATGGCTTAATGTTCTTACCCTTTGAGGTCATGGGTGTATCAGGGGTGTTCAGGGCTTGGTCTATGCCTGAAACCCAACTTTTTGGGAGAATAAGGAAGGAAACATGGTTAGTAGAAACTATGCAGGGCAGCTCTCATTATTACTACTAATAGTGCGAGGCTGGACTGTGGGATATAGGAACCTGCACAATTGGTCCAACCATGTTAATGGAGGTTCACACCTGTGTGGATGCATCATCATTTTTTGAAAGTGGATAGAGACACAGTTTTTTCGTGGTTAGTCAAACCGTGTGTGAATGTCATGTGATGTGTCCCCACTTACATTCGTGGGCACACAGTTGGCACACAGTTTTGACAACCATGTCATCAAACTGTGCAACCCAGGAATTATTTGGGAAATTACCATTTTTCACTTAATTAATGTTATAACCTAAATAATATTCTCATTTCCTCCCATGGATAGAATTAGAACCACTCAAACTCCATTTTGATCCAAACTCTAGTATTTTAAACCATTCCTCTATATAATCTCATAATCAAGCGCTGCTAATCTCTTTGGATCCACGTTAGTGAGTACTCAATTCCTTTTATGTTACTCATCGTTATTCTTGGTATCGAAGAAATTATTTAGGTGAAATATCATTTTCCCAATTTCTAGGTTCTTCATCCATTATTAATTTTTCTTCTAATATAAGTTTAATCAAAAGATGGTACTAGATGAAAAATCGAATATGAACCTACATTAAGTGGTCTATACTTTTCACATTTGGTTTGGGGGTTTATTAAGGTAGTTTCCATGGTGCCTCCCATCCAACTTTTAGGAACGACCCCGAAACTGAATTGATTAATTGAATTAAATGAAATGGGGTGTGTTAAGGATGTACATTAGTTCCTTGAGACTCATTGGATGTTGTTTCCCCAAGAAAGGCCACCCATAGGGTGTTACCTTTTCTTTTTCCAATTTTTGAACTACTTAAGGTTTGTTCTTTAAGATTTATGAGTAAGAGTAATCCATAATGAAATGAAATTAATTGAATTCATTGATTAGGACATGCAATGCCTCTATTTCAATGTGATACATGATGTTGAACTATTTATTTACCAATTTTTAAATTTTATATGAGTGGTTAATCTAATTGGTTGCTTTTGAATGTGAATTCTGTTAGAAGTGGGTATGCTCATAGGACATGAATGTGAATTGATGAATGATTACATAAGACACCATGTGTGTTCTATCACATGATTCATGGATATAATAGAGAATAAATTGGACCAATATACCACTTGTATTCTGATTCCATGGGATACCTTGGGCCTTTCTACCCTTTGGATCTGGTTTGGTAGGGGTCATAGTGGACATGGTAGGTAAACATGCTCCTTGTATTTCGACTCAATCTTAACCGAGATTCTATCGAGATGATAATGGGAATCAACGAGAATTTATTGGTCCAATATTCCTTGGATCTGAACCAGAGGGTTCCAAAACTTGATTATATGGATTTTCCATGGTAAATTTGACTTATAGGATTATATGGCTCAGTCGTGAGATATGTGACACTTCTGGTTATACGGTGTGGCCGTAGTTTATTTGATTTACTATTTATATAGAAAGGTAATGGTTGACATGATATGTACGAATGTACAATGAGGCCATGTTAGTTATTTATATTTTGTTTATGGATACCATGCTATAGGATCTTGACCTATGTTTTGAGGGATTCTTATTGAGCTATATAGTATCAATTTTTCTCTATTTTACATTCCATGATTAGTTTACTTCCTTTTTATTACTGGTTACTTGTGATATGTATTGCACTCTACTTTACCTAATAATATTAAACAGTGAGGACTTATTATAAATCATTTGGGGTTACCTACTTGGATTTAATCTCACACCCTATTCGGGCCAATGTTGGGTACCCGGAAATGCTATATGGATGTAAGAAGGGATCGGGTGAAGTGCCCATTGTTAGATGCTTGACTGTGTTCCATTCTTAGGAGAATGGGACAACTTGAACTAGTTGAGGCTCGTGATGCTATTAAGAGATAGTTATTTTTTTGGTCTTTTTTTTTATTTTGATATATGTATTCAGTTTTAATAATGTGCACCTATTTTGGATTCTTTTCAGGCACGTAAAATGTATTATTAACATCTTATATGAGATTACATTCTAGAATTATTTATCTATTCTTTATGTTAATATAGTGTTTGACTTCTATACTACTTCTGTAATTTGATTTGTATGGTTTATACCACTATTTTAAACTCTTATTGGAGGGAATAGACTCCCCATAGATATACCACATTTCCTCAATACAAGTAGTCAGCCTCTAGAGTTTCAGGATATGTGATTGGGACCATGTAGCCAGCCGGGGACATGGCACTACTAAGTGGCATCTGGTTCTGGGACATTACAAAGTGATATCATAGGCTTTTCTTTTCTAGTTTGATTTAATATTTGGAGACAATAGATAGATATTTTTAGGTGATGGAATTTGGTAATGAGTTGTCTCAAGGCATAGAATACCAATTTATAGAAAAAAAGCCAAATTTCCTCAAATATAAATTTCTATTTTATAGATTTTCACTATTACAGTTGATTTGATTCCACTGTTGGGTGGTGCACTTCAATTATTATGTTATTATTGATATGTTAGTGGATTATATTATGTTTAACCATAATGAGATGAGGATATACCATCTCATTCACCATTTTAGGTAAATACTAGAAAGCACATTTCATTAATTATGACAAGGAATAAGATGCATTGCCTGTTATCATGATATTTTAATAGGTGAAATGATAGATATAATTGTTGTTGTGATAGACTTATGTGTAGGTAATCAATATTCATGGTTGGTACATAGAGTTCTTCTTGTAACCTGACATGTTTTTTTTCTAGTTAGGATACAACAGGCACCCTAAGAATCCAATTGTGGAACATTGAGTTATGGACCTTGAGTTGCATGGGCTGGAATGTGTTTTGGTGTGGATTTAGTGGATGCCATGTTTTGGTTCGTAAGGATTATGAGACATTATAGATCCTAAGTGATGCAACATTTGGGTCAAACATTTAAAATTAAATGTTAAATGAATATGAAATTCAAATGGAAGTTTAATGTGAAATATAAAACTTGAACTTGACACAAATTTTGAGTGGGCAAGAGGCAGTGTCTCTAATGAGCATTATGTATGATTCCTTTTAGTAGTCCAAGATTTAAGAGAAGATTGGGTGGTATGACTAGTTTATAGGAATATTTTGACCCGTCATACAATTTTGAGCTACGAACATTGATATCGTTATTTTCTGAGATGTGTGTTTGACATTATAGAGGAATTCCACAACAACGACCTCTAGTTGTACACTAGGAGGGTGACGAAGACCGTAATCCAGAGGTGGTGGGCCATATGCTATCAGTGGATCCTCCTTTAGTTCCATTTGTGGAAAAAACTTTTTTTCTAGAAACAAGTGCTGAGGAATAGTTCCTCTATGGGTTTTATCTCTCTATGCATACTTTTTAGGAAGCACTATAGTCTGCCTTGTAAATGGATGAGCTGACATGTGTGTTACCGCTACAAAATCCTCCCATATTTTCATGTTATATAAGACCATAGGATGTTGATATATTTCTTGAGACTAAATTATAGATCTTCAATCATATGGAGACACCTCTAGAGAGGAGAGTGAACTTCTCTACATATATGCTACATAGAGAAACAAGGCACTGGTGGGATGTTCTGAACTAGGAAGATCGAATGAAAAATATGGTTTGAGATGATTTAAAAACTAGATTCTATGATTAATTTTACCCTGAGACTCTGAGGGAAGTGTTTTCAAGTGAGTTCATGCATCTAGAGAAGGGTTTTATGAAATCTATGGAGTACTATACATTCTTTATAGAGTTGCAACATTTTGTGCAGATATACCCTACAGATGAGATATCAAGAGAGAGAGAGAGATGATTTGAGGAAGGTCTTAAACATGACGTTTGATCCCAATTCAATGTATTTATATTTAAATCTATTATTGAGATTTTAAATCTGACATAAATTATATAGAGGAACCTGAGGAATGATTGGAACTTAGAGAAGAGAAGTGTAGTCTCTCAACATAGTAGTTCATTTTCTTCATGCAGGAAGTGTTGTTTTGAGGAATCCCGTGAGATGAGCACCAGCTAGGATGCTAGTGTTGGAAGTAATGTTTTCTATAAATAGTGTGGTAGAAGGGGAAATGTGAGAAATCAGTGTGATCATGGCCCAATCAAGTGTCGAACATGTGGTAGGATGGTATACATGTAATTTATTTTACAAGACCTTACCTCCAGTAATGACAATTAGGGGGGCCAACTCTGACACTAGGTTCCAGAGTAGGATTCACAGCTCCACATTAGGGTGGGACCTAAAGAAGTACTGGTAGTTCTAGTCGAGGTAGTGGTGGTCATGGCCAAGGAAGCCATGAATAAATTATACCAAGTCAACAGAGTGGTCCTACTCAAGGTATTTAGGTTTTGTCATAGATCCATAGTTCTTCCCATGTATATTTTTTATATCCTACACATGAGAAGCAGGGTTCCAGTCCATCTATGGTGAGAGGTATAATTTTAGTATCCTCAACTCTTGTATCTTCTCTTTTTGACACAGGTGAATCTCATTGTTTTATATATGTACTTATTTTGGATATTCTTGGGCTTGTTGGTAAATTTTCTAATGGAATTATAATAGTAGAGACTCCATTGGGGATTAGAATGGAGGATTTACATCAATGTAGGGAGTGAAACCTTGAGATTGGTGGGTGTCACTTCATATGGAATCTTCTTCCATGAGATGATTAGGTTTGATATCATACTTGGGATGGAATGTCTAGTTTCTTATCGAGCCTTTGTTGACTTATATCACTAGTGGGTGATTTCACATCACCCTAGGGGACAATTTTTACTCATAAGGGTGAATGGGATATCCAGGAATGCCGAGCTAGACCACTGCATCATGGACTGGGTGGGATGATAGAAAGGATCTCAAGTTTGTATCTGGATGATCTAAGACTATGTCAGGTAGACTTTACTACCATGGTTGACTATTTCAAGTATGTGTTCCTGGACAAATTTTTTGGTTTACCACATGAGAGAGAAAAGGAGTTCTCTATTGAGCTAGTTCTAGGAGCTACACTAGTATATATTCCTCCTTACAGGATGGCTACAACAAAGTTGCAAGAGCACAAGAGGTACCTAGTGGATTTAGAGGCAAAGGGGTTTATCCAACCTAGTAATTCTCCATTGGGTTCGTCAGTCCTTTTTACAGAAAACTATGAATGATACCCTTAGGATTTTCATGAATTTCTAGAAATTGGACTAGTTGATGGATAAATATGGGCATACCTTGCCCCTGATAGAATAAATTTTCTATCAACCTCAAGGAGGTTGGGTGTTCTCAAAAATTTATTTGAGATTTAGAAATCACCATGTGCAAGTTTAAACTGCAAGCATACCTCCTACAAAATTTTATAGTAGGTATGATCTATATGAGTATATTTTTATGTCGTTCAGTCTCAAGAACACACACATAGTTTTCCTGGCACAGATGAATAGAGTCTTTCATCCTTATCTTGATTCATTTGTGGTGGTTTTAATGCAAAATATCTTGGTGTATTCTCATAATTGACAAAACCATACCAAACATATTGAGATCAATTTGGATATAATGAGATCGAATCAATTATATGAAATTCTTACAAAGTTCCACTTCTGGATGGATAAAATTCACTTTCTGGGTCAAATCATCTTAGAGGTAAAGTGTATGTTGACATAGGGAAGGTGAGAGTTGCAGTTTCTTGGGAGAATCTGAAAAAACATATTTGACATACACAGTTTCTTGGAGATTGTTGGATATTATAAGAATTTCATATAGGACTTCTCATGCTTAAAATAATTGTTTATGGGTTGTACTAATAAGGGTGTGATGTTTTTATGGATATATACTTGTGAGATAGCCTTTCAGGAGTTGAAAGGTAGACTGAATTCACCATCGGTCCTGATTCTTCTAGAGCATTGAAATAGGTACATTGTGTATTATGATGAATCATGTATCAAACATGAAGAAGTTCTGATCTTGGGGGATAGATCCATTCTATATGGGTCTCGGTAGTTAATGCCACATGAGGCGAAACTAACTGATGCAATATATTTAGTTAACAATAGTTGTTCATGCTTTGCGATGTTGGAGACATTATTTATAGGGATATAATTTTTTGGTGCACACCGACTACAAAATACTAATGTATATATTTACATAGAGTGATCTGAATCTGATATAGTGAAGGTGGGTTGGTTACCTACAGTCATTTGACCTCAAGCATTCCTACACACCTAAGGAGGAAAATGTATTGGGTGATGCACTGAGTAGAAGGAATCATATATAATAAGTTTAGGAGACCAGTAGTGAGTGGTATCATATGAATTTGTTTTCCAAGAGAACTCTAAGGTATAGGGTAGTTAGGGAAAAATTTATCTTTCATCCTTAGTCATGACCTATACCCTTCTGTATAGAGTGAGGATGAGGTAGCTATTAGATTCAGATAGCCTAGTCCTAAGGAGGAATGTGGTGAGAGAGCACCCTCCTCTTATTTATACTGTATGTGAGGATGGGATCTTGTATATCCATGTCCATGTTTGGGTTCGAGTGGACATACCTAAGGAGATAATATGGGAGTTTCATTCCTCATTTTGGGCAGTGCATCCTGGTGTCACTAAACTATACCATGACTTACATCGTCATTAGTGGTGGTCGGGTATGGAATGTGAGGTTACATGTTTTACTATGAGGTGTTCCACCTATAAATAGGTGAATGGAGAATATTAGTGACCATATAGACTTTTACAACAATTACCATTTCTCGAATTGAAATGGTATGATGCCGCAATGGATTTTGTGAAATGTTTACCGAAGTCATCATGAGGTATAGATGTTTTGTGGGTTTTTGATGATAGGCTCGTGAAGGATTCCCATTTCCCATCAACAAAGAAATCATTAAGTTTCAATTACCTTGGGATGTTGTATATCCATGATATAGTGCAACATCACAAGGTCCCACACACTATCATTTTTTAAATGGATTCCCAATTTATGTCTTATTTCTGTCAGAGTTTGTAGAGGTAATTAGGTACATAGGTGCTTCTAAGCATGACATACCACCCTCAAACTAATGGCCAGTTAGAGAATACTATATAGGTTCTCGAGTACATGATGTGAGAATTAATCCTAGATTGTGGGGGATTTTGGGAGAGGCACATATACTTGGTTGATTTATCCTATAATAATTTATATCAGGAAACTATACAGATGAAACCATATGAGGTTTTTTATGGTAGGCCATGATGATCACCCATGTTCTTGTTAGAGTAAGGTGAGAAATATTTTACTAGGACTGTGTCTTGTGAAGAAGACTTCGAGTATGTTTAGTTGATCGTAAATAGGTTGAATACAACACGGTCTTGATAAAAATATTATACTAATCACCAGAGATGTCCTCTATAATATGAGGTCATGGATCAAGTCTGTTTACATGTTTCACAAAGTCTGAGACATAGAAGGATCATGAAACATGGTAATATTTCACTATGATATGTTAGGTAATTTGAGATTCTAGAGAGAGTCGGTCTACTATCCTATCAGTTACAGTTACCTTATAGGCACTGAGACATGCATGAATTATTCCACATATCTCAGCTGCACCATTATCATTCAGACCCTTCTCATTATTTCCATCCCAAGGTGGTCATGTTATAGTTAGATGTGTCCTTTGAGGAGCATCTGATTTGTATCATTGAAAATAACATAAAGTATCTATGAGGATGGTCAGTTCCTATTGAATGGATGCTTGGGAAGAAAAACTATTTAAATGATGATATTTGGGAGTGGGACACCGATGTACATTCTCAGTGGCCGGATATTCTCTTATACGAATCTTGACTAACCATGAGAGATAAATTCGAGGATGAATTTTTGTAAGGGGAAGATTACAAAAACCCTAGATTTTTTATGAAGTATAGATCCTTTTGGTTTTGGTTTAAATGATTTTTTATGGCCTAATGTGTTTACCATTTGAGGTCACAGGTGTATCAGGGGTGTAAGGGGATTTTTCAAAGCACAAAACCTAGATTTTTGGGAAAATAACATAGGCCGCATGGTTAGTAGAATCTATGTGAAGTAGGTCGCATGGTTACTATTAATTGTTTGAGGTTGTAAAATGGGTTAGAACAGCCTGTTTGGGTGGTCAAACCATGCAGATAGAGCCACACACATGTGTGGGTGTGTCTTCAATATTTTACAGTGCGTTGAGAAATGGTTTGTGCATGGTTAGGAAAATAGTGTCTACTAACTATACAAGGTGTCCCTCCTTATAGCAGTTGGTGCATGATTGTCACATGGTTTGGTGAACTGTGAGGTCAAACCATGTGATCCAGGAATTATTTGGGAAATAACCATTTTCCATTATTTAATGTTATAACATAAAACCTATTCTCATTTCCTCCAAAAGATAGAAGCAGCATAGTTGGATCCCCATTTTGAGAAAAAATCTAGAATTTTCCCCATTCCCCCACATGATCTCAAAATTGAATTTCAGCAGTCTCGTTGGATCCCTGTCTATGAGTACCCAATTCCTTTTGTGACATTATTCATTTTTCATGGTATCAATGTAGTTATTTAGGTTTAATATCATTTCCCCAATTTTTATGTTCTTTATCTATTCTTCATTTTTAACCTGGTCTATTTCTAATCATAAGAATATATTGTATGATCACTCTACTAGTTAATTATGATAGGTGGTCTATAATTTTACCATTTTGTTAGCGATTTATTATTCTATTTTCATTTTTTCCACCCATCGGACCTTCTGTCGCATCCCCAAAACTGAATTGATTAATGGAATTAAATGAAATGGAATGTTTTAAGGATTATCTTTAGTTCTTTGAGACACATTAGAGGTTGTCTCCCAAACCGAGGCCACCCACGGGGTGTTCCCTTTTCCTTATCCCATTGTTCAACAAACCAGGGGGTGTGATTTAAGCTTACTTAGTTATAGGAAGCTATAATGAAATGAATTGAATTGGAATTATTGGTTAGGAGATGTATTTACACCTTTTCCATGTTATAAATTATGTTTATTTACATATATTAATTTGTAAATTCTATTTGAGTGGGTAAACTCATTGGCTAATTTTGAATGTGAATTATGTTATGAGTGGGTATACTCATGGAACATTAATGTGAATTGATGAATGTTTACATAGGCCACCATGTGTGTGCCACACCATGGTCGTGGAAATGGAAGAGAATTCCTTGGACATATATGCTCCTTAGAATCTGATTGTTTAGGATTCATTAGGCCTTGATACCCCTTTGATCTAGATTGGTTAGGCTCGCAATGGACATGGATGGTAGAAAATCTTCATGTCCCCTAACTCAAGACTAACCAAGCTTCCATCGAGATGCTCCTGGGACTCAACAAGGATTCCTAGGTCCAAAATACCTTGGATTGGGCCTAGAGGGGTATACCACTTCCTTATATGCATAAAATGGTAAATATGACTTGTATGATTATATGAATCCGCTATGGTATATGTTACACTTATGGTTATATGGTGTGATAATGGTTATTTCAATTTACATATTCTACGATAAATACATGGTAAACATGATATTTATGTATATACGACTAGGATATGTTAGTTATTTAGTCATTTTTTATAGATACCTTGTTATATGATCTTGACCCATGTTTTGCATGGATCTTTATTAGGATATAAAATATCAATTGTTCTTTATATTACATTGCATGAGAACTTTACTTTCTTTTTATTAATTCTTACCTATGATATGTATTACACTATGATTTGTATTGTTATATTTTATAGCTAGGACATGTTACAGATATTTGGGTGGTTAACTACTAGGGTTGTATCTCACACCCTTTTTAGGCCATCGATGGGTACTCAGACAGACGATATGGATATAGGTAGGGACCGGGGAATGTTCCCACAGTTCGATTCTTGACTTTGTGGCATGTTTAGGAGTAAGGGGCATGAGACCAAGCTAAGGCTCATGATTTCATGGGAGATAGTTCTTTTTTGGCCTTTTTGGGAATGTTTATTCTTTTATTGTATTTTACTATTGTGTACCTATTTTACTACTTTTTAGACACATGAAATGTATCATAATCATTGTTTATGAGATTACCTTTTGGCATTATTTATATATTCCTACTATTTATATATAGTTTGACTAGAATATCGCTTCCAGTATTTAAACTATATGATTTCCACCATTGTGTTAGACTCTGATAAGAGGGAATAGTCTTCCTAGAGACACACCATAGGCCCTCAATTATAGTTGGAAGCTTCTCTAATTTTTTGAGATTTTCTTGAGGCTCTGTAGCCAACCAAGCTCCGAGAAAAGTTGAGTGGTATCTCGATATAGAATGTTATAAAAATCGAAGCATTGGTATGTATTTCGTATCAAAATACCCTAAGGATGACTTATAATCATAGAGTGGAATCCTAGATTAGACCTTCTTTGTTTGATTTAAAATAAATTAAATGAAATGTCTTGATATTGTATTGTGAATTGAAAAAAGAAATCACCTCTTCCCTCTTAATCCTGAATATAATATATGCCACCACACTAGACCCTTGGATAATATATATCTTCAATGATAATGTGGTGGTTTGGTAAAATATGTGAGAGGATGTTATTTGGGTAGAAATGTATAATTTTGTCACATATTAACTTATTGTTTTTTAAAGTAATCAATTTTTTTTCCAAATAGTCAAGCTGGGTGGTGTTCTATATAAAAAGTATGTTACATAAATGGGACCATTTCAAAACACTTTCCTAGTTAAACTTATTTATCCTTTTAAATGTTTAATCAAAAAATATTTTCAAAAGAATGAATCACTTTATCATTTCACCTATTTATTTTAAAGAATTATTCTATAAATATTTTTTGAAAACAATTTAATAAAATGAGGAAGCTAGAATTACATTTTGAATCATTCATGTTTAATGATTTTTCATGATTCAATAAAATGTTTTACTTTTGTACTTATCATAAAGTTCATTTTTCAAAAAAAGTAGAATGTTATGTTTAATAAATTTATGGTTTTAAATACTTTATTATTTGTTGACATTAAATAGAGCCCTTAGATAAACCAATTTATCCTTGGTATTCTTCTAGAAACATGAAGATATGATTATTAACCATGCCTCACCCATGTTGTCCAAAGAACTCCTATTAGTGTTTTTATATTGTTCCTAGGTTTTCTTTTCCAACCCATATCAATTTTATTGTATTTTAAATATTACCTTATTTGAAATATTCCTAAGTTTTGTTGATAAATATATATGTTATAGCCTTATATTTTATTTAAACTAAGACTACCTTTCTTGAATACTTATGTTTTTTACTTTATCAATATGGTAGATTATTATTTATTCTATTTATATAAATTAATAATTATTAACATATTGGTATACAATATCTTATTATGAATTTATTGTGCATTACCTCCTTAACATAGAGAAAATTCCATGCTTTCTTCTAGAGTATGTCTACAACTTCTTTGTAGAGTATGGTTATTGTATTCATATTAATCATTTTCATTTCATATATATTAATCTTGTATACTTATTTGGTATTGAGCATGTTTATTTCATGATATATAATATATATAGATAATTTTTATTTTTGTTATAGATTACATGAATTGGTATGATAGTTGTTGGTGTAAAGGGTTTAATGGGAATTTTTTTGAACCTAATTTGGAATACTCATTCCCCTATTCAAAAAGTGAAGGGTATAGAAATTTCTGAGTATGTATACAGCATTACCTATCTTGGGTATGGTTCTTTGGTCCCAAACATGTTGTACGCACATCAACATATATTAGTGGGTGAAAATATTCACATGATTGATGTATATACAAGTGGGAACAATGCCTCCTTTTGAGGATGTCACCAGTGCCAAGTCTCGGACTCTTGGTTAGTCCATAAGTACGCAGTACAAGTATAGACCCTCATGGTATTGTGTGAGTTATCAGTTATAATTGATATTTATTATTGAATTATTTTATAATTAATTAATTATTATAATATGATTATTAACTTATTTTATGTCTACATTGTTATATATATATCTGTGTGTGTGTGTGTGTAAATGTATTGACATGTTCATGTATATACCAATTACTTCATTGTGTTAGTTGATACACTTAGTGATTCCCTACTAAGTATTTCATCCCTACACCTTACATAGTCTCCTCAGTAGATATTTATTTTAATTTTATACTTTTCGGGAACATACAAGTATGATTGTATTTGATAGATATCCTTGGATTTTTTTAATGTCATAATAATAAGATCAATCCCCACTTAGCATTGGAATTAACAACATGTTGATTGGAGGGATCACTTGGAATATCACCTGATTGCATTGATTTTCATTGAAATATTCCTTAATTATATTGGGCATTTTTTATTTCATGTATTAATCATGTATATTTTATGTGGATTAGTCTCATGTGTATTCATTTAGAGGGATATTTTATGTCAATACTATTGTTCCCACATGTATGAAATGTTTTGAATTAAATATATATCAAATATATTTTATTTTTTGGATGTGTTATGAAGGAATTTTTGTAGAATTTGACAATGAATTTTGATTATAAAATTAGTGGATAAATCACTCCCCAATTGTACATCAAGTCCCACTGTTCTAGTTTACAACCAATGGGAAATGAGGATTACTTCATGGTTTGTGTCATTTCAACTTGTGTGCTGTTTGCGAACTATGGTTAGGGTCTCAGCTGATATTCTGGATTCTACTATCTTATTGTGTTGAAATTATTTTATATCTTATCATATTGAGCATATTGATTCCTTTTCTGATATTTTATATATAATCTTGATAATAAGTCTATTTATATAATGTTTTACTGTATACATTAACATTTTTATTGATTTAATATGAAACAATTATATTTCCTTGACATGAAGTGTGTCTATCAATTTGGTATGATATATTATTTTTATAAATTTAATTATTAGGTCTAGTAGGGGTTGATGTACAAGGTTTAATATGATGGGTTTCACACCCTAAATAATGTATTCCCAATCCCCTATTTCAAAATTGGTGGGCCCTCGATGCTGAAACTTTAGTATACACTTGCCACTTTCCATGGGATGGGATCTTCCAATTGAGTTTGTTGATTGAAATTCCAGGACCTTAGTTTATTGGGATGAAATGTTGATTGTACTTATCCAAATATTTTTAGATTTTGAGTGTTTTGTAGAGGTGATAAATACAGGTATGTATCCTCTTGACATATGTAGTTATTAGTTGGAGTTAATATATATTCATGAATCCACTCACTATTGACCTACTTCTATAACTTTTTTATATACTAGTAAAACTATTTTCTTATATACAGATATAATTGTGTGGAAATTTTCATGGACACACTTTTTTATTCACGGTGTGAGTTGAGAATCAATTTTTGGTTCCCTATTGAGAATTTATGATCACACCCTTCATGGAAACATTACTGTATATGACACCTGAACTGGATGCATTGTAGACATGTGGGATGCCGGTATGGGTTCTTGCCTTCAATATCTATGAGTTATTAGAGTGGGAAGTCATATTTGGAAGGATTAGTATGGAACATAACCAGTTTTAATATATGTGTTCAAGTATATTTTATGGTATTTGACTTCAAATATATGAGTACCTTTAGTTTGATGTTATATTTTTTATTTATTTCAAAAAACATGTATTTATTACATGTATTTTTTTCTTCTATTCTTAATGGTCAGATGTTTTTCTTATGAAACATCTGATACATGGATGAGTCTTTCAGAATCATGGTAATATATATCCATAATTTAACTTTTATCCTAAGTAGGTAAATCATTCAACATATATATATTGAGACCCACATTTCTAGTCACTCTCTCCCATGGATTAGGGAGTTCCCTTGGGGCTAGTGATAACCTAATTTAGGTGGTATTAGTGTATCTTTGGTTAGGGTCATTACAAGTAGTATCAAAGTGGAATTTAGAGTCTTCAAGTATTTTACTTTCACTGATATGAGATATGATTTCAGTACTTAGGGGATAAACTATGTGCATGTCTAAATTGTATGAATAAATTGGAAACCTAAGTTACAAGGATTGTCTGGGTGTTCTTTCATTGCAATATTGGTACATGTGATGTGTTATACTAAGTATCAAAAATGAACATAGGAAAATTTTGGAAAGGGAATATAGTTCTTATTTAGGATCCATTATTAACATTTATTCATGCATTATATGATCTAGAGGAACATCAAGACAAGTGCATCACATTTTAATTATAATAAATATATGTGAATGTCCTTATTTAATTAAATAGTTGAAAATAAATTAAATAACATTTTACTATATACCTTATTAATTCCTATCTAAAAAATAAAACTCATTTACATATATGCCTTTTAGAATTGATATATGATTTTAATTATTTATTATATTGATTTTATTTTTTTAGTATTTTACTCTTGAGCATTCTATCAAATTATTATTAGTGTTTTTTCTGGAAAGCATGCTACTTAAAGTCTATTTAGAAATATATGGTATAAATTATTTTATTGTTTTATTAGATATTATATGTATCATTTCCATTTTATGGTTATGTGAAATATATTTTTTACTTTATATGTATTTTCATAGAATATGTTAGTGTTTTCAAATAAAGGAAGAAATTGTTTTATTAATTTGTTATTTAAATAAAAGGGGGATTATTTTAAAGTAATGGTTATTAAAAATGATCATTTTTTAAAAGTAAAACTGGAATGATTTTTTCTAAATGATAATTTATAAAATTAATGGGTTTTATGAAATTCATCTCTTTGAAAATGGATATAACATTTTTTAAGGGGATTTTGTTTTCTAGTAACTCCTTTTTTCAAGAAGATGATTTAAATAAGTCGGAACTTAGTGGTAAGACACCCATTTCTAAATCCTAAATAATTATTATATCAGAGAGTTCCATAGACATCGGGGTGATTTAGTGAGTGTTGTTTTGAGGATTTTAAGAATCTTAGTGATATTTAGAATATCATAATTTATTGGTATTTAATGATTTTTAATGATTTTGGGAATTCTATATTAAAATTTTGGTTAAATTATTAGAATGTATTTTTATACATTATGGTTATAATTTCCATTGTGAATTATATTATTTTTTGTATTTAGAGGTTTTTCTTGATTTAGAAATTCACTAAATGGGTTTAGGATAATTATTTGGGATACATGTTTTTGGTTCTAGTAAATTATATTCCTTATAGGAAGTATATATTTTTTCATTTGGGATACTTGAGTCAAATTAAAGAGTATTGTAACATGGGGGTGAAAGATTATTTAGTTTATATATTATATATTTTTCCAATAATCAATGGTGTTATATGATAATGAATTTTTAATAAATTTTCAATTATGATTTTCAAAGATATAAAGTTTTATAGAATGGAGGTTGTAGTGACTTGTGTCTCAGTGACATTGATTAAGTGTTATTATTGAAATAAATTTTGAAACATAATTGACAATAGAATTGTAGAATTTTATTTTTTGGATTTATAATATGGTTTATCTTTCATTTTTGGTCTCAGTCATGAATTTTGTTTATAGTGAATGGAATTTGAGGAATCATTAGGCATGGTTTCAGGTTTTAAGAATGATTTGTAGGTTTTGTTGTGATTCAATGGTGGTTTAACCTGTATTTTGGAATATAATGTGCTACGAGGAACTTGAAGGAGTGGAACTGGGAAACTATTGAGTTGGGAGGTGGATCTCATGGAATAGAGGTGCTACCAGATATCTGGTAGACCCATATTAGTTACTCACTAGTTCTAGGTCTATTAATATTTTTTAGGGGGAATTTTGGTCATTTTCTATCAAATTATATTATCCCCTATTATATTCCTTCAAACCTTAATTTCCTTATCTAGATAAGATCCCATTTTAAGGATCCTCTTTATACTCCTTGTTTTTTCTTTCTTACTACTTGATTCATTGGTAATTAAAGGGGAGTTAATTATTCCAAATCTAAGATAAACCATCATATTTTTTCTATTATTTCCTTATCCACTTATCTTCTTTATGTTCAGTTTATTTTTTTGTGATTTTGATTTTTGGATTCACCGTGGAATGGTGAAATCATCTATGAGATTATGTTTCTTGTTCCATCTCATAATGGAATCCCTAGTGTGTGGTTTTCCATTTATTCATCACTTCTTTAGCATGAAGAAATTTTCTATTAATCCTAGGTATTATATGGTTTTATAATGGGTTTGGATGATTTTTAAGTGAGATAATCATGGATTTTTTTCTATTGTGATTTGCATTTTTTCTTAGGAATTATTTTCCTGGTCTTCAATGGAGTATAGTGGTTCTTAAATAATATTGTATCTTTATTTTGAATTCTTTAGTTATGAGCTATTGTTTAATGGTTGATAGGATTTTTTAATAGTCATTGAATAATTCCTTGGTTAATTTTTTTAGAATTATTAATGATTCCTATGGTTATCATAGTAGGTCCAAAACCATTAAGTGAATGTACAAGATATTATTATGATATTACTACCACTAGTTTAGTAAAAAATAATTGATCATAAATTTAATTTTTGGATGTATAAATGGATAATATTTCAATGCTATTTTGGTGGGATAAGTTAATCAATTTAAATGGTTTTTTATTTGAATTTTTTCATATCATTTCTTCACTATTTATTTATTTAATAAAATTAGTCATGTGTTTTTAAATTTAAATTATTCATTGAAATTACTATGTTATTCCTAATAAATTTCACCATGAATTTTTAATTCTCATAGGATCTTTATATAGTTGAGTCTTTATTAAGAATTCAGTTTAATATTTGTATTGTTTGTTCTATAAAACCATTCCTAACTTTCTATATATCTTGTATTTTATTTGTTTTCAATTTAAAATAATATAGATCTTTCTTTGATGTCTTTATTGTAGGTTTTCAAAAAAATGACCCTTGATCATGCATCTCTTGGCGATATAAATGTCCTAATAATAAAAGTACATTAGGATTTCTAGAAAACATGGAATCTATCCATAAAATTTACATAAATTAGGTTGTTTTATTTTTGATAAAAACACTTTTATGATACAGTTTCATGTTTTATAATTTAAGGCAATTTTATCCCACTATAACCTGAATGAGTTATAATTCATGATACATACTTAACCATCTGTTAAGGGATTGCATTAATGGTGAGATAATGAATTGGTTATACATGTTAAGGGAAATATTTTGGACATAAATATTCTTATACTTTTAAATGATAACATATAGTTTGATACAAAAACCTGTTTAGGTTTTATAGGAAGTGGAGTTTAGATTTATTTATACAAAAAGATATTTATTTTGTAAAATTGATCTTTTTGTTATATTTTTTCCTTTTAAAGTCCCTTTAATTATTTAATTTTTTTTTTAAACCAATATATTTATATTTAGATTATTTTTAATCTAATTGATTAATATTATATTATAAAAAAGGGTTATATGTGGAACTATGTTCTTAACTAACAATGTTAAGATGGGTTTTAATTTTAAAAACATACTGTAAAGTGTTGTTTATCATATATATAAATATTACCTCTCATTGAGTTTTATATATAGTAGATGGTTTTAGTTTAATTATGAACTAGGAATATTGTGGTTTTTATTCGTATAATTATAGTGTAAAGTATTTATTATAGATATACTTATCATTTTATTATTGCTATTGTGTTTCAGGTATAATCAATGCTATGTTTAATGACTTATTTTGTTATCTAATTTTTTATCGACAAATTAGATCATGGAATTATATCTTTAAATAATTAACTTCAATGTGATATACTAAAGTATATTTTCTTTATATGATGAGATTTTCTAATATCTTTTTATATTGATCATATTGATGCCTATGCGGATTTTGTATATTTTCTGCCATTATATCATCGTCAAAGATTCCCATACAATCTTATAATAATATTTTCAAACTAAATGTTTTATTATATAATTATGTGAATTTTAAATGATTTCCAAATAGAAAGAGGTATTTGTTTCAAATAGTTTTCATTTCATATATGTCAACATCCTTTGAAATATTTTAAATGTGTTTGAAGTTGATTTATTTTGATAAAAATCTTCCATATTATATTGAAGTTTTTGTGATATGTTTGACTATGGATATGTTATTTTTACCCCATTAGTGGTTTATGGATAAAGTATTGACATTTCATATGCATGTTTTAATACAAATATTTATGTTATGTTTAAACCTTTTCATATAAGGAATGTATTGGAATTAGTAAGTGATGGGTGGAGCCCGCTATAGCTCCTCGAAGCATTGGTAGGTCTCATGAGACAAACTAGTGTCTTGGAACAAGGCCTTGAAAAAATCTTATTTGTAGTCTTGGCACAAGGCCACAAATATGAGGTTATAAAGTCTGGCATTATGCATTCCATCATTATGAAAATGGCTATTGATATTGCATGTGATTATTCAACTTGTAGAATATCAATGTGAATATGTAAATGGAATTATTTGATTTTATCTTTTCCATATTATACAGAAGTTTATGTTTAAAAGGCTTTTTTTTCAGTCTTATACATTGCCTCAAATGTCAATGCTTATTTATAAAAGTTTCTACTATATTGTTATCCTTACTGAGCAACTGAGCTCTCCCCTTTCTATGTTTTTTCCCAGGAAGTGAAGAAGTATTTTATGGTTGACCTTTAGGGATAGGCTAAGGATATAAGTGTATTCAAAAGGGGACAAAATTTTGTTGATGTTTTTATTTCATGATGTAATGTAAAACTTATGAATGTATTTAGTACTTCCAAGGATACTAAACTGATTAGTATTTCAGGACATGATTCCTTGTATCATGCCAATGTTATGTAATAATGAATTGACTCTGGGTAACTGGGGTTGGGATGTTGCATTTGGTATCAAAGGAAGTTTAGTACAACCCTTGGAAGCTAGATTTAGAAAAAATCTAATTAGATAACATTACCCAAAGATAGACTTTGAGGATTAGTGTAGAAGAACTTCCTAGAATTTTGGTAATGTAGATATTTTGTGAGTTTTCCAAGAAATACATCCCTGTCTGGATATGAGTAGGTAGAGTCAGCTCTGGAACATATGTACCCAGGTGTAAAACCCGAAAACACCACTTTGAGCTAGACACAAACGGGAACTGGTGCACGACAACGGGCCTTGCGGCACTATTGGTTACAATACTCGTGGGGGGATATGCTTAGGATAATTCACATTTTATTTACAAACAATTACGAAGGATTTATGAGTATATACCTCTTTAAAGAAATCATTTTTATGATTATGGATTATATCCATAAACTGTTCACTTTATGTTAAGTGTTTTACATGTTTGGAATTATGTATTGTGATTCATAAACTAATATACCGTATGCCATTATTTAGAAATGGAGCCTAGTGGAAGTAATGGAAACCATATAAATGCATGTAATATATGTAGGAATTTTCCTCCTACTCAAGATAATTATAGTGGAGCTGGTGAAGAAACTAGTGCTGATCAACTTATCACCATACTGGGACAACTCATTCAGGTTATGAATAATAACCTTACCCGTATGGACCACCCTAATCCACAATGTAGAGGATCAATGTTACACCTCTTCATGAGGCAACAACCAGATAATGAAGTGTTTGAATAACAAACTACACCATGACGTGGAGACGGCAAGCCATACATACACACGTATAGTGACTTTTTCATTCATATTATGGATAGAATAATGAATATAGTTATACCATTTTTATAATAACATCACAGTATATAGATGATACTAGATTTATTTTTTTATAATGGAAACAACAAAGAAAGAAGAAGTGGAAGAAGAAGAGAACTTTAAAGAGGTGATGAAATATTTACCTCTTCTTCGGGATCTTCCTTTTGATTTGATCAAAATGGCTCCATTGGAAGGATTTTTTACCAATAGAAGGCCTCTAGGATGAAGGTAGAAAAGTAGGTAGGACATTTGGGCAGGGCATGTTTGATCCAAATGGCTTTGGAGGTTTGAAATTAAGAAAAGGAAAAGTACCCTTTTATAAGGGAGGTGAGGGTCACTTTAGGAAAAGTTTGAAAGATTATTTTATAAGAAAATCATTTTCGGTTTCTAATGGCTCCAAAATGATTTACTTAGATGATAAGGTGCGTATGGGTCTAAAACCTCTCAAACAATATGTAACACCCTGAGATTTTTTTGAGATATATTATTTTTAATTTATTTGATGTCTTCTATTATACACTACACCAAGATTAGATTGTACTATACGCAACACCATATTAGCTTACAGTATACGCAACACTATTCTTTGATCATGTTACACAAAATTTCAAGTTCGTTTGATAGTAGTTATTCTACGCAACATTGAGTGTATATATATGTATATTCAACGTATAAATGAAATATGGTTGGATTCTGTTATATAAAACAATTATGGAGTCTTGCACAACATGAAACCCTGACTTGGCTTGCATTACACGCAATCACGACCTTCCTCGATAGCGTGGGATGTACGCAATACCAGGTTTCACTAAACAACGATATATGGTTATAATATTATTATGAACTAGCCGTTATGAATAGTATCAATGGCATTTTGAATTTTATAACATTATTATTCATCTTACACATTTTCTAGAACATGCTATGAGAACAAACTAATTTTTTCAGGTAAAATAAGTATTTTTCAAAAAATGCAGTTTTGTTTCCTTCTGATGGTGCACCCACTTTAAATATAGTTTTTGACATGTTTATAAGTTCAATTTGACAAAATAAAATTCTTCCTTGGAATCAGGATATAAAAATTTACATTGGATAAAATTTTCATATTATTCTGATAACTTTCATATTTTAATGAATAGTAAAAAAGAAGCTACATTTTAATTAAACACAACTTTTTTCATCACAATAATTTATATGATTAGATTATATTTTTAATTGGTTTTAAAGTGTAATTATAATATATTTTTACCATTTAATCCAATGTTGGTCATTGTAATTAACTTTACTTTCAAATTGGACATAAACAAGTGTCGATCTTTTGAAAGTTATTGTTTCTTAAAAACACGCTATTTGTTTTGATAACATGAAGTAATTTCAAAATTAATTAATTCCACTTCTATGTTTTGAATTTGTAAAAATAGACATTATTTTTGAATTCGGAATATCAAATATATCCTAGGCTGATTTTTTGGTATTCTTCTAAAAAACTTCAATTTTTGATGAATAGTGAAACCACTTAGTGGTAGTTAAAAAACAGACTCTTTCATTTAAATGAAAATTTTCCACTTCTGTGAATTGAATTTCAAAATTATGGCATACATGGTTGTTATCAATAAGTAAAATGTGGTTCAATAAGATGAAAAAAGTTTTGGTGAATAGTAACTTTTGACTTTTATTTACCGCGGTTAAAGTTAAATAGGGTAATTCAAGGTTAAAAGGATATTATTATAATTAAAAATTACCTTAACACTTGTCCTAACCATATTGGATGAGTATTGGCCAACCATGGGAATCCTTGGGTCTATTTTGGGACCCCATTGAAAAACTTGGTAATGATAATGACAATTTGGATTAATTAATTTAATGTAAAGACAAAATTGACATTAACAAAAAAATAGTAATTAATTTTTATAAGGGGTTATATAAATTATATTTTTTACTATAAATATGCATTGGAAATATTAAAATATTTCCAACATGGTGGTATTTGTTTTATAATTTTTACACCTCAAATAATTTAAATTATTTATGACACAATAATGATGCAGTATTTACCTCATTAATAAATGATTTAAATAAATAAGATTATAATGATTAAAATATTATCCAAAACATGTCCAATTAGGATTGGATGATTTTATTTCGACCATGAGTCATCTTATATTCATCTTTAATGATTTTTGGACCTTTTGAAACTGAAAATAAGTTTATAATAATATAATATTTTCACACTTTCCAAAAGAGCCCCTCCTCCCCCTTATAAAAGGAGACCATTTCTATCCAATTCCTTACACCTCTCAAGCCATTTGGCTCGTCCAAAATCTGACCAATTAATCTCCCTACATCCCTATCCTCTACCCTAGAAGCCTTACCTTAGGCAGAAGGCACTTCAAGAAGTCCTTTTGGTTCCAACCAAAGGAAGTTACCCAAATTAAAGGTAATAGTTTCTCTTAAATTGTTTTCTTTTATTCTACTTCTCCAACCCCTAAACTCTTTTTAATCCTTTCCTTTGTAACAAAAACAGTATCCTCAGTATACTAGGATGTTGTTATGATAAGGATTAGAACTAAACTTACACACACTTCCATCTAATGGATGAAGAACATAATGTTTCTGTGGATGGAAAACTAACGCCTCAAGAAACGATGATTGTTCGATTCTCTCCTACAACCTCTCATGGTGGCCATTATGATGGTACTATATTTATATATGATATATATTATGTTTATTATTTCTTTATTCTTATTTAGTTCCCAATTATATCAAGCCTTTATGGTTTCCATAATGGGTAAATACGATAATCTCATTTGAGGAAGTGCGGACTACCGCCCCCTCAAAGTGATGTGATACGTTAATGCCTTATGTGGGATGTATAAAGGATGGATTTAATGATATTATATATGATTTTATACTGTAATTATAATATACCTATGTATCATCAAGTTTTAATTCCATTAAAATAAGAAATAGAAATGAAATTAGCGTTAATGCGTACGTATGGCTTACTGTCTCCATGAACGGTGCATTTCATTTCTTACCTCCATATGTTATGTACTATTATAAATACATGTATATTATGGATATATATGATATATATGATATATAAATCATGAATATCATTCTGTATATAATTAACCCTTGAACACATGACCAACATGTAATTATAAGAAGTCCATTTTTGACTCAAGTACCAAATATCGACAAAACAAACATTATTAACTTAAATGGTTACATAATGTTTATAACATGGTAATAAGTGATATAAAAGGAATAATACACTTGAAAAAGGTTCTTAAGAAAGTAGAAATTAACTTTGGTTTATTATTCAAGAGATTAAAGAACGATCGAGTGAAGTCGAACATGAGGTAAGGGAACTTCTTAACCCAATTTCTGTTATTTGGGTTGATCTTCTCTTTCTTGTTTATGTCATTCTTTGATTATGTGAGAAATGAATTTTTATATCTTATCATGTATTTATACTTTCATTAAGTGACCTTATAGTTAATACACATAAGTGATCTATTTTATTTACAAAAAGAGCTTTGTAAAGGACAATCTCGCAATCTCAATTTTTTATCTGAGATTGTTTAAACTTCGGTATTTAATAGGGAATATTTATCATCCACATACCTGTTTAGTCAATATATAATATTATTTATATCCTCCTAAAATTTTTTAAATCAAATTTTACCTATTGGTTAATTTTTAGTAAAAGATATGAGAGGAATATTTTGTCGTTTTCAGTACGAGATACTTTTTGACTTTTCCGGCCAAAGTACGAGAATAATGTTTTTTTAACTTATACGGCATGAACGGATTTTTACAGTTTCATAATGCCTTATTTTCAAGAAGCCTAATCTACATGATTTCATGATTATTTTCAAAAAAATCCCTTTCTTTTAAAATTTCATGGAATTTTGTGAAAAGAAAATGATTTTGAAGAATAAACGATATTTTCCTCAAGAATTCATTTCAAGTGTTTTGTCAAAAATATTTTCCATATAAGATGACATTACTTAGTATGATTATTTTTCAAGTATAATATCTCTATTATTTACATGGTTTCATTTTTCTTATGATTAAATGATATCCATTTGTTTTATATGGATTATGTAATGATGGGATAATGTTTATGAAACCCATTTTATTATTTGGGTTATGATGAATGATTTATATTTATGTTGTGGCACACGTAAGAATGATTTCATTATGAGATGGGTGGGACCTATATCTCCCTCCAATGTATTGGGTAAGGATTTTATATCTCATGAGATAGACATGGCTGAACGGTAAGTTAATCCGGTTCAGTGTTACAGGACTGGAATGAGGAGTGAACTTGATTCAGAAAGGGACTTTGTCCACTAAGATGGTCTTGGAAGCAATGCCTTGGCTACTATGGAAATAATATCATGTTATTAATGGTTTTCTATAATTAAATGTTTTATTCCCATGCTATTTTATCATGATTGATGTTCCTTTATGATATATGCCTTACGTACTTCCAAGATTTATGTCTTTGTTGAAGATTTTGATGTTTAGATTTTATGTTCAAGTTTTTGCATTCAAATGTTTATGGATTGTTTTATGCTCTCTATGTTTACCCTTACTAAGAATTTGAGCTCACCCTTTTTATGTTTTATTTTCCCTAGGATATAAAGAAAGGTTTTAGGTAAGAAAACAAAAAGGGGAAGATCTTTATGGGAGATTTTGAAGATCCCTCACCATGATTAGAAGATTATTATTCTGAGTTTCCAAAGACAGTAAACTATTACAGTCCGTGAGTGTTGGTTTTTGTTATGTATTAAGTATTTCACAAAATTGATGTAATGTCCATGTATGTCAAGCTTTGGGTCTCTACAGTTGGTATCAGAGGAAAGGTTTAGTCAACCTTTGGAAACTAGGATGCAAAAAATTTAGTCAGATCCCTAGAGATATTTCTAAGGTATTTCTAGGGATTTCCCTAAGGTTAAGTATATGTATAGGTTATAGTCCTAGGATTATGGTAATGATCATAGAATTAAACCTAGGATGTTATATATTTATTATGTTGTTTTCTATAGCATTATTTTTTCCTCTCACACTATTCTTTTTGGGATTTAGAAGATGGCTGGAACCCGAAGGAACCGTGTTGATCAATGTAATGGACAATGCAATGATTGTCCTCCTGAACAAACCAATGTTATGGGAGATGGAGTAAAAAATATTATTTCTATACTTACACAAGATATGAATCATTCTGAACTTCCAAATGAGTAGATAAGGGAACAATATTCTTTTAAGTCCTTAATGAGGCCATGTCCACATTCTTTCAGTGGGTCTTCTGATCCACTTGCTGCTGAACAATGGATCAGTACCATTGAAAATATATTTTCCATACTTTGCAGTTCAGAACATGAAAAATTCATCTTGGCTGTTTACCATTTAGAAGGTGAAGCAGACCAGAGGTGGACTCTAATTAAGAATACAAGGCCCCAAGATGAAATTGAATAAATGGAATGGGATGAGTTCGAGAACTTATTTTTCAATAAGTACTTCCCTCGTATTCTTTGAAAAAATATGGAAAAGGAGTTCCTTGAGCTTAAGAAAAAGGATGATGAATCTTTTGGTATATACGAAGTGAATTTTACAAGGCTTGTAAGGTATGAATGTGGATTTATCATCCAACCTGAAAGCAAAGTCGATCAATTCTTTAGTGGCTTAAAACCAAGTCTTCGAAGGGCATTAGCGATAAGAGACTTCAGTAGCTATAAAGAAATTGTGTGTTGTGCTATCAAGGTAGAAATGAAATATGGTGTTACATATCCATCTCATGGGTTTGACAAGAAACAAAAGATGGAGTTCAAGGAGAAATCTCATAATAATGGTGAAAAGAAGATGAATGTTTCTTTATGCTCAAAGTGTGGAAAGAAGCATGGTGGAGATTGTCTTAAAGGGACTAGAAAATGTTTTAAGTGTGGAAAAGAAGGTCATCGAGTATCTGAGTTTCTAAATAATGGAAAAAGGGTTGCTAATGATGTGAATAAATAAAAGAATATAGAGAATGCAACACCAACACTTCAATGCTTCAAGTGCAAGGAAATGGGGCATTATGCTAATCAATGCCCTAATCCAAGGGTTAATGATGATCAACGTGAGCAACCTCTTAAGGCAAAGGATAAAGGGAAGTCACATGCGATCACTATTTGTGATGTTGAGTATAAAAATGATTTTGTGTAATGATTAAGTGTTTATGTAATGGGATTTCAAAATAGTATCATAGAATCTCATTTATGGTATCCTGGAATTTTGGAATATCTATGTATTGGTTTTCAACAATTATATGGTATCAGTTACCATGAAAAGTGATTAAAATATTTTTGGAAAGAATATGATATGAGTATAATGAAGGGATAAAGAGAAAATGAAATGAGCTCATGATTGATATAAGGACAAAGTTCTATCATGGTTTGAGTATATAGAAATTTTGGGATTTTGGTATGTGGAAAGAGTTAACTTTAGATAGCATTCATGTTTTCACTAAGGTTCAATGGGTATTCATTTTTCAAGAGAATAATTGATTAATGTATTCACATGATTGGAATATGACCAACAAGATATATCGGGGATTAATGTTGGTATTCACATGCTCGGTAGATGAAATTTCTAGTAATTGTTTTATTTATACTATGAGCTTGGACAGAAGTATTTTGGATAAGACTAAAGATTTGAAATGGATTATGTTGGACATAAGTTAGTATTTTTTAAGGCTAGAAATTTTTTTCAATGTTATTGATGGAATGTCATAATGATGTAGTTTTAGAAAAAGGAAACCCTGTAGGACGGGCAACAACGCGTCGCGTCAGATAAGGCTGTGGGAATTGAACCCACAACTAAAGTGTGACATGCCTTTATCGCCTACCACTGGCCTACAAGAAGTCCCTGGTTAGTAGAAAATAGTTTTATTTTGTTAAGTGGTATGATAGATGAAGTATAAGTCCATTTTAGGAACCATATATGATTAATCTCATCATAAACAGACTTATAACTTTTGCTAACCTTATGTTTGAGACAGATGAAATGACCTATCATTCTATCGCATGATCTGTTAACACTTCACGGAAGACAAATTCAACTTTATTTCTTTAAGAGATGATGTGGAAGTTGTTAAAGGCACAAATAATAGTGAGATTGTACCAAAATCAAGTAAGTATTTCTTCTATTTAAAAATTTTCAACTTTAGGGAAATGATATTAAAAACAAAAAAATGTTGTCCTAGTGCTCTTTTATCTGATGAATTAGATGGTACCTTAGATCATCATAAATTTATGGCATTACGATTATTGTCTTTTTCATAGCCATGTTCTCTACCACTCTCCATCAGAACTTGATGGTTAGTTTTCTCTTCCATATCCATATTTTCACCTATGTTCTCCTATGTGGAAACCCAGTGATTAGTTAATTTGGGTAACCATTATGTTTCATACATTAGTTTTTAAAGTTAAGTTTTGGTATTCCTTTTTACGATGTGGGTTTCTATTAAAGAAACTTTCAAGTATTAACCGATTTATAACCCCAATGAATTTCGAGGGTGAAATTTATTTTAAGGGGTGTAGAATGTAACACGCCAAGATTTTTTTTTGAGATATATTATTTTTAATTTCTTTGATGTATTCTATTATACACTGCACCAAGATTATCATGTACTATATGCAACACCGTATTAGCTTGCAGTATATGCAACACTATTCTTGGATCATGTTACACACAATTTCATGTTCGTTTGATAGTAGTTATTCTACGCAACCTTGAGTGTATATATATATATATTCAATGTTTAAATGAAATATGGTTTGATTCTTTTATACGAAACAATTAAGGAGTTTTTCACAACACGTAACCCTGACTTGGCTTGCGTTACACGCAATCGTGACCTTCCTCGATAGCATGTGATGTACGCAATACCAGGTTTCACTAAAAAACGATATATGGTTATAATATTATTATGAACTAGCCGTTATGAATAGTATCAACTACATTTTGAATTTTATAACATTATTATTCATCTTACACGTTTTCTAGAACATGGTATGAGAACAAACTAAATTTTTCAGGTAAAATAAGTATTTTTCAAAAAATGCTGTTTTGCCGCCTTTTGATGGCGCACCCACTTTAAATCTAGTTTTTGACATGTTTATAAGTTCAATGTGACAAAATAAAATTCTTCCTTTGAATCATGATATAAAAATTTACTTTGGATAAATTTTTCATATTATTCTGATAACTTTCATATTTTAATGAATAGTAAAAAGAAGCTATATTTTAATTAAAAACAAATTTTCTCATCACAATAATTTATATGGTTATATTGTATTTTTAATTGGTTTTAATGTGTAATTATAATATATTTTTACCATTTAATCCAATTTTGGTCATTGGAATTAACTTCACTTTGAAATTGGACATAAACAAGTGTTGATCTTTTGATAGTTATTGTTTCTTAAAAACACGCTATTTTTTTTGATAACGGGAATTAATTTTAAAATTAATTAATTACACTTCAATATTATGAATTTGGAAAAATAGACATCATTTTTGAATTCAGAATATCAAATCTATCTTAGGCAGAATTTTTGGTATTTTTCTGAAAAACTTTAATTTTTGATGAATAGTGAAACCACTTAGTGGTACTAAAAAAACACTCTTTCATTTAAATGAAATTTTACCACTTCTATGAATTGAACTTAAAAAATCCAAAATACATGGTTGTTATCAAGAAGTAAAGTGTGGTTCAATAAGATGAAAATATTTTTTGGTGAATAGTAACTTTTGACTTTTATTTACCACGGTTAAAGGTAAATTGGGTAATTCAAGGTTAAAAGGATATTATAATAATTCAAAATTACCTTAACATTTGTTTTAACCTTATTGGATGAGTAGTGGCCGACCATGGCCATCCTTGGGTCTATTTTGGGACCCCATTGAGCCACTTGGTAGTGATAATGACAATTTGGATTAATTAATTTAATGTAAAGAAAAGATTGACATTAACAAAAAACTTTTAGTAATTAATTTTTATAAGGGGTTATATAATTTATCTTCTAGACTATAAAAATTAATTGGAAACCTAAAAATATTTCATACATGGTGGTATTTTTTTTATAATTTTTAGACCTCAAATAATTCAAATTATTTATGACACAATAATGATGCAGTATTTACTTCATTAATAAATGATTTAAATAAATAAGAATATAATGATTACAATATTCTCCAAAACATGTCCAATTCTGATTGGATGATTTTATTTCGACCATGAGTCATCTTATCTTCATCCTTAATGATTTTTTGACCTTTTGAAATCGAAGATAAGTTTATAATAAAATAATATTTTCACACTTTCCAAAAGAGCACCTCCTCCCCCTTATAAAAGGATACCATTTCTATCCAATTCCTCACACCTCTGAATACATTTGGCTCGTCCAAACTCTACCCAATTAAGCTCCCTACATCCCTATAATCCCCCTAGAAGCCTTACGTTAGGCAGAAGTAACTTCAAGAAGTCCTTTTGGTTCAAACCAAAGGAATTTACCCAAATTAAAGGTAACAGTTCTCTTAAATTGTTTTGTTTTATTCTACTTCTCCAACCCCTAAACTCTTTTTAATAATTTATTTTGTAAGAACAACAGTATCCTCAATATAGTAGGATGTTTTTATGATAATTATTCTAACTACACTTACACACACCTCTATCTAATGGATGAAGAACATAATGTTTCTCTGGATGGCTAACTAACGCCTCACGAAATGATGATTGTTCGATTTTCTCCTACCACCTCTCATGGTGGCCATTATGATGGAACTATATTTATATATGATATATATTATGATTACGATTTCCCTATGCTTCTTTAATTCACAATTATATCTTTTATAGTGGGTAAATACGATAATCTCATTTGAGGAAGTGCAGACTACTGCCCCCTAAAAGTTGTGTAACTAGTTAATGCCTTATATGGGATGTATAAAGGATGGAGTTAATGATATTATATATGATATTATACTGGAATTATAATATACCTATTTATAATTATGTTTTAATTAAATTAAAATAAGAAATAGAAATGAAATCAGCGTTCATGCGTATGTACGGCTTACCGTCTCCATGAATGGTGCATTTCAATTTTTACCTCCATATGTTATGTACTATTATAAATACATGTATATGATGGATATATATGACATATATGATATATAAATCATGAATATAATTCTGGATATAATGAACCCTTGACCAAATGAACAACATGTAATTATAAGAAGTCCATTTTTTACTCAAGTACCAAATATCGACAAAAAAACGTTATTAACTTAAATGGTTACATAATGTTTATAACATGGTAATAAGTGATATAAAATGAATAATAAACTTTAAAAAATCTCTTTATCAAGTAGAAATAAACTTTGGTTTATTATTCATTATATTAAAGAATGATTGAGTCAAGTCAGACACGAGGTAAGGGAACTTCTTAACCCAATTTCCGTTCTTTGGGTTGATCTTCTCTTTCTTTTTTATGTCGTTCTTTGATTATGTGAGAAATGAATTTTTATATCATATTATGTATTTATAATTTATTTATGTGAACTTATAGTGAATACACATAATTGATCTATTTTATTTACAAAAAGATCTTTATAAGGGACAATCTCGCAATCTCAATTTTTTATCCAAGATTGTTTATACTTCGGTATTTACTAGGGCATATTTATCATCCAAATCCATGTTTTTTCAAAATGTAATATTATTTATATCATCCTACAATTTTTTAAATTCAATTTTACCTATTGGTGAATTTTTAGTAAAATATATGAGAGGAATATTTTGTCATTTTCAGTATGAGATACTTTTTGACTTTTCCGGCCAAAGTACGAGAAAAATGTTTTTTTAACTTATACGACATGAATGGATTTTTACGGTTTCATAACACCTTATTTTAAAGAAGATTCATCTAAATGATTATTTTCAAAAAACAATCTTTTAAAATTTCATGGCATTTTGTGAAAAAGAAATTGATTTTGAAGAAGAAAGGATATTTTCCTCAAGAATTCATTTCAAGTATTTTTTCAAAACTATTTTCCATCTTAGATGACATTATTTATTATGATTATGTTTCAAGTATAATGTCTCTATGATTTAAATGGTTTTATTTTTCTTATGATGAAATGATATCCATTTGTTTTATATGGATTATGTTATGATGCGATGAAGTTTATGAAACCCATTTTATTCTTTGGGTTATGATGAATGATTTATGTTTATGTTGTGGCACACGTAAGAATGATTTCATTATGAGATGGGTGGGACCTATATCTCCCTCCAATGCATTGGGTAAGGATTTTATATCTAATGAGATAGACATGGCTGGAATGTTATGTTAATCCGATTCAGTGTTACAGGACTGGAACGAGGAGTGACATCGATTCAGAAAGGGACTTTGTCCACTAAGATGGTCTTGGCAGCAATGCCTTGGCTACTATGGAAATCATATTATGTGATTAATGGTTTTACATAATTAAATGTTTTATTACCATGATATTTTATCATGATTGATGTTCCATTATGATATATTCCTTACGTACTTCGAAGATTTATGTCTTTGCTGAAGATTTTGATGTTTAGATTTTATGTTCATGTTTTTGCATTCAAACGTTTATGGATTGTTTTATGTTCTCTATGCTTACCCTTACTGAGAATTTGAGCTCACGCTTTTTATGTTTTATTTTCCCCAGGATATAAATAAAGGTTTTAGGTAAGAAAACAAAAAGGGGAAGAACTTTATGGGAGATGTTGAAGATCTTTCACCATGATTAGAAGATTATTATTCCGAGTTTCCAAAGACACTAAACTATTACGGTCCTTGAGTGTTGGTTTTTTCTATGTATTAAGTATTCCACAAAATTAATGTAACGTCCATGTACTTGAAGATTTGGGTCTCTACAAAATAGTTTTTCGAAAGGTTTAGTTCACCATATTAACCTTATCTTCTATATTTTACTCTTAGTTAAATAATTTTTCATTTACCATGTCTCTTTTTATTTTTATATTATGTGGTTAATAAACTTACTATAATAATCCAAGAGAACCCCAAGTGGTTCATTATTAATATATATAACCTTATCTATGTTCTTTGTCCAAACCTTATATTTTTTGAAATTTTATATCAATTAATAATATTGTTTAAAAACTCAATTATGTCAATTTTGATACTATATAATATTTGGTTTTTTTGAAAATCATAACAACATGATTTCTTCAAAAAAAATTATTTAATAAACCCTAACTTGTCATATTAACCTATAAAATTAGATTAATTCATCAAAAGTCTCAAATTACATTTATTTGGATATTTATAATATCAATTATTTTATTCTTTCATTAATAAGGTAATTACTCAATCATCATTTTTTCATAAATAAATTTAATTATTTAATGTCTAAAAATTATAAATAAAATACCATTATGTATGAAATATTTTTTTCTTTCTAATGAATATTTAAAGTTGAATTTATCTTATGTATAACTCTATATTAAAAATGGATTATTTATTAAACATTGAATTTAACACTTTAACTCATATTTAAATAAAATAATAATAAATGTCCTCATCTAATACAAGTGGACCAAAGGGGGTAATATTTTATTCCTAAGTTTTTTTGGGTCTAATTAATCTTTTAAAATAGAATTAGGACATGTGATAGGGTAATTATAATATCATTTTTCCCTTAATTACCCTATTTTCTTTTAACAGTGGTAAATAAAAGTCAAAAGTTACTACTCACAAAAAATTATTTTCATCTTATTAAACAAAGATTTACTTACTGATATTAACCACGTCTCTCAGATTTTTGAAATTCAACTCATAGATGTTGTAAAATTATGTTTTATGCATATTTTCAAATGCTCCTAAAAGGTGGGTAAAAGATAGTAAAAAGTTCAATAAAATTTTTTATATCTAAACTTATTATAAAATGACTCCAATTAATTACATTGAACATATATAAGTAATATGTATCTATTTTGACCAAAAATCAATTAAAATAAAATAACTAATTACTTAAATAAATGGTCGGTTTTAAACAATAATGTAGTGTTTTTCACTATTCATCAAAAATCTAATGTCTTCAGAAAAATACCTAAAATTCACCCTAATATAATTTCGATATTATGAATTCAAAAATGAAGTCCATTTTGAAAAATAAAATTTATAAAATTTCAAAAAGTGGGTATTACTATTCATAACTACTAGATTGATTGTTCGTGGTGTATTAAAACTCCATGTTGTGTACAACACAATCTACTTCATTATTCAAAGGGAAACGTACAGTGGAAGCTTGGGGTGTTAAAAAAATATTTTGATATATGTTCCATCTAACAATTTATTTTTTTGACGATAGTTATCAGAGTCACATTGATGAAAATTTTATTTGAACATGAAAGTGTATAACTTCCTATTCCAATGTCTCAGAGCTTATATTAAGAAATAAAGAAATTGATTCACTGTACAAACCAAATACTCATTCCTATTAACTTTTTAAATATTCGTTTGAACCATGTATATTTATTCCTCCAAATCACCATGAACAATAGATAATTTTACATCCATCAACTCTAAGTGTAGTTCATCAGATGCAAAAATGTTAAGAACTGTATGAATGGTTGTGTGTTTAACCATGGGTGAGAAAATTCATACAGACCAGTCTTAACCTATATTCACATTACATAACATTTTCAGAATACATAAAACATTGTACAAAAATATTCCCAAGTACTATATTAGTTTAGTTCCTTTGGAAACATTAAAACATAAACACTATTATATGGGTGAGCTACATTATATCCCATTAGATCCTCCAATAATAAAACCCCTCTTAGAAATATCATTCATAAAATATATATTTATAACCTTGGGAAGGAAACATAAAAAGTGTTGAGATCAGATCCTCATTAAGAGTAAATAAAATAGATATGTAATCATATAAATTAGAATAATTTTATAAGAACATGATAATAACATTATAAAATCCTACCCTACATTTAAAAGATCATAAACAAAAATAATTTCATAAATATTAAAAGCTCAATAGACATGAATCATAAGAGAATAAAGATCATAGGCCATGAAAGTGTAATATGGTAATAAGACTTGTAATTTTTTAATACACATAAACATATAAATCCTATTTCAAGGATACCTTCCAGGACATTTATAACAAGTTAGGCTTGGACTATGACTCGCGTACCTACTACAGGATTTGGCTAACAACCAATATACCCTCTTATTTTCAGAAATGGGCTACATCCTCTTAATCCTCTTACTTTTAGGCTTGGGTTACAATCCATAAGCATTCTTATTTTTAGTCTTGAGATATAACTCATGTACCTTTCTATTTTTTCATCTTGGTCTAGAACACATGTAAATTCTTTTTCTAGGTATTGGGATACAACCCTTGTACCCTTTGATCTCATATACCACTTAACATTATCCAACTCATTTTACGGAGATGTAGGTCCTGCACATCATATAAAAAAATCATACATTCATGTGCCATAAGATAATAAATCTTGCGTCATATCATAACCCCTAAAAAGAGATGGGTTACATAAACAACAATTATAACCCATGAAATGACATGGGTATCATCAACATTGCATCCCATTATAACCTATGGAAAATAGATATGTTTATTTATAATTTAATTAAATCATAACTCATGAAAAGAAGTGGGATTCAAAAGTATACAACCAATTCAAGATAAATGGGTGTCATAAGAATCATTCTATCAAAACATAAACCATTAAAGAAAGAATATGAATGGAAGTTTTGGATCATTTCGTATAAGGGATTGAGCCACATCAACAGATTCATCTTAGATGAAAAATAATATGGAAATATAGTTTGAACAAATTTATTGAGGAAAATATCCTTTATTCTTTGAAATGAATTTTTAAAACATAAAACCATTAGAAAACCATTTTCTTTTAAAATGCTTTGAAAACATAGAAGGAAGACATGAAATAATTTTGAAAACAGTTTCACCTAAAAACTTATAAAACAGTCATGAATTTTTTTTGAAAACCTTATTCCTTGAATACATATAAAATAAGATTAAATTTTTTTTGAAAACAATGTCTTTGAAATAACTTTTAAAAATTATAATGAAATCATGAAAAAATTTAGAAAATCATTTTCTTGAAAACTTGTAAAATAAGATTGAAATGTTTTGAAAACTATTTCTGTAAAATAAATTTAATAAATATAATGAATTATTCAAAAACATATAAAAAATTTATTTATTGAAAATACATTGAAAATTTATGAATAATACTTTAAAAAGTTTTTTGAAAACATGGTTTTCAAATAACACATATTTCCAACCAAAATAAGAAATAAAGTTGTATTTGGATAAAAACATTTTCATAATTATCATAAGTACCAACGAGTGTAATAAAAGTAACATAACTTGGATATAATATGAATATCTATAGGTTTATAAAATTAATGAGTTTTATTGATAGATGTATCATAATATCTCATCAATTGAAGCATTATCGTAAACAATCTTGATAAATGATGAGATTGAAACAATAAAAATTTACCACTTTGGTAACATTGAATCAAAATATAATAGAAATAATAACATTAAATGAATATTAAATATAATGAAATGAAGTTTATTTATTATATAACATTTAAAATTTAAAATATACACCTCATATAGAAATATAGGTGCATAACAGGGCATGTGTCTCAAAGAAGGAAAATTGAGACAATAATTACTTTACTGATTTGGTAAATTTCAAAACATACACCCAATGAAAGAAGGATCATAAAATTGATATTTAAATTAAAATTAATTTAATTATAATATTCACATAATACATTTTTTATTATATACACCACACAAAATAAGTGATTGTTGAATAAGGCATGTGTCTCATGGAAATAAAAAGGGAGATGAAATCACTTACAATGTGTCACGAATCTCACTATACTTGTTTAAATTTATTGTATAATAAATATAATTTTATTATAAATCTTATATAAAACCATATTATTATATCTAAAACTATATATGTCTTGATTATGACTTTATATTACCCTCTTGTTACCAATTTAAGGATACATTTCTGGTAATATTCGCTTTGTTTTTCCTTTTTGTCATAATTTTTTATATCTTTGGTCCTTATACATATATCATGATTTAAAGAATTTTAATTGTGATATTAATAGCATTTATATTAATTATATTTGTATTATAATATTATATATAATATATAAGTATAAAATTGAATACACCATTCATGGAGATGGTAGGTCGTACGTACGGATGAATGTTGTTTCCGTTTTATTGTTGTATTGAAAGATAGAAAGAAAATGACATACATGTATATATTTATATAATATAATTATAGTATAATTATTATGTCATATATATCATATAATCTCACTAATATAATCCTTAATACATTCAATGTAGTGTGTTAATGAAACACATCGCATTGAGGGGTGGTAGTCTACACTTCCTCAAACGAAATTATCATATTTACACAAGACAGAGAGAATAAATTTATATTCTAAATAAAAATTACAAATGAATAAATACATTATAAATATCATATACATAATATATAAATATATTTTCCATCATAATTTCCACCGTGAGTTGTTGTAAAATAAAAACGATCAATCATCGTTTCTGAAGGTGGTAATTCGTCGTACACATAAATAGAGTATTCGTTACCCATTGGATTGAAGTGTTAATAATTGTAGGTAGAACCCCTAGAAAAAACCATAATAGTATATTTAGCATATTATTTTTTGTACAATATTATAATAAGAAGAGTTCAGGGGGTGGATAATGGAACTAAAATAAAAGAACCTGAGGAAGAATGTTACCTCTTATTCTGGTAACTCATTTTGGTTTTCACCAAAGGGATACCTTCAAATAATTTATGCTCACTTTGGGGATTATTGGATTAGGGGAGAGATTTTTAGGATATATTTTGAAAGATAATGTTTGATAAAAAGTGTATCTATAATTGTTAAGAAGTGGGAGGAGTGGATTCCTTTTATAGTGTAGGAGGAGTGACACTCTTCTAAATTTTTGGAATGAGAATCCCCCCCACCACCATCCCATGGAAAGTTGATAAATTAATTGTAAAAAGTAGATAAAAGTGATTATAGGGTATAAATATGGCCATATAATTTATTTTAGACATGTTTCTATGTCATTTAGGCCCTTAAGTTTAAGGTTTAGTCCTTAGTTAAGCTTATTTTCACCTTAATCACTGTAATTAATTTTCATTAATTTCACTAATATTTTTAGTCAAAAACTAATTTTAACTTATTAGAAATTAGAAATTATTTTTATTCCAAATATTTAATCTATTTTTCAAAATTTATATTCATATAATTTGTTGAAATTTATTTAAATTTAATCTTGTAGTTGGGTGGACAAAGCATATTTTAAAGTAAAAACGTTAAGATGTTTTCTATGTTTTTATATTCAATTTAAAATTGAAGATGATTACCATGACCTAAAATTTTCATTTATTGATAAAACTATAATGTAATTAAAAATTTAAACCAATTAAAATGTAATTTACTCTTCTAAAAACTTGGATGAAAAAGAAATTTTGAACTAAAATTCTATATTTTTCACTATTCATTAAAATATAAAAATTTAAAGAAAAATTCCAAAAAAATTAACCAAACATAAATATTATGTGAAAATTTTAAAGATTAATTTTATTTTGACATAATAAATCTATAAAAGTTCCAAAAATTTTATTTTAAATTGGTTCCCCATTAAAAAGTGGTAAAAATACCTTAATAAAAATATAGGTTTTTATGCATAAAATTGGGTTTATTATTATGTTATGTATATAAAATATATTGGAGGAATATAAAAAATATTTTATTGAATTTATGAAATATATATTACACTAATATCACTCTCTAATTAATTTGATTTATTTGGGTAATGCATCTTTGTGACCATAAAAATAATAAAAATATTTTCTTTTATATTCAATCAGTTTTCATATTCATTTCTAATTAATTGGTAACCTATGAATTCATATTATATTTGTGTAAAACATATGTTTTAATAAATTATTTTGTACTATTAAGAACTTCTAATTTAATTTCTAGGGTATATTTATTATATTAAATGACAACATTTTAGTCACATATTATTGTTCGGTAAAAATATTGTATTGTGTGTTATGTAAGCCATCGAGGAAAGTCAATATTGCATTTAATTTATTATATCCTTAGTGTTCCATGTAGATAATGTTAAACATTGTTTTTCTTGTTCTGAATGATAACTTGGATTTGTGTATAATGCATGCCACACATGGTGCTTTAATATAAAATAAACTACTTTCAGTTCTGGGTGAAATAAATAATCTCAAAAGATTAAATTAATTCAGAAAAATATATTTCACAATATATCAGGGTGTTACATTCTACCCCCATTGAAATTAATTTCACCGTCAAAATTCATCTGGGTTATCAAATTTTTCACACTATTATGTTACACTAATATAAACCCACATCGTATAAATGAAAACAAAAACATCATTTAAAAAATGTTTGATCCATAATGGTTATCAAGAGTAACACATAGCTTGGTTTCCATGTAGGATATCATAGGTGTAAAGTGAATAAGTATGCATGGAAGAGAAATATAACTATCAAGTTCTATAGGAGAGTGATAGAGAACTTGGTAAATATAATGCTAAAAATCACAAAGCCATGAATTTGTGAATGATTTAAGTGAAGTGAAACCAACCATGCCAACCAAATAAATCCCCTTGGAGACAAATTTTTGAAAACAATAAAAAAACCCTAGATAAATAAACCTTCATTTGTCGTGATTAATGGATGCACCTATCTTAAACATTCATCAAATAGAGACTTCAATCCAATCACTCTAGATATAATAGCCGAAACTCTCCACAATGATTTTAGAAAAATTGTTAATCTAATAACCTTATCCACCTGAGTAATTTACACTATAACTGGGAAGAGTAAAAACCTAATCACTGCACCAAAATTCGTGATTTCACTTCACAAAAAATAACCATTTAAAATAAAAAATGGTATTTACATGGTTTATAAAAATTTCTACATCTATGGGAGAATATATATTTTATTTTTGGTGACATATGAAATTATAAAATACTCACTCATTTCCTCTCCAAATTTGGGTCACAAATAATTATGTTAGAAACACACAATTCTCAGATATTTTTTATATAACTACTAAGATGGGACACTATAATTTATAATAGTTGTCTTTTCCAGTAAAAAATATTGCACCAACTTTTGAGTTTTGGGATGAACTTCCCACTAACAATAGAAATAACTAATATTCCATTGCAAAACCCAATGAAACTACCAACAGTCTATCACCATGAAACATGCTATCTGGCCAATTATCATTGATTGAAAATTTAATCCTTTAAATAGAAACTTTTTTTCTAATGATTTTTTATCTACTCAACTCTATCTAATGCTTACCTCCAAAAGGAAGTTTTTTTGTGAAAAAACCTTCATCTCATTTTCTTTAAAAATATCATAGTAGGAAAACTTCAATCCATACTATCTGATGATTATCATATTATAATCTCATTATGGTATGCTCAGTTCTACATTCCTAAAAAAATTCACAAACCCAACATATCACACTACAATAAATTGTTCTAAGATTATATCTCAAGTGATAGTCATGCATTAGTATAATTATTTTTTCACATATGTGTGGGAATGATGAATTTTCATAGATTTTTGACACAAACATAAAGAGTTTTTTAAATAGGTATGGGAATAATGAGATTTATTACAAATGTTTTCATACTATTATGGTTATGCCACATTTTTTTGTTTTTAATAAAGTTATAACACATTCATCATTTATTTATCTAGTTATGGCATATTTTAAAACTAAATTTCACTTCTATGAAATATCATGTTTCTATGTTCATCCTTTCTTTTCAATTATTCCACAATTTTATATCATTCTCAAAAGTTTTATGGTTATTTATATGTGTTTTGATCCATGTAATATTTTCTATTCTTCTTTAATGACCATTTTATGATCTTATGTTTCTTCATTATGTTATATGATTATCATACAAGGTCTTATGATATTTTATAAAGATATATATTTCTCCCTCTTATTCTATTTATTGTTTATGATCTATTACCTTATGACATATCTTTTCCCATAATAACAATTTGTTATCACCCCATTATTTTGTTTCCATTTCCTTGGTTACGATGATGATTATTTCATCTGAGGTATCTAGAAAACGGTATATAAGATCTCAATTATAGATAAATGTTCAAAAGTTTTGTAATATAATATTTTTATGTAGATAGTATCCAAGAAACTGAACCTTTCAGTCCTTGGGCTATGAATTTTATTTTGAGATATATTATTTAAATCATGATATTATTGTACTATTTATATTGAGTTTGTCCTGGGACTATATAGTTGGTATCATAGGTATTTTTTTAGTTTGTATATTATTTTAGTTAGTTTGGATATATTTTTACTTATTTTGGTGATTAGATTAATTAACTTTGGTGTTAGGGTTATGAAACCTTAGTAAAAACCTAAGAAATGTTCCTAAATATATAATGATATCCTAAAATATTGGTAAATACTTTTTTATATGGTTTTACCAATTAAGAAATTCTTATTTGGATAATACAAGTGAATTTGGACATGAAACAGATTCACTAAGGGATAACCACCTCAAAAAGGGTTGATAGAGCATTGAATCGATCATTAACCTAATTCATAATGAGTGGTCCAAAGATTAGAGACCATGTTTAACACTCTTGATGGATATGATTTGGTTGATCATGTGATCATTATGAACCATTATAAAGGATTTATTTACAAGTTAGTTATAGGGATTAAGTTGCGAAATATAAGATAACCCAACTAAAAGTAACCTAAGTCCATTTAATATAGATATAAGTAAAACTAAAAAAAATATAGGACCACATGATAATTTCAATTAACTATAAATATTATGTTTTAATTACTTTATTAATTATGATAATTACCTTATTTTTTTAAATTTTTATCACTTATGATAACCCTTTTTGGATTCAATAATTTCTGGAACTAGAAGGAACTGAGTTGACCTTGGGTGTGAAGGAAAATGTGATAATAACCTCAACAATCAACCCATTGGAATGGGATATTTACTAAATGAATTTTTTTATCATGCTATTCCAACTATCATGAATCACAATTAACAATGTATCCATAGTTTAAATTTTGAGTGCACCAATGAAGAGAAGGATGGATAACCATGAAAATTCAGGCAATTAAGATGATGAAAGAAAGGATATTCAAGAACTTATATGTCAGAAAACGTGGAAACATTTATCAATATAATTACCTCAAGGGGGATTGATTATGATTTAATTTTGGTAAACAAATCCATATATAATTTAAATTTTGAGGAAAATGAAGAGTTCAATTAACATGAGGAAATAAGATATAACTTATACTAGGGAACCCATAACAATTCCATGTATTATGTGTGGATAACTTGGGAACTATACAAAACAATTCCCTAACCCAATGATTTATAATGATGATATCAATTCATAACCTCTTATATCAATAGATAAAGAAAGAAAATTTGAAATGTCTATGGATGAAGACAATGGTAGTGATTAAGTATCAATCACTCTCTGTGAAAAAATATTGGATGTATTCTAGTTCTACCTACCATACCGTATCTCGGGTGTTTTCTAAGAACATAAATTCAATCCAATCAGTGATTTTTATTTTAAGTAAAATATTTAGTGGTGTGATTATTTTTATGTGTAAATTAACTATATAAAAAACAAAATATCACCCCTCTAAAAAAGTTTGATTTTAGAAAAATAATGGATATATTCCCTTCGACTCTACATGATTTTTTTGAATATTATAAAACACATTCTAAATCAACTGTGACCATATATTAGTGCATTACCAACTATTAATTATCTAAAAATAAAACATAATCCTTAACATGGGATATAATACCTAGTCATGAGATACGTTTGCGTGAAATGGTTATGTAAAATAAGTGTTTTTTTCTTACCAAATAAATTGAGGATCATTTTTTGAGTCAAGTAAGTCTTCTAAACACTTATATCTATTATTAAAATTAAATGATAACTAAATTTTGTGTAAATAATTTATTTAAGTGGGGTATAATGTAATGACCCATGTTTTTTATTATTTAATAAATATAGTGTTATATGTTTAGCTCTTAAAGAAACCCAAAAAACCAAACCAATATATACAATCATAAGGTAGTGTAACATCCCAAGTAAATAAAGAATAATACATTTTCATATTTTTTAATATTTTTGAATAAAATATTAATTTTACATTAAAGGGGATTCTATGTTTGATGGCGTACCAGATACACAACAATAAGTTTCTTAGAAATCTTATGTTGCACAGAACGTTGGGTCATACTGAAAAATAATAATATAATATTTTTTTAAATGATCATTAATGCCTAGCCGTTATACTAGAGATAATGGATAAAACTAACTAAAATATTATTATACATGTTTATTAAATTCTTCAACATTTATCTAATAAAAGTTAGAGGCTTAAAATGTTAATGAATCTAATTGTAAGAATAAATACTCTAATATTCTTTAAAAGGTTGATTTACAACCTTTTAATGGAGAACCCTATCTAAATCTAGTTTTGGTCACTTTAATATGTTCTATTTGACAAAATAAAATTCTTCTTTAGAATTGGGACATCCAAATTTAATTTGGGTAAATTTATGGTATTTTTTTGTTCAAATTCATTTTTAATGAATAGTGAAAAATATTATACTTTAATTCAAAACTACCTTTTAATATAACTTATATATATAGTTATATTATCTTTTTAATTGGTTTTAAAGTGTAATTAGATTATATTTTTACCATTTAATCTAATGTTGGTCATTGGAAGTAATTTCACTTTGAAATTGGACATAAACAAGTGTCAATCTTTTGAAAGTTATTATTTCATAAAAACAAGCTTTTTGTTTTGACAATGGGAATTAATTTTAAATTAATTAATGCAACTTGTATGTTTTTAATTTGGTAAAATATATATAATTTTTTAATTTGGACTATAAAATATATATTAGGCTTAATTTTTGGTATTTTTCTGAAAACATTCAATTTTTGATGAATAGTAAAAACACTGAGTAGTAGTTAAAACCCGACTTCTTAGTTTAAATGAAATTTTAATAATTTTGTGAATTGAATTTTAAAAATCTGACATACATGGTTGTTATAATTAAGAATAATGTGGTTCAATAAGATGAAAATAATTTTTGGTGAATAGTATCTTTTGATTTTTATTTACAGCGGTTAAAGATAAATAGTGTAATTCTAGGTAAAAATAATATTATAATAATATAAAATTATATTAACATGGCTTCTAAACATATTTGATTAGTCATGTTGGACCAATACAATCCTTGGGTTAGACTTTTGGCCTTTAAAATCCATTTGGGTAAGATAATGACATTAGTAACTTTTTATTTAAAGTAAAAATAAAAACATAATAAATACGTATTAATTTGAAAAAACAATTTTAATGTGGGGTTATATAATTTATATATTTAACTATAAATATTCATTAGAAATATAAAAAATATCTTAAATCATGGTATTTTATTTATAATTTTTATACATCAAATAAATAAAATTATTTATGACACAATTATGATACAGTGTTTACCTCATTAATGAATAATTTAAATAAATAAGATTATAAAAATTAAAACAATATCCAAAACCTGTCCAATTATTATTGGATGATGTTATTTCGAACAAGATTCATCTTATCTTCTACTTTAATAAGTTTTGGACCTTTAGAAACTGAAAATCATTATATAATAAAATAATATTTTAAAACATTCCTATTGAGCCCCTCATCCCCCTTATAAAAATCCATCACCTCTAACCCATTACAGACACCTATCTAGCCCCTCGGGTCATCCAAAATCTACCCAAATAAGATCTAAATATACCTATTTTTCACCTATAATCCTTACCTTAGGCTGAAGTCACTTCCAGAAATCTTTTGGGTTCATACCAAAGGGTGTTACCCGATTTAAAGGTAACGTCTTCTCTTAAGTTCTTTTCGTTTATTTTACTTCTCCAACCCCATAAACTCTCTTTATTCCTTTATTTTATAAAACACCGGTCTACTAAATATACTAGGTTGTTTTTATGATATTTATTCTAACTACACTTCTACGCACCTTCATCTAATGGATACGAACATACCGTTTCTGTGGATGGGGAACGACTGCCTCACGAAACGATGATTGTTAAAATATCTCCAACCACCTCTCATGGTGGCCATTATTATGGAATGGTAATGATATATGATATATATTTTATTATATTTTGTCAATATTCTTCTGTAATTTTCATTTAGAACATAAGTTTATGCTTTTCATGTTGTATAAATACTATAATTTCATTTGAGGAAGTGCGAACTACCGCCCCCTCAAAGGGATATGACTCATTCACACCATATGTGGAACGTATAAATTATGGTGTTAATCAAATTATGTAACATATATAAAATATAATATTATACTGGAATTATAATATACCTATTTATCATTATGTTTTCATTACTTTTAAAATGAAAAAAATGAAATTAGTGTTCATGCGTACATACAGCTTACTGTCTCCATGAATGGTGCATTTCATTTCTTATGTACAAACGTTATGGACTATTATAAATACATATATACTAGATATATTATATATATATGATATCTAAATCATGAATATAATTTTATAGAAAATTTACTTTTGACCACATGGAAAATTGTAATTATAACAAGTTCATTTTTAACTCAAATTTCGAACATCAACAAAACGTATGATATGAACTCAAATAATTAACTAATTTTAATTACAAGGTAATAAGTGATATAAAAGGAATAATACCCTTGAAAATTATCTGAAGAAAGTATAAATTAACTTAAGTTTATTATTCAGGAATAACAAGGAACAAATGAGTCAAGTCAGATACGAGGTAAGGGGTTTTCATCACACTTTTTATTCCCATGATATTTATGCTATATTTAGAACTATTTACTCTGGTGTGGTGTATGTAATGCAGATGATTGTATTATTTGTGTAATATACTTTAATTTATGGGTATTTACATCTTTATTGTATGATCCTTCCTTCATGGGGTGTGTGTTTCATAATTTACCAAATCGGTAAGGGAACCTTTCACCGTACTCTATTAGTCAAAGACTTCATTTATGTCATGTATTTTAATTTCCTTTCTCTTATGTTGGTATTTGTTCTTATATATCCTTATTGATTTAAATTTTTTTCCATTTTATGAGAGACCTTTTCTCTCTCAATAACTCATTTTCTGAATTTTAAAGTGACATTGTTAGGTTGTCTAATTTCTGTAAGGAAACATCTTAACCCAATTTCAATTATTTGGGTTAAACTTATACTTATTTATTATGTTGTGCTATGAATTTGTGTGAATGACCTATTATTTTTTAAAACATAATATCCACTTATATCAGGTGTATTCCTGTTTTTCACACATAATTATTTCATTGATTTATCCTTAATATATGGATACGATCTTTGTAAGGGATTTTGTCCCAATTTACATTCCATTGAGACTTATTTGTTGTTATACACCAATTCACTTTTATATGGTGCATATATTATCCTTTTTCATATTATATCATGAATCTCCTTATTCTCATGATATTATAATCAATTCTTAATGTTATTTTGTAATCATTTTTATTTATGTATTTTCTAAAGTGTTAAGGGACTCTTTAACTAAAACATTGCTTTAAATGTTTTAAAGATTTATTCTTATAAATATTTATCATTAATTTCCATGTTTTAAAAATGGTTTAAGGATTTATTTTTATGGACATTAATGTTTTAAAATGTTTATTCCTTTAATATTTTTAATGTGGTATGGGACACTTTGATTCAAAAATCTATTTTTTAAATGTTTTAAATGGTTTTGAAAATGGAATGATAAAGCATTGATTATGTCAATATCTTGAAATGATATATTTTGATTTCAATGTGGAAATTTTATCTTTCCTTTATTCTTGTTTTATGTGTTATGAATATGTTATGTTTATTGGGCATTGTTTACGTATATGGGTGGTTCTATGATAAACATTATGCGGGTGAGAACCAGATTTCTCTCCAATGCATTGGGTAATGTGATGGAGGTAAATTTAAATGTTTCTCTTAAGATATTTAGGTAATATACTTTGATGGGTATTCCAAACGTAACTCCCTATGTAGATGTGAAAGCTACAAAGTAAGTATGTTATAAATTCCATAAGTTACCTTTATGATTTATGATTTCTGTGTATTATTCGTAAATCTTATGATTTCATGAGGTATGTTAAAGCGCTTATGTTTTGTATGTATTTATGAACTAATGTTTTCTTTATTTATTTTATAACCCTTACTGAGATTTTTATGATCATCCCAAGTTTCTGAAATTTTTTCACCAGGTATAAGTTGGGGTAAGATAAAGGAATAAATCATGAAAATTTATATCAAGAAAAGAATTATTGTTTTCTTTAAGAATTTTTATTTTATCAAAACAATGGTTACTAAGTAGAAGTGTCTACTTTGTAATTTTTGAGATATAATGTAATAGTTATGGACTAATTCTCTAAAACTCTAAACCTAAAAATATCCTCAATGTGAATTATTAACTTAATTTAAGATTATATAATGTTTAAGTTGGTGGCCTTATAGTTGGTATCAGAGGTCACTCATACTTTTTGTGAATAGAACACTGTTACTGATTCCCTTGACAACAAAGGTGTTCACTAGGATTTGACATGGCTGAATTACCTTCCTCATGATTTATTTTATCTTTTTGACAAATATTGTAAAAAACTTCCTTCCTTTCGACTTCTGTAACCTTGTTGTTTTTTATATTCAATAAAATATGCTTTGGTCTTTGACCAAGGCACTACACTCTCCTCTAAAAAAAGTCTCTATGTCTATTCCTTAAGTTAAATCCTTATTTTGTAAATTTTTCATATCAAGGAATTTCTATTACAAATGGAAGGAGGAGGATCTCAAATGACATTCATATCTCTTCCTGATGACTTTCTTGCAATTATTATTGCAATGTCATGTTCAGATGACTCTGAAACATTTTCTAACATTCAACTCACTTGAAAACAATTGTTTGAGATATCAAACACCTCCGTTATACCTTGATATCATTTTGGATTATAGGATGTATTTAATAAAATCCTATTTTCTCAATATTTTAATATTTTCAATAATGTTAAATATTATCAAGGAATTTTCAAATATTTTAACTTATCACAAGATTTTGAAACATATTATGATTTTGAAAAGGGAGATAAAGAAGGAGACCCTTGCACAACCTATTTATATTTGCTTTTAAATTATAGTCTTTCAGTTCAGACTTATGGTATTTTAAAAGGACTATTGATTTAAAGTTTCAACTCAAACTTATTCTGACTATTTTATAAAAATCAATTTTTATCAGATGTTTTGAAATTATATGTTATACATGATTATTTTCCAAAACTATTCTTCTATGAACACCCATATGACCCATGTTGTACAAGGTGTATTTGGATGAATGAAGCAAATGATTTTGAAGGAACTCTAAATCATTGTTGAAATGCATGGACCTTCTACCTACATGAACAATATGACTATGAAACAATGTGGACACCATGATCAAGGTATGATGTTCTTTCTTTTTTGAATAGTTTTATTTTATCATATAGAGGTGAAATAAAAAATGACAATATATATAAGTCTTAATTAAGATGTTGAGGTCTTAATGAGTTGGGATGGAAATTATAGGTATAAGACAACCTTTGAGGTTAAAATATGTTAGGATTTTCCGAGTTTTATAAAAAGGACAACCCGTAAGAAGGGTGAAAACTCGTCGCGTTCAGAAAGGCCATAGGAATCAAACCCACAACTGAAGTGTGACAAGGGAGAATCGCCTACCACTATCTTACATGAAGTCCCTAGTTAGTATGAGTTATTAATTTAGTTAAATGATTTTATGGATCAAGAATACGATTATTTTTGGAACTTATGTTTTATCTAATTGATAACCTTAGTATAGGAGAATGATTTGTTGATTAAGTGATAAAGGTCATTTTGGAAGATGTTCTCTCTTTTGGGGAAACACTATATACATAAGGAAAATATAATACTATGTGATTTAATTTGTGGAATAATGGATTAAATTTTATTTTGGAGGAATCTATGTTTTATGGATATTTGGGTTATTTATGGAAATGATTAACCTGTCATAGAGAATATGTGATTAGGTTAGTTACACTTTAGTACGAGACTTTAAGAGTTGTCAATGTTATTTGGAGATAAATGTTAAGATTTATTGTGGAAGACTATGTGATTAAATCTTTCTGAGTTTTGGATTTCAATATTAGTTTGGTTTACTTTGAAGAAGTTTATGGATATTTGTTTATTGAATGGCCTTCGTTTAACTTTGGGTATTTTTTATCGAATTTTGGATATTTGGAATAATATTTATTTTTTTAAAGGATTGTCCTTTTTAGGATTATCTGATCTTTTACCAACCATTTTTGTTTTTGTTAATGTCTAAAGATAGTGGAAATATATAGTTCATATTTTTTGGATTATGTGATTCTCTAGAAGTTGATTCTACCACTTCAGATGTCAACAAGTCATCTTGAATACTCATCATTTGGAGAAAATATGAGTTTTTTGTAGAAACTTATTAAAGGATGAAACTCTACTTGAAATTTAAGTGTATTTCCTTATGTACTTAGTCAATATCATAAATAAATTCTCCAAATTTATGAAAAGGAACTTAAAACAAAAAAAGTTGTGTGTTTAGTTTTCCTACTGGGAAACCAAAGACCGTTTAACCTATCATGAGTTTGTGATTTTTTGGTGGTTAACTTTCTCCTAATCATGTTTTCTATCACTTCCATTAGAACATGACACATAGTTTCTCTTTTATATCCATGTTTTTTATATATAATCCTAGTATGAGTTATCTCAGGTGACCTTTGTACTTCACTTTATTTCTTTTAAAGTGACAGTTTTATTGAATTTTTTTCTAATGTCGGACTTTTAATGATGTTTCCAAGACCAATTTTAAAATTGCGAGGACGCAATTTCTAAAAGGTGAAAGGATGTAACATCCCAAGTAAATAAAGAATAATAAATTTTCATATTTATTAATATTTGTGAATTAAATAATAATTTTACTTTAAATCGGATGCTATGTTTAATGGCGTACCCGATACACAACAATGGGTTTCTTTGAGATCTTATGTTGCACACAACGTTGGGTCATACTGGAAAATAATAATATAATATTATTTTAAATGGTATTTAATGCCAAGTTGTTGTATTGGCGGGAATGAATAGAACTTACTACAATATTATTATACATGTTTGTTATATGTTATTACATTTATCTAATAAAATCTGGAGGCTTAAAATGTGAATGAATCCAATTTTAAGCATAAATACTCTAATATTCTTTAAAAGGTCGATTTACCACCTTTTAATAGAGAACCCTATTTAAATCTAGTTTTGGTCCCCCTTTATATGTTCTATTTGACAAAATAAGATTCTTCTTTATAATTAGGACATCAAAATTTACTTTGGGTAAATTTTTGGTATTTTTCTGTTAAAATTCATTTTTTAATGAATCGTGAAAAATACTGTATTTTAATTCAAAACTGACTTTTAATATAATATATTTATATGGTTATATTATCTTTTTAATTTGTTTTAAAGGGTTATTAGATTATATTTTTACCATTTATTCCAATTTTATTCAATGGAAGTAATTTCACATTGAAATTAGACATGAACAAGTGTAATCTTTTGATAGATATTATTTCTTAAAAACACATTTTTTTGACAATGGGAATTAATTTTAAATTAATTAATGAAACTACTATGTTATTAATTTGGTAAAATAGATATCATTTTTTAATTTTGAATACCGAATATAACTTAAGCTTAATTTTTTGTATTTTTCAAAAAACATTCAATTATTGATGAATAGTGAAAACACTGAGTAGTAGTTAAAACCCGAATTCTTCATTTAAATGTAATTTTACTGCTTCTGTGAATTGAATTTTTAAAATCTGAAATATGTTGTTGTTATTATTAATTAACATGTGGTTCAATAAGATGAAAATAATTTTTGGTGAATAGTAACTTTTGACTTTTATTTACCATGGTTAAAGTTAAATAGGGTAATTCAATGTAAAAATAATCTTATAATAATGTAAAATTATCTTAACACTTGTACTAACCTTATTGGATGATTTATGGACAAATAATACAATCCTTGGGATATAATTTTGTCCTTTTAAATCCATTTGGGTAAGATAATGACATTAATAACTTTTTATTTAATGTAAAATACAAAACATAATAAACATGTATTGTTTTGCTAAAAAAATTAACGTGGGGTTATATAATTTATATATTTGACTATAAATATTCATTAGAATGCTTAAAAGATTTCCTACATCATGAAATTTTATTTATAATTTCTAGACATCAAATAAATAAAATTATTTATGACACAATAACGATGTAGTGTTTACCTCTTTAATGAATGATTTAAATAAATAACATTATCAAAATTAAAACAATATCCAAAACCTGCAAAACTATTATTTTATGATGTTATCTTAAATAAGAGTTATCTTATCTTTGAATTTAATAGGTTTTTAACCTTTAGAAAGCTAAAATCATTATATAATAAAATAATATTTTCAAACATTCCTGAAGATCCCCTCATCCCCCTTATAAAATGCCATCACCTCTAACTCATTATACACACCTCTCAAGCCCTCTGTCTCATCCAACATATTCTAAGATAATCTCTCAATATCCCTCTCTTACACCTATAAGCCTATCTATATATATAAGGCACTTTAATAAATCCTTTTGGTTCAAACCAAAGGGAGTTACCCGATTTAAAGGTAACGTCTTCTCTTAAGTTCTTTTATTTTATTTTACTTATCCAACCCCCTAAACTCTATTTATTATTTTATTTTATTATATAACAACACCAGTATCCTAAATATACTAGGTTTTTTTTATGAGAATTTTTCTAACTACACTTCCACACACCTCCATCTAATGGATACGAACATACTGTTCCTATAAACGACGAACTACAACCTCATGAAACGATGATTGTCCAAATATCTCCAATCGCCACTCATGGTGGCCATTATGATGGAAATGTAATTATATATTATATATATTTTATTTTATTTTATGAATATTCTTATGTAATTTTAATTTAGAACATAATTTTATGCTTTTCATGTTGTAGAAATACAATAATTTTATTTGAGAAAGTGCGGACTACCGCCCCCTCAACGTGATATGACTCATTCATACCATACATGGAACATATAAATGATGAAATTAATTAAATTATGTAAAATATATAAAATATGATATTATATTTTAATTTTAATATACATATGTATCATTAAGTTTTTGTTTCTTTTAAAATGAAAAAAAATGAAAGTAACGTTCATGCGTACGTACGACTTACTGTCTCCATGAACGGGGCATTTCATTTCTTATGTCCAAATGTTATAGAATATTATAAATACATATATACTAGATATATATGATATATATTATATATAAATCATTAATATAATTCTGGAGATAATGTACTTTTGACCACATGGACAAATTGTAATTATAACAAGTTCATTTTTAAGTCAAATTCTGAACATCGACAAAATGTCTGATATGAAATCAAATAATTAACTAATTGTTATTTCAAGGTAATAAGTGATATAAAAGGAATAATAAACTTGATAAATTTTTTGAAGAAATTATAAATTAACTTATGTTTATTATTCAGGAAGAACAAAGAAAAAACAAGTCAAGTCAGACACGAGGTAAGGGGTTTTAATCTCACTTTTTATTCCCATGAGATTCAGGCTATATTTGAAAATATTTCCTTTGGTGTGGTGTATGTACTTTCCATGATTGTATTATTTGTGTAATATAATTTAATTTATTGGTATTTATATCTTCATTTTATGGTCCTTCCTTCGTGGGGTGTATGTATCTTAATTTACCAAATCGGTAATGGAACCTTTCACCGTACTCTTTTAGTCAAAGACTTCATTTATGTCATCTATTTTAATTTACTTTTTCTTATGTTGGGATATGTTCTTCTATATCCTTATTACTGTAAATTGTATGTCCGTGTTATGAGAGAACCTTTTCTCTCTAATCAACTCATTTTCTAAATTTTAAAGCGATGTCGTTAGACTGTCGAATTTCTATAAGGCAACTTTTTAACCCAATTTCAATTCTTTGGGTTAAACATCTACTTCTTGATTATGTTGTGGTATGAATATGTGTGAATAAACATTGATTGTTTTACACTTAATATCCACTTATATTGGGTGAATTATTATTTCTCACACATAATTATGTCATTTATTTATCCGTAATCTAAGGATATGATCTTCGTAAGGGACTTTGTCTCAATTTATATTCTATTGAGACTTATTTATTGTAATACCCCAATTCACTTTTATATGGTGTATATACTGCCCTTTTACGTATTATATCTTGAATATCATTATTCTCATGATATTATAATCATTTCTTAATGTTATTCAATAATTATTTTTATTCATGTATTTTCTCAAGTGGTAAGGGACTCTTTAACTAAAAAATTGTTTTAACTGTTTTAAAGATTTATTCTGCTAAATATTTCTCATTGATTTCCATGCTTTCAAAATGGTTTTAAGGATTTATTTTTAGGGACATTACAGTTTTAAAATGTTAATTCCTTTAAAAGTTTCAAATTGGTATGGGACACTTTGATTCAAAAATCACTTTATTAAATGTTGTAAATGGTTTTGAAAATGGTTTGATAAAGAATTGATTATGTCAATATCTTGAAATGATATATTGTGATTGAAATGTGGAAATATTATCTTTCCTTTATTCTTGTTTTATGTGTTATGAATATGTTATGGTTATTGGGTATTTTTTATGTATATAGGTGGTTCTGTGAAAAACCTAGGGCGGGTGAGCCTAAGATAACTCTCCAATGCATCGGGTAACGTGATGGAGGTAAATGTCAATGTTTCTCCTGAGAGATTTATGAAATATATTGTGATGGGTATTCCAATCGTTACTCCCTATATTGCTTTGAAAGCTACAATGTATGTTTGTTATAAATGTCATAAGTTACCTTTATGATTTATGATTTATTTGTGTCTTTCAAAAGTCTTATGATTTCATGAGGTAGTTAAAGAGCTTATGTTTTGTATGTATTGATGAACTAATGTTTTATTTCATTATTTTATAACACTTACTCAGCTTTTTATAATCATCCCATGTTTTTGAAATGTTTTTCATAGGGTATAAGGTAGTGTAAGAGAAATTAAGAACTCGTGAAGATTTATATCCAGAAAATAATTATTTTTTTCTTTTAAGAATTTTTATTTTATAAAAAAATGGATAGTAAGTAGAAGTGTCAACTTTTTAATTTTTGAGATGTAATGTAATAGTTATGGCATAATTCATTAAAAATCTAAACCTAAAAATATCCTCAATGTGAATTATTAACTTAATTCAATATTATATAATGTTTAATGCTGGGGCCTTATAGGTAGCCATATAATTATTTTCTATAAACAACAATAAAAAAATAATTAATATATATCAATGAATATATAAATATCTATATAGAAGAAAAAAATAAAATTCACCATAAACATAGAACTCAATTAGTATAGTTAATAAAGTAATGAAATATTTTTTTATTACAAAAATGTATTTTATAAATTTTAAATTCTTTTCATGTTTGATATATTTATGATGATCCATAATTTTAGAAGAATAATTAAAATAACAAAAAATGATTCCCTATAAAAAACAGTATTCATCATATTTTTTTATTTAATTTTAAAGTTAAATTTATAAATTTTTGGATGTGAATATAAAAAAATTAACAACATTTATAGATTTATCATAGTCATAAATTCTTAATATGAATATTTTTCTAAATGATTTTTAGTTGAATAGTGAAAAATACCATTTTTAAAAATACTACCGTTTTTGTAACTTCTCTTGGATATAAGAATAATCTAAAACATAGGAAAACATTTTCTGATCCAATTATATGTATTTTAAGTAACATTTTATGTTTTAAAATATCATGGTTTAATTAAAACCTATATTTCATATTTTAATAAAGAAGAAATATTTTATCAAAAATTTCCTTAAATACATTATATTTTAGTATTTTAAAATTACTATTTATCAACTAAATAAAATGAAATGGTTTTTAAATTTAAAATTAGTTTTTCAAAATTATCTAATAAGTGTCACATTATTTTTAGGGATAAATATTAAGTTGCCTTGGAAAAATATTAGTTATCCTCATAAAATGATTATTTTTTGAAGAATAATACTTTTCTAAATATTGTTTATTTTTAAAATTAAATGGATAAATTTTAAGTTAAATACATAACATGATGTTAAAATGCATATAAAAATTAATTAATACTAATTTAATTGGTTGTCAATTTTAAATAATATTAATAACACTTAATGATTAAAAAGATACTATAAAATTTTTTTCCAAGACAACATATATTTTGATTTAAATGTTAATTTTACCCTATTAATAGATTTAATTAAGTTAAATGAGTCTAAAATTCATATTCATCTCTTTGATATTTTTAGTAAGGGTCTACTTAAATTTTAGTAATAAAATAATTTTCATGATTGATATTGCATTTTGAGTAATAAGTGTTTAAATGACTAATTTAAGGTGGATTTAAACTTCCTAAATTAATATGAACTTTATAGATTATTTTTTTTAAGGATTTAAATACTTACCTATATGTCTCTCCAATCTTTACTCTCCTAAATCACATAACATTCATGACTTTCCATTATAAACCCTTAATTCCCCTTTTTTCAATGGAAAAGTCCCTCTACCTTCCTTATAAAAGGAGATGACTTCCAACATTTCAATAATCCAACCATCTAATTCATCAGGAAAGAGAAACGCTAATCATGCATTACACAGACTACCGCATCCAAGAAGAATCAATTTTTCATTTTTTAGTTTTTCATTCTTTATAAAAATAGCTCAAAACAGGGTCAAACAATAAAAAACAAAATTATAAGATCATTGCACTTATATTATAACAATACCATGTCAAAAGAGAAACCTCATTAACCACACTCACCAATCGACTTAAAGCATTTTCAAGAGTGGGATAGTTTGACCACCTACTTCAATAATGATATGAAATTATATCATAGATGATTATGAAAAATAAATTACATGAATAATATTATATAAATATGCCTTTAATATTTTTTCTTGGTCATTTAAAGGATTCAACAATATTCAACTCATTGATTTATAAAACACCCTTTGTAGGTTGAAAATCACTGAAAAATGTTCGTTGCCAATTTCATCTTCTAGAATAATGATTTAAGTACTCATGGAATGAAATTTAATGTTAATAAATTATTAAAAGTCATTAATTAATTTAAAATTAATGAAATTTTAATGATTAAATATTGTAACATCCAGAGTTTTTATAAGGAACATAATGTTTAATAGAGTACATGATACACCACATCGAGCTTAAATTAACTAAATACTATTATTTAATATGGATATTATTGCATAGGTGTTAGAATGGTGGGTAGGAACTAGATTAACTGAATTATGAAAATATGGTTTACACATGTATATATAATTAATTATTTTTTGAACAATTAATTATAAAGGAAAATAAAACCCTTTTTATAGAAGGAAATGTTTTTCTGAAATACTATTTAAATATGCACAAGCGTGTTTTATACCAAATAATAAAAAAATAACTCTTTTACTATTATATTAATTAAATTTATAATATACTCAAACTAATTTTTAACATTCATCCTATGTGTTTTCTAGAAATTTTATAAGAATAATTAAATTTTTACTCATAAAAGATGTATTTTGCTAAAAAGGAAGTCGTCCCTCCTTTTGATAGAGCACTTTTTTTAAATCCAGTTTTTGACACATGTATTAATTATATTTGAAAAAATAAACTTATTATTTTAATTATAAATATAAAAAAATTCTTCAGTTGAATTTTTTTAATTTTTCTAATAATTTTCTTGTTTTGATGATTAGTGAAAAATTCTGAATTTTAATTAAAACCGATTTTTAATATAAATAATTTATAGTGTAAAATTATATTATTTTTTTAGTTAAAGTATAATTTGATTATTTTTATATCAATTAACCTAATTTATGCAATTTTAATCAACTTCACATTGGATTATGATATAAAAACATTTTAGTCATTTGAACATTTTCACTTTAAAATTTTGTTTTTTCATTTCATCAACAAGATTTATTTTAAATTAATTTTATACATAAATATGTTTTGAATTTGTAGAAATGGATTCCATATTTTGAATAATAAATTCCAAATTTATTAAATAGGTCTCTTTTATTATTGGAAAATTATAATAGTAACATAAGTAAATTTTTTTTATTACCACAGTTATGGGTAAATTAGGTAATTAAGGGTAAAATAATATTATAAATATTATAAAATTAACATAAAGCTTTTATTAATTTTATTTGATGTGTTATTTTTAACTAAAATAGTCCTTGTAATGATTTTACAACCTCTTAGATCCACTTGTATGACTTTAAACCCTTTATAGTATTTTTTTAATGAAATGTCTAAGATTTCAGACTTATGTTTTCATAACTATATTATTTTTAATATAGGGTTAATTAAGAAATATATTAAAAAATAAATAGCAATTTTATATATAAAATTTCTATCTTCATCATGAAAATTTATTTTTAATATTAGGTAATAAATAATTACCTTATTTGATTACACTGTAATGATGAAGTAGTTGTATAGTTAATCAAAATATCAGATAATAGATATTAAAAATATTAATTTAAATATTATTTTGAATAATAAATGTCATCCAATAATTTTATAGATTACATTGACATGTTAGTGATTTTTTTGAGAAATTGGTTTGAATTTATCTTATTTTTGTTATATTTTTTAAAAGCAATGTAATGAAAAGTTTCAAAATTGACATTAATGATATTTTAAGATACATAATATTTTATTTAATGAAATAAAATTCCAAAAAATACAATATTATTAAAAAAATATTGGTATAGAGCTTAAAATTTTATCAATGATCCATTTATGGTTCTTTTGGATTTTTATTGTAACAATATTAACCTTAAAAGAGTAAAAAACAAATGTTATCACGGTAATAGTTATGGAGGTTAAATAAGTGTTAAATCCAAAAGATAATAAGTAAAAAATAGTAAAAAATTATAGAATTTTCATTTTATGAAGTAATTTAGGCTCATAACTATAATACATTCAGATTAGGTCAGTTTGGATCCATTTTTAATGTATAATTAATTTATATTAATTTAATATTTTGAGAATTTCCAAGAGTGTCACTCCCTTATCTTATAAAAGGGAAGATATTATTATTTATTATTCATAATTAAAAACCTATTTTTTGGATGAGATCTAACCAAATATCATAATATAATACATAAAAACATTCTAGAGCTCTTATTTTAGTCACAAAACCATCCTTAGTGGTTTTAAGGTGTTAATAAAAGGATGTGGTCCGAAGAAAAGGTATTGTTTGTAATTAAGTGTTTCTGTTTTATTTATTATTCAACATCCATAAAATATTATTCAACCATGTTGAAATAATAAATATTGTATCCTAAATAAAATTATAAGTTATTATTCTAGTATAATCACCTAAATCCACCTCCACTTCCATGAAGTGGGAAAATAATTAATCATTCGTGTGTACGACAAACAACCGCCTCACGAACCGATGAAATTAATTTTCCATCATCGTCTCTCATGAATGGTTATAATGACAAAATTAATGTTTATATATAATATTACAAAAATATTTATCATTTTTAAATGATAATATATTATTTTATTTCTCACCTTTCCATGTGTAGAAAAATAATAATGTCATTCGTGCGTACGTCTCAACTATAACCTCCATAAAGAGATGTGATTCATTTTTCATCTCCACATCACATTGATGATATATATAAGTATATTAGAATTATTAAAATTAAATTAATGATATTATTATCCTTCTTGAAATATAAAATGATACATACGTTTTTTCATAATGATTCTTTAAAAATGAAAACATTTCCCATGCATACGTACAACTTGTTGTCTCCATGATCGTATTTTAGTTCATTTTTCTTATACATATTTAATGGATTGTTTAAAAGTTATAATTTATGTATAAAATGTGTGACTATTTCCTGAATAATATTATCTATATGATGGAATAATTACCACTTTTACTATATACACCATACCAAAGTAATTTTGGAATCGTGTTCCGAATTACGTCAAAACATCCATCATAAACATAAATAAATAAGTAGTTGTTATAACAAGGTAATTAATGGTATAAAAGGAAAAATAAACATGAAATAGATTCTAAATAAGGTAAATAGTTAACACAGGTTTATTATTTTGGATAATAAAGGAGATACGTGACAAAATAGACTCAAGGTAAGGGACTTCATCTCAATCTCCTTTCATTAAGGCATATTTTGATGTTATAACCCACCTTTTTTTATTAGTTGTATATACTAAGACTTTTAATTATCATGTCATTAATTTATTTATTATCGTGTTATTTAATTTTTTGTTAAATTTCTTTCTTTCCTAGGGATCATTATTTAAATGTTCATAGTGGTATGGTACACATTGAATGTTTAATGAAATAATTATCAAATATTCTTCTTTATGTCAATATTTATGATATTATTCTACATATTAATTAATATGGATATAAAAGTATTATAAATAAAATTTTATTTCTATTTTTAATTTCATTCAATGGTATTCAAAATGAATATTTTTAAATGATTTATATGAAATTTTTTGACAAACTAAAAAATGAATGTTCTATTCTTAACAAAACAAACGGAAATGAATATTTCACCTAAATAGCTATTATTTAATTTCTAGATTCCATTTCAAGTTTAAATATACTATTAAATAAAAATTGGCCTTCTCTTATTTTTGGGATTTTTTGTGTTTATATTTTTTTAAATAAAATTTCATTTTTTAAATGAAAGTGTTTTTCATATGGGATTAAAATAGTTTTTCAAAGGGTTTTACGATGAATGTGTTTAATTAATGATATGGTAATTAAGAATTATAGGAAACAGATGAGCTTGATATATATTATACATTAGGTCTCCCAAATTGCTCCAGGTAATCTTGTTACAGATTAACATGGGGAAGCCTAGATAGTGTTAGGAAAGCCCGTTATAGCTTAACATGGGGTGGCCTAGATTGATTCGGGTAAGCCCATTACAGTATAACATTTTGTGGTACATATAGCATAGGGTATTCCCATAAAATATTAATTGGAATTCCAATATTTGGTTATTATAATTTAATTTTTTTAAAGGATTTTATATATATGGTTCTCTAAGTCACCTAAATAATTTTTAATTTCTTTCAATGGGATTTAATTATTTTCATTAAGTAAAATGTGTGTTTTATCTTATGAAAAATATTCATTTCATATTATTAAAGAACATTTAATGTAATGGTAAATGTTATATGAGTTTTAATGTTTATAAGTAACTAACTAATTCCTTTATTTTTTATATCCCTTATTGAGATTTTTTTATAATCCCAAGTTTTTAGAATGACTTTCACAGGGTTTATGGGGGAATAGAAATAAGGATGAGATAAAGGTGATAATTGGGAAGATTTTACATAAATAGAAATCATTTTATAATTTAAATAGTTTTATATTGTGGAAAAAATGGAAACATAGTATAAGTTTCCACCTATAATGTATGAGTTTAATTGTAAGAGTTTGTCCAAATTTTCTAAAACTCTAAACTGAAAATATCACTAAATTTGAATTTTAGTTTATAAACACTAGGATATATAATGTTTATGGATGAGTCCTGGTATTTTCTGTTAGGGGATGGTTTAGAAAACTTTATAGGTTAGGATAGTATTAATATCATTCCCTTTAAATAGTTTACTTTATGGTTAAGTTGAAATGATGTTGAATTTTAAGATTACCTTGTTTCTTCATCAAAAGTATGCTTATTCAAAAAAAATTCCATAGTGGAAGGAAGGATGGTGTAATGGGAAGACACCAAGATGAAAATAACCTTCAAAATCATCATCTAGAGCTGATTGTAATTGGATGAAAATATTTTGGTGCAATGATGGATCAGTTGAAACACACTATAAATGGAGGTTGTATCAAGGTTAGAGAGAAACATGATCTACCATTAAGGAACTTGTCTATATTGGAGCATTTTATGAAGAAACACACCCATCATTCAATGGATCATCTAACATAGTGTTAGTCAAATGATAGATCAATTACCTGAAGAATATATTTGAAGTCATGGTGTGTTTGGAACATCAAAAGGTAACTCTTTCTGTTTATAGTTTTGAAAGTGAAGCTGATTAATGATGGTATTTGGTTAAGAATACTGGAGAGAAATATGGTATTGATTCCATGTAATGGGAAATATTTATGAATATATTCCTGGAGAAATATTTTCCTAAGGTTGTTCGACTTTGGAAGGGAAAACAATTCTTAGAATTTAAGAGAAAGGATGATGATTCAGTGTCCACCTACGTAGTAAGCTTCACAAGATTGGAAAGGAATGTTCAATTTGTTTTTAGAAAATTGATAGTAAAATTAATAGATTTTACTTAGGATTGAAACCAAGTCTATGAAGAGATTTTCCCCCCTAAGAATTTAAAAGATATGAGATATTGGTTAATTGTGATTAAAAATTTGAGATGGATTTTTCTAACACTTATTTACCGCAAGATGATAAGAGTAAGAAATGGTAAAGGTGGCTGGAAATAGAGATTCATCCAACTAAGAAATATGGAGGTAATCTCCCAAAATGTTCCAAATGTGGAAAAAATCAAGGAATGTTTTACTGGATCCAAGAAATATTTTTGGTGTGGTGAGTTTGGTCATAAGATCATGGACTGTAAATAAAATATCCCTAAATATCCAAAGAATGGCATAACCAATATCCATATAAAGGTGAGGTGTTTTAGTTGCAATGAGTTGGGTCATTATGCTAATGGGAGTATAGAGATAGTTTCAATATATAGAAATAATTATGATTAAGAAAAAAATATTTAGGAAAATCTTCTACTACTACTTCAGTTGATGTTAAGACATTCTGTGAAGTTATGGAAGCTCTAGGGAGCATGGTATTTTTCAAAGGTTAACCATAAGTTAAAGTTTTTAGACACAGCTCCTGAGGTTTTAAGTGATGTGATCATATGTGATTAAAGACGTTTCTAAGAGATTTTTTGTAGAGTTTATATTTATGTATGACTTTTTTTTAATGATAAGTATGCCATTACTTTTAGATATGAGTTGTAAGTTACTAATAACCTTTAGGATTTATATTATCTTTGATGAATAAGTTTATTTTAAGGAATGTACATCATAATTTTATGATTGTAATGTAGATTAAATTTTTCTTTTAAAATAGAAATATATCAAGTAAGTATATTTCCTTATGTTCTAAAATATTAAGGTAATTACTTAAATCTATAAAATGTATTTTTAATGAAAAACTATATTCATTTAATTTTTTTACTAATAAATTGATAACCTTTTAACCCATCAAAAATTTATAGTTTTTTAATGGTTATAATTATAATAACCTTGTTCTCTATCACTCGCAATCATAACTTAATAGTAATTTTTCTCTTCCATGTCCACATTTTTTTATAGAACCCTAGTATGTGTTATCTCAGATGACCTTCATACTTCCATTTCTTTCTTTTAAAGTGAATGTTTTATTAACCCATTTACCAATGTGGGATTTCAATATAGATAGTTTTAATGGTCAAACCATAGATACCATGCCTAATTTTAAATTTTTAGGACTCCATTTATTAAATGGGTAATAATGAAACATCCTGATTTATTAAAAGGAAACACTATGTTCAACAGCATACATGATAAACTACATCGAGCTTAATGAAACAACTAAATATTTTTATTTAAAATGGAATTTATCACATATCCATTAGAATAGAGGGTATGAACATGAAAGACTGAATTATGAAAATATGGTTTACACATGTTTATATAATTAATTATTTGGTGTCTAACTAATTATAAATGAAAATAAAACCCTTTTATAAAATGAAATGTTTTTCTAAAAAATATTTAAATATGCATAAGTTTGTTTTGTACCAAAAAATAAACAAATAAATATTATAAAATTATATTAATTAAATTTATAATATAATCAATATAACTTTAAACAATCTTATAATGTTTTTTCTATACATGATATAAGAACAAATCCAATTTTACTCATAAAAGATGTATTTCACTAAAAAGGTAGTTTTTACGCCTTTTGATGGTCTATTTTTTAAATATAGGTTTTTCCAATTTTATTAATTATATTAAAAAAATAAACTTCTTATTTGAAATAGGATAATAAAAAATTACTTAGGTTTAATTTTTTATATTTTTCTGATAAGTTTCATGTTTTGACGAATAATTTAAAATACAGAATTTTAATTGAAATAACTTTTTTGTATAAATAATTTAAGGCATTAAATAGTATTTTTTATTGGTTTCAACTTATAATTTGATAAATTTTATATAGTTTAATGAAATTTAGTTCATTGTAATCAATTTAACATTGAATTTTTATATAAAAAAAATTCAATATTTTAAACACTTTCACTTTAAAAATACATTTTCTCATTCTATCAAAGAGATTAATATAAAATTAACTTTATCCAAAAATGTGTTTTGAATTTGGAATTTTTTTCAATATTTAGAATCAAAAGGTATAAATTTAGTAAATAGGTCCCTTTTATTTTTAAATAATATGAATAGTAACAACAATAAATTTTCTATTACCACAATTAAGGGGTAAATTGGTTAATTAGGGTTAAAAATAATATTAAAAATATTATAAAATTACCAAAAAATTTGTACTCATTTTATTAGATGAGTTATTTTCGGAAAAGATTATTCTTGGACTAGTTTTATGATAACTTTAAGACACTTTGATTATTTTAATTTCATTATAGTTTTTTACTTTAAGGGAAAGTCAAAGATTTCATAATTATATTTCAAGAACTATTACATTTTTAACATAGGGTTATTTAGAAGATATCTTCAACTATAAATAGTATTATGGAAGCTAAAATAACTATATTAATCATGAATATTTATTTTTAATTTTTAGGAAAGAAATGATTACCTTAAAGGATTACACAATGTTGATGTAGTAATATTTAATTGATGGAAATATCATATAAATGATATTTAAAATATTAAAATAGTAATAATTTAAAATAATTAATGTCATAAAATAATTTTATAGATTACATTGACATTTTATTTATGTTTTTGAATTTTTCTTTAATATTCTTATTTTTGTTAGGATATTTTTATAAAGTTAAGTATTGAATAATGTCAAAAATTGACAATAACGGTATTTTTAAAAAAAATATTTTATTAAATTATATAAAAAACTTAAAAACCTAAAATTCTTCCTAATTATTGTTATAATTTTGAAAATGTAATAAATTATCCATTTATGGTTCGTTTTTCCTTTTATAGTAAATATATTAACCCTTAAAGTGTAAAGACATGTGTTATCATGATAAGAGTTGAAGTGGTTAAATAAGAGTTAAAGCCAAAATATAAATATTAAAAAATAGTAAAAACATTTATAATTTTCATTGGATGAATTTATTTCAACCCATAATATTCATAAATTCTAAATAAATAATTTTAAATCCATTTTGAATATAAAATTAATTTACATTAATTTAATATTTTGAGAAATTCCATAGAGACCCTCCACTCTCTTATAAAAGGGAATATAATATTATCTATTATTCACACTTAAAAACCTATTTTTAAGGAAATATCATTCCAAATCCTTTCCTAGAATCCCTCCATACATTATATAGCTCTTATTTGATGTGGAAAACTATCCTTAGTGGTCTTAAGGTGTTAAGAAAATGAGGTGGTCTGAAGAAAAGATATCGTTTTTAATTAAGTGTTTCTTTTTTATTTTTTATTCAATTACTTATAATATTATTCCACCATGATGAAATATTAACTCTATTATACTATATATACTGATATTTTATTATGTTAATATCATCACCTAAATCCATTTCCATTTCCATCAAGTGGGAAAATAATTAATTGTACGTTTGTATAGAGAACTACCACCTCCTGAACCGATGAAATTCATTCTACATCAATGTATATCAAGAATAGATATAATGAGGTAACTGATGTTTATATATGATATTCATGACATATTTATCATTATTTAAAGACAATATATAATTTTATTTCTTACCTTTCCAGAAACAGAAAAATGATAATGTTGTTTGTGCGTACGTGTGAACTATTACCTCTACGATGCGATGTGATTCATTTTTCATCCCCACATCACATAGATGATATGTATATATAAGTATAATTAAATGACTAATATGATATTAATTATATTAATATATTATGGAAATATTAAATGATAGTTACATTTTTCCATAATGGTCATTGAAAAATGAAAATGTTACTAATGCGTACGTACGACTGATCATCTTTATGATTGTAATGTAGATAATTTTTCCTATAAATATTTAATGAATGGATTTAAAAGTAAAATTTATGTATAAAAGTTATTATAATTCCATGTATACTATTTTATAGATGATTTAATAATGACCACTTTTATTATAGACACCATGCTAATGTAATTTTGGACTCAGGTACCGAATATCATCAAAACGTTCGACACAAACTTAAATAATTAAGCAATTGTTATAAAATGGAAAAATGGGTTATAAAGGGAATAATAAACTTTAAATAGGTTTTTTAGAAGGAAAATAATTAATTTATGTTTATTATTCAGGAATATAAAGGGCATATGTGACAAAACTGACTCAAGGTAAGGGAATTTGTCTTAATCTCCATTCATTGAGGAAAATTTTGATATTATACACCCAATTTTTTTATAAGGTTTATATACTAACAATTTTAATTATCATTTCATTTATTTATTTATTATCATATTATTTAACATTTTGTTAAATTTTATTATTTCATGAGGATTATGATATAAAAGTTCAAAGTGGTATGGGACACCAAGCATTTTTAAAATTTAATTATCAAATCCTTTTCTCCATTTCAATATTCATGATATTAATTTAAATATTTATTTATATATATATAAATGGATTATAAAGGAAATTTTATTTCTATTTTTATTTGATTCAATTGTTTCTAAAATGAATCCATTTATATGTTTTATACAGAACATTTTGAAAAAGGATAAAAAGAATGTCCTATTCTTAACACGCATTACGAAAAATGTTCTACCACCATGACTATTATTTAGTTTTCTATCTTCCTTCGAAATATTAAATATTTTCTTAAATAAAAAAACATTTTCCCTTTTTTTTAACTCTTGGTATTGATTTTTTTTAAGAATAGTTTATTTTTATATGAAAGTGTTTTTCATATGGGATTAAAAGTATTTTTCAAAGGATTTTATGATGAAAGTGTTTTATTGATTATATAGTACATGTCCATTATAATAACCTGGTGATACCAATATTGATTATATATCGGGTGTCTTTGATAGCACTAGGTAATCCCATTAGAGCATAACATGGGGTGGCTCATATAGCATTGGGACATCCCATTACAACTTAACATTGGGTGTCCCTAATAGTGATGGGTAATCCCATTAAAAATTAACATGGGGTAGCCCAGATAGAGCCAATTAATCATATAATAACTTAATTGGATGTCAGTCATATGGTTATATCAAATAAAAGTGTTTTAAAATGGATTTATGCATATGATAATCTAAGTCACCTAAAGGAGTTTTAACTGCTTTATTTGGGTTTTAATGATTTTCTTTGATCAAAATGTGTGTTTATTTTTCATGTGAAAATATTTAATTTAATATTATGTAAGAAATTAGAAGATAAAGGTATACAATATATGATTTTTCATGTTTTTAATAAAATAATTGTTTCAATTCCTTTTATATCCCTTAATAATCCTTTATTGTCATCCTATGCTATTAAAATGAGGTTCACATAGTGTTAGGGGGAATAGAAATAAAAATGAGATGAAGGGGATAATCGTGAACATTTTTCATAAAGAAAAATCATGTTTTATTTTAAATAGTTTTAAATTGTGGGAAAATGGATATTGAGTATAAGTGTCCACTTTTAATGTATGGATAAAATTGTAATAGTTTTTCTTAATTATCTAAAACTATAAACTGAAAAGATCCATGAATGTGAATTCTAATAAAAACAATCAGATGTCTAATTTTTTAGGATGGGTCCTTACAAATTTGTAATAATAATGAACATATACACTTCTCCTATAAAATTACTACAAATGGTCAAAATTTTAAACACTCGATAAAGGAAAAATGAAAAAAAAACTAACTAATATACATATAGATATTAAATATAAATAGTTATTATTGTAGATATTTGTTTAAAATAATATATTGATATAGTTATGTTTGTTGTATAGAATATTTTTGAGCAGTAGACTAAGCGGGAAACCAAGGTAACTGTTTCTTTATCTCAAATTTGAATCTGTTGATATATGTTTAGCATATACACACTATTTCATTTTTAATGATGCAATACTAACCCATTTTTATTTTTATCATTATTTAATTAAATTTCATGAAGTCCAATATTTTTTAATTTTCATTCTATATTGGGGTTTTTATTCAATAAATATAAAAGTTGTAAGAGTTTTTTGCCTCAATTTCTCTTTATTGAGGCATGTTTTAATGTGTTTTAATAAATTTATTATTTCCATAATGTATATACAACTAAAAAAGTATTTTATTTGATATATTATTTATTACATGGTATTTATAGAACCATATTATTTTTATGATTCCAATGACTTTTGATTCAAAAGTTACTAAAGATATAATTGGGTTTTCATGAATCAATTCTCTTAGTTGGGTCATAATCACTCATATCTTTCTAGTTCCTTCCATGATTTATCTATTATATCCTATAATTATTTTATGGTGTATTTAGTATTATTTTCCCCTAAAATTGTGTTTCAAACCATTTCTTCTTCTTGAAAGATTTTAATGATTTTTTAAAATACATTTATGTTAAGAATAATTCTCATTACATTAAGGGATTTTTATTCCATCCCCATATTATTTACTTCCCACCATTCTTCTCTTCTCCCTAGAGGAAAATTATATTAGTTTTATCTCTCATGATCTTTTTATTCCCTTTATTTAATTTTAAATAAAAGGTTTATTTATCTTGTAATGATTTGGGTTTTCAACAGGGTTATTTCAAAAAGTTTAAAATGTTTTCCTATCCTTTACAAGTAAAATGTTTTATCACCCAATCTACAATTTCTTTTTATAAAATTTATGTCTTTATCAAGTATTCATTATTAATGATTCTTTTAACGTAAATGATCCCCGAAATATTTTCATAATTATTTTTCAAAATCTTTATTCCATTTAAAGTCTTAATTATTGAATATTCTTTTTAAATGTAAAAAATTACAAAGTATTTTCACTTCCTCTTTTAGAAAACATCATTTTTTTATTAAAGTTTCCATTTTTAAGGATTCTTCTTAAAATAAAAATTTTTCATTGAATTTTAAATTCTCCCATTCAAAATATTACTTATTTTGAAGGATATTTTATTTGGAGATCTTTATAATAAACTTTTATAAAATTATTCTCTCTCACTTCTCAAAAATGTGTTTTTCAAAGTAATTCACACTTCATATTTTTTAAAATTATTAAAAGTTTATATAAAAACTTCTTTATTTTAAATTCAATTTTTCCTCCAAGGTTTATGCCCCATGAAGTGTTGTTTCTATTACAATAATATGTTATTATGTTATGAATCCTTTTAGAAAATAATATTTTTATATTCTAGGATTATTTATTATTATGTTATTTGAATGTTTAAGAAGCCCATTTTTTCAGTGGGTTATTAAGATATAATGATGTTTTATTTTATGTTTAATAGATATGTATGGGAAATAATGGGTGGGGTCATATATTTCAGCCAATTAAATAGTTAAGCTTATATCTCTTATTATAGTTAGGTATATACATAATGATTCTATTCACATAGGCCTCAACATGATGTACCCCCCCCCCCATTTTAGGCATGTGCACAATGATTTTATTCACATGGGCATGGGAATAATGGGTTTTCTCACATTGGTTTTTATATTCCTATGGTTGTGACACATATTCAAGTTGTTCATAATGTTATTACATATTCCAAAGTTGTTTATCAAGTTATGTCAATTTTACAAGATGAATTTCATTTTCATAAAATGACACATTTTCATGTTCATGCCTTATTTTCAAAGTATTCCACGCTTTTATATAGTTTTCACGTGTTTTATGATTATTATTATGATTTTTTATCCATGTAACATTTTTTTCATTATTAATGATCTTTTTAGGATCTTATGTGGCTTTATCATGTTTTATGATTATCATATACAGTTTTGTGTTATTTTATTAATATATATATATATGTATGTATTCATATTATTATCCTTCATGTTTATGATCTAGTATCCTGTGATATTTCTTGTAACTTACAGAGAATTTTATTTCATCCATTTTTTATATGTCTATTCTCTGAGTTATGAAGATGATTATGTCATGTTAGGTATCTAGAAAGGGGACTATTGGAGAATGATTATGGAGAAATGTTCACAAGTTTTATAAAATTATATATTTATATAGCTAATTTCTAATACATGAAATTGTTTATTCAATGGTTTATTTGATTGTTTGTGATATTTATTATTTAAATCATGATATTATTGTACAATTTATGTTATGTTTATCATGGGCCACTACATCATTTGAAAATTAAAAAAAATCCTTAATCATACTCAACAATCTATTTAAAAGGTTTAAAATTATAGAGAACCAAGATAAACATGAAATAAATAAAAAATTAATCTCATGAGTTAAACAATGTATCTCAAAAAATGTTTCACAACTGAAATAATTAATGGATTTCTGTCTTTGGAAATTAGTGATATAAAATTCTTATTTTATAAAACATTAAAAAAATCATACCAATGATCCTCTAGACCCTTTACTAAAAGTATCACATGGTGTATTACTATTCATAAACTAGGAAATGGAAAAATTATAAATATTTAAATAACTATTTCAAATTGGTTATGGAAAATAGATAACAATATTTAATTCATTAATTACAAAAAATCCCTTCATTAGTTGAAAATTATCAAAAAATACTCATTGTCAATTTAGTCTTCTTGGATAATGATTAAAGTACTCATGGAAGTAAATTTATAATTAATAAATCATTTTAAGTAATCAATAAATTTAAAATTAATGAAATTTAAATTCTGAAATTTGGAATAATAAAAAACACCAACACCACTCATTCAAAACTAATAAAAAACATTCAAAATTTTAAACACTCGATACGAGGAAAAGGAAAAACAAAATAATATACATATAGATAATGACTATAAATGAAAATAATAAATATTTATAGGTATGCATGTGGTTAAATAATACTACATTGATATAGTATTACTTTTGTTATAGGAGGTTAGTGGGCATTTGAGTAAGAGGGGAAACAATGTAAGGGTTTCATGGTCTCAAATTTGAATCCTTGGGGACATGTTTATACTATAAACCGTATTTCATTTTTCGATGGTGTAAATATAACCACATTTTTATTTTTACCATGATTTCATTATATTTAATTTTTTACAATGTATTTTTGCATTTTTATTCTCTCTTGGGGTTTTTATTAAAAAAATTCAATGGTTGAACGTGTTGTTCATCTCAACTTCTATTCATTGAGACATTTTTTAAAGTTTTGCACCAATTTGTTATTTATATTGTGTATATACTATAAAAGAATTAATTTTGAAATAAATTATGATTTCGGACATCAAATTTATAAATATATATTATTTTAAATATTTTAGTGACTTTTGATTAAAAAGTTATTAAAGTCATAAGGGGGTTTTCATGACTCAATTCTCTACCTTGGTTCATAATCACCCAACTTTGTCTATAGGCTCTCATGATCGATCTATTATAAAATATAATGATATTAATATGTATTATGCCATATTTTCATTAGAAATCATGTTTCACACCAAATTTTTATACATTAATGATTTTATTATTTCATTAAAATTCAATTTTGTTAAGAATAATTTCCAATGATTTTAATGGAATTTTATTTTATGTCCATATTTTTACTTCTCACAAATTTTCTTCTTTAACTTGTGGAAACTCAAATTTTTTCCCTCAAATGATCCTTTTATTCCCCTTATTTTTTTTATATAAATTGTTTCTTTTTTTCCCTTTTAATAATGTGTATTTTCGAAAAGAAAATTTAAAAATGTTAAAATGTTTTTTCTATCCTCAGAAAAAATATTATCACCCCTACACAAATTCGTTTGATAAAATTTATTTCCTTTTATTTATTCCATTATAAAATATACTTTATAATGTAATTTATTTCTGATTATTTCACATACCCTTTTTGAAACTGAGTTTCTTTTTTAAGGAAATTTTATTTAGACCTCTCTATATTAGGGTTTTAGAAAGGTCTTCTCTATACCTTCTTATAAATTTTTTATTTTAATGTAATTCACAATTCATGTTTTATAAAAATGATTAATTTTTTTAAAAAACTATGTATTTTCACTTTAATTTTTTATTTAAGGGTTATCATCCACAATGTGATACTTTGATCACCCTCTATTTGTTGTGATGTTATGAATCTTTTTGTAAAATGATATTTTGATATCCAATTATTTCTAAAGTTTTTTTTCTTTGAATATTTAAGAAACCTTTTATTTTTCTAGGGGTTATTTAAGATATGATGGTGTCTATTTTTTTAGTGGAACACATACGTATGGATGATGATGTGATATAACCAATATCACCCTCAAATGAATTAGATTTGGCTTATATATCATGGAATAGTTAGGTGTAGACATAATAGTTTTTTCACATAGGTATGGTCATTGTAACACCCAGAGATTTTATGAGAATCAATATTTTTAATTTCTTTTATGTCTTTTGTTGTAAGATTTACCAATATTAACTTGCGCTATATGCAACACCGTATTAGCATGTAGTATATGAAACACTATTCTAGGCTTGTGATGCACAAAATTTCAAGTTTCATTGAATAAAATTCATTTTACACAACACCACATATATATTTTGATCAATTTATAACTGAACTATATTTTGAGTATGTTATACGTAACACCAAAGGATGCTTTCCCTACATGAAACCCTGACCTGGCTTGCATTACATGTAAGAGCGGCCTTCCTCAATAGCGTGTGTTATACGCAATACCGAGTTTCACTAAATAAAGATATATTATTATAATATTATTATGAACTAGCCGTTATGAATAGTATTAACTGAATTTTGAATTTGATAACAATATAATTCTTCTTACACATTTTCTGGAATGAGGTATGAGAACAAAATCAATTTTTCAAATAAAAGAAGTATTTTTCAAAAAATGCAGTTTTGCCACCTTTTGATGGCACACCCATTTTAAATCTAATTTTTTAAAAGTTTATAAGTTAAATTATAAATAATTAACTTCTTCTTTTGAATCGGGATATAAAAATTTACATTGGATAATGTTTTGAAATTTTTCTGACAACGTTCTTATTTTGATGAATAGTAAAAACCCACAAAAGTTTACTTATAAACAACTTTTTTCGTCCAGATAATTTATATGATTAAATTATAATAGTAAATTGTTTTAAAGTATAAATAGAATATATTTTTTCCATTTAATATAATTTATGTCATTAGAATTATTTTTACATTTAATTTATAGGTAAAAATATTTCAATCTTTGACAATGTTTTAACTTTTAAAACCAGTTTTCTTAACAATGGGATTAATTTTAAATTAATTACTGCAACTTCTATGTTCTAAATTTTGAAAAATGGATTCCATATTTGTATTCAGTGGGTCTAAATTATGTTAATAGTTTAATTTTATTTTTTTGATATTATGAATAGTAACTACGGTAATTTTTATTTATTACAGTTAAAGGTAAATCGGGTAATTAAGGGTAAAAATAAGATTATAAAATTACCCTATGACCTGCGAATATTCTATTGGATGAATAAAACTCGACCCATATCACTTAAGGGTAGTAATAGATTCATTTCATGGACTTTTTATGATGAAAATGATATAATTATTATTAAAACCAAAGAAAGTGACAACATGTCACTCTCTTATATCTTATAAGTGTAATACTTTTAATTTAGAGATAAACCTCATAAATCATAGAATATAAATAGTCTCCCGAAATATAATAAAATTATCTACATCATGAGAATTTATTTAGAATTTTTAGGGATTAAATAATTATCATTAATGATGACACAATAGTGATGTTGAAATTATTTTATTGATTGAAATATCAAATAAATAGTTTTAGAAACTTTAAAATAACTATTATATGAACTAATTAATGTTCTCCACAAATTTTCTAGATTCAAATGACATTTTAGGATTCTATTGAATATTTATTTCGAATATATCCTCTATGTGGATTTTATTTAAATTCAAATAAATGAATCGTTTCAAAATTGACACTATTGTTATATTCTAAAAAGAACATATTATAAAATTGTTTAAAAATAACAAAAATATTTAAAAATTATAAATTAAAATTAATATGGTCTAAAATTTCATAAAATATCCAATTATGGACAATTCACAACACATAAGTAATTATTTATAATAATTTAAAATTTAGAATATTATTACCACAAATAAAATTAAATAGATTAAATTAGGATAAATCAAGTTGATAAGGTTTAAAATAAATTACCAACTTGTCTAAATCTTATTATTTGATGAAATTACAACCCTATATCATCTAAGATTCGGATTTGAGTCATTTTTAGAGGATTTTAAGTGGGTTTTGAGTTTATTATAAATTAATATTTTAGTGGTTTCCAAAAGTGCCCATCTCCTCTCTTATAAAAGGGAACCTCCTACCTCTCCTCCTCACAGAACATTGAGCCTTCAAGCTGGAAAAACCCTGCCAATTTCTCTTCTCCACTTCCCTGGAAACATACTTGAGGTCTTGGTCTTCTTCAAAGACGAACTTTAGTGCCTAAAGAAGAGGTTTAGAAGAGGCACGTCGAAGAAGAGGTAATATCCTTTACGGATTCTTTCAAGTTCATTTCTTCTTCTACTTACTCTTATTTTGTTGTTTCATAATAAAGTAATAACATAAGCATCACTCATATACTAATATGTTATTATAAATATAAACCAACCCTATTTCACCTTCTATCTATCCTACGGATAACGAAATCGTCATGCATGCGTATGTACAGAATACCGTCTCCATGCCATAGTGTAATCTGTTTTCCACAACAACCTTACTTGGATGGGTAAAATGGTGTAAATAATAACTATATATGGTTATTATAACATGATACTAATTCTAGGATATTATATTATCCACTCTAATTCCATTCAATAATTATGGGAATGATATCATCGCTCGTGCGTACGTAAGGATTGTCGTCTCCATGATGCGATGAGATTCATTATCCACGTTAACCATTAAAGAATGATTATAAAGTATATATAATAAATAATAATGAAATATATGACATAATAATGATACCGGATTTATGTATATGTTATTTACTTACTTCTATTCAATTTAATAAGGAAACGAAAACATTGTTCATGCGTTTGTACAGCCTACCGTCTCCATGAACGATGTATTTCTTTCTATTTATCGATCTATTATATATATGTATATTATGAATATATATAATATATAAATCATTTTTTACTTCTTGGAAGTAATTTATCATGATCTAAGTAATCATTTGAATAATTAAAAGTCAAAAAACAGATGATAAATGAAACGATTTTACCCAAAACGCTACTTTAACATGGAATTGACAAATGAACGAGTAATATAAAGTCTTAAGTGAATCATATATGATATCATAAATATTATTATGGTTATGTTACAGGTTAATAATATGTTTAAACCCACTATACATGAGTCTCGAACACATAGGTAATAAATTGTACATAAGTTAAGGGATAATTTTTTTCAATCTCGTTCTTATCCGAGATTGTTTATTCGTAAGTATTTACTGGGGTTATATTTACCATCCATGTCAATATTTTATATAAAAATGTTTTCATAAAGTTTTTAATTTTCTTCCATGTATTTTTAAAGACATATTTACCCCTATTTGACTTTTACTTTGTGTTATAGAAGGAATCTATCTTTTGTTTACCATACGTGGTACTTTTTGACTTTTCCTTTAAAAGTACGAAGAGAATGTTTTTTAACTTATACGGCATGAATAGATTTTTATGGTTTCATAATGCCTTATTTTCATGAAGACTAATTTACAAGATTTCATTATTATTTTCTACAAAATCCTTTTCTTTTAAAATTGCCTGGCATTTTTTGAAAAGAAAATTATTTTTAAGAAGATAGGATATTTTCCTCAAAAATTCATTTCAAGTGTTTTATCCAAACTATTTTCCATCTAAGATGAAATTATTTAATATGGATATGCTTCATGTATAATGTCTCTATTATTTACATGATTTTATTTTGTTTATTATGAAATTTTATCCATTGTTTTATATGGATTATGTTATGATGGGATGACCTATATGAAACCCATTTTATTTATTGGGTTATGATGAATGATTTATGTTTATTTTGTGGCATATGAAAGAATTATTTCATTATAAGATGGGTAGGACCTATATCTCCTGCAAATGCATTGGGTAAAGATTTATATCACATGAGATAGACATGTCGGGAATGGAAAGTGAATCTGGTTTAGTAATATAGGGCTAGAACGACATGTAAACCTGGTTCAGTAATGGACTTTGTCCACTATGACGGTCTTGGAAGCAATGCCTTGAATACTATGGAAATCATAACATGTGATTAATGGTTTCCAAAATTACATTTTTTATTCCCATACTATTTTATAATGTGTATTGTTCCTTTATGATCTATGCCTTATGCACTGCCAAGATTTATGCCATTGCTCATGATTTTGATGTTTTATGTTCATGTTCTTACGTTCAAATGTTTGGGGATTGTTTTATGTTCTCCATGTTTAACCTTACTGAGCATTTGAGATCACACTTTTTATGTTTTCTTTTCCCCAAGATATAAAGAATGTTTTTAGGTAAGAAAACCAAAGGGTAATATCTTTATGGGAGATGTTTAAGATCTTTCACCATAATTAGAAGATTATGTTCTGAGTTTCCAAAGACATAAAACTAATATAGTCTTTGGGAATCTATTTCTGTCATGTATTAAGTATTCCTCAAAAGTAATGCAATTTATATGTATGTCAAGCTTTGGGTCTCTACAGTCATGATGGGTTTTCTCACATTTCAGGTGTGGAGATGATTAATTTTTTGACATAGGCATTGGAATAAAGGGTTTTGTCACATGTGTTTTCCTATGATTATAGTTGTCTCAAATTTTAATTTTTTTAATAAATTTATTCCACATTCCAATGTTGTATACCATGTTATATCCAATTTATAGGATGGGTTTCAGTTCCATGTAATTCCAGTTTTTCATGCTCATGCCTTATTTTTAAATTCTTTCACAATTTTATATCATGATCACGTGTTTTATGGTTATTGATATGTCTTTTGGTCCATGTCATATGTTCTATGATTCATTAATTTTATTTTTATGGTAATATGTTTCTTCATTATTTTTTATTATTATCATACATGGTCTTATGATCTTTTGTTAATATATCTATGTCTTCCACTTATTATACTTCGTGTTTTTGATCTATTACCTTATGATATGTATTTTACTTACTAATAATTTTATCTCACATATATATTATGTTTCCATTTATTAGGTTATAAAGACTATTATGTCATGTGTGGGGTCTAGAAAAGGGTCTATAAAAGAACGATTATAGATTAATATTTTAAAACTATTGTAAAATAAGATGTTTATGTAGCTAATATCCAAACATAAACATATGTCAATAAAATACACAAAATAATTATTTTTTTAGATGATATTATAATAATTTTATGACCATTATTTATTATCTTTCATATACTATGGAAATTATGAATAGATGTTAGTGCTGGTGTATGGATTACCACCTCCACAAAGCAACACTTTTGGTTTTTTATCACCACTTCTCATGAATGGTATTAATGTTGGTATTGGTGAATAAATTATATATATATAATTTATTTATAATTATAAAATTATAACTTACTATCCACCTCCACACCTATTATTCATTGAGTAATAGAAACAATAATCATGCATTGTATAGACTACCTCCTCTACAAAGAATCATTTTTTCATTTTATCGTGATTTTTATTTTTGTATAAAAACAAATTAAAATATTATTCACCATCATAAAAGCATTAAAAAATATCATTATGATTTTATTATATTGATATTATGTAAAAATAAATACGTCCTTAATAATACACACCAATCGAGTTAAAGTGTCTCCAAGATGGGGTTGTATTGATCACATACTTGAATAATGATATGAAATTTTATTATAGATGATTTTGAAAAAATAATTAATGGTATAACATGACATAAAAATTTAAATATTATTTTTTCTTGGTTTTAGAAATAATACAACAATATTTAACTCATAAATTAATAAAACACCCTCCATAGGTTGAAAATCACTGAGAAATGTTCGTTGTTGATTTCATCTTCTAGGATAAAGATTAATGTACTGATGGAAGGAAATTTTATATTCATAAATACTTATAAATCATAAATTATCTTAATGTTAATGAAATTTTAATGATGTAACTTGTAAAAATAATTAACACTGACACTACTCCTATGAAATTACTACAAACGATCAAAATCTTAAACAATCAATATAGAAAAAAAAGGGAAAACTAACTAATATACAAATATATAATGACAATAAATGAAATTATAAACATATTTAGGTATGAATATGGTTATAAATTATTATATGAAGATATTTATATTTTTTTATAGGAGGTTAGATCACATTCAACTACGTAGTGAAATAAGGTAAGGGTTTATTTGTCTCAAATTTGAATCCCTTGAGACATGTTTATGAAATACACCATGTTTCATTTTTTATGGTGTAAATACTACCCAATTTTAAATTTTTATAATTATTTAATTATGTATAATTATTTACATGTTTTGTTTCATTTTCATTCTCTCTTGGGTATTTGATTAAAAAGATACAAAGTCTGTAATGTATTTTCTTTACAACTTTTCTTTAATGTGACATGTTTTAATTTTTGGATCCAACATCTAATTTCTTTGAGGTATATACTACCAAAAAATGAATTTTGAAATAATACATGATTTATTCCATTTTATTTATAGAATTATGTCATTTTAAATCTACAAATGAATTTTTATTTAAAATTTACCAAAGCTATAAAGGGTTTTTTGTTATTGAATTCTCTTCCTTGGGTCATAATCCATCATATTTGTCTATTTTATTTCATGATCGATATATTATAACCTATAAATATATTAGGATTTATTACACCTTATTTAATTGGGAAATCATGTTTCAAACTAAATTAATTTTCCTCAATGATTTTAATGTTTCATTAAAATTCAATTTTTAAAATAATTCCCATTATATTTAAGGGATATTTCTTCCATATCTATATTTTTACTTCCCACTGATTTTTTCCTTTTCGTAGTGGAAAATAAAATTGTCTTTAACTCCAATTACCCATTTATTTTCCTTATATAATATTGTATAATTTTTTTCTGTATCTCTTTAATGATGTGGTATTTAAATAAGGTTATTTCAAAATGTTCAAAAGGGTTTTCTAAAATATCAGTATAAAATGTTTTATCAACCACTCCACATTTTATTTTGATAAAAATTATACATATTTCATGTTTCCATTATTAATGATTTTTTTTAAAGTAAGTTTTTTTAAATTATTTTCACTTATCATTTTTGAAACCTTGTGGCTTTTTAAAGATATTTCTATTTGGACATCTTGATAATAATATTTTTTAAAAATTATCCTCTTTACCTCCTCAAAATTTTTCTTTTGAAGATAATTCTCACATCATATTTATAAAAAAATTTAAAATAGTTTTGTGAATTCTTTTTCATTTTCACTTTAATTTTCCACCAAGTTTTATCACCCATAAAATGATGTTTTGATTACCCTCCATATGTTATTATGTTATGAATACTTTTGGGAAATGAGATATTGTTATCCTTTGATTTATTAAGTACATGTTATTTGAAAGTTTAAGAAAACCATTATTTTTCATAGGTTTTTTACGATACAATGATGTTTTGTTTTAAATGAAACACATATGTATGTATGATGATGGTTGAGGTCCAATATCACCCCCAAATGCATTGGTTTAAGCTTATATATCATGAAACAGTAAGAAGTAGTCATGATGATTTTGTTCACATAGGCATGGGCATGAAGGTTTTATCATGTTTCATGTGCCGACATAATGAGTTTGTTTACATAAGTGTGTGAATAATGAGTTTTGTCACACATATATTTTATGATTATGGTTTTCTACATTTTCAATTTGTTTATCTAGTTATTCCACCATCCTAAGTTGTTTATAAATTTATTCCAATTTTTTTTGATACATTTCTTTTCCATGAATTTCATGATATCTTGTTCATGCCTTATTTTTAAAGTATTAAACACTTTTATATGAGGATCACATATTTTATGATAATTGATTTGTGTTTTGAGCCATTACATAACTTTTATGATTCCTTAAAAATATTTTTATGATATTATGTTTCTCCATCATGTTTTATGTTTATCATACATGATCTTATGATATTTTATTAAGATATCTATGTCATCCCCATATTCTCCTTCATGTTTATGGTCTAAAACCTTATGGTATTTATTTTCTATTACTGAGAATTTGAGATAACCGTTTTCAGGATATCATACTACACTAAGAATCATTTATTTATAATAAGGGATTTAAAAATAATTCTTTATCCATTCTCAAAAATGTGTTTTTGAATGTAATTCACACTTCATATTTTAAAAAAATATTTTTAAAGGTTCAGCATTCTATGGTGTTCTCCATACGCAACATCGAAAACCAAACCGATATAGACCATCATAAGGTATCCATATAATTAGAAGGTATAAATAGTGATAATTCAATTATGATATATATATATATATATAAATAAATGAATATATATATATAAGAATAAAACAAAATAAAAATTTCCTTCAACATTGAACTCAATCAGTACAACTAAGAAACTAATAAAATATATTTTATGGTTAAAATGTAATATATAAAATGGATATTTTTTCAAGTTTGATATATTAATTATTAGCACTAATTTTATAATAATATACAGTATATAAAAAAAAGATTCCCAATAAAAAACTATTTCCATGATATGATATAATTTTAGTTTAATGTTAATTTTTTCAATATTAAGATGTGAATTTGAAAAAATTAGCATCTTTTTTTGATTTATCAAGGTCATATTATCTTAGGTTTATTTTTGTAAAAAAATTCTAAAATAATTGATTTTTTGTTGAAGAGTGAAAAATACCATTTTTGGAAATACCATAGCTTTTATTACATCACTTGGATTTTATCATATCCTAAAACATAGGAAACCTTTTTATTGAACAAATATATTTATTTTAGGTGAATTTATATATCATAAAATATCATTTATTTAATTATAACCAAATATTTTAAATTTTAGAATATAAGTAATATTTTCAAAAAAATTGTTTTAAATACATTATAAATTAGTATTTTAAAAGTATTTTTTATCAATTAAATCCAAAAAAAATTAATTTAAATTTTAATATTAGTGGACCTAAATTATCTAATAAAATCCACTTTAGGTTTAGGAAGAATGGTTACATTACCATGGTTAATACCTTGGAAAATTGATAACTTTCAAAGAAAAATATTTTCATAAATATCGTTTCTTTTTAAAATAAAAGGAATATTTATTAATTTAAAGTTATAATATGATGTTAAAAAATATATACAAATTAATTAAAACTAATTTAATTAGTAATAAATTTTAAATAATACTATGAGAAGTTAATTATTAAAATGTCATTTTTCTAGAAAAAAAACTCTTTTTCACACATTATATGTTTGGATTTAAAAGTTAATTTTATCTTATTTTGAAATTAAATTAGGATAAATAGAGAAAAAATAAGGATTTATGATTTTAAAATTTAGTAATAAGGTTCTAATTATAATTTTTATATTAAAATATTTGTCATGATTATAATTTAATTAATAGAAATAAGTGTTTAAATGAATAATCTAACGTGGCACAAAGTTTACTAAATTTACATGAATTTTTTTTAGCTTTTATAGTCTTCCCTACATTTATTACCAATATTCACTCAGCTAAATTACCTAAATTTCATGTCCATCCTTTATTTCCCCAAACTTACCATTCTTTTTAATATAAAAGTTCCTCCTCCTACCTTATAAAAGGGGGATCACTTCCACCCTTTCAAAACTACACACCTACATTGAAATTATCATGAAAACCTATAAAAAAATCTATAATTTATTTCATTTACACTCCCTAGTTCCATTTGTTAACAAAAATTATCCTATGTCTCAAATTTAAGTCCTTCTTCAAGGGAACGTTCAAGGTCTCAACATAGGTGTTATGTCTTTCGTAAAATTCCATTTTTATCCTCTCCTTTTAAAACAAAAAATAACCATTGTATAATAAAAATATCATAGAAATTAGTGTTTTATATGTTATTATAATAAATTTAGAACCATTATTTATTATAATCCATCTAATAAGGAAAAAAAGAATCATCATTAATGCGTGTGGATGAATTACCTCCTCCACGTAGAGACACTTTCAATTTTTTGTCACCACCCCTCATGGATTGTCTTAAGGATTATATTTATGAATAAATATAATTTAATAATTATTTTTAAATTATCAATTACTATCATAAACATGCTTGCATACCTTGGTAACCTGATAACCAAGTTAGTCCTAACATAGCCAAAAGAGCATTCTCAATCCCCACGGGTTGCAGACTATCACCTGAAATCATACAAAAACAAAAGAGGAAAAGATTATGCCACTAAAAATGTGGAATAAATATAAAAAATAGTATTCATAAAAAAGAAACTCCACTGGGAGTAATGTATCCAAAGTCACATAGGTATAATACCCTAAATTACTACAACCAAAAAACAAAAAACTAGAAAAACTAAAAAAGTCTCAACTTAGATGTAACTCAACAAGACAAGCCCATGGTTCAATATATAGGACCACATCCAAGTGATCCCATTCAATTACACTAAATTGGAAGGATATAATATATAAACAACCAAATTCACAAGTAGGGTGTGAGCCAAATCCCAATTCTATTTCACCCAAAGATTCCATAACAAGATGCCAATATCAAATTCATAAAGAAGGTCATTTCAAATTTTCAAATAAATAGGTTTGGAATTCCAAAAATATATTTACACAAGTCATTTATTACATTTCAAAATATGGAAATGCTTTAGAAATTCATGCTTCACATTTGGAATGATGCAAAATACATTTCAAACTATGGAATTTACCTTTCATCATAGGGTACTTTACACAAATGTAACTTTCCACAAAATGTTTTAAATAAAAACTTTTATATAAAATAGTTTTTATAAATTCATATGCAATGTAAAACAATTTACAAAAATGAAATATATACATTTGAAATTTAAATAATAGAGAAAAATTGTGATATGCCAAATATGTACGATATTTCCAAGCTATAAGGACCTGATATTGTGAAATGAAAAATATGTACATACCCCCTTTTGGGAATAAGTCAAATGGGACTCAAAACCATCAACTAAGGAATGAAATTTGCTGATATGAGGTTTTAGAACATTTTAAATCATAACGTGCTTCCCAAAATAACTCATTAACTACCTAAAGATTGCATGCCCTCTTTTAAAAAAACAACTATGGGAGATTTATTTCAAGACATATTAAAATACAATTACATCCCATTCACCATTTCAAATATACCATTTTACCATTTAAAAATCATTATGATGTTTTAATAAAAAAACATGCCTTTTTACAAAGATGAAACCCTAAGGTTTCCATCAAACCATTTCCATATTTTCACAATTAAGGATTTGAAATGAATTCATTTAATTTAAAAATCATTTTTCATAAATTAAATTAAACAATTTAATTTTCAAAAAACCCATCAATTTCAAAAGAAACCCTAAATTCAATGGAATTGGGTTTTTTTCACAATTTTCCATCAAAAATATTTCCACAATTAAAATAAAAAATTTAATTAAATAAAATAACATTAAATCCATGATTTAAATTAAATATTTTAAATCTCACAATTTCCACAAAAACAACCCAATTTAATGGAATTGGGGTTTTTAATTTCATTTTAAAAACACATTTTCAATTAAAATACCAAATTCAATAAAATTAGGTTTTTCCAAAGAAATAACTGAAATCCATTTAATCCAAAACCAAGTAATTGCATTCAAATCATCAATTGAATTTAGTATAAAAATTTAGGGTTAAGATGAATTGGGAATCATAATGGGACCACCTATTAGAATCAACAGATCTTGAAATACCAAACCCTAATGAGGATTTTACCATGAAGAATGATGATCATGAAAATAGGAATCAAAAGTAAACATTAGATTAAAAAACAGATGGTATTACATCCATAAATCAATATGGGGATCCATGAAAACCTATCGAGATTAAGAGAGACTGCTGGATAAAGATATCAGGATGAGGAAACTAACCATGAAAAGATCAAAGGGGATTTCTCTAGCATCGAATCTATTACAGGAACGATTCGAGGGTTCAAGAATCCTAATTGGTAGTTCTAATGTCTATAGAAACTATTTTGAGGCCATACTGGTCCATATGGGACCTACAAGAGCATTTCGGGAAATTTTAATAAGATTTTGGATCACATAAAATCTCATCTGCATGGTTTCCTATGAAGAGGTGCATGGTTTAAAAAAAATTCACAATCTATATGACAATTATAAACGAGTCGCATGATTTATACTAAGAGGGTTAAGAACATGACTAACTATCTTCCAACCTTGAAAAATCCTACTACTTTGGGTTTCACGTTTTACGCTCTTAGGGCTCATGGTTTGGAAAAATCATGTGCCTACTATGCACTAGCCCATGTTTTCCAAAATTATTAAAACATCAACTTGATATAACCCTGAATTAAACACGTCCAAATCCCCATAAAAACAGAAGTCTCATAATAATTGAAAATATTAATATGATGTTACACCCTCCCAACCATAAAAATTTTATGTCCCTAAAAATCGTATGAAGAAACCTCAATGTAAAAAATATGAGGCCACTACTCTTCATTAGTGGCTCTATCTCCCACATATAAATAGAATTAGAACCATGCTTCCATAGCACGAGAACCAAAGGTATCGTCCTCCCACTAAGTACCTTGGTTTTAGAATCAATTATCTTGACTGTTCGTTCAGTCACATATAAATTAGGTTCAACTTCAAGATCATGCCATCTCAGAACATGAGATGAATCAGATAAATAATTTTGTAGCTGAGATACAAGAAACCAATTATGTATTGATGAAAGCTATTGTGGATTTGAAAAATGGTATGCACCTTTCCGCATCTACTCAACAACCTCAAATGATCCCACAAAACGTGAAATAAGTTTCCCTTTTCTCCCAAGTTGTCGATGACCCAACCAGGGTGATACTTTCAATAACTCCTAGTCACATACTGAACAATCCAACAGCTTGTGGTTATTATCATCAAAATATTTATATTAGATCTTTTCTATCAGCATTCCCGGATGAATAAACTACATATTTTATATCATATCTTACACAAAACTTTGTCCAACGAAGGAACTTTCACCATTCAATAACCAAAACAATAGAGATTTACATGGTAGGACATTCAAGACCTCTAAAGGATCTATCCTGATTATGAAAAGGTAATTGTTGTAATAAGAAAACAAAAAAAGCCCCAAATGATCATCCCCAACCCCACCAAAGTCGTGAACATAGGCGCAGAGTATATGCTCAAGAATCTGTATAGCTCTTTATGTCTGGTCATCTGACTGCATATGGTATGTCGTACTCAAATGGAAGTAAGATATCCATGCCACTTGAAGGAATCTCTAATAGTGGGAAATTAACTAAGGATCTCCATGATAAAATATATGAGGGACTCCATTCAAATTAACAATCACTTATATATAGATATTTCAAAACTCCTTAACTTCGGTTGTATCATGAATTTTTAAAAAGTGACCTGGTTTGTTTAGTCAATCAATTACAACTAGTATCACATTATTATTTATCTAGGTATGTGGAAACCCAACAAGAAATTCCATATATAACTAATCCCACTTCCAAGTATGGACTGGAAGTGGCTGAAGAAAACTCAAAGGATTCTGGTTCCCATCCTTCACCTACTATCACATATAGCAATGAGAGACAAACATAGTAATTCCATATCTCATAAATGGCCACCAAAAATATTTTTTCATGCCATTAAACATATTTTTGTTTCTTGGGTTCATGGACCAATGTGAACTATAAAAATCCTACCTTATAGCTTTCCTTTCTGCTAATAAAACTACAAAATTATTATGATAGCATAGAATGCCCTATTTGGGGAACAACAACACAGCAACGGTCTCTCCACCATAAAGAGAATCTCAAATTCTACATAAATCATCATCAATCTAATGATCCTAAAGAACTAATTCAAGAAGAGATGATATCAACTAGACACTGGCCAAGGAAACCTTGTCCGCTTTCTCCCAAACTCTAATATGCAATTGTGTAAAGCGATCCATCAAATTTCATTGTTTCAATGATTCTTTCACTACATGGGTCAGAAGTTTCCTACTCAAAGCATTTACAATGTCATTCACTTTCCCCAAGTTATAGGTGATGTTGAAATTGAAATATTTTAGGGATTCCACCCAACACCTCTAGTAGAGATTTAAATCATTTTTAGAGAAGATATAACTCAAGCTCTTGTGGTCTGAATACCCAGTAAACCATTCTCTATAAAGAAAATTATGCCAATTCTTAAAAGTTTGAATCAAAGATTCAAGTTCAAGTTAAAGTGTTAGATAATTATTCTCATGTGGCCTATAATGATGAGATCCATAGGTAACAACATGGTCACCTTTCATAAGAATGAATCCCAAGATTAAACATGATGCCTCATATAAGACCTCATAGCCCTACCTACCTCTGAAAGATTCAACACTAGCGCATTAGTCAAAAAATATCAGCAAAATAATTCTGCTATTTCTCATTCTAATAAAACCTTTCTCCATTAAAAGTTAGTGTAGTCATTGGAGAATCCAACTTCGAGAAGTCCTTAAAAAATCAGTGATAATACCCAACTAGATCCAAGAAGCTCTAAATCTCGAAAACATTCTATGGTTGTTACAAATTTATAAGATTCATCACCTTCTCAGGATCAATTGATATTCCCTATTCTAACACCGCATCTCCAAATAATTTCTCTTCTTGAATCAAGAAATTAGATTTTGAAAGCTTGGCATAAAGTTGTTGATTTATCAAAAAACATATAACTTTTCTCAGATGATGCACATGATCCTCCTCGAACTTAGAGTAAATTAGGTTTTCATTCACAAAGACTACAATTAAGGTATCAAGATACTCATGAAAAATATTTTTCATTATTTCCACAAATACTATAAGAGCATAGGTCAAACCGAAGAGAATAAAAAGGTACTCATAATGAAAGTACGTTCTTAAAAGGCAGTTTTCCGAATGATAGATTCTTTTATCCCCAACTGATTGTAACCATATTGAGGATCACTCTTTAAGAACCTCTTTCCCCCATTCAATTGATTAAAAAGATCATCAATTCTTGGAAAAAAATATTTTTTCTTCATTGTAACTCAATTGAGTTTTCAATGATCATCACATAGGCTAAGTGAGCCATCAGCATTCTTAGTAAAGATAACAAACACTTACCAAGGTGACACACTCACAAATATAAATAATTTCTCAATAAGATAATCTAGCTAGGACTTAAACACTTTCATTTCAATGGGTTACATATAGTAATAGGGAATAGATACTTGTTGAGTTTCAGGAATTAATTCAATGTAAAATTCAACCTCCCTCACTGGTGTAAAACCAGAGAAGGTCCAAAAGAAAACACAAATATCACTTTCCCCAACATTGGTTAATAAGGTCCAAGTCTATTAGACCTTGGGTCCCATTCTTTTTAAAATACATGAGACAGACCACTTGGTGTAGTAAAGGAGACCTTTCAAATATAGTAGTCAATCCAAGATTTATTAGAAATTATCCAATCCATCCCAAGAATGACTACAAGAGGTTTCATGTCAAGAACTAAAAATCTCCAAGCAAGATCAACATCAGATAGAGATAAGACACCAGTGGGACTGTAGAGACCTTTTTCTATCTTCATACAAAGGGGTGTAGGAACAACCATTACACAAGATAAAAGTTCTATATAATATTAATAAGGTTAACAAAAATGGTTGAAATAAACAAATGAGATGCACTAGTATCAAATAGAGTAGTCACTAAGGATGGAGCAATTGTTTTGGTACCTCTCATAGTCCTTAGACTCGTATCCACTTCCCCTGAAGAATCTTACACTATGTGAAATAGCTTCATTCCAGATGTCTATGGTTGGAACCCTTTTATACTTAAAGAATCAGATTTGCCCTCAATTTTAGGAGGAGATGGTGATCCCATTACACTAAAATGAGTGGAATAAATATCAAATAATTTCTGAATGTGCCTTAAGTTTCTGTAAGAGACATAGTTTTTGGGTGCCTCGGTGGAAACCATCTTTAAATTTACAGGCTATACACACTTTAAGGATACCATAGAACCTCTTATTGGTACTTTAGGAGGTATATAGAGATCCTACTATTGAGAACTTCTAGGATTATAATCATGCTTCCATTTTACCTTGACGGAACTCATACTGCCTCTAGGAGAGAAATAAACTCCAAATAATAAAGACATTCCATCAAGGTCCATTTCAACAATAAGTTCTCGATCCATCACCTCAGCATAATAAGGCATATTCAGAAAGAAAACATGAAAAATAATATCTTGATGAAGTCCCAACTCTATACATTGTGCCTTTAACTACTCATTCGATAAAATCATAGGTTCCAAATACACGATCTTAGAAAAATAGTTTTCATTATCTATCACGGTCTTGTCGGTGTGATCAAATATGAACAATTCTGTAGAATTGGATAACAAAAAAAACTATGGATATAACTAGTCAGTGAAACTGACCTTGATGTTTTTCCATTATAATCTATCATTATTCTTCACTGTCACTATAGTGTCCCACCATCTTCTGCTCGGTCCTTTTATCATGATGTTAGCACACTTCACTTTGATCTTTTCAGGTGTTTCCAAGAACCCAAAAAATACTTCATCATGCTCAAAAATTACTCATACTCTTGATGATCATTTGATCCTTTTGAATATTTACTTATTTTGGTGAAGGAACTCTCGAGAATAAATCTTGAGAACGTCCATATGAGTTTCCACAACTGGAGCTTGAACGGGAACTGGAGATGGAACCTATCCCAGATCTTGGATAGTGTGAACAATCACCTCAACAACATTTGGATCCACAACAAGATTCACTCACTGAGGTTTAGTAGAAGCTTCCTCCTGGATCTAATTTTCATGTCTTCTTAGAGGCATAATGCTACACAACATCATCAGATAGTAAGGAAGACATCAGATTACACTCAAACATATAAACAAGGGAATTTAATCCCAATAGATAGAACAAAAAAGATTTATATTTTGACCTATCCAAATCAAAATATGGAATAGAATAGAAATAATCCATAAAAACTATTTACCTAACCAAATTAAAACTACCTCCTAAGTCCCGACAAGATTTCCCAATCGCATACTGATTTCAAGGAAAGATGCAAAACCTGAAACCTTAATAACATTTTTTCATGAAACATCCTAGGTACCCTAGTAACCTGATAACCAATCCAGTCCTGACATAAGCCGAAGGGAGTTCTTGATCCCCACAGGTCAGAAACTAGCACCTAGCATCATACAAAAATGAATGTGGGAATGATTTTTTCACTAACACTGCAGAAGAAAGACAAAAAATTAGTATTCATACAAAAGAAACTCCACTGGGAATAATTTACAAAAATTTAAACACATATAACAACCCAAAGTACTACAACCAAAAACCAAAAAATAAGAAAAACATCCCAAGTCTGAAATCAAACACAACTCACCAAGTCAAGTCCATAGTTAAATAACTAGATCCACCTCCAAGTGATCCATTTCCCTTACTTGAACCTAGAAGGATATAATTGACAAACGCCTAAAGGAATGACTAGGGTGTGTTCCAAATCCTAGTATAATTTCACCCAAAGATTCCATAACAAGATTCCAATATTAAATTAACCAGGAAAGCGCTTTAAATTTTTCAAATAAATATGTTTGGAATATCAAATTAATTTTTACACAAATCATGATTTATATTTCAAAATATATAAATAATTTTGAAATTAATTCTTTAAATTTTGAATTAGGTAAATTCATTTCAAATGATGTAATTTACCGTTAATCAAAGGGTTCTTTACACAAATGGCACTTTTCACAAAATGTATCGAATATATACTTTTATATAATATAGTTTATATTAATTCACAAGTCATGTAAAATAGTTTACAATAATGTGATATATTCATTTAAAACACAAAAAAGCAAGAAACATCATCATTTACTGAATAGGTATGATAGTTCCAAGGTATCAGGACCTGACTCCATGAAATAGAAAAATTGTACATATTCCCCTTTGGGACTAAAAAAAAGTGGACTCATCACTATCACCTAAAGAATGGGATGTTCAGATTTGATATTTTAGAACATTATAAATCATAAAGTACTTCCCAAAATAACTTACTAAATACCTAAGGATTTCATGTTCTCCAGTAAAACAAATCTAGGGAAATTGTTTTCAAGGATGGTTAAAATATAATTAAATCACATTCTCCATTTCAAATGTTCTAGATTCTCATTTAAAAACCTTAAGAGGTTTTTAATAAAAAATTACTTTTAATAAATATGAAACCATAAGGTTTCCATCCAACCATTTAAATCCATTTTTTACAAATAAAAATTTAAAACCAATTCATGCAATTTCACAATTCCTTTTCAAAAATTAAAACTCAAAAATTTAATTTTCAAAAAAAATCTATCAATTTCATAACAAATACCCAATTCAATAGAATTGGGGTTTTAGAATAATTTCTATCAAAACCTTTTCAATAATTAAATTAAAAATTTTAATTAAATTAATTCCCATAAAATCCACAATTTAAATTAAACAATTAAAATATCACAATTTCTACAAACACAACCAAATTCAGTGGAATTGGGGTTTTCTAATTTCAGGCCAAAAAAACATTTTTCTTAAAAAACCTAATTCATTGGATTTGGGTTTTTTCTTCAAAAAAATTGAATTACATTTAATCCAAAACCAATAAATTAAATTCAAATAAAAAATTGGAATTAAAACATAAATTTAGCGTTAGATGAATTGGGAATCGTAACAAAACCACCTACCAGAATCTACAGATCTTGCAATGCCAAAACCTAATCATGTTTTGTCCACGATGAATAAAGATCATGAAAATAAGAATCAAGTATAGGTTTAGGATCCCAAAACATATTTTATTATATCCATAATTAAATATGCGGATCCATAGAACCCTAGAGAGAGGAAGAGAGACAATGGTAGAAAGAGATTGGGATGAGGAAACTAACCCCAAGAATATCGAAGGGCTTTCCTCTAGATTTGAATCACATTCGAGGGGGATCTGAGGGGCCAATAATCCTTCTTGAGAGATATAATGTTGGTAAAAACTAGTTTGAGGTTTTAATAGTCTGCCGGGGACCTACAATATGGGTTTGGGATATTATAATATAATTTCAAATCACTTAAAATCATGTATGCATGGTTTCCTAGGAGAAGGAGCACAGTTTAGATAAATTGTGCACAATCTATGTGCTAGTTATAAATGGGATGCATAGTTTATACTAAGAGAATTCATGGCTTGGCTAACTATGTTATAAATATATAAAATCTTACTGCCTTGGGTTTCATAGTTTTCACTAATTGGGAGCATGATTTGGGGAAACTCTAGACCAACTATGAACTAGCCCAAATTTTCCAAAAGTTTTATAACAACAACCCGAAATAACCCCAACTAAAGCACTATAAAAATAGTGTTCTTTAAATACCTAAAAATGTTACTAGGATGTCACAATTACAATCCAAAATCACCCCACTCATTTATTTAGTAATGGAAATGCTAATTGTGTGTTGTGAGGACTAGCACCTCCACGAAGAATCATTTTTTCATTTTTCATATAAATTTTCATTATTTATCAAAAAATATTAAAAATTATTTCACCATAATTAAAATATAAAAATAATATCATTATTATTCTTTTTTAATTGAAATATGTCAAAAGAAACACCTACTTAGTCGTACTCACAAATTGAGTTAAAGGGTGTTCAAGATTATGTCACTTTGACCACCTACGTGAATTATTTTGTGAAATAATATCCGGGATAATTATGAAAACATAATTTCTGGAATATTTTGAATAAAATGTGAAAATAATTATTTTTTTCAGAAATGGATACATCTATATTTTACTCATTAATTAATAAAACACCTTTTGTATGTTCAAAATCACTAAAATCAATTTTGTTATCAATTTCATATTCTAGGAAAAAGACTAAATTTATCATGAAAATAAACTCAAAACACATAAATCATTATAATTAATATGTTATATTAATGTCAGTGAAAGATAAATAATTAAACAGTAAGAACTAAAAACAACCATTGTTGGAAAATAAGGTGAAAATGACAAATATACAAATATATAATGATTATACATAAAGATTATAAAAATTTTAAGGTATTAATATAGTTATAAAATAATATATTAATATATATTTTTTATGTGATATTTGATATTTTTTTTCTAATAGGGGGAGTAAGGTGAGGGTTTCTTTATCTCAAATTTAAATCCCTTAAGAAATGTTTATGCTATATAATATGTTTCATTTCTAATAGTGTAAATACTAACCTATTTTAATTTTCTATCATTATTTAATTATATTTCAATATGTACAATTTTTTTAAAAATTTCATTATCTCTTTGGGTTTTTATTCAAATGATACAAAGGTTATACAGGGATTTCATCACAACATCTATTCATTGAGATATATTCTAATGTTTTGAACAAGTTGATTATTTATATGGTGTATATAATGAACAAGAATATATTTTTATATAAAAAATGATTTCATAAATTTTATTTATATAGAGATATGATTTTGAATTATCCAATGACTTTTGATTCAAAAAAATAGTAAAGTTGTATGGGGTTTTTGTGACTCAATTCTCTTCATGGGGTCATGATCACTCATATTTTACTATTATCATTAACAGTGGTTCTATTATAACCTATGATTATTTTATAATATATTTACACCTTAATTTATTGGTAAATTATTCTTCACACCAAAGTTTTCTTCCTTTATTATTTTAATGTTTTTTTCAAATTAATTTTTGTTAAGAATAATTCCCCTTAATTTTCATGGATCTTTATATCATTTCAATGTATTTAATTCCCACATATGTTATCATTTTCATAGTGTAAAATCAAACATTTTTTTATCTACAATGATCATTTTATTATCTTTATTTCATTTTAAATCCATGGTCTCTTTATCCTCTTTAATGATGTGGGTTTTTAATAAGTTCATAAGGTTTTTTATCCTTCAAAAATGAAAAGATTTGTCAGACACTATATATTTTCATTTGATAACCTTTATTTATTTTTCAAGGATCCATTATTAATTAGTATTTTAAAATAATTTTTTTCAATGTATTTCAAGATCCCATTTCTTGAAAATATTATTCTTTTTAGAGTATCCATTAATGAAGATTTATTTAAAATAATTGTTTCCATACTATTTTAACTTATCCTTTTGAAAATTATATATATATTAAGGGGTAATGTATTAGGAAATATTTATATTAATTATTTAAAAATTATTTTCTTTCTCTTCATAATTTTTTTTTGATTGTAATGTATACATCAATGTAACAATATCTTTTGTGAAAACGTTTTTATTTTTATTTCAATTTATCATCCATGAGTTTTCTTTCCAGATGTGATGTTTTTATCACCCTCCATTTGATGTTATGAAATGATTGAATTTATAAAATGAAATCTCTTGTATCTTATGATGTATTAAGTTTGTGTTATGTGATGTTTTTAGAAATATTAAGAAAAAAATGTTTTCCAAGGATTATTTGAGATATGATGATGATTGATTTTAAGTGGTGAAAATTATTATTATTGGTGATTGGTGGGTTCTTATATCTCCCACTAATGTATTGGAATAAGATTGTATCTATTTATATAGTTATGAATAGACATAATGGGACTGTTTACACATGCATGGGAAAGGATGGGTTTTCTCATATTATTAGGTGTGGTCATAATGAGTTTGATCACGTAGGAATGGGAATAATGTGTTTTCTCACACATGTATTCCTATTCTTATAGATATACCAAATTTTCAAGTTTTTCAATTTATAAAATATTTACATATTTTCATCATGTTACGAAAAAAATTTACGATATATTTTATTTCTTGTAATTTCTATGTTTTCATGATTATGTCTTAATTTTAAAAGAAGTTCACACTTATATTTTATAATCTCAAGTTACATGACTATTGAGATATGTTTTGAGCTAGGTCACATATTTTTTTCTTCCTTAATGATATTTGTATGATCTTGTGTTACTCTTAAATATTTTATGATTATCATAAAAGGTATCTTTATATTTTATAACATTTATATATTCTTGTTTATTTACTTAATGTTAGGATATGTTTTACCCTTATATAACATCAGAACTTACCTGATCTCCTAAATATCTAATCCTTAGTTTTTGAATATAATGGTATCACGTGATAAATATAGGAGAGGTTCTAGAGGATCATGATTATAGATAAATATTCCCAAGTGTAGTAAAATAATATGTTTATGTAACTAATCTCTAAGACACTAAACCTTTCGGTACATGGGTTAAGAATATATTTGTTATATGTATTATCTAAATCATGAGATTAATTCATTATTTATTTCAGGATTATCTTATGTTACTATAGTAGGTATCAGTGAATGGTTTAGTTATTTTTAAATATTAGTTATTTTGTGAATTTTATTATATTACCTCTGTGAAAACCATAGAGATGAGTCTATGTATAGAATGGTATCTTGAATTCATTATAAATTATTAAGTAGATAGTACTCTCTATAAATAAATCTATGTTTGGATACTATAAATAGATGAATATGTGGTATAGATGCACCTAGGGGTTATCACCCGGAAAAGGGTTGGTTTATAATTGACTCAATAATTACCCTAATGCATGATGAATGAGTCTAAGAACTCACACCTGATTTAAAATTCTTGGGGGATATTCTTTGTTTGATCATGTTCTCATTATGAATCACTATGAAGGATTTATTTCCAAGTTAGTTTGAGGGATTTAGTTTAGAAAATTAAGACAAAACAAGTTAAAGTAACCTAGTTAAAACTAAGATTAATATAGGTTGAACTAAATAAACTATAATCCAACATGATAATGTAAAATAAAATTACTTTAAAGTTTTATTCCTTTTAAGATTATGATAATTCTATCATATTATTAATTTTGTATCACTCATGTCAACCTTTTTCAGTTTTAGCGATGTGTAGATAGAGAAGAAACTGAGCTAACATTGGGTGTAAAGGAATACATGATGATTACCTCAATAAAATAACCATTGTTGTTGGAGATTGAATAGAAAATGGTGATTATTACAATCCTACTATCACAACCCAAAGAAGAAATCATGAGTGCATCAAAGAAGAAAAAGATGGAGGCTTCTGAAAATTTATAAAATTAATATGACTAATGAAAGGATATTAAACCACATATATGTATAAAATTTATAAAGAATCATCAATGTAATTACCTCAAGGGGGAATTAATATAATTTATGTGTGGTAAAATAGGTCATCTAACTTCAATATTTCTAGGTAAAATGAATATATTAGTTAACATGAGGAATGAATATAGAAATAATCATAGGGAATCAATAATAATTCAATGTCTTATGTGTGAATAACTCAAGAATTATCAAATTAAATTACCTAATATAGGGATTGATGATGATGGTAGGAATCCTTAACCTCATAGACCTATAGAGTAAGAAAGAACCTATGAAATGACTATTGATGGAGAGGTTAGTGGTAATTTGGTTTCACTTTCCCTAAATCCAAAATTAGTGGATGTATTATAGTTCAATTAATTTTATTTTATATATTATGCTTTCAAATAATATAAAATAATCATTCATAATGTTTTTTATTTTAATTAAAACATTTAGTGATATGAATATTATGTTTGTGGAAATAATCCTTGTGAAAATCATAATATCATCCTCCAAAAAAATATTTTTGAAATAGAATAACTATATTAAATTTAACCCCATATTAATTTCTAAAATATGGAAATAAAATACCTCAATATGTTTTGTCCATATATTAGTGCAATGAAATCTATGAGTTATCTAAGAATAAAGTTGATTCCTTCACATGGTCTTAATGCCTAGTTTTGAGATATATTTCCTTGAAACTGTTTGACAAAATAAGTGTTTTCTAGTCGTTCATAAGATATTCAGGATCATATATTATGGAATGTCAATATTTTTCCCACATTTATCTATTCTTGTAAGTAAATTATAATTAAATTTTGAGGATATAATTTATTTAAGGGGGTAGAATATAACGACCCAAGTTTTTCTCCTTAAATAAATACCTATTAATGAGGCTTTCTCCCCAAACAATACTGAAAACTAAACCAATATAAACCATCATAAGTTATCCATATAATTATCATCTATAGATAATGATAATTTAATTATGAAAAATATATAAATTAATATATATATATATATATATAATAACAAAAAAAATAAAATTCACCTTAAACATCAAAATCAATTAATACAGCTAAGAAACTAATTAAATATCTATTAATGCATAAAATTTACTTTATAAAATAGATATTTTTTCTTGAATGATATTTTTATGATTATTAATAATTTAAAAGGAATAGTTCATAAACCTAAAATTTATTCTCTATAAAAAACTATTTCATGATAATTTATGATTTTATTTTAATGATAAATTTATCAATCTTTGAGGTGAATTTTTTAAAAAAATAACATAATTTTTATATTTATTATGGTGATATTAGCTTGACATTAATTTTTGAAATTTTAAAAATTATTTATTTTTAGTTGAATAGTTAAAAAATAGATTTTTAATAAATATCATGCCATTTGTAACGTAAGATGGATATAAGAAGAACCTCAAACATAGGAAACCTTTTTTCTTGAAAAATATATTTATTTTAATTAACATTTTATATTTAAAAATGTAATGTTTGAATGAAAATATATATTTGATATTTTATAACCTAAGTAATATTTTCGAAAAAAAAATTGTATTAAACATATAATACATTAGTATTTTATAATTACTTTTTATCTGTCACGACCCGTCCTCGGGGCCCGTGCCGTGACTACCCCAAGCCCGCCTTCCATAGGCCAGGGGCTGGCGACTAGCACCAAGGCGTAAAATCCCAGTAAACAGGGAAGGCATTGCCTTTATAAGTAACAACCACACAGAGTCAGCAAGCGGAAAGTAAAGTGCAGAAAGGTAAATGGGCCGGAAATACAAGCCCAACTGTAAAGTACAACTGAAAAGTAAAGTACAGCAACTGAAGAAAAGTCGGCGGCCTCGTGTCGTCCACTGGCAATCCCACCTGAAGGGTGGGTACAGATAGCCTCCAGGCTCCTCGGGTCCCACGTCCGCTCCGAGTACGTTCCGCCCAGTGGTCCACCTCCAGGTACCGTCCTGCTCCACGCCCCAACCGTGATCAGCGCTGTCCGTCGTCTGCAACCAACACAACAAGGTGCGGGCATAGCCCGTGCAGGGGTGAGTACAAGCTACTCAGTAAGGACCCCGAGACCCCCGAAGGTCTCCCGAAATCCACAAAGGATATAGCACAAAAGAAAGATGCAATCACGAAGTAACATCTGACTCGACTTAGGTATATGCCCATACATATATCTAAGTCCCCATTTCTAGCTCTGCTCACGAGCTCGAGAACAACTCAATCCACAAAGGAAAGCAAGACTCAAATCCACAAGGAGAGTAAACAGTAAATCCACAAAGGATAGTTCAACACAATCCACAAAGGAGAGTAACATAAGATTCAGCTCAACCAGGTATACTTTTTCAGATGACGTCAAGACGATCACTGATCCGTCTAAGTCGTCGGACCCACGAAGGATCGATAGGTACTAACCCCCGCAGAAGAACCACACAGGATCGGGCTCACACAGAACCTGTAGGCAGTGGCTCACACAGAACCGGTAGTAAGGACCCACGGAGGATCGGGCTCACACAGAACCTGTAGGCACTGATCCACATGGGATCGCTGAGTGCAGTAGTCGACGCAGTCCACTGAGGATCTCTGCACAGTCGTCGCCGCAGTCCACGAAGGATCTCTGCTCTGCCGTCGTCGCAGTCCACGAAGGATCTCTGCTCTGTCGTCGTCGCAGTCCACGAAGGATCTCTGCTCTGTCGTCGAAGTCACAGCCAGCGCTAGGGTTCCCGCACAAAGCGAGCTCGTTTAGGAGGGTCCGCTCCACGAGCCGAGAGGCTGATACATCAACTGACACGTAGTCCGAAGTTGATGTATCCAAAAGTTCCGTATCGACAACAGGATCTCAACGCAACAGACGGCGCGTCAATCGGACGCCCGGTCTGAGAGTTATTGGCATTTTCGTCCCAGGGGCCCGGTTGGTTTTTAGGGCAAAACCAACCCGACCGTACTCCGCCTATATCCGATCCTTGGGCGGAGTATGCCAAAAGTTCCGTCTCACTTAGAGGAAACTACCACAGCTGACGGTACGTCGTTCGGACGTCCGTAGCTCAAGTTATGAGCGTTTCCGCTCCGAGGGCCCGGTTGGTTTCGTGTACGAACCAACCCGGCCGAACCCAAAGTCTTCCGAAACCTTGAGTATAATATACCGAAACGACCGTCTCGATCCAAGGATCGCGTAGCCGCTGACGGTTCGTCAATCGGAGGTCCCAGGCCCAAGATATGGGCAAAAGACCGAAGAGGGCCCGAAACGGGGGTTCTGGGCCCGGGGCGACCCGGCCCGAACCCCCCCCCTGGGGTCGGCCGAACCGGGTCGGCCCGACCCGGCCCGGCCCGGCTAGGCCGGGTCCGGTCCGGCCTGGGCGCGGCCCGGCCGACCGGACCGGCCGGCTCGGCCGGCGCGGCTTGGCCAGCCGCGCGGGTGGAAGGCCGCGGGCGCAGCCCGCGGTCGAGGGAGCCGCGGCCCGCACGCGGGCCGCGCGGGTGGTCAGCGGACGCGGCACATTGCCGCGTCCCGACCGGGTGGACCGGACCCGCGGACCGCGGGTCCGCTGGTTCGCCGCCGCCGCGGCCGAGCCGCGGCGGATTCCTCCGGCGGCGCGCCGGGCGCCGCCGCCGCCTCCTTCCGCGGGCCGCCGGAGATGCTCCGGTGGCCCGATTTGCCTCCCGTCTGCGCCGATGCCCCTCCCGGATGCCGACCTTCACTGAGGAAACAACGGATCGCCCCTGCCGCGCGGTTTGTCGTCGTCCGCCATATCCGCACAACAAAAGAGATCGGCGGAGGGTTGCCGGGTCTTGTTCGTTAGACCCGCACCCTCCGCGTTAGCCATAATCAACGGGAGAAAAGAAAACGATGATCAACACATGATCCAACAATTTTATTTAAAGATAAAATTGTTCGTTTGAAACCGGCTTTTTAAATTTTCAAGAACGTTCACGAGAAAATTTAAAAGGGGTAACTTTTCCAAAATAAATCCCTACCTCGCAGCTGTTGTTGCCGAACGGGGGATCGTCGCGGGATTGCTCGTCGCGGAAGAAGGAGATCGTCACGTCGTCGCGGTATCCGGTGTCGCGTCGCCAATCTCCGGATCAAGAACAAACGGATTTAATTAATTAAATCCGTTGTTATTGAAATTAAGAGGGGAGAATTTAGAAGTTTCGATTCTCACCTTTAACCGCCGATCGCAGGTTCGCCGCGGAAGATGAGGCACCGAAGAAGAAGAAGAAGAAGGTCGCGGAAAAGCTGTTGACGTCGCGGATCGTGCGTCATCGGATTCCGGTTCCGGCGTTCTTCGCGTTCTTCGCGTTCTTCGCGTTCTTCGCGTTCTTCGCGTTCTTCGCGGAGAGGGTGGAGGCTCAGAGGAATTGCACAACAATAGCAATCCTCCAAAATAGACAAGTTTGTCTATTTTATTATTTTGCCAACAAACGTAAAACGCATAAGTAACGACCCAATTAATTCACGAAGAAACAGTCCATTTAATTCACGAAATAAACCGCCCAATTAAATGGTCTGTTAAGAATTAAAGAAAACGTGTCGGTTGACTTTTCAGTTACTTTGACGGGTTTTCGCGGGTGCGTTACTTAGCGAAAGAAACGGCGGGGCTCGTGCGGGTCCCACCGCACAAATATCATACCAAGGGGTAGGATATTTCTGGATAGCATCCTATCCAGTTCAACTCAGTTCAAGCCGCCTTTAAGTGACTTTAAGTGGATTCCAAGCAGTTTAAGTGAAATAAAATAAAGTTGTCGCACAAACTTTAATTTATTTCTGACTTAAAGCCGCAAAATTTAAAAACCACGTCTGAGCAAACGCAACTCCGGAAGAGGCGTTTCTAAGCAAATACCGGCGCTGCGATTTCATCGGTGCCCTCAGAATTTGATTCCGGGCACCGGTTCAAAAGATAGAAAAACCCGCTCGTCCGTTCACTGAACGTACCCGAGCCAAACTTCGGAAATTGATTCCGGGCACACCGGGCCTCGGAATCAGGTGCCGTCTGAAGCTGCGCTCTTGTAAAATTCCAAAGAAAATTAAGAAAAAAAAATTTCCTTGAAATTTGCGGGTCTTTACATTACTCACACCTCAGGGCTTTACGTCCCCGTAAAGATACATCAAAACTAGGGGAACAAATGGGGGTACTGAGCACGCATCTGAGTCTCCCGCTCCCAAGTGCTCTCCTGGAGGTTCCCGTGCTGCCATCTGACGCGCACAAGAGGAATCGACCGCCCACGTAGGACCCGCTCCTGTCGATCCTCGATCTCCACTGGGACCTCCGCAAAAGTCGCCCCATCGTCCACGTCCAGCTCCCCAAAGTCGATGATGTGCGTCGGGTCGTGCACGTATCTCCTCAGCTGAGACACGTGAAAGACGTCGTGCACCCGGTGCAACTGAGGTGGTAGAGCCAGGCGATAAGCCACCTCTCCTATCCTGCTGAGGACCTGGAAAGGCCCGATGAAGCGTGGAGACAACTTGCCGCCTCGGCCAAATCTCCGTAAACCACGTCGAGGTGAGACACGCAAAAAGACGTGGTCGCCATCCTCGAACTCTAGTGGCCTCCGCCTCCTGTCAGCATATGACTTCTGCCGGCTCTGAGCTGTCCTCATCCTCTCCTGGATGATCTGGACCTTCTCTGTCGTGGCTTGGACCATCTCTGGCCCCACGAGTGCTGACTCCCCAGGGTCTGTCCAGCACAACGGTGATCTGCAGGGTCTGCCGTACAACGCCTCGTATGGTGCCATCCCGATGGTGGAGTGGTAGCTGTTGTTGTACGCGAACTCCACCAAGGGTAGGTGGTCCTCCCAGCTGCGACCAAAGTCGAGGACACATGCACGGAGCATGTCCTCGAGTGTCTGTATGGTCCTCTCCGTCTGACCATCCGCCTGAGGGTGGAAGGCTGTGCTCAGATGGAGCCGCGTCCCGAACGCCTCCTGCAATCCCTTCCAGAGCCGGGAAGTGAAACGAGCATCTCGATCGGAGACGATAGATGATGGCACACCGTGAAGCCGTACGATCTCCTGGACGTAAAGACGTCCCAAGCTCTCCACTGAGCCCTGCTCTCTGATGGGTAAGAAGTGTGCCGACTTGGTGAGTCGGTCGACAATCACCCAAATGGAGTCGTGACCTCTGGAAGTACGTGGAAGTCCAGTCACGAAGTCCATAGATATGCTATCCCACTTCCACTCCGGGACCTCCAAGGGCTGTACCAAACCTGCTGGTACCTGATGCTCTGCCTTCACCTGCTGGCAGGTGAGGCATCGTGAAACGAACTCTGCCACAGCTTTCTTCATGCCCGGCCACCAGTGCTGTCGTCTGAGATCCTGGTACATTTTCGCCACTCCGGGATGTACCGCCAAGGGAGAAGTGTGAAACTCTCTCAGCACCTCCTCTCGTAAAGCAACTGGTACGAAGGTACGCCCCCTGAAAAGGATGTCGTGCTCTGCTCCAAGGGAGAAACCATCAGGCGCCTGACCTGAGGATATCAGTGCACGCCGGGTCTCACAGTCAGCGTCCCCACGCTGAGCCTCTCTGACCCGCTGTAGAAGTGGAGGAGAGACTGTGAGAGACTGAAGAAAGGCTGCTCCGTCTCTATCCACGAAGGATATCTGCAAGGAGGCTAGCTGCTCCGTCGCCTCCTCAAGTAGCTGAATGCCCGTCCTCCTGCTGAGGGCATCGGCTACCACGTTCCCCTTCCCAGGAGTATAGACTATCTCAAAGTCATAGTCCTGGAGGAACTCAAGCCATCTCCGTTGTCTCAGGTTCAGGTCCTTCTGAGAGAAGATATACCTGAGACTCTGGTGGTCAGAAAAGACCGTGAAGCGCTCGCCCATCAGATAGTGCCGCCACGTCTTCAGAGCGAAGACCACTGCTGCTAACTCCAGGTCATGAGTGGCGTAGTTCTGCTCATGCGGCCTCAACTGACGTGATCCGTAGGCGATCACGGCCCGCTCCTGCATCAGGACGCACCCGAGTCCAGTCCCTGATGCATCGCAGTAAACTACGTACCCAACTCCCTCCTCAGGCAACCTCAAGATAGGTGCGCTGGTCAATCTCTGCCTCAGCTCCTGGAAGCTCTGCTGACATCTGTCTGACCACACGAAGGGTTTCCCCTTCTTTGTCAAAGCTGAGAGTGGTGCCGCAACTTTGGAGAAGTCCGGCACAAATCTCCGATAGTATCCTGCTAGGCCCAAGAAGCTCCGCACCTCCGTCACGCTCCTGGGTGGCTCCCAAGCTAGTACTGCCTCGATCTTCGCGGGATCCACTGCAACTCCCGCCTCAGAGATGACGTGTCCCAAGAAATGGACCTCACGTAACCAGAACTGGCATTTTGAGAGCTTGCCATAAAGCTGGTGCTCTCGGAGTGTGTCTAGCACTACTCGCAGGTGGTAGGCATGCTCCTCCTCAGTCGTCGAGTATACCAAAATGTCGTCAATGAAGACAACGACAAATCGGTCGAGGTATGGCTGGAAGATCCTGTTCATGAGGCTCATGAACACTGCTGGAGCATTGGTTACGCCGAACGGCATAACCAAGAACTCATAATGGCCATACCGACACCTGAAGGCCGTCTTCTGTACGTCCTCGTCTCGAACTCTGAGCTGATGATAGCCTGACCGGAGGTCTATCTTCGAGAACCACCGCGCTCCCTTGAGCTGATCGAAGAGGTCATCAATCCGTGGCAGCGGATACTTGTTCCTCACTGTCACCTGGTTCAGGCGACGATAGTCGACACACAGTCGCAAGCTCCCGTCCTCCTTCTTGGCGAACAAAATCGGGGAAGCCCAGGGTGAAACACTGGGTCGGATAAACCCCTTGCTCTGCAAGTCCTCCAACTGTACCCGTAGCTCTTGAAGCTCGGAGGGGGCCATCCGGTATGCTGGAGTAGATATCGGGGCTGTCCCGGGGTACAAGTCGATGTAAAAGTCTACCTCTCTACGAGGAGGTAGCCCTGGAACGTCGTCGGGAAAGACGTCCACGTACTGGTCCACCACTGCAGGAAAAGCCGGACTCCGCACGTCCACTGCTCCTAGGATGAGGCTAGCCAACTGATGAGAGATGGGTTGCACTCTCCTCCGCGGAAGTCCATCCTGTGCTGCAAAGGTTCCCTTCTCGCCGGTGAAGGTAAACCTGCTCCCGTCGGTGCGAACACATCGCACCTTGCGCCTAAAACAGTCGATCTGGGCATGAACCGTGGATAGCCAATCCATGCCCAAGATGACGTCGTAAGGCCTCGACGCCGCTACAAGGAGATCCCAGCCGAAGCTCTCGCCTCCTAGAGTAAGCTCACACTGCCGGCACCAGTGCGTAATCGTCGAGTCTGCTCCCGTAGGAGTCTCTAGCCGTAAGGATCGATCCAACGGCTCAGTCGGAATCTCCGAGCTCCGAACAAGGGCAGAGGCTATGAAAGAGTGACTCGCTCCTGTGTCTATAAGTACTGCAGCAAGGGTGGAATAGACACAGATCGTACCTCGAATCATCTCTGGCAAGTCGGGGTCGTAGGCCTCCACTGCCTGGATCTGGGCCTGTCCCTGCCCGCCAGCTCCATGTGGTCGAGGTGGCCCTCCTGGTGGTGGTGGGGGTAGAGCCTGGAAGCGTCGCCCACCACCCGCTGCTCGGCCAGCTCCTCTGCCTCGTCCGCCTCCTCCCTGCGGACCGCCACGGTCGACCCTCTGCCTCTGCCTGGGTGGCCCCTCCACCGTCTTCTGCTCCTCTGATCGGCGAGTCGGGCAGTCACGAGCCATGTGACCCTGCCCGCCGCAAGAGTAGCACAGCCTGCCTCTCGAAAGGCTGGCACTCCGCTGTGTGCCTCGTACTGCTGAGCCGGTGTCCTGAGGCCGTCTGCGTGGGGGTCTGGTCTGCCTGGACCCGTGAGTCATCCGTCGGCTACCTGCTGCCGAAGACTCAGCTACCTGCCGCCCTGCGCTAGGTCTCGCCGCTGAAGAAGGCTCTGCCAGGAATCTCTCGATCAGGAGGGCTCGCTCCAGCACTCCCGCCTGGGTCGGAATGCTGAGGGAGATCAGCGACGCCCGAATCTCCTGTCGCAAGCCCTGCTCGAAGGTCCGGGCCCGGAAGAAGGGGTCCCGTACCATGTCGGTCGAGTAGCGAGATAGGTCCGTGAACCTCGCCGCGTACTGAGCGACCGTCATGCTGCCCTGGCGCAGCTGGAGAAGCTCCTGGATGCGCACCGCTCGGAGGGTGGCCGGGACGAACTCAGAGCGGAAGAGGCTCTCGAAGTCCGTCCAGAGCAGGGATGCCTCATCGTGAACCTGGAGCATCAGGCTCCACCATCGTCCTGCCGCCGCCTGCAGGAGGCTCGCTGCGAGAATCACCATGAGATCCGCTGGTGTCCTCACTAGCCGAAAGATCCGTACCACCGCCTCTAGCCAGTCCTCGGCGGCCTGGGGGTCCGCCTCACCGCGAAACCTGGGCGGTCGCTGGCTCTGAAACTCATGCAGTGCCCTGAGGCGACGTGCATCGTCAGCGTCTGGTACTGGTAGCATCGGTGGCTCGGCGGGTAAAGCTACCGCCGGTGCCACAGCTGGCAAGGGGCCCTGCACCGAGGCCTCGTCGCTCGGTGGGCTGCCGTCGCGCCCTACACTCGGAACCCTAGCTGGCAGTCGTCGCGGGGCCATCCTGAAAAGGAGAACAAGAGCACCACAATCAGAACAGTATACCTGGTGAGCTGGCACAAGTAATCACAAGGAAAACTTGAGACTTTCATAAAGCAGTTCAGTATACCCGGTGAGCTGACACAAGTAATCACAAAGAAAACTCGAGACACACACGCAATCAATGTTTTCATGCATTAAGTCGGAAATCAGGAGTCAGGGTCCTGGTGTACGGATACGTCGGCCGCCGCACCAACACTGGGCTCCCTGAACTGATAACCACACTCAATACACTAAACACTATTGCTTCACATAGAAAGAAAGGACGATCAGAGTCTGCGGTAGAACCGACCACCTCTGATACCAATTTGTCACGACCCGTCCTCGGGGCCCATGCCGTGACTACCCCAAGCCCGCCTTCCATAGGCCAGGGGCTGGCGACTAGAACCAAGGCGTAAAATCCCAGTAAACAGGGAAGGCATTGCCTTTATAAGTAACAACCACACAGAGTCAGCAAGCGGAAAGTAAAGTGCAGAAAGGTAAAGGGGCCGGAAATACAAGCCCAACTGTAAAGTAAAACTGAAAAGTAAAGTACAGCAACTGAAGAAAAGTCGGCGGCCTCGTGTCGTCCACTGGAAATCCCACCTGAAGGGTGGGTACAGATAGCCTCCAGGCTCCTCGGGTCCCACGTCCGCTCCGAGTACGTTCCGCCCAGTGGTCCACCTCCAGGTACCGTCCTGCTCCACGCCCCAACCGTGATCAGCGCTGTCCGTCGTCTGCAACCAACACAACAAGGTGCGGGCATAGCCCGTGCAGGGGTGAGTACAAGCTACTCAGTAAGGACCCCGAGATCCCCGAAGGTCTCCCGAAATCCACAAAGAATATAGCACAAAAGAAAGATGCAATCACGAAGTAACATCTGACTCGACTTAGGTATATGCCCATACATATACCTAAGTCCCCATTTCTAGCTCTGCTCACGAGCTCGAGAACAACTCAATCCACAAAGGAAAGCAAGACTCAAATCCACAAGGAGAGTAAACAGTAAATCCACAAAGGATAGTTCAACACAATCCACAAAGGAGAGTAACATAAGATTCAGCTCAACCAGGTATACTTTTTCAGATGACGTCAAGACGATCACTGAACCGTCTAAGTCGTCGGACCCACGAAGGATCGATAGGTACTAACCCCCGCAGAAGACCCACACAGGATCGGGCTCACACAGAACCTGTAGGCAGTGGCTCACACAGAACCGGTAGTAAGGACCCACGGAGGATCGGGCTCACACAGAACCTGTAGGCACTGATCCACATGGGATCGCTGAGTGCAGTAGTCGACGCAGTCCACTGAGGATCTCTGCACAGTCGTCGCCGCAGTCCACGAAGGATCTCTGCTCTGTCGTCGTCGCAGTCCACGAAGGATCTCTGCTCTGTCGTCGTCGCAGTCCACGAAGGATCTCTGCTCTGTCGTCGAAGTCACAGCCAACGCTAGGGTTCCCGCACAAAGCGAGCTCGTTTAGGAGGGTCCGCTCCACGAGCCGAGAGGCTGATACATCAACTGACACGTAGTCCGAAGTTGATGTATCCAAAAGTTCCGTATCGACAACAGGATCTCAACGCAACAGACGGCGCGTCAATCGGACGCCCGGTCTGAGAGTTATTGGCATTTTCGTCCCAGGGGCCCGGTTGGTTTTTAGGGCAAAACCAACCCGACCGTACTCCGCCTGTATCCGATCCTTGGGCGGAGTATGCCAAAAGTTCCGTCTCACTTAGAGGAAACTACCACAGCTGACGGTACGTCGTTCGGACGTCCGTAGCTCAAGTTATGAGCGTTTCCGCTCCGAGGGCCCGGTTGGTTTCGTGTACGAACCAACCCGGCCGAACCCAAAGTCTTCTGAAACCTTGAGTATAATATACCGAAACGACCGTCTCGATCCAAGGATCGCGTAGCCGCTGACGGTTCGTCAATCGGAGGTCCCAGGCCCAAGATATGGGCAAAAGACCGAAGAGGGCCCGAAACGGGGGTTCTGGGCCCGGGGCGACCCGGCCCGAACCCCCCCCTGGGGTCGGCCGAACCGGGTCGGCCCGACCCGGCCCGGCCCGGCTAGGCCGGGTCCGGTCCGGCCTGGGCGCGGCCCGGCCGACCGGACCGGCCGGCTCGGCCGGCGCGGCTTGGCCAGCCGCGCGGGTGGAAGGCCGCGGGCGCAGCCCGCGGTCGAGGGAGCCGCGGCCCGCACGCGGGCCGCGCGGGTGGTCAGCGGACGCGGCACATTGCCGCGTCCCGACCGGGTGGACCGGACCCGCGGACCGTGGGTCCGCTGGTTCGCCGCCGCCGCGGCCGAGCCGCGGCGGATTCCTCCGGCGGCGCGCCGGGCGCCGCCGCCCCCGGTCGCCGGCGCCGCCGCGCCGGCGACCCGCGCCGCCGCCTCCTTCCGCGGGCCGCCGGAGATGCTCCGGTGGCCCGATTTGCCTCCCGTCTGCGCCGATGCCCCTCCCGGATGCCGACCTTCACTGCGGAAACAACGGATCGCCCCTGCCGCGCGGTTTGTCGTCGTCCGCCATATCCGCACAACAAAAGAGATCGGCGGAGGGTTGCCGGGTCTTGTTCGTTAGACCCGCACCCTCCGCGTTAGCCATAATCAACGGGAGAAAAGAAAACGATGATCAACACATGATCCAACAATTTTATTTAAAGATAAAATTGTTCGTTTGAAACCGGCTTTTTAAATTTTCAAGAACGTTCACGAGAAAATTTAAAAGGGGTAACTTTTCCAAAATAAATCCCTACCTCGCAGCTGTTGTTGCCGAACGGGGGATCGTCGCGGGATTGCTCGTCGCGGAAGAAGGAGATCGTCGCGTCGTCGCGGTATCCGGCGTCGCGTCGCCAATCTCCGGATCAAGAACAAACGGATTTAATTAATTAAATCCGTTGTTATTGAAATTAAGAGGGGAGAATTTAGAAGTTTCGATTCTCACCTTTAACCGCCGATCGCAGGTTCGCCGCGGAAGATGAGGCACCGAAGAAGAAGAAGAAGAAGGTCGCGGAAAAGCTGTTGACGTCGCGGATCGTGCGTCGTCGGATTCCGGTTCCGGCGTTCTTCGCGTTCTTCGCGTTCTTCGCGTTCTTCGCGTTCTTCGCGGAGAGGGTGGAGGCTCAGAGGAATTGCACAACGATAGCAATCCTCCAAAATAGACAAGTTTGTCTATTTTATTATTTTGCCAACAAACGTAAAACGCATAAGTAACGACCCAATTAATTCACGAAGAAATAGTCCATTTAATTCACGAAATAAACCGCCCAATTAAATGGTCTGTTAAGAATTAAAGAAAACGCGTCGGTTGACTTTTCAGTTACTTTGACGGGTTTTCGCGGGTGCGTTACTTAGCGAAAGAAACGGCGGGGCTCGTGCGGGTCCCACCGCACAAATATCCTACCAAGGGGTAGGATATTTCTGGATAGCATCCTATCCAGTTCAACTCAGTTCAAGCCGCCTTTAAGTGACTTTAAGTGGCTTCCAAGCAGTTTAAGTGAAATAAAATAAAGTTGTCGCACAAACTTTACTTTATTTCTGACTTAAAGCCGCAAAATTTAAAAACCACGTCTGAGCAAACGCAACTCCGGAAGAGGCGTTTCTAAGCAAATACCGGCGCTGCGATTTCATCGGTGCCCTCAGAATTTGATTCCAGGCACCGGTTCAAAAGATAGAAAAACCCGCTCGTCCGTTCACTGAACGTACCCGAGCCAAACTTCGGAAATTGATTCCGGGCACACCGGGCCTCGGAATCAGGTGCCGTCTGAAGCTGCGCTCTTGTAAAATTCCAAAGAAAATTAAGAAAAAAAAATTTCCTTGAAATTTTCGGGTCTTTACATTATCAATTGATAAAATAAAGAGATTTAAAATATTAAAAATAAATGGGTAAAAACTATCTAATAAGGGACACTTTATTTTTATGCATAAATATTAAGTTTACGTGGGTAAATATTAGTTTCCATGGAAAATGATTATTATTTAATGAATAATACTTTTCTAAATAATGTGTATTTTTAAAATATTGGGAATAAATTTTAAATTTACTCTCTAATATGGTGTTTAAATATATTTAGAATTAATTTACACTCATTTAATGGGAATCAATGTCAAAAAATACCGAGAACACTTAATGATTAAAAGGACATTTTTCTAGAAATTTTTTTAATATATTATATGTTTTGAATTAAAAGTTAATTTTCTCCAATTATAAATTTAATTATGATAAATGAAGATAAATTTTACATTCGTCACATTTATATTTGGTAATGAGGTTTTACTAATATTTTGAGTAATAAAATAATTGACTGGAATAATATTTAATTCATAATAATAAGTGTTTAAATGGATAATCTAAAGAGGATCAAATTTTTCTAAATTAACATAAGATTTATTATAACAAGAATATATTTTATGAAATATTCTTTTTCAAATATTGTTAATTTATTTTTTATCTTTCATTACATGAAACATTGAGTTTATCTAGCGTTACACACAACATCAAGTTTTCACGAAACACGACAAATTATTTATATTATTATTTAAACAAGAAAGTTGTTACCTAGCCATTAAAATTGGAATAATGAATAGTAATATACAAAATTTCAATATTAATTATAATTTTTTTATATAAATAAAATTTATTGATAAAAAAATACTTAATTATCATTAATGTCTTCATATATTTTCAAAAAATTATTTTCTCAAAAAAAATGTTTTTTTATTTTCGTGAAAAATAATTAAATCATTTTTGAAATTTTTAGAAAATTAATTTGATAAAACTATATTGATTTTTTAAATAATATTTAAAAAGTAACTTGGGATGATTTTATGGGTTTTTTTAGTAAATATTAATTTTTCGATGAATAATAAAAAAATTTGGTTTTTTAAACGACCTTTTTATTTAAAGAATCAATATGGTTCTTTCTTGTTTTTAAATTGGTTTTAAAATAAACTAGTTCAAAAATATATCATTTTTATATTTAATTTTCATATAAAAATTCGTTAAACTTTGGAATATTTTCCCTTTAGAAAACTATTTTCTCATCTCATTTACATGTTTAATTTTAAATAAAAAATTTCAAATTATATGGATCTAATTTTGAAAAAATGGAATCCATATTTTTAATCAGAATGATTTTTATTATCTAATATGGTTGAATTACTTTTTTACCATAATTATTAGTAAAAACAGTAAAAATTACTTTTCTCAATTAAGGTAAAAATATGTTTACCAAGGGTAAACTAAAAATATATGGGTTAAAAATGACCTAAAACATGTCCAAAAACCATTTTATTGATATTTATCAACCTTAAAATATTTATTTATCAATAAATATTTATTTTTGGATTCTTTATTCATATAATGAATGTGGGAATCCCATTTTCTTTTTAAAAATTACAAGGTTGACACTCAGCTCACTTATAAAATGCCTCCCCCTATCATCTCCTCTTCAAACATATAAATCCCATTGGTTTGGCCAATACTAACAAAAATAACCTCATTACATCCAAACTATCATCCCATAATCCTTATTTTCTTCCAAAAAATAACGTAATAATCCTTTTGGTGCAAACTAAAAGAAGATGTCTGAAGAAGAGGTAACATTCCTAAACGAGCATTTTATTTAATTTCTTCCTCGTACTCCTTAAATTATTATTAAACCATGATGATATAATAACCTTAGTATATAAAAAATACTGAGATATTATTATTTAAATTTAATAAATTAAATCCTTATCCTCTTCTATCAAATGGGATATGAAATCACCATTCATGTTTAAGGTGGACTACCACCTTACGAACTAATGTGATTCTTTTTTCCATTACCACCTATCATTGTTAGATATAATGATAAAATAAATCTATATATATTATATTTATTACATTATTATACTTCAAGGATTATTATATTTCATATATCTTCTTACATTCCATTCTATGAGAATATTATAATACAACTCGTGTGTACGACGAACTACCACCTCGCGAAGCGATGTGATTCAATCATGATTTACATGAAAGGTAATAGGGATGGGTTTAATGAAAATATGTGATATATATAACCTACAAAAAAATTCTATAATTTTATTATAATATTTAAAATTATTTATCTCAATCATTCGAGAAACTGGAAGCAACATTCATGCATATGTATGACTAACTATCCCCATGACCAATGAAATTTCCTATTCTATCACTAACTTTTATGACTACACTAAAAACATATATATTGAATATATAATATATTTATTTCATGATTAGATTTAAGGATATTATGGAACAATTATTAAATTAATAGGTCTAGAAAAATAACAATTGAGCATATATATGAAAAACAATGTAGTTATTGCCCGAAATGTGACCTTGACGAGGAATTGTTAATAAAAGGGCATTAAAAGGTCATAAGTAAATCATATATGGTATGATATATATATATAGTTCAATAATAAATTTTTAATAAAATTATATTTATTATATAGGAGGTTTGAATTTGTATTAAAGAAATTAAGACTTAAGGTAATGGATTTCTAATCTCTCTTTTATTTCTGGGAGACTTATGCCACATTTACCACTCATTTAATTTGCGTGGTGTATATAATTACCCTTTTAAATGTTATAGTATTATTATTATTATTTTAATTATATTTGGAGTTTTATTTAATTTTATTATTTAATGGGGCTTATTATTCAAGAGATTCCTAAAGCGGTAATGAATTTATAGTCTCTCTTTTATTTATGGGAGACTTATGTTGTATTCACTACTCATTTATTTTGTGTCATGTATATACTGACCCTTTAAAATATTATATAATAAATATAATTATTTTTATGATATTTAAAGTTTTATTTTCTTTTATTTTTAATGGTTCTTACTATTCCATATATGACCAAATCAATAAAGGATTTTTGTCTCAATTCGCCTTTTTTTTGGGACATATGTTATGTAATGATTCTATATTATTTAATGAGGTTTATATAAAGACCCTATGACATTTAATAACATTAATTTGATTTTTCTCCTGATATTATATGTTTTATTTAATGTTATTATTTAACGAGGATTATGATTCAATGTTACCAAAGTTGTAATGACACAATCTCATTGTTTATTGGGATTGTTTATGAATTTGATTCCAATAATGAAATCTTATGATCTGTCTCTCAAAAAATTCATGAATTTTATTATACACTAGTTACATCATGAGAATACATGTTTTCCATTAATTTTCTTATCTTTATGTACTCAATATTCATAAAAAAAATTTTAAAATTAAACCAACTTTATTTCCCTCTCCAGTCGAAAACCCCTTTTACTTCTATATCCATGTTTTCTAAAAATGTTTTCAAAATGATTTAGCATTAACTGAATGATTTACTAAATACTTTTTCCCCATTTTTTAATTTTTAAAAATAATTTTAAAATGAATCTTCATTTCATTCTCAAAATATGTCCCATTTATATTTTTTAGAAAAATGGGGATTGGATATTTTTTTTAAGGTGTATGACATTTCTTTACAACATGATCACTCAATATTTTCAATATTCCTTTGTAATTTTAAAACGTATTTTTCAATGAAAATTATTTTTAAAATTTTTATGTTTTAAAAAGTTTTATTTCATAGTGGAAAGGATATTTTCTTTAATAAATGATTTAAATGGTTTTAAATGTTCTTTTATAGGTTTCCAAGGTTATTTTCAAAGAGAAGAATTTGGAAATTGTTTATTTTCTTAAAAACTATTTTTCAAATTGGAAAGTATATTTTTCTTCAAGAGATGTTATAAATAAATTTTAAATACTAATTATATGTTTCAAGTGTTATTTTCAAAATAAAATGATTTTGAAAATTTTTTATATTCTAAAAATTGTTTTTCAAAGTGGAAAGGATATTTTCGCCAACAAATATTCTAAGCGATCTTTTAAAATAATTTTTCATCTAAGATAAAATCCATTGATATAAATTATTCATTACTATGGAGATTATCCAAGTACATTATTCTTATTCTTTCTCAAAGTGGTTTATTTTTATGATGAAATGATGTTCATGAGCCCCATTTCTCTTCCATGGGTTGAACTGTGATAAATTGATTATGAAACCCTCTTATTTTTCAATTGGTTGTTCCTTGATGAAATGTTGAAATGAATTTCAAACATTTTTTCTATAGGTTATGTTATGATAAAAGGTTTATGAAACCCATTTCATTAAATGGGTTTTGATATGATGAATATTTTATGTTATTTTGGAACACATATGTTTGATTTTCATTATGTCATTGGCGGGACTTATATCTCCTTCCCAATGAATTTGGTAAATATTGATATCTAATGAGATAAATAAGAGTAAAATGTGGATTGAAACCCATTTTAGTAAGGTACTTTTTAAACTATTATTATCTTGGAAGGGAACCTTGAATACTATGATGGTTTGGAGAGTAAACTCATTCCACTTTTATAGTTTGTGAATTGATCCTTTATTATTAATGAATTCATATTCTATTATTATTTTTATCCAAAAAATATATGACTTATGATAATTTTATGTTCTCATGGATTATATTATTTGAATAAATTATGATTCATGTATTATGAACTACCATGATATATGTTGTGACTCAATTTTATGATATTATATATATAGGGTGTGGTTTTTAAATGTTATTCTCTTATTATCATACCCTTATGCTCATGATATGTTGAAATATCCCTTGTTTACCCTTACTGGGCATATGAGCTCACACTTTCTAATGTTTACTTTCCCCATGTTATTAAGATAGGTTTTATGTAGGGTATTTCTAAGAATAGTTCTATGTGGTAAGATATTTATGGTATATGTTAAAGATATTTCATGAATAAGAATATTGTGTTCCAATATTCCAAAGTTACTATACCTTTAAAATCCTCCAGTGTGTGTTTGTGTGATGTAATGAATGTTAATTCAAAATTTTGTAATATCTATGTTTTATATGTTTTGTTCATTATAGTTGGTATCATAGGATAGGTTTATTTAACCTTTGTAAACTAGGATATACAAATTTAGTGAAAACTATAAGGATATTTCTCAGTATATATCTAAGGATAAGTCTATGGATGAGTAAAAGAATAGGAAAGTGTCCAAGAATTTTGGTAAAGGATATAGTGAGTTGTTTCTAATCTATTACATCACTATATGGATACTATAAGTTGATTTTGATCTATAAAATAGGAAACTTGGTGTAATAACTACAAAAAGGGAATATTTATCTAGAATCAATTATCACCCTATGCATAAAAATCGGTGTTGTTGCACACCTGGTTTGACACTCTTAGTGGATATGATTTGGAAATTCACAAACTAGTTACTAACCATCATGAATTATTTAAATATTGATCACGAATTACATAGGTTAATCATAATTTGGTTTACATTTAAAAAATTTATCATGATTTAGATATCCTATAAAATGTTTTCCACGATTATGTGGTTCCCCACTAGGTTTTTTTGGTTTTAGTTAATGGCAGCAACTAGAAGTAACATGGTTTACATTTAATGTGATAAACAACATGATGCGAGACAAAATGAATGACAACTAGAGCTGAGGATATTGTGATTATTCCTACTCAGTTATCATAATATATGATATTTAATAACTAACACCTTAACCAAATTTCAAACTGACCAAAGAAGATAATGATAGAGTTTGTTGAGAGTTTGGGTAGTGGATACCATGGAGGAAAGAATATTTGTTTTCTAATACATTAAGAATGTTTTAAGAATCACCCAAGTTAATATATAAAAATAATGTGGTGGTTTTTTAAGTCTATAAAATTATGACACGAAGATAGTAATTGCAGATGAAAAATGAAAAGTTTATTTAATATAATGTATGAGAATAATGGTCTACTTAAGGTATCATTGGTGGTTCAATGTTTTAAATGTGTAAATTATAGGAATTATGAAAATTGATTTCTTATAGGGGAATCTTGTGACTAGATTCAACATGGTGGTAACAGTAATGGTCATACTACTAATGATAAAGAGACAATGAATGGAATATAAAAGTTATGGGTTGTGACAATAATATTTTTTATGTTAAACAAGATAATAATGATTAAATTTTGGTTGATTAATGTTAATAAATTATTCGTATTTCATATTGTAGGAATGTGTTATTAAGGAATAAGATCATGAATCCTAGTAAATAGTTTAAGAATTAAGTAGCATGAAGTGTTTATGTATTGGAATTCAAGAATTATGGAATATATTATGATATTTCAGTATAAGTTTTACACTAAGGATTTGCAAGAATATTTTGAAGCGTATTGATGAACTAAAAAGTGATTTAATGGAAAGGTAATATTTTATGAAAAACACATGATTAATTAATTAAATTTCTTAATATGTTCCTGAGGTTGATATAATTGTTATTGGATAAATATATTATGGATATGAATAAGGTAAATTCAATGGTTTTAATGACCATGGAGCTAATTATTGATTTTTGGAAAAATGTGTTTATGTTATCATTGATGGAGTTCAAAAAAATAATTTCTTTATGGAATTTTTCAATAATATCTGTTTTTATACAAGTAAAGGGGATATATGTATGTTTTCATTATTATTTTTATGGTAATTTAGTATATTACCATGTTTCAAGATAATATATTATCAATGTATTCACATATTTGGTATATGGAATTTAGAGCTACATCATGTCATTTGGGGATTAATAATAAGTTGATTTTGGAAATTTAGTGACATTTTTTCTAGATTTTTGGATTTCATTTTTTTCCGACCATGGAGGATCCTTAAATTTGACTATTCATAAAATGGATTAATTTTTACTTTGGATGTTATTGGATAACATGTGCTAACCATTTTATTTCTGATAACAACTAGAGATAAAAGGAATGGATTATCATTATTTTGTGGGTATTTTGGTCAATTTGTGCTTCAAGTATTGAAAAATAATAATATCCATATCTTAAACTAAGAGATGAGGTGTAAATTGATCTAAGTACAACCAACAAATGATAATTTTATTATGAAATATAATGAAATAAATTAATTATATCTTCTCAAGATAATTCCCCATGTTTAGGAAACTGATATTGAAATAAAATTTAATCCAATATCCATAATTTATGATGATATCAATGACCTTTTTCATTCCACTTTGGTATACGGTTTTGTGGTTTTTTATTTTCACATAATCATTAAATTCCATATGATCAATGATCTCTATCACTCTTCACCATTATTTGGACATTATTTTTTTCTTCCTTATCCAAATATTCACTTACAACCTATGTTAGCATATTTAGAAACCACGGTATGTGTTATACCATATTAAATTTACACATCCATTTATCTTCTTTTAAGAATTATTTTTATTAACCATTTTTTCTATGTAGCTTTACCACAATGGGGTTTTCAAATATCAAACCCTTGATTTCTGATAAAAAAAGAAAATTCGAAGGACATGATTTTTTAAGGGGTGTTGAATGTAACGCCGTGATATTTTATAAAATAATTTTTTGGATAAAGTTAATTTCTTTGATATCTTGTGTTACACACAACATCAATTTTATATTTTGTTACATGCAACCATAAGTTTTAACAAAACATGAAAAACTATTAATATTATTAATCGAACAAGACTATTATTAATAAATATTAAACTTAGAGGAGTGAATTGTAATAAACACATTTTAAATACTAATTATAATGGATTTATATAATTAAAATATCTTTATAAAAAAATACTTAATTTTTCTAAAAGTCGTTATATGTTTCGAAAATACTATTTTTCCAAAAAAATGTTTTTTCATTAATTTTTGTGAAAAAAATCATAAAATTATTTTTTTAGATATTTATAGAAGTATTTTGATAAAATAATCTTCATTTTTAAAATCATAATGTTTAAATTATATTATGGTGAATTTTTGGTACTTTTCTAAAAAAGATAAATATTTCAATGAATGGTGAAAAATACTGTTATTATTTTAAAAAACCTTCTCAATTGAATAATTTATAAGGTTATTTTTAAAAAAAATGGGTTCTAAAGTAAAATAAGTTCAATTTTATGTCAATTAATCCAATATAGTTCATTGGAATTATTTTTTTATTGAATTTTAAAATAAAATCTTTATAAAACTTTAAACATTTTCTCTTTGGAAAACCGCTTTCTCATCACGTCTATGGGTTTAATTTTAAATTAATGTTTTACACTTATTTGAATAGAATTTAAAAAAATGGATTCCCTATTTGGAATCATAATAATATATATTATATAATATGTCTAACTTAATTTTTAACCATAATTAATAGTAGAAAAAGTTACAATTATTCACCACAGTTAAGGTAAAACTGGGTTTACTGGGGGCTAAACAAAAAAAATATGGGTTATAGATGACCCAAAAAAAATTAAACCCCATTTTATAGAAATATTTATACTTTATGACATATAATTATATATAATAGTCCCTTTTGGATCCTTTTAGAATTTGAAAAACATGGGAACACATTTTTCTCTTCAAAAAATATTATTGTGTCACTCAACTCACTTATAAAAGGACACTCCCTCTCCTCCCCTATTAACACATAAAAAACCCATTGGTCCATCTAATAGAAAAAAATAACCTATTTCATTCCATATTATCATCTTATAAGTCTTAGTTTTTATAGAAATACAACCTATGAATCCTTTTGGTGAAAACCAAAAGAATTTTCTCTGAAGAAATTGTAACATCCCAAACAGAGCATTTTTTATTTTTTCCAACACCTCATTAAATTATTATTAAAACATGGTGATGTAATAGACTGAATATATTAAATATAATTATATTTTATTATTTTATTTTAATAACCTAAATACTTCTCTACTTCCATCAAATGGGATAAGAAATCATCATTCATGTGTACAACGGACTACCATCTTAAGAACCGATTTAAATTTTTTTCTATTACCACCTCTCACGTCTCTATATAATGATGGATTAACTATTTATATATTATATTTATGATATTAAAATACTTATCTAATTATTATATAGAATATAAAGTCTTACTTTCTATTCTGTGGGAATATGATAACATCGCTCGTGTGTACGAAAGACTACCATCGCAAGCGATGTGATTCGTTCATGCTTTAGATGGAAGGTAATAGAGATGGGTTTAATGAAAATATGTCATTTATATATAATGGTTCTATAATTTTAATATATTATTTACCTTTATTTTTTTCAATCCATCGAAAAAATGGAAACACCGTTCATGTGTACGTACGACCTACAATTTCCTTTAATAGTGTATTTCATTTTATATCTGTAAAATTTATTGAAAACTATAAATACATATATACTGAATATATATGATATTTATATCATTGTTAAAATTATATAGATTATGGAACCACGATTAAATTAATTGGACTAAAAAATAAAAAATCGAAACATACATGAAAAGCAAAGTAGTTATTACCTTAAACATGACTTTAACATGAAATTTTTAATAAATGGAAAATAAAAGGTCATAATTAAATAATATATGTTATGATATATATATTTACGGTTATATAATATATCTATAATAATAATTAATTTATTATACAAGAGTTTTATACGTGTACAACGGTAGTTGAGACTTAAGATAAGGGAAATCTAGTCTCTTTTATTTCTTGGAGACTTATACCATATTCACCACTTGTATTTTTTTGTGTATATTTAATTTTTTTGAAATATTATATAATTAATATAATTATTTTAATGGTATTTATAGTTTAATTTTATGTGATTTTTTATTGAGAATTACAATTAAAGATATTTCCAAAGTAGCAAGGTTTTTCTGGTCCCCATTTTATTTCTAGGGTAGTTATTCCATATTCACCACTTGTTTATTTTTTTTATGGTGTATATATTTCCCATTTAAAATATTATATTATGAACATTATTTTTCTCTGGATATTTAAATTTCCATTTTATGTCGTTAATGTGGATTACGATTCAAGAGATTACCAAAACAAAAAGGGTTTTTTGCCTCAATTTTTTTTCACTTGGAAATATGTTATGATATCCATATATCTTTTTTATGAGGTGTATATATAACCAATTTTACATTTAATATCATGAATTTTTTTATTATTGTTATATTATATGATTTATTTAATTTTATTAATTGTTTGGTATTACTATTCAATGTTATCAAAGTGGTAATGACACAATCTCATTGTTTAACCAGACTGTTTATGATTATGATTCAAATGATGGAATCTTATGATCTATCTCTCAAGAAAATCATGAATTTTAGTATACTCTTGTTATGTCTTGATAATACATGTTCCCCTTACATTTTTATATATTTAAGTACTCAAGATTCAAAAAGAATGTTTTTATAATAAACTGTCTTTATTTCTCCCTTCAGTCAAAAAATCCTTTTTCTTCCATATACATGATTTCTAAAAAAAATAAAAAATGTTCTAAATCTCCTTTTATATGTTTCAAAAGTTATTTTCAAAAAAAAAATTATTTTGAAATTTTTTTATGTTTTAAATTGTTTTAAAAGTAGAAAGGACATTTTCCTCAAGAAAATTTTTAAATGATTTCGAATTTTCATTTATATGTTTCAAAGGTTATTTTAAAATAATGGAATATTGACTATATTTTATGTTTTAAAAAGTGTTTTTCAAAGTGTAAAGGATATATTCCCCAATAAAAGTTCTAAATGATTTTTAAATCTTCCTTTATATGTTTTAAATTTTATTTTCAAATAAATAATTTTTTAAAATGTTTATTGTTTTAAAAATTGTTTTCCAAATAGGAAAGGATATTTTCCTAAAGAAATGCTCCAAGTGATCTTTCATAATCATTTTACATCTATGATGACATCCTTTGATATAAATTATTATTTATTGGAGATATGATCCAATGAAACGATTCATATTCATTCTACGAATGGTTTATATTTATCATGATATGATGTTTATGAAACCCATTTCGCTTCCATGGGTTATACCATAAGAAAATGCTTATGAAACCTGATTATTTTTCCATGGGTTATAATTTTATGAAATGATGAAATTATTGTGAAAAATGATTCTTTTCAATATGTTATGTTACGATGAAATGATTTTGAAACCCATTTAATTACATGGGTTTTGATATGGTTAATGTTTTATGCTCTTATGGAACACATATATTTAATTTTAATTGTGTGATGGGTGGGACCTTTATCTTTGTCCAATGAATTGGGTAAATATTGATATCTCATGATAAAAACAAGTCCAAAATGGGGAGTGAACCCTATTCAGTAAGGGATATTTTCTAATATGATAGTCTTTAGAGTGAACATGGAATACTATGATGGTTTAGGGAGTGAACCCATTATACTATGATAGTTTTGGAAGTGATCCTTGATTTCTAAGGAAATGATATTCTATGTTTATGTGTATTCCAAAAATCAATTTCTTATGCCAATTTTATTTTCTCAAGGATCATGTTCTATGATTATATTATGATTCATTTCTTATGAACCACCATGATTTATTCCATGACTCGAGTTTAAAATATATTATATGCAGGGTATGGTTTTCAAATGTTATTCTCAAGTTCTCAAAACATTCTTCTCAGGATATGTTTATATCTCGCCTGTTTATCCTTACTGAGCATATGATCTCACCATTTCTTATATTTCCCTTTTCCTGGGATGTGAAGAAATATTTTAAGTAGGTAATTTCTAAGAATAACTCTATTTGGGAAGACCATTATATATATGTTAAATATTTTTCATGAAATGGGAATATTTTTTTCAAATTTTTCAAAGGCACTATACCATTACGATAATCAGATATGTTTTTTTGTAATGTAATGTATTGAATATTCATCTAACAATATGTAATATCTATATATCATAAGTTTGGGTCATTAAATTTATAACATATAGAAAAAATATGCTCGGGTTTAAAGTCTTACTTACTTTTCTTACCAACCTTACCCCCACCTAACTCACCTAACCTTCATTACATTTCTTTCTTACCCCACTTACCATTCCCTTCCTTGAAAGAGTCCCTCTTCCTCATTTATAAAAGGGGGATCACCCCCACCCATTCAATACTCCACTCCTATTTAAAATTTTCCATCAAAACTAGGAAAACATTACTCTCCTTTAAGTCCTTTTAATTCTATAGTGCCCCTAGTCACTACATATTATCCATTGTCCCTCAAATCTAAGGACTTCATTGAGAGGAAGTTTAAGCTCTCAACTTTGGTAATACATCATTATTATCATTTCTATTTTATTATTTTATTATTTTATTCATAAACTGACCATAAAAATGTATAATAATAAAATAATCATTATTATTTGGTTGAAATTTTATTATAATAATAGTACTACCATTATTTATTATCTTCCACCTATTCATACAAACATAAATCAACATTAGTGAGTGTGTGCGGTTTACCGCTTCCACAAAGAAACACTTTTAGTTTTTCATCAACACCCACCATGGATTGTCATAATGATAATATTGATGAATAAATATTATTTATATAATGTATTCATGATTCTTAAATGATCATATACTATCCACATTCACCCCTCTCATTTATTGAGTAATGAAAAGGCTAATCATGCATTGTAGGGACTACTGCCTCCATGAAGAATACTTTTTATAATCTTATTCATTTCTTTTATTTTCTATAAAAAAATATTAGAATATGTTTAAAAATAATATAAATATCAAAATAATATCATTATTATTATTTTAAAATAATATTATTTCAAAATAAACACCTCCTTAATTATACTCACCAATTGAGTCAAAGAATGTTCAAGATTGGGTCAGTTTGACCAACTACTTGAATAATTCTATGAAATTATATCATGGATGATTATGAAAAACATAATATCTATTATAATATGACATAAATATATAAATATTTTTTATGAAAAGGATACATCAATGTTTCACTGATTAATTTCGAAAACACCCTTCATAGGTTGAAAATCACCGAAAAATGTTATTTGTCGATTTCATCTTCCAGGATAATAGCTAAAGTACTCATGAAAGAAAATTTAAACTAAAAAATATATATTCCATACATTATAGTAATATTTATGAGTTTTTAATGATGAAATTTGGATTAATAATGAACACCAAAACTTCTTATATGATACGACTACAAGCATCCCAAACTATTAACACCTAATGTGATAAAATTAGAAAATACTAAATATAGATAAGTATTATAAATAAATAAAATTAAATAGTGCTAGGTATGTGTATGGTTCTAAAATAATATATTAAGATTTTTTTTATATGATGTCAAGACCCGACCCAATCCGAGGCTCGAGCCGTAACTACCCCAAGCCTGCCTCCATAGGCCAGGGGTGGTGACAGATGATGAAGGCATAACTAACACAAGGAGGCCTTTTCCTAAGTACCTATATGAACACACACATCCAACGTGATGAAAATATGAAGAGGGAAAGAGAAAAAAGTCAACATAACTATAAAGTAAACCAATCATGCATAACCTTTAGGGTGTATAAGAGTACGATAATACAAACTGAAATGTGATGGGGAAAAATAAAAACCAAACAAGAAATATGTCATAGCCTAAAAAATATATGTAAAACTATTTAGAGAACCCAACTCCTAGATCTCAAGATGCAACCACTGTATATAGTCTAAAGTGCTGATTATCCCTAAACCCCACTAAATTAACGGTCGACCTATCAGTTGTCTGGATAATACACAACACGTGTGGGAAAACACCATATTGGGATGAGTATATACATACCCACTAAGATGCCCCAAAATCTAAATAGGGGGAATTAAGAGATACAATAGGGATATAAATATATTAAATTCAATATATAGTCAAATAGAACATCTCAACCCAAACCAAGAGTGAAATTAACCTCATCCAAACCCAAGGGGATAAACACGATGTGTAGATGAACTACCCTTCGAGTATTTCCCCCCTATAGAAAAATAAGTATACTCATCCAACCATGAGAAGATAAATACAGAAAGCACGTGGCATACCCTGTATGTATTCACCTCTCCTAGAAGAAGATTAACCAAATCCAATGTGTTCATATAGAAGGATATATATATATATATATGATCAATTAGAAGAATCCCTAAGAGATAGTAAGGGGATATTTATCTTAAAGCTCAACCCAAGAAGAAGAGTCACAAAAAGTTCTAAAAATTCTATCAATTATTCCCAACATCTCACATGTCTTCCCAGAAGTAATTTTATAAGTCTAACCATGCCTCATTACTATGCTACATAGTTGAGTGGGCACAAACTCAAAGTACATGACCCATGGAACAGTTTTGTGGTGCGCATTTTAGGAGGTAAAATTTCCAAGTAGAGGACCCATTCCCTATAACAATACGGGTGTTCCACTCTGCATTTGTATAATAAAAATGGAGGAACTGCACCCTCATATGACATAGGAGTAACATCTCCATGGATAGAGTACCCACACCCTGGTGTGATAGGGGAGCACCGTCTCTATCTATAGAATGAGTATGGAGGACCCACACCCTAATGTGGCTTGCGAGTACCATCTCCATGGAAAGAGGACTCATGCCCTGGTTCCAAAATAGAGTATCATCTATATATTCACAATGAGTATGGAGGACCTATTCCTTGATACAATAGATGAGTATTATCTATATGGATATAGGACCTATGTTCTTATACGACATAGGATTACCAGCTTTTTCTTTACTCCCTAATGATCCTTATTGAACACTTCCATGGTCAAACATTTCTAATATAAGTATCATGCTTATAAAAACATTCACTGCATCACAAAATCCACTAAAAAGGCAACCATAACATTCCACATAGAAAAACACTTAGGATAGGCTGCTCGAGGACTAAAATTCAAGTCCAAATTAAGGAGATATGAGGCTTTGAAAATTCAAAAAGGAATACATGGAATGTAAGGGACCCACACAGCATGGGGTCCCACTCTGTTTCTTGTTTATGTTATTTACAACACATATATATCTGGTCATGTAGTACTACATGACGTGTAAGGTAACTACACGACATTCCCCAGTCAAAATCCTGACAAACAAATGAGTCTCTTTGTATACATGAAGTGCAAAAAAGTAACTTCACAAATGTGCCTCGAAATAATGGCCTAGGATGGCCAAACTGATCACACAACAGTGACCCTCTAGGAAAAATCTCAGGATAGGATACTCATGTGACTAAATTGGACACTTAGTGAAAAGGTCACATTTTAGTGCACACTTATCAAACAACATTTCATAGACCTGAGAAACAAAGCCAAATTAAATACCTAAAATTGATCATGAAAAGCCTACCCAAATTTCAGAGTCATGATGTCACTTACAATTCATCATTCTGACACCATATGAGGAAGATATGTTGGGTACTAGATTTCATAATAATAATACTAATATTATTATTATTGGGAGCTCAATGGACATAACTCATGAGACTAAAAAATATATCCAACATTGGTCTTAAAATGACCTTCTCAATTCAAGGGTCACACGGTTGTTGACAACAAATCAATCTGACACCGTATGAATAAGTTTCTGGTAGATTAAGAATTGATATAATAATAATAATAATAATAATTTATTTTATTATTAATATATTATCAAAAATACATGGGAAAGTATTTATGTGGGGTGAAGGGGAGAATTCCTTCACGCACAACCATCATGTGCCCCACCATTTACTCTACTTCTATTTTATATTTTATCCGTCATTTAATTAAATCAATTAAAATAAAAAAAATAAAAATTACAACGCAAAATTCATGTGTACAGGGAAATCGAAATACCCCTTTTCACACCAACAAGATGGTGTCACCTACTCCTCCTCTTCAATTAAATTTAAATTTTAAAATTTAAATATCAATGAAATTTTATTATCCAATATTTCAGAATTAAATATCAATTAAATTTTATTATCCAATCATAGTTTTTTATGACAACATTGTTATTATTTAGTATAATAATAACAAAAAATCCCCATTTACAATTTATTAACTACCCAAATGACCTGAAGGAATTCTTTTTTTATTTATTTTGGATAATCCCCATTTTTAATTGGGATGATCGGGAACCCTTGCATTACCCATATGCCTAATGCCACATGGCCCAGTACATGACCCTAAGGTTTAGAGGAATAATTTCCAACACACGACCCGAAGGCCCAACACCCTAGAACTTCCCCTACCAAGAATCTACATCATTTAAGGCGTCTAACTCCCCACCTATAACCACAAATCTCACGTCCATGGTACCAAACTGATTCTTTCACCAAACACCATCCAGTTCAATAATATATCTTTCCCAAAACCGGTAATATACAAGTCATTCATTCTACTACAACGAATCTAGAAGTTTAATCACACTCGAACACACCTAGGAAATGTTGAATCAAGACCCCATTATGTAATGATGAATAACATGGTGAAGATTGGGGGAAAAGAACCAATAGAAAATGATAAGCTTCATTGACCATTTTTTCTAGGCCAAAAATCATGAACAGAGATCCCATGGTTAGATAATAATTGAAATTAATTGAATTATAGTACTCAGGAACATGTAAAGGTTGCAAATAGGGATTCAGTTCAAAGAACAACAATCGATCTACTGAACTATTTAATCAAAGGGAATAAAAACACAAAATAAAAAGTCATACCTCAATTATAGATCATTTATCATCGAAGAACATGCCCACCAATTATTAATTGGAGTTGTTTCCTTCACTACATCCTGATATTATCTGATATGAATTTTTTCTTTGTCAGACAAGATCCATTAACCGAGGAGGGGGGAAGAGATCTGGATGTATCCCAGTATTTATGTAGATAACCCTGGAGATAATATCCTGGTTATATTTTTATAGATTTTATTTGTTTTTCTAAAATGAGTTCATTAATTAAATTAATAATTAATTAATCCACTTAATGTTTCACAAATGAGCAAGGAGTCTGAACACCGAGAGATAACTCATTTTGTGTTGCTCCTAGGGTAAACACTATGTTATTGACTAGTTATGGTCTTAGATTTCTGATATGATACTCTGTTTATGAGATATTCCACTTTTTCATGAAAAATATGATTGTGTTATAAAAATATATTTAATATTTTTATAAAATTAATTTTGGGATCATTGGGCCTCAGAATAATTCTTCGACTCTACGCCTGACTCCAAAAAAAGTCATAGGAATACTTTAAAGTCTTACACAGAAAATCAAGTGTCTCTATATTATTACCTTCTTCAAATATTTTCATCCTAAAAAAGTAGAAACTAAAGAAAAAAGTGGTGACCCTGAGCCCATATCTGGATCTTCCATATACCTTCCCCATAGAAGGTTTTACAACCAAAAGAGAAGTGTGAAAATCCCTCATCACCTCCCCTCATAACATGACCAAAATCAACATTCATCCCTACAAAAAGTATGAAGTTATTATCTTCTTCAAAAATCCATCAGGTGGAACGCCAAAGGATATCGGGTCATGTAATATCTCTTGATCAATGCCCCCCAAGTTGTTCTTCCTTAACACATTGAGTAAGTAGAGGAGTGAGAACCATTCACTGGAGGAATTTTTCGCCATCCTGACCCACAAGGTTCAACTAAAAAGTGGTCAACTCCTCTATCACCTTTCTTGACAATAGTTGATAGAAAACCTCTTATGATCATCTTCTACCATGATCATGCCTTGGGTGGACCTTAGGCTCACATCACTTTATCCTTTTAAGGGTCTAATATCACTACTATGTTTGAGAAGACATATCTCTTGAATTGGACCTTTGAATCAAGAACTGACTCCACGAGAGCATTCATACCACTAGCATTTCCAGAGTATGTGTAGAACCATACACCAGTGTCTCGTGTGATCTAACTCTGATTCCTAAAGAATGAGGGTACCAAAACAAAAGGCTACCATGAATTGAATATAGAAATGTTATTTATCTATCTTATAAGTCTTAATAACTATATGGGGGAGTTCAACATGCAATAGGGTATCACCAAAAACTTAAAATAGCCACAAAGAATTGAGGAGTCCACACTCAGTACATCCACCTCTTGAACCTGGAGCTAGTGATAATCCATCATGAGGTCAACCTCTAAGATCCACTTCAACCCAAACCCCTAGTTGAAGAACTAAATTATTCTTGAATGTGGATACTCTTCCCCATTTCACCTAGATTTGGTGATGCAAACTCAAACGTAACCTCAAGATCTTATCTATTTCTTTGGAAAAAAATTTCTTCTCTAGTGAACACACTAAGTCTTTCTAATCCCTAACTCTGTAGACCATAGAACAACACCAAAAACTCTCAAAGCCCCACAGGGTCATCCGACGTGCTAGCGCAAGCATTAGTCCATCCCTGGTTCAAGTCTATGCAAAGGTACATTCCACAGTAGGGAGGAAAACTTGAAATTTTATCATACCCCACCATCATTGGAGATAGTTGAGAGATCCCAACATCTATTAGTACAATGGTAATACTAGTCAACTGATAAATTTTTTGTAACCTCTTGTGAATGAGATCATCCTATTCTATATGGGGAACACTCCTCACTATGGTAGAAAACTTTGTCTCACATCCCATAATCACTACCATACTCACTAGTAGCATTCATCTAAGCATGAATGGTAGGGTACCCGTCCATGATGAGGAAAACACCATAGGGTCTCACTACCACTATGGAAAGATTTTATGTGAGGCTATCTCTTTCTCTCTCCATGTAGTGTTAAGTAAAATAATCAATAGAAACATGTGATCACTGATCCTCTCTAGAAGAGCCTCCAACTTAAGGGTCATAAAAAAAGCCACTAATCATATTTCTTGGTCTCAGATAAGGGCTATGTCTAGGGAAGTGTGGATTTTGATTCTTTTCTATAACTGTATCTAGAGTAGTGAATTAACATGGTTTATCCCGATACACACTCAAATCCATTGATCCACAAGCTCATATCTCTTCAAGATATCCATTACCTTACCTGAATGCTTACCAAAACCATGTATCACTCTTACATCTTAACACATAAAAATTTCATCAAACATACATGTCAAAAGAACTCTTCCACCACGCCTCGATACTATCTACTTTGGGACGTCAATGACTCACCCATATGGTTTTATATCTCATTTTAATAATATTTCACGGTTGAGAAAGTGTCCCACTTTCTTGCATGTCCAAATCCACATCGAACATCACCAACACGGGGCCCTATAAAAACCCTATGTCACCCTAGAGAAATCTCACCATGAGGACCACCATTGAAAGGGGTCCCATCCGATTGGGAAATAAAACCCACATGATCAGGCTTGAACTCATCCACTATAAAAGGGAGTATGGATCAACACGATACCTAGGTGATCATAGTCTGTGGTATCCAAAATGCACACTTAGCGTATGTGTCTCATCTATTTGTACTACTAGAACCAACTACTGCTCTACAAAGAACACTATTTGTGAGTTAAACTATCTGATTGGTTCAGATCTACATAGGAGGGAGTGCTTATACTTACCTGGATGGATGAGTAGATATCGTGAGATGGACCCTAAATTGAGGCATCATCGCTATTTAGATTTTCATCATGATTAGGAAATTGAAAACCCGGATGGGTGTCTTTGGTGGGGATCTCTGAAGTGATGGAGACATAACATGGTAAAATGATTATATATATATATATAACAATAATGTGATATGATTTAATAAGGATATTAAAAGAATCAGTCCTATATGATGCTTGAACCATTGAACCATGAAACCAACGTCTCGAAATGACGAGTTTACTTGCAGGTTGTCAAAGTCCAGGTAAATGGATACATCGGTCACCTACACCATCACAAGATTCTATATACTAAGATCCACACTTAAGAAACTTTGACATTATTTCTTTAAATCCCAACCAAATCCACTTAAGGGGATATGTCTAAACAATTTCCAAATGAATGAACATGCTCGGATACCAAATATATTATCACCAAACCCTGGAAAGGGCTTGATCCATAACTACCTCAAGCCTGCCTCTATAGACGAGGGATGGAGACAAGTGTTGAAGGCATTACTATCTATGGGGGAACCATTTACTAAGACCCTATACACACAAAAGTAGTCATCTTGATGTAAAATTACATGGGTAAATAGTAAAATATGCAACATAGCTATAAAGTAAACCAAGCATGCATAACCTCTAGGGTTTATAAGATTACAATAGTAAAAACTGAAATTTAAAGGGGAAAAATTCACGTCCAACCAAAAATATGTCCCAACCTGACAAAACTGGAAAAGTAAAACTACTGACAAAGCTAGCTCTTCAATATCAAGCTATGATTAGAATACGCGGTTTAAAGAACACAGTATACCTAATCTCCACTAAAGTCGTAATAAACCTATCCATCATATATATAAGACATGACACATGTGGGAAAATACCATGTAGGGGTGAGTATATATATACCTGGTAAGACACCATGAAAGATGAAGGGGGTTAGTAAGAGATATAATTGTAATGTAAAGATAGTAGATGAAAGATACAATCAAAGAGAACAATTCATCCCAAACCAAGAGTGTATGTAACCTCATCCAAACACATGGGTCTAAATATAGTGAGTAGATGAACTACCCATCATGTCTTTACCATCTATAGCAAGAGAGTATAATCATCCAACCATGAGAAGCTAAAAGGGGGTTTTTCTCAATTTGTTTTCACTTTTAGATATGTTATGATATCCACCTATCTTTTTTATGAGGTGTATATATAACAAATTTTACATTTAATATCATGAATTTATTTATTATTGTTATATTATAATATTTATTTAATTTTATTATTTGTTTGGTATTAAGATTAAATGTTACCAAAATGGTAATGAAACAATCTCATTGTTTATCCAGATTTTTTATGATTATGATTCAAATGATGGAATCTTATGATCTATCTCTCATGAAAATTATGAATTTAATATACTCTTGTTATGTCTTTATAATACATGTTTCCCTTACATTTTCCAATATATAAGTACTCATGATTCATAAAGAATGTTTTTATAATAAACTGGCTTTATTTCTCCCATTATTCAAAAAATCGTTTTTCTTCCATATCCATGATTTCTAAAAAAATAAAAAATGTATTAAATCTCCCATTATATGTTTCAAAAGTTATTTTCAAAAAAAATTATTTTCAAATTTTATTATGTTTTAAATTATTTTAAAAATAGAAAGGAAATTTTCCTCAAGAAATTTTTTAAATGATTTTGAATCTTCCTTTATATGTTTCTAAGGTTATTTTAAAATAAAGGAATACTGACTATGTTTTATGTTTTAAAAAGTGTTTTTCGAAGTGGAAAATATATCTTCCTCAATAAATGTTCTAAATGATTTTAAATCTTCCTTTATATGTTTCCAATTTTATTTCCAAATAAAATATTTTTGAAAATGTTTAATGTTTATAAAAAAAATCCAATGTGGAAAGGCTATTTTACTATAAAAATGCTCTAAGCGATCTTTCATAGTCATTTTCCATCTATGATGACATCCTCCGATGTAAATTATTATTTATTAGAGATATGATCCAAGGAAACCATTCGTATTACTTCTACGAATGGTTTATATTTGTCATAGAAAGATGTTTACAAAACCCATTTCTCTTCCATGGGTTATACCATAATAAAATGCTTATAAAACCTGATTATTTTTTCATGGGTTATAATTTTATGAAATGATGAAATGATTGCGAAAAAGTATTCTTTTCCATATGTTATGTCATTGTGAAATGATTATAAAACCCATTTAATTACATGTGTTTTGAAATGGTTAGTGTTTTATGGTCTTATGGAACACATATGTTTAATTTTAATTATGTGATGTGTGGCACCTATATCTTCATCCAATGAATTGGGTAAATATTGATATCTCATTATACAAACTTGTCCAAAATAGAGAGTGAACCCCATTCAAAAAGGGATATTTTATAATATTATACTATTCAGAGTGAACATGGAATACTATGATGGTTTGGGGAGTGAACCCATTCCACTATGATTGTTTTTAAAGTGATCCTTTATTTATAAGGAAATGATATTCTATGTTTATGTGTATTCCAAAAATCAATTTTTATGCCAATTTTATTTTCTCAGGGATCATGTTCTTTGATTATATTATGATTCATTTCTTCTTAACCACCATGATTTATTCCATGACTCAATTTTAAAAAATATTATATGTAGGGTATGGTTTTCAAATGTTATTCTCATGTTCTCAAAAAATTATTCTCATGATATGTTTACATCTCCCTTGTTTACCCTTACTGAGAATATGATCTCACCATTTCTTATATTTCCCTTTTCCTGGGATGTGAAGAAAGATTTTAAATTGGTAATGTCTAGGAATCACAATATGTGGGAAGACCATTATCTAGATGTTAAATATCTTTCATGAAATAGGAATACTTTTCTCAAATTTTTCAAAGGCATTATACCATTACGGTTGTCAGACATGTGTTTGTGTAATGTAATGTATTGAATATTCATCTAAAAATATATAATATCTATATATCATAAGTTTGGTTCTTTACATTTATACCATATAGAAAAAATATTCTCGGGTTTAAAGATTTACTTTTCTTACCAACCATACCCCTCCTAACTCACATAACCTTCATTGCATTTCTTTCTTACCCCACTTACCATTCTCTTCCTCAGAAGAGTCCCTCTTCCTCATTAATAAAATGAGGATCACACCCACCCATTCAATAATCCTCTCCTATTTCAAATTTTCCATCAAAACTAGCAAAAATTTACTCTCCTTTAAGTCCTTTTAATTCCATAGTGTCCCTAGTCACTTCATATTATCCCAAGTCCCCAAAATCTAAGGCCTTCATTGAGAGGAAGTTCAAGCTCTAAAATTTGGAAATACATCATTCTTATCATTTCTATTTTATTATTTTATTTATAAACTGACCATAAAAATGTATAATAATTAAATAATCATTATTATTTGGTTAAAATTTCATTATAATTATAGTACTACCATTATTTATTATCTTCCACATATTCATACAAATATGAATCGACGTTAGTGTGTGTGTGCAGTTTACCGCTTCCACAAAGAAACGTTTTTAGTTTTTCATCAACACCCATCATGGATTGTCTTAATGATGATATTGATAAATAAATATTATTTATATAATGTATTAATGATTCTTAAATTATCATATACTATCCACCTTCACCCCTCTCATTCATTGAGTAGTGAAAAGGCTAATCATTCATTGTGTGGACTACTGCCTCCATGAAGAATAATTTTTATAATCTTATTCATTTTTTTCATTTTCTATAAAAAGATATTAAAATATGTTTATAAATCATAAAAATATCAAGATAATATCATTATTATTATTTTATAATAATATTATTTCAAAAGAAACACCTCCTTAACAATACTCACCAATCGAGTCAAAGCATGTTCAAGATTGGGTCAGTTTGACCAACTACTTGAATAATTCTATGAAATTATATCATGGATGATTATGAAAAACATAATTTCTAGTATAATATGACATAAATATATAAATATTTTTATGGAAAGGATACATTAATTTTTCACTCATTAATTTAGAAAACACTCTTCATAGGTTGAAAATCACCGAAAAATGTTATTTGTCAATTTCATCTTCTAGGATAACAAATAAAGTACTCATGAAAGAAAATTTAAAACTAAAAAATTATATTTCATCCATTATAGTAGTATTAATGAGTTTTTATTGATGAAATTTGGATTAATAATGAACACCAAAACTTCTTATATGATACGACTACAAGCAATCCAAACTGTAAACACTTGATGTGATAAAATTAAAATATACTAAATATAGATAAGGATTATAAATAAAAAAAATTAAATAGTGTCAGGTATGAGTATGGTTATAAATTAATATATTAAGATATTTTTTTATAGGATGTCAATACCCGACCCAATCTGAGGCTCGAGCCATAACTACCCCAAGCAGCCTCTATAGGCCAGGGGTGGTGACAGGTGATGAAGGCCTAACTAACACAAGTTGGAATTTTCCTAAGTACCTGTATGAAAACACACATCCAACGTGATGAAAATCTGAAGAGGGAAAGAGAAAAAAATCAACAGAACAATAAATTACACCAAGCATTCATAACTGTTACGGTGTATAATAGTACGATAATACAAGCTGAAATGTGAAGGGTATAAATAAAAACCAAACAAGAAATATGTCCTATCCTAAAAAAAATATAAGTAAAACTATTTAGAGATCCCAATTCCTGAATCTCAATATGTAACCATTGTATATAGTCTAAAGAACTAATTATCCAGAAGCCCCACTGAATTCACGGTCAACCTATCAGTTTTTTAGATAATACACAACACGTGTAGGCAAAGACCATGTTGGGATGAGTATATACATAGCCACTAAGATGCCCCAAAATCTAAATGGGGCGAATTAAGAGATACAATAGAGATAGAAATATAGTACATTCTATATGTAGTCAAATAGAACATCTCAACCCAACCCAAGAGTGAAAGTAACCTCATCCAAACACAAGGGGCTAACACGATGAGTAGATGAACTACCCATTGAGTATTTTCCACTTATAGAAAAAATATTAGACTCAAACAACCATGAGAAGAGAAAAACGGAAAGCACGTGGCATACCTTGTACGTCTTCGCCTCTCCTAGAAGAAGATTAACCAAATCCAAAGTGTTCATACAGAAGGATATATATATATATATATATATATGATCAGTTAGAAGAATACCAAAGAGAGAGTAAGGGGATATTCATCTCAAAGCTCAAACCAGGAATAAGAGTCACAAAAAGTTCTAAAAAGTCCATCAATTATCATCATCATCTCACATGTCTTCCCAGAAGTAATTGTTAAATTCTAACCATGACTTGTTAATATGATACATAGTCAAGTGGGAACAAACACAAAGTACAGGACCCATATAATAGTATTACGCTGCACAATTGAGGGGGTAAAATTTCCAATTAGAGGACCTGTTCCCTATACTAATACAAGGATTATGCTCTGCGTTTGTACAATTAAAATGGAGAAACTTCACCCTCATATGATAGGGGAGTACCATCTCCATGGATAGAGTACCCACACCCTAGTGTGATAGGGGAGCACCGTCTCTATCTACAGAATGAGTATGGGGGACCCACACCCTAATGTGACATGGGAGTACCATCTCCATGGAAAGAGGACTCGTGCCCTGGTGCCAAAATGGAGTATCATATATGTATTCACAATGAGTATGGAGGACCTATTCCCTGATACGATAATAGAGTACTGTCTCTATAGATAGAGGACTTACGTGCTCATACAACATAGGATTACTATATTTATCTTTACTCACCGATGATCCTTCCTGAACACTTCCATGGTCAATGATTTCTAATATAAGTATCAGGCTTATAAAAACTTTCATCATATCACAAAATCTACAAAAAAAGTCCACCATCGCATTATACATAGAAAAACACTTAGTATAGGCTACTAGCGGACTAAAATACAAGTCCAAATGAAGGAGATATGAGGCATTGAAAATTCATGAAGGAATACATGGAATATAAGGAACCCCCACAGCATGGGGTCCCACTATGTTTCTTGTTTATGTCCTTTCCAACACATAGATATCTGGTCAGGTATTACTAGATGTCGTGTAAGGGAACTACACGATATTCCCTAGCAAAAATTCTTACAAACAAACGAGCCTCTTTGTATACCTAAAGTACAAAAAAGTAACTTCACAAATATGCCTCAAAAAATGGCCTAGGATGGCCAAATAGATCACACTACTATGATCCTCTGGGAAAAGCTCTCAGGATAGGCTATTCACATGACTAAATTGGACACTCAGTGAAAAGGTCACATTTTAGTGCATCATGCTCGAACAACATTTCATAGACCCGAGACACAAAGCCAAATTAAATACCCGAAATTGATCTTGAAAAGTCTACCCAAATTTCAGAGTCATGACATCACATACAATTCATCATTCCGACAACATTGGAGGAAGATATGTTGGATACTATATTCCAAAATAATAATACTAATATTATTATTATTGGGAGCTCTATGGACATAACTCATGAGACTAAAAAATATATCCAACATTGGTCTTAAAATGACCTTCTCAATTCTAGGGTCACACTGTTATTGACAACACATCAATCCAACACCATATGAATAAGTTACTGGTAGATTAAGAATTGATAACAAAATAATAGTAATAATTTATATTATTATTAATATATTATCAAAAAGACATGGTATAGTCTTCATGTGGGGTGAAGGGGAGAATTCCTTCACGCACAACCATCATGTGACCCACCATTTACTCTACTTCTATTTTATATTTTATCCCTCATTTAATTAAAGAAATTAAAATAAAAAAATAAAAATTACAACACATATTTCATGTGTACAGGGAAATCGAAATGCCCATTTTCACACCCACAAGAAGGTGTCACCTCCTCCTCCTCTTCATTTAAATTTAAATTTTAAAATTTAAATATCAATTATATTTTATTATCCAATATTTCAGAATTAAATATTATTTACATTTTATTATCCAATCACAGTTTTTTATACCAACATTATTATTATTTAGTATATTAATAACAAAAAATCCCCATTTAAAATTTATTAACTACCCAAATGACCTAAAGGAATTCTTTATTTATTTATTTTAGATAATCCCATTTTTTTAATTGGGATGATTTGGAACCCTTACATTACCCATAGGCCTAGTTCCACAAGGCCCAGTACATAACCTGAATGTTTAGAGGCATAATTCCTAATACATGACCCAATGGCCCAACCCCCTAGAACTTCCCCTACCAAGAATCTACATCATTTAAGGCTACTAGCTCCCCACCTATAATCATGAAGCTCACAGACATGGTACCAAACTAATTCTTTCACCAAACACCATCCTGTTCATTAATATATCTTTCCCAAAACCGTGAATCTGCAAGTCATTCGTGCCACCGCAACGAATCTAGAAGTTTAATCACACTCGAACACGTCCAAACAATGTCGAATCATGAACCCATTGTCTAATGATGAATAACATGATGAAGAGTGGGGGGAAAGCACAAATAGAAAATGATAAGCATCGTTGATCATTTTTTATTGGCCAAAAATCATGAATACAGATCCCTTGGTTAGATAATAATTAAAATTAATTGAATTACAGTACTAGGGCACCTGTAAAGGTTTCAAAAAGGGATGAAAGTCAAAGAACAACAATCAATCTACTTAAATATTTAATCAAATGGAGTTAAAACACCAAATGAAAAGTCATACCCCGATTGTAGATCATTCATCATTGAAGAACATGCCCACCAATTATTAATAGGAGTTTTTGCCTTCACTACATCCTGATCTTCTCTGATATGAATTTTTTTGTTTGTCTGAAATGATCCATCAATAAAGGATGGAGGAAGAGATATAGATGTATCCCAGTATTTATGTATATAATCCTAGAGGGAATATCCTGATTATATTTTTATAGATAATATTTGTTGCACTAAAATGAGTTAAGTAATTAAATTAATAATTAATTAATCCACTTAATGTATCACCAATGACCAAGGAGTCTGGACACTAAGAGACAACTCATTTTTTTTGTGCCTTGGGTAAAAACTACATTATTTACTAACTCTAGTCTTGGATTTTTGATATGAGACTCTGTTTATGATATATTTCACTTTTTCATGAAAAAATATTCTTGTTTAATAAAAATATATTTAATATTTTCATAAAATTTATTTAGGGATCACTGGGCCTCAGAATCACTCTCAACCTCTGCTCCTGACTTCGAAAATAGTCATAGTAATACTTAAAAGTCTTACATAGCAAATCAAGTGTCTCTAAATTATTCCCTTCAAATATTTTCATCCTCAAAAAGTAGAAACTATTGAAAAAGGTGGGGACATTGAGCCTGTATTTAGATCTTCCATATATCTTCCCTATATAGGGGTTTACAACCAAAAGAGAAGTGTGAAAATCCCTCATCACCTCCCCTCATAACATGACCAAAATCAATATCCATCCCTACAAAAAGGATGAATTTGTTCTCTTATTCAAAAATTCATCAGGTGGAACTCCAAAGGATATATGGTCATGTAATATCTCTTGATCAATGTCCCCAAGTTGTTCCTCCTTAACAAATTGAGGAAGTAGAGGGGTAGAAAACCATGCACTGGATGTATGTTTCACCATCCTGACCCACAAGGGTCAACAAAAAAGTGGTCAACTCCTCTATCACCTTTCTTGAGAATAGTTGATTTAAAACCTCTTGTGAGCATCTTCTACCATGACCATGCCTTCGGTGGACCTAAATCTCACATTACTTTATCATTTATAGGGTATACTATCACTACTATGTCTGAGAAGACATATCTTGTGAATTGGACCTTTGAATCAAGAATTGACTCCACGAGAGAATTCATACAACTAGCACTTCCAGAGCATGTGTAGAACCATCCACCAGTGTCTCGCGTGATCTAACTCTGATTCCTAAGGAATAAGGGTACCAAAACAAAAGGCTACCATGAATCCAAAATAGAATTGTTATGGATCTAGCTTATAAGTCTTAAGAACTCTATGGTGGAGTTCAACATGCCATAGGGTATCAACAAGAACTTAAAACAACCATATAGAATTGAGGAATCCACACTCAGTACATCCACCTCTTGAACCTCGAGCTAGTTATAATCCATCATGAGGTCAACCTATAAGATCCACTTAACCCCAAACCCCAAGTTGAAGAACTAAATGATTCTTGAATGTGGATACTCTTCCCCATTTCACCTAGATTTGGTGATGCCAACTCACACATGACCTCAAGATCTTATCTAACTCTTTGGAAAACAACAAATTTCTTCCCTAGTGAACACACTATGTCTTCAAAATCCCTATTTCTATAGACCCTACAACCACACCAAAACCTCTCACTACCGCACAGGGTCATCCGATGTTCTAGCGCAAGCATCAGGCCATCCCTGGTTCAAGTCTATGCAGAGGTACATTCCACGGTAGGGAGGAAAACGTGAAATGTTATCATCCCCCACCATCATTGAAGATAGCTGAGAGATCCCAACATCTATTACTAAAATGGTAATACTAGTCAACTGATAAATTTTATGTAACCTCCCATGAATGATCTCATCCTATTCTACATGGGGATCACTCCTCACTATGGATGAAAACTCTGTCCCACATCCTAGAATCACTACCATACTTACTAGTAGCATTAATTTAAGCAAGAATGGTAGGGGACCCGTCCATAATGAGGAAAACACCATAGGGTATCACTGCCACTATGGAAATATTTTATGTGAGTCTCTCTCTCTCCTTGTAGTGTTAAGTAAAAAAATCAATAGAAACATGTGATCACTTATCCTCTCTGGAAGCGCCTCTAACTTAAGGGTCATAAAAAAGGCCACCAATCGTGTTTCTAGGTCTCGGATAAGGGATATGTTAAGGGAAGTGTGGATTTTGAAGCTTTTATATAAATGCATCCAGATCAGTGAATAAACGTGGTGTACCCCGATACACACTCAAATTCATTGAGCCACAAGCTCTTATCTCTAGAAGATATCAGTTCCCTTACCTGAATGCTCACCAAAACCATGTATCACTCTGACACCTTAACACATCCAAAGTGCATCAAACACACATTTCAAAGGAACTATTCCACCAAAACTCGATACTATCTACTTTGGGACGTCAATTACTCACCCACGTGGTTTTATATCGCATTGTAATAATGATTCTCAGTTGATAAAGTGACCCACTTTATTGCATGTCCAAGTCCACATCGAACATCACCAACGTATGGCTCTACAAAAACCCTATGTCACCCTAGAGAAGTGTCACCATCAGGACCACCATCAAAAGGTGCCCCATCTGATTGGGATATAAAAACCACATGATCAGGCTTGAACTCAACCACTAGAAAAGGGAGTGCGGATCAACACGATACCTAGGTGATCATAGTCCATGGTTTCTAAAATTAACACTTAGCACATGTGTGTCATCTATTGGTACCGTTGGAACCAACTACTGCTCTACAAAGAACACTGGTTGTGAGTGAAACTATCTGATTGGTTGGGATCTACACAATAGGGGGTGCTTCTACCTGACCATCTGGATGAATAGATATCGCGGTATGGACCCTAAATTTGGGCCTCATCGCTCTTTAAATTTTCATCAAGATCAAGAAATTGAAAACCTTGATGGTTGTCTTTGGGAGGATCTCTAAAGTGATGGAGACATAATATGGTAAAATGATTATATATATATATAACAATAATGTGATATGAGTTAATAAAGATTTTAAAATAATCAGTCCTATATGATGCTTGAACCATTGATCCATGGAACCAACATCTCGGCATGTCGAGTTTACTTGTAGGTAGTCAAGGTCCAGGTAAATGGATAAATCAGTCACCTACACCATCATAGGATTCTATAGACTAAGATCCACACTTAAGAAACTTTGACATTATTTTTTAAAATCCCAACCAAATCCACTTAAAGGGGATATTTCTAAACAATGTCCAATTGAATGAACATGCTCGGATACCAAATATGTTATCACTCGACCCTAGATAAGGCTTGATCCATAACTACCTCAAGCCTGCCTCTATAGACCAAGGATGGAGAGAAGTTCTGAAGGAATTACTAACTATGGGGGAACCTTTTCCTAAGAACCTATACACATAAAAATAGTCATCTTGATCTAAAATTACATGGGTAAATAGTAAAAGATGAAACATAGCTATAAAGTAAACCAAGCATGCATAACCTCTAGAGTGTATAAGAGTACGATAGTAAGAACTAAAATTTAAAGGGGATAAATACACGTCAAACCAAAAATCTGTCCCAACCTGACAAAACTGGAAAATTAACATTGCTGAGAAAGCTTGTTCTTGAATATCAAGCTATGATTAGTATGCGCGGTCTAAAGAACACAGTATCCCTAATCTCCACTGAAGTCATAATCAACCTATCCATCGTATACATAATACATGACACCTGTGGGAAAATCCCATGTAGGGGTGAGTATATACATACCTAGTAAGATGCCCTAAAAGATGAAGGGGGAGTAGTAAGAGATATAATAGGAATATAAAGATAGTAGATGAAAGATACAATCAAAGAGAACAACTCAACCCAAACCAAGAGTGTATGTAACCTAATCTAAAAACATGGGTCTAAAGACAGTGAGTAGATGAAATACCCATCGATTATTTACCATAGATATAAAGAAATTATAATCATCCAACCATGAGAAGATAAACATGGAAAGAACATGGCATACCCCACACATCTTCCCCACTCATGGAAATAGAGTTACTAAATCCATGGTGTAAATATAGAACAATATATATGTGCCTAGTCATAAGAATCCCAAATGAGAGAGTAATGGTATTTATATCTCACAACTCATCCCAAGAAGAAGATTCACCAACCGTTCCAAAATTCCATCAATGATACCTAACATCTCACATGTCTACCCAGATGTAACTGTACAATTATAACCATTCCTTGTCACTGTGCTGCATAATTCAGTGGGAAAAATCTATAGCTAGAAGACTCATGCATCCACTATGTCGTAAAGTCGAGGGGGTAAAATTTCCAAGTAGAGGACCCACACCCTATACTTATTGGGGAATTCCACTCAGAATATGTACAATAAGTATGGAGGAGTTATGCACTATTATGATAGGGGGAGTACTTTATCCAGGGATAGAGGACTCGCACAATGGTGTGAATGGGGAGTACAGTCTCTATCTACTAAATGAGTATTGGGGACCCACACCTTGATGTGATAGGGGAGTTCTGTCTCTAGGGATAGAGGACCCACGCCCTGGAACCATATGGGAGTATCGTCCTTATCTACACAACATGTATGGAGGACATTCTCCCCAATGCGATAGGGGAGCACTATATCTATGGATAGTGGACCCGCATACTGATACAACAGTGGAGTACTGTCTCTATCTAAACTCTATGATGATCCTTCCTAATCATTAACACCATCAAGTGCCACCTATATAAGTATAATTATCTTAAAATATCACATCATATCTCAAACTCCACTACAATAGACAACATCATGTTCTTCATGGAGAAACACTCATGATAGGCTACTCACGAGCCCAAATCCGAGTCCACATGAAAAAGATATGAGATGTTGAAGATTTTTAAAGGAGTACATGACATGTACGGTACCCACACGACAAGTGGTCCCTCTCTACTGCATTGAAGTGTCATTTCTAGTACACAAATTATTGTACATGTAGTACTACACATCGTGAAATTGTACTACATGACATGTATCGACCAAAAGCCTAAAGAACAGGAAAGACTCATCAAAAATCTGAAGGGAAAAAATTACATTCACTAATATACCTGTTAAAATCACCCCAAATGAAAAATGGATCACACCATTGTGATCCACATTGAAAAATGATTGCGATAGTATTTTCACTTGCTCAAATCAAACATTCAGTGAAAAATTCATGTTTCACTATATCATGCTCAAATGGTGTATCATGGGCCCAAGGCATAAAGTTGAATTAAATACCAAAAATTGGTCTCGAAATGTCAACTTCAATTTTATAGTTGTGATGTTACTTACAATTCTTCATTATGACACTGTATGAGGAAGATATGTTGGATACTAGATTCCATATTATTATTATTATTATTATTATTATTATTATTATTGGGTTCTCCATGGATATGAGCCATTAGTCTGAAAAGGGTATTCAAAATTTGTGTTAAAATTTCTGTCTCAATTCAAGGTTCATACTGCCATTGAGGGTGCATCATTGTGACACCATATGAATAAGTTACTGGTGGATTAATATTTAATAAAAAAATAATAAATATTGTATATTATTACTAATATATTGTCAGAAAGACATGTGAGAGTCTTCACATGGGGGGAGAATTACTTCATGAAAAAAACTCATGTACCCCACCATTTACTCTAATCTAATTTCATATTTTATCTATCCATTAATTATATAAAGAAAAAATATAAAACAAATATAAATTCCCACACAAATTTCATGTGTACAGAAAAATCGAAATGCCTCTTCTCATAGCCACAATCAACTGGCGCCTCCTCCTCCCGTTTATTTAATTTTAAATTTCAAATTTAAAATATCATTTAAATTTTATTATCCAATATTTAAAAATTAAATCTAATTTAAATTTTATTATTCAATACCAATTTTTTATGCCAACATTATTATTATTATTATTTAGTATAATAATAATAATAAATCCCCATTTAAACTTTATTAACTCTCCACTATTACTATTATTATTATTAACAACTACTAACACCCACCACATTGACCACGTCCAACTACCTCATCATAGATCTGAGCCCATCCACTATCATGTTCATGCCGTGTATCCCATTCTATGGGACTCCTCGCATAGCCTCTACTTGTAATTGATTCCATCAAGTCACACATCATTACCACGTGTCATCTATGAAAAAAGGGATCACCTATCCAAACCTGAACCACCTCCAATCACAAAGCTCCAACCCATGGTATCAAACTAATACATTCACCAACCATCATCCCACTTGTTTATCAATTCATCCTCTAACCATCGATCTGAATTTTTCATGTTCCACTGCAACAGGGTTCAATCACAATTGAACCCACCCAGACAATGTCGAATCATGACCCCAAGGTCCAATGATGAGTAAAATGATGAACAGTGGGTGGAAAAGTGCCAATAAAAAAGTGATAAGCATCATTGACCAAGTGTTTTTGGCCAATGATCATGAATATGGATCCTAGGGTTAGATATTAATTGAAATTAATTGAATTATAATACATAATCACATGAAAAGGCAACAAAAAGGGGATAATATTGAAGAACAAAAATCGATCAACTAAACTATTTAATAAATGGGCATGAAAACACCAAATGATGAGTCCTACCTTGATTATGTATCATTCTTCATCAAAACATGCCTCTTCTAATGATTGAGAGGAGTCATTGCGTATACTATGTCCTAGTCTGATCTGATTTGGTGTGTCTCTATCCTCTGATGTGATTCACCAACAAAAAAAGGAGGAATTACTCTATATTTCTCATAGGTTTTATGCATCTAACCCTAGAGAAATCAGCCTAGAAATATTCTTATAGATTCTATCAGTTGGGTTGAAAAGAATGAATGAATTAAATTAATAATTAATTTATCCACATTACATACTGCCAACAAGTGAGGAGTAAAAACACCCCCATGCTGACTCATTTTATGTCGCACCTTGGGTAAACATTGCGTTCAAGACTCAACTGTGGTCTGATATTTTCGATCTAAGATTCCATTTGTGATATATTTAACTTTTTCAGGAAATAATTTCACGCATAATAAAAATAAATTTAATATTTTTATGAAATTAATTCTGGCCTCACCGGGCCTCATAATCATGTTCCACCTCAGTGCTTGGATCCAAAAATATTCAAATAAATATTACAATGTCATAAATTAAAAATCTAGTGTCTCTATAGAGGAGTTTAGATAACATTCGACTAGGTGGGGAAATAAGGTAATGGTTTATTTTTCCCAAATTCCAATCACTTGAGACATGCCTATGTTATACACTATGTTTCATTTTCAATGGTTTAAATAATACCTAATTTTCATTTTTTATCATGATTTCATTATTTTGGATGATTTATATGCTTTTATCCATGATCATTCCCTATTGTGGTCTTGATTCAAAAGATACAATGGATATAAGCAATTTAGTCTCAATTTATCTTCGTTAAGACATGTTTTACTGTTTGGAAGAAATTTATTGTTTCTAGGGTTTATATACTTATAATAATGTATTTTTACATACTAAATGATATTATAAATTTTATTTATATAAACATAATATTTTCAAGCTTCTAATGTTTTTTTATTCAAAAATTACTAAATTCGTAATGGGTTTTTCTGAACCAATTCTCTTCTTTAGGTCATAATTACTCATATTTTCCTATTATATTTCATGGTTGATATATTCTAACCTGTAAGTATTTTATATTGAATTTACCCTATCTTTTTGGGTAAATAATGTTCACACCAAAGTCATATTACTTAATGATATCACTATTTTATGAAAATGAATGTTTATTAAGAATAATTCCCATTAATTTTAATGAATTTTTCCATGTCTATATTTTTACTTACCATAAATGTTCTGATTTCACAAGTGGGAACACAAATTTTTTATCCAATGATCCTTTTATTCCTATTTTTTCATTTTAAATAAATGTTTTATTTTTTTTTAATGATGTGGGTTTTCCAAATTCTCAAAAGGTTTTTCTGTCCATTAAAAATAAAAAGTTTTATCATCACCTCAACATTTTCTTTTTAAGATATTTATGTATTTCTCAAGGTTAAATTATTCAATATTATTTTTACAATTAATTTTTTTCAAAGTATTTACACACCCCATTTTTCGAAAACTATATGCCTTTTCAAGCCTCTTTTATTAAATATTCTTTTAAAAGTATACAATTTCATATTATTTTAACTTCTCATTTTTTAAAACCTTATATATTTTCATAGATATTTTATTAACAACTATTTATATTAATTTTTTAAAAATTAATCTCTTTCCCTTAAAAAATGTTTTTAATGTAATTTTAATATCGATGTTATAAAAGGTTTTGTGAAAATATTTGTATTTTCACTTATATTTACCCTCTATAATTTTTATTTCATAAAGAGATGTTTTTATCACCCTAGATATGATTTTATTATGTGATTGATTTTTATAAAATAATATTTTTGATATCCTATGATATTTTATGATTATTTTATGTGATTGTTTTGGAATGTTTAAGAAACTCATTCTCATTCCATGGGTTATTTAGGATATGATGATGATTGATTTTAACTATTACATAGATATATTGATAATGATGGGTGGGGACCTGTATCTCTATAGAATGTATTGGTACAAGATTATATATCATGAGATAGTAAGTCTTGAACATAATGGGTTTTTTCACATAAGTATAGGCATGATGGTTTTGCTCACATTTTCGGGTGTGGACATAATGAGTTTGTTCACATAAGAATAGCCATAATGAATTTTATTAGAATTTTTTCTTATGCTTATGGATGTTATAAATTTTCATGTTTATAATTTTATGAAACATTTCCAATTTTTTCATCATGTTATATAATATTTTAAGGATGTTATTAATTTTAAGTGTTCCTCGCTTTTATATCATGATCGCATGTTATATGACTATTGAGATATATTTCGATCCATTTCACATATTTTATGCATACATAATGATATTTTTAGGATATTAAGTCACTCTAGAATTTTTTATGATTATAATCTAAGTTATTTTTATATTTTATGATATTTATGTCTTCCACTCGTTTTTATTCATGTTATGAAATGTTTTACCATTACTAAACGTCTGAGCTCACCCCTTTCTTATGCATCCATTCCCTCAGTTATGAAGACTATTATATCATGTGAGATATATTTGAAAGGGTTTATATGTGAATGATTAATGATAAATGTGCACAAGTGTATTAAATTATGATTTTTATTTAGCTAATCATCAAGACATAAGATTTTTCAGTCTTTAGGTTGTGAAAATATTTGTGAGATGTATTATTTAAATCTTGAGATTAAGGTGTTATTTATTTTATGTTTATCCTTCATTAATATAGTAAACATAACTTAAATAGTACAATAATATTATTATTTAAAAAAATCACATATTGTCACATAGACCAATGATCTAAATGTTTTGTGTCATAGATACTAGTTATATAAACATATTATTTTATAACACTTGTGATCATTTATCTATAATCATGATCCTATTAACCCTTTTACAGTTACCTCATGTGAAATAATAATCTTCATAACATGGGTAATGGAAACCTAAGAAAGGGGTGAGATCATATTATTATTATGGGAAAAGATGTATGATATGGTGTTAGTTCATAATCCTGAAGGAGAATAAGAGGAAGAAATAAATATCCTAAAAAATATCAAAAGACCATGTATGATAACTATAATCCATGATGGAGAAACACAAGATCATAAAAATATTATTAAGGAACCATAAAATCCATGACATGAATAAAAACCAATATCAATAATTATAAAACAAGGGATAATGATACATAAGTTAGGAAAACATTAAAAATTATTCATGGGCATGAAAACATGGAATTTTATGGAAATTAAATTCATCTTATAAAATTATCATAACTTTTTAAAAAACTTGGTAATATGTAATTACATTATGAACAATATAAAAATTTTGAACAAACATGAGAATAGTAAAACCCATGCGAGAAAACCCATTATGCGCATCACTAAGTGAAAAAACTCATTATGTTCATGCTTGAAATGTGAGAAAACACATCATGCCCACACCTATGTAAACAAAATCAATATTGACATGCCTGACTATATCATGAGATATAAGATTAATCCAATTATTTTTATGGTGATATAAGACCCCATCCTTCATCAAACATATATATGTGCTCCACTTAAAAAAAAGCATTATTATATCATAAATAACCCATGAAAAAAATGGGTTTCGTAAACATTCAAATAAAAAGAACTAAATCATAGGATATCAAAATATAATTTCCTAAAATGATTTGTAAAATAATAAGACATGGGGATAAAAGCATCACTTTTTGAGAGATATAACTTGGAAGAAAAATTTCAGTGAAAATAAAAAAAATTCCACAAAAGGTTTTAATTTTTTTATAAATGATGAAGTGTGAATTAATTTTAAGAACACATTTTTTAGAAGGAAGAGATATTTTTTTTTGATAAAGTTATTTTAAGGAGGTATAAATAAAATATCTTTGAAAAGACACAATGTTTGAAAAATCATATGTTAAAATACTTTGAAAACATATAATTCTGAGAAGATACTTTAATAATGGAAACTTTAAAAACATAGAGTTTTTGAAAAGGAGAAGTGAAAATACTTTAAAAATTTTTACTTTTAAAAATAATTTTAATAATGAATAATTGAAAATTACAAAATGTCTTCAAAAAATTATTGCTAAAATGCATTGAAAACATTTACTTAAAAAAGAATATTTAATATTGGAAACTTGAAAAGACAAAAATTTTATCAAAATAAAATGGTGAGTGGATGATAAAACCTTTTATTTTGAAATGATAGAAAAACCTTGTAGACATTCTAAAATTACATTATCCAAAACTAACATCATTAAAATTATAAATAAAACTTCTCATTAAAATGAAAAATGGGAATAAAATGATCATCGAAGATAAAAAAATTATTTTCCACTAAGCAAAGGAGAACATTGGCGGATATAAAAAATATGGACATTAAAGAAAAATACATTAAATTTATTATAAATTATTCTAAACAAAAACAAATTTTAACAATACATTAAAATCATAAAGAAAAAATAATATGGTTTGAAACATGATTTCCCTAGAAAATAAGGTATAATACATCCTAAAATCTTTATTTGTTATTTTTATTCAATTTTCTAATGAAATTGATAAAGATCAATGATTATGACTCAAGAAATAGAATTGAGTCACGGAGAACCCCTTACGACTTTAATAAATTTTTAATAAAGAATATTGAAAATCATATAGTTCTATAAATACTATTTAATAAATATTTTTTATTCCAAAAAAAATTATTGGGCAGTACATGCACTATAATAATAATAAATTTGTGAAAACATTAAAATATGTCTTAATGATGAGAAGTTGAGAGTAAAAACCGTTAAAAGCTTTCTATCTTACAAATAAAAACCCAAAGAGTGAATGAAAATGGATTAAAAAATTTTAAATAAGGAGAAATTATTAAATAATGATACAAAATGAAAATGGGGTAGTTTTTACACCATAAAAAATGAAACATGGTGAATAGTATAAACTTGTCTCAAGGGATACAAATTTAATGTAAAGAAGCCCTACCTTGTTTCCCCACATAGTTAAATGTTCTCTAACCTCCTATAAAAAACTATAATGATATACAATTTTATAACCATATTATTATATAAAACTATTTTTAATTATCCTTTATAATAATTATCTATATTCTAATTAATTAGTTTTTTCCATTTTTCCCACATCATGTGTTTATATTTTTGACCGTTTATAGTAGTTTCATAGGAGAATTATTAATGATAATTATTCTTATAAATTTAATAATTAAAAGTTTATTAATATTATTTTAATTTATTAACTATAATTATTTATAAATTTTAAATTTCTTTCCATGAGTACATTAATCTTTATCCTAGAAGATGAAACTGAAAATGAACATTTTTCAGCAATTTTCAACCATTGAGTGGTTTTTCATAATTAATGAGTTAAATATCATTATATCCATTAAATAATCAATAAAAATTATTATTTAAATTTTTATATCATATTATAGTAGTAATTACATTTTCAAAATCATCTATGATACAATTTCATTGCATTATCAAAGTAGGCGGTCAAACCGAACCAATATTGATCAAGGTTTAACTCAATTGGTGAGAATGGTTAAGAGGTGTTTATTTTGACATAATATAATTATAATATAATTATAATTATTTTATTTTTAGGATTTTATGATGGTGAAACATATTTTAAAATTTTTGGATAAAGAAAGAAAAATTTGATGAAAAATGAAAAAAAAATTATTCGTGGAGGTGGTGGTCTACGCAACACACAGTTAGCATTTCTGTTACTCAAATAATAAGAGGGGTGGATGTGTATATGACCAAAAAAATTTATACATAGTTGTAACATATTAAAATATGAATATTAATTACATAATATAAGGATCCATGCTAGAATCATATAGGTTTCAGGCCTTTAGAATCTTGGAAACATAAACAACTTGTTCATATGTGAACTACATCATCTAAAAATATATTATTAGTAACTAGAACCCTTCTAATAAATATCATACATAATAATAATCTTCATAAATAGGGGAAATAAAAAATAATAAAGGGTGATATCATATTCTCAAAAAGGGTAAACAAGGGAGATATGAACAGAACGTGAGCATAAGGGTATGAGAAATGATAATAACATTTGTAAACCATACCCTGCATGTCATAGATCATAAACATGAGTCCCAACATAAATCAGGGTAGTTTATAAGTTATGAATCATAATAGAACCAATGAAAATAATACAAGAGAGCATAAAATGTTCATAAGATATAAATTTGTGGCAAACAAATAAGCATTGAAAATATTATGATGCAGATACCCACAAAGACATTCATAACATGTTAGGCTTGGGATAACCAAAGTTGTATTGGATTAGGTATTGAGATAAACTCCAATGTACCCTTTTTTGTCTTAGTATAACCTCCTGTGTACCCTCTTTTGGGATTTTGATAACATCCCATGTACCATATTTCAGGCTTGGGATAACCCCATGTGTGCACTATTTTGGGCATGGGATTACCTCATGTGTACAAAAATTTATCTCATACAACATTAATCATTAGAAAATAAATTTAAGGTAGATATAGGTCCTAACCATAAAAAATACCTATATTTATGTTCTAAAAGATAATAAAACATTAAACCCATCATAACTCATGAAAAGGAAAGAATTTTCATAAATATTTCATCATATCATAACCTATGGGAAATAAATGGGGTTCATAAAAATATTTTCATTATAGTAATTTTCACGAACCACCTTCATTAAGATGAGGGAAGGGATATCAAGATGTGAAGACCTTACTTCCTCAAGATGAAGGAGAGATAATGACCCCTAATTCCTGCTTCCATTAGGCCTCGGTGTGGCGACCTGCGCCAAGGGTATTAAAATCTCACAAAAGTGGGGGGCATTAACCTTTTTATAGTAACCAAGATTGGGAGATAAGATGTATCAACCTAAAACAAATCCCTGAAAGATATATATAAAGAAACCAAAATCTACCCCACATGCATGTTTAAATTAAAACTACTATAAATACAAAGAAAACTTTAAAGTAAGTACCAAAATAAAACTAAGCAGCGACATAACAACCGTCCCCAAAGTCCGAACTAGTAAGGTCCATCACGGTCTACATAATATCCTAGGAAACCTAAAAATATTATTTTATATGTAGGGTGAGAATAAAATAATACTCTGTAGGGAAAAACCAAAGTCACTCATGCACAAGTGGAATAAGAATACTAATGCCCTATGAGAAAATAGCAGAAACTCAAAAGAACCTAAAAAGGTATAGTATCCACCCTAACCTCACCCAGGTACGCTCACCAAATAACGCCAGTTAGGTAAAGTAAAGTATTAAGCATGTTGATATTTGGGCACCCCGCATCACTTCCCATTGGTTAACTGCTCATCCCTAACGGTGGACATCCTGACACTACCATGATCTTCCACAAGCCCCACTATTACAACCCGCCCACACACACATAGTCCACAAAACCACACACATCCCACCGGTGGACACCTAGGCTACAACCACCACATGTCTCACCCAAAAACACAATGGCCTTATCCTGAATACCCTTGGAAAACAGACAACCTCACACATAGCCAATACCATAAATCTGGTAATAAACCTCATACCATTACAGCTTTCCCGAAGAGTCTTAGGAGATAAATTCCAAGAAGAGGGAGCAGGGTAAAGTCAGTAACCAGCCATCCATTCTCCCACCGATATTCTAGGAAAGACACTCTCCCCCAGAATAATGGGGGTGTTGGACACATAGTGCTCAACATGGGTGGGGTGCGTATATAAAACATAAGGAACTACAAGTTTATACATATAGGTAACAAATACACATACCATCTTATGTGATTCCAAACATACAACTGGCTTACTAAAAATCACCTTTGCTGCTAACACTATATGAACATACCCCTATGAATGATGGTCACTTCCTTAAGTCGATAAATGAATGCTGCATTACTACAATCTATAACTCAAAACATACCCCCATCCAATTCATCAAACCAGTTTTCATTCTGTATTATAAATTCATTTATTAATTTATTCCATCCCCGCCCAAGAAACTACCAAACACTACCAATTTTATAAAGCGAAGAAACCATACTAAACACTACCAAACCCAAACAATGAAGAAATGACCAAATTTAAAGGAATACATTCTAACACTCATTTAATAAAACCAATGGGGATCAAATCTCTTTCAGTCTAACCACACAAACGCCTCATTACTACCACACTCTATAGTACCAATGCACAATAATTCCACATCCATCACACCCATAAACATGAAATAATGAAACAACCCAATCCTGTAGCCCTACTACCCAATCACCACCTAGATGCAGTCCCACTACATAAAAAGTCAATACATTCACCAATCAATCAATCTCTCATCCTAATATACCATCACACCTTTTATACCACCCCTTACACACAATCACACCCCCATCCACATCAACACACTACCAACATATATGCAAGGACAAACGTAACCACACACAGCACACAACCCTACCCATAAGGAAATTTTTATTCAGATTTAGTAGTAGTCATTCTTTAATTCCACTTGATAAAACATGGGTGATCACAAAACTGATTCAATCATAGGGAATCCATTTATTTAACCAAGTATATGTAATTTACCATATTCCAATTCATATAACAGTTATTCAAAAAACATACAGGTGTGGAAATAAAGACCACCAACAACCATGCTTTTCAGAATAACACAACCCATATGATTCAAAACATGGATCAAGGATAACATAAAAAATAAAATGATCATTACCATCATGCTCCCAGACCCTCATTTATTACTTATTATTATCTTTATTAAATTTGGATTCATCTATTATCACAGTTAGGCAACATTATACCTACCCCACATGATACACAATTAAAAGATAGATGAAGTAAATCCCTATTTATAACAAAAAGTTCCCAGAAATCCTCCTTGCGCCAAAACAGAGGGGTCACTGGAGCAGGAGACTCCAAGGAAAACCTAATAGGGGGGATACAACATAGGCACATGGCTCGTCTAGTAATGAAAGGGTATCGATGAACAAAGACAAAATGGAAGGGTTCCAAGGAGAATAATATTTGGTTTTAGAAAGACCAAATCCTAAATCTATAGGGAAACAATTTCAAAGGCTATTAAAGGTGGATCAGGACCAAGACCACATGGTTTAGGATAAAAAGGAAGCTTCATGTTTCTAGAAGATAAATATCATTTTAACAACACCAAAACTCATTAAATATAGAATTTAAATCAGTTAATGTCAAAGAAAATGTCAAGGGGAAGAACTGGAAAAAATGGGGAAAACTGGATATGAGTCACCGATGAGTGAGTCACCGACAGCAAGCCACCGACAGTAAGTCAATGAACCTAAGATGCCGATACTGAGCTACTAAAAATGATCCAAAGACACTGATCCACCAAAGGTACCTACAAATGTCTGACTCACCAATGCTCAGACTCACCAATGCCCTAACTCACTAATGCCTCAACTTATTGATGCCCTGACTCACTAACGCCTTGACTCGCCGATGTCTTGACTCACTGATGCCCTAAACTACCAATTCCTCAACCTACCAATGCCTTAACCTATCGATGCATGGACCTAACGATGCCCTTGACCTACCGAATCCCTCACCCTACCACTGCTCTGACCTATCAACGCCTTGACATTTCGGCACCTTAGACCTACCGACGCCTCAAACTACCGACACCCTCGACCTATCGATTCCTCGACCAACCGACGGCCTTGACTAACTGACTCCCTCAACCTACCAATGCACTAACCTATCGATGCCTTGACATACTGAAGCCTTTTACCTACCAATGCCTCGACATACTAACGCCCTCGACCTAGCAACACCCTTGACCAACTGAAACCCTACCCTACCAACTCTTGGACCTAACGATACCATCAACCAACCAACACCTAGACCTATAAATTCCCTCAACCTACTGACACCCTCAACCTACTGACTCCCTCGACCTACTGCCTCCCTCGACCTACTGACGCCCTGAATTACTAACACCCTGACCTACCGAGGCCTTTGACCTACCTATGGAAAAACAAGAACATTATAAAACTCTTCAAATGAGCTATCATTGCCTCCAAGAACACCCCAAACATTGGATTTTGAAAAAGTAATGGACCATCGAGTTCTGGTCCATTACACTAGATACCTCTCAAACTACTATCACCCTCGACAATTCAAAACCGAACCCTAAAAAATAGGGGTTTGAACAACCACCTCATAAGATACGTCTCAAGGATAAATTGCCCTGTTGGAGTGAAACCTCAACATCCAATAACACTTCCTCCAATTTTTTTCAACCCAAAACACTATAATACATACCACACAAGCACCAAATTTCACACTCCCAAAACATATGAATCAGGTAATTTCTTCTTCCATGTCAAGATACTATCCACTTTGGGCGTAAATGACTCTCTTGCATGGGTTTAATAGAATCCATGTTAATGTGTATTGATTAGGGATCAAGTCCTCCCCTCCTCCTATGTTATGATATTATCATATGTTACATAATAAAGAAATATATCATCTCATTGAAAACAATATTCAGGCATTAAATCCCAAAGAAAAACATACGATAAAAACTTAAACCAACTCTAGGTACTGGGAACTCATCTACATCTCTCGCTCCCAATTACTCTCATCCATGCCACCATACCTCCACAACACATGAACCAAGGGAAAGGTCCATCCACATAACACCTTATCCTGGAGATCTTGGATCTCCACTGTTCACTCTACGTATGGTACGTCATCCTCAATATCCAACTCTCCCCAATCAATGACATGGGATTCATCATGAAGTTACTGACAATGATGGGAGATGTGAAAGATGCTATGGACCCTCCCCAACAATGGTGGCAATTCCAGCTGATATGCCACCTCTCCAACTTGTCCAAACACCTCTAAAGTTCCGATGAACTTGGGAGAAATCTTACTCCCTCTATCAAACATATGCTTCCTACATCGAGGTAAAAACTTCAAGAATACGTGGTCCCTAACATCAAACTCCAAGGGCCTTCTCTTGCAATTGGAATATGACTTCATTCAGTATTGTGTTTCCTTCATCCTCTCACAAATAAGATGTAACTTCCCTGGAGTACTCTACACCATGTCCAGACCAAGAATAGCTAGCTCCCCAACTTTCTTCCAACACAAGGGTGAATGAAATAGACTTCCATACAAGTCCTCCAACAGAGACATTCCAATAAAAGAGTGATAGTAATTTTTGTATGTGAACTCTAATAAAGTAAAATGTTGAACCCATGACCCAATAAGGGCCATAAAACATACCTGCAACATGTCCTCTAATGTATGGATGGTCCTCTCTATCTTTCCATATGTCTGAGGGTGGAAATCCGTACTGAGGCATAACTATGTTCCAATACCATGCTACAATCCCCTCTATAATCTTGAAGTAAACATTTATCCTAATATGAGATGATGGATTTAGAAACTCCATGAAGCCGCAACACATCACCCACATACCTTTGTGTTGAGGCATCCACTGAACTCAACTCCTTGATCTCTAAGAAGTGAGACAATTTCATAAATTGATCCAATACTACCCAGATTTCATTACATCCTCCCTAATCCCTGGGTGATATTGTGATTAAATCCATTGATATTTCATCCCACTTCTACTCGGAGGAATCTAGGGGCTGTAATAAACCACCGAGAACATGGTGCTCATCCTTCAATTACTGGCACACCAAGCACTTTGACACAAACTCCGCCACTGCCCGCTTCACCCCAGGCCACAAAAACTATTCCCTAAAGCCCCGATACATCTTAGAAACACCTAGGTGTACTGCTTGGGGTGATATATGAAACTCTTGGAGAACTTCCTCATGCATTTCCATCGGAAAAAACAACTTTTCACAGAATGACATTCGAATATGACCATCCTTCAACCATCCCTCTAGAGCATCATCCGAATCAATGTTATCATGCATCACCACCACCTCTGAGTCTTCCCACTGAAACTCCTCCACCTTCTACCTCAGAGATGATTGTACTGTCATATGAAATAGGCATCATCTTCCACCATCCATTCCTTTTTCTAAGTGAAAGGCATAAAAATTCTCCATCACCCTCCAATCATCTATATATTCCTAAACCACTTCCTTATATGACTTACTACTCAAATCATCGGGCACAATATTCCCATTTTCCGAAGTTTAGGAGATATAAAAATTGTAATCCTATAGAAACTCCATCCACCTATACTACTGTAAGTTTAGGTCTCGCTAGGAAAAGATGTACCTCAAGATCTTATGATCCACGAAGACCAAAAAGTACTCTCCAATGAGGTAATTTCACCACAGATTTAGTGAGAACATGACTGCTACTAGTTTTGGATCATGGGAGGAATAGTTACATTCATGGGGACGTAACTGCCTAGACCCAGAGGAGATCACTCCCCATTTTTGTATCAGCACACACCCAAAACCTAGATGGGATGAATTGAAAAATGCCTCAAACATCACCCCTTCCCCTAGCATCATAATCACTAGATCATTGACCAACATCCCATTTAGATAGCCAATCGTTGTCTGGCACTACTCACCTCACACAAAATCTTGGCCTTTTCTGGTCAGAGCCATCAACAGAGCTTCTACCCGAGGGAAATAGGGTATGAATCTCTATTAGTAGCCTGCCAGACCGAGATAACTATGAACCTCCACTACATTATTGGGTGTTGAACAATAAATGGCTTCTTAGACCTTCGTTTGGTCCACTTATACACCCTACTGAGACATTGTATTTCTAAGTAAGTGGACCACTCATGTCCAAAACATTCACTTGGACAGCTTCCCATAGAGCTAGTGGTGTTGAAGGACCTCTAAGAGAGACCTCATATTCCTAGTATGCTCCTTCTCTGCCTTTGAGTATATTAGGATTTCATAAATGAATACGATGATGAACTAGTCTAGGAACGCGTGAATGTAGGAGTTCATAATCCCCATGAATGCGGTTGGTGTGTTCAAAACACTGAATGATGTAACTATGAACTCAAAGTTCCCATGCCTGCACCTGAAAGTATTCTTTAGGATGTCACACTCCTTCACCCTCAATTTGTGATATCCAAACTGCAGATTGATATTGTGAAACCAACTCATTCCCCTCAGTTGGTTGAAAAGATCATCTAGCCTCAGGAGAGGGTAACGGTTCTTGAACATTACCTAATTTAGCCTCTGGTAGTCTATTCATAGCCTCAAACCACCATCTTCCTTCTTCTCAAACAAGACCAGAGCACCCCATAATGACACACTAAGTTGGATTAAAACCTTATTCATAAAATCATCAATCTGAATCCACAACTCCTGCAACTCAGAAGGCAACATCTGATAAGGATCCATCGAAATCAAACTACAATCGAGTTATAAGTCTATTCTGAAATCAATGTCACATTGAGGGTGTAGAGTCACAACCTCCTTTGGTAAAACATCCATAAAATCTTCAAAGAATCCTGGAACCTCTACCATATCAGTATCCATTGATCCCACTGATAGCTCAGCTAATAATGAATGAAGTGGCTCCAAATGTTGACTGCCCACCTGAAAGCTCTGCTCTCCAACGAAATCTACATGATGACCTTTTATGCCTGAAAAGATAACCCTTATCTAGAAGTAGTTGATAAAAAATACACTAAAAACTAGTCAATTCCAGGAATGAAATTTTATGGCTGAATCTTTAGCAGAAAGAGATCCCCACTAGATTGATATAGCCCCAACATCAATCTACATCCCCAACAAACATCGAACAATATGGTATGACCATCTACTAGTGTACTCCACACCAAAGGTGAGGAATGTCTCTCTATGTCTAGTCCCAAGGCATGGTCCAGACTTCTTGCAACAAAAGAGTGAGAAGATCCAAAATAAAACAAGGCACAAGTAATCATGCGAAACAAACTAATCATACCTCGAATGATCTTTAGTCCTACTAGAACTACTGCCTATGTGAAATGCAATTTCCCACACCCAGATCCTTTTCCCCTTCATTGTCGGTTGGCTCCCCAACCATACCCTATTCAAGGTCCCTAAGGAGCACCTTTAGGTAGGCCTCCTCCTACACTATCCACCCTTGGTAGAGCAAGGGCCTACTATCCCTAGTGCTGAAAAGGCCTAGCTAGAAACTACTGTTGAGGAGGGAGCTGAACCTATCCACCTCCACCATATTGAGCTCGAGTCAGACATTATCCATGGAGGTTCCCATGGCCACCACAAGAAAAACACCTTGAACCCAGGCCCATGGAAAAAGGGTGAGGACCAGAGTGTCGAAACTAAAACAACTGGGGTCGGCTCCTCGCTGTCCAAAACCTAGTAGGCCATGACACCAGAGACTAGCTACTAAAGGCCTCCCCCTTTGAATAACTCATCTGACTTCCCTCTCGTGGAAGACCTCCTCATGAGTGCATCATTTACAATACATCAGCCTTCTTCTTAACCTCTAAGTATGTTGGTAGGGTGAAGTAAGTAACCACATACTAGAGGGAAAGATGAATATCCTCTTCCAAACATCTCACCTAAGACTCCTCATCCGAAAAGAGATCTAGAGAAAATTGTATGAGATCCTTGAACATGATTCCCAATTCCCTCACTTACATACTCCCCTACTGGAGAGAGAGTAACTCCTGCCTCTTCTTGAATTTCATTGTGGAAGAGAATAATTTCACCCGGCACTCCTTCTCAATGTTATCCCATGAAACATCAGTCTCCTTTCCCTCTTCAAGGTAAGGCGTCCGCCACTGAAGCATTTCTCCACTCATCTAGCTCACCCCCAGAGGGACCCAATACTCTCTCGAAGCTTATATCAAGTTTAAATTGATCACAATATCCTCAAACCAACTCCATTATTCTATGTTCGAGACACTGCACTCATACTTTACTAGAGTCTGTTGCTGGAAAGATCAAAGTGTCTTCTACCACTTATTATCCTCCGCTAATAGATTGAACCTTCATCGTTCAACCAGGTCATCTTGCTGACCCTCCGCTTCTCATACCATATATAGGAAATGTTTTAGAGACATAATTAAAAGGAAAACAAGGAACTCCTAAGCTCGGGTAGTATAAAAATTATTTAGGATCTATTTAACACATTTTTTATTATAATTTCTCTAAAATTACCAAAAAACAAGAATGAAATTCATCATGATGCATGCACCTTTCCTGGGGTCTCTACCCCAAAATCGATGTAGCATCACTTGGTTATTCTGTAATCTTATAGTCCTTTCATCGGATCATGGGGTGGGGGGGAATCCCATCTCATATCTAGTCTTCCCTAGCCTGTTTCATAGACCAAGATCACCTAACACTATTTCTTTACCAACCCATGCAATCCTCACTATACTTAACTCCAAACTTCATCTAATCTCTAAACCTTCACCTATGATATCATTATGTCATGAATTGTCTTCTTTGAGATAAGGTAAGGGATAGAAAGATGTTAAGACCTTCCTTACTCAAGATGAAGGATATATAATGACCCCCAAGTCCTACCTCCTTTTGGCCCCAGGGTGGCAACTAGAACCCAGACTATAGAAATCTCAAAAAAGTGGGAGGCATTACCCTTTTATAGTAACCAATATCAGTAGATAAGATTTATCAACCACAAAAAACTCCAAGAAAGATATATATAAAGAAACCAAAATCCATCCCACAGGCATGTTTAAAGTAAAACTGCTAGAAATATAAAGAAAACTCAAATGTAAGTTCCAAAAAAAACTAAGCAACGACACATCAACCATCCATAATATTAGAGCTAGTAAAGTCCATCATAGTTCGCATAATATCCCTGTAAACCTGAAAATAGTTTTATATATGTAAGTTGATCGTACCAGCATACTCAGTACGGAAAAACTGAAGTCACCCATGAATAATTGGGAGAAGCATACTAATTCCCCCATTAGAAAACAACAAAAAATCAAAAGAACCTAACAAGGTATACTATCCACCCCAACCTCACTAAGGCACTCTTACCAAATAATGAAAGTCTACAAAAGTAAATTATTAAGAACATTGATATTTGGGCACCCCACACAACTTCACATTGGTTAACTACTCATCCCTAATGGAAAAATCCGGATGCCACCATTCTCTTCCACAATCCCCACTGTCACAACCCACCCACACACACCTGGGCCACAAACCTCACACATCCCACCCATAGAGACATGGACCACAACCACCACATGTCTTTCCCGAAAACACATGGTCTTTATCCTGAATACACCTAAGAAACAAAGAACCTCTCACAAAACCAATACCATAAATCTGGTAAAAAACCTCATGCCATTCCAACTTGCCTAAAAATTCTTGGGTGATAAATGCCTAGAAAAGGGAGTAGGGTAAAGTCAGTAACCAACCATCCATCCTCCCACTAAGATGTTGGGAAAGAAAAGCTCCCCCATAAAAATTGGGGTGTTTAGCACATAGTTCTTGACATGGGTGGGTCCGTATAGAAAATAGAGTAAGGGTTGGTGTCCTGAGAACCAACTGTTTTGTACTTTGATTACATGAATGTTCACTTATTATATTGTTCATTGTTCTGCATGGATATAATATAATAATGTCCTGGAATATCTGTTGCATTAATAAGGTCATGGAAGATCCCCGCTATGATGAGAACCTTGAAATGTTATAAAAATATTCTTAAATAAAGTTCTACAGTTGGATGACATACTATGATAGGACACATAGTATACATGCCGTCATGTGCGAGTACTCGTAAGAAGACGATACTTTTTCTCATGGAGTTCGCACTTGGTAATCTCCAAGATGGGAGATTAGAGAACAGACCCACCAATAGAAATTTTTCATGTCTTGGTGTCATCAGACATTGATATCTACGAGCATGTGTAATGGTCCTTAGACTGGAAAATTATCATTAACTCATGTCATGACTCGCACACTTAGATTTACTAACAAAAACTGTCATGCAAACAGTTGGCGGGAAGTAGGGTACGTTGGGTGCGTCACGAGTGACATGTTTTTAATGGATAAGTCGAGGAAGGATTTGTCCCTTCCATTTATGGAAGTTGATATCTCGGACCTTTGATTGAAATATAACTATCGCATTAAATTCCATGTCCATGGTGTGAATGACGAGTTTATTTCTGGTAGTCAAAGAATGACGGATCAAGCATATAGGTTTATGACACTTCCATGAAACCTGCTTGATGAGATATCAAGAAAAAGGGATTAAGTTACATAGTAAGCGTTCGTATGAGGTGATACTTCAATGCATCGTCAACTTCTTTCTCTTGGGTGCCTTGACCCGTTACTAGACAGTAATCTTGGACATTAGGCAAGCTCGCCTAATGCCAACAAGAAAGAGGCCTAGAGGGTCACACACTAAGTGTATTCAAGTATCTCAAGTAGAATAAAGATTATTCCCGTATGTGGTTTAATAATTATTCAAGGAAGCCTAAATCGTTTTAATGATGGAGGAATAAGGAAATGAAAAACAAGATATACACGTCGTGTATTAAAGATTACACGCCGTGTAGTTTTTCATGGAAAACAAGCACACACCGTGTATTAATAATTACACTTCGTGTTTTTTATTTATGGAAATGAAATGAATAAATGAAAACAAGATATACATGTTGTGTACATTTAATGTACATGCCGTGTAGTTTTCAATGAAAAACAAGTACATGTTGTGTATTTATTAATACACGTCGTGCAGTTTTTCTAGTCTGGATTTTGAGGATATAATATTGTTTTAAATGATATTTTTATAATCAGCGTGGGCGCATGTCAAGGAATTAATTATTCGACATGGGGGTTTTAAATAAGAGTCAATGAAATAAATAAAACGCGTAACGCGTTTATTCATTGTCATAACTCTACAACCTCAAACCTGATTATAAATATCCTCACAACCCCAACTCTTTTCCTACCCCATGTGAGACATAACAATTCTGGAGAATTATTTCAAGGCCGAAAGAACCTCTTACTCCAAGAACGCTCTCAAGACCGAGAGAGATCCTCTTCCATCGGATCAAGACGATCTAAGGTGGATAATGCAAGAAAAGGCATCTCCATGCTAGCACCCGGAGAATCCTTTGGCAACGTCCAGAGATACGAGGTACATGTGTGGATCACCGCTAGAGGGAGTCTACACTTGGCTTCTACAATGCAAAGACGGATCACATCGACAACGTGATCAAGAACATCAACGAAGAAAGAACACCCAAAAGGTATTTCTTTATAATTAATTAATTTAATTATAATCAACCTGTAACGATCCTTGTTTGTGGTTACGGGAAAAACCTTCTTATTTGTCTTTTTCGGTGATTCGATCCATGGAGACTGGCATTTATCGTCGTATTGATCCCGGATTGATCATTTCTAATGACAAAAAGGCAAGTGGGAACATTCACCCACGCGCTTCCACTGCGCTCGGAACCTTCAAATGGTATCAGAGCCAGGTTACAACGTTGATTATAGTTATTTAATTTTCATTGATAATTTACGCATTTATATTTGATTTAATTCGAAATAAATCGTTCTATAAATCTGAATAAATGAGATATGTTCTTCCTCCTTTGTTTCTCGATTCATATCACAGAAACGGACTTTTAATTTTAATTTTGATTAAAACAAAAACGAGGAACTCATCTGGAGGAGCTGCTCTTTCTGTCTGTACAACATGGGATTACACGACATGTACTTAAAACTACATGTCGTGTACTTTGGTTCAACGAACCGGCACTGGTCTACCAAACCATGCTGTGTGAATTGATTATGCCTAAGTTTTAATCACTCCATGTTGACCAAAATTGAACGACACATGGAAAACAGAATACACGGTGTGTATATTGGAGTAACACATCGTGTAGTCTGTTCCGGCCTAGGTGAAATCGTGTACAAAGATAAGCCGCGTACCGCGTACATGGAATCTCCAGGCCGGTTACCACGTAACAAGGAAGTACACGCCGTGTATGATTCATCTACACACCGTGTGCTCCAAAATTTCCAAAGTACAGAAAACACGCCAAAGCCCAGACGTATATTTTGGATAAAGGGTGAAAAGAAAAATACACGCCATGTAATTATAAACTACACACCGTGTAATTTCCAGAAATGGAATTTCGCCAGGTTTCCTCCAATGTACAAAGACCCGTACAAGGAATATGGATGAGAAGAATCTAAATGAAATTCAGAAAGGAATTTAAGATAAAGAATTGATTGATTATAAGATCATAATTAATTGAATTCGAGCGCGTCTTATCTTAAATAAAAAACGATTAAAATAATTTGAATTCTAAATATGCGTAAATGTCATTGCATACTATCGATGATCATGAGCTGGACCAAAGACCCTTTTTATGTGTATGGTTTCATTTAAATTTATTTAATTTAAATTGGTTGGCCTACGAGCCTTCTTCCAATAAAATGTAGGGCATGCGTGCCCATGGTTTCTTTAATGTAAACCCATGTAATGGAGGATCTCCCAAGCCAGAGGAGACGGTTCAAATCCTGAATCCGAGGTGAAACCGATGCAAGAAGATACAAAGGTGGACAGGTGGGAGCTGCAAAACACGAACCAACAGGTTCCAAGTGTTTTCCCTAGGTCAGGGTTAGCTTATCAAAACTGCTAGACAAGCTAACCAATAGAAGCTCATGATCATGCTATCTTATTTTATTTCTGTCTGATTGCTTGGTTTATTTATTATGTATGTATCACATAATTAATAAAATGAACAAGCATGCAAAGATGGACTAAAATAAAAACCAGACTATGCGTAAACATTATCAGAACATGGTTAATCACTTAATAAATCATCACTTAATATTAACAAGCATGTGATAATGCAAAACTATGCATAGAGACTAAAATCCCTCAATACCATATTAAGTCAGACCATGCCTTCCGTTACCTGATTAAGGGAAAGACTCAATAAAACTATGTGTTTGATCAACCCTTGTTGGGACACTTACTTTTATAAAGGACTCCCTTATGAAAGGTTTCTGGTTGACTTAACCATATTACATCAAGAGAAGTATCCCTTGCTAGACTTGATGTAATGTTGGAGGCAAGAGTTGAGGAAATCCAAGTCAGGATTTCAGGATTGGGGAGTCCACTCAACAGATCAAGGAACTGTAAGCTCACAATTGGAAAAGACCTGCCTACCTAAATACCTTCAAATAGCTTGACCAACCCTTGTTGGGGTTATGCAAAGGGAAATATGGATCCATGCCACTAGAATGTCAAAGCAACTGGACATTCTGAGTTTAATGGTGAGGGCCATTGGGACTTGATAAAATAGTGGGAGAATTAATTAATTCATTCATTATTTCTCATAAATTGTAATCAAGAAAGTACTAATAAGTATGATCTCTTAAATTGTAGAATCAAGATGACAAACTCATCAACCACTTTTTCTCTGCGATCAATACTGGATAAAGACAATATCCTCACCAGCAGTAACTTTCAGGAACAGTTTAGGCGCCTTCGAGTTATCCTATGCCATGAACTAAAGTTTTACAAACTGGAGTCCTCACTTCCTAATTATCCTGCCCAAAGGCAAGTGATGAGGATTTCCTGGTCTATGATCAAAATTTGAACAATGATCTCGACATTCAATGTTTGATGCTATCATCGATGTCTAGTGAGCTCATGAATTTTCATGAAGACATGGATGCCTATAGGATGCTCGAGAACCTCCATGGTCTATAGCAGGAGAGAGAAAGACAGGAAAGGTTTGAGATCTCCAAGGCTCTATTTCAGAGCAAGCTTGGAGAGGGTGCCCCAACTGGGCCTCATGTAGTCAAGCTCATTGGATACATTGAGCGCTTGGAGGTTCTAGGGTTTAAACTCCCCTAAAAACTAGGCACCGATCTCATTCTTGCATCACTTCCCCAGAGCTTCTCGAACTTTGTTGTTAATTTCAACATGAACAGCATTGAGAAGTCTCTATCTGATCTTCTTATCCTTACTCGCCAAGTAGATAATGACATGAAGCGTGAAAATCCTTCTTTCCTTATGGTGAATAAAAGGAAAGGGAAGGCGAAGAGCTTTAAGCCCAAAGCTTCTTCAAGGCCTTACAAGAAAAGGAAGATCAAAGGGGAGGCAAAGGAACAAGATGCTGTTTGTTTTGGATGTGGAAAGAAGGGCCACTGGAAGAAAAACTGCACCCATCCAAGGAAGAAAGGGGAAGCTTCAGGTGCGTTTGTTATCAAATGAAATATATCTGTTTCTACTAATTGGGTATTAGATACTGCTTGTGGTGCTCACATCTGTATCCAAATATAGGAAACAAGTAGATTCAAGAAGATTGATTGAGGGGAGGTAGATCTACGAGCATCCAACAGAGCTAGACTTGCTGCTATAGCTGTCAGAGACTGCCACCTCATGATGCCAACTGGAATGATCTTGGTGTTAAAGGGTAGTTATTATGTGCCTTCTGTTACTAAAAACATTATTTCAGTATCCAGATTAGATACTAATGGATTCATGTTCAAATTTGGAAATTAATGTTTCTACTTTTATAAATATAGCATTTGTTTTGGTAGGGCACATTTATATAACGGCCTTTATGTGTTAGACTACACAAACCAAGTAATGGCAATCGATGACAAAGTCAATTCACATGACCCATACCACACCCAACTTTGGCATCACCGGCTAGGTAATTTCAATGAGAAACGTTTGACAAAACTACATCAAGATGGGTATTTTGATTCTTTCGAACTAAAACAACTTGGTGTATGTCATGCGTGTCTACAAGAAAAAATGACCAAAGCCCCATTTAGTGGGAAAGGTGAAAGAGATAAATAGCTTCTACAATTAGTTCACACAGATGTGTGTGGGCCATTTCCAGTTGAGGAAAGGGGTGGGTTCTCATACTTCATAACTTTTTCTGATGATTTTAGTAGATATGGATATATCTACTTAATGAGGTATAAGTCAGATTCTTTTGATCGGTTCAAAGAATACAAGAATGAATTTGAGAACCAGCTTGGTAAGAAGATTAAGAAACTCCGCTCAGACAGAGGAGGAGAATATCTTAATCAGGACTTCATTGATTTTTTATGGGACTTTGGGATTCTATCTCATCTCACTCCTCCTTACATGCCACAGTGGAATGGTGTAAGTGAATGGAGGAACCACACCCTGTTGGACATTGTGAGATCAATGATGAGTCATGCGAGTCTTCTATTATCCTTTTGGGGATATGCATTACAGACAGCAGCACACATACTAAACCAAGTACCAACTAAATCGATAAATGGTATTCCATATGAGTTATGGAGTGGACGCAAAGCCATGTTATCGAATTTACATGTATGGGGTAGCGAAGCATTTGTTAAGGCCTCTTCAGGTAACAAACTTGCACCCCGAGGCACAAAGTGTATCTTTATAGGATATCCCAAGGAAATAAGTGGATATTACCTATACAACCCCTCAGACAAAAAGGTTACAGTGGCAAGACACGCCATATTCCTTGAGAGGGAGCACATCTCCAAAATTGATAGTGGGAGCGAGATATAATTCGATGAAGTAGAGGCTCAAGATACACATGAGTTGGTAAAAGAACAGATTCCACAAAGACCCGTGGAAGAACAATCTGTTCCAGAGGCACAAGAACTGCGTAGGAGCACAAGAGAGGTGAGAGAACTAGAACGATATGGTTTTCTTGTCACTGAGGATGTTGACTCATTATTGGTTGACAATGATGATCCTATTACCTATAAGGAAGCAGTTGAAGGCACAGACGTTGCCAAGTGGAATGAAGCCATGAATTCTGAAATGGATTCCATGTACCAAAACCAAGTCTGGATTTTGGTAGATCCTCTAATTGATGTAAAGCCTATTGGTAACAAATGGGTATTCAAGAAGAAACTGGACATGGAGGGGAAAGTAAGCACCTATAAGGCATGACTGGTTGCAAAAGGTTTTAGAAAACGTCAAGGAATTGACTATGATGAAACCTTTTCACTGCTTGCGATGCTTAAATCCATTAGAATCATATTGGCCATTGCCTCTTACCATGACTATGAAATTTGGCAAATGGATGTCAAAACATATTTCCTTAACGGAAACCTCCAAGAAGATGTCTACATGACACAACCTGAAGGGTTTGTGACTCAAAAGGATGCCAACAAAGTATGAAAGTTTCAGAAATCCATTTATGGATTAAAGCAAGCATCAAGGTCATGGAACATTTGTTTTGATGAAGCTGTAATGGAATTTGGATTTGTTAAGAACGAATGTGAGCCTTGTGTCTACAAGTGGTTTAGTGGGAGTGCAGTCATTTTCATAATAGTATATGTTGATGAAATATTACTAATTGGAAATGAAGTACCTGTCTTACAGTCAGTTAAGGCATGGTTGCATAAATTCTTCTCCATGAAAGACTTGGGTGAGGCAGCATATATTCTTGGGATCAAGATCCATCGTGATAGATCCAAAAGAATGTTGGGCCTGAGTCAAAGTACATACATTGACAAGATACTGACGAGATTCAGTATGGAACAATCCAAGAGGGGATTGTTTCCAGTGTCACATGGCATTCATATTTCCTAAAAAATGTGTCCTCAGACACATGAGGAAAAAAAGAGAATGTCAAGGATCCCTTACGCATCCATGATTGGGTCAGTCTTGTATGTTATGCTATGTACGAGGCTAGATGTTTCTTACACAATAAGTGTGGTAGGCAGATATCAAGCTGATCCAGGAGACCGCCATTGGATGGTAGTCAATACTATCCTTAAGTATCTGAGGCGTACTAAGTATATGTTCTTGGTTTGTGGAGGAGATGAGGAACTAGTCATCAGAGGACATGTAGATTCCAGTTTCTCGACTAATCAAGATGACATGAAGTCGCAGACTGGATACATCTTCAGTTTGAATGGAGGTGCAGTGAGCTGGAAGAGCTCAAAGAAAAGTGTGGTGGCCGATTCTACAGCGGAGACTGAGTATATCGCAGCTTCTGAGGCAGCTAAAGAAGCAGTATGGATGCGAAGCTTCATCCAAGAGCTGGATGTAGTACCGAGCAGTAAAGATAAAGTCACACTCTATTGTGATAATACTGCAGCAGTGGCACTTGCAAAAGAGCCAAGGTCACATCAGCGGACAAAGCACATACTTCATAAGTATCATCTCTTGAGGGATTTTACTCAGAGAGGTGAAGTAGCAGTGAGCAGTATTTCCACAGAAGACAATGTGGCGGACCCCTCGACTAAAGCCTTGACTCAGAAGAAACATGATCATCATGTGAGGTCTAGTGGACTAAAAGTCATAGGCGGTTGGCTCTAGTCCAAGTGGGAGTTTGTAAGGGTTGGTGTCCTGAGAACCAACTGTCTTGTACTTTGATTACATGAATGTTCACTTATTATATTGTTCATTGTTCTTCATGAATATAATATAATAATGTCCTGGAATATCTGTTGCATTAATAAGGTCATGGAATATCCCCTCTATGATGAGAACCTTGAAATTATATAACAATATTCTTAAATAATGTTCTACGGTTGGATGACATACTATGATAGGACAGATAGTATACAGACCGTTATGTGCGAGTACTCGTAAGAAGACGAGACTTTTTCTCATGGAGTTCGCACTTGGTAATCTCCATGATGGGAGATTATGAGAACAGACTCACCAATGGAAATTCTTCATGTCTTGGTGTCATCAGACATTTCTATCTACGAGCGTGTGTAATGGTCCTTAGACTGGAAGATTATCATTAACTCATGTCATGACTCGCGCACTAAGATTTACTGACAAAAACCATCACACAGACAGTTGGCGATAAGTAGGGTACGTTGGGTGCATCACGAGTGACATGTTGTTAGTGGATAAGTCGAGGAAGGATTTGTCCCTTACATTTATGGAAGTTGATATCTCGGCCCTTTGATTGAAATAGAACTGTCGCATTAAATTCCATGGCCATGGTGTGAACGACGAGTTTATTTTAGGTAGTCAAAGAATGATGGATCAATCATATAGGTTTATGACACTGCCATGAAACCTGCTTGATGAGATATCGAGACAAAGGGATTAAATTACACAGTATGTGTTCATATGAGGTGATATGTCAATGCGTCGTCAACTTATTTCTCTTGGGTGCCTTGACCCGTTGCTAGACAGTAATCTTGGACTTTAGGCACGCTCACCTAATGCCAACAAGAAAGAGTCCTAGAGGGTCACACACTAAGTGTATTCAGGTATCTCAAGTAGAATATAGATTATTCCCATACGTGGTTTAATAATTATTCAAGGAAGCATAAATCGTTTTAATGATGGAGGAAGAAGGAAATGAAAAACAATATATACACGCCGTGTATTAAAGATTACATGCTGTGTAGTTTTTCATGGAAAACAAGTACACGCCGTGTATTAATAATTACATGCCGTGTAGTTTTCTTTATGGAAAGGAAATGAATAAATGAAAACAAGATATACACGCCGTGTACATTGAATTTACACGCCGTGTAATTTTCAATGAAAAAAAGTACACGCCGTGTATTTATTAATACACGCCGTGTAGTTTTTTCAGTCGGGATTTTGAGGATATAATATTGTTTTAAATGATATTTATTATAATCAGCGTGGATTCATGTCAAGGAATTAATTATTTGACATGGGGGTTTTAAATAAGAGTGAATTAAATAAATAAAATGCGTAACGTGTTTATTTATTGTCATAACTCTACAACCTCAAACCTGATTATAAATATCCCCACAACCCCAACTCTTTTCCTACCCCGTGTGAGACACAATAATTCTAGATAATTCTTTCAAGGCCGAAAGAACCTCTTCCTCCAAGAACGCTCTCAAGACCGAGAGAGATCCTCTTCCATCAGATCATGAAGATCTAAGGCGGACAACACAAGCAAAGGCTTCTCCACGCTAGCACCTGGAGAATCCTTTGGCGACGTCCAGAGATATGAGGTACACGTGTGGATCACCGCTAGAGGGAGTCTACACATGGATTCTATGACGCAACAACGGATCACATCGACAACGTGATCAAGAACATCAACGAAGAAAGAAAACCCAAAAGGTATTTCTTTATAATTAATTAAATTAATTATAATCAACCTGTAACGATCCTTGTTTGTGGTTCCGGGGCAAACCTTCTTCTTTGTCTTTTTCTATGATTCAATCCGTGGAGACTGGCGTTTATCGTCGTATTGATCCCGGATTGATCATTTCTAATGACAAAAAGCCAAGTGGGCATATTCACCCATGCGCTTCCGCTGCGCCCAGAACCTTCAAATAGAATGGAAAAAAGTTTATACATATAGGTAAAAACACTCATCCCATACTATGGGATTCCAAACATACAACTGGCCCACTCAAAACAACTATTTCTTCTACCCCTAAATGCATATACAACCATGAACGACGATCACTTCCTTAACTCAATAAATGAATGTTTCTTCACTTCAATACATGACTTGAAACCTACTCACAGCTAATTCATTTAACCAGTTGTCATTCAGAATTATAAATTCATTTATTTATTTACTCCATCCCTACCTAGGAAACTACCAAACATTTCAAATTCCATAAGGCAAAGAAACCATATTAACCACTGCCAAAGACAAACAAGGAAAGAAGGGCCGAAGGTAAAATAATCCTTACTAACACTCATTCAACAAAACAAACAGGGATCTACTAACTTTTAGTCCTACTACACAACATGCCTCATTACTACCACACTCTACAGCCCTGTTGGACAACAACACCACACCCAGAACACTCATTAACATGAAATCCTGAAACAACCTAGCCCCACAGCCCCGCTACACAACCAATGTCCAGATTTAGTCTCACTGCATAACAAGTCCATCCATTACACAGTCAATCAATATCTTATCTTGAGATACCATCACACTGCCAGTAACACCCCATACATACAATCACCCCCCCATCCACAATACCACACTACCAACACAGATGCAAGGATGAAGGTAACCACACACATCAGACAACCATACCAACAAGGTAGTGTTTATTCCGATTTATCAACACTCATTCATTAATTACACTATATAAAATAGGGGTGATCATAGAATATATTCAATAATAGAGAATCCATTTATTTAACTAAGTACGTAATTAACCAGCTTCCAATTCTTACAGTAGTGATTCACAAATCATATAGGTGTTCAAATGAGGAACACCAATGGACATGATTTTTAGTAGAACACAACGCATATGATTCACAACATGGATCAAGGATAACATATAATATAAAATAATCATTACTATATGGCTCACAACCACTCATTTATTACTTCTTATTATCATCATTAAATTTGGATTTATCTATTCTCATAATGAGGAAACATTATACCCATCCCACGTGATACACAATTAAAAGAGAGATGAAGGAAATTATTACTTGGAACAACAGGCAACCAAAACTCCTCCTTTCACCAAAAAAGAGGGGTCATGCGAGCAGGAGACTCGAAGGAAAACCAAACAGGGGGGCTATAGCATAGGCACATGGATCTTCTGTGGAAAAAAGGGTCTCAGCACACCAAGAGAAAAAAAGGTTTCAAAGGAATAGAATATTCAAATTTATAAAGTCCAGATCCTAAATCTATGAGGAAATGGTTTTAAAGGCCATTAAAGGAGGATCACAACCAAGACCATGTGGTTTAGGAGAAAAATAAATATTTAGGTTTTTAGAAGATAAATACCATTTGAACGGCCCAAAAACTCATTAAATTTGGCATTTAAATCCTTTACCTTCAAATAAAATGTCAACGGGGAAGAATTGTAAAACCTAGGAAAAACTAGAAATGATTCATTAATGGGTAAGTCGCTGATAGCTAACCACTAATAGCGTGTCATCGATGCTGCTCTACTGATGATGAGATAACAATTCTGAGCCACCGACGTGACCAACTGATGCATGAATCACTGATGCCCTGAGTCATCGACACCCTGGCTCACCAAGACCTTAACTCATTGACGCCTTGACCTACTGATTCCCTCACTCACCGAATCCCTGACTCACTGACTCCCTAACTCATTGAGGCCCTCACCTATTGATGACTCTACCTATTGACTCCTTGACCTACCGACGCCTTGACCAACCAATGCCCTCGACCTACTGATTCCCTCGATCTATCGATGCCCTGACCTAATGATGCCTTCACCTACCAACACCTTGACCTAAAAATTCCCTCAACCTACCGACATCCTGACCTACTGACTCCCTGACCTACCAATGCCTTCGGCCTACCGACTCCTCGACCTACTGACGCCCTCGAACCACCAATTCCCTCGACCTACTAACACCCTAACCTAATGATGCCCTTCCCTACCAACACCTTAACCTACCGACACATTTTGACCTACCAAGTCCACAACCTACCGATGACCTCAACCTACCAACAACCTCGACCTACCGATGCTCTCAACCTAATAACTCCCTGACCTACCGATTCCTTGACCTACCGATGCCTTCGACCTACCGACGCCTCGACCAACTAATTCCCTCAAACTACTGACACCCTCGAACTACCAACACCATAACCTACTGATGCCTTGAACTACCGATTCCATCGACCTACCGATGGAAAAATTGGAAATTTGGAAAACTCTTGAAATGAGCTACTGTCGCCTCCCAGAACACCGCAAACACTAATGTTTGAAAAATTAATGAACCACAGAGGTCCGGGCCATTAAAATCATAAACCATACATAGAAATGATAATATGGTATCATTGGATCATATCCCCATTAAGTCTTAAGAAACATCAAAAGGTTATTTTCTTGGATGAATATATATTCAATAAAAGGTTCAGGGGAAAATTTGGGAGAAAAATAACATTTAAACTTTGAAAACACTTATTTAAAATATTGAAATTTCATAAGTATTAAAATAAAATTTTATTTGAATGTAACTTTTTAATCTTATAAAATAATCGTTAAATCTTTGACCAGTCATAATGGTTGAAAATATTGTTCATGTATTACATGTTAAAATGAATATTAGTTTAACATTCTTTATAAAAACTCAAAAGATCCTTCTTTAGAAAACAAGATGAAGAGTATTTAAAAAAAATTAAAAATTCAAACATAGGTAAGAATTTCATTAAAAATCCTTTGGATAATTTAGAAATTATTCATTAACAATATTTTAGATAACATATACATAGAAGAAAAAGTTCTTTCAACTGAAGATAGATAAAAGATGATCTTTATTAAAAGAAATATTTTTGTATCATGAATTTTTAAAGAGAGGAAAATAAAATAGAACCATTTATTATATATAAATAACCAGAGTAGAATCAAATACATGAGTTTATTGATATATATATCATAATATTTCATCATCTGATGCATAATCATAAAAAATCCAAATAAACAATAAGATTATAACATAAAACCATTACCACTTTGGTAATGTTGGAATCTTAGGACCCATGATACAAATAAAAATAAATGGATATGTTAATATGAAAAATCTTCATAAGAAGCATACTAAAAATAATTTACATGAAAAATATAGACCACAAGAAAGAAACAAGTGGTGAATATGGAAAGTTCCCTATAGAAATAAAAGTGAGATGAAAATCCATTACCACATTGGAACGTTTTGAATCGTAAGAACCATTAAATAATATCATAACATGAAACCTTAAATATAATTAAATGATGTATATTAATGATATAACATGTCAAAGAATCAGTATATACACCAAAATAAAATAAATTATTGGTGAATATGACATATGGCACCCATAAATAAATGAGAGACTAGAAATCCCAACATGGATTCTTCAATTTCTTCATACACATTATAACCTACTGTATAACAAATATAGATTTATTATTATTTTATTCAAGAAAAATAATCATATATATTATACCATATATTATTTACTTATGAAATTTTATTACCTGTTTATTAACAATTCCGTGTTAAAATTATATTTCAGATAATAACTGCTTAGTTTTTCATGTATGTTTTGGTTTTTTATTTTTGGTCCTTTTACTTTTATCATGATTCCATAGTGTAAAAATTTTTAACCATGATATAAATTTCATATATTCATTATACATTCATTTAAAGAAATCCATTAATTTTATATATAGAAATTGAATTACACTGTTCTTAGAGACGGTGGATCATATGTACACATGAAGATTGTTTGCATTTCTCGATGGACGAAAAAAAAAGAAATATTAATATTAATTCTCATTTAAAGAATAGTTTTTATATCATATATTTAATATATATTAATTAAATATTCCCTTAATACCATCCATGTAAAAATAAAATGAAAAATGTATCACATTACTTTGGGGAGGCAATAGTCGACGCATACGTAGGAGCATCATTATAGTTTTGTAATAGATTGGAAGTTAAGAATGTGGATGTAATATTATAATTATAGAATTATGATTATATAAGATATATTTTTTAAATATTTTAAATCCATATTATATCCATCATTGAGATATAGTGATGGAAAACAAATTACATTGGTTTGTGAGACAGTGGTCTGCCATACACAAGATCGACAGTTTCATTTCCCATTTTATGGAAGAGGATATGGATATATGTTATTAAATTAACATAATAAAATATAAGTATATGTTAGATACATGTTATATTATATCATAATAGTTAAATAATATTTTAAGGAGGTGTAAGAATAAATAATATAAAAACACTCGGTTAAGAGTGATAACTCTTCTTCGGACAACCTCCATAAGTTTGAACTAATATCATTCATAAGAGGATTTAAAAATTTAACTATGGATTATAGAACATGTGGAGAGAATAAATGAAGATATATGGGTATTTATTTTCTGAAAAAAGGCTTTGGGTGTGAAATGAATTTGATTGGGGGTTCCCTTTTATAAGTGGGGGAGCAGACATACTGGGAATTTTTGAAAAGGAAATCGAATACCCATGTTTTCCACATGGAACAAGGAACAAAAATGTATCATTATAGAACCTTATATGATATAAGGCTAAAATATGTCCATAAAATTGGATTTAGACATGTTTTAATGTCATTTTACCCCTTATATTTTTATTTTAACCCCTTGTAACATGTTTTAACCTTTACCATAGTAATTAATATTTACTTTTTTACTATTAATTATGATCAAATATTATCTTGAAACTATTACATAATATTAATTATTCTTATTCAAAATATTGAATCCATTTTTAAATAAAAATTAACAAAAGTGGAAGGATTTGATTTAAAATTAAACCCATAGATGTGACAAAAAAGTAGTTTTCCAATGGAAAAGTTTACATAAGTATAGAAACTATTAATATCAAAATTAAAAATAAAATAAATGAAAATGACACAAATAAGATTAATTATAATATAATTTAACTGATTTTACTTTTAAAAAAATCTTGAAATAAAATAAAACTAGTAAATTCTTTAAACGAAAGGGCGGTTTTTAATAAAAATCAGTATTTTTACTAATAAAAAATATCAATCTTTTCTGAAAAATCTAAAAATTCACCCTAAGATAATTTTGACATGTAGATTAAAAAATGAATTTTATTTTTTCAAAAAAAAATTATTTGATTTTCAAAACATTATTTTATTATTTGTTCACAAAAAAATAAAAACATTTATTTCGAAAAATATATTTTTGAAGCATATAAAGACTTTGTAAAAAATTAAGTGCTTATTTATCAATATATTTTATTTATCCAACAAAATAAAATTATTTTTTAAAATGTGGTCATTTCTATTCATACCAACAATTTTAATAGATGGATTATAATATTATTATTTAAATAATAATATTAATAGTATGTTGTGGTTCATTAAATCACGGTGTTGCAAGTAACACAAGATATCAAAGAAAAAAAATTAAAGTAATTAAAAAATATATATTTCATAAGACATGGGGTGTTACACTATACCCCCATAAAATTATTTTCACCCTAAAAATCCTATCACATTGATTCAAATAGCTGAGGACACTTCTGGCTCATCATATCCTCTAGTTCCCATAAAACTTATTCGAATTTGTGGTTTACCCAAAAAACATTGACTATGTGAGTTTTCATGTTTCACAAAAAATTCTCTATAAAGTATTTAATATAAATTGGTTTTTCATTATAATAAAGATCATTATCTAATGGTATGACTTATGAGTTTTGTACATATAAAGGATCTGGTATTTACTTCCTTGGGAGAGAAACATGGAACACATTATGAACTTGAGAGATGTTTGGTGGAAGCTCTAAGTGATAATCAACCATCCCTACTCGATCAAGAATATTTAAGTGGAAAATATACCATACCTAAACTTTAATTTATTTATAAATATAAAAAAACCATGTAGAAGTTCATAGGAAAACCTTCCTAACAAATCCAAACTCTAGATCACAACGATGATTGTCAACATAACTTTTCTATTGACTCATAGTTTACATGAGGTGATGTTGAATGGATTTGACATTCTCTACCATTTACTCATCCAGCTCAATTCATAATAGTTTTATTTCTCTAAAATCATCCTAGAACATTACTGTTATACACTTCTTTTAATAGAGGGCTTCATATCGATCCATTTGAATGCTTGAGTGAAATTTGTGGTTGTATAAATAATCAACTAGTGGATGGTGTTGATCCCAACCAAATTTGAAATTCATTCAACAAGATCACAATATATCCTCTAGGGTTTAAATTTTTTTATCATATAGACCTTCTATCTGAGGATGATACATAGTTCTAAAACTTAACTCCGCATACAAAGATTGTTAAAGACTTCTCTAGAAATTTGTGGTAAACCTTAGAACCCGGCCTGATAAAATAGAATGTGGTCATACATATAACCTTACCACTTACCTAATCTATAACCTATAAATTTAACAAAATAGAAATATTCATTGATTGGTATGAATTTATATGTATTTATAAGGTTATCAACTATAACCCATATAGCATTGTGCCTTCAGATGTTTTGGGGAGTCTGATGAAAAAATATGTTGGGATGTTTTCCCACTTCCCTTACGGTATGAAAAATGGTTATAACATCCCCTTAGACATTTTTACTTTATTATTAACATTATAATATATCAATAATTGAGATGTACACTCTGCAATATCTCTCTTCATTCCATCCCATAAGAAATAATCTTTAAAATTTCTATAAATCTTGGTACATATATTATGAATAGGGAATTCAAAACTTTGAGCTTCCTCTAATAATCCTTCCCCAAATATGTTATCTATAGAAGACATAAATAGTTTCTAAACCATATCATTCAATTATAATTATGGTTAAACATAGGAACATTTCTAACCTTCTTCTACAGCTCTATATAATTCTTTTATGCCTTTTTAATCTTCGCTTGGATAGATGGTTGAACACTCATTTAAGAAAGAAAATATTTCTCCCTTACTTAAAAATTTCTTAGTAAATACTTTGAAAATAAATAAATAATAGATCTTTTATGATGCACATAATAGATAATAAAATATAATCATTTCAAATGAATGCATCAACTTACATGTTCTCTTTCCTAGGGTGGAAATGTATTAAGCAGTCATGATCTTTAATCAGCTCCAACCATCTTCTCTAGATCAGGTTAAACTATTTTTATATGAATTTATACTTTAAACCATTATGATAATTATTTATATTGAAAATTTCTTCAGAAATATAATTCCTATATATCTTTAATTCAAAAATTACCATAGTTAACACTAAATCATGAGTTAGGTAACTTTTTTCATGAACCATCAATTGTCTTGAGATGTAAGTTATCAATATATCTTTTTAAATCCTATGGTTATCTCTGTAATAAAACATATGTTCCCAAAATAAATATAATCCTTATATATCACATCATTTAAAATAAATTCAACAAAGAAAGACTTTAAGTAGGCCAGTGGTAGGTGTTTCACCATTATCATCCTTTAGTAGCATGTTCAAGCCCTGCAAAATTTCCAGATGTGATAGGTTGTTATTTTTACTAAAACTATATTAACACAATTCTTATAATATCCCCAAAAATATACTAAAAATACTTAAAAATAACCATAGACATCAAAGGTCACTTAAACCATGAAGGTTACCAATACCTTTAAACTTATGAAAAGATCATCCCTCCATAAATAATACTTCATGTTGAACCTAAGAGTTATATATACCATATTCCAATAAAAAATCTCCCAAAATTTCATTAATCACATTAAAATCCCATCACTTAGAACCTAAAATTGTGTGTTTGTGAATTTGAATTAATGATCAAACATAAAATCATAAACCCATTATGTATCCATATCTCTTAAGTTAATCTTACATGAATACATATATTCTTCTAAAATTAACATAATCCTTATATATTTCATGATTCTTATAAACAAAATACCATTTTTAATCTAATTATACAACATAATACTTGAATTAAAATATGTAAATGCTTCAAAACTTTTACTTAAATTATTTTATATTACATAGATCCTTGTTCTAGTGGATAACCACTATTTTAGGGAATTTTCATGGATAATTCTTAGGTTCCCATATATAAGACATATAATTCCTTGGAAATTCACTATTCTATAACCTTCATTGCCACATTAAAAACATCTTCCCATTCATTTGAAATATTATTCTACGTGATTCCTCCCACATTATTGAAATGTAAAAATAAAAATAATTTTTCCTCTATATTAATTACTATATAAAATTTCATAAAAGTCTATATTCTTCTTAGTTTATGCATGACAGGTCTCAACATAGATCATGTTGTAAATCATATATTTCAATAGATGATTAGAAATAATCACAATATATTTATCTCCAGTCATCATCCAATTTAATTTCTTATAATCCTAAAACTATCAATCACATTTAGTGCTAAAATGATTCTTCCTAGTTCCAAATATTGACTAAAAGTATAAATTATAGTATGATAAATAATAATCATAGTGGGTAACAACATAATCATGAAAAATATTATATAGAATGTCTAAATCATGACACCATCTTTGCAATATATAACACCTTAGGTTTAAAAAATGTTATTCATAGTCCTCATCTAGTCAAATCCTTCATGATGGTTCATATATATTTTTTGAATTTCCAAAACATATCCCTCAGGTGTTTCATACCATATGTGCAGTAAGTGTTGTTTTCATGCATTTGGTGATGATTGAGTTAAATCCCAATTATCCTTTTTGAAAGTTATTTCCCCTAGCTAAAATTGTTTTTGAGCCACATAAACTTGTAGTATCTACACAGGGATATAATTTCTTGGAAACACCTTTCTCTATCCTTGTAACACTATAACATTTTAAAAAAATATCATTATGTTTAATAGAATATACAATATGGAACATTGAGCTTAAATGACCAATGAAATATTTAAACAATATAACCTAGAAGTTAAATTCGCAGGTATAAATAAGATTAAGTAATTTCTGAACTGTATATAGAAATTTCCTAAGAAAAATAAATTTATTGATGTATTGTTATTAAATTATTCGTGAATGTTTAGTAATGACATTTTATTTATCAAAAAATGTGTTTTCTTCAAAAATTATTTTTGTTATTATTGTGTGAAAATATTATAATTAATTTATAGAAATTTTATAAAATTTATTTAATAAAATGAAATTTATTTTTTAAATCATCATTTAAAAATTATCTTTCATTGAAATTTTAATATATTTCACAAAATATCAATTTCATAGTGAATAGTGAAAAATACTGATTTTTTTGTAAAACTGTCATTTCTTTTCAATAAATTAAGTAACTTAAAAGAAACATTGATATTTCACTTTGATTTCAAGTAAAAAAAGTATTATTATTTTTATTTAATTCAATTAATAACTTTTGAATCGTATTTATACTGTATTTTTGTTTAATTTTATTTTTAGACTTAAAGTTACATTTTTTTTAAAACTAATTTAAAGTGCATAATGATTATCCATTTAAATTAATTAAAATAACCCCTAAAAAGAAATTATGTGAATGAAATTTTTCAATTATATATCTATAAATATTAATTTAAATTCATATAATGTTTATCACTATTCATAAAGTTAATATCAGACCATTTTATGCTTGAAAAATACATTTCATGAAAAACTGACTTTTCATCGTCTCTGTGGGTTTTATTTTAAATTAAATTCTACCACTTATATGAATATAATTTTATAAAATTTATTCCAAGTTTTTAATCAAACTAATTTTTATTATATAATAAATTTGACTTTGTTTTTTTCATAATCAATAGTGAAAATGGTAAAAAAAACATTTACTGCGGTTAAGGTGAAAATGAGTTTACTATCGGTTAAAATAAAAAAAAAATAAGGGTTAAGATGACATTAAAAATTATATAAATTCTATTTTATGGATATATTTATACCTTATACCATCTAAGTCTATATAATTGTGAAATTTTAACCAGTTTTTCATGTCTAAACCTTTTTCTTTTCACAAATCCCAAGTGTATCCTCTCCCCTAATAATAAAAGGCCACTTACTATATTTTCCCCTTCAAAACTTGAATACCTTTTGTATCAGAAAATACCTACCCAAATAAATTATTTTTCCCCTACATACATCCTATTTTTATTTATTTAATCATAAAAATAATCTAGGATGGATTTATTTATAATCCTAAAGAGGTGGTCTGAAGAAGAGGCATCATTCTCAATAGATAATTTTTATTTTGTTTCTTCCTCTACCTCATTCAAATATTCTTAAATCATAATGATAAAATAACATTAGTATCTTCCATATATTATGATGTTATTATTTTAATATAATAACTTGTATTAATCTCTTATTACATTAAATGGTAAACAAAAACATCGTTCGTCTGCACAGTGGACTATTATCTCATGAACCAATGTAATTCATTTTCCAACATCGCCTCTTATGGGTATTTAAAATGATGGAATTAGTTTTTATATATATAAAATTGAAGAAATTTTTATTATTATTAAAACATAATTTATCATTTACTTTTAATAATTCTATTAATAGAAAAATGATAACATCATTCATGCATACATGTGGACTACCACCTCCATGAAGCGGTGTGATTCGTTTTTCATCACCACATCATATGGATGTTATATATAACTATTTTTTTAGAAAATTAATAATAAATATATTATATTTTGATCATTATTTAAAGGTAATATAATACTCACCTTCTTTTCATAATGATCATTGAAAAGTGGAAACGTTACTCAAGCATGCATACAACCTGCAGTCTTTATACCACAAAACAAAATATAATTTAGAAATTTTTTAAAATTATGATAATTAATTTAATGATGTTTCTAAAAAAATAGATAAATTAGTTATATCAAATTTAGATATGTTAATAAACATTGTTAATTAGTGGCACCTCATTTAACAATTTTTTTTAGAAATTTCAGTAAATCACATATCATATATAGACGTTTCTAAAAAACATTGGTATTTTTTTTAAATATAGATGTTTATAAACATGGATAATTAGAGACACATCATTATGAACATATATAATTTTATTATTTTTATAAATTTTTCTAATTATTTATAATTAATTTACAGATGTTTTATAGAAATTTCGATAAATCACAAATCATTTACCGACACTTCTATAAAACATCAGTATTTTTTTTTTGAAATTCATAATTTTTATAATTTTTTTTATAATAAAAAAATTTTAAAGCATTATTCCTACCCATTACCAAAGTATCCATGTTCCAAAAACCTCCCATACTTTAATAATTCATGCACCTTGGCCTATCCCATGGACACTTCTAAAAAACATCGGTCATATAAGCAGTATTCCTACCCCATTCACAAAGTATCCATGTTCCCAAAACCTCCCAAAACCTCACGAGGACTAGCCCATGATCTCTTGATGCCTATGACAGAATATAAAATTTTTTCCTTTTATGTTGGAGTTCTTAATAGGTTTGACTGGAGAAAACTGAATCATTGCTCAAATTTGGTGGTCCTAAAATTATATGTATATATATATAACTACATTTTATTTGGGTTTTAAAAAAATATGGTTTAAACCAGACTAGAATAACCCATAAGAAAGTTGTAAAATATTATAAAATTGCAAAAATATTACAAAAAATGCATAAAACCACACCCCTATAAATTTAATAAAAACTAAAAAAATGTAAAAAAAATACTTTAAATAATATGAAAACATAATTATTTTATGTATGAAAATTCATCTTAAACAAGTTATGTAACATCTTGATTAGGCATCCACTTAGCTAGGACCCTGATCCAATGGGTCACATGGCCTCGAGCATGCCTCACCATATCCCAGAGGCTGAAGACTAGTAGTGAGGGTGTGAAGGTGCTATAGTGGAGAGATTATGCCCTCATATTAGAATGAAAAAATATATAAAAATAATAATTATACAATAGAAAAATCATACTATAATGAGGTAGTAAAATATTGGACCAGTAACCCATCATGATGGAAGCACATACAATATATTAAAAAAATAATTGTGGAATCATAAATAGCCAACACTGTAATAATAATAATAAGACACAAGGTAGTGTCTTATACATATATTCATGGCATACTAATATACAAAAGGGGGAATAAGGGACAGATATATACAACATTTTATAAAATACTAAAAAAATTAAAATGATGATCCACTAGAATCGTGATAATATACTTGGTCCACTTATCTAATGATCCAACTATAAGTAAATCACATCGAATTTTTTTTGTAGGGTTCCTACCCTTATCCATACCTATAGAAAAGTAATCTACTTGGTTACCAAAGGTAGCTCGAGTAGGGTATGAGATAAAATCCCATCAGGCCACCCCTAATGGTTTCTATAAGAAATCCAAGTGTTGTACATAGTTAAGTAGTGTGTAGGTATAATTAAATAATAAAAAATATTGAATAAATAAACACCGTCCCACACAGGCTCCTAAAGGAAACATAATGGCTCTGCCGGCTTTGGCTAGGGATGGATTGATATTCTGATGAGTAAACTTATATATTGTAATATTATATATATATATATATATGACGAACACATATATGCTTGATATAGGTTCCGATGTAAGTAGGAATATACTGGGAATACTAGGTGCTTCCAATATCGGTGCATAACTAAGACATACATAACAAGTATAAAGATCCAATAATATAAAACTAGGGTACAATCCCAACATCTCATAATGAATGTGAGATTTCATGATCATCACTCGAGATGGTAGGTGAGTCATTATTTTAACACCCCAATCAAGGGATGTGGTGCGTTAAGCCCACCATCCAAATACTGTCAATGGTGCAAGTCGTCATGCTCGACACCCGATGTAAGGGAGATTAAATCTCTATGCTTAACAATTACCTTAACCATCATTATACAACCATAATCAATGGAATAATCATTATTATATATATAACATGAGTCATAACCTCATAAGAATCATAAACAGTTGCCCCAATATAATGAAGGCATCACATTTGATATAAATCATTTAATAAATCATGAAACAATCGATGTGTCCTTTCTACCCTTTATAATCCATTTCAATTAAATCCATTTTATTCATTTATGAAATAAAACCACCATGAAGTAAGCCATTCAATTAATAAAATACATTTAATTAATAAAAAAACAAAATTTTATTTTAGGGTTAAACCTAATGCTTTGTAGGTGCTATTATCATTTAAGAAATTGTCTACATGGGGAAAATTACACCTTTAAGTCAATAAAAACAATTAGGAGGATATTTAGTTCTATAAACATTAATATAATGGTGGGAAACATCCTCTACAACCCAAGTTAAAATCTTAAGAGTCTTTTTGATCATTTAAACAAATAATTATAAGGGTCAATATAAATACGGCACACCCAATGGGTGTCTACGATCAAGGTTGGAATCTTTGAATTAATAAAAAATGATCCTTAAGAGTGTAACAAGGTTCATATGTAAATTTATAATTAAAAAACCATTCTATGTAAATGCATGGTGGAGGTCGGTGTGCATCAATATAGAACGACTATGAAAATGAATCACTTTTTATGGAAAATAACTAGACCAGCCACCTTATGGCCTTTGATGATTCCTTATCCTACCTAAGACTCAAATTATATGTATATTGAAATAAATTAAATAAATTATTCAATTCCCTCTATCTATCCTATGCCTTCGATGGATCTTGATTTAAATTTTCTACTAGAGAGACATATCAATATCTAAGAGAGCTTGAGGGAAATCCACATGAGAAGAAAATAAGAACCATCCACTACAATGGGTATGAGGAAAGAAGAAATTAGTTTTAAAGTATCATTAAGGAAAAACCTCACATTTAACCCTCAAAAATAGGGGTGCATGGTTTGGACACATAGTTTGGTCACACCACGCACAAAACATGCTAAGCCCACTGCCAAAGGAGATACCCCACACAAGTAAGGCACATGGTTTCCCTAATCGTACACAAACCATGAAAAAATCATATGAACGAACTCTGTATTTTTTCCCATGGGTATGTTCTTGGGGTCACATATTCATAGATAAATAGTGCGGCCCCTTGATGCTTAAAGGGAACCCACACAGTTACCATGAATGGTTAGTACTAACCATCCAATAAGTGTGTTTCTTACCCAATTTACCCATTTTTCAGAACATCGGGCTCTAAACAGGGGTCAGACACTCTTGGAACCTTCTATAGTCTATAGTACACATTTAACAATATAAAATGAATGAAAATTATTGAAACAAAATTTATTTTTACCTTCATGAATATATGGGTCGTTGCAACCTCCCCTCCTTAAAGAAACTCATTCCCGAGTTAGCCTTTTGAGGGTAAAGAGGTATCATCTATAAAGATTTCCATCTAATAAGATCATATATTATCTTCTCATTCCCATGTCTCATCATTTACTTGGTTTTACTTCCATAATACACATACCAAAGGAACTAGAATGATATTTGAACCCCTGGATGCAATTGATGAGAACCGTACGTGGAAACTCATTTTTTCTACATCAAAGAAGCTCCATGTTTGATACCTAATGCGTCATTGTATACAGTATAGCTAGTTCCTAGATCTACCAAAATTAGTATCAGTGCTAAATTAATTATACTCTTTAACTCCTAGAATTATACATTTCAAGATTCTGACCATATGAATTTCACAGATCTCTTGGTCAATCTCATAAGTGGTGCTGAAAGATGTGAGAAATCTAGGATAAAGCATCTATAATATCCAGTTATCCCCATGAAACTCCATATGTCAAATGTGTTCTTAGGATTCTCCTAGGAAATTATAGTTCTCACTTTCTTTAAATCTATTAAAGCACCTAACTCTATGATGATATGACCTATGAAGTAGAATTTATCAATTAAAAATTGGCATTTACTGGTCTTAGAAAAAATTTGATGCTCTCTTAGTGTATTTTTCATGATCTCAATATGGCCAGAATTTTCATGTTTGGATCATATATACACCAAGATATCATCAACAAAAACATCCAAAAATGAATCCAAATATGGGTGGAAAACCCAATTCATAAGATCCATGAAACTTTCAGGTGTGTTCATGAGACCGGACAACATAACTAGGTACTTATAAAGACCATACATGCTTATGAATGTTGTGAATGGTATTTATAAAGACTTAAAATTCACTTAATGATCTCTCAAACTAAAATATATCTTTGAGAACACTTTATATCCACAAAGATATTCAAAGTGGTTGTCTATTAGAGGCAATGGATACCAATTCTTAATCGTAATCTAGTTCAACTGATGGTAATCCACACAAATCCTAAGGTTATCTTCTTCTTTCTAGGAAAAATGATCAAGTGAACCCCAAGAATAAATTTTTGGTCATATAATGCGTTTAGCCTCAAGATCCTCCAACTATTTAGTTAGCTCTAGAAGCTCCATAGGATCCATCTTACAAGGAGGAATGGTCATTGTTTCTACTCCTAAAATAAGCTCAATGGTAAATTCTTCCTATCGCATAGGAGGTATCCTAAAAAAATTAATTAGGGAAGATACCCCTAAACTGATCAATAAAATGATGGATAACAACTTATAATAACCCTTGATCATCTAGGAAAATGTTGGAAATTTGATTTGTCCCATTTTCATGCCTCTGTTGCTCAGGTCCAGATCTAGTCACATTAACATCCCATTTTCCCTTATGCATGTTCCTAACACCCTCTAATGATGTAAACATCACCATCCAACAATAAAAGTTAATATAGGCTCGATATATAACTAGATAGACCATTTTAATGATTACATAAAATCTTTTCATATCAAGGATGAATAGATTCCATATGAAGAGATAAAAACCTATCCAAAGTGGAAAATATTTTCATTAGTGTACACTCTATGATCAGATACCTAACAGGGTATTGAACATCATCATGCCATGAAAGTGTTAAATTCATTATCCTAAGTCCATGGAGTTCTTTGGGTTCACCCCTTCTTCCCTTAAAAGGAGGATTTATCAATAATAAAAATATTTGAAGGCCTTCGAGCCGTTGGATGAAAGTGTTAAATATCGAGACATAGACTCTATGTGACTTACTTAGATATAAATTATTGAGACATGTCTATGTCAAATAAAGAATACACCATAGTGAAGTATATTAGAATAGTACCTCTATCTATAGAAGGTCTAACACTTTACTCCTATATCATAGGCTGCACTACATGAAATTGGAATGTTCCATGGCCCAGAGTCACCACCCTTATCAAACCTACCATGTTGGCACTGAGAATCATGAGTCTCACTACCTAAGAATCAACCTCTACCTTGTCCTGAGTAGACAGTTCTATTTAATCTGCCTTCCTTGTGAGATACTACTAGCCCAGATCTATAATATGGTGTCAGAGAATATCTTTGGTCATTATAAACTGATAGAAAGGTTCTGTAGTTGTACTGAATATAGACCATCCAAATGAAACCTAGACATTCTACTAGATCCCATAAATTTTGGGATCTAGTATGTCCCAGATTCCCACATTTTTGACATATAAAGAAAATATTAGTACGAGGATCCTAACTGATGTTACGTCTATGAGAAACCTCAAAACATCACTTTCACCCGCTATAAGAGGCACTGATAGATTTAGGTTCTGAACCATGCTAATTTTCACCATCATCTTCCTTCAAATTTATCTATGTAATAAGGGATTGGTTGAATATTATATAAATAGTATTTAGCCTGAAAACATTTATCTATGATTATATGTTGTATACTAGCCTATCCTCAAATCACATGGTGTTCATAAGATCATCACCCTCTAGAGTCAATGAGAACCAATAAATCTCTGTAAAGAGAGTTGAATACTCCATGACAAACATAACTCCTTTATGTGGGTTTTAAAAATCTATATCCTGGTCAACCCTCATAGTATGTGGATTGAAATTGTTATAGAAGATAGTTTTTAAATCTAACCAAACCATATTACGATGTCGATCTTCCTTGGTAATAAAATCCCAACATCATTTTTCATAATTGTGTTGAATATACATAGAAAGATTGACCCTATTCTCTGGAGGCGTCTCCAGATTCTTGAATATTGAAAGAATATTTTTGATCCATGACTCAACGCCTTGTGGTGTGCCATCCCCTAAAAATGTATAAGGATGCTATTATTCGAACTCCTAAGCCAACTCATACATATTTTTGGAAGTTCTGTCAACACATTACATAGATTTAATCATATGAAAAAAGCCCTCACATAAATAGGTGTTAGTGCCTATATCAAAAAGAGGAAGAGGTTCCATAGGTGGAACTATAAGAGGAATCACTAGAAGCTCAGGTCCCAACACCTCTGGGGAATGGTCGTCATAGCCTTTAGGGAATACGACTAGAGGAAGTCATGGAAGAATGATAGTACAATGCCAAATGCATCCCTTAGAAAATAATTTAAAATACAATAGAATTAAAAAAAACTATGATAGGTACACATCCTTCTTATGAATAGACCACACATCTCTTCCTGATCTAAAATCTAGGTCTAGATGGAAAGGAAGGTTCCATAAGAGGCCATAAGAACATAAATACACAACAACTACCCACTACTAAGACTGGGTCTATTTCTATGTCTCGTATCACATGTATATGATGATTATTTGTATCTTTAAAGGACATATTTATTTTAAATTTTTTCTTAATCAAACATTTAAATCTCTTTAAATGGTTGAATTAAATGGATCATAAGTTCCAATATATAAGGGCCCATAATCCTCATGAACCAAACTTTGGCATCTACATAATCCATACCATAACATGTTCCAACCCATGCGACTAAGGGTCCATGGTTCAACATGCCACAAATGACTACTTAAGGTGTCTACTTTAACCTATTCAAGAAATCACTATTAGGATAAGGTAGACACTTAATGTCTCAATTGTGTTTTATGATCCTGAAGAGAATTATATCACATTTCCATATAATAATCAATCCACCAATAACATGAAACAGACATATTCATGCTGAAAGTAGACATGGTGTCAAAATATTCATGGAATATTAGTCATATTGTTCCTATAATGATGTATGTAATGAAACTCCCACATTTCATTGGTCCTAGGTTAAATAAATTGCATTTCAATACACCCATGAACATGATCATTACCAAATCCCATTAAGTCCTGGTATTTTTTCTCATAAAAAATAGTAAGAAAAGGGAAATTGAATGCTCTTATACTAGTTTGTAACATCCCAACCCGATGTTCACTCAACTAGGACTCGGAGACGGTGGGTCACATGGCCTCAAGTGTGCCTCCCCATATGTCAGAGGCATCTGACTATCAACAGGGGTGTGAAGGGGGTACACTGGGGAGAGTACACCCTCGTATCAGAGTGGCATAGTGGATAATAATAATAAGCATACAATAGATAAATCATGTTATTAATAGACACTAAAAGACTAGAGAAGTAACCCACCATATTGGAAGCACATACAATATATATAACAAATAATTTTGGAAGTGTAAATAACTAACGATATAATAACAATAAAAATCTACAAGGTAGTGTCATATACATGAATTCATGGCATGATGATATACAAAAAGTGCAACATGGGACAAAAATAAACAACATGTTGTACAAAAAATGAAAAAATACAAAAGGATTCTACACTAGAATCTTGAGTATAGGCTCAGTCCTCTTATCCTATAGTCCAACCAAAAGTAAATCATATCAAATATCTATAGTAAAGCACTTGATATTATCCATACCTATAGACATGTAATTTGATCGAGTACCAAAGGTGTCCCGAGTAGGGTGTGAGGTAAAATCCCAGTAGTCCATCACTAATGGTGTCTAGAAGTAATACAAGCATTGTACATAGCAAATTAGCGTGCAGTTATGAATAAATAGTCAACAATTCCAAATAAATAAACACCAACTCGATCAGTTTTCTAAAGGACATATGATGGTTCTACCTTCTTTAGATCAAGTTGGAATGATATTATAATAAGTAACCATATATATAGTAATAATATATATATTATAGTTCTATATTGTATCCACTAATATTCTCTATGTACATGCAGATTTAAGTAGACATATACCTGGAATACTAGGTGTTGGCTAGACCAGGGCATAACTCAGTCATCCATAACTAGTCTAATTGATTCTATATGTCCCAAAAAGGGTACAAGAATTACACCTCATAATTAATGTGATACATAATTCTCATCACTCTATATGGAAGGGGATTTTTCATGTCAACACCTAAAGAAAGGGATATAGTGCTTACTAGGTTCTGGCACAACGATGGTTGTGCAGGGCGGCGATATTCTTGCATCTGGTGCGGTTTAATGTTTTTGTTGTTTTCTTGTTTCATTCGGTGTGGATCTAGTTTGTTTTTCTATTCTGGTTCATTTTCTCCTATCACAGTTTCCTACCATGGGTACCGGTGGGATAGAGGTGTGTTGGGTCACAGCTTTCAGGTTGTCAAGGAAATCTGGTTCATAGTCACAGAGGATCGGCAAAGTCGGTTGGCACTGCTATGAGCACAGGGTGAAGTGATAGTTAGGGTTTCTATGTGTGCTTTTTGGGTGGGTCAATTCTAGATAGGGTTCCCCGACCGGGTCATTTTTGGTTTTTTTCTTTTTTATATTGTGTGGTTTCTCTTTTGGGTGGGTCTAGACATGGGAGTGTCTCTAATATCGGCTTACTTATGGTTCTCATTGCTTGTGTGGTTCTCACTAACCCCAAAAGTGACTTTTTAAAAAAATCCCAAAAAAAAGTTTCAATCCAAATCAACACCTGATATATGGGAGAGTGAATCTTAATTATCAACAATACCCTTGACCATAACTCCAAATCCATTATCATTGGAGTAATCATAATTATATATATAACATGATTCATTACCTCATAAGAATTATTACTAGTAATCCCCATATAACCAAGGCATCACATTTGATATAAATAATTTAATTGTGCTTGCAACAATCAGTGTGACCATTCCACCCTTTGCAATCCATTACAATTACATCCATTTAATTAATTTAATAATGAAATCCATCATGAAATAAGAAATTCAATTAATAAAATCCATTTAATTATTTAAAACATTAATATTAAATTTCAAGGTTCAACACAGCACTTATGAGGTGCTATTATCATTTATGGAATTACATACAAGGGAGAAATTCCATTTCACTATTAGAAAACTACCCTATACCCACAGTTTTAAACCATGTGTATAGCCCCTAAAATCATGGGTATAGGATATACCCATAATTTTAGGAACCATGGGAGTCAGAGGTGTCAGTATAGATCTAAGATATACCCATGGTTTGAAAAATGTTATACCCATGGTTATGAACTATGGGAATTGGTGTATGTGAAATTCTCCACAATGTCAATAACCCTATACCCACGATTCTGAAACTAAGGCTATAGGGTTTTAAAAAAATCAGGTGGCTGGATTAGAACCCTAGACCACCACTTCAAAATATCCACACCTAACCACTAACCCACATATGGCTATTCATATAAAAATATATATTTTTATAAACCATGGCTATAAGTAGAAAATTGTAGGTATAGGTTTTCCCCTAGAAATTTTTCTATTTCAGTGGGAATTTTCTCCTCACCCCTATACGAGAAAGCTATACCCATGGTTTTTGGAGAACCATGGGTTTAGTTTTTTAACCAAAACCTATACACACATTTTTTGGAAAATTGTGGGGATAGGTTCCCAACCAATCCCTATACACACAGTTTTTGGAAAACCATGGGTATAGGGTTATTTTTCAGTATTGTTTATAAGTTAATCTAAACACTTAAGAGGTTCTCTGGTTCTATAAATATTCATATAACGGTGGTAAAATTCAATTAAAACCCAATGAGAACACTTAGGAAGCGTCTAGTTTATTAAACGATTAATTATATTGGGGAATTTCAAGTTGTTACACCCAAGGGGTGTCCATGATCGAGGTTGGCATCCTAGAATTACTAAAAAATGATCCTCAGAAGTTTAACATGGGGTTTATATCAACATATAATTAAGAAATTCATTTTAAGGAAGCGCACGACAAAGGCCATCATGCAGCATAATAGTGCAGCTATAAAAATGACTCCCTTTTTAAGGAAAACAACTATACCTCCTACATTAGGGTTGTTTATGACTCCTCATCTAGTGGTAGACACAGATTCAAATTATATTGAAGGAAATCATAGAAACAGTCTAATACCCTCTAGTTATCCAATGCCTCTGATGGATCTTCATTTGGAGTTTGGATGAGAGATATATCTCAAAATCTAAGAGAGATTTAGGGAGATCTACTAGAGAATAAAATAAGATCTAACTATTGGAATAGGGAGGAGAAAATAAGAAATTATGTTTGAAGTTTCATTAATATCAAAATTTCCATTTTACCCTATAAAGGATTTATGGTTTGGTAGCATAGTTTGGCCAAAACATGCACAAACTTTTAAAGGAGAGACCTCGCATGGTTAAGGTGAATAGTTTCCATAACCGTGCACAAATCATTCCAAAATCCTCTATCCAAACTCTTCAATTATTTTTTTCATTAGTGTGTGCCTGGGTCCACATGATTGAAAACACACCATGAGTCCCTCTACTGATCAAATGGACCCCACACAGTTAGTACTAATCATGAGGTAATTGTTCGTTCTACCCTTTTTCCCATTTTCTGAAACTCTAGGCTTTGAACAAGCCCCAAACACTCCTGGAACCTTCCCTAGTCCATATTTTACATTTTCCAAAACAAAATTAAAGAAAAATAAGGAAAAACAATGATCCATTCTTTCATGAAAATATGGTTCTTTTTAAGTTCAATAAACCCTTTTTGATAAAATAACAAAACAATATATATTTCACCCTTTTGAACAACTTCAAAATCGATAAAAAAATATATTAATGTTTGAAAAAATTGGTTTGATAAGACTTTGAAAATATGCATTAAAATTATTAACTACAAATAACTAAATCATTAAAAACCAATAAATCATTAAGTATACAAGTCATTTTAAATCCACATCAAACAATGAATTAAACATTTAAAATTCATTCCCTTTAATTTGTGAAATGTGTGTTTTAAACATAGACAAATAGAGTTTTCTATTAAAAATAAAAACTACACCCTTTCAAGCCAAGAAAAAAAACATAAAGGAAAGAAAAAAAATCTAAAAAAATCTAAAAAATATACTTAATAATTATTTTTTACCATTAATTTTTTTAACCAAACGAAGATATTAAATACATTAACAAACAATAAATCCTATTTGTAATAGTAAAAAATTAAACCACTTTTAAATCCAACCCAAATGAAATAGTAGGATTAAAGAAACTACTTTTAACACCTTAGTGAACCCACTTAACTCAGGTATACCTCACATTGTAAGGAATGATTTCTATATATATTTATATAACAAATAGAAAATGATATGAATAAGTTACAACAACTAATGAAACTGAATAAAGTCATAATTAGCATCACACATATGATTTTTAAAACAACAGATGAAAATATTAACTAAAATGTATTCTAAAATAAATTCAAATAACTCTTTATATGTGTTATCCAAAAATAAAAAATGGGAAAATTAAGAAAAGTTTAAACAATAAATCATAACATATAAATGAAAAATAATTTTTTTATCATTTTAATTTAGTCATAAATGTTTAAAAAAATTAAAAATTTCTCTTATTGTGTAGACTAATTCAAATATCATTTGAATCCTTCATTGAATCATCCTTATATTCATCTTCATCTCCCTTTTCATCTTCCAAACCTATAAAAACTCAAACAATAATATATTTAAAATAATATATTTGTTGAATTAAGAAACACACATTAAAATAGTTAAAAACATTACCAATCACCCGAAAAAATTAGTTGAGTTAAAAACCAGAATCTAAAACTTGATGAAAACTATAGTTTTTTTATAATAATATATAATTTAAGAAATATACAATTACATTTCAATTTAATAAATAAAAACAATTAAAACTAACAATTTACATAAAATAAAAATTGTATGGATGATTAGAAATAATATTAAATAGTTTGTAAACAATAATTGGTTATTTTAAAAATTGATAAACCAATAAACCAAACCAATATTAATTAACCATAGAAGAAGTGAAATATAAATGTTTAATTAGTTTTCTATATAAAAATTGAAAATTTTCCAATTCGATCAAAAATCCATGGGTGAATCCGTGATACATATAATTTTCAAAAATTAAACAAAAGTATTAATAAAAACACAAAATAAAATAATAATTAAAAATATATAAAAAATACCCACATACCAGTGGGCTAAAATAAGTAGGGGAGGGGATGGTGTCTCTGCAATGGGGGCACACCTACACCATCTCAGGCTGTCAAGAAAGGGTGGTGAGGTGTAAGACAGAATGACTCCAGCCATCTAGATCTTCAATGTGAGAAAAGGTCTATAGGCGGGGAAGGAAAGGTGATGGGTAGGGTAGTGGGGCTATGTGATTCTAATGCAGTGAAGTAGAAGATTGTGGGGGTGAGGGAACTCATAGATAAAATAATATAAGTGTGAAATATGGGTTGTGCACATAGAATAGGTGAGTGCGGAATGATATACTGAGTGGTAGAACAGAGGGTAGGGTTGAGGACGGTAGTGGAAAAGTGAAATAGGGGGAGGGGGTTTCCCCTGTTCATCTTATTTCCTAAGGCTAGGTGCTCTTTAGGATTTCACTTGGGCCGACCCTGCCCCTCACATATATCCACCACTTCCCATCCCTCAAGCACTGACCCCTCTCCCATATAACCACCACCTCACATCCCTCAAGCACTGGCCCTCCTCTCGTATGACCACCAACTCCCATCCCTCAATTGCTAATATCCCCATATGCCCATTACCGTAGCTTTAACGCACACTTTTCCTCTCTCGTATGCCCACCACCAAAGCTATGTGCCATGGAATTTTCAACAAGGAATCGAAACCTAAGCCCCATTCTTCTTACCTAAAGATCAAACCAACTCACTTATAATAATTTTGATTAATTAATTGTATTATGTTTAATTTATATATATAAATAGATTTCATTATTTGAAAAATAAATATTATATATATATTTATTAATATACATATATTAATATATATATATATATGCATTTATATTTTATATTTTGTGATTATATATACATGTGTGTGTTTATATATTATATTATATATCTGTATATGTGTGTTTATTATATATATGTATGTGTGTGTGTGTGTTTATAGTTTATTTATATGTATGTATGTATGTATATATATATATTTATATTATGTGTGTGTGTGTGTGGTTTTTTAACTGGTATTAAGGAAACCCTCCATTTTTTGTTGAAACAAACATGCTCTTGTTATTCAGGATTGAGAGATCCCATTACATGACCTTTGTAGACCCAATGGGTATTACACCCCAATACAACCGGCCCATATGCCCAGATCCTTCTATATATGTTTATGTTTTATATTATATATACGTGTGTGTTTATATTTTATGTTTATTTATGTGTTTATTAATTATATATGTTTATATTCTATATATATGTTTATATTATATATATATATATATTCATATTATATATATATATATATATATGTTTATATTATATATAGATATATATGTTTATATAATATATGTGGGTTATATATATATATGTATGTATTTTATATATATTATATGTTTGTATTAATATATATATATATATATATATGTTTGTGTGTGTGTGTGTTTGTGTGTATAAATATATATGTGTGTGTATACCTATATATAATTATAATTATATATATATAATTATCCATGTTTTAAGACAATAGTAAAAATGTCACAAAAATAGCAAGATTTTCTTAAAAACTTGACTAAATTTAAAATATATATTTGTATATATATATATTTATGTATATATGTATAAGATTTATATAATTAGATATGTCTGTGTGTCTATATATATATATATATATATATATATATATTTAAATATATTTTTATATATGTGTCTTTGTCTATATATATATATATTGACATCGATGTGGCGTAATTGACTATATTGATATATATATTTTTAGGTATGATTTCTGAAAAATGTCTATTGTTTTGGGACATTTCTTCAAATACGTCACTAAATTATAAATTAATGAAATTTTAAAAAAACATTGATAAAAAAATATTTCCAAATTATAGTTTTTTTGTAGTGTCTATACACTTCATAATGGCCTCTATTCATGTGGAGCACCTCCTCCCAACCTCTCTCTACTGACCCTTCTCGCCTGACATGACCCACCAACCAATGCCCTTCTAACTTGCCTCCATGTGTGATGGGCTCCCTACTGGTTGTTCTCACCCAACAAGAACCACCACCTTTAAAGATGGCTACCACGTGGGACGCCCTCCAGAAATTCCATGTGATGAGATTCTAACCCAGGACTTGGAGACCCCCCATGAATGACCAGAGAAACTCCCATATGCCCTTCTTGTTAATATAGTTGTATTATGCAATATTAATATATATATATATATATATGAATATATTTAAGTATTAAAAATATTAATTATATATATATAACTTTGTAAATTAATATACATATATTAATATACACATATATATGTTTATATTTTCTATATTTATATGTTTTTACATATGTTTATATATATCTGATGTGTGTGTGTGTGTGTGTGATTTTATATACATATATATATGTATGAGCGTGTGTGTGTGTTTGTAAATATATATTTGTATGTATACATATATATAATTTAAATTTAAATTATATATATATGTGTACATTAATGGAATTATATATATATATATATATAATTAGCCATGTTTTCATAAAAATTAGACTAAATTTAAAATATATTTGTTTTTAAATATATATATAAATATATATATATATATTTATTTATATTTATATATTTATATACATGTGTGTCTGTTTATATATATATATATACATATTTGAATATGTGTTTGATTATATATATAAATATATATGAATATATATTTATGTATAAGTTTCTATATGTGTGTGTGGGTGTGTTTATATTAATATATATATATATATATATATCCAAATACATATTTTCATCGATGTGGAGAAATGTTCTACATTACCAATAAAAATATGGAATACACAAATACGGGGAAGAACTCGTTGATGCTCAAATTCAAGACATCGCTAATACCTATAGGGGAAGGTACCATTGAACTGCATAATGATGGATATATATATATAGCCATGTTTTAAAACACACATAAAAATGTCACTAAAATAGCCATTTTTTCTGGAAAACAAAGATAAATTTTAATTATATGTGTGTTTATATATTGAAATGCATGTATGTATGTATATATAAACATATATATTTGTGTGTGTGTGTTTAGATATATATATATATATATATGTTCATATATATGTGTGTGTGTGTTCATATATATTAATATATATATATATATATATGCGGGGGGAATGAGCTATATTACCAATAATAACCCATAACACACAAATTCAGAGAAGAACCCAATGCGGCTCGAACTTGAGACCTCGGTAAGACCCACATGGGTGGCTACCATTGAGTTTCACCCTTAGTGATATATATATGTTTTTGTGTGTGTGTGTGTGTGTCTATATGTATGTATATATATATATATATATCTAAATATTTTTTGTAACTCCCCGACCCCAGTTACCCAGAGTTAGTGCATTATTGCATAATATTGACATGATATAAGGAATCATGTACTGAATGACTGACCAGTTTAGAAGCCTTGGAAGTACTAGATACATATATAAGTTTTTCATTACATTATGAATTAAAAAAACAGCATTGTGTCTCCATAGAACACACTCATATTCCTTAGCCTATCCATGAATGTCAGTCAAAACATACTTCTTCAAATCGTGGGAAAAATAAAACATGAGAAACGGGTGAGCTTAGATGCTTAGTAATGATAACAATATAGTGGAAACTTTCATAAATAAGAATAAACATTTAAGGAAACGTATAATACTAAAACAAAATCCTTTTAAACTTAAATTTCAGCATAATCTGTCAAAGATAAATAAAATAATGTCATTTACTTATTTACACGAATATTCTACTAGTCAAATAATCACATTTAATATCAATAGCAAATTTCATAATGATGGAATGTCTAATGTCAGACATCATAACCACATAGTCAAGGCCTCTTTCTAAGACAAAAAATAATATAATGTCAATGCCTTGTGTAAAGACACTAGTTTTTCTCATTAGATCTACCGATACAATGAGGAGCTATAGTAGGCTCCACCCGTCACTTACTAAGTCCAATGCATTTCTCGTATGAAAAGGTTGAAACATAACATAAACATTTGTATTAAAACTAGAATATGAAATGTTAATACCTTAACTATAAACCATGAGTGGTATAAAAATAACACACCCAAAGTCAAACATATCACAAAACCTTCAATACAATATGGAAGACTGTATCATAATAAATCTACTTCAAACAAGTGCAAAATCCATCAATGGATGTTGGAATAGATGAAATCCAAACTATTTGAGAGAAAAATATATTTTTAATTTTGAAATCATTTAAAAGTAAAATAATTATAAAATAAAACATTTATTTTGAAAATATTATTATAATCATGTAAGGGAATCTTCTAATGTGTTATGATGTTAGAAAATCGACACACCCACTATATCAGTTAAAAAAACATTCTTAACTTAATTTGTCGAAAAGGTCTTAAAGTACCTTGTTTAGAAAACAATGAAAAGATTCATTTCGAAAAAAATTATAAAAATTAAAACAATGTTATAAATTACTTTAACCCATATTATAGGAAATTGTAAAAATGTTTTGAAATTCATTTTTAAGAAACATGGATGTGGGTGATAAAGATTCCCCAGTAGATACTAACGTATAAACAACCTCATATAATAAAGAGATTGTAAAATTAACTCTTACCTTGTACTTCTCCTTGGTATAGGGTATGTTAACATCTAATATAATAGTTAAATCATTGTTATTAAATTATACAATAGCCATATACATAAATATGATATTATATATGATCTTCTAATATTTTTTGTTAATAATATTTCAGTAGTATCATTGTTTTAGGTGTTAACTGATTCGTTTTCCTTTATATGTTTTGATACGTAAGTCATGTTTGTTATGGATAGGATTTATTTTATTCATATCTATAATGATATTAAGTTCTTAAACATTAATTTTAATCTAAAAATGAAAATTATTCTTGAATGGTTACGATGGGGAATGAATCTCATCACGTCCGTGGAGATGATAATTCCTACATACGCATGAGCGACAATATCATTTTATTGATGGTGAAATCAGATGTAATTGGATGGAATACCATATATAAAGAATCATTAATGGGTTATATTTATTATTTACATCAATTATACTCATTATTATACCCATCCAAATAATGAAGTGTTGAATAACAAACTACACCACGACGTGGAGAAGGTAAGCCGTACGTACGCACGTATGGTGACTTTGTCATTCATAGAATGGATAGAATAATGAATATGGTTGTACCAAATTTATAATAATATAACAGTATATAGAAGGTACTGGAGTTATTATTCTGGTATGGAAATAATAAAGAAAGAGGAAGTGGAAGAAGAAGAGAACTTTGAAAGAGGTGATGAAATTATTACCTCTTCTTCGGGTGTTTCCTTTTTATTTGATCAAAATGATTCCATAGGTTGGATTTATGATCAAAGTAAGACCTCTAGGTTTAATATAGGGTATTTGGGAAGATATTTGAGAAGGGTTTGGCCGAGCCAAATGGCTTTGGAGGCGTGATTTTGAGATAAGGGGAAGTACCCTTTTATAAGAGAGGTGAGGGTCACTTTAGAAAAAGCTTGAAATATTAATTTATTATACAATAATATTCAGTTCATAGTAGCTCCAAAAGGATTTATCTCAAGGATAATGTGGGGATGAGTCACAAACATCTCAACTAATTGTTTTTAGATAGGTTTAGGTTACCATATTAACCTTATCTTTTAGATTTAACTCTAAGTTAAATAGTTTAACTTTTACCATGTATTCTTGTATTATTATAATAAATGGTTAATAAAATTACTATAAAAAGCCAAAAGAACCCCAATTAATTAATTATAGACATATCTAACCTTATATAAGTTATTTGGACGAACCTTATATTTTTAGGAATATTATATCAATTAATAATATAGTATTTATTTTAAAACTTATTTATGTTAATTTTGACACTATTTAGTATTTTGTTTTTCTGAAAGTCCTAACAACTTTATCATGCTGAAAAAATTATTTCATCAAACCTAAAATTTAATATTAATCTATAAAATTATTTTAATGCATAAAATGTCTCAATTTATATTTATTTGGATATTTATAATATGAATTATTTAAATCTTTCATTAATAAGGTAATTACTACATCATCATTGTGTCATTAATAAATTTAGTTATGTAATGTCTAAAAACTATAAATAAAATTAAATTATGTAGGAAATATTTTTATATTTCTAATTAATATTTATAGACAAGTTTATCTTATGTATAACCCTATATTAAAAAAAATTTGGTTATGAAAATTTCAATTTTACACTTTTACCTCTTCTTTAAATAAAATAATAATAAATGTCCTAAGCTAATCTAAGTGGATCAAAGGGGGTCATATTTTATTAATAAGCTTTATTTGGTCGAAAAAAACTTATACAATAGAATTAGTACATGTGTTAGGGTAATTATAATATCATTTTTACCTTTAATTACCCTATTTACTTTTAACCGTGGTAAATAAAATTCAAAAGTTACTATTTACCAAAAATTATTTTTATTATATTAAACCATATTTTAATTATTGATGTCAACCATGTCTCCTGGATTTTTGAAATTCAATTCAGAGAAGTGGTAAAATTATGTTTTATGCAAATTTTATAATGCTCCTAGAAGGTGGGTAAAAGACGTTAAAAAGTTCAATAAAATTTTATATATTTAATCTTATTATAAAATGACTACAATGAATTACATTGAACTTATATAGGTATTATGTATCTATTTTTACATATAAAAAAACTTAAATAAAATAAATAATTATTTAAATAAAAAGTAGGTTTTAAACAATAACACAGTGTTTTTCACTATTCATCAAAAATTGAAAGTTTTCAGAAAAATACCATAAATTCACCCTAATCTAATTTTGATATTCAGAATCCAAAAATGATGTCCATTTTGAATAATAAAATTTATAAAATTTCAAAAAGTGGGTATTACTATACATAATGACTAGTTTGATTGGTCGTGGTGTGCTAGAACTCAAAGTTGCGTACAACACAAGCTATTGTATTATTCAAAGAAAAACGTATTATGGAAGCTTGAGGTGTTATATTCTTCCCTCCAAATAATTTCATCCTAAAAATTTCTAGAATACTACTATACAAAAATATTTTGGTGGTTCTTCATCATAAGTTCCTCAGGTTTCCACGGTGCCTCTTCCATCTTATGGTTTCTCCATAGAACTTTTACCAGATGAGTCATCCAGTTTCTCAGCAATTGTTCTCCGGTAACAAGAATTTTGATAGACTCTTCATAATAAGATAGATCGAGTTCCAGTTCTATTTCTTCATAGGTGAGTACATGCGTTGGGTCAGGCATGTATTTTCTCAATAGTGATACGTAGAACACATCATGAACTTTGGAGAGACTTGAAGACATTTCCAAATGGTAAGATATAGCTCTAATTCATTCTAGAATTTTGAAAGGTCTGATTTACTTGGGACTTAATTTACCATTCTTCCTGAAACGTATAACACCCTTCCATAGAGATACATTCAAGAAAACATGATCTCCAACATGAAATTCCAAATCCTTCATTCAGTTACCAGCATAGATCTTTTTCCCACTTTGAGCTACTTTGATGAGGGTTTGGATAATATTCACTTTTTCCATTGTTTCCTCAAAAATTTCTGGGGATATGAGTTTTCTTTCACCAATATCATCCTAATAATTTAGCGCACGACATCTCTTTTCATATAACACTTCATATGGTGTCATCTGAATACTAGAATGGATGAAATTATTATAAGAAAATTCTACCGGAGGTAAATATTGATCCCACAATCCTTGAAAGTCAAGTGAGGAAGATCTTAACATGTCTTCTAAGGTTTGAATAGTCCATTCTGATTTTCCATCAGTTTGAGGGTGGTAGGCAGTGCTCAATCAAAGCTCAGTATCCAGGGCCTTCTGAATACTTTTCCAGAATCTTGATGTAAAACAGGGACCATGATCAGAAACAATCAATATGGGTACTCCATGAAGTCTTACAACTACATTAATATATATTATTTCTAAAAGTTCAAGTGGTAAATCTTATCTTATAGCAAGAAAATGTGCTGACTTGGTAAGATGATAAAAAATGACCTATATTGCATCATTCCTTCTTGGAGTCTTTGGTATCCCCATGACAAAGTCCATCATAATATAATCCCATTTTCACTCAGGTATACGAAGAGGTTTCATGACTCCTCTAGGATTTTTTCTTCCAACCTTCATATGTTGAAAAACAATACATCTTGACACATAATCAACAATCTCCCTCTTTATCTTTTCCCACCAAAAAAATTTCCTTCAAATCTCTATACATCTTAGTGCTACCATGCTGTATAGAGAAATTGGAGCTTTGAGCACCATCCAACAATTCCCATTTTTAATCAGGTATTTCATGAACACAAAGTATCTTCCCAAATTTCAATATTCCATCTTCATATACGAATTCAATCAATCTCCCATCATTTGCATCTTTAATTTTTTTTAAACCCCTCATCATTAGCCTGAGAACTTTTTAGCCTTTTTAGTAAAGATGGTTTGGAAACCATTTCAAAAATTATTGATGTTTCACCGTCCATGATTATTCCCATATCCATCTTTACTAGATCCATGAACATAGGATTCCTTTCAACTCTCATCTTGTTCAAGAATCCATGATTATTTCTAATCAAAGAATCTTCCACCTTATTTTCCTTCCACAGGAGGTAGTTTATAGTGAAATCATAATCCTTGAGTAGTTTAAGGCATTGTCTTTTCCACATGTTGAGTTCTTTCTTTGAGAAAATATACTTAGAACTCTTGTGATCAGTATATATCTCAAATTTTTTACCATATAGATAGTGTCTCCATATCTTCAGAGTAAATATTACAACTGCTAACTCAATATCATGAGTGGGATAGTTTTTTTCATGAATTTTTAGCTACCGAGATTCATAGAAAGTAACTCTATCATTTTATATAAGGACACAACCAAGTCCTTTAATTGAAGCATCCCTATAAATAACAAACCCATCATTCCCTGGGGGTAGATTCAAGATATGATAATTGACTAATATTCTCTTTAGTTCTTCAAAACATTCTTCACACTCTTTTGTCCAAACAATTGTAACCCCCTTACGTGTGCTCTTGGTTAGTGGGTTATCCAATTAGGAAAAATTTTGGATGAAATGATGATAATAACTTACTAAACCAATAAAATTTCATACCTTAGTTATACTCATCGATTCTGGCTATTATTGTATTACTCTTGTCTTAGAAGGATCAACAGAGATTCCATCCTTAGAGAAAATATGGCCAAGAAAAGAAATCTCCTGAAGCTAGAATTCACACTTTCTAAACTTCCCATATAATTCATTTCTTATAAGAGTCTTTAGAATAGTGTGCAAGTGATTTTCATGATCTTCATAGCTTTTGGAGTACACCAAGATATCATCAATAAACACCACTACAAAGTCCTCAAGAGATTCCTTGAAAACTCTATTCATTAGATCCATGAAGACAAAGGGTGCATTATTCATTCCAAAAGGCATTACTGTAAACTCGTAATACCCCTACCTAGTACGAAATGTTGTCTTTGGATGTATTTCTTCTTCACACACAACTGATGATATCCAGATTGAAGGTTAATCTTTGATAATTATTGAGCTCCATGAAGTTGATCAAATAAATCATCAATCCGAGACAGAGGATACTTGTTCTTTATTTTTATAGCATTGATCTCCCTGTAGTCAATGCATAACCTCATAGATCCATCTTTATTCTTAAAAAAAGAATATGGGATCCCCATGGAGAAACACTAGGGAGAATAAATACTTTATTACTCAATTGATCTAGTTATTTCTTTAGTTCCACTAACTCCACAGTGTCCATTATATAAGGGGTCATCGTTATGGGCCTTGAACTAGGAATTAAATCGATGGAAGACTCAATTTATCATTCTGAAGGATATCTAGGTAAATCCTATGGAAACACATAAAAATATTCTTACACAATAGGTACATCCTTTATTTGAATATTCCTTTCCTCAACCATAGTTATTTCACTCTCTTCCTCCCCAATAATTGAATTTAGTATAGCTACTGGGTGTATATCTAGATAATAATCAGATAGTGACATTTCTTCTCTAAAGATAAGGTATTCCGTATCATCATCGAAAATTGTAACCTCCTTCTTCTTACAATAAATTTTCACATCATGGAATGAAATTCAACCCATACGGAGTATTATATCAAATTCAATCATGGTTATGATGATGAGATCAGCAAATAAAACACATTTATATGCCCTAATGGGAACTGATTCCCAAAACATTGTTACAATGGTACTTCCTTTAGGAGTTTTGATGAAAAACTCCCTTGTTAAATAAAATTGGAAATATCTAATTTTCTTAGCAAACTGTGAAGATATGAAACAATGAGATGATTCAAAATCAAATAAATCATTGGCTAAATTTGAGGAAATTAATAAATTACCTTTTACCACATCATTCGGAGCTTCAACCTCAGCAGTAGTGATCGCATAAGCTTGGTCTTTCTCCCTTAGCCTTTTATGAGGTAATTTTCCTTGTCACTTAGGAAAATAATTTTCATAATTCCCCATTTCTATATAATTTTATAATTCAACATTAACAACCTCTTTCTTTCCCTTGCAATCACAAGCTTGGTGGACTTTTTCACCATACTTGTAAGAGACTCTCATTCCATTTAGGCACTACCGGGGTGTTTCTTCCCACATTTACTACAGTATGGAAATTCAACTTTTCCCTTCTTTCCCTTATTTTCATTTACAGAGTGTTCAATAGATCTCTTCTCTTGCTTTGCTTTAAATTCATAAGACTTAGATAATTCCTTTTCTGTCTTCATATTGCATGAGACAATATCTTCATACAATGAGAAGGATTGTGAGACTAATGATCAACAGAGAAATGGTTTTATCCCATAAAATAATTGATCAATATTACTCCTTGGGTTATGTATATAATCTTCTACATGCCTTTCTAACCTTGTAAAGTTAGCCTCATACTTTGCAACATTCTCTTCCTCCTTTTTCCTCAGACTCAGAAATTTTCTCTCCATATCCACTCGATGGTAACGAGGAAAGTTTTTTTCTATGAAAATATCTTTAAACTCCCTCCATTCAATATTTGATACTTATTCATCCTCCTTGGTGTTTTTTAACTATTGACCACTGTTGATCTGCATCTCCTGTGAGGCAATTAACTGTCATGATAACTTTTTCCCTTTCAGTACTCCCCAAAACATGAAATATTTTCTCTAAGGAACTTATCCATTGTTTATCTACAAATGGATTTGTTATCCCATTTAATGTTGTTAGTTATTTCCTCATGAAGTGGTCTAACATTGATCCTCTTTGTTGTGGATTAGGGTGCTCCATACAGGTAAGGTTATTATTCATAACCTGAGTGAGTTAACCCAGTATGGTTATAAGATGTTCAACACCAGTTTCATCACCATCTCCACTATAATTATCTTGAGTAAGAGGGAAATACCTACATGGATTACGTGCATTTATATGGTTTCCATTCCTTCCAAAAGGCGCCATTTCTAAACAATGGCATACATTAGATTATTTTATAAATCGCAATAAATAATTCTAAACTAGTAAAATACCTAACATAAATTGAATGTTTTATGCATATAATCCATTATCATAAAAAATGTTTTCTTTGAGGAAGTATTTACTCATAAATACTTCATAGTCTCTTTTAAAGGAAATGTAAATTATCCTAAGAATATCCCTCAGGAGTTTCGCAACCCATAGTGTAGCAAGGACCGTTGTTGTATACCAGGATACCCCAGATCAAGTCCAAAACTCCTTGTCATAGTTTTTACTCCTAGGTAAATCTGTTCCAGAGCCACCTCTACCTTATCGTATCCAGATAAGGATGTATTACTTGTAAAATTCACAAAATATCTACATTACCAAAATTCTAGGAAGTTATTCTATACTAATCCTTAAAGCCTATCTTTGGGTAATGTCCTCTAATCAGAGTTTTTCTAAATCTAGCTTCCAATTTTTGTAATAAACTTTCTCTGATACCAACTGTAATTCCATGAACCTAGTTACCTATATTTGTTTCATTATTAAATAACATTGTCATGATATAAGAAATCATGTTTTAAAAGACCGATCAGTTTAGTAGCCTTGGAAGTACCGAATACATACATAAGTTTTACATTACATTGTGAATTAAATAAACAACATTATGTCTCTGTAGAACACACTCATATACCTTAGCATGTCCCTACAGGTCAGTCATAATATATTTCTACACATCCTGGAGAAAATAAAACATAAGAAAGAGGTGAGATTATATGCTTAGTAAGGATAACAATATAACAGATACTTTCATAAATAAGCATAAATATTAAAGGTAATGTATAAGACAAAAACACAAGCCATTTAAACATAAAATTCATCATAATATGGAAAATATTAATCAAATAATTCCATTTACTTATTTACATGTATATTCTACTAATCGAATAATCACATGTAATATCAATAGATAATTTCATAATGATGGAATGCATAATGTCAGACATCATAACCACATAGTCAAGGCCTCATTCCAAGACTACAAATAATATTTTGTCAAGTCCTTGTACCAAGACACTATTTTCACTCATGAGACCTACCGATTCATCAAGGAGCTATAGTGGGATCCACTTGTCACCTACTAAGTCCAATGCATTCCTTATATGAAAAGGTTGAAACATAACATAAACATTCGTATTAAAACTGGTATATGAAAAGTTAATACTTTAACCATAAACCACGAATGGTATAAAGATAACACATCTGTAGTCAAAAATATCACAAAACCTTCAATACAATATGAAAGATTGTATTATAATAAATCAACTTCAAACAATTTTAAAATCCATCAAAGGATGTTGTCATAGATAAAATCAAAAATATTTGAGAGAAATATATATTTCTAATTTTGAAATAATTTAAAAGTCACATAATTATAAAATAAAACATTTATTTTGAAAATATTTTTATAAGATTGTAAGGGAAGCATTGAAGGTGTTATAATGGCGGAAAATAGCTGCACCCACTGTATATGTTAAAAAATCATTCTTACCTTAATTTGTATAAAAGGTCATAAAGTACCTTGTTTGGAAAATGACGGAATGATTCCTTTAAAAAAATTATAAAAATTAAAACAAGGGTATAAATGAATTTAAACCATATTATAGGAAGTCATAAAAAAAATTGAAATACATTTTTAAGAAACATGGATGTGGATGATAAAGAAGTCCTAGTAGAAGCTCATGTATAAAAAATCTCGAATAATAAAGAGATTGTAAAATTAACATTTACCTTGTACTTCTCCTTGGTAGAAGGTATGTTAACCTCCTTTATAATATTTATATCATTGTTATTAAATTATACAAGAACCATATACAAAAATATGATATTATATATGATCTTATAATATTGTTTTGTTAATAATATTTCAATAGTATCATTATTTCAGGTGTTAACTAATTCATTTTCCTTTATATGTTTGGTGAAGTAAGTCATGTTTATTATGGATAGGGTGTATTTGATTCATATCTAGAATGATATTAAGTTCTTAAAAAAAATTTAATCATAAAATGAAAATTATTCTCAAATGGTTATGATGGGGAATGAATCTCGTCACGTTCGTGGAGATGGTAATCCGTACGTAAGCACGAGCGACAATATCATTCTATTGATGGTGAAATAGTATGTAATTGGATGGTATATCATATATAAAGAATACTTAACATGTTATATTTATTATTTACATCAATTATACTCATTATTATGCCCATCCAAATAATAATGTGTTGAATAATAGACTACACCATGACGTGGAGATAGTAAGTCGTGTGTACGCACATATGGTGACTTTGTCATTCATAGGATGGATAAAATAATGAATATAGTTATACCATATTTATAAAAACATCAAAATACGTAGAAGGTACTGAATTTATTATTTTTTTATGGAAACAAAAAAGAAATAAGTGAAAGAAGAAGATGACTTTGATAGAGGTGATGAAATTATTACCTCTTCTTCAGGTGCTTCCTTTAGATTTGATCAAAAGGGCTATTTAGGTTTTATTTATGATAAAATTAAGACCTCTAGGTTGAATTGAGGGTAGTTGGGAAGATATTTGACCATGGGTTGTCTGAGCCAAATGGATTTGGAGGTGTGATTTTGAGAGAAGGGGAAGTACCCTTTTATATGAGAGGTGAGGGTCACTTTAGGAAATGCTTGAAATATTAATTTATTATACAATCATATTCTGTTTATAATGGCTCAAAAAAGATTTATTTCTAGGATCAAGTGGGGCTGGGTCTAAAACCACTCAACCAATATGTTTTATATAGGTTTATGTCGCCATATTAACCTTATCTTTTAGATTTAACTCTTAGTTAAATAGTTTAACTTTTACCCTATATTCTTGTATTATTATAATAAATTGTTAATAAACTTACTATAAAAAAGCAAAAGATCCCCAAGTGGTTAATTATTGAATTATATATCCTTATAAAAGTCCTTTGGCCTAACCTTAGATTTTTATAAATATTATATCAATTAATAATATAGTATTTGTTTTAAAAACTCATTTATGTAAAATTTGTCACTGTTTAGTATTTTGTTTTTGTGAAAGTCATAAAAACTTTATCACTTGGAAAAAAAATATAATCAACAATAACATGTCATATTAACCTATATAATTATTGTAATGCATCAAAAGTCTCAATTTACATTTATTTTTATATTTATAATATGAATTATTTTAATATTTCATTAATAAGGTAATTACTACATCACCATTGTGTCATAAATAAATTTAATTATATAATGTCTAAAAATTATAAATAAAATACCATTATGTAGAAAATATTTTTATATTTATAATGAATATTTATAGTCAAATTTATCTTCTCTATAACCCTATATTAAAAATGTTTTAGTTATGAAAATTGAATTTAACACTTTTAACTCTTCTTTAAATAAAATAATAATAAATGTCTTAATCTAATTCAAGTTGATCAAAGAGGATCATGTTTTATTCCTATGGTTTATTTTGAAAAAAAAACTTATCCCATAGAATTAGGACATGTGTTAGGGTAATTATAATATCATTTTTACCATTAATTACCCTATTTACTGTTAACTGTGATAAATAAAATTCAAAAGTTACTATTTACCAAAAATTATTTTCATCATATTGAACCACATTTTACTTACTGATGTCAACTGTGTCTCTCAGATTTTTGAAATTCAATTCACAGAAGAGGTAAAATTATGTTTTATGCGAATTTTCTAACGTACCTAGAAGGTGGGTAAAAGACTTTAAAAAGCTCAATAAAATTTTTAACATCTAATATTATAATAAAATGACTCCAATGAATTACATTTAACTTATATAGGTATTATGTATCTTGTTTTACCTAAATTAAATTTCAATAAAAAGTAGGTTTTAAACAATAACGCAGTGTTTTTCACTATTCATCAAAAATTGAAAGTTTTAAGAAAAATACCAAAAATTCACCCTAAGCTAATTTTGACATTCTGAATACAAAAATGAAGTCCATTTTGAAAAATAAAATTTATAAAATTTTAAAAATCTGGTATTACTATTCATAATAGCTAGTTTGATTTGTCGAAGTGTACTATAACTCGAAGTTGCATACAACGCAAGTTATTATATTATTCAAAGAGAAACGTGCTTTGGAATTTTGGGGTGTTACATTATTTTATTTAAATATATGTTATTTTATTTGTATATAAGTAAAAATTCACATATATAATTATAATTATAAAATTTTATTTACATTTTTATGTAAATTAATACAATTATACTTATATATAACAAGCAATGTTTTTAAATAATGCAAAAAATGTCACTAATTTTGCAGCATTTGAAAATGCCAGTATTTTTAAATTTAGAATTTTTTTTTAAAATTTATTTAATTTTTCAACACTTTTCAGAAAAAATATCTAAATTTGAATTTAGATACATTTTTTTTAATATGTCCAAAAAAAACATTGCTAAATACCGATTTTTTGTAGTGATGATTGTAACATAGTTCATTATTCATAACCATTATTCAATATTGGTTTTAAAAATATAATTAATTTATAAAAATATTAATTATTTCATGATTATTATTATATTGATGATGTAACAATGAATCCTTTGACCATGATCAACATATCAAGTCTGTTTTGAAAATATGGTCTGAACGTGCTCAAAAACACTTAATATAGACTTAACTGATTAAATATAAAAATGTTTCATTAAAAAAAATTATTTAAGTATAGTTTATTAAACATTGAAATGTTTCATATGAAATCAAATAATTTATATAAGTTTATTATACAAGTGTTAAAGGGCATACATTGAAAGTCTCTACTTGAGGTAAGGGTTTCTCGTCTCACTTTTATTTCAACGAGACATATACCATATTCACCACTTATTTTTATTGTCTGGTTTACATACTTCCAATGAATGTATTCTATAATTATTTTAATTAAAATTAATGGGTTTTAATAATCTATATAAGTTTATCCTTTTCTTGAGGTTTTGATCAAAAGATTACCAAAGCCATAGTGGTTATTATTTCAATTTTCCTTCGTTAAGACATATTTTATTATTATACACCTAATTTATTTAATGAGGTGTATATATACTTCCAATTTTATATATTATATCATGAATATTTCATAATTCATGGAATTATATGTTTTTACTTGAATAAATTCATTCGATTTAATTTTACTAGAATGTCACCAAGTGGAAAAGGATTTATAAACTAAATTTCCTTTCATTGAGTTATAACCATTCTTCATTGACTTTGTTATTACATGATTTTGAGAGAATTGATATATAAAATTGTTTTATTATTCATTTACACTTGTTTTTTGGGGGTTTAAATTTGTTAAACATATTATCTACATTGATTAAATCTCAATTCAGTGATGTGATTTTATAAGGGTTATTCATCTCAAATTCCATTTCTTCGGGGCATACATTTAATAAAATTAATCAATATTATTTTATGAGGTGTATTTAATACCCCTTTTACTTGTTATGTCTGTAATACCCTTTTGTTAATTATATTTAATTTTTTTATTTTAATTTATTCCTTCGTGGGGAATATGATTGAATAGATTACTAAAGTGGTAAAGTCTTTCTGTTAAAATATCCAATATTTTTTAGATTGTTTGTGTTCAAGGATCCTCTGGAGGGAATAATATGGTCTCATTTTATTAAACCACATCTATTTTATTCTATTATGGTAATTTATGTGGTTTAAGTGTTTAATTTACATTTCCTCACTTATTGATTAAAGAAATATCTAGGAAGACTCTAGTAAGTAATACCGATTTTATACCTTCTTTTAGATTGGTAATCTTTATCTTTAATACCCATGTTTACTAAAATGTCTTAAAAATTATTCTTTTATAAACATAAATGATTTCATAAATTTATTTTACAAGGTATTTGAACTTATTTTAACTAGTTTTAAAAGTAAATTTCTTAATAGTTTCTTAATGGGTCACTTTTGAATCCCATTACAAAATCTTTGGAAACAATGTTTATTTTTAATATTTACATCATGAATGGATTTTTCCCCATCATAAACACTCAATGTATTATATATTACACTTTATGTTTCTAAGTTTATTTTTAATGAAAAGTATTTTCACAATATTTTGTGATTTTCGGGTTTTTAAAACTTATTTTTAAAATGAAAGGGTTATTTTCTTCATTAATGTTTCTAATGATCTTTTAGTGGAATTTACATTAATAAACAAAAGCAAAAATTACTATTGCATACACCCCAATAGGTATATGTGGTAATGATACCATCCTTATTCTTTCTCTGTGTGGATTATGAGATTGAAATGGAACCCATTTTGTTTTCATGGGTGAATCAAGCAATGAAATTATAATGATTATTTCTATATTGAAAAGTGAAAGATTATAAATGATTTATTCATGAATTGTAATTATAAATTATTGATCATCATGGGTGAAACTAATTAGCACTATTTTAGTATGTTATAGCATAAAAAATGGGTGTTCCTATATTTCACTAGGTGAGCCTGATAAAGCATATACAATGGGTGCACCCAGATAAAATCGAGTGAGCCCGATAATGGGTGCACCAAGATAGCATTGGGTTATCCTAATATAACTTATATGATGGGCTAACCTAGATATCACCAGGTGATCCTGATAAATATTATATGATGGGTGAGCCCAGATAGTGCTCTAATGCATTGGGTAATGATTATGTTATATGTAGAATTATATTAAAAGTCAGTCATATAGTTATTACAATATGTAACGGTTCTATAAATATAATTTTCTATAAACCATCATTCTTTCTTTATGTTTTCTATCAGTTTTAATGATTCCTTTGATTAATATTGATATGACATGGCTCATTATTATTGATTTCAATGACTCTTTACTTTTTTAATACTTTAATCCATGCCACATTTTTATTGATGTGGGTTTTATTGGAATTAATTCTATTATGTTATGCTCAAGAAATTTGATCATGTATTCATACCTTTATGATCATCTTATTTTTACTGATGAAATTCAAATTTTAATTCTTTTGTCTACCCTTACTAAGAATTTGAGATCACCGTTCATATATTTCCTAATACACCGTTTATAAATAATTATGTTAAATGATTTATGTATAGAAAGGTTTCATATGTAAAGAATTTTATGGGAGATGCTAAAGAAAAAATATGGAATATGAAAAGTTGGGTATAGTGGAAATGATACTCTTTTTAAGTCATGAGTATTATTTATGTAAAATTTTATCCTAATTCCTTAAAACTAAAAACCTAAAAGGTCCTTGGGTATGTAAGTGATCCATCATTTAATTTTTAGTTAAATTCTTTTAATGGAAAAAATTGGGTCACATTTATTTTCATCAATCATTAAATTTAAAGGTAATTTTTTTAGATCTAGATCTGGGAGTGCGGGTTCAGTGTTGTTATGGTTAGTATCAAAGAAAGGATTGGATAACTTTGGTGATTATGTTTGTTTAATGAGAGGATGTCTTAAGAGTTATGGATTCCATAATGGGTTTATGATATTTAGGTTTATTATAAGTTCAATTTCTTAGACACCCCTTTTTAGGTTTTAAGTGATGAGACTTTAAAGCGATTAATGATATTTTGGGAGATGTTATTGGGTTAAAGTATATGTCAACCTTTTGTTTAATGTTAAGTATGCATTGAAATTTTTAGTATATGATTTTTAATTTATTGATAAATGATAGAGTTTATATGGTATTTTATATTTATGAAATTATGGGAACACATGTTTTAGCATATAGATAATGATGGGACTAAAAAGTGATTTGGTAACTAAGTGGTTAGTGTTGTTTCAGGATAATTTCAAGATTTTGGGAGCCTTATATGATTAAGGTTGACTGAACATTATGGCATTTTATTTATGTAATAAAGGATGAATTATCTTTTGTAATAATATATGATTTTACAATGTATTTATGTTTATACAATTAATTATATATATTATTACTATATCTTAGAGATTATAGATTTGGTCATATAAATTTTTTTGGAATGAGACATTAACAGTGATTGGTGTTTTTTGGAGATAAATATTTAATCAATATTAAAATAATTTGCAATTAAACCCTTCTTATTTTTGGGTTTCAATATTATTCAAGAATATTTTTCAGATAGTTTTTTTATATAATGATCTAAGCTAAACATTGGGTTTTATTATTGAGGTAATGGAGATTAATGTTGAATTTAACCATATGATGGTTTATTCATTTTGGGAATAGTAGTACCGTATTATAATAATTTTGGTTTTTATTAATGTCTAAATATTGCTTTGTTATCTTTTTTTAATTATATGATCCATTAAAACTGTATTTAATACTTCGGATATAAAAAATTTCATCTTGAATATTCATCATCGGAATAAAAATATGAGATTTTGGTAGAAATTTATTAAAGAATGGAATTATATTTTTAAAGTATGTATATTAAAATTATGTTATCATTCTATATAGTAATAAATTATTAAACTATGGGAAAATGGTATTGATAATGAAAATGTTAACATATTACTTTTATTTATGAAGAGATGATGGTCTTTTTCATAGGTCTTTGTTTTATGGTTTTATGGTTTTTTACTTTCTAATGATCATTAAATTTTTTTGATCAATGAAATATATCACTCAATATAATTATTTTGGAATTATACTTTTTCCCTTTGCCATATCTTCACTTTTCACTAATTTTTTTCCTACCAGGGATCCTAGTTTTGTGTTATTCTAGATGGACTTCATATTTTATTTTCCCACTTATCAAAATGAAGTTTTATTTACACTTTTTACAACAAAGGTATTTCAAATTAAAAAAATATAATTATCAAGATCAATTTAAAGCTTCAAGGAAGAAATTTATAAAATTATGGATAAAGTAACACCCTTATATTCTAAAAGAAGAATATTTTGTTCAATAGCATATACAACATGAAACACCGAGCTTAAACAGCCTGTGAAATATATGAATGTTATAAACTAGACATTAAATTTGAGGGTATAAATAGGATTAAATAACATATAAAAAATATATATATAAATTTCCTATTCCATAAATAACTATTGATAAATTATTAGTAAAACTACTAAGAATTGGACCATTAGTGACTGCCAATGGAAGTCGCATTAGGCCAGTCGGTGTAGGGATATAGCGATCGCCTGGTAGTCTCTGTAGGGGACCTAATGCTCGGATGAATACCAGTCGCTATATGGGACCTAAAAATCGGCCTACAACAACTACCATAGGCGGCCTCTAAGTTAGGATTTTTTTTTAAAAAATATTATGCTTCTCAAACAGTAGAAACAGAGCTAAAATCAGAAAAAAATCAATTCAAAATAGCAGAAACACCAGGATCCTCAAAAACAATAAATGAAATACATAATTATTCACATATCCAGTGTTCCGAATAGCTCCAATCCATTCCAATCTTCTGCTTCAACAAACCTTCAATAAAATACAAAAGAAACAACTAAACAAAGAAAATGAAAATTGGACATGATTATTCAGATATTATATATATATATATATATATATATATATATAAAATCAAATTGGGCCACTAGGGCATTAGGCCATAAGGACGTTAGGGTGTAATGGTGTTAGGTAATTAGGAATTTAGGTCATTATTCCATTAGGTAATTAGGTCATTAGGTTGTTAGGTCATTAGGATGTTAGACCGTTAGGGCGTTAGGCCATTAGGGAGTTAGGTCGTTAGGGCGTTAGGCCGTTAGGTCATTTGGCCATTTGGGAATTTGGGAATTTAACTAATTGGACAAGTCTCCATTTATCCAATTGGCCATTAGGCCAATAGGCTAATATGTCATTATGCTATTTAGTCATTAGGGAAATAGGATACACTACTACAATATTGGGCTTTGAAGTCCCCTGACATGGGTGACCGCTTCTGGTTGTCGCTAAGCTTTTCCAAAAAAGGGGCTTCACCCCCCCCCCCCTCACGAGCCCTCCTCCCTCTCACTCGACCTCGCCGCACGCCCTCCCCCATCGCCATCCTCCCCCACACACCCTCCCCCGTTGTCGCGTGCCCTCGCCTCCCTCCACCACTCGCCGCCCTGGCCACACTCCACCCTCTGCCCTCATCAGCCTCTGCCCTCTACCCTCCAGCTCCGGCTGCCCTCCACCCAGCCCTCTTTCCCCTCTGGCGTCCCTCCCCCTCTGGCCTCCGCCCTCCGCCCCTCCGGTATCCGACCCCTCATCCCTTTAGCCTCCGCCCTCAGCCCTCCGCCCCTCGGCCCTCACCCCCACACCCCGGACAGCCTCCCCACCCCAGACAACCCCCTCTCACCCCGGACACCCCCCCACCCCGCACCCCAGAAACCCCTCCCCCCCACCGCACCCCGGACAGCCCCCTCGCACCCCAGACAGCCCCCCCCCCCCCCCCGAACCCCGGACAGCCCTCCCCGCACCCCGGACAGCCCCACCTCCCACCCCGGATAGCCCCCCCCCCCCCCCCCCCCCGCTTCCTGTCCCTCGTCCCCTCACTTCCCTCCTCTCCAGCTCCCCTCCAGCCCTCATCCCTTCCCTCTTAATCCCCCTCCCTTGCCACACCACCGTCGCCCATCCCCTCCCTTGTCGCACCACCGCCGCCCGGTCCCCTCCCTCCCTGCACGGTCGCTACTCATCCCCTTGTCGCTACCACCCACCCACTCCAGCTCCCCACTATCCTTGGTCCCCTCCCTCGTCTTCCCACCCTCGCTGCACCATCGCCACCTCACCGCCTCCTCTCCTCCGTCTCCCCCCCTGCCGTCGTTGCCCCGTCCCCTCCCTTGCCGCACTGCCTCTGGCTCCGGCTCCCCTTCGCTGCCTCTCCTCTCCCTCACAGCACCGCCTTCGGCTCCCTTCCCTTCCAGGTTTGTAGCGCAATCAGGTATGACATGGGCTTTCACCTACATTATTAGTTTATCAATGGTTCACAAACAATTGATTAGTATTTATTTTAAATATAGTTGATTTGAAAAATGAAAAGGTAATAAGTATTTTGTAAATGTTTGTGATATAGATGTTATTATGGATAAGAGTTGGATTTATCTTCCAAATCGAACATCGAGAGAATATTTCAATGGAATTAAGCAATTTATTGACTTCACCAGAGGATTTGAAAGTCACTATATTAGTTTTCCATGTCGAAAATGTGCTAACAGATATCAATTCACATGAGATACTTGAGGGAGCACCTATTCTTTAATGGATTTATTAAAAATTATAAGAGTGGGACTCGTCATGGAGAAGAATATGTTCGTTGTCAAAATACGGTACAGATGGATGTTGATGCAAGGATGAATGATCCAATGCATGAAATGCTTACTGAAATGGTACGTGGGTTGGATCCTGAAGGCATTGAAATCCAGAATCTTGAGACCGGTGAGATAAATCTTTGCTCTGGTGCAAATCGTGATTCGAGGAGGTTTTATGAAGCACTGATGATGCAAAAATAGAATTATATCTTGGATGTACTTATTAAAATAAACTATCATTTATCATGGAGTTGTTGCATTTGAAGACTTTGAATCATTGGTTAGACACATCATTCAACGTGCTTTTGGTGTTGTTGAAAATGGTTCTTCCTGTCGACGCTAAGATTCCCGAGTCGTATTACCATACTTGTAAGTTGACAGAGAACTTATGTTTTACATATGAGACCATAGATTCATGTTCAAAAAACTTTATGTTGTTTAGAAAGGAAACTACCCATTTAGATATTTATATGGTTTGTGGTGCTTCTAGGTGGAAAGAGAACAGGGGAAATCAGACTCATCAAATTCAGATTGCGATACAGGGGAAACTGATTACCGTAAAGAAAATTCTTTACTTTCCCCTTAAACCAAGGTTGAAAAGATTTTTTATTTCATCTTAAGTTTCTAATTTAATGAGATGTAATGCAGAAAGAGTTCATGAAATTGATATGTTAACCCACCTGGCAGACTCTCATGCATGGAAGGATTTTGATAAGAGACATCCCGACTTTGCTAAAGATGTTCATAATGTCTAATTGGGATTGGCCGCAGATGGTTTCAATCCATTCAAGTATTTGGTTGGTGCAACTCATAGCACATGGCCCATGGTGTTGGTTCCATATAATCTTCCTCCGTGGCTTTGTATGAAGCAACAATTTATATTACATTCCACTCTTATTTATGGACCTAAAAGTCTGGGGGATAAGATTGATGTTTACCTTCAACCATTGAATGATGAGTTGAATAAATTTTGGGGCGATGGTATGATGACTTATGACTGTGAAACAAATGAAATGTTCAAACTGGAGGCTGCTTTATTGTGGACATTCAATGACTTCCCAGCTTATGAAAATTTATCAGGCTGGAGTACAAAAGGGGAATTTTCTTTCCCTTTTTGCAATAAAAGTAAAAAATTTGTATGGATTAAACATTCCAAAAAATGGTCATACATGGGTCACATACGTTTTATCCCCCCTCATCACAGGTTTAGAAAGGAAAAGGTGGCATTTGATGGTTCTAGAGAGTTCATCCCAGTACCAAAGATCATGACAGGAGTCGAAATGTTATCACAGATTGAGGAAAAAAACATCTCCACGTTATATGAAATTCAAGATTTGGTGGCTCCTCTAGTACATAATATTTGTGTTGTGGGTAGGCAGCACAGTCACAATTGGAAAATGAAAAGTATTTTTTATATTCTTTAGTATTAGAAAACTAACATGTTGAGGCATAATTTGGATGTCATTCACATTGAAAAAAATGTTTGTGATAACATATTGTGGACCATTTTAGGTGTTGGTGGAAAATCAAAGGACCATGTTAATGCACACCCTAATTTAGAAGAAATGGGTTTAAGGAAACAGTTTCATTTACAGTTAGCTAATGGAAACAATTCATATATGCCTGCTACACAGTATACGATGACTACAAAGGATAAAGAGATATTTCTTTCCATTTTGAAGATGCTCAAGGTGCCTGATGGCTACTCTTATAATATTTCAATGTGTGTGAATCTGATGAGAAAGACATTGCAAGGGTTGAAGAATGAAAATCACATACTGCTTCAGTTGATTCCAATCGCAATTTGTGATTGTTTATTCCCCAATGTTGTTCAGCCGTTGATTGAGATGGGTAATTTTTTTAGACATCTTTGTTTAAGAAATCAACGAAAGAGTGATTTAAAAAGTTTGCAGGACCGAATTGCACTTACGATTTGTCACTTTGAGAAACTATTTCCCCCCTAACTTTTTGATTTTATGGTTCACTTGACAGTTCACCTTACTGATGAAGTAATGCTCGCTGGTCTGGTGCAATTCAGGTGGATGTATCTAATTGAGCGATACGACCGAATGTGTCATTTTCAGCAGTTCGGATCACTCTAAAAGTGTAACACCCCAATCTTCCACGGTACGTTTCACTTCGAATAATGCAATAGCGTGTGTTGTACGCAACCTCGAGCTCTAACACACACCACAATGAATTAAACTAGCCGTTGTGAATAGTAATACCTACTTTTTGAAATTTTATAAATTTTATTTATCAAAATGGACTTCATTTTTGGATTCGGAATATCGAAATTAGCCTATGTTGAATTTTTGGTATTTTTCTGAGAACTTCTAAATTTTTATGAATTGTGAAAAATACTTAAAAACAACTTTTCTAATCAAAATTATTTATAGTGATAAATTATACTATTTAGTGGTTTTAAAGTATAATTAGAATATATTTTTACTTTTTTATCCAATGGTGGTCATTAGAATTAATTTAACATTAAAATTGGACATAAACAATTGTCAATCTTTTGATATAAATTGTTTCTTAAAAACACGCTATTTGTTGTGACAGCGGGAATTAATTATAAAATTAATTAATGCAACTTATATGATTGGAATTTTGTAAAATAGACATCATTTTTTAATTCGGAATATCAATTATAGCTTAGGGTGAAATTTTGGCATTGTTCTGAAAAACTTCAATTTTTGATGAATAGTGAAACCACTAAGTGGTAGTTAAATAACTGATTTTTCGTTTAAATGAAATATTACCACTTCTGTGATTTGATTTTCAAAAATACGACATACATGGTTTTCATTAAGAAGTAAAATGTGGTTCAATGAGATTAAAATAATTTTTTGGTGAATAGTAACTTTTAAGTTCTTAATCGCGATTAGAGGTAATTAGTGTAGTTTAAGGTACAAATAATGTTATAATAATATGAGATTAGCATGACACTTGTCCTACTCCTATTGGATGAGTCATGGGCGACCAATACAACCCATGGGTCAACTTGGGGACCCCATGGAGCCACTTTGGTTGGAAAATGACATTAATATATATTTATTTAATGTTAAAATTAAATTGACACAAACATGAGTTGTTTTACTAAAACAGACTTTAAGTGGGGTTACACAAGTCCAAATTTTGACTATAAATATTCATTAGAAAGATAAAAATATTTCCTACATCATAGTATTTTTTTTATAATTTTTATACATTAAATAAATTAAATTATTTATGACATTATTATGATGCAGCCATGACATCATTATTTAACGATTTAAATAAAATGAGCATATAATGCCAAATCCAAGGGTTACACTTGTCCAAAGCCAATTGGATGAGGATATTTCGAACCCTTATCACCTTAGCCTCAAATTATATAAGTTTGGGACCTTTAGAATCCGAAAAGCATTGTGTAATAATGTAACATTTCAATCTTTCCAAAAGAGCCCCTCCTCTCCAATTATAAAAGGCCCCCACCTCTCCCACCTTATTCACACCTTCAAGCCATTTGGCTCGGCCAACCTCTACCCAAATACTCTCCCAACATCCCTCTCTTACTCCTAGAAGCCTCACTTTGGGCAGAACTCTTCCCAAGTAAGCCTTTGTCTCAAATCAAAAAGAGTTACCCGATTTTGAGGTAATGTCTTCTCTAATGTTGTTTTGTTTTATTTTTCTTCTCCAACCCCCTAAAATCTTTTCATTCATTTCTTTTGTAACAACACCAGTATCCTCAATATACTATTATGTTGTTATAAGAAGGATTAGAGCTACACTTACACACACCTACATCTAATGGTTAAAGAACATACGGTTTCTGTGAATGGCGAATTTCTGCCTCACGAAACGATGATTGTTCAACACTCATATAACACCTTCAAAGGTGGAGATTAAGATGTAACTATTTTTATATATGATATATAATATGTTTATTTTTTACTTATTCTTCTGTATTTCTCATTTATGGCATACTTTATGATTTCCATTATGGGTAAAATGCGATAATTTCATTTTAGGAAGTGCGGACTACCGCCCCCTCAAAGTGATTTGAATCGTTAATTCCATATGTGAGATGTATAAAGGATGGCGTAAATGGTATTATACACTATATTATACTGGAATTATATTATAAATTTATATCATTATGATTTCATTCTATTAAATACGAAATAGAAATGAAAGTAGCGTTCATGCGTACATACGGCTTACCGTCTCCATGAACGGTGCATTTCATTTCTTACCTCTAAATGTTACGTAATATTATAAATGAATGTATATACTGGATATATATGATATATATGACATCTAAATCATGAATATAATTCTGGAGATAATGGATATTCTACCACATAAACAACTACCAAAGATCGACAAAACGACCGTTATTAACTTAAATAATTACATAATGTTCATAACATTGTAATAAGTGATATAAAAAGGATAATGAAATTAAAAATGGTTCTTAATAAGGTATATATTAACTCTAGTTTATTATTCATGAGGTTAAAGAACGGTTGAGTCAAGTCAGACATGAGGTAAGGGAATTTCTTAACCCAACTTCCATTCTTTGGGTTAATCTCCTACTTTCAAATTATGTCATGATATTACTATGTCCTATTTTGTATTTTTTTACGTTATTTATGTGTAATTATAGTGAATACACATAATAGACCTACTTTATAAAAAAATGATCTTTTTAAGGACTTCGTCTCAATCTCCTTTCATTGAGGCATATTTCGTTTTATACACAACTTCCTTTTATACGGTGTATAAACCCCTTTGACTTTTACGGTTATTCAAAAGGAATCTTTTTATACAAAGCGTTTTGCTAAACGACAAAAGGGAATGTTTTTCTTTCCGTACTTATGCGGCGACAATGACTTCTCCGCCGCCGTGACCATTATTTGAGTTTCGGCTTCCTCTACAAGCCATCTTTTTTTAATGAAAAATAAATACAAAGTTTTAACTTTCTTTTATTTTGGTATTGAAAATGGTTTTGAAAGCATTTTTATTATATCAATGTGTTGTATTGATATATTGTGATTGGAATGTGGAAATTTTATGTTTCCTTTATGCATGTTTTATGTGATACGATTATGTTATGGTTTATGATATGTTTAAACCTATTCATATGAGGAATGTATTGGACTTAATAAGTGACGGGTGGAGCCCGCTATAGCTCCTCGATGCATCGGTAGGTCTCATGAGACAACTAGACGTGGAATTGGCCGAGGCCCTTTCCCAATTTGATTTATGGTTTTGGCCGAGGCCTTAATCATTTTAGACGTCTTGGCCGAGGCCTTGACAAAATGTTTCAGAATGTCTGGCATTATACATTCCCTCATTATGAAAGTGGTTATTGATATTGCATGTGATTATTCGACTAGTAGAATATCCATGTGAAGAAGTGAATGACATTATCTCATTTTACTTTTTCCATATTATGTTGAAGTTCATGTTTAAAAGGCTTTTGTTTTGGTTATACATTGCCTTAAATGTTTATGTCTATTGATGAAAGCTTTCGCTATATTGTTATCCTTACTGAGCATCTGAGCTCACCCCTTTCAATGTTTTAATATTTTCCAGGATGTGAAGAAGTGTATTATGACTGACTTGCAAGAATAGTCAGTGAGGATATGAGTGTGGACTATGAAGACCATGTTATTGTAGTTTGTTTACTTTTTGATGTAATGAAAGAATTATGAATGTATCTAGTGTTTCCAAGGCTACTAAACTAATCGGTCTTTCGAGACTTGATCTTTTGTGATCATGCCAATGTTACGAAGTAATTCACCGACTCTGGGTAGCTGGGGTCGGGGCGTTACAGTTGGTATCAGAGGAAGTTTAGTACAAACCTTGGAAACTAGATTTAGATAAACTCTGATTAGAGCACGTATACCTAAGATGAACTTTGAGAATTAGTATAGAAGAACTTCCTAGAATTTTGGTATTGTAGAGATTTTGTGAGTTTTTCCGAGCAATACATCCCTGTCTGGATACGAGCAGGTAGAGGCGGCTCTGGCACCGATGTTCCTAGGGTTAAAACCCGAAAACACCGCTTTGAGCTAGACTCGAACGGGAACTGGTGCACGACAACGGGCCTTGCTGCACTCTTGGTTACGACACTCCCGGGGGATATGCTTAGGATAACTCTAATTTTCTTTACAAGTCATTATGAAGGGTTTATGAGTATATACTTCCTCAAAGAAAACATTTTTATGATTATGGATTATATCCATAAATAGTTCAATTTATGTTAAGTATTTTACAAGTATGGAATTATGTATTTTGATTCATAAACTAATCAAGTTTATGCCATTGTTTAGAAATGGCTCCTAGTGGAAGGAATGGAAACCGTATCAATGCACGCACTCCGTGTAGGGATTTCCCTCCTGCTCAAGATAATTATGGTGGAGCTAGTGATACAACTAGTGCTGATCAGCTTCTCACCGTACTAGGACAACTCACGCAGGTTATGAATAACAACCTTACTCGTATGGAGCACCCTGATCCGCAACGTGGAGGATCAATGCTAGACCGTTTCATGAGGCAACAACCGCCAACCTTCAATGGGAGTACAAATCCTATAGTAGCTGAGCAATGGATAAATTCCTTAGAGAAAATATTCCATGCCTTGGGGAGTAGTGAAAGGGAGAAGGTTGTCATGGCAGTTTACCGCCTCACTGGAGATGCCGATCAGTGGTGGTCGCTGATTCAAAACACAAAGGAAGATGATGAAGTATCGAATATGGAATGGAGGGAGTTCAAAGAGCTTTTCTTAGAAAAATACATTCCTCGTGACAATCGAGCAGATATGGAAAGGCAATTTCTGAGTCTGAGGCAGAAGGAGGATGAGAATGTCGCAAAGTATGGGGATAACTTTACAAGGTTAGCGAGGCATGCTTCTGATTATATACGTAACCCAAGGAGTATGATTGATCGTTTCTTTGATGGGTTAAAACCATTTCTCCGTCGAGCTTTAGTATCACAATCCTTCTCATCATACGAAGATATTGTCTCGTGTGCTATCAAGACAGAAAAGGAATTCTCTAAGTCTTATGACAACAAAGTAAAGCAAGAGAAGAAGAGAACGGTGGAACAAGAGACAGATAAAGGGAAAAAGGGAAAGAAGGAATTTGCATTATATGATAATTGTGGGAAGAATCACCCTGTTACATGCCTAAAAGGAATGGGATTTTGTTATAAATGTGGAGAAAAGGGTCACCAGGCTCGTGATTGCAAGGGAAAGAAAGAGGCTGTCAAAGTTGAATGCTACAATTGTAGGGAAATGGGGCATTATGAAAATGAATGTCCTAAGCGTCAAGGAAAATTACCTCAGAAAAGGCCAAGGGATCAAGGCCAATCTTATGCTGTGACTACAGTTGAATCGGAATAATTAATGTATTGGTGCTTTTGGACTCAAGGATTATATTCTGGTTATAAGAATAATGTGATATATATATATGGATTGTACTGCAGTACTTTTTGATTTCAGTAAGGTTTTAATATGATTAAGGTAATCATATTTTTAGTATGTGATAATAAGAGAAACTTTTCTTTGTTTGGGGAATCTGATGTTACAATTGATTTTGGAATTAAGAGACCTTTTAGAGAAAGTCTGGACAGAGGTATTTTGGATAACTATAAAGGTTGGAGTGGATTAAGTTGATCTTTGGATAGTATTGTTTAAGGTTAAAGCATTTCTGAAGATTATTTTTGGAATATTATAATACTATAGTTTTAGGAAAAGGGCAACCTGCAGGGTGGGGAATAACCCATCGCGTCGGACAAAGCTGCATGAATCGAACCCACAACCATAGTGCGACAAGCCTTTATTTCCTACCACTAGCCTACAGGAAGTCCCTGGTTATTACAAAATAGTTTTACTAATCTAAATGGCATGTGCTAATATTTGGAACCTTATACAATTAGGATAAAAAGAATATTTTTGAGTTCTGTTACCATTTGGAGTAAAAGATGGGTTTATGGTAAAAAAATTTTAACGAATGAAAGTATACATAACAAGTATGTATATTCCCTTACGTTCTTAGTAAATATCCTAAATAAATTCCTCAACATTATAAAAGGTAACTTAAAACAAAAATGTTGTCGGTTAACTTTTCCAACTGGGGATTCAATGACCGTTTAACCAGTCACAAGTTTGTGATTTTCTTGTAGTTAAACTTTCTCCTAATCCTGTTTTCTATAACTCTCCATCAGACCTTGATGGTTTGTTTCTCCTCCATATCCATATTTTCATAGAATCCTAGAATGGGCTATATCGGGTGACCTTTGTACTTATCTTGCTTTCTTTTAATGTTATATATTTATTAACCTTATTTCCAATGTGGGTTTTCCTCAAAGGTATTTTCTCTTTTCAACCTTTTATTTTCAAAGAAAAATTTCAAATTGCGAGGACGCAATTTATTGAAGGAGGGGATAATGTAACACCCCAATCTTCCACGATACGTTTCACTTCGAATAATGCAATAGCGTGTGTTGTACGCAACCTCGAGCTCTAACACACACCACAACGAATTAAACTAGCCGTTGTGAATAGTAATACCTACTTTTTGAAATTTTATAAATTTTATTTATCAAAATGGACTTCATTTTTGGATTCGGAATATCGAAATTAGCCTATGTTGAATTTTTGGTATTTTTCTGAGAACTTCTAAATTTTTATGAATTGTAAAAAATACTTAAAAACAACTTTTTTAATCAAAATAATTTATAGTGATAAATTATACTATTTAGTGGTTTTAAAGTATAATTAGAATATATTTTTACTATTTTATCCAATGGTGGTCATTAGAATTAATTTAACATTAAAATTGGACATAAACAATTGTCAATCTTTTGATATAAATTGTTTCTTAAAAACACGCTATTTGTTGTGACAACGGGAATTAATTATAAAATTAATTAATGCAACTTATATGATTGGAATTTTGTAAAATAGACATCATTTTTTAATTAGGAATATCAATTATAGCTTAGGGTGAAATTTTGGCATTGTTCTGAAAAACTTCAATTTTTGATGAATAGTGAAACCACTAAGTGGTAGTTAAATAACTGATTTTTCATTTAAATGAAATATTACCACTTATGTGATTTGATTTTCAAAAATACGACATACATGGTTGTCATTAAGAAGTAAAATGTGGTTCAATGAGATTAAAATAATTTTTTGGTGAATAGTAACTTTTAAGTTCTTAATCGCGATTAGAGGTAATTAGTGTAGTTTAAGGTACAAATAATGATATAATAATATGAGATGAGCATGAAACTTGTCCTACTCCTATTGGATGAGTCATGGACGACCAAGAAAACCCATGGGTCAACTTGGGGACCCCATGGAGCCACTTTGGTTGGAAAATGACATTAATATATATTTATTTAATGTTAAAATTAAATTGACACAAACATGAGTTGTTTTACTAAAACAGACTTTAAGTGGGGTTAAACAAGTCCAAATTTTGACTATAAATATTCATTAGAAAGCTAAACACATTTCCTACATCATAGTATTTTGTTTATAATTTTTAGACATTAAATAAATTAAATTATTTATGACATTATTATGATGCAGCGATGACATCATTATTTAACGATTTAAATAAAATGAGAAGATAATGCAAAATCCAAGGGTTAAACTTGTCCAAAGCCAATTTGATGAAGATATTTCGAACCCTTATCACCTTAGCCTCTAATTATATAAGTTTGGGACCTTTAGAATCCTAAATGCATTGTGTAATAATGTAACATTTCAATCTTTCCAAAAGAGCCCCTCCTCTCCACTTATAAAAGGCCCCCACCTCTCCCACCTTATTCACACCTTCAAGCCATTTGGCTCGGCCAACCTCTGCCCAAATACTCTCCCAACATCCCTCTCTTACTCCTAGAAGCCTCACTTTGGGCAGAACTCTTCCCAAGGAAGCCTTTGGCTCAAATCAAAAAGAGTTACCCGATTTTGAGGTAATGTCTTCTCTAATGTTGTTTTGTTTTATTTTTCTTCTCCAACCCCCTAAACTCTTTTCATTCATTTCTTTTGTAACAACACCAGTATTCTCAATATACTAGGATGTTTTTATAAGAAGTATTAGAGCTACACTTACACACACCTACATCTAATGGTTAAAGAACATACGGTTTCTGTGAATGGTGAATTTCTGCCTCACGAAACGATGATTGTTCAACACTCATATAACACCTTCAAAGGTGGCCATTAAGATGTCACTATTTTTATATATGATATATAATATGTTTATGTTTTACTTATGCTTCTATATTTCTCATTTATGGCATACTTTATTATTTCCATTATGGGTAAAACGCGATAATTTCATTTTAGGAAGTACGGACTACCGCCCCCTCAAAGTGATTTGAATCGTTAATGCCATATGTGGGATGTATAAAGGATGGAGTAAATGGTGTTATACACTATATTATACTGGAATTATATTATAAATTTATATCATTATGATTTCATTCCATTAAATACGAAATAGAAATGAAAGTAGCGTTCATGCGTACGTACGACTTACCGTCTCCATGAACGGTGCCTTTCATTTCTTACCTCTAAATGTTACGTAATATTATAAATGAATGTATATACTGGATATATATGATATATATGACATCTAAATCATGAATATAATTCTGGAGATAATGGATATTCTACCACATAAACAACTACCAAAGATCGACAAAACGACTATTATTAACTTAAATAATTACATAATGTTCATAACATTGTAATAAGTGATATAAAAAGGATAATGAAATTAAAAATGGTTCTTAATAAGGTATATATTAACTCTAGTTTATTATTCAGGAGGTTAAAGAACGGTTGAGTCAAGTCAGACACGAGGTAAGGGAATTTCTTAACCCAACTTCCATTCTTTGGGTTAATCTCCTACTTTCAAATTATGTCATGATATTACTATGTCCTATTTTGTATTTTTTTTACGTTCTTTATGTGTAATTATAGTGAATACACATAATAGACCTACTTTATAAAAAAATGATCTTTTTAAGGACTTCGTCTCAATCTCCTTTCATTGAGGCATATTTCGTTTTATACACAACTTCATTTTATACGGTGTATAAACCCCTTTGACTTTTACGGTTATTCAAAAGGAATCTTTTTATACAAAGCGTTTTGCTAAACGAAAAAAGGGAATGTTTTTCTTTCCGTACTTATGCGGCAACAACGACTTCTCCGCCGCCGTGACCATTATTTGAGTTTTGGCTTCCTCTACAAGCCATCTTTTTTTAATGAAAAATAAATACAAAGTTTTAACTTTCTTTTATTTTGGTATTGAAAATGGTTTTGAAAGCATTTTTATTATATCAATGTGTTGTATTGATATCTTGTGATTGGAATGTAGAAATTTTATGTTTCCTTTATGCATGTTTTATGTGATACGATTATGTTATGGTTTATGATATGTTTAAACCTATTCATATGAGGAATGTATTGGACTTAATAAGTGACGGGTGGAGCCCGCTATAGCTCCTCGATGCATCGGTAGGTCTCATGAGATAACTAGACGTGGAAATGGCATAGGCCCTTTCCCAATTTGATTTATGGTTTTGGCCGAGGCCTTAATCATTTTAGACGTCTTGGCCGAGGCCTTGACAAAATGTTTCAGAATGTCTGGCATTATACATTCCCTCATTATAAAAGTGGTTATTGATATTGCATGTGATTATTCGACCAGTAGAATATCCATGTGAAGAAGTGAATGACATTATCTCATTTTACTTTTGCCATATTATGTTGAAGTTCATGTTTAAAAGGCTTTTGTTTTGGTTATACATTGCCTTAAATGTTTATGTCTATTGATGAAATCTTCCGCTATATTGTTATCCTTACTGAGCATCTGAGCTCACCCCTTTCAATGTTTTAATATTTTCCAGGATGTGAAGAAGTGTATTATGACTGACTTGAAAGAATAGTAATTGAGGATATGAGTGTGGACTATGAAGACCATGTTATTGTAGTTTGTTTACTTTTTGATGTAATGAAAGAATTATGAATGTATCTAGTGTTTCCAAGGCTACTAAACTAATCAGTCTTTCGAGACTTGATCTTTTGTGATCATGCCAATGTTACGAAGTAATTCACCGACTCTGGGTAGCTGGGGTCGGGGCGTTACAAAAAGGGTGCATTGGGTAGTCAAAACCACCTGAATGACCTCATAATTCCATTAAATCATACGAAAAAAACCATGGTGTGAATTTTGAAATAGTCAGGAAAACGACACGTCAATCAGAGGTGTCGTTTGACCGCACTGACAGGAAACATGTTTCCGGAGTCATAAAAGACCAAAACGGCGTGTCATGGTTAAATTCAGAGAAAACGTGATCCGAATGACCTGAAACCACATGAAAACAATATTAATATTATTCGTGACATGTATGAGGAGATAACACATCCATAAGAAGTGCGGTGCACATGGTACGACCGAATCTGTCGTTTTCAGCAGTTCAGTGCGCTCTAAAAGGGTGCGTTTGGTGGTCAAAACCACCTAAACGACCTCGGAATGCCATGAAATCATACGAAAACAACATTGGTGTGAATTTTTAAATGTTAGGTTATACAGAATGTCAATTGAAGGTGTTGTTTGACCACAGTGACCGGAAATGCATTTTCGGAGTCATTAAAGACCAAAACAGCGTGTGACGGTCGAATTCAGAGAAAACATGCTCCGAATGACCTGAAACCACATGAAAACAATATTAATATTATTTGGGACATGTAAGAGGAGAGGGTACATCCATCGGATGTATGGTGCGTGCGGTACAACCCAATGTGTCATTTTCACCAGTTCGACACGCTCTAAAAGGGTGTGTTGGGTGGTCAATACCACTCGAACGACCTCAGAATGCCATTAAATCATACGAAAATGACTGTGGTGTGAATTTTGAAAGGTATGGGTAGAAGGAATGTCAATCAGAGGTGTCGTTTGACCGTGGTGACCAGAAACATGTTTCCAGAGTCATAAAAGATAAAAACGCCGGGTGACGGTCGAATTCAGAGAAAACGTGCTCCGAATGACCTGAAACCCCACAAAAACAATAGGAATATTATTTTTGACATGTATGAGGAGACGAAAAGTCCATCAGACATGTGGTACGCACGGTACGACTGAATGTGTCATTTTCAGCAGTTCAGCAAGCTCTAAAAGGGTGCGTTGGGTGGTCAAAACCACCTGAATGACCTTATAATGCCATGAAATCATACAAAAACAATTGTGGTATGAATTGTGAAATGGTCAGGCATACAGGATGTCAATCAAAGGTGTTGTTTGACCACAGTGACCGGAAACACGTTTTTGGAGTCATGAAAGACCAAAATGGTGTTTCACGCTCGAATTTAGAGAAAATGTGATCCGAATGAACTAAAACCACACGAAAACAATAATAATATTATTCATGACATGTAGGAGGAGACTACATGTCTATTAGATGTGTGGTGCGCACGGTACGACCGAATGTGTCATTTTCAACAGTTCGACACACGCTAAAAGGGCGCGTTGGGTGGTTAAAACCACCCGAATGACCTCAGAATGCCATAAAATCATACGACAACAACCATGGTGTGAATTTTGAAATGTTAGGGTAGATGGAAGGTGAATCGGAGGTGTTGTTTGACCTCAGTGACTAGAAACACGTTTCCAGAGTCCCAAAAGACCAAAACGGCATGTCACGGTCGAATTTAGAGAAAACGTGCTCCGAATGACCAAAAACCACATGAAAAAATAGGAATATTATTCGTGACATATAGGAGGAGATGACACGTCCATCAGATGCGTGGTGCGCATGGTACGACTGAATGTGTTGTTTTCAGCAGTTTGGCGCACTCTAAAAGGGCGAATTGGGTGGTCAAAACCATCCGAACAACCTCAGAATGACATGAAATCATACTAAAATAGGCGTGGGGTGAATTTTGAAATGGTAGGGTAGACGGAATGTCAATCAGAGGTGTCGTTTGACCACGGTGATCGGAAACGCATTTCCGGAGTCACAAAAAACCAAAACGGCGTGTCATAGTCGAATTTAGAGAAAACGTGCTCCGAATGACTTGAAACCACACGAAAAAATAGGAATATTATTCATGACATGTGGGAGGAGACAACATGTCCATCGGACTTGCAGTGCATGCGGTACGACCGAATGTGTCGTTTTTAGCTGTTCGACGCACTCTAAAAGGGCATGTTGGGTGGTTAAAACCACCCAAACGACCTCAGAATGCCATGAAATCATACAAAAACAACCATGGTATGAAATTTGAAATTTTTGGGTAGATCGTACGTCAATAGGAGGTTTAATTTGACCATGGTGACCGGAAACGCGTTTCCAGAGTCATAAAAGACCAAAACAGCATGTGACCATCGAATTCAGAGAAAATGTGCTCTGAATGACCTAAAACCACACAAAAACAATAGTAATACTATTTTTTACATGTAGGAGGAGACAACATGTCAATCGGACATGCAGTGCGCACTATACGATTGAATGTGTCATTTTCAGCAGTTCGGTGTGCTCTAAAAGGGCGTGTTGGGTGGTCAAAAGCACCCGAATGACCTTAGAATGCCATGAAATCATAAGAAAACAACCATGGCATGAATTTTGAAATTTTCAAGTAGATGGTACATCAATCGGAGGTGTTTCTTGACCGCGGTGACCAGAAACGCATTTCTGGAGTCATAAAAAACCAAAACATCGTGTCACGGTCAAATTCAGAGAAATCGTGCTCCGAATGACCTGAAACCACACGAAAACAATAGGAATATTATTTTTGACATGTAGGATGATATGGAACATCAATCTTACATGCAGTGCGTGTGGAAAATATTCCTTTTTAGACAATAAAACACTTTCCGAAACTAAAGCAAAGTCTCCAAAACAATAAAAAATCCTAAAATGATAACATTTCTTAAATTGGGGGTTTAAAATTATTATAGCACCCATGATATGTCAGATTTTATTTTATTATATGTATATAAAAACTGAATAAATATGTCAAATTTAATTTTGTTTTGTTTAGTTGTTTTATTTGTATCTTATTGTAGGTTTCTAAAGCAGATGGTTGTGGATCGTTGAAGCATGTCTATCATTTATTGTTTATGATGATCATGATTTTTATGGTGTCTCGATTTGTTTTCCATTTTTTATGATTTATATGCTTTTTTTTATTCTGTACTATGAATTTTTTTTTAAAAAAATATTTCCAATTTAATGATCACCACAGGCGGTCGCTTTAGGTTGCCTTCTAACCTCAACAGCGACTGCCATTGGCAGTCGCTTCAAACAAACAACGACCGCCAGTGGCGGTCGCTGTAGGCTGGCATTTCATCCAGCTTCAGAGACCACCAATGGAGGTCACTATAGGCCAGCATTTCAGCCAGCTGCAGCGACCGCCATTGGCAGTCGCTGTAGGCATACAATGTCGGGCCTAAAGTGACCACCATTGGCAGTCACTAGGCGATCTCTAAAGGCCTATAGTGACCACCAATGGCGGTCACTATAGGATGAATTTTTAGTAGTGCTAATATTCCATTAGGACAATAGGACATTAGGTAATTATGACAGTAGTCCATTTGGAAAATTCTCCATTAGACCATTGGGTCGTTAGGCCGTTAGGGCGTTAGGCCATTAGGGCGTTTGGCCATTTGGGAATTTGGCCAATTGGCCAAGTTTCCATTTATCCAATTGGCCATTAGTCCAATATGCTATTATTCCATTAGTCCATTTGGTCATTAGGACAATAGGATAATATGACATTAGTCCAATATCCTAAAAGGACATTAGGATAATAAGACATTAGGTAATTAGGATAGTAGTACGTTTGGCCAATTGTCCATTAGGCCATTAGGTCGTTGGGTCGTTGTTAGGATGTTGGCCCGTTATGTCGTTAAAGTGTTAGGTCATTACAATGTTAGGGCATTAGGCTGTTAGGGCATTAGGCTGGTAGGGGTTAGGGGGTTAGGGCGTTAAAGAGTTAGGGCATTTGTTTGTTAGGGAGTTTGGTCGTTAGGGTGTTTGGCTGTTAGGGCGTTAGGGCATTAGGCCGTTAGGGAATTAAGGTGTTAGGCCGTTAGGGAATTTGGGAATTTGGCCAATTGGACAAGTCTCCATTTAGAAAATTTTCCATTAGGTCAATATTCTAATATGTCATTAGGCTATTTCTTCATGAGGCCAATAGGCCAATTGGATAATATTCCATTAGGACAATAGGAAATTATGTAATTAGGACAACTGTCTATTTAGTCATTTGACCATTTGGTCATTAGGGGTTGGGCCATTAGGGCATTGGGGCATTAGGTCGTTAGGTCATTAGGCTGTTAGAGCGTTAGGCCATTAGGGAATTTTTCCATTTGGGAATTTTTTCCAATTGGCCAAGTGTCCATTTAGCCAATTTTTCATTAGGATAATTTTGAAATTAGACAATTATACTAACTACCCTAATTTGGTAGGGACCTACTGTGTTGCTCACACATGGTGAGGTGGTTTGAAAAGAGGTTTGGAAAACCATTCGGCTGTGTTTGCTAGACATTGAACTATATAGAGTAAAGTTCAGTACTAAATACACCCCCTCCCAAAAACATGTAGCCCCCACACTCCCTCCCAAACTCCCCCCAAATAGCCCCCACCCCTATACATCCCCCACTCCCCCCCAGACAGCCCCACTCCCAACCCCCCGAACAGCCCCCCCCCCTCCACACCAGAAACAACCCCCCCCCCATACAGCACCCCCAACCCCCACTCCCCCCCAACACATACACACTCACCCCGGACCACCCTCATACACCCCCCCAACCCACCCTGCCCCCCAGATAGCCCCCCCCCCCAAATCTTCCCCAGACATCCCCCCACCCCCGGACCCCCCCCCCCCCCCCGAACACCCCCCCCCCCCAAAACTCCCCTCGTATAACCCCCCACCCCCCAGACAGCCCCCACCCCCAAAAAACAATCCCCCCTGACAGTCGCCCCTAAACAAACTCCTCTCGGACAGCCACCCACCCCTGGACAGCCCCCCTCCCCCCAAACTCCCCCCAGACAGCCCCCCCCCCCCCATCCTCCACTCTCAACCCCCTGTGGACATCACCCCCCCCCACCTACACAACCCTTCCCCCTCCACCCAGCTTCCCCCAACAACAGATTCAATTTTAGTTACACATGTCCAATGTATCAATTTGATTATTATCAAATTATAACCAACACAAAATTCAGTAAACATGACTCTTAATTCTCTATCCAATTAATTATCAATCAATTCAGGCTTTATATTCTTTACCAATTTTTATTAAGAACAACATGCTAATCCACTTCATAAAAAAACATACTAACAAGAATTGTATATATATATAGTACACTATCTAGCAACACAATAGGAAAACCGTTATCAAGGTATAAAGCAACAAAATTGGCCATTAGGCGATTAGGTCATTTTTTCATTTGGAAAAAAGGCCATTTGGACATTTTCCATTAGGCCAATAGGCTAATATTCCATTAGGATAATAGTACATTAGGTAATTAGGACATTAGTCCATTTGGCCAATAGTTCAATTAGGTCGTTAGGTCGTTAGGCCATTGGGGTGTTATCCCGTTGGGGTGTTTGGTTGTTGGTCCATTTGGTCGTTGGTCCATTAGGGAATTGGGCCATTGGGGCATTAGTCCATTGGGGCATTTTTCATTGGGTTTTTAGGCCATTTAGTCCATTGGGGTGTTTGGCCATTTGATCCATTAGGATATCCGGAAATTCGGCCCTTAGGCCAACAGGCCATTGGGCTATTGGGCCATAAGGCCATTGGGTCATAAGGATATTGGTCCATAAGTACATTGGGTCATAAGGCCATTGCGATATTAGGGAATTGGTCCATTTGGCTATTGGGCCACCTAGCCTAACTCATATCCTCTAATGGGGATTCTTAAAAATTATCTATCACAATAAAGTATCCAATTACTAATCATACTCTTAAAATTAAAAAACATTAGAGTTTTTAAAAACATAAATTGTTCTAATCTCAAACAATTATTCATTTAATGTCTAAATCAATATATAACATTAATTAAATAATAAATATAAAAGAAACACACCTCGTGAATATGATGCATCATGCGTGGTCATGGTTGCTACCTCCATCCGGTGTTCCAAGGGCCTATAACAAATAAAAATTATAAATATTTTAATAAAAAAATAATCGAAAGTAAATAAATAAATTCAGTATAAACCTACGTCATATGTGATTGTCATGACTTTTCAAAACTTTCAATGTATTGCTCATTGAATTCACACACTTTGAAATATTAGAAGAGTAACCATCAAGCACCTTTAACATCTTCAAAATGGAAAGAAATATCTCTTTCTCCTTGGTAGTCATCGTATAATGTGCAACAAGAATATATGCCTTGTTTCCCTTAGCTAATTGTAAACTATTGTTTCATTAAACCCATTTCTTCCAAATCACGATGTTCATAAACATGGTACTTTGTTTTCCAATGACACCTAAAATGGTCTACAATATATTATCACAAACATTTTTTCAATGTGCATGACATCCAAATTATGCCTCATCGTGTTAGTTTTCCATTAGGGGGTATTGTAAAAAATAATTTTCTTTTTCCAATTGTGACTACGTTGTCTACCTGCACCACGAATATTAGGTAATGGATGAACCACCAAATCCAGAAATTCATATACAGTAAGGATGTTTTCTTCCTAAATTTGTGATAAAATTTCGACTCTTTTCATGATCTTTGGTGCTGGGATAAACTCTCTAGAACCACCAAATGTCACTCTGTCCTTTCTGAACCTGTGATGAGGGGGGAGAAAACGTCTGTGACCCATGTATACCCATTTTTTCGAATGTTTAATCTATATAGATTTTTTAATTTTGTTTCAATAAGGGAATAAAAATTCTCCTTTCGTACTCCAGCCTGATAAATTTTCATAAGCTAGGAATTCATTGATTGTCCCCAACAAAGCAGCCTGCAGTTTGAACATTTCATTCATTTCACAGTCATATGTCATCACAAAATAACAACAAAATTCAATCAACTAATCAATAAATGGATGAATTTAAACATCAATCTTATCCTCTAGACTTCTAGTTATGTCAATAAGCGTGGAAAGTAATATAAATTGTTGCTTCATACAAATCCACCGAGGAAGATTATAAAAAACCAACACCATGGGATAGGTGCTATGTGTTTCACCAACCATAAAATTGAATGGATTGAAACCATCTGCTTCCAACCCCAATCGGACATTACGAACATCTTTAGCAATTTCGGGGTGTCTCTTATCGAAATCCTTCCATGCACGAGAGTCTTCCGGGTGGGTTAACATATCACTTTTTTTATTTCTTTCTATATTCCATCTCATTAAATTAGAAACATTAGATGATATAAAAAATATTTTCAACCGCAGCTTTAGGGGAATGTAACGCATTTGCTTTACGGGAATCAGTTTTCCCTGTTTCGCAGTCTGACTTTGATGTGTCTAATTTCCCCTGATCTCTTTCCACCTAGAAGCACCACAGACCGTAAAAATATCCAAATGGGTAGTTTCTTTTCTAAAAAATATACAGTTGTTTTCACATGATTCTATGGTCTCATATGTAAAACCTAAGTTCTTTGTCAAATTACGATCATCGTAATACGACTCAGGAATATTAGCGTCGACAGGAAGAACTTTTTTCAATAGCACCAACAGCATGTCGAATGATGTTTCTAATCACTGATTCAAAGTCATCAAATGAAACAACTCAATGATAAAAGACAATTTAATATGACCAGTACATCTAGGATATAATTTAGTTTTTTCATCATCAAGTACTTCATAAAACCTCCTTGAATCACGATCTGCACCAGAGTGTAGATTTATCTCACCAGTCTCAACATTCTGGATGTCAATGCCTTCAAGAGCCAACCCGCGTACCATTTCCGTAAGTATTTAATGCATTGAATCATTCATCCTTGCATCAACATACATCTGAACTACTTCTATATTTTGAAAATGAATAAATTCTTCCCCATGACGAGTCCAACTCTTATAATTTTTTAGAAATTCGTTCAAGAATAGGTTTTCCCTCATGGTATCTTATGTGAATTGATATCTCTTTTCACATTTTCTACACGGACAACTAATATATTCACTTTGAAATCCTCCATTGAACTCAATAAACTACATAATTCCCTTTAAATATTCTCTAGACGTTTGATTTGGAAGATCAATCCAACTCTTATCCATAATAATATCTGTATAACAAACATTTACAAAAAACTTCATATTACATGAATTTTTCATATAAAATATATTTAAAATAAATATTGACCAATTTCATGTGGACCATTGATAAAATAAAAAATTATATCTCTGAATAAGAAACAAGAGAATAGATAATGGAATGGAAGTGAAAGCCCATGTCATCGCCACCATGTTGGTATGGTAAATCTAATGATGATTCTACATTCTAGAAACAATATTGATAATGAATTTGGTCTATAATTCCATAGAGTAAAAATTTTTCAGGAAAAGAGTATTATAGCTATGACAATTCATTATTCAAACATCTGGTATACTAATTTTTCATCATAACTGTTTAATTTTTCACAATCATTGGTTAATTTTTATCCTAAGGTAACCGATTGGGTCATCCACAACAAGCTTGTCAGCATTGAGCTGTAAATTTCAGGTTTCGTTCTCAAATGTGTTTCTATAAAGTGACTCACACTTATCTTATTATCCTCCTTTAAACATGATCATTTTGGTTCCCTTAAATATATTTTTCTTCATAATATGAAGTTGTATAGATGAAGAGTCATATATAATGACATTACTTAACTCATTTGATCAAATGTGTGGGGGAGTCGATCAGTTAGAAAACAATATTTATTATATATTGGGTATAGTAAAAAATAGAAAACCAACATGAAAAATAAGGAATCTATGGTCCACTAATATCATAATTCATAAATTTTGATACACTATAATCAAAACATATAAAGTAACTAGAAATATAGAAATTCAAATACTAAATCAAAAAAATGAAACACAACATATAACCTGCATGCATATGTGTACATGAAAAAATACATCAAATACCAATCTTGAACTATCAACCTTAGCAACTAAGTTAATGCCTACCAATAAATTAACAAATATAATTTGTGATAAAAGTGCCTAAAATCAATTAGTGATTAATAGTCTTCTCAAACTCAGATAAACTGTATCCTTGTACAAATAATGTCTCACTACCTCTTGGATTCACACTGCCTTTGTTTCATCAGAGGGAGTAAAGATTAACCATCAAAGATAGCAATGAATCTCAAATTTATGGAAAACTAACTAATCTATATCAGGGATATCATCAAATATATACAATTCAAGAACAAAAAAATACCAATCTATATTGACTTATGTTATCAATAGAGAATATGTGGGATAATGAATGTGATTCCCCATGTTGAATCACAGGGACCAAGACAGTGTTCCTCATGGCCTCCAGTAGGTATCCTTTTATGCAATATGTTTGTTACTAGAAGTAAGGGTCTGAATGTCATCAGTGCAGAAAATATACCCTTGGTATCAATAAATAAAAGGATAAACAATAACATAATAGATTCAATAAACAATAAAAACTCATAATCAGTGGTAGGTATCTCAAGTCATATAGTAAAAGCCCAAATACCCCCAAAGTGTTAGGTCAATAAAAGTGTGGGAAGTAAAAATAATGTGAAAAAAATATTAATAAATCACTCTAAATTTCATCCCAATTCTACCACTAAAAACAATTCTCTATATCCTAGCCCCTATCATCAGGGCCTTTCCCTTGTATCCTAGACTATGAAGTCTTCACATGCATCGAGATGCCCATGCATGGTGGGAATATGGAATTAGTGGGAGACAACAAATTTGTCCATAAAAAATGTGCAATGTTATAAGAGTTTATGTTGTGATAATAAATAAATGTGAATGAAATAAAACACACAACCATGTTTGGAGTGGTCATGCGCTAAACAAACTTTGGATTCATGATGGAAATTTAGTTATAAAAAAATTCATGAACTTAGTCAACCACAATGTCACGTCATGTATTCCAAAACATAAGAAAGGTAAGAGTATCATTTCAAACCATATAATTCCATCAAGCCCCGTCTCTATCTCTCAGTTAATCCATAAGTAAAACACATTTTACACTCCCTTGGGACTTCGTATCCCAAAAATACTTCTCAAGTCATGTCCTTGAATACCATCATGCCCCATTTTCACCTCAAGGTTCAGATCACATAAGTCTACAATGACCCTATATGAGGCTAAAAAAATATAATATACCCCATAATCTATCTCAATCCAATCTTCATGGAACATACATAACCTTATCACACTCCCCCTTAAGGGAAACTGAGCCACGATGAGTACACCAGTAACATTGGTACCATTCATAGAACAACACAATATAAAATATAAAAAGTATGTCACATTGAAACATGTAATATCATATAGAGGAACAACATATAATATTAATAATAACATATTTTATTGAAACACATGTGATCAAACTCAAACATGGGTCTCATGGGCTATGCAAGAACACACATGTGGTCAAACCTCAAACATTTTCTCATGGGATACACACACACACACACAGAGAGATGTGATAAACTCAAGAATGGTATAAATCAAATAAAAACACAGCTTAATATCAATCTTGTCAATATATTCATGGAATATACATTGTATGTAACTTCAAACCTCAAGTAAAGTGTGAAGTCTTTTCATATACACACTGCCAACACACATTATTTCATAATTCTTTATGCACACAAACCCATATATACATGAACTTCCATTTCCATACTTTTTATTCACACAAAATATTCATATAATCTTCATGAATGCTAAATTTGTGCTGTAAATTACCCAAAATTAAAACCCTAAAATGGAAATTATAGCATACCAAATAGCATGACAAATTCAGAACAGATGGGAGCCATAGGTGGTGATGTGAGGGAGAGGAGGGGCAGCGGAAGGGATCCAAAGTCGGGGGCGGTGTAGTGAGGGAGGGAATAGGAAATGATAGCTGCAGGGATCTGGAGGAGGAGGCGGTGAGGTGGTGGTGGTGCGGCGAGGGAGGGGACGGGCGGTGCAACGACGCATGGGATGGGTGAGGGTGTCGGTGGGGAGCTGGAGGTGGATGCTAGGCAGTGTCAGTGGTGTGGCGTCGCCAGTGCAGCGAGGGAGGGGATGGGTGGCGACAGCAGTGCGGTGAGGGATGGGACGGGCGGCTGTGGGGGGGGGCACTGTATTTTTTTTAGAATCCTTATGACCATCATTGGAGGTCGCTATAGAATACCAATAGAGACCGCCAATGGAGGTCCCCCATGTATGGGTTCTATAAATACTTCTTTTCTAGTAGTGTAAATTATCACTCAATTTTTAGTAATGTCCTTTTATTCATAAAAATTATGTTTTCTTCATAAATTATTTTTAGTTCTTTTTGTGATAAAATATTATAATTATTTCTAGAAAATCTATAAAATACATTTGATAAAATATAATTATTTTCTTAAATCAGTATATCAAAATTAATTTATAGTGAAATTTTGGGATTTTTCAGAAAATATTAATTTTTTTAGTGAATAGAAAAAATATGGATTTTTGTAAAACATTATTTTATTTTCAATAAACTATGTAATTTAAAAGTCAGATTATGATTTTATTTATTTAATGTTCCATAAGTATTATTTAGTTTTATTTATTCCAATTAATTAATTTTAAATGATCTTTTGACTAGATTTTAGTATAAGTTTATTTTTCAGCTTAAAACACATTTCACTAAAAACTAGTTTAAAGTGCATAATATTTCTCCATTTTAATTAATTAATATAGAAAATAATGAAGAAATATTTAAATTAAATTTATGGATTATAGATATAATTATTATTTTAAATTCTTATAATGATGATTATTAGTCATAAAATTAATATAATATCATTGTATGCTTGAAAAATGCATTTCATGAAAACCGCTTCTTCATCGTTGTCTCGTGGCACACGATGGGGTCGTGGGGAAGAAACGTGCGCTACCTGATGGTTGATTAGAGAAGCTTGGGTTCTTTTTAATCACTCATATTTGATGCACCATTTTCCTCCTCGAAATTCCCAATGGTTCCATATCCAGTAATGTATGGACCTGCTTTCTAAAGGCAGGCGTTCGTTGGGTGGTTTGACCACCGACCCTTAAGATCTCACATTGGTCGAGAGGATGGAAAGTCGAGATCATCGCACCCTTTTGGGGGGAATTATTTCCTATTCTGGGACTCTCTTATAGATTTAAGATGTATTCATATGTTCGCGAATATTTGGTTTATACCCAAGCATAGTATCCACAGATTTCTCCAGCTTGGAAATGGTCAGCTGCACGCAGGGGTTTAGAATCATTTATGCCCGAGGTTTACCATCCCTCATTGGATTAATGATTCCAAGGAGTCTGGAATTATTCAGGTGGCACTAGGAGTGGTGTGGTGAAACGATGTGAAGATAGTCAGATCGACCAGTTGTTGGGCTTGAACCTCAGGGAGGCTTCTTACGTACCCTACCTAGGAGACAGGGATCAAAGTCTGAGTAGTTCGAATAGGAGTGTCCGAGAGCCGACGTGGATGTGGACCTGAGGGTCCGATGGTGATCGGGCTTGAACCTCATAGAGGCTTCCTACGTATCCATGTGGTAGGTAATCAAAGTCCTCGTAGTTCACATTATCTTGGGGCTTACGCTCTGAGGAAGACCAGAGTAATGGATTGGGGATTACACTCTGAGGAGGCCCATAGTAATGGATTGGGTCTTACACTATGAGGAGGCCCATAGTAATGGATTGGGGCTTACACTCTGAGGAGGCCCATAAGAAGATGTCATGGTCGATGCTTACTCTAAGCCCAAGTGATTCATGCTCGGTGTGAGAAACAAGAGGCAGCAGGGACCAGATGATCACGTCGTTAAAGGTGCGTCCGTGGGAAGTGGAGTGGGGCATACGCATATAGGCGGACCATAAGGTCGGGGCTTACTTCAAGGTGGATGCCCAGGGCGATAAAGTGCAGCGGGATAGGGACTTGACCCCAAATAAGGACGGAGCAGCACCCTTTCCCACTATTCCCTTCCTTGGCCATGGTCGTAGGGAAGTACAAAGGTGCATGGGGGCTTCCTTCTGAAGGGTAGCCCACCACTCCCTAGGGAGGGGAGAAGTGCCCCAGTCCTAATAAGTGGAGGGGCAGAAAGGGGGCTCCTGGGCTCGGACTCTGCATTACCGTGGAAATGTGAACCCAGGAATGCTTCGGAAATCCACTCAAGGGTCGGGGAAACCCTTTCGCCCCTGCTTTTTGTGGGTATGTGAACTCAAAACAGCACGCTGATGCGCATGAAGGTTACATCACACGGTTCTGGTGGCTCTGGTGGAGGCCTCAGCTCGGGGTCGATGAATGGGCCAATGAGGAGGTTACGGAGGATAAGGTTGGACATGGATGATTTTATCCGGCTTAGGGAATGTGACCTCTGAAGGATCTCATGGGCCACACACATGTATGAGTGGTGGATCCCTTCATGTAGGGAGGTGCTACGCGGTAGGAGAGGCCGTCTGTGAACCAGGGTGGTCTTCGGACTGATGGGAATCCCGTGAACCAGGGTGGTTCATAGACTAGCAGGCATCCCACGAACCAGGGTGGTTCGTAGCTTTTGGTTTGGCCCGCATACCAGGGTGGTATGTGGAGGGATCCATGCGATCAGCGGCGGCTGAGGGCGGTAACGGTCGGGGGTTCATCGGTTGGGCCTTCGCCCGCGTAGGAGGGTGCTACGCAGTGCGACGGATCGGAAAAGGGGCATAAACTCTCTAGTCCATGGGGAGTGCATCCATGAAGGGGCCATGGTTCGCGGTCTCCTTTTCTTTATTATTTTAATTTTTTGGTTCACCAAGTTATTAGGAATTTTAGGTTCCTTATTAAATCACTTCTAGCTTCATACCTGTTCTGGTTCGCGGATTGGAACTTCGCGGTTTACGAAATCCTAAGCTTCTTCCTTCAAAATCCTTCCACCCGAATCTGGTCAATCTCACTGAATCCCCCTTCTCTTCTGCCTCCATCTCCTTTTATAGAGTGGGGAAATAGATGTATTTGTGGTCATGTGTCACATTTTGCGGAGGCCCATGAGAAAAAACCCGGTTTATGGATCAGTCGGTCAATCCGAAACTCGTGGGGGGCATTGAGCGCACCCCCCCCCCCCCCCCGCGAACCAAATCAATATCAGGGAGTGATTCACAGCCACGCAGGGTTTTGCCTCCATTCCATGAATGACAGTGGATGCAGTCCGGGCCGGTCGACATGGTTCGCGACTGGGGCGGTTCGTGACGGTGAACCGGGTCTGTGCATGTCATGCTTCACGCCCGCGGAGGACCTTCGCCTCCATTCCGTGAACGACAACGGTCCGTGGAGGGGGTGCTTCATGGAACCGGCCGCGTAGCATTTTCATGGGACCGTTCTGCGGACCGGTTCAGATTATGCCATCCTTTGAGTTTTCTCCCCACTTTTCCCCAATTCTTTTGGGGGGAGAAATTGGGTAGAATCTCTCTTGTATTCAAGGGGATTTCCATTTTTCTTTGCAAATTTCTTAGGACCCTACAAATCCCCCCATCAGAATGGGGTCTGATCAGAACAAAGAGGAGGCCATTCCGATGTAGAGGGGTCCTAAAACTTGGATGGTTTGTGGTAGAGGAGTGGACCCGGTAGGGGACCACACTTATAAATACGGGGGGCCTTCCTTTGTATTTTACCAAATTCTTCACAAAACCAGAGCCCTCTCGATTTTCTCCATGTGCTCATTCCTTCACGAACTGCCTCATCCGCGAACCAGCTACCACTTCTGTGAACCGTTCCTCATTCACGGTCACCTTCAACCGCGGACCAATATCCCAACTGCAAACCAATACTCTTAATTAATTTAAAAAGTAAGTCACGACGGGCCATGTAGGAACTTGCTCTACGGTTTTGATGGTCTGCGGACTGAAATCTTCCCAACTTTGAAAATTTCTTAAGTCTTCTGAACCTAATTATTTAAATCCAGCACTAAGATTCTGTGGAGCAACCTGGTTCGCGGTTTTATGGCCAATGCTCCGTGGGCTAGAGTGTCGCGGACCTCTTGCATGTAGGGTTGGTTCATGGGATGCTTTCATCACAAACAACCTTTTGAGGCCTGTTTGGGGACTTTTCCATAAAGGCCTCTTGACTCCTTTTCCATATGCTTGGTATTTTTTTCCAACTTTTATTATTCTGAACTAACCATTTTCTTGGTTTTTATAATTCAGGGAGAAAATATGGTTCCTCCGTGCTCTGTACCCAAGCCTGCTGTTGAGCCTCTTCTGACTGGTTCAGGGAGGCATCTAGATATGATTCATAGAGCAGAGGGCATCATAGAGGGCCCTAGTCGGTCCATCATTCCCGATGATGGTGTCTTGAAGGACATTCTCTCTCTTGAGCTCCTAGGTTATCCTTTATCAAATCGGCTTCCGCTTTATAGCTTCGGTCTTCAATACAACGTCCTTATCCCCCCTACCTTCTCATGTCTTCCATCACCTTGCTTGGAAGTGTTTCCGAAATGTATTCAAGCAAACCTCGCCCAATCAGGGAAGATGATCTCTGATCCTGATCCGAAAGATACCTTCATTTTGAGAGGTCTGTCTGGACCCAAAGCAATTAGTAAACACAAGACTTCTCTCAAGAAGGTATCCTCTAGAGTTACCCCTCAATTGTCAACCTTGCTCGAGTGGACCCTGACGCGGGGTGGATTCCTAGGTGGTATCTTCGGTCTGGTGGGATTTTCTCAAATGACTGGGCTTGGGCCTTCTGGGTCCATCATCTTTGCCGGGAATCTCTTGAGTCACTGGAAGCATTCAATCTGTACTCCGCGGTATGGGCCTCCCAGTTTGCAATTTACCCACCATCTTTGATCCTGCCTGACCTACTCAATCGCTGGTGTTCAAGTAATAATACTTTCCACCTAGCCCATGGTGAAGTTGGCATTAGTTTGTGGGACATCTACCAATTGGGAGGGATTTCGATCATTGGTGAGATGTATGACGAGTTTTTACCCACTCCTGGAACATGGGACGACATCGAACAAGTGCCTCCGTTGGCGAGGGATCTTCTGGTTATAGTGGAGTGGTCACTGGGCCAGTCCTTGTGTGCTCGCTCTCTTATTCCCTATAGCACTTGGATAGGGTTATTTTTGAACACCACCAGTCCTATTCCAAAGATCAAGCACCCGAGGACTCATCCTTCTCAATAGTCACAAACCATCCCAAGTTCCTATTGGGCAGTTCTGGAAGCGGGTGACTACCTTTCATGGGGTTACGAGGTGTGCCCTGGAGTGCCAGATATGCTTAGGATATCAGGCTTGTTCTCTATGTTTTTGAGTGGATGGTTATTCCCTTCTCAAGATATCAACCCAGGCGTCAGGGCTTGCACCTTGATGATGGCAGTTGAGTTGGCGGAAGGCCACCCGGTGAACTTGATCATGCCCAATTTGGCTCAAATTTAAAAACTACTAAGCCACATACAGAAGGGTGGGTCACCCTACCGTCTGAGTGGGAAATTTGAATTCTTATACAGCAGGATAGCGAATCATTGCTACTGTTATGATTATTGTCATAACACAGTCATCCTGCTTCCTACCTTTCAGCCTACCCTGCTTAATATAAATGGGGTTCGTTTGAAGTCCCTCAGTTCTGATGAAGTTATCGAGCTTCTGAGTGAATTCTCTCAGTTTTCCTTCACTCCCTACCATGCCCCTTCCGGCGTCGTGGCTGACAACCGCTGGGGGATCCTCGAGGAGCGCTCTTACGTGAATTCACTGCAGGACGGGTTTTTTTCCGCACGAATTGACGGGGTTTCTTTGTGCGAGTTGTATGTCACCTACCGTTTTTCTCGCCAATTTGGATGTGTGATACTCCAAGTTTCCCTTCCCCCTCCTCCGGATCGAGGGCTGCACCTGACCACTCTCCTTCAATGGTGGTTGATGTTGATGCGGGAGGGATCCGACACAAGCATTCCCTTACCTGGCATAGAAGCGGCTGCCAGCCTCTCCTTGGAGTATGTAAGAACATGGATAAAATATTATCCTAATGGGATCTTGGGGAAGGTTGTCTGGAAGATTCCAAAAATAGGAGTCATTGTGGCTGATATGCCTACTACACCTTCCTCATCGGCTCTGAGGGAGGACCGACTGATGGCTCGTCAGTCAAAGCGACTCAAGAGATTTTCCTCTCCCAGCCCCTCTGCAGCCAAAGATCAGATGGACCCAACCATCTTGGATGTGGATGAGGATGACCCTATGGGTTCGGGTCCTAATGAGAAAATTCCTAAAGTTTTATCGGCCGATACCGGACTCGACAACTTGATTCCCAAGCCTGAACTGGGGTTAGAAGCTTCAGACCTTCCAGCTTCGGAACCATCTTCTGGCGTGCACATGTCTGTGCTGATCGCAATGCCAGACTTTGTTCCCGTGTTATCTAGAGAGGATACCAAAGATCCACGTGTCATGGCAGACCACCGAGAAGTGCGCAGGTGGGCCTAGCCCCGGATTTGCGAGATTGTTGTCGAAACTCCTCTAGCTGAGATGTCAACCTAAACCGAAGCTCTTCGACAACTTTTCCTGGGTTAGGGGTCAGGTGGCTTTGACTATTGGCAGTTGCATTCTCTCGCTTTCCAGGTTTTCATGACCCATGAGGAATTTTCCACTAATGAACGCAAACTTTCTCACCTTGCTGCCTCTCATTACGGGACCCGATCCCTGGAGGGAGCCATGATATAGCTCCATCAGCTGATAGCGCAGGAGGTGAGCTCTCGAGATAAGGCGGCCATTCTATCCTCTTAGTTGCATGAATGTGAAGTATAGGCAGCGATGCTTAGGGATCAGTTGTTCGCTCCGACTGGTAACCTTGAAGCCACCAGGAAAGGTTTCAACGATCTCTATACAATAGTGGGGCACACTCATTCGGTGGTCGAGGTTGAGGCCAGGGAGAAGGTTGTGCTGGAGCAGACATGAAACAACCTTAACCACACGGTTGTCGATCTGGTGGAGAGAGCGATCTAGGATCCTTTATGACTGTCAGAGCCATTATTGTACTCTCTATTTTTCTTACCCCTCTCTTTTTTTGTGGGGGAGATACCCCAGTTTGTGGATGTCCTCCCCCCCCCCCTTAAAATGGAATACAGCCTACGAAAATCTTTTGTTTCTGTAGAATTTGATTGTTGCTGGAACAATTTTTGTGTAAATAACAACTCACTGAATCAAAATTAATCATAACTCAGGAAAATAGAAACAAACTCTAACTTTTTCCTAGACCATGGGATCCAGCGATTATAGTTTGACTATTTCTAGGGTTTTGTAGAACCCCCCCCCCCCACAAACTTTTTGTCTTTTCTGTTAATACCCTAATTTTTTCTGGGCCCATTTAGTGTGGACCCAGCGGGTATGACCCGGCTTTTTCTTAGGTCACCCTTTTTTGTTTTTCGGCCTAACAAGCTATGTGCCTCTTTTTTTGTTAGCGGTTTAAAGTTCCACTAACAAGACTATCATTACTGATAATTTAGGTCAAACAGATTTGACCAGATATGGTGGTGCGGGGGCCCCAATGAGGTTTTGTTGATTAAAAGATGTCTCGATAACCTTCAGATGCATGTGGGGGTAAAGCATGTTCATATTTGAACGACATGCAGGGCATGTCTCAAGGAATGGAAGTTGTATTAGCATGTAGAGGTAGGAAGAGCATCGCCTAAGAAAATATTTCCTTTGGTAGATGGGCCAGGGGCTATCATTATGCAGAGCCTCTGAGGGCATGGTATGCATAGTCAAGAAAAGGTGTCCTTAAGTCAATGACTCTCCATTCCTTATGGCCTGAGGACTTCATGGAAGTCTAACTCATAGAGACCACCATGGGTGGCTTGGGGAATTATGAAACCCACCAGGGGTGGCTTAGAAAGGGAGTGTGATGTCTGAAAGGGTTTGGGAATATCTGTATTAATCAGGAGTGTGGAAGAAAGGTTCTTATCCTACGCATTTATCTAGCGTAAAGGATGGTTGGAGCTTGGCGCAGTTTTAATTCATGCAGTTGGGAAATCATTTAAAATGAAACGGATTCTCCTGGTTCTCGATAGTCTCATCAGAGACATTCCGCCATATTCAGGCAGGGTTGTGGAAGAGGCTGGTAAACTATAGCTCAGAGGGTTTCCGAATCCCGAGATGGACATAAGGGCTCAGGGCCCAATAGGCGTACGGAGAGAAGCATTGCCTAAGGAAATCTTGTCTTTGGTAGATGGGCCAGGGCTGATCAATATGCAGAGCCGTTGAGGGCATGGTATGCATAGTCATGCAAAGGTGTCCTTGGTTCAATAATTGCATTCTCCCGATAGTCGAGCAACTTCAAGGAAGTTGAGATTCAGGACCACCAGGGGTGGTTTATGAGAGTTCGGCTTTTTCTGTATACAGAGTATGATTTATTAGGAGAGGGTGCCTGGATACGGGAGAAACACTTATGCTAAATTTCCTGAGAATCGGGGAAGTCATTCCTTCTCACGCTGGTGTGAGACGGTGGTTTGTGCACACCCGTGCACTGAGGGACAGAGAAAAGTCACCATTACTTAATTGACCCATGACAGGTTTTTAACATCATGCAGTAAAGACAGCTTTCATGCAGTTTAACGACATGCGATAAAGATGAAGTCCATTGTTAAAGGATGTTGTGCAATTTAACATCATGTAGCGAGGACGGGGGCATTTTTAAACCAGTGGAAATGCTTGTAGTTGGAGGCATTTCCCTAAATGTTTAATGTTTAGTCTTTGCAGCTTTATGCCAAGTGGACAAGATGTTCTGTGCAGTTTAACGTCATGCGGTAAGGATGTAGTTTCAAAGGCCGCTCTTGATCAGAATGTTGATGGGTGTGAACATCTCGGCATACCCAAGACGTTGAGAGGGGTTTATTGGTGTAAATCGTGGTTCCAGGGCTTCTTGGATCTGGAGAAATGATTTGGGGGCTCTGAGGCTGGTAAGCATACAGATCTAGGAAGAGTACCGCCCAAGGAAATGTTATCTTTGGTAGAAGGGCTAGGGGATATCAATATGCAGAGCCTCTGAGGGCATGGTATGAATAGTCATGCAAAGGTGTCCCTGGGTCAATAACTTTCCACTTTCGATGGCCATGAATGGTTATGAGGATCTGCAATTGTCCGGGCCACGAAGTCTGTTATTCGGTAAGAAGATATCTGGACATGTCGGGCATATTCGGCCCTGGTTGCTGTTAAAGCTTAGAGAGCTCCCTGTGCTGATTTATCTTGCACGCGGGGGTGTAACTTCACTCCATGTAGTTTAACATCGTGCAGTAAGGATTATGTACTCCTAGTTTAGCGTTCATAGAGCTCGGACCATTGGGTGACTATTACTGTAGTCACTTGAAGGATAATTGAGTTACCATGCTCTAAATACTCTGAATAGGGTGGGGGGTGAAGGTTGTAAACTGCAACTTTGAGGTTTCTCGGATCAGGAGGTGTGATATGGGGGCTCTGAGGCCAGTGAGCATACGGAGCTAAGAAGAGTGCCACCTGAGGAAATCCTGCCTTTGGTAGACGGGCCAGGGGCTATCAATATGCAGAGCCGCTGAGGGCATGGTATGAATAGTCATGCAAAGGTGTCCCCAGGTCGATGACTTTCCACTTATGATGGCCATGATTGATTATGAAAATCCGATATTACTCACAGTACAGAGTTTGGCATGTGGGGATAATGGTGTATGTGCATACAAGAAAAATCTTCACTGCAATTTTCTGTTGAGTCAAAGTAGCCTAGCCCTGGCTTGATGTTCATTGATGCAATTCATCATGTGAACCACCGGAGAATACATAGGCTAACTGGGTAGGGATACTCTGGAAATGTTTGGATGTCAAAAGGGGACGAAGTTGTAAACCATTGCACCATAAATTTCTGGACCAGGAGCTATGGTATGGGGGCTCTGAGGCCGGTAAGCATATGGGGATAGGAAGAGTATTACCTGAGGAGATCTTGCCTTTGGTAGATGGTCCAAGGGCTATAAATACGCAGAGCCGCTGAGGGCATGGTATTTATAGTCATGAAAAGGTGTCCACGGGTCGATAACCTTCCACTTATGATGGCCATTAATGGTTATGAAGATTTATAATTATCCGGGTCGTGGAGTCTGATGTATGGAGGGGATGCATCCAAATGCGTGATCAGTATTTCCATCACGTTTCTCCATATATATTTGGTGAGTTGTGATGAAGCCCATGTAGTTTAATGTCGTGCAGTGAGGACATGGTCTGTGCAGTTTAACATCATCCAGAACGGATTAAGAGTACACCCCGTCCGGGTCTGATCCATTCACAGGGGAAAAGGTCATTTTTATCTCCTTATCTGTGCAGTTTAAAGTCGTGCGATAAGGACCAAGAATACACCTCGTGCAGGTCTGGTCCATACACGGGGGGGGGAGAGCTTTTTTTTTGAAGTGATGGGTCATTATACAGAGTCCAGGCATCACTACGTATCCTGTGAGGGTAGGAATCAAGCATCATGTGGTTATTTTAAAGGATTACACCGCGTGCAGGTCTGGTCCATACACGGGGGAAAGGGGAATTATTTAAAACTTCTATTTGAGGGGTGGCTGGGCCAGGATGGGGAAACCTGGTGTCACTACGTATCCTACGAGGGAAGGAATCAAACCGTACGTAGTTGTCTGCTAAATACACCTCATGCAGGTCCGGTCTGTACATGGGGGAAGGGGGAATTTTTAACTTTTATTTGAAGGGTGGCTGGGCCAGGATGGGGAACCCTGGCATCAATACTTATCTTATGAGGGCAGGAAGCAAGCCGTACGTAGTTCTCTGAAGGGAGTACACCCTGTTCAGGGCTGGTCCATACACGGGAGAAGGGGAAATATTTTAATTTTATCCCATCTGGGAGTGGCTGGGCCATCCCGGCGTCCCTACATATCCTACAAAGGCAGGAATCAAGCCGTACATAGTTCTCTTAAAGACAATACACCCCGTGCAGGTCTGGTCCATACACGGGGGGAGAGGGAATTTTTAAAACTTCTTGTCTGTGCAGTTTAACGTCGTGCAGTGAGGACAGGATACTCTTAGTTTAGGGTCATAGATTTTGGACCGTTGAGTTCTTGGCAGTTTAACATCCTGCAGCTCGAACAATAACTGCTTTTAGTTATGCCGGTGAGGACGGAATACTCTTAGTTTAGGGTCATAGTGTTTTTACCATTAGGTGCTAGGCAGTTTAACATCCTGCATCTCGGATGATAACTGCTTTTAGTTATGCCTATGAGGACGGAACATTCTTAGTTTAGGGTCATAGAGTTTGGACCGTTGGGTTCTAGGAAGTTTAATGTCATGAATCTCAAACGATAACTGCTTTTAGTTATGCCGGTGAGGATAGGATACCCTTAGTTTAGGGTCATAGAGTTTGTATTGTTGGGTTCTAGGCAGTTTAATGTCCTATAGCTCGGACGATAAAGACTTTTAGTTATTATGAGAAATACTTCTTCAAGAATCTCGCATTTGTAGGATCAGTGGTGAACTGCCCGTCCATGAAGATCAGGGCATATGCTCTGTTAGATTAGACCTTGTGGATAACATATGGTCCCTCCCACTTGGGCTCCAGCTTTGGAGGTTTCTTTCCGGGTATCATTGGGGTACGGAGGACCAGCACCAATTCTCCTTCCAAGAAAGACGGAAGACGGACCTTTTTATTGAAAGCTTGTGCAATTCAGTTCTGGTATACTTCAAGGTGGTGCAAAGTGTGCAACCGCTTCTCGACCAGCGGGTCCAATTCACCTAGCCACTTTTCTAATCGCTCGTCGTTGGATAGCTAATCACAAATGACAACACGGAGCGAGGGTAATTGGAGTTCAATGGGAAGGACCGCTTCTGTTTCGTATACTAATGAGTATGGAGTGGCCTAAGTAGCGGTGCAGATCATGGTTAGATAATCCCACAATGCATGGAGGAGTTTATCCGAACATGACTTCTTGTATTTTTCCACCATTTTCTAGAGAATGTTGGACAGGGTCTTGTTTAAAGCATCTATCTTTCTGTTGGCCGTTGCATGGTAGTGGGATGAGTGGTTAGCCTTGATACCATATTCTTGATATAGTTTCTCCAATTAAACAGAGCATAAGTTGGTGTCGTTATTTGTCAGTATGGTATGATGGATACCAAATATGGTGATGATATTGGTTTTCACAAAGCTAACAACATTTCTTGCCCCAAATTCCTTAAGGGGTACAGCTTCTGCCCATTTGAAAAAGAAGTCGGTTGTCGTGAGGATATACTTCAGTTGTTTGGCTCTGGTGGGAGGATGTGGTCCCATGACATCCATTCCCTAGATATAAAATGGCCATGAGTAATTGGCCTGATGAAGTAACTCCGGGGGTTGGTGTATGAAGTTGGCATGAATTTGGCATGAGTGGCATTTTGCGGTAAACCGCTCGCAATCTCATGCCACTGTGGGCCAATAGTACCCAAGACTCCAAACCTGATGGGAAATCTTGGACCCCAGCTGATGTGCTCCACATACTCTGGCATGCACTTCAGTCATGATAGTGACGGTTTCTTCTCCGTCAATGCATCTGAGGAGGGATCCATCAAGGCCTCATCTGTAGAGGACCTCTTATTGACCCGCGCCATCATATAGGACAAAGTTGATTTCCCTTCTACATATTTTCTCTCATTCATCCCTGTCTGATGGAAGTTCTCCCCATTGAAGGTAGTTTGCAATGGGGATCATCTAGCTGGTGGCAGGAGAATATGGATCACAGAAAGGACTGACTTCATGGATTTCCTCTGTCGTGGTCTGGATAAATGGCAAGACCATTCGACGGTGAGCAATACTGATGACTGTTTCATCCCAGTCTGGGTCAGCTAGGGTTGTGGCCGCATTAGCTAATGCGTCGGCCTGGGCATTCTTAGACCATGGAATATAGGTGAATGTCAGTTCTGTGGAGAATTCCGCCATTAACCCTCGAACATGGTCAAATAGGGGAATCAGCTCCTCCTTTTTAATAGCATAGTCACCATTGACTTGCTTGATGACCAGTTCTGAGTCACCTTTTACCTTAGGGTGCTGTACTTGTGCCTGGAGTGCGAGCTTTGGGCCTGCAATGAGGGCTTGATATTCCGCTTCATTGTTCGTACATCCTTCTGACAGGAGGAAGGAATATGGAAAGACCTACTTTTCTGGGGACATGAGTATTATCCCTAAGCCCACCTTGTTAAGTTTGGGATATTCCATCCTTTTCCTAATTGGGCTTCGGGACGTGCCGCCAAAGTACATTTCCCATACTGGGAACTCTTATTGAACCAAGAATATGTCTTCATCTGGTAGCTCATTGTCTGGTGTGGTAGTCCCTGTCGAGGGGTGCTCTTCTAGAAAATCTGCCAATGCCTGGACTTTGATGGCCTTATGAGACACAAAACTGATGTTAAACTGTTGCAGGATGACTGCCCATTGGGATAGGCGCCCAGTCAGCATCGGGCAGCTGAGGATGTACTTTATCAGGTTATTACGCAAGACCAAATAGACTTCATGATGCTGCAGATAAAGTCGTAACTTTTTAACTATGGAGACCAAGGCCAAACAACTCTTCTCGATGTTTGAGTATCGAGTCTCAACATCGATCATGGTTCGGCTGAGGTAATAGAGACTGTTTTCACTGCCGGTGTCATTCTTTTGTGTGAGAAAGGCTCCCAGTGACTGTTCTAAGGCCGTCACATATAAAATGAGGGGTCTTCGTTCAACCAGAGGCATGAGCACTGGCAGGCTTAAGAGGTACCTTTTTAGGCTATCAAACGCCTCTTGGAAGTCATCTATCCATTGGTACGTGACTCCCTTCTTCATTAACCTAGTAAAGGGACAATATTTGTCTACCAGGTTGGCTATGAACCACCTGATATAGGCTAGGTGTACTTGGAATCCCCTCAATTCGGTGAGTTTGTGGGGAGGTGGCAGGCCGAGGATAGCCTTTTTCCTTTCCGGGTCGACTTCGATGCCATGATAGCGTACGACAAAGCCAAGGAATTTCCCTGAGGTAACCCCGAAGGCGCATTTCAAGGGATTCATCTTCAGACTATGTTGTTGAAGTTTGTTGAAGACGGTCTCATGGTTTGACAGGTGATCTGAGCACTGTCTTGATTTGACCACCAAGTCATCCACGTAGTACATGACAAATTTCCCCAAGAATGGTTTGAAGATATGATGCATGGCACGCTGATATGTGGAACCATCATTCTTGAGACCAAAGAGAATGTCCCTGTAATAGAATATTCCTTGAGGGGATCTGAAGGCAATGGCTTCTTCGTCTTCTAGGGACATCTTGATTTGATTATACCCATAATAGCCGTCCATGAACGACAGAGCCTCATACCCGGCTGTCGCATCGATTAATAACTCGGTGATCAGGATCGGGAAATCATCTTTTGGACAATTCCGATTGAGATCTCAGAAATCAATGAAGATGCAGATTTTTCCGTTCTTTTTCTTGACAGGGATGATGTTGGCCAACCAGATGGGGTACTGGACCTCCCGAATGAAGCCTGCTTTAATGATATTATCGACTTTAGCCTCTATTTTGGTAGCATGTGAGGGGTGTGTCCTTCTAGCAGCCTGTTTATATCCCCGGTGGCCTTTTGGCAGACCTAGGTGATGCGTCGCCACTTCGGGATCGAGTCCTGGAATTTCTGTGTAATTCCAGGAAAAAAAATCCCGATGTTGATTCAGTAAGGAAGTATATACCTCGTGCTCCTCGGGGGACATGGTTGTACTAATGAGAGTAGGCCTCAGATATTCCTAGGTACCCAGGTTTATTTCTCTGAGCTCATCCACTGAGGTGGAGATACCCTCCTCAAAGGCGAGAGGTGCATCCCTGATATCTTCCTCCTCTTCTTCTCCCAAATCCTCATCTTCTTGATCTGACGGGGGAGGGTTTCCAGCCTGGGATCTCGGGGGTTTGAGGGTGAGGCATCATGGGCGTCCTCTCTCAAGTATTTATCCCCAGATTGTGGGTTTTCGAACATTCCCTCATTGACATGCTCGACCGTTATGGCTGAAGTCATGAAGACAGCTGAGTGTGTGTCCAAACATGAATCCCTGCTATCAACATGGTTGATGGGAAGTACGTAGTCTCTACCAATCTAACTAATGGGGTTGTCAGGAACCATTTCCAGACCATTTGGAGTGGGGATCCAGTCGACACCATCGACCAAAGGATTCTTCTTCATTTTTTCATAAAATTCGGCGTTAATGTAGTGTGACTCGGAGAGCTCAAAAGGGGCCTTGTCAGCATACAATGTCCCATTTTTCCTATTGACATAGTACTTAATACACTAGTGGTAGGATGAAGGAACAACCATGTGCTTATGGATTCATGGCCTTCCCAGCAGGGCATTGAATGCTGTGTTTTGTCAGACCACCAGGAATTCTGAGTAGGCCACGAGGTCGCCAAAATGGGTCTTTAGCTTAATTTGTCCCATTCGTTTCTGCTCGCTCTTGTCGTAACCCAACAGAGTTGTGGCTGAGGGTATTAAATCATCCTCAATGTGGCCTAGCTTACGGAGTGTCCGTAGGGGAAGGATGCTAACTCTAGAGCTGATGTCATTAAAGACTTTGCGGATTTCAATGTCATTTAGTGTGACAGACACATATAGTGGCTTAATGTGTCCTTGCATGACGGCATCTTAATCCTGATCGGTGAAGGAAATCACATCATTTCATTCAACTGAGCTAGTATCCGTTCGGTAAATTTTAGTGGCAGCTACCTCGGCTTGAAACTCTTGAGGGATAAGAAAGGCTTCTATATGTACCTCCCTGAGGTCTGCTGAAAAACTCAAGGCATCTATTATTGATAATTTGGCTGGTACCGATGCCAACTGCTTAAGTATATCATATTTCTTCTCTAGTGTCCAACGCTTCTCCATCGGCGTGATATTTTTAGTGGGCAGCTTGGGAGTTGGAATACGTGATGAGGAGGGACCAGCTGTGGGGTCAGATGTCGATGATGTCCCCAGGTTCTAGGGACTCGGCCCGACCGGTCTGTTTGTTCGCACTAGGTGGCGAGATACTTTTTCTTCCTCTGATGGGTATCACAAAATTACAGGGGCAGAGTGTCCACTTGTGGAGGTAGAGGGGTATTCGTTCTCCTGTTGAGTCCATTGAAGGGCTCTTCCGTGGGTTTCTACGATATTAACGGTTCGGGTTGTGGTAAAACCATAGGGTTGGTTTCGGCCACGACTGTGCCTTCCCTGATATCCCCTACCTCTACAATTCGTCATCCCGGCTCCTCGTGTTTGGAACTCGGGTTCATAACCATACCTTTCATCAGGGAATGATTCCATTAGATAGATGACGTTGATGGAACCAAATATTGGATCTTCATCCTCTGACAGGTCAACCTGGTCGGTTTTCCCTGATGGTGTCGTTTGGTGGGTCGGTGCCCGTGGTACTAAATTCAAGGGCATGAAATCTGACAGAATCGGGGCTAATTTTGGCTTTATCACAGACTTCTCTTCTTTATCTTGTCTCCTCCCTCTTCGATTTCGCCTGGATGACCAGATCGTGGAGGGCTGTGAGGCCGATATTGTCAGTTGTGCGGCATCAGGGGTTGTTAGTGGAAACACCAGTTTTTGTAGTTGAGCTCGGAGTATGCCCTGGTCTCGATTGATAGTCTTTCGAGTCATCCAGTTGTTAAACTTATTCCCCTTCTTACTGGTGACTTCCTACCACTCCCTTTTTTCGGAGTCCGTGGTAGAAATGCATGTCCCCTGTACTCGGGGTGGCCCCAGCTCGACCTGCCTGGAGTCTACCATCCTTTGCAGGAGGACTTTGAAGACGAAGAATTCTTGAATATTGTGCCCCAACATTCGATGTTATGGATAGTAATCTGGCCTATCATCATGGCCGACTTCTTCGGGTTTCCTCGGCTCCGGAAGGCGGAGCAAGTTGCAATTCATGGCGATGATGAAGTAACCGCAAACTTGGTCCTCTCGGAATGAATATACTTTATGTATTCATTCCTTAAACGGGTTCATCTTTGACCCTCTCTAATCGTCCCTCCTAGGTGGAGGTGGCCGCTGATGTATAGGGGGACCTTGACAATTTAGTGGATGCCTGAGCGGTGGAGCAGGCACAGGGGATGGATTGAGCGTGACAGAGGGTGCTTCAGCTCTAACTGTTCTATTCCCAGGAGCCTGCGATGCTATTTGGGACTTCAAATTGGTCCGCTGTAGGGAGTCCTCGATTCTCTGGGCAAAGGCCAAGAGATGGCGGAAACCAGTGGTGCACTCCACTGGTATGAGCGGAGTTCGCAGCTCATCTCGAAGATTTTCGATGCATATGGTGAGAAAATCATCTTGAGGCACTGGACTATTCAGAGAGTAGGTCAGACCTTTCCATCTGGCGATGAAATCCGAGACCCTCTCATTCTCCCTCTACTTGCAGTTCATCAGGTCGCTGACTGTTGTTTTCGGCAACGTTGAGCTGAAGTGGAGGAGGAACTGCTGCCAAAGGTCTTACCATCTTTTTATTGACTGGGCTGGCAGACTCGTATACCAGACGAAGGCGGATCCTTTCAGGGTCTATACGAAGCATCTGAGTTTCACTGCTTCTCGTTGTTCTGGAGTTCCCATCATAGGGTCGCAATAAGATGCGTAGTGCATCAAATTTTGTTCCAGATCACTTGATCTATTGAAGATAGGTAATACAGGGCTCCCAAAATTGGTTGGATGTGGTGTGTTGCTTTCCCAATCCGGGTAGGGCTTCCGCTCTGGCTGTATCAGAGCGTGTCAACCTTCCATTGCTTCCAATAGAGCTGTTAGTTCCTCGATGGTGTTGGTGTGACCCTAGTTTACATCATGTTGGGCCTGGTCCTGGGCAGGTGTAGCCCGAGGCATTGCATGAGGATCCAGCTCGGTTGTCATCAGGGGTGCATGTGTCGTTTGTGACACCTTCGGAGGGTTTAGATGTATGCGCTCCTGTTTCTTCCTGAGTGGAGGGAAGTCTTGGTATTCCTCCGGATCCACATTTAGGTAGTTGGATGGGCCGAGTGCCTCGTTGGATGGGAGCCCTAACCGTGCTTTGTTTTCCAGGGAAAACCTTGGTCTTTGAGGTGCACTTACTAGGAGTGCATGATGTGGCTCCTCTTGGTATGTTCTTTCAATAAGACGGTTCCTCTAGAGTAGCTCGGTGTTAAGCCACCTCAATTATTTCATTTCCTCTTCCTGTCGAGTGAACCTCTCTTCGAGCATAAGTGGATCGTATTTATCGAGAGAAGGAGGTGGGGTAAGGTGACTGGTCCTTTATTCTTATCCTTATTGGGAGCTCGCAGGGTGACCAGAAGAAGGTTAGCTTGAAGGGCGGCCATATTCAGGGCGGCCCACTGGTTCCGGGTGTGTACACCTGGTGGTTCGTTGTGGGTTGCAGCCTGACTGGAACCATCGTCTCCCGATCCATCTAGATTTGCATCATTTTCGGTGTCACCTGTGGGGTTAGCCTCTATGGTGTTTATGGACGAATATCGCAGGGCGTAGAAGATTTCATCTTCCAAATAAGAAGAGTATCTCTCACATCTCTTACTGGCCTTCCTTTTCATGTTCCGGGATGGCCTTTGGATCCATTGAAGAAGGGTGACGCAGATAGTTCTTTGATGTGATATTACGATACGCCTCCCTCTTGGAGTGGATGATGATTCTAACGACGGGATAGGGCAAGAACCTTCTCTTCTGACTGTCCTCCCTAGATGAGAGAATATTGATTCCTGTGGGGAGGTTTTTGTTGAGGAGGTAATAATACCCCCAGCCCTGAGGGCTAGGGTTGGCTCTGTTCCTTGGACGTTGAGTCTCTTCCCATTTTTATTGGTCTTATGGGGGGCATTTGTTGTTTAAAATTCCCCCAGACCTGCAGGCTAGAGTTGACCCTGGATTGTGGCAGTGGCTGCTACTATCGCTACCTACCTGATCTTGCGTGCCCCCATTCGGGGGTGAACTGGGTTTGGTGCCGAGTTCTTCTGTGAATCAATCCTTTAAGGGGAGGCAGGAAATGACATCTGATTGTACTCTCTTAGGCGATAGGCCTGTTTTATGCTCTAGTGGCCTGATTCAGGAGTTCTTGAATGGCATTCTCCCGTCGGGCCTGACACTTCTGGGACTTACTCAAGGCCTATCTCTGTTGGGTGTGTTGCCTTTCCTGAACAGGGAGACCACTCGATTGTTGTCTTGCTGTAATGACGTTGCAAGACACCATGCCGAACGGGTTCTTCTGGGTGGGGAGTGGAGTAAAATTCAGAGCTCCATGTTCCCCCCATCCCCTGATATGAACTATCGTCAGAGCATCACTGATGAGGCGATGCAACTGGTGCAGCGCACGGAGGAAGGTTATCTCCATGTTTCCTTTATGCCTCTTGGGTCGCTGTTGCCGTGCCGAAGGAAGAACTTCCAAGTCTATGTGATGCAGGAGGTCTCCTATTGTCTTGACATGGTCTACATACCCATCGTAGGGCTAGAAGATTGATTTCAGTTAGTGGAGGGTTGTCCATATATTTTGGCGGATGTCGTGCACGCATTCTTCTGGAAACTCTCTGGGTATGTCAAACTGAGAGGTGGTCGTGGGCCAAAACATAACTGGTATATCATCCCTAGCCAGTCATTTCCTCAGGTTCAACATGTCGGCATACTCCTCCGCTAGTGATTTCTCTACCTGGTTGGCCCAACTGAGATGCTCGCCGATAGAGTGGTCGGAGGCAGTGGGACTGGTAGGTGTTGAATTATCAAGTGTGCGATTCCGAGGTTGTTTGGATGATGAACGTGGACCCGAAACGTCTTCCAATTGAAGAAGGGTGTCGTTAGCGATTGACTGGGAATTTGACATGACCGATCTCATCCTTCTGAGTGCCTCAGCATACGAGGGTTTTTTTTTTGCGCTTGATTTGGCATGGGGAGGGCCTTCCTGTCGATATGATATGTCATCAGGGGGAGGGACTTTTCAATGACGGTCGTAATGGTGAGGACTACCATTACTGCTTGATGCCTCACTACATTGAGGAATTTTGCAGTGCATGCCCTGGAGAGGACCTCCAAGGCATGTCGCAGCAAGGGGAGGACCTTCTAGATGCGTAGCGTTGTTACGGGGAGGGCCTTCGCAACAACTGCCATCTTGGTTTGACGTTCGATGTGTATCCTGGGGAGGACCTTCAAGACACACTAAGAAAAGGGGAGGACATTCTTGTTGTTTGGGGCCAATGCGGGGAGGACCTTCACAATGGTGGTCGTGGTGGCGAGGACTACCATCAGAACTGCTGTAATGGCGAGGACTACCATTACAGATGCTGTAGGGAGAATATATACATGGTACACCCTGGGGAGGGCCGTCAGAATGTACCGCAACGAGGGGAGGGCCTTCTCGTTGCTTGACGTCTCTATGCGAAGGACCTATGTTACCAAGGGGGTGAGGACTACCACCGTGATCTGATTCCCGCTGCGCAGAGTGTCGTTGCAATGTAACCCCTTGGGAGGACCTTCAGGGCAGGCCATGACAAGGGGAGGGCCTTCTTGTCATAATGAGACGTCACTGCGGGGAGGGCCTCTGCAGTTGCGACTATGATAGCGGGGACAACTATCATAATTTGTGGTCCCACTACATGGAGAGTGTTTGCAGTGTATACCCCAGGGAGGACTTTCCGGGTGGATCGTAGCAAGTGGAGGGCCTTCTTGCTGCGTGATCTTCTGGTCATGTGGAGGGTTTCCATGACTCGCATCAAAAGAGGAGCTCTCAGGATCGATCATTATATGCCCGTGGGGGAGGCCCCCACAGGTGCTCTGGGGAGGACCTTTAGATCTACTGGTAGCAACATTGCAAGGACGACCTTCACCACTGCTACTACCAATCCCATAATATGGTAATGGGTGGGAAAGGTTTTGAGCCTTCGATATGCGCTTAGTGGAATTGGGAACCCCAGCTTCCAGTAGAGTGCAGTCATGAACCCGCTCTTTATTTTCCGGCTACCTTCGGTGCATTCGGGGTGATTTCTTGCAGGAAGTGGGGACCATCTGTTGTTGACAACAACCTTCACCTTTGGGTCCCTATATAATTGGGTTCAATGATGTTGTCGGGATACGTCGATGAACATCTTGACTTTTAGCAGTAATATATGCCTACTCTGGAGCATCCATCGTGATGGACGGGTGTCTCCCGGCTGGAAAGAGTGAAGATGCTCGATCTGGTTTCCCTTGCATTGCGAAATATAGTCAGTGACCCTCCTGGGTGGAAGCAGGGATGCAGATCTGCTCCAAGGCGGCTATCTCGTCTCTTAGACGAGTCACCTCAATTGAGGAGACAGGCTCACGAGCCCGAGTCCTTGCTGTTTCCGCTGATGTAATCACACTCTGGCAATTCTACAAGATATGATCTAGGATCGATACCTACTCCTCCATCATTTCCAGGATATGCAGAGAGACATCTTTGGCCGGAATGGGTATGAAGGCCCATTTTAGTGTTGGGGTAGGAATATCCCGCTCTAGTCCTCTGGTGGTTAGTGGGTACTGAAAATTATTATGTGTTGGGGCAGGTGAACGAATCTTCCCCTGGGCCAGGATATTCTGGTTTATCTCTCCATTTGCCGCCACATTGGGATGGCGGACTTTACTTGCATCCACAGGGACCTGGCCCTGCATATGTTGGTTTCCCACCGTATCGAGTCGGTAGCCTTTGTTAGCGGGGATACATGCCCTCCTATGAGTTGTTGCCACATCTGGATGGCAGACTTTGTTGATCGACACCATTCCGGGATGATAGGCGTCAAGAGGACCTGCTAGAAGATGGTCCTGCAGACATTGGGTCTCAACCACGTCGGGTTGGTGGGCTTCACGACCCTGGGTAGGGAAAGGTGCATGCTGGGTAGGTTCCATCTTGTGTGAGAGATGGGCTTGACTGAGCTCGTTGGGGATGCGCGCCTGCTCATATGATGATGCTATGTCTGGATGGTAGGCTTTGGAGGATCGAACAGGTGTATGTTCCTGTTCGTGATGCGTCTCCGTGACTGGGCAGTGGAGCTCCTCCTCAGGGACAAGGGTGATGACCGGTCCCCAGTTGTAAGTTTTCTTCCCTCATCAGGTGGTTTGAGGGGCCGGAGCTTGAGGAGTGTGGTCCTGTATACTCGTGGCTACATCCTCTTGAGGGTGAGGATATTGAATCACAACGTGACCGTGATGACGTCTTCTGGCGGGGGCCTTAGAGAGGAACCCCCATTCGGTAGGGATGAATTCCTCAACGTCAACCTCATCCAAATCCCTAAGATAAGTGAGGTATGCATTGTCTCATTCCGGGGATAGACTCCCGAAACGGTTTGGGATGGAAATAGGAGCCTTTTGGATCTACCTTTGCGGCCACTGCTGGGCATGAGACCGGTGAGTCCTGGCAGATTGGAGGGCGTTCATGGCCACCTCCACCTTCGGGGGAGTACCATTCATGTGGTACTCTCTGGTCAGCGCATCCGAGACCCAGCGTTGAAGACACTGGGCAGGAGATGGGTCCTCTGTTGGTTAGGATTCCTAGTCATCACACTGTTGAAAGTAGGTGCCTGAGAGTTCCTTCGTGACGCCATTGGATCGAAGGGAGTTCTGAGTGGTACCTGTAAAACATTTTAACAAATACAAACAGAAAACCCGTCAAAGCAGCAACTAATGGCCCCATATGTAATTAATGACCTTACTTGGCCCTCTTTAAGAGTATAAGGGGGCATGGGGTGGTATTAGGTTAAATCTGTCATTCTTGGTTAATGATTCATGTCAGGTTCACCACTTTTTGTCTCACGGCGCACGACGGAGTCGTGGGGAAGAAACGTGCACTACCCGATGGTTGATTAGAGAATCTTGGTTTCTTCTTAATCACTCATATAGGATTCACCATTTCTGCATCGAAACACCCAACGGTTCCATATCCATTAATTCATGGACCTGCTATCCAAAGTCAGGCATTCGCTGGGTGGTTTGACCAACGATGCTTAAGAACTCACATTGGTCGAGAGGATGGGAAGTCGGGATCATCGCACCCTTTTTGGGGGAATTATTTCTTGTTCTGGGACTCTCTTATATATTTAATATGTATTCATATGTTCGTGAATCTATGGTTTATACCCAAGCATAGTATCCACGGATTTCTCCTGGTTGGAAATGGCCAGCTGGACGCAGGGGTTCAGAATAATTTATGCCTGAGTTTTACCATCCCTCATTGGATTAATGACCCAGAGGAGTCTGGAATTATTGGGGAGACACTAGGATTGGTGCAATGAACCGACGTGAAGATAGTCGGTTTGACAGGTTGTTGGTATTGAACATCAGGGAGGCTTCCTACGTACCCTGCCTAAGAGACAGGGATCAAAGTCTGCGTAGTACGAATAGGAGTGTCGGAGAGCCGACGTGGATGTGGACTCGGGGGTCCTATGGTGATCGGGCTTGAACCTCAAGGATGATTCCTACATATCCCTATGGTAGGGAATCAAAGTCCTCGTATTTCACATTATCTTGGGGCTTACGCTCTGAGGCAGACCAGAGTAATGGATTGGGGCTTACAATCTGAGGAGGCCCATAGTAATGGATTGGGGATTACACTCTGAGGAGGCCCATAGTAATGGATTGGGGCTTACACTCTGAGGAGGACCATAAGAGGATGTCATGGTCTATGCTTACTATAAGCCCACGTGAGTCATGCTCGGTGTGAGAAACAAGAGGGAGCAGGGACCAGATGATCACGTCACGAAAGGTGCATCCGTGGGAAGTGGAGTGAGGCTTATGCATATAGGCGACCCATAAGGTCAGGGCTTACTCCAAGTTGGATGCCTAGGGTGACAAAGTGCTGAGAGAGAGGGACTTAACCCCAAAAAAGGACAGAGAAGCACCCTTTCCCACTATGCCCTTCCTTGGCCATGGCCATGGGGAAGTATGGAGGTGCGTGGGGGCTGCCTTCTAATGGGTAGCCTGCCACTCCCTAGGGAGGGGAGAAGTGCCCTAGTCCTAACAAGTGGAGAGGCAGAAAGGGAGATCCTGGGCTCGGGCTCCACATTACCGTGGGAATGTGAACCCAGGAATGCTTCTGAAATCCGCTCGAGGGCCGGGGAAACCCTTTTACCCCTGCTTACCATGGGTATGTGAACTCAAAACGGTGCACTGATGCACCTGAATGTTACATCACATGGGTCTGGTGGCTCTGGTGGAGGCCTCATCTCGGGACCGATGAATGGGCCAATGAGGGGGTTGCGGAGGATTAGGCCAGACTAGGAGGATTTTATCCAGCTCAGGGAATAGGAACTCCAAAGGATCTCGTGGGCCACACAAATGTATGAGTGGTGGAACCCTTCATGTAGGGAGGTGCTACACAGATAGAGAGGTCGTCCATGAACCAGGGTGGTCCGTGGACTGATGGGAATCCCAGGAACTAGGGTGGTTCGCGGACTAGCGGGCATCTCAGAAAACCAGGGTGGTTTGCAAATTCGGGTTCGGCCCACGTACCAGGGTGGTATGTGGAGGGATCCATGTGATCAGTGGTGGCCGAGGGCGGTGCCGGTCGGGGGTTCGTTGGTCTGGGCTTTGCTCACGTAGGTGGGTGCTACGTGGTGCGACAGATCGAAAAAGGGGCTTAAACTCCCTGGTCCGCGGGGAGTGCATCCCCAGAGGGGCCATGGTTCACGGTCTTCTTTTCTTTGTTATTTTAAGTTCGTGTTTAACCAAGTTATTATGAATTTTTTTTCCTTATTAACTCGCTTCCAGCTTCATACATGTTCTAGTTTGCGGACTGGAACTTCGCGGTTTGCAAAATCCTAAGCTCCTTCCTTCGAAATCCTTCCACTCGAATCAGGTCGATCTCCCTGAATCCCCCTTCTCTTACCCCTCCATCTCCTTTTATAGAGTGGGGAAATAGGTGTATTTGTGGTCATGAAACACCTTTTGTGGAGGCCCATGAGCGAAAACCTAGTTTACAGATGACTCGGTCAATCGACAACTCGCAGGGGGCATTGAGCGCACCCCCCCCTCCCGCGAACCAAATGAATCTTGGGGAGTGCTTCGCGGCCGCGCAGGGTTCCACCTCCATTCAGGAAACAACAATGGATGAAGTCTGGGCCGGTCAATGCAGTTCGTTGCTGGGGCGGTTGGTGATGGTGAACTAGGTCGGCGCCTGTCCTGCTTCGCGCCTGCGGAGGACCTCCGCCTCTATTCCGCAAACGACAGCGGTCCGCGGAGGGGGTGCTTCACAGAACTGGCCGCATAGCATTTTCATGGGACTGGTCTGTGAAATGGTTTATCTTGTTCCATCCTTTTATTTTTCTCCCTGCCATTCCCCAATTCTTGGGGGGGGGGGGATTGGGTAGAATCACCCTTGTATTCAAGGGTATTTCTATTTTCCTTTGTGAAATTTTCAGGACCCTACAGTCATATTTATGGGTCTTATTTTAAATTAAATTCTACCAATTATGTGAATTTAATTTAATAAAATAGATTCAATATTTTTTATAAAAATAATTTATATTTTAGAAAAAATTTAACTTAATTTTTTGTCAAAATTAATAGTTAAAAACTAAAAATATTTTACTGTGGTTAAGGTGAAAATAGGTTTACGGGGGTTTAAACTAAAATGATAAATGTTAAAATGACATAAAAACCTATAAAAATCTTTTTTATAGTAATATTTAGATCTTATATTAACTATTACTTGATAATGTTTCATTTTGGATCTTTTTGGCATGTCTAACATGTCGGTATACCTTTTGTTTTCCAAAATTTCTTAGTGTCTCCTCTCCCCCACTTATAAAAGGACACCCCCTCTAGTCTCCTCTATGAACCTTCAACACATTTTGGTTCAAATAGGAACTCCCAAAATACCTTCATTAATTCCCTACCCATGTCCTCGAGTACTTATTTGATCAAAAACCCTATCTAGGATGGTTTTAGGTAGAATCATATATAGGTGGTCTGAAGAAGAGGTATCATTCTTAACGGAGCATTTTGTTATTTCTCTTCTTCTACCTCATTCAAATATTATTCAATAATTATATATAATAAAACCCATATCTAGCATATAATTATATTTCATTATGTTAATGTCATAACCTATGACTATATCCTATTCAATATAATGGGAAATGAAACCATCATTCATGTGTACGGAGAACTACCACCTCAAGAACCAATGTAGTTTATTTCCCATCATCACCTCTCACAACTATTTATAATGATGGAATTATTATTTATATAAAATATTCATGAAATATTTATGATTATAAAAATATAATATATAATTTAATTTTAACCAATCCATTCATGGAAAATTATAATGTCATTTGTATGTACATGTGGAGAACCACCTCCACGAAGTGATGTGGTTCTCTTTTCATTACCACATCACATGAATGATATATATATGTTAATGTAAAGAAATACTATATATATATATATGACATTTTTATCATTTTATAAATTTAAAATAATACCTACAATTTTTCTATAATAATCATTGAAAAATTGAAATGTTACTCATGTGCACATACGATCTATCATCTCTATGATTATAATGCATTTCATTTTTCATAATAGTTATTCTTGAATTATTTTAAAATTAAAATTGATGTATAAATATGATAATTATTTCATTATTATGATTCTTGTTACCAACTTGTTTGGGTTAATAATACAAGCCACCCAAGGCGGGCCACCACATGGTGAGATACAAAAAACAAGTATAAGTCACATGTATAAATAAAGAAAAATATAATTAATATATGTAAGCAAGGAATACATAACCATGAGACAATAAAAGTAAAAAAAAATCATCAAAACTAGAAAAATAAAGTAGAATAAACTAAACAAGTCTCTATGTGGCATCTATCACCACCAATCCATCCCACTATGAAGGCGATAAATGACAAGAGAACCAAGAATTCAACATGATTCCCTTCACTTTCCCTAAGTCTAGAAAAACAAGGTCTATAACCACCAAAATTCAAAAGTAATTTATTATCCTAGAGCCCAGTAATATATCACCATAGAATCTAAACAAGTTATAATATCAAGAATAAACAATTTCTAGCATTTAGAAAAATCTATTTAATAAATTATTTTCATAAATAAAACTATTCATAATCATTCTACTATTTTACAACGAAAAATAGGAAACTAAACGTGTGATTAAAAAATCTATGAAAGAAACCATCATGTAACAAACCAGGTATAAAAGAAAAAACACACCATTTAGGCTCTAGCTTATGGGAATACACACTAGACATAAAAAATCATAAACCATGAATAAGTAGGTTCCAATTAATATCGATTCCAACTACAGTCTGGAGATATCACAAAAGTAACCCCTAGTGGTGTTATACATGCAAGGGTCACCTGTGTCTATTTCCTGATGCACCCATGGTTCCCAATGCTCTCAGGTTTTCTTAATCTGTTTTGAAAATACATGATCACATTTAATAAAACCCTCTTTTCATCAATAAAAATCCATTTCAATGAACAACCCAAAGGGATCAATGAGAACATATAGAAATTCCTAAATTAGAAACATTTTCATAGATACAGCTACCTTAAGAACTATGGAAATTGTCATTCCTTTGATAATACAAATCGATAAACCACTAATAGGCCTCTAAAAGATAAGGCATGACAAGAAAATGCAAAGGATAGGTAGAAAAACCCAATATTTCATGATTCTAAATCCCAAATGCATCCAATTCCACCACCACATCAAAAGGTAATGAAGAAGCAGAAAGACATATTACTGGGGACATGTGGTATAACCACCACAAGAATCAAACACTAAATAAAGCTATCTGAAAGGAGAGAGGCAACCTAAAAACACTAAAAATCACAGTAGTGTTTGAGAGAAATCATTCACACAAAATGAAAAAATATTCAGGTTTGTGGTGTGTTTAAAATTACTTGACCTAAGGAATTCATGTTGTGAATACAATTCATGGCATGAAACCTCACATATTAAAAATACTCTGAAAAGGGAATCTACTCGGATTAAATTAAAACCTGGTTGAATTTTCCATAGTGTGTAATTTTTTATGGCTTGTAAAATTTTCATTCCCTGTATGAGATTCACAACATTATCCCTACACCATATTCACATCATGTAACCCATTCACGATGTGAATGTTTCTAGAAGGTTGTACTTAGCCCCACTTTTAGCAAAAAAAACTTTGAAAGAACCCATAAGGCTCTCTAGTCCCAAGAAGCACCATCTAAATCTATTTACACATTTATAATAGGACTTTATTAATTAATCCAAGAATACATCTCCAAACTTTTTTTCACTTTCCCCAGTAAAGGCTTTCCAATTACGAGAATACTAGAATTCACCTGAACAAAAAGGGAAACCATAAAAAAAAGACAAAGAATACCTGAAGGAATGTAATAGGGTGTTAAAACATCATCACTATATTGTTTTATATCCCCATAAATTTCTTAAGATATAGGAATCAGAAAAATTTAAGGACAATACTGCCTTATCAACAATTACTTCTCCTACGTATCATGGCTATCCTATCCATACTACTATATTACATATACCAAAATAATTGTTTTACCATAAAAAACTTCTCTCGACAATATGAAATATAAACTAGTTTTTTAACCATAGTGATGTGTGGATCAAGATCTACATCCTCCCATTCAATCACTTGGGAAGGATCTGGTTGATATCTCTTCAACTGGGAAACATGCAACATTTCATGGATGGAAGTCAAATAAAATGGTATGTCCAACCAATAGGACCCCTTTTCTAGTCATCCAATGATCTTCATGGGGACCGAAAGCCTTGGTGCCAACATACCCATATTTCCCAACTGATGATGTCCCAAGTGAGGTGAAACTCTAAGAAAGATCCGATCACTAACCTCAAACTCCAACGAATGATGATGATAGTCCACATAAAATTGTTAACGACTCTATGATTTCATCAATCTATTCTGAATCAATTTCACCCTCTCTATCATCTCCTGAAAAAGACTTAGTCCAACCAAGGACCTCTCACCCAACTCTTCCCTGCACGAGGAGGATCTACATAGCTACCTAAACAAAGCCTCAAAGGGCCCCATTTTGACTGAGTCTTGATAACTATTGTTATATGTAAACTTTAATAAAGGATAAAAAGATTCCCAAGAACCACCAAAATCAATTACACAATCCTCGATCATGTCCTCAAGAACCTATAAAGATCTCTTTATCTATCCATTATTTTGTGGATGATATGATATGGTCATTTTCAATTGGAAACTCATCACCTCCTACAAATCTCTCCAAAACCTGGATGTGAACCTTGGGACCCTATTAGAAAAAACTAAAGATGGAACACCATGAAGTCTCAAAATCTCTTCAGAATATAAGTCTCCATGTTGTTCCACCTTCATTGTTCCCCTGATAGGAAGGAAAAGAGTTGATTTTGTGATTCCATAAATGATCTCCCAAATCATATCCTTCTAACTATGAGTATACAGTAAAATAATGATGAAATCAGTGAAAATATCATCCCATTTCTATACTAGAATTGTCAAGGGATGCAAAAAAACCATTAGGTCTCTAGTGTTCCACCTTAATTCTATGACAATAAGACATCATGATACAAAATCTGCAATCGACCATCTCATCCCTAACCACCAATAACAAAATATTAAATCATGATAAATCATATTATTACTTGGGTTTATATACTAGTAAAAATGGTATACACTATCCATCAACTCATTCCTTAAGGGAAAGGAACAACAAAGTTGTTTTGAAAAGATAATGTGCCACTAGGAGACCAAGAAACCTCACCTGGGGTCTCTCCACCATAATAGATTTTAAAAAATATAAGGAACTCGGGGTTAGATATATTCTTGATATGAACCCTACCATCAAATTATGAGTCAGATTTCATCAATGCCATAAATACCTGCCAACTATATTCTTCTATTTCCAAGACCATCTCAAAAAACAAACTCATCAAAGACCACTCCTACAATGATTTCTTCACTGCTTGTGTCCATAATTTCCTACTCATTTACTCAACGAGTACATTACCATAATGAAGAGTATAATATATATCAAAATCAAAATTCTAGAGATTCTTTACCCATTGTATTTATCGCATGTTCAAATCTGTTTTAGTGTAAATAAACCTTAGGATTTTATGATTAGAATATACAATAAATTGATCTCCAAATATATAGTGACACCACATTTTTAGTGCATGCATAACCGCAACCAAACCAATATCATGGGTAGGGTATTTATTCTCATGATGTCATAACCATTAAGGGTCATAGGATACCTCATGTCTCCCCTACATCAAGACATACCCCAAACTTGTTCTTGAAACATTGAATAAAACATCATAGCTTAAAACTGGTTCTAGAAGAATAAAAACTAGATATGGAGTCATTCTCCCTTTAGTTACTCAAAAGATATATGACCCATGTCATTCCACTCAAAAATTAAACCCTTATGGGTTAAAGATGTCATTATAGATTCAATCTTAGAGAAGCCCAGAACAAACTACCAATAATAACCTGACACCAACAAGAAACATTAGATATTAAACACATTTCTTGGACACTCATAGGACATAACATCTTGTACCTTTCCAAGATCCACTAAGAATACCCTCTTAGATATAACATGCCCCATAAACCTTGCGTCTTGAATCTAAAAATCACATTTTGAAATCTTACCATACGTATGATGTTACCTAAAAATTCTAAGATTGATATCCAAATGGTCCATTTACTCCTCCTCTAACTTGAAGTAAACCAAAATATCATCCATGAACCCCATAAAAAAATATTCAAAGAACTAATCAAATATATGGATTATCAATTCAATAAACACTATAAGAGTTTTAGTTAGTCCTAATAGAACAACCAAAAACTCAAAATTCCCATACTGACTAAAAAAATTGTCTTAGGTATATCCTATTCTCAAACTCTCAACTGGTGTTACCCATACCATAGGTAAATCTTTAAAAACTATAAAACCCTATAATCTGATCAAATATATCTTCAATCCTTGGAAAGGCATATTTTTTCTTAATGGAAACATGATTTAACTTCTTATAGTCAATAAAAAGTCTGAGTCTCATGTATGGATTCTTATAAAAGAGGACAGGAAAATCCCACAGTGACACAATAGGTTAAATAAGTCCCTTAACCTCAATATCCACAAGATAAAACCTATATTCTACCCCTTAGAAGGTTTCATATGGTAAGATGGAATAGAAATTGTCCTCATACCCGATAGCTGGTCTCCTGTAAACTCGACCTCTCTCTAGGGAAGTAAACTAGAAAATTCATCCAGAAAGACCTCGAGGTACACCCACACCACAATATGTAACTAACTCACCAAAAAGGGTCAAAAACATCAATAAATATCTCTAAAAATTGGAATGAGATTACCCCAACATAAGGAAAAATAGGCTCCACCCATCCTCATCTAGAGTCTCACTCACCCTGAAAAGCAAGAGAGACCCCATCGGTAGATTAGAAATGAATCCAATAGTGATAAATTTCTATTTGTTATTTAATAATGATCACTAATCCACTAAAATAATCAAGATGAAGATGTCAAGATTGATCATTATGAAGTCCCATTCCACCTCATGGTCTGCTATCGTCACGTGACGTGTTGGGAACCTTAATCCTTGTTCATAAATTTTTTCCAAAGGCATGGTAAAATCAAAAAATAATGACATAAGATATGAAAACAAGACCAAAATTATAACTATATTTGATGATATGAAATAATGAGTTTCAGCCATATCAAACAAAGTTACCACTATAGAAGTTGAAATGAACATTGTACCTCTAATAGTGGCTAGCATAGCATCAAATTACTCTGGTGAATATAGTACCACATAAATAATTTCAGTATTAGATCCTCCTCGTGACTTATTTTCTGCATGAATATCCACCTTATTCTAAGGATAAGACCCACAACCATTGGAAGAATCAATATGAACCTACAAGCCCTTATTCAATGTGGATCTAGCCTTACTTCCTCGGGAAATCCTATCAAAAAAAATGTTTTAGATGGCCATATTATCTATAATGATGAAAAGTATTAGGGGACTTTGTATAATTAGTCTTGGTATGACTAAAAAACCAAAATATTGAAAAAATACTTACTTCTATCTAGATAAAGCCACAAATATTGGTAATGAATAAAACTGGCTACCCTTGTGCTTTCTTTTATGGCCAGAAGATACACCTAGGCTAACGAATTTACCAACTGAATCTCCTATCAAACATGTCTTTCTAGTTATGTCACACTTTTCAAAATATTCATTATAAAAAACCTCCTCAGAGTTCTTAAATAACATGATAATCATCATCGACCTAATATCGACCCATAAGCCTTCATGTAATCATTAGTGGATAACTCCAGTACAAAGTGCACCAACTCAGAAAAATGGGTGGAATACTCTAGAATGCTACAACCTCCCAGCTCTAAGGTTTAAAATCCTCTGGTCTTTACCCCACATAATGTCTTAAGATAAAACTATTGGTTGAATATTTTTTTTATAGAAGCCTAAGTAAGATCCTCATGAAACTTAGCTTTCACAACAGAGTCCAACCATCTCCTTAACGATCCTTCAAGAATATATGTGTAAAATCCCACCTTATATTCCTCAGGATACTTAAATTTTTTGAATATACTCTCAATATGAGAAATTCATTCTTCATATTCATAGGGTCCTTTTTTCTTCACGAAAGACAAGTGGATGCTTCTTCGTAAATCCTATGTTGTGATCCACTGCTCGTCTCGAGTTCTCAACACCTGCTTGACCTAAATTTTTAAGAGTATGGAATATAGATCATACCAAATATGGGTCCACCAAATTATTTTCATGTGAAACCTTTCTCGAAACTTTATCCATTAGATTTGGAAGAGCTCTTATAGGAGGCATTTTTCTAAAAAACACAAGACAAAAACCAATCATTCACAAGTAGATTCTAAAATCAAAGGACCAACATTAGGTATAAATATGGATGCTTTAAAACAATAATAATATAAACAAATTATGATTTATTTGAAAATTTAATAATATTTAATAAAATAACATGTCCATTTTAATAAACCCCATTTCCAGGACATTCATATAACTTGAACCACCAAGTATCTAGCTTGGGAAAAAACCTTGACCAGCCATTGTAACTCAAATTCAGTCCCAAAACTAAGCTGTTCAGGCCCCCTTTACACACTTACTAGCCGTATTCTGATGGTCCTAACTCCTATCTACCAAGACATCAGACTAAACCTAGGTAGTATCATCAGCACTTCAGTCTGGGTATTCCCTATGATATAAATTTGTAACAAACTAGTTTATGTCAACTAGACAAGTCACCCACAGTGGTCTTCCACTTGGTGAGATATAGAGATGAACCACAAGTATCAAGTATAACTGAAGAAACATCAATTAGTACACAAAAAAAATAATACATATCCATGATATATAAAAGTCAAGCCACACTAGAAAAACCATAAAAATAAAGTAAACCATACAAAACAAGTCTCCATGTGACCTTTTTTCACCACCAATACATCCCACTATGAAGGTGATAGAGAATTAGAGAACCTGAAAAACTACACAATTCCATTACCCGCCCCTGAGTCATTAGAATCTAGGTCTACAACTACCCAAAGGAAAATGTAACTTGTGAGAAGAGAGACTAGTAGGATGTCACTAATGAATTTATATGAGTTATAATATCAAGAATGGAAAATTTAAACCTTAAAAAAATATAGTTTATAAATAATTTTAATAAATAAAACCATTTTTAATCATTCTGTTGTTTTCTAATGGAAATTTTTTAAACCTATCATGTGATAAAAAATACATGAAATAAACCATCATGTGATAAAATAGGTATAAAAGACAAATCACACCATTTGGGCTCTATAATATCAGATTACATACTAGATATAAAATAATCCTAAACCATACATAAGTTTGTTCTAACTAATATTGAGTCCTATCATAGTACGCCAATATCACAAAAGAAAAATATGGGGGCACCACACATATAAGGGTCACCTATGTACATTTCCTGATACACTCAAGGTTCCCAATATTCTAGTTTTGTCCAAAACTGTTTTCAAAATCCATGATCACATTTAATAAAAACCATTTTTCATCAAGGAAAATCCATTTCAATGAACAACCTAATGGTTTCAATAAGAACATAAATAAATTAATGAATTAGAAACACTTTTATAGATATACTAACCTCATGAATGATGGAAACCTATTTTCCTTCTACAAAAGAGATGAAAAAATCATATAATGGGCTTCAAAAGAAGATGAATGACAAAAGACTACAAAGGATCAATATAAAACACCAATTGATCATGAATATGAAACAAAAATGTAGCCAATTATACAGTCGTGATCTGAGGCACTAAAGAAGAAGAAAGACTACTTACCATGGATATATGGTGAAACCACTATATGAATAAAACATCGAATGAAGCGATCTCAAAGGAGGGAGATGGCCCAAAATCACCCAAAATCACCCAAAACCACTATAGTGTTCAACAAAAAACCCTACACATCGAAGGAAAAAAGATAAAGAATGCATATTGTTTAAAACTAAAAGATCATAGGAATTCATGTTGTGAATCCCTTTCATGGTGTGAAGCCTCACATATTAAGAATACACCAAATAAGGAATATCCTCATATTAAATTAAGACCCGGTCAGTGTTTTCATGGTGTGTAACAGTTTCATGGCCCATAAACTATTGTCACCCGTGTTTTAATGATAAAAAAATCGTGTGTCTTTTGATTTTAATGAGTTTTATGTGTTATGAAATCATTTTATAATATAAGGATGATTGGATAAAATTTCGATAAGTATGGGAAAGACCCACCGTTAGTCTCTACTCACTGTTGAAGATGAGTCACTTCCATGGTAGAATCAATGTTGGAATGTAATTTTGATAAAGTATTGGATACAATCACCACCAGACATGACATTATATTTAGTAAGAAAAAATTGGATAAGTTTTGAAAACACCCACCATTATAAATGAGTCACCATCCGGTTGAGAGTTTGAAAAAGTATGGAAAAGACCCACGGTCAAAAATAATCACCTCCAAATTTAGAAAAGTGTTGAAAAGACCTAATACCAGTCCTTCACTATTATAATTTACCTACCATAAGAAATTAAATTCAAAGATTTTTTGGAATGACCTACCACCAAGATTATTCACCATTGAGCATGACCTATTGTTATCCTAACTCACTGCCAGCTCAAGTCACCCTTAGGATTACTCACTACAAAAGTTGTCTCACCATTTAAAAGAGTCACCATTACTACTTATATTAATTTGAATTAATTAATTATAACTTATACAATATGAAATTTAATTATTTTGATTATTTTAATGATTATTCTTAATTAATTGTAGATAACATTAAATTGAATGTCAGAGTTCTAAAAGATTATTAGAATATCCGGATGATTGTTCTTAAAAATGAATACTATTGCATGCTATTGTTAAATTAAGAAGAAGAATCCATCATGAAGATAAACATGGATACAAAGATATATATAAGTACATGTGAAGTGTGTTGAAACCTTATTGAAAGAACCTAAAGAGTGCCACTTGTTGAGATCTTACATGATGTATCTTGCCTACACATGACTCTGAGAAAGTGGAGCATAGCGAACATACAAGATATTTTCCTACTGTCAGAATAAATGATAGATTATGATGCTCTGTTTTACTGAAATTTAAAAAAAAAGACTCGATATTATATTAATGCAATAATCAAGGAGACTAAACCTTCAGATCACATCAGACAAAGAAACTATATCTTTTCTACATATTTACTTACTCTCTCTATCTGTTATCTTTAATTTTTGAGCAGTGTGTTATTGAATCTTTATATCAAACACATACACTATCTCATTTACTTTAACGAGAATATACTAAATATCTTCTAGAATATATTTACCTTTTTACCCATATTGTTTTCTAAGAGTTACTTATGTGTCTTATGTTTATTCTTCACCCATGTTTATTGTGGGAGAGGTCCATGTGTGCACTGGATATCTAGTCAGATGTTGTATTTACCTGATCTAGGTTGTAGATCATGATTATTTTATATAATCTTCTTGGAAGTGAGTAATTTCCAAGTGGAGAGGATTAGGTCTCAGCTTGATACTGAACCTCCTATATTAATTCAATTGTGTGTTTTGTTTTGTTTTATTTCTATGCTTTAAATTGAATCTATTTTAAATTATGAGCAAAAACATCTACTTTGATATTTAGTGTTAATTAGTTTTTATATATGGTTTTGATTAAGTAAATTGATTTGAAAAGTTGAATTAATTTTTACATATTATTTTAACTAAGACTTAATCAATCTTTGAAAAATCATTTAAAAGATCAGATATTATATCGACCTGTTATTTTGATTAACTTGTTTATTTTAGTTATTTTAAGATTTTATTTAAACATATTTTAGTAGAAATATTTATTACATAATAAATTCTCTCCCCCTCTTGATATACTCACTCCTCCCAACATTTGATATCAAATGAGATTTCAAACGCTTTTCAACGATGATTTTTAGTTTTGTTTTAAAGATCTTAAATTTATATTAATTGTAATTTAATTATTTAAATGGGTAATATCCAAGAAGGTTCAAATGTCAAGAGAACTCATTTATTTAATGGAAATAACTATGATAAATGGAAAATAAAAATGAAAATGCATAATTAAATCATGTCTTTTCAAATTTGGTCTACTATAGAGGATAAATATGAGTTACGTAAGTATACTAGGAATACAGAAAACAATGCTACTAAATATTAATTTAAAAAAATTACAAAGCCATGAATTCTCTTTACTATGATTTCAGAGATGAATATTTTAATATGATATCTACTAGTAAAACTTTTTATGAAATTTGGGATACATTAGCTATTTCTAATGAAGGAAATACTAATGTTAAATAAATGATATTAAACACTTATACTATTAAATATGATATATTTAAGATGAACCCTGATGAGTGGGGTTTAGATATATATCTCAGGTTTAATGAGATAGGGAACACAATGAGAACCTTGTAGAATCCAGGGTCAGACGAAGATAAAATAATGAGATTGCTAAGATTTCTTCAAGAGATATGGTGAGGGAAATTTTTTTGAATAAGAGAATTTTGTGAAATTAGTAAAATATATGCCAAGTAGTTGATTGGGAAGTTAATTTTTTATGAGGATGCGCTTAAGTTTAATAGTAAAGAGGTTGATGAACCTAAAATGAAATCTATAGCCTTCAATATTACTACATTAAAATAGAAAGGAAAGGAAAAAAGTTCAATATCAAATCCCTAGTGATGAAGAATAACCAGCCGATAGGGATAATGAAATGGCCCATCTGGCCATAAGGTTTAATAAGTTCTAAAAGGAGAAGAAATTACTCAAGAAACCTATCTACAATGGAAATTATGATAATAAATGAAATTGTAAAAAGGAATATAAAATAGATGAAAATTCAAATGATATAACATGTTATGATTATAAAAGGAAAGGACATGTTAAAGATGGTTGTCTTAAGTAGAAATAAAAAAAATAAGTATGAGGAAAATGAAATAATGTATAAGAAATATATGAAATCCACATGGGGTACCTATGAGAATAGATCAATTTAATTATACTCAACTCATGAAGATAATCCTTGAAGATAAAATATGTGCTTCATGAAAAACATATCTGAGGTACCAAATGTATCTCATGTACTTAATTATGATAATTATAGAGATGAAATTCATGATTACTTTTCAAAAGAACATATTTTTAATATTTCAATATGCTTGAAGATGATTTTAAGGAAATCAAATAAAAATAAAAAATACTGAATAAACATCATGTTTTGTCTACAAGTGTTATAACTGATAACACTATAGAAAAAAAGAATAATTCTTAATTATTAAAAGAAAATACAGAATAGAAATTTTCAAATGAGAAAAAAAATACTTCAAGAGATTAAAAAATGGGAGATAAACTCTTACTAGAATTAATGGTAGAAAAAATACTCCTAAATATATTACTAGTCTAGATTATGAACCCAAGAAAATAAGTGTTGTTAAGAGAACTTATATTCTAGAGTTTAATTCAAGAAATATATGGTACTTGGACAATGGGTGTTCTTGAAATATGATAAGAGATTACTAGATCATTAAAAAACTAATAAATCTTGATGTTGGCCATGTCAACTTTGGTGAAAATTCTAAAGAAAATATCATTGTCCTTGGCCAAATCAGTTACACTAACTTAGTTTTAACTTATAAAGTACTTTTTATGGTTTAAAATACAATATAATTGTATCTAATAGCTATGTGATTATGTATTTCATGTAAAACTTGAAAACCATGATTTTAATGTTTCTAATTCTAAAAATTATTTAGTATTTACTACTTTGAGAAATGAGAATGTGTATACTAGTAATCATGATTTTTTAATTTCACAAAATGTTTCTATCTTAAGAGTCATTCATAGAGAATCATGGATTTATCATAGGAGATTAGGTCACTCAATTATTCACTCACCTAGAAATATTACTAGGAAATGGTTAGTTAGGGATTTACCCAAACATGAATTCCCAAATGAAAAATTATATATCCTTTTTCAAAAATGGAAACAACATAAAATATATTTAAAATTAAAGAAATAAGTTTCAACTTCTCATCCTCTTCAATTTGTTCACATAGACTTGTTTGGACCATCTTAAGTTTCTAGTTTAAATGGAAAAAACCATGTATATATACTTGTATGTGAATTTTATAGGTATAATTGGGTATTATATTTATCTCACAAGAGTAAATCTTGTTCTTATTTTATAATTTATTCTAAATCTATAGAAAAACTAAGTGGGCTTAGAATTTAGTTCTTAATAGTGATCAAGGCCATGAGTTTTAAAATAAATACGTTGAATCATTTTTTTCACAAAATGGATATGACCATAAATTCTCTACTTCTAGGACGCCTTAACAAAATAGAGTTTTAGAAAGAATAAATAGAACAATTCAATTGATCACTCAGAAATTTCTTAATGATTATGACTTACCTATATACTTTTGGGTAGAGGCTATGAATACATCCTACTATATAATTAATAGTGTTTTAATTATACCCATCTTATAGAAAACCTCTTATGAAATTTGGAATAATATAAATCCTATGGTTAATTAATTTGTATTTTTTGGTTTCAAATTCTCTATTCTTAAAACTAAGGATAATATTGATATATTTTCCAATAAAAGTTATGAAGTACTTTTCCTTGGATATTCAACTTATATAAAATCTTATAGGGGTTTTAATAAAAGAAACAATAATAAGGGAGATTCTATCTAGTCAAGTATGATAAGATAGATCCACATGAACCTAAAACCACTTTATAAAAACTTGAGGGTGATTTATCCAACTTGAATATAAATTCCAAACCTTTTGACACAACATGTAGAAAAATTATCTTGTCTTGAGGAACTTCCAGAACATGAAAATATAGAATACCCTAAGGTGACTAGCCCATCCTTTTCTACATCTCTTGGGACTTTTAAATGCCATATTTTTTATTATTTTTTTGGTGACTTAGATATAAGTACACAAAGTTTATCTTCTCTAAGAAACCAGGTTTTACCTCAAGCTTTCTGGTTACAGCTATAACTTAAGAACATCAATGATGAATTTAATGATGAATTATGGGTAATGGATATGAAATAAGTTCTTAATCAATTTAAATTAAATAAAGTTTTAGAAATTGTTGATAGACCCAAAGACACCGTTACTATATGACCTAAATGGGCAATTAGAAACAAGGTCGATGAATCTGGAACAATAGTAAGGAATAAGGCTATACTAGTTTCATATAAGAATAATCAAGAATAAAGTATAGACTATGAAGAAAACTTTTCATCCATAGCATGAAATAAAACCATTATAATACTACTTTCCTATGCAACACATCTAGATTTCGAAAAATATAAAATGGATTCAAAATTGCATTCTTGAATGGGTATATAGTTGAGAAAGTTTTTGTTGAACACCCACATGGATTTCAAAATACCAATTTTATAAAATGTGTTTTCAAGTTAACAAAAGATTTATATGGTTTAAAACAAGGTCCTTGATCTTGGTATGATATGCTTATCTCTTTTCTTATTTCAAATAGATTATTAAAAAGTATAGTTGATCCTACCCTATTTATAAAAAAATTCAAAAGATGTTTTAGTTGTTCAAATATGTGTAGATGATATTATTTTTATATCTTCTAAAAATTATTTATGTACTAATTTCTTAAAAATGAGGAAAAATTAATTTCAAATGAGTTTAATGGGTGAAAAGATATTCTTCATTAATTTTTAAATTTTTTAAAATTAAGAAGGAAATATTTTGAATTAATGTAAATATACTAAATATATTTTAAAACATTTTGGTTTGGATAGCTCTAAGAGTAGTGACACTCCTATAAGTACCACCTGTAAGCTAGATCTTTATGAAACTAGGAAATCCATGGATCAAACTATGATTGGTAGTCTTCTCTACTTAACTTCTAGTTGACCTAAAATTATGTTTAGTGTGTGTATGTGTTCTCATTTTCAAGAAAACTTAAAAGAGTCACACTTAGTTTTTGTAAAAAGGATTTTCAAATACCAAAAAATATATAACCAATTTAAGATTGTTCTACCCTGGAGGAAAAGTTTTTGATCTAATTAGTTATTCATATACTGGTTTTGCAGGTTTCAAGTTAAATTGAAAAATAACCTCTGGAACATGTCATCTTTTGAGAAAGTCTCTAGAATCTTGGTTCATTAAGAAAAAAATTATGTTCCGTTGTCTACTACTAAAGATGAATACATAGCTAAAGGTATCTGTTGTGATCAAATTTTGTGGATTAAACACACATTTCTAGATGATGGATATCAATTTATACATGTGCCAATAAACTATGCTAATAAATGTGTTGTAAACATTTATAAAAACCCTATATCCAACTCTTGAACCAAAAAAATTGATGTAAGACGTCAATTTTTGAGAGATCATTTTTAAAATAGTAATATAACTTTTGAATACATTAGTATTGAACACCATCTTGTAGATACTTTCACTAAGCCTTTTAATTTAGAGAAAATGAACAACATCAAACAATAATTAGGAATAATTAAATTTGGTTGTGTCTAATGTTATGGGACCCACCATTGGATTTTTACCCATCGTTGACGTTTTATCCACCATTGGAGTTTTACCCACTATTAGAGTTTTACCCACCATTAGAGTTTTACCCACCATTAGAGTTTTACCCACCGTTTTGTTTACCCACTGTTAGTTTTTGAACTGTCATTTTATTTCTTTTATTGATTATTTAATTAATTTGATTCATATTTTATTCTGGTTTTCATTTTATAAATTCTTAAATAATATAAATTATACATTTTTTAAATTTCAAAACTCACTCCCTCATGTCTTTATCTCGAGGCTTATCACAACCCTTTCTCTCAAAATTGTCTGACTTCCTCTCCTTCACCCAAACCATTCGATCCATTCACCATGGTTAGAGTGAAGAGATCCAAAATATATTCTCCAAACAATTCACATCGTTCAAATAAGTTTAAAGGAGAGTCGATCTGTCTAGTTTCGAATAAGGCCATAAACCTATAGTTTTCTAAGCATACAGTGGTACCTAAAAAATAATTTCATGCCAAATAGTTTATGTTGAGAAATTATTTGGTAATTATATTTATTTAATACTAGTGATGGGTATATTGTTTTCCTTCTAATGAGAGTCCCTTCCATGCAAGGTTATTGTGCCATTTCTATCAATTTTTTGGGTTCAGTTTCGAGGAAGATGAAGACTAGGTAAGAAGCAAAAAAAGGCCTCCAATTTTTATTATCATCAAGAAAATGGGAAAGATGTTCGAAAGTACCACTTAATGGTTTTCTAAATGACTATCAAGGAAATATTCCAATTAATAGTGATACCATTGTTTATTAGGATGCTTGGGCAGAGTTAACATGATATGAGATTATAAGAAGACCACCTGCTACAGAGCTTGATGGTGAATGTCAATTACTTTTTAGATATATCCAACATATGATATGCCTGAATAAATGTGATTTTACCAAAATGAGGTATAAATATGTATATATTTTGTGTCTTATGAAATGTGTAGAAAGTATTAATCTATGAAGATACATAATGGTTCATATTATGGAGATGTGCAAGCTATCTTCCATATCAAACTCTATAATTTATTCCATGTTTTTTCTACCATGTTAGAGGCCAAAGCATTAGTTAATGAAGGAGAATAAACCATAGTAATATATTGATGATTTTTTATTTCAAGGGTTGTTTGAAAATTAATGAAGATAAGTTGGAACCCCTAGAAGAAACAATGGATTGATGATTCTAACAGACTGATTGAGGATTTAAATATACTTTTTCACCCTTCCAGACTAAGGATTATTGTAAATTCTAGATAATATCTAGATGAGGTGGTTAAGTATTTAGATGAGGAAGGATATGAGGATTTTACCTTTGGTGATGAGGATCATGAGTTTTCAGTGGATAAAGGTAGTGACCCAAACCTACCTGAGAGATATCTATCTATTACTTACGGTGACTCTAACCCACCTAGATCTCTCCCAATATAAGATACTATCTTAAAATAAGGAAGTGAGAAAAAAATAGACATTTCCAATGAATACAAGTTTAAGATCACCTCTAATTCTTTTGAATAAAATGGAAGTGAAGAGAATGGTGAAAATGATGAAGAATGAGAAGAGGGAGAAGATAATGAAGGAAATGGAAATAGAAATGATGAAGGTAGTGATGAAAAACATTTTGGGGATGGTGATGTAGATGACATCGATAGAGGTTCTAACCATGATGTTCCTAGTTGCTGCATTGGTGATGAGGATGTTAATATGCCTCAGATACTTATCTCTTCTACAGATATGTATATAAATTCTAAGACAGCAAAGGATAGTGTCACTGAGAGAGTTATTAAACCTTCCATTTCTTCATTTCCAACTGATGTTGTTACAAAAGTAGGCTTAGAATACTTCAGGAAAGGAAGTATTTTTTATTTTTTAAAAAAATTTACGAGTCAACCTCCCTTAGTCACCAAAAATTGTGATAATGATGCTAGACATCTATTAGGATATTGGATCTTGCACATCTATCACATTAATGTAGTAGAGGTGGAAAATAGGAGATTAGAAAATGAGTTATAGTCTTTTAGATTTACAATAGATGATATAAGATATTCATTTGAAAATTATATGTATTCATTATTAGAGAGGGTGGAGAATATTTTTCCATGTCTTCTACATTAATTACTCCACCTCCTACTCTTGATGTTTAGTTGATCCGATCATTCTTTAGATAAGAGCTTCATGGTGTTTCAATTTATGTATGTAACCTCCCTACGAAAATTTTGAGGAAAATACAGCATAATATTGGTCATATGCATATGATGGTTAGAGAATATATGAAGGATATGAAAGATGATATAGAGAAAATTACAAAGGAAATAATGTATTATCTAAATCATATTTATAATAAGAATGAACTCAACTCTTATTTCAAATTACTTAATAAGAAACTAAGGATTCTTCTGGTGAGTCACTATTTTTAAAGAACAAGTTAATCCATTATAGATGATGACTCCAATGCTCAAGCTGCTTGTGGAAGAGAAAAAGGACTTATGTAGTTCCTTGGAAATGGGTGGAAATATTTTCATGGACTTTATAAATTTTATTATACCCTTTCTTCATGTTTATGGAACCATAGTGGTCACTTAGGATTCCATTCTAGTTACTTCTCATCTCATTCCTCTAGCTTCTAATCTAGATTTTTTAGACATGTATTACCTAAGATCCAAATTCTCCCTTATCGGCTCGCTTTTAGCCCTTCAGTTTGACTCCCAGATAAGTCTTACAACATAATAGGCCTATCATTATCTGAGATACTCTCTCTCTACCTATTTTTACTATATCCATCCCTATAGTTTCCTCTAACTAAGTTGCAGAACCTTATTTTTACGAAAATGGGAATGGAAAAGCTTTGTTTGTCCCTACTACATAGTCTGACAAGCACTGACATTGGAATTTTAATATTTTATGGGGATATTTATATGATTTTTTAAGTTTTGGATATACTTCAATTTTTTTATGGAGATTATCTTATAATTCATATTCGTTTCCTTTTCATTTCCTATTAACTTTTCACTTTCTGATAATCCTAATATGGGATAAAAAGTCTACAGAATTTATTAACTCTTTTTATGGTGGTGTCTCTTTGATACCTTCATTAATGATATTCCTTATGTTGTAATATTTATTTAATTATTTCCTTTGATTCCATATTCTCTTTGATACAGTTTACTATCTAATTACTTTTGATATCATGTGTATTTACTTAATTTATAAAATCCCATGATTTTTTATCATCAAAACGGAGGATATTTATTTGAACCCTTATTTTAATGATCACAAAATCATGTTTCCTATGATATTAATGATTTTTATGTGTTATGATAGCATTTTATAAAATAATACAGATGGGTAAAAAAATTCTATATATGGGAAAGACCCACCATAAGACTCTACTAGCCATTGAATATGAGGCACCCCCAAGGTAGACTCATTATCAGAATGTAATTTTGATAAAGTATTAGAAACACTCAACACTAGACATGACTATTTTTTGAGGATAAGAAATTTTTTTGTGTGTTGAAAACACCCACCATCAGCAATGAGTCACTGTCCGGATGAGAGTTTCGAAAATTTTGGCAAATACCCACCATCCTAACTTAGTCACCTCCAAATTTAGAAAAGTATCGAAAAGACTTACTGGCAGACCCAATCCACCATTAAACCTTACCTACCATTAGAATGGAAATTTTGAAAAGTTTTAGAATGACTTACCACTGAAATGATTCACCATTGAGAATGACTTGCCATCGGCCTAACTCACCATTGTCCTGAATGACCACCAGCTCAAATCACCATTAAGATGAATCACTTCTAGAGTTTTCTCACCATTCGGAAGAGTCATTGTCAATATTTTTATTACTTTTAATTAATTGATTATATTGGATACATTATGTAATTTAATGTTATTTATTATTTTAATGATTTTTATTAAAAAATTACAGCAAAAATTAAATAGGATGTCATATTTCAGTACGATGAGTAGAAGATCTAGATAATTTTTCATTATATAGATACTCCTGCATGCTGCTATTAAATTAATAAGAACAATCCATAATGTATGTATAGATGGATACATAGAGATATAAAAATAAATGTGATGTGAGATTAAACTACATTGCAATAACTTGAAGAGTTCCACTTGTTGAGAACTTACACACTGCATCTTGCCAACACGCGACTGTGAGAAAGCGGATCATAAAGAACTTACAAGATCTTTTTCTACAATTAAAAAAAGATATTATGATGATTTATTTTACTATTATTTAAAAAATCATGAATCAAGCTCCTATTCAATATATATTCAATGATACTCAAGCTTCAGAGAATATCAAATAGAGAAAATCTATCTTTTCTACATATTTTCTTATTCTTTATGTCTATTTTCTTTACATTTTGAGTAGTGTGTGATTTAATCTGTATATTAGACACACAAAATATATATTGTATTTTAATAGAAATATACTTGATATATCCTCAACTCTAGTTACCTTTGTTTACTCATGGTTCTGTGGAGGAGATCCTTATGTGCACTGTTTTTATTCTTTACCCAAGGTATTTGTGGAAGTGGTCCATGTGTGGCCTGAATATCTACTTATCTATTGTATTTACCTGAACCAAGTTGTGGATCAAGATTATTTTATATAATCTGATTGGAAGCAGGTTATTTAAAATTGGTGAGGATTAGGACTCATCTTGAGATTGAACCTCTTATATTTATTCCATTGTGTGTTTTGTTTTGTTTTATTTCTATGCTTTAAGCATAATTTATTTTAAACTATAAACAAAACCTCTACTTTGATAGTTATTATTAATTAGGTTTTATATAAGGTTTTGATTATGTAAATTGATTTCAAAATCTAAATTAATTTTTATGTATTGATTTAATTGAGACATAATTAATCTTTGATAAATCTTTTAAAAGATCATATCTTATATCGATATAATATTTTGATTAACTATGATATTTTTATTATTTGTGGATTTTATTTAAACTAGTTTTAACAAAAAAATTATTGGGTACTCAATTCACCCCCCCCCCCCACCCCCTTTAAATACTAACTCCATATAATATAAACTTTTCAATACTTTCCTGAGATTCATGCTATCTTCCCTACAATATATTTACATTATATAACCCATTCATGATGTGAATTTTTCTAACAGGTAGTACTAAACCCAATTTTCTGTAGAAAATTTTTGAAACAAAAAATAAGTATCTTTGGACCCAAGGATGACCTTATAAATACATTTGAATATTTATACTCAGAATTTATTAATTCAGAAAATCATACATCTATGAACCTTAGGTCATTTTCCCCAACAAAGGCTCTCTATTTTTGAGAAGCCCAAAATTCACCCAAAAAAATGTAAAACATAAAAAAAGGAAAATCATGCATGAAAGAAGTTAATGGGGTGTTAAAATTCTATAGATGATGGAATAAAAAACCCCACTTGACCATGGTCAACATACTAAAGACATTTTTAAAATATGTACCGAACATCCTCAAAACACCCGATGTTGATATAAATGATTAAATATTTAAAAATTTCAATAAAATAATTGATTTAAGTAAACGTTATTAAACCTAGAAAAGATTATTATTAAATAAAATAATTTATATAAGTTTATTATATATAAGTTTAAGGACATACATGGAAATTCTAGAATATATGTAAGGGTCTCTTATCTAACTTTTAATTCCATGAGACATATTCTATATTAACCATTTATTTTTATTGTGTAGTTTATATAATACCATACATGTATTTTATAATTATTTTAATAAAAATTATTATGATTCACAAACGTATATGAGGTTCTTTCTTTCATACAGATTCGATCCAGAGATTTCCAAAGAAGTAAGGGATCTTATCTCAATTTTCCTTCAATGAGGAATATTTTATTATTATGCACATAATTTATATTATTTGGTGTATATAAACTTCCCCTTTTGTATGTTATATCATGAATACTTCATAAATTATGTTATTATATGTTTCAACTTGAATTATTTCATTCGACGGGAATTAAATTTAATGTTTTCAAGTAGTGAAGGGTTTCTTATCTCAATTTACTTTCATTGGGTGATAACACTTCTTCATTAACTATTTTATGACATTATTATGTGTGAATTGATATATAAATTGATTTATTATATTTTCCCACTTATTTTTTTGTGGATTTTTATTTTTTACACATAATATTTCTATTTAATAACTCTCAATTCAACGATATGATCCTAAAAATGGTTATTCATCAAATGTTGAATTTCTCTAGTACATTTATTAAAAAAAATGATTATATATTATTTTATGAGGTGTATATACTTCTTAATTGAAATATTATATCATGAATATTCTTATTTTTATTATTTTAAATTTTTCATATAAATTTATTCTTTCATGGGGATTATGATTAAAAAGATTACTAAAGTGGAAAAGGATTTATGTTACAAACTTTTTTATTTTCAGGAATGCATATGTTCAAGGTTTATATGGAAGAAATCATATGCTCTTATTTTATTGTACCAAATATATTTTGTTAAATTCTAGTTATGAATGTGGTTTACATGTTTAACTTCCATTTCCTCCCTTATTAATTAAAGAAACATCAAGAAAGTATATAGAAAGTCATATTGATCATGTACCTTCTTTTAGATTGGTAAATTTTTGCTTCCAAATCCCTATTTTATAAATTGTTTTAAACAAAATTCCCTTCTAAGCATAATTTATATCATAATTCTATTTTACATGGTCTTTTATATTCATTTAAATGATTCAAATATTTCTTCTTCCACCTCCTTCAAATATTTTTCAAATATGGTGATATAATAACAGAAGAATCTCCCATATACATAGATTTTTTTATAATAATTTCATAACTTATATCCACATTCTATTCTATCATGTTGGAAATGAAACTTTTGATCATGTGTACAGAGGACTACCTCCTCATGACCCTATGTAAATCACTTTCCATAATTGCCTCTCATGACTATAATTAATGATGAATTTAACATATGTATAAGATATTTATTGTATAATTTTACTTTTATAATTATAATATCACAAATACCATCTTACTTTTCATTCCATGGGAATATGATAACGTTGCACATGTGTATAGCGTACTACCACCTCACGAAGCGTTGTAACATGTTCCTCACTTTCACTTTAAATGGAAGGTAATAAGGAAAAATTTAAAGAATATATGTGATATATATGAAATAATAATTACTATATAAAGGTGATATATTATTTAACTTCCTTTCATCCCATCCATCAAGAAAATGGAAACAACATTCATGCGTACATAAAATATATTGTTTCTAATGACAGTGTAATTTATTTTCTATTTCCAATTTTAATGGATTGTTCTAAATAAATATATAATGAATAAATATAAAATTTATATTATGGTTAAAATTTTGTATATTATGTATCTATTACCAAAATAAAAGTACTAAAAATACTAAATCAAAATGTACAATAAAAAAAATGAACCAATTATTACCTAAAATGTGATTTTAACAAGGAATTTTTAATAAATGGGTAATAAAATGTCATAAGTAAATTACATATAGTATTATATAAAAAATTATGATTCTATAATATATGTATAATAAATATATATTTATTATACAAGAGGTTTTAATGTGTATGAATGAGTTTTAGACTTAAGGTAATGGATTTTCTTTCAACATTTATTTTTGTGGGACACATGATTTATACACCAATTGTTTCTTTATGTGGTATATATGATACCCATGAATGTACTATATTATTATTATAATGAAATTATGGGATATACATATCCATCTATATTCCTTAATTTCAAAGGTATTACGATTCAATAGATACCAAAGTGGTAAAAGTTTTTTATTACAATCACATTGTTTAAAGACATTGTTTATGATTAAGTTTCAAATGATGAAATCATATAGTCTACCTCTCAAGAAAAACATGAATCTACTTATAATATATTTCTTTATTTAAATTAAAATTTTCCTTTTAACTTTAATCTTTTTAGGTACTAAACATTCTAAAATATATTTTTTGAAGATAAAATTGAATTAATTTCTCTCTTTGATCGATTTTTTTTCATATCCTTGTTTTATAAAAACTGTTTAATGAAAGTTCAGATTATTATTAAATGATTATTTAAAGACATTTTATGTCATGTTTTAATTTTTTAATTTTTTTTAAAATTAATATTATTTTCATTTTTTGAACAAGGATCTCTAGACTTTTATAAAAAATGTGGAAGAATATTCATTTTAGCATGTACAACATGATCAGTATTTTACGCCATCATGACCACTCGAATATTTTAATATTCCATTAAAATTTTCTAATTTTATTTTCAAATAAATTGTTTTCATTAATATTTTGGAAATTTTTAAATTTTTAATATGTATTTTCAAAGTTGAAAGGTTATTTTCCTTAAGTAAATTTAAAAGTGATATTTAAAAATCATTTCTCATCTAAGATGAAACCTTTTGATGTTAATTATATTTTACTGAGGATATAATACAATTATACCATCCTTGATCTTTATATGGATGGATTTTGATTATTATGAAGAGATGTTTGTGAAATATGTCCATTTTCCATGGGTTGTGCTTTGATGAATTAATTTCATAATTATAAGACCCATTTTCTTTCCCACAGGGAATGCTATGGTGAAATCTTTATGAAACCAGTTTACTTTTCATTGGTAATGGTATGATGATTTTTTAATATATTTTTCCACAAAAATTCATGGATTATGTGACTATTGTTACCTAGATCTCCCTACAATTAATTGGGTAATGATTAATGTTCTATGAGATTAGAGGGTTCATGGGAGATTATCACAAGACCAAAAAAGAGGGTATACAGAAGGTTATGTGAAGCCCAAAAAGAGGGAGTGCATTAGGTTATCCCAAGCCAAAATTTGGTACATGGGTGGTTATTCCATGCCTAACATGTTATGTCTTGGTGGGTAGCCTTTACATAAGGTTTTTATGCTTATGTGTATGCCATAAATCTATGTATTGTGCCAATGTTATAATCTAATTGATTATTTATTTTGATTACTTGAAAATTTATGTCTTATTAACTACCAAGATTTACTCCATGACTCATGTTTATGATTTATTATATGTATGGTATGGTTTTAAAATTTTATTATCATGTTATCATAACCTTATTTGTAAATTATGTTTATATCTCCTCTTTTTACCCTTATTAAGAAAATGATATATCCCTGTATTATTTTTTCATTCACTAGATTATGAAGATAGGTATTTTTTATGATTTATCTAAGAAGGGTGCTAGTTATTAAAAATTTAGAGGGAGAGAGAAATTATGTATTTCACTTATGGACCTATTTTTTAGGTGTCCATGTTACTAAAGGTACTAGACCTAAACAATTATGGCATGAAAAATCATGTCATATAATGAATATTATTCTATTTTGTGGTAATATTAATTCATGAGAAGTGTGGGTCTTTACATGAGATGCTGAGAATAACATTTGAAAACAATATCATGAAAATCATTGATCATAAACTTGATTCATTATATAAATATTGGAATTTTATAAGACATGAATCATAATATAATCAAGTGACATGATCCATGAGGGAATAACATATAAATAAGACATAGATTTGTGTCATACAAATAAGAATTTAAAATATTATATCAAATTAACCAATAAATAAATTAATAAAATGTTATGATTAGGATAACCATCGATGTACCTACTTCAAGATTGGGATAACCTCCCATGTACCTTCTTTTAGTCTTGGGATAAAACACCATGTACCCTATTTTGGTGTTCAGATAACCTCTTATATACCCTCTTTTTGGATTGGTACAACCTCTTGGGTACCCTTTATTATGCTTAGGATAACCTCTAATGTACCCTTTGAGATCATATATCATTAATAATTAACCAATTCCTTGGAGAGAGACATAATTCCCACACGTGACATAATCCCTACATTTTTGTTCCATAATCTCATAAAACATTCATCATATCATAACCCATGAAAAGGAAATGATTTTCATTAACTTTTTTTAATAGAATAACCCTTTGGTAAGAAATTTATTTCATAAAAATATTTTCATTATAATCATAAACCTTATATATGAAGGATATGGATGGTATCATTGGATAATATCCTTATTAATTCATAATTGACCTTGAAGGTTTTAGTCATTAATGAATAGAAATTTCATAAAAATAAGGTGATAAAATTCTTGAAGAAAATAACCATTCCATGTTGAAAAAACTAATTTAAAATCCTAAAATTTCTTAAATATTAAATAAAAAATATTATGTGAAAATAACCTTCAAAAATTTTAAAGAAAAATTTAAATTATAGTGTGTTCATGATTGTGAAAAAAACTATTAATTTCATCGACATTAAAACCAATTTTCCTTTCCCATTTTTGGTAAAAAGTAAAAAAGATCCTTGTTTAGAAGATTACAAGAAGATTACTTATAAACCATTTTTTAAAGAGTAAAACATAGTAAATTTTAATTTAAAAAATAATTATAGAGTTTTAAAATATTTCATTAAAACATTTTTTTTAAAACATGGACATGGAATAAACATATTTTTCAACTGAAGAGAGAAATAAAGTTTTTTTTATAAAAATAATATTTTCGTATCTTGAGAATGTAAAGAGAGAAAAATTAAATAGAAATACCTATTCTCAAAAAATAACCAGATTAAAATCAAATAAATTGGTTTAATGAGAGATATATCATAAAATTTCATCATTGTTATCATAATTACAAATAATCCTGATAGACAATGAGATTGTAACATAAAACATTTACCACTTTTGTAATGATTATTTTTAAACGGTAATGCTTTGGTCAAAGACCAAAGCACAATTTATTAATAAACAAAAGGTTACATAAGGTGAAAAGATGGTATTCTTTTACAATCTCTATCAAACAAAAATAAAAAGTCTGCAGGCAAAGAGTTCAGCCAAGTCATGGTCTAATGAATGCCTTTGTTGGCAAGCGCATCTGCAACAGTATTCGCTTCTCGGTAGACATGAGTAGCTATGTAGTCAATCCCTTGTAATGATTGAATTGTAAGCCCCATTAAAGAAATAAAATTATATGGATATTTAAATAAAAATAATTTTAATAATAATCATCCTAAAATACATTAATTTTCATAACATACACCAAAAAAAATAAATGAGTTGTGAATATGACATGTGTCTTATAGAAATAAAAGTGAGAGGAAAATACCTTACCACTTTGGAAAATTTTGAATCATAATCCCCGTTAAAGAATAACATAAAATGAAACATTAAATATCATTAAAATAAGTATATTAATGAAATAACATGTAAAATGGTCAGTATATACTCACACAAATGAAATGAGTTGTGAATATGGAATATGTCTCCTATAAATAAAATAGAGACTAGAAATCCCTTACATCATGTATTGAATTTATTTGTATATGATATAACCTATTGTATAATAAACAATGTTTTATTTTATATCCACTAAATATCCATACTAATATAAATCATAACATAAATGATTTATTTGTGAAATTTTATTACCTATTTACTAACAATTTCGTGTTAAAATCTCATTTCGAGTAATAACTACTTTGGTTTTCTGGTATGTTTTGGTATGTTATTTTCAGTCCTTTTACTTTGATCATGTTTCAAATATATAAATTATTTTAACCAAAATATAAATATTATATATATTCATTATAAATTTATATATATTATTCCATTAATGTTAGAGAGAGAAAAATAATTACACCGTTTATGGAGACGATTGGTTGTACGTATAAATGAACTCTATTTCCATTTTCTCAATCGATGGAATAAAAGAAAGTTAAAAATTAATTAGAATTTCCATAATAATTTTTGCATGATATATAACATATATATTCATTAATTATACCCTATTTACCATCTATTTCAAATTAAAATGAAAAACATATCACATTGCTTTTTGGAGGCGTTAGTCCACGTGTATGCACAAGCGACGTTATCGTTTTCCATTAGATTGTAAGGAAATAATTTATATGTGATATTATAATTTAATAATTATAATTTTGTTATATATACCACTTATATATCTTAAATACTTCATTATATCTATCTTTTAGAGAAGTTAATAGAAAATAAATTACATTGGTTCACGAGGAGGTAGTCTGTTTTACACACGATCGACTATTGTGTTTCTCATTATATTGAAGAGGATATGGATATAGGTTATTAAATTAACATAATAAAATATAATTATATGGTATATAATTATTTTATTATTTTATAACAGTTTAATAATATTTTATGGAGGTTGAAGATGAAATAAAATAAAAATTATCTGTTAATAATGATACCTCTTATTCGGAGAAGCTCCTTTGGTAGCACCAAAATCCTTCCTAAGAGGGTTTCATAATAAAAGTAAGGTTTATATTAAATTTTATGGTAAGTAATTAAGATCTTTGGGTAGGTATTGGATGGACCATAAGCCTTTGGGAGTGTGAATCATAGAGGAGAGGTAATGCTATTTTATAAGTGGGGGGGATGATAAACTAGGGATTTTTGAAAAGAAAAAGGTATAACCACATTTTGACACAAGACAAAAAGGCTCAAAATGGATAATTATAAAACTTTTGATTGTATAAGGTCTAAATAGGGCTATAAAATTTTATTTAGACAGGTTTTTAGGTCATTTTAATGCTTATATTTTTTGTATAATCCGACAGTACACCCGTTTTAACCTTTAACGCATAAATTAATTTTTACGGTTTTCACTATTTATCATGAAAAAAAATTATGTTGAAAAAATTATATAATATTAATAATGATGATTACAAATATTTAATTCATTTTTTCATATTTAATTCATTTATGTCGCATAATTTAGTCTAAAATTAATCCTCCCGATGCGTTGAAAATTTCTTTTGCAAAGAAATTATTTTTATAAGTAGAGAAATTTTTAAAACGAAATTTGAAAACTAATTTGATTAAAATGACCTAATTTGATTAAATATGATATAAATTGACTAATTTTACTTTTAAAACTATATTAAAACAAAACTCTAATTCAAAATTCTTTAAATAAAAAGGAGTTTTTAATAAAAATTAGCATTTTCACCATTTATTAAAAAAATTAAACTTTTCTAAAAAATACAAACTATTCAAACTAAGCTAATTTTTATACATTAATTACAAAATTTATTTTCATAATTTAAAATTTAGTTTTAAAAATTATGAAAAAAATATATTTTTATTATTTTTTTACAAAATTAAATAAAATATTTTTTTTAGAAAAATGTATTTTCAAAGCATATAAAGACTTTACCAAAAATTAAGTAATATTTTATCAATAAATTTTATTTATTTAAAAAATTAATAATTATTTAAAAAATGTGGTTATTACTATTCATACTACAATTTTTTTATGGCTAGGTTATAATAGTCTTATTTAAATAATAATATTAATAGTATATCACGATTTTTTCAAAACATAGTGTTTCATGTAACGCATAGTAACGAAGAAAAAATTAAATTTATTTGAATAAAATATTTTATAATAACTAAGTTTGTTACAATGTGGAGATTAATTGATAATTTGAGGATCATTAATACATTTTATTAATCATATTTATTCAGTAATACCATCATTAAGACCGTCCATGAGAGGTGGTGATGAAAAACAAAAAGTGTCTATTTGTGGAGGTGGAAATATTTTCACACACACTAAATACAATTATTATTTTTCATAATAGATTGAAGAGAATAAATAACAATCATACCATTATTATAATAACTTTTTAACAAAATAATGACACTATTTTTTATTATACAATGGTTATGGTTGGTTTTGAAAGGATAAAATAAGAAAAATCATTACGAATGATGGGATACCAAAGATAAGACCTTAAACTTCCTCTTGATGAAGTTTTTATATTCGAGATAATTGGGATAATTTGTGGTGAAATTGGGTATTATGGAATGTAAATTACTTAAACTAGAGGCTTCTTGGGTGTGGTTTCATGAAAATTTCAAAATATAAGTGGATTATTGAAAGGGTGTCATTGATCCCCCTTTTATAAGTGAAGAAGATAGAATTTTCATTGAAAAAGAATGGTAACTAAACGGTAAGAATGGAAAGGAATAAAATTCAGTCAGTTAGATGAGGGTAATTTTATTAAGATATGTATGTAAGGCATTAAAACCTAAAAATGGTTTTCTATAAGTTTTAAGGTAATTTTAATTTTTGAAAATATTTTCCACCTTATATTCTATATTTAAACACTTATTACTCCTAATTAAATATTAATTATGTCAATTATTTTATTTAAAAAATAAAATTTGACCCTTATTTCAATTTTTTATGTGATTAATCCAAATTTTGTCTCCCTTAATATTAATTAAATTTATAAATAGTAGATAATTAACTTTTAATTGAAAATATATTATGTGTTTAAAAACAGTTTTTTAGAAAATTTTCATTTTAATCATTAAGTGGTCAATGTTTTTTGACATGGATTAAAAATTAAATAAGTGTTTATTAATTTTTATATGTGTTTAAAAATCATATTAGATATTTTATTTAAAATTGGTCCATTTAATTATAAAAATACACAATATTTAGGAAAGTGTTATTCTTTGAAAAATAATCCTTTTACCTAGGTAACTAATATTTACCCAAGGTAACTTAATCTCTATACCTATAAATAAAGTTCCCCTTATTGGATAACTTGAACAGAATTATTTTAATTTAAAATCCATTTCATTTAACTCAATTGATAGAAACCAATTTTAAAACACTAATATATAATTTATTTTAAAAAAAAATGTATAGTTGTTATTATGTTTTAAAATACCAAATATGTGTTTGTAAATCCAACATGATATTTTAAAATTTACAATTCCACTTTAATAAAATATATAAAGTCAATAAAAAATATAATAAGTTTTAGGTTAAGTTTATATCCATTTTATGCTACAAAATCCATGATATTTTTAAAAACATTATTAACACTATTCACCTAAAAATAAATTACTTTATAAAAATTCCGAAAATTCATAATAAGATTGTACAAGAATTCTAAATCTAAAAATTATGTTAATTTTTTCAAATTTACATCCTAAAATTTGTAAAATTAACTTTAAATTATAAATATAAAATATCATGAAACAGTTTTGTATATAGAATCATTTTTTGGTATATCAAATATTTTTATAAAATTATTGATAATTATAAATATATAAGACTTGAAAATTTTCATTTTATAAAAATAAATTTTATAGAGAAAATATATTTTATTAGTTTTTTAGCTATTCCAATTGAGTTTGATTTTCTAGGGAAATTTTATTTTCCTTTATATATATATATATATATTCATTAATATATATTTTATAGTTTTTTAACACTGTTTATACCTATTAATTATCGGATACCTTTCTGAATTTGATATTTTTTTGGTTTTTAATGTTTCATATGGAGAAAACCATAATGTATTGTATTTATTTGTGGAGAAAAACTTGGTTCATTACTTTCTACAGCCTTAAATAAATTGCATGCTCGCAATTTAATTATCATTCAGTTTCAAGAATTGAAAAATTTATTGAAAATATTTACATGCCTCGATATATGATCCTTTTAATCCTAGGGAATACTAGAAAACAATTATTTTCCTTAACCATTTCAATGAAATGTATCTCATAACTATGTATTAAGTCCCTAATGAAGGATTATTTTTTATTCTTATATAATTCATAGTCGGAAATATATTAATAGATTGTTATAGTATATTTATAATGTGTTTTTGTCTATTATATATTTTAATATGGATTTGAAGTGAAGATATCCATTAAATTTTGAAAATAAAATCAGTTTTTTAGAGGTGGATATTATGATTTACATTATGATTTTTTTTTTAAAAACATAATAACCATACCACTAAATAATTCCCTGAAAATATAAATAAATGGGGGTGGTGACTTTATTTTCTTATAAAGAATTTTATATACAATAGGGTTGATATAACTAGAATACATCGATTAATTTAGGATGGAGTATAAGTGATCACCTAATTACAACTATCATCTTCATCAACGGTCATTTTAGAGGTTCTTCCTTGCTCCCTAGGTCTAGGAGGTTGTGGATTCCTACCATACTTAATAAACCTTGGATTGGGTAATTGACTTGGATAATGCCTAAGTTATACACATATAATAAATTGAACTATTATTGGATCCCATGGATGAGTTCTATCATCTTTCTACATGCTAAAGTAACTCTTCCTTTTTCCCTCTATAGTTTGATGATTTATGGCTTCCTTTACCAAAAGTAAAGCATCTTCCATTCTCATTGAAGAAATTCCCTTAATGATTCTTCCCACATTTTAGATATATAGGTGGGTGAATATCCTTTATTTCATAGTATTCATTACCTGTATTTTTATAATCCTCCATTATTATTTTCTTTGGTGCACTCAATATTTAAAAAATGGTTACATTCTTAATCATGTTTCAAGATATATAGTATTCCATAGTCACCAAATTTTTCATTCTATATCTCATTCCAATGGTTTGATTATTGAGGTAATCATTAAATTTTCCTTCACACCCAAGTTCAAATCTCTTACTTCTGATTTAATCCATCACTAAAACAAAAATTGGTTGTCATTAGTGAAAAACATTAAAAATATGGAAGAATAATCATAATCATAAAAGTAATATGAACTTAAAAATTATTTTTCTTTTACATTATAACCTTTTCTTATAGTTTATTCAGTTTTACCTATATCAATATTATTTTGACAAAATATACTTTAAGTTGTGATATTTTATGCTTCTAAACATAATCACTCAAACAATCTAGGAAATTATTCCTTTATAGTGGTTTTTAAGTTGTGGGTGAATGTAATACACTATAAATTTCAAGGGTTAAAAGACTAAATATTACTGCCTATGTCAAAAATGAGTACCTTTCTTTTCAAGAGACCACGAGATCAGGACTCCATAGTCAAAAAAATCCATGAACTAGTTTATTTTTGGGATGGGTGACCTCCAGGGAAGTTTCCCAAGGTGTGTGTGCATGAGGAAAAACACACTAAAAGAAAATGTGTTGGTATTTTGCGATGTTAATTTGTCTAATGATCTATTTGGGCTTGTTGGTAGGCCCTAGTAGGTCGCCAAATGGCTATTGGGAAGCCAGTGGTTCCTAGTGGTCTATGTCCTGATGGCCATATTAAAAGTGGGGTGCATATGCTGTTAGTGGGGCCCAGTTATTATAGTGGTATTAGAGTTGTACCTATCCAGAAGTGCATTAGGGCTACATGGGTTGAAATTTATGGCCTATAATGGGGTAATTGTTCTCTTTGGTGGGGTTAATGTCACACCCCATAATGTTGAAGGTATTAATGACTAAATGTTACTACATGTATCAAAAAGTTAGATCTTTCCTTTTGGGAGAATACCTTATTATAACTCCATTGTTAAGTGAGACTTGTCTTAGAGTAGTGTTAGGATGGGTGACCTATAGGTAAGTTTCCTAGGGTGTGTGTGACTCAAGAAAAATCATGTTCAACAATATATAGGAATATGGGGGCAGTCATTATTTTGATGATCCATTCAGGTACATGGGTGGGCCCTAGAAGGTAAAAACATGTTTTCAGGAAATCTTGTGGGAGTAAAGCCAGAGATGTCTCAAAAGAATTTTGTTTAAAAAAAGGTATAATATAATTAGATTCTTTTTTTAAAATTTTTACCTAATCCTAAACAAACTCAAGACCTAAACAATCCTTAGAATGTATATTTTTCAAGTGATATTTATTATTTTATTAAAAAATAGTGTTTTTAGAATGGAATATAGGAATGTGGGTATAAGAGGAAACATATTGATGACATATTATATATATATACTCATCCAATATAAACTAAAACCATTCATGTTTGGATATAGAGGAAAATAAAGCATGTTTATTCACATAGGAGATAGTCTGCACAAAACATAATTATATTTTCCATCACCCAACGAATTATGGGGTGATAGTGGGTATTATGTGACAATTTTTTAATCATAAATACATTATATAAATCATTTTTATTCTTCAATACTATAATTAATACTATCCATGAGGTGTGGTGATGAAAAAATGAAAGTGTCTCTTCATGGAGGTGGTAATTTTTGCACACACAAAAACACAAATTCTTGGTATTCATAGTAATGATATTCATTTAAAAATATTAACATAAATTTATGAAAAAACGGAAATGTGGAAAAAGAATAAGAAAACCTATATGAGAAAACTCATTATTCACATGCTTATGTGAACAAACTCATTGTAACCATAAGGCTTAGCCAGAGAAAAAGTCTCCAACCATTTATTAAAGATAAATAAAAATTATAGAAAACATGCAATAGAATCCATAAAAAACAGCTACATATCATAAAAACTGTATTCATCACTATACCCATGCCCAGTTGCTTCATCTGCAGTGGATGAATCCCAATCCAAGATTTTATACTGCTTTCGTGCCTTAACATATTTCCTTCTAAAATTTAATTTTTATAAAAGAAGGAACTCCTCAGAAGATTTAATACCTTTTCCTTTGCTTACAGAGGATCTGGTGGGCATCGTCTGCAGAAAAAGTGAATAGTCCTTCCTTTGTCTTTGTCTTGGCGGGGCAGTCATAACTTATTCCTTCCCTGATACAACCTTCTTTCCACTCTGCACAATGTCACTATAAGATCACCTCACCCTACTGGAAACATTCTCCTTTTCACTATCAAATATATCCCCCCAGTTACCAGTGATCCTCGCTTCCTGATACCTATCCTGAACACCATGGTCATGATCAAAGTGATTGTTATCATCAACCAATCCCAAACATTGAAAATGCTTCACAGGCTCCTTGCAACCATTTAGTTCCTCCTGTAGAGAACCTTCATTAAAAACAGTATCTTGGGGCTGCAAGTCAAACTACAAAATGTCATCTTCATTCCTAGAAATTTCCTCTCGAAGATGTGACATCATCCCATTCATCAAAACAGGAGGACTATTGCCAGCAGCCTTCTCTTGCAACTACCCATCCGGGGTTTTGTTTTCATCGAGTTCAGCATCAGCAGACACCCTGCTAGGAGACATAGGAGAGGCAACATGGGCAGTCACCAAAGCAACCTGATCTGGGATAGGATCCACTTCAACATTCAGTAGACTCACAAAGCAGTTCCCAAGCCGAATACCGCAATTCTGCTTCTCAGGGTGAGACTTCCGCCCAGCAGGAACCTTCACCCACCCACCAAGAACCTTCGATGAATCACCTACCTACATATCCATAATAGAAATTTCATTCACTGTATCATTATCTCCAATGAGATCATTTTCTAGGTTTACCGCATCCACCATTTTTCATGTGGTTAGAATATTAAGGTATGGAGCATTGTTCCCAATAGATTGATCTGCATCACTCACATTTTCCACCAAAACTTCTTTGTGGGAAACACCAAGATCACACTTCAACCTGCCAAACACCACATCCACCATCGGGTTTGAAGGCACCCCCACTTCCCTCACGTCATCCGCAATATCATTACCAGCAGCCCTGCTGGCATTATCACGCAGGCCTACCTCTTCTCTTGGCGCCACATCCTTCAACCTTGGATTATATCCTACCACCTGTTGTTTTAGATTACCAGTCTTACTCTTACCTCCACTCCTACAGTTCCCCATATCGTGCCCCAACTTCTTACAAGAGTTATAGAAATTTACCCATGATTCATAGATGATCGGCTGGTTGTATCAGAATTCTTCACCAATAGAAATCCATATATAATCAACCGGTTTTCATGAGACATCGACTTCAACACATACCATGGGTGTGACCGGATGACAAACCAATCTAGTTTTACTGTCTGAACATATATATATTCCTACCAATTTTCCTAACATTCGGATAATGGAGGTATTTTGGAAGGGAAGGGGAAGTTCTGGGAATCTTACCCATATGGCTGTCACGGGAGAATCCTGCTTCATGTGAAAGTTGTAGTCCCATCAAAGAAGAAAGAACCGAAGTCTGTTGAGATGACGAGGTGCCGAAGACCAGTCTTGGATCAAATACTCTTCTGAGTCAAAGTGAACCATGAAGTGACGACTATCCAAGAGCCCCACTATCGCTCGATTTCGAAGATTCCACGAACCAAAAACAAACCTATTGAACTCATCCACCGAGGGGCGATGGTCCCTGAATCTCGCAATTAAATTCCATCGTAGAAGAGATGAGGCCTCATTGAACTCCGAAAGAGAAAGGGGGATTTGAGGTCTCCCTTGGAAAAGATCAGACACCTTGGGGCCAATCGAGATTCCGGGAGAAGATGGGAGAGAATTCGGGTTTGATAAGGGAAAGAATCGATTGTGAATTCCATTTGAGGGTGGTAGGGACCCCGCCCCCGTCATGGGGCGAGAGGGAGCCGTAATGACCACCACCACCATCTAGGGTTCAGGGGAATCTGCGTAGATCACCCCTAGTTTTAAACAAACTCATTATATCTACACTTGAAAATGTGAGTAAACCCATCATGACCACGCCTATGTGAACAAACTAATTATGTCCAAACCTAACTATATTGCGAGATAATAAAATAAACCAATACATTAGTGTGTGATATAATACCCCACCTCTCGTCATCCATAAATATTAATTTCACATAATATCAATCATCATCATATCATAATAACCCATGTAAAAATAATGTGTTTCTTAAACTATCCAAAAACATCACATAACGTAAACATAAAAGATCATAGGATATCAAAAATCACATTTTCTATAAGTAATGATATCATAAAATCATAAGTAGGGTGATAAAAGCATCACTATGTAAAAGAAAATATGTAGAGGGTAAAAATAATTAGAAATATTGATGTTTTCACAAAACCTTTCATAACATCGATGTACAAATTAATTTCAAAAAAAAATTAATGAAATGATAAGAAATTTTAATGACTTAATATAAAGAGTTTTTAGTAAAAGTTGTAATGTTTTCAAAAAGGATAAGTGAAAATACTATGAAAATATTTACTTTTAAAATAGTCCATAATAATGGAGAATTGAATTGAAATATAATTTTAAAAAAATGGGAAGTGAAAATAATTTGGAAAAAAATACTTTCATACAGAATATTTAATAATGGAACCCTGAAAAAGGAATAAATGTTTTCAATAGATAATTTGGAGTGTAATTCAATTCTTTTTATTTTGAAAGGATAGAAAAAACTTTTGAATATTTTGAAAAAACCACATCATTAAATAGAATAATGATACATTTTATTTAAAATAAAATACATGGAATATAAGGATAATTATATATAAAAATAATTTTAGTTTATACTAGTATAATGAGACTATTGGTGGGAAGTAAAAATATGGACATGAATGAAAAATCCATTTAATGTAATTGGAATTGTTCTTAATAAATGTGAATTTTTACAAAACATTAAAATCATCGGGGGTGAATAATTTGGTGTGAAACCTTATTTCCCTAAAAAATTTATAAATTCATTCTAAAATAATCATAGGATAGAGTAAATGAATTTTTAAAGGTAATAGGCAAAGATAAGTGATTATGAACCAAGGAAGTGAACTCTATAACGAAAAACCCCTACGACTTTAGTAACTTTTGAATAAAAATTCATTAGAAGCATGAAAATAATATTGTTTAGTAAATACTATGGATTAAATCATTCATTATGTCAAAATACATTTATTGGGAAGTATATACACCATAGAAATAATAAATTGGTGTAAAAAATTAAAACATGTCTTGATGAAGGGAAGTTGAGATGAAAAACCCTTATTTCCATTGTATCTTTTGAATAAAATCCCCATGAGAGAATGGACATGGAGAAAAGATTAGAAATCATGAAATATAATGAAATAATGATATATAATGAAAATGGGGTAGTATTTTCACCTATAGAAATGAAACACTATTTATAACATAAACATGTCTCAAGGACATCCAGTAAATGATCATCAAACAAAAACATAATGTATTTTTACAAAAAATGGGACAAGGTATATGTGGTATTACCAAAGTATTTAATGTTTTTTTAAACTAGAAAGAATTAAGAATGTCTGCACCTCATGAAAACATGTTGGATATGTAAGGGAGGAGATTATTTCAATTTTGTTTTTCAACTTGTATCCATCCATTGATATGACATTCCTATGAACTATCCCCCACTCTATCAGGAAAATCAATTTCTCATAATTTAATATGATATATTTTTTAAACTAAATTATAGAGGATAAATCCTATGTGTTCTAAAAATTTATCAAGAAAAGAGCTATAAAAAATGAAATCACCCACAAAAACTTCCAAGAAATACTCTGAGTACTTAGAGAATATACTGATAATGCAAAGTTGACATTTACTGGGACCATTACAATTACTAAATGAATTCAACCTATTTTAAAATCTTCCAAATAAGTAGATAAATGTTTCATTTTATTTATCCTTATATTCTATATGGATTTGAAAACAACCTAATTATACATCAAGGAACCAATAATGGGACTTACCATCCAATATTTATAACAATTGGTTGATTGAATATAGAGGAAAATGGCCCCTACATATGGATTGATTTAGTCATTCATAGTAAATAGAGACAATTTAACCCTTTTTCATATGTGTAGGAAGTATTTTATTCCATTCATTTTACATTTCATTTATTCCAATTTTCATAGGAAAAATTTACACCAAGCTAACCTATTTTCAATTAGATATACAATAAATGGTCCTAAAATAAGGAAAAAATTTAACTACTATATTCCCCACTAAAAGGTGGGTTAAATGTAGTCATTTTTTATTTTACCATACAATTTTATACTTATTCTCTAAAGTTAAATGTTTCATGAAAATAAATGGGATAATCATAGAATTATTGGACAATGTCCATCCAATTTCCTTTTTAAAGTATCTCAAAAGGTAAATTAATCTTGATTCTTAATCAGGAGAGTGTTTATTAGTAATTATGATCATAAATTGGTTAATACCATAAATATAGGAATATTTTATATTTTTAGTAAGTGATTTTAAATCCAAAAACAATAGTTTTCTTCATTTTGGGAAGAGGTTTAGGGGGAGTGAGGTTAGTGATACTATATATATTCTCATTATTATTATATATATATATATAAGATTAATAGAAATGATATTAATAGAATTATATATGGTTATTAGTGACTTAGAACTAACACACTTAAATAAAATATAAGCATTATTTTTTTAAAACCCGTGAAATAATCAAAATAGATCTCAAAAATCCATTATGTCAAAGAATGAAGAAAAACCTAAATTTGAGTCAAGATAATTATTTAGTGAGTGTTTGTTATTGAGGATAACTTACATAAAATTTATAGTAAGAGTTGAGTTCTCATGCATTGGGTGTTTCATTACATCAATAATATTGATTCTTGATTTTTTCCCCAATTTCCATGCACAATTTTCCATTGTGGTCATTTATGTTTTCCTTTTCTATAATAAGAAGAGGAATTCCAAGAATGGGAATAACATGTTCATTGGTTTATTTTTCCTCCAAATCAATAACATAGAATTATTCAGGGAATATAATATTATTCACTTGCATGATAAAATCATCAGTCACTCCAATCAGATGTGTAACACTTTGGTTTTCATGTATCCTCATAATGTATGTTAGTTGAAGCTCTCAAACCTATAAAAAATATAAAAAAGAGGCATTACATAATTCAAGGAACATAAATAAATCATTTAATTAGAAAATTAAGTGTTTATTATTGTTCTTGGTATTATAAATAATCTTGGATCTATGATTTTGGTCAAAATCACCAATTATATCAAAGTTGAGAAATTATTTTCTAGGTTAACTCTCTTATTCTCCTCCTATCAGCACCAGTGGGTGTAAATATATTTTAGAAATTTAGAATAGTGATGGATTTGTTTAACTTTATACAGGATAAGAATATTAATTGTTACCTTTTTAAATTTATATGTGATCTATTTAATAACTTTATTATCAAATGTTTTCTTATATTGAGAATGAATTTTGCGAAATAAAAAAACGAGTATATGAATTAGGGGACTCTTAAATGATAACATTGTATTGAATTTTTTGTTATAATTATATTCACATTAAACTTTTTAGGAATGATAGAGAGAGGTGGTTTTCAAGAGGAGGAAATACCTTTTTAAATAATCATTAAAATTAAAAATTTCTTTATAACCATGAATTTTAATGGGACATATAATGCATTTTTATTTAGGATTTAAAATAGGTTAGGATGGTTGTTTTATCAAAACATATATATTTATCTCAATAATTAAGTTTTCTAGTTTTTACAATTTATTACACAAGTATTGGGTTACCAATTGAGTTATTTATTAACATTTTAGGTTATGGGATACAATTCTCTTATCCATTTCCCCAAGACTCGGTTCATCTTTTGTAGGTTGAGGAGTGTTTTTCTTTTAATGAGGAAGATAATGATGTATAAATTTTCCTTGTTTATACTATTTCTATATAAGATAACTTAATTTTACTCTTTATCAGTATTTTTATTGTACTTTCCACTAGTATTAGAATTTTTTTCTAATGTGTTATTGATTTTTTTTGAAAAGGTTGGGGCTGAAGCCTCATTTATTCTTAAGGTAATGAAAATAACTATTTAACTAGGTAGAGGGAGACCCATTACATAGCCTGAAGTCCCAATGGGAATTTATCCCATTACATGGCCCTTAGGCCCATTTTTTGGCCCAAATCCCATTCTGTGAATAGTACTGCTACAGTACCCACCGCTGCTACAACACACTACCGCCAATTCTAATGTGTTGCTGATTGAAAGTTGTTTCTTACTAAAATAGATTCCCATGAAATAACATTACACAAGAATAAAATGAACCTTAAATTTAGGCCATTAATTAGTGAAATGGTTATTATCATCACAAGTACCAAAATGTCATATAATAGGTCAAGATCGTGAATTAACTTGATATTGATCCAACAATATTAAAGGGTTATTAAATTCATAACTGTTATTATCCAACTTGTTTTCTTAGTAAAAAAGTTTTACCTTATATACTTCTGAGGTGGGTTCTATTTATTGTGTGTAAAATTTTTGGTCATTTTGATCCATGTTGGTTATTATATCATGAGTGGTAATATTAATTATTTTCTTCTAGGGAACCAACAATTTTAGCATCTATCATTCCACGATCTATGGGGATAAGTCCCTCATATAAGAATTTTATTTTCAATTTGTTTCTAATATTATAGTGGGGGAAAGTAGCACATAATCTTTTAAATATCTTTAAATACTCATGTAGTGTCTCTCATTATTTTTCCTTATTTCTATATTTTTTCTCTACTAGATTTAGTAAAGGATGTAGGGAAAAATTATCTAGAAAGTTTCATTTAACATTAGTATAAATCCCAGTCATAGTATGAAAATAATATATAAAATATTTTTTCCCACCATTAAGAGAAAAAAGGAAGAGCCTAAGTTTCATGAGTTCCTCAATAACACCTTGGGGTTTCATGGTGAAACACAAAATATATAACTATTTTATTTATTTGTGAGGATCCTCACTAAAAATGTAATTAAATTTTGGTATAATATGGAAAATTACAGATCTATTCTCCAAGTGGACAACAACTTAGGGCTTTTTTTAATACATAGGATGATACTACAAATCAATAGTAGTCAATTATTATAGTATCTTATTATTTTCATCCATTATTTAAATAACATGATTAGGTTTTATCTTAGTTTGATTAAAAACTTCTTTATGTTCTTTTTCAATTATCTCTTTAATGGGGTTTTGACATATATACTCTATAAGTTTTCATCTTTTTGTAATACATTTTTTTAATCCAATTTCTATTTCATTTAAATTTCCTTTATATGACATGGTCTAACAAGGATTCAGATCAACCTATAAATGAAAATTAATATTTTATAATATAATATATAAAATAAAAATAAAAAAACACTTAGAGAACAAGTTCAATGATAGAAAGAAAGAAAAGGGGAAAACTGAAAATAAAGAAAATCCAAAAAGTGACAAAAACAATGGTATTTGTCCATAATAGGATCATACTCACTAAATGGATCTATTTTAGAAGGCCTATAAAAACTTGAATATCAAATTTCATCTTAATCTGACCAAGTCTATTCATGTTGGTATACAAAATCCTGGTAAAGTCCTTAAATTTTTTCAAGAGAGGAGAAAGGTAATGAAAAATAAAATAAATTAAAGAAATAAAATATAAAAATATATTAAATTATAAAAACATATTTTCTTATATATAAATGATGCCAAAAAATTTATGTTGTCATTAAACATGTGAAAATTGATCTTAATTTAATCAGTTTGTAGAATAGAATGACCTATTTTGTTCCCAAAGAATAAAATGACCAGAAAATTAGGGTCGGTTTTTTCTTGTAAAATTCAGGAAAGTATAAAGGATATAGTGGTTTAATTATTTTAAAACATATATATTAAATATAATTTTATAAATGAGGGAAACTTATTGGATAAATTCTGATCAACCCTGAGTATGTGTCCTATGATAATTAATCATCATAATTCTCAAGGGATATAGGATAAATCATTGATTCCTTGATTTGTACCACCAAAAATCAGAATTTTATATAAGTAACTACTACGTTAAAACCTAGTATTTGATAAATCAGAGGATATTGATTATTAGTAACCACTCAAAATAAATGACAACATGTTTATGTAAGATTCTAACTTTTCAATGAATCATATCAAAGATGTAATGTAATAGCCAAATTTAGATATTTTTTTTTAATTATTACTTATAGATTACATCAAATAAAACAATTCATAAGAACATTTATGAAAATAAAATAAAGAGAGAGGAAACTGATGGGTAAAATCATTACATGATTCAATTTCTATATGAAAAATTGATAATTCATGTATAATTGATTCATATATTATAATTTCAATAAAAAATAGGAAAAAATATGTAAATTGAGTAAAATTAGATCAAAATACTATATATTCAATTATATTACCAATAATTACACACAATGATCTTGGGATTATAATAAGGAACACAAATTGGATTGATCACTCAGACATATTGAAGAACTTGGGGGAGGATAAGAATAAAATACGTGAATAAATATTTAAATATACGAAAAAATATATCCCAAAACATGAAGAACTTGAAAAATGTTCATTTAGTGATTTTAATTATAAATTGTTTATGTTGGATCAATGAAAATTCAGAAGTCTATGGCTCTAAGAGAGATGTTCATGATAGTTTTTTACCCATTTAATCTAGTAGGATGACAAATATGTTAGAAAAATATTGATGTTAAATTTTATGAGATTTTTTTTATTCATGTTTTATTTCTATAAATTTTTTAACAATTTCAATTGGATCCTCATATCCCATGTTACAGACAAAGAATGATTGGTGGTTCAAATATGTCGGACCTAAGAATTTTCTTATATTATATGATCCATTTGAAAAAAAAAGTTAGATCCTTTAATTGTACTAGTTTGATGAATTATATACCAATTAATTGAGAATCCTATAAAAAATAATTTTTATATTTGGTTTCATGTATTAAATGTTATGAAAAAACACCAAATTGTTCTCAAATTGGGCTATTCAGTGAAAAGTTCCATTTTTATGAAAAGGACTAGAATTCCAGAAACATCAAAATTTATTCACCCAATGATCAAAAATCTAATGGTATTGATGTCAAAATGTATAAATAAAAGGAACTCATTAATCTTCCCTAGTAAATTCACTAGTTCAAATAGATCATTTTTCTAACAGGTCCTCCAACTACACCCTCAGCTCCCCGAGTTCAATTGAGGCCATCTGATAAGATGTTTCAGATATTTATTTGGTCCCATGGTACAAGTTAATCCCAACATCTACCAATCAACAAGGGGTAACCTGATGAATTAATCTGGGAATACATCAACATACTACTCCACCACTTTAGGAAATTTAACCTCCATAACATCAGTGGTTCACAAAGCTATGTTCACCATAGGATGGGAAATATACTATAATCACCTGAGGTTTGGACCCTCTAATCATGTTTAATGGTTCCATTATCAATTAAAGGTTAATCTTGACCTATCTTATTTATGATAGAATACTCTTTAATGGTATAAATATACCCAATCCTAGGTTATAGATAACCAATCCAAGATAAGATATTATATAAGCACTCATCTCTATGATGAAGAGATGCTACAAAATAATCTCTCTTCTAAGGTTAATCACAATATAATGGTAGATGAGTGTGATATGATGATCACCCCTAGTAGGTGTATCTATTTTTATAGGTTGGTATATTGGATTTACTGGAACCTATAACTTTCAAATGTGGGATTCAATAAGATAAGAGTTGTTCATACTAGTATTGATGATTATGAGATCCAAATTAGAGAATACATAATCAATATTTGGAAAATTTTCATACCCTTATTTATCAAATACCTCCATCTCCTAAAACATACCTCTACATTATTCTTCACCATTCTATTCCTAATTATTTCTACATAGGGGTGATGGTGGGGGATTTAGTGGATTAAAACACTATCCAGCCTTAGGTGCTCCTCCATCACCAGAACATCTTCTATATACACCTATGGGATGACTATTATATTGACCACATGGAGGCACCTAATCTCTATACTTCCTTTATTTTGGGGGTTCATTCAATAGGAAATAATGAATATATTCTAATACTTTCTTAGTGGGATAAATGTGTGCTAGGTATCCCTTGACATCATAAGATAAATAGTTCAGGTCTCCTATCAGTTATACACCATGTGGGTTCCCTCCACTTCTATCCAATAATACTAGGACCATACATGCTCATACCAATGATGATTAGATATATATGATTGACATATAATTGTAATAATATACATATATGATCTATGAAAATATAAACCTAATCTAACAATGGGCTATTACTCTTCAAAAAAATATTTATTACCAAAGAACGCTTTATAACTCTAGTATAAGTGGTAATGCACAAGGGAATGATCCTAACATGAATCCATCACCATATCCTATTCCAAAAATACCAAAATTGAAGGTACCTTTCATGAATAATTTTCTTGTAGTACGTCATGAGATCCCTCAATCATGAGGTATAATGATAAATGACCACAACTCCCTACTAGAGGTCCAAAATCCCCTGGAATCATACCATCATTAGAGTCACTAGAGAGTACTCATCTCTAAAAATTCACTCTAAATATATCATAGAAAAAGTAGACTTTTCATGTGTCTATGTGACTAGAATTATATAGTAGCTTATTTAACTATAAATATGACTCATAGTAAAAACCACTATAAATTTGGTGAGTTCCTAGACAATACAGAAAACATTAGAAATTAACTCCAAATAATCCTCAACTTCATAAGGATATGGATCGACTTAGAATCTATGAGGTCTTTTTCTCTATAATTCATTAATAATTATCAGCCTATGAGTAGCTTAATTCTACTCTATAGGGACAACCATCTATGGTATAGGTGGGTTTTATCTCTGATCAATTATTTGTATAGGAGGAACTTACTTTTCACATCCTTGTACTGAAGCATCATTGCTTAAATATTAAGTGACTGGTGGTTTAATTACTAGAATAAGATCAACACATACCAACCAAGAAAGTTTATTTTCCTAATTATTAGGCAACATCATTAATTTTAAAAGATAAACCCATGTTTATCAAATCATATTTGATAGATATGACTCAAGGAAGATGAAAATGAAAAAAAAAATGAAATGATACATTATGTATGTATCATCCCCTTAAAACCTATCAATTATGAATTCATGTTATGATTTAATTAATAGATTATAAAAGTCTTTGTGAAAGGTTACGTTGGCTACCCACACCAATCACTAGGTTCCCTGGTTTTCTAAACAAACCCAAGAACCCTTAACCCTATTTCTCTTTGTAACCCAAACCAATAATTCTTAAATGGTTACCTCTAAACTCTATCCCCAATATTCAAATTCAATATGATACCTTTCTATCATGATCTATCCAACTATGACCCCACCTAGACATTTAATAGGTCGAGTATGCCACCCCATGAACACCTCGAATTGGAAATTTTTAAAAAACTAGCACTGAGAAGGAAATCACACATGTGGGAGGCCTTAACATATAAAAAATTTATATAACCACATGTATTTGGAATAATATATAATAATGAAAACCAAATATATACATCTGTTTATAATATAACATGCATGTGAAACATATTAAACATACCAAAAATTTTACAATACACATTCTATCAAATAAGATCAAAATATGAGTCCATATATTCGGTAATGAAGACTGATCTTAACCAAATGGGAAAATATAACTCTATTCCACACCAATTCCAACTTGAGCACCACTAATAATTAACACCACAAGTCTCTACTCAACATTGGATTGACCAACACCATATCCTCTGAAATCGACTCTGACATGTACATCCTCTGAAAAGACAAAACACATACTAGCATAAGGATAATTCATGGATGAGTATAAATATACCCAGTAATATGCCTCAAAAACTAAAATAAGAGAAAAAATAATTTTTTAGATCAAATATTATGTATAAACTAATATTATTTAATTTAATAATTCAAATATGTTTAAGTATAATATTTATCTTCAAAAATCATCACCACAAGTTTCATAAACTAGAGGGTATACAAAACACCATTAAAATTTCAAGGCCAAAAAACCCATACTACATAGATATTATAATTTCCATTCCATCTCTATGGTTTTATAGTGGGGGTATGTGTGCCTTGTTAATGTGTGTAAGTGGACAGGGGATCATCGACCCCTATAGAGAACTCGTGCCTCATTGTGGATAATATGTTGTCAATCAAGGGTGTAAAAAATATATTAATAGAGGACCTAAACATAATCTCATTGGGGAGTAATAACTATTTATTTCATATGAAGTATCCATGACTTGTCACACCCCTATATTTATTTTCTATATGGTTTTATTTATTTATTGATTTTTTTATTTTTTTAGTGTGTTAGGTTGTTTTTCTTTAAATTTTGGGAAACTTAGAGTTACAGTGTAAGGTACATGGTTTGGGTTATAGTTAGTGAAACCATATAGTCTAACAATGAAAAACTAAAAAAATTGAAAGATGGTTCATTTAATTGGTTTATGTTTTTTCAAACCTTGTGACAAGATCATACAACTCTTCCATGATTGTCTGGTGAGGGGCACATGTTTGGCACAAAATTTGGTAAACCATTTGACCAAACCATATATCCTTCTTTGTCTTTTAAAAATTTTAATTTACTAATCTACCCCTCTGAAATATTTAACCTTAAAACTCTATTTCTCACCCACTCATCTCCCTCAACCATAGACACACCTTCCTCTCCATTATCCCACATCTATGGATCTCTCCAATGGATTATTCCGGGTTTTATAGTTGTTTCATTAGGGTATTTCATCATTCCACTTATCCTTACTGTCTATTTATCTTCTATTTTTTATTATTACATTATTCTTGGGGCCACATTGGTCGAACACTGGTTATGGGATTTTTCTAAATCCTTTGTGAATCGTGATGTTAAGAGGAATGTACCACTTTTTGGGTTCACTTATCTCTTCATTCAAAGAATTTGTACCACTTTAAATTTATTTAAGGTGGTTTTTTTCTATAAATAAGTCTTTAATTCTAAAACTATGATTTCTTACCTCTTTTAGTCTTTGTTTTTAACATTTTATAGTTTGTAATAAGAGAAGTTGTTGGTCTTTTTTATGAAACATGGTTTTCTCTTGGTTTTCACTAAATTGAAAGGGGTTTTTCACATAATATAAATCCTTAAATCCATTTTAACACAATGTTTCCAAAAAATACCAAATGAATATTATAAAGTAATTTTCAAACCAAAATAGATTTTTTAATTTTTGAAATGATTTTGAAAGGGTTTATCTTAAAAATTAAATGTTTTATTGGGTTTATTTAAATTTTTTAAATGATTTTTTATATTATTTTAGATGTTATATGATGTGTAGGTGATTTATTTATCTAAAAAGGGTTTTATAAAATTATTTATAAAAAGTAAATTTGAAAGTCTCGATTGGATCCTTATAAAGGAAAAATTTTTCATAAAAACATTTGGAATATTCCCCTTGAATCATTTATTTATAGTTGATGAAAATTTTCTTATTATAGGACATGATTGTTGCATTATTATTTTTAATAAAAGGGGCCACTCTAGGAAGGGTGTTCAGAGGTGAGTTTGGGTGCTTAAGATGTTTATCTATTATATATATTTTTTAACTACTTGATTTATCACATCCATTGTATATATCATGGGGAATTGATTATTGAGAGTTAAATTTTGGGATAAACTTGTTGTGGTATCTTAATATTACACTTTGGATAGTATCCCTTGGTATTCCTTTCTCCCCAGTTTTGTAAATTCTCCTATTATTTAAACCAATTAGGGTAAGACTAAGCATTATACAAGTTATATTACATTAGGTTCATTGATACGATGGATTTCATTTTAATATTGTTATAGACTATACATTGAGCTGTTGTTTGTTCCCTTCATCACTAATTTCTAAATACATTATGATTGTTGTGCTTCCTATGATTTCTATGACAGTTTGGTTGTATTTATTTTAATATTTCCCCCATTTTACTATCACTATTGAAATTTTTATTATTTTTTATTTTTATTTTTTATTTATATTTTAAGAAGAGTAAGAGCATTTCAATTAATTAAAATGGAATATTTTATAATGACTTTAGGACCATTTACTTGTTTTCACTATTTATGGGAGATTTTAAAGGGAATTATTAGGTACTAAAAATTATACACATAATAATAAGAAAATTCTATTAATTTTGAAAAGGAGAATAATAAATAAAAAAGGAATTTTTGAGGAAAAGTGTTTGAAAGGGGGTGAGAGGTGAAGTAAGGGTCAATTATGTGAAGCGAAAATCAATTCATGGACCACCACTCCACATAGAGTCCTGTAGCTTGGGGAAGAACCAACGAACGAAATAGTTCACAAAATGGGATGAAACCACTAGAACTCGTAAATGAATCGAAGTGATTTGAGGGGCCAGGAGGTGTTTTTTATCCCCATGAAAAATTATCCTTAGAAATGAAGTAGTTCATGGGACAATACAGACCACTAGTTCCTACGAATGAAAACACAGTCATTTGTAGGGCCTGAAGTTGATTTATTCCCCCACGAACGGTCTCCCCCACAAATTAAAATTATCCATGGATTGGTTCAATATCATGTGATCCTGCCAAAGAAGGCCTATATCTCACCATAGACGATCGGTTAGCCAAAATCTGGTAGCTCTACTCTTCTAAAAAAACCTCAAGGGGGATGAAAAGAGGACTAAATCGAAGTGATATGAAGGAGATGAGTGATGAAGATACAAAGAAAGTGGAGCCTCTTTTATGAATCAAGATAGATTTTTCAATTACTAGTAGGTAAAAATCTATCGCATATCACTATGAAAGAAATAATAAATCATTCATCTATCTGTGAACTCAAAACCCATTTGTAGACTCCATTACTTAGGAAAAAATGGATGAATACTTTATAGATAATCATCCCACATATCAAAAAACTGTATAGGTGGAACCCTTACATGTTTAGAAAAATACTATGTGGGTGGAACCTATCCCCGTATAGCAACATGCTACACAGGTAGACCCCAGTTCCACATAGCACCATGATATATGGATGGTACCCCCACACGTGTCACAACATTCCATGCTGAGAGAATCCCATCCCACCTAAGAACCTTCTTAATGGAATGGAGAATCCTAGGGAATTATACTCTTCAACTCTTATCACCCCCTTTTATCATGTCATCAGGACCCATATTAGAACCTCTATGAACCAATCTAATCGAATCATCCCAAGGACTATCCAAAAGCCACCTGACATGTATGATTAGATTATAAATCACATCAGTGGGTCATTTCATTTCTACATACCCTTGGTAAGAGGAGTCACATATGTAACCTCAACAATAAGGTATACCCTTGAAATGTTTTTATATCTACATTACCATTATAACAAGTGTTCTGAACATGGGGTGCTCATGTGAACCTCCCCATTTTGGGAAGTGAGGATAAGGATCACACTTTCCTTTCCCTTCAATAGGGAGTGATTTCCTCCCCCGAAACCCATTTTAGGGCATCCCTCTTGGAGTAACCATCGAGCCTTTCTAGTAGCAGGCAACACTTTCTCTCCACTTCACCACATCTCATGTCGTAGCCATATATTTCACCAGAAATTACTATCCATGTTACCAAAATAAAATAGGATACGATCATGCTCAAAGCTCTCTCTCTCTCTCTCTATGTGATTTGGAATCTCATCCATAAATGGATAGAATGGGTCATGCGATATTTAGATCCACTACTTCCTCTTATTTCTCACACCAAGAAGGACTCACATGGGATTAGAGTTGAGCAGAGACCATGAAATCCATGGGATCCCAAATCATATGGGCCTCCTCTAAGGAGTAAGACCCAAACATACCAAACTACATGATCTTTTATTCCCAATAAATCGGGATACATAGGAGGCCTCTATGGGGTACAAACCCAACATCTATATCCATCCACATTTCCTCCAAACCACATCCCTGATAATAGCAAACACCTACATAGAGAACACATCTCTTTTGGGTCCTAAATGGGTAGCTCCCATGCATAAGCCTCAACTACATGCTCCTCTAGGCCTCCTTTAAGGTGTAAACCCTAAACTTACCAAACCACATGGGATTTGATTCCCAATTAATTAGGATACATAGGGAGACTCTCTGAGGTCCAAACCTAACATCTAAATCCATCTAAATTTCCCCTTGACCACAGCCCTAGTAAGTTCATGTCCCCTCAAATAGGCCTTCTCTTTATATGTAAGCCCTATCATAATAAACTATGTGGGATTTGATTCCTAAAATAACTAGGATATAAAGGAATCCTTTACGAGGTCCAAACCTAGCATCAAAATTCACCCAAATGTTCTCTGGACCACATTATTAGTAGGGTCTTATCCACCTGGGAGACCACATCTCTTTCAGGTCCCTCGGTTCTCCTTGGAGTAAGTCCTACACCAAACATTTTCAAGGAACCTTATACCTATAGTTCCTTGTTACATGATGTTAAAATGCATGGTTCGGTCATCATCACATGAACATAAACGGTGTTGTGTCCTATTAAGTGTCACCAAACTATGTGGATTCTGATTCCTCTTAGGAGGATATGTAGGAATCCCATCTTCTGGGTTAGATATCGATATTAAAACAACTTATATATCCTTGAATGATAGTATAATCCATAGTACCTCACCTCATGGATTAGAACCATAGTCACCCTAATAAACAACCATAGAATATCTAATCCATTCATGAAATGGAACCATTGATGGAGAACCTATGATACATATAGATATCCCCATCATTAGAGAACCTTAGAAACATACAGATGATTCTAAACCCATGCATGTTCATGGTTGATCTCTCACTCAGGGGTAATACACGTTTCAATACTTAGGAATGAACAAAGGATTCATGAACATATTTTAAATCTATAATAAAGTCTCAAAATAGGTCATAGTTCCCACCAAATGGATTTTATGATCCCAATTTTCCATCCACTCAACCAATGTGAGTTCAAAAGTGTCGTTGTCTAAGTTCCCAAATGAACACTGACCTTTGGAAAGTAGGTCCATGAGTTTTTATGGGTATGAGAGTTGTTGCCCATTTCCAGCTCCACGAACAAACCTGTTAGAGGCCGTTCAAAGACGTTGTACCTGACATCAGTGATTTCACACAGTTCAACCCCCTATAATCAACATGTTGAGTGAAAATAGGTTTTTTGAAAACAAAAATGTTGCACCAAACATGAATCTTTTATCAAGGTGGTGGTATTACCATGTGTCTAGTCCCTTTTTCATCCAAGATGGAGAAGGTCTAAACAAGACCATCAATTACGCATGTAGTCATGAGATGCTACTTTGAAGAAGTTATTTTTTTATAGTTTTCATATTTCTTGTAGTAACATTTCACTATAACTCTTTTCAATCCAATAGAGTTTCAAAAGCTATCACGGACACATGCATCATCCCCTACAACAGTCGAGTCCTCATCCAAACTGAGGATACCCTCACCCACCCAGCATATTCAAACCTAGGTTTTGAATTCATTGGTCCAATAGTACCAATATATTGGTACTCTTATAACCCTATTGGTAACTCAATAATCCCTTCATTCGATGAATCCCCACTAGTCATCTTCCCAACAATGGTCAGAGGTTTATAACCAAACAACTCCACTAGCCTCCTCCAACCATTTCGAGAACCTATCCCCAAAACATGATAATGAGTTCCTACCTTACCATAGGGATTCTTATGAAGTGGTTACCAATTATTTCATCCCAAAACTAAAGGGAACAATCCCAATTTCCCTCACCATAAATCATCGTTATCAATGCCATGCAGCTTAGTATCCTCATCATGTAGAGGATACCACCCCACAAATACCAACTGAAGATATGAGGAACCCAGTCTCTATGGATGTACACAAATGGATATCATTAGGAAACTGTCAATAGGACCTTGTCCTTATGCTTTCTAAATAATCAATCTAAGTAAATATAGTGTTATACGAGTATATGAAAATTATTTCTCATAGAAATAAAGTCTGTTAGTCAAATTTAATGGCAAGCCACGAGAAGATCGAAATCCATACTCTTTTACATCAATCCATAATGAAAATATGGTGGAAAATTACAGGTATATGTATATCCCTTCTAACTTACATCAAAACCTCTAGTAAAATATGGCTCCAAACTATGAGCAAACAAAAATTCCTTCTCATATATATCAATCCCACTATGAAAATATGATAGGAAATTATGACTAGATGCAAACCCTTATCCCCCAAAAAAATCCCACCAGTCAAATATAATAGAAACAATATAAAAGAATATGAAAATTCGGGTGGATTCATATTAATCCCATCGGTCAAATATGAAGGAAACTAATGAGAATATGAAAATACCTACTTTTTCATGTCAAGATTTCCATAAAAATACGGTGTAAATTGGAGAATGAAGTTATCGTATCCCGGTTATATGTTAGGGGAATACTCATACTTAAACCCCCCCCCCCCATAAGAGAATTTTTAGTACCAACTATATAGAAATGGAAGATCGGAGTGTTCACATATTCCCACTCCAACACTGAAATGGTCATATATTTTCATTACCACTAAGGATATCTCTCAACACATCTTAGAAATGATGGATGATTAGATACCAAACCATGACAATATCCTACAGACTTTACAAGATGTAATAAAGTTTATAGAGATATCAAGGAGTTAGTCCCACCACACCATCTCCCAATATGGTGTGACTCATCAATACAATGAGGTGGTCACTCAATAATAGACATGCATCCCTACCCCCATCCAAGTGGGTCGTTGTAAATTTTTTATGATAAATGGACAACTAGATCAGGAAAAAATATCCATTCCAACTGGAGGACACTAGCCCAATTTGGTGACCAATCTAGGGTTGGCATATATCCCTTCCATGATTCTAAAATATCACTGACAAATCCTAGTATCACCATGGTATCCACTCGAACATGAACCTGTATATAAAGGTTTTCACCTTCAACAAGTGGTTCCAATATCCCACAAAATAGAACCTAAAATGAAATCATGCGAAAGGTATCTGGAAAATGAAGAGAAGACTTGTGACCATACACTTCTAGAAGCTAGAGTTCTTGATACCATCAAACATCTATCATTGGTGGATCATAATCCTATTGATCTATTACCATATTACAAAAGTGGCAGTAGTAGTTTCAAAGTTCCTCCCCACAATAGTTTTACTACTAGTTATGGAGGTCCTCCATAGGTCATCTACTATAAAGGATTATTTAATTGACAAAAACCAATCCATCATTCGAGGTTATCTCTTGATTAAAACCTTGATATCCCTCCTCTTGTCCTGAAGATCAAACAAAAAGAAGGTCTTTTCCTTGCTATTGTCCACCCTGAAGGTCCTCCCCAGGGTATAGACTAATGAAATCCTACCTATAGATGGGAATCAATCTATAATGGTATTCCTCATCATGATGGAATTCACTAAGAAGGTCCTCCCCACATTGACATCTTATTTTAGTAAGAAAGTCATCCCTTTACTTTCTTCTGCCCTAAATGTCCTCCCCAGGGTATACACTATAGAAATTATCCTTCCAGTCAGACATCTAGGTATCATGGTAGTCCTCTCCAGGATGAAATTTGTTGTGAAGGTCCTCTCTATAGTGATACCTTATTTTAGAAAAAAGGTCATCCCCTTGATTTTTTTCCCTTGAGGTCCTCCCCATGGTATATTCAATAGAAATTATCCCTACAATCAGGCATTGATCTATGATGGTAGTCCTCTCTATTATGGAATTCACTATGAATGTCCTCCCCACAACGATATCTTATTTTTGTAAGAATGTCCTCCCCTTGATGTCATCCACCCTAAAGGTCCTCCTACACTATATACATTATCCTTGTAGTCAAACATAGAACTATGATGGTAGTCCTCACCATGATGGCATTCATTGTGATGGTCCTCCATGAAATGATACCTTATTCCATCCAAAAGGTCCTCCCCTTGCTATCGTCTACCCTGAAGGTCCTCCCCAGTGTATAATTTGAATAAATTCTCCATGTAGTCTAAAATCAATCTATGATGATATTCCTCTCCATGATATCACTTGCTACAAAGGTCCTCCCCAATGTGGTATTTTATGTCGGCAAGAAGATCCTCCCCTTACTAAGTTAAATACAAGAAATACCTCGTACTCTGAGGTGCTTAGAATAATGGACCCATAAATGTTAGATACCCTATCAATTACAAGTGATTTCTTTTCTCAACCAGAATATAGATCATGAAAATTATCATCCTCTATTCCACCCTTGTAACATTCCTATACCAACGATACCCCTACTAGCCCCACTTCTTATGAAAAAACATTAAAGAATATTCAATGTTGGGTAGATCAAGTAGAAGAGTCTTTTGTATAAGAATAAAAGGATATGTTTCTTGTGAGAAGGAAATTTTCTAGGGATAACATATACATTATTTTATTCCCTCATCCACTTCACAGTTCAAAATTTCAAAGGCATTTAAAGAGGAATACATACACAAAATCCATCTCAATCTTTGGATAACTCTCCACCACCTAAAAGAAAAATTCTTTCCTTATGATGGGTTTGTAAACCACGTCAAAATATTTGTAGAGATTCCCCATAAAATTGACTTAGAAGACCTTCTATATATGCAGTGACCTCAATTAGATAAGTAGAAAAATTATCTTCAATCAAAATACCACAATATGTTTCATATGTTGTGTCTTATAACTATCGACGCCCCACCTGGCATTCATTTTCAGGAATGGGTGGAGTATGGATCTTTACATATCACCTCGTGCCCCATTCATAAAAATCATATATAAATGAAATCCTATAAATTCATTATCCTAAGTTGTCTTGGAGGTAGTAACCTTTCTTAAGAAAGGAAGAACACTCAACAAGAATCATCCTTGAATAAGTCTCAAAAGTGTGGGGCCTGAAGGGATACATCCATTGAAAAACTCATAAATGAGGAAACCAAGAACATTAACTAGGATTATATTTTAGGGAAATCCAATCATCATGAACTGCTAAGATCCTCAGAAACAAACACTTCAAATCTAGACCTGACATCATATCTATCTCATGCTCAAATAGGGATGCACGGGATCAAGAGAGCAGTGACAGAAGTAGGAGCCGCACTGTATGGGATCAGCCCCAACCCATAGGGATGGGGGAATTTTTAATACACAGTTCCATTATAAGACCAAAAAATATGTATTTAGGAACAAAAATAAGAGAATGTGAGAAACCTCATCCAATAGGAGTGGGGACATTTTTACCTCAAACATCCCTAAAATGGAAATCAGTCTTTTCCATTTAAGGAGGACAACAATAGGTAAGGTCTCTCATTTTTTCATGTCTTGCAACCCATTTCCCCTATAAGGAAGGTGTATGGATAGGCTTCACAGAGGTTATATCCAAGAAACCCTTTTATAATAAATATTAATAGGTTCCTAAAAAGGACAGGAGAGATCCAGCAAAGGTCTCAAACTGCTCTCCCACCACTTGATAGATATTATGATTCCAACCATGCATTATTCATTAGTGAACATAATTGATGTAAATCCTAGATAAGGTACCAAAAATGATGAAAATGAAGAATATAAAGGAAGGTATGGTTCCACATAGAATAAATTTCACACTAAGAATTAAGGTGTGTGTACCCAGAATAAGAGACTCACCCTAAATTTGGGTGCTCCGTCAATCAATACACCACTACCTCCTTAGAGAATCTCTACCAGAGAAAAGAATAAAATCAAGGATGTATATGACTCACCTCATCCTATCAATTAAAAATAGATCCCTACACTCAAAGAAAGATTCACTTGATAGGAAGAAGAAATGAAAGAGTTGAGGTGACTCAATGCCGAGTTGCTCTGATTTTTCATTCTAATCAAATATTTTCTATAAATCGAGCCTCAACATACACTTCTAGTAGGTGTACCTCAAAAACAAGGGTTTATCCCGAGAAATGATGTAGGGTTACAACATCCACCTAACTCGGCCCCTAGACCCTCAATTTACCTAGACCCGATCATGGACAGATATCAAGATTTCACTCCACTAAGAGGGAAACTGGTGCAGGTTTAGGAAAGTCCTCAAAATATTTCATGGGTTGGATATCTACCTCAAATAGTGGTATAATTGGCATGTCTGATCTTTTCTGTTTCCAAACATGTCCCAGATCCTACTCAATTGAACACTCACCAAGGGGTTATTGACAACATCAAGTCATTTGAGAATTTATTGTAGGTTGTAGAGGAGTGACATGAATTTGTGCAGTCAGAACAAAAACTATACTCCAACTGGGTGAGTGACACCCTTCCACCTCTAAACTTTGAGAGTCCAACACTTCCAATATTCAACAGCCCAGGAAACCTAGAAAAACATCTGATGCACTATGTCTCCCATTGTTATCCCATTATGGGAACTATAGAGAAACAAGATTCATTGAAACTCAGGTTCTTTATTGTAAATTTACAAGGGCCAAACTTTATATAATATATCAATTTTCTAGCTTAGTCAATAATGGGATGGGAAGATCTCCATTGGTAATTCATCTTTCAGTTCAGTTCAATGCTGCAGAATGCTACAATCAGTGACCTCTCAAACTAAAAAAATAATAAAATGAGTGAGTCTTGGAGTTCATTTATAGATATAAAGGGTTGACCTAATATCTAAACCAACCACACCCCCATGAGGTAATTCTTTCTCTATACATTGATAACCTTTTTGATGAGATAAAAATTCCACTCATCCCAGTGAAGTATACAAGTTGGTTTTGGGATTTCTATTTCATCACCCAAAGGATGGAAGACCCCATACAACGGACTAAGATCAAGTTTCAGATAACCCCACTGGTCTTGGAGAAAAGAGTAAGAAAGAAAGAGGTAGAATAATTTACACTTAATCCAACCTCCATACCATCTATAGATTCGAAACATGCACCATATCATGCACCACCTCGGGTAATCAACAACAACCCCACTTAGATAGGAAGAGCGGAGAGGACCCAAGGGAAATAAATTTGAGGAACAAAGATATAAAGTTTACTCATTTCAATATGATCAAGTCCATGGATATTTCACATACTCTATATACAATGATTTACTCTTCCTAGTAGAACAAAAAATGGCCAACCTGGTAGATCTCAATGACCATACATATTATTTCAACTTTCACCAGATATCAGGGCACATTGTTCAAGAATAATTTTTCTTCAAATAACTCCTATAAAAATCTAATATTCTGAGAAAGTAAATATGGAAAGGCCACTAGAACAAGTGGAATATGTTTCCACTAATGTCCCTGGTGAAGGAGGTGAGTGGAAATAAGTTTTTAATAGGAGGGAATAAAATTTATATTGTTGTATTACTCTAAATAAAATCAACCAAACTCATGGTATTATTTATGCATAGTTAAAACAATCATCTATTCCCACAACTTCTCCTACTGCAATATAACTAAAATCGCCAGACGCACAACCCTCCAAAAGACAACCTTCTAAAAAGTGGTTTGGTTGGAAAGGTAGGGAGAAAGTTCAGGAAGATAAGCCTGTATCATGGACAAAGTAAAAAATGACCCTCTTAGATTTTTTTCACTCAAATCTATAACAATAGGCACCACCCTACCAAATGGAACCACTAGAAAAGATCAGCCAAGAAAATTCCTCTTTAGAAGATGAGTTGATATTTGTTTCTATTAATGTCATCCATTTAATGGATCTTTTCTATGATGATGAGTATGGCTATGAACTTGTGTTCCTCATAGCCGATTGGGGAACCATAGTCATGGGTCACAGGAGCCGAGGATAATGGGAAAGATGTAGTCATGACTGGAATAATAATTCTAGATGCATCCCTAATCAGACATTAAATTTGGCAAATAGTCATAGAATATCCCTTCAACAGGACCAAAAGGAGTTGGAAAATCCCCTACACATGTCAAAATCCACTCTGACCTGATCACTTTAGAATGTAAATTAGAGGAGGAATGGGTGTCCAATCACCCTCAGCATACAGGAAGACCTACCCGGCCCAACCCACCATGAATAGGAGAGCCTTCTAATCCTATATTGAGGTCCAATACATCTACATATAATATTAAATCCCTTAAATAAATGGTGAAATAATATTCCCATGCTAGGAAGCACCAACCGTTAGACTAGATGCATGAAATATTGAAATAGTAAGACTTGTTACCGTCCAAGATATAAATCCTAGATTCTCTGATCTTTTAAAATTACCTCAAGGATGAACTTATAGAAGATTTTGTAATCTCCTATTAGTTTGAAGCTAAAGTGGCCATTGTCGAGGTCTATCAAACATAGACCAATCCTATATAGTGCCATGTGATTATCTCTTTCATAGATCAATATGAATATCTCATTATAAAGGAAAAAATATGACCCCTATACATGTCTAGAAGGATAAATTGTGTTGATGTCTGAAATTTTTTCATTAAAAATAGATCCAGAGTTAAACTCATTCTAGTACAAACACTTCATCGGTTGGGCTGCAACATTGATATCCAAGTTCCTTCCACCATAACCTTATAGGGATATGACAAAATTGAGCAAAATCCATTTTTCCAAATAAAAAACAAGGCTCCGTTTGGATAAATCATATCTAAAGCATAATTTTTGGTGGTTCGATAGAACACAGCCTTCAACATTTTTCTAGAAAGATCCAGGTTACATCAACATATGTAAATCCCCTCATCGTACCATAAATGAATCAAATACCACACTAATGGAAAAATAAAGACATTTTATTTCAATAAGGCCATGTTCAAATCCTATAAGCTTCACTATATCAATAAAAGATTCTATCCTGGGAAAGGGAAATAATCATTGTAAAATGAAATTACTTGGGTCACTACCCTGAACGGTCTGGAAATGATCCTAGACAGACCCTTTAAATAGCTTAGAAAATAATATGTGTTACCCATTAATCTGGTTAGTTATGTGATTCCAAATTTAGATGCATATTAAATGATCCTCATGATTTTACTCATGACCACTAGGTCTAACATTGTTGAAAATTTTGCTGACTCCCCAGAAAATGGTGAAATCTTGGATGAAAATTCCATCAATCCATCCGCAAATATCCATGAATATCCTACCTCACTAATTGAGGTAGAATAGTTTTCATCGTCACCCAAATATGATAAAGACACTCCTCCTCCATCCCTCACTCTATTCTTTCTTGAGTTTTAAGGAAATCCCACATTGGCAGTTGGTTCAAAGGAATTCATTTCATCTTTTGAATATCAATATATTGGCTCCTCCTCTAACTCTAGTGAACAAATCCCATTACTATCTCCCCATATGGAACAAGTGGAATATGATAAAGAGGAGGAAGAATAAGATGAGGAGGACCTTAGGGATACCCCTTCTTCATTTGAGGAGGGATTCTCTACCACCATTGATGAACTCATAGAAATAATTCTAGGTATGAAAGGAGAACCATGGCACACATTGATTAACACGACCATATATTCCAAAGAGAAAGAGGTATATAACTACATCCTGAGGAACCATCAAGAAGTATTCAACTAGATCTATACAGAAATGATATTCCTTGATCCTAAGGTGGCAACTCAACACCTAGGCCTATGAGAGACCACCATAGCTATAAACCAGAAGCCTAAAGGATGCACCCGACACATGCTAACAAAATAGATGCTAAAGTTGAGAATACCATCAAATCAATCATCATTTAAGAGTTCCAATATCCCATGTGGTTATCTAATATAGTCCCTATTAAGAAGAATAATTGGAAAATCATGGTCTACATCAATTTTAGATCTATTAACAAACATTTCCCAAAAGACAACTTCCCGGTCCCGATCATGGAACCATTGATTTATGAAATAGATGAATATTAGTCTCTCTCTTTCGTGGATGAATATTTAGGATATAATCAAATATGAAAATCCTAGAAAGTTGAAGAATCCACCACCTTCATGGGTCCTCAGGGAGTTTTTTCTATTGGGTAATTCCCTTTGGCCTAAAGAATGTCAGTGCTATGTACCAACTGGCCATGCATCACATATTCAAACCCTTACTGGTAAAGTTCATCAAATTCTAGGTTGATGACCTGGTGGGTAAATCTTGAAAACTCTTTGACAACCTGAAAAATTGTGAAACCATATTAAAAAAATTACAACAACACAACCTTAAAATGAACCCCTTGAAATGTGATTTCATCATTACCACAAAGAAATTTCTCAGCTTTATCGTATGCCATCATGGAATTGAAGTTGACCTCAAGAATAAAAAGGAAATTCTTGACATGTCACCTCCTTGCAACCTCATAGAGTTAATAGAACTCTAATGAAACTTGGCCTATATCTGGTGCTTCATATCCAACCTTGAAATAAAATGTTTTCCATTCACCATATTGGAGAAAAAGGTGGTTACATATCATTGGACTGATGATTATCAGGAAGAATTCGACAATATCAAGAAATATCTCTTTATTCTGGCTGTGTTGATGCCACCTATTAAAGAAAATCCACTCATTTTCTATGTGACAGCCATAGATTCATCATCAAGTTCCTTCTTCATGAAAAATAATGACACCAGTATTGAAAATAGCCTTTATTACCTTAGTCGAACCATGATCAATGTTGAGACTCATTACTATGATACCATGAAGAGATGTCTAGCACTAATCTTTGTGGTCAAGAAACTGAGACACTACTTACAGTATCACAAGGTCTATTTGGCCTCTCATAGAAACCTAATCAAATAAATTCTCTACCATCCAATGTAATGGGACATTTTTCGTAGTGGGCTATCATCCTTCAGCAGTTTGATATTTAGTTTGTGCCTCAAAAGGTAGTCAATGTCCATATATTAGTAGATTTCATGGAAGAGAAACCCTCAGTAGAAATGACCTCATTGGATACTAAACTACTCGATGAAATGGTCTTCTCTATTCAATAGTATCCCCCAATATGGGAGATTCATTTTGATGGTTCATATAGAGGCCTGAAAGGAAAGAGAATGGAAGACCCGAAGATCAACAAAGTGGGGCTGGGTGTTATACTCATATCTCTATCAAAGGTGGTCATGACTTACTCTTTCTTGTCTTATAAAGGTTTAATAAACAATGAATTAGAATATCAAGCTCTCATTTCTGGGCTACAGATGGCACTTCAGGTACAATTAAAAGACTTGATGATAAAAGAAAATTTAAAACTAGTTATCAAGCTAGTTAATAGAGATTAATCTATCAAAAAGGAAGAGATAATAATTATTATAAACCATTTATATGGAATAATGGGAGAATTAACATTGGAACCAAAATTAAAACAAGTCCCATGATCAAAACAATCCCAAGACAATGCCCAAGAAAATGCAGCCACAACTCTGGCTGATCCAGACCGGGATGAAACATCATCAGCATTGCACAGTACTGGATGGTCTCACCATTATTTTAAGCTGACATAGAAGAGATCGATGATATTATCCCTATACATGAACCATACATTCCTAACATCAGTAGTATGACACCCATTGTGTACTAACTTCAAAAGGGGGAGCTACCACCAGATAGAGCCAGGAGAGAGAAAATCCAAAGATGAGAAATTAATTTTTTTTATTTATTCCAAAATGAGTCATCAAATGATAATTTATAAGTGGAGCCTAGATGGAGTATTTTTTAGGTGAATTGATGGGGAAAGAGACCACTATATTCATAAAGGAAGTGCAGATTAGAGCTTGTGGAACTCAATTGTTAGAACTCAATCTTCTTACTAAATATGAAGGATTGGGTACTACTAGACCACTCTAACACAAGACTGCATTGAATTCACCAAAATGTTTCATTCCTTTCAGGTTCATTCTAAGTTCATTCACCAAGCCCTGGATTTTATTCACACATACAAATACTATTGGCCATTTTCTATATAGAGAATGGACATCGTAGGGCCATATCCTCCCACCAAATACAAGTAGTTTAAGTTCATTCTTACTATGACTAAATTCTTCTCAAAGTGGGCTAAATACATAAACCTAAAATAAATTGGGGTAAGGAACATTGTTAGTTTCGTGAAATCCAACATCATCACCGGATTTGGTGTCCCTCATATAATACTAACAGATAATGACACACATTTATATTCTATTGAATTGGAGAATCAATATCTGGAGTATGACATCAAGTCTAACCATTCGTCCTACTACCATTCAGTGGATAATGGATAGATAGAGACTTTCAATAAGAACCTATTAAATATAATCCAAAAATTATATATACAGATAAAAATTCCTTACTAGAAAATCTCCTACATGCTTTGGGGTATTACCGAACTATGACCTGTATTGCCACACAGGCGAACCCATACATATTATTATATGGTCCAGAGGAAATCTTTCCCATAAAAACTCAATTTCCCTCACTTTTTGTCACCATATGTGATTAGATATCAATATATGAGAAATATTGGAAACATATGGGTGAATTGGAGAAATTGGATGAGAAAATATAACATTCTATGCATCCATTGAGGGTCCACCAAAACCGGATCACATGAGCCACTAACAAAATGGTTTTCCTATAATCCTTCCTTGAAAGATAGATGGTGTTGGTCCTTAGAACTCCAACAATATCTAGAAAGAAACCTCATAATTTGGAACAAAAATAGCAGGGACCATATTCCACACATAATTTCTACTCCAAAGGATCGTATTCCTTGGTTTTAATGGATGGGGAGCTTACGACGGTCCCAAAAAACAAAAGGTTCTTGAAGAAGTATTTCATGTAATCACAAGGCAAAGTCATCCAAATCCTAGGGAATTAAAATGCATGGTAAATCATCTGAATCACATGATATTAATATTCATGGTAAATTATCCCAGTCACATGAAGATAAACTACATAGTAAATTGCCTTGATCGTATGATGTTAAACTACATGGTAAATCTTCATGATCACATGATGAAAAACTATATGGTAAATCATTCTAATCGCATGATATTAAACTACATGGTAAATCATCTAGATCACATGATGTTAAACTAAATAGTAAATTTCCCTAATCACATGATATTAAAATGCAAGGTAAATCATGCCAGCTATATGAAATTAAACGGTGTAGTCTATATTTATCACATGACCTTAAAAATCACAAAACAGATGGAAATGTCATAGGATAATAAACTATGTGAAATAAACATCCTCACTGGATTATGTTAAAATACATAGGATTTATCATTTCAATTAAAGATTCACCACACAGTAGCTATATCTAAGCAGGAGAAATAGAAAATGCCCATGTCCCCATATGAGATCAATTCTACATAGGGATTCTTTCTCAAGAACTACTTATGTCTTGATTCATGTCATTATAGGATACGTAGTGATTCCCAGACCTCATGTCCTAGTCCCATCCAAGAATGAAAGGGAAAAATATCCCCTTTGGCATATGGGTCAGACATGTGTAGATAGTACCTATCTAAACTTATGTGCGGCTTTATTCCTAACCCAACAAGATACGTAGTGATTCTTAAACTGCTCACGTTAGGTCCAGCCACAAATTTACCCTCATTAAAAATATTATTTCCTTATCATCATTTCACCTCAAGGCATATTTTCATGTTGGGGTTAGGTTTCTCACTGGTATAAAAAATTATTCTTCCCATAAGTAAAAGATACAGTCTCCTTGGTTGCATGAATTAAAAATGTGTAACCATCATCATTCCCACCATACGACGTTAAACTATGTGTCTATTACCTAGACACATGATGTTAAAAGGTGTACTCAGTGTATGAAATATGACTTTAAACTATTTTCAATGGTCTGAAATCGATATCCTTAAACTAGGAATCATAATCTGAGTATCATGACTTTAAACTATTCACAAGGGTCTGAACTCTATGACATTAAAATTGGAATCATAATCTAAGCATTATTAATTTAATTATTTACAAGGGTATAAAATCCATAACTTTAAACTAGGAATCATAGTCTGAGAATCATTACTTTAAACTATGAGTGATTCATCCTTGTAAGGTGTGGTTTGGCACTGGACCCTCATTCACATCAGGTTTGTTACACTTTCAAGCCACAAATACCCATTTTGGGAAGCCTCCTTCACTTGGATTGAACTATATGACCTTAAACTGGAAACCCAAGTCCAATAATCAAAACATAAAACTATATGAAAGACTTATCATGAATTAATATATGGTATGTGGGTACCCTAGTCATCATTCAAGTCGGTTTGTTCATGCCACTGTTGTACGCACATCCCTTTATATAGTGTTTACCCCATGGTCTGAACTCTATGTCCTTAAACTAGAATTTAACATCCTCAATGCATGATGCTAAACTACCTTCCTACCCTAAAAATTTTTGGGATGCCCCTTAAACATATAAGACATTATTCCTACTCAATTCTATGAACATGGGATGCTTCACAATAATGTTCTCACCCAAGAGTATGTTTCCCATGACATCATTCATCTACCCTGATGTATTCAAGAACTACGTAAAAATTGATTACTTTTAATACATGATATGTATTAATTCCTAGAGTTGTCATCCTAGACCAGACACCTAAAATAAAAACAAAATTCTCCCTGCCTACATACAGGACATACCAAAGCAAGGAGCATTCCATCATGACCAATGTATGGCTTGATTCTCACTCTATGGAAAATGTAGTGATGTCTAGACCTTATGTAATTGGACCATCCATGAAATATAAGATATTCCCCCTCCTCTATATACAAACTAGATTAATTTAGGGTACTTGAAAGTGGGTTCTATTTACATGATTGTCTCAAGTGGAACACCCTCTCCCTGAATACGAGTCAAATATATGTAGTGAAGTATGTCTACAACTACATGTGTCTTGATTCCTATCTACACAGGATATTTAGTTATGCCTAAATTTACACTCTTGAGACTATACACATCATTCCACATCTTTCATAGTGGGTCACATCAATCCTCTCCACATGACGTTAAACTTCATGGGGTTCGAGAACTATGTTTAGCTTGATTCCTATCCACAAAGGATATGTAATGATGCCCAAATCCCTAATCCCATCTCTGGTTGTAACAAATAATAAACCTCCCCCATCCCTATTAATGAGTCATATCTATATATGGAGACACTTTTTTAGAACTACATTTGTCTTGATACTTTTTTTGGCCAAGATAGATAGCGACGCTTGGATTCTATATCCTGGTCCAGCCACCACAAATTCAAAATTCTCATATCCTCCATTTTCACCTCTAGGTTGTGGAATAAACCCTTGACGCCCCTTGTTTATCACACCGATAAAAACTCATGTAGTATTAGGAGATTTTTAGGGTATCCCCCACATGATCAAGGTGCGTCAATCCACATCAGGTTTTCCATGGTCCTAGTATAAACACCATAAAAGGATCACTAATAATACCTATCACGTGTCATTAAACTGCAAGGAAAAATCCATTACCACATAAAGAATAAATAAATGGATCCATGAAATCCATTTTAATTCACATAAGTTGACCAACATCCTTACCAAAAGCTATTAAACTACATCATAACTCATGAACTACATGTGGCTTTAATATCATTTTGAAAATATTTGTAGTGACACATAGGCCCTGTGACTTAGTTCCATCCCTGAGGTAAAGAAAAAGAAAATTTTCCTCATATCCTATATACAAGAACATATATATATATGTTGGAGATCTCATGTTTGGGTTCCTTATTCAGGGATCTATCATGGAATCTGAAAATACCCCCTATGTATGAGTTAGATCTATATAGGAAATTTTACACTTCATAAAAAATTACGGTCTGAATATTTCTTACAAGCCCAAACACATTCCTTCCATTCATCATACTTTATGCCTTAGGAAAATTTAAATCTTCATAATCTTCCTATGGCCATTGGAAATGGAGAGTCAATGTCCGGAGGAAATATTTTTTTGACTATGCACTATATGCTCTAGTTGTCTCTACATAAGTTTCCCACAAAAAAGGCCTTTCAACTAAAGGAAAATTTAGTTTTAAGAGAGGCCTATTATATCTCCATAAGACCCAATGTTATTTTTTCACCATATCATTTTTCCTGATCTGAGAATCCCCATAATCATGGTTGAAACTTTCTTTCCACCTCATGTTTAGGGCATATCGGAACATCTTGGCCCGATTAGCCTCTCAATACTCATCATTTCCTAAAAAATGATCTTAGTCATATGACATTAAATTGCATCACCCCATTTCATCCTCACTATATAATGTCTAAATGCATATCCAATGTCCTAGTGACATAAAACTAAATTGTATGATATTAAAAACTATGCGTGGATTGATTCCTATTAGTGTAGGATATGCAGTGACACCTAAATGTTAAATCTTGGATATATCCCTGACAAAAGTTACAAATTTACCATCCCTGTGTAAAGGTCAAACCTTCATGGGGAACCCTATAAGAATTAATTAGGGACTGATTCTCACATTGAAGGGATAAAAAGTGACACTAAGAGTTTATATCCCAGTCTATCCACAATAAAAAAATTCATCCACTCTTCTGTACATGAGATACATCTATGTAAAGGGGGTAGGGTCCAATATGTACCATACCCCATTAATGATCTCATATTCAAAAGAAAATTATCCTTTCCCCATGAAATATTTTGATAAAATCGTGGGATAAATATTCCAAGAACTATTTCTAGATTGATTCCTATTATCACATGATACGTAGTGATACCTAGATCCTCAATGTATGTTCCAGCCATGTGGTAAAAATATCTCCCCTTTTCCTGTGTATGGGTCAAACCTACATAGGAGGTTTCCAATATAAGAACTACATATTTCTTTATTCAAATTTCAATGAGATATGTATTGATGCCCAGACCTTATATCTTAGACCCAACATTAATGGAAAAAACCTTCTTACATATGGGTTAGACCAACACGATGATAACATTTCTACCCATTCCTTGGAGATTTTTACTTTGAATACCCCTTTCAGGTTCATAAAATCTCCTTTCAAAAACCAAAATCTATGTACGAAAAGGTCCAAATCCCCATAACCCTACTTAGCCATTGGAAATGAAGGGTCAGTTTCCTAAGGAAACCTTTGTTTTACTATTCATAATATTCCCCAGTTGGATCTGCATAAGTTTCTCACAAAAAATGCCTCTCAACCAAAGAAAAACTCATTATCAGGAGAGGATTTTCCCATATCTGTATGCCCCAATGACGTTCTTTTCCCACATCACTCCTTTGATTTAGAAACCCCTAGATTACAGTTTACAACCTTTCCCCTTCATACCAGAAGATGATGGAGCATTCTTGACCAAATTACCATGAAAAAGAATTTTTTTTATCCCTTGGTCAAATTTAAAAGACCTTAATATGTATCCTTCAAATTTACTTGATGTATGACATTAAACTACATGATACATGTCATAGTTTAATGACATTAAATTACTCCATGTTCCATCCATATTTTACACAAGACAAATTCATGTAAGATTGGTTTCTCATTTATAGACATTGTCGATACAGATTCCCTTATCATTTTCAGACTTTATTCCTTAGAAAAGAAACCTTTCATGGTATGGAGAAATCCAATTTTTTACAAATTACTTTTCCATCAGAAATGGAGGGATGGTGTCCAAAATACACCTTTTTTTACTATATACAATATTCCCTAATTAGATATGTATAATTATCCCACCAAAATGTACTATCAACCAAAGGAAAACTAGTCCCCATGAGAGGCTTTTTGGAACTTCATACTCTCTTGACAACATCATGTTGGAATCCATTCTTATAGTTACTCCTCAAATACTTTCTACATATCATGTATCAAATTCATAAACCACATAACCATGGTTAATAAAAATCCATCATTCATGTCTGAAAAATATTTGGACATTATCAACCAATAAACCTTATTAAGGTCCCCGTCTCAATAATTCATGGTCAAATTTGTTCATCCTAAAATGTCAATGACATTATTCTGGTTTTCAAGACTCAAAACTTCCCCTAAAAAGAGACACAAAAATCACCAAGATGAAAACCCATAAAGTAAACCCTGGGTAAAATTCAATTACCAACTCTATAGACATATAATTTTTATGGTTTAGGAAAAATCAATAAATAAAAAATAAAAAGGCAAAAAATTGTAAGGTCAAAACCCTATAAAGGTCAGCGTAAGAAAAATCCAAGTTATGCCTACTAATCTTCCACCATAGTGGGCGTAGGAAATAAATTATGGTGGTAACATAAAAGACATAATGTTTGTATAATTTTTCAGATAACCCTATAGATAATCGATCTATTATCATCGAGTCCCTTGGAGTTAGAAAAAATCATAGCATTATCTGGTCTTTTATTCAAATTCAGACCGCTTCTTCATCAGAACTGCCACTCCTTCATCCTGATCTGAACCAATTTTGACGGGGGAATTTTTTGGGTTCGTAAAATTCCACACACAAGAGAAATAAAATTCCATTAATTACAAAAAGGATAAGAAACAAGATGAAAGTGATTTTGATGGAAAGTGCTCAAAAGGGGGATAACCATGAAGGATGGGTCGATTCCACAAGGTGCAACTAGTTTTGTGCAGGGACACTCTACATTTCATTTGGCGCTTAGAAAAGAACCCATGAACGAATTAGTTCATGGAATGGGAAAAAACCATTGCTTCCTTCAAATGAAACGATTTCATTTGTTGGGTAAGGTGACGATTTTCATCCTCTCAAATGATCATCCCTGTGAATGACCTAGTTCATGGGATGAGATGGACTATCGACAACCATGAATGAAAATACAATTGTTTACGAGTTCGGATATTGATTTCCACCTCCATGAAAGGCCGCCCCCACGAAAAAAATCATTCATGGGTTAGGTAATCCTCTTAGTCTTCCTCAAAAGAAGTCTTGTGGATCACCACGAATGACCATCCATGTTGGTATTTGGTCCCTCCACCCTTCTATAAATAGAAAATGAGGGGAACTGAAAGGAGTACCAAACTAAAGAGATATCAAGGATATAAGTGGTGTGGATATGAAAAAAGTGGAGCCTCTAAGATAAATCAAGAGATATACATTAAATTATACCATGTAAAAATCAATTGCATGGTAGTAAAATAGAAATAATAAATCATTCCTCCATCTAAAAACTCAAAACCCCTTTTTGGACACCATTCTATGGGGTATAAACAAATTTCCCATTTGTGGATAAGAATACCTCATATAAAAACAATATGTGGGTAGAACCCTACCCCACATAGAAAAATATTATGCTGGAGGAATGTGTACCCACATAGAAAAACACTATATTGGTGGAACCTAGACCTAAAAAGTAACACATTGCATGGGAAGACCGTAGTTCCATGTAGAACCATGTTACACAGGAAGTACCCTCACTCTCATAGTAGCATTCACTGCTATGGGAGTCCCATCCTACCTAAGAACCTTCTTTTTGGAATGAGGAATCCTAGTGAATTCTACTCTCCACCACCTATCTCTCCCTTCTACCATGTCATTTGGCCCCATTTGTTCCCCTCCATCAACCAATCTGATGATGTTAGGCCAAGGCCTCTTTAAAAGCCACCAGACATGTATGATCAGATTATCAGGCACATCATCATGTCTTTTCATGACTATATACCCAAGGTAAACAGAATCATGTGTGTAACCTTTACAACAAGGTGGGACCTCATAATGTTTTCATATCTACGTTCCCATGGTAACGAGGGTTATGATCTTGGGGTACTCATTTGACCCCCCCCCCCGAATTAGGGTAGTGAGGGTAAGGATCACACTTACCTTTACCTTTGATATGGAATGAGGTCATCCCCTTGGAAAAAAATTTAGAGCATCCCTCCTGGAGTAAGCCCTAATTCATTCTTGAAGGAGGTGTCACTTTTGATCCTCTTTTCCCTAGATTGGGTAATAGAAAGATAGATAACCAGAACTAACTATCCTAGTTTCCAAAATAAAACAGAATAGAGGAACACTCAAATCCCTCTCTCTATCTCCCTTTGGGATTAAGCATCTCATTGATCAGTGGATAAATGGGCCATGCAATCTTTTGATCCACTACTTCCTTTTATTTCTCATGCCGAGTATGATTCGTGTGGTCTTAGAGGTGAGTGGAAATCATGAAATACACATGATCATAAATCATATGGGCCTCTTCTAAGGTGTAAGCCCCAAACATACTAAACTACATGGGCTTTGATTCCCAATCAACTAGGATATGTAGGAAGCCTCTATGAGGTCCAAAATAAAAAACTTCATAAATCCGGATTTCCTCCATACCATATCCCCTATAATATCATGCCCCTACCCAGAGACCACATATCCTTCAGGTCCCAAATGGGTAGCTCCATGCATAAGCCCCAACCACATTTTCCATTGGGCCTACTCTAAGGTGTAATCCCCAAACTTACCAAACTATATGATTTTTTATTTAGAATCAATTGAGATAAATAGGATGAATCTATGAGTTACAAACCCAAAATTTTATCCATTCTAATTTCCTTCAGACCACAGCCCTGGTAAGTTCATGTCCCCTCAAATGGGACTTCTCCATAGATGTAAGCCACATATTTACGAATTATATGGGATTTTATTCCCAAACTAATATGGATACTTAGAAAGCCTCCATGAAGTTCAAACCCAATACCCAAATTCACCATAATGTTCTCTATCCCACATTCTCATTAGCGTCATATCCACCTAGGTGACCACATTTCTTCCAAGTCCCATGGGTCGTCTCGACGTAAGTACCACACTAAATGTTGACTAGGAACCTACAACCAAGATTTCCTTGCTGAGTGAAGTTAACCTACAAGGTTTAGTCCTCATCACATGACCTTAAAATTTGATGTGTCCTATTAAGTGGTATTGAACTACGTGGGTTTTGATTCCTCTCATGAGGATACTTAGTAAGCCTTTCTTATGTGTTCTATCTCGACATCAGTACAACTTCTATCTCCATGGATTAATGAAAACTTCAGAGTTCCTCACCACATGTCTTAAAGCTAGTGTAATCCTAATAAATGATTAAAAAATACCTAATACATCCATAAAAGGGAACCATTGATGGAGAACCTTAGATACATATAGATATCCCTAGTAGTGGAGAACCTTTGATACATATAGATAATTCCAAACCCATGCATGCTCATGGTTGGTATCTAACTCAGGGGTAATCCATGTACACATATTTGGTAATGAACAAAGGATTATTGAACATATATTAAATCTATGAGAGAGTACCAGAATAGGAAATATTTCCCCAACAAAAGGGTGTGATGAGCTTGAACTCCCATATTCTCGACCAATGTGAGTTCTTAAGGGTCGCTAGCCATGTTCCCTAATGAATGTCTACCTTTGGAAAGTAGGACCATGAGTCTTCATGTATATGAGAGTCATTGGGGGTTTCCGAATCCATGAATAAACCCACTTGAGACTATTTGAAGAGTTTGTACCTAACATCAGTGATTGTACATAGTTCAACCCCCTCTAATAAACCGGTTAGACACAATTGGTTTTCATCATAAATAGAAACTAAAAAACTTTATTTCAACGAAATGATTCACCCTCATCACAAAATTTTAAAAAAATGTCTAAATTCAACATTTCTAAATAAAATGGTTTTAAATAAAAATATTTTTTTTATTTGTTTTTGATAAAAGTGAAAATTCTTACATTGGTATTTGTATTTGAAACTATCATGAATGGATTTTTTTTAAATATTATGCATGGGGTGTGGGAATTATACCAACTAGGATTCTATTCCCACACATATATTATTTCATGTTTTGTTTATATACCTCATGGATGTGGTTTGTAATGTTTTGGTCATGTTCAGGATAGTTGAAGGTGGCAGGTGAAGATGTTCCACATGTCATATGGAGATGGTTTTTTTAGTTTGTTTTTATTTATATTTTTTTATTCCTGATATAACAAGATAATATATCCCTCTTTCATTTAGTTATATTTCATTCATTATATACCTTAATCATTATGAGGAATTTATATATAAGGTTCATTAATTTTTTATGATTCATATATTTATTCTTATGACATGTTTGGTTTTGTTTTATAATAAAAATTATTATTTCATTATGCATAGATATATGTTGTACTGAGTGTTCTTTCCAAAAATTGGAGTATATATTCTACATTTTCAATATTTATTTGGAATAATTTTTCCCATTTGATAATGTTTTTATTCCATATAACTTATTTCCATCTCGTGAGGATCAATAATTTACTTCAGGACTTTCCATGGGCTATTTCTAATGTCAGGTTAAGGGATGACCCAAGTTGGTTTATGAAATTTTTTTATTAAAGTATTATTTTTTGTTTTAGGAGTAATGGTATATTTGAGATTGTACTATGGAAACTTGAGATACAGGTGAGGATGGGTTATATCTATCTCTTTTACATTATGAACCTCAAGTTCCATTAGGATGTCGGGTTGAGTCTAAAATTTTTAGATTTATTTAATTTTTGTATATTTTGATCTAGAATGATGGTATCTTGAATTTTATTGATTCTATATGGGTAATATAATGGTTTTCAATGTTTTTGGGGTGGAAAGAGAGAAAGTAAAAGAGGAACACAATTGTCCCATATGGTTTGGATAACTGTATGAAGCCCATACAAATTCTTCTATTTTATCTTCCAATTGGAAGTTTCATGGTTGGTACACGATCCAGCAAACTATGTGACACACAACCACTAGCCCCTTAAATTTTTTTCTTTGACTCTAATTAATTTTAAATCTCTTTGGTTTATATGTAATGTTTATTTAGGATAAATATAAAAGGTATATTTCATTTAAGATCAATATTATTTTATTTTTTTATGGGATTTAGAAAATAAATCTTCAATCTCAAAAATGGGAGAATAATTTTCTTTGAAATTTTGAAAGTTATTTGGATTAAGGGTGCTTTTAAGAAATGGTGGTATGATTTTAAATAGAGGAAGAAAAATTTTAAAAATCAATAAAAAATGTTTTAATGATACTTATTTATTGCTTAAGTGGAATTTGATTGTCTTTCAAGATGAAAACATGTTTTTAATGTTAAATGTTAATCTTTGGAATAAATAAAGAGGATATTTTGGAATAAAATTTATATTTTTGAATTCCAAAATGAATTTTAATGTTGGGTTTTTGAAATTATGCAATGGTTTTTAGATGGAGTTAAGATGTAATAAAGATGTATATTGACATAAAATTAGACAAGATGTAGAGATTTAAGGACTTGTAAGTGTTCAAAAAAAGAATTTGTATAGTTTAAAAATTATTTTTAAAAAGGTAATGTAATGTTAAAGACTAAAGTTCAAGATTTATAAATGGTTTAGAAATTAAATTATAATTATATTCAAATCTTTTGATTTATTATTTTGATTTTTTTGGATAGGATATTGCAGTAGTTTTTTATTTAAAATATACCTCCCAGAAGAGTGTCAAGGGTTCATAGAGAGTTAGTATCTTATTTTTTTCTTTTAAATATTTTCATATAGGATTTGAGTGTATATTTTCCATTTTTACAATATCTACACTCTGAGTGGAGTGGTAGATCAAACCATCCTTTGTCCTTCTTTCTTGAGTAAGTGGGGATTTTCTTTTCTCTTAGAGAAAACCATCTCCCTTATTTTATGAATCTTAAGCCCTCTTATTTAGAATTTTAAAAACCATCACTTTGGTGTGGGATGATCCCTAGTTTTGGGTTCAATGAATTGAAATCTAGTAACCTAGGCTCGGGTAACAACCCAAGAGAGTCTTTTTGGGATGTCTATATATTATTCCCTCTTTATTCATTTAGATTATTATCTATCCTCGTATTATTTTAATGTTAATATCCTATTATATTCTTCCATCCTTAAGGTTATTATTCTCATGTATCCCTATTAATATTCAAATTTGTGTTTTTTTATATTATGTACCATGTGATTATTTAGAGAGAGAAAATCCGGTTCTATAGGATGATCAGTATTTGATTAACTAAAAATATGGGTTATGGTATCTACGATTAGAATTTAGGATATATTTGATTGTTATTATTTTAGAATTATCATTTTCTTTTGTTCTACCATGTTATCCTTGATTTTATATGGTGGTGAGAATGATTATCGGTCCAAGCCTCATTTACCATATCCTATGCACTCATGTTATTGAGTTATAGTATTATTGAGATTTAGGATATATGGATGTCAATTTATTTTGATACATAACTTGATAATATTGGTTTCATATTATTTCTATTCTTGAGTTTGTATCTCCTCACATCATAGATATGTTTTGTTCTTGTTGGCCTTTGTTTGGAAGACATGTTTAACCCTTATTGTTGAGGGTTCTTAATTAGAAAATTCAGAATACATAATAAATATATCTAGGGTTCATCTTCCATGTTCAATGGTTTCACTTAGGTGATGCAAGGACCTAGTTTTTTAGGTTCTTATTGAATTATTTTCCTTTGTTGAGTATTTAATTCTTTATCAGAATTCTTGGGCGTGATCGATTATTTCATTGAATTAGTATTTTAGGGAAATGTGAAATATAGTTGGGAGACCACTGCCATTGATTTAATACCATTAATAATTCCTTTTTTCTATATTGGGGGGGGGGGTGTGAAGAAAATATCCATAGTTTAGTGTTCTATTTAATTAACCCTTCCCAAAGATCAACTACGGGATTGGAAAACTTGAATATTTCATGTAATCTGGTTTAGAGTCTCTTATGGTTCCTAGATATGAAATAGTTGAGTCTCTTATGTGATTGAGTTTTTATATGAATAATATTCACATTATCTAAGTCATTATCTTTTTGGATTTTTATGTTCTTCTCAATTCTTAGTTTTTAAAAGAATTTGAGGTGGGTAACCCCATCCACTCATTTCTAACCTGTTCTACATAGGTTTTCTAGAGGAAGAAAGTGTTATGGTGGGGATAATATACACACACTAGACTTTATTTTACATTTTGGTTTATTTATATTTTTATTTTATCCTTTTCCTAGAGTTTAAGGTTTTTTCATCAAATTTTGGGAAAATTAGGGTTATAGTGTTAGGTGCACAGTTTGTACAAACAGTGTGGCTTTTCTATATAAAACCTCCAATAAGTTGCAGAGGTGATTCACATGGTTATCAAATGGTCTGAAAACCATTCTAAAAAACCATAAAACTCATAAATATGTGCTCATTCAGGGGTGTAATGTTGACCCATGGATTGGTAAACTATGTGGAAAACTTGTGAAACCTCCGCAATATTTTAAAATTATGAATTTACCAACCTAACACTATTTAATTTTTAACTATAAACCCCTATTTATACAACAATCATCTCCCTCAACCCCATGTACACCTCCTTATCCATTTCCCTTCATCTATTAATCTATTATATAGATTTATTCATGTCTACTAATGGTTTCTTCCGGGCAAGTCATCATTCTACCTCTCTTTTAATCTCTATTTCCTTCCTAATATTGTTTTATTTATTCCCTTATCTTGGGGTCCATGTTTTTTGAACACTAGGTTTGGGATTTTTTTAAATCCATTATCAATCTAGATATTATGGTGTGCATACCACTTTTTAGGTTCTCTTCACTTTGTGGTTTAAAGATTTTTATCATCTATACTTGATTTGGTGCTCGGTTTCTCCATTCATAAGTCTAATTATAAAACCATGATTACTTACCTCTTGTAATATATATATATATATATATATTAAAATTAATATGGTTTTTAATAAGAAAAGTTATTGGTATTTTAAAATAAACTTCATTTTCCCATGGTTTACATTAAATTATAATGGGTGTTTCAAATAATTTTAATACTTAAATATATTTTAATATAACCAAACACACTAAGTGTTTGAAAAAAATGTATTAATATATCTTATAATAGAATTTAAAAACCAAAAGTGTTATTTTAGTTTTTAAATCGATTTTAAAAGGTTTTATTTACAAAATTTAATATGATTATATTCTCATTTAAATATTTTATATGAATTTTTATTTATTTGAGATGTGATATGATGTTTATGTGATTTAATTTTCTAAAGAGGGTTTTTTACTTGATTAATGAAAATGAGATTTTAAAGGTGTAGTTATAACATTATAAAAAAATTATTAATAAAAAACACTCATGGAATGTTCCCCTTGAGTTATTTGTTTAATTTTGATGAAAATTTCCTTGTTATAGGATATGTTCATTCAATTATTATTTTAAATGAAGGTGTAAGCTCTATGAAGGGTGTGTAGAGGTGAGTGTGGGTGTTTGTGATTATTATATATTATATGATGTATTTTTTAATTATTTTATTTCTCAACTCCATTTTATATATCTTGGGTAACTGATAGTATTAAGTGGGATGTTTGAATACACATATTGTACTAGCTTAGTGATGTTTCTAGTTCTGCTGAGATCATTAAGTGTAGGATGGGATGACTAAATGAGACCTAATTATTTTTACAAATTTTCCTTCTTAAATAAACCTTAGTGTCTAGTTAATTATTTGATTCAATATTCATATTTTTATCTTACCCTTACTTAAATATGAATAATGTAAAAGATACAAATACAAATATTTAAAATTTTTGACCTTGAAATCCTACTCTTTTCCTGGTTTGGGTGATGTTACATGGCCTAGTTACATACACTATAAATCACTTGAGTATAGATATAGTATATCTTCTAAAAATATATTTAGATAATATAATGAAATATATAATATAAAAACTAAAAAATTGATCTTTAATTAATCTGAATAGGCACCTCTTGGTGAGTTCTTCTCGTGGGCTCCCTCAAGTTGAAGTTATTTCCCAAAAATATTTTTTCTACATCCATGTGCGATCTTTATACTTTCTCCCAATAGTTATTCAAGGTTTATATTGAATTCATATTGTGAAAATGTTTTTGAATTATTATTTAGTGAATGATATTAAGACTTATTCTCCTTGATGTTTTCATGTCCTCTCATATTGAATATCACTTCAACTTACACATTGTTTCTCATAATAAAGAAATATCACAATTAAAAAGAAGGCATTCCTTCAACTCTATTTATATTTAGCTTGAACTATATGAATATAGTATTAGATTAATCCTCCTTATTCTCTAAAAACTATAAGTTCTTAAATGTAGTAAATTTATTATTCTTTAGTTCCCTCAAGAAAAAATTCTCTCTTGGGTCACTCATAGTTTCAACACTCCCACTTTTTTATCAATCCATGTATTTTATTCAATATAGATCTACATTATTTTTTTGAGAGTCTCACATTACATAGTATTATAAGTGGATCCCCACATTTTATTATTATTTTCTCATATTTCAATAAATGATATTAAAAAAGAATATGTGTGCAAGCAAACAAATCCATCCACTCAAGCACAGTCGATTTACTTGATCCCTAAGATCCTCGAGATCTCTTAAGTCAAAATTTCCCATGGTCTCGTTCCCATGTTCACATCCCCATTTTCATTTTAAAACTTGGATAGATTAAATATTAATTTATTCTCCATATTTTTTCAGTTTAATTCCTCAAAACCCCTTCCACAAAATCTACTTTTCATTTATCCTTTACTGTATATTGTTCATTTTTTCATGAAAGTTATGAATCATAATTTATTGCATGGATATTATTCTCTTGTAATGAAAACATCATTTATAAATTTTCTTCTCAAATTAATGTTCTTTTATACTATATAAAGATCATTTTCAAGAGGCATAACTAGAACCACATCACATTTTTGAAACATGAATCACTAAATAATAGAGAAATATTATTATTATTTTCATATTTTTTATTCCTAAAATATAATAAAATACTTTAAGAAATTTTAATCCGGAATAAATTCTCTTACACTTTGATCTTCATTATTGGACTTGGATATTATATTCTCATGATTAAATAATATATTTTTCATGTCATCATGATGTTTTGACCATTATCAAATTGAACATGCATTATCTGATTTGATTTTTTCTTTAAAAATTTAAATATGGAGAAATTCATTTTCATCCAGGATAAAATTAGATTGTTTTAGTCTATCATGTATCATACATAGGTTTATATAATACATACACAAGTTACTGATGACATATACACAACATAAAGTCAATCATACATAGATTTAAAACACACATAAACAAGAACTGAATGAAAAATATATTTTATCCCAATGACACATATGAAGCCTGGTTTCCTTTGAGATACATACATAGTTCCATGATAAAAAAATATTTACTTACTTTATGACACATACATAGTTCAAAATGAAAAATATGTATATTGAAATCACACAAATACAGTACAAAATATTTCAATTTTTACAACCATCTTAATAACTCTAGATTAATTTCAAATGACTCCAAGGATTATCTAACCAATCTATAGCCTTCTTAAAGCTTAATACAAGAGAGATTAAACACTATATTTTTTAACTAACATGATTTTAAACTCAATGATGGATTTTATAACTTATTTAGTTCTTCCTTCTAACTAGAATCCATTTTATTCATTTTAAATCTTGAGTGACAACCAATTCTATCTAGATTCAATAGAAATAAACTTATAACTTCTCCACTTATTATAACTATTTTATATTATACTATAGACCTTTTTATTTTTTATTTTCAAGATAAATAGCTCTCAAATAATAATATATCAGGGAATCTACATGAATATATCCAAATAAGATATCTAAAAAAAATCAAAGTTCTCTTTATTCCATTTAAGATAGAAACACTTTTTAATTTATTTCACGCATCACCAGCACATTTTGATGGATTCAATCATGACGGAATATGTTCTTATTGAAAAAAAATGAAATCCAACTCCTGAAATATTAAATCTCCTCCTTTATGTTTATTTTCAATACCACCGTATTGTTATCCCAATATGTGTGCCCTTTTCTTCTCCACCTTATGGAAAATAAATTTAAATGGAATATAGGGAGAGGATCACACTCAACACATCTTTCTTCTTATTAAAAAATCTTTTTACTCTACAAATTATTTCCCTATCAGAACATCGCCAACTTTTTGATTGAAGGATGACACCACATTTTTCTTATCAATGAACCTTTAGTTAGAAAAATCTACAACTACGTGGGTAAACACAATTTAGAAAACAAGAGTGGTACCACCAAGACATCAAGGATATCCATTTTTAATTCCAATATTTGATACCACTTTCAATCTTCTGAATTTAGTGGATTTAGAATATATTTATAAATACATTATTACCCTACACACAACTTGAAAAAAAATTAATATAATGTATGTGTAAGAAAAAATATCCTTGTTTATCTTATATTTCTTATCAAAAAACACTCCCCCATTATTGATATAACTGATAAATTAAAAACCGGTATGGATAGTGTTATTGAAATATCTCAACCTCTAGTTTTGAATTTCTATCAAGAAATTAAAGATTTATCAAAAAACCCATTTATTACTATTATTCATATTTTATACCTCTCCTATATAGAATCAATTCATAATCATCATTATTGATTCTTCTTCCGAAATACCACATGATAGACACTTATTTTTTATATACATAGTGATGAAAACACTCGCCCTTTCCCACTGATTTATCTCATTCAATTCCATTTATGTGTGTATTAATGAACAGGTATAAAGGAATAATGAGTGGGTTTCTTATTACTTAATTATATCAGGAATGTTGAGAGTTATCTTACAACCAAGTTACTCTATGTTTTTCAATTTTATCTCTTAAAGAGGTATTCAGGAATCCTCTTTTGAATTTCCTATAACGATTCTTCATAAGTAGCATGGTATGATTATTATACTAAATTATCTCCTTGTGTGGTTACTCCTTATTGTGAGAGACAAATCCACACACACTTTTATAGAAATGCTTCTTCTCATAAATTGTCTTCTTTGGTAGAAATCAAATCCCAAAAAAATACATTTGGAGATCTATTCAACTTGAACAACCTTCCTACATAGTATCCCAAGTTCTTCTTGTTTATCAGTTTTTTATAACCTTCATACTTATTGTGAGATTTATTTTCAATCTTTAGATCATTATTTTCCTTATTCCTTTTCACCTTCATATTTCATAAGAGTTTCCTTAACCTACATGGTAATATATTTTCTATTTCTTGTATTTTTCTCTTCTCTCTAGAAACTTGTAATTCCTATCATATAATAAACCTCATACAAACTTTTGTACTGTGGAATTAATTTAACATCTTCCACAAATCTCCTCCAAGAAATCATATGTATTTTTTTATAAATAGACCTGTAGATTTTATATCTCCAAGCATCAATATTTCAATATTATTTAGTATTATAATAGTGTGTCTCATTTTATTTTCTAGTTTTCTTCCCCTTTATTCATTACCACTCCATGGGAACGACATATTATATAAAAAATATTAGGCATTGTTCCCAAATGTCCCACAACACCAACAATAACCTTTAAATCTTGATTTTTCAAAATGTTGGTTAGATTATCTATAAAATCTACTTACTATCTAGGCGTACTCTAGAATTGATTTTTTCTTATTTTAAATTAGTATTTGTTCCTTTAAACAAATCTAATATTATTTTATTTTAGAGTGAATTTCTTATATCATCCCTCAGCCCAAACACATCCATCATTGTCTTCAGGATCTGTACTAATTGAGAAAATGGATTCAGTTTCAAATAAAAATTTAGAGGGATTCTTTTCCACTCTCTTGGGATTGGTAATATTAGTATCCTTAAAGGATTCAGTAATAATTTATAATATTTTTTATAATTATCTATCACAATATTAAAGGTATTTTCATCTTTAAGACATTTACATTATACTCAAATAAGTTCTTCTTCCTTGGAAGCAAGTTTTTCCTTAAAATTTTCTAGAATATTATCATATTCTTTAATTTTAGCCTTGGTGTTTTTTATCTCGTTGATGAGATCACTCCCCTTCTCATATTTACTAATTTAATCTTTGTCAAAAAAACTCTACTCTCTTATTGATTATATAGTTTTTCTCCTCAAATGCTTCTAATTTAAATCTCAAAAAATCATTATATATTTCCTCTTCTTCCTCATCTTAAATTATTTATGTGTCTTCGTGATTTATAACCTTAACTATGAAGATTTTTCAATGAACACCTTCATCACCTAATTCACTTAATGATGATGAGTCATAATATTATTCATTGAACTATATAATTAATCTATACATTGTTGATAACTTCTTTTTTATTTCCTCTTTTATCCTTTCTAGACTTTCTTTTATAGAATTATTCCTCTTTTTTCTCACTTTCAGTCTCATAAAGCTTATTCTTTGGGAAATAAAATGTAAAAATTATTATACCTCTATAATTAAAAAATTTTGAAGGAAAAAACATTATATATTCCCCTTCCTCTTCTGATTTTCTTGGAGATAAAATACATGACCTTACATTTCCCTTAAACTATTTCATATTCACTTTCTTCATCCTCTTTTGAATATTAAAATGAATAATCTATCTTCTATTTTAGTTGGAGAATTATCATATATTTGAATGAAAAATAATCATTAAACTTTTTATTAAATAAAAAACCTTTTATCATCTCATTTTTTAAGGAAATTATGTATTTATCTAGAGATAGATATTCAATATATTTAAGGACTCGTATCTTTAGGTCCAATTTATCAGAAAATTTCCTTATTAACTTCTTCAAAATGTTTAAATCCTATAAAGTTTCACAAACGACCCAAATATGACTTATAATTATATTTAATTGAGTAATTTAGTCATCATTACCCTCATCATAATATTTCAATTTTTTTAATTTTTTTTAAATATGAAGTTTGGATTCCTTAACTTTCACATATCCCTCATAAATATTCTCTAGATTCTACCACATAATATTTTCATTTTAAATTTTCAATATTTTTTGTAGCCTTTGGTAGATAGATATGATAAGATGGAATTTATAGCTTTACCATTCATATAAAAATTCCTTTTTTTGAAAAAATCCATGGGATCAAAACTTTCAATTGAAGAAAAACAATCTATTACATTATCACTTACGTCAAGGCCTTAGGACTACAAATATAGAAGCATTCAGTTCTTCCATATATGTAAATTATTTCAATAAAAAATATGAAATCCTGTGATATTTATGGGATTAATTTCTTCCATGATTTTACATTTATAATTCAAACACAACCTAGATTTTATATGATAACAATTGAAGTTCTTAAGTCTGGGGAGATCATTAAAAGAGGGAGGGGTGAATAAGTGATCTATTTTTCTTTTTACTAATATGACTTCTTAATTTAAAAAATGTTTCATGTTAAGTATTAAATCCCCTCCTCTTGTTTTCTATTATCCTTAATCAAATATATAGATAGTAAAGGGAACAAGACATAAGGATTTATATGGTCCGACCATAAAATCCTACTCCTTTCAAAGTTGGGGTGATGTTATGAGACATAATTTCTTCAATTATAATTCACGTGAGTAAAAATACAATATGTATCTTAAAAATAGTGATGGATAATATCCCAAAATACACATTATCCAATTTCATGAAATTTTTGGTCTTCAAGTGATCACAATAACCACCACCTGATAGGTTCATCATACTAGATCCCACCAGTTGAAGAAATATCTTAAAATGCTTATTTCCACCTCATAGTGGGATCTTTATAATGACTCCTCATAGTTCTTTAAGGGTACTCAAGAACTAATCATATTAAAAAGTAATTAAATTCTTATTGAGTTAATGATATTATGCCTTGTTCTTATTCAAGTTTAACCTTCCCCTATTCTGGATGATCACTTTGGATTATTCAATATTACTCCCAACAATGTAATATCAAAGGTATAAAAAATATATTCTTTATTCTCATATTATATTTATGTTAAACTCTATATTTTTGGAATTATCTTCCTTATACTCTTTTTTTGATGAATAATAGTTCTTGAATGTAGTTGGGTTATTTTTATTTAGTTTCCCAAAGAACATAATTTCCCTTAATTTATTAACAGTTTTAGTACACCCACTTCTTCTATACTAGATTATATTTTATTGAATATAACTCCATACACTTTCCTTGGTATTATAACATGCCTTAATAGTATATGAGAATCTCCACATTTTTTGGAGGTCATCTTAAATTTCCATAAATGGGATTAACTCAGAATATTATTGCAAACAATCAAATCTAGCAACTGAAGAATGACCAATATTCTTGATCTCCAAGATATCTGATATATATTTTTTCAACTTTTTACATGGGTTTATTAACATGTTTTATTTCTCATTTAAATTTTAAAACATATATAGAATGAATAATAATTTATTATAAACTTTTTCATCACCCAAAAAATTATCTTCAAATAATAATAATCTTGATAGATTTCTTGGAATGAAACAATGATCATTATGTGTATTGGGCTATACTATATATATTATTATATAAATGGGAAAGATATAAAAAATGTTGAAATTTTGGGTATGACTATGAGTAACCATATTATGAAATATATGTACAATTATTTTACTAAATAAAAATGTATAGATTAACTCTTAAGAAATAAGTACTCAATTATTTGAGAAGACATTTTATGCTGCAAAAATAATTTTTCTTCAAAATATGTGTTATTATTCCTTTTTTGTGAGTAAATATTATAATAAATTTCTAATTTTTTTGAAAATATATATTATAATAAAATATATCATTTTTGATATCATCAAATCTAAATTATCTCAAGGTGAAATTGTAACACCCTAAGATTTTTTGAAATAAATTTTTTTAATTAATTTCATCTTTTTGATATTTTTTATTTCATGTAACATTGAAAATAGATTGTTTCATATGAAATAACCATGTTATTCTTGGATTTTATGCAACACCAAGGTGTGGTTGCGCTACACAAAACACATAGATCAGATTTGGTACATAAAACACTATATTTGGAGTGTGTTTCAGATAATCTCAAATTCTTTTGATAGCTTTCATTACATGTAAGACCTAATTTTACGAAACTATAATGTACTATTGATATTATTATAATATTATTATAGTTACCACATAGCCATTAGAATGAAAATTAAAAATAATATTAACTAAATTAGAAAAAAAATTAAACATGTATATAAATTGAATCATTTAGTTCTCAATTATCTAGAAATGAAATTAAAAACTACATGAAAATGAAGAAACTACTTTTCTCATAAAACTATTTTTCTATCTACAAACACAATTTTATCTCAATAAATTACACAAACCAAAATTAATGAATGTTTTTTAAAAAATATATATATTAAATATTTAATAATTTTTTTAACACTCATCAAATATAGTGTGAAATTATATTTTTGACTAATTTTAAAGTATAATTATATCAATTTTGTATCATAAAATTCAATTAAGGTCATTGTAATCAATTTTTCATTGAATTTGGATATAAAAACATTTCAATATTTTGAACATTTTCACATTAGAAGCTTGTTTTCTCACCCCATCTATAGGATTAATTTTAAATTAATTTTATTCATTTTTATTTTTTGAAATTTGAAAAATAAATTCAATATTTTGAATTACAAGGTCCAAATTTATTAAATAGTTCCATTTTTTTTGTACAATATGAATAATAACTTTAGTAATTTTTATTACCACAGTTAAGGGTAAATAAGGGTAAAAATAATATTATAGATATTATAAAAGTAACTTAACACTTTCCCAAAAGTTACTAGATTATGTTAATGAGACCCTAAATTCCTAAGGTTCAAAATTTTATTATTTAATGTACAATTTGCAATGATAATTAATTAAATATTTTTAAAATAAAAGCGAGTGACAAAATGTCACACTCTTACTTTTAATAAGTTTAATTTTTTTATATGGGGTTAAATATAATATATTTTCAAATATAAATATTATTATAAAATATAAAAGGTTTATCTACATCATTGAAATTTATTTTTAATTTTTAGTGAAGAAAAAAGTACCAAAAATAATTACACAATGATGATGGAGTTATAATTCAATTAATTAAAATCTCAATTAAGTGATATTCAAAATACTAAAAGGAATATAATTTTAATTACATAAGGTGATCTGGAATTTTTCTAGGTAAATATGGAATATTAGGTTTTTATTAAATAAATTATTTATAAGTTATATTTCTTTAGTTATTTTCTTGTAGTTAATGTAATGAATAGTTTCAAAATTGACACTAATGATATTTTATGAAAATAATGTTTTATTAAATTAGTTAAAAATCATAAAAATACTAAATAATGAAAAAAATTATGTTATAAAAAATCATTAAATGACCATTTATGGTTCATTTACATCTCATAAGTAAAACTATCAGCCTTGTAATATTGAAAAAAGTTGTTACCATAGTTAAAATTTGAAATGGGTTAACTAAGGGTTAATGAAAATTATGTGGTTCAAAATTATGCAAAAGTATGTCTCTAATATATTGTTTATTTGTATTACTAACCTGTACCAGATTATCTTCAAATCACTTTTCATTTTTAAGTATTTGAATTGATATTAAAGTTATTATAAATTACACTTTTGAGGAATTCCAAAAGTGCCTCGCATCTTCATTATAAAAGGAAACCTCCTCCCTCATATTGTTTCATCACTTTGAGTCTAAAATATCTACCAAAATCTAAAAAATACTCTTATACACTTCTATATACATATTCGAGGTGTTCGGGTCTTCCAAAAATACAAACTCTAGAGTCATTTAGAAAAGATCTAAAGGAGTCCTTTCGAAGAAGATGTAATAGCTCTAACTGATCACTCTTTTTTCTAATCTTCTATACCTACTATAAATATATTGTATATATCGTAGAATAATAATTTGATAATACTAAATATAATTAAATGTTATTAATATTCTGAAAACACCATTATACGACCCCTTTCCCATCGAACAAGAAGTGAAAGTATTGTTTGTGTGTACGTACAACATATTGTCTCCACGTAGAGATACAATTCATTTTCCATACCCAAATTTCATCAGTGGGAATTATGATGGATTTAATATTTTTATATGATATTTATGATGTAATTATACTTCTTAAAATTTTATATGACACATACTTTAATACTTTCCATTTTGGGGGAATATGACAACATTATTTGTGTGCACAATGAACTACCACCTCCTGAAGCGACGTGATTTGTTCACACATTACATGAAATATATTAAGAGTGGTTTTAATAAATATATGAGATATTTATGAAATGAAAATTATTATGTAGGGATAATATATCATATAATTTTATTTCTTTTAATATAAAAAAAATGGAAATCGCGTTCATGCGTACATTTGGCCTTCTGTCTAAATGAATAGTTTGTTTTATTTTCTACATTTAAATTTTCTAAAACACCATAAATAAATATATAATGAATATATATATATATGAAATTTGTATCATTTTATCATTATTTATATTATGAAATCATGATCCATGTAAAATGACAAAGAATAAAAAGTGAAAATATGTAAGAAAAACAAAGGGTTAATTTTAACATGGATTTGTTTATAAAAGAGTAATATAAAGTCATAATTAAATCAAATATGGTATTATATATATAATAATATGTTTTTTTAGATTTATAATAAACTTATATTTATTATATAGGAGGTTTTAACATGTACTAAGCAATTGAATACTTAAGGTAAGGGGATTTCTAGTCTCACTTTTATTTCTATTGGACTTATGCCTTATTCACCACGTGTTTCTTATATGTGGTGTATATACTACCTATGAATGTAATTTATGATCTTATTCCTTAAATTTATGGGTGTTTAAATATCCATTTCATGATCTCTCTTTCATGGGATTTACATTTTAAAAGTTACCAAATTGTTAAGATAATTTTTTCTCGATTTGACTTTTTTGATAAACATGTAATATTATGCCTCTATATTATTTTATGATGTGTATATACTATTTGACATGTTTTATCATGAATTTACTTATTTTCATGAAATTATTAGTTTCATTTAATTTTATTCTCTCTTATATCATAAAACTTTGTTCCTTCTAAACAATGTTCTTCAAATTTTTATAAAAGTGTTTTAAATTATATTATCTGAATTTTCAAGGAAAATTATTTGAAAGATGTTTAAAATTGTTTTCAAATATTAATTTATAAGTTTTTTAGGATATTTTCAATGAATTTTTTTTTCTATTTTTTATGATTTAAAATGTATTATTCAAAATGGAAAGGATATTTTCCTCATTAATTATTTTAAATGATCTTTCAAAATAATTTTACATTTAAGATAACATTATTTGATGTTACTTATGATTTACTAAGGATATTATTCAAGTATAATATAATTATTATTTCTATTTTTAGTTTATGTTTATGAATTATTTATGTTATTATGGCACCCATATATATAGTTTTCATTATTTTATGGGTGGGATCTATATCTCCATCTAATGTATTGGGTAATGATATTTATATCATTAGATATACATGGATGAAATGGGGGGTGAACCCAATTTTACATAGGATTTTTTGAACTAATGTGGTCTTGGTAGTGATCCTTGACAAATATTATGGTATTGGGAGTGAACCTTGACTACTAAGATGGTTTGGGGAGTGAACTTGTTCCACTAATATGGCCTTGGCAGTAAGACTTAACAACAATTTAAATCATTTTATATATTTATGTGTCTGCCACAAATTCCATGTCTCATTATTATGTTATGCATTCATGGATTAAGTTCTTGATTTCCTCATTCTTCATATCTTATGAACTACTAATAATTATGTCATTAATCATTCATATGATCTTTAATATAGGGTATTATCTTCTAATGATATATTCATGTTCAAATTCCCTTATGTTCATGATTATGCTTATGTATCTACCATGATTTTTCTTACTGAGAATATGAGATCGCCCTTTTATTATCTTTATATTTCCCTAGGTTACAAATAAATGGTTTAGGTAGGGGTTATAAAGGGGAAGATCGTTGTGGGAATCATTGAAGATATTTCACCAAACTAAAAGTTTGGGTACCAATTCTCTAAAGGCACTAAACTAATACGATCTTTCAGAATGTGTTTGTGTATTATGAAAAATTTATGTATCGTCTATGTATGTTAATCTTAGTTAATTATATTTGGTATCAGAGGAAAGGTTTATTCATCCTTCAAAAACTTAGATGAGAAAACTTTAGTGAGACCCCTAGGTATATTTCTAAGGATATGTCTAGGGATGTCTCTATGGATAGACTAATGTGTTATATATTAAATAAGGTGACATAATTTAGAAATCATGTAATTGATTTGTCATAGTTATATGATTTTCTTCTTTGATAAGTATTTATCACGCTATGTTTTTTAGTTTTAGTTAATGATAGAAACCATATAAAATTGGGTTAATGTTAAATGTGATGAATAATTTTTTTATGATCTGTCAAATGGGATGATCACTATAGTGAAGGACATTGTGATAATGCCTAATCATTTTCTCAGAACATTATTAAAAATGTGTACCTTAACCAACTCACAGACTCACCCAAAGAGAGAAGGAAAGATTATTCTGAGAATTATGGTAATAGATACCATAGAGGAAAGAAGATTAATTTTCATTTTTGTAAAGAATGTGGGAAGAAACAACTAAATAGATGTCTTAGAGAAATAAGAAGATGTTTTTACTAAGTAAAATAAATACACAAGAAAGTAACTTCAAAGGGAAAATGAAAATTTCAATTAACAGAATAGATGGGAATATTAGCCTCTAAAAGGTACTATAAATTGATGACTGATTTAAATGTGGAAAGAATCAAAATTATGAAAATTGATTTCCTAAGTGGATAGCTCATGAAGATAATGAGAAAGGTGGTACAAGTAATGGTTAGATTTCTTATGATGATGAGACTATAGGTGAAATGTGAAAGGAAATAGGTATTAAATAATATGATTATTTAGCCTTTTTAAAGACTTAAGGATGAAGTGAAATAATTGAAGTTTTTATGCATTTGAATTCAAGAATTATATTATATTAATTTTAAAAAATATAACGATTTTTTATTTTATATTTTTTAAAAATTATTTACAAGAATATATTGAATGGTTTTGATGGATTAGAAATGTGATTTAATGGAAAGGTGATGATCATGGGAAACACGTGATTAAGGGAATGATGACCATTAATATTTTCCTCATTGTAAGATAATGATGTTTGGATAAATTAAATTGAAGGGTATTTATTACCTTGGAATTTATTAATGAATTGTTGAAAAAGTGTATTATGCTATCATTGATGAATTTTACATCATTTTTGGATTTTAGGAATATATCCAATAATATTTGGAATAAAGAAGCATGCATGTTTTCAATAAGGATTTATGGTAATTTAGGTTATTACCATTTTTCAAGAGAGTGCATGATGAAATCATTCATGTGTTTGGTATGTGAAAAACAAGAGCTTATTTATGATATATGGGGGATAAATGTTAAGATTATTTTGGGATATTTAATTACCTTATTTCTAAAGTTTTGGAGTTTCATCTTTTGAAAGGGTTTCTAGATTAACCATTTATGAAATGGTTTTGGTTAAACCTCAAATGAGTTTTAAAATATTAAAGTATTATCTCTCAATATAAATATTTTGGAAAATTGGATAACTTGTTCTAACCATTTTTTTGTGATAATTATATATGGAATAATATATCATTCTCTTTATGAATCTCTTGATCTGCAAATACATCAGGAATAAAAAATTCACCTTCTTTTTTTGAAATATTTGATGAAGTGGAAATCGATCACGCCACAAAAAGGGTGAGATTGTGCTAAAATAAAGTAATTATATCTTACAATAAAAATTATTCAACTTTAGGAAAAGGGTATTGAAATAAAACTTTGTCTTGTTATCCTCATTTTTTGTGATATTAATGATATTTTTCAATCCTCTTTGGTTTATGGATTTGTGATCATTAACTTTATCCTAACCATGTTCTATATCAGTCTCCATCAGAACTTGATAGTTAGATTTCACTTCCATGTCCATGTTTTCACTTTCCACCTGTGTTCTCTATGTTGAAACCTTCTTATGAGTTACTTTTGGTAACTATTATGTTTCCAAATTTACCTTTTTAAATGGAGTTTTAGTATTCATTTTTAGGATGTGGGTTTAAATGAAAGTAACTTTCAAGTATTAAATCTTTGATAACCTAGAAAAATTTTGAGGGAGAAATTTATTTTATGGGGGGTATAATGTAACACCCTGATATTTTGTGAAATATTTTCAAATTAATTTAATCTTTTCAATATTTTTAATTTCATGAAACACTGAATATAACTTGTGTTATATGAAAGAACCATGTTATTCTTGAATTCTACACAACACCAAGTCAAGGTTGCACTATATGCAACACTTAGATTATCTTTCAGTACATGCAACACTATGTTTAGATTTTGTAATTCCTAACGCTGAATTATTTTGATATCTTGAATTACAAGCAAGACCTAGTTTTACCAAACTATAATGTACTATTAATATTATGATAATATTATTATAGTTACCACCTTGATGTTGGAATGAAAATTTTTTAAATTTTTTTTTTTAAATTATGAAAATATGATTTAAACATATATATAAAATGAACCTTTTGTTTTTTAATATTCTATAAATATAATTAATAACTATTTTAAAATGAAGAAATTCATTTTCTAAGAAAACTGTTTTTCTGTGTTCAAACACCATTTTATCTAAATAAATCAAAAAAAACAATGGAGATGAATGTTTTCAATAATATATATATATATATATATATATATATATTATATATCAAATCAAATTTTTTTGACAATCATCCAATATATTTGATAGGCATTAGATAATAATTCATCCAATTTTATGAAGAAAAACATGTATTTTTTAAAAGAGTAATTTTACCACATTTTTCATGGCGAACCCATTTTAAATTTAATTTTGAAACTTATAATTTTTATATGAAAAAATAAAATTAGTTTTTGAAAATTTAATAACAAAATTTACTTTGGGTGAAATTTTGGTATTTTTTCTGAGAAATTACACGTTTTGATTAATAGTTGACAATACTAAATTTTAATACAAAATATCTTTTTCATCTAAATAATTTATAATTTTAAATTATTATTTTTTATTATTTTTAAAATATATATAGGTAAATTTTATATCATTCAATCCTATTTAGGTCATTTTAAACAATTTCAAATTGAATTTGGATATAAAAACATTTCAATCTTTTGAATATTTTTACTTTAAAAACCTGCTTCCACACCCCGTCAATGAGATTAATTTAAAATTAATTTTATACATTTATGTGTTTTCAATTCTGAAATATTGATTCAATATTTATAATCCAATGTTATAAATATAGTAATTATTTAAATTTTATTTTTGGAAAATATGAAAAGTAAATTCAATTATTTGTATTACCATAGTTATGGGTAAAACTGGTAATTAAGGGTAAAAATAATATTATAAATATTATAAAACTACCATAAATTTTTTCCAAAAGTTATTGAATGATTTTAATTATACATTTAACACATAAGATTATAAATTTATTTTATTTAATGGATACTCTTCCATGAAAATGACTTCAATATTATTAAAATCAAAGAGAGTGACAAAATGTCACACACTTACTTTTAATAAGTAAAATATTTTTAATATAGGGTTAAATAGAAGATATTCATGACTATAAATATTTTTAATAAATATAACAGGATTATCTAAATTTTGGAAATTTATTATTAATTATTTTTTAATAAATAATTATCATAAATAATTATGGAATGATGATGCAGTAGTTATTCAATTAATTAAAAACTCAATTAAGTGATATTAAATATATTAAAAGAGATATAATTTTAATTAATTAAAGAACTCCATGAATTTTATAGGTTAATATGAAATATTTCATTTGTATTAAATGAATTATTTCAAAGTGATCTTGATTTATTTATTTTCTTAATGTCAATTTAATGAATTGTGTCAAAATAAAAATTAATGATATTTTATGAAAATAATATTTTATTAAATTATTTAAAAGTAATAAAAATACTAAATAATATTAAATGGGATAAATATGGTTTAAAATATCATAAATTGATCAACTATGGTTCAATTTAAACCTTAGAAATAAAAATATAAAACTTTTGTTAATGAAAAGCTTGTTACCATTGTTTAAATTAAAATAGGTAGAGTAAGGGTTAATCAAAATGATAATTTTTAAAGTTCAAAAAAAACTTCTATAAAATATATTTTTTATGGGATTAAAACCCTATATCACATTATATTAAAATATATTTTCATTTTCGGTATTTTTATTGAGATTTAAATTATTATAAATTAGTATTTTGAAAAATTCTAAAAGTTCCCCTCACCTTCATTATTAAAGGATGCATGCTCCCTCAAATAATTTATCCAAATTGTGCCTCCTAGATCAACAAAAATCTATGAAATTATCTTATACGCTTCCTTATACACATTCTATATGTGTTTTTCTTCCAAAAGACCAAATCTAGACCCATTTAACGAATATTTAAAGGAGCTGTTTCGAAGAAGATATAATCTCCCTAACAGGTCACTCTCTTTTTATACCCTTATATACCTCCTATAAATATATTATATTTCTCATAGATTAATAACTTAAAAATAATCAATAATATAAATTTTTTATTATGATTATGAATACGCCATTATAAATCCTCTTTCTCATCGAATAATAAGTGAAAGTATCACTCGTGCATACGTACGGCTTACCATCTCTACATAGCGATACAATTCATTTTCCATCACCATATTTCATGAGTTATAATTATTATGTGTTTACTATTTATATATGATATTTATGAAATAATTATACATTTGGAATTTTCATATCACACATTCCTCCATGCTTTCCATTTTGTGGGAATACGATAACATCATTCATGTGTACGGCGGACTACCGCCTAGCGAAGCGATTTGATTCATTCACACATTACATGGAATGTATTAATAATGGTTATATTAAAAATATGTGATATTTATGAAATAAAATTTATTATTTAATAAAAATATATCATATGCATTTTTTTAATATGGTAAGAAAATGGAAATAATGTTCATGCGTATATATGACCTACCGTCTCCATGAACAGTGTATTTTATTTTCTACTATTAAATTTTATGAATCACCATAACTACATATATACTAAATATATATGTGATACTTATATCATGGTTATCATTATTTATATGATGCTATCAAGATCTATCTAAGAGGACCAAGAATAACAGATCAAAAAATTTATAAAAAGGAAAGGGTTTACTTTTACAAGGATTTGTTAATAAACAAGTAATATAAAGTCATAAGTAAATCATATGTGGTATTATATATATGAATATACTTTTTTGGTATATTTATAATAAAATTATATTTATTTTACATGTGGTTTTTATTTTTACAATGGAATTCATGACTTAAGGTAAGGGGATTTTGAGTCTCACTTTTATTTCTGCGAGACTTAAACCCTGTTAACCACTCATTTCTTTTGTTTGGTTTATATACTTCCCATGGAAGTAATAAATTATCCTATTAATTAAATTTTTTGGTATTTAAATACCCATTTTATGATCACTCTTTCATGGGATTTACAGTTCAAAATTTACCAAATTAGTAAGATAATTTTTTCTAAATCTATCTTCTTTGATATACATGTTATGTTATCCACCTAAATTATTTTACGAGGTGTATATACTAATTATTTTCAAGTTGTATCATGAATATCCTTATATTTATGAAATTATAAGTTTAATTTAATATTATTCTCTTTTAGTTCTGAAATTTATGTTTTCTAAAAATAGTGTTTTCTAAAAATATTTTAAATTTTTTTTAAATGATATTATATTCATTTTTAATTAAAAGTATTTATAAGATGTTTAAAATTATTTTCAAATATTTATTTATAATATTTAAATGTTATTTTAAATTAAAAAAGGATTTATAAATGTTTTATGGTTTGAAAATTATTTTGTCAAAGTGGAAAGGATATTTTCCTCAAGAATTATTTCAAAAGATCTTTTAAAATCATTCTCCATTTAAAATAACATTATTTTATGTTACTTATTATTTAATAGGGTTATGATTCAAGGATACTATCATTATTTTTCTATGGTTAGTTTATTTTAATGAATAATTTATTTTTTTTGGAAAACATATATTTGGTTTTCATTATTTGATGGGTGGGACCTACATCTCCCTCCAATGCATTGGGTAATGATTTATATATCATAAGATAGACCTGGATGAAATTGGGAATAAACCTAGTTAAATATAGGACTTTTTCTACTAATATGGTATTGGGAGTGATCCTTGACTACTAAGATGTTCTTATGAGTAATCCTTGACTACTAAGATGGTTTTGGGAGTGAACTCATTCCACTAAGATGACGTTGGAAGTAATCCTTGACTACTATGGAAATCATTTTTATATATTTATGTGTCTACCAAAAATTCCAGGTATTATTACTTTTTTATGATTTCATGGATTATTCTCTTGATTATCTCATGATTCATGTCTTATGAACTGCCTTTATTTATTCCATGACTCATGTATAAGATCTTTGATATGTGGGGTATGCACTTATCATGATATACTCAGGTTCTCATACCCTTATCATTATGATTATGCTTATTTATCTTCATTGTTTACCCTTAATGATAATATTATCTCACCCTTTTCTTATTTATTCTTTTCCCTATGTTATAAATAAAGGTTTCAGGCAGGGGTGCTATAGGGGAAGATCTTTATAGGAAACGATAAGTATCTTTTACCAGATTAGAAGTTTTTGTTCCATGTTTCCAAAGGAACTGAAAAAATACATTATTTGGGACTATGTTTGTGTATTACACAAAAATTATGTATTTTTAATGTATGTTAATCCTAGTTATTTATATAAATTTTTAGAGTTTTTTTAAAAGATGATATTTTCAGTGAATAGTGAAAAATATCGATTTTATAGAAAACTGTCTTTTCCAATCAAGTATTTATAAAGTCTCATTGTGTTTTGAATATATTTTGAAACTTAATTAGTTAATTTTTATTGAAAAATAAAATTAATATCATTTGAATCAAAATTATGCTTAATTTTGGAATAAAAACATGTTATACTTAAAAATGTATTTTTCTAGAAAAAAAATTTTTCATCCCATTTTGTTGGATTATTTTAAAAGTAATTTAGATCACTTATAGGGATTTAATTTGATAAAATTAATTCCATATTTGGAATTATAAATTTTTAATTTGGTAACTATTTCAACTTTATTACTGGTTATTTTTCACAGTAAATATGGTAAATATTTTTCATTTTAGTTAGTGTAAATTAGGTAATTAAGGTTACAAATAATGTGATATGGATTTAAAAATGTATCTAAAACCTCCATTGATTCTATGAGATGGTTAAAATTTGAACACCAATTCCAATATATGATTATATGGAAACTTGTTTTCATTTTTATTTTATTATAACCTTAATATTAATTTAAGTAATTAATAAATACAAAATGCCACTCTCTTTTTTTTAATGTCTCTAATATTATTTCATAGGGAAGACAATAGTTTCTTTTATTTTTAAATTTTTAATTAGAATATGAATGAATTTTTTTCATTTTAATTTATTTTTAATTTTATGTTTTATAATAATTATCTTAAATGATTATGCAGCGCCAACACACTACTAGTGCAAGTAATAGAAAATTCAAATAAATGATTTTAAAAACATTAAAATTGATAAATTTTGGATGAATTATTTTTTTACATGAAATATTTTAATAAATATAATATATTATTGGTATATTAAAAGTTTATATTCAAATTATATTACTATATTGATGTCTTTAAAGTAAAAATATGAGAATTGTCATGAAAATTACATTAATGGTATTTTATGTCAAACAGTACTTTCTTAAATGATTTAAAATTCATAATATATATTATATTTGTACTATTTAATGGTATATTATCTATAATTTCAAAAAAATTCCACTTATGGGTCAATTTTCCTTTATATTAACTTTTTTGACACATAAAGAACTAAAATTTTGATATAGTGGTAATCGTTTAAATATTAAACAAGGGGATAAAACTAAGAGATAAAGGTTAAAATATCACCTAAACTTCTATAAATATTAATATAGGATAGGATATAGACTTATCACCAAAATATATTATGACTATATACTTATTAATCCAAATATAATTGAAAATTAATTTTTTTAAAATTTAATACTTTAAGTAATTCCAAGTGTCCCCCTCACTTATCTTATAAAAGGATACCACATATCCTTTATTCCTCATACTTAATGAGCCTTATATCATGGTAAATAACTACCCTAATACCCTCATAACATCCTTACCCATGTATTAGAAGTTATTTTTTGGTCATAATACCATTCTATCAAGGATTATGGTGTCATCCAAAGGAGGTTTTTCAATGAAGAGGTTTAACTCTTAACCAGGAACATTCAATATTATTTATTCTTACAAATTATCTATAAATGTTATGTACATAATAAAATGGTGAATAAAATAACATAAATATGAAAATATTTAATGATTATTATTATGAAAACATTATTCATCACCTTCTCCACCAAATTGGAAATGAAAGCATCGTTCATGTGTATGTGTAGACAAACCCACATGAAGTGATTTATTACATTTTTCATCACTGTCATTAATTGTTTGTTATTATAATAGATTTAATTTCTATATATGATATTTATATAATAATTGTTATTTTTTATTTATAACTAGTACTGTGCCCGTGCAAATGCACGGGACTATTCAATTTTCTTTCAAATCATGTGGTTCTATGTCATTCAAAATGTATTTACATTTTTAAAATTTAATACTGAGTAGTAATTAAAAACTTGTTAGAAAGACAAGATAGTGGTAGGTAATATTTAAACATTAAGAGAAACTTCTAAGAAATCATAATAATAGTAAGAAACATATATGACTAAATGAAAAGGAAAGAAAATATATTTTATTAGTAGAGAAATAAAAGACATGAATTAATTTACATTTGAAAAAAATAAAGTTTATTAATAAACATAGAAATATGATAATTGAAATAGTGAATGTTAACCTAAAAGAAAAAGTTTCAAACCAAGAAAACATAACAATATCTTTACAAAGAAATTTTTCTACTTGAAAAAGAAGTTGTGATACTGAAGTAGTAGATTCTGGTTTTTAATAGTGCCTGGTGTATTCCTGGGAGAGATACTATCATAATTTATCCATGTTAGTAATATCCCTCATGTAGTGAGTATTAGATGTAGTGGAGCCCCTATCAAGGATGTTGGGTTCACTGTATTGTAGATTCTTACAGCAGAAAATGGAGGCGAGAAAAAATACTGGGAAATTAGTTATACATAAGAATAGAATAGTAAATTACCTCTATTGTGTCATCATCTAAATCAAATGAACTACAATGAAAATCAATATCATCTAAAGGATTATATCATTGAAAAAGATAAGGAACTAATATATGTGAAAACATGGACTGTTATAGTTTCAGATTATGAGGGAAGGAGGTGAGAGGGAAATATAATTCAAACCCCAAACCAAGACTACAACAGAACTGCACATGATCATCGTAGCCATCAAATAGATGGTCATGTGAGCAAAGGAATTGGTTTCAACATGATGAACATGTTAGAAAACATGTTATATTTGTGATTTATGATAGTCGAAATGTTTTAGTGTCAAAATAAATGCACATTAGAGAGTGAAAATTGTATATTATCAAAAATTAACCTCCAACCTGTATTTTTTTTTGGAGGAACCAGCATTTCAGTACTATTTACCCCCAAACTCTATTCATTGCAGCTGAATCCAAATTATCTAGTGCTTTATATTCCAATAACATAAGGGTAAAATGAAAATTACAATAATGTGGTCTATGTGTTCAATTTAAATTATATGGGTAATAGTAAAATAACATTCAATTTTCAGTAGTAAAATGACATTCAAACAGTAACTTAAACTTGGAATGAATCTAGTTACATAATTTACAATCAGGTTTATAGAGCATAGAACAGTGATATTACAAATCAGATGTCAATATATGGTGCTAGATCCATGGTGGTGGGTTTGGGCAGGAAGGTGATCACACCCAGAATTTATGTTTCTTTGATTTTCTGCTACTCCAATGGAGAACATGTTTCAGACCTTCGTAAAATGTCACCTGTAAAACAGAACATTTTGTGGAGAATAAATGTATGGATGAAAGGATAGTTTCATGAAAAACATCAATAGACCATCAAAACTGCGTTTTGAATGCAGGATCATGAATTTTGATAAAGGAAAGAGGCAGCAATGCTTTTCATGCAAAGGCTTTCATCTATAAAGTTATATACTACAACAATAAATGATAAAGAACCATATACAATGAAAGTCACATATATTCAATAAAAATATAAAAAAATTGGATTATGTCAATGTCAGACAGGAAGATGAAGGTATTCATAAAATAAAAGAACAGTGATTAAGATTTCTAGTGTAAAATATGAGAAGATCCATATGGGATTGTATGTATTCTACTGGTTTCTAGTGGGTATGATTATGGAATAGAGAAAGCATAGAGAATGAGACATGATAATATCAATACTTGTTTGTATTTATTCTCAAGCTTGACTATTCCATTACAAAACACATTGACGCTCTGATCATTGATCTGATGAGAAATGATAAGATCTAAAAATTCTTGTATTTCTTCTAAAGCATACTTTGATGAGGGATCCTTCTTCAAGTCATTTTAGAAGTTTCCAATCATATCCATTAAAAACATTCAATTCCTAAAGAATACCATTAAAGGGTATCAAAAATATTATTTTAATAAGAACTCTGAAAAAAATGAAGGATAAACAATCTATAATCACTTTTTAATATTAGTAGCAGTATAGTGCAAGAGATTAGGTTAAAGGTACCTCCAAATATTTTACGACCAGCACATCCAACTTATGTCAAAATGTTCTTCTTAATCCAATGAAAACTAGCAGGTAATCAAAAACATGTTATTCAATGAAAACCCATATCCTGAAATCAATAGAACTCACACATAAGAAACAATAAAAAGGAAAAAAACACCAGTAAGTCATCATCATCCAATAAACGAATAAAAAATTATGCGTTTAAACATAAAAGCAGTAGTAAAGAGAAGAATTTTGTGACAGTACCATCACAATCAGGTACCAACATCATCATAATTGACCCCTTGCCAAGAGAAAACATGTTCTTCGATGTGAAACCATATCCTGGAATTAATAGAAGAAACACTATTAAAAATATACAAAGAAAAAATTCTTTTAATTTTACCTTAAAGAAAAACTGAATTAACAAAATCCATTATAATTGATCCTCTTCCCAGTTAAACAGTACCCAAGAAAATAGAAATCAAAAGACATTTTTCATAGTAAAATTAGTCCAAATATATTCAAATTAGTGAAGCATACCTTCATGCAAGAAAATATCCCGACAATCCCATACCTTCAACCCAGGTAGAAATAAAATCGTTAAGTAATGACACCAATTAGATCCCTACAATCCCATACATTCAAGTCATTTTAGTAGTTTCTAATCAGCTCCATCAAAAAAAAATCAATTCCTAATGAACTCCATTTAATATTACCAAATTTTATATGACCAGTACCTCCAAATTAGGGTAAGGGTACCTATAAATTTTTATTTGACCAGCACCTGCAACTTTTGTCAAAATATTCTTCTTAATCCAATGACGAACTACCAGGTGCACCTCCTGAGCCTGCTGTAGTGTGGAAACTTAACTCGTTCCAATAGGAAATACTATATTATATGCAATGACTATATCAATATAGCTAGAAAAAACATCTTCCAAGTCATAGACAACATCAATAGACCATCAAAACTGTGTTTTGAATTGAGGATCATGAATTTTGACAAAGGAAAGAGGCAGCAATGCTTTTCATCCAAAGGCTTTCATCTATAAAGTAATATACTACAACAATAAATGATAAAGAACCATATACAATGCAAGTCACATATATTCAATAAAAATATAAAAAAATTGGATTATGTCAATGTCAGACAGGAAGATGAAGGTATTCATAAAATAAAAGAACAGTGATTAATATTTATAGTGTAAAATATGAGAAGATCCATATGGGATTGTATGTATTCTACTGGTTACCAGTGGGTATGATTATGGAAAAGAGAAAACAGAGACAATGAGACATGATAAGATCAATACTTGTTTGTATTTCTTCTCAAGCTTGACTATTCCATTAAAAAACACATTGATTCTATGATCATTGATCTGATGAGAAATGATAAGATCTAAAAATGTTTGTATTTCTTCTGAAGCCTACTTTGATGAGGGATCCTTCTTCAAGTCATTTTAGCAGTTTCCAATCATATCAATTAAAAACATTCAATTCCTAAAGAATTCCATTAAAGAGTATCAAAAAAATTATTTTAATAAGAACCCTGAAAAAAAATGAAGGATAAACAATCTATAATCACTTTTTAATTTCTGTAGCAGTATAGTGCAAGATATTTGGTTAAAGGTACCTCCAAATATTTTACGACCAGCACATCCAACTTATGTCAAAATATTCTTCTTAATCCAATGAAAAACTATCAGGTAATCAAAAACATGTTATTCAATGAAAACCCATATCCTGAAATCAATAGAACCCACACATAAGAAACAATAAAAAGGAAAAAAACACCAGTAATTCATCGTCATCCAATAAACGAATAAAAAAATTATGTGTTTACACATAAAACCAGTAGAAAAGAGAAGAATGTTGTGAAAGTACCATCACAATCAGGTACCAACTTCATCATAATTGACCCTTTCCTAGGAGAAAACATGTTCCTCGATGTGAAACCATATCCTGAAATTAATAGAAGAATCATTGTTCAAAATATACAAATAAAAAATTCTTGTAAGTTTACCTCAAAGAAAAACTGAATTAAAAAAATCCATTATAATTGATCCTCTTCCCAGTTAAACAGTACCCAGGAAAATAGAAATCAAAAGACATTTTTCATAGTCAAATTAGTCCAAAAATATTCAAATTAGTGAAGCATACCTTCAGGCAAGAAAATATCCCGACAATCCCATACCTCCAACCTTGGTAGAAATAAAATCATTGAGTAATGACACCAATTAGATCCCTACAATCCCATACATTCAAGTCATTTTAGTAGTTTCTAATCAGCTCCATCAAAAAATCATAAAATATTCAATTCCTAATGAACTACATTCAAGATTACCAAAAAACTATTTTAATAAGTACTCTGAAAATAATTAGATGAAGGTATGCTGAAAATCCATATATAAGCAAATAAAAATGAAATAAAATGTAAATTGACAAGCTAATAAAAATGAAATAAAATGTAAATTGACATCACAAATCAATTCACACAATGATAAAAAAATTCTGAAAAAAATAATGAACAAAGAAAACAGAGTACTAAAAATATAATCCAGAAGATAGGTTTCATAGTCAAATGGGATCTAATAGATTGAAAATTTTAAAACATACCTTTAGGAATGCAATATTTTAAGGGTTAGCAATCTGCATTTAACAAAATTATAAGGAATCAAATTAAAAGGAAGTGAAATGTTATAGTAGAACAAAATCTTAGAGCAAAATGATGTATTTAGGGGTTACTGTAGGTGCATGGAACTGAAATGGCAAGATCATGGTGGATTTGTGGTGTGTCTATTCCCCTCTTCTCTAAATTAAGTGTTACCATAGATACAGGAAATAAAATCACGATCTGAATCTATTTTGAAGAGAATCGGTAGTAACCGTGGGGAGGGATGCGGTGCTGAGAAGTATAACCTTGAAGTGGATGATTTATCGTCGGATCGACGGTGCTGACTTTCTGAATGTGTTGGAAGTCGAAGCGTGATGTGGCTGAGATTTCGATGAGTCTATTTTCGGTACGTTGGAGGAGTCTAAAGCAGGGAGGAAACTCAGGAGATTTCGATGAGAGTAAATGGGTTGTGTTTCGAGCAGGTAGCATCTTGGAGGAAGTTCGGGAGATTTTGATGAGTCGAAACTGGTAGGGTTTCGATATGCGTGGAGGAATTTTGGAAGATTTCGACGAGGGAAAATGGGTAGGGTTTTGAGCAGGTAGCAGCGGGGAGGTAAGTCGGCACGCGGGGTTGAGGGTGATTTTTTTGCGTGGGTTGCGGTGTGAGGCATGGAGAGCAGATGGAGCGACACGTGTTGGAGAAAAAGCTTACTTTAGTATGTATATAGATATTTTATCTTTCTTCTTACTTTTCCATCCATTATAAAACAATAACGTCGCTCGTGCGTACATGTGGACTACCACATCCATGAAGCAATGCAATTATTTAATTTATTATTTAAATGGATAGAAATATGGATATATTTAGTGATATTATATGATATTTATGATGTTATATGATATTTATGATATAATAATGATTTAGTAAAGTTTTTTTTATGATTTTCCTTTTTTTCTTTCCATCCATCAAAAAACAAAAATATCACTTGTGCGTATATATAGATTATCATCACCCCAAAGTGATATAATTAATTTTGTAACACTACAATATAGAAATGATTATGAAAGTTTTTATGATATTTTAGAGATTATGAAACCATGAACAATTTTCACATACCAAAACCATCGAATAGAAACATGCATGGAAAATATACTAGTTTTCACTTTGAATGTTCATTTTAATGAAGAAATTATTAAAAAAATGACAATTAAATATTATAAATTAATGATATATAGTATGTTATAAATGAATATGATTATAGAATATACATATATATATAATATTTTATTGAATATGAAGCAAGATAGTACTTCAATCAAGGTATTTAAATTTCATTCTCATTTTAATCTGGATTGTTTATACTTGAATTTCCATTGAGGAAATTATATGAACCTTATCTCAGAAACTCATTTATTTTTTCTTATACTCTATTTATTTTTTGAATTTTTATGTGTTAGTACCATTTTCCTTTCTTGAGTACTCAAAATGGTTCATAAAATGTTTTTATGAAAATTCATCCTTATTTCTTCTTTTTCAATTGGAAATCCTTTTTCTTATATATACCTGATTTCTAAAAAAATTCAAATTATTTTAACTATTCTTAAATGATTTTTTAAAATAATTTTTAACCGTGTTTTATTTATATAATTTTTTTAAAATAATATTCTTGTTTATTAAACATGGTACATTTTACTAAAGGTGTGAATATAATCATTGTTTTAGGGGTTCTGACATGAATATAACTTCCCATTTCCATGAACACTCAATTATTTGATGATTAATTTAAAATTTTACTTGATTATTTTAAAATAAAATGTTTTCCATAATATTTTGAAAATGTTATTTTTTTAAATATTTGATTTCTAAATGAAAAGTGTATTTTACTCAATAAATATTATAGAATTTTTTTAAAATAATATTTCATCTATCATAATATCATTTAATAGCAATTTTGTTTCATTGGGGATATGATCTCATGAAATTATCTACCTATTTTATTTTGATGGTTTATTATGAATAAGTTTTTTGTATTATACTATAAAACTAGTTACTTATTTATAGGTTAACTAAGTTAAGATGAAATATTTATAAAACCTGTTTATCTTTCATGGGTTATATGTTGATGGAGCAATGATGGTTTTTATAATCATGTGGAATATTTATGTTTTAAATTTATGAGTTGAGTGGTTCCATTATATTCCCTGATGAATTGGATAAATATGTATAACTCATGAAATAATTATGTTATTCATGAACCTAATTTCATGTTCATAATATTATGCATAGACCTAGTTTCATGCCCATAAGTTGTTTCTAGACCTGGTTTCATTTCCATATGTTAATGTGTGGACCTGGTTTCATATCCATAAGTGTATTAAAGGACCAAATTTCCTTTACTTAACATAATTAGTAGACCTATTATTTTTATAAATGTTCAAAATGTTATAAGATTATGGTTTTGTGATATTCATATATTATGATATCCTCTAATGGACTCATGATTGACTATTTATGATTCTACACTGTTATGGATTTTTTTTCTTTTCTTATGACAAAGACTTATTACATGGAACATGATTAAATTTATTAAATTTATTGGTTATGATATTTTTATGTTATTATCATGTTCTTATTCCCTTATGATCACATGTGATCATTGATTGATATCTACTATGTTTATCCTTACTGATCATTTAAGATCTCTCTTTCTTATTTTCTCCTCCCCCATGTTTTGATGGATGGTTCTCAATATGATATATCATGAAGTGTATTGAATTAAGAAATTTGTGGGAGATATTTAACATTCTTAATGAAATAAGGCATTTATGAATCTAGTATCTAGATACACTTAACCTTTATGGTCATGGGGTGTGTATAATTGTGTTATGGTTTGTATATTCATATAAAATGATGTAATTTTTATATATGTTATGTTCAAGTCACCTAGTTTGGTATAATAATAGGGATTAGTTATTTTTAAAGATTAAGGTTAGATAACTTTATTGAAATCCCATAGGAAAATATTAAGTATAGGAGAACATTCTAAGTTATGTTAAAGAAAGGAGTGTGGTTTTCTTAGAAAAAAATCCCTGATTGGATATTAAAAAGTGAGTGAAACTATGGAACTGATGTACCTAGTGGTGAAAACTCTCAATGGGGTGGATTTGGTATTATCCTGATCTTCATGAGTGTACAATGAGTGGCATTAATACTACACAATTTGTTGACACTCTCAGGGGATTTTCTTGGGTTTATTCCCATTTTATTTGTGAACCATTATGAAGGATTTGAATAGATGTTGACCAATGATAACCTAGGTTAAAACTAAGTAATATTATATTTAAAAGAATTTGTCTCGATTTAGACATCATATAGACTATTTTTATTTTCATATTATTTTTCACTCTTATTGTTTTTTCTCACACAATTATTTTGGTTTTATTCAATAGATAAAACTATAAGTTTTTTATTAATATTGAATATAATAAATAATGGAATGATTTTCATCGTGAGAAAAAGAATGAAATGGGAGATAGAAATCTGAACTTGATGATTCTTCCTAATCATATTTCTTATTATATGATTAAAAACATAAAATTGGGTGATTTCCCTTCTAAACATAAAAAGAGAAAAATATATTTTCATAGGACTTTAGTTGATGAAGACCATATAGGGAAGAAAATTAATATTCCTCCATGTCAAGTATATTGGAATAAATGCATAGGTAAATGTATTAATGGAATGAGAAGATATTTTATGTGTGTAAAATGACATAAAGAAATTATTTTTTGAGAAAAAATAAAGATTTCAATGGAAGAAAATGTAGTTTAATCTATGAGACCATTTATAGTTTAATTTATTATGTATGTGTAACAAGTGAATTATTTGAGTCAATATACTAATATGATTGATAACTCCTACACCAAGGAAGTAACTATGATATTCCAATAATTTATTTATAATGATTGAAGTGTTTATATTTTTGGGATTTTAAAATTATGTTTTAGATGTTTTTTTCAATGTTGTTTTGGTGGTAAGAGTCATAAAACATCTAAAGATTGTTCTGTAGTAGTTTCAGATTAAGGATTTGCAATCGTATATTGAATGGTACTGATAAACTATAAGTTTAATTTATTTATAATGTGATATTTTAAAAAAATGATTAAGGTTCATATAACCCTTAATATATTCTTGATGTTGAGACAATATTATTTTTTTCGGATAATGTGACCCTCGATTTTGATAATATATACTTGATATTATAGAAGACCTTTGAATTGATTAGTGATTTGGAAAAAAATATTTTTGTAGTATTTGATGAAGTTTACCACATTTTTGGATTAATGTAGTATATTAAAAAAAATTGATCTTATTTATGGAATAAGAATATAGTTAATTTTTGGATGTATTTATGTTTTTAGTGAGGTTTTTTAGTTATTAGCATGTTTTAGAAGAATATATGATCATGGTATTCACTTATTGATTTTGTGACATTATGAGAAACTTTATATTATTATGAGATTAACCTTATTTTTATTTTATAAATTTACTAATATTTTTTCTAATTTTTTGGGATTTTAATTTTCTTAGATATATTTTAGAGAATTTTTTAGATTAACTATTAATGGAATTGTTTAAGTTGAATGTTTGGGTGTTATTACTAAGGTTTTAAAGATTTATGTATTATTTAATCAAATTAATTTTTATCTATATTTTATAACTTGTTCCACCATTTTGTTTTTAGTAAATATCTATAGATTAAAGAAATGACATGTCATTCTATTATAGATCTTATGATCTATTAAAAGTTAATTTTCATTCTTCAGACATGAGAGATTAAAATCTTCATTTCTTAGAGTGAGATATGAATTTAAAAATTATCTAATCATAATGAAGATATGAAATTATGCTTATGTTATTGAAATAAATAAAGAAAGAATATTATCCCATCTTATCTGTCTTGATGGGAAATTATTTCCTCAACTCAAGTAAGGGGAAATAAATCTATCGAGTCTTATTTTGAAAGTATCATTCAAATATCAAGGTATTATTTTAGAAATTCACGAAAATTATAATGATACATACTCGGTTTTATAATTTCATAATTTTGGAGTACAATGTTTCTTAGTAGTGACATATAAATTAGTTATCATGATAGAATCTACATTAAATTTAATTACTATATTATGATATACTAATTCTAGTAAGTGATAATTAAAGTTTTTAGGTATAAATTTATTTATGGGGGGTAATAGAAAACTCTGAATATTTTGTTTAAAATAATAATAAGCTTTATAACTTTCTTAACATGAAACACTTACCATTTAACAAATTGTGATATACTATATAAATATTAATATTAAATCTAACCATTATAACCTCATTTTTTAATAGGTGGGTGTGAATATGGGTAACCAGATTATGAAATATATTTATAATGGTTCTAATCAATTAAAATTTATTTATTAATTCTTATAAAATAAGCACTCAATTTTTAGTGAAGTTATTTTGTGATTCATAAATATTGTTTCTTGAAAATATTGGTTTTTATTTTTTTGTGAGTAAATATTATAATAATTTTTTAAAAAATTTAGAAATTATATTTTATAAAAAGGATAAAAAATATTAAATTATAATATCAAAATTTTTATAAGGTTTTATTATTTTTAATTTTCTGAAGAAAAATAATTTTTCACTAAAAAATGTAAAAATACTAATTTTATAGAAAACTGTCTTTTCCATTCAAATATTCAAAAAGTACCCTATTATTTTGAGATTATTTTAAAATTTAATTAGTTTCTATTTATTAAAAATAATCCAATTAATTTAATTAGAATAGAAATTATGCTTTATTTTTTTATAAAAATATTTTTATACTTAAAAAATAATTTTTTTTGGGTAAACAGTTTTTCATCATGTTTTACAGGTTTATTTTAAAATTAATTTCTTCTACTTGTAGTTATTTAATTTGATAAAGTGTATTGAATATTTTTAATCATAATTTCCATGTTTGGTAAATAGTTAAACTTTATTTTTTATCATTATGAATAGTAATCATGGTAAATATTTGTCACATTGAATAGGGAAATTAGGGAATTAATGATAAAAATAATTTGATAAAGCTTTAAATATCTATCTAACATGTGCATTATTTATATTTTATAATTTTAGTTCAAACATATTTATCCAATGTTTGAAGATATCTCAACTTGGTCCCATTTTTCTATAATAATGGCCTTAATATTTTTCTTATGTAATAAATAAATACAAAATGTCACTTTATTTTCTTTAATATCTGTAATATTTTTTTGTAGAGATAAAAATTGGTTATATTCGGTTTCAAATGTTTCTTTTAAATATTAATTAATTTTTTTTTCAAGGTAATTTATTTTTAAATTTTAGTGATATAATAAATGCCTTAAATGCTTACACAATGCCGACATAGTGTTAGTTCAAGTAAAAGAAAAAGAAAAATAAAATATTTTAAAAAAATTAAAAATTAATAAAATTTGTTTAAATTATTACATTCTAAGAATCTTTTTATATAAATATACCATATTATTTATGTTCTAAATTTTTATATTCAAATTTTGTTTCTATGTTTATGTCTTTTAAATCAAACTTTGTTAATAGTCCCAAAAATTTATTTATTGGTATTTGATGTTAACTAATATTTTATTAGATGATTTAAAATTGATAAAAATGTTATATTTGGAAAATATAATTGGATATGGTTGATAATTTCATCTATTTTTAACTTATGTATCACTTCTCCTTTTTTTAGTAATTTTCTTAATGCCTAAGGAGTAAAAAAACTTTGATATCATTGTAATCATCAAAAGGATTAACATGGGGTTAAAACTAAGAGATAATGTAACGCCCCGACCCCAGCTACCCAGAGTCGGTGCGTTACTTCGTAACATTGGCATGATCACAAAAGATCAAGTCTCGAAAGACCGATTAGTTTAGTAGCCTTGGAAACACTAGATACATTCATAAATGTTACATTACATCATAAAGTGAAAAACTACAATAACAAAGTCTCCATAGTCCACACTCATATCCTCTTCTGACTATCCCTGCAGGTCATTCATACAATACTTCTTCACATCCTGGAAAATATTAAAACATTGAAAGGGGTGAGCTCAGATGCTAAGTAAGGATAACAATATTGCGGAAGCTTTCATAAATAAACATTAACATTTAAGGCAATGTATAACTAAAACAAAAGCCTTTTTAAAATTTAACTTCAGCATAATAAGGAAAAAATAAATTAAATAATTCCATTTACTTACTCACATGGATATTCTACTAGTCGAATAATCACATACAATATCAATAACCACTTTTATAATGATGGAATGCATAATGCCAGACTATCATAACCACGTAGCCAAGGCCTCGTGCCAAGACCACAAATAAGATTTTGTCAAGGCCTCATGCCAAGACACTAGTTTGTCTCATGAGACCTACCGATGCATCGAGGAGCTATAGCGGGCTCCACCTGTCACTTATTAAGTCCAATGCATTCCTCATATGAACAGGTTTAAACATATCATAAACCATAACATAATCGTATCACATAAAACATGCATAAAGGAAACATATCATTTCCACATTTCAATCACAAGATATCAATACAACACATTGATATAATAAAAAAACTTTCAAAACCATTTTCAATACCAAAATAAAAGAAAATTAAATCTTGGAATTTATTTTTCATTTTAAAAAAAGTTATGGCTTGTAGAGGAAGCCGAAACTCAAATAATGGTCACGGCGGTGGAGAAGTCGTTGTCGCCGCATACATACAACAAGAAAAACATTCATTTTTGTCATTTAGTAAAATACTTCGTATAAAAAGATTCATTTTGAATAAATGTAAACGTCAATGGGGTTTATACACCATATAAAAGAAATTTGTGTATAAAACAAAATATGCCTCAATGAATGGTGATTGAGACGAAGTCCCTTAAAAAGATCAATTGTTTATATAAAATAGATCTATTATGTGTATTCACTGTAAGTACATATAAAGAAATTACAAATACAATATATGACATAATAATATCATGACATAATTTGAAAGTAGGAGATTAACCCAAAGAATAGAAATTGGGTTAAGAGATTCCCTTACCTTGCGTCCTGTCTTGACTCGACCGTTCTTTAACATCCTAAATAATAAACTAGAGTTAATTTATAATTTCTTAAGAACCTTTTTCAAGTTTTTTATTCCTTTTATATCACTTATTACCATGTTATGAACATTATGTAATTATTTAAGTTAATAACGGTCGTTTTGTCGATCTTTGGTACTTGAGTCAAAAATAAACTTGTTATAATTACAAGTTGTTCATGTGGTGATATATCCATTATATGCAGAATTATATTCATGATATAGATATCATATATCTCATATATATCAAGTATATACATGCATTTATAATATTCCATAACGTTTAGAGGTAAGAAATGAAATGCACCATTCATGGAGACGGTAAGCCGTACGTACGCATGAACGCTACTTTCATTTCCATTTCATATTTAATAGAATGAAGTTATAATTATATAAAGGTATAATATAATTCCAGTATAATATAATGTATAATACCATTTACTTTATCCTTTATTCATCCCACATATGGCATTAACGATTCAAATCACTTTGAGGGGGCGGTAGTCCGCACTTCCTAAAATGAAATTATCGCATTTACCCATAATGGAAATCATAAAGTATGCCATAAATGAGAAATACAGAAGCATAATGAAAACATAAACATATTATATATCATATATATAAATATAGTGAAATCTTAATGGCCACCTTTGAAGGTGTTATATGAGTGTTGAACAATCATCGTTTCGTGAGGCAGAAATTCGCCATCCACAGAAACAGTATGTTCTTTAACCATTAGATGTAGGTGTGTGTAAGTGTAGCTCGAATAATTCTTATAAGAACATCCTAGTATATTGAGGATACTTTTTTTGTTACAAAATAAATTAATAAAAAGAGTTTAGGGGGTTGGATAAGAAAAATAAAACAAAACAACATTAGAGAAGACATTACCTTAAAATCGGGTAACTCTTTTTTATTTGAGCCAAAGGCTTCCTTGGGAAGACTTCTGCCCAAAGTGAGGCTTCTAAGAGTAAGGGAGGGAAGTTTAGAGAGTATTTGGTCAGATTTTGGCCGAGCCAAAAGGCTTTGAAGGTGTGAGTAAGGTGATAGTGGTGGGGGCCTTTTATAAGAGGAGAGAAGGGGCACTCTTGGAAAGATTGAAATGTTACATTATTATGAAATGCTTTTTCGGATTCTAAAGGTCCCACACTTAGATATTTCGAGGATAAGGTGATAAGGGTTCTAAATATACTCATCCAATAGGTTTTTGACAAGTTTAAGTCTTAGATATTACATTATATTTTCATTTTATTTAAATCATTAATTAATGAGGTAATCGCTGCATCATCATGGTGTCATAAATAATTTAATTTCTTTAATGTCTAAAAATTATGAAAAAAATATCATGATGTAGGAAATCTTTTTATCTTTCCAATTAATATTTATAGTAAAAAATATGACTTGTATAACCCCATTTAAAAATTGGTTTAGGAAAACAACTCTTGTTTGTGACATTTTTATTTTAACTTTAAACAAAAGTTATTTATGTCATTTTCCTACCAAAGTGGCTCCATGGGGTCCCCAAGTTGACCCATGGATTTTCTTGGTTGGCCATGACACATCCAATAGGGGTAGGACAAGTGTAAAGGTATTTTCATATTTTTATAATATCATTTTTACCTTAAATATCACTAATTACCTTTAATCACGATTAATTAAACTTAAAAGTTACTATTCACCAAAAAATTATTTTAATCCCATTGAACCACATTTTACTTCCTAATTACAACCATGAATGTTGGATTTTTGAAAATCAAATCACATAAGTGGTAATGTTTCATTTAAACGAAAAATCAGTTTTTTAACTACCACTTAGTGGTTTCACTATTCATCAAAAATTGAAGTTTTTCAGAACGATGCCAAAATTTTACCCTAAACTATAATTGATAGTCCAAATTCAAAAATGATGTCTATTTTAAAAAATTCCAAATTCAAAAATGATGTCTATTTTAAAAAATTCCAAACATATAAGTTGCATTAATTAATTTTATAATTAATTCCCGCTGTCACAACAAATAGCGTGTTTTTAAGAAACAATATATATCAAAAGATTGACAATTGTTTATGTCCAATTTCAAAGTGAAATTAATTCTAATGAAAACCATTGGATAAAATGGTAAAAATATATTCTAATTATATTTTAAAACCACTCAATAGTATAATTTATCACTATAAATTATTTTGATTAAAAAAGTTGTTTTTTAGTATTTTTCACTATTCATAGAAAATTGGAAGTTCTCAGAAAATTAAAAAAAATTCAACTTAGGATAATTTCGATATTCCGAATACAAAAATGAAGTCCATTTTGAAATATAAAATTTCTATAATTTTAAAAAGTGGGTATTACTATTCATAACGGCTACTTTGATTAGTCGTGGTGTGTTAGAATCTCGAACTTTTGTACAATGCAAGATATTGCATTATTGAAAGAGAAGCGTATCGTGGAAGCTCGGGGTGTTACAGATAAGGGTTAAAATATCATCTAGACTTGTCTAAATTTTATTTCATGAGAGTTTTTTAAATTATATTTGTGTATATTTTAAATATATCATTTTTTAACCACATTAACATGGAACTTAATTTATATTAATTTAATATTTTATGTAATTCCATGGGTGACCCTCCCGCCTCTTATAAAAAGGATACCACATCTCCTCTCCACCCAAAACTTCATGAGAATTCTATATTAGAAAATTCATTTCCTAATCCATTAATAACATACCTAACCATGTTATATAGGTCCTCTTTTCCTCATAATATTATCCTTTCATGGATTAAGGTTCAATTCAAAGTAGGTTTCTCAATGAAGATGTATAACTCTAAACCAAGTACATTCAATTTTATTTCTTCATCCCCATTTTATAAAAAAATATCCATAATAATATTATGAATAAAATAATATAAATATACTAAGATGTTATTATTTTTACGGTGCAACCTTTATTCATCTCTTTATCCATTAAATGAGAAACGAAAGCATCGTTCGGTCGTGCAGGAAAACTACCACCACATGAAGCGATGTATTTTCTTTTCCATGAGCATCAATAATGGTTGGTTACTCTAATGGATTCAATTTTTATATATGATAATTGTCACGACCCCCTCCCCACAAAGTGTACCCCTCCTCGGCCAGCAATGTGAAAAGGGAGATAATGACCCCTGAGTCCCGCCTCCAGTAGGCCCCGGGTTGGCGACTAGAACTGAGGGTATAATAACATACAAATGGGAGGCATTACCCTCTAAGAGAAAACATGCAGAAGAGAGAGATAGAATATACTCAAATCAACTCCAACTTAGAACTGAGATATAAAAGGAAACCAAGTACATATATGAAATGTCATGCAAAAGTACTACAACTGAAGGGGAAAACTAAAAGTACCCAAAAAAAAGTTAAACGGCAGCGACCACGAGCCCGAACAGCTCCTCCTCCAACCACAAGCTAGTAGTAACCCGCCTGATCTCCAACCTGCTCCAAGTGACCTGAAAAACAGTTTATATATACATAGGGTGAGTATAACAGTATACTCAGTAGGATCCTCCCCAAGCCTCTTGTGCAAAAGTAAAGAAAGCATGCTAAAGCCCAGTAAACAACAAGTGAAACTAACTCGTCACCTAAACAGGTATACTATGTTCCCAACCTCACCATGGATACTCTCACCAAGTAACACATACAATAATATAGCATATAGTAAAGAATATCAAGGGTACCCCGCTACTACTTCCCCACTGGTTTGCCGCTTTTCCCCAACGACATACGTCCTTTGCATCTCTCTCCAAAGGCTTTCCCGTAGACACCTAGGCGAAGCTCCACAATCTGCACCCCGTGCACCACATAGGCTTTCCCGCAGACACCTGGGCGAAGCACCACACCGTCCTCACAACCAGAAGTAACCAGGTAGTCTTCGGGATCCACCACAGCTTGCATAACGTGTATCATACGTCGGGTATAATACCTCAAGCCATTACAACCCATACTCCGAGTAAGGATCCTCAAGCCATCATAGCCTATACACGTTACACCTATAGTAGTCCGTAGGATACTATATCCAGAATATATGTGTGTGAATAACCACAATCCATTACAGCCCTCTACACACATATATGGGGTAACTAACCGTTGTGCCTCATGGCACAAGTATCTACCAAGAGAAGAGAGCGGAGCCAAAGGGGGTAGTTAGCCATTCAACCTCCCATCAGAATGTTGGGGAAAACACCCCTCCAGGGCTTAGAATCCCCGGGGTGTCAGTTGCCCTTACCGACAGGGTTGAGTAGCATATAGAAACACAAAAAGTACAGAATATATAAGTAACTCACATCCACACTATGGGCATTACCTAGTCTTAGATACAACTGCAGCTAACATCTCTCAGACTCCAGGCTGCTACTTCTAAGACTAGGTATCCTATAAGCACACAAATATTTGAAGAGATTTATTAGATTACTCCATTCTCATTTTATCAGTTCCATTGTACATTAATTAATTATTTAAACATTAATTAAGAATGAACAATTCCACATTAAACTAAATTGGCATCTCATTCAAAAACAACTGCTCTTTTTTAAGATTCACATCACCTTTAAATTCCAGCATCTCCATCCCCGTGGATTTTCACCATTTAATCAAACATTCATTACAGAATTACTTTTCCACATTCCCAGGCATTCTAGAAAAAACATCCTATGCTTCTAAACAAAAAGGAGGCTCAACACGGTGAGTAGATATACTACCCGTCGAGTCTTTGCCGCCTATAGAAAGAGCATATACCCATTCTCCCTCGAGAGGCTAAACACGGAAAGCACGTGGCATACCCCGCGCGTCTTCGCCTCCTTCGGAAGAAGGGTAACAAGACCAGCTGCCTTGAGCAGTGGGGAAAAGCAAAGCAGATTAACATTCAAGAAAACTGCAAGCAACCAACAACCACATCCATCCCATTCCATCACCCCGGGTGTCCTCCCCGACACCCACATGCATAAACTGATGCATCTCGCCACTCTAGGAGTCATCTGCTACCATAACCACAAGGCCTCCATGCCTCTACATATCACAACAACCATCCAGGCTCACATCACAGCACAAGCAGCAGGAAAACAAACATCACATCATGGGCTCTTGACCCTTTAACAAACAAGAGGGTAACTCGGAACCCTTTTAGAAATTCCCACATAATATGTTCTCTAATCCATATTGAATTGGAATATTTGTTATTCGTAGGTTCCAATCATGGATACCTAATCAGCAAGCTATCACAATTAAATAACCATGATTACTTCCCTAATTTGATTATCCTCAAATTAGAACAACTACAACAACGGCAATAACCAGATTAATTTACATTCCTCTTTATCTTTATCCAATTAATTAACAATTAATTCCGGATTTACGTTCATTGTCAATTTCTATCATGAACGAACAACAAATCAAAGAAAACATAGATAACACTCTATCTAGCAAAACATGAGGCAACCGTTATCACGGTATAAAGAAACAACATGCGATCAACCAATTCTCTTAATTCGGTTCAAGTATTTAATTAGGTCAATTTCATTGTGATCTAAAGTGATAAATCATGATAATTCTACGATTGCACATATACAATTAGAGAAGCCATGAATCCCATACCTCAAACAGTTCCTCACGTTCTTTATCCACACAACAGGTCACGATCCTCCCCTCGCGACAACTGCATCCACCGGAGGATGCTGCGGTACGACAGTACTAACCAACCCCAAGAAAACCCATTAGAATCTTGGAAATTACATGGTATAAATATGGAAAGGAGGATAACAGAAGATGAACCCCAAAAGAACGACGATACAACATACCTTATATCGAAGATTGATCGACACAGCTCAGTTGCATCCAAAACAGAACAGAACCAATCCTAGGGGTAAAGATTGATTGTGCAACTCCTACGGAAAGGATTGAAAGGTTATAGCACCTATTAGCTGAGAACAAAGGGAAAGAACAAGGGAGAATGATATCTCGTCCCTTTTTAAGATTTAATGGGGCGACGGTTTAAGATTTGGTTAATTATCCATTAAAAACGGATCGCATTAACCCACGCGGTTTGACCAAGTAAAACATTCCAAGCCTTAGGAATAATTAATATAGGATTTATGGAATTTTAATCGGCCTTAAGAGTCCTTAAAATAAGGCTTTAAATGTATTTTACGTCAAAGGAAAAGTCAAAAGGGGCAAAACTGTAGGAGTCTGGAAATACTGTTCACCCACTGTTACTGTACATGAAACCGATCTGTGAAACCGATCTGTAAAACCGATCTGTGAAACTGATCTGTGAAACCGATCTGTGAAACCGATCTGTCAGACCGATCTATGAAACCGATCTGTCACACCGATCTGTGAAACCGATCCGTCACACTGATCTGTGAAACCGATCTGTCAGACCGATCTGTGAAACTGATCTGTCACACCGATCTGTGAAACTGATCTGTCACACCGATCTATGAAACCGATCTGTCAGACCGATCTGTGAAACCGATCTGTCACACCGATCTGTGAAACCGATCTGTCAGACCGATCTGTGAAACCGATCCGTCACACCAATCTGTGAAACCGATCTATCACACCGATCTGTGAAACCGATCTATCAGACAGATCTGTGAAACCGATCTGTCAGACCGATCTGTGAAACCGATCTGTCAGACCGATCTGTGAAACCGATCTGTCAGACCGATCTGTGAAACCGATCTGTCAGACCGATTTGTGAAACTGATATGTCACACCTATTGGTGAAACCGATCTGTGAGACCGATCTATCAGACCGATCGGTGAGACCGATCTGTTACTGTTTATAAAACTGGAAACACTGTTCACAGAACTGGAAAAATTGGAAAAGTGTTGGGGATAAGTCCCCTTGACCTCCTAGAACACCTCCAACACCAACATTTCACAAAGTAATGGACCGGAGAGGTCCGGGCCATTACATTAGATACCTCTCAAAACATTCTCGTCCTCGAGAATTAAAAACCAACCCAGAAGAAAAGAGGGGTCCGAACAACCACCCCATAAGATACCTCTCAGGGGAAAACCACCATGAGTTGTTCGAAAGCTGGAACAAAACTATGACATCTGGGAACAAACAATCCATACCCAAACAATTCATTCACAACATCACATCAAAGGTACATAAATAAAACATGAAAGGTCTAACCATAAAGGAAACATCATTACAAAAAAAAGATTTAAACATTAAACAACTCTGGGTACTGAGCACGTATCTGTGACTCACGTTCCCAGGTACTCTCTTCCATGCCACCGTGTCGCCACAAGACATGAACTAAGGGGATAGAACGCCCACGCAACACCTTCTCCTTGCGGTCTTGGATCTCCATAGGTCGCTCCTCGAAGGTTGCATCATCGTCAACATCAATCTCTCCCCAGTCGATAACATGAGATTCATCATGAAGATAACGACGGAGCTGCGATACATGGAAAACATCATGTATCTGACTCATCTGAGGGGGAAGTGCTACTCGATATACCACAGCTCCAACATGAGCTAACACCTCGAAAGGCCCAACAAACCGGGGAGAAAGCTTACTTCCACGACCAAACCTTCACTGCCCACGACGGGGAGTCACCTTTAGAAACACATGATCCCCAACATTAAACTCTAACGGTCTCCTTCTTTGATGAGCATATGATTTCTGACGATCCTGTGTTGTCTTCATCCTCTCACGAATCACCTGTACCATCTCTGTTGTATTCTGCACTAGTTCTGGTCCGAGAATTGCTGACTCTCCGACCCCAGTCCAGCACAACGGAGAACGGAATGGCCGGCCATACAAGGCTTCAAACGGCGCCATGCCGATGGTAGAGTGAAAACTATTATTGTAGGCGAACTCTACCAAGGGTAAGTGCTTTTTCCATGAACCTCCAAAATCAAGAACACAAGAGCGCAACATGTCTTCAAGAGTCTGGATTGTTCGTTCTATCTGACCATCCGTTTGAGGATGAAAAGCAGTGCTAAGGCATAATTGAGAACCAAAAGCATACTGGAGACCTCTCCACACCCTAGAGGTAAAACGAGGATCTCAATCAGAAATTATCATCTTAGGAACTCCGTGAAGCCTCACCACCTCCTCCAGATACTGCCTCGACAAAACCTCCACTGAGCTCGACTCCTTGATTGCTATGAAGTGGGCCGATTTAGTTAAATGATCCACTACCACCCATATAGCATCATTTCCTCCCGGAGCTCGAGGTAAACCTGTAACAAAGTCCATTGAGATGTCCTCCCACTTCCACTGAGGAATCTTTAATGGATGGAGAAGACCACCAGGAACACGGTGTTCGGCCTTCACCCTCTGACAGACTAAACATCGAGACACAAACTCTACCACTGCACGCTTCAGCCCAGGACACCAAAACGGACTCCTCAAGGATCGGTACATCTTTGTCACACCAGGATGTACTGCTAAGGGTGAGCTATGGAACTCTCGGAGAACCGTCTAACGCATCTCCAAGGGAACAAAAAGACTGTCATGATACAACACTCGGTGTTGTTCATCCTCCGACCAACCATCCGGAGCCTCCCCACAAAAAACTCTGTCTCTCCAAACTTCCACCTCTAGATCACCCAACTGAGACTCTTCCACCTTCTGCATCAGAGATGACTGCACCGTCATCTAGAAAAGACAACCTCTACCTCCAACTTCTCCCATATCAAGATGTAATGCTGACAGTTCCTCCATTACTCTCCAAGAGTCACTGGATTCACGCACAGCATCACTACGTGACTTTCGGCTCAGCGCATTAGCAACAACATTTCCCTTCCCAGGTGTATACGATATTTCGAAGTCGTATTCCTGCAAGAACTCCATCCACCGACGCTGCCTCAAGTTCATGTCCTGCTGAGAGAAAACATACCTCAAACTCTTATGATCGGTGAAAACCACAAAGCGCTCTCCAATGAGGTAATGTCTCCACAACTTCAGCGCAAACACCACGGCTGCCAACTCAAGATCATGGGTGGCATAGTTTCGTTCATGGGGATGCAATTGTCGGGACCCATAAGAAACAACTGACCTTTGTTGCATAAGTACACAGCCTATCCCCAGATGTGACGCATCGCAGAAGACGTCAAACTAGACTCCCTCAGCTGGAAGACAAAGAACAGGAGCACTTACCAACTTCTCCTTTAGATACTCGAATGCTGCCTGACACTGATCAGTCCACATGAATGCTTGATCCTTCCTGGTCAAAGCTGTTAGAGGAGTCACAACCCGTGAGAAATTTGCTACGAACCTCCTGTAATATCCTGCGAGACCAAGGAAACTTCGCACCTCTAACACTGTCTTGGGGGCTTCCCAAGACACTACTGCTTCTATCTTCGATGGATCCATAGCTACTCCCTGTTGGGACACAACATGCCATAAAAAACGAACTTCTCGAGCCCAGAACTCACACTTGGACAACTTCCCAAACAACTGATGTTGGCGAAGAACTCCCAAAACGGCTCGTAGATGCTCTGCATGCTCTTCTTCAGATGTGGAGTACACAAGGATGTCATTGATGAAAACCACAACAAACTTGTCCAGGAATTCACAGAACACAGCATTAATCAACCCCATGAAAATAGCTAGAGCATTCGTCATTCCGAATGGCATTACAACAAACTCATAATGCCCATGACGACAACGGAAAGCAGTTTTCGGGATATCCTCATCCTTTACACGCATCTGATGATATCCTGACCGCAAGTCGATCTTTGAGAACCAACATTCACCCTTCAGTTGATCGAATAGGTCATCAATCCGTGGAAGAGGATAGTGGTTCTTTATTGTCACTTTGTTTAATTGACGATAATCGACGCACAACCGCAAACTGTTTTCAGCCTTTTTCACAAACAAAACGGGTGCACCCCACAGTGACACACTTGGCCGAACAAAACCACACTGCAACAGACCATCAAGCTGTATACGTAGCTCTCGTAACTCAGAAGGGTCCATCTTATATGGAGACATAGAGATAGGGGACTATCCTGGCTGTATCTCGATCCCAAACTCGATCTCTCGTCAAGGGGGTAAGGATACAACCTCTCCTGGAAAGACGTCAGGGTACTCCTCTATGACCCTAGGAAACGCCAACTGTTGAACCTCTGAAGAACTCAGCATCATCCCAGCCATCATGGATGATAAGGAAGGAACTCGTCTATGACTCATTCGAGGATCTCTCTCACCAACAAACACCACTTCCTCTCCATCTTCATAAAAGAAAATGACCTTCTTCCTGTAGCAATCCACAATAGCCTGCACCGAATACAACCAATCCATTCTGAGTATGACATCATATGGTTGTATTCGTAAAAATAGGAAATCTCCCCAAGAGCGGTGTTGCCCCAACACTAGCTCACAGTCTCTACATACTTCAAACAAGTCAGCTCGACCTCCAACTGGCGTAGTCAACGCCAAGGGAACTAGAAGCCTCTCTACCTCAAGTCCCAAAGCGTGGACAAGGGTAGGGGATATAAAGGAATGTGTCACTCCTGAATCAAACAAGGCATACACCAAGGTAGAAAACAAGCAAAGGGTACCTCGAACGACATCTGGCTCGCCTGGGGCTGGCAACGCTAGAGCATGAAGCTGACCACGACCTCCTCCACGGCCTCTCTGACCCTGATGACGACCACCACCACAGCCGCTCTCTACTCTCTGAGGACAGGGAGCGTCATGGGGATGTCCTCTACCTGTTCCATCTACCCTCTGGTGATCTAAAGCTGGTGCAACCTGCTGCTGCTGCCTTGGCTGGAACTGCCTCAACGGAGGAACCTGGAGTGGAGCGCCCGGTGCACGATGACTGCTCTGAAAAGTCGGGCACTCCCACTGCTGATGACCACGACCACCACAAGAAAAACAAGTGCCTGATCCCTTGGCATAGGCCTGAGAGTTGCTGCCTCCGTAGAAACGAGATGGGAAGGGTTGGGACCTACCCCCAGGTGAACGGAAACTCTTTTGTCCTGAAAACCGGGAACCCCGAACCACAGCTATGCTTCGTGAGGAATCATGACGATTCCCCTCTCGTGACGATCCGGTCCTAGACAAAGTCCTCTCAACAACCTCTGCCCTCGCCAGCACCTCAAGATATTTCTTCAGCATAAATGGGGTCACCTGGCACTGGATCTCGGGACGCAAAGCCTCCTTGAAATGCCTCTCCATGGCCTCATCATCTGGTAACAGGTCTGAAGCATATCGTAGAAGGTTCCTGAAATGGATTCCAAACTCTCGAACACTAGAGCTCCCCTGTCGAAGGGTGAGAAGCTCCTGGTGACTGGACACCTTCGCAGTCGATGAAAGAAACTCGACTCTAAACCTGTCTCAAAACTCCTCCCATGAGATCACTGACTCCTCACGATCACCGAGGAACAAGAACCACCACTGCCTCGCTGCTCCACGCAGCATCGTCACAACCAAGGACACCCAGTGTTCCTTCTGAGCACAAATCGAACTGAAGCCTATCTCGACCTCCTCCAACCAGTCTTCTGTGACTGCATCTGAAACGGAGCCCTCGTACTTCTGTAGACTCTGGCGCTGAAACTCTCTAAGTGTCTTCCTCCAAGTGTCATCTTCATCAACCTCTACTCGGCGATGATCTGCTGGAACAGCCTACGGGGCATCTTCTGCGCAAACCTGACGGGGACGTCGACCTGGAGCCATACCTGTAAAATAACAACTATTAGAGCTCCTAAGCCTGGAATATGGAAGAATCAACATTAATTAATTAATTGTTTTATTTTATTAATTTCAGGTTACCTATCCCAAGGTCTACCCATTCAAACACAGGCGCAAATAATAATGATGCATGATCCTTTCCTAGGTCTCTACCCTGCAACCAGTATCACTTTGTTTAGTAGCCATCGTAAACTTAAAGGTCCGTGCAACAGATCATAGGGGGCCCTGAACGCCTATGTCTCTTCCGGTCTCCAGTGTTTACCCCACTTGCTAAACATGAATGACACTGTTGCCCTACCATCCCATGCATCCTCACCTGTTCCTAACTCCGAACTCCATCCTATCCCTCAACCAGAGCTCTGATACCACTCTGTCATGACCCCCTCCCCACAAAGTGTACCCCTCCTAGGCCGGCAATGTGAAAAGAGAGATAATGACCCCCGAGTCCCGCCTCCAGTAGGCCCCGAGTTGGCGACTAGCACCGAGGGTATAATAACATACAAATGGGAGGCATTACCCTCTAAGAGAACACATGCAGAAGAGAGAGATAGAATAGACTCCAATCAACTCCAACTTAGAACTGAGATATAAAAGGAAACCAAGTACATATATGAAATGTCATGAAAAAGTACTACAACTGAAGGGGAAAACTAAAAGTAACCAAAAAAAAGTTAAATGGCAGCGACCACGAGCCCGAACAGCTCCTCCTCCAACCACAAGCTAGTAGTAACCCGCCTGATCTCCAACCTGCTCCAAGTGACCTGAAAAAACAGTTTATATATACATAGGGTGAGTATAACAGTATACTCAGTAGGATCCTCTCTAAGCCTCTCGTGCAAAAGTAAAGAAAGCATGCTAAAGCCCAGTGAACAACAAGTGAAACTAACTCGTCACCTAAACAGGTATACTATGTTACCAACCTCACCATGGCTACTCTCACCAAGTAACGCATACAAGAATATAGCATATAGTAAAGAATATCAATGGTACCCCGCTACTACTTCCCCACTGGTTTTCCGCTTTGCCCCAACGACATACGTCCTGTGCATCTCTCTCCAAAGGCTTGCTCGCAGACACCTGGGCGAAGCTCCACAATCTGCACCCCGTGCACCACATAGGCTTGCCCGTAGACACCTGGGCGAAGCACCACACCGTCCTCACAACCAAAAGTAACCAGGTAGTCTCCGGGAGCCACCACAGCTCGCATAACGTGTATCATACGTCGGGTATAATACCTCAAGCCATTACAGCCCATACTCCGAGTAAGGATCCTCAAGCCATCATAGCCTATACACGTTACACCTATAGTAGTCCATAGGATACTGTATCCAGAATATATGTGTGTGAATAACTAAAATCCATTACATCCCTCTACACACATATATGGGGTAACTAACCGTTGTGCCTCATGGCACAAGTATCTACCAAGAGAAGAGAGTGGAGCCAAAGGGGGTAGTCAGCCATTCAACCTCCCATCAGAATGTTGGGGAAAACACCCCCCCAGGGCTCAGAATCCCCGGGGTGTCAGTTGCCCTTACCGACAGGTTGGAGTAGCGTATAGAAACACAAAAAGTACAGAATATATAAGTAACTCACATCCACACTATGGGCATTACCTAGTCTTAGATACAACTGCAGCTAACATCTCTCAGACTCCAGGCTGCTACTTCTATGACTAGGTATCCTATAAGCACACAAACATTTGAAGAGATTTATTAGATTACTCTGTTCTCATTTTATCAGTTCCACTGTACATTAATTAATTCTTTAAACATTAATTAAGAATGAACAATTCCACATTAAACTGAATTGGCATCTCATTCAAAAACAACTGCTCCTCTTTAAGATTCACATCACCTTTAAATTCCAGCATCTCCATCCCCGTGGATTTTCACCATTTAATCAAACATTCATTACGGAATTACTTTTCCACATTCCCAGGCATTCTAGAAAAAACATCCTATGCTTCTAAACACAAACGAGGCTCAACACGGTGAGTAGATATACTACCCGTCGAGTCTTTTCCACCTATAGAAAGAGAATATACCCATTCTCCCTTGAGAGGCTAAACACGGAAAGCACGTGGCATACCTCGCGCGTCTTCGCCTCCTTCGGAAGAAGGGTAGCAAGACCAGCTACCTTGAGCAGTGGGGAAAAGAAAAGCAGATTAACATTCAAGAAAACCACAAGCAACCAGCAACCACATCCATCCCATTCCATCACCCCTGGTGTCCTCCCCGACACCCACATGCATAAACTGATGCATCTCGCCACTCTAGGCGTCATCTGCTACCATAACCACAAGGCCTCCATGCCTCCACATATCACAACAACCATCTAGGCTCACATCACAGCACAAGCAGCAGGAAAACAAACATCACATCATGGGCTCTTGACCCTTTAAAAAACAAGAGGGTAACTCAGAACCCTTTTAGAAATTCCCACATAATCTGTTCTCTAATCCATATTGAATTGGCAGATTTTTTATTCGTAGGTTCCAATCATGGATACCTAATCAGCAAGCTATCACAATTAAATAACCATGCTTACTTGCCTAATTTGATTATCCTCAAATTAGAACAACTACAACAACGGCAATAACCAGATTAATTTACATGCCTCTTTATCTTTAGCCAATTAATTAACAATTAATTCCGGCTTTACGTTCATTGTCAATTTATATCATGAACGAACAACAAATCAAAGAAAACATAGATGACACTCTATCTAGCAAAACATGAGGCAACTGTTATCACGATATAAAGAAACAGCATGCGATCAACCAATTCTCTTAATCCGGTTCAAGTATTTAATTAGGTCAATTTCATTGTGATCCAAAAGGATAAATCATGCTAATTCTATGATTGCACATATAAAATTAGAGAAGCCATGAATCCCTTACCTCAAACAGTTCCTCACGTTCTTTATCCACACAACAGGTCACGATCCTCCCCTCGCGAAAACTGCATCCACCGGAGGATGCTATGGTACGACAGTACCAACCAACCCCAAGAAAACCCATTAGAATCTTGGAAATTACATGGTATAAATATGGAAAGGAGGATAGGAGAAGATGAACCCCAAAAGAACAACGATACAACATACCTTATATCGAAGATTGATCGACACAACTCAGTTGCATCCAAAACAGAACAGAACCAATCCTAGGGGTAAAGATTGATTGTGCAACTCCTACGGAAAGGATTGAAAGGTTCTAGCGTCTCTTAGCTGAGAACAAAGGGAAAGAACAAGGGAGAATGATATCTCGTCCCTTTTTAAGATTTAATGGGGTGACGGTTTAAGATCTGGTTAATTCTCCATTAAAAACGGATCGCATTAACCCATGCGGTTTGACCAAGTAAAACATTCCAAGCCTTAGGAATAATTAATATAGGATTTATGGCATTTGAATTGGCCTTAAGAGTCCTTAAAATAAGGATTTAAATGTATTTTACGTCAAAAGGAAACATCAAAAGGGGCAAAACTATAGGAGTCTGGAAATACTGTTCACCCACTGTTACTGTACATGAAACCGATTTGTGAAACCGATCTGTGAAACCAATCTGTGAAACCGATCTGTCAGACCGATCTGTGAAACCGATCCGTCACACTGATCTGTAAAACCGATCCGTCACACCGATCTGTGAAACTGATCTGTCAGACCGATCTGTGAAACTGATCTGTCACACCGATCTGTGAAACTGATCTGTCACACCGATCTGTGAAACCGATCTGTCAGACCGATCTGTGAAACCGATCTGTCACACCGATCTGTGAAACTGATCTGTCAGACCGATCTGTGAAACCGATCTGTCACACCGATCTGTGAAACCAATCTGCCACACTGATCTGTGAAACCGATCTATCAGACCGATCTGTGAAACTGATCTGTCAGACCGATCTGTGAAACCGATCTGTTAGACCGATCTGTGAAACCGATCTGTCAGACCGATCTGTGAAACCGATCTGTCAGACCGATCTGTGAAACTGATCTGTCACACCGATCGGTGAAACAGATATGTGAGACCGATCTGTCAGACCGATCTGTTACTGTTCATAAAATTGGAAACACTGTTCACAGAACTGGAAAAATTGGCAAAGTGTTGGGGATAAGTCCCCTTGACCTCCCAGAACACCTCCAACACCAACATTTCACAAAGTAATGGACCGGAGAGGTCCGGGCCATTACAATAATTATTACATAATTATTCATATATAATTATAATATTTTATCTAACTTTTTACCTTTCCATCCATTAGAAAATGATAATGTCGCTTGTGCGTACGTGTGAACTACCACCTCCACAGAATGATGTGATTCTTTTTTCATTTCCTCTTTACATAGATGTTAATAATGATATATTTAATGGATATATTTATATATATATGATATTTATGATATAATAATAATTCTATAAAGGTTATTTATTATTTATGTTTCTTTTTTTCATCCTTAGATAAGTGGAAACGTCCCTCAATCATATGTACGGACAATCATCTCCATGAAGTGATACAATTCAGTTTTTCCTCACAGATTTTTATGAATGAGGTTAAAAGTTTTTATGATGAATAAACATAATAATTACATCATGATTATGATTTTTGAGATGATGAAACCATGTACAAGTTTAAAGTACCAGATCCATTGAATCAAAACATGTATATAAAATGGGCCAGTTTTCACAAGAGTATTCATTTTAATAAAGTACTTTTTAATAAAAAGATAATTGTAAAAATATTAAAAAAAGATACATAGTAACTTATGTATTATTATCATTCTGTTATAAATTTATAATAAATATATATATTTTACATTATATTTGAACGTGTTTGAATCAAGATAAGACTTGAGGTAAGAGATTTATGTTTCAATCTCATTTTAATAGGGATTATTTATGCCTGAATTTACATTGAGGAATTTATATGAGACTTATATTATGATCCACTTTAATTTTTATTCTACTCTATTTGATTATATAATTTTTATTTTTTAGCCCCTTTTTCTCTCTTTGGTACTCAAAATGGTTTCAGAAATGTTTTTATGAAAATATGACCTTATTTATCCTCTTTCAGTCAGAGATACTTTTCTTTTATATCCATGTTTTATAAAATATTTCAAAAATGTTTTGGATTATTATTTAAAAAATTTAAAATTCATTTTATCCCATGTTTGAGTTTTTAGAAAAGGTCTTAAAGATATATATATTTTTGTTTTCTAAAGAATGTACTTTTTACCAATTGTGTGAACAAAATATTTTTTTTAACATTTACAATATGAATGAAATTTCTTATCATCACGATAGCTGGATTATTTAAATGTTATTTTAAAATTTTACATGGTTATTTTATAATAAACTGGTTTCTTAAATATTTTGGAACTATTTGGATTTTAAATATATGATTTTGAAATTAAAAGTGTATTTTCCCCAATAAATACTCTAGTGATCTTTTAAAAACATTATATATCAATGATAGAATTCTTTCATGTTTCTTATGTTTCACTAGGGATATAATACAATGAAACCATCCACTTCTTTGCTTGGGATGGTTTAAGATGAAGAACTTTTATGGATGATTCTAGGAAACTCATCACATGTCTATTGGTTAAATAAGTTAAGACAAAATCTGTAAGAAGACCATTTATTTTCCACATTTTATATGATCATGAAATGATTAGTTTTTTTATAATCATGTTGAACATTTATGGTTTGATGTTATGAGATGTTTGGTTCTATTTTAGCCCTACGATTCATTGGGTAAACTTAGATAAATCAAAAAATAAATATGTTATGTGTGAACCTAGTTTCATATTCACATTATTATGTTTGGACCAGGTTTCATGTCCATAAGTTGATGTGTAGACTTGGTTTCTTTCCCGAAAGTAATGCATGGACCTGGTTTTATGTCTATAAGTTTATGTGAGGTCGTAATTTCATGTTTTAAACATAGTGAGTCGACCTGTTACTATTTATAAATGTTCAAAATGTTTTAAGATTCTGTTTTTTTTTATATTCTTAATTTTATGATATTCTCTCATAGATTATGATTGATTATTTATGATTCTGTATTATTATGAATTTTTTATTTTTTCCATGAAAAATATTCCATGGATCATGATAAACTATATTTAATTTATTGGTTATGACTTTCTTATATTATGATGTTGTTTTCATACCCTTATACTCACATGTGATCATTGGTTAATATCTCTTATTTTTATCCTTATTAAGCATATGAGATCACCCTTTCTTATGTTCTCCTTACCAAGGTTTTGATGCAAGGTTATAAGTTTGAAATGTCTAGAATCATATTAATATAAAGAATATTATGGGATATATTTAATATTTTTTATGAAATAAGATGTTTATATATATATTCTCTAATGATACTGAACCATTATGGTCTTGTAGCATGTATGATTTTGTTATAGATTATATATTCATCTAAAATAATGTAATATTTATGTATGTTATGCTTGGGTAACCTTATATTTCATTGATTCACCTCCTAAAAATCCCTTCCCCAAAATAAAAACATCATTTATCCTTCATTGTAAATTTTTCATTTCTGCATGAAAGTCATGACACGTCATTTTAGACATAAAACATCTCATAATATTGTGGAAACATTATTTACAACTTCTCTTCTCAACATTATTTTCTTTTTTACAATTTGAAACTAATTTCCTATAGGAATAACATGAATCACAACTCATTTATAATAGATAAATCACTAAAGAGTATCTCAATATTATTTTTATTCTCATCTCCATTATTATTTAAAACTCAATAAATTAATTTCTAACCTTTTAATATTGAAGTAATTCTACCACACTTTGATCATCCATATCATACCCTTTAAGATCAAATTTTCAGGCTTGAATCATGTATTTTGAAAGGTTTTTGGTGTTTTGATCACTATTAAACAACACAAGAATCATCCAATCATTTTTATTTCTTCTAATATTTAAATTGTAAAACTTCATTTTTATCATGTAGAAACTTATATTTTCTTAAGACTTTCATGAATCATATATAGGTCTTGATGACACAAACATAGGTTCCTTATGACACATATGTAGTATAGAATCACTTGTATGTAGCATGAAATAACACAAATACAAAGACTATATGACACATATCTCACATCACAAATACACAGAAAAAACATAGTTTCCTCTAATATGATGCATACATAGTGCCATGATAGCACATACACACTACCCTAATGAAACATACATGGTTCCCAAAGACACATACATAGGTTGGAATCACACATACATAAAACATGCTTTATTCATTTTTCTATCGATATCATTATCTTTGTATTCACTTCCAAATATTTTATTCATTCTCTAATAAATCTCAAGATTATTCAAACTTTTATATAAGTGTGATTTAACACTATATTCTATAGCTATCATTCTAGGAAAATTTTGGTTGGATTTTCTAACTTTTTTCCAGTTCTTCCCTCAAACTTTCAACCTAATTTATAAATTTTAAATCTAAAGTTATAGTATATTCTATCTAGATTTAGAAACCGATAAATTTTTAATTATACAGTTCTTGTACCTGTTATATATAGTACTTTAGACAATGGTACTTTTCATATAAATGAAAAACCATTCTCTAATCATATGATATTAGATATTATACTTGAATTTTTTCAAAAAAAGTTTTCAATGAAGAAACGAAGCTCTCGTTTCTATTAATAAGGGTAACACCTCATCATTTCATTTACACATCACTGATACATATTGATAGATTCAATTAGAAGGTAATTCTTCCATATTGACCACAAATACAATCTAACACATGGGTACTTTACTTAGTATTATTCTCTACCAAGTGGTCCTTGGAATGAATTTTCTATAGATTTTGGAATTCACCCCTCATTTAGTCTACTTGGGGTAAGACTAAGTGTTAAGGAGGTTAGATTACATCATGTGCTTCAATATGATGTATTATTTTATAGTATCATTCTATAATTTCCCCTTATCTCATGAGTGTTCAACTGATCACTAATTTCTAGATATGTTATGTTTGTTGTGATTCATTTTTTCCTATAATAGTTTACTTACAGTAACTTTTTATATTTTCTCCATCTTCTTTTTTATGTTGAAATTATTATTATTTTTTATTATCTTTGTTTGTATTTATATTTTTATAATTTTAAGAGGATTTTATTTAAATAAAATGATTTATTTTCTAAACACTTTGGTATTATTTATATATTTTTTCTACACATAAGCAATTTTAAATAAAAACTTAAAAACTTTTTTCCATTAAAAATTATTCATCCACATTATTAAAGTTTTAAACTATTTTTTAAATATAAAACTTTAAAAAAAAACCATATTTCTAGAAAAAAATTAAATGAAAATAGTTTTTTATTAGTTTTAAATAAATATGAAAATTATTTCATTGGTAGTTTCATTTCAAACTAGGATGAATATTTTTTTTAAAGATTATAAAAGGGGAGTGGGGAGGATACCTACTGGGATTTTGTGCTCATGCATATTATATTTTAGGTTTTTTTAGATTTTTCATGAATAGGATGAGTGATGATTGAGTCATGTTCAAATTGGATGGAGGTGATAGGTGATAATGTTTCACTTAATTAATAAATATGGTTTATTATGGTTGATTTATTCAAATATTTTTCTTCCTGGTGCATCAAGACACATTAGCTATTTTTTAGTTTTTAATATTTCATTCCATTAATATATTGTTCCTTATGATGGATTTATTTATTAGATTTATTTATTATTTATGGGTCATATTTTTATTCATATGACATGATTGGTATTGTTTGTTTATTAAACTACTTATTTTTTTAGACATGGTTTTCTGATATATATAGTTTTCATGTCGTACATATAAGGGGAAGTTTCATGTTTTTCAAAAATTATTGGGTGAAATAATTACCTTTAATTGTCTTTTAATGCCCTTGAAATAAATTCCTTCCCATGAGGATCGAAAACATCCTTTGGACCATTCCAAAGGATGACTTGGGTTCTTGATTGAGTGGTGACCTGGGTTGGTTTGTGACACACCATATTTGAATCATGGGAGTAACATGCCCAATGCATGCTTCGTATTTCTCACATTGACTTTTTGTTTCCTCCATGAAGTTATAGTACTTTATCAATCCAAGATTCCTCTGAAAAAACTCCCCAAGATTAATTAATAAAAACAATCACATTCTATAAGTAAAAAACACTTAAAATGGATTACTTGTATGTCTAGTTATAATAATTAGGTGAGAAGTTTTGGAAAACACCAAAAACTTTATAACAAAAAACATATATTCCAAATTACATGGAATATAAGACTAAACCACTATCCAAGAATATACTATTACAATTGATCCATATAGGGTCAACCTAAAAGGTGTGTATAGTGGGGTATATAGTGTGTGTGACCCACAGACTACCTGAGCATGTAATGGTTAAGATACCTGAGTCAGTTTCCACTATACACAATGTGTGTATTTTTCCAAATAGAATGTAGGGTGTAAGAATTAACTTGGAATGTACATGGGAATATTTTAGTGAATGAAATTAGATAAAATGGTTTTTGATCCAATTTCTTACCCAGTGTGATATTTATAGAAACATGAAAATATTATCATCACAGAAAGAGATATATTTCATTTATATTTATTAAACAACACAACATATAGTTGGGTTATCTTCCAAATATGTGTTTCTCAACATTTCGATCATCATATCTAAATTTTCCTCCCCCATAATTTCTAAAAGTGTTATCTCATGTGTCTCCCATTCTTGGTGAAATTACCCATTACTGGAATTTCTCATTTGATAGTTATCATTAACCATCATCAAAACCATGTCTAGGACCCACTAAACATGAGTTAGTCCATCACATATCTATATGAATCTGAACTACAAGCCATTTCTCCTATATAAATATTCCCAGACTGCAATAACTTTCATTACCAAAAATATCTCTTTTCTCACCACTGAAAACCTATATGGTCTAACTATCGATAATTAAAAAAACCAAGAAGTGATCTTTCCATGTGAAATAGGGAAATTAAGGAAAAATAAGAAAGGGTTTTATGAATAGAAATTATTTTATGCTCACTACATTCTTCTATCATGAAGAATGATTGTTGATGAATATCAAATCATAATGAATTCAAAAGTATATCAAAAGTCAAGAATAATGAATTAATTTAATAATATTAACTACGAAAATGATATTAATATTCATATAATTATTGGGATATTATGTCAATTTTTTTTAATCAAAAATAAAAAATCAAAACAAACTACAAATAAACCATACCATTAAAACAATTTGAATATTTTTTTGGAATAAACTAAATTAAATATGAACTTATCAAAGGAGAAATATCATATTTTTATCTAGGTTAATCAATTAAATATGAAATTAAAATAAATTTATCTAAAGAACAGTATGAGAATTCAAGAATTGAAATTTAATAACATTAATAATTATGAAATTACAGTGTGGTATCAAGTAAATCAAACATGAGATATTTTAATTTATTCTAAATAATAATTAGGGCAAGATAAAAATTAAAATTCCTTCCCCCTTTAGTAGTAAACCCCAAAGCTTCAAGAATTATTCTTAGATCTATATTCATTGTTGATGGCTTTATAAATAATAATTTCTCATTGGAAAATAATATATAAAAAATGATGAATCCCTCCTTAAAAATTATTTAAAAACATATCTGTATATGGGGTTTAGGATTAGTTTTAAAATAAGTATCAAAATAATTAAAAAAACAGATAATTTTCTATCTTGGTCCCAATGCTTGAAAATGAAAATTATAAATCTCATAGGAAACAAGCAATGTTCTGAAAACAATTGTTGTGTAAAAATTTCCATTTAGAATACTATTTAGGATATATTAATTATTCACACAAGAATAAATAAAAATAATATATTTTATATTATTATATATTTTTCAAAGACCCGTAACTCTAAACGCCGAAAACCATCCCTATGAGGAAATTTAAGAATATTACTAAAATTATTCAAAGTTATTTATTAAAAAATCCAAGGTTTCTATTCAAAGAAAACAATATAAAAGTAGTTCAAAAATTTTGGTTGATCACTTTCACTAGTTACATGACTAAGAAAAATTATAAAAATAAGGAATAAAGATAATTTTTTTCTTTCAAGTAAAAATGTGGAAACACTTATATATATTTATTGACATAGAACACTTCTCTTAAAAAAATTCTCCTTAGGTAATTAATCACATCTAATAAATTAATAAAATTAAAAAGGTTATGAAATTATGAATGATTAGAAACTACTATTTATTAAAAATATACTAAGCCTAAATCTATAAAAAAATATAAGAGAAATTCAAAAATCAAACATTTAATCAATTTTAACTACTCTACTGAAATTATTATTTCAAATTGAACATTTTAAGATGAAATTTTAAAAAAAAATCCTCGAAAATATCTATGATTAATCCACTAGAAAGAAAATTTTATCAACCAAATATTTTTAATTTTTCAAATAAATTAACTTAAATTCATTATGTTTATATTTAATGAATACATAAAACTCAAATTTGGATTTCAATAATGATCATAATATTTATAACATGATTAGAAAACTATGAGATAAACAATTCGGTGTGGTATGTTACCTCCCCTAACCATATAAATGTTCATGATGTTCAATATTGAGCATAAAAGAATTAAATTGACCCAAAATGTAGACCAGGTATAAAATTAAAAGATTAATTAAATGTGAATTAAAATTTTAAATATAAAAGTTATACTCCCCATAGATAAAATAATAGAGTGGGTCATGAATAAAATATATGTTGTTCCCTAAATAGGGTGTAGTGTGAGATATGTTGGGGGGGGGGGGGTAAATCAATGTATTAAATGTCTTACCCAATTAAAAATATGTTCATTTACATATCACTACCCTAAATGGATCCTGATATATCAACTTGAAGGGTCATTTTTTATGATCTTTTTCTTAAATGACAATCTTATTTAGTCACTTGATGAACCCTTTAATATAATATATTCATTATGATTCTTTCTACCCTCTTTTTATGAGAATGCATAAATTAAATATAGAAACAATAATTTACTAGTTCACCTTTAATATAATATTTCCTAGGAGCATGAACCAACATTGTTCCATGTAAAAAATCACTATAAAATCATTGTTATTCACACGGGTCACTCCTATTTAAATATTTTAAGACATATCACGACATCACAAGGGTAACTCTCTCAAATGTTCCTTTTAATTCTCAATTATAGTGGAAAGGATCACCTCATGATTGTATATAGACATATAGATCCCTTCTCTATCATCAATTTATTGGATTAAATATTCTAGAATAGGTAGATACTCTATTATATTCCTACTGAGATGCTCCTTTATAAACTATGAGTATCTTCTAGAAACACATGTTCTTCTCTCAAGATAAATTCTATAATTTTCCTTTCGATCAAAGAACTTATGACTTCTTATCTTTGTAAAGATCTTAAATGGTAACTAACTTCTTCCATCCCCTCACCTAGACCTCCTTTATTCTTCTTTTTCAAATGTATACATTGCATATAGAATCATCTATAACTGTATTTTTGGATATATAATATGTGAACTGAGACTCTCTCTAAAATCCCATTACATTCTATAATATCTAACTTCCCTTATAATGATTGGGATATTGAGCGGATAAATTTCCACTGGTATGTGCCTTAATGGTACTATTAAACCACCCATTAACTCCTCTATAAAACCACTCCATGATCTCCTCCATCTATGGTCAACCAAATAAGTGATTTATGAATAAATACTATATCTTGACAATATATATCAAATATCCATTTAATTCACATGTATAACACTACTAAATCATTATCATAAGGATAGAATCTTGTTATTAAAGCAAGAAACATAATTATAGAGGCATTAAAGATCCATTATTGCATCACCATAACGAATTATCCAAAATTATGCATGTCATCCATCAATACTCCCTTCACCATAATGTGGTGAAATACTATTTACTATTTTTACTCCAACACGATGGGAACTACCAATTGGTATCCAATTATTGGATATTTTATCTTATATATCTACCTATCGACCATTAATTCCACCATGATATGGTGAAAAATATTTATTTGTTTTTTACTCTAACACACTAAACAATATGGCATGGTTACCTAATATTGTCCATTTTACCTTGTATCTCTTCTTATCGAACATGAATTCTATCAAACTCTTCCAATCTAATAATGGGATTCCATGTGCTTTATAGTGATCTTGTAGATCCACCACACTCACCTTTATATAGTGATCCATATTATTCTTTCCATCTTCAGAAAACAACCAACACCTTAAGCTCCTTAGGACAATTTTTCATAAGAACACCTCCATCACACCATGACAGGCTCCATGGCATAGTACATGTCATGTTATCCATCACAATGATCAACCATTACCTTCCCCATGGGCATATTAGCGTTAAAAAAATTTCATAGGTGATTTGAAATTTTACCATGAGGTCCACCAAATAATGGCTCCTTTACAATTTCTCATGTTAGAAAATTATTTCTCCAACGCAAAACTTACTATGGAATGGTCATGTATTCCTTCACCATAAACACACTCACTAACCATGGAGCATTATTTATAATGTGGTGAAACTTCAACACAAACTTCTCCATTATTCCTTCAAAATATCTTTATAATTTCACTTAAACATATAGGCTCCTTGTAGAATACCTTTACACTTATAAATTAACTACATATACCATTTTCTTCTTATGGACAATGAATCCAACACAAAAACATTCTCGATACCTTATAAAAAATCCATTCATCACAAAAATCAAAATCATTTTTAACAATCCTATAAGAATCACCTTGAACTTTTACTTTCTCATCAAGGCCTTTTTCCTTATTGTCAATATAATTAATTTGAATAAATCTAATATAATTATTTATGATTCCCAACAATCCCCTCCTTTGGAATTTGTTTACAATAACTCAAAAATTAAAATTACAATAAATCTCACTTTCCCTTATTATAAATGAAATTAAATGAGAACTTGATCTTCCATCAAATGTGTGGATCTTCCTTTGAATCTAAATCTCTTATTTTAATGGAATCAAATATTTTCATTTTCAATAATTTTTTCTATTGATGTGTGGGAATAAACTACAATAAATATCAACTCCCCCTTTTTCTTAAACTTCTATAAGGGCTTAAACTTGGGATTCAACTCCCCCCTATGAGGATAGGAAGGAATTAGTCATCTAATGCCATATCCCCTTTTTATAATATCTCAATAATTTGTCTTAAACCACCTATTTATTCTCCAAATCCTCTAAAAACAATCAAAAAATGTTCTTGTTTGTAATACCAAACTCTAGAAAAATCCCATATGCCAATTTCCATATCATCCATATCATAAGAGATCCATCGAGTGAAAATCCTACATATAATTTGGACAGTCAAAAAATAATCCAAAACTATTAATCCTAAGCATAGTGTAGGAAACATGAGTCTTTAAAAATAAAATTAAATCTATCCTTATACCCCATGAAAAATAATGACATTTCAAGAAGCATTGTATCCTTCACATATCAAAAACAAAATGTGATCTCTAACACACTTTCAAATAAATATACTTGTGAATAAACATTAAATTACTTTCTAATGAGGATTATACCACTTTTCAAAGATAATAAATTTATTGAAATACACATTGATACCAATTGAGCCCTTTCTCATGAAGATATCTATTGAAATCTTCAAATGAAAGATAAGACTATGTTTCCTTTGAATTTTGATCACCACTACCCCTATAACATTAGTTTTTTACACCAATTATTTATGTTTAATTTGGGGATACCACTTTTAGGAATAACTCTACTATATCTTTATATTTTGGATACCCTAATTCACATCAGATGATACCAAAAAATAAACCATTTTTTTTTAAAAAATATATATAAAAATGTGATATTAATGTACTATTACTCCCACTAGATTTTATTCTTTAGTGGACTTACACCACTTGAATTTGTGGCCATATTAAATCTTCTTTCAACTACAATTACATGTTCTTTACTCACACAATCAACGCATGGATTTTATATCCCCCTTAATTATGCACCTCTTCATAAATTATTAGATAAAATAAATAATATGGGGAGTGGTGTACCTCAAATACCCTCAAGTAGAGGAATTATTCTATTTAAAATAGACCAACACTTTAAATTATATTTTTACTTTTCTCTTTTTTAACTTCGAGAAAAGTAATTCCATCATCTCTTCAACCTATTTATCATCTTTTTTATCAAGACTTCATAGCCTCTTACTAAAGGATCTCCTTTTTTATAAAACTTACATACTTATCTTCTTGGATTTGATCATTTCTATCCTTCCTTAGCATGATATTTTCCAAAATTGTGTCATTGATCACACTCAAACTATTATCTTCTTGAGTTTTATCAATTGTGGATCTCACCTTCTGATTTCCTTTACATTGAATATTCAACTTTTTCCTTTTATTGTTCTGTGTGGAACCAGCATAGAAAAATTCTTCCTTGATGTCCAAGAGTTCCATATTTGAAAACTTCTTCTTTGTATTTGGATTCTCCTTTACATGTTATTACAACTTTATTACATATACTAAAACCTCTTACTATTACTTTTGGATTTAATTTCTTTTCTTATAAGATATTTTTTATGACTATTTGGATCTAATTTATTGATACACCTTTCATTGATTCTCTTTCTAATTATCCAAAACATTGAACCTATTTTCCTATTTAGCATTCATTTTCCTTGGATAAAATATTTCTTTATATATTATAAGAGTAGAGTTTCTCCTTATGGAATATTTACCCCTATATTCATTCCTATATTTTTACTACAATTCCATGTGATCTAGGTTAAAAAAATAAATCATTTACCATAATAATACTACCTCATTGGTCTCTCCTTAATTGAGATATTGGCACTAATTTAGTTTTTCTCTCATCCTGGGGCTTATTGGTTTCAAAACACATGTTCATAATGTACCCCATACTTCTACAATAGTATTAATTTGGTGACTACTTCATTAGTGGGATACATATTCTATAATTACCATATAATATATGTTTTTTCTAGAATTCATATCTGAAAACTTTATTTATTTTTAGGTTACATTTAGAGGGATTTTCATCTTCTAATTTATGGTTTTTATCCTCCCCTTGTGTTCGATAATATTATAATTTTTTTATTTCAATTATGGATCCATCACCTCTAAAAATGAAGTAGAAACCATTCTTATTTCTCTTATTTCTTTAATTTTGGTCTTGAGAAGAATTATTCTTTGCCTTCAATTCATTCTCCATAGAAATTTTATTTGAAATTTATTTTGAAATCACTTCAATCATGTTTATTTTTTCCTTCATTTTTGTTCCCATTTTACTTATACAAAAATTCAAATCCACTTCTTCTATATTAATCCATTAGATATGAATCACTATTCATAATCTATCTCCTGTATTTTTACCAATTTCATCAACATATCTTTGGAAATAATTCCATGTTCAACCTCCATATAGATGTATTTTCTAAGACCTCCCTTTAATTACTTTAATTCCATACTGGCCTAACCAAATAGTTAAAACTCTAGGACTTCTTATGGAACTCAAATATAATATTACATATAGGAAGTAAACTCTATTTTCCATTATTTTAAGTTCTTTCCATAAAATATTAGAGCCTTCATTACAGATTCAATTTCTCTTCAACAACTTCAAATCAAGCTATATAAATAAAAAAAATATAGGAAAGATAAATGAATATATCTATAATACAAATTATTGATCCCATAATATTGGATTAATGTGATATTACCTGGGGGGAATCAGTGTATGCAATTTCTCACATAATTAAAACACTTGTTCATTTCTCTCTTACTTACCTTAATGGATCTTGACCTATCAACCTTTAGGGTAATCTTTTAAAAAAAATTTCTTTAATGATGATTTTATTAAATAACTTGACCTACAATTTTTTACCAAATATTCTTTATGATTAGTTTTACCCTATTTTAGTGTGCATGCATAATGTAAATAGGTATAAGATAATTTACTTGTTTCGTCCTCATTAGGCTATATAAAATAAGGATTCATCAGTATTTATCAATAAACTAAGTAAAAATAAATATCACTTCTCTTTATGGGGGTCGCTCCCCTTACAATGGTTTTGGAACAAATCAATTATTATCAAGGGTTACTCCCTTGAATGTTCTTTATGACACTCACTACTGGTGGGAAGGATAACCAAAAAATATTTTATATAGTTTTAGTTCTCTTATATAGGATAAAATTCTTGGATTTCTTATTAGAGAATAGGTAGATGATATATTGTGGTCCCACTAAGATTCTCCTTCAAAAACTATGAATATATCCTTATGACACTTCTTCTTCTTTTTAGTAAAACTATATAATTTCTCCTTCACTTCACAACAGTGACAACTTCTTCTCCTTGGAATGATCATCAATAGTTTCAAACTTCTTCTATCCCCACAAATGTAACTATTTTCTAATTAGTTTTCATATATAGAAATTGGTTGTAGATACTCCTCTTTCACTATTTTCGGATGTATAATGTGTGTATAAATACTCTCTCTAAAATCCCACTACAATTGACAATAGTTGATCTGCATTATACTAAGAGAGATCTTCATCCAGTAAATGGAAATGTTTAATTTTGTTTATAGGACCTTGAAACCACCCATTAACTCCTCTATAAAACTACTCCAAAATATCATCCATTTACAGTCAACTAAATATCTACTCTATTAATCATTTCACTTTCCCTACAGCATGAATTAAATTTCCATTAATTTCACATATGTAATGCTAAAAACTCCTTCTCATCTAGATAAAACCATGATATAAGACTTAGAAACATGAATATAAAATCATTAAAGATCCAATACTATATTTATATAATGAACCATCTTTATTTGTCATTCCACTTATCGAGAGGCCCTTCACCAGGACGTGGTGAAAATGTATTGCTCATTTTCACTCCAATACACCAAGAACTATGGCATGGTATCCTGATATAGGATATTTTTTATAAAGCTCTACCTTAGACCATGACTTCCACCATGGCATAGTGGAAAACATTTTCCTGTTATCTCTAATATGTTTGGTAGTAAAATTTGGTTACCTAATATTGGATATTTTTTTATTGAAACTCTTATTATAAACTATGACTACCATCGAACACCACCACACCCATAATGGGATTCCCTGTGTTTCACAAGGATCCTCTAAAGCAACCATTCTAACCTATATAGTGTGGTCTATCATGTGTTGTACATATTCATTCCACGAGATCTATATGGACGTTATGCTCAGGCACACCTCCATTACACCATATCAAGCTCTATAACTTATTATAGGCCATGTTAGCCTTTTCAATACTTTACCACCACTTTCCTTATGACCATGTTATTATTGACCATTTTTCATAGGTGTATTGTAAATTCACCATAGGGGAAATTATGATGTCGTCAATTTCAAGTTTCCCATGTTGAAAAATTATTTATACTCTGTGGCCTTTGTTATAATGAGGTCACAGCAGCCTTCACATTCACCACACCAACTGACCACTGTATAGTCCTTACTATAGGGGAATCATCAACACAATATTATCTAAGACACCTCCAATGTATCTTTTGTCTATATCTTGACTATGTGGGATCCTTTAGAATCCCTTTACACTTATGGATTACCTTTAGACTCTATTGTATTTATTTTTACAATGATTCTAACAAAATGACCTTCATGATGCTTTTTTAACAAATCAAATCATCATGGAATATGTCTCTCTATTAACAATACTCCAAGAATCACCTTAACCACTTTCATTCTCATAAAGTTAATAATCCATATTTTCAGCATCCTTATTGTCAAAAAAATACAATGGCATCTTTTAGGATACCTAATAGTATACAATATTCCTCATAAATAAACACTATTTCCCAACAATTTTTTATGATATATCAATAGTTTCTATATAAAGAGTAAAATAATAGAAAAGGTAAAACAATATGCTCAATATAAAAAAAATATTAGTAGTGGAATCAAATTAGTTCTGCATAATCATATCAAATGTATATTAAAGAAACCAAGTGTGTATTTAATTGAATAAACACATGGAATGGAGAATCAAAAAAATGTATATTAAAATAAAAAAACCAATAAGTTAATTATACAATAAACATAATTAAAACTTAATGCTACTAAAAATTAGTAAAAGGGGAAAACTGAAATCATTCATAAGATCCCTATCTAGTGGCAGGTCATATTCAATCATTGTTACAATCTATAGTTCTTGAAGTAGTGTCCCAACCCAATTTATAACTAATATAGTTACTTATATCAAAATTTCACTCATCATTGTTAATTTCACCACTGAATATTATAGTCCCATGCTTTATAGTATCCATATGTGTTTATGATGCACCGTAGTGAATGTGAGGATGAGCGGGTGGGTTATTTGATGGGTGAAATCTAAACATGGGTTGATAAAAACCATCAATGTTTATCTATTTATACAATTTACAAAGGTAATACACATGTAAATAATAATAGGTATAGTGGTATTAAAACATTTAATGGTAACAATTTAGGATATATTAGGTTTTAGAAGTATGTGGTGTATGTGTTTTTGGAAAATATAGATGAAAAGGGTACGAAATGGTGGGTCCAATTGGTGGCATAGATATGGATAATGGTGAATCAGTGGGTGGAGTAAAACATAATTGATATCCCCCTCATGAAATTGATCGTAATCAACTATATCATTCATCATTAACCACCTTAAAGTGTTCATACCATATATCATAGGTAAATATCCTAATATGATTTAAAGTATTCATATTGAAAGGGGAAGAAAGTCTAAAGCTAGTGAATGTGGGTAAAGTGACCCAAAAGGAAAAAAGTATACAATATTATAACATAGGGTCCCCAAATATACTACCATTATTCTTTGAAATCATTTAAAATAGGATGAATACATATTCATAACTCATGAGGTGTCTTTATATCATTGAGGTAAGAATGGAAATGTCACATTTAGATACACCATCATTATTATCAAGGTATGGGGTAAAGAAGCAAGTGAAATATTACTGGTGGATGTGGTATATGGGGTTATAAAACTTGGATGATTTGGTTTTTTAGGTGTAAAATACTTTCATAGGATTCCCAACAATAGCCCCAAAACCATTATAGTAGTGGATTCACAATTGAGAAAGATAAGATAATAAGAATGTGTTTGGGTAAACTATTTGATATAAATAATGACTAGAATGAAAAATTAGGGAAATGGAAAAGATAATTTTTGACTAAGTAACTAGAAGGTTACATACACATCAATTTCTATTATTCCTTTTTTATCTATAAAGGTTTATCTTTCCTAAAATTTAAATATAGAATAAAATTTAAGGACTAATTATTTAATGATAATTTAAGAGATTAAAAATGCTTGAGTAAGGTGACCCCATAAAAGATGGGCCTTAATGGCACATCAACATTCAACCAAGAAAAGTTATGTATGTAAAAAACATATAGCATCCCACCAACTATTTTTATAAGGATTGATATTATAAAACTTCTCCTCTTTGGTAAAATTAAAAATTATTATTGGTTCTGGGGTTGGTTTGATGAGTGGTTAAGAAACTACTTTTCTCAATTTTGAGGGAACATTTGGATTGTGGTCTACACATGGTGATGGAAAGGGTTTGAGTGGGACCTATATAAAATCACATAACAAAACCATTTAATAATAAATAATTCTCAAACATTAATCTTATATTTAAATTGAATAATGTACTATGACAAGGCAATAAAGAAAGGGAGAAAAATTTTATTTCAATTTTATTAAAACAAAATTGTAACATTTATAAATAACATTATGTGTGTGTGATTATTAAAAAAATGAAATAAAATTGAAATAAAGAAATAGAAGAATATTTCTTTTTACCTTTTGAAGAAAAAAATAAATATTTTTGAAATCAACCTAAAAAATATAGAAAAGAGATAGAAAAATATACATTTGAGGTATAATAAATCGAGATGTGGGTGAGATAAGATTATATATGAAGGTTATATGGATGAAATGATTCATAATAAGTCCTAAGAAGTGAATAAATGTGAGTGATTCATGACATAAACATGGTTTGGGTAGAATAAAAACATAATTTGGGGATTTGGGGAATTTAAAATCAACGGATTTAAAATCATTCATTTTTAAAATATATTATATATTATTCCTTACATCTAACAATGAATTTTATTTTATTTTACATTTTTTTATTTCATTTATAGATTCCATGGTTTGAGAAACCATGAATCTATTTTTAAATTAAAATTTTTTATGAATGGATTCATGGTTTTAGAGATTATTCCTTCTAATTATAATTTTAAATTTGAGTCATTGTATTTTTTTTACTAATTCAAAACCTTTTTTTTTGGTAATAAAAATAATTAAACTGTTTAAAATTAATTTTCAAAGAATTATTTCAAAATAAAACTAGAAATAAAAATAAAAAATCCACATATAGGTTTAGAAAACAATCAAAACACACAAATCATGCCTCATAAAAAACACTAAGTCACAAACAAATTTATTTTCTTTACAGAACGATATGTAACATCATAGGATGTTCACTATTTATCATTTATAGATACATTTAACTAAGCCTATTATTTAGAAGAAATAGCGTATAGAAATAATTTCTACTATATCAATATCTTTGAAATATACCTTTATGCATTTCCTTATTACCTAAAATGTAGTACCATAATTTCTCATTATCTCCAATGCAGCATTATGGAAAAAATTGACCAAATTGAAAGGTACAAACCATTGAGAGTTAAACATTATAGGTAATAAAATTATCCATTAATTTAATATCAATATCTTATCACCAAGTTAAAATTATATGGTTAATCATTCAATAATATATGATTTTGGAGTTATTATTGTAGATAAAAGTGTTTTCATACCCTTTTTGTTTCTTCAAGATTAATAATATACATTATTATTTTCTCCCCTATGGTCTTTAAATCTAAATTAAAAATTGTAACTACATAATAACCTTTATAACAAATTTAGACTGGTAAGTTGAATGACTTCCCAAAAACTAACTAAAAGGGTGACATACCAAGGGAGATTCAGTTTTTATCTAGTATACCTATAAGAAATTATCTATATTACTATCTTAATCTTTTATTAAGTTTCCTACTTTTTTCTTGAGGATTTTTTTTGATCTCCCATTTTAAAACTTCTAATTATCTACTTCTTTAAGTATAGTAAGGAATTCCTTTGTTTTACCTCAATCTATTCTTTTTAGAACAAAATTCATTAAAAATTTGTAAATATGTGTACCTTTATCATTGATTAACACTCTAGAAACTCCAAACCTACTAAAAATCCTTCTATAAAGGAAAGAACCACCATTAACATGTTATGGGATACTAAAACATCCTAAACTGATTTTTATATATATTAAACACAAATTAAAAAGTAAAAATTACCATATAAAGGTGTAAATAGACCCTTAAAATATATACCCATTCATAAAATATTGTGAACATCATAATAGAGTGATATTTCATTTCAGCGTGTCATTTTCTTTTACAGGTCTATCGACATCTATCAAAAATTTGAAACCAATCTCCAAACATCGTTTTGAATTGTGGAAAAAACTATTATTGTAGAAACATTGAAATAATATATCTTAATCCATGACTTAACCTAGAGGGATATGAGTAACAAAATTCAAACATGCCTACAACTTTTTTTTACAGAATACAATTCTAAATGTTACTATCACCACATGATGAAAATAAAAAAAAATTATTCATAGAAATAGTTTTTTAACATCATTAGGAATATCTTCTATTATTTATAAGAGAGGTTTGGATAGAGGATTACCATTACCAAATAATTTTTGAAATTAGTATAACATGTACATGGTATTTCCTTCACTAAGAAAAGATTCTCATTACGGTAAAATGCTTAGGATTCTTTATCTTCATCCCTCTCAGGGTGGGATAGTTCTACGTGATAAATATATTTCATGATGATATTCTCATTTCCATTGTTATCCATTAACTAAAAATTAATATCTTTTAGTATCCCAATTAATTAACCTTTCCTTCATATCATTTTTATTTTAAATTTATTTAAGGGGAAAAATGTTGGTGTATATAACCACATTGGAATGGGATAGATATAAATTGAAGTAATCAAATAAAAATACCACAAATAATTTATCATTCTAAGTGATGTTAAAATTAACTTTATCTTCATTAAATGTTTGAATCGCATGATATATTTTCTAAAAAATGTGGTCCACCTACTATCCGAGAAAAGAACCATTTTTATAATTAATTTCATTTCACATGATCTTGAATAGAACATTAATGTTTGGTGGAAACTTGATTAGAACATCCACAAATATCTTTTTAATAGCAATAATTAATTTACCCAATATTTTCCAAATTAAAAAATAAAATATTTTGAGAGAATACTAGTCAATGGCTGTATGATTTTTGAAATTTTTCTCACAATCCTTTTGTAGAATCTTCCATGGTAAGGAATATTTTTATTTAATGTATTGAATTTTGAATAAAAATGTTAGTAATTCATTCAATGTTTTTGGTCTACCCAAATTATTGATCTAAACATATGGTAACCTAAAAACATTTTTCCCTAAACCATAAATTGGAAGTTCTCCAATATTGTCGTGGGACCAGTTGACATATAAGTAATCGAAATTGGTTGGCCACATGGGCTCAAGAACACCTCTTCATATGAGAGATATTTACGACTAGTAGTGAGGGTTTTTTGTGGTATGATGGGGATAATATACCCTCGTAGTTAGAATATAGCACAATGGTATAAAATAAAATTTAGTAGTGAAAATAACATAATAAATAACCAGTAGTGGAATAATAAATAATATAGGTAAAATAAATAGAAGGAATATGTATCTATGTCATATAAAACAATGATGATCATGTCATGATGCTAATAAAAAGGGTATATACATGGATTACCTAGGTACATGCATATATAATATTCTATATAAAATTAATAAAAGGCCAAAAACTATATCCACTAGCATCAAAAGTATAGTCTTGGTCCTATTCTCTCAGACTCTAGCCTAGGACTATAAGTCAAGAATCAAAATCTGAATTCTTCCCTTTATCCCTGCCTATATCCATAAGGTCTTTTTTGGGTACCAACTGATGTACTAAATAGGGTTTCAGATATACTCAATAGGCCATCGTGAATGACATCATGCATTTGTGTGTTTGTTTATTTCTTTATAGATTTGTATATCCCCTTCCCATAACATTTTTAAGAGGATAATTGTTCATGTATTAATAAATTTAAAACTGTAAATAAATATATCACATTAGATTGGGTTCCTCATGGGATACCCGACCGATACTACCTGCTTCGACCTAAGCCAGATATCTCTGAATATATGTCATCCTGCATGTATATTTATACATATTTAAAGGTACCTATATATATATGAATCATATAAATATAGTCATATATTTATATATATATACTTATTAATAATAGGAACCTGAGGCATAACCCCAATGTATCCACACAAAATTATTAGCTATTTATTAACTATCATGCAATATGATCATGGAGATATAACTTCTCCATCCTAAAATTCAAGTATAAAGTGTATATTAAATCCAAGTATGTTCTTTTTCTTGACAGATGCATCCTTAGATTTAATTAATTAGCATCCTAGGCTCATCCAAGGTGTTTTGTTAAAAAGAACCTGGGTATCTCTCCATGTACACTGTAAAGCCTATTATAGTAGGAGTCTGTCCAAGGTGTTCTGTAAAAATAATACATGTATAACTCTTGAAATGATATATTTGTAAAAAACTTTGAGTCTATCCATGGTATACCACATAGGGGATTTGGTATCACTCATGGTATAGTATAACAACATTTCCCATCAATCTCATCCAAGGTAATCCACTTGAGAACTAGGTATCACTCATGGGAAGCATAAATAAATCGACCCAATGATCCTGCCCTTGGTGTTCTATAATGAATCCATCCATCACTCCTAGAATTATATAATTTATTTATAAAATTATAATTGAAAAACTTTATGAAACCATCCAATTCATCATTAATCAAGACCCTTGTATCCTTCTCGTCTTGGTGTAAAGGAATGGTCATGGCTATCATTAAACTCATACCATTAAAAATTTCATCTTACCCATGTTATCAAATTAATTTAATATAGTTAATTCAATATAAAATAAGAAATTCATGGGTCTATACACATGTCCCTCCATTTTATTATGGTTGAATTTAAATCACATTACATTTAAAAGGGGAAATTCAACACACCTTAATTGGTGGGTCAATTTAATTGTAAGGCATGAGGATCTTAGGACTTTGAGGAAGTCACGCCCTTAGTGGTGGATCATGTCGAGTTCATCATCCTATAACATTTATTCATGGATTTATAGGACTATAATAAGAATAAAGACTTCATTTTATTTATTAAATTATATATTTAAGAGGCATATCTAGACGGGGCCAAGATGTGGCACAACAGCGTACCCTATAAATCCAAAAGACTTTATTGAAATAAAATGAGACCACCTAACATAGGTTTGTAGAAAAACTCTAATCTGTTATCATCTTTAGATTCGAAGTAGAATAGAAGAAATTGGAAAAATAGAAAAATTCCCGAAAAATATGTCTTATTTGATCACACCAAAATTGTGTCAATTATGGAAAGGTAAACTAAGAAAGGAGAGTGATGGATCAAAGATATTATAGATATTCTTCTAAGGTGATAGATGACAATGAAAATGGAGCTCTAACAAAGAAGGAGGCTCAAATCCTAAGGAGAGGGAAGGGAACATCTCCACATGCAGTTAGATGCTAGAGAAAATCAAGAGGAAAATATATACAAAGTTTTTTAAGGTGAAAAGGGAAAATTGGTCATTTACCCCAATTTTAAGGGGCACATGGTTTTGATGCATTGTTTTCCAAACTGTGAACCTATAATTGTTTAATGGAATTAATGGTGTGGCCCTGGGTACATGGTTTTTGAACACTGTGTGGCCCCTTCCATCCCACTAGATCACCCCACATGGTCATGTGGCCGGAGGTTCATGGTTAAAACTAACTATGTACCCTTTTGTAATTTATTGTATCAGCTACAATATTGAGTCACATAGTTAGTGTTAACCATGCACTAACTGTGAGACTCAGTCCTCCTTTCCAAAATATATAGATCTAGGCTCCAAAAGATCCATAGATATAAGGCCCCGGCCTTAAACCTTACTTAATATTTAATTAAATGAATAATTCACATTGAGGATCTTTTCAGGTTTAGAGTTTTAGAGAATTAGATCATGAAACTTGCATTACATTCCACATTTAAACAAAGTGGTTACATAAAAGACAGTATTCATTCTTCCCATCGACAGAAACATATTTAAAATAAAACACGGATTCTTTCTTGACACATCATTGACATTATCATCACATCGTGTAACTTTCCCTTGACCTGTGAAAAACATTTCAAAAACATTGGATGAGCATAAAAAGCTCAGTAAGGGATATAAAAATATGGAAAGGAAACATGAGTACATGTATACATAAGAATGAAATCATACTTTACCCATAAAACATAAGCACTTTAACATACCTCATAAAATCATGAATAAATCATAGAAATCATAAGACATAAAGGTAACTTGAGGCATTCATAACATTCTTACGTAGGGAGTAACCCTCTTGGTTACGTTTGGAATACCCACCACAGTATATTCCCTAAATCTCTTCGGAGAAACCTTAACGTTTCACTCCTTCGCGTCACCCAATGCATTGGAGAGCTATATCGGGCTCACCCGCCCTTAGTTTATCACGGAACCACCCGTCTTCATAACAATGCCCAAGAACCATAACATAATCTTATCACATAAAACATGCATAAAGTAAACATAACATTTCCACCTTTCAATAACAAGATATCAATACAATAGATTGATATAAATACATTATGAAAACCATTTTCAATACCAAAATAAAAGAAAAGTAAAATATGGTATTTATTTTTCTTTTAAAAAGAAGGTATGGCTTTTAGAGGAAGCCGAAACTCAAATAATGGTCACGACAGCGGAGAAGTCATTGTCGCCGCATACGTACGAAAAAAACATTCCCTTTTGTCGTTTAGTAAAACGCTTCGTATAAAAATATTCCTTTTGGATAAACGTAAAATTCAAAGGGGTTTATACACCGTATAAAAGAAAGTTTTGTATAAGACAAAATATGCCTCAATGAAAGGAGATTGAGACGAAGTCCCATACAAAGACGGTATCCTTAGATTAAGGATAAATCAGTTACATAACTATGTGTGACAAACGAATAAATGAAATATAAGTGGGTATTAAGTGTAAAAAAACAGAGTACATTCACAAATAATCATAGAATGACATATTCAAGGTGTACAAGTTTATCCCAAATAATCGAAATTGGGTTAAGAAGTTCCCTTGCAAAAATTCGACAGCCTAACGGCGTCACTTCAAAATTCAGAAAAAGAGTTGATGAGAGATAAAAAGGGTATCTCATCACTTGGACATAAAATTTACATCAATAAGGATATAGAATAACATATCCCAAAATAATATTATGTGAATTAAAATACATAACAAAATAAGTCTTTTAAAAAGAGGAGGGTGAAAGGTTCCCTTACCGACATGGGTATCTTTCGAAACATATGCCCCGTGAAAGAAGGACAATACAACATTGATATAAATACTCATAAATGAAATAATATTACACAATGAGTAAAATAATGGTCAGTACATACACCACTCAAAGGAAATTGTGGCAAATGTTGCATAAATCTCACGGGAATAAAAGTGAGATGAAAAATCCCTAACGAAAACTCGGCAGCCTAACCGCGCCACTTAAAACTTCCAAAAATGGATTGATGAGATCAAATAGGGTATCTTATCAGATTACAATAAAATTTACATCAAGAGGAATATAAAATAACATCCCCCATCATAACAAAGAGGAGCTTAAAATAAGTGACATAAAGTAGAGTACTTAAAGAGAAAGAGAGAGGTTAGATCTCTTACGAAAATTCGGCAGCCTAACGGTGCCACTCAAAACTTCAAAAATGGATTGATGAGAGAGAATAGGGTCTCTCATCATATGAACATAAAAATTACAGTATGATTTATATAAAAGAACATCCCAATAACAAGAAAGATGATCTTAGAAGGAATGACATAAAAGAGTGTACTTAAAAAGAAAGAGAGGAGTAGGATCCCTTACCTCGGGTCCGACTTGACTCGATCGTTCTTTAAAGTCCTGAATAATAAACTTGAGTTAATTTAAACTTTATTAAGAACCTTTTTCTAGTTAATTATTCCTTTTATATCACTTATTTCCATGTTATAAACATTATGTAATCATTTAAGTTAATAATGTTTGTTTTGTCGATATTTGGTTCTTAAGTCGAAAGTGGACTTCTTACAATTACATGTTGTTTGTGTGGTCAAATGTTCATTATAGCCAGAATTATATTCATGATTTGGATATCATATATATCATATATATCCAGAATATACATGTATTTATAATATTACATAATCATTTAGTGGTAAGAAATGAAATGCATCGTTCATGGAGACGGTAAGCCGTACGTACGCATGAACGCTACTTTCATTTCTATGTCATATTAATGGAATTAAAACCAAATGAGAGGTATTTATATTTTAATTCCAGAATTATATTCATCATTTATATGTAACATAAATCATATATAATAACTTTAAATCCATCCTTTATACATCCCACATATGGCATTAACGAATCAAATCACTTTGAGGGGGCGGTAGTCCGCACTTCCTAAAATGAAATTATCGTGTTTACCCACAATGGAAGCCATAAAGTTATGCCACAAAAGAAAAATACATAAACATAAACATATTATATATCATATATAAATATAGTGACATCTTAATGGCCACCTTTTAAGGTGTTATATGAGTGTTGAACAATCATCGTTTCGTGAGGCAGAAATTCGCCATCCACAGAAACAGTATGTTCTTTAACCATTTGATGTAGGTGTGTGTAAGTGTAGCTCGAATGATTCTTATAAAAACATCCTAGTATATTGAAGATACTGTATTTGTTACAAAATAAATGAATAAAAAGAGTTTAGGGGGTTGGAGAAGAAAAATAAAACAAAAGAACACAAGTGAAGACATTACCTTAAAATCGGGTAACTCCCTTTGGTTTGAGCTCAAAGGCTTCCTTGGGAAGACTTCTGCCCAAAGTGAGGCTTCAAAAAGTTAGAGAGGGATGTGGATAGACAAAATGGGCAGGGTTTGGCCGAGCCAAAGGATTTGGGAGTGTGGGTAAGGAGGTAGAGGTGGGGGCCTTTTATAAGAGGAGAGGAGGGGCACTCTTGGAAAGGTATAAAATGTTACTTTATTTTCAAAAGAGTTTTGGATTTTAAAGGTCCCACATTGATGTGTTTCTAGGATAAGGTGATAAGGGTTCGAAATCCACCCATCCAATAGGTTTTGGACATGTGGGGGTCTTAGAGTTTACATTATCTTTCCATTTTATTTAAATCGTTAAATAATGAGGTCATCGTTGCCTCATCATGATGTCATAAATAATTTAATTTATTTAATGTCTAAAAATTATAAAAAAAACTATAATGATGTAGGAAATCTTTTTATATTTCTAAAGAATATTTATAGTCTAAAATATCATTTATGTAGACAAAATTAAAAATATTTTACTTAGGTGATACATTCTTTGTTACATTTAACATTCTTTAAAAATAAAAAGATAAAAAGTCACTTTCTCACAAAAGTGATTTCATGGGGCCCCCAAGTTTGGCACAAGGCATCCCATGGTCGGCCATGAGACAACCAGTAGCCTTAGGACTCATGTTGTGGTCATTTTTTTATTATTATGATATTATCTTATTATCTTTAACTACCTGATTACTCATTAATCAAGATAATTAAAGATAATTACTGTCGTTACTATTCATAATGTCCAAAAACAAAAGAGTCTTAATTACATAATTTGGACCTTATAATTCCAAATATGTAATCCATTTTACCAAATTCCAAACACATAAATTGCGATAATTAATTTAAAAAAAAACTTCCCGTTGTCAAAACAAATAGTGGGTTTTTTAGAAACAATATTTATGAAAAGTTTGGCACTTGTTTATGCCCAATTCCAAAGTGAAATTAATCCCAATGAACATCATTGGATTAAATGGTAAAAATATATTCCAATTAAACTTTAAAACAAATTAAAAATATAATATAACCATATAATTAAATTATATGAAAAAGCAGTTTTGATGTAAAATGCAGTATTTTTCACTATTCATTGAAAAATGAACATTGTCAGAAAAATACCAAAAATTAACCCAAGGTAAATTTCAATGTCCCAATAATAAATAATATGTTTATTTTTGAAAAATAGATCTTATAAATTTGTCAAAAGTTTTATTTAAAAAAATGGTTTTCCATCAAAAGGTAGTAAAACAATCTTTTAAAAATACTAGTGTATTCAATGCTTAAGATTGGATTAATTTGTATTTTAAGCCTCTAAAATTTATTGGATAAAAGTAAAAACATTTACCAAACATATATAATAATATTTTATTTATTTCTATTCATTTCTGTCAATACAACGGCTAGGCGTTAACTACCATTTAAAATAATATTATTTTATTATTAGAGTGCAATGTAAGATTTCAAAGGAACTCGTTGTTGCATATTGGGTAAGTCATCGAGCATAGCATTCCATTTAAATTAATATTGACATTTTATTCACAAATAGGGATAAATATAAAAATGTCATATTATTTATTTACCTGGGGTGTTACATCCTTCCCCCCTTTTTGGAATTGCGTCCTCGTAATTTTAAAATTGAGCTTGGAAACATCCTTGAACGTCCCACATCGGAACAAGAGTCGGTAAAACAATCACTTTAAAATAAAGAAAGATAAGTACAATGGTCACCCGAGTTAACCCATACTAGGATTCCAAGTATGAAAAATATGGACATGGAGGAGAAAACATAGGGTCATGTTCTGATGGAGAGTGATAGAAAACATGTCTAGGAGAAAGTTAACCATAAGAAAATCACAAACTTGTGATGGGTTAAACGGTATTCGATTCCCCAGTAGGAAGAGTTAATAGACAACATTTTTGTTTAAGTTACTTTTTATTGAGGAATTTATTCATAAGGAAACATAATCACTTATCATGTTGACTTTCAACTTTTACTAGATTTCTTAATCAAACTCATATTTTTTTCCAAAAGACGAGTATTTAGGGAGACTTGTTCGCATTAAGAGTACTATAATCAACTTTTAGATAATCACTTAATCCACAAAAGATAACTATATACTTCCCATGTCTTTAGAATTTAACCAAAACTAAAACCAAAAAGGTTAGTACAAGATTAGATAATCCAGAAAAGGATAACCCTTTAAAAATAAAATCTATGCTTAATCTCCAAAATTTGTCCAACAAAACCCAAAGTTCAACGAGGACCATCCGATAAACAATTTTTCCATAAAATTCTTCAAAGTAAACCAATATAAGATTGAAACCCAAATATTTGAAGGATTTAGTCACATAGTCTTCCAAGTTAAATCGTAACATTTATCTCCAATCAACATCAGTTGCTCCTAAAGTCTCATATTGAAAAGTAATTAACCTAATCACATATCCTCCATGATAGGTTAATAAATTTACATTGATAACCCAAAATAAACTTACTCTTAATTCATAAAATCATCTAACTAAAAAGAATCAGTCAAACTAACCAGGGACTTCACGTAGTCCAGTGGTAGGCGATAAATACCAGTTTCACTTTGGTTGTGGGTTCGATTCCTGCAGCTTTGTCTGACGCGACGGGTTGTCACACGGTCTGCATGTTGTCCTTTTTCCAAAACTATATAATTTCTCAAATCATTCCCTGAAAAGAGATAAAATCATCAAAAATAACCATAACATAATTTAACCTCAATTTTATCTCATGCCTTTCATTTTCCATCATATCATATAATAACCCATAATTACCTCAAAAGTAAGGATCATATAAACCCAAATGGTTCTTTAAAACTATGTTCACAAAAGAACAGATAACTATTCCTTGAATAAAATTTTCATATATTAAACATCAGGGTTACACATACTATAAAAAGTCTTTTAATGTAACCCCATCATCAAAAGAGACTTAATAATCTCAATAATTTCACCATAACTCTTGAAGCCCTTATATGTTGACTTCTTACTCATTCAACATTCTCCATGATCCATTAACCATTCCTTTCCAACTTATTCTGAAATACTTCTTTCCTTTGATTGGTCATTGTCAGTTTCTTCATCCTCAATCGGAATGGCATTAGGTATTGGTAAACGAACATTTGTACGATCTTGGTGATCCCACGAAACTTCTTCATAGGAAATGTGTTTGCATAATGACCATGCACACCACATTTAAAACATTCAATTGATCCCTCAGAAAGAACTTATTTACCTTTCCTCAAGTCAACTGGATGCTTCCTTTTTCCATGGCAGGTTCTTGCTTTATGACCTTCATTTCCACATCTATAGCATATTTCTGTCCCTTTAAAACATTTTCCTAGGTGTTTCTTTCCACATCTTTGACACATAGGTTTTTGAACACACTTACCTTTATGATTATTACCTATACTTCCGTAGGGATTTTTTTCTCGCATATATGATTCCTTAGAGAAATAACCAAGGTTTAGGTGGTCAATCATGACTCCAGATAGTTGGTTGAGGATAATCACAAGAGTTCTCATTGTAGCTCCCATATCATTCAGTTTCTTGCTCAAAAAAACTGTCACAGTTTCCTTCACATCCACTGTTACTTTGGTGCCTGCTAGATCCAGCCATTTACTAAAACCAAAAAGTTCAGTGTGAGTATATCAACAAAACCATCATGTACTAATGAGGAAGATAAACACTAAGATATACTTACTCATTCACTTTATCTAAAACTAGGACTCTTTCTGAAATCCTAACCATTATGGTAATGTCACTTATGCTTAAAGAATACCCTAACCTCTAAAGTTATCTAAACCGACCTCTGATACCAACTATAAGGCCCCGGCCTTAAACCTTACTTAATATTGAATTAAATGAATAATTCACATTAAGGATCTTTTCAGGTTTAGAGTTTTAGAGAATTAGATCATAAAACTTTCATTACATTCCACATTTAAACAAAGTGGTTACATAAAAGATAGTATTCATTCTTCCCATAAACGGAAACATATTTAAAATAAAACACGGATTCTTTCTTGAAACATCCTTGACACTATCATCACATCATGTACCTTTCCCTTGACCTGTGAAAAACATTTCAAAAACTTGGGATGAGCATAAAAAGCTCAATAAGGGATATAAAAATATGGAAAGGAAACATGAGTACATGTATACATAAGAATGAAATCATACTTTAACCATAAAACATAAGCACTTTAACATACCTCATAAAATCATGAATAAATCATAGAAATCATAAGACATAAAGGTAACTTGAGGAATTCATAAAATTCTTATGTATGGAGTAACCCTCTTGGTTATGTTTGGAATACCCACCACATTATATTCCCTAAATCTCTTCGGAGAAACCTTAACGTTTCACTCCTTCGCGTTACCCAATGCATTGGAGAGCTATATCAGGCTCACCCGCCCTTAGTTTATCACGGAACCACCCATCTTCATAACAATTCCCAAGAACCATAACATAATCTTATCACATAAAACATGCATAAAGGAAACATAACATTTCCACCTTTCAATAACAATATATCAATACAACACATTGATATAAATACATTATGAAAACCATTTTCAATACCAAAATAAAATAAAAGTAAAACATGGTATTTATTTTTCTTTTAAAAAGAAGGTATGGCTTGTAGAGGAAGCCGAAACTCAAATAATGGTCACGGCGGCGGAGAAGTCGTTGTCGCCGCATACGTACGACAAAAACATTCCCTTTTGTCATTTAGTAAAATGCTTCGTATAAAAATATTCCTTTTGGATAAAGGTAAAAGTCAAAGGGGTTTATACACCGTATAAAATAAAGTTGTGTATAAGACAAAATATGCCTCAATTAAAGGAGATTGAGATGAAGTCCCATACAAAGATGGTATCCTTGGATTAAGGATAAATCAGTTACATAACTATGTGTGACCAACGAATAAACGAAATATAAATGGGTATTAAGTGTAAAAAAATCAGAGTACATTCACACATAATCATAGAACGACATATTCAAGGTGTACAAGTTTATCCCAAAGAATCGAAATTGGGTTAAGAAGTTCCCTTGCAAAAATTCGACAGCCTAACGGCGTCACTTCAAAATTCATAAAAAGAGTTGATGAGAGATAAAAAGGGTATCTCATCACTTGTACATAAAATTTACATCAATAAGGATATAGAAGAACATATCCCAAAATAATATTATGTGAATTAAAATACATAACAAAATAAGTCTTTTAAAAAGAGGAGGGTGAAAGGTTCCCTTACCGACATGGGTATCTTTCGAAACATACGCCCCGTGAAAGAAGGACAATACAACATTGATGTAAATACTCATAAATGAAAGAATATTACACAATGAGTAAAATAATAGTCAGTACATACACCACTCAAAGGAAATTGTGGAAAATGTAGCATAAATCTCACGGGAATAAAAGTGAGATGAAAAATCCCTTACGAAAACTGGGCAGCCTAACGGCGCCACTTCAAAACTTCCAAAAATGGATTGATGAGATAAAATAGGGTATCTCATCACATTAAAATAAAATGTACAGAAAGAGGAAAATAAAAGAACAAACCCCATCATAACAAAGATGATCTTAAAATAAGTGACATAAAGTAGAGTACTTAAAGAGAAAGAGAGAGGTTAGATCTCTTACGAAAATTCGGCAGCCTAACGGCGCCACTCAAAACTTCAAAAATGGATTGATGAGAGAGAATAGGGTCTCTCATCATATTAAAATAAAAATTAAAGTATGAGTAATATAAAATAACATCCCAATAACAAGAAATATGAGCTTAGAAGTAATGACATAAAAGAGTGTACTTAAAAAGAAATAGAGGAGTAGGATCCCTTGCCTCGGGTCCGACTTGACTCGATCATTCTTTAACGTCCTGAATAATAAACTTGAGTTAATTTCCACTTTATTAAGAACCTTTTTCTATTTCATTATTCCTTTTATATCACTTATTTCCATGTTATAATCATTATGTAATCATTTAAGTTAATAATGTTTGTTTTGTCGATATTTGGTTCTTAAGTCGAAAGTGGACTTCTTACAATTATATGTTGTTTGTGTGGTCAAATGTTCATTATATCCAGAATTATATTCATGATTTGGATATAATATATATCATATATATCCAGAATATACATGTATTTATAATATTACATAATCATTTAGTGGTAAGAAATGAAATTCACCGTTCATGGAGACCGTAAGTCGTACGTACCCATGAACGCTACTTTCATTTTATGTCATATTAATGGAATTAAAACCAAATGAGAGGTATGTATATTTTAATTCCAGAATTATATTAATCATTTATATGTAACATACATCATATATAATAACTTTAAATCCATCTTTTATACATCCCACATATGGCATTAACGAATCAAATCACTTTGAGGGGGCGGTAGTCTGCACTTCCTAAAATGAAATTATCGTGTTTACCCACAATGGAAACCATAAAGGTATGCCACAAAAGAAAAATACATAAACATAAACATATTTCATATCATATATAAATATAGTGACATCTTAATGGCCACCTTTTAAGGTGTTATATGAGTGTTGAACAATCATCGTTTCGTGAGGCAGAAATTCGCCATCCACAGAAACAGTATGTTCTTTAACCATTTGATGTAGGTGTGTGTAAGTGTAGCTCGAATTCTTCTTATAACAACATCCTGGTATATTTAAGATACTGTAGTTGTTACAAAATAAATTAATAAAAAGAGTTTAGGGGGTTGGAGAATCAAAATAAAACAAAAGAACACAAGTGAAGACATTACCTTAAAATCGGGTAACTCCCTTTGGTTTGAGCTCAAAGGCGTCCTTGGGAAGAATTATGCCCAAAGTGAGGCTTTAAGGAGTTAGAGAGGGATGTGGAGAGACAAAATTGGCAGGGTTTGGCTGATCCAAAGGCTTTGGGAGTGTGGGTAAGGAGGTAGAGGTGGGGGCCTTTTATAAGAGGAGAGGAGGGGCACTCTTGGAAAGGTATAAAATGTTACTTTATTTTCAAAAGAGTTTCGGATTTTAAAGGTCCCAAATTGATGTTTTTTGAGGATAAGGTTATAAGGGTTCGAAATCCACCCATCCAATAGGTTTTGGACAAGTGCGGGTCTTAGATTTTACATTATCTTTCCATTTTATTTAAATCGTTAAATAATGAGGTCATCGCTGCATCATCATGATGCCATAAATAATTTAATTTATTTAATGTCTAAAAATTATAAAAAAACTATCATTATGTAGGAAATCTTTTTATATTTATAAAGAATATTTATAGTCCAAAATATCATTTATTTAGACAAAATTAAAAATATTTTACTTAGGTGATACATTCTTTGTTACATTTAACATTCTTTAAAAATAAAAAGATAAAAAGTCACTTTCTCACAAAATTGATTCCATGGGGCCCCCAAGTTTGGCACAAGGCATCCCATGGTCGGCCATGAGACAACCAGTAGCCTTAGGACCCATGTTGTGGTCATTGTTTTATTATTATGATATTATCTTATTATCTTTAACTACCTGATTACTCATTAATCAAGATAATTAAAGATAATTACCGTCGTTACTATTTATAATATCCAAAAACAAAAGAGTCTTAATTACATAATTTGGACCTTCTGATTCCAAATATTTAATCCATTTTACCAAATTCCAAACACATAAATTGCAATAATTAATTTAAAAAAAACTTCCCGTTGTCAAAACAAATAGTGGGTTTTTTAGAAACAATATTTATGAAAAGTTTGGCACTTGTTTATGCCCAATTCCAAAGTGAAATTACTCCCAATGACCATAATTGGATTAAATGGTAAAAATATATTCCAATTACACTTTAAAACAAATTAAAAAGATAATATAACCATATAATTAAATTATATGAAAAAGCAGTTTTGATGTAAAATGCAGTATTTTTCACTATTCATTGAAAAATGAACATTGTCAGAAAAATACCAAAAATTAACCCAAGGTAAATTTCAATGTCCCAATTATAAATAATATTTTTATTTTTGAAAAATAGATCTTATAAAATTGTCAAAAGTTTTTTTTAAAAAAATGGTTTTCCATCAAAAGGTAGTAAAACAATCTTTTAAAAATACTAGTGTATTCAATGCTTAAGATTGGATTCATTTGTATTTTAAGCCTCTAAAATTTATTGGATAAAAGTAAAAACATTTAACAAACATATATAATCATATTTTAGTTATTTATATTCATTCCTGTCAATACAACGGCTAGGCGTTAACTACCATTTAAAATAATATTATTTTATTATTAGACCGCAACGTAAGATTTCAAAGGAACTCGTTGTTGCGTATTGGGTAAGCCATCGAGCATAGCCTTACATTTAAATTAATATTGACATTTTATTCACAAATAGGGATAAATATAAAAATGTTATATTCTTTATTTACCTGGGGTGTTACAATAGATGCTCCTGAACTAGTCATTTTCCTCTTAATCACAATGCTAGCATAAAATAAGAGGGTTTTTTACTATCAAATTTGTATTTGTACTATAACACCCTGATATTATAACAGAGAAACATCATATCCAATAGCATATATGAAACTAAACACCAATATTAGAAGATAATGTAACATCTGGAAACATTAAAATATATTTATTTTTAAGTAAATTTAATCTCTTCGATAGCTTGTGATGCAAGAAACACCGAGTTTAAATGAAATAAAATACTCTATTAAAATATTTTTATTTAAACATGACTATTATAATCTAGCTGTTAAGTTAGAAGGTATGAATAATAATAAATAATTTATAAAAACTATATGGTTTAATTTTGTATAAAGTAAATTCAATTTTTATCTATTTATTATCAATAAAATAAGGACTATTTGAAAAAGAAAGAAATGTTTTTTTAAAAAAACTGTATTTTTTTCTGAAAGGTGGATTAGTTACACTTTGTGTACATAATATAAAATAAATTTTTACCAATTTTAGAAAATTTATTTTAAAAAATAATTTTTATTTTTAAAAATAAATTTCAATATTATCTTTGTGTGAATTTTAAGATTTTTTTAAAATGACTATTTTTTTGCTGAATAGAAAAAAATACCAATTTTTATAGAAAACTTCCTTTGAATTTAAATTATTTACAAATCTAAATTATATTTTGAATTAGTTTAAGGTAAAATTAGTTCAATTATATTATAATTTAATTAATTTAGGTAATTTTAATATATTTTATATTTAATTCTATTATTAAAGCATTCTATACTTATTAGAATTTTCTTTTTCCAAAACCTCTCATTTATCGCATGTGAGGTTAAATTTTAAATTTTATTATTCTACTTTTGTTAATTGAATTTAGAAAAATAGATTCCATATTTGGAATAATAATAATTTATATTATATAATAAATTCATAATAAATTTTTACTATAATTAATAGTGAAAATAATAAAAATTAATTACTATGGTTAAGGTAAAAATTGGTTTACTAGGGGTTAAACTAAGAAGACAAGTTTTAAAAATGAAATAAAACTTTTAAAAAACACATTTTATGGACATATATAAACCTTGTAAATTTTAAGGTTCTATAATTACAAATTTTTTAATATTATATCATGATAAATTTTTTGTTACAATTTTATCTTTTAAAAAATTCTATGTGTGTCCTCTCCCCCACTTATAAAAGGCCACCCCTATCTCCCCTCTTCACACTTACAAAACCATTTTTTCTGGAAAATACCTAACCAAATACCTTATATAATTACCTCATCAAATCCTAGATTAATTTTATTTAATATTAATCCCTTCTAAGAAGTATTTAGTTATAAATCTAAAGAGGCTCTCTGAAAAAGAGGTAAAATTATTTAATGTGTGTATTTATTTTATTTCTTCTTCCACATCATTAAAACCTTCTTCAAATGTGATAATATATTATAAAAATTATATATTATATACTTATATGTTATTGTGTTAATATAATATTCCATATCTTTCTCCACTTCCATCAAATTAAAAACTAAAATGTCAATCATTTTTAGGGTTGAATATCGCCTTGCAAACTGATTTAATTCATTTTCAACAACTACATTTCAAGGATTAATATAATGATTGATTTAATATATTTATAATATATTTATGAAATTATTATAATTATATAAGTATTATATCACATATAACCTCTTACCTTATATTCCATGGGGGATATGATAACATCGCTCATGTGTATGGTGGACTACTGCCTCACTAAGCGATGTGATTCATTTTACACTTGTGATTTAATGAAAGGTAGTAAGGTTAAATTTAATTAATATATGGGATATTTATTATAGAAACATACTTATTGAAATATAATATAAAAAAACTTCTTACCTTCCAATTCATCATAAAACAATAATGTCGCTTCTGCGTATGTGTGGACTACCACCTCCACATAGCGATGTGAAATATTTTTCAATTTATTTTTACATGGATGGTAATAAGGATGTATTTTAATAATATAAATTTTATATATTACATAATAATTATTTTTTAAAGGTGAATTAATATTTATTTTTCTTTCTTTCCATCCTTCGATAAAAATGGAAACAATGTTCTTGTGTACATATGGTCTATCGTCTCCATAAACGGTGTAATCTATTTTCTATCATTAACATTAATAGATTACTCTAAATACATATATAATTAATACATATGAAATTTGTATCATTTATAACACTATATAGATAATGTAACTATGAATAAATTAAAAGTACCAAAATTACTAAACTAAAACACTCATGAAAAATGAAGCAATTATCACCTAAAATAATGATTTTAACCAAAAATTATTAAAAAATGGTTGATAAAAGACTATAATTAAATCATATATGGTATGATATATATTATTATGGTTCTATAATTTATTTATAATCACCCTATATTAATTATACATTAGGTTCAATAACATATGAATGAATTTGAACCAAAGTGGAAATGGTTTCTTATCTCACTTTTACTTCCATGAGATATACACCATATTCACCACTTATTCCTTTTCCTGGTGTATATACTTCCTATTTGATATGTTATATCATGAATATCATTATATTAATGGTATTTAATGTTTCTTTTGATGATTATTTTTTTATAGGGATTACGATTCATAGGTTTCCAATGTGGTAATTGTTTATTTCCCAATCTCATCATTATTCAATATTTTTTTTTTAATTATCTCTTTGGGGGATTATTTGATTTTTATATATTAAAATCAATATATATTCTTATCCTACGGTTATTCATGAACTTATTAAATTAATATTATCATTTTCTACTCTTTGGTATTTAGAATGACTGAGAATTTTTTTTAATAAAACTAATTATACGTCTCTCTTCGGTCGAAAATACTTTTTCATAAAAATCCATGTTTTCTAAAAAAACGTTTTTTTAAATGTGTTTAACCATTTCCAAATGATTTATTAAATATAATTTTACCCATTTCTACATTAAAAAAATTAAATGAATCTTCATTCCATTTTCAAAACAATTCTCATATGGATTTTACAAAAAAAAATGTGAAAGGAATCTTTGTTTTAATATATACGACATGCATTAAATTTTACACTAACATGACCAATCAATTTGTTAATAGTTATTTTATAGTTTTTCAAAGTTTATTTGAAAAATAAAATTATTTTTCATATGTTTTGTGATTTTTTTAAAAGGTTATTTTTTAATTGAAAATGTTATTTTCCTCAAGAATAAATAATGTTTTTAATGAAATTTATATGGTATTTCTATTCATAACAGCATCAACCCTTTGTTGTAAATAGGATAAACTGGTGATATGTTGTATTTATATCATCTTTATTATTTATTCTAATTGTTTATGATTATTTTAACTAGGTATGTACATTTTTATTACCATTCACTATATTATTATTGATGGTTTATGATTATGCTTACTTGATTTGGAAAAGTATTAACATTTCATATGTTTGTTTTTAAATTTGAATATTTATGTTGATTATTTTTCACCCCTTTATAGTGATTAATGTATTGTACTTAGTATGTGATGGGTGGTTCCCAATTATAGATATCCCCTTGATGCATTGATAGGTCTCATGAGATAAATCAGTTGAAAAAATTAGACGGGTTTCTACCCATAGATTAAAACTTTTATGTTAATGGTCTTGACAGTATGTTTTATATGTAAGAAATTATTAATTCTCTCACTATGGGATCAATTATTTATGTGCATGTGATTATTAGATTAGTTATAATATCCCAGGATAAGTTTTAAGATTATTTTATTATTAATATGGATTTATTTTATCATCATTTATTTATGCCATATTGTGATTAGGTTATTGATTAAATGGCATGTATTTTCGTTATTTAAATTTCCATTTTGATCATTCTTATTTATTAATGATATATTATGATTTATTCTTACCCTTACAAAGCATTTGAGCTCACCCCTTTCTTTTTTTTTGAATTTCCCTAGGATACCAGGATGTGTTTTGTGATTGATATACAGGGATACACTATGAGAAATAATGGACTTATCAAATAAAATACTTTGTGTATTTTATATTTTCAATTATAATGTGAATTTTAATTATGTATCTAGTTTACCAAGACAAATAAACTGTTCAGTCCTTTAAGATGTGATTCCTTGTATATTATACCAATATAATAAAGTAACCACCAGCTCTGGGATACTGGGGTCGGGGTCATTATAGTTGGTATAAGAGTATGTTCTGTAGAAGCATTTGGAAATATACTTAGGAAAACATAGATTAGGTAATATAACCCTATGATAAACAATGAGGATGTGCAGATAAGAACATCCTTAAGTTTTTGTAAGGTAGAGATTATGTGGTTTTCCCTATAAATACATCCATGTCTCGATACTTCAAGTGGATGTGGTTCTTACATAGATGTACCTAGGGGTAAAAAATTCAAAAATGGAACATTTGGATTGACTTGAGAATTACTTGGTACTCTAAAACAGGTCTTACTACGCACCTTTTTTAACAATCCTAGGGGATATGCTTTGGTAAATTTACATTTTCTATAAAAACCATTATGAGTGACTCAAAAATATTTTTTGTATTTGAAAACCTTCTCAAAGAAACCACATTTATGATTATAAGATTAGATATGCATAATTTTTTCAATTTATGTTAAGTATTTAACTACTATTGGGATTATAAATTATGTATCATAATGTTTTGATCTAATATAGTATACTCCATTATTTAGGAATATCGCATAGTGTAATTATTTTATGGTACTCTTATTTGAAATTCATTTTCCTCATAGGTAATAAGTAGATGCGGAGAGAAAATTCATGAGTTTCAGAAAAAGGAAGATGAATTTTAGGTATGCATGAATCCAAATCTACAATTTTGGAAGGGCATTCTATGGAATATGTATGTAATCTAATGAGTAATATTTGACATTTTTTTTTATATTTTAACTCTCCAATATCCATATTTCATCTTTAGAGTTTGCAGAAACCACCGTGCTCTTGAACCTCACCTTGGTGGCTCAGTTTAGGCAGAGGAGACCTTCGGTTGATTCATTTGATAGGTTCGTCTTCGGCTCTTGGGATCTTTATGAGAGGGAGATAGTGGGTTATCTTGACAATCAGCATATCACGATCTGATTTTCTTCAGAGGAGGACCTCTTCAGAGCATGGTCGAGCGCCCCCCGTAGTGTCGATGGTTTTTTATTCTTCATATTTCATTGTTCTTTCGAATTCCACATGAAGCAGGATCCACCTTACACTACAATTTTGGTAAGTTTTCTAAATATTCTTTTTCTATTTAAAAACCCATCCATTATTAGGATGATTGGTAATCTGGTTGGTATATTTTTTTGTTCTGATAGTCATACTGAGGCAGTTTGTCACCCTATCAATCCACGAGTTTGTGTGGAACTAGACACATCTAGAATTCCTTTTTAATATGTATGGATTTTAATTAGCGAGGAATATAGGTATAAGCAGCATGTGATTTATGAAAATTGGACTGATTTTTGTTCTACATGCAAGAATTTGGGACACTATTAAAATCTCTGTCATCAGGGGTCTGTAACGTAGAGGGGCGGGGTAATTGGCAACGAAGTTAGCTCAATGTGCAAGAGACTGAGCCACTCGATAGAGGTTTGTTGTTGGGGAGTCCAGTCTAGGGGAAGTACAGAGGATAGCGGTAGGGGTAAGGTTCCAGAGGAACATGAGGAGGATGGCCTGGGTTAGTCAGTAATGGGTAAAGAGGGGGTGGTCGAGGACCTCAACATTTACGAATGGTGGGAGAGGAGAAACTCTAAAGTGATCTTGTAGAATGAAATGTTCCTTTTGAGAATATTTCTAGCACGGATCAGGTGAAGAAGTCCTCAGTATCTCACGTTAACCCATAGGTGTCTGAGGTGTTCTGAAGGCTAAAGAAGGATCTGGCTGGACCTTCCATTAGTGAGTCTAAGGGTGATGGTCTAGTCCAATATGAGGCTGCTCAAATGGAAAACTAGTTGAATGGGAGTACTGCGGTTATGGTGTAGTTGGTAAGCAAGGAGTCGGTTGCCACTACCACTCCTTTCACCAAGGTGTTATGGTCAGTAAATGGTGATGTGTGTAAGGGGAAGAAAAAGGTTGTTGTTGATGCGGCTAATTCAACCAGAACTGGGAAATCAAGGGGTTCAGATTATTTGAGTCGGAATCTTATCCACTTGAGTAACAAATTTGAAGGCCATTCTAAGGTTGGTTTGAGTTCGGATCCATCTATCCTGGTTCATGAAAACAGGGTCCCTGTGAAGGATCCCAATGAAAGTGAACCCGAGATCTAGGTAGATGGAGCTTTAAGCCCGAAGAGTAATAAGAGTCTTAAGAGGAGGAAGTGGAGGAAGGATTACTCCTCCTTACCACCTCCTCTAGAGACTCGATCTGTGAAAAATACAAACAACAAGAAGATGGCCACTAAGATTTTTAGCAATCAGAGACTAGGGGACCATGGATTTCAACCCTTGGATTTACTTTTAAGATCCAAAAAAGAAGTGATTGAGTATGTCTTACTTCTTAATGCAACTGAAGAGGATGCTGGTAAAATGATGGGGAGGTCACTAAGGGTGACTCTTAATGAGGAGAAATACTCATGGATTGACAAATTGGATCTAATTCTGGTGGGGTATTCAATAAAGGGAAGATTAACATCAAGGAATACATTCATTCCTAGGATCAGTTGGCTTCTGGTTTTAAAAAGAGAATAATGGAGGTCCCAGACACCCAGGTTTCTTCTTTATTCTAGAAATTGTTTAGGGAAATAGATTCTGGTAATCTTAAGTTACTTTTTAATGACTCTATTTAAGTTGATGTTTTGGTGGGTTGTTTTGAGAGGTTTTCTTGTTAAAGTTGTCTGCTCTTGGACTATTTCTCTGTTAGGTTTTGCGGTGGTTTTTTGATCTTATTCATAAGGGGATCATATCATGAAGTCTTAATTGGTGCATTTCATTTAGATTGGTATTATTGAGAGGGTATGGCTATGCCATTGGTTTTATGCCCGTGCTCTTATGCTAGGGACAACTAGCCAAATGACATGCTTTGGTGAAGTCTTATCATCACTATGCAATTACTGGGGAGGGGCAATTCTGGTTGTCAGGTTTTTCTCTATTATGGTTATTTTATGTTTGTAATTTTGGACCAAGTGGTTTCTCACATTCCCTCGAAAGTGTATCGATAATAAAAAAATTAATTTTCAGTCAAGGGAATATACCGCATAAGAAGCAAAGGGATCAATGTCAAGCTTATGCTCTTAATATGAATAAAGTGGAATGATTAAAGTTCTTGTGTATTTGGATTCAATAATTATGTTATTGGATTATTTTATCAATGAAATTATGGTCATAATAATTATAAAATTTAAAATTATTGTATGAAAATACTTTTCGTTAAGGATTTTGGAGCATATATTGAATGGTACTGATGATTTGGAAACGTGATTTAGTGGCATGTTGATATTTTTGTAACAAAAATTATTAAGGAAAGATATCTCTTTCATGATATTGAGATAATAATGATAAGGAGAAGTTTATGGGATAATACTGGTGACCATAAAATTGGTTAGTTATTTGATGGTCTATGTTATCTTTTTTGTAGTTCACTGCATGTTTGGATTTCTGTAATATAATTGAGTACATAAAATTTTTATTTTTAGAAGAATGAATTTTTTAATTATGGTTTTATGGTGATCAATAAATTCACATATTTTTAATGAGACATTAAGAGCCACTTTATATTGTATGGGGAAAATAATTATGATATAGTGACATTGCTTCTAAACTTTTGGACATTGAATTTGGTCAGACATATTTTTGGAAGAGTCTTAAGGTTAAACATTTATGAAATGGATTAAGTTAAATTTTAGGAGTTAATATTGAGGTATTAGTGATTATTATATTATATAGGATAACTTATACTAATCATTTTGGTTTTTTGAAAATATCATGATACAGGAGGAATAACATGTCATTATTTTATTGATCTAATAATCTATTAAATGATAATTGAAGTGATTCAGGCATAATATTTCCTATTGAATATTAATTTCATGGAGTAAGATATGAAGTAGTAATTGATCAAAGTACATACAAAGGATGAAATTATTCTTATGAAATTTAATGATATCAAGTAAGTATATTTTCATATAATCTATGTCTAGATGCTAAAGGAATTCCTCAACTACAATAAAAGGATCTTGAAATAAAAATTTCAACATAGTATCTTTATTTTAGATGAATCAAGTGGTCTCTTAACTCATAATAGATTTTTTATTTTTGGTTGTTAACAATATCTTGATCATTCAATTTCTTTCTATCAATTACCTATATCACCCACCTTCATTATTTGGGAATTATGATTCCTTCCATGTCCATATCATTTCTTCCCATCTATGTTCTCATACTTGGAAACATAATTATTTGATTATTCAAGATGAAATTCATACTTACCTTTCTATATTATAAAGAGGATGTTTTATTAACCCTTCTTATGATGTGGGATTTCATGAATGGTATCTTCAAATTTCAACTCCTTGATTATTGATATTAGGATTAAATTGCAAAGATGCAATTTATTTGGTGGGGTTGAATGTAACACCCTAATATTTTAAAAGATGAACATCATATTCAATAATGTATGTGAAACATAACACCAATATTGGAAGATAATGAAATAACTTGAGACTGTATGATATATATATATATATATATTAAATATAGATTGTAATATATGCAACACCGGGTTTAAACGACGCATGATACTCTATTAAAATATTAGTATTTAAATATGACCATTATAACCTAGCCATTAAGAGGGAGAGTGTGAATAATAATAACTAAATTATGAAAATTATATAGTTTAAAAATTTATAAAATAAATTCAATGGTTATCAATTTATTATAAATAAAATAAGAACCATTTTAAAGAGAAATAAATCTTTTCCAAAAAACTATATTTTTCTTAAAGGCGAATCAGTCGAACTTTGCACAAATAATTTAAAATTGATTTTTACCGAATTTATAAAATGAATTTGAAAAAATAAAATACATTTGTTAAATATTCATATGAAAATTTTTTTAGTGAGTTTTTGAGAATTTTCTGAAAAGATTAATTTTTTAATGAATAGTGAAAATTAATGTTTTTTTATTGAAAACTGCCTTTTCATTTAAATTATTTAAAAAATAAAATTATATTTTAAATATATTTTAAAATAGAATTAGTTTAATTATATTTCAGTTTAAATAATTTTTTTATTGGAATAAATTTTATATAGATTTTTTATATTAAAACATTCTATACTTATTAGAATTTTCTCTTTAGAAAACTACTCATTCATCATGTTTGTAGTTTAATTTTAAATTTAATTCTGCAAATTATGAGAATTAAATTTGAAAAATTGGATTTAATATTTTTAATCACAGTAATTTATATTATATAATAAGGTTAACTTAATTTTTTTACTGTAATAAATAGTGAAAATAGTAAAAAAAGTATTACTACAGTTATGGTTAAAATGGGTTTACTTTGGGTAAACTAAGAAGATACGGGTTAAAATGACCTAAAATGTATAAAACTCATTTTACGACCATATTTTGACCATAAAATATCTATTATATTATAATTACCCCTTTTTTGATGCTTGGGGTATGATAAAAACATGGGTATCACTTTATCTTTTCAAAAATTCCATGTGTGTCATCTCCCCTACTTATAAAAGCTCACCCCTCTCCTCCCTTATTCACACTTAAAAAACTTTTTATTTAGGCCAAACCTACTAAAATAAATTCCCTAATTCCTTCAATGCATTATATAGGACTTATTTTTATTATAATTCATTGAAATAAGGCATTAGGTATAAAACTAAAGAGGCTCTCTGAAGAAGAGGTAAAATTATTAAATGTGCATATTTGTTTTATTTATTCTCCAAACTATATAAAACCTTATTAAACTATGATAATATAATAAAACAATTATATCATATATATTTATATTTTATTATTTTAATTTAATAACCCATATCTATCTCCACTTCTATTAAATAAAAAACGAAACTGTCGATCATGTGTACGACAGACTACCACATCACGAAAATATGTAATTTTTTTCCATAACCACATTTCAAGGATGTATATAATGATGTATTTATCAAATTTATATTATATATATAATTATTTTACTTTTGGAAATATTATATCATATATAACTACTTACATTCCATTCCACAAGGGATATAATAACACTGCTCATGTGTACAATAGAGTGTCGCCTCATGAAATGATGTGATTTGTTTTTTTGCTTATACTTTACATGAAAGGTGGTGAGGATTATATTTATGATATAAAATTACTTATGTAAATATAATATCATATATATCTTCTTATCTTCCAATATTTCTAAAAACAATGTTTTCGGTCAAACGTACGTGTGGACTACTGTTCCACACAACAATGTGAAATATTTTCATTTTATTTTTACATTAGTGATAATAAGGTTGTATTTTATTAATATAAATTATATATATGAAATATTAATGATTCTATAAATTAAAATTAATACTTATTTTCCACTCATTTCATCCATTGAGAAAATGGAAACAACATCAATTTGTACGTACGGCCTACCATCTCCATGAATGATGTAATCCATTTTGTATCTCAAAATTTAACATATTACTATAAATTAATATATAATAAATATATATGATATATTTATCATTTTTAACATTATATAGATAGTTTTACTATGATAAAATTAAAATGACCAAAATTATTGAACTAAAACATAAATTAAAAATGAAACAAGTATCACCCGAAATAGTAATTTCAAAAAAGAATTGTTAATAAACGGGTAATGAAAGACTATAAGTAAATAATATATGGTATGAGATATATTTTTATGGTTTTATAATTGATATATAATAAACCTATATTTATAATACATGAGATTCAGACACATATGAAGGATTTTGAACCAAATTGGTAGGAGTTTCTCGTCTCGCATTTACTTTCGTGAGACATACGCCATATTCACCACTAATTCCTTTTATTGGTGTATATAATTCCCAATTTATATGTTATATCATGAATATATTTGTAATAATTTTATTTAATATTTTATTTTATTATTATTTATTTTATGGGTCATATAATTCAAAAGTTAATAAAGTGGTAAGGTTTTATCTCAAAATCTCATCGTTATTCATGATTTTTTTGTTTAAGTATCCATTTGGAGAATTATTAGATATTTATATATTATAATAAATATATTTTATTATAATATAGTTATTTATGAACTTTTTCAATTAATATTTCTATTTTTCCACTATTTGTTACTTAAAATTATTGAGAAAATGTTTTTAATAAAATCCAACTTCATTTTTCTCTTTAGTAGAAAATCCTTTTTATCAAAATCCATGTTCTCTAAAAAAAATTTAAATTTTTTTTTTGCATTTTAAAAATTATTTATTAAATAATTTTTTCCCCATTTTTACTTTTAAAGATTTTATTTGAAATAAATCATCATGAATTTTTCAAAACAACGCTTTTTTGGCTTTTACCAAAAATGTAAAATGAATCATTGTTTTAACTAGTGTGGCATGAACATAATTTTACACTATCATGACCACTCAATGTTTTAAAGATTATTTTACATGTTTTGAAAGTTTATTTTCAAAGAAAAGTATTTTCATATTTTTTTTAATTTTTTTTTAAATGATATTTTCAAAGTGCAGAGGTTATTTTCCTCATGAATATTTTAATGAAATTTTCATGGTATTTATATTCATCAATGGAATCAACCCTTTATTATATATAATATCCACTGAGGATATGTTGTATTGATATAATACATATTATTTATTTCTATGTTTTATGATCATTTTGAAAGAATATGTACAATTTTATTACTATTCACCATATTATTCTAGATGGTTTATGATAATGTTTATTTTATTGGGGTAAGTATTAATATTTTATGTGTTATTGTTTCAATACAAATGTTTCTTTTGATTAAATTTCATCCCTTTAATATGAGGAATGCATCAGACATAGTATGTGATGGGCTAGGTCTAGTTATATATAGCCCCTTGATGCCTCAAAAAGTATCATGTGAAAAATCATTTGGACAAATTAGATAGGTTTCTAACCATATACTTAAATTGTCTTCTGAAAGGTCTTGATAGTATGTTTAAGATGTATAACATGAAGCATTCCCCAATAATGAGATAAGTTATTAATGTCTATGCAATTATTTGATTAGTTAGAATATCTATGGATAATTTTCAAGCTTATGTGATTATTTATATGGATTTTTTAGCAATATTTATTTATATCATATTATTCTCAACTTATTGATTAAATGTAATTTACTTCAATTATTCACCTTTCCATATTAACTAAGCTTATTTGTTCATGATATCTTTCATTGTATACTTACCCTTACTAAGCATCTGAGTTCATCCATTTTTTATGTTTTTCCCCTAGATACCAAGAAGTGTTTTTTGATTGATATGTAGTGATATGTTATGAGGAATAGTGGTATTCTCAAAGAAAATACATTGTGTATTTTATGTTTTCAATTATAATGTGGGTTTAAAGTATGTATCTAGTTTACTGATACTAATAAACTATTTTGTCCTTCATGATTTTATTCCTTGTATCTTATGAAAATATAATAATGTAACCACTAACTATGAGCTACTGAGTCCAGGGTCTTTACACATATTTATTTGAAAAATGTAGGGCGTTAAAACTCCTTATTGAGAACTGAAATCTTTTTCTCACTTATTTCCAAAACTATTAAGATACTATTTAAGAGTATTTCAAATGATCTTCCATAAATTTTTAAATTTTTTATAACTATCACTTTTAAATTTTTTTACATTTCATTATATATTTCTATCATACACCATTTAAAACCATCCAGCACATTTTATGTAGGAAATAAAATTTATTGTTATAAATGCATACCATATAGATAAGTGAAGGTTTTATTCTATTTCTCCTTTAGAGAAATTTAATTTTTATTATAAATTGAATAATAACCCGAGAATAAATAAAAAACATTCCCCATTAATCACTCTAAAAACTAGTGAATTAATAGAAGTTGAAAGTGGTTTTCAATTAGTTTTGTTCAACTTCATGTAATATACACAAACACACCACCCCGAAACCATTCATTTTTTGATAAATTCATTATTATCCTTTTACACCATTATAATTGAACCCTTATTTTGAATAAATTATATTGGGATCACCCATGAACTATGAAATATTGGATAGAAATTCTAGCATATAACAACTTGATCACTTCCTCCTTAGACACTTCATTAATGGATGGGGTAAGTCTTAACTATTGTTGTTAGGGTAGTTTGAAAATTCTTATAAAAGTACCATATGTGTATAGATTCTTTAACCAATACCATTAATTTTGGTGATAGTCCATCTAATTTATTACATTATCTTCTTAAACTCTTTCATCAACTTGATTTATTTCTAAATATTAAGAGTATAATTTACAATACCGGTAGTGTATCTTTGTCCCATAGGTAACCATAATTCAATATAAAGGGGATTGTCTTCAATTATAGTCATAGGGACCTAATAACCAATGAAAACATTTTTTCAACCCTTTTTCTATCCAGGATATCATGACATTCTTATTTCTACCAATAATAAACACCCTGATTAGATACAAAACATATATCTTCAACTTAGTTTCCCAACTATTTTTATTAAAAAAACTACTCTTAATCAAGTGTAGTATGGTCTACATACACTTATAAAAAAACATATAGTTTCTAAAAATGATCACAGTGGAACAATATTCCAACACCACAAGAGATTGTTTTTTAAAAACTTTTATAACATTATTGGTGAATCCATCATCACCCACTCTTAAAATTAACTACCCCTGATAAAAATCGACAAAATAACTTTCTAGTTATAATGAATGATCATCCCAAAATAAGGGGTTGTTAAATATTCTCCTCTATGTACAAGATAAAAAATATATCAGGAAGGTAAAATACTAAAATTTAACTAAAAAACATGAGATAACAGCTTTCATGAATTTTACCGAGAGGTTAGATAATTATAGAGAAACTTAGGTGGTATTTTACACATCTATCCCATTATAATTAAATACACTAAAGAGAATAATATTTGTATATTATTCTACATTAAAAAGTGATTACTAAAATTATATGGGCTAATAACACAAAAGATAAATAAAATTCCTAAGTCTTTTAATTTTGAAATGATTTTATGTTGTTCAATCGTAGAGAATTCCTCACTAAAGGAAATAGTGCCAACGTATTCCAGATTTTTCTTGTTGTATACTAACTACTTTATGATATTACATATTTTTTAATTTATGATAGATAATTTAAAAGTGGTATATTGATGTGTAACATATGAAAAATATCAAAAAATACCAAAACTGATGACCCATATTCTACTACTTCAATTAGTCTAGAAAATGTATAGTGGGACATAATATTTTTCTCCCTACTCTTTGTGTTAACCCCATTCTCTTTCAATCGAACATCACTTTTCTTATCAAATTTTTTTTATTTAAAAACTTCCTTCTCATAATTATCCATATCCACCACTTCCTTTTTAGGTGAAAAGGCCTTCCCACTTCTCAATTTAACTAACCTGGACTTGTCCCTTAGATTCTTTTGTGTATTACTTGAATGAATTCCTTATATTATTCCATATAATTTATTGTTAATATACTTAATCAATTATTATAATTTCTAATTAGAGGTATCATGATTTTAGAATCTTATTTTGGTAGTTTTAATGAACATGTACTTAATATATTCTAATAATGACCTAGGATCCATCTATTTTTGTTGTGGGGTATGGTTCATATTAATGTTTGGTTACCCATTTTATTGGTATTAACCTTTCTAAAATTAGTTCTCTTGATATGAACACATATAATGGTTTTTATCTTGGGATTGTTAATACCATATAGGTCATTGTTATTATTCTTATTATTGTTTTATTCTCCATATAATGTTTGGATTCCATTACCTTGATAGATATTGGTTTGAAAATAATGGGACTTAAGGATGGTTATGATAAATATAGTTTAGTTATCTCAAATATGTACTAACATTGATCCATGGGCACTCTCCCATTATATGGTTTTCATGAAAATCACTAATAGATGGGTGTTGGACAGTGTTAACTAGTGTTAATGGAGTGATTTTTAAATAATTAATCATTTTAGAAAATAAACCCAACTTAGTTTCTAACATGGTGGTTTCATTAACAAGTTTAAGTATTCTTCTTTCCTACCCAACTTTAGAGTGCCAATAAAAACTATTTGAGTTCATGTCTACACACAACTCAAACATCACATTGGGAGTCTCCCTCATTATGATTTCACTTTTAGATGTATCACTAATATATTTGTTAGGATAATAATCTACTATAGAAATTTTTAATTTAAATTAACATGGGTAATTGTGGTATGAAATTTTCCTTATAAAATCTTTGATGTTTTCACAGTATTTATAAAACGATTACCCTTTTAACATATGAATATTATGAATATCATTCCTCAACTTTCTATTTTGTATGGAGGTGAATACATTATATAGGCTTAACCTAACACATCCTATGTAATGATATATCTTTGAATAATTACTTTGATCCATTCATTTTTTTATCCCTCAATGAGAAGGTAAATGATTATTTGTATACCATATCATTAGGAAAACCATTATATCTAACAGCCCGAAAGCCTTCAAATTTTTATTTTAAACATAACCCCATTTTAAGGGATGAAGGGGGAAACCCTAACAGACTTCAAGGACATAGGACAATCATGACCCGAAGGTCAGGAGATATAACCCAACCCAACAACATGAAGCTACCCCTCCCCAGCATTTGATCATGAAAATCCCTCCACCGTCACATCTTTGTACAGCAAGCCATTGTCCTGTGTCAAAGAACAGGCCTGATCCGATTGCTGATGCCATACCCTCTCAACATCCAAATTCAAAAAGCACTGCAAAGATGAAAGACAAGCTCTGAAACCTCCTCAAGTATTGTACCATGAGGTCAGGCACAGGTGCATCTCCATTCTGACAGACCTCAAAAGAACCATTACAGACAAACCATCTTCAAAAGTGAAATGAGAAACACAATGAAGAATCAAAGACATAGACTAGCTGACCCACATATAACCTCCAACACCACACGTAGCAACCCGAAGAGGATGACAAACTAGAAATGAAAAGCTGAATCTTCATCACCCAGGACTGGAAGACCCAACAACACAAAAATGGAGTGTCTCCATTAAGGGGGTCTGAGACGATTAGAGCCAACAATGCCACTTTGGGCATGAAGCCGGTCATCTCCAGACTCCAGAAGAACCCTCACCAGATTCCAAACCGATTGAACCACAGGAAGCTAAGGCACCAACAAGGATGAGATTCACCTATAGCAAAGACACAGAAAGAACACCATGCATACCAACAAATTCAAACCCTGCAGAAGAAATTCCACAACCTCAATCTGTAAAACCCCATAGTCAAAAAAGGACAGAAATCTCTCCCATCTGAGCCGTGCTGAAGATGAAGCCAAAAACCCTTCTGAAACAGTATATGAGATGAGGTGCACCAGCTTCGTTGTAGAGCTTGACAATGCCAAACCTCTACCAGGGCTGAAGCCTGAGCTCAGAGTCACACCAGAACCGATACCAAGTCGGACGACTCCGACGCCAAGCAAACCACGCATGACCTTCACCGAACACAAATCACGCCAGATCTGAAGAAAAAACTAAGCACTGGACATCCAACTCCGGATCGAGGATAGCGCCGGGACAGAGAAGCCAAGCCCAGAGCGAAGGCGGGCCGTCGACACCGAAACGCACCGGAGGCAGCCCAATCCACACCTGGACATGCTTAAGCTGACGCCGAGCACCGTTGAGACCGAAACGAGATCGTCGCCCAACATTCCGCAAATCAAGAAGACGTCGGCACCGAAGGCCAAGCCACGCTGGAGGGGGGAGGAGGAAACGCCCGAGAGGAAACCCTATAAGCGCCGATGAGGAAGAAGAACCGCCGCTCCGAGGCTACATCACCCTTGTTTCGAAAACCATTATATCAAAATGTATCATATATCACTATAAAGGATAAAAACAGAGCATTAGGGTCTTCTCCCAGTAAGACAACAAATTATAACAAACTTTAAATTAGTCATATAATTTCTATTTTGATTTATTTTTTTACCGGAATTAGTGGTTGGATAATACTTAATTTTGTTTGATAAATTATTAGCAGACTATACTTCATAAGAGTAAGTATTTGTGGTGGATTACCTTGTAAAATATTTTGTATAGATCAAGGCTTCTCATCTTGTATGAGACTAAGTAAAATTTGGGATGGTTATTGGTTATTGTAAATAATAGGTGTAAATTTATTACCATTACCAATAGTAGAGGTCAGTTTATTTTCCATGTGTTATATGGCTATATTCCATTTTTGCTCTCCAATTTATACATAACATCTCTTAAGAAAGGTTTATTAAAACTATGGATCATAGAGTAATTAAACCACTAATTAAACTTTGTCTAAATGAGTTAAGTAGAAATTAAGAAATATATATTCATACAAGCATAATAATGAACACTAATTATGGCATTCAAAATAAAAAATGACACATATAACAAAAAATCATATAAAAATATTTTTTTTGTTGAAATTAGTGTTTTTAATTTTTAAATTAACCAATTTTATTTATATTAAAAATTCATTATATTTTATTCCCTAGAAAAGGTTCCATAATTTTGTGTGACCCCACATGATTCTTTATTTTCACGTATCTCAAATCAGTTTATTTACCAGATTCCTCTACATTGTATAATGAAAGTATTTAGGTTGATCCCTGGGAGAATTATATGAATTTTATAAAATGATACTATCATGAATTACTTCAATAAATAATTTATTACATCAATTTTTATGAGTATTATGAATGGACCAATTAGAAACCCTATTTTTTAAAGTCATAAAATGTGTTGTAACAAAATTTGAGTTATTTACTTTAATGGGAAAACACATCAAGGTTGAAATTTTTTATAGAGAAAATTATAAATATTTTCCATGAATGGTTCTCATATTAATCCTGATTTATTTTTTCTATGTGTATTCAAATTTTTAATGGCCTCCTCAATCTAGTGGATTTTTAATATTTTAATTTGGAATTAATTCCTTGGTATAAAAAATAATTTTAAATATATATATATAAATAAATAAGAAATTTTTTACAATGATAACATTCAATGTTAATGGATTTTATCATTAAAATTTCTTTAGATATCCCTAAATATGATGTTCTTAGTTCATCATAATTGATCTAGTGATATGATAAGTGAATAACTAAAGAAATTATAAAACAAAATAGCACATTACACAAGTATAAATATGGTGTTCAATTACAATGGAGGAGCCCCCATAATTGATGGAAACTAGAATAAAATGATAGATTAGTTTCACATTATGGTAGAGAATATTGTTATCCTCAAAATAAAATATATAACAAATATAAATAAGATGATAATAATAAAAATAATAATGATCAATTGTCCCTTATTTTCCCATAAAGATTCAAACAAAAAAACTATCCCTCAAACTCTATCAAAAAATATTTATTATCAATATGTGTATATTCATTACCTTTGATATTCCATAGGTTTAATTATCCATAAAATATGTATTATCATGTCCAACATGGTGTTTGAGATGTTTTGTCGGGTTGTTTTAGTGTTTTCATGGTTAAAAAGAATGGTTTAGGAGCCCATGTATCTAACCCTACACTTATATCTAGAATATTTAATTTAATGCATGGAACCTCAAATCATGCATCTAACTATATATTTAACTAAAGATTCAAAAAATTATTCTATAGAGTTACTAGGAAAAATTTCATGATTCATGGATTAATTAGATAATATTTTATCCTTCAAAAATTTTCCCAAACACCATTATTTCACTTGGGAATAACCAAAATCATACTTCCTTCACTTCCACCGGTGTGTAAGGTTCATTCCACAACTAATAAAAAATAATTATTCCATTGATACATCTAAATTTCAAAAACAAAAATCTCATTTAAGAAAATATCCATCAAGAAAATTTGTGTTCAATATGTGTGTATAAACATTCTATATTCAGTGATATTTATTGTTTTTCAATTATTAACCATTATTATAAAGATAAAATAAAAAATTAGAGTGAAACTGGAATAAATTATTCAACTTAGAAGATCTTGGGTATATTTTTTGAAAAAAAATTACAATTAAATGAATATTCACATCATTCTCTTCATAATTTATAACCATAAAGAATATGTTCATTCTATTACTAATGAAATCTTGAATATATTAAATATACTATTTGTAAATATTTTTCAGTAATAATGTAAAATACATTATTTTATTCTTAGGTATGTGTCTTAGTATTTTTTTTTCTGAAATTAATTTTGAAATTTGAAGCATAAAGATGAATATTTTGAGAAATTTTCCATACCATGCTTTTAGGGTGTATGTTCATAGTGACCATGCAAACCAATAGTGAAGATTCATTTTCATAAGGTAGTAACTTCTTCATTGTCGATTCATGGTCTTGGTGACTATATAGGTCAACTGTGAAACCCATTAAAATGTATAATGTTTAAATATTTTTAAATCTTGGTTTAAATGGGAGATACCACATTTTTATTATTTATTTATCTAGAATCCTCTAGGTCACTCCCCCAAAAAGACACCATTTCTCCCCCTCTCATTTTAAATTTAATTTTGGGTTTCATCATCAAATATCATTGACTATTTTAAGTAAGTAACACTAATTTATTTTTTACATCTTCTTCTTCCCACTTCATTTATTTTTTCTATTAGATGGACATGGTGGCCTAAGGTTATAATTTCTATAATATTTATATTGGTGTTCTTGGAATTAAGTTTTATTATTAACTTATATGTATTTCACCATTGTTCTTTTGGTATAATAATATATTTTTCAAGTATATTCAATGATTTTCTGGTAAATGGATCTATTTAAATTACTTTAGGAAAAAAATCAGTGATTGACTTATTTTAATATTGTTTTCGGTAATAATGAATCTATATTGAGAAATATTTTTTATTTTTTAAATTATAATATTGTTTGTTTTCAATTTAAAAATGGTATTTCAAGGTACATGATAAAATATTAATAAATTTATTTATTTATTTTTATTACCCTATTGTGTTTGAAGAAATTTATACTCTAGTTTTGTATGGAATCAAATTGAATTATATTTAAGGAAAGTTTTCTGTGGTTACTGGTGATTTATTAAATTGTTTTCAATTAAATAATTTTATTTTTAAGTGATGAGTTATATCTTTAAATGGTTTATTCATTAATTATCCCATTCATTTAGTTATTATAATTAAAATATTAAATTTATCTATAAGGTATTGCCTCTTTTAGAATTCTGAGAATTGATAGAAGTTGGTGAACTCATGTATTTAATTTCAATATCATAGCTCCTTGAATCAACAAATGTACTTGGTAAATACCTTGGATACTATGAGGGTTACCAAAAAAAGTGACAAGATATGTTATAAGGAATGATTTCCTAGAATATTCCCTCTTAGACATGATGTAACTCTAACTAGGGTTCATAGTTATAAGGAAAATTTCACTATTCCATCCTGGGATTCTATTTAATTTATGATGACAATATGGTTAGTATCTTTTACTTAGTTGATTATAGATTGGGATGTGATTATGATCATAAATATAACTTGGATATTGGGTATATACTTTTTAAGACAAGTTTATTATGTTTCCCTCACTTGTATTATTATTACCTAACCATGATGCTTTATTTGATTAAAACTGATTCTATTTAATATCTTGATTACTTTATGTTCATTATAGTTCACCTATTTAATCATTAATTTTTTAACCTTATATGTGATAACCTGTGTTATTTGTATTTCTTAAATAATAAATTGTTTGTTTAAAATATTATGTTCATATTAACAACAGTTGTATTATTTTGTAAAGTAATTATATAAGGTATTTAGAGGAATTATTTTAGACTTTTTATAATCACACCATACATACACCCCTTTGGTGTATTTAGATCTTGTTTTAACTAATAAAGATAATGATAAATCCATGATATGAGGTAGTGGATTCCTAATATCTTTTTATTGGGGCTTATAATGAGGTGATAATGTGGGAGACTCTCTTTTTTTATAGAGATTCATATCCATGGTGGATGTTTTTGGTTATTTTGGTTGTGTATTTTGGTACCCCTTATATACACTCCATATCAAATTATCATCATTTTATATCCTTTGATTTTTTTCATAACATGATTTTGTATATTGATTAGTTTGATATTTGTTATACATTTTTATTATGATGATTGTTTATTTTTACATTATTTGGTATTCAATATTTCAGTTATTATACCTATTTGGTTAAGTGTTATACATCAAAATGAGACATTTTGTATACATGATATTCCAAATTATGGAAAGGTTGTATTAGTTTTTAGGATTGACCCATTTTACATTAGTTTTATGTTTTATCAAATGAAACCATTCCCAAAATAGTGTATTTGACTCTAAAGGGATAATTACTAGTGTATAGAAATTGTAAATTGATGTGGGGACTTGTGATAGATATATCAGGTACCAAGATGGTAAAACCCATGTTGGTTCCTTTCGAAATGGTATCAAATCCCAATTTTTTTTTATTTGGGAATTCAATCTAGATAGGAGATATCATAATCAAACCTAAAGGGGTAAACTATCAAAAAAAATTGTATAACACTTTTTTTACAATCCTTGATATTACAAGGAATGTATGGGGCATGTATTTTGTTTTGGGTCAAATTTAATCTTCATTATTATGAAAATTTTACCTTGAATTATAATTTTTTAGGGAACTTCTAAGGTGAATGGTTACTATTCATAGGTTTTATATTTTGTATAAAAAATGTCTAACCAAAACTAGAATTCTTATTAATCTCTGAATGATCATTGTATACTCTAAAAGACCATGTCACTAGACTATACACCATGAATAATGAGTTGTTTTTGTTATGATATCATGTTTAATTACTTTTTAGTGCTTTCCTATATTCTTTATGGAATATTTATAACTTGAATAGATTTTATTTATATTATTCTAACTTATTTGTTCTATATTGATGAGGTTTCCTCTTCTTATTGAGTTTGATATAGTGATATGACACCCAAACAAGTTCTTATAGTCCATTTAGAAGGATAATTGAATAATTTTCTCTGAGAAAACCCTCTATATGATTGGAATATAATCAAGATGATTGTTTATACCATATAGGCTATGGAATGTAAATTCAAACCTTTCTAGGATGAAGATAGGAATTGGGATAAGGAGTTCCTTTAACAGAATCCTCCTTGTTTTTAGGATAATAATGATCCTAAAGAGGTGGTGGATTTTCTAGATAATATTAAGAGAATTTCAGAATTCTTTGAATCTCCTAAAAATTCTATGTTCAAGTGGGCCAACATCATTCTTGAAGGGCCTAACCAAAAGTTATGGGAGTCAATTTTTTAGAAAATATACTTGAAAATTTGGCATGGAATTATTTCATGGTCATGTTTAATCAATATTTTTACCCTAATGTAATAGAACTAGAATAATCATGGAGTTTTTTTACTCTAAAAAGGTATTTATATTGTTTTGGAACATGAAAACCAATTCACTAAGATCATTAATTTTTCTAAAGAGTTGGTTTCAAAATATATTTTTAAGGTTTGATAGTTTAAAATGGTACTCTAACCAAAAATAAATTCTACATTCTTCTAACTTATATTATTAACTTATTATGAGGTAATTGATAAGGAATTAATGGTTGAGAGTGACCAATTTTTATTGTTTTGAAAAGATGGATCATATTCTTATATTCTATATAGAAGTGAAGGATATTTATTTAAGGAAAATAAATGTAATGAGTTTATATAGGGTGGTAAAAGTATCTCATGGAATCTATCTTAATCTCCATCACCATTTCTAGAGAGACGTTAACCTCATATATACCACTAAAGTGGAAATTGAAGATTTTTTAAGACCTTAACTCAAGAGTCACCCAAAAAAATTTAGGCATGTGGTTGGGTGGGAAATAATTAATGTTTTTATAGGATAAATCCTCCTAAAATAAGTGGTGTATGTTCCTCAGTTACCAAGGGATCTCAAGTGTAATTTGATTCTTTTAAAGCAGTAGAGTCTTTCCTATAGATTTATTAAGGTATAGGTAGTTATTCACATAGGAAGACCTAACTAATATGTTAGCCTTAGATTATTTGGAGGTATCATTCCTATTTTGAATCTAGAAAATTATATTCTACTTATAAAGTCCCTATGGAATCTGAATTTATTCATATGAAAGTGTGAGGTACTATACTTATTATATCGTCTATACACATTTAATTATTTGACACAAGTTCATTAAACTTAATTATATATTTAATAATATGTAATTATTGAATCTTCCATAAAAACCAATATAGTTCGATATAAATATATCGACTCACCTTAGAAAGAAGAAATAGTATGGCCTTTATTTTACTTCATGCCTTGTATTTATATCTAAAGTGGAATTGGCATAGTACTTCCCCGTTCATGAAAATGAACCATTTTAACTCATATTAGAAATGGAATAAATGGTTGAATTTACATTTTTTATTAATTTTTATCATTATTGGGAAGTATTCATATCTTATAATGGAAGTTATCATTTATTTGAAGGTGAATAAAACCTAGGATCAAGTAAAGTTCCACCTCCTTCCAAAGAGATAGTGAGTTATTATGACATATATATTCCCTTTCGGTGGAAGATGATAAAGGTAATTCATGAAGTCAGCTTCCTCCCTTGGTAATATACTTCTTTGAAGTATTTTCTAGTGATTTATATGTGTTTTGAATAAAGAGGTATTTGATTTATCTACTTAATATATTCCTAAGACACAACCAATTTCATTATCTACATATCAAATTTCTCTAGTGGAACTAAAATAGTTGATAAAATTTTGGATAATCTTAGATATGGGATTCTTATATTATCTTTGAAAAGGAAGTTGATATAAGTTTACATCTATGTATTGATTATAGGTAGTTGAACCAAGTGACCATGACTAACATTGATGACTCCTTTAATAATTTCAAAGGTGAAAAGTGGTTCTCCAAGATTGATCTTCATTCAGGGTGTCATCAATTCCAAGATAAGAATCATGTTAAACTTATGATTGAATTCTAAATTAGATATCAACACTTTGATTATATCATGATATTATTTGGTATAAAAAAAATTATCTTATGATATTCATAGCCATTATAAACCACATATTACATGTAATAGTGACATGCCCGCATATATTTTTTAATTCATGCGGGCTATGGTTCGATTAGATTATTGTACCCAAACTACAGTAACAACTAAGGAGTAGTATAGTGATAGTGTGAGGTCAATCCCATAGGGATCAAACTATCTAATAAGAACATATCCTTTGAACCCTATGTATAGGAGTCCTCACAAGTTGGTAAATTTTTAGAGTAAATTAATGTTAAATAATTTAAGATAAATATCAGAGAGAAAAGGGATTAGGATCAATTTTAGGGTTTAGGTAGAAGGATAATATTATTTTTAACTTTTTATAACCCTAAGTTTTAGGCTACAAAGTAGGCAAAGTTCACTAATTGGCTATGGTCAAACAACTAGATCTATCCAAGAGGAAAATATTCCTTGGTCTGGAGATAGCTAACATCCTAGATGCATTATACTTAGATTCTAAGTTAGAAAGTATCATAGGATATTGGTCATAACCTATTCCACACTAATCAGGTTAGGGTTGTTCATTAAAAATTCCCATGGTCAGGGTTTCCTAAATGAATTAAATAAAAAATTGTTGTATAACATGATTACTAACCTTAGGGTTACCAAGTTGATAATAAAATATTAATTAAGTATAGATCCACCTACTCTCGACCCCTACCCTAAGAGGTTTATCGGCCCATGATGGTAATAATAGACATTGAAGAAATGCTTATGATAATGATTGGAAGATTAAAAAAATTGAGATACGATATTGTTTGAAAGTAGGGTTTCAAGAATCAAGAAGTTTACAACCAGATAAAACAATAAATTAATCAATCACTTACTTAAAATAATAAACCAGCAAGAACAAATGGTGCAACCACTATCATAGGAAAATGGAAATGGTAAATGGAAGTTGAAACTATAGATGGAAATTAACGAGATGTAGAACAATCAATTGTTCTTAGATTTAATTTAAAAGGTATAAAAAATATATAGATAAGAGTTAGGATAGAAGAGACAAAACAAAATTTTTGAGAGAGAATCAGTGGAAAACGAGAGCGAAAATAAGAGGATCCAACATGTTGTACAGTGTATTCTCACTAGAAGTAAATAATTGGGATATTACATGATGTGTAAACTTTTCATGTTTGGTAACCTTGGTCTAAGATTTTCTCCCTCAAATTTATATCTAGCGTGAATCTCAGACTAAATCTTCAATATTTTGAAGTTTTAATCTCCTCATGATGTGTAACTGGTCTTAATGATGTGTTTCTTCCTTTAGAAAGATCTTTAATATGGGAATTGAATTTTAAATGTTACACTATGTGTATTGGAGGTTCAAGTCATATAATCATTTCATGGCTTATAATTTCATCATTACTTTTGATATGCTTTTAATGATTCCAAAACATCGTGTAAGTGAATTTCATGAAGTCTAATGATCATTTTTTCAGTTTCCTTAGATTTTCCTTTAGAATCTTGAAAACCTATTCCTTGTAATAATAAACACATTCCTATTTCATTTTCAACTAAAACAAGAATATTTATTAATTAAATTATTGAAAATTTTCTATACAGTTTTAACTTATCAAATTCCCCCACACATGAACAATTTCTTATCCTCAAGCAAAACATATCTCAACATTACGGACAAAGGTAAAAAAATTTAATATAGGAAACATTAATTATACCCAATAAAATAAATCTAAATTTAGGTAGAGAAATATATTCTCTAGAATAAATATTTCATAGAAAATCATTCATTCCTTATAGTTTAGTTCTTAACACAAATTATTAATCTTTAGTTACAATTTCTTAATGGTTCCTTAAATTCTAGTCCCATTTTTCAATTTACCACACAATGAAATTTCTCTCATCACTCAAGGTAAAATGAAATTGGAGTTATCATTATGCCCTAAATACATGTTCCTAAACATAGGACTGGATTGGTTCTACCATCTCCACTTCTTAAAGACAAATATATAATTAATCATTATGGCTTAAGAAAAAAGGGTTAAAATTACTCTAAGAATGGGGGAAGGTGGGTAAAAAGTTAGAATTAGGAACAAAAGGAAGGTATGATATAAATTTTAATGCATGATAAGATGAAATAGTTTATTGATGTGGTTCATTCAATATCAAATCGTGTCCATTCTCCAACCATCTCAAACTAGATCCATATTTGTATCAAGTATGTGTCAATAAATGTACCATGTTCCTTTATTTTTATTTTCTTTATAATTTATTTTTCTAATGTCATGTTTAGGATAGATCTCACACAAATCCACTAACCACATATGATCCTTTAGGGGATTCATCAGTCTATAAATGGTGATTTTTTATCTTCCTAATATAAAACCCAATAAACTCTTTTTTATTTTTTATTTTGGTATTTTTCAAAGGAACATTATAGTCATAAACTGCCAAAAATTACACATGGATCATAACAATTCAGTCTAGTAATCAACACAATACAACTCTTCAGTCAAAACAAAAAATTTCTATTAGATGAAAACTCCCACACACTTTTGCAATGTATAATAATGCATAAAACTGAGAGAAGTGTAGGTTGAGATAATTAGTGTATAATAGTTTTATCCTAAATAAGTCATTCATGGAAAGAATATGCTAAATGAAAGAAAAATGTAAGGTGTGTATTAAGAAAAATTAGATCAACAAATATTGCCTCAATCAAATTAAAATTGTATTTGTTTTTTCATAGCCTCAATAATATCTCAATGAAATTTCTAATAAGTTTACATGTCCTAGGTGTTACTCAATATATATTCTCAAAAAATAATATACAATAATAGGCTCAGAATCCTCTCAAGAATGAGAGTTAATAAGAAAAACTAGTAATCACTCTGGGTATAAAATCAAGTAATAATTAAATCAATATAAATTTCAAAAATGTTGAATTTAAATTAAATCACTAGACTCTATAATCATTGTAAAAAAATAAACATGAGAAAAATATGGATTTCCCACAATTTACAACTTAAATTTTTCTTTTATTTAAATGGGTGAAATGAGTTTTCATGTTTAAAACATGTTACCAACGAAAATTTTCTCTTAGATAAATGAAAACAAGAAATAGTCCTAGTGTATCAATATTGAAACTCAAGAAAGAATCCCCTAAACATAGAATGAGAAAGTTTCCACACTATCTATCAAAGTATCGTGGGAGATTTATGATAGATAAAGTGTATATATTTGAAATAATTTTTTTGAAAAGTGATGCTAGGGAATTGATTAATCCCTTTGAATGATTTTTATACCATGGGAAAACATGGTCAATCTTGATTTTGGAATTTGGCTACCTCCATAATTGGTTAGAAAGACAAATATTATATAGGATAAAACATTAGTCCACAAGGTTTAAACATTTTATAAGTAGTAAGATGGGAAGGTTCACACAGTGAATAGAAAATAATAGTCGATCAGATATATACAAAAATATGAGTACACTAGAGCTCAAGTTGACCTATAAATAAAAATTTAACTGAAAAAAACAAAAATAATAGAAAATGTATAATAATTAGTAAAAAAAGTGAAAAATGGGTTTCCTCCCATTAATAACTAACAATGACGTCATTATCCAGATATATGGACTAATTTATCAGTATGTATCATCCATCAGCTCAGAATCTGTGCTATCTTCTATCACTATTTGTGGAGGTATCCTCTAGATATCATGGTCATTTGGAAAGATTAATCACCTTAAGATCATATCAATCTTGGACCTGGTGTGGAAGGAATAGAATTCATTCTCATCATGGTGGTGATGGCTGTTGAGCATGTATCTCTAGCGATATCTCCTCAAGATAGTGATCAAAATTAGCTATATGTTGACTCGTCTGTATAATAAGAGAAAATACTGATATAATAGGTGTATCGATGACCATATAAGAGGTAGAAGAATTATACATGGATAGTAAAGTAATGAAATGAAAAATAAACCATGTAATAGTGAAGAAAAAAATAGTATCCCATGTATATAAGAGTTCAATGATACATCAGTTTAATGGAATATTGAAAGTAAAAAAAACTTATCTCCTATAAAACATAAAAATTGGGGGATGGGACTAGGATAAACTAAAAGTAATGAAAATTTTGAATTATCTCGTATATAGTCCACTCTCAAACAGAGGGTGGTTGAAGTTGGCCCGCTTAGTCAACAGTTGTAATAAAAGAAGGGGATGGCAGATCAACTATTATAGGTGGTTCCATAGTCCTGGAAGCTATCTCAATGTAGAGTGTTGGTGAGGTACTAATTCGGAGTTTGTCTTTGGATCTAGCAGTTTAATCAATGAAAGGAACCTCAGTGGATGGGGTGGATGTTGGGCCCCTTCCACTTTGGGATTTCTCTACCAAAAATTTCTAATGGGCAGCAGGGTATGTCTGCTCAGATGTAATTTTGTTCAAGGTGGTGGCTAGGGAAAGAGTGGTGGATGATGATGGGATGGAAAAGGTCGGTAGAGGATGAGAGTCTGCAGAGTATGATGGTGTGGAGGGGTAGTGAAATGAGAGAGATCTTCAAAAGGAATGTGCAGGTGATGTGTAATTTGACCCATATTCTAAAGGATATAAAGTTTCACATCTGAGAGATATGCTGGATATGATGGGGTGGGTAGAGAAGTAGGGTATGTGTTGGTGTTAAAGGAAGGAATATAGGTTGTGTCAGGGGTGGGAACAGTTACTATAGGGGCTTGTCTAAAGGTGGTGGATGGATCTGATGTGGTAGGAAGTCGTGCAAGGTCAGCTGCATAATATATGGGTGCCTCATCAAAAGCCTCAAAGAATCATGAATCCCATTGGTAGATGTCATTTTCCTTGTTCATCGAATGCATCTTGTGCATCAATAGGAAGTGGATGGATTCTATTGGACATGGACAGGTGAGTGTAATGGCGACATCAAAAATAACGAGATAACGGGGTAAATGGGTGATGAAAGAAGCACACATAAGCATACCTCATGTTCGCTGCACATGTGCTCTATATTAGAAGGTGAACGGGGACTCCATTTTGAAATGAGGGATGCCCATGGAAGAAGCAAGTATGAGTTTCTTTGGTGGGCTAACACTGTTGTGAGACCCAGCACGAGAGAACTAGTCTTGTGTTAATGCCCTATGAATAATATGAAGTGATGCAACATAAAGCTATGTGGAATTTTTAATCTGAGGATTATGCTCAGTGTGGGAATCATGAGAAATTATCCTCTAGATCCATTTGGCATCATATCTCCATGTCTTGAGATCCATGGTTGATAATACCTATGATGTGGAAAATTAATCAAAATAAATATAGAGGTGTATGCGAAACTCTACAAAAGATAGCTTGTGTGGTCATCCTCCTAATTGGAAGTGGTGGTTGTTGATGCCTACCTAGAAAGTGGAAAGAAACCCAAGGAATAGTTCCTGGTAGGTATCCTCATGAACATTGAAAATGGAGGAGATATGTAAGCGGCCATGGAGTTGGAGGACATCTTGGATGATGTGCAGATACTTGGGGACAACCATGTTTGGAGTTTTTTTTCTCATTGGTTTTTTTCATAGATGATTTAGGGTAACATGGTGATGAGTGTTGGAAAAATGAAGGGTGGAGTGTAGTTGGGGGAGATCATCCTCATATGACCCACTATAGGTCGACTGGGAGTCCTCAGGGACAGTTGGTTCTACAGAGACTAGAGTGGAGGTGGATGAGGAATATGCATGAGGTGATGGAGGTGCGTCATTTCTTCAAAGCTTAATTAAATGAGTATCATCACTCTTAGGCACAAGAATAGTATGAGGATTTTTTATTTTCTTCGTCTATGACATTTCACGAGTAGTGTAGGTTATGGAGTTGTGTGGATGAAGGATGATTAGCGAGGGGGAGGCACGAAGAGGAGGATGTAGGTGGGGGGTCGGGTGCGATCGGCGGGAGAGGGGTGCGAGGATGGGAGGGGTGTGCATCATGAACCCTAGGTTTACAACCTAAAAATATCACAAAATTACACTACGTGTATTACCTTACATGATGTGTAATTTAAATTATTAAAAAAATATTCAGGTGGTGAACTGTATACGTCATGTATTTTATTACAAGATGTGTAATTTATCCTTCTTGCACTATTTGGAACCATAGTCGAGACATTTTCTCCTGGAATTCTCCAAGATATCCTAAGGCTTATTCTAACATAATCTAGCCTAAGGTGACCTAACCTTGGTTTCCTCCTAGTCATCTGTTCATTTAACTTTGATAGTTTGACTCTTTAGTGCTAAAATGAATTTCAAGGTGATGACACACCCCTCATGGAATGGTTTTTGATAGATTTTCAACTTTTGACCTTTTAAATTGAATGGTGGTTCTCCTTATTTTGGAATCTCAAAGGTCCTATAAGGGAATACATTTTGACCACAAAGGTTCTGGGCCATCTGAATTTGATCTTCCGAGTGAACAGTTTTAAATGGGATTTGAATAACAAAACATTATTCCCTCGGAAAAAAATTCATCTCATGATGCGTCAATCATGCCATTTCTTGGTTTTCTATTTATAGATCTTACTATTTTCATAAGCATCATTTTTTATCTATTAAAATTCATCTAACATCATCATTATAGATTCCCCAGCTTTTTTAGAATCCAGATTGAGTTTCTTAATTTCCCAATATGATAAATACTCTAGTTCTACTAGAAAATGACATTGCTTCCCATATATCAATCAGAAGGATGTGGTATCGATGGGTGTTTTGTATGAGGTATTATATGCATAAATTGCATCATCTAATTTGTGTCTACAGTTATTCTAACTCATGTTCATGGTCTTTTCTTGGATTTTTTTTATTTCCTTATTTGAAAATTCAACTTTCCCGCTTGTTTGTGGGTGGTAGGGAGTTCCTGTGTTATACCTTATGTTGTATTTTTTAGTAATACTTTAACATCTTGATTATTAAAATGTGTTCCCCTATAACTAATGAGTTGTGTTGGAAATATGAATTTTTAAAATACATTTTTATTTAAAAAATTCATGAACACTCTTTTGGTGTCATGAGTGGTAGCTTCGGCTTCTGCCCATTTGGAAACACAGTCAACTCCAACAATGATATATAAATTTTCTAGTGAGTTATGAAATAGTCCCATGAAATATATTCCTTATACATTGAAGATTTATACTTCCATGATCAGGTTTTGTGGAATTTCATTTCTTCTTCCAATAGTTCCAGTTTTTTGGCATCAATCAAAGCTTTGATAAAAATTCCTTTCATCTTGGTGGAGTGTGGTCCAAAAATGTCCACTCTATAAAATGTTTTCTACTATACATTTTGGTCCATGATTCCATCTATTTTGTGAAATTTGACACACGTCTAGCACACTTTGGATATCATCCTCTAAAATGAAGCTCTGTAATAATCCATTAGCACAATGGTTAAAAAGGATAAATCCATCCAAGTAATAGTGTGAAACTTTGACTAAAAATCTCGTCCATTATTGACAAGTGAGTTATTGTAAGTGGGATCTCGTAGCGAGATAATTTCAAATGTTTGAAAACCATGTGCGTGCCTTTGTATTTATTCTGAAGATAGTTTCATTAGGAAAGTCAACTTTAATTTATATATTTTCATAATACTTTATATTGGGAATTAGATGTCAGGATATATAGTCAGCAACAACATTTTCCATTCCTTTGGTGTCCTTGATGATGATATTGTATTCTTACAGCAATAGGATCCACCTTATAAGTCTTTTTTTGAAATCATTTTTATTCATAAAATATCATATGGCATCATGGTTAGTATACACAATTACTTTTGACAAAACTTGATAGGTGAAAAAAATTGGAAAGAATAAACAACTATTAATAAATCCTTCCCTATAGTGTTATATTTCACCTAAGATTCATTCAGTTTGTGACTAGCATAGTAGATGGGTAGAATATGTGACTGACTTTATGTCTAAAAATAGCACCAATAGTGAATTCACCAGCATCACACATCGACTCAAAATCTTTTTCCCAATCTGGTGAAATTATAACAAGATCAGATACCAGGGTTTTCTTTAAAGTGTTGAATACTCACCGACATTCTTCAAAGAATTAAAATAGAGTTTCTTTTGATAAAAAGTGTGTCAAAGGGTGGAAAACTTTTTCAAAATCCTTTACGAAGTGATGATAAAAATTATTATACACCAGAAACCCCTGTATGCCTTTAACCATGGAGGGCTCGAGTAAATATTTGATCAAATTTATCTTAGAAAGATCAACTTCTATATTATCCTTTGAGATTTTGTGTCCAAGTAATATGACTCCTTGGACCATAAAGTGTCATTTTTTCCCATTTTAAAACCATGAACTTCTCTTCACAACATTGCAAAACTTACCCTACATTGCTTAGCTAGTCCTCAAAAGATCTTACATAAACTTAAATTTTGTCCATGAAAATTTATAATAATTCCTCTTCTATATCATGGAATATATGTTTCATGAAACTTTGAAATTTCACAGGCTAATTACACATACTTAAAGACATGCGTCTATAGGTGAATGTAACAAATGGACACATGAATGTTGTTTTAGAGTAATCATATAGTTTGACATCAATATGATTGTATCCCAAATATCCATCAATGAAATAGTATAATTCATTTCCTATAAGTCTCTCCATCATTTGATCCATGATGGATAGGTGGAAATGATCTTTCTTAGTTTCCATATTTAGGTTTCTATAGTTGAGTCATACTCACTATCTAGTGATGGTTTGAGTCGATATCATTTCATCTTCATCATTTTTTCAACTATGAGGACACATTTCTTTGGAACGACCTATAGCAGGCTCACCCACTCACTATTAGAGATTGAAAAAAATTATTCCAGCATCTAAAAGATTAATTACTTCCCACTTAACTACCTCCTTCATTGGTAGGTTGAGTTGCCTCTAGGGTTAGAATTTGGGTTTTTCACCTTCATCTAGTAAAATCTCATGGGTGTATACAGAGATATTGATCCCTTTGATGCCAGACACCCCTCCCTATGAAATTGATAGGTTATTTCATTGTAGTACTTTGATCAATTTTTTCTCTTGTGACTATGTTAGTTATGAGTTAATGATGACTGGTAGTGCAGTAGTGATCTCTATAAAAGAATACATGAGTGTAAATGGTAGGGGTGTCAGTTCTAGTTTTGGTGGTTAAATGATCAAGGGTATGAATGTTGTGATACTATCATATATAAGAGGTTCTATGTAGTTTAAATCCTCAAAGTCATATCCCTACTCCTCAGCAAGTCTATCTCGTCACTTTTTTCTTCGTTGTATATGTAGTCATCTCTTTCGGCTGTGAAAAATAATGCTTGGTAGTCAAAATAATCATTTATTTGTGTTTATGCTTTCTCCAGGTTGAACACAGCATGTTCTTCACCTACATGGAATATGATTCCCCCTTGATTCACATCAATCAGTTCCTTCCCAGTTGATAGAAATGGTCATCCTAGGATGATTAGAATGTCTCTTTTCTCTTCCATGTCCAAAATGAGGAAGTCTGCTGGAAAAATGATCTTACCAAATTTGACTAGTACATACTCAGTAAGTCCTTAGTCATACTTTACTGATGGGTCAACTAATTATAGTTCCACTCTAGTCATTTAGAGTTCCTCAAGTCCCAATTTGTGGAATACACAAATTGGCATGAGGTTAATTTTGGGTCTTAAATCACACAAGGCTCGTCCGAAGTTATACTCTCCTATATTTCATGGGATTCAGAAAATTATATTTTCACTCGTTTTTTCGTGGAATTTTCTACTGAAAAACCACATTTAATTTTAAATTTAGTGAGATGACTCTTAGGTATGCAATTTTTTTATTGGATAGTAGTTCATTGATAAATTTCAAATTGGTAGGAATTTGAGGGATTGCCTTAGAAAAATAAATGTTTATTTGCAATTGTTTGAAAATATCCAAAAACATATTGTATTTCCCTTGGATACTTCCTTGCCTCATTCTTTCTAAACAAGGGATAGGTGGTCTATAAAATAGAGGTTTAATATAGATTTCGTCATTTGGTTTCTCTTTTTTCAGGGATTTTGTAGAAGGCAGTACATCTTGAGGTATCTCTTAAGCAGTTTCAATTTATTTTTCATCATATTCTTCTTCTATGACTGTTGTATTCTTTTTGGTTTCCTCATATTTTTTTATTCTCCTTTTCATGGTTGATTAAAGTCCATAACTATCTTAATCCTCCAAACCACTTTTCCACTTTTCTCGAAAATGACTCTATATTACCAGTTAGGGTACCTAGAAATCTCTCTGAAAAGATCTTTATGATCTGACCCGTTTGATGATCGATGTTACAAAGATCCACCCTTTGATCCTGCAAATCTGTATCTTAGGTGGCCATCCTCTTATCATCCTTTTTAATTAAGGTTGAGAGTAGATTATCTATATTTTTTTAAGGGTGAAAACTGTTTGTGGAGGTCTTGGTGGAGATGGTTGCAATTTTTTTCTGTTCTAAGAGGGAAGGGTTGATGTGTTACATGTTCTTTTGGTCTAGGAACATGATTCATTAGAATATATATCAGTCGTTCTGGGATCATGAATGGTTCCTGACCACTTATTTACTAGTATTTCCCTTGATTATTTTTTTGTTGTTGTTAAACCAGCCTCTGTTGATAATACCGTAGCAGTTACTTAAATTTATAATTCTAGTGATTGGAATTAATGTAATTACAATCTTAGATTTCTTGGTCCTCAACTCCATCCATGCAGTCTTGATATAGGTACGTGCCACCACACATTTCATAGGATGGGATGTCCATTATAGGAGTAGGATGGGGAGGTGGTGCTACAGGTATATTAAAGAATTTTATCTTCTTTGTTAAGGCCTCTACTTGTGAAGCTAGTCAAGTATTTTCTACAGCTTGGTGGATTCCACATCAAGGCGGTCCACGATCTCTCTTCCATAAACTAGCATTATGAGAGACTTTATCCAAAATTTCTCATCTAGAATTAGGTGTTTTGAACATCAACCCTCCATCTGTAATGCAATCAACAACTATACAAGCAGCTGGTTGGAGGCATTTATAGAATATTTGGAGTTATATCCACATACTAAGCCCATGATGTGGGAAATTTTAGGTGAGTTCCTTGAAGTAATCCTATTCTTCCCATGCAGACTCTCCATTAGTTTGAGCTAAATTCTAGATGTCATTCTAGAGTTTCCATGTTCAGATGGGTGGGATGTACTTATCTAGGAATGTCTTGGCCAAATCATCCCAAGTCATGGTGGACTCGTGAGTTTGAATTTGAAGATAATCCTTGGCTTAGTAATGTGGGGAGAAGGGAAATATTATTAGTCTTATTGCATCATAATATACTCTTGGGTTTTCCAAATGTATCAAAGGATTCTAGGAAGTTAGAGATATGTTCCTAGGGATCTTTACTTTGAAGTTCACTAAACTGACCCATATTTTGGATCATATAAATGAGTTCATAATTAATCTAGAAGGTGTTCACCTAAACAAGAGGATGTACAATACTGATCATAGAACCATTGATTGATAGCAAGACATAATCCATAATGGTTTGTTCATGTTACACTGGATGTTCTCCGTGTAGTGTGGGTTGTATATTTTTTATGTTGGCTTGATCAAGACGTGCAGGATTACTGTGGTCAGCAATTCGTGAAAGACAATGTTCTATTTGGTACCTTCCGATTTCAGGCTCGAAGATAATTAGTTATTGAGTTTTTAGGTTCCTTGAATGAGTCAAGGGGTCCTAATTCATACTCTATTTCAAAATGGGAAATGAGGGAGGTAACAGGTGAGGTAATCCCAGGTTCTTGTTGTAGGTTTCCATTTCATGGTATAGTTTTTGTCCCCGACAAAGGCGCCAAAATTTAAAGTGCCAACTTTCATCATTTAATATGCATGGGATAAATTCATATTTGATTACTTTTCTCGAACTACACTTACTATTAAGGCATATTATAATGATAGTGAGTGGTTGATCCCACATGGATTGAATTGGATGACAGTAACCAATCCTTTCACCCCTATGTGTTGTAGTCCACACAAACTGGTTGATTTTGGGAGTAAACTAATGTTAAGTAATTTAGGATTAAGATTGGATATAGAAAAGGGATCAAGGTCAATTTTAGGGTTCAGGTAGAAGGATAATATCATCCTTAACATGGAATAACCCTAAGTCTTAGGCTGAGAAGTAAGCAAAGGTCGCTAGTTAACTATGGTCAAACCAACTAGATCTATCCAAGAGGCAACTATTCCTTATCCTAGAGATATCTAACATTACAGATGAATTAATCCTAGCTTCTAAGGTAGAAAGTATCAAAGGCTATTGATCATAACCTATTCCACTCCAATCAGGTTAGGTTCATTTATTCAAACTTCCCATTATTAGGGTTTCCTAAATAGATTAGATAAATAATTATTGTATAACATAATTAATTACTTTAGGGTTACCAAGTTAAGAATTAATAAATCATTTTGTTCAGATCCTCATACTCTAGACCCCTACTTTAAGCGGTTTAGCCACTCATGATGGTAATAATCAAGATTGAAGAAACACTTATGAGCATCCTTGTTAGATTATTAAAAAAATTGAGATATGATAGTTTGGAAGAAGGGTTTCAAGAATAAAGTAGTTCACAACCATATCAAACAACAAATCAATCAATCAATTACTTGAAATAATAATACAGAATGAATTAATGGTGTCACCACTATCATAGGAAAAAGAAAATGGTAAATGAACATTGTAACCATATATAGTGTTGAATGGGATGTATAAAAGTCAATGGTGCTTGAATTTAATTGAAAAGGTAGCAAAAAAATTTATAGATGAGTTGGGAGAGAAGAGATGGAAGAAAATTATAGAGATAATCAGAGAAAAAAAGATAAAAATCAAGAGTATTCAATGTGTTGTCTGTTTTTTTCTCACTATAAGTAAATAATTGGGATATTACATGACCTATAAACTTTTCACATAGTGTAACCTAAATCCTAGATTTTATCTATGAAATTATGATCTTGTGTGAATCTTAGACTAAATCATTGATATTTGGTAGTCTGAATATTCTCATGATTTGTAACTAGTCTTCATGATGTGTTTCTTCCTTTAGCTGGATCATTAATGTGGGGATTGAATTTCGAATGTTATATGAATTTTATTATAGATTCATGTAGTGTAATAATTTTATCGCTTGTAATTCCTTCACGACTTGTTTCATGACTATTGATACACTATAAATGATTCCTATATGTCGTGTAAGTGAATTTCACGACATGTAATGATCATTTTTTTTTCAGTTTCCTCAGCTTTTCCTTTAGCATCTTAAAAACATATAACCTATGATAATAGACACACACTTGGTGAATAATCTTGTAAAACATGAATATTCCTTAAGTAAATCATTTTGAAATGTCTATACAATTTTCTCTTATAAAACACCCTGACTCCAATTACCGGAAGCCTATGGTTATTTTATAATAATGGTATATAATACATCACAATATATAGGATCCATTAGTTTAACAATATCAGGAAACGTGATACCTAAATAAACACATTAAATTGAAAGCATAAGATACAACAACTGAATATATGAAAATTTAATATTTCTACTTGAAAATCCATAAGTCTTGCATATTTGTCTTCTTAGTTTCTCTGGTAAATGGGAGAAAATATAAATGAGTCGTATCAAGTTCTCCATAAAGGGTTGAATAGATCAATATTTATTATACATAAGTATGGAATCAATAATATTACAAAAATAAATAAATTCCATAACAGATGGATCTTTCAACATAATATATCCAAGGATTACATTACAATAAAAAAATTCATTATAACAACTGATATAATAGAGATGGAATTCATAAATATGAACATTATAAACATATATTCAAGTCCTCATGAAAAAATACAATAAAAAATATGTATATATTACACAAAATACCAAACTAATTTTTCCTCATGATACCTACTAGTGCATCAAGGGGATATATAATTCTAAGCCCCACCCATGATGTAATAATTCAAATGCTTCCATCATATGAAGAGAGTGGATAAAAAAATATATAATAATGTTTTCTAAGTAAACCAATGCAAAATCATGGGTAATTATTCAATAAATATTCATATATAAAGAGTGAATATAATAAATATAAATATTTCCAAATTCAATGAAACCATATGTCCATCTAGGTGAATATACCACAATCAACATAGAAACTATAAGATGTTCACAAAGTAATGAAATTCACCCTTATAAAAGTAATAATAATGAGGTAGAAGTGTAGGGTACTTTCAGGGTGTAGGAATATTAATAATAAATAGTCATTGAATTCAATAGTTTGAAATAGAAGGAGATTAAATCAATAATAGAACAATTAACCTTAGACCCACACTTGTAGTTCTAGTTCAACACTTATATACTTTTAGTACATAAATTGAAAATTTATTTCAACATTGTAACAATATATTCAAATCCTTAATTGTGGTTTATATATAGATTTTGAATCATTCAATGTATTTTCCCCAAAATTTTGATACTAAGTGCCCAGTTAGGCCCATTTTTTGTGCACCGATTAATGATCAAGTTAATATCTACCAACATTTTTTTAGGGTAAATAACCTTAGGTTTATATAAGATAGAGGCTGCATAAAAATTTAGTATCTAGAAAAGGACTTCATTATTATGAAACTAAACACTCATTACTTTACCAAAATATTTGGATGTTTTCATATATTCTAATTTATCCCTTATGTTTTCACCAATGTTTGAGCATTATAAAAATTTATAAAGGTAATATAATTAGGATTAATGGTTATCCATCATTGATAATATTATAATTAATTTATAAAAATTAATCATAATAACATTTCACATTGAAAAGGAAATTGATAATACATGATTACCCATATAAAGGATAAGAAGTGATTGGGGGCCCTTACATTAGCATAATAAGGTCTTAGAAAAAGCATAAATGATAGGGAATAATTATTATTTTATTAAAAATATATCAAATGGATGAAAATACCATAAAATTAAAATTATAAAAGAATATGAAAAATAATTTTAAATGATATTATAAAAAAAATATTATAATTGAAAAGGAAAGAAGAGGATTGATAACATTTACCTTGAAAGGTTGCTTGTAACGCCCCAACCCCAGTTACCTAGAGTCGGTGCATTATTACATAACATTGGCATGATCACGAGAAAGATAAAATATCAAAAGACCGATTGGTTTAGTATCCTTGGAAACACTAGATATATTCATAAAGTTTTACATCACAAAAATGAAAACTACAACAACATAGTCTCCATAGACCACACTATTATCCCCTCATACTATCCCTGCAGGTCATTCATAATTTACTTCTTCATATCCTGGGAAAAATAAAACATAGAAAAGGGGTGAGCTCAAATGCCCATTAAGGATAACAATATAGCGTAAACTTTCATAAATAAGAATAAACATTTAAGGCAATGTATAACTAAAACAAAAGCCTTTTAAACTTGAACTTCAACATAGTGTGGCAAAAATAAAATGAAATAATTCCATTTACTTATTCACATAGATACTCTACTAATCGAATAATCACATGCAATATCAATAACCACTTTCATAATGATGGAATGCATAATGCCAGACTATCATAACCACATAGCCAAGGCCTCGTGCCAAGACTACAAATAAGATTTTGTCAAGGCCTTGTGCAAAGACACTAGTTTGCCTCGTGAGACCTACCGATGCATCGAGGAGCTATAGCGGGCTCCACCCGTCACTTACTAAGTCCAATGCATTCCCATATAAAAATGTTTAAACATAACATAAACATTCGTATTAAAACTAGCATACAAAATGTCAACACTTTCTCCATAAACCATGAATGGTATAAAAATAACACATCCACAGTAAAACATATCACAAAACCTTCAATACAATACAAAAGTTTTGTATCATAATAAATCAACTTCAAATAAGCTTAAAATCCATCAAAGGATATTGACATAGATGAAATCAAAACTATTTGAGAGAAATATCTCTTTTCTCAAAATCATTGAAAAGTTACACATTTATAAAGGAAGTAATTTAAAAGAGATTTTTTAATCAAAGTTTCCCATACCACTTTGAAACTTTTGAAAAGAAATATTATTTCAAATACTTCATGCCCATATAAATAAATCCTTAAAATCATTTTGAAAACATGGACATTAATTAAAAATATTTAGAAAGATAAATCCTTAAAACATTTAAAATTTTGATCTTGATAAAGAGTACCTTTCAAAAATTCTTAAAATATTCATTTTGAAATCGTTTAAAAGTCACATAATTATAAAAAATTTACATTTAAAATATTCTTATAAGCTTTTAAGGGAAGCTTTGACGATTTTATAACGGCGGTAAATAGCCTCACCCGCCGTATAAGTTAAAAAAACATTCTTACCTTAAATTTGTCGAAAGGTTAAAAGTGCCTTGTTTGGAAAACGACAGAAAGATTCCTTTAAAAACAGATAAGGGTATAAATGACTTTAACCCATATTCTTTGTAAATAGTAAAAATGTTTTGAAATACATTTCGAAGAAACATGGATGTGGATTATAATGAAATCCCAGTAGATTATTACGTATAAACAACCTCGGATAATGAAGAGATTGCGAAATAAACTCTTACCTTATAATTTTCCTTGATTGAGGGTAGGTTAACCTCCTGTATAATGGTGAAATAATTTTTATTAAATTATAAAATAATCATATACATTCATATGATATCATATATGATCTTTAAACCTTGCTTTGTTAATAATATCTTAGAATTATCGTTGTTTCGGGTGTTAACTTACTCATTTTCTTTTATATGTTTTGTTAAGTAATTCATGTTTGTCATGTATAGGTTGTATCTTATTCATATCCAGAATTATATCAAGTCCTTAAACATTATTTTTAAATCATAAAATGATAATTATACTTGAATGGATACGATGGAGAATGAATCTCATCGCGTTCGTGGAGACGGTAGTCCGTACGTACGCATGAGCGACAATATCATTATTTTGATATTAAAATAATATATAATTGGATGGTATATTATATATATAGAATCATTATCATGTTAGATTATTGTTTACATGAATTATACATCATTATTATACCCATCCAAATAATAATATTTTGAATAACAATTACACCACGACGTGGAGACGGTAAGCCGTACGTACGCACGTATGGTGACATGTTATTCAAAGGGTGGATAGAATACTGAATACGGTTTTACTATAATTATAATAACATCACAGTATATATAATATACTGGATTTATTATTTTAGAATGGTAATAACAAAGAAAGAAGAAGTGGAAGAAGAAAGGAACTTGAAAAGGGGTGGTGAAAACATTACCTCTTCTTCGGGTTCTTCCTTTTGATTTGATCAAAAGGGCTCATTAGGTTGGCTTTATGATCAAACTAAGGCCTATAAGTTGTAGTGAGGGAAGTTGAGAGAGTATTTGGGCAGGTTTTGTCCAAACCAAAAGGCTTTTAAGGTGTGAAGAAATGAGAAGTAAGAGTTCCCTTTTATAAGAGGGGTGAGGGGCACCTTTGGAAAAGCTAGAAATATTAATTTATAATAAATTCATATTCGGTTTCTAATGGCTCAAAAGTTGATTATTTAAATTTTAAGGTGGGGATAGGTCTAAAAACATTCAACTAATATAATTTAGACAGGTTTTGGTCATTATATTAACCTTATCTTTTTGTTTTAACTCTTAGTTAATTAGTTTGACATTTACCATGTCACTTTGTATTTTTATATTATATAGTTAATAAACTTACTATATACATCCAAGAGACCCCAAAGTGGTCAATTAATGATACAAATATCATGCTATAAGTCTCTTGGCTGAACCTTAGATTTTTAGGAATTTAATATCAATTAATAGTATAATATTTTTTTAAAAAACTCTTTTATGTCAATTTTGACACTATTCAATAGTTGATTTTTGTGAAACTCATAAAAGAATTATTAATTTTAAAAAAGTCAATTAAATCAATCCTAATATGTCATATTATCCTATAAAATTATTTTTATTCATTAAAAGTCTCAAATTATATTTATTTTGTTATTTATAATATCAATTATTTTAATTTTTCACTATTATGGTAATTACTGCATCATCATTGTGTCATAAATAAATTAAATTATTTAATGTCTAAAAATTATAAATAAAATATAATTATCTAGTAAATATTTTTATCTTTCTAATGAATATTTATAGTCGAATATCCAACATATATAACCCTATGTAAAAATTGTTTTTCTAAAGGATATATGCTTATGTCATTTTTGTATTTCTTTTAACTTAATTAAAATGAAGTGTCCCTATCACTTTCATGGGGTCCCAAAATCTACCCAAAGATGCTCATGGTCGTCCATGTATCCACCAATAAGGTTAGGAAACATTTTAGGGTAATTTAGTATTATTATAATATTATTTTTTAACCATTATTTACCAGATTTACCCTTTAACCATAGTAAATAAAATATTTACCGAAGTAATTATTCAAAATGTCTAAAAATAAAAGTTACATATTTACACAATTTGGACATCCTGATTCCAAATATGGAATCTATTTTTCCAAATTCAAAACATAGAAGTGGGATAAATTAATTTAAAATTAATTCCCGCTGTCAAAACAAAAAGCGTGTTTTTAAGATATAATAACTATCAAAAGATTGATACTTGTTTATGTCCGGTTTAATTGTGAAATTATGTCCAATGACCAACATTGTAATAAATGGTAAAAATATATTCTAAATATACTTTGAAACCACTCAAATTTATAACTTATCACTATTAATTATTTTGATTTAAAAAGTTGTTTTTAATTAAAATTTAGTAATTTTCACTATTCATCAAAATATTAAAGTTATCCGAAAAGTACCAAAATTTCACCTTAGGCTAAATTTGATACTCCGAATCCAAAAATGAAGTCCATTTTGAGAGATAAAATTTATAAAATTTAAAAAAGTAGGTATTACTATTCATAACGGCTAGTTTGATTTGGTTATGGTGTGTGTTAGAACTTGAAGTTGCGTACAACACACGCTACTGTATTATTCAAAGAGAAGCGTACCGTGGAAGCTTGGGGTGTTACATTGTAATTTTTTTATGTCTCCATTCTAAAGAATAAATTTATTTAGTCAAATTGAATATATAAAAGTTTAAAATATTGGATTTAAAAAGGGTTCACTATTAAAGTTGGTAAAAGTGCATTTTTGAAAAATAAATCTTTTATCTGAAAAAAAGGAATTTGTTCTTACATTATGTCTAATAAACTCATAATATGGAATATAAAATTATAAGGATTATATAAAGTTTATAATTTAGTTAATATTATTCATAGCCTCTTTTGAACGGCTTGTTTGGTAAGTCATGGTGCGCTTGAACTCGGTGTTGCGTGTAGTGCAAGTTATTGAATTATTTTGAAGAAATGACACACTATGAAATCTTGGGGTGTTACATTCTCCCCTCCTTCAATAAATTGCATCCTCGCAATTTGAAATTTTTCTTCGAAAATAAAAGGTTGAAAATAGAAAATATCTTTGTGGGAAAACCCACATCGGAAATTGGGTTACTAAAATTTAGTCTTAATATGAGGAAAAGAGAAATGAAAGGGTCACCACCAAATTATGATCTCGATTAGGAGAACATTGGTGGAAATTAGAGACATATAATTGGAGGAAAAACATAAATATTTATAGGTAGTTATTGAGGTCATCAAACACAAACAAGTGTAAAATTGAGGTCCTTAAATTCATCAATCTATGATGATTTGAAATAACATCGGTTGAACAAAACATGGGGTATTAGGATAACCCATTTTTGGTTTTAGGATTCCTTAAATAAAGTATAAGAATTAATTTCTTCATAGAATAAGGGAAGAATAAAAATATATTCTTGACAAGTAGAGTTCCATCCTTTAACTAATTTCTACCACAAACTCATCTTTCACTCTAAAAGATAATAGAACGTAAAAAATATATTCTATTTATATTATTCATATAGGGTTCCAAAAAAATGAATTTATAATTAATCTACCAGATCTTTTTAAAAAAAACTACATTATTTAATCCTGGATATTACGTGGGCCAGTGGTAGGTGATAAACCCTTGTCACCCTTCAGTTGTGGGTTCAAGTCTCACGGCCTTGCTGGATGCGACGGGTTGCCGCCCAACCTCCGAGTTGTCCTTTTATGGAAATCCAAAAATAATCCAAACTAGAACTATCCAAAATTCTTTAGTCCAAAAATGAAGATCCTTTTTGCTGCGTAATAACATATGAACACCTTCATCATGTATTCTTTTAAAACATGGCAACATCCTGAATTACCATAAAACCTTATTGATTACATTCATGATCCCTTATTCCTTAAATAATAATGGATATACTCCATCAATCCAAAAATGTTTTAAACCCCAACAATGATGGAATATACAAATCATTAATCAGTTTCAAGGTAGTCAATAATATCCAATATAATTTATCCAAATCAATCATGTATTATTCCAAAATCACTACCTCGGTATCAGAACTATATTATGGTTTATCATTCTCTCAACTATATATTTTCCAAAAATTTATCCTGCTATTGAGTCACTTTTCTTTGTTCCACACAATCTCAAGTCCTTAATGAAATAGTACTGCAGTACAATCCTTATATACTCCATAATTATTATAACAAGTACATTGTTGATACAACACTCAAATGACATAATCAACATAAGAACTCTAATCATTCCTATTCATCTGTGGTAGTATCATAACTTGATTATTATCCAATAGCATCATTTGTGGCATAGTCTGTTGACTGGGACATAAGTTTGCGTAGTGTCCAAACTCCTTGAAAATGAAGCATTGTACATTTGAAACCATTTTCTTACCCTTGTAGTCACGTACTTTGTGCCCTTTTTCTCCACACTTATAACAAACTTCCATTCCTTTTAGGCAAGTTCCAGGGTGTTTCTTTCCATAGTTATCACATATAGGAAAATTCTTCTTTTCCCTCTTCCCTTTATCCATCTTTCTCTCTTCAATCCTTTTCTTCTCTTGCTTCCTTTCAAAGCCATAGGACTCAGTAAAATCTTTACTTATCTTATAAACACATGATATTATTTCTTCATATGATGATAATACATGCGAGACTATTTCTCTTTTAAATTCTGGCTTAAGACCATGAAATATATGATCCTTCTTTCTCTTTGTATCATGTGCATTGCTGGAGTTCTCATTCCTTCTACTGGGCGCCATTTCTAAACAATGGCATACACTAGATTAGTTTATGAATAAAAATACTTAATCCCAAACTTATAAAACACATAACATATATTAAATAGTTTATGGATATAATCCATAATCATAAAAATGTCTCCTTTGAGGAATTATATACTCATAAACCCTTCATAATGGTTTTTAAAGAAAATGAGAATTATCCTAAGCATATCCCCCGGGAGTGTCGTAACCAAGAGTGCAGTAAGGCCCGTTGTCGTGCACCAGTTCCCGTTCGAGTCTAGCTCAAAGCGGTGTTTTCGGGTTTTACCCCTAGGTACATCTGTGCCAGAGCCACCTCTACCTGCTCGTATCCAGACAGGGATGTATTTCTCAGAAAACTCACAAATTCTCTACAATACCAAAATTCCAGGAAGTTCTTCTATACTAATCCTCAAAGTCCATCTTAAATCTATGTGCTCTAATCAAAGTTTATCTAAATCTAGCTCCCAAGGTTTGTACTAAACTTCCTCTGATACCAACTGTAATGCTCTGACCCCAGTTACCAAGATTCGGTGCATTATTATATAACATTGGCATGATCACGAGAAAGATCAAATCTCGAAAGACCGATTGGTTTAGTAGCCTTGTAAACACTAAATATATTCATAAAGTTTTACATCATAAAAATGAAAACTATAACAACATAGTCTCCATAGACCACACTCTTATCCCCTCATACTATCCCTGCAGGTCATTCATAATTTACTTCTTCATATCCTGGGAAAAATAAAACATAGAAAAGGGGTGAGCTCAAATGCCCAGTAAGGATAACAATATAGCAAAAACTTTCATAAATAATAATAAACATTTAAGGCAATGTATAACTAAAACAAAAGCCTTTTAAACTTGAACTTCAACATATTGTGGAAAAAATAAAATGAACTAATTCCATTTACTTATTCACATGGATACTCTACTAATAGAATAATCACATGCAATATCAATAACCACTTTCATAATGATGGAATGCATAATGCCAGACTATCATAACCACATAGCCAAGGCCTCATGCCAAGACTACAAATAAGATTTTGTCAAGGCCTTGTGCCAAGAAACTAGTTTGCCTCATTAGACCTACCGATGCATCGAGGAGCTATAGAGGGCTCCACCCGTCACTTACTAAGTCCAATGCATTCCCATATGAAAAGGTTTAAACATAACATAAACATTCGTATTAAAACGAGCATACGAAATGTCAACACTTTCTCCATAAACCATGAATGGTATAAAAATAACACATCCACAGTAAAACATATCACAAAACCTTCAATACAATACAAAAGTTTTGTATCATAATAAATCAACTTCAAATAAGCTTAAAATCCATCAAATGATGTTGACATAGATGAAATCAAAACTATTTGAGAGAAATATCTCTTTTCTCGAAATCATTGAAAAGTCACACATTTATAAAGGAAGTAATTTAAAAGATATTTTTGAATCAAAGTGTCCCATACCACTTTGAAACTTTTGAAAAGAAATATCATTTCAAAGACTTCATGCCCATATAAATAAATCCTTAAAATAATTTTGAAAATATGGACATTAATTAAAAAGATTTAGAAAGATAAATCTTTAAAACATTTAAAATTATGATCTTGATAAAGAGTACCTTTCACAAATTCTTAAAATATTCATTTTGAAATCATTTAAAAGTCACATAATTATAAAACATTTACATTGAAAATATTCTTATAAGCTTGTAAGGGAAGCTTTGATGATTTTATAACGGTGGTAAATAGCCGCACCCGCCGTATAAGTTAAAAAAACATTCTTACCTTAAATTTATCGAAAGGTTAAAAGTGCCTTGTTTGGAAAACGACGGAAATATTCCTTTAAAAATAGATAAGGGAATAAATGACTTTAACCCATATTCTTTTTAAATAGTAAAAATGTTTTGAAATACATTTTGAAGAAACATGGATGTGGATGATAAAGAAATCCCAGTAGATTATTATGTATAAACAACCTCGGATAATGAAGAGATTGCGAAATAAACCCTTACCTTGTACTTTTCCTTGATTGAGGGTAGGTTAACCTCCTGTATAATGGTTAAATAATTGTTATTAAATTATAAAATAATCATATACATTCATATGATATCATATATGATCTTTTAACATTGCTTTGTTAATAATATCTTAGAATTATCGTTGTTTCGGGTGTTAACTTACTCGTTTTCTTTTATATGTTTTGTTACATAAGCCATGTTTGTCATGTATAGGTTGTATCTTATTCATATCCAGAATGATATCAAGTCCTTAAACATTATTTTTAAATCATAAAATGATAATTATACTTGAATGGATACGATGGATAATGAATCTCATCGCGTTCGTGGAGACGGTAGTCCGTACGTACGCACGAGCGACAATATCATTCTTTTGATATTAAAATAATATATAATTGGATGGTATATTATATATACAGAATAATTATCATGTTATATTTATTGTTTACATGAATTATACACCATTATTATACCCATCCAAATAATAATATTTTGAATAACAATTACACCACGGTGTGGAGACGGTAAGCCGTACGTACGCACGTATGGTGACATGTTATTCAAAGGGTGGATAGAATACTGAATATGGTTTTACCATAATTATAATAAAATCACAGTATATATAATATACTAAAGTTATTATTTTAGAATGGAAATAACAAATAAAGAAGAAGTGGAAGAAGAAAGGAACTTGAAAAGGGGTGGTGGAAACATTACCTCTTCTTCGGGTTCTTCCTTTTGATTTGATCAAAAGGGATCCTTAAGTTGGATTTCTGATCAAACTAATGCCTCTAGGTTGTAGTTAGGGAATTTTCTAGAGTATTTGGGAAGGGTTTGGCCGAACCAAAAGGCTTTTAAGGTGTGAAGAAATGAGGAGTGCCCTTTTATAAGAGGGGTGAGGGGCACCTTTGGAAAAACTAGAAATATTAATTTATAATAAATTAATATTCGGTTTATAATGGCTACAAAGTTTATTATTTAAATGTTAAGGTTGGTATAGGTCGAAAAGAATTCAACCAATATAATTTAGACAGGTTTGGGTCATTATATTAACCTTATATTTTTGTTTTATCTCTTAGTTAATTAGTTTGACATTTACCATGTCACTTTGTATTTTTATATTATATAGTTAATAAACTTACTATATACATCCAAGAAACCCCCAAGTGGTCCATTAATGATACACCTATCATGATATAAGTCTCTTGGCCGAACCTTAGATTTTTAGGAATTTAATATCAATTAATAGTATAATATTTGTTTTAAAAACTCTTTTATGTCAATTTTGGCACTATTCAATAGTTGATTTTTGTGAAACTCATAACAGAATTATTACTTCCCAAAAAGTCAATTAAATCAATCCTAATATGTCATATTATCCTAGAAAATTATTTTAATTCATTAAAAGTCTCAAATTATATTTATTTTGGTATTTATAATATCAATAATTTTAATTTTTTACTATTATGGTAATTACTGCATCATCATTGTGTGATAAATAAATAAAACTATTTAATGTCTAAAAATTATAAATAAAATATAATTATCTATGAAATAGTTTTATATTTATAATGAATATTTATAGTCGAACATCCAACATATATAACCCTATGTAAAAATTGTTTTTCTAAAGGATATATGTTTATGTCATTTTTGTATTTATTTTAACTTAATTAAAATGAAGTGTCCCTATCACTTTCATGGGGTCCCAAAATCGACCCAAAGATGCCCAAGGTCAGCCATGTATCCACCAATAAGTTTAGGACACGTTTTAGTGTAATTTAGTATTATTATAATATTATTTTTTATCCCTTATTTACCAGATTTACCCTTTAACCATAGTAAATAAAATATCTACCGAAGTAATTATTCAAAATGTCTAAAAATAAAAGTTACCTATTTACAAAATTTGGACATACTGATTCCAAATATGGAATCCATTTTTCCAAATTCAAAACACAGAAGTGGCAGAAATTAATTTAAAATTAATTCCTGCTGTCAAAACAAAAAGCGTGTTTTTAAGATATAATAACTATCAAAAGATTGATACTTGTTTATGTTCGGTTTAATTGTAAAATTATGTCCAATGACAAACATTGTATTAAATGGTAAAAATATATTCTAAATATACTTTAAAACCACTCAAATTCATAATTTATCACTATTAATTATTTTGATTAAAAAAGTTGTTTTTAATTAAAATTTAGTAATTTTCATTATTCATCAAAATATTAAAGTTATCCAAAAAGTACCAAAATTTCACCTTAGGCTAAATTCGATACTCCGAATCCAAAAATGAAGTCCATTTTGAGAGATAAAATTTATAAAATTTTAAAAAGTAGGTATTACTATTCATAACGGCTAGTTTGATTTGGTTATGGTGTGTGTTAGAACTTGAAGTTGCGTACAACACACGCTACTGTATTATTCAAAGAGAAGCGTACCATGGAATCTTGGGGTGTTACATTGTAATTTTTTTATGTCCCCATTCTAAACAATAAATTTATTTAGTCAAATTGAATATATAAAAGTTTAAAATATTGGATTTAAAAAGGGTTCACTATTAAAGTTGGTAAAAGTGCATTTTTGAAAAATACTTCTTTTATCTGAAAAAAGGAATTTGTTCTTACATTATGTCTAAGAAACTCATAATATGGATTTTAAAATTATAAGGATTATATAAAGTTTAAAATTTAGTTAATACTATTCATAGCCTCTTTTGAACGGCTTGTTTGGTAAGTCATGGTGCGCTTGAACTCGGTGTTGCGTGTAGTGCAAGTTATTGAATTATTTTGAAGAAATAACACACTATGAAATCTTGGGGTGTTACATTGATTCTTAAATCTTGATAAAGGCACAATGGAACCTTAAAAACTATTTGGATAGATTATTATCAGATAAAATGAGAGGAGAAATATTCTCACTAATTTTATTGTGAAGAAAAAAGTGAGGGAGGGTTGGTATTTATAATAAATCAGGGGAATTTATTTATTTATTTCCAAACATAGGCTTGGAATTTAGGAGAATAAAAAAGAAAACAATTGGAATTCACATGATTTAATCCCATGGTATTTAATATGTAAGGCCTTATTTTTTGATTTTCAATTTCTAAGAACCAAAATACATTAAAATATATTATTTGGATGTGGATAAGGATTTTATTCATAAATATTTTTTTTGAAAATCTTAAAATAAACCATAGGTTTTGGAAGATTCATTATATGTTTGTAAAATTAATTATATTAATTTAAAATATATTATTTTAATAAAGAAAACAATTTTTCTTCAAGAAATAATTTATGTTATTCATTACATTATTTTATTATCTTTATGATATCATAATACTTACCATATATTCATAATGTGTTTTAATCTATTTCAAAAAAAAAATAACCACATTAAAAAATAATTAAAAATTCACTATTGACTAATTTCAACATGCTGATTTGATATTTAAAGTCAATTTTATGAAAATAATTATTTATATGTGTGAAATTTAATTATTTAATAAAAAAACATGTGTATTTTAAAATCATGCATTTGGTGCCTAAAATTTGAAAACTAGCCTTTTTTTATTCTGAGAGAATGTTTGTAACTATATTATTATTAATTGGTCTATATATATTATTAATTATTAATTATATCATTACCCGATTATTTTATTGTACTGGTTTTATCTTTTATATATAAATTCTATTTCTTAGTTTTTTGTTTTATAAAATTGCGTTATACTATAATGATGTAATAATAGAATTTTCATTGTGCCATAATTTTTTTAATGAATTGTTTATTTGCTATAGTATAATCTTAGGTATTGAATCCCCCATAAATAATTTCATCCAAGAAATTTTGGGTGTACAAAAATCTAGGATCAACTGAGGGTAATTCCTCCTCATTTATTCCTTATGATCTTATGTATCTTCTTCCAAATTTGGATTCCACCAAAGATAATTCACCAATTAGGTTGTATGATTTTATGACACTTTCTATACAGTGTAAAAATTTGGTTAGGCTCTTCATTATATGAAAGATAATACTCTAGATCTATTTCCTTGATGGTGAGTACATTTGTATGGTTTGTTATGTACTACCATAACATTGATACATGAAATAATCCATGCACTTTAGAGTGATTGGATGGTAAATCCAAATTATAATCCATAACTCTAATTTTATCTAAATTTTCAAAAGGTCCAATCTACATTAGACTTATCTTCCCATTTTTACCAAATCTTAAAATACACTTCCATGAGTAATTCTTTCAAGAAAACATGATCTCCTATATTTAATTCTATCTCCGTTATCCAACTATAAATGTAGATTTTATATATTATCTAAGATATTTTGATATGATATTTGATAGAACACACCTTATCAGTTAGTTTATCAATTATTTATATACCAACTATCCTCATTTCCCCAACTCGATCCCAAGATGTTGGAGTAAATCATCTTTTTCCCATACTATGGCTCATAAAATGTAGTTGAAATTCTTGAATGGAATCTATAATTTTTTAAAAATTACAAATGAGGTAGATACTAATACCATGTTCCTTTGAAGTCAAATTAGAATGAATTATAAATTTAGGATGGTTCTTTCATACTAACCATGAGTTTGAGGTTGATAGGTGGTTCTCAAATGTATCTGTATGTCCAAAGAATTTTGAAGAAATCTCTAAAATATGGATGTGACTCAAGGGTCATGATCAGATAAAATTTATTAAGTTTCTCCATGAAATCCTAAAAACTAATTTATATAGAGATGTGTAATATGTTCAAGGGGGAAATCCTCCCTTATAGATAAGAAATTTGAAAATTTAGAAAGTTGATCCATAATGAACCATATAGTATAATTCTTCTTATATGTCTTAGGAAGTCGAGTAACAAAGGTTATTGTGATATTTTCCCACTTAGACATTGGTACACGGAAAGGTTTCATGACACTATTTAGGAGTTTCCTCTCAACATTTACATGTTTTCATAATAATAATCTTGAGACATATTCTTTTATTTCCTGCATTATGTTTTCCTAATAGAAGTGTTCTTTTAGATCCCTATACATCTTCATACTACTAGGGTGTATAGAGAAGATTGAGTTATGAGCTTCAAATAGTAATTCCCTCTTTTGAAATAGTGATTATGGAACACATAGTCTCTTTAAAAGCACTAATACACCATCATCATACTTGAAGTCTATTAGTTTCACATCTTCCTAGGTTCTAATATCCCTTTGTAAACCCTTTTCATCTTGTTGAGACCTATTTATCTTCTCTATTAAAGTTAGTAGGTCAATTGGTTAAAAAGGAATGATGTTTCACATCCCTTAATAATATCCCTATCCAAATTTACTAAATCCATTAATATAGGATCATTTTTTATCCTCATCATGGATAGAAAACCATAATATTTTATACTCAATGAATCTTCCACCTTGTTTGATTTTCTAAGGAGGTATTGTATTGAAAAGTCATGGTCCTTCATTAGTTTCAACAATTTTTTTATCTTGTATTGATATATTTATAAGTAAATATGTACTTTAAACTTTTTTTATTGGTATATATTTCACATTTTTTCACTGTAACCATAGTTCCTTGATATCTGTATAGAAAATATTACAGCTTCCAACCCTAGATCGTATCTTGAGTTGTATAGTTTTGTTCACAGGTCATTAATTGCCACAATGTATAAGAAAAAATATTATAATATTGTATAAGGAAACACCCTATAACTTTCTTTTATGTATTGTTTTATATAGAAAATACCTTTTTTCTAAATGGTAAGGTTAATACTGATGAATTGATCAATATTTTCTTTAAATTCTCAGATCATATGAATTTAACACATTTATGTGTTGACTTGGTTAAAAGATTAGCTAATCAGGAAATTCTATCAAAAAATCACTTATTGTGACCTAATAAGCTAAGGAAACTACATATATCAGTTACATTCATTATTATAGAATACTCTAACAAAATCCTTCTTTATGGGTTTATCTAACAATCCGTCATTGGGGACAATATGTCCAAAAATTAAACTTCCAGAATCCAAAACTCACACTTAGTGAATATCTCACATAGATCCTTCTCCCTTGGAGTCTAAAAAACTATCAATAAATGGTATTCATTATCCTAAAGTAACTTATAGTATATTAATATATCATTAAAAAACACAACAAATTTATCAAGATAATCCTTTAATACTCCATTCATTAGATCTATAAATATGAATGGTTATTTGGTTAACCTAAAGGGAGATGATGTAAACTCATAATAGACATACATTTTCAGAAAATCCATCTTTGGTATAATATCCTTCTTTAATATTAATTGATTATAACTAGAACAATGATATAACTTTAATAATAATTGAGATCATTCAAGTTGATTAAATAGATCATCAATATAATGTAAATTATGTTTATTCTTTATAGTGATGACATTGATTTCTATATAATCGATGAACAACCTCATAAACCCATCCTTATTCTTCAAAAATAAGATTAGTGCACTCCAAGGTGAAACACTAGGGTGTCTAAATCCCTTATCACATAAATTTTATATTTATTTCTTTAATTCCACCAATTCCATTTCATATCTTCTATTTTTATGATTAGATATTTATTTTGAATTGGAGATAAGGTCAATATAGAATTTTTATGGTTCTAGATGTCCAAATCCCTTCCCTGTTCATTTTCTCGAGGCTTGTAAGTGTTTTGAGGGAATTTATAGGAGTTTAGGTGGTTGGAAAAGAGTTTTGGCCTTCTAAGGATCACCAAACCATGGAGGTAGTTTTGGTCCTAACTTTTTTTATCATTTGTTATAGGATTGAGTGTGGGGTATGCTATTTGTTTCTTTGGTTGTTGGTAGTTTGGCCTTGGTTTTAGTTGTTTGGTGATGGATTTCACTGTGGTGAATTACATGGATTTTTTTTCCATTATACGTGGTATTTTACCTTAAGGTTCCACTTTTGAGAAATGAGGATGATGAAATGACTTGGGAAGATATTTTTGAATAAGGAAGGCTAATCATGGGGCTCAACAAGTCCAACTATTGGAAATGGGTAGCGTAGATCTCACCAATCCATAGTGTTGGGAATAGTGGGGCTAAAAAAACTTGGGTTTTGGAATTATTCCATGATGGAGGCCATGGTGGAAGTAAAAATAGTTTGATGAAAGATTTAAATGACTATCACCCATAGGATTCAAACACCTTGAAAACTGGATCATGCTATGAATGAAGTCAGTATAGGAATTTTGAGAGTTCACCATGCCATGGTGATGACCTTTGGAATTACTTTAAATTAAATGAAAAGGCTCCAATGGTTAAGAATTTTTCTACCTCACTCAACCCATAGCTAATCCCTATGCCTCTCATCACCCTCCATGTAGCACCCCTGGTTTCTGTTAAGTAACCCTTTATTTATGCATTTTAAGTATATAAATTATAAGGGTGACGGTTGGGAGAGTTTGGAGAACTTATTAGTCATTTTTTATATAGGTGCATGGGTGGTACACGGTTTGTGAAAATTGTGTAACGCTTGAAAGAAAACTGTGCATAGTGAAACAGGGGATAAAGGGGAGTGGCACGAGTTGTGCACAGTTTGTAAAAATCATGTAGAAGCCTAGAAGAAACAGTGTATCATGGTGTAGGTGTTGAAAAAAGAACTTTTGCATGGTCAGTGAACAGTTTGTAAGATGTTTGAACCAACCATGTGAGGTCTTTCTTGAGATAGAAGAAGTAGAATGGTTAGCACATGATTTATCTAATCGTGTGACTAAACTATTCATGGGTCAAAATTTATATCCTTAAATTGTGGATCTAATGTGTTTTTGAATCTAAGTGTTTCTCTATTACCCCAGAACATCCCTAAATCTATATTTTAGTCTCTCAACGGTTGCTGAACCTCTATCAAGTGATTTGGAAGTGACCTGAAGCTGACCCTTGGTGATTAGAATCCAATTTCTCATGGTAAGGCTTCATTCTACATCATTCTTGATGTGTTTCTTAGATATACTTCACCCTTCCTCCTGGTTTCTTATATATACACCCACTATGGATATATATAAGGTTGTGGATGAAAAATATGATTAGATTTGATTTTGATGATGGTAGGGGAAGATATCTAAGGTAGGTTCATGTAGTTTCAACTCGGTTTTATGATGTTTTTTGTGTCATTTATCATTTTCTCCAAAACTCTCAAGGTAGGTGGCTTCACTCTCAACTCCTCTATTTAGAACTTGAAGGATTGGTTTCTTATTGGTTTCATTTCACGATTTTGATTGTGATATTGTGGTGTAAATCATGTTATAAATCCTCTTTAGTGATGATTTTGGGGTTTTGATGAAATTGTGGAATTGTGGTAATTGGCTGTGAAAACTGATTTAGGTTATTGATTTTAAATTTTTTATTTTAAAATATGGATTTCATGGATTTTTATTGAAATGGAACATTAGAATGGTTTTTAATAAAAATGAAGTTTTTTCTGAAATGGTTTGAAATGGTTTGTTTGAAATGGTTTTGGCATACATGTTTTTTGTCTGAGTTCATGTTTGGAAGGCCCTGAATAAGGGTCGTGTACCAGTGGGGTAAAAGTTACGTGACCTTGGATTGGGGGCATGTTTCAGTGGGACACAAGGTGATTGAATGAGAGACTGCTTAGGAGTATGGAGCTTTCAAACAAGAATTCATGTTTGGGTGTGTTGTGAAACATGGAATGGGTACGAAAAAATAGAATGTTAAATGATTTAAAGAATTGTTTTTCCACTTTCCTTGGAAAAATATTTCCCTTGTATTTTGTTTATATTTTGATATAAAATTTTTAGAAAATTTTTATATAAATATTTTATATAAATGTGGCTAACATGTTCTGTCCTAGTTGAGTGATTTGGAAAGTCATCGGGGAAAACCTACTGAGTTTTATTACTTACCCCTGATTTGGAACTTTGGTAATTTTGTAGATATCATCTATCGATATGCGGAAAAAGGTAGTGTATCATGCATCTTTAGCATGAATTCATGATACTTGGGCTATTTTGTGGAGTTTTATCTTGGAGTATGTAAAGATTTAGAGTCTATTGGTCGTCTTTGAGTTTGATAGTTTTTTCTTATGTCATTTACTTTTATGTTAGTTTTTCTTCTACTATTGTAATCTTTGGTTAGTTTTTATATAAATGAAATGTTTGAGTCATCTTTCATTTTTATCATTCATCATGTACTCTTTTATTTGGTTATGTCTTGTTGTTGGGTGTCTATTCTTAAAAGGTCAAATTGTCCCCCAAATTGTATTTGAAGCCCTTCGGAATTTATTTCCATCCTTTGGCATCTTGGGGATGTCACTTAATACCTAGTAACTTCGCCCCATCCTCTTAATCCAATGAGAATAAGTGGGATGTTACAAATGGCGTCAGTTTTTTTGTCTAAAATTCAGTTTGAGATAAATGGTGTCAACTTCTTCTTTTCCTTATTGAACAAGTAGTCATCACTTTTGTCAGTCTTGAAGTTGAATTTAATTATTTTGTATTCCTTGGTTTGGGATCATAGAAAGGAGTATGATTTTCTGGACATGAAATGTAGAGCATAAAAAGTCATATATAACCTTTTTATGTTGAACTTCAAGTTACTAGGGATTTGGGTAAATAAGTGTTTTGGAGACACGTATAAGATTTTGAAATCTCATTTTCATGGCTTTAACTAATGAGATGAGCATGAATTTAATTAGAGGAATGAATTCCCACTAAGATTTCATATTTCATTTTGTTTGATGATTTATGATTTGGTGAAAAATTATTGATTTTTGAAAAATGTTGAAATTGTTTCAAATGAAGTAATTTGAAAAAGAGAATGGTCTGGTATTTTGAAAATGGTTTTATCTTCAAAAACAAGTTAAAAGTTTTCAAAAATTGATTTAATTTGGAAAAGGTTGATTTTGGAAAGCAATTTTGGGACAGTTGATATGGTAGAATTTGAAATTGTTAAGCCTTCAGTTAATAGAGAGGGAGACTTATGGATTTTCTCCTCTATATAGAAATGGTACCTAGTAGGCATCGTAGGAACCAATCAGAGGAAGTTGATGAGAATATGGTTAAACCTGATCCATAGGTGAACCAATATCTAGTTCAAAGTATCATCCAAGTTCTTTAGGTAGTGGACACATGGAATCGAAGGGATGATCTGAGGAAAGTTGATCATTCAGTACAGTTCCAAAATTAGAATCCACCCATCTTTTGGGGTGATTTTGAACAAGAAAAGGAAAAGGTGTGGAGGAATATGATGAATCGTATCTTCGATTTCATTGACACACTAGCATGGATGAAACTCAAGATGGTGAAATTTATACTATAGGATCTTTCATGCTAGTGGTGGGATCTAGAAGTGCAGGATAAAGTGGATAAAGGCCTTAGTTGGGATGATTTTGAAGAATTTTTCAACAAACAATTCAATCCTCGCATGTTCAAGATTCATATAATGATGTACTTCTTCAGTCTGAAGTAGAAAAACCTCTCTATCACCAATTATCCGGCTAAATTCATGAATTTAGTGCACTTTGAAACTGAGGTTGCTATCAATGCATCCTTAAAGGCATGCATCTTTGAATCAGGGCTAAGAAAGGACATTTTCTTGAATATTTTCATGCTCTCTTTTACTGATTATATAGAGATGGTAAATAGGGAAGAAATTTCTAAAATGTATATCTCAGGAGCTATGAGAAGAGAATGTATGTTGATACCCATGGGAAATAGTGGAAACTATAATGCTAGGAGAAAGAATAAGAGGGACACCTATTTCTAGGGTGGTAGTATGACTCAAAATTAGATGGTTTGATCAGTGAACCTCAATTCATGACCCAATAGAAAATAAATATGTTTATAATGTGTTTATCTTGACCACATAAAGTGAGAGTGTACAACACAACCTAGAGCATGCCACAATTACACCTAGATATGGAATATTCAATGCTATTATCACAATGCTCTGAGGTCAGGTGCTTGGGACACTACTCAGGTGTTGTAGGAATCATATTCTTCAATAGGGCAAGGGAAGCAGAACCAAACTCATCAGCAAAATATATTTATCCATGGTGATTCTTGGAATACGATGACTACTCAACAATGGAAATATCATTAGGGAAACATAGAATAAAGTTCAGTGAAGAAGTAATTATATGGATTTGAGCAGATGGTTGTAAATGATCAGGCTGGACCATCTATGGTGAGAGGTATGATTATTTTGAATTATACCCTTATGTAAGTGTTTTTTGATACTATTGCATCACATTATTTTATTTCTTCTTGTGATTTTTTTTCTGAGTTTAAAACATGAGATGATGCCTTTTGTGGTTAAACTTTAAACTCTTCTTGGTCAAAGAGAATATTGAGCTTTTGTGTGTGGATCATGTTATATAAATATTGATGTAACCAAACAGAAATGGGATTTCTTTGTTCTATAAATGGATTTCTATGATTTAATATTGTTTATGTATTTTTTGACAATGTTCAAACATCACATCAATAGTTATACCAGAAAGGTCAGTTTCATAACTGAAGATGGTGTCGAGCATCTCTTTTGAGAAGACCAAAGTGTAAAGGTAGTTGCAATGGGCTTGTTGGAACCTATAGTGGGAATGAACTCTTACCAATTAGTAGTATTGACCTTGGAATCAAGGAAGAGATTGAAATTAGTATATTTCCATCTGTGGTGGACCAGTTTTTAGATGTTTTTTCCAAAAACTTCTTAGGTTTACCACCTATAAGGGAAGTGGATTTTACAATTGATTTCCTTTTGGGGACTAGTCCTATTTAACTTCCATCTTATAGAATGTAACCAACTAAATTAAGAGAGTTGAAAGTATAGTTGGAAGATCTTGAAATAAAGTGTTTCATTCGGCCGAGCATGTCTCTATGGGAAGCACCAGTCTTGTTCGTGAAGAAAGCAGATAGAACGCTAAGGTTGTGTGTGGATTATTGCAAGCTTAACCAAGTTACAATGAAGAACAGATATCTACTTACATGCATTTATGATCTATTCAATCAATTGTCTGGATCTCAATAGTTCTCTAAAATTTACTTATGATCAGGATATCACCAACTGCATGTTTGGAAGAAGGATATTCCAAAGACATATTTTAGAAGCAGATGTGGCCATTATGAATATGTGGTAATGCCTTTCGGTCTTATGAATTCACCAGCAGTCATTATGGAATTAATGAATTAGATATTTTTAGAAATATTTTGATTCTTTTGTTGTGGTGTTTGTGGATGACATATTGGTGTATTCAAGGACAACGGTTGAGCATGAGTAACTCTTGGTGATAGTGTTGGAAATCTTGAGAGACCATCATTTGTATGTCAAATTATCAAAGTTTGATTTTTGGATACAAGAGGTATGATTTCATGGCAATGTAATTTATGAAAGATGTGTTTTAGTGGATCTAGAGAAGATAAAAGTTGTTACCTCTTGGAAACTATTGAAGAATGTCTTTGAGATACTAATTTTTCTTGGTCTTGCTGGTTATTACCGACGCTTTGTTTGTGATTTTTCATGACTAGATTCACCTATGATAGCTTTAACAATGAAAAATGCTCCATTTTACTGTACTAAAGAATGTTAGAAGTCATTTAAAGATCTAAAGGTTCACCTTACATCCGCACCAATCTTGATTTTTCCAGAACTAGTAAAAGGTTATGTGCTGCATTGTGATGTTTCAGGATTTGGGATTGGGTGTGTTCTCATGAAAAGAGACCGTGTTTTTACTTATCGATCAAGGAAGTTAAGGGTTCATGAGAAGAACTACCCAACATATGATTTGGAGTTATTTCCCATTTTTCATGATTTGAATACTTCACATCATTATCTCTTCGGTGAGAAATTTACGGTGTTTATAGATCATAAGATCTTGAAGAATATTTTCTCACAATAGGATTTGAATCTGAGGAAAATAAGGTGAATGGAATATCTTAAAATGTTAGAATTTGACTTAATGTATACATTAGGTAAAGGGAATTTGATGGTAAATTCATTAAGAAGAAATTCATATTCTCAGTTGGAAAAAATAAGCTTTAGATGAGTGTAAATTGATGTCGATCATAGCTGAAAAGCATGTGGAATGTGAATACCGAGGTGAAGTTGTAGTTTTCTTTCTAGTTTCACTTGTTCCTAATTTTCTAGAGATTGTTAAAGAGGCACAAACATATAATGAAAGATGTTTGGATATAGGGTCAAGACTCAATGGTGGGGAGACTATTGAGGGATGGAAGTTAGATGGGAGTTTAGTTTAATAGTTTAGAAATCAAATGGTTGTACCTATGGCTTGTCAAGAACAACTTATTCATGATTACCACCATTTGAGATGGGTTTTTCATCTAGGAATATAGAATATTTATAAGGATTTTAAAGAATATTTATAGTGTAATGGTATGAAATGTAAAGTGGTTGAGGTTGTTTCCATATTCTTAACTTGTCAGCAAGTTAAGGCAGAGCATTAGAGACCAGCAGATGTGTTGTATTTGTTACCTATTCCCGTGTGGAAATGGAAGTAGATAACCATGGATTTCATTACAGGTCTCTCAATAATGGCCATAAAACATGATTATATAAGGGTTATAGTTGATTGGATTACCAATTTTGATCATTTCATCCATATTTGTAAAACTCATACGGTGGAGGATCTATCCAAAATCTATATCCGAGAAGTAGTAAAGAGACATGGAATACTAGTTTCGATCATATCAGACTAAGATCTGAGGTTCACATCCCATTTCTAGAAATCCTTATAGAAATCCCTTGAGACTCAATTGACTATGAGTACAATGTATCATCCTCTAACATACGGCCAATCTGAACGGATGATACAGATGTTGGAAGATATGTTATAGTCTTGTGTAATGGATTTTGGTGTCCCATGGGAGGATCACATACCCTTAGTGGAGTTATCATATAACAATAGTTTTCATGATTTGATACATATGGATCCTTTTGAAGAATTTTATGGGTATCATAGTTGTTCTCCACTTTTTTGGGTGAAAACAGGTGAGACTTTACTAGTTGGCTTGAGCCTTGTCCATGAAACAATGGAGAATATTCATTTGATCAGAATGAGGATGGATACATCTTAGAGTCATCAAATATATTATGCAGATCATCACTAAAGACTGTTGTCGTTTTCATTGAGTGATCATGTGTTCTTAAAGATCACTCCAAGTATTGGACATCATCATTTTGGGAATCAGGGCAAGTTATCTCCTTGATACATTGGACCTTTAGAGATACTAGGTTGGAGAGGTGGCATATCATTAAGCATTTCCACCATGGTTTAGTGTGGTGCATAATGTGTTCCATGTATCTTACTTGAAAAATTATCTGCATGATCCTGACCATTTAATTAGATGAGAAGACATTAACCAAGTTTCGGATGCTTTGTTGGTACATATCCTGGTGCGGATTGTGAATAGACAAGAGAAAGTCTTGCATGGAAAAAGCATCAGTCTAGTGTGGGTTTTGTGGAAACATGGTCAGATTTAGGAAGAGACTTGGGAAAATTAGAATGAAATGAAAGATCTCTGGCCATAAATCTTTCAGGGAAATGATGGTTTTCTACTTTCTAGGGGCGAAAAGACCAGTGGTGGGGAGAATGTAGCGCCCTCATTTTTTGGTAAGTAACCCTTTATTTATTCTTTTTAAGTATATAAATTATAAGGGTGAAGGTTGGGAGAGATTATAGAACTTTTAAATAATTTTTAGGTATTTACTAAAGGTGTACAAGTGGTGCACAGCCTGTGAAAATTGTGCAACACCTACAAGAAACCGTGCACAGTGAGACAGGGACTAAATGGGAGGTGCATGGGTTGTGCATGATTTGTCCAAACTATGCAGAAGCCTAGGATAAACTATGTAGTATGGTGTAGATGTTGGAAAGAGAGATTTGGCATGGTCAGCACATGGTTTGGAATCTTTGTGAACCAACCGTGTGAGGTCTTTCATGAGATAAAAATAGAAGCATGGTAAGCACATAGTTTATCTAATAGTGTGACTAAACCATGAATGGGTCAAAATTTAGATCCTTAAATTGTGGATCTAGTATTTTGTTAACACTAAGTGTGTTTTTTTTACCCCAAAACGGACCTAACTAGGGATTTTTTTCTATCAAAGGTCAGATAACATATCCCAAGTGATTTGGAAGTGATCTAGATCTGACCCTTGGTGATTAGAAGCTAATTTCTCATGGAAAAGCTTCGTTCTTTGTTGTTATTGGTGTGTTTCTTAGATCTACTTCACCCTTCCTCCCAGTTTCATAGATCCATGCCCGTTGAGGGTAGATCTAATTTTTTGGATGCTAAATATGACTGTATTTTATCTTGATAATTATTGTGGAAGAGATCTAAAGTTGGTTCATGGAGTTTCAACCCGATTTTTTGATGTTTTCCGTGTCGTTTACCATTTTTACCAAAACTCTCGAGGTAGGTGGATTCACTCTTAATTCTTATATTTATAACTTGAAGGATTAGTTTCAAATTGGATTCATTTATTTATTTTTATTGTGAAATGTTTTTGCAAATCATGTTATAAATCCTCTTTAGTAACAATTTATGGGTTTTTGATGAAATTATGGAATTGTGGTAATTGGTTGTGCAAAGTTCCTTGGGTTATTGATTTTAAAATATTTTAGAATATTTATTTGATGGATTTTTTTTAAATGTCTCATTGGAATGGTTTTAAATAAAAAGGAAGTTTTATTGAAATGGTTTTCACATACATGGGTTTTTGTGTGAGTTCATGTTCGACGGGCCCTGAATAAGGGATGTGTACTAGTGAGGTATAAGGTACATGAACTTGGATCGGGGGTGTGTGTTAGTGGGACACAAGGTGATTGGACAAGATATCTCTCATGATTATGGAACTATCAAACAAGAATGCATGTGTGGGTGTTTTGGGAAACATGGAATGGGTATGCCAAAATAAAATGTAAAATGATTTAAATAATTGTTTATGCACTTTCCTTAGAAGATGGTTACCTTAGTTTGTGTTTATATTCTGATATAAATTGTTTAGAAATTGTTTTATATAAATTGTTTATATAAATTTTTCTAAAATTTTCTATCCTAGTGGTGTGAGTTTGAAAGTCATCAGGGAAAATATACTTAGTTTTATTACTCACCCCTACTTTGGCACTTTGGTGATTTTCTAGATATCAACTACTGGGATACAATAAAAGGTAAATTATCATGCATCTTTATCAAAAATTCATGATACTTAGGCTGTTTGTTGGGGTTGGAGCTTGGAGAATGTGGAGCTTTGGATTCTTTCAACTGTCTTTAATTTTGATAGTTTTATCGTTCGTTGTTTACTTTGATGTTAGTTTGACTTTTGTTGTGGTATCTTTGGTTATTTTTGGTATAAATGAAATGTTTGAGTCATCTTTCATTTTTATCATGAATCATGTAGTGTTTTATTTTGTTATGGCTTGTGGTTGGATGTCTTTTCTTAAAAGGAAAAATCATCCCCCAAATTTTATGTAAAGCCCTTCGGCATTTATTTTCAGCCTTTTGCATCATGGGGATGTTTCTTAAGGCCTAATAATAGCTAACCTCCCTCTCAATATAATGAGAATAATTGTGATTTAACACTCCAGCCATGCCATAAAGGTTCTAAAAAACTTAGTTTATTTGGATCGATGTTTCAAGGATCATGGTACTCTCTCTCTCTCTCTATTATCCTCTCATCTTCATTCTATTTTATCTTTTTCTTTCCATAAATCCATTTTTTGAGTGTTCCTTTAATTTTGGGTTGGAAATCAAGTGAGTCCTAATGGTGGTTATTGTGCTTCAGTTTTGTGGGTGTTTCCTATTATTTTGTTGGTACTTCCTACAATGATGATTGTTTCTTGATTTTATATTCATTCTTAGAGAACATTGAGCTTGTAATTGAGGTAGGAGATATGTTACTTCTTCTATTTATGTGAATGTTTGAATTAATTATGCTTTAGATCCTTGTAAAAAATGGTGTGATTGGCATTAAAAAGATGATAATCTAGAAAAGTATTTTCATGTTGAGAAATATTTTAAAAATATATAATTGTAAGGATAAAAATAATTATTTCATACTTTTATTTAATTTATTCAGTGCAATTAATAATATTCCATAAAAGGATGTTTTTAGAATTAAAGGATTGAATTGAAGCTTAAATTTCATGTCATGTCTTGAATGGTTAAGATTCCTTAATCTATAAATTAATGTAACAAAATTAATAATCACATGATACAATGTAATATTATTTCTATATTATGATAATAACTATTCAATAATTATATAATTAATTGTATTAAAATGGGAATTATCACAAGTTAAGATATTTAATATTTTAAGAGGTGAATTAAATGAATCATTAGGGTGTGGTGACATGTTTTTTGTGTTTTTGATTCATGTTACCTATTATTATTTTATTAGGTAGTGTGATATATATTGGGAAGTATTTTTTTTAACATGGTTAATTTATTCAAAATATAAACAATGTAAATAAAAATGATGACAAAATAAAATAGAAGAGGAATGAGAAGAGTGAAAACTTCTCATCTCAGATTTGATTAAATAGAGAATTAATGATTGAAAGCTTATTTTCTTTTATGGTTAGTTATGGTCATATATTTCCTTCAGGTTTCCATGTGAGGATTAAAGTGCACAGTGGATCATGCAGTTACACTGAGGGGGGTGAATCAGTGTATACAATATTTTACTAATTTTCTTTTATTTTCTAGTACCCCATTTTAATATGTACCTTTGTACTTATTAGAGTTAATTGATGTTTATTATTTACAAAAAAATTATAACACATGAAATATATAAATTAAATGAATCATAGTACATAGTAATTTTAAAAGGTTTTCCCCTAATGTGGGTGACTATGTCCTTGCTATTTTTTGGATGATCTGAGACACAAATTCTCCACTATAAATCAATAAACAATTTTAAGTAGGTTGTTCAAGTATTACCATGAAAACATGGTGGGTAGGAATGAACCTTTTTGAAAATTATACTGGCATCCCACCAGTGTTCTTTATACTGGAATCCCACTATTGTTCTAAAAACATAACACAAACATAATAAGAAATATCACAATATATTTAAGCTGCTACAATAATATGAAACTAATCTTCCTCTTCAATCCACTAAAATAAAGTGATTCTACACTTTCTCACTTCAACTAAAACTCAATGAATTCCACTTCATATAACCAATTACACTTCTTGGTAGTTATATTAGTATACTGTCCTGAATTTTATAAGAAAATACTTCAAACTCAACTCACTGTTAAAGTAGAATAAACCACTAAAGATATATCAATAAACTGCAAGTTGTCTTCTTCTTTTCTTCATTGAAAAATATTTCTTCAACTCAACTCAATTATTACACACATCAATATCATTTGTTCTATAATCATTTAATTCTTATCATCACATGAAAATATATAATTCATGTAATTATATACACTACTTATGTATCTTCTTTTTCCAATAAGAAATTCACAATGTCGTGTATTCTTTTAATCCTATTTTTGTAAGAATATAAAGATAACATTAACATACAATGTGTATATATATATATATTACAAAATTTTAAGTGATTATCTTTTTTTTTAATTTTCAAAAACCTATATAGGTGTAAGTGCAACCTTTCTTTTGTGATAATCTCACAAAAGAACCATGCACACACACTATCTCAATTACATTCACACTTTACCTTGTCAATGCATGAATATCAACATGATTATCATATATGGTTTAAAAAAACATGGATATCTCACTCTTCATGCATGTGTAAACTATGAATGGTATACTCAAGTTTATTATCCACTGTTAAAACACCTTTTCACAAGAGTCCTTCAAACATACTGCCTTAATTTCTTCTTATATTTGAATAGGCATGCATGTATAAACATACACAAGCATACATACATGTAATTCGCAATAAGATTCATGTAAGAATACTTCCAACTCAATATTTACTTGATGTTCCTTTACACTTATTCTTAATTTTCCAACTCACTATATCAAAGATCAATACACAACAATCTTAAACATGTTACGTGAACCAAATATATTTTTAAAACTCTTCACGCAACAATTTGATATGTTGTATTCAGAAAATAATGAGGATGTATGGGTTCATTGTGTCCTTCACAATACAGTATGTGGAAATAAAGTGTTTAAACATCATGAAACACATTGTATGTTTGAAATGTTTCCAGTTCCTCAAACTGTTCATGAAAACTAGATGATCCCGGTTAAGAGTATTGTGCCTCTTGACCATTTTTTCATAACCAAGTTCTTCATGAATCAAACAAGTTTGAAAATTATATGTTTTCTCCTTGTGGTATTATTTGTGTAAGAACAAGATTCATGGATCCATATTCTTGAGAAACAAATGTTTTGTGATCCTCTTTTTCTCCCTCAAAACCCCATAGATTCTCTTGGATCAGATATAAAACACATGCATAAAATGAACTCAGAAACCTGCATATATAGGAAACGTTCATCATCTAAGGAAAAACTAGAATCATGGAGGCCACTCATATCATCATCTCATTCATTCACTGCCTCCTTCATAAGAGTTCAATTTCATCAGATAATCTTATAATTTCTACATACTATAAATCCATGGTTATATATTCTATTTATGATGAAAATGAATCAGTATAAAATTTCAATCAAATTCAAATTTTCAGAACACTCAAATTAATCTCGAAATCTATGGTATGGTATTTTTTTAACATTGTAATGAAGATCCTTTGATTAATATAAATCCAAAATGGAAAGATGTAGAATACAATCTCGTATGGGTTTGATAGAGAAGCCTATGTTGATGAAATAAATGAATGTCTTAGAATGTTCAAATGAATCTTATGAGATCAAATTCAATTGAATGTCTTCAATACTCATGGAGATATTGGAGAATGAGAGTATTTTTAAACTTTCTGGAGAATACAACTTAGCTAGATATGATCAAACGACCAAGATGTTTAAATGAGAAGATCTAATGGTTTAATGGAGAAGAAAACGTGAAGTGCTTAATGGACAGCTCAGATGATCAGAAGAAAATATCGGATGGTTCCTATTAATTTAGTGAAATCCCACATCAAAATGGGCTTCTCAACATGATCTCCTTTATAATAACATAACGCTATAACCGGACCATGATTGGTTAACAATCTGATCCATCACTCCCTAGAACTGCCCCGTGCTAGGCCCTGCTCTAACGCCATGCATCCCCACACAGTGGCTCTCTACACTACCTTTATGCCTCTCGCAGGCACTCACAATCCCGCACTATGAAACTTGTATGCTATACTAGAGGTCTCACCTAACCACCTAAGTAGTGGTTCAGGTCCCTCATGGTTTCCTTACATTGGCTAATTTTTTAATATACTCACCACCAAAAAACTAATCCCTGTTCTATATGATGAAAATCTAAAATACTCAAAATAATCAAACTAAACCCATAAATTCTTCATGTATTATTATTCATTGAATAAATGTTGTAAAACAATATTCCAATTCACTTGAACCAATAACACATGTCTTTTATAACTTAAGATCAGTTCTGCAATCATCACATTTAAATTTTTTTCTTTATTTAAAGCTACTTATTCAAATCAAAATAGCCTTACCAACATATGAATAATTTTATAGAACAATTGAATGGATGAACACCAACATTTAATTATTGCCAAATTTAATTTTATAAAACAAGTGGATTGAAAAAAATTACCACATAAATAATATTGTTAATCAATTTGGGTTATTCAATCTCCCCCTTTGGATTTGTAATCGATACCCATTTCACTTTCAAATTAAATGTACTCTTCTCCCCCTTAATTGAAAATAAAACCAAAGATATAAGTATGGGAAGGAATTTATCTCATCTAACTCTATAATAATAGGAATTATTCTATCTTTATATCTTTTCATTTCATAAGATATTCCACTTAAGATAAATTAAATAGATATTATTTATAAAAGGAGAGCATCGTCTTTCTTAAAGAAATGAGTCATTAATTAATCAGCTCCAAGTCTACATTGTCTAACCCAATGTATAAAATAGGAATGATCAATCTATACAACAATGTTGTCAATAAAATTTTTATAATATTATGTTATCACTGAAATCTTCTTTCAGAATTTTTTCAAAATATTTTCGACTAATATTCTACATTTATCTCAAAAAAATATATTAAAAGCATTCAACTACAGGAATTTAATTACCTTTTATCAAACTATTTTACTTGTTCATTAAATTATTATTTTCTCCCTTTAAGATTCAAAATTGGAATTCATATAGATATAGGAGATCATACCTCTTTAATGACAAGCTTTAATTTATAGAATTTGAAATAATAAAATAGATCCCTTACTAGTACATAAAATATTCATTTGATACTATTTTAGATATTAAACTTTGATATTTTTTCATATTTTCTTCCTTGAGATAGAATAAATTCATTCATATTATTCATCATGATTGAGTCTCTTCAATAATGATCTTTAGGAACAATTTTAATAACAATTGAAATAAAGAACACCATGATAGATAACCTCCTCAATACTGTATATTATTTCCATTGTTATCATATCTTAAGGACTCCCCCTGAATATATGAATCACCTTAAACTCCCTACATAAAAGAAACAAACAAAAAATATACATGGTAATAATTTGGTTCTTCAATTATTTTTCAATTAGAGGAATATAGATGAGAATTATTTCTCAACTAAGAAACTTATTTCAAATATTCTCCAGATTCATGAAAACTCATCATGCTTATGCCTTTGACATTAAAATTTTTATCATTGAAGGATATCATGGACTTATTTATTTCATTATCTTTAATCTTCGAGGTAATAGGCTTTTTCACATTATCAAGTAGTGAATTATCATTCTTCTTATAAGGCCCCAGCCTTAAACATTACTTAATCTAGAGATAAGTAGATAATTTGAATTTAATTCTCATCAAATATCTTTTCAAGTTTAGAGATTTACAGAATTAGGTCATAACTTATATATAAAATCTTGAATATTACAAGTAGACACTTCTACTCACTATCATTTTTTTCATAAAACAAAAACTCTTTAAAACAAAATATGATATTGTTTCATATTTTAACAGCATAACTTTTCTTTGATCCCATCCTTGACTCTACTCTTCATTATGTCCTATGAAAAATATTTCAAAACTTGGGATGAGCATAAAAAGCTCAGTAAGGGATACATAATGAAAGAAAACTATTATTCTTGCAAAGAAATGTAAACCAAAAAAAACTTTATCATAAAGTAATATTTTCACCTTTAAGAAGTAGCAAAAACACTTCACTGAATATAACCTCCTTGATTACCCTTTTGTAACCAAAATATTACCATAAATCCCTTAGAGGGAAATATATAACATATAAAGGTAACTTGGGACATAAACATACTTAAATGGAATAACCATGTGGTCGGCTTCCACACATATCACTAAATGAAATAGTCATACGACCGACTTCCATACCCAATGAATTATTGGTTATAATGTAACCACTCATCCTTGGTCTATCATGGAACCACCCATAATTTGGTTTATCACGTAACCACCCTTCATTGGTTTATCACATAACCACTTTTCAAATGTCCAAGTACTATTATATAATCACAACGCAAATAATATTTCAAATATCAACATTTCACTAATAACATTTCATTTGAAATGAAAAGAAATAATTTCAAGATATTGAAATACTCAATCCATTTAAAAAACAATTTTCAATACAAAAACACCCAAAAAGGTAATAAGTGATTTCTTTTCCTTTTAAAACATGAAGGCTTATAGAGGAAGCCAAATAACGATCACGACGGCTTAGAGGTCACTATCACTACATAAGTTAAAAACATTGCTTTTGTAGTTTAGTAAAATGATTCATGGAAAAAATATTCCCTTTTAATGAAAGTAAAATTAAAAGGAGTTTATTATACACCGTTTAAAAGAAGGGGGTGTATATTATCAAAACATTCCTCAATGAAAGGAGATTGAGACGAAGTCTCTTACCTTGAGTCTGATTCATCACGTATGTTCCTTGTTCTTCCTGAATAATAAACTTATGTTAATTAATACTTTATTAAGAACCTTTTTCAAGTTTATTATTCATTTTATATCACTTATTACCACATTATAAAATTTAAATAATTATTTAAGTTAATATCGGTCGTTTTGTCGATATTGGGTACTTGGGTCAAAAATGATCTTGTCACAATTACAAATTGTCCATGTGGTCAAAAGTATAGTATATATAGAATAGTATTCATGATTTAAATATCATATATATCCAGTATATATGTATTTAAAATATTCCATAACATTTTGATATAAGAAATGAAATTCACCATTCGTGGAGACAGTAAGTCGTACATACGCATGAACGCTACTTTCATTTTTTTTCATATTAAAGAAATGAAAACTAAATGATACATAGGTATATTATAATTTCAGTATAATATAATATGATATATATGTTACATAATTTAATTAATTTCATCCTTTTTACATTCCATGTATGGAATAAACGAGTCATATCACTTTGAGGGGGCGGTAGTCCGCACTTCCTCAAATGAAATTATCATTTTTACACATCATGAAAAACATAAAGGTATGTTTGTAAATATAAATTAAAGTATAATAGAGACAATATAAATATAATATATATAATATATAAATACAATTCCATAATAATTTCCACCATGAGATGTGGTAGGTGAAAATCAAACAATCATCGTTTCATGAGCCAGCAGTTCACCGTATACAGAAACAGTATGTTCGTATCCATTAGATGGAAGTGTGTGTAAGTGTAGTTTGAATACTTCTCATGAAAACATCATAGTATATTTATAATATTGTTGTTTCTATGTAATAAAATAAAAATAATATAATAGGGAGTGAAGAAGTAAAATAATGGAAAGGAACTTTAGAGAAGACACTACCTCTTAAAACGTGTGACTCCCTTTGATTTGAGCCAAAAGGATTTCTTGAATTTCCTTCTACCTAAGTTAAGTATTCTAGTAGAAATAGAGGGATTTTGGGAGATTATTTGAGTAGATTTTGGAGGATCCAAGGATCTTGAGAGGTGTGATTAAATGGGTTGAGGTGATTCCCTTTTATAAGAGGGAGGAGGGGCACTTTAGGAAGGTTTTGAAATATTATTTTATTATAAAACTATTTTCAGTTTCAAATGGTCCCAAGGTCATTTATTTCAAAGATAAGATGATTTTGGATTGAAAAACTTTCAACTAATAGTTTTCAGACAATTATAGGTCACAAATTTAACATTATCTTTGAGCTTTAACCCTTAGTTAACTAATTTAACTCTTACCATGTCTTCTTGTATATTCATACTATATGGTTAATATAGTTACTATAAAATGACAATAGAACCTAAAGTGGTTCATTAATAACATTTTCAACATTATCTGAATAATTTGGACAAATATTATATTTTTAGGACTATTATATCATTTAATAAAATAGTTTTTTTTAACTCATTTATGTCAATTTTTATACTATTCATATCATGAGTTTTTTTAAAAACCATTAAAACGTTATTATTTTAAAAAAGATTCATTAATTAAAAGATAAAAAATCATAATCAACCCCAAAATTTGTGTATTGAATAAAAAGTTTCAAAATAAATTTATTTTAATATTTATAATATCATTTATTAAAATCATTCGTTAATAAGGTAATCACTACATCATCATTGTATCATAAATAAATTTATTTATTTGATGTCTAAAAATTATAAATAAAATACCATGATGTATTAAATCATTTTTATTTTTCTAATGACTATTTATAGTCTAAAGGATCTCTTATATAACCCCATATACAAATTAGTTTAATAAAAGATACATGTTTATATTACATTTTTCTTTACTTTAAATTAATTCTTATAAAATGTTGTTTTCACATCCAAGTGGCTCTATGGAGTCCCAAAATCGACCCAAATATGACCATGGTTGGACATATCTCATCCAACGGGATTAGGACACGTGTTAGGGTAGTTTAATATTATTATAATATTATTTTTCCCCTTATTTACCAGATTTACTCTTTAACCATAGTAAATAAAATAATTACTAAATTACTATTCATAATGTCTAAAAATAAAATATACCTATTTAAACAATTTGGACCTCCTGATTCCAAATATGGAATCTATTTTTCCGAATTCAAAACACAGAATTGGCAGAAATTAATTTAAAATTAATTGTAGTTGTCAAAACCAAAAGCGGGTTTTTAAGAAGTAATAAGTGTCAAAAGATTGAGATGTGTTTATGTCCAATTTCAAAGTGAAATTACTTACATTGAACAAAATTGAATTAAATGATAAAAAAATAATTCAATTATACTTTAAAAACAATTAAAAGAACAATCTAACTATATAAATAAATTATATGAAAAGGCAGTTTTGAATTAAAATGTAGTATTTTTCACTGTTCATTAAAAAATGAACTTTATCATAAAAATACCAAAATTTAATCCAAAGTAAATTTTGATGTTCCAATTATAAAGAAGAAGTTTATTTTTTCATACAGTACATTTAAAAGTAACAAAAACTAGACTTAAAAAGGGTTCTCCATCAAAAGGTAGTAAAACGACCTTTTAAAAATATTGAAGTATTTCATGCTTGAAATCGGATTCATTCTTATTTAAAGCCTCTAATATTTATTGGATAAATGTAAAAACGTTTAATAAATAGGTAAAATCATAATATAGTTAATTATGTTCATTCCTGCCAATACAACAGTAAGGCGTTAACAACCATTTAAAATAATATTATTAATATATTATTTTTCGGTATAACTCAAAGTTGTGTGCAACATAAGATTTCGAAGAAACTAATTATTGCATGTTGAGTATGCTATTGGAAAAATTACCCCCTTTAATGTAAAAATAATATCTTATTCATAAATATTAATAGAAATGAAAAGGTATTATTCTATAAATACCTGGGTTGTTACATCCTTCCCCCCTTTTGGAAATTACATCCCCGCAATTTTAAAATTGGGCTCGGAAACTTCATTGAGAATCCCACATTGGGAAAAGAGTTAATAAAACTATCACTTTTAAAGAAGGAAAGTGAAGTACAAAGGTAGCTCGAGATAACATATACTAGGATTCCATGTAGGAGAACATTGATATGGAAGAAAAACAACTCTCATAGACTAATAGAGAGTGGTAAAGAACTTTATCACATAAATTTAACCACCAAAATACCATAAATTTGTGGTTGGGTAAATTGTTTTTGATAAAATAAAGTGTATAAAATTTTTTCTTGAAGATCCTTTTTGTAGATTTGAAAATTTTTATTACTACCTAGACTAAGATCATAAGGAAACATACTTACTTGTCAAGTAGAGTTTCTTCCTTTAATAAATTCCTACCACAAAATCATCTTTTATCCAAATAATGAGTATTCAAGATGACCTAGTCACACCTGAAGTGTTAGAATGAACTTCTAAAAAAATCACATAATCCTCAAAATATTAACTATCAATTCATCCTGTCTTGAAACATTAACCAAAACCAAAATGGTTAGTACAAGATTAGATAATCCAAAAAAAGGATAATACATTATAAAAAGATATACTACTCTTAATCTCAAAAATTCAATAGACAATACCCCAAATATAAACAAATACTAAACAATAAACAATTGTCCTTAAAATTATTTAATATAATATTAACTAATATTGAAACCCAAAACTCATAAGAATTTGATCACATAGTCTTCCATGATAAATTTCAGTATTTAACTCCCAATAACATCAAAAACTCTTAATGTCTCATACTGAGAAGTAATTAACCTAATCACATATTCTCCAATATAGGTTAATTATTTCCATAAATAACACAAATCTCTATAAGTCCATAATAAAAAAATAGATTCTTCCAAAATAAAATTCCACCATTACTCCTCAAAGAAAATACCATATTATTCTATTATCATTAGGCATATAGGGTTCCCAAAATAGTGAATGTCCTCCAAAATAAGATTTATAACATAATCACCAAATCATTTTCTTATACTAATGATATCCATTTGATAAAACATAATTTCTAAAAATCAACTTATTTTGGATCCATAAAATCATTTAACTAAAAAGAATAAGTCATACTAACCAAGGGCTTCACATAGGCCAGTGGTAGTCAATGCGCCCTTGTTACTCTTCGGTTGTGGGTTCGATTCCCATGGCCTTTCTAGATGCAATGGGTTATCACCCATCCCACTGGTTGTTCCTTTTCTAAAACCATACCATTATTATAAAATTCTCAAAAATAAGATAATTTCCTCAAAAATAACCATAATCTGCTATATACTCAAAGGTTATCTAATACCTTTTATTTTGTATCCCAAAAAATAATAACTCGTAATTGCTTCAAATTCAAAGATCATATAAACCCAAATGGTTCATTACAACTATATCCAAAAAAATGATAATTATTCCTCATATAGAATTTTCACATAAAAAACATCAGGGTTGCACATACAAGAGAAAATTATTCCAAAGTAATCCCATCAACAAAAGAGCATTAATACTTTTAAACATTTCATCACCCAGATATATAACATAACTCTCGAATTTCTAAAATGTATACATCTTAATCATCCAACAATATTCATGATCCCTTAACCAGTTTTTCAACTTATTATGTAATACTTTCTTACTACAAACAAAATCATGAATCATATCCTAAGATTCAATAATATCAAATCATCAGCTAAGAAATAATCCATACCTTTCATAGGATATTTCCTGTTTACTCATCCTCAATTGGAATGGCATTAGTCATTGGTAAACATATATTTGTACGGTCCTGTTGATCCCATTCCAAAAACTTCTTCATAGGAAATCTATTTGTGTAATAATCATGCACACCACATTTAAAACATTCAATTGATCCCTCGGAAATAACTTCTTTCCCTTCACCAGATTCAACTAAATGCTTCCTTTTTTACATGGAAGGTTATTGCTTTATGACCTTTGGTGCCACATCTAAAACATCTTCCCATCCATTTAAATAATTTACCTATGTGTTTCTTTCCACATCCTTGACACATAGGTTTTTTTAATATACTTACCTTTATGATTATTACTTGAACTTCCATAGGGATTCGTTTCTTGCATATATGATTCCTTAGAAAAATCACCAAGGTTCAAGTGGTCAGTCAGGACTCCAGATAGTTGGTTAAGAATAACCACAAGAGTTATCATTATATCTCCCATTTCATTCAGTTTCATATTCATAAAACCATCAAATTTATCTTTATATCCATTGTTACTTTGGTGCCCACTAGATCCATCCATTTACTAAAAAAAAGGTAAGTGTGAGTATATCAGTAAAAAAATAATATACTATCTTATGAGGAGAGTAAACACTAAGATATACTTATTCATTTTATCTTAAACTCATTCAATTTATCTAAAATAACTATGAATCTTTCTAATATTCTAACCATTATGGTTATGTCACTTATGCTTAAATAACACCCTAACCTATAAATTTATCTAAACCGACCTCTGATACCAACTTTAAGGCTTAAGCCTTAAACATTACTTAATCTAAAGATAACATATAAAGGTAACTTGGGACATAAACATACTTAAATGGAATAACCATATGGTTGACTTCCACACATATCACTAAATGGAATAGCCATACAGACGACTTCCATACCCAATGAATTAGAGGTTATAGCGTAACCGCCCATCCTTGGGTTATCACAGAACCCCCCATCATTTGGTTTATCATGTAACCACCTATCATTGGTTTATAACGTATCCACCTGTCAAATGTCTAAGTACCATTATATAATCACAACAAATCGAATATTGAAAATATCAAAATTTCACTAATAACATTTCATTTGTAATCAAAAGAAATTATTTCAAGATATTGAAATAATCAATCCATTTAAAAAACCATTTTCAATACAAAAACACCCAAAAGGGGAATAAGGGATTTCTTTTCCATTTAAAAACAGTAAGGCTTATAGAGGAAGCCAAATAACGATTACGACGGCGTAGAGGTCATTATCGTTGTATACGGTAAAAACATTCCTTTTGTTGTTTAGTAAAATGATTCATAGAAAAATGATTCGCATTGAATGAACGTAAAATTAAAATGGGTTTTATTATACACCATGTAAAAGAATTAGGTGTATATTATCAAAACATGCCTCACTGAAAGGAGATTGAGACGAAGTCCCCTACCTTGATTTTGATTCGTCGTGTAAGTTTCTTGTTCTTCTGGAATAATAAACTTAATTTAATTTATACTTTCTTAAGAACATTTTTCAAGTTTATTATTCCTTTTATATCACTTATTGCCATGTTATAAAAATTACATAATTATTTAAGTTAATATAGGTCATTTTGTCGATATTGGGTACTTGGATCGAAAATGATCTTGTCATAATTACAAATTGTCCATGTAGTCAAAAGTAAATTATCTCTATAATAGTATTCATGATTTAAATATCATAAATATTCAGTATATTTGTATTTAAAATATTTCATAACATTTGGAGATAAGAAATTAAATGCACCGTTCATGGAGACGGTAAGTCGTACGTACGCATGAACACTACTTTCATTTATTTGTCATATTAAAGAAATGAAAAATAAATGATACATAGGTATATTATAACTAAAGTATAATATAATATGATATATTAGTTAAAAAATTTCATTAACACCATCCTTTTTACATTATATGTATTGCATGAACGATTCATATCACTTTGAGGGGGCGGTAGTCTGCACTTCCTCAAATGAAATTATTGTATTTACACATCATGAAAAGCATAAAGGTATGTTTGTAAATAAAAATTACAGTATCATAGAGATGATATAAATATAATATATATCATATATAAATAAAATTCCATCATAATTTCCACCATGAGTGGTGGTAAGGGAAAATTGAACAATCATCGTTTTGTGGGGCGACAGTTCGTCGTACACAGAAATAATGTATTCATATCCATTAGATGATGGTGTGTGTAAGTGTAGTTAAAATACTTCTCATGAAAACATCCTAGTATATTTAGGATTCTGTTTTTTAATGTAATCAAATAATAAAAATAGAATAGGGAGTTAATAAGTAAAATAATGGAAAGGAACTTTAGATAAGACGTTACCTCATAAAACGTGTAACTCCCTTTGATTTGAGCCAAAAGGATTTCTTGAATTGCCTTATGGATAAGGTAAGGATTCTAGGAGTAATTTAGGGATGTTGGGATCTTATTTGGGTACATTTTGGATGATACAAGGAGCTTTATAGGTGTGATTAAATGGGTAGATGTGATGCTCTTTTATAAGAGGGGGGAGGGGTACTTTAGGAAGGTATTGAAATATTATTTTATTATAAAAAGATTTTCGGTTTAAAATGGTCCCAAAGTATTTTATTTAAAAGATAATATTATTTTGGGTCGAAAACCACTCAAACAATAGGTTTTAAACAATTATAGGTCAAAAATTTAACCTTGTCTTTTATCTTTAACCCTTAGTTAACTAATTTGACTCTTACCATGTCTTCTTGTATATTCATACTATATGGTTAATATAGTTACTATAAAATGCCAATATAACCTCATGTGGTTCATTAATGACATTTCAAACATTATATGAGTCATTTGAAAGAATCTTAGATTTTTTAAACTACTATATAATTTAATAAAATTGTATTTGTTTTAAAAACTGAATTATGTCAATTTTATACTATTCATATCATGACTTTTTTAAAAATCCATTAAAACGTGATTATTTTGAAAAATATTAATTAATTAAAAGATAAAAATTCATAATAAACCCAAAAATTAGTCTATGGTATAAAAAGTTTCAAAATAAATTTATTTTAATATTTATAATCTCAATTATTTAAATCATTCGTTAATAAGTTAATCACTACATCATCATTGTGTCATAAATAAATTTATTTATTTGATGTATAAAAATTATAAATAAAATACCATGATTTAGGGAATCTTTCTATATTTATAATTAATATTTTTAGTCTAAAATATCACTTATATAACCCCATATACAAATTGTTTTTCTAAAAGATACATGTTTATGTTACATTTTTCTGTACTTTAAATTAATTCTTATAAAATATCATTTTCTCGTCCAAGTGGCTCCATGGGGTCCCAAAATCGACCCAAGGATGAAAATGGTTAGAAATATCTCATAAAATAGTATTAGGACATGTTTTAGGGTAGTTTAATATTATTATAATATTATTTTTTCCCTTATTTACCAGATTTACCCTTAAACCATAGTAAATAAAATAATAACTGAAATTACTATTCATAATGTCTAAAAACAAAAGGTACCTATTTAAATAATTTGTACCTCCTGATTCAAAATATGGAATCAATTTTTCCAAATTAAAAACACACAATTTGTAGAAATTAATTTAAATTAATTTCCATTGTCAAAACCAAAAAGCAGGTTTTTAAAAAATAATAACTATCAGAAGATTGGCATGTGTTTATGTCCAATTTCAAATTGAAATTACTTAAAATTAACAAAATTGAATTAAATTATAAAAACATAAACCAATTATTCTTTAAAAATAATTAAAAGGATAATCTAACTATATAAATAAATTAGATGAAAAAGTAATTTTGAATTAAAATGCAGTATTTTTCACTATTCATTAAAAAATGAACTTTATCAGAAAAATACCAAAATTTCATCCAAAGTAAATTTTGATGTTCCAATTGTAAATAAGAAGTTTATTTTTTCAAATATAACATACAAAAGTGACAAAAACTATATTTAAAAGGGGTTCTCCATCAAAAGGTGGTAAAACAACATTTTAAAAATATTAGAGTATTTCATGCTTAAAATCGGATTAATTCTTATTTTAAGCCTCTAATATTCATTGGATAAATGTAAAAACATTTAATAAATATGTAAAATAAAAATATAGTTAATTATTTTCATTCCCACCAATACAACGGTAAGGTTTTAACTACCATTTAAAATATTATTATTATTATATTATTTTTCGGTATAACTCAATGTTGTGTGCAACGTAAGATTTCAAAGAAACTCATTGTTGCATATGGAGTATGCTATTAGAAAAATAATCCCCTTTAATGTAAAATTAATATCTTATTAATAAATATTAATAGAAATGAAAAATAATTATTCTATAAATACCCGGGTTGTTATACTTCTATTCTTGTTCCAAATTTATAGCCAATTCAAACTACTCTAACCATATGATTAAGCAATATTTTGGTATATGCTTGGACTTCTTCTCGTGTGTAGAATCCTTCTTCATGGTATCATTTTTTAAATAATAATCCATTGGTGAATCTCCTATATTCTTCACTAGTTTTATTTATTTATACGGGAAACCATGTTATGTATTCATTAACAATATGCACATACATTTTTCTCCTTCCACAAAAATCCCTAGAAATAATAGGATTATTCCTTTTAGATAACATATCATGAAATTTGAGTTTTTTATCTTGATTTTCATGCACCAAATCAATCCTATTATTTGTTTCTATGTTTAATTTATTTTTCTGAATCAGCTTTCTTCCACTAGAATTGGTTTTTATGACCTATTTTCAAAGCTCCATGGTATTAACTTTTCTTCCATAGTAGAAGAATATTTTAATTGGTGTGAAATTCATCTAATCAATCCTCTTTTGTGTAGCTTGATTCACTATTTTCTTGATATTCTTCTCTTATTTATCTCCCAAAGAATAATTTTCTTTATTTATTCTTGCCTCTGAATTTGATCTATTCATTTATTCATATCATCAAATTTATAGTGCATATTTGGAACATACCAAAACTCATCATTATTGTGACCACTTATATCTGAATAATCACATAAGACTTCAAGACACTCAAATATATTCTTGATAGACAGATTCTTCTTCAATTGTAAATTAGGCTAAAATTTTGTTGGATTTATTTTCCCATTTGGTATGCTCTCTCTTAATACCAAACTTATGTAATTATCTTGCATTGACACATTATTACAATAGTCAACAGCCTAATGCCCAAATTTCCAATAGAACCAAAAATAGAAAAAAAATCTTGATTTCTTTTTATGTGCTACCACTTGGATATTTTTGAAATTTTTTTACTCTTGGATAATATTATTATTCATCTGAGATTTTTTTAGGGAACAAGATTTCATAATTTTCTTTATATCCACCTTTGTTGACATGGTAGATTTATCATTAATCTTCTTTATACATATTTTTTCAGAATTATTTTTGGAACCTATACTTGTAAATGAAACAATATTAGTACAAAAAGAAGATTATGGATTAAGTTTCACATAATTCAATTATCTTTCATAATATTTTTCTTTAGATAATATGAATCTCTTCTTTCCACTTGAATGAGTCTTATAAGAATAAATACTCTTTTAAGAATTACTCTTGGTAGCTTTTCTAATCTAAGAATTTTGTGAAGATTAATCTTGAAACTTCTCAATATTTCTAAACATGAAATCCAACTCAAGATATTTCAGATTTATAGAATCCTTCTGATCCTCAAGTGATTTCACCATATCTTCACATTATTTCTAGAAATTCATTAATTGTGTTTCCTTCATAATTTTTAAATTTACTTCCATTTCAAGACACTTCATGTTGATTACATATCTTTCTTCTTCAATAGCTTTCAGTTTGTCTTCCCATTGACTCGTTATTTTCTAAACTTGATCATTATGAATTTTACTTACTTCCAGTAGTGAATTATTCAGCTCATTAACCTATAGTTGGGATTCATTAACATTCATAGAGGTTTTGTTTAGTTTCTCCAATGTATGGATTACTTTTGTATAAACATTCTTAGTAACATCATTTTCACAAAAAGTACTTTTTAACTCATCTTCGATCAAAATGAATTTTTTATTATAAAGAAATGTAGACTGTTATTTTTATTTGAAATGAGTTTCCTTAAAATTCATGATAGATTTATGAGATTCTTCAAGTGTATATATCATATCTGTGAGGACCTTCTCAGTATCTTTTTTCTCACACACATTTCTATGAAATTATTCTTCGACATAGGAGAAATGTTCATTTTGAAGTGATATAGTTTCTTCCTAGGAATCAATTATTTGTGAGAGAATTTTACATCTGTGAAACTTATTTTCCAAAACCTACTTCATATCCTCAGATTCTATTTCAATATGTGACTTTTCATCATATAGTTCCTTGATAAAATAAAATATGTAAGCGACAAATTCAGTAGGATATTTATTTAGATAATTTTTTATTTTTGAACAAAAATCAATGAGTGATTCAATTAATTATTCTTCATAAATTCTTTAACCATACTCATCAAAAGTATCTTTATCAACTAATTTAATAGATATTTTTGATAGACTACCTCTCTGAATACATCTTGTTTGTGATGTATCCTCTTTATTCTTTAAATTATTTTTCATCTTTCTTTCCCCTTTCTTATGTCTTGTCTTCATGGTTTTTACAGAAACCTCCTTTTTGTAACTAACAGAGATAGGGACTGAATTTTTCATTTGAGAAAAATCTATTAATTATTCAAATTAAAATCCTCACTCATATAATTCTGATAAAAACATCTAGAACAATAAGAAAGATCCAATAATAGGTGAAACCTATGATCTGATACCAGTTGAAGTGCCCAGTGGATCATGCAGGTACACTGAGGGGGGGTAAATTAGTGTGCACAAGATTTTACCATTTTCTTTTCTTTTCTATTACCCATTTTTAATATGTATCTCTACACTTGTTAGAGTGAATGGGTATTTCCTATTTAAAAACACAATTATACCACATGTAAGACTAAAAGTAAATGAATCATAGCACACAGTATTTTTACAAGGTTTTCCCGACTACTTCCTTGCTATGTTTGGTATGATACAAGACACAGATTATCCACTATGAATCAATCAAAAATTACAAGTGGTTTGGTCAGATATGACCTTGAAACCATGGTGGGTAGCTATGAACCTTTTACCAAATTATACTAGCATCCCACCAATGTTCTTTATAATTAAATCCCATTAGTGTTCTTTATACTAGAATCCCACTAGTGTTCTAAAAAATAACAAAAACACAATGAGAAAGATCACAAGATATTCAAGCTGCAACTGCAACACATAAGTGATTGTCCTCTTTGAGCCACTAAAATAAAGTGATTCTACACTTGCTCACATCAACTAAAACTCAACAACTTCCATGGAATATAATCAATTACACTGCTTTCTATTCATCTCATTATAATCTCATGAATTGTAGAAGATAACACTTCTAATTCAACTCACTATTATAGTAGAATGAACTACTGAATATATATCAATAAACAACAAGTTGTCTTCTTCATTGCTTCACTAAAAAATATTTCTTCATCTCAACTCAATTATTACACACATAAATATCATGTGTTCTTTAAGCATGTAATTCTTATCATCACATGAAAATATCTAATTCATGTAATTATGGACACTACTTATGTATCATCTTTGTTTAATAATAAATTCACAACACTGTGTATTGTTTTAATCTTATTTTTGAAATCATATAAAGCTAACATTCACACACAGTTTATATATATATATATATATATTGAAACCTTTTAAGTGAGAAGATTTGGTTTTCCTTATCACAAACCTATATAGGTGTAAGTGAAACCTTTCTTTTTTGAAAACCTCATAAAAGCATCATGCACACAAACAATCTCAATTTCCTTCACGTGTTACCTTGTCCATGAATTCATATCAAAATTTGTATAATATATGGTTTAAAAATCATGGATATCTAATTCTTCATGAATGTGTAATCTATACATGTTCTAATCGAGTTTATTGTCCACTGTCAAAACACCTTTTCAAAAGAGTCCTTTAAATGTACTGCATCAATTTATTCTTACATATGCATGGGCATGTATGTATGATCATACACAAGCATACATACATTTAATCCACAACAAGATTCATGTAAGCATACTTCCAACTCAATCTATCCTTTTTGTTCCTTTACACTTATTCTACATCATGTAACACACTATATCAAAGATCAGTACACGACCATATTAAACATGTCACACGAACCAATAATATTTTTAAATATCTTTGTAAAAAAAATTGATGAACTATCTTCATGAAAGAATGAGGATTCATGGGTTCATTGTGTCCTTGAAAATATAGTATGTGTAAACAAAGTGTTTCAACATCACAAAACACAGTGTAAGTATTCACTGTTTGTGGTTCCTCAAAATGTTCATGCAAACAAGTTGACCATAGGTAAGTGTATTGAGCTTCTCAAATGGTTTCATGTAACCAAAATCTTCATGAAAAAAAGTGTGAAAATCATAGGTTATCTACTCATGGAATTCTTCATGTAAGTACAATCTTCTAGGATCCTTCTCCGCATAAAAAAAATGATTTTCAATCCTCTGTTTCTCCATCAAGCTCCCACAGATACTCTTATATGAGAGATAAAATGAATGCATCAAAAGAACTTGGAAACCTATATTTGTAGTAAACGGGCATCATATCAAAACCTTCTAGAATCACAAAGACCATTGATCTCATCAACTATTTAATTCAATGCTTCCTTCTGAAGAGTTCACTGTCATCATATAATCTCACAATTTATACATACTATAAAACCATGGTTAGAACTTTTATTTAAAATTTAAATGAATCAACATAAAATTTTGATCATATTTGAATTTTCAGAATACTCAAATGAAGCTCAGAATTTATCATACAATCTTTTGTCTACGTTGCAATGAATCTCCTCTGATGAATATAACTCCATGATAGCAATATGTAGAAGACAATCTTGGATGGGTTCAATAGAGAAGATGATGTTTTTGAAATAATCAAAAATCATAGAATGTTCAAAAAAAATTGAGAGATCAGATTCAATAAACTATCATTGATCCTCATGGAGATACCAATGAACAAGAGTCATCATCAGCTTGTTGGAGAAGATAACTTAGCTAGATATGATCGAATGGTCAGGATTCTTAAATGATCATATCTAATGGTTTGGTAGAGAAGGAAATGTGGAGCACTAAATGGATATCCCAGATGATCAGATGTGGATATTGGATGATTCCCATTAATTTAGTGCAATCCCAAATAAAAAATTCAGCTCAACCCACTCTCCTTTATAATAAAAATCATGTAGAAACCGAACCATAATTGGTTACTGATCCACACCCATCACTCCCCAGCACCGCCCCGTGTCAGTCCCTGCTACACCACTGTGCTTCCCTACATAGTGTCTCTCTGCACTGCCTTTGTGCCTCTCATCGGTGGCCACATTCCCACATGGTGCCACCTTATAGCTATGATGGAGGTCACACCTACCCACCTAATAAGTGGCGTGGATACCTAATGGATGGCTTGTGTTGGACAATTTTTTAATATATTCACCATAAAAAAACTAATCCAAGTTCTCTATGATGAAAACCTAAACAACTTAAAATAATCAAAACTAAAACCATAAATTCTCCATGTAATCTTCTTCTTTGAATTAATTTTGTAAAACCATGTGTTAATTTACTTCAACCAATAAAAAATTTCTTTTAGAACTTAAGATCAATTTCGCAATTGTCACATTTAAATTGTTTCTTTATTTAAAGCTACTTCTTAAAATAAAAATATCCTTACAAAAATATGAATTATTATTCATAAAAATTCAATGTATGAACACCAACCTTCAATTACTGTCACATTGACTTTAATAAAATAATTGTATTCATAATAATTACAAAACAAATAATACTTTTAATCAATTTGGGTTCTTCAAGGATAACATATGATTAATGAACCAGTTAATTAAAAATAAATTTAAAATGGTTTTTCATTAAATAATTAATGTTTGGGGATAAACCAACCCATTCCTTATTGTGGTAGGATTAAATGCATTGATTACATGGACTTAGTGTCTTTTCCTGTGTACGGAAAGTAATTTTGTAATGTATATGTGATCTAGTGAATTTAGATCCTTTTTTTAATGTTGATGACCTTGTTGTAGTTGGAAACTTTTTATGAGCAATGGGATGGTAGATTTATCTAGAGTTATGGTCAATGTCGATGATAACAGGATAGATTACACCATGTGAAATCTTTTGGGACACAAAGTGGTTAAGATGATTTTAGAGTGGGGATTTCTTATTGACATATACATAATCTTTATTGATGATTTCTTGATGGATTGATGACATTTACTTGATCGTTTTCTAACTGGTTGATATAGTTTGATTCTCTACAATGCAAGTAAATTTTTATGTGGTAGCTTAGGAATAGTCCTAGAGTGCCCATATGATTAATAAATGATAATTGATATAATAAATGAATGGTTTTGGTTCATGTTCTTCACAGATAATGATGAAATATGTGAGAATAAGTAAAGAACTAATAGTTCCATCAAAACATGGCTTATAATATTAAGGTGTAAATCATTGAAATTGAATAAGGTACGATTAATTAATAATGGACTTGAGAATTTGTGATTGTTTTTTTATCTAGACCACATCAATACACATCAGGGATATAGTGTGATAATAGAAGCATATTAGTTGAAGGATAGGTAGTTTCCCTTACTATGGGTTTTTCGTAGTATTGTCTTATATTTTTTTAATTTTATACACTATATTACCCACCTTGGTAGGGAAACTTACACCTAAATGTTTTGGAAGTGTTTTCTCCCACATACATTATGGTGAGGGAATGAATGAATGAATTCACCCTCTCTTATGCTCTCCCTATAGACATAGATGAGTAGATATATCTAGGGATATAATGGCAAATAGTATAGGGTTAATTCTTACTAGGGTTGTGGTGGATCATGGTTTACTATACATTTATGTGTGGGTAGTAACAGTTTGAGGTATAACACATACTTGTGTTTGGATGTGGTGTTTTAAGCTTCCCATGGGTGTACTTGTATAGTATATAATGGATTTAGGTGTAATAAATTTACTCATGTTATAGTGTATTCCAAGCATACACTTGGTTACTATCAAGATATTAAAATTATGAGATATAACGAGATGCAGAGGATGAAACAATGGCTGAGATACTATTATAGGGGGTGCTGGATGATTTATTAGGTGGTGAGAATTGGACATATTCATTGGGGCGTGAGGGTGAAAAGGCAGTGGAGAAGTAGAAGTAGGGTACCTTTATATATAGATATGTGTTTGTGTGTGTATGTTTCCTAAGTAATGGTTCATTTATATGTGTAATTTCATGAGTAATCAATAGTGATGATAAGAAAATAGTATTACCTATTTAGGTTATGAGTAATTTTCATTTGTTTATTAACTAGGATTTAATATGATTCTTTCACATTTTTCAGAAGAGGTTTCAAGGAGGATCTTATAGAGTATTCATGTTATTCTCACCTTCAGGTCAGAAGGAGTTGGTTGGTGATTAGTCTGGATGTTACTAGATAAAAGGATTTATTGAGAAAATTTCATGAGTTTCTAGTTTTGTGGTTGTAATATAGTTTACTTTTGGTACTTACTATCCTATTTTAGTTTATGTATGACATTTCATGATTTTGGGATTACTTATTTTATTTATTCATGTTGTTTTTTCGTAGTTTCTCTCATATTATCTCTTATTACCTAAACTTATATAGAGGGTAATGCCTCCCACAAGTGTAATTAATATACCCTCAATGATAGTTATCAAACCTTGACCTACTGAAGGTAGGATTTGGGGGTCATTATCTCTCTTTATTTATTGTCAGCCCTGGGGGTACCTTTGGAGGGAGGAATTCATGATCGATTGGTATAAAAACTAATATTTGAGATATAGGATAGAATTTATTGTTATAAATTGGTTAGGATGCATGGGTTAATAGGAAAAAATATTATTTGGGCTTCATATGTTCTATAAAAAAGGGAGACCAACTAAGACATGTGATTTTATAGACACCTGTGATCTGACACAAGGACCTTTAAGTTATTTATAAATACTAAGTGAAGTGAAGTTGCTTGCGATATGGAGACCTATGTAAGTATATAAATCATGATATTATACTCCTTTTTATGAATTGGGAATACAATGGTAAATAATTTATAATGAATTAATTAATAAACTTTAAAACATTTTGTATCCTAGGTTTAGGACTACTGCCATTTATTCTTATGAAGATAATGCATGAGGCAGAAGTTCTCATCAGGTGTGGAAAGAAGAAATTTCCTAGTATTTTTTGGTAAATTTTTATAGATTGGTTTTCAATGATGATGAAACTTAGAGGAGGACACTATAATAGTTTCAGCACCATAGTATGTAGAAGTAGAAGGGTTGTGTTTCATATCAGGGAATAAGGGATTGAAAATAGGAGGTAAAGATATCCATCAATTATTTTCAATCTCAAAAGAGAATTGGGTATCTTTATCCATGATGATGCTTCATAGTTTAACTCAATATTTTTCTACATTTTGTCTAGGGGATTGTGAGGAATCAGTATGTTTCTCGAAAAAAATTCAAGAATCTGTTTTATTCTAAATCTTTATCTTCGACAGCTAAGGCGTCTTGTTGGTAGGAGATCCTTTCCCCTCAGAAAGTTATTTTCAGTGTTCAAGAGTTTAGTATTTAGTACCATAACCTCCTATATTATAATTTTAACCTTCATCTAGATAATGATGCTAGGGTGATGCATTTCTATGTGGATTTCACAACATGAAAATTTTAAATTCATATCGGTGTTGAAAATATACCCTAAATATTTTGTCAATGCCCTCTAGCGATGGTTTCTAGAAAACCACCGATAAATATTTTTTATTTTTATTTTTATTTTTTTTATTTTTTTAGATGTGTTGTTTAAAATAGGTTATGAAAAATGAATTAAAAATTTAGATAAAATTCAAAAAATCATATTTCAACATAAAATGACCATAACTTTTGATCTATGTGTCCATTTTAGCTCCATAGTCGGTAAAATATAAGCTTATGAAATGAAATACAATGATTTTATATAATAATTTGGCAAAAATTTATAGAATAAAATTCATTAATATTTTAATGGAAGTTCAAAATAAAAATTCAACTTCCATTGACCATAAATTTTTATCTGGATGTTCATTTGATTTATAAAATATATCAAATCAAAGCCTAAGAAGAGTTCTATACGATGTTAACCTAAGGGTCACTATTTTTCCTATAGGTTGGATGTTGGAGATAAAATGTAAAGTGGACCATCGAATTTCAATTTCATAAAATTAATGTAAAACAATCCATGTTATAAAACAGTATTTGTAGATAATTATTAATATTATTTTTTATTTTACAGTAATTTTATTTTACTTTAATCTTATTTTAGTTTAATTTATTTAATTTTACTTATTTATTGATTATTTTATATTATGATTACACAACTTTTTTATTTGATTTTACGTGGAAGTTTTTTTTAAAAATCCAAAACGCCTTAATTATTTTATATAGGGAATTTTTTTAATGATCTATCTTTTATTCTCTTACATATATCCTAGCATCTTGAATATAATATCTACGACAATTTTAAATTTTTATCTTTTAAATTTTTTTTCTAATTTCCTTTTTAATTTTTTCAAAATCCATCTTTAATTTATTTTTTTAATTACTTTTTAATTTAATTTTTTAAAATTTCTTTTTTAAAATTTCTTTTAATAACTTTTTTTAATTTTTAATCTCGTTTATAATTTTTTTAACTTTATTTTAAAATTTTTCTTTTCATATCTATTTCAAAAAAATTATTATTATCTATTTTAAAAATTTTCTTTTCTTATATATTTTAAATTTTACTTTTACTATCGATTTTAAAATTTTATGTCCTTATATATTTTAAATTGTTACATTCATTTCAATTTTAAATTTTTTCATTTCTTATCTATGTTAAATTTTTATTTTCATATCTATTTTAGAATTTTTTTTTCTGATCTATTTTTAAAAAAACATATCTATTTTATAATTTTCTTATTCTTATTTATTTTAAATTTTTTATATCCTTATATATTATAAATTTTTATTTTCTAATGTATGTTAAATTTTTACTTAATTATATATTTAAAAATGTTTAATTTATTATCTATTTGAATTTTTTTTTCTTTTCTTTTCTTTTTACATTTAAATTTAAATTTCTTTTTAAATTTATTTTATATTATTTTTAAAATATATATATATATATTCCAAAATGTATTTCAAATTTATTATATGAATAAAAAATCTTATCATAACATTTTCATAATTTTGGAAAAGTTATGTGAGTATAATACTCCAATCAAAACATTAATGCCTAGATACAAACAAGTGGATGTGGTTATGGTGTAAATGATCCTAGGGATTTATCCTGAAAAGTGTTGATTGAGTTTGTTAACCCTTCCTCATCCTTGGTAAATGTAACGACCCGAACTTTTAAATTATATTTTTTTCCTAATTATGTGTGTTATTTTATTTTATACTCAACAAAATTATATCCTTTAATTAATGAAGTGTGTATAATTAAAATGTGACAGTTTTGTTTCGATTGTTATATGACCGTTGGTCAATATGACCATTGGAAACTATAATCTTAAAGTCATGTTTTTATAAATACATTTATCTTGGTTAATTAATACAGAAATAAGTTTGAATGGCCTCATCCAGCAGACTTGAGCCATATGAAGCCCATTTGTCGGAGCTTGGGAAGGAGGTAGCATCCCTGAGCTTTGCTCTAGACCAAGCCCAAGCTGAACTTCAATGTATGAAGATTGAACAGAATTGCCTAAGGGAGAAGTTCAAGCTGATAGAAATCACCACTCGGGCAATGTTGTCTGAGCCACCCAAAGATTCTATCACCGTAGCACACCTAACACTTAGGTCCTATGCTGGTGTTATAGGGGGCTATGTAATGAGACCTTAGCTTCTTTGTGTAATCCTTTTATATAAATAAAATTGTTATTTCTTCTTATGGAAAAGTTTGTGACTTTCAAATATCCAGATAAATATAGGATGTGTATTATTGATTAATTTAGGAAAAATGGGTATTTTAAAATGTTTTTGTATTCATTAAATAATTAATAATTTGAAATTATTTTCAAAAAATGGCCTTCTACAGTTGTGATCAGTGAGAAATTTAGAGTCTAATAAGATCAACTTGGTTTTTAGTGAATAGTAAAGTAGGAATAGTAACATACTCATATTAATATTAATGAATATTAATTTAACCAAAAAAATATAAACTTCACCCATGAATGTATAAATACATTTTAGACATCTTAAAAGTGAAAAAATGATCATAGTTTAAGTTTTCGTATTTTTGTACGCCATAAATATTTTATTTACAATTTTATATTTAATTTAATAATTTAAAATGGAAATTTATTTTCATAAAATTTAATCAAAAATTTTTACTTTATTGTCTTATGGGTATACGATATTTTTATGGGACCTTGATTACTTTCTTAAGGTGTTACAAAATGAGTTATGGTTTTAAAGTTGTATTTTTGGAATAAATAATGATTTTATTTAAAAATTAAATTAAAAATATTTATAAAATTATTTTCATAAAATGGACTTAATTTTTGAATTCATAGTATTGATATTAGGTTAGGGTGGTTTTTTGATATTTTTCTGAAACAGTTGAATTTTCGGTGAATAGTAAAAATGCAGTTTTGAGTTTTGGGTGTTTTATGACATCATTAATGATGTAATAATGATGTAAGCTTTCTGTACGACTTATGAATAGTGATATATTCTATGAGGTGTCCCAAGTGGCCAATACCATGGGAAAATACCATGGTAAAGCCCATGGTTTTGCAAATACCACCGATGAGGTGTCCCTTGGAAATTAATAATTTATTCACTCACTTTTCCTATAAATACCAAGCCATTTCCCTCATTCATTTCATTACAAAATCATCCTCAACGAATTTCTAGTCTCCTTAACTCCCAAGTAGTCCTCCCAAGGTTTCCTCAAGGCTCCCAAGGTCCCGACCTTCAAGATTTCGAAGTTACTCTTCAAGGTAAGGGATCCTTTCACCCTCCTCTTTTGAGTCATGAATTCTTTTATGTTGTGTCTTATATTTTCCATCTCTTTTTGTTGAGGGTATGTTATTATATGTTCTTATTACTTTCCTTTTTATTTCCAAATTACTATAGACCATTTCTTCTCTCATCAATTTGTTTTCTAAATTTTTAAGTGGCGCCGTTAGGCTGCCGAATTTCTCGTAAAAGAAATCACATCTTCTATTTCCTTTCAAGTTTCATTTTCTTGTGGTATGTCATTAAAATATCCATAAAATGTTCTTATATCCAAGTTATTCTATATTTATATTTTAATATGATCTATTCATAAGTGGGTTACCCTTGTACCCTCTCTTTTTATTATTTTCTAAAACCATGTTATATAGTCGTTATGCTGCAGAAATTTCGTCTCAAATTTATATCTCTTTCTCTCAATAAATTCCATTGTTTATATGAATACCCAGACCTATTTTATTTATATGGGTGTTCATAAATATATAAATATGATATATGTTATTCTATAATTCACATAAATATAACCCTCACTCCCTTTCCATGGGTTATAAATGATATAATGATCTTATTTTTATGAGCTTTTAAAACGTCGCGATTTTGAAATGAAATCCATTTATTTTATTCTCTATGGGTTATTTATGAAATGTTTGATTATAATCTATGTGGATCACATGAAATTAAATACATATTAATTTTTTTCCCTTATATCTCTCCAATTCATTGGGTAAAGAATTAATCTCTAGAGATGACAAGTTTCACGATACCTTGGTCAATAACCTTGGTAATTTTTATGACACCTCAGGGATAAACCTTGGTGATATGTTCATGAATTTATAAATGAAATGTTGTATCCACATATTCAAGTTATTATACAAGTTATTTTTATTATTATATGCCTATAATTCCACTGATCATGTCCTTATGTTTTTATTCAAGTTCTTATCGATGTCTCAAGTAAACTGATTCCCTTGTTTACCCTTACTGGGTCTTCTGCTCACCCTTTCCTTTGAATGTATGTCTCCAGGTTATGAGATGCAGTAATTGTACTTAGGATGAACTTATGATGAAGCCTTACAAGTGTAATAAAAGAATGTTTTATGTTTTTTTTTCATGTATTATGTTCCTTATTTTCAAGACACTAGACTATAAAGATCCTCTGTTTGTAAAATGTAATGAAAAGTTATGTAATAAAAAGGCGGGATGCCATAGTTAGTATAAAAGGATAGTTTAGTTATTTATGGAAATTAGGCTATGAAATATTTAGTAAGAACCCTATATAAATGTTTAAATATAGGAAAACTTTCTGGTATTTTGGTGAGTATTAAGTAAGTGATTTATCAAGAAAATACATCCCTGTCTGGATAAGAGTAGGTAGAGGCGGCTCTAGCACAGATGTACATATGGGTAAAACCTGAAAACACCGCATTGAGCTAAACTCGAACGGAAACTGGTTCATGACAACGAGCCATTCTACATTCTTGGTTATGACACTTCCGGGGGATATGTTAGGTTAATCATAATCTTTTTATGAATCATTATGGAGGATTTATAGAGAAATGTAATTTTCTAAGCATGAAGTTTTAAGACATAAAATCTTTTATAGTTAAAAGATTCTTAAATAATATAAGTTTCTCATTAAGGTTTTATTATTTTAGAAATGGCGGGAAATAGGAGGAACTGTGCAAATGGTGACCACAATGGACCATGTACTAACGACGCTACGATGGAAGCCTGAATGGAAACATTAATGAGAATGATGAACCAACTGACTCAAGTTATGGAAAATAACTTGAATCAAGCTAAGAGACCAATATCACCACAAAGGGAACAACATTCTGTTGAGTTTTTTATGTTTCAATGACCACCAACCTTAAGTGGATCAACTGGCCCATTGATTGCTGAGCAGTGGATCATCGCCATCGAGAATATCTTTTTTATGCTCCATTGTTCACAGAAAGAGAAGGTCACCTTGGCTTTCTACCACTTAGAGGGAGAAGCTAATCATTGGTGGGAGCTGATTAAAAACACGAGGCAAAGATCGGGGGTTGAAGCTATTGAGTGGGAAGAGTTCAGAGGGATTTTCTTTAGTAACTATTTCCCTCAATCCATGAGAACAAGAATGGAGAAGGAGTTTCTCGAGCTGAAGCAGAAGAAGAATGAATCTGTCAGAATTTATGAGATGAACTTCACCCAACTTTCACATTACACCTCTATCTTTGTCATGGATCCAAATGGCAAGTTTGATAGATTCTTCAGTGGACTGAGACCTCATCTGTGGAAGAATCTAGCCAACTGAGATTATGACAGCTATGAGGAGATTGTGCGAAGTGTGATGAAAGTCTAACTGGAGTTTGGTGAGATGCAGTGGTCTCATAAATCCAACAAAAAAAAGTGATTGATGGATCCCAGCTAAGGGAGGACCTTTGATCAGGGAAGAGGAGGCAAGAAAGTTCAATTTCTCACGTGTAATAAATTTGGGAAGAAGCATTCGGGGAACTACCTGCTCAGGAGAAGGAAATGCTACAAGTGTGGAAGAGATGGCCATATTGCAAGGAATGGTCGTAGTGAGGTGAAACCTCAACTTCGAAACACTAACGACAAGGGGAAGATGGTGCAGGCCCTACCTGATGTCCAGTTCTTTAATTGTGGACAACTTGGGCACATTGCCTATCACTTTCCAAATCAAAGGGTAGTGGAGGGGAACCACCATCAGCCTCAGCAAAGGCCAAGGGAGCAAGGTCATTTGTTTTCTATCACGACAGCTAAAGTTGAAGCTCCAAATGATGTGGTAGTAGGTACTCTTATTGTTCTCTCAAAGCTAGCAAGTACTTTGTTTGATTCTGGTTCTACGCATTCCTTTATTTCCTTCAAGTTTGCAATGAATTTAGAATCAACCCCAGACTTACTAAAAGTAGAGTTATCAGTCAAGACTCCTGGTGGTATTATTCAAGCATCATCAGTGTTTAGAAACTCTAGTATTTACTTTGGTGAGCAAAATCTTATCGCAAATCTAGTAGTCATTCCCATGCTGGAATTCGACATTATACTAGGTATGGACTAGATCGCAAAGTATAATGCTAAGATCAAATGCAGAATTAAGGAAATCTTAGTAGTCTTGAATGGAAAACCTACAGTTATCTTCCAAGGAGAGATATCTCAACTAATATTTTTCTAGAATAACCTCCTATATCCTTATTTATGGAATTTATCAGAGAAGAATAAGAAGGAAATGAGAGTTTGACGATAGAAAATGTACCCATCATCTAGGAATAACTTGACGTATTTCCTGAGGAGTTTTCTGGACCTCCCCCAGAAAGAGAGGTAGAGTTATCCATTTAACTCGTACTTGTATCTCATTCAACATCAAAGACCCCATATAGGATGGAAAATGTGGATCTAGATGAATTAAAGAAACAACTCCAAGATCTTTTGGAGAAGGGGTTTATCCGACCGAGTGTGTCTCCTTGGGGAGCACTTATCCTCTTTGTAAAGAAGAAGGATGGATCAATGTGGCTATGCATTGATTATAGAGAACTAAATGGAATCACAGTAAAGAACAAATACCCTCTTACAAGAATTGATGACTTATTTGACCAACTTCATGGGGCATAATTCTTCTCTAAGATTGATCTTCGATCTGTTTAGCATCAATTGAGGGTGAATAAAGAAGATATTCTAAAAACTGCCTTCTGATAAAAATATGGGCATTATGAGTTTGTTGTTATGCCTTTTAGACTGACTAATGAACCTTCTATTTTTAAGGATTTGATGAATAGAGTCTTTAAAGACTACCTTGATAACTTTGTGGTAGTTTTTATTGATGATATTATGATATATTCCAAAAGTCGTGAGGAGAATTAGGATTATCTAAGGGTTATTTTACAAACTCTACAGAAGGATAGAATTTTTGGAAAGTTCAGTAAATGTGAATTCTGGTTACAAAAAGTTGATTTCTTGGGGCACTTTGTTACCAATAAAGGAATCACAGTTGACCCTAAAAAGACAAAAGTTGTAGAGGAGTGGCCTCATCCTATAACAATAACTGAGATTTGTAGTTTCCTTGGATTAGAGGGATATTATAGGAGGTTTGTGAAAAACTTTTCACGACTTTCTAATCCATTAACCAAGTTAACTTGAAAATGAGTCAAGTTCATCTGGAAAAAGGAGTGTGAGGAAAGTTTCCAAGAGCTGAAGAAGAGATTGGTTACTGCACTTGTGTTAACTCATCCCTCAAGTGGAGAAGGATTTGTTATTTTTAGTGATGCATCTCGAAAAGGGCTTGGGTGCATCCTCATGCAAAATGACAAGGTCATTTCTTATGCATCTCGACAGTTGAAGACTCCTGATTAGAACTATCCTATGCTTGATTTGGAGCTGGAGGTGGTCATTTTTTCTCTGAAGATATAGAGGCACTATATTTATGGGAAGAAATGTGATATATACACAAACCATCAAAGTTTGGAGTATATTTTCACACAAAAGGAATTTAACATGAGACAAAGGAGATGTTTGGAACTCCTTAAATACTATGATTATTAAATTCATTATCATCCCAGAAGATCAAACAAATTCGTTGATGCATTTAGTATGAAAGACCCAGTTGTTCTATCCATTATGAGGATTCAAAGAGATTCTTTGATTAATGACCTAGTAAAACTGGACATGGTAATTATAAGGGAAGGGACATCATCAACCCTATCCCAAATGATTTATCAACCGTCATTACTAGAGAAGATCAAGAAATCTCAGAAATAAGATCCTTTGTTATAGAAGAAGTTTGAGGCTGTGAAGAATGGGATGTTTCCTGAGTTCAATACTGATCAAGAAGGTGTACTGAAATTTCGTACAAGACTATGTGTTCCATATATTCCGAAAATAAAGAAGGATCTTATGGATGAAGCTCGTAGCTCTAATTTCTCTATACATTCTGGTAGCACGAAAATGTATAGGGACCTTCATGATCATTTTTGGTGGGATAATATGAAAAAGGAGATTGTTGACTACACTTCAAGGTTCCTGGTATGTCAGCAAGTGAAGGAAGATTGACAACTTCCTAAAGGGGTATTGCAGCCACTACCCATACCAGCATGGAAGTGGAACAATATCACTATGGACTTCATCACTGGTCTCCCGAGAACTTCCAAAGGAAATAATACGATATGGGTTATTGTGGACCATCTCACCAAGACTGCCCATTTTATCTCCATTCGGGAAGATTTCTCTCTTGATCAACTTTCCAGGATTTACGTGAAGGAAGTGGTAAGGCTGTATGGAGTTCAACTTTCTATCGTATCTGATCATGATCCAAGGTTCACATCAAAATTTTGGATATGTCTTCAACAAGATCTGAGCACTGAATTGAATTTCAGTACGGCCTATCACCCTCAAACTAATGGCCAATCTGAAAGAACTATTCAAATACTCGAGGACATGTTGATAACTTTCTCAATGGAATTTAAAGGTGGATGGGATCAACATCTCTCTTTAGTTGATTTCTCTTACAACAACAGCTTCCACTCGAGCATTCAAACAGCACCCTATGAAGCTCTATATGGGAAGTGATGAAGAACACCTACTTGTTGGGATGAAGTTGGTGAGATAATGATTCTTGGGCCTGATCTTGTATAGGAGATGACAGAAAATGTCCATTCCATCCAACAACACATTAAGGCTGCTTAGAGTCGGAAAAAGAGCTATGCCAAAAACCGTCGAAGGGACTTGGAGTTTGATGTTGGTGACAAATTCTTTCTTTGGATCTCACCTTGGAAGAGAGTCATGAGGTTTGGGAAGAAAGGGAAGCTCAGCCCTAGGTACATTGGCCCATATGAAATCCTTGATTGTGTGGGAGTAGTGGCATATTGGCTTGCACTTCCTCCAAATCTAGCCCAATTTCATGATGTCTTCCACGTATCCCTCTTGAGGATGTATATACATGACACTTCACATGTACTAAATCCAGAGGTGGTACAACTGGAACATGACCTCTCTAATGAGGAGCAGCCGGTGGAGATCTTGGATTGTAGAGATAAAGTTCTTTGCAACAAGACTACCCACCTTGTTAAGGTGTTGTGGAGGAACCAAAAATGTGAATAAGCCACATGGGAACCAGAGGAGTCCATGAGAAAGAAGTACCCACACCTTTCCCCATCAGAGGGTACGAGATAAAATTTCGGGAATGAAATTTCTTAATGGGGGAAGAATGTAATGACCCAAACTTTTTAATTATATTTGTTTCTTAATTTTGTGTGTTATTTTATTTTATAATCAACAAAATTATATCCTTTAATTAATGAGGTGGGTATAATTAAAATGTGACCACTGTGTTTCGACTCTTATATGACTGTTGGTCAATATGACTATTGGAAACTATAATCTTAACATCGTGTTTTTATAAATATGGTTATCTTGGTTAATTAATATAGAAAGAAGTTTGAATGGCCTCATCCAGTAGACTCGAGCCATATGAAGCCCATCTATCGGAGCTTGGGAAGGAGGTAGCATCACTGGGCTTTGCTCTAGACAAATCCCAAGCTGAACTTTAATGTATGAATCTTGAACAGAATCACCTAAGGGAGAAGTTCAAGCTGATAGAAATCACCACTCGGGCAATGTTGTCCGAGCCACCCCAAGATTCTATCACCATAGCACACCTAACACTTAGGTCCTATGCTGGTGTTATAAGGGGCTTTGTAACGAGACCTTAGCTGCTTTGTGTAATCCTTTTATATAAATATAATTGTTTTTTCTTCTTATGACAAATTTTGTGAATTTCAAATATCTAGATAAAAATAGGATGTGTATTATTGATGAATTTAGGAAAAAGGGGTATTTTAAAATGTTTTTGTATTCATTAAATAATTAATAATGTGAAATGATTTTCAAAAAATGGTCTTCTACAGTTGTGATCAGTGAGAAATTTAGATTCTAATAAGATCAACTTGGTTTTTAGTGAATAGTAAAGTAGGAATAGTAACATACCCATATGAATAGTAATGAATAGTAATTTGACCAAAAAAATAGAAACTTCACCCATGAATGTATAAATACATTTTAGACGTCTTAAAAGTGAAAAAATAATCATAGTTTATGTTTTGGTGTTTTTGTACGCCATAAATATTTTATTTAAAATTTTATAATTAATTTAATAAATTAAAATGGAATTTTATTTTCATAAAATTTAATCATAAATTGTTACTTTATTTTCTTATGGGTATACGATATTTTTATGGGACCTTGATTACTTTTTTAAGGTGTTACAAAATGAGTTATGTTTTTAAAGTTGTATTTTTGGAATAAATAATGATTTTAATTAAAAATTAAATTAAAAATATTTAGAAAATTATTTTTATAAAATGGAATTTATTTTTGAATTCAGAGCATCGATATTAGGTTCGGGTGAATTTTGGATATTTTTCTGAAACAGATGAATTTTTTGTGAATAGTAAAAATGCAGTTTTGAGTTTCGAGTGTTTAATGACATCATTAATGATGTAATAATGATGTAAGATTTCTATTCGACTTATGAATAGTGATATATTCTATTAGGTGTTCCAAGTGGCCAATACCATGGGCAAATACCATGGGCAAGCCCATGGTTTTGCAAATACCACCGATGAGGCGTCCCTTGGAAATTAATAATTTATTCACTCACTTTTCCTATAAATACCAAGCCATTTACCTCATTCATTTCATTCCAAAATCATAATCAATGAATTTCTGGTGTCCTTACCTCTCAATGAGTCCTCCCAAGGTTCCATAAAGCCTCCCAAGGTCCCAAACTTCAAGCTTTCGAAGTTACTCTTCAAGGTAAGAGATCCTTTCACCCTCCTCTTTTGAGTCATGAATTCCTTTATGTTGTGTATTATATTTTACATATATTTATATTGAGGGTGTGTTATTATATGTTCTTATTACTTTCCATTTCATTTCAGAATGATGAGATATCCTTTCTTCTCTCATCAATTTGTTTTATGAATTTTTAAGTGACGTCGTTAGGCTGCCGAATTTCTCGTAAAAAAAATCACATCTTCTCTTTCCTTTCAAGTTTCCTTTTCTTGTGGTATGTCATTAAAATATCAATACTATGTTCTTATCTCCATTTTATTCTGTATTTATATTGTAATATGAGTTATTCATAAGTGGTTTACCTTTGTACCCTCTCTTTTTATTATTTTCTAAAACCATGTTATATAGTCGTTATGTTGCAGAAATTTCATCTCAAATTTCTATCTCTTTCTCTCAAGAAATTACCTTGTTTATGTGAATACCAAGACCTATTTCATTTCTATGGGTGTTCATAAATATATAAAGATGATATATTTGATTCTGGAATTGACATACATATAACCCTCACTCCCTTTACATGGGTTATAAATGATATAATGATCTTATTTTTAAGAGCTTTTAAAAAGTCATGATTTTGAAATGAAACCCATTTCTTTAATTATTTATGGGTTATTTATGAAATTTTTTATTGTGATCTATGTGGCTCACATTAAAGTAGATACATATTAAGGGCACACCCTGATATCGCTCTAATTCATTGGGTAAAGAATTAATCTCTAGAGATGACAAGTTTCACGATACCTTGGTGAATAACTTTGATAATTTTTATGACACCTCAGGGATAAACCTTGGTGATATGTTCATGAATGTCTAAATGAAATGTTGTAGCCACATATTTAAGTTATTATTAAAGTTCTTTTTGTTATGATATTCCTATAATTCCATTGCTCATGTCCTTATGTTTTTATTCAAGTTCTTATTGATGTCTCAAGTAAACCGATTCCCTTGTTTACCCTTACTGGGCCTTCTGCTCACCCATTCCTTTGAATGTATGTATCCAGGTTATAAGATGCAGTAATTGTACTTAGGATGAACTTATGATGAAGCCTTACAAGTGGATTAGAAGAATGTTTTATGTTGTTTTTTCATGTTTTATGTTTTTGATTTCCAAGACATTGGACTTTAAAGATCCTCTGTTTGTAAAATGTAATGAAAAGTTATGTAATAAAAAGGCAGGATGCCATAAGAAATAGTGATTGGTCCCTTACTGGACACTTGGTCTGACACTCCCAAGGAGTATTTTGTGACTTATTTTTCATGACTTGACCCATCGGGGTCCAAACCGCAACTACCCCAATCCCACCTCTAATAGGCCAGGGTCTGACCACCAATGTCGAGTAGGAATATCCAACACATGGGAGACATATCCAAATGTTCCTATATGAACACACACATATCTGATCCCATTCATTGCTAAAATTTAAAACAAATTAAACAATTTCATGCATACATCTATGAACCCACAAACATAGTATGACAATAATGTACTAACAGTAAAAAATGGGCAAAATACAAGCCCAACCAAAAACTATAGGGAGTTAAACCTACTCTAATGGAGAGTAATACAGTCAAATAAAAGATCTTATAAAACACCTCGGTCTGTCAAGGTCAGGATATGCTCCACCCTCTTCGTTTCCTCCTGGGGCACCGAAAAATGGGTCATCGTCTATATAAGACATGACACGTGCAGGCAGAGACCGTGCAGGGGTGAGTATAAAAATATCCATTAGGACACCACAGAAACCCTAAACATGAATAATCAATGATATTGATCTCATAATAAAGATATAACAATCAATTCTTTACAGAAAAACACCTAGATATACTCAATAAGGACATTGTTCCACCAAGTGGTCATAACTAATCGCCAACCACATGATTCTGCTCGAAGTAATGATTGTTCGTAGAGAATCCACTCCATGATCCATAACATAGCCCGAGACACTCATTCAAGAGGTCAATATCATTGGTCCACAATAAATAATTATCACTAGTCTCACAAGACCTTGATACTCAGATAGTGGGTCACACCCAGGACCGTTGGGGGATACGACGAACCCAATGTGTATCAACCCGCTACGTAGAGGATTTTATGTCAATGATACCATGAAACCTACTTATAAAGACATCTAGATAGAGGATTTACTCCCTTCTCAATGAGTTTTATTACTATTCCTCAAAATCCATCTAGGGTAAAAAAATATGATATAGGATCACACTCAAGTCTCATGGAGGGACACTACTAACTCTACCTGAGACTCATCCTCTATAGGGGATCAAAATCCAAAGATGTGGATGTAATGAAACACTATACCCTTGAGGGAATGGATTAATGGAACATAATAAACCAAGACTGGTCCAAGATGAAGAAATTAAGGGCTACAAACACCCTCAATGTTGGTACACAACATGTAATAGGGGTACACATCATGTCCAACCAACCCTTGTCCTAATCATGTGGTGTTTCCTCACATGACATGTAAATCTCCAGATATATGGTGTGTAGAAATAGTACACTATTTGAAGAGATCACCTGACACATTCCATGTCATTTTTTCCCATGCTCGTGTACTATTGGTTGTGCATGTGTACCATCCCATGTACATATGCATGTGTTAGTGTACTTGGTATGTATGTGTCCATGTATATCTTGAGATACATGATTTGTCACAAACATGTTTTAGACGATTTGTGATATTTAACTCTATGGGAAAACACTAGATCCACACAGGGTCTCCCACATAGTGTGTAATGATGGAATACACATTATGTCACTTGAGATTTTCTAGATCCCAAGGGTTCTACCCCACACTGTTCTTTATGTCACCAGAGCCTCCATTCTCATTGGAATCTACATTTCTGATGTCATCCAATCCTCTAGTCACTAGATATCATAGATATGAGCATTTAATCTGATCGAGAAACTTCCACTCACGTCATTCATATCTACACTATCAAAATAAGGATGAACATGTACAGAAATTCCATTTTCATCCTCCTCCAAATGGATTCCATCATCATCACACCTTTATCATACCCTTGATCACAAACTTCACCAACGGTATCAATCCATTGTGCCAAATAATAGTCAAAAAATGATTGAATAATAGGGATTGATCAAACCACAGGAAAAATAAATTATTTTGATAAACATACAATGGACTAGGTGAGAAATCCATAATCCATCAAATGCAAGGAACAAACCCTAGCCTTTGTTTCATTATCCTCAATTTTTTTCATATAAATAGACAAAGGAAGAAGGATAAAATCAGTGAACAAGAATAAATCCATCAATTAAATATACCATCAATGCGCAAATCAATTCTTGGTCATGGAATTGAAATGTGTTCAATAGGGATAAATAATGGGATGGAATTTCACAAAAAGAAACATCCTAAATGGAGTTTGTATCAATCACTAATGAAGAATGGTCTTTAAATTCTATCATTGGTGAGAACAGCATGTTCTGTTGGAACATCAGTCCTTGATCCTAATTTGATCTAGTGTCGTCTTCCAGAATGCTCTCCAATGGTGTCTCTAGGTATCTAGGATTTAGAAAATAACCCTAATACATATCTATAACCTTGTTTTTATAAATAATCTCGGTCTCTACACAAAAAATAAATAAAATTAATTAATTTATCTATTTTTTTTCCACGAAAACATTTTTACAAACACCCTGCACTGAAAAAGGTTATGTTGCACATAGGGTAAAACTCATGATTTAACTCAACAATGCTATTATATTTATGATCCAGGCCCCATTCAAGAGTTATTCTGTTTTTTCAGGAAAACTACACACATGTGATATTAATATATATATATATATATATATATTTCAAAAATTTATTTGAGTCTCATAGGGCATTGGAATCTCACATTGTCTCAGCGTGTGACTCTAAAAATAATCCATATAATATCCAAAATAATACATAAAAAATAAGAGAAATTATATTCTCCACACCTTATGGATTCTCATCCCAAAAAGAGAAAAACCTAATATAAAAGATAAGGGTAATGGGATTGCATCTGGGTCTCCCTTTCCCAGGTTCTCTTTTGAAGATTCACTTTCTTCTACCATACATGCACTAGGGGAATCAATCACACACAAATGATCCTCTCCTACTAATCCTTGATCTCCACCAGGTACTCAACAAAGGTAGATCCATTATTGTTGTCTAGATCACCCCAGTCAATAACATGTGACGAATCATGCACGTACCTCCTCAACTATGAAATATAGAAGATATCATGTACCCATTCCAACTATGGTAGTAGAGAAAAGCGGTATTCCACCTCTATAACTCTATTTAGTATCTGGAAAGGCCTAATTAATCTTTATGATATCTTTCCACCTTTTCCAAATCCCCACAATCCATGGTGAGGTGAGAACCTTAAGAACACAAGTCCTCCCTCCTTGAACTCTAGAGGTCTCTATCATTGCTTCACATAATAATTTTGACTAATCTATACAGTACTCATTAGCTCCCAAGTGATTTACAACTTCTTGGTGGTAGCTCATAGAAAATCTGGTCCCATGAGTGATGACTCACTTTGATTAGTCTAACAAAGTGTTGACTTGTAGGGTCTCCCATAGAATTCCTTGAATAGTGCCATAATAGTGGTGGAATGGTGGGTGTTGTTGTACCAAAACTCTACCAATGGTAGATGATCCTCCAAACTATGGAAAAAATCAAACATTCAAGCCTACTACATGTCCTTTAAGACTTAAATGGTCTGCTCAATCTACTCATATGTCTTGGGGTGAAACTACATGTTCAAATGCAACTGAATCCTAAAGGCCTCCTACAATCCTCTCTATTTTCACAATGTAATGAAAGTATCATGGTATTAAATGATCATTGAGGGGAATACATGTATATGAACTATCTCCTACAAGAACAAGCATCCCAATCTCTCTAATGAACTCTTCTCTCAATTGGCTAGGAAGTGGGCTGACTTGGTGATCTTGTCTATGATCACCCATATGGAATCATTTACCCTAGACATGTTTGTTAACCCCATCATGAAGTTTGTGGCTATCCAATACCACTTCCAATCTAGCACCTATATGGGTTAAGCTAAACCTTTTGGATTATAGTACTCATCCTTCACTTTCTAACAAGTGAGGCATCGATAGACAAACTCTACAACACATAGGTTCACTCCTAGCCAAAAAAACTGGCATCGGATGTCTGGGTACATATTTTACACACCGAGGTGTACCACTAAAGGGGATGCATGAAACTCCCATATCAACTCCTCCAAAAACATCATGGGTACCACTACCCATCCTCTAACAAAGATAGTATGATCCCCACCTTCAAAATATCCATCAGGAGTAGGTCTAGCTGATAACTAAGTATGTAAGGTGTCACAGTCATTATCTCTATATTGAGCATTCCTGATGCACTATATAAGTGGAGGGGTAAAACCCATAAACTATATATATATGAAGAACCATCATTGTTCACTAAAGAAAACTACAACAAGGTTAAATACTCTGATGCCACAGCCAAAATTTAAGAACAATATATCTTACAGGGAGCATCTACGACCACATTCCCCCTCTCAGGTGTATAGACTTGCTCAAAGTTATAGTATTGGAGAAACTCTAGAAATCACCTCTGAATAAAGTTGAGATACTTCTAAGAGAACATATACATGAGACTCTAATGGTCAGAGTATATGATAAACTGCTCTCCCATCAGGAAGTGTATCCACATATTTAGTACTAAAACTACCACTAGAAGCTCATGATCATGGGTTGTGTAGCTCTACTCATATGGTCTAGACTGACATGAACCATAGGCAATCACTGCCTTTCACTACATCTAAACACAAAAAATCCCAGTTCATGATGCATCACGGAATAATACGTACTTGACACCCTCCTCTAGAAATATAAATATGGGAGTTCATGTCATCCTCTACCTCAACTTCTGAAAGCAATTTTGTATCCTTTCCATCCACACAAAAGGTTTTCCCCTCCAGGTCAAACCTGTCAAGGGTGATTCCAATGAATAAAATCAGTTAAAAACCTCTAATAGTACCCTACTAACCCAAGGAAACTCTATAGCTCGATAACACACTTGGGTGGATCCCAAGAATGAACTACCTCAACCTTTACCGGGTCCACAACAACTCCTTGCTCTGATATGACTTCTCCCGGGAAGTGGAATTCTTGAATTCAAAACAAACACTTAGAGATCTTACCATAAATATGGTGATCTTAGAGTGTGTCCAGGACTATCCTCAATTGTATCATGTGCTCCTCCTAGGATGCAGAGTAAACTATGATATCGTTGATGAATACCACTATGGACTAGTCTATGAAAGGATGAAAGACCCAATTTATGAGTCCAATGAACATGGATGAAGCATTTTTCATCTAGAAGGGAATCTCCAAGTACTCATAATGACCATAGAGACATCTAAATGACATCTTTGGTATATCATTTTCTTGTACTCACAGCTGGTGATATCATGATCTGAGATAAATCTTTGAAACCTATCACACCCCTCTCAAATGATCAAAGAGGAATTCTATCCTTGGTAGTGGATAAAAATTCTTCACGATCACCTGGTTCAAGATTTGGTAGTCCACACATAATCTCAGACTCTCATCTTCCTTCTTGGTGAATAACACTAGGGCTACCCAAGGGAAAAACTTGGTCTTACAAATCCATTCTATTGTAATTCAATTAACTGCACCCTCATCTCAAAAATATTTTTGGTAGTCATCTGGTATGTTTTTGCAGATATTAGGGTCATCTAGGGGTGTAAGTAAATGCATAAGTCTAGGTATCGGTGGGGAGGTATCCCTAGAACATCCTTAAAAATACATCCTCATACTCCACTACCACCATAGAGTACTAATATCTCATAGAATCCATAGCCCCAAGATTCATTCTAGCCAATTGGTGATTAATCAATTGTACTCTCCTATCCCTGAGTTCATCCTACTCTTACAAGGCTTCATTTTCAACTACAAAGGAAAACATCATCCCATCATTGAGGTCACACCTCATCCTCCACCTAAAATAGTAAATATGGTCAAGAACTATGAATATAAATTCCATAATTAAGTTGATGCCATAAGGCCTCATCGCTTCTACAAAGAGTTCCCATGAAAATAACTTTCCTCCAAGAATTAGATTGCACTATTAGCATAAGTGTGTAATTTCTAAGTCATCACCTGTCAAATCATCAACCACAATGGTCGAGCCAAAGGGTCAATGTGAATCTCTACGTATCAAACTAGAGAATTTGGAAGAAATGAATTACTCACACTTGGGTCTATAAATACTAAAGCTAAGGTAGAAAAGACATAGATTGTACCCCATATCATCCCTGGAGCCTCAGGTTCATGGGACTACATAGCTTGTAGATGTAATCATCCCTAACCACCAACTCCCTAAGTCTAACATGGACCATCTGGTGGCTTTGGTGGTAATAGGTTAAACCTTAGACCATCTCCTTCTACTTTTTTGTCCCCACTTTCATGTATGCTGCCCTACAGACCACCCTGGTAATGCCTTTATATCTATCTCGGTGGTCCTTCAACCATCTCTCAATACTCTAAATGATGGGTCAAAAAATACTAAACCAGATGTCCCCAACCATCATAGGAGAATCATCACCTCTCCCTTAACCGATTTGAGCCATCCTGAGAGCCCTATGTTGTTGATCTTGTGTCTTTGGGTTATCTCCTGAAGCATCTGGCATGCTTGGATCCCTGAAACTTTGTCAAATAACTGTTACATAGGTCTTAGATCCTTGGTGACCCCTACCAACACCCATTGTTAGAGACTAATTTTACAAGAAGATCTTCACCACTAAGGCCTCCTCAAGCACACCAACACAGGTGGGAATGAATAGGGATATCACTGAAGCCTTGATATCCTAGCGTAAGACCTCATCAAATTACAGTGCTCTGGAAAATAGATCCAGCACCATATCATTGGAGTCTCTAGAGAGATCAGTAAACCTCGTTGGGTACTCTTCCATAATCAAACTACCCTACTGTAGATACAAAATTTATTATTTTCACACTAATCGCAATACGGATGGATGAAACTCCTCCCTGAAGAGATGCTTGAAATATAACTATGAGATAGGTGTCTTGTCTTATGACTGAGTCACTAAACTCCACCATTTCCCAGTAGATCCCTGAATAATACTTGCCGCAAGGACTTCCATCTGATATATAGTTGTCCTCATGAGGTGGAAAACTTAAGTGACTACCTCCATCCAGTCCTCATCCCCCTGGGGGTCTAGCTCACCCTAAAACCTAGTACGTCATTGGCTATGGAACTCATGCATTACACTTAGCCTATGTGCATCCTCAACTGGAACTGATAATTCTAGTCACTAATCAACATGTTATGGTATAGCAGGTAAACCACCAGGAGGTGATATCTATGGTATATGCCTTGGTAATTAAGCCTCGTCACTCTGAAAATCATCCTCACGATCACAAAGTGGAACCCTGACTGGATTTTATTGCAGAGTAATCCTAAAATAAATAAGATATATCATTATCAAATAGTATATCTAGGTATCTAACTGAAGAAGGATGTGGAAACCTCAAAAAAATTATATATGATGCTTATACCAATGTTTTCCCTTCATGAAATGTATACATGTATCGGGTCTAAAGGAAGGTGATCAGTTTCTTGATGTATAGATATGTAGGGCTCCGCACCAACACTGGAATCCTCAGCCTAAAGGATGAACTAAAAACACTTAACATTTTTCCTCTAAACAAATATCATAGACTCTAGTCCTATGGTATAACTGAACCCTTTGATACCACTCTGTCTTAAACCAACCCATCGGGGTCTGAACCATGACTACCTCAATCCAACCTCCAATAGGTCAAGGGCTAGTGACAAGCTCTGAGTAGGCATATCCCATTCATGGGAGACATTAGCCTAATTTATCTGTATTCTTGAAAACATATCAAAACTCATACAATGATTAAATATAAAACAAATGAACCCAATGCATGAATACATCTATGATCCCATAAACAGAGTATGACAATAAATTATTAAAAGTTAAAAAGTGTCCAAAAACAAGACCAACCAAAAACCGAAGAGATTCTAACCATATCCAAGGGAGAGGACTACTGTCAAATAAAAGCACTCATATAATATATCATTTTGTCAAGATCAATCTATGATCCACCTAATCCATATCCTCTCAATACACCAATAAATGGTTTTTCATCTGTAAAAGACACGACAAATTCTGGAAGAGCCCATGCAAGGGTGAGTGTAACAATACCCAGTAGGACACCCCAAAAACACTAAACATAATGAAATAAAGATATAATGTTTATAATAATAATATAGCAATCAATTCATAATATAAAAACACCTAGATATACTCAGGAAGGACATCGTACCACTAGGTGGTCACACCCAATTGAAATCCACAGTATTCATCTAAATGAAATACTCATTCTGGGATAATCCACTCCATGAGACATTCCATTTTCCAAGAAAATCATACCAGAGGTCAAGATTATTGGTCCCCACCCAAGAAATCTCATTGGTCTCCAAAGACCCTAATACTCAGATAGTGGGTTACACCCAAAATCATTGGTAAACACCATGAACCAAATCTGGATCAATACTCTATGTTATGGATTATATTCTAATGATATTTCAAACCTACTAATAAATATATCTAGAATGAGGATTGATGCCCTAATCAAAGAGTTCACTCTGATTCCACAAACTTCACCTAGGCTACAAAGATGATAGAGGATCACACTCCAGTCTCACAGAGGGATACCACAAACTCTATATGATACTAATCCTCTAAAGGGGATCACAATCATGGTATGTTGACATAATACCACATTGTATCCTAGAGGTATTAGACCAAGGAAACATACTCAACCAAGACCGGTCTCGGATGAAGAAATGAAGCACTATAAACACCCTGAAAGGGGGTACACAACATGTATTGAGGTTACAGGACATGTCCGGCCAACCCTTGTCATTCATGTGTGGTACTACCTCACACAGCATTTAAATATATATATATATATATACACGGTGTGGGAAAATAGTACACAACAAGTATAGATCACCCAAAACATTACTTGTGATATCTTCCCATGCTCATGTATCGTTGTCCATATCGTGTACCAACCTATATACACCTAGTTGTGCCTATGTTCACCTAGTCGTGTTTGTGTACTTAGCCTACCCATGTTTAGGTATCTCTTGAGATACACTCTAAGTCAGAAACAAATGTCACACGACATATTATAGGGTCACACGGTATGTGATATTTAACTTTATGGGAAAACCCTACCACTTCAAAGGGGGGTCCCACATGGTGTGTAATTATAAATTACACATTGTGTAAACTGAGATTTTCTTAACCATATATGTTCTCCTTCATACTATTCTTCTCATTTTTCATAGCCACCATTCTCATTGGAATCTGTATATCTAGGGTCATTCAAGACTCTAGTCACCGGATATCGTAAATCTGGGATTCAAATCCACTATAGAAAGGAAAACTCATGTCGTTAGTAGTTTCACCTTTGAAATCATGTTGAATGGGTACCATTAATTTATTATGATCATCCTCTCATCATCCTCCATCATTATCACACCTCAATCATACCCTCGATCATGAGCCACACCCACAATATCAATCTTTTGTATCGGAGAAGGGTCATGCAACCATCAAATACTGGGTATTCATCAAACCACATGTTAAAGAAATTTCCTATGATGAACATGAGAATAACTGGGGGAAAAATCTACAAGACATAAAATGTGAGGAACAAACCTTTCCCTTTGTTCATTCATCCTCGATCTATTGTTATATAAATATACAAACAAAGAGGGATTAATTCAATGAACAAGAATAAATCCATAAATTTAATCTATCATCGATGTGTGAATCATTTAATATTCATAGAATTTATCCACATTCTATGGAGATAAAGAAATGGATGAAATTTCATAAAAACAAACATCTTACCTAGACTTTTGATCGATCACTAACGAAGAAGGGTTATGCATCATTGTCTTTGGTGAGATCCACGCATTCCATTGGCACATTGGTCCTTGATCTAGATCTGATCTGGAATATTCTACCAAGAACGCTCTCAAACAGTCTCTCTAGGTCTCCATAGATTAGTGGATAACCCTGAGAAATCTGTATAATAGTGTATTTATAAACAACCTCGATCGTTGCACCAACAATAAATAAAATAAATTAATTTATCAACTTATTTTATTCATTTTTACATTTGATATATTTTTCAAAAATATCTCATTTTGATAAAGGTTAAGTTGCACCTGGGGTAAAACCTACACTCTAAGCTCAACGATGCTCTCAGATATCTTATGTGAGCCCCAATTCGAGGGTTATTCCACTTTTTTAGGAAAACTTTACACATATGATATTAATATATATTATATATTGAAAACATTTATTTTGAGCTAACTGGTCCTTGAAATCTCACACTATCTCAGCACCTAGTTCTAAAAATAATCCATATAATATCCAAAAATAATACATGGAAAATTAGAGCCATTGTAATATTAATACAATCTTTTCTAAACATTAATAATGATAATGTTTTTTAAAATAAAATTTACTAAGTCTTTTACTTATATATTTTAATTTTATGTAAATGATTAATTTAAATATTCATGATGCATTAATTGAGGGGGACCTAATCTTATTATTACCGAAATGATCATAGAAGAAAAATTTTATTTAAAAAAACTAATTTCAAAATTAAAATTTTGTTTCTCATTTTTAAAATTTATATTTATTTATATTTTTAAAATATCTATTTTTTAAAAGTTTCATTATAACTTTTAAATTATTTTTTTAAAATGTATATATTTTTAAAAATTGTTGTTTTAAATCAATAAAGTTTCCAAAGTATATTTTATAAAAACTTTAATTTTTTCTCTCTTAAAAGATCATTAATGATGAAAAACATTGATTTAATTTTTTTCATCACATTTTTCAATAAACCCACATGTCACTCATTTTTAATAATATCAAATGGGGAGAAAAATTTGGTTTTGGACGATATATCTAGTTTTATGATTTTAATATATATCTGGTTTTATGATTTTAATGTCTTTTATTCTCTTATTTAAATTAATTGTTTTTCAATTGTTTGTGATCATTAAAAATGGGAATATTATTGTGATTCTCACCATTATTTTATTTAAATGATCAGAAATATTATTTCTTTTTATTAATTTAATTATTTTACATTTTGATATTTATATTATAATTTATTTCATAATTTATTTTTGGAATAATTATTGATATTTTTTACTTTAACATTTTCTCACTTTAATTTTATTTTACATAAATTTGTATTATATTTTACTTTATTTTATTTTATTTTATTTATTATATTTACAAAAAATATTTATATATTTTCAATAGAATTTTTTTTTAAGAAATTAAATTTTAGTTTTTCAAATTAATTTTTTTAGTAGTTTAATAATTATAAGAGCTATAGAACTCAGCATCGAGAAATTATTATTGTGATGGACTGTTAAAGAAGTTACTGACATTTTATTTAAACACGTATAATCTTAATTTAGTCATTTTTTATTTGAATTTCAATCAAAACCATAATCACATTTTTTTAATGATATATTCATATTAATTTTTCTATTGTTGTTAATGATATATTTTGATATGAAATTTAGATTGTAGTGATTTTTGAGGTGTTGGAAGGATGAGGAAAATTTATAAATATTTATCAACTGGAATGGTGGATAAAAATAATATTTAGAATGTCTAATAATGGATGAAAATAGTGTTATGAAGTTTCTATGAATTTTGGATTTATTTTTAATATATTGCTAAATTTATTATTTGAAGTTTATGTTTTATTATTTTCTCTTTGTGGAGAAATATTCCATGATTAGTTTTTTTATTATACCTTATTTAAAATTAAAAAAATTTATTTTTTAATTCTGGTATGTTTTTTTAAATGTGCTTCTTTTAGTCAAAGTATTTTATGGAAATTTATAACATAATTTATTATGAATATTAATTTTTTTCTTCATTCATGCATTCGTTTTTTGTGCGAAACAAAGAAATATTTTTTTTTTATAATTTTGGGTTTCTTTTTTTTGAATTCATTATTTCCAAAATCATTTTTATGATAAATTAATTCGTTAAAACTTTTTAAAATGTTTTTAATGATATATATTTAAATATTTATATTACCATGTGTTAAAATTTCAGAATAATTCTGAATTTAAAATTTAAATATTATAAATCAATTCTTTGTGAAAAAACTATAATTAATTTTATCTATTATTTTAGAATTGTATAAAACTATCGAGTGAGTATTTTTGAATTGGTTTGAATTGATAAAAAAATTTAATTCATATGATATTAGTTTTGATAATATACTTCTCACATCTATAATTATATATTATTATTATTATTATTATTATTATTTTATTCATTTAATGGTTTCACTTTTTCTTTTGGAGTTATTTACTATTTAAAGGTATTGAGTGGCTTGATCAAACAAAGGTTAAGATTCATTGAACCTGAAATTTTATAACTTAATGATCCCGATGGATTCTTAAACATTATTAAAGGATGCAAAGTCTATAAATAAAGACCTTTGTAGGTCTTGGAAATATACACACGACATCGATATTTCTCAATGATCATTTTATAATTGACATCATGCTCAATTTCTCATAAATTTCATTCATTTATAAGTATTCTATTCTATTTATATATTTTTTTAAAAAATTAATATCCAAATCACTCTTTTATTTTATTCTCATTCTCCTATTGTTTTTGTTATATTCCTTGGGAGAATTTAGACTAAGATAAAAATATTCTCTTCCCCTTATATATTTTTATTGGTGCTCACTGCCTTTAAAGTGAGGGAGGAAGGTTTAATTATCTTTTTTCCCTTTTCAAAATACTAGGGACTATCTCTTTGAGGTTTCTAGCTTCACGGTTAAATAGTCGGTATATTTATATCTGGTTTCTATCTATAAATTAAAAATAAATGGGATATTTTGGTATCTTGTCTACCATTATAGCTAAGAGGATGATACATTAAATCCTCAAGGAATTTTGGTGGTAGATATCGGGGTACCTTCAAGTACTATTTTTGAATTTCCTTAACAAATATTGTGTCCTATTTACTTTTAATAATTTAATTTATTTATCATTTTTATTCATTCATTTCAAAAACAATTTAATCAATCAAAATCACTTGATCAATTTTCTCTCAAATCACCCATTAATTTATTCATTAACCTTTATAATTATATTAATTTATATTTTTTACTTTCAATTATATGATTATTTTTTTCTATTTAAAAGAATAAAATAATTTGAAGAATATAAATATAAATAAATATTATAATAAAATGGGATTAATAAATCTATGAGTGATTTGAGAATAAATTGAGTAAACTCATTCAATGGATTAAAAAATTATGAATTGAATGATTGAAAATAATAAATAAACTAAATTTCCAAAAGTAAATTGGACACAATATTTTGTAAGATAGTTCGAAAATAGTACTCGAAGGTACCCCTATGTATACCACCATAATACCTTGAGGATTTAATATATCAGTCCCTTGAATTTAATGGAAGTCAAGACACCAAAATTTTCCTTTTATTTTTTAGGTTATACTTGGAAACTAGATATAGATACACCATCTCTTTAACTGTGAAGATGGAAACCCAAAAAATATAGTCCCTTATCTTTTGAATATTATAAAAAAATTTATCATAAAAAATATTTTAGAAATAATAAATTAAAAAAACATAATAAAAAATGAGTTTCATACTAAAAATGAATGTGTATATTATAGATGCATGCATGGATATTTTTCAAACAAGATTCTAGGAAATTATGTAAGTAAATCTTCCATGGTATTTAAATATTTTAATACATTGTTCTTTGGATTTATTATTTCTTAATATGGTATTTTAAGAGAGGATTCATGAATGAATCTTGATATATTAAAATATTAGGATAATAAATATAATCATGAATCTAGTAGAACTTTTTAGAGGAGTTATAGTGATATTTCTGTGGATCAAATGAAGTAAATATCATGTTATAAAGGAAGAGTCACCATGAAGTATATGAATGTGTATAGTTCAATGAGTCATGTGTGTTGCTATAAAATATTTATCCCATACTCGATTTTTAAAGCTATAATATTTTTGGAGATCATGTAATTTATGGGAAATTAAAGTTTGAGGTTTTATCAGGTAGTTTCTATATGAAAATATAGAAAACATGTTCCACAAAAAAACGTCACATGGAGTAGGAGTTAAGAAAAAATTGTGATTTTAGTTTGAGAGATATCTTATGTCTTGGATTTTTAGAGATTTACATATTTGAAAATATATAAGGATTTACCTTATTGTTTTTCCTATTTTATATATAAGGATAATCAAAGGAAATGAAGAGGTAGAGATTGAATACATTATTATTCCATGAAAATATATCTACATGTTGAAAATAAGGAACCTATTCCATCATTCAAGATATAATTTCTATAAAAATGAGAAGGAATTTCTATTGTGCAATAAAGTGAAGAAGATGTTGAATTCGATCCAAAGGGGGAGGCTGAAAGGAAGTTCACTACCATGAATATCTATTGAAGGAAGAGTCAAAAGACCTTCCCCATGAAGAATTATATTCATTTGAATATAAATAATATTATTTTTCAAAGAGGCATCCACTGTTTATATATATATAAACGAATATAAGAGGAGATCGACAAAACATCTATACAGATTTGTGGATGTAATAATCTATAAAAGTACTACTAATAAAGGGACTTACACATCTATAAACTATTGAATTGATCCTACCCTATTTTAGTGTGTGAAGGAGGAGGAAGGTAAGTGATTCTTGGGTGATGGTGAGTCGACCCCAAACAGTTGTAAGGTAGTGAGCCTAGGCATGGAGTGACCACATCCTTTTTATATCCACCAAACATAAGTGACCTTATGGATTGTGGTGCATCAACACATCACTAATATCATGGTAATTTTATTATCCCTATGTGGTTGAACTAAGTAAAATAAATTATTTACTTTCATGTATTAAATTCCAACATGTTCATATACAATTCGGTGAGGTGGCGTAAAAGTGAAGGCCATAGATCAGTTGAACATAGTTCCTACCTACATGGGAATAAGATCCTAAAAGGAAAATTATAAAAAGTTCTAAATTGGTCACACCCTGATTCAACATCCTCTCATAGTTACTTTGGGACCTATCAAATATACTAATAATAAATATAAGATAATGAAGTTAAACTAGTCGCATACCATGATTTATCATGAATCAGTAAATAGAACTCAATGTCGAGATATTTAAGGATACATGTTGTATACTTAACAAAATATTTTAATAGGAAATTCATATTATGTCATATAATAGTCCAAAATTTCTTATAACATTACTAGAATATTTTAGTTGTTGGAGGAATATAAATAAGTCTAAATAAAAGAATATAGAGTTGTAGATGTAATTTCAGCTAGAGGGATGTGCTATAACATGGCCTGATGTGTTGTTCCATGATGAGTAGGCAAGAGTAGAGGGTTTTACTAAAATATGGCGTGTCATTCTATTAAGATTTGGGTTATGGTGAGTTTTTTATATTGCAATGTTGGTGACGAACTATGATATTTCAATTATGAGGCATTTTAGAGTAGAAGTCCAGTTATGGCGTGAGGAGTGTTGGTTGTGGTTCAATGGTCTATGAATTATCCTTACATATGGAGAGTTTCTTGTTTAATGTTACATGGTACATATTGATTTATTCTTATATAAGGTTAGTTAGGCTATGTAGAGTGGTGTTTCATCCTAACATGTCACAGCGTATTCCTAGTTGTTTTTATGTGAGGATTATTACAGCGTGATTATTATTGTTATGCCGAGTCATGGGTGGTCAATTTCCTTGGTTATATCTAAGGTCTATTACATCATGGTAACCTTTAGATGTGTCATGTTTTTTGGGGGGATTATGGTAGGTTTAGGTGGAGAAAGATGAGTATCACACCATGATCCTCAGGAGTTCAATAATTACAGCATGATCACATTGGTATGTCATATTTTTATTAGTTATATAAATTTTAAGTCTATTTAACCCCTAAGGTTCAAGGGATGTGGCACCATGATTTGTGTATCAGACCATTTCTAAGGCATTATTACTCTTTTCATGCATTGATTTTGGGTTTTTCCTATTTAATTATAAATTCATGTTCTATCTCAAATATTCTCTTACTATCTTCACCTCCATCATACTTGATGTGGCTTTGATTTGATACAATTTTTATACATAATTTATTTAATTAATTGTGTTTTATTTATTAAAACTATGTTTTCATTGAATAATTTACAATTGATTTTAATTTTCCGTTAAATTAATAAAGCTTTAATTTTATGATTAATTAATGTATTTTATGAATTATTTATAATTTTTGTTCAAACTTTGTGTTTATTATTTAATTTGAAATACAATGTCATACTTTAAGTAGATCTTAGAATCATAAAGGGAACCTAAATTTAGATCCTTCTAAGCTCAACCGAAGAAGGGTTTGTTTTTTCTACTACTCTAAAGAATATGAAAAATGGGATTTTGATGAAGAACACTCACAACCAAATAAAAGGACTCACTAAATCAGTTGTGGTTGACCCGAGATCTTGAAGATAATGATCAATCGATCTCAATTTGAAGATGGTAGGGCTTCAGTACTCTTTCTCGTCCTAGGTGAATGTTTTTTAGAGGGTTGATTTTTTATGTTCGATGAAATTTTTTTGAATAAATTTTTTGTAATATCTATTTGAAGCTCTAATTGAGGGAGCTTCAGTTTTACATTTGGGTTTGAAGAATCTGAAGAAGAATGATTGGTCTCCTAATTCTAGTGTTGACTGAGAAGTTGAGCTACTGAATTTATGAAATCAATTTCATAAGTACATTAAATGAAACTGGGTTATTTGAGTAGATTTGAGATGAGCTCATGGGGTGTTTGAACCATGCATTAATTTCACTTTTTGAGGATTTGGTTTAAGAGATTTTTTAAAATGACATATTTGGTGATATAAGGTTGTATTTTTACTCTAATATGGTACTCACCAAATTAAGTTCATGAAATTGGGTGATAATAGAAAAAAAAGGAAGAAATGTAAAAAAAGAGAGGACAATTGGAAAGAAAATTGCTACACAAACTTATAGGGATTCCTGAAAGCGGTGTGATGGGACTGGGAATAAAAAGATCTTCCTCATAGCTACTATGAATTTTGATGCAGAAGAAGATCAAAATATTTTTTCTCTTTCCAGTCATTAGTGGCTAGATTATTTATGGCTGATTCTTGTAGATTTGAATGGTGATTTATTTCTGAGATTTTATTTCTTAAACATCCACTATTATATCTCTCCTAAATTATGTAAGTTGAAATTCTTGATTGATGTTTAATGATAAAAATTTCCACCACTTTGTTTTCTTCTTTTCTCTTCCATTCTATGATCGACACATAGATTATAGGACCATATTTTTCATAGAGTAAGAACAATTAACTTAGTTTAGTTAGGAGTTTGAATATTAACACTCACTATTTAAACTTCTCAATTCTTGATAAAAAAATTTGATCATAACAGGAGAGAAATTTTGTCTTGGTGATCAAAAATTATTGAGCACCTCGATTGGATCCTTACAAAAGAAATTAAAAAATTGAAATTTTAGTTGATGAACTTGACTTTTCTAGCTGAATGAAATGCTTGCAATGAGATTTTAATTCATTAATTAAGAGAGTTTTATTTTAAATAATTTAAAGGGATGAAAAAAGATTGAACCAGGAAATTTGATGTATTTGGACACTTCTCTTTAATTTGTTAACTTTACACTACTCATTTTCCACATTTCCCACACACTTTTTCTTTTTGGATTATTTTGTTGTAGTATTTGTCTCATGGATTTAGTTTCCTTGTGTTTTCAAATTAGATTAAATTCTTTTATATTAATATAAATCCCATTAAAAACTTTATAAAACAACATAAATAATAAAATTATGCCAAAACAACTTCTAAAGGTAATTCTCATTAGGAGACAACCTTTTTTGCTACTATATTACAATTTTTAGGTTTTAATTTTAAAGGGGATTTAAAAAACATAAAAATCCTTAATTTAATAAGTGTTATTTTTGGGGAGGCTTCCAAGAGAATTTAAAAAATATAAAAAAAATCTTAATCATCTTTAAAAAAATACAAATTATCTTAAAAATATATTATGTGTCTTATAACTTTAAAATTAAAAATATGAAAATTATTATAACTTGAGAACCATAAATTTTGAAAAACAAAAAATAAACAAGTTGTGTAATTCTAAAATCATGATAAAATTGAAACAAGACAAAAAGAAACACTAAAAAATTCATAAGAACAGAAAACTTTCAAAATTTAAAAACATGGCTGACCAGAGAACACTGAAAGATCTCACCAATCCTAATTTTTAGAACTAACAAAATTTATTAGGATGTGTAGATATAGAACTAGTATTTGAACGTAGATCAAGATTGATCCTCCATTTTCAAAAGTTTCATGATTTTTTTGGTGAGGATACACACAAGTATTTTCAATAATTTCACATGGTGTGTATCACCATGAAACCTTAAGGAGTAAGTGAGGATAAAATCAAGTTTAGTGTATTCTACCTTTCTATTGATGGGGTGACTAAGGAGTGGTTTTACTTACTCTAAATCCACACCAATAGAGAGTTTTCACCAAGTTAAGAAGATATTCCCAGAGAAATTTTTATATACTTCTAGGAATTTCTCACTGATAAAAGACATATATGACATTAGGAAGTTGTAAGTGAAACTTTACATGAATATTATTATAGGTTTAAGAAGTCATGTTCTAGCTGTCAACACCACTATATTTTTTACCAACTTTTTATTCAATATTTATAAGAGAGGTTAGTTTTAAGGGATGGGATAATTATAGATATTGTGTTGGGAGGAGATCTAGTTGAAAAATAATCATTAAATGCTAGGAATATCATTTCTAATATGGCCTAGAATTCATAAAAAAACGGTACTAGGGTATTGATTCATGTCAAATAGACTATGGAAGTGTCTACTTCCAATTCCGATAATAGACGTATAGAGAGTTAGGTGAGTGATCTTACAAGCATGATGAGACAGATGTTGACTAACTCTAAACCTTCAAAATCTTAACCAGAACCTATCTATACTATTTTGATACACTATGGAATTTGTTTTTTTACTGGTCATTTTAATGATAAATTTCCACAACTATAATTAAATTTTGAATCTTGTAATGGGATCTTTCTTGGAAAACATTCATAGAACTGCCTGAATATCTAAAAACCTAACTAAAATTTCCAATATATGCCTTTTCAATCTAATAATAATTTCAAATAAGGCTATAATAACCAAAAAAATAATATATTTATACCTAATGATCAATCATACATGAATTTTTAGCCTCAAAACATTGATCATCATCCTAGGTACAACCAAAGACAATTAGGAAATCAAAATGGTGAAAATTATTAAAAAATTTAGAATCAATATAATCAAAGAAAACAACATAATAAAATAAATGAATCACACCTTTAAGAGATGGTTAAAAAGAAAAAATATAATTCTAAACAACAAAAAGTATTCCTGTGAAATATAGTGGTTCAAATGTGTCATATGGCAACTAAAATCATCAGATTCAAAAATCATCAGAGTAGAAATTTTCCATCAAAATCTGAAGTCAGCCTAAGAGAAAGAGAGAATTTTAGTTCAATAATTTTAAGAAGTATAACTGAAATTTAAAACCCTGAATCTAAACACAATTAATAAGAATCTAAAACAGTATATATTTACTTGTGAAATTAATAAAAAATCACATGAATAAGTTTCAATACATCTTATTGAATCTATTAAACCACTTACTGAAACTGTTTTACCACCTATTGAACCTACTAAATAACCTACTTTCCACCCACCAATTGAGAAATAAAAATAAATTAAAAATAAATAAATTTATCTTGAAAGAACCTATAGGTATTTTAGAAATTTTATGGGATCTTATAATGGGAAAAATAAAGTTGATGATGAAATGAAAACTTATAGAGAGATTCTACTTTATCCATTGGGAATCCCTCATATTTAAAACAATGTTGAAATTGAAATGGAAAAGGAATTACTTGAAACTTTTAGGATAGTACAAGTTAGTATCCCTCTATTATATTTTTTAAAATAGATCCCTCGATATGAAAAATTTCTTAAGTATATGTTCACTTACAAAAGGAAATTCAAGGGAGGTGAGAAAGTAAATTTGGGAAGGAATGTTTATTATATGATCCAACATTCCCTCAATGTTAAATTCAAAGAAACAAGTATGTTTTCTATCCCATGTGTCCTTGGGAATCATCAGTTTGAAGATGCAGTGTCAGATATGGGAGCCTCCATAAATTTAATGCCTTGTTCTATCTTTTTTTCCATGTAAGTAGGCAAGCTCAATAAATCTATGATTGTCATATAGATGGCTAATAGAAACTTATCTAATATAGCTAGAATCATTGAGGATGTGTTGGTAAGGGTTAAATATTTTGTTTTACCTACTGATTTTTACATTTTAGGCATAGAGGATGATAGATTTAGTTCACATCCACTGTTAATTTTGGAAATTCCATTCTTGAAAACTGCAAGATCAATAATCAATGTTCATAAAGGGAATTTCTTTAGATTTTTGTCATAATATGGTAAATTTCTGTATTTTCAAATCAATGAAATACCCAGTTGAAGACCATTATAAAAACAAGTTAAAATGAATAATCGGTTTTCTATAGATTTTTTTTTATTTTATTAAATATAATCACCCTCTATATTCTTTGGAAAATAAACATTCTGCTGAAAATGAATCATCCATAACTATAAATTCTAAAAACTATTATAGTGATGAATCTAAAACTGAATATTTTTTTGTAAAAATTACTTGATATTTTAGAATTTATTATCATGAAAATAATTAATCTTTTTCTTAAAGTGTTCATGAAATAAATGAGGGTTTTTCTGAGTTTTTTGGAATATTCACTACTGTTGAAAATTATGAAATTTTGTGTAAAACTGAACCTAAAATGGATGAAATTGAAATAGATTCTACTGAGAATAACACAAATAAGGGTAATTATTTTTTCTCTAAGTATGTTTCTTATAAATCCACTATTTTGAAATTAATTCTGATCATAATGATATATAAAATTCACCACATTTTTTTGAAATTGAATCTGAAATTTCTTTTGAGGATGACCAATATTCACTGCTTGAAAATAAATGCACTATTATTCTAGGATTTTGTAATTATTATATTATTGGAGATGATTTAGTGGCTGAAAATGAACTTATGGAATCCATAGAACCTATTTTATCCGAAGGTCATAGCCCATCCATAATTGAACTTAAACCTTTTCCTAAAAATTTGAAATATTCCTACTTAGGAGAAAAAAAAAAATCCCTATTATAATTTCAATTAGGCATTCCATTAAGAAGGAAAATAAAATTTTAGATGTCCTTAGTCAGAATAGGAAGGTCATAGGCTGGTATTTATATGATTTTATAGGAACTAGTCCATTAGTGTGTATGCATATGATTATTTTAGAGGATAATTCCAAACCTGTTAAATAATTCCAAAGGAGATTGAATCATTCCCTTATTAAAATGGTTAAGGAAGAGGTGACTAATTTATTGGTTGTGAGTATAATTTACCCCATTTTTAATAGTTGATGGGTTAGTCCAGTTCAATTTGTTTTTAAAAAGAGAGGATTCATAGTTGTCAAAAATAATAATTTTTTAGAGTTAGTGCCTCTTAGGTTTCCAAACAAGTGTAGATTATGCATTGATTATAGAATTCTGAACTTATTAACTAGGAAGGACCAATTTCCCTTGCCTTTTCTTGATCAAATACTTGAAAATTTAGCTATTCAATCCCATTATTACCTCCTAGAATGTTTTTTGAGACACTTTCAAATTCATATAGCTCTACAGGACTAAGATAAAAAAAACTTTCGCATACCCTTTCATTACCTTTTCTTATCAGAAAATTCCATTTCGACTATTTAATGATCCTCCCACCTTCTAAAGATGCATTCTTAGAATTTTTTCTAAATTTCTTGAGGAATTAATTGAAGTTTTCATGAAAAAATTTATAGTGTATGGTCCATATTTTTAGAGAAATATAAGGATTTTAGGGGATGTTCTTAGAGTGTGTATCAAAATAAAACTTCTTCTAAACTTTGAAAAATTTCATTTAATAGTTGAGAGTGGAATTTTGATTGTTCAAGAAGTTTATAGTAATGGTATTAGAGAGGGAAATTATATGGTTTACACCATCTCTTCACTACCTTTTCCTAAGACTGTAAAGGATATTAGATATTTTCTTGTCCATATTAGGGTTTATAAAAGGTTTATAAAATTATTTATTCAGATTTATTTTCCTTTTAAGAGACTTCTTAAAAAATAAATTCTTTTTATTTTTGATGATAAATGTAAGGAAGCCTTTAATGAACTAAAACATAAACTTATGTCCCCAAAAATAGTTCAACCACCTATTTGGGAATTTCCTTTTAATATAATGACTGATTCTTACGAATTATCTTTGGAGGATTTTCTTATGAAAATAGTGGAGAGGAAATCACATGTCATTTTCTATGATTCTAGGACTCTAGATAATTCCCAGTCTAATTACTCTACAACAGAAAAGTAATTTTTAGGAATTGTTTCTTCCCTTGATAATTTTCGAATCTATCTTTGGAGATTTGAAGTCATGGATTTCAATGATCATTCTACTATTATATTCCTTATGAAAAATCATAAATCAAAACCAAGTTTGGTTAGATGGATCATATCACTTCAGGAATTTAACATAGATATCTATGATATTAAACGAATTGGGAACATTGTAATTGATCATTTTATTAGGATACTTTCTAAAATTTATCAGGAAGATTCATTTGTTGAACATATTAGAGAGTTTTTTTATGGGGAGAAATTTTATTCTACTATTTTTGAAAAGAGATCATGGTTGTCAAACATTTTTCATTACTCACCTGTTGAAATTATTCCTCACTTTTTTTCCAAGAAATAGGTTTTTAAAAATATTTGTGGGTTAAAGAAATATTTTTGGGATGATACTTACTTATTGAACATGGTAAGTGATCAAATTTTGAGGATATATATCCCAAATTTTAAAATTTCTTCAGTTATGAAATTTTTCTATAGTTTAAGAAGTGGTGGACACTTTGGATCATAGAGAACCTCTGGGAAAGTGTTGAATTCATGAATGTTTTGGTATACCATTTTCAAAGACTCTTATTAATTTTATATAACTTGTAAAGATTTTCAATTCCAAGGAAACATTTCTTAAAGACATGATATGGCATAAAAAAAATTGTGATGTCTTTGATTTTTGGGGAATGGATTTTATAGTCCCTTTACCTGGATCCTTTAGATATTGTTACATCTTGCTTGTGGTGGATTGTGTTTCAAAGTGGATTGATGTTTTTCCCACTTGGACTAATGATTCTAGGGTAGTGTCCCAATTTGTTAAAAGCAATCTATTTTTTAGATCTTAGATTCCCAGGTTTATTTTCACAGACCAAGGTACTCATTTCTATAATAGGACCTTATAGGCTAAGTTGAAAATATATGGGGTTAGTCATAGAGTGTCTAAACCCTATCACCCTTAAAAAATGGGATGGTTGAAGGATAAAATAATAGATTAAGCATATTCTTGAGAAAATCATTAACCTAAACAATAAATATTGAAGCTTAAGGATTGAGGATGCTCTTTGGGCATATAGGACTTCCTATAAGACTCCAATAAGGATGTCACGTTATAAGATAGTTTTGGGGAGATCCTTTCATATTCCTATAGAAGTAGATAATAAATATTCTTGGGTTGTTAAATCATGAAATCTGAATTTATTTGAAGTTAGAAAATAGAAGAAGTTTTTTTGTAATAGTTATAAGAAATAAAGAAAAATGCCTATGAAAATGCTAGGATTTTTAAGGAAAAAACAAATATTTTTAATGAAAAATTAATTTTGAATAAGGAATTCCATACTGAAGATAAGGTGTTGTTGTACAACTCTAGGAGGAGGATTTTTCTAAGTTAATTTCATTTTTTTCTCCCCCTTAAAAATTTGGTTTTCTTTGGTAAAAATTTGTGTGAATATTATACAATTACCATTGTCATTGAATTTTTGAATTTGGATTTAAACTAATAAAATATGCATTTAAATAAATTAAAAATTAAAATCTTAATCCATGTTGAAATAATTCTTTTATTACTTAAGTTGATAGATGATTTATTTATACTACCTTTTAAATTATTTAATTCTCTCATCCAAAGCGAGGGTATATTTTATTTTCATTTCTAATTGTGTCACTATGTTCTCTTAGAGGTAAAGAGAAGTTTTGAATTTCAGTTGAATGAAAAATGAATTCGGTTTCATCTATTTTTAAATTTTCAAGTTCAATCATCTTTGTAAAATAGGAATCAGTTTTTCACTTAAAATATTCAATTTCTTGAGGGAAAATATTTTCACTGGTTAATGAAAATCTAAGGGGAAATATTATTTTGAAAACAAATTGTGGTCATCCATTATTTCAAATTTAAGATTCATTTCATTTCACTGAATTTGGACAATTTTTTATTAAGGACAAGAAAAATATTATTGTGGGGGAATTTGATGTGGCTTTGATTTGATACAATTTTTCCACATAACTTCTTTAATTAAATTAAATTTTAATTATAAAAACTATGTTTTATTGAATAATTTACAATTGATTTTAATTTGGTGTTAAATTAATAAAGCTTTAGTTTTATGATTAATTAATGTATTTAATGTTTTAATTATAATTTTTTTCATACATTTATTTTATTATTTAATTATATATACTCTTTTAAAATACTAATATTAGTGATTTTGTTTAATTTTGTACTATGTTAATTCAATTTATATTTTCCTTATTTTTGTATTTAATTAATTTATTGAGGTTTATAATTTTATTTATTTTCCATAAATAATTTAATAATTAGTTTCATTAAATTATAATTTAATTATTTTATCATTTTTATCATTTCATTTTTTTTGTTAATTATTTAACCACTTAATTAATTTAAGTGAATTGTTTTTATTTTTTTATAAAATAATGTGTAAGAATTTTATTAAATGTTTTTTAATGTTTCTGTCACGACCCGCCCTCGGGGTCCGTGCCGTGACTACCCCAAGCCCGCCTTCCATAGGCCAGGGGCTGGCGACTAGCACCAAGGCGTAAATCCCAGTAAAAAGGGAAGGCATTGCCTTTGAAAAGTAACCAACTCCACAGAGTAAGCAAGCGGAAAGTAAACACTAAGCAAGCAGAGTACGACTGAAAGTGCGGAAAGGTAAATGGGCCAGTATACAAACCCAAACTGAAAGTAAAGTACAACTCGAAAAGGGAAAAACAGCAACTGTAAAGTAAAGGCCGCTACTCCGAGCTGTCCACCGGAAATCCCACCTGAAGGGTGGGTACAGATAGCTCCTCTACTCCACGGGTCCCACCGTCCGCTCCGAGCACGTCCCGCCCAGTGGTCCACCTCCGGGTACCGTCCTGCTGTGCAAGCCTCAGCTAAGGTCTACGCTGTCCGTCGTCTGCAACCAACACAACGTAGTGCGGGCAAAGCCCGTGCAGGGGTGAGTATAAGCTACTCAGTAGGGACCCCGAGACCCCAGAAGGTCTCTCAAATCCACAAAGGATAAACAACGAAGAAAAGTACAATCACGAAGTAACAACCGACACTGCTTAGGTATATGCCCATACATATACCTAAGTCATCAAAATACGCTCCATCCTCTGAGCCCAAGTACAACTCAGTCCACACAGGAAAGTATACGTATTCCACATAGGAAAGCAGAACATAATCCACACAGGATTGCACAACAAAATCCACACAGGAAAACAACAGGATTCAGCTCACACAGGTATACTTCTTCAAGGACGATAAAGATGATCACTGATCCATCTAAGTCGTCGGACCCACGAAGGATCGATAGGTAACTAACCCCCGCAGAAGACCCACACAGGATCGGGCTCACACAGAACCTGTAGGCGCTGGCTCACACAGAACCGCTGAGCGCAAGGACCCACACAGGATCGGGCTCACACAGAACCTGTAGCACTGATCCACGTAGGATCGCTGAGTGATGTAGTCGTCGTCGTCGAATCCACACAGGATCTCTGTACTGTCGTCGTCCATTCCACACAGGATCTCTGTACTGTCGTCGTCAAATCCACACAGGATCTCTGTACTGTCGTCGTCAAATCCACACAGGATCTCTGTACTGTCGTCGTCAAATCCACACAGGATCTCTGTACTGTCGTCGTCGCAGTCACAGTAGCAGTCGTAGCAGTAGAACAGTCGCAGCCAGCACTAGGGTTCCCGCACACAGCAAACTCGTACGGAGGGTCCGCTCCACGAGCCGAGAGGCTGATACATCAACTGTCACGAAGACCGAAGTTGATGTATCCAAAAGTTCCGTACCGTCAAAAGGAACTCAACGCAACAGACGGCGCGTCGATCGGACGCCCAGTCTGAGAGTTATTGGCATTTTCGTCTCCGGGGCCCGGTTGGTTTTTAAGGCAAAACCAACCCGACCGTACTCCACCTGCGTCCAAACCTCGGGCGGAGTATGCCAAAAGATCCGTCTCACTAAGAGGAACACTACGCGACTGACGGCACGTCAATCGGACGTCCGTAGCTCAAGATATGAGCGTTTCCGCTCCGAAGACCCGGTTGGTTTCGTGAACGAACCAACCCGGCTGAACTCAAAGTAAACCGAAACCTTGAGTGCGATATACCGAAACGACCGTCTCGATCCAAGGATCGCGTTGCCGCAGACGGTTCGTCATTCGGAGGTCCGAGGCTCAAGTTATGAGCCAAAAACCGAAACTGGTCCGTAACGGGGGGGTCCGGGTCCGGGCCGACCCGGCCCGACCCCCCCCCCCCCCCCCCGGGGCGGCGCGGCGGCCGGCGGCGGCGGTCGGCGGCGGCGGACGGCGGCGGACGGCGGCGGCGAGCGGCGGCGGCGGGCGGCGCGGCGGCGGCGGCGGCGGGCCGCGGGGGCGGCGGCGGCGGGCCGCGGGGGCGGCGGCGGCGGGCCGCGCTGGCGGCGGCGGCGGGCCGCGCTGGCGGCGGGGTGCCGCGAGGCGGCGGCGGCGGCACGCGGGGCTAAGCCCCGCGTTTTCTGGAGGGCGGCGCGGCACTGGCCGCGCCGTTTTTTTAACAAGCGCCCCCCCCCCCCCACGTGGGGGGCTTGCTGGAGCCGAACCGAGGGGGCAGCCGGCCCCCTCCCTTTTTAAAAAAAAATAAACCGCCCCCCCTCTTTAAGAGGGGGGTTTTGCCAGCCGGCCGGGGAATTAATTCCCCGGTTTAACGGCATCCGGCCGGCCAGCCGGCCGGCCGGTTTTCTCCAACGGGACCGGAATTTCCGGTCCCCTCTTCGGCTTCCGACGCCGGCGGCCCGGCCGCCGGTCTTCCCTTCCGCCGCGGCCCGGAACCGGCCGCGGTCTCCTCGTCCTGCCGCGGCCCGGAACCGGCCGCGGTCTTCTCGTCTCGCCGCGGCCCGGAACCGGCCGCGGCGTTCGTCATCCGGCGCGGTGCGTCGGCACCGCGCCCCTTCGCCGTGCCATGATTCCTTCCAACGCGGCGCGACGGCGTCGCGTTCTTGAAGATTCTCCTCGGCGTAGCGCGACGGCGTTGCGTAAAATAAAAGAACGATCGTCCGCGTGGTGCGACGGCACCACGCTACTTGTTTCCACCAACATAAACAAACATGAACGATGGAGGGGGGATTCGGCCGTGTTCGTGCGGTCCGGCCCCCCTCACATTAAAGGAATAAAAACGAAACTTAAATAAATAAGCCACACGTTATACTTATCATTAATGATCAAGAAAAGGAGTAAGGAAACCAAAATGAAAACAAAAACCCCTACCTCTGGTTTGAGATTCAAAGAATCTTCTACGTTCCGCGGAAGACGGCGTCGCGGAAGTCGGGCGTCGCGGTCGTCGTTCGTCAAATCCGTTGACGAAGAGTTACGTCCGATGCGACACGTTGTTGGCGGATCTTCGTTTGCCGGCGAAGAAGGCCCGAGGAGGATGCGGCGTTCCCTCTTGTTGACACCGAGGACGAAGAAGAGAGGCGTCGTTCTTCGTCGGAGTTTGAGCGTTCTTCGTCAAGATGAACGTTCTTCGTCAAGATGAAGAAGATGGAGGAGGAGCTCTCAAATGAAATCCACACAAGTTGGCTAACAAAATAAAATAAGGTCTCTCCTTATTTTATTTACTAAGCCTAGGAATTCAAAACTTCAAAATTCAAACATAACACTTAATTAATTAACATGACATGTGTAATTAATTTGATGTTAAGTTTACAAACAATTAAGAGGGAGAGAGGGGAGTTTAAGGGGGAAGTTGAGAGGTTTAGGTTCGTGTGGGTCCCACCACACTTAATCCTCTCAAAGTAGGTTAAGTGGGTGTGGGTCCCACCCCCAACTCCTTTTGAGAGGAGTTAACCTACAAAAGTGAAATAAAAAGAATCCACATTTTTTTTATTCAACTTTTTATAATTCTCCCAAAAACTAACTTTCGTCCCGCAACAAACGCAACTCCCGTAAGGGTCTCTTTAAGCGAATATCGGCGCTGCGAGTTCATCGGTGCCCTCGGATTTCAATTCCGAGCACCGGATCAAAAGTTAGGAATTCTCGCTCGTTCGTTCACTGAACGTACCCGAGCCAAACTTCGGAAATTAATTCCGGGCACTCCGGGCCTCGGAATCAGGTGCCGTCTGAAACCGCGCTCTTGTAAAATTCTAAAGAAAATTAAGAAAAAATTTTCCTTGAATTTTACGGGTCTTTACATTACTCCCACCTCAGGGCTTTACGTCCCCGTAAAGCTACATCAAAAACTAGGGAAACCAAAAGAGAGTACTTAGCACGCATCTGAGCCTCCCGCTCCCCTGTGCTCTCCTGGAGATTCCCGTGCTGCCATCAGATGTGCACAAGAGGAATCGATCGCCCACGCAGGACCCGCTCCTGTCGATCCTCTATCTCCACCGGGACCTCCGTAAAAGTCGCCCCATCGTCAACGTCAAGCTCCCCATGGTCAATGATGTGCGTCGGGTCGTGCACGTATCTCCTCAGCTGGGATACGTGGAAGACGTCGTGCACCCGGTGCAACTGAGGTGGTAGAGCCAGGCGATAAGCCACCTCACCAATCCTGCTGAGAATCTGGAAAGGTCCGATGAAGCGTGGAGATAACTTGCCGCCTCGGCCAAATCTCTGAATACCATGTCGAGGTGAGACCCGCAAGAAGACGTGGTCACCATCCTCGAACTCTAGTGGCCTCCGCCTCCTGTCAGCGTATGACTTCTGCCGGCTCTGTGTTGTCCTCATCCGCTCCTGGATGACATGGACCTCCTCTGACGTGGCCCGGACCATCTCTGGTCCCACAAGAGCTGCGAGATTTCTTCTTTGCCGATAAGAGAAACCTGGTCTCATCCCCTGGATGAACCACATTCTTTGCCTAAAACAGTCAATCCTAACATGGATGATACTAATCCATACTAAGGATGATGTCGTAAGGCCTCGACGCTACTACTAAGAGATTCAACCGTTACTCTCGCCTCCAGGGGTTGAGTCACACTGTCGGCATCAGTGTGTGGTAACTGGGTCTCCTCCAGTAGATGTCTCACAAGTGAGGGTCAAGTCAACAGCCAAAACTGGAACCTCTTAGTAACATTACGATAGAGGACAGGAACGAAAACATCACAAGGTATGCGTCTTTTATTATTGCAGCTCGTAATACAAGACGCTACACAAAAGCAACAAGGAACCAGAAGTACAAAGGATGTATCCACTAGATCTTCTCCTGTCCATCGGCTCCCAGGGCTCCATGATCGAAGGCCTCGGCTGCCTGAAGCTGAGCTCTCCCCTGCGGTCGGGGTGGGCCTCCTGGTGGTGGTGGTGGTAGAGCCTCAAAGCGTCGTCCACCACCTGCTGTTCGGCCAGCTCCTCTGCCTCGTCCGCCTCCTTCCTGCAGACCGCCACGGTCGAACCTCTGCCTCTGCCTAGGTGGTTCCTCAACCGTCTGCTGCTCCTCCGCATGGCGGGTCGGGCAGTCACGAGCCATGTGGCCTCGGCCGCCGCATGCATAGCACTGTCTTCCACTCGAAAGACTGGCTCCGCGTTGTGTGCCCTGCACTGCTAAGCCAGTGCCCTGAGGTCTGGTCTGTCTGGACCCCTGAGTCATCCGTCGACTGCCTGCTACAGATGACTCTGCCACGTGCCGCCCTGCGGCGGGTCGCTGTGCTGGTGCAGACTCAGCAAGGAAGCTCTTGATCAGAAGAGCCCGCTCCAGTACTCCTGTCTGAGTCGGTATGCTGAGGGAGATCAGCGATGCCCTGATCTCGTGTCTTAAACCCTGCTCGAAGGTCCGGGCCCGGAAGAATGGGTCCCGTACCATGTCGGTCGAGTAGCGCGAGAGATCGGTAAATCTCGCCGAGTACTGAGCGACCGTCATGCTGCCCTGCCGCAGCTGTAGAAGCTCCTGGATACGCACCGCACGAAGGGTGGCTGGGACGAACTCCGAGCGGAAGATGTTCTCAAAGTCCGTCTAAAGAAGAGATGCCTCATCGTGCACCTGGAGCATCAAGCTCCACCATCGTCCTGCTGCTGCGTGTAGTAGGCTCGCAGCGAGGATCACCATGAGGTCTGCTGGTGTCCTCACTAGCCTAAACACTCGAACCACTGCCTCCAGCCAGTCCTCTGCTGCCTGGGGATCCGTCTCCCCGTGAAACCTGGGCGGTCGCTGGCGCTGAAACTCATGCAGTGCGCTGAGGCGACGTGCATCGTCAGCGGCTGCTGCTGGAAGCATCGGGGGATCGGCGGGTAAAGCTACTGCCGGTGCCACTGCTGACAAAGGGCCCTGCACCGAAGCCTCGTCGCTCGGTGGGCTGTCGTCTCGCTCGACTCTCGGAACCCTAGCTGGCTGCCGTCGTGGGGCCATCCTGAATAGGAAACAGGTGCGCCACGGTTAGAACAGTATACCAGGTGAGCTGATATAAGTAATCACAAAGAAAACTTGAGACTTTCATTAAGCAGATCAGTATACCCGGTGAGCTGGCACAAGTAATCACAAAGAAAACTTTGAAACACACACGCAATCAATGTTTTCGTGCATTAAGTCGGAAATCAGAAGTCAGGGTCCTGGTGTACGGATACGTCGGCCGCCGCACCAACACTGGACTCCCTGGACTGATAACCACACTCAATACGCTAAACATTATTGCTTCACATAGAAAAGATCAGAGTTCGCGGTAGAACCGAACTCCTCTGATACCAATTTGTCACGACCCGCCCTCGGGGTCCGTGCCGTGACTACCCCAAGCCCGCCTTCCATAGGCCAGGGGCTGGCGACTAGCACCAAGGCGTAAATCCCAGTAAAAAGGGAAGGCATTGCCTTTGAAAAGTAACCAACTCCACAGAGTAAGCAAGCGGAAAGTAAACACTAAGCAAGCAGAGTACGACTGAAAGTGCGGAAAGGTAAATGGGCCAGTATACAAACCCAAACTGAAAGTAAAGTACAACTCGAAAAGGGAAAAACAGCAACTGTAAAGTAAAGGCCGCTACTCCGAGCTGTCCACCGGAAATCCCACCTGAAGGGTGGGTACAGATAGCTCCTCTACTCCACGGGTCCCACCGTCCGCTCCGAGCACGTCCCGCCCAGTGGTCCACCTCCGGGTACCGTCCTGCTGTGCAAGCCTCAGCTAAGGTCTACGCTGTCCGTCGTCTGCAACCAACACAACGTAGTGCGGGCAAAGCCCGTGCAGGGGTGAGTATAAGCTACTCAGTAGGGACCCCGAGACCCCAGAAGGTCTCTCAAATCCACAAAGGATAAACAACGAAGAAAAGTACAATCACGAAGTAACAACCGACACTGCTTAGGTATATGCCCATACATATACCTAAGTCATCAAAATACGCTCCATCCTCCGAGCCCAAGTACAACTCAGTCCACACAGGAAAGTATACGTATTCCACATAGGAAAGCAGAACATAATCCACACAGGATTGCACAACAAAATCCACACAGGAAAACAACAGGATTCAGCTCACACAGGTATACTTCTTCAAGGACGATAAAGATGATCACTGATCCATCTAAGTCGTCGGACCCACGAAGGATCGATAGGTAACTAACCCCCGCAGAAGACCCACACAGGATCGGGCTCACACAGAACCTGTAGGCGCTGGCTCACACAGAACCGCTGAGCGCAAGGACCCACACAGGATCGGGCTCACACAGAACCTGTAGTACTGATCCACGTAGGATCGCTGAGTGCTGTAGTCGTCGTCGTCGAATCCACACAGGATCTCTGTACTGTCGTCGTCAAATCCACACAGGATCTCTGTACTGTCGTCGTCAAATCCACACAGGATCTCTGTACTGTCGTCGTCAAATCCACACAGGATCTCTGTACTGTCGTCGTCGCAGTCACAGTAGCAGTCGTAGCAGTAGAACAGTCGCAGCCAGCACTAGGGTTCCCGCACACAGCAAGCTCGTACGGAGGGTCCGCTCCACGAGCCGAGAGGCTGATACATCAACTGTCACGAAGACCGAAGTTGATGTATCCAAAAGTTCCGTACCGTCAAAAGGAACTCAACGCAACAGACGGCGCGTCGATCGGACGCCCAGTCTGAGAGTTATTGGCATTTTCGTCTCCGGGGCCCGGTTGGTTTTTAAGGCAAAACCAACCCGACCGTACTCCACCTGCGTCCAAACCTCGGGCGGAGTATGCGAAAAGATCCGTCTCACTAAGAGGAACACTACGCGACTGACGGCACGTCAATCGGACGTCCGTAGCTCAAGATATGAGCGTTTCCGCTCCGAAGACCCGGTTGGTTTCGTGAACGAACCAACCCGGCCGAACTCAAAGTAAACCGAAACCTTGAGTGCGATATACCGAAACGACCGTCTCGATCCAAGGATCGCGTTGCCGCAGACGGTTCGTCATTCGGAGGTCCGAGGCTCAAGTTATGAGCCAAAAACCGAAACTGGTCCGTAACGGGGGGGTCCGGGTCCGGGCCGACCCGGCCCGACCCCCCCCCCCCCCCCCCCCCGGGGCGGCGTGGCGGCCGGCGGCGGCGGTCGGCGGCGGCGGACAGCGGCGGACGGCGGCGGCGGGCGGCGGCGGCGGGCGGCGCGGCGGGCGGCAGCGGCGGGCGGCGCGGCGGCGGCGGCGGCGGGCCGCGCTGGCGGCGGCGGCGGGCCGCGCTGGCGGCGGGGTGCCGCGAGGTGGCGGCGGCGGCACGCGGGGCTAAGCCCCGCGTTTTCTGGAGGGCGGCGCGGCACTGGCCGCGCCGTTTTTTTAACAAGCGCCCCCCCCCCCCCACGTGGGGGGCTTGCTGGAGCCGAACCGAGGGGGCAGCCGGCCCCCTCCCTTTTTAAAAAAAAAATAAACCGCCCCCCCTCTTTAAGAGGGGGGTTTTGCCAGCCGGCCGGGGAATTAATTCCCCGGTTTAACGGCATCCGGCCGGCCAGCCGGCCGGCCGGTTTTCTCCAACGGGACCGGAATTTCCGGTCCCCTCTTCGGCTTCCGACGCCGGCGGCCCGGCCGCCGGTCTTCCCTTCCGCCGCGGCCCGGAACCGGCCGCGGTCTCCTCGTCCTGCCGCGGCCCGGAACCGGCCGCGGTCTTCTCGTCCCGCCGCGGCCCGGAACCGGCCGCGGCGTTCGTCATCCGGCGCGGTGCGTCGGCACCACGCCCCTTCGCCGTGCCATGATTCCTTCCAACGCGGCGCGACGGCGTCGCGTTCTTGAAGATTCTCCTCGGCGTAGCGCGACGGCGTTGCGTAAAATAAAAGAACGATCGTCCGCGTGGTGCGACGGCACCACGCTACTTGTTTCCACCAACATAAACAAACATGAACGATGGAGGGGGGATTCGGCCGTGTTCGTGCGGTCCGGCCCCCCTCACATTAAAGGAATAAAAACGAAACTTAAATAAATAAGCCACACGTTATACTTATCATTAATGATCAAGAAAAGGAGTAAGGAAACCAAAATGAAAACAAAAACCCCTACCTCTGGTTTGAGATTCAAAGAATCTTCTACGTTCCGCGGAAGACGGCGTCGCGGAAGTCGGGCGTCGCGGTCGTCGTTCGTCAAATCCGTTGACGAAGAGTTACGTCCGATGGGACACGTTGTTGGCGGATCTTCGTTTGCCGGCGAAGAAGGCCCGAGGAGGATGCGGCGTTCCCTCTTGTTGACACCGAGGACGAAGAAGAGAGGCGTCGTTCTTCGTTGGAGTTTGAGCGTTCTTCGTCAAGATGAACGTTCTTCGTCAAGATGAAGAAGATGGAGGAGGAGCTCTCAAATGAAATCCACACAAGTTGGCTAACAAAATAAAATAAGGTCTCTCCTTATTTTATTTACTAAGCCTAGGAATTCAAAACTTCAAAATTCAAACATAACACTTAATTAATTAACATGACATGTGTAATTAATTTGATGTTAAGTTTACAAACAATTAAGAGGGAGAGAGGGGAGTTTAAGGGGGAAGTTGAGAGGTTTAGGTTCGTGTGGGTCCCACCACACTTAATCCTCTCAAAGTAGGTTAAGTGGGTGTGGGTCCCACCCCCAACTCCTTTTGAGAGGAGTTAACCTACAAAAGTGAAATAAAAAGAATCCACATTTTTTTTATTCAACTTTTTATAATTCTCCCAAAAACTAACTTTCGTCCCGCAACAAACGCAACTCCCGTAAGGGTCTCTTTAAGCGAATATCGGCGCTGCGAGTTCATCGGTGCCCTCGGATTTCAATTCCGAGCACCGGATCAAAAGTTAGGAATTCTCGCTCGTTCGTTCACTGAACGTACCCGAGCCAAACTTCGGAAATTAATTCCGGGCACTCCGGGCCTCGGAATCAGGTGCCGTCTGAAACCGCGCTCTTGTAAAATTCTAAAGAAAATTAAGAAAAAATTTTCCTTGAATTTTACGGGTCTTTACAGTTTCTAATTATTTAAAATAATATTATATTTTACATTATTTTATATAGATTATTTATTTGGTTATTTTATTTTATTTTTGGTTGCAGCAGCAGCAACGTAGCCAAACTGCCAAGAAGCATCATGTTTCCATTTTTCTAAGAATCCATGTAAGAGATTTGTGCAAGCAGTCACATAACTGATTTCAAGTATAGATATGTAGACAATTTTCAAATATTCTACATGTCCTTTTTTCAACCAAGATAAATTCTATGTATCCAAAATTTCTACATATGATATTTTCATTAGAATCACATAGCTGATTTACACCTTTCTCTACGTAGATGATTGGGTTTCCATCTCTATGTAGTTTTTTATTAGGGGAAACTCGCATACTTCACTTTTCAACAAAAAATCCATGTACCCATTTCATAAAATATTCCCAATGAAGTTTGAAACCCATCCGATCTTACAACACTGAAAGTCCAAAAGAACAACGACGATGTTGATCCGCAATGGAACCAAAATGAACCAAGTAAAACAAGTCAGTTGTTATTGTTGATGAAGATGATGTATTGATCCACCACTGTGAATCTGAAATATGGCACCACAATTGAGATCCATCTAATCTTTCTGTTTGTGAATTAGATGACATAAATGTTGTCATTGATGAAAAGGTTGAAAAATCCAAGGTTGAAGCCGATTCCGTTGAAAATGTAGAACTAGATCTAATAATATTACTGGCACTGCTAAAAGATTCACTATCATTGTCACTCTAGAGAATTCATCACTACCACCATTTAGGCTACCACACATGCTTGATGAAGTAGATCCTGGTGTTGTGAATTGAACCCAAATCAATATCCTTCTGACTGAATAAGGGTTCATTTTTTCCCACTACACCAAAGAAAATGTATACCAAAAGTTTGAAGAATAACACTCACAACCAAAGAAGATAAATTTATGAATTGATTGTGGTTGACCTGATCTATGGAATATGATGAGTAATTGAGGTTTATTTGTTTTCCTAAACCTATGGAAACACTAAACTAGATCAATTTGAGGCTTTAATTCCGAGATTGTGTGGCTGAAGGGGTTCTTCATCTAAGACGTCGAGCTTGATTTTCCAAATCCAATGGCCGATGAGTTTCTTCTACAATATTTTCCATTTCCACTGATAAAATAGATTGATGATTTACTGAGTTCATGAGGTGTTTTCCTATTGAGGTGATATTTATCTAAGTTAAGATCAAGTTTATTGATTATCTAGGTGTGTTGATAAAGTTGTTAGCTAGAAAATAATTGAGGATGAATCGAAGATGAGTGGGTTTTTATAAGAATAAACAAAATTAAAACTCTAAAGGTTTAGGTTCATTCAGAACTGTAAAGTCCAGATTGAATATATTGGGGCTTTGGTGCTCTTTCGCATCCTAGATTTAGGTTCATTATAGAGTTAGTTTTTCTATTTGATGAAATTTTTTGATGAAATTTGTTGGAATATCTATTTCAAACTCCAATTAAGGGAGATTTAGATTTTTTTATTTGATTTTGATAAAGCTAGAGAAGATTTATTAGTATTCTATTTCCATCATTTATTAAGAAGTTGTGTTGTAGAATTTATAGAATCAATTTCATAAGTACATTAAACAAACCTGAGTGATTTGAGTAGAGTTGAGATTATCTCGGGGGTGATGGAGAAGTGATGTCATACTAAATTGGAATCGATTCACATTCTTCTAATATTATGTAACATATTTTTAATTAGAACACATGTAGTTAGGGTGTTACCCAAGTGGTAAACCCTATAATCCTGCATCCAAAAGACCCATCTTCAAAACCAGGCAGAGAAGACTTCTTGAGACTGTAATAAAACTATTATAGTGATGGGACTATATCAATGGTGGCACTGTAGTAGTGGAGGGTATTATATAAGGAATTTTAGGGGTAGTGGTACTGTAGCAGGAACTATAGAAAAATGACTATTGTAGTGGTACTATTCACAAAAGGCTCCTTTGGACCAAAAATGGGCTTTCGAGCCTAGTATTAGGGCTTCATGCCCCTGGTCTTTCAGGCCACTCAAATTTATCCTATGGTTCAAGGGTCTTAGGGATTTGTAATGGGTTCCCCTCTACCTAGAAATAAATTGGTTCCTTTGTTTAATAATTAAAAAAAATTGTCCCCAAATTTAAAACAAAAATTAATCGGGACCCATTTAGACTACATTTATGATTAACATGTGGTTTATTTGATGAGAAAATTAATTCATTACTAGCTATATTGAATTTATTATTAATTTCAGATGAGGTGTTTGACCCATGCATTAATATCAATTTTTTAAGTGTCATGAGTTTGTTTAATATATTTTCTAAAACAACATATTTGGTGATATAAGGTTATATTTTTACTCTCTTAATTGATAGTTACCAGCTAAATTATATGAAATTTGGTGACCATAGAAAAAAATAAAAAGGAAAAAAGATATAAAAATAGAGGATGATTGGGAAGCATACAGTAGCTCAAACTTATGGGGACTCTTAGAAGCGGTGATACAATAGTGGGAAGTAGAATATATTCTATAGATCTATTATGACTTATGATTCAAATGAATATTTAAGGATTTATGTGTTTCATGATCATGAGAATCATGATTCCTTGTGGCTGAGTCTTTCACATTAGAATGGTGATTTATTTCCAATATTTTATTTCTTTACCATCTACTATTATCTCTCTCTATAATTATGTACATTGAAATTTTTTATTTATGTTTAATGAGAAATTTTTTTATCACTTCTTGGTCTTCTTTTCTCTTCCATTTAGTGATCTATACATATCCAATCGAACTATGTTTTTCATAGAGTGTGGGATGTTAACTCAGTTTGGTTAGGAGTTTGAATATTGAATCTTGTTTTTTAAACTTCTCAATTATCAATTGAGAATGTTGATCACAATGGGAGTGAAAATGTGTCTTGGTTCTCATCAATCGTTGAGCACCTTGACTAGATCCTTATGAGAGAAGGTAAAAACTGATATTTTAGTTGATGACCTTGAAATTTTGATTAAAATGAAATTAATGCATTGAGATTTTAATTTTTTCATTGATAGAGTTTTAGTTTAAATAATTTCAATATTTGAAGAAATATTTAACTAATATATCTATTGGATTTTTCCACTTCTCTCATATATGTCAACTTTCACCTATTCATTTTCCACTTTTTCTACAAACTATTTATTTTCTTATTATTTTGTTGCTACATTTTTTTCACTATTTTAGTTTCTTTTTGTTTTAAAATTAGATTAAATTTTTTTATAGTAATATAAATCCATTTAAAAACTTTATAAAAAATATAAATAATAAAATCATGATAGAAGAACTCCTAAAGGGCGGTCTAGTTAGGTGAAAACTTTTTTTTGCCTCTATATTGCAGTTCTTAGGTTTTAATTTTTTTTAAGGAGGTTTAAAATGGCATAAAAATACTTGATTCAATACCGTAGGAACAAGTGGTGTGTCTTTAAAGATCTTTGTTCATCATTTGATTGGATTTGGACCACAGTTTCAAGAGATTGACTCTTTGTGATCCAAGGTTATTTTTACTCCTCTTCTTTTCATTATATCCTTAAACTATCTTATTTGGGAAATTATGACAGTAGGGTTTACTTTTTTTTATAATGTTGGATTATTCAATTTATTGGGGTAATATGTGGATAGGTTTTATTGGTTTTCCATGTGGGTTTTAGGAAGTTTGATCATTCAATTATACTCATTCATGAGAAATAGTTGTTAAATATTATTTAAGGTATGAGGTTTAAGAATTATCATTATTTAATTATATAAAATTGTTGAGTTATCATGATTTTTCTTTCATTAGGTTGATGGTATGGATTAACCTAATCAATATAATAAATCATAATAAAGTAATTGTAAATGGAAAGGGGGTATTTTTAATGTGTTTTATGAATGTACAGGTTGTTATTTACTTTTTGATGATTCTTGAATGATGTTTCCCGCTATAGATACCTTGTTCGGAGTTGTTGAAATTTTTCAATAACCTTTCCTAATATTTTAATCATGTAAAGAAAATAATAAACATGTGGCATTTTAATTTGTAATTCTTGTGATATTTTTTATGTTTTAAATGGTTAACAAACATGGAGTAATGATTAAAAAGAGATATTCTTGTGTGAATTTTTATTATGTTGGCTTTTTTTATGTATGTGCATAAATTCTTGTTATAATTAAACGGTTATTAGATGGTTATTGTGTCTATTTGAGAAGATGATATGTGGATATTGTTGTGGTAGTAGATGATGGGTTGTTGTGTGATCGTTGTGGTTTTGGTATGGCTAGTTAATGTATAAATAGGATGTAAATGGGTTAGTGATGGAATGGTTGAGTTTTGGTTATGTTGGTTGTTTGAATAGGTTTTGTGATGGTTGTTATGGTTATGATCTTGGGTTTTGTAGGGTTTTGTTATTATTTCTTAGTTTCAGGGGATGTGGTTGGAATAAATTATATCAATAATGGTTTATGGGATGTAATTGATAGATGATGGGATATTAAATTATTAATGATAATTCCTATAATAATTTTGACTAATACATAGTGAATGTTTGAATAAATTTGAATAATGAATAATGAACGTCTTGAAGAGAAAAGTGGTTTAATGAATGGTTTGACATTAAATATAAACAAATTATTGAGATGTGGATGGTCATGGTAGTTTTGGAAAGTGATATAATTATATGATTAAATGGGAAGTGAGTATTTGTTTTTATGGTTGTCTTTTTTAAATTTATAGGCCTGTGTTGGTTCTTCTTCTTGTTTATTAAGGAAAAAATATGCATATTCCATATTTTCATGAGAGGTTTTGGGGAGGAAATACTTAGTATACATGTATGATCACCCCTATATATATAAATATGTTTTATATTTTTACAAAAGGGAGTTGGTAATCGGTTAGGTCATACCATATTAAATAGGTCATGATTGGTGTTTTTGTCACTTCTATAGTTTCTTCATTTTCAAATTTTATTTTGGATATTTTTTTATGTGTGAAATTTAAATGAAATTTCAATTGGAGTTTATTTTATATTTTATGGATTTGATTGGTTTTTTATCTTTAATTCCTAGCATTGTGAGGGTAATTCCTCTTATTTATTTATGATTATTCCCTTGGTTCAAGTCTCCAACTCATGTCCTATTGGAGGTGGACATCGAGGGGTTACTCTCCTCTTCACTATAAACCCAATAGGGTTTCCTAGTATGGGTGATTTATGAAATATTTGTATTAAATATTTTGTTAATAGTTATGATAGATATTTGAGTTAATAACTGGTAATGATTTTATGATTTCAATATGGAAATGGTATTATTTAATCCAATATGTCATGTAAGCAAGGGATACTATTTAGGACATAGATGTTTAGTTCCCCCTATGATTTGATATAAGGAATTTAAGATTACTAATCACACTAGGTATTATGAGGCTGATTATGGGGTGGGGAACTAGGAAAGGGACATGCATTATGCTTGACTATAATTATGTATGAATTATGGTTATTTTGAGAAATTAAGGGAAAAATTAATAAAAAATGTTCATAAATGATCTTAGATGAAATCTATGCTCTTGATCTTAGGAGATTCCTTTTCCATTTATAGAGATGAGTAGTGGTCATCATTTTCATGTAGTTTAGGTTTGATATGTATAGTAGGAAATATTGGTTGACCATAGGAGGGTTGACCAAGATAATAAGAATTATTCTTAGAGGAATAAAGTTTTTGAGTTCCAACATTTTATCTTAATAAAGTATAAGGGTTGTACCTATAATATGTAGAAAAAGTATAAGTTGGAGGAGTTAAATATTTCTTTTAATATTATCCATAGTAGTAAGGAGAATTGGATTCTATTGGATGATTTTCAGTTGATGGGAGCCGCACATCAGTGATGAATTTGGTTTCTTATGTAGCATGAGGAGGTGGATATTTTGGGGGGATATTTGAAAAATTAGTTTCTTCTAGAGTTTCTTTCCTCAATAATGAAGGTTGAAAAGTTGAAGTAATTATATTCACTTTGGAATTAGAGAATAATTTTGCAGGAGATTGGGATTAGATTCAAAGTCCTTATCTATTTAGCACGTAATCTTTTCCCAAATGGGGAAGAATGAGTGTGGTGTTTTAAGGTGGATTTGTGTCCCAATATTTAGTATTAGGTATTTGAATTCATGTCACCTATGTATCTAGAGGTACTATCTAAGGTTGAAGTGATTAAGAAGATACATGTGTGGTCTAAGTCATCTTGATAGGGGAGCCTTTAGATAGGTAGTGGGAATTTAGTGCTCTTATATTTTCAATTATTGAAGATGATATTGTGTTCAATGAAGGTTTAGGTAGTAGTTTTTTCTATATTTATTGATTGGTTTTCATATTTTTTCTTTAAATAGGTTATGATGCTCCCCCTAGATGTTATATCGAGTTTAGGATAGAGTCTCAACCTTCCATATCTCCAGTTTTTATGGATTCTTATCAAATTAAACCTTATGATTTGCAAGATATTAGGGTTTAGATAGAAGATTTAATAAAAAATGGTTTCATCTAGCTCAGTGTGTCACCTTAGGGTGTTATTGTTTTATTCTCAAAAAAGGTAGATAGTAGTCTATGGTTGTGCATAAACTATCGATAGTTGAACTAGGTGAATATCAAGAATTTTTATCTCCTTTTGAGTTTATATTATCTATTTAACCATTTAAATGGATCGAGTTGGTTTTCAAATATCAATATTTGGTCTATATATCATCATATTTGGGGAAATATGAAGATATACCAAATATTTATTACATGTATCGTTATATTCATTTAGAGTTTATTGTTATGTTTTTTTATAAAAAAAACACCCAATATGTTTTCACATGACTCTTTAACTCCATGTTTCATAGTTGTATTCATAGATGACATTGATTCCCTCATTTTATCATGAAAAACCATAAACATTTCCTAATGATTTTGAATGGATTTTTATGAATTTTTTCATGTAATTCATTATTTATTTAAAATATTGGAAATTATAGTTCATGAAATAATATAGATGAAAATGGATAAAAATATTGAATTTTAGAAGTGTGAGTTTAATTTGGACTTAATGAAATTTTCCTAAGTGATTTAACATTTTTTAGGAAAAAATATGGCTAGAACATGCTAGCCCTCCACCCACTGGCTCCAAACCACATAGACATCCTAAGGGGCCAACCAGCCCAAGGGGCTATCCAGCTAAGGAAGCCCATTGGGAGGGCCCTCTTTTGCAGTAGGAGGAGAGTGTAGGTCATGTTAGGAGGAGCCCACACAGTGGTTGGGCCAAGGCCCACATTTTCCACATGTGATGGAGTGGCCCATTTCATGTGTTAGTGTATATACAGGAGCCCATCCCCACAACTAGTGATCTGAACCACTGTCACCATGAGATTTATTATATGAATCAAATTTCCCACATTCACATTCAATGTGGAGTGGCTATTCATGGGTACTATTCATAAACTAACAAAATTAGTGTCACATCATGTCGGATGTGCAACCCTCTAGCATCGTACAATTCCTCTCCACCACCTTCCTCCCTTGGCATTAACCTCTTTTATCTACAACTCACTAGAGACCTCCATATCCACTACTGGAAATCTTGGTCTTAAGATATGAAGCACGATGGAAGCTTGAAACCACCATGGATGACCAGGAGATCTTGATCCGACCACCATGAATCCCATTTTAATATGTGAAAAGGGAAACATGATATCTAGGAGTCCCATATGACCACTATGAAGGAATGATGGAAGAAGGAGAAACCATATGTCGTTGTGGTCAATATTGTGTCATGGACTTACCAAAAGAGTTCGATTATGCTATAGATTTAGAATATGCACTGATAAAATACCAATAAATGGATGCATCATACACTATCCATATTGAACAGATACATCACACTCCACCATAATTGAATAGGTGAGTAGTGGAAAGAAATAGCTACATGAGTGTGTGGAGGAAAATGGATAAGTGAGCCAAGGATGTGAAACAGGTATATGACGAACCTCGGGTATTTTGTACACTTCCTATATAAATGGAAACAGCTACTTGATCCTATGCATGCAGTCGGCTATGTGAATGGTAATTCTCTAAAGTATCTTCAATAATTCATTGAAATAATGAAATAGAAAATATATGAAAAAATTGAATCAATCTAAAAACAAAAAGACTAAAGGATTATATGAATGATATTAACTAAGGTATAATATATGGGGTTTTAGGGTAAATTATACCCTATTTTTCTCTCTTTTAAATAGATGGATGCAGAAGCAATGGATCTACATATATTTAATGAATTTTTTTCACTAAAAAATATCTCTCCACACCGCATGATGAGATTTAAAATACTTATTATCCACGACCAAGATCCAAATCTATTTTTGAAGATGGACACTTTTTATGATAGAATAAAGATTCAAACAAATATTTAAGAGGGGATTCCTACTTTTATAAATAAGAAGACATTGTTTCCAAAAAAGAGGGATTTAACACTAAGAGATGAGGATAGACCTGATGAAACTCTAGAATTTTCTATTGTATTCTTTCTTTATCTGTATTTATTCTAGAATTATTTCTACTTATACTCCAATTATTTTTCCTTTAATAGAGGGGTAGAAACCTTAATTGATTGGGTAAAAGGGTGGTGACCCAATTGTAATGCTTGATTCTAGGTAATTTTTATTAAATTTATGGATATCTTTTCTATGTTAAATGGTTTTGAGTATTTAAATTAAAAATTTTATTTTAATGTGATTTTGTTTATGATTAATTCTGAATTTTAATTATTTCCTTGGTTAAGAAATCATTTCTCCCTTTTTTTGATTTTAAATCATATCGATTGATTAGTTTAGCATAAAGTAGAGAGTTTTAGTGATTACTGAACACATAAGGAAAAAGTAGTAATCTAGTTTGGATACTTAGGAATTTCAATACCAGATTAGGTATTTCCAAAGTAATTAAAATAAGGATCATTGTGGCTTTCAAACATTGGAAGGAGGATTATCTAAAACAAGTAAATTTTAAGGATAATTGACATCATCATCAAACATAAACAAGGGTAAAATCGGGTAAGTGATTGTGGAACCATTAATTTAATCAATTAAAAAAGGTTATATATTAATATTTAAAAGACCATGATATCATTAAAAAAAGGAAACTAAAGCTAAACCCCAATCACTTATCTCTCATCTTGAATTTTCAAAATACGTGTTTATTTATTTGATAGTCCTAATGATCTTATAATTTATTTTTTCACCTTTAAAACAATATTAAAGAACTTATCCTTGGAGATGAATTTGGTTACTACTAATACTATATCCCTGATAAAAAATAAATAGATTTTTCTACACCACACAACAAGTGTGCATTAGAAATCCTTATATACTCAAACTTAGAGGAGGATCATGTAGAGAATCTAAGGATCATTCTAAGATTTATTTGATAGCATAAAATTTATGGGAATTTTTCCAAGTGTAAATTTAGGACATGTATGGTTCACTTTCTTAGAAATTTAGTTTCTCATTAGTGAATGATTTCCAATCCTTCAAATATCAATGTAGTTATTTCTCGGGTCGTGCCCAAAAATTTCATAGAGGTTTATAGTTTCCTCGATATTACACACTATTATCAGAGGATTATGTCTAATTTATATATAATTTTATCCCCTTTAATATCCCTAACTAAAAAATACCATGCTATTTTGTATATCAATTGGTGTCCGGTATCTTTCAACTACCTGAAGGATAAATTGATCAGTTGTCTTGTCCTTTGGATTCTAAAGGAAAGAATCTTGGTTGAGTTTTCTATAATGGTTCGCATCTCATTTTTGGTTTCTTATTGATGTAATAAAGGTTAGTTATATCATATGTCTCTATGAAGTTACATCCTCATGAGTATAATTATGCTTCTTGTGATCTTGAATTAGTTGTGGTGGTGTTTTCTCTAAAGTTGTGGTGGAATTGCCTCACTAGTGAATGTTTTAGTTTCTCATATCACAAAATATTGGGGTATATTTTCTCTTAGTGGAATTTGAATTTGTATCAATGGAATTTGATGGAGTTCAAATAATACTATAAATCCAAGATCTCCTATTCTCTAAGGAAGGGGTATGTAGTTTGATATTTATAGAGTTGGAAGTTTTGGTGAGATATTATTTAGATGTTTGAAGATGCATGGAGAGTGATGGAGGAGATTGTAGTAATGCACCTTGATATAATGTAGGTTGATGATAATGCTTACATGTAATAAATTATAGTTTAACCATCCTTATTTTAGTATTTTGTGGAGTCTCATTGGGGAGACTCGAATGTAATAGTGTTACGAGATCATATCTTTTATAGTGATTCACCTGATGGATAGTAATAAGATGATCAAAACTAGGTGTTTTTTTAAGAAAAGTTTTTCATCCTATTAGTGATGTGGTAGTTAGTTCTTAATGAGTTTCATAAACCTCCTTTTGATATGTATTTAGGTATATCTAATATTTATTATACCTTGAAGATTTTATTTCAGTGGTTAGGGATAAAGTGTTCTATGGTGGAAGTTGTGTCACAGTGCTTAGTCTTCCTGTAGGTGGAGGTAGAGAATCGTGTTCCTAGAGGTTTTTAGTAGTCATTGGATATTCTTGAGTGGAATTTGAAGGATATGTATATAAGATTCATCATCTATTTTTTCCAAGACCAAGGTGGATTTGATTTTATTTGGGAGATCATGGATTGATTGATGTATTAATATCATTTCTTAGAGAATAAAAAAGTACAGTACTATGGATTATTTAGAATGGTGGTATGTAGATGAGATAATAAAGTTTCAGGGGGTAACAAGTAGTATTATTACTAATCTTTATCCTCAATTTAACTCATGATCCTAGATAGTTCTTAAATATTATTTTGGATCTCAAATGAACCTTAACACTATATTCCATCCTCAAATGGGTGTTCATATAAAGAGTACTATTTAGATATTGGTGGATGTATTTTGTTTATTTTTTCTAGATTTTTTAGGGTCATGTCTGATGAACCTAAATTTGGTAGAGTTTTTATATAATAATATATTCCACTCTTCCATCGGTATGGATTCATTCAATGCATTTTATATATATGTGTGTAGATCTATATTTTTTTGGTCCATGATTGGGGAAAAAATGGTCCTTGTACTTAAAATGGTATAGGGAATAACCTATAAGTTGAATATAGTTCATTAGTGGGTGAAGTCAGTGTGGGATCATCAGAATTCTTATGTGGATAGAAGGATGAGACATTTATAGTTTGAGTTTGGGGATAATATATTCTTAAAATTTTCTCTTGTTCATGAAAAGTATATTTTTGTTCAAGGAAGTAATATTTCTCCTTGGTTTACTAGTCCTTTAGAGGTGTTTAGAGCATGTTGGTGAGGTGTCATGTCAATTAGACTTTCCTCTATGAGTAGATAGAATCCATAATGTCTTACACGTTTCTTAGAATTTTCAGTATCTTCATGATGGATCCCATTTCATTGATTGGAATGATTTGGATGTTGAGGATTATTTAAAATACATGGAGTAATCGATTGAGATTCAGAATCATTAGAAGAAGGTGTTTTATGGGCACATAATTCCATTTATTTGTGTCTTGTGTAGGCACAGTGGCTTAGAAGAGGGTGTATGAGAAAATGAATCACATATGTGTACTTAGTAACCTAATATATTTTAAACATTATTTTTTCTTAAGGTTGAGATTCTTCAAAATGTTCTAATTTGATTGGGATTATTTATTCTTGTCTTGTATTATTCTTTAGTTATATTGTTATTTTTATTTGAAAGTGTCTCTTAGGGGTGTGTGAATATTTTTGATCATTTTATTTTTGGGTTTGGTTTTGATTATCTAAAAATATAACTGTTTGAGAGGTATCTAATATAATAGACCAAGATTTATTAGACTATTACTTTGTTTCATTTGGGTATATAGGAGTTGTGAGAAGTATGGTGGAAGGAAGGTAAATTTAGAGCTAGAATTTTAGCTGGAGGGATACATTATGGCTTGGCTTGATTTGTTTCGCCACAAAAAGTTGGCTAGAGGATAGTATTTTTCTATAGTCTGGTGTGCCTCTCTATGGGAAGTTAGGATAAAAAGTTATTTTTGTTTTGTGGTGTTAAGGAGGATCTATGAGATTTCAATTACATTGTGTTTTGGGATAAAAGGATGGTTATGGCGTGATGAGTTTTGATTATGGCATAAAGTTATATAGATTATACTTATATAAAGAGATTTTATGTGTTAATATTAATGGGAACTCTTAATTTATCATTATGGTAGGCCATTTGTTCTATGGATTGGTTGTGACGGCATGGATAGACTTGAGGTGTTCCTCTTTATTCTTATAGTAACCTAGTTTTATCCTGAATAATATTTGGCTCAATTTTGATTTTTTGAGTCTCAGGACCTCCGTATGGGTAAAATGGTAAAATTACCCTATTAGACAACCTCTAAATAATTATCTAATTGTTCTTTTCATTCTAAGTGGTAGTTTTAACTGCCAATCTGAGATTGTGTGGAATTATTGGTTCATTAGGGCCTTTATGATAATATATTAAATATAATATATTATTTTTATCCTACATGCATTCATTCTTTGTAAATTATGAATTACCATCAAAATATGGTCTTAAATGGGAAAACTAATACAGATTTTGAGTCTAGAATGAGGGATTTTTCCAAGCAGTAGTGTTAGTTCTTCTCACACTAGGACACTCAGGTTTTTTCTATCACTGGTGGATAAATAAATTGATTTAATTAATTAATTAATTAATCAAATGATTATAGATAAACCCTAGGAATTCCTCTATTTAATCCTTGTTGTTTTTCCTCCATAGAGTTAGCCAGTTATTATTGGCAAGAACCCTACGGAGAAGAATAATATGGGGTGACTAGATCTTGGGTGGCAATGAGATGGATCTGAGAATAGATAGTTAACATCGCCAATGGATACTGAAATGAATTCAATATTCATCTATGATTGGTCCATCCATAAGGTATTACTTTTTTTATTATTTATCTATTCTTTGTGAGTTTTTTATAAAAGTGATCAGTTGGGATTCTCCATTTTTTATGGATAGCTTTTGGTGTTTATAATTTGTGATTATTCTTCTATTTTCCCTCTAACCCCCATTGTGACTGTAGGATTCTAGTTATTTGATCGATTTCCCTATGCTAAGTAAATATTATTTATAATAGTTTGTCCTTAATCTTTCCCTTTATTTTTTGTGATGAATTTGTTGATGATCGATGAGGAATGATATAGTTAGATTATTCTCTATCTCTCTCTCCCTATTTCACTCATAGTTATTCTCTATTTTCATATCCCTATCTCTCCTCTATATCTTTCTCGCATAAGGATGAGGGGTCCTCAAAACTATCCTTAGTCAGTGGCGCTGATGGGAGGTGGAATCAAAGGTTGAGTGATGGCCAATGTGAAGAGTCCCTATGTGTGGAGGGGCTCAAGTGAGAGGTCACAAGTGCAAGGAGGGTTATATTGATATGGAATAGAGAGTAAATAACATGATGGGGAGAAGTGTAATCATTATTTGGGTTCAACCATGGTATACAAAAGCACTTAAAGAGGAAAGGAGATTGGCCATGGTGTGCAATGGGCACATCACTGGAAAGTGTCACCCGTATCTATACCTGATGGCTCAGGTGGTGATCATTGTAAACATGTTTGTGGGAATGATAATGGGGGGTTTTGATCACTGAAACTCACTCCAAACCATATGATATCTATATAATCATATGAAATACCTCCTTATATATAGAATAAGGGTAGGTCGAGTGGGTCGGGTGTCTAGACAGGTCGGGTGGCCTGGGAAGTCAGTCGATCCAGGTTGGGTGGTCTGGGTAGGGTGTAACCCAATCTAGGGTGAGCCGGTGTACATACACAGATGTGCAATGAACATGGGCACTACATGTGGGTCAACATGCACCCATCGGTGCATGGTCACCCACCCCCCATTGTACCATATGGCATGCATGAGGGCTATTGCATGGCTTCATCCTTCCCCTGAGGGTTTTTTTATAAAATATTCTATGTGCGTCTATTTTAGGTAGATAAATAGCTTATCCTAAATATTTTTTCATATGGATCTCAATGATTCATTTTATTAATCCATTATAGGACATTTTCAAGGTGATATAGGAATATTTCATATTTGGATTTGTAGGTCCAATGGTGGGGTTTGAGCGTAATGATCAGAGTGTTATCATCCCTTATATAGGGTCAGTTATTCCCCTTATATACCTTGTCTATGGAATCTTCTCTATAGGTATGGTTTAAATATAGATTAGGTCATTCCCCCTATATACCTAGGTGTGGTATCCTCTTTCTCATCACTTAGATAGAGTCCAGTATCCCCCCCCCCATATACCTAGGGAATGGGATCCTCTATCTCATCCATCAGACTAGGTTATGTATTCTTCCCATATACCAGGGGTATGGGATCCTCTATCAATGGTTTGGTTTATAGGCAGGGTCTAGTATTTCCCCCTTATATCGAGGCATTGTATCCTCTATCTCATCCTACAAGTAGGGTTAGATATTTACCCTATTTTACTAGTGTATGGGATCCTCTATCTATAAGTCGTACTTCATTGACTGAGTTGTCTTTGTGCAAGGAATGAATTACCCTTTTATGGTTACTATGAGGTTATGTGGGTTTTTTGGCATTAGTAGTTTAGATTCATGATTATGGTTAAGTATTAATGGAATAAAGGGTGAAGTGTCCCCTCTACTAACAAGAATGATTCAATGATGATCAAGATTCCATTTAAAGATTCTAAAAGTAGTGTGGTGATTGGAAAGGTCATGTAGTATACTTCTTTGATACTTATGATTTCATGGAACCCCATGGGTTTCTTTTAACATGTGGTATATATCTAGCTATAAACTTCAAGATTTGTGGACTTTTGAATGTTCTAAGATACTTTATTTTTATGTATAGTAGTATTTTTTAGGATTGGATTTGAAATGATTAGGATCTTCCATAAATCCCTAAGACTCTTAGTTATAGATCATATCTAGGTTATTCTTTCCTGTCTTCCTCCTGGTTACTCACTTTTACTGAGGGTTTAGAGATGATGGTTTGATTTGGTTTTTATTTTTTGTGTTTTTAGGGAATCCTACTGAGTATGTTTATAATCACCCCTCCATAGGCAATGTGCCCACACATGTTGTGTTTTTTTAGTCGACACATAGTTTAGAGATGGTCTTAGTGGGTGTGGAGCTGGTGTGTCATGTTCGAAGCTTACTCTTGAAGATTCATGGTGACACATGGTGGAGCATAGTGATTCATGATGGTGGTGGAGGTATTTGTTGTTGGAGATCGATATAGGATTACTATTCATGAGGAGGACCTTTCTAGTGTCTAATGTTTATCGGATTCAGAGAGTAGTTGGATGTATATTTCCTTTGTGTTATCCAATGTGGGCATGTTCTTGTATTACATGTATCATGCCTATGTTCTATATATCTCATTTATATGTGAGTTTGTGTGTGTTGGTGGTTATTTTATATATTAGATATATGTATTTTTTGCAAGTTAATATATTCTAAGTCTTCTTACATTATGAGATATTCTTACTTGGTACTAGTCACCAGCACCTGACCTATTGGAGGTGAACTTGGGGTGTAACTCTCAGCTTACCACTAACCTGGGAGGGGCCATGGTGAGTTGGGTCTTGTTTGAGTGGTATCAAAGTGATTTTTTCTTAAGGATGGAGTTTGGATTTGGTGATCATGCGAGGAATAGTTTTTAAAGTTTGGGAAATGATATTAAAGTATTCTTAAGTTCAATTAATAGACTAGGGGAACTATCATAGGTGCAGTGACTAACATATCACTTTTTCAAGACTCTGATAACTTCTTAGTCATTCCACTCTAAGACATCAATAATGGGGTATAAGAAATGGGTACATGCATCATATAGTGGTCAGTTATGATCTTTCATGTCCTTCCCATATCATTTATTTTAGATATGATCTAATTCTTATAGGTCCATACTATCAAATGAAGGGTGTTACCTAATAATATACAACTTGTATGTAAAGGAAAGGTTTTGAAGATCTCATGCCTATAATTATGCCTCTCTTCACTGATTAGAGAGATATGAGGAATTTTTTTTGAAATACTCATTTGAGAGGCATTCTTTCCCCATAAATTGAGGAAGTTCCACTCCAATTTACTCTCATCACCAATCCTTTTTATATAGTGGTTGGTATTATCCACTATATTGTACAAGACTATCTATAGTCTAGGTATGTTATATGTGTTTGACATCATATACCTCATGTTTTGTGAGGAGAGCCTAGTCCTTAAGCGACAAAGGTTGGGTTGGAGTTTGAGACTCTCATTTCCATATAATTTGGAATTTTTCTAACTAGATGGGAATTATTATGTTCAGTTCCCTATATGAAATATCAATATTATAGTGGATGATGTCTCCCTTGATATCACAATAGTACTACTCTATTGTAGTTTGATTTCGATCTGTTATTCAGTATGGAATTATAATTATGGATGTTGGACCCTCTATAGGGTGGTATGGTCATGTACGAGTATTCATCAAGGGACACAGACCCCATATGGTGTTCCCTAGACATGTTTTTATATGGAAATTGTTGAAGATTAGTGGTTCATAAGAGACTCTAAGTAAAGATTTATTGATCTATGTTTGTGTTTTCATAAAACAACACCAGTGTTGGAGACCCCTGGGTGAGCATTGATAGTCGATATTTCTTAGTAAGCATATACACTAACATTGGAGATAAGGATAGATCTTCATATCAGGATAGTCATAGTGGTTTTAAGTATAGATATTAATGTTAAATATAACACAGGAATTAATTATTTTCCTATTGAATGTAGGGTCCTTGTAGGGAGTGGTTTTTTTTGGGAAGCAGGTGCTGTAGGAGAAGATGGGATGGGTGATGTTGTCATCCTCTCTCATTAGTCACCACATTTGGTTAGTTTATTTAAGGTGCATAGTTTTAATTATTAGATATATAAGAACATGTGAATGATGTAAAACTATATCCATTCACCAATATATGTATTTGTGGTATGATTTGAGTCCTATTTTTGGGGACCCTTGTACTGTATAGGATGGGAATTATTTATTATTCCTTAACTTGAGGTTTTAGAGTTTTAGATTCTGATGGAAACCCTATCCAGACCATTTTTAGTTATAGGGTCCACTAATAAAGACCATCTTTCACTATCCACTTCTAGATAAGTAATACCATCATATTTAGTGATTGGATTATTGAATCATAATTTAACCAAAATTTAAATGTTAAAATTGGTTAAACCATAGAGGAATTCAAGTTCCTTGATGAGAATTTGTTTCCAAAATTTATGGTGAGTATTCACTCCCTATTGGTCTAGTGAGTTGATCCAACCCCCTTAAAGATGAGTTCAACTACCCATTAGATGGTATGGATGGATTTATACACTAAGTGAATTGATGGTAAATTCACTTTCAGTGAGTATTAAAGAATTCATAAATTCTTCTAAAGGGAAACCCATGATTTTCCCTCAGTAAGTGACCTATGTTTGCATAGGATTACATTCTAAATATGCTGTTCAAGTAATGTTGAGTGAAATTATTAGAAACATAGTAAAATTTATGAGTAATGTGGATAAAACCCTTCTAGATATCAATTCATAGGGGTTACTATTGGGAATTAGAGGAATTTTCCCTTATCTTTCCATGAGAGTTATAGTTATGTGGTTAACTCTCATAGTATGGATCTAAAATCATGGAGTAATGTTGGTATTTATGAATTTTAGGTCATATAGGTTGATTATATTTTTTTTGGAATAGTAATATCATGGTATTTGATGCCTCTAGTAAGGGACTCTGTGTCTAGATAATTGAGCAGCCACTTAAGTAGCTAGCTTCTAAGTAGTTAAATCTTATGTGAAGATATAGATGTTTATCTCCTTTTATTTATGGTGGTAAACCCACACTCTTTCTGTGTTTGAAAAAGTTTCATGGCGTTTATGTTTAATTAGTATTCCTATATGAATAAAAATTCTTAGGAGATAGACTTAAAGAGTTTTTCTGATGGTTGGGATCAGGTCACCCACTTTCCTAGGGGAATAGTGTCCTTCTCTTGGTGCTTATGTTAAATATTTTTATGTACATCCTGAGTGGAGGACACCCTGAAATAGTGTAATCCTCTATGTGGTATGTATAGTGGATCTTTTAGGGTGTACCCATCACATGTAAACTCTTTATATGTTGGGGAGAATGATGTTTTCTTAGGAGGTTATGGATTTTGGTCACTTAAGAAGGTGTTATCGTGGGGTTTAGAGATGACAGAGCAAATTCATCTAAATATTCAAAAGTGTTAGCTTCATATTATGACATATTAATCCACCTTATGAGTAGTGGTTTGTTTTGGTATAGTTTTTCAATGTTTTTGTTATTCTTATATCCTCATGGATATCATTTATGAAATAGTTATAACAACAAAACCATGTTATCCTTGAAAATGGAAGTGATCTGGTTGGAGATCAAGATATAGATGGAAGATTCTTTTAAATGTGTGTTAAGAGGATGAGGAAAAAGGATCATGTTTATCTCAAGACACAAGATAGATACATTCTTATCAGTGCCTTGCAGAAAGTAAATGGTAGAGAAACTAACTTGGGTCCTATGGAGCATGCAATCCTAGAGGTTCTTTTGATGTCAATATGGAATCTGGTAAGGTGATCAGAGTTGGAGTGTAGTGTGGATGGATTATATTCTTGAAAAACTCATCTAGAACACTCTTTAAAGTAGTGTAGTGAGGTTTTCCAATCAATTGTAACTATATTAATGAACTATTTGATAATTATATCAGAGTTTAGTGGTTTTATTTCATCCCATGTTGAATAAAGACCTTTAGATAATAAAATATTTTGTGTGCAGGGGCTTATAAAGACTTGTATGGGTAGATTCATGTTTCTATTAAGTTATTTCTATAATATAACCTCTATTTAATGAATTTGGGGATGGAAGAGGATGTTCCCTACTCTTTCAATAGTATACCAATTTCATTAAGAATTTATACCTCTAAAGATAAAGGAATATTATTCAATTGTTGGTTTTATTCCACATAGGATTGTTTTGTTAGATTTATTTTTAGGAACCCTTGTTTTATTTTTATGGATGGATATTTATTAAGGTGGGGAGGAAGTAGTGGCCCAGGTTTTTTCAAAATGAGACTTGTCTCATTTTTTAGTTTTAGATTCCCAGGACTTCCCCAGGGGTAAAATAGTAAAATTACCCTAACACACTACCTCGAAAAAACTATATGATCATTCCAAGGATTATTGGTGGTTGTGATTACCCTAGAGCTAAGCTGGCTTAAAATTTTAGTTATAAAGGGGGCTTGATGATAATTTATTAAGTATAATATATTATTTGTATCATACATGCATGTTTTCATGAATTATTCATTACCTTTAAAATAAGGTCTCATATAAGAAAATTGTGATTGTGATTGAGTCTAGGATGAGGGTTTTCCTTAATATTGGTGTTAGTTTATCTTACAATGATACCCTTGGGTGTTTTTTATCATAGGTGAATTAAGTAATTGATTTAATTGATTTATTTAATTAATCAAATAATTATGGAAAACCCAAAAAAATACTCTATTTAATCTTAATTGTATTACCTCTCTAGTGTAAGTTGATTATTGTTGGCATGAACCCTAGTGGGAGGAAAAGGATGGGGAGATCAGATCTTGGGTGGAAATGAAATTGGTTTGGAGAATAGATCATCTCCATCACCAACAACCACTAACATGGATATGATATTCATCTATGATTGATCCAACCTTGAGGTAGGGCTTTGTTATTTTTCATTGCTCCATTCATTGTTAATTTCACATAAAATAAATGATTTTGGATTCTCTATTATTTATGGATAGTTTAGGGTTTTTAAAATTTTAAATTAATCTTCTATTTTTCCTCTAATCCCCATTGTGATGATTAGTTTCCCATTATTTTACATATTTCCCTTTGCTAATGAAATGATAGGGTAGAAATATTTATCCCTAAAGTTGTTTAGTATTTTTAGTGATGAATCTATTGACGATCAATGAAGAATCATATGGATAAATTATTCTATCCCCCCTATCTCTCTTTATCATTATTATCTCTTATCATCTTAATTTCTCTCCTCTTTCTCCTTATTAGGTGCAGATGAAGTTATATCAGCCCTATCCATGGTCAACGGTGATGAGGGGAGGTGGCAGTGAAGGTCAGGCCGCAACCTGTGGGAGGAGGGACTACATGTGTGGGGTTTAAAGTGAGAGGTGGTTTGTAAGAGTAGTGTTGGAATAAGGTAACATAGTGGGATGGGTTTCATGATAGGAATTGGTGGTGGTGGTGGTTGGGGTTGACCGTGGTGGGTGGAAGCATGATGAAAAGGGAGAGGGATGTCCATGATGTATAACTAATTCCGAACAAGATAGTGGATGGACACAACTTCATCCATATTCTCAAGAAAAACATTCCATGGTTCTATACGCATGATGTGGTATGTGGGGGAAGGTTTTCCACCACCCCTCACTCTCAATTTTCTGATACATATGGGATCAAATGATAACTCGACTACTACATGGTGGGTGGGAGGGTAGAGTGGGTCAGCCTGACCAGTCTAAGTCAGGTCTAACCTAACCTAAGGTGGGTTGGAATACATGCATATATGCACAAGATGCATAGGTTCCACAAACCTAGTAGTGAGTGGCAACCCACCTCCACCGCACCACATGGGGAACACGAGTGTAACCACATGGCCCACTCCTTCCCCTGAGGGTGTTTTTTCTAAAATATTCTATGATTTTTTACTTAAGGAAGATAAATAGAATACCCTAAGTAGTTTTCCATATTGATCTTAGTGGTCCAGAATTTTCATCCATATGAGTCACTTTGTGATGTGATATAGATAGATTTCATGTTTGGATTTTTACAAATGAAAACAGGGTTTGGGTGAAATGATCGAAGCATTCTCATCCCTCATATAGGATCAGGTATTCCCCCTTGTACATGATTTATGGGATATTCTATCTATTTATCCGTTCATCGATAAGATCAAGTATTCCCTTTATATATCAGGGTATATGATCTTATATCACATCTCTCATATAGGGTTAGGTATTCTCTCTGTATACCTATGGAGTGGGATCTTCTATTTGTGGGTGGGTTTATAGATAGGTTTAGGTATTTTACCCATATATCAGAGTGATGGATCCTCTATATATTCCCTCAAATAGGGTTATATATTCCCATATTATACCTGAGGTGTGGGATACTCTATCCATGGTTCAGTTTGTAGGTAGGGTCAGGTATTCCCCCATATATCAAGATGTGGTATCCTCTATCTCATCCAACAAGTCATATCTATTATTTTTCCCATTTACTCAGGGCATGGGATTCTCTATTTATAAGTTATACTCTCTTGTCTGATGTGTCTTATAAAAAGGATAAAATTACCCTTTTACCATTTCATATGAGTTTAAATGGGTCACTTTTCATTGGTAGTTTAGATACTTGATAATGTTTTGGTTTTGATGTATTGAATGTTGTAGTTTTCCCTTGAATAATGGTCATTCTTCAATAATGATCAAGATCCCCTTTATGGATTCTGGTGTTGGAATGGTATTTATAAATTTTGGGAAGTAGAATACTTTAGGACATGTGATTTCTTGGCACCCCATGGGTTTCCTTTAAGATACAATATATATTTGGTTATCAGCATCACGCTTTGTGTAATCTTTAGTGTTTTGGGATCCCTTCTTCTTCCATATGGTATGACTTTTTAGGATTGTAGCTAAGATGATTAGGACATTCCCTATATCCTTAAGACTACTATTTGTAGAGTATATTTGATTTTTTTCTTTTTTCCCTCTCATTTACTCACTTTTACTAAGGTTTTATATCTAATGGTTTGATTTTATTTTTCTTTTATGGTTTTGAGGTGCTCTGGAAAGTATTTTTATAATAACCCTTACATGGGTCCTATTCCCATATGTATTGTTTCTATGTATTTTATGAATATGTTAGAGAATATCTTGGGGGATGTAGAGTTGGTGTGTCTTTTTCAAAGGTGACACCTTATAAAAAATTGTGGTTCATGGTAGTTCATGATGGTTTGGGAGGCCATTGTGGGTGGATGTTGATCTAGGAGTACTATCTGTGAGGAGGATCTTTCTAATGTATTATGTATATAATATTCAAAGACTAGTAAGATGTGAAGTTCCTTTGTATTATCCTATGTGGGTATATTTTTATATTAGATATATCATTCATGTTTTATATAAAATTCAATTATATATATATATATATATGTTACTTGTTATTTTTTATATTGGAGATATGTATCTATTACAGGTTGATATAGGTTATAGGTGGATATAGGATAAGCCCTTCTATATTAGCACATATGCTTACTCGGTACTTGTCACCATACCCTGGCCAATTGGAGGTGGGATTAGGGTTTCACTCTTGGATTACAATTATCTTAGGAAGGGCATCAGTGGGTTAGGTCATGTCAATTATTACATGGTTTCTATTTTAGTGTGATTGTGCTTTTTTCACCATGGATCCATTTGTGGTCAATTTTATTTGATTTTTATAAGGTTTGTTTCACTATGGTACCCTTTAGTTGTGTCATTATTTTCTTTGGGGTCTGTAGAGCTTGATGGGGGGAGGCCAAAGATCGTTTCTTGATCCTTGGGTTTTTATTTATTATCGCATGATCACCTTGGTTGTGTCATGGTCTTCATTAATTATGTTAGTTTTAAGGCTATTCGATCATAGAGATTCAAGGGATATCACTTTGTGATTTATGGGTCTTGTTATTGTTTTAGTGTGATTACTCCTATAATTCCATGATTTTGGGTTTTTCTAGTCTAACTAAAATTTATGTTTTGTATTAAATTTATCTCTTATTTTCTCAACATCCTTTGAATCCTTGGTGACCAGTGGTGCATCTTTGAAGATTATTAGACATCCTTTGATTGATTCTATGACTCATATTCAAGAAATATACTCTTTGTGATCTAAGTTTATTTCCTATCATATGTTTTTCAAACTCTCCATGTGTTTCTATGTATCCCATCAAAGTGAGAATCAGGATGCACATAGTTCTTTTAGATTGTATAGTTTAGAATCATGAGACAAGGACACCATCCATACAGTTTAGCATCATGTGGTAGGAATGATATGAGATATTTTAATTTTAGTTCGTGTGACTAGGACCATATTTCATTAAAACGATGAGTAAGATATGTCTTATTAGGTCAGTATATTCTGACACACCTAGAACTTGTATGGGAATGAAAGTGTAAGCCATGATTCTATGAATTCTCAAATCAGGAGAAATGATATGAGGCATGGAAGAAATTGGGGTTCATGGAGGTAGGAAAAGTATCTCATGGAGATGAATATGTCTTTGGTTGATATGTTGTTATTATTAGTAGATTATGTAGAGACAACTGGGGGTATATTGTTCATAGTTAAGAAAAGGTGTCTTTAGGACACTGAACCTCCATCTCTGATGGACAAAGGATTTTTATGGAGATCTAAAATTTCCCAGGGAATAGAGTATGATGGATGAAAAAAACAATTTTTGGGTATGTAATAAGAATTAAAACCATTATTATCCATTTAGTTTAATATTACCTACATAGATCTGACTCATATTTAGGGGATCATATTTGTTTCCTTTATATATTTTTTAGTAAGGAACCCAAACATGATATCTCCTGTATAGATCTTTGTTTGTATGAAGAATATGGGGACACATTTTTTTGTGCATGTGGCTAGGACTATGACACAAGTCCTAAGTGTCACTAAATATCTCATTGAAAATTATAATCAATCCACATTTAGTTCTTGATGTACCATGTAGTTTAATGTCCTACAATAAGGAATTTTAGTTCCTCACTGTGAAGGGGGAACATCTGGTGTTCCTTTTAAATTCATTCTAATAGGACAATGTCAATACTTATGAAGACTAATATGCTTTTAACCATGTAGGGAATCCCTTTCCAAAATCCCTAAGATCGCATGATCTATACTCAGTGTGAGAAACAAGGGGTGGCTCAGTTTGATTCCTCCATATGAAGGATCTGGGCATTTTGATTTTTATGGTGGTTGGGTGAGGCAGTATGCTCTAGGTGTAACTATGTATCTCATATGGATGAGAATCAAGCCACATTTAGTTCTTTAAAATGTTCTTTGTATGGGTCTGACCCACACACAATGAAAATGGGGGAATTTTTGTTTGCGGCTAGACCCAGGATTAGAGATCCGGATGTCGCTACGTATCCTACGAGGGTAGGTATCAAGCCATGTGTAGTTCTTGAAAAACTACCTATGTATGTATGATCCATAAATAGGGAGTGGTGGAATTTATCATTATATTTTTTTATGTCACATATGGCCCCAGGATTAGAGATCCATGCATCACTATGTATCTCATTGTAATGAGAATCAATCCACACCTAGTTCTTAACATCCCATATAGTTTAACATTGTACGGTGAGGACAAAGATGAACCGATGTTAAGGAGGGAAAATTTTGTGGCTAGTATTGAATATGGAAGCCCAAGAATCACCACATATATGAATATAGTAGGAATTAGGCCACATGTGGTTCATGAAAGGTTCCCTATGCATCTCTGACCCATGCACATGGAAAGGGAAATTTTGTTTTAAGGGTGCCTGGACTTGATTGTAGAATTCATAAGTAGATTTGTATCTTGTATGAATAGGAATCAAGCCACATGTAGTTTTATAAATTTTTACAAATTTGTACTGATCACATATCTTAATGTCATATACTCAAGATTTGAACACATAGTTTAACATTATACGATAAGGATGTTGTGAAGGATTGTAGTTTAAGTTCATACAGCTAAGACCATTGACCGTGTAGTTTATTGTCATGTGATTAGTATAATAATTCTATTTTGTTTAATTCTATGCATCATGGATGTTGTTTTCATTTTATTATATGAAATAATTCTTCAATAACCTTTCATTGGTTGGATTTGTAGTGAGTTTTCCATCCATTGAGATCAAAGAATAATCTCCATTGGACTAAACCTTATATATAACATAAGGTCCCTCCCATTTTGGCTCCAACTTTGGAGGTTTATTTCTAGTTATCATTGGAGTCCTGAGGACCAATATGATATCTCCTTTAAGAAAATATTGAAGGCGAACCTTTTTATCTATGGCTCATGCGATCTGATTCTGGTGGAATTACAAATGATGCAAGGTATGCAATATTTTCTCATCTAGTCACTCTAATTCATCCAACTATTTCTGGGACTTCTCATCTATAGATAATTAATCACATATATCTATAAAGAGTGAGTGTAATTGAACTTTTATGGGTAGGACCGCTTCTGTTATGTATAAAAATGATTACGGGGTTGCATGTGTGGCAGTGCAGTTAGTGGCCCAGTAAGCCCACAATGCATGTAGAAGCTTTTCCAAGCAAGAATTTGTATCCTTATCGACCATATTCTGGAGTATATTTTATAGGTTCTTATTGAAGGCCTTTATCTATTAGTTCACTTATGCATGATAGTGATATGAGCAATTGGAATTGATATCATACTCTTGATATAGATTCTCCAATTCAACATAGTAGAAATTGGTATTGCTATCCATAAGTGTGGTATGAGGGACACCAAATATAGTGATGATGTTGGTTTTCACGAAGCTTAAAATGTTCCTTGGCCTGACTTCTTTGAGGGGTAAAACTTCTACCCACTTGGATAAGAAGTCGGTGGTGGTGAGAATATACTTAAACTATTTGGATATAGTGGTAGGATATGGTCCCATGACATCCATTCCCCATATGGAAAATTTCTAGGAGTACTTGGATGTGTGAAACAACACCAGGGTTTGGTGAATTGAGTTGGAATGAACTTGGCAGGAGTGACACTTTTTTGGTGAATTTAGTACAATCATGTGTTGGGGTGAGCCAGTAGTACCCAAGCCTTTAGATTTGGTGGGAAATCCTAGTCCCTGACTGGTAAGAACCACAATCTCCAATATACACTTCATTTATGATGGAAGTGATCTCTTCACCATCAATGCACCTGAGAAGGACCCCAACAAGTCTCTGTTTATAGAGGATCTTTTGATGATTTGTACCATCATATAGAACAAAGTTAACTACTCATCTTCGGATATGCTCTCTTCTGGATCTATCTGGTGGGAGATCTCCTTTTTGAAGGTAGTACACAATGGGTTTCATTCAACTGGTGGTAGTTCTATATGGTTTTGTGATTGGACTAACTTCATTGATTTCCATTTTACATGTTTGAATGAAGGGTGAGACCATTCAGCGGTGCATGATGATGATGATTGTTTCATCCCACTCTGGATCAGCTGGGGTGGTGTCTACAATTACCAGGGCCTCTTCCTAGACATTCTACGACCATAGGATGTGATTCAATGTCATCTCCAAATTAAATTCCACCATTATTCATTGTATGTGGTTAAAAAATGGATAATATATTCCTTTTGATAGTGTAATCACCATTAACAAGATTAATGATCAGTTCATAATCACCTTTTATTATCAGGTGATTAACTTGTTCTTGAAGCACCAATTCTAACCCTAAAATGAGAGCCTGATATTTACTTTATTTTTTGTGCATCCCTTTGATAGTATGAAGGAATAAGGTAGGACTGCTTCTTCTAGAGATATGAGCATGACTCTTAGCCCTACTTTGTTGAGCTTGGGGTTTTGCATCCTCTTCTCTATTGGAATTTTAGATGCAGCATCAAAATGAATTTCCTAAATCTGGGGGTCTTCTTAAATAGATAAGAATTATTCATCAGGTAATTCAGTATCTAATAAAGTCATTTCTTTTGAGGGGTATTCTTCCAAGAAATATATTAGTGTATGTCCTTTGACCACCCTCTGAGTCATGAAATGAATGTCAAAATACTAAATAATGACTTCCCACCATGACAGGCATCCTGACAATATAGAACTACTAAGGATGTATTTGAGAGGGTTGCTATGAGAGACCAAATTGACCTTGTGATCTATAGGTAGTGCCTCGGTTTTTGGACTATAAAGATAAGCACCAAACAGTTCTTCTCGATATTGTAATAGCGAGTCTCAAGATTGATCATGGTTCGGCTAAGAAAATGAAAACTGTTTTCACTTCCAACACCATTCTTTTGCATGAGGAAGGAACCCAATGATCACTTTAGGGTTTTCACATACAAAATGAGCAGCCTTCCTTCGATAGGTAGCATCAAAATTGGTGAAATAAAGAGATATTTATTAAGGCTATCAGATTTTTCCTAAAAATCATCTATCCATTGATATGTAACCCCCTTTTTCATCATCCCTTTGAAGGGAAAAAATTTCCTATAAGGTTTTCTTTGAAGTTCCTGATGTAGGCTAAGTGTCCTTGTATTCCTATTAACTCTGTGAGGTTGTGAGGAGGTGACATTCCAAGGATAGCATTCATCTTCTTAGAGTTGAATTTAATGCCTTGATGGCATATGACGAAGTTGATAAATTTCCCTAAGGTAACACTAAAATAAAATTTAAAAGGGTTCATTTTTAGGATGTGTTGTCACATCTTATTGAATACGGTTTCAAGATCTCTCATGTGGTCCAAGAATTATTGAGATTTAACCACCAGGTCATCAATATATCATTTCAAAAGCTTTCCAAAGAAGGGTTTGAAGATGTGATGCATGGCACATTGATATGTAGTGTTAGCATTCTTCAAGACAAATAGCATTACCTGAGTGAAAAATACCCCCTGGGGGATATAAAGTTAGTTTCCTCTTCATTTCTCAAGATATCTAGATTTTATTATATCCTAAATAGCCATCCATGAAGTAGAGGGCCTCGTATCCAACCATTTCATCGATTAGTAATTTTATGACCAGGACCGGGAAATCATCTTTCGGGCAGTGCCGGTTGAGATCCCTAAAATCAATACTAACTCATATTTTCCCATTATTTTTCTTAAAGGGGGGATGTTGGATAGCTAGATGGGATATTGGACCTTCCAGATGAAATTAGATTTGATGAGCTTGTAAAATCCAGCCTCAATTTTGGCATCATGTGTCGGGTGCATCCTTCTAGATGCCTACTTATTACCCTGATGGTCTTATGGTAAGCCCATGTGGTGAGTGGAAACTTCAGGATTGAGGCATGATATCTCTGTGTAGTTCCAGGTGAACACATCTTGATGTTGTTTCATAAAGGATTTATATACATCTTGTTCTTCAGAAGGCATGGACACACTAATCAAGGTGGTTCATGGGTCTTCTTTCGTTCCTAGATTTATTTCTATGAGCTCTTCAATATTGGTGGAGACACCCTCCTCAAATTATGGAGGTGAATCTTTATGGTCATCCTCCTCTTAGTTTTCCTCCTCTTGTTCCATTGGGGGATCAAGTATTGAGATAAGTTATCCAGAGTTGGAAGAGGATTCAATATCTTGACATCTCAAAGATGAAGTAACATCTACTGGTCTAGTTGATAGTGTGGGATTTTATTGAAACTTTGGAGAAGAGGTAGTGAGGGATGAAGGAGGAGATTCCTCATCCACCTTGGGTGACAGGACATTATCTTCTTCCTCGGTTGGTGAGATAGGGATTTCTTGGAGCTCTAGTGATGAAATGAAATCATTTTCATATGATATTTTACCACTTTCTAGGGAGTCAGAAATTTTTTTGATGCTACTAAACTCAGTGGTTTCAATTTAAGTAATACAGATTTCTAAGTATACATTCGATTTTGGACTCATATGTTCAATCTGGTTGATGGGAAACACATATTCTTCTCCAATCTATTTGAAGATGTTGGTTAGAATCATTTATAGACCATTCGGAGTAGTGACTCAATCAATGCCATCGACTAGGGTTTATTTCCCTTTCTCCTGATAGAATCCTACATCTATATAATGTGATTTGTAGGATTCGAATGGGGCATTATCGGTATAAAACATCTTGATTTTTTCATTAATGCAGTATTTGATGCATTGATGGTACGATGAGGGGATTGTCATATGTCGGTTCAAAAAGGGTCTTCCCAGTAAGATATTGAAGGTCATGTTCTATCAAACACAAGGAATAAAATTAAATCCAGATCCATTGTCAATGAACACTTTTTGGATATCGACATCATTTATCCTTTCGTGCACATATAAGGGTCATATGTGTCCCTATATGATGGTATCTTCATCTTGTTTTATGAAGGATATAATCATGTGACATTTCACAATATTGGTCTCTGTTAGGTTGACTTCAATAGTGGCCACTCAACTTCAAACTCTTGAGGGCTTATCAAAGCCTCTATGAGTGCTTCTATGAGGTTTTCTGACAAGCTCAAGGCATCCAGGGTCAATTTCTTGGCCAGTATTGAGGATAATTGTTTCAAGATATCATATTTATGCTCTAAACCCCATGCTTACCAGTATTGGGATTTAATTTTACTAGAATTCTAGGGTATCAATTATTTTATGTAGATGGATCATCCCTCAAGACAGAAGCTGGAGGCACACCTATCCTTAGTGGATTAAGTCTGGCAAGTCTGCGGACACGTCGAGGGTAATATGACACTCATTCATATTCTGATAAATATTCTAGAGTGATAGGGTTAGGGTTACTTCTAGATAATGTAGGAGGATATTCATATTCCAAGTGACCATACTGAAGGGATCTTCCATGAGTTTCTACAATATTAACTATTCGAGTAGGGGCGTGGCTAAAAGTCAGGTTTCTGTTATGGTTGTGCCTTCCCTTGTATCCTTATCTCATGTTTCCTCTTCTCCTGGTTCCCCTATTAGATGAGGGGGGGTTGGGTTCATAGCCATACTCATCATCAGAGAAAGGGTTCATTAAATTAATGACATTAATGCAGCTGAAAATTAATTCCTCATCTGATGATGATTTTTCCTGGCTAGTTACCTCTAACGGTTCAGTTTGGAAAATTAGTTCCCATTTTTTTAGATTTGAGGGCATAAAATCTAAAAGTGTCATGGATGATTTTGGCCTTAATGCAGGTTGATCTTTCTGCACTTCCTCATTGTATCTCTGAATAGATATTTTTTTGGAGGATTGGACTTTGGATGTTCATCGTGTTAATGATTTTGATTGTGTTGTAGTGGGAGCGGTTGGAGGTGTAGTTGGTTATTTCAACTATTCTTGGTGAATTACATGATCTCAATTGATTCTTTTACGAGTCATCCAACTATAAAAATTCTAGGAATTTGTGCTAAAAACTTCTTGTTACTCGCATCCTTCTTAAAGGGAAATAGTGGGAACACATTCCACTTGTGCAGGTGGTGATCTCAACTTTACCTTCCCAAAATATACCATTTTCTATAAGAGGTCTTTGAAGATGAAGCATTCCTAAATGGTATGTCCTGGTATCCAATGATAGGTACAATAATCTAGTTGATCATTGAGACCCACCTGATTGGCCCTTTTTTGATCTCACAAGAAGAGTAAATTATTGTCCATAGCAGATAATAAATACCACAGACTTTATTATCTTGGAATGACTAGACTTTGTTCATCTATTCCTTAATCTGATTATTCCTAGGTCCCCTTATCTCATATTGGCAAGGTAGTGATTTTTGTATATTCCCATGGGGTGATGCATGATATAGTGCAGGATTTGGAGCTGGAGAAGGTGCAAGGGGTGGATTAAGTGTGACTGATGTTGCCTCTACTTTTCTTGTTCTTTTCCATGGAACTGGTGGAATGGATTAGGATTTCATCTTAGAATTTTTCATGGACTCTTCTAGCATTTGGTCAATAGTAGAGAAATCCTAAATTTTTCTTGTATATTTCACCAAGATGAGTGATGTTCATATATTTCCATGGATTTTATCAATACAGATAGTGGTCATATCTTCCTGGGGAAGCGGTTGGTCCAAGGAGTAGGTCAATCCTTTCCATCTGTAAATAAAATTCGAGACTCTCTCATTTTCTCACTGTATGCAATTCGAGAGGTCACTGAGTGTCATCTTCAGCAGTGTTGATCTGAACTGGAAGAGAAACTATTGATTATGGTATCCCCATCTTGTTATCAACCATGCTGGAAACATGTATACCATAAGAAGGCTGGTCCCTGGAGGGTTCACATGAATCATCTAAGTTTCACTACTTCTTGTTGCTCAAGAGTTCCCTTCATGGGATCCCAATGAGATGCATAATGCATCAGATATTGTTCTAGGTCCATAGAGCCATTGAATATTGGAAACATAGGAATCCCAAAATTTTGTGGTGTCAGGGTGTCACTCACCCAATTGATGTAAGGTTTCTGGTCTGACTGTATTGGTGCACATCTCTCCTCCATATCTTCCAATCAAGTTTCCAATGATTTTATGATATCAATAATCCCTTGGTGAGTGTTTATTTGAACAAGATCTTGGACAAGTGAAACAATTGGCAGGACTTTTAATTTTATCTCTTCCATTATTTGAGGTGGATATCTAGTCGGGGGTATCTTTTGAGGATTTTCATAAACTCATTCTGGTTGTCTCCTTAATAGAGGTAAATCTTAATATTCATTCGTGATCGGGTCCAGGTGATTTGATGGTTCAGGTTTCAAGTTGGGAGGATGACCTGACCTTGGTTCAATCCCTAGGATGAATCCCTATTACTAATGTACACTTTTTAGAGGTTCATGCTGAGGCTCTTTCTGGGGAACACATTTGATAGGGATACTACATCAGAGAAACTCATTGTTGAGTCACCTAAACTCTTTCATTTCTTCCTCTTGCCGAGGAAATATTTCTTCGTATGTAGGGAGCTTGTCCTCATTGGGGGGGGTTGTATGCGACCTTGACTTTATTCATATCTTTATAGAATATTTGTTAAAGATTCAGTGGAGGATTGGTTGAGGGGACACCCATATTTTGGGTGTCTCTCGAGTTTTAGGTTCTCACGCCTTCATTATCAATGTAGATCGTATCTAGAGTTGAACCATCCTCCTGTTTTTCTTCTATGTTTGCATTATTTGCAGTGTCATTTATAGAATTGACATCCATGACATTCACCAAGGAATAATGAATTGTGGGAATCATATTGTCTATTGTGTGATAGGTTGATTGCTTACATCCTATGCTAGACTTCCCCCTTCCTTTATAGGATCCTCTTCCGGCTTCTTGGTGAAGACTGACTCTGAGGGAACCCTCGTGAAGCCTGGTCATACACCTCCCCAATGAGGAAAATGAGTCATGAGATGGGAAATATTGGGAGACCTTTCTTCTTTTCATCCTCCCTAAATGGTAAAAGGATGATTTCCATTGAGGGTGTGGTAGAGGTAAAAAATTTCCCCAGCCCTATGGGTTGGGGTTGCTTCTGTTCTCTTTTCATCTTGCCTTAGCCTGATTTTTTCAGTCTTATGGGGGAACTTTGTATTAAAAATACCCCCATATCTATAGGCTAGGGTTGATCCCATACTACAATGGTTGCTTATATTGTATCCACCCTCTTTATTTTGTTCATCCTTGTGTGAGCATGAGTCGGGTGCAGTGTTGGGTCTACACACGAACTACTTGTTTCTGAGGACATTATCATTACTTGATAATTGGCATCCCTTAGGTGAGAAGCCTACTAAATGTTCTCATTCACCTGGAACATGAGTTCTTCAATGGCCTGCTCTTGTTGGACCTAATGCTTTTGAGGCTTACTCAAGGCCAGTTCTTGTTGAGTGTGTCGTGTTTCCTAGGAATAAGAATTGTTTAGTAAATGACTTGGGATAATGACATTAGAGGAAGTTGTTTATAGTTGGTTCTTTTGAATGGGGAGTCAGGTGAAGTGTAGATATTTATGATCCCCCATACTTGTATGTGAACACTAAATGGGGAATGAGAAATTAGATGATGTAAATTATGAAATGCATGGAGGGAGGTTAATTGGAGATATTTTTATCACCTCTATGATTGGGGTCGCCTCATAGACGAGTGGTCCTCCAAGTTAATTTGATGATGAATCTCTTAAAATATTTTAACATAGTCTGCATACTCATTACTGGGCAAGAATGTTTTCTTCAGGTGGAGAATATTTGTCTAGAGATTCAAATGAATGTTGTGTATTCATTCCTATGACATGACCTCTGGAATGTTAAACTGATAATTGGTTGAGGTCCAAAACATGATGTGTATGTCATATTTGTATAATTTCAATATCATGATCAATATTTCTTTCTGATATTTTGTGAGATACCCCTCTATTTAATTTTCCCAACATGGATGCTTTTTGGCTATTTTGTCGCAATTGGTAGGAATAGTAAGGGTATCATCAACATGGGAACGGTCTAAGGGTGGATTAGAAGATGATTGTTTCCTTGATCCACCTTCTCATTGAGAAAGGATGTCAATTTACATTGATAGGGTATTTAACACGTCTGGACCAATCTTTATAAGAACCTCTACATATGAGGGATTTCTCATTTTTGACTTGACAGCAGGAGGGCTTCTTGCTATTTGATCTTCATGTCACTATGGGGAGAACCATCACAGTGATCATAATGATGGAGAGGACTACCATCACTATTTGATGTCTCACTACAGGGATAATATTTGTAGTGTCTACCATGGGGAGGAACTTTTGGTTGGATGACAGCAAGGGGAGGACCTTCTTGCTATTTGATCGTCATGTCACTACGAGGAGGACCTTCATAGTGATCATCGTGATGATGAGGACTACCATCACTATTTTATTTCTGACTGTAGGGAGAAAGTCTATAGTGTAAACCCTAGGGAGGACCTTCAGGGTGGATGACAACATAGTGAGGAGATTTTTACTATTTTATCTTCATGTCGTTGTAGAGAGGACCTTTGCAGCAATCATTTTGATGGTGAGGACTACCATCACTATTTGATGTCTGACTACAAGGATAATTTCTATAGAATATACCCTAGGTAGGACCTTTAGGATGGATGATAGAAAGGGGAGGGTATTCTTTATATTTGATCTCTTATCCATGAGGAGGGTCTCCATAACACTAATCAGGAGATAATATCTCATGATTGATCATTTTTTATCCACAAAGGAAGCCTTCATGGTGGGTACTCTGGGGAGGGACTCCAGAGCTATTGGTAAGAATGTTATGGGGAGGACATTTGAAACTTCTACTGCTACTTCCACACTTTATTAAATTATTAGTAATATCTTGATCCACCATTGATATATGTTTGATGGCCTCAAGAACTATAGATTTCAAAAGAGCATGGTCATGAGTATACCTTTCATTTTCTAGCATCCTTTGGCATGTTTTATTTTTGGTTTCTCTCTTGCATGAAACCGGGGCCGCTTACTGTGGGTGATGGCCTTCATACATGAGCGATTTTTCGATTGGATCTCATGGTTCTTATAAGATACTTTGGTAAGACTATGAATTTTTGGTAGGGATATATGCTTTCCCTAGAGTGGCCACCAAAGTGGACCGATGTCCCCTGGTTGGAATGGGTATTTTTGTGCGATCCTATTATCCATTTATCAGAGGATATTTCTGAAAACCCTCCTATACTAGAGTAGGGATGCATGTCTACTCTAGATTGACCACCCTATTATGAGGATGAGTCTCCCTACTTGTGGAGGTGGGTTTTTTTGTCCTGACTCTTTACTATTTTTATGGATATTATTACATCTTTTCAAGTTTGTGGGATATAGTCAGGAATTGATGTCTGATCCTCTATCATTTCTAATATGTTTTGAGATAATTCCTTGTATTTAATGGGAATATATGACCATTCTAGTTTTTTGAGTAGGAATATGTGCCTGATCCAGTCCTCCATTGGCTTCTAATAAGTACTGACAGTATTTTTTGTGTGACAGCAGAGATATGGGTATACCCCTGATTTATAACTGGGATACGCTAGTTGCTTTCTCCAATTTCTATCATATTTTACTGATGTGATTTGTATGAATCCACAGTAATTTGACTTTGTATATTGGTGTCATTGTATTTGACTGGAGGGCTTCATGCTCGCGAGCAGGGATTTGCATCTACTCATTTACTATCATATTTGACTAGAACACTTGATATGTATTGGTAAGAATATTTGTCTGCCTATAGTTTTTCACCTTGTTTTCACAGTGGGCTTGATGATAAGTTTCACAAGTTTCTTACTGCCCATAATTTTCCATTATATTTGACCAACGATCTTCATCAGATGGAGTAGGAATATACGTCTTCCCATAGTGTGCCATCATATTTTTATGGTGGTATTCTTCGATAAGAATGATGATGATGGCCTCTTCCTAGTCTTTTTATTATCTCCATTTTTGGGCTACATTGGGGACCTAGGTCCATTTTAATTTAGTAGGGACCCATGGGGTAGGATCCTCTTCATGAAAAGGATACTAGGTTGTATAGCGTTAGTGGTGGTGATCCCCTGTAGGGTCCTTTATGATGGATCCCTATGCTACCAGGATGAATTCATTGGTGATGACTTCATTGGACTCCCTAAGGTAAGGTAGGATCTTGTTCTTGCGTTTTGGGTACATTCTCTTGAAATGTTTAGAGACATCTAGTGGGTTAATTTGGTTATGAATTGTTAACTGTTGTTGGGTGGATGGTTGGAGAGGCTTCATGGATTATAGGGACTACCTAGCTTCCTCTAGGATAGGGGTAGTACCATTCTGGTGGTACTCTCAAACCAAATAATTTGACACCCAACATTGAAGATGCTATTTGGGAGATGATATCCTCTATTCGGTTGGGGACTCAGCCACATGTGCGGTAACCAATTCATGTGTCTGTGAAAACTTTTGAGATTCCATTGGATTGAAGAGAGTTTTGGAAAAGAGTGTCTACAATATATGTCACAAATATAGACAACAAAACCTCGTCAAAGTAGAATCTCATGACCACATTTGAAATTTATGTTCTCACTTGGCCCTCTTCCATTTTGGATGAAAAAAATGGCCTGAAGAAGGTAACACTTCCACCTTGGTTAAGGATTCATGTCAGGTTTACCATTTTTGTTTTGACTCAAAGATACGTTTTGGGTTAGGAAAGAAATGGTCTAATGGGGACTGGGTAGTGTATCCTTTTTATCTTGTGAAGGAGGTATTGTGATTAAGTCATTTTCATCAAGCTTAAAAAAAATCAATGTATATTCATCATCGCATGATGGTTGGTTTCATGGGGTTTTAATTTTTTGTAACAACTAACATCAACTATGATATCTTTGAATTGTCTCCAATGGGTTTTATTCATGGAGATAGAAATGTCCAACATCTCTTATATCCATGATTTCTCATGGAACTACTTTCCAAATTCAGAAGTTCGTTGGGGAACTTGGCCAATGACACTTAAGAACTCACATTGGTCAAGAGGATGGGAGGTCGGGATCATCATGCCCATTTGGGGGGAACTATTTCCTATTTTAGTACTCTCTTATAGATTTAATATATGTTAATGAATCATTCTTTTATTCCATAGTATTCATAGGTGGATTACCCTGAATGAGTGACCCATCATTAATAAGCATGGGTTTGGAATCATCTGTATGTATTTGAGGTTCTCCATTAATGGAGTCCTTTTATTAGATTACTCAGAGATTCCTTGGCCATTCATTGAGACGACACTAGTTTTAAGCCACATAGTGAGGCACTCTAGGGTTTGTTGTCATCTAGGGAGATGATATTTTTTATGTCAGGATCGAACCCATAGGATGAGCTTACCATGTATCCTTATGAGAGGAATTAGAACCCACATAGCTCAGTGCCACTTAACTAGGAACATAACCTTTTAAGGTCGTGTGACAAGGACCGAACCATGCAGTTTTTTTCATATGGTAAAAACATCATAGGTGAGAGATTCCTAGTTAAGAAAGGTGTGGGACTTATGTCGAGGCGGCCCATGGAACCTAAAAGATATATGGTCACCCAGGTGTATATGATCCTATCAGTAGTATGGCTTGGAGAACATTAGTGTATATTTGGATGTTGGGTTTGGACCTCAGGGAGGCTTCTTAAGTATCTCAGTTGATTGGGAATCAAATCCCATGTAGTTTTAATGGTTGGGACTTATGCATGGAAGTTTCCCATTAAAGGGGGACTTATTTGGGCTTACAACAGATCAGAGGTCCATAGGAGCTTAACTTAATCAGGAATATATACCTTTAAAGGTGTATGGTTGGGGATTACATCTATGGAGAAGTCCCATTGATTTTTTTACTTGGGTATTACACTAGGAGGATGATCGTATGAGGTTTTGAGATTGTGCAGATGTCATGATCACCATTAACCTCTAAGACCATATGAGTCATGCTCAGTGTGAGAAATAAGAAGAATCAGTAGATATAAAGGTCACACAATACAATTTTTCCATTGGTGTACATGGTGAAAAATCCAAAAGGGGGAGAGAGATGGCTTTGAGTGGGCCCATTTCCTCTTTGATCCCTCCCCTATTGGTGGAAGAGGCTGAGGGAATGGAACTTCTATCTATTCACTTTACCCTATAAGGGGTCCAGGGCATAAAGACTGAGGATGGAAAGAAGCAGGAGAGGTACCGCAAGAAAGGATAGGGGATTAATTTAGGAGGGATTCCTTGAAATTGGTTCCAAAGTAGATGGGGATATCATTCCATCAAAGGGAAATGAAAGTGTGATCCCTACTTTCTCTACCAGGAACTAGGAGGTTCGCGTTAGCACCTCTAAGGTCAGAAACCATGTTATCGTGGGAATGTAGGCTCAAGGGAATTCTATGGTTCCACCTCGTTGATGAGGTTACACATGTGACTCCACTTATTGTGGGTATGTAGACTTAAAAGGCCATGCCGATGTGCCCAATGATCTGATCATACTTGTCAGGCGACTTTGGAAGAGGTCTTGGCCTGATGCCGTTGGACTAGTTCATGGATAGGCCAATTTGAGATTGGATGAAATGATGTAAGTATTTTATTGAAGTTATGAAGAACACCCTAAGAGGTCCTATTTTTCATAGCACGTTCATACGTGAGACAGGGTTCCCTCTTTATAAGGGATTACTATGTAGGCAAGGGTACTTTCTGCATAGCATAATGATATGAAGACCTGAGGTCTACCCATGTAGTGTGTTTCTACATGGGTTTGATTCCTACCTGTATAGATTTTTTCTACATGGGGCCAAGTTTCCTCCACATAGAATTTTTCTACATAGGGCAGGGTTCCTTCTACATAGTATTTTTCTATTCGGGATGCTGATTCGCAAAAGGTCCATGTGTTATGCCCCATATTTTTTATTTTTGAAGGAGTTTTGAGTTCCCAGTTGGCTGAAAAAAATATTATTTCCTCCTTATTGCAATGTGGTGGTGTATTTTTACCTGTTGGGAATTTATGAGTCTCATTCGGCTCTCTTGGTGGTCCTTCTTCTTTCAGCATCCACCTTTTTTATTTTGGCTCCCCTTGAGGTCCATTTATAGAGGAGTATAGGTGCCAGTTACTGGTATAGTTGTTCATACATAGTTCTTCTTTTGTGGGATCCTGAAGAGAGAACCTCGGCCCACTAATGACTTTTCCAATGGGGGACGCATGTTTGAAAAGGGGGCATCGTTAACAGAGGCAGAAATCACTACTCATCCCCAAAAATGGCTTTGTTTTGTTCACAGGCACTGTTGGTGCCTCCCCATCCCACGAACTATTTAGTTAGTAGAGTAAATTGTGTGTGAGGGTGTAAAACACCTCTTGGATCTATAAATGACTTCGGTTTCATTTTTAGAAGTTGGAAGTATTGTCTCATTCCATAAAATATTTAGTTCTTGAGGTGCTTTGTGAATCGATGGAATGCCATGTTGAGCAATGGTATGTGAAGGAATTATGCCTCGTGGTTCCAACCAAATCAAACTTAGGGGTTTTATTTATAAATTTTCCACACTTGATATAATTTCCTCCTTTTCAGAATTTTCAAGATCTAATACTCAGTAATGGACATATAAAAAGAAAGAAGAAACTCTCTAGTCTATAAATTATCATAAGAATTTTCCTTTTTCAAAATAAACATTGAACTCAAAATAAATATTTTCTTACCCAAAAAATAAACTTCTCTTCCCAAATATCTACATAAAACAATTCTAATAAATATTAAAGGAAAAGATCAAAAACATAAAAGTTTCTTTGTAACATCTTAAACTCATGAAAACTTTTTCAAAATATTATGCATTTCACCCTTAAGAAGTAGCAAATAGTTTCCTTTATACATAATATCATTAGCCTACCTTGTGAAATCATAATATTTAACTTGAAAAATCATCTTCTATATCACTATTACAAATTAAATAACTAATATATTCAACTAACATCATACTTATCCAGAGAACATAATCATTACCCAATTTATTTGAGGTAATAACTAACCTACCCATATTTGGTTTATAATTTAACCACCTATTCTTGTATTATAACCAAACCACTCATCCTTGGTTTCCTATTATTGGTTTGTAATGAAAACCACCATATTTTGTTTATAACATAACCACTCATCCTTGGTTTATAATAGAACCACCCATCATCATAAAAAAATTCCAAGAAATATAACATAATCATAAAACATTAAATCATTCATACTTATACAAATATTCTTTGCACACATAAGAAAAACATTTCAATATATTGAAATACACATTACATTTCAAACCCTTCTTGAAAATACATAGAAGAAAGGGAAGGAGGGATTTCTTTGAATAAAAAATGGAATCTTGTAAAGTAGGCCAAACATAAAATAATAGTTATGATGATGGGAAAAACTTCAGATTTTATATATGTTAAAGTGGAGCATTCCTTTTTCCTTTTTTTCAAAATGTTATGTATAAAATACATAAAAGGATTAATTTTAAAAAAACTTTTAAATAAATTAAAATGTGAAATAAAATGTACTTTATAATTCATTTATGTCCATATAAATACATCTATAAAATAATTGTAATAATTTGGACATAGAAAATAAATATTTATAAAATATATCTTTAAAAAAATTAAAATGAGGTTTTTAAAGTTAAGTGTCCCTTACCTCAAGTCTGAATCATCATGTATGTTCCATATCTTTCTGAATAATAAACTTATGTTAATTATTTACTTTATTAATAAACTTTATTAGGTTTACTATTTGTTTTAACTTATTTAATATCATGTTATATTTAATTACTTAACCAATTAAGTTCACATCAAATGTTTTGATGATATTCAACTCATATGTACAAAAATACTTAGGTAGGTTGTATATGGTCAAATATTTCATTATACTATCATCTTTATAATAATAATAATAATGACATAATTATCATTTCTATATATAAATTTTACTTTTAAAACTAACCATGAATGATAGCTATTGAAAAATGGACTACGTTGCAATCATGGAGATGGTAGGTTGTATGTACACAAGATTAATGTTTTAATTTTTCAATGATCATGATAGAAAGAGTGAAATTATTATTGTATCTTTAAATAATTAAAAATATATCATAGATGTTATATTTACTTTTTAAATAAATTTATATATATAATATATATGATGTAGAGATGAAAAAGTAATTGCATCACTTCGTGGAGGTGGTTGTTGACACGTACGCATGAACGGCGTTATCATTTTTGAATGAATGTAAAGGTAAGAAATTAAATGATATATTATATTTCCATAATGTTAATTATTTCATTAATATCATGTATATACTTCAAATACATCATTATAACCAGTCATGAGAGGCAGTGAGGAAAATGAATTACATTGGTTCATGAGGGGTAGTCCACTTTACTCAAGAACAATTGTTTCATTTCCCATTTGATAAAATAAGGAGATAGATATAGGTTATTATATTAACATAATAAAATCTTGATATATGGGATATACTGAAATTATAATATAAAATTTTTTGAATAGGATTTCAAGGAGGTTGAAGAATAAATAAAACTAAAACATTCGGTTAAAAGTTATACCTCTTATTTAGACAATATCACTTTTATTACACTTTAAGCCTTATAAGGTTGGTATCATATCCGAAATAATACCTCTAGAATGAGGGGATATATTCTAGGTATGAATTTGGGTAGGTATTATCCAAACTAAATGGCTCTTGAAGTGTGTAGAGAAGAGGAGAGGGAGTTCCCTTTTATAATGAGGGGAGGGGAATTCTTGGAATTACATAAATACTAAGTTAATATAAATTAATTTTATTTGAGAAAAGAATCCAAACATATATAATTCAAATATAGTATGATAATTGTTTTAAATCTTATCAAACAATAACATTTTAACAAACCTTACCTTTTAGATTAACACCTTGGTTAGCCAATTTTAACCATAACTATAGTAATGACTTTTCAATATTAAAGGGCTATGATTTTACTTATAAGGTGAAAATTAGTGCATAAATTTCCACATTATGAAATTTTTGACCATTTATCATCCTGATTTTTCTTTTTAAATATTTTTATAACTTTTAAATAGTTTAATAAAATATTATTTAATATAAAATATTATTAATGTCATTTTTGACACTAGTCATTTAATTTGACTCTTAAATCAACATGACAGAAAAGGAATTAAAATATAATCATTTAAAACATTAATAACATGTTATATTTATCTAATATATTCACGTAACTCAATAATTCATTCAAATTATATTACTTTTAATATTTTTTAAAAATATTTATTTTATTTTTATTTTAGTAGTATAGATATTGTGTTGACATTGCGTAAGAATTTAAGGTAATTATTGTATCACTAAAAATTATATATAAATTGTGAGGTATCGGGACTGCACAATGGAAGCCGATGGGCCAGGAATTTAAAATTTTTTGCATCACTAGAGTGACATAACCCTGTCAACTCTGGTGATCTTGTCTCAGTTTGGTCCGAGGATCTCACAAGGTTTAAATAGAGCACAAAAATAAATTGAACACTTACCTAGTTCGGATTTGACGTGTGCAAGTCCACTGCATGACACTAGAGATCATTGCTCAAAGACTCCAACGTCGAAGCCCTCTAGATCGTCCACACATGCCTCTCGAATATGCTCGCCCATCATTCGTCGAGATCTAGGTGCTCACGCGGATCTTCAACGCTCACTTCAGCACAGCGATAGTCACCATAAGGGAAGAAGATTCAATTTGAAGTGGATGAACTTGAAGATCTTCCTTCACTTTAGATATTCTCTCTCTAGATTCCAGGAGGAGAGAGAAGCTATCAATCTCAACGCATGAATAGTTAACATGGGAGAGCCTCTCTCTCACTTATATAGGGAGTGTTTAAAACATGCGGTATGGATTCTCGGACCCCGTGTAATAAACGTCTGATATATAAGTGTTATAAATAATTATTTATGAACAATAAAATTATGCCATAAATAATATTTATAATTTATCACTTGTAATATATAAATATATTACGTGATAAATTTAAATCTTTAACTCGACTCACACCTCCTGCTAATATTAAACGAACCTAGGATATTAAAATCCATTCAAATAATATTAATACTTGTATTTACTATATAACTTGTAAATACATGTTATAAACAAATTCAATGAATTATTCTAAACTTAAATAATTTATGAATTTATTTATTCTTTGGTAATCCATGGAACTTGGACAGTGCTCGGACCCTTTGGCAGGGCCCACCAAGTTCTATATTCCTATTCCCAGAATAGGGCGGATTCTCAAGGTGCTATTGTGTGTGACCTTCTAATCCCTTACCTCAATAGCATTGAATAATATCCACCGACCTAGAGCAGGGTCTAGCAACCCATCGAGGACCCTATAGAGATAAGGTAAAGTCAAAGCAATGACCGCCTTCCTACAAATATGATTTTTGTAATATAATCTATTCATCATCGATATCTCAATAAAGTAGAATGCACACTAGTGTCATCATTCTTTATTTTTCTTTATTTTATTTGTTGATTTGTCTGGATGGTCTTACCTTCCACTACCATGGCCATGGATTTAATGAAGGTGAAACCATCCTAATTAACCAGGCCCGATATATCTCTTCCTAAACTCAGAAGCAACAAATCCTTTCTTGATCATTCAATCAATGTCATGCCATTAATTATGTACCTGATACAAACTACCTATCCATGACTTTGTCTCTGTGGTTTTCTCCTTGCATAAAATATACGTAATTAAATTACATCCATTTACAATTATCTCAAGTCAAAAGACCATTACACATGTCCGTAAATAGGAATGACCAATGACACCTAAAACATATGGTGTTCCTATTATGTGGGTCTATCCCCGTGATCTCAACTACTAGAGATCATCAAGTGAGAAATTCATGAGAAGAAGTCTCAATGCTTATGAGCCCCCAGCACCAGATGGTCACACATCATCTGTGTCCTTTCAGAATGATGTAACTAGACCATATGACATTACTTTAAGATTACTGTCATGGCATCTTAGGGTTCTAAATATAGCCTAGGATCTACTATAACCCTTTGATGTTACTGGTAATCTAAATACATTTCCATAAAAAAAGTGGATGCAGAAGTATCTACACTATTATGGCAAGATAAACACATGTATTATAAAAAACTGAATACATGTAGCGGTAATCAAAGTACAAAACAAGTTGGGTCTAGGGCACCCACTTTCAACACTCCCACTTGCACTAGATCCAACTGCTAATAGGTTTCAATCCACTAGCTCTCACATGAGAATCATGATTCTACTGAGAAATGGATTTAGTAAGGGGGTATACCACATTGTCCTTTGTGGCTACTCTACTAACTGTCACTTCACCTCTTTGAGTAAAATCCCTCAAGAGATGAAACTTCTAAAGAAAATGATTTGTCTTCTGGTGATACCTGGACTCCTTGGCAAGCACCACTATAGCAGTATTATCACAATATACTAAAATAGGGTCTGAACTTCTAGGTACAACACCAATGTCTTAGATAAAGTTGTGTATCCAGACTGCTTCCTTTGCTGCATCGGAATCTAAAATATATTCAGGCTCTACTATACAATCAGCAACCACAGCGTGCTTCGAGCTTCTCCAGCTCACTGCACTGCCATTCAGGCAAAAGATGTAGCCTAACTACGATTTCATATCATCATGATCTATCTGGAAACTAGCATCACTGTATCCCCTCACAACTAGTTCCGCATATCCTCCATACACCAGAAACATATCCTAAGTATGACTCAAGTACTTTATTATAGTTTTAACATATGTCCAATGCAGCTCTCCTGCATTGGCTTGATATCTACCCACCATGCTTAAAGAAAAGGCGACATCAAACCTAGTACATAGCATGGAATACATGATAGAACCCACTGCCGAAGCATAAGGGACTCTACTCATTCTGTCAATCTCCTCCTCTATTTGTGGACACATTTTCTTGGAGATATTTACACCATGTGACATAGGTAACAATCCTCTCTTGGATTGTTCCATATTTTACCTTTTGAGTACCTTGTCAATACATGTACTTTGACTTAGCCCAAGCATCCTTTGAGATATATCTCAATAGATCTTGATCCCTAGAATGTAGGCCACTTTACCTAAGTCTTTCATGGAGAAGCATTCATTTAACCAAGTCTTAACCTACTGTAAGAATTATACCTCGTTTCCTATAATTAATATGTCATCAACATATAATACTAGGAAAATAATGGAATTCCCTTCAACCTTTTTATAGACACATGGCTCGCTTTCATTTTTGATGAAACCAAAATCTATTATGGACTCATCAAAACAAACATTCCATGATATTGATGCCTACTTCAATCCATAAATGGATCCATGCAACTTGAATACTTTATTGGCATTATTTGACTTGACAAACCCTTCGGGTTGAGTCATATAGACATCTTCAACCAACATTTAGAAAAGAAGTTTTGACATCAATTTTCCAAATTTCATAATCATGAAAGGATGCTATTGCAAGAAATATTCTAATGTATTTAATCATTGCTACTGGTGAGAAGGTTTCATCATAGTCAATGCCTTGACTTTGTCTGAAACCCTTTGCAACCAGTCTTTCTTTAAAGTATTAACCTCACCATCCATGTCCAGCTTCTTCTTGAATACTCATTTGCATCCAATGGGTTTTACATCAGCTGGAGGGTCTACCAAAATCCAAACTTGATTTTGGTACATGGACTCCATCTCAGAATTCATGACTTCTTTCCATTTAGCATCTTCTTTGCCTTATACTTATTCCTTGCAGGTTAGAGGTTCATCATCCTTAAGGACTAATGTGTCACCTGACTCGGTGACAAGAAAACCATAATGATCTGGTTCTCTAACCTCTCGCGTAGACCTACGCAGTATCTGTGTCTCAGGAAAAACTTCTTCTTCCACTTGTTCTTGTGGAGTTTGTTCCTATACCAACTCTTGTGCATCTGGAGAATTAACTTCATTGAAGTCAATATTTCTCCCACTATTTCCAATAAAAATGTGTTCCCTTTCTAGAAATGTGGTGTATCTTGCCACAATGAATTTTCTATCTAAAGGGTTATATAGGTGGTATCCTCTAGTTTCCTTAGGATAACCTATAAAGATGCACTTAGTGCTTCTGGATGCTAATTTTTCACTTGGTAAAGTCTTGAAAAATGCCTCGCACCCCCATACACGCATGTGTGTTAGGTTGGGTTTCTTTCTATACCATAAATAATATGGAATCTCTTATGTAGCTTTAGTTGGTACTCGGTTAAGGTTATATGTTGTTGTCTTCAAGGCGTATCCCCAAAAGGATAATGGAAGGGTTATATGACACATCATTGATCTGACCATGTCAAGCAAGGTCCTATTACTCATTTCACTAACACCATTCCATTGTGGTGTATAAGGAGGAGTGAGTTGGGATATTATCCCACACTCCTTCAAGGGATCAATGAAATCTTGGTTAAGATATTCTCCACCTCGTTCTGAGTGAAGTGCTTTTATCTTCTTACCAAGTTGGTTTTCTACTTAATTTTGGTATTCTTTAAATATCCAAAAGGAATCTGACTTATACCGCATTAAGTAAATATAACCATACCTACTATAGTCATCGGTAAAAGTAATGAAGTATAGAAAAACACCCCTTGCCTCTACTGGAAATGGACGACACACATCAGTATGTATTAATTCCAGCACTTCATTGGCTCTTTCTCCCTTTCTAGAGAAAGGTGCTTTGGTCATATTTCCTTGTAAACAAGCTTGACAAACATCTAAGGGTTCTAACTGTACTGAGTCTAGATACCCATCTTGATGTAATCTTCATAATCACTTCTCGTTTACATGACCAAGCCTGAAGTGCCATAGGCGGGTGATATTTGAGTCATGTTGGTTGTTTTTGTCATTGATTTCCATTACTGAGTTCTCTAGTTCCAACATATATAAACCATTGTTAAAATGTGCCATATACCATAACATATGTCATCTCTATAAAAGAGACAACATTTATTTCCAAACTTGAAATAAAAACCCATAGTGTCTAGACTCGACACAGAGATAATGTTTCTAGTAATAGAAGGTACATTATAGAAATTGTTTAAAACTAGAACCAAACCATTTGGCAAGGTTAAGTGATAGTATCCCACTACCAAGGCTACCGGACTTGCACCATTTGCAGCTCAGATATCCACTTGACCTTTTTCAATCTTCTTGAACCAACTTGGTTCCTGTATATGAATACAAATGTGTGATCTACATGTCGTATCCAATACCCAACTTGTAGATAAAGATAGATTTCATTAAATAAAAAAAATACCTAAAGTAGAAGCATCAGTTTGCTTCTTCTTCCCAGCTCTGCAATTCTTCTTCCAGTGGCCTTTCTTGCCACATCCAAAGCAGACAGCCTCATGCTCATTACATTGCCTCTAAATCTTTGGCTTCTTTGTAGGACAATGAATTGGTGTCTTTGGCCTTTACTTGGCCTTAGACCCCTTTGCCTTGACCTTGTTTTTCTTGTTCACTATAAGGACAGATGAATTGGTATTTTTCATATCCTTATCAGCTTGGCGAACTAAATCCAAAAGGTCCGAGAGTTACTTTTTCATATCATTCATATTATAATTGACAATAAAAGTTAAAAAGCTTGACGGTAAAAAGGCAATAATGAGATCCACTACTAGTTCTTGGTTCAGTTTGAACCCAAGGGCTTCAAGCCTCTCAATATACCCAATCATCTTGAGTACGTGAGGACCGGCTTGGTGCCCTTATGCTAGCCTGTACTTATAAAGCACACTTGAGATCTCATACCTTTCTTTCTTGGCCCTCTCCTCATATAGTTCTTGGAGATGTGAAATCATCTTGTAGGAATCCTCATCCTCATGCATTTTTTTCAATTGGATGGATATGGATGACAACATGATGCATTGTACATCAAGCGCATCGTCTACATGCTTTATCCATTTATCTTTTTCTGCCCTACTTGCTCCCTGAGGAGGCTTAGTATGAATTGGGGATTCCAGCACATATAACTTCCTTTCTTGGCATAGTACAATGATCAAGTGCATGTACCACTCCTGGAAGTTATTGTCGGTCAGGATATTTTCTTTATCAAAGATCGGTCATAGTGATAAAGTACTTGTGGTGTTGGTGATTTCCATTTTTGAATCTACATCAGATATACATTTAGCAATTAGTACTTTGTATTGATTACCTTTTGAAATTTATGATTAATAAATTATTATATCATTTTAATGTCTCCCACTATTTTAGCGAACCTTAATATACCTCACTATTAGATTCGGAACACTCTGTCACTTGAGTATTCTAGTGGAAAGGATCCTAGAAACCTCCCTCGTAGTCTACAAGATAGGGCTACACCACTACTTGGAGGGTTTCAAGGTAGGTACTAGGCTGTCCAACCACTTGTTCTTGTGGTTCATTGTGTTGTTGAGTAAATTCCTAGCTTTTGGAATCTGAACTTGATTCCCTCAACATCGTGCCTCTAAAGTGATAGCAAGTTAGCTAAGGCTAATCCTTGACTACTCACTTTAGTTAAGTCAACCCAGTTCTCTCATGAAAACACCCCGATAGTAAGAGGCACTCTCAACTATGGCTGACGAGCACCCCAAACAGCCGGTTTTGTTTAGATGTGAGAAACGAAATGCATTTATTGGACTTAATATATCTTTGAGGGATTTTTATATTTATTGATGAATATAATCCTTTTCTATTTATTATGTTCAAACTGGGTTTCCACACTCACAACTAAACATGCAATAGAATATAATTCATCACATATTTATGCATTTTATCTTATTTACTATTCTATGTGATCATGTAATAATCATGCAGATGCATAAAATAATAAACTATGCATAAAGTAAATCATGAAATCCGACTGGTCTTGAGCATTCTATAAAGATCGATCCATAACAGATCAATCTTGACCTAGGGGCATCCATACCTAAGTCATGACTTGACTCACGTCATAGCTTGCCCATTGTAATGCGCTTGGCTCCCATCCGGTTTACCACCTCGTCTTGGCGGGGTCTGCGTCTTGGATCATCATTTAATTACAAATATACTCTCATGCAGGCGAGGGGGTCTAGGGGTACAAAATACATCTTGTGCATTGGACATGCAAGCTCTTATACATATTTGAAATTAAAAGGATGACTCACAGACCATCATTTATCTAATTAATTATTACAAACATCACATGCATTGAATAAATAATTAAATAAATAAATAAACACTAGACATACACAGTTCGGTCGCTTTCTCAAGACCAGTCGGGGTAAAATATACGCAAGAAAATTAAATTGTAATAAATTTAAATAGTGTGAGTGTGTTCTAGTAAATTAAATGAATTTGATTAAATTCAAATAATTTATTTATCAGTTCCATTTGTTTAATTTAATTTTAATTATAAAAATTAAATTAAACCATTAATATAATTTTAATCCTAAAAATTAAATTAAATCATTAATTTAATTTGAATCTCAAATTAAATTAATATTTCAAATTAAAATTAATTTAAAGCAGGGTTACCTCTAGCCGGGGAGGAGTCCGACGGGACTGCGAACTGCCGCGGGGTGCCATCCTAGAGAAAATCCAATTATGGAATTACCGCGTCTTGACCACGGTGTGATCGTGGTGTGACCGTGGTGTGACCGTGGCGTGACTGCTCGGTCTAGCGACTCCCACGGTGACAGCAGCTTCCGGCGAGGTTCGAAGAGAGAGGGAGGAGGCCGGGTAGCATTCCAGCTAGCCGCATGGCTGGCATCCACCTTCTCCAGCGAGCCAGTGAGGCGGCGGCCCAATCCGGCACGGCCTGGACCGGCGGCGGCCGGTGCGGGGCTCAGCCTGCGTGAGAAGGAGGGACGGTCGGGGTTCGGGAGTGACGCGGTGCAGCGGCCCGGTGGGAACAGGGTGGGAACGGCGTGGCGGTCTAGCCGAGCTCAGTCCGAGGTGGCGTGATGCAACCAGGCAGTTCGGTGGGGCTCTAGGTGGCGCGACATGGTAGTCTGGCACGGAGGGGTAGTAGGAGGCGGCTAGGCACGGTGGTCCGGCGGGCTCGATCCGAGGCGGCGCAACCAGGAGGTCCGGCGCGGAGGGGTAGCGGCTGGGGTTTCCAAGGGGCGCCACACCCCTTATGGTTGTGTGAAAGAGGAGACCCCAAAGGGGACTTCTATTTTTTTATTTATTCATTTGTCCTTAGACAAAAATCCACACATGCCCCCTTTTTTAAATAAAAGGAAGAAGACCCCATTTTGGGCTCTTGGTCTCCCTCCCCCATTTTGTGTGGAAAATTATTTTTCATACACCTTTGTGGAAAATATTTTATAATAAAATATTATATTATATTTTATAATAAAAAATATTATATGTAATTTTATCTCAATAATTATTGAGATTAACATCAAATGAAGGAAAAAACTACAACGTTGATCTGATTAATTTTTTTAAATGATCGTAGCTTGATCATTTGAAAACAAAACGACGTGCGGTCAGATCCGAATGAACCGTTTTAACACCCCGCACTTAAATTTAATGAATCTTAATTTTTTTGACTCAGAAAAAACTTGTGATCCCTCTTATACCATTGTGAGGCAGCGGGACTGCGCAGTAGAAGCCGGTGGGCAGGGAATTTAAAATTTTCTACATCACCAGAGTGACATAACCCTATCAACTCCAGTGATCTTGTCCCAGTTTGGTACGAGGATCTCACCAGGTTTAAACAGAGCACAAAAATAAACTGAACACATACCTAGTTTGGATTTGACGTGTTCAAGTCCGTTGTAGGATGTCGATGATCGTTGCTTGAAGACTCCAATGTCGAAGCCCTCTAGATCGTCCACACATGCCTCTCAAATCTTCTCGCATGTCGTTCGTTGAGATCTGGGTGCTAACGCGGATCTTAAATGATCACTTCATTGCAGCGATAGTCACCGCAAGGGAAAAATATTCAATCTGAGGTGGATAAACTTGAAGATATTCCTTCACTTGAGATACTCTCTCTCTAGATTCTAGGAGGAGAGAGAAGCTATCAATCTCAACACATGAATAGTTAACATGGGAGATCCTCTCTCTCACTTATATAGGGAGTGTATAAAACATGCGGTATGGATTCCTAACCCTCGTGTAATAAACATCTGCTATATAAGTGTTATAAATAATTATTTATGAAAAATAAAATTATGCCTCCAATGGCCTGAAGGCCTTCATTTTTTTATTGATTTTTGATAATCCACCTTTCAAGGGATGAGGTGGAAACCTTATAAGGCCCGTAGGCGTAAGTATTACATGGATCGTAGGCCTTAGAGGAATTCATTGCCCGTAGGATTCAAACATTACATACAACCCAAACTAACTACTTGAAACTGCTCCTCCCCAGCATCTTCATCGTGAAATCAACTCTCCACCTTCACATTGTTGTTCGGCTAGGCATTCTCGTGCATGCACAGGCTTGTCCCGATGGCAGGTGTCATACCCTCTCATTCTTGCAATCTATTTATAACACTTATTTATCACTTACTTTTAATATATAAATATATTATGTGATAAATTTGAATATTTAACTCGACTCACACCTCCTGCTAATATTAAACGAACCTAGGATATTAAAATCCATTCAAATAATATTAATACCTGTATTTACTATATAACTTGTAAATACATGTTATAAAAAAATTCAATGAATTATTCTAAAATTAAATAATTTATGAATTTATTTATTATTTGGTGATCCATGGAACTTGGACAGTGCTTGGACCCTTTGGTGGGGCCCACCAAGTTCTATATTCCTATTCCTAGAATAGGGCAGATTCTCAAGGTGTTGTTGTGTGTGACCCTCTAGGCCCTTACCTCAATAGAAGTGAATAATATCCACTGACCTAGAGTGAGTTCTAGCAACCCATCAAGGCCCCTATAGAGATAAGGTAAAGTCAAAGCAATGATTGTCTTCCTACGAACACGATTCGTGTAATATAATCTCTTCATCATTGATATCTCAATAAAGTAGAATGCACACTAGTGTCATCATTATTTATTTTACTTTATTTTATTTGTTTATTTGTCTGTACAGTCTTAGCTTCCACTACCATGGCCATGTATTTAATGAAGGTGCAACCATCCTAATCAACCAGGCCTGAGATATCTCTTCTTGAACTCAGAAGTGAAAAAATCCTTTCTCAATCATTCAATCAATGCCATGCCATTAATGACGTACTCAATACAAACTACCTCTCCATGACTTTGTCGCCATAGTTTTCGCCTTGCATCAAATGTATGTAATTAAATGACATCCATTGACAATGTTCTCAAGTCAAAAGACCATTACACATGTCCATAGATAGGAACAACCAATGACACCTAAAACATGTGGTGTTCCTATTATATAGGTCTGTCCTCATGATCTCAACTACTATATATAATCAAGTGCGAACTTCATGAGAAGAAGTCTCAATGCTTATGAGACCCCAGCACCTAATGGTCACACATCATCTGTGTCTTTTCAGAATGATGTAACTGGACCATAGGACGTTACTTTAAGATTATTGTCATGGCATCTTAGGGTTCTCATTATATCCTAGGATCTACTATAACCCTTTGATGCGATAGGTAATCTAAGTAAATTGACATAAACAAAGTGGATTCAGAAGTATCTATACTATTATGGCAAGATAAACACATGTATTACAACAAACTAAATACATGTAGCGGTAATCAAAGTACAAAACAAGTTGGGTCTAGGGTGACCACTTTCAACATAAATTAACATGATAAAAAAATAATTTATATTCCAAATAACCATTTATAATTGCACACAGCCTCTATTTATCCCTATGTCAAAAATTTAGAGATATAAAAACAAAGGGAATGGCATTTTTTACTTTTATTGACATAAAATAATATAATGGTCAAAATCAAAGAAATATGGCACCAAGTTTACATGATTTTGAAACTTGGATGGAAATGGATAAAATAAACTCATAAAAAAGGATAAATTCAGGTTTATGGTCATTTTTTATGCATTATCATATTATTTTTAACCTTAATTACCTGATTTTCAATTATTGTGGCAACATTTATTTACTATGGTTACTATTAATATTGATCAAAAATAAAAGGGATCTATTTAAAAAATTTGAAAATCCTGATTCCAAAAATTGAATCCATTTTTAAATATTCAATTTCTAGAAGTGTTAGAAATTAATTTAAGAACAGATTCCAAAACTAAACAAGAAACTGTATTTCATAAAAAAATTATTTTAAGTATACAAATGTTTTTGTAAAAAATTCAAATGTAAAATTCATTACGAATACTATAATTGGATTTTTTTTAATCAAAAATAACTAATGAAATTTTAAAACTAATCCAAAATATAATTTTACTTTGTAAATACTTTAAAATTAAAAAAAATTAACTAAAATCTGTATTTTTTACTATTTATTGAAAAATAATCTTTTCAGAAAAATCTCAAAATTTCACCATAAAATAATTTTTATATTTTTATTTTAAAAATTACATGATTTTTATCAAATAAAATTTATAAAAGTTATATAAATTATTTATAATATTTTCTCACAAAAATCAATAAAAACCATTTCTGAAAAAAAAGTATTTTTGAAGAATAAAATGACTTTACTAAAAATTGAGTGATTATTTGCTAAGAATTTATCAATACATTTATATTTGGTATAAAATTTATATGTATTTCATAAATTAGTTAATCTTATTCATACTCGCTAAGTTAATAGCTTGGTTATAATAGTCACATTTAAATAATAATATTTTATGGTTCATTTAGGCTCGGTGTTGTGTGTCATATATGCTATCAAACATAGTTTTTTTTTTAAATATTAGGGTGTTACATTGTCCACCCATCTCTTAATAAATTATGACCTCACAATTTTAACTTATTCTCAGTAATAAATGGTTTTACATCTAAAAATACCTTTGTTGAAATCCCACATTGTAAAAATAGTCAATAAAACTTCCTCTTGAAAAGAGGGAAAAGAAAATATAAAGGTCATTTAGAATAACACATAATTAGGATTCTAGATATGAGAAAGTTAGTGGGAAGTAAAAATATGTATATAGAGGAGAAATTTAATGTATATATAATGATGGATAATGAAAAAGATCATTGATTACAAGAAAGTGAATGATCAAGAGAAAGTTAATGACCCTAAATTACTGATGAGTGAACAGAACCATCGATTTATCAGAAATAAAGGTAATAGGATAAAATATTTGTTTCAACATCATTTTCTAAGAGTTGAGGAATTCATTTACCATCAGGAATAAGAATTTAAAGAAATATACTTACTTGAAAAGAATAATTTCACCCTTTAATAAATTCCCACCACAATCTCATTTTTTGATCTAAACAATGGGTATTAGAGATGAATTTTTCATGCCTAAAGCACTAAAATAAACTTCTAATGGATCACATAATCATAAAATGATAAAATTATATTCCTATTATCTGTATAAATTATCCAAAACCAAAATGTTTAGCACAAGATAATTCCCAAACTAAATAAACCATCATATGAATAACTACAACATTAATCACCAAAGCCTAAAAAATAACACCCAAATTTAAACTTAGATCATTTGATAAATAAATAACCTTAAAATTCATTAAAAAATCCATACTAATATTGAAACCCAAAAAATAGAAGGATTTGATCACATATTCTTCCAAGATTAATTTAAAATTTTTCCCTTATCAACATTACTCACTCATAAAGTCATACACCCAAAAATATATATATACCTTAATCATATAATCTCCAAAATATGATAATCATATTAATAAATAACCTAAATCACCATAAATCCAAAAGAATATTATGTATAATTCAAAAGATAATTCAACCTTTATAAATAAAATCCCATAATATTATGTTTACCTTAATCATATAATGTTCCCAAAAATTATAGTGATCTTCTTCTAAAATAACATTAATCACTAGGACATCATGTAGAATTATAGTGGGAGTTGCACCCTTTACTCCCTTTGGTTTTGGGTTCAAGTGTTATGGCCTTTCTGGATGATATGGGTTATCACTCAACCTACAAGCTATACTTTTACTAAAATTATATTAATATTATTCCTATAACATTACCAAAAATATAATGAACACCCTCAAAAATTACATTAATATCTTTGACATTAAATAATGTTTAAGCCTCAAAGGTCATCTCATACCTTTTATCTTGAATCCCAAAAAAATTACACTACTCTTCCAAATATAATCCTTAATGTTAAAACTAAGGTTTACATATACCTCGATCTAATAAAACATCTCCCAAAATTTAATTAGTCACCTTAAAATCCCATCACTTAAAAATTAAAAAGGGATGTATATTTCATTTAAATTACAATCAACCTTAAACTTAGAAATGCATAATGGTATCCATAACTCATAAGTTAACCTAAAATGAAAACATCCTAATCTCAAAAGTTATTTAAACCTTTATTCTACTAGAAACTATAAGGACCTAGCCTTAAACATTACATAATATTGAGTTTATAGTCCATAATTCATTCCCTTATATTTTAGAATCTCTATGGTTTATAATTTTAGAAAATTAGGTCATAACTCTTACATAAAAAACTTATAAAGTACATGATGTACACTTCGTCTTAGTATCCATTTTTTTCTAGAAAACAAAACTTTTAAGATATAACAAGTTTTCATTTCATGACACATCTTCACAATTTTTATCTTGACCTCATCATTTTCCCTAATCATCCTTAAAACTTATGAAAAAACATTTTATAAAATGTTATGAACACAAAAAGATTAGTAAGAGAAATATAAAAAGAAAGAAGAGACTCGTTAGACCATAAATGGTCATAAACATTTTCCTTTTTCAAAATAAACTTTGAACTCCAAATAAAAATGTTATTATCCAATAAATAAAATTATCTTCCCAAATATTTTCATAAAAAATTCATAAGAAATATTAAATGAAAAAATAAAACTTAGAAATGTTTCTTTTCAGTCATGGTAAACTCATGAAATTTTTTTCAAAATGTTATAGATTTCACCTTTAATAAGTATAAGATACTTTCCTCTAAACAAAATCTCATTAGCTTACCTTGTGAAATAATAATATTTATATAAAAACTTATATAAATCATAGATAAATCATATAGGTAACATGGGACGTCATTTTTGATATCACTCTTAAAAATATAATAACCAATATGGTCAAATTCCATCATAATTATCTGGATAACATAATCATTTACCAATTCATTGGAGGGATATAATGGACCCACCCATCCTTGTTTTATAACATAACCACTTGTCCTTGATTTTTAATGCAACTACCCATCCTTGGCTTATAACGGAACCACCCATACTTGTTTTATAAGGTAACCACCCATCCATGGTTTATAACAAACCACACATCATCATAAACAAGTCCCATGAACCATAACATAATCATAACATACGAAATCATGAATACTTATAAAAATATTTCTTTCACCCATAAGTAAAACATTTCAAGATATCTAAATATCCAATATATTTAAAACCCTTTTTGGAAATACCTAGAACAAATTGGAAGGAGGATTTTTCTTTGAAGAATACATGGAATCATATAAATTAATACAAACATAAAATAATGGTTATGTTGGTGGGAAAACCCATTTATTTCATATATGTTAAAGTATTACATTTATTATATTTTTTTCAGAACATTCCATATAAAATACGTAAAAATATTCCTTTTGAAAGCCTTTGAAAGAAAGTAAAAAAAGTGACATAAAATGACATTTATAATTAAATTTTTTTACATATAAATACATCCATAAAATAATTTTAATAATATGTACATTGAAGAGAAATATTTATAAAATGCATAGTTAAAAAATTTAAAACAAAGTTTTTAAAGTAAAGTGCCCCTTATCTCGAGTTTGGTTTATCATGTACATTCCTTATATTCTTGAATAATAAAATTATGTTAAGTAATTAATTTATTAAGATCCTTTTTCAAATTTTATTATTCCTTTTATTTTATTTAGTACCATTTTATATTTAATTACTTAACCAATTAATTTCACATCAAACGTTTTGATGATATTCAACTCATATATCCAAAATGACTTACGTAGGTTGACTATAGTCAAATATGTAATTATTCTGTCATATATAGAATAATAATAATGACATAATTATCATTTATATACATCAATTATACTTCTAAAACCAACCATTAATTATGGTTATGAAAAATGAACTATGTTACAATCATAGAGATGGTAGGTCCTTACTACGCATAAGTAATGTTTCCATTTTTCAATGATCATGATGGAAAGAATGTAAGTATTATTTTGTCTTTAAAAAGTATAATAATATCAAAAATTTATTATTATATCTTTAAATAAACTTTTATATATTAACCATGTGATTTGGAGATGAAAAACAAATCACATCGCTTTATGGTGGTGGTAGTCCACACATACAGACGACGTCATCATTTTTCAATGAATGGAAAGGTAAGAAAGTAGATGATATATTATATTTAAAGAATTTTAATTATGTCAGGAATATAATATATATACTTTATATCCATAATTATAACCATCTATGATAGGCAGTAATGTAAAATGAATTACATCAGTTTTTGAGGCGACGGTCAGTTATATACACGAACAATGGTTTTGTTTCCCATTTGATGGAAGAAGAAGATAGATATAGGGTATGTCATTAATATAATGAAATATTATAATATGGTAGATACTAAATTTATTATATCATCATGGTTTAGTAAGATTTTAATCAGGTGGAAGAAGAAATAAATCCAAAACATTCAGTTAAAAGTTATACCTCTTCTTCGCACAATCTCCCTTTCTTTACACCTTAAGACCTCTAAGGATGGTATTATGCCAAAACAAAGACTTATAGAATGAAGGTATGGATTATAGTAACGTATTTTTGAAGGAATTGGATAACTCAAATGGATTTTTAAATGTGTATAGAAGATGATAGGGGTGAAAATTTAAAATGAGGGGAGGGGGATTCTAGGAATTATAGAAAATGTTAAATCAATATAAAATAATTTTCATGGAAAAAAAGATCCAAAATGATATAATTATAATTTAAGATCAGTATGAGTTTAAATAATATCATCCAATAAAATATTATAGGTTTTTATATCATTTTAAATCTTATTTTTGGATTAACCCATTGGTTAACCAATTTTAACCTTAACAGGGGTAATGACTTTTTCAGTATTAAAGGTTTATAATTTTACTTATAAGGTAAAAATTAACTATTGAATGGATAAGGGGTGAAATTTTGAACCATTTATCATCATAACTATCCTTATTCATGATTTTTATGACATTTAAATAATTTAATAAAATATTATTTAAAATAAAATATCATTAATTTCATTTTTGACACTATTCATTTAATTTGACTTTGAAAACATCGTGGCAGCAAAGGAATTTGAATATAATAATTTAACACATCAATAAATTTTTATATTTATCTAAATAAAATGTGTATCATAGTAATTCATTCAAATTATATTACTTTTAATATTTTTAAAATCATTTATTTTATTTTTCTACTAATTGAATAAATATTGTGTGAACGTTGCATAAGAATTTAAGATAATTATTTCATCACTAAAAATTATAAATAAATTAACATGATAGATAAATAATTTATATTTCAAATAACTATTTTATAACTAGACATATCCTTTTTTATCCCTATGTAAAAAAATTAGAGATAGAATGACATTTTTTACTTTTCTTTACATAAAATAATATAAAGGTCAAAATCAAATTAATATGGCACTAAGTTTCCATATTATAGAAAATTGCATGGAAATGGTTGAAATACACTCATAAAATAGGATAAGTGCAAGTTTTAGGGTCATTTTTTAGTCCTTATCATATTGTGTTTATCCTTAATTACCCAATTTACCCTTACAGTGGTGACAATTATTTAATATAGTCACTATTCATAATAACCAAAAATAAAAGGGAGATATTTAAAAAATTTGGACATTCTGATTCCAAATATAGAATCCATTTTTCAATAATAAATTTCAATAAGTGGTAGAAATTAATTTAACATTATAATTCTAAACAAAACAAACATAGTTTTTAAAAAAGAAATGACATTTAAGTATAAAAAAATTTTATACTAAATTCAAGTATAAAATTCATTCCAAAGACTATAATTTTATTATTTTTAATAAAAAAGATAATTATATTTTAAAACTAATCCAAAATATAATTTTACTTTGTAAATACTTTAAAATAAAATAGAATTTTCAATAAAAATAGTATTTTCACTATTCATTGAAAAATCAAACTTTTCGAATTAATCCCAAAATTTCACCATAATTAATTTTGATAAGATAATTTTAAAAATGATATACTTTTATCAAATAAATTTTCTAAAAGTTATAGGAATTAATTATAATATTTTATCACAAAAAGCGATAAAAACCCATTTTTGAAGAAAACATGCTTTTGAAGAATAAAATGACTTTTCTAAAAATTGAGTGAAGGATTACTAAGAATTTATCAATAAATTTAAATTGGGTATGAAATTTATATATATTTCATAAATCAGTTAATCCTATTCATATCTTCTAATTTAATATCTATGTTATAATGGTCATATTTAAATAATAATATTTCATGGTTCATTTAGGCACGGTGTTGCGTGTCGTATATGCTATCAAACATAGTTTTTTTAAATATAGAGGTAATAAAAACCTCATCATGGAGGTAGAACCATGGTATTTATAGACTAGTGTGCAGTATGGGCTACCAGTGATTAGCCCAACTTCAACTAAGGATTGGGATACACCAATCCAACACATAGTCCTTACATTAAATCATTGAAGGCCCTAAAATCTCATGTCCTAGCCAGTCTCCCTAGTCTATGTTATGCACCAGGATCTATTGATATCATTTCCCTACTAAACCATGCAATCCTGACAAGTTCCTAACCCTAAGATCTATCTTTTCTTTTACCCAAAACCTCTGATACCACTCTGTCATGACCCCCTCCCTAAAATGGTACCCCTCCTATGCTGGAAATGAATAAATAGATATAATGACCCCTGATTCCCGCCTCTGATAAGCCCTGGGTTGGCGACTAGCACTGAGGGTATAAAGAAAGTCACACATATGAGAGGCATTACCCTCAATAAAAAGTAGGATCGGGATATAGAATACCATCCACCAAACAACTCCATCACATAAAATAAAAAAGGTAGCACCATCCCATAATACATGAACAAAACCAAATGAATACAAATAAAAGTCTCCAAGTAAATTACCAAAATATATTCCTATGGTAGCAACTCAACAAAAAAATCCAATTCCCAAGATATTTGTGTCCAACTCGGTCCCCTGATTCCTCTTAGAAACCTGAATAAAAGTTTATATATATATATATGTGTTGGGTGAACATAACATGTATACTAAATAGGATCATACCCAATTTCTCTTATGTATATGTGAAAAGAACATACTAATGCACTGGTAAACAAACAGCAGAACCAACAAGTACCTAAATAGGTAATCTATCCATTCCCAACCTCACCATGGAACTCTCACCAAAAAAAATGCATCCATATATAATAATATAGCATCGAAATAATATAAGTAAGGCTCCCCATATCCACTTCCCCTATAATTTTACACTCTCACACCCCAATTTCAATCATCATGTGCTCTCATCCCTTCCATGCATAACACATAACATAACCATCTATCTATGATGTGGGTCAAGACATATCCCTACCTACCCCACCCTTGTAAGGTCTATAATCTCGTTCTAGACTCAATTATTGTCCACACATCATAACCTTATCTCATCATGACGTCTCATATCTAGAGTAGTAAGGTATCATGAATGTGAAGGACATAAACCCCATTCCCTCCTCCTATCATGCCTAACCCCCACCACACATCACATCCTTATCATCATTTCATAATCTCTAATACCTACCCATCATCATCACTACTACTAAAGGAAGATCATGGAAGAGGGAGAAGCCAATTATATGATTCACCACTATCCTGGATGATGGGGAAACACCCAAAACCCAAAACATTTGGGCATTGATAAGGTTATACAACTCGGGTGGGACATATATAGAAATAACATGAAAAATACAAAAATATATTTATATCACAAAACACCCAACCTAGGTGTTCACATCTAACTCTACTAGCACATCCCACATTACAACTACAATATCTCATGACCTCTGTCATCTACCATTGTCACTACTAATGTATCACACCACATGTAGGCCACACAAAACCACTTTCCAATTAAAAGTTCCACCATTTCTAGAAATATTAAATTTACTCTAACTCCCATTTACTAACCCATTACATTCCACATTAACACATATCATTCATTTATAATTAAATTTATTTAATAAATTTACCACGCATCAATTTCAGATCATGCTTATTTAATTCTATCCCATGATATTTCATTTCTAGTGTTTTAAATTTAGTCCATAAATAATAGGTTTACTAACATAAACACACCACGATGTATCTCATCCACCACACATCAACCAATTCCACATCACAACATGTGCCAATCCATCACCACATTCCAACCATCTCACTGCAAAAATCATATGACAACAACCTCATAAATCAAATGTTGTACATCAACCCTCATCACTTCCCATGCGAAACAGCTATAGCCTTGTTTCCACCACATTCCACCTTGAACCTGGGCACCACCATCATCATTAAAATCCATAAAAGGTCCATACACATAAAAAACAACTCAATAAGCACATCAACATATAGAAGAACATTTTTTCTTCTATATCTAGAACAATTTCATTTCAAGGGCTTTTATAACATCACATATTCTCTGACATGGTTATTATCATACAATTCTATATTTACATGGGAAACTAGTTCATTTTCCATATATAAGTTCTTTAGATTTTTATGCATGGTGATTCCAAAAAATCAACACAAAAAGTCCTCACAAATCATATCAACTACAACACAAAAAAGGCTCCCAACATCCATGATTTTTAGCAAAGAAACAAACATGGATAAACCTTTAAGAAATATTAGAAAAAAGTAAAAAAATGTGAGAACTAAAATACCATTCAATTTTAGATTTAAGAAAATTATTTATCTAATTATGTCAACCCATACTATCCACCCAAAGGAAGAAAAAATCATGAAATTTTCACATATGCATATAAGGGAGAGAACAAGGATCCCCTACCATGAGTGGTGCTTCAAAGAGAACCATGATCACAATGAAATAATTAAGGGATATAACTTCACTAATCCTGAAGGGAAACCCATCAGAACCTAACTATAAAATCTCATCTCTAATTCATGCTCAGAACTCTTCCCAAAAACATAGGGGTTCACCATACTGAAAATCCAAAAAAAAAGGAAGACCATGAGAGAGGAAAGGAGAGTCAAAGGTACCTTGAATCATAGGAACTCAATTCTTCACAATCCAAGAGGTTTAACCCCTCAAGAGAGACAATCAAAGGGAACTAAGGGGGTCTGGATTCAAATAAATCTAGGATGAGGAGAAGGGTAATCAAGATAAGGGATCTCATTTTCTCTATTTATAGAAGAATCTCTAATGGTCTTGCCATGGTATATAGGCATCTCGGTAAGACTTAGTCACCCATGGTAAAAGGAGATTTGAATTTCCCATGACTATTTCCCACCTTTCTCAGGTATTTAAAAAAAAGAATTTTAACTACCACCATGGATTAGGCCATGGTGTGGTATCAGGCATGTTGGATCCTCTGACGCTCACCATGACCAGCCACCATAGCATAGAACGAGAATCTTGGACATTTTCTCCTCACCATGACCAGGCCCATTCCATGGTGAGATCTATATCCCATATTACATAGGTGTTCCCCACCAAACACAAGGCCCAACACCACACCCTTCACTAGGAATTTTCAAACTACTTGTGCCTCATAGAGAAACCATCCAAGTTCTACACCCAATAAAACAAGTTATTAGGGTGTTTCCTTCATTATCATTTCTTACAGGTGGAATCTCTAAGTGACATGCCCTCGGAAACATCCAACCATACTTTTTCACTCACCATGGTGAAGCCTAGCATCAAACATCCTTCTCTATGTCCAGTCATCAAGAACGGAAGGCCAAAAATTCCTACGCCATGCTCAAGCCTCTAATAAGGCTTCAAAATGAACATCACCATGCCCCAATCATGGTATGATGACCCTCTAAATGACTAGAACTCTCCCCTAGAATTTAGAACACCTCTAAACTCCCTCTCGACACTACTAAACCCTGGAAAATTTAAAGGGAGTTATTCAAAAATTTGGGTCCTCACAATTACTTGATAGATCTTTGATTTGTTCTAACCTCATTTGTATGGAAATCCATTGTAATTGGAAGGAATAATGGAAGGAAAAAAATCATAAGTATGTCCTCTACTCTCATAATATACAAGGAGAGAGTCTACTCAAGAAAAATATATTTTAAGCTAGATAACATGTTTAAAGTTTTGCAAGAAAATATCGAACTCAATAAAGGGTGCATCAAGAACCAAAATTTGGTTACTCACAAATGCCTTCATATAAATAAAGAAAATAATAATTGAAGAAGAATAATGAAGATTCTCTAGCTATGAGAAAAATGGAAGATTATATAAAGAAAAATACACCATGTAAGAAGATTTCCAATGTGGATCTCAAGCAAACCAATGAAGAATCATGAATAAGTAGTCTCTCTAAACATACTAGAAGGAAAGAGATAAATACTGGTGGAAGTTTCCTCCAATGTAGGAGGAAGAATAATGGATAAGGTTACTACAAGGCATCAAATGTGGATGAATGCACAAGTTGTATTACTCACACTATGGAAAAAAATCCAAATCTATAAGAATAGATTCATAGGGAAAACCTTCAAGAAAAAATGGGTGTTAGTGGGATCACATGAATAGGGTCCTCTTGCAAGGCATTGAAGACGATTGTCATTGAGTATGATCAAGAAGAAGAGTAATTCGATGAAATATTTTCATTCCTTTTCCTAAATCTGAGAAAGGAAAAATGGAAAGCTTGATGGAGGGTTGGTTCATTATGAATAGACCCACTACTCAACTTGAAGAAATATGAGGTACCCCTATCCCCATGAAATTATTATTTTTAACTATTTTAGAAGTGGTTCAAAATTAAGGGGGATATACAATCCATGGGGTAATAGTGACTACAAAGCATGTGTGAATGGGTTAAAAGCATATTAGTTTTTGAGATGGTTGTGTATGTAGTGGGTGGTGTAATAAGTTATCAATATTGGAACTAAGAAGATGATTACATAGGTGAATTTCCATGCAAAATAGAAAAGGAATTGATTTGTGTAGGGAATGGTTTCAAATCCATAATTGAGATCATTAGTGGTATATTGATAAATATGGAATATATAAATTAGAATTAGGTTACAAATTAAGTAGTATCATGCCACTAAAAGGAAGAGAACACATGGTACGAATTGTAAGGGATGTACTTTGTATTTAATTATATTCTAATATTTGGTATCAGTTGTTTATTATTAAAAGATATATAAAGATGATTAATATGAGAAGTTTTTTCATTAAGTGGTTTCCCCAACTAAGGAAAATTACAAAAGATATGATACTATTATTCAGGGGTGGTGGAGTAAGATATTTAAAGTCTTATAAGCTTTATCTATGAATGTAGATTCTTGTGAAGTTTCTTAGGTTCAAGTGGTATTAGTAGTTCAATTTTATCAAGTGTTATCAATTGAATATTCAAGTGGAATTCCTCGCTATGTTGTGTTCTACAATATATTTTCTTACAATTTGGTGTGTGTATGGTTGAGATCACAGATATTGTTAGAAGAATGAATAGTTGAAGCTATTATGGATTAATTAGTATCAATGAGTAATATGGACAGATTTGTGTAGGTTAACTTAGACTATTATTTCATACACCGAGCCTATGATTAATAGTCTTAGAGGATTTTTTGACATCCTAAATGCTAAGTAGTAAATTAACTAACTATATTTATTTGTGTTAATACAATTTTCATGGATATTGGATTAAAGGAAGTTATATAATTAGGATATCTAACTAGAAGTTTGTATTGATAATTATCCAACAGAGCTTAATGGTGAATCAATATGTGCTTGGATCTAAGGAATGATTTTTTTCCCAAATGGGGAGCATGAAGAAGTATTTTTTCCTATACTCAAAGGGGGGATATAATCCCATGATGAAGCCCTCTTATTTTCTAACTGGAGAATATCAAGGAAATTATTTCCAAAGGGGAGAAAAAAATGGAATTTTTCACCTGAAGAAATTTGGAATTTATATCTATGGTACTCAAACATTGAGGGGGGGAACTTTAGGATGATTGAGGATGAATTCCACCCTTTGGATTTCATTACCAAAGGGATAGTAAGAAGTGATTATATTTATATTGTCAAAAAAAATCCAAAGTTAATATTTTTGACCCTTATGGGTTTGGTTTGGATTTGTTAAAAATATATGTGGAATAAGTCTCAAGGTGATTTTTTTATAATAAATGCTAGATAAGTCCAAAATAATGCTTAAAGGATTGTTTACAAATAGATTTTATTGTTATAGAAGTTATATTTTTTGATAGAGAAAAGGATTTGAGAACGAAGCTTCATATAAAGGAAATGTGATCATATTTAATAATATTCAATTGATAGCACATGGAAGACTTTATGAAATGATCCATGAAGGTTGAAGGAGATATGAATTTTTTTGGAGTTGAATGGAAGCTATTTAGTGAATAGAACCTTTAATATGGTATTCACCATGCCATAGTGACTTTATCCAAGCCATTTTGGAGTGCGATGCGACCATATTGAATATGAAGTGGTTGTTTTGATCATCATTTCAACTAAAAAATATTCCTATTGAAAATGGAATGTTCTAGAAATTCCACAGTAGTGGTTGTGGTATAGAGTAATGAGGAAATAACAAAACACCTAGAGATTCAAAATGGCATTCAAACCATTTCACATAGCATTATCAAGACCATGGAGTTGAACGCTAAAGTGAAATTTGGAGGAGATGGTGGGAACATCATAAGAGAGGGAATTTTGTGTTTGGATTTTTCCTATGTAAAATCATAACTCCCATTATAATCATTGTGGAAGGTGTTTCATGCATCGAGGTGTATGAATCATCAAAATGGGAAATTATTTTCCCTATGTCATCAAAGAAGGTGTGTCGTGTATTAGGATTTTTGGAGAAAGGAGAAAACGTCTAGGAAGCCATAGTGTTGAGCATTTTAAAAGGCATTTTACCTAGCACCAAAACACATCATGGTGTTGAGGTTCAAGTCACTTAGAATGGAATTTTGGATCCTTGAGTGGTTTGTGGATAGATGAAGTTCAACCTTTATAAGGTTGATGCTCATTATATACTTGTTTAGAAGATGTTGTGGATGCATGCATGGAGATATTTCATCCAAGATTCTACTAAATTATGGAAGTAACTCTTATATGGTATTTAGATATTTTAATACAATATTCTTTGGATTTCATATTTCTGAATATGGGATTTTATGAGATGATTCATGAATGAATCTTGAGATATTCAAATATCGGGATAACAAATATAATCATGATTCTAGTAGAAATTTATAGAGGAGTTACAATGATATTTTAGTGGATCAAATGAAGTAAATATCATGCTATAAAGGAAGAGTCACCATGAAGTATATGAATGTGTATAGTTCAATGAGTCATGTGTGTTCCCATAAAATATTTATCCCATACTCGATTTTTAAAGCTATAATATTTTTGGAGATCATGTAAGTTATGGGAAGTTAAAGTTGGAGGTTTTATCAGATGGTTTCTATATGAAAATATGGAAACATATTTCATGAAAAAAAATCACATAGAGTAGGAGTTGAGAAAAAATGGTGATTTGAGTTTGAGAGATATCTTAAGTCTGGAAATTTTGGATATTTACATATTTGAAAATATTGAAGGTTTTCCCGCATTGTTTTTTCTATTTTCTATATAAGGTTAATAAAAAGAAATGAAGAGTTAGAAATTGAAGACGTTATTATTTTATGAAAATAAATCTATATGTTGAAAAGAAGGAACCTATTCCATCCTTCAAGATCTAATTTCTATAAAAAGGAGAAAGAATTTCTATTATGCAACAAAGTGAAGAAGAAGTTGAAGTCGATCCAATGGGGAGGCTCAAAGGAAGTTCACTACCATGACTAGCAGTTGAAGGAGGAATCACAAGACCTTACCCATGAGGAATTATCTTCATTTGAATATAAATATGATTATTGTTCAAGGAGGAATTCTCTCTCTATATATATATATAAGAGGATATCAACAACACACCTATACAGATTTGAGGATGTAATCATCTATAAAAGTACTACTAATAAAGGGACTTCACCAAACATTGTAAAACTATTTCTCCCCTCATATCATTTCTTTTCTCTCCAGATCACCCCTGCCAAACTTCCAAACTAGGTCTGTTGAAAATGTAGAACCAGGGAAGATTACCAGCGCCGCTACCAGATTCACCATTATCATCGCTATTGAGAAATACATCTTTGCTGCCACAGAGGCCACTATCCATGGTTGATGAAGTAGATCCTGGAAACGTGAAGGGAACCCAAACCGAGATCCTTCTAGGGTTTTTTTTTCTACTAATTGAAAGCAAATGAAAACTGGAAGTTCAACGAAGAGAACTCACAACCAAAGAAGAGAACTCACCGAAATGATTGTGGTTGACCTGAGATCTTGAAGATAATGGTCAATCTATCTCAATTTCTTTTCTCTCCAAATCCCCCCTGCTAAACTTCCAAACTAGGTCTATTGAAAATGTCAAACCAGGGAAGATTACCAGCGTCACTACCAGATTCACCATTATCATCACTATTGTGAAATACGTCGTCGCCGCCATTGAGGCCACTATCCATGCTTGATGAAGTAGATCCTGGCATCGTGAAGGGAACCCAAACCTAGATCCTTCTAGGTTTTGTTTTTTCTACTACTCGGAAGCAAATGAAAATTGGCAGTTGGACAAAGAGAACTCATAACCAAAGAAGAGGACTCACTGAATCGATTGTGGTTGACCTGAGATCTTGAAGATAATGATCAATCTATCTCAATTTGTTGGCCCGAAGCTCTGGAAACACCGAATTGATTATTGTTGACCTAAGATCTTGAAGATAATGGTCAATCTATCTCAATTTCTTTTCTCTCCAGATCACCCCTGCCAAACTGCCAAACTAGGTCTGTTGAAAATGTCGAACCAGGGACGATTACCTACGCCGCTACCAGATTCACCATTATCATCGCTATTGTGAAATATGTCGCCGCCACCATCGAGGCCACTATCCATGCTTTATGAAGTAGATCCTGGCATCATGAAGGGAACCCAAACCGAGATCCTTATAGGGTTTGTTTTTTCTATTACTCAGAAGCAAATGAAAACTGGCAGTTGGATGAAGAGAACTCACAACCAAAGAAGTGGACTCACCGAATCGATTGTGGTTGACCTAAGATCTTGAATATAATGATCAATCTATCTCAATTTGTTGTCCCAAAGCTCTGGAAACACTGAATTTATTGTGGTTGACCCGAGATCTTAAAGATAATGGTCAATCTATCTCAATTTCTTTTCTCTCTAGATCACCCCTGCCAAATAGCCAAACTAGGTCTGTTGAAAATATCAAACCAAGGAAGATTACCAGCACCGCTACCAAATTCACCATTATAATCACTATTGTGAAATACATCACTACCGCCATCGAGGTCACTATCCATGCTTGATGAAGTACATCCTGGCATCGTGAAGGGAACTCAAACCGAGATCCTTCTATGGTTGATTTTTTCTACTACTTGGAAGCAAATGAAAACTGGCAGTTAGACGAAGAGAACTCACAACCAAAGAAGAGGACTCACCGAATCAATTGTGGTTGACCTGAGATCTTGAAGATAATGATCAATCTATCTCAATTTTTTGGCCTGAAGCTCTGGAAACGCTGAATTGATTGTGGTTGACCCGATATCTTGAAGATAATGGTCAATCTATCTCAATTTCTTTTCTCTCTAGATCACCCCTACCAAACTTCCAAACTAGGTCTGTTGAAAATGTTGAACCAGGGAAGATTACCAGCGCCGCTACCAGATTCACCATTATCATCGCCATTGAGAAATACATTGCTACCACCATTGAGGCCACTATCCATGCTTGATGAAGTAGATCCCAACATCGTGAAGGGAACCCAAACCGATATCCTTCTAGGGATTGTTTTTATACTACTCAGAAGCAAATGAAAACTGGCAGTTTGACAAATAGAACTCACAACCAAAGAAGAGGACTCACCGAATCGATTGTGGTTGACTCGAGATCTTGAAGATAATGATCAATATATCTCAATTTGTTGGCCCGAAGCTCTAGAAACACCGAACTAGATCTATTTGAGGCTTTGATTATGAGCTCATATGATTGAAGGGGTTCTTAATATGAGATGTCGAGCTTGATTTTCCTCAGTTGAAGATTGTGGGGCTTCAGTACTCTTTCTCATCCTGGGTGAAGGTTCTTTGTAGGGTGCATTTTTTCTGTTTGATGAAATGTTCTGAACAAATTTGTTGGCATCTCTATTTGAAACTCCAATTGAGGGAGTTTGAGTTTTGGATCTAGGTTTGGGTTTCGGTTTGGGTTTGGGTTTGGGTTTGGGTTTTGGGTTTGGGTTTTGGGTTTTGAAGCCAAATAAGAGTGCATGGTCTCCTACATTGATTGAGAAGTTGAGCTGTGGAATTTATGAAATCAGTTTTAGAAGTATTACATCGGTGAGAAGTACATTAAACAAAGTAAAACCTGTCTAATTGCATCCGGGAGACTCAAAACTTAAATCTCTCTAAAAACCACCACAAGACGTAACTACTAGGCTGTGCATGTAAGGAAAATCGGTTTCAAAGGTACATTAAACAAAACCTGAGTGATTTGAGTGCAGTTAGAGATGATCATGGGGTGTTTGACCCATGCATTAATTGAAAAAAAAAATTGGGAGTTGGTTTAAAAGATTTTTTAAAATTACATATGTGGTGACATATATTACAATATTTTGGGAAAGGGGGAGAAATACAATGTAAATCCTACTCTAAATCAATAGGAAATAACTCAGCGAGACTCGAACCTGAGGCCTCGCTGTGACCACGCAGAGCCTCTAGCAATCAAGTTAGACCCTGATGACAACATATGTGGTGACATAAGGTGGTATTTTTACTCTCATTTGGCCGTCACCAAATTAATTTGGTGAAATTGGGTGAAAATAGAAAAAACGGATGAAAGCTAGAAAAAAGATAGGACAATTGGGAAGTGAATGGATGTAGAGACTTACACGGATTCTTGAAAGTGGTGCGACAGGAGTGGGAAAGAAAAGATCTTCCTCATAACTACTACGACTTTCGATGTGGATGAAGATCTAAAGCTTTTTGCGCTTTCCAATCATGAGTGGTTAGATTCTTTGTGGCCGAGTATTGCAGATTTGAATGGTGATTTCTTTCTGAGCTTTTATTTCTTGAACATCTACTATTATCTCTCTCCTGAAGTGTGTATGTTGAATTTTATGATTAACGTTTAATGATAAAAAATTTCCCTCACTTTGTGTTCTTCTTTTCTTTTTCATTCTATGATCGACACATTGATGATTAGAGAATATTGTTCACAGAGTTGGGACTATTAAATCAGTCCAGTTAGGTGTTTGAATATTGACACTCATTGTTTAATCTTCTCAATTCTTGATCAAAAATTTTGATCACAACATTAGTGAAATTGTGTCTTGGTGTTCGACGATCATTGAGCACCTCGACTGGATCCTTACAAAAGAAATTCAAAAACTGAAATTGTAGTTCACAAACTTGACTTTTTCGAGCCGAATGAAGTGCATGCAATCAGATTTTAATTCATGAATTAAGAGAGTTTTAGTTTAAATAATTTCAAGTGATGAAAAAAGACCGAACCAGGAAATCTAATGGATTTGGCCACTTCTCTTAAATCTGTTAACTTTCTACTAATCGTTTCCCACTTTTTCCACACACTGTTTCTTTTCTACTTATTTTTTTGTTGTATCTATTTCACTGATTTAGTTTCTTTGTGTTTGAAAATTAGAGTAATTTTTTTATATTAATTTAAATCCCATTAAAAACTTTATAAAACAATATAAATAATAAAATCATGCCCAAAGAAATTCTAAAGGGAAGTCTCGTTAGGAGACAACTTTTGTTGCTGCTATATTCCAATTCTTATGTTTTAATTTTAAAGGAGGTTTAAAACAACATAAAAATCCACGATTCAATCGATGTCATTACCAGGGAGGCTTCCAATAGAATTTAAAAAATATAAAAAAACTTAATCTGCTTTAAAAAACAAATAAAAAGTATAAAATATATCTTAAAAAATATATTATGTATGATAACTTTAAAAATTAAAAATCTAAAAATTCTTACAAACTGTGAACCATAAATTTTGAAACACAAAATTTAAACAAGTTGTAGAATTTTAAAATCTTGAGAAAATTGAAACAACATAAAAAGAAATACTAAAACAATTTCCATAAAAATAGAAAACTTTCAAAATTTATAAAACACGGTTGTCCAGATAACACTGAAGGATCACGTTGGTCCTAATTTTGAGAACCGACAAAGTTTTTTAGGATACATGGATATAGTACCAAGATTTTAACTTCGATCAAGATTGATCCTCCATTTTCAAAAGTTTCATGGTTTTCCAGATGAGGATCCTCATAAGCATTTTCAATAATTTTTCATGGTGTATATCACCATGAAACCTTAAGAAGTGAGTGAAGATAAAATAAAGATAAGGGTCTTCCCCTTTTTTATTGATGGGGTGGCTAATGAGTGGTTCTACTACTATCAATCCACATCAATAGGTAGTTGGCACCAACTTAAGAAGATATTATAAGAGAAATTTTTCTCTTCTTCTATGACTTTCTCGCTGAGAAAAGAAATATATGGCATTAGGCAGTTTTAAGAGAAAATTTACATGAATATTAGGAGAGGTTTAAGAAGTTATGTTCTAGCTATCAACACCATCAGATTTCTGAACAACTTTTTATTCAATATTTCTAATAGGGATCGGTTTTAATAGATGTGAGAATGATAGATATTGCGATGAGAGGAGCTCTAGTTCAAAATAATCTTATAGATTCTAGGAATCTCATTTATAATATGGCCTATAATTAACAAGAAATCAATACTAGGGTCTTGATCCATGTCAAACCGACTATGGAAGTGTCTACTTCCAATCCTGATAATAGTCGTATAGAGAGTTAGGTGAGTGATCTTGCAAGCATGATGAGATAGATATTGAATAACTTTGTCCCTTCACAGTCTCAACTAGAACCAGTCTATCCCATTAAGATGCACTATGACATTTGTTTTTTTAATGATCATTTTAATGATCAATATCCACAATTATAAGAAACTTCTGAATCGTATAATGGGATCTTTCCTGAAAAACCTTTCCAGAACAACCCGAATAGCCAATTTCCCAACTAAAATTTCCAATATAGTCCTTTTAAATCTAATCATAATTTCAACCAAGGATAGAATAACCAAAAAAATAATATATTTAGACCTAATGAAAAATCAAACAAGAATTTCCAACCTCAAAATTTTGATTATCATCCTAGGTACAACCAAAACCAATTAGGAAATCAAAATGGTTGGAATTCTTTAAACTTTTAGAATCAAGATAATCAAAGAAAAAAAGGTAATAAAAGAAATTAAACACACCTTTAAGAGATAGTTAAAAAGAAAAAAGATAATTCTAAACAAAAACAAGTATTGCTACAAAATATAGTGCTTCAAATAGGCCATATGGAAACTGAAATCAGTGGTTTGAAAAATAAATAGAGTAGAAATTTTCCATCACAATCTGAATTCAACCTAAGAGGAAGAGAGAAGTTACTACAATAATTCTGATAAGTAGAACTGAAATTAAAAACCCCCAAGCTAAAAACAATGAATACGAATATAAAAAGATATTTTTACTTATGAAATTAATGAAAAATCACATGAATAAGTGTCAAAACCTCTTGTTGAATCTATTAAACCACCTGCTGAAACTGTTTTACCACCTACTAAACCTATTAAATAATATATTTTCCACCCACCAGTTGAGCAAGAAAAATAAAAAAAATGAAATAAATCTAGCTTGAAAGAACCTATATGGATTTTAGAAATTTTATGGGCTCTTACAAGGGAAAAAATAAAGTTAATGATATGAAAATTTATAGAGAGATGTCGCCTTATCCATTAAGAACCCCTCCTATTAAAAACAATGTGGAAATTGAAATGGACAAGGAAATACTTGAAAATTTTAGGAAAGTTCAGGTTAATATCCCTTTGTAATATTTTGTGAAACAGATCACTCGATATGCAAAAAAATTTAAGTATATGTTCACTTACAAAAAGAACTTCAAGGGAGGTGAGAAAGTGAAATTGAGAAGAAATTTTCCTTCCATGATCCAACATTCCCTCAATGTTAAATGCAAAGATATAGGTATGTTTTCTATCCCATGTTCCATTGGGAATCATTAGTTTTAAGATGCAATGTTAGATATAGGAGCCTCCATAAATATAATTCCTTATTCTATCTTTTCATCCATGTGGGTAGGAGAGCTCAAGAAATCTCATATTGTCATTTATTTGGCTAATAGAAGCTTAGCTATTCCAGATGGAATCATTGAGGATGTGTTGGTAAGGGTTAAATATTTAGTTTTCCCTAACAATTTTTACATTTTAGGCATGGAGGATGGTATATATAGTTCACATGAACCATTAATTTTAGAAATACCATTTTTGAAAACTGCTAAAGCAATAATCAATGTTCATAAATGGACTTTCTTTAGAGTTTGGAGGTAATATGGTAAATTTTTGTATCTTCGAATCAACAAAACACCTAGTGGAAGACCATTCTAACACCAAGTTAATACGATTGATTGGTTTTCTGTAGATTTTTTTTTATTTTATTAAATATAACCAACCTCTATATTCTTTGGAAAATAAACTTTCAACTTAAAATGAATCTATTGGAATTATAAATTCTAAAAACTATTGTAGTGATGAATCTGAAACTGAATCTATTTTTTAAATTTTTTTTGATATTTTAGAATTTATTAACATGAAAAGAATTAATTTTTTAAGAAAGAGGTCATGAAATAAATTAGTATTTTTTCAAGTCTTTTGAAACATGCACTACTACTAAAAATTCTTAAATTTTGTGTGAAATTGAACCTGAAATGGCTGAAATTAACATAGATTCTTCTAAGAATAACATAAATATGGATAATTATTTTTTCTCTGATCATGTTTCTTATAAATCCACTATTTTGAACTTAAATTCTGCTCATAATGATTTTGAAAATTCACCTCATTTTTGTGAAATTTAATCTGAAATTTCTTTTGAGGATGACCAATATTCACTACTTGAAAATAAATGCACTATTAGTCTAGGAGTCTGTAATTATTCTATTCTTGGGTATGATTTAGTGGATGAAAATGAACTTAAAGAAACCATAGAACCTATTTTATCCAAAGGGTACAACCCATCCATACATGAATTCAAATCTTTTCCTAAAAATTTGAAATATTCCTACTTGGGAGAAAAACAAAAATTCCCTGTTATAATTTTAAGTGGTCATTCTAATGAGCAAGAAAATCAAATTTTAGAGGTCCTTAGGCAGAATAGGAAGGCCATAAGATGGTATTTAGATGATTTTCTATGAATTAGTCCATCCATGTGTATGCATATGATTCTTTTAGAGGAAAATTCCAAACCTGCTAAAAAATTACAAAGGAGATTGAATCCCACCCTTAATAAAGTGGTTAAGAAAGAGGTGACTGCTTTATTGGTTGGGGGTATAATTTACCCCTTTTTGACATTCAATGGGTTAGTACAGTTCAAATTGTTCTTAAAAAGGGAGGATTCATAGTTGTTGAAAAATAATTTAGATAGTTAGTGCCAACTAGGTTTCCCAACAAGTGGAGGTTATGTATTGATTATAGGAGGCTAAACTTATTAACTAGGAAGGACCACTTTACCTTGCCTCTTCTTGATCAAATCCTTGGAATTTTAGCTCGTCAATCCCATTATTGCTTCCTGGAATGTTTTTTAGGATACTTCCAAATTCATATATCTCTAGAGGATCGGGATAAAACAACTTTCACATGACATTTCATTACCTTTTCTTATTGGCAAATTCCAGTTGGACTATTTAATGCTCATACCGCCTTCCAAAGATGCATGCTTGGCATTTTTTTGAATTTCTTAAGGAATGCATGGAGGCTTTCATGAACGAATTTACATTGTATGGTCCATATTTTGAGAGATATATTTGTATTTTACGGGATATTCTTAGAGTATGTATTGAGAGGAACCTTGTTCTGAACTTTGAAAAATGTAATTTTTTGGTTGAGAGTGGAATTGTGATTGGTCAAGAAGTGTCTAGAAATGGGATTCGGGTGGGAAATTATAAGGTTGACATCATCTCTTCACTAACTTTTCCTAAGATTGTGAAGAATATTAGATCTTTTCTTGGTCATTTTGGGGTTTATAGGAGGTTTATAAAAGACTTTATCCAGATTTATTTTCCTTTAACAAGACTTCTTCATAAAGAAATTCCTTTTATTTTTTATGAGAAATGTAAGGAACCCTTTAATGAACTTAAATATAAACTTATTTCCCCACCAATAATTCAACCAATTAATTGAGAATTTCCTTTTGAGATAATGAATGATCCTTCAAAGTTATCTTTGGGGTTGTTCATGTGAAAATAGTGGAGAGGAAATCACATGTCATTGCCTATGCTTCTAGGACTCTAGATAATTCTCAGTCTAGTTACTCTACAACATAAAAGGAATTTTTAGTCATTGTTTTTTCCATTGATAATTTTAGAATCTATATTTTTTAATCTAAATTCATGGTTTTCATTGAACATTATTCTATTAGATACCTTATGAAAAAGAAAGAATCAAAACCAAGGCTGGTTAGATGGATCATATCACTTCAGGGATTTAACATAGAGATCCAAGATAGGAAATGAATTCAGAACACCATAACTGATCATTTGAGCAGGATACCTGATAAAATCTATCATGAATATTTATTTGTTGAATATATTAGAGAGTTTTTTCATGGGGATATATTTTATTCTACTACTATTGACAAGAGTTAATGGTTTTCAAACATTGTGAATTACTTAGCTATTGAAATTATTCCTCACTATTTTTCTAAGAAACGGTTTGATAAACTAATTTGTGAGTTAATGAAATATGTTTGGGATAATCATTACTTATGTAACATGGGAAGTTATCAAATTTCTAGGAGATGTATCCTGAATTTTTAAATTTATTCAATTATAAAAAATTTCTATAGTTTAAGTGGTGGTGGACACTTTGGATCATAGAGAACCTCTAGGAAAGTGTTGGATTCATGACTATTTTGTCATACCATTTTCAAAGACTCGTGAGTTTTATAGAACTTATAAATATTTTCAATTCCAAGGAAACATTTTTCAAAGACATGAGATGCCACAACATATTTTTTTTTGTTTTGTAATGTCTTTTATGTTTGGGGAATGGATTTTATAGTCCCTTCACCTATTTCCTTTAGATATTTGTATATCTTTTCTATAGTGGACTATGTTTCAAAGTGTATTGATGTTGTTCCCACTAAGACTGATGATGCTAGTGTGGTGTCCCAATTTATAAAAATAAATCCATTTTACATATCTGGGATGCCCAGGTTTATTCTCACAGACCAGGGTACTCATTTCTATAATTGGACCTTGTAGGATTTTTTGAAAAGATACGGGGTTAGTCATAAAGTGTTCACACCCTATCACCCTCAAAAAAATATGATGGTTGAAGTGTTGAATAAATATGTTAACCATATTCTTGAGAAAATTGTTAACCCAAAGAGGAAAGATTGGAATATAAGCTTAAGGATGCTCTTTGGGAATATAGGACTACCTATAAGGCTCTAATAGGGATGTCACCTTATAGGATAGTTTTTGGGAGAGCCTTTCATCTTCCTGTGGAAGTAGAGCATAAAGATTTTTGGGCAGTCAAATGATGCAATATGAATTTATTTGAAGTTAGAAGATAGAGGAAGTTTTGATTGTAATATTTGGAAGAAATAAAGAACAATGCCTATGAAAATTCTAGGATTTTTAAAGAGAAAACAAAGGTTATTCATGAAAAAATAATTTTAAATAAGGAATTCTATATTGAAGATAAGGTGTTGTTGTAAAACTCTAGGAGGGATTTTTTCTAAGTGAATTTAATTCTAATTGGGATGATCCTTTTATTATAACTCATGTTTTTTATTTTGGTGATATAAAGATTCAATATCTTGGGAAGAATTTTCCATTCACTATTAATGGACATAGGCTAAAAAAATTTAGGAAGATAATAAGGAACATCTGGGGGAGGAGTTACTATTGTTGGAGGTTGAGTACCATTGAATAATACTAGTTGTTTCTTCCCTTTTTATTTTTTGTTTATAATAAGTGTGGGTGAAGATACTAACCTTTTATAGTGTTAGGTTTTTCCTTTTGCTTCATAGTGTCTCTTTGTGTGAATAAAATTATCTTTATAGAAAGATAATGTTCATATTTTTCACCAAGGGGAATCAACTTGGTGTTGCTCTCTACTTTATCTTCCCATTTGAGTTGAAGTTTTACAATCTTCATTGATTAAAAGAAGATAAATTTTTATGAAACTTTGATAACACTATTATTTTCTTTAATTATGGTTTTATATCACTTCATCTGAATTTTTCTGGAATTAAATATTAATTTGTTTTCATCTTTAGGAGCATGAAGTTGATTGATCGGAGGGACTTTCTCAAAGTGAAGAAGGGGGAATTTTTGTGGATTTAATGGAAAATGAGCTTCTATTTCAGGGGATTTTTTCATTAAAATTATTCCCATTTTTATAATTTCTAAAGTCCGCTTATTTTTTCTTCTTCTTCAAACTTAATTTTTTAAAAGAAAATTTGAAATTATAGTACTTTTTCTTGCTAAAATTATTGCTTAAACATGTTTGTTGGTACTATAAAATTGTTTTTTATCGTGTATTAGTGTTAAATACTCTTAGCATTGCTGGAAATTTTTCTAAACACTTCCTTAAACTTGCACTAGTTTACACACATTACTTCTGAGTTAAATTTTTGAAGTGGTAGCCAATAAGAAACTTTTCTTCATGTTCTAAGTTGTTTGTATTTGTGTTTTGTGGAAAAAAATCATTGAGATTTCTTATTACCCTTTATACGTGATTCTTGTCTACTGAATTTCCAAATCTATTTTGAACATTAAAATGAATTCGTGTGTTTCTCCACCTTGGATTCAACATTGGGTAAAATGTTTAGTTTTTGTGTGGGTGAGTTTCCTTCGATGGGCTACATTGTACCACAATGTGAACCCATAAAAACCCTCTAAATTTTTTCAAATTTGATTGTTTCTCAAGTTTCAATGAATCATTTTTAGTGGTTATAATTTCTTCTTAAGTTTGAATGATATGTAGCCAATTTAAGGAGGTAAATTCTCTAATAACCCTTGATTTATTTGGGTAATTCATTTTTCATTTCCCCCTTAAAAAGCGGGTTGACTTTGGTAAAAAAAATTGTGAATATTATACAATCACCATTGCCCTTGAATTTTTTAATTTGGATTTAAACTCATAAAATATGCATTAAAATAAATTAATAAATGAAAATCCTAACCCATATTGAACTCATTCTTTTATTCTTTAAGTTGATAGATGAGTTATTTACAATCCCTTTTAAATTATTTAATTATATCATACAAACAAAGTGTCTAATTTATTTTGATTTCTAATTATGTGAAAATGTTCACCTGGAGATAAAGAAAAATTTTTATTTTCTGTTGAATGAAAATTGAATTAGGTTTAATATATTTTCAAATTTTCATGTTCAATCATCTTTATAAAACTGGAATTAGTTTTTCACTTGGAATATTCAATTTCTTGATGGTAGATATTTTCACTGCTTGATGAAAATCTAAGGGGAAATATCATTTTGAAAACTAATTTTTTATGTTCATCCAGTATTTCAAATTTAAGATTCATTTCATTTAACTAGATTTGGATCATTTTTTTCTTTTGATGTGGCTTTGATTTGATATAATTTTCCATATAATTTCTTTGATTAAATTATATTTTATTTGTTAAAACCATGTTTTATTGAATAATTTACAATTGATTTTAATTTGGTGTTAAATTAATAAAGTTTTAATTTTATGATTAATTAATTTCTTTTATGGTTTAATTATAATTTTTGTTAAAACATTGATTTTATTATTTAATTTTTAAAATTCTTTTAAAATATTAATTTTAGTGATTTTATGTAATCTTGTACTTTGTTAATTGAATTTGTCTTTTCCTTTTTTTGTAAGTAATTAATTAGTTGAAGTTTAAAATTTTATTTATTCTATTTATTTTATTTAAATAATTTAATAATTAGTTCCATTAAATTATAATTTAATTATTTTATTATTTTTATCTTTTTCTTATTTTGTTAATTATTTAATCAGTTGATTAATTTAATAAAATTGTTTTTAATTTTTTTATAAAATAATGAGTAAGAATTTAACGAAATGTTTTGTTATGTTTTTAATTTTTTAACAAATAATATTAGTTCTTACATTATTCTATATAGATTATTTATTTTGTGATTTTATTTTATTTTTGTTTGCAGTAGCAGTGACGTAGCCAAACTACCAAGAAGCATCAAGTTTCCATTTCTCTAAGAATCCATATAGAAGATTTGTGCAAGCAATCACATAGTTGATTTCAAGTGTAGATACATAGCCAATTCTCAAATATTCTATGCATCCTTTTTTTCATCCAAGATGAATTCCATGTAGCCAAAATTTCTACATATGGGATTTTCATCAGAACCACATGGCCAATTTAAATCTTTCTCCATGTAGCTGATTGGGTTTCCATCTCCATGTAGTCGTTTATTTGGGGAAACTCACATACCTAATTTTTCAACATACAATTCACATACCCATTTCTTCAAAGATTTCCTATGAATCTTGAAACCCATATGACCTTCTGACACCAACAGTCCCAAAGAACAACGATGATGTTGATCTGCTAATGGAACCAAACTGAACCAAGGCCAAAGAAGCTGGTTGTCATTGTTGATGAAGCTAACGTATCAAGCTTCCACCATGGATATGAAATCTGGGACCACACTCGAGATCCATCTGAGCTTGCTATTTATGAATGAGATGAAACATAGGTCAGGATCGATGTAAAGGTGGACGAACCTGAGGTCGAATCTGATTCTGTTGAAAATGTCAAACTAGATCTGGGAAGATTACTGGCACTACTACAAAATTCACTGTCATTGTCACTATTGAGAAGTCATCACCACCACCGTTGAGGCCATCATACATGCTTTATGAAGTATATCCTGACATCATGAAGGGAACACAAATCGAGATCCTTCTAAGCTCGACCGAATAAGGGTTCAATTTTTCCAATTCTCCAAAGAAAATGTTGACCGAAAATTTGAAGAATAACACTCACAAACAAAGAAGAGAACTTTCTAAATCGATTGTGGTTGACCTAATCTCTTGAAGATGATGACTAATTAAGTTTTATTTTTTATCCTGAAGTCATGGAAACACCGAACCTGATCTATTGGAGGCTTTGATTCTGAGCTCATGCAACCTAAGGGGTTATTTATCTAATATTTTGAGCTCTATTTTCTAAATACCACGGCTGATGAGTTTCTCCTACACCATTTTTTATTTCCACTGATGAATTGGATTGAAGATTTACTGATTTTTTGAGGTGTTTTCCCATTGAGGTTATATTGATCCAAGTTAAGATCAAGTTTAGTGCTTGTCTGAGTGTGTTGGCGAAGTTGCTGACTGGACAATAATTGAGGATGAATATAAATTGAGTGGTTTTTTATATGAATAAACAAAAGTCAAACTATAAATCTTGAGGTTCATTCAGAACTAAAAATTATATATTAAAGTTATTGGGACTTCGATGCTCTTTAATATCCTGGTTACAAGTATTTTGTGGGGTGTATTTTTCTATTTGATGAAATGTTTTGAAGAATTTTTTTGGAATATCTATTTGAAACTCCATTTTAATGATCTTGAGATTTTGGATTTGTGTTTAATGAAGCTGGAGAATATTTCTTGGTCTTCTGCTTCCAGCATTGATTGAGAAGTTGTGTTGTGGAATTTATGGAATTAGTTTTAGAAGTATATTAAACAAAACCAAGTGATTTGAGCAAGGTTGAGATGATCTCATGGGGTGATAGAGAAGTGGTTTCATACTAAGTTGGAATCGATTCACATTCTTCCATTATTTTATTACAGATTTTTAACTGGAACCCATGTAGTTGGGGTGGTGCCTGAGTGGTAAACTTCATAAGCCTGCATCCAAAATACCTATGTTCAAAATCGGGTAGGGGAGAATTCCCAAGACTATAGAAGCACTGTAGCAGCACTATTGCAGTAGTGGAACTGTAGTGGTGGTGGCACTGTATTAGTGGTGGGTACTGTAGAGGGAACTGTAGTGGTGGTAGTATTATAGTAGGTATTGTAGCAGAATGAGTACAATAGTGGTACTATTCCCCGGAGGATCCTTTGGGTCAAAAAATAGTCTTTCGAGCCTAGTATCAGGGATTTATGCCCCTAGGCCTTCGATCCACTCAAATTTAACTTATGGGTCATGGTTTTATGGGATATGTAATGGGTTCCACTCTACTTAGAAAGAAAGAGGTTCCTTTGTTTAAAAATAAAGAAGCTTCAGTCCCAACTTTAAAAAAATTGTTAATTGGAACCCATTAAGCCCACATTTCTAGTTAAAATGTGGTTTAATTGATGATATAATTAATTGATTACCATATGGATTGAATTTATTATTAATTCTTGATGAGGTTTTTGACTCATGAATTAATTTCACTTTTGTAAGTGTCATGATTTGGTTTAATAGATTTTATAAAATGACATATTTGGTGACAAAAGGTTGTATTTTTACACTCTCAATTGATAGTCACCAAGTTAAGTCTATGAAATTGGGTGACAATAGAAAAAAAAGGAATAAATATATAAAAAGAGAGGATTATTGGGAAGAATATAGTAGTATAAACTTATGGGGATTCTCAGAAGTGGTGCGACGAGAGTGGGAAGTAAAATATCTTCTAGAGATACATTATGACTTATAATGTGGATGAATATTGAAGGATTTCTATGCTTCATGGTCATGAGCATTAATATTCCTTATAGATGTGTCTTGTACATTCGAAGGGTTATTTATTTCCAAGATTTTATTTCTTTAGAATCTACTATTATCTCTCTCCAAAATTATGTATGTTGAAACTGTTGATTGATTTTTAATGAGAAATTTTTTTTATCACTTCTTGGTCTTCTTTTCTCTTCCATTCTATAATTTACACATAGCCAATCGAAGTATTTTGTTCATAGAGTGTGGACTATTAACTTGGTCTTGTTAGGAGTTTCAAGATTGACTCTTGTTGTTTAAACTTTCCAATTCTTGATCGAGAATTGTGAGCACAATGGGAGCGCAAATGTGTCTTGGTTCTCATTGATCGTTGAGCACCTCAACTGGATCCTTACGAAAGAAGGTCAAAAATGAGATTTTAGATGATGACCTTCACTTTTTGAGTTGAATAAAATGAATTAATTTTGATTTTAATTTTTGCATTGAGAGAGTTTCAGTTTAAATAATTTCAAGATTTAAAGAAAGATTGAACTAGGATATCTACTTGATTTTTCCACTTCTATCTTATCTATTAACTTTTTTCTCCTTGTTTCCTACTTTTTCCACACATTTTTTCTTTTCTTATTATTTTGTTTCTGTATTTATTTCACTATTTTAGTTTCTTTGTGTTTTAAATTTAGATTAAATTATTTTATAGTAATAGAATTCCCCTTAAAAACTTTATAAATAATATAAATAATAAAATCATGTCAAAATAAATCCTAAAGGGTAGTCTCATTAGGATAAAACCTTAGTTGCTTCTATATTTCAGTTCTTAGGTTTTAATTTTTAAGGGGTTTTAAATGAAATAAAAAGACTTGATTCAATTCCCTAGGAACAAGTGGTGTGTCTTTAAATATCTTTTTCCATCCTTTGATTGGATTTGGACCACAATTTCATGATATTGGCTTCTTATGATCCAAGGTGATTTATACTCCTCTTCTTTTCATTATATCTATAAAATATCTTATTTGTGAAGTTATTATAGTAGGGTTTCCTTAGTTTTGATAATGTTGGATTGTGGGGTTTTATGTGGATAGTTTATATTGGTTTTCCATGTGGGTTTTAGGTGGTTTGATCATTCAATTCTTCTTGTTATGAATAATAGTTGTTTAATCTTCTTTAAGGTAAGATATTTAAGAATTATCCTTCTTTATTTATGTAAAATTGTTGAGTTATTAAGATTTTTCATTCATTAGGATGATGTTATGGATTAAACTAATCAAGATAATTAATCATACTAAAGAAATTGGAAAGGGGAAAGGGGTAATTTTCATGTGTTTTATGAACATCTAGGTTATTGTTTATGTGTTGATGATTCTTGAATGGTGTATCCCACTATAGATACCATGTTTAGTGTTGTTGAAAATTTTCAGTCTCCTTTCCTAAAATTTTAATCATGTAAAGACAATAATAAACCTATATCATTTTAATTTGGAATTATTGTGATATTTTTTATGCTTGTAGTGTTTAACAGATATAAAATAATGATTAAAAATAGGTTTTCCGGTGTGAATTGTTGTTATGTTTGACTTTTTTTATGTATGTGGATAAATTCATGTTATAATTAAAGGGTTATTGTCTAGTTATTATGGCTAGCTAGGAAGATGATATATGGATATTGTTGTGGTAGTAGATGATGGGTAGTTTTGTGATCGTTGTGGTTGTGGTATGACTAGTTATTGCATAAAGAAGATAGAAATGGAGTAGTGATGGAATGGTTGAGGTGTGGTTATATTAGTTATTTGAATAGGTTGTGTTATGGTTGTTACGGTTATGGTCTTGGGTTTTGTGGGGTTGTGTTATTATTTCCTAGTGTCTTGGGATGTGGTTGGAATAAATTAAATCAGTAATGGGTTGTGGGGTGGAATTGATAGAGGATGGGATATTAAATTATTAATGATAATGTCTGGAATAATTTTCACTAATAAATGGTGAATTTTGGAATAAATGTGAATAATTAATAATGAATGGATTGAAGAGAAAAGTGGTTTAATGAATGATTTGACATTAAATATGAATAAATGATTGAAATGTGGCTGGTCATGGAAATTTTGGAAATTTATATGATGATATGATTAAATGGGAAGTAAGAATTTATTTTTATGGTTGTCATTTGTGAATTGATAGGTGTGTGTTGGTTATTCTTCTTGTTCATTAAGGAATAATTATGCTTTTTCCATATTTTCATGAGAGTTTTTAGGGAGGAAATATTGAGTGTACATGTATTCTCATCCCTATATATCTATAAATATGTTTTATATTTTTATAGAAGGCATTTGGTCATCGATCAAGGCCATAATTGATTAAGGAGGTTGTGATCGGTGTTTTTATCACTTCCATAATTGCTTCATTTTTTGTATTTTATTTTGGATTATTTTTTTACATGTGACATTTACATGCATTTTGAATTGAGTTTATTTTATATTTTATGGATTTGATTGGTTTTTTATTATTCATTCCTATGATTTTAAGGGTCATTCCTCTTATTTATCTATGATTATTCCCTTGGTTCTAGTCTCCAACTCATGTCCTATTGGATGTGGAAATTGAGGGGTTACTCTCCTCTTTATTATAAACCCAATAGGGGTTCCAAGTATGGGTGATTTATGAAATATTTTCATTAAAGCTTTTCTTAATAGTTAGGATGGATATTGGAGTTGGAAACTAGTTATGCTTTCATGGTTTTAGTAGGGAAATGGTATTATTTAATCCTAGATGTGATGTAGCCAAGGGATACTATTTAGAACATAGAATTTTATCACACCCTATGATCCTATATAAGGACTTTAAGCTTACTAAACACACTAGGTATGATGAGGTTTATTATGGGGTGGAGAACTAGAAAAGGGGCAGGCATTATACTTTATTATACTTGTGTTTGAATTAAGGTAATTTTGAGAAATTTAGAAAAAAGTTAATAAATGATGTTCATAAATTATATTAGAATTGGTATGATGTTCATAAATTATCTTAGATGAACTCCGTGTTCTTGATATTGGGAGACTCCTTTTTCATTTATAGAGATGAGTAGTAGTCATCATCTATATGTAGTTTAGGTTGGAGTGGTAGAGCAGGATAGATCGGTTGATCATAGGAGGGTTGACCTAGATAATGAGAATGATTATTAGAGGAAGACTTTTTTTAAGTTCAACATTTTATCTTAATAAAGTATAAGGGGAGTGTCTATAATCTGTAGAAAAGTAATAGTTATAGGAGTTGAATATTGCTTTTAATATGATCTATACTAGGAAGCAGCATTAGATTCTATTGGTTGAAAGTCGGTTGATGGGAGCAGTACATCAGTGATGGATTTGGTTTCTTAGGTAGAATGAGGAGGCAACTATTTTGTGGGGAGATTTCCAAAATTAGTTTTTTCTAGAGTTTCTTTCCTCAATAATGAAGGTATAAAAGTAGAAGGAATTACTTTAACTTTCACACCTTGAGCTTTAAAATTATTTTATTTTATTATTTCTTCTCTTTGGGTTTTCTCGTTGAGGTTCTCATTGAGTGCAGTTTTAAATTTTTTGATATTTGATGTTTTTGGTGGGTTTCAAGCTAGTGCATGGGCACCACACGGTTAGCGGTAATAGTGCGGTCGACTTAGGTGATCGTGCAATTGCCCGATATTTAAAATAAAAAAAATTTGTTATTAGTATTACTATTATTAAAATAGTTATTAATATTAATATAAATGTTGTTATTAAAATTGTGTTATTATTAACATTATTAAAATGGTTATTGATATTATTACAAATAATAATAATGTTGTTGTTGTTGTTGTTGTTGTTGTTGTTTTTGTTGTTTTTATTATTATTATTAATTATATTATTATTATTATAAGTTTTAATTAGTTTTTTAGAAAAACCTAAATGGAGGCTCTCCCTTTTTCCCTCTACCCATGGTGCATGAACCCCCCTGGTTGTTCGGCCTACAGCGCGCAACCCCCAACCCCTCCTTCCCCCAGTGCCGGCAAACCCTCTGGTCGTACCTCCCCTTCCAGACGCAACCTTCGTCTGGCGGTCCCCTTCGCAGTGGACCGACCCCCTACTCCGCCTTGCTCCAGCATGACCCAACCCCCATGCGCACTTCCCTCTCCTGGTGGCCTGACCCCCTGCTATGGATCCTCCGTCGACCTTTGATTCTGTCCATTTCTTGCGATTTTCTTCTTCAATCCTGTGAGGTGAGTCTTCTCCTCCATTCTTTTCTCTGTTTTTGGTGATTTCCTGACCTATTTGTCACCCTACGATGTGCGGCCGAAACCCTAAGTTAGGGTTCAATTCATATTTTTGGTGTTCTTTGGTTCTAAGGTTATGCGGAGGATGTCTTGTGACCTTTTGGTCCATGTTCCAGTAATTTTTGTCGAAGGCGGGGCGGTTCGGCTCGATTTGGTTGACCACCAATGTTTTTGGGTAAGGTTTTTATTCCGTTCTTGTTGCCACTTATTACATAATTGGGTGTTTTGTGATATATGAGTCCCTGTTAATTTTTTTTAGGTCTGTTGAACCTTACTGCTATGTTTTTGTAATTCTAGGATACGTTGCACTGAATTATGGTCAACGTTTGAGTACACGTACACATATACTGAAGGTATGTATATATATATATCCTCCATGTAATTATTACCTCATGGTTTGGGGAATACATGCATTGGATTATGGATATATATATATATATATATATATATATAGGTATGTGTGTGTGAGTGCAGGTCGATTACGAGTGGTAGTCGCCTAATTTGTCAAGCGTTGAAGTATCTCAGCTTGGTCTGCTCCCCTATAAAGGTAGGAAAATCCATTTTTTTCATTTATGATGCATTCCTTTGACACTTTCATCCTTCCAATTATTTTTTTACTTGATTTTAAGCTTTATTATACCCTTAATTGGTCTACTATAGTGTTCTTAAATTTTTAGGAGTTTTTAAAAATACTTTTGATGTGATTCTTTGAATATACTTATTTGTGCTAAAGGTTCCTAATCAATGATCAGTTTTGTTTGAATAAATTTTTATATGTGATTCGCACTTTGATAATTCTTATGGTTACTCTATTATGGTTTTTTATGGTAATAGAATTTAATAAAAATAATTTTTAAGGTGAATCTTTAATTATGCCTATGTGTATATGATCTCAAAGTATTTGATAAAAATGCCTATTGTTTTCTAAACATGAAATTGAGCACTTGTGATGATATTTGGCCTTGTACACATTTTATAAAATGATCTTCATTTGTGTTTGGGGTGATTTGGGTGGTTTGGAAGACTATTTAAGACTTGAGAAAATGTGGTAAAATGGTTTGGGAAGGTTCTTTTGGTTTTTAAAACAGTGTTAGTGACCTTGATGTTGCATGGATTATTGTATTGGTTTGATGGAAAGTGACATTCCTAAAAATGGTTTCTAAATGTTTTCTTTTTCACTCTAGTGTGCCATCAGATGTCACACATCCATGGGTACACAAGGTGTACACATGGATGTGCATTCAAATGAGGATGACACCTTAAAATACTTTTCTCTCCCCTAAAAGTTTCTCATCTTTTCTTCCCCACCCCCTTTTCTAAATGGTTCTTGTTTTCTAAATAATGTTTTTTCCTTTCTTTAGTTTCTAAAAAATGGTTTAAGATGGAATCTCATAGGGTATGCCTGTTTGGATCTTTGTGTGTGTTTTGGTAAATGTTTAGCTTAAGGTACTGTTTGTCCATGCAAAATGAAAGTGGCATTTAATTGTTTTGGAAATAATTTGGAACTATTGTATGATATTTTGGGTTAGAAAGTATTTGAAGGCCCGATTGAAACCTTATGTTTTATTGGAAATGGAATGTGGTTTTGAAAGTGTAATGCTTAATTGGCATATTGAAATGTTTTTAAGAAATGATTTATAAGATCATGTGAAGTGATAGACACATTGAAACTTTCGATAAAATAATGGATATGTATGTTCATGGATATAGTGGGCACACCTATCTAGGATTTCCCTTTATGGGTTATCGTATAGGTGGTGTCTATGTTTGGGGAAGGCAAGTGTGGTGACGGCAGGCAAGGTGAGTCACACGTGTGGGGGCCTCCTACTTACACAGTATTACTATACCACCATGGGTTCTTGGGTGTCTTTTATATGATCGAGTGATGGCTGCTTACCATCCCCAATTAGATGGTTTGGTACCCTCCTAGAGTTATAGACAATCCAAGAGGTTTTTTCCACTAGTGATTCTAGGATAGAGTAGCCAGTTGTTTATTGACTTAGGGGTTTCACCATACGCTGACAGGTGGTTCTGAACCGAGTATGTCTAGGGGTCTTCTAGGGATGTTTAGGGTCACCCATGGTCATTATTTATACTACTTGGTTACTTTATTTATTTTATTATTATTATTTTTCTACACTTAGTTTTCTATTTACTTTGTCTGTTTATTTTCAGCACACCCCTAGTATCTTTTGGTTTGGGTTTTATTCATAAAATGGTAGTTTATTTTGGAATTGGAAGGTGGTGTGTGTTGGATTTCAAAAAGGGAAATCTATGGTTGTTTATTAAAAAAAATTATGTAAAACTTATTTTTATTGCTATTTTTTAAACTAGTGTTAATGGACTATGTTGGAAAAGGAAATACTTGGTTTCTTTGGTGATTTCCTACTGACCATTTCAGTGCTCACCCCTACTTTATCTTTTCAGTTTTAGGTCCTAGTTTTGGATTTCTCTTGCAGCGAGCATGGTTCTATGTCAGGTGGTGACCCACGAGGTCACTTGGAGGTATATTTGGTTGCGTGACTTTGTCTTATTTCGGCTGTTAGTGATTATCTGTTTTGTTCATTTTTTTTATTTATGTATTTATTTTTCTTTAATTTATGGGCCAAATCATTCCCACTTCTTTAGTTTTGATGCTCGACACTAGTTTCCAGCCTATGGGGATTGGGAATGCCCTTTTGGCCATGTCGCGGGCCAGCTTGGGTGACTAATTTAGGGTTGAACCGGGTTGGTTCATGACAAAATGGTATCAGAGGAGGCCCTTGTTATTCGGGGTGTCTGGTAGTTAGAGATTAGGATTGTCAGGGATCAGGAGGTGGGTCATGGGTTGGTTCCTGATCACCACCACTCGTGACGAAACCTGAGTTACCAAGGGTAGTTTAGGAATTAATTCTTTGTCCTATCTTGGTTTGTTTTGGATTGAAGGATGACAACGGGGGAAATTTGGTGTTATGTCATGATTTCACATAGAGTAGTGACCCATGTGGAGTCTGAGTACACAGTTTAAGTTCTTCCTAATTTTCGATGCGTACTTGGGTAATAGCTCCCTACCATGTCATTGGGTTAAGCATCACTGATAGTTCCTCATTCCGAGGATTCATTGTGAGTTGTGTTCCATTTGGTTCTGGTTGGTGTAAGTGTTCTTTTGAAAATGAAAGTGGACTTTGAAATGAAAATGTTTTCTCTAAAATGGATTTAAATTGGTTAAGTGAGTTCTAAAATTGGAAGTGTTTTGGATTTAAAAGTTGTTAAATGCTTGGGTTTTGATGAGGAAAAGAATGATGTGGCCCTTGGTATTCCTTACGGAGGACCACATGTGTGTGGGAATCTTTTTCATGGAAGATGTGGATGGAAATGGATGGGCACACATGTAATGATTCGTAGGATTCCATGGGTGAGTTTTGAAATAAAAAGGTTTTAGCAATTGGTTTTTTCTTGAGGACTGTATTTTTGACTTGTGAAAAGTGGATTTTGTATTTGAAAAATGGCCTTGGGATAAGGAGGTTTTGGAATTTAAATGAAAAATGGTGATTTTGGAAAAGTGGATTTTGGTTGTGTTAGTATTTGTTTGGATTTCGGGCCGGTTGTCTCAACTCGGGGTGTTCTTTTCAATTTTGTTTTGGCTTGATGCCGGTTTTAGTTTTGTTTTCCTTCTTTTGTTCTGAGTATACCACCCAGAAAGGTCCCCAATGTTATCAATGAGTCATGCCTAGTTTCTGGTTCTTTTCGAGTGTTGCCTATTCTTCGAAGTTATTGAGGTCTGTTAGAGGTCGTTATATGGTTTGAAGAGGTAGATCGCATCTTCAGGATGTTGGTAACCCCCAAGGCTATTAGTGTTCAACCTGTACTGGGATTTTTTGAGGGTCTATATTTGGGTGAATGGGAGTTGTTTTCCTTGACATCATTTCAAGTTGGGATAATGTGGGATGTGTTTAAGTTCATTTTTATCTGGTGGTTCATACTTGAGGAGGTGAAGATGAATAAGAGGGAAGAGCTCATGTGTATTCAACAAGGCCAATAGACGATGAAGGCATACATTGACCACTTTAAGGAGTTGATTCCCTTTTATTTTGAGGCATCATCAAGGGATCAAATGAAGCTCCTATTTTCTTATGGGGTCTTCATCCTAATATTGTAGAAAAGGTTTTCTCATCAAGTGAAGAATGTTTCGATAAATTGGTAGATGAGGCATTTTTGGCAGATCTAGTTCTTGGTGTGCAGTCAGTTTTGGTTGGATCGTGTGAAGGTTTCACATATAGAGAGAAACGCATACCAGAGGGACCTTTTTCTAAAGAGTAATCTATAGTGGTTATGGCTTCCAGTCCATCAGAATGTTCAGTTGTGTTCCATCAGTGTGGTTGTTTTAGTCATTCAAAGTCTTCATGTCACATCCCTCCAAAGACGTGCCATCGTTGCGATTGGCTGGGTCACCTGGAGAAGTTTTGTAGGAAGTGTCACCTGAAGAATATGTTATGACCAAGGGATTCTAGTGCCTGACTATAAGGCAAGAGATAATTTATCTATCAGATCTCCAACCATAGGTCTCAGGGTGAAGCTCACGCATAGTTAGGAGTTGTCAAGGGTGAAGCCTCGATCCGGACTTTGTGTTCCATGTTGGGATTGGGACATTTAAAGACTTTTTGTTCTTATTTTATACTTTTGAGGTTTTTCCACCATTGTAAGTCCATCGTTTCCATGGGATATTATGATGAACTTGTTCTTTTGTAATCCAAAATATCTTGTTTGTCTAAATATGGTTTTCTGAATCGTGCATTTTTTTAAAAGTGTGTTTGGCCCTTATATGGGTTGATCTCAGTTTAACTGTGCTAGTTTGGAGCTGTAAGTGCCTGTGGAAGAATTGATGTTTGTAGTTGTGATTGAGATCATTGTTTGGGTTAAGTTCTCCTTGTGGATTTTTCCCTAGTGTTGGGGGTTTTTGGATCTGGGTTGAGAGTTCCAAGTTTTAGTGGAGTTGTTGCTTCGCTCGTGCTATAGAAGTCGGTTAGTCTGTGTTAGGAGTTCCCACATTGGCCCCCATCCTAGGGTGGTGTGTTTGAGTTTTAATTTTCATTCTAGTAGAATAATTGTGGTGGGGAGAACCCTCTCATGTTATCCCCTTATTTTAGGTTGTGGTTTTGTCTAGATCGATCGAGTGTGACTTTACGAAATAAAGTCACCCCAGAATTCTTTGTTTCCTTTTATTGTGTTTGGGCATGGACTTGGTTTTTGATTAACTTTCGTCTTGGTGACTTTATGGGGGAAGAATGTTTTTGTGGTGGGGAGAATTTCCACACCCCGACCTTTAAAATTATTTTATTTTATTATTTCTTGGCTTCGGGTTTTCTTGTTGAGGTTCAAGTTGAGTGCAAGTTTAAAGTTTTTTATATTTGATGTTTTTGGTGGGTTTTGGGCTGGTGCACGAGCACCGCATGGTTAGTGATAATCGTGCGGTCGAATCATGTGATTAGGAACTTTCCCGATATTTAAAATAAATAAATTTTATTTTTATTATTACTATTATTAAAATAATTATTAATATTATTATAAATGTTGTAATTAAAATTTTTTTATTATTAACATTATTAAAATAGTTATTGATATTATTATAAATATTATTACTAATAACAACAAAAACAAAAACAATAATAATAATAATATTATTATTATTAATTATATTATTATTATTATAAGTTTTAATTAGGTTTTTAGAAAAACTTAAAGTGAGGCTCTCCCTTTTTCCCTCTTCCCATGGCGCATGAACCCCCTGGTTTTTCAAACTACAATGCAAGACCCCCAACCCCTCCTTCCCCTTGCGATGACGACACCCTCTGGACGGACCTCCCCTTCTCAGCATGACCTTTGTCCAGCAGTCCCCTTCCTGGTGGCCCAATCCCCTACTCTCACATGGCCCAACCCCCATACGCACTTCCCTCTCCCAGTGGCCCGACCCCCTACCCCCCTTCTCCGGATCCTCTTTCGACCTTCGATTCCATCCATTTCTTGTGATTTTATTCTTCAATCTGGTGAGGTGAGTCTTCTCCTCCATTATTTTCCCTATTTCTGGTGATTTCTCGATCTATCTGTCTCCCTAAGGTGTGTGGCCAAAACCCTAAGTTAGGTTTTCATCTATATTTTTTGTGTTTTTCAGTTCTAAAGTTATGTGGAGGATGTCTTAGAACTCATTGGTCTATTTTCCAACAATCACCGCTAAAGACGAAGCGGTTCGGATCTATTTGGTTCACCGCCAATGTTTTGGGGTAAGTTTTTATTCCGTTATTTTGTCACTTAATTAATAATTGGGGGTTTTTTAATATATGAGTCCCTGATAAAAAAAATTAGGTGAGTTTAACCTTGTTGCTATGTTTTTGTAATTCTAGGATATGTTGCACTGAGTTTTGGTCAAAGTTTGAGGACGCACATGTATATACTTAAGGTATGTATATATATATATATAATATACATATCCTTCATTTACATATTCCCTCATGGCACGCAGAATACATGCATTGGATTATATATATATATATATAGGTATGTGTGTGCGAGTGTGGACCAGTTATAAGTGTTCGCTGCCTAATTTGTCAAGCGTCGAGGTGTTTCATCTTGGTCTGCTCCCTTTTAGAGGTAAGTAAATATGTGTTTTTCTTTCCAACGCATTACTTTGACACTTGAATCCTTACAATTATTTTTTTACTCGATTCACAGCTTTATTATACCCTTAATTGGTCTGCTATAGTGTTCTTAAATTTTTAGGAGTTGTTAAAAATAGTTTTGATACGATTCTTTGAAAATGCTTATCTGTGTCAATGATAATGGTGTCTGATTAATGCCCAATTTTGTTTCAATAAATTTTTATATGTGATTTTCACTTTGATAATTCTTATGGATACTCTATTGTTGTGTTTTATGGTAATAAAATTTAACAAAAATAACTTTTAAGGTGAATCTTTAATTATGCCTATGTGTATATGTAGTCGAAGTATTTGACAAAATGCCTATTGTTTTTTAAATGTGAAATTGAGCACTTGTGATGATTTTTGGGCTTGTACACATTTTATAACATGATCTTGATTTTTTTTTGGGTGATTTGGATGGTTTGGAATCCTCTTTAAGACTTAAGAAAATATTGTAAAATGTTTTGGGAAGGTTCTTTTGGATTTTAAAACATTGTTAGTGACCTTGATGTTGCACAGATTATTGTATTGGTTTTATGATAAGTGGCATTCCTAAAAATGGTTTCTAAATATTTCCTTGGTCACTCTAGTGCGCCATCAGTTGTGGAAAATCCATGGGTTCACAATGTGCACACATGAATGTGTATTCAAATGAGGGTGTCACCTTAAAATACTTTTCCCTCCCCTAAAAGTTTCTCACCTCCCCCCCCCCTTCTTAAATGGTTCTTGTTTTCTAAATTATGTTGGGTCCTTTGTGTGGTTTCTAAAAAATGGTTTAAGATGGAATCTCATAGGGTATGCTCATTTGGCTCTTAGTGTGTGTTTTGGTAAATGTTTAGCTTAAGGGACCATTTGGCCATGAAAAATGAAAGTAGTATTTAGTTGTTTTGGAAATGATTTGGAACTATTGTATGGTATTCTAGGTTTGAAAGTATTTGAAGGCCCAATTGGAACCTTATGTTGTACTGGAAATGGAATGTGTTTTTGAAAGTGTAATGCCTGATTGGCATATTGAAATGTTTTTAAGAAATGATTTATGAGCATATGTGAAGTGATATCCCGGTTGGAACTTTTGATAAAATTATGTATATGTATGTGAATGGATATAGTGGGAACACCTATCAAAGATATCCCTTTATGGGTTATCATATAGGTGGCGTTCATGTTTAGGGTAGGCAAGTTCGGTGATAGCAGGTAAGGTAAGTCATGCATACAGGGGCCTTCTACTTACACATTATTACTACCACCATGGGTTCATGGGAGTCTTTTAGATAGTCGAGTGATAGTTTCTTACTAGCCCTGATTAGACAGGTTGGTACCCTCCTGGAGTTATAGATAGTCTAGGAGGGTTATTTCACTAGTGAGGCTAGGATAGAGCAGCTAGTTGGTTATTGACTTAGGGGATTCATCATACGACGATAGGTGGTTCTGAACTGAGTACGTCTAGGGGTCTTCTAGAGATGTTTAGGATCACCCATGGTTATTATTTATGCTACTTTGTTACTTTATTTATTTTCTTATTAGTATTTTTCTGCACTTAGTTTTCTATTTACCTTGTCTATTTATTTTCAGCACATCCCTAGTATCTTTTGGTTTGGGTTTTATTGATGAATTGGTAGTTTTTTTTTTGTAAAGGGAAGGTGGTGTGTGTTGGATTTCAAAGAGGGAAATCTATGGTTGTTTATAAAAAATTGTGTAAAACTTATTTTTATTACTGTTTTTCAAACTATTGTTAATGGACTGTGTTGGGAAAGGAAACACTTGGATTTTGTGGTGATTGCCTACTGAGAATTTCAATGCTCATCCCTATTTTATCTTTTCAATTTCAGGTCCTAGTTTTAGATCAATCTTGCAATGAGTGTGGTTTTGTGTCATGTGGTGACCCACGAGGTCACTTGGAGGTACGTTTGGATGCACGACTTTGTCTTATTTCCATTGTTAGTGGTTATCTGTGTTGTTCAGTTTTATTTATTTATTTATTTATTTATTTGTCTTATATTTACTGGCCAAATCATTCTCACTTGTTTAGTTTTGATTCTCGACACTAGTTGTCAGCCCATGGGGGTCGGTAACGCCCTTCAGGCCATGCCGCAGGCCGACTCAGGTGACTAGTTCAGGGTTGACCTGGGTTGGTTTGTGACATTCACTTTAGAATTAGAGCATAAGTTTGTGGTAGATTGGGATTAGATTTAATGCCCTTATCTTTTTATCCCATTATCTTTTCCCATATGAGGAGGAAATTACATGGTGTTTTAAGGTGGAATTCTATCCCAATATTTAGTATTAAGTATTTGAATTCACGTCTCCTATGTTTCTAGAGGTACTAATTAAGGTTGAAGTGATTAGGAGGATGCATGTATAGTTTAAGTCATCTTGAGAGGGGAGCCTTTAGATAGGTAATAGGAATTTAGAGCTCTTCTCTTCTCAATTTTCATAGATGATATTGTGTTCAGCGAAGGTTTAGGCAGTAGTTTTTTCTATATTTATTGAGTAGTTTTCATATGTTTTCTTTAAAGAGTTTATGATGCTACCACCTTGATATTATATCGAGTTTAGGATAGAGTCACAACCTACCATCTCTCTAATTTTGATGGATTCTTGTCAAATGAAACCTTATGAGTTACTAGTAAGTACTAAATGTCTTTTTGTGTGACAACAGAGATATGGATATGCCCCTAATTTATAACTGGTATAATCCAAATACTTTCTCTAATTTCTATCATATTTGACTAATGGCATTTGTATGCATCTGTAGGAATTTAACTCTGATTGTATATTGGTGTTGTCGTATTTGACTGGTGAGCTTCATGTTCATGATAAGGGATTTGTATATACTTTTTTGTCATTTTATTTGACTGACAGGCTTGATATGCATTGGCAGGAATATTTTTCTGCATGAAATTTTTCACCCTGTTTACATGGAGGGTTTAATGAGCAGTTTTGCAGGTTTCTTCCTGCTCATAATTTTCCATTGTATTTGAATGATGATCTTCATCATATAGAGCAGGAATATACATCTTACCATAGTGTGCCTCCATGTTTGTACAGTGGGATTATTCTATAAGAATGAGGATGATGGCCTCTTCTTGATTGTTTGATTGTCTCCCTTTGTAGGCTACATTGGGCACCTGGGTCCATTTTAATTTAGCAGGGGGCCGCGAGGTAGGATCCTCTTCATGATGAGGATATTGGTTCATATGATGTTGGTGATGATGATCCCTAGTAGGGTCTCTTATGAGGGATCCCTCTGCTACTGAGATGAATTAATTGGTGATGACTTCATTGGCCTCCCTAATGTAAGGGAGGATCTTGTTCTCGTGTTCTAGGGATAGGCTCCCAAAATGGTTAGAGATTACTAGTGGTATCATTTGGTTATGGATTGTCCATAATTACTAGGTGGATGGTTTGTGAGGCTTCATGGATTGGAGGGATTTCCTAGATACCTTCGGGGTGGGGAGAGTACCATTATGGTGATACTCTCGAACCAAAGCATTTGACACCTACCATTGAAGACGATGGGTGGGTGATAGCATCCTCTGTTCGATTGAGGACACAAACGCATGTGCGATAGCCATTGAAAATGTCTTTGAAAACTTCTGAGATGCCATTAGATTGAAGAGAGTTCTGGAAAATAGTTCCTTCAATATATGTGAAAAATACATAAAAAAACTCATCAAAGTAGAATATCATGACCACATGTAAAATTGATGTTATCGCTTGTCCCTATTCCATTTTGGATGTGAAAGGGTCCTAAAGAAGGTAATGCTTCCACCTTGGTTAAGGATTCACATCAGGTTCACCATTTTTTTTTTGACTAGAAGATATTTTTAGGGTCAAGAATGAAATGGTATGATGAGGACTAGGTAGTGTATCCTTTTTATCTTATGAATGAGGTGGCATGATTAATTCATCCGCATCATGCTTACAATTTTGTTTCCAATGAATATTTTTCATCGCCTGATGGTTTCTTGCATGGGGTTTTAATTTTTTTTAACCACTGACATCAGTTATTACATCTTCGAATGGTCTTCAGTGGGTTTTATTCTTGGATCAAGAAGCATCCAACAACTCTTGTATCCATGATTACTCATGGACCTACTTTACAAAGGCATACATTCATTGGGGAACTTGGATAATGAAACTTAATAACTCACATTGGTCAAGAGGATGGGAGTTCAGGATCATCACACCCTTTTGGGGAAAACTATATCCTATTCCAAGACTCTCTTATAGATTTAAGATATGTTCATTAATCCTTGGTTTATTCCTAAGTATGCATATAGGGATCACCCTAAATGCACTACTGGAAATTTAGGCTATAGCCACAGTTTGAAACCATGGCTATAAGCCCAAAAACCATGGCTATAGGTTATAGTCATGGTTCAATGAACCGTGGCTAGTATTGGCATGGCTATAGGCCAAGTCCTATAGCTACAGTTTTCAACCGTGGCTAAATCCTTATAGCCACGGTTTGAAATAGTGGCAGAAGGTAAAACACAAACAAGCCTTATATCCACAATTAGAAACCATGGATATAGATTAAAGTTCAATAAAAAAACACAGCAGACCTACAGGTCTGCCTTCCACCCCCTGCCCCTTGCTAGTCACCCTACCTTCCACCCACTTGCTAGTCCCCCTGCCACCCCCCACCCTACATTTCTCTCCCCTATTTTCCATCCGGCTCTGCCCCCTGCCAGTCCCCCTACCTATTTTTCCCTGGTTCCCACCCCCTTCCAGTCCCCCTTATCTATCACCCCCCTGGACACACCCCCACCCCCCTCCCCTGCACAGACACCCCCCACCTAGGACAGACACCCCTCATGGACAGAAATACAACCCTGGACACCCCCTCCCCTGGACAGACCCCCCCCCGAACAGACACCCCCCCACCCTGGACAGACACCCCCTGGATAGACAACCCTGGACACCCCTCCCCTGTATAGACCCCCCCCAGACAGACACCCATGGACACCCCCCCTCCCCTGGATAGACCCCCTTGGAAAAACACCCATGGACACCCCCCCCCAGACAGACACCCCCTCCCCTGGACAGAACACCCCCTCCCTGGATAGATACCTTTGGACACCCACCTCCCTAGATAGATACCCCTGGACACCCCCCCCAGACAAACACCCCCCTCCCCCGGACAGACACCCCCTCCCCTGGACAGACACCCCCTGGACAGAACACTCCCCATCCCTTAACAGAACCCCCCCTGGAAACCCCCCCCCCCCCCACTAGAGACTCCCCTCCCTCCTGAACATCTCCCACTCCCTTGGACAGACACCCCCTGGACCCCCCCCCCCCTCCGGACACTCCCCTCCCACCTCCCTCTTGGACACCCCCTCCCCTGGACAGATATCCCCTGGAATGCTAATACAGTTGGCCATGCAATTTGAAATCAAATAAAAAAACTAAAACTGAAGATATTGCAAAGCCCCCCCCCCCCAGGACACCCCCCCCCCTCCTGGACACCCCTCCCCCCCCCTCCCCTAGACAAAAACACCCCTGGTGACTCCCCCTCCCTCCTGGACACCCCCTCCCTTGGACAGACACCCCACCTGGACCCCCCTGGACACTCCCCCCCCCCTCCCTCCTGGACACCCCCACCCCTAGATAGACACCCCCTGGAATGCTAATACAGTTGGCCATGCAATTTTAAATCAAAGACAAAAACTAAAACAGAACACATTACAAACCACCCCCCCCCCCCTCCTAGACACACCTCCCTCTGTAAAGCCATGGACATCCCCCCCCCCACCCACCCACCCCTGGACAGAAACCCCCCTGGAATGCTAATACACTAGGCCATGCAATTTGAAATCAAAGACAAAAACTAAAACAGAACACATTTTAACCCCCCCCCCCCCCCACCCCTGGATAGACCCCCCCTGGAATGCTAATACAGTTGGCCATGCAATTTGAAATCAAAGACAAAAACTAAAACAAAACACATTGCAACCCCCCTCCACCCCACCCCCCACCCCCCCACCCCATGTTACTCATTATATCATTTTTTAAGGATATAAAATTCTTAACGGGTTCACCAATCCATGAAGTTGATGCCCGATGATACTCATCCTCTATATGTTGAAGGAGAATTAATTCATCTCAATTTCATCAATTTTTTCTCTAGGTTTACTTCAAGACCATTGTGTTAGACTACACTAGGATGGTCATGATCCTTGACTCACATGCCTAATTTTTTAAGGCAATCAGCATGTCACCACAAGAGTGATGATGATGGAACCTTTCATTGAAATGGGAGGATGGGAGTTTAAAACATATCTTTATGGTTTTTATTTCCCAGTCCATATTTCTCTTATATAATTAACAGATGCCCATGAATCTTATTCTTGATTCCATCTCCATGTGGACATCAGTTAATAATGTCACTTTATTCCTTATCAAGGTGAAAACCTAATGATCAAAGTTGACTAGAATTTCAATTACATTGTATATTTAGACAATCCCATAAATATCTTTCTCATTTCTGTAAGTGAGGGAATCTTATGCTTGCTACATATAAGTAAAGGATGGATCTTCAGTTATGATCTGGGCAAGAAGGCTGTTATATCTTCTTTTGTCAAGCCATATAGACATATTAGGAATACGCAGTCATTGGACTACTTTGGAAGCTGTTTGAGAGTACTCGATCAAGGAGAGAGACAACTGTGAGACCTTTGTTTGTTGTTGGACAACACCAGCACAGCTGCGACGCGATCGCAGCTAGAAAAAGCGAGTGCTGGAGGATAATGCATGCATTATTTATGACAATGCTGAAAATTTTCTTTTGTTTTCCAATACCCATGAACATAAACAAAGTCCTCTTCCCATTTCATAAAAAAACCAAGCCCCCTGGACAGCAGCCACCCCCCCCCCCCCCACACACACACACACATCCCTTGCACCCCTTGCACACCCCTTGCCCCCCCTGTTGGACCCCCTGGACAGCAACAGCCCCTACTGGACCCCCTTGGACAGAAGCCCCCCCCCCACTGTTGGACCCCCCTGGACAGTAGCCCCCCCTACTGGACCCCCCTGGACAGCAGCCCCCCCTACTGGACCCCCCTGGACAGCACCCCCCCCCGATGGACCCCCTTGAACCACCCCTCCTGGCAGAAATTGTGATTATTCAGTCTCAACATTGATCACAAGACTCATGGAATACTATCACTACAAACCGTCGCGGGGTGTCATCCTGGAGTAGGGAAAAATCACGGAATTACCACGGCATGACCGTGGCATGACCGCAGCGTGACCGTGTCATGTTGGCCCGGTCCAGCAACATCCATGGGGTAGCATCTTCCGGCCAGGAGTGAAGGGAGCGGGAGGAGGTGGGGAAACATTCTGGTCGTCGCCCCACCAGCAGAAATTGTGATTAGTTAGTCTCAACATTGATCACAAGACTCATATAATACTATCACTACAAACTTCCGCGGGGTGTCGTCCTGAAGCAGGGCCAAATCACGGCGTGACCGTGGCATGACCGCGGTGTGACCGCGGCGTGTTGGCCTAGTCCAACAATCCGCGGGGCAGTATCTTCCGGCCAGGAGCGAAGGGAGCGGGAGGAGGCGGGGAAACATTCTGATCATCGCCCCACTAGAAGAAATTGTGATTAGTCAGTCTCAACATTGATCACAAGAATCATGGAATACTATCACTACGAACCGTCGCGGGGTGTCGTCCTAGAGTAGGGCCAAATCACAGCATTACCGTGGCATGACTGCGGCGTGACCGTAGCGTGTTGGCCCGGTCCAGCGACATCCTCGGGGCAGCATCTTCTATCCAGGAGCGAAGGGAGTGGGAGGAGGCGGGGAAACATTCTGTTCATCGCCCCGCCAACAGAAATTGTGATTAGTCAGTCTCAACATTGATCACAAGATTCATGGAATATTATCACTGCAAACTACCACGGAGTGTCGTCTTGGAGTAGGGCCAAATCACGGCGTGACCGCAGCGTGACCGCGGCGTGACCGTGGAGTGACCACGACGTGACCGCGGCATGACCACGGCGTGACCGCGGCGTTTTGGCCCAGTCCAGCGACATCCGTGGGAAGCATATTTTGTCCAGGAGCGAAGGGAGTAGGAGGAGGCAGGGAAACATTCTGACCGTTGCCCCACTGGCAGATGATAGAACAGATCAACTATTTAATATGCTATAATAAGGGATTTCTAGAGAAGGTTGTAGCAAGCGGCACAATGTCACAATGTCTAAAGGGAAACAAAACAATGGAAAAGAATCATACACCCTACACAAACCATTTACAAATTCATTCACTTTTTCTAAACATGGAAATTTTTATTTATAATATTCAAAGAGTGAAAAGGAAAGCGTCATGGTCAAGGCATATGCCTACTCGGGTAATGTCATTTGAGTTAAATGAGTATGATAATCCAATTTATATTATTCAAAGAAAACAAAAACTAACTAGCCATAAAAAAACACCAATAAGAGGCATATGAAAGGCCCAAACCAAATCTAAACATGATACAAATAACTATCACTACTATTTGGTTTAGAAGACAGCGCACCGCCTTTGGAGGGGTTTTATTATAAAATCATGGCATTGATTTATCACACAATTCATTTAATTATATTTAACATTTATTCTAAAACTCATTCATCACAAATCAAATGTAATAATTTAAGCAACTTGATCAACATAACTACCATTGTGAGTTTTCGCAGACAGCGCACCTCCGTTGGAGGGGTTTTATTATAAAAACATGACTTTATTCATAAAATGAAACAATTATATTAAAGAATGCTTATTCAAGATATGAAATTCAATATAATTAAGCAGAATTAAGAAATAAGCTAAATTTAATTTAAAGCATTCTTGAATTAAAGAGGCTAGAAGAGGGATCCTACCTCAAGGTGGAACCAAACCATCCACTTCGGCTCTTGGAGCTTTCTAACTAAAATTTGTTGCTCCCCCACTAGGTATACACACCTTCACACACATGAAAGAGTTCTAATAAGTGGTAGCATGAATGAATTGTTCTAAAAAAGTAAAAACCAAATTAAGTACTCCCCTATAATGATATGATGCAGTTTTCTTCTTTTTAATGAGCCAACCACCCTCTTATATTTTTCACTCAAGCTGTATATTTTCATTGAAGTACCTAAAAAAGAAACAAAATCAACATCATATTCCCATAACTCTATTCCTTATTAAATAACATTAAATAATCATAAACGACATTGTAAATTAATGAGTTTCAAAGGACATATTCAAGAAGACACCCCCTCCTTCCTGGACAGACCCCCCACTCACCCACCCCCTCCCTGGACAAACCCCCCTACACACACCCCCGGACAGACCCCACCCCCCCTGGACAGACCCCCCCTTCCTGACAGACCCCCTTCCCCTCCCCCTTTGGACATCCCCCCATCCCTCTTGTACACCCCCCTGGACAGCCCCCCATTCCCCTTGGATAGCCCCCACCCCCCCTGGACAGTCCCCCCCCCCTCTCCTTTCTGTACAGACCCCCCCCCCCCCCTCATGGACACCCCCCTCCTTCCTGGACAAAGCCCCCTCCCTGACAGACCCCCCTGGACAGCCCCCCATCCCTCCTAGACACCCCCTGGACAAAAAAAGGCATCATTCAAATTGATCGAATTCCAAGTGTCTTTTACAATTTTATTACAATCCTCCACAGTGTTCCAAGTATTATTGAATCTAAAAGAAATAATAGGTTTGTTGTCTCTAATCATGAGGCTCACCAAAATTGGATGATGATCAGAATTAATCCTAGGTAAAGTAATACTAGCGATGGTATTCCAATTATCGAGAGCTTTGAAGTTTGTGAAATCTCTGTCAAGTTTACTTGCTAAAATTATATTGTGTTGCCTTTTATACCAGGTATACATAGCCTCAACCAGATTAATCTCAACAAGGTTATTATCATCAATACAGTGATTAAAATCTTTAATGGAAGTGTTTTAGTGCAAGGGCCATAGCTTTTCACTAGTTCCAAGGATAACATTGAAATCACTGATAATGACCCAGGGCACTTGAATAGTGTTGTTAAGGGAGGATATATTGTGCCACAAGGTTCTTCTGTCTTGATATTTATTGCAGGCATACACAAAATTACAACAGAAAGTATTATCATGCAAGTTTATTTCACATGTCAAATACTGAGAATCATCATTAACAATATGAATTTTATCTATAGAGATATGTGAAAATACCCACAAAGAATCACAATTGTTATTATTGTAAGTTGCTCCTATAAAAGTATAACTATATTTTTCAAGACTATTAAATCCATAAGTAAAAGTGACTTTAGGTTCAGAGATAGAAAAAGCATCGATTTATGAGTAAAATGAGAATTTTTTAAAGTTTTGATGGTGTCATGGTTAGCAATACCCTAACAGTTCCAATATAAAAAATTCATTTATACTTACATTTGGGGATAGGTCCCTTGTTTTTGTTACCTCTTGAATTCTTTCCACACTTGGATTTTCTTAATTGATTAGTATAATGCTCTTTAGATGTCGCTGCATTTTTTTCCTACAAAGTCCTTTAAGGGTTAGGAGAGCTATGATTATTTTGCATACCTATTGAGACCTCTTCTTGGTGAATTTTTTTGTTCTCAGTTTCCTTCTGTACCACTATCCATTCTATTTCTGGTTTTATGTGATTAGATTCCCCAGATTGGTCACCCAATTTCTGAGTGGTGAATTCAGCCATAGTATGGGGTTGCTGGTTGTATGTGTCTGTTATAGTTCCAGACCTTCGTCATCATCTTACATGTGTTGTGTTTTGCTAATATCATCCATATGTATATTTCAAACTAGATTCTGAACTTCTGCTTTGTCCAGCATCTCATCACTGTGTGAAGGTGTGGAGAGTTGATGTTGTTTTTCACTTTCAATAGTCGCAGCATAGGTGTCCTATAGACCCCCCTGCAGACCACCCCCTCCCCCCTGCCCTGTAGACCTCCCCACTCCACCCTTCCCCCTCTACCCACCCCCCCTCCCCCTGCCCTGCAGACCCCCCCCCCCCCCCCCCGCCCTACAGACCTCCCCCCTCCCCCTGCCCTGCAGACATCCCCTCTTCCCCATGCCCCCCTCCACCCTGTCCCCTGCGCCTACCCCACTCCACCCACCCCCTACCCCCTGCCCCCTACCCCCTGCTCTGCAGACCTCCCCCTGCCCCCTGCCCCCTTCCCCCCTCCACCCTCCCCCCTGCCCCCTGCCCTACAGACCTTCCCCTGCCCCCTGCCCCCTGCCCCCCTGCCCCCTTCCCCCTGCCACCCTGCCCCCTTATGATTTTGGACCTCTATCACCTATTAAGATGAGTGGACCCAATATGAAATGAAAAAATTAAATGAAATATAACAAAAAATATTTTTATATTGTTCAATACTAACACTTACCCATTGCTAAAACTAGTTATACATACCCCAGTTATAGATTATCCATTATAATATTATTATTAATTATAATGGTTTATGAATCAACAGGTTATACCCCCATTAGTTAATACTCCATTTGATCCTAATTATACCCCCAGTGATTCAACTCTTTTTCCGCCTTTAGTTATACCCAAAACATTTGAATGGTTATAACCCCCAGTGTTGAGCCTCTTCAATAACCGGTCCCCCTATTCACAAGGTCATTCTTCTTATCTTGATCAATTATATGATGATTTCATGATCTTACTCAATGGTATTTATATATTTGATTTGCTAATTTACAACTTCAAATACATTCAACAGAAACAAACCTTTTATGTATATTTTTCTTAATAATTTTAATCACTTGTGTATGATCAATTGGGTAAGGGAAACCATGATCAATAAAATATTATTTCTTCTCCTGATGTTTTAGCCTCACTTAATCACTAAATTCTCATGTGTAAAATCTTCTGATACTACACCCAGATTAGTCTCAAAACACTACACAATATTTATGAAAAATATATCACATGGTCTTTTCTCAAACCACATTAATGTAAGAAACAATGAACCCCCTTCAATTTAATACATTTAGATACAAAAATTAACAATATACTCACTTATAATGAATTAATTAATTTTATTTCCATGAAAACAAACTCATTCATGCATATTATTTTATGTATTTTATTTCTTGTACTCTTCTCCTAACTCACTACTTAACAATAACGTCACTATTTTTCTCCATCCTGAAAACTCAAGAATTTATATTGTTACATGTAATCTGATCAATTTATTTTAACATTAAAGTATGGAATAATAGAATACATGGTGTCTCTTCCTTCCCCCTCTCACACAACTAAGCTCGTACTTATATACCTCATGTAATAGATGTATATGTGGAAACTACTTCATGTCCCTTCTGAAATATAGTGTGAGTCATACACTGGATTGTGTAATCAAACCATGATAATGAAAACATGAATGTATAGAAATAATTTTTATGAATTCATAGAAACCATACACAAATATTGACCTTTCTTGTTTTCCCTATTTCACTCTCAGCTCTTCCAAATTATCTCTTGGATATTCTTACTGTTTTTACCCAAGAAACGATCATGTTGGAGAATTAATGGAAAATACTCCACCGAATTATCCCCCACCGCATATGTGCACCGCCTATAATATATATGAACCACTCTACTTAAAGCTTTACAATTACAAAAGACACCATCTTTGTAAAACAAATCTCACTGCCACCATTTTCTATTCACTTTTTCTAATAATAAAATACACCACTAACTTCAGTTTATTAATTTTTGGAATCTTACAACCATATTCATCCCCTCTTAGGATTTGACGAGATGAATTTGATCACTAATCATTATTACATGAAGAACTGTGTATTGAAGCTTCACTGATGAAGCTTAAGGAAGAATACAACTTCTTAGCTTGACCAGATAGCTCAAATAAAACATATCAAATAGATGGAGTTATATATGAAACATTTTAAGTGGATGAAAAGTGTTCCACATAGAACTTTTCCAAAATCAATAATACGCTCAGTTTGCTACTCCTTAGTAATACATAGGTGTGTCTCCCTGCATTCGAGTTGGCATTGGGGTTGACACATTGATACACTTTCACACACTATGGGCTTTATATGGTCATTCCTCTCTATGTTATACCACAAACCCACTCCTCATACGTGATCAAACCAAAGCACATCCATTCTAGAACTATGAATCCCACAATCCTTAGGCACTCCATGTGAGTGTTATGCACTCTCACTAGCTACAATGGGCTGGGTGATTAAACATTCTTTCTTTCCTAAGAAGTGGTCGTCCTTGGTTGGCCTATGGTTGACCCCATTTTCTAATAAAGGATCACTATTTTGTTTTAAATCATATTCTAAATATTGAATACAATCTCAATCCATTTCTCACCATCAAATACAAAACAACATAAATATGATCATCTATAGTATTAATATTCCATTTTAAAATGTTGTAAACAATGTGCACTTCTCCTAGTGTAATTAGATAATGACTTTGACATAATAAATAGTTCAAAAATAATCATAATTAAAAATCCCTAAATTTTCATTGAATAAAATTATTAATATAAAATTAAAATTCAATAAATCAATTGGGTTCTTCAATCTCCCACTTCGTATTTGTTGTCAATACCTATTTCATTTCAAAATTCAATGTTTCCATATAACCTTTATTGATAATAAAACCAATGATATAAATATGGGAATGAATTATCATCTCTACTATTAAAAAATTGAGATCTTCTTGTCCTCTTATAACAAATATAGTATGATTTACTCCAAATAGGGATGGAATCAAAACAATCATAAAAATGAGATAAAACAAACCAACTCTAATTTTAAGTAATCCATGCTCGATGTAAAAAAAGGGTGATCAAATTTAACATTAGTTATGTCAGTAAATTCTCTTCATGTGATTCCAATATTGAAACATCTTTTTATGGATTGTATATAATATTTTTTAACTAATCTATTACATACATCTCAAAAAAAACATATTAAAAACATTAATGTTCATGAACGTATTCCCCCCCACCCCTTCAAGTTTAGTCTCCATTTTGTCATCAAATAATTTGAATATACCTTTTAGAGATGAATTTTCATTAAGTTTATGATAGAACTATAGAAACATGGTATTATTGAATTCTGACACAATCTTCATTTTATTCTTAACACTGCGACATTATTTATACATAGAACTATAGAAACATGGTATTATTTTATATTTCCCTTTTATACAATTTGAATCCCATATTTCTCCTAGAATTGTGATTTACTCATACATATATAGTAGAAAAAGAATTTTGATGATTCACATCCTATTGAAATAGTAGTTTAATCATAAAAACACAATAAATGCTTCCAAGACATGACTTTTCCTTCTCCAAACATCTTCAAACCAACTTGACCCTATTCTAAATCCAAAAAATTATTGAATAAGTAAATTAAACATCATAAAACATCCTAGGAATCCAATCCCATATATTTTATTATCAATAATTCTTATATCACCATCACTGTGTATGGTTCCCTTATATGTTCAACATCATCACATCAATATGCCTTCAATTTCTACTCATACTCTACCCATGTCTTCTATAAATACAAGAGGAAGGGAGATCTAAATAACCATCACATGAAATTCAAATCATAGTATAACCTTAAAATTAGAACATTGATGAAATAATATGGTATAAAATACCTATGCAGATTGGAAGCCAGAAGGAGGGCGCCGCGGCGACAGGTCGTCAGAGAGGAGGGCGTCGCGGTGAGAGAGGTCTCCGGGGAGGAGGGTGTCGTTATGAGAGAGGTTTTCAGGAGGAGGGTGCCACGGTGAGAGATTTCGTCGGAGATGAGGGTGCACTACTAGAAATATGGGCTTTTGAGCCCCTTTACCTATAGCGACCACCATTGGTGGTCGCTAGGTTTCCCTAAAAAACCGGCTTTCCCCCCCCCCCTTCCCCGAACCCTCTCCTCCCTCCTCTGGTGAAGCGCCCCCCCCCCCCCCCCCCGAACCCTTCCACCCTCCCCGTCGCCGCGCGCCCTCCCCGTCGCCACGCGCCCTACCCCGCTGATCGTACCACGATTCACTGTTTCATTTTCACCCTTACACCGCTGTGCTAAACATATTTTGTATTAAAAATTATAAAAATATTATCAAATTGTGCTTCATGTTTGATTCAATAATTTTGTGTTTATCACTGTTAAATTGGGCAATGATACTTGTTTTGAAAATTACAATGTAGGTGGAGGTGATTTGGAGGGCCCTTGATGAAGTGAAAGAAAACTGGGCCAAAATTGCATGGATCCATGGACATCTGTCCACTGTTTTGAATAGTACACAAAATCCGTGAATCCAAATGGGCTGAAATTTTTTGGACCTGTCCAAAATTCAATAGGCTACATTTCATATGAAGGAACTCAATCCTGATTCGGCTTGTATGGGGTCCATCCGAACTGATCTGTCCAAACCACCGAATTTGGATCAAGTCAAATGCGGTGTTCTGTATTTTATCAATATCTTGAGCTGTAGTTATCCAAACGGTTCCAAACTTTCGGTGGAGATAGTAAAGAGGTAGGGATACAACTTTTATATTTTCTCCAAAGCGAGATAAGACTGTCTGAAGGCCGAAACGCATAGTGAAAGTGGATTGATGAAATCTATGTGCCCAAAACCACCTCCCACATTTCCTATAAAAGGGCACCTTGGGCTCCTCATTTGTAAGTTCGGACAAGAGGAAAGGTGCTACCATTTTGGAGTCCCCAAGGAGTCTTCTCAACATCCCTAGAGGTTCTGGAGGCTATGGGAAGTTCTACCCCAACATATTTCTCTTCCTCCTCTCCCATGGGTTTCTAAACCCCTTGTGATCACCCGGGGAGGAATGTGATGTACATCCCGAGCTTCATGTTTGTAATATTTGAATGATATTTTAAATTCCAGATTGTTGTGTTGTTTTTCATCATCCTCTATTCTTATTTTATTGAGTTATGTACTGGTATGTCATGCTCAACTCAAATGATCATGTTTGGGGGTACCCATTCATGTGATGTTTCACACACCGTTCACCACTTTCTTTCCCCCTTTCAATTGAGGTGTTTGTGTGGTTTATATTGGTAAATTGAACTCACACAAGTACTTTCAAGGCCATGTACATTTATGTCATGGTATCACAAAGAAATAACATACAAATCTGGACAGTGCATCGAGTTTTTCGTGTGTTGCCTTGGTGAGTTTTGGTTATGAAGTCAAACACAATTCATTCAATCATCGGCGGTGTCCGGTGAATCATTGTGTGTTTTTGACTGAACCCTAGGAGGTATCCTAGTATAAACTTAGTAACATTCTAGTTCTAGGTGTTAAAAACAATGGATTAAAATATCATAACCTTATATCATGAAGTTATGAAGGATAAACATCATACGAGTACCCCGGGTTGATCACGCTTAATTAATTTTGTTAATCTCTACTTTGTTTTATAGCTTCTATTTTCTATTGTCATCTTTAATCATCAAACCCAAGTATTATAAAACCCCAATTCCCTTTTTTTAATTTCATAATCAGAACCACATTTTATAATTAATGATCTAAGGCTCCGTCGAGAGACGACCTAGGGTTGCTGCTATACTGTAGAAATTCTAGTCAAAATTAAACAACTAATTTGACGTGTTCGACAACGCGGTCAAATTTTGGCGTCGTTTTCGGGGAGACAAGATCATTTTTTTTCTTTATTTATTTTTATTGGGTCATTTTACTTCTTTATTAGTACTCCTCTAAATACCCCACCCCCATTTGATTGTTTTTGTTTTGGGTTTTGTCTTTATTTTTTGTTGTTTTTGGTGTGTTCTTTCTATCTCTCTCTCTCTCTCTCTCTTCTTCTCAATCTCCCTCTCTAATTTTATAGTATAACATTATATTATTCTTTCACCCTTCTTAAGTTTTTTTTTATCCAAATCAAAAAAAAAACACAACAAAAAAATCAATCAATCAAACTGGACATCATTGTTGCATGACAAGATCTGGTAAAGGAACACTACTTGAATTTGATCCTGAAATTGAAAAGTCACTTCACACACAAATCAAGGAATATAGAGAAGGTCAATCAAGTAACATTTTGGAACCCCTTGTGTAACCTAAAGTGGTCCTAAACCAATCCAAAATTTAACCAAATCAAACCCCAGAGATCATGGCTGCAAATAACAGAACATTAAAAGAACTGACCACCCCGGATGTGGAGTACCAACCTGCGTACATCCAATATCCTGAGGAAGCGGCCAATTTTGAGCTAAGATCAGGCCTCATCCACCTTCTTCCAAAATTCCATGGTCTTTCCGGAGAGGACCCTCACAAACATCTAAAAGAGTTTCACATAGTGTGCTCCACCATGAAACCCCAAAATGTGTCTGAGGACCTCATTAAGTTTAGGGCCTTCCCTTTCTCCCTTGATGGTGTAGCCAAAGATTGGCTATACTATTTGCCTTCCACAATTGGGGGCTGGAATGACCTAAAAAGACTTTTTCTAGAGAAGTTCTTCCCTGCCTCCCGAACTGCATCAATTAGGAAAGAAATCTGTGGAATTAGGCAATCACAAGGAGAGACCCTTCATGAATGTTGGGAGAGATTTAAGAGACTTTGCTCAAGCTGTCCCCACCACCAGATTAGTGAACAACTATTAATCCAATACTTCTATGAGGGACTTATCCCCATGGATCGTGGAATGATTGATGTTGCAGCTGGTGGTGCCCTAGTTGACAAAACTCCTTCTGCCGCTCGTGACTTAATAGCCAACATGGCTCAAAATGCACAACAATTTGGTACACGAGCTATTGCACCAACCCGAGGAGTTCATGAGGTAAGTCATTCAGCCCTAGAACAAAAGGTAGATACTAAACTTGATGAGATTCATACCCTTCTAAGGCAATTAGCTCAAGCACAAGGTAACTCACACTCTACTTCTATTCCATTTCATTGTGGTATTTGTTATGATAACACTCATTTTTCTGACCAGTGCCCACAACTTCAAGATTCATCTGAGTCCTGTGCAGCTGTGTTCCCAGGGCGTCCATTCCAACAAGTGCCTCCCTTCAAGCAAGAACCATTCAGGCCAAATCCAAACCCCGGGTGGCAAGCACAACCATAATACCGACAAGGAGGAAACTCAAGCTACTCGAAGCAGAATTGGTATCAACAAGGCCAAGGTATTAAACCTTCTTATCCTTCAACTTTGCAAAACAATCATCCTCCTCCTCCTCCCAAATCTGAACCAAGCCTCGAGGACATGGTGAAACAAATGGCAACCCAGAACCTTCAGTTCCAACAGACCACACAATCGGCAATTCAAGACCTACGAACTCAAGTGGGACAATTGGCGAACACCATCGGTGAGCTTAAGATGAAAGGTTCTGGAAAACTACCATCCCAACCCATTTCCAATCCGAAGGATAAAGGTAATGTATGTGTAATTACACTTCATAGTGGTAAAGAAGCTTCTCCTTCTACTGATCCTATGAAATAGGTATGTCCCCCTCTTGAAAACACTCCTTCCCAACCCTCAAAAATTTCATTTAATGAAAAACAAAACAAAAAGGGAAATCAAATTATCATTGATGATTCAAATGAACAATCAATTCTTATTCCTTTCCCTCAAAGACTCTCTAAATCTAAGAAAAACTTTGATAATGAGATTGAAAATGAAATAATGGATACATTTAAAAAAGTTCAAGTTAATATTCCATTGTTGGATGCAGTCAAGCAAATTCCCCGTTATGCCAAATTTCTTAAAGAGCTTTGCACCCATAGAAGGAGGTTGAAGGGGAATGAGAGAGTCAACCTGGGGAGGAATGTATCAGCCTTGATTCAACCAGCAATGCCAACCAAATGCAAGGATCCCGGTACATTCACCATACCTTGTACCATAGGGGAGACCTTCTTTTCTGATGTTATGCTAGATTTAGGTGCTTCCATTAATGTAATACCTCACTCCGTATATACTTCTCTATAGGTTGGAGAGCTTAAACCAACAGGAATTATCGTGCAACTTGCCAACCGGAGTACAACACATCCAAAAGGAGTGATTGAGGATGTCCTTGTTAGAGTAAAGAATCTCATCTTCCCCGCTGATTTCTACATTCTTGAGATGGAAGATACCCAAACCCAAGGACATGCCCCTCTCATACTTGGGAGGCCATTCCTAAAAACAGAAAAGACGATCATCAATGTTCACAATGGTACATTGTCCATGGAATTCGGAGGATAAAAGGTAAGTTTTAACATCCTTGAGGCTATGAAACACCCCGTTGAAGAGCACTCCACTCTTCCTGTCTATTCGATGGAAGTGCTCTCAAACGATGCACACACACACAATTCTCTCCTCAACCCAAACTCAGATTATTTTTTGTTTTCTTCACCCTTGGATGATTTGAGTTTTGGTTCTTCATTTGAATGTTGTGTGGGTTCAGAAAAATGTAAATTTTGTGCTTTAATTGATGAGTGTGTTTATTCTGAGGTACCCATGACTATCGATGATTCTGCAAATCTCATTTCAATAGATTCTCTTTCCTTTGAGAATAAACATGAGCAGATAGATAGTTTCATGGACCTCACTCCCCATAAATCCCCTCCCTCAATCCAGAAACAACCGGTGTTTGAAATTAAACAACTTCCTTCTAATTTAAAATATGCATATCTTGAGGGTATTGACCAATTGCCCGTCATTATTGCCAATAACCTCTCTCCACAACAGGAATTGAAACTTCTCAAACTTTTGAGAGAGTGTAAAAAGGCAATAGGATGGACATTGGCTGATATTCCCGGGATTAGCCCATCTATTTGTATGCACCATATACTTTTGGATGATGAGGCTAAACCCGTAAGACAATCTCAACGCCGGTTGAATCCCACTCTCCTTGAAGTGGTAAAATTGGAAGTCAGTAAATTACTTACTGCAGGGATCATTTATCCTATATCTGATAGTAAATGGGTCAGCCCAGTGCAAATTGTGCCTAAAAAAACAGGAGTAACAGTTGTGTCAAATGAAAGGAATGAATTGGTTCCAACACGTGTGCAAAACAGTTGGTGAGTCTGTATTGACTACCGTCGACTGAATCAAGCCACGCGGAAGGACCACTTTCCTTTACCTTTCATTGACCAAATGTTAGAACGATTGGTTGGTAAGTCTCATTATTGTTTCCTTGATGGCTATTCGGGTTATTTCCAAATCCATATAGCCCCTGAGGATCAAGAAAAGACAACATTTACCTGTCCATTTGGCACATTTGCATACAGAAGGATGCCATTCGGTCTATGTAATGCTCCTGGTACTTTTCAGCGATGTATGTTGAGTATTTTTTCTGAGTACCTTGAGAGTTGTATGGAAGTATTTATGGATGATTTCACGGTTTATGGTTCTTCTTTTGATGATTGTTTGGAAAACCTAGGTTTTGTCCTCCACCGCTGCATTGAAAAAGATCTTGTTTTGAATTATGAAAAATGTCACTTCATGGTTGAGCGGGGGATAGTTCTTGGGCATATCATTTAAAATAAGGGAATTCAGGTTGATAAATCTAAAATTGAATTAATTTCATCCCTTCCATTTCCAAAATGTGTTCGTGAGGTGCGGTCTTTCTTGGGTCATGCTGGTTTTTATCGACGATTCATTAAAGACTTTAGTAAGATCGCACTTCCCTTATCTCGGTTGTTACAAAAGGATTCTGAATTTGTTTTTGATAAAAATTGTGAGGATGCATTCAATTCACTAAAAAAGAGTATCACATCACCTCCCATAATCCAACCACCTAGGTGGGATCTCCCCTTCGAGCTTATGTGTGATGCCTCTAACTTTGCAGTTGGGGCAGTTTTATCACAAAGGGTTGAAAAGGCTCCTCATGTCATTGCGTATGCCTCGCGTACCCTTGACCCTGACCAGGTAAACTACACAACCACAGAAAAAGAACTCCTTTCTATTGTGTTTGCCTTGGAAAAATTCCATTCATATCTTCTTGGGTCAAAAGTGATTGTGTTTTCTGACCATGCTTCCCTTCGTTTCCTCCTAAAGAAACCTGAATCCAAGCCCCACCTCATTCGGTGGATGCTCCTCCTCCAAGAGTTTGACCTTGAGATTAGAGATAAGAGAGGGGTAGAGAATGTTGTAGCTGACCACATTAGTAGGATTTCCCCACCATTGGACCATCATGTTGACTCACCCCTACCCATTGGAGAATTCTTCCCTCATGAGAACCTTTGTGATGTTGTGGACCTTACCCCCTGGTATGCGGACATTGTGAATTTTCTAGCAACATCTAGGTTCCCCCCTGATTTTATCACTTCACAATCCCATAGACTTAAGCATGACTCTCGATGGTACATTTGGGATGACCCATACTTGTGGAGAATTTGTAGTGACCAGGTTGTTCGTAGGTGTGTCCCTGACCATGAGTTCACCTCTGTTTTGACCTTCTGCCACACCTTGGCATGTGGGGGCCACTTTGGCTCTCAACGTACAGCTCGAAAGGTCCTTGACTCAGGATTATATTGGCCAACATTGTATAGAGATGCCCATAGGTTTTGTAAATCATGTACTCGATATCAATTCACAGGGAATATCTCCAAGAGGAATGAAATGCCCCAACAGCCCATGTTATTTTGTGAGATCTTCGATGCATGGGGCATTAATGACTTCATGGGGCCTTTTCCAAATTCATTTGGCTTTGTGTACATCTTATTGGCGGTTGACTATGTATCTAAATGGGTGGAAGCAAAGGCCACCAAGACCGATGACTCTCGAGTGGTTGTTGATTTTGTGAGGTCCCAGATTTTCAGTAGGTTTGGTCTACCAAGATTCATCATTAGTGATCAGGGTTCACATTTTTGCAATCGTAACATGAAAAACTTGCTTCGTAAGTATGGGGTTGTTCATAAAGTCTCCACTTCATATCATCCCCAAACTAACGGACAAGCAGAAATTTCAAATCGGGAAGTTAAGAGAATCTTGGAGAAAACTGTACAACCCAATAGGAAAGATTGGAGTTTGCGCTTGGATGATGCACTTTGGGCGTACCGTACTGCTTTTAAAACACCGATCGGAATGTCACTATATAGGATTGTGTTTGGGAAATCTTGTCACCTCCCGGTGGAGGTCGAACACCGTGCATATTGGGATGTTAAACAATGTAATATGAACCTTTCAGATGCAGGTGAGGAAAGAAAGCTGTAGATTCAAGAGTTGGAAGAAATTCGACGTGATGCATATGAAAACTCCTGAATCTATAAAGAGAAGACAAAGGCTATTCATGATAGCATGATTCACCAGCGGAAGTTCCATATTGGTGAGAATGTCCTCATGTACAATTCCAGGCTTAAGCTCCACCCAGGTAAGCTTTATTCCCGATGGTTCGGTCCTTATACTGTTACTAATGTTTACCCTTTTAGTGCAATATAGGTTTTGCATGAGCAGAGTGGACGAAGTCTTACCGTCAATGGGCAGTGACTTAAACACTTCTATGAGGATTTTCCAAAGAATTCGGTGGAGGAAATCCACCTTCTTGACGCATCATACCAATAAAACACACCAGGTTTTATCCTTCCTTCTCACATTTTCAATTATTTCAGTGAGGACACTGCACATTCTAGGTGTGGGGGGGTGGATACATTCCTGGGTTAGTTAGGATTTTTCATCTTTTTCTCCTTTTGTTTTCTCTTTCTGGCCTTCTTTATGGTATTTTTATTTTTCCCCATCAACAATTTCGAAATTCCATGATGTGGCGACCATAAAGTGGGGAAAGTAAAAATACCATAACGAAGGCTAGAAAGAGAAAGTGTATGAGTTTACCATCAAGGAGTGATTTTTAGTGAATTGGTTTTCTGTCAATGATATAAATGGTTGTATCTATGTGAAACCTTTGAGATGATTGATGCCCATTGTGTGAGTAGTTTTTAGGAAAACTGTGTCACTAATATCTCCAAAAACAATTTTGCACCAAACCACAAAGTGTGATTATTTATTACTTAATATAAGGTAAATATATGTTGGGTTAATATTTTTTAGCTTTAAATGATATTTCCATATGTTCGTTCCTTATCCGATCTGTTTCATTACTGTACCAGATTGACCTATGCGTGTGTACCTAATGTCCGACTGTTGTACGCCCTCAAAAAAAAATTTTGTGTCTTAGGCAGGTCAAAAACCACTCCTCCTCAACCTTTGATCTTGTTATAACTATTGCAATTAGTGTCGTGAGGAGATCAAACAAGGGTTGAGAGATGAGTATGAGATTTGTTCCAATTGCAACTTCAAAAAAAATAATAAATGAGGGGAGTGATGAAATGTGCAACATATGGGGATATCTAGGTCGGGAGCTTATGGTTTGACTTCTGGGAATGCTTAAATGAGTGGGTCTTGAAATATGATTGCAAAGGATGTAGGACAGGTTCGGTGACAAAATCATTTAAGCTGAAAAATGTTAAGATAACATATATTTATTAGATATCAAGTGGAAAGAATAGCATGGAATGGTTTTCACACACACATATGGAGATTTAGTGTCATGGTTTACTTCTGAATTCCTTTCTCAATTGGGTATCATGAATCTTTTTGAATTTCACTATGATATGATTTATGAGACATCTTTTTCTATTTTCACTAGGAAGAACTCCTTGGTGTGGTTTGTGCATTGATCACTTTACTTTAAATAAAATTTACTCAAATGATAAATCTTTAGAATGTTGGAAATATATATATATATGAATCATTGTATTTGGATATGTGACTTTGCCCAGGAGTGCAAATGTTTAGGTGTGGGGGTGTGATCGTACCACGATTCACTGTTTCATTTTCACCCTTACACCGCTGTGCTAAACATATTTTGTATTAAAAATTATAAAAATATTATCAAATTGTGCTTAATGTTTGATTAAATAATTTTGTGTTTATCACTGTTAAATTGGGCAATGATACTTGTTTTGAAAATTATAATTTAGGTGGAGGTGATTTGGAGGGCCCTTGATGAAGTGAAAGAAAACTGGGCCAAAATTGCATGGATCCATGGACATCTGTCCACTATTTTGAATAGTACACAAAATCCGTGCATTCAAATGGGCTGAAATTTTGTGAGCCTGTCCAAAATTCAATAGGCTACATTTCATATGAAGGAACCCAATCCTGATTCGGCTTGTATGGGGTCCATCTGAACTGATCTGTCCAAGCCACCGAATTTGGACCAAGTCAAATGCGGTGTTCTGTATTTTATCAATATCTTGAGCTGTAGTTATCCAAACGGTGCCAAACTTTCAGCGGAGATATTCAAAAGGTAAGGCTACAACTTTTTTATTTTCTCCAAAGCGAGATAAGACTGTCTGAAGGCCGAAACGCGTCGTGCAAGTGGATTGATGAAATCTGTGTGCCCAAAACCACCTCCCACATTTCCTATAAAAGGGCACCTTGGGCTCCTCATTTGTAAGTTCGGCCAAGAGGCAAGGTGCTGCCATTTTGGAGTCCCCAGGGAGTCTTCTCAACATACCTAGAGGTTCTGGAGGCTATGTGAAGTTCTACCCCAACATATTTCTCTTCCTCCTCTCCCATGGGTTTCTAAACCCCTTGTGATCACCCGGGGAGGAATGTGATGTACATCCCGAGCTTCATGTTTGTAATATTTGAATGATCTTTTAAATTCCAGATTGTTGTGTTGTTTTTCATCATCCTCTATTCTTATTTTATTGATTTATGTACTGGTATGTCATGCTCAACTCAAATGATCATGTTTGGGGGTACCCATTCATGTGATGTTTCACACACCGTTCACCACTTTCTTTCCCCCTTTCAATTGAGGTGTTTGTGTGGTTTATATTGGTAAATTGAACTCACACAAGTACTGTCAAGGCCGTGTACATTTATGTCATGGTATCACAAAGAAATAACATACAAATCTGGACAGTGCATCGAGTTTTTCGTGTGTTGCCTTGGTGAGTTTTGGTTATGAAGTCAAACACAATTCATTCAATCATCGGTGGTGTCCGGTGAATCATTGTGTGTTTTTGACTAAAACCTAGGAGGTATCCTAGTATAAACTCAGTAACATTCTAGTTCTAGGTGTTAAAAACCATGTATTAAAAGATCATAACCTTATATCATGAAGTGATGAAGGATAAACATCATACGAGTACCCCGGGTTGATCACGCTTAATTAATTTTGTTAATCTCTACTTTGTTTTATAGCTTCTATTTTCTATTGTCATCTTTAATCATCAAACCCAAGTATTATAAAACCCCAATTCCCTTTTTTTAACTTCATAATCAGAACCACATTTTATAATTAATGATCTAAGGCTCCGTCGAGAGACGACCTAGGGTTGCTGCTATACTGCAGAAATTCTAGTCAAAATTAAACAACTAATTTGACACGTTCGACAATGCGGTCACCCGCCGTCGCGCACCATCCTTCACTGTCGTACCTGTCGCCTTTCTGCCCTCCGCCGGCCACCCTCTTCCCCCCACCGGCCGCCCTCCACCGCCCCTCCCTCTGTCGTCCACCCTCCGGCCACCCTCTGCCCTGCCCTCCATCTCCTCCGGGCTTCCTCCGCCTCTGCCCTCCAGCTTCGGCCGCCCTCCACCCTGCGTCCTCCCTATTCCCTCGAGCCTCCCGCCACCCGCCTCTGGCAGCCCTCCGGCCACCCTCCGGCAGCCCTCCAGCCGCCCTCTGTCCTTCGGCCTCCAGCCCCTCCGACCTCCGCCCTCGGCCCTCCTCCCCCTCATCCCTCCCCTCCAGCACCCCGAACACACCCCCCCTCACCCCGCTAATCCACGTCCCCTCCGTCTTCATCCCCTCCCTTGCTGCACCACCACCACCCGTCCCCTCCTTCACTGTCCTCTCCCTTACCGCACCGCCGCCGCCCGGTCCCCTCCCTCCTCGCACGACCGCTACTCGTCCCCTCGACACTGCCGCCTGTCCACTCCGGCTCCCCCTATCCTCGGTCCCCTCCCTCATCGCCCCACCCTCGCTGCACCGTCTCCACCTCATCGCCTCCTCTCCTCCGGCTCCCCGTCACTGCCCCCGCCCGTCCCCTCCCTCGCCGCACCAGCTCCAGCTCTTGCTACCCACCACTGCCTCTCCTCTCCCTCGCAGCACCGCCTTCGGCTCCCCTCCCTTCCAGGTTTTTAGTGCAATCATGTATGACATGGGATTTCACTTACATTATTATTTTATAAATGGTTCACAAACAATTAATTAGTATTTATTTTAAATATATTTGATATGAAAAATTAAAATGTAATAAGTCTTGTGTAAATGTTTGTTATAGGGATATTATTATGGATAAGAGTTGGATTGATCTTCCAAATCGGACGTCTAGAGAGTATTTCAATGGCATTATGCAGTTTATTGACTTCACCAGAGGATTTGAAAGTGACTATATTAGTTTTCCATGTATAAAATGTGCTAAAAGATATCAATTCACACGAGATACTATGAGGGAGCACCTATTCTTTAATGGATTTATGAAAAATTATAAGAGTTGGACTAGTCATGGAGAATAATATGTTTGTTGTCAAAATACGGATGCAGTTCAGATGGATGTTGATGCAATGATGAATGATCCAATGCATGAAATGCTTAATGAAATGTTACGTGGGTTGGATCCTGAAGGCATTGACATCCAGAATCTTGAGGCTGGTGAGATAAATCTTCGCTCTGGTGAAGATCATGATTCGAGGAGGTTTTATGAAGCAATTGATGATGTAAAAACAGAATTATATCTTGGATGTACTTCTTACAATAAATTGTCATTTATCGTGGAGTTTTTTCATTTAAAGACTTTGAATCATTAGTTAGACACATCATTCGACATGTTGTTGGTGTTATTGAAAAAGGTTCTTCCTATCAATGCTAAGATTCCCGAGTCGTATTACTATGCTCGTAAGATGACAGAGAACTTAGGTTTTATATATGAGACCATAGATGCATGTGCAAACAACTTTATGTTGTTTAGAAAGGAAACTGCCCATTTGGATATTTGTACGGTTTGTGGTGCTTCCAGGTGGAAAGAGAACAAGGGAAATCAGACTCATCAAAGTCATATTGTGATACAAGGGAAACCGATTGTCGTAAATCAAATGCGTTACTTCCCCCTTAAACCAAGGTTGAAAAGATTTTTTATGTCATCTAAAGTTTCTAATTTAATGAGATGGCATGCAGAAAGAGTTCATGAAAGTGATATGTTAACCCACCCGGCAGACTCTCATGCATGGAAGGATTTTTATAAGAGACATCCCAACTTTGCCAAAGATGTTTGTAATGTCCGATTGGTATTGGAAGCAGATGGTTTCAATCCATTCAAGTCTATAGTTGGTGAAACTCATAGCACATGGCTCGTGGTGTTGGTTCCGTATAATCTTTCTCCGTGGCTTTGTATGAAGCAACAATTTATATTACTTTCCACTCTTATTGATGGACCTAAAAGTCCAGGGGATAAGATTGATGTTTACCTTCAGCCATTGATTGATGAGTTGAATGAATTTTGGGGCGATGGTGTGATGACTTATGACTGTGAAACGAATGAAATTTTCAAACTGCAGGTAGCTTTATTGTGGAAAATCAATGACTTCCCATCTTATGCAAATTTATCAGGCTAGAGTATGAAAGGGGAATTTTCTTTCCCTTGTTGCAACAAAAGTAAAAAAACTGTATGGATTAAGCATTCTAAAAAATGGGCATACATGGGTCACAGACATTTTCTCCCCCCTCAGCACAGGTTCAGAAAAGACAGAGTGGAATTTGATGGTTCTAGAGAGTTCATACCAGCACCAAAGATCATGATAGGAGTTGAAATGTTATCACAGATTGAGGAAGAAAACATCCACACGGTATATGAAATTTAGGATTTGGTGGCTCCTCCGGTACGTAATATTCGAGCTGCGGGTGGGCAATACAGTCACAATTGGAAAAAGAAAAGTATTTTTTATAGTCTTCCGTATTGGAAAACTAACATGCTGAGGCATAATTTTGATGTCATACACATTGAAAAAAATGTTTGTGATAACATATTGTGGACCATTTTAGGTTTCAGTGGAAAATCAAAGGACCATGTTAATGCACGCCATGATTTGGAAGAAATGGGTTTAAGGAAACAGTTTCATTTACAGTTAGCTGAGGGAAACAAGGCATATATGCCTGATGCACAGTATACGATGACTACAAAGGAGAAAGAGACATTTCTTTCCATTTTGAAGATACTCAAGGTGCCTGATGGTTACTCTTCTAATATTTCAAAGTATGTGAATCTGACGAGCAAGACATTGCAAGGGTTGAAAAGTCATGACAATCACATACTACTTCAGCAGTTGATTCCAATCGCAATTTGTGATTGTTTATCCCCCAATGTTGTTCAGCCTTTGATTGAGATGAGTAATTTTTTTAGACAGCTTTGTTTAAGAAATCAACGAATGAGTGATTTAAAAAGTTTATAGGACCGAATTGTACTTACGTTTTGTCACTTTGAGAAACTATTTCCCCCCTCATTTTTTGATGTTATAGTCCACTTGACAGTGCACCTAACTGATGAAGTAATGGTTACTGGTCCAGTGCAATTCAGGTGGATGTATCTTATTGAGTGGTATTTGATTACATTGAAACGATTTGTACGAAACAGAGATTGTTAGGAGGCATTAATAACCAATGGTTATTTGATGGATGAGTGTACTACTTTTTGTGCATAATATCTTACGGATGTTGAAACAAAATTAGATAATCCCTCTCGGATTCAAGATGGTCAAGTTGGAGAAGGAACCACATATGATATGGACAACATTGATTGGATACAAGCGCATCGATATATCTAGTTCAATACTCCATCAGTTGCACCATTAATACAGTAAGTATCTTATCACTTTTATTGTTTAACTTTTACATGTTTTTTTTGCATAAGTTGATCATTTAAACATCGCATTATCATTTGCAGGAAACACATTAATGAGATAAAATAAGAGATGTATTGTGCGACTGAGTTTCAAATTCAACAGTCTCATTATGCGTCATTTCATGATTGGTTCAAGGATTATGTACGTATAAATTGATTTTCATTATGAGTGAAGTATTATACTAATTTCTTTCTTCATATATCATTATTGAATTCTATGAATTCTGTAGGTTCATAAGCTGAGGGAGTTAGGGGACCCCACGCTAACTGAAGAATTTATCCAACTGGTTGAGGGTCCATCTATAATGGCTCGTCGTTATAAATCTATAGATGCTAATGGTTTTCGATTTCGCATTAAAGATGTTGAAGAAAAATGAGCAACAAAAAACAGTGGCATCAGTTGTCCATTTGTCGATTCTGGTTATTACTATGGTCAATTGATAGACATCATTGAAATTGTATACACACACGGGTTGAAGTACATATTGTTAAAGTGTAATTGGGTTGATCCAGTGCATGGATGTAAAGTCGATCAATATCATTTTTCATTGGTGAATTTTAACTATATGTTATACAGAAATGAACGAGTTGATAATGAACCTTTCATTTTGACATCACAAGCGGAACAAGTATTCTTCGTTACTTTGCCTTCGAATCCAAGTTGGCAAGTTGTTGTCAAAATGTCTCGGCGAGGAGTGTTTGTATTTGAACAAGATGAACCCGAGACTATTCCTTTTGTTTCCTAACAGCTTGATCAACATACCATAGTTCAACGTGAAGAAGATATTTATTGGGTCACAGTGGCTGTTGAAGGAGAAACGGTCGATTTTCATGCTTAATGAAAGGTATAATTTTTTTCCCGCTATTCAGCCTAAGATATCATAAATTATCTAAACATTTTATAAATCCTTGTAAGTTTTAATCCTCACTTTTGGACGTTTATTCAGTTATAAATATTTAGGGTGATTTAACTCATGTTATATTGATGTTATTATCGGTGTATCTTCCCATTGAGGTATTCTTCATTTGTTTCATGTGCTGCTTGAATTTTTATTAATTAAATTTGAAATTTGGCTATGCATTGATTAGTTTTGTACATAATTTTTATATCTATTTTGTGAACTTTCTGATTTTTTTAAAATTAATTCACAACTAATTATTCAATCCCCTTTTGTTTGATTAACAACTGTACAAGTTTGATTTTTTTTAAACAATCCAATTTATCATTTAGACACTTTGGATAGTCCCCTTACTAATGTTTTCCATGACTGCAGGCATGTCAGGGGAAGAGGCAGAAGATCCACATCATCTATCTGAGGCATCTACGTCTCAGGGTCGAGGTATGTTGGAATGTCATTGTCTCTATTTTTTATGTAATTAATAAACATATATATATATATATTTATAACATCTTCCAATTTGTATATAAAATTGTTTTCAACAGGATCAGACTCGACTACTTCTTCCTCTCGCAAGAGAGGCCCTGGTCGTGGCATATTATCATGGAATTCTGACACGACTTTTGATGTTTCATTTGATGAGGTATTTCATCCTGTGGGATGGAATTCCCCTGCATTTATTCGTCAGCTGGGTCATATCATACGTGATCCACATTGATTTCCATTGACCACGCATGACTGGGCTTCTATCCCTTAGGACACATTAGATCGTCTTTAGAGGGAGGTTCAGGTAAGAAGACCATTTTACTTTATTCCCTATGTATAAACAACAATAACATATGTGATTTTTTTCTTTAATAGCAAAATTTGAAAGTATGTCCCGATGAGTTTCGACCAGTGTGTATGATAAAATTCTGTAAGATGTGGAAAGACTATAAAGGCAAAGTCAAGAGGGACCACTGGGTACCAAATGTGGGTGCCCCGGACATTCTGGAAAAAGTACCGAGAGGTGTCCTCCCGACTTAGTGGCGTGATTTAGTTACATATTGGTCTACTGAGGGTGTTGCGGTTTGTATATTTATTTTGGTATATATATTTTCAAGAATTTGTGATTTTTTTGAAATTTGAATGAATTGAATGTAGGGGGTGTCAACACGCTATTCTGAGAATCGAGCATTGCAGGGACCACCTCACAGGCTCGGGACTCGTCACGTGTCTCAGATCCGACATGAGGTATTTATTATTCATTTTTTAATTTTTTTAATTAATACGGTTTGTGTTTATATTCTATTCATATACAGTTGCGGGAGCAAGGTGCACCAACTGATAAAATTTGGGTGTGGATGAGGACTCGTGATCGCAATGATCCAGAGGCTGCAGTATTGATAGTAAGTGCTTGTACTCATTACCAATACTTACATAAAATATGTATATTAATATATGTATATATATTTAAATATTTCACAGGCTCAATTTGAAGCTGAATTAGAACATCTTCCAGAGGACCAGCGAAAACTTCCCATGCGAAGGGATGAGATCTTTCATCGCATTATTGGTCGAGACGGGCATGGATATAGTTTGACCTATGGAACAGGGATTCCTCATTCTGTAGTGTCACGCGTTGTAGTTGTCGGTCCTACTATTTCTCAGATGACACAACGGTTGTCTGATTTTGAGGCACAGCTGCACGCTTCCGAGGAGGTAAATGCGCAATTGATCACTGAGGTTAGAGCACTACGGAAATATGTACGTCCAGGTGATGGTGCAGGAGATCAGACGACGCAGGTTTATACTGTATTTATTTATTTATTTTATATTATTTTTGTTATGAAAATATTCATAATGTTTTTTTGTTGTAGGCCCCTGGCCCACCTAATAGAGGTAGTAGTCATGAGCATGCATGACGCATCATATTCATGAGGTTTGTTTCTGCTTTTAATGGTGGGGTTGTTATTGATATTTATGTTGGGTTTCTATTGAGTTTTTTTGTGATTTGTGGGTATCATGTGTGTTTTGGCCTCATGCAATGTTTGTGTGTACGAATTGAGAAATAACCATGAAACTGATTAATGATTTGGATATTTTTTGTTCATTTAATTATCAATGTTTAGAATTGCATGTTCTGTAATATTTTTGAAAAAAACATGTGATTCCTAATATAAACCATTAAACTTGTTTTTGATGAATGATCTGAGTTCACTATTTGTAGTCCCCGGCCTACCCCGGACAACCCTCCCCGCACTCCAGACAGCCCTCTCTGCACCCCAAACATCCCCCCCCCCCCCCCGCACCCCGGACAACCCTCCCCGCACCCCGAACAGCCCTCCCGCACTCCGGACAGCCCTCCCCGCACCCCGGACATGCCCCCCCACCCCGGAAAGCCCCCCCGCACTCCGAACAGCCCCCCCCCCCCCCCCCGACACCCCAGACATGCCCCCCCCCTCCACCCGGGACAGCCCCCCTGCACTCCGAACAGCCCTCCCCGCACCACGGACAGCCCTCTCACACCCCGGACAGGCCCCCCGCACTCCGGACAGTCCTCCCCGCACCCCGGACAGGCCCCTTGCACCCCGGACAGCCCCCCTGCACCCCGGACAGCCCTCCTCGCACCCCGAACAGCCCTCCCGCACCAAGGACAGCCCTCCCCGCACCCTGGACAGCCCCCCCCCTCGCACCCAAGACAGCCTCCCCGCACCCCGGATAGCCCTCCCGCACCTCGGACAGGCCCCCCGCACCCCGGATAGCCCCCCCCCCCCTCCCCCCCCACACCCCGGACAACCCCTCCCCGAACCCCGGACAGGCCCCCTGCACCCTAGACACCCCCCCCCCCCCCCCCCCGCACCCCGGATAGCCCTCCCCGCACCCCGAACAGCCCCCCCCCCCCCCCCCCCCCCCCCGCACCCCCGGACATCCTCCCCGCACCCCGGACAGCCCTCCCGTACCCCGGACAGGCCCCCCCGCACCCCGGACAGCCCCTCCCCGCACCCCGGACAGCCCCTCCCCGTACCCCGGACAGCCCTCCCCGCACCCCAGACAGGCCCCCCGCACCCCGGACACCCCCCCCCCCCCCCGCACCCCGGACAGCCCTCCCCGCACCCCGGACAGCCCTCCCGCACCCCGAATAGCCATCCCCGCACACCGGACAGCCCCCCCCCCCCCCCCCCCCCCCCCCCCGCGCACCCCGAACAGGCCCCCCGCACCCCGGACAGCCCCTCCCGGCACCCCGGACAGCCATCCCCACACCCCGAACAGGCCCCCCGCACCCCGGACAGCCCCCCGCACCCCGGACAGCCCCCCCGCACCCCGGACAGCCCTCCCCGCACCCCGGACATCCATCCCTACACACCGGACAGCCCCCGCACCCCGAACAGGCCCCCCGCACCCCGGACAGCCCCTCCCGGCACCCCAGACAGCCATCCCCACACCCCGAACAGGCCCCCCGCACCCCGGACAGCCCCCCGCACCCCGGACAGCCCCCCTGCACCCCGGACAGCCCTCCCCGCACCCCGGACAGCCCTCCCTGCACCCCGGACAGCCCCCCCGCACCCCGGACAGCCCTCCCCGCACCCCGGACAGTCCCCCTGCACCCCGGACAGCCCTCCGTGCACCCCGCACAGCCCCCCCGCACCCCGGACAGCCCTCCCCGCACCCCAGACAGCTCCCCACCCCCCCCCCACCCCCCCCCCCCCCCCCCCCGCACCCCGGACAGCCGCCCTGCACCCCGAACAGCCCTCCCGCACCCCGGATAGCCCCCCACCCCCCCCCCCCCCCCCCCCCGCACCCCGGACAGCCTCCCCGCACCCCGAACAGGCCCCCTGCACCCCGGACAGCCCCTCCCCGCACCCCGGACAGTCTCTCCCCGCACCGGACAACCATCCCCGCACCCCGGACAGGCCCCCAGAACCCCGGACAACCCCACCGCACCCCGAACAGCCCTCCCCACACCCTGGCAGCCCTCCCGCACCCCGGACAGCCCTCCACGCACCCCGGACAGCCCTCCCGCACCCTGAACAGGCCCCCCGCACCCCGGACAGCCCCTCTCCGCACCCCGAACAGCCCCTCCCCGCACCCCGGACAGCCCTCCCCGCACCCCGGACAGGCCCCCCGAACCCCAGACAGCACCCCCGCACCCCGGAAAGCTCCCCCCCCCCCCCCCCCCCGCACCCCGGACAGCCTCCCCGCACACCGAACAGCCCCCCCCCCCCCCCCCGCACCGGGCCCGCACCCCGGACAACCCTCCATGCACCCCGGACAGCCCCCCCGCACTCCGGACAGCCCTCCTCGCACCTCAGACAGCCCCCCCCCCCCCCCCCCCCCCCCCGCACTCCGGACAGCCCCCCCCGCACTCCGGACAGCCCTCCCCGCACCCCGGACAGCCCCCCCCCCCCCCCCCCCCCCGCACTCCGGACAGCCCCCCCGCACTCCGGACAGCCCTCCCTGCACTCCGGACAGCCCTCCCCGCACCCCGAACAGCCCTCCCCGCACCCCGGACAGCCCTCCCCCGCACCCCGGATAGCCCTCTCGCACCCCGAAAACGCGTTTCCGGTGTCATAAAACACCAAAAACGGTGTGAGACGGTCAAATTCGGAGCAAATGTGCTCCGAATGACCTGAAACCACACTAAAACATTAGGAGTATTATTCATGACGTGTAGGAGGAGACGAAACGCCCATCAGACGTGCGGTGCGCACGGTACGACTGATTGTGTCATTTTTAGCAGTTCAACGCTCGCTAAAATGGCGCGTTTGGGGGTCAAAACCACCCGAAAGACCTCATAATTCCATGAACCGTACGACAACAGCTGTTTTGTGATTTGTGAAATGGTCGGGAAGACGGCACATCAATCGGAGTTGTTGTTTGACCGATGTGACCGGAAACGCGTTTCCGGTGTCATAAAACACCAAAAACGGCGTGAGACGGTCAAATTCGGAGCAAACGTGCTCTAAATGACCTGAAACCACACGAAAACATTAGGAATATTATTCGTGACGTGTAGGAGGAGACGACACGCCCATCAGATGTGCGGTGCACGCGGTACGGCCGATTGTGTCGTTTTCTGCAGCTCGGCGCGCGCTAAAATGACGCGTTGGGGGGTCAAAACCACCCAAACGACCTCGTAATGCCATGAAAACGTACGACCACAGCCGTTGTGTGATTTGTGAAATGTTCGGGTAGACGGCACGTCAATCGGAGGTGTCGTTTGACCACGGTGACCGGAAACGCATTTCTGGTGTCATAAAACACCAAAAACGGCGTGAGACGGTCGAATTCGGAGAAAACGTGCTTCGAATGACCTTAAACCACACAAAAACATTAGGAATATTATTCGTGACATGTAGGAGGAGACGGCACGCCCATCAGACGTGCGGTGCGCGCGGTACGGCCGATTGTGTCATTTTCAGCAGCTCGGCGCGCGTGAAAATGGCGCGTTGGGGGGTCAAAACCACCCAAACGACCTCAGAATGCCATGAAACCATCCCCGCACCCCGGACAGGCCCCCAGAACCCCGGACAACCCCACCGCACCCCGAACAGCCCTCCCCACACCCTGGCAGCCCTCCCGCACCCCGGACAGCCCTCCACGCACCCCGGACAGCCCTCCCGCACCCTGAACAGGCCCCCCGCACCCCGGACAGCCCCTCTCCGCACCCCGGACAGCCCCTCCCCGCACCCCGGACAGCCCTCCCCGCACCCCGGACAGGCCCCCCGAACCCCAGACAGCACCCCCGCACCCCGGAAAGCTCCCCCCCCCCCCCCCCCCCGCACCCCGGACAGCCTCCCCGCACACCGAACAGCCCCCCCCCCCCCCCCCCCCCGCACCGGGCCCGCACCCCGGACAACCCTCCATGCACCCCGGACAGCCCCCCCGCACTCCGGACAGCCCTCCCCGCACCTCAGACAGCCCCCCCCCCCCCCCCCCCCCGCACTCCGGACAGCCCCCCCGCACTCCGGACAGCCCTCCCCGCACCCCGGACAGCCCCCCCCCCCCCCCCCCCCCGCACTCCGGACAGCCCCCCCGCACTCCGGACAGCCCTCCCGCACTCCGGACAGCCCTCCCCGCACCCCGAACAGCCCTCCCCGCACCCCGGACAGCCCTCCCCCGCACCCCGGATAGCCCTCTCGCACCCCGAAAACGCGTCATAAAACACCAAAAACGGTGTGAGACGGTCAAATTCGGAGCAAATGTGCTCCGAATGACCTGAAACCACACTAAAACATTAGGAGTATTATTCATGACGTGTAGGAGGAGACGAAACGCCCATCAGACGTGCGGTGCGCACGGTACGGCTGATTGTGTCATTTTTAGCAGTTCAACGCTCGCTAAAATGGCGCGTTTGGGGGTCAAAACCACCCGAAAGACCTCATAATTCCATGAACCGTACGACAACAGCTGTTTTGTGATTTTTGAAATGGTCGGGAAGACGGCACATCAATCGGAGTTGTTGTTTGACCGATGTGACCGGAAACGCGTTTCCGGTGTCATAAAACACCAAAAACGGCGTGAGAAGGTCGAATTCGGAGCAAACGTGCTCTAAATGACCTGAAACCACACGAAAACATTAGGAATATTATTCGTGACGTGTAGGAGGAGACGACACGCCCATCAGATGTGCGGTGCACGCGGTACGGCCGATTGTGTCGTTTTCTGCAGCTCGGCGCGCGCTAAAATGACGCGTTGGGGGGTCAAAACCACCCAAACGACCTCGTAATGCCATGAAAACGTACGACCACAGCCGTTGTGTGATTTGTGAAATGTTCGGGTAGACGGCACGTCAATCGGAGGTGTCGTTTGACCACGGTGACCGGAAACGCATTTCTGGTGTCATAAAACACCAAAAACGGCGTGAGACGGTCGAATTCGGAGAAAACGTGCTTCGAATGACCTTAAACCACACAAAAACATTAGGAATATTATTCGTGACATGTAGGAGGAGACGGCACGCCCATCAGACGTGCGGTGCGCGCGGTACGGCCGATTGTGTCGTTTTCAGCAGCTCGGCGCGCGTGAAAATGGCGCGTTGGGGGGTCAAAACCACCCAAACGACCTCAGAATGCCATGAAACCATACAACAACAGCCCTTGTGTGATTTTTGAAATGGTCGGGCAAACGGCACATCAATCGGAGGTGTCGTTTGACCGCAGTGACCGGAAACGTGTTTCCGGTGTCATAAAACACCAAAAACGTCGTGAGACGGTCGAATTCAGAGAAAACGTGCTCCGAATGATGTGAAACCACACAAAAAAATTAGGAATATTATTCGTGACGTGTAGGAGGAGACGTCATGCCCATCAAACGTGCAGTGCGTGCGGTACGGCCGATTGTGTCGTTTTTAGCAGCTCAGTGTGCGCTAAAATGGCGCGTTGGGGGGGTCAAAACCACCTGAACGACCTCGGAATGCCATGAAACCGTACGACAATAGACGTTGTGTGATTTGAGAAATGGTTGGACATACGGTACATTAATCGGAGGTGTCGTTTGACCGTGGTGACCGGAAACGCGTTTTCTGTGTCATAAAACACCAAAAACGGCGTGAGACGGTCGAATTCGGAGCAAACGTGCTCCGAATGACCTAAAACCACATGAAAACATTATGAATATTATTCTTGATGTGTAGGAGGAGACAGAACTCCCATCGGATGTGCGGTGCGCGCGGTACGGCCGATTGTGTCATTTTCAGCAGCTCGGCGCGCGCTAAAATGGCGCGTTGGGGGGTCAAAACCACTTGAACGATCTCGGAATGCCATGAAACCGTACGAAAACAGCCGTTTTTTGATTTTTGAAATGTTCGGATAGACAGAACGTCAATCGGAGGTGTCGTTTGACCGCGGTGACCGGAAACACGTTTCCGATGTCATAAAACACCAAAAACGGCGTGAGACTGTCGAATTCGGAGCAAACGTGCTCCAAATGACCTGAAACCACACGAAAACATTAGTAATATTATTCTTGATGTGTAGGAGGAGACAGAACGCCCATCGGACGTCCGGTGCGTGCGGTACGACCGATTGTGTCGTTTTCAGCAGCTCGGTGCGCGCTAAAATAGCGTGTTGGGGGGTCAAAACCACCGGAACGACATCGGAATGCCATGAAATCGTACGACAATAGCCGTTCTATGATTTTTGAAATGGTCGGGTAGACGGAACGTCAATGGGAGATGTCATTTGACCGCGGTGACCGGAAACGCGTTTCTGGTGTCATAAAACACCAAAAACGGCGTGAGACGGTCAAATTCAGAGCAAAGGTGCTCCGAATGACCTGAAACCACACGGAAACATTAGTAATATTATTCTTGATGTGTTAGAGGAGACGGAACTCCCATCGTACGTTTGGTGCACGCGGTACGGCCGATTGTGTCGTTTCCAGCAGCTCGGCGCACGCTAAAATGGCGCGTTGGGTGGTCAAAACCACCCGAACGACCTCAGAATGCCATGAAACCGTACAACAACAGCCAGTGTCTGATTTTTTAAATGGTCGGGTAGACTTTAGGTCAATCGGAAGTGTCTTTTGACCGCGGTGACCGAAAATGCGTTTCTGGTGTCATAAAACACCAAAAACGGCGTGAGACGGTCGAATTCGGAGAAAACGTGCTCCGAATGACCTGAAACCACACAAAAACATTAGGAATATTATTCTTAACATGTAGGAGGAGACGAAATGCCCATCGAACGTGCGGTGCATGCGGTACAACCGATTGTGTCGTTTTCAGCAGCTCGGCGCGCGCTAAAATGGCGCGTTGGGGGGTCAAAACCACCCGAACGACCTCGGAATGCCATGAAACCATACGACAACAGCCGTTTTGTTATTTTTGAAATGTTCGGGTAGACAGTAAATCAATTGGAGGTGTCGTTTGACCGCGGTGACCGGAAACGCGTTTCTGGTGTCATAAAACACCAAAAACGGCGTGAGACGGTCGAATTCAGAGCAAACGTGCTCCGAATGACCTGAAACCACACGAAAACATTAGGAATATTACTCGTGACGTGTAGGAGGAGACGGAACGCCCATCGAACGTGCGGTGCGCGCGGTACGTCCGATTGTGTCGTTTTCAGCAGCTCGGCGCGCGCTAAAATGGCGCGTTGGGGGGTCAAAACCACCCGAACGACCTCGGAATTCTATGAAACTCTACGAAAACATTTGTTGTGTTATTTTTGAAATTTTCCGGTAGATGGAACGTCAATCGGAGGTCTCGTTTGACCGCAGTGATCGAAAATGCGTTTCTGGTGTCATAAAACACCAAAAACGGCGTGAGATGGTCGAATTCAGATCAAACGTGCTCTGAATGACCTGAAACCACACGAAAACATTAGGAATATTATTCTTGAAGTGTAGGAGGAGACGTCACGCCCATCAGACATGCGGTGCATGTGGTACGGCCGATTGTGTCGTTTTCAGCAGCTCAGCGCGCACTAAAATGGCGCGTTAGGGGGGTCAAAACCACCCAAACAACCTCGGAATGCCATGAAACCGTACAACAATAGCCATTGTGTGAATTGTGAAATTTTTGGATAGACAGAATGTCAATCGGAGGTGTCGTTTGACCGTGGTGACCGGAAACACATTTCTAGTGTCATAAAACACCAAAAATGGCGTGAGACGGTCGAATTCGGATCAAACGTGCTCCGAATGACCTGAAACCACACGAAAATATTAGTAATATTATTAGTGACATGTAGGAGGAGACTTCACGCCCATCGGACGTGCGGTGCGCGTGGTACGGCCGATTGTGTCGTTTTCAGCAGCTCGTCAAGCGCTAAAATGGCGCGTTGGGGGGTCAAAACCACCCGAACGACCTCAGAATGCCATGAAACCATACGAAAATAGCCTTTGTGTGATTTTTGAAATGGTCGGGTAGATGGGACGTCAATTGGAGGTGTCGTTTGACCACGGTGACCAGAAACGTGTTTCGAGTGTCATAAAACACCAAAAACGGCGTGAGACGGTCGAATTCGGAGAAAACGTGATCCGAATGACCTGAAACCACACAAAAACATTAGGAATATTATTCGTGATGTGTAGGAGAAGACGGCACACCCATCGGACGTGCGGTGCGCGTGGTACGTCCGATTAGGTCGTTTTCACCAGCTCAGCGCGCGCTAAAATGGCGCGTTGGGGGGTCAAAACCACCCGAACGACCTCGGAATGCCATGAAACCGTACGACAACAGCCTTTGTGTGATTTTTGAACTTTTCAGGTATACCTAACGTCAATCAGAGGTGTCGTTTGACCGCGGTGACTGGAAACGCGTTTCTGGTGTCATAAAACACAAAAAACAGCGTGAGACGGTCGAATTCGGAGCAAACGTGCTCCGAATGACCTGAAATCACACGAAAACATTAGTAATATTATTCGTGATGTGTAGGAGGAGACTGAATGCCCATCGGACATGCGGTGCGCGCGCTACGGCCGATTGTGTCGTTTTCAGCAGCTCGGCGCGCGCTAAAATGGCGCGTTAGGGGGTCAAAACCACCCGAACGACCTCAGAATGCCATGAAACCGTACGACAACAGCCGTTGTGTGAATTGTAAAATGGTCGGGTAGACTACACATCAATCGGAGGTGTCGTTTGACCGCGGTGACTGGAAACGCGTTTTCGGTATCATAAAACACCAAAAACGGCGTGAGACGGTTGAATTCATAGAAAACGTGATCCGAATGACCTGAAACCACATGAAAACATTAGGAATATTATTCGTGATGTTTAGGAGGAGACGGAATGCCCATCAGACATGCGGTGCGCGTGGTACGGCCGATTGTGTCGTTTTTAGCAGCTCGGCGCGGGCTAAAATGGCGCGTTGGGGGGTCAAAACCATCCGAACGACCTCGGAATTCCATGAAACCGTACGACAACAGCCGTTGTGTGATTTTTAAAATGGTCGGACAGACGGAACATCAATCGGAGGTGTAGTTTGACCGCGGTGACCAGAAACGTGTTTCTGGTGTCATAAAACACCAAAAACGGCGTGAGACGGTCGAATTCGGAGAAAACGTGCTCCGAATGACCTGAAACCACACGAAAACATTAGTAATATTATTTGTGACGTGTAAGAGGAGACATGACTCCCATTGGACATGCGATGCGCGCGGTACGACCGATTGTGTCGTTTTCAGCAGCTCGGCGCGCGCTAAAATGGCGCGTTGGGGGGTCAAAACCACCCGAATGACCTCGGAATGCCATGAAACCATACGACAACAACCGTTGTGTGATTTTTTAAATGTTCGGTCAGACGGCACATCAATCAGAGGTGCCTTTTGACCGCGGTGACCGTAAACGCATTTCTGGTGTCATTAAACACCAAAAACGGCGTGAGACGGTCGAATTCGGAGAAAACGTGCTCTGAATGTCCTGAAACCACATGAAAACATTTGAAATATTATTCTTGACGTGTAAGAGGAGACGGCACACCCATCGGACGTGCGGTGCGTGTGGTACGGCTGATTGCGTCGTTTTCAGCAGCTCGACGCGCGCTAAAATGGCGCGTTGGGGGGTCAAAACCACCCGAACGACCTCGGAATGCCATGAAACCGTACGAAAACAGCCGTTGTGTGATTTTTGAAATGTTCATATAGATGGAACATCAATCGGATGTGTCGTTTGACCGTGGTGACCGTAAATGCGTTTCTGGTGTCATAAAACACCAAAAACGGCGTGAGACGGTCGAATTCGGAGCAAACGTGCTCCGAATGACCTGAAACCATACGAAAACATTAGTAATATTATTTGTGACATTTAGAAGGAGACGGTACACCCATCTTACATGCGGTGCGCGCGGTACGGATGATTGTGTCACTTTTAGCAGCTCGTCGCGCGCTAAAATGGCGCGTTGGGGGGTCAAAACCACCCGAACGACCTCGGAATGCCATGAAACCGTACTAAAACATCTGTTGTGTGATTTTTGAAATGTTCAGGCAGACAGAACATCAATCGTAGGTGTCGTTTGACTGCAGTGACCGGAAACGCCTTTCCGGTGTCATAAAACACCAAAAACGGCGTGAGACGGTCGAATTCACATCAAACGTGCTCCGAATGACCTGAAACCACACGAAAACATTAGGCATATTATTTGTGACATGTGGAAGGAGACGGCACGCCCATCGGACGTGCGGTGCGTGCGGTACGGCCGATTGTGTCGTTTTTAGCAGCTCGGCGCGTGCTAAAATGGCGCGTTGGGGGGTCAAAACCACCCGAACGACCTCAGAATGCCATAAAACCATACGAAAAAATTCATTGTGTGATTTTTGAAATGGTAGGGTAGACGACACATCAATCGGAGTTTTCGTTTGACCGCGGTGACCGGAAACGCGTTTCCAGTGTCATAAAACACCAAAAACGGCGTGGGACGGTCGAATTTGGAGAAAACGTGCTCCGAATGACCTGAAATGATAGCATTTCTTAAATTAGGGGTTTCAAATTATTATAGCACCATGATTTGATGTCAGATTTAATTTTATTATATGTATATAATAACTGAATAATTATGTCTAATTTACGTTTGTTTTGTTTTGTTGTTTTTTTTGTCTTATTATAGGTTTATTGAAGCAGAAGATTGAAATGGATGGACCTGCTTGTATCTTTGAAGCACGTTTATCATTTATTGTTTATGAAAATCTTTATATTTATGCTGTTTGAATTTTTTTTTCATTTTTTATGATTTTTACCTTGTTTTATCTCTGATTTTGCACCGTGAAGAAAAAAAACACAATTCGTACATTTCATTAAAAAAATGAAAAATATTTTATTTAATATTATATATATATTTCTTTAATATATATATATATATATTAAAATATTTAAAACATATTATATATATATATATTTAAAATATTTTATTTAATATTATATATATAAATATTTTCTTTAATATATATATATATATATATTATTTAATAAATATATTTATTTATTTATTTCTTTCAGTAGGAATTTTTTTTTAAAAAAAATTTACTAGGCTAGCGACCGCCAAGCGGTCGCTTAAGGCCGGAATTTTGTCCACCTATAGTGACCGCCATTGGCGGTCGCTATTGACCTACAGCGACGAAGCTGAATCGACCGCCAATGGCGGTCGCTGGGCGGTCTCTATAAGCCTATAGCGACCGCCAATGGCGGTTGCTAATGCCCGATTTTTTAGTAGTGGTGTCGCAGTGAGGAGGATGGGGAGGAGAGGTCAGGAAGGAGAAGTCGCTGGGGAGGAGGGCGCCACGGTGAGGAGAAAACATTGGGGAGAAGAAGTCATTGGGGAGTAGGGTGCCGCGGTTAGGTGAGGTCAGGGAGGAGGGTGACACGGTCAGGCGAGGTCGGGGAGGAGAACTCGTCGAGAGGAGAAGAAGTCCGGAGGAGAAGAAGTCGAGAGGAGCACGAGAGGAGCCAATCGGGGGAACCCAATACCAAATAGGAAAACACATGGTATAGCCACGGTTATTAAATTAAATCATGGAAATTAGGAAGATATAGCCACAGACCAATAAAACCATGGCTATAGGTCTGTGGATATAGCTTTAATTTCTAGTAGTGATGAGCAACCCATCATTAATAAGAATGGGTTTAGAATCATCTGTATGTATCTAAGTTTCTCCATTGATGGAGTCCTTTTATTGGATTACTTGGAGATTCCTTGGTCGTTCATTGAGACAAAACTGGTTTTAAACCACGTAGTGATGCGTTCTGAAGTTTTTTGTTATCCAGGGAGATGAGAGTTTTTTTTATGTTCGGATTTAACCCATAGGATAGGATTCCTATGTATCCTTGTTAGAGGAATCAAAACCCATGTAGTTCGGTGACATTTAACCAGGCACATACTCTTTTAAGGTCATGTGACAAGGACCAAACCATGCAGTTTAACATCACGCGGTAAGAACTTCACAGGTGAAAGATGCCTGGTCAAGAAAGGTGTGGGACTTAAGTCAAGGTGTCCCATAGAACTTGGAAGATATATGGTCTCCTAGGTGGGCATGACCCTACCGGGAGTATGGTTTGGAGAACATTAGTATAGATTTGGATGTTAGGTTTAGACCTCAGGGAGGATTCATATATATCCTAGTCAATTGGGAATCAAAGCCCACATAGTTCAAATGTTTGAGACTTATGAATGGAATCTTCCCATTAAAGGGGTCATGATTTTGGCTTACACTAGATTGGAGTCCTGTAGGAGCTTCACTTCATCAGGAATATGGCCCTTTTAAGGTGTGCAGTTGGGGATTGCATCTATAGAGAAGGCCCATTAAATGTTTTGTACTTGGTTCTTACACTAGGAGGATGACCGTATGAGGTTTCGGTATCATGTGGATATCATGATCACCACTAACCTCAAGTACATGTGATCCATGCTCAGTTTTAGAAACAAGAGGAAGTAGTAGATCTAAAGGTTGCACAATCCACTTTTTCCACTACTGGACATGGTGACAAATCCCAAAGGGATAGAGAAAGGGCTTTTAGTGGGGCCATTTTCTCTTTGATCCCTCTCCTGCTGGCAGAAGACGATGGGGGCACGACACTTCCCTCTCTTCAATTTACCTTAGAAGGGGTCTGAGGTATGGAGACTGAAGAGGGAAGGAAGTGGGAGAGGTCCTGAAAGAAAGGATTGGGGCTTACTTTAGGATGGATGCCCTAAAATTGGTTCTGCATCAGAGGGGGATATCATTCCATCAAAGGGAAATGCAAGTGTGATCCCTACTTTCTCTACCCGGAACTGGGAGGTTCATGTTTGCACCTCCAAGGTTGGAACCCATGTTACCGTGGGAATGTTGACTCAAGGGCATTTTATGGGTCTACCTCATTGAAGAGGTTACACATGTGACTCTACTTACCATGGGTATGTTGACTTAAAAGGGTGCGCTGATGTGTCTGATGATCTGATCATACTTGGCAGGCGACTTTGGAAGAGGTCTTGTCCCGATTCCATTGGACTAGTTCGCGGAGGGACCAATTTGGGACTGGATGAAACGATGGACGGATTTGATTAGAGATATTCAGAACACCCTAAGAGGCCATATTCCATATAGCATATTCTTACATAAGATAGGGTTCCCTCCATATAGTGTATTACTATACGGGTGAGGGTACTATCTGCATAGCATAATACTATGCAGACCTGAGGTCTGCCCGCATAGTGTGTTGCTACATGGGGACGGGTCCTACCTACATAGTGTTTTTCTATGAAATTCTAAGTTTCCTCTATGTGGCATTTGGAAACATTGGGCAGGGTTCATTCTACATAGTGTTTTGCTATGAGAAATTCTGATTCACAAAAGGTCCATCTGTTATTCCCCACATTTTGTTATTCATAAAGGGGTTTTGAGTTCGCAGTTGGCTAGACAATTTATTATTTCCTTCTTATTTCTATGTGGTGGAAAAATTTTACCTACTGGGAATTGATGAATCTCATTCAGCTCTCTCGATGGTCTACCTTCTTTCAATATTCACCTTTTTTTCTTTTGGTTCCTCTTAAGGTCCTTTTATAGAGGAGTAGAGGTACCAGGTACTAGCATAGTCGGTCATACACGATGCTTCTTTTTCAAGATCCTTAAGAGAGCACCCCAACCCATTAATGACTTAGTCAATAGGGGACGTGTGTTTGTGAAGGGGGGAATCATTTGTGGAGGTGGAAATCACCGCCTGTCTCTGTAAATGACTCTATTTCATTCACAGGCACTGTTGGTCCCTCCCCATCCCACCAACTATTTAGTTCACTGGGTAAATCATTTTCAAGGGTGAAAAATACCTCTCGTATCTGCAAACAACTTCAGTTTCATTTATGGAATTCGGCGATACCACCTCATTCCACAAACTATTTAGTTCATGGGGTGCTTTAAAGATCAGTGGAACACCATGCAGAGTAGTGGTCTATGAAGGAATTATGCCTCGTGGTTATGATAAATTCATCCTTCAGGGTTTTATTTTTACCTTTTCCTCTCTTGATATAATTTCATCCTTTGCGGAATTTTTAGGACCCAACACTCGGTAATGGACATATAAAAAGAAGGAAGAAACCCACTAGTCTATAAATTCTCATAAGAATTTTCCTTTTTTAAAATAAACATTGAACTCAAAATAAATATTTTCTTACCCAAGAAATAAACTTCTCTTCCCAAATATCTCCATAAAATAATTCTTAAGAAATATTAAAGGAAAAATAAAAAACATAAAATTTTCTTTGAAACAGCATAAACTCATGAATTTGTTTTCAAAATATTATGCATTTCACCCTTAATAAGTATCAAATAATTTACTTTAAACGTAATTTCATTAGTTTACCTTGTAAAATCATAATATTTATGTAAAAAATCATATAAATCATTGTTAAATCATGTAGGTAACTTGTAAAATTATCTTCCATATCACTCTTACAAATGGAATAACCAATATGGTCAACTTACATCATAATTATCCATAGAATGTAATTATTACCCAATTCGTTTGAGGGATATAATTGACCCACCCATCCTTGGTTTTTAATTCAACTATATATTCTTGGCTTATAACTGAACCACTCATCCTTGGTTTCCAATCCTTGTTTTATAACGAAAACAACCATATTTGGTTTATAACAGAACCACTCGTCCTTGTTTTATAATAGAACCACCCATCATCATAAAAAATTCCCAAGAACTATAAAATAATCATAACACATTAAAGCTTTTATACTTATACAAATATTCTTTGCACCCATAAGAAAAAAATTTCAAGATATTCAAATATACATTCCATTTCAAACCCTTTTTGAAAATACATAGAATAAAGGGAAGGAGGGTTTTCTTTTAAGAAAACATAGAATCTTGTAAATTAATCCAAACATCAAAATAATGGTTACGATGATGGGAAAAACCATAGATGTTGTATATGTTAAATTGAAGCATTCCTTTTCCCTTTTTGTCAAAACATTCTGTATAAAATAGATAAAAGGATTCCTTTTCAAAACCTTTGAAAGAAATTAAAATGTGACATAAAATTTTATTTATAATTCATTTATGTTCATATAAATACATCTAAAAAATAATTTTAATAATATGGACATAGAAGAGAATGATTTAGAAAATATATCTTTAAAATATTTAAAATGAGGTTTTTAAAGTAAATTGTCCCTTATATAAAGTTTGAATCGTCATTTATGTTCCTTATCTTTATGAATAATAAACTTATGTTAATTATTTACTTTATTAATAACCTTTTTTAGGTTTACTATTCATTTTATTTTATTTAATATCAAGTTATATTTAATTACTTAATCAATTAAGTTCACATCATATGTTTTGATGATATTCAACTCATATATACAAAAATAATTAGGTAGGTTCGATATGGTCAAATATGTCATTATTACATTATATTTAGAATAATAATAATGAAATCATTATCATTTTTATATATAATTTATACTTTTAAAACTAACCATGAATGATAGTTATGGAAAAAAATGAACTACGTTACAATCATGGAGACGGTAGGTTGTACGTACGCATGAGTAACGTTTTCATTTTTCAAAAATCATGATATAAAGAAGGTAATTATTATTTTATATTTAAATAATGATAATTATATCATAGATATTATATTAACTTTCGCATCACTTTGTGTAGGTGGTAGTTGACATGTATGCACGAACAATGTTGTAATTTTTCAATGAATGGAAAGGTAATAAATTAAATGATATATTATATTTCCATAATGTTAATTATTTCATTAATATAATTTATACACTTTAAATCCATCATTATAACCAGTAGTGAGCGGTGGTGAGGAAAATGAATTACATTGGTTCGTGAGGTGGTATTCCACCGTACATAAGAACAATTGTTTCAGTTCCCATTTGATGGAATAATGAGATAGATATAGGTTATTATATTGAAATAATAACATCTCATTATATTCTAGATACTGAATTTATAATATCAGCATGGTTGAATAATATTTCAAGGAGGTGGAAAAATAAATAAAACAAAAACATTCGCTTAAAAGTTATACATCTTCTTCTGACAATCTCCTTTGCTTTACACCTTAATCCCTATAAAGTTGGTATTGTATCCAAAATAATACCTTTGGAATAAGGGTATGGATTCTATGTATGAATTTGGGTAGGTATTTTTGAAACTAAATGTCTCTTGAAGTGTGTAGAGAATAGGAGAGGGGTGCCCTTTTATAATGAGGGGAGGGGAATTCTTCGAATTACATAAATATTAAATTAATATAAATTAATTTTCTTTGATAAAAGGATCTGAACATATATAATTAAAATATAGGATGATAATGATTTTAAATCTTATTATCCAATAAATTTTTACAAACCTTACCTTTCAGATTAACACCTTGGTTATCCAATTTTAACCATAACTACAGTAATGACTTTTCAATATTAAAGGGTTGTGATTTTACTTATAAGGTGACAATTGGCACATAAATGTACAAGTTATGAAATTTTTGACCATTTATCATCCTAATTGTCCTTTTGAAATATTTTTATAAATTTTAAATAATTTAATAAAATATTATTTAACATAAAATACCATTAATGTCATTTTTGAAACTAATCATTTAATTTGACTTTGAAAACAACATGAAAACAAATTAATTCAAATATAATAATTTAAAACACCACTAACATGTTATATTTATCTAATAATTTCATGTGACACAATAAATCATTCAAATTATATTAATTTTAATATTTTTAAAACATTTATTTTATTTTTCTTTTAGTAGTATAGATATTGTGTCAGCGTGGCGTAAAAATTTAAGTTAATTATTTTATCACTAAAAATTATATATAAATTAACATCATAAAAAATCATTTATTTTCCAAATAACCATTTATAACCAAACATATCCTATGTTTATCCCTATGCTAAAAATTTAGAGATAGTATAGCAAAGGTAATAACATTTTTTACTTTTCTTTACATAAAATAATATAAAGTCAAAATCAAAGAAATATAGCACCAAGTTTCCATAATTCTGAAACATGGATGTAAATGGATAAACTCAACTCATAAAAAGGATAAATATAGGTTTTAGGCACGTTTTTTAGCCCTTATCATGTTATTTTTAACCTTAATTACCTGATTTACCATTACTATGCTGACAATTATTTACTATGGTTACTATTCATATCGACTAAAAATAAAAGGGACCTATTTACAAAATTTGAACCTAATGATTCAAAATATTGAATCAATTTTTCAAGATTCAATTTTTAAAAGTTTTAGAAATTAATTTAATACTACAATGCAAAACTCAATAAGAAACAATATTTCAGAATAAAAAAAATCTTTTAAGTATAAAAATGTTCTTATAATAAATTAAAATGTAAAATTTATTACAAATACTATAATTGGATTTTTTTAATAAAAAATAACTAATAAAATTTTAAAAATAATCCAAAACAAAATTTTATTTTGTAATTAATTTAAAATAAAATATAGTTTTCAACAAAAATTAGTATTTTTTACTATTTATTAAAAAAAATCTTTTTAGAAAAAACTCAAAATTTCACCATAAACTAATTTTGATCTATTTATTTTAAAAATTACATAATTTTTATCAAATAAAATTTATTAAATTTTGATAAATTAATTATAATATTTTCTCACAAAAATCAATAAAAATCATTTTTGAAGAAAATGTATTTTTGAAGAATAAAATGACTTTATTAAAAATTGAGTGATTATTTACTAAGAATTTATAAATAAATTTATATTTGGTATAACCTTTATATATATTTCATAAATTAGTTAATCACATTCATACTCTCTAATTTAATATCAAGGTTATAATGGTCACATTTAAATAATAATATTTCATGGTTCGTTTAGGCTTGGTGTTGTGTGTTGTATATACTATCGAACATAGTTTTCTTTTTTAAAATAATAGGGTGTTACATTGTCTCTACACCCCCTAATAAATTTCATCCTTACAATTTTAACTTGTTCTCAGTAATAAAGGGTTTGACATATGAAAATACCTCTGTTGAAATCCCATATTATAAAAAGAGTTAATAAAACTTACTCTTGGAAAGAGGGAAAAGGAAATATAAAGGTCATCTATAATAACACATAACTAGGATTCAAAATATGAGAAAATTAGTGGGAAGTAAAAATATGGATATAGAGTAGAAATAAAATGTCTATATAATGAAAAAGATCATTGATCACAAGAATGTGAATGATCAAGAGAAAATTAATGACCCTAAATGAGTGATGAGTGAAAAGGGCTATTGATTCATCAGAAATAAAGGTAATAGGATAACATTTTTGTTTCAGCGTCATTTTCTTAGAGTTGGGGAATTCCTTTTCTATCTAGACTAAGAACATAAATAAATATTCTTACTTGATAGGTATAATTTCATCCTTTAATCAATTCCCACCACAATCTCATCTTTTGATCCAAATGATGAGTATTCAAAATGAATTTTTCATGCTTGAAGCACTAAAAAAACTTATAATGGATCACATAACCATAAAATGATAAAATTATATTAATTTTATCTATATAAATTAGCCAAAACCAAAATGTTTAGCATAAGATAATTCCCAAAATAAATAAACCATCATATGAAGAACTACAATATTAAACACCAAAGCCTCAAAATTAACACCCAAAGTTTAACTTAGATCATTTGATAAATAACTAACCTTAAAATTATTAAAAAAATTATATACTAAGATTTAACCCAAAAAAATCAGAAGGATTTGATCACATATTCTTACAAGATTAATTTAAAATTTATCCCCTATCAAAATTACTCACTCATAAAGTCATACACCAAAAAATATATATTCCTTAATCATATAATCTCTAAAATATGAAAATCATGTTCATAAATAACCTAAATCACCATAAATAAAAAAGAATATTATGTATACTTAAAAAGACAATTCAACCTTTATAAATAAAATCCCATAATATTATGTTTAGCTTAACCATATAATGTTCCCCAAATTATAGTGATTTTATTCTGAAATAACATTAATCACTAGGACATCATGTAGACCTATAGTAGGTGTTGCACCCTTTCTGCCCTTTGGTTATGGGTTCAAGTTTCATGGTCATTCAAGATGTGATGGGTTATCACCCAACCTATGGTCTTCCCTTTTACTAAAACTATATTAATATAATTCCTATAACATTCCCCAAAATATAATGAACATCCTCAAAAATTATATTAATATATTCAAAATTAAAGAATGTTTTAGCCTCAAAGGTTATCTCATACCTTTCATTTTTCATCCCAAAAAATGTATATCACTCTTCCAAAAATAATCCTTCATGTTAAACCTAAGGTTTACATATACCTCAATATAATAAAACATCTCCTGAAATATAATTAGTCACCTTAAAATCCCATCACTTAAAAATTCAAAATGGATGTCTATTTCATTTAACTTACAATCAACCTTAAACTTATAAACACATAATGGTATCCATGACACTTAAGTTGGACTCAAATGAAAAAATCCTAATCTTCAAAGTTATTCAAACATTTCCTTTAATACCAACTATAAGGAACCAGCCTTAAACATTACATAATCTTGAGTTTATAGTCAAGAATTCATTCTCTTGTATTTTAGGAACTTTGTGGTTTAGATTTTTATAGAATTGGGTCATAACTCTTACATAAGAAACTCATACAATACATGATTTAAACTTCATATTAGTATCCATTTTTCCCATAAAACAAAAAATTTAAGATACAATAAGTTTTCTTTCCATGACACATCTTCACAATTTTCATCTTGACCTCATCCTTGTTCCTAATCATCCTTAAACCCTATGAAAAAACATTTTATAACATGGTATGAGCACAAAAATATTAGTAAGACACATATAAAAAGAAAGAAGAAACTTGTTATCCCATAAATGGTTATAAACATTCTCCTTTTTCAAAATAAACTTTTAACTCAAAATAAACATTTTCTTATCAAATAAATCAAATTATCTTCCCAAATATTTTCATAAAATATTTCATTAGAAATATTAAAGGAAAAAATAAAACACATAAATGTTTCTTTTAAATCATGGTAAACTCATTAAATTTTTTTAAAATTTTATAGATTTTACTCTTAAGAAGTAGAAAATACATTACTTTAAACATAATCTCATTATCTTGCCTTGTGAAATAATAATATTTATATAAAAACTCATAAAAATCATAGATTGGTCATATAGGTAACTTGAGAAATCATTTTTGATATCACTCTTAAAAATAGAATAACCAATATGGTCAACTTCCATAATAATTCTCTGAATAATATAATCATTTCCCAATTTATTGGAGGGTTATAATGGAACCACCCATCCTTGTTTTGAAACATAACCACTTGTCCTTGATTTATAATAGAACCACCCGTCCTTCATTTATAACGGAACCACCCATCCGGTTTATAACATAACCACCCATCTTTGGTTTATAAGGGAACCACCCATCCTTGTTTTATAACAAACCATCCATCATAATATTCAATACTCATGAACCATAACATAATAATAACACATAAAATCATGAATACTTAAAAAATATTTTTTTCACCCATAAGGAAAAAATTTCAAGATATCGAAATATTCAATATATTTAAAATGATTTTTGGAAATACCTAGAAAAAATGGAAGGAGGATTTTTCTTTTAAGAAAAAATGGAATCATATAAATTAATCCAAACATAAAATAATTTTTATGGTGGTGGGAAAACCATTGATGTCATATATGTTAAATTATAACATTTATTTTTTCTTTTTGTCATAACATTCCATATAAAATACATAAAAAGATTCCTTTTAAAAACCTTTGAAAGAAAGTAAAAAGTGAAATAAAATGTAATTTATATTTCATTATTTTCCATATAAATACATCCATAAAATAATTTTAAGAATATGGAAATTGAAGAGAAATATTTAGAAAATATATAGTTAAAACATTTAAAATAATGTTTTTAAAGTAAAGTGTCCCTTATCTTGAGTCTAGTTCATCATGTACGTTCCTTATATTCCTAAATAATAAAATTATTTTAATTTATTAAGATCATTTTTTCAAGTTTATTATTCCTTTTATTTTATTTAGTACCATTTTATATTTAATTACTTAATCAATTAAGTTTACATCGGACGTTTTGATGATATCCAACTCATATATCCAAAATGACTTAGGTAGGTTGACTATGGTAAAACAAGTCATTATTCCATCATCTCAAGAATAATAATAATGACATAATTATAATTTATATACATAAATTATACTTCTAAAATAAATCATGATTGATGGTTATGAAAAATGAACTACGTTACAATCATAGAGATGGTAGGTCGTTCCTACGGATAAGTAATGTTTTCATTTTTCAATGATCATGATGGAAAGAATATAAGTATTATTTTATCTTTATAAATTATCATAATATCATAAATATATTTTTATATATTTAAATAAACTTATATATATCAACCATGTTATTTGGAGATGAAAAACAAATTGCATCACTTCATGGAGGTGGTAATCCACATGTACACACGGACGACATTATCATTTTTCAATGAATGGAGAGGTAAGAAAGTAGATGATATATTATATTTCAAGAAATTTAATTGTGTAATGAATATAATATATATACTTTATATCCATAATTATAACCATATATGAGAGGCAGCAATGTAAAATGAATTACATCGGTTTTCGAGGTAGTGGTCAGCTGTATTCACAAATGATGGTTTTGTTTCCCATTTGATGGAATAAGAAGATAGATATAGGATATTAAATTAATACAATAATATATTATAATATGGTAGGTAATGAATTTATTACATCATCATTTTTTAATAATATTTTAAGGAGGTGGAAGAAGAAATAAATCTAAAACATTCGGTTAAAATTTATACATCTTCTTCGTACAATCTCCCTTGCTTTACATATTAAGCCCATTAAGGTTGGTATTATGACTAAACCAAGACCTTTATAATGATGAGAGAGATTATAGGAAGGTATTTGTGGAGGTCTTGGATAACAAAAATGTCTCTTTAATTGTTTAGAGAAGAGGATAGGGGGTGAAAATTTAAAATGAGGGGAGGGGATTCCTGGAATTACATAAAATATTAAATTAATATAAAATAATTTTCACAGAAAAAAGGATCCAAACTAATATAATTAGAATATAAGATCAGGATGAGTTGAAATAATATCATTAAATAAAAATTTTATAAGTTTTTATATCATTTTAAATATTATTTTTGGATTAACCCATTGGCTAACCTATTTTAACCTTAACAGTGGTAATGACTTTTTCAATATTAAAGGTTTATAATTTTACTTATAAGGTAAAAATTAACTATTGAATGGATAATGGGTGAAATTTTGAACCATTTATCATTATAAATATATTTATTCATTATTTTTATGAATTCTAAATAATTTAATAAAATATTATTTAATATAAGATATCATTAATTTCATTTTTGACACTATTCATTTAATTTGACTTTGAAAACATCATGAAAACAAAGAAATTAGAATATAATACTTTAAAACATCAATAAATTTTTATATTTATCTGAATAAAATTTTTATCATGGTAATTCATTCAAATTATATTACTTTTAATATTTTTAAAACCATTTATTTTATTTTTCTATTAGTTAAATAAATATTGTGTCAGCGTTGTGTAAGCATTTAAGGTAATTATTTCATCACTAAAAAATTATAAATAAATTAACATGATAAAAAATAATTTATATTTCAAATAACCCTTTTATAACCAAACAAATCCTTTTTTATCCCTATGTCAAAAATTTAGAGATAGAATGGCATTTTTTACTTTTCCTTACATAAAATAATATAAAGGTCAAAATCAAATAAATATGGAACTAAGTTTTCATATTTTATAAAATTGGATGGAAATTTTTTAAATCCACTCATCCAATATGATAAGTTCAATTTTTAGGGTCATTTTTTTGTCCTTATCATATTATTTTTATCCTTAATTATCGTGACAATTATTTACTATAGTCACTATTCATAATGACCAAAAATAAAATGGACATATTTACCAAATTTGAAAATTATGATTCCAAATATATAATCCATTATTCAATAATCAATTTCAATATGTGGCAGAAATTAATTTAACATTAGAATTCAAAACAAAACAAAAAATAGTTTTCCAAAAAAATACCTTTTAAGTATGAAAATGTTTTTATACTAAATTCAAGTATAAAATTAATTCTAAAGACTATAATTTTATTATTTTTAATTAAAAATATAATTATATTTTAAAACTAATACAAAATATAATTGTACTTTGTAATTATTTTAAAATAAAATATAGTTTTCAATAAAAACAGTATTTTCACTATTCATTGAAAAATAAAACTTTTTAGATTAATCCCAAAATTTCACCGTAAGGTAATTTTAATATGATAATTTTAAAAATGATATAATTTTATCAAATAAAATTTCTAAAATTTCTAGGAATTAATTATAATATTGTTCACAAAAAGTGATAAAAACCATTTTTGAAGAAAATGTATTTTTGAAAAATAAAACGACTTTTCTAAAAAATGAGTAAAATATTACTAATAATTTATCAATAAATTTAAATTGAGTATGAACTTTATATACATTTCATAAATTAGTTAATCCTATTCATACCCACCAATTTAACGGCTAGGTTATAATGGTCATATCTAAATAATAATATTTCATAGTTCATTTAGGCTTGGCGTTGCATGTCGTATATGATATCAAATTTAGTTTTGTTTTTAAAATATAGAGGTGTTACATACCCCATCATGTAGGTAGAACCATGGGATTTGTGGACTGGTGTGCATTATGGGCTACTAGTGATTTTCCCAACTTCATCCAAGGATTGGGCTACACCAGTCCAACACATAGTCCTTACATAGAATCATGGAAGGCCCTAAAATTTCATGTCATATCCAGTCTCCCTAGTCTATGTTATGCGCCAGGGTCTATTGATACCATATCCCTACAAACCCATGAAATCCTCACAAGTGAATAAACTTAAGATCTATCTTATCTCTTAGTCAAAACCTCTGATACCACTCTTTCATGACCCCTCCATAAAATGGTACCCCTCCTATGATGGAAATGAATGCAGAGATATAATAACCTGTGAGTCCCACCTTCGATAAGCCCTGGGTTGGTGACTAGCACCAAGGGTATAAAGAAAGTCACACATATGGGAGGCATTACCCTCAATAAAAAAGTAGGATCAGGATATATAATATTAGTCACCAAAAACCCTATCACATAAAATAAAATAGGTAGCACCAAACCCACAATACATGAAAAAAACCAAATGAATACAAATAAAATTCTCTAAGTAAATCACCAAAAGATAATCCTATGGCATCAACTCAAAAAAAAACTCCAATTCCCAAGATATTAGTGTCCAGCTTGGTCCCCTGAATCCTCCTATAAACCTGAAAAGAAGTTTATATATATATATATATGGTGAGCATAACATGTATACTCAATAGGATAATACCAAAGGTCTCTTGTGTATATGTGAAAAGAGCATACTAATGCACTAGTGAACAAATAGTAGAATCAAAAAGTAACTAAACAGATCATCTATCCATTCCCAACCTCACCATGACACTCTCACCAAAAAATGAATCCATATATAATAATATAGCATTGAAAGAATATAATCAAGGCTCCTCATATCCACTTCCCCTCTATTTTTCCACTTTTACACCCCAATTTCAAATGTCATGTTCTCTCATCCCTTCCATTTGTACCACATCACATAACCATTTATCTATAATGTGGTTCAGGACATATCCCTACCTACCCCACCCTTGTAAGGTCTAGCATCTTAGGCTAGACTCAGTCATTATCCACACATTAGAGCCTTATCATGTCATGGTGTCTCATATCTGGAGCAGTAAGGTATCATAAATGTGAAAGACATAAACCTCATTCCCTCCTCCTACCATGCATTACCCCCACCACACATCACATCCTTACCATAATTGGGTAATCTATAATACCTACCCATCATCATCACTATTGCTAAAGGAAGATCATGGAAGGGGTATTAGGAAGACATATGATTCACCACCATCCTGGATGATAGGGAAAACACCAAAACCCAAAATATTTTGGCATTGATAAGGTTATACAACTTGGGTGGGATGCATATAAAAATAACATGAAAAATAAAAAAAAGTTTATATCACAAAACACCCAACCTATGGGTTCACATCCAACTCCACTAGAACATCCCACATTACCACTACAATATCTCATGACCTCTATCATCTACCATTTTCACTACTAATGTATCACACCACACATCCACCACATACAGGCCACATAAAACCACTTTCCAATTATAATTTCTACCATTCTAGAAATATTAAATTTCTTCTAACTCCAATTTACTAATCCATTCCATTCCACATTAACACATCCCATTAATTTATCATTAGATTTATTTAATACATTTACCACACATCAATTTCATCTCATGCTTATTTAATTCTAGACTATGATATTTTAGTTTTAGTGTTTCAAATTCAGTCTATAAATAACTGATCAACTAACATAAACACACCACATTGTAGCTCATCCACCACACATCAACCAATGCCACATCACAACATATGCCAAGACATCACCACATTCCAACTATCTCACCACAACAACTATATGACAACAATCTCATAAATCAAATTTTTTACATCAACCCTCATCACTCCTCATGAAAAACAGTTATAGGCTTGTTGCCACCACATTCCACCTTGAACCCGGTCACCACTATCACTGGTAAAATCCATACAAGGTCCATACAAATCACACAAGAAAACTCAATAATCACATCAACACATAGAAGCACGTTTTTTCTTCTATATCTAGCACAATTTCATTTCAAGGGGTTTTATAACATCACATATTCTCTAACATGGGTATTATTATACAATTCTATATTTACATGGGAAACTAGTTCATTTTCCATATATAAGTTCATTATATTTTTATGCATGGTGAGACCAAGAAACTAACACAGAAAGGCCTCACAAATCCCATCAACTACAACACAAACAAGGCTCCCAACATCTATGGTTTTTAGTAAGGAAATAAATATGGATAAACCTGTAAGAAATATCAAAAAAAACAAGTAAAAAAATGTGATAAATCCAATACCATTCAATTTCATAATTAATCCAATTATTTATCTAATTATGTTAACCCATACTATCCACCCAAATGAAGAAAAAATCATGCAATTTTCACATATACATATAAAAGAGAGAACAAGGATCCCCTAGCATGATTGGTGCTTCAAAGAGAACCATGATAACAATGAAATAATTAATGGATCTAACTTCAACAAGCTTGAAAGGAAACCCATCAGAACCTAACCATAGCATCCTATATCTAATCCATGATCATAACTCTTCCCAAAACTTAGAGTTTCACGAAAATGAAAATTCAAAAAAAGGAAGAACAAGAGAGAGGAAAAAACAGTGGAAGTTACCTTGAATCATAAGAACTCAATTCTTCACAATCCAAGAGGTTTAAATCCTTAAGAAAGAAAATCAAAGGGCACTAAGGGGGTATAGATTCAGATAAATCTAAGAGGAGGAGGAGGTTAATCAAGATAAGGGATCTCATTTTCTCTATTTATAGAATAATATCTAATGGCCTTACCATGGTATAAAGACATCTCATTAAGACTTAGTCACCCATGGTCAAAGGAGATTTCAATCTCCCATGACTATTTCCCACCTTTTTCAGGTGTTTTAAAAAAACTATCTTGACTACCATCATGGATTTGGACATGGTGTGGTATCAGGCATGTTGGATCCTCTAACGCTCACCATGACTAGCCACTATAGCACAACACCAGCATCTTGGTCATTTTCTCCTCACCATGACTAGGACCATTCCATGGTGAGATCCATCTCCCATATTACATAGGTTTTCCTCCCAAACACAAGGCCCAACACCACACCCTTCAATAGGAATTTCCAAATTGCTTGTGTCTCATAGAGAAACCATCCAAGTTCTATACCTAATAAAACAATCTATCATGGTGCTTCCTTCATTATCATTTTCTATAGGTGGACTCTCCAAGTGACATTCCCTCTAAAACATCCAACTAGACTGTTTCACTCACAATGGTGAAGCGTAACATCAAAATCCTTCTCCATGGCTAACCATTAAGAATACAAGGCTAGAACTTCATACCCCATGATCAAGACTCTAATAAGGCTTCAAAATGAACATCCCCATTCCCCCATCATGGTATGGTGACCCTCTGAATGACAATAACTCTCCCCTTGCATTTGGAACACCTCTAAACTCCATCTTGACACCACTAAACCCTAGAAAATTTAAAGGGAGTTATTCAAAAATTTGGGTCCTCGCAATTACTATAATAGATGTTTTATTTGTTCTAACCTTATTTTTATGGAAATCCATTGAAATTGTAAGGAAGTGTGTGTAAGGAAAAAAATTCCATAAGTATGTCCTCTACTCCCATAATATAAAAGGAAAGAGTCTATTCAAGAAAAAGATATGTTAAGCTAGATAACATGTTTAAAGTTTTGTAGGAAAATACCAAACTCGATAAAGGGTGCATTAAGAACCAAAATTTGGTTACTGATAAAATTCCTCCTCGAAATAAAGAAAATAATAATTGAGGAAGAATAATGAAGATGCTTTGGCTATGAGAAAAATGGAAGAATATATAAAGAAAAATACACAATGTAAGAAGATGACCAAGGTGTATCTCAAGGAAATCAATGAATAATAATGAATAAGTAGTCTCACTAAACATACCACGAGGAAAGAGATAAATACTGGTGGAAGTTTCCTCCAATGGAGGAGGAAGCATAATGGATAAGGTTACTATAAGGCATCAAAGGTGGATGAATGCACAAGTGGGATTACTCACACTATAGAAAAATCCAAATCTATGAGAATAGATTCACAGGGAAAACCTTCAAGAATAAATGAGTGTTAGTGGGATCACATGAAGAGGATCCTCTTGCAAGGAATTGAATACAATCATCATTGAGTATGATCAAGAAGAAGAGTAATTTTATGAAGTATTTTCATTCCTTTTCCTAAATTTGATATGGGTAAAATGGAAAGTTTGAATATAGAGGGTTGGTTCGTTATGAATAAACCCACCACTAAACTTGAAGAAATATGAGGTACCCCTCTCCCCATGAAATTATTGTTTTTTAACTATTTTGGAAGTGGTTCAAAATTAAGGGGGATATACAATCCATGGGGTAAAGGTGACTAAAAACCATATGTGAATGGGTTAAAATCATATTAGTTTTTGAGATGGTTGTGTATATAGTGGGTTGTGTACTAAGTTACCAATATAGGAACTAAAAAGATGCTTACAGAGGTAAATTTCCATGCTAAACAGAAAGGGGATTGATTTTTGGAGTAAATAGTGTCAAATCCATAACTAATATGATTAGTGGTATATTGATAAATATGGAATATATAAATTAGAATTAGGCTACAAATTAAGTAGTATCATGCCACTAAAAGTAAGAGAACAAATGGTACAAAGTGCTAGGGGTGTATTTTGAATTTAATTATATTCTAATATTTGGTATCAGCTATTTATTATTACATGATATCTAAAGCTAATTAATATGAGAAGTTTTTTCCATTAAGTGGTGTCCTCAACTAAGGAAAATCACAAAAGATATGATACTATCATTTAGGGGGGCTGGAGTAATATTTTTAAAGGCTTATAAGCCTTATATATGAATGGAGATTCTTTTGAAGTTTCTTAGGTTCAAGTGGTATCATTAGTTCATTTTTATCAAGTGTTATCAATTGATTCTTCAAGTGGAATTCCTCACTATGTTGTGTTCTACAATTTATTTTCTTACAGTTTGGTGTGTGTATTGTTGAGATCAAAGATATTGTTAGAAGATGGAATAATTGAAGCTATTATGGATTAATTAGTATCAATGAGTAACATGGGAATATTCGTGTAGGTTAACTTAGACTATTTTTTCCTACAATGATCCTATGATTAATAGTCTTAGAAGACTTTTTGACATCCTAAATGCTAAGTGGAAAATTAACTAACTAGATTTCTTTGTGTTAATTCAGTTTTCATAGAGCTTGGATGAACGGGAGTTCTATAATTAGGATATCTAACTAGAATTTTGTGCTAATAATTATCCAATAGAGCTTAAAGGTGAATCGATATGTGCTTGGATCTAAGGAATGAAGTTTTTTCCAAAGGGGGAGAATGAAGAAGGATTTTTTCCTATAATCAAATGGGGAATAAAATCCCGTGATGAAGCCCTCTTATTTTATCACTAGAGGATATCAAGGAAATTATTTCTAAAGGGGAGAACAAAATGGAATTTATCACCCAAAGAAAGTTGGAATTCCTATCTATGGTACTCAAACATTGAGGGGGGGAAAACTTGAGGATGATTGAGGATTAATTCTATCCTTTGGATTTCATTACCAAAGGGATATTAAGAAGTGATTATATTTATATTGTCAAAAAAATCCAAATGGAATATTTTTAGCCCCTATGGGTTTTCTTTGGATTTTTTCAAAATATATGTGGAATAAGTCTCAAGGTGATTTTTTGATAATACATGATAGATAAGTCCAAAGTGATGCTTAGAGGATTGTTTACAAATAGAGTTGATTATTATAGAAGTTATATTTGTTTATAGAGAAAGGGATTTGATCATGAAGCTTCGTATAAAGGAAAGTTGATCATATTTAATAGTATTTAGTTGATATCACATGGAAGACTTTATTGAATGATCCATGAAGGTTAAAGGAGATAAGATTTTTTTGGAGTTTAATGGAACTGATTTGGTGAATAGAACCTTCATTGTGGTATTCACCATGCCATGGTGAATTTATCCAATCCATTTTGGAATGCATTGCGACCATAGTGAATATGAAGTGGTCATTTTGATCACCATCTCAACTAAAAAATATTCCTATTGAAAATGGAATGTTCTGGAAATTCCACAGTAGTGGTTGTGGTGTAGAGTAATGATGAAATAACAAAACACCTAGAGATTCAAAATGGCATTCAATCCATTTCACATAGCATTATCAAGACCATGGGGTTGAATGTTAATGTGAAAGGTGGAGGAGATATCGGGGACATCATAAGAGAGGGAATTTTGAGTTGGGATTTTCTTATGTAACATGGGAAGACCCATTATAAGCATTATGGAAGATGTTTCATACATTGGGGTGTATAAAGCATAAAAATGGGAAATTATTTTCACTATGTCATCGAAGAAGGCTTGTCGTGCATTAGTATTTTTAGAGAAAAAGGAAAAATAGGTAGGAAGTCATAGTATTGAGCATTTTAAAAGAAATTTTACCTATATAAGCACCAAACCACACCATGGTGTTGAGGTTCAAGTCATTTAGAATGGCGTTTTGGATGCTCAAGTGATTTGTGGATAGATGAAGTTTGACCTTTGTAAGGATGGTTCTTGTTGTATAGTTGTTTAGAAGATCTTGTGGATGCATGCATAGAGATATTTCATCCAAGATTCTAAGAGATTATAGAAGTAACTCTTCCATGGTATTTAGATATTTTAATATAGTATTCTTTGGATTTAATATTTCTAAATATGGTATTTTATGAGATGATTCATGAATTAATATTTAGATATTCAAATATCAGGATAATAAATATAATTGTGATTCTAGTATAAATTTATAGAGGAGTTACAGTGATATTTCAGTGGATCAAATGAAGTAAATATCATGTTATAAAGGAAGAGTCACCATGAAGTATATACATGTGTAGAGTTTAGTGAGTCATGTGTGTTACCATAAAATATTTTGCCCATACTCGAGTTTTAAAGCTATAATATTTTTAGAGATCATGTAAGTTATGGGAATTTAAAGTTGGTGGTTTTATTAGGTGGTTTCTATATGAAAATATGGAAAACATATTTCATGAAAAAACATCACATGGAGTAGGAGCTGATAAAAAATAGTGATTTGAGTTCGAGAGATATCTTAAGTCTGGGAATTTTGGATATTTACATATTTGAAAAAATGGAAGGTTTTCTCACATTGTTTTTCCTATTTTCTATGTAATGAGAATAAAAAATAAATGAAGAGGTGGATATTGAAGACATTATTATTCTATGAAAATATATCTACATGTTGAAAATAAGGAACTTATTCCATCCTTCGAGATCTCATTTCTATAAAAAGGAGAAGGAATTTTTATTGTGCAACAAAGTGAAGAAGAAGTTGAAGTCGATCCAAAGGCGGAGGCTCAATGGAATTTCACTACCACGACTAACAGTTGAAATAGGAGTCACAAGACCTTCCCCATGAGGCATTATATTCATTTGAATATAAATAATATTATTTTTCAAGGAGGCATTCTCTCTCTATGTATGTATGAAGAAATAGAAGATGAGATCAACAACACACCTATACAAATTTGAGGATGTAATCATCTATAAAATACTACTAATAAAGGGACTTACACATCTATAAACTATGGAATTGATCCTACCCTAGAGTAGTGTGTGAAGGAGGAGGAAGGGAAGTGAGTCATGGGTGATGGTGAGTCGACCCAAAATATTTGTAAGGAGTGAGCCTAGGCATGGTGTCAAAACCCATCCCCCAGGGCCCGTGTTGTGACTACCCCAAGCCCGTCTTCCATAGGCCACAGGTTGGTGACTAGCACTAGAAAGGTGTATCCCTAAAACGGGAAGGAATTTCCTTTAAACTTGTATAAACACACAGTCCAATAACACAACAAGATGCAACCACAAATTAAAATTGCAGTAGTAAAAGTATGCATTGAAGTAAAGGGGATGGAATACAAGCCCAACTGAAAAATACAACTACAACAGAAAACAGTAAATAGATCCTAGGATCATCCACCAAGGATCCTACCTAAAGGGTAGGTACAGATCGCCTCCACAGCTCTCCACGTCAACCGTCACCGCCATCCACCGTCAGGTCCTAGCTCCCTGAGTCTCAGTCAAGGCTGTCTGTCATCTGCACAAGACAAAATAAGGTGCGGGCAAAGCTCGTGCATGGGTGAGTATAAAAATACCCAATAGAGACCTTGAGACCCCTGGAGGTCTCTCAGAATTCCAAAAAGTAAAACCGCAAAGCATGATCTCAATCACAAAGCACAAAACAAAAGACTCAGCTCAAAACCAGGTATAACTAAAGTACATAAGTACAGATGATTAGTTGTAAAACTTGATCATCTTATTCTGTCAAGAGGCATTGTTTCTGACCATACGGAGTCTGACCCACACATGATCGATAGGTACTAACCCCCAGTGACCCACATAGGATCTAACCCACCCACGATCGATAGGTACTAACCCCCGCTGACCCACACAAGATCTGACCCACCCAGGATCGATAGGTACTAACCCCCACTGACCCACACAGGATCGGTATGCGCTAACCCACATAGGATCGCTGAGCGCTGACCCACACAGGTTTTGACCCACACATGATCCATATGCACTGACCCACATAGGATCGTTGAGTGCTGACCCACATAGGATCTGACCCACACAGGATCAGTATGTGCTGACCCACACAGGATCGTTGAGCGCTGACCCACACAAGATCGGTGTTGATCCACATAGGATCGCTAGGTGCTGATCCACACAGGATCGCTAGGTGTTGATCCACACATGGTCGCTAGGTGCTGATCCACATAGGGTCGCTAGGTGTTGATCCACACAGGGTCGTTAGGTACTGATCCACACAGACTCACTAGGTGCTGAGCCACACAGGATCCCTAGATGCTAAGCCACATAAGATCTCTAGGTGTTGACCCACACAGGATCGCTCGGTACTAACCTCCATATGATCTGTCTCCAACCTCCATCTCATAGCCAACCATTGGATTCCTGCTCATAGCACGCTTGATTCCAGAAGAAACCGCTCCTCAATCCATCATTCGTTTTTCAACTGAAACAAAATATCATGAAGAAGTTACCCAATGATTTGTCACGTTATAAGGGTTCCAACGCAACAGACGGTGCGTCAACCGGACGCCCGGTCTGTAAGTTATTAGTAATTTTGTGTCGAGGGCCCGGTTGGATTTGAGGTCGATCCAACCCAGTTGTACGCCAATATTCTCCAAAACTCTCATGGAGTATATCAAAAGGATCTTCTCGCTCCAAGGATCCTAGCACCGCAGACGGTTTGTCAAATGGACGTCTGGTTTACAAGATACGTCATTTAGAGCATATCAGGGCCCAAGAGGGGTCCGGGTCCGGTCCGACCCGGCCCGGTTGGGTTGGGCCGCGGACCGGCCTAGCCCACCCCAGCTGGGCGGGGCCATGGCGGCTCGGCCTGCAAGCTAGTGCAACCCACACGGGGGTCGCGCGGTCCACCTCTCGAACGGGTCAAAGAGTCGTTCAGCTCTTTAAATGGCGGCACCAGGTGGCACTGCCTCATCACCCATAGGACCCGCAGGGAGTGGTTCCCCTCCTTCATTGTGGCTTTGTAGCCGCGACCTGATCACCGTGGCGTGTGGCGACGTGCCACCTCCCGCCTTCAAGGCCGACTGAGAGTCGACCGCTTATCCGTCCGACATGGCACCGAGCGGCGCTGCCTCCCTCTACAGCCAGTGAATGTCGGCCGCTGCCTTTGGTTGTCGCGCTGGTAGGAATTCCGCAGGCCACCGAGTGGGATCCGGGGGTCCGTTCTTCCTTTTAGACGTGCCTACGGGCCTCTCAAGATGTCATCGTCGTTGTGTGCTTCCTGGTTTCCTCTTTCCATCGAGTTGGAAATTTGTCTCCCGAAGAACGCAACATGAACGAAGCGGCGGAGGGTTTGACCTTGTTCATTTGGCCCGCTCCCTCCACGTTAGCATTATAACAAGCGGGAGATTATTCAATCAACATAGATAAACTAAATTACATCTGCGTTTTCAACATTTCTTTCAAGAATGAGGGAAAGAAACAATTCACTTGAATTAAACAAAACCCCTACCTCGAGAACCGTTGGATGATGTCACGATCATGGAGGGAGAGGAGTCCTCGTTGGATGAAGTTGTCGACATTTGTCGATCCTGGATCATTGCCGCCCAAGCTTCTGTCTCCGTCGGTGGAAGGCCACAGTACTTCGCTAGAGGTTCCTCGCTTGATGAAGTCGTGTCGAAAACCCCAACCCGAGCCTCATTTAAATAGAGGAGGATGGGTGATTAACACATCATTGAATTAATGAGGTTCATTAATTGACATAATTAATGTGCCCCATTAATTACACGAGGGGTGGTTACGAAACCAAAGTGTAACTGTGCATTTAATATCTCATATTAAATGTCTGACCACCTCTGTGGTCCCCGCCACCACTGCTCAACAGGTGGTAGGAAAAAAAAGAAATAAAATAATAATTTCTATGTTATTTTATTATTTATTTAAAAGACACAAAAACTAATTTTTTCACCCGACTAGCTGCGGTCGAAGTTAAGCCTCCCTTAAGTGAATCCTGACGCTGTGGATTCAACGGTGCCCTCAGATTTTTAATCTGAGCATTAGTTCAAAAGATAGAAAACGTCGCCCACGCATTTACTGAACGTACCTTAAAAAAAGTTCAAAAACTATTAGCAGTCACCCTCGACTCGCGCCGGTCGAGGTTGGGATTTGCTTAAGGGAAACACGCCCTCACGAGCTCAACGATACTCTCAAATTTCTAATCTGAGTTACCATTTAGGAGTTGTAGAATTTAACAATAAAACAATTGTTACTTAATTATTTTATTTACGGCTAAAAACTAACTTCCACTGTTGGCCCTCACCGGCCAATGTTAGGATCTGCCTAATAAAAGCACACCCTCACGAGTTCAATAGTGGTCTCGGATTTTTAATCCGAGTCTCCATTCGTGAGTTATAAGCATTTGAAAAATAAAATAATTTTATTTAATTATTTTATTTACGGTTATGCCATTTTTGGGTTTTCTCCCTGGAGGCATGCGCCGACTAAACTTAAGTCGTGCCTAGAGTAAACTCGTCATCCTGAACACAACGGTACCCTCAGATTTCTGATACGGGAACCCGTTTAAGAGTTATTACATTTTTTCAGGAAAACTGCTCACACGCGCTATTTAAAACTTAACATTTTTCGACGGATCATTTCGGGCACTCCGGGTCTCGGAATCACGTGTCGTTAATTTTCATAGACTCGTAATAATTCCATATAATTAAAAAATATATACAGAAGTTCTGAGACATTACACATGGAGTGGCCACATCCTTTTTATATCCACTTAACTTTAGTGAGCCTTGTGGATTCTGGTGCATCAGCGCATCACTGATAGCATGGTCCTTGGATTATCCCTATATGGGTGAACCAAGTAAAAATAATTATTTCTTTTCATGTATTAAATTCCAACATATTCATATACAATTCGGTGAGGTGGAGTAAAAGTGAATGCCATGGATTAGTTGAACATAGTTCCTACCCACATGGGAATATGATCCTCAAAGAAAAAATCAGTAAACAGTTCTAAATCGGTCACATCCTGATTCACTCCCCTCTCAGGGTGACTTTGGGACCTATCAACTATACTAAGAAGAAATATAAGATAATGAGGTGAAACTAGTGCCATACAATGATTTTTCATGAATCAGTAAATAAAACTCAACGCTGAGCTAATTAAGGATACATGTTGTATGCTTAACACAATATTGAATAGGTGATTCATAATATGTAATTGTAATAGCCCAAAATTTCTCAGAACATTACTTGGAACATTTCAGGTGTTGGTGGTGTCTAAAGAAATCTAAAGGAAGGAAGATAGAGTTTTAGATAGAATTTCAGCTAGAGGGATGTGCTACATCATGGCCAGATGTGTTGTGCCATGATAGGTAGGCTAGAGGAGAGGGTTTCACTACAATATGGTGTTTCATTCCATGAAGATTTGGGTTATGGTGTGGTTTTTATATTGCAGTGTTGGTGAGGAACTATGAGATTTCAATGATGAACCATTTCAAAGTAGAAGTCCAGTTATGGCGTGAGGGGTGTCAGTTGTGGCACAATGGTATGTGGATTATCCTTACGTATGGAGAGTTTCTAGGTTAATGTTAAATGGTACCTATTGATTTATTTTTATATAAGGTTAGTTAGGCTATGGAGAGTGGTGTTGCATCCTAACATGTCTCAGGGTGTTCCTAGTTATTTTTATGTGAGGGTTATTGTAGCGTCATTATTCTCTTTATGGCATAGAATCATGGGTGATCAATTTCCTTGGTTCTATCTAAGGTCCTTTGCATCATGGTACCCTTTAGATGTGTCATGTTTTTTGGGGGAGTATGACTGGTTTGAGTGGAGAAAGTCGAGGATCACACCGTGATCCTCGGGAGTTCAGTAATTACGGCATGATTACATTGGTGTGTCATGGTCTTTATTAATTGTATCAATTTTAAGTCTGTTTAACCCCCGAGATTCAAGGGACATGGCACCATGATTTGTGTATGAGAAGATTTCTAAGGCATGATTACTCCTGCTAGTGATTTTGGGTTTTTCCTATTTAATTATAAATTCAAGTTCTATATCAAATCTTCTTTTATTATCCTGACTTTCATCATTCCTAATGTGGCTTTGATTTGATACAGCTTTTCCACACAATTTCTTTAATTAATTATGTTTTAATTGTCAAAACTATGTTTTCATTGAATAATTTACAATTGATTTTAATTTGTTGTTAAATTAATAAAGCTTTAATCTTATGATTAATTGATGTATTTTATGTTTTAATTATATTTTTTGTTCAAACTTTGAGTTTATTATTTAATTCTGAAGATTATTTTAAAATATTAATTTTAGTGATTTTGTTTAATTTTGTACTATGTTAATTCAATTTATCTTTTCCTTGTTTTTGCGTTTAATTAATTAATTGAAGTTTATGATTTTATTTCATATCTTTAAATAATTTAATAATTAGTTCTATTAAATTATAATTGAATTCTTTTATCATTTCTATCATTTCATTATTTTTATCAATTATTTAATCAGTTAATTAATTTAAGCGATTCATTTTTAATTTTTTATAAAATAACGAGTAAGACTTTAATTAGACGTTTTGCTATGTTTTTAATTATTCAGCAAATAATATTAAATTTTACATTATTTTCCATAGATTATTTATTCGGTGATTTTATTTTGTTTTTGGATGCAACAGTAGCGACCTAACCAAATTTCCAAGAAGCATCACGTTTTCATTTTTTGACACTGTGTTTGGTGAGATTTTAGTAAAAGAAAAGAAATGATTTGATAGTCTATAAAAGAAAAGAAGAGAAAAGAAATGATTGTGATTTCTCTCATTGTGTTTGGATCAATAACTTACTAAAAGAAAATAAATGATTTGGATTTATCTCATCTTATTTGGTGAATTTTTTTAAAAGAAAAGAAAACAAATTCTTTTATGATACATGTATCAAATAAGAATAAAACTAATATTTTAAATTATCAATAACCTTCCATCACCATTTCCTTTCAAATCATCCCAATTTTAAGATGATTTAAAAATAATAAAAATAATAATACCATTTCTCCCAACATTTATCCCCTCATATTACCCCTCACCAAACACTGAAAACCATTTCTCCTATCATATCATTTGTTTTCTCCGTATCACGGTCGAGTCTGTTGAAAATGTCGAACCAGGGAAGATTACCCGCGCCGCTCCCCAGATTCACCATTATCATCGCTACTGAGAATACGTCGCCGCCGCCATCGAGGCCACTATCCATGGTTGATGAAGTAGATCCCGGCATCGTGAAGGGAACCAAAACCGAGATCCCTGCTAGGGTTTGTTTTTTCTACTACTCCGAAGCAAATGAAAGCTGGCAGTTCGACGAAGAACACTGACAACCAAAGAAGAGGACTCACCGAATCGATTGTGGTTCACCCGAGATCTTGAAGATAATGATCAATCGATCTCAATTTGTTGGCCCGAAGCTCTGGAAACACCGAACTAGATCTATTCGAGGCTTTGATTCCGAGCTCACGTGATGGAAGGGGTTCTTAATCTGAGATGTCGAGCTCGATTTTCCCCAGTTGACGGCTGATGAGTTGGTCCTGCACCATTTTTTTTGCCACCGATGAACTGGATTGAAGATTGACCTAGTTTGTGCGGTGTTTTCCCATTACGTTGATGTTGATTGAAGCTGAGATCGAGTTTGGTGGTCGGCCGAGGTTGTCAGCCAAACGAGAATTGAGGATGAATCAAAGCTGAGTGGGTTTTGACAGGAATGAATAGAAGTCAAACTTTAAAGCTTGAGGTGCATTCGGATCTGCAGAGTTCGGATTGAAGATGGTGGGGCTTCAGTACTCTTTCTCGTCCTGGGTGAAGGTGCGTTGTAGGGTGCATTTTTTCTGTTTGATGAAATGTTTTGAATAAATTTGTTGGCATCTCTATTTGAAACTCCAATTGAAGAAGAGTGCTTGGTCTCCTACTTCCAGCGTTGATTGAGAAGTTGTGCTGTGGAATTTATGAAATCGGTTTCAGAAGTACATAAAACAAAACCGAGTGATTTGAGTGGAGTTGAGATGAGCTCGGGGGGTGTTGGACTCATGCATTAATTGCACTTTTGTCAGTGTTGGGAGTTGGTTCAAGAGATTTTCTAAAATGACATATGTGGTGGCATAAGGTTGTATTTTTACTCTCATTTGGTGGTCACCAAATTAAGTCGGGGAAATTGGGTGACAATAGGAAAAAAAGGAAGAAAGCTAGAAAAAGAGAGGACAACTGAAGCGAACAGATGCAAAAACTTACAAGGATTCCTGAAAGCGGTGCGACCAGAGTGGGAAGCAAAAGATCTTCCACATCTTTCGATGCAGATGAAGATCGAAAGCTTTTTGCGCTTTTCAATCATGAGTGGCTAGATTCTTGCAGATTTGAATGGTGATTTCTTTCTGAGCTTTTATTTCTTGAACATCTACTATTATATCTCCCCTGAATTATGCATGTGGAAATTTCCGATTGACGTTTAATGATAAAAATTTTCACCACTTCGTGTTCTTTTATCTTCCATTCTGTGATCGACACATAGATGATCAGAGAGTATTGTTTGTAGAGTTAGGACTATTAACTCAGTCTAGTTAGGAGTTTGAATATTGACACTCGCTGTTTAAACTTCACAATTCTTGATAAAAAATTGTGATCACAACAGGAGTGAAATTGTGTCTTGGTGCTCAGCGATCATTGAGCACCTCGACTGGATCCTTAGAAAAGAAAGTCAAAAACTGAAATTTTAGTTCATGAACTTGACTTTTCGAGCCGAATGAAATGCATGCAATGAGTTTTTAATTCATGCATTAAGAGAGTTTTAGCTTAAATAATTTCAAGTGATGTAAAAAGGGTGAACCAGAAAATCTGGTGCATTTGGCCACTTCTCTTTAATCTGTTAAGTTTCTAATGCTTGTTTCCCACTTTTTCCACACATTGTTTCTTTTCTGCTTATTTTGTCGCAATATCTGTTTCACTGATTTAGTTTCTTTGTGTTTGAAAATTATGTTAATTGAAATCCCATTAAAAACTTTAGAAAACAATATAAATAATAAAATTATGCCAAAAAGAACTTCTAAAGGGAAGTCTCGTTAGGAGACAACTTTTGCTGCTGCTATATTACAGTTCTTAGGTTTTAATTTTAAAGGAAGTTTAAAACAACATAAAAATCATTGATTCAATCAGTGCCATTATCGGGGGGGGGGGGGGGGGGGCTTCCAAGAGAATTTAAAAAATATAAAAAAATCTTAATCTTTAAAAAATAATTAAAAAGTATAAAAATTATCTTAAAAAATCTATTATATGTCTGATAACTTTAAAAATTCAAAATCTGAAAATTCTTACAACTTGAGAACCATAAATGTTGAAAAACAAAAAATAAACTTGTAGAATTTTAAAATATTGAGAAAGTTGAAACAACACAAAATGAAACACAAACAATTTCCATAAAAATATAAAACTTTCAAAATTTAGAAAACACGGCTGACCAGAGAACACTGAAGGATCTTGTTGATCCCAATTTCGAGAATCGACAAAATTTCTTAGGATACATGAATATAACACCAGGATTCGAACCTAGATCAAGATTGATCCACCATTTTCAAAAGTTTCATGCTTTTCCAGGCAAGGATCCACACAAGCATTTTCAAGAATTTTACATGGTGTGTATCACTATGAAACTTTAAGGATCGAGTGAGGATCAAATCAAGATGAGGGTCTTCCCCTTTTTTATTGATGGGGTGGCTAATGAGTGGTTATACTACTCTCAATCCACATCAATAGGGAGTTGCACCAACTTAAGATCTTCCTAGAGAAATTTTTCTCTACTTCTAGGACTTTCTCACTGAGAAAAGACATATATGGCATTAGACAATTGTAAGGGAAACTTTACATGAATATTAGTAGAGGTTTAAGAAGTTATGTTCTAGTTGTCAACACCACCAGATTTCTGACAAACTTTTTATTCAATATTTCTAAGAGGGATTAGTTTTAATGGATATGAGAATGATAGATATTGCAGCGGGAGGGGCTCAAGTTGAAAAGACATATATATGCTTGGAATCTCATTTCTAAAATGGCTTATAATTCACAAAAAATTGGTACTGGGGTCTTGATCCATGTCAAACCGACTATGGAAGTGTCTACTTCCAATTATGATAGTAGTCGTATAGAGAGTTAGGTGAGTGATCTTGCAAGTATGATGAGACAGATGCTGACTAACTCTGTCCCTTCACATTCTCAACCAGAACCATTCTATCCCATTCAGATGCACTATGGCATTCGTTTTGCTACCGATCATCTTAATGATCAATGTCCACAACTATAAGAAACTTCTCAATCTTGTAATGTGATCTTTCTTAGAAAACCTTTCCGGAACAACCCAAATATCCAATTTCCCAACTAAAATTTTCAATATAGGCCTTTTCAATCTAATCATAATTTCAACCAAAACTAGAATGACCAACAAAATAATATATTTAGACCTAATGATCAATCAAACATGAATTTTCAGCCTCAAAACTTTGATCAGCATCCTAGGTACAACCAAAACCAGTTAGGAAATCAAAATAGTGGGAATTGTTCAAACTTTTAGAATCAAGATAATCAAAGACAATAAGGTAATAAAAGAAATGTATCACACCTTTAAAAGATGATTAAAAAGAAAAAAGATAATTCTCAACAACAAGTATTGCTACAAAATATAGTAGTTCAAATGGGTCATATGGCAACTGAAATAAGTTGTTTGAAAAATAAACAGAATAGAAATTTTTCATCACAATCTGAATTCAACCTAAGAGGAAGAGAGAATGTTAGTACAATAATTTTGAGAAGTAGAGCTGTAATTCAAAACCCCCAAGCTAAACACAATGAATAAGAATATAAAAAGCTGGTTTTACTTATGAAACTAATGAAAAATCACATAAGTGTCAAAACCTCTTGTTGAATCTATTAAACCACCTGCTGAAACTGTTTTACCACCTGTTGAACTTGTTAAAGAACCTGCTGTCCACCCACTAGTTGAGCAAGAAAACTAAAATAAAAAGAAATAAATCTAGCTTGAAAGAACCTATATGGATTTTAGAAATTTTATGGGCTCTTACGAGGGAAAAAATAAAGTTGACGATGTTATGAAAATGTATAGAGCTGCCACCTTATGTAAGAGTTGGTGTCCTAGAACCAACTGGTTTTACTTTGATTACATGAATATTTAATGTATTATTACATATTGTTCATTGTTCTGCATGACTATGATGTAATAATGTTCTAGAGTATTTGTTACATTGATAAGGTCATGACAGTTTCCCGCTATGATGAGAACCTTGAAATTTTATAACAATATTCTTAAATACAGTTATGCGGTTGGTTGACATGCTATGATGGGATACATAGCATGTAGACCGTCAGGTGCGAGTACTCGTAAGCAGATGAAACTTCCTCTCATGAAGTTCGCACTTGGTAATCTCCAAGATAGGAGATTATGAGAACAGATCCGCTAGTAGGACTTTCGCATGTTTTGGTGTCATCAAATATTTCTATCTGCGAGCGTGTGTAATGATCCTTATACTTTAAGATTATCATTAATACGTGTCACGACTTACACATTTTGATTTACTGATGAAAATCGTCACACAGACAGTTGGCGGGAAGTAGGGTACGTTGGGTGCGTCACGAGTGACATCTTATTAATGGATAAGTTGAGGAAGGATTTGTCCCTTCTATTTATGGAAGTTGATATCTCAGCCCTTTGATTGAAATAGAACCGTCACACGAAATTCCATGGCCATGGTGTAACAGCGAGTTTATTTCAGGTAGTCAAAGAATGATGTATGAAGCATAAAAGTTGACACAATCATGAAACATGCTTGATGAGATATTGCGACAAAGAGATTATATTACACAGTGAGCGTTCGTATGTGGATGTCGTTGTTGCGACTTTACGTTCTTTCTCTTGGGTGCTTTGACCCGTTGCAAGACAACACTCTTGGGCTTTAGGCAAATCCGCCTAATGTCAACGAGAAAGAATCCTAGAGGGTCACACACTAAGTGTTTTTGGTTGTCTCGGTTAAATTCTATTTGAATTTAATTAATGACATAAATATTATTCTCAAGACCGTGGAATAATTTTATTCAAGTTAAAATGATCGCATAAATTAAATAAAATATATTTATTTATTTTATTGAACATTTAATAAATATTTATTTACTAGTTTGTAAATAAAATATTTATTTAAGAGAATAATTTATTTATTTATTTATTCGATTGTTCAATAAATGGAAGTGGAGTTCAAGCGAACCAAGGTCGGTCCGGTAGTAAAATAATTATTTGCAAGACAGTAAATAATTATTTAACTAGTTGACACAAATTAAAATAACACTGCTATTATTTTGTGACGCGGAATTTATAATTTCTTTTTGTGCAAGTTGGCGCACCATAAATAATGACGCGATATTATTATTAAATACACGAGTTTTCTTTAAGTTCATGAATGTATTTAATTATTGCTATGCAATTAAATATTGTAACTGAAATTCCATATATATAAATAGACAAGTACACATATTGTGCCACACACCACACCACACGCCTGGTGAATTAAGAATTGTTGAGCCAAACAATTTCTCTCTCGAATCTTCTTCTCTCCCATCTAAAGAATGAGAGACGTTCTTCAAGGGCGAAGAACAAACGATCAATAACGACCGACACAAGACACTCGCTTCGCCGCGCTAGCACCCAAAGAACGAGCGATGTTGATCGGAGGCCATCGAAACACATGTGGATCACCGCTAGAGGGATTCTAGTTTGGATCCTTACAAGTGCAACGAGATAATCCGGAAGAGTCATTCCAGACGATCAACATCATCAACGAAGAAAAATACCAATGATCCAGGTATTATTTTTCTTTATGAAATTAATTAAATTAATTATAAACATGATGTGCAAGATCCTCTCTAAAGGTTTCGGGCATCTTTCTTCTTTATCTAAATCTTTGATTATATTCTGTGGAGACTGACGTTCATTGTCGTATTGATCCCGAAATAATCATTGATCGCGGTAAAAATCAAAGTTGGTTACCGTCCCAACCACGTTTCCGCTACGCCCAAAACCTTCAAGTGGTATCAGAGCAGTTACATCATAGTTTATAATTATTTAAATATTTTGTTGATGACCGACACATTTAATAATTTAGTTGTTTCAATTCAAGTTAATTGTTTTGCAAATCTGAATCTTGAGATCTATTCATCCTCTTTCGTTTCTCATTCACCTTACAGAAACGATCTTTTCTTTTAATTTTGATTAAAATAAAATAGAGGATCTCATCCAGAGGTGCCAAAGCTTTCTGGCCGTACAACACCAGAACACACGACGTGTATTCGGCAGTACACACCGTGTAGTCAAGATTCAATGCATCAGACTGGTCCGCGAAACCAAGCCGTGTGTTGGAGTCTTTCTAAGTCTTAAATGACTCTGTGTTGACCAGGAACAAGTGGCACGCGGTTTCTGTTATGTTCCAGGGCCCGCAGCGGAAGCCGATTAGCCGGAGATTTTAAAATTTTCATCGGCGGATCGACGGGACTTGTCGACGCCGACGATCCGAGCCCCGAAGAGGTATGAGGATCTCACGTAAATTGTTAAGAGCACAATACTAAAATGAAAACGTACCCGTTTCAAATCCGAAGCAGTGGTCGACTGTAACTAGTCGATGACGATCGTCGCTTGAAGGATCCAAAGCAGGATCCCTCTAGATCGTCCACACGCGCTCCAAAATTCCGCTGAATGTTGATCGTCGAATTCTGGGTGCTAGCGTGACGATCCGACGATGCTTTTGACGTCTCGACGATCACCGCATCGAGATGTCTTTGACGCTTTAGGAAGAACTTGATCCAAGCTCCATGGATCGAGAGCTTCTCTCTCTAGAGAGCGGGAGGAGAGAGAGGCTCTGGATTTCACTCCATGAAATGAGTGAATAGTGAATTGCACACCAATGGAGAGAGCCTCCTATCTTATTTATAGTGGAATTCCAAAATACCTGGTTGGGTTCTCCGACCCCCGTTTATTTCAATGTTCACTAAATAAATAATTTTGACGAACTAAACTGCACCAATATTATTTATTATTTTATCACATACTTGTAATATATGTAAAATTTATTACGTGATAAAATCGAGTCATTTAACTCGACTCGTTATCCCACTTAATATTAAACAAATCTTGAATATTAAAATAATATTCGTTCGATTAATATTTTTCTTGTATTTACTAAACTTGTAAATACATTAAATAAATTCAATCCCAATTATTCATAACTTGAATAATAATGAATTTATTTAATTCATCGGTGATCGATAACTTGGACAACACTCGGACCCCGTGGCGGAGCCCACTATGTCCATATACCTATTCAGTTGAATATGGCGGATTCTTGAATACGCTATTGTGTGTGACCCTCTAGGCCCTTATCTTGATAGCAGTGAATAAAATCCACAGACCAAGAGCGGAGTCTAGCAACCCATCATGACCCCTAAAGAGATAAAGATAGTCATAGTAACGACTACTATCCTACGAACACTGACTGTATTTTGTCATTAAATATCTCATAAAGCGGGACACACACTTGTGTCATCATCATTTTCTTGCTTTATTATTTGTTGATCTTACCGGATGGATTTACCTTTGTACTGCTTTGGCCAAAGACTTAAGAAGGCATCACCACCGTGATCAACCAACCCTGAGATATACAACTTCCTTAACTTGGAAGCGACAAATCCTTTCTTGACTATTCAACCAATGTTATACCACCAACGACGTACCCAACACAAGCTACCTCGCCACGATTTCAATACCATGGTTTTCGCCTAGCATCAAAGTACGTAATCAAATGGTATACATTGTTAATGGTATCAAGTCAGGAGACCAATAAACACGTCCGTAGATAGGAACGACCAATGACACCAAAAACATCTGGTGTTCCTATTGGCGGGTCTGTGCTCATGATCTCACTACTAGAGATCAGCAAGTGCGAACTTCATGAGAAGAAGTCTCAATGCTTATGAGCCCCCGACACCTGATAGTCAAACATCTACTATGTCCAATCAGTAAGATGTATCTATACTATAAAACATATATTTAAGGTTAATGCCATAGTATCTTGAGGTTCTCATTATAGCCTGAGAACTGCTATAACCTCTCGACACGATAATTAACCTTTGGACATTACTATTATAATAGTGGACGCAGAAAATTCTACACTATAATGGTAAGAAGACATCATGTATAACCAACTGTACACATGATCTGACAATCAAAAGTACTGCATAGTTGGGTCTAGGACACCTACTATTTCAACACTCCCACTTGCACTAGAGCCAACTTGCTAACCAAACTTGTTAGCTACTCACATGATAAAGATCACGCTTCTGCTGAGTAATGGATTTAACTGCTGGGCCTGTCACGTTTTCGCCGCGTGGCATATCTGCTGTATATGACTTCATCTCCTTGAGTAAAACTTCTCAAGGCAAGGTATCCCCAAATATTTTCCTTTTGTTCATTGTCATAACTTGTCAACTTGGCTAGTAAGAATATCATAATTTACATTATGGTAATACTTTTCTCACTAGGTGCGAATCCAAGAACTGGAACAAATCGTTGCGATTTATAACTGCTTCTTAGCTGCCTTAGAAGCTGCAACGTATTCGGTATTTGTAGGTATGGCTACCACTAGCTTTTATGAGATTGACTCACTCATCATCTTTACCTAATTGCGACACTAGATCAAATTGATCTAAGGATTACTAGTTTGTGTCCCACAAAAACTAGTATACCTTCTTCTCCATATACCAAGTACATATCATTTGTAGTGCCGAAGTACAAGATGATAGTTCTGACTACATCACTTGCAGTGCCCCTGGAAACAATTGATATCTGCCTACAATAAAGAACATCCTGTCAATATCAATTATTGTACATAACATGACACATGTGATTGATCTATCGCTGAAGCGTATGGTATCAATTCACAACATTAATCTCTTCCCATGCTCTGAACATGTTAACCTGGAGAGATTAAGCCATGTGCATTGGCAACAATTCTGAACTTGAATTGTTTCAACTTGTATTTTTCTTTACAATATCACTATATGTACGATTGACTAGGACCAAACAACCTATGGATCTACCTCAATAGATCCTGTTCTCTAGAACTTAGGTTGCTACTTTAAGTCAATCATTGGAGAAATGCTTTTATTCTAATCTTATCTAACTGTAAGATCTAGATCTGTTTTCCATATGTTGCAGAACATATTTCTATTGGAAAACATTGGCGCCCCCACTAACCTTTGGTAGACACAAGGCAAAGATTCATTTGAAATGAATGCTCTAAGATCTTGTTGCTTACTTTAGTCCAGAACTGGATTTCAGTAACTTGCAACCTTCATTGGATTCATATGATGTCATCATCCCTTTCTGGTTGCGTCGTATAGACACAATCCACAAAATATGATCTTGACATCCAATGACCAATATAATGATCTTAGAAGTTAGCTATGACAAGTAAAATTCTAATAGATTTAGGCATATCGACTTGTTATAACCAATCGAGCCTTATTGGTACCAGGCTTGTACCATCCATGTATCATTTCATTTGAATACCCACCACAATATTCAATTTATAAGCCCCTTAACAATTTGATACATGGAATCCATTATTGAATTTTAGTTGATCTTGTCAATCTTAGCTCACTGTCATATACTGCTGCCTTGTAGGATTTATTATTCTCAATGAATAATTTATCACCGGCCGCGGTGAATATAAAACCATCACCATGGTTTCATCCTTCCTACACAGTATGTGTCTTTGGAACGTTCCTATTCCACATGAACTCGTGAAACTTGTTCCTATGCCAACCATTTATGCATCTTGAGCATTGACTAATTTCAAGTCAATTCAACTCCCATTATCTCTAATAAAGATGTGGACCCTTATATAAAAATATAGTCTAATACTTGACTACATCTTTTCTATCTTAGGGATTTAGGTAATATCCTTAGTAACCATTAGGATAATTACGTTAGATGCAGCATGTGTTCAGCTTGATGCACACTTGTTTATATCTTAACAAACTCTTTGCATCATCGCACATGATCTATGACATAATGGATTTTTATCATACTATGACTCATATGATATCCATTTGTCATTTTAGTTGGCACATTGGTTATGGGTTTACGTCGTTATTTGCAAAGCACATCATGAAATATAATGGAAGTTACTACAGATTGCAACATTGATACTACTTGCATCGTAACTTTGATGTAGAAAATATGCATTTAGGAATTGCTCCATACTACATTTTGTTGATCAATGCTAACATGTAAGACTTCATCATCGATCCTCCTTATGAACATCAATACGATGATGTAGATAAGGCAACATACGTTTAGGAATTACTCCACGCTACATCATCATGATCGATGAATGTTTGGTTAAGATATTCTTCGTCATGCTAATTCGAAGCAGCTCATATCTTACGACCAAACATATACTTCACTATTACATTCCTTAATAACTTAAAGGAATCTTATGAAGTATCTTTACCTCTTGCTTTCTTTGGAAGAGTTCATACTCTCTTGTTGAACTAACCTCAGAAGCTTTGTGGCATACCTTCATTTCTTAAGGTTTCTTGTATCATGTATGTTGTTCCCTCTTTCTTTTGGGAACCCAAAGCTTATGAATGTGTTATTATGAGATGAAACTCATTCCTTTCCATGAGTTATTTATGTACATGTTTGATATGTGTTCTATGTGGCAAACATGATAATGATAATGTTATGATGTGACGGGTGCGCCCGGAATTATATAGCGCAATATGAATGTTTAAATGTGACGGGTGCGTCCAGAATTATATAGCGCTCCAATGCATTGGGTAAAGTGATGAATCTCATGAGTAAATGTGAAATGATGTGTGAACAAGATGCTAGCTTTATTCACAAGTATGTGTGGTAGTTAACCACTAAGACATGATGTTTCATTTTTATGCATTGCCACATTTCAAGTTTATTGTTTATGCTCCTCTCATGTTCATGAACTTTTACCTATGTCATGATTATGCTCACCCCATGATGTATTGTTCTTATCTATCCTCCTACTGGGCTTTTAGCTCACCCCTTTTTATGTATATCCTCAGGTGGCTACATGTACTAAGGAGAGCACAAGTGCCAATAAGAATCAATAGAAGAAGAAATTAAATGAATGTTTATGCTTAAAGTTGTATTTGTTATGTATGGTCCTAGTTTTCCCAAAACACTAAACCTCTGGATCCTCCATGTGTAATACTATTATGTTTATCTTTGAAATGATGTAATAGTAATGTACGAAAAGGCCGGGTCGCTATAGTTGGTATCAAAGGAAATGTTTAGTTAATTTGGGAATTAGGATTAGTAAACCCTAGAGAAAACCTCTAGCATAAGAATAAGTACAAACACATACACAAGAACATTTACCTAGGGATCCCATATGTTATGTTTTTGGTATAATTGTTTAAATGAATAAGTTATTCATGAATTGTTTACTTATGTTTTGTTATAACCTTTTCTATTTTAGAAAATGGTGGGAACCAGGAGAAATCAGGCCAACTCTTGCGAGGGCCAATACAACGATTGCCCGAACGACATCCCCAATGATTTTGGAGGTGGAGTTCAAAACTTCATGGCGATGCTTACCCAATTATCTCAGGTTATGAATAATAACCATAATAATGGGGAACGTCCTCCTTCACCAAAGAGGGAGCAACTAACTATCGAATGTTTTATGCGGCAACGACCACCGACATTTTGTGGATCTTCTGATCCACTAGTTGCGGAACAGTGGGTCAACTCCATGGAGAAGATATTTTCTGTTCTTCACTGTTCTGAGACGGAGAAGGTGACTCTAGCCGTTTATCGTCTAGATGGAGAAGCTGATCAATGGTGGACTTTGATTAAGAACACCAAGCCAAGAGTGGAAATTGAAGAGATGGAATGAGAAGACTTTAAGATAATGTTTCTTAATAAGTACTTCCCAAGAACTCTTCGCACGAAGATGGAGAGAGAATTCATAGAGCTCAAGCAAAAAGAAGGAGAATCTGTCACAACCTATGAAGCAAATTTCACAAGGCTCGCAAGGTATGCTTCGGGTTTTGTTATCAACAATGATATCAAAATTGATAGATTCTTTAGTGGATTAAAACCACATCTTCGAAAGGCTCTTGCAATTCGAGACTTTGGGAGTTATGAAGAAGTTGTTCGGTGTGCTCTCAAAGTGGAGATGAAGTTTGGAGAATGGTCCCATGGCTATGGTGATAAGAAAAGAAAGATGGAGTTTCAAGCTGGTGGATCTAATGACAAAGGTGGGAAGAAAACACAACGACCCACATGCCAAAAATGTGGGAAGTTGCACAATGGGAACTGCCTCAAAGGGACGGGGAAATGCTTCAAGTGTGGGAAAGAAGGACAACTTGCTCACGAGTGTCGAAAAGACATGAAAAGGAAGGATAATGTAGCCGATGAAAGGAGAGAACCACTCGTGGTTCAATGCTACAACTGTAGGGAGTTAGGGCACTATTCAAACCAGTGCACTAAACCTCGAGCTCTCGAGGGTAATCAGCGCCAACAACCACCAAAGCCAAAGGAACAAGGGAAGGCTTATGCCATCACTACTGCGGAGGTGGAACATGATAATGAAGTCGTACAAGGTACACTTCTTATTCACTCAAGAATGGCAAAAGTCTTGTTTGATTCTGGTTCTACGCATTCCTTTATATCTTGCAAGTTTGCTAGAACTATAGAATCGAAGCCCCAGAACCTTGAAGTAGAGATATCTGTAAAAACACCAAGTGGTGCAATCATTGCAACCCAAGTGTTTGACTCTTCTCCTGTTGATGTATGTGGGAAGATTCTTCCGGCAAATCTCGTAATACTTCCCTTGGTGGAATTTGACGCTATAATGGGAATGGATTGACTCTCGTTATATAGAGCACATATCAACTGTCGGGAAAAGGAAATATATTTTCATATTCCGAACCATCCCATGCTCCTCTACAAATGCAAGGAAGATCATGAATCTTCTTTGAGAAATCCTTCAATGGTTTGGGTGTTGATTCCCTATGAAGAAGCATTCCTCGCCCAAATGATTGAGTCGATGGAAAGTTACAACCTTGAGGAAATGCCCATCGTAAGGGAATACGGTGATGTATTTTCCGAATAGTTACCCGGAATTCCCCCGGATCGTGAGGTAGAGTTCTCAATTGAACTCATACCCGGAGCTACTCCTATCTCGAAGTGCCCCTATAGGATGACTCATATCGAACTGGAGGAGTTAAAGAAGCAGCTGCAAGAGCATCTGGACAAAGGGTTTATACGCCCTAGTGCATCACCTTGGGGTGCGCCAGTGCTTTTTGTGAATAAGAAGGATGAAACCATGCGGCTGTGTATCGATTATCGGGAACTCAACAAGATCACCATAAAGAACAAGTATCCTCTCCCAAGGATTGATGACTTGTTCGATCAGTTAAGAGGAGCTCAATACTTCTCAAAGGTGGATCTTCGTTCTGGATATCATCAGGTAAAGGTGAAGAAAGAAGATATTCAGAAGACTGCATTCCGTACAAGGTATGGGCACTATGAGTTTTTGGTGATGCCCTTTGGACTTACTAATGCCCCTGTAATCTTCATGTATTTGATGAATAGAGTCTTTAGACATTACCTCGACAAATTTGTGGCAGTGTTTATCGATGATATTCTCATCTACTCCATGAGCAAGGAGGAACATGAAGAACATCTAAGACTTGTGTTGGCGACATTGAGAAAGGAGAAGTTGTACGCCAAGTTCAGCAAGTGTGACTTTTGGATGAATCAAGTCACGTTCTTGGGACATGTGATCACAAGTGAGAGAATTTCTGTGGATCCTTTAAAGACAAAGGCAATTGAGGAATGGCCCAGACCCTCTAGTGTCACAAAAATCCGTAGTTTTCTTGGATTAGCTGGGTACTATCGACGTTTTGTGAGAAACTTCTCACGATTGTCAAGCCCTCTAACTAAGTTAACAAGGAAAGGGGTAAAGTATGTCTGGACGGATGAATGTGAGGGAAGCTTCAAGGAGCTAAAGAGAAGGCTGATCACTGCACCTGTACTCACACTACCGAAAAGTGGAGAAAGTTTTGTGATATACAGCGATGCTTCAAAGAAATGCTTGGGTTGTGTACTCATGCAAAATGATAATGTGATAGCCTACGCCTCACGATAGTTGAAGATCCATGAGCAGAACTACCCGACGCATGATCTAGAGCTGGCAGTCGTGATTTTTGCCTTGAAAATCTGGCGGCACTACCTTTATGGTGAGAAGTGTGACATATACACCGACCACAAGAGCCTAAAATATATATTCACACAAAAAGAGCTCAACATGCGTCAAAGGAAATGGTTAGAGATAATCAAGGATTACGATTGCTCTATTCACTATTATCCTGGGAAGGCGAACAAGGTAGCTGATGCTCTAAGCAGGAAAGAACCTGCTACTCTATCCATGTTGAGGATTGAGAAAGACCCTATCTTCTTGGATACGCAAAGGATGGATTTGGAAATCATAAGGGCAGGGGATACATCCTACCTTGCCCAAATGATTGCGCAACCATCCATCCAACAGAAGATTAAGGAAGCACAAATGGATGATGTGGAGATACAAAAGAGGGTGAATGCAGTAAAGGAATAGAAGCTGCAAGAGTTCCATATCGACGATGATGGTGTGATTCGGTTTGGAACGCGGCTTTGTGTGCCTTCATCACCCAAGATAAAGAAGGAGCTATTGGATAATGCACACAGCTCAACTTTTTCTATCCATCCTGGAAGTACCAAGATGTATCGTGATCTCTGAGAGCACTTTTGGTGGGATAACATGAAGAAGGAGATTGCAGAATATATATCAAGGTGCTTGGTATGTCAGCAAGTTAAAGCTGAGTGGCAAAAGTCCAAAGGTATGATGCAGCCATTGCCTATACCCATGTGGAAATGGGAAAATGTTACTATGGACTTTGTCACGGGTCTCCCGAAAACATCAAATGGAAATAATGCGATATGAGTTGTGGTTGATCGACTCGCCAAGACTGCCCATTTTATCGCTATTCGGGAAGACCTCTCACTTGAACAACTTGCAAGGATATATGTGAAGGAAGTAGTGAGATTGCATGGTGTTCCACTCTCGATTGTCTCTGACCGTGATCCAAGGTTCACATCTAAGTTCTGGAGGAGCCTTCAACATGATTTGAGTACTGAATTAAATTTCAGCACGACCTATCACCCCCAAACTGATGGCCAGTCTGAAAGGACTATTCAGACACTAGAAGATATGCTAAGAGCCTTCTCTCTTGAATTCAAAGGTGGTTGGGATCAACATATCTCATTAGTTGAGTTCTCATACAACAATAGCTTCCACTCGAGTATTCAGATGACTCCGTATGAAGCTCTTTATGGGAAGCGATGTAGAACTCCAACATGTTGGGATGAAGTTGGAGAACGAAAGCTACTTGGTCCCGATCTTGTTCAAGAGATGACAGAGAAGGTTCAAGTCATCCAGAAACACATCAAAGCTGCTCAAAGTCGGCAAAAGAGCTATGCTGACAACCGTCGAAGGGACTTGGAGTTCGACGTGGGAGATAAAGTCTTCCTTCGAATATCTCCATGGAAGAGAGTCATGCGATTCGGGAAGAAAGGGAAGCTAAGACAAAGGTACATTAGCCCCTTTGAGATCTTTGACCACATAGGAGCCGTGGCCTATCGTCTGGCACTTCCACCGAATATGGCTCAAGTCCATGATGTGTTTCATGTATCACTACTGAGGAAGTACATACCAGACCCCTCACATGTACTAAACTCAGAGGTGGTACAGCTGGAAGATGATCTCTCCTATGAGGAGCAGCCAGTAAAAATTCTAGACCGAAGTGATAAGGTTCTACGCAACAAGACAACCCGCCTTGTCAAAGTGTTGTGGAGGAACCATAAGTTTGAGGAAGCAACTTGAGAACCAGAAGAGGCAATGAAGGAGAAGTACCCTCATCTGTTTGTGTAAAGTGAAATTTCGGGGGCGAAATTTCTTAAGGGGGAAGAATTTAACGACCCAAAGTTTTTCAATGGAAAATTCCCTTCTTATATTTATGTCATAAAAACACAAAATAATGAACTACGAAGTGATAAGTGACCTTTAAACATAATTTTGTCACCCCTATGTTTGGAATTTTAAAAATCCGACATACACAGTTGTGTTCAAGATAGTTTTTAGAGTCTAATGAAACAAAAATAATTTTTGGTGAATAGTAACCTACCCTTATGAATAGTAACCCACCCTTATGAATAGTAATATGACCCTTATGAATAGTAAATAAGAGTAACATTACCTATGAATAATAAAATAAAATTTAGACAACTTAGAAAGTGACAATTTGACCTTAGTAAACATTTTTGGTATTTTATAAGTCATAAATAATTAATTATAATTAATTAATTAATTTAAAAGAATATTTATTCCCCTGAAATGTATTCATAAATTATTGAATCAATGTCTAATAGTTTTTAGATAATTTTATAAGACCCTACGTAATTTTTGAAAGAACTACAAAATCAGTTTTAATTTTAAAAACTATTTTTTAAGTAAATTATGATTTTAATTAAATATTAAATTAATAATATTTAGAAAATTATTTTTGAAAAATGGACTTCATTTTTGGATTCTACACGTCGAAAAATGGTTGGGGTAAGGTTTTGGGATTTTCCTGAGATACTTGAATTTTTGGTGAATAGTAGAATACATTAATTTACCATATAAATACATTTTAATTAAAACCCACTATTCCTGACATCACAAGTGATGTAAGCACCCAAATCCCGAACTCACATGTCTTATTTACTATTCTTAGTCATCCAAGACTCACTATTCCTTGTCTTAGGTGAAATTAATAAATTAATCAATTTTATATTAAGGAAACCCCTCTCCCCTCCACTATAAAAGCCACCCTTCACTCCCTCTTTTCCTCACACCTCTCAAGCTCCAAACCTTCTCTAAACTCTGCCCAAACACCTTCCTTAGCCCCTCCCCCACGTCCAAAAGCTGCTGGTCTCATCAAAAGACCAAGCCTAACTTCCTTAAGGAGGTTCTCAAGAGGAAGATTCTAAAGGTAATTTCTCTCCCTATTCTCCTTTAATTTCCTTTCAAGTTCAAGTTCCTTTCTTGATCTCTCCCTACCTATCTTCATCCAAATTGTTTTGTAACTCCAGTATTATACATATGCTGTAATTTTATGATTCTAATGGTATATTATATCACCCCACACCCTTTCTCTCTCCCTTTTATTTTATTAAAGAGAACGTTGTTCATGTGGTGTTAATTTATCACCTTCAAAAACAACATGCTCTCTTCTTCCATTTCTACCTTCAGATCTGGTCATGAAACCATTTTTATGGTTGAACCAGGATATTATATATATATTATGTTCTATTTTAAGTTCTGGAAATAACCTATGGCCAAATTACTAAGTAAAAGTTAAAACGAGTTCGTTGTGATCCAAAAACCGCTCAAATTAACCCAAATAATCTTCATTTAATTCTTATCTAATGATTCATCCACATGGATTTAATATAACTCATTATAAAATCATTCAAGCTTCTGTAATATCATTAATAACATGTAATATCAGTTCTGGATATTTACCCATGATCTACCTAAACATCAATTTAAGAATACAAGTGGACTGCTCAAGAAAACCATGAAAACGAACATCCTTGATCAATGTTTTTAAACTCTATAAGTCATCCAAAAGAACATAATATGAAATAATGAAACCATAATGAACACTATTTATGCATAAAAGGTTCTGGAATTTCTAATTAATGAATATAATGTCATTATACAGGACATTAAAGAGAAGGAGGCATTCGAGTACAAGGTAAGGGGAAATCTCGAACCCAATTTTCTTCCTTCGGGTTCTCCCTCTTTCACTCCATTTTTGATATGGTTACTCCTCAAAGATCATTTTTAATCATTTCCTTTACTTTTATGGGATATACATGTTTGTCACTAGTTTTTATTTCCATCAAAATGTTTTCCAAAAGAACTTTTCTTTCAAGATCTCACCTTTTACCTCTTATTCAAGGTTGGTGGTTCTTGTATCATGTATGTTGTTCCCTCTTTCTTTTGGGAACCCAAAGATTATGAATGTGTTATTATGAGATGAAACCCATTCCTTTCCATGGGTTATTTATGTACATGTTTGATATGTGTTCTATGTGGCAAGTATGATAATGATAATGTTATGATGTGACGGGTGTGCCCGGAATTATATAGCGCAATATGAATGTTTAAATGTGAAGGGTGCGCCCGGAATTATATAGCACTCCAATGCATTGGGTAAAGTGATGAATCTCATGAGTAAATGTGAAATGATGTGTGAACAAGATGCTAGCTTTGTTCACAAGTATGTGTGGTAGTTAACCACTAAGACATGATGTTTCATTTTTATGCATTGCCACATTTCAAGTTTATTGTTTATGCTCCTCTCATGTTCATGATCTTTTGCCTATGTCATGATTATGCTCACCCCATGATTTATTGTTCTTATCTATCCTCTTACTGGGCTTTTAGCTCACCCATTTTTATGTATATCCTCAGGTGTCTACATGTACTAAGGAGAGGACAAGTGCCAATAAGAAGCAATAGAAGAAGAAATTAAATGAATGTTTATGCTTAAATTTGTATTTGTTATGTATGGTCCTAGTTTTTCCAAGACACTAAACCTCTGGATCCTCCATGTGTAATACTATTATGTTGTTTATCTTTGAAATGATGTAATAATAATGTACGAAAAGGCCGGGTCGCTATACCGACACCTTGGACACCAGCCCACCCCCCTGGAAAGCCCCCCCGGACACCAATCCACCCCCTGGACTGCCCCCACCCCCTGGACACCAATCCACCCCCTGGACACTCCCCACCCCTCTGGACACCCCCCACCCCCTGTAAATCCCCCCCAACACCTTGGACACCAGCCCACCCCCCTGGAAAGCCCCCCAGACACCCCCTACCCCCCCTTGGACAGCCACCCCAAACCCTTGAACATCCCCCAACCCCCTGAATTCTGAATTGAATTCTTTATGTATTTAATTAACTTATGAATTATGTGTTAATGGTGTACGAGTATACTTGTTTTATGGGTATACTTGGTCTAATTAGTTTATGATTTATGAGTTAATTTTGTATGGGTATACTTGCTTTAATTATCTTATTAAGATGTTGATTTTTTTTTTTGCAGGTGTTTGGGTGTGCTGCTGCAGATTTTTTTCGTAGCACTAGAGAGGGCATTTATCAGCGCTAAAAAAGCACTGATAAATTGTGCTTTTATTAGCGCTAAAAAAGTACTGATAAATTACACCTTTATTAGCGCTAAAAAAGCGCTGATAAAGGATAAGTTTATTAGCGCTAAAGGAGCGCTGATAAAACATTCATGTACCAGCGCTCTTTTAGCGCTGATAAAGGTTTTATTTATCAGTGATTTTTTAGCGCTAATAAAGTACCCCTTTATCAGCGCTTAGTAAGCGCTGATAAAGGGTACCCCCTTTATCAGCACCAAGCTTTACAACGCTTTTTTAGCGCTGTTAAAGCCCGTTGTTAGCGCTGTTAATTCCTGTTTTTGTAGTAGTGGGCGCATGCGGAGTGAGGCAGGTCAGCGGGCGCATGGCTGGACGTTGCGGGGTGAAGCCATAGGGATGAGAAGAGGCGTCGGGATCTTCCAGGAGCGAAGGCAGGGGTCGACCGGGAGTGGCCGGGGCTGCACGTCGAGGAGATAGGGCGGCGCCCCTTGTGCGACGTTATGGTCGTCGTGCGGGAGGAGGGGGTCCACGCGGACCCCCCCCCCTTCAATTTTTTTTCCTTTTGCTGTTTTCCCTTGCTTGACCCACAAACCCAGCCCCACCCCACTTTGTTTTTTTGATTAAAAGTCTCCTTCCATTTTAAAAAAAGGTAATTCCTCCCTTTTATTTTTTATTTGAGTCAAGTCTCATTTTCCCCTTTAACATTTTTCCACACCCAAAATTTCTAAAGGCTAAATAGACTTTTAATATAATAATAATAAAATTATTATAATAAAATAATAATATATTATTATTATATCATTATAATAATAAAATAAATATTATTAAAATAATAAAATTATTATGCAAATTACTAAATTGTAAAATTTACAATTTTCACAATTAAATTTATTTCGGATGAACCAATTGAAACTTAATCGGTTCAGCAAGATGAAATAAAAAATTAGAACCCGAGATCAAACCGCATATTCGATCCAATCTGAAAAATTAAACTGACCATAACTTGGTCATTCGGCATCAGATCAACGTGTGGTTCGAACCGTTGGGACCATCTTTGAACCCTCTACTTAATTTTATGCAAATTAATTTTATCTGGCTCAGAAAATTTACGCAACCTCCCTCTAATACCACTGTTATGTTCCAGGGCCCACAACGGAAGCTGATGGGCCGGAGATTTTAAAATTTTCATCGGTGGATCGATGAGACTTGTTGACGTTGACGATCCGAGCCCCGAAGAGGTCCGAGGATCTCGCGTAAATTATTAAGAGCACAATACTAAAATGAAAACGTACCCGTTTCAAATCCGAAGCCGCGGTCGACTGAAACTAGTTGATGGTGATCGTCGCTTGAAGGATCCAAAGCAGGATCCCTCTAGATCATCCACACATGCTTCAAAATTTTGATGAACATCGATCGTCGAATTCCGGGTGCTAGCGCGGCGATCCGACGATGCTTTCGACGTCCCAACGATCACCGCATCGAGATGTCTTCGATGCTTGAGGAAGAACTTGATCCAAGCTCCATTGATCGAGAGCTTCTCTCTCTAGAGAGCGGGAGGAGAGAGAGGCTCTGGATTTCACTCCATAAAATGAGTGAATAGTGAATTGCACACCAAGGGAGAGAGCCTCCTCTCTTATTTATAGTGGAATTCCAAAATACCTGGTTGGGTTCCCTGGCCCCCGTTTATTTCAATGTCCACTAAATAAATAATTTTGACGAACTAAACTGCGCCAATGTTATTTATTATTTTATCACATACTTGTAATATATGTAAAATTTATTACATGATAAAACCGAGTCATTTAACTCGACTCGCTATCCCACTTAATATTAAACAAACCTTGAATATTAAAATAATATTCGTTTGATTAATATTTTTCTCATATTTACTAAACTTGTAAATACATTAAATAAATTCAATACCAATTATTCATAACTTGAATAATAATGAATTTATTTAATTCATCGGTGATCAATAACTTGGACAACACTGGGACCCCATGGCGGGACCCACTATGTCCATATACCTATTCAACTAAATAGGGCAGATTCTTGAATAGGCTATTGTGTGTGACTCTCTAGGCCCTTATCTCGATAGCAGTGAATAAAATCTACAGACTAAGAGCGGAGTCTAACAACCCATCATGACCCCTAAAGAGATAAGGATAGTCATAGCAACGACTACTATCCTACGAACACTGACTGTGTACTATAATCTCTTTATCATTAAATATCTCATAAAGCAGGACACACACTTGTGTCATCGTCTTTTTCTTGCTTGATTATTTGTTGATCTTACCGGATGTATTTACCTTTGTACTGCTTTGGCCAAATACTTAAGAAGGCAGCGCCACCGTGATCAACCAGGCCTGAGATATACAACTTCCTTAACTTGGAAGTGACAAATCCTTTCTTGACCATTCAACCAATGTCATACCACCAACGACGTACCTAACACAAGCTACCTCGCCACGATTTCAATACCATGGTTTTCACCTAGCATCAAAGTACGTAATCAAATGGTATACATTGGTAATGGTCTCAAGTCAGGAGACCAATACACATGTTCGTAGATAGGAACGACCAATGACACCCAAAACATGTGGTGTTCCTATTGGCGGGTCTGTGCTCATGATCTCACTACTAGAGATCTGCAAGTGCGAACTTCATAAGAAGAAGTCTCAATGCTTATGAGCCCCCGAAACCTGATAGTCAAACATCTACTATGTCCAATTAGTAAGATGTATCTATATTATAAAACATATATTTAAGGTTAATGTCATAGTATCTCGAGGTTCTCATTATAGCATGAGAACTGCTATAACCTCTCGACACGATAATTAACCTTTGGACATTACCATTATAATAGTGGACGTAGAAAAGTCTACACTATAACGGTAAGAAGACATCATGTATAACTAACTGTACACATGATCTGGCAATCAAAAGTACTCCATAGTTGGGTCTAGGGCAACCACTATTTCAACAGTTTCTGGAGTACACGCCGTGTGGCCCAATGGACACGGCGTGTAGTCCCTTTGGGTTAGGGTTAGACCGTGTACCCCGTACACGGCTTGCCCGGCTGGAGACCATATAACGAGGAACTACACGGCGTGTGGCCCACTGGACGCGCTGTGTACTCCGAAGATTTCCGAAGTACACTCACACGCTGTTTTCCCGAACGTGTACTTCGGATAAATGGTGAAAAATAGTACACACCGTGTAGTTGGAACTACACGTCGTGTACTCATCCAAATTACGCAGATTTATTAAAATTTATTATTATATTATACAAACCCTTGAGACATGTACCATCGTGCGAGAGTAAAACTGAGGCACAACACGTGATAGGTGTTTTATATATCTGTGTTTAATTTAACATCTGTGTAATGTTCATTTCTAATCATTGGGTAGTTATGAATAGGAATTCACCGGGTTGCCTCCAAGGTACAAGTTACGTACAAAGATAATTTTAAATGAATTTATTTGTTTAAAATTATGATGGACGAGAATCTCAAGGACATTCAGAAAATGATTTAAGATAAAAAGATTGATTAATTAAAGATGATAATTAATTGATTCGAGTGTGATTTATCTTAAATGAGAACGATTAAAGAATTGAATGCTTGTTTTATTTATGCGTAAATATCATTGCATGTATGGATGATCATGAGCTAGACCAAGACCTTTGTATGTGGATGGTTTCTTTTAATTTATTTATTTGAATTAAATTTGTTGGTCTGTGAGCCTTCTCCTCATTAATATGTAGGGTCTGGGTGCCCAAAGTTTCTTTTATGTAAAACCCCCCCTTACCCCTCACCTACATGTGAGTTAAAAAAGAGCATATGTAATGGATGAAACTCCTAAGCTAGTGGATACAGTTCAAGTTAGAGTCAAGACGAAACCAATCCCAGGAGATACAGAGGTTGACAGGTGGAAGCTGTAAACACGAACCCAAAAGGTTCAAGGTGTTTCTCCCTAGGTCAGGGTTAGTCTATCAACCGCTTGATAAACTAACCATTAGAAAAATCTTATGATCATGCCATTTAATTTATTTTATTTCTTTCATTTGCATGGTTTATCATTATGGATGTATTGTTACGTTCACATAATTAATGAATTAAACAAAACATGCAAGATGGAACTAAAATAAACCAGACTTATGCGTAAATATTATCAATACATGGTTAATCACTTAAGTAAGTTCTAATTAATATTAACAAGCATGTGATAATAAGCAATTCATGCATAAGAGATAAAAATCCCTCAAATAAAAATATTAAGTCAGACCAAGCCTTCCATTATTTGATTAAGGGCAAAAATAAATAAAACTATGTGTTTGACCAACCCTTGTTGGGACACTTACTTTTATACAGGAAGCCCTTATGAAAGGTTTCGAGTTGACTTAACCATATTATATCAAGAGGAGTAGTCCTTGCTAGACTTGGTGTAATATTGGAGGCAAGAGTTGAGGAAATCCAAAGTCATGATTTCAGGATCGAGGAGTCCATTCAACAGATCAAGGAACCGCAAGCCCGCAGTTGGTAAAGACATTCCTATCCAAATACCTTCTAATAACTTGACTGTAAGAACCCGGTTCTTATTCTCAAGGTACGAGTTTCTTCTTTTCCTTTTCCTTTAGTGTTTTGAGAAAACAAGGGAAATGTGGGAAAAATCCCAAATTTATGGGTACATGCCGTGTACTTTTGTACACACGCCGTGTACTTTGGCTGTATGGGATGAGAATACATGGCGTATAGGCTTGGGTGTAAAACAACTAACTATACGCCGTGTACTTTTGTACACACGCCATGTACTTTGGCTGTGTGGGATGAGAATACATAGCATGCAGGCTTGTCGGTGATTAAGGGTGTAAAAACTAACTACAGGCTGTGTACCTAGTAATACACACCGTGTAATCAGTCGGTAGATGAACAGTGAGGCGGTAGAAACTAGCCGCTAGAGGAATAGTTTAAAAGGAAAGTACACGCCGTGTACTTGAAAGTACACGCCGTGTAGTTATTTTTTTTCGTTAAAAACAGGCAGTAGCCTCCTCATTCGGTAGAGGAGGCAGAGGGCTCACCAGGAGCAGCGAGAGAGGATGCCGAGACTTGGAGGAGCTCCCGATCGCTCACCGGGACTCCGATTCTTCTGTCGTCGGTCTCGTTTGAACCACGCGGATAAGGTCTTCCCTATTCTTGAACCTTTCCTTCCAATTCTTTCCCTAAGGGAAGTTATTTCGGTTTGAACGGGTAATCATTTATCTCAGATCTATGTCGTTCTTGGTTGTTTTGGGAGGTGCCTTTCACGTATATCGATCAGAGGATATCGTGGTAGGTGGTCTTGTGTTTAATTTCAACTGTCGAATTGATTTTGTGTACCGTTGTGCCACGCACTCATGTTCGGGGTGTCGTTTGGCTGAGACTTCGACTGTTGAGATACTTAGAATTGCACAGGTAATCTAATAAATAAGTATAAACTGCTGCTTGGGATCGTTGCTTTGATCCAGGGCCACCCCGAGGATGTGTTTCCCTCGTTTAGCCGTTTGGCCAGGATACCCGTGGGTATGCCGTGATTATAGCATGTTTTGAGTTTTCTTGAGAGGAAACATATATAAATTGCTTGCTTATGCTTTGGGCTCGGCCTGATTACTTGCTTTTCATCTGGAATGCTTGAGGGAAAGGTTCTGTTTAGCCTGAGGGCAAGGTTATGTTTAGCCTGAGGGAAATGTTTTGTTTATCCTGAGGGCAAAGTTTTGATTAGCCTGAAGGCAAGGTTTTGTTTAGCCTAAGGGCAACAGTTCTTACACCTGAGGGAAATATTCTTTATGCCTGAGAGAAGTTACCTGAGTGTTTCGTTTCTGTTTGCCTGAGAGTAAGGACTTACATGTCTGAGTAAAATGTTTACTTTGAATATTCATTGTGGTAATTTCTTATGTTGTACCTGCCAAACTAAAGCACAGTCTTGATATTATTATTATCTTTTACTTGTTAGATAGCCTGTTGTGGGTTCTGCTGTGGCACTGGTATAGGAGATTGCCGGTCGAGGCCGGGTCTCTGAAAAATCTCAATTCGATTATATTAAATTGTTAAATAGTTATTAAAATGGAAATGTAACTGGTAGGAATGGTTACTTTTGAGTAATTCCTAGTTTACTGCATTTCATTATTGCACACTATTATTGCACATTTTCACTAACAGTTGGGTATGAGCCTTTGGTGGTTACCTACTGGGATTTATTTCTCACACCCTGTTTGGGTCATGTCTTGGGCCCAAACAGATTATATTTCTGCAGGTGTCGATAAGGGAAAGGGTCCCTACACAGGTACATGATTGTTGCAGAGGAGTAGGAGAGCATGAGACCGAGCTTAGGCTTGCGATGCTTCCGCAATCCTGTTGCACTACTTTGGTTTTTTTTATTATACTTGTACCTTGTGCTATATTGAATCAGATTGCAGTGTATCCTATTTGGATGCTTTCTTAGAATTAGAGACATATTGTATCATCATATATATGACTGTTGGTTATCTTTTACTTCAGTTCCGTTGTCCATTTCAGGTCTATATTATTTACTGCTTCTATTTTTGTATGTTTATATTTTGTTCCGCTGCACTACACTTTGAAAAATGAGGCCATAGTTTTCCCACTATCAGTCCTAGGCCCTCGCTGCTAGTCGGCAGCCTCTGGTGTTTGGGGAAATGCGCTTGAGGTCATGTGACCAACCGGGTTTGGGGCACCCGTTATGTGGCACCCGGATCCGAGACATTACATTGATCAACCATTGTTGGGGTGATGCGAAGGGGAATATGGATCCTTGACACTAGAATTTCATGGCAACTGGACATTCTGAGTTCAATGATGAGGGACATTGAGACTTGATAAAATAGTGGGATATTTAATAAAATTTATTATTTCTCATAAAATGTAATCAAGAAAGTACTAATAATATGCTTTTTTAATTGTAGAATAAAAATGAAAAATTTGTCAACCACATTATCCTTGTGATCAATTTTGGATAAAGACAACATCATCACCGACAGTAACTTCCACGAATGGTTTAGACGCCTTCGGGTTATCCTATGACATGAACGAAAGTCTTACGTGCTGGAGTCAGCATTACCTGATTCGCCTGCCAAAGAGGCGAGCGATGAGGATTTCATGGTTTATGAGAAACATATGAACAACGCGGTCAACGTTTAATGTTTGTTGTTATCATCAATGTCTAGTGAGATCATGAAGTCTCATGAAAACATGGATGGTTATAGCATGCTCAAGCACCTATGTGGTCTTTACCAGGAGAGAGAAAGACATAAAAGGTTTTAGATCTCTAAGGCACTCTTTCAGAGTAAGCTTGGAGAAGGTGCCCCAGCTGGGCCTCATGTAGTCAAGCTCATTGGCTACATTGAACGCCAGGAGGTTCTAGGGTTTAAACTCTCTAAAGAACTGGGCACCGATCTCATTCTCACATCACTCCCTTAGAGCTTCTCTAACTTTGTTGTCAATTTCAATATGAACAACAATGAGAAGTCTCTATCTGATCTTCTTATCCTCATTCGCCAAGTGGACAAAGATATGAAGCGTGAAAAACCTTATGTCCTTATGGAAAATAAGAGGAAAGGGAAGGTGAAGAGATTTAATCCCAAAGCTTCTTCACGACCTTCCAAGTAAAGGAAGATCAAAGGGGAGGTAATGAAACAAGAGACTGTTTGTTTTTCATGTGTCAAGAAGGGCCACAGGAAGAACTGTACCCAACCTAAGAAGCAAGAGGAAGTTTCAGGTGCGTTTGTTATCGAATGCAGTTTATTTGTTTCTACAAATTGGGTATTATATACAACTTGTGGTGCTCACATATGTATCTAAATATAGGAACCAAGTAGATTCAGGAAGATTGATCGAGGGGAGGTAGATCTATGAGCAGCCAACGGAGCCAGACTTGCTGTTGTAGCTTTCAGGGACTACCACCTTACGTTGCCAACTGGGATGATCTTGGTGTTAAAGGGTTGTTTTTATGTGCCTTTTGTAACCAAAAACATAATTTCTGTATCCAGACTAGATATAGATGGATTTTTTTTCAAGTTTGGAAATTAATGTTGCTTCTTTTATAAAGATAGTATTTTTTTTGGTATGACACATTTATACAACGATCTTTATGTGTTGTATTATACAAACCAAGTAATGGCAATCGATGACAAAGATACTTCACATGAATCATACCACACCCAACTTTGGCATCACCGGCTAGGTTATGTAAACAAGAAACGCTTGACAAAGTTACATCAAGATGAATATTTAGATTCTTTTTAACTAAAACCACTTGGCGTATGTCATGAATGTTTATAAGGTAAAATGACCAAAACCCCATTTGGTGGAAAAAGTGAAAGGGCTAAATAGCTTCTTGAATTGGTTCATACCGATGTGTGTGGACCATTTCCAGTTGAAGCAAGGGGTGAGTACTCATACTTCATAACTTTTACTGATGATTTTAGTAGATATGAATATATCTACTTAATAAGGTATAAGTCAAATTACTTTGATAAGTTCAAGGAATACAAGAATGAATTTGAGAACTAGCTTGGTAAGAAGATTAAGAAACTTTGCTCAGACCGAGGTGAGGAATATCTTAATCAGAACTTCATTGATTACTTACGAGAGTTTGGGATTCTATCCCAACTCACTCCTCCTCACACACCTCAATGGAATAGTGTAAGCAAAAGGAATAACTACACCTTGTTGGACATGGTGAGATCAATGATGAGTCATGCAAGTCTTCCATTATTCTTTTGGGGGTATGCGTTACAAACAGTGACACACATACTAAAACAAGTACCAACTAAATCGATAAATGGTATTCCATACGAGTTCTGGAGTGGAAGAAAAGCCATGTTATCGAATTTACATGTGTGGGGTAGCAAAGCATTTGTTAAGGTCTCTTCAGGTAACAAAATCGCACCCCAAGGCACAAAGTGTACCTTTATAGGATACCCTAAGGAAACGAGAGGATATTACCTATACAACCCCTCAAAAAAAGGTTATAGTGGCAAAACATGCCATATTCCTTGAGAGGGAGCACATCTCCAAAAGAGACAGTGGGAGCAAGATAGACTTTGATGAAGTTGAGGCTCAAGGTACACAAGAGTTGGTACAAGAACAGATTCCACAGAGCCCCGTGGAAGAAGAATCTGTTCCAGAGACACAAGTACTGCGTAGGAGTACAAGAGAGGTTAGAGAATCAGAACAGTACAATTTTATATTTACTGAGGATGGTGACTCATTATTAGTTGATAATAATGATCCTATAATCTACAAGGAAGCAGTAAGCGGCACAGATGTTTCCAAGTGGCAAGAAGCCATGACTTCTGAAATGGATTCCATGTACCAAAACCAAGTCTGGATTTTGGTAGATACTCCAGTTGATGTAAAGCCTGTTGGTTGAAAATGGGTATTAAAGAAGAAAATGTACATGGAAGGAAAATTCAATACCTATTAGGCACGATTGGTTTCAAAAGGGTTTAAACAGAATCAATAAATTGACTACGATGAAACCTTCTCACTAACTGCAATGCTAAAGTCCATTAGAATTCTACTTGCCATTGCTGCTTACCATGACTATGATATTTGACAAATGGATTTCAAAACAACATTTCTTAACGAGAACCTTTAGGAAGATGTCTACATGGCACAACCTGAAGGGTTTGTGACTCCAAAGGATGCCAATAAGGTATGCAAGTTGCAGAAATTCATTTATGGATTAAAGCAAGCATCCAGGTCATGGAACATTCGTTTTGATGAAGCCATAAAAGAATTTGATTTTATCAAAAATGAATGTGAGCTTTGTGTCTACAAACAGTTTAGTGGGAATGCAGTCATTTCCCTAATAGTATATGTTGATGACATATTACTTATTGGAAATGAGATACCAGTCTTACAGTCTATTAAGGCATGGTTGAATCAATGCTTCTCCATAAAAGACTTGGGTGAGACAATGTATATTCTTGGGATCAAGATCCATCATGATAAATCCAAGAGATTGCTGGGACTAAGTCAAAGTACATGCATTGATAAGATACTGAAGAGATTCAGTATAGAACAATCCAATAGGAGATTGTTGCCAGTGTCACATGACATTCATCTTTCCAAGAAAATGTGTCCTCAGACACATGAGGAAAGAAAGATAACGGAAAGGACTCCATACGCATCAGCAATTGGATCAGTCATGTATGACATGCTATGTACTAGACTAGATGTCGCCTACGCATTGAGTGTGGTAGGCAGATATCAAGCTGACCTAGGTGACCACCATTGGATGACAGTCAAGACTATCCCAAAGTATCTGAGGCGTACTAAGGATACGTTCCTGGTTTATGGAGGAGATGATGAACTAGTCATCATAGGATATGCAAATGCTAGTTTCTAGATTGATCAATATGACATGAAGTCGCAAACAGGATACATATTCACTTTGAATGGAGGTGCAGTGAGTTGGAAGAGCTCAATGCAGAGTGTGGTCGCAGATTTTACAGCAGAGTCCGAGTATATCACAGCTTCTGAGGCAGATAAAGAAGCAATTTGGATGCGAAGCTTCATCTAGGAGATAAATGTGATACCTAACAGTAAATATCCCATCACACTATACTGTGATAATACTACAGCGGTGGCTCTCACAAAAAATCCAAGGTCACAACAGCGGACAAAGCACATACTTCAGAAGTATCATCTCTTGAGGGATTTTTCTCAGAGAGGTGAAGTTGTAGTGAGCAGTATTTTCACAGAAGACAACGTGATAGACCCCTTGACTAAAGCCTTGACTCAATAGAAACATGATCATCATGTGAGGTCTAGCGGACTGAAAGTCATAGGCAGTTGACTCCAGTATAAGTGGGAGTTTGTAAGAGTTGGTGTTCTAGAACCAACTGGTTTTACTTTGATTACATGGATATTTAATGTATTATTACATATTTTTCATTGTTCTGCATGACTACGATGTAATAATGTCCTAGAGTATTTGTTACATTGATAAGGTCATGGAAGTTCCCTGCTATGATGAGAACCTTGAAATGCTATAATAATATTCTTAAATATAGTTCTGCGGTTGGATGACATGCTATGATGGGATGCATAACATGCAGACCGTCAGGTGCGAGTACTCGTAAGAAGATGAAACTTCCTCTCATGAAGTTTGCACTTGGTAATCTCCAAGATAAGAGATTATGAGAACAGACCCGCTAGTAGGAATTCCACATGTTTTGGTGTCATCAGATATTTCTATCTTCAAGCGTGTGTAATGATCCTTAGACTTTAAGATTATCATTAATACGTGTCACGACTTACACACTTTGATTTACTGACGAAAACTCTCACGCAGATAGTTGGCGGGAAGTAGGGTATGTTGGGTGCGTCATGAGTGGCATGTTATTAATGGATAAGTTGAAGAATGATTTGTCCCTTCCATTTATGGAAGTTGATATCTCGCCCCTTTGATTGAAATAGAACCGCCACGCAAAATTCCATGTCCATGGTGTAACGACGAGTTTATTTCAGGAAGTCAAAGAACGACGTATCAAGCATAAAAGTTGATGACACAATCATAAAACCTGCTTGATGAGATATCATGAAAAATGGATTATATTACACAGTGAGCATTCATATGTGGTTGTTGTTGTTATGAATTTACGTTCTTTCTCTTGGGTGACTTGTCCCGTTGCTATATAGTACTCTTGGACTTTAGGCAAGCCCGCCTAATGCCAACAAGAAATAATCCTAGAGGGTTACACACTAAGCGTATTTGGCGGTCACGGTTAAATTCTATTTGAATTTAATTAATGAAATAAATATTATTATCAAGATCATGGAATAATTTTATCCAAGTTAAAATGATCGTATAAATTAAATAAAATATATTTATTTATTTTATTGAACATTTAATAAATATTTATTTACTAGTTTGTAAATAAAATAGTTATTTAAGAGAATAAATTATTTATTTATCTATTTGAGTGTTCAATAAATGGAAGTGGAGTTCGAGCGGACCAAGGTTGGTCCAGTAGTAAAATAATTATTTTCAAGACAGTAAATAATTATTTAACTTGTTGACACAAATTAAAATAACGCTGCTATTATTTTGTGATGTAGAATTTATAATTCTGTTTTGCGTAAGTTGGCGCACCATAAATAATGACAAAGTGTTATTATTAAATGCATGAGTTTTCTCTAAGTTAATGAATGTATTTAATTGTTGCTATGCAATTAAATATTGTAATTGAAATTCCATGTATATAAATAGAAAAGTACACCTATTATGCCACACACCACACCACACACTTGGTGAATTGAGAATTGTTGAGTCAAACAATTTCTCTCTCAAATAATCTTCTCTTCCCTCTCAAGAACAAGATAAGTTCTTTAAGGACGAAGAACAAGCGATCAAGAATGACCGACACAAGACACTCGCTTTGCCGTGCTAGCACCCGGAGAACGAGCAGTGACGATCGGAGGCCATCAGAGCACGTGTGGATCACCGCTAGAGGGATTCTAGTTTGGATCCTTACAAGCGCAACAAGATAATCTGGAAGGGTCATTTCGGATGATCAACATCATCAACGAAGAAAAATACCAAAGATTCAGATATTATTTTTCTTTATGAAATTAATTAAATTAATTATAAACATGATGTGCAAGATCCTCTTTAAAGGTTTCGAGTCTCTTTCTTCTTTATCTAAATCTTTGATTATATTCCATGGAGACTGACATTCATAATCGTATTGATCCCGGAATAATCATTGATCATGGTAAAAATCAAAGTTGGGTACCATCCCAACCACGCTTCTGTTGCACCCGGAACCTTCACCTTATCCATTGGGCATCCCTCCTATTAAAAACAATGTTGAAATTGAAATGGAAAAGGAAATACTTGAAACTTTTAGGAATGTTTAGGTTAATATCCCTTTGTTATATTTTGTGAAACAGATCCCTTGATATGCAAAATTACTTAAGTAGATGTCTCACTTATAAAAGGAACTTCAAGGGAGGTGAGAAAGTGAAATTGAGAAGGAATGTTTATTCCATGATCCAACATTCCCTCAATGTTAAATGCAAAGATACAAGTATATTTTCTATCCCATGTGTCATTAGGAATCATCAGTTTGAAGATGAAATGTTAGATATATGAGCCTCCATAAATTTAATTCCTTATTCTATCTTTTCATCCATCTGGGTAGGAGAGCTCAGGAAATCTCGTATTTTCATCTAGCTGGCTAATAGAAGCTTAGCTAAGCCAGTTAGAAACATTGAGGATGTGTTGGTAAGGGTTAATGATTTATTTTTCCCTACCAATTTTTAAATTTTAGTCATAGAGGACGGTAGATTTAGTTCACATCCACCATTAATTTTAGAAATACCATTCTTGAAAACTACTAAAGGAGTAATCAATGTTCATAAAGGGACTTTCTTTAGAGTGTGGAGGTAATATGGTAAATTTCTGTATCTTCGAATCAACAAAACACCTTGTGGAAGACCATTATGAAACAAAGTTAACATGATTGACTGGTTTTCTATAGATTTGTTTTTTGATTTTACTCAAGATAACCAACCTCTATATTCTTTGGAAAATAAAATTTCTACTAAAAATGAATCTGAAATTGTAAATTTTGAAAACTATTATAGTGATGAATCTGAAACTGAATATATTTTTGTAAAAAATTATTGATATTTTAGAATTTATTAACATGAAAAGAATGAAGTTTTTTTTCTGAAAGTGGACATGAAATAAATGAAAATTTTTCTGAGTCTTTTGGAACATGCACTGCTGCTGAAAATTCTGAAATTTTGTGTGAAATTGAACCTGAAATGGCTGAAATTGACATAGATTCCGCAAAGAATAACATAACTATGGATAATTATTTTTTATTAGAGCATTTTTCTTATAAATATAATATTTTGAACTTAAATTATGCTCATAATGGTGTTGAAAATTCACCTCATTTTTGTGAAACTAAATCTGAAATTTATTTTTGAGGATGACCAATATTCACAGCTTGAAAATAAATGCATTATTAGTCTAGGAGTTTGTAATTCTTTTATTCTTGGGGATGATTTAGTGGATAAAAATAAACTTAAAGAAACCATAGAACCTATTTTATCCAAAGGGGACAACCCATCCATACTTGAACTCAAATCTTTTCCTGAAAATTTTAAATATTCCTACTTTGGATACAAACAAAAATTCCCTATTATAATTTCAAGTGGGCATTCTAGTGAGCAAGAAAATCAAATTTTAGAGGTCCTTAGGCGGAATAGGAAGGTCATAGGATGGTATTTAGATGATTCTCTAAGAATTATTCCATCAGTGTGTATGCATAGGATTCTTTTAGAGGACAATTCCAAACCTATTAAACAATTCCAAAGGAGATTGAATCCTACCCTTCTTAAAGTGGTTAAAAAATAGGTGACTACTTTATTGGTTGCAGGTATAATTTTCCCCATTTCTAACAGTCGATGGGTTAGTCCAGTTCAAATTGTTTATAAAATGGGAGGATTAATTTTTGTCAAAAAAGAATTTGGATAGTTAGTGCCAACTGGGTTTCCTAACAAGTGGAGGGTATGCATTGATTATAGGAGGCTGAACTTATTAACTAGGAAGGAACACTTTACCTTGCATTTTCTTGATCAAATCCTTGAAAATTTAGCTGGTCAATCCCATTATTGCTTCCTAGAAGGTTTTTCAGGATACTTACAAATTCATATAGCTCTAGAGGACCAGCATAAACCAATTTTCACATGCCCTTTCGTTACCTTTTTTTATCAGCAAATTCCATTTGGACTATGTAATGCTCCTATCACCTTCCGAAGATGCATGCTTGGCATTTTTTTGAATTTCTTGAGGAATGCATGGAGGTTTTCATGAACGAATTTACATTGTATGGTCCATATTTTGGGATCTATATAAGGATTTCAAGGGATATTCTTAGAGTGTGTATTGAGAGGAACCCTATTCTGAACTTTGAAAAATGTCATTTTATGGTTTAGAGTGGAGTTGTGATTGGTCAAGAAGTGTCTAGGAATGGGATTCAGGTGGGAAAGTTTAAGGTTGACATCATCTCTTCACTACATTTTCCTAAGACTGTGAAGGATATTAGATCTTTTCTTGGTCATGTTGGGGTTTATTAGAGGTTTATAAAAAACTTTATCTAGATTTCTTTTCCTTTAACAAGACTTATTCAGAAAGAAATTCATTTTATTTTTGATGAGAAAGGTAAGGAATCCTTTAATGAACTTAAACATAAACTTATGTCCCCACCAATAGTTCAACCACCTAATTGGGACTTTCCTTTTGAGATAATGATTGATCCTTCAGAATTATATTTGGGGGTTGTTCTTGTGAAAATAGTGGAGAGGAAATCACATGTCATTGCCTATGCTTATAGGAATCTAGATAATTCTCAGTCCAATTACTCTACAACATAAAATGAATTTTTAGCCGTTGTTTTTTCCCTTGATAATTTTAGAAGCTATCTTTTGGGATTTAAAGTCATGGTTTTCATTGACTATTCTACTATTAGATACCTTATGAAAAATCAAGAATCAAAACCCAGACTGGTTAGATGGATCATGTCACTTCAGGAATTTAACATAGAGATCCAAGATAAGAAATGAATTGAGAACATCGTAGCTGATCATTTGAGTAGGATACCTGCTAAAATATATCATGAAGATTCATTTTTTGAACCTATTAGAGAGTTTTTCTATGGGGATAAATTTTATTCTAATACTATTGACAAGAGTCCATAGTTTTGAAACATTGTGAATTACTCAGTTGCTAAAATTATTCCTCACTATTTTTCCAAGAAATGGGTTGCTAAATTGATTTGTGAGTTAAGGAAATATGTTTGGGATGATCCTTACTTATGGAACATGGGAAGTGATCAATTTTCTAGGATATGTATCCCAAATTCTGAAATTTCTTCAGTTATGAAAATTTTCTATAGTTTAGGTAGTGGTGGCCACTTTGGATCATAGAGAACCTCTAAGAAAGTGTTGGATTCACGACTATTTTGGTATACCATTTTCAAAGACTCTCACAAGTTTTATAGAACTTGTAAAGCTTGTCAATTCTAAGGAAAGATTTCTCAAAGACACGAGATGCCACAACATGTTTTTTATGTCTTTGATCTTTGGGGAATAGATTTTATAGTCCCTTTACCTACTTCCTTTGGATATTTGTACATCTTTCTTACATTGTACTATGTTTCAAAGTGGATTGATATTGTTCCCACTAGGACTGATGATGTTAGGGTGAGGTCCCAATTTATCAAAAGCAATATTTTTTTGCAGATCTGGGATGCCCAGGTTTATTCTCACAAAACAAGGTACTCATTTCTATAATAGGACCTTGTAGGATTTGTTGAAAAGATATAGGGTTTGTCATAAAGTGTCTACACCCTATCACCCTAAAAAATGGGATGGTTGAAGTATCGAATAAATAGATCAACCATATTCTTGAGAAAACTGTTAAACCAAACCGGAAATATTGGAGCTTAAGGATTGAGGATGCTCTTTTGGAATATAAGATTGCCTATAAGACTCTAATAGGGATGTCAACTTACATGATAGTTTTTGGGAGGGCCTTTCATCTTCCTGTGGAAGTAGAGCATAAATCTTTTTGGGCAGTCAAATCATGCAATGTGAATTCGTTTGAAATTATAAAATAGAGGAAGTTTTGTTTTTAATAGTTGGAAGAAATAAAGAACAATGCCTATGAAAATGCGAGGATTTTTAAAGAGAAAACAAAGGTTGTTCATGACAAATTAATTTTAAACAAGGAATCCCATATTGAAGATAAGGTGTTGTTGTACAACTCCTGGAGGAATATTTTGCTAGATGAATTTCATTTTAAATGGGATGGTCCTTCTATTATAACTCATGTTTTTCCTTTTGGTGCTATACAGATTCAATATCCTGGGAAGGATGTTCCATTCACTGTTAATGGATATAAGTTGAAACTTTTTCGGGAAGGTAATAAGGAAAATATGGGGAGGAGTTACTATTTTCAGAGGTTAAGTACCATTGAATAATACATGTTGATTCTTCCCTTAATTTTTGTTTTTTGTTTATAATAAGTGTGGGAGAAGATATTAACCTTTTGTAGTGTTAGGTTTTTCCTTTTGCTTCATAGTGTCTCTTTGCGTGAATAAAATGAGCTTGATGGAAAGATAATGTTCATATTTTTTACCAAGGGGAATCAACTTGGAGTTTCTCTCTACTTTATCTTCCTATTGGAGTAGAATTTTTACAATCTATATTTATCAAAATAAGTTAAATATTGAAGAAACTTTTATAACCATATTATTTTCTTACTTTGGATTTATTTTACTTCATCTAAATTTTTCTAGATTTAAATATTAATTTGTTTTCATCTTTAGGAACTTGAAGTTGATTGATTAGTGGGACTTTCTCAAAGTGATGAAGGGGGATTTTTTTGGATTTAAGGGAAAATGAGCTTCTATTTCAGGGGAGTTTTTCATTAAAATTCTTCAAATTTTTATGATTTCTAATGTCCTCTTATTGATGCTGCTACTGCTTCAAACTTAATTTTTTAAAAGAAAAGTTGAAATTACAGAATTTTTTCTTGATAAAATTATTTCTTAAACATGTTGGTTGGTGCTATAAAATTGTTTTTTATTGTGTATTAGTGTTAAATACTTCTATCATTGTTGTAAATTTTTCTAAACACTTCCTTGAACATGCATTAGTTTACAAACATTACTTTTGAGTTGTAGTTTTCAAGTGGTAGCTAATAAGAAACTTTTGTGCATGATGTGAGTTATTTTTATTTGTGTTTTGTGAAAAAATTCATCGAGATTTATTATTACCCTTTATACATGATTATCTTCTACTGAATTTCCAAATCTATTTTGAACTTAAAATTGAATTCAACTGTTTCTCAACCTTGGATTCTACATTGGGGATAATGCTGAGTTTTTGTGTGGGGTAAGTTTCCTTCAATGTGCTAAGTTGTACCACAATGTGAACCCATAAAAACCCACTAAATTATGTGTGAATATTATACAATTACCATTTCCCTTGAATTTTTGAATTTGTATTTAAACTCATAACATATGCATACAAATAAATTAAGAAATGAAAATCTTAATCCATCCCGAACCCATTCTTTTATTCTTTAAGATGATAGATGAGTTATTTATACTCCCTTTTAAATTATTTAATTCTCTCATACAAATAGAGTGTCTAATTGATTTTGATTTCTAATTATGTGACTATGTTCTCCTGGAGCTTAAGAGAAGTTTTGATTTTTAGTTGAATGAAAATTGAAGTGGGTTTAATCTATTTTCAAAATTTCAAGGTCAATCATCTTTGTAAAAAAGGAATCAGTTTTTCACTTTGAATATTCAATTTCTTGAGGGCAGATTTTTTCACTGGTTGATGAAAATCTAAGGGGAAAGATCATTTTGAAAACCAATTTTTTATGGTCATCATGTATTTCAAATTTAATATTTTTTTCATTTCACTGGATTTGGATCATTTTTTTCTTAAGGACAATCAAAAGCATAGTGTGGGGGAATTTTATGTGCATTTAATTTGATACAAATTTTCCACATAATTTCTTTAATTAAATTATATTTTAATTGTTATTAGGTTTTATTGAATAATTTAAAATTGATTTTAATTTGGTGTTAAATTAATAAAGTTTTGATTTTATGATTAATTAATTTTTTTATGTTTTAATTATAATTTTTTTCAAACATTGATTTTATTATTTAATTTTGAAAATTATTTTAAAATATTAATTTTAGTGATTTTGTTTAATTTTGTACTCTGTCAATTCAATTAATATTTTCCTTTTTTTTTTGTATTTAATTAATTAATTGAAGTTTAGAATTTTATTTATTTTCTTTAAATAATTTAATAATTAGTTCCATTAAATTATAATTTAATTCTTTTATCATTTTTATCATTTCATTATTTTGTTAATTATTTAATCAGTTAATTAATTTAAGAGAATTGTTTTTAATTTTTTATAAAATAATGAGTAAGAATTTATCTAAATGTTTTGTTATTTTTTTTAATTTTTAACAAATATTATTAGATTTTACATTATTTTCTGTAGATTATTTATTTTGTGATTTTATTTTATTTTTGGTTGTAGTAGAAGCGATGCAGCCAAACTACTAAGAAGCATCATTTTTCCATTTCTCTAAGAGTCCATGTTGGAGATTTGTGCAAGCAGTCGCATAGCTAATTTAAAGTGAAAATACATAGCCAATTTTTTCATATGCTACACATCCTTTTTTCAACCAAGACGAATTCCATGTAGCCAAAATTTCTAAATATGAGATTTCCATCAAAATCACATAGCTGGTTTACACCTTTCTCCACATAGCTGATTGGGTTTCCATCTCTATGTAGTCGTTTATTTGGGGAAACTCACGTACCTAATTTTTCAGCATACAATCCACATACCCATTTATTCAAAGATTCCCAACAAAGCTTGAAACCCATTCGATCATCTGACACCGAAAATCCCAAAGAACAATGACGATGTTGATCCGCTAATGGAACCAAACTGAACCAAGGACAAAGAAGTTGGTTGTCGTTGTTGATGAAACTGATGTGTCAAGCTGTCGTTATGGATCTGAAATCTGGCACCACACTCGAGATCCATCTGATCTAGCTATTTATAAAGGAGATGACACATAGGCCATCGTTGATGCAAAGGTTGACGAACCCGGGGTCGAAGCAGATTCCATTGAAATGTCGAACTAGATTTGGGAAGATTATTAGAACTGATACAAGATTCATTTTCATTGTCACTGTTGAGAAGTCTTCGCCACCACTGTTGAGGCTGCCATATGTTCTTGATGAAGTAGATCCCAATGTTGTGAAGGGATCTCAAATTGAGATCCTTCTAAGCTCAGTCGAAGAAGGGTTCATTTTTTTCCACTTCTCCAAAGAAAATGTTGACCTAATGTTTGAAGAAGAACACTCACGACCAAAGAAGATAACTTTCTAAATCGATTGTAGTTGACATGATCTCTTAAAGATGAAAACTAATTAAGTTTGATTTGTTGTCCTGAATCTTTGGAAACACCTAACCAGATCTTTTGGAGACTTTTATTCCAAGATTGTGCGGCTTAAGGGGTTTTTTCATATGATATTTTGAGCTCAATTTTCCAAATCTATTTGGCCGATGAGTTGCTCTTACACCATTTTCTGTTTCCATCGATGAACTGGATTGAAGATTGACTGAGTTTGTGAGGTGTTTTCCCATTGACATGATGTTGATCTAAGTTAAGATCAAGTTTAGTGCTTGTTTGAGTGTGTTGAAGAAGTTTTCAGCTGGACAATAATTAAGGATGAATCGAAGTTGAGTGGGTTTTTTATAGGAATAAACAAAAGTCAAACTCTAAAGCTTGAGGTACATTCAGAACTGCAAATTTTGGATTAAAGATATTGGGGATTTGATGCTCTTTCTCATCCTGGCTGTAGGTTCGTTGTGGAGTGAATTTTTCTATTTGATGAAATGTTTTGAAGAAATTTGTTGGAATATCTATTTGAAACTCCAGTTGAGGGAGCTTGAGATTTTGGATTTGTGTGTGATAAAGCTGGAGAAGATTACTTGGTCTTCTGCTTCCAGAATTGATTGAGAATTTGTACTGTGGAATTTAGGGAATGGATTTTAGAAGTACATTAAACAAAACCAAGTGATTTGAGTGGGGTTGAGATGATCTCGGGGGGTTATGGAGAAGTGATGTCATACTAAGTTGGAATTGATTCACATTCTGCCATTATTTTTTTATAGATTTTTAATTGGAACCCATGAAGTTGGGGTGGTGCCAGAGTGGTAAACCCCGTAAGCCTACATACAAAAGACCCAGGTTCAAAATTGGGTAGGGGAGAATTACTGAGACTGTAACATCACTGTAGTAACGGTGGAACTGTAGCAGTGGTGGCACTGTAGCAGCGGTGGGTACTGTATCAGAAACTGTAGTTGCAGTGGTACTGTAGTAGAACGAGTACGATAGTGGTACTATTCACTAAAGGGTCCTTTGGGTCAAAATGGGCTTTCGAGCCTAGTATCAGGGTTTTATGCCCCTAGGCCTTCGAGCCACTCAAATTTGGCCTACGGGTCATGGATTTTTGGGCTATGTAATGGGTTCCCCTCTACCCAAAAATAAAGAGGTTCCTTTGTTTAATAATAAGAAGAGTCTTCAACCCCAACTCTAAAAAAATTGTTAATTGGAACCCATTGAGCCCACATTTCTGGTTAACATGTGGTTTAATTGATGATAGAATTAATTGATTACCTGCTGTATTGAATTTATTATTAATTTTTGATGAGGTATTTGACCCATGCATTAATTGCGCTTTGGTAAGTGTCATGAGTTGGTTTGATAGATTTTCTAAAATAAAATATTTTGTGACAGAAGGCTGTATTTTTACTCTCTCAATTGACATTCACCAAGTTAAGTCTATGAAATTGGGTGACAATAGAAAAAAAAGGAATAAAGATATTAAAAGAGAGGATGATTGGGAAGCAAACAGTAGCAAAAACTTATGGGGATTCTCAGAAGTAATGCGATGGGAGTGGGAAGTAGAATATCTTCTATAGATCTATTGTGACTTCTGATGCAAATGAATATTGAAGGATTTTTGCGCTTTATGGTCATGAGCTTCAAGATTCCTTATGGATGAGTCTTGTACATTCGAAGGGTGATTTATTTCCAAGATTTTATTTCTTTAACATCTACTATTATCTCTCCCCCAAATTATGTATGTTGAAATTGTCAATTGATGTTTAATGAGAAATTTTTAGCACTTCTTGGTCTTATTTTCTCTTCCATTCTATGATCGACACATAGCCAATCAAAGTGTGTTGTTCATAGAGTGTAGACTGTTAACTCAGTCTTGTTAGGAGTTTGAATATTGACTCTTGTTGTTTAAACTTCTCAATTCTCGATCAAGAATTGTGAGCATAATGGGAGTGAAAACGTGTCTTGGTTCTCATCGATCGATGAACACCTCGACTGAATCTTTACAAAATAAGGTAAAAACTGAGATTTTAGCTGAAGACCTTGACTTTTTGAGTCAAATTAAATGAATGCATTTTGATTTTAATTTGTACATTGAGAGAGTTTCAGTTTAAATAATTTCAAGATTTAAAGAAATATTGAACTAGGAGATCTACTGGATTTTTTCACTTCTCTCTTATCTGTTAACTTTTTTCTACTCGTTTCCCACTTTTTCCACACACTTTTTCTTTTCTTATTCTTTTTGTTGCTATATTTGTTTCACTATTTTAGTTTATTTGTGTTTAAAAAATAGAGTAAATTATTTTATAGTAATATAAATCCCCTTAAAAACATTATAAATAATATAAATAATAAAATCATGATAGAAGAACTCCTAATGGGTGGTCTCATTAGGAGAAAACCTTGGTTACTGCTATATTGTAGTTCTCGGGTTTTAATTTTTAAGTAGATTTAAAATGACATAAAAAGACTTTATTCAATACCCTAGGAACAAGTGGTGTGTCTTTAAAGATCTTTGTCTATCCTTTGATTGGATTTGGACCATGGTTTCAAGATATTGACTCATTATGATCCAAGGAGAATTCTACTCCTCTTCTTTTCATTATATCCTTAAAATATATTCTTTGGGAAGTTACGATAGTATGGTTTCCTTAGTTTTGATAATGTTGGATTGTTCAATTGATTGGGGTTTGATGTGGATAGTTTTTATTGGTTTTCCATGTGGGTTTTTGGCAGTTTGATTATTCAATTATTCTCATTCATTAATAAAAGTTGTTAAAACTTCTTTAAGGTAAGAAATTTAAGAATTCTCCTTCTTTATTTATATAAAATTTTTGATTTATCAAGATTTTTCATTCATTAGGATGATATGATGGATTAACCTAATCAAGATAATGAATCATACTAGAGGAATTGGAAAGGGAAAAGGGTTAATTTTCATGTGTTTTATGAATGTCCAGGTTATTGTTTATGTGCTGATGATTCTTGAATACATGACTCGTAGGTATTAGAGGAATTCATCCAGACTATAACTACTTGGAACTGCTCCTCCACAGTGTCTACATCATGATGTCAGCTCTCCACTTTAGTATGGTTGTTTGGCTAGGCTTCCCGTGCATGCATATGCTGGTTCTGATGACAATTGACATACCCTCTCATTCTTCCAAATCCGATTTCTCTGCTCTGGTGAATGCGCCTGCTCTGAATCCTCATCTAGAACTTACTCCTTTTAGAGTCTTCCTGGTCTATTTAAGCACAATTTCATGTGGCCCAAAGGCCTTGAGGTGGCCCGAATGATTCTTGAATGATGTTTTTCATTGTAGATACCTTGTTTAGTGTTTTTGAAATGTTTCAATTGCATTTCCTAAAATTTTAATCATGTAAAGACAATAATAAACCTATATAATTTTAATTTGGAATTCTTGTGATATTGTCTATGCTTGTAGTGTTTAAAAAATAGGGAATAATGATTAAAAAGAGGTTTTCTGGTGTGAATTGTTGTTATGTTTTCCTTTTTTTTGATGTATGTGGATAAATTCCTATTATAATTATAGGGTTATTGGCTGGTTATTGTGGATAGTTGGGAATATGATATATGGATATTATTGTGGTAGTAGATGATGGGTAGTTGTGTGATCATTGTGGTTGTGGTATGACTATTTATTGTAGAAAGAGGATGGAAATGGGGTAGTGATGGTATGGTTGAGGTGTGATTATGTTGGTTGTTTGAATAGGTTGCGTGATGGTTGTTACATTTATGGTCTTGGGTTTTGTGGGGTTGTGTTATTATTTCCTAGTTTCATGGGATGTGGTTGGAATAAATTAAATCGGTAATTGGTTGTGGGATGGAATTAATAGATGATGGGATATTAAATTATTAATGATAATGGTTGGAATAATTTTTACTAATAAATGGTGAATGTTGGAATAAATGTGAATAATGAATAATGAATGGCTTGAAGAGAAAAGTGGTTTAATGAATGGTTTGACATTAAATATAAAAACACAATTTAAATGTGGCCGGTCATGGAAATTTTGGAAAGTGATATGATGATATTATTAAATGGGAAGTAAGTATTTATTGTTATGGTTGTCATTTGTGAATTGATAGGTGTGTGTTGGTTCTTCTTCTTGTTCATTAAGGAATAAGTATGCTTTTTCCATATTTTCATGAGAGGTTTTGGGGAGGACATACTGAGTATACATGTATTCTCACTTCTATATATATATAAATATGTTTTATATTTTTATAGATGGCAATTGGTAATCGATATGGGCCGTATTTTATTAAGGAGGTCGTGATCGGTGTTTTTATCACTTCCATAGTTGCTTCATTTTTGTATTTTATTTTGGATTCTTTTTTTATGTGTGACATTTACATGCATTTTGAATTGAGTTTATTTTATATTTTGTGGATTTGATTAGATTTTTATTCTTCATTTCTAGGATTGTGAGGGTCATTCCTCTTATTTATCTATGATTATTCCCTTGGTTCTAGTCTCCAACTCATGTTATTTAGGATGCAGACATCAAGGGGTTACTCTCCTCTTCACTATAAACCCAATAGGGGTTCCAAGTATGGGTGATTTATTAAAGATTTGTATTAAATATTTTGTTAATATTTAGGATGGAGATTGGAGTTGGAAACTAGTAATGCTTTCATGGTTTTAGTAGGGAAATGGTATTATTTAATCCTAGATGTGATGTAGGCAAGGGATACTATTTAGGACACAAAATTTTAGCACCCCCTATGATCTGATGTTAGGAATTTAAGCTTAATAAACACACTAGGTATGATGAGGTTGATTATGGGGTGGAAAACCAGGAAAGGGACATGCATTATGCTTGACTATACTTGTGTTTAATTTATGGTAATTTTGAGAAATTAAGGAAAAAGTTAATAAAAGATGTTCATAAATGATCTTAGTTGAAATCCATATTCTTGATCTTGGGAGATTTCTTTTTTATTTATATAGATGAGTAGTGGTCATCATATGTATGTAGTTTAGGTTGGAGAGGTAAAGTAGGATAGATCAGTTGACCATAGGAGGGTTGACCTTGATAAGGAGAATGATTATTAGAGGAAGAATTTTTTTGAGTTCAAACATTTTATCTTAATAAAGTATAAGGGGAGTGTCTATAATCTGGAGAAAAAGTACTAGTTAGAGGAGTTGAATATTTCTTTTAATATGATCCATACTAGGAAGGATCATTCAATTCTATTGGTTGATAGTCAGTTGATGGGAGCAGCACATCAGTGATGGATTTGGTTTCTTAGTGTCATGACCCGTCCCCCGTGACCCGTGTCATGACTACCCCAAACCCATATTCTATAGGCTAGGGGTTGGAGACTAGTACCAGAAAGGTGTTTCCCTAAAATTGGGAAGGCATTGCCTTTAATCCTGCAAACACACGAACCAAGAACACAACAAGATGCGAACCATGTAGTAAAGCTATAGTAGTAAAAGTGTGTACTGAAAGTAAAGGGGTCCAGAATACAAGACCAACTGAAAGATACAACTACAACAGAAAACAAATCTTGAGATCATCCACCAAGGATCCTACCTGAAGGGTAGGTTCAGGTTGTCTCCTCAGCTCTCCACGTCAAATAGTCACCTCCGTGTACCACCTGGTCCTGGATCCCTAAAGTCTCAGCCAAGCTGCTCGTCGTCTGCACAAGGTGCAGGCGAAGCCCGTGCAGGGGCGAGTATAACAATACCTAGTAGGTACCCTGAGACCCCCGAAGGTCTCCTAGAATTCCATAAAAGAAAAACCACAAAGCATGACCTAAATCACAAATCACAAAGAAGAGACAGTTCACACCAGGTTTATAACTTACGTTCAGGAATAAAGATGATTAGTCTTAAGCTATATCATTTTATTCTGTTAGGAAGTTTCCACAACTGAACCACAAAGGAGTTGTTCCATTATCGATCCACACAGGGTCGTATGTTTCTGATCCACGACGGGCCTCTCTAAGGCTGATCCTCATCAGGTCGCGCACTACTGATCCACATAGGGTTACTACTGATCCACACAAGGTCGCTATGATGCTAATCCACACATAGTCGCTATGATGCTGATCCACACAGGGTTTCTAGAATGTTTATCTACACAAGGTCGCTATGATGCTGATTCACACATAGTCGCTATGATGCTGATCCACACATGGTTGCTATGATGTTGATCCACACAGGTTCGCTATGATGCTGATCTACATAGGGTCTCTCTTCAATTAACAGCCAACCACAGGATTCCCCATACTCAGGGTGCTTGAGTTCTATAGAATCTTCTCCTCAAGATATCGGTAATGAATCAAATACCATGAATCTCCACAAATGAGTAAACCAAAGGAATGAAATGTCGTAAGGGTCCCAACACGAAAGACGACGTGTTAATAGGACGCCCGGTCTGTGAGTTATAAATATTTTTTGTACCGAGGGTCTGGTTGGATTCGGGTTCGATCCATCTCGGTCGTACTCTAACTTTCTCCAAAACTCAGATGAAGTATCTCAAAAGTATCGTCTTGTTCCAAGGATTCCAGAACTGTAGACGGTTTATCAAACAAATATATGGTTTGTAAGATACGGGCTTTTAAGTGTATTTGGGTCGAAAAGGGTCCGGGTTCGGTTTGACCCGCCCCGACCTAGGCCGACTCGACCCAGTTTGGCTCGACTCGACCCGACCCTATCCAGGTCTGACTTGGCTCAGCCCGAACCAGCTGGGATGGCCCGAGTGGGTTGGGCCATGGCGGACTTGGCCCACTGGGCCGCAGACAGGCCTGACCCGGCCCGCTGGCTGGCGCGGCCCGCCAACTGGGTGACCCGCCCCCCTTCCCGAACTACCTGATCCATTTGAGATTCTTCAACTAGTGGCACTATATGGCGCCTCCCCTTTTCAACAGGACCCATGGGGTGCGGGTCCCCCTCTGCCATGACTCGAAGCCACGACCTCCCTCCGCGGCGCGCGACAACGCGCCGCCCTGTTGCCAATGCGGTCGGCCAATGTCGGCCGCCCCTACTGTCCACCGCGACGCCTAAATACATTGCCTCCCTCTGAGACCGGCATGAGCTATCTGCCTCCGTCACCCCCTGACACTGGCTAACGCCATCTCCCCCTGGCACCGTCATCGGCCATCCCCCGTCGCCCACCGGTACCGCGCTGACGATGCTTCCGCGGGCCACCAGGTGAGCTCTGGTGGTATGTTTTTCCTTCTGATTGCATCTACAGGCCTCCCAAGATGCTGCCATCATTGCGTGCCTCTTAGATTCAAGATTTCATCGAGTTGAAAATCTGCCCCCAAAGAATGCGACAAAAACCAAAGTGACAGAGGGTTCGAGCCTGGTTTGTTTGGCCTGCGCCCTCTGTGTTAGCATTATATCAAGTGGGTAGTAAACAATACATCACATAGATAATGATTAACCCCATTCAAAATTTTCCCTCAACAACCACCTATAGTTTCAGATGAATCACGGATCAACTCCATTTGGTTGATCCACACTCTTCATGTTTTTATGAGAAAGAGGGTTTGAATTAATAAGATCATTTGGATTTAAACAAAAATCCCTACCTCAAAAACATAGGGGATGTCGCAGTTGTGGAAGAAGAATCTACGTTCGTTGAAGCCGCCGATGTTCATCGATCCTGGATCGATTCCTCCTACGACATCGTTCAAGCCTCTGTTCTTCGTTGAAGGGGTTGATAATTGGTGCTTCATCGGAGTTTTTTGTTCTATGATATAATCCCCCCAAGATCCACCAATCCCCCTTTTTTCCAACATTTCAATTATTAAAAGGAGGAGTTAATAGTTTAACTCTCCTTTCAATTAATGGTTTCAATAATTGGAGTAATTAATGAACCTAATTAATTATATGAGGGGTGGTTACACAACTTATGTGTAACTGGGAATTTAATACCCCTCATTAAATGTCCGACCACCTCCGTGGTCCCCGCCACCATCACTCAAGAGGTGGTAGAAAAATAAAATAACATATTATGTTATTTTTTTTTCAAAAGTCCATAAAAATATCTTTTTCACTTGACCTACTGCGGTCGAAGTTAAGCCTCTCTTAAGTAAATCCAGGTGCTGAGAGTTCAACGGTGCCCTCAAATTTCAATTATGATCACCAGTTCAAAAGATAGAAATTCTCGCTCACACGTTTACTGAACGTACCTTAAAAAAAGTTTAAAATTATGTTCTGGGAACACCGGGCCTCGAAATCAAGAGTTGTCAATTTTCATAGACTCGTAATAATCAAAAATAATTTAAAAAAAATTATATGGAAATTTTGGGTCTTTAAATTATCCCCATCTTAGGGCTTTTCATCCCTAAAAGTTACAACAAAACTAGGGGAACAAATGGGGGTACTGAGCATGTATCTGAGCCTCCTACTCCCATGTGCTCTCCTAGATATTCCCATCCTGCCAACGAAATCACACTAGAGGAATCGACCACCCATGAAGGATCCACTCCTGTCGATCCTCTATCTCCACTGGGAACTCTGCAAACGTCACCCCATCGTCGATGTTCAACTCTCCCCAGTTGATAACGTGCGATGGATCATGCACATACCTGCTCAGCTGCGACACATGGAAAAAATTATGCACTCGGTGCATCTGTGGGGGAAGAGCTAGGTGGTATGCCACTTTTCCTACTCTATTGAGAATCTAGAAATGTCCAATGAACCTCAGAGATAGCTTGTCGCCCTAGCCAAATCTCCACAAACCTCGTCGAGGTGTGACCCGTAGGAAGACATGGTCTCCCTCCTCAAACTCTAAGGGTCTCTATCTTCTATCAGCATATGAATTATGCCTGCTCTGTGCAGTCTTCATCTACTTATGGATGATCTAAACCTTCTCAGTGGTAGCCTTTACCAACTTTGGACCCATAAGTGCTGACTCCCCTAGGTCTGTCCAGCATAGAGGTGATCTGCATGGTCGCCCATACAAGGCCTCAAATGGAGACATGATGATGGTGGAGTGATAAATATTGTGTTATGTAAACTCCACCAATGGAAGGTGGTCCTCCCAATAGTAGCTAAAATCAAGGATCCAAGCACGAAGCATGTCCTCGAGTGTCTGTATGGTCCGCTCTGTCTGACCATCTGTTTGAGGATGGAAGGCAGTGCTTAAACGTAGCTGAGTCTCGAACGACTCCTATAATCCCTTCCACAAGTGGGATGTAAAATGAACGTTGAGATCTGAGACGATCGTCGATGGCACCCCGTGAAGCTGTACAATATCCTGTACATAGAGATGTCCCGAGATCTCTACTGATCCCTGCTCTCAGATGGGCAGAAAGTGGGATGACTTGGTGAGTCGGTCAATGATCACCCAGATGAAATCATGGCCCCTGGACGTACATGGTAGCCCTATCACGAAGTCCATGGATATACCATCCCACTTCCATTCCGGCACCTCAAGTGGCTAAGCTAAGTCTGCTGTTATCTGATGCTCAGCCTTCACTTGCTAACAAGTGAGGCATCATGATACGAACTATGCCACTACTTTGTTCATCCCTAGCCACCATTACTAACGCCGGAAGTCCTGGTACATCTTCTCCACTCCAGGATGTACCGCCAAGGGGGATGTGTGGAACTCCCTCAAAACCTCCTCTCTTAGTGTCCCTGGCACCATGGTGCGTCCTCTGAAGAGGATGACGTGCTTCCTACCTTCATAAAACCCATCAAGAGACTGTCCTGAGGATATCTGAGCATGTCGGGCCTTGTAGTAAACACCCCCAAGTTGTGCCTCCCTGACTCACTAAAGGAGTGAGGGAGTAAATGTCATAGACTAGAGGTAAGATACTTCATCTCTATCCATGAAGGATATCTACAACGTGACTAGCTGCTATGTTACCTCACTCAGCAACTGTAGACCGGACCTCTTGGTGAGTGCATCTGCCACCACGTTCCCCTTCCTAGGAGTATAGACTATCTCAAAGTCATAGTCCTGGAGGAACTCTAGCCATCGTCACTATCTCAAGTTCATGTCCTTCTGTGATAAGATATACCTGAGACTCTTGTGATCAGAGTAGGTTATAAACTGTTCACCCATCAAGTAGTTCCGCCACATCTTCAGCGTAAAGACCACTACTGCTAACTCCAGGCCATGGGTAGCATAGTTCTGCTCTTGCTATCTCATCTCATACCCTGAGCTGATGATAGCCTGATCTAAGGTTTATCTTCAAAAACCATCGAGCTCCCTTCAGCTGGTCAAAAATATCATCAATACTCAGGACTGGATACTTGTTATTCACGGTCACCTAGTCCAGGCGCCGATAGTCTACGCAAAGCCTCAGAAACCCATATTCCTTCTTGTCAAACAAAATCAGGGATGCCCATGGAGAAACACTAGGCCTTATGAACCCCTTCCTCTGCAAGTCCTCCAGCTGTACCCACAACTCACGAATCTCTGTGGGAGCCATCTGATATGCTGGTGTAGATATCGGTGCCATCCCAGGGTACATGTCGATGTAGAAGTCTACCTCTCTGCAAGGAGCTAGTCCCGAAACATCCTCAGGAAAGACATCAGCATACTGGTCCACTACTACAGGATAGATCGAACTCCTATTGTCAACTGCTCCGAGGGTAAGGCTAGCCAACTGATGTGTGATCGGATACACCCTCCTCTGGGAAATTCCATCCTGAGCTACAAAGGTTCCCTTCTCTCCAATGAAGGAAATCATGGTTCCATCCTTGCGAACACACCTCACTTTACACCTAAAACAGTCAATCTGTGCATGGACTGTGGATAGCCAGTCCATACCCAAGATGACATCGTAAGGCCTCGAAAATTATACTAGGAGATCTCAGCCAAAGATCTTTCCTCCTAGAGTAATCTCATGCTACTAACACCAGTGTGTGATCGTCGAATCCTCTCCTGTAGGAGTCTATAATCGTAAATATTGAGCCAATGGCTCTACTAAAATCTTCGAGATTCGAACGAGAGTCATGAAAATGAAAGAGTGACTGACACCTATGTCTATAAATACTGTAGCTAGGGTGTAGTAGACACATATCATACCTGAAATCATCTCTAGAGCACTGTGGTAATAGGTCTCGGCTTCTTGAAGTTGTGCTCATCCCTGTCCGCCTACTCCTTGAGGTCAGGGTGGACCACCTGGAGTGGTGGAAGTAGAACCTCAAATCGTCTCCCACTGCCTACTACACAAATTTCTCCTCTACCACGTCCTCTTCCTTGTGGAACTCCTCACTCGACTCTCTGCCTCTACCTCGGTGGTCCCTCGACCGTCTACTGATCGTTGGTACGATGGGTCGGGTAGTCGCAAGCCATGTGGCCCTGCCCGCCGCACGTGAAGCAAAGTCTGATCCTCTGCTATCCTGGTCTACATTGTGAGCTCTACACCTCCGACCCTACATCCTGGGGTCGTCCTCTAGAAGGTCTGGCCCGCTTGGACCTCTGCGTTATCTGCCTACTACCTGTTGTAGATGGCTCGGCTACCTGTCTTCTGGTGGTAGCTCTCACCATCGGTGCCTGATTAGCTAAGAATCTCTCCACCAATAATGCTCGCTTGAGCACTCCAACCTACATTGGGATATTGAGCAATATCATCGATGCTCTGATCTCCCGCCGAAGACCCTACTCAAAGGTCTGGGCCCTGAAGAAAGGGTCCCTTACTATGTCGGTGGAGTAGCGCGAGAGGTCAATGAATCTCATCGAGTACTAGGCTACTCTCAGGCTACCCTGCTGTAAGTGCAAGAGATCTTGAATATGCATAGATCTTAGTGTCGCTGGAATGAAATTCACCCTGAAGAGGCTCTCGAAGTCCATCCAGGTGAGGGTCACCTCATCTTGTAACTGGAGCTTCAGGCTCCACCATCTCCCTATCGTGCCCTGGAAAAGACTAGTAGCTAGAATCACCATATGCTCTGTTGGTTTCCCAACTAGGTGTAAAACTCTAGCCATAGCCTCCAGCTAGTCCTCAAATACCTGTGGATCTGTCTCGCCTCAAAATTTCAAAGGCCTCTGCCGCTGGAACTCGTGCAATGCACTCAGTCGGCATGCACTGTCAGCTAGTGGGGCTAGAGGTAACTGCTGCCCAATGGGTAGTGGTGCTACTGGTGCACCACCCAAAGGTGATACTACTATAAGAGGTCCCTACACCAAAGCCTCGTTGCTCGGTGGGCCATCATCATGAACTCTATGGATTCATGATTGGCTATTTATGCGGATTCATCTTGAAAATAAACTGGTAAACCATGGTCATTAGGTTATACCTAGTGAGCTGACTCAAGAGAGATAAAAAGTAAAACATTTCCAAAACACACACAATCAGTGTTTTCATGCACCGAGTTAGAAATCAGAATTTAGGGTCCTGGTGCATGGATATGTTGGTCGCTGCACCAATACTGGACTCCCGAACTGAAAACCATACTCAAAACACTTAACACTATTACTCCATTTAAAAGATCAGAGTCCTAGTTCTTCGGTAGAACCGAATCCTTTAATACCACTTTGTCATGACCCACCCCCCGGGGCCTGTGCCATGACTACCCCAAGTCCGCCTTCCATAGGCTAGGGGTTGGCGACTAGCACTAGAAAGACGTTTCCCTAAAATTGGGAAGGAATTGCCTTTAAGACCGCAAACACACAAACCAAGAACACAACAAGATGCAAAACACGTAGTAAAACTGCAGTAGTAAAAGTGTGTACTGAAAGTAAAGGGGGCTGGAATACAAGCCCAACTAAAAGATACAACTACAAAAGAAAATAGCTCTTAAGATCATCCACCAAGGATCCTACCTATAGGGTAGGTACAAATCGTCTCCACATCTCTCCACATCAACCAGTCACCTTCATGTACCACTTGGTCCTGGCTCCCTAAAGTCTCAGCCAAGCTGCTCGTTGTCTGCACAAGACATAACAAGGTGCGGGTGAAGCCCATACAGGGGTGAGTATAACGATACCCAGTAGGGACCTTGAGACCCCCGGAGGTTTCCCAGAATTCCAAAAAGGAAAAACCACAAAGCATTACCTCAATCACAAAGAACTAAGTAGAGACAAATCACACCAGGTATATAACTTAAGCTCTAGAATAAAGATGATTAGTCTTAAGATATATCATTTTATTCCATTAGGAAGTTTCCACAACTGAACCACGAAGGAGTTGTTCCATTGTCGATCCACACAGAGTCATATGTTGCTGATCTACGATGGGATGCTCCAAGGATGGTCCTTGTCAGGTCGCGCATTGCTGATCCACACAGGGTCGCTAGAATGCTGATCCACACAGGGTCACTATGATGTTGATCCACACAGGGTTGCTATGATTTTGATCCACACAGGGTCGCTATGATGCTGATCCACACAGGGTCTCTATGATGTTGATCCCCACAGGGTCCCTGTGATGCTGATCCACACAGGGTCGCTATGATGCTGATCCACACAGGGTCACTTTTCAATTGACAGCCAGCCACAGGATTCCCTGCACTCAATGTGCTTAAGTTCCATAGAATATGCTCCTTAAGATATCTTTTATGCCTCAAATTTCACAAATCTCCACAAAGGAGTAACCCAAAGGACTTTTATGTTGTAAGGGTACCAACGCAATAGACAACGCATTAATCGGACGCTCGGTCTGTGAGTTATAAGCATTTTAGTACTAAGGGCCTGGTTGGATTCAGGTTCGATCCATCTTGTCTGTACTCCAACTTTCTACAAAACATATGTAAAGTATCTCAAAAGGACATTCTTGTTCCAAGGATTCCATCTCTGTAGACGGTTCATCAAACAAACTTCTGGTTTGTGAGATACGGCCTTTTAAGCGTATCTGGGCCGAAAAGGGTCTGGGTCCAGTCCGACCCGGTCAGACTGACCCGACCCGCCCCGAACTGGGCCAACCCAACCTAGTATAGGTCCATCATAGGTCTAACCTGGCCCATCCCAAAATGGCTGGACCGGACCGTGTGGGCGGGGCAGCGGCGGGCTCAGCCCGCTAGGCCGCGGACCGGCCCGACCTACCTTGGCTGGGTGCGGCCCACCGGGCAGCCCACCCCACTGGTTGGCGTGACCTGCCAGCTGGGTGACCTTCCCCCCTTTCCAAAAGACCTAAGCCGTTCAAGATTCTTCAACCGGCGACGCCACATGGCGCCACACCCCTTTCAGTGGAACCCGCGGGGCACATGTCCCCCTCCACTGCGGACTCCCTCCGCAGCGTGCGACGACACGCCGTCCTGATGCTAATGCGGCCGACTAACATAGACTGCCACTTTTGTCTGCCGTGGCGCCTACGGGCGCCGCCTCCCTCTGCGACTGGTAAGAGATGACCACTGGTGGGGCTTCCGTGGGCCACTGGGTGAGCTTCGGTGGTCCGTTTTCCCTTTCGATTACATCTATGGGCCTCCCAAGATGTTTTCGTCACTGCGTGCCTCCTGGATTCAAGATTCCGTTGAGTTGAAAATCCGCCCCCAAAGAATGAAAAAAAAACCGAAGTGGAGGAGGGTTCAGGACTTGTTCATTTGACCCACGCCCTTTGCGTTAGCATCATATCAAGTGGACAGTAAACAATACATCACATAGATAATGATTAACCCCATTCAAAATTTTCCCTCAACAACCACCTGTAGTTTCATACGAATCGCGGATCAACTCATTTTGGTTGATCTGTGTTTGTCATGTTTTTCCTAGAACGAGGGTTTGAATTAATAATATCACTTGGATTTAAACAAAAATCCCTACCTTTAAAATGTAAGTGATGTCGCGGTTGTGGAAGAAGAATCTACATTCATTGAAGCCGCCAGCGTTCGTCGATCCCGGATCGATTCCTCCAATAATGTCGTTCAAGCCTACATTATTCATTGGAGGGGTTGATTGTTGGCGCTTCATCGGAGTTCTTCTGTTCTACGATAGAATCCCCCCATGATCCACCAATCCTCCTTTTTTTCCAACATTTCAATAATTAAAAGGAGTCAAGAGTTTAACTCTCCTTTCAATTAATGGTTTCATTAATTGGCATAATTAATGAACTTAATTAATTATACGAGGGGTGGTTACAAAACTTATGTGTAACCAGGAATTTAATATCCGTCATTAAATGTCCGACCACCTCCGTTGTCCCTGCTACCATCATTCAAGATGTGGTAGAAAAATAAAATAACATATTATGTTATTTTATTATTATTTTTTCAAAAAGTATGTAAAACTATCTTTTTCACCCAACCTACTATTGTCAAAGTTAAGGCTCCCTTAAGTGAATCCTGGTGCCGTGAGTTCAACGGTGCCTTCAGATTTCAATTTCGAGAACCGGTTCAAAAGATAGAAATTCCCGCTCACACGTTTACTGAACATACCTTAAAAAAGTTCAAAATTCCATTCCAGGCACACTGAGCCACAAAATCAAGCGCCGTCAATTTTCGAAGACTCGTAATAATCCCAAATAATTTAAAAAAATTATATGGAAATTATGGGTCCTTACACTTAGGTAGCACGAGGAGGTGGATATTTTGTGGGGAGATTTCCAAAATTAGTTTTTCTGGAGTTTCTTTCCTCAATAATGAAGGTATAAAAGTAGAAGTAATTATTTTCAATTTAAAATTAGAGCATAAGTTTGTGGGAGATTGGGATTCGATTCAAAGTCCTTATCTATTTAGCCCATGATCTTTTCCCAAATGAGGAGGAAAGAGCGTGGTGTTTTAAGGTGGAATTTTGTCCCAATATTTAGTATTTGGTATTTGAATTCATGTCTCCTAAGTATCTAGTGGTACTAGCTATGGTTGAACTGATTAAGAGGATGCATGTGTAGTGTAAGTCATCTTGAGAGGGTACCTTCAGATAGGTAATGGGAATTTAAATCTCTTATCTTCTCAATTATCAGATATGATATGGTGTTCAGTGAAGGTTTAGGAAGTTTTTTTCTATATTTATTGAGGGGTTTTAATATGTTTTCTTTAAAGAGGTTATGATGCTACCACCTTGACATTATATCAAGTTTAGGATTATGTATCAACCCACCATCTCTCCAATTTCGATGGATTCTTCAAATGAAACCTTATGAGTTGCAAGAGATGAGGGTTTAGAACAAGGATTTAATAAAAATGGTTTCATTTGGCCCAATGTGTCTCCTTGGGGTGCTCTAGAGTTATTCTCCAAGAAGGTATATGGTAGTATGTGATTTTGAATAGACTATTGATAGTTGAACTAGGTGAATGTCAAGAACTGCTATCTCCTTTTAAGAATATATGATCTGTTCAACCATTTAAATGGATCCAATTGGTTTTCAAAGATCAATATTTTTTCTATATATCATCAGATGAGGGTGAAAGAGGAAGATATTCCAAATATTTCTTACATGTGTCATTACGATCATTTAGAGTTTTTGGTTATGTTTTTTTGGTGAAACAAACACCCAAGATATTTTCATGGGACTCATGAACTCTGCGTTTCATGAGTTATTGGATCAATTCATGGTTTTATTCATCGATGACATTGATGCACTCATTTTATAATGAAAAATTTTATACTTTTCCTAATGATTTGAATGGATTTTTATGAATTTGTCAATGTAATTCACTATTTATTTAAAATATGGTAAATTATAGTTTATGAAATAATATAGATGAAAATGGATAAAAATATACAATTTTGGAAGAGTGAGATTAACTGGGACTTGTTGGAATTTTTGTAAGTGATTTAACATTTTTTAGGTAACAAATATGGCCAACACAAGATATCCCTCCACCCACAGGCTACAAACCTCATAGCTAGCCGAAGGGGCCAGCCAGCCAAGAAATCCCATAGGGAGGTCCTTCTTTTGTGGTAAGAGGATAGTGAAAGTCATGCGAGGAGGATCCCACACTGTGGTTGGGATGAGGCCCATGTGGGCCACACGTGACAGTGCATACCATTTCATGTGTGAGCCTATATACAGGAGCCCATCCACACAACTGATTATCTAAACCAATATCACCATGGGATTTATTATATGCAATGACTCTCCCTTGTTCACATTCCATGTGGGACGGCTATCCATGGGGACTGTTCATCAACTAACAAAAACGACATTGTATCATGTTGGACGCATGAAACTCTTGGATCATACATTTCCTCTCCCCCACCTGCTGCCATTGACATCAATTGCTTCCATCTACAACTCACTAGAGACCTCAATTTCCACCAATGGAAAGCTTAGGCTCAAGCTAAGAAGCTCCACAAAAGCTCGAAACCACCATGGATGACCATTGGATCATGATCTGACCACCATGAATCCAATTTTAATATGTGAAAAGGACAACATGATATCTAGGAGTCCCATATGACAACTATGAAGTCCGGATGGAAGAAGGATAAATCCTATAATATTACACCCAATATTGTGTCATGGACTCACCAAGAGAGTTCAATTGCACTATAGATTTAGAAGATGCGCTGAGAAAATACAAAGAAATGGATACATCACACACTGGCCATGTTGAATGGATACATCGCACTCCATCGTAATTAGATACGTGAGTCATGGGAAGAAATGACTACATGAGTATGTGGAGGAAAATGGATAAGTGAGCCAGTGATGTGAAATAGGTATTCAGAGAACCTTAGGTATGCTATACACTTCCTACATAAATGGAAATATCTACTCGAACCTATGCATGCAATTGGCTACGTGAACGGGGAATTCATTAGAGTAGCTTCCGGAATTCGATGAAATAAAGAAATAGAAAACCTATGTGAAAATTGAATCGATCTAAAAACAAAAATACCGAAGGATGCTATGAATGATGTTAACCGATGCAGAAGATATGGGGTTTTAGGGGAAAGTATACCCTATATTTCTCTCTTTTCAATAGATGGATGTGGAAGGAATGGATCTACACAGATTTAAAGAATTTTTTTCATCGCAAAATATCACTCCATCTCGAATGATGAGTTTTAAAATACCTGGTGTCCACGAACGAGATCCAAATATATTTTTTAAGTGTAATGACCTGAGATGTTATAAATAAAATTTACCTTGTAAATTAATTAAATGTATTATTATGTAATATGGTTATAGAAAACACTTGAACTTATGTAGTTTTATTATATCCTACTGGATTTAAAATATTGTTAAGTATCATTACCATTGATAATATATCAGTTGAACAATGATCATATGATTAGTATAAATATAGGATTTTTACAAATCCAATTGACACGTTCAAAGGAAGTGATGACCTCAACTAGTAGGATTGTACCCTATGAAGCCCATTTATCAGAGATTCCAAGAGATATTTCATCATTGGTATTTACCCTTGACTAATTACAAGCTAATATCCAACAACTTAATCATGAGAGAAATTGTTTATGGGAGAAGTTCAAGTTCGTCGAAATCACGACCCAAACCATGTTCGCCTAACTACCCCATGAAAGTCTCACTATCACACACCTTACCCTTAGAGCGTTTTCTGGTGTATTAAAGGGATATGTATCAAAACCCTAATAATATGAGTATGCACATTATTTTGTATATATTTTTATCCTATTATTGTTACTTTATAAATATTTTTTATTTTAATATAATTGGATAATGATCAAAATTAATTAAATAATTTATTTTTATGAATTAATGATTTTTTTAAATAAATAATTTTTTAATAAAATATTATTATTAAATAATTTTTATTAAATATAAATGATCATATAATTTTTATGAAGTCAAATGTAATTTTTATCAGGGTTCAAAAAGTTGTTATTGTCAAAAACCTAACATTTCTAAATAAATATCGGTTCTTATTTTAAAAATAAAAATTCACATATTTATAAAATTATTTAGATAAAATGAATATTATTTTTGGAATTAGGATTTTGAAATTATCCAACAATGAATTTTTTATAATTTTCTGAGACAGTCGAATTTTCGGGTAAAAATTAAATACCGTATAAATATAAGGGGTGTTTTATGACATCAGAATGACCCAATAGTGATGTAATAAATAATATAAAAGGTATCCATGACCAAATCTATGTTTTTACTTTAAAATAATGTGATTTTATTTTTTTGATTAATTTTATAAATTCATTATGAATCCTCCAAAACCATTAATATATTTTAAAGTTTTAAAAACACTTCTTTTGGAGTGTGACTCACCTCCACATAAGAAAGGAAATTATTTTAATAAGTTTGGACCTTTACATTATAAAATAATGAAAACAAATTCCTTTTTTAAAAAAAATACGGGAAAAACCCATGGGAAGGTTTGTAATTTTGGATATTTTATTATGTAGAGTCCAAAACCTAAATAATAAATAAATCCCCCTCATTTCCTATATAAACCTACCAATCACCCATTTCTATTCACTCAAACTCCTTTAATCACATCCAAAATCTTCCCTCCACTCTCTAGATCCCTCCCAAGGTTCCCCCAATCACTTAAGAAGCTCCTCACAAGCCTTTGGAGTCACACACTCAAGTAAGGGATCTTTCACTCTCCTCTTTTATCAAGCACGCCTTTTATGTTATGTCTTTTAATTTCCATTTTATTATATTGGGATATGTTATTTTACATCCCCCTTACTTTCTATTTTATATATAAATGTTTTGATCCCCTTTATCTCTCATTTATCCCTCATATGGATCTTTATGTACACCCGGTACCATGCCAAAATTTTGTAATGAATCCTCACCTTATTTTGTTTATTCAAGTTTCTTTATTACCTTATACATCTATTTCCAATTTCTAATGTTGGGATATGTTTTTAAATGTACCTATCACTTCCTATTTTAGTCCCAAATTATGAGATACCACTTTCTCTCTCATCAACCCATTTTATGAATTTTTATGCGACGTCGTTATGTTGCCGAAATTTCACCATGTTTTCCATGAAAAATAATTATGTAGTGAATAATCATACCCATTTCCTATCAAGGGTGTTCAACTTTATACACATATACCTTATAATTAGGGACATACATGTTTTTATTCCACACTCCTTTATCAGGGAATAAATTATGATGATGAATGAATCCATGTTGTATGATCTATGTGACACACTTAAGCATGAGAATAAAATGAATGTGATGGGTGTGCCCAAAATTATATAGCATTCCAATGAATTGGGTAATGTTTAGTATCATGATATGTCATGTTGGGACTGAGATTGAACTTGATTCCTGTATGATACTTTTTCCACCATGTTGTCTTGGCATCTAGTCTTGACCTATGATGCAGTGTTTTAAGTTGTTGCCACATTTCTCATGTTGCCTTTATGATTATTAGGCTATATCATGTCTCATTATTCATGTTTATGATTCTTTCTCCTTTTATGCATTATTGATATGCCTTGTCTAACATGTAAAATTCTCTTCATTTTATGCCTTGTTTATTCCCTTACTAGGCTTTATAGATCACCTCTTTCTTATGCATGTTCCCAGGTTATCCCATGCAGTTTTAAGTGCAAGCATGTTAAGAATATTTTCAATAAATATGCTGTATTTTATATTTTAATTTGTTATTTATTTTACCTAAATCTCAAATACAATATACTTCTTGATCTTTTAGGTTGTATTATGTGTAGTCTTATGTAATAAATCATGTATAAATGTGTAGTAAAGAGCAAGGTTGTTATATGAAGAGGGAAACTTCAACTGAGAGAATAAATATTCAAACAAAGATTTAATAGGGGATTCATACTTATATAATGAAGAGGATGTTTTCTCTAGAAAAGTGGGAGTTAACACTTGGAGATGCGGACATGTATGAGGTAAAGAATTTTCTATTTATTTTTTTATTTATCTGTTTTTATTATAGAATTATTTCTACTCATACTCCCATTATTTTTTTCCTTTAATGGAAGGGTAGAAACCTTGAGTGATTGGGTAAAGGGAAGGTGAATCAATTTTAAATCTTGATTCTAGGAATTTTTATTGAATTTATGGATATCTTTTCTTTGTTAAATGGTTTTTAGTATTTAAATTCAAAAATTTATTTGAATGTGATTGTGTTTATGATCAATTATGAATTTTAATTATTGCCTTGGTTAAGAAATATTTTCTCCCTTTTTTTGATTTTAAATCATATCGATTGATTGGTTTAACATCAAGTAGAGAGTTTTAGTGATTATTGGACACGTGATGAAGAAGAAATAATCTAATTTAGATACTTGGGAATTTAAATACCGGATTAGGTATTTCCTAGGTAATTCAAATAAGGATCATTGTTGCATTCAAACATTGGAAGGGGGATTATCCAAAACAAGTAAATTGTAAGGATAAATCTCATCATCATCAAAATTGAACAAGGGTGAAATTGGGGAAGTGATTATGGAACCATTAATTTAATCAATTAAAAAAGGTTGGAGATTAATATAGAAAAGACCATGATATCATTACAAAAAAGGGAAACTAGACCTAAAACCCAATCACTTATTTATCATATTGAATATTAAAAATATGTGTTTCTTTGTTTGATAATCCTAATGATATTATAATTTATTTTTTTCATCATAAAAAAAATGTTAAATCACTTATACTTGGTGATGAATTTGGTTACTACTAATACTATATCCCTTATGGAAAATAAATAGCATTTTCCACACCGCACGACAGGTGTGTGTCAGATATCCTTGTATAATCAAACTCAGAGGGGGTCATGTAGAGCATATAATCATCATTCTAGGAGTTCTTTAATATCATAAACTTTATGGTAAGTTTTCCAACTGTAAATTTAGGACATGTGAGGTTCATTTTCTTGGGAATTTAGTGTCTCATTAGGGAATGGTTACAAATCCTTCAAATATCAAAATAGTTATTTATCAGGTTGCACCCAAAAATGTCATAGCGGTTTATAGTTTACTTAATATTACAAACTATTATCAGAGGTTTGTGTCTAATTTATATCAAATTTTATCTACTTTAATATCTCTAACTGGGAAGTACCATTTTGTTTTGTAGATCAATTAGTGTCAAGTAGTTTTCAATTACTCGAAGGAGAAATTGATTAGTGGTTTTGTCCCTTGGTTTCCAAAGGAAAGAATCTTGTTTGATTTTTCTATGATGGTTCTCATTTCAGTTTGGGTTGCTTCTTGATGTAGTATAGGTTAGTGATGTCATATGGTTCTATGAAGTTACATCCTCGTTAGAATAATTACGCCTCTCATGATCTTGAATTAGCTATGGTGGTGTTTCCTCTAAAGTTGTGGTGGCATTTCCTCGTCAGCAAATGCTTTAGTTTTCCCATATAAAAAAATATTGGGGTATATTTTCTCTTAGTGGGATTTGAATTTGTATCAATTTAATTGGATGGAGTTCCTATAAGACTATGAATCCAATATCTTCTATGCTCTAGGGAAGGGGTATCTAGTTTGATATTTATAGAGTAGAAAGTTGTGGGGTTATATTATTTAGATTTCTAGAGATGTGTGGATAGTGATGGAGGATATTGTAGTAATGCACCTTGATATGAAGGAGGGTGATGATAATGGTTACATATACAAAATTATAGTTCAACCATCTTTATTGTAGTTGGTGGTGGAGTCTCAGTAGGGAGACTTAAAGGTAATGGTGTTACTAGATCACATCTTTTATAGTGATTCACATGAGGTATAGTTAGAGGATGATCAAAATTATGGTTTTTTAAAGTAAGTTGTTCATCCTATCAATGATGTCGTAGTTAGTTCTTCATGGGTTTCATAAATCACATTTGGCTATGTATTTAGGTATATCTAAGATTTATTATACCTTGAAGAGTTGGTTTTGGTGGTAAGGGATAAAGCGGTCAGTGGTGGAGGTTGTGTCACAATGCTTAGTCTTCTAGTAGGAGAAGGTAGAGAATCATGTTCCTAGATATTTTTAGTAGTAATTGGATGTTCTTAAGTGAAATTAAAAGGATATGTATATAGAATTCATCATCTGTTTTCCCCAAGACCAGGGAGGATGTGATTTTATTTGGGTGATCATGGATCAATTGATGTAGTCATATCATTTCTTAGTGAATAAGGAATCTAGTACAATGGATGCTTTAGAAAGTTAGTATTTGGATGAGATAATGAAGTTTCATGGGGTAAAAAGTAGGTTATTGCTAATTTGGATCCTTAATTTACCTCATGATCCTAGAGAGTTCTTCAATATTATTTTGGATTTTAGTTGTTCCTTAGCACTATATTCCATCCTAAAGTGGGTGTTCATATGGATGGACTATTTAAATACTGGTGGATATTTTTTGTTTATGCTTTTTTGGATTTTGTAGGCTCATGTGTGAAGAAACTATATTTTTTAGAGTTTTCCTATAATAATAGATTCCACTCTTCCATTGGTATGGATTCATTCAAGGCGTTGAATAGATGTACGTGTCGATCTCTATTGTATTGGACCGTGATTGGGGGCATCGATGGTCCTTGTACTAGGTATAGTATAGGGAATAACCTAGAATGTGAATATGGTTCATTAGTGGGTGAAGACAGTGTGGGATCATGATTAGTCTTATACGGATATAAGGAGTATACCTTTATAGTTTGAGGTTGGGGATCATATATTCTTAAAATTTTCTCTTGTTCATGGATAGTATATGTTTGTTCAAGTAAGTAAGCTTTCTCCTTGGTTCAATGGTCCTTTCAAGGTGTTAGAGAATGTAAGTGAGGCGGTGTATCAATTAGACTTTCCTCTATGGGTGGATAGAATCCATAATATCTTACATGTTTTTCAGCATCATCAATATCTTCAAAATGGATCCCATTTCATTGATTGGGGTGATTTGGATATTGAGGATGATGTGAAATTCATGGATTAATAGATTGAGATTCAGAATTATTAGAAGATGGTGTTGTATGGGCACATCATTCCCTTTGTTCGTGTCTTGCGTAGACATGGTGGGTTAGAGGAGAGTGTATAGTAAAATGAGTCACATATGTGCACTCGGTATCCTAATCTATTTTAAACATTATTTTTCCCTTTATGTTTATATTCTTGAATATGTGATGATTTGATTGAGATTTTTTATCCCTGTGTTGTATTATGCTTTAGTGATGGTGTTTTTTTTATTTGAAAGGTTTTTCTTAGGGGTGTGTGAATATTTGTGTCCAATTTTTTTCTAGGATTGTTTTTGATTCTCTAAGAAGATAGTTTTTTGAGAGGTATCTAATATAATGGACCAAACTTTATTTGACTATTACTTTGTGTCGTTTCAGTATTGGAGAAATTGGGAGAAGGATGGTGGAAGGGAGATAAAGTTGGAGCTGGAATTTTAGCTGGAGGGATACACTGTGGCTTGGATTGATTTGTTTCACCATGATTATTTACCTGGAGGAGTGGATTTTTCTATAATATTGTGTGCCTCTCTATGAGAAGTTAGGCTACAAAATTATTTTTATTGCGGTGTTGAGGAGGATCTATGAGATTTCAGTTACATTGTGTTTCGAAATAAAAGGATGGTTATGGCGTGATGTGTTTCGATTGTGGCATGAAGGTCCATAGAATATTCTTATATAAGGAGAGTTTCTGGGTTAATATTAATGGGAACACTTGATTTATTAGTATGGCTGGTCATTTGTTCTAAGGATTGGGTGTGATGGTGTGGATATACTTGAGGTGTTCCTCTTTATTCTTTTAGTGGACTAGTTTTTTCATAAATGATATTTGGATTAATTTTGAGTTTTAGAGTCCCAGGACCTACCTATGGGTAAAATGGTAAAATTAACCTATTAGAAAACCTCTGAAAAATTATTTGATTATTCTGTTCATTTTGAGTGGTAGTTCTAACTTCCATGTTGAGACGGCGTGGAATTATGGGTGTAGTGGGGCCTCTATGATAATATATTAAGTATAATATATTATTTTTATCCTGCATGCAATTAATTTTTGTAAATTATGAATTACCATCAAAATTAAATCTTATATGGGAAAAATGATACTATAATTGTTTCTGGAATGAGGGTTTTTTCCAAGGAGCAGTGTTTGTTTTGCTCACACCGGGACACTGGGGTGTTTTTCATCACTAATGGATTAATTAATTAATTAATCTAATTAATTAATTAATCAAATGATTATAGAGAAACCCTAGGAATTCCTCTATTTAATCCTTGTTATGTTTTCTCCCTAGAGTTAGCTAGTTATTATTGGAATGAACCCTGAGGAGAAGAAGAAGATGGGGAGACTAGATCTTGGGTGACAATGACATTAGATCAGAGAAAAGATAGTTTTCATCACTGATGGATACTGATAGGAATGTGATATTCATCTATGACCAGTCCATCCCTAAGGTATGTCTTTTTTATTTATCATTTCTCTATTCTTCATGATTTTTTTATAAAATTGAACAGTTGGGGTTCTCCAATTTTCATGGATAGTTTTTGGTGTTTATAATTTATGATTATTCTTTTATTTTTTCTCTAACCCCCATTGTGACTATTGGATTCTAGTTATTGGATTGATTTCCCTATGCCAAGGAAATCTTAGGTTATAATAGTTTATCCCTGACCTTTCTCTTTATTTTTTGTGATGAATTTGTTGATGATCGATGAAGAATGAGATAGACAGATTACTCTCTCTCTCTCCCTCCCTCCTAGGTACTCTCTCTTTTCATCTTACTCTCTCTCCTCTCTATATTTCTTGCTTAAGGAGGAGGGTTCCTCCGAATTAGCCTTAGTTAGTGACAGTGATGGGAGGTGGAAGCAAAGTTTGGGTGATGGTAGATGTGAAGAGGCCCGATGTGTGGAGGGGATCGAGTGAGAGGTCACAAGTTCAAGTAGGGACAACGTGATATGAAATAGAGAGAGGAAATGACATGACATTGAGAATTATAATCATCGGTCGGGTTCAACCATGGTAGACATAAGCACTTCAAGAAAAAATAAGATTCACCATGGTGTGCGATGGGAACATCACTAGAAAGTGCCAGCTGTAACTACACCCGATGGCCCATATGGTGAGCATTGAGAAGATGTTTGTGGGACATGTGACATGTGGGTGGGGGTGGGGGGTTGATCACCAAACTCACTCCAAACCATATAATCTATATGTAATCAGATGTAATCCCTCCTTCTATATGGCATGAGGGTAGGTCAAGTGGGTCGGGTGTCCAGATGGGTCGGGTGGCCTAGGAGGCCATTCAAGCTAGGCTAGGCGGTCTGAGTATGGTGTTACCCAATATAGGGTGGGACGATGGACATTGAAAGATGCATAGTGTGCATGGGATCTATTGGCGGGTCACCATGCACCCAACAGTGCACAGTCACCCACCCTCCATTGTACCATATATCATGCATGAGTTCCATCCCATGGCTTGTTCCTTCCCCTAAGGGTTGTTTTTGATAAAATATCCTATGTGTGTCCATTTTTGGTAGATAAATAGCTTATCTTAAATATTTTTTCATATAGATCACAATGATTTAGTCTATTCATCCATTAGAGACTATTTTCAAGGTGATATAGGAATATTTCATATTTGGTTTCGTAGGGCTGATGGTGGGGTTCAGGTGTAACGATCAGAGTGTTATCATCCCTCATATAGGATCAAGTATTCCCCTTTTATACCTAGGTTATAGAATCATCTATTTGGGTATGGTTTATAGATAGAGTAATCTATTAATCATATACACCTAGGTGTGGGATCCTCTATTTCATCACTTAGATAGGGTCAAGTATTCCCCCCATATACCTGGGGAATGGGATCCTTTATCCACTATTTGGTTTATAGACATGGTTTGGTATCCCCCCGTATACTAGGGAATGAGATCCTCTATATCATCCCTCAATATGGGTTAGGTATTTTTCCCATATACCAGTGGTATGGGATCCTCTATATATGGTTCAGTTTATTGGTAGGACCATGTATTTCCCCCTTATATCAGGTCATGGGACCCTATGTCTCATCCTACAAGTAGGGTTAGGTATTTCCACTATTTACCTAGTTTATGGGATCCTCTATCTATAATTCATACTCCCTTGATTGAGGTGTATTTGTGTAAGGAATGAATTCATCTTTTATGCTTCCTATAAGGTCACATGGGTTTCTTGGCATTAGTAGTTTAGATACTTGATTATGGTTCAATATTAATGGAATAAAGGGTGAAGTGTTCTCTCTACTAATGAGAATGCTTCAATAATGATCAGGATTCCATTTAAAGATTTTGAAAGTAGTGTGGTAGTTAGAAAGGACGTGAAATATACTTCTTTGATACTTATGATTCCTTGGTACCCCATGTGTTTCTTTTAAGATGTGGTATATAAATATCTCTCAACTTTAGGATTTTTGGACTTTTCAATGTTCTGATCTCTCTTATTTTTACGTATAGTATGATTTTTAGGATTTGATTTGAAATGATTAGGATCTTCCATGCATCCTAGAGACTCTTAATTATAGATCATATCTGGGATATTCTTTGTTGTCTTCCTTCTTGTTACTCACTCGTACTGAGGGTTTAGAGATTATGGTTTGGTTTTTATTTTTTTTTGGTTTGAGGGAATATTATTGAGTATGTTTATAATCACCCCTACATATACCATGTTCCCACACATGTTGTGTTTTTGCAGTCGACGCATAGTTTAGAGATGGTCTTAGTGGGCATGGAGTTGGTGTGTCTTGTTTGAAGCTTACACTTGATGATGCATGGTGAGACATGGTGGAGCATGGTAATTCATGATGGTGGTGGAGGCCGTTGTTACTGGAGATAAATATAGGAGTACTAGTCATGAGGAGGACCTTTCTGATGTCTAATTTTTGTCGAATTTGGAGACTAGTTGGATGTATAGTTCCTTTGTATTATCCTATGTGGGTATGTTCTTATATTACATGTATCATGTATATGTTATATACAGATCATTTATATATGTGTGTGTGTTGGTGGTTATTTTATATATTAGAGATATGTATTTGTTGCAAGTTAATATATGAAAAGTCCTCTTACATTGTGAGATATGCTCACTTGGTACTAGTCACGAGTCCCTAGCCTATTGGAGGTGAAATTGGGGTGGAACTATCAGCTCATCGCCAGCCTGGGAGGGGCCTTGGTGGGCCGGGTCATGTCAGAGTGGTATCAAAGTTATTTTTTCGTAAGGATAGATTTTGGATTTATTGACCATGTGAGGAATATATTGTAAATTTTGGGCAATGATATTAAATGATTCTTGAGTTTGGTTAATAGACTATGGGGACTATCATAGGTGAATTGACTGGCATATCCTTTTTCCAAGACTATTATAACTTGTTAGTCATCCCACTCTAAGACATTGATAATGGGGTACAAGAAATTGGTACATGCATTATATAGTGGTCGGTTATGATCTTTCATTTCCTTTCCATTTCATCTAATTTAGATATTATCTAATTCTTGCAAGTTCATCCCATCAAACGAAAGGTATTACCTTCCAATATCCAACTTGTATGTCAAGGTAAGGTTGTGAAGATCTTATGCCTATAATTGGGCTTCTCGCCACTTATTAGTGAGTGATGATGCAAATTTTTGAAAGAATCAGTTGAGGGGAATTATTTCACCATAAATTGTGGCACTTCCTCTCTAATGAGTAAAGGCACAAGAAAGATTTTTTAACCATCATTGGACAAGAATTCTTAACCAATGATCAATAATGGGGAAATATGGGTTATAAAAACAAGAACAACCAATTAAAATCGGTACATGGGTGTATACAAAAGTCCAAAAATTGGCATAGATCATTAAAAAGACGATTCGTATCAATAAATTTAATCAAAGAGTGTATAAATAACAAATTTATGAGTCATAACTAGATATTTTATCATTCATCATTGAAGAATGTACTTTCCAACAATCGAAGGAAGTCGTCATGTTTGCGGCATCCTGATCTAATCCGATCTGAAGTATCATCATATTCTGAGGTGATTCTCTAATGGAAGGATGAAGGAGAAGCTCTCAACAGTCCCATGGTTATGTGAATAACCCTGGGAAAATCTTTATGGTAGTATAATTATAAGAATTTACTTTAGGATAAAATAAATAAATAAATAAATAAATTTAATTAATTAATTTATCTTCTGAACCTACTGCCAGTGGGTGAAATATCTGAACACCCCATGCCGACCTATTTTAGGTTGTTCATAGGTTAAACATCATGTTCTAGACTCAACTGTCGTCTCATATTTATGATCCGATATTTTGTTTAAGATATATCCCATTTTCTTTATGAAATAGTGTGTGCACAATACAAAATATATTTAATATTTTTATACAGTTAATTCTGGGTACATTGGGTCTTGGAATCCCATGTCATCTCAGTTTTTGGCTCTTGAAATATATATATATATATATATATATATATTTCAAAGTCTTACAAGGAAAAAACCATGTCTTTACATCATTCCATCCTTCAAGATTTTCTCCCCCCATAAAGAAAAACTAATCCAACCACTCATGATACTGAGCCCTCACCTGGATCTCCTGCTCCCAGGATCTCCCTTGCAAGTTTCCAGCTGCCACAACACATAAATCACAGGTATGGTCCATCTATTCAAGGTCTTATACTATTGTTCCTTGATCTCCACTAGGTGATTCATAAAGGTGGCTCTATCCTCAATGTCCAGATCACCTCAGTTGATGACGTGTGTGGGGTTATGCACGTATCTCCTCGGATACAACATGTGGAAGATGTTGTGCACCTTCTCTAGTTGTGGGGGTAGGGAGAGGTGGTAAGCAACCTTTCCAACCCTCTACATGATCTTGAATAACTTGATGAACCTCATGGATAGCTTGAATCCATGAACAAACCTCTACAATTCTTATCATGGGTAGAATATTAGGAAAATGTAGTCTCCCTGCTCGAACTCTAAGGGAATATGATGACAGTCTACATAATATTTCTATCTACTTTGGGTTGTCCTCATCCACTCACGGATGACCTATACCTTCTCTGTCATCACCAAAACTATCTGTAGGACCACAAGAGATGTCTCTCTAATGCATGTCCAACATAAAGGTGACCTATAGGGTCTCCCGTACAGGGCCTCAAAAGGTGTCATGTAAATGGTAGAGTGGTAGTTGTTATTATACAAAAAATATACCAAGGGTAAGTGATCCTCCTAGATCTAGAAAAAGTCTAACATGAAAGCCCTTAGAATATCCTCCAACACCTGGATAGTGTGCTCGGTTTACCTATCAGTCTAGGGGTGAAAGGCTATACTCATCCTCACTTGGGTCCTAAATGCCTTCCATAGTCCTATCTACAATCATGACATAACCACACATCATGGTTGGAGAAAATTGTTAAGGGAACCCCATGAAGGCAAAAAAAATCCCATACATACAACTTCTCCAAACTCTAAACTAAACTATTCTCCCTAATAGTGTGGAAGTGTGCCAACTTTTTGAGTTAGTAAACTATCACCTAGATGAATTCACATCCCTTAATTGTGTGTAGAATCCTTATCACAAATTCTATGAATATTCCATCACACTTCCACTTAGGAATCTCAAGGGGCTTCAACAAACTAACCTGAACTTGGTGCTCATCCTTCAACTGTTGATAGGTGAGGTACCAAGAGACAGAATCATCTATTATCTATCTCATGGAAGACCGCCAAAACTACCTATGAAGGTCTCTATACATATTTTCCAAATTGGGATTTATAAAAAGGGTAGAAGTGTGGATCTCTCACATCACCTCCTCCTGCATCATGACTGGAACCACCATCCATCACTAAAAAATGATGACATGATTACATAATTCATAATATCCATATAGTGAGTCACCTATAGATATATAGTCACGTAATACCTCATAGTTGATGTCTCCCAGTTGGTACTCTATCACATGCTCAATAAGTGGAGGAGTCAACACCATCAACTGCAGAAAAGTTATGTCCTCATACTCCACCAGGGTTAGGTACAAGGAGGCCAACTGCTCCAAAACCTCCTACACTAAGCGATCCTAGGAATTATTACTAAGGGAATATATTAATACATTTCTATTTTCCAAAGTAAATACTATCTCTAAGTCATAGTACTTTAGGAAATCCAACTTGTTTTTTTATCTCAGGTTCAATTCTCTCTGCGTTAATACATACCTGAGACTCTAATGGTTTGAGTAAACCAAAAAGTTCTCTCCTAGAAGGTAGTTCCTCTACATCCTATGGGAAAATATTACCGATGCTAGCTCTAGTTCATGATTCACACAGTTCTTCTCATGTAGTCTCAATTGCATCAACCCATATGCGATAACTGCATACCGTTGTATCAACATGCAGTTGAGCCCAACTCCAGAGGCATCGCAAAAAACTATGTACTCTGTGCCCTCCTCTAGTAGTCTCAACATGGGTGTACTCATTAGTCTTAGCCTAAACTCCTCGAAGTCCCTCTATCACTGCTCAATATAGGTAAATGGATTCCCTTTCCATGTTAGGCTAGTCAAAGGGGCTACAATTTTGGAGAAGTCTTCCACAAATCTCTTATAGTACCCCACCAAGCCAAGAAAGATTCACACCTTTGACATGCTCTCACGTGGTTCCCAAGCAAGCACTACATCGATCTTCACTAGGTCCACTACTAAACCATGCTCAGAAATGAAATTCCCAGAAATTGAACCTCATGAATCTAGTTTTTTCACTTTGAGAGGTTTCTATAAATCCAGTCTCTTAAAGAAAATCTAGAACCATCCTCAACTACTCTGCATGTTCCTCCTAGTATATGAGTATGTATTTGATGAAGAAAAATATGAGCTGGTAAAAGATCAAATGAATTACCTAGTTCATCAAATCCATAAACATGACGGGATAATTATTCACACCAAAGGGAATCACTAGGAACTCATAGTGTTCGTAGCTACATTGGAATTCTAGCTTTAGAATATCATCCTCATGAACCCTCAACTGGTGGTAGCCTGACCTGACATCAATCTTCGAGATCCATATCTCCCTTCACAACAAGTCAAAGAGGCCATAAATCCTCAGTAAGGGATACTTGTTTTTTTATAATGTCTTGGTTTAGGTGATAATAGTCCATGAAAATCCATAAGATATTATCTTTTTTTTCACAAACAACACTGAATTTGTCTAGGGGGACACACTGGGTCTGATGAAACCCTTCTCTCAAAGGTCCTGTAACTACAACTGTTGCTCCTGAATCTCTGTAGGGGCCATATGATAGGCCATAGAAGATATTAGAGAATTCTAGGGATGAAAGTTGAAGCAATAATTCATCTCCCACCTCATAGGTAGTCCACGAACATCCTCGAGGAAGACGTCCATATAATCCACCAAAACTGAAGGAATCCATATGCCTAAAGATCCTACTACACTAAGGGATATACTTGTAAATTGTTGGGTGATGGGTTGTAACCTTCTTCTCAGAGAACCCACTCATCCCACCATGATATCTCTCTTGCCTATAAATCTAAATATTGTTCCATCAGTGCGAAGGAATATGACTCATTTGTGGTGATAGTCAATATGTGATAGAAACATGAACAACTAATCCATATCCAAGATCAAATACTAGGGTTCCATAGTGAATACCAAAAGGTCCCATGTGAACATCTCTCCACCAAGAGATAGCTCTCACTGCCAGAAGATAAAAGATATAGAAGAAGTGTTCCCTGTAGGAACCTCAAGATGAAGATGATGGGCTAGTGCCTCAAGTAAGAGATATAGATCTTGAAATAGGAGTATAGAGATAAAGGAATGAATAGAACCTTTTTCCATTAATACTGAATCAAGATTAGAATAAACACAGATCATGCCTTTAATCACCTCATGCACTGTAGGGTCATAAGCCTCCAAATCCTACAATTATTTGGGGCCCCGATAGCCAGCTCTCTGAGCCTGATGTGGGCCACCTAGTGGTGGTGGTGGAAGGATCTCATAGCATCATCCACCAACCATACCTCCTCCTAATCCTCTTCCAGCTCTACCTCCCAGGGGATCACCCTACCCTCACATGGGAGATCCCGGATCATGGAACTACCTCTATCATAGTGGTCCGTTAGATATCTTTTTGCGCTCCTCATAATGTCTGGTCAGGTAGTCATGCACTATATGACCTTTCCCATCACAAGCACAACACAAACCATATTCGGGATTCCTTGTTTCTCTACGCTATCCTTACACCACAATACCACATGCCTTAGTCTGATCAAAAAAGGATCTCCTATGTCGAGATCCCACCAATTGGTGTCTGCTAGCTAATGTAGATGACTCAGCTCTATGACACCCACTACCATATATAACTTTCTAGCATTCCTCTAACAGAAAGATCTATATAACTTGTGCTCTCTCCAGTACCCTGATATAGGTGGGGATGCACAAGGGCACTACACTAGAATGTATCTCTCTTTGGAGTCCCTGCTCAAACTTCCATGCTCAAAAGTATCCATCATGGATCATATTAATGGAGTACCAAGTAAGTTCTATTAACCTCACTGCATACTCATCCACTATCAACCCTCCCTATTGTGGCTCCAGAAGCATCTGAATCTAGACTGAGTGTAAGAAAGAGGTCCTCATAGAATAACTGCTAGAATTCAGGCCATGAGATTTTTCAATCTTCATGTATCTATATAACAAGACTCCACCATCACCTAGATACTCCATAGAAAAGGTTATTTTCCAGTGAAACCACCTAATATGTCAGTGTTTGGATGAGCCTGAATATATGGACCATTGACTCTTGCCAATCCTCTACTACCTGAGGATCTGAATTACCATGGAACCTCAACATCCTCTAGAATTGGAACCTGCATAACACACTAATCCTACACGCATCATCAGCCTATCAAACTAGAATGATCTACTACTTGATAGGTGGAGGTACTTTTACCATCCCAATTGGAGGAAGAGTCTGGTGAGATAGACCCTGAACTGAGGCCTCTTCTCCCATTGGATTGTCGTCATGATCTGAAACTAGTATCCTGGTTGGATATCATTGTGGAGGCATCCTAAAATTTTAATCAAGATGTACCATGGTTAGATGAGCGTATATATATATACATAACAACAATGGGGAGCTGAATCAAGAAGTACAATCAAAGAATCAATCATATATGATGCATGTACCATTGATCCCTAAAACCAATGTATCGGTATGACAAGTCAAAAATTAGGTATTCAAGGTCCTGGTCAATGCATACGTTGGCTTCCTGCACCATCACTGGATTCCCTGCCCTAGGATCTGCACTCGAGACACTCTGGAACTATTTCCCCAATCCCAAACAAATAATCGTAAGGTGACTACTCCAACCATTTTCCCAAGGATCGAACGACCATTGATACTAATCCATCATGGACCAACCTTAGAAGGGTCTCGAGCTGCAACAAACCCAAGACCACCTTCATAGGCTAGGGGCTAAAGACCAGCACCGAAGGTATAATATATAACATGGGGAGGCCTTTTCCTAAGTACCTGTATGTACACTCACGTCCATATCGATGCAGAATTGTAGATGGAGTAAAAGTGAAAGAATAAAAATACTAAGGGAATAACCATGCATGTAAAACCTCTAGATAGTACAAGAGTACGATAGTGTAAAATAAAAATTTAAGGAGAAAAAATACACCCCCAATCAAAAAAAGGTACCAACCTAACAGTAGATGTATTTGGGGTATGATTTGAGTCCTCTTTTTGAGGACACTAAAACTGTATGTCATGGGTATGAGTTATTCTTCCTACACTTGAGTTTTTGGAGTTATAGATTCTAATGGAACCCCTATCCAGACCCTTTTTAGAAAGAGGGTCCACTAATAGAGACCATATTTTTCACACCACTTCTAGAGAATTAATACCATCATATTAAAGGATGGGGTTAGTGTTTCATAGTTTATCCAAATTTTAAATATACAAATTGGTTAGACCATAGAGACATTCAAGTTTCCAATGATAAGTGGTCTCTAAAATTTATGGTGAGTATTCACTCCCTATAGGTCTAACAAGTTGATCTAACCCCCTTTAAGATGAATTCATCTACCCATCAGATGGTATGGATGAATTTATGCACTAAGTTAATGGATGGGAAATTCACTTTTAGTGAGCATTGAAGAATTCATAAATTCTTCTCACGTGAAACCCATGTTTTTCCCTCGATAGGATACCTATGCATGCATCAGATTACATTCTAAATATGGTGTTCAAGTGATGTTGAGTAGAATTATGAGAACCATTGTGTAATTTATGTGGTATGTGGATAGAACCCTTCTAAATATCAATTCATAGGGGTTTCTATTGGGTGTTCGAGGAATTTTACCTTTTCTTACAATGATATTTATAAATATATAGTGAACTCTTATAGTATGGATCTGGAATCATGGAGTAGTATTTGTCTTTATGAAGTTGAGTTCATAGATGTTGATGATATTTTGGTGGCACGATAGTAGTATGGTAGTTGATACCTCTAGTAAGTGAATCTGTTTCTAGATGATGGAGTCAACACTTAAGTGTATATATTATAATTAGTTAAATATTGTGTGAAGATAGATATGTTTCTCACCTTTTATTTATGGTGGTAAACCCACACTCTTTCTGTGTGTGAGAAAGGTTCATGGTGGTTATGTTGGATTAGTGTTCCTATGTGACTAAACATTCTTAGGAGATACACTTGAAGAGTTTTCACGATAGTTGGTATCTTGTATCCCACTTTCCCAGGGGAATAATGGCCTTCTATTGGTGTTTAAATTAAATGTTTTTATGTATATCCTGAGTGGAGGCCACCCTGATATAGTGTGACCCTCTGCCTGGCATGTCTAGTGGATCTTTTAGGGTATACCCATAACATGTAAACTCTTGATATGTGGTGGATAATGATGTTTTCTTGGGAGTTTTTGGATTTTGGTCAATTAAAAATGTGTTATCTTGGGGTCTATATATGATAGAGTGGATTTATCTAAATATTCCAAAGTTCCAGCTTAAAATTATGGCATATTGGTCCACCTAAAAAGTAGTGGCATGTTGTGGTATATTTTTTCAAGGTTTTTTTTTATTTCTATATCCTCATGGATATTATTCATGAAATAATGGTAACAACAAAACCTAGTTATCTTTGAAAATGTAAGTGAGATTATTGGAGATCAAGATACCGATGGAATATTTTTTTTAAATGTATGTCAAGAGTTGAGGAGGAAGGATCATGTTTCTCTCAAGACACAAGATAGCCACATTATTGTTAGTGCATTTCTGGAAGGAAAGGGTAGAGAAACTACTTTGGATTCTAGGGATCATGCATCCTGGAGGCTATTTTCATGTCAATATGGAATCCGGTAAGGTGATCAGAGTTGGAGTGTAGTCTGGCTGGATTATATTATTGAAACAATCATCTATAAAACTCTTTAAAGGAGTGTAGTGATGTTTTCCAATCAAGTGTAACTATGTTAATGAACTATTTGAAAATGATATCAATGGTTAGTGGTTTTATTTCATCCCATGTTGAATAAAGACCTTTAGATGATAATTTTTTTTATGTGTAGAGGTTTGGAAAGACTTGTATAAGGTAATTGCATGTTTCTGTTAAGTTCTTTCTATAATATGATATTGATTTAATGAATTTGATGATGGAAGAGGATGATCCCTACTCTAGCGGTAGTATACCAAGTTCATTGAGCACTCAGACCTCTAAAGATAAAGGAATATTATGCAATGGTTGGTTTTATTTTACATAGGGTTGTTTTGTTATATTCCTTTTTAGGAACCCTTTTTTCTTTTTTAGGTATGTAAATTCATTAAGATGGAGAGGAAGTAGTGGCCCTAGTTTTTCCCAAATGATACTTGTTTCAAATTTGAGTTTTAACATCCTAGGACTTCCCCAGGGGTAAAATAGTAAAATTACCCTATCAAAATACCTTAGAAAAATTATATGACCATTCTGATGATTCTAGTTGGCTGTGATTACCCTAAGGCTAAGATTACATAGGGTTTCAGGAATGAAGGGGCCTTGATGATAATTTATTAAGTATAATATATTATTTTTATCCTATGTGCATGTTTTCAGAAAATATTAATTACCTTTAAAACGAGGTCTCGAATGGGAAAAATAAGGTTGTGGTTGAGTCCAGGATGAGGGTTTTTAACTAAGAGTGGTGTTAGTTTTTCTTACACTAAGACCCTTAGGTTTTTTTTCATTGTGGGTCCATTAATGAAGGATTTATTTAATTAATCAAATAATTATGGAAAGTCCCAAAAAATCCTTTATTTAATCTCTATTATATTACCTTGATAGGGTTAGTTGATTATTGTTGTCATAATCCCAAGAGATAGGAAAAGGACGGGGAGATCAAATCTTGGGTAATGACACTGGTTTGGAGAATAGATCATCTCCATCACTAACAGACACTGACACAAATATGATCTTCATCTATGATTGATCCAACCTCGAGGTAGGGCTTTGTTATTTATAATTTCTCCATTCTTTGTGAATTTCTCATGAAATTGATGAGTTTGGATTCTCTATTCTTTGTGGATAGTGTCAGATGTTTAAAATTTGAAATTATTCTTCTATTTTTTCCTTTAATCCCCATTGTGGTGATTATTTTTCCATTATTTGACATATTTTATTTTTCTAAGGAAATATTATGGTAGAATTTTTTATCCCCAACGTTGTGTTGTATTTTTATTGATGAATCCATTGAAGATCAATAAATAATGAGATGGATAAATTATTTTCTCTCTCTCTCTATCATTATTCTCTCTTATCATCTTCCTATCTATCCTCTCTCTACTTATCATGTACGTATGAAGTTATATCAGTGCTATCTATGGTTGACGGTGATGAGGGGAGGTGGCAACGAAGGTCATGTGATAGCCTATGGGAGGAGGGACTACATGTGTGAGGGTTCAAGTGAGAGGTGGTTTGTAATAGGAGGGTTGGAATAAGGTAACACTGTGGGAGGGGTTGTCATGATAGGGATCAATAGTGGTGGTGGTTGGGGTCAACTATGCTGGATAGAATCACGATGAGAAGGGAGAGGGTCAACCATGATGCATAAACGATTTGAATCAAGATAGTGGCTAGCCAAAACTACATCTAGATTCTTGAGCAAAACATGCCATGGTGTTACATGCATGATTTGGGATGTGGGGGAAGGTTGAACACCACCTCTCACTCCCAATAATTTTATACATATGGGATCAAATGATAACTTGACTACCACATGGTAGAAAGGAGGGATGAGTGGGTCAGCCTAACCGGTCTAGTTTGGGTCCGACCTGACCCAGGGTGGGTTGGAATACATGCACATATTCAGAGGATGCATGGGTTCCACAAACTCAACAATGAGTGTCCACCCACCCCCACTACATCACATGGGGAACCCGAGTGTAACCACACGACTCACTCCTTCCCCCAAGGGTGTTTTTGGAAAAATATCCTATAGTTGTACACTTAAGGAAGATAAATAGAATATATTATGTATTTTTCCATTTAGATCATAGTGGTCTAGACTTTTTGTCCATATGAGTCCATTTATGATTTGATATATATAAATTTTGTATTTGGATTTGTACGAATGAAAAATGGGTTTGGGTGTAATGATCAAAGCATTCTCATCCCTCATATAGGATCATGTATTCCCCCTTATATATTAGTAATGGGATCTTCTATCTATATATTAGTTTATAAATAAGATATGGTATTCCCTTTATATATAGTGGGTATATGATCCTCTATCACATCCCTCATATAGGGTTAGGTATTCTCCCTATATACCTAGGGAGTGGGATCCTCTATTTTTGGGTGGTTTTATAGATAAGGTTAGGTATTTTACCCATATATGAGGGTGAGGGATCCTCTTTATCTTCCCTCAAATAGGGTTAGATATTTCCCTATTACACCTAGGGTGTGGGATCCCCTATCTATGGTTCAGTTTATAGGTAGGATCAATTATCCCCCCTTATATCAGGATGTGGTATCATCTATCTCATCCTATAAGTTGTATTAGGTGTTTCTCCCATTTACCCAGGGAATGAGATCCTTTATTTATGAGTTATACTCCCTTGTAGGAGGTGTCTTATAATGGGGATCAGATTCCCCTTCTACAATTTCATATAAGGTTAAATGGGTTTCTTTTCATTATTAGTTTGGATACTTGACTGTGGTTTGGTATTGATGGATCAAATGATGTAGTTTTCCCTTGATCAACGAGCATGCTTCAACAATGATAAGTCTCACCTTTATTGATTTTGGTGTCGGTGTGGTATTTATAAAGTCTAGGAAGTAGAATCCTTTAGGAAATGTGATTCCTTAGCACCCCATGGGTTTCCCTTTAGATGCAATATATATTTAGTTATCAACTTTAGGATTTGTGGAATATTTAGTGTTTTGGGATCCCTTATTCTTCTATATGGTATGATTTTTGAGGATTGTAGTTGAGATGATTAGGACATTCCCTAAATCCTTAAGACTACTAGTTGTAGAGTATATTTGGTTTATCCCTTGTTTTTTTCCTCTCGTTTACTCACTTGTACCAAGGTTTTATTTTTATTTTATGGTTTTGAGGTGTGATACTAAGTATTTTTATAATCACCCTTACATGGGTCGTATGCCCACATGTGTTGTGTCTATATAGTTTATGAATATGTCAGAGAAATTCTTGGGGGACGTAGAGCTGGTATGGCTTGTTCGAAGCTGACACCAGATAACACATGGTGGATCATGGCAGTTCATGATGGTGGAGGAGGCCCTTGTGGGTGGATATTGATCTAGGAGTACTATCTGGGAGGAGGATATTTCCAACGTATTATGTGTATCAGATTCAAAGACTAGTAATATGTGAAGTTCCTTTGTATTATCCAATGTGGGTATATTTTTATATTAGACATCTCATGCATGTTTTATATATAATTCAATTATATATATATATATATCTATGTGTGTGTTATATATTATTTTGTACATTGTAGATATGTATCTGTTACAGGTTGATATAGGCTATAGGTGGATATAGGTTAAGGCCTCCTATATTGGGAGATATACTTACTTGGTACTAGTCAACAACCCCTATCCTATTAGAGGTGGTATTAGGGTTTCAATCATGTATTATAATTGGATTGGGAAGGACCTCAGTGGATTGGGTCATATCAATTATTACATGGTTTCTATTGTAGTGTGATTTTGCTCGTTGCACCATAGAGCCCTATGTGGTCAATTTTCTTCGTTTTTTCTAAGGCATGTTTCACTGTGTTACCATTTAGTTGTTTCATTATTTTATTTGGGGTGGGTATAGCATGAGGGGGGAGGCCAAAGATAATTTCTTGATCCTTGGGTGTTCATGAATTGTAGCATTATCACCTTGGTTGTGTCATGGATTTCATTAATTATGTTGGTTTTAAGGCTATTTGATCATAGAGATTTGTGGGATGTCAGTCTATGATTTATGGGTCGTACTATTGTTGTGGCGTGATTACTCTTTTCATGCCATGATTTTGGGTTTTCTAGTTTAATTATAAATTTAGGTATTGTCTTAAATTTATCTCATATTTTCCCAACATCCTTTGATTTCTTGGTGACCAGTGGTGCATCTTTGAAGACCATTAGCCATATTTTGATTGATTTTGGAACTCATCTTCAATAAATTGACTCTGTGATCTAAGTTGATTTCCTATCATATTTTTTTCATTCTTTTCTTATTTTATCTTCTTGGGGAGGCTATGGAAGTAGGGATTCTTTGTTTTCAATGATGTTGGGTCATGTGGTTGATGTGGGTTTGATTTGGATTGGTTATGTGGGTTTTCCTTCCATGTTTTTTTCAATGTGATCCTCTGATTCTTCTTGTTCTTACATAGTGGTTATTGAATCTTCTTTGAGATAGGGTATTTTAGACCTCTCCTTCTCTATTTATATAAAATTTTGGAAATATAATTATTTTTTATTTTATTGGTTGGATGTTATGGATTTACCTAACCAAGATAATAAATTATACTAAAGGAATTGTAAAGGGAAAATGGGTTATTCACATGTGTTTTATGAGCATACGTAATATTTTTTTATATGTTTATTATTATTAAATGATATTTAATTTTTTAGAGACCTTGTTTCATGTTTTTGACATTTTTGAATCACCTTTCATAAAATTTTAATCATGTAAATATGATAATTAACTTATCGCATGGTAATTTGAAGTTTTTAATTCTTTAAGTGTTTAAAAAATATAGAAGAATGATTAACTAGAGGCTTTATCGCATAAATTCTTAATATGTTTTCCTTTATTTGTTTCTTTATGTGAGGTTATTATTTTTTGTGATTAGAGCGGTATTGGATAGTTTTTATTGCTGTTTGGGAAGATGATACGTGGATATTGTTTTGGTAGTGTTTAATGGGATGGTTTGTTATTTTCATGTCAATGGTATAATTGTTTGATGAAGAAAGATGATATTTATGGGAAAATTATGGAATGGTTGAGGTGTTTCTATGGTGTTTATTTACATGGAATGTGTGATAGTTGTTTCTGTTATGAGCTTGGTTGTTATGGGGTTGTGTTATAGTTTCCCAATGGTATAGGATGTGGTTGTAATATATTAAATCAGTAATGGTTAGTGGCTTTAATTGATTAATGTTGTCCTATTGAATGATTAATGATAATGGGTGGAATAATTGTGACTAATAAATGGTGAATGCTAGAATAAATTTTAATAATGAATAATGAACAACTCAAAACAAAAAGTGGGTTAATGAATATTTTAACATTAAATATATCTAAATGAATGAAATGTGTATGATCATAGTAATTATATAAAGTGTAATGATGATATGATTAAATGAGAAGTTAAAAAATATTTTTATGATTGTCATTTGATAATATATAGGTTCGTATTGATTTTTTTATTTGTTCACTAAGGAATTAGTATGTTTCTTCCACATTTTCATGAATGGTTTTTGGGAGGATACTAATAACTATGAATGTATTCTCATACCAATATATATAAATCTATATTACAGTTTTCTAGAATGGATTTGGTGATTGATATGTATAGTACTATCTCAAGGAGGTCATGGTTAGTGTTTTTGTTTCTTATATAGTTATTTCATTTTGGAATTTTATTTTAGAGACCTTCTTCATGTGTGACATTTACATGCATCATAGATCATCTATATTTTATATTTTATAGAGTTTATTGGTGGTTTATCCTTAATTACTAAGATTATAAGGGTAATTACTCCCATTTAAGTGTGATTATACCCTCAGTGATAGTTGTTAACTTGCGGCTTATTAGAGGTGAGCTTCAAGGGTTACTCTCATATTCACTATAGGCCTAAGAGGGATTCTTGATGGGGTGGGTTGTGACACATATACCATGTTTATCAATGGTCATGAAAAAAATATAAGACTATTAATTTGTAATAATCTAAAAATTTTACCATTTTAAGGATAATGTTTATAAAATAAAAGTAATAGGGAAAAATAAGGCATTAATTCTTTAATTATTTAATCAATACATGCTTTAAAAAGTTTTAACTTAGAAATAATCAAGCTAGTTATATTCATATGGTTATTTTACATTACTATTGTAATTATTTATATCTTTTTATATCATTATATAATTAATTTTCATTGATGTATGCATTATTAGACAAGTACAAGGTTTATTTAAATGGTTATACCTCCTTTAAAAGGTATGTTGCAAATTGTTCATCCACATGATCTGAAGACAAGGCATGTGTATTTTTTCCACCAATCTAAAAGGTAGTTTATTATGGGTTATAAATCCTATAAAAAATTAAGGATCTTATTAGTGCATGTTAATACTTTTTGATGAGCTAGAGAAGGTGTGAAGAGTAAAGTAGGATCAAATTAATCTAGACCATTATAAATCTCTTATGTTATTTTACATTATTATATTAATACCCTTTTTTATATTTCTCTATTCACCCCTCTTGACTTTAATTCTAATTTTAACAAGGTTAACATATACATTCATTATAGTTATGGTGGAAGTATCCAAGAAATCCTATTTACCATTGAAACTCCAATGAGGGTCCAACAATATTTGGGTGGTGACGTTGACCTGAAATCACATGTGTGGTGAAAATTGAGATTTCCTTTATAAGATTTTATAAAATCAAACTCCACATATTCCTATTAAAATTTTTATAATTATAGGGAGGCTTTATCCCCCTTTATTTTCCTTATTTATTAATAGTCCTCACCTCTTATTTTCTACACCCACTCAATGATTTTCAATCAATCGAAGGTTGTAATCTTGAATCTATTGATATATGGTTTTCCTGTTTTATTCTGATTTACCATTGACCAATAATCAATTTTCTTCGAAAATATCTTACAAAAACTAATTTATCTTACCAAATATTTTTGTTGAGGTAACTTTTTGTATCTTTATTGGAAAATTTATAATAATGGGTAAATTGGATTATAAAAACCAATCTATAATATCTAAAAATATAACTCTAATGTAACACAGTTGATATACTAATCTTATTGTACTTTTATATTGGGTGTAATATTTTAGTAATATAATTTTGATATTAAAATTATTTAATAAAGAGAAAGATAAGGGATAATAACTAATTTTCCTGATTTATATAGAGATCCAGGGTGTTTTATCACGTCCTATTGATTTTTAACTTCATGCTTAGTATTTATGAGTCTATCACAATGTATGCTTGTATTATATATTATTAATGATTGATATACATGTATCTTATACAATATAATATAACACCATGATTTATTCTTATTTATGATACATGATGGGAAATGTTTTGTATGGTGAACATAGATGGGTAGTAAGACCTAATATGTGGCATGACATAACATGAGATTATTTACCTCCTAGTGTATCCCTAGAGGTTTTACATCCAAATATTTGCATAATTTCCCTCATAGTGAAACTAGAGAGCATGTATACTAAACATTTTCCCTCATACAATGATCCTCAATAAGGTAATTTGTGTTTTTTGAGGCATTTTCCCTTAGGATATGACCATCATGGTTGACTATATTAATTTTTCTCTAGTTTTAGACCCAATGCATGATTACATACCATGGTTCATTGGTTAACAAGATTTTATTTGTCTTATTTATCTTAGTATGAGATATTTATTTCTATTTCATCATGAGCAGTTCAATGGGGTGAAGTTCAATTTTAGTTTCATAAAATAACATGCATGGAAAATATATAATGGTAGTAAATTGTGATCAGGTAGTGAAATCTAATTTGGTTTGTTATAATCACAACTTACATATGAACACTTTATGTATATATAGATTTTTTCTTCCATAATCCACTTAAGGTAAAATGACCATGGGTTGATAGTATATTTTTTTGACTGGTTGATAAGGACTTTGGATGTATCATTCAAAAGAGAGAAAGTGATTTTTTGGGATTGGATTTTTTTGTCTTGTTATATTTTAATCATTTGGAATGAGTTTTGTTACCCGATGGGTGACAAATTTTTCTTATATTATATAAATCATTTTTTATGAACATATAAATATTCATATTATTTTTTAAGTGTTATAAAATGTAATTTATGGTTATGATAGTATGGGATGATATTTTTTCATGTATATTGTTTATGTTTATTATTTAAATTATAATGGGTTGTTAGTTCATTGAAAATAGTATCTTGTATAGTGGAAAATTATCTCTAGTAGATATTTATCCTTATCATTAGTTGCTATACAATAACAATTGAGGAGTGAACTAGGATCATTGTGTAATTCCAGGTAAGGATTAGGTACCTCACAAGAATCATTACATAATAGTATTAGAACAAAAAAAATCACTTTTTAGGAATTTTTGTTATGGGTAAGTTGGATATAGGATTATTATATTTTTTTAAATTAAACTATAAATATTTCTAAGAAGCATAACTGCAATAGAATATCAAATTACCAAGGTGGTGTGTATTTTTATTGAATTATTGGGTTATTTGGTTATTGAAGGGAATTTCAATTTCATTCACCTTATACTATTGTGGGTGATGATATATTGAGTTAAATGCATCATATTTTGGCTCCCAAGAGATGAATATCATGTGATTTATTATATGTATTTTTTAAAAACATTTAAATGAAATGGTTAGTTATATATACCAAAGTTAAACAAGGTATTATGATAAAAATATTTTAAATTAAAATGCCACAAATAAATATCTAAATAATTATTAAACAATTATTGGTAGAATTTTAATTAATTGATGAGTGAATCTTTAACTATGATTACCTATTGTATTTATGTTGTTAAAATATTTCATGTTATTATGGATATGTTTTTTTGGTTTTATTGATTTTGGAAGTTATAAATGTGGCGATACTTAGTAAGAAAAGGTTAATAGGATGGATTATTTTACATTGGATCATGAATAAGGGGATTTGTATGATTAGATAGAGTTATGTGGATTGAAAATATTTTTATTTACACTTTTTCACTAGGGTAAGGTCTTAAAATGAACTATTTCCATAAGTGATTTGGTATTATAGAAAAAAAAATGTTTGCTCGATGTCCTCTCACAATGCTTCAAAAAGGTGTGATGGAATATTCCTCAATAGTGGGACCACTAGTAGACCCATAATTTCTAGAGAGTTTATTTAGGGTATTATAGGATATGGAATAAGTTTTACCTAGGAAAAATCCATCAATGATCAACGTCACTATAGATTTTCATCTCTAACATTCCTAATTTTTTAGGGAGATACTAGTCGTTAATAGTCATTAGAATGGGGAATTAATAATGATGAAATCATTCAGTTAAAAGGTACACCCAATGGGTAATAAATGTAGTTGTAGACCATAAATTTATATAGTGTCGCTATGAAAGGGTGAGTGATAGTTGTGGAGATCAAGGAACAAAAGGGATTGGCATGGAATGGATTTCAATAAATTAACTGCATTATGCTTGGAAAAGGATTGGGATTTCAAGTATTTTAGTCAAGAGAATATGGAAATGAAAAAATATTATACTAAATTTATTTACATTATTTGATTCACTATATCCTTTAGTAGAGATGATGATACTTTAACTTTCCATTTTGATATGGGGTTATACCACTTTGCATCAATTTCATGTTGTTTTCTCTCCATACCATTTAAGATATAGTGTATAAGACTGATATTATAGATTTTTGATCACTTGTAAGTTGAATAAAAAGTTTCTTTACATCACTTAGAGGATCACATAGTCGTGTGTTAGTTGACATATATGGAATCATTCCTTTTTGTTACATAATTTTTCATTACGTTGTACAAATATAAGATCTTTTAGAGTTTAGTTTCTTAGAAATAAGGTACATAGTACATGAAAACATAAAAAATTATTTTAATAAACTTTAATGGATTATTAATTTGTTCACCCTAATTACAATTACTGCATATAATAACTTGGGGACATACATAAAAGGAAATGGTGAGCATAAGGCCCAGTAAGGGAAAGCAACATGTGTTTATGAGAAATACCAATAAAAACTTTAGGAATATCATAAAGGCATGAGAAAAGGAAAAAGAGGCATATCATAAGAAAAATAACTTGATTAATAACATGAAAATGTGTCTAAAACATTTAAATGATACATTCATAAGAAAATCACTAGGGTTTGTCACTGAGGTGTCATAAAAATTACCATGGTTATTCACTAAGGTATCATATGACATGTCATCTCCAAAGATTAAATTATTTACCCAATACATTGGAGAACTATAAGGGAAAACCCTTAATATGTATTAATTAATATTATCCACATATATCATAATTAAACATTTCACATATAAACCATGGAGAATAAAATAAATGGATTTCATATCAAAATCATGATGTTTTAAAAAGTGCATAAAGATAAGATCTTTATGTCATTATTAACCCCTAGAAAAGAAAAGTGGATTTCATGTATTTTGATCCCACAATAAAATATATCATTTTAAAATCAAGTTGAATACCCCTAAAAAATAAATATTTTTGGGTATTTACAAAAGAAAACAAAAAATAAATAGACTTTTCTTAAGAAAAAGAGAGAAATTTTGAGAAGAAAATTTAGCATCACAATGGGTATAAAACATGGTTTTAGAAAATGGTAAAAAGAGAGTTGAAAAAGGTCTACCATTCATAAAATAATTTTAATATAGTAAATAAATATAATAAAATGGATAGAATAACATTGTATGAAAACTTGAAAGATATACCACATAAAAAGGGATCTTGAAGGGAAAAGAGAAGTTGAGATTTACCTTACCTTGAAGAGTGACTCCTAAAACGTGATGATCAAGACCTTGGGGACTTGATAACACATTTTGTGGAATAATTTGGAGGTAAAAGTATTATATATTTATTGAGGAATAATTGGGAGTGAAAGTAAATGAATAAATTGGGAGTTATTTATAGAAAAAGTGGGGGATTTGTTTATTAATTTCCTTAGACACCTAGGTAGTGGTAAATAAAAAACCATGGGAATTATCATGGTATTTTCCCATGGTATTGGACACTTTGAACACCCTATATGTTATTTTAATCCAAAATATTATACCATAATTTTATATTACTCATTACATCATTATAACATAATTATGAATCCATTAAACATACTTAAAAACCCAAACTGTACTTTTACTATTCACAAAAACTGAAGTATTTTAGAAAATTATCATAAGTCCACCCTAACCTAATTTTGACATTATAATTTTAAAATAGATATTTATTTTATCATAATAATTCTCTAAATATGATAATTTTAACTTTTAAATATAAAAATACTTATTAAAAATAATAGTGGATTGAAAATGCATAGTAAAATTTCTCACACTTGAAAAAAAATAAAATTATTTTATCATTTAGTTTTAAATAAGAGTGTTTTCATCATAATATTTCATTAAAATAAACATTATTCCAATTACATTAGTTTATTATAATAATTATATATTTTCCAAAAAAGTATAATTTCTATCTGAAAAATCAATTTATTAAATTCCATCTCAAATTTATTAAGTAAAACTATTCTTAAAATAAAAATGATGGAATAAAGATTTTATTTAAACAAATGGATTTTAATTTAAGTAACTAAGGACTTGAAACATAACCCCTTATAACACCTGTGTAAGACCTAAGGGTAATGTGTGAGATGGTGATAAATTCATGGGGCAGCTCAAATAATATTTCTTGAGTGGTAATTTCCACTAACTTGAACCTCTACTATAGGTGATTTCGTTCAAGTTTTACTTGTTGAAGCTCGGCTTGGTCTTGGTCAATAGAGAAGCTCAGTGATGCTACCTCCCTCCAAAATTCTAACAAATGGGCTTCGTATGGAATTACTCTACTAGTTGAGGCCATCAATTCTTGTTTCTTCATTAATTATCCTTTGTCATTTCTATTTGTAAACATTAATTATAATGTTAAAATTAGTATCAAGTGTATAGTTTCCAATGGTCATATTTATCCATCGGTCATATAATTGTAGAATAATGAAGGTCACATTTCCCTTTATAATCTCTTCATTATTAAGGAGATATGGTTTTGTTGAATACAAAATAATATAACACACATTTTCTAAGGAAATAAATATCATTTAAAAAAAATTCTGGTCCGTTACAACATAATTCATTATGGTATGAATAAGTCCATAGAATTTTTCAACAGGGAAATAAGAATATGATTTTTTATTCACCTCTTATTTAATGAATTATATATAAGGAGTGATTATAGTATTTATGATTGGTATATTTTTATCAAATAGTTTTTAAGGAAATAAAAAGAGTCACTAGTGAAACAAACAAATTTATTTGTGGTATTTTTTCAAGGTGTCTTCCCATAAAGGTTGCAATTAGAGACTAACTTTGACTCATAGGTCACAAAGTTAATACTGTGAGATAGTGTATACTAGTTATCCATGTCTATTTTGGTATATATAGATAATGAGTTAGATTTTTGGATCCTAGGAAATGGCATTCTATTTTATAGTCTTTCTAGGGATTATAGTTTTACCTCCATAAAATAGGTTCTAAGAGTCTTTATAGTAAGGTTAACTCTTGAAAATAGTGATGAGGGATCATTGATAGTTATAGATATTATTTTTATAATCTATAAAATAGCTATTAATTTATTTTATATGCTAGATATAAAATCTTTCATATTTTTATATATTATTGGTCTTGGGATTATGGGTGGAGAATTCATAGGATTCGTATAATATTTATACATAATTTGGAATGAAAAAATATCTATAAAATAGATACGCCCACATTTTCTATAGTAATATGCACATATGGAAATTTATGTGACTTCTATAAACTTGATATAACTTTTTAAAATATTATATTAAAAATTTATTGGTTGACCTAGTTTTGAGTGCATATTGACTACTACCAATAAAATATGTCTTTTTCTTAAACTTAATGAGATTAATTCATAATTTTTATAAAATATAAACTATAGGTGGCCCAAGGTTACCTAAATAGAGGAAATTTTAATTTATTACCTCATAAGGGGATCATATCATACTTAAGGTAGTAAGGATGAGTAAAAAGGGAAATTACCTCATATATAATACCAACTTCTTGATGTATTTTTTTGATAATTTATTAGGGTTAACTCTAAAGTGAGAGGTGAATTTTATGGTCAATTTTTTATTGAGAGACAATTTGGTTTATATAAATTTATTCAAGATATCACTAACTGATATAATAGATATCCAAATTAAAATTATGAACTTGGAAGTTATGAAATTCCTTAGATAAAATTCTTATACATGGAATTATATAGTATTTTTCTACAAGAAGGGATATAGAATATTATTGTTATATATCAACTATTATAATTTAAATCAAGTTATAGTCAATTATTTTTATTATATTCCAATTATTAATGATTTTTTCAATCATTTAAATTTTTTCTAGTGTATTTATATGATAAATTTATTATTTGATTACCACCATCTTTGGGTGAGAGAATAGAATCTATTAAATATTACATTTTGGTATTGTTACAACCACTTTGATTACTGTATTATGTCATCCGGGTTGATGAATTCCTAAATAGTCATTTTACTCATATATGGACTTTTAAATAGTTATTTTCATTGATAAAATCATGATTTATTCTCAATCTCAAGAGGATCATAAAAGTCATCTTGAGTTTTCATTGACACCACTATAAGAGCACTAAATTTATGTGAAACTATAATTTTTTAGTTATTCATATAAAAATTGATATTTATTGAGATTCTCTAGTTACAACCATTACTTTATCATGGATTTATTGATACACAATTCACCTATACCATCATTGAAAAAACTGGGTGAAATGTTCTATGGAATGATCATGTAAGTTGGATTTTTAGGAACTAAAATAAAGAATCATATTAATTCTTATTATGATATTACCTAAGGTTGGTAAGAAGTATATGGTGTATTATGAAACATCAAAAGTTAGTCTCAGTTATATTTAAAAGGAGGATAATCTTGTTATATATTATGTTTCTCAATAGATGAGGCTATATAAGAACATCTAACCTACTTAAGATATCATAATTTTAACTCTGGTATATGTCACAAAGTGTTTACTTCACTATATTTATAGTTAGTGTTTTATTATTTATATTGACCAAAATAGCCTCAAATATTTATTTTCAAATTGAATTTTGATACTAAAATATATGATAAAAATTTAATATATTTAGTAATTTTACTTTTAAATGATATATAAATTGAGAGAAAGTAGAATTATATTTGATAATCTTAGTATGAAGTCTTAATATTATGATGAATAATGAACCTGTCTTTATATTTTTGCTTGTATGTGACTACTAATGGGAGATAACTAATTTTACAAGGATTGATTTATTCATAGTTAATCCTTAAATATTTATTAGAAGATAGATACATGAATTTCAATATATACGACCATAAATACATCATGATTTTATATTCTCTTGAGGGTGGGGAGGTCACATATTATTAGACCCATGATAACTACTCATTTATTTACATATATAAAAGAGTGGTTATTACTACATGAATACATAAATAAGCGATGGAGGATTCTGATTCTTCTTAATGGTTTATCCATTCTAGTGTTTCTAATATATATCATGGTATACAATGTATTAGAATAAAATAAAATATTATAAGTTTTTATTGAGATATTTAAACATTAATGACCTATAATTTAGTGACCTAGATTTCTCCCAATTAAGACTTAGCTCAGTTTTGAGTTTCAGAGTCTCAAGACCTCCCAAGGGATAAAATAGTAAATTTAACCTAGCAGAACACCTTGAAAAAAATTGGATGTCTTCATTGAAACCAGTATGTAGTGTTTACCATAGATCTAAGTCGGTGTGGAGTTGTGATCAAAATAGAGCTTCGATAATAATATATTAAGTATAATATATTATTTTTTACCTTACACATGCATGTTCTTGGCAATCATTATTTTCCTTAAAAAATCCTTATATAGAAATCTGAAACTTTTTTTCTCAAAATGGGGGTTTCATCCTATAATAGGTATAAACATTATTAACACTAGTATACTTGGGATTATTCATCCTGAGTGGATTTATCAGTTAAATTAATTAATTAATTAGATAATTATGGAAACCCAAATTCCCCCTCATATTTAAGTCACCTTATGAGATCTAATTAGGGTTGTACATAAACCATAAGGGGGAGGGGAGAGGGAGATATTTTTGAAATTTGTGATCCAAGAGAAAGGTTATAAAGGGGGAATAAAAAAAACTCCTAGAGTAGATACAGTCTTTTCCAACAAATGATCCAAATCTAAGGTAGGGATTGATATTTAATTTTGGTTCCATTATTGTGAAAATTTTACACTTGATTTATTTTTTATTGTTTTTCTTGAATTTTGATCCTGATGGAATAAATATTAGGGTATAATTTTTTCATAACCCAACCTAAGTCAGGTCTCTAGCCGAAACTAACCCAAGACCACCTCCATGGTCTAGGGGCTGTTGACTTGTGCTGAATGCATATCTAACATGAGGAAGCCTTTTCCTAAGTACCTATATGCACACACATACCCATATTGATACAGAAGTGTAGTGGGAGTAAAAGTGAGAGAAGATAAATACAAAGGGAAAAACTATACATGTAAAACCTCCAGATTATAAAAGAGTATGCTAGTATAAACTAAGAAGTAAAAGGAAAATAATACACGACCAACCAGAAAAAGGTCCCAACCTGAAAAAAACTGGAAAGTAAAATTCTGAGAGAGCCCATATACTAATCTTTAAGCCATGACCACTATATTCATTCCAAAGTACTAGGTATCCCTAAGTAACTCTGAAGTCACTATCAACCTATATGTCATCTTCAAAAGACATGACACATGTGGGAAAATCCCATGCATGGGTGAGTATATAGATACCCAATACGATTCCCTGAAAGTTGAAGGGGGAGAAGTAAGAGATACAACATGAATATAAATATTGTAGATAGTAAAAAACGTGAATCTCAACACAAATCAAGAGAAAGAGTAACCTCATCTAGGCAAAGGGGGTTCGACACAGTGAGTAGATGAACTACATGGTGAGTCTTTTCCACCCATAGTTGGAGAGTGAACTCATCTAACCATGAGAAACTAGACATGGAAAGAACACGGAATACCCCATGAATATTCATATATCATGGAAAGAAAGTAAACAAATCCAAAGGTGTGGATATAGAAGTATATATATATATATATATATATATATATTCTCAGTCAAAAGAAACCCAAATGAGAGAGAAAGGGGATCTCCATCTCATAACTTATCCCAGAAAAATAGTCACAAATAGTTCCAAAAGTCTATCAACGATTCCCATTAACTCATGCATCTTCTCATAAGTAATTTTCAAAGTCAAGAAATAACTTTTCACTTTTCCAAAATCTCTAGGTATAGGACCCATGCCCTGGTACAATAGGAGGGTTCAACTCTGATAGTCAATGGAGAACCCATGCCCTGCCCAGTAGGAGGGTTCTACTCTGACTATCAAGGACCCATGTCTAGCCTATCCAGAGGGTTCCACTTTATAAGTATATAGAGGAACAATTACCTATGCCTAGATGATGGTTCTACTCTATTTATAGAGGATCCATGCCCATCCAAGTTTAGGGTTCCACTCAGGAGTCTGTAGAGGAACCATGACCCGTGATAATAGGAGGGTTCCACTCTAGTCATAGAGGACTCATGCCCAGCCCATCTAGAGGGTTCTACTCAGTATTCTATAGAGGACCCATGCCCTATGCTGATAGGAGGGTTACACTCTATTATTAGAGGACACATTCCCATCCCAGGTGGATGGTTCCACTTAAGAAGTCGTCGAGGACCAATGCCCAGACCAGCTAGAGGGTTCCACTCGAGAGTCTCAGGTGATTCTATGGAATCACTTCCATCATCCAACATCACCTAATCAAGAATCATTCCCAAAAAATTACACATCATATACCAAAATCCACAAACAAGGGAACTATCATGTTCTACATGTAGAAACACTTAGGATAGGCTACCCACAGGCCAAAATCTGTGTCCAAATGAAGGAGATACAAAACCTTGAAGTTTCCTAAAAAATAACCAAGTAGTATACAATGTGTGGTCCTGCTCCACCACCTGTCTGTGTCTCTAGCTATAACATGGCTCCCAATCCATATATAAGTACACTCTATGTTGGTGGACTATATAGAGTGTCTAAACTATCTAGGACTGGGTCGTGTCCTTCTGGATGTGTCTGTGTTCTTGACCTCATGTCTGCATTATTTGGTACATAACCATGTGTCTATCCATTTACTACCACACAGGGTATCACCCATGTGCTCTTACACATGGCTCATCCATCTGGGGATAAGGTACACAGCGTGTATGAGGACTACACATCGTTCCATATTTATAATCTTCTGAAACCCTAGCTGCCACAGGCAAGGGCTACATATTGTGTGTTCATCAAGGTACACAATGTTTAGTCATGTTATTAATATTTTCTCAAATCTAAAATCTATGAACCTAATATGTTCTTTTACCTTCATATTCGGCCTTGAATTTTCTCAAAAATAGAGGATCTGGCCATGGATCGTAGTTTCTGACTATCGTTCATTGGAAATTAGATCTCGTCATTCTATGGGGGTGCGTTGCATGAAAATATCAACTTGGATTATTCCACATTTGATTATTCAGCTAAAGATCATCGAAAATATCATCCAAAACACAAAAACATCCCATATCTATGCCTAAATCATAGATTCATCCCTTTCTAGTGAATATGTTGCGATTTCGAGTGTCCAATCAGGCTCAGTACCACATGACAACGTTGAATCGGGACTGAGGGGTCCAAATGGTGAAGAACATAAATAAATTGAGGGGGAAAGGAACAAGAAAGATTGTTAAACCATCATAAGAAAATAATTATTAACCAATGATCAATAATGGGGAAATATGGGTTAGACAAACAAGAGAAACCAATTAAAATTGGTACACGGGCGCATGCAAAATTCCAAAAATTGGCATATATCATAAAAAAATATTATTCAGATCAATAAATTTAATAAAAGAGTGTATAAATTGAAAATTGATGATTCATACCTAGATATTTTATCATTAATCATTGAATAATTCACTTTCCAAAAATCAAAGTAAGTTTTCATGTTTGTGGCATCCTGATCTGCTCTGATCTAGAGTATCATCATCGTCTGAGGTTATTCTCCAAATGAAGGAGGTGGGAGAAGATCTCAATGGTTCCATGGTTATGAGGCTAACCCTGGGAAAATCTTCATGGTAGTATACTTATAATAATTTACTTTAGGTTAAAATAAATAAATAAATAAATTTAATTAATTAATTTATACACTGAACATACTTCCAACATGAAAAATATCTTAACACCCTACGCCAACCTATTTTAGGTCATTATTAGGGTAAAAATTACGTTTCATACTCAAACATGGTCTCATATTTATGATCTGAGGTTTCATTTAAGATATATCCCATTTTCTTTAAGAAATGGGGTGTGCACAATAAAAAATATTTTTAATATTTTTATACAGTTAATTCTGGGCACACTGGGTGTTGGAATCGCATGTCATCTCAGTGCCTATCTCTTGAAATATATATATATATATATATATATTTAAAAGTATTACAAGGAAATAACCAGGTCTTTACATCATTCCATCCTTGACTATTTTCATCCCCAAAAATAAAAACTAAGAAAACCACTCGGGATACTGATCCCGAACCTGGATCTCCCGCTCCCAGGATCTCCCTTGCATGTTTCCATACTACCACAAAACATAAATCCTGGGGATAGTCCATCTATTCAAGGTCTTCTCCTGTTGATCCTTGATCTCCACTAAGTGATCCACAAAGGTGGATCTATCCTCGATGTATATCTCACCTTAGTCGATGACATGTGTGGGGTTATTCACATATCTCCTTGGTTGCAACATGTGGAAGATATTGTTCACCTGATCTAGTTGTGGGGGTAGGGTGAGGTGGTAAGAGACCTTTCCAACCCTTTGCATGATCTAGAATAACTCGATGAACCTAGGGGATAGATTGACTCCCTAACCAAACCTCCACAATCCTCATCATGGGGAGAATATTAGGAAAATGTGGTCTCCCTAGTCAAACTATAAGGGCATATAAAGGTGATCTTCATAAGATTTCTATCTACTCTGGGATATCATCATCCACTCATGGATGACCTAAACCTTCACTGTCATCACCAGAACCATCTCTAGGCCCACAAAATATGTCTCTCTAATGTATGTCTAACATAAAGGTGACCTTTATGGTCTCCCATATAGGGCCTCAAAAGGTGTCATGCCAATGGTAGAGTGGTAGTTGTTATTGTACAAAAACTCTAACAAGGGTAAGTGATCCTACCAACTCTAGAAAAACTCTAACATGAAATCCATCATCATATCCTCCAACACCTAGATAGTGCACTTGGTCTACCTATAAGTCTAGGGGTAAAAGGCTATACTCATCCTCATTTGTGTCCCAAATTCCTCCTATAGTTCTATATAAAATCTTGACATAACCGCACATCACAGTCAAAGAAAAATGTCAAGGGAACCCCAAGAAGGTGAAAAATATCCCATACATACAACTTCTCTAAACTCTCCACTGAACTATGCTCCGTAATAGTGTGGAAGTGTGCCAACTTTTTTGAGTTAGTAAACTATCACCTAAATGGAGTAATGTCCCTTCGTTGTTCATAGAATCCCTATCACAAAGTCTATGAATATTCCACCACACTTGCACTTAGGAATCTCAAGGGTCTTCAAAAAACTAAAATGAACTTGGTGCTCATCCTTCACCTGTTGATAGGTGAGGCACCAAGAGACAGACTTAGATATTATCCATCTCATGAAAGACCACCAAAACTACCTATGAAGGTATTTATACATCTTCCCCAAATAGGGATGTATAGAAAGGGGATAAGTGTGGAACTATCACATCACCTCCTCGTACATCATGACTGGAACCACCGTCCATCCCTGAAAAAAGATGACATGATTCCATCCTTCATAATATCCATATGGTGAGTCCCCTATAGATATTTGTTCATGTAATACCTCACAATTGACATCTTCTAGTTGGGACTCTATCACACACTTGATAAGTGGGGGATTCATCACCATCAAATGTATAAAAGTTATGCCCTCAGACTCCACCAAGGTTAGGTACAGGGAGGCTAACTGCTCCAAATCCTCTTACACCAAGAGATCCTGGGAATTATTATTAAGGGAATATATTACTACATTTACCTTCCCCGAAGTAAAGACTATCTCAAAGTCATTGTACTATAGGAAATATAACCAGTGCTATTATCTCAGTTTCAAGTATATCTACATTAATACACACCTAAGATCTAATGGTTTGACTAAACCAAAAAGTTCTCTCCCAGAAGGTAGTTCCTCTACATACTATGGGAAAATATTACAGATTCTAGTTTTAGGTCATTAGTCACATAGTTATACTCATGTAGTATCAACTACATCGACTTGTATGTGATAACTGCCTATCGTTGTATCAACATGCAGTCGATCCCAACTCCAGAGTCATTGCAAAACACTATGTACTCCATGCCCTCCTCTGGTAGTCTCAACATGGGCGCACTCATTATCCTGAGCCTCAACTCCTCAAAGTATCACTGGAACTTCTCAATCCAGGTAAATGGATTCTCTTTCCATGATAGGTCAGTCAAAGGGGCTAAAATTTAGGATAATTCTTCCACAAATATCTTATAGTACCCCACCAAGCCAAGAAAGCTTCACACCTTTGACATGATATCGAGTGGTTCCCAAGAAAGCACTGCATTGATCTTCACTAGGTCCACTACTAAACCATGATTAGAAATTAAATTCCCAGAAATTGAACCTCATGAATCCATTACTGGAACTTTGAGAGGTTTCTATAAATCTGGTCTCTCGAAGAAAATCTATAACCATACTTAACTACTATGAATGTTCCTCCTCTGATGTAGAGTAGATGAGTTTTTATTTGATGAAGAAAACTACAAACTGGTAAAAGTTTTAATGTATAGCCTAGTTAATCAAATCCATAAACATGATGGGATAATTATTCACACAAAAGGGCATCACTAGGAACTCATAGTGTTTGTAGCAACATCAGAATTCCATATTTGGAATATCATCCTCATGAACCCTCAACTGGAGGTAGCTTGACATGAAATCAATCTTCGAGAACCATATCTCCCTTCATAACTATTAAAATAGGTCATAAATTCTCAGTAAGGGATACATGTTATTTATTATGTATTGGTTTAGGTGATGATAGTCCATGAAAATACACAAGATCTTATCTTCCTTTTTCACGAACAACACTGGAGCTGTCCAGGGGGATAGACTGGGTCTGATGAAACCCTTCTCTTAAAGGTCCTCTAACTACAACTACTACTCCTGAATCTCTATAGGGTATATTTGATAGGCCGTAGAGAATATCAGAGTATTCTGGGGATAAAATTTGAAGCAATAATTCATCTCCCACCTCATAGGTAGTCCAAGAACATCCTCAGGGAAGACGTTCATATAATCCCCTAAAACCAAAGGAATCCAAATGCCTAAAGATCCTACTACACTAAGAGATATACTTGTAAATTGATGGGTGATGGGTTCTAACCTTCTTATCATAGAACCCACTCATCCCACCATGATATCTCTCTCACCTATAAAGATGAATCTTGTTCCATCAGTGAGAATGAATATGAATCATCTATGGTGACAGTCAATCTATGCTCAAACCATGAACAACCAATCCATGTCCAAGATCAAATCCTAAGGTTCCATAGTGATGGCCAAAAGGTCCCATGTGAACATCTCTCCACCACGAAATAGCTCTCACTACCGGTAGATAAAAGATATAGAAGAATTTTTCCCTGTAGGAACCTCAAGATGAAGATGTTGGGCTAGTGCCTCAAGTAAGAGCTATAGCTCTGGAACTAGGAGTATAGAGATGAATGAATGAATAGAGACTCTTTACATTAATATTGAACCAAGATTAGAATAAACACAAATCATGCCTCTAATCATCTCATACACTGAGGGGTCATAAGCCTCTAAATCCTACAGTTGTTTGTGGACCTGGTATCCATCTCCCTGAGCCTGATGTGGTCCACCTGGTAGTGGTGGTGGAAGGATCTCGTAGCATCATCCACCACCCATATCTCCTTCTTCTCATATTCCAAATATTCCTCCCTAGGTACCACCCTAACCTCTCCTAGGAGATCCCTGATCATAGTGCTACCTCTATCATAGCGGTACGTCAGATATATTTCTGCTCTCCTCAGAATGTATGGTCAGGTATTCATGAACTATGCGACCTCACCCATCACAAGCACAATACCAACCATCTCCGGTCTTCCCTATTTCTCTATGTTATCCTTATACCACATGACCACATGACTTAGTCTGATCAAAAAATGATCTCCTACATCGAGATCCCACCAATTGGAACCTGCTAGCTGTTGTAGATGACTCATCTCTTTGACACGCACTACTAGATCCAACTGTATAGAATTCCTATAATAGAAATATCTCTATCACTAGTGCTCTCTCTAGTACCCTAACATAGGTGGGGATGCACAAGGTCACTACAATGGCATGGATCTCTCTGTGGAGTCCCTACACAAACTTCCATACTTAGAAGTATCCATCACAAATCCTGTCATGGGAGTACCAAGTAAGTTCTATTAACCTCACGACATACTCATCCACTCTCAAAACACCCTATTGTGGCTCCAGAATCATCTAAATCTAGACCAAGTGTAAGAAAGAGGTCTAGTACTCCTTGTGGAATAACTGCTAGAATTTAGGCCATGAGATTATCGACTCTTCATGCATCTGCATAATAAGACTCCACCATCGCCTAGATACTCCACAGAAAAGGCTATCTGCCAGTGAAACCACCCAATTAGTCGATGTCTATATGATCATAAATATATAGAACACTAACTCTAGACAATCCTATACTACCTAAGGATATGGATCTCTATGGAACCTCAGCGTCCTCTAGTGATGGAACCCACATAGTGCACTAATCCTACACGCATCCTCAGATTACCAAACTAGAATGATATACTACTTGATAGGTGGAGGTGTTGCTAACATCCCATTTGGAGGAAGCGTTTGGTGAGATAGGCCCTAAACTGAGGCCGCTTTGCCCATTGGATTATCTTCATGATCCAGAATTGGTATCCTGGTTGGCTATCATTGTGGAGGTATCCTGAAATTTTAATTAATATGTACCATGGTAAGATGAGAATATATATATATATATATACATAACAGAAATGGGGAGATGAATCAATAATTACAATCAAAGAATCAATCATATATGATGCATGTACCATTGATCCCTACAACTAATTTCTTTTTATATCAAGTTGAAACTAAGGTATTCAAGGTCCTGGTCAATGGATATGTTGGCCACCTGCACCATCAGTGGATTCTATATCCTAGGTGCTGCACTCGAGACACTCTGGAACCATTTACCTAATCCAAACCAAATAATCATAAGGAAACAACTCCAACCATTTTCCCAAGGATCAAACCACCGTTGATACCAATATATCATGGCATGACCCGAGCAGGGGCTGGAGACCATCAATGAAGGCATAATATATAACATGGGGAGGCCTTTTCCTAAGTACATGTATGTACACTCACATCCATATCAATGTAGAAGTGTAGAGGTAGTAAAAGTGGAAGAATAAAAATACTAAGGGAATAACCATACATGTAAAACCTCTAGATAATACAAGAGTAAGATAGTGTAAAATAAAACGTTAAGGAGAAAAAATACACACCCAATCAGAAAAAGGTTCCAACCTAAAAAAAATGAAAAGTAAACTTTTGAGAAAGATCATCTCATGATCTCTAAGATAAAACCATCGTGTGTGGTCCAAATTACTAGGTATCCCTTAGCTCTTCTAAATTCACCGATGAACTGTCAGTCGTCTACATTATACATGACACATGTGAGAAAATCTCATGCAGGGGTCAATATATACATACCTAGTAGTACACCCTAAAATATGAAGGGGTAGAAGTAAGTGATATAATAGGAATAGAAATAAATTATATAGTAAACATGATACAACTCAACCAAAAGAAATAGAAAGAGTAACCTTGTCCAAGAATAGGGGGCTCGGCGTGGTGAGTAGATGAACTACATGTCGAGTCTTTTCCATACATGGTAGGAGAGTAAACTCATCCAACCATGAGAATCTAAACACAGAAATCACGTGGAATACCCCATGTATCTTCACATCTCATCGAAAGAGAGTAACCAAATACAAAGGTATGGATATAAAAGTGTATATATATATATATATGCTTAGTCAAAATAAACCCAAATGAGAGAGAAAGGGGATATCCATCTCATAATTGAGCCTGAGAAAAGAGTCACCGAAAATTCCAAATTTCCATCAATGATGTCTGGAATCTCACTAATCTACCCAGAAGTAATTTTCCAAGACAATCCATGCCTCATCATTGTGTCACATAGTTGGGGGGTTACAATATCTGGTAGAGGACCCATGCCTTGGTACAACAGAAGGGTTTCACTCTGATAGTCGATAGAGTACCCATGCCCTACCTAGTAGGAGGGTTCCAATCTGATACTCGAGGACCTATGCCCATCCTATATGAAGGTTTCCACTCTATAAGTCTGTAGAGGACCCATTACCTATAATGACTGGAGGATTTCATTATAGTCATTGAGGACCCATTACTATCCCAACTGTAGGGTTATACTTGGGAGTCTGTAGAGGACCCATACTCTGTATTGATATAAGGGTTCCACTCTAGTCATTGAGGACCCATTCCAAACCTATTTTGAGAGTTCCACTTGGGAGTCTGTAGAGGACCCATGCCCTGTTCTAATAGGAGGGTTCCACTCTAGCAGTAGCAGACCCATTCCCAACCCAGCTAGAGGGTTTCACTCTAGAAGTCATCGAGGACCCATGCCCAACCCAACTAGAGGGTTCTACTCAAGACTCTCTAGTGATCCTTCATGATCATTACCATCATAAAGCATCACCTAATCAAGCATTGTTCCCATAAAATTTGACATCATATCCCAAAATCCACAAAAAATGGTACCATCAGATTCTATGTGAAAAAACACTAACTTTTGGGAAAAAATCATGTCCAAATAAAGGAGATACGAAACCCTAAAATTTCCTAAAAAAACAAGCATTACACGATGTGTAAAATGACCCCCACTGCCTAGCTGTTTCCCTAGCCATCACACGGCTCCCAGTCCATGTATAAGTACAAATTGTGTAGGTGGACTACACAGCATGTTCAAACTATTTGGGATCAGGTTGTGTCCTTCTGTCCATGTCCATGTTCTTGAACCATGTATGTGTTCTTTGGTAAATAGCTGTGTGGCTGGTCATGTACTCCCACATGGAGTATCTCTTGTGTGCTCCTCCACATGGCTCGTCCATCCAGGGAAGACATACATGACATGTAGGAGGGATACATGTTGCGCCATATTTATAGTCTTCTAAAACCTTAGCTACTGAAACTAGGGGACTACACGTCGTGTGTTCATCAAGGTACATGGTGTATAGTTGGGTTTTTCACAGTTTCTCAAATCTATGATCTGTGTGCCTAATCTAGTCTTCTACCTTCATATATGGCCTTGAATCCACCCAATGGATTGTAGTTTCGGGCCATTATTCACTAAAAGTTTGATCCCATCATTCCATGGGGGTGAATCACACAAACTACTCATCTCAGATCCTTTCTCCTTCTATGATTTTGTTATCGATCATCTAAATAATCATCCACAACCCACAATTGTCCTAGATCTATTTTTAATTCATTGATTTTTTCCTCTCTCATGAATCCTTTATGATTTTGAGGGTCTGATTAGGCTCAATACCACCCGACAACATCAAACTAGAACCACAGGGTATAACTGGTGAATTACATAAAGATATTGTGAGGGAAAGGCACAATAATGATTTTTAAACATAATTCTCTAATAGTTATTGTCCAATGATCAAGAATAGGTATTTGGGTTGTAAAAACAAAAAAACAATTAAAATTAGTGCATAGGTGCATGAAAAGGTCCAAAAATTGGAACAGATCAAAAAAAAAGGATAATTCTGCCCAATAAATTTAATCAAAGAGGGAGTAAAACAAAAAATTATGAGTCCTGCCTAGATATTGGATCGTTATTCAACAAAGAACATAATTACCAATGATCAAAGGAAGTTTTTGTGTTCCTCACAACCCGATATGCTCTGATCCATAGTTTTGTTGTCATCTTTTCTGATTCTCCAACTAAATGAGGTAGGATAAGCTCTTAACGTTCCCAGGTTTATAAGGATAACCTTGGTAAAATCTCTATTTCATTATACTTATAATCATTTTTTAGGTTAAAATAAATTAATAAATTTATTTAATTTATTTATTTATCCACTAAACATACCTTCAATGAGAAAAATATCTGAACACCCTAGGCTGACCTATTTTAGGTCATACCTAGGGTGAACATCGCATTATGGACTAAATCGTGGTATAAAATTTCTAATCTGAGATTTTGTTTAAGAGTTATCCCATTTTTTTAAGAAATGACATGCACACAATAAAAATATTTTTAATATTTTTATACAATTAATTCTAGGAACACTGGGCCTTAGAATCACATGTTGTCTTGACACCTTGATCAAGAAATATATAGGGAATTATTTTGAAGTATTATAAGTAAAAAACTGAGTCTCTAAAAAAAATTCCTTAGTTTTTTATTTAATTTATTGTGAAAATTTGATGGTGGAACCATGGTGTATTGAGGTGAGGTAGTCGACTAAAAGTCTGACCCCCATATTTCTTCCCTCTGATGGCTAATTCAGGTGCCTCCTTGGTGCGACTTAGATCTTATAGCATTGGTTTATGGAGGTGAAAAAGGGAGGTCACAACATGCATGATGACTTAGTGAATCTAGGTAGTGAGGGGTATCTCGAAAATGGGAGGAAACAATGTGTGTGAAGTGACTCAATGAAGATCATGAAGTGGTGATAGATCTTATGAGTTGGAAGAGGAGTGTGGTTGTGATAAATGGTGATGATCACACTTCAACATGGCCAATGGGTGGTGTCTTATGTAGAATGTGTTGTGGTGCAAGTGAGAGAAGAATAAAGGGGATAGGTTTCTCCCACCAACTATCTAATCTATTGGGATCAGATGATTCCCTACCCAACACATGGTGGGAGATGGATCACTACGACAAAACCACTCATGGTCCGACCAACTAGGGTGGCCCAATGAAAAATATAGGTGTGCACGACTTAAGAGCATGTTGGGTTCAGTAGGATACCAGACTGAGTTAGGTCCCACCCAAAATGATTTAGAAGGGTGACACATGGTGTGATTGGAGGATGTCACATGGCCCACTGGCTCATCCATGGGGTGTTTTTTGAAACCCATACACCAGGTGTCCAATTCAGAAAAAATAAATAGAATATCTTGAGTATATTTACATGTATATTGAAATGGTTTGTTCCGATAGGCTATATGAGGATGTTTATGAGGTGAGGTTGGAAGATTTTGTATTTATATTTATATGGTTGATGATGGGGAATGGGAATGATGATCAGAGCATTCTCGGGGTTGGTACTACCCTAGAGGCTTGGTGTGACATGGTGAGAGTACACCTTTTATTCATTCATCCTGGGTTTCAATACTCTATTAAATACTTGGGGTGTGGATCCTCCAGTTTGGAATGGATTTGGTACTCCCTCATCACTGATGGGGTGTGCGTCCCCCACACACTATGTATAAGGTTCGTTACTCCCTTGAATGCTTATAGATTGGGTTATCTATCCATGGTTCAATAGTCCCTCAACTGAAATCTTATCCATAAAAAAGTTATAGGTCCCCCACTAATATTCCATAGAGTTTGTGTGGGTTGAAGAATTGGTTAGCTCAGATTATTAGAGTTTCATGTTGTATTCTCCTACAAATGGTTTGTGTATAGATGAACTATCTATTATGTCCAGTGATCTCTTATTTATAAAATTTGTGGGTGGTTACAATGGTATGGATTAGTAATCCCTTAATAAAAATCTATTCTTTTTCAAGGTGTTGGTTCCCCATGAGTTTTTGGAATTTTTGTGTGGTATCAATGGTTATAGAAAATGGGGGGGGGTACCTCCTTGGATGGAATGTATACTTCAATAAGGATTGGGCCCTACTTTATGGTTTCCAATAGATATATATAAGCAGAAGAGGTTGAGAAGATCATATGATATGAGGCTTGAGACTCCTTAGGCACCTCTTGGATGCCTTCAAGATGTGATGTGTAAAAGATATTTTAACATCATACTTTATGGGTATTTTTTCATACTTCAAGCATCCATATCTTATCATGATATATGAACCTTTATGTATTATAGTTGATATAGTTAGGAATTCTCTATTTTCTAAATACTTCTAGTGGTTGATCATATCTAGATCTACACTTATCGTCCTCCTGGTTACTCTCCAATATCAAGGGTTTGAGTTGACTGTTTGATTTGTTTTTGTTTTTTGGTTTCAGGGTGTACTACTGAGTATGTTTATAATCTCCCTTATATGGGATTTGTTCCCACACCTATTTTTTATGTGTAGACGGTGCATAAATCATATATGGTCTTGGTTGACACAAAGCTAGTGTTTATTTTTCAGATTTGTCACCTAGTGATGTTTGGTGATTCATGGTGGAGCATGGTGGTTCATGATGGTAGTGGTGACCATTTCGGTTAGATATTGATCTAAGAGTGTATATAAAAAAATTTCATAGTTTGTGCCTACCATTTTTAGAGGATTATCAAATGTACATTTACCTTGTTATTTTTCTATATGGTTTTGTACTTTCATTTTGATACCTCATGCATGTGTTGTATATATTTCACTTATTTATATATATTCTTCTAGTGTAGCTAGTTATTATATGAATCAGAGGAATGTACTTATTACAGGATGATATTGGATAATTCCTCTAATATTTTTGAGATATTCCTACTCAATGTTTGTCACTATACCCTAACCTATTGGAGGTATGATTGGGGTGGCACCCTTATATTACTACCAGACCGAGAAGGGCATGGTGGGTCAAGTCATGTAAGAGTGGTATCAGAGATTTTTTTCTTTGAGATGGATTTTGGAGATTGTAGTCATGTGAGGATTGGTTTGGTGATTTTGGGAAATAATTTTAAGGGGGTCTTGAGGTTAGTTATCAAACCATAGATACCATCATGGGTGTGGCGATTAATGTATCCTTTTTCTAGGACTTTGATAGCCTATTAGTCAACCTAGATCTCTAAAACATCATTACATGGTATAATTAAGTTGGTATATACATCATATAGTGGTAAGTTAGGATATTTCATCCCCTTATTGTATCATTTCATCCAGATATGTTCTAACCCAAGTGGGTTCATCCTATAAAAGTTGGGTGTTACCTAGTAATATCTAGACTGTGTGCTAAGGCAGGGTTGCGATGATCCCATGCCTATAGTTTTTCCTCTTTCCGCCTATTAGAAAGTGATGGGGAATTTTTTTTCAAGACTCGATTAAGGGATATTCTTACCCCCATTATTTGAGGTTGTTTTTCTCCCCTTCATGTTTAGTGAAAATATTTTTATAGAATAAATGGTAGTTTCTTCTGTGTTGGATGAGACTTCTTATAGGCTAGATGTGTTTTGTGTGTTCCAAAAACAAGGACCCCATGGGTTTGTGAGGATATCCTAATCCTCGAGTGACATGGGACTATCTAGATTCCATGACTAATGTTTCCATCTAGATCAATATTTTACTAACCAGATGACGATTCTTATATTGAGATCCCTACATGGAATAATGAGATATTAATGGATGATGTTTTCCTCAAAATCACAATGGGACTTCTCTACCATGGTTGAAGTTTGTTCCCTTTTTTAGGATGGATATTTATCTGAGGTTGTTGGACCCTCCATGGAGTATCTTGACTATGTCTAACTACATGTTGAGGACCACATACCTCATGACATGTTTCATGAACATGTTTTTTGTTGGAATTGTTCAATATTAGTGGTTTGGATAGAGAATCTAAAGGAGGATTTATCGATTTGTGGTTTTTTTCATAAAACACTACCTATGTTGGATTTTTACAAGCAATAATTTGAAGATTAAGTATTATTGGAATAATTAACCCTGGATTTTGGGGTTGGATAGTATTTTCTTGATGATAGTCAGAGTGGATTAGTGGATGGACCTCTATATGGGAGACTGAATTAAGATGAATTACCCCTTTTTATAGGCTCATTTTCCTATCATTAATCTATTTGGTGGAAGATTAGATGGTGTGAAAGTATTTAGAGATAGATGATGCATCAATCCAATCTCACAAACACCACCTTTGGCTATTTTCTGGAAGGCATAAAGTTCTAATAGTCAAATATATTGAAATATGAGCATGATGGATGAATAAAATCAAGAAATAATGAATGTAGTTAAAAAAAAGGTTTGTGTCCTCTCATCATGGGCCTTCATACTATATGTTATAGTTTTGAGTTATTCATTCCACATAAGATGTTATAGATTTAGAAATTTTAGTGAGACCCCTAGCCAAACCCTTGTTAGCAAGAGAGTTTATACTAATGATGATCGTCTTTCACTCACATTATGATAAATTAATATCATACTTAGTGAAGAAAGAGGTATTTCAGTAGATTTATTCATGGAATAGATGGGATTAAATGGTACCTACCTCAGTATGGTTTATCTATTGATGAAATTATTTCATGTTGATTCATAGTTAAGTTAATGAGGTGAGATCCACCCCTATAATGAGAGGGATTCCTTTAGTTATAGTGAGTGGATCCCACTCTCATAAATTCATAATTAGTTACCCATCATATAGGTAAGTGTGGATTTATATTATATTTTCACATATGATGATTCAATTTCTATTAATATGGAGGAATGCATGAATTCCCTCGAAGGGTGACTTATGGTTGTCCCTTGATGGGAGACTAGTGTATGTAAAAAATTTTATTACATATATGGTTTTAAATTTTTTCTAATTGGAATAATGATCCTATTATAGAGTATATGGAGAAAATAGATAGAACCTTCCCTTATTTCAATTTGTGGAAGAGACTATTTGGAATTTTAGAAAATACTTTAGTTTTACCATGAGAGTATGAGCTAAGAAGTTACTCTCAGGGGGTGTGATCTAGATTCATAGATTAGTGGTTGGTATTCAAGAATTAAAGCTCATGGAATTTTATGAGATCTTGGTGGTATTGTAGTGGTGTGGTGGTCAATTCTTAGGGTATAAGACTCTGTGTCTAGGTGATGGTGGAGGTACTTGAGCAATTAGCTTCATAGCAGTTGATTTTGGCATAGAGAGGGTCATGTTTCTCACCTTCAATTAATGAAGGTGGACCCACACTCTTTACCAGTGTGAGAAAGTCCCTTGATTTTGGTATCAGATTAGTGGTTCTATGTGGTCAGACATTCCCAAGTGATAGTCCTGAAGGGTCTTCTTTAAGGTTGGGAGAATGTCACCCACATCCCTTGGTGGAGAGTGGTTTTACCTATATGTTCTTATTAAACTTTTTTGTGAACATCATGGGTAGAGACTATTATTTTAGAACATGGACTTTAGTGAGGTATGTCAAGTGATTATTTTTGGGTGTACCCATTATATGTAAATTCCTTTTATATAGTGTATGAGGAGTTTTTCTTATAAGGCTGTGAATTTTGGTCACTTGTGAGGGTGTTATATTGGGGTATAGAGCTGAAAAAGTAGGCTCATCTAAATGATCAGGACCATCTGATTAAAATATTAGGCCACCTAATGGGAAGTGCTATGATTATGACTACTTTGATGAGGTTCAGATTGTTCCTAATGTGACCATTGGTAGATTTTTTGAAAGATATGCACCAAGATAACCATGTTGTCTTAAACTATGAGTGGGTAACCATTGGAGTTTGATATGTTGATAAAGGACCCTTATGGATTGTTGTGAAGAGGTTGATAAAGAATTATTATTTCAACTTTATTCCATGAGCTAGTGACATTTGTGCATATACCTTGTGGGAAGGTGGTGATAGATAAAAATGATGTGGTTATGGGGGATATAACTAATTTAAAACTCTTCTGGTGTTAGATTGAAATACTTTGAGGTTCTTTGTGGTGGAGTGAGGCATGGATGGGTTGCTATAAAATGACCATCAAGAACTCTCATTTAAATGTGGGTAGTGGGGTGCTCCCACCAATAATAACCTTGTTGGTGGAGCATTCTCATATGGGTGTCGATGATTAGTGTTCTTTCTACATCCCATGTGGTGTAATGGCTTTCAGATGAAAAATATTATTGAGTGTAGAGGCTTGAAAATACTTTCCTAGAGTATATTCATGTTTCCAATTAGGTCATCATTTGTGATGAGTTAATACTGATATCTTTTAGATTAAATAGGATATTTACTTCCTTAATGGTTAAACATTGAGTTTTTTAGAGCTCATAACTTCAAGATGAAGGAGTTTCATGTGATAGTGGGTTGTTTTCCTCCCTTTTTTAGGATCTTGATTATTTCCTTCTCAAGGATGAAAAGTGAAGGACCCTGGAACACCCTGAGAGGGGAGGGGTGAATCAAGGTGTCAAAATTTTTATTTTAAACTAATGGATCTTGTTCCCATGTTGGTAGGAACTTGTTAAACCTGTCTGAAGAGGAAGTGTAGAAAATAAAAAATCACATGAAAAGAAATGACACATCAATTTTACTTAGTTCACCACTACGGGATACGTCCAAGGAGTATACACTAACAGTGTTTCGGTCATACCAAAAACCACTAATCTTTATAATTTGTGGATTATAATATTTTAGCACAGTCACTCTGTGCCAGGAACACTGCCTTTATAAGGTTTTAGGGATAACACATTATGTCCCTCAAATCACTTCCGTTAACTCCCCCTTGCTCACTGCGTTGGAAGAATCTTCACTCAATTTAACGACTTGAAGGTCACTTCAATTGTTTAACATTAAATCATGCATCATAAACTGTAAATGGATGCTCTGTTGAAGTCCCATAATCACCTACATATGTAATTTATTTTCCTGTACACTGATATGTTATGGAAATTAATTTCACAAACTGATTTGGTCAATTTTCAGGATTACTTGGGTGTTCTGCATACTATTTGCGGTATTGCTGCTGTTTCTGCATACTACTGCTGTTTCCGCAAACCGTGCAGCTATTTCCACTTACCGTGCTACTGTTTCCACATACTGCTGTTGTTTCCACGTACCATGCAGCTCCTCTGCGTACTGCCCTGATCCGCGTACAACCCTACTCCATGTACTACTCCACTCCTCCATGTACTTTCCTCTGCATATTTCCTTGTTCTACTGCATACTACCTTGCTCTGCCATGTACTACTCCAATCCGCCACATACCATCCTGCTCCATGTATTTCATTGCTCAGCCACATATTGCGAGATCTTCCTACATGAACCAAACTCTCTTCCATGAATTGTTTTCCTTAGGTGGATGATTCTTTTAGTGTACCACATTTTCCTCTACATACCACTTCAGACTTCACTGAATTTATTCCTGAAATTTTAATCTCCAATCTCATCCCTTAATAAAGGGGATTAATTCTTTTTAAATAGGCACATAAATCTACAAATTTCGGTAAACTTATTTATCCAAATTTTCAATATGGGAAAATATTCACTGTAAACTGAACTCCATCTACGTACTATTATCCTCCACCGCATAATGAAATCCTCTGAACTGTGAAGATTTATCGCGTACCGTTAACCTTCCACGTACCGTATGTCTATCGGTATACATACTGCATCTCTTCACCGTGTATCGTTGCTTCGAACTATTTTCAGCATCATTTCACATATTGCACGCCTTTACCGCATACCATCATTGCGAACTGTTTTCAGTTCTGCACACTGTTCCACGTACTGCATGCCATCACTCCATACCATTGCTGCGAATCATTACCAAACTCCCAATTTTTAAGGCCCAAAAAATTGGAAAACACTAAGAAACAGAACCACCTTTAATATTGATTTCAGCCTAAAATATATGGCCCTATTCTTTGTAAACTTCCTAGTCATCCATGTTCATATTGACAACAAACACAAACTAACCTCAATTATTAGCAACAAGCATCCTTGGTTCCAAAAATCTCCCCCTTTGGGTTTGTTTTCAATCTCGAGATAAATTCGCTGATGCACCAACCATGATAAAAAAATGAACCTTTAAGAAACAACTCAACTATCACTCTAAGTCTACGTGAGCAGTGCTCGATGTAGAAAGAAAAGAGAGAGGACATTAATTGAGTTCTCATCCTTTTTCTTTCTCCCCAATAGTTGTATATCTGGATGTTTCTATTCTCCATCATTCCTGTATCCAGAAAGAAACAAATCACTCTACATTGAATTTATCCATTCTCCCCCATTGGACATAAACCCAGTGAACCGAATCTTGACTTGTAGAGTTAAAAATACATGCTCCCCCAGATCATATCTCCCCCATAAACCTGCATCATTTCCATAAACAGATTAAAAACAGTTAAAAAAATTTGGGATATGGGAATATCATAACCTCATTATGCACTGGGAGGAATAGATTATGTGGATATTTTAAGAAATAAATTTGAAAACACCACTTTGAGCTAGACTCAAATGGGAACTGTTGCATGACAACGAGCCTTTATGCACTCTTGGTTATGACACTCCTAGGGGATATGCTTAGGATAATTCAAATTTTCTTTACAAGCCATTATGAAGGGGTTTAATGAAACTTTTTCCTCAAAGAAACCATTTTTATAAGATGAGATATGCATAGAATTTCAATCTATATTGAGTGATTTTCTATTTAAGATTCATAAACTAATATAGTGTATCCCATTATTTAGAAATGGAGTCTAATGGAAGAAGGGGAATCAATACTTGTGGGCAAGGTAGGGATCTCCCTACTGAGCAAGTCAACATAGTCAATGTTGGAGCAGATCAGATCATGAACATATTGGGAAAACTTACTCAGATTTTAATGAATAACCATTCCACACCTGTGTTGGATTGTTTCATGCGGCATAAGCCCCCATCTTTTAGTGGGACTACTAACCCAGTGGTTTCTGAGAAATGAATAAAGTCCCTTGAAAATCAATTCATGGAATTAAGATGCAATGAAAATGAAAAGGTAGTACTGGCAGTATATTGTCTCAAGGGAGATGCTGATCAATGGTGGTCCTTGATTCAGAATACCACAAAGGAAGAATAAATAGAAGATATGGAATGGAGGACTTTAAAGGAAATATTCTTCGAAAATTATTTCCATCGTGACCAAAGAACTAAAATAAAGAGGAAATTCCTTAGCTTAAAACAAAGGGGAGAAGAAAGTGTTGCAAAGTATGAGGCTACTTTCACAAGGCTGACCAGGTATGCCGTAAATTACGTACGTGACTCGACAGACAAGATTGATCATTTCTTTGAAGGTCTTAATCCAAGTATTCTAAGGGAACTGTCTTCTAAATCATTTTCATCATATGATGAAATTGTATCAAGTGCCATCAAAACAGAGAGAGAATTTGCTAGATCAAATATTTTCAAAGGAAACCAAGATAATAAGTGGTACTCTGATAACAAAGGAAAAGGAGAAGAACCAAAGAAGAGAAAGGGAACAAAGCTATTCCCATTATGTGAGAACTGTGGAAAGAATCATCTCGGGAAATGCTTGAAAGGCATGGGAGTCTGCTATAACTGCGTAGAAAAGGGTCATCGATCTGATGAATGCAAGGGGAAGAAACAATTCAATGATATTCAATGCTACAATTTCAGTGAGATGGGACACTATGAAAATGAGTGTCCTAAGCGCCAAGAAAACATGCCTCAGAAAAAGCCAAGATAACAAGGGAGAGCCTATGCGATTACAACTGTGGAGGTTGAAGTTCCTAATGACATGGTGGAAGGTACTTTAATTGTTTCCTCAAACTTATCCAACACTTTATTTGATTTTGGATCATTGCATTCATTTATATCTTCCCAGTTTTCCAAGAAAATTAGATATGTACAATTTTATTTAATAAAGGAGTTGTCATTCAAAACTTCTGGGGGATGTATCATTGCAACAAAGGCATGTCGACTAGTCCCCCTCTAGACACCAAAACGTGATTTAGTTTCTAACCTTATCATCATAACAATGACTGAATTTGATATAATTATCGGTATGGATTGGCTTTCAAATTATTATGCGAAGATTTATTGTAAGAAGAAGGAAGTTGCAATTTTTGAAAATGGTATAGAATCCCTTGTCTTTAGGGAAGAAACTTCGCCACCTGATTCTTATCTAGAACCACCCCCAGTAGATCTACTGAATGCAATACTTGGATAGGAAGATAAAACAATATCTAAGGGAGAGGAAAGAAATCTTCAAATTGAAGATGTGTACATAGTGCAAGAGTACATTAATGTATTTCCAGAGGATTTACCTAGACATCCTCGAGAGTGGGAAGTTGAGTTCTCTATTGATTTAATTCCTGATGCAAGACCTATATCAAAGACTCCCTATAGAATGACCACTGTGGAATTAGTAGAGATAAAGAAACAACTAGAGGACTTGAGTAAAAAAAGGATTTATTCGACCTAGTGTTTCTCCATGGGGAGCCCCTATCCTCTTTGTCAAGAAGAAAGATGGATCCATGAGGCTTTACATTGATTATAGGGAAATCAATGCTATTACAATAAAGAATAAGTATCCTCTTCCCCGGATTGATGGTTTATTTTATCAACTTCAAGGAGCTCAATACTTTTCGAAGATTGACCTTCGATCTGGATATCATTAGTTGCGTGTGAGGAAGGAATATATTACTAAGACAACATTTCGGACCAGGTATGGGCATTACAAGTTTAAAGTGATTCCTTTTGGACTGAAAAATGCACCCTCTATTTTCATGGATTTAATGAATAGAGTTTTCAAAGAATATCTTGATAAATTTCTTGTGGTATTCATCGATGATATCCTCGTATACTCAAAAATCTATAAAGATCATGAGAATCACTTGCGGGTTATTCTGAGAACTCTTAGAAGAAATAAATTATATGGGAAGTTTAGCAAGTGTGAATTCTGGCTTCAATCAGTTTCTTTTCTAGACCATATTGTCTCTAAGAATGGAATCCTAGTTGATCCTGCAAAGACAAAGGCAATCCAAGATTGTCCCATTCCAACAAACATAACTGAGGTCGGCAATTTTATTGGATTAGCAAGTTACTATTGACATTTCGTTCAAAATTTTACCTGACTAGCTAACCCGCTAACCAAGCTCACACGTAAAGGAGTTACGTTTGTGTGGACAAAAGAATGTACATAATTCTTCGATTAATTGAAAAGAAGATTGGTCAATACTCCAATTTTGACTCTTCCATCTGAAAGTGATGGATTTGTAATATACAGCGATGCATCAAAGTATGTATTGGGTTACGTCCTTATGCAAAAAAATAAAGTTATTGCTTATGCATCAAGATAGTTTAAGACTCGTGAGAAAAATTATCTAACTCATGATCTTGAGTTAGCAGCCGTAATATTTTCTCTGAAAATATAGAAGCATTATCTCTACGGAGAGATATGTTAGATTTATACAGACCATAAGAGTTTGAAATACATTTTCACACAAAAATAACTCAACATGAGGCAAATAAGATGGATCGATTTACTTAATGATTATGATTTTTCAATACACTACCAACCAAGAAAGGCGAATAAGGTGGAATATGCATTAAGCAGGAAAGATCATGGCCTTATGACTCAAATGAGGATTGAAAGAGATCCTATATTCATGGATATACTGAAGATAGATATGGTAATTGTTAAGGAAGGGGAAACATCACTCCTATTTCTAATGATTGCTAAACCATATTTACTAGAGAAGATAAAAATCCCTCAATCTGATGATGATAATCTGCACACGAAAATTAATAGAGTTAAGGATGGGAGACTGGATAACTTCGTGTATGAAGAAGGAGTTCTGGATTTTGGGAAGAGGTTATGTGTTCCATCAGTACCTGAGCTAAAAAGGAAACTATTAGATGATTCTCATAGCTCAAATTTCTCTATACACCTGGGTAGCACCGAGATGTATAGAGATCTGAAGGAATATTTTTGGTGGGATAATATGAAGCAGTAAATTGCTAACTACGTGTCAAGATGTCAAGTTTGTTAACAAGTGAAGGCAGAGAGACAACATCCCAAAGGAGTGATTCAACCTCTAACTATTCCTATGTGGAAGTGGGATAACATTACGATGGATTTTGTCACTGGACTTCCGAGGAAACCTAGAAGGAATGATGCAATATGGGTAATTGTTGATCTTCTCACAAAATCAGCACATTTCCTTCCTATAAGAGAGGAATTTTCACTTCAGTGCTTGGAAAGACTTTATATTAATGAATTTGTAAGACTTCATGGTGAACCTCTATCGATTGTATCCGATCGAGATCCCTAGTTTACATCAAAAGTTTGGAAAAGTCTCTAGAAATCTTTGAATACTGAGCTTCATATGAGTACTACTTATCACCCCCAAACTGATGGATAGTCTGAAAGGACTGTTCAAACTTTACAAGACATGATGAGGTCTTGATATCTTAATTTACAAGGTATGTGGGATCAATACTAGCCTTTGGTGGAATTTTCCTACAACAATAGTTTCCATTCTAGTATTCAAATGGCTCTGTATGAAGCATTGTATGGAAAGAGATGTCAAACTCCAACTTGTCGGGACAAAGTTGGTGAGAGGAAACTTATAGGCCTAGAACTTATTGAAGATATCAAGACCAAGGTGAAGACAATCCAATCCCATATTAAAGAATCCCAAAGTAGGCATAAGAGTTATGATGACAGTCAAAGAAAGGATTTGGAATTCCAGGTAGGAGATCATGTCTTTCTGAATGTATCTCCATGGAAGGGTGTCTTAAGGTTTGGTAAGAAAGGGAAACTGAGCCCCAGGAATATCGGACCATTTGAAATTCTGGAAAGAATCAGAGCAGTAGCTTACCATTTAGCAATGCCACCAAATCTCTCCAAAGTCCATGATGTGTTCCATGTGTCATTGTAGAAGAAATACATGTCAGACCCAACACATGTACTCACCTATGAAGAAATTGAACTGGAACCTGATTTTTCATACTGTGAAAAGTCTATTGAGATTCTTGACACAAGGGAGAAGGTATTGAGAAATCGGACAACTCGTCTAGTAAAGGTTATTTGGAGGAACTATAATATGGAGGAAGCAACATGGGAACCTGAGGATGTTATGAAAAAGAACCACACACATCTTTTTGGTGGGCTTCATACATAAAATTTTGAGGATGAAATTTCTGAAGGAGGGAATAATGTATCACCCTAAACACTTCATGGTATGTTTCTCTTAAATACATTCTAGTTATAGCCTATATTTCATGAATCACTAAGCCTCTATGGGAAAAAATATGTTTACTTATAGGATATATCCATAACCTACCCAAGAAAACCTAATTTTGTCACTTCTATGATGTGAATTTCGAAAATCTGACATACATGGTTGTGATCAGTAAGTTATTTGGAGTCTGATAAGAAAAAATCAATTTTTAGTGAATAGTAACCTACCCTTATGAATAGTAACCTACCCTTATGAATAGTAACTTACCCTTATGAATAGTAATATGACTCTTATGAATGGTATCCATACCATTGAGTGTATAAATGAATTTAGGCACCTTAAAAATGAAGATGAAAATTTTAGGTGTTTATATTTTTTGATTAAATAATGATTTTAATTAAATATTTAATTAGTCATATTTAGAAAATTATTTTTGAAAAATGGACTTCATTTTTGGATTCTAAATGTCGAAAATTTGTTAGGATGAATTTTTGGGATTTTTATGAAATACTTGAATTTTTGATGAATAGTAAAATTCGATAATTCACAATAAATGATAAATAATGGATTAATTGAGTCATTGATGATGATCTACTGATGTAAGCCCAATTGGTTAGAACTCACATGCATATATTACTATTCTAGGTCATGGAATACTCACTATTTGTTGTCTTGAGAGGAAATAATAAATTAGTGATTATAATATTAAGAAAACTCCTCTCCCCTCCACTATATAAACCGCCCTTCACCCCCCTCTTCCTCCCACACCACTCAAGCTTCAAGCCTTGCATAAATTCTTCCAAATACTCTTCCCAATCCCACTCCCCACGTCCAAGACCTTCTGGTCTTACTAAAAGTCCAAAAACAAAGGCCTTAAGGAGATTTTCAAGGAGGAGTACTCAAGAGGTGAACCTACCTTCTCTTTTCTTTCAATTTATTTTACAAAGTTCTATTATTTTGTTCTCTCTTCTCACCTCGCCTCATACAAATTACATGATAATTCCATTAACTTACATGTACTGGATTTTCATTGTTCTAATGGAATATTTCATCATAATCTCTCTTTTTCCCTCCGTTTATACAATAAATGCAAACACTGTCCGAGATGTGTAAATTTATCACACTCAAGGAAGACGAATTTTAAATTTGCATTAATATCTTCAATACTGGTCATGAAACCTTTTCAATGGTTGAACCAGGTCATAATATATTTTTTTTATCTTGATTAATGTTCTGTAATCTTTACACGTTCATAATATGGAATAATAATACCAAACAAGTTTACTGTGCACAAAACCGCCAAGCCAAATCCAAGCGTTTATTTTAACTCATCGAATAAGTCATCCTCATGGTATATAACCAGAATCATTATAAGATAATTTATATCTCTTTAATTTCACTAATAATTTATATTAAAAATTCTGGATGTTTGACCACATTTCAAACAAACTTCCATTCATGAATACAAGTAAACAAATCATGAAACCAAGTAAGAAAATGCTTCCAAAACAATAGAATTAAATCTCTTAAACCCATCAAAAATGCCATTAATGAACTTAATAAGGTTATAACATATCAATTACATGTTTATGAGGTTCTAGAATTATTAATTAATTAATCTAAATTTGATTATTCAGGTCTTTAATAACAAGTCAAGAACACCTTGAAGCATAAGGTAAGGGATCCTCTCTCTCACCTTTGTTCAAGAATTTCCCCTATGTTGTGATCTTTTATTTTTAATTCCTAATGATGAGGTATATTTTCTCACCTTCCCCCATACTGACCTTGTGACATATAAATAATGGAATACCCCTTTACCTCTCATTAAACCCTCACAATAACACTCGTTACCATGCCAAAATGTTTGTAAGGGGTTTCTCATCTCACTTTCATTTCTGTGAGATTTTCATTGTTCGCCACTTATTTCTTGTGTGTGGTATAAGTGTACTGAAATTTGATATATAATAACATGGTTCTATTTATTTTCATGTTATTCAATGATTCATTTGAGAGTTATTAAGTTCTGGTCATATGATTTGACCGATTACATTGTGGTAAGAAACTTTGTCTCAACTACTATTTTGTTGTGACTAACCTTGTATTGTGCAGCTAATAATCATTATGTGGTGTACCTACTACCCATTTGAGATCAATTTTAATTTGAAATTATATTTATATTAAATATCCATAATATCATATCATGAATATGTTTGTTGTCTAAACCGTATACCATTTTACATACGGTGTTTATTTGGAAAGTTATTTTAATTATGGAAATATTGATGAATCCATAGACTCTACTCTATACAGATATTCAAAAGGAATATTTATATTGTATTGAATCAATGTATAAAGAATTATTTGGACATGTAGTAGAAGGTGGGGCCCGCTATAGCCCCTCGATGCATCGGTAGGTCTCATGAGACAAATCAGTTTGGCGAGAAACCCTTCGAGTTTGTTTCCAAAAATCATATGGGATTCTACCCATAGAACTAAATCATTTTTACGGTATTATGGTTTCATGTTCCAGATAATTAACGTCCAATTAATAATCATTATCTTTATTCATTATCAGTTATTATTATTATCCATGAGTTTTTCACTATGACAAAATCTATGGATGCAGTTTCACTCTCAGTTTATTAATGGCATTAGTTTTTCATTTATTCACCATGCCATATTGATTATGTCAGATTGACTATGAATCACTTATTATTGTATTCATGATTCCACTACTTGTAACCCTTAATGAGCATTTGAGCTCACCCCTTTCATTGTTTACTTTCAACAGGTGACAAAGAGGAGATCATTTATTGAGTTGTTGTGGATGCAGTTTTTAGTTTTCGTTATGTATTGTATTTTGTGAACTTTTCCAATGTAATTTAAGTAACATCTATGTATCTAGTTTCTTCAATACTACTGAACTGATCATTCCTTCGGGATTTTCATTCCTTCTAACCATTCTAATATCACAAGTAATTTACTGGCTCCAGCCTAGAGGGGTCTGGGTATTACAGTTGGTATCAAAGGAAGTTTAGTAGAAAACCTGGAAACTAGAGTAGGAAATGTATAGTAGGGAACAAATCCCTAAGGTAGTATTTGAGGATAAACGTACACGAACGTCCTGGTATTTTGGTAAGGAATAGATTATGTGGATCTTTTAAGAAATACATCTCTATATGGATATGAGTAGGTAGAGGTGGCTCTGGCACAGATGTATCTAGGGGTAAAACCTGAAAACACCGCTTTGAGCTAGACTCGAACGAGAAATGGTGCACGACAATGGGCCTTGTTGCACTCTTGGTTTTGAAACTCCCGGGGGATATGATTAGGATAATTCACATTTTCTTTACAAGCCATTATGAAGGGGTTTAATGAAAATTTTTCCTCATAGAAACCATGTTTATAAGATTATCTATGCATAGAATTTCAATCTATATTGAGTAATTTTCTGTTTAAGATTCATAAACTAATCTAGTGTATCCCATTATTTAGAAATGGAGTCTAATGGAAGAAGGGGAATCAATAATCGTGGGCAAGGTAGGGATCTCCCTACCGAGAAAGTCAACATAGTCAATGTTGGAGCAGATAAGATCATGAATATATTGGTACAACTTACTCAGGTTGTAACAAATAAACATTCCACACCTGTGTTGGATCATTTTATGCAGCAGAAGCCCCCATCTTTTAGTGGGACTAATAACCCAGTGGTTTTTGAGCAATTAATCAAGTCCCTTGAAAAGATATTCATGGCATTAAGATGCAGTGAAAATGAAAAGGTAGTACTGGTAGTATATTGTCTCAAGGGCGACGTTGATCAATGGTGGTCCTTGATTTAGAATACCATGGAGGAAGAAGAAATAAAAGATATGGAATGGAGGAATTTTAAGGAAATATTCTTCAAAAAATATTTCCCTCGTGAGCAACGAACTGAAATGAAGAAGAAATTCCTTAGCTTAAAACAAAGGGAAGAAAACAGTGTTGCAGAGTATGAGGCTACTTTCACAAGGCTGTCTAGGTATGTCGTAAATTATGTATGTGACTCAGCAGACAAGATTGGTCATTTCTTTGAAGGTCTTAAGCCAAGTCTTCAAAGGGAACTGGATTCTCAATCAATTTCATCATATGATGAAATTGTATCAAGTGCCATAAAAACATAGAGGTAATTTTCTAGATCAAATCTTTTGAAAGGAAACCAAGATAAGAAGTGGTACTCTGATAACAAAGGAAAAGGAGAAGCACCAAAGAAGAGAAAGGGAACAAAGGTATTCCCATTATGTGAGAACTCTGGAAAGAATTGTCTCGGGAAATGCTTGAAAGGCATGAGAGTTTGCTATAACTACAAAGAAAAGGGTCATAAATATGATGAATGCAAGGGGAAGAAACAATTCAATGATATTCAATGAAACAATTTCAGAGATATGGGACACTATGAAAATGAGTGTCCTAAACACCAAGGAAACATGCCTCATAAAAATCCAAGATAACAAGGGAGAGCCTATGAGATTACAACTGCAGAGGTTGAAGTTCCGAATGATGTGGTGGCTGGTACTTTAATTGTTTCCTCAAACTTATCCAACACTTTATTTCATTCTGGATCATTTCATTCATTTATATCTTCCCAGTTTTCTAAGAAAATTAGATATATCCAATTTTATTTAATAAAGGAGTTGTCAGTCAAAACTCCCGGGGGAGGTATCATTGCAACAAAGGCATGTCGACTAGTCCCCCTCTATACACCAAAACATGATTTAGCTTCTAACCTTATCATCATACCAATAACTAAATTTAATATAATTCTCGGTATGGATCGGCTGTCAAATTATGATGGGAAGATTTGTTGTAAGAAGAAGGAAGTTAAATTTTTTGAAAATGGTGTAGAATCCCTTATATTTAGGGCAGAAAATTCGACACATGATTCTTATCTAGAACCACCCCTAGTAGATCTACTAAATTCAATACTTGTAGAGGAATATAAACCAATATCTATGTGTGAGGAAAGAAATCTTCAAATTGAAGATGTGCACAAAGTGAAAAAGTACATTGATGTATTTCCATAGGATTTACCTGGACATCCTCCAGAGCGGGAAGTTGAGTTCTCTATTGATTTAATTTCTGATACAAGACCTATATCAAAGACTCCCTATAGAATGTCCACTGTGGAATTAGTAGAGATAAATAAACAACTAGAGGATATGAGTGAAAAATGATTTATTCGACCTAGTATTTCTCTGTGGGGAGCCCCTGTCCTCTTTTTCAAGAAGAATGATGGATACATGAGGCTTTGCAATGATTATAGGGAAATCAATGCTATTACAGTAAATAATAAGTATCCTCTTCCCTAGATTGATGATTTATTTTATCAACTTCATGGATCTCAATACTTTTCGAAGATTGACCGTTGATCCAGATATCATCAGTTGCGTGTGAGGAAGGAAGATATTCCTAAGACAACATTTTGGACCAGGTATGGGCATTGTGATTTTATAGTGATGCCTTTTGGACTGAAAAATGCACCCTCTACTTTCATGGATTTAATGAATAGAGTTTTCATGGAATATCTTGATAAATTTTTCGTGGTATTCATCGATGATATCCTCGTATACTAAAAAAGATACAAAGACCATGAGAATCACTTGAGGGTTATTCTGAGAACTCTTAGAAGAAATAAATTATATGGGAAGTTTAGAAAGTGAGAATTCTGGATTCAATCAATTTCTTTTCTAGGCCATATTGTCTCTAAGGATGTAATCCTTATTGATCCTGTAAAGAAAAAGGCAATCCAATATTTTCCCATGCCAACAAACATAACCGAGGTATGTAGTTTTATTGGATTAACAAGTTACTATCAGCATTTTATTTAAAATTTTTCCCAACTGGCTAACCCGCTAACCAAGATCACAAGTAAAGGAGTTAAGTTTTTGTCGATAAAAGAATGTACAGAATGCTTCGAAGAATTGAAAAGAAGATTGGTCAATACTCCAATTTTTACTCTTCCATCTAGAAGTGATGGCTTTGTAATATACAACGATACATCAAAGAATGGACTGGGTTGCGTCCTTATGAAAAATGATAAATTTATTGCTTATGCATCAAGAGAGTTGAAGAATCATGGGAAAAATTATCCAACTCATGATCTTGAGTTAGCAGCCATAATCTTTGCTATGAAAATATGGAGGCATTATCTCTATGGAGAGAGATGTTAGATTTATACAGACCATGAGAGTTTGAATTAAATTTTCACACAAAAAGAAATCAACATGAGGCAAAGAAGGTGGCTTGAGTTACTCAAGGATTACGATTGTTTAATACACTACCACCTAGGAAAGGCGAATAAGGTGGCAGATGCATTAAGCAGGAATGATCATGGCCTTCTGACTCAAATGAGGATTGAAAGAGATCCTATATTCATGGATCTATTGAAGATGGGTATGGGAATTGTTAAGGAAGGGGAAACATCACTCCTCTTTCAAATGATTGCTAAACCATCTTTACTAGAGAAGATAAAAATCTCTCAATATGATGATGAGAATATGCACAAGAAAATTAATGCAGTTAAGGATGAGAGACTGGCTGACTTCATGTATGAAGGAGTTCTGGAATTTGGGAAGAGGTTATGTGTTCCATCGGTACCTAAGCTAAAAAGGAAAATATTATAAGATGCTCATAGCTCAAATTTCTCTATAAACCTGGGTAGCACCAAGATGTATAGAGATCTGAAGGAATATTTTTTGTGGGATAATATGAAGTGGGAAATTGCGGACTACGTGTCAAGATGTCTAGTTTGTCAACAAGTTAAGGTAGAGAGACAACATCCCAAAGGAGTGATGCAACCACTACCTATTCCAATGTGGAAGTGGGATAACATTACGATGGATTTTGTCACCGGACTATGGAGGAAACCTAGAAGGAATGATGCAATATGGGTAATTTTTGATCGTCTCACAAAATCAGCACATTTCCTTCCTATAAGAGAGGACTTTCCACTTGAGCCCTTGGAAAGACTTTATATTAATGAAGTTGTAAGAATTCATGGTGCACCTATATCGATTATATCTGATCAAGATCCCCAGTTTACATCAAAATTATGGAAAAGTCTCTAGAAAGATTTGAATACTGAGCTTCGTATGAGTACTGCTTATCACCCCCAAACTGATGGATAGTCTGAAAGGACTATTCAAACTTTAGAAGACATGTTGATGTCATGCTCTCTTGATTTCCAAGGTATGTGGGATCAATACTTTCCTTTGGTGGAATTTTCTTACAACAATAGTTTCCATTCTAGTATTCAAATGGCTTCATATGAAACATTGTATGGAAAGAGATTTCAAACTCCAACTTGTTGGAACGAAGTTGGTGAGAGGAAAATTATAGGCCCCGAACTTATTGAAGAGACCAAGACCAAGGTGAAGACAATCCAATCCCATATTAAAGCATCCCAAAGTATAAAGAAGAGTTATACTAACAATTGGTGAAAGGATTTGGAATTCCAGGTGGGAGATCATGTCTTTATGAATGTATCTCCATGGAAGGGTGTCTTAAGGTTTGGTAAGAAAGGGAAATTGAGCCCCATGTATGTCAGACCATTTGAAATTCTGGAAAGAATCAGAGTAGTAGCTTACCATTTAGCAATGCCGTAAAATCTCTCCAAAGTCCATGATGTGTTCAATGTGTCATTGTTGAAGAAATACATGCCAGACCCAACGTATGTACTCACCTATTAAGAAATTGAACTGGAACCTGATTTTTCATACTTTGAAAATCCTATTGGGATTCTTGACACAAGGGAGAAGGCATTGAGAAATCAGATAACTCGTCTAGTAAAGGTTCTTTAGAGGAACCAGAATATGGAGGAAGAAACATGGGAACCTAAGGATGTTATGAAAAAGAACCACCAATATCTTTTTTGTGGGATTCATATATAAAATTTCAACGATGAAATTTCCAAAGGAGGGAATAATGTGGCACCCCAAATACTTCATGGCATGTTTCTCTTAAATACATTCTAGTTATAGCCTATATTTTATGAATCACTGAGCCTCTATGGAACAAAACATGGTTACTTATAGGAGATATCCATAACCTAGCCAAGTAAACCTAATTTGGTCACTTCTATGATGTGAATTTTGAAAATCTGACATACATGGTTGCGATCAGTAAGTTATTTGGAGTCTGATGAGGAAAAATCAATTTTCGGTGAATAGTAACCTACCCTTATGAATAGTAACCTACCCTTATGAATAGTAACTTACCCTTATGAATATTAATATGACTCTTATGAATGGTATCCATACCATTGAGTGTATAAATGAATTTAGGCACCTTAAAAATGAAGATGAAAATTTTTGGTGTTTATATTTTTCGATTAAATAATGATTTTAATTAAATATTTAATTAATCATATTTAGAAAATTATTTTTGAAAAATGGAATTCATTTTTGGATTCTACACGTCAAAAAATGGTTAGGATGAATTTTTGGGATTTTTCTGAAATACTTGAATTTTTGATGAATAGTAAAATCTGATAATTCACAATAAATGCTAAATAATGGATTAATTAAGTCATTGATGATGATATTCTGATGTAAGCCCAATTATTTTGAAGTCACATGCATATATTACTGTTATTGGTCATGGAATACTCACTATTTGTTGTCTTGAGAGGAAATAATAAATTAATGATTATAATATTAAGAAAACTCCTCTCCCCTCCACTATATAAACCACCCCTCACCCCCTCTTCCTCCCACACCACTCAAGCTTCAAGAATTGCCAAAATTCTGCCAAATACTCTTTCCAAGCCCTCTCCCAACTTCCAAGACCTTTTGGTCTCACCAAAAGACCAAAAACAAAGGCCTTAAGAAGATTCTCAAGGAGGAGTACTAAAAAGGTGAACCTTCCTTCTCTTTTCTTTCAATTTCTTTTACATAGTTCCATTATTTTGTTCTCTCTTCTCACCTCCCCTAATCAAAATGCCATGATAATTCCATTACCTTACATGTACTTTATTTTTATTGTGCTAATGGAATATTTCATCATAATCTCTCTTTTTCCCTCCTTTTATACAACAAATGCAAACATCGTCTGAGATGTGTAAATTTATCACACTCAAGGAAGACGGGTTTTAAATTTTCATTAATATCTTTAATAATGGTCATGAAACCATTTCAATGGTTGAAACAGGTCATAATATATGTATTTTATCTTGATTAATGTTCTGTAATCTTTACACGTTCATAATATGGAATAATAATACAAAACAAGTTTACTGTGCACAAAACCACCAAGCCAAATCCAAACGTTTATTTTAACTCATCGAATGAGTCATCCTCATGGTATATAACCAGAATCATTATAAGATCATTTATATATCTTTAATTACACTAATAATGTATATTAACAATTCTGTATTTTTAACCATATTTCAAACAAACTTCCATTCATGAATACAAGTAAATAAATCATGAAACCAAGTAAGAAAATTCTTTCAAAACAATAAAATTGAATCTCTTAAACCCATAAAAAATTCCATTAATGAACTTAATAAGGTTATAATATATCAATTACATGTTTATGAGGTTCTGGAATTATTAATTAATTAATCTAAATTTGATTATTCAGGTCTTTAATAACAAGTTAAGAACACATTGAAGCATAAGGTAAGGGATCCTCTCTCTCACTTTTGTTCAAGAATCTCCCCTATGTTGTGCTCTTTTATTTTTAATTACCAATGATTGGGTATGTTTTGGCACCTCCCCCATACTGAAATTGTTACATATAAATAATGGAATACCCCTTTACCTCTCATTAAACCCTCGCAATAACACTTGTTACCATGCCGAAATGTTTGTAAGGGTTTTCTCATCTCACTTTCATTTCTGTGAGATTTTCATTGTTCGCCACCTATTTCTTGTGTGTGGTATAAGTGTAATTTTGTTTGATATATAATAAAATTGTTCTATTTATATTCATTTTATTCAATGATTCATTTGAGAGTTATTAAGTTCGGGTCATATGATTCGACCGATTATATTGTGGTAAGAGACTTAGTCTCAACTACTATTTTGTTGTGACTAACCTTGTATTGTGCACCTAATAATCCTTATGTGGTGTAACTACTGCCCATTTGAGATCAATTTTCATTTGAAATTATATTCATATTAAATATCCATAATCTCATATCATGGATATGTTTGTTTTCTAAACCGTATACCATTTTACATATGGTGTTTATTTGGAAAGTTATTTTAATTATAGAAATATTGATGAATCTGTATACTCTAATTTATACAGATATTGAAAAGGCATATTGATATTGTATTGAATAAATGTATAAAGAATGATTTGGACATTCAGTGGTAGGTGGGTCCCTCTATAGCTCCTCGATGCATCTGTAGGTCTCATGAGACAAATCAGTTTGGCGACAAACCCTTCGAGTTTGTTTCCAAAAATCAGACGGGTTTCTACCCATAGAACTAAATCATTTTTACGGTATTATGGTTTCATGTTCCAGATACATGACGTCCAATTAATAACCATTATATTAATTCATTATCAGTTATTATTATTATCCATGAGGTTTTCACTATGAAAAAATCTATGGATGCAGTTTCACTCTCAGTTTATTAATGGCATTAGTTTTTCATTTATTCACCATGCCATATTGATTAAGTCAGATTGACTATGAATCACTTATTATTGTATTCATGATTCCTCTACTTGTAACCCTTACTGAGCATTTGAGCTCACCCCTTTCATTGTTTACTTTCAATAGGTGACAAAGTGGAGATCATTTATTGAGTTCTTGTTGATGCAGTTTTTAGTTTTCGTTATGTATTGTATTTTGTAAACTTTTCCAATGTAATTTGAGTAACATCTATGTATCTAGTTTATTCAAGACTACTAAAATGATTATTCCTTTGGGATTTTTATTCCTTCCCATTCCAATATCATAAGTAATGCACCGGCTCCATCCTAGAGTGGTTGTGGTGTTACACAAACTATGCACTAATTGTGCGCTATTCATTGCCTCAAGGGAGGGGGATCACATGGTCATACAAATTGTACACCAACCATGAAAAAGGACACTATTTCACTTTTTATGGTTTCTACTAAGTGTACGCATGGTTTGGACAAACCTTCCATGCACCTTCTTCTTAGCCCCTGTCTCGTTGTGCACATTTTTCTATAAGTGTTGCATGATTTTCACTAACCCTTCTCAAACTGTGCACCTGCAGAAAAGACCCAAAAACATTCCAAAATATATCTAAAACCTCCTAAACATAACCCAATAACATTATTTAATTAAAATAAATTAATTAACGGTTAATTAATTGAAACTATGGGTGTTACATTCTTCCCACCATTGGACTTTCCATCCCTAGAAAGTATAAAACCATTGTTGTTCTAAAAGAGTTCAGGAAATTACTCAATCATTTCTTTCTCCCATTCCAAAGTCTATTTTTGAATTTTACTATGTTTCTAAAAAACCTACATTAGACCAATGCTCTTACCACTCAAGAATTTCTCTTACCTCTCCATAATCTACTTTGGCATGTGAACCAATGAAGCATACAACTCTAGGTTAATATGATCCCATCGAATCACATGTTCAGGATCAGGTGGATACTTTTTCAACTGAGATACATGGAACACATTATGCACCACACTAGACTATTATGGAAAAGACAATCGATATTCCACCTCACCAACCAATTCTAGTATCTCAAAAGGGCCTATGTATTTAGGATGTAACTTTACCAAATTTCAAAAATAATGATTCCTGAGCCTTGGAGAGATTCTCAAGAAAACATGATCACCCACCTCGAATGACAACGGTTGTTGATGATGATCTGCATATGATTTCTGACAAATTTGAGTTGTCTCCATTCTCTTCCTAATGAAATGAATCTTCTTTATTGTCTCTTAGACAAGGATCGTCCCAACTAGTGAAGTCTCACCTATTTCCACCTAGTAAAGTGGAGAATGAAAAGGATTCCAATAAAATTATTCAAGAGGATCCATATGTATCGAGGCCTAATAATTGTTATTATATGAGAAATCCACTAATGGCACATGCTCTTACCATAAGCCACCAAAATCCATTACGCAAGATCGTAGCAAGTATTCCAAAATTTGTATCATCCTTTCATATTTCCCATCCCTCTAAATATGATATGTCGTACTCATAGTCAACTTAGTTTCAAGGGATTATTGTAAAGATTTCTACAAATGAGATGTAAACCTTGGGTCTCTGTCGACACTATTGAAATTGGTATTCCATTCCTCTTTACCACTTCTTGACTATAGATTTTTGATAAGTCTTACACTATATGAGATTCATGAATAGGGATGAAATGGGTTGACTTTGTGAGCTGATACACTATCACCCATATGGAATCATGTTTCTAAACTATTCTTGGGAGACCTGTTACAAAATCCATGGCTATCTTCTCCCATTTCCAAATAGGAATAGGTAAATAATGAAACATAACTAGTGTTCATTGATGCTATTATTTAACTTTTTGACAAGTCAAGCATCTCAAAATGAACTTAACCACCTTTATTTTCATACTCATCCACAAAAACTATGCTTTCAACACCTTATATATTTTTAGTATTCCAGGATGGAAAACCCATATTGAATGAAGGTAAGCATGAAGAAGTTGTTCCTAATAATCCATAGGTACGACCATATGATTTTGAAACCAAAAAACTGAACTCCCATCTAGTTTCCATCCTTTAATGGTCTCCCCTCCATTGAGTTTTGACCTTATAGCAATGCATTCTGAATCAAACGTATGTTCCTCCTTAACCATCTCCACCAGGTCAAGAACAAATGAAACTGGAAAGGAAATTTAAAATTCACCTCGTTCTTCACATTCCAAGTTCATGTCATCTAGTACTGACATCAACTTCCATTTATCATAATATTCTTTTACCAACTAATCATATGACTTTCTACTTAATTCATCTACCATTGTATTGCCTTTACTCAGTGTATACATCATGTCAATGTCAAAAATCTAGAGATACTCCATCCATATCATTTTCCTCAAATTAAAATCTCTCTATGATAAAATGTGATTCAAGCTCTTATGATCGGTAAACACTGTAAATTTCTCACCAAAGAGGTAATGATGCAAAGTTTTCAAAGCATGGATTACTTTAGCTAATTCAAAATCATGTGTTGGGTAGTCCGTCTCATGAAACCTCAACTTCCATGAACCATAAACAACCACATGATCCCCTTGATTGAGAAAACACCCCAACCTTGATCCAAAAGCATCATAATACACCACATACCCTTGTCCTGATTCCTAAAAAATCAATATTGGTTCTGATGTAAAGAGAAATTTAAGATCTTGAAAATACTTTTGACATTCCTCATTCCATTCTAATGGAACATTCTTCCTTTTAAAAGATATAATAGGTGAATATAGTGATTAAAAAACAAGAATAAATCATCGATAATAACCAACCAAACCAAGGAAACTTCATATCTCAAAGAAATTCTTTAGCAGTTACCAAGAAATGAAAGCCTCTATCTTTTTTGGATACACATAAACACCTTTTCTAGAGATTACATGGCTAATAAAATGTGCCTCTTGTATCCAAAAATCACAATTTGATAATTTGGCATAAAAATTATGATCTCTTAAGATTCCCAACACCGTTGCTAAGTGTTTCTCATGCTCGTCCCTTATCCTTGAATGCACCAATATGCCATACACAAACACTGCCACAAAAGAATCTAGACATCTCTAGAATATCTTATTCATCAATTCAGTAAAGACTGTTGGTACATTCGTAAGATCAAAAGGCATAACCACATATCCATAATGGCCATATCTTCTTTTAAATTCTGGCTTTGGAATATCCTCCTTCCATACTCGCAATTGGTGATATCCTCATCACAAGTCAATTTTAGAGAACCACTGATTTCTCATCAATTGATCAAACGTATCATTAATGCATGGAAGTGGATACTGATTCTTTATTGTAAATTGGTTAAGATTATGATAGTAAACATATATATGAAGAGTTTCATCTACCTTCTTGACAAACTAGACCAGTGCTGGCCATAGAGATGTGCTAGGATGAATTAACCCTTTGCTTTCCAACTCTTACAACTACACTTTCAATTCCCTTACTTCTGTTGGTTCCATCCAATAAGATGGAAGGGAAATATGACTAGTCCCCAAGAAGAGATCAATCATAAAATCCATTTCTTGAATGGGTAGAATCCTTAAGAAATTTTTGAGAAAAACATATGGAAATAGATCAACCACCACTAGAAAACTATCATTCTCGATCTATTCTATCAATGATAAAGTCAAAGCCAAAAAATGGTATGAGATCATTCCAAATACTTGTTCCAACAAGCCTGCTTCATATGACTTCTCATTTCTCTCTCCTCTAAAGAGATGTTCGACACCGTCCTCTATCATAAAATGAACCATTCATGTATAGCAGTCAATAAGATCCTTGAACATTGTTAGCCAATCCATGCCCAGAATTATATCATATACATCCATCTAAAGAACAAATAAATCTCATGTCAAATCATATCTATCAAAAGTTATAGAACATTCTCTACACATAAAGGCTTTAAAATCTCTTTGACTAAGGATATAGACACGTTGAATACATCAGTGTAGTGAATGTGTGTCCTAGAATATCTAAGGGCATCACAGACCTGTTATTGCCTCAAAACTTCCATGGCTTGGTTGGACATAGTCTCTCTAAGAAGCTAGCTGTGAAGGGGTAGCTCCACATAGCTAGTTAGGAGGCTGAGGTCTCATTCGTTAACGGAATTAACTAGACAAATCTCTCCACCAAATAAGAACAACCATGCACCACCACCCATATATGTACCAGTACTGAGTCGACTGTTCCATGCCTGGGGGGGAAGGCCTTTGAGGGGGCCATTCCAAATCCATCCCCTAAACAACACGCAATGACCCACTATCTCCGCGAGAGCATCTTGAGCATTCCACCGATAGCCGATGAGTTCGAGATTGGGACCCCCGCACCACCTATGGACATTTACAACCAAGTGATACTATTTCAGGTGAAATTGGGTCTTTTATTGTCAAATGTATGGTGCCTGAAAAGGGATGACAATGAGTTGGGGTGTGCATAATCCTGGCAAAAAGTGATGCATGTGCCCGTCGCCTGCCCCTCGACCCCTACTAAGGGCCCTTGCAGCCCTCATGACATGTGTCAAAAGTGGCTCCGACATCACATATGAGTTGTTTCGGATGCCTTGAAGTGAAATTCCACCTGGGTGGTGGGTTTAATCCTTTTCAGATGACTTAAATACACATCAAGGCATTGTAAGTAGGAGCTACGTCTTACAAGCAGCAAGCCATCATCAAATCATCCCACTTGGATGAAATTCTCGTTGTTATACTTGAGTTGGGGTTTGTAGCATGGGAGACCCTAGTGGATGAGATTGATAATGTCATCTAAGTGGGATGATTCGGTTGGGGATTGGTGATGTTAGACGTAGCTCCATCAAAAATTAATGACATCGGGCTGGTGTTTGTTGTAGGTTCTATGGGCTTACAATCAACCTATAGAAATACATTGAGATGGGGTTTTTTCATATGTTTTCAAGTTCCGTATGTAATGAAAATCACCTAAAAAAATTCAATTCATGTGGCTTAATTTGACTCAACATGGGGAAACTTACCAGGTCCAGACATAGTAAGTATTGACAGACTGAGAGATCTTTCGTGATTCTATGGGTGGTGTTGCATGGTCGTTCTTAGTTAGTGGAGCGATTTTCCTAGTTAATTCCATTAATTAATGAGACCTCATCCTACTAACAAGCTACGTGGAGGAACCCCTCCATGGCCCACCAATCATTTCCCAAGGTAGCTTGTTATGGTTCTCAAGGAATATCTACAAATGGGAAATTTAGGAGCACAATCTCACGTCCTGGGGGTACTGACAGTTTCACCCTTAAACCACTACCAAAATCCCACAACGTGACACACGACAAACCCTTGCTCATTGTCATTACTTTTCTGGCACACTACCTCAGACAAGACAAGCCCCAATCACCGGACGAATCATCAATCTTTTATGTAATTATCGATAGGCCATTTTTTTCATGTCATTGGGCATGTCATTAAGTGGCTCCAGACATGTAGGAAAAGACCCACACCCATGGGGGGTTCACCAACCCCTCCCCCCTAAAGATACATTATCCAGCTATCCCACCAGGAAACATCAACATTGACGAGGAGACATACTGAGGGGTTTAGATGACCTAGAGGGCACCGCAATGCATGAAAGACCACACGTGTTGCCCTAGAAGACCTATGAAAACATCGGAATGGACACCAATGTGATCCATTAATCACATCAAGGTCACCGACACGTCACGGAATCCATCTCGTGTATCTTCCATCATAGAGGACATGTAATATTTAAAATTTCATCATAATGGGGATAGATCATTGCAATTTTTGGTCTTCAACAAGTAATTCATAGTAAGTGTGAGCACTGGGTAGAAATCACATTGCGTGATCATCCATTGGTACCATTTCAATGATTTGTTTTAATTAAATAGTTGGACTCCCCTTGTCCATAACAGTTCTGAGTCGACTGTTCCATGCCTGGGGAAGGCCCCTAAGGGGGTATTCTCAATCCATCCCCCAAACAACACACAATGACCCGCTCTCTTCGTGAGAGAAGCTCGAGTAGTCAGGTCCCATATTTAATGAAAATAACCTAAGGAAAATTAAATTTATGTGTGAGGTTTTGTTAGGGACATGTGGCTTTCCATGTCTGACGTGATGGACGATACACAGGATGGATGCCATGACGTGTTGGTGGACTCATGTTCATAAGGGATCACGTCGGTGGCCATTTTCATGGAATTGTCTAGAGGTCATTTTTCCATTTCATATGGCATGTCATTCGGTGGCTATGGGCACACAGAACAAGACCCATGCCCATGGGGGTTCATCGACCCCCCCTAAAGAGACATTCATGTTTAGATGTTTGAGTTCATTGTGGTTTTCTATTTGCTTTATGGGAAGAAGGAAAGGTTTATTTAAATTTGTATGTGTCTTTAGACAAGGTGAACCTCTCTCACCAAGTTTGTTTATCCTAGATCAAGATTATTTTAGCATATTCATTAGAGCCAAAATTCAAGAGGGTACCATTCAACCTTACTGCTGCCATTTTCATTTTCAGAACCTATCCCACCTAATGTTCATAGATGACATGGTCATTTTTATTAATGGGTGTTCTAGATCTATTCAGGGTATCAATAGCACCCTAGAGGAATACTACAGATGGAGTGGGAAACTCATCAATAGATATAAAATTAGTCTCTACATATCAAGGCTTTTCTTGAAGAGACGTTCTCGCAACATTGAATCCATCTTGGGTATCAGTGTAATGACCCAAACATTAATTAATAAAAAAATCCTCTTGGTTTTTTTTAAATGTATTATTATGTAAAATGGTTATGTAAAAAATATACATTTCCTTGGTTTTATGTTTATATATTTTAAAATACCATTAAGAATTGTGATCGTTGCTAATATAGCCACTGAACAGTGATCACATGATTAGTATGAATACAGGACATTAATAATCCAACGTACTCGGACAAAGGAAGTGATGTCCTCATCCAGTAGACTTTCCCCATACAAAGCCCATTTGTAGGAGCTCTAAAAGGAGGTGGTGTCATTGGGATTCTCTCTTGACCAAGCTCAAGCCGAGCTTGAACATGTTAAGCTTGAGCGGAACTGACTACGGGAGAAGTGGAAGTTGATAGAGATTACCACTCGAGCAATGTTATCCGAGCCACCCCAAGAGTCTGTCACCATCGCGCACCTCACCCTAAGGTATTATGCAGGTGTTTTAAGGAGTTATGTAACAAGACCCTAGTACTATTATTATTTAAATTATTCTTGTATAGATAATATACATTCTTTTTATTATTGTTACTTTGTAAATAGTTTTTAAAACACAAATAGTATTTTTAGTTAATATTCAACTAAGAAATCTATTTTGATGAATTAATGGATTTTTGAATTAAATAATATTTTAATAAAATATTATTATTATTATTAAATTACTTTTTATTAAATATAAATGATCGTATAATTTTATGAATGCAATTGTAATTTTTATTAAGGTTTGAAAGCTTTTTTTGTCAAAACCCATGAATTATCGGTAAATGTCAGTTTTTATTTTAAAAGTGAAAATTCACATATTTATAAAATTATTTAGATAAAATTAATACTATTTTTGGAATCATGATATCAAAATTATCCAATGGTGAATTTTTCATAATTTTCTGAGACAGTCAAATTTTCGGGTAAAAATTAAATACCGTTTAAATATATAATGTGTTTTATGACATCATAATGACCCAATAGTGATTTAATAAAATAATATAAACAATATGTTCGGCCAATATATGTTTTAACATTAAATTAATGTGATTTTGGGTTTGTTTTATTTATTTTACAAAGATTTAGTGGACCCTTCAAGACTTATAAAACATTTTGTCTTTTTAAATTTTTTTCCTTGAGAGTGTGACTCACCTTCACATAAGCAACGCTATTATTTTAAGAAGTTAGGTAATTGGACTAATAAAATATTTTTTTCCACTCCTATTTTGAAAAAACCATGGGCAAAAACCATGGGATGGTTTGTGTTTTTGATTAGTTTAATGTGAGGTGTCCCAAACCTAAATAATAAAAAATTCCTTCTCCTTTCCTATATAAACCCACCCAAGATCTCACTTCCTCTCCACTCAAATCCTTTGGAGTTCAACCAACTCCTTCCCTCATCTCTCTATAATCCTCCCAAGGTGCCTCAATCTCCCAATAATCCTCTCTCAATCCTCTCCCAATCCTTTGGGATCACACTTCCAAGTAAGGGATTCCTACCTTTCTCTTTTTATCCAAGTTTCTTAATATTGTTATAACCTTTTATTTTCAATTATAAATGTTGGGGTATGATTTATAACCTCCACCATACTGACCTATTTATGTTTTAATGATTATATACCCCTTTATATCTCATTAAATTCCTCCCATGTACACCCGTTACTATGCTGAAATTTGGAAAGGAATTTCTCTCTCCTCATTTACATTCAAGCAATTATTTTGTATCATGAATCTAAATTCCATTACAATTGTTGGGACATGTATCTATATGATCCCATTACTTTCCATTTCATGTACATATTATGACACACCCCTTTCCCTCTCATCAACCATTTTTTATGAATTCTTATGTCACGCCGTTATGCTACCGAAATTGCACAACATTTTTCCAACCCAAAGTAATTGTGTAGTGAATACCATGCTCATTTCTCAATCAATGGTATTCACCTTTATGCACATTTAATTATTGATTATATAGTTTCATGTATGAATTCCACATTCCTTTATCATGTAATAAATGATTATTTTTAATGAATCCATGTTTTATGATTCATGTGGCACACTTATGCATGAAATGAAATGTTTAAGAAGGGTGCACCCTAATAGTGCTCCAATGCATTGGGTAAAGTATTGTATCATGATACGTCATGTGCAATGAGTTTTGACTAATGCTAATTCAAGTGCAACGAGAGTTTACTTGTTCTTCATGTGCAATGAGGGTTTACTCATGCTCCATGTGAAATGATCCTTGGCTCATGCTAATTCCATGTTAAGTGTTGTTGCCACGTTTCCATGTTATGATTATCATACTTCATCATGCCTTTATGTTCATGTTTCTCTTGTTCTCCATTTATATGACTATTTACTAACATTTATTGTGATCTTCATGTTATTACTTATTTAATCCCTTACTGGGATTTATATCTCACCCTTTTCTTATGCATGTCCTCAGGTTATCCCATGCAATGCTAAGTATGAGGGAATGTAGTGGTCATGTAAAGGAAGTTTTCAATAAGATGTTATGTTCTATGTTTTAAGTTGTTATGTAATGTTCCTAATCCCCAAAGACACTATAACTATTGATCTTCTATGTTGTATAAAGTGAAGGTTTTCTGTAATAAATCATGTTTAAGTATGTAATAAAGAGTAGGGTTGTTATAGTTGGTATCAGAGGATATGTTTAGTTATTTTTTGGGATTAGGATTAGAAAACCCTAGTGAAGCCTTAGAGACTAGAATAATTTTAATAAAAAAATATCCCTAAGTTTTGGTTAGTATTGAGTAAGTGGTTTATCAAGAAAATACATCCCTATCTGAATACTAGCAGGTAGAGGCAGCTCTAGCACAGATGTACCTAGAAGTGAAAAATCCAACAAGGAGTTTCGGGCTTGACCCGGGGTATCCTGGTACACAACAACGGGCCTTGCTACACTCTTGGTTACGACACTCTTGGGGGATATGCTTTGTTAAATTCACAGGCTTAGTATGAACCCTTATTAAGGGAACTAAAAAAATCCCCTAATAATATATGTTAGAAAGTAGATCATGGATAACATATATTGAAGCCTATAGATTCATACGTTAAGGAAATAAAATCTATTTATAAGTCATCTATTTTTTCCTTGGATTACCCTTTATGTGTTACCCCTAACTTTCCTTTTATTCCAGTCTATGGCCAGTAATAGGAGGACTCGGGCTAACAACCAATGTGAAGATCAATGTGATGATTGTGCTAATGAGATGCTCAATCTGATGGGAGCGGGAATCACGAACTTTTAACAATTCTCTCTCAGTTAACTCAAGCTTTGAATAGAAACATGGGTCAAAAGGAACGTTCACCCCCCCCCCCAAGAAAGAACAAGTCGCTATCGAGATATTCATGAGATAAAGGCCTCCTACTTTTAATGGATCATCCAATCCCTCAATCGTCGAACAATATATCAACTCCATTGAAAAGATCTTCTCCATCCTTCAATGTTCCGAACAAGAGAAGGTTCTCCTAGATGCTTATCATATGGATGGTGAAGTTGATCAATGGTGGAAATTGATAGAAAATATGAATCCTGGGGAGGATATCGAGGCGTTGGAATGGAAGGATTTCTGGAATATGTTTTTTGATAAATATTTTCTGCACACCCTCTGACTTAAGATGGAATTGGACCTCCTTTCCCTCAAGAAAAAAGACAATAAATCCATCAGAGCGTAAAAGGAAAACTTCATAAGGCTTTCACAATACACCTATGGCTTTGTCGTTACCCATGAATACAAGGTTGACCTCTTCTTTAGTGGGCTGAAACCTAGCCTATGGAAATCCCTGGCGATCCATGACTTTGATAGCTATGAGGAAATTGTCTGATGTCCCCTAAAGGTTGAAATGGAGATCGAAAAATCTCAGGGGTATCATGGGGATAAGAAGCGTAAGGTGGACTTCAATTATTGTGGTCCTATGGATAAATCTAACGGTGCTAAGAATATCCAGCACCCCACTTTCCAAAGGTGGGGAAATAATCACCCTAGAAAATGCCTGAAGGGGGTGAGGAAATGCTTTAGGTGTGGAAGAAAAAGACACCTAGATGTTAACTGTCGACAAGAAAAACCTGTGGCTGTGATAGAGGAGATGAATTCTCCGTTCGACTCTCAATGCGTTGTTCATTGATTCAACTACAAAGAACCAGAGAATCTTTCAAATCAGTTCCCTAAGACAAGGGTTTTCGGAGGCAACCAACAATCTCCAAGGTAGCAAGGGAGAGATTTTTTCATCACTACTGCCGAAGTGAATCCCGACAACAAAGTGGTGACAGGTATGCTAGTTATTCATTCAATAATAGTGTACATACTTTTTGATTCAGGTTCAATGCATTATTTTATATCCCAAAAGTTTAGTAGAATAATCCCAACACCACCACAAATCATGGAAGTAAAGATGTCAGTGAGTATGGAAAATGGGGAAATCATTGTATACCATAAATATAACTCCTCCCCTATCATAATCGGTGGATTGAACTTCTCGGAAAACCTCATCATACTCCCTATTTTGGAATTTTATGAAATTATTGGCATGGATTGGCTTTCCCTATATAGATCCAACATAAATTTCTGTGAGAGGTAAATCACTCTCCATGTGGAGAATCGAGCTCCGATTATGTACAAGTGCAAGGAGGAAGATGAATCTTCTTTAGCTACATCATCTCAAGAATGGATTTCACTACCCTATGATCATGCATATATGGCTTAGATGATTAAGTCTAAGGAGGCAACCATCCTTTAAGACATGCCTATTATGAGGGAATTTGCTGAAGTGCTTCCTGAGGAATTGTCTGGTCTTCCTCCTAGAAGAGATGTTTAATTATTAATTGATCTTATACCTGGGGAGATTCCAATATCCAAGACTCCATATAGAATGGTTGTTGTGGAGCTTGAGGAGATGAAGAAACAACTATAAGAGAATCTGGATAAAGGGTTTATACGCCCAAAAGCTTCACCAAGGGGTGCACGAGTCCTATTCTTCAAGAATAAGGATGGGTCAATGTGCCTTTGCATCGATTATAATGAGCTTAACAAAATCATGATAAAGAACAAGTATCCTCTCCCACAAATTGATGACTTGTTAAATCATCTACATGAATCACAATACTTTTACATGGTGGATTTTTGGTCGGGATATTATCAAGTAAGGGTGAAGAAGGAAGATATCCCCAATACTGCTTTTCGTATAAGGTACGGGCACTATGAATTCATAGTAATGCCTTTTGGACTCACTAATGATCCAAAAATATTTATGGAAAAGATGAATAGAGTCTTTTGATATTACCTCAACAAATTTTTGGTAGTCTTTATAAATGATATTCTAATATACTCCAAAACCAAGAAGTATTATGAGGAGCATCTAAGAACTGTACTAGAGACCTCATGAAAGGAGAAGATCTATGAAAAGTACAGTAAGTGTGAGTTCTGGTTGAAGGATGTCTCATTCTTGGGCTATATCATCACAAGCAATGGTATATCTGTGGATCCATCCAAGACAGCTACAATAGAGGGATGGTCAATGCCAATATCAGTAACAGATATTCGTAGCTTTTTGGGGTTAGCTTGATATTATCGGCGATTTGTGATAAATTTCTCATGATTGTCCAACCATCTTACCAAGCTAACTCAGAAGGGAGTAAATTTTTCTTGGAGTGATGAATGTGAAGAAAGCTTCAAGGAGTTGAAAAGGAGGCTTATCACTGCACTCGTGATCACTTTACCCACAAGTGGAGAACTTTTTTTGGTATTCAGTGATGCTTCGAAGAAAGGCATGGGCTGTGTGTTGATGAAAAATGACAAAGTCATTGCCTATGCTTCAAGGAAATTGAAAGTTCATGAGAAAAATTATCCAACACATGATCTGAAGTTGGTTGCAGTGATCTTCGCTTTAAAAATTTGGCGACATTATCTTTTTGGGAAGAAGTGTGAAATATATACAGACCACAAAAGCCTCAAGTATATATTCACATAGAAAGAGTTGAAAATGCACCAACGAAGATGGTTAGAGATGATAAAAGACTACGACTGCTCAATCCATTACCACCCTGGGAAAGAGAACAAGTTGGTGGATTCTCTAAGTAGAAAGGACCCAACGATTCTATCATTAATGATAATTGAAAAGGATATAATCTTATTAGATTTGATGAAGATAGACATGAGAATCATAAAAAAGGGAACATCATCAATCCTTTCACAAATTATTTCCCAACCATCTCTTTTGGAAAAGTTAAAGGATGATCAAAAGGATAATGTGGGAATTTTAAAGAAATTGGAAGCTATCAGAAAAGTGAAATCCTTAGTGTTCAATTTCAATAAAGAAGTAATTGTAAGATTTGGTAAAATACTATGTGTTCCATCAAGTCTGGAGCTGAAGAAGGAACTTTTGGATGATGCACATAGTTAAAATTTATCTATTCACCTAGGAAACACAAAGATGTATCGATATCTATGAGATCATTATTGGTGGGATAATATGAATAAGGAGATCACTGAGTATACATCAAAGTTCCTAGTGTGTTAGCAAGTGAAGGAGGAGAGGTAGAAGTCTAAGGGGATGATGCAACCATTTCCCATACCAGCATGGAAATGGGAGAACATCACCATGGAATTTGTCACTAGACTTCCAAATACATCCAAAGGCAACAATGCAATCTAGGTTATTGTGGATCGTCTTACAAAGTCTGCACACTTCATTAAAATTTGGGAGGATTTCTCATTGGATCAACTTCCACGGATATACATCAGAGATGTGATAAGGTTGCATGGGGTACCACTATCTATTGTATCTGATCAAGATCCAAGATTCACCTTTAAGTTTTGTAAGAGTCTTCAGCATGCTTTAGATACTGAGTTGAACTTCATTATGACTTATCATCCTCAAACCGATGGCCAATCTTAGCAGAATATCCAAACACTTGAGGACATGTTGAGAGTGTTCTCAATGGACTTTAAACAAGTATGGGATCAACGTCTTCCTCTGGTTGAGTTCTCTTATAATAATAGTTTCCACTTGATCATCCTAATGGAACCATATGAAACCCTATATGGGAAGAGGTGCATAACACTGGAATGTTAGGATGAAGTCGGTGAGTGTAAGCTGTTAGTAACGAAAATGGTCGAAGAAATGGTAGAGAAGGTGAAAACCATTCAGCAGCATATCAAGGCAGCCCAGAGTCAACAGAAGAGTTATGCAGATAGTCGTCGATGAGACCTTGAGTTTAAAGTTGGAGACATGGTATTTCTACGCATATCTCTGTGGAAGAAGGTCATGAGGTTTGGAAATAATGGGAAGTTAATTCCTAGGTACATCAACCCCTTCGAGATTATTGATCATGTTGGGGTTGTGGCCTATTGACTAGCACTTACACCTACCATGGCCAAAGTACATGATGTCTTTCATGTATCCCTCTTAAGGAAGTACATACCATACCCATCACATGTACTCTATTCAGAGGTAGTACAATTATAGGATGGTCTTTCTTATGAGGAGAAACCAGTGAAGATCTTAGATTGTAGAGAAAAATTTCTACAAAATAATACAATGCCCCTCGTCAAGGTGTTTTGGAACAACCACAAGTTTGAAGAGGCAATGTGGGAGTCAGAGGAAGTGATGAAGCAGAGTTAGACACATCTTTTTTAGTGTAAGAAAAGGAAATTTCAAGGGAAAAATTTCTTAAGGGGGGAAGATTGTAACGACCCAAACATTCATTAATCAAAAAATCCTCTTGGTTTTTTTAAATGTCTTAATATGTAAAATGGTTATGTAAAACATATGCATTTCCTTGGTTTTATGTTTCTGTATTTTAAAATACCATTAAGAATTGTGACCATTGCTAATATAGTTATTGAATAGTGATCATATGATTAGTATAAATATAGGTCATTAACAATCCAATTTACTCAGACAAAGGAAGAGATGGCCTCATCCAGTAGACTTTCCTTGTACAAAGCCCATTTGTCAGAGCTCGGATAGGATGTGGTGTCATTGGGATTCACTCTTTACCAAGCCCAAGCTGAGCTTGAACATGTTAAGCATGAGCAGAACTGACTATGAGAGAAGTGAAAGTTGATAGAGATTACCACTCGAGCAATGTTATCCGAGCCACCCCAAGAGTTTGTCACCATCACGCACCTTACCCTAAGGTCTTATGTGGGTGTTTTAAGGGGTTATGTAACAATAACCTAGTACTGCGATTATGTACATTATTCTTGTATAGATAATATACATTCATTTTATTATTTTTACTTTGTAAATAGTTTTTAAAGCACAAGTAGTATTTTTAGTTAATATTCAACTTAGAAATCTATTTTGATGAATTAATGGATTTTTGAATTAAATAATATTTCAATAAAATATTATTATTATTAAATTAATTTTTATTAAATATAAATGATCGTATAATTTTATGAATGCAATTGTAATTTTTATTAAGGTTTGAAAGCTTTTTTGTCAAAACCCGTGAATTTTCAATAAATGTCAGTTTTTATTTTAAAAGTAAAAATTCACATATTTAGAAAATTATTTAGATAAAATGAAAACTATTTTTGGAATCAGGACATCAAAATTATCCAATGATAAATTTTTCATAATTTTATGAGATAGTCGATTTTTTGGGTAAAAATTTAATACCGTTTAAATATATAATGTGTTTTATGACATCATAATGACCCAATAGTGATGTAATAAAATACTATAAACATTATGATCGGACAATATATTTTTTACCATTAAAATAATGTTATTTTGGGTTTGTTTGATTTATTTTACAAAGCTTTAGTTGACCCTTCAATACTTATAAAACATTCTGTCTTTTTAAATTGTTTTCCTTGAGAGTGTGACTCACCTCCACATAAAAAACCCTATTATTTTAAGAATTTCGACCATTTTCCTTATAAAATATTGTTTTCCACTCCCTTTTCTTAAAAACCATGTGCAAAAACCATGGGATAGTTTTTGGTTTTGATTAGTTTAATGTGAGGTGTCCCAAACCTAAATAATAAAGAATTCCTTCTACTTTCCGATATAAACCCACCCAATCTCCCACTTCCTCTTCACTAAAAGCATTTTTAGTTCAAAAAAACCCTGACCTCATCTCTTTAGAATCTTCCCAAGGTTCCCCAAGCTCCCAACAATCCTCTCTCAATCCTCTCCCAAGCCTTTGGGATCACACTTCCAAGTAAGGGATTCCTACCTTTCTCTTTGTATCCAAGTTTCTTAATATTGTTATACCCTTTTAATTTCAATTATAAATGTTGGGGTATGATTTCATACCTCCCCCAAACTTCCCTATTTATGTTTTAATGATTAGATACACCTTTCTATCTCATTAAATGCCTCCCATGTACACCCGTTACTATGCCAAAATTCTGAAAGGAATTTCTATCTCCTCATTTACATTCAAGAAATTATTTTGTATCATGAATCTAAATTCCATTACAATTGTTGGGAAATGTATCTATATTACCCCCATTACTTTCCATTTCATGTAAATATTATGAGACACCCCTTTCTCTCTCATCAATCATTTTTATTAATTCTTATGTCACGTCGTTATGCTGCCGAAATTGCACAACGTTTTTCCTAGCCAAAGTAATTGTGTAGTGAATACCATGCCCATTTCTCTATCAAGGGTATTCCCCTTTATGCACATTTACTTATGGATTATATATTTTCATTTATGAATTCTACATTCCTTTATGATGGAATAAATGATTATTTTTAATGAATCTGTGTTTTATGATCCATGTGGCACACTTATGCATGAAATGAAATGTTTAAGAAGGGTGTGCCCTAATAGTGCTCCAATGCATTGGGTAAAGTATAGTATCATGATAAGTCATGTGAAATGAGTGTTGAATCATGCTAATTCAAGTACAATGAGGTTTTACTCATTCTTCATCTGCAATGAGGGTTTACTCATTCTCCATGTGCATTGATCCTTGGCTCATGCTAATTCCATGTTATGATTATCATGATTTATCATGCATTTATGTTCATGTTTCTCTTGTGATCCATTTATATGCCTATTTCCTAATATTTATTGTAATATTCATGTTATTCCTTGTTTACTCTCTTACTAGGCTTTATAGCTCACCCTTTTCTTATGCATGTCCTCAGGTTATCCCATGCAATGCTAAGTATGAGGGAATGTAGTGGTCATGTAAAGGAAGTTTTCAATAAGATGTTGTGTTCTATGTTTTAAGTTGTTATGTAATGTTCCTAAGATCCAAATACACTAGACCTATTGATCTTCTATGTTGTATCAAGTAAAAGTTTTATGTAATAAATCATGTTTAAGTATGTAATAAAGAGCAGGGTTGTTATAATCAGAATAAGGACCCTCCTTGTAGACTATTTAGGAGCCCCCATTACGTTGGGGAGGCTTCGTATCAAGCACCTAGATAAGGTGGTGGGAAAAATATATTCCTGGATCAATAATTGTAAAAACTATTTCCTCTCGTTCGGGGGGAGGATCACTCTTGTTAACAACGTGCTTACCTCAATCCCAAAGCATGTACTCTCGGTTCTCAAGGTCCCAAAGTTAGACTTAAAAAATATTGAGAGGATCATGACTGGATTCATTTGGGACTCACATTTATAGGGATGTTTCCATTGGGCCTCTTGTAATAGAATGGACATTCCCATGGAGGAAGGTGGTATTGGACTTCGTAGTGTTAATGTCATAATGAACTGCCTTCACGCGATGCTGGCTTGGGAGGCATTAGAAGGGAGAACTCTATGGTCAAGGGTCATCAGGGAGAAGCATGGGAATATCATGGAGTGTTTGAGAAGCAAATGTTCTTATCTTTGGAGAACTATTCAAATCCATATTCAAAATATTCATAATTAATTGATATGGATCATCGGACATGGAGATATTAAATTCTAGCATGACAATTGTTTGGACGATTTTTTAGGCTTTCCTGGTTTCCCATCTACTGACATTACTTTAAAACATGCTAGTGAGTATCCAAACTTTATTCAAGTAGTCCTTGAAAAAGAGTTTATCAACATGTTCCATCTTATTAAGCTCTCAGACGAACCGAACAGGTGCATGTTCAAGGACACTCCCTCTGGCTCCTTTTCTATTAAGGACTATAGGTCTATTTTCCTGAATCCCTACACTCATGATCCATGGGGATAACTCCTTTGGTGAAAGGAGATTTCTATGAAGTTCAATTTTCTCATCTGGAGGATACTTCATCATGCCATTTCTATATATGAGAAGATATGATGGAAAGTGATTTGAATTGTCTCCAAATGTTCATGTTTCCTACTCCCCAGTGTCGAGTCTACCAATCACCTATTTTCTGAGAGCGATTGGGCATGCACAGTTTGGGATATAGTGGGGGGTTTCACTGGTCTGTCATCTCTTGTATGTTCGGGAGACTTATTTCTGTAGAGGTTGTTTCAGGGTATGGGAAATAATAAATCAGATAAGAAGGCTAGGGTGATTATTATCTCAGTTGGTGGTTGGTGTATATGGGAGGCAAGGAACAGATCATGGTTCGAAGGTGTGGCATGCACTAAGGAGGGTCTGGTTTCTAGAACGAAGTGACTGATCGCTGATCTAGGTGTGCTTATGAAAAAATGGGTGGAGGCTTCGTTGTTGTGGAAGGGTCACTCCATGGACTATTTCATACCATATCTAACGATGAAAGAAACTCATTGTCAGTGGCACACGACTATTGCATACATGGCATGAGGGAAACAAGGTAGCAGACTTCTTGTCTTCTCGGTTCACCCACTATGATGATCTTCTTTCATTCTTTAGCTTTGGATCCTTACCTCCAGAGTGCGCTATCATTATACAAGGTGACACACTTTGACTCCATTTCTATAGGGCCCCTTGAGCCATGCCTCTCCTCGTTTCCATGTTTTTGTGTTCCCTGATCTGTTTATGTTTATGTTTTTCTTCTGTATGTTCTGCTTTCATTATTAATAAAATATTTTGTTGTTGTGTTAAAATAAGAGGATTTTGAAGTTCTAAGACTGAATGAATCATCTCAATATGTAAACATATCAAATAAAAATCATGAGAAGAAATAAATAAATGGGATGCACCCAAATAAAAAAAAGCTTTCATAAGGGTATCATTCAAAAGAATCATACCTCTCACTATAGATAGTCCAGACTAAGCATCCATAATAACTTACTCAGCTCCATATAATTTCTTGTTCATAGCACTTTGTTCTTTATTTACTCATTGAGATTTCCCTTTTTGATGAGTCGTGGTATTCTTAGAATCACTATGGATAGCTTTGTTCTGCTAACAAGATTCATTCTGATACCCTCGTCACATTGAAGCATGCGACTTCTATGACACCTGAGAAGTATCCTGAACACCTGACCTAGGAGCACTATGACAATAGCACTAAAGATTCTCCATCTGATTTCAATTATGGAATTCTCTAGGTAGTGTCATGTACTATCACTTCATGTGGTCGAATGATCCAAATTGAAACATATCTAGGATAGCTCTTTGGTTTTAAAGGGGGATTCATTGATCCAACTATTTGATTTTGATTCATATTACCACCTTAGAAATAAGAGTCCCTCTTTTTCTTGCTCCAAGTACTAGAATTTCCACTGTATCCCATGGGTATCAACATTCTCCCTCTACACGTAGCTCTAAAGATATCCCTTTCTACCAACATCTCTCTATTAACCATCTTTGTATAATCCTTTATACAGAATACAGAAATCTTCAAACGAATCTCCTACCTCATACCTAATTCAAAGATGTGCACCTTAAAGGATGCACTAGTAGTAACTTCAGGTGAAAATAGAACTAAATTCATAAATTTATCTCTATAATTCATAACAGAAATATTTTTCTACTTCAACCTAGAGAAGTTCATCATTCACTAATTTTTGAATGTGTGAGGATAGAATTGTTTGTTAAACGATTCTTCAAAATACTCTCATGTGAGGCCTTGGTCTAATTTAGCCTGAACTTATAAATCTCACCATAGGTGTACAAGATCCTCCATCATATATTTCGCCAACTTAGCTTCCAGATCTATTGGTGTTATAAGAAAATCAAATATATGATTCATCTTATTCATCTAGACCTCTGCCTTTTCTAGTTTTGAATTTCCCTAAAAGATAGTTGGATTCTATTTCTGAAACTAGATGGAGTGATCCACTTGCCTTGGTTTATCCCATTGGTTCCCTCTTTCCATAGCTTTAAAGGCTTGGATGATACTATAAACTAGTTATCAGTTCACCTATGGATTAGGTGCAACCACATTCTTATCTGCTTCTTCCAGTTGGTTTCTACGATACCTATCGGGTTCCATTTTCTATACACACAAAAAATTACATAAGTATCACTCTCAAGTAACTTAGGGATTAGCAATTTCAAATTCCACCACATCACATTATCACAATAAGGATTTCAAAAATTCAAAATTTTCCATGTTCAACCATTTTTGAAAAATATCTACCATACTTTTGAAAATCAAACCATTTTCAAAATACAACAACCACACCCTTTTTCAAAATCTCACATTTGAAAAAAAATTCAACATTTTTCAAAATTCAACATGTTTACACAAAATCACAAATCATTACTCAAAATAAAATATGCACTTCTAGTGGGAATTAATTTATATAATTCATGTCATGATCATTTCATTAACTAAACCCATGATAATGAGAACACAACTCCTATAAGTGTCTCCAAAATGCTTATTTACACAACTCCCTGTTAACTTGATGTTTATAATAAAAAGTTAAGCTACTTATTTTATGCTCTACATTTCAAGTCCCAACAATCCTACTCCTTTTTACCATCCCAACTCAAGGAATAAACCAGAATGAATGTTAAATCCAAGACTAACAGAACTGATGACCACGTGTTAGTCAAGGACAGAACAAGCTATTACCACTTATAACATCCCGCCCCTCCTCATTGTCTTGATAAGGAATAATTACATTACTTGGACTTAATCGAAATCTCCAAGATTCCAAAAGCTGGAAAATAAATGCCAAGGGCTTCATTAACAGGTGGAGGATGATTTTCCCTTTAAGAAATAAAACAACCAACCAAACATGTCATAACCAAATAATACACGACATGATGCATGATATCAATGAAAGATAACTCAAAGAAATACCATTAATATTAAAACCAACTATAACAAAGTACTATATTGGAGGACTATAAAAGATCCAAGTGAATAGTTGAAATAAAAAAATAAAACTCAATGACAACCACGTAACTCCAAAGCTACAACATGATTTATGCTACAAATCCACAAACAACCCAAGTATCACTAAGCACCACTAGAAAAGTGTGATACTTTACCTTTTCCCATTTCCTGATAAATGAAATATTCAAAATCACCAAAGTTCCAAAGCATGGGTGAGCAATGAAACTTAGTAGGCTTTCCCCAAATTACTCCCCTACTCACACCACTAGGATAGAACAAGTTAGAACATTTATGTAAACAATTTATATAAAACACTTTAATATAGTTTATAAAATAATATAAAATAATTTCCATATCAAAAAAATTTCTATCGAAAGCCATTTTCCAAGAAAAGTAACCAAACAAGTCATTAAACCATTTCACGCATTCCATTTTGGCATAACTAGTTCCATTCCACATATCCATACATCCAACCATGCATTAAACCTATACCTCCATATACTCACAAGTGGTGATTCATCATTTCACAAATACATCACTTAATGAACCAATTGATGAAGGAAATCCCTAACCCTTATCCATCCCACTAATGATGGGGGGGAATTCTAACCCTTATCTATCCGAAATTCACATGAACACACACAACCATTATGCCAAAAAAACCATTTCAACCACTTCAATCAAATCATACTTTTATTGAAAACCTTTCAAACAAACCATTTCAATAAAACCAACCTTTTATTGAAACCACTTTTAAACAAAACAATTCAATACATTTCAATAAAACCATCCTTTTATTGAAAACATCTCAATTGAACCATTTACCAAAAATCTAGCAAATTCACATTTTAAAATCAAGAAAATAAGGCACATTGTACAACCAATTTCATAGCCAAATCCAATCAAAACAAACAATTTGAAACTAATCATTCAAGTTCTAAAAAATATTATTCAAGAGTGAAGCTTCCTACCTTAGGTTTTATGGTGAAAATGAAGAACGACACTCAAATGTTCATGAAACCAAGTTGAAAATACAAAAACCCATCTTATATCTCTTCCCCTAACAACAAAAAAATCCAAATATAGTAATATTTTGAATCAACTACCTTAGATTTATCTATAGAGGATGTAGATCTAATAAATAGAGAGATAGAGAGAGGTATATCTATGTAAAACCACCAAAAACAACCATAAACTATGAATTACCATGATATTTAGGCTTCAACACACCTAGAAATGCCTCTAGGTCACTTCCAAATTGATTTGTAAAGACTTCTCAGCCTTGGGAGAGAAGAATTATTGAGTTAGGGTCCATTTGGAGCAAAAATGATGGGTCTAAAATGACTCTCAACCTAGATCCACTTTTTTCGGATCTATTTTTTAAACCATTCATGTTTAGTCACATAGTTAGGAAAACCATGTTGTAACTGTGCACCTGCCACTACCTCAATTGGGGACCTCACACAGTTGGCTCGTACGGTTAGACAAACTGCGTGCCAACCATGCCAAAGGCCATTATCCCACTTTTCATGGTTTCTTCTAGGTAGAATCATGGTTTGGACAAACCATGTGCCTTCCCATGTGGCTTCCTCATATCCCATGTCTTATTATGAATAGTTTTATATAGGTTTTACACAATTTTCACTAAAAATTCTCAAACCGTGCACCTGTAGAAAATCCCCCAAAAACATTCTAAAAGGTCTCCAAACCCTCCCACACTTAACCCAACAACTTTATATACTTAAAATACATAAATAAAGGTTTAATTACTTGAAACTGGGGATGCTACAGGTATGCCTACTAGAATTGGATGCAATATATTTATTTGGGTCTAATAGGAGGTAGTATTCCAATGCATGCTCAAAGATACCACATAATGGAAATTTAGAATTAGGGTACCATTTTTGAAATTAGTTAAAATCAAATATAAAACCCAAAACCATAGTTTTACCTAATATTTACTTACACTAAGCTCCCCTTAACATGTTACATATAATAAATGTAATAGATTCAATGTATTATAGATTCCATAGGATTTAGAAAAATTGAGATACACCTCCTTCCATAGATTGAAGAAAAAAAGAGAAGATATTAGGGTGGAGAAAATTATACCTATCCAGAAGAATGCCTTATTGAACAACTAATTCCACTTAAACCAAGGTTTAATGAGATACCCTTTAGAGATGAAGGAGATGAGTTTTGGGAGCTTAAATAAAGGTAAAGAGGATAAAATGTGGGTAAAAATTGATCTCCCTTAATTTTGGTTTAGTTTTAGGTATTAAAAGACTAAAATAACCCTTAATTAAGGGAATTTTTCCTAGAATCCAATTGGGTACTTTCCAGATTACACTGAGTATCCTGAGGTTTAAAACCAAACCACCTATAACATATAGGTGGGCACCGAATACCTAGTCTAGGGGAACCAGTTACTCAATGGTCCCAAAACCCAATGGGTCTTCCCCCTTCCTCTCCCCCTTTGCTCCAATATCCTTCCTTATTATCTTAACTCATCTTGAGCATAAAATATAAATACAAAGAGATCTAAAGCACTATAATTAAAGGGTTTTTACTTGATAAGAGACTCATGGGTCTTTATAATCTCCCCACCATCAGGCTTCTCATCCCAAATAATATTCAACTAGATTCTTGAGAGAAAAGGTCTAGACACTAGATTTTTATCTCATCTTATCAAACCCAAGTCTCATCTTAGATATTTCCATATTTCCATCTAACCTAAACAATAGGTATCACTTTACCTCATATAACATTTTTTGTGACACTTTTTTGTCAGTATTTATTTATTTATTAAATGGTTTTGGGATATTTTAAGTTTTCTACGATCTTTCTTTGTTTTCGGTGTGCCTAATAAATTCTTAGGTAGTTGCATGATTGTGTTTCTATAGGCCATGCCATGGCCTAATAGAGCCATACCACAACCAATTTTTTCATTAAAAATATGGGTGAGGATTTTGGTTACAGTATGTAGTAGAGGTTACTTCATGGTGGTGTCAGTGAGGAAAGAACCACACATCATCACTAAGGTTTCATTGTAGAGGTGCCTCATATGGTAGACACCCAGTTCTCTCTAAAGTAGGAACCATGCACCATGGAGGAAGTGACCATGCCATAATGTTTAGCCTCATGTCTATGGTTTGACCTGTCTTAGGTTCATCACACTATAAAGCTTAGGGTTTTTTCATAATGAGTGTGTGAATAAGATAACCACATCACAGGTTATGGTGGTTTCACCATGGTGGTCACTTAAATAGGATTGCCCCGATGCATTCCATATAGGCTATATCTTGGTGGGTATTTGTGAAGGGTGATGCATCATGGTGCATAGTCCATGTTCTGGAGGTAGTTTTCCAAGATTATTAACCTAGTGGAATTCATATTATACCCCCACTTGATTTATCTTCTTTACTTTCCCTTTCTACATCATTTTTATTCAGCTGATGTTAAGCATTCCCTAAAGAGTCTCTTTCTATCCCCTCTTTAGTTTTTCCTTCTTTCTTTGGGTTTCAAGTGTATTTTTTAGATAATCTCTTCTTTCCCCTTTTTCCCCTCACCTCTCCCCTATACCCATTTTATTTTGGTACCTTTATTCTTCCATGAACCCTAGGAGTATATTTAGGAATATATTATTGTTTGGGTTAATTTTAATTCAAACCTTGTGTTTCTAGGTTTTTGTATGATTTTTCTTTACTTGGTTGGATGTTCTTCAACAAAAGCAATGTGTTTTGGCTGGTTACGAGGGGTTTCCTCTTTGATAGAGGTAGGTGTTTTGTATGATTATTTTAATTGACATATAATTGGATGCATGGTGTTTTATAATTTATTTAATTGTTAAATTATTACTATATGTTATAATCATGGAGGATTTAAAAAGTGTTTTATGAGTTTTATACACTTGGTATAGAGGGTATTTAAATTTTTTTCTAATTTCTAAAGTGATTTTTGGGTGACAAGTGGTTGTGAATATGCTTGAATGGTTTATTTTAAATGGAATTTTATGATTAAAGGAATTTAACCCTACTTGTGTCTTGGAATGGGTGAAGTGAGATTTTAAAGATTAAAGGGGGTGTTGTGTATTTTTAAATGGATTGAATTAAAATTTTAGTTTTTTTTAATTGATTTAAAGTTATGTTTTACTTTATTAGTTTTGAAGTATGTTTTAAAAGTGGTTTTTAGAAAGTTTGAAGTGGTTTTTCATCCCAAGATAGTTTTTTTTAAAAGCCCAATTAAAACTTTATAATGAGTTTTCATAATAAATGTGTGACCCTCATTGAGCCCCTTGTTTTTTTATGTTTGATATGGATTGTGGCCTTGAGGGGTTGTTTTATATTATTTATGACATGGATAATGCGTAAGGGATTGTTTCTTATGAGGGAATTAGAGGTGATATGTGGTTTATGCTTATGTGATTATTATTGATTGACATGTTAATCATGTGATAAATTGTTTTCCCACATCTAATTGATTTCTTACATGGGACCCCTAGGCTAATAGAGAGGTCTGGGTTTATACCACACTAGTTGGTACACATGCTACTAGTTCCCCCATAGTTATGATATATGTCAGGGATGGAGGGGGATTCCCCTAATGATACTGGTGTGGGATAGTCAGGTAGATTTTGGTTATTTTAGATGCAGCATAGGCAGCTAGTTGGTCCTATGTTATAGTTTTTCTAGGACTAAATCACCTTGGAATCTAATGTGTTTCCCATTATACCTAGTTTTGTTGATAGCATTACATAGGGGGTTTTCATAAATTTTTTATTATATCCCCTATATTAATTTAAATTAATGTCATCATTGGTTGTTGTTTTTTTTGTTTCCTATGTGATTTTTCTCACATATTGTTATGGTGCCTCCTTGGGTGATGTTTTTATGTATTCAATGTAGCTATTTTTCTAAACTGATTTTGAAAATGGTTTCATGATGGTGTTTTTAAAGGAATAAATGATTTTAATTTATGTATGAGAGTTTAATAAGGATTATCACATTTTATGAAGGATTTTTTCCCTTGGAAAACATAAGGAATTATCTTTTAAGGTTTAAAAGTAGTCATTTTTAATTTTTTTTTCTACCTTTATTTTGTTTAAAAAGAAAAGGTGATATTTCATGAAAAATGAAACGGAATGATATTTTATTTTTTATGCTTATGTTATAAAAACATATTTTTTAAATTTATTTTTAAACTAGAATTAATGGAATATATTTTGAGATGAATTTTACAAACTCTTTGACGAAATCCTATATGGAACTTTTTTTCTCACATGTTAAATACATACTGATGTTATTATATAGATATCATGTTTCCTTTTAGGTTCCAAGGTTTATCTCTGGTTATTAATGTTCAGATTTAGCTGATGAGAGATGGATTGGGATTTGGTGAGTGGCCATGGGTCACATGAAGATAACCGGTATTCATTTGGGTTTTTTTTAAGATTGTCATGTATAGATCAATTCATCTAATAGTGTATTTTATTTAGTATTTAGTTATATTTTGTATGGATGGTTTCTTTTATTTATATTATTTTTGATATGTGTTATTTCTAGAAGTTGTATTATTTTAATTTAGTTGGATCATTTTAGTTGGTTATGAATCTTTTGGTTGGATCTATTTTTGAAAATTGTTCATTTCATTATGCATGGTATTCCAATATATGAATGTACCATGTCAAATTCTTGGTAAGTTTCAATTGTGTTTTTATTGTTATTTGAGGGTGAGATAATTTCCAATTGTGTATGATTGATACCCTAGTTATTTTCTCTAACCTATGGGGATCAAAAACACCTTTCGAGCCTTATTGAGGGTCGAACTGGATGATATAGAAATTTAACCTGGAGTGGTTCATAAAAAAATGATATCAGATCACCATCTTGTAATTTTAGGTGATTCTTGGTAGTTTATAGACTAATATCATTGTGAATTAATATGTAGATCTTGAGTAGGTTCTTGATCACTTCCTTTCATGATGAAACTTGAGTTACCATGAAAATTTGGGACTAGAGTTTTTTATTAAATTTATTTTGGATTATTTGATGGTATTGAGACCCTCGTGAGTGTTTATTTAGTCATTTTTGACATTTTATTAGGATTTTGGGTTGAAAATGAAATGATAATCAAGGGTAATGGATAAATCATATGGCCTAGAAAATTATTTAGTTTACATGAACATGGTTTCAGGATTTTCACAGGGTATTTCACATGGTTCTCCCATGGCCTGTCAAACAATTAGGATAATTAGTTCACAGTTCTGTATACCCCTTGGATGTATTATTTGATATCCATTGGATCATAAATTGGTTTTTATGGTATTTATAAAGGACATGAAATGAGTTTAAGTGAGTTTTGTGATGTTTTTATAATATCAAGACTTATTATGATTTATTATTTCTTAGATTATTTATTTATGTATATATTGTGAGAATTGATTTTATAAAAAAATAATTTGATAAGGTGTTTTAGCTCCAATTTTGGATTTTTTATGGTTTAATAATTGAATTAAACTAACTCTTAAATAGTATTTATATAGTTAAAATGGGAATGTTTTCCAAGATTCTATGTTTTTAAAGAATAATTTTTTTAATGTATGTGAGCTCTTGTGAATAGATTTTTTTGATCCTCTATTAAGTAAATGATTTTGGATGGAATTTTTCCATGTTCCTTTATTGGATGAGTTGTGTTATATGATTTTTTACTAATAATAGTGTTTTTTTAGTTTTATTTTTATATCATTGACTAATTTAGTATGTGTTTTATGTTATTTAGAAATACCTCCCAAAGATTATTTAAAGAATAGTAGGAAGTTTTTTCATTAGATTGACATTCAAGGTAATCCTTCTTATCATTTAAGATTGGTTTCACTACTTTTTGACTCTACCAAGACTCAAGATAAAGTGGTGGAGACATGTTCTTCCTTGCTCTTGGATCCTATCCAAGAGTTATTGATTAATAATATACCTTCTTTCTGTAGTGATCGAGGATACCTTTAGGTGATGGGGTTATTGGAAAGGATTGAGGGAAACATTGATTATTTAGAAACCTCTAAATCCTCAAGGTTTAAGGTAATTTCCACTTTTTATGAAGTACTTAGTTGAGTGTGGTTGTAGATGATGGTTCCTTCTCATATTCATGAGGGAATATCTTGGTAATTTTCCAAGACATCATTTATTCAATTGAATTATCCAAAACAAATGAAAGTGTAGAATTTCATTGAGTTCATGAGACATCATCAGAACTATTAGTAGGTGAAGGAGTATAATGGTTGTTTCTCAAATTAATTTTTCTTTTTATCTTCATAAAGTTAGTGATTATTACTTAAATTCTTTATTATTTTAAAGAGGTATCTACCTGAACCTCATAGTAGTCATGTTTGAATTTGTCCTGAAATAGTATGAGGGAGCAGTAGACATAGATATGAAAGTGGAATATGATTAGATTAATCTTTTTGAAATTTAATTTTATAGATATATTGATGAAGTATGTTCTTCACAAAATGATGTTTCCACTAGTAAAAATAAGAGATCTCTTGTGTGTTTCTGGAGTGGTGAACCTATTCATTCTAAGCCCTATTATGTAAAATATTCTAAAATCTACCTTTGGTGTGGCTAATTAGAAAATATCAAGATGTTTTGTGAGTTTAATTGTCAGAATAGGAAAAATTAGGTGTAATATTTTTTTTGGTGTTTTTTTATTTTGGGACTCTTTTTTAGTGGGTATTTTATTGATTTAATCCTTGGGGTGATTCATATTTACTATGTTCCATGAGCATTTCTTCCATTTTTATTTATAGATTATTATTCTTGATGGTAATGTTCATTTACTCGCTAATTTGGTTTTTTTTATTTATGTATTTTTATATAGTTGGGATTGCAATTCGATGGGTTGAACATGGGAGACCCTTGGGTCTGTGTTGGGTAACTAGGATGAGTGTTGTATTTCTATAGTTAAGAAATTTTCAAAGATAAATGTGGATTTTATGGGTTCACCATGAGATGGAATTATAGGGTTGAGTTTATAACACCTTGATATTTTATGAATTTTTTTTCAAATAAATTTAATTTCTTCGATAGCTTGTGATACATAAAACACCGAGTTTTAATGAGCTACCATATACTATTAATATAATTAGTTAAATAGAACTATTGTAACTTAGCCATTAAACATGGTGGTATAAATATAAATAACCAAAATTTTAAAATTAATTATAATGGTTTTATATAATAAAATATATTTACAAATAATTACTTAATTTTAAATAAAGTCTCTATATACTTTCAAAATACATTTTTCTCAAAAAAATGATTTTTATTGCTTTTTGTGAAAAAAAATAAAAAAATTAGGTTATTTAAACTTTTATAAAATTTATATGAAAATATTAACTTAATTTCTTTAATCAAAATCTCAATATTATCTTAGGCTGAATTTTTAGGATTTTTCTGAAAAGTTTAATTTTTTAATGATTACTGAAAAATAAAGATTTTTATTAAAAACTGTTTTTCATTTAAAGAATTAAATGTTAAATTTTGTATTAAGATGGTTTTTAAAGTAAAATTAGTTCATTTATATCATAATTAATCCAATTTAGTTCATTCTAATCAATTTCATATTGAATTTTTAGATTAAAACTTTCTATACTTATGAAAAATTCTCTGCAAAATCACTTTTTCATTGCGTCTGCGAGTTTAATTTTAAATTAAATTATACCAATTATATGAATTGAATTTGTAAAAATTCATTTCATATTTATAATAATAATAATTAATATTATATAATAAGTTCAACTTAATTTTTTCATAATGAAGAGTAAACATAGTAAAAATTTGTTCACATAGTTAAAGTTAAAATGGGTTTACTGGGGGTTAAACTAAGAGATATGGGTTCAAATAACATAAAAACTTTTTGAAATCTTATCATATGAATTTATTTATACCTTATATCATATAATTTTTTATAATGATCCATTTTTTATCCTTTTGGAATGTGTAAAACATGGGTATACCTTTTTCTTCTCAAAAATTCCAAGTGCATCCTCTTTCGCACTTATAAAAGGGAACCCCATATCCTCTATTATTAATCTATAAAATCATTTTGTTTTATCCAATACCAACCCAAATATATTCCTTAATTCCATTACTATATCTTATATTCCTTATTTTTATTATAAAACCCTCCTAAGAAGGATTTTTTTGCTAACCTAAGGAGGTTGTTTGAAGAAGAGGTGTTGTTCTTAACCAAGTGTTTTTGATTTATTTATTCTTAAAAATACTTAAAATATTATTATAATATGATAATATAATAAAATGATTATATACCATATAATTATAAGTTATTTTTTTAATTACATAACCTATATCCATCTTCTATTCCATCAAATGGGAAACAAAACTGTTGATCGTATGTACAGCGGACTACCTTCTCGCGAACTGATGCAATTAGTTTTCCATCACCACCTCTCACAGTTGGATATAATGATGAATTTAACATATATAAATTATATTTATGAAATAATTATAATTATTTAATTATAATATCACATCTAACTTCTTACCTTCTAGTCCATTGGAAAATGGTAGCGTCGCTTGTGCGTACGTGTGGACTGCCGCCTCCACGAAGCAATGTTACGTTTTTTTATTTTATTTTGACATCGATGGTAATTAGGGTATATTTAATTAATATTTATTATATATATGATATAAAAATTATTATTTAAAGGTTAATTTATATTTACCTTCCTTTCATTCCATCCGTCAAGAAAATGGAAAGAGTGTTCATGTGTACATATGGATGACTGTCTCCATAAACGGTGTAATTCATTTTCTATCTATAACTTTTATGGTTTAATATAAATACATATATAATGAATATATATTATATTTATATAATGGTTAAAACTATGGAGATAATTTAACCATGATCAATGTCAAAGGACCAAAAATATCAAACAAAAACATACATGAAAAACAAAACAGTTATTACCTGAAACATTATTTTAATAAGGAATTTTTAATAAACGGGTAATAAAAGGTCATAAGTTAATCATATAGTTATTATATATATGATTATGGTTATATAATTTATTTATAATAAACTTATAATTATTATAAATTAGTTTTAAACATGTACGAAGAAAGTCAAGACTTACTGTAAGGGATTTTCGTCTCACTTTTATTTTCATGATACACATGGAATATTCACCACTTGTTTCTTTTATGTGTGTATATACTACCCATAAATATATTTTATTATTCTTATCATGAAAATTATGATATATACATATGAATATAAGGTTATTTATTTCAAGGGGCTTATGATTCAAACATTACCAAAGTGGTAAGGGTTTTACGATACAGTATTATTGTTTATCAGGATTGTTTATGATTACACTTCTGATGATAAAATATTATGATCTATCTCTAAAGAAACAAATTTATTTTATTCTCCTCTAGTTATTCTGGAGAATACAATTTTCCCTTTCATTTCATTCTCTTTAAGTACTCAAGATACTGAAATAATTTTTTTAAGAAAAATTGAATTTATTTCACTCTTCGGTTGAATTGTAATTTTTATTCCATGTCCATGCTTTCTAAAAAAATTTAAATAAATATTTTAAAATTATATAATTATTGTTTCAATAAATTTTAATCACTTTTTATTTTTTTTAAATGATTTAAAATAAATATTCTTTTCATTTTTCGAACAAGGATCTGACTTTTTATCAAAAATATGAAAGGAATCTTCTTTTAAATGCATATGAAATGAGAGGTATTTCCTGATTTCATGGCCATTTAATGATTTAAAACTTACTTTATAAGTTTCTGAGTCTATTTTTAAATAAAATGTTTTATTTAATATTTGGGAATTTTTTTATTTTAAATAAGTGTTTTCAAAGTGTAAAGGTTATTTTCCCAAAGAAATGTTCCAAGTGATCTTTCAAAATCATTTTCCATCAAAGATGACATAATTTATTGTTACCTAATCTTTATTGGGGATATTATCTAATGATACTATCCTTATTATTTCTCTATATGATTTATGATTATGATGAAAAAAAATTTATGAAACCCTTTTCTTTACCATGGGTTATGCTATGATGAAATGTTTATAAAACCCATTTCCTTTTCATGGTTTATGATATGATGAATGTTTTATGATCTTATGGAACAAAATGTATGGATTATGTGATAGGTGTGACCTATATCTTCCTCTAATGCATCATTAAATGATTAATGTTCTATGAGATCAAAGGGTTCATGGTAGGTTATCCCAATCCTGAAAGAGGGTACATGGGAGGTTATCCAAAGCCCAAAATATGATACATGGGAGGTTATCCCAAGCCTGAAATAGAGTACACTGGAGGTTATACCAAGACCAAAGTATGTATATGGGTGGTTAGCCTATTCCTAACATGTTATGAATGTATTTTTGTATATCCTTGACATAATATTTTCTATGATTATGTATATTCCACAAATCTATGTTTTATTTCAATGTTATTCTACCATAGCTCATGTTCATTGATTCCATTTTTATTCAAGTCTTATGAAATACTAAGATTTATGCCATGAATAATTTTTATGATCTGTGATATGGAGGGTATGGTTTTCAAATGTTATTTGCATATTCTTATGAACATATGCTCAAATTATGTTGATATATCCCTTTTTTACCCTTACATGTCATTTGAGATCACCCTTTATTATGTTTTATTTACCTGGGTTATGAAGAAATGTATTATGTATGATTTTTATATGAAGGGTTCTAGTTACGAATAACATAGTAGGTGATGATTTAGTTCACCTATGAACCAGTTTTTTATGTGTCCAAGCTACCAAAGGCACTAGACCTATATGAATCTGGCCTAGATTATTATGTTATATAATAATATTTATCTATTTAGATGGTATATCTATGTATGAAAAGTGCGGGTTGGTATAGAGTTCCTAGGTTACCCTTATTTTTTGAAATGATTTCCCAGGGTGGTGTCCCATGTTTTTTCTTAATGATACATTCTTGTAGGTTTTGTTATTTTTAGTTTTGATTATATATATCTTGGTTTGTGGTTTCTTAGATATTTTAGTAGGTTTTTTTCTCCCTGGGATTTATATTTTGATTCCTGGAGGGTTATTTTTGTCTGTGGAAATGTATCTATCTATCGTATAAACATTTTTTTATTAATATTAAATGATGTGGAGACCTATGATAGGTATTAATTATCAATAGGCCTTATCTTGGGTAATCATGGATCTATTTTTCTTGGATATTTTTAGTGATGTTGGTGTATTTTTCTTTCCAGTCTTGAGATATATTTATATATTGGATTGTTTCTTAGAGCCTTAATTGGGTAATTCATGGCCTGACCACTTATTAGTATGGGGTTTTGTGGTGTTTTCTTATTTTTTCCCTCTCAATAATTTCCAGGGAATTTATGGGGGGAGAATATAGTATGGTGGGGAGAATTCTGGCTTCTCGTGTCATCGTTTCTTTATTTATTAAATAATTTTGTGGTATTTTAAGTTTTTAAGAATATTTCTTTATTTTTAAGGTGTTTAGGGAAGTCTTGGTGAGATGATATCTTATGTTGAAATAATCCACGTCACATCCTATGAGGGTCATGCCACATCCAACTTTTCTCCTTTAAAAAATTCTAAGAAAGGATGGAAGTCATGATGTAGAGAAAAGGCTACATTATGGTGGTGTCAGTGAGGGAAGAACCATCCTAAATCACTTAGGAAACTCCATGGAGGGTACTCATAATGGAAGAAACCCAGTTCTACCTGTAGGAGGTGTGATGAACTATGGAGGAATATCCCACTGTAACAACCCAAGATTTTATGAAAAATATTCTTTTTAATTTCATTAATGTCTTGTGTTATACGCTACACCAAAAGGAGCTTGTACAACACGTATCCTTGACTTGCCTTTCATTACACGCAATCGCGACCTTCCTCGATAGCGTGTGTAGTACGCAATACTGAGTTTCACTAAACAACGATATGCTATTAAAATATTATTAAAACTAGTCGTTATGAATATTAATAACCACTTTTTGAAATTTTTTAATTTTTTTTTTCAAAATGGACTTCATTTTTGGATTCTGAAAATTGAAATTAGCTTAGGGTGAAATTTTGATACTTTTCGGATAACTTTCATATTCTGATGAATAGTGAAAATTACTAAATTTTAATTAAAAACAACTTTTTTTAATCGAAATAATTAATAGTGATAAATTATTAATTTGAGTGGTTTTAAATTATATTTAGAATATATTTTTACAATTTAATACAATGTTGTTCATTGGATGTAATTTCACATTTAAACCAGACATAAACAAGTGTCAATCTTTTGATAGTTATTATCTATTAAAAACACGCTATTTGTTTTGACGACGTGAATTAATTTTTAAATTAGTTAATGTAACTGATATGTTTTGAATTTGGTAAAATAAACATCATTTTTGAATTCATAATATTAAATATATCTTAGGCCTAATTTTTGGTATTTTTCTGGAAACTTTCATTTTTTGATGAATAGTGAAACCACTAAGTGGTAGTTAAAAAACTGAATTTTTTCATAAAACTTAATTTTACCGCTTCTGTGAGTGGAATTTCAAAAATCCGAGAGACACGGTTGATGTTAGTAAGTAAAATGTGGTTCAATGAGATGAAAATAATTTTTGGTGAATTGTAACTTTTTACTTTTATTTACCACAGTTAAAAGTAAATAGGGTAATTAAGGGTAAAAATGATATTATTATTACCCTAACACATGTCCTAATTATATTGGATAAGTGTAATTCGACCAAAAACAACCTTAGGAATAAAATATGACCATTTAGGCCCACTTGGATTAGATTAGGACATTTATTATTAATTTATTTAAAGAAGGGTTAAAATAGTTAAAATCAATGTTTAATAAGTATATCATTTTTAATATAGGGTTATACATCAGATAAATTAGACTATAAATATTAATTATAAATCTAAAAATATTTCCTACATAATGGTATTTTATTTGTAATTTTAATACATTAAATAATTTAATTTATTTATGACACAAAGATGATGCAGTAATTATATTATTAATGAAATATTGACATAATTGATGTTATAAATACCAAAATAAATGTAATTTGAGACTTTTTATGAATTATACTAATTTTCTAGGTTAATATGACATGTTAGTATTTATGTAATTAACTTTTTTTGAACTAATCATTCTGTTATGATTTTTAAAAAAATCAATTACTAAATAGTGTAAAAATTGACATAAAATAGTTTTTTAAAAAAATATTATATTATTAATTGTTATTTTATTCCTAAAAATCTAAGGTTTGTCCAAATGACTTAGATAAGGTTATATATATAATACTAAACAACTTGGGGTTCGTTTGTCTTCTTATTGTAAGTTTATTAACCTTATAGTGTAAGAACACAAAAAGACACGGTAAAAGTAAAATTATCTAACTTAAAGTTAAATATAAATTATAAGGTTAAAATAGGAACCTAAACTTGTCTAAATTCGATTGGATGAGGGGATTTCGACCCATACCCACCTTATCTTCTAAATAACTCAATTTGGAGCTATTTAAAACCTAATTTTTCTTTATAATAAAATAATATTTTTAGTTTTTCCAAAGGAGCCCCTCTCCTCCCTTATAATAGGGCACCTCCTCTCTCTCTTCCTCACACCACTTTGAGCCTTCAAGCTCGGCCAAAACCTGCCAAATTCTCTTCTAAACTTCCCTAGAAACATCCTAGAGGTCCTGGTCTTCTTCAAAGACCAATTTTAGTGCCCTAAGAGGAGGACTCAAAGAGGCGCTTCAAAGAAGAGGTAATGTCCGTTACTGATTCTTTCAACATTATTTCTTCTTCCACTTCTTCTTCTTAGGTTGTTTCATTATGAAGTAATAACATAAGTATCACTAATATAATTATATTTTATTATAAGTATGAAACAACCCTATTTCACCATCTATCTATCCTACGGAAAACGAAATCACTGCACGTGCGTACGTACGGAATACCATCTTCACGCCGTGGTGTAATCTATTTTCCACCACCACCTTACTTGGATGGGTATAATGGTGTAAATAATAACTATATATGATTATTGTAAAGTGATATTGATTCTGAAATATTATACATACACTCCAATACAATTCCACGATCATGAGAACGATATCATCGCTCGTGCGTACGTACGGACTACCGTCTCCACGACGCGATGAGATTCATTCTCCACATTAACCATTCATGAATGATTATAAATTATATATAATAAGTAATCATGAAATATATGAAATAATAATTATACTGGATTTATGTGTATATATATGTATGTCGTCTACTTAATTCCATTCAACTCAATAAGGAAAAGAAAACAGCGTTCATGCGTACGTACGACCTACCGTCTCCATGAACGGTGTATTTCTTTCCATTTACTGATCTATTATATATATGTATATTCTGAATATATATTATATATAAATCATTTTTTATATTCTGTAATTAAGTAATCATGATCTAAGTAATCATATGAATAATTACAAGTCAAAACACGGACAACAAATGAAACGATTTTACCCAAAATGCTCTTTAACATGGAATTTACAAAAGAACGGGTAATATAAAGTCATAAGTGAACCATATATGATATCATAACAATGAGTATGATTATGGAATAATTCAATGACATTATTTAAATCATTATACAGGAGGTTCAGACACTTACGAAGCAAATTGGACCTAAAGTAAGGGAAATATCACAATCTCATTTTTATCCAAGATTGCTTATTCGTAAGTATTTACTGGGGTTATTTATATCATCCATGTACATGTTTTATAAAAGTGTTCTCATGTATGTTTAATGTCATTTTTACCCATTTTTACTTTTACTACATGGTATGTATGGAATCTTTTTTTATGAGGTACTTTTTTACTTTTCCGGAAAAAGTACGAGAAGAATGTTTTTTTTAACTTATACGGCACGAACAGATTTTTACGGTTTTATAAAGCCTTATTTTCATGAAGATTCTTCCAAAATATTTCATGAATATTGTCAACAAAATATTTTTCTTTTAAAATTGCATGATTTTTTTGTGAAGAGAAATTTATTTTGAAGAAGAAAGGATATTTTCCTCAAGAATTCATTTCAAGTGTTTTATCAAAACCATTTTCCATCTAAGATGACAATATTTCATATGTGTATGTTTCAAGTATAAAGTCTCTTTGATTTACATGGATTCACATTTCTTATTATGAAATGATTCCATTTCATTTATATGGATTATGTGATGATGGGATGATGTTTATGAAACCCATTTTATTCGTTGGGTTATTATGAATGATGTATGTTTATTTTGTGGCACAAGTAAGAATGATTTCATTATGAGATGGGTGGGACCTATATCTCCCTCCAATGCATTGGTTAAAGATTTATATCTCATGAGATAGACATGACTGGAATGGAAAGTTAAACCGGTTCAGTAATATAGGACTGGAACGAGGAGTGAACTCGATTCAGAAAGGGACTTTGTCCACTAAGATGGTCTTGGCAGCAATGCCTTGGCTACTATGGAAATCATATCATGTGCTTAATGGTTTCCAAAATTACATGTTTTATTCCAATGCAATTTTATCATTCTTAATGTTTCTTTATGATCTATTCCTTACATACTTCCATGTTTTATGCCATTGCTCAAGCTTTTTATGTTTAAACATTATGTTCATGTTTTTAAGTTCAAATGTATATGGTATGTTTTATTTTATCCATGCTAACCCTTACTGAGCATTTTATCTCACCCTTTTTATGTTTTCTTTTCCATATGATATAAAGAAAGGTTTTAGGTAAGAAAAAAAAGGGGGAAGATCTTTATGGAAGATGTTGAAGATCTTTCACCACGATTAGAAGATTACGTTCCAAGTTTCCAAAGACACTGAACTTTTACGATCCTTGTGTGTCTGTTATTGTTATGTATTAAGTATTTCGCTAAAGTAATGTAATATCCATGTATGTCAAGCTTTGGGTCTCTACAGTTGGTATCAGAGGAAAAGTTTAGTCAACCTTTGGAAACTAGGATGCGAAAACGTTAGTGAGATCCCTAGAGATATTTCTAAGGTATGTCTAGGGATGTCCCTAAGGATAAGTATACGTATAGGATATAGTCCTAGAACTATGATAACGATATTAGATTAAACCAAATATGTTAGATATTGAAGTTACTCCCCCTTTATTATGATTTCTGCCTCTCACACTATTCTTTTTGGGTTTTAGAAAATAGATGGAAACAAGATGATTCACGATAATGGAGGATATGATGGACAATGGAATGATATTCTTCATAAAAAACCAAATGAAATGGGATTTGGAAGTCCAAACATCATTATTATGCCGAATCAGTAATCTCATAATATGATCAATAAAGTAAAATTTGTTAAGTTTCCTGACTCGGCTAATAAGAGACAGACGGAGTTTCATGATGATCATAGAGGAAAGAAAGTTCAATTTCCCCTATGTAAATCATGTGGGAAGAGGCATCAAGGAGAATGTTTCAAAGAAACTGGAAGATGCTTTGGGTGTGGAAAAGAAGGACACAAAGCCAGTAAGTGCAAAGGAAAAGGTTCAGTTAACACTAGGGATGAGGATAATGGTATTGCTACGACATCAACAATGGTTAAATGTTTTAAATGTGGAATGTACGGGCATTATGAAAACTAATGCCCTAAGGGAAAGTCTCATGAAGAGAATCAGTATGGTCGTATGGGTAGTATTTATGTTGATGGTGATGAATATACTACAAATGATATGTGAGATGAAATAATTGTTGAATCTCGGTCAATGGTTTAAGAATGTAGTGGAATGATTACATGTTTATCATGTGTAATGTTTTATAAGTAATCTCATGGTACTATGGAATAAAGAGACATCTAAGGATTGTTACACTGTTGTATTTTCTTGAGTTTTAAAAGTGTATGATTAATGGTACCATTATCCATGAAAGGTTATTCAGATATTTTTGGAATGTAGATGATATGCGCATAATGAAGGGATAAGGAGAAAATTAAATGTTTAATGGTATTCATGAGCTCATGACTGATATAAGGAGAAGGTTATATCATGGTTTGAGTATATAGAATTTTTGGATTTTGGTATGTGGAAAGAGTTAACTTTTGACTGCATTCATGTTTTCACTAAGGTTCAATGGGTATTCATTCTTCAAGAGAATACATGATTAAGGTATTCACATGTTTGTAATTTGACCAAAAAGATATATCTTATGATATATGGGGGATAAATGATGGCATTCACATGATTGTTATGTGACATTTCAAGTAATCATTTTCTTTATACTATGAGCTTGGACCGAAGTATTTTAGATAAGCCTAAAGATTGGAATGGATTATGTTGGACATAAGTTAGGATAGAACTTTTTCGATATTATTGATGGGATGTTATAGTAATATAGCTTTAGAAAAAGGACAACCTGCAGGACGGGCGACAACCCATCGCGTTGGACAAGGCTGTGGGAATCGAACCCACAACCAAAGTGCGACTGGCCTTTATCACCTACCACTGGACTATAGGAAGTCCCTGTTTAGTAGAAACTAGTTTTATTTTATTAAGCGGTATGATATATGAAGTATAAGTTCATTTTTGGAACCATATACGATTAATCTAACCATAATATGGACTTATAACTTTTGCTAACCTTTTGTTTGAAACAGATGGAATGACCCATCATTCTATCACATGATCTGCTAACAAATCACGAATAACAAATTCAACTTCATTTCTTTAAGGGATGAAGGGGAAATTGTTCAATTCACAAACAACAGTGAAATTATACCAAAATCATGTAAGTATTTCTTTTAATTCACCAACTTTAGGGAAATGATCTTGAAAACCAAAAATGTTGTCCTAGTGCCCTTATATCTGATGAATCAGATGGTACCTTAGATCATCGCAAATCTATGGCTTTGTGATTGTTGGCTATTTCATAGCCATGTTCTCTACCACTCTCCATCAGAACTTGATGGTTAGATTTTTCTTCCATATCCATATTTTCACCTATGTTCTCCTGCGTGGAAACCTAGTGATGAGTTAATTTGGGTAACCGTTACATTTCATACTTTAGTTTTTAAAGCCAAGTTTGGGTATTATTTTTTACGATGTGGGTTTCTATTAAACAAACTTTCGAGTAGTAAACCATTTATAACCCCGACGAATTTCGAGGGCGAAATTCATTTTAAGGGAGGTAGAATGTAACACCCCGAGATTTTATGAAAAATATTCTTTTTAATTTCATTAATGTCTTGTGTTGTATGCTACACCAAAAGGAGCTTGCACAACACGCATCCTTGACTTTCCTTTCATTACACGCAATCACGGCCTTCCTCGATAGCATGTGTAGTACGCAATACCGAGTTTAACTAAACAATGATATGCTATTAAAATATTATTAAAACTAGTCGTTATGAATAGTAATAACCACTTTTTGAAATTTTTTAAATTTTATTTTTCAAAATGAAATTCATTTTTGGATTTGGAATATTGAAATTAGCTTAGGGTAAAATTTTGGTACTTTTCGGATAACTTTCATATTCTGATGAATAGTGAAAATTACTAAATTTTAATTAAAAACAACTTTTTTTAATCAAAATAATTAATAGTGATAAATTATTAATTTGAGTGGTTTTAAATTATATTTATAATATATTTTTACAATTTAATACAATGTTGTTCATTGGATGTAATTTCACATTTAAACCAGACATAAACAAGTGTCAATCTTTTGATAGTTAATATCTCTTAAAAACACGCTATTTGTTTTAACGATGGGAATTAATTTTTAAATTAGTTAATGTAACTGATATGTTTTGAATTTGGTAAAATAAACATCATTTTTTAATTCATAATATTAAATATATCTTAGGCCTAATTTTTGGTATTTTTCTGGAAACTTTCATTTTTTGATGAATAGTGAAACCACTAAGTGGTAGTTAAAAAACTGAATTTTTTCATAAAACTTAATTTTACCGCTTCTATGAGTGGAATTTCAAAAATCTGAGAGACACGGTTTATGTCAGTAAGTAAAATGTGGTTCAATGAGATGAAAATAATTTTTGGTGAATAGTATCTTTTTACTTTTATTTACCACGGTTAAAAGTAAATAGGGTAATTAAGGGTAAATATGATTTTTTGATTACCCTAACACATGTCCTAATTCTATTTAATAAGTTTAATTCGACCAAAAACAACCTTAGGAATAAGATATGACCATTTAGGCCCACTTGGATTAGATTAGGACATTTATTATTAATTTATTTAAAGAAGGGTTAAAATAGTTAAAATCAAAGTTTAATAAGTATATCATTTTTAATATATGGTTATACATAAGATAAATTAGACTATAAATATTCATTAGAAAGATAAAAATATTTCCTACATAATGTTATTTTATTTGTAATTTTTAGACATTAAATAATTTAATTTATTTATGACACAAAGATGATGCAGTAATTATCTTATTAATGAAATATTGACATAATTGATGTTATAAATACCAAAATAAATATAATTTGAGACTTTTTATGAATTAAACTAATTTTATAGGTTAATATGACATTTTAGTATTGATGTAATTAACTTTTTTAGAACTAATCATTCTGTTATGTTTTTTACAAAAATCAATTATTAAATAGTGTCAAAATTGACATAAATAGTTTTTAAAACAAATATTATATTATTAATTGTTATTTTATTCCTAAAAATCTAAGGTTCGGCCAAATGACTTAGATAAGGTTATATATATAATAATAAACAACTTGGGGTTCTTTTGGCTTCTTATAGTAATTTTATTAACCTTATAGTGTAAGAACACAAAAAGACACGGTAAAAGTAAAATTATCTAACTTAAAGTTAAATATAAATGATAAGGTTAAAATAGGAACCTAAACTTTTCTAAATTATATTTTATGAGAGTATTTCGACCCATCACCACCTTAGCTTCGAAATAACTCAATTTGGAGCTATTTAAAATCGAATTTGGCTTTATAATAAAATAATATTTTTAGTTTTTCCAAAGGAGCCCCTCTCCTCCCTTATAAAAGGGCACCTCCTCCCTCTCTTCCTCACACCACTTTGAGCCTTCAAGCTCGTAAAACCCCTACCAAATTCTCTTCTCCACTTCCCTAGAAACATCCTAGAGGTCATGGTCTTCTTCAAAGACCAATTTTAGTGCCCTAAGAGGAGGACTCAAAGAGGCGCTTCAAAGAAGAGGTAATGTTCGTTACCGATTCTTTCAACTTTATTTCTTCTTACACTTCTTCTTATTATGTTGTTTCATTATGAAGTAATAACATCAGTATCACTCATATAATGATATGTTATTATAAGTATGAAACAACCCTATTTCACCATTTATCCATCCTACGGAAAACGAAATCACCGCGCGTGCGTACGTACAGAATACCGTCTCCACGCCGTGGTGTAATCTATTTTCCACCACCACCTTACTTGGATGGGTATAATGGTGTAAATAATAACTATATATGATTATTGTAAAGTGATATTGATTATGAAATAGTATATATACACTCCAATACAATTCCACGATCATGAGAACGATATCATCGCTCGTGCGTACGTACGGACTACCGTCTCCACGACGCGATGAGATTCATTATCCACATTAACCATTCATGAATGATTATAAATTATATATAATAAGTAATCATGAAATATATGACATAATAATGATATTGGATTTATGTGTATATATATGTATGTCATCTACTTAATTCCATTCAACTCAATAAGGAAACGAAAACAGCGTTCATGCGTACGTACGGCCTACCGTCTCCATGAACGGTGTATTTATTTCCATTTAATGATCTATTATATATATTTATATTCTGAATATATATTATATATAAATCATGTTTTATATTCTTGAATTAAGTAATCATGATCTAAGTAATCATATGAATAATTACAAGTCAAAACATGGACGACAAATGAAACGATTTTACCCAAAACGCTCTTTAACATGGAATTTACAAAAGAACGGGTAATATAAAGTCATAAGTGAACCATATATGATATCATAACAATTAGTATGATTTTGTAATAAGTAAATGACATTATGTAAATCATTATACAGGAGGTTCTGACACTTACGAAGCAAATTGGACCTAAGGTATGGGAAATATCACAATCTCATTTTTATCCGAGATTGCTTATTCGTAAGTATTTACTGGGGTTATTTATATCATCCATGTACATGTTTTATAAAAGTGTTCTCATGTATGTTTAAATTTCTTTTTACCCATTTTTACTTTTACTACATGGTATGTATGGAATCTTTCTTTTACGAGGTACTTTTTGACTTTTCCGGAAAAAGTACGAGAAGAATGTTTTTTTTTAACTTATACGGCACGAACAGATTTTTACGGTTTTATAAAGCCTTATTTTCATGAAGATTCTTCCAAAATATTTCATGACTATTGTCAACAAAATATTTTTCTTTTAAAATTGCATGATTTTTTTGTGAAGAGAAATTTATTTTCAAGAAGAAAGGATATTTTCCTCAAGAATTCATTTCAAGTGTTTTATCAAAACCATTTTCCATCTAAGATGACAATATTTCATATGTGTATGTTTCAAGTATAAAGTCTCTTTTATTTACATGGTTTCACGTTTCTTATTATGAAATGATTCCATTTCATTTATATGGATTATGTGATGATGGGATGATGTTTATGAAACCCATTTTATTCGTTGGGTTATTATGAATGATGTATATTTATTTTGTGGCACAAGTAAGAATGATTTCATTATGAGATGGGTGGGACCTATATATCCCTCCAATGTATTAGGTAAAGATTTATATCTCATGAGATAGACATGGCTGGAACGGAAAGTTAAACCGGTTCAGTAATATAGGACTGGAACGAGGAGTGAACTCGATTTAGAAAGGGACTTTGTCCACTAAGATGGTCTTGGAAGCAATGTCTTAGCTACTATGGAAATCATATCATGTGATTAATGGTTGACACAATTACATGTTTTATTCCCATTCTATTTTATCATTCTTAATGTTTCTTTATGATCTATGCCTTACGTACTTCCATGTTTTATGTCATTGCTCAAGCTTTTGATGTTTAAACATTATGTTCATGTTTTTAAGTTCAAATGTATATGGTATGTTTTATTTTATCTATGCTTAACCTTACTGAGAATTTGAGCTCACCCTTTTTATGTTTTTTTTTTCCAGGATATAAAGAAAGGTTTTAGGTAAGAAAAAAAAGGGGAATATCTTTATGGGAGATGTTGAAGATCTTTCACCACGATTAGAAGATTACGTTCCAAGTTTCCAAAGACACTAAACTATTACGATCATTGTGTGTATGTTATTGTTATGTATTAAGTATTCTGCTAAAGTAATGTAATATCCATGTGCATCAAGCTTTGGGTCTCTACACCCACACTCTAGTAGTCAGCCTCAGGGTCCTTGGTTCCACTTGTCTGAGGTTTAGTAAGTCGTAGATCTTAGAGTTGTGTGGTGGTGGGTGTGTGAATAATAGAACCAAACTACAAGCCATGAAGTTTGCATCTTATTTGGTGCCTGTAAGGTATAACCACACCATAGTCCATGGATTCTACATAATGGTTAGTGTTTGTGAAGGGAACCACACTATAGTACAAGGGCCATGTTATGAAGGTGGTCTACTCAGAATTTTAACTGGGTGAAATTATTGTTCTACTCCTACTTGATTTTTTATTACCCCTATATTTCTCACTAATTTTAATTTTACTAACATGAATACCACCCTAATGAGTATCTTCATCCATCCCTCTTTTATTTAAATATACTTTTTTTGGGTTTCAAGCAGATTTTTAAGATAATCTCTCCTTTTTAACATGTTTTCTTCCCTTTATACTCCTCTAAACTCATTTGATTTTGGTTATTTTATTATTCCATAAACCCTAAGAGGATTTTTGGAGTTAGATTAGGGTTTAAGTTATTTCTAATTCATACTATGTTTGTCTATGGTTCATATAAAAGTTTTCTTTTTTTGGTCATATGTTTATCATCAAATGAGACATGTTTCATCTTTTTGTCCAAGGTTTCCCATTGGATTAAGGTAGGGGTTTGGTGAAATTGTTTTAATTGGTATATAATTTAATTATTTGTGTTTTATAATTATTTTAATTATTAAAATAATGCTTATATGTGATAATCATAGTGTATTTCAAAAGTATTTTATGAGTTTTCTACACTTGGAATAAAGGGGATTTAAATTGTTTTTTAATTTCTAAAGTGATGTGTGTGTGCCAAGAGTTTATCAAAAATATTGAATGGTTTGTTTCAAATGGAATTTAATCATTAAAGTAATTTAACCTTGTTTGGGTCTTGGAATGGGTAAAGTGATATTTTAAAAATAAATGGGGTGTTTTGGATTTTTAAATGGATTAAATTAAAAATGGATTTGGTTCTTTAACTAATTTCAAGTAAGGTTTTACTTGATTGGTTTCAAAGGATGTTTTAAAAGTGATTTTTAAATGGTGTGAAGTGTATTTTAATATTAATATTATTTTTCAAAAGGCATAATTGGAACCTTATAATGAGTTTTCATGCTGAATGTATGACCCTCATTGATCCCCTTGTTTTGTTATGTTCAATATGGATTGTGTCCCTCAAGGGGGGTATTGTATATTATTTGTGATATGGATGATGTAAAAGTGGTTGTTTATTATGTGGGAATTAGAGGTGATATGTAATTTATTCTTATGTTATTATTGTTGATTGATATTTTAATCATGTGATACATTGTTTTCCAAACTCTATTTGATTACTTTCATGGAAACCCTAGGCTAAGTGAGTGGTTAAGATTTATGGTACACTAGTTGGTATGCACACTACTAGTGTCCCCTATTTTTTATATATACTAGTGATAGAATGTAATTCTACCAATGATTTTGGAGTGTAATATTAGGGTGTCTTGTGTTTATTTTAAATGCAACATAGGCCAGCAGTTAGTCCTATGCTATAGTTTTTATAGGACCAACTCACCTTAGGACCTAGTGTATTACCTTTTATACCTAGTGTGGTTGATAACATTATATAGGGGGTTTCCATAACTTTATTATCATATCCTCTACTGTCATTGAAATGTGTGTAATTATTGGTTGATTTAGATTTCTTGTGTACTTTTTCTCATTAATTTTTATGGTGCCTCCTTGAGTGATGTTTTTATTCATTAAATGTGGCTAGTTTTTTAAAATGATTTTGAAAATTGTTTCAAGAAGGTGTTTTCAAGGGAAGAAATTGTTTTAATGGATGTGCGGAAATTTAATAAAAATTATAATATTTGATAAAGGATTTTTTTTCCTTATAAAAAATAAGTAATTCCATTTCAAGTTTTAGAAGTGGTCATTTTTAAGTGGTTTGTTCCACCCTAGTTTTATTTAAAAATAAAAGGTGAGGTTTCATGAAAAATGAAATGGAATGATATTTTATTTTTTTATGATTATGTGATAAAAAATCTATTATCTAAATTTATTTTAAAAATACATTAATGAAATTTATTTTGAAATGAATTTCACAAACTCTAGTGAAATCCTATTGGGAACATCTTTTCTCACACCTTGTATACACATTGATGTGTGTATGCATCTTTCATGTTTCTTTTCATGTTACCAAGTTGATCTCTGGTTATTGATGTTTGGATTGTGATAATTAGGGATGGATTGGGATTTGGTGATTGATTATGGGTCACATAAATATGGCCAATATTTGTTTGGTTGTATTTTATTTTCTTGGGATGATCGTGTATCGGCCAATTCAACCAATGAAGTATTTTATTTAGTCTTTTATTGCATGTTTTATGAAATTTTTTTATTTATATCTATTGTGAGATGTATTGTTTTTATATTTTTTGTGATTTTAAAATATTTGGATCATTTTAGATGGTTATGACTCATTTTGTTGGCTCTGTTATTGAAAACTAATTATTTCATTATGCATGGCAGTCTAACGTACATATGTCTCATATAAGATTATTGGTAAGTTTATATTGTGTGTTTATTATTATTATTATTGGGTGAAATAATTCTCAATTGGATATAATTGATACCCATGTGTGTTTTTTGTAGCCTATGGTAATAATAAGCTCCCTTCGGTCCTTATTATGGGTTGACCTGGATGACGTAGTCGGTTGGTATGGGGTGGTTCATGACATTATCACTCATATAAATGATGCATATCAGATGTTCTAGGTAAGACACATTAGATTCCATCTTGATAGCATCATATCAGATCACCTGTTATGGTTTGGGAACATACTTCTTCAATTGAGAAACATGGAATATATTTTTCAAAGAACTAAATTTTGGAGTAAAATCCTTCTCATAAACAACTTACACAACTCTATTAAGGATTTCAAGAGTGTTGATGTATCTCAGAACTAACTTGGACTTATTTTCCATCCTTTAATGATCTAAAAATATAGAAACATGAATAAACACATGATCACCATCTCTTAATTCTAATGGTCACCTATGATGGTCATATTAATACTTTTGACACTTTTGATCAATCTTGAGGTGTTTTTTAATCATTTTTAGTGACTTTTTAATCTCCTTGAAAATACTAGGAATGGTTATGGAAGTCTCTCCTCTAATATATATCTAATAGAGAGGGTAGCGACATGGTATACCATATAATTATTTATATGTTCCATCTAAATTGATTATTGGTAATTATTTTTATAAGATAATTCCACCAAGTAAAGGTTTTCCTCTCAAGAGTCCTCAAATTTGAGAATGTAAGATAGAAGAATATCATCCAATATCTAGGTATTCCACTTGGACTGACCATCAGTATAAGGATGAAAGGTAATAATCAATTTCACCTGAGACCCTAATTCTTGTTGGATTCTACCAAAAACCAAAATATAAATAGTATATACCTATTATAGATGATATTATATGGTACACCATTAATATTCATGATCTATCTGACATAAAACTTCATAATTTTATCAACTGAGGAAGCCTATTTTATAAAAAAACATAATCCTTCTTGGTTATACAATACTTTATAACCCAAATGGTATATTTTACCTTAGAGAAACTTGGTATACTATTCATAAAATCCATCATGTTTTTTTCTTATTTTCATAGATCCAAAGTGATTGGAGGGTACTGGAAGGATTTTGATGCTCGAACTTCACCTACTAATAGGTGAATCACTTGGAGATAAAACCCATGATATATTTCTTCATACTAATCCACCAAAATAGTAAAATGTGTCATAGTAAATTTTCATGATCCCTAGATGTATGACCCATATAGAGGAATAATACACTTTCATTATCTTCCCCATAGTGATTGAGGGAACAACTAGCCTTCCATGTACATAGAAGAATGAATGAGGGTCTCCGAACCATCTTTCATGGATCTTCCCACCATCAAGTCTCTCTTGAATATTGATGTAATCTAAATCAAAGGTATGGGAATAATTGGCCCAATAAATGATAGATGATGAAAGATAAATGCAGTGTTGATTTACTCCTCTCTGATATTCCACCACATCTACATGATGCTTATCTATAAGAGATATCAATTGTTATTCATATTTAGATTCATGTAGATATTAAGGTTGAACCTTATATCTTAGATAATCAATGATAATATTTACTTTATCAGAAGAATAATAAATTTAAAAGTCAAATGATTAAAGGTATTCCACCCAGAGACACTGGATGATATTGTTCTTCTACTGTGAAAAGATGTATTTTAGGATCTTGTGGTCTATAAATGACACAAAGATCTCACCAAATTGGTTATGTCTCTAGTACTTTATAGAATTCACAATGAAAACAAATTCCGTTTCATGAGTAGGATCATTCCATTCAATAGGATTGAGTTAAATAGAACTATATTCTACTACCTAATGAACCTAAATGAGAACACTGACAAGGACAAAAATGGAAACATAACAATACACATAAAATCCCACACTTGATTGAGGTAATATAAGTACATAATTTGGTATAAAAATGAGTTCACCATCACATTCTACATAGAAAAACATACAGGATAGACTATTTATTTTCCCAAAATGGACAACTGGTGAAAAGGGTGATTTTCACCGCAAGACACCCGAACGGGTAAAATTGGGGCTCGCCTTCTAACCCTGATCTTAAAATTCTCAAAATTAATCTCAAAAGGTCTGTCTTGAAGAAAATAACACACTGCTACAAACAGCACGTCAAATGAACACCCAGTTTAAAAGATAAGGGCATTTAAATCTGTAGAAGAGGGTATCAGAGCCGGTGGACCGACTCATGGTCGGTCTGGCTACAGTCGACTGCAGCGGTCAACCATCATCTAACCCCAGGTCAACCTAGGATTGGACCCAGGTTTGAACCATTGAGTTGGACCCAACCTGTTTATCCAACCTGAGTCGCTAGCCTGGCCCGCTTGCCAACACGGTCCGACCCGCTGGCGACAGCGGGTCTGGCCCACGAGTCGATCACCGTCCATAGGTCTTGCGGTTTCAGTCACTTCTTGGGGTCATGTAGTTAAACCTCTCCCAAACTATAGTCATTACACATGGCACAAACACATAGCGGCACCACCGGTGCCGCCACCACCAATCGTCATCGCGCCGGTGGTGCTGGCGGTGCCCTGACAGCCTGTTCTGTGGACTGTTGGGCTCAATCTGGTTGCCTGATCGTGATTTCATCAGTATATCAGGGACCTTTTAGATGGTGGATTCACTACAACGGCCTCTGATCATCGATCCACTAGTTATCTTATGAATCAAAAATTTGTCGGTGGATAACCGTGAAGAACGGGCGAAGAACGAAGGTTTAAACATGGATCGATGGCCGTGTTCATGAGGCCATCGATGATTTGATGATATAACTGAAAAAATGTATCCATAAATTTATAAATTGAAGGAGAAACTGAAACAGAACTCAAAAACGTGATAAATCCTACCTCGATCTGGCCGTTCATTATAGGCGATGTGTCCACAGTGCTCCTACTTTGATCCACTGAAGATTTGGTGGAGGTTTACCCTCATTCTGACGAATAATGATAAAGAATGGCTATAGAGAGAGATATATTGGTTTTTTAGAGAGATATATTAGGGGAATAACCCTAATCTAAAATTTTTAACTCTCTATTTATAGCAGTCCCACTTGGGGCGGAATCTGAAACCATCATGCCCCCTCATTTTATGTCGCACCTAGGCAAAATACTCCATTCTGAACTCAACGGTGGTCTTAGATTTCAAATATAAGCCTCCATTTGAATGTTATTTAGCATGAAATCATGGGTAAAATAATTATTTTTAATTACGATTCTACCCCTAGATAGTGTTTTCCACATGAGTCCCACGTCAACGAATGTTATACCCCGCCTAGGTTAAATGCCACATTTTGGACTCAATTGTGGACTCATATTTTCAATCTGAGCTACTATTTAAGAGTATCTCATTTTCATTGCATGCATAGTATAAAATATACTTAATATTTTTATAAAATTAATTTTGGGCTCACCGGGCCTCAGAATTTCATGTCTTCTGAGTGCTTAACTCTGGAAATATCAAGAAATATTTCAAATTGTTACAAGGTGAAAACCAAGTCTCATACATTATTCACTCCTTCAAGATTCTCTTCCCCAAAAAGAAAAAACTGGGAAAACAACCCAAGATACTGATTCTGTATCTATCTATCCCATTCCCAAGAACTCTTCTACACATTTTGATACTGCTACAGGGTGCGAACCAGAGGAATGGCCCATCCACATAAGGTTCGCTCATATTGATCCTCGATCGCCACCGGGTGCTCTACAAAGTTATCTCCATCTTCAATGTTCAGCTCACCCCAGTTGATGACATGTGTAGGATCATGAACATATCACCTCAACTGCGACATGTGGAATACATAGTGAACTCGCTCCGGCCAAGGGGGTAGGGAAAGTTGGTAAGCAACTTCATCAACCCTCTGCACAATATTGAATAGCCCGATGAACTATGGGGATAGCTTGTCTCTCCGGCCGAACCTCCATATTCTGCATCATGGGGAGACTCTCTAGAATATGTGGTCTCCCTACTTGAACTCCAAGGGCCTACGATGGCAGTCTGCATACAATTTCTGTCTGCTATGGGTTGTCTTAATCCATTCATGGATGACCTGTACCTTCTCCATCATGGATCGTACCAACTCTGGGCCCATGAGATATGATTCTCTAACCTTTATCCAACACAATTTTGATCTGAAAGGTATTCTGTATAGGTCATCATAACATTCTATGCTTATGGTAGAGTGATAATTGTTGTTGTATGAAAACTCTAATAAAGGTAGGTGATCCTCCCATCTTCAGCTGAAATCTAGCATGCAATCCCTCATCATATCCTCCAGCACCTGGATAGTGTGTTCGACCTGCCCATCAGTCTAGGGGTTAAAGGTTGTACTCATCTACAACTGGGTCCCAAATGCCTCTTGTAGGCCTCTCCACAACCGTGATGTAAACTATGTGTCACGGTAGGAGACAATCATTGAGGGTACCCTGTGAAGACAAATGATCTTTCGTAAGTACAACTACCCCAAAATCTCCACTGAACTCTACTCCCTGATAGCCAGGTAGTGCGCCAACTTGGTAAGCCGATACACTATCACCTAGATGGAGTCATGTCCCTTCACTATTGTGGAATCCCTATGATGAAGTCCATGGATATGTCATCCCACTTCCACTCTGGGATGTTGAGGGGTTGCAACAAACCTAGTGGAACCTGATGTTCAGCCTTTACCTGCAGACAGGTAAGGCATTGGGATACGAAATGAGAAATGCCTCATCTCATGTGAAACCACCAAAAATATCACTAAAGATACTTGTACATATTCCCCACACCGATATATATAGCTATGGGTAAAGTATGGAACTCCTGCATCACTTCCTCCCTCATCGTGGCTGGAATCAATGTTCTCCCCTGGAATAAGATCTTTGGATTCCCTCCTTCTGAATACCCATCAGGTGCATTTCCTGTGGTTATCTAGTCACACAGAACTTTGCAGTCAATATCTCCTAGCTGGGACTCTCTCACAAACTCAAGGAGTTAAGGAGTCAGTACCATCGACTGCATAAAATTTGTACACTCCTACTCCACTAGGGTCAGCTATAAGGAATATAACTACTCTAAAGCTTCCTACAATAGGAAAGCCTAGGAATTACCAACAATGGAATCTGATACAACATTTCCCTTTTCTAGGATATAGATGATCTCGGAGTTGTAGTCTTGTAGGAACTCCAACCAGCATCGCTTCCTTAGATTCAGATCTCTCTAGGTAAAGATATACCTGAGGTTCTGGTGGTATGAGTAAAACACAAAGTGCTCTCCCATGAGGTAGTGTCTCTATATCCTTAGGTTTAAGACTACCGATGCGAGATCCAAGTCACGAGTCACATAGTTCTGCTCATGGGTTCTCAACTGCCTCAACCCGTACGCGATGACTGCCCATCATTGCATCAAAATGCAATCGATCCCAGCTCCTGAGTCATCGTAGTACACTATGAACTCAACACCATCCTATGGTAATCTCAGTACTATAGATCTCTCTAACCTATGCCTCAACTCCTCAAAGACCTTCTAGAACTACTCAGACCAGATAAACGGTTGTCCCTTCCATGTCAAAGTGGTCAAAGGGGTTGTGATCTTGGAGAATTCTGCCACAAATATCTGGTAGTACCCATCCAAACCAAGAAAAATCCTCACCTATGATGCATTCTTAGGTTTTTACCAAGCAATAATTTCCTTGATATTTGTGGGGTCCATGGATAAACCCTATTTATAGATGAAATGAACCATAAAGTGAACCTTATGTATCCATAACTAACACTTAGAGAGCTTTCCGTAAATTCTATGTTCTCAGAGTAAATCAAGTACCATCCTCAAGTGTTATGCATTCCCTCCCTATGATATAGATTAGATAAGTATTTCATCGATAAATATGACAACAAATCATTCCAAGTATGGCTAGAATACTTGGTTCATCAAATACATGAAAATGATAGGGGGTTTTTTCACACTGAAATGCATCACTAAGAACTCGTAATTCCTGTAGCAACATCATAAGGCCAAATTCAGAATATCAGTCTCTCAAACCCATAGATAGTGGTAGTCAGATCTCAAATTTATCTTAGAGAACCACCTCTCACCTCAAAACTGATTGAAGAGGTCGTCGATCCTTAGTAATGGGTACTTGTTCTTTATCGTGGCCTAGTTCAAGGGATGATAATCTACACAAAACGGAAAACTCCCATCTTCCTTCTTCACTAAAAAAACTAGAGTTTCCTAGGGGAAAACACTAGGCCTAATGAAACCCTTATAATGATGGTCCTCCAACTGCAAACATGGATCCCTAATCTCGGTGGGTTCTATCCGATATTCCGCAGAAGATATCAGGGAATTCCTTGTTTGAAAATCGATGCAAAACTCCATTTATCACCTTGGAGGTAGTATTCAGAAATATTTGGGGAAGACATCAATGTAATCCTATACAACTGATGGAACCCAAGTACCTAAAGAGTCTACTACATTAAGGGTCACACTTGCTAACTGATGGGAAAAAGGTTGTAGTACCTTGTTCACATCACTTTCCTTCCCTACTACGATGCTCCGTTCACTAAGAAATGTGAACCCCATACCATCAGTATGTAGACATCTGACTAGCCTGTGGTAATAGTCAATTTGGGATCAAACCATGGAAAGAAAATCCATACCCACGATGATGTCATAAGGCTCCATCATGATGACCAGTAAGTCCCATGTGAACATTTATCCTCCAAACTAAAGTTCTCACTACCGGTAGATAAAACATATAGAAGAGGCACTTCCCATAGGAACCTCAATACAAAGACATTGTGATAGATCCTATAATGGGAGATATAACTCCCATACCATGAGTAATGAGATAAAGGAGTGACTATATCATGTGTCTTCTAATACTGAAGCAATAGTAGAATAAACATAGATCATACCTCGGATCATCTCATGTGATGGAGGATCAAAAACTTCTATAGCTTGTAGTTGTTCACAGCCCTGAATGCCAGCTCCCTAAGCTTGAAATGGGACTCCTATCTGTGGTGGTGATGGAAACTCATAGCATTGTCCCCCACCACCTGGTCCTCTTAGTCCCACTCCTCTACCAGCACCGCCTCTCTGAGGACCACCCTGATCATGGCGTTGCCTCTGTCGTGGTGGTCCACCTGTTGGCTACTTGGGATGCTCATCTCATCAGGTTGAGAAGTCTCACACCATGTGACCTCTCCCATCACACGTAAAACACTGCACCTCTTCGAGATAACCTAGTGATCTGCATGGTCCTGGAGCTGCATGACCATGTGGTTGAGGGTGATCCTAGGTAGTCCTCTTATTTCACAATCTTACTACCTGATGTTTGTCACCTGCTATGGACATCTCCACTCTGAAGCAACCACTTCCAGTCCCAAATTACTTGAATCCATTTTCTAGGAAACTATCTGTCACAATCACTCGCTCCAACACTCCAGCATAGGTAGGGATTCACAGGGGCACTAAGCTCGCACAGATCTCTCGGTGGAGACCCTGCTTGAACTTTCATGCTCAGAAGTAACTGTCACAGATCATATCTAGGGAGTATCATGTAAGGTCAGTAAACCTATCCACATAAATATATACTGTCATGGATCCCTACTATAGCTATAGAAGCTCCTGAATCCTAATGATGCATAATCTCAAGGGTAAGTACTCCTCGTGATACAACTGCTAAAACTCATCCCATGAGAGAGTCGTCTCATCATGCATCGGGGTAACTAAACCCCACCAGTTCCAAGATAACCTAAGGAAAAGGATGGCTACCAAGGCTACCATCTAGCTTTCTAGTGTTCTCACTATCCTGAAAGGGTGGGTCACTGACTCCATCCAGTCCTCTTCCGCTTGAGGGTCTAGATCACTATGAAACCTCAACAGCCTCTACCTCTAGAACTCACGAAGCACGCTCAGCTTGCGCCCACCCTCGGCCTATGCTTCTAGTACTAACTACTACTCCACAGGTGGAGGTATTGTTTCCAATCTATATGAAGGAAGGATATCACATGATGGCCCCTAAACTGAGGCCTCATCACTCACAAGGTCGCCATCACGATCCGGAGTGGGTAACCTGGCCGGCTATCTTCACAGAGCCATCCTAAAAATTATCAAGGAGTACCATCATCGGATGAGCATATATATATATATATATATATATATATATATATCAATAAAAAATAAAGGGGAGTTGACTTGACAAGTATAGTCAAAGACTCAATCCTATATGTTTTATGTACCATTAATCAATGCACAAGTGTCTTAGAATTCCAAGTTGACAAGTGGGAAATCAAGGTCTTGGTGAATGGATACGTCAACCATTGCACCATCACTATACTCCATGTCCTGAGATCCACTCTCTAGAAACATCTACATTGTCTGTCTATACCCAACCAATCCTCTCATGGGTAAACATCCAAACAATATCCCAAGGAATGAACCTACTCTGATACCACTTTGTCATGACCTGACCCGTGCCAGGGCTCATGCCGCAACTACCCCAAGACCGCCTCCATAGTCCAGGGGGTGGAGACTAATTCCAAAGGCAAAAAAACATGGGGAGGCCTTTGACTAAGTACCTGTACACACACATATCCAACTCAATGAAAATTGCAGAGGGAGAAAAGTAAAAGATACAACCTGCTATAAAAGTAAACCCAGTCATGCATGGACCACTAAACGTTATGAGTACAGTAATGTAAACAAAAAGGAAAAAAGGGGGGAAATACATGTACAACCATTAAAGTGTCCCAACATAATAGAAAACTGAAATTTTACTAAGGAATCCCTGCTCTAGGAATCCAAACTATGACCACCGCACATGGTCTAGGCACCTGCGATCCTGAGCTCCCTGAAGTCCCGATCAAACCTGACTATCATCTGCATAAAGCACGATACATGTGGGAAACGACCATGTAGGTGTGAGTATAAAAATACTCATTAGGGCATTCCAAAAATGAGAGAGAGTGGTAAGAGATACAAAGGAAAGTAAGTACAGTAGATAGAACAAGGTATAATAAACAAGTGAAGCTCAACCCAACAAGGAAGTGAAGTAAACTCATCCAGACACAAGGAGCTAAAGACGGTGATAAGGTGAAATTCTCATCAAGTCTTTGCTACCTCTAGCAGGAGAGTAGACTCATCCAACCATGATATCTATACATGAAAAGCATGTGGAATACCCCGTGTATCTTCACCTCTCCTGGAAGGAGAGTAACTAGAACCCAAGGATTGGGTGCTACAATAGAGTGTAAATAAATATATATATATATATATATGCTCAAACCAAAGAAACCCAAATGGGAGATTAAGGGGATATATATCTTAAAGATCATTCTAGGTAAAGAGTATCAAATAGTTCTAGGAGTAACTACCATCGATTCCCAATGTTTTCACGTCTACCCTAAACTACAAGTCAAAGGGTATTAAACACCACACCTTGATACTATCTGCTTTGGACGGGTCTGTCTCATCCACACAGTTTTTAGGTCATTTCACCAGGACATGTCTTAGTGGGGAAAGTGCCCCTCTTACTCATGAGTCCAAGGTTATGACAAAACATGACTCGTCATTGATCCATAGTAAGAATTCATCTCAGGTCGAGGACCCATACCTAGCCTGTCTGGAGGGTGCCACTCTAGAGTCGTCGAGGACCCATGCCCAGCCCAACATGATGGTGCCACTCAAAAAGGTCGAGGACCCATTCCCATCCTGGATAGAGGGTACCACTCTAGAATTTTTGAGGACCCATACCCAGCCCGACTGGAGGGTGACACTCTAGTAGGTTAGGACCCATGCCCAGCCCAGCTGAAGGGTGCCACTCAGAAGTTCCTGGTACTATGGCCTGATCATTATGGTCATCGAACACTGCCTGAGGATGCATCGAGTTCAAAACATCTCTATTTGTAACTAGGATGTTGAAATTGAGGTCACCATCACATTCTATGTGGAAAAACATGCAGGATGGGCTATTTATTTTCCCAAAACAGACAACTGGTGAAAAGGGAGATTTTCACCACAAGACACCCAAACAAGTCAAATTAGGGCCCGCCTTCAGACCCCAAACTTCAAATTCTCAAAATTAGTCTCAAATTTTCCGTCTCAAATAGAGTAACATTCTGATGTAGATGGCCCATCAAAAAAACGCTTGGTTTAAAATATAAGGGCATTTGAATCTGTAGAAGAGGGTACCAGAGCCAGTGGACCGACTCACGGTCGGTCCACCTACTGTGGTGGTCGACCATCGGCTGACCCCGGGTCAACCTGATATCTGACCTGGGTCCGACCCGGTTTCATGGGTCCAAACCGCCAGGTTGGACCTGACCCGAGCCGCTATCCCAGCCCACTTCCCGACGCAGTCCGACCCACCGCTGACAGTGGGTCTAGCCCCCAAGCTAGTCACCGTTCGCAGGTCTTGCGGCACTGATCACCACCTGGGTTCACACGGTGTGACTCCACTTGACTAACATCTAGTCCACATGGCCCATCCAAATTACGGTATCACCGATGCCATGGTTCCACCACTACTCCATGGACCACCACCAGAATCCACCAGCGGCGATGCCCCGTAAGTCTATTTCACGGACTGTTGGGCTCGATCCGGTCACCCAATCACGATTCCATTAGCGGATCGGGGACCCTTGAAATAGTTTCTTTACTACAACAACCTCTAATATTTTATCTACTGATGATCTTATGCGCCCAAAAGTTATTGATGGATAACCGCAAAGAATGGGCAAAGAACGATAGTTTAAACACAGATCGATGGGCGTGTTTATGTGTCCATCAATGATTTGATGATAGAATAGAAAACATATATCTATAAATTGAGTAATCGAAAGATAAACTGAAATGGAACTCAAAAATGTGATAAATCCTTCCTCGATCCGGTCGTTCATTGTAGGTGATGCGTTCATGGCGCTCCTGCTTCGATCCGCCGAAGATTTGGTGGAGTTTGCTCCCCGTTCTGGTGAATAATGATAAAGAATGTCTAGAAATAGAAAGAGCTTAGGTTTTTAGAGAGATAGATAGATTGGGGGTAACCCTAATCTAAAATTCTTAACTCTCTATTTATAGTAGTTTTTCTTGGTGTGGAATCTGAAACTGTCACACCCCCTCATTTTATGTCGCGCTTAGGTAAAACATCACATTCCAAACTCAATGGCAGTCTCAGATTTCTAATCTGATCCTCTATTTGAAAGTTATTTAGCATGACATAAAAGGTAAAATAATTACGTTTAATTAAGATTCTGCCCCTAGATAGCGTTTTTCACAGGAGTCTCGTGCTAACAAGTGTTATGCCTCGACTAGGGTAAACACCACTTTCCAGACTAAATTTTTTCCTTAGATTTCCAATATGAGATATTGTTTAATATTTATCTCATTTCTGTTGTGTGCATAATATTAAATATACTTAATATTTTTTATAAAATTAATTTCGAGCACATCAACCCTTGGAATTGCACACCGTCTGAGTGCCTAACTATAGAAATATATAGAAATATTTAAAAGTTTTATAAGGTTAAAATTAGGTCTCTACATAAACAATTTATTCCTTTATTCAATTAACTCTAAAGGAATATCTTATGGGATCCCTATGTTTAGCATTTTTCTAAAACAAAGCTTCTTTAGTGCTTACATATACTTAGTCTCAAACTAAGGGTTTTCATTAAGGTTCTCTAATCCTAATTCCCAAATTAACTAAACCATAATTTGATACCAACTATAGCGACCCTCCATTTCTTACACAACTATTACATCATTTTAAAGATAAACAACATAATAGTGTTACAAACCAAGATCAAAGGTTTAGTGTCTTGGTAAAATTAGGTCCATACAAAACATTTACATAACAAAAAATAAATATTTATTTAATTCCTTATTATCTAGCCTCTTATTGGTCCTTGAGTCCTACTTAGTACATGAAATCACCAGAGGATATACATCAATAAAGGGGTGAGCTAGAGGCCCAGTAAGAGGATAGACAAGAACATGAATCACTATAACATGGGTGAGAATAATCATTATCGCCATAACATAATCATGGTATAATCATCATAATCATGATAGGAGGAAGCATTATATAGATTCATATAATATGGAAATGCATAAAAATGAAACATCATGTCTTAGTGGTCAATCATCACACTTAGCTATATGTCCATGCATAACATAAGTGCATCATAACATTATCATTTTGAACAAATATAGCATCATTTTCATGCATCTTAAACCTTATCTCATGATATACATCACATTACCCAATGCATTGTAGCCCTATATAATTCCGGGTGCACCCATCACATCACAACATTTACATAATCATGCATGCCACATAGAATTTACAACAATATTAGACATGAAATAACCCATGGAAAGTAATGGGTTTCATAAAACATACAATCATGAATAAAATTTATGGTTCCCAAAAGAATATGGTAGTAACATACTTGGTATAATATTTATTAATCTTGAGTGAATAATAAATAATTCAATAATATTCAAAATGTGTTTTTTTGGAAGAAGGGTTCTTTTGGAAAAAACATTCTATTTATCATTAAACCAGAATAGAAACTTGTATATAATAGAGAATAAAAGGTAAGGATGAATAAATTACATTTAAGTAACATTAATGGAACATCCATAATAGAAATGGAGTGAAATAGGTAAACCACAAAGGAAGAAAGTTGGGTTCGAGAAATCCCCTTACCTTATATCTGAAAGCTTCATTCACTTTAATATCCTGTATAATCAAGTTAAATTAATTAATTACTAAATAAAGAACCTCTTATATATGTATTTGATTTATTATAGTTTTATTGGGTTCATTTATTGCCTTTTTGATGAGTTATATAGCTTAATTCCATCATCCAGGGGTGTTTATTTTCTTGGTTTTCATGATTGTTTTTCATGAATATGAGTATATAAGTTCATGTAGAATGGGTATAATTATACAGAATTGAGATTATATGTTATTAATGAAAATAAAAAGGTTTAAATTTTTATATATATCATTTGGTTAAATGGTATGATGATGAATCATTAGATTTAAAGTTAGTGATAATCATTTAGATTATTTTGGTGGTTTTTTATCATCACAAACTAGTTTTATTTCATTATGTATTATTATGTATAAAATTTAGTTACAAAACATAAAAAAGGTTATAAAATAAACTTTAAAATATGTATCAATCATTATATTTTTTTATGAACATACTTTAAAGCATTAAAGGAAAATGAAAACACATTGTCCACAATGTTGGTAAATTGACACATACAGGCGATGGTTTCATTTTTTGAATAAAAGAGAAGGAGAAAGAATTTTGATGATGGATATTACATTAACATGATACCATTACAGTATATAAATGATATTGGAGTTATCATGAAAATTGGATAAGAGTATGTGAGGAGAGAATAATAAAATAAAATAAATTTAAAGGAAATTAAAAGAAAAAGAAAGATTATTTACCTCTTGAATTCTCTTCCTTGAGAACCTCTTTAAGGCACCTAGGTTTGGTCTTTTATTGAGACAAAAACATCTTGGACATGGTGTGTGAGGCTAGGTAAGTGGATTGGATAGAAATTTGGAAAGGTTCAAGGATTTTGAGTTGTGATGAGAAGAGGGGGAGATGGGTGTTGGGGTGGAGAGGGGTGTTTTCTCATTATTTTATTCATTAGTTTATTATTTTGGCTCAAGACTATGAATAGTTTGAGATTTATCACTAAATATATTAAAATAATTAATTATAGTTCAATATTGTGGGCTTAAATCATCCATACATCATCTATGACTCCATAATTAATGTATTTATCTTATTTCACAAATTATCGTATTTCACTATTCACAAAAAATTCAAGTATTTTAGAAAAATCTCAAAAATTCACCATAAAATTTTTTCTATGTGTAGAATTAAAAAATTAACTCCATTTTATGAAAATAATTTTCTAAATATTGGAAATTAATTTTTTAAATAAAATCATTATTTACTTGAAATTCCAATTTTAAAATTATAAGTAATTTTATGACACTTTGAAAAATTAATTAGGGTCTCATAAATTTATCTTATAATAATGATACAACAAAATATTATTTTATTAGTAAACTTTATAAAAATAAATTTTCTTTCAAATCATTATATTAATTATACAATTGTAAATAAGCATTTATATTTTACAAAAATACCAACACTTAATTTATTATTTTTAAAGAATTTATTTACTTTTACTATGAAATAATTATATCATATTTTAATTTCTAAGAATACCATACTTTATTTATAGTTTCATAGGTGTGTTTACTATTTTATTGGTCAGTTTACTATTCATAAGGTTTATATTACTATTCCAAAGTTCAAGTTACTATTCTTTCAGTATATGTTCCTTAACTTCTAGAAATGCCTCTTATTTCATTAATTATTCATTTATAAAGTTTGTATTGTGTTCTATATGTGATTTTATATGAATTTTACTATATGAAATAATTATAAGAAGGTAATTTCCATTGATAAGATTTTGGGTCGTTACATTCTTCCCCCCTTTTGAAATTTCTCCCTTGAAATTTTGTTTTACATTAACAGGTGAGGGTACTTCTCCTTAATTACATAATTCGGCTCCCAAGTCACTTCTTCATACTTATTATTCATCCAAAACACTTTAACAAGGTGAGTTGTCTTGTTGCATAGGACCTTATCTATCTGATCCATAATCTTTACCGACCACTCCTCATAAAAGAGATCATATTCCAGTTGTACCACCTCTGAGTTTGGTACATGTGATGGATTTAGTATGTACTTCCTCAGGAGAGATACATGGAACACATAATTAATTTGAGCCATACTTTGTGGAAGTGAAAGACGATAAGCCAATGATATTCTGCGATCAAGGATCTCAAAGGGGCTAATGTACCTTGGGATTAGACTCCCTTTCTTTCCAAACCACATGACTCTCTTCCATGGTGATATCCGAAGGAAGACTTTATCTCTAATGTCAAACTCCAAGTCCCTTAGATGGTTGTCAGTATAGCTCTTTTTCTGGATTTAATAATATTTGATATGTTGTTGTATGGCTTGAACCTTCTCTATCATCTCTTGGATGAGATCATTTCCAAGTAGCTTTCATTCACCAACTCCATCCCAACAGGTTAGAGTTATACATCACTTTCCATACAGAGCTTCATATGGAGCCATCTAAATACTCGAGTGGAAGATGTTGTTGTATGAGAACTCAACCAATAAGATATTTTTATCCCATACACACTCTAATTCTATTTAATAGGCTCTTATAATTTCCTCAGGTGTCTAAATAGTCTTTTCAGATTGGCATTGGTTTGGGGGTGATAGGCCATGCTAAAATTCAATTCAGTACTCAAATAATATTGGAGACTTCTCCAGAATTTTGATGTGAACCTTGAATTGTGATCAGATATGATTGAAAGTGTAACTCCATATAGTCTCACCACTTCCTTCACATATATCTTAGCAAGTTTTTCAACTGAGAGATCTTTCCAAATAGTGAAAAAATGGGCAATATTGGTGAGTTAGTCCACCAAAATTCATATCGTATTGTTTCCTTTTGATTTCTTTGGGAGACCAATGATGAAGTCCATGGTGACATTCTCCCATTTCCACATGGGTATAGAAAATGGTTTCATCATCCCTTTGGACTTTTATGGATTTTCTTTAACTTGCTGACATATCAAGCACCATGAGATATACTCTACAATCTCTATATTCATGTTGTCCCACCAAAAGTGTTCTTGAAAATTTCATTATATCTTGGTACTTCTAAGATGGATAGAGAAAGTTAAAATATGTGCATTTTCTAATAGATCATTATTTATCTCAGCTGACTAAGGCACAAAAATCCTTGTTCCAAACCAAATCACACCATCATCATCGATATGGAACTCTTTCAGCTTCCCTTATTTTACTATATTCACCTTCTTTAGAAGATTTGGATCATCCCTTTGTGCCTACTTAATCTTTTCTTGGATATATGGTTGGGAAATAATTTAGGAAAGGTGGGATGTATTTCCTATCATTATGATTTCCAAATCCATCCTTTGTGTATCCATGAAGATATGTTTTTTCTAAATCTGCAACATGGATAGAGTAGTAGGTTCTTTTCTAATAAGAGAATCAGCTACCTTGTTCGCCTTCCCAATATGATAGTGAATAGAAAAATCATAGTCCTTGATTAACTCTAATAATATCCTTTGATGCGTTTTGATCTCCTTTTGTGTGAATATATACTTTAGGCTCTTTTGATCAGTATATACGTCACACTTCTCACCATAGAGGTAGTGCCGCCGAATTTTCAAGGAAAAAAACACAGTTGTTGGATCCAAATTATGTGTTAGTTAGTTATTCTCATGGATCTTCAACTTCCATGAGATGTAGGCTGTCACTTTATCATTCTTCATGAGTACACAACCCAATACTTTATTTAAAGCATCATTGTATATCACAAAAAAATTCCACATGCTAGTAATGTGAGTACAAGTGTTGTGATCAACCTTTTCCTTTTCTCCTTGAAACTTTCCTCGCATTCATCAATACAAAAATACTTTACCCCTTTCCTTGTTAGATTAGTTAGAGGGATAGAAAATCATGATAAATTTCTCACAAAATGTCAGTAGTACCATGCTAATCTAAGAAAACTATGGATTTCCATGACACTAGTGGGTCTGGTCCATTCCTAAATTGCCTTTGTTTTTGATGGGTCCGTATAAATTCCCTCACTTATGATCACATATCCCAATATTGTGACTTTCTACATCCAAAATTCACACTTTCTAAACTTATAATACAATTTTTCCTTCCTTGATGTCACCAACACAGTTCGTAGATGTTCCGCATGTTCCTCTTTTCTCTTGGAGTAGATGAGAATATCATAAATAAAAACTACCACAAAATTTTCAAGGTTGTGTATAAAGACTATATTTATCAAATTGATGAAGATTTCAGGGGAATTAGTAATTCCAAAGGGAATCATAAAAAACTCATAATTTCCATACCTTGTATGGAAAGTGGTCTTCTGAATATCTTCCTTATTCACCTTTAACTAATGATATCCAGAAAGAAAATCCACCTTTAAGAAGTACTAAATTCCTCATAGCTGATCGAAGAAGTCATCAATCCTTGGAATATAATACTTTTTATTTATGGTGGTCTTGTTGAGTTCTCGATAATCAATACAAATCTGCATTGATCCATCCTTCTTCTTTATAAAGACCACCAGTGAACCCCAAGGAAATGCACTAGGGCGTAAGAACACTTTGTTAAAATTATCTTTCAGCTTCTTCTTTAACTTCTTTTGTTCTATAGGGGCCATCATATAGTGACATTTTGAGTTAGGAGTAGCTCCAAGTATGAGTTTTATTGATAACTATACCTCATGATCTGGGGGAAGTCTAGGTAACTCTTTGGGAAATACATCACTATATTCCCTTACAACAAGCATCTCCCTTTGGTTGATACCTTCCTTTGACTCACCCATTTGAGCAAGGTATGCTTCTTCCTAGGAAATAAACACCCACACTATTGGTGGATTTTCTAAATGATATTCAATATATTACTTTAATTTTTAGAGGTTCATGGGATGATTCATAATTTGAAATGATATTTCCTTTTCTCAACAGTTGATATGTGATCTATATAATGGTAACCAATCCATTCCCATTATAGCATCGAATTCCACCAAAGGAAGAATCATGATATTCACTAGAAGCATATTACCACATACTACAACAATAGAAAATTCCAACAATTGGGTTGCAATGATCTCTCCACTAGGTGTTTTTATGGGAATATTTACTTCAAGGTTTTGGGGATTCGATTCAATAGTTCTAGAAAACTTACAAGATATATAAGAATATATAGAACCAAAATCAAATAAGATGTTTTCCATTCTCAAATGAATAGGAAGTGTACCTTATAAGACTTCATTTTATTTCTCCACTTTATAAATAGTGATGGAATAATCCTTCCCTTGTTCCTTTGGTTTTGGTGGATGTAGACATTGATTACCCTCAAAAACTCAAGGTTTATTTCACTGGATTTTAGAGTTCCCTTTCTCCCTACTATTGAAGCATTGAACCATGGGTGGTGATCTTATTTCCACCATAATATTGGCTAGATGTCTCTCTAACATTCATGATATGGTGGCCTTCTCTACCACATTTGAAGTATTTCCCCATACCTTTGAGGAAAGTCCCATGATTCTTCTTCCCACATTTTGACATGTGAGTGGTTGAGATTTATTTCCACCTTTGTCATTAAATACTCCATATTGAAACTTTATATTTTATTTCTTATCACCATATATATGGTACCATTACCTAAAATCCATCTCCACTTTGAGAGAGCATCAAACAACTTCTTCATAACTCCCAAAGTCTTGGATAGCCAGAGCCTTTTGAAGGTGCGATTTTAAACCATGAAAGAATATATCAATTTTTCTATCATTGTTGATAAAAAACCCTGAGGTGTACCTTGAAACACTTGTAAAATTTTCTTTGTAGGTTGTGATAGATTCATATTACTTTTGATTTATCTCTATGAATTTTATCTCTATCTTTGTACGAATAGTTCGAGGGAAATTCTTGTTAAGAAATATTATCTTAAAGTCTTCCCACTCCATCTCTTCAATTTATTCCTTTATCTTGGTGTTTTTAATCAATATCCACTTTTTATCGGCCTCTTTTTCTAGATGATAAATGGACAGAAGCACCATATCCATCTCAGAATAGTGAAACACAATAAATATATTCTTCATTGTGTTGACACACTGTTCCGTGATGAGTGGATTGGAAGATCCACTAAATGTCGGTGGTTATTTCTGCATAAAATATTCAATATCCAGTTTCTCCCTCTTAGGTGAAGGAGGAAGTTCCACACTATTTAGGTTATTATTCATAGCCTAAGACATCTGGGTGGTCATTGCCATGAAATTTTGAACTCCACCTCCCATGGCATTGGGAATGTCATTCGGGAAATCACTGTATTGTCCCTCGCATGGGTTGTTGGCCTGGTTTCTCCTGGTTCCCAACATTTTATAAAATATAAAAGGTTTGAACAAATCATAATTAAACAAGTCATGAATAAAAAATTTATTCCTTTGGGAAATTAACTCTAAAGGAATCCAAAACAAAGTTTATTTGTTTTTTACATATACTTAGTCTCAAAATAAGGCTTTTCATTAAGGTTATATAAACCTAATACCCAAATTAACTAAACCATTCTCTGAAACCAACTATAGAAACTCTACTTTTCTTACAAAACTATTACATAATTATAAATATAAACAACATAATAGTGTTACAAACTATGATAAAAGGTTTAGTGTATTGGGAAAATTAGGATCATAAAAAACTTTTACATAATAAAAAATAAACATTTATTTAATTCCTTATTCTCTAGATTCGTATTGTCCATTGAGTCTTCCTTAATACATGAAATCACTTGAGGATATACATCAATAAAGGGGTGATCTAGAGGCCCAATAAGAGGATATATAAGAACATTAATCACTATAAAATGGGTGAGAATAATCATAATCATCATAACATAAGAATGTTATAGTCATAATAATCATGATAGGAATCATTATATAGAGGCATGGAATGTGTCAATGCATAAAAATGAAACATCATGTCTTAGTGGTCAACTACCACACTTAGTTGTGAACAAATCTAGCATCATGTTCATGCATAACATAAGTACATCATAAAATTGTCATTTTGAAAAAAAATAGCATAATTTTCATTCATATTTAACCTTATCTCATGAGATACATCACATTACCCAATGCATCAGAGTGCTATATAATTCTGGGCGCACCTGTCACATCACAAAATTTACATAATCATTCATTCCACATAGAACGTACATCAATATTAGAAATGAAATAATACATGGAAAGAAATGGGTTTAATAAAACATAAAATCCTAAATAAAATTTTTGATTTCTCAAAATAATAATAGAATAATATAATTGGTATAAGATTCATCAATCTTGAGTGAAGAATAAATAACTCAAGATGAGACAAAATGTGTTTTTTTTGAAGAAGATTTCTTTGGGAAAAAATCTTTGCATTTTTCATAAAACCAAAATAAAAATGTGTATATCCCAAATAAGAAAAGGGAAGGAGAAATAAATTATATTTAAGGAACATTAATGGAACATCCATAATGAAAATAGAGTGAAATAGGGAAAACCCAAAGGAAAAAAGTTGGGTTTGAGAAATCCTCTTACATTATATCTGAAAGCTTCCTTGTAACACCCTGAGATTTTATGAGAAATATTCTTTTTAATTTATTTGATGTATTTTATTGTACGCTACACCAAGATTATCTTGTGATATGTGAAACACCATATTAGTTTTTAGTATACGCAACATTATTATTGGCTTGCGTTGCGCGCAAAAGCAACTATCCTCAATAGTGTGTGTTGTACGCAATACTGAGTTTCACTAAACAATGATATATTGTTATAATATTATTATGAACTGGCCGTTATGAATAATATTGACCAAATTTTGAATTTTATAACATTATAATTCATCTTACACATATTATAGAACATGGTATGATAACAAAATAAATTTTTTGGGTAAACTAAGTATTTTTCAAAAAATGCAGTTTTTGTCACCTTTTGATGGCACACCCACATAAAATCTATTTTTTGAAATGTTTATAAGTTAAATTAGACAAAATAAAATTATTAATTGCAATAAGAATATAAAATTTTACTTGGGATAATTTTTTAATGTTTTTCTATTAACTTTCATATTTTGATGAATAGTAAAAATACGCTAAATTTTAATTAAAAACAACTTTTAACATCAAGATAATTTATATGATTAAATTATAATATTTAATTTTTTTAAAGTATAAATATAATATATTTTTACCATTTAATATAATGTAAGTCATTATCATTTATTTTACATTGAATTCATAGGTAAAAACATTTCAATCTTTTGCAATGTTTTAAATAAAACCCCATTTTTGCGACAATGGGATTAAATTTAAATTAATTACTGCAACTTCTGTGTTTTGAATTTGGAAAAATAGATTCTATATTTGGAATTAGTAGGTTCAAATTATGTTAATAGGCTACTTTTATTTTTTTCCATTATGAATAGTAAATATGGTAAATTTTATTTACCATAGTTAAAGGTAAATCAGGTAATTAAGGGTAAAAATAATATTATAAAATTACCCTAAAACTTGTATTAATATAATTCGATGATTATAATTCTTCCTAAAATATATATGGGTTGAAATTTTATCTATTGGAACCCACTTGGATGAGATTAAGACCTTTAATTTATTTTATTTAAAGGAAAGTGAAATATGTCTCACTCAAACTTTAATAATTAAATTAATTTTAATATAAGTTTAAATGAAATACAAATTATATTATAAATACTAATTTGAAAGATAAAGTGGTTTTATTAATCATGGTAATTTATTTGTAATTTTCAATATATATATAATTACCTTAATAGCTTATACATTAAATGCAGAAATTATTTATTTAGTGAAAAATCAATAATATAGTTTTTATTAAAATAATAATACCCATAAAAAGGCTCAAACATTTGACCAAAACTTATTGGTCGAGTATATCTACACCATAATCATACAAGTGTCGACTTTTAGACCATTTGGATCCTTATAAAATAGATTATGACATTTATATTATTTTATTTTAAATGATGTCAAAGTTGTCACCTTCATAATTTAATAAACATAACATTTTAAAAGTTGGGAGTTTTAAAAGATAAATTCAACTAAAAGTATTCTTATGAAATATATTATATTTATCTTCATCATAGTATTTTTTTTAATTTTTATGCAACAAATAAGTATATTAAATAATTATACAAAAATGTTGTAGTACTTATTTTATTAAGAGAAATATCAAATAAATGGTTTTAAAAATATTAAAATAAATATTATATGAACTAATTAATATGCTCCACGAATTTTCTTGATATATATGACATTTTAAAAATCTATTAAATATTTTGGTTCGACTCTATCATCTGTTTGGATTTTATTTAAATTCAAATAAATGAATAGTGTCAAAATTGACACTATTGATATTTTATAAAAATGACATATTATTAAATTTTTTAAAAATCACAAAAATATTTAAAAATTAAAAATTGAAATTTATATGATCTAAAATGTCATAAAGTATCCAATTATAGACAATTCACAATACATAAGTAAGTATTTATAACCATTTAAAAATTTAGAATATTATTACCAGAAATAAAATTAAATAGATTAAATAAGGATAAATCAAAATGATAAGGTTTAAAATAAAATAAAAACATGCCTAAATTTGATTGGTTTATGATATTACAACCCTATATTATCTCTTATTCTAATTTGAGTCACTTTGGAAGTTTTTAAGTGGGTTTGAGTTTATTATAAATTAATATTTTGGAGGTTTCCAAAAGTGCCCCTCTACTCTCTTATAAAAGGGCACCTCCTCCCTCTTCTATTCACTCCATTTTTAGCTTTAAAACTTAGTCAAAACCTGGAAATTTCTCTTATAAACTTTCCTATAGACATACTAGAGGTCATGGACTTCTTCAAATACCAACCTTAGTGCCCTAAGAGGAGGTTTAGAATAGGCACGTCGAAGAAGAGGTAATATCCTTTACCGATTCTTTCAAAATTATTTCTTCTTCTACTTACTCTATATGAGTTGTTTCATTACTAGGTAATAACTCCAGTATCACTTTTATACTAATATGTTATTATGAATATTAAAAAACCATATTCTATCTTTTATCCATCCTATGAAAAATGAAATCACCATGCGTGCGTACGTACGACCTACCGTCTCCACGCCGTGGTGTAATCTGTTCTTCATAAACAACCTAATTGGATTGGTATAATAATGGAAGAAATAACTATATATGGTTATTTTAAAGTGATATTTATTCCGAAAAATTATACACCATACACTTCAATAAAATTCCACAATCATGGGAATGATATTGTCACTCGTGCATACGTACAGCTTACGTCTCCATGACGCGATTAGATTCATTATCCATGTTAACCATTCAAGAATGATTATAAAGTATATCTAATAAATAATCATGATATATTTGACATAATAATTCTACTGGATTTATGTATATGTTTATATATATGTGTGTGTCATTTACTTCCATTCAATTTAATAAGAAAATGAAAACAGCGTTCATGCGTATGTACGGACTACCGTCTCCATGAACGGTGTATTTCATTCCATTTATCGATCGATTATATATATTAATATATTGAATATATATGATATATAAACCATGTTTTAAATTCTGTAAGTAATTAGTCATTATCTAAGTAATCATATGAAAAATTACAAGTCAAAACACATACGATAAATGAAACAATTTTACCCAAAACGCTGCTTTAACATGGAATTCACAAATGAACGGGAAATATAAAGTCATGAGGAATCATATATGATATCATAAATATTATTATGGTTCTGTTACAAGTTTATAATATGTTTAAATCCACTATATAGGAGTTTCGGACACGTATAGAAGAAATTGGACCTAAGGTAAGGGATAATTATTCCAATCTCGTTCTTATCTGAGATTGTTTATTCGTAAGTATTTACTGGGGTTATATTTATCATCCATGTCCATGTCTTCTAAAAATATTTTCATAAAATTTTTATTATTATTCCATGTATTTTTAAAGTCATTTTTACCCTTTTTTGACTTTTACCACATGGTATGGAAGGAATCTTTCTTTTTTTTACCATATGAGGTACTTTTTGACTTTTCCAGCAAAAGTACGAGGAGAAATTTTTTTTAACTTATACGGAATGAATGAATTTTTACAGTTTCATAACACCTTATTTCCATGAAGATTCCTCTACAAGATTTTATGATTATTTTCAAAGAAATTATTTTCTTTTAAAATTGCATGGCATTTTGAGAAAAGAAAATGATTTTGAAGAAGAAATGATATTTTCCTCAAGAATTCATTTCAAGTGTTTTATCAAAACTAGTTTCCATCTAAGATGACATTCTTTAATATGTTTATGTTTCAAGTATAATTTCTCTATTATTTACATGGTTTGATTTTTTTTATGATGAAATTATATCCATTGTTTTGTATGGATTATGTTATGATGGGATGATGTTTATGAAACCCATTTTATTTGTTGGGTTATGATGAACGATTTATGTTTATTTTGTGGCACATGAAAGAATAATTTCATTATGAGATGTGTGGGACCTATATCTCCCTCCAATGCATTGGGTAATTATTTATATCTCATGAGATATACATGTCTGGAATGGAAAGTAAATACGGTTCAGTAATACATGGTTGGAACGGCAGGTAAACCCGGTTCAGTAATGGACTTTGTCCACTATAATGGTCTTGGAAAAAATGCCTTGGCTACTATGGAAATCATATCATGTGATTAATGGTTTTCCACAATTACATGTTTTATTCCCATTCTATTTTATCATGATTAATGTTTCCTTATGATTTATGCATTATGTAATGCCAAGATTTATGTCATTACTCATGATTTTGATGTTTTATGTTCATGTTTTTACGTTCAAATGTTTATAGGTTCTTTTATGTTCTCCATGTTTACCCTTATTGAGCATTTGAGCTCACCCTTTTTATGTTTTCTTTTCCCCAGGATATAAAGAAAGGTTTTAGGTATGAAAACAAAAGGGGAAGATCTTTATGGGAGATGTTGAAGATCTTTCACCATGATTAGAAGATTTTGTTCTGATTTTCCAAAGACACTAAACTAATACGTTCTTTGGGCGTCTCTTTTTGTTATGTATTAAGTATTCCTCAAAAGTTATTTAATGTCTATGTATGTTAAGCTTGGGTTCATTATAGTTGGTATCAGAGAAAAGGAGGTAGTAATGAATCTGATCCTTGGGAACTCTCATGTGTGAGCGTTGGACGAAGCATGGCTCTCCACCCAAGGGCTTCATAAGGAAATGGCTTCCACTAGGGATGGTGGTGTGTCCCACCTAGGGGGTGTAGCCACCCATGGATTGATATGATAGGTATCAATTTTAGTCTACTAGAAATAAATCAAGACTTTTATAGTTGGTATCAGAGCGAAGGTTTAGTTTACCTTTGTAAACTAGGATGCAAAAACTTTAGTGATATCCCTAGATATATTTCTAAGGTATGTCTAGGGATGTTCGTAAGGTTGAGTATAAATTATAGGTTTCAATCCTAGAATTATGATAATAATCATGAATAGCCTAGGATTAAACCTAAGATGTTAGAGATTGAACGTACTCCCCCTTGATTGTGTTGCTTTCCTAGTATGAGTTTTTCCTCTCATACTATTCTTTTTGGGTTTTAGGAAATGGCTAGAAACATAAGGATTCATGTTAATAGAGAATATTATGGACAATGGAATGATATTATTCATGTGAAACCAAATTAAATGGGATTTGGAAGTCCAAACATCGTTATTATGCCTAATCATAAATCTCATAATATGATCAATAATCTCAACTTTGGTAAGTTTCCTGACTTAGCTAATAAGAGAAAGATGGAGTTTCATGATGATCATAGAGCAAATAAAGTTCAATTTACCTCATGTAAATCATGTGGGAATAGGCATCAAGGAGAATGTTTCAAAGGAACTGGAAGATGTTTTGGGTGTGGAAAAGAAGGACATAAAGCCAATAATTGCAAAGGAAAAGGTTCATTCAACACAATGGACAAGGATAACAGTATTTCTAAGAAATCAACAACGGTTAAATGTTTTAAATGTGGAATTTATGGGCATTATGAAAATTGATTCCCTAAGGGAAAATCTCATGAGGAGAATCAGCATGGTCTTATGGGTAGTATTTATGTTACTGATGATAAAGTGACTACAAATGATATATGAGATGAAAGAAGTGTTGAGGAATGAAATGATGAATCTCAATAAATGGTTTAAGAAGGTAGTGGAATGATTTTATTTTTATCAATAGTAATGTTGTATAGGTAAGTTAATGGTACTATGGAATAAAGAAACATATAAGGACTGTTAAACTATTGTTTTTCCTAAAGTATTTGAAAGTATATATTGAATGGTATTGGTAACCATGAAAGGTTATTTAGATATTTTTGGAAAGTAGATTATATGCACATAATGAAGGGATAAGGAGATAATGAGATGTTTGATAGTATTAATGAGCTCATGACTGGTATAAGCACAAAGTGATATCATGGTTTGAGTATATATATATTTTTGGAATTTTGGTATGTGGAAAGAGTTGACTTTTGATAACATTCATGTTTTCACTAAAGTTCTATGATAACTCATGTTTCAAGAGAATACATGATTAAGGTATTCACATGTTTGTAATGTGACCAACAAGATATATCTTATGATATAAAGGGGGTAAATGATGGTATTCACATGCTCAGTAGATGACCTTTCTAGTAATCATTTTGTTTATACTATGAGATTGGACAGAAGTATTTTCGATAAGACTAAAGGTTGGAATGGATTATGTTGGAAATCACATAGTATTGTTTAAGGCTAAAACTATTTTCTAGAATGATATAATAGTATAGTTTTAGAAAAAGGACAACCTTTAGGATGGATGACAACTCGTCGCGTCCCACAAGGTTGCGGGAATCGAACCCACAACCGAAGTGCGACATGCCTTTATCGCCTACCACTGGCCTACAGAAAGTCCCTCATTTGTAGAAATTAGTTTTATTTTATTAAGTGGTATGATAGATGAAGTATAAGTCCATTTTTGGAACCATATACGATTAACCTCACCATAGATGGACTTATGTATATTTAATATCTTGTGCTAACCTTTTTTGTGATAGAGACAGATGGAATGACCTATCATTCTATCGCATGGTCTGCTAATACTTCAAGAATGACAAATTCAAATTCATTTATTTAAATAAGAGATGAAGTTGAAATTTTTCATGGAATGACCAATGATGATATTACACTGAAATCAAGTAAGTATTTCTCCTTATGCAAAAATTAATCAACTTTAGGGAAATGATCTTGAAACCCAAAAATTTTGTCATAATATCCTCATATCTAATGAATCAGATGGTACCTTAGATCACCACAAATTTATGGCTTTGGGATTGTTGTATTTTTCATATCCATGTTCTCTACCGCTCTCCATCATAACTTGATGGTTATATTTCTCTTCCATATCCATGTTTTTACGTATGTTCTCCTATGTGGAAACCCAGTGATATGTTAATTTGGGTAACTGTTATATTTCTAACTTTCCTTTTTAAAATTAAGTTTTAGTATTCCTTTTTACGATGTGGGTTTCTATGAAAAAAACTTTCAAGTAGTAAACTATTTATATCCCCAATGAATTTCGAGGGTGAAATTCATTTTAAGGGGGGTAGAATGTAACACCCTGAGATTTTATGAGAAATATTATTTTTAATTTCTTTGATGTCTTGTATTGTACACTAAACCAAGATTATCTTGTTATATATGCAACACCATATTAGTTTGTAGTATACACAACACTATTCTTCACTTGTGTTTCATGCAAGAGCGACCATCCTCAATAACGTGTGTTGTACGCAATACTGAGTTTCACTAAACAATGATATATTGTTATAATATTATTATGAACTAGCCGTTATGAATAGTATTAACCACATTTTTAATTTTATAACATTATCATTCATCTTACACATATTATAGAACATGATATGAGAACAAAATAAAATTTTCAAGTAAAATAAGTATTTTTCAAAAAATGCAGTTTTCCAGCCTTTTGATGGCACACCCACATTAAATCTAGTTTTTCACAAGTTTATAAGTTAAATTTGACAAAATAAACTTATTAATTGTAATAAGGATATAAAAATTTACTTGGTATGATTTTTTAATATTTTTCTATTAACTTTCATATTTTGATGAATAGTAAAAATACGCTAAATTTAAATTAAAAACAACTTTTATCATTAAGATAATTTATATGGTTAAATTATAGTATTTAATGGTTTTAAAGTATAAATATAATATATTTTTACCATTTAATATAAGTTATGTCATTATCATTAATTTTACATTGAATTCATAGATAAAAACATTTCAATCTTTTGCAATGTTTTAAATAAAAACCCGTTTTTTTTACAACGGGATTAATTCTAAATTAATTACTGCAAATTCTGTGTTTTGAATTTGGAAAAATGGATTCCATATTTGTAATAAATAGGTAAAAATTATGTTAATAGGCTACTTTTATTTTTTCCATTATGAATAGTAACTACGGTAAATTTTATTTACCATAGTTAAAGGTAAATCGGGTAATTAAGGGTAAAAATAATATTATAAAATTACCCTAAAACTTGTATTAATATAATTGGATTATTATACTTAGTCTTAAAATATACATGGGTTGAAATGTTATCTATTGGAACCCACTTGGATGAGATTAAGACCTTTAATTTATTTTATTTAAAGGAAATTGAAATATGTCTCACTCAAACTTGAATAATTAAATTATTTTTAATATAAGTTTAAATGGAATATAAATTAGATTATAAATACTCATTTGAAAGATAAAATTTTTTTATTTATCATGGTAATTTATTTTTAATTTTTAAGAAATATATAATTACCTTAATAGCTTATACATTAATGATGCAGAAATTATTTATTTAGTGAAAAATCAATAATATAGTTTTTATTAAAATTATAATACCCATTAAAAGGCCCAAAAATTTGACCAAAACTTATTATTAGAGTATATATACACCATAATCATCCAATTTTAGACTTTTGAACCATTTGGAGCCTTATAAAACAGATTATGTCATTTATATTATTTTATTTTAAATGATGTCAAAGTTGTCACCTTCATAATTTAATAAACATAACATTTTAAAAGTTGGGTGTTTTAGAAGATAAATTCAACTAAAAGTATTATTATGAAATATATTAGATTTATATTCATCGTAGTATTTTATTTTTAATTTTTATGCAACAAATAAGTATATTAAATAATTATACAAAAATGTTGTAGTAATTATTTTATTAAGAGAAATATCAAAATAAATGGTTTTAAAAATATTAAAATAAATATTATATGAACTAATTAATGTTCTCCACGAATTTTCTAGATTAATATGAAATTTTAGGAATCTATTAAATATTTTGGTTCGACTCTATCATCTGTTTGGATTTTATTTAAATTCAAATAAATGAATAGTGTCAAAATTGACACTATTGATATTTTATAAAAATAACATATTATTAAATTGTTTAAAAATCACAAAAATATTTAAAAAATAAAAATTGAAATTTATATAGTATAAAATGTCATAAAGTATCCAATTATGGAAAATTCACAACACATAAGTAAGTATTTATAACCATATAAAAATTTAGAATATTATTACCACAAATAAAATTAAATAGATTAAATAAGGATAAATCAAAATGATAAGGTTTAAAATAAAATCAAAACATGTCTAAATTTGATTGTTTGATGATATTAAAACCCTATATTATCTCATATTTTAATTTGAGTCACTTTGGAAGTTTTTAAGTGGGGTTTGAGTTTATTATAAATTAATATTTTGGAGGTTTCCAAAAGTGCCCATCTACTCTCTTATAAAAGGGAACCTCCTCCCACTTCTCTTCACTCAATTTTATGGTTTCAAACTCGGAAAAAACCTTCCAATTTCTCTTATCAACTTTCCTAGAGACATACTAGAGGTCATGTACTTCTTCAAATACCAACCTTAGTGCCCTAAGAGGAGTTTTAGAAGAGGCACGTCGAAGAAGAGGTAATATCCTTTACCGATTCTTTCAAACTTATTTCTTCTTATACTTCCTCTATATTAGTTTTTTCATTATTAGGTAATAACTAAAGTATCAATTTTATACTTATATGTTATTATTTATATGAAAAAACCATATTCTATCTTTTATCCATCCTATGAAAAATGAAATCATCACGTGTGTGTACGTACAGCCTACCGTCTCCACACTGTGGTGTAATCTGTTCTTCATAACCAACCTACTTGGATTGGTATAATAATGGAAGAAATAACTATATATATTTATTGTAAAGTGATATTTATTCTGAAAAATTATACACCATACACTTCAATACAATTCTACAATCATGGGAATGATATTGTCGCTCGTGCGTACGTATGGGTTACGTCTCCACGACATGATGAGATTCATTATCCATGTTAACCATTAAAGAATGATTATAAAGTATATCTAATAAATAATCATGAGATATATGACATAATAATTCTAATAGATTTATTTATATATATATGTCATTTACTTTCATTCAATTTAATAAGGAAATGAAAACAGCGTTCATGCGTACGTACGGTCTACCGTCTCCATGAACGGTGTATTTCATTCCATTTATCAATCGATTATATATATTAATATATTGAATATATATGATATATAAACCATGTTTTACATTCTGTAATTAATTAATCATGATCTAAGTAATCATATGAAAAATTAAAAGTCAAAACACATACGATAAATGAAACGATTTTACCCAAAACGCTGCTTTAACATGGAATTGACAAATGAACAGGAAATATAAAGTAATAGGGAATCATATATTATATCATAAATATTATTATTGTTATGTTAAAAGTTTATAATATGTTTAAACCCACTATACAGGAGTTTCGGACATGTAAAGAAGAAATTGGACCTAAGGTAAGGGATAATTATTCCAATCTCGTTCTTATCTGAGATTGTTTATTCGTAAGTATTTACTAGGGTTATATTTATCATCCATGTCCATGTCTTCTAAAACTATTTTCATAAAATTTTTATTATTATTCAATGTATGTTTAAATTCATTTTTACCCTTTTTATAGTTTTACCACATGGTATGGAAGTAATCTTTCTTTTGTTTACCATACGAGGTACTTTTTGACTTTTCCGAAAAAAGTACAAGGAGAATGTTTTTTTAACTTATACATCATGAATGGATTTTTACAGTTTCATAACGCCTTATTTCCATGAAGCTTCCTCTACAATATTTTATGATTATTTTTAATTAAATTATTTTCTTTTAAAATTGCACGGCATTTTGAGAAAAGAGAATGATTTTGAAGAAGAAATGATATTTTCTTCAAGAATTCGTTTCAAGTGTTTTATCAAAACTATTTTCCATATAATATGACATTATTTAATATGGTTATGTTTCAAGTATAATGTCTCTATTATTTACATGGTTTTAATTTGTTTATGATGAAATTATATCCATTGTTTTATATGGATTATGTTATGATGGGATGATGTTTATGAAACTCATTTTATTCATTGGGTTATGATGAATGATTTGTGTTTATTTTGTGGCACACAAAATAATGATTTCATTATGAGATGGGTTAGACCTATATCTACCTCCAATGCATTGGGTAATGATTTATATCTCATGAGATAGACATGGCTGGAACGATAAGTAAATACGGTTCAGTAATACATGGATGGAATGGCAGGTAAACCCAGTTCAGTAATGAACTTTGTCCACTATGATTGTCTTAGCAGAAATGTCTTGGATACTATGGAAATCATATCATGTGCTTAATGGTTTTCCACAATTACATGTTTTATTCCCATGCTATTTTATCATGATTAATGTTCCCTTATGATCTATTCCTTATATACTGCCAAGATTTTTGTCATTACTCATGATTTTGATGTTTTATGTGCATGTTTTTACGTTCAAATGTTTATGGGTTGTTTTATGTTCTCTATGTTTACCCATACTGAGCATTTGAGCTCACCCTTTTTATGTTTTCTTTTCCCTAGGATATAAAGAATGGTTTTAGGTAAGAAAACAAAAGGGTAAGATCTTTATGGGAGATGTTGAAGATCTTTCACCATGATTAGAATATTTTGTTTTGAGTTTCCAAATACACTAAACTAATACAGTCTTTGGGTGTCTGTTTTTTTTATGTATTAAGTATTCCACAAAAGTAATGTAATGTCTATGTATTTTAAGCTTGGGTCTGTTATATTCCTTCACTTTAATATCCTGTAAAATCAAATTAATTCATTAATTAATAAATAAAAAACCTATTATACATGTATTTGATTTATTATAGTTTTATTAGGTTCATTTATGGCCTTTTTGATGATTTATAGAGTTTAATTTCATCGTGCAGGGGTGTTTATTTTCTTGGTTTTCATGATTGGTTTGCTTGAATATGAGTATGAAAGTTCATGTAGAATGGGTATAATTCTACTAAATTGATATTATATTTTATTAATTAACATAAATATATTTAAATGTTTTTATACATAATTTTTTTAAATTTTATGAGGATTAATCATTAGATATAATGTTACTGATAATCATTTAGATTATTTTGGCGGTTTTTCGATCATCACAAACTAGTTTTATTTCATTATGTATTGTTGTGCATAAAAGTTAGTTCCAAAAAATAAAAAAAATTATAAAATAAAATTTAAAATATGTTCCAAACATTTTATTTGTTTTATGAATATCCTTTAAGGTGTTAAATGAAAATTAAAATGCATTTTCCATGATGTCGGTAAATTGGTACATCACGGGCAATGGTTTCATTTTTTGAATAAAAGAGAAGTATAAAGGAGTGTGATTATGGATATTTATTTAACATGATATAATTATAGTATATAAATTATAATTTATTTATCATAACACTTGTATAAGAGTTGGTGAGGATAGTAAGAAAATAAAATAAATTGAATGGAAGTTAAAAGAAAAAGAAAGAGGATTCACCTCTTGAATTCTCCCCCTTGAGAACCTCCTTAAAGCACCTAGGTTTGGTCTTTTTTTGAGACCAAAAACTCATGGATGTGGGGTATAGTCTAAGAAAGATTAATGGATATAATTTGGTCAATATTAAAGGCTTTTTATTTGTGATAAGAATAGGGGGTGAGGGGTGGTATTTATAGAGGAGGAGAGGGGTGTTTTCTCATTATTTTATTCATTAGTTTATTATTTTGGCTCAAGACTATGAATAGGTTAATACTTATCACTAAATATATTAAAATAATGAATTATAGTTAGATATTATAGGCTTAAATATTCCATACATCATCTATGACTCGATAATTAATGTATTTATCTTATTTCAAAAATTATCGTATTTCACTATTCACCAAAAAATCAAGTATTTTAGAAAAATACCAAAAATTCACCCTAACAATTTTTCAATATGTTGAATTTAAAAATGAACTCCATTTTATGAAAATAATTTTATAAATATGAGAAATTAATTTTTTTAATTAAAATCATTATTTACTCAAAAAATGCCAATTCTAAAATTATAAGTGATTTTATGACGCTTTTAAAGATTACTTAGGGTCTCATAAAATTATATTATAATAATAAGACAACAAAATATTATTTTATGAGTATAATTTATAAAAATAAATTTTCTTTTGAATCATTATATTAATTATAAAATTGTAAATGAGCATTTATGTTTTACAAAAATAGAAACAATTAATTTATTAATTTTAAAGAATTTATTTAATTTTACTATGAAATAATTATATCATATTTTCATTTATGATATGAATATATTTTATTTATAGTTTCATATGTGAGGTTACTATTTTTTTGGTCAATTTACAATTCATAAGGGTCATATTACTCTTCCAAAGGTCAAGTTACTATTCCTTTAGTATATGTTCTTTAACTTCTAGAAATTCCGCTTATTTGATTAATTATTCATTTATAAAGTTTTTGTTGTGTTCTATTTGTGATTTTATATGATTTATACTATATGTAATAATTATATGAAGGAAATTTCCATTGATAATAGTTTGGATCGTTACAGAATCCTTACATCACATCCTTGGGGCTATGTCATGGAGGGCCCACATGGGCTCAAGTATCAGGTTGCCCCCCCCCCCAAAGTGTGTTTCATTGTGGAGCCTTGATTCACAACATAAAAAAAGTTTAGGTATGGTTATTATATTTTGGTCTCTTTAGCCACATCGCAAGAGGTATTTACCCAACTTTTTTAAGAGGGGTAGACACATAATTTTAGGGTCCCCCCTCATTTTTAGAGGGAAGAGGCATGTGAAAAGGGTCATTTCATCTGAATCCTCTCCCTCTCCATCCATTATTTGAACCCCCTTGTAAAGGGTCATATTTATTTGTTTTTTTATAGATTTTAGATATGTATCTCCATTTTTTGTCTTCATTTTTGGTTTTTGTTTGTTAGCCATTGATTTTAGTGATTTTGGCTAGGGTTTTAGTGCAAATACCACCAGATCATGGTGGAATTGAGAAAGAATGATGGAGGGTTTGTGTGTATTGGATAAATAAGGTTTTAAGAGGTTTAACACATGAAATATTTCACTATTTTGGTTGAGTTAAATCAATTCCCTGATTTATTTAGAATTTTTGATGAAATAAGATGAAATTGGTGATTGACTGGGCTTTAGTGATAAGTATTTTTCTCAAAATAGTTTCATGGGTATGCCATGGACCTTTCGTGGATGGTTGGTCACAATTTTTGTGTCGTGGGATGAACTGATGAGAATTTAGGTGATTATGTCAACTTAAATTTAAATTTAATCATTAATTATTATGTCGTATGGTGTGAGATAGGTGTTTCATAACATGAAAAAGATTAGGTGAGGATCATAAAATCTCGATGAGGGGTTAACTCTGGTATCAAGGTAGGTGGCCCCTGTGATTAAATTGAATATGTTTATTTATACATGAGAATACATTCACTCATATCGCATGGGGTTCAAGTTAGACATTTAGGGACTCAAGGTACCCTAGGTAAAAGATATAGGATAATTTTGGGCCTCCTATAGTTGGAATAAGTACTTATTAACACTTAGGTAAATTAGGAATCTGATTACTAAGTCCCCAAGGGGATATGGTATTAACTGAGTTTACAAGATACCTTGGGTAGGTATTATGATATAATATGTGTGTGATTTATCCTAGGTGAGTTACCTAATCCTAGTAGGTGGATATGAAAACCTTGGGGCCAATTGAGGATGGGTGAGATGGTCGCACATCTCAAAAATGACTAAGAACTCCCTCATGAGTTCAAATAATATTCATGGTGTGAAAGGTGAGTAAGATATGTCCTCTAAATCTTTATGTGTGTGAAAGAGAGTGGTTTTCTTTAGGTGACAGGCTGAGTGATCTCCCTTAGGAGATATAAAATGGGACCAAGGTATAGGTCATGTGAATTTATTATAAACTTAGCATTATGATGATAAGGGGGTTTGGATGAAGAATTATACCCCACCTATTTAGGTTATATTTGGAATGATCCTATGGGATATGAGGTAACCAAGGGGTGAGAGACATGATTTGGTTCCAATGATTGGAGATGAGGGGTTAGTTCATGTGTGACTAGCACTCTACTGACAAGATGGTGAGCTATGTGATGGGTTGCAGGACCAATTTTCCATTTCATATGTGTTCTTATAATAGGATATGAAATCTGGTGTGGGGGTATGGATATTGAGGTTTGTACCTACAATTAATGATATGGTTCTATAAAGATATCCATGGGTGATATGAGATCCAAGTTATGCATGAATTTTGGGATAACCTTGAGTGAAGAGGTGTGGCTTGAGACCAGTTTGGATTCACCTTGAGTGGGTGGGTTTTACCATGAACATTGAATTAAGTGAGAAGGTGGTAGTCAAGATTGAGGTTATGATGCGATGTGGGATGGGATGATGGGGACACCTTGAGTGAGAAGGTAAGTCTGAAACTTGTATGTGGGACCCTACCATGTCCCTTCGAGTAGTAATCAAGGACTTGGAGGGCGCCCTACCCTGAGCCTTTGGGTATGGGCTGGGATAAAATTTCAGTGTTATAAAAAATGATTATATTCTACCATAGAACTAAATCAGGTATGGTCGGGTGTTATGGTATCCTAGTTATCACATGATGACCCGACGGGTGTGTCTATCTCATCACGTTTCGTGGTGGAATGGTTAGCACATTACGACTCAGTGAACATTTTTATTTTATGTAATTCATTTACTTGTACATACATAGGCATATAAAAAGAATGTATTAAGGGTTCTTGGTGAGTCCCTACTAAGATGTATTTCTCATAACCTACATGAGAACTCTAGTGAATATGTAGACCTTATGTCTAATTTATATGACAAAGCATCGGATGTGCAGTGGATTGGGCTGGAACAACTCAATGAGTATTTGGAGATGGGGTTTATGAGACCTAGGGATGGTAAGAGGTCTCATTTATATTTTTGTTATTTTTTATTTTTTATTTATGATTGGACTAGTTGTTAATTAGGAATTTATGGTTTAATGGCTTCCACATGGAATATATTATAGCATTGTTTTTATTTGATTATGTATATTGTGATGTGTGTGATGGATATTGTTTGGTTATTTTTATTATTATATGACTATGATTCAATAGAATAGTCTCCCCATTGTATTGATTTGGAAGTCACTACTAGTTGACAACCTATGGTGTATGGGGATCCGTGATTAAGGTCACATATCTCCTCAGCCAGGGGTACTATGGAGTGGCCTCTAAACTGGGGTGTTATAGAAGGAATTGTATAGAGTACTTGAAGGGTTATAAGAAACCCAATGGAGAGTAGATGATAGGTATAATGTTTTAGAAATAAATTCTTAGATTTTTCAAAGGGTATGTGATACCAATTGTATGTTATAAAAGTGTTTAAAATATAAAGGAGTTCAATATTGATATAGATTTGATGGTGGAAGATTTAAGTATCCTTTTGGGTAATGGAGAAAGGAGTTTCTACATTGATAATTTGGATGCGGAAATCACTTCAAAGCTAGGGTGAATTTTATTAAAAAAAATATATTTTGGATCTCATTTTTCTTCTCTTATGTAACAAGAGATTCTTGTAAATAATGATTTTTTAATGAAGAGATTGTTTTATACACATTGTTTATGACTTATCAGATTCTATAACTCATTTTGAAAATAAGATAAGGATAAAGGAAATTTTATCTTGGAAAAATTGTTTATCCAAGTTTTTTAAAATATGAATAATTTGATTCCACCACTATCAATAGAATATTTTAAAGAAAAAAATATTTATTTTAGAAAAATACTCCAAACACATAGAATTCCATATAAGATATTCTAGTCAATAGTTTGTTTATTAAATATTACCACTATGAGGAAATAAGTGTTATTTCCTAAACAAAAAAAAGAGTTTGTGAATATTATCATGATATTATAAAGGAATTTAGTTTTCAAGAGGATAGTGGGAGTATTTTTTAGACTTATAGAAGTTCAAAGATAATGACAGTCGGTATTCAAAGTGAATATTAGTCGATATCCAAAAATATTTTAGGGTATGATGGTAAAGAGAAATGTAAATAGAATAATTTAGTTAACATAAAGAGGAGAATATCAATTTATATTATAAATGGGTTTAGTATGTGTTGGTAAAGAAATAATGTAAAGAGTTACATTAGTTACCAAAATGATATCAAGGAAAAGTTTGAGGGAAAGGTTCCAATAATAATGATGATGATAAACTTAAAAAGTGTTCTAATTAGACAATAGAATCTATTAACATCATAACATTTGATGTCATAAAGTAAAGAAGTTTGAATATTTATTCAAATAAATAAACATTAAGAATATGATTCATAAGTCTCACCATTATTAAAACTGGATTACTTCATAGATTTTACTCACTAAAGGATTTTATGGATGGATTTTATCATATGGTCCATAGAGTTTTGGTAGGAATTACATATAGGTGTAATGAATTAAACAAAACCCTAAAAGTGAAATGAACATAAGGTCAATATGGTGGTCTGTCGTATGGGATATGATTATATGGGTACTTATGTATGTTTTTATTAATTTTATTAAAGAAGTAAAAACATATAAAATGTATAATTTTAATACAAAAGGCAGTCCCCATTTTTTACATTGGATGCATATATTATGTGAATTAACCTCTTAAAGTTAAACTTTGAGTTATCTCTAGCATGTTTTCTTCATGGAGTATTATATTTTTTATGAAATGTTCAGATTAGCATGAGTAGGATACTTGTATTGAGATATAGAATATGCTCATGAGGCACAAATCAGGTTTCACTACTACAAAGCACACCTTTAACAGCACTGGTATTTATCAGTGCTATAACAAAATGCAGATAAATGACATATTTATCAGTGCTAAATAAAGAGATAATAAATTTAACCTTTTATCAATGTGTCTTTTTAGTACTGATAAAGGTTTCCTTTATCAGTGCTTTATTTTTAATGCTGATAAAGGGTATCCTTTATCAGTGCTTTATTTTTAGTGCCAATACAGGGTATCCTTTATCAGAACATTAATTTTAGCATTGATAAAGGGTATCCTTTATCAGGACTTTATTTTTATTGCTGATTAATATTTATATAAATTAAAAAATTATTAAATAAATAAAAAATAAAAAATGTGTTTATTAAAAAAAATTAATTTTTTTAATTAAATAATTATTGATAAAAATGAATGGATTGATTATACATTATTAAGTATTAAACTTTATATTAATTAGATCATTATGATAATTAATGTTATTAAATTGTATATATTAAATATATATATTAATGTATATAAATATGATTTATATGTTAAAAAATATTTATGTGCTTTACATTAAATATTCACATATTTATTGAATAATGGTTTATAATTAAAAATTAATATGAATTAAAAATATTGACTATAATTTCATATTACTCGACATATAATTGAATGTCGTTTGATTTTTCAATTTAACATAGATCAAATGTGTGTTATATTGATTTTACATATACCTAATTAATGAATTTTTATATACAACGCACAGACACCAAACTTATCCATTTTTTCAATATTTTTAAAGTGTACTTATTCTTAATTTATTCAATTTCACTCAATTTTAACATAGATGCATGCACTTAAAAGGAGATATTCATTAATAATGTTAAAAATGTATTTGTAAAAAAATATTTATAAATAAATATATTTATATATTTATATTTACTATATTTATACAATTATATATTTATAATTATAATTATATATATATATATATAGTATTTATATAATCATAAATATATAAATATATAAACGATTATTAAATTTATAATAAAATTAATTAAATAATGAATATATTTACTATATTTATATTTTTATATATTTATTAAATATATATATGTGTATAATTATATAAATATAATTATATAAATATATATAATGATATAAATATTAATTTTTAAAAATATTTCTATAATTATAAATAAATAGTTATAAAATTATAATAAATATATTTAAAAAGGAATATATTTAATATATTTAATATATTTATATTTATATATATTTATTAAGTATATATAAATATTTACAATTTTTTTATTTATAATTATAATTATAAATCCTTTATCAGCGCTTAAGTAATAAGCACTGATAAAATCATCTTTATCAGCACTTTATTCGCACTAATAAAGATGGGGATTTATCAGTGATAACCAACATGCTGATAAAATTAACATTTATCAGTACTAAAGTTTTAGTGTTGATAAAGATTGATTTTATCAACACATTTTAGTGCTGATAAATACATACCTTTATCAGCGCTAAGAAAGTGATGATAAAGAGTCATTTTATCAGTGGTTAAGTAATAAATTATGAGAAAAGGGGTCTTTATCAGTGATTATTTGTAAGTTCTGATAAGTGTCCCGATCTATTTTAAAAACCCTAACCATTTACAAACTCATCATGATATCATGAGATTTCCATGGAAGCCACCCACACTGCCAGTGCTCCTCCTCAGTGAATCGATGCTCAAATCACACCACTCAACTATTTTTGGCACTCCAGTTGCACGAATATCTCATCCAAAATCCAGTTTCTAATTGTGGCTATGATACGGATGGGGTTTCACATCACTTTTCAGCAATTTCTTCACCCGAGGTAGGTGGTTCTATGCCCTAACAATTTTAGATAATTTAATTTTCTCACTTGGTTAATTTTCACATGCTCTATAGTTTATTTTGGTGGTGTGAACATGTTTTGGAAATGATTTGACATGCATTTGTGTTAAAAATAAATTTTCTAAAGAGAAATTGGTATGTTTCTATATAGGCCTTATTGTAAAAAAATAGTGGAAGTGTTCGATTAATTGTTTGAGTAGTGCGAAATGTGTTTTTGTGGGTGCTTAAGGTGTGCGTGTGTTGAAAAAGGATTTTTTATGGGAAATAGATCATTTTGGGAATGTTATCCTTGTTGTACGCTTTTGAGTATGAGTTGGGAAGTGTTTAAATAATTAAAAATTTGTTCTAAAAATAAAATTTGGGATGTTGAAATGGTTTATTAAATGGTGTGAGTGATGTGAAATGTGTTTTTGAAGGGTTTGGTGTGATTTGTTGTCACGACCCATCCTCAGGGCCTGTGTCGTGACTACCCCAAGTATGTCTTTCATAGGCCAGGGGCTGGCGACTAGCACCAAAGGCGTAACTCCCTATAAACTGGGAAGAAATTGCCTTTATAAAACGTAAACACACACACAACCAGAGTATAAGCGGAAGTAAACACTAAGTAAAGCAGTATAACAAGTGCTGAAAGTACTAGGGCCAGAATACAAGCCCAATAGAAAGGTACAGATACAACTGAAAGAAAGTACAACTGAAAAGACAAACAGCTGGAAGATGGAAGCAGCTCCTGGATCGTCTTCCGGGTTCCTACCTAAAGGGTAGGTACAAATGTCCTCCTCAGCACTCTGTGTCTATCGGTCTGCTCCGTGTGTCATCACGCTGAGTGTCCATCTACGGGTACCGTACAGTCCTCGTACACTCTGCCTTGGTCAGTGTTGTCCGTCATCTGCATCTAACACAATGAGGTGCGGGCATAGCCCATGCAGGGGTGAGTATAACGATACTCAGTAGGGAACCCGAGATCCTTAAGGTCTCACAAAATCCAACAAGAATAAACCACAAAGAAAGATCTCAATAGATAACCTTTACTTAGGTATATGCCCATACATATACCTAAGTTATCAAGTAACCCATCTCAATCATGAGGAAAACACAAAGGTCATTGACTCAGCTCAAACCAGGATTTTCATTCACGATGTCGAAACCATGGCTTCTGGAGAACTCCTCCTCTGTCGAGTACAGTAGTCCTGTCGCGACTCTGAGGTGCTACTCACTAACCTTAGATTGCTGAGGTACCCCTCCTGTCGAGTACCGCGGGTCTGCCACCCTAACACAGTAGTGCTCCCCGCCATGGGTCTGCCTCCCCAACACAGTAGCGCTCCCCCCCTAATAGCCTATAGAGGTACTCCTCCTGTCGAGTACTGCGGGTCTACCACCCCAAAACAGTAGTGCTCCCCACTAGGCTAATCATGTCACTCTGAAATGTATCGGACAAGCAGTCATCAGGTCTCAGCCAGCTACAAGGTCTCTAAACTCCATATGCTCGTCTCCAGGAGGATCTGCTCCACGAGCAATTGTTTGATACTCCAAGTGTCACTTAATCTCACGTGGAAGTATCTCAAAGGACCGGCTCGTCATAGGGGTCTCAACGCAATAGACGGCGCGTCAATCGGACGCCCGGTCTGTGAGTTATTAGCCTTTTTATCCTGGGGGCCCGGTTGGTTTCGTATACGAACTAAACCGATCGTATCTCAACTGTACCCCGAACTCCCATGGGGTATACTCAAAGGAACCGTTTCTCAACGAGATTACCAATGCCACTGACGGTTCGTCAAACAGACGTCTGGTATGAGAGTTATTGGCTTTTTCGTTCCAGGGGCCTGGTTGGTTTCTAAGGTAAACCAACCCGACCGTACTCCAACTGCATCCAAATCTCAAGAGGAGTATGCCAAAAGAACCGTCTCATCATAAGGAATCCAACGTAATTGACGGCATGTCGATCGTACATCTGGTCCTTAAGTTATAAGTGTTTCCGCTCCGAGGGCCCGGTTGGTTTCGGGTTCGAACCAACCCGACTGTACCCAAACTTTGCCGAAACCTTGAGTGTAATATACCTAAATTACCTTCTCGATACAAGAAATTCTACTCAACTGACGGTGCATCGATCGGAGGTCCGTATCTCAAGTTATGGGCGTTTAAACGAATCTAATCCGAAAAAGGGGGGTCTGGGCCCGGTCCGACCCAGCCCAACCCACCCTGGGTCAGCCTGAACTAGGTCGACCTGGGTCCGGGTCTAGCCCGGTAGGGTGCAGTCCGGCCCGGCTGGGCGCGGCCTGGCCTGCGGCTGGCCGCGGCTCAGCCGGCCTGGCCGAGCGAGGGGCGTGGCCTCTCTAGCTGGCGCGACATTAAGTCACGCCCCTTCTAATCCAGAACGACTTTGTCATTCCAGTTTCCTTCCGCCACCGCGGCTCATCCGCGATGGTCTTCTCCAGCGATGTGCCACCGCCGCTGTACGTCGGCACCGTCGTGCCGGTGAGGCGCGCTGGCGCCGCCTTCCGCGGACCACCGGACGCGCTCTGGTGGTCCGTTTCAGCCACCGACTGCGCCTATGCTCGTCTCGGGTCCCAAACTTTACTGCGAAAGCTCCAAATTGCCGTTATAGACCGGTTTCATCATCACTCGTCAATCCGCGCATAGACGAACAACCAACGGAGGGTCCGGACTTGTTCGTTAGCTCGTGCCCTCCTCATTAGAGGGTCAATCCATAATTCATCAACGACAAGGGTATAATTTATTCAAAATAAATTATACAAACACCCTACAATTAAACACCCATGCTCGAGGGTATAGATCACATATATAAAATATAAAAAATCCCCCTACCTCAAGGTTTGTTGTGCGTTGACAATATCGTGAAAAGGCGGACGTCGGTTCGTTGACGTCATCACAAGGGAGGAGTTGAAGGTGTCGACGATCGTTGGCGTTCGTCACTCCCGCAAAGTGCATTCGATCCCGGCTCGAGCTTCATTCGTCGGAGATCCGTCGGAAGGAGATTCGTTCTTCAAGGAATCAATGTTCTTTGTCAAAGAGGGTATCGTTCTTCGTGGAATAAGGAACTCTCTTCAAATTCTCTAACTCTCTCCCAAAGTTTCTCCAACACAACAAATGCCCAAACTAAAATAATAGCTCATGATATTATTTTATTAACCCATGAAAATCAAAGATCAAACTCCTTAATTAATTAATTGGATCTCAATTCATTAATTAAAAGATTTGGAAAAAATTAAGAGGGAGAGTGGGAGGTGAAGAGTTCACATAAATAAAGGGGAGTTGTCAAATTAATGAAGGAGAGATTAATGGGGTTTTATGGGAGTTAAGGGGAGGTGAGGAGTTAGGGCCTTGTGTGGGCCCCACCACACTAAATCCTCTCATGGGAGGTTAGGTGGGTGTGGGCCCCACCTCTAACTCTACTTGGTAGGATATAACTACCATAGATAAATAAAATTCTTGTTCCACGATTTTATTTATTTTATTCTAATTCCCCAAAAATTAACTCTCAACCCGCATAAAACGCAACTGCGTTAAAGGTCCCCTTAAGCGAATATTGGCGCTACAATTTCATCGGTGTCCTCAGATTTCAATTCTGAGCACCAGTTAAAAATATATAACCCCCCCCCCCCCCCTTGTACCTTTACTAAACGTACCCAAACAAAACTTCAGAAATTGATTTCGGGCACACCGGGCCTCAGAATCAAGTGTCGTCAGAAGCTACAGACTCGTAAAATTCCAAAGAATTAAGAAAAAAAATCCTTGAAAATTATGGGTCTTTAAATTACTACCACCTCAGATTTTTACGTCCCTGTAAATCTACAACACACACTAGGGAAACTAAAGGGGTGAGCAGCCTCTTTCCCCCGTGTGCTCCACTAGAGGTTCCTGTGCTGCTAGCGAACGCACACCAGAGGAATCGACCATCCATATAGGACCCGCTCTAGTCGATCCTCAATCTCCCCTGGAACCTCTGTGAATGTCTCCCTATCATCGATGTCCAGCTCCCTATGGTCGATGATGTGGGACGGTTCTTGCATGTATCTCATCAGCTAAGATTTGTGGAAGACGTCAGGCACCCTGTGCAACTGAGGTGGAAGGGTCAGGCGGTAAGCCACCTCACCTACTCTGCTGATGACCTGAAAATGTCCGATGAAATGCGAAGATAACTTTCCACCTCAGCCAAAACTCTGTAGACCTCATCGAGGTGAGACCTGTAGGAAGACGTGGTCCCCATCCTCGAACTCCAGTGGTCTTCATCTCCTATCATCATAGGACTTCTATCTACTCTGTGCAGTCTTCATCCACTCCTGGATGATCTTCACCTTCTCCGGTAGCCTCAAAATGGGCGCACTGGTCAACCTCTACCTCATCTCCTGAAAAGCTCTTCTGGCATCTCTCAGACCACACGAAGGTTTTTCCCCTTCTTCGTCAAAAATAAAAAGCAGTGCAGCAACTCTGGTGAAGTCTGGCACAAATCTAAGTCTGGACGACCCATGAGTGATCGACTGCACCCACTTATGCATGATTCCATCATATACTGCCTGGGGTTTCATTTTCTCCGACCAAGGAAAACTCATCCCAATGTTGTAAGTAAACCACAACCTTTTTCCTAATACAGTCAATCTGTGTATGAACTGTGGTTACCTAGTCCATACCCAAACTAACGTCGTAAGGCCTCGACACTACCACAAAGAGGTTCCAACCGAAACTCTCGCCTCAAGGGTTAGATCACACCATCGGCATAAGCGTGATTATCGAGTCTCCTCCCAAAGGTATCTTTAGATGTGAGGGTCAAGTCAATGGTTTTAACAGGAAAATCTAGGTCTGAAACAAGATTCGTGGAAGTAAGGAATGATTGGTACCTATGTATATTGATATAACAGCTCATAGTAGACACAGATTGTACCTCAACTCATTCCTAGAGACATTGGGTCACACTCCTTAACCGTATGAAACTATTATCTTCCCCTTCCCTCCAACTCCCTGAGCCTGGTGGGGAAAACAAAGGCGGGTGGTTGTAACATGTCGAAATGTACACCACCTGATGCTGCTCTCCTAGCTCTGCTTCCACGTCTGCTGCTTGGCAGATTCATCTGTCCTTAACACTTTCTCTTCTCAAAACATTTCTAATGCCCAAGTCTCTTAGACTAGTGCCAGTTCCCTGCTTTCCCACTGCTAACATTCACTGGCTGTATCCACTCATCCCTAGAACATTCAACCACAATGGTTCTCTTTAGCACCCTAACATGAGTAGGAATTCATAGAGGAAAATTGTTGGCTCAGATGTCCTTAAAACACACCTCGCTCTGAGGTCTGAGCTCAAAATCTCTGATCGAATCGTAGTCATCAAGTACCAGCAGCGATCGGTACGCCTCGATGAATACCTAGCTACCAACATGTTGTCCTGTTGAAGCTGTATAAGCTCTATAAAACTCTCAGCCACCTCCTCAAGCCAGTCCTCAGCCGCCTGTGAGTTGGGATCACCTCAAAACCTGAGGGGTATCTGATTCTGAAACACGTGTAAGGCACCATGCCTACATGTGTCGTCTACCGGTACCGCCGGTTGTAACTACTGACCAACAGGTAGTGATATAGCTGGCACACTACCCGAAGGTACTATCTCAGGCATCGGTCCATGTACCGAAGCCTCATCACTAAGCGGACCAACCACATGGTCACTCACTGGGAAACACTAGTAGTTAAGATCACTATCTTCTCCACTAGTGTCTAAAATAGTTTTAGAATTCTAGAAATTTCCTCCAGCCACTCCACTGCTGCCTGGGAATCTGCCTCGCCTCATAACCTCAGAGGCCTCTACTGCCGGAACTCGTGCAATGCGCTCTGTCAGCGTGCACCGTCCGCTAGTACGGATGGTGGAATCTACTGCCCAACGGGTGGTGGTGGTGATGGTAGACCACCCAAAGGTGCCAAGATATCAAGTAGGACTTGCACCATATCCACATCACTCGGTGGTCCGTCATCGGGTACTCTCTCGGAACTCCCACTAACCGTCTGTGTGGAGGCATCCTGAACAGATGTGACACGATCAAATGATTTAAACCTGGTGAGCTGACCTGGTTGAGATGACTTAAAGAAAACCTTTGGAAACACACACGCAGTCGGTGTTTTCATGCACTGAGTCAGAAATCAGTAGACAGGGTCCTGATGTATGGATACGTCGGCCGCCGCACCAACACTGGACTCCCTGAACTAAAAACCACACTTGGTACCCTTAACACTATTGCTTCACAGAAAAGAAATATCAGAGTCCTAAGTTCTGAGGTATAACCAACTCCTCTAATACCAATTTTTCACAACCCTTACTCAGGGAACATGCCATGACTACCCCAAGCCCGACTTCCATAGGCCAGGGGCTGGCGACTAGCACCAAAGGCGTAACTCCCTATAAACTGGGAAGGCATTGCCTTTATAAAACGTAAACACACACACAACCAGAGTACAAGCAGAAGTAAACACTAAGTAAAGAAGTATAAAAAGTACTGAAAGTACTAGGGCAGGAATACAAGCCCAATAGAAAGGTACAACTACAACTAAAAGTAAGTATAACTGAAAAGAAAAATAGCTGGAAGATGGAATCAGCTCCTGGATCGTCCTTCAGGTTCCTACCTAAAGGGTAGGTACAGATGTCCTCCTCAATACTCCGCATCTATCGGTCCGCTCTGTGTGCCATCACGCCTAGTTTCCATCTATGGGTATTGTCCAGTCCTCATACACTCTTCCTCGGTCAACGTTGTCCATCATATGTATCCAACACAATGAGGTGCGGGCATAGCCCGTGCAGGGGTGAGTATAACGATACTCAGTAGGGACCCCGAGACCCTCAAGGTCTCACAAAATCCAAAAAGGATAAACCAAAAAGAAATATCTCAACAGATAACCTTTACTTAGGTATATTCCCATACATATACCTAAGTTATCAAGTAACTCATCTCAATCATGAGGAAAACACAAAGGTCATTGATTCAGCTCAAACCAGGATTTTCATTCACGATGTCGAAACCATGCCTGCTGGAGAACTCATCCTCTGTCGATTACAGTAGTCCTGTCGCGACTCTGAGGTGCTACTCACTAACCTTATACTGCTGAGGTACCCCACCTGTTGAGTATCGCGGGTCTGCCACCCCAACACAATAATGCTCCCTGTCATGGGTATGCCGCCCCAACACAGTAGCCCCCCCCCCTAATAGCCTACAGAGGTACTCCTCCTATCGAGTACCGCAATTCTGCCACCCCAACATAGTATCACTCCTCCGCCATGATTCTACACCCCAACATAGTAGCGATCCCCACTAGACTAATCATGTCACTCCGAAATGTATCGGACAAGCAGTCATCAAGTCTCAGCCAGCTACAAGGTCTCTGAACTCCATATGCTCGTCTCCGAGAGGATCCGCTCCACGAGCTACTGGTCGATACTCCAAGTGTCATTTAATCTCACATGGAAGTATCTCCAAGGACCGCCTCGTCATAGGGGTCTCAACGCAACAGACGGCGAGTCAATCAGACGCCCGGTTTGTGAGTTATTAGCCTTTTTATCCCGGGGGGGCGGTTGGTTTCGTGTACGAACCAACCCGACCGTATCTAAACTTTACCCCAAACTCCCATGGTGTATACTCAAAGGAACCATTTATCAATGAGATTACCAACACCACTGACGGTTCGTCAAACGGACGTCCGATCTGAGAGTTATTGGCTTTTCCGTTCCAGGGGCCCGGTTGGTTTCTAAGGTAAACCAACCCGACCGTACTCCAACTGCGTCCAAACCTCAAGTGTAGTATTCCAAAAGAACCATATCATCATAAGTAATCCAACGTAATTGATGGAACATCAATCGGACATCTGGTCCTTAAGTTATAAGTGTTTCCGCTCTGAGGGACCGGTTGGTTTCAGGTTCGAACCAACCCGGCCATACTCAAACTTCGCGAAACCTTGAGTGTAATATACTGAAACGAACATCTCGATCTAAGGAATCCTACGCAACTAATGGTGTGTCGATCGAAGGTCCGTAGCTCAAGTTATGGGTGTTTAAATGAATCTAATCCGAAAAAGGGGGTATGCGCCCGGTCCGACCCGGCCCAACCCACCCTGGGTTGGCCCGACCCGGGTCCGGATCCGGCCTGGTAGGGCGCGGACCGGCCCGGATGGGTGCGGCCTGGCCCGCGGCCTCCCCAGATGGCGTGTCATTAAGACGCGCCCCTTCTAATTCAGAACAGCTTTGTCGTTCAGGTTTCCCTCCGCCGCAGCGGCTCAGCCGTGGCGGTCTGCTCTGACAGCGCGCCACCGCTGCTGGACGTCGGCGCCGCCTTCCGCGGACCACCGGACGCGTTCCGGTGGTCCGTTTAGCCCACCGACTGCGCCTATGCTCGTCTTGGGTCCCGAACTTTACTGTGAAGGCTCCAAATCACCGTTGCGGCCCCGTTTCGTCATCGCCCATCAATCCGCGCATAGACGAACAACCAGCGGAGGGTCCGGACTTGTTCGTTAGCTCGTGCCCTTTGCATTAGAGGCTCAATACATAATTCATCAATGAAAAGAGTATAATTTATTCAAAATAAATTATACAAACACCCTATAATTAAACACCCATGCTTGAGGGTATAGATTACGTATATAAAATATAAAAAATCCCCCTACCTCAAGGTTTGTCGTGCGTTGACGATATCGTGAAAAGGCGAACGTCGGTTCGTTGACGTCGTCTCAAGGGAGGAGTTGAAGGTGTGACGATCATTGGATTTTGTCACTCCTGAAAAGTTCCTTTGATCCCAGCTCGAGCGTCGTTCATCAAAGATCTGTCGGAAGGAGAACCGTTCTTCGAGGAATCGTCGTTCTTCGTCGAAGAGGGCGTCGTTCTTCGTGGAAGAAGGAAACTCTCTTCAAATTCTCTAAAGATCTCCCAAAGTTTCTCCAACACAACAAATGCCCAAACTAAAATAATAGCTCATGCTATTATTTTATTAACCCATGCAAATCAAAGATCAAAATCCTTAATTAATTAATTGGATCTCAATTCATTAATTAAAAGAGTTGGAAAAAATTAAGAGGGGGAGTGGGAGGAGAAGAGTTCACATAAATAAAGGGAGTTGTCAAATTAATGAATGAGAGATTAATGGGGTTTTAAGGGAGTTAAGGGGAGGTGAGGAGTTAGGGCCTCGTGTGGGCCCCACCACACTAAATCCTCTCATGGGAGGTTAGGTGGGTGTGGGCCCCACCTCTAACTCCCCTTGGTAGGATATAACTACCATATAAAAATAAAATTCGTGTTCCACAATTTTATTTATTTTATTCTAATTCCCCAAAAATTAACTCTCAACCCGCATAAAATGCAATTGTGGTAAAGGTCCCCTTATACGAATACTGGCACTACGAGTTCATCAGTGTCCTTGGATTTCAATTCCGAGCACCGATTCAAAAGATAGAAAAACCCGCTCATACGTTTACTGAACGTACCCGAACAAAACTTTGGAAATTGATTCTGGGCACACCGGGCCTCGGAATCAAGTGTCGTCAAAAGCTACAGACTCGTAAAATACCAAATAATTAAGAAAAAAAATTCCTTGAAAATTACGAGTATTTAAATTTGTGTTGCATTTGGGTTTTGTAATGTAAAATGGAAATGTTGTGTGTGTGTGTTTTAGTGTGGTGTTCCATTGAAGGGTTTTATGGGTTGTTTAAAAGGTGAAAATCATGTTTTCAAATGTGCATAAATGTTGATCGGTTTGGAAGTAAGTTCTTAAAGGAAATTGACATACTTTTCCATGTTGAACATGTTGTAATTTTTTTTAATGTGAATTTTAAATTGTTTTAAAGGATATAAGACGTGTTTTGAAAATGATTTCAGGTTGTGTACAAATTTGTAAAAAAAGGGTAATTTCTATGGAATTGGTTGTGAATTGGTGTAAACTTTGGTTTTATTAATTGGAAGTGTTCAATAGATTAGTTAATATATTTATTAAATTATATAAGTGTTTCAAATTATGTTTGATGTGGTTATACGGTGAGTTTGATTTTAAAAGTATCATTTTCATGTGAACTTGGGTGTGTTTTTTATTGAAAGCCTTGCGGTGCCTCCGAGTGTTGTTTTAGAAAACTTTTTAAATGAATTATTAACATAAATAATAGGTGTGAGGCGTGTTTTTTAAATGATTTGGTGTGCGTATGTTTTCAAATGGGGTTTGGGTGTGCAAGTAGTGGCACACTATGCATACTTTGTTTGGCGTGACTTGTGTGTGTAAATGTGTTGTGTTAGTGACATGTGAATGTGAAACATGATTGAACACAAATAAAAGGGAATATTGGGTAACTAGGTAACTTGATTGTGTTGTGTTAGGGAATCTTGATATTTGAACAGTAAAATCAATGTTCACAGAATTAATGTATTGTTTCATATTTATATTTAATTCATTTATTTTTAGTATTACTCACATAATAATTGTTTTCTTATACATGTTGATTCTTTTGTTCGAGTTGGGGTGATCTATTAAAATTTAATGATTCTTCTCCCTTAAAATATTTTCATCCATGTAGTGGTGAATTTATCACTTTCTTTCAAGTTACCTCCACTTCTTTTGAAGGAAGAGAAATGACACTGCCTCTACTCAATCACAGAGATAATCTTGATGTTTGCATAGTAAAATAATTGTCCATAGAATTGATGTATTGATTCATATTTATGTTTAATTCATTTCTTTTTAGTATTAATCACATAATAATTGTTTTCTTATACATATGGATTATTTTTTTTGAGTTGGGGTGCTCTGTCTAACTTTCATGTTTCTTCTCCCTTAAAATATTTTCACCCATTCAATGTTTCATTTATCACTTTATTTCAAGTTACCTCCACTACTTTTCCAAGAATAGCCGCGACACTGTCTCTACTCAATAATATAGGTAATATTATTGTTTAGACAGTAAAATCATATTCATATAATTAATGTATAGTTTCATATTTATGTTTAATTTATTTATTTTTATTATTACTCACATAATAATTTTTTCTTATATAGGTGGATTATTTTGTTCAAGTTGGGGTGTTCTGTCCAACTTTCATGCTTATTATCCCTTAAAACCTTTTCACCCCTATAGTGGTGTATTTATCACTTTAAAGTTACCTCAACTACCTTTGCAAGAAGAGAAACGATGTTGTCTCTACTCAATCACAGAGGTAATCTTGATGTTTTCACAGTAAAATTATTGTCCATATAATTAGTGTATTATTTCATATTTATGTTTAATTTATTTATTCTTAGTATTAATCACATAATAATTGTTTTCTAATACATGTATATTCTTTTTCTTGGGTTGATGTGGTTTGTTTGAAGTTTCTCATGCAGTGTTGGTAGATTGACAAAGAAAGTTAATAGAAATCATGGTAATATTGATAGTTGGGATTGTTTTTGAATGTATGTAATAATCTGTATTTATGTAATTGTATAAATCAATGTTTGAAATGTCTATAATGTAGTGTTTTTTTATTTGTGTTGTAAATTTTATTTCATTTAAATTTTGTATTGGGACTTGTTTTTGTTGATATATTTGGTGTGTTTCTGGTGCTTCTGGTGCTTCTGGTGTTGTAGTGTGTTGTAATAGCACACAGTAGTGGTGTTGTAGAGTGTTGTTACAGCATACTACAGTATGGGATTTTATCAATGCTTTTGAAAGCGTTGATAATGAACATATTTATAGGATCTTTTAAAAGTTATGATAAAAATTCATTTATCAGCACTTTTAAAATTGGTGATAAAGGTCTATTTTATCAGTGCTTCTACAGCACTGATAAAGGATTATTTTAGTGAAGCTTTAAGAAGCATTGATAAATGTCCCCTTTATCAGTGCTTTTTTAGCTATGATAAAAGTCATGGGATTTTAACGTCTCTTACATTGTCAGTGCTTTTATAGCACTGATAAAGTCCATTTCTAGTGCTATTAAAGGGCTACTTTGTAGTAGTGTTTTGTGCACTAGATGAACCTCAAAGTATATACCACGTGAATTTTCATACACTATTTATTTAGTATACTATAGGTTCATGTTTCATATTTTTATTTCCCCATACCTTAGGTTGGTTAGATACCTAGCATGAGTACCTTCATACTTTGATACATTTCTTGTGCAAGACTTGAGGCTTAGATAATCAAGGGTGGAGGGGTATATTGTTGATCATGTCATTAGTTGGATTTTAAACAAGATGGTATTTTTCCTTTCATATGATGAGTATAAAATTTGGTCACTCAATTGAGATAGACTGGGGAAGTTTATGTTCATACCTAGATAAGACATGTGATATGCCTATCTATTGGATGAGGAGAATGTGATGTGCTCGTCTATAAGGGTGAATGACATGTGATGTATTAATCAACATGGCTAGTCTATAATTGTAGAATTGAGAACATACGATTAGTTATAAATGATTAACATTGTCCATGTCCCATGGTTACTTGATGTCTTGTAAAAGAGGATCATATGAAAATTCATTCTTGCATATGATGCAACTAGTAGACTCGTTTAATAAGATACATGTGTTTGATGGAGATCACACCAAATCCATTTGTATCTTGAGTAGCAGAGATGATTTGTTAGAGGTTTCTCCTTTCTTATAATTATGTATTTGGTAATTCATAATTGTTTTCAATGATACAAAGGACAGTGGGGTTTCACTTTGTGTTTGTGTGAATGAGGATAATGTTTATGAAACTTTGTGAGCTGCCCTAAATGTGTTTTGGAGGGTATCTGGAAGAATTTTAGTATAAATATTCATAAGGTATATTTCATATGATTTGATACATTGTAAATTGTTAATAGATTTTCCAAAATGGGTTTTAGAGATATCAAAAAGGAGTTTTGGATATGATTTCATGAGTTATTTCATATGATGTAACATAAGGTGAAATTGTACTAAATCTATAAGGGTTTTAGTTAAAGTGGGAGATTGTTGAATATGTACACTAAAATGATGACCATGACATGGTGTTTTAGACCATGTCATGGTATAAACTTATGTGCACCATGGTATAGTGTGAGACATAATGTCATGATGGAAATGAAAGGGGGTTATCATGTTTCACAATAATCCTTGGTTTGGCCTCCATCTTCTAACCCATCTATCATTCTATATTACAACTATTATGTGATGATGATTATTAGAAGTTTGGTTGCATAACATGAATATCTAAATGTTAAAAATTCATCATGAGGATTTAGGTTGAAAATTACAAAAGTTGAAAAGTTTAATCATTTTGTAAAATTCTATGTTTTGAGTTCCTTAATTCCTATATAAGTTGGTTCAATACTTATAAGTGGTATTCAATTCCATAGTATCAAAATAATATATAAAACTCCTTGAAACTAATTTCATTCTTAGATATTGATTCTCTTTATCCTTTAAACTTGAGGTTTTAGAAAACTTTGACTTGAGAGAGGTCCTACTTGGGCATCGGGTGATTCCTATGATCTGTAGTTACCTCTGGAGGAAGGATTATTTCAGTTTCTTCTCAGTGATCATGATCAAATGCATGTTTTAATTGTGGAAAGATTGGATCAACTGGTGAAAGGTATACCATTCTTATTATTTGTTTTATTATTCATTCCAAACTTATAGATAAATTCTAATATTAATGGTGTTTTGGAGTTGTTCCTCCACTACATTTAAGATGCTAAACATCCCTCTGAAACCCTTCAATAAGGACCTAAATGATATTACTCCTTACATTAGTACAATTGAACCCTCATTATATATGTCACCGGTATTGGAAACTCTTTCTTGAAGAGTTTTTTATCCCTAGTATGAATCAAATATATAGGTTATGTACTTATAATTTTAGAAGATATTTATCTATCATTGACTTTTTCTATCCTTATTATAATTCTTTTAAAATTTCATCCAATCATAATGATAATGTTTCTACCAATACATTTCCTTATAAAATTTTAAATATCCGTTGAAACACCAAGTAATGGGGTTTTATTTTTCTAAGAATCCTTCAATGTGAATATCCTCTACTCTTCTATTTTATTGAATATTATCTTTATAGATATTAATATCATTCAATTGACTAGTGAAAACTATTTATATGACTATATATCCCTTAATTGCATATGAGAAATTTTTTAAATCAATATTTATTAACTACTATGTCAGGAATTTATAAGTTTCTAAATATTAAACATTATTACAAATATTTTATAAGTAATTTTTCTTATATTATGGAATTACATTGGAATAATTATTTATTGGGTGTAGGGTGGAATTATATAGTCCGTCGATTTACTGCTAGGTCTCATGTAACAACTAAGATAGAGTAATCAGGGCATCTTTATCCTTTATGTATGATGTCTTGATACGTTTATGGTGTTCATCATTATACATTCAAATAATTATGTTATCTATAATTATATATTAATTATGTTATTCTCTTCTATTTTTTATGTATATTTATGTTAATTATTTATTCTTTCCTTATTATGTATGTCATGATCAGGATGTATGCATCTTCTTTGATACATTATCCCTTACGAAGTGTTTGAGGTCACCCCTTTTTTATGTTTTCTCATTTCTCCAGGTAATAAATAAGAATACTATGTATTATACACTTAAGGATTTCATGAAGAAAAAATAATATTGTATTGTATAATTATCTGATTATCATGTATTTTTAAGTTTTGTAATGTAATTTTAATGTTTATGTATATATTTAGTCTTCTAAGAACTACAAAACTTTGAATATTATACATGTGATATTATGTATTAGTCTCCATGTAATAAGAATCCACCATGTGGTATTATGCATTTTATCACCACATAATAAAGATTTATCAGTTTTATATTATTAGAGTCAAAGGCATTACATAATTAATATACTAACTTGAATTGGTGAGCTCATTTAAAATTTGTAAAAAGAATTTAAGTATGAAATTTAATATTTCACTAATTCACTCTACCCATCTCAGTGGGATTCAAATTATCCTAAACCCATAAGGATTCATTTAAGTTTTATCTAGGTGGATTTTGGTCCACCCGAGTGAAAGATATAGGCATATACGAAATAAAAGTAAAACACGGGATAATTTTTATTATATTTTTCTTGATATTATTTACAAATACCTAAGATATTTAATTTTTTTCTTTTTTTGGTTAAAATTATAGGTTTAATCTCAAAAGTGTGTTAATCGGCACAATGAATATGAGATCATTTTTCTTTCTATTCACATCAACACCATTCATTTTTAAAAAATTATGAATTAATTTTTTTTAGATTTAATTAGTGAATAGATTTTACTTTGGGCTAATATATTAGTTATTAGGATCCCTACAAGTGTTATCTTCATCTCAGCTTCATCAATAGTTATTTCCATCACCTTTTTCTTTATAATTTCCATTCATGAGAGATTCATTTTAGAAAATTTAGTAGAATTTAGTGAATGGATTTTGAGTGTTGTATTTTTTCTTCTTGCTAATATATGACTTATTAATATCCTTATAAGAATTATCTTTGTCTCAACATTATATATGGTTATTTTATGACTTTTGTTTTTATAATTTTCATGCATAACGCTTTCATTTTAGTAAATAAAGTAAAATCTAGTGAACTAATTTTCAGGATTGTATTTTTTTTCTTATTAATATATAGGTTATTAAGATATTTGGGGGAATATAATCATCTTAAACTCATCAATAGTTATTTCTAAAACATTTTTTCTTGATAATTTTCATGCATAAAAAATTAATTTTATAAATTGATAAAATCATTTGGGAGTTGTTATTTATAATTGAGAGTTAATTATTTTATTCATTGATATAAAATAATTGAGTAATTCATAATATTTCTTAAAACTTTTCTATGGAAATATTGTTGTAAAAACACATGTGAGATATGAAAAATGCCTTCTCTAACATATTTGAAAATATATTATCTTCTCCGTCTAATTTTAATTTGAAAATAATTTTAAATATAATATAATTATAATGTTGGTACCAGGTCACGTAGTAGAAGTCAGTGGGCTAGAGATTTTAAAATTTCATCATCAAATTAACGTAACTTTGTCATCTTCGGTGATCTGAGCCCCAGTAATGGCCTGAGGATCTCGTATAAATTTATTTAAGAAAAAAAATTAAATGAATGATTATCTCATTCAAATTGATGGCATGTATGACAATATCTCATCATCGTGAATTGTTTCTCTAAGGATCTGAGGTTGAATCCCTATCGATCATCCATACGTGATTTAAGAGTCCATAGGAATATCGATCATCAGAATCCATATTTTAGTTCAGAGGAATGATGATTCCTTCAATGTCCTGATGATCACTATGATATCGTTCCTTTGATCTAAGAAGAAAATTGAAGATCAAATGCTTGGAATGGGGTTTTCTCTCTCTAGGATGTGGGAAGGATGGGAGAGGAGCTCTCAAATTCATGAGAATAAATAATCCCTCATAAATGATCTCTTCTTTTCTTATAGAGTGGGGATTAAACACCCAAAAAGAGTTCCCCACCCCTCATTAATATAACGCCCACTAAATAAGCTATAAAAGACACGTTATGAAAAACTAATTGTGTCATAATGTCATTTATATTTTTATCACTTAATACCTTGTGAATAATTTTAATAAATAAATTCAACTCCAATTATTATATACTCAAATAATAATGAATTTATTTATTCATTGATGATCGTTTATTCTCAGACATCTCTCAGACCCCATGGTGGGTCCCACCATATCCTATACTCATATTAATCATAATATGGAATAATTTTTAATACACTAAGTGTGTGACCCTCTAGGTCCTTATCTCAATAGTAGTGAATACTATTCACAGTCCAAGAGCGGAGTCTAGCAACCTGTCAAGAACCCTAAAGAGATAATGAATAGTCATAGCAATGACAACCTTTCCTATAAAGACACATTGTGTAATATAATCTCTTTGTCTTGTGATATCTCATAAAGAAGGATGCACACCTTATTTCATCATCTATTCTTGATTTATTATTCATTGACCTAACTAGACGAACTTACCTTCTTATACCATGGACATTGATTTAATGAAGGTACTTCCATCCCGATCAACTAGTCTTGAGATATCACTTCCTTTCAGAAGCAGAAAATACTATCTTGATTATTCAATCAATTTCATACCACCAATGATGCACCCAATGAAAGCTACCTCATTGTGACATCAATGCCATAGTTTTCATCTTTCATCAAAGTATAATATAAAATAGTATACATTGATAATAGTCTCAAGTCATGATACCATTACATGTGTTTATAGATATGAACTACCAATTAAACCTAAAAATGTGGTGTTATTATTGGTGGTTTAGTCCTCATAATCTCATCTACTTGAGATCACCAAGTGTGAACTTCATGAGAAGAAGTCTCAATGCTTACGATCCCCCATCACTTAATGTTCAAACATCCTCTATGTCCTGTTATCATGATGTATCTAGACCATAGGACATAAAATTAATATTACTTTCATGGTATATCAAGGTCCTCATTATATCCTGGAACTACTATAACCTTTTGATATGACATGTACTCTAAGGACATTACCATAAATATAGTGGGCGTAGAAGTATTAACACTATTATGGTAAGATAAAAACATATATATATCAAATTGTATGCATGTAATGGTAATCAAAGTACATGTATGAGTTGGGTCTATGGAACCCACTTACAACATGCAATCACTCACCAGCATAAAACTTGGAATCTTATAAAATTAAATAACTTCAATTGTAACTAGTCATCAGTAAAATTATTTTTAAATAATATTCCCAGACTTAGTGTATTTTCTTCCTTTGTATGAGTTTTAAACCTACTTGGATTATTATTAACTTCAAAACCATTAGTGTCATGATTTTTCTCAACATCCAAAATTTATTCATATTATAAGAGCGATAAAATTAAGTTTATGAGCATTGGTCATGAAAATAAAAAATATGTTTCAAAATAAACAATTTTTTCATAGCATTGAGCACTAATGTTGATAACATGTTATAAAAAATGTTACAAAATAACAAATATTTTTTCAATGGAGACTAATCATGTTATTTTCTGGTACCAGAGCATGTAGTGGAAGCTGGTGGACTGAGGATTTAAAAATTTCATCACTGAATCAATGAAACTTTATCATCTCTAATGATCTGATCTCTGGTATAGGTTCAAGGATATAACATGAATTAATTCAGCCCAAAAATAAAAATAGAATAAATACCTCAATCAGATTGAAGTGCTCTCAAAAACAGATCTTCATCAGCGACCATTGATTGAAGTATCTAAGGTTGAACCCCTCGATATCATCCAAACATGCTTCAAGAATCTTCATGTATGCTGATCATCAAATTTTGGGTGCTAGCATGAAGCTCCGACGATTCCTTCAACATTGTAACGATCACCTCGATCTTGTCCTTACGGTCCACGAAGGCATCCTTGGATCAATCACTCAAACAGAGACTTTATCTATCTAGGATGTGGGAGAAGGGAGAAGTTATCAATTCTGAATGAATGAATAGTCATTGGAATGAGATAACTTCTCTGCTAATATAATGTATGTCTAGATATTTGGTAAGGGTTCCCTGACCCCCATATATCCAACGTCCACTAAATAAGCTATAAATGATATGTTATGATGAAATAACTACATAATAAACATCATTTATATTTTATCACCTATTTATAATATATAATAAATATATTACTTGATAAAACTAAGTCATTAAATTGACTTGTAATTCCTACAATATTAAACGAACCTTGAATATTAAAATAATATTTATTCGTATAACATGATTCCTTGTATTCACTTAATACCTAGTTAATACTTTTAATAAATAAATTGAACCCAGTTATTCTATAATATAATATTAATTAATTAATTAATTCGTTGGTGATCGATAATACTTTGACAACTCCCAGACCTGTGGTGGGGCCCACCATGTCTTGTATACCTATTCATCATAATAGGGAAAACTCTTAAATACGCTACTGTGTATGAACCTCTAAGACCTTATATTGATAGTGTTAAATATTATTCACATTCCAAGAGTGGAGTCTAGCAGCTCATCAAGACCCCTAAATAGATAAGGAATAGTCACAGCAATGACAAACTTCCAATGAACACACACTATCTAATATAATCTTTTTGTCTCATGATATCTCATAAAGCGGGATGCACAAATTGTGTCATCATCCATTTTTTCATTATTATTTTTTAATCTTACTGGATGGACTTACCTTCAACAACCATGGACATGGATTTATAAAGGTATTACCATCCTAATCAACTAGGCTCGAGATATCACTTCCTCAACTCGAATGCAACAAATTCTATCTTGATCATTTAACCAATGTTATACCATCAATGATGAACCCAACACAAGTTATCTCACCATAACTTCAAATTCATGGTTTTTTCCTTACATCAAAGTACATGATCAAATGGAACACATTGATAATGATCTCAAGTCAGGAGACCAATACACATGCCTATAGATAGGAACAACCAATGACACCTAAAACATGTGATGTTCCTATTGGTAGGTTTGTCCTCATGATCTCATCTATTCTAGATCACTAAGAGTGAACTTCATGAGAAGAAGTCTCAAAGCTTTTGATCCCCCAGCACCTGATGGTTGCACATCATCGGTGTCTTATCAGTATGATGTTTCTGGACCATAGGACATAACTTTAAGATTACTATCATGGTATCTCTATGTTATCATTATAGCCTAGGAACTGCTATAACCTTTTGATATGACATGTAATCTAATGAAATTACCATAAACATAGTGGATACAGAAGTATCAACACTATTTTGGTAAGATAAAATCATGCATTTATTGAACTATATACATGTAATGGTAATCAAAGTACATAAATAAGTTGGGTTTAGGTAACCCATTTACAATACTCCCACTTTCACTAGAGACAATTACTAAAAAGTCTTAATCTTCTAGATCTCACATGAGAATCATTATTCTAATGATATATGGATTTAGTTAAGAGGTCTTCCATGTTATCCTCTGTGGCTACTCTGCTAACTACAACTTCGCCTCTTTGAGTAAAATACCTCAAGAGATGAAACTTCCAAAGTATATGCTTTGTCATTTGGTGTGACCTGGGCTCCTTAGAAAGCACCACTACTGCAGTATTATCACAATAAACTAGAACAAGGTCTACACTACTAGGTACAACACCAATGTTTGAGAAAAAATTGTATATCCAAATTACCTCCTTGGATATATTAGAAGTTGTTATATACTTTGATTTTATTGTAGAGTTGGTAACCATGAGTTTCTTCAAGCTTCTCTAGGTCATTGTACCATCATTCAGGAAAAATACATAGATTAACTATGATTTTGGATTATCATGATCTTTTTGGAAACTAGCATCAGTGTATTATCTCACTACTAATTCCCCATATCCTTCATATACCAGGAACATATCCTTTGTAAGTATCAAGACTTAAATATAGTTTTCATAGCTTCCCAATGCAGCTCTCCTGGATTAGCTTGATATCTTCCCATAATGCTTAAAGAAAGGGAGACATCAAACCTAGTACATATCATGGAATACATGATAGATCTCATTGTTGAAGTATAAAAGATTATACTCATTCTTTCAATGTATTCCTATATATGTGGATACATTTTCTTGGAGATATTGATACCATGAGAAATTGGCAACATACCTCTCTTAGATTGTTTCATATTATACCTTTTAATTAATTTGTCAATATATGTACTTTGACTTAGCCCAAGCAGCCAATGAGATATATATCGATAGATCATAATCATTGGGATGTAGGCCTATTCACCTATATATTTCATGGATAAGCATTCATTTATCCAAGTCTTAACTAACTGTAATACTTTCATTACATTCCCATAATTAAAATGTCATCAAAATATAATACTAAGAAAATGATGGCATTCCCATTAACCTTTTTATAGACACAGGGCTCTCTTTCATTCTTGAAAAAACCAAATTCTCATATGGACTCATCAAAACAAACATTCCATGATCATGATACCCACTTCAACCCATAAATGGATCTTTATAGATTTTAAATTTTATTGGAATTTTTTGACATAACAAACCCTTCGAGTTGAGTCATATAGACATCTTAAACCAACTTACCATTTAGAAAAGCAGTTTTGAAATCCATTTTCCAAATTTTATAATCATGGAAGGATACTATTTCAAGTAATATTCTAATGGATTTCAGTATTGCTACTGGTGAGAAGGTTTCATCATAGTCCATTCCTTAATGTTTCCTGAAACACTTCTCTATTGTTCATTCTTTATAGGTATTTATTTTACCATCTATGTCCAGATTTTCCTTGAATACCTATTTTAACCCAGTGAGTTTTACATCAACTAGAGAATATACCAAAATCCAAACTTGATTTTGATACATGGACTCCATCTTTGAATGCATGGTATCTTTCCATTTAGTAACATCTTTTCCTTCTACTGCTATCTTATAGGTAAAAGTCTCATCATTCTCTAGGAGTGATGTGTCACCTAACTTGGTGATAAGAAAACCATAATTTTCTAGTTATCTAACCTCTCAAGTTGACCTACGCATTACATGTGTCTCAGGAACATATTCATATCTCACTATCTCCTATGGAGATTGTTCCCATACCAACTCTTGCGTATATGGAGCATCAACTTCATCAAAGTCAATCTTTCTCCCACTATTTCCATTAGAAATGTATTCCCTTTCAAGAAATATGACATATCTTTCCACAATTACTTTCTTATCTAAAGGTTTATATAGGTAATATCCTTTTTTTGGATAACCTATAAAGATTCACTTCGTGCCTCGGGATACTAATTTTTCACTAGGTATATTCTTGAAAATAGTCTTACATCCCCATACACATGTGTGTGATATAATGGGTTTCTTTTTATACCACAAGTCCTATGGAATCCCATATATAGATTTATTTGGTACTCAGTTAAGGGTATATGTTGTAGTTTGCAAGGCATATCTCTAAAAGGATAATGAAAGAGTTGACTAACTCATCATTGAACTGACCATGTCTACCAGGGTCAGATTGCTCCTTTCACTAACACCATTCCACTATGGTGTATAAGGAGGATTGATTTGGGATACTATCCCACACTTCTTTTAGTGATCAATGAAAGATTGGTTAAGATACTCACTGCCTCAGTCTAAGCAAGGTGCCTTAATCTTCTTACCATGCTGGGTTTCTACTTCATGTTGATATTCCTTAAACATCTGAAAGGAATATGAATTATACCTCATTAAGTATATATAACCATACCTACTATAGTCATCATTAAAATTAATAAAGTACAAAAACTCACCCCTTTCCTTTATTATAAATGAACCACATAGGTTAGTATGAACCAATTCTAGAAATTTAGTGGTTATTGCTCCTTTCCTAGAAAAGGGTGTTTTGGTCATTTTCCCATGTAAACAAATGTGACATACATCTAGGGGATTTAACTCAGTTGAGTTTGAATATCCTGACTAATGTAATTTATGTGAATGCTTATCATTTACGTGACCAGGTTTGAAGTTCCATAGGTGGGTGTTATATGAGTCATGTTTGTTGGTTTTTTCATTGATTTCAATTATAGGGTTTTCGAGTTCAAGTATATATAATCCATTGTTAACATGTGTCATACCATAACACATGTTATCCTTATAAAAGAGACAATATTTATTTCCAAAGTTGAAATAAAATCTCATTACGTCCAAACTTGACACTGAGATTATATTTCTGGTAACTAAAGGAACATAATAATAGTTATTTAATACAAGAACTAAACCACTAGGAAAAGTTAGGTGATAATCTCTCACTTCCAAGACTGCTAGTCTCGCACCATTCATGGCTCAAAGATCTACCTCGCCCTAGTGATCTTCTGGAATCTACTTGGTTCATATATATGAATACAAATGTGTGATCTACATGTTGTATCCAATACTCAACTTGTAAATAAATACATATTACATTCAATGAAAAAAATATCTGAATTAGAATTGTTGCCTTGCTTCTTTTTCCTAGCTCTGCAATTCTTCTTTTAGTGGCCTTTCTTGCCACATAAAAAGCAGACAGCCTCCTTCTCATTCTCCTCCCTCTATATCTTTGGGTTTTTGGAAGGATGGTTTATCGGTGTCTTCGGCTTAGACTTAGACTTAGACCCTTTAGCCTTTCCCTTCCTCTTCTTGTTCATCATAAGGACTGGATAATTGGTATTATTCATATCCTTATATGCTTTACGAACTAAATCCAATAGATGTGGGAAAGACTTTTTCATATTATTCATGTTATAATTAACAATAAAAGTTGAGAAACTTGGTGGTAAATATACAATAATGAGATCACTTGCGAGTTATTGGTTTAGTTTGAAATCAATGGATTAAAGCCTCTCAATGTACCTGGTCATATTGAGTACATGAGGTCCAACTTGATTCCCTTCTGCTAGCTTATACCTATAAATTACGCTTGATATCTCATATCTTTCTTGTCTTGTTCTCTCCTAATATAACATCTAGAAATGAGTTAGCATCTTGTAGGAATCTTTTTTCTCATGCATTTTCTACAATTGACTAGATATTAATGACAACATGGTACATTGTATGTCTAGTACATCATCTACATGCCTTTTCCATTTATCTTTATATGTCTTGATTACTCCCTAAGGAGGCTCAATAGGAAGTGAGGACTCAAGAACATAAAGTTTCTTCTCTTGATGTAGTATTATGCGCAAGTGCTTGTACCACTCCTGAAAGTTATGCCTAGTCATGATATTTCCTTTATCTAGTATTGATAGCAGTGATAATGAACTGGTGGTATTAACAATTGTCATTTTTATCTACAAAAAATAAATTTTACCAACTAGTACTTTATATTGATTATAAATTTAGACATTATTTATTAATTAATTAAATCATTAAATGCCTCCTACTATTTTATCAAACCCTAGTAGCTCTCACTACCAGATTCAGAATACCTAGTCGTTTGAGTATTATAGTGGAAAAGATCTTCAAATCCTCCCCTCATAGTCTACAAGTTATGGCTACATCACTACTAGAAGAGTTCCAAGGTAGACACTAGGCTGACCAACCATATTAACTCACGGTTCCTTGATCTTTTGAGTGAAGTCCCGACTTATAAGAATTGTAACCTTGATTCCCTCAACATTTTTCCTCTAAAGTGATAGAAAACTAGCTATAGATACTTCTTTTGTGTCAACTTTATTTAAGTAAACTCATCATTCATATAAAAACTCCCCAATAGTGTGAGGCACCTTCAACTAAAGCTGATGAGCACCTAGTACACCCGATTTTTTTCAAATGTAAATGACAGAAGGCATTCACGACTTAATATTACTTTGAGGGTTTTTAATATTTCCTGATGAATGTAATCTTTTTCTATTAAAATGTTTATACTAAATTTTCATGCTCACAACTCAAAATGCATTAATATAATACATTCATCACGTCTTTATGAATTTTTCTGTTTATTATTTTATGTGTTCCCATAGTAAAATATCACATACATAAAATAATAAACAATGCATAAAGGAAATAAATTATCTGACTGATCTTGAGCATCTAATATTGGTTGATCCATTTAAACTCAATGGATCAACCATGACCTTAACTCATATCACAGCTCACCCCTGCTCCAGTATTTTTCACTTCTCGTTTGGGATACTATCTCATCTTGGTAGGGTTTATGTCTTACAATGTCATCATTGATAATACAAACATACTCACACACAGGAAAGAGGGTCTTGGGAAGTGTTATATATATACCAAAATAAAACTGGTGGACGCACAGACCCTTATACATATTGAATAAAAATATGATGTGCAAACCTTTAATAAATAAATAAATATTACAGACATCATGCATAGTTGTGATAAATATTTAAATAAAATTAACTCAGAAAAACACAGGGTCGGTCACTGTTCAAGACCAGTCGTCGAGAAAAATAAAAGCACGATAAAAATTAAAATTCAATAAATTTAAGTTCGAGTTCATTTAATAAATTAAATGAATTATTTAAACTCAAATAATTTAATTTCATTTGGTCTATAAATTAATCTAATTTTTTACCAAAATTAAATTAATCAATTAATTTAATTTTTTATACCAAAATTAAATTAAATTTTTAGAATATTAAAATTATTTTTTTAATTCCAAAAATTTATAAATTAATTTTTGAATATTAAAAATTTCCCCGGCCCTAGAACCCCGCGCAAGGACATTGTAAGTCAAGGCAACCCCACACAGGCATGTTCCAGGCCTAACAGACCTTGTGTAGGGTTGTTCTAGCCCAGGTAGACCCACCCTGACCTGTTCCTGATCAAGCATACCTGCCCAGGCCTGTTACGGGGCAGGTCGAGTCAGTTAGGACCCATGGGAGGCGGTTAGGAACCTCGATTAGGGTAGAGGGACCATCAGACATCGCGACAAAGACGTCGCACATGGAAAGGGGGTCCGGGTCACCACGGGGGTTGTCGAAGAGGGTGGTAGTGGCTTGAGTGTGCGATGGTGGCCGAATTGGCGGAAGCTGACGGTGGGGTGGCGTCACAAAGGGGGGCACAGCAGCAGGTGGTGAGCCAAGGAGGTGGCGGTATAGTTGGCTTCCTCAGAAAGGTGAACCATTTTTTTAAATGAAAAAAGTTTTTTTATGTTTTTCTAAGCCTTCATCGCCCCTTTTTTCTTCTAGTTGACTAAAATACCACCCTCTACCCCCACCCAAATCATTGTTTCTTTGTGAAAATTCAGAAAGACTAATTAGCCTTATGAAAAACAAATTTTTGTTTTGATTGATTGAATCAAAATTGACTATTCCACATACGATGGAATTTATGACCACCGGACAGAGGTGTTCTAGCCACCAGACTCCAGGCGGTAAAATCCAAAACTGCCAAAAATAAGAACACAAGGGTGTGTGTGTGTGTGTGTGTTCTTCATTTTAAAACACCTGTAAAAGCCATAAAATTTTCATTGTCTTAGCGACCAAACTTCATCGTCGGAGCGATAGAACTTCATTATCTCCAACGATCCGAACACCTATATAGGTCCGAGGATCTCACATGAATTAATTAAGCACAAAAATAAAAATAGAATGAACACCTCGTTCAGATCAAAGCATGCTCGACATCAGCTCATCCCTGGTGACCGTTGGTCAAAGGATCTAAAACCAAACTTCTCTAGATCGTTTATGCACCCTTCAAGAATCCACATGTATGTTGGTCATTGAATTCTGGGTGCTAGCACAGAGCTTCGACGATTCCTTTGACGTCATGACGATCACCTTGATTTCATCCCTTTGATCCATGAATGCATTCTTGGATTGATCACTCAAACAGAGCCTTTCTCTCTCTAGGATACGGAAGAAGAGAGAATATTTCAATTCCATATGAATGAATAGTTATTGGAATGAGAGCACTTCTCTGCTTCTATAATGGATTTCCAAATACCCGGTAAGGGTTCTCCGACCCTCGTATATTCAATGCCCACTAAATAATTAATAAATGACACGTTATGACGAATCGTGTCATAAACTTCATATATATTTTATCACCTACTTTTAATATATAATAAATATATTACTTGATAAAACCAAGTCATTAACTTGACTCATAATTCTCACAATACTAAACTAAACTTGAATATTAAAATAATATTCATTCGTATAATATTATTTCATATATTCTCTTAATACATAATGATAAATAAATTCAATCCAATTATTTTATGCTCAAATAATAATAAATTTATTTATTCGTTGGTGGTTGATAGTATTTGGAAAACTCTCAAACTTGTAGTGGGGTCCACCATGCCCTATATACCTATTCATCATAATAGGTCATACTCTTGAATATGCTATTGTGTGTGACCCTCTAGACCCTTATCTTGATTGTAGTGAATACTATTCACAAATCAAGAACGGACTCTAGCAACCCATAAAAGCCCCTAAATAATTAAAGAATAGTCATAGCGACAACATTCCTACAAACACACTCGGTGTAATATAAACTCTTTGTCTCATGATATCTCATAAAGCAGGATGCACAACTTATGCCATCATCCATTCTTGATTTATTATTTGTTGGCCTAACTGAACAGACTTACCTTTGACTACCATGATCATAGATTTATAAAGGTACTACCAACCTGATCAACTAGGCCTGAGATATCACTTCCTCAACTCAAAATTTATAAATTTTATCTTGATCATTAAATCAATATCATACCACCAACGACCCACCCAACACAAGATACTTCCCCACGAATTCAATGTCATGGTTTTTAACTTGCATCAAAGTATGCGACCAAATGACACATTGATAACGATCTCAAGTCGGGAGATCAATACGCATGTCTATAGATATGAACCAATAACACCTGAAACATGTAGTGTTTCTATTGATGGGTCTGTTCTCATGATTTCATCTACTCAAGATCACCAAGTGTGAACTTCATGAGAAAAAGCCTCAATGCTTATGAACCCCCATCACATAATGGCAGCACATCATCTGTGTCCTGTAAGTATGATGTATCTAAATCATATGACATAACTTTAAGATTACTGTCATGGTATCTCTAGATTTTCATTTTGATACGACATATAATCTAAGGACATTACCATAAATACTGTAGAATCAAAAAATATCAACACTATTCTGGTAATATAAACACATGTATATATCAAACTGTATACATGTAAGGGACATAAATTGGGTCTAGGGCATCCACTTACAACATTATTATCACACCCCAACCTCGATACTCCATTATTTTATTCTTTTCTTAATGTTGGATCTTTTGGTTGAGGTTAGGGTTGAGTTCCCAACAAAAGTCCTTGTGTTTTTGTGGTTTTGGTTTCCTTTTATACATATGATTAGTTATTATTGTTGGTATTGAGATAAAGTTGCATGTTGGGGAGTTTGTGACACCCACAGTGTCACTACTTTGTGTTTTAAACATTCAAGGATCTTTAGGTGGATCTTCTCTAGTGTTTGGGGTGTCAGTTAAGGGTTTTTGACCCATTTTTCAGGCCACATGGTTTGAGCACGGTTTTTCCAAACCGTGCAACCTATTACTGCAAAGTAAAAGAATTTTTCCAGTAGCCCTCACACGGTTTGCACACAGTTTACAAAACTTTGCAACAAAACCGTACAGCTACTTACGGGATTAATAACTTTTAGCCCAAAAGTCTGATTTGAGTGATTCCACCTCTCAAGTGAAGCCATAGGTGTTGGCTATCAACCAAAGGGAACCCCACCCCCCTCTTACTACTTTGATTTGGGGATATTTTGGGGTGATTTATCAAGAAAGGTTGGTGATTCTTCGTATTTCCTTCATCAAATTTTCTCTCCTTCTCTTCAACTCTTTGTTCTAGGGTTTTCTTTGGGGGTTTTCTTCCATGTTCAAACCCTAATGTCTAGGTTTTATGTTTGGTTTGTTTTTCTTTGGATCTAGGGTGTGGAAACGGTCCATGGGGCTTAGATCTCTCCTCCCTTAAAGTTTCATCGCATTCGCACACCGTTGAAGTAGGTGTTTCCATGTTTTTCCTTTCCGGTGAAAACCATTGGTGCTTGAGTGTCTTCAATTTATTTTTAAATGTTATTCACATCCTTATAATGGTCATGGCTAGTCTATTTTTGTGTTTCCTTGTTGATAGAATTTGGAAAAAATGGTTTTCCAAGGGTTTTCTTTATTATGCCTATAAATGTATGCACACAAGGTGTTTGATAAAATGCCTTTTGTTTTATAAACATGAAATTGAGCCCTTGTTGTATTGTTTGGAATTGATTTTATATGTTATCTTGGTTTAAGCATGAATTGGAGCATGACATGTGATTTAGGTGCCTATTTATGGCTTGATGATTTATGGTGAACTGTTTTGGAAAGGTTCCTCGGGTTTTTAAAATGTTTGTAAGAGACGTTACAATTGTGTTGGTTTAAAGGGAAGTAGTATTTTTGAAAAAAAATGTTTTTGGGTATTCTTATGTATCTTCAAAGGGTCTCATTGGATGTTTTCACATCCATGGGTGCACTAAGTGCACACATGGATGGGCATTCAAGTGAAAATGACACTTAAAAATGATGTTACACTTGAACCTTGATTTCTCAAATGTTTTCTCTTCTCTCTCCCATTATCTTCCTTCTAAAATGGCTCTTTGATTTCTAAATAGTGTGTTGGTATTTCATGTGGCTTTAAAATGATTTTGAATGTGTTCTTTAAAATTTGAAACATTGGGTATCTTGGAACGTGGTTGGTTTATAAATGTTTTAAAGGCCCGTTTGGCATGGCATACTTGGAAATGGTTTTAGAAATGATTTGGAAATGTTTTGGTAAATGTATTTGGGTGTGTAAACATAAAGGCATGTTTGGCATTATACTTTTAAAGGTGATGTTTTGTGTTTATTTTAGAAAAGAGCGTGGTTCGGAAGATGTGAACACCCGATCGGCAACTTAAAGAGTTTTACAAAATGGTTTGAATGCTTATGTGATGTGATGGTCTGGTTGGCACTTTGATGACATGACACGGTCTCGTTTCACATACATACATACATACATACATACATACATACATACCCACCTCTATATAAGGGATTTTCCTTCAGGGGTTATCGTATAGGGTGTCCGTGTTTGGGGTAGGCAAGTGCGATGAGATGAGTCACGCGTGCGAGGGGCTCCTACTTACACAATATTACTATTACCAACATGGGTTCCTTTGAGTCTTTTAGATGATCGAGTGATAGTTGCTTATTAGCCCCGATTAGACGAGTCGGTACCCTTCTGGAGTTGTGGACATGCCAGCTGGAGGGTTTTGCCACTAGTGAGGCTGTGAGAGCATCCAGTTGGTTATAGATATAGGGGCTTCACCATACCCCGGCAGGTGGTTCCGAACTGAGTATGTCCAAGGGTCTTTTAGGAATGTTTAGGATTGCCCATGATTATTATTTGTATTGTTTGTTTACTTTCTACCGCATTGAATGTTCGTTTGTTCAGTTTATTTATTTTCAGCATAGCCCTGGTGTTGTTGATTTGGGTTTTTATTTAAAATGGAAAATCTATTTTGAAAGTGGAAACATGGTGTGCATAGTTTGGAAAAAGGGAAAGAAATGTGTTTATTTTTTAAAAGGATGAAAACCTATTTTTATAACCTTATTTACAAACTAGTGTTAATGGATTGTTTTGGGAAAGGAAACACATACTCTTTGGTGATTGTCAACTGAGATGTCTAGCTCACACCCTACTTGTACTATTTGGTGTCGATAGACCCGATCTGTTTTGCAGGTTCAGCTTTTGTTCAGGTTCTTCTGGTTCAAGTTATCTCTTGGAGCAGGGCGGTCTTGTAGTTGGTGGTGACCAAGTGGTCACATGAGGATCGTGTTAGTAGCTGGTTGTTTCTGTTTCGTTGTAGCTTCTGGTTCTTTTAGTGTCAGTTTTATTCAGTTGTATTTGTATTTGACCACATTGTTCATTTATTGAAATTCAGTTGTGGTTAGCTCGAATGCGTTTTCAATTTTGTATATTTTGATCCTGTTTATTATTGGGCTAAATCGTTCCCTCTTTTTTTATTTTGATGTCTGGCGCTAATTATCAGCCTGTGGGAATCGGGAACACCCTTCAAACCATGTCGCGGACCGGGTCGAATGTCGAGTCAGATGACATCCCAGCTTGATTCGTAACAATTATTAAAATGAACTGATGAGCAAATCCAACATAACACAAACATAATTTGAACAAGAAAAATGAAAAGAAACTTATATCATTGAAATGATTTCGTCATAATTTGAAGTCATTCATATATGTAATCCACGTTTCATCTAAAAGCAAGGTCATTTCAACCACAGCATTCTTGAAAATCATCCAATTCTAATGTTTAGAAACAAAAACAAACACTATCCAGCAGCAGTCTAGCAGTGAGAACTTTGTTCAAAGAAACCTGATACAGTAATTTTACAGAGTGAAACAAAACAACATATAAACAACTGCCAAACAAGGCACAGAAACATGCATGAAACTCCTCCCTGTATACCTGCAAGATCACTAATGTGCAAAAGCCAGCTCACTGAAACAGGGAATCTGCCACCAAACACAGCCCAGCCCACTGAAACCTCATAATCCAACAACCCTCAGATCGGAAACCGAAGCTGCCTCTCGATCTTCAACGGCTGGCGCCGATCCCTTGCCGTCCATCCCGAAGAATGAGCGGTTCTGAAACGCATCCAAGCTGCAGGCAATCAGATTACTCAAATCACCGAGGCAGTCGCCCATTATGGGATCTTCCCAGTTGTAGCTACAGGAAGGCGCATCCAGGTCTAGCAGTCCCTGGAAGTCCGGCTGTGGGATTCAGAACCAACCATTAGGTTAAATCATCCCACCAAAAATCAGTTGTGGACACATCAAACAACTAATACAGATTTTTTTTTTTTTTTTCTGGGGGTTCAGTGGGGGAGTGTTTATCACAGGGACCAATGATAGTAACAATCCAAATTATAGACTGATTTCAAAAAGTTGCGACAGCATATATCAAAATTCAAAAGGTTTAAGGACCAAAACTTAAACATTACAAAAAAATTCTTCAAAATCATTTTATGCTTATGGGTTCATTTTGTGCATTTCAAACTGCACATAATTGGTTTATTATATTCTTCCATCACTTAAAAAAATTAAGTGAGTATTTTTTTGTTTCAAAAATGAAACTGTTAAGAGGATTTAGATATTTAGGACAGGTCAACCCAACCCCACTTAAGAGGCACAAGCCTTCTCCTTCTACATAGTATCAGAGCCTCAAAAAAGAACAACCTGACCTCGCTTGGAAGGTATTGATTTTTGGAGCGTTAAGAGTACTTTAGATATTTAGGAGAGGCTTGACTGGATCAATATATTCCATTATCTCATAGTATTTTAAAATTCATATTCTCCACTATCACAGGCTTGTTTCTTTTATCTTCAACTATAAATAGAACAACCCAGCCTCAATTAAGAGATATGGATTTTGGGTCTCCTCCTACAGAAATAAATATTACTGATTTTTCTAAAATACATATCACAAATGATAAGTATTTTTTTTTTTCCTTTTCTGAACAACATTGGCCCACTAATCCAGTCGGGTCAGCCCACTAAGAGGTAAAGCTTTCCCAACAGCAGTATAGAACTCAAATTTGAGACCTTTCTAAAGGGTGATTAGTGTCGAACCACTGTTGGTCATAAGTGATTGGTATTATAAACACTATTCAATAAGTGCCTTCAAACGCAACCTATAAGAACCATCCATCAATAATTTTTTAAATATTAGCATGATCCGATGAAAACACTTCATAAAAGATTGAAAAAAATATACTCCAAAATTTGGGATGCATATGTGTATGTGCACGTGGAAAAATAGACATTGACCGTACCCAAAATGTATCCGCTAGTCCAGTGGGATCCTTTGCATCGGTATCCACCATGTCCAGCTTCTCATCCATTTGATCTTCAAGGGCAGCATCATCCATCAGTCCCTCTGCCTCGGGCAATCCCTGAACAGCATCGATATACACATAACAATACCATGAGCAACTACTACTATAAGTAATTTTTTTTTTGTCAAAAAGAAAAAATTAAAAAAACACTTGAACAAAATCGAACCACCAACCTTGGCCTCAGGGTCAGAGTCTGCAGAACTAGTCCTGGGGATTTGCTCAGAAATCCCCACAGAAGATTCCTGCGGGACCACAAGGTTCTTTGGAAAGGAAAAGACATTCCATGTTTCTCCAGCGTCAAGAATGGAAGGTGAATTGGATGACAAAGCCAAATTACAACCTGACCCATCTCCATCCTGATGTTTAGATATCAGAGCAGCTATCGCCTTGTCGAACGAATCACAGCTGAATGGGATCTGCTGAAGACACTGAGCACCTGCATTGGAAAGGCAATCTGCCCACTCCCCGGCAGCTGGTTCAGCACCACTTCGAATCCTCGAGTGATTCTAATGACACGAGTTTCAACAATTGAACATATGAGACATGGAAATTAAAGATCCAAAATATAAGAAAAAAATAATGCATTTAATTTTGATTTTCCACAAATAACCTTCATTAAATATGTATGGAATCAAGGGTACTTTTAAGAATACATCATAATTCATGATGAATTCAATGTATTCAACCACTTTTAAACAGTTTTATTAATTCTTGTGAAACGGGTATTTTTTGCTTATATTTTGAACCAGAGGTACAAAACAAGCATTAAATTGGTAAAACATGCCTTGCCGCTCACATGTTCTGGAGCAGACCAATCTCCAGCCTCTTTTTTCTGCAATAATGTATCTTCAGCAGGATTAGCGAAACCCAGAGATCTGAAGCTTGGACTCGTAATGATGGACCCTGTCACCTCCTTCACAACACCAGTGGGATCCGGTGGAGCATCTTTCTCTGTGACTGAGGCTACTTTATCCATACTAAAATCTGCTTGTTTATCTGAGTGATTATCAGCGGGGAGTGCAGAGTTGAAAGTTAGTTCCTTTGCATGATCCAGGTTCATGTTCGGTTCTCCAGCATCAAAGCACGACACTCGGGCCGTTTCAGGCCCAACATCAGCATTGGAAAACCATCCATACCTATAAAATGAAATCAACAGTCAAGTCATCATATTTAGGCCCCGCTAGGCAACACTAATTGAAAACTTTTTATACCACTTACCACTTAATAAGTAATCTAGAAACAATTGTACAGAAGCATTTATCATAAGCGGTGTGCTATAAGCAGTTTTCAAGAAGTATTCCCATAACAGGGCCTCAACATTCAGCAAATGTAACCATTTCATTTAACTGTACTGTGACAAATACCTCAAACGAAAAATTAGAGGGCTTCCAATTATAGCATGCACGTCTGATGCACTAATAATGGAATCTTGAGTCCATCGTGGATATTTTGCTAGATTCTCTCCTTGAATGCTGTAAGGAAAAAGCACAAGCTCTCCAGATGCTATATTCGAATTCCCCCACTTGCGGTTGAGGTGTTCTAAAATTGATGATATCTTCTTCCGGGTACTGACGGTGAGCTCAAGGTGCGGATTGTATTTTTCCTGTAAAAAAATGAAAATATTTATCAAACATCCCAGCTTCCCGTCAAAAGAGACAAACTTTCAAATCTATTTTTACCATTTCCAAAGCCCTTCGAGTGTCACTGTTAATTGGAAACAACTGGAGCTTAAGCTTCGAGGAATCCTGTATCTTGCACGCGACTAAATCTTTTTCCGAGAAATGGGTGAAAGGAGACCCAGAAACCTCAGCAGACTCAGGACCCTTGTGCTCTAAAAATTAGAACATGGAAAAAATGTGCACAGAGTGCTTAGCCTTTATTTCCTAATTAAAAACTATGGTAGATAGTAGGAAGGGAAAGCACCAGACTTACCTGTCATTACTTGATCGCTATCAATGTCTGTTTTGGTGGATGTCCGCTCCAAATGCTCAGCAGCATCAGCAACCAATGAAACTCCAGCAATCACTGCCTTTTCCCATCTTTTATATGCAGCTGATGTAACAGCACCTGCTTCACAAAGATCCTTTCTGGATATCATCAGTATGAAAAAGGATACATGAAGGAAGGATATTCAAAAACAGTTCAATCTGATGAACATATTTTGCCACAGGAATGCCACATAATAGTAGGAAGAAATCAGACAAATTAATTGATTGATTGACGATGAAGCACATTCTGTGTGCATTTGATCATTTCATGAAGCACATTCCGTGTGCATTTGATCTTTTCTTGTTAAAAGTTACTCTAAAGGCTATTAAAAGTAAGGTCCTTGACGATTATATAGTGATTGCTCTTCACAAATTATAAAGAAAAGAGTTGCTCGCAGGTACTAAAGATGGAATCGGTGGTTCTGTGAAATTGAAAAAATTTTGCTTTGAAAATCAATGGTTGTGGAAGGGAAGCAATAAGAGGAAGTATAAGTAAGTCAGCTGAAGTGCTGTTAGTAGAATATTTTAAAACAAAATATATCAATTGCAAGTCGACTGCATCAGTCGGTAAATGAAGTTTGGATCATCAGAAGTGGATGCATTGTATGAAAAATAAGTGGTTCAATTGTTGCCAGAAGTAGAAGAACGAGCAACAATCTCTACCAAGTTAAAGATTATATGAGCATAGAAAATTTGAATGATTTATGGCATAGGAGATTGAGATGCATTCATCAGAAAAACATGAAAAAACAAAGTATATAGTAATAAATTTTCCAAGACTGAAAAGGAACATAGAATATCACAATGATGCTCACAAGGAAGAAAAAATGGTGAGAAACACATATAAGCCTAAGGATGTCTGAGCTGCGAGATTGTGGGAGATAATGTATAAAGATGTGTACAAGTCAATGAGGAGCAATGGAAGTGTAGAAAGATATTTTGTCTTGTTTGTTGAATTTGGGCAGAATGAGATGCATTGTGTCTACCAAGCATAAAAATGAAATGGTTGGTTGTTGGAGTCTGCATCCCACATCGGACTTGAGGTCCGGTGTGGTCTTTAATATTCCTTATAAATTAACCCCAAGGGCTCCTTTAGAGAGGACGCCTTGGGGGTTCGGGTCTCTCATTTTATTCTCCTACATGGTATCAAAGGGAACCTAATCCCGACCCCCCTCCCATCTTTTTTTTTTAATTCTGGTCTAGGGTTAACCTCAGTTTTCCCCGTAAGGGGGGCGGCGGCCTCCATGGCCAGCTCTGCCGTCGCCCCTCCCCTCCCTCCCGAGCGCCACTCGGCCTGCTGCATATCCGGCGGCTATCCCCCTCTGCCCCTTCCGGCTCGCCTCCCGCTACAGATCCTCTCCCAGCTCTGCGGCTTTTCCCGGCAAAGCCCGGCCTCGCCTCCCATCCCGGCGTCCCGCTCCAGACCTCCCGCGCACGGCTCCGTCCCCGCTCCCGCGCACCCTCCCGGCGCTTCCCAGCGCTAGCGGCCCCCCCACACCTCCCGTCGTTTCCCGTCGCCCGCCTCCTCAACGACTTCCGCCCTTTCCGGCGGTCGCTTCGGCTCCCGCAACTGCTCGCACCGGCTCCCGCATCTCCCGGCGACAGAACCGGTCCGCTGCGCATCTCCCGCTACGCACGACCTCCTCTCCGGCGATCCTCTTGTGTGCGCAACACCTCGCGCTGCTCCGACGGACTCCCCCCGCCCCTGCATCTCCTGTCGGCGCGACTCAGCTCCCGACCCAGGCGCGGCTCCCAACTCCCGACCCAGCCGGCGCGCCCTCCTCCTGCGCACGATCCCTCCCGGCGCGCCCTCCTCCTGCACACGATCCCTCCCGGTGCGGCTCCTCCTGCGCGTGCCCTTCCCGTCGCCGCTCCTCCCGAGCACGTCTCCTCCCGAGAGCGACCCTCCCGACGCCCCTCTCTGCGCAGATCAACTCCCGGCGCATCTGCTTCTCCAACGGCGCTCCTCCTGCGAGCGAGCCCTTCCAGTCCGGTGGGCTTCCTTCCCCGGCGTCTCCTCCGGCTCGCGCTCCTCCTGCGCACGACCCCTCCCTGTGGCGGATCTCTCCCGGCGCCAGGCCCCGCCTTCACTGCGGCTTCCCTCGCGCCGGGTTCCCTCGCGCTGGCTCTCGGCGAGACTCCCGGCCCTCTCTCTCCTGCCCGACTCCCGGCGAGACTCCCGGCCCCCAACTTCAGGCGCGGCTCCCGGCGACTCCTCCCTGCTGCGCGCGCCGCCCGCAGCACTCCCGGCGGCCTCTTATGCACGCAGCCCCCCCGGCGGATTTTCCGGATCCCCGCATCAACCGGCTCTCTCCCGGCGGTCCTCTCTCCAGGCGGCCCTCTCTCCCGGCCGGCCCTCTCTCCCGGCGGCCCTCACTCCCAGCGCAGCTCCTCAGTCGCGGCTCTTTTTTTTTCTGGCGTTTCTCCCGCACGGGACTCCCGCGGCACGCCCTCCATTCCTGCCGGCTCCTCCAGCAACGAGCCTCCAGCTTTGTCGGCCCCTCTCTGCACGACAGCCGGCCTCCTTTCCTGCCAGCGCCTCCGACAGCCGGCCTCCATTCCTACCGGCGGCCTCCTCCGGATTCCAGCGCCGCCTCCCGGCCTCCTTTCCTGCCGACGCCTCCGACAGCCGGCCTCCAACAACCGGCCTCCACCCTTGCCGGCCCCTCCACGCCGGCGGCCTCCTTCGGCTTCCAGCGCCGCCTCCCGGCCTCCTCCTGCGCTTCTCTTCCGGCAGCCAGTCGGCTCCAGTTTCTCCCTGCGGCTGCCCAGCTTCAAGTTTCGGCTCTCCGGCACCTCCTGCGGCATCCCCGCCTCGCCGGCATCTCCCGACTACTCCAGGCAGCCGCCTCTCTGTCAGCAGGCACACCTTCACGCTTCATCCACCGTGGCGCAGCACCTTGACCGTCTTGGATTCGAGCCCTTTGGCACCGCCAGCCCCGCAACAATTCTGCGGAATCCCCGCCTCCCGTCGTCGGCCCCGCAAATGCGGTTTTCCCGGTGCTAGTTTGGATTTCCCGGCGTTTCATCGACCGGCCCCACTAGTGCGGCAGTCCTGGCGTTCCGTCAACCGACCCGGTCTCTGTGTGGTTCATCTGCTACGTCTGCGACATCATCCATCCATCATCCTGCGCAGGAGCTTCGATCGTGAGGGGGAGCAGCAGCCTTTGCAGCGTTCTTTTTATTTCGTCTGGTTTTATAATCAAGCTGGGCATGTCCAGCTTGAGGGAGAGTGTTAGCGTCTGTTTTGTTGATTTCTTTTCATTATGTGTTCAAGCTAGGTTCACCTAGCTTGAGGGGGAGTGTTGGAGTCTGCATCCCACATCGGACTTGAGGTCCGGTGTGGTCTTTAATATTCCTTATAAATTAACTCCAAGGGCTCCTTTAGAGAGGACACCTTGGGGGTTCGGGTCTCTCATTTTATTCTCCTACAGTTGTATTAAAAGATACAAAAGATTGACTAAAAATCGATGTGACAAAAAATCAAAACACTGAGTTCAAAAATTGACACTGAATATACTTCACATGAAGTTGAGTATTATTTGGAAAAACAGGGACTTGGCATCAGGTGTCTAGTTTGAGAACCCACAACAAAATGTGATAGTAAAAAGAATTAAGATGGTGTGGAAGGAAAAGAATCATAAATTACTCCTCTTAAGTGAGGTCTATTTATAGATCAATACACGAGATATATAACTCAAGATAGTAGGAGATTCAAAATTTAAAACACATGGAATGAAGGAGAAATGAAGGACCTTGTCAAACCCAACAAAACTGGACAGAGCCATGTCCAGATGCATAATAACTACTAACAATCCTTCTCAAATTATGACATATGTTAGCACCAACTTGTTACACAAGAGTTTTACCCAAGGCCCTGAACCCGTTTAGCAAACACATCAGCAAGTTGTCCCGTTGTTTGAACATAGTCGAATATGGGATCGTTCTTGTAATTTTCCCTAACATAGAGGTAGTCCACCTCAATGTGTTTCACCATCTCATGGAAAACTGGGTTGGCTGGAATCTTGATAGCCGTCTGATTGTCTCACCAAACACGTGTGGGCTTCCACACTAGGCAACCAATCTTCTGCGGAAATTGTTGTAACCATAAAATCTCTCTGTTCACATGAGGCATGCCTTGATACTCTGTTTAACGGCCTGGATCTTCCAGCCCGTTACTTTTTTTGGTTTCAGGTGATGGGGCATCGCCAAAAGTTTTGAGAAAGAAGATGATTTGGAGCTGAAATTTCAGCTGGGAAGCGGATTATGGCATGGAGGTTCAGGTTACGCCATAGGGGATCTTGCGTAAGTGGGATTCGAGCTTCACATAAAGGTCGCTCGGCTTCACCAGGTTTGCGCAAGGGTAGATTTGCAATGTGGAGCTCTGGGTTGCGCTGTAAGAGGATCTTGCCTAAGGGTAAGCCAGTTCTGATCTGCAGAAGCGTAGAGTGCGTAAAGGTCATCCTTGTCTCGCATAAGGATCCTGGGTTTTGCGGCACAGTGGATGTCTTACGGCGTGAAGGGTAGGAGGAGTTCGGCTGCAGCATGGAGGTGAGTTGTGTCGTGGAAACCTAGAAAGATCGGTTTTGGGGGTCCTATTGTTTCGAGGGGGTTTTGGCGTGGCTTGGTGTTACGGCGTAGTAGGTCTGGAGATGGGCTTCTTGCAGCGTAGTAGAAGCCCTTGTGGCGTAGATGCTCAAAGCGATGGATTTTGATGCCTATGCCGATTTGGGGGTAGTCGCGGCGTGGTTCATGGGTTGCGTCGCAGCCTTATCCCGGGTATATAAGATCTGGTTGTTGACTACAACATGGATTCCATAAGGGAGTTGGACTGAGGTCCATTGCGGCGTAGCACCTTGTCTTGAGTCGTGGTTTGGTGTAAAACCCTATTCACTACGGCGTCGTTGTCCCTTTAAAAAATTGGTGGGTATAAATTACAGAACCCCTTCGAAACTCATCATTCTTCTGACTTTTCTCTAGACTCTTGGGCAACCTAAGTGCGTCCTATTGGAATGGTGTAGTCCGATCCATTTGAATGAAGTTGGGTAAAAATGCTAGCAGCCAGACTGTACACCAGACCGCAACTCTCCCAAATTTTTGGGAACTGTAGCAATGCTGACTCACTGTGGCAGAGCTGATCAGGCGACACCGACAGAACACTAAAGCATCTCATAATTTGAAGACAACAGTATTGTAGCTCCGCGGACTTCTTGTCACTGACACTGTAGCAACTTAGACTTGGGTGGATGTGGCACTGTAGCATAGTGGACTTACTGTGCGTTTGGTGGGACAGTACATCGTCTTCTTTAATAGCTCATTCGAGCTAGGGTTTTTGTGTGTAAAACTTGTTGCGAAAAACGGTGGGAGCAATGAAGCAACAAACAATTCATAGAAGAGTGAAAGGGAAAAACAAAAGAACGAGAAGAAAATCTTGAGACACATAGATTTACGTGGTTCAAGAAATGATCCCTACGTCCATGGAGAGACAGAATTTCACTAGTTTCAAGAGCACAAAATACAGAGAGATCTCAAAGTTTCACACACAGAAACCCTATTCCGAAATGGGCTAATAAAGAAGATGAAGTATTATGTCACTAACCGCACAGAAAGTCCGCACAGCTACAGTGAGCGGTAAAGTGGATACTAAGGTATCTGAAGGGAAGCAAAGAAGTATCTCTGTATTTTGGGAAAGGAAAATCATTGCAGGGGTATGTGGATGCTGACCTGGGAGGTGATATCGATGGTAGGAGTACCACAGGTTATGTATTTACCTGTGGAGGAACTGCAGTAAGCTAGATATCTCAATCGCGGAAGGTGGTGGCTCTCTCCACCATAGAGGCAGAGTGCATTGTTGTAATAGAAGCCGGGAAGGAGATGGTTTGGTTGAAGAACTTCTTGAATGAGCTGGGTAAAAAGCGAGAAGAAAATGTATTGCACTGTGACAGTCAGAATGTTATACATCTTACAAAGAACTCAGTGTTTCATGCCCAGACGAAGCACATTCAGTTGAAATACCATTTTATCAGAGGCTTGATACAAGATGGGTTGTTGACATTACAGAAGATTCATGGAACCAACAATCTGGGAAACATGTTGACGAAGTCGATGGTGAGAGAGAAGTTGAGGCACTATTGTGCCTCTATTGGTCTCCAATGGTGAATGGAGGATCAGAGGCAGAATATGGAAGAACGCTATGGGAGCACATAAGGGAAAACATGTGGTATTTCATGAATCGTCAGCTTGAAATTAAAGTTGTGAATGGAATCACGTACTGGTGAGTGAAGAAGAGGAGAAGCTCAGATAAAGTAAGTTGTCTAAGTTGGTAGCATCGAAACAAGTCAGCATAGCGGATCAGGCTCCATGTGGAAGATTATTGGAATGGTGTAGCCCGATCTGTTTGGATGAAGTTGGGCAGAATGCTAGGGGCTCAAACTATACACCAGACCGCAACTCCCAGACTTTGGAGACAGGGCGCTGTAACATCTTGGACTTTGGAGACGACGATCTGTAGCTTTGCGGACTTCTTACACCGACACTGTAGCAGTTTGGATTTGGGTGGTTGCAGCACTATAACACAGTGGACTTACTGTGCGGTTAGTGGAACAGTGCATCGCCTTCTATATTAGCTCATTCAAGTTAGGGTTTTTGTGTGTGTAACTCTGATTATCTCCCTTTAATTATGCTCCCGAATTAGTGAAGTGATTCTGTCTCTCTGTAGTCGTAGAGATTTTTCCCGAATCACGTAAATTGCTATGCTCTGTGATCTTCATCTCATTCTTTTGTTTTTCACTTTTACTCTTCTGTGAATCGTTTATCATTTGTTGCTTCCGGCGTTTCTGTAACACGTCCCTGGGAGGTCTTTTAGCCCCTTTTTAATGGTTTTGATTCCCGACTTCAAGAGATTGATTCTTGGCAATTTGAGGTGAGTTCTCTTTCCTTCCATCCTCTTTTCCTTCTCGTTCTTATTCCACAGAAGGCTGTGGTTGTGGGAATTGCTGGTTCGGGAGATTTTGTGGCAAGAGATTAATGGGGGGGCACTGTGTTTTAGGTTGCTGAGGGTTTCTTAGTGTAGGATCGAAATATAATATGAGATGCTCAATATACAAGAGGGGGGGTGAATTGTATACTTTAAAAATTCCTTTGGAACCTTTAAAGTTAGTTATGAATAACTAGAGTTTCCTTAAGAAAAGGAAAGAACTAAGTTTAACAAAGTTAAACTAAGTTGATTCACAACACCTCTAACACCGGACTAAACTTGGAAAGAGATTCCAAAAGAAGGTTCCGGAAATATGGTTCCGGAAATTGAAACTTAACAAAAGTTACAATATGAGATTCTACCTTAAAGCGTATAGAATCTAAACTAATCAAAGTAAGTAGGGAAGTATAAGAAAATTATACTTTCCTTAAGATACAAAATGCAGCGGAATAAAACAAGTACAAGTAGAAGAACTACTAGTAACAAGATGATAGTCTTTTAACCCAAAGAGAAGGGTATCCAACAACCTTGGATAAAGGTCCCTTGATTTATACTTTCAAGCAAGTCTGTCTTACCCACACCAGGGTAAGCCCTCGATACGAAGATCGGTGTCTCTGTCTTGCTATCCCCGCAAGCCCTCAACTTCAAGGTAGTTGGCAACCTCTGTCTTTCTCGACAAGAAAGCCCTCGATCTTTAAGGTAGTCGGCACCTCTGTCTTTCTCAGCAAGAAAGCCCTCGATCTTTAAGGTAGTCGGCACCTCTGTCTTCCTATCCCCGGAAGCCCTCGAATGTAATCACCAACATTCGGAGTCGCACGAAGCTTTGAGAGTTAATAAGAGACTCTCTCTCTAGAAATCACTTCAACAGCATGTATGCACAAAGTTCAAATGTTCATCCATCCATTCGTTGTGAGCTTTTTCAAATGAGCTCCTATTTATAGGTGAGGTCGGCTCCTTCTCCAACGGTCATATTTCCCTTAAAGTTCGGAGGGACCTGTACACGTGTCACTTAGACAACGGTTAGTTTATAACAAAATGGACGACATCGTTTTATAACAAAGTAAGTGTAACAGAAAGTACGACATCGTTTTAAAACCTAACATAAAGGTTCGGAATAGTAATTTCGGAGTGAAAGTTCGGAGTGAACAAATTCAGAGTGTATAAAACAATGATATCCAGATTCTGTTTAATGAGTGAATTCGGAATGAGAATTCGGAATAGGAATTCGGAATAGGAATTCTTCATCAGAAATCGTAATGAGAAATCGTCATCAGAATTCGTAATGAGAATTCGGAATGAGATTTCTTCATTAGAATTCGTAATGAGAATTCTTCATTGGAATTCGTAATGAGAATTCTTCTTCAGAATTCGTAATGAGAATTCGAAATGGGATTTCTTCATTAGAATTCGTAATGAGAATTCTTCTTCAGAATTCGTAATGAGAATTCGTAATGAGAATTCTTCATTAGAATTCGTAATGGGAATTCTTCTTCAGAATTCGTATCCTGAATCTGGAATAGAACTTAGTCAGAATTCATAACCGGAATTCGGAGTGAAACTTCCTTATAGTTCTTGTCCAGAATCCGAACCCTAAAACAGAATGCTTTTTATCAGTTTTAATGATTCCGAGAAAGTGAATCCGAATTTCATACTTAAGAAAAATATTAATGAAAATATGATAAGGATAAATTTTTCTTATAAAAGCGTTTTTCCTTAAGAAAACATTTTTCCTTATAAAAGCAATTTTCCTTACAAAAGCGATTTTCCTTAAAGATAAGGTGTTTGTGATTTTCAAAACAAGAAGGAATGGAAAAGTCATAAGGAAAACCTTATTGACTCAACAATCTCCCCCTTTTTGGAAAGCACAAACATCCTTACGAAAAAGCTATTTCTAGGAAGAAAGAAACACAATAAAGCTTATCTCCCTTGGTTTAAGAATATAGATGAATACGACTAACTCCCCCTTAGGCTTTGAATCTCTAAGGATCGTATTCATATTTCCGGAGTGATATTTCTTTAAGATAAAAACTCCCCCTTAAACAAACTCTTATTAGAGTTCTATCTCATTGGGTATTTTTCTTTCTCCCCCTTTGATAAGCACTTATTAGATTTCCTCTTTTTCTTAAGGATCTTTTCCTTCTCCCCCTTTGTGATTTTCAAAAAGAATTTCGAGGGAATGGAAAAAATAACAAAGTACCTGAAAGATTAGTAACAACAACAAAGCAGAACAACAAGCACGATTCTCATTAAATTTGAAATGTCAGCAACAAAAACAGATTACAACAAAAAGATCGGATTGATTATTTCGGATCTTTCTCCTTTGACATAAGCCCCTTGAGAATAGTCTTGATCTTTTTGAGGTCCTTATGATCTTCCTCTGCTTGCTTTTCTAAGGCAACTATTCTTGCTGACTGAGCTTGAATGATTTCTTCCTGAGCCTTCAACTTTTCTTCCTGAGCTTCCATTTTCTCTTCCTGAGACTTTATCCTTTCTAGAAAATTGATCCGATGATCCCTTTCAAATTTCCAACTTTGATTAACAGAGTTGAGCTTTCCATTCAGATCTCTTACTTCCTGACTCCGAATGTTCTTTTCCTCTGCCAATTTCTCATCGAATGATGCAGTCATCTCATGAAACTTCTTATCCTCGGTTTGAAAAGCATCCTTAACATTCTCCTGAAACTCATCCAGCAACCTCATCTCTTCCACATTCTTCTTCGACCAGCTAGTCATCCTTTTGCAAGATCTTTTATGGGCTTCGTAACCAATGAAGAAATTTTTGAACTGGGCTTCTATCTCAACACACTTATCCATTACCATGGATACGGAATCGGTTTTCTGATTCAGCGTATGTTGGAGCATCTGGCACCGAGAATCAATACTGGAGAAAGTCGGAATGGTTCCCACCAACTTCTTCAAGGATTGAACAACAAAATCGTGCCCCAACGAAGATGATTCCGAATCTGACATCTTGCTAGGAGAATTTTCTTCTTCAATAAGCTCCAACTTCCTCTTTGAAGAACTACCAGCTTCCTTCCTCATACTCTTTTCTGAACTCGGGGTATCAGCAATAACTTGTTTCCCCTTATCTTTTTTCGGAATAGAAACCTGTTCCGGAGATTTCTTCTCACTGTCAGAAACTTGAACAACCAAATCTTCCTCATCAACAACTTCTATATTTTCTTTCTGAGCAGCATCAAGTGAAAGATGTTCTTCTTCTCCATGATAAGAAACTTCTTCCTCTCCTTCCTTTCCTTCTATTACTGGAGTAACTAGTTTTGAAGATTCGGCTTCAGAAGTTCGGAGCGACAGGTGTTCCGAAGGAGTTCCCTTGTATTCATCTACTTGTTTGAGCACATCTCCTGTCTCACCACTTCCTTCAGCAGCTTCTTCCACTTCTTCCACTAGCTCTACTTCCTCAGCATTCTTAGCAGCAGCCTCTTTCGGATCATCGAGATTTCTTCCTGGAGTCTCAGGTAGAGAGTCCAAAGAAAAAGTTCTCGGAACGGGAATGGTTGCTGAAACCATTTCATTAAACTTCAACAAGGCTTGCACAGCCTCAGCTTCTGACAACTTCTTCTTCAGCTTCTTTTCCTTAGCTTGCTTCTCGAGCTCATCAGCAGCCTTTTCTTTCAGAGCTTTAGCCTCTGCGGGATCCAATCCGAACTGCGGATCTCCTTCCTTCCTCTTTTCCTTGTCAGCTCTCCACTTCGCTGCAACCTCATCAGTATATGTCTTCTTCTTCTTAGGCTTAGGAGGTGCGGAATGGACTTCCTTAGACTTAGGTTCTTCAGCTTCTCCTACCACTTCTTTCAGCTTCCTCTTCCTTACCGGCTTAGGCGATTCCGGATCAGCCACTTTCGGAGTCACTTCTTCTTGAGGAGGAAGATCAATAAACATGCCAGACTTCTTGTCAAAAGCTATATTCATCCTTTTAAGAGTTGCATCACTGAGCAACATGATCTTGCAAACTTTCGGTTTAGAACTGCAAGCAACCTTGAAGGACTCAAGGCACCGAACTATCAGCTTCGACAATATTGCCGGGTACATTACTATCTGAGCTCTCAGATTCCCTTTCTTTAAATTCTCAAGATTAAGAAGGATATGCTTCATCAGGTTGAACTTCCTTTGATTTATCAAGAAATCTAAGATGTATATCTCACTCTTCTTCAAGCTGTCCTTGTCTCCTTTTCTCGGTACAATAAGCCCTTGCACCCATAACTCCAGAATCCGGAAGTTTGTAGATAGGGTTGCAATTTTCGAAGCCTTATCATCATCCAGTCCGAGAATTTCTAAGGCTTTCTCCTTGTTGAAACTACCCAAGGAGTCTGGCAGAACATGCGAGATAAACTCAGCTTCCCCTTCATAATTCAACCCTACCAAGCTTGCAGCCTTGGTGTAAGATAGCTTATAAGTCTTGCCATACGATTTGAAGGAAAATTTTTCTCTATTGTCTTCCACGAAGAAAGCAACCGACTCATAAAACTCAACAAGCAAGTCTGGGTAAACTTCATCTTGGTTGCCGGTTTTTGATATCGCAACATCTTCCCAGCCATTGAGCTTGATATTCTTTGATATAATAGAATCATAGTTGCTGAAGAAATTCGGATGCACTAACCGCTCTCTGTAGACTAACCACTGTGAAATGGGCTTTGTTGAAGACATCTCTTGAGAAGCTAACTCTGCAGACATTCGGATTAGAAGTCTCTGAGAAGTTCGGAACTGAGAAGACTGAAGTTCGGAACTGGAAAACTGTAGTTCGGAACAGCCTTAAATCAGAGAGACAGAGCTTCAGCACGCAAGAGCTTGAGATCGATGTGGGACGAGAAAATAGGGTCCCCTTTATATAGGCTTTGGAATGACGGTTCAACTTCCTCGGTTGATCTAACGGTTTAGAATGATCTGAGATCAGATCTGACGGTTGAGAGGTTGAATCCGATCTTTTTGAGGTTTTATTAAAACAGAATTCAAGAAATTCAAAAAACCGAAAACAAGCTATAAGAAAATGCCAGCAAGTAAAATATGATTACGAAAACTTCAGTAAGGAAGTCATACCTTTCGGATTAGCTTAGGAAAGTTATTCGTAATGGGTAATGTAAAGACGACTACGAAAAAAAAAAACTCAATACGAAAAACTTGATACGAAAAACTTGATATGGAAGATTCAATACGAAAGTTTTTCCATTATGAAAATACCAGTACGAAAATTTTCCATTCCGGAAATTTTCAATACGAATACTTTTATTCCAGAAGTATTTTGTATGGAAATATCCATTCTGGAAAATTGTAGTTCCGGAAGTTCCATTCCGGAAAATTTCGTTCCGAAAAATTTGAAAACAAATTTTGAAAAACTTTGTTAAATAAACAAACAAATGTACTCCCCCTATGAAAAGGAGTTTATTACTGTGAGAAGATTTTTCCAACAGAAAGTTAATTAAGGAAGATTACCTTACGGTTATCATTCCTAACTTCTGTTTAATATATTCAAATCTATCAGAAGGTAAAGATTTTGTGAAAATATCAGCAAGTTGATCTTGCGTTCCGATAAACTGAAGAATAATATCTCCTTTAAGTGTGTGATCCCTAAGAAAGTGATGCCTAATATCTATGTGTTTTGCACGGGAGTGATGTGCAGGGTTTTTACTTAGAGCAATGGCACTTGTGTTATCACACAAAATTTGAGTTTTAGTAAAACTCAAGCCATAGTCTGTGAGTGTGTGTTGCATCCACAACACTTGTGCACAACAACTTCCAGCTGCTACATATTCAGCTTCAGCAGTGGAGAGTGCAACAGAATGTTGCTTCTTGCATGACCAAGAAACTAATGAATCTCCTAAGAAATGACAAGTTCCGGATGTACTTTTTCTATCCATTCTACAACCACCAAAGTCAGCATCAGAAAAGCTTTTTAGAACAAAATCATTTCCAGAAGTATAAAATAATCCTAGATCCATGGTTCCCTTAAGGTAGCGAAAAATTCTTTTTACCGCCTTTAAGTGAGATTCCTTAGGATTGGATTGATATCTTGCACATAAGCATACAGAAAACATTAAGTCTGGTCGACTAGCTGTTAAGTAAAGTAGACTTCCAATCATACCTCTAAAAGATGTTTGATCTACTGGTTTCCCAGCTTCATCAAGATCTAAAGAGTTTGAGGTACCAATAGGAGTACTTATACTCTTCGTGTTGTCATAACCATACTTTTTAAGAAGATCTTTAATATACTTATGTTGGGATATGAAGGTTCCTTCTGGTTTTTGAGAAATTTGAAAACCAAGGAAAAATGTTAACTCACCCATCATACTCATTTCAAACTCAGATTTCATTAGACTAGCAAAAGAATCAGTCAAAGATTGCTGAGTTGAACCAAATATAATGTCATCAACATAAATTTGAACAATCAAAACATTTTTCTTATCTTTCTTTATAAAAAGGGTTGGATCTGCATTTCCCTTAACATAGTTATTTTGAAGCAAAAATCCAGTGAGTCTATCATACCATGCTCTTGGGGCTTGTTTAAGGCCATACAAAGCTTTGGTAAGTCTAAAAACATGATCAGGATGTTTTGTATCTTCAAAGCCAGGAGGTTGTTCAACAAAAACTTCCTCTTGAACATAACCGTTAAGAAAAGCACATTTCACATCCATTTGAAATAGTTTGAAATTAAAGAATGCTGCAAAGGCAAGTAGAATACGGATAGATTCAAGTCTAGCTACTGGAGCATAGGTTTCTTCATAGTCTATTCCTTCTTGCTGATTATAGCCTTTAGCAACAAGTCTAGCTTTATTTCTAACAATGACTCCATTTTCATCACATTTGTTTCTGAAGACCCATTTTACTCCAATAACAGAAGTTTCCTTAGGTCTTTCAACCAAGGTCCAGACTTTATTCCTTTCGAATTCATTTAGCTCATCTTGCATTGCTTTGATCCAATCATCATCACCTAAAGCTTCATCAGTGCTTTTAGGTTCTAGTTGGGAAAGAAATGCTAGATGTTCTACTTCATTTCTTAAGGAACTTCTAGTCCTTACAGGTTGATTTACATCACCAATGATACTATCACTGGGATGATTCTTAAGAAACATCTGATTTGGGTTTTGTAAAACCTGTTCATCAACATAAGGTAGAAAGTCTTCTGGGGTAAATGTTTCAGAAGTATCTTCTAGAACAATTTCCTTATCAGAAGGTTCTTCTAACAAAGGTTGACAATCAGTTTTTGAAAACACATCCGAAGATGTAAGTTGGGAAGTTTTAAAAACAAAAGGATCTGACTCATCAAATTTCACATGTACTGTTTCCTCAACAGTACAAGTATTTTTATTAAAAACTCTATAAGCCTTAGAGGTTGTGGAATATCCTAAGAAAATTCCTTCGTCTGATTTTGGTGCGAATTTATGTAAGTTATCTTTAGTATTCAAAATGAATACTTTGCAACCAAAAACCTTGAAGTAGGAAAGCCTTGGTTTTCTACCATTCCATAACTCATAAGGAGTTTTATTAAGAAAAGGTCTAATCAAAACTCGATTTATAGTATAACAAGCAGTACTTACAGCTTCAGCCCAGAAATGTCTAGCAATAGAATATTCACTCAACATGGTTCTAGTTATTTCTTGAAGAATTCGATTTCTTCTTTCAACTACACCATTCTGTTGAGGAGTTCTAGGTGCTGAAAAGTTGTGAGTAATACCTTTCTTACTACAAAAAGTTTCAAAATCAGAATTTTGAAATTCTCCTCCATGATCACTATGAATAGTTTTCAATGGAAGGTTTTTCTCATTTTTAACTTGAGCTCTAAAACTTTTGAAATAAGAAAAAGCTTCAGATTTCCTTGCTAGAAAATAGACCCAAGTAAATCTAGTGTAATCATCAACTAGAACAAACACATAGTATTTGCCTCCAATGCTTCCAGTTTGTGTAGGACCAAAAAGATCCATGTGCACCAACTGTAATGCATCGGTTGTTGAGACTTCACCGATTGACTTAAAACTAGATTTATGTTGCTTGCCATATTGACAAGGATCACAAACTTTAGAAGAATCAAATCTAAGCTCCGGTAGATCCTTAACTAGTTTCTTCTTAGAGAGTTTACATAGGTTTCTAAGATTACAGTGTCCTAGTCTTCTATGCCATAACCAAGAATGATCTTCCATTGCACTTAGGCAAGGTAAATCTTGGCTTCTTAGGTCTTCTAAGTTTAAGGTGTAAACATTCTCTTGCCTGTTGGCTGAGAGAATAAATTCTTCCTTGGAATTGTGAACTAAGCATTTATCATTCCTAAAATTCACAAGGTAACCTTCATCACATAACTGACTTATGCTAATGAGGTTGTGCTTAAGACCTTTAACAAAAAGAACATTTGAAATCAAAGTTTTACCTAAAAGAACAATATTACCAATACCAACAATCTCTCCCTTAGCATTGTCTCCGAAAGTTACCTTTCCTCCTTTCGTCTTGATAATTTTTTCAAAGAAGCTTTTGTTACCAGTCATGTGCCGGGAACATCCACTATCCATGTACCAAACATTGTTGCTGGAACTTTCTTTATTTTCCTGAAATTAAGAACAAAGTTAGACTTTCGGAATCCAAACTTGCTTGGATCCGAGATTTCTAGACAATAAAATCTTAGGTACCCACATTTTCTTGGAAAAATAAGCTTTATGAAAACCTAAGGATTGGGTTTTGTTTAAGGAACAATTTCTTGCCCAGTGACCACCACATTGACACTTAGTACAAAATGGGGCACTTTGAGGAACAAAATAATTGTTGCTGAAAACAGGTTTTGCATGGGTATAACCAAATCCGGATTTATTTCTTAAAGGTCGTATTTGAGAATACATCTTATCAAAATTTTCCTTACCATGGGTAAAGTTTGATAAGCACTTCTTTAAGGAAAAAATTTCGGACTTGAGTTTTACAACCAAGTTTTTATCTTCAAAATCATTAGTTTTGGAACTAGATTTAGGCTCGAAAACATTTTTATTAGAAATTACTTTTTCTAACTCTTTAGAAAGTTTATTCTTCTCAGAACTTACTTCCTCAAGATTTTTTGAAATACTTTCAAAATCAGCATTTTTCTTATCAATATCTTTAGAAAGATCTGATATCTCTTTTGTAAGAATAGAATTCCTAGAATTTGCCTTATCAAGTTTCTTGTTGAGTTTGGAATTCTCAATCTCAAGAAGTTCAGCAAATCTAGAGACTTCTTCAAAAGTAGGTAAAGTATTTTCCTCATCAGAAGTTGATTCTTCATCAGAAGAGTTATAATACTTACTATCATTAGGATTTAAAGAAACATTGGTCAAAGATTCAGCATTTCGTACCTTAGCCATAAGACAATGATTATCAATAGGTAATCTGGCTATAAGACCAAGATTCTTCTGTCCTGAAGATTCATATTCAGAAGATTCATCTGAAGAGTCACCACCACTGGCACTCCAGGTGTCATTAGCTTTCAAAACTTTCTTAGCTTTAGCTTTGTAATATTTCTTCCTGTTCCTGTCTGAATGCCTTTCCTTTCTTTCTTTCTTTCTGAGCATAGGGCAATCTGGTCTAATATGTCCTGCTCTCTTACATTCATAACAAGTAACTTCTCCATCTTTCTTATCTTTCCTATCCTTCTTCTTATACTTGGATTGAAAGTTTCTTTGTCCAGCTATCTTGTTCATCCTTCGAGCAAGATTGGCTAATTCATTTTCTGAAACTTCACTTTCACTAGATTCGGATTGGAAAATGACTTTCTTCGATTTGGATCTGGTTACTCTCTCAGGAGTCTTAGCTTTCATCTGATTCGAAGTTGTAGTAAAAGCAACAGTACCATTTCCATTCTTCTTCTTGATGTTGTCAGCATCTCTCTTCATTCTGGTCTCATGTTGTAGAAGAGTTCCAAATAATTCATCAAGAGTTATTTGAGTAACCTTCCTGTTCTCATCTATAGCTGTTCTCTTGGATTCCCACTCATTTGGCATAATGTCAATTATCTTGTCCACAAGAGCTTCATCATCTAAACCTTTCTCTCCCATAGACTGTAGACTATTGACGATTGTCATAAATCTTTGTTGTACTTTACAGATAGGTTCTCCATAAGGAAAATTAAAGCCATGATATTCAGCTCTAAGCATAGCTCTCCTTGTCTCAATCACTTTAGAAGTCCCAAAATGAGTAACCTCTAACTTCTTCCATATACAATTAGCTGCTTCACAAGAAGAAATTTGGCTATATATATTTCTGGTCATTGAACATAATAAAGTGTTGCGTACCTTGTAGTTGAGTTGATATTCTTGCTTCTCCTGGTTAGTAAAGGTTCTGACTTCCTTGTCAGGAATTTTGTAATCACCAGTAAGCATGACAAAGTTATCTACTCCAGTATTGATAACAAACGTCTTCATACGATCTCTCCAGTATTCATAATCATTACCATCAAATATTGGTGGCCTTGTAGGATTCAAATTGTCTATCGAACCAACATTCATTCCTGCCATACTTGAAAATAACTTGGAGACAAACTTGTTAATAACAAAAATTCGGAATTAAAAAGTTCGGAATAGGAAAAGTTCGGAATGGATAATCCGGAATGAAAAAGTTCGGAATTGAAAAGTGAGCAAGAAAAACTTGAACGTGAGTACAAGTATTTCAGTAACCTTGCCTCTGATACCAAATGTAAGAATGGTATAGAGTAAGAGGTTTCCAACCTTTGATACCAATTGTAGGATCGAAATATAATATGAGATGCTCAATATACAAGAGGGGGGGTGAATTGTATACTTTAAAAATTCCTTTGGAACCTTTAAAGTTAGTTATGAATAACTAGAGTTTCCTTAAGAAAAGGAAAGAACTAAGTTTAACAAAGTTAAACTAAGTTGATTCACAACACCTCTAACACCGGACTAAACTTGGAAAGAGATTCCAAAAGAAGGTTCCGGAAATATGGTTCCGGAAATTGAAACTTAACAAAAGTTACAATATGAGATTCTACCTTAAAGCGTATAGAATCTAAACTAATCAAAGTAAGTAGGGAAGTATAAGAAAATTATACTTTCCTTAAGATACAAAATGCAGCGGAATAAAACAAGTACAAGTAGAAGAACTACTAGTAACAAGATGATAGTCTTTTAACCCAAAGAGAAGGGTATCCAACAACCTTGGATAAAGGTCCCTTGATTTATACTTTCAAGCAAGTCTGTCTTACCCACACCAGGGTAAGCCCTCGATACGAAGATCGGTGTCTCTGTCTTGCTATCCCCGCAAGCCCTCAACTTCAAGGTAGTTGGCAACCTCTGTCTTTCTCGACAAGAAAGCCCTCGATCTTTAAGGTAGTCGGCACCTCTGTCTTTCTCAGCAAGAAAGCCCTCGATCTTTAAGGTAGTCGGCACCTCTGTCTTCCTATCCCCGGAAGCCCTCGAATGTAATCACCAACATTCGGAGTCGCACGAAGCTTTGAGAGTTAATAAGAGACTCTCTCTCTAGAAATCACTTCAACAGCATGTATGCACAAAGTTCAAATGTTCATCCATCCATTCGTTGTGAGCTTTTTCAAATGAGCTCCTATTTATAGGTGAGGTCGGCTCCTTCTCCAACGGTCATATTTCCCTTAAAGTTCGGAGGGACCTGTACACGTGTCACTTAGACAACGGTTAGTTTATAACAAAATGGACGACATCGTTTTATAACAAAGTAAGTGTAACAGAAAGTACGACATCGTTTTAAAACCTAACATAAAGGTTCGGAATAGTAATTTCGGAGTGAAAGTTCGGAGTGAACAAATTCAGAGTGTATAAAACAATGATATCCAGATTCTGTTTAATGAGTGAATTCGGAATGAGAATTCGGAATAGGAATTCGGAATAGGAATTCTTCATCAGAAATCGTAATGAGAAATCGTCATCAGAATTCGTAATGAGAATTCGGAATGAGATTTCTTCATTAGAATTCGTAATGAGAATTCTTCATTGGAATTCGTAATGAGAATTCTTCTTCAGAATTCGTAATGAGAATTCGAAATGGGATTTCTTCATTAGAATTCGTAATGAGAATTCTTCTTCAGAATTCGTAATGAGAATTCGTAATGAGAATTCTTCATTAGAATTCGTAATGGGAATTCTTCTTCAGAATTCGTATCCTGAATCTGGAATAGAACTTAGTCAGAATTCATAACCGGAATTCGGAGTGAAACTTCCTTATAGTTCTTGTCCAGAATCCGAACCCTAAAACAGAATGCTTTTTATCAGTTTTAATGATTCCGAGAAAGTGAATCCGAATTTCATACTTAAGAAAAATATTAATGAAAATATGATAAGGATAAATTTTTCTTATAAAAGCGTTTTTCCTTAAGAAAACATTTTTCCTTATAAAAGCAATTTTCCTTACAAAAGCGATTTTCCTTAAAGATAAGGTGTTTGTGATTTTCAAAACAAGAAGGAATGGAAAAGTCATAAGGAAAACCTTATTGACTCAACACTTAGTGTGATCTCAGTCTTGTGATCCATCTTCTTCTTGCTTGGATATTACACAGTGATTCAGAAAGCCTTGATTGAGGTACAGGATTCGGGCTCTATCCTTATTTTTGTACATTTGTGAAATTAGCATGCTTTTGTCTTCGTTTGGCTGGATGGTAAGAACTAACTAAACAAGATAATGAACCGGATCAAATGAAATTGAAGGGGAAGGGTGAAATCGCATGTGTTTACTGTTTTTGTGTTATTGACATTGTTGTTCCTTGTCATGAACTTGAAGAACTGTGTATGAGTTGTAGCTGTTGTGAATTGTGAACCCTTGTTGTGATTAATTGTTTGAATCCACCATTCATAAAAGGGCAAGCACTTAAATATGGATATGAACCGGTTGTGTGCAAATCTGGAAAATTATGTGAAAACACCTATGTAAGAGGTAATGAATTAATATGAAAGCCCTCTGTAAATGAAATATGTGGTAATTAGGGGAGCTTAAATCTGTTGTTATGTGTGTTGTTGGGCTTGCTGTTATCCTTGTGTTTGTGTGGGTCTTGTGGGGGTTGTGCAGTGATGGTGGTGATTGGTTCGGATGTGGAACGTGTTGAGGCAGTAGGGTTGCGGTTGATTTGGCATGGGATGTTTTGAGGGCTGATGGATACCGTGCCGAAAGAGAAACTCGGGGAGGCTACTAGGTTAATAGAATGAGCAGAAACAACAGAAATACAGGCAGAGGAAACGAGGAATAAGAAGAAGAATCGAGGGACCCCCAAGTCCACTCGCCCAAGCCCACTGGCCGACCTCTTAACAAAATAATTCTCTTTGTCCCCCCTTCTCTCACCCTCTAGCTTCTTTATTTATAATGGATTCCCCCACACACATAGTTCCAAACCTTCTCCCCCTTAACCGCCTAACAAACTCCTCTCTCCCCTATAACAGCCTAACAATATCCCTCCCAAACAAACTCAACCCGCAATTACCCAAAAGCCCTTTATTCCATCAAAATGGCATAGCAGGTCCCTATCATTGTCACCATCCCGAAAAACCACATTGTACTCTAGGTGGTAGAACGCGTAGCCATGTCAGGAGATCTCCCATACCAGTTGTGGTCCAGGAATTGAGGACAAAGGGCGTTGGCTCCACCCACTCTCCAAACAATCTCCCAGATGGTCCTCGCGCTGAGAACCGACCGTGTGTGTTGGTGCCCACTATGCTGCAAGGTCGGCCTTTGAGTGGTCGCATCGTGCATGAAATAGTTGTGAGTGCTTCCTCTAGGATCATCGTCGTAAACCACTATATGTTGCTCCTGCCAAAACCAACGTGCATCCCTTTCGTCAAATCCAAATGATAGCTTGCCCTACACAATAACAATGAAATCCACCAACACTCCTGTATGCAAACTCAGTGCCTTCAATTCCCCACCCACCTCTGAACGTGCCGAAGTGTGCCGATGAGCCCTCGTATCAGAAGGAGTCACCGGTTACAATAACTGAATGATCGTGCTTCCTTGGCCTCCATATGACTGTGGCAAATCTCCTCCCAGGAAGACAGCAGTGTAGGCAGTAATAGTTGTGTACACCATGTGCGACCCCGCGGTGTCGTCATCGTCCCCAAGCATATCACCAGTGTTTTGTTGTGCCATCAAATCCACATGTCGTCCTAGCGTTGGCCCAAGCACGACAATGTCAGCACGACCCAACGACCTTGTTTCATCCTCAGTGTCGCCAACTCCAGAAGCAGTGGAGTCTGTCTCTGATTCCTCCATGAGCAAAGATGGTTGGTCATCGGTCGGGTACAGCTGTGTTTCAAGGTGAAGCATAGCTGTAGCTAAGAACGTACGAAATTCCTTCTGCTCTTGCGCATGTTGTTCCCAGTATTGTTGGCGCTCCTTGAGGGCTTCCATCGTCGAGGCGATCTTATCTACAGAAGCTTTCAATTTTTCCACCGTCGAGTCGATGCGGTCCAGGCACTGCTCCGCACTATCTAAATGAGCGTCGAAGCTTGATTCCATCCCCAACGCACTCATCCTCCCGTGGTAAAAATCCGCAACGCGATTTATAATGGATTCCCCCACACACGTGGTCCCAAACCTTCTCCCCCTTACTGCCTAACAAACTCCCCTCTCCCTATAACAGCCTAACAATATCCCTCCCAAACAAACTCAACCCACAATTACCCAAAAGCCTTTTATTCCGTCAAAATGGCATAGCAGGTCTCTATCAAGGGCTAGGTTGCAATGGATGGTTGACGGTTGTTGTTGCAAGGTTGTTGGGTTGTTGTGTGGTGGCATTGTTGTAGTTGTCCGGTAGCAATGGAATACGATTGTTAATGATGGAATACGATTGTTAATGATGGAATACAATCGTTAATGATGGAATAGGAATGGCATGGGCTGGAATTAAATAAGTGTGGGCTGAAATTCAATATGTGGTAATTAATTAATGAATTGAATGTTGATAAATGGGTTGGAACCAAATGGTTAATGGGTGAAATTAAATATGAGATCGGGCGGTTAAATAAAAGGAACTTGGTTGGTAACTAGTAAATCCGGAAATGGTTAAAACTGTGAATAAAGAAGGGAATCGTGGGATGTGTTGTAGCTGCTTTACGTAGTGAGTTGCATTTTAGTGGTGGCAGTAGTTGGTGATGGATGTCGTAGAGTGTTGTGGTAGTATTGTGGCGATGCTAGTGTCGTACGATGTGGACCCTTAGGGTGGGTATTGTGGGAAACTATCTATTCTTGTATTTTTATGTGATTTCTAAACACACCCCATCCGAGTTGGATATTCGTACCAATGCCCAAATGTTTTGGGTTCCGGGTGTTTTCCCCAACATCCAGGTTGGCAGAGGCAGATGATTGACTACCCCCTCCCCCGCTCTCTTCAGCTGAAGTGCATAGTAATGATGGCTTAGTTGGCGGCCATGCCTAGTGATGACAATGTAGTTGGTGACGATGACTAGTGATGATGGATTACCGGTCGATGGTGGAATTTGATATGATGTGTGGTGGGGGTCATGCATGGTAAGAGACGAGAATCGTGCAGATTCTCTGGTTCTGAAGGATGTACGGGACCTGATCCTCAGTGAGGATATTCGAAGAAGAGAATCAGGCAGATTCTCTGATTCTACTCTGAATGTAGAAAGAAGGGGAAGATACGCACAATGAGACAATCGTAGAGGACGATCAAAGTCAAGAGGAAACAGTAGAGACAAGGCAAAGGGGGCTAGTCCTACCTGCTGGACTTGCGGGAAGAAAGAACACATCAAGAAAGAGTGCAGAGAAAAACAGAAGACACCTAAAACCAGTGGAGCAAACACAACAGCTGAAGGAATTGATGACGTGTTGGTGCTGAGTGTGGATAGCCCAATAGAGTCTTGGATTTTAGACTATGGGGCGTCTTTCCATTCCACGTCAGAGAACGGTTTCCTGAACAATTTTGTTTCTAAAAATTTTGGCAAGGTACATTTTGTTGATGATAAACCCTTGCAGATTGTGGGGAAAAGAAATGCACGGATCAAGACCAACAGAGTGGAAGTCTCCTGGTTCTAAAAAACGTAAGGTATATCCCTGGCTTAAGAAGAAATTTTATCTTTGTCGGACAGCTTGATGATGCAGGGTTGAGTACCACGTTCACTGGTGGTGCACGGAAGATCACCAAAGGAGTTATGGTTATAGCCCAGGAAGCAAAGAATGGTACCCTGTACAACATGACAGAAACTTGCATGGACATGGATGCATCACTGAAAGCTATTAGAGATTCACAACTATGGCACTACAGGCTAGGCCACATGAGTGAGAAGGGGGTGAAGGTGTTGTCGACAAAAGGAATGCTACCAGAGCTGAAGTGTGTGGATGTTGGCCTATGTGAAGATTGTATCTTCGAAAAACAAAAGAAGGTGTCTTTTATGAAAGGAGACTGATATTATGTGACATTCATCGATGGCTCAACAAGGTATGAGTTTACTTTCTAAAAAGGAAATCTGATGTGTTTAAGATGTTTCAGAAGTGGAAGGTCGTGGTGGAGAATGAGTCGGGATCAAAGCTGAAATGTTTGAGTTTTGACAATGTTGGAGAGTATGACGGTCAGAAGTTCAGAGAATTCTGTTCTGATAATAGAATTTGGTGGGAGAAGACTATTTCAGGTACACCGCAACAAAATGGTGTAGCAAAGAGGATGAATAGAACGTTGAATGAACATGGCAAGAGTATGAGGTTACACTCGGGGTTACCCAAGACCTTTTGGGTTGATGTAGTGAACATGGCAGCATATCTCATCAACGGGAGTCCATCTGTACCAAAGGGAGAATGTCTACCCGAGGAGTTGTGGTCTGGTAAGAAGGTAAGGTTCTCACATTTATAAGTCTTTGATTGTTCGGAATATATACATGTTGATGCTGATGCAAGGAACAAACTTAATGCTAAGTCCAAAAGATGTTTCTTTATTGGCTATGGTGTTGAGGAGTTCAGTTACCGCTTTTGGGATTATCTCAACAATATAGTCATCAGGAGCCAGAACGTGGTATTTAATGAAGATGTCACGTACAAGGATCGTCATGCAGCTGAAGATGAAAATGAGAACAAAGAATCAGAGTGCAAAGAGCAAGTGGAGTTTGAAGGTGCACCTGAGCATGAGATACCAAAACCAGTGGAGCCTACTCAAGTGGAGTTGAGGAGATCAACAAAAGTGAGAAAACCTGTGCAGAAGTATTCACCATCCTTACATTATTTGTTATTGATTGGTGATAGAGAACCAGAATGCTTTGAAGAGGCAATGCAGTTGAAGGAGTCGAGCAAATGGGAGTTGGCCATGAAGAAAGAAATTTCTTCACTACATGACAACAATACTTGGGAGTTGACACGTCTGCCAAGAGAAAAGAAAGCATTGCAGAACAAGTATACCAGGTCAAAGAAGAACACGATGGAAAGAGGAGGTACAAAGTAAGGCTGGTGGTAAAGGGTTTTCAACAGAAGGAATGAGTGAATTTCACTGAAATCTTTTCACCTGTAGTGAAGCTTACCACCATCCGAGTGGTTCTTAGCATTGTGGCATCAGAAGACCTGTATCTTGAGCAGCTTAATGTGAAAAAGGTCTTCCTTCATGGGGATCTAGAGGAGGACATCTATATGCAGCGGCCGAGGGATAAATTGGGCCTGGGAAGGAAGACCTAGTGTGCAAACTCCAGAAGAGCTTGTATGGGTTGAAGCAGACACACAAGGAGTGGAACAAAAAGGTTGATTCATTTATATCTAAAAATGAATACAAACGATGTGGCATGGATCAATGTTGCTATATCAAGTCTTTTAGTGATGAATATATTATATTGTTTTTGTATGTGGATGACATGCTCATTGCAAGATCATGTATGCAGAGGATTGATGAGTTGAAAGGGCGGTTGGCCGAAGAGTTCGAGATGAAGGATCTTGGAGAAACTGACAAGATTTTGGGGATAAAGATCAAGAGAGACCGTGCAGCTAGAACCTTGATGTTATCACAGGCTGATTACATTGAAAAAGTTTTGAACGGATTCAGTATGCTGGAATCAAAGTCGGTTTCTATTCCCCTGGCGAATCATTTCAAATTATCAAAACAGCAATCACCGAAGACGGCAGAAGAGGTTGAGTACATGGCAAATGTTTCATACGCATCAACTGTTGGAAATCTGATGTATGTCATGGTCTGTACTCGACCTGACATTGCTCATGTAGTGGGAGTTGTGAGTAGGTACATGACTAACCCTGGAAAGCAGCATTAGGAAGTTGTGAAGTAGATACTGAGGTATTTGAAGGGCAACAAGGAGGTATCTTTGTGCTTTCGGAAAGGAAATTCATTGCAGGAATATGTGGATGTTGACCTTGGAAGTGACGTCGATAGCAGGAGTACCACAGGTTATGTATTTACCTGTGGAGGAACTACAGTAAGCTGGATATCACAATTGCAGAAGGTGGTTGCTTTATCCACCACAGAGGCAGAATACATTGTTGTAACAGAAGCTAGGAAGTAGATGATTTGGCTGAAGAGCTTCTTGGATGAGTTAAGAAGAAAATGAGAAGAGGATGTATTGTACTGTGATAATCAGAGTGCTATACATCTTGCAAAGAACCCAGTGTTTCATGCCCGGACGAAACACGTTCAGTTGAAGTACCATTTCATCAGAGGTTTGATACAGGATGGGTTGCTGACATTGCAGAAGATTTGTGGAACCAACAATCCGACAAACATATTGACGAAGTCAATGGTAATACAGAAGTTGAGAAACTATTATGCCTCTGCTGGTCTCCACTGATGAATGAAGGATGAGAGACAGAATATGGGAGAACACCATGGGAGCACAAAAAGAAAAACAGCTAGTATTTCATGAATCGTCAACTTTAAATTGAAGTTCTGAATGGAAAGCACGACATTGGTGAGTGAAGAAGAGAAGGAACTCATATTAAGTAAGTTGTCTTAGTCAGTGGCATCGAAGCTGGTCAGCGTAGCGGATCAGGCTCCAAGTGAGAGATTATTGGATTGATGCGGCCTGATCTGTTTTGGATGATGATTGGACCGAATGTTTCCGGCTCATATTGTGCACTAGGCCATAACTTCGTGGGTCGGGCTCCGCGGTGAGCTCGTTAGGGGTTGCAGGAGGCAACACGCCCTTGTTTCAGGGGTCCAAGGGCCGGAGGTCCCCGACCCAAATTTGGGGGGCATTGTAGCAACACTGACCAACTGTAGCAGAGTTGACTGACCGACACTGACCGACACTGACAGGGCACTGTAGCAGTGCGGACTTTGACACGACTACTATAGCAACTCGTACTTTAGAGACAACGGTATTGTAGCTCCGCGGACTTCCAACCGGCGACCACTGTAGCAGCTTGGACTTGGGAGGCAACGACACTGTAGCGATGCGGACTTTCAGCCGCCTTTCACTATAGCACATCGGATTTTCTGACAGTTGGTGGAATAGTGCTTCATTTTCTTTATTAGCCCATTTCGGGCTAGGGTTTCAGTTAGTGAGAAACTTTGAGATCTCCTTGCATTTGTGTTCCCGAATTTTCATAGTGAAGTGATTTTGTCTCTCCGTGGACGTAGGGATTATTCCCGAACCACGTAAATCTCTGTCCCGAGATCTTCTTCTCGTTCTTCTGTTTTTCCCTTTTACTCTTCTGTGAATCGTTTTCCGCAACGGGTGCTACAAATGAGTGTGGAAAGTGATTTTACAATAGATGAGAGCGAAAAGGGGAGTCAATCCAAGTGAGCACAAAAGGTAAAGTCACTCCAAGTGAGCATGGAAGGAGAAGTCACTCCGAGTGGGTGTGAAATGTGAAGTCACTGAAAGTGAGCACAGAAATTGAAGTCACTAAAAGTGAGCATGAAAAGTGAACTCATTGCAAGTGTAAGCAGAAGGTGAAGCCACTGCAATTGAAATGCAAAAGGTGGACACTGAGTGAATACTAAAAGTGTTCATAGTCGATGCAGTCTGAAAATGATCAAGTAATTTGAGCTATTGATATAAGTTTTCCTTGTGAAAAACATGTGGCGCTCATTTACATGATGACCCACTGGATTAGTGTTATTAGCTGCATACTAAGAAAGATTGCTCCCACGATCACTTTGTTACAAGTTAGTAGAATGGGTGTTAGAGCAAATTTCAGGATATCCTAGTCACTTAATCAATTATCACTTGGATATGCCAAGTCATGATTAAGGGTCATGAATTCACAAATGAGCTAATATATAAAGAAACATGTTTAAAAGTGTTGTTGAGTAAATATAAAGAGGTGGAGTTGCAGTACTCCTGGACGTACAAAGGAAAGAAGGGATCGGAGTAGATGAAGATCATTCTGAGTGTTTCATCCCCGACAAGAACATTTCCTTATAAAATTTTCATTCAATTAATGTGTCAAGGTCATCGACGATTACAATAATGTGACTGAACACCAACTCAAGAATATGACTCGCTGCCTCTTAAGATAGTATTCAACATAAAATACAATGAAAAAAAGTTTAAATCATTGTATTTCTATGTGTTGATTTGTGATTGCACATTGTTCTGTGAAGATCGGATCACCATAATCTCTAATTGGATTAGGAACAACAAAAATTAGTTAAGGAAGAGTTTATGATACACCAATTCACCCACTCTTAGTGTATCAGCTCAAATGAGCCTTAAATCTCTTTTGTCTTATTATGCAAATTAAAGATGATGCCGAAGCCTCAATTTATTCGGGGAAGGGGCTACACTACAAAGAAATCATGCAACAGGCAGTACAAAGATGAACTCGGCGAGACTCGAACTCAAGACCTCGCCGAGACCCACAGGAGCAACTATCAACTGAGCTGCACCCTGGGGGCTCTTATTATGCAAATTAAATAAAGATAAATTACTATGCATCTACATTTGATCGTTCAGAGCTCACTTCACTCAAGTGAAAAACACTGCTTTAATCCTAGATTCCAACTACCCTTGGCGCATAAGGGCATCCCATGCCTAAATGTTCTAACAATTTTGCCTTGCATCTGATCCATAGGAGAAAAACAGCGACGTGATGAAGGCATGGCATTGACTTTGGCCATCTAAAGTTGTATATTAATAAAAAATGCAAACTATTGGTTAAAACAAGTATATGCTCCAAATATCAGTCAAGAAAAGATAGAATGATGTTAGTGCCATCAGAAGAACCATGTCCATAGAACCGTCCAATAATCAAGTTGCGAATTGCACAAAACTTCAAATAAATTTAGATAATCGACCTTTACTTTTAACATTCTCCAGCAAAATATTCAACACATGTAACAGCTCAAAAATATTTTGCAACAATCGTAAGAGGTGGGATCTAAACATTACCTGGTTTCCGCTTTCGTCTTTTTCTTGTTTTTATTGAACATGACACTCTGGTATTATGACTAACGCCTGTGTTTAGATTATGCCTCAGAAAAGATCCTTTTTCAGGATCTGTTTTGTGAACGTTTTGGCCATCAACAATTAATTTAACTGCATCATTACAAAGCTCTGGTCCCCTATTTGAATTAGAGGTTGTTTCCTGAACTGGGGATGAGAATTTATCTGTTTGGGAAGGTCGTATTCTTTTACTCTTCCTCTGATCCTTCAATAGTTGGAGCTCCTGCATGGAACGATAGAATTGTCAGAGCAAATTTTCAAAATTTCAAGTTTGAAAGTAAATAAGAAAAGGATAGTTTTTACTGACCAGTGCCTCAATAAATATTTTAAATCTCCTAGGTTTCAAGTGAAGCTTAGAAGCTTTGCAGCTATGCTTCTCTAATAATGACCACCTGTGGTGCAAACCAACATTATTTCAAGCAATGGTAATCAAGCCAGGAAACCACAAGTATGCTCATATAGTTTAAAATATGCTTCAACCTAAGCAATAATTATTATGATAATAAAATGAGACAATAACAAATCATAAGCACACTTCCTATAGATAGAAAACCATGTACACCTTGAAGAGCAGCAACTACAAGAATGCACCTAGACAAACAGACGATACGAACAGACAACTAACAGTATTCAAGATTATCATTTGTTGTAAACCACGAAAGACACAGAATGTTAAAAGGCAATTGTGTGGAGCATTTAACCTAGTTTAATATATTCCATAACAGAACTAAAAATGACATGAATGAGAAAAGGGCATCTTTCAGCCAAACAGACCAAGTGTTTTTTTCATTCTTCATCAGCTTTAAACTCCGTTATTAGCAAGAAAATGAACTGTTGGTCAATAATTACCATCGAAGCATTGCAGCATTGGTATCTTTTGAATTCTTCGCATCCAGAAAAAATCCTGGAGCCAGCAACTTGTTCATCCGCCTCACAAGGCGATAGTAGTAATGCCTGACCTGAAGAACACAAAAATGACACCATTCAAAATATTTTCCAGTAAAATTTTAGATAAGATTATTTTAAATAAAAGAAAAACTCGATGCAAATTACCTGCTCCTTGTTTTTACTTTGAACACGGCAAGTGATTTTTTCAAAATTCTGTTATCAATCCAAAACACTAGTAAAAATGCCAAATAAGCCGTGAAAACTGGCTGCAAAACACATATCAATAAAACATGCCTTGCCAGCTTGTCGCAATGCTGTGAAGAAACTCTTCTCCTCTTGATGTGTCCAAGCAGCCCATTTTCGAGGTTTTTTTTTCGCTGTACCCACAACAAGCACAAAATCAAATAGCAAACATTACCCCAAAAAAGAAGGTTAAAGAACACAACAAAAAATTCTAAAAGATAACAATCACAATGACCTACCAGGTTTCCGTGGGATGGCATGATTCATGCTTGATGATGCCATGTCAGGATCACCATTATTAGTTGAATTTGTCTCAGGATGGAGATGTACATCAGAATCCAAGGAAACTCGTGATTCCATTTGACTGTCAGAGATAACACATGAACAGTAGATGTAGATGCGTTTCAGGATCCAAAATCACCAACAATAATCCTTCATGACCTCTGAGATAGACGAAGTTCTAAAGGCCACGGCCCTATTCAAAAAAAGTTGAACGCAAACCATTGGGTTAAACGATAAGATTTCACGTTAAAAAAAAGGTAACATGATCAAAGGATTACATGATTTGGGGAAGCAATATGCTTAATCTCAAAAGCACCAAGGCTCACTGTTGTCAATTGAAGAACCCATGATTTGGAATTACTGGAGATGTATTTGTTAACCTTTTGTGTTTGAATGTTTTTAGTTGCAGGTGAAGATGGAGTTGTAAGTTATGGAGATCCGAGTCCAGACAATGCAATCCAAGGTGATCTGGTTATTTGACCGGAAGTTGCAAATGTTCCATCTACCGGATGATATGTTCATGGAAAATAGAAACTCTTCAGATGTTGAGTTGTTGTTGAAGACTCATAACCGGACATTCTCATGCTCCGAACGATTAAAGAAGATGCTCTTGAAGAGGATATAGATTTGAAGGATGGAATTATGAGAAGAAATGTGTCCATGTGACAAGGAGTCAATAAGTACTGATGATTGGAAGTTACAGGTGTTGGATTGGTGTAATCCGATCCGTTTTGAATAATGTTGGGCCGAATTCTTTCGGCCCATACAACGCACCAAGTCGCAACTCTCGCGGGCCGAGCTTTGCGGTGAGCTTGTTGAGGGTTGCAGATGGCAACGCACCCCTGCTCCGGGGGTCCGAGGGCCGAAAGTTCCCGGCTCAATTTTCGGGGCACTATAGCAACTCTGACCGTCTATAGCAGAGCTGACCGAACAACATCGATCGGACACTATAGCAGCGCAGACTTTGGCATGACTACTGTAGCAGCTCGGACTTTGGAGACAGCGATGTTGTAGCTCCACCGACTTCTTGCCACCGGCTACTGTAGCAACTTGGACTTGAGTGGTCGCAACATTGTTGCAGTGCAGACTTTCAGCCACCTTTCACTGCAGCACGGTGGACTTGCTGTGCGGTTAGTGCCACAGTGTTTCGTCCTCCTTATTAGCTCGTTTCAAGCTAGGGTTTTCTGTGTGTTAGAAACTCTGAGATCTCTCTGTAATTGTGCTCTCAAATCATAGTGATATTTCTACCTCTCTGTGGGCGTAGAGATTATTCCCGAACAATATAAATCGTTGCGACTGTGTTCTTCTTTTGTTACTGTCTTTTCTTCATCTGCAAACCCATTTATCGTTGTGACTCCCAGCGTTTCCGCAACAATGGAGTCCAGAACATGGCATGAATCCACCACGACCATGAAAATGATCGTTTCCACCTTCCCTGTGGCATATAGAGAGATTCCACCAAACATAACCACGACCTCCAAAACGGGGACTACCACGCCATAGTCTATAGACCACGACATAAACTCCTCTCAAAATTGTGACACCCCGAACCTATTTCATGTGTACTAATAATAATATTATGGTTTTACTTCGTCTGATTTTCATGCTGTCCAAACAATGATTTCAAAATAAAAACAAGGCATGTTTTATTCAATTAAACACTGAAACGATTACATTACATCAAGGCCAAAAGACCATAGCTAGCCTAGGAAACTAATGGCAAATCCAAGAAGTGTCACTGGAAGACCTCCTAGCACCACAATGAGACCAAGCAGGTAACCCTCATCCCTTGGACCGACCGTAGTGAAGAATGTAATCGCTAAGAGAAGGGCACATGTACTAAGCAGCAGAGGGATGTAGAGAACCATCTTCTTTGTCTCAGTTTTTGAAGTTGGAACACCCTAATCATGTTTTTATAAGGCCTTAAAGTTAATTCGACCGTTGTCTTCTTTAGGTGATCGTTGAATCTATAACGGCTATAAGACCTTATAGTCGTTGGGTATTCTGGTTATTTTATTTTAAGTATTTAAGCATATTGAGATTTCTAAGTGTTTTAAGTATGCATTAAAGTTACATCTTTAAACATGTTTGTAATTAACTCTTCTTTAGATTTTGAAAAGATAATGTTTTAAAGTTTAAAATGGATTTGAAATCGTAACCCTTGTGTTTTAAAAAAAATACCAAGAGAAGTACACACTTGTTACTTCTTGGTTTTTGGTACAAAGAAATATGTTTTTGAGTTTGAAATCATACTTTGAGCAAATGAAATTGACGACTATGGTTGTTAGTATTTTATCTATACTTAGTAAATTAGGTATTTAAGTATTTCAAATGTTTTAAAAAGTTACCTTTAAATGTTTTCACCCATGGATGAATAAAAACAAGATTTTAATTAAAAATATGTTTTTGATTTGAAAGATATAATACTAGTGTCAGATTTCTTTTATGACATATTAAATTTTGATTTTTAGATTTTGAAGTTTGATGTTTTTAAAACTTAAATGTTTAGAAAACTAATGTAAATAATAGTTTTGAAGGTTTTGAATAACCATAAGAAGAAATTTAAGTCCATTGGTATTTAAACATCTTTATATTTAATTGTGTCACTATGTTTTATAGAAGTGAATTCTTACTTTAATTAAAAAAAATTACCCTTGAAGGCCATCTGATGTTATTAATATTTTCATGACTTATTATATTCCCTCTTTACTGATTTTATATGAAATGTGCATAATTTGTGGGAAATATTAATGTTTTAATATTAAGTATAATTTTTGAGCATTTTTAGAAGTAGTCCAATTGAGTCAGTTTAATGTTTTAATAATAACTGTCACTATATTGATCCAAATTGTGTGGTTCTTGTTTTGTAGGATTCTCCTTTCAATATACAACATTTCATTAGAAGAAACCATGATCCAATTCTGCCATTTGAAGGGTCATATGGTCCTCACAAACAAGACCAAAGAATCTGTGAACAAACTGGACCAGCCTTGAAGATTGATTTACTGAGCTCAATACAGAAGTCCAAAAACATTAACTCTCCACCATAATTCGGGGGACACTACATGTCATCTTGGATAAAAATTTCAAGGCCCAAATCCAAGTACAAGGGGCCCAAATAAAGATTTGAAGTCCAGCCCACCATTCTGGCAGAGAATTAAAATCAGTATAGTATTCATGACATATCTCATGATGTAAGAATCAAATAGAGTTGAGATTTTGCAGTGTGAAAGATGAGATATAGGTGGCCGACTTTGTTGAAGAAACCATTCGGATTTGAAGGCATCTTCATATTCAAAAACCATTTCACATTATGGACTTCAAAAAGACTGGATTGAAATGGACAGTTTAACTTTGTTTAATAAACCGGCCATAACTTTTGATCCTTAAGTCCAAATGACTCCAAATTTTGAGAGTAGTCGGCCAACATTATTGGCTACAACTTTGAAGAAGGAGATATTTGAATATTCTGCTGTCTGAATAGCCAAATTGGCGATGCAAGTGGAGGGACAGATTGGGAATGCAAACAGTCCACTCCTTGGGCTATAAATACTCTCCCCTTCTCTCCTTGAGAAGGGTTGGCATTTCAGAAGAGAGGATATCATATTGGCACGACCAAAGCCTTGCCAAAAGCTTAGGAGGACCTGCCATACTCAAGTTTTCACTTGAGAGACCTTTCCTCCTCTCTTTGTTTTCACTTACTTTTGTGTTCTTCATTTTTGTAATCTTGTAATTCTCTTTCTTTGTAATTCTGTTTTAATGCAAGTTATTTCTTCAATATCTCTTATTCTCATCCATCTTCTGTAGTTTAATATTTATGTTCTTAAAATAGTTTAAATTCAGTTGAATCTCCTTCCCTTCTTTTGCTTCCTCATTCAATCGAAAATCCGTTTTTAATTATCATCATCGTTCGTGTGTGTGTGTCAACGTACCACTCTTTTCTAATCCCTTTCTTTTTCTTCTATTCTTAATTTATCTTCATAATTATTTTAACCAGAATATTAAACATCCAAATGGCTGAGTATAACTATCATTGGGGTGAGTTATAATTCGGGGATGTTAAGTGATTGAGAGTTTTGCTCGATGAGTATTCTTTAAATTAATATTGTGTATGTTAAACTTAATATGTCATGGATTAATGATATGTTTTGTTTAACGAGTGGTTTCCATGGATTATTGGAACCATAAATACACTACCATAAATAAGTTTTGATTGAGATTAGAACCCTAAGTTAAGTTAAGGCTTGGATTAAAGTCTTCACACTTAGGAATTCCAATCAACGTCAACTTATGACATGGGTGTTAATTTAATGCAATACAAAGTAAGGCTCAAGGATATCACATGCTTAACTCCCCAATAATGAACTCACCCCAATCTTTATCAATTTGGTAAATCAAACATCATCCATAAATCATTTCAATTAAGCTCCGCAAACAAACCCCCCTAATCAAAATACAATCAACTAGAAACAAACGACTATTACAAAGTATCATCGCCGAGGATTCGACCCGAGTGCTGCTATACACATTAGCAGAGCACCGGAATTTTGACCGGTCGATAGGCGACAATCGGCCGTGCGTTTAAAATGGCGTCGTTGCCGGGGATGGTGCTTTAATTAGTCATTAGTTTCTGGTTATTGTCAAAAAAACCAAAAGAAAAAACAAAATTTTAAAAAAAATTGAAAAAAAATCACAAAGAAAAACCCGTCTTCTCATAAAAATCATAAACTGAAAAAAATACAAAGAAAAACCCGTCTTCCTCTTTCTTTCAAAATCTCTCTGAATGCCCCGTAGCCTCCCAAACAATCCCTCGGATTTGTTTGACCCTGAAATTGAGCGAACACTTCGCCAACTTAGGAGGAACATAAGAGATACTCAAAGAATTCAAGAACCAGTCCTCATCCAACCAATTGAATTAGATATGGAAAATCCTAGGGAACAAACCCTTAAAGAACTCGCTACCCCTGATATGAATTACCAACCTCTTGGTATTCAATATCCAAACATAGAGGCTGACTTCGAACTCAAATCGGGTTTGATTCATCTTCTACCTCATTTCCATGGGCTAGCCGGTGAGGATCCGCATCTACATCTCAAAGAGTTCCAGGTGGTGTGCTCTACCATGAAGCCTCAAGGGGTTTCTGAAGAACAAATCAAACTCCGAGCATTCCCTTTTTCCCTAGCAGACACTGCTAAGTCATGGCTCTACTACCTACCTCCTGGTTCCATAACCACATGGAATGACATGAAGCGGCTTTTCTTAGAGAAATTCTTTCCTGCTTCTCGTACTGCTTCTATCCGAAAGGAAATAAGTGGTATACGTCAATTCCCAAGTGAATCACTCCATGAGTACTGGGAGAGGTTCAAAAAGCTTGTGGTAACCTGACCAACTCTTGATCCAATACTTCTATGAGGGGTTATTGGCTATGGAGAGAACTCTCATAGATGCCGCAAGTGGCGGTGCTCTTGTTGATAAAACTCCCTCAGCTGCAAGAGATCTCATAAGTAACATGGCTGCAAACACACAACAATTCCATAATCGAGCACATGCTCGAGTCAAACAAGCCCAAGATAATCAATCCATAGAGCCTAACAAGATGACTGAGTGGATGAGTGAACTTACAGGTCTTGTGCGTCAACTAGCGGTGGCTACCAAAGCCCCAACCTCATCTTCTCCACAGTCACTATTCCCTGGACCTATCAAGAATTGTGGATTCTGTAGCTCCCCATCTCATCCAACTGACACATGTCCACAACTTCAAGAGGATCAATCCGATTCATCTGGACCAATGGAGTTCAATGCAGTATATGCTCAGCGGAACACCAACCCTCAACAATCAGGTCAGTTTGTTAGAAACTTCAACCAACCTCACTCTGAGCCTTTCTCTTCTTCCTATAACCAAGGCCTTAGGTATGGTAATCCCATATCTCACCCCCCTCAATTCCCTCCTCAAAACCCAAACCAGTTCCAATATGGTCAAGGTGGTGGTAACTTTCATCAACCTTATCCTTTTGTTCCTCAACCTCAAAGGAACAATCCTCCTCCTAGATTCCATTATCCTAGTGAGCCTTCCCAATTCCAAAACCAATACAATCGATTTCCCAAGAACCAAAATCAAGGCAATCCCAACCAGGGACAAGCCTCTTCTTCCAAGAAACCATGGAAAAGTGCAGTGGAAGATCTTGCCTCCTTCACCCGTTCTAGCTTTAAAAACATTGAAACTCAAATAGGTCAACTTGCATCCCACCTGAGCCAGCAACAATAATCAAATTCTTCCCAACTCTCAGCTCAACCATTACCCAACCCCAAGGGTAATGTAAGTGCAATTGCACTTAGATCAGGAAAGAAACTTGCTATGCCTCAAGATAAATCCTCAAACCCTCCTTTGAATGTTGACCTAGAAAATGAAAAGAAAAGGAAACTTGAAAAGGAACCTGAAACCATTCCCTCACCTCCTTCCGTTCCACTTAGGAATCCAATTCCTTTTCCTCAAGCCATTTCTAAACCAAGGAAGTCCTTTGAACCTGATCCTGAAATGCTCGACATGTTTAGACGTGTTGAAATCAACATTCCCCTCTTAGATGCCATAAAACAAATTCCTAAGTATGCCAAGTTTCTTAAGGAATTGTGCACCCACAAGAGGCAACTTAGGACCTTTGAAAATGTTTCCACCCAGCAGTCTATTCCCATAAAGTGCAAAGATCCAGGGACCTTTACAGTCCCATGCCAAATTGGAAGTTCCAACTTTGATGATGCACTCATAGACCTAGGAGCCTCAATTAATGTCATGCCCAAATCCATCTTCTCTAACCTTGGTCTAGGTCCCTTGCACCCAACGGGTGTTGTCATTCAGTTAGCCAATCGAAGCACAATCAGTCCTGAGGGAATAATTGAGGATGTCCTTGTCCGAGTCAATGATCTTATCTTCCCTGCTGATTTCTATGTCCTTGACATGGAAGGTGAGACAACTTCTTGCAAATCTCCTCTAATTCTAGGAAGATCATTCCTTATGACATCTAAAACCAAAATTGATGTCCATGCTGGCATCTTATCCATGGAATTTGGAGACCAAATGGTCAAGTTCAATATTTTTCAATCCATGCGATACCCATTAGAGAATCAATCTGTATTCTCTATCCATGTTTCTGAAACTCCCTCTGAGAGTGTGTTGAATCCTAATCCATCATGTTCTTCATGTTCTACTAATAGAGGAGTTTGTGAATATTGCATCCTCATTAACCAAGTGATTAATGGTGAAATTGATGTTGACATTACAAATGCAAACTCCATTGATCTAAAGGATCTTGAAAACTCTTTGGAATCTCATCTCACCTCTGACCTCCAATTCTCCAACATGGATGGTAATGAGGAAAATGAACTAGAATGCTCATTTGTTGATTCAGATCAGATTATCCCACATTCATCCTTTCCTATCCATGATTCTGAAAATTCTGTTATATGTGAAGTGAACCTTGAACCAATGTGTTTATATTGTCCTGATGGTAGTGATGTTTGTGATATTTGTACCCTAATTAATAAAGTGATCACTGGTGAGGTTGAAATTGACCATTCTTTGGTGAACAACATTGAAATAAAGGATATTGAAAATTTTATTCAGTCTTATGACTCCACTGATCCTCATTACTTTACATCGGTAAGTGATGAAATAAATGAGTCAAAAACAATTGGGATCTCATACTCTGCTTTTGTGTTATATGATCCTTACATAAATGAACCATCAGAATTGAGCCATCTTCCTGAATTTCCAAGAATAGAAAACCATCACTTTGTGGATAAAATCATTCCTCAGGTTGAAGACCAAAGTGAGGATAGAAATATTCTATTTCCAACCCCATTGAATTGCAAGCAAACCAACAAGGATGGGAAGAAATTATCCAATGAATCATCAGGCCTCCCAAAGAAAAAGTTTTTCTGGAAGCACACTGGAGTTGAGAAAATACGATGGCCACCATCAGACTATGGGCAGTCCACTGCAATTGTCCAGCTGTAGACAAATAAATGCAGCGCTTCTTGGGAGGCAACCCATGTTTTCTTTTACTTTTATGAAATTTCAATTTCTTTTTAGATTTTCATTAGATGAATAATGAATTTTATTTTTCAGGTAACTTCCCACTGTCCTGGAACCACCTCGACTTCCACCGAATCCCCAAATTCTCTAGCCGACCCACCACAAGATGGAGATGGCAACCCACAAAATCCAAACCAGGGGGCACCTCTTTCCCTTTAACTCTCTCTCTCTTCCTCTCTCTACCTCTTTCTTCTTCTTCCTCTCTCTAACATTTTTTTACCACTTTATTCATCAAACCCTTTCTTTTTCTCTTTCTTGTGTGGGTGTGTTTTTTTTAAAAAAAACCTTAAAAACTAAAAAAAACCAAAAAAACACAATTACTTAAATAAAATTACAAAAAAAGAGTCATGCTTACTCACCATCGAGTTTTCAAATTTTGTCCAACCATTTTGGGGAGTTAACAGACGTGTTTTCATCTCAAAAATTTTACATTTTCATCATGACTTTGGATAAAGAATTTTGTGTCAAAATTAACAAATTTTGAATGCTCAATTTTTGATTTGGAAAATTCTTTTCCCGAACCGTGAGGAACAACATTTGCTTTCATGCCAAGGCCACCTATGGCCATCTTTTCAAAATGAGTGTTTTCACCCCCGTTTGTGAGTCTTGAGTTTGTGGATCTTCGAGCTGAATTTTCTGCCTTAGTGTGCATTAATATGATAGAGGCATTTTCTGAACCACATGAGAATCACAATAGCCAAATAGTCTCTCATTACCCTTACATTAATCCTCCTTTTGAAAGCCCCTTCAAGCCTATGAAAACCTTTTATTTGATAGCCACATTACAAGCCCAATACCTTATCCCACCTAATATCAACATGGATTTTCATTGCATAAGTTTTTGAAATTTAAGTGTGGGGGGGGGACTGGATTTCATTTTTGGGTATCATTTCCTTACTTTCTGGTGTGTTATCATATGCTTGAGGGCAAGCATCCATTTTAGTGTGGGGGGAGGTTATCATTCAGTGGGATTTGGGAATGTATTGTACAAATGATATTGAAAAGTGTTCAAAAAAAAATCAAAAATAAATCAAAAATAAATCAAAAATAAAAAAAAAATGAAAAAATGGGTTGTGTCTTGAGTAGGTCAAAAATCACTCTTCCTCAACCTTTGATCTTGTTATAACTATTACAATTAGTGTCGTGAGGAGATCAATCATGGGTTGGGTTATGAGTGTGAGATCTTTTCCAAGTTCAACTTTCGAAAAAACTAAGAGAAAAAAAAAAGAACACTTGCATCATATTTTTATATCATTGGGAGAAGATTGGTGGTTTGTAAATATTTAATCTTCTCATCGCCTTCATATTTTCTTTCTCTACTGTGTCTTTCTTCACACAACCATTCCCTTGTAAATATGTGTTTTCATTTCCTTCCATGTTTTATTTCAAAAAAATGTGCATTGTTTTTCTATGTTGGTATTTTAACTCTCTTCTTCTCTCTCTTGGACATTATATTTCTACCGTCCCATAGCCACAGAAAAACCCCTTAAAAAGACCTCTTGATTCTTGTGCACTTTGGATAGGGATTGTAAGCTGAGAGCTCTTTTCAAACTCTAAGATTTTCACTTTTGGTTGGTGAAAGAGTGAACCTCCACAAATGAATTTTATCATCTTGAGAGGTGTGAGTTTTGAGTGTCCACATTTTCCATTTCTAAATTTGAGCATGAAAAAAATGAATTAGTTTTGGAACATTGTTTCTGTAACAACTTGTGCTGGAATTCAAAATGGATGAGTGAAATAGTCTAAACCTTCCCTGATTGGAGAAAACAAAATTTTAATATCTGTTGGTGAGTAAAAATGATTTTGTCATGTTTTTATATTTGTTGCACATGAGGACATGCACAAAACTAAGTGTGGGGGAGTTGATGTTATTAATATTTTCATGACTTATTATATTCCCTCTTTACTGATTTTATATGAAATGTGCATACTTTGTGTGAAATATTAATGTTTTAATATTAAGTATAATTTTTGAGCATTTTTAGAAGTAGTCCAATTGAGTCAGTTTAATGTTTTAATAATAACTGTCACTATACTGATCCAAATTGTGTGGTTCTTGTTTTGTAGGATTCTCCTTTCAATATACAACATTTCATTAGAAGGAACCATGATCCAATTCTGCCATTTGAAGGGTCATATGGTCCTCACAAACAAGACCAAAGAATCTGTGAACAAACTGGACCAGCCTTGAAGATTGATTTACTGGGCTCAATACAGAAGTCCAAAAACATTAACTCTCCACCATAATTCGGGGGACACTACATGTCATCTTGGATAAAAATTTCAAGGCCCAAATCCAAGTACAAGGGGCCCAAATAAAGATTTGAAGTCCAGCCCACCATTCTGGCAGAGAATTAAAATCAGTATAGTATTCATGACATATCTCATGATGTAAGAATCAAATAGAGCTGAGATTTTTGCAGTGTGAAAGAGGAGATATAGGCAGCCGACTTTGTTGAAGAAACCATTCGGATTTGAAGGCATCTTCATATTCAAAAACTCTTTCACATTATGGACTTCAAAAAGACTGGATTGAAATGGACAGTTTAACTTTGTTTAATAAACCGGCTATAACTTTTGATCCTTAAGTCCAAATGACTCCAAATTTTGAGAGTAGTCGGCCAACATTATTGGCTACAACTTTGAAGAAGGAGATATTTGAATATTCGGCTGTCTGAATAGCCAAATTGGCGATGCAAGTAGAGGGACAGATTGGGAATGCAAACAGTCCACTCCTTGGGCTATAAATACTCTCCCCTTCTCTCCTTGAGAGGGGTTGGCATTTCAGAAGAGAGGATATCATATTAGCACGACCAAAGCCTTGCCAAAGGCTTGGGAGGACCTGCCATACTCAAGTTTTCACTTGAGAGACCTTTCCTCCTCTCTTTGTTTTCACTTACTTTTGTGTTCTTCATTTTTGTAATCTTGTAATTCTCTTTCTTTGTAATTCTGTTTTAATGCAAGTTACTTCTTCAATATCTCTTATTCTCATCCACCTTCTGTAGTTTAATATTTATGTTCTTAAAATAGTTTAAATTCAGTTGAATCCCCTTCCCTTCTTTTGCTTCCTCATTCAATCGAAAATCCGTTTTTAATTATCATCATCGTTCGTGTGTGTGTGTCAACGTACCACTCTTTTCTAATCCCTTTCTTTTTCTTCTATTCTTAATTTATCATCATAATTATTTTAACCAGAATATTAAACATCCAAATGGCTGAGTAAATCTATCATTGGGGTGAGTTATAATTCGGGGATGTTAAGTGATTGAGAGTTTTGCTCGATGAGTATTCTTTAAATTAATATTGTGTATGTTAAACTTAATATGTCATGGATTAATGATATGTTTTGTTTAACGAGTGGTTTCCATGGATTATTGGAACCATAAATACACTACCATAAATAAATTTTGATTGAGATTAGAACCCTAAGTTAAGTTAAGGCTTGGATTAAAGCCTTCATACTTAGGAATTCCAATCAACGTCAACTTATGACATGGGTGTTAATATAATGCAATACAAAGTAAGCCTCAAGGATATCACATTCTTAACTCCCCAATGATGAACTCACCCCAATCTTTATCAATTTGGTAAATCAAACATCATCCATAAATCATTTCAATTAAGCTCTGCAAACAAACCCCCCTAATCAAAATACAATCAACTAAAAACAAACGACTATTACAAAGTATCATCGCCGAGGATTCGACCCGAGTGCTGCTATACACATTAGCAGAGCACCGGAATTTTGACCGGTCGATAGGCGACAATCGGCCGTGCGTTTCACCATCCCATAGGCCAGCCAAGGGAGGCAGCTCGCACCATCTCCCTAAGGAGTGGGCGGCCAAGGGAGCACGCGCCCACACGTGTGCGTGAGGAACCCGAGCGCAGGGTCGGGTGGCAGGGCAGAGCTTGCCACCGTGCGGGGCGGCACGGCGACAGGGGTGGGCGCAGAAGCGCGCCCGCAGAGACCGGTACGAGGCGGTACCGAGAGGGGGAGGGGGATTTCTGAGTGAAGGTAAGGAGCACTAGGCTTATAAAGTCGGTCCTGAAGTCGTTCCGTTTCGATGTGGGACGCAATTTTTTCAGCGGAAATCAAATCTGGACCATCCGATCTCGCCGCGCGGGATCTGGATCGTCCGATCGGTTCGGCTTTCAATTCTCCACCGCCGCGGCTTTTCCTCCGCGTTTTCCTAAGTTGTCCGATCGGGACGCGGTTAAATCTCAATCGTCCGAACCTTTTAAAAACTCGCACCGCACCGTAGTCGTCCGATCGAGTCGAGATTTAATCTCGACCGTTCATCGTTTTTTTAAAACCGCGGACGCTCCTCAGCCGTTGGATCAATTCGCGACTAATCCTGTTCGTCCGTTCTTTTCCACACCCTCCTCTGTGTCGTCGTCTTCCTCACGTCGTTCCAGTCGCGGTCAGCCTCCTTTCCCTTCGGTTTTTCCACTCTCGTGACACTCGTTTCTCCATGGTGGCCCCTTCTCTTTCTCGTTTTCCACAAGACTAACGCACTCGGTCTTATTTTTTTAAACCAAACCGTCTCAGATCCCTTGCAAGTGGCCCTTAAAATATATGTTATATACAGTTTATATATATGACCATCTTGCACCGAGAACCCTACGGGTTTTCCTTCTTCCAGCATCTGCTCGACTCAATCTCTTTCTTAAATCCATGTAAGGGTTTTCATTTTTTTTTAGTTTGGCTTTGTGTTTAAATTTTTACGAAGGTTATATACATAAATATATATATATCCGGATGTTCCTAAAACCTACTGATTTTCTTGGATGGTTTTATAAAAACAAATTCTTGGTTTTAAAGGATGTTCTGGTCATGCAAATCATGCAAGGGTTTTATGTTAAAATTAGTTTCACTACATATATACACATATGTATATATATGTTCTTAATAAAACCATACCGGTTTCTTTCATTTAAAGAAGAAGAACTTCTACTTTAATGGTATTCATAATGAATGTGAAACATGCTAGGTTTCACAGTGTTTTATGAAATTATAAATATGTATGTATTCTTACATATATATATATAGGTATTTATTTATAAAACAAACCCTCGGTTTTACATTAAGATTTTCAAATATTGAACTTTGGTTTAGATTTTGTTTTTATTTATACGTAGATTATGTATTGGATTCTTAAGTTTTTATGAAGAACCCTTATGAACATACAGTTATATATATGTGTGTGTGTGTGTGTATGTATATGCTTTGATTCTGATATTAATATGGGTTCTCAAAGAGTTATAAAAAGATATAACAAGTGTTTTGAAGTGTGAAAGGTTTTTAAGGATCAATCTCGAATTTGTTTTAGTAATACAAACTCTTTATAATCACTTTATGTATATACGGATTACACACTTATTTTCATAAGTTTAAATGGTATTGGTTATGTGAGTAAGTTGTGTGGTTGATTTTCATGCTTTTCAATTTATAACTTTGGGTTAAATAGTTGGAAGTACCCTTGTGTTATGTTATACATGCAGGTAATGGGTGTTTAGACAATTATGCATTCAATACCTCACATGAAATAATTTGATTACATTTAAACTAATTATGTTTTCAACCCATGATGAATTTGTCACTATGTATGCTTTTGTTTATTTAATTTTATGATTTAGTCCATTTGTTATTTCCATTTATCAGTGCATGATTTGAATATTAATAATATCTATCTTGATGTCATAAACATGTATTTTAATGCATTGAATGTTTACTACCATGGAACAAGGGGTTTTAAAATTATTATTTTATGTGATAAATCAAACAATTTATTATTTATTTATCACTTATGATAATTTAGGAAATAAGAATTTAATTATTCAAAGGGGTATGAGACACTTTGAATAAGTGACAGAATTTAATTATTCAAAGTGGTATGAGACACTTTGAATAAAAGACAGAATTTAATAAATCAAAGTGGTATGAGACACTTTGATTTAAAGATATTTAGAGATATGAGGAATGCATTGGACTTAGTATGTGATGGGTGGGGCCCGCTATAGCCCCTCGATGCATCAGTAGGTCTCATGAGACAAATAGACGTGGAATTGGCTGAGACCTTTCCCAATTTGATATATGGTTTTGGCCGAGGCCTAAATCATTTTTAGACGTCTTGGCCGAGGCCTTGACAAAATGTTACAGAATGTCCAGCATATGCACTTCTCACATTATGTTTATAATATTTAATTAACCAAGTGAATATTCGACTAGTAGAATATACTTGGTTAAGAGCTTGTACTTATGAGTATCAGAAGAAGTAAATGCACATGGCATAATGTTTATTCAGCACTCACCTTCTGAACTTTAATACAAATGACAGAAATTTATCTGTCAATTTATGATTTACAGTTAGTAAGAAAAGAAAGTAGTGTTATTATTTTATGCGCAACTCTAATTATGTATTTTTTTCATTTGTAAATTTTGTACTTGCACTTTCACATGTCACACTTAGTATAGTTAGAATAACTCTTGATTTATATGTTGCACACCATATATTTTGTGTAAGCATGCTTATGATTAGAACATGTTTTATTGTAGCCCTGTTAATGTTCCTCAAAATGTTCACTGGTAATTCTTAAAAAACTGTTATGTTATGCTTCATGTATTGCAGCTTTCTTTAAGAAAATCTTTTATGAATATTTTAAAAGGGAAGTTTATAAAAAGTTTTATTTGAAACATTACTTTTAAAAAAACCTTTACTGGGCATTCTTATGCTCACCCTACGTTTCAATTTAAATTTTACAGGTTTAGTAGATTTGAGTTGCACTGATTGGTGACAGCTTTGTGGAGTCTTTTCTGTACAGTATTTGAAGGATTGTAATAATTGTATCTGATTTTCCAGGATCTAAACCGCAAAGACCCTCTGTATGGAACATGATGTGTAATTCTTCAGCATTTCTTTTAAAAAAAAACACATCGTGGGTTTTATTAACGCACTGACTCCAAGGCTTCTCGGGCCGGGGCGTTACAAAAAATGGCTAGAATCAACTCCACGTCACTCATTCTGTAAAACGGGCAAAACACCACAACCAGGCCAGACCACCGTGACATGAAGAGGTCACCACCACGACATAATGGAAACCAAACACGGACGTTTTGCCACAAAAAATGCAAATTCTCAACTTCTCGCCCCTTATTCACCTCCAATCTCTCTTATGACACCTCCAACATTCGAAAAACACGAAGTAAAGATCCAGGAAAATCCGGACCTCTACAATAGTATTGCTCATGCAATAGAGGAAATGACAAATGGAGTCTCATATAAACATTAAAAGGGATCGGATTTATAAGCAAAACGACCATTGCTTTATCCAGACATTTTCGATTTTATGGCAATTGAATTATTTAAAAGGGAAGTGGTAAGACAAATCCAAAGATTAAGTTTCATTTTGCTTTCGCGGTAGGTGTATATTTTTTTAGGTTAGTGTGTGCTCTCTTGGATGGGAAGGCCTTCTTGTGGGACGTGATGTACATATTTACCCTACTGATTTCCTGTTGAAGGGTAGTGAAGCATGTCTCCGGATTTGATGTCCTGGATTTGTGGGAATTGAAATATACTCGAGTCTTTTGTCCTCTTTTATTGAAATACCCGTCGAATTGTTGAGGTTGGGGGATATATAAAGAATCTCGAGGGGGAAATTACACCAACTGCTTAACAAAAAAAATACAGTGCCAATCGGGGAATTTTTTAAATTACTTTGGAACGAAATGATCAAGAGCTTGAAAAACATTCTAAAATTCATCTCAGGCTAATATTTTTCCAACAACTGTGAAATTTTAGCACAGCTTAGAATACCTTGATATTGAACGAAACCGTATGTGCGTGTCCAGACAGGCAAGGTGTCAATGGAAAGGTTTGAGAATTGCGCTCGAAGGGGTTCGTTGAGAATCCTGCAGGAGCGCCAATTGGAAATTTCAGAAGGAAAGCATCGGCGGTGGACTGAGGTGAATTTGCCGGTGACCGACGGCTCGTGCAGCGGCGACCGGAGGTGGGGGTGGGGGGTTAACAGGAATTTTAATAGAATTAGAATGGCATGGAGGGTGAGATGAGAGTAGGAAAATGAGATGACACTTATAAGAGTCAATGTAAGCCAAGAGATTATCATTGTAACCTTAGTCCCATATTGAAAATTGTTTGATATATGTATTAGAAGTTGTTGATGTTTGAGAAAGGTTATGAGAAGTTTGGAAAGGGTTTGTGAATGATAAGATAATATTGAGTCATTCATACGAAACATGTTACTTATAAAATACTTACCTTTTTTACAAGTTGAAGGACATCAATGTGCAAAAGTGATGCCCATAAAACTTTTGAAATTGTATCATTTGTGAAAAAACTACATTATCCCTCATGTAAAATAAGTAATTATTTACAAGATGAATCAAAACGTAAAGATCTGACAGTACAAAAAAAAATTAGGGGACCTATATGAAAAATGGTATTATATATTGACAGTAGACTTATGCACTGATAGGAGGATTATTCACATGAGGCAGTGAGAAAAAAATGTTATTCACATGGCATAAAGTCTTTATGTGGTAGTTTAAAGATTTCATGCATGGGCAGATAGGCACATGTTGCCCTTCATATTAGTGCAAGGTCATAAATATGACCATGCAAGTCATGTAGGCCTTGTTCACCATTTATACAAGTCCTTCATGTGATTTAATGAAGCGGTTGAGTTATATGTACGAGGCTATGGTCATTTGTATAAATTAATGATGCATCATGGCCATCCATATGGGTATGGGTTGCCAAAATATCTTTTATAAGGAATAAATCATGTGAAGTTTTTAATAAGCCACATGACCCGGTATCAAAGGGATATATTGATTTGGTTTATTGTAGAAAGAGTTTTCATGTGGAAGAAGAATATGAGATTTTTCTCATGAGAGTGTAAGTTGACTATTGGATTTATGACATCCCAAGCCCTTCTTCTTATAAAAGATATCTCACTCGATTAAGGCAAGAAATAAGGTTATTCATATAATATCCAATTGTCATGGACTCTATGGGGGTTAAAAGAGAGAGAGAAATGTCATCAATTAGAACTTTGTTATTCTTTGGTTACCACACCGCTGTTATGCACGCATCACAGAGTATATTCATGAGGGTTTGTTGAAACGTCTTTATCTTTTTTTATATCTAGTGGGAACCCGAAGGGGATATTGTAACACTCCCAATTCTAGTTACTCGAAGTTGGCGGTCTTTGTTACATTGATAACAGATTACATAAGAGTGCACACATGATCCAAAGTTTAGTAGCCCTGGTGGGGGGGGGCTAGATTACACACAAAAACACTACATAAGAGTCCATGATACAAATAGAACCCTTAATTTACTTAATAAAGTCTTCGTGTTATACTTAGTGTCAACATAGTATTTGTCTTGATAACACGGGGAAATTGAAAAATATGTGAAAAGTGGTGTGCTCAAAATATTAGCAAGGGATGTCATATAAAAAAACTACATACATCGGTATTTGACCATGACATTCATAATATGGGAAAAATAAGCACAATGTCATGGAAAAAGGTAACATGAAGCATGACATAACAATGGATAACATAACAATCAATAACATAATGATGGAGATGCATAATGTAAGACATTCATAAACATATCATCAATGCCTTATGCCATGATAATATATATAAAGGGTAGGATACTCCCATTACCTTATATTATTTGTCTCATGAGACCTATGTGTGCACTAAGGGGGGAAATAATTTTGAGCCCCACTCATTCATAACCTCATTTAATGTGTTCCATCACATGATGGAAATAGTTAAGTAATACATGTCATAATGTTGAACAATTAACAAGTTATCAATACATGGAACAATAATCAATGAATGGCTTTATAAGGTTTTCCCATATAGAATCAAGGGATATACAGTCATGTTAATATTTTTCCCCGTTCAATTGTATAGTATGGATATCTAGGTAAATATCCTTCAATCAAACAATCAAGCATGGGATATTCACATTAAAGAGTTATTGGTAAAAGTAAACTACAAGGCTTGGTGGAGTTTTAATAGATATTTTTTTAAGGAAATGTATTATTAGAAAAATATCTATTACAATTGGACGGAAATTTATGAGGGATTATAATAAATCAAGACAAAGGAAATGATGAATAAATCCCCTCTAAAATTAAGATCACGTAACTCGTATATTTGATTTGCACTGGGGATATAAAACTCTAATAAAAAAAATACATGACATTAAAATAATTTATATAAAAAGGGTTTTACTATAATGGAAGAAAAATACTCTAGTAACTTATAATCTTGTGAAAGGAAGTATAGTGGAAGGAATTGGGAAAACCCTATTTACATTGCATGGAATGGACAATAATGCAATGGAAATAGAAGCATAATAATACATAAAACTAAAATTTAAAGGGAGGCTTATACAAAAGTAAACTTAAAGAAAAGAGAATGATAGAGGAAACTCTTACCATACTTTGAGATTTCCTAGTTTTCGAGAGAGAACCACTCAAATACAAGGGAGCTTCATGGAGATAGATTTGAGAAAGGAAATGAGAGGAAGGTTGTGTTAAGTGTCTTGGACTGAAGATCAATGGATGGAGAGGGTTCTATTTATTATGAAACTTGGAGAATAAATTAACAATTGTTGTTTGAAACCTTGGGATCATGGTATTAAAACATTCTTATTTAAAAACTCTTAAATGGTTTCCCATCTATATGTTTTGACTTCTAAATCACAATCCTTAATTAAAAACAATGTTTTATTAACCTTTAAAACCCTTCAAAACTAAATAGTGTCTTTAAAATAATGTATACAAGATAAGGAATCAAGAATAGTTTTTTTAATAGAATAAAATATGTTTTATGCTTTTAAATTTCACATCACAATTGGGAGGTTGAGTATAATGATTGAAAACTATTTATTTAATGTATTATACATTTTTTAAGTTATACACATGATAATAACAAGTTATTGAAACATTTTCACATCATAATACACTTATAAACTTTTTTGTATATGTATATTATATTATAATATTTGACTAAAATTTGATTGTCTCCAAAATCACTGAAATTTCACTATTACCTAATTTAGACATGAAAAATCCAAATTTGATACTCATTTTCTTAAAATACATCCCTAGTTATGTGAAATTTAATGATCAAATAAATTACTATGAAAATAGTTTTGGTGCAACAAACATTATTCATGATAACTACATTACTATTCTAATGACCATATTACTTTTCTAACAACTACTATAATGAACCAGCCAAGCTACCCTATCCTGATACCTAAGTCGGTATGTTACAAGGCCTGAGGTGCATTCCCAATCACCACGAGATGACAATCGGTGCCTGGGTTTTGAGCTTACTCTGTTGGGAATGATTCCACTTAATGAATCATCAAATTAAAATAAAGGGGGTTCATCCCAAGAACCTGACATGACCTTTATGTACATTGGTAGGTCATGTATCCATGTAGACAATTTTTAAATAATAATATGATCAAAAAGGCCTAATATGAAAAACAATTTTGAATCCATAAAACAAAAAAAAAGTGACGGGTTTCTAAGGATCTAATAACAATTATTCTAGCAGTGGAAGACTCCAAGAAACCCTTAAAACCAAGATCATCATGCTATGAAACTAAAACCATATATAATATAAAATTAAGAACATGTGTACATTACACTATAGATGATCGATCCTCTTGTATTCAACCACACATTTGATGAAGATCTCTAAGAAGTAGCCAAAGAACCCCTCCTTCTATAGTGAATCCATGGGCTGAACTGAATCACCCAACAATTGGGTGGGATCCTCCTCAACTTCCATGGTATGTTAGTGCCTCTTGAAGCAAAGAATAATGTAGAAAAGATATTTAGGATAATCGGTTTGGATAACACAGAAACTTGGATAAAACAACATTCTAAAGGATTTGTTATCTTTATAAATGCCTTGGAGATGGCCCTCAGGCCTCCCATGCATTTAATCACACATTCATAATGTGCAAGTAAATGGCATGTAGTTATGAATTTTTTAACCCCTAGCTAAATGTATTTAACATTTAAACACATCTTTAATTCTCCCATACATTTCATCATATGAAACATTAATTATCAATGATAAATTTTATATGGAAGAGATCTGAATGCTAACACTTAACGTTCGATCAACATAATCAATCGTAAAATACAATGTGAATCATACAATATAATTCAACATATAACACTGCATTATGATATAGCTATATTACACACTATGATTAGAAAAGGTAGTGCCTCAATATCCTATATCATGCCTTATGATATGCACTTCACCAAGTTAAATGATATGCCTTGGATTCATGCCTGTCATACCCTAAGACATGCTCATATCATCACATATGATATATCCAAAACCATCACATGATTTATATTGGCTTTATGACATATATCCACAAATCTTCCACTTGCACTAAATCCACATGGACTTAAGTCCCTTGGGTTTGGATAAGTTTAAATTGTATTTGTTTTCAATTAGTGATAGTCAATGTATGCTAGAGGATACCCATATCTACATGGGTAAATGAGATATAATAAATTGTTACTCTCTATGAAGACCAAGCTGTACAATGTCTAGGTTGTAGCTAATTCATCAGATGACATATTGGGATGATATTCATGATAAATAGAGACAAGTACTAAAGTTATAGAGGTATTGTCTACAAAAATTTGAATTTGTAAGAGATGGAAGTGAAGAATTTGGCTTCTGAACCTTATTTTGGATAGCTTGTATAATTTTCATTAAAAGCTCAAAATAGGTTCAAAGTTTGTGGGGAAGATATCCTAATTTATGAAGGAACCATACATTGAGTATTAATAATTTTGGATGTTGGAATTTTTGAGAGCAATATCTTTGGATGAAGGTTTTAGATGGCTAATTTTTTTGTGTTGGAAATAAATTCTTGTAAATACTCTATCTTGGGTATTGATATATGTTGTAAGTATTTGGAACATGCTTAAAAGTGTATGTAATTATTCTAATAAATTATGGAATTATTTGGAGTTTTTTTGAAGTGATTTGAGATGTTTTATAAGGTACATAGATGATTTGAAGAAGTTTATAACTCATTTAAAGAAACTCTGGAAGCATTATGCTAGACACTATAAGAAAATGGTTTGATAACGATGATTTTTAAAATCGCCACCAAATAAACATTCCTTTATTTCATGGAGTTTTTAGAAAAACCAATGTGAAATATTTTCTAAAAAATAAATTCACTTTCCCCTAATCTCCCCCTCCTCGAGCCCTCCCTTTCCCCATTTTCCTTGAACCCTCCCTTTCTTCTTGCATAGTGTGAGCTCTTTGGTGAGGCGATACCATACCAATAGTGAGAGATCCCTCGCTTTCCCATCCCCCCTTTTTTTATCCCTCACTCCCCCCTCCCCCGAGTCCTCTCTTTCCCCTGATGACATTCAAGCTATCCAGTGAGGTATGGGTTGTTTGGCGATGTGTGAGCCCACCAATAATATGGGAACAACCCAACAACGAGCGAGGTCCATAGAGATGCATTATCCCTATATAGGTTGAAGGTATAATCTATTTTCATAGATATATACCTAATTTTATTATTATTTATTTGAGAATTCCGAAATTAGAACCTGAGTGATTCAATGTTACTTGGTAAATGTTATTCCTACTTGATTTTTTTCTAATTATACAACATTGTTTAATATTTTTTAAAGTAATTTGTGTTGATGATTTGGTTGTAGGATCTAGTATGATACTTTATTAATAGGGAAATATAAATTATTATTAGTCTTGGATAATCACAACCCCGATTTAACTTTTTTTACCAGTGATGTATGAGCTTCCATCATACTTTTATGATTTTTAATATAAATTAGAATTTAAAAATTGAAAATTAATTTTAAAAATTAATTTTAAACATTGATAGAAACCTAATGGTTTTTGATTTTATGGCCATGTGAGATTTAAATTTGGAACATACATGTGTTCTAAATTTTGAAAATGGCTATTTCTTATTTCCCATACGCTTTGATATGGGTTAATGGTGGTGTCAATAGTAACACTTGGGATTCTAGAAGGGGTTGGAGGGACCCATCAATGTTGAGTTTTGTAACATCCCATCACCCCAGACCACTAATGAATCCCTGGGTTGGTGATCACTACTGTACCTCAGGCACGCTTCCCAGTATGCCAGAGGTCGCTGACCAACAACGATAGTCTATGAAAATACCATGGAGAGACTATACCCTCTGGTTAGAGTGAAAAATAACAAAAATATAGGAAATATTATAAAACACATCGTATCACAGATAAACATCCATGAAAGTTTCAAATACTGAATCATAAACAATGCAACAACCATGATGATACCAAATACAAGTCAGGTGTCATACATATATGTCTATCACAACCAACAGGTACCAAAACATATAAAATTAAAAAGACCAGAGATTGTATGACTCTAAAAAGTGGTTCGAGCTCTATCCCTACACCCATATCCCAAATTCATCCCAGTCAAGTAATTATCTATCACAGGGTGCTTTCCCTTGTCTTGACTCACAATCATGAAGTTTTCTCAAGCGTCAAACAACGACCCGAGTAGGCTATGAGTATAAATCAGTAGACCACCACCAGTGACGTCGCTAAATAAATCAAGTTTGAAAATATAAGTGCATTAAGTAGTGTTTTAATTAAAAAAATTAAAATAATAATAAATTAAATAACAATAAACTCTGAGATCGAGCTCCACAGTGACACTCGAGGTCAGACCCACCTGCTTCGGCTAGTGCCAGATTTCTCTGAGCATGCTGCATTACTGTATCAACCCAAGTAACTAAACCAAGTTTCAAAACTACCTATAATGTAATTTACTCAATAAGTATCTCAACACTTCCTATGAGGGCATTTTTTATTATAGGTATCCCAACACCATCTACAAGGGTGTTTTTATCGAAGTTTCTAAACACCACCTATGAGGGTGTTTTTGTTAAAGTATATAAACATCACCTTGAAGGGATTTTTCCTTTATCTCATGATTCCATAATTTAACTCGCCCACAAATTTACCATATATGGTTACAACACCACTTTATCTTCCAAATTACCATTTTTATCATGACAAACATTAGTATTTTGTGGCACATTGTTCAACCAAAACCATTATAACATTATCATTGAGTTCGTTATTTAAAATAAAGAAAATAAAAATATTTAAATTTTAATTAACCAATTTAAAGGTCAAATACTCAATAAGGGAACTCCATTGGAGCCCCCTTCCTATAGGTCATCAAAACATGTAATAGGGCACTAATTCATAGTAACATTATAATGGTGAAATTTAATTAAAGTTAGGGTCAATTCTCAGTAGGTCGACGTGACCACACAACCCGTGTAATTATATTTTTAATCCAGACTTTAGGAAAATATAGGGACCACCTACTGTAGGCTTAGGTGATTCCACTCTTCAGATGTTAGCCTTTAGTTTGACTTAGAATGGGAGGAATTGAGAAAGCAAATGAAAACCCTAAAAAATAGGGTGTATTAGACAAAAGTGAGAAGAAAGCTTGAGAAAACAAAAAAAAGTGAATAAAGGAAGGAGGAGGAATCATAGACTTACCTCAAGCCTTCAATAAGAACCGACAATACTCTAAAAGGGAAAGAACCAAGGAAGAATCACCAAAATCTAAGGAAGAAGAGTGGGGCGTGAGATGGAGGGGATTCAAGCAAAAAGGATCCAAAACCAAGTTAAAAGGCTTCAGGTTCATGAGGATAGTTTTTTAAATTTTTCAACTTTTTAATGGGTGTACAGTTTGGTCACACATTTTGATAAATTGTGTATCAACCGTTCTAACCTCACTGTCCAAAACATGTCACTCCGCATGGTTACAATGCACAGTTAACAAATCGTTTGCTAGTCATGTGAAATGCCTCTGTAATTCTATGTAGAAATTCACATGGATTTCTGAATCCCCACACATGGTTAAAAAATCACATTCCTATGAAAACTAGGCTACTTTTTTGGGGTTCATGGTTATCACTAATGTGCGCTAATAGTTCATTAACCATGCGACCATGCTACAACTCCTAAATATGAAATTTCAATCCCTGTTACCCTGGGAAACTCTTGTGACCTAACCTACACCCATAACCACATATAAAAGAAGAAACTATAATAGGTTTATCAAAACTCAAGTATAACCATACCTCATAAGACAGACAAGGTCTTACAACCTCCCCACCATATATCATCTCACAACTGAGTTGAACTCCTAATAATTACTAAGCTTCATTAAAGAAAAAATCTAGCCACTAGGTTCAGATGCCAGACACCCATTCCCATGTCTCCTCTTGATTATGATCATGCTACCATAACATGCATACCAGAGGAACAATATTTCCATAGAGATTTTTTTTGCTATGATCCATGATACAAACGAGATATTCTTCAAAGGAAGTATTAGCCTCCAGATCAATGTCATTAATATCAATGACATGAGATGAGTCTGGATGATATCATATAAGATGAGATACATGAAATAAATCATGCATAAATATGTATATATGTAGAATATATAGTCAGTAATCCACAACACTCATGTTTTTAGTCACCTTGAATGACCCTACAAATCCCCATGCCAACTTCCCCTACTTCCAAATCCAATGCTTCCCAAGTATCAGTGACACGCATAAGAAAACCCATCCACCTACCTAAAATTGAAAAGGAAAATCTCTCTAGTTAGCATAGGATCTATGCCTGCTCTAAGAGGTCACCACATGATTCTTGATCAACTAAGTCTAATTATCGGTCTCCTATATGAGACTCAGTCCCAACATGGTTGGCTCTCCAGCTTCCAGCCAACATAAAGCTGATTGACATGACCTCCCATATAAGGCTTCAAAAATATTCATCTGAATACATGACTAGTAAATATTATTATAATAAAATTACACCAAGGTGAGATGAATCTCCTAAAAGCCACCAAAATTAAGGACACATGCTTAGATCATATCATCCATCACTTATATGGAACACTTAGACTACCCATCTGTTTGTGGGTGATAAGTCATACTTAGGTGTACCTATGTTCCTAGTGCCTTTTGGAAACCCTTCTAAAATATCATGGTGAAACAGGAATCCCTATTAGATACGATGCTTCCTGTAACTCCATGAAAGCATACCACCTCACATAAATATCACCTACCAAGATCATCCATTGAAGAAGTTTCCTGGATTGGCATGAAATTAGACACCTTCATCAACTGATGCATGATGACCCAAAAAACATGGTGACTCTAAGGAATGATTTAAAAATAAATCATAAATCCCATCGCCACATCACCCCATTTCTATTTTGGAATGGGTAATGACTAGAGAAGACCGACAGGTCAATGGTTCTCAACATTCACCTACTGATAGGTGGAGTATCGACTAACAAAACTTAATATCTATTTCTTCATCCCAGGACACAAATACTATCGGTACACATCATGATACATATTGGTCATACCTGGATTCATAATCCACTTGGAAGTCCCCCATCTATCCCTCATGTATACTAATAGGGACTACCACTTGGCCTCAAACATAAATAATCTTATTAGAATCTAGAGATCAATCAAGTGGTGGTTTCCCACTATATATATTATCCCTTATCATCAAGTATTCTGGGTTTGAAAGCTAAATCTCCTTTACCCTTTAAAGAAGTGAGTAAGTGGTGGATAGATAAGCCAATTTCATTTTGCCCTAGTACTCTTAGACATCCAAATACAATAGGATGAATAGGTCCATCATCTATCACTTACTAATTAATTCAGGAACTGCCTTGGTCTGAGTCTTCCTTATCAAGGAATCTGTAACAACATTCCACTTCCCAGGGGTGTAATCCAACTCAAAATTGAATGAATATAGGAAATCAACCCATATACTTTGATGAAGGTTTAGTCCATGTTGAGATAAAATATATTTTAGGATTTTATGATCAGTGTAAACCATGAACCTCTCTCCCAAAAGGTAGTCATGAGAACACATCAAGGTGTGCATCACAACAACTGGATCTAAATCAAAAGTCAAGTAGTAATTCTCATGTGACCTCAACTACCTGGACCCATAAGTGACCACTTACCCATCCTGCATCATCATTTCACCCAATCCAATACTTTAGGCATCAAAATATAGAGCACAATAACTTCTTGGATCATGTAAGGTCAGAACTAGCTAAAAGGTCAACCTTTTCTTCATCTCCCTAAAGGCCGATTCACAAGAATCAAACCAGTCAAACTTAACTCCCTTATTAGTGAGGCCTGTCAATAGTGCTTCCAAGTGAGAGAAGTCATGTATAAATTTGTGATGGTAACTGTCCAACCCTAAGAAGATACATATCTTGAAGAAATTACTGGGTTTAGCCTAAGAAACCATGACCTCCACCGTCTCAAGATCTGCTAACACCCCTACCTCAGATATTACATGGCCCAAGAAGTGAACTCGATCCAGCCAGAACTGACATTTATAGAATACAATATACAATTTTTATCCTCAAAGTGTGATTAAAACTATTTATAAATGATAATAATGTTCCTCCCTTGACCTAGATTATATGAGGATTTTGTTGAAAAACACAACAAAGAGAGATTCAAAATAAGGGTGGAAGACCGTATTCATTAAGGATATGAATACCAATGACGTGGTCTTTAATCCAAAAGGCACCATAAGGTACTTATAAAGGCTATTTCTACACTTGAATTTCGTTAGAGGAACATTATAGGGTTTCACTCACAACTAGTGGTACCCCAGACATAAGAAAATCTTTGAGAAAATATGAGCACCCTTGAGCTAATTGAATAGGTAATTTATATGAGGGAGTGGATATCAATTATTAATAGCTACTTGATTAAGATTTTGATAGTCCACACATAATCTCAGGAGTCATTCTCATTCTTAGAGAACATAATTGGATTACCCCAGGGGGACGTAATGGGATGGATGAACCCCTTCACCTCCAAGTCCACTGGCTGAGATTCCAATTCTCAAATATCTTCCAACATCATCCTATAATGGGGGATATATATAGGCTATGTTCCCAGAATAATATCAATAGTGAAACTGATCCCATGATTAGGCGATAACCCTAAAAAATACCTAGGAAAACATCTTGAAACTAATTGATGATGGGAGGAAAGACTAACTGGTGTGTTTCTCCCTCATTAAGTATGAGACTAGAAACCTAGGTTGTGATTCCACCCAATCGCTAATGATCAACTCTGACATGACCTTCCTGCACATCTCACTCACCAATATATCCAAAGGTTCTGCCCTTAGGAGAAGTGAACGAACCTTATTAGTGATAAAAATAGATCTAAACTCGATAAAGGAAAATCCACTTAATATTTATAATTACATCAAAACCACCCATATCTAACACAAAGAAGTTTTAGAGGAATCGATAACTACAAATAACTAAGGTACAATCCACACACTTTTGGATCCCCTATAACTTCATGCCTAAGGGTGCGCCTATAAATAAAAATCTATAAAGGAACTCCAAATTAGGTCCAAACCTATAGAGACCCAAGAAGAAATGAAAGAATTCAAATCTACTATATCAAATAAAGTAGGATCAAGAGTCAAATACATTAAGATCATACCTCGAATAATAGATGATCCCACATCCTGAAAATTTGGGGAAGTATCATAACCCAAATTTGAAATGTTAATTATTTTAATTATTTAATTATATTTAGCCTCTATTTTTAGTTCTATTGGTTTGAGGAATAAAATTTAATTTTTTGGAGGCTTTTTAGCTATTTCATGGTTAGTCTACACGGTTAGTAGTAACCGTGCGGTGCCCGTGCAGGTGCTCAAGTGAGATAGTGGCATGGTGCATAGCTTGTGCATGGTCTATTAAACCGTATGACAAGTGTGTAGTTTGGATTTGTGATTTGGTAGTGAAAAGTGGCATGGTTTGATCATGGTTTTCTCAACCGTGTGTCTTCCTAAGGGTAACCGTGTGAGGGTGCCTAGCCAAGGTAGTGGTCAATGCATGGTTGGCACACAGTTTGGTAAACCATGCAAAAACCATGTGGGTTGACCAGTGTTTTAAAAAATTGGTTTTCTTTTTCTTTTTTCCTTTTTTATTTCTTTCTTTTTTTCTTTTACTCCCTCATTTACTTCCTCCCCCCCCTCTATGAGTCACTTGACTCCCCCATGGCTGAACCCCCATGGTGCATGACCCCTCCCTCCTCGCTACCTCCTCTGGCATGACTAATCCACCAAATTTATTCTAGTCTTGTATTCGATACATCTAGGTAAGTACCCTAACTCCATACTCCTACCTTGATTTGGTGTTTTTCCTCTCCTCGTCGCCCCTCTCGTTTTGGTCAAACCCTAGGGTGTTGGTTAACCTGTTTTTTTCAATTTTTTTCCATTGTTAGGGTGTACAGTGGGTATCTTGGGTATTATTAGAGTGTATTTAGTTATTTTTCACCAAAGGTGAAGCAATTTGGGTTTTTTTGGCTCACCCACAACCGTTTTGTGGTATTTTTTCTTTTGCCTTTGCTTTTGGACCAATTTTAAGATTTGTGTGATGTTTGGGTTTCTAATATTGTTGTAGTTTGTCATGGACCTTATTGGGGTGTATTCGAGCTATCGTGTCAAATAATTGTAGGCATATTCATAGGTAGGCATGTGTATATGTAAGTTCCTCCTTTATATATATTCACCCATGGATGGATGTATATATATAATGGGGTTAGGTGTGCTTACATGTGTATATGAAATTGTATATGTGTGTGAGTGTAAAGGGGAATATTCATGTATAAGCATATATGTAAGGATCCCCTTGTACATATTTGGCCACACATATATGTACATAGGGGCTAGGTGACCTTATATATAAGAGAATGTGCATATGCGTTCAAGCAGAAAAGGATGATTTTGAGTTTCCATAGTCAAATACACCTTTATTTTGAGGTAGGTTCCCTATGCCCGAGCCTTTAATTTGAATCCCTTGATTGATTGAGAATTTTAAAAGTATGTTTTTATATTTATGTGGTATTTATATATGTTAGGTAAAATTGATTGTGCATCTTGGAATTGGTTTATTATTTATCTACATAACTTGTCTAGGCCTTTTTTATAATTTTGCCTTTAAATGTAAAGTATCCTAAATGTTTAAAATAGTTTTTTGAATGATTCATAACATGTGAAGTGTTTTTATTGGAACTAAAAGGCTTTAGTTAAATGTGTTATCTAAAACATGGCCCGTTTTGCAACTAGAAGTGTAGTTTGGCAATCAAATGGATTGAAAGGCCTATTTGGAATCTTTTGAACATGAATGATGTTTTCACCCTCGTTTTTGGGAATGATTTTGAAATGGTAAATGTGTAGACTTGTTTGAAACTTTGAGAAGTTCTATGTGTGATGGGAACCTCTATGGTGGATCCTCTGAGAAGAAGTTCATCACACAGGTGGTGTCAGTATTTGGGATAGGCAATCATGATGACATTTTTGGGTTATTGGTTTATTCCATGCATGTGAGGACCTCCTAATTCACCATGTTCTATTATCATGGGATTCCTGGGAATCATCTAGATGGTCGAGTGATGGTTTATTATCAATCCTGATTATATGAGTTGGTACCCCATATATTTGCTGAGTACAGGAGGGATGTGTCACTAGTGAGGCTAGTTTAGAGAAGCTAGCTAGTTATAGACTATGGAGTTGCACCATACACTGACAGGGAATAGTTTATTTCTGGAATGCCTGCTAAGTTTTAATACACATGCCTAGAGTTTAATCTTTGTTTTTAGCTTCTGGTTATACTTCCAACTTGGTTTTGGTCATCGTGGTGCGAATTTGTTTTAATGGTCAGTGGTGACCCATAGGGTCACATGGAGGTATGTGTGTTTTATTTTCTTTCCAATACTAGTGCTTATTTTTATTGTTTAGTCTTTGTTCATTTATTTATCGGCTATTTTCTAGGATAAATCATTCTTAATGATTTTATTTTGATTTTAGGCACTAGTTTCCATCCCGGGAGAATCATAAACACCTCTCAAGACTTATTACGGGCTGACCCAAGTGACCGGTTTAGGGTTGACCCAGGTTGGTTCATGAAAAAATGGTATCAGAGGAGACCCTTTTTTATTTGGGATGTCAGGTTGATCAGATATAGGATTTTCAGGGCTTAGGAGGTAGTTCATGGGTAGGTTCTTGATCACCACCACTCGTGATGAGACATGAGTCACTAGGGGTAGTTGGGATTTGAGTCTTTATTTTTGGTTTTGGGTTATGTTGTTGGTGTTTTTTGAGTTCGATGAGCTTGTGTATGTTGGGGGATGATAGTAGAAGTGAGTTGGTGTTACATGGTGAGCTTATATGGCATAGAAAACCATGTGGAGCCTACATTCATGGTTAAATATGATTATAGTGGTTGGTATATGCTCAGTGCATGGTCTAATAAACCCTATGGCCAGGGTATGCATGACCTACAGTTCCCTATTTCAATTATTTTGGTATTGGAGATGCTTTGGTCTAATTTGTGTTGGTGTGAGTGGATTTTGAAAGGAAAATGTTTTCTAAAAATGGTTTCTATATTGATAAAAATGGGTTTTAAAATATAAATTGATTTGTAATTTCAAAATGTTTGAGAAAATGTGGAAGAAAAGTGAATTGGGAATTTATTAAATGCTTGGTTTTGATGATAAAATGACATGTGTGACCCTTGGTATTTCCTATGAACGTTCACATATATATGTGTGTGTGTGTGTGGAAAGTTAATTTTGGTACATATACATGGATGATATAAGTAGAAGTGAGATGCACACATATGTGATAGTTCATAGGATGTCACAGGTGAGTATTTAAAAATCAAATATTTGACTTGGTTTTTCCAAAGTTATTTCTTGAAAAAAATGGTTTTTGTTAAAAAGGGGATTCTTTTCTAATGGGATTTTTGGTTTTAAAGGTAAACATGAGGTGGTGTTTTTGATTTTAAAGTGGATGTGTTGAAATGATTTTAATTTTGAAATAGGGAATTGGTTTTAGAAATGGGTGAATTTAAAAAATGATGGTTTTTGAAAGAGGATTTTTGGCTTGTTTTGTGGTATTTTATATTATGAGATTAGTGTTTTGGGTTGAGGTGTTGCTTTGGTTGAGATTTTTTTTACTTTGATCTGATTTTATATTTTATATTGTTTAGAGTATACTTCCCATAAAGACCCAGAAGGCTTATGAGGATTCTATTCCAATCATCGACCCTACCAAGACTCCTGATGAAGTGGTGGAGATGATCTATTATCAACCATTTCCTATTTTCTGTAGTTATCAAGGTCTACTAGGGGTTGTGGAGTGACTTGAGTAAGTTGAGTGCATCTTCAAGTTTTTGGGAACTCCAGATTTCATGAGAGTACAAGTTGTCTTCAGTATGTTTGAAGGACTAATACTGGACCAGTGGAAGGTGATCGTTTCATCCCCATTATGAGTTGGGATGTATTGAGATATCTTTAATACCACAATACATCCAATGGTTTATTCTTGAGGAATTAAAGGATAAGAAAGTGCTAGAGATCATAGATGCTCGAAAAGGTCAACTAACAATGAAGGGGTATGTTGACCATTTCTATGAGATGGTTTCTCTAGAGATAGTATCAAGCAACTAGTTTGAAGCTCTTATTTACATGTGGGGTCTCCATCTAGGGTTCAAGAATCATGTCCTTTTTTTTCCGAGAAAGTCTCATAGTAAATTTCATAGTAGTTGATGGTTTGGTTTCTTTTGGTGATCATGGAGGTTCCCCATATGGTGAGGAGTATGAACCAGAGGAACCTGTTCAGGGAAAGTATCCTTGTTAGTTACTGTATTTCATTCATTGGACCACTCGCTAGTTTCTCCCAGTGTGGTTGGTTTGGGAACTAAGATATCTTATCATAATCCTCTAAAGGATTTCCTATGGTGTGGCTGTTTAGGTCACCTAGAAAAATTATACAATTTAAATTGTCAAAATAGGAAGTCTCAGCTAGAGGATGTTAGCTACTATCTATGAGGCAACGGATGATTCAAGACATCAGGTCTCTATCTGTAGGCCCTGGAGAAAATCTTGCACAAATTCAGGAATCACATGGGTGTGGAGGATCTTGGTCCAACTTTTTTCTCTGAAGTTGCAATAGAAATAGTTCAAGTTTCCTTATTGTAACTATATTCATTTTTGAAAGTCTCCCTTTATTGTAAAAGTTTTTGGTTGCACCTGGTATTTTAGAACTCATGTGGTTATCCTTCTTGTGGATAGATCTTGGTTTGGGTTGTGTTCATTCTGGAGATTCTCATGTCTTGAGGTAATAATGAATCGTGAATCAGTGTTTGGTTCAGGTTTCTTTCATTAGGCCCCCCTTGCGTTGGGGGTAGACCTTTGTTGGTTGGTTCGTGATGGGAGGTCTAGTCCATGTTTTTTAGAATGAGCTGGGAGTTCCCAAGTGGGTGCCATTGTGCCAATTAGTTCCTTAATTGTGGAAAGACTCCTCACTTTCCCCTGTGTATCTCCTTGTCATTTTCTTTAGAGTTTTTTGGGTGTAACTTGTAGATTTGAAAGGTCATGAATACTTTCATGGTTTCATTTGGTCTTGATTAGTTCTGAGTTATGATTTTGTTCCTTGTTTTTTGGGTGAATTTATGGGGAAATAAAGTGTTAATGGTGGGGATAATTGTCACACCCCAACTTTGAAATGTTAATTATTTTAATTATATTTATCCTTGATTTTGAGTTTTGATAGTTGGCGGGCCAAAATTTAAATTCTTGGAAGCTTTTTAGCCATTGCATGATTAGCCTACATGATTAGTAGTAACCAAGCAGTGCTCATGTGGGTTCCCAAGTAAGACAGTGGTGTGGCACATGAATTGCACATGATCTATTAAACTGTGCAGAAAGTGTGCAGTTTGTCTTTGTGATTTGGTAGTGCCAAGTGGCACAGTTTGAGCATGGTTTGATCAACCGTACATCTACCTAGGGGTAACCATGCAAGGGTAAATAGCCTAGGAAGTGGATAATGCACGATTGGTGCATGATTTGGTAAATCAAGCAAAAATCATGCAGGTTGTCTAGTGTTTTAAAAATGTTGGTTTTTCTTTTTCTTTTTTTAATTTTTTATTTCTTTATTTTTTATTTTTCTCCCTCATTTCTTTCCTCCCCCCCTCTGTGAGTTGCATAACTCCCCCACAACTGAACCCCCATGGCACACGACCCCTTCCTCATCGCGGCCTCCTCTGGTGTGGAAAATCCACCAGATTTCTTTCATTTTTGTGGTTGAACCTTCGAGGTAAGAACTCCTCCTCCCTCCTCCTCCTATGATTTTGTGCTTTTACTCTCCCCGTCACCCCTCTCGTTTCGACCAAATCCTAGGTTGTGGGTTGACCTATTTTTCTTCTTCAAGTTTTTCCATTGTTAGGGTGTGAAGTGGGTCTCTCAGGTCTTCTTAGAGAATGTTTCGTCATCTGTCGCTGAAGGTGAAGAACTTTGGGTCATTTTGGCTTACCTGCTGCTATTTTGAGGTAGTTTTTCTTCTGCATTTTTTTTCCAATTTTAATTAGGGTTTTTTTTTGATGTTTGGATTCCTAATATTGTTGTAGCACATCTTGACCTTGTTGGGGTGGATTCGAGTTGCCATGTTGAAAACTTACTAGTGTATGCATAGGTAGGCATGCATATATATGTAAGTTCCCCCTTTATATATATTCACCCATGGAAGGATGAATATATATAATGGGTCTAGGTGTGCTTACATGTGTATATGAAAATGAATACATGTGTAAGAGTAAAAGGGTATATTCATGTATAAACATATATGTATGGATCCCCTTGTACATATTTGGACATGAAAATATGTACATAGGGGCTAGGTGTCCTTATATATAAGTTAAGGTGTATATTCATGCAAGTGGAAAAGGAAGATTTGAGTTACCATCATCAAAAGGAGCACACCTTGAGTTTGTGGTAGGTTTACTATTCCTAAGACTTTAATTTTAATCCCTTGATTGCTTGAACATTTTAAAATTTTGTTTTTTATATTTATGTGGTATATATATATATGTTAGGTAAAATTGATTTCACCTCTTGTAATTGGTTTCTTATTTATCTATATAACTCATATAAGTCTGTTAAAAAAATTTCCTTTAAATATTATGTATCCTAAATGTTTAAAATTGTTTTATAAATGATTCATAACATGTGAAGTGCATTTCTTGGAACTCAATGGCTTTATTTAAATTTGTTATCTAAAACTTGGCCCATTTGGCACTTTAAAGTGTAGTTTAGAAATCAAATGGCTCGAAAGGCCTGTTTGGTATCTTCTAAACATGAATGATATTTTCACCCCGGTTTTGGGGAATGGTTTTTAAATGATAAATGTGCAGTACTATTCGGAACTTTGAGAATTTCTATATGTGATGTGAACCTCTATGGTAGATCCTTCGAGAAGAGGGTCATCACATAGGTGGTGTCAGTGTTTGGGCTAGGAAAGCATAGTGGCATCTGTGGGTTATTGGTTTCTTCCATGTGTGTGAGGACCTACTCATTCACCATGTAATATTATCATGGGATTCTTGGGTGTCATCTAGAGGGTCGAGTGATGGTTTCTTATCGACCCTGATTAGATGGGTTGATACCCCTGGATTTGTTGAGAGGTTAGGTGGGATGTTCCATTGGTGAGATTAGTTTAGAGCAGCTAGTTGGTTATAGACTATGGAGATGCACCATATGCCGATAGGTGAGTCCGAACCGAGTATATATAGAGATTTCTTCTTGAGATGTTTAGTAAATTTCCATTATTACATATATGTATGTTCCTGTTTCATTTTGTAGCACTTTTGTTACTTGATCCCATGACACTGGTTTTACCCATATGCTACATTTATCTATTTTATAGTATCCCTATAAAGTGTTTACTTTTCTTTTAATTCCATATTAAAATACTTGATCCAACAATGATTATATTTTAAAGGAATTTATTGGAATGAATTTTCATGATTTGTAAATTATTTTGGAAAAATTAATCGAAATGGGTTTTCTTAAAAATGGTAGTTTGTTGCTTGTTTCTTTTTAAAATAATGGAAAACCTTATTTTTATATGTCTTATTTTCAAAATGGAATGACTTGGTTTTATTTTTAAAGTTAAATCACATGGAATAGTTTATTTCGGGAATAACTACTAAGTTTTAATATACACACCCATAGTTTCATCTTTGTTTTTAGCTTCTGGTGCTGCTTCCAGTTCGGTTTCGGTCACCGTGGTGCGACGTTGGTTTAGTGGGAAATGGTGACCCACATGGTCACATGGAGGTATGCACATTTTATTTTCTTTCCACTTCTAGTGCTTATTTTTATTTTTTAGTTTCTGTTCGTTTATTTGTTTTCTATTTTATGGGATAAATAATTCCTAATGATTTTATTTTGATGTCCGACACTAGTTTCCAACTAGAGAGGATCAGGAACGCATCTCAGGCCTTATCGTAGGCTGACCAAGGTTATTGTTTCGGGGTTGACCTATGTTTTTTTGTGATAAGTAGGCTCAACCACTTGTAATTGGCCTGAACTATGACCCTATAATCCAACTTGATAGCCTAGGGTCACATTTTCCTACAAACTTTGTTTCCCTTGAACCTGGGATCCCCATCCACCACCATGAACTGAATGGCCATTAGATTCCCAACTACCAAACTATTAATTCATAATAGACTCTACCCCATAACTTTGTATTGACCCAAATCCTCTGCCACAAGGTTCCTACCGAGTGCTCCTATAAAAACGGTGCAGGTTCCCCATCTTTCCACAATAGTGTAACTCTCATGAAGGTCAAGTACACTACAAATTTAGGTGATCTATGAAACCACATTGATGTAACACTACCACAATTACACCCAATGATAGAAGAGAATAATCAACATTTGATCTAGACTAGCTACTACCACCTTGGCATGACCTGACCGACTGACATTTTTGGTTGCTTGAGGAATAACCACCTTTATCACCCCTTAAGGAAAAATGCCCAACACCACATATCTCATTAATGTTCCTCTAAATGATTGGGTCCTGGTTCATTATATTAATAAAAAGGTAAAGCATAATACATTTACCTACACCTTGATCTCATAACACAAAGACTTCCTCAAAGGGCTTGGCCCTGGTGGTCTCATCGCCATCCAAGGTGGGAGTGAAACGCTAAAGTTCCATGAATCAAGAGGCATAGTCTGTAACCGATATACCCCTATTTCAATCATATAAACCCCCTTACCATGTCCGATTTCAAGGTCTTGGGGAAGAAATTAATTAAGAAGTGGTCTTGAATGTCTACATAGGTTAACCCAACCTATTGATTACCCTAAATAAGAACATCCCACCAACATCCCACCCCCTCAAAACATATAGGCATCCAAATTAACCCTCTTATCCTGAGGGTTCTTCAAGTGATCAAGAATAGTATTAATAAATTCTATCCATAACGCATCTTACTATGGACAACCCTTGCTTGTAAAGAGTGTTGGGTGTTGTGAAACTCATGATCAAGATTGGATATGGAAGGTGCAACCTGAGGAACCCCCTCTCCATAGATTGGACTACATATATAAGGCTCTCATGAAGCTGATCATCCATAGTTAAAACCTCAACTATAGGAGGCTTTGGTCCACCTGTCGATGGGTCATGCTCTCCCTCTCCCTCCAGGCATGGGACCCTAGCTCTCTACGGTGGCATATCACTACAAAATGAGCACAAAAATCTCAGAACAAGATAACATGGAAACTATCAAATCTAAAATAAAGCAAGATAGACATAACATCCCACTACCCCATATGCTCAACTCATAAGGTCCCACAAACCAGGTACTCTCTCAAGCCCTACATATCACCCAAGATCATATATCAACACCTTCCATAGGATTCCATAATTTAGTATTTCCACTATTCATTGAGGTGAAACATTTCATGAGGTTTTTATTCCAATCTCTTCATATTTTCAAGGAATTAAATTCCCAAGGTTTGGTTAGATAAGGTATCATTCACAAGATATGAGAGAAAACACCTTATATATTGATCACTAGAACTTTATTTATACAAAATCATCATTAAACACTCATTCATATTCAAGTGTTTGTAAGAATTTACTCAAGGAATTGGTCAAGTAAGAGGCCACCATAGAATTATATAAGATAACTCCATATAAATCATTATTGACACTTTAAATGATCAACCCCATTTTATCCATATGCAAGTACACACACACACAAATATATATATATATATATATATATCAATCAATCACAGAAAAAATATCGATGAAATGTGAATCCTATATGCCTAGCATGATGCATGAATCAACACATGCCCTCTTGTCACTCCAGGCTAAGAGATAAAAACCCAAAAATTAATAACAACAAAAACCGATTGCATCGCTTAAGGTAAAATAACATAACTGCAATAATAAAATTACATGAAAAAAGTCCCATCCCTAATATATTGGTCGTTACCCATACTAGAGTTAGCTCCTCCTAGGAATGAGATCATTGTTGAGCTCTGACATGTCTTATCCTCCTTCCTACCCTGACTAAATATTAAAACAAAAGAAAAATATTTGATCCCACTTTGTAATGTCCCGCCACCCTAGGACACTAATCAGTTTCTAGGTTGATGGTCACTATGTACCTTAGGAATGCATCCCCATATACTAGAGGCTATCAACCATCAGTGATGGTTTATGAGAATATCTTGGGGAGACTATACCCTTTGGTTAGAGTGTAACATAATGGAAATAAAGGAAGTATAATACAACAGATCACATCATAGATAAACACCCATACTAGTTAAAAACATTGAATAATAAATAATGAAACAACCATGATGATACCAAATACAATTCAGGTGTCATACATACATGTCCATCACAATGAGTAGGTACCAAAAGTATACAAAAGGAAAAAGTATAGAGAATGCATGACTCCCAAAATTGGTTCAAGCTCTTTCCTGTTGCCCATATCCAAACTCAACCCTAACCAAGATCAAGAATCTATCACGGGGTACTTTCCCTTATCCTAGACTATAGTATTGAAGTCTACTTAGGTACCAAATGATGATCCAAACTGGTCATGAGTACAAATTAGTAGGCCGCCACCAACGATGTACTTAAATAAATTCAGTATGAAAATATAAGTGCATGAAGTAGTGATATGATTAAATATCTTAAAATAATGTTAAAGTAAATAACAATATCCTATGAGATTTGGCTCCATGGTGACAGTTGAGGTTGAACCCACCTGCTTTATCCAGTTTCATATGTCTCTAAGCACATAGTGTTACCGTGCCGACCCAAGTAATTGAAAAAAGTGGAAAACAACATACGATGGAATTTACCCAATAAGTGTCTCAACAACACCTACAAGGTAATTTTCATTATAGGTATCTCAACTCTGCCTACAAGGGAGTTTTCATCAAAGTATCTAAATGCAACCTATGATGTAATTTTCTATAAAGTCTCTTAACACTACCTTAAAGGGTATTTTCCTTTATCTTACGATTCCAAAATTTAATTCACCCACACATTCACCATATCTAGTTACAACAACACTTTATCTTCCAAATTACCTTTTTTATCATGATAAGTATTATCATTTCATGGAAAATTATTCAAAAAAAACCATTATAACATTATAATTAAGTTTATTATTTAAAATAAAAACCATAATAATCTTTACAATTTAATTAACCAATTTCAAGGTCAAGTAGTCAATAAGGGCATTCCATTAGAGCCCCCTTTCCTCTAGGACATTGATAAAAAAAAATTTTATTGAATATTTTATTGATAATAGATGATATAATTTCCTCACATTATGCTAAATATGTTCAATTATGAAATATTTGGGATTAGATCATTCATTTGCAAATTTGATTAAAATTCCAGTTTTACCCTTTTAAAATTCACTATAGTATTTTGAGCATAAATATTTTTCTGTAAATTATTTTGACTTAAATTTTTTTAACTTTGTTATTGACTTAATGGGATACAAATTCTATTCAGTACATGTGAGCTGGATCGGGCATTTGAGTGGAGTAAATGGGCCACGAAGACAAAGATGGACTGAACTATCCAGATTGGACATCACTTCACCATTTGGGCCGTATCTTCTTCATCCCGGCTTGGATTGGGAAAAAATTTTGAGTAAATCTCGTGGATATGATTATTAAAAAATCATCTTTCTATAATTCCAGCCAATTCACGCGTTTTTGAGGTCAACCATGCGGTGAAAGTGGGATTAAAATATTTGGCCAAATTTCCCTTTCACATTTAATAAAGTTTTATAACCCTAGCCCTCCCAAACTCTATTTAAAGGATTTTTTCACTCTTTGGGAGGGATGGTAGAGACTTTGGGAAGGTGTGGCCTAAAGGGTGTATCTTGGGAGACCCTCACAACTCTTTGAAGAAGGAAGGATTTGTGCAAACATCTCTTCCAAAAAGGCTCTCCTCTCCCACCTCCTCTTTGTATTTCTTTTATTTCATGTTTGTATCTTGAATTTTTCTTAAATTAATCTTCTATGTTCTTAACTTTTATTATTCTATTAATCTTCCTAATTGGTTTGGAATCAAGAGTGGAGAAGATATTGGGTTCTACCCTTTCAATCCTTTCTCATGCAAAATGTCTCCACGATGACCACACCGCCCATGGAAGAGTAGTTTTCTTAGTGATCGGTCTATCTTCTACCCTCTTAATTTAATTATTTTGAATAATTGAGATATTTTAATTCACTTAATATGATCCATGAATTGTGTTTTTAAGTTATAAGAAACTAATCAAGCAATTGAACAATTAACACAAAAACACGCGAGGTCGAGATTTTGTGTAAATTGTGAGAGCACGATCTTAATCGGTAATACAAGACCACATGGGATAAATTTGTAGAGTTCAAATATCACCCATAAACACAATTAATTATCATTTCCAGAATGGATATGTGCTCTAATTAACCACTGACCATAATCTAACCTTAGAACAATAATCAAAGCAGGGTGTTGCGATTGCGTGTTCCGAAGCTAGCCTAGGGTTTAAGTAACTTCATCTTTGTGGTTAAGTTAACTCTCATAGGGTTAGAGGGTTAACAAATTAGGATATCAAAATTAAGTGGATATTTATTTAAATTATAATGATTAATAATTAAATGAATATGTATATTTAGATCGATTATTCCTTTTAAAATATTTTCTAAAAAAAACATATTCTTGTTGCGTCTTTTTAATCAAACTTCATTTCAAAATTAAAAACAAAAAATGAAATCTTCTTCCAGAAAACTTCTTAAAGTTTTATAAATGATAAAAAACCCCCTAATCCTTTCAAGTAATGTTTTAATTCAATTCTATTTTATTTTTATAATACCTTTAATAAGTTGTTTTAATTTACTTCCTCCTTTGAGAGATGACCTTGATCAGCCACTCTGCTGTACCTAAGTACCCAAAAACCACTAATCATTTGAGGGAACTCATGACAACACCTTTAAAATTGGCGCCGTTTCTAGGGAGTCAAGTAATTATTTCAAACAATTATAGGTATTTATTTTATTTTACATTTTATTCTCTTCCTCTCTTCTTTCTTCCTTCTTTACCCAATCTGATTTTTCTTCTTCTTATATTTTCTTCTACTTATTTTTGGAACATCAACTCAAACTTCTAATTTTATTTTACTATGTTACACTTTCCTTATTTTCATTTTTATTTTATTTATGATGTGAACTAATCCTAAAGATCTCTTAGATCTTGACCCTGAGATTGAACGCAACCTTAGGGCTCGAATCATACATTCTCAGTCCATGAGAAGTTTCAACATTCAAACAGTTGGGGAATTCCTCCACTCCAAGAAAATTGAAATTGGAAACACTTATAATTCTAACTTAAAACAAGAACCAATGGCTGAAAATAATGGAAATGAACTCAATAGAACTATTCGATAATTGGCTGCACCGGATATTAACTATCAACCAAATTGTATTGCATACCCAAATCTTGAATCGGACTTTGAACTAAAATATGGGTTAATTCATCTTCTTCAAAAGTTTCATGGATTATTTGGTGAGGATCCAAATAAACATTTAAAAGAATTTAATGTGGTTTGCTCAACCTTAAAACCAAGAAATTTTTCTAAAGATCAAATCTAACTAAGAGCATTCCCATTCTCACTTGATGGAGCTGCGAAAGACTGGATGTATTATTTACAACCTGAAGATGTAACTTGTTGGAACGATTTGAAACATCTTTTCTTGAAGAGATTTTTTCCAGCATCAAGGACCACTTCCAATTTTAAGGAGATATCATGGATTAAGCAAGCCCAAGAGGAGTCAATGTATGAGTACTGGGAGCGATTCAAGAAGTTGTGTGCAAGCTGTCTACATCACCAAATCATTGAGAAACTCCTCATCTAGTACTTATATGAAGGACTCAAACCTATGGAAAGGAGCATGGTGGAGGTCGCGACTAGAGGAGAATTGGTGGACAAGACACCGGTAGCTTCACGTGCATTGATCGACAAAATGGCCCAAAACTCCCAACAATTTGGTGATCGAGGTACACCACATGTTAGGGGAGTACATCAGGTAAGTCCTTCTTCTCTTGAGATTAATTTGATTGATACCAAGTTAGAATAATTAAAAAACATGGTGAGGCAGATTGCTTTGGCACAAAAGACATACCAACCCCCTACTTTAAGGCCTTGTGGCATTTTCACTAAGACAAGCCACCCAAGTGACTGTTGCCCACAACTATAAGAGACATAGGATTGCGCAACAGTATTCTCGGGGAGATCATATCAGCAGCAACAACAAACATACCCCCAAAAGAAGTTTGATTAATTTTATCCAACATACAACCAAGGGTGGAAGGATCAATCAGACATGAGGTATGGCTCTGGACAACAATAAAGGCCCCCTTTTCAACAAAACTTCCGGCAGCCTCCACATTACCTACAGGGTTTCCAATAACCCCAAAGAAGATTTGAAGCCCAAGCATCAACAAGACAACAACAAGGGAATCCCCCACCCAAGGTATATTCTAACATTGATGACCTCTTGAAGCAAATTGTTCTTAATCAACAGAATGAGCTAAAGAGTAAAGGTTCGAAGCTGAGGGAGTTGAAGACTAAAATGAGCCAGATTGCCACTACCCTCCATGAACTGGTAAGTAAGAATTATGGAAATCTATCATCCCAACCTACTCTAAATCCCAAGGTGAATGTCAGTGCCATCACATTGAAAAGTGGGAAACAAACAACCAATACATCTGCACCTATCGTTCTACTGGGATTCCCCTCAAATATGGAGAATCTGCATTCCATACCAACTGATGAGCAATCCAAGGAGAAAGATAAAGGTAAGAAAAATATTAACGATTTTCCTCTTAAACCCCTTCCATTTCCAAATAGGGTTGTAAAAACCAAGAAGATGAATGAGAAGGCGATGCAAAAAAGAAGTTTTGGATACATTCAAGCGTGTGGAGATCAACATCCCTTTACTCGAAGCCATCAAGAAAATCCCAAGGTATACAAAATTCTTAAAAGAACTTTGTACCAATCGAAGAGGGATCAAGGGAAATGAGAGGATAAATCTTGGAAGGAATGTGTTAGCACTCATTACACCAACTCTAGAAATGCTGACAAAGTGCAAGGATCCAGGGACATTCACCATCCCATGCACCATAGTAAAGTTTCACTTTTCTGATGAACTTTGTGATTTGGGAGCTTCCATAAATGTGATGCCTCACTCTGTATTTTATTACCTACAGGTTGGTGAGTTGAAGTTGACAAGAGTAGTGGTGTAGTTGGAAAATAGAGCTACGACATATCCAGTGGGAGTTGAGTTGAAGCTGACAAGAGTAGTGGTGTAGTTTGAAAATAGAGCTACGACATTTCCAGTGGGAGTCCTTGAGGATGTACTTATCCAGGTAAGAGACATGATCTTTCTAGCAGATTTCTATGTTCTTAACATGAAGGATGATCAAGTAAGTTCTCATGCTCCCATTATCTTAGGCAGAACCTTCCTCAAAACTGCAAAAACAATCATAAATGTTAATTAGGGTACACTTTCCATGGAATTTGGGGACGAAGTTGTGATATTTAAGGTCATGGACTCCATGAAGTACCCCTTAGAGGACCATTCTTCTTTTGTTATCTCCCATTTGAACCACCAAATAAAAACCCCATGGAATTTTATTGTCCTATGCTTAGGGATATTATGAGTATTGGTTCTAGTTTGATGTCTAAGAATATTTCTACACCTATTTCTAATGTGTAAGACTCTCTTAGATTTGATTTTGAAATGAAATCATATTCTGATTTTGATCATTTGAACTCTTATTATGACATGGATATTTATTTTGCAGACATATTTGATGCTTTATTCTCTGATTTTAATGATGTATATTCTGATACTGATGCTCTTTGTGCACATATTTCAGTTCTTTCTATGTCTCCATCCATACACCACCACCTACACTGGAGCTCATGCCATTGCCACCAAATCTCAAATACTCATACTTTTTAAGTGGTGAGAAATTACCTATTATCATTGCTAACAATATCCCTTTTGAACATGAAGAAAAACTTTTGAATCTTTTGAGGGAGAACATCCGGGAAATTGGGTGGACCTTGGCTGGCATATCAGGTATTAGAACCACCATTTGCATGCATAGGATTCTTTTGGAGGATGGGGCTAAACCAGTTAGGCAGCCACAAAGGAGACTCAATCCAACACTTTTGAAGGTTGTTAAAAAAGAGGATGAAAAATTTCTCGAGGCAGGTATAATCTATCCCATTTCAGATTCCTAGTGGGTAAGTCCTATTCAGGTTGTGCCTAAGAAAAGTGGTGTTACTATTGTTAAAAATGAGAAAGATGAGTTAGTTCCAATGAGGGTATAAAACAGTTGGCGTGTGTGTATTGATTATAGGAAACTAAATCAGTCCACTCATAAGGACCATTTCCCCCTCCCATTTATTGATCAAATTCTTGAGAGACTAGCTGGTAAAACACACCACTGTTTCTTGGATAGATTTTCAGGATATTTTCAGGTTCTTATTGCTTAAGAGGATCAGGATAAGACTACATTCACCTATTCCTTTGGCACATTTTCCTACCGGAGGATTCCATTTGGGCTTTGCAACACCCCAAGTACCTTCCAGAGATACATGATAAGTATTTTTTTCTGATTTTATTGAATCCTACATGGATATTCATGGATGATTTTACAGTGTATGGTTATTCATCTGATGAATGTCTATGTAGTTTGGGAAAGGTGTTTAATCATTGTATTGAGAAGAATCTAGTCTTGAACTTTGAAAAGTGTTATTTCATGGTAGATCATGGCATTGTCTCAGGGCATGCAGTGTCAAAACATGGGATAGAGGTTGATATATCTAAGGTAGATATTATTTCATCCTTAGCATATCCTTTATGTGTGCATGATGATAGATCTTTCATAGGGAATGCATGATTTTATCAGCGCTTCATCAAGGATTTTAGTAAGACTGCTCTTCCTATGTCACGATTACTTCAAAAGGATTTTGATTTTGTGTTTGATGATTCTTGTAGGACTTCCTTTGATGAGTTAAAGAAGTGTCTGGCCACTTTGCTGATCATACATCCCCCACAGTGGGAGATTCCTTTTGAGCTTATGTGTGACGCCTCCAACTTCATAGTTGGAGCTGTCTTATCTCAGAGGGTGGAGGGATGTTCACATGTGATTGCCTATGCATAGAGGACACCGGATTCAGCCCAATAAAACTACACAACCACAGAAAAGGAGTTTCTTACTATCATATTTTCTTTAGATAAATTCCGTTCATATTTATTGGGCTCTAAAGTAGTTGTTTTTTCTGACCATGCAGCTCTGAGGTACCTCTTGAAGAAGCCGAATGCAAAACCCAAACTTATCCAATGGATTCTCCTTCTTCAGGAATTTGACATTGAGATAAAGGACAAGAAGGGGTCAGAAAACTTGGTGGTGGACCACATGAGTAGGCTTACTCACACACTAGAGGATGACACCTTGGACCAAGTACCACTTCGAGACACTTTCCCCGATGATCATCTTTATTCCATCTCAGGTATGCATCCTTGGTATGCAGATTTAGTGAACTACCTTGTTGTATCTAAAATACCTACAAATTTAAAGAAACATCAAGTCCAAAAGTTAAAGAGTGAGTCTAGATTTTATGTGTGGGATTATCCCTACTTATGATGCATGTGTAGTGACTAAGTTATTAGGAGGTGTGTTCCTAATCATGAGTTTGAGTCTGTTCTACAATTCTATCACACACTTTCTTGTGGTGGACACACGAACAACTAGGAAAGTTTTGGACTCTGGATTATATTGGCCTAGCTTATTCCATGATGCCCATGTGTTTTGTAAGTCATGCTCTCATTTCCAACACACTGGGAACATTTCTAGGAGACATGAGATTCCCCAACAACCCATACTATTCTGTGATATTTTTGACGTATGGGGCATCGATTTTATGTTTCCTTTTCCTAGTTACTTTGGTTTTTTTTACATTTTGGTTGTTGTTGATTATGTAAGTAAATTGGTGGAGGCTAAGGCCACTAGGATCAATGATTCTCATGTTGTTGTGAACTTTGTCAAAGCGCAATTTTTTGCAGGTTTGGAGTACCGAAGGCCATCATCAGTAAACAAGGGACACACTTCTGCAATCGGAATTTGGCTTCCCTCCTTTGGAAGTATGGGGAAACACACAAAACATCAACACCATACCACCCCCAAACAAATGGCCAGGCTAAGGTTTCAAATCATGAGTTGAAACATATTTTAGAGAAAACCGTGCAGCCAAATAGGAAGGATTGGAACAAGTGCTTGGATGATGCTCTATGGGCATATAGGACGACATACAAAACTCCCATCGGTATGTCCCCATTTCGGATTGTTTTTGGGAAAGCATTCCATATCCCTGTGGAAGTTGAGAATCAGGCTTATTGGGCTATAAAGAAATGCAACATGGATTTGGCCCAAGCTAGAATTTAAAGAAAGCTGCAAATTCAAGAGCTTGAGAAGATTTGATTGTCTTAATATGATAAATCAAGGCTCTATAAGGAAATATCCAAAGTATCTCATGAAAAAATGATCCAACAAAGGGAGTTTCATGTTGGAGATAAAATCCTTCTCTACAGTTCACAACTGAAGCTGATGCTTGGTAAGTTGCATTCCAAATGGTTAGGTCCTTAGGTTGTGATTAATGTTTTTTCTTATGGTGCAATGGACATCATACAAGAGTACACATGAAGGAGCTTTATAGTCAATGGACAATGTTTGAAGAGATACATTGAGGGACTTCCTACTGATGCAGTGGATTTCATCACACTGCATGACCCCATCATCACTTGATCATATCAGGCTGTTCCTAACCCTTTCACTTATTTATTATTTTTCCTATTTAAAATTATACATTTCATGTTCATATATCATCTCATGGTTTCAAATTTAGGGAAATAAAATATTTTAAGTGTGGGGGAGGGAACCTTTTAGTTTAGTAATTTCAATTGTTTTCCTGTTTTTCAATGATTTTGAAAAACACAAAAAATGTGTGTTTTTCAAATTTTGTGTGTTTATTTATCAAATTTTTGTGTGTTTTTGAAACTTTTGAGATGTAATGATTCTCATAACCATTTTTAAATCCATTTCAATAAGTGAAACAATTTATCCCTTGAAACTAAGCTTAAATGAATGCTGAAAATGACTTTGTTTCAAGTTCGAATATTTAGTAATTTCATGAAAAGTACACTGAATTTTGAATCCCATGACACATCTCACTGTCTTTATATTTGAAATCACTTTCCTATGAGGCTTCTAAACCATTTTTTTTTCATATCCTTATATTTACCTAGTTTCTTGAGAGAACCAAACCATGCTTGATTTAACTAGAATTTGATTTATTCCTGTCAAAACTTGAGGGTTTGAGGTACTTATGTTTTAAATGATTGAGGCATTTGATTGGTATTAAATCCATTATTTCAAAGAATCCTTTTTATAATGGCCTACCTTGAACATTTAATCCTTTTATCCATTATAATCCATAAACAACATGTTAGGTTAGCCACATTACAAGCCAATTTTTCCTATCCAACCAACTCTTGAAGTGAAATTGCATAATCTAGTTGAACTTAAGTGTGGGGGAAACAATCTTGTGTTGTGAAACGACATTTTGTGATACTTTGGGTGTAAATTTAAATTCTGAAGAGATGTGTTTGTTGCTAAAAAAATCATTCTATTGAATCTGTGCCTTTTCTTGAGCTTTTATGACAAGTGAAGCTGTGCCTTTCTAGAGCTTCTAAAAAGAAAGAATGTTGTGCCTATCTGGAGCTTTCATGAAAAACTATTTTGGAGAAGATTGACATTTTTGTTGCTGAAATGATGAATGGTGTAAACTTTCTATGAATTTTCATGATGATGGATCTGAATTGATGATAAGGGGATTAACCAGGAGACCATATTTAAGTGAAAATTAGATTAATGCAATTTTGCTTCAAAAAGAGTCAAGCCCTCCTCATTCAGCCTCATATTTTTTCACATCTAAATCCTACCGACTGAAAGCCACAGAACAACCCTGAAAAGTCCTCATGATAAACATATGTACGTTACTCACATCAGGTGGTGATATAGGAATTTATCAAGCCTATGTTGACCCTTTTATGAGTTTGGATGAGAAAGACATTGCTAAAAATTGACATTTGTGTGATAAGAGAAAATTCAAGTGAGGTAAGTGTTTTGTGCATGGGAGGATAAATGAAGTGGGAATATATTGAATGATATAAATTAAGAACTTGAAATAATGATTTTTATGAGGTATGATATCTTTTATTTCTTGGTGTGTAATTGTTGGATCTCAAGGACTTGTGTTTTAAAATTCGTTTTGATTTGATATTGATGTTTACTTGTTATGAGGTTTTACCCAGGAGTGAAAAAAGAGTAAGTGTGGGGGAGTTGATAAAACAAAATTTTATTGAATATTTTATTGATAATAGATGATATAATTTCCTCACATTATGTTAAATATGTTCAATTATGAAATATTTGGGATTAGATCATTCATTTGCAAATTTGATTAAAATTCAAGTTTTACCCTTTTAAAATTCACTATAGTATTTTGAGCATAAATATTTTTCTGTAAATTATTTTGACTTAAATTTTTTTAACTTTGTTACTGACTTAATGGGATACAAATTCTATTCAGGACATGTGAGCTGGATCGGGCATTTGAGTGGAGTAAATGGGCCACGAAGACAAAGATGGACTGAACTATCCAGATTGGACATCACTTCACCATTTGGGCCGTATCTTCTTCATCCCAGCTTGTATTGGGCACAAATTTTGAGTAAATCTCGGGGATATGATTATTCAAAAATCATCTTTCTATAATTCTAGCCAATTCATGCATTTTTGAGGTCAACTATGCGGTGAAATTGGGATTAAAATATTTGGCCAAATTTTCCTTTCACATTTAATAAATTTTTGTAACCCTAGCCCTACCAAACTATATTTAAAGGATGTTTTCACTCTTTGGGAGGTCTGGTCGAGAATTTGGGAAGGTGTGGACGAAAGGGTGTCTCTTGGGAGCCCCTCAAAACTCTTTGAAGAAGGAAGGATATGTGCAAACATCTCTTCCAAAAAGGCTCTCCTCTCCCACCTCCTCTTTGTATTTTTTTTTTCTTTCATGTTTATATCTTGAATTTTTCTTCAATTAATCTTCTATGTTCTTATATTTTATTCTTCTCTTAATCTTCCTAATTGGTTTGGAATCAATAGTGGAGACGATATTGGGTTCTACCCTTTCAATCCTTGCTCATGAAAAATGTCTTCACGATGACCACACCGCCCATGGAAGAGTAGTTTTCTTAGTGATCAATCTATCTTCTACCATCTTAATTTAATTATTTTGAATGATTGAGATACTGTAATTCACTTAATATAATACATGAATTGTGTTTTTAAATTATAATAAACTAATCAAGCAATTGAACAATTAACACAAAAACACGCAAGGTCAAGATTTTGTGTAAATTGTGAGAGCGCGGTCTTAATCGGTAATACAAGACCACACTGGATACATTTGTAGAGTTAAAATATAATCCATAAACACAATTCATCCTCATTTCAATAATGGATATGTGCTATAATTAACCACTAACCATAAGCTAACCATAGAACAATAATCAAAGTAGGGTGCTGCGATTGCGTGTACCAAATCTAGCCTAGGGTTTAAGTAATTTCATCTTTGTGGTTAAGTTAACTCTCATAGGGTTATAGGGTTAACAAATTAGGGGATCATAATTAAGTGGATATTTATTTAAATGATAATGATTAATAAGTAAATGAAGAGGTAGAGTTAGATTGATTATGCCTTTTAAAATATTTTCTAAAAAAAATATCTTCTTGTTGCGTCTTTTTAATCAAACTTCATTTCAAAATTAAAAACAAAAAAAATGAAATATTCTTCCAGAAAACTTATTCAAGTTTTATAAATGATAAACCCCCCATCCTTTTAAGTAGTATTTTAATTAAATTATATTTTATTTTTATAATACCTTTAAGAATTTGTTTTAATTTACTTCCTCCTTTGTGAGATGACCTTGGTCAGCCACTCTGCTACACCTAAGTACCCAAAAACCACTAATCATTTGAGGGAGCCCACGACAACGTCTTTCAGCCATAAACACATATAATAGAGTGCTAATTCATGGAAACATCATATTGAAGAAATTTAATTGAATTTAGGGGTGACACTCGGTATGTTGGTACAACTACATTACACATTCAATTATATTTCTAATAAAGACTTTAGGGAAAACTATGGACCACATATTTTAGTCTTAGGGGAGTTGACTCATCAAATATTAACCTTAAGTTTATCTTAGAATGGGAGAATTTAATAAAGTATAATTAAACCTTGAAAATAGGGTATATTAGATAACGGTGAGAAGAAATATTGAGAAAATATAAACAGTGAAGGAAGGAGGAGGGATTGTAGCCTTATGTTAAGACTTCAATCACAACCTACGGTACTTATAATGGGAAAGAAATAAGGTAGAATGACCAAGATCCAAGGGAGAATAGTGGGTCATTATATGGAGGGGATTATGGAAAAAAGATCAAAAAATAGAGCTAAAATGCTTGAGGTTCATAAGGGTAGTTTCATAATTTTTCACCCTTTTAAGGGACACACATTTTGAAAAAACATGCACCAATCGTGCTAACCTCACTATCTAGAACATGTCACTCTACATGGTTATAATGAATGGCTTTAAAACCACATGCTAATCATGTGAAATGGATATGTAATTCTATGAACACATTAACATGGTTTCCCAAATCCCCACACATTGTTAACAAACTATGTGCCTATGAAAACTAGGCCACCTGCTTGGGGGATAGGGTTTGCACTAACCGTGAACCTAGACTGTCACTCCAAAATATAAAATTTCAAGACCTGATCCTATATAAAACTCCTGATACCTCCCCTAAACCTGTAACCACTCATAACATAAGAAACTATAAGAGGTTCATCTGAACTCGAGTAGACCCATACCTCAAAATACGGATGGGGCCTTATAAGTTTGGTCTATTTTAATTTTTTTAGTTGGGTTTTGGGAGTGTGCTTCATGTATCAGATATATATATTTTTGAGTGTTTATATCTTATACATGATCATATTTAAATTTATTTTATGAATGAAGTGTTTAATTTTGAAAAAAATAAATGTTATACTTGTTTTAAAATATATGTTATGCAATTATTAATACTTTTTTAAATGATAAGAGTGCTGAGGAAAAAATGATTCAGTGATAAGAGTCGTTTGAAACCAGATGGTTTTCTCTCTATCCATACATCATCAAATTTTCCTTATCATCCCTCACATACTATAGTTGTAATTCCCTTTGGATCCCACCCAACGACATATGGAATTCCCTTTGTTCCTTCTTAATGAAATCTGTCACACCCTCTATCCCTCTCTTGATAACATCTAGCACACTTCTTATAGATTTATCGGGTTTTGAAGACAATTCTCACACATCAATGGAGTAGTGGTCACTCCAGTTACCTCCCAAGGATATTAAATGGTCATGATTATAGGTATAAAATTTAATATCAAAAAATTTATTGCATCTTTTCAAACTAATAACTTATTTTTTTCATAACAAATACAACCAATAATGTTAGATAGAGAAACTTTGATAGTTCATTAGTGTGTAATATAAGTATAATGAATAAAATTTTACCATTTTGTGGTTTTGGGGTCCTGACATAGGATGCTATAAGATTATTTAGTCATATCTTAGGCTAGTTGGAATGAAAACCAGTTACCCTTCCCATTAAATATTCAGATTGGATACATATTTCTCTATCTTGGAAGAATGAGGTATTTTAATCATAGATGAAGCTAATTTTAATACATTATTCATCACAGGTTAAATTGAGTGTCATTATTTAATTAAATTCCAATAATTTGAATGAATGTTTTTTTCTAGATATAATTCCACTTTATTATGTCTAATACTATCGCATGTAGATGGATGTTAAAAAAATTTTCTAAGAAATTAATGGTTTTAAATAGAGATTGTGGCATGAGTTCAATGATACGTTATTGGATATTCAATAGATGTATGATAATATACCTGAAGGAGTACCTTGAGAGTAGTGGGAAGGTTTTGTAAATATTCATTTCCATGAAAAACATATGGTATTTAATAATATAATATAAAATTAATATCATTATATATATTTATAAAAATATTATTAAATTACCTTTTATTTATTTCAAGAAGTTTCCATGAAAAATGCATTGATCATAACGAAACAGATCATCCCTCACACATCCAGTTTAAATATTTTTTTGATAAATAGATTGACTATGGTAATATTTTCATGAATTCAAATATTTATATGATAATATTATGTTTTTTATTATATTAAAATATTGATTTATATTTTTTTTCATGTAGACAAAGAGGTTAGGGTGACAAGTTACTCAGATGGAAGTTTAGTTAGATGTATATACCAAAATCGATGGCGTTTATTTGAATGAATCCTCTAAAGATGTTAGGGTACAAATTTATACTCATCATTATTTTGTAATTCCATAACATATGTTTTATAGTAATAAGTTTTAGAGTCTTATTCATATTCCTTGAAATAAAACATGTTTATCTTAATGATAGTGTTTTCATTATCGCTCCATTAAGTGTCATTATTGCACATAAATAATTGATATGAGGTATACAATACCCTTTATTATCATTGAGTAAAATATTTAACTTGGAGGCTCAACCCATGAGATATCCTTCCCTTTTATTTATTTAGGTACGACCACTGAGAAATCACCTTTAGTTACCTATTGAATTTTGGAAATGAGGGCCATTGGACAAAATTATTTATTGGTATAGGTTTATTCGAGTTATTTATTTTGACAATATGGCTGAAAGTTTTTGGGTTTTGAAAATCATATGGGTATTATAGGTGTTTTGTTTCCATGTATTTTTAAATAATATTTTGTGTGTTTTGGTTAAAATAATTTGAAATTATTTTGAATATTTTTCATCAATTATTTACAATTATTTATGAGATATAGAAATAAGCTATATTCTATTTTTTTGTTAATTTTTGTTAATTTAAATTTGAATGATATTTTATTTATAGGTAAAAATAAAATAATTATGGGATTATAACCCCATACAATCCTTATTGGTCTCCCAGGATGATCTTGTTGGTCTGTTACTTAGGAAGGAGCATCATTATCATGTGCATTGGATGAGTTCTGGACCATTACCATCTCAAGTCTTTGGTAGGTTAGTGGGGTCATTTTCTACAGCCTCATCTATTTTAGGTTGTAGTTTCTCTATCACTCTATAAGATTAAAGATAATTTATTTTAATGAATAATAAAAATTAGGATAAAATGAAAAAAATCTAAGAATAGGGGATTCATCTAAAAATTTAGTATGGAAAGGTTATAATTCTACAAAATGCATTATTTGAATTATATCATAATATGACAGGATATGTCCTCAGTGAGATTGAATTAATGATTGGACAGTGTCAGTAGGTAAATTTTACAATTCCATGATCATTTAAAACACAAAGTTTTATTTATTCTAAGTTGAAATATAAATATAAATAATAGTTTAATTTTCAAATAAAATAAAATATAGGTTCTAAAAGAAGGGAGTGGAGATAGAGAGGGAGATAGAGATGGAGATGATTGTCGTTTATCAGAAGGTAGTCATGAGGATTTAAACTCTATCTTAGTGATGTTTTATAAATAAACTTAGTACTTTTAACTAATTGCATTTAATTAAACATATATGTATATTATTGTCTATTTTTTTTCATATTAATGGATATAAATGTTGTTATTATTATGTTTTTTGGTGTATAAAAGTAAGGGGAACCCTCCCATTGATCATTTTTTGAATGAATATTTATCTTCCATTTCCATGTTATTATATACCTTTTAGGTATTTGAAATATTTTTATGTCATGTTATTTAGAAACATAACATTCCCTTTTTTACTTTTATTGAATCATATTATTTTATTATTTTTAAATATTTCATATATAATGAAATTATTTAAAATAGGATGTCCTAATTTTTTTTAGATAATTTCCATTATTCCTCCCCAAGATTGATATTCTTTTACTTAAATTATTTTATATATCCTATGAATTATCCATATTTAAATAATTTTTTATGAAAATATTATTATGGTTATGTTAATTCATGAAAATGAAAACTAAAATACTTTTTCCCTTATTTTGAAATGTTTTAATGTTGTGAAAACCTTATGGAATATTCTTCAAAAATATTATATAATTTCATAAATACTTTTAAAGAGATTTTTCATCTATATAAATTCAATTTTATTCTATTCCCTATGGATATCCCTTATATAATATTTTCCTCTTTTCATTAGATATATACAGTCGTGTTATAATACATATTATTTTTTTGAAAGATTTTTTTTTACCTTGAGAACATTTTTATATAACACATTTTATTTTCATGGGTCAATCATTATATGAAATTTGATGGATATATGACTGTTTTATTATTCATGTGTCATACATATATATGGATGTAGTATTATGTGATGGGGTGACCTGAAATTATATAAACCTACATAATATTAGGTAAAACATTATAAATTATGATATAATAATTTATGGGACTTGGGAAATTAACAAATTTCATTATGTTATGATTATATTGAGGGTCATTTAACTCATTACATATTTATGGTTTTGAGGTACTTAAATTTATATTGACCATTCAATTTCTTGAGATAAAAGATATCCATCACTCTATATTAATCCTTGTGTGTTAGTATTCTCTTTCATGTTCATGTTTTCATTTCCTATCAATATTATCCTTTATGGAAATCTAATAATGTGTTATTCTAGATAACCTTTGTACATACCTTTCTCTATTATCAAGAGGAATTTTTATTAACCCTTTTTATGATGTGGGTTTTCAAAAAAGGTATTTTCAAATGTCAAACACTTGATTATTTAGAACAATATTAAATTACAAGGACACAATTTATTTAAGGGGGTAGAATGTAACACCTTGAGATTTTAAAAGAGGAACACTATGTTGGATAACATATATGACATGAAAAACTAAGATTATAAGAGAATGTAACACCCCAAGTATTTATAATATATTTCTTTTTTAAGTAAATTCAATCTCTTTGATAGCTTGCAACGCACGCAACACCAGGTTTAAACGAAATGCGATACTTTATTAAAATATTATTATTTAAACATGACCATTATAACATAGCCATTAAGTTAGAGAGTATTAATAGGAATAAATAAATTATGAAAAATATATGTTTTACACATGTATAAATTAAATTAAATGATTATATATTAATTAGAAATAAAATAAGAACAATTTTAATGAAAAATAAATGTTTTCTAAAAAACTGTGTTTTTCCAAAAGGTTGTTTAGTCACGCTATGCACACATAATTTAAAATTAATTTGTAAAAGTTTTAGAAAATTTATTTTAAAATGAAATTATTTTTTGAAATCATAATATAGATATTAACTTATGGTGATTTGTTTTGGAAAATATTGATTTTTTAGTGAATAGTGAAAATACCGATTTTTAGTAAAATTGCCATTTATTTTAATAAATAAATTAATTTAAAATTACCATTATTATTTGAATTTGATTTAAAATTTAAATAATTATGATTTATTTATATTTATCTAATTAATTAAATTTAAATCATCTTTATACTGTATTTTAGTACAAGTTTATTCTTAGACTTAAAAATGCATTTTTTTAGAAAACCGTTTTAAAGTGCATAATGTTATCTCCATTTTAAATAATTAAAATAACCCCTAATAAGTAATGATATAAAATTAAATGTTTAGATTATATATCTATATATATTAATTTAAATTCATCTAATTATGATTACTTTTCAAATAGTTAATTTGAGATCATCTTTTCCTTTAAAAAATAAATTTCTTGAAAAACTGTTTTTTTGACACGTCTATGGGTTTAATTTTAAATTGAATTCTTACAATTGTATGGTTTGAATTTGGAAAAATAATTCCATATTTAGAATCAGAATAATTTATATTATCTAATAAGTTTAACTTAATTTTTGACCATAATTAATAGTGAAAATAGAAAAAATTATTTACCCTAGTTAAGGTAAAAACGGGTTTACCATGGGTTAAACTAAAAAATAAGGGTTAAAAATGACCCAAAAATTGCATAATTACTATTTTATGGTAATATTTATACCTTATATCATATAAGGTTAAATTTTTTCCCCTTTTTTATCCTTTTTTCATGAAATAAACCTAGGTGGAATTCTTTCTTTTTTAAAATTACAAGTGTGTCCTCTTCCCCACTTATAAAAGGCCATCTCCTCTCCTATCCACTTATCACTTCCAAACCCAATTTTTTCAAATAAATATACTAAAAACTTCCCTAATTCCCTACCCTCATCCCATAATCCTTATTTTGGTTATAAATCCAACCTAGGAAGGATTTTGGTGCCAACCAAAAGAAGTTTTCTGAAGAAGAGGCAACGTCCCTAATCGAGAATTTTATTTTATTTTTCCCTTACACATAATTAAAATATTTTTAAAAAATGATTATATAATAACCTAAGTATTATACATATTATTAGATGTTTTTATTTTAAGTTCATGACATAAAACCATCTCCTCCTCCCTCAAATTGGAAATGAAACTGCTAATCGTGTGTACAATGGACTATCACCTCGCGAACCGATGTAATTCATTTTCTATCACCGCTTATCATGGATGGATACAATGATGTATAAAATGTTTATATAAAATATTTATGATATAATGATAATTATTTAATTATAATATCATATATACATTCTTAATTTCTATTTTTTATAGAATATGATACGTCGCTCGTGTGTACGATGGACTACTACCTCGTGAATCAATGCGATTCATTTTTCACTTATGCTTTACATGGAAGGTAATAAGGTTTAATTTTATGTTTATATATGATATTAATTACATATTAATAATTATATAAAATAAATATATCATATAATTTCTTACCTTACCACCCATTTAATAAATGATAACGTCGTTCATGTGTACGGTGGACTACCGCCTCGCGAAGTGATGTGATTCATTTTTCACTAAAAATTTTCATATAAGGTAATAAAGGATATATTTAATGAATATATATGATATATATAAAATTATATTTATTATGTAAAATTATTATACCATCCACTCCCTTACCCTTTCACCCATTAAGAAAATGATAACATTGCTCGTGTACGTATGACCTACTATCTCTACAAAGAGATGTGATTCATTATCCATGTTCAAAATTAAATAATGATTATAAAGAATAATATAATAGAAAAAAATTATATTTATAACATTAATATCATACTGGATATGATGAAGCTATATCCTATGTTCAATATCCATAACTCTCATGACAAAACATGCATGAGAAAACAAGACAATTAACACTTGAAACAATAGTGATAATAAATGATTATTAATGAAGGGGTGATAAGATGTTATAAAAGGATAATATATGATATTATAAATATTAATATGGTACTTTTATAAGTTAATAACATGTTTAAAACCACTATATATGAGTTTAAAGAGTACTCAACTAAAGGGAAGCGTGAGGTAAGGGGTTTCTTAACTCAATTTCCATTTATTGGGTTATACATCTACTTCATTGATTATATTATGACAAAATTATGTGTGAAATGACTTTTGATTGATTTATGATGTATTTAAAATTTTATTTTTTTGATCTAATTTTTTTACACATAATCACCCCATTGATTAACTCGCACCTTAATGATATGAACTTTGTAATGGTTTCATCTCAAACTTCCTTCTTTGAGACACATGTTCTTTTATGTGCCTAATTTCTTTTGAATGGTGTATATTCTGACCCTTTACATAATATATCACAAATCCATACTATATAATGATATTTTATGTTATAATTAATCAACTTAATTCATGGTAAGTTATGATTCAAAAGTTACCAAGGCGGTAAGGGTTTATGTTTCAATCTCATTTTAATCAGGAATGCTTATGATTGAATTTACATTGAGGGAAATTATTTGATAATTGTATAATAAAATCCTTTAATTTTATTATAATTTATTTATTCAATAAGTTTTCAAGTAATAATACCATTTTACTATCTTTGGTACTTAAAATAATTTATAAAACGTTTTCAAGAAAATTTGACTTCGTTGCTCTCTTCGATCAAAAATCATCCTTCCAAAATCTATATTTTCTAAAAATGTTTTTAAAATTGTTTTACTATGATTTTTTTAAAGTAATTTTTACCCTTAATTGGTTTTTTATAATTTTTTAAAAGGAATATTCCTTTCATTTTATAAAAAAGTTACTTTTTTTAATTTTCTTAAAAAAACATGCAAGGAATCTTTGCCTTTTTAATGTATTAGGCATGAAAAAAACTCTTCATCCATCATGAACAATCAATGTTTTAAAGATTCATTTTTATGTTTCAAAGGCTATTTTCAAAAAATAAATATTTAATGTTTGAGAAAGTTTTATATTTTAAATAAGTCTTTTCAAAATGAAAAATATATTTTTCTCAATAATTGTTCAAATTGATATTTCAAAATTATTTTTACATTTAAGATGACATACTTTTATGTTACTAAAAGTGAAAAGGTTGTTTTCCTAAAGAATGTTTTTAATATTTTTAAAATTATTTTCATCAATGAAAAATACCTTTAATGGCATGGATTTCTTATATAATCTATATATATGTCTCTCACATATATACCCAGCTTATTCTCCCTTAAATTGACAGGGTAATACATGACTTATGATCATTTTTAAAATGACTTCATTATGAAATTCCCTTTGATTATGATATGAAGTAATATTATTTAACCTATTTTATTTCCATGGGTAATTATTATATTATTCATTATGATTGACTTATTTATGTGGCACACATAGATCATGAACATGAAATTATGGGTGCACCTAGATAGTGCTCTAATGTATAGGGTAAAGCTTTAATCTCATGAGGCATCATGTTTGGGATTAGGGAGTAAAATTAATCCATTATGGTACTTTTTTCCACCATGTGATATTATTTAGGTATTTTTCCTTAACTCATTTTTATGTCATGTTATATTTTGATACCAAATTCCATATGATTCCATGATCTTATGATACCATGTTCTTTATGTTATACTTCTATCTGATTACTCACGTGCCTTATCATTTGTGGTATAATGTTATATCTTTAACTCGTACATTATTTTTCCTCATCATGTTTATTCACTTACTAATATTTTTATCTCACCCCTTTATTTATGTATCCCCCAAGTTATCCCATTCAAATTTTGGATCTTTAATGGATTTTAGGAGTTCACTATGGAAAATAAAATAAGGATTCCATGTTTTATGTATTAAGAACCTAGTATTACAAATACACTAGGACTTTATGTTCCTTTTATCATATAAATGGTTATTTGTGTTTTATAATCATGTAATAATATGTGTAAAAGTCTTGGGTTTCCCTATCCAAGAGGAAAATATGAAACTCCCTCAGAACCTCCTCACACAACATCACTAACACCATTGTCTATCCTATGAAAAGGATGACATGCTCCCCACCTTCAGAAAATCCATCAGGAGCATGTACAATGGATATCTAATCACACAAGGTCTCGTAGTTGGTATATCCCTACCGAGTCTCCATAATACACTGTAGAATAAGTGGGGTAACAAACATCAATTAGAGGTAATCTGCACCATCCTCATCTATTAAGGACAACTACATGAGGCTAACTTCTCCAATACCTTGACCAACAACTGCAAACAAGATCTCCTGCTAAGAGAATATACCACCACATCCCCCTTAATGGGATTATAGACTATCTCGAAGTCACAATCTTGGAGAAACTCTAGCCGCTGCCTCTATCTCAATTTTAGATCCTCATATGAGAAGATATACTTGATACTCCTATGGTCAGAATAAATGATAAACCGCTCACCCATAAGGTAATGTCACCACATCTTCAGGGTGAAGACTACCACTACTAGCTCTAGATCATGAGCCATATAGTTATACTAATGTGGTATTAACTATATAGACCCATAGATAATCACCACCTGCCTATGTATTATAAAAAAACCAATTAATGTCCTTGAGGCATTACAGAACACTACATACTTGAAACCCTCCACTAATTGTCTTAAAATGGGGGTGCTCATCAAATTCTACCGCAACTCTTAAAAACCATGTTGGAACCTTTCCATCCAAATAAAAGGATGAATCTTTTGGGTCAAAGTAGTCAATGACACTGATATCTTGGATAAATCAGGCACAAATCTCCTACATTACCCCTCCAACCCAAGTAAGATTCGCACCTCCATCATGCTCTTGGGTGGTTCCCAAGCTATCACTACCTCATCCTTCATCGGGTCCCCTACTACACCCTATCCCAGGATGACATGTCTTAGAAAGTGGACATCTCAAATCTATAATTGATACTTTGAGAGATTTCCATAAACATGGTGCTCTCTAAGTATGTCTAGGACCATCCTTAAGTGTCTCACGTGCTCCTCCTCAGACACTGAGCACACTAGAATTTCATTGATGAAAACCACCAAAAACTGGTCTAAGAAAGGTTGAAATATGTAGTTCATGAGTCCCATGAACAACACTAAATAATTTTTACTACTGAAAGGTATCTCCAAGTACTCATAATGACTATAGTGAAATTGGAATGTTGTATTTAGTATATCTATGTCTTATACTCGGATCTGGTGGTAGCCGGATTTGAGGTCAATCTTTGAGAACTATCTCTCTCCATCTTAGATAATCAAAAGGCCATAAATCCTTAGTAGTAGATACTTATTATTCAGAGTTACCTAGTTCTGGTGATAGAAATCCACACACAAAATCAAGCTCCCATCCATATTTTTAGTGAACAACACTATGGATTCCTAGGGGGACACACTGGGTTTGATAAATCCCTTCCCCTGAAAGTCCTTCAACTATAACTTCATCTCATGAATCACTGTAAGAACCATATGATATATTATCCTAGATATCTAGGTTTTCCCTAGGTGAAAGTGTATAATGAAGTATATATCTTGGTGGTGAGTTAATCCTAACATATCCTCAGGGAAGATTTCCCCGTACTCCACCACCACTGCAGGAAGCTGAAATACCATAACATCCACTACTCCAAGGATATTACTATACAAATGATGAGTAATTGGCTGTATCCTTTTATGTACAAGATTATCCCACCCTTCCTGGGTTTCTTTATCACCCATGAAGGAAATCCTCATTTCGTCACTACGTACACACCACATCATCCACCTAAAATAGTCAATATGGGTATGAACTACGGATATCCATTCCATACCTAATATTTTATCGTAAGACCTCATCACTTATACAAATAAATCCCATAAGAATCTCACTACTCCGATATCTAGGTCACACTATTGGTAGTATTGATTGATCATTGAATCCCCTTAGGTCAGAGTCTCCAAGCATAAGGGTTGAGCCAAATGCTCAATCAAAACCTCTAATTCTCAAGAAAGAGAAGTTGAAAGAAATGATTGGATTTTTCTCGTGTCTATAAACATTGAAAATAAATAAGAAAAGACACAAATCACACCTCTAATCATCCAAGGAGCCTCTAGGTTATAGGAATCCACTACCTGTAACTATCCTCATCTCAAACCACCAGCTCCCTAAGCCTGGTGTGGACCACCTAGGGGTGGTAGTAACAATAGGTCAAATTGTATGCCACCTCTAGCCACTCTCCCTACTCTTTTTCCACATATGCTGCCCTGTAGACCTCTCTAATATTACTACTATCTATACCTGGGTAGTCCATTTACCATCTCTCTATCAGTTGCATGATAGGTTGGACAATCCTACAAGATATGTCCTTTTTTGTCTTAAGAGAAATACCACCTCAATCTTGGATAAATAGAAATTTCCCAAGATCCCTAAACCATAGACACTTTATCTAGGGATTATCTCCTGAAGCGTCTCGCATGCCCAGATCCCTATGTCTTCTATTAGATACTAGTTGTCAGGTATCATCTCCCATGTTCACACTACCAACACCAACTGTCGGTGTCTGCTCACCTAGAAATATCACCACCACTAAATCCCACTCAAGCACTTTGGAATAGGTAGGAATAAAAATAGATACCACTACATCCCTAATATCTTAGAATATTCCTTTCTTGAAGGTCCATGCTCATAAAATAGATTTGGAACCATATCCATAAAGTATCTAGGGAGGTTGTTGAACCTTAATGAATACTCTACCATGGTCATATTGCTCTGCTAAAGCTGCAAAAGCTCTTGGATTCACACTTCTCGTGATGTGAATTGATAGAACTCCTCCCTAAATAGATACTTGAAATATGGATAGGAGAGATCCATCTCATCATGCGTCTGAGTCAGCAAACCTCACCATCACCCCAAAAAGCCCTGAAGAAGACTCACCGCTAATACCACTATCTAATCTAGATGTGTCCTCACAAGGAAGAAAAATTGGGTAACTGCCTCTAGCCAGTCATCTGATATTTGGTGGGTTTGGATCACCCTGAAACCTGGGAGTTCGCTACCTATAAAACTCATGAAGTTCACTCAGTATGTTCACATCCTTAGCTGATATTTTCGGAACAACCTAATGATTAATGGGTGGTATCAAGACTGTAAAACCACCTGGAGTCACTACCTCATATGCAGAACCCTGCACTAAATCCTCACCACTCAATAGATCATCCTTACGATCTTGCTATGGAATCTTGGCCAGTTGTCTTTATGAAGGCATCCTAAAATAAAATCAAGCTATACTATGGTCAAAGAGTATATTTGAGGAGCTAACTCAATAAGGACATAGAAACCAAAAATCATTACTATATTGTGAATGTACTAATGTTTTTCCCTGCAACCAGTGTATAAATGTATCAAGTCAACAAGAAAGTTATCTAGATTTCATGGACTAAGAGTTAAAATAAAAAAAATTAACATCTTTTCCATAAATCCACAAAAAAACCTCACAACTAGACAATCTCTAAACTCTGATCATAGGGGGAAACTTCTATAACACCACTCTATTATAACCTAACCCACTGAGGCCTTCTTGGCTGGTGGAAAGATAAGTGTGACACCCCAATTATACCTTTAATAGGATAGGTGCTGAAGACCAATGTTGAGTAGGCATATCACACATATGAGAGGCCTTAGAATAATATATTTTTATGTGCACACACATCTCCAAATTACCATATAGTATTGAAATGTAAAAAAATTCATTTGATACCATAATTATTGCATATATCTAAATCTCACAATAAGAGTATAAATAAAGCACCAAAGTATAAGGGCCAAATACAAGCCCACCAAAATTGAAAAAATAGTCCAACCTACTAAGAAGGAGAATATTTCCATCAATGTAACACCTGTCATGAACCACTATTTTTATAGATCACTATGATCCACCAACTCTTATTCCTCCTAGGACTCTATCAAATGACCTATCAACTGTATAATACATGACATGTGTGGGAAGATCCCATGTAGGCGTGAGTATAAAAATATCAAGTAGGACACCTTGAAATCACCAAACATAAGCACCAAGAGAGTAGCTAGCTCATCATAAGGTATGTAAATAAGGATATGAGACACAAAAATAAGAACAATAAAAACCTAGATATACTCATGATAGAATCCAAGTATCAAAGTGGTCTCAAACATACCACCAGCCACACGATTCTTCTCAAGGATTCAAGGTAACACCTGTCTGATAGAATCCACTCCATGATCCATGCTGTCAATGATGGTGCTCATCCAAGTGGTCATTCTCACTAGGAATCACCAAAAAAGTATTCATTTAATATTTGAAGATCTCAATACATAAATAGAGGATCACACCTAAGACCATAGGGGGACACCACAAACCTAATATGGAATAACCTTCTAAGTAGTGGATATTTTACCCATGTAATTTGACCATGAGGATTCCTCAAACCCCATCTAGGGAAGATGAAGAAATGATAGAGGACCCCACTCTAACCTCATGAATGGATACCATAAACTGTATATGAGACTAAAACCATAGAGGGGACCACAATCCTAATCTAAAGATGTAATTCCACATTTTACCCTCATAGGTATGAACCAAGGGAACACACTCAATCGATACTAGTCTATACTGGAGAGATGGAGGGCCTTAACTTACCCTGAGAAAAGTACACAACATTTACTAGGCCTATATGTCATGTCTTGCCTACCCTAGGTTTTCCCATGTCTCGCTATCTCACATGACATGTCTTCCTCTATATAAATATAGTTTAATTCAAGTACATGGATTGTAGAGGTCGGACCAGTAATTAGCATGTCACCAGCCCATACTCATGTACATCTGGTCTTGCCTGTGTACTTTGGGTCATGCCTGTATACTATGGATGTGCTCATGTACCTAGCCCTGTTCAAGTTCCGGGTCATGCCCATATACTATGGTCGTGTCCATATACTCTGGACATGCTAATGTTCCTACCCGAGTCTATGCCCATGTACTACTAGGGTACACACTGAGCCACTATCATCAGGTCACATAGTGTGTTCCATATGTCACACGATGCGTGAAACTTTTCTCTACGTATAAACCTTAACACCACATAAGGGGGACTACATGACATGTGTTTATAGGATTACATGTCGTTTAGTCAGTAATTCAATAGAAATTATTGACTATTCCACATGTTCACCCATGCCACTGATTCCATTATATCTACCTCTAATCATGCTTAGAAATTGTGGATTTGGGGTTGAATGACCTTGCCATAACAGGTGGTTGGATTTCAACCACCTGATCCTCCCAGGAATCAGCTCCTGTCACACCACGCCACATGCTTCATGCAAAAATGTGACTGGGGAACAATGATATTATACAAAACTACCTTAGATCATATACCATCATCATTGCACCTAGATCTCTCCATCAATCACAAACTTTAATCCATAGTGTTGATCTGTTGCATTGAAGAAAAATCATGTAATGATTAATTACTGGGTATTAGTCAAACTATCAACCAAGGTAATACCAGTGATAAACATGTGATGAATGGGGGAATAAAAACAAAAAACATAATAAGAGGAATAAACCTTGACCATTTTTTTATTTGTCCTTTATTTTTTCTGCCAGAACAATGAACGAAAAACTAATAAATAAATAATATCAATTCCCAAATCCTAGGAATATAAACCTAATCCCATAAGAATGAATGACCTGTGAATCAATATATAGATGGATCTGATTCATGTTCATCATGAGATAATCAACAGGGAAATAAAAAAATGGAAAAAATTCCCTAACTCAAGTTAGGATCAATTGATGATGAAGAACATATTTTCATTGTCATCATTGGTGAGATCCATAAACTCTACTAGCATTGGCGATCCCTACAGTACTTAAATTTTTGATCCATGATCTCGATACTTGCTAACAATACTCTATTATATCCTCTAAAATCCCTATATATATATATATAACCCTATGATTTGGATGTAAACATGTATTTATAGAGGGATATAGGTAATGGAAAATAATAAATTAATTTAATTAACTAATTTATTATTTATCCCATGACCACTTTTTAACCAAACATATAACACCGACAAAGGTTATGTAATTCCTAGGGTAAAACCTACATTCTATATTAAAAAACAATCTTAGATTTCTGATATGAGAATATGTTCAAGAGTTATTCCATTATTTAAGAAAAACTACATGCATGCAATATAATATATTTAATATTTTTATTATATCAACATTGAGACTCTCCGAGCCTCAAAATCTCATGTTGTCTTAGTGAATATATTTGAAAACATTTCTTAATATATTCTAAAGTCTTACAAGAAAAAAACAAGGATGTTACATCCTGAGTTCTTTACAATATTTCATTATAAGCTCTCATGATGAAAATGAGTTCCATGCCACAACCGAATTTACTATATGACTTTCATAACATTGGGGAGATTTAAGTACATGATTTGTGGTGTCATTTTGAGGAAGAAGGCCTAAGTTTTTTAAATTTTAAAGTAAAACTATATTTGTCCATGTGAGCTATAATCAATAAGGGTATTTCTAGAATATACTTTAAGTTGAAAAGAAAGAACCATGAAAATCATGGGAATCCAAAAGTGGTGATACAATAATCATGATTTTTGGATAGAATATACTTTAGTAAACATAAATACCATTTATGGGAATTGGTAATGGAATTTTAAATTAATTTTTTCTACCCATGCATGTGAGAAACTAAGAAGAAAGAAAAGAAAGAAAGTGAGAAGACCCACCATTACTGCTTGTGTGACTAAGTGAGCCAACATAATAATGTGAATCTCTCAAAGGAAGAAAAATGAGGATTATATACCAAGATAACTAGAGCTCTTGAGGATTAAGGAAGATAAGGGGTCACTTTATATTATATCAAGGTATAAGAGAATGAAAACCAAATCAGTGATAAATCTTATAAATCACTAGTCTTAGAAGAAGAAGAAGAAGAAGAGTCTGACCTATGCTATTAGAAAATTATATTGAGGAAGAAGAAAGATAAATTAGGAGTTCATAAAGATGATTTAAAGTGATAAGTGATGTATTTTTTTCCTGAGCTTATAGTGTTGAGTCTAAAGGAAGATTTTTTGAGTTGAGTGTTCAACTAATAAATTCAGAAGAACTAAAAGCTATAAAAATTAAGAGGCTGAGTTTTATGTGATTTTCTTAAAGGATTTAAGGAAATCAATTTAATTATGATTTGAGGAATCAGATCTATTTTTTGGGTGTATAGACACCCTTGGATAGTCTCGATCTACTTCAAGAGGAGGAAGAGATGAAGAGGAACCGGTGGGATGCCAGTATAAATAAGTGTAGTGGGATGCTGCATTGATGAGTTGTGTAATATAGTGATCTCACACCTATTTAATATGTTATGTTTTGTTTTAGTATGATACTTTACTAACTCCACTTATGTTGATAAAAAAAATTTTTAGTGGAGAATCTATGTCTCAACAGGAGTTCAACACAAAAACAAGTAGGTTGTTAAGGATGAACCTTGTAAATACCAAATGCCATCTTTACTCTTTTTCTATTACTGCATGTGTGGTTTTATGCCAGGTTAAAAAATAAGAGATACATATATATTAACTTTATAAAGAGGTTCAGAACCAACAAGGGTTTATGTATTTTAAGAATAATTGGTTTTTAGTAAAAGAATTTGACCACACCTAATTCACCCCCCTTCTTAGGTGTGTCTACACTTGGTATAACAAGTGGTATCATAGCATAGGTTCTATATAATTGGATATAGTGTTCTATCACAACTTATTTTAAAGATAAGGATATATATGATTAGTTCTAAAAAAAATTCCCAATTTTTTTACTCGATATACATGAATTGAAAATTTGATTTTGAAGAGGATGATATGGGATAATCTACTTCTATCCATATTAGAAAAAATTTGGAAGTTTCTTCCATGAAATTTCAAAATAAAAATAAAAATGAGGCTAGAAAACAAATAAAATCATCAAAATTGATAGCAGATTCACTACTAGTTGGGGTTGTTCATAGTGATAAATGTTATGGTAAATTTTTTGAATTTTTTTCCTCTAGTGATATAAGTACAAGCTGTGATGAAGATGAATTCAATGAGTCGATTTTTGAATTTTATTATGAAGTGAAATACTATGTAGATAAAGTTCCCATTGAGGTGTTTATATACATATTTTCATACATAAAGGTAATTTATAATGATAATTCATAGTTGTAAAGAGAATATTATGCCATTAATGAATATTAGAAAAGAGAAAGAGTTACTACAACACTCTCACAAAGATTGTGATTGTTAAAGATTAAAATACCCCACTTTTCAATGAAATATTATTTCATGCTGATAAATAATTTCAAATATATTTATGTGAGAATAAATCATTTGAAATGATTATAAAGTAAGTGATTCATGATTTTGAAAAATTTCATAAATTCTCATTGGATATCAAAACTACTCAACTTGAAATCAAGGAAAATAAGATAAAAGATATTGAAAAAAACTATAAGAGGATAATGGAAATCTTGAGGATTAGTTAAATAAGTTAAAGATATATTGTAAATAAAGGATGAAAGCACTTAAGCATAAATAATATACTCTTGATATGAAGTATCTTGAGTTAAAAATAAATATGAGAAATTTTGAAACCACCCAAGTTGGAACTTCAAAATCTCTTGAGAAAAGGTGTATTGCCACAAAAACTTCAAAAGCGAGTCTTGCATAAAATACGACAAAAAAATTATGGTTCAAAGAGATTGAGATCAATTAGAGAAACTTCAACATCAAGATCATGGAAAAATATATCCCATAATGAATTTAAATATGATTATGTTAAATTAGATTTAGTTTCTTATATATTTTAAATAAAAACCATATAAATATAGAAGGATAAAAATTCTTATAAACCCATTAATAATTCAAGAGTGGATGTGATTAGTATATAAAACCAGCTCCCCAAACTAAGCCCAAAACAATAGTGTACAAGTCCAAACACATCAAGTTATGAACTATGGAAAATCTAGACAGATTGTACCTAAAGAGAGAAGAATGAGGTTTGTTGTAAGATGTTAGTGCTATTGGAAGTTTGGGAAATGGGGAAATTGATTGATGTAATAACATGTTAGTATGTAAAATTTATATATTCCCTAAAGTAACAGAGAATAACTCAAGAAGAAACCTGATGTAAAAAAGGTGGCCTCACAAATGTAGAGAAATACGACTTCTAAAAAAACGAGTTCTTTGAATTTTTTTGTGAGTAATGAAATATTGGTGGTCACTACTATGATGAATACTGGTAAAAACCTACTAGGTATCATTCATGTTATACCTCGAGAAACCCTGATATGTGTGTGTGTGTGGGGGGGAGGGGGTTAATTAGTGTGTAATCCAAATTAAACTTTTTCTTTTTTCTTGTTTGATTATCTTTTAGGATCTTATTCCCATGTGAGCAAGAACTATGTTCAACCTGTAATTCTTGATACCATAATGAACCATTAAAATACATATATACTAGAAAGTAATGTAAGCACAAAACACAATGATTTTACTTGGTTCACCACAAAGGGCTACTTCTGAGGAGCATAAATCGGTGATGTGTCGATGTGAAAAAATCCACCAAATTCACTAGTTATATGGATTACAATGGTTTGGCCATGGTCAATCCATGCCAAGTGCACTGTCTTTATAAGATTTCAGGTTTAGTCACTCTTCACCCTAGGTAAACTCCATATTTTTCACTTCACACACTATTTTTATGAAGGATAAAGTTGGTTTATAGACTCTAGGGTCTCTTCAAGAACATTATGGAAAGCTTTAACTAGTTGCATCTTTATCTCCTAATAGATGCACTTCTTCTTCAAGCCAGATATACTCAACACCTTATTAATTAGAGTTAAGTTTGTTTACTTCAGTAAGACTAACTCTTTGGACAATGATAATTCAAAAACTAGAATTATACTTTCTTGAACTTCTTCCTTTACATCTAGATAATTCTATGATACTTCTTCCCATGCCTTATCCTGCACTGAACTAGATATATCAACAAGTTCTATTGTATGAATCCATTTTTTCCTTTTCTTAAAATATAATATCTTTCAATAGGGTCGAACTATTCTCCCTTATATATATTCTTTTGAATATAATACTTAGGTTTGGTTCTTCTGTATACATATTTGGGAAACAACTTCACGTAGACCCTAGGTCATTGTCCTTTTGAGAACATAATGCATTTCATGTACTTCACCATGAACTCTTTGCGAACCACTGCATGTACTTTTCATAATTCATGAAAATGTAATTTCCATTATCTTCTCATACTAGAGTTTACTATGTAAAATTCTATAAATTTTTTTGTGCATAGACACTTCATGAAAATTCTTCCTGATGCTATCACTTATTCACTACCTCACATACTCACTTTGCACAAATACTTATGGTTGCTCACTACTTCAGTACTACTTCACATACTTAAGAGTATGTGAAATTGTTCTTCATGTAGTGGTACATCACTCCATTCTCTTCATAAAATTATGCTTCATATACTACTATTATAAGAAGTTTTCATCATTCAAAAATTATTTTCATAGAATCCATACACTTGATATTTCATAGGATCCCCAATGAAAAATAGTGAATTCATTCTAAAAAACATCATCATTCTGATATAATCTCTCTCTCATAACTGAAATTTCTTATTCAATGGAAGAAGAATCTATTATAATGAACATACCTGGAGAGAACATCTCTCTCTCTCTCTTCACAGGTCTAGTAACCAAGCCTTTGAACTAATTTCCTACCTATAGTAGCCTTCTCCCCTTCCCATTTATACTTTCCTAAAGTCTACTTAAGATACCCGAAAGTACAAGTTTACCCCTATTTGTTAGAAACCCCTCTCTAGTGGTAAGTAAATATAATTAGAGATATTTTCTGAACTAATCCTTTCCTATCAATCCCACCATATCGAAGTAACACCTTTTCCCCAATGAGGCAGTTTGGAAATTGATTAGAAATCGTGGTAGAATCCTCCCGAGTAGCTTTTGGTATAGATTCACTATGCCATTTGACCAACTAATACTGGATAGAACATTTCCTTTCCTCTTCCATAATGGTTTCTGGGTAGTCTTCATCAATGAAAAATTCTTCTAGAAGAACCTCTTCAACATGATGATCCCCAATAGTATCCTTTAACTAGGACACATGGAAAACCAGATGTATCTTATTGGTATGTGGTAACTATAGTTGATAAGAAATAACCCCAATTTTAGCCATAATAGGAAATTATCCAAAATAAAGGGTTACTAACTTCCCACCCAAACATTTCCCCCACCACATTTAGTAGGATATAATTTGACCCACACTAAATTTACAAACCCATAAGTTACTACGTGATGATGCTAGTTGAAAGATCAAACCCTTAATTTCTATACCCACTCGAGGATAAGTCGAGGCTAGCACAAAGCCTCATATCTTTATACTAGTTCATTATCCACATCCTTAATTGCTGATTCTCCCCAAACATAATGAACAAACTATGGTGGTTTGTAGCCGTATGCTGCTTCAAAAGGTGTCTACCCAATAGAAGTGTTAAAAGATGTATTATAACTGTATTCATCCCAAGATAACTAGGATGCCCACCATTTCAGTTGATCAAATGTAAAATAATGTAGATAAATTTTGAGGCAATGATTGACTAAATTGGTTTTCCTATCACTTTAGGGATGATATAAAGAACTCATATTCAAAGTTGTCCCCTGTAATTTGAAAAATTCTTTCCAAAAAAGACTTGTGAATAAGGGGTCACAGTTAATTACTATTACCTTTGGTAGACCATGCAGTCAAATAATTTCTCGAGAAAATATGACAACCACTATTTTTTTTCGTATAAGGATGTTTTAAAAGTAAGAAATGAGAAGATTTTCTCAGTAAGTCCACTACAGCCTGAACCACCTCATACCCTTGTGATCTTGGAAAAATGGAGATAAAATCTAGCGATATTTCATCCCAAATTATCTCAGGAAAAGGAAGAGGTTGTAAAAGTCCCGCAGGACTTAATTCTACACCCTAGTAGCCAATATTTTATAAGTTTTCACCACACAAGAAATTCCAAACCAGCACACCCCAGTAGCCAATATTTTATAAGTTTTAAGGCATCCCCACTGTCCCCTAGTGGAATAAGAATGGTAATGATGCAATATCTTTGGTATCAAGGTATATTGGTGAGATCGGATGAGACAGTTTTTTAAAAGGAGAAGGGCATCCTAATAAGTAAAGCCCAGTTTGGTTGGTCTGCCCTAATCCAAAGTGGTAACAATAAATTGCAATGTGAAATCTTGTAATAGTTTAGCCTGTACCACCTACATCTCTTCCTATTTGGGCATGTAAAGCACAGATTTCTTTTTATTGAGTATGGGTATAACTTGGGATAAGGCATCCACTTCTCCATTATGTTTTCCAGGCCGATAGAAAACTTTTAAATTGTTTCCCAGTAATTTTTCCTTCCAACACTATTGATTTGTAGAGACCATCCACTGGCTCAAAAAAATGTTTTAAAATTCTATGGTTGATAAAAACTATAAAGCGTTGACCCAATAAATATTTCCTCTAGTGCTGTATAGATAACACCAAATCCATTATCTCCTTTTCATAGACATATTTTGATAGATTTGTGCCAGATAAGGATTTACTAAAAAATGCTAGTGGATGACCCTCCTGGACAAAAAATTCTCCCAAGCCCAAACTAGAAGTGTTGCATTCAATAGAAAAATCGATAGAAAAATCACATTAACGTAGGACTGGTTATACTGTTATATGCTGCTTAATCTCATCAAAAGTGTTTTGTGTCTCTGCATCCCACTTAAATATGTTGATTTTGGTTAAGGTAGTTAGTGGTTTTGTAATTTTTCCACAATCTTTGATAAAATTCTGATAATAGCCAGTAAGGCTAGGAAATTCCCTAACTTCCTTCACATTCTGAGGTGGGCACCAGTTTACAATGGAATTGAGCCTTCTTAGATCCATAGAAACTCCATTTTTAGAAATTATATGTCCCAAATATTTCAACTCCCTCCTTAAAAATGTGTATTTTTATAAATTAGCATGTAAATTGTTTGTAGCCATCAAACATAAAAGTTGTTGTAACTTGTCAAGGTTCTTAGTCTGGCTTTTGCTGTAAAGTAGGATGTAATAAAAAAACAAGGACTCCATTTCTCAACATCTTTTTGAAAAAATTATTCATAGTTTCTTGAAAGCTAGTAGGAGTATTCATCAACCCAAAAGGCATGACGACATATTTGTAGTTTCCCTCATGTGTTTTAAATATTATCTTGTTAATATATACTATTAACATGTGAACTTGATAGAATCTAGACTTCAAGTCAAACCTAGTATAGTAGGAATCCCCAAATAACTCATCCATTAGTTCATCTATCATTGGAATTGGATACCGGTCCAAAATAGTTAAACTTTTTAGTTTATAGTAGTCTATACACATACACTATCCCCCATATTTTTTTCTTGACCATAACAATGGGTCTTGAATATAGGCTAGTACTATGTTGAATAAACCCAAGTTCCAAAAATTCTACTAATTTATTTTCAATTTCATTCTTCTGATGCTATGAATGGTTATATGGACAAATATTAACTAGTACGTCTCCTACCTTTAAATTAATTACATGATATGTCTCCCTAGATGGTGGAAGACTATTAGGGGATGAAAACACCATAATAAACTGTACTAATAGAGGTTGTAACTGGGTTTGATGATAATGATCAAACTACTGTGGAAACTAAAGGTCATTTGTGATAATTCACTAAACCCCTTGAAAATACTTCCATCTATTTCCCAAATAGACTTGTAAATCCCCTGGTAAACAATGTGGTTTAGTGACCCCCTGAAAAATTATATGGGTACCATTATAGTCAAATTCCATGGTCATATCCCACCAATTAGTGATAACATACCCCAATTGTTTGATCCATGAGATTACCAAAACCAAATTAGGTCCTAAAGTATAAAATATATAGGAATCAATAGTGAAACCCACAGAACTAAGGCCAATTTTCAATGATTTGCACAACCCTTAGGACTCAACTTGGTGATCGTCACCTAAGAGGATGAAAAATGTATAGTCACGATCTCATGGGTGGAAAACTGTCACATGAGACATTTTGATATAAAATTTTGGATTTACCCACTTTCTATGAGTACTAATAGTGGGATGCAATCTACTTTTCACTCTATTAACATGGAATGAAGAGCAGAACACCCAAGTTGTCCCTGACCAGAGGAAGTAGTGCTAAGAAGTTTCATCTCAAAAAGTGTTTCTGAATTATTAGGTGCAATAATATCTATTCCAAATTCACCTTCCCCATACTCATTTGATTCAATACACTCCCACACCATCAACCGATAGCCCTTTTCAGGACATCGATGTCCTAGGTTAAACTGCTGACCACAAGAATATCAAATTCCCTTTTATTTTTGATCTTCAAACTCTTATCTAGTCAAATTTCAAACTCCTATTCATTTTCTAGTAGCGTCAACCCTTCATTCCAGAACATGTGCATCCCCTAGAATAAGAATTTTCAAAAAGGATGGTTCATCCTCTGCCTGATCCAACTAGAGAAGAATTTATACTATGGGAATCAATCAATTTAATAACCCCCTTAACTAATAACTGTTGTCCAACTTGATGTGATAGAGTAATCAAGAACGCCTTACTATGAGGTTCATGAGTCAAGACTATTCTAATAATCTATGGTCGAAGGCCTCCAATGAAGATACTCAAATACCACTTCTTAGGAAAGTTAGGAATATGAATTTCCACACACTCAAACTCATCGATATAGGTATCTACTACCCCTATCTGGAACGAACCTTTCAGATAAACAACTGGATCTTCTTATGCAACATCACTATATTTTTCCCATGAGTTCTTCCTTAAGTTGTACCCAGGACAAAATAAGACTAGATTCATAGAGTGAATTTATCCAATATTAAACCATCCTATCCATACTGAGTTGTGCTAATGGTACCTTTAACTCATCTTTGATACATTGAATGAAAAAATATAGCTCAACTTGAGTAATCCAAGTAAGAGTATCCTCACTAGAAAAAATTGGCATTTTGATAGGGTGAATAGTCATAAATAAGGTACCGTACTCTCACTTGGGAACATTTAAAGGACCTAAATTAGTTGAGAGAAATAGATCCCAACAAAGTTGGTAGGTTGACTGCTACTGCCTGTCTCTGTTACAACTTCCTTCCCATGGTTGGTGAGCTGATCAGAATTGTCTGATAGACTCATTCGAAGGAGCAACAGTGACATCGACAATTCCTATAGTATAATCCCCTACCAAATAATCTCATATCTTTATAGTTAAACCAAATCTTCTAATCATTTAATACCATCCACCAAAGACTGGATTCCGGCCATGATTTCAGTAGCATTGGACTCTAGGTGTGCGACATGAGTCTCTATTCGTGTCATTCACTGAAGTGAGGAGTTATAGAAGATTGTCTCGTTCGAAGGTGTGTGGTTTGAGTGTATTTAGAGAAAAAAATGAGAGAACCAAATTGATATAATCTCTTTCTCAAAACTGAAATTTCTAATTCAATGGAAGAATAATCTATTACAATAAACATACCTAGAGAGAAAATCTATCTCTCACTCTCACAGGTTCAGGAACCAAGCCTTTGAACTAATTTAGTACCTATAGTAGCCTGTAACCCTTCCCATTTATACTTTCCTAAAGGCTACTTAAGATACCAAAAAGTAAAAGTTTACCTCTATTTTTTATTACCCCCTTGTCGATGGTAAGTAAAGAGAACATGAGGTATTTTCTAAATTGATCCTTTCCTATTAGTCTGCTTTACTGTTTCAAATCCCATGATTTTATTCTATCTCTCTATATCATAGTGTGTTTTAAAACATGGATATTTATGGTATTTATATATTAATTCCACCACCTCATAGCCACCTAAAAATGTGTTGATCTATTCATCCCACCAACATACCCACTTTGCTCGAATATGTTGTGTGCGTCATGTGATCTCTCTTCTTCCTCACAAAAATCAGAAAATCCCCATCATGGATTGTGAATGTATCCTTCATCATATATCATTTATTAAATCCATGTATCTATTTAAAAATCTTAATGAGTTCAAAATACACTCAACCTGAATATACAAACATGAAAAACTAGAATGTTTGGCAGCCTAAAGATTCTGGCATGCAAAGCTTGGAAACGACTAGAGGAAGATGATGATTCCAAGAAAAGAAGCATTTTTTAATCAAGAATGTGATTTTGTTTGAATAATATTACACCACATATTAAATTTGAATAGTATACATGATAACTAAGTCCCACATCTATTATTCTTTCAATCATGCAATGCTTAATAAACCTCAATGACTCTTTCACTACTCGATTTCCCATGGATCCAGGGACTGGCTATTGGATACACAACACACACACTGGGCTCACACCTTCACACCATTAACTTGTGTGGTGGCTTGGTTGAGGTACTCCTATGTCTTCATTCATAAGGTTTCTATATTTGAGTACTTATATTGGCCATCCTTGAGTTGGAACTATTTTTTATGCCTTAATGAAACACATGTATATAGAATTCCATAGCCACAGAATCAATAGAATACTTCTTCTAAATCCATAAAAATCATGAATATCAACTTATTAACTCAGAAACACTTCAAATATAACTTATAATAATCTCAATATTCATTATTTCATGATACTTATTTATCATGGATCTATAATAATCCTCCAACCATCACCACTTCACCAAGTATCCAATTACTTATGTATATTGTAAAAAAATATATTATTAACCTCCTGGTTGCAACAATATCCCCCTTTGAATTTTATTGACCATATCCCAAAAAATATTTCTCATGATGGAATATGAATTTTATGACCTCTTAATTCCACCCATTTTTCAATAAAATGAAAAGGTAAGTGTGTAGGGGAAAGTTCTACATTTTTTCACAACTGAGATTTTTATATTTTTCTCATAATTATATATATTTCCTTTATTCTATTTCCTTCTTTAAAGTTACCAATTGAGAATAACACATGATATAATATCACCCCTTTAAGAAATAAATCATGCACTAATCAACTTTAAGTCTACATGGGCTTACCCAATGTAGAAAATAAGGGCGACTAATATAGATCTGAAAATTGTCCATACACTTTTCAATATGTGAAACTAACTCCCTCATGGTTGAATTTCTGGGAATGATTTTAATTATTCATATAATCACCTCATGGTTGAATTTCTGGGAATGATTTTAATTATTCATATAATCACCTCATGGTTGAATTTCATACATCTAACTTCAACTTCTTCAAGTTTTATTCCAAAATAATAGTTTTACATGAAATAATAAATTTCTAAAAGATTTTTTATCTTCTAATCTCCCCCTCAAGGGATTCTATTCAACAATATTCATTATAGTTGATATTTTTTCAAAAAAAATCTATAAATACTAATCACACAAATTTTTTCCCAGATACCAAATGAACAATGATTAGTTACAAGGAGAAAACATATAGAGTTATTCATGATTTATGACTACTTTAATATTGTAAAGAATTTAGTTCTTTATAATCCCCCTGAATGATGTATAAACTTCAATTAATTTCATAAAATAACAAAAACAATGTATATGTGGGAATAAGGTGGATTCTCCATATATATTTAATTATATCACCAAGTTTGAGATTTATTTCTCATCCTAGAAATAGATTTAGACATCTTCATGTTTCGCACCTTGATTTTATAGACATTAAACTTCCTAGGTAGCATGGATTTCTTGATCACTTTAGATTTATTATTATATATAATAGGATCCTTCATAATAGAAATCAAACCACTTTCATTATTTTATGATTATTTCATATTCCTTTCCAATTCTAATTAATTTATCCATATGGTTAATCATTATTTATAAAAATTAAAAGACTTCTTTTTTATGTGTAGATTTTTTATTTTTAGTATATTTTTCATCACAATGATTCATAGGTGTTTTCCATTTATTTTTCAACAATTACTATTATTCAAGTAAGAAAGTCATGCACTTATTATATATATTTTCAGAAGGATTACACCTTTCACATATACCTTTAATAGTCTTAGGGTTATCCATTTTAACAAACCTCTCTTGAAATTTGAGTTTTTCTTCTGGGATGTCTTGTACCAAACTAATCTTTATATTCCTCTCATGTAATTGTTTATTTTTTTCCTTCAACAAGCTCCTTTAGACACTAATGTTCATATAAAATTTATAATGATCCATTATTTGACCCTTTCTACCAAAATATAAGCATCTTTTATGAGTTTATGTGACATCCTAAATAGTATTCTTCTTGGATGTACTCTGATAATTCATTTTCTTCTGATTATTCAACAAGGTATGATTGAAATAATTTCTAGTTATCTCCCTCTACTGTTGTGGTCTTCTATCCTCAGCAGTATATGAGTTGTGTTCAATTGGTATATACCATCATTCCTTATAACAGTGACCACTTTTGTTGAAATAATCACATAATTTTTCAAGGCAATAATATCTTTTTATGGTTTATAGATTCCTTATTTTCTTTGAATATTTATTTAACAAACTATGATTTATCTTTTCTTCATATTTTCTTCCCCTAAATGTAGGTCTTATATATTTTTCATACATTGAAATATTATACCAAAATTCCATATCCTTGTATCTAATCTTCCATTAGCACCAAAAATTTCTAATGAATCTCCTTCTCTTGACTATAGATATAGTCTAGATAGATTTAACTTCTTATTACTTCTAAAAAACATTAGAATTATCTTGATCAAAATTTTCGGACTCTATTCTTGGAAATATATTCATCTAACTTTGATTAAGTGGTGGATTTATTTTTATCCACACACTTTTATCCAATTTTTGATTTATTTCATATATAATAAGATGGAAATGTATTAATAAAAAAAATTATTAGGACATAGTTTTAATTTCTTCCATAATCTTGTAGTAGGTTAATTATGAGTCTCATTGGAAACAAAAACCTTATCATAAAATCTCATAAAAGCCTCCCTTTTCTTAGCAGCTAGTGAAGCTTCTTCTTGAGTGATTTTCGAATTTCTCAGTTTAACCTCCAGTTCAAAACACTTCATGTTGAGAGAATTTTTCTCTACCTCAAATGAACTCAATCATTAACTCCATTCATTTTTTAGATTTTTTATTTTATCTTCATGTGTCTGATTTTACTATAGTAACAATTTATCATGATATTTTATCCTCTTTGTATTAACCTCCCACTAAGCATTCTTCAAATCCATGCCTAATTTCAATATTTCTTCCACTACTTTAAGTTTCTCTTATTAAGTCTCTATTGGGAAAGTATATGCATCATTATCTCTCATAGATTTTTTTGATAAAGGATAAATATTCCTTACACTTATTTCTTAATGATATCCTGATTATTATATCATCATATTCTCCTAGTAGTTCCTTTAGAGTTTCAATATTCATTATAGACTCTTCCATATTATGCTTCATTAAAACATTGGTTAACTCTACTTCATCCGTAACCTCATCATAATCATGTAGCTCATCTTCAAAAATAAATCATATAAAAATTTTATTCTCAAACTCCTCATCTTCAAATGTATCCTTAAAGTCTATCCTATCAATAATTCCATACTCAATAAACTCAATTATTTTATTTCGTTCTTCAAAATAAGGCCTCAAATTTTTAATCACCTTAGTTTACTCTTAAATTTTCTATTTGATCTCCACTCCTTATTTCAAGTTCTATTTAATAGATAATTAATATATTAAATCTTTGTCAAGTCATCCAATATCTACTTAAACTTCATCCAAATTTTTAGAATATTCTTCCAATAGACCAACAACCCTTTGATTTTTTACTCTTTGAATATCTAATTCTTCAATAACACCTTCAATCTCTACCTAAAGGTCAAAAATACCCGATTTTTATTTATTTTCTTGAAATTTATATTCATTATTTTCTATTACCATATGTTCTTTCTTATCTAAAAATTTCATATTTCTCTTTAGAGATGAGTGAACCACAACTAGTGATAACACTTCTTTAATATTTTCACAAGTAGGTTGAACACCAAGTCAGAACCTTTATGATCTGATACCACATTTTATACCCTAAGACACCCTAATAGGGATGGGTGGGGGTGGGTGGGTGAATAAAGGTGTAACCCTAATTAAAAATTTTATTTTTCTTATCTGATTATATTTTAGGATCCTGTTTTTGTGTGATAAGTAACTATGTTAAACCTATAATTCTTGATAGTACAATCATCCAAAAAAATATAGATATGCAAGAAAGTAAAGTAATAATGGAACACAAATATTTTACTTGGTTCACCATATAGTGTTATGTACAATGGGAACACACCAATGTTGTGTTTATGTTCCAAAATATACTAAGATTCACTAGTTATGTAGATTACAATGGCTCAACCATAGTCACTCTGTGCTAGGAACACTGAATTTATAAGATTCAAGGTCCAATAACTCATCACACAAGGGAATATCCATCTTATTCACCACACACACTGATTATGTGAAGGATAAATTCATTTTATAGACTTTAAGGTCTCTTTAAGACCATCATGATAATATTGAACTAGTTTCATATATATCTCCTGACAGATGTGCTGTGAACTCTAATATATTTCTCTTTTTCTTCAAGACGGATGTACTCAACACCTTATTAATGAGATATGAGTTTGTGTCTTTCCTAAAATTATAGAAATAATACTTATTTAGATGATTATAATTCCAAATATATAATTATGTTTTTTCACTTCTTCCTTTACACCTGGATAAAGTGATGACACTTCTTCACATTCCTTCTCATGCACCCAACCAAGCATGTCGATAAGTCATATCATATATCTCTATTTTACTTTATCTTAAAATCTAATCTCTTTCAACATGATCTTTCTATTATCCCTAATATCTATTCTTTCTAATATAAAACCTTAGTTTGGTTATTCTTTATACAATTTTTGGAAACAACTTCATGCAAAACCTATGTCACTATCTTCTTATGAGCATAATGCATTTCATGTACTTTATTATTCTCTCTTCTAAAACCACCACATGTGCTTTGAATGATTCATGAAAATTTACTTTAAATGGCCTTCTCATACTATATTTCACTTCGTGGACTTCTATGAATTATACCATTCATAGATATTTTGTGCCAATTCTTCTATATGATCTCACTTCTACACTACCTCACATACTCACTTTTCACAAATATTTCCAATTTCTCACTACTTCTACAATATTTTTCGAACCTCAGAGTATGAATTTTTTTTTATTTATGTAGTGATAAATCACTATATGATATTAATTTTTTTCTTCAAGTACTAATTTTATGAGAATTCTTCTTTATGAAAACATGATTTTCATGGACTCCATAAACTCAATATTACATAGGATCCTTGAAATGGAAACAATGAATTCCTTCTCGAAAAATTATTCATTATCTTTATTACTTCAACTCCCCTATTTGTGTTCTAAATCAATCTATATATCTATATGTGTTTTCAAATGTGGAGGTTTGGGGTATTTATATATGAATTACATCTCCTCACTTCCACCAAAAAATGTGGTGCCATTCATTCCATCGACATACCCACTTAGCTCGAAAATGTTGTGTGCGTCATGTGATTTATCTTCTTCCTCAGGGTAAGCATAAAATCACCATCATGGATCACAAACATATGATTCATCAAATATCCTTCATGCAATACATGTCTCTATTATAAAAATTAATTTAGATAAAAAGACACTTGACCTGAAGATCTCGACATAAAAAACCAGAATGCCTAATGGCCTGAAGATTCTAGAATGCAAAGCTTGGTGATGGATGGAGGAAGATGACAACACCAAGAAAAGAGACATTGTTTGATCGAGCACATGAACTAATTTAAATTATGTGAAACCGCATGTTAAATGAGAACAATATGAATTATTGCAGAGTACCATATCAATTACTCCTTCAATCACGCGATGCTTAATAAACCTCAGTACCTCTTTCACCACTTAAATTTCCACGATTCTAGGGACCAAATATTGGCTATACAACACAAAAACACACTAGATGCACACTTCCATGCCACCCCCTTTCATGGTGGATCTTCTAATCTTGTTTATGGTATGAACCCACTATTCATGCACTAACCCATGTGCTTGTTAGTCTCTCACCATAGTAGCTCAGGTGTGCCTTAGTTGAGGTACTCTTGTGGCTGCCTTCATAAGGTGTATATAATTGATAGAAATGTAAAATGATAAGGGTAGGGAGAACCAAGATCTTGTAGGCTAGACCTGAAAAATACCACATAAAAATGGGTGGATTTATCAATCCCACCCCGCCCCACAACGGATACGGGCAATCCCACAGGTAACCCACATTCATTATTTTTTTTATAATTCTTTAATTTTTAATAAGCCCGCAAAATCCTGTATGAAAAAATGAGTGAATTTATGGTTTCAAAGGATAATGAGAATGTAAAATTAAAAATATAAATAAATAATTTAAAAAATTATTGTGATGATTATTCAAAATTCCTCCAAATTATAAAATTGTCAATTATTAGTATAAAAAATCAAAATTTTCAAAATAAAGGTTAAAAATATAAATTATACAACACTCAAAAAAATATAGAATTAGAGTGATACCTTTATCATGCTTCTACAATATTAAATTCACCCTTATCTACATTAATATTTACTCCAAATCCTATATCAAAACACAATTAAAAATAAATTTCAAATAAAATATAAAATATAAAATTAGTAAAAAATAAATGTATTGATGTAAGTAATTTTCAATTTTTTTTATAAAAATTTATCTATAAAAGTAATAGATCATTATTAATTATTTGGAATAAATATATTTAATAAATAAAAGGATTTCTTGTGATCTCCACATATATAGTTTCAGAACTAGATTCCTTCTTTAAGCCAAATTATTCCTTTTCATCATCCAATCCTATAAGAAAATCAAAGTTAATATAATTATTATATTTATAATATGATAAAAGATAGTAATGATAAAATTAATAATAGTTTCAAGACCATGAATTCAAATCCAATCATAAATCAATGATTAAATATTTTTTAGTGGAAGGAGACACCTGTATTTATTAAATACCCTCCCTCTAATGCTAAAGGTGGACTTTAAGTTCACTGTGGTAATAAGAATTATTAACAAATCACATGAAATGAGTGATAAAATAGGGAATCTTTTATTTTCATGCTTCCACCAATCGAGCACATTTAAATTTTTATAAATTTTATGTCAACAAATGACATCTCCAAATAAATATCCAATTGATATTTTTCGTCATTTAGTCTAACTACTTTATTTTTTAGATCAATCCACATCTAAAAACATATATAGAAAAAAGTTAAATAAAATAAAAATAAATTCATAAATAATGATTTAAATAAAAATAAATTAAACTTATATCAATCACATCATCATTTTCCCTTGTAGAATAATTTAGAGAAACAGGATATTAATCCACTTGATTAGTTACCATTGATGAAATATAATGGAAATCCTTTGAATACTCTTTATAAATATGATATAGCTTGAATTTCACCATAGAAATCTTTTCTTGGTAATGAAATGAATTAAGAATTTGATAGATAAATTATAACATTATCAACTTGATCTAGGGATCAAACACAACCATCATTTCAAGTAGAATGATATAATGACTCCAATATATATAAAATGTCTTCTTTATTTTGTAAGACATTGTTCTAATGACATTATCATCATTGTTGAAAGTATAAAAAAAGCCTCTCAATTTTCAAAAATTTCCCAAAGTATAAATTTTAAGTAGGATATGTGGATCTTGAAATCAAATCTATCATATCATAAAAGGGATTAAAAAAATTGTAAATCCACTCACCACTTTTCCATTTTTCTTCTGAAGTACAATTCTTATAATTTAGTTTATAAATATCCAAATTATTGAAAACATGCTTATACTTAAATTCAATTTCAAGCATTGTATATGTGTAATTCCACATGGTGGGAACATCCTATCACAAATACAAACTAGTATCAACTAAAAAACGTTTTCCACAATGATGAAAGCATTTAATTTTACCCTCAGAGCCTTTAACATAATAAATTATTTCTCTAATTTTTTAAAATGAAGAATTAATAACCTTCAAACTTTCTTAAATAGTAAGATTTAAAATATGAGAACAACATCGAACATGAAAAAAATTCACCCATGTAAAGAAAATTATTATCTAAATTAAATTTATCTTTCAACTTTTATTGCATGGTATCATTAGTAGAAGAATTTTCAAGGGTAAAACTGAAAATTTTATTTTTTATACCCCAATCAACCAATACTTCTTTTAATTTTTTCCAACTTAGCACTATAATGTGGAGGTATCATATCAATTAAAGAAATAATTATGATTTTTAACCACCAATCCAAATCAATATAATGCAAAATCAAACAAAGATACCCCTTACTAGTACACACCATCCACAAATCAAAAGTAAAGAATTTACCACCACCATTTTTTGAAAAAATATCTTTCAAGCTTTTATGTTGATTATACACTTCCATCAAACATTAACTTGTAGTACTTCTATAAAAAACTTCACTTCTATATTCAAGTAATTGAATATTTCTCTAACTCATCTATATTCAACAAATTTAAATGTGAGGTCATGTCTTATAATGACCATTGAAAACTTTTACTAAAACACCTTTGAATAAAACATTTTATTCTATAAATCTTTTGAATGGTCCAAGATCATTGAAGGAACATTCTAATCTTTTAATACTTTGATTACATTGATTTTTTATTATATAGAGACAATGTTGATGTTCCATAAATTATTCCACCTCTTACCAATACTAATCCACATAATTTAAACTTAACCTTATGTTTTTCATCAATTATTCCTATTTACTCAAAATAACTCCAAACACCAGATTTAGTATTTTTAATCTTTTTTTGATTCACCTCAAGCATCATATTTTTTTATTTTCATCTCTATCCATGCCTTGATTAGATCGGAAAGTGTTATACATACCATGTATCACTAAGTTACTATCATTAATGCCAGAAATTTATTATAATTCAACATAATTTTCAAGTTGAGAGACATTTAAGATAACTTAAAATAAAAAAATACTATATCTATATTATAAACATAATTTATATAATGTTTTTTAATATAATTATTGGTGAGTCAAAAAAAAAACACACTAAAAATTAAAACAATTATATTTTTCAATCATAAATGTTAATCACTAAAAATTAATAATTAATAATTAAAATACAAATATATAAATGATAAAATGTGATAATATAATGAAATATTATAATTTTTTTAAATGAATGGTTACATTTGTAATGAAATTAAGAAAAAAATCATAATTTCAAAAAATAAAATTAATTAATTTAAATAATTATCTAATTTAATTATGAAAAATAAAATATTTTAATGAAACATGATGAAACGTTGTTTTTTTTAAAATAGATAAAATATAATTATTTTTTTAGATAATCACATTAGATAATTTTGAATTTATAAATTATTATAAATTTCATTAACTAATTTGAAATCCTATTTAAAATATAATTTTGAATATAAAGAATTATTTATCAAATAAAATTATTCATAATTTGAATAATTTCATTTATCTAATTTGAAATAATTAATTATTTGGATAATAAGATGAAATTATAATTATTCAAATCTTTTAACATTATAAAATTAATATGATTAAATAAATATTTTTTATAGTCTCATAATATGTTTCCTAATAATTATATAATTTGATTATCTAATTAAGTTCAATAATTAATTATCACCCAAATACATTTAATACTTAATAAACATATAAATCATAAAGTAATAAAGATATGTTATAAAAATAATTACAATTTAAATTAACAAATAATGCTATGTGATATGAATATTGAATGTTATGATTTTTTTTTAATCTCAAATAAAAATTTTATGAGATACAAAATTAAAATATTGAAAAATATTAAAATTAAAAATTAAAAATTAATATAATGTTAGTAAATAAAAAATAAAAATATTAAAAAATAAAAATAAAATTATCAATTGGTAGAGTAGGGGAGAGAGAGGCTGACGATGATAGCACCTGAAGGAGGGGGGATGGCGATGTGGAGGTGGAGGCCAGTTGGGTGGAAAATGCCAGAGAGGGTGGTAATGGGTTGAATGGAGGTTGGGACAGGGGAGGACTTGGAAGACACTGATAGTGAGGGTGGTAATGACCTGGATATAGAGCTCGATATTTGAAGAAGGAGGTGAGATTGGAGGATAAAGCTAAAATTTTTGGTGATTCTATGTATATATCTGGGGTGGAAGGAGGTGGGGCTGGTGAACAACATCGACGTCTATGGGGATTTGTTTGGTGTGGGGTGGGGAGGTAGGAGAAAGAGATCATCGTACAATATTGGGGAGAGTGGAATGAGGCTGGAAGGAAGTAGGGGATGGGGGACGTCATAGATGGTGTGTTATACTATGAATTTTATAGGGGATAGAGGTAGGTAGGGGTGGGGGATGATGATGTGGACTACACAATGTTGGCGAGGGAAATGTGTTTGCTCTGTATGGAGGAGAGATGAAGTTGGCATGAGTGGATGCGAGAGGGGAGAACAATGGAGAAAAGGGTGAAGGGAAAATGAATGATAGGGAGGGAGGAGACTTAGAGTGGATCCTAGTTAAATAAAATTAAAACGAAGGAGACATTGGGAATAAATGAGTCGTGCATACCGATCATGTACTACATTGGAACTTGAAGTTTCACATGCTCATTGAAAATAGAACAAGCTACTTATTTAAAAAAAAATTAAAATGGTCTACAGGCCAACCCATATCTGTTCAGGTAAACCCACATAGGTTAGCTTCCCATGAAGTCTATCCATATAAACCCATGTTACATGTTGGTATTTTTTAATAAACCTACCCACCCCAAATCCACACTAATCCCACTTTGTTCGTGGATTTACAACCCATTTTTCACTACTAGTAGCTAAGTACTTCCCTTGGAAAACCTTGATTTTGCACTAATTTTTTGTTAAACTCCCACATATTACTTAGTGAAATATATGTACATAGAATTCCTTAACAAAAAAATCAATATAATACTTATTCTAAATTCATCAAAATTATGAATATCAACTTATTAACTCATATAAAATTTAAATCTAACTCAACTTGATCTCAATATTCGTTACTTCATGATGTTTATTTATCATGGATCCATAAAAATCCTCCAATCATCAACACTTCACCAAGTCACAAATTAATTTTTTATATTATTAAAAAATCCAATATTAACCTCATTATTGTGAAAATTCATATATTTAATAGAAGAGAGATCCATCATAGACTAAGAATAAAGTAAAAAAATAAAGCGTTTCTACCTTAGTAGAAAAATCAATGAAGGTAAATATTCCCAATAATGAAATGAAGAAAGATGACCAAAATGTTCAACCTACTGGAAAGAAGTGTTTTTATTATAATAAGATAGGCCGCATCATGGATCATTTCAAGATAACCATGACACTAAATAAATAAGGAAGAAATATAAAAAACAAAATGGAATCCATATAAGAAATAGATTCTAGGATTGGATTGGTGGTCAACACTCCTTGTGAATAGATTGAGAGTTTTACCAAAGAGGGTTCTTGTAAAGGTAAAAAATAGGTGTGTGGAAGGTGCAACAAGGCATGACATGTGGATATCATGTGTATAAATATTCTTCTTGAAAATGAAGAACAAAGGGAAAGAACCTACAAATCATAGTACCAAAAGTGTATTTACAAAGGAGTATACACATAAATAAGAGTCCAAGTATGTGAAAAATAAATGTATAACTATATATCTAAATTAGTTGTAAAAGGCTAAAAATATGGAGAACATAAAAAATAAATAAAGTTACATGGTTTCTAGATTCAATAAGACTGATCCAAATATAAATAAAGTTGATATTAATAAGAAATAAATGCTTCCCATACGTGAATAGATTTGTAAAATTAAGGATGATCCAAGCATGGAGAGTTATCAAGAAGTTGTATTCTCATAGAAGAAGTTACATGGGTTAAGAAATAAGTTTTACCCCCAATTATCCTATTGAGAAACCGAAGACCCACCTTGTTCCCAAGTCTATTTTGGTTGTGCATAGATTATGGTAATTGAAGGCGATGAAGACTGTAATGAATAACTTGAGGGGGAGATCTCAAATTATATGAATCTTCTAGCACTACTACAACTTGGCCTTTTATCAGCGCTAAAAACCGACATTAACAGTGCTAGAAAAGTGCTGTTAATGCCGGTGTAGATAAAGGGGACCCCCCTTTATCTAAACCGACATTAACAACGCTTTTCTAGCACTGATAAAGGGGTACCTTTATCAGCGCTCAAAAAAGCGCTGATAAAGGCACCTTCCCCTGCACCTGTACAACCAGCACCTGCACACCTGCAAAACTGCACAAAATAGCACCTACACACCTGCACAAAATAACACCTTCACACCTGCACAAAATAGAACCTACACACAATATTTTGAAAAACAATGCTATATACATTTACTTAACATCATTAATACAAAAAACACACTACTATATACATTTCAAACAATGTTTTACATGGTTACAATTACAATTATCCAAAAATAGTTATAAACATTAATGTTTTGTCCTTTGATATCTGTGATCCTCTATCAAAAATTATCATCCATGGTATTTGTTGCCAAACAAAGCATCCAAACTCAAGGAAAAAAAATCACCTATATAAGAAAACAAATATTATATTAGTAATACAATAATGAAATAAATTAAAACATTAATATGAAAGAATACATTAATATGGAAATGTGAAACTAAAATATGGAAATGATAAACTCAAATGTTTTCATTCTGATAACAATGAAAGGGAATAATGTAAAATCAATATGTTTTTGGATGATTTATCTCATTTAATAAATACTGATTCTTTATCAAATGAAAAGCTTTACCGGTCACACCATGCATAGAATTAAGGTGAAGTTGATTCTTACACATCACAAATGACTCATGGATCATTTTTCTAAAGTATAAAAACAATCCGAACACATTTTCTCGGTTTGTCGTATGTCACTTGCGTTGTTTTCGAAAGTTTATGTCAATTTGAAACTGATATTAGACACTTTTAGACATACCGGTCACACCATGCGTCGGATTGAGGTATGGTTGATTCTTACACATCAAAAATGACTCATGTATCGTTTTACTAAAGTATCAAAACAACCCAAATGCGTTTGATCAGTTTTCTATATGTAACTTGTGTTGTTTTCTAAAGTTAATGTCAATTTGAAACTGATATCAGACACTTTTATCCATACCGACCACACCATGCATCGGATTGAGGTTCTTTTGATTCTTACACCTCAAAAATGACTCATGGATTGTTTTACTAAAGTATCAAAACAATCCGAATGCGTTTTCTCAGTTTTTCGTATGTCACTTGCATTGTTTTCTGAAGTTAATGTCAATTTCAAACTGATATCAGACACTTTTAGCCATACCGGTCACACCATGAGCCGGATTGAGGTGAGGTTGATTCGTACATGTCCAAAATTACTCATGGAACATTTTCCTAAAGTTTCAAAACAATATGAACGCATTTTATTGGTATTCTGTATGTCAGTAGTGTTGTTTTCTAAAGTTAATGTCAATTTGAAACTGATATCAGACACTTTTAGCCATACCGATCACACCGTGCGTCAGATTGAGGTGCGGTTGATTCATACACGTCAAAAATGACTCATGGATCGTTGTAATAAAGTATCAAAACAATCCGAATATGTTTTCTTAGTATTCCATATGTCAGTAGTGTTGTTTTCTAAAGTTTATGTCAATTTGAAACTGATATCAGACACTTTTAGCCATACCGGTCACACTGTGCATCGGATTGAGGTGAAATTGATTTTTACACGTCACAAATGGATCATGGATAATTTTCCTAAAGTATCAAAACAATCTGAATGCGTTTGATCGGTTTTACGTATGTCACTTGTGTTGTTTTCTAAAGTTAATGTCAATTTGAAACTGATATCCGACACTTTTAGCCATACCAGTCACACTGTGCGTCGAATTGAGGTGCGGTTGATTCATACACGTCAAAAATGACTCATAAATCATTGTACTAAAATATAAAAACAATCTGAATGCATTTTCTCGGTTTGTCGTATGCCACTTGTGTTGTTTTCTAAAGTTAATGTCAATTTGAAACTGATATCGGACACTTTTAGCCATACCGGTCACACTGTGCATCATATTGAGGTGTGGTTGATTTTTACATGTCACAAATGACTCATGGATTGTTTTCCTAAAGTATCAAAACAATCCGAACATGTTTTCTTGGTTTTCCGTATGTCAGTAGTGTTGTTTTCTAAAGTTAATGTCAATTTCAAACTGATATCAGACACTTTTAGCCTTACCGGTCACACTGTGTGTTGGATTGAGGTGCGGTTGATTATTACACCTCAAAAATGACTCATGGATCATTTTACTAAAGTATAAAAACAATCCTAATGCGTTTTCTTGGTTTTCCGTATGTCACTTGTGTTGTTTTCTAAAGTTAACGTCAATTTAAAATTGATACTAGACACTTTTATACATACCGGTCACACCGTGCGTCAGATTGAGGTTCGGTTGATTCATAAACGTCAAAAATGACTCACAGATTGTTGTTCTAAAGTATTAAAATAATCCAAACGCGTTTTCTCAGTTTTTCATATGTCACTTGTGTTCTTTTCTAAAGTTAATGTCAATTTCAAACTGATATCAGACACTTTTAGCCATAATGGTCACACCGTGCATCGTATTGAGGTGCGGTTGATTCATAAACCTTATAAATGACTCATGGATCATTTTAATAAAGTATCAAAACAATCATAACGTGTTTTCTCGATTTTCCGTATGTCACTTGTTTTGTTTTCTAAAGTTAATGTCAATTTCAAACTGATATCAGACACTTTTAGCCATACCGGTCACACCGTGTGTCGGATTGAGGTGCGGTCTATTCGTACACGTCACAAATGACTCATGGATCGTTTTACTAAATTATCAAAACAATTCAAATGTGTTTTCTCAGTTTTTCATATGTCACTTGTGTTGTTTTCTAAAGTTAATGTCAATTTCAAATTGATATCAGACACTTTTAGCCATACCGGTCACACCATGCATCAGATTGAGGTGTGGTTGATTTTTACACCTAAAAAATGACTCATGGATCATTGTACTAAAGTATCAAAACAATCCGAATATGTTTGATTGGTTTTTCGTATGTCACTTGTGTTGTTTTCTAAAGTTAATGTCAATTTCAAACTGATATCATACACTTTTAGCCATACCGGTCACACCGTGTGTTAGATTGAGGTGCGGTTGTTTTTTAAACGTCAAAAATGGCTCATGGATCATTTTAATAAAGTATAAAAAAATATGAATGCGTTTTCTTGGTTTTTTATATGTCACTTGTGTTGTTTTCTAAAGTTAATGTCAATTTCAAACTGATATCAGACACTTTTATCCATACCGGTCACACCGTGCTTCGGATTGAGGTTTGGTTGATTCTTACACCTCACAAATGACTCATGGATCGTTGTCCTAAATTATCAAAACAATCCGAATGCATTTGTTCAGTTTGCTGTAAGTCACTTGTGTTGTTTTCTAAAGTTAATGTCAATTTCAAACTGATATCAGACACTTTTAGCCATACTGGTCACACCATGCATCGAATTGAGGTGAGGTCAATTCGTACACATAAAAAATGAATCATGTATCATTTTACTAAAGTATCAAAACAATTCAAACGTGTTTTCTCGGTTTTTCATATGTCACTTGTGTTGTTTTCTAAAGTTAATGTCAATTTCAAACTGATATCAGACACTTTTAGCCATACCAGTCACACCGTGCATCGGATTGAGGTGCGGTTGATTCTTAAACCTCAAAAATGACTCATGTATCATTTTCATAAAGTATAAAAACAATCCAAACGTGTTTTCTTGCTCAGTTTTCCGTATGTCACTTGTATTGTTTTCTAAAGTTAATGTCAATTTCAAACTTATATCAGACACTTTTAGCCATACCGGTCACACCATGCATCGGATTGAGGTACGGTCAATTCTTACATGTCACAAATGACTCATGGATTGATTTCCTAAATTATCAAAACAATTCGAACACATTTTCTTAGTTTTTCGTATGTCACTTGTGTTTTTTTCTAAAGTTAATGTCAATTTCAAACTGATATCAGACACTTTTAGCCATACCGGTCACACTGTGCATCGGATTTAGGTGCAGTTGATTCTTACACCTCAAAAATGACTCATGGATTGTTTTTATAAAGTATAAAAACAATCCGAATGCGTTTTCTTAGTTTTCCGTATGTCACTTGTGTTGTTTTCTAAAGTTAATGTCAATTTCAAAATGATGTCGGACACTTTTATCCATACCGGTCACCCCGTGCATCAGATTGAGGTGAGGTCAATTTGTACACATCAAAAATGACTCATGTATCATTTTACTGAAGTATAAAAACAATCCGAAAATGTTTTCTCGGTTTTCTGTATGTTAGTAGTGTTGTTTTTCTAACGTTTATGTCAATTTGAAACTGATATTAGACACTTTTAGCCATACCGGTCACACCGTGCATCAGATTGAGGTGAGGTTGATTCTTACACGTCAAAAATGACTCATGGATCATTTTCATAAAGTATCAAAACAATCTGAATGTGTTTTCTTGGTTTTCTGTATGTCGCTTGTGTTATTTTCTAATGTTAAAGTCAATTTGAAACTGATATCAGATAATTTTAGCCATACCGGTCACATAGTGCGTCGGATTTAGGTGTGGTTGATTCGTACATGTCACAAATAACTCATGGATCATTGTCCTAAAGTATCAAAACAATCTGAAAGCGTTTGCTCAGTTTTTCATATGTCACTTGTGTTGTTTTCTAAAGTTAATGTCAATTTCAAACTGATATCAGAAACTTTTATCCATACCCGTCACACCATGTGTTGGATTAAGGTGTGGTAAATTCGTACACCTAAAAAATGACTCATGTATCATTTTACTAAAGTATAAAAAAAATCCGAACACGTTTTCTCAGTTTTCCATATGTCAGTAGTGTTGTTTTCTAAAGTTAATGTCAATTTCAAACTGATATCAGACACTTTTAGCCATACCAGTCACACCGTGTGTCAGATTGAGGTGTGGTAAATTCATAAACGTCAAAAATGACTCATGGATCATTTTCCTAAAGTATAAAAACAATCTGAATGCGTTTTCTCAGTTTTCCGTATGTCACTTGTGTTGTTTTCTAAAGTTTATATCAATTTGAAACTGATATCAGACACTTTTATCCATACCGGTCATACAGTGCGTCGGATTGGGGTGAGGTTGATTCATACACGTCAAAAATAAATCATGGATGGTTTTACTAAAGTATAAAAATAATCCGAATGTGTTTTCTCAGTTTTCCGTATGTCACTTGTGTTGTTTTCTAGAGTTAATGTCAATTTGAAACTAATATCAGACACTTTTAGCCTTATCGATCACACTATGCATCAGATTGAGGTGTGGTCGATTCTTAAACCTCAGAAATGACTCATGGATAGTTTTACTAAATTATCAAAACAATATGAATGCGTTTTCTTAGTTTTTTGTATGTCACTTGTGTTGTTTTCTAAAGTTAATTTCAATTTCAAACTTATATCAGACACTTTTAGCCATACCGGTCACACCATGCGTCGGATTGAGGTGCGGTTGATTCTTACACATCACAAATGACTCATGGATAGTTGTACTAAATTATCAAAACAATCCTAATGCATTTTCTTGGTATTCCATATGTCAGTAGTGTTGTTTTCTAAAGTTAATGTCAATTTCAAACTGATATCATACACTTTTAGCCATACCGGTCACACCGTGCATCGGATTGAGGTGCGGTCAATTCGTACACGTCAAAAATGACTCATGTATTATTTTACTAAAGTATCAAAACAATCTGAATGCGTTTGCTTAGTTTGATGTATATCAGTAGTTCATAAGAGTCTCTCATTAAGTTATTCTTTACCAGAAACTCAAATCATTTCTAAAACCATTTTTCATAATCTAAGGATATGAAACATAAGAAAGGGTGATCATAGATGCTCAATAAGTGTAAAAAAGGGAGATATCAATGATCATATAAAGATAACATAAGTAGTAGGAATTCACCTTCATTGTCCTATTTGTTTACATTCTTCCATCAGGTACGCTGCCCATTCATTTATAAACACATCTATATCATCTTGTGAATATGAGTTTTTGCGACAGTCATATTAGTACTGAAAAAATATAAATACACAAAGGATTAATAAATATTTTAAATGAAATAATAATTATTTTCAAAAATACCTCTTCAGGGATGCTAGTTTGTTCATGAAATATGATCTCTTTCATAAATTTACAAACATAATAACCGCAATCCTTTCCGTTTGTTTGTTTCAGACACTGCAGAAACCTAGAGAAAAATAAGTAATCTGTTTTGATATATATTTGGATAGTGAAATATAATTATATATACCTTGATACTTGTCTATTTGTAGATCTCGTGCGCCTTGTCGTCCTTAGACCTTGGATTCATTCTAGCCTTTAGACGATATTCCTACACTGCCCTATCATAACAGAATCCTCATTACAAGATAATATAAATTATATAACTATATATTTAGTTCTAAAATGTTGGATCTAGTGTATTAAAAATTGACAATTGCCATCATGTGTGGTCGGTTTGTTGGACATCCATGTAGTGAATCCAGAAAATAAATCTTTGGAGTATCCAAATTGACTGCAATGAGCATCCAATGCTGCCTAAGAACACAAAAAGGAATAAGTAATGATAGAAATGAAAATATAATTGATATTATTAAAATGTAGAGTTTTACCCCTGCAACATTGGTATTAAAAAGAGCCTATCAGTCGTAATTTTTGATTGAAACGTTCTGAATAGGTTTGACATTAATTCAGCCTGAAAATTAGAATCTATTTCTTTTTGTTGTGTAGACATGGTGTGAGGACTAACAAGTCCAAATTTGTATTCACGGTCAAATCCCTTCAATTGTTTTTCATATATACGCTTTTGAAAAATATGAAATGTATTTATCCATAATTATCATAGTATATCAGCTTCTATAAAATCAAATCATGAAAACATACCTCATGTATACATTTATAACTGAGGCGCCTAAACAGTCATATGTGATGATTTAAGCTACAACGTCAGCACTAACGAAATCTAATGTTTCCTCTCCATACATATCTTTTTCAAAAACAATTGTGTGATTATTTCTGCCTTTCATTTTCATATCCACATGAGCTTGCAATGATATTAAATGTGGATGTAGAACGAGCGGGGTGAAGGTGCCCTCAGTAGATCGTTTTGATCGGTTGGTTGATCCTTTTGAGCCATTATTTCATTTTAGCTCATTCCTTTTTTCCTTATGTAATAACATTCATCGGTTCAGCCCTTTTCTAATTAAATTTTAAAGGTTCTTCTTGAAAAATGAATTGGAAATGAATACCTCATGGTCGACATGTTTTTTTACAAGATTTGACGGCCATGCAACGAATGTTCCAACAGCTTTTTCCACTGTATGAATGTCATCATCATCATTTGGAACGGTTATCTTGACGCTCGGATCATGAGCTACGTTAATCGACACTTTGACATGACTGGTTAGAAGTGGTCTGGAGTGTAGCGTGTCATTCTTCATATTGAACACCGTAGCCCTCGTTTCAAGGTGATGGGTGGGAGTTGACATATATAAATCACAATCATTTTCACCATGTAGAATATCATTACAAGAAAGGTATCAGTATCTATGTGATTCACATTTCACAGAAACAAATATTAGAACCTTTATTACCTCGGTTAAGTTAGGTCTTTGAGGGGAATGGCTCGCCTCAAAGCTGGTGGGGGGTGGGGCAGGTTGTTCTTGAATTTTTTCTTCTCTTCGCCTCTCCCCCATCAAAGTTTCTTGCAACTCTCACTGACTTTGGAATTTTTCTTCAAGGGTAGCTAGTCTATCTCTCATCATTTTAATTTCTTTAGTTTGTTCCTCCTCTTATTTTTTTTTCTGAAAATATGTTTAGGGTGTCACCCCAAAACCCGCACCTCTAACGCGGCCATACTATTCTGGCTGTTTCAAGGCCGTTGAAAGTATGTTCTCATCTGGTGCGGATGTTGTTGATTCCTGTGACTATGTCAAATAGAAAATATAGGGAAATAAGTAATCATCATGATGTAATAGTGATTTAAAGCAAAAAAAATTTATATTATTTCATACTTACACATGTTTCCCACACTTTTTGTGTGTTTTCATCTACCAGTTTCCCCTCTTTATTAACACGAGCCTCCTTCCATAGAACATGGCATGGGATAGAAGTGGCTTGGGATTTTGATTTATAAATCTACATATAAACAGAGAAACATGGTTACAATGTTGTTTTATGTCACATAAAAGTATTATAGTACTTTTAAAATATGTACCAATTGTTTTTCAATTGAAGCGTACCCCAACCTTGCTTTACGGTAGGGGTACGCTGGTTTTGCTACCCGTTATTTATTTTAAGAACTCAGTTGCTATTTCATAAATAAAAAACTGTCAATCAAAGTGATGAATACAAGAAACGCTAAACAAAATGTTACCAAACACAATGTACCTGAAAAGTATGCTCCGTATGACGGTTGAAAAACGCATCCCATGCTCCTTGGGATATCAAGTGTGCATAAAGAGGAGGTGGGTGAGGCTTGATTTTCCCTTCAACATCTTTCATATGAAATTTCATTAAAATGGTGCGAAAGCCTCTATGAACCCTTCCTACCAGTATTAATACATATTCTTTGTGTGAAACGTCTACTATAAATGCACTCTGCAAGATATGATGTAGATTTAGTCAATATTTCAGTATTTTATTTTATTTTAATAAATTAAATAAATGATATCATAATGTTACCGTAATCTCTTCCCACATTAATGTTTTCATCATGCTGAAAACATGGTTCCATGACTCTATATCAATCAGCACGCGTTGCCAAGTGACGATTCCAATGTAGCTACTAAACATGGCTTTGTTGGGGTTTACATGCTGGCCTCACTTATTCCATCCCACCTCATATTTGATGACTTTTTCTTTTGCCTTAAGGATTTTGGCTAAAACTGTAAAAATACGGTGCACCTGTTTTTTTGTGCCATCGGGGTTTCATTGCCTACCATTTCCTCGGTTTCTACATCATCATTATGTTCCTCTGAAGCACTAGCATCGACACTAGGACCATTAACAACAGGTTGAGAAACCTGTTGTACCTCAGTAGTGGGACCAACAATAACAGGTTGAGAAAACTGTTGTACCTCAGCAGTGGGACCAGCTGCAACATGTTGAGAGACCTGTTGTACCTCAGTAGTGGGACCAGCTGCAACAGGTTGAGAAACCTATTGTGTCTCAGGATTGGGTGCATCAGTAGGTGCTGAAGTCATTATCTGCAGAAGTGGTTTAATATTTAATTTAGATCACATAAAAGTATCAATGAACAGATAATAACATAATGTAACACAATCTATATTACAATAAAAAAATAACCTGATTATTGAAATCTATTTTTTTAAAGGATGAAGGGATTTGACCCCTCTATCGACTATCCATATCCCTTCATTGTGGTATCCTATGACATACAAAATGTCATCTACATTAGGACCACTATGAAATGATTGAGAAGTCCCAATGAAAGGGTCATCCTCCGTTGAATTTTCATCTGACCCTTTAGTTGTTTTGGTCGATAACAGAACAATTGACCAGTTTCGGTTTGCGGGATCTGGAACATAAAATAATTGCACTGGCTATGATGCCATTATAAATGGTTCTTCTTTCTCCCCTTCCTTACTGAAATCAACTTTCACGAATACCAATTCATCTATTTTAACAACACTCCTGTTATCAACCCACTTGCATTGAAAAATCGAAACTTGGAATTCTGTATAATCCAACTCCCATATTTGTTTGATGATGCCAAAGTGTGACATATTCGCATAAATTGGATTTTTGTCCTTAGCACCAGAAACATGTATCACTTCAGCCACAAGTGTAACCCCACTATTCTGCATGGTACTGTCTTCATCATGTTCATTAGTATAAAATGTATAACCATCAACTACATAAGCATTTTAATATAATACATACACACTTGGTCCTCCGGGTAGCCATATAAGTCGGTCTGAAATTAACTCTGGATTTTCATCTGACTTCTTAAAAATATGGTCCTGAAACCATCCTATAAACTATCAATTATGTGTATATGATATCCATTTTCAGACCTATATGGATTCAAATGCCTAATAATTTCTTTTTGGGTTTCAACATATGGGTAAACGTCGAAATTGTTATGCAAAACATAAAGGTCGGCCTGCTCCGAATCTATAATATTTATTGTGAAAACCTGTCTTCTAGAAATTCCTTCACCCTTAAGCCACCCAGTGTGACAAGATTTCGGTAGGCCAATGCTTTCCACACCAGACAGGTATTCGGTACAAAATTCAATGGCTTCCTCAACAATATATCGCTCAGCAATACAACCCTCTGGATGACTTCGATTTTTGACATACCCTTTCAAAATCTTCATATACCGTTCAATGGGGTACATCAATCTGTAATGTATAGGACCACATAGTTGAATCTCTCTCACCAAGTGGACCATCAAATGAACCATCATATCAAAAAATGAAGGTAGGAAGAACATTTCTAATTCACATAATATGACGACAATTTCTATTTCCATAGTTGGCAATTTCACCGGGTCTATAACTTTGCTGCATATAGCTTTGAAGAATAAACACAATTTCATTAATGTATGGAGGAAATTATTGAAAAAAATACAACGTAAAGCAATAGGAATGAGTTCTTGCATCAAAACATGGTAGTCATGTGATTTCAGACCTTTTAACTTCAAATTTCTCATTGACACGAGGTTCCTGATATTTGACGAATACCCCTCTAGAACCTTTACATCATTCAAGAAGTTGCAAAACTAATATATCTCCTGCATGGAAAGAGTGTAACTAGCATGAGGAAGAAAAGTTCGTTTTTCACCCTTCACTAGTTCCAAATCTTTTCGTATTCTCATCTCAACCATGTCCAACCTAGCCTTAATTCCATCTTTGGTTTTTCCAGGTGTATTTAGCAACGTTCCAATGACACTATCAAATACATTTTTTTCTACATGCATAACGTCAAGAAAATGTCTGACATACAGACAATTCCAGTATGGTAATTCAAAAAAAAAAACTGATCTATTTTTTCCAACCGATTTTCGTAAGGTTTTTTGAAGCCGGTTTACCAAAAGTAGTGTCCAAATTTTTAACTTTCTCAAACAATTGATCACATGTTAGTGGAGACGGTGCTGTACGTTCTTCTGAACTTCCATCTAATGATGTCGTCCAAGATTGGTACTTATGTCATCGGGGTAGAAATCCACGATGTCCCAGAAACACCGTTTTCGATGAATGTTTCAACCTAATTGATTGTGTACCTTGTTCTCAAACGGGACACCCTTGGGTCCTTTAATGCTATATCCTAACAAATTTCCATAATCATGGAAGTCATTTATCATCCCGTACAACATGGCTCTCAAAGTGAAATCTTCCTTTTTGTAAGCATCATACAATGTAACACCTGAATCCCACAATAATTTCAAATCTTCGATCAATGGAGCTAAATAAACATCAATGTCATTACTCGGTTGTTTTGGTCCTGATATAATCATAGATAACATGATGTATTTTCGTTTCATGCATAACCAAGGTGGTAAGTTATAATTTACCAACATAACCATCCATGTACTGTGACTATTTCTTTGAAAAACAAAAGGATTCACTCCATCTGTAGATAATGCAAGACGAAGGTTTCTCTAATCGTTTCCAAAATTCCGGATACTCATGATCAATTATCTTTTATTGAGGAGAGTCTACCAGGTGATGTAGTATCCCATCTTTAATTCTTGTATCTGTATTCCATGTCAATTGTCCTGTAGTCTCCTCACTTCCATATAGGCTCCTAAACCTTGGAATGATTGGAAAATACCATACAACTTTAGTAGTACTAGATTCATCTTTCTTGTATCAATAAACACCACACTTTGGGAATTCTTTAAGTGATTTGTGGTCCTTGAGAAACAATATAAAATCATTTGGTCAGGCGTGTATTCTTTCAGAGATCATACCCATCGAGCGTAGCATTCGTTTGGCATCGTATGTTCGGCTCAGGAGCTCATTATATTCTGGGAGCATGTCATTCAGAAGATCAAGTAATTCCGTAAAACTAGCGTCACTCCACCCGTTGTCTGCTTTCAAATTATACAGCTTCAGTACGGCTGGTAGTGCTGTATATTTAGTGAAACCATCATACAATGGCGTCTTTTCACAACTTTTTAACTTCTCAAACAATTTTGGGAAATCACGAAGTTCATCTTCGAAGGTCCTTGTCATTTCCTCAATACGATCTTCATCATCATTCAAATCTATAATCACATCCTCCATACGGTCATATTAATTGTTCATACTTGTAATCATATCATATGATCTATAAAACACAGTGTTATCCATGCCACTACCTACATTCATTTTTTCCCCATGTTTATTCCAACATGTATAACTCTGATCTATTCCATGATAGATCAAGTGTTCTTCTAACTCCTCTGGAATAATTTTTTTTGAATAAAAACAGCATAAACACAGACAAAATATTTTATAAGGGTCATATGCATGATCTTTTTCAAACTTGATAAACACTTTCATGCCTTCTTCATACTCTTTTGTCAACCAATTGGCATTCATCCATTATTTATTTATATTCATCCTATTTTAAATCCAAAGGATGGTTATATAGGTTAGGGGAGAAGTAATATGAGTATAATTTAGATAAAAAACTAGATACTTCAAAAACAGTGGGGGGCGTGCTCATTAATAGAAAATCTTGGGTGGTTCTTGGGATTCATCCATTCCTTTCCTCTCTTTGATCCCCCCTGATGAGGGTGGTTATTGGGAGTTTTTATAGTGCGTTAGTGAGTTCTTCCCTCATACTTCCCCCATTACTATTATCCTTTATTTCCTTATGATTTGGGATGATTTTAACTAGGATTTGTGTGATGATTTCACCATATCATCTTCAAATCAATTCAGATGATGTAGATTTTGTTTGTATTGGATAGAGGTTATCCTCGTATGATGAATGCACCATGTTTTGTGTGGTTTAGGTGGTGTTGTGTTTCCTAGTGAGTTTTTAAAAGATTATTCATAAATATATTAAGGTGAATAATTAATTATAAGTTTCTATAATTAATTATTTGGGAATTATTCCTTGAGATTGGGTCTCAATCATTGGTACAAGATTAGATAAGGCATGTATAGTCTTGGTTGAGGATGATTTGATCTTGGTGAGGGGGTTACTCCATTTTTTGAGGTAGGTGGACTCTATAATACAAAACCATGTTCCAATTTATGCATGATTGTGCATTCATGCATGAGCATATGTGTTCCAATGAAAGGGATAGAAATCAAGAGCAACCTAGGTAAATAAATAGGGTGTTTTTGATCCACCAAGAGATAGAGTGAGGGTTCTATTGAATGTTTGTGATTTTGTGATCATCCATAGATTATGTATCCATGGAGGTGAGGTTTATAGTTTTGTTTATGAGAGGATCGGGTTTGGTATGAGATTTGTATAGCCTAGTTAGGCTTTCTAAGGCTATTTGAGTAGGTATTAGAGTCTTAGGTCTAAAGAAGATGGATAATATAGTTTTATATATCACGTATGATGGGAAACACCCTCTTAAGGATATATAAGAGTCATGGTGTGTGTGATGAGTAGGATATTCCATATAGGGATTGGTGAAGTGTGACATAGAGGATTTCCTCCTTATAATTGGATTAAGATATCTCCAAGGGGAGATATGATATGGTACCTAAGTGAGGGTCATGGTAATAGTCTGGATGACTTAGCATAGGGTATCTAGGGCTCTTATTGTGAGTTTCTTAGGATGGTCATTATTTAGTTTTAATGAGTTTTAATGTGGGAATTAGAAGATGATATAGACTAGACTATCGAGTCCTAGATCAAGTATAGCATGTGGGTTGTGACATTACCATGTAGAGATGAGTGTGTGTTGGTATCAATGAGTAGAGATGGGTTAGGTTTATAGAACCCAGTAGATTACCTTATAGGTGGAATTAGAATGTTGATAGGTTGGGAATAATTTTCATGTATAACCAAGATGGTTTTAAGGAGATTATTATGCAATGCTAAATGGATGGTGAATTTTATCATTTATGGTCAGACCGACTAAGAGATTGGGACTTCATATGACTTTCACCTAGTTGAAGTATGATCATCAATGGGGCCCACCTATTTATGATGTGGTTTAACTAGTACGAGAGGTTTTCTATCTAGATACCCTCATTAGATTACTATTTATATGATTTGTGGCATGAGACAAGATGGATGGCCTTTATTTAAGTGATAAGGTGTTAGTAGGACCCTACTTTGAGTGAGAAGGCATTGGTCAAAGGGGATTGGTGTGTGAATTCCATGGGATCCACCTATTTATGGTGCATTTTGACTTGTGATAAAGGTTGGATATTGTGATTCCCTCTTTAGATCATTTTTTGTATGATAATATGATGTGAGATATAGAAATGGGGATCACTTAGTATTGGTTTGGAGTAGTTTTGTGAGAGGTTGTCTATGGAGATTCCCTCCTCAAATTGTTTTTTATGTGATGTGATGGTGAGACCCACTGTAAGTGAGAGGGGAGTAGCTACTATGTTATGGAATTAAAGGATATGTGAATCATACCCAATGTGGGAGGTTGGTGGGACTGTTATGTTATAATAAAGGATGTGATATTTAAATTGGTATATGACCCAACCCAGAGAATAGTGTACAATATAGTGTACAATATAGTGTACAATATATAACATAATAAACATATGTCTCATCCCGTTGGCATTCCTCACCTGATGACATGAATTCACCAACACAGATGGTTCAAACCTGACCTGACCTAACTATGAGGGTAGTATCCAAAATCAGAAAAAGATCCATACTAAGGGCCACTAGAAAGAGTGAAATCCTAATCTAGTGTAACAAACTTTCACAAAAAATACTCTCTCTATTCATGTTTCTATCACAAGGCTATAGTGGGGAGATCTAATCACGATCAAACAAGTAACCAACCACATATACATGTGTCACGCACACAAGCATCACACACAAGAATCACGCCAAATCATAATTAATCTCAATATTGACAATAAATGCAAACATAATTAATTCATGAAAATTCAATTTTACTCACCTTAAGGAGGAGGACCCGGTGGTGGAGGATGAGGAGGCATCGATAGCGGAGGCAACAGAGGCAGTAGAGGTAGCAGAGGCAGCGCAGAGGTAGCACGAAGGTAGAGAAGGAAGCGAAGGTAGCTCAGAGGTAGCGGAGGCAGTGGAGGCAGCGGAGTAGGCAGAGGAGGAGGATGAGGAGGAGTAAGAGGAGGAGGCACCGGTGGTGGAGGAGGAGGAGGCCGCAGTAGAGGAGGAGGAGGAGGAGGAGTCACGATGGAGGAGGAGGAGGAGGAGCCGTGGTGGAGGAGGTGGAGGAAGAGGAGCCGCGATAGAGGAGGAGGAGGAGAAGTAGGCACCGAAGGAGGAGGAGGAGGCGGAGGCTGCGGTGGAGGAGGAGGAGAAGGAGGCAGCGGCAGAGAGGAGGCAGTGGTGGAGAGGAGGCAACAGCGCAGGGTAGGGCTTCCGCGAAAGCTTGACAGGGTGCGGTGAGGAGGGGGAGGACCCGGTGGATTTTATAAATCCCGCATGGACCTTTATCAACGCTAGTAAAAAGCGCTGATAAAGGGGGTCTTTATCAGCGCTAAAATTAAAAGCGCTGATAAATGTATAAATTTAATAATTTGTTTATATTATTATATATTTATTTAAAATGATATTTATGATATATATATATATATATATTTATTAATAATTATAACTCTAAATAAATATATCTTTATTTATACTTATAAAATTATTTGAAAGGTATATTTATATATATATATCATTGAAAATATAATATAATATATATTTATTTTTTAAATATAATGTAATTTTAATTATAAGTGTACATTTTTTAGAACATATATATTATATGGGTAACACAATGAATTATAAATCAATAACACATCAACGTGATATGTAATTATAATATATAAATGAACATTATTCATGCACATATATATACGCATGATATATTCATTGACCCCAATTCATTGGAAAACACATATATATTCAATAATTTTAATTATACATATATATTAAAAAGTATTATATATTTATAAATAAAATAAATACATTAAATATAAACAAATATAATAAATATATATATGAAATATAATGAATTAATAAATCTAATAAATATAATGAATTAATAAATCTTATAAATCTTATAAATCTAATAAATATATTTATTATTAATCTTATAATTATTTAATTATATATATATTTTTAGTTATAAAATGTGTTTTTTATTTAATGTATACAATAAACATTATCAACGCTAAGAAAAGCGCTGATAAATGTAACCTTTATCAGCACTAAGAAAAGCACTGATAAATTCCTACCCCTTTATCAGCGCTTTTCCGTTAGTGCTAATAAAGGTAGGTGCCTGCATTGCCCAGTTTTGTGTTAGTGTAGATTTTTAACAAGTCTGTTTGATATTGTAAAATTGGACAACCTATTTAGAATTGAAGGATGTGGTATGATTTTCATTCTCCTATCACTATTTTAATTCATATTGATTATTTTTATCAAGGGGTATTGATTATTTAACCATATGATGAATAAATACCTTGTACTTGAATTATTTCGATGAATTCGTTAAAGTGAGTGTAGGTTCATAATATTTATTGAAAATTTGTGCAAGAAACACCCAAGAAATGAATGATAGAAGTTGGTATCATATGTGGTGAAAATATGGATAGATTTATTATCTAAACTTATCACCCTTGTTTTTTACAAAGGGTTAACCCACATAGACTTAGAGTTGACTAGTTAATGACACATTTCTAAGAAAGATGTGATGTTACCCTTCTCTCAAATGGAAGTTGAATAAATCTATCAAAATGGGGGGAGGAATTATATGGGGAGAAGTTGATTTTATTAAAATTATAAGAGTTTATGGTAAATGAGAAATTCCCCCCTTATGTTCATAATTACAATAATAGGGAGAATAATTTTCATCCATTTAAATTTATTTTCAATTAGGGGGAGAAAAAGATACACCGACTTTGGAAGAAGTTTTTTGTAATCGAAAACCAATACAAATGGGAATATTGAAGAGATTATGGATTTAGAGAATCTTATATTATATATTTTTTCAATTATTGATCCAATATATGCTAGAAGTTTCCCACATCTACATGGGTAAAAGAGATCCAATAATTTTCTACTCCCTTTGAAGACATGGATGAAAATATTTGAATTTGTAGCTAATACATCCGATGATTGAATGTGATGATATTTATAATAAATTATTAAAAGTATTGAAGTTAAAGAAGTGTTTTCTATAATAGTTTATATTTTGAAGACATGGAAGTGAAGAAGCTGGCTACTATAACTTATCCTGGATAACCTGGATAACTGTAAATAAAAGCTCAACATAGGTTCAAATCCTATAGAGAAGCTAGCCTAAATTATGGTAGAACCATCCATGTAATATTAATCATTTTAGCTAATAAAATTTATGAGAGAAATATCCTTAGATAAAGGTTTTAGATAGATCACTTTTTTATGGTTTAAATAACTTCTAAAAAATACTCAATATTGAGTATTTATTATACTAAAAGTCTTTGTAACATGTTTAAAAGTGTTTGAAATTATTATTAAAATGTCTATAATTATTTGGATCTATTTTGAAGTGATTAGAGATGTTTGGTAAGTATCAGAGATAATTTAAATAAGTTCAAAACTCATTTAAAGAAACTCTAGAAGTACTGTGATAGAGTTGAAAAAATGGATAAGGAATTTTTCCTATGCATAATAGAATTCATCTAAATAGAATATATTATATAAAACACATAATACATTTTATTTATGTGTAAGAATATTGAGCTACATGAACCACCAATAAGATATTTTGTGAATCCATCATGAAATCTGAGCATAGAGAAATTTGATAGAGGAAAAATTCATACAAAATATAACATTTCAATAGGCCATAAGATATTTATTATACACATAAGAGATTTGAGTCATGCAAAGGAGATTTGTGTCGGTCATAAGACATCTGGATACATAGGATATTTGAGAATACCACAAGACATTCTATCCATACATAGGAAATTTATACTAATGTCCAACATTTGAGTTTTTTAAATTTTAGAAATGGTTGATATAGAGAGATATTTTGAGTTTACTATAAGAAATTTTATCTAAATGTAAGTGAATTGAGATACACAGAATATATTTTTGTCCCGTGTGTATGGAGTTTTTCCCATTTGATATTTGTGGCATCCAGTGTTGTTCTACAACAAATAGAAATATTCTATAGAGCTTGTATGATATTTTACTTAGTAAAAAATTAATATTTCAAGAATTATGATATTTTGAAGAATTTTTATTGGGATGATAAAAGAGATATTATAATTTTTTTCTAAATATCATGGAGTCATGTTCAATCCATGGTACAAGATTGAGATGAATAAAACTGAATAAGTTTAAGATGAAGAGATCATATTTGGATAAATCTTTTATTCTTAAAAGAGAGATTGAAATTATTGTATTTTCAAGAATAATGAAGATATTGATGATCCACATCTCAACTCGTTCATTAGAGATTAAGTCATTTATGAATTGATCTATTTGAAAAAAAGGAAGAAGGAAGAGTGTTGAGTTATTATTATTGTGTACAAAATCAACCTAAGTTTTGTACAATATTTCATGATAAGATCTCATGTTGCAAGATAAGTTTCACATCAAAACCTAATTTATTGTATAGATTTAATATAGTTAGGGAGATTGAAGTGAAATTTTTGGAGTCATTTTTAGGAATAATACCCAATCCAGTTGAAGGATAAAATAAAAATATATTTGGCCATGTGATCAACAATAAATAAGGGTATTTTTCAAATATCCTTTAAGTTTAAAAAGTAGTACAAGGAAAATCAAGGGAATATAAAAGTGGTTATACAATAATCATGTTTTTATGTTGGTGACTAATTTAGTATAATCACATACCATTTATGGGTATTTTAAATAAAAGGATAAATTAATTTCATCCACTCATGAATGTGATAAAGTGATAACATTATGAAGAAAGAAAATAAAGAAAGTGGGAAGACACATTACTACTGATTATGTGACTAAGTGAGCCAATAGAATGGTGTGAAGCTCTCTAAGGAGGAAGAAGAAGTAGTATAAGATGACATAACTAGAGATCTCATAGAAAAAGGAAGTAGAGGAGCCTATACATGCTGCAATAATGTAGAAGAGAAAGAAAACTAAATAAGTTCTAAATCTTAGAATCTATTGGGCTTTGAAGAAGAAGAAGAAGAGGTTGATTTATACTACTGGACATTTATAGTCAAGGAAGAGTAAAGTTAAAATAATAGTGCATAAAGCCGAGGTCAACTGAGAAGTGATATATTTATTTGACCGAGCTTATAGTGCTGATCCTAAAGTAATATGGTTTGAGTTGAGTTTTCAATTTAAAAAATAATTAGAACTTGAAACTATATAGATTTAGAGGTTGAGTTTCATGTGTTTTGATTGAATAATTTGTGGAAGTTGATGTATTCTATGGGTGTAAAGACAACCCTAAACATCCTTTATCTACTTCAAGAGGAGAAATATCTGAAAAATAACTAGTGGGATGCTAGTATAAACAAGTGAAGTGGGATGATGCATTGATCACCTGTGTAATATAGTGATCCCACACATTTATAATATGGCGTGTTTGTTTTTATAATGATACCTAGATAACTCCACTTATATTGATAGAAATTTTTTTAGTAGAGAATACATGTCTCAATCGGAGTTGACAAATAAAGGAGTAAGAATTTATGTATGAACCTTATAAATAATGATATTATCTTTACTTTCTTTCTATTATTACATGTGGTGTTGTATATAAGGTTAAAAAAGAAGATATATATATATATATATATATTAACCAACTAAAAAGGTTTAAAACCAATGGGGTTTATATATTTTAATAATAATTGGTTTTTGGTAAAAGAATTTGACCACACCTGATTCACCCCCTCTCAGGTGTGTCTGCACCTATCCACTGGGTATAACATAATATTTATAGCATTTCACCGTATATTATATCATATATAATAATTTTTAAACCATATCTCAAACTGCCTCTGGATATATTCCAATTTTTTTTGAAATTTATCATCAAATACACCTTATATCACATCATATGAAATACCTAGTGAATATACATTCAAAAATTGTTTTGGATAAACATTAAAACACTTTTAGATCAGATCATTAAGTTTTGTAAAACTCAATCCCAATTCAATCAACCAAAAATAAAGACCCCATAGAACGTTGAAACATCAAAAGAAAATATAATTTCTCTAACTCATAAATGTAAGCAAAGAGTGACCTCTAGAAATTCAGTAGTATTACTCAAACTTTTAATGGATTTGAAATGTTATGTATCAAATACATGAATCTCAATACCCATGTCCACAAACTGTATCATATAAAATATTTCATTTTAATATGATCCTTTTTTCTAATACATATAGTGAACACATGACATGAAGTATGTAAATCTCATATAGGCTCTCACATATTCTTGATTCTTCAAGTATAGACTAATCAAATGGATGAACACATCACATGTCATTCACCCTAATGAATGAGCACATAATATTCCCCTTATCCAATATACAGACACATCACATGTCTTATCATTCTATAACCACACACTCCTTAAATATATCTCAACTCAGGTCCTAAATTTTACAATCATCACATAAGAGGACAAATCCTATCTTGATTAAACTCAATTGGAAATATGATCAACAACATACCCAACCACCCTCCGATTAGCTCAATTTCAAGTCTGACATAAGAAAGGTACCAAAGTATAAAGGTTATCAAGGTAGGTATCTTTTCCAACCTCAAGTAATATGAAATATACACCCCTACTATACCAAATAAATAGTGTATGAAACTTCATGTCATATACTTTGTGGGTCATCCCACACATAAAACTCATTTTGTGTCTCATGTACATATTCTATATCCTAATAAAAAATAAAACCTATGATAACCTTAACATTTTATAAAAACCTATTATAATCAATGAAAAACATTTATTAGTGATAAATTATTATTAATATTTACAAAATATACATATCTAATGAAAAAGAATGATAAAGTGGATAATAAGTTTTGTATAACATGATACATTTTATATTCTTAAACTCATTTAAGAAGACTAAAAAAACTACACATAAGAGCCCATATAATCATATCTAATATGATATACCACCAAAGAGGTTTTATATTTTTTTTAATTTTAGGGTTTCATTAAAATTACATCTTTATATAATTTTTTCCACATATCGATGTGACCATATAATAAAAACTTCCCCCTAAACTATTTTAATGGGAAACATCTATAATGAAACACATTTTGAATAATGGTGAGATTAATAATATTTTTTCTATTATTTAATTAATTAAACAAGTATTCAAACCTCTTTACTTCACAACATCCAATTTTTTTATGTTGATAATTTATATAGTCTACTTATATCTCTTTCTAATTTCATCATCACCATCATAATGCAACATTTACATTTAAAATGCTCCTTTGAGATAATTATAGAAATTAAATGTAACTCTTTAAATTATCTTTATCCACCAACACATCCTGAACTCTTTTTGGATATAAATTTAATATTTATTTTTAAAATACTTTATGTAGTAACCTTTGAACTTCTAAAAGTCCAAAAATACTCCCACCAGTCTCTTAGATTCTATATTCTTTCAAGAATATCTTTCTAATAAATGTAAACTTCTTTATATAATGAAATAACACTTATTTAATCCTTGTGATAATATTAAAAAAATAAACTAATAACAACCATATCTTATTTATTATTCTATATGTTTATATAATTATTCTTAAAATAATACTTTATTCTTTAAAATATTCCACTAATGGGAAGTTCAATATTGATTTATCATATTTTAACAAATGTCTTCTATAAAATATTTTATCCCAAATAATTTTTTTTATCCTTATCTCACATCCAAAACATGTTATTGAACTGGATCAAACATAACCATGTGTACTAAATTAATTACATTGTATTGTTTATCAAACAACCATTGTTTACAAATTTCTCTTATCATATAAGAGAGAACAATATGAAAATACACACTATTTATTATTGATCCTCCAAAGCTTTAAATAAATCCTCACTTACAACTCCTTAATGTAGAAAATCCTTTATCCATTAATTTAATGCATTATTTAATCTAAATTCATTAATTATGAACCCCTATATATTTACATCATTTGTAAAATATACATTTGGTATCATTTACCCTTCAAAATTGATGAATTAATTTTATAACCTAGATACCTGATGTGGAATCTCCATGGAGATTCTCAAACCCCTAAAGGTATCCTAAAAAATTCCATCCTTTGGAAACATTTCCCCTCCTTCTTAAAACCTCATTTAGGTTTCAAAAACTTTGAATGGACTCTTGAATAAATATTGTTGGAATTTACATTAGAATTTTTCATCTTTTGATCTAAACTTTTATTCATTTTTTACTTTCAATACAATGTCAGAACTTGTACATATCATTATCAGTTCATCTATCCAAAAAAAATTTAGGAAACAAATTAAAATATATATAACTCATTCATATTGTTGAAAAATTTCCAATGATGATTACAGAATGAATTCTATAGCTAAATAAATCCTCAAGGAAACCCTCAATGTCTCCATGTTATTAACATGCCCAATAATATTGAGTATATGAGTGGAGAATAAAGTTAATTATATCATTTTTTATTTGGTACCTTTGAAACCTCAATAATATTCATATATTATTCTCATATCCATCCATATTCTTATAGTTTATAACTTTAACATTTGGTTACTTAGGAAGGTATAACTTTAAAACATGGAATTTTTCTTAAGAATGATTCTTAAGTTTTTGTACTAGTTTAGAAAATTGATTTTGTAAAATTTTTACTTTTTAAGGATTGATATCAAAGTCATTTTTGATGAAAATGATTCCATTTTTTCTATACTAGAATATTTTATCAGATGGGTATCATGTTTTATATTAATTTAATAATGAATTTTATTAAATGAACTTCCACTAAAATAATGATCCATTTTAAACACATCATATCCATAGTTGGTTGGAATCCATGTTTCACTAATTAATGAATCTTAATTATTGTTCCTCTCACCAATTTGTCTTTTAGATATGCCATAATGTCAATTATATCAGACATGTGACTTAGATACTTGATTTAATAACTATTTAACCTAATCCATCATATGGATAAACAAAAATATATTCCTTTAGTATCCCATCTCAATTGGTTTTTCAAATATGTGTAACCTAAAGACCACAATGGGATTTGGTTACCTAACTTTTAGGGTTATCCACCTCCACCATTATTTACACAAGATAATCCATGGGCACCTAGGTTTAACATGAACCTACAAGGTAGAATGATTGAGGTCTCAAGAAGTATTTTATTTGTAAGAAATCTAAGACTTAGTATTTTAAAGGGGTTTATAATCTCACTATATTATCTCTTGTATCCCCTTTATATGTATTCATGCTACCAATTATTTAGTTTGGAATATTATTTTTTCCACTAAATCAATATGTTAAAACCATATTGATGTGAAACTCTTTACATAACTCATAGCTTGTGTTATTGATCCAAATTAAAAGCCAACTTATATTTAAAAATATATAAATTCATCATATTTATAAGGTACAAATAAATATTTCATGTAAATTATTAGAATTACATTAAGATAATAATCCTCACACGAGTAAGCATGGAGAGAAAAATAGCCAACCCCAACTCTTCTAGATAGAGCCTAATCCCCCCGAGCTAGTGAACAGTTCGATCCAAAGTCTCTTTACCCATGATTATTTACTCAAGAGAGAACTCAATTCCATCATAATTATGACACCTAATATATATAAACTATAATTAACCTTTTAAATCAAGCTCATAACCTAGTATAATATAACGTCAAGGTAAAATAATATTAAATCAATTATCATACCTAGCATGTTACTCCATAAACACATCTATAATAATAGAGAAGTAGTTTAAGACTTTAAACTAAAGCATACATAAATTCATAATATAAATAATTTATATTAATGAATGAAGTATAGAATAAACTAAATAAATGAATAATTCATAAATTTAGGCCTAAGATGTACATTTAAAAGAACTTCATAAATCAAGAAATTATAAAAAATTTACAATTTATTCATGCATCATAGACATTTCATAATACTTTATATTTGTTTCCAATATAAAATACTTTATATTACCCTTTATATATAATTTATATAAATATATGATATTAAATGAAATATAAACACTTAATATTTTAAATCTATTATGTAAATAATTTACATAATAAAAATATCATATATTTAATATTATTTGAACCTTGATCATATTAATTATCAAAACTTATTTTGATATGTTTCAAATAATTTGTTCAAATAAGGCATTTTAATTTGAACATTTCAAATTAAAAATTATGTATAATTCATATTTTAATATAAACTTCTTTATATTTTACCATATTTTTTAATTTATAAACATTTTATAAATTACTTTAAAATTTCTATACGAACACTTTATATCAAAATTATATGACATGACATATAAATAAATAAGGTATTTACTATTAACAATTAATATTATGGATATTTATTTAATAAATGTTTAATAAACATTTATTAATTAATTATAAACAATTTATAATTAATTAATTTATAAAAAATTTATAAATTAAATAAATATCCCAAAATATATTTTTGTATAATTTATAAACATTTTATATATTTTCTATTTCAATCTACAATTAAAAAACTAAAAAAATATATTTTTCTACATATCATTTTTAATGATACACCTTATATCTGAATTTATGATTCAGTTCAAGATTGATATCATGATTTATGATTGGATCCTTGTGGTCTATGATAGATAATACTATATTATTAGTCATATTTTATAATATACCATATCATAATTTGCATCCCCCTTTAAATGGTTTTCATATTTTATGACATGCCTGATATCTCCTTTACTATTCAAGGCTCTACTTCGCAGTACACAAACAATGTAAATAATAACCATTGAGGAATAATATGAGCCATACCATACATTATGATATGTTAAAAAATAGATATTTTTAATTATGTCACCACCTATGATATATTATATCATATGATTTAATCATATCACTGATTATGATATCCTATATTTTAATGTATGTTATAGTTAAAAATTAATATCATATTTAGTGATATTGAGTACGATATCTATTTTCTAAAGGAAAATCTATATCTTAGCCTAAAATATCCAATAAAAAATACCTTGTTTCTTCATTTTAAACATGATTTTTAGAATAAAACCACATAGAATTTATTTTATACAACTAACGAGATTATACAAATCAAATAACATTTATTCTAGTTATTGAAGACTTTAAGAAACCCTTAAACCTAAGATCACCATGCTATAAAAATGAAACCATGTAAAATATAAAATGAAGAGAATTTGTACCTTATATCATATATGGATGATCCTCTTGTATTCAACTACAAATTTTATGAAGATACTTAAAAGGAATCCAAAGTAATCCTCCCTATTGGGTGTATCCATGAGTTGACCTTAATCACCCAACAATTAGGAGGGATCCTCCTCAATAACCATGGTATGCTAGTAACTATCAAAGAAAAGGAAGAGGCCTAAAAGATATTTAAGATACTTGGATGGGGTAACACAAAAAATTGGATAGAATACCATTCCAAAAGCTTTAACCCATTTATATTGTCCTCAAGGATACTCCCCAAACCTCCCATGCATTTAATCATACGTTCATAATGTATGAGTAAATAACATGAGGTTACAACATTTATAACCCTCATCCAAATGTGTTTGAAATTTAAACACTCCTTTAATTATCCCATAAATTTCATCATATGGAACATTAATTATCAATGATAAGTTTCTAGAGTCATGCCTTAGTGGTTGAGGTGCCTAGTAATACTGAATTTGGATTGGGGTTCAAATTCCAAACACAATACATTTAGTCCCCAATTATGGGGGATGGTTTGATGCAACTGTCACCAAATTATGCCAACAATTGGATGTACTACTTCTATAGGTTGATATGGGAAGGTGGTGTACTCATGGAGACATAGGCGATGGTTACACATTAAGACGTAGGTGTACAGTGGTGTTTTAATTGGAACTAGAGATAGTGGCACATCATCATTGAGCAGCATCTATGTGGGGACGCACAACACAGAATGATGGATAGAGGTGCTGGAATGATGGTTGTAATTGTAGTTATAAAGGTGCGATATGAGGGGGTTTCATCGAAGACTCACACAGTTTTAATAATGATTTTGGGAAGTAGCTAAATTGCAGGATGAAGAGAAGTGCTAGGCATGACTTTGTGGGGTGGTAGGATAGTGGGTGAGGTTACAACATGGGTAGAGGTCTCCGATGGAGCAAAAAATTTACCAAGGTTATTCACCATGGTATCGTGAAACTTTTCATATTTAGAGATTAAATTCATTACCCAATGCATTGGAGTGCTATCAGGACGCACCCTTAATATGTATTTACTTTCATGTGATCCACATAGATAATAATAAAACATTTAATAAATAACTCAAAGAGAATAAAATAAATGGGTTTCATTTCAAAATCATGACGTTTTAAAAGTGCTTAAAAATAAGACCATTATGTCATTTATAACCCATGGAAAGGTAGTGAGGGTTACATGTATGTCAATTAAAAAATAAAATAGATAAATTTTATGTATTTATAAATACCCCTATAAATTAAAATAGATTTGGGTATTCACATAAATAATACAAGAGAATTTCTTGAGAAAAAGAGAGAGATTTTGAGATGAAAATTCTGCAGCATAATGACTATATAACATGGTTTTAGAAAACATTGAAAAGCGAGGGGAAAAGAGGCACCCAATAATAAATAACTCATAATACAATATGGGTACAGAATAAAAAGAAATAATATCATGGTATGGATATTTGAAGGAAATACCATATGAAAATGAAACTCAAAGGAAAAGAGAAGATGTGATTTTTTTTACAAAAATTCGACAGCCTAACGACATCACTTAAAAATTCAGAAAACCAGTTGATGAGAGTGGAAAGGGTATATAATAAATTGAACATGAAATTGACAGTAATAATGATATATAAGAACATACCCTCACATAATAAAATGGAAACAAGATGACATAACACAAAGGAAGTCATGACTTAAAAGAGGAGGGTGTAAGGTTCCCTTACCTTGAAGAGTAACTTTGAAAGATTGAAGTTTGGGACCTTGGGGGATTGAGGGAACCTTGGGAGGACTCCTTGGGAGGTAAAAAGACCAGAGATTCATTGAGGAGGATTTTGTAATTAAATGAATGAGGTAATGGCTTGGTATTTATAGTAAAAATGAGGGAATATTTAATTAATTTCTAAGTGACACCTCATCGGTGGTATTTGCAAAACCATGGGATTTCCCATGGTATTTGCCCATGGTATTGGCCACTTGGGACACCTAATAGAATATATTACTATTAACAAGTCTACCAGAATGATTACATCATTATTACATCATTAATTATGTCATTAAACACCCGAAACTCAAAACTGTATTTTCACTATTCATCGAAAACAAAACATTTTATAAAAATATCATAAATTCACCCTAACCTAATATCTATGATCTGAATTCAAAAATGAACTCCATTTTATGAAAATAGTTTTCCAAATATTTTTAATTTAATTTTTAAATAAAATCATTATTTATTCAAAAAAAAAACAACTCTAAAACTATAACTTATTTTGTAATACCTTGAAAAAGTAATCAAGGTCCCATAAAATTATCGTATAACCATAAGACAATAAAGTAAAAATTTATGATTACATTTTATGAAAATAAATTTTCATTTTAAATTATTAAATTAATTGTAAAATTGTAAATAAAATATTTATGGATGGGATTCCCTATGGAACATGGATTTGAGGGCCTTCATTCGTCTATATATAATAGGGTCTATGGTCATATATATATAACACATATAATATGAATAAATAAAAAGGCCTGAAAGAATGAGTTATCTCTTGGGGGGATATGACCTATCCTTTTGGCCTATTGGTGTGTGGGGTGTGTATGTTTCATTGCAATTATATCCCAAATATATAATATCAATCATAGATTTTATTTGTAACAGATATGAATGTTAACACTTACTATTTACTTTCCATAATCAATCACAAAATGTAATATGAATTGTATAATATAAATAAAGATACTACACTGCATTATGATATATCCATATTGTCACGACCCCCTCCCCACAAAGGGTACCCCTCCTGGGCCGGCAATGTGAGAAGGGAGATAATGACCCCCGAGTCCTGCCTCCAGTAGGCCCCGGGTTGGCGACTAGCACCGAGGGTATAATAACACACAGATAGGAGGCATTACCCTCTAAGAGAATACATGCAGAAGAGAGAGATAAGATAGTCACCAATCAACTCCAACTCAAAACTGGAAATATAAAAGAAACCCAAGTGCACAAATGGAATGACATGAAAAAGTACTACAACAAAAAGGGGAAAAACTGCAAGTACCCAAAAGAAAGTAAGACAACAGCAAACACAAGCCCGAACAGCTCCTGCAACTCCAAGCTAGTAGAAACCAGCTTGATCTCCAACCTTCACCAAGTGACCTGAAAAACAGTTTATATAAACGTAGGGTGAGTATAATAGTATACTCAGTAGGATCCTCCCCGAAGCCTCTCGTGCAAAAGTAAAGATAGCATGCTAAAGCACAGTGAACAACAAGTGAAACTAACTCATCACCTAAACAGGTATACTAAGTTCCCAACCTCACCATGCATACTCTCACCAAGTAACGCATACAAGAATATATCATATAGTAAAGAATATCAAGGGTACCCCGCTACTACTTCCCTACTGGTTTTCCACTTTTCCCCAACGACATACATCCTGTGCATCTCTTTCCAAAGGCTTTCCTGTATACACCTGGGCTAAGCTCCACAATCTGCACCACGTGCACCACAAAGGCTTGCCAGCAGACACCTGGGCTAATCACCACACCATCCTCACAAACAAAAGTATCCAGGTAGTTTCTGGGAGCCACCACAACTCGCATAACGCGTATCATACGTCGAGTATTATACCACAAGCCATTACAGCCCATACACTGAGTAAGGATCCTCAAGCCATCACATCCTATACACGTTAAACCTATAGTAGTCCATAGGATACTATATCTAGAATATACGTGTGTGAATAACCACAATCCATTACAACCCTCTACACACATATATGGGGAAAACTAATCGCTGTGCCTAATGGCACTAGTATCTACCCAGAGAAGAGAGCGGGGTCAAAGGGGGTAGTGACCCATTCTTCCTCCCACCGGAATGTTGGGGAAAACACCCCCAAGGCTCATAATACCCGAGGTGTCAGTTTACCTTACTGATAGGGTGGAGTAGCATATAGAAACACAAAAAGTACAGAATATATTATAACTCAAAACCACACTACGGGCATAACCTAGTCATAGTCTTAACTACAGCTAACGTCTCTCTGACTTCAGACTACTATTTCTAATACTAGGTATCCTATAAACACACAAACAATTAAAGAACTTCATTAGGTTACTTAATTTCCTTTTTCATCAATTCCACTTTATGTTAATTAATTCTTTACACATTAATTAACCATGAAGAATTCCTCATTAAAAAAATTCATTAGAATTTCACCCAAAGTCAAATGTTCCTTCAAAGTTACAACTTCATCATAAAGTTTCAACAAACTCCAACCCCATGGGTTAACATCATTTATTCATACATTCATTACAAAATTACTTTCCCATATTCCCAGACATTCTAGAAAAGCATCCTATGCTACTAAACACAAGGGGGATCAACACGGTGAGAAGATATACTACCTGTCGAGTCTTTTCCGCCTATAGAAAGAGTGTAGAACCATTCTCCCTTGAGAGGCTAAACACGGAAAGCACGTGGCATACCCCACATGTCTTTTCCTCCTTAGGAAGAAGGGTAAGCAAAATCATCTGCCTTGAGCAGTGGGGAAAAGTAAAGCAGATAAGCAACCAAAGAATACAAAAGCACCCAACAATCACATCCATCCCATTCCATCATCCCTAGTGTCCTCCTCGACACCCACATGCATAAAACGATGCATCTCTCCACTCTAGGTGTCATCCGCTGCCATAAACAAAAGGCCTCCATGCCCCCACATATCACAACAACCATCCAGGATCACATCACAACACAAGCATTAGGAAAGTAAACATCACATCAATTTGGGATCTTGTCCCTTTAACATGGCATCCAACCTTTAAACAACAAGCATCGACAGATTTCAGGTTTACCAACCAACTAAATTAAACACGCACATCTGCATCAATTTGATCAACATCAAATTGGAACAACAACCACAACAACTGGATTCATTTACATGCCTATTTATCTCTAACCAATTAATTATGAATTAATTCTGACTTTATGTTCTTTATCAATTTCATCAAGAACAACATGATAACAAGCAAGGCATAGATATCACACTATCTAGCAAATCAAGAGGTGAACCGTTATCACGGTACAAAGCAACAACATGCAATCAAACCAATTATTTTAATATGATTCAAATATTTAATTAGGTCAATTTAATTGTGATTCAAAGAGCTAAATCATGATAACTCTATGATTGCACATAAACAATTAGAGAAGCCACAAATCCCCTACCTCAACGGTCGAAGAACGCCCAAGAAACCGTGTCGATTCTCCACGAATCTTCCTTAGATATCTTCTCCTAACACAACCAAGACCAAAACTCATCATATTCAATATCCAAACACTTAGATCTACCCATAATGGGTGTAGATCTAAGAAACCGAAGGGAGATGAGGAGTAGATATAAGTAGATCTAAGAAACCAAACAAGAACGATCAAATACCTCAAGAAATCGGCTTCGATTCTCCAATAGAAGCCTCCAGATCTCCTCCAAAACGCTTGGGAGAGGTTTTATAACCTTCAAGGGAGAGTAATCTCGAGTTATGACCGCTTAGGGGATTAAAAGAACCATTTAGAGGCAAAAGAGTTCAGATACACAATTTTAGGATCTAACTTTAATTGCCCGCATGGTTAGTTCACACGGTTTAACAAACTGTGCACTAACCGTGCGTTAGCTTCTGCCTTTTCAAAAACTCCTCGCATGGTTAAGCCGCACGGTTAGACAAACCGTGTGCTAACCGTGCGTTAGCCACTGTCTCCAATAACATCCTTGCACGGTTTGGTCGCACGGTTTGGGAAAACCATGCGCTAACCGTGCGAAAGCTATAACCCTTTAGCATTCCTTAAGATTCACCCAAACACACCCCAAGTCACCTTGATTTCCCAGAACACCTCTAGAACCACACTTTCACAAAGTAATGGACTGGAGAGGTCTGGGACATTACATCAGATACCTCTCAAAACATTCTCATCCTCGAGAATCCAAAACCCACCTAAAGAGAAAATGAAATAGGGTCTGAACAACCACCCACCGAGATACCTATCAAAAGAGAGCAAGTCACAAAAGCAATAAATGGAGCCATCTCATAAACATGAAGGTTTTATAACCACACAAGTTACATCAAAACCTGAAAAGAGTTAAATGTCAAACAACTCTGGGTACTGAGCACGTATCTGTGACTCACGTCCCCAAGTACTCTCCTCCAAGCCACCGTGTCGCCACAAGACACGAACTAAAGGGATAGAACGCCCACAAAACACCTTCTCCTTGTGGTCTTGGATCTCCACAGGTCGCTCCTCAAAGGTTGCGTCATCATCAACATCGATCTCTCCCTAATCGATGATGTGAGAGTCATCATGAAGATAACATCGGAGCTGTGATACATGGAAAACATCATGTATCCAACTCATCTGTGGGGGAAGTGCTACTCGATACGCCACAGCTCCAACATGAGATAACACCTCAAAAGGCTCGACAAACTAGGGAGAAAGATTGCTTCCACGACCAAACCTTCGCTGCCCATGACGGGGAGTCACCTTCAGAAACACATGATCCCCAAAATTAAACTCTAAGGGTCTCCTCCTTTGATCGACATATGATTTCTAACGATCTTGCGATGTATTCATCCTCTCACAAATCACCTGAACCATCTCTATTGTATTGTGCACTAGTTCCAGTCCGAGAATTACTGACTCTCCGACCCCAGTCCAGCACAACGGAGAATGGCAAGGCCGACCATACAAGGATTCAAACGACGCCATACCGATGGTGGAGTGAAAAATATTATTGTAAGAGAACTCCACCAAGGGCAAGTGCCTCATCCATGAACCTCCAAAATCAAGAACACAAGAGCGTAACATGTATTCAAGAGTCTGGATGGTTCGCTCTATCTGAACATCCGTTTGAGGATGAAAAGTAGTGCTAAGGAATAGTTGAGAACCGAAAGCATGTTGGAGACCCCTCCACACCCTAGAGGAAAAAGAGGATCTCGATCAGAAATGATCGTCCTTGGGACTCCATGAAGTCTCACCACCTCCTCTAGATACTTCCTCGACAAAACTTCCACTAAGATTGACTCCTTGATTGCTATGAAGTGGGATGATTTCGTTAAACGATACACTACCACCCAAATAGCATCATGTACTCCTAGAGATCGAGGTAAACCAGTAACAAAGTCCATTGCGATATCCTCCCACTTCCACTGAGGAATATCTAACGGCTGGAGAAGACCACATGGAACCCAGTGTTTGGCCTTCACCTTCTGGCATACTAAACATCGAGACACAAACTCCGCAACTGCACGCTTCAGCCCAGGCCACCAAAACTGACTCCTCAAGGATCAGTACATCTTTGTCACGCCAGGATGTACTTCTAAGGGCGAGCTATGGAACTCTCTGAGAACCATCTCGCGCATCGTCAAGGGAACAAAAAGCCTTACATGATACAGCAATCAGTGACGTTCATCTTCATTCCAAACATCAGTGGCCTCACCACAAACAACTCGGTCTCTCCAGACCTCTACCTCAAGATCCCCCAACTAGGATTCTTACTCTTTCTGCATCAGGGATGACTGCACCGTCATCTGAAAAAGATAGACTCTACCACCAACTTCTCCCATATCAAGATGTAATGCTGACAGTTCTTCCATTACTCTCTAGGAATCACCGGATTCATGCACATCATCACTACTTGACTTTCAGCTCAGCGCATCAGCTACAACATTCCCTTTTCCAGGTGTATATGATATTTCAAAGTCATATTCCTATAAGAACTCCATCCACCGATGCTGTCGTAAGTTCAAGTCACACTGAGAGAAAACATACCTCAAACCCTTATGATCTGTGAAAACCACAAAGCGCTCACCAATGAGGAAATGTCTCCACAACTTCAGAGAAAACACCACGACTGCCAACTCAAGATCATGGGTGGCATAGTTTTATTCATGGGGACATAACTGCCGAGACCCATAAGAAACAACTGACCTCTGATGCATGAGAACACAACCTAACCCCATATGGGAAGCATCGTAGAAAACATCAAACTGGACTCCCTCAGTTGGAAGACAAAGGACTGAAGAACTTACTAACTTCTCTTTTAGATACTCGAAAGTTGCCTGACACTGATCAGTCTATACGAATGGCTGATCCTTCCTGGTCAAAGCTGTTAGAGGGGTTGAAACATGTGAGAAATTGTCTACGAACCTCCTGTAGTAGCCTACAAGACCAAGGAAACTTCGCAGCTCTGAAACTGTCTTGGGGGCTGCCCAAGACACAATAGCCTCTATCTTCGATGGATCCACAGATACTCCCTGTTGGGACACTACATGCCCCAAGAAATGGACTTCTCGATCCCAAAACTCACACTTCGACAACTTCCCGAACAACTGATGTCGGCGAAGAACTCCCAAAACAGATCGTAGATACTGTACATGCTCCTCTTCATATGTTGAGTACACAAGGATTTCATTGATGAAAACTACCACAAACTTATCCAGGAAATCACAGAACATAGAATTCATCAATCCCATGAATACAACTGGAGCATTCGTCACACCAAATGGCATTACAACGAACTCATAATTCCCCTGACGACAACAGAAAGAAGTCTTCGGGATATCCTCATAATTCACACGCATCTGATGATATCCTGATCACAAGTCAATCTTTGAGAACCAACTTGCACCCTTCAGTTGATCAAATAAATCATCAATCCACGGAAGATGATAGCGATTCTTTATTGTCACTTTGTTTAAGCGACGATAATCGACACACAACCGAAAACTTCCGTCAGACTTCTTCACGAACAAAACTGTTGCACCCCATGGTGACACACTTTTCCGAACAAATATGCACTATAACAGGCCATCAAGCTGTATACATAGCTCTCGTAACTCAGAAGGGGCCATCCTATAAAGAGACATAGAGATAGAAGAAGCTCCTGGCTGTAGATCGATCCCAAAATCGATCTCTCATTGGGGAGGTAATGCTACAACCTCTTCTGGAAAGACATCAGGGTAATCCTATACAACCCTAGGAAACACCAACTGCTGAACCTTTTAAGAACTCAGCATCATCTCATCCATTAGGGATGATAAGGATGGAATGCGCCTGTGACCCATCTGGGGATCTCGCTCACCAAAAAACACAACTTATTATCCATCCGCACCAAGGAAAATGACCTTCTTCCTGAAGAAATCCATGATAGCCAGCACTAAATACAACCAATCCATACCGAGGATGATATCATATGGTTGTATTCGTAAACATAGGAAATCTCCCCAAGAGCGGTGTTTCCCCAACACTAACTCAAAATCTCTACATACTTCAAACAAGTTAACTCGACCTCCAACTAGCGTAGTCAACACCAAGGGAACTGAAAGCCTCTCTACCTCAAGTCCCAAAGTATGGACAAGGGTAGGTGACATGAAGGAGTGTGTTTCTCCTGAATCAAACAAGGCATACACCAAGGTAGAAAACAAGCAAATGGTACCTCGAATGACATTTGGCTCGTCTGGTGCTGGCAATGCTAGAGCATGAAGCTGACCAAGACCTCCTCCACGACCTCTCTGACCCTGATGACGACCACCACCATGGCCGCGCTCTGCTCTCTGAGGATGGGGAGCATCATGGGGATATCCTCTACCTGCCCCATATCCCCTCTACTAATCTAAAACTAGTGCAACCTACTGCTGCTGCTTCCTCGACTGGAACTGACTCAACGGAGGAACCTATAGCACAACATTTGGTGCACGATGGCCGCTCTGAAAGGTCGGGCACTCCTGCTGCTGATGACCAAGACCACCACAAGAAAAACAAGCACCTTATCCCTTGGCATAGGCCTGAGAGTTGCTGCCTTCGGAGAAATGAGACGTGAAGGGCTGGTACCTACCCCCGGCTGAACAGAAACTCTTCTTCCCTGAAAACCAGGAACCCCAGACCACAGCTCTGCTTTGTGAGGAATCATGATGATTCCCCTCTTGTGATGATATGGTCCTGGACAAAGTCCTCTCAACAACCTTTTCCCTCACCAACACCTCATGATATGTCTTCAGCATAAATGGGGTGACCTGGCACTGGATCTCTGGACGCAAGGCCTCCTCGAAATGCCTTTCCCTGGCCTCCTCATCTGGTAACAGGTCTAAAGCATATCGTAAAAGTTTCCTGAAACGGATTCCAAACTCTCGAACACTGGAGCTCCCCTGTCAAAGGGTAAGATGATCCTGGCGACTGGACGCCTTCTCAATTGAAGAAAGGAAATCGACTCTAAACTTGTCTCGGAACTCCTCTCATGAGATCGCTGACTCCTCACGATCCTCGAGGAACAAGAACCACCACTACCTCGCAGCTCCATGCAACATCGTCACAGCTAAGGAAACCTAGTGCTCCTTCCAAGACTGGATCAAACTAAAGCCTATCTCGACCTCCTCCAACCAGTCTTCCTTGACTGCATATGAAACGGAACCCTCATACTTCTGCAGACTCTGGCACTGAAACTCTCAAAGTGTCTTTCTCCAAGTGTCTTCGTCGTCAACCTCTACCCTACGACGATCTGCTGGCATAGCCTGCTGGACATCTTATATACGAGCCTAACGAGGACGTCGACCTGGAGCCATAACTACAAAATAATAAACACTTAGAGATCCTAAACCTCAAATATGGAAGACTCAACATTAATTAATTAATTGTTTTCTTTTATTCATTTTAGGCTAACCTATCCCAAGGTCTACCCATTCAAACACAGGCACAAAGAAGAATGATGCATGATCCTTTCCTAGGTCTCTACCCTGCAACTAGTATCACCTTGTTTAGTATTCATTTTAAACTTAAAGGTCCGTACATCAGATCATAGGGGGCCCTAAATGCCTATGTCTCAGCCGATCTCCAGTGTTTACCTCACTTGTTAAACATGAATGACACCGTTTCCCTACCAACCCATGCAACCTCACCTATGACTAACTCCAAACTCCATCCTATCCCTAAAATAGAGCCTTTGATACCACTCTGTCATGACCCCCTCCCCACAAAGGGCACCCCTCCTGGGCCAACAATGTGAGAAGGGAGACAATGACCCCAGAGTCCCGCCTCCAGTAGGCCCCGGGTTGGCGACTAGCACCGAGGGTATAATAACACACAGATGGGAGGCATTACCCTCTAAGAGAACATATGCGGAAGAGAGAGATAAGATAGAACCCAATCAACTCCAACTCAGAAATGGAAATATAAAAGAAACCCAAGTGCACAAATGGAATGACATGCAAAATTACTACAACAAAAAGGGGAAAAACTGCAAGTACCCAAAAGAAAGTAAGACAACAACAACCACAAGCCCGAACATCTCCTGCAACTCCAAGCTAGTAGAAACCAGCTTGATCTCCAACCTACTCTAAGTGACCTGAAAAACAGTTTATATAAACGTAGGGTGAGTATAACAGTATACTCAGTAGGATCCTCCCCGAAGCCTCTCGTGCAAAAGTAAAGATAGCATGCTAAAGCACAGTGAACAAAAAGTGAAACTAACTCGTCACCTAAACAAGTATACTAAGTTCCCAACCTCACCCTGGATACTCTCACCAAGTAACGTATACAAGAATATAGCATATAGTAAAGAATATCAAGGGTACCCCGCTACTACTTCCCCATCGGTTTTCCGCTTTGACCCAACGATATATGTCCTGTTCATCTCTCTCCAAAGGATTTCCCATATACACCTAGGCTAAGCTCCACAATATGCACCACGTGCACCACAAAGTCTTGACTGTAGACACCTGGTCTAAGCACCACACCATCCACACAACCAAAAGTATCCAGGTAGTTTTCGAGAGCCACCACAACTCGCATAATGTGTATCATACGTCGGGTATTATACCTCAAGCCATTACATCCCATACACCGAGTAAGTATCCTCAAGCCATCACAACCTATACACGTTACACCTATAGTAGTCCATAGAATACTATATCCAGAATATATGTGTGTGGATAACCACAAGCCATTACATCCCTCTACACACATATATGGGAAAAAATAACCACTGTGCCTAATGGCACTAGTATCTACCAAGAGAAGAGAGAGGGGTCAAAGGGGGTAGTCAGCCATTCTTCCTCCCACTAGAATGTTGGGAAAAACACCCCCCAAGGCTCAGAATCCTCGGGGTGTCAGTTTCCCTTACTGACAGGCTGGAGTAGCGTATAGAAACACAAAAAGTACAGAATATATTGTAACTCACAACCACACTACGGGCATAACCTATTCTTAGTCTCAACTGCAGCTAACGTCTCTCGGACTTCGGGCTACTATTTCTAAGACTAGGTATCCAATAAGCACACAACCAATTAAAGAACTTCATTAGGTTACTTCATTCCCTTTTTCATCAATTCCAATTTACGTTAATTAATTCTTTACACATTAATTAACCATGAACAATTCCTCATTAAAAAAATTAATTAGCATCGCACCCAAAGTCAAATGTTCCTTCAAAGTTACAACCTCATCATTAAGTTTCAACAAACTCCAACCCCATGGGTTAACATCATTTATTCAAACATTCATTACAGAATTACTTTCCCATATTCCCAGGCATTCTAGAAAAGCATCCTATGCTACTAAACACAAGGGGGCTCAACACGGTGAGTAGATATACTACCCGTCGAGTCTTTGCTGCCTATATAAAGAGCATAGACCCATTATCCCTTGAGAGGATAAACACGGAAAGCACGTGGCATACCCCACGTGTCTTTGCCTCCTTTAGAAGAAGGGTAAGCAAAATCAGCTGCCTTGAGCAGTGGGGAAAAGTAAAGCATATAAGAAACCAAAGAATCCACAAGCACCCAACAATCACATCCATCCCATTCCATCATCCCTGGTGTCCTCCCCGACACCCAAATGCATAAACTGATGCATCTCATCACTCTAGGTGTCATCCGCCGCCACAACCACAAGGAATCCATGCCCCCACATATCACAACAACCATCCAGAATCACATCATAGCACAAGCAGCAGGAAAGTAAACATCACATCAATTTGGACTCTTGGCCCTTTAACAAGGCATCCAGCCTTCAAACAACAAGCACCAACAGATTTCAGGTTTACCAACCAACTGAATTAAACACGCACATCGACATCAATTTAATCAACATCAAATTGGAACAACAACCACAACAACAAAAACCAGATTCATTTACATGCCTCTTTATCTCTATCCAATTAATTATCAATCAATTCCGGCTTTACGTTCTTTATCAATTTCATCAAGAACAACATGATAACAAGCAAGGCATAGATATCATACTATCTAGAAAATCAAGAGGCGAACCATTATCACGGTACAAAGCAACAACATGCGATCAAACCAATTATTTTAATCCGGTTCAAGTATTTAATTAGGTTAATTTCATTATGATCCAAAGGGATAAATCATGTTAAATCTACAATTGCATATAAACAATTAGAGAATCCACGAATCCCCTACCTCAATGGTCGAAGAACATCCAAGAAACCGGGTCGATTCTCCACAAATCCTCCTTAGATACCTTCTCCTAACACAACCAAGACAAAAAATCATCATATTCAACATCCACACACTTAGATCTACCCATAACGGGCGTATATCTAAGAAACTAAAGTGATATGAGGAGTAGATCTAATTATATCTAAGAAAACAAACAAGAACGATCACATACCTCAAGAAATCGACTTCGATTCACCAAGAGAAGCCTCCGGATCACCTCCAAAATGCTTGGGAGAGGTTTTCTAACCTTCATGGGAGAGTAATCCTAAGTTATGGCCTCTTAGGGGCATAAACGAACCATTTAGAGGCAAAAGAGTTCAGATCCAAAATTTTAGGATGTAACTTTAAGTGCCCACATGGTTAGTCCGCATGGTTTAACAAACCGTGCACTAACCATGCGTTAGCTTCTGCCTTGTCAAACACTCCTCGCACAGTTAAGCCGCACGATTAGAAAAACTGTGTGATAATTGTGTATTAGCCACTGCCTCCAAGACCAGCCTTGCACAGTTTGGTCACACTGTTTTGGCAAACTGTACGCTAACCGTGAGAAAGCTATAACCCTTTAGATTTCCTTAAGGTTCACCCAAACGCACCCCAAGTCACCTTGATTTCACGGAACACCTCTAGCACCACACTTTCACAAAGTAATGGACTGGATAGGTCTGGGCCATTACACATATTATATACTATGACTAGAAAAGGAAGCGGTACAATATCCTATATCATGCCTTATGATATAACCTTCAGAAAGGTATACGATATGCATTGGATTCATCCATTTCATACCATACGACATGATTATATCATCACATATGATATATCCAAAAACATCACATGATTTATATTGGATTTAGGGAATGTATTCATTATAATGATCTAAAATTACTATTTTAATAAACCATAACATCTGAAAAAGTATAAACAGTCCATATAGAGAAAAAAATAAGAAGAATATATGATGGTAAGATGATGTAGTTAACTATAATATACAACTAGAATATAATAAAAAATTTCAACTTGACACAACCCAGATTTTTGTGAAAACTGGGAATCTCCCACCTTGTCACCTCTTACAAGTACCACAAAAAAGGTACCATGAAAATACACTAACTCATAATGATGCCTTACATTTTACTATATTAGAAAAAATAAGGTATATATACACTTCAAAGGTGTATGTTGGGTGTGAGTAAAACCTGGCCAATATGTTTCCACCACATTCCCTATGTAATGAATTTACAAAATAAGACAGGTTATGCTTGTTTGAACTACATATATAAAAATACTAATTTATTCTTTAGGAAATATAAATAACAATGGTTATTATATACAAGTTTTAAAATAAATAAATAAGCACGTTAGGTAAAAAAAATCAAGACATTTAAGGGAAACAATTTTAATGAAATAAATCCTTATGTGTAGATACCAAAGGGAAAAGGTAGGGAATCCTAATATCCTTGTACTGAAAAATTCTATAACCAGATTCCAAATCATTATCAAGACCATAATCATATCTCAACCCATATTAACTATGCAAAAGACACTAGCTAGAATGTCATCTTAAAATATCATAAATTCCCTGAAAGAACTAGTTAGAGTTGTATCATGACTAGCCCTTCCTAGACAAAGCCTAATCATGAATAGGAGGACACAATATATAGATATATTTCTCATAACCTAGCATGGTACTTGTCCTATGAATCCTCCTAGAACCCAAGGTATTTTCCCATGAAGTTTTGACTATAAATTGAGAGTTCCATGTCAACCAAATACAATATATGAATTTATCCCCTATCACCAACATTCACAACTTATCAATGAAATAGTTCAATGTAAATAAAATTCACAATTAAAAGATAACATCTTAGTGAAAGGGTGATTCATGGACTATTTAAAGAAAAATACCAAACATAAATTAAATCATGGAAATCATTTGTAGAGATAACTTTGATAAATATTTATAACTAATATCTATAATTTCCTTGAAAATAATTCCATTTAATTTATTTCAAATCTAGAATTTTATTTTTTATGACAATATTTTGGGAAACACAATAAACTAATCCATTCTTAAACATTTAAACACACTCTTTTCCATATCATTTGAAAGTTAAGGAGAATTTAGATCATAGTTGACAAAGATCATAAAAAAATACTACTTTAGATTTAATATTACTCAAAACAAAATTTAAATAAACCCATCATTCATGTTTCATATGACAAAGGGATTGATATAGATCCACCTACCAAAAATCATTGAGTTCACATGAAAGAGGCGTTCTTCCACCTAATGAGAAGAGAAAGAGTCCTTATAAATCAAGAGAAAAACCTAAATCCAAAAATAATCACATGAAAATCATAACCCCATACCACCATGTGAATAGGAGAGAAAACGAGTTGAAGAGGAGGGGAGATAGAGATAAAGAAAATAAATCAGGGCCACTTGATACAATCCTTGAGTTTTTGAGGGAGAATCACCATGACTAAATACAATAGTAGAGGAAGACCAAAGTTGATGACAAGAGGGGAGCTCATAAAGGATTATAGAGAAATGTAGTGAATAAATGAAGGATCTCCCATTAAATTAAAATTATAAAAATCAAAATATTAAAAATTTTAATGGTCTACATGGTCTTCCTGCATGCTTAGCTAGATCATGCATAGATAATGCAAAAGATATTTTGCCCAAAAAATTGAATCTCTATGGTCAGATCTCATGGTTAGGGTATTGTGAATCTTAAACATATGTTCTAGTAAAATTTATATATAAAAAGTAAAATTTTAGCTCTAAATTTCTGAATTAAAGATAAAATAAATGAATATAATAATGCATAATGGGAAATGGAATCATGGGTGTCACAATTATCCACACTATATCACTTTATGCCCTAAAAAATTATCGATGATGATTATTAGTTTTAGAAAATTTAATTCCATTACTCCCTCTTATTTGATCCTCACTACCACAACTTGTTAGGGTCACTTCTATGATATAAAAAAATATTAACTAATAGAATCAACTTTCTACAAAATACTTTATTTTGAGAATAAAGAGGATGAAATATTGTTTAACTATTGAAATATTATGTTCCAATTATAGATTTTCCCAAATCAGGGTTTGAGATAGATTATGTCCATACTTATTTAACAAGGAGATGTTGAATTCATTATTAATTGATGTTAATTGGGGTGGTAACACTAATTAGTATGAAACCATTTATATTCTCTCAATGATCTAAAAAAGGTTCCACATACCTTGGCATCAATTTCCTCTATCTTCCCCATCATCAGTGTCCTAATTAAGGAGATAATTTCAAGAATACCTAATTTATGATAAAAAATTACAATGTCCTTTGAAGTTAATAAATATATGATTTTTGGTGACTTTGATCCATCACCATTTTTTTTCAAATAAATAGAATATTTTCCATCATTTCTAACACTATTCTTGGTCCCACTAAAGAATTATATCCAACCTCATCCCAAAAAAATGGATACTATCATGGCAGACCATATAATCATTCAAAGTGATCCATCCTTATCTATTATCTATAGATACTGTTAAACAAAAATTCAAGTAGCGAAAAATGAATATCTCACGATCAATTAAAATATAGCACACATGCATGAAGCATGCACTAAAAAAATTGGATTTGTATCTTATTCTTACCATTAATTTAAGGATGAAACAACATGATAAGTTTCACCCATGATCTCATTTCCTCTTGAAGTCATTTCTTGAATCAACAAGTGAACTTATGGTATTAATAAAAAATTATTATTTAAGGAACTCCATGAAATTTCATTATCTCTTTAATATACATTTTTATATTATACTTGACCTTTGTGTTATCTTTGATAAAAAAATGGGATGATTTATTCAATTTATTAATAATTACCCATATATTATTCTTTCCATGAGATGTATGGGGCAATTAAATTATGAAATCCATAATATATTGTCCTATTCTCAGGTAGAAATAGGTAAAATTTGAAGAATACTGGAGGGATTATGATTCCCAGATTTCAATTGGTTACAAGTGAAACACTAAGACACATAATCCATAATATATATTCTCACAAAAATACACAAATATTGATGTCTCATTTCAAAATAAAATTTTTAAATTCCTATATGAACTACCCATTAATAGTTATAACAATATTTCATCATTATTTACCTCATGGTCAAAGGAACCACATAATTATTTATAAAATAGATGATTCTATAATGGAATAATGATCACTCTCCAGTGGTATCCCAACCTATTAAGAATCCCCTAACACACTAATATCCATCATCTATTAGTTTCTTCTAATTAATAATATAAAGAAGAGAAGGTGTAATTTGAACATTAGTAAAAAAACATCACCTCCTTCTCTTCACTCTTCTCAAGGTGAATTTCTATAAAGAGACACATTAAATTCCATCACTCACCAGAATATTTTAATTCTTGTGATAGAAACTTCTTACTTAGAGAATTAGCAACTATATTCCCCTTTCTAGGTGTATAAGTGAGATTTAAATTAAATTTTTATAGGTACTCATCCCATCTCCTTTGTATGAAATTCAAGTATTTTTGAGAGAAAATGTAACTAAAAATTTTGTGATTGGTATAAACCATAAAATTATTTCAAAAATATCTTAAATCATGAACAATAGTTGCAAGATCAAGTTCATGGGTTGTATAGTTTTTCTCATAGAGTCACAATTGGAGAGATCCATAAGTGATGAAATTATTACCTTGAATATGTATACATCCAAACCCCATGATTTATAATTAAAAATAAACCACATATCCTTCTCCAGGTTCTATATAAAATAGAAATAAAACCAAACTAAATATTTATTTCAGCTCATCAAATGATACTTGACACTCAAAAATCCATTCAAACTTAACTCCCTTTCAAGTATGGTCTATAAAAGGTTATACAATATTAGATAAATATATTAAAAATCACTAATATTATCCTAATAAATCCAATAATATGTATATATCAAAGTCATTTATCAAAAAATCCTAAAAATAGCTTTCATCTTCGTAGGATTGACTAAAATGCCTTGTTCAAATACAAAGTTTCCTAAAAATTTTACTTCTCATTTACAGAAGTGACACTTTGGTAGTTTTTGTATAAAGTAAGTGTTCTCAAATACTAGTAATGAAAATTATCATGTGATTATCATGATTCTCTTTGAATTTTGAACAAACCAAGATATCATCCATAAAAACAATGAAAAAGGATTTAAGGTATTGGTGGGAATTATGATTCATAAGATCCAAAAATACAACATGAGTTTTTTTTAAAGATTAATGGAATCACTATGTACTAAAAGTGACCATATAAACTTAAAAAGGTATTTTTGGGAATATCAGGATGTATTACCTTGAGCCAATGATACCTTGACTTGAAGCCAATATTAGAGAACCATTTTCCACTTTAAATTGATCAAATAGGTTATCGATGTATGAAAAGGGTATTTATTCTTTATGTACACTTAGTTTAACTTCTCAAAATAAATGAATAAATATAAAAATCCATCAACCTTCTTTGAAAATAGGAAAAGACCCACCCATGTAGATACACTATAACATGAAAACTCTTTAGCATCAAGGTCATCAAGTTGGGTTTTTAGCTTCATCAACTCAATTGGTTCCATTAGATATAAGGAAAATAATATAGGTTACATATCACGGATTGGATCAATATAGAATTAGACTACCCGCTCTATAATAAAATTTAAGAAATTTTCAGGGAACACAACAATAAAGTCCATCACTATGGGTGGAGGTTCACTTCCTATATTCTATTCTTCAACCCCCATTAAGCAGGAAGATATTTGGTATGATAATTCTCTATATTTGGAAAGGACAGGTCTATCTCTAATTGTTCTTTAGTCCCATTTAACTTTTAATAAATTATAAATTCCATAAAAAGAGACATTGAACACCCTATGATAATAAAAATCAATATGATCTTTGAATGAAAACATCTAGTAATTTTTTAGGATGATGCAAAAAATATCCATGTCAAGAATGGGAAAGTTCCATGCCAACTCTACCTAAAATATAGAGATAAAATAAGAAGTACAATGGAAACCCTTATCTTTCTTTTTTATAAGAGGAATTGACATCTCCATCATATACAAAATTGGTTCAGAAGATATGTCCAATAATTACACAATATTAGAAGATAGAAATGAATGCAAGACACCTATATCAGTTAAATAAATACTTATAGATGATGAAATAAGTATATTACCTTGAATTGTTCTAGTACCAACTATAGAGTCTGAGGGGGATTGATATATAACATATAAATTCAAATATTCAGGTTATTTCTAAGGCCTACTACCAACCTGATGATCAATTATTAATTGGATCTATATGTGTGAAGAACCACCTTTACCTCTATACTCTTGAGGCCATAATCCTATTGCTTTTAAGGTGTTAGATTACATTTGGTGTCCTTTTGGAGCTGAAGAACCTACCCCACTTATTTGATAAGGATTCATTATAAAAAAACTTTAGAAATTTAATAAACAAAAACTTATGTTATAGGTCTTAATATCCTCTTGATATAATAGATTTACATGATCTTAATTTCCATACTTATGACATACAAGTGGATGACTTCCCATTGGTTCTAATGTGGCTGGTTGGGTTGGATGCCTTAAGATACTTCCACCAATCTATCTAAACTCATCTTATTTCATTTTATTCTCAAGGAAACTTCCTTCATTATTACATATATCATAAATTGAAACTTTACCCAATCCATAAAATACAACTTGGTTAGTATTCACCCTTAATTCCTTATCAACCACCTCGACATAAGTGGGTATTTTAAATAAAAATAATTTAGATCAGATGTCGGGGTGGAGACCCATTTCAAACATATGATACTTTAATGTGTCATTTAAAACTTTCACTGTTGAAATATGAACAATCTATATGAATTTATTTTCAAACTAAATCATTGTCTGATTACCTTATTAGAGGAAAACAAACTCCATTTATTTTTATAATTTCAATGTTTCAGGGTAAAACCACTGAGTAAAAATGACTTTGAAGTCTTTACATGACAAATTATCATGAATCTTTTTCTAAATGATATATTACCACCACTTATGATTAGGCCCCTAAAGCATAAATAAGACACACTTAATTTTATAAGCATTATAAGTTTCAAGAAAATTTAAAATTCTCTCAATTTTCTCCATCCAATACTCAAATTACTAGGGATAATTGTTTCCTTAGAAAGAAAGAGGATTGTGGTGAAGGAAATCTTGAGCTCGATATATGGATTGGGATAGACTAGTTTTTGACTTCATGTCACATAAATTAAATAATGTGAACAATCATTTACATTAGTTTCCAATCAACCAAAGAATTTTATTGTGTGAAGTTATCTTCCACTCCTTTTAGAGGGTTCACAAGGACTTGTCTAAGGGTCATGGTGCTATATGAAATTAAATAAGAATAAAATAAATATCATAAAAAATTGAAATTAATTTGAAATTAGAAAAATAATATCTAATTAAGATCATAAATTTACCATGAAATATATAGTAAAATCTCGAGATCTATTAGAGAAGAAATCATATAAAAACAACCCATTTTCTCAATCTTTATGGTTCCACTACACAGTACCCCAAACCATGCACCAACCACACAAGGATTACTAGGAACCTCTAAATAGGTTCCCTGGTTTTTATTCATGATTTACAGTCTATTCACATTTACCATAAGCCTATAAAATTCCCTCTAAATTTTATTTTTTTTAAAGATAAAATCCCATAAAAAGAATATCAAATCAAACCCAAAACAAAAATTACACATTACCAACATCCTCTATAAACTCAAGGATCATCATAAAAAGTGTGGGTGTAAAAACCCCAATCCTAGAAACCTAGATATGATGGTTACTTTATTTCATTGTAACTAGATACAATTGATTTCATCCTGAGGGACCTAATAGTTTAATAGTATTGGGAGACTAGATACATTATTGAATCTCAAATTAAATTTGAAAACATAAAATAAAATACAGTATTTTATTTGATAACATTATTATTCCCTCTAGAATATCCTTGAATATAAATCATAGTACACTTACTATAATCCTAGGGAAAGGAAACAACATAAAATGGTGAGTTCAGATGTGCAGTAATGGAATGCATACAATATAAGATATCATAGAATAAATAAGTCATGAATAATTTAGAATGAATAAATGATGATAAAATAATTCCACATAAATAATCACATGAGGATAAAACCTACCCATAGATAACATAACTATTAAAATAATCACATGGAAATCAATAAAAAAATTCATAATGACGATATGAATAATGTTGAACATCTTAAAATTACCATTAAGACCTTATAAAAAGAAATTATACATAAATGGGTAAGGAATATTAAAAATACCTAAATTTTTTTGTCTCATGAGACCCATATATGCATTGAGAGAATATGAAATTCTATGACCCAACCATAACTTAATAAGTCTAATGAATTCATCACATGAATAAACAATACAAATTAATCCATATGTCTAAATAATCAATAACTATCTACATCAGAAGAACTAGAACATAGAATGACAATACATACCCCATTCAAAATAATAATAAGAAATATAGAGAAATATGGTGGATGGTATAATTAGATTATAACCTTATTAAAGCACAATATTTATCCAAGTATGTTGACATAGATAAAAATACTTTTAAAATATCACTAGAACATTTCTTAAGGAAAATACTTTTTTTTTATTTTGAAATCACTTATTTAAAATATAAAAATTTTAAAAATATAAGTACAAATTTTTATTTAGAAAGAACCATGGAAACTTGTAAAGTAATCTTTAAATAAGATAGTAATCATGAAATTGGGAAAATACATTCATATGGTGTACGTTAAAACAAATATTATGTTCACACCTTCGGTAAAAAGTGCCTCGTTCAAAAAATGAAAATAATATTAATATTAATTTTTTTATAAAAAATCATATATTGGTAAAAATTAATTTAATCAACCATTATATAATATTAAAAACATTATTGAAAAATATTTTAAAGAAAATATGGACATGGAAGAAAAATATTCTTGACTGAATAGAAAAATAGAGTTGATTTTCCTTAAAAAAAGCCTTTTAGACTTTTTTATACTTAGAGAGAGGAAAATAATTTGAAAACTTGTAATTTAAATAAATAACCAAAGTAGAATAAAATTTAATTGGGTTTAATATAGTAAGGTTATGTAATTTCACTGACGGAAACATAAACATAGGCAATCTGTAATAAGGATGAGATTATGAAATAAGCTCTTATCTTAGGTACAAATTGCTTTATAAGTGATTTTAAACTCCTTTATAATAAATTTAAATTTATTATAATTCTATAAAAGAACCATATAAATACTTATAATACAATATATTATCCATTTATAAAATATCAACACCAATTTATTAATAATTCTTTATTGAAATCATCTGTTCCGAGTGTTAGCTGTTTCGTTTTTCATGCAAGTTTCAGTTCGATAGTTTTGATCATTGAATATTGATCATGGATACATCATATAAAAAATTATAATCATTATATATATAATATATATTATTTATATACTTATTTATAACCATTATTTAAATTTTTTCATGAAAAATAAATCACATTACTTCTTGGAAGTGGTAGTCTGCATGTATGCATGAGCAACATTATCATTTTTTAATGCGTGGAAGAGTGAAAAGGTAAATGATATATTATATTTATATAATAATAATTATTAAATAAATATAATATATAAACATTATATTCATCATAATAACCATCCATGAATGGTGGTGATGAAAAATGGAATACATCATTTTGTGAGGTTGTAGTCCGCACAAACACACAAATGATGCTTTCATTTCCCATTTGATGGAGAAGGAGATGAATAAAGGTTTTGAAAATTGGAAAAATAATATATAAATATACATTATATAATTATGTTATTATATAATAATTTTTATCACAAAATTTAAGGCGGTATGAGAAGAAATAAAATGAAAACACTCAGTTAAGAGCTATACCTCTTCTTTGGACAACCTCATTTGGATTACACCTTAAGCCATATAAGGTTTATATTTTAATCAAACTAGGACCTCAAGATCATGAGAAGTGATGTTAGAAACTAATATGGGTAGTTCTTGGCTAATATATAAGGCCCATGAATTGTGATTAAGAGAGGATATGTGGTGTCATTTTATAAGGAAGGGAGATGACACACTTGAAATTTTTCAAAAGATTAAAATATATTAATGTATTAATCAATTCATGTGGATCCAAATTAGACTATTTTATAATATTATAATATTAAGGTCAAAATAAAACAAAAAAAATTTGGTTTATACAAGTTTAATTGTCATTTTTACCCTTATCTCTTATTTTAACCCCTGGTAAACCCATTTTAACCTTAACTATGGTAACAAATTTTTATTGTTTTTACTATTCATTATGACTAAAAATTAAGTTGAACCTATTAAATTATATTAATTATTCCGATTGAAAAAATAAAATTAATTTTAAAATATTAAATTTCTATAATTTTTAGAAATTCACTTTTAAAAAAAGTGCACAAAACACAATAGAAACTATTTTTAGGAAAATGCATTTTTAAGCCTAAAATTGAATTTACTTTCATTATTTACATAGTAAAAAATACCCAATGAATGTTAAAATATTTTATTGAATATATATTCTATAAATTATATTAAAATCACTAATAAATATTTATTTATTTAATTAATCAAGATAAAACACACTGCGCACATAAAAAAGTGCTTAGAAAAATGTGTTTTTAAACCAACAAATGATCTTATAAAAAAATAATTTATAATGATGATTTATATATAGTTAATTAGATTATTTATAATTAATTTAGACTAATGTTACATTAATATAAAATTCCAAATATAATATGAATTTTAAATTACACGATTCAATGAAAAGGAATGATGGTTTTACGAAAATTAGAATTTTCACTATTCACTAAAAAATAAATCATTTTAGAAAAATAAAAAATACACCCTAAGATAATTTTGGATTGATGATTTCAAAAATTAAATTAATTCCCTCAAATATAATTTTAAAAATGTTATAATTTAATTACAATGTTATCACATAAAATGCAATAAAAACCTTTTGTGAAGAAAACATATTTTTGAAGCATAAAATAATTTTACTAAAAATTAATTACATATTTATTTTCAATAAATAAATAAATATTAATTATATAAAAAATTTATAAATATTTTTCATAATTTATTTATTCCTATTCATACCGTCAATTTAACTACTAGGTTATAATGTCCACATTTAAATAATATTTTTATAGTATATCACAGTTCGCTTAATGCTCAGTGTTGCATGTTAAGAAAGATATCAAGCATAATATAATAATTTTTTTGGGGTTTTACATTTACCACATTAAATAAATTTCATACTCACAATTTTTATCTCAGTAATTAGGGTTTTAATATTTGAAAATACCTTTTCTGAAAACCCACAACGTAGAAAGGGATAATAAAACTTCCTTTAAACAGGGGAAGTGGGAAATGTAAATGTTACTAAAAATAACACATAATAATTTTCATATATAAGGATAAAATTAATAGGAAGTGAAAATATGGATATTAAGGAGATAAAATAACATATAAGGAATAGTAAATAGTGATATATAGTATGATCATGAGAAAATTAATGAGCAGAAAACCATAAATTAGTAAGGGATAAAGAAGACCATCAATTCCTAGAAAATAAAGGTAAAAGGATACCATTTTTATTTCAATATACCTCTCATAGATTTTAGGTATTATTTTTCTATCAACATATAGAACATGATAAAATATACTTTATTTCTTTTAACTTTCTAAGAATTTTTTTGATTGAATATTTTAATCAGTTTCCAAATTTTATTCTAATGATTAATGACTATGAGAATTTTTTTTATGATTGAAGCAAAAAAATAAAACTTTAATAGATCATATGATCTATAATAGAAATAAAATACATTTCTTCTATCTAAAAAAATTATTAGGACAAGTTAAGATAAACCTTATTGTGAAGAAGTAATACATTAATTCCTAAAATATCACCCATGGAAATGCTGCAATACTTTAACCTTTAAATTATTATACCATTGGTTTAACATATATTATTTCATGATCCGTATACTAATTTGTAAATACTCAAAATTAATTAACCCCCCCAAATAGGATTATGTCAAATTCAAACACCATTATAACAACCATGTTTGCAACTAGAGAATATTTGTGCATCTTATTAGAAACTACCTATTATATTCTCATTAAAACTAGATTACCACTAGGTAATTTGATTGGAAAATCCTTCCTTAAAGTGTTAAGGGATGATTCAATATTCTTATTATATATTAAAACCACATATATCTAAAATAAAATGAAGTATTATCCAAATTTGAGTTTATGATCAATGTACCAGCTATCACAACTTAAGGGATTTCAATTTATGATATAGTAAATGCATAAGATTATCCTTTCTTCCTTATAATTTTATAAGGTAAATTAACTTGATTCTTAGGGAATTCATTTTTATGTTTCACCATCTATTTATAGTTGAAACATTGGACATTGGTAGATTATTTATTGACCATACACTCAAGATCCTGATGTCTTTTATCTCCACACTTGAAGAAAAATCTCATCCCCTTCAAGAAAGTAATATGGTGTTTCTTTCCAAAATTATTATATGTTGGAAATTAAAATCTTCAATTTTTTACAATTTTAAATATTTATCTTTACATAATAATTAAATTTTATATTATTCTCTTGTTTTCCTTTGAAAATATAAAACTTGGGGAATTATTTCTCTGCCATGAGGGAACTTGATACCATACCATCATATATTGAAAAAGTTTGAGAGAGTAACACCCTTCAAAGGATTTAATTTATCCCACCAAAGAAATAATAAATCTTACTCTCTATTCATAAACATAGTTTGTAGTATGCCTTTCTAATCTTGTAAAATTTTATTCATACTTTAAAAAACTTTTCTATTCCCTTTGTCCCAAATTTAAAAACTACCTTTCCAAATCAACTAATTTCTCACGAGGAATGTATTTTTAAAATAATTTCTCCTTAAAAGTTCTATATTCCATACCATTTATTTCTTTAGCCTCCTTAGTATTTTTAATCAATGTCCACCATTGATTAACATATCTATTTAAAAAAAACTTCTAGAATAACCTTTTCATTACATCCCAAATCTTGAAATACCTTTTCAAGAGACTCAATCTATTATTTAGATACTAAAAAATGATCATTTCCATTGAAGGATGGTGGTTTTTGTAACATCCTAACTTTTCAGCAAGGTATTTTTTATTTTTATTTTTGGTTAAACTTGAAGACCATGACTAAGGACAGATCAAATCATTTCAAAAAAGGTGGTAGTAGAGGTAATAAAGGTTGGATGTATGAAACATTCATGTTGTATACCTGATAAACAATGTGTAATTAAAATACATAGAGTGTATTAGATATATGATATGTAAGGGTTTGGCTAGGCCCCCTATACTTCATGAACTTGGTTTTTCCCTAGAGAAGAAAAACCCAAGCTTTGCACGACGTGTAAAATTTACACACCATGTAAATACCCAAGGTCATTTTTTAAATGGGAGCATTGGATATTTTTATAGAATCCCCATATTTCTCCATTTGGTGTCACGTGAGAGAGATCCCTCCAACACCTCACATAGGTTCTTCCGCTCCTTCGTTTGAGTTCCATTTCCTTTGTCGTCAGTCATATTAGACTCGTAATGGTAAGCTCCTCATTCTTATTCCTTCCTTCCATTGTTTATCTTCCAATCCAGTACACTATTTTGGTGCGATTTTATATGATATATTTTCAGGGTTTTGTGCTCTTTTCTATTTTCTTACATTCTAGATTGAAATAAAGGTCGACAATGGATAAGTGGTCATCTATGAACCTAATGTAAATCATATAGTTCTTTTCCATAAAGTATTGTTGATTTTATTTTATGTTCCATCATGCCACATGCCAAAGTTCTCTGTAAAATCCTCCTAAATGCTTAGTAAAATTTATTTAAATGGGTTTCTACACCTAATACAATCCTAGATAATGGAAGATAAACACCTTGGTTGATCGCCTTAACTCAATACACCATATAGGTGTGCCCTTACTTAAATTCATAAATTCCATTTTCTTTTAATTGTCTAATAAACCTTTTTAGGTTCATCTTTCCTTGAAATAAATGACAATTTTAAAATTTGACATTTTAATTTAATTAAAGAAAAATGACAGGACATGAGTTAGGACCCTATGATTATTTCCATAGTTTGTGTTGCTTGAATTAAATTATTTGGCCAACCAAATTAAAATATTATGACTCTAATACCTAGATGAAATGGTATGAGATCCTGATAGATGAAACATACCTTCCTATCATGGAAAGAGTGATACTTGGGATTCCATTTATGGATCACCTTTTATGGTATTATCATGCTTTATAATTATAATTTGTTAATTAATGGTAAAAACGCTAGCAGCGATCCTTGGTATGCCTTGTACAAGGTCATCATGCATATTATCTACCTCCTTATGAGTGATACTAATTCCCTAAGGGAGTAATCATGGATAGTCTTGGTGTAAAGATGGTTATACCATGCCAAAAGTGATGCTCGGTCCCCTATGTGAGATACCAAGGATGGGCTTGGAGGTTACCATCTTTACACCATAATGGGAGTGATACACGAGATTCCACTTATGGATTGCCTTGGAAGGACTCTTACAGTGTTGATTATCTATTAAGATCTGTTTAGATACTTGGTTTTCTCATTATGGTTCTCCTTGGAATATCCTAGGATTCTTCTTTATTTAAATTATTGGGATGCCTTCTATTAATTTCTCATTTTTCCAACCAATTAAATTAAAGGAAGCATCTGCTAATCCAAATCACATGCTTGGGCTTAGTCTAATCTTGATACTTTATTTATGACAATCCTTTAATACACTATATCATACTATTATAGGTCACCTTGGTTCAGATACATCTATATTAGGCTGAAGAAAGTAGTGTCGGTCAGGTATCCCACCTAGAACTTAATCTGATGTGTTTATTTATTTATTGCCTTCCATCTATTATTATTGGTACACTGCTCATTTTATATTCATATAATGGATTGTTCTAGACATTGTTAGTGGTGGACTATTGAGTATATCTCACACCTTTCTCAGGTCACCCATGGTACATAAGCAGATTTTATGATCATAGGTGTAGATAAAGGGAAGATTTTGGATTCCAATGCTCGATTTTCATCACTAGGATGGAGTACAGGAGCAAAGGACCAAGCCTATCCTCGTTATTCTAGTAGTGGATGCTTTTTATATTTTTGTGTTTTTGTTTTTCATGTTGTATATGTCTATTTCACCTATATCCCATGTACTCATTTTTTATAGCTACATGACATCATCATTATCATTTTGTATCCATTTATGATTCATTTTATTCCTATTTATTTATCTGGATGATTTATTACTCCATTGATACTTATTTATTTATGTTTTTTTTCTTACCATTATTATTTACTATTGTGTTACACTCTGATCTATGAGGTCATAACCTCCCTACAGTCACACCCTAGGCCCTCACTTCTAGTTAGAAAACTTTGGCGTATGGGGAGGTACGCATGAGGTCATGCGACCAACCATATCGGGGCACCGCTGAGTGGATTTCAGGGCAGGATGCTACAAAGTGGTATCAGAGGTCTTTTTTACTTTTTTATTACTATTTGCGTATTAGACAGGAAACTAGTATGTATCAGAATTTGGTAATAATCCCATTCCTAGGAGTAGCTACCCCATGTATAGGGGGAACCCAAATTACCCGGGATGGGTTATGATTGTTATTGGTTGTGCCTGTTACAGTTATACTAATTTCACCATTAGGTGACGCACATGATATGTGATGTTATTACTGTTAATTTTTTTATGATGAAATTTATTTACCTTAGTCCTATGAGACGAGGGCATATCAATTCATGCATCATATTAGGCACTTGAGGATTCACATGTCATGCATTATGCCATGCCATATTTATATTACCGCGTGAATTTCTTGTATCACATGTGATTATTGTGAGTTACTTAATTGTGTTATATATTTAAATGTGATAACATTTCGGAAAGATATAAGATAATTGGATTAATTAATGTTATTACGTCAATCTTAATGGTGTTTTCCTGCATAGATTGATCATGAAAACTTAATTAATTGATTATTTCACATTTTAGCCATTAACCACTAGTTCTATTGGCTATAATATTAGCTGATTTGATTATTGAATAAAAATTTTAATTTATAAAGAATTTACTTTTATAAATTGGGAATGATATTTCATTCAATCAAATCATTATACATGATCGGTTACATCTTAATACTAGATGTAAAGGTTAGGTCACAGTTACATGACATACCACTTGAAATTTATAAAGTTTATGGGACTTTATAGGTTGGGAATGGTGATGAATCTAACTAGAATGTGATATCTTAATATTAATATAAATAAAAATGAACTTAAATAAATTTAAATTTAAATAAAATGGTTACCACTAAATGGAGATTCCAATTGAAAATTAAAGGTTATTTTCCTCTATACATTAAAATTGAAACTCTATATATTAGAACCTTTACTATGTTTAATGAGACCATGACCCTAACATGAACTTAGTAGTGGGAAGTAGTAAATTTCTCTTGAGACTCCTATGATTCCTCCTTATCACTTATAATTGGCTTTAGAATCAGGCTGAGGGTTGTGACCCATTATAGGAAGGTTGTATACCTATCATTTTCTACTTTATTTTTTTCTTATCTTCTACTATTAAATATGATCTAAGGAATTCATTTTAAAACTATAGAGATATGTCTCTAAGACATCCTTGGATCATTTCATTGATCTTCAGTATTTTGTTTTGACCTTGACCAATGATGAGTTGATGACTATGAGGTGATTTGATGATGGGATTGATTACGCCATATGATTGTAGGTGAACATATTCCAATTGACTACCATTTTAGAGATAGTGAACCAAAACCTCATCAAAGAGTATAACCTGAAAGAATATAGCAATGGGGTATAGAGTGGTTCAACTTCCAAGAAGGGAGATGGTTTATTTAGCAGTAGGAAACTTCATTTAGAGGGTGAGTGAAGGGGAAATTCCATCTAGATAATATGCACTAACAACTATGTGGTGTGTCATAAGTGTGTTAGGGTAGGGCATAAGAAGCCAAAGTGCATAAGGAACCTGATCATGGACCAATCTTGTGGTTATATGGGTTACATGTAGCATATCTACCAAATTTCCTTCCTATGCCCAGAGATAAGAGATCTGTACCGACACTGTATTCAGGTATAGGATCATCAACTCTACATTAGGCTGGGATTTGGTCTATTACTAGATAATTAGGTAGAGGAGGTGGTCTTGGATGAGGTAGTTAGACTTTTAAGGTTAAACACCAGTAGAATAGACCTATTCAGGATAGTCAAGTTGTATCTTAGGGTCATGGATCTGGACATATTTATGCAACACAACCTACACCTAAGGAGCAGAGTTTATGGCCTTCTACAATGTGAGGTAATATTCTAGTAGCCTCTACTTTAATTTCTTCCCTATTTGATATAGGTTCATCACACTCTTTTATATCTACAACAATTATGGAAATTATGTTCCTAGAGATTGTCACGACCCGTCCTCAGGGCCCATGCCGTGACTACCCCAAGCCCGCCTTCCATAGGCCAGGGGCTGGCGACTAGCACCAAGGCGTAATTCCTGGTAAAAAGGGAAGGAATTGCCTTTGTAAAGTAAACAAACACCACAGAGCAAGCAAGCAGTAGAAGTAAACACTAAGTAAAAACTGAGTACAACAGTAAGTGCGGAAAAGTAAGTGGGCCAGTATACAAACCCAAACTGAAAGTAAAGTACAACTGGAAAGGGAAAACATCAACTGTAAAGTAGAGTCGCAGCGTTGAGACGTCCACTGGAAGTCCCACCTGAAGGGTGGGTACAGATAGCCTCCACTGCTCCTCAGGTCCAGCCGACCGCTCCGAGTACATCCCGCCCAGTGGTCCACCTCCAGGTACCGTCCTACTCTGCTAGCCTCAAACACAATCAGTGCTGTCCGTCGTCTGCAACCAACACAACGTGGTGCGGGCATAGACCGTGCAGGGGTGAGTATAAGCTACTCAGTAGGGACCCCGAGACCCCCGAAGGTCTCCCAGAATCCAAAAAAGATAATCCCCAAAGGAAAGATGAAATCACGAAGTAACATCCGACACTGCTTAGGTGTATGCCTATACATATACCTAATTCATCAATTCCAGTACACTCCAACATCCAAGCCCAAGTACAACCCAGTACACATGGGAAAACACAACCCAATCCACATAGGAAAGCAAAACGTAATCCACACAGGATAGCACAACACAATCCACAAAGGAAAGAAAAACAGGATTCATCTCACACAGGTATACTTCTTCGTATGACGATAGAGATGATCAGATGTAGCCACTGATTCATATAAGCCATCAGAACCACAAAGGATCGATAGGTACTAACCCCTGCAATGACCCACAAAGGATCGATAGGTAACTAACCCCCACAAAGACCCACATAGGATCGATAGGTAACTAACCCCCGCAAAGACCCACACAGGATCAGATCCACACAGGATCTGTAGGCGCTAGCTCACACAGAACCGCTGAGCACCGACCCACACAGGATCGAACCCACACAAGATCGGTAGCACTGATCCACGTAGGATCGCTGAGTGCTGTAGTCGTCGCCGTCGAATCCACTGAGGATCTTTGTACAGTCGTCGTCATCGTCACAGTCGCAAACGCAACCAGCTCTAGGGTTCCCGCACACAACAAGCTCGTTCGGGAGGGTCCGCTCCACGAACTGAGAGGCTGATAAATCAACTAACACAAAGTCCGGAGTTGATGTATCCAAAAGTTCCGTATCGTCAACAGGAACTCAGCGTCATAGACAGCGCGTCAATCAGACGACCGGTCTGGAAGTTATTGGCTTTTTCATCCCAGGGCCCCGGTTGGTTTTTAAGTCAAAACCAACCCGACCGTACTCCACCTGCGTCCAAACCTTGGGTGGAGTAAGACAAAAGATCTGTCTCACTAAGAGGAATCCAACAAAGTCAATGACACGTCAATCAGACGTTCGGAGCTCAAGTTATGAGCATTTTCGCTTCGAGGGCCTGGTTAGTTTCGGGTACGAACCAACTCGGCCGAACCCAAAGTATTCCGAAACATTGAGTGCGATATACTGAAACGACCGTCTCGATCCACGCATCGCATTGCAACTGACAGTGTGTCGATCGGAGGCCCATAGCTCAAGTTATAGGCGACCGACCGGAAGAGGTTTGGTATTGAGGGGTTCGGGCCCGGTCCGACCCAGCCCGATACCCCCAGGGTCGGTCCGAACCGGGTCGACCCGAACCGGGTTTGGGTCCGGCCCGCTTGGGCGCAGCCCGGCCCGAGCGCGGCCCGGCCTGGCGGACCAGCCAGGCAGCCGGTCCAGCCTGGGCGCGGCGCGCTGGGCGCACTGGCCAGGAGCTCGGCCAAACGGCCGAGCCGTTTGAGGGGGGGGGGGGCTGCCCCCCTGTCTTTTGAAACCGCGGCCCCCATTATGGGGGTCGCTTGAGCTAGCTGCCGGGGGTTTGTAACCCCCAAATTCTCCCCTGTCCGGCCGGCCCGCCCTGGCCGGCCGGCTGTTGCCGCCATAGGACCGGCAAGGCTGGTCCCCCTTGCTCCGACGCCGACGGCCTGAAACCGGCCGTCGGTCTCTCAGCTCCGCCGCGGCTCGGAACCGGCCGCGACCTTGGTTCGTCCGGCACGGCGCGACGGCTTCGCGCCCCTCCGCCGCGGCCCCGCTCCGGCCGTGGTGTCTTCTAGTTTTTATAGCGCGGCGCGACGGTGCCGCGGCTTGGTTCATCTTTCAAATGCGCGGCGCGACGGCGCCACACATCTTTGTCGCTCGTCCCCGCGCAGTGCGACGACACCACGTCACTTCCTTTCGAACCGCAACCACAAATAATAAAATGGGAGGAGGGTCGGCCGTGTTTGTGTGGTCCTTCCCCCTCCCGTTAAATGATATCAAGTGGTTGCAAAGAACGAGGATAGATGACGAAGAAAACAAAATAAGTAATCACGAAATAAAAACGCATAAAACCCCTTCCTCGTCGAACAAGTTGGGTGAGGATTCGTCGTAGAGATAACCGTCACGGAGGGAGACGTCGCGGAAGGAGATGTCGCGGAAGGAGACGTCGACCTCCGAGGAATCCGGCGTTCTTCGCGTTCTTCATGTTCTTTGATGAAGAAGATGAAGATATTCAAGCCTCCCTTAGATTTTCTCCCAAAGCTCTCAAGCAACAAGCCTCCAACCCAAAATAAAATAAGTACCTCACTTATTTTTTTAACACAACTTAAGTTTGAAATTCAAAAGTTGAATTTAAACCACACAATTAATTAACTCAAGTTGTCAAATTAAATGAAGGGTTATGTAAGGTTAGGGAAGGTGAAGGGGTAGGGTTCGTGTGGCCCCCACCACCATCATAACCTCCAAATGGAAGTTGGGTTGTTTCCCCCAACTTCCACCCAAAGCTTTAAACCACTTAGAGTAAAATAAAATTGATGCTTAATTTTATTTTACATTACACAAAAATTTAACAACTTCTCTCGTGTAAATGCAACTCCAGAAAAGGTGTTCCTAAGAAAATACCGGCGCTGCGATTCCATCGGTACCCTTAGAATTTGATTCCGAGCACTGGTTCAAGAGTTAGAAATTCCTGCTCGTTCGTTCACTGAACGTAACCGAGCTAAACTTTGGATAGAAATTCCGGGCACACCGGGCCTCGGAATCAAGTACTGTCAGAAACTGCGTTCTTGTAAAATCCCAAAGAAAATTAAGAAAAAATTTTCCTTGAATTTTATGGGTCTTTACATTACTCCCACCTCAGGGCTTTACGTCCCCGTAAAGATACATTGAAAACTAGGGAAACAAAAGTGGGTACTGAGCACGCATCTGAGCCTCCCGCTCCCAAGTGCTCTCCTGGAGATTCCTGTGCTGCCATCTGATGCGCACTAGAGGAATCAACCATCCATGTAGGACCCGCTCCTGTCGATCCTCGATCTTCACTGGGACCTCCGTAAAAGTCGCCCCATCATCAATGTCCAGCTCCCCATGGTCAATGATATGTGTCGGGTCGTGCACGTATCTCCTCAGCTGAGATACGTGGAAGACGTCGTGCACCCGGTGCAACTGAGGTGGTAAAGCCAGGCGATAAGCCACCTCGCCAATCCTACCGAGGACCTGGAACGGTCCGATGAAGCATGGAGACAACTAGCCGCCTCGGCCAAATCTCTGTAATCCACGTCGAGGTGAGACCCGCAAGAAGACGTGGTCGCCATCCTCGAACTCCAGTAGCCTCTGCCTCCTATCAGCATAAGACTTCTGTCGGCTCTGAGCTGTCCTCATTCGCTCTTAGATGACCTGGACCTTCTCCGTCATGGCCTGGACCATCTCCGGTCCCACAAGTGCTGACTCCCTAGGGTCTGTCCAGCACATCGATGATCTGCAAGGTCGGCCGTACAACGCCTCGTATGGTGCCATCCCGATGGTGGAGTGGTAGCTATTGTTGTACGCGAACTTCACCAAGGGTAGGTGGTCCTCCTAGCTGCGAACAAAGTCGAGGACACATGCACGGAGCATGTCCTTGAGAATCTGAATGGTCCTCTCCATCTGACCATCCGTCTGAGGGTGAAAGGCGGTGCTCAAACGTAGCTGCGTCCCGAACGCCTCCTGCAACCCCTTCCAAAGCCAGGAAGTAAATCGAGCATCTCGATCGGAGACGTTAGATGATGGCACACCATGGAGCTGCAAAATCTCCTGAATGTAGAGACGTCCCAATATCTCCACTAAGCCCTACTCTTTAATGGGTAAGAAGTGAGCCTACTTGGTGAGTCGGTCGACAATCACCCAAATGGAGTCGTGACCTATGGAAGTGTGTGGAATTCCAGTCACGAAATCCATAGATATGCCATCCCACTTCCACTCCAGGACCTCCAAGGGCTGTACCAAGCCTGCTGGTACCTAATGCTCTGCCTTCACCTGCTGGCAGGTGAGGCGTCGAGAAACGAACTCTGCCACAACCTTCTTCATGCTCGGCCACCAGTGCTATCATCTGAGATCCTGGTACATCTTCACCACTCTAGGATGTATTTCCAAAGGAGAAGTGTGAAACTCTCTCAGCACATCCTCCCATAAAGCAACTGGTACCAAGGTACGTCCTCTGAAAATGACGTCGTGCTCTCCTCCTAAGGAGAAACCATCAGGTGCCTGTCCTGAGGATATCTGTGCACGCCGCGTCTCACAGTCGGCATCCCCACGCTGTGCCTCTCTGACCCGCTGTAGTAGTGGAGGAGTGACTGTGAGTGACTGAAGGAAAGTTGCTCCATCTCTATCCACAAAGGATATCCGTAAAGCGGCTAGCTGCTCTGTCACCTCCCCAAGTAGCTGAATGCCCGTCCTCCTGCTGAGAGCATCGATTACCATGTTCCCCTTCCCAGGAGTATAGACTATATCAAAGTCATAGTCTTGGAGGAACTCAAGCCATCACCGCTATCTCAGATTTAGGTCCTTCTGAGAGAATATGTACCTGAGACTCTAATGGTCAGAATAAACTGTAAAGCGCTCGCCCATCAGATAGTGTCACCACATCTTCAGAGCGAAGACCACTGCTGCTAACTCCAGGTCATGGGTAGCATAGTTCTGATCATGTGACCTCAACTGACGTGATCGATAGGCGATCACTGCCCGCTCCTGCATCAGGACACATCCGAGTCCAGTCCCTGATGCATCACAGTAGACTACGTACCCTACTCCCTCCTCCGACAACCTCAAGATAGGTGCACTGGTCAATTTCTGTCTCAGCTCCTGGAAGCTCTGCTGACATATGTATGACCACACAAAGGGTTTCCCCTTCTTTGTCAAAGCTGAGAGTGGTGCCACAACTCTGGAGAAGTCTGTCATAAATCTCCAATAGCATCCAGCTAGACCCAAGAAACTCTGCACCTCAGTCACACTCCTGGGTGGCTCCCAAGCTAGCACTGCCTCGATCTTCGTAGGATCCACCGCAACTCCCACCTCAGAGATGATGTGCCCCAAGAAGTGGACCTCACGTATCCAGAACTGACACTTCGAGAGCTTACCATAAAGCTGGTGCTCTCGGAGTGTGTCTAGTACAACCCGAAAGTGGTAGGCGTGCTCCTCCTCAGTGGTCGAGTAAATCAAAATGTTGTCGATGAAGACCCCGACAAATCGATCGAGGTATGGCTGAAAGATCCTGTTCATGAGGGCCATGAACACTGCTGGAGCATTGGTTACTCCGAATGGAATAACCAAGAACTCATAGTGGCCATACCGACACCTGAAGGCCGTCTTCTGCACATCCTCGTCCCGAACTCTGAGCTGATGATAGCCTGACCTGAGGTCTATCTTTGAGAACCACCGTGCTCCCTTGAGCTGATCGAAGAGGTCATCAATCCTCAGTAGCGGATACTTGTTTCTTACTGTCACCTGGTTCAAGAGACGATAGTCGACACAAAGTCGCAAGCTCCCGTCCGCCTTCTTGGCAAACAAAATCGGGGAAGCCCAGGGTGAAACACTGGATCGGATGAATCCCTTGCCCTGCAAGTCCTCCAACTGTACCCGTAGCTCTCGAAGCTCAGCGGGGGCCATCCGATGTGCTGGATTCAATATCGAGGCTGTCCCGGGGTACGAGTCAATATAAAATTCTACCTCTATATGAGGAGGTATCCCTGGGACGTCGTCGGGGAAAACGTCCGCATACTGATCCACCACTGCAGGAAAATCAGGACTCCGCACGTCAACTGCTCCTAGGATGAGGCTAGCCAACTGATGAGTGATGGGATGTCCTCTCCTCTATGAGAGTCCATACTGTGCTGCAAAGGCTCCCTTCTCACCGGTGAAGGTGAACCTGCTCCCGTTGGTGCGTACACATCGCACCTTGTGCCTAATACAGTCGATCTGAGCATGGACTGTAGACAACCAATCCATGTCCAAGATGATGTCGTAAGGCCTCGACGCCGCTACAAGAAGATCCCAGCAGAAGCTCTCACCTCCTAGAGTAAGCTCACACTACCGGCACCAGTGCGTAATCATCGAGTCTGCTCCCGTAGGAGTCTCCAGCCGTAAGGATCGAGCCAACGGCTCTGTCAGAATCTCCGAGCTCCGAACAAGGGCAACAGCTATGAAATAATGACTCGCTCATGTATCTATAAGAACTGCAGTAAGGGTGGAATAGACACAGATAGTACCTCGAATAATCTCAAGCGCGCCGTGGTCGTAGGCCTCCGCTGCCTGGAGTTGTGCCTGTCTCTACCGCCAGCTCCCTGTGGTCGGGGTGGAACTCCTGGTGGTGGTGGTGGTAGGGCCTCAAAGCGTCGCCCACCACCTGCTGCTTGGCCAGCTCCTCTGCCTCATCCTCCTGCTCCCTGCGGACCGCCACGATCGACCCTCTGCCTCTGCCTGGGTGGTCCCTCAACCGTCTGCTGCTCATCGGCACGACAGGTCGGGCAGTCACGAGCCATGTGGCCCTGCCCGCCGCATGCGTAACACTGTCTGACTCTCGAAAGAATAGATCCGCACTGAGTGCCCCACACTACGGAGCCAGTGTCCTGAGGTCCTCTGCCTGAGGGTCTGGTCTGCCTAGACCCATGAGTAATCCATAGACTACCTAATACAGAATACTCTGCTACATGCCACCCTGCGGTGGGTATCGCCGCCAGTGTATACTCAGCAAGAAAGATCTCGATCAAAAGGGCTCGCTCCAGTACTCCTGCTTGAGTCGGAATGCTGAGGGAGATCGGCGATGCCCTGATCTCCTGCCTCAATCCCTGCTCAAAGGTCCGATCCTGGAAGAATGGGTCCCATACCATGTCTGTCGAGTAGCGCGAGAGATCGGTAAATCTCGCCGAGTACTGGGCGACCGTCAAGCTGCCCTGCCGCAGCTGTAGAAGCTTCTGGATGCGTACCACATGGAGGGTGGCTGGGAAGAACTCCGAGCGGAAGAGGCTCTCAAAGTCCATCCAGAGGAGAGATGCATCGTCATGCACCTGGAGTATCAAGCTCCACCATCTGCCTGCTGCCGCGTGCAGTAGGCTCGCTGCGAGGATCACCATGAGATCTGCTGGTGTCCTCACTAACCTGAAAACCCGTACCACTGCCTCCAGCCAGTCCTTGGCTACCTAGGGCTCCGTCTCCCCGCAGAACCTGGGCGGTCGCTGGTGCTAAAACTCGTGCAGTGCACTAAGGCGACGTGCATCGTCAGCAGCTGGGGCTGGTAGCATCGGTGGCTCGGCGGGTAGAGGTACCGCCGGTGCCTCTTCTGTCAAAGGGCCCTGTACCGAGGCCTCGTCGCTCGGTGGGTTGTCATCACGCACAACTCTCAGAACCCTAGCTGGCTGCCATTGTGGGGCCATCCTGAAAAGAAACAGGTGCGCCATGGTAAAACAGTATACCTCGTGAGCTGACATAAAGTAATCACAAAGAAAACTTGAAACACACATGCAATCAATGTTTTCGTGCATTAAGTCGGAAATCAGAAGTCAGGGTCCTGGTGTACAGATAGGTCGGACGCCGCACAAACACTGGACTCCCTGGACTGATAACCACACCCAATACTCTTAACACTATTGCTTCACATAGAAAAAGATCAGAGTCCTGAGTTCTGCGGTAGAACCGAACTCCTCTCATACCAATTTGTCACGACCCGTCCTTGGGGCCCGTGCCGTGACTACCCCAAGCCCGCCTTCCATAGGCCAGGGGCTGGCGAATAGCACCAAGGGGTAATTCCCAGTAAAAAAGGGAAGGCATTGCCTTTGTAAAGTAAACAAACACCACAGAGCAAGAAAGCAGTAGAAGTAAACACTAAGTAAAAACTGAGTACGACAGTAAGTGCGGAAAAGTAAGTGGGCCAGTATACAAACCCAAACTGAAAGTAAAGTACAACTGGAAAGGGAAAACAACAACTATAAAGTAGAGTCTCAGCGTCGAGCTATCCACTGGAATTCCCACCTGAAGGGTGGGTACAGATAGCCTCCACTGCTCCTCGGGTCCAGTCGACCGCTCCGAGTACGTCCCACCCAGTGGTCCACCTCCAGGTACCGTCCTACTCCGCAAGCCTCAACCACGATCAGTGCTGTCCATCGTCTGCAACCAACACAACGTGATGCAGGCATAACCCGTGAAGGGGTGAGTATAAGCTACTCAGTAGGGACCCTGAGACCCCCAAAGGTCTCCCAGAATCCACAAAAGATAATCCACAAAGTAAAGATGAAATCACGAAGTAACATCCGACACAGCTTAGGTATATGCCCATACATATACCTAAGTCATCAATTACAGTACACTCTAACCTCCGAGCCCAATTACAACCCAGTCCACACGGGAAAACACAACCCAATCCACAGAGGAAATCAAAACGTAATCCACACAAGATAGCACAACACAATCCCCAAAGGAAAGAAAAACAGGATTCAGCTCACACAGGTATACTTCTTCGTATGACGATAGAGATGATCAGATGTAGCCACCGATTCATCTAAGCCGTCGGACCCACAAAGGATCGATAGGTACTAACCACCGCAATGACCCACAAATTATCGATAGGTAAATAACCCCCGCAAAGACCCACACAGGATCGATAGGTAACTAACCCCCGCAAAAACCCACACAGGATCGGACCCACACAGGATCTGTAGGCGCTGGCTCACACAGAACCGCTGAGCGCTGACCCACACAGGATCGGACCCACATAGGATCGTTAGCACTGATCCACGCAGGATCACTGATTGCTGTAGTCATTGTCATCGAATCCACTGAGGATCTCTGTATAGTCGTCGTCGTCGTCACAGTCGCAAACGCAGCCAGCTCTAGGGTTCCCGCACACAGCAAGCTCGTTCGGGAGGGTCCGCTCCATGAGCCGAGAGGCTGATACATAAACTAACACAAAGTATGGAGTTGATATATCCAAAAGTTCCATATCGTCAATAGGAACTCAGCGTCATAGACGGCGCGTCAATCGGACGCCCGGTCTGGAAGTTATTGGCTTTTTCATCCTAGGGCCCGGTTGGTTTTTAAGTCAAAACCAACCCGACCATACTCCACCTGCATCCAAACCTCGGGAAGAGTAATCCAAAAGATCCTTCCAACTAAGAGGAATCCAACAAAGTTGACAGCACGTCAATCAGACGTCCGGAACGCAAGTTATGAGTGTTTTCGCTCCGAGGCCCTGGTTGGTTTCGTGTACGAACCAACTCAGCCAAACCCAAAGTATTCCAAAACCTTGAGTGCGATATACTGAAACGACTGTCTCGATCCAAGGATCGCATCTCAACTAACAGTGCGTCAATCGGAGGCCCATAGCTCAAGTTATCGGCGACCGAACGGAAGAGGTTCGGTATTGAGGGGTTCAGGCCTGGTCCAACCCGGCTCGATACCCCCAGGGTCGGCCCGAACCAGGTCGACACGAACCGGGTCCGGGTCCTGCCCGGCTGGCACGGCCTGGGCGCGGCCCGGCCCGGCCTGGCGGACCGGCCAGGCAGCTGGCCCGGCCTGGGCGTGGCGCTCTGGGCGCACTGGCCAAAAGCTCGGCCAAACGACCAAGCCGTTTGATGGGGGGGGGGGGGGGGGGCGCCTGCCCCCTATCTTTTGAAACCGCAACCCCCATTATGAGGTCTGCTTGAGCTGGGCACCGGGGGTTTGTAACCCCCGGATTCTCCCCTGTCCGGCCGGCCCGCCCTGGCCGGCCGGCTGTTGCCGCCACGGGACCGGCAAGGCCGGTCCCCCTTGCTCCGACGCCGGTGGCCCGGAACCGGCCGCCAGTCTCTCAGCTCCACCGCGGCCCGGAACCGGCCGCGGCCTTGGTTCGTCCGGCGCGGCCCGACGATGCCGCGCCCCTCCGCCGTGGCCCCGCTCTGGCCGCGGTGTCTTCGGGTTTTTCTGGTGCGGCGTGACGGCGCCGCGGCTTGGTTTATCTTTCAAATTCACGGTGCGACGGCGCCACACATCTTTGTCGCTCGTCCCCGCATGGTGCGATGGCACCGTGTCACTTCCATTTGAACCGCAACCACAAATAATAAAAAGGGAGGAGGGTCGGCCGTGTTTGTGCGGTCCGACCCCCTCCCATTAAATGATATCAAGTGGTTCCAAAGAACGAGGATAGATGACGAAGAAAACAACAGAAGTAATCACGAAATAAAAACGCATAAAACCCCTACCTCGTCGAACAAATTGGGTGAGGATTCGTCGCGGAGATAACCGTCATGGAGGGAGACGTCGGGGAAGGAGACGTCGCGGAAGGAGACGTCAACCTCTGAGGAATCCGGCGTTCTTCGCGTTCTTCATGTTCTTCGATGAAGAAGATGAAGATATTCAAGCCTCCCTTAGCTTTTCTCCCAAATCTCTCAAGAAACAAGCCTCCAACCCAAAATAAAATAAGTACCTCACTTATTTTATTAACACAACTTAATTTTGAAATTCAAAAGTTGAATTTAAACCACACAATTAATTAACTCAAGTTTTCAAATTAAATGAAGGGTTATGGAAGGTTAGGGAAGGTGAAGGGGTAGGGTTCGTGTGGGCCCCACCACCCTCATAACCTCCAAATGTAAGTTGGGTGGTTTCCCCCAACTTCCACCCAAAGCTTTAAACCACTTAGAGTAAAATAAAATTGATGCTTAATTTTATTTTACCTTCCACAAAAATTTAACAACTTCTCTTGTGTAAACGTAACTCCGGAAAAGGTGTTCCTAAGCAAATACCGGTGCTGCGATTCCATCGGTGCCCTTAGAATTCGATTCCGAGCACCAGTTCAAGAGTTATAAATTCCCGCTCGTTCGTTCACTAAACGTACCTGATCTAAACTTCGGATAGAAATTCCGGGCACACCGGGCCTCGGAATCAAGTTCCGTCAAAAACCGCGTTCTTGTAAAATCCCAAAGAAAATTAAGAAAAAATTTTCCTTGAATTTTATGGGTCTTTAGAAGAGATGGAGTACTTATACAGAGTTATAACTCTTGAAACATTGTTAGGGGTTTGATCATAGAGCGTATACTAGTGCAAGGAGCTCCCCATTGAGATATGTGGGTACCGATTCCTGTGGAATTATTTTATCCTCAAGATGACTAGTTTCAATGTCATTGTTAGGATGGACTATCTAGTGATTTACCATGCCAATTTTGATTATTATTTCTAAAGGGTGTTATTTACATCACCTAAGGGAAGAATGTATATTCATATGGGTGAATAGGATATACAAGAGAGTTGATCTGGACCCGAGTGTCATGGGATGGGCAAGGTGCCAACCTAGATGGAAAGTATCTTTATGAGTAATCAGGGAATGTAGATTTTAGAATTCCCTCTTATTGTGGATTGCTTTAGGGATGTCTTCCTTGAAGAATTATCTAGTTTACATCCTATGATAGAGGTGGAGTTCACCATCAATCTAGTTTTAGGAGCATCACTAGTATCCATTCCTCCCTATATGATGACACCTACTGAGATTCAGGAACTCAAGAATTAGTTAGAAGAATTAGAGGTAAAAGGTTTTATATGACCCAAAACTTCACCATGGGGTTCAACTATCCTTTTTACAAGGAGTATGATGCCCTATGGTTGTGTGTGGATTACAGATCATTAAAATAGATTACAGGGAAGAATTGGCATCTATTTCCCCATATAGACGACCTCTTTGACTAGCTCTGAAGAGAGAAAATTTTCTATAAGATCGATTTTAGGTTGGGTTACCATCAGATTAATGTGAGGATATTAGAAATACATCGTATAACATTATGAATCAGGTATGAATTGTATGAGTATATGGTTATACTTTTTGGCCTTTGAACACGTCAAAAGTTTTTATATCTCTAATGAATCGGGTCTTCCACCCATATCTAGATTCATTCGTGGTAGTATTTGTGGATGAAATATTGTTGTATTCTCATAACAGAAACAACCATGCTAATAAAATTGAGACTCTGATTAATACAATGAGAGAGAATCAACTATATGCTAAGATCATAAAATGCTACTTTTGGATTGATAAGGTACACTTCTTTGGTTATATCATTTAAGTGGATGGCATGTCTGTTGACCCAGAGAAGTTGTGAATCGTAGTTTCTTGGGAGCATCCCAAGAATATATTTTACACACATAGTTTCTTAAAGATGGATGAATATTACATTAATTTCATTCAGTACTTCTCACACCTTACAATGCCTCTCACAAGCTTGACTAAAAAGGGTGTGAAGTTCTTCTGGTTTGAAGATTGTGTGACAACCTTTCAGGAGTTGAAGGGGAGACAAAATGCAGCATCGATCCAGATTCTTCTTGATCTAGAAAAAATCTATACTATTTACTATGATGCTTCATGAATCGATTTAGGAGAAGTTTTGATGCAGGGAGATCAGGTTTTCATGTATTGGTCCCATCAGCTGAGACCTCATGAGTAGAATTACCCTACGCATGACCTCGAGCTAGTAGCCATGGTTCATGCCTTATTCCATTTGAGGTAATACTTATTGGGGGAGTGGTTCATCATTTACAAAGACCATAAAATCCTCAAATACATCTCTACCCAATATGAATTTAATATGAGGTAGCATAGGTGGGTAGAGTACTTGAAGTTTTTCTATTTTGAATTTTCTTATACACCCAATAAGGGTAATGTCGTAACTGATGCCCTAACCAAGAAGACTCAAACACATGCTGTCCAGGAGTCCAGTAGTGAGTGGAAGTTGATGGATCAATTTTCTGAGATGTACTTGGAGGTTTAGAAATATCATGGGTAGCCTATTTTGATATATTCGACAGTGAAATACTCCATTATGGAGAGGGTTCAGATGATACATCTATCATATTATGAGGGATTCATCTTGAGGGAGAGTTTCTTGTATGAGAATCCACTACTTGGTTGGGTTATTGAGGAGAGTGAGACCCTACACTTCCATGTATGTATCTAGGTTCTATAAAAAATATGAGAATATTTGATATGGGAATCTCATACCTCTATTTGTGAACTTTACCCTGGGATTACCATGATATACTGAGACATACATCATCAATATTGGTTTCCAGGTATGAAGAGGAAGATTTCAAGTTTCATCATATTGTGTTACACCTATCATCAGGTGAAGGCAGAGCACTATATACCTGTTGGACTTCAAAATAACCTATCTATTTGTGAGTGGGAGTGGAATGACATCAATATAGATTTTTTGATGGGTTTACCGATATTTTCTTGAGGTAGTGATGTACTATGGGTGATCATAGATAGGTTGAACAAGTTCTCACACTTCATAATGATATTAGAGACCTTATCAATTAATGATATTGGGAGGATTTATATCTAAGAGATTGTACATATTCATGGTGTTCCCATTTCTATCACATCAGACTGAGATGTCCAATTTACACGGTGGTTCTAGAAAGGGTTGCAAAAGGTAATGGGTTAAGAGGTGATCTTGAGTAAAAAATTTCATGCACAAACTGATGGGTAGTCGTAGTGGACGATACATGTGTTTGAGGACTTTCTTAGATCATGCATCCTTGATTTCAAAGGTTCATGGGAAGAACACATACCTATTTTTGAGTTTTCCTACAACAACATATTTTAAGAAATTATTTAGATGGATCCATATGAGGCCCTTTATGGTGGGCCATTTTTTTCACCCATTTGCTAGTTAGAGGAAAGTGAGGTAGAAATACTGGGTCCTCATCTTGTTCAGGAGACTTCATAAAAAGTTCAACTGATTCAGAAACGTATGGATAAAACTTAGTTCATACAAAATTATTATACTAATCATCACAATTGACCTCTAGAGTTTAAGGTGGTAAATCAGGTATTTTTGTGAGTTTCTCCTACATTAGGTTACATAAAGATTTAGATATAGGTAAAGTTATTGAATTATTATGTTGGGCCTTTTGATATCCTAGAGAGAGTCAAGCCAGTAGCCTATCGGTTTTTATTACCTCATAGGTACCATGCAATGCACGATGTATTCCATGTATCACAGTTTCACCGGTATCATTATGAACCATCAAATTAATTTGATCCTAAGGATATTGAACTAGAGGCAGATGTTTCCTTTTAGGATCATCTTATACATATCATTGATCAAAGCATGGAGGCTCTCTAAGGCAGGTCAGTTCCTTTAGTCTGGGTGCTATGACGCACTAATAAAAAATACCCTATACCAATAGTTTGGACCCATTGGTATAAGTCTGCAAACCATTAGTATAGCCTATACCAATGTTTTGGAGGACCATTGGTTGGTTTGACATTGGGATAGGTCTATACCAACAGCTTTGGGAAAACTATTGGTATAGACCTATACCAATGGTTTTGTCAAACCATTGGTACATGTCATATGAAAAACCTATACCAACAGTTTCATAAAACTTTTGGAATAAGTAATTTAAAAAAAAACCCAGATTGGTTTTTAATCCCAACACCTCTTGTTTATAATCCAATAACCTAACCAATAACCTAACATGACAATTGTGAACATACTTTCATAAATATATATATGTATATTCATAAGTATTTTAACTTTTGATTTATTTAATATTATTTGAAAAAATATTTCATAAAAAATATGTGTACCTAACCAACGGTTTTGAGAACCTTTGGTATAGGTTCTTTGATTTTTTGAGCTATACCAACAGTTTTGGTGAAAATATTGGCATAGGGTGGACCTATACTAATGGTTTGGCCAAAACCATTGGTATAGGTCCATATTAGTGACCTATACCAAAAATATTCTCCAAACCATTGGTATAGGTCCATATAAGTGACATATACCAATGGTTTTGGATAAACCATTGATATAGATCCAAATTAGTGACCTATACCTACAGTTTTGGCCAAACCGTTGGTATAGGTCCATATAAGTGACCTATACCAATGGTTTTGTCCAAACCATTGGTATATGTCCTATTTCTAGTAGGGGAAATATGGTTGTGTACAGGATGATACCTAGGAGAGAGAGACCAATGAACGTGCTCAGTGGATGGAAATTTTATCAGATGATGCTTTAACTTCCTCATAATGGAAACTTGAGGACCAGTTGTTTTAAGGAGGGGAGTTTGTAACATACCAAATTTTCAGAAAGGTATTTTTTCTTTTTAGTTTTGGTTAAAATCAAAAAGCATGCCTAAGGGTCATTCGACTTGTTTTAGGAAATTTGGTAACAGAGGTTCCAGAGGATGGCTACAGGCCGAATACACGATGTGTATATAATACTTAGAATATAATTGAAATACATAGTGTGTATTAGATACATGACATGTAAGGGTTTTTCTATCCCCTCTACATGTTGTGAACTAGGTTTTTACTTGGAGGGGAAAAACCTGGGCTTTACATGGTGTGTAAAATTTACATGCTGTATGAATACCTAGGATCATTTTTTTAAAAGGGGAGTATGGGATCATTTAACAAAATCCCATTATTTCTCTAATAGGTTCCATACAAGAGAGATAGATCCCTCCAATTCCTCACCTAGGTTCTTCCACTCCTCTATCCGAGCTTTGTTTCCTTCACTGTTGGTCTTGTTGGATCCGCAATAATAAACTCCTTGTTTATTTTAATTCCATTTTTTATCTTTATATCTATTGTACTATTTTAGTGTGAGATTATATGACCTATTTTCTGGGTATTCTTCCATTCTATCTTGAATCAAAGGATGACAATAGACAAGTGACTGTCTATGAACCTAAGGCAGGTGTTTAATTATTTTCCCTAAATTCTCATTGCTTTTATATTATGTGTTGTCATACCACATGCCAGAATTCTCCAGCAACACCTCCTAAATTCTTAGTAAAAGTTATTTTAATGGTTTTCTATTCCTAATACGGTCTTAGATAATGGTGAATAAACAACTTGGTGTATTTCCTTAATGTGATCCATCCCTTGGGTTTTCCCTTAAAGGCCTAAATTCCCTTTTCCTTAAATTATCTAATCACCCTTTTTTAAGTGCGTATTTCATTGAAATAAATGATACTTTTGTAATTTGAATTGAACTAAGGAAAAATTATAGGCCATGAGTTAGGCACCTATTCTTATTTATATAGTTCATATTGCTTGAATTAAAAAATTTGGCAAACTTGATTAAAGTATTATGAATATAATGCCTTAATGAAATGGTATGAGATCCTGATAGATAAACCATACCTTTCTATCATGCTGATAATGATACTTGGGATTCCATTATAGATCACCTTGTATGGGATCATAATTATTTATAATTAAAATTTGTTAATGAATGGTAAATATTTTGGGTGGGATATTTGGTATGCCTTATATGGGATCATTATGCAGATTCTCTACCTTTATATGAGTGATACCAGTTCCCTAGAGAAGTCTCCATGGATGGGATTAGTGGAAATATGGTTATACCATGACATGAGAAATACTCAGTTCTCTATGTGAGATACACGCGATAGCCTTAGAGGTTATTATATTTACACCATATTGGGAGTGATACTTGGGATTCCATTTAGGGATCACCTTGGATGGAATCTTATGGTGTTGAGTATGTATTATGATATTGGTACGATACTTGGGTTCCTCATTATGGTTCACCTTGGATGGGCCTAGGATGTAACTTTTTTTTATATTCTAGTGATTCTTTACATAAAATTCCAATTTTTACAACCAATTAAATTAAAATATGTGTTTTCTAAACTGAATCACATATTTGGACTCAGTAAAATCTTGATACTTTATTTATTATGATCCTTTAATACAATATATCATACTCTTATAGGTCACCTTGGTTCAGAGACATCCAACTTAGGCTGAAGAAGGTAGTGATGGTTGGGTATCCCACAAGGATCACGATTCAATGAATTTGTTTATTTATTTCCTTGCATCTATTATTATCAATACATTGCTCATTTTATATACACAAACTAGATTTTTATAGACACCGTTGGTGATGGAATACTGAGTATATCTCACACCCTGCTCAGGCCTCCCATGGTACATGAGTATACTTCATGATCTCAAGTGTAGATAAAGGGAAGTGTCCAAATTTTGATGCTTGATTGTCAGCACGAGGTCAGAGTATGGGAGCAGAGGACCAAGCCTATTCTCATGATGATAATACTGGTTGCTTTTTTTCTTTTTTTCTTTTTGTTTAGCATGTGGTATATAGTGACCCTACTTTTCATTACATAACTATTACATCTTTTTTAATATAAACAACATAATAGAGATACGAATCTTAGTTCAAAAGGTTTAGTGTCTTAGGAAAATTAGGCTCATACATAATATAAATATAATAAAACATAAAAATTTATTTAAATCCTTTATCATTATCCTTACAAGATCACATTATCCTTAGTACATGTAATCACTTAAGGATATACATCAAAGAAATGGGTGAGCTAAAATCCTAGTAAAAGGATGAATAAGGGACATGAATAAATATAACATGGGTGAGCATAATCATTATCATCATATCTTAAGAATAATATCATCATTAATATCATGAGGGAAACATGTGATAAAGACATGGAATGTGGAAATTAATAAAAATAAAACATCAGGTCATAGTGGTCAAATACCACACATAGCTTTGAACAAATCTAGAATCATGTTGACACATAACATATGTGCATAATCATAACATCATCATTATAAACAAATAAAGTATCACAATCATGCACATTACACATTATCTCATGAGATACATTACATTACCCAATGAATTGAAGGTATATATAATTATAGGCCACCCGTTACATCATAATATTTATATAATCATTCATGCCACATAGAATGTATTAAAATCATAATCATGAATTTACCCATGGAAATGAATGAGTTTTATAAGGATTTAATCAATCATGATTTCATGAATAAACTTGGGGTTACCAAATGAAAAAGGGAAAAAAATATTTGGCATAAAAATCATCATTCTTGAGAGAAGAAGAAACAAATCAAGAGGATTCAAAGATGTGTTTTGTAAAGAAGAGTTCTTTTTTAAAATATTTATATTTGTCATACAATAAAGTTGGAAACATGCATATACCTAAATATAAAACGGAAGAATAATTAAATGATATTTAATAAAAATTAGAGGAATATTCATACCAAATATTTTTTGAAAGAGGGATAACCTAAAGAAAATGAGTTGGGTTCGAGAATCCTCTTACCTTAAATCATATTATATTTTTCTATTTTTCCACCTCTTAATCCTTGGTGTAGTTTCTCTTGCAAAACACTAAAAATACCTAGATGCTTGGAGTTAGATTGATCTAGAATTTCCATAAGGATACTAAGGGTCTTTATAGAGAGAATTTTAGTAGATCTTGGAATCTAGAAGGAGTGGGAGGAATTATTTTCCAAGGGGAGGGAGTGGGGTTATTTATGCTTGAGGAGAGGGGTATTTTTAGAATAAAATATTAAATAAAATAATATATCAAAGGTAAAACTTGTAAAAGTAATTTTTTTACAATATAAATCATATACCAATATAATATAATGGGTTTGAGACTTTAAATTACCTTTATATTTTAAATTCACTAGTTTATTAAAAAGGAAAGTAGAAATAAAGAAAAACTGTTATTTTGAGGAATCACTTTTGACTTTTGGTTTTGGAAAATGATTTTTTGGTTTGAAAATAAATTTTATTGTATTTGAATGAATAATTTATGAAATAAAATATAAAATGTCTAAAAATAAAGTTATAGAATGGATTATGTCACTATTAGATCATTAATGATGTAATTTAAGATCTATCAGTTATGTAAAAAACTGTACTTTTACTATTCACATGAAAATTAAAGTATTTCATAAAATTACCAAAAAATAACCCTTAGAAAATTTTGATGTGCTGATTTTAAAAATGATATTAATTTTATCAAAATAAATTCCTAAATTGGTAATTTTAAATTTTAATATAAAAATATTTTTTTTTCTAAATACTTTAAAATACAATTTATTAAAAATGTGCTTATATTTTCTTTGAGTTTTTTAATCATGATATTTATTTTTTGGAACAATAATATTTATATTTACTTAATTTAATCTTGATAAATATTATTTATATAATAGTTTATTATTTTTAGGTAAAATTACTATTCCAATAGTCAGGTTACTATTCCCAATGACCAGGTTGTTATTTCCAATGGTCAGGTTACTATTCCCAACAACCAGGTTACTATTCAAAATGGTCAGGTTACTATTCTAATAGTCACATTACTATTACAATGGTCACATTACCTCTTATATATACCACTTCATTCTTTCAATAAATATTCAACTCAATTTCTCTCAAGGTTCTATATTTCCATTTTCTAAGATGTTGATTAATTTACTAATATTTTGTTTTTTTCTATAGTGTTGGATGTGAGGGTGATGATTCTAGTAGATTAAGGTGATCCATATTTTCTCATTTTAGATTTTAGATTTTAGATTTTTTTTCTTGCTGTAATGTTTTTAATTTTAATTGGGTTCATTATTGATTAATGTAACAATATTTAGTAATGAAATAATGTTTTTGTTATTTTATCTTTATTTTTATGTGTATCATAATATATCATACAATATAAATTTATTCATGAAATTTTTTTTACTAATAAACACTGGGTGATTACATTATTACTCCCTTTAGAATTTTTATCCCCAAAATTTCAACTTATATTCTCATTTGAGAATAGATGATGGTACTTCTGTTTCATTATTTACTCTGGTTCCTATGTCACCTCTTCGTACTTATGGTTCTTCCATAACACTTTGACAAGGAAATTTATCTTGTTGCATATACATTTGTCTCTATAGTTCAAGACCTTCACCAGATGTTCTTCATATGAGAGGTAATTATCCAATTGTACCACCTCTTGATTCTTTACATGTGAGGGATCAAGCATGTACTTCCCTAACAGTGATATGTGGAACACATCACAAACTTGAGCCATAATTAGTGTAAGTGAAAGATGATAAGACACTATACCTATATCATAAAGGATATCAAAGAGGCCAATGTACCTTGGTCTAATATTCCATTTCTTTCCAAACTGCATGACTCTCTTCTATGGTGATATTCGAAGGAATTTTTTTTCTCCCACATCAAACTCCAAGTCCCTTTGACGGTTGTTAGCATAGCTATTTTGATAACTATGAGAATAATTTATATTCTATTGGATGGATTGAACCTTCTATATCATATCTATCATAAAATCAAGTCCATGTATCTTTCATTCTCCAACTTCATCCCAACAAGTTAGTGTTCTACATCACTTCCCATACAGAGCTTCATATGGGACCATTTGAATACTCGAGTGGAATCTGTTATCATATGAGAACTCAAACAATGGTATATGTTGATCCCACCAACCTTTTAATTCCATTAAGAAATATATTATAATTTCTTAAATAATTTTAATAGTCCTTTTAGATTGGACTTCAATTTGGGGGGGATAGGCCGTGATGAAATTCAATTCAGTACTCAAATCATGTTGAATACTTATCCAGAATTTATATGTGAACCTTGGATCAAGATCAGAAACAATTGAAAGTGGTAGCCATGAAGACTCACCAATTCCTTCACATATACATTAATAAGTTGTTCAAATGATAAAACTTATTGAATAACATTAAATTGGGTAGTCTTGATGATTCAATCCACCATAACCCATATCACATTATTTCATTTGGATGTCTTCAGGAGACAAGTGAAAAATTATATAGTGACATTCTACCATTTACATTTGGGTATAGACAATGGTTTCATCATTCATTTAGACTTATATTGTTCTAATTTAACTTTCTTAAATATCAAACACCATGATATATACTCCATAATATCTTTCTTCATCTTGTCCCACTATAAGTGCTCTCAAAGATCATGGTACATATTGGTACTTCCAGTATAGATAGAGAAAGATGATATATGTGCATTATCCAATTTATACTTCTTTATATCAAGGGATTTAATATCACAAATACTAATTCCAAACTGAATCATACCATCATAATAAATGTAGAAGTCATGTAGCTTCCCTTCCTTTACTACTTTCACCTTATTTTGTAGCTCCAGATCATCCCTTTGTGCCTCCTTGATCTTCTCTTGGATAAGCTGGTTGTGAAATAATTTGATAAAGGTAGGATATATCCCCCACCATTATTATTTCAAAATACATCCTTTTTATACCAAATAATATATGGTATTTTTCAATCCATATCATGGAAATAGTAGTAGGTTATTTTCTACTAAGAGCATCAGCTACCTTGTTCACCTTTTCAAGATGGTAGTGAATTGAGAAATCTTAGTCCTTGATTAGCTCTAACCATATTATTTGATTCATGTTGAGCTCCTTTTATGTAAATATTTAATTTTGACTCATGTAATATATATATATATATCACAGTTTTCACCATAGTGGCAGTTCTGCAAAATCTTCATAGAAAAGATCACAACTGCTAACTCTTGATCATGCATAAGGTAAATATTCTCATGGATCTTCTACTGTCATGAGGCATAGGATATCACTTATCATTCTACATGAGTACACAACCCATGTGTTTCTTTGAATCATCACTGTATATCACAAAAAATTCTCCACTTATTGGTAGTGTGAGTATATTAATAATGATTTGACTCTTCTTAAGCTCCTTAAAACTTTACCCACATTTATCTATCTAGAAATTCCTTACCCCTTTCCATGTTAACTTAGTTAAAAGACTATAAAATCATGAGAAATACCTCACAAAATGTCAGTAGTACTCATATAATCCAAGAAAACTAAAAATATCTAGGGCACTAGTGGGTATAGGCCATTCCTCAATTGCCTTTGTTTTTGAAGGGTCTATAAAAATTCCCTCACTTGTGATCACATTACCTAAGAAAAAAACTTGATACATCAAAAAGTATCACTTTTTAAACTTATCATACATTTTATCCTTATTTAATTTCACCAAAAAAATCCTTAGATGCTCTTCATATCACTCCTTGATCTTGGAGTAAGTGAGAATATCATTGATAAATACTAACAATTATTTTTGAGATAGTCTCTAAAGAATATATTCATTAAATCCATGAATATTTCTGAAGGATCAGTAAATTTGAAGGGCATCACTATGAACTCATACTGCCCATACCTTGTACGGAAAGCAGTCTTCTGAATATCTTCCTTCTTTACCTTCATTTGAGGATATCTATAATGAAGATTCACCTTTGAGAAGTATTTAGCTCCTCGTAATTGATCGAACAAGTCATAAATCCTTGGTATAGGATACTTTTTCTTTATGGTAATCTTGTTGAGTTCTTGGTAATCGATACATAGCCACATTTATACATCATTTTTCTTTACAAAGAACAACGTAACACCTTAAGGTGATGTAATAGGGTGTATAAACCTTTTGTCCAAATTATCTTGCTGTTGCTTATTTTACTCTTATAGTTCGACTAGGTACATCCTATAGGGGAATTTTGAGACCAAAGTAGCTTTGGGAATGAGCTCTATTGAGAACTATACCTCATGATCTGGGGAAAGTCTATGTAACTCTTTATGAGATAAATTAGTGTATTTCCTAAAAATGAGAATTTCCTCCAGGTTGATACCTGCCTTTGACTCAACCATTTGAGAAAGGTATTATTCTTTATAGGGTATCAACACCCACACCGTTGATGGATTTTATAAAGGAGATTCATGATCTTCCTTGAATTTTTAGAGGAGCATTGGATGACTCATGATATGAAAATAGATTTCTTTTTCCTGATAGTTGACGTGTTCTCTATATAATGAGAGCCAATCCATGCCCAGTATAGCATCAAATTCCACTAAGGAGAGTATTATGAGATTTGTTGGAATAATCTTCCTACAAATGCTTGTAGGAGAAGATTCCAGCACTTGGGGTTGCAATGATTGCACCATTAGGTGTTTTTACAAATATCTCTACTTCAAGCTATCAGAGAATCAATTAAAAAATTATAGAAAACTTGTTGGATATAAAGTAATTCATATAACTAGAATCAAATAAAACCTTTTTCATTATTGAGTTAATAGGAAGTTTACTTTGTATGAATTCATTTCTATGCTCCAACTCAGTAGTAGTGATGGAATAATATTTCCCTAGCTCCTTTGGTTTCAGTGGTTTCTAATGCTGATTACCCTTAAGGAATTTTGGTTTAGTGAACTAGCTTGCATAGTTACCTTGATACTATAATAGAAGAATTTAATTATGTGTGGTGCTCTCCTTTACTCCATCACATCGAACAACTTCATCATATCTCTTTTATATTCATGAGTTTGGTGGCCTTCTATCCCACACTTACATCATTTCCCTATCCCATTGAGGTTGTTCCCATGATGCTTCTTCCCACATTTCTGTCATGTGGGTGGTTGATCTTTCTTTATAACTTTTTCCTTAGATCCTACACCTTGAAACTCCATCTTTTGTTTCTTATCTTCATAGACATGGGACCATTCTACAAACTCCATCTCTACTTTGAGATCACATTAAACAACCTCTTCATAATTACCAAAGTCCTGAATAGCTATATCCTTTCAGAGGTGTCATTTTAAACCACTAAAGAACCTATCTATTTTTCTATCATTATTGATAAAAAAACCTAAGGAATATCTGGACACAATTGTGAAGTTTTTCTTGTAATCTGTGATATATTCAATATTATTTTACTTTAGTTCTATGAATTCTCTATCCATATTTTTTCAAAGAGTTCAAGGGAAATACTTGTTAAGAAACATTTTATTAAAGTATTCCCACTAAATCTCTTCAATTTCATCCTTAATCTTGGTGTTCTTTATCAATTCCCACCATTGATCATCTTCTCCATATAAACGATAGACAGTTAGAGTCACTTTCTTCTTTTTACAACAGTGGAGCACATAAAAGATCTTTTCTATTGAGTTAACCCACTGTTCCACAATAAGAGAATAAGAAGATCCGCTAAATGTTAGTGGTCATTGCCAAATAAAAGATTCAATATCCAGTTTATCCTTATTAGATAAAGGAAGATGTTCCAAATTGTTTAGGTTATTGTTTATATCCTGAGACAACTAGGTAGTCATCACTATAAAGTTTTAAACTTCACCTTATAAGGATTTGGGTAAGTTGTTCACATAATCATTTCATTTTCCATCACATGGGTTGTTGGCCTGGTTTCTCCTGGTTCCTACCAATTTATAAAATTGAAAAGTTTTAAACAAAATTTCAGTTAATAAATCATTAAAAAAATAATTTATTCTTTTACACAATTAACTCTAAAGGTATATCTTATGGGATACCCATGTTTAACCTTTTTCGAAAAAAAGTTTCTTGGATGTTTACATATACTTAGTCTTATACTAAGAGTTTTCAATAATGTTTTATAATCTTAATTACCAAATTAACTAAACCATAGCTCTAATACCAACTATAACAACCCTACTTTTCATTACATAAATATGACATCATTTGTAAGATAAACAACATAATCGAGATACAAATCTAGTATCAAAAGGTTTAGTGTCTTGGGAAAATTAGGCTCATACATAATATAAAAATAATAAAACATAAATATGAATTTAAAGACTTCATATTTATCCTTAAAATATCACGTTATACTTAGTACATTTAATCAACTATGGATATAAATCATTGAAAGGGGTGAGCTAAAATCCCAGTAAGAGGATGAATAAGGGACATGAATCAATATAACATGGGTGAGAATAATCATCATCATAAAATCATAAGCATAAGATCATCATTAATATCATGAGGTAAAAATGTGATAAGTAATGGAATATGGTAATGCATAAAAATGAAACAACATTTCATATTGGTCAAATAACATACAAAGTTTTGAATAAATCTAGCATCATGTTCATGCATAACACATGTGCAAAATCATAACATCATTATTGTGAAAAAAGTTAGCATCATGATCATGCATATTACAAATTATCTCATGAGATACATCACATTGTCCAATTAATTGGATGGATATAAAATTCCAAACCCACCCATCACATCATAATATTTACATAATCATGAATGACACATAGAACATATTACAATCATAGTAATGAATTAACCCATGGAAAGGAAAGGGTTTCATAAGGATCTCATAAATCATGATTTCATGAATGAAATTGGGGTTCAAAAATGAAAAAGGGGAAAAAAATTGGTATTAGATTCATAATTTTTGAGTGAATAAGGAACAAATCAAGAGGAGTCAAATATGTGTTTTAGAAAGAAGAGTTATTTTAGAAAATCTTTGTACTTGTTATACAATAAAGTTAGAAATATGTATATCCCCGAAAAGAAAAGGGAAGAATAATGAAATGATATTTAAAGAAAATTATAGGAATATTCTTACCAAAGATGCTGTGAAAGAGGGATAACACAAAGAAAAGTAGTTAGGGTCAAAAATCCCCTTATCTTAAATCCTGATTTATTTATTCACATTTCTGCCACTTAATCCTCGATGTAGCTTCTCTTGCATGACACTAAAACTCACTTGATGCTTGGATTTGGATAAATCCAAAATGTCCCTAAGGATTATAAGGGGATTAATAGGGAGGATTTGGGAAGATATTGGGATTTATAAGGAGTGGGAGGAGTTATTTTACAAGGGGAGGCATAGGGGTTATTTATACTTTAGGAGAGGGGCATTTTTAGAATAAAATATTAAATAAAATAATATATCAAAGGTAAAACTTATAATAGTGAATTTTTAAAAATATAAATCACATATAAATATAATATAATGGGTTTAAGACTTTAAATTTCCTTTATAATTTGAATTCATTAGTTTATTAAAAAGGAAAGCTAAAAGAAAGTAAAACTATTATTTTAAGGAATCACTTTTGACTTTAGATTTTGGAAAATGATTGTTTGGTTTGGAAATTAAGTTTATTATATTTTAATTAACCATTTATAAAATAAAATATAACATTTCTGAACCTTAAGTTATATAATAAATTAGTTCATTATTACATCATTAATTATTAAATTTAATATGTAACAGTTATGTAAAAAACTGTATTTTTATTATTCACTTGAAAATTGAAGTATTTCAGAAAATTACCAAAAAATCAACCTCATAAAATTTCGACATTCAGATTTAAAAAATGATATTAATTTTATCAAAATAAATTTCTAAAATAGGTAATTTTAGTCTTTAATATAAAAATTTTATTTTTACAAAATAATTTAAAATACAGTTTATTAAAAATGTGCTTATATTTTCTTTGAGTTTTTTAATCATGATATTTATTTTTTGGGATTATAATATTTATAATTACTTAAATTAATTATGATAAATATTATTTATATCATAATTTATTATTTTGAGGTAAAATTACTATTCCAACGGTTAGTTTACAATTCCCAATGGTCAGGTTACTATTTACAATGGCCAGGTTACTATTCCCAATGGTTAGGTTACTATTCCTATGGCCAAATTTGTATTCCGATGGTCAAATTACCTTATATATATATCCCATTTCATTATTTAACTCAATATTCAACTCAATTACTCTCAAGGTTCTATATTTCCATTTTATAATATGTTGATTGGTTTATTGATATTTTGGTTCTTTTATATAGTGTTGGAAATGGGGGTGATGATTCTAGTATATTGGGACGATCCATATTTTACCATTTTATATTTTAGATTTTATATTTTTTATCCAATTTTAATTTTTGGAATTTTAATTTGTTTCATTACAGATTAATGTAACAATATTTAGTAATGAAATAAATAATTTTTTGGTTTCTTTATATTTTTTATGTGTATATATTATATAATACAACACACATTTATTCAGGAAAAAAATATTACTAATAAATACTAGGTCATTACATGGTATATGCATATTTATTTTATATATTGTGTAATTATTTTTGTTTAACTACATGAAATCATCATCATAATTTTGTATTCATTTATGATTCAACTTCCACCTATTTATTTATCTAGATAATTTATTATTCCGATGCTGCTTATTTATTTCTATTTATATTGATTACCATTATTATTTACCAATGTGATGCGCTTTGATCTATGAGGTAATAGTATCCCCATAGACACCCTAGTCCCTCATTGCTAGTCAGCAACCTATGGTGTATGGGGAAGCACGCATGAAGTCATGTGACCAACTGTCTCAGGGCACCACTTAGTGGATTCTAGAGAGGGATTCCATAATTTTTTCTATATGAAGCAGTCTAACATCATAGTATCATGTGGTTAAGAAATAACTTGATCCGTATAGCCAATATTTTGAGCCATAAATTTCCTTGATATTTTCATAATCTACTTAACTCCAACTTTAGTCTTATGAACTTTATTTTGAGGGAAATCCCTATATAGATTATGGGTTTTGATACATTTTCCATTACTTCAATTAGGATATATTTCTAAATAATTTAATACACTATATTATCTTGTAAAATTATGAATCATAGTGTATAATTCCAAATTTGGTGCAATAACTAACATAAATTGAAAATTTATGTATAGATAATCTCAAAATCAAAACCTTAGTATCATTGGGAATATATTCAAATAATAAAAATGTTTTAAAATGTTTCATAATGGTTTGAAAGGTGAGTGTGAATAAATAAAATCATGTACCTTAAGAGTTTTTATCATGGTGTGAAGTCTTAGGCCCACTCATCATGCATCGATGATGATCAAGTTAATACCTAATCCTCCACTTTTAAAGGTATTACCCCTAGCTGCATCTGTTCCACAAAAGAATCCAATTTTTATTATCCATACATGGATGCATTTTCTAAGAAAACCACACAATATATAATTTACCAAAGCTTTATGATATTACACTATACTTAGACTTATCCCTAGAACTTATCATAGGTCTAATATATGGTTTCATAAATATAGTTCCCAAGGGTCCTACTAAACTTTCTCTGATACCAATTATAACTACCCCAACCCTAGTAACTCAGATTTGGTGGTTACTTTATTCTATTTTCATTAGATACAAATGATCACATCCTGATGGATCAAATAGTTTAGCAGTATTAGGTGACTAGATACATACTTGAATCTAAAATTAAAATTGAAAACATAAAATACAAAATAGTTTTTTCTTTGATAACATTATTATTCCATTTATCATATCCTTTCATATCAATCATAGTACACTTCCTAGAATCATAGGGAAAGGAAAAAAAATAAAAGGGTGAGCACAGATTCTTAGTAAGGGAATGCATACAATGAAAGCTATTATAGAATAAACAAGGTATGGATAATATAAAAGTAATAAATGATGATCAAATAATGCCTTATAAATAATCACATGAGATTGAAACTTATCCATGAATAACATAACTATTATAATAATCACATGAACATCAATAACTGATTTCATAATTATGAAATACATATTACTAAACATCTTAAACCTATCATTGAGGACTCATTCTAAGATATCATACATAAATGGGTAAGTCATACCAAATACCAAACTATTTTTGTCTCATGATACCTACTGATGCATCAAGGGGTTATGTAATTACAATCCCCACTAATCACTTAGTAAGTTTAATGCATTCATAATACAAATAAACAATAAAACTTAATCAATATTCCTTAATAATCAATAATAATCAATACTAGAAGAATTGGAATATGGAATGTCAATACTTTCCCTAGACAAAATGATCATAATCCATCCATAGAAATATGGTGGATGGTATCATTAGATTATAAACTTTATAAAGTATAATATTCATCAAAGGATGTTGACATATATAAAAATACTTTTAAAAGATAAATGGAACATTTATTGAGGAAAATAACCTTTTCATTTTGAAAACACTTATTTAAAATATAATTTTTTTCAAAATATTAGGAAAATAATTTTCTTTGGAAAGAACCATGGAAAATTTCAAAGTAAGATTGAAATAAAAGAGTAGTTATGATAGTGGTAAAATCTGTTCATGTGGTGTTGTTAAAATGAATATTCCATTCACATCTTTGGTAAAAAGTGACTCATTCAAAAAATGAAAAGAATATTCCTTATAAATTTTTTATAGAAAGTAAAAAATGGGTAAAAATTAATTTAATAAATAATTTTAGAATATTAAAAACATTATTGAAATCATTTTAAAGAAAATATGGATATGAAAGAAAAATATTCCTAACCAAGTAGAAAAACAAAGTCGATTTTCCTTAAAAAACACTCTTTCTGACTTTTTAATACTTAAATAGAGGAAAATGAAAGAAAAAATTGTAATTTATTGAAACAAATATATTAGAATTTTTTTTGGGTTTTAAGATATAAATTTAATATAATCCCCCAATTTAAACTTAAACACAAACAATCTCTAATAATTATGAGATTGTGAAATAAAACCTTACCTTAGGTCTGACTTAATTCATAAGCACTTTCAGAATTCTGTATAATAAATTTAAATTTATTATAATTAAATAATATAACCATATAAATACTTATAATATCATATATGATCAACTTATAACATTTCAACACCCATTTATTAACAATTATTTATTGAAATCATCATTTCAGAGAGTTAACTATTTTGTTTTTCATGTAAGTTTCGGTTCAGTAGTTTTAATCCTTGAATATTTATTATGGTTAAATAATCTCTATAATTTTAATAATGATATAAATATAATTCATATTAATTATATAGATATTTATAATCATTATTTAAATGAAAACATGAAAAATGAATCGCATCGCATCTTGGAAGTGGTAGTCCCCATGTACACACGAATGATGTTATCATTTTTTAATGGGTGGAAGGGTAAGAAGGTAAACAATATATTATATTTATATAATCATAATTATTTCATAAATATCATATATAAACATTATATCCATCATAATAACCATACATTAATGGTGGTGATGAAAAATTAAATACATCACTTAGTGAGGTGGTAGTCCACACGTACACACGAATGATGATTTCATTTCTCATTTGATGAAGAATGAGATGAATAAAGGTTGTTACATTGACATAATAAAATATTATAATATGAGATATATTGATTTTATTATATCTTCATGGTTATAATATAATTTAAGTAGGTATAATAATAAATAAAATGAAAACACCCACCATACCTCTTCTTTGGACAACCTCCTTTAGCTTATACCTTAAGCCTTCTAAGGCTGGTATTTTGATAAAAAAAGACCTCATTATCAGGGGTATGTATGTTATAAAGGCATTATTATAGTTATTGTAAAATATATAAGGTTTATTAAGTGTTATGAAGAGAGGATAGGTGGTGTCCTTTTATAAGGGAGGGTGAGGACACACTTGGAATTTTTCAAAAGATTAAAATATATTAATGTATTACAAAAGAAATATGGATACAAATTATACTATTTTATAATATTATAAGTTTAAGTTATAAATAAAACCAAAAAATAAGTTTTATATAAGTTTATGTGTCATTTTTACCTTTATCTCTTAGTTTAACCCCCGATAAACTCTTTTTAACCCAACCGTGGTGACAAATTTTTACTGTTTTTACTATACATTATGAACAAAATTTATGTTTAAACTATTAAATTATATTAATAACTATTATTAAAAACTTGTAATTAATTTTAAAATATTCAATTTTTTAATTTGTATAAATTCATTTTAAAATAAGGGCACAAAATGCATCGAAAACCAATTTTTAGAAAAATGCACTTTTAAACATAAAACTAAATTTACTTTCATTACTTGCCTAGTAAAAACTATAAAATGAATGTTAAAATATTTTATTGAATATTTTTTACATAATATTCATTAAAATCACTAATAAATATTTATTTATTTAATTAATTATGATAAAAACACATTGCGCATATAAAAAACATTTTTATAAAAAATGTGTTTTTAATCCCAAAAATGAACTTATACCAAAATCAAGTATAATTATAGTTATTATGTAAATAATTAGATTATTAATAATTAAATTATAATTATTTTACTTTAATATAAAATTCAAAATATTATGGGACTTTTAAATTATTTGATTTAATGAAAAGAAAAGACAGTTTGACAAAAAATGGTATTTTCACTATTCACTGAAAAATAAATCTTTCTAGAAAAGTCCCAAAAATTTACCCTAATATAATATTGATATGATAATTTAAAAAATTAAACTCATTCCCTCAAATAAAGTTTATGAAAATGGTATATATTAATTATAATTTTCATGCACAAAATTCCATAAATTTTTTTTTGAAGAAAACCTATTTTTGAAGCATAAAATTGACTTTATTAAAAATTGTGTACATATTTATTATGAATAATTAAATATATATTAATTATATAAAAAATTTATACAAAATTTTCATAATGTTGTATTCTTATTAATATGTCCAATTCAATGTCTAGTTTATAATAATCACATTTAAATAATATTTTTATAGTATATCGTAGTTCGCTTAAAGCTTGATGTTGCATGTTAATAAATCTATCAAGAATAGTATTATAAAATTTTAGGGTTTTATGGTTGTACATAGATTTGTTCATAAATAAATATTGATTCCTAAAAATTCTACTTCCTGTCTACTTTGACTTTCTCAAATAACATGAAATAAAACCGAGCTCTGATGCCATTTTATTACAAACTAGCCAAGCTACCCTATCCTGATACCCGAACTGGTCTATTATAAGGCCCAGGTGCATTCCTGATCATTATAGGATATAAATCAATACTTTGGAATCTATATTAATCTATTGATAATTATTTTTCCCAATTAATAATCAAATTAAAATAAAGGGGGTTCATATTAAGAACCCATCATGGCCATTCCATATGTTGGTGGTCCATGTATCTTAATTGCTATTTTTTTTAAAATAAGTATAAAATAAAAAAGAAATGATATAAAATGTTTTTTTGAATCTATATAACACAATAATAAACTAAAATTAACATTTTCATAAACCATAACATCTAAACATTTATATACAAACCACGAAGAGACAAAAAATAAGAAAAATGGGATGGGAAGTTGATGTGGATGATTACATGATATAAATTTAAAATAATAAAAAAATACTAAGTCACCACTACCCATATCTATGTGATAGTATGTATTATCCCACACAATCCCCTCCTATATGTTCCACCAAAAAGGTACCATTAATGACATGACCTAACCACCAGGGTCCCACTTTGATTGGTAGTAATCCAAGTGTTCCACCCCAAGCCCGCCTCTAATAGTATAGAGACCTTTGACTAGAACCAAGTTGAAATATCACACAATATGAGGGGACTTATCCTAATGTACCTACAAATAACCACAAACCTCTATACAAAGGAAAAATAATATAACACCATATATTCAACCTCTTGTAACATCAATAAATGTATACGACACACACTAAGATCAAGAAAGGAGTAATAAGTGTATAGTAAAGGAAAAAAAAACCCTATCAACAATCCCATAGGGAAACCAACATAAAGAAACTAAGGTAATTGGATTTTCACCATAAAGTATCTCAAAAAATGAACATCATCTGCTATTGTCACCTTTGGGTACCACTAATCTCCCACTATGCCAACACCATGTCCACCCTGGTCACCACTATACTTTCCATCATCTTTATAGGACAAAAAATGTATGGGAAAAACACCCATGCATAGGTGATCATAAACATACCTATTTGGATGCCTCAAAATCTACAAAGGAATAAATAAAGGCCCTAGTCAACTCAAAACCATAGAGGTAAAAGATAACTCCCTCAGGGAAGAAGAAAATGAAAACAAAAACCTATACATGCCCAATGATAAAGGAGTTGAGGAACTAAGTCCCACTATTTAATTCTTAAATAATAAAAGGATTTCATACCATGGGAAACCACAATACAAAATATATAGTAAATCCATACCCACACCATCTCACCAATCATAGCAGAGGATCCATGACTTATGAAGATAATTGTAAGTTGAGGGAGTTCCAAACCCTTAATAGAAGATATATTATTTGTCAAATGAGTTCACTAAATGAAGGAGTACCTAAATCCATAAATACAAGACATGAACCTCAATGATTAATGGGATTTTGATTGGGGTAGTACCCAACTCTATTTTATCTATAGAGGAATTTCACCTTATTGGGTGCAAGTAAGTACCAACTCCACACCTAAACTTTAGAGGTCTCACATACCAAAAAAGTGGGTGAGTACTGAACCCTCAAAGTAAACTATACTCATCACGATCGAACCCTAACATCATCCCTATAAAGATAAATATTAGATCATCCTATATCACCTTACAAATAGATTTATGTGAACTAACATACCATGCCATTGGGATCTACATGGAAAAATGATTTGGAAAAGCTATTCATTTGTCAGAAACAAACTCATAGTGTAAAACCCCCAGATAATTCTATATTTGTGAGGTGATGTCAATGTGGTGGAATCTGGGCATGCCATGTGGTGCACTAGGGATGGAAGAGATACACCCATTTTGAGCACATGGTTCCCCATATTCACCTAATTACACAAAATTTCTTGGGTTAGGTCGAGAGAATCCAATCCAACTCTCTTTTCCTGATTCGATAGCTAGGAAATCTCACTGGTTGGGCTGGCGCACCTAGGTCTGATGTAGGGTTGGCGTTCCTAAGACCACATGACTAGTCTTCTATCACCCCGTGTACCAATCCAAACCTGGTGGTAGGGCCCAAATGCTTTCTACACCATGTACAGTGTGGAGATCCCACTAGCTCGCACTATGGCATTCACCACATGGTGGATGGAGTGTCACCTGATCGGGGGTTGAACATATAGTTGGGGGTAGCTAGGGTGGTGTCATAACTTACCTCCTCATACCATGATGGCTCAATGGTAATTTCCTCCTCTTCCCCAATCCATGAATAATTTTTTTAGCTACCTTCCTCCATCTCCACTAACCTCTATCATGATCTGCCTACATCACCACTTATTGAGTCCCCACGTCACCCCAACTCATGATACTATTGTCCCCACACCTCTACCAAACCATACCTTTACTTCCATACCCTAAAAGACTTTCTTGCATAAAATACATTAGCCACTCCTCGACCCACAACCTTCTCTATTCACATGAGAGAGAAAGAGGGAGTGGGAGAAATAAATTATAGTTGGAAATTTATCCTCCCAGATCTAGATTTTGTCAAAGGTGCATGACCTAGAGGGATAGGGAGAGGGGTCATAACCCTCGTTATTTATCAATCTTCCCCTTATCCTCACCAAAAATTCTTTAACAAAATTATGTAAAAGTTCTATTGTGAAATTTCTACAGCACAAGGATCAATAATTCAAGAATAGGTACCGAAAATTAATTCACCATAAATTCATGAATAATGGAGCAACAATTAAAATAATGATTCTTACCTTGTATTTGGACCAATCATTGGTGATTACTACATCCACATAAAGTACCATCAGAAATTCCTCAAATAACATGGTCATTAGATCCCTAATTCTCTCTCAATGTCCTCCTTCTCTAATTAGGGCTCATGGAAAGTCCATATAGAACTTTTGACCACTCTTAACTATCATCATGGACTCCTGGATCACCTACACCTTATCCATTGTTAATAAAACTAATTCCATCATCATCAGTGATGAATATCCAATTTCACATCAACAAAAGGGTAACCACATGGTCTCCCATATAGTACCTCAAAAGGTTTCATACTAATAGTGAAGTGATTTTTATTGTTTTATGTAAAATCTATTAGTGGTATGTGATCCAAAAAACTTTAATCAAAATCAAGCACACACACCCTTAATGTATCATCAAGAACTTGAATGGTTATCTTAGTCAACCTATCCATCTGGGGGTAGAATATCATTCATAATTACAACTACATCCTGGAGGCCTCCTATAAGATCCTACATAATCAAGTTGTGAATCGATTTCCTTAGTCAGAAATGACTGTTGAAGGCACTCCATGTATTTGGATAATCTCCTTTATATACAGGCATCTTAAAATCTCCACCGAACTCTGCTTCCATATGGGAAGGAAGTGGGTGACTTTTTTAGTCGGTCAATGATCACCCAAATCAAATTATGACCCTTTGATAAACATGAAACCCCTTTCATGAAGAATTTTGATATAACGTCACACTTTTACCTTGGAACATCGAGGGGTTAAGACCTGGCTCTTGGCTTCACCCATTGATAGGTGAGGCACTTCAAAATAAACTCATCAACACTTCTCTTTATACCATTCCATTAATACTTATTTTTAATGTCATGGTACATCTTTGTCACACTTGAATATACCACTAAGGTGGAAGTATTTTACTTCCTCATAACCTTTTCACATATAATGAATGGTACCACTATATGTTCATGTAATAGGATAACATAATCCCTTACTTTAGAAAATCCATCTAGTGCATCGCTTGATGATATCTAGTCACACAAGACCTCCCAATAGATGTATCCCAACTATTCCTCCCTCAAGCACCATAAATGTGAAGGGCCTATTACCATTTATCAAAGGTAGGACACTTCTCCATCATCCACCAAGGATAACTACATCACCACCAACTTATTAGATTGATTCTCCATCAATCGTTCTTGGGACTTCCTGCTAAGGGAATTATCCACTATATTTACTTTCCACAGAGTATAGAAAATAATAGATTTGTATCCCTATAGAAAATATGGACAAATAATTTACCTAAAGTTAAGATATCTCTAGGTGAAGATGTATCTGAGTCACTTATGTTACATGTACACTTTGAACCACTCAATAAAAAGGCAATGTATCTAAGTCATCAATATGAACAATACCACTACCAACTCCAAACCATGGATCATATAGTACTTCTCATGAGGTCTCAAATACCCAATCCCATGAGAAATAACCTCATACCTATGAATCATCACAAAACCTAGAAAAATTAGAGACACTTCACAAAAAACCATGTAATTTTATCTCTTATTTGGAAACCTAAGAACATGTGAACCCATCAATCCGCACTTTATATCCTCAAAATATCTCTGGAATTGGTCAGACCAAATGAAGGGAAATCCCTTTTGAGTAAGGTAATTAATAGTGATTGAAATATTGGATAAGTATTAGAGAAACATTTGGTTGTATCCAACCAACCCAAGGAAATTTCACAAGTCAAATATTCTCTTAGGTGGCTTCTAAGAAAGCACTACCTCAATCTTCATTGAGTCCACACCTAATCCACCTGGATAAATGATATTCCCCAAGAAATAGACCTCTTAATTATAGAAATGACACTTCGAGAGGTTACCATAAAATCAGTTCTTTCAAATTAAGCTCAGGTTCTCAGTGTAACAGCTTGATATTTTAAAATAACACCGTGTTTGATATAATATACAACATGCAACACCGATCCTAAAAGAACCAAAAAATATTATTATTTAAATATTACTATTATAAATTAACTATTGAATTATGGGGTATGAATAAGAATAAACAAATTATAAAATATATATTAAGTTTATAATCAATAAAAATTTGTTGATTAATTCATAGTAAATAAACAATCACTTTTTTAGTAAAGTCATTTTATTTTTCAAAAATACATTTTCTTCAAAAATGATTTTTATTTATTTTTGTGAGTAAATAATAGAATTAATGTTTTATACTTTTATAAAATGAATTTGATAAAATTAAATTCATTTAAATCAATATATTAAAATAATGTTAGTCTATTTTTTTATTTTTCTAAAAAGTTTTATTTTTCAATGAATAATGAAAAATACTGATTTTTATTGAAAACTGTATTTTTTGTTTCAAGAATTTACAAAGTTTCATTTTTTTAAAAATGGTTTCAAAGATTTTTTTTTTCAATTATATTATTAATAATAAAATTATAGACTTTTGAATTAATTTTATTCTTTAATTTGTTATAAAAACATTTTTACACATAAAGACATATTTCAGAAAAAATATTTTTTATTGCATTTTGCGTTTAATATTAAATTAATTTCTAAAAATTATTGAAAATTAATCTTTAAAAATGGGTTAAATATTTGTAATTATGAGGTATAAATTTGATAAATAGGTCCCTTTTATTTCTAGTCCTTATAAATAGTAAACATAATAAATAATTGTCACCATGGTAAGGGTAAATTATGTAATGTGATAAGGCCTTAATGATAAACCCAAAAATTGCCTAAATTTAATTGGATAATTCCATTTTATCCATAATCCTACAAAATTAAAAAATATGACTTTTTTCTCTTTGGATATGATTTTGACCTTTATAATATTTGAGTGAGAGATAAAGACAAAAATGTCTCTTTTATTCTTTTAATATCTATAATATTTTATGATAGGGATAAATAAAAATTATGTTTGGTTTTAAATATTAAATTTAAATATAAATTATTTTTTATTATGGTAATTTATTTCTATTTTTTAGTGATGAAATAATTACCTTAAATGCTTGTGCAACACCGATACAACATTTATTTAATTAATTGGAAAAATAAAATAATTGATTTTAAAAATTATAAAATAAATATAATTTGAAATAATTATTGTGTTATATTATTTTTTTAGATAAATATAACTTTACCGTGATTCTTTAAAGGATTATATTTCAATTACCTCTTTTTCTTATTGTATATAAAGTCACATTAAATGAATAGTGTCAAAAACGACATTAATGATATTTTATCTTTAATAATATCTTATTAAATGATTTAAAATTCATAGAAATGTTATATTTATCCAAATGAATAAGATATGGTTGAAAAAATCATTCATGGTCTATTTATGGGTCGTTTTTCCTTTTATAGTAAAATTAATGAGGGTAGAAAACTTTAATACCGTGGCAATTTCCAAAAGGGTTAATGAGGGTTAAAACTAAAAGATACAGGTAAAAAAATAACCAAAAATTGTCCAAATTTTATTGGATAACGGGATTTAGATCCCTACCCATATTATATTATAATTATATCAATTTGGATCCAATTAAATATAAAAATAATTTTATATTAATGTAATAATTTATGAAATTCCAAAAAGTGCCCCTCCCCTCACTTATAAAAGGGGACCTTTTCTCCTATTTTAGTCACACTTAAAAAAAACTTTCAGTTTAGAAAATACCTTCCAAATACATTCCTTTCATCCCTGAACACATTCTAAAGGAATTGGTTTGATCATAAATTCAATCTATAATGGATTTAGGTACAATCCTAAAGAGGTTGTCTAAAGAAGATGTGTTATTATTAACCGATCATTTTTGTTTTATTTATTATTACACATACTTAAAATATTATTCACCCATACCAATATAAAATCTCCAATTTCCAAACTACTAATTTCTATCTTAGTCCCCAAAGTCCCCATATAAACCAAAAAAATAGTTTATATATACGTAAGGTGACAATACATGCATACATAATAGGATCATACCCAAAGTGTCTCATTCACATGTGAAAAGAACATACTAATGTACCAGTGAGAAAACATCTGAAACAATGACACCTAAATAGGTCAACTAACCAATACCATCCTCACCAAGGCATGATCACCAAATAACACATCCAAGTATAGTAACATAATAATAAGCATATCGATAAAAGGGTAACTCACACCACTTTTCCATGGATTTAATGCTCTCATGCTCCAATGTTGTACATCCTAGCATTACTATATATTTTATATAATACTTCTCAAAGGAAAATTGAGAAAAGAATCATTCTAAGAACCCCACATAAAACTATAAACCACATCTCACCCAAAGACACTTGGGCCAAATAAAATCACATCTCACTCAGAGACACTTGGGCCATTACATCACATATCACCTGAAGACACCTAAGACATAACATCACATATTTCCTGAACACACATGGGCCACCAAATCACATATCTAAAACTATTTTATATTAATAATATTAGGGTATCATGAACATGGAGGACATCAACCATGTTCTGTCTTCCTATCATACATGAACCCTACCATGATCCACCTAATCATCTCATCAAACATCACCATTAGTTCACTTTTGACTTCTAGACATCACAAACCATGCATATCAACTTGCCTAGAAGATAGAGAAGAGAATATCAGGTATACATCCATCCATCCTTACCATTTAGATATTGGAAAAACAACCCCAAAACATTTGGGCGTCGATAGATGGTGCTTGATTTGAGTGGGGAGAATATAAAAATAAAAATGAAAATAAAATATATAATAGTCACACACATAATCCTAACCTATGGGTTTTCAACAAGAATACCATCCAATTTACAACATTGCAACAAATGCCTCAAAACTTCCACCACTTTCACTACCAATTCTAAATGTATCACGTCATACAAGCAAACAACTACCTCAAACCATATTATATCTTTATTTTCAAGTTAATCCATTTCTAGATTTACCAATTACTAAAAATATTAATGTATTAATCCCACCATTTTCATATTAAGTATCAACCAATTTAACCACACTTTCCATTTTATTTTAAACATTCATTCTCTATTCCAAACCATACGATTTTAGTTTCATTATTAATTGTTTATTCCATCAATATTGGGAAACTAGCACAAAACCGCACAATACAACAATAACCCATCCTCCTCATGCCAAAAAGCACCATATTTCCACCATTTCACACCCAAAAACCATACCATCACAACCCCCACATATCACAACCACACAATACAACCATTTTTCACATTTAAAAAAGGTATTTCTTCACTTTCACTTCTTTAATTTCAAGGGAAAACTCACAGAAACCAATATTTTACATGGGAAACCAATTCATTAGCCTAATATATGTTCTTATATAATTTCATGAAAGATGATAAAAATAATTACAAAAAATAAAAGGCAACCCCTGAATAGTTGTAATTTTTAATAAGGACATCAAGCAAGGATAATCCATTAAAAAGTACCAAAAAATAAGTAAAATAATGTGAGAAATCCATTTTCATGAAAAACAATACTATTTATATTCATGTGATAATCAATTTCTATTTTTAGGACAATATTTCCATTATCTAATCAACCAAAATGTGATTATAAGAATAATAATTATTTACACATGAGAAAATAATTTCTAGGGAAACAAATATCTGCAACATGAAGAAATCATATAAAGTACATGAAAAACTTCCCATTACCATAAATTTCAGTTGACCAATTAATTAACTTCATTATGATGATGCATACCAACTTCCCAAAGGATTAAAAAATGTATGATCCATCCCACATGTTACAAATAGAATAAAGATAAATGATCCCCTACCAGATGATGGTATTGGACTCATTCTACACACAAAGGATAAATGAGGGAGAGAGAGGGATACTTAGCCTTCCTAGATTTGGAATTCATGACCAAATAGGTTGTCATGACCTATCCCAATGGGTCCCATGACTTGAATCTCCAAGACCATCACCAATAGGATAGGGGATGGCGAATAGTGTTGAGTAGACATATCACTAACAAAGAAGGCCTTAGCCTAATGTACCCATATACTCGCACACATCTCCAAACCCATACAATTATGAAATGTAAAGAAAATGATAAAACATGAATGAATACATCTAAATCCCAAAACTAGAGTATAATAATAATTAATGAAAATTAAATAGGGGCAAATACAATCCCATCACAAATAATCTGAAAATAAGCCTAACATGAAAGTAAAAATGAGGACTTCTGTCAAGATAACTAAAGGAACACACATCAGGTTTTCTGGATCACTAAGAACCACTTGGTCATAGACCCTCTAGGACTCCTTCAAAAGGTCGATCATCAACACAAGACATGAAATGTATTGGAAAAACCCATGTAGGGGTGATTATAACAATACCCAGTAGAACACTCTGAAACCACAAATAATATAACAATAATGAATTTTAGTAATCTATACATTGGTATATGTCTATAGCACATATAACTCCATATATACTCAACAAATACACATAGTCTTAAGGTAAAGTTACAACCATAAGGATCACCTAGGATTCCTGCTCAAAGGTTTCACATAACACTCCTCTGGGATAACACACTCCATGAGTTAGATATCACTGATGACATCCATCCAAAAGGTCATGCTCGTTGGGTTTAATCATAGGAAGTATACTCTGGATGTCTGAAGAGATACAATAAACATATTAGTATCACACCCAAGGACATGTGTTATACCAACAACTTAATCTGGAATAACCTACTAAGTAGAGGATCAATGCCTGTGTAGTGTTATTCATAACAATTCAAATAACTACACCTAGGGTAATGAGATGACATAGGATCTCACTCCAGGCCTCATAGAAGTATTACAACAAATCTATCTAAGAAATTATACTGAAGGGATCACTATCCTATGTATAGTATGTGATTCCATACTAGCCCTTAGGGAATGGATATCAGGAATGAATCCTAATGAAACTTGTCCAAGATATAGAGGGAAAGGTCTCTCAAACTTATTTTAAGGAGTACATGGCTTGTACTAGTAGTAAAAAACACGCCCCTTCGACATCGGTTCCTGCCTATATAAATGGCCCATTCACATGTCTGTGTAAAAGTATATGGAATTCCCATTCCCATGTACTTTTTATAGTGTCCAAGTACATGGATTTTACTATGTAAACCTAACATGGATGTGTTTGTGTGGTAGTACATGACATTTCCATGACTTTGTACTCCTAGTTGTGTCTATATACCCTCTGAGGTACACACTGATCCAATTTTAATGGGGTTACATGTCATGTGACATGGTCATATGCCCTGTGATACTTAAATTTATACCAAAACCCTAGCCACCACTGTGGGGGCCCCATATTCTATGTAGCTCCTCAATTCACACTTTGTGTTACAAAAGTTTCTAGAAATCCATATCAGAATTCTGTGTTTTCTCTTGCACCACAAACCACCTATCCAACCACCCACCTTTTCAAAAATGTGATTACATGGTTGTTTGACCTTGATATCATAGAATACTATGATCCAAACTTTGAATCCATTTAAAAAACACCATCACACGTCGATCCCTCATCACACGATGGAGAACATGAATCAGTTATCCCAAATCTATCTAATCCATTGTCGCTTCCATCGTCACATAGTCACCATGTCATACTGAGCCCAAATTTATGATATCAAATCATTTCTCTAAGAAACAAGTGCACAACATTCAATTTATCAGTATTTTTCGAATCATGGGCCAAGATATTTTCTTGTGATGAACAAAGAAATGGGGAAGAAAATAACAATAAAAAACACAAGGAATAAACAATATTCTGTGTTTGTGTTGGACTTTATTTGTTTCCATTAGAATAATAAATGAATAGATAATCAAATAATCACAAAGCAATTCCCCCAAATCCTAGATAATTCTAACCCGTACCTCCAATACACCTAATCTACGAATCAATTTGTTAGTTGATTGATTCGTGTTCATTGTAGGAATTTAAAATGGGGATATATAAAATCAAAACAAACACCCTACCACAATTCAGATCGATTGTTGATTAATAATGAATATGTGTTGTTATTGTTGGTGAGATACTTGAATTATGTTGTGCACGGATCATCAAACTATGATCCAGATATCACTCATATGAGAGATATCCTCCAACTCTCTCTCCAAAGGTTCTCAAAAAATCCAGGTTCATAGAGCTAATCCTGATATATTTCCATAACTGTATACTTATTGAAGAGGTTAGACCACCGCGTTAATGAATAAAAATAAAATAATTTATTTAATTATTTTATTCATTTTATGTCCATGATAAATTTTCACAAATTCCTCATGTGGAAAAAGTTTATGTCATGACTAGGATAAAACCCATGCTTTGAACTCAGTGGTTCACTCAAATTTCTGACAAGGGCCTTAATTTATAAGTTATTCTACTTTTTTCAAGAAAACTGCACATGTATTCTATTTAATATATTTATTAAATTTTAAACATTTATAATAGGAATATCGGGCCTCAGAATCACATTCCATCTTAGATCCTAGTCTTGAAAATAATCCATATAGTATCCAAAAATAATACATGAAGAAATCCAAGTCACTAAATTCTCCCCACCTTGGGGATTTACATCCTGAAAATCCAAAAAAGTGGCTACACAAAGATATGTAGATACTGAGCATGCATTTGAGCCTCCTACTCCTAGTTACTTTCTTGAAGATTCTCATGCTGCCATCAGATACATACTAAATGAATCTATCACCCATGTATGCTCCTCTCCTATCGATCCTTGATATCTACCAGGTACTCACTAAAGGTATTCCCATACTTGATGTTTAGCTCACCCCAGTCGATAACGTGTGATGGAGCGTGCACATACCTCCTCATCCACAACACATAGAAGAGATCATGCACCTAATATAACTAAAGAGTTAAATCTAAGAGGTATTTCACCTCTCTAACTCTATTTAGTATCTAAAAAGGTCCAAAAAATCTCAGAGATATCTTTCCACCCCATCCAAATATCCATAATCCACATCAAGTTGAAACCTATAGGGAAACATGGTATCCATCCTTTAACTCCAAAGGCCTCCATCATCAGTCATCATAGGAATTATTATGTATTTTTAAATTCCTCATATACTTTTGGATTATCCACACCTTCTCAGTAGTGGATCGCAAAAACTCTAGGTCTATAAGTACTAACTCTATTGGGTCAGTCTAGAAAAGTGGGGACCTGTAGGGTCATCTGTACAAGGCCTATAATTTTTCCATATAAATGGTGGAATGGTAGATATTATTTTATTCAAATTCCACCAATGTTATGTGATCCTCCCAATAATATCCAAAGTACAACATGAAATATCATAACATGTCCTCCATATCCTGAATGGTTCACTCAGTCTGGTTGTCAGTTTGGGTGTGAAAAGATGTGTTCAAACGCAGCTGATTCCCAAAAAAATATTGAAATACCTTACATAATCTATATGTGAAGAGATAATCATGATAATAAAATATCTTTAGGGTTAGTCCATGGAGTTGGAGTATCTTCTGCACATAGAGGCATCCCAAGATCTCTACTGAACTCTACACTCAGATTGTTAGGAAGTGGGATGACTTGGTGAGTCAGTCAATGATCACCCATATGGTATCATGTCCCATGGATGTATGTGGTAACCCTATCACAAAATTCATGGATATCCTATCCCACTTCCACTTTGGAACCTCAACAGGTTTAGCCAAACCCTCTAGATCTTAGTGACCAACCTCCACTTGTTGACAAGTAAGACATTGTGAGACACACTCTTTAAGTCCTTTATTTATCCCTGGCCACCAAAACTGACATTAGAGGTCCTGGAACATCTTTTCCACACCTGGATGTACCATGAGAGGTGATGTATGAAACTCTCTCATAACCTCCTTCCTCAACATTTCTAGTAGATATCTGAGTATGTAGGGTCTCACAGTCAGTATCCCCAAACTATGCCTCCATGAATCACTACAAAAGAGGAGGGGTAACAAACATTTACTAGAGGTAATCTACTCTATATCCATCCACAAAGGATAACCATAACAATCCCAACTGCTCTAACGTATCACTTAGAAACTGCAAATAATATCTCATACTAAGAGAATCTGCTACCAAATTCCCCTTCCTAGGAGTGTAGAAAATCTCTAACTAATAATCCCAGAGGATCTATAGACATCGAATCCATCTCAAGTTAAGATCATTATGAGAGAATATATACTTGAAACTCTTGTGGTTAGAATAAATGATAGACCACTTGCCCATCAAGTAGTGTCGATACATCTTTAGTGAGAAGAATACCACTACTAACTCAATATCATGGGTCATGTATTTCTGATCATGTGGTCTCAAATGACATGAAATATAGGAAATCACCAACTTACTCTTCACCATAACACAACCATTCCCATTTCCTGATGGATCATAAAACACTACATACTCAACACCCTCATCTAGAAATCACAAAATGGGAGAACTCATCAATCTCTACCTAAACTCTTGAAAATCCTACTGGTATCTCTCCATCCACACAAAAGTATTCTCCTTTTGGGTCAAAGATTTCATAGGGGAAAATATCCTAGATAATCCCGGTATGGATCTCTGATAATAGCCTATCAACCCAAATAATCTCCGTACCTCCTTCACTCTCTTGGGTAGATCCTAAGATAACTCTACCTTGACCTTCACTAGGTCCACTACCAAACCATATATTGAGACAACATTTTCTAGAAAGTGGACCTATTGAATCCAAAACTGAAAATTTGAGATATTTCCATAAATAAAGTTCTCTCATAGTATGTTTAGAACCATCCTCAAGTGTCTTGCATGATTCTCCATGGACGTGAAGTACACAAGGATATCATTGATGAAGACTACCACAAACCAGTCTAAGAAATGTTGAAAGATCTGGTTCATGAGTCCCATGAACATTTTTAGGGTTTTCATCATACCAAATGGAATCACCATGTACTCAGAGTAATATTAGAAAAATTTTAATGTTGTATTTGGTATATCCTCATCCTATACTTGTAACTGGTGATAGCCTGACCTGAGGTTAACCTTCGAGAACCATCTTACCCTATCAACTGATCAAAGAGTTAATCGATCCTTGATAGTGGATAATTTTTCTTCATGTTTACCTGGTTCAATAACTGATAGTCTATACATAACCTCAACCTCCCATCTTCCATCTTGGAAAACAATACTGGGGCTGGACAGGGTGAAACATTGAGTCTAACAAAGACCTTCCTCTACAAGTCCTCCAATTTCACCCTCAGATCACGAAGCTCTATAAGATCCATCCAATATGATGGCATAGATATCTAGGTCATCCTGAGGTGTATATCAATGTATAATTTTAACTCTTTAATGGGAGGTAAGCCTAGAATGTCCTCAGAAAATACATCCTCATACTTTACCACCACTACAAGGAACTGAAAACTCATAATATCCACTACAACAAGGGTCATGCTAGAAAGATAATGAGTAATTGACCACAAAATCATCTTCACGAGTCTATCTCACACTGTTTGGATTTTATTTTCACCCATAAATAAAAACCTGGTCCCATCACTACAGACGCACCACATCCTCCACCTAAAACATTCTATCTAGGCATGAACAATGGGTAACTAGTCCATACCTAATATTATGTCATAAGGACTCATCATTTATATAAAGATACCCCAATAGAAACTATCAACTTTAAGAGTCGGGTCACACTGTCATCACAAATGTGCGATCATTGAGACATCTCTAGTAGGAGTATCTAAGTGGAAGGGTCGAGCCAAAGGATCAACTGAAATATCTAAGTCTCAAACTAGATAAGTGGAAATAATGGAATGACTATCAACTATGTCGATAAGTACCTCAACTAAGGAAGAAAAGACACATATAATACCTTGAATCATCCTTGGATCCTCTGGGTCTTAAGCCTCGACTGCCTGCAGCTTCCCTCGCCCCTATCCTCCAGCTCCCTGAGCTTGGTGTGGACCACCTGGGGGTGGTGGTGGTAACAAGTAAAAGATTATACCACCTCCAGATACTCTCCCAACTCCTCTGAAATGTTTTACACCCTACATAATTCTCTGCTTCTACCTTTTCCTCTACATCAGCTTCCCATAAACTGTCTCTCTATCAGCTGTATGGTGGATTAGATAATCCCTCGTGAGATGTCCCCTACCGTCACATGAGTAGAAGCACCTCTCCCTAGGATGACTATACCCATAATGTGAGAACTAAACCATATAACCCCTATCTTGGGACCTCCTCTTGAAATTACTTTCACATCCATGTATTTGAGACTGATTTTGGCTCCCTAATACCAAAGTCCATGCTCTTATGTGCCCACTGTCAACAACCACTGTCTGTGTCTACTTAACCAGAAAAATATCAACCACTAAATCTTACTCTAGAACCCCAACATAGTTAGGAATGAACATATGTATAATTATGACTTGTATGTCTCTAAAAATTACTCTCACAAAGGTCTGAGCCTGGATAATGGATCTCCAACCATATCCACCGAGTACCTAGAGAGGTTTGTGAACCTTGCTGAATACTCATCTACTGTCATACTACCCTACTAGAGATACAAAATCTCTTGTATGCATACATACCTCTACGTAACTAGAGATAAATCCTATATGAAAATTCACCCTAACTCCGATTATGCTATATTCGCCTCATCATATGACTCAGTCACTAAACACCCCCATCGCCCTGTAGAGACATATAGAAGGATCACTGCTAGAACCACCATCTGATCTACTGGGCTCCTGAAAAGACTAAAAACTCACATCATCACCTTAAGAAATTCCTTATCTGCTTGTGTAATGGGATCACATCATAACCTAAGGGGTTTCTATCACTGAAACTCCTGAAGTGCACTCATCCTATGCACATAATCTGCTAGTACTATAGGTACCATCTACTGCTCAATAAGTGGTGGAATAGATGGTGAAAAACCTAGGGGTAACACCTATAGTATTGGTCCCTGTATTGATGACTTATCACTGAGGGGATTATCCTCATGATCCTGATGCTGAATACTAGCTGGAATACATCATAGAGGAATCCTGAAATAAATAAGATCTACCACGTTCAATGATTATATCTAGAGATATGACTCAAAAAGGACATGGAAACCACAAACCATTCCTATATTATTAATGTACCATTATTTTCCCTATAACCAGTGTCCTCATGTATGGATATGTTGGATTCCATACCAACACTGGAGTCCTTGGCCTGAAAGGAGAACTTAAAACACTTAACAATATTTCCCTAAACCAATATCATAGATTCTGATCCAAAGGTACAAATAACTACCTCTCATACCGCTCTATCACAAACCATCCTAATGGGGCCTGTATCACATCTCCCCAAGTTCGCCTCTAATAGACCATGGGTTGGTGACTAACACCGAGTAGGCATATCACTAACATGGGAGGCCTTATCCTAAAGTACCTATATAAACACACACACATCCAAGCCCATATAATTCTAAAATGTAAAAAAACTGATAAACAATGAATTCATACATCTAAATCTCACAAAAAAGTACAACAAAAATTAATGGAAAGTAAAAATTTCCAAACATAATCCCACCACAAAGAGTATGAAAACAAGTCCAACCTAAAAGTAAAGATGGGGAATACTGTCAAGATAAATGAAGGAACACACCTTAGTCTGTTTGGATCACTAATAACTACCTAGTCATGATCCCTCTAGGAATCCATAAAGTGGTTGATCATATGCACAAGACACGACATGTGTGGGAAAAACCCGTGCAGGGGTGAGTATAACAATACCCAACAGGACACCCCAAAACAACAAATCATATAACAACAAGAATAATAGTAATATATACATAGGTATATGTCTAAAACACATATAATATGAATATCCAAATATACTCAACAAAGACACACATTATCATGGTAAAGTTATAACCATAAATCTATCCTAAGATTCCTTCTTGAAGGATCCACATAGAACTCATTTGAAAGAACACACTCCATGAGTCAGATATCTCTGATGATGTCTATATGAGAGGTCATGCTGATTGGGTATCATCATAGGAACTATATTCTGGAAGTCTAAAGTGATACAATACATAGATTAGGATCACACCCAAGGCCATGAGGTAAACCAAAAACTCAATCTATAATAACCTACTAAGTAAAGGATCAACACCCATGTAGTGTTGGTCAAAACAGTAATAGGAACCCCACATAGGGCCAGGAGATGATAGAGGATCTCACTCTAGGCCTCATAGAAGTATTCTAACAACTCTATCCAAGAAGTACCACTGAAGGGATCACTATCTATGTGTAGGATGTGATTCTATAATAACCCTAAGAGAATGGATATAAGGAACACACTGTAATGAAACTTGTCCAAGATACATAAGACAAGGACTCTAAGCCTTCTTTTAAGGAGTACATGAAATTTACTAGTAGTACATAGTGTTCCCCTTTGGCACTGAGTCCTGTCTATCTAAACGACCTATGTCTATGTAAAAGTAAATTAAATACCCATACTCGTGCACTTATTCCCATGTACAAGTACAAAAATCTTCCCATGTACACATGGTAATTCTATGTCAGTGTGGTGGTACATGATGTGTCTATGACCATGTACTCTTGTACATGTTTGTGTACCCATTGAGGTACACATTGAGCCATATGAAAATGGGTCACATGCCGTGTGACAAGGTCACACATCATGTGATTATTAACTTCATCTTGAAACCCTAGCCACTATTGTGAGGGCCCCACATGTCGTGTAGCTTAGTAGTATACAACATGTGTTATGAAATGTTTCCAGAAATCCAGATCTAGATTCTATGTCTACTCCCCTACCTCTGGCCACCAATTTAGACACCGATATGGCCACCCATATTTCTAAAAAAAGAAATTATGTGGTTGGAAAAACTTTCCATCATCGAACACCAGGATCTGGATTTTGTATACATTTAAAAAACTCCCTCACATTTCAATCCATCATTGCACATTGAAGAATGGAAATTAGGTATCCCAAATCCATTCAATCTGCTGCCACTTCCATTATCATAAAATTACATTGTCATACCGAGCCTAGATCTATGATATCGAATAATTTTTCTAAGAAATAGGCATGGATCATTTTATTTCTTAGTATTTATTGAGCCACACGACAAGATATTTTATCATAATGAACGAAGAAATGGGGATGAAAATAATAATAAAAAACATGAGGAACAAACCTCGGCCAATGTTTGTGTTTCCCTCAATTAGTTTTCGGTAGAATAATGAATGGAGAAATGGAAAAATAATCACAAAGGAATTCCCCCAAATAATAGATAATTCTAACCCATACCCGCAATACACATGATCCCCAAATCATTTTTTTATTTTATTGATTTGTGTTCATCGTAGGAATTTAAAATGGGGATAAATTCAATAAAAAAAATCCTACCTCAATTCAGATCGATCAATGATGAAGAATGAATCCTTTTCAAGGTCATTGGTGATATAATTGAATCCCATTGCACAATAATCATCGAACTATGATCCATATGTTACTCGTCTTAAAGAGATCCTCCAATGATCTCTCCAATGGTCCAATGGATCCAGGGTTATGCAACTAACCTTGAGATTTTTTCATAACTATATACTTATAGAATAGGTTAGGTCACTAAATCAATGAATAAAAATAAAATAATTTATTTATTTATTTTATTCATTTTATTCCCATGATGACTTTTTCACAAATTCACCATGCTAACAAAGGTTATGCCATTCCTAGGGTAAAACCCATGCTCTAAACTCAACGACACCATTCTATTTCCAATCTGAGCCACTATTTAGAAGTTATTACACTTAAAAAAATATGTGTGTGTGGTATTTAATATATTTAATATATTTTAAAAATTTATTTCAGGTAAACCATGCCTCATAATCACAAACTATCTTAGTTCCTGGTCTCAAAAACAATCCATACAATATCCAAAAATAATACATGAAAAAATCAGAGTCTCTATAGGGGATCAAAATCTATGTAGAAGACTCAAAATACTTAAAGGAAGGGGGTTTGATCATCAAAACATTAAATAATTTGAAGGAATTTTTAAATAGTAGTTTTATATATTTTTAAAATAATAGAAGAAAAGTGTATTCTAATGATACATCGCTGAAACCATAATTTTAATTACCCAATGATTTATAGTTCATATTTAATTGTGGATAGAACCAAATATTCAAAAATATAATTATAAATTACTAAACTAGTAAATTTAATTTAATTATATGATTTTAGGCTTCAAAAATCCTTGAAACAGGGTCCATGAGGGTTGAAAATTGACAGGTGAATTAAAAACCTAAAAACAAGGTAAAAAAACTTACACATATGTAGGAGATACATTCTACACAAGGGTAACTTGTTTTGACCTTAATTAGTGACTTGGAAAGGATAAAATAAGGATAAATCTAGTTACCCTTACATAATATTTGAATAACTTAGATAACTCTTATGTAGGCTTTAAAAACTTGGTTGACCCTTACACGGATAGCCATACACAACACATGGGAACAACCTCTTACCATTACACATGGTGAGGACTACCCTTATTCAACACTTGAGAAACCTTTATGTAAAATCATTTATCCTTAAACAATGGTGAACTACCCTTATATTATCCTTATAAATTTAGAGTTAAACTTATGAAAGCCTTAGAAAAACAATCTCACCTTTATGAAAGTTATTAAAAACCAACATCACCCTTATGAAACTCAAATTTCATGCATAAGGTTAAATATTTCATTGAAATTATTAAATTTTAAATTAAAATAACTTATAAATAATTAATAAAAGGGTTTATTATCACATATAAAATCCAAAAGCACTTTTAAAATATTAGAAAATTCAAAACTTCCAAATTAATTTTCCAAAATAAACTTTTATAAATTGAATTTACTTCCATAATTTTCAAAACCTTTTTAAAAATACTTTATAAATTTAAAAATCACTTTGTAAAAACTTATAGAATTTATGAAATTGTTCTCAAACAATCAGACACCCCAATATAGTAAATAAAGGATTAGAAATATTTCAAACCATTATATCAGACACCTCTCAAACAATTCTCATCCTCAAGAATTAAAACAAAACCAGGAGGGAGATAAAGGGAAGGGGAGAAAATTTGACCACCCAATGAGATACCTAAAAGGATCCCACTATATTTAGAACAAAAAAACTCTATAAAATATATTGAGGGAGTCACCTATCAAACAAGAGCAGGGCCACATATATTTCTATAAAAAAACAAGCATTTCATATTATTTTATTGAAAAATTTAAATATACTACTTATAATATATAATTATGTTCTTCTTGTTAAAGAGATCAAAGAATAAAATTATTTTCTAAAGGAATCCTCTCTTTCTAGATATTTACTCAAACAGTTCATGTTAAAAATCATTAAATCTCAAAACATGTTGATAAAACATTCACCAAGACACTTGGTAAACTAATTTCAAAAATATTTTTACAAAACTAATTTTAAAATAAAGTTGAGTTTTATGGAACATTTATTGTCATTTAATTAATTTTTTTTCCATATAATCAAATTTACTTCCATTTGGGTCTCACTAAATTTTATTATACAACATGAAGGAAACATCCAAGGATGATATACTCAAATAGAATTATTATTTTATAAAAACATTTCATTACTAATTAAACATATAATCCAACCCAAATTTTAGTTAATTTAATTCACCATACATCACTAGATTAAAGTTATCCACCCACCATTATCATTTAAAACTCAAACATGTTGTTCATGTTAAACTGATTGATAATTAAAACATTTCAATAATTATATCTAAAATTATATATTCAACGTGATTTTTATAATAACTCACATAATTAGAAAGTTTACTCACTTTCATCAAATTATTTTGTTAAAATATCATATTTCTATTATGATATTTACTAAATCAATATCAACAAATAAATTAAAAAATGGATAAATTAATTTAACACACAACATGTATCATAAAAAAATATGAGTTTTAAACAATACACTTTATCTTACTTTCAATTTTTTTAAGTTTGTTAACAAACTATTTATTCACCAGAGGAACACTCATGAAAAAGCTACAAAGGATATAATTTCCCATTTAACATGGGTGTAAGACATTAATTTCTAGAGTTTTAAAATTAAAACAAAATAAAATTCTCCAATAATCACATGAACTAAGATAAAAAAATATTCCACAAGAATATAAATTAGTGGAACACATGCACCATTCCATGATATTATTCTCTTTGGGAAGCACTGACTCGCCCACATGAATTTAAAACTTGTCATAATATTATGTTTCATGATATTTGAAGTGTACCCTCTCTTCATATGCTCAAGGACATAACATATGTAAACCGTATGAGGGAATGGGGATATAAGAGCACTAGGACAAAACCATTAAAAAAGAATATTCATTATCATACAGACATCTCGAATTTCATCATAGTAAAAATGGGAAAGCCCAACTTCAACCTTTTCTACAATTATTGGTGCCATCCTCAACACCATTACACATAACAACACATCTAATATCCCATGAAAATATCTTAATCATAAATAGCACCCCATGCCACCATCAAAACCTCAAGAATTTCTACCCATATCTTGTCAACCAACAGCCACCCAGGTATCACATCACGTCATAGAGCAAGGCTCACATATAGAGAAAATAAAAAAGAGAAAAAACAAAAAATAGAGTAAAAATGGAATATAGGCCCTAAAACAATACATCCATCCTCTATAAGAAAATGGTCTCACTCAGAAAAAACATCCACCTTTATCAAACAACTAGTTTTATTCCCATATTAGATTAATCGATTTATTTGTCAAAGGTCACCAACATAGATAACTGAAGGAATCATCTATGTAAATCCATAAATTATTTAAACATAATTTCAATCATAGATTCTATTTTCAATAAACTTTAAAGAAAAATGTTCTCTTTAACATGCATCTTCATTATTTTCAATAAAAATAATTTCCACCCACATGTTATTTATCCAATCCCATTAATATATGAAAAAAAATTTAATTAAAAATTTATCATAAATAGTTTGATTTCCATAAAATTATAAAAATTAATGTAATTAATGAACCTGCATATTTAATTCTTTAGCCAACCAACATTACCAGCTTTAAGTGATTAACCACCCCATTTTTTATAGAAGGCAGGTGATTCCATCAACATAAGCACAACACGACACAACACAACACATAGTCACAATAAGGGTACATGTTCTCAAAAAAAAAGAAACAACATATCATAGATCACATAGTTTTCCAATTTAAGAAATATAAAGGGTTTATGTATTAGGTTTATTTACAGAACATCTTCTTAAAAAAAATTAGAATGTCATTTTATAATCTAGGAATATGTTTTCAGAAAGGAATATCAACACTATAATGCACTAATAAATAAATAATGTAACCATAAAAAATAATCAACATTTCCAATTCATTTTCTAGAAACATCATTCCATACATTTAAATATCTTAACATGTTTCCAAGTTAAAGAAAAAAATTGCACATGTGTTATTTCTTGCATCATGATTAACATGATTAAACATGACATTCTAGGTTTATCTTTTTATTGAGGAGACACACATAAAAATTACTTTGAAACTTTTACATGCTAGGTTCTTGTGTTCAATTAAAATACCCCATTACATATACAACATGATTTAAAAATTCTAAAAAAACATTTTCTCTGATCACAAAAATTAAAATTGCACATGTTGTATTACTATGTACATACTAATAATGACTGAACAAAACATTATTTAATAATTTCATTACTTAGGAAAACATGATTATACACTTCAATAATGGTAACATAATTTTACATCCATATTTAAATAAAACTTGATTAGTACACAACATGTTTTCATATTTGAATTTAGAATATTGAATATACTACATTTGAAAGTATGAAATACTAGAAATTTCATATTTATAACATTTTTTTTCTTCAATTTATTTATACATGATTCTCATAAAAAACAATACATGGATTATAATGTGAGGTATATTAATTTTAGTACAAAAAATCTATTATTAATATTGAAAAGAATAAGTTCCACCATTTAAATAGTTTCGAGTCTCAATATGTTACTGTAAAGCATGAATATCATTTTACTGGAATTTAAAAACAATAATCAAAATAAATCCTTGCAATAAATTCCCAAAACATTATCATGATAAATTAAAAATGGAATTAAAGTCATGGAATATTAACTCACATGGAAATATGAACAATCCTAAGCATGGTTTTATCATTTTAGTCTAGAATTATGAAATCTAATCAAGGTAACATGATTCATAAGGTTTTTTAAAACTGAACCACTATTCAAAAAAAATAAAATAAGAATGATTCAGTAATAATTTCAAAAAATTATGAATTTTTTTTGTATGTTATGAATTTTAATAATGGAAAGAAATTTAATTTACAAATAATCATGCTATAATAGGAATGTAAAAAATATATTCAAGACTCAACAAGGTTATAAAAAAATTATTAGGAAATTTAATCCCCATTTTAAACTTTCTTTTCAGGCTATAAAATTAATCTATCAAACAATAATAGCTTACTAGAAACTACAACATTGTCATAATTTGAGATACATATATAAATTTTATGATTTATTTAATCAAATTACCTAACTTCTCAAAACCACCCTATTAAATTACAAGAACAATTAATATTGATGCATTCACATATCCTAGGTATCTACTCTACAAGAAACACAACCTAAATTGGTCATTTTGTAAGCTCAGATTCCTTGCATCAGATCATAGGGGGCCCAAAAACCATGTGTCCTAGTTGGTCTCCTTGGCCTATATCACACAACAAGGTAGACTGGAACCATTTCCCTACCAAACCATGAAATCCTTAAAGTGATTAACTTCAAACTCCATATTATCCCTCATCCAAAAACTTTGATACCACTTTGTCATGACCCCTCCATCCAAAGTTACCCCTCTTTGGCTTTCAATAGAGAAAGGGGGATAAAGACCATTGAGTCTCACCTCCAGTAAGATCCAGTTTAGAGACAAACATTGAGGATATAAAGAATTTCACACAGATGGGAGAGAATTAACCTCAAGAGAAAGAAACATAGGATCAAGAGATAGGATATCAACCACTAAACACCTGTATAACACAATAAAGGTAAAATACACAATATACACAATGAGTGTAATGTTATAAAAATACAATTAAAGTATCCAAGTAAAACATCGAAGAAAATATTATGATAACATCTTATCAACTGCTCCAATTTACAAGAAATTAATTTACAACTTAGTCCTTAAATTACCCTTATAAACCTAAAAGATATTTTATATATACATAGGGTGAGAATACATTTATAATCAGTAGGATCATTCCAAAATAATATCATGAAAATGTTAAAGGAGAATACTAATGAACCAATGAGAAAATAGTAGATCCAAAAACACCAAAAAAGGTTAATTAAGCAATCCCATACTCACAAAAAGATGATCACCAAATAACACATCCAAGTATAGTAACATAATAATAAGAATATCAATAAAAGGGTACTCACACAAATTGTCCACTAGTTTTTCATTCTCACACCCCAACATCATATATCTTGGAACTCCCATATATTCCATATAATAATACTCAAAGACACTTTAGAAACACATCATACCAAACACACCTGATACAACTAGCCATCACATCTCACCCAAAGACACCTGGGTCAACACATCACATCTCTCCTGAAGAAACATGGGCCATCACATCACATATCACCCGAAGACACCTGGGCTATCATATCACGTCTCTCTTGGAAACACCTGATACATCACATCAGACATTTACCACTATTATATACCCAAAAGATTAGGGTACCATGAACATGATGGAAATAAACATCATTACTTCCTCATACCATACATGACCCTACCATAAACCACCACATCATCTCATCAAACATCACCAATAGTGCACTTTTGAATATTGACCATTATAAATGATGCATATAAACCTACCTAGAAAAGAGAGGGGAAGATTGGGTAGCCAACTATCCATACCCTTAATATGGATATTTTTAAAAACACCCCAAAAACATTTGGGTGTTAGCGCATGGTGCTCAAATTAGGTGGGGTGTGTATAGAAATCAAAATGAAAATACAGTATATAATTGTCACACACATAATCCCAACCTATGGATTTTTAACAAGAATAACACCCAATTCACAACATCACCAAAAAGGATTCACAAAATCAAATACTTTCACTACCATTTATAAATGCATCACATCACATAAGAAAACCCCAACCACAAACCATATTGCATATTTCATTTGAAGTTAATCAATTTCCAGATTTACTAATTAATAACCATTAGCCTTTATTAAGCCCATCATTTTCATATTAAGAGACAAAAACTTTAACCACACTTACTATTTTAATTCAATAATTCATTAACCCTTCAAACCCATACCATTTTAGTTTCATTATAAATAATTTATTCCATCACTACCAGAAAACTAGCACAATGCCACACAATAAAACTGCAGCCCACCCTACTCATTATAACAAGACCTAAATTTCCACCATTTTACATGAAAAAAAATTCCCATCACAACTAATACATATCAAAACTACACAAAAGTACCACTTTTCAAATATTTCAAAAAGTTATTTCATCACTTTCACTTATTTACTTACAAGGGAATTCTCACACAAACAAATATTTTCCATGGGAAACCAGTTAGTTAACCAGATATACATTATTAGCCAATTTCATTTAAGAGAATATCAAACAATCACAAAACAACACAAGAAAATATCCCAATAATTATAATTTTCATCAAGAGAATCAAGATTGTATAATCCTATAAATAATATCACAAAACAAGTAAAATCAATCAATAACTCCTTTTTCATGAAAAAAACATTAATTATATTCATGTGACAATCCATTTACCATTACATGATAATATTTTTATTATCTAATAAACATAACATGTGATGATAAGAATAATAATAATTTATTCATGTGATAATAATTTATAAGGAAACAAATATCTGTAAAAGGAATAAATCATATAAATTATAGGCAAAACTCCATATTCCCATAAATTTCAATTAACCAATTAATTATATTCATTAGGTATATGTATAAAATCTTCCTAAAGTATTCATGAAATCATGAACCATCCTAAATTTTATAACTAGATGAAAGACAAAGGATATCGTACCTGGTGATGGTACATGACTTGTATTTCATAAAAAGGTTAGAGGAGAAATAGAGGTATACTCATCCTTCATTGATATAGAATTCATGACCAAATGGGATCAAAATCGATAGAGAAGACTCAAAAGAATCCAAGTAATGGGTGGGGGGGTTTCAATAATCCAAAATTTATACAATTCAATGGAATTTTATTGGATGAGGTTTAATTACTTTTAAAATAATAGCAACAATGCGTATTCAGAAGATACACTTTTGAAGACACAATTTATTTTTCCCAATGGTTTGTAGATTGGACTTAATTTTGAATTGAACCAAATATTCCAAAAAAGGAGATATAAATTATTACATGAGTAAAATAAATTTAATTCCTTGATTTTAGTCCTAAAAAATAATTTAAATAGGATTATTGAGGGTTGAAAATCAAAAAAGGAAGAAAAAAAAATTGGGTAAAAATAATTACCCCATATGTAGAAGATAAAAGTTCTTTAAGTGTAACTTATTTTACCCTTAAATAGTGTCTTGGAAAGGCTCACATAAGGGTAACTCTAGAATACCCTTATATAAGCTTTGAAAAATTTAGTTAACCCTTACACAGGATTTGGAAAACCTGGATAACCCTTACATGAATACCTTTATGCAACTCAACCCTTACAAAAATAAACTTTTGAAACCTTTAGGATTTTAGTGATACATTTACATAGTTAGGGGTATACCTTTACATAGTGTATGGGAAAAACCTCTTATATTTATTCATGGTAAAGGATACCCTTACACAATCCATGATCTACCATTACACAAACTCCTTTACACTTACACAATAGTGAACTACCCTTACACAACCCTTAAAAATTAAGGGCTACCCTTACAAAAGCCTTATAAAAACAATATTTCCTTCAAAAAATATATTAAAAACAACCATTACCCTTAAAAAACACTAATTTAATGTGTAAGGGTAAATATTTCATTGAAAATATTAAATTTTCAATTAAAATAACTTATAAATAATTAATAAAATCATTTAATATCACATAAAAAACCCCATAACACCTAAAAAATATTAGAAGCACTTTTAAAAATTCCAAATTTATTTTCCCAAATTAAATCTTAAAACTTTAATTTACATCTATAATTTTAAAAATATTTTTAAAAATACTTTATAAATTACAAAATAATTTTAAAACAACTTTTAGAAAGTATAAAATTGTTCTCGAACCACCAGAAACCCAAAAATGGTAAATTATCGAGAATATTCTATACCTTTATAATTATAGATGCTCTAATATTGGTTTACATACCCTTGAATAATTCTTATCATTATTACCGTAATAATGTTTAGGTATAATCATGATAAAATTTATAGATACAGTGCCTAGAAATCCTAAATAATCATCATTTCTAAACTAGGGGAGATTATAATTTTTTCTATCATAATCAAATAATTCTTCCCCAACTATTTATATAGACTTATCCTAGGTGGGGTTCATAACCTTGTTACCCTTATGATTCCTTATCATAATACTTAACCACCTTCATCAGGATATGGAGGTGACTAACAAGGAACCTTTATCTTCACAATGGGCTATTATGAGAGAATAACCTAAATTCAATATTGAGAACTGGTTAGAAAGAAATAACACTAGTCTATTATCAATAAGTATTACTCTATTATTGAAAACAATAATTTTATAAAATAATTTTTGGTGGTTATTGGGTCTACTTTTAGTATAACTAGTATCATATGTGTGTGTATTTTATATAAAAACTTCCCATGAAAAATATATTGAGGTTACTATGGAAGTAATGTATAGTTGGTTCATTAGAATGCATGTATCTTAATAAGTGTTGTGTGATTCCCTTTGAGTTATAGTTATGTTTTATTTTTATATTGTTTTTTATATGTTTTTGGTTTTAATGGCTTTCAGATGTTAGGGGTTGAAAATTTTGAAATTTAGAGAAAACAAGCTAGGCAGACAGTTTCCACATGTTTAGTATTAACCATGTAGTAACCATGCTAAATGGATCTGTATGTTACATAGGTTATTATCATAGTTTAATCACACATTTTCTATCAATGATATTCACCAAGAAAACTATTTGGGTGATTCGGTTTTTTTCCAGAGGCTATTGCATGTCTTAAGCACTATTTTTCACATAGTGCGATTATCCCCAAGTAACCATGTGGTTTGGTTTTTAAGGGTAAGTTTCTATCAAACAATCAATGCACAGTTTTTCTATCTGTGTGATCTAATCATGTGCATTGTATGAATTTCTAAATAATTATAAATTAACCCTAATGACCTTGGTCTTTTTTTGTTTAATTTCTTCCTAATATCTCATTATATCAACCTAACCCATCCATAGTTATCTAGAGGGTTCTTTACATGGATATTTGGTGATTATCCTTAATTATTTGTGGAAAACTTCAAGGTATGTTTCTATTTCCACTTTTTTCCTCATCCTCTTCCTTGAACCTCTCCCGATCTCTCTTCCCCTTATTTTTTTTGTAACCTGATTGGGTTGTGATTGCTGGATCTAGTGGATTTGATGGAGAATTGATGACGTTTCCTATTGATTTAGTCTTATGAAGATCTTATGTCTTCAATTATATTATTAATTTTTAAAGTTACTAGGTTTCATCTATTGGTCAGGTAGGTGTCTCTATTCAATGTTTCTATCACATGAATTACTTAGTGTTCTTTTAAATTCATTTGGTTAGAGATATAAAATTGATTGTTTTGAAATATATGAAGGTTATTTTGTATAATTGTATCTTTTTTGTCATGATAAATGATTTTAAAGGATATTTAATTTAAAATTAGTTTTAAACACATCACGTGTTTAATGAAATTAATTAAAGATGATTTTTTACTATAAAATGAATTTTATGCATGGGAGCGATGATTCTTCAATTGAAGATTTTTTTTATAAAATATTGACCATGGTTTAAATAATTGTTTTGGAAAACATAGCACATTATGAACATTGGGTGCATTGGGTCATGGATATATTCAAACCTTAGTGCGTATGGCACCACTATGGGTTATTATTATAATATCAATCAACTATGGAAGGACTTGATATTGGAGGGATTCATGGTATGATTAACTAAGAATTTATTTGCATGTCCTAATATGTATTATCATAGGATATATACCAAATTGTTCTTGGTTTATTACATGATGGAATAGTTTCATGTTTGGTTACTCACATGTTTATCTTTTGAGATATTGATTTTTTGACTACTGCTATTTATATTGTCATGAATACATATAATAATATTATTATGGATTTTAATATTGATTGTATTTTAAGTAAAAACCAAATGTTTTTTATGTAAATTTTTTTCAAAGGAAATAAATTTATGAAACATGTTTTGTTTAAAATATATATGTAGCAGTTTATTGTTGATAGAAATTATATATATTGATGGTGGTATCCCACTGAGAATTTTTCTCACACCTTTTTTATACCTTTGGGAATATTCAGATTTGGTTTTGTATGACTCAAGTAAAGGGAAGGGTGTCATGTATATTTCTAGATTCTCTTTGTGGATGTTGTCTTCATAGAGAGTTTGGTTGGTGTTGATATATGGTCACATGGAGACATGGTTTTGATATTGTTTAGTTTTTCTTTTAGGTTTATTATTTTGGTTGGTCGTTGTATGTCTCATATATGTGTACTTTTCTTCTACATTTTATTATGACTGTTTATCTCCTTTTAGTTGTTCTTGAGACATATTTTGGTTTTTGTGTCTTTTTCTCCACCTTGTGGTGGGCTAGCTTGGGTGATGTGTCAAGTCAACCTGGGTTGTTTCATTAAAAAATGTTATTAGAGCCAATACCCATTTGTAAGTGTGATGACACTGCTAATTTTTGGTTTAAGGTTCATTGTAAAAAGAAGTTTGGAATGTAAGAATTTAGGTAGTAAGTTAAAAAGGGTGGTTGTCTAGCTCACTTCCATGTCTGAACTTGGGTAACCATGAATGGGAAAGAATTTTCATTAATATTAAGCTTCCGTTTTAGGTTATTCAAATTAACTTGATTTTGGATTTATTTGGATGAACATATTATTTTATAATTTTTTTTGTATCTCATTCATAGAATATATGGTTGAATTAATTTATTGATATTTAATGGATTCAATATGGATTCTTGATATTTTTCTATGTTGATTGACATGCTCGACATATGAACAAGGTTTATTCCATTCATGTTGGATATTTCCACACCATTGGGAAAGAGGAAGAAACAAGGTTTTAAATATACTGAGTGCTGAGTGATGATTACTGACTTCAAAGTTATGTGGGAATTCTTATTTCATGATCATTATATATTTACCTTATTATTTTAATGTATTTTATGATTGGTGTTATGTCCAAGATTGACTATTACTATAATTGGGTTTAGTTTCTTTCATTTTATAGAGCCTCTCATGTGTTTTAGGGTGAGTGAGATCCTAGATTAGGGAGAGTGGGGCCTGTTATTCTATATTATTGAATGATCTCATTCCAATTGTTGAAAAATTTTCTTGATGATAATCATCAATTTTTGAGTAGTCTAGTCCCTACAATGGTGAGTGAATACCCTTAGGAATTTTCTAATTATTTTTATAGGTTACATACCTAGAGAGAGGCCAAGTTCACTGTTGAAATGATTCATGGGATGATGCCCATTTCTATGCCATCATATCGTATGAAACTCGCTAAGGTAAAGGATATTAAAGTTTACCTTTAAAATATTGAGGATAAGGTATTTTTTCATCATAGTGTGTCATGTTGGGACTCACCATTTCTCTTTTCAAATATAGAATATGTAAGACTCATTCTTTGTGTCTATTACTGAAAGATTAATCAGGTGACCGCTAGGAACAAATACCCCTTGCCTAGGATTAAAGGTATATTTGATCAACTCATAAGAGCCTAATGGATTTCTATGACTAAAATAAAATTCTAGTACCATTAGTTGAGAATATGAGAAGATGATATGCCTAAGAAAACATTTCAGAGATGGTATGAGAATTTTGAGTTCTGGGTTATGAAATTCGATCTAAAAAATTCCAATTCAATATTTATGGTGTTGATGAAACAAATCTTTCATTTGTTCTTGGACTCTTCATTGTCATATTTTTGATGATATTTTGGTGTACTTAAAGTCAAAGGAGGAATATAGGGATCATTTGGATATTATCCTTAGAATCTTGAAAGAACATTACCTATAAATAAAGATTTCTAAATGTAAATTTTGGATCCAATAAGTGAAGTTTATAGGTTATGTTATATCTAAGAGAGATATATTAGTTGATCCTAAAAATATTTGAGTAGTGATTTCATGGGAGAAAACCAGAAAATGTGTTTGAGATACGAGGCATCTTGGGATTAGTTGGTTATTATAAGTGGTTCATTCAGGGTTTCTAAAAAATTGAATCTATGATGAAAAAATCAACCATTAAGGGCGTTAATATTGAATGAAATGATAAATGTCATTGATATTCTAAGGAACTGAAGGTGAGGTTAACTTCAGCTCCAGTTCTAACCCGTCAAGATCTTATTCTGGGATATGATGTTTTCTTTGATGCCTCAGGTATGGGATTGGGGTGTGTCTTGATATAGGTAAAATATGTGATGGCCTAAGAATCTCACCAATTATTCCATCAGGAGAAGATATATCCTATCTATGAACTTTATTTAGTGGACATGATGCACACTTTCAAAACTTATAAGCACTATCTCTTTGGGGAAGTATTTATAGTAAATTCAGATCATAAGAGAACATTGTATATTTTAATATACCGGAATATGAAAATGTGATAGATATAATGGGTTTAGTATCTTTAGACTTTATATTTTGATGTTACATGTACAAATAGTAAAAGGAATATGGTTTCCTAAGTTCTGAGAAGGAAGTTACCGAATCAAGCCTTGAAGAAATCCATAAAAGAGTGGTATTTAATGAATTTGTTTGCTGAGATGATATTGTAAGTGGAAGGGGTTAGTGGGAATGTGTTCTTAGCTTCTGTGAAGGACTATTCATCATTTTATGATTATATTCAGATAGGAAAAGAAAAAAAAATAAATTTCCATAATTTTAGTAAGATCATTAGTGGTTGGAAATCCTCAGGTTATTGGTCTCAGTCTTCCATTAGTGCTTTGTGTTTCTGAAGTAGGTTGGTCATTTTGATATCTCCCTTGTAGGAGGTGATGGATATTGTACACAAGTCTAGTTATTCTACACACCCTGAGAATACCAAGATGTATCATAATATGAGATATTAGTATTGGTGGCCAGGGATGCAGTGGTCGATTTAATACTTTGTGTTATGATGCCTTAGTTTCTAGAAGATTAAGGTGGATCACCAGAGACCAACTTGTTTGTTAAAACATATATCTATTCTAGTGTGGAAGTGGGATGATATATCTATGGAATTTGTCATGGGTTTACCATGTACTCCTAGTGGTAATGATGGTATTTGGTTGATCATTGATTGAATTATGAAATTGAATCATTTCCTTTCTATGAAGGAGATGAAGAAGGTGGAAAAGATCAGACATCTATATGTTTGAGAGATCATGAGGATCCATGGAGTTCCTAATGGAGTTTTTTTATAGAGTCCCTTAGTTTACATTCATGTTTTGTAAAATTTTTCAATATGTTATGGGTACCCAGTTGAAATTAAGCATGATATATCACCCTCATATGGATGGAGAGACTGACTGAGCCATTCAAATTCTTAAGGATATGCTTTGGTCATGTGTGCTTGATTTTGTTGGTTTATGGGAAAATAATATACCTTTAGTTAAATTTTCCTATAAAAATAGTTATTATAAATTGATTTAAATAACACCTTTTAAAGAATTATATGGGAGGCCATGTCAATATCCTTTGTGTTGGGTGGAGTTGGGAGAAATTTCATTAGTTGGATTGAGTCTTATTCAAGAGATGATAGAAAAGGTATAGTTAATTCAAGTGGTTAAATATGTATCATATTCATTATAAATCCTATAAATACCATTTTTGTTTCCCATTGTATTTTGAGGTTGGTGATTGAGTTTTTCTCAGAGTTTCACCTTGTTTGGGAAACCATTGTTTAGGTGATCGAGGTATGTTGGCTCTTTGGAGGTCATTGAAAATCTTATAAATATATCTTATCATTTGGACTTTTCATCTCTCTTGATGTCAATTCATGATTTATTTTATGTTTACCAACTAATGTGGTCTCAAATGGACTCTTCCAATATGATTTAATGGGAATATGTTGATTTTAATCCTAATACATTAATGGTTGAGCACCTGGTTCAGATTATGTGTCACTAAGGAAATGTGTTTCCTAATAAAATAACCCCCTTAGTCCATGTATTGTGGTAGTGAGGATGAGATATACATGATGTGGGAGTGGGAATCATTGATTAGGTAGAAGTGTCCTTCTATTTTTTCAGGTCCAAAATATTGATTACTTTCTAGGGGAATAAATTTATATGGTGGGGAGAATTGTGATATCCTCTGGGTAAAATATATGTTTTATTTTGATCTTATAAAGGATTTCAGTATTTAGGGGTTGAAATTTAGAAATTTGGAGAAAAAAATCTAGGCACACGGTCTGTGCATAGTTAGTAGTAACCAGGCAATAATTTAATAGAATGTATTTATAAGTTCTATAGGTTATTTTCAAGGTTTAAGAATCATTTTTCTAAAAAGTTGAGTCACCAAGAAAATCATGTGGGTGGTTGGGATTTTTACCAGAGGATATCATTTGAATTTAGAATGGTTTTTAAAATTGTATGGGTATCCCTAGGTAACCATTCAGTTTGGTTTTTAAGGGATATTTGATATCACATAATTAGCGCATAGTTTTTCTAACTGTATGACCAATTTTTGTGTCTTGTAATATGTTCTTAAAAATTGAAAATTTACACTGATACCCTTATTAATTTTGATATTTAATCTCCTCCTAATCTCTCATTAGCTTAACATAACCCCTCCTTGGCACTCTATAGGGTTCTATCCTTATATATTTTTCAATTATTATTTGTTCTTGGTGGATATCTTCGAGGTATGTTTCGATTTACACATGTTTACTCCTCCTTTTCTTAGATATTATCATAATATATATTCTCCTTATTCTATTGGAACCTGATTGGGCTATGATTTCTAGATCTAGTGGGTTTTATGGGGAATTAATGATGTTTCTTATGGATCTAGTCTTGTGAGGTCCCAATCTCTTGAATTGCATTCTATTTTTTTTGAAGTTGACTAGTTTTAATCCATTAACATGGTAGGTATCTTTATTTAATGGTTACATCACATGGATTACTGAACATTATTGTTTATTATTTTGGTTTTAGTTATGAAATTTATTTATTTAAAATATTTGAGGTCTATTTTGTATATTTGAATCATTTTTGTCATGGGAAATGGGATTGAAAGGTTTTTATTTAAAATCAGTTTTATGCAAATAATGTGATTTATGAAATGATTTAAAGATTAATTTTTACTCTAAAATGGATTTTTAAGCATGGCAGTGGTGATTCTTTGCTTATAGAAATGTTTTATAAAACATTGATAATGGTTTACTTAAATGTTTTTGAGAACATAGTACATTGTAAACCCTGGGTGTGTTGGGATATAGACATATGTAGACCTCAGTGTTTGTGGAATAATTAGGGGTTATTCTGGTGATATCAGTTGACTATGGAAGGAAATGATATCAGTAGGACTCATGGTATTCCTAGATTAGTGTTTCTTTTTTGTTTCCTAGTATTTATTCTCATAGGATAGTGGCTAACTTGTAACGACCCTTACTTTTTAAATGATATTTGTTTCCTGAATAAATGTTTGTTACATATTATATAAATTTATACTTGAAATAAATAAAGATAAACCAATTTTTTTTATCTCCTTAATAATGATATTTACATTAGTCAGCTATGAAACCGATTAAAATTTCAAACATTAAAACTGAAATAATATAAAATAGAACAACTAAAATGAGAAATTAAGGATCATCCAAATCTACTAGAATCATCATCCCCACTGAAAATGATACAGAAATGGAAAAAATATTATTAAACCAATCAAAATATTATAAAAATGAAAATATAACCTTAAGACAAATTATAGTTAATTTTGAGTGAAATAATGAAGTATTATTTATATGGTATAAAGAGAAATGTGATCAATTTGACCATAATATGACTGTTGGTCAATATGACCGTTGGCCAATATGACCATTGGCCAATATGACCATTGGCCAATATGACCGTTGGTCAATATGAACATAGGAAACTATACCCTTAGTTGTAATTTTATTATTATAATTAGTGTTTATAAGTAGTAATGATAAAGGTAGTTGATATAGAAAGGAGAATTGATGACCTCAATCAGTAGAGTCATGTCGTTTGAAGCCTATTTTTAAGAACTTGGGAGGGAGGTATCATTATTGGGGTTTAACCTTGACCAATCACAAGATGGGATTCAACAAGTGAATACTAAACTAAATCACCTATGGGAGAAGTTCAAGTTAGTGGATATTACCACTCGATTTATGTTAGTTGAGGCACCCCATGAAACTACCACCATCACACACCTTACCCTTAGAGCGTATATGAGTGTAATAAGGGGTTACATGCCCATGAATTAGTCACTTAAAGTATAAATTACTTTGTATAATTAAAATATTTATTCTATCAATTTATCTTAAGAATATTTTTTCTTAATAAAATATATGTTTAATTGAGATGAATTTGATAATTTGATTTTTGAACACAAATAAAGATTAACTGTATTTTTTCAAGAAAATATATACAATTTTTATATATAAATAAGGTATTATGAATAGTATTTATTTTAATGAAATATTATTTGAAAAAACTTTTATTTAAATAATAAATTATTAAATCATTTTATAAAGGCCTATGAATTTTTTTTATAAATGTCAGAAATATGATTATTCCTTAAAAACTGATATTTTTAGTAAATAAGGATTTTTATATTTAAAAATAAATATTCTCATATCTAGAGATTTTTTAGGATAAAATAAACATCATTTTTGAAATTATCACATCAAAATTAGGTTATTATTAATTTATGATAATTTTTAAAGAACTTTATTTTTTTTTGTGAATAGTAAAAAATACAGTTTTAGGGTTTTAGTATATTTTATGACATAATATTTATGTCATAATAATTTAATAATTAATTAAAAAAATTAATGAAAAAAATATGTTATTTTATTATTATTATGTATTTAAATATATTTTATTCAATTTTTAAAACTATAAGTTACTTTCCAAAGTCTAAAAAGGAAAATTTGATTTTTAAAACATTACTTTGAGGAATATTTAATTTTCTATGACAAAAGAAGTATTTAAAAATTAATTTACATTATCTTGGATTAAAATAACTTAAAATTTGATCCAAATGTCCAATACCATGATCAAAATCCATTGGTAAGCCAATGGTTTTTCATTTTCCACAACCTATTTTTTCAAGACCTATATTTGGAAATTATTAAATAATTCCTCCACTTATCCTATAAATAACCACCCATTTATCCATTTCCATTCACTCCCAATCCATACTCCAAGAATTTATATCAATTTTCCTCCCATTTAGCCCCCTAATATGTACTCAATCCCCCAAGGTTCCATCCTCAAGTTTTAGGAATAACTCTTATAAGTAAGGGAAATCTTCACTTTTCTTTTCCATTCAAGAGTCCTTTTTGTGGTATGTATTCCAATTTCCTAGAAAATTCAATTCATCCACTTTCTATTATCCCAATAATATATTAATAGTATTTTATGAATGGTATACCCTTTTCCACTCTCATTTTAACATTTTATAAAACCATGTTTTATACCCGTCGTGCTGCTAAATTTTCTTCTCAAATTTCTGTCTTTTACATGATTAATTATCCCTTTATTTTTATTTAAATACCAAAACATCTTTTATTTTTAGTTGGTATTCAACTATATTTAAAAATTTCTTTGTAATCTGGGTATTTACATATATGAAACTCATATATCCTTTCATGGGTTTAAAATGACGCAATGATAATGTCTTTAAGCTCTTTTGTATGACAAGATTTTTGATAAGAAACTAGTTCTTTATTCTTCATGGGTTATTAATGAAATTATATATTATGATATATGTGGATCACATTAAAATTAATACATATGAAGGGTTTTCCCTGATAGCTCTTAAATTAATTGGGTAAAGAATTTAATCTCTAGAGATGACATGTTTTACGCTACCATGGTGAATAACCTTGGTAATTATTATTTAGAACACCTTAGTGATTAACCTTGATGATATTATTATGAATGTATAAGTTAAACGTTTTAGCTACATTTCCATGTTATGATTCATTTTATTTTTATTATGATATTCCTCATGTTCATTCCTTATCTTTATGCCTTTTTTTCTTATTGATATGTCTCAAGATCACATGTTATATGTCTCTCTTGTTTATTTCTATTATTAGGATTCATGCTCACACCTTTCCTTTGATGTATACCCCTAAGTTATGATATATAGTAAATTTACTTAGGATGAACCTTTTAAGAAGCCTTTCATGTTTTTTTAGAAGAATATTTTATGTTTTTATGTATTATGTACCTTATTTACAAGAAACTAAACTTAAAAAGATCATCTATTTTTATAATGAAATGAGAATTTATATAATAAAAATGTGGGATTCCAAAGTTGGTATGAAAGGAAATTTTAGTTATTTGTGGAAATTAGGACTTGAAAACTTTAGTAAGAACCATAGGAAAAAGTCTAAACATAGGAAAACATCTTGGAATTTTAGTGAAGTATTAAGTAAGTTGTTTCTAAGAAAATAAATCCCTATCTGGATACGAACAAGTGGATGTGGATCTAAAATAGATATAACTAGGGGTAACACCATAAAACACCACTTTGAGATAGATTCAAATGGGAACTAGTGCACAAAAATGGGCCTTGATACACTCCTAGTTTGACACTCCTAGGGGATAAGTTTATTTAATCAAAAGCTTTTCAGGAACCATTATAAAGGATATAAAGATAATATAATTTATTATTAGAGGATATTAATTACACATTTAAGCATTATTTATTATGAAATTAAATCCCTTTATAATTATAAGATTCATAAAAGTAACACATTTCTCACTAAGGTTTTATTCTTTTAGAAAAATGGCAGAAGGAACCACATAAATGATGAGTGCAACAGACGATGCACTAATGAAATTCTGATGGATTCTGTAATGGAAAAATTTATGGGGATAATGAATTTACTAACTCAAGTTATGAATAATAACTTGAATCTAGTCAATAGACCATATTCACCTCAAAGGGAATAAATTTCCATTGAATCCTTCACACATCAACAACCACCTTCTTTTAGTGGATTTACCAACCCATTGATTTTTAAACAATGGATAAGCTCTACAGAAAAGATCTACTTCATACTCTATTGTTTGTAACAGGATAAAGACACCTTGGAAGTATACCAATTAAAAGAAGAAAAATATTAGTGATGGAAACTGATTAAAAACATAAATCCAAGAAGGGATATTTATGGTATGGAGTGGGAAGAGTCTAGGGGAATCCTTTTCAACAAATAATTTCCCCATTTGATGTGAAAAAAATGAAAAAGGTATTCCTTAAACTGAATTATAAGGAAAATGAATTAGTGTGATTCTATGAATTAAAATTTAAAAGGCTAGATTGATAAACCTCTAGCTTTATTATGGATCATAAGGGAAAGTTTGATATATTCTTCAATGGATCGAGACCCCATCTGCAGATTAATCTAAAAAATTTTGACTATGAAATCTATGAGGAGATAGTGCAGAGTGTTATGAAGGTTGAATTGGAGTTTAGAGAGACATGGTGTTCATATAGATCAAATTAAAAGAAGATATTTATGGATCCAAAATTAGGGAGGAACTTTGATCATAGAAGAGGAGGAAAGAAAGTGAAACTTACCACATGCAAAAAATGTGGGAAGAAGCACTCAAGGAACTGCTTACTTGGGAGTGGAAAGTGCTACAAGTGTGGAAGAGATGGCCATATAGATCAAAATTATCATAGTGTGGTGAAACCTCAACTTCTCAACACTAATGAAAAAGGGAAGATGATGCGGGCCTAGCTAGAAGTTTAATGATTCAAGTGTGGTAATATTGGGAACTTTTCTAATCAATGTCTAAATTAAAAGATAATGGAGGGGAACCACCATCAACCTCATCTTATGCCAAGAGAGAAAGGTCATGCATTTTCTGTCATGACATCCAAAGTGGATGATTCGAATGATTTGGTCATTGGTACACTCATTGTTCTCTCAAATCTAGAAAGTACTTTGTTTTATTCTAGTTTCACACATTCCTTTATTTCATCCAAGTTTGCAAAGAATATAAAATCAATCCCTAAACTGCTAAAAGTAGATTTATTAGTCAAGATTCCTGGAGGAATTATCCTAGAATCAAAAGTTTATAGAAACTCTAGTATTAACTTTGGTGAGTACAATATCATCGAAAATATACTAGTCATTCCCATATTAGAATTTGACACTATATTAGGGATGTACTGGCTCTCAAAGTATAATTCTAAGATCAACTGCAAAAGTAAGGAAATTTCAATAGTATTGAATGTATAACCCATAGTCATTTTCAAAGGAGATATATCTTAGACCGATATTTTCTTAAAATCACCTCCCATAGACTTCTTTATAGAGATCATAGGTTAAGAGGGAGAAGGAAATAAAAGTATAAAGATAGATAATGACCCTATCATTTAGGAATACATTGATGTATTTTCTGAAGAGTTACCTAGAACTCCCCCCAGAAATATAGTTAGATTTATCCATTGAACTCATACCTAGATCCAAGATGATATCAAAGACCCCATATATAATAGAAAATACGGAGTTAGAATACTTAAAGAAAAAACTTCAAGATATTATAGAGAATAGATTTATCTAACCAAGTGTGTCTCATTGGGGAGAACCTGTTATCTTTGTAAAGAAGAAGGATGGATCATTGCGGCTATGCGTTGATTATAGATAACTTAATGGGATCATAGTGAAGACCAAGTACCCTCTCAAAAGGATTGATGATTTATTTGATCAACTTCACGGGCCTCAATTATTCTCCAAGATTAACCTCTAATTTGGGTATCATTAATTAATGGTGAAGAAAAAATATATTTCAAAGACCACATTTCAAAAAAGGTATGAGAATTATGAGTTTTTTATTATTCCATTCAACTTGACTAATGATATTTATATATTTATGGATTTTATGAATAGAGTTTTTTTGTAATACATTGATAAATTTGTGGTGGTTTTTATTGGTGATATTATGAAATATTCTAAAAGTTACAAGGTACATAAGGATCATCTAAGGGTTATATTGAAAACTTTGAGGAAGGATAATATTTTTTAAAAGTTCATAAAATGTGATTTCTAGTTACAACAATTTTCTTTATTGGGGAACATTATAGCCAATGAAGGAATATTATTTGACCTTGTGAATAAAAAGGATATAGATGAGTGGACTCATCCTATAAAAGTTACTAATATTCGTAGTTTCCTTGGTTTAACAGGATATTATAAGAGGTTTTTGAAAAAAAATTCATGACTTTATAATACATTAACAAAGTTAACTTGAAATGGGGATAATTTCATCTGGATAAAGGAGTGTAAATAAAGTTTCCAACAACTAAAGAAGAGATTGGTTATGATACCTATTTTAACTATACCCTCTATTGAAGAAGTGTTTGTTATTTATAGTGATGCATCTCTGAAAAGTATTGGGTGTTCCCTCATAAAAAAATGAAAATGTGATTGCTTATGCATTTAAAAAGTTAAAGACTCATGAGAATAATTATCCATCACATGACCTGGAGCTAGCTATGGTTATTTTTTCTCTCAAGATATCTAGACACTATCTTTATTGGGAGAAATGTGATATATACACAGAACACCAATGTTTTAAGTATATTTTCACAAAAAAGTAATTAAACTTGAGATAAAGGAGATGTTTGGAACTTATTAAAGACTATGATTTTTCAATTAATTATCACCTCAAAAAGGAAAACAAAGTCACTGATTCATTAATTGGGAAAGATCCTATTGTATTGTAAGTGATGAGTATTCAAGGAGATCGATTAATCAAGGACCTGGTAAAATTAGACATGGGGATCATAAGTTAAGGTATATAATCAACCATATTCCAAATGATTTATAAACCATCATTACTATAGAAGATAAAAAATAACAAATAGAAGATCCTTTGTTACAAGGGAATATAGAGGTTGTGAAGAATGAGAAGTTTCCTAAGTTAAATATTGATCAAGAAGGTGTATTGAAATTTCATACAAGGATATGTGTTCCATATAACCTGGAGATAAAAAAGGATTTAATGTATGAATCTCATATCTCTAAATTCTATATAAATCCTAGAAGCACTAAAATTTATAGGGAACTTCATGATCATTATTGGTGGGATAATATAAAAAGTGATATTGCCGGCTACACTGCATGGTTCTAGGCATGTCATCAACTGAAGGCATAATGACAACTTCCTAAAGGTTTATTGCAACCACTACCCATATCAACATGGAAGTGGGAAAACATAACTATTTACTTTATCAATGGTCTCCCAAAAACATCCAAAGTAAATAATGTGATATGGGTTATAGTGGATTATCTCACCAAGACTGCCCATTTCATTACTATTTGGGAAGATTTCTCTCTTGACCAACTTTTCAAGATATATGTAAAGGAAGTGGTGAGGTTGAATGGGGTGCCACGTTATGTCATTTTTTATCATGATAAAAGGTTAAAATATAAATTCTAGAGAATAATTAAACATTATTTGAATACTGAATTGAATTTCAGTATGACCTATCACCCTCAAATTAATGGAAAATTTGAAATAACTATTTAGACACTTGAGGATATGCTGAGAACAAGATTAGATTAATTTAAAGGTTTATGGAATCAACACCTCCCATTAGTTGAGTTATTTTACAACAATATATTCCACTAGAGTATTCAAATGTCACCATATAAATATCTATATAGAAAGCGATATAGAACTCCTACTTGTTGGGATGAAGTTGGTAAGAGTAAATTTATTGGGCTTGATCTTCTGCAAGAGATGAAAGAAAAGGTTCATGACATCCAACAACATATAAAGGCTGCTTAGAGTTAGGGGAAGAGCTATACTAACAATCATTGAAGGGATTTGGAGTTTGATATTGGATAAAAAGTTTTCCTTCAGATATCACCTTGGAAGATAGTCATGAGATTTGGAAAGAAAGGGAATATTTTACCCAGGTACATTGGCCCCTATAAAATCCTTGATCACATAGTAATAGTGGCCTATCATCTAGTACATCCACCAAATATATCTCAAGTTCATAATGTATTCCATTTATATCTCTCAAGGAAGTACATAACTGATCCCTTAAATGTACTAAATCTAGTGGTGGTATAACTGGAACATGACCTCTATTATGAGGATTAACCAGTGGAGATCTTGGACCATAGAGACATGGTTCTATGCATTAATACTACCCATCTAGTAAAAGTGTTGTAGAGGAACCATAAATATGAGTAAAAAACATGGGAACTAGAGGAGAAAATGAGACATAAGTTCCCTCACCTTTTCTCAACTGAGAAATGTGTTGAAATTTTAGGGAAAAATTTTCTTAAGGGGTGAAGAATGTGATGACCCATACTTTCTAAATGATATTTTTTTCCTGAATAAATATTTGTTACATATTATATAAATTTATACACAAAAAAATAAATAAATATAAACCAACAAAATTTTATCTCCTTAACAATGATATTTAAATTATTCATCTATGAAATAGATTAAAATTCCAAACATTACAACTGGGAAAAATATAAAATATAACAGCTAAAATAGGAAAGTAAGGATCTCCCCAATCTACTAGAATAATTAACCCCACAAAAAATTATATAGAAATGAAAAAAATATTAGTAAACTAATCAAAATCTTATGAAAATGAAAATATAACCTTAAGATAAATTAGAGTGAATTTTGAGTGAAAGAATGAAGTAGTATTCATAAGGTATAAAGGGAAATGTGACTATTGGGATTCGACCATTATATTATCATTGTTCAATATGCACATTGGTCAATATGAAATTTGTAAAATATACCCTTGGTTGATAATTTTACCATTATAATTAGTGTTTATAAATAGTAATTAAAAAGGATAATTGATACATAAAAGAGAATCGATGGCCTAAACTAGTAGATTCATTCCATTTGAAGCCCAATTTTCAGAACATGGAAGGGAGGTATCATCATTGGGGTTCACCCTTGACCAAGCCCAATACAAGCCTCAAAAAGTGAAGTTTGAAGAAATAACCTATGAGATAAGTTCAAGTTACTGGAGATTATCACTCAGTCTATTTTTTCCAAGGTACCCCATGAAAATACCACCATCACACACCTTACACTTTGGGAATATGTTGGTACAATACAGGGTTACATGTTTAAGACTTAGTTACTTAAGGTGTAAATTACTTTGTATAAATAAAATTTTTATCCCATCAATTCCTCTTAAGATATTTTTTCTTAATAAAATATATGTTTACTTGATATGAATTTGATAATTTTATTTTTGGCTGTAAATAAAGCATAGTTGTATTTTTTCAAGAAAATATATACAATTTTTATATATAACCATGGTATTCTGAATAGTATTTGTTTTAATGAAATAGTATTTAAAAAAACTTTTATTTAAATATTAAATGATTAAATAATTTGATAAATCCATAGGATTTTTTTATAAATGTTAGAAATGTGATTATGCCTTAAAAAATTCTATTTTTAATAAATAAGGATTTTTATATTTAAAAATTAAAATTCTTATATTTATATAATTTTTATGATAAAATAAATATCATTTTTGAAATTAGGACATTGAAATTAGGTTCGGTTTAATTTATGATAATTTTCTAAAATACTTTATTTTTTCATGAATAGTAAAATATGCAGTTTTAGGGTTTTTGTATATTTTATGACATAATATTTAAGTCATAATGATTTAATAATTAATTAAATACAACCCAAAACAAAAAATATGTTATTTTATTAATATTATTCATTTTAATATATTTTATTCAATTTTTAAAACTATAATTTACTTTCAAAAGTCTAAAAAGGAAAATTTAATTTTTAAAACATTACTTTGTGAAATCTTTACTTTTACCTAAAAAAATAAGTATTTAAAAATGAAGTTTAGTTCTAGTGTTTTAAAATAACTTAAAATTTGACCCAAATTTCTAACACTATGATTAAAATCAATGGGTAATACAATGATTTTTTATTTTCCACAACCTAGTTTTTCAAGACCTATATTTAGAAATTATTAAATAATTCCTCTACTTATCCTATAAATACCCACCCATCTATCCATTTCCAGTGACTCACAATGAATCCTACATGAATTTCTGGTGATTTTTCCTCAAAATGAGTCCCTCCAAGATGTACTCAATCCCCCAATGTTTCACCCTCATGTTTTAAGAACAACTCTTTAATGTAAGGGAAATATTCACTTCTCTTTTCCATTCAAGAGTAATTTTTGTGGTATGTCTTCCAATTTCCAAGAAAATTAATTTTTTCCAATTTATATTATCCCAATACTATATTAATAGTATTTTATTAATGGTAGACCCTTTTATCCTCTCATTTTACCATTTTCGAAAACCATTTTTTTACCCATCATACTGCCGAATTTTCTTCTCAAATTTCTCTCTTTTACACGAGTAATTCTCTTTTCCTTTTTATTTGAATACCCAAACCTATTTTCCTTTAATTGGGTATTCAAATAGATTTAAAAATGTATTTTTAATTTAGGTATTTACATATATGAAAATCATATATCCTTTCGTGGGTTTAAAATGATGTAATGATCATGAATTTAAGCCCTTTTTTATTCCAAGATTGTTGATAAGAAACCCATCATTTATTATCCACAGGTTACTATTGAAATGATTTATTATGATATATATATCTCACATTAAAATTAAAACATATTAAGGGTGTTCTATGATAGCACTTCAATTCATTGGGTAAATAATTTAATCTATAGAGATGGCATGTTTTTTGATACCTTGGTGAATAACCTTGGTAATTTTTATTTACGACACCTTAGTGATTAAATTAGTGATATTGTTATAAATTTATAAGCTAAATGTTTTAACCAAATTTACAAGTTATGATTAATGTTATTATTAATATTATTATATGACTCTTTCCCATTCCTGATCGTCATTTCCTTTGTTCTTATTGATATGTCTCTCTTGTTTATTTCTCTTAGTGGGCTTCATGCTCACCCCTTTCCTTTGATGCATGTCCCTAGGTTATGAGATGTAGTAAATGTACTTAGGATGAACCTTTGAAGAATTCATTCAAGGTTTTTTTAGAATAATGTTTTATGTTTTTAAGTATTATTTACCTTATTTCTAATAAACTAAACTTGAAAAGATCCTCTATTTGTACAATGAAATGAAAAGTCATGTAATAAAAAGATGAGATACCATACAATTTATGGTTGTTTTATTACATGATGGTATCATTTCATGTTTGGTTACTCATATGTTTGTCTTATTAGATTTTTATTTTTTGACTACTACTCTCTATAATGCAATACATGATTATAATCATATTCTTGTGGCTTTGAATATGGATTTTTTTGAAAGGAAAAACCTAGATATATTTTGTGTAAAATGTTTTAAAAGTAAATAACTTTATGAAATTTTTTTTTAAATATATAACTAATGGTTTCATGGTGATAGAAATTATATATATTTACAGTGGTATCTTGATAGTTATTTTCCTCACAACCTATATATGACTTCGAGAATATATATATCTGGTTTTGTAGGACACTGATAAAGGTAAGGGAACCATGTAGGTCACCGAATTCTATTGGTAGATTTCATATTCATAGTGAGTTTAGTTATTGGTGACATGTGGTTACATAGAGACTTGTTTTTTTTATTGTTTAGTTTTTATTCAAGGTTTATACTTTTAGCTGGTACTTATTTATCTCATGGATGTAAAATTTTCTTCTATGTTTTAATAAATTTGTCCATCTGCTTCCATCTATTCTTGAGAAATGTTTTGGTTATTTTTTTTTTCCACCTCGTGTAAGGCCATCTTGGGTGATTTTTTAGGTTAACCCATGTTGGTTCATTACATATTGAGTGAGGATGATATCTTAGTAAAAATTCCCCTAGATTTTTGAGATGTGGTATCCCTTTCAATGGAATAATGAAAATTTCTTATACAATAACCATACAAAATATTTTTATTTATTGATTTTAATGGGAATGTTTCCATTGAGCTTTGTAGACATTGAAAATTCATTAATCAAGATAAAATTTTGTCTCTATGTATCCCCTATCATAATTTATAAAGCTTGATGACATTGAATATATTTTCAGATGAATGTTTTGGAAATGTTGTAGAATGTTGGATTTCAGAATCCTATTTTGGTTGAATTGGTGGGGAAAAGTATAATCTTCTATATTTCCTGAACCATAGATTCATACATGAGGAGAATATTCATGTATTATTTTTGTAATTTCTTGAATCCTCTTTTATCAAACACATTATAAGTATTAATGGGGATTTTTATATATTGGGTTTGAGGATATGGAAAGTATAACAAGGAAAATTTTATAACACTACTATTATAAATCTTTAATGTATAAGGAATTCCAAATATATGTCAAACATTGATAAATAATATTACCAAATATTTCCTAGAAGCTATAATATATCTATAGTATGAATATCTCACCATACATCACTTGAAAGTGGTCCTAATGATTAATGTGAGGTTTATATATAATAAGTATTTGTTCCATGATAAATTCCATCCATATCTCATTGGAGATGGATTCCTCCTAAACTGTGATTGAATTTTTCTATAATAACATGATGAGTTATATTCCAAATAATTTATTAGAATAAGGTATGTTATTTGTGATATCCTTAATGTTATTTAGGATCAAACAATGAGTTCCCATATTAGGGTTTGATAAAGACCTTTGACATGAAAAATCTAACAGTAACAATATCCCATCATTAGTTGATAATAGCGATCCTGATAAAATCATAAAATATATCAATAGTGCTTATTTGTAAGTGGGGACTCTAAATTTGGATGATATATTTGAAGTATTTGATGCATAATCCTTTAATTTTTTTAATATAAAAGATTCTTATATTATAACCTTGAAAAATGAAGTATTATATGACATCTGATTAGAGTTAAACTCCTTTTGTTTAGATAAAAATTAATTATAGGGTGAACTTATGATCCCTATATAGTTTTATTTTTTATAATCCTTAAGGGTCATGTGTATTTTCATTATGGTAAAAATTAACCCCCTGAATTATGAAAATTTATTTAAAAAAGATGGTTAAGGGTAATTAATGGATTTATATTTATTCATGTTAAATTTAGAAAATGAGGAACTCATATTGGATTATAATTTTAATTTCCTATAATAAAACAATTTTTTTGATAATTTATTGTTCTATTTTAATATCTTTATTAACATCAGTACGACCTCATTATTGGTTTTTTGATGCCTTTTTATGTGTATTACGACTAGTACATTACCATTGGGTGGAAATTTATATTGATAAATATTCTTAGAGATGACCTCCATATATATATTTATTGATGTGTGACTATAGTAAGTACATATTTGTGTTTATTTATGCATTTACATTGGTATGGAATCCATAGAAATTTATTGATATATTATAATAGTTAGGGACTCCTTGGAATATGAATTTTTTATATTATGGACATTGAAATAAAATTTTAGAAATTTTGTAGAGAGGATTTACATAATGAATAATTGAATTTCCATGGGTAGGCCCCCCGTTATTATATGATTCCCTCAATGGGAAATATTTGTATATCATGGATGCTAAATAATTACTTGAGGGAGGTTGTCGCCTCTATTCAATATAATGTTAAATTCTCCTTGATCAACTTTTCGAATGTTAAGAAAAACTTCTAGTTCCTCAATAATGATATGGGGATCGACCTTCCATATAACAGTTGGAGTTTCATTTCCCTAGTGAGACCCTCTCCTCTGTTTATGAGCTAGGATGACTAGGAAAAAATTTCTTATTATTAATCACGTGGATTAGATATATATGGTGGTGGTGATGACTATATTTATTGGAATTAATTCTAGGTGAATATTATATATATTTCAGGTCAATTTAGATGTTTTCATCATCTAACTATGGGAGGAATACATTGTAATGTTCAGGAGAGAGACACCTAAAAAAATTTAAATTAGTAATGGGGGACACATTCCCCTTCACCATTCATCGATACAAATCATGTTCTTATGGATTAAATGCCACCAAATTATCTCAAGTGATCTATTATATTAGAATTAAACACTCAAATTTATATTTTTGAACCATGTTGTTAATGACTATATGTTAATGATTTTTTACTAGTGAAATTGGGAAAGTGAAACCATAATTTTTAGAATTTGTGGTAGTGTTCTCATAACTATATGGGACTACCAAAGACGAGGTCCAAATATAATTAATAACATCAAAAACTTTTTCCTTCCTCTTATGGAGGATAGGGGTTATAATAGTGTGTCCTGTTGTATTAATAATCATTTCTATTTGGATTATTTGAGATATAAATGGAAAATTAAACCATCAATTGTATATATTATGGTATATTGTGAATGTTCACTCATACATCTTGATAGAAGAAAATGTATTTTATATTGGGTTCATTTTCATTTTCTCTACCCCCACTCTCATACCCCCCTTAAAAGGAAACAAATTAGAGATAATTTATAAATTTTAGAGGAATGGATGTCAAATTATCAAAAAATGAGCTTATTATCTAGTTTGTGACTGTCTTATAAATTTAAGACAAGTTTTTTTTAAAACTTTCCCAATTCTATCATTGTATACATAGTTTTATTACATCGTTGACCCTATAAAAAATTGAATATATTTTATTAAAATAATATTTATTATCTATGAATATTAAAATGGTTTAAATATAATAATTTCTCCCATAGTTTATATATGGGGAATCATATTCTCATTGAGGAATGAAAATTGAGTACTTTAGAATTAATTTACAAGAAGGAAAGTAAAATATAATTCGAAGTATCATAGGTAGGAACTCTATTATTTTATTTTATTATAAAAATATTAATGGTTTAAATACCTATAAAATAGAACACCATGTTTTTTAGTCTTTGGAAGACTCCCTATAATTTGAAATCTTGTATGAATGGGATCTATGATTTTAATTTCTAGGTAGAAACTTGTTAATTAAATGTATTATATGAAATAAATATGATTTTATGGAGTTTGATATTTTATAAGATGATGTAAATGTAAACAATTTTTTAATGATTATTATAGAAATATGATTGATTACTTTGGATAAAACAAAATGATGAAGTGAGATGTAATTGAATTATTTTTTTAGAAAATAAGGGATGATAATGATGTTGGTATTTAACCTAAAAAATAATTCCTACATATCCAAATTAATGAAATAAAATATCAATAAGTTGGAAGGGATATGAATACATTTTAAATCCATGCACCAAAGCATGACACTCATCCTTTAGAAATGAGTATTGCAATTTTAATCTATACAAAAAGGGAATAACATGTAGTTAAAAGTTTTTTGAGAAAATTATACCATTTATACTTGAGAAGTGATTCTTATAATTTTGATCTATAATATAAGGCATACTATTTAGTTTATGTCCATTCTAGATTAACCTTTCTATGTAGTTTAGGTTCATGTAGGATGGACCCCTCAATGCAGTTTATAGTCATCCTACATAAAACATGAGTGGAAATCATACAATTAAAGCTTAAAATTTTCAGGAATAAATAAAATATAGATATGATATAGAGTAATAATTTTATTATACATAAAATCCTCTTAAAATAATACTAAATCCATAAAATAATTATATGGGAAGGAAGAGGAATGACATGAATATGACCCCAGGTAAGAGGAAATATCCCTATATTTGATGACATATGAAAGTGAGTGGAAGTTAGGGACTCTATTTAATAATATCATATTCAAAAATATTTTTATGACTTTACATCATTATAATAAATATGTGATCTTTGAGAGAATGGGGAGGTGTCATATGATTTTGATGTTTAATTATTATGATGAGTTTTTTGAATATTTAAAGACTATGATAACATAAATCCAAGTGGGGTGGGGGGTATGTAATGGTTTTAAATTCATAATCCACCATTATAATGAGTCATATTCAATTTAAATCCTTCAGGTTATAAATTTTGACTTAGATGAAGTGGGATCTAATAGAATTCTAGTGTATGAGACTTCTATAAAGATAATCTTGGTAGGGGTAACTTCCTATTTTTCATTAAGGAATATACACATGAGAGTTTGTTTTCTCCTGTAGTTTTTTTAAGTCTCTATTCATGTAATCCCATGACTCTTTAGACTCTATGGGGTATTCATTCAACAATATTTCTTGAATTCCATGAAATATTTACTATTTATTAGAAAACATTCTATTATACATGAGTGTAAGACATATATTATGAATCTAGAATAATAACCATTGAAAATTTTCATGGATTCATGTAAGTTAATCAAGTTCAACAAATTATGAATCAGGTATTATGCATATGAAATCCTATTGATAAAAACTTATAATTTTTATATATATATGTTATATAATTTTTCTACGTAAAAAATTAATATTTGTGCATGTGTGTTTATATCATTGAATATGTATTTGGGTGTGTGGTTATGGAGATAAACTATATTATAGGAGAGTGAAATGTTAGTTAATATATATATTTTGGATATTAACTTTAAGAATCTAATTAAGAAATAATGGGTTCATTGTTTTCTCAGTCTTTTGGCTGTTAATGAGTCTTATTCATCACATAGATATTTTTTACTTCTTTGAAATTTATCAATATCAGGGTATTCTAGTGATTTTGATCCCTAAATAATATATTAGGGTTTTATTAGTATAAATCCTTTTCAAACTTATTTGGTTCACTCATAATGAAATTTTATTTTAGACACAATTTATAATAATTAAAAGGTCATTTTATATTTATGGGTGAATATTACACCTTTTTAAAATTTACACGTGCTTCTCAGATTCAAAAGGGGGATTTCTTCCAATGTAAGTGAAATAGATAATGGACGATTCAGGGAATCTAGATAGAGATTTTTAGTGGATCAAATGAATTATAAATAACATTTAATATCAAATTCAACTAATCTATATAGGCTCCATTAATATCCTCATTAATATTTTTCTATTCTAATGTTTTTGAACCTTTGGGGGTATGTTTGGGACCTAACTAAAATTAATTTTTCAATAAGAATGATAATAAGGTCATATATATCTAGATATTATATAAAAAATATTTTTTTTAATGTATTTTAACCATTTCACATGGTTTTATCAAGGATCAAAATGGTTATTTTAAGAAGTTTTCAATGACGGCGTTACTCATTTTTTATATAAGTACATATAATATAGTTGTGCTTAAGATATTTTCAATCAATTTTTTGTAATATATATTATAAAGGATATAATTTGTAACACATTAAAAACATTATTTGAAATATTATGAAGTGAAATTGAGGATTATAATGTTTTTTATTAGAAATAATATGGATGTAGAGAAAATATATTAAAATAGATGATTTTATTCTTGAATAAGAATGACATGTAAGGGAGGTGTCTAGTTTGGTTATATATTTAAAAAGATATTTTAGGTTGTAGGTGTCGATTTAATTGAATATTATTGGTTATATCTATAATGATTCTTTTTTTGTAAGCATACATAAAGTATATTCTTTTTCTATTCAATGTATTATATTGGAAAAGAGCCAAATTTTTGTGTGTTATTCTTCCTTATGTGAAGTAGTGAAAGAATATTATATTAAATGGATGATAGTGAAAAATTAAATCTATCATGTAATGCTTATAGAGAATTTTTTTGACTCAAGGTGAGCGTTTGGGGTGATGAAAAAATGGTACGATGAGAATACTCCCACATGTCTTATTGTAGAGACAGTTTCACGTCAAGTTCCCCATTTTTTGTTTCGACCCGTTCTGTGTTATTATTCTTCAAAGGAGGATTGGATTAACCCCATAGGGACTGGGTAATTTATCCTTTCTACATCGCGAAGGAGGTTCCATAGTCAAATAGTCCTGGCGGGTGGTTTCATGGGGTCAAGTAGTCATGCAATCGGTCCTCCTAGGATATAACTTCCTCGGATAATCTTCAACAGGTTTATTTGTGGAGCCAGAAACACCCAACAGACCTAGTATCCATGATTCATGGACCTGCTTTCCAAAGGTAGTTTCTCATTAGATGATTATTTATCTAACAACACTTAATAAATCCATTGGTCGAGAGGATGGGAAGTCAGGCTCAACACACCCTTTTGGAGGGGAATTATTGCCTATTCCATAAATCTCGTATAGATTTAAGTCATGTTTATATGTTCATGAATCCTTGGTTAATTCCTAAAGAGTGTATCCACAGGCTACCCCTGGTTTGTAGGATCATCGTAGGCATACATGGATTGGATTATACAGTGGTAATGATGAATTAAGCCATACAATAAGAAACTCTGGAGTTTATCATCATCTAGGGAGGATGGAAGGTGACTTGATATTGGGATTGGACCTATAGGATAGGTTTACTACGTATCATTGGGAGAGGAATCAAAACCCACGTAGTTCGGAATAACTAGGGCTTATATATGGAAGCTTCCCATTTTAGGGGACATGATTGGGTGGGCCCTTTTGGAAGGGAACCCTCTTGAGCTCAGGTCTTCAAGCAGGCATCCTACGTATCCTGGTTTGACCAGGAATCAAAGTTTTCATAGTTAAGAATTGTATGGATGTTGTAATCATCACAAATCTTTAAGCCCACATGAGTCATGCTCGGTATGAGAAACAAGAGGATGTGAGAGGTCCAACCAACCTCAAACTTACTCCCCTGATTATGGGAGAGGGAGGGCCTATGGAGAAAGAGTCCGGGGTGACTGTGGGTGAGTGCGCGAAGTGACGAACCTTTTAATGTGAGATGACATTAAAGGTCATGCAGATCAGCCTTTGGATGATTGGGGAATTACCTTAGTGGGAGTTCCCCAGAATGCATTCTGGGAAAGGGGAGGAATGTTGACCTCATCACAAGGAGAAAAGAACATAACTCCTTTTACTGATCACCATTCCTCATTGAATGGAAAAGCAGGTGATCACCCTTAATCCCTAGAATGGGTAAGTTCACGTTTGCATCCCAAGGTTGGACTCCGGGTTACCATGGTAATGTTGACTTATAGACATCCCAGGAGTCCGAACTATTGTGGGGAGAGCCTTCATGACTCTTCTTAACATGTCTATGTAGACTCCAAGGGGTGCAAGGATGTTCCTGATGATCTGATCATACAGGTCTGATGGCTTTGGAGGAGGCTTTGTCCTGATGTTGGGAGACTGGTTCATAGAGGAACTATGGAGGACTAGACGATAACAGATGGGAAAGATTGGAACCAGAGGGAAGGATACCTAAAAATACCCCATGTAAAGACCTGAAAATTCCATGTAATTTTTTTCTTCTTAAATTCATGGGAATTTTAAGAGTCCGCAGTTTCTGACGGCGCATGATTCTGAGGCCCGGAGTGCTCGGAATGATCTATCGAAGTTTTGTTAAGCTTAAATTAACACGCGCAAGCAGTTTTCCTGAAAAAGTGGAATAACTCTTAAACGCTTACTTAGATCATAAATCTGAGGCCACCGTTGCGCTCAGGTTAGCGGGTTTACCTTAGGTGTGACTTAAGTTTAGTCGGTGCGGGCCTCCTGTGAGAAAACCCTAAAATGGAATAACCATAAATAAAATAATTAAATAAAGTTATATTATTTTTCAAATGCTTATAACTCACAAACGGTAACCCAGATTAAAAATTTGAGACAACCACTGAACTCGCGAGGGTAGGATTTCTTTAAGAAGATACTAACTTGGGTCGGCAAGGGCCATCAGATACAGTTAGTTTTTGGCCTCAAATAAAATAATTAAGTGACAATTATTTTATTGTAAAATTCATAACCTCTAAACGGTAACTCAGATTAAAAATCCAAGAGTACCGTTGGGTTCGTTGGGGCTTGTTTCACCTAGGTAGAGCCTAACCTCAACCACAGTGAGCCGAGGGTGACTGATATTAATTTTCTAAACTTTTTTTCGGGTACGTTCAGTAAACGTGCAAGCGGTGTTTTATAAATTTTGAACCGGTGCTTGAAACTGAAATCCGAGGTCACCGTTGAACTCACAGCGTCGGTGATTGCTTAGTGATACCTTCACCACAGTTGAATTCTAACGAGAATGGAATTTAGTTTTTGGGGTTTTTAAATAAAATTAAATAAAAATAAGAGGATAACGTAATTTTATTGTGGTGGTTAAAACCTCCAAGTAAAGGTTGAGGATGGGGGCCACCACACCCTAACCTCCCATGGGAGGTTATGGTGGTGGGTCCCAACCACACATAACCTCCCTTGTGAGGATATTTAACGTGTAGACCACACGGGCTTTAACCCCATTGTAACTCTCCATAAAGTGGGGGAAACCCTTGAACTTACCCCACTAATTAAGTGTGCCAACCCACACAATTAATTAACTGAACTCTTCATTTAATTAATTGGAACCTTTTGAATTATTTTTAATTCATCCCAAAAAATGAAATAATAGGTGATTTATTAATTCATTTTGGGTTGACATATTTTCTTTTTGTTGGTGGAAACATGGGAGAGGAAGATCTCTTAGAGGAACATATCCACTCCAACAAAGAACGCGAAGAACGCCGCTGACGTCCTCCATTCTTCGACTTCTTCCTTGGACTCCTCATTGGACATCTTCTTCCTTCTTCTAATGAAACAAAGGAGGGAGCACCATCCTTAAAGAATTCCACTGAAATCATCCTTGATTTCCTTCTTTTCAACGTCATCAGAACGACGTCTGCTTTTCAGGACTTCGTCAACGATCATCGAAAAATGAGGTAGGGGTTTGAGTTTTAGTTTGTTCCATTCTACATTGTTAAATCTTGGATAATAATTCACTGATTGATATCAATGTAATGTGGAGGGTTCGGACCGCACAAACACGGCCCAACCCTCCCCCCTTTGTTGTTCTCGTTTGTTGGTGACGGAGGCGGAACAAGGGCGGCCGACGACGGGCCAGCCGCGAAGAAACTGGCGGTGCAAGGCCACCGGAAAGGCGCGGCGCCATCGCGCTGCACGGAGGACCAGGGGGATGAGGCCAGTACGAGCCGCGGAGGATGTGGCGCGATGGATGTGGGCCGTGGCCAGGGAAGGCTGCGGTGGAGGAGTAGGGGCGCGGCGCCGTCGCACGGTGCCGATGGTGCGAAACCGGCTGGCCGCTCGGCCAACCGGACAAGGCGGGACCCCTCAGGTCCCGCGAGGAAACCAAACCGAAACCCATCACTGGTTCTGATCAGGGAAACAGGGGGGTGTAACCCCCCCCCCCCATGTGGCTAGCCAGGCTGCACGACTAGCCATCCGGGCCACATGGCCAGCCAAACGGGCCGCGCGGCCAGCCAGCCGGGCCACACGGCCAGTCCGCCATGCCGCCCTCGGGCCGAGCCGTGCCTTCGGGCCGGGACATCCCCATGGTCCGAGACACACCTTCGGGCTGAGCCACCCCTTCAGGCCGGGTCAGACCCACGGACCAGGTCGGACCCCATTCCGGACCCGGGTCGGGTCGGGTCGGTCCAACTGGGTCGGACCGGACCCGGACCCATCAGACCCGATTAAGCCTATTCACCCATAGCTCGGGCTACGGGTGTACGATCGAAGAACCGCCTGCGCCGAAAGAAAGATCAGAGAGAGATGGTTCTATTGGAATGCCCCACTTGAGGTTTGGACACAGTTGGAGTATATTCGAGTTGGTTTGAACCTAAAAACCAACCAGGACCCTAGAACGGAAATGCCAATAACTCACAGGCCGAGCGTCCGATTGACGCACCGTCTATCACGTTAGAACCCTTACGAAATGGGGAATATTTGGGTTACTCTTTTGTGGAGTTTAGTGGTGGTATAGTTACGAATGATATCTCGAGGGCAGATTCTATGGAACTCGAGCGCACCGGGTGCGAGGAATCCAGTGACTGATAGTGAGGCGGAGGTTGGAGACAAATCATACGGAGGTCAGCACTCAGCGATACTGTGTGGGTCAGTGCATACCAATCCTGTGTGGGTTAGCGCTCAATGATCCTGTGTGAGTCAGCGCATACCGATCTTGTGTGGGTCAGATACTGTGTGGGTCATTGCGGGGGTTAGTACATACCGATCCTGTGTGGGTCAGATCCTGTGTGGGTCATTACGGGGGTTAGTACCTATCGATCCTGTGTGGGTCATTGCGGGGGTTAGTACCTATCTATCCTATGTGAGTCAGACTCCGTATGGTCAAAAGCAGTGCCTCTTGATAGAATATGATGATCTAGCTTTGCGACTAATCATCTATACTTCTATACTTCACTAAAATCCTGGTTTGAGCAGAGTCAATGAATTTCGTGTTTCCCTCATGATTAAGATGGGTTGCTAAATAACCTAGGTATATGTATGGGAATATACCAAAGTAAGGGTTATCCGTTGATTCCATACTTTGTTGTTATCATTTTTGGATTTTGTGAGAACTTGAGGGTCTCGGGGTCCCTACTGAGTATCGTTATACTCACCCCTGCACGGGCTATGCCCGCACCTCATTGTGTTGGTTTCAGACGATGGAAAACACTGATTGGGGCAGAGAGTGGCAGAATTAGATGGTACCCGGAGGTGGACCACTCAGCAAGACGTACACGGAGCGGGCGGACGGACTTGGGGTGCTAAGGAGGCCATCTATACCCACCCTTCAGGTGGGATTTCGAGAGGACGACCCAATAGATGATTTACTTCTTTTATTCAGTTGTATTGTACTTTACTGTTGGTCTTGTATTTTTGGCCCCTTTACTTCTAGTACACTCTTTTTTATACATTTTTACTTAGTGTTTTTACTTCTAGTTGCGTACTCTGTTATTTTTGTTTACTGTTATAAAGGCAATTCCTTCCCAGTTTAGGGATTTACACCTTTGGTGCTAGTCACCAGCCCATGGCCTATGGGAGGCGGGCTTGAGGTAGTCACGATACGGGCCCCAGGGGATGGGTCATGACACCCCGTTCCTCGTACTTTTTTCTTATGAAGGATGGGGGGAGCTCCGTATACCATTGTGGTATGCGGGCAGAGGGGTTTTCCGCATACTGAAGTAGTATGCAGGCTTGGGAAAGGACCACTATGCACAACAATGGTATGCAGTTCTGAATGATGTCCGTCACACCGCTTTAGGTTCCATCCGCATATTGATGTAGTACACAGTGTTGGGTTAAATCCGTATAGCGATACACTATGAGGAACACCATATCGAAGGAGGGTCCCATGGAATATTGCTCAAGGGGAGTTCATTCATAATAAATATGTGGTTCATGATTTCACTAATTAGCTTTGCAGTCATATTATTATTATTATTAAGTTACTTATTTTTATGTTTTGCAGCAGGCTGTACCTATGGAAAATGTGGTTTGCAATTCGGGCTTCACCAATGATTTAAGACTAAAGATGGAATATTCTTCGAATTATTTCTTCCAACCTCTGGGCTCCCCTTTATGCTTTCTTCATCCATTCCCCTCAATTCCTTCTGCGCTCCTTTTATAGAGCATTGGGGAAATCATATCTAAGGGCATGTGGAACCATTTGCGGAAGCCCATGAATAGATATCTTGACCTATGGAAGACTCAGTGAACCAGGGTTTGTGGAGGCTGTGGTTCGCAAGTCATGGTTCTCAAAACCTTACCTATTTTCTTTTTACATGAACTACTGAGCTCACTAAACATTATGCAGATGGCCTTCAAATTCTTGATTCCTTCAGTGATGTAGTTTATAATCCACTGGGCTCACTGGCCATCGCTTCATGAGCCAGTGCCTCACGGGTCGTTCTGCGTACTGGGGGTCCATGGTTCATGCGGTCCGTGAACTCTTCCCAGTGATGGTACATGGGTCACTTAAAACTCTTTGAGGAATTAAATTCATTCAAGTTTCTTCTAAGGTTTTCAAATAAATTTTACTCCATTCACTTTTTTTAGACATGTAGGAATTCTTTATTCGTTCTGTAAAGTGATTTTGGGATTATTCTCTTCCCTTGGAGAAATTTTCAAGACCCTACAAATGCCCCCATCAGAATGGGGTCCATTCGGAACAAAAAGGAGATTATTCTGATGTAGAAGCAGTTCTGAACTGAAATGGTTTGTGGTAGAATAGATAGGTATGGTAGGAGGGGACCACACATATATATAAGGGACCATGTCATTTGTCTTCTACCATTTTTCATGGTGAAAAGTGACCTCGACTCTCCCTCAACTTTCTCTATCTCTGCGTACTGTTTCTTTTGCGAAATCCATGCTCGTGAACTACTTCGTACGTGTTGCGAACCAAAATTTTTGCCATTGCATCTTCCCACAAACTGAATTTTTGGTTTCTAGAATGTTGTTTTGGAATTTAAAACCATAATTCAGATCTTCGTGTAGGAGAACGCTACACGGTTTTTGTGTCCCGCACACTGGGCTTGAACTGATGAATTGAAATTTGAGACATAATAATCCGAACTTTAACTTTTAAATAGAAATTTTGAACATGGACTTGGTGAGGCCTTGGTTTGCAGTATCCACCTTATGCAAACCATTATATTTGATGGAAAAATCTCTATAGGCCAGCACCTCACGATTGTTTTTCATAACATGGATGTATGCGGTGTAATGCTTCTGTGTACCATAACAGCATGCGAAGATTGCTTCTGCGTATCATGAAACACATGGAATATGCCTATTTATTTCCATTTATGGGAACTATATGTGAATCCCTATGCGAAAATATTTTTAATTCCTTTATCCATTTTTCCATGGTCTTTATCCAACAATTTTTATTGGTGTAACTTTTTGTAGGCTTTTGGATCTTCCTGTGTAGGCTACTATGACTCTTTTACAGGATTCCATTGACATCACTGCTCCTTCTGATGCTATTGATACTGCCCCTCTTTATTCTTCTGATGAAATATCAAAGAAAATGGTGGCTTTGGTCAATGAAAAAATACTGGTCGTACCATTACTCTAATATATGCAGAATCTGCTTACGGTGAGTCAAGAGGAGTACCCGACTTCAGACATGATTCCTTCTTATGAGTTTGGTCTATTGTCTGATACAACGATCCCAATGCCAAATCCAACTGATCAACATGCTACCTTGATGATTAACACCTCTATCTCGAAGGCCTTTATTTCTTCCAAGGGGAGGTACCTTTAGAAAGATATTGACTCTAGGTCCTTGCTGAGCTACACATATCGGACTTTAGAGGAGGTGCAGTAGAATCCCAACAAGATGGTCCACTGATACCAGAGCATTGCATGGAGATATATAGTGAATGAGAAGCATGAATGGTCATCTAGGTAGGATATTCACTCTGGAGGCTCGTTTGTCTTAGATTGGGGGTGGCCTTTTTTGGTTTTCCAGAGTTGCGAAGAATTTCTAATGAAGCTACAAACTATGGGACTATACAAGGCTTCTTTCGTTTCTCAGACATAGACTCTCCATCCCACTTCCCTTATTTCAAAGCTCCTAAGTAGGTGGATCCTAGAAACTAATACCTTCCATTTAACCCATGGGGAGGTCGACATCAGTCTTTGGTACATTCTGCTAATCTTAGGAGTCCCTATCATCGGTGATATATATGATGAATTCCTACCTCCCTCCTCTGTTTGGGATGACGAAGAAAGAACCCATTATTTGTCCAAGAAACTCATCGTTCAGGAGAAGACACTTTTGAAGGAAATCAATCCTTGTATGAAGCATGACATTCCTTTTGATGAGTGTTTTGGTGCCTTTGTTAAGAATACTGGTCTAGAGCCTGATCCGTGAAGACCTAGTTCCTGTCCTACCAAAACAACCTAGAGGGGAGCAGGTACCTATTGACCCACCCTAGAAGAGGGGAAGTTTCATAAGTGGGGATGGGGGATCATCCCTAAAGTAGATCGATTATTTCAAATAGAAACTTTCTTGGCCATGTTTATGAGTGGGTGGATCTTACCAGTGCATGAATCTGGTGGTGTAAGATCCTAAACTTTCATCATGGCTGCTCAGTTGTCCACTAGAAGATGTATCAATTTAGCTATCCCAGTATTGGCCAAGATTTATTTCCTACTGGGTCAGATCAGCGGGGGGGGGGGGGGGCACCTTACCGGATGACTGGGACCTTGCAAATTCTTTGGGTCTGGACGGGATCCCAAATAAAAGGTTATAACTTTATCAATTCCTTACCAATTCCTCATTCCACCCTCTGATTGTATCTTCAGAGTACTAATGGGGTCATGCTGATAGGTTGGGCTTCACAGGATAAGTGTGAGAAGCAAACCAAAAAGAATGAGCAAGACTTACTAGATTATCTCAACGTTTATGAACATTTCTCTTATTATCCTTACGATTTACCTACTAGTACTATTACGAATAATGCATCTAAAGACTTTGTCAATCAAGGTTACTTCTTCTCTTTGAGAGAAGGAGTACCAGTTTCCTGTATTAGAGGGGAGCTTATTTTCGAGGTATATGCTCCCTGTATATTTAGTTGAAAATTCAACTGTGTCTAGAAGTTATGTCCTCCTAATATCAATAGTTCCCATCAGGATAAGCATATGATGATATACCATCAACTATGGCTAATGTTCACTCAAGTGGACACCCAGTTTCAGGCTAGACTTCTAGATCCTAGGGATTCTGTGCCCTTCTTTACCAAAAGATATACTGAGGCTTGGTTTAAATCATATCCCGATGGCCAATTAGCTGACCTGGTTCCTATCGTGACAACTTCCAAGGAATCTGGGGAAAAGGTAAAGGAGAATCAAAAATGAGTTTTTGAACACTATTAACCAGGAAAGGTCCTCCGAAGGCATCTTGGCTCCCCCCCACCTCAAGGAAAATTGTAAAAGACATGGTTGTGACCTCACAGGTGGCCAAATAAGATGCTAAATCTACTGTTGGGAGGCCACCATCCATTCCCCTTAAGGATGATTTTCTAATGTCCTAGAGGTAATGGTACCTTTTGAAGGTACATCCTTCAACTTATGACTGGTCCCCTCATACTTTATGGAAGCTCCTCTGAACTAGGGAAGTTGATCTTATTGGTATTGGCTATGTGTCAGCACCCGTTGATGTTTCTTTTGATGAGGATCCTGAGAGTGTGGTTCGTTACCTTTAGGACCTCAAGACCCTCATTAATTCTTGAAGTGGTCACCAAAAATACTCGCATTGGGTGATTTCCATGTTGTGACGAAAGATTGATTATGAGGATGATGATGTCATTGGATCACCTATTGAGGCTGCTGCAGAAAAAGCTTCTTACTTGCTCACAACATCTTATAAACATTCATCTTCTCGAGGTCCTAAGTTTATAGGGACTCCCAGGAAACATTTTTTATTGTCAAAACCTACTACGCTCCCTTGAACCAACCTTCCAATGCTGGCCATCCCAGTCATGACTGCATTTCTGGATTCTTGGAGAGTCTGGGATGAATTGAGGGGGAACGCTTCAAATGAATATATATGGAGTCCTCTTCAGGGAGGATGTTTCTACCTTCCATGTTTTGGGGGATCCATTTCTCCTACTTTTCTTTCAGCCTAATAAGATCCTAAGGAGGTGTCTTCCTACTTGAATAAATTGTACAAGTGTATCCACGCCCCTGTGAACATGCATTACTGGTCGGATCGCATGGCATTGATGGAAGTACTCATACAGTTTATAGGAGAGGTTGTTTTATCTACAACATCTGGCCTTAAATTTTTTTATGCGAAGATGATAAAGGCTCCCCCTCCCCTTTTTATTTTGCAGGGGCCTGTAGGGTCTTGGAAAACGACTCTTTCCATGATTTATTCTCTTGGAGGCACTTCAACTGGGGAGTGCGCCCTACCGATGGTAATGGGTACTGTAAAAGGACCCCTTGGATCCCAAGAACACATGGAAGTGGTCATTGAATACCCCTATAGGGTATTTCCCCATCTAACTCTTCTTAGTGCTCTTATTCAGGCGCCATATCCATGAAAATCAAAGAAATGCAAGCAGACCTCCCAACTGTCATAGCACACTAGTAGGGGAGTCAAAAGTAACCGTCTGTTCACATATTAGTTGAATAGAGTACCATTATCTTGTTGACTCACTGATGCATGCATGTATTTTGACGTAGGGCCTATCGACAACGAGATGGAAACTGCTCAGGCATCTATGGATCCCATACCATTTATGGCAGAGGAAGGGTCACCAGCCTTTGCAGTTGACTGAAGAAGTGAAACAAGGCCAACTGAAGAGATCAAGGGTATTATTGACCCTTCAGGTGTGCCTGATCCTACTCAAACAATATCTACCTCAATAGTGTAAGAACATCCAGAATATGAGGGCTCATTTGACTGTGTTGAGCTGGATCTGATGGAGAGAGACAAGATGATATTTATGGAAGGGGATGAATCTAGTGGTGAGCCCAAAGACCTACTGGATTTTAGAGGGTATTAAAATATTGAGGAACCAATAAATCTTGATCAAAAAACCTTTTCCCCTATAGAGGGAGTCACTTTGGAGATTGATATTTGACCTGCTCATGCTGGCTTGATAGAAGTCACAATCACTGGGGATACTGATGTTCTGGCCCCTAAAAACTTGTAGTGGGCCATCGTACCCTTTTTTCCCATTCTGAGAGAATTTTCATTTTCTACCTCCAGGATCTCAAGACCAGTACCCTTCTTCGGACTGACTATCCCTATAGGACTTATATCAATAAGCGACCTTCTGATGGATGCCTTGGGGATTACTGTTTCAGCTGAGTCCATCCCTGGGTCTTCAGTATTCCCGAGTGGTTGTGGGGTGCAACTGATGATTGAATATGTGGAACCACCTGTTATAGGTAGCAGTATTTCTATAAAGGTATGAGGTATTAAATCCTCTTACTACCTATTCTCAAAATCATAACCACAAGCATTAACAATAGTGGCGAACGCCCCCACTCTGCCCTCCATTATGACTACCAGAGACGATGCCGTTTCAGGGTTAAGCTGCACTATAGATGAGGAATAAAGTCCCTCTTTTATGACATTCATTATTGGATATTTTTTTTTGTCATGGAGTGAATAAAAGACTGATCAAGAGGGCCTGGTCAATTTTTTCCCGTCCGTGAAAAGGCATGGAGGAACATTTGGAGATTAATTTCTTAGACCCCATTGGCTGAGATGCCTGCAAAGTTGAAAAAATTACACTGCTAGTTTGTGGTCCTGGGTTTTGGTGTATTTTACTATCATGGTATTCATGATATAGTGAGGTAGGTGGTCACTACTCGAGAAGCAACTAGTATGCTGGAGTCTCAATTTTCCATGGTATAATCGACATATCATCTTGCTGCTGGGAAAAAAATTCTTATTGACGAAGCTGCTAATCACACTGGAGCTATTGCAAGGCTGTAAAAAGAACTCATGAAGCAAGAGTCCTTTGTAGAATAACTCGACCAAGAAGTGTTGCATCCGAGACAAAAAATTGTAGCAACTTAAACAGGAGTGGGCCCGGTCCGCGGTCACCTTTGAGGAGGGGTGATAGAAAATGAAGGAGGGAGAAAATACCGGCCTCGAATCCATAATGTATGTAGAGGCTTAACAAGCTGATACTCAACTTTTATCCAGAGGTACCCTTTGCAGATTTTCACTTTGTCAAGCATGGTGTCTTTTTTTTCTTTCATTTCATAGTCCTACCTATCAAAATTATTACTATTGTTTTAGGTTGAAAAACTTTGACCAAAATAGATCGGGGTAGGGGTCCCAATTCAGAATTCATCATCTGGGAATGTCTGAATATCTTTCATACATGAATGATGGAATTTTCTTAACCCTAAATTTGTGAATTTTGGACATGCATGAGGCTTGAGAGCCATTTTAGGTGTATGGAGGTAGGATAGGACTATCCTACGGAGGAATTTTCCCTTGATTGATGGATATTTTGTAAGAAATATATGTAGAGCCTCCAGGGCATGATGTGAATAGTTAGACAAAGGTGTCTGCAGGACACTGGATTTCCATCTCTGATGGACTAGGAGTATTTACAACACTTTGAATTTATTTTTATGTTGGGATCCACAGTGGGTGGCCTGTATGAGTGATGATGTCCGAATTTATTAGGGACATTCATATCGTCTTTGAGTGGGAAACTATTACCACATGATTATTTCTTGTGTAAGGGAGAGCTAATGAATGGTCAGTTCAATTATAAATCTTTTTCATGTCGAGACATTCAAAAAGGGGAGGATATGTGATCTATTATCTAGAGGGTTTTTTCCAAATATGGGGAGTGATACGGGACATGGATTTCATTTGAGCATATAGAAACTGAAAAGGACTCTCTTGAGGATGAATTTACCTTTGATTGACGGCCATTTTGTAGGTGATATATACAGAGCCTCCGGGGATTGATGTGCATAGTAAGAAAAAGGTGTCTACAGGACACTAGCCTTCTATATCTGATGGATCTGAAGGATTATGGAGATTGGGACCTTTCTGAACACATCATATGACCTTTAACAAGGGGTGTGCTAGAGTATGAAAAGGGACATTTATTTTAGCTGAACTTCTCCAGGAAACCCGGAAATAAGTGGGGGAATTTTTACCTCTTATATTCGGATCTACTTCATGCACATGGATGAGGTATCTTTAATTTACAAAAACCTCAAGAGAGACCAGATATGAATCGAGCTATCATGTTCTAATATATCCCAAAAATGGGTAGGAAGGAGAATGTAAACCATGACTTTGAGGGCCCTTGAATCAGGAGGGAGGTCATGGGGCTTGGAAGCCGTTGGGAATACTGAGATAGGAGAGGACTCCCCTAAGGAAAAATTTTCATTTGATTGATGACCATCTTGTAGGTGCCATATGCAGATCCACCAGGGCATGATGTGCATAGTCAAAAAAGAGGTGTCTTTAGGACACTGGCCTTCCATTTCTGATGGCCATGGAAGATTATGGGGATTCAAGATCACTCAGAGCACATATTTTAAGGTATAGAAAGAGTGTATCCAGATACATTAGAAACATTTGGCCTGTGATTCACTCATGGAATCAGGTATCCCTTAAGTAGATCTGAATCATACACAGGGTGAGGAATTCTCCCCGTATTTGGGGTACCCTGTCATTTAACATCGTATAACAAGGATGTGGGGTTCCTTACAGGGAAGGGAACCATGACATGCCTTTTAGGGTCACATTTCTAGGTCCAAATTCTTGGACCATTTTTCCATAATGTCATGGTGGATCTCTCACTAAGATCCCTAATCTCACGTGAGCTATGCTCGGTGTGAGAAACAAGGGATTAGGAGGATTCTGAATCACTAATTAAGAATAGAAGAATAAACTTCAGAGATAACTTTTGTATTAAAACAATGCTATGCAGTTTAACTTCATACAATAAGGACAGTTCTGGACTTGCAGTTTAACATCGTGCGGTGGGGACATTATACTGTGAAATTTAAAGTCATGAAGAGAAGACATTAGGTTGTCACAAAGATCATTAATAGCTCTGAGTTAATCGTGATCAGGGTGTTCTATCATTCTTTAGATGTGGGTGATGATAGAAGGTGTAAACCATAGTTTCGAGGGGAAACTTGGATCAGGAGGGATGACATGGGGCTTGGAATCCATTGGGCATATTGAGATAGGAGAGGACTCTCCTAAGGATGATTTTTTTTGATTTATGGATGTTTTGTAGGAGAAATATATAGAGCCACCAGTTCATGATGTGCATATCCAAACAAAGGTGTTCATAGGACACTGAACTTCCATATCAGATGGCCATGAATGTTTATGGGGATCCAAGTTTTCCTGGAGTATGGAGTTTGAAAAATGGGAAAGATATGTTTGGAAACATAAGAAATACCCAGACCATGATTAGCTATTAACTACTATATCTTCCATATAGATCTGACTCATATGTAGGGTGGAGTATGATCTTTTGATTTCTTATGAGTGTTAGAATTGAGACTGGTAATTTCCTTCATCTCATTAACTTTTTTGTGTAGGAAATTGGGGGCATGTTCAGGATCTCTTAATATTGAGAATCAAGCCACACATGGCTCTTGAAGAATCTCACATTTTTGTATCATGCAGTTATGACCTTTCATGGAATCCCCATACAAGTATGACCTTTGCACGAAGGAAGGGGTATTTTTTTATATGGTATCTGGGCCGAGATGCCAGATCCAAGCGTCACTATGTATCCTGTAAGGGCAGGAATCAAGACGTACATAGTTCTAAACATTCCCTAAAAATTTTTAGTCCATGCATAGGGAAACCTGAGGGATTGTTTTGTTGGTGGATGGGCTATGATGCCATATCTGGGTGTCACTACGTATCCTGAAAGGGCAGGAATCAAGCCATATGTAGTTACTGATGTTCCCTATATCGATCTGGATTAGACATAGGGGTAGGAAATTTTTTTTCATATACTACAGATACCAGGTCTACCATATTTATCTATAGTTTTTTAGTGTAAGGTAATCCTTACCACTGATCCTAAGCTCACGTGAGTTATACTCTATGTGAGAAAAAAAGAGTGACAAGGGTTTCACTCATAAATGTGGGGAGATATAGGATCTGATAGTGGATTTTTTTTATATGGAGGGTGATAGGCCAAGATCAAAGATCAAGGAATCACTACATATCCTATTAATTAATGGAAATCAATCCATACATAGTTCTCTAAGGGATCATTCAGTTTATAGTTCTGCGATTAGGACGATTTATGCTATACAGTTTAACATCTTGCAGCTTGGACACTGTGCCGTGATTTTAGCATCATGCAGCAAGGAAATTAGTCACAGTTTAATTTCATGTATTAAGGATGAGTTTTATATAGTTTAATTTCACGTGGATAGGAATGTAACTCATATTTTAGGGTCATAGAGTTTGGACCATGGGTGGGCGTTGATGTTACGCAAAGTACTTCTTAAAAAACTTTGCATTTGTGAGAGCCATGATGAGTTGTCCGTCCATTGATATCAAGGCATATGATCCATTGGAATATAACCTATGTATAAAATATGGTCCCTCCCACTTTGGTTCAATAATTGGGGGATTTTTCCTGAGTATCATCGGGGTTATAAGGACCAACACCATCTCTCCTTCGAGGAAAGATCGAAGACATACCTTTTTGTTGAAGGCTCATACAATCCGATTTTGGTAGATTTACAAATGGTGAAAAGTGTGTAGCCTTTTCTCATCTAGATGTTCCAACTCATCAAACCATCTCTGAGATTTCTCATACATGGACAATTGATCGCAAATGTCCACACGAAGTGATGGAACTTTAATTTCGATAGGCAAAACTGCCTTTTCCCTATATACTAGTGAGTACAGGGTTTCCTGGGTGGCAGTGTAGGTCGTGGTCCAGTAAACCCATAAATAATGAAGAATCTTTTCTGGCCACAATTTCTTATCCTTATATACCATCTTTTAGAGTATATTAGACAAAGTATTATTGAAATCCTCTATCTACCCATTGGCCGTCGTGTGGTAGTGGGATGAATGGTTGGCCTTAATTCTATACTCCTAGTATAATTTTTCCAACTCATCTGAGTAGAAGTTGGTGTCGTTGTCTGTTAGTATTGTATGAGGGACACCAAATATGATAATTATGTTGGGCTTCACAAAACTAACAATTATTTTCACCCCAAATTCTTTATGGGGTATGGCTTCGTCCCATTTTGAAAATAAGTCGGTTGCTATGAGTATGAACTTGAATTGTCTGGCTGTAGAGGAGGGATATGGTCCCACAACATCCATCCCCCAGGCAGAAAATGGCTAGGAGTACTTAGTTGTATGAAGTAACTCTGGGGTCAGTGAGTAAAATTGGCATGAACTTGGCAGGAATGACACTTCTTGTCAAATATGGCACAATCCTGTATCATAGTGGGACAGTAATACTCAAGCCTTCAGATTTGATGAGAGATCTTGGTCACTAAATTGTGCACTCCACAAGCTCCGACGTGCACTACTTTCATGATGACAATAGTATCTTCCCCATCAATGCACCTAATAAGGACTCCGTCAAGGCCTTATTTGTAGAGAACCTTTTATTGGTTTACCCCATTGTACAAGACAAAGTTGAATGCCTATATTTAGACTTGTTCCCTTCCATCCCTATCTGGTGGGGGCTCCCCCTTCCAAAGATAATTTGCAATGGGCGTCATCCAGCTAGTGGTGTGACCATAAGGCTCCAAAACGGGGATAATTTCGTTGATTTATTCATTTTTCTAGATAAATTGCAAGACCATCCAGAGGTAGGCAATTATAATAACCATTTCATCCCAGTCTAAATCAGCCAGGGCTATGGATGCATTTTATAAAGCATCATCTTGAGAATTTTGTGTTTGGGGGACATAGGCCAGCATTGGTTTTAATGGGAATTCTTCCATCAGTTCTCAAACATGGTTCATCAAGGGGGACAATACCTCTTTCTTAATAGTGTAGTAACCATTGACCTCCCTGATAGCTAGCTCTGAATCACCTTTTATCTTTAGGTGTATAGATTGTGTATGGAGTGCCAGCTCTAGGCCTGTAATGAGGGCCTAGTATTATACTTCATTATTTATAGATCTCTTCAAAATTCAGAAGAAGTAAATAAAGATTCCATTTTCAGAGGATACAAGTATAACTCCGAACCCCACTTTGTTGAGTTTGGGATCCTCTATTATTTTACCTATCGAGCTTCTGGAAGCACCATCGAAGTAAATTTCCCATGTCTAGGGGTCCCCTTGGAAGAAGAACACTTCTTTATCTAGTAGTTCGACATCTAATGATGTTATTTATTCTGAGGAGTTCTTTTATAGGAAGTCTACTAATGCTGAGTATTTGATGTCCTTTTGGGGTACGTACTGTATGTCAAACTATTATAGGATAAACTCCCATTGTGATAAGCATCCAGTTATCATGGGACATTTGAGGATATATTTGAGCGGGTTACAGTGAGAGACTAGGTGGAACTCATGGTTCTTTAGGTAATGCCTGAGTTTTTAAACCGCAAAGATTAGGGCTAGGTAGTTCTTTTAGATCCTTGAATACTGAGTTTAAGCATAAATCATTGTTCAGTTGAGGTAGTATAGGTTTTTATCTCTACCAACATCATTCTTCTACGCGAGGAAGGCGCCTAATGACTATTCCAAGGTGGTTACATATAAAATGAGTGGTCTCCCCTCAACTGGTGGCATCAGCACTGGTGGGATCAGAAGATATCTTTTAAGATTGTCAAATTATTCTTAACAATCATTATCCCACTCATACGTAACCCCTTTCTTCATTAACCTGGTGAAAGGTAAACATTTACCTTTTAGGTTGGCTATGAAGTGCCAGATGTAGGCCAGGTTCCTCTAGAGACCTCTCAACTCAGTGAGGTTGCAAGGTGTGGACATACCAAGGATGGATTTTTCCTTCTTAGGGTTGAATTTTATGCCACGATGGCGTACAACTAAGCTGAGTAATTTATTATAGGTAACACCCAAGGAAAACTTTAGGGGATTCATATTTAAACTATGTTGTCTTAGTTTGTTAAAAACAGTTTCAAGATCATCTTGGTGGTTTGAGCGCTGTCATAATTTAACCACCAGATTTTTGACATAGCACTCGATGAATTTTCCCAAGAAGGAATTGAAAATGAGATGCATGGAATGTTGATATATAGCAATGAAATTTTTTAGACTAAAGGGCATAAACATATAACAAAACACTCACTGAGGGGCCCTAAAAGTAGTGTATTCTTCATATACTTGGGCCATTCAAATCTGGTTGTATCCAGAATAGCCATCCATGAAAGAGAAGGCTTCATATCCAATTGTTGCATCGATCAAAAATTCTGTGATTAGGACCGGAAAATCATCTTTTGGGAAGTGCCAATTATGGTCCCTAAAGTCGATGAATATTCTAATCTACCCATTATTCTTTTTAACAGGGACTATGTTTTCCATCTAGATCGAATATTGGAATTATCGTATGAACTTGGTTTTGATCAGGTTTTGAACTTTAGCCTCTATTTTGGTAGCATGCACCAGGTAGGTCCTTCTGGCATCCTGCTTAAAGCTCTGGTGATATTCTGGAAAACCCAGATGATGAGTGGCGACCTTAGGATCGAGGCCTGGAATTTCTGTGTAGTTACAGGAAAACACATCTCGATTCTTCTTTAGGAAGGAGTTATATGTATCCTTCTCCTCGACAGGCATAAACACACTAATTAGAGTGGGCCGCAAGTCATCTTTTGTGCCTAGGTTTATCTCTCTAAGTTCATCGATTGTGGTGAAGACACCTTATTCGAATGTGGGAGGGGAATCTTTGAGGTCTTATTATTCTTATTCTTCTTCTTATTCTTCTTTATCATCCTCTTCATCATCTTCTTCCTCTTCTGATGGAGATAGGATTCTCGAGACGAACTCTCCGATGTTGGGAGAGAAATTGTATTTTTCCTTAGTGAGTAAGGCAAGGGCAGTTTGAGGTCCCAAGGACAGGTCAGGAGAATATTAGGTAGGGATTTTCTTGTAATCATAGGAGTCAGCCCATTCTTCTGTATCTTTAGACTTGGCGTTCGTAACAGAAATCATGCATAAAATTGAGTCTATACTCAGACTTGAACTTATACATTGAACTTGGTTTATGGGTAATACACACTCTTCCCCAAGCTGTTAGAGGGGTTTAGAAGGATCCATTTCCAATCCATTCAGGGTAGTGATCCATTCACCGTCGTCGACCAAAGATTGATTCTATTCCAGTTCATAGATCCCTGTGTTGATGTAATGTGACTCACATGACTCAAATGATGATTTATTGGTGTGTAATGTCCCATTTTTCTCATTAGCACAATATTTTATGCACTGATGGTATGATGAAGGAATTATAGCGTGATGATGCATCTAGGATCTCCCTATTAGGACGTTGAAGGCCACAATTTTACGCACTACTAGGATCTCAGAATCTAACATGAGGTCTCTAAGCCAAGTTTTCAGCTTTATTCTTCCCAATGGATTTTTCTCACTTTTATCATATCCTAGAAGATTTGTGGTGTAGGGTGTCAAACTGTCTTCATCATATCCCAACCAATGAAGTGTTATTAGTGGGAGGAGGATGACTCCAGAGATGTTGTTGATGAAAATCCTATCGACATTAGTGGCATTTATCTTTCCAGACACATATAAGGGTTTGATGAGCACCTCCCAAAGGTTTGAAGATAGACTCAAAGCATCCAAGATTGATAGATTTTCTAGTAATAAATCTAGATGCTTTAGAATATCATATATATATTCTAAAGGTTGGAATTTCCCAGCTTGGGGTTGCTCTTTCATAGAAACTTTAGGGTCCTAATCTTTGGACGTAGATGGTCCGACCTCTATGACATGAGCTGGTGGCACTACGGTCCTTTCCAGGATCGATCAGACTAGTTTGCCCGTATGACTGGGGTGATTTTATATTTGTTCTTCCTCTGATGCATAATCCAAGATAACTGGGCTCAAATTTAATCTAGTTGGGGTAGAGGAACATTCCAATTCTCTTTGTGTCTGCCGGAGAGTTCTTCTGTGAGTTTTTGTAATATTAACGGTTTGAGTTAAGGCATGGATGGGAATTTGACTCATGACATAATTATTCCTTATAGGAAACCCTCATACTCTAATATCTCTTCCTCCGAATCTTCATTTGGGTATGGTGAATTTGGGTTCATGTCCATAATATCCATAATAGAAGGAGTCCATCAAGTGAATGACATTAATGGAGCCGAAGATCAGTTGTTGATCCGACAATGTTTATGTCTGACTGCCTCCTTCTGATGGTGCCTTTTAGAGGGGCAGTGCCCGTTGTAACATTTGGTGGGGAAACACTCATCGTACCAAGTCTATTGGTATGAAGTCCTAAAATTTCAGGACTAGATTTGGATTTGGGGGTAACCCATCTTCTTGCTTCTGCTTTCTACCCTTCGGGCCCTTAGAGGACTGCATGGCTAAGGATGATGGTTGTGTTCCATCCGGAGATTTTTGAGGCATAGTATATTGTTTCAACAACACCTATAGGATTCCATGAACTTGATTGACTATTTTCTGGGTCATCAAATTGTCATTTTTTTCACCTTCTTACTGGAAACTGTTTTCCATTCCCCTTTCTCTCTGGAATTTGAGGTGGAAACATATGCCACTTGTGCTGGTGGTGGGCCCAAATAGAACTTCCCGGAATCCACCATCTTTTGTAGGAGATCCTTGAAGATGAATCATTCTTGTATTGTGTGTCCCAATATCTGATAAAAGAGAAAATAATTTGGATGGTCGTTGAGACCCACTTCATTGGCTTGCTTTGGCTCTGGTAGCTAGAGAAAGTTACAATTCATGGTGGATATGAAGTAGCCGCAAAACTGGTCATCTCAGAATGAGTATAACTTATTTATTTATTCTTTGAAATAATTTATTTTAGTACCCTATCACTCATATTTCCAAGGTGGGGGTGGATGTTGGCATCCAGGGGGTCCTGCACGGTTTAGTAGAGGCCTCACAACCAGAGCTGCTGCTAGGGGTGGATTAAGCATAACAGAATATCCCACTCTTTTTCCTGGGGCTGATGGGGCCACTCAAGACATGAGATTGGTCCGATTCAAGGAGTATTCTATTCTTTGGGAAATGACAGAGAAATATTAGAACATTCTTGTGTACTTCACCAGGATGAGCGGTGTTCACAATTCATCACAACAGTTATCGATGCACATAACGATCATTTCATCTTGGGGAAGTGGCCAGTTTAGGGAATAAGTCAGACCTTTCTATCTGGTAATGAAGTATGATACTCTTTAATTCTCTCGCTTCTTGTAGTTATGATGTCGGAGGTCCTCCCAACTAGTTATTGAGTTAGTTGTTAAGCTAGTATACCATATGAAGGCTGAGCTCTACAGGGTTCATACAAAGAATTTGAGTTTTATTGCTTCTTGCTAGTCTGGAGTTCCCATAATGAGGTCATAGTAAGAGGCGTAGTGCATTAAATACTATTTTGGGTCCCCTGATCCATTGAACACTGAGAATACGGGGTTTTTGAAGTTTGGCAGTGGTGGAACATTGCTCACCCAATTAGGGTAAGGTTTTCACTCTAGTTGTATCAAAGCACACTGCCCCTCCATGGATTCTAGTCGAGCTATTAGTTGCTCGAAGGTATTCAAGATCCCTTGATGCATATCCTACCAGTCTTGAGCTTGGGCTGGTGCAGCAGCGACCAAAGTTGGGAATGCCAGTGCTGTTGGAATTTGGGGTGGGTACCTAGCCAGGGGTATCCTTTGTGGGTTTACCTGAATATACTCTGGATGTATTCCTATCACGGGGAAGTATTGATGTCCTTCCGAGGATATATTTAAGTAAGTTAACAGTACTGGTGTCGGGTTGGATGGGCCTCAGAGCTTGACTTCATTCACCGGTATGAGTTTTTGTGGCAAGGGCACCTCTTTTGGGAATACCTGCTAAGGTTCCATAGGGGGAACACATCCGGCAAGATAGCTCCCTCGACGCAACTCGACATTAATTCGCCTGAGCTCTTTAATTTCTTCCTCCCACATGGAAAATCTTTCCTTGAGAGTGAGGGAAACATTATCAGGGGGAGGAGGAGGTGGTTCATAGACGACCTGATATTTATTCTTCTCTTTATTGGGGTTTTGCACGGGAGGTAATGAAAAATTAACTGAGGGGGCACCAGAATTTAGGACCACTCTCTGGTAACAGGTATGCACACCATTAGGATCAGTGTGGGGTGCCCCTAGGAGGGAACCATCTTCCCTTATGTCCTATCCATTTATGAAATTTCTTATGAGATCTGTGGGGTTGAATTTTACCACGTTAACTGATGCATACCGCATTGGGGGTGGTGTGCCTAGTGCCGAATGGTAGGAAATATTTCTACATCCTTTGTTGGACTTTCTACTTCTATCCTATGGTATTATTCAAGTTTCTTGGAAAAGATCGAATCAAAGGGAGCCCTGATCCTACCTCGTAATATACCATTATCTTGGAGGGTGAAAACCATGAGATGGTGTGGAACCGGTGACTTTTATGCTCATCATTTTTCCTAGATAAGAGAAGACATACATCTATTGTATGGGAAATTGAGGTAAAAATGCCCATAGGCCTGTGGGCTGGGGTTGTTCTCATTCTTCTGTTGATATGAAACGACTTGTATTTATTTTTCTTAAAAGGGAATTTTGATTTAAAAATGACCCCATCCCTGTGGGCTGGGGTTGTTCCCGCATTGCGACTATAACCGCTGCTATTTCCACCTTTTTTGATTTCACTCACTCACATGCGGGCATGATCCGAGTATGGAATTATACTTTTATGGGATTTATGGGCTTTTGAAGTCATGAGAACTACTTTATGGTTGGATTCCATTAGGTAGGAAACCTACTAGATGTTCTTGGTTACCTGTCTTAGAAGCTTTTTGATGGCTTCATCTCTTCAGTCCTCACGCTTTTGAGACTTACTTTGGGCCATTTTTTGTTGAGTATTCCATATTTTCTGAGCATGGATTTTATTTGATTGGTGCCTTTGGGTAATGATGTTGAAATATGTCATTTCTAATGAGGCCTGATTGAAGGGGTGTGTGGTGATGTGTAGAGCTCCATGTTCTCCCCATCTCCGAATATGAACCCCAGTCAGGGCATCTTCAATGAGGTGATGCAACTTGTGATGTGCATGGAGGAAATCCAGTTCAAGGTTTTTCTTTCGCCTTTTTGACTGTGGATGCTATGCAGATGGGAGGGATTCTAGGTTAATTAGACAGCAAAGCTCCCCTAACATGTTTCCATGGCATGAATACCCTTCGTAGGGTAGGTATTTTTCTTTTATATGGCAAAGAGTCGTCAATATATTGAGGAGAATTTCATGTATACATTCCCCAGACAACTCCCTTGGTATGTCCAAGTGAGAAGTGGTCATAGGCCAATACATCACTGGTATATTATCCTTATCTAGTTGTCTTCTCATGAGTAACATATCCTGCTATTGTTGTTCAGGGGACTCCTCTACTTGATATGCCTAGCTTGACTACTTCTTAATAATTTTTTTCTAAGAAGCCAGGCTGGTGGGAGCCTCATTGATATGTGAATGGTGCGAGGGTGGCTCCAAAGATGAGCATGTCCCCAAACCTTCCACTAGTTGAGGAAGGATATAACTCATCATAGAAGGAGTGCCTGATATGTCTGAATCCATATTTTTGAGTGCCTTGGCATATGAGGGATTTATCACATTTATTCTGGAAAGGGGAGGGACTTCTTGCTAGTATGAATTTTGATTGTAGGGAGGACCTATGCCATCTGTGCCACAATGGTGAGGGATACCATTGAAACTTGATGCCTAACCATGGGGAGGGTCCCTGCGGCGTATACCTTGGGGATAACCTTCAAGACGGGCTACAACGAGGGGAGGACCTTATCGCTGCTTGATGTCACTGAGGGGAGGACCTTCTAGATGACTGCTATAATGGTGAGGACTACTATCACAGCTTGATACCTAGCTGTAGGGAGAATTTCTGCAGTGTACATCTTAGGGAGGGCCTTTAGGATGTACTGCAATGAGGGGAGGACCTTCTTGTTGCTTGATGTTACTATGGGGAGGGCCTTCATAGCAACCACAATTACGGGGAGGGCATTATCAATGACTGTCATCATGGTGAGGACTACCATCATGACTCAACGTTTGACTATAGGGAGAAGCATATGTGTAGTGTATACCCTGGAGAGGACCATCAGGGTAGACAACAGCAATGGGAGGACCTTCTTTCTGTCAGATCTTTAGGTCAAGGGGATGGATACCCTAACATGCATCAAGAGATAGGATCTCATGATTGATCATTCTTGGCCCACAGAGTGAGCCCCCGTGGGTGCTCTAGGGAGGACCTTTAGAGCTGCTGATAGAGATATTGTAGGGAGGGCCTTCTCAGCTGCTACTGCCACTTCCATAATTTTGTAATGGACTGATAGGGTCTTGATCCTTTATTAATACATGTTTTAGGGTCACAAGAACCCCAACTTCTAGTAGAGCAGAATCATGTATGTGCTCTTCATTTTACGATTTCCTTTGGTGAATTTTATTTTTGAGCACTCTCTTGTGGGTAACTAGGGATGCATACTATTGGTAACAACCTTCATATATGGATCCCTATCTTTTTGGGTACCGTGATGACACCGGTATACACCAACAGGAATCTTGAGTTTTGGCAGTGATATATGCCTACCCTGGAGAGACCACCACATTGGACCAGTGTACCCCAGTTGGAATGAGTATTTGTTCCAGATTTGGTTGTCCATGTATCGTGGGATATTTCTGTCAACCCTCCTAAACTAGAGAAGGGATACATAATTTCTCTAGAGTGACTGACCCATTTTGCGAGTAAGTCATTCCGTTTGAGGAAACCATGTTGTAGGCCTGGTTTCTTGACTTTTCCGCCAATGAAATAATATCTTGGCATGTTTGGATGATATGGTTTGGGATTGATGTTTGATCTTCCATCATTGTCAGGATGTGCTAAGATACATCTTTGGTTGGAACGGGTATGAAGGCCCATTCCGACATCGGAGCAGGAGTTTGTTCCTACTCCGGTCCTCCATGGGTTTCCAGTAGATACTGGTAGTTATCCTATGTTAGGATAGAGGAACGAGTCGGCCACCAGTTTTCATCTTCAGTTTCCACCATATTTGACTAGTGGGATTCATATTCACAAGAGGGGATTTTCATCGGCTCTCTTGCCACTGAATTTGTCTCACAAGATTTTTATGCATCCGTAAGAATGTGACTCTACTCATATTTTCTTGATGCCCTATTTGGATGGAGGGCTTGATATGAATCAGTAGGTATTTGTGCATGCATATAGCTGGTTTCCACCACTTTTGGTTGATGGGATTGATACGCATCAATAGGTATTTGTTCCTACATATAACTGGTTCCCATCCTATTTAGATAACAGTCTTGTTGTGCAACGACATATATCTGCATCTACCTGTAGTTTTCTGCTCTGTCTGCACATCGGGACTAGCAAGAACTTGTAGGAATGTGCACGTGCTTGTATTGTTTCACCCTATTTATGTGGTGGGATTGAGGGGAGGGGAATATTTGTATGTCTACCCATTGAATGCTTCCATGTTTGTACAATATATTTTCTCCTTAGGAACTAGGGTAATAAAATTTTCTTAATTATACATTTTCCGCCCTCGGCGGGCAGCCCAAGAGGCATGAGTCTCCTAGACTTCAGCAGGTTCCCTAGGAATAAGTTCCTCTTTAGCATGAGGAGACTTGGATGCATATTTTTGGTGGTGACTCTATCTATAAAGGGATTGGGAGTGGTAATCCTGTGCAGTTGAGATGAAGTTGTTAGCATTGGTTGTTAGGATGTCATTTGGATCGAAGGTTTCTATGTAGGAACCTAATATATATATATATATCATATAAAGACCAAAAAACCCCTTCAAAGTAGAATTATCTTGAACATATTCATATTTGACGATTTAACTTGGCCTCCATCCTCCTTTTTTTGTGAAGAAAAGGGGCTTGAGTGGGGTAAGACCACCACCTTGGTTAATGATTCACATCGGGTTCACCATTTTTGTTTCAACCTGAGGTGAGCATTTGGGGTGATGAAAAAAAATGGTCTGATGATAATACTCACACATATCTTATTGTAGAGACAGTTTCACATGAAGTTTGTCATTTTTTGTTTCAACCCATTGTGCATCATTACTATTTAAAGGAGGATTGGAATAATCCTGTTAGGGATTGAGAAATTTCTCCCTTCTATATTGCGAAGGAGGTGACACATTCAAATAGTCCTAGTGGGTGATTTCATGGGGTCAATTACTTGTGTAATCGATCCTCCTAGGATATAACTTCCTCAAATGGTCTCTAGCAGGTTTATTTGTGGAGCCAGAAACACCCAATGACCATGGTATCCATGATTCATGGACCTACTTTCCAAAGGTAGGTGCTTGTTGGATAATTATTTGTCCAATGACACTTAAGGAATCTATTGGTTGATTGGATGGGAATTCAGGATCATCACACCCTTTTGGGTTGAATTATTTCCTATTCCGGGAATCTATTATAGATTTAAGTCATGTTCATATGTTCTTGAATCCTTGGTTCATTCCCGAAGAGTGTATCCATGGGATACCCATGGTTTTCAGGATCATTGTAGGCATACATGGATTGGATGATATAGAGGTAATGTTGAATTAATCCATACAATAAGGAACTATGAATTTTATCATCATCTAGGGAGGATAAAAGGTGACTTGATGTTGGGATCGGACCCATATGATGGGTTTCATACATATCATCGGGAGAGGAATCAGAACCCATGTAGTTCAGAATAATTGGGGCTTATGCATGGAAGCTTCCCATTTGAGAGGATATGATTGAGTGGGCCCTTTTGGAAGGTCACCCTCTTGAGATCGGGCCTTCAAGAAGGCATCCTACGTATCTTGGTTTGACCAAGAATTAGAGTTTTCATAGTTTAGAATTGTATGGATGTTGTAATCGTCACAAATATCTAATCCTACATAAGTCATGCTCTGTGTGAGAAACAAGAGGATGTGAGAGGTCCAACCAACCACACACTTCCTCCCCTACTGATGGTAGAGGGCGGGCCTATGGATGAAGAGGCCGGGGTGCCATGGGCGAGGGTGCAGAGTGATGAACCTTTTAATGTGGGATGACATTAAAGGTCATGTGGCTCATCCTTTATAATATTGGGGACTTACCTTAGTGGGAGTGCCCTGGAATTCATTCTAGGAAAGGGGAGGAGTGTTGACTCATCACAAGGAGAAGCGAACATAACTCCTTCAACTGAACACCATTCCTAATTGAATGGAAAAGTAGATGATCACCCTTAATCCCTAGAACGGGGAAGTTCATGTTAGTGTCCCAAGGTTGGAATCTAGGTTATCATGGGAATGTAGACTTATAGACATCCCTGGAGTCTGAACCATTTTGGGGAGAGCCTTCGTGAATCCACTTACCATGGGTGTGTAGACTCAAAGGGGTGCATTGATGCGCCCGATGATCAGATCATACGGGTCCGGTGGATTTGGAGGAGGATTTGGCCTAATGCTGGGGGACTAGTTCACGGAGAGACTATGGAGGATTGGAAACTAATGGAGGGGAGAGATTAGAACCAGAGGGAAGGATACCTAAAAACACCCCATTCCGCATATAGTCTTCTTATACGAGATGGGGGGGGGGGGAGCTCTGCATACCATAGTGGTATGCAGGCAGATGGGTCATCTACATACCGAAGAATTACGTGGGCTTGGGCAAGGAAGACCACACACCACAATGGTACACAATCCTGAATGTGGTCTATCACACCACTTTGGGTTTAATTCACATATTGATTCAGTACACATCACCGAGTTAAATCCTTATAGTGACACACTACGCATAAATCCATATCGAAGGAGGGTCTCAGGGACTATCGTTCGTAGGGAGTTCATCCGTGAGAAATATGTGGTTCATGATTTAAATAATTAGGTTCGCAGTCCTCTTATTATTATTAAGTTCCTTCATTTTATGGTTTGCTGCTGGATGTACCTTCGAAAAACATGATTTGAAATTCAGGCTTCACCGATGATTTGAGACTGAAGCCAGAATGTTCTCTGAATTATTTATTCCAACCTCTAGGGTCCCCTTAGTGCTTTCTTTGTCTATTCACCTCAATTAATTTTGTTATCCTTTTATAAATCATTGGGGAAAGCATATATATGGGAATGCGACACCATTTGTGGAAGACCATGAAGAGATATCTTGACCTACAGAAGACTCGGTCAACCAAGGTTTGCAGAGGCTGTGGTTTGTGAGTCATGGTTCACGAAACCTTACCTATTTTATTCATCCGCGAACTATTGAGTTCACTCATCAGTATACATATGTCCTTTGCATGCTTGATTCCTTCAGCGATGCGGTTGGCGGTCCACTAGGCTTGCTGGCCATCGCTCTGTGGGCCAACGCCTCGCGGGTCATTCCGCGTACTGGTGGTTCACGGTTCATGCGGTCCGCGAACCCTTCCCTGTGATGGTAAGCAGTTCACTTAAAACACTTTTAGGAATTTAATTCCTTCAAGTTTCTTCCAAGATTTTCAACTCAATTTGAGTCCATTCACTTTGTTAGACTTGTAGGGATGCATGATTCATTCTGCATAGTGATTGTGGGAGTATTTTCTTCCCTTGGAGAAATTTTTAGGAACCTACAAGGATCTTAAAAATTTGTTTTATCTAAACATAAAATTAGTATTTATAAATACATTATTGATTTTCTATATTCCTTAGTGGGTAATTTTATTAGGGGTTTGGATGTAACAATATACATGGATTACAAAAGGCTAGTTATTAAACAGATTCAATCATATACTTATTTGAACTTTTATAAAGGAATTTTATAGGTACTCATAATAGTTATTATATGATTTTTATATGTTATAAATATATAATAGGTTTATATAGGCATGAAATATTATTCATTATTGGAGAAAATAGTAGTTATAAGGGATTCATGTAAGGATAATAAAACACTAACTTTAGTTGACAATAAGGAAAAAATGAGAAATATATCAATGGTAGTGAATGTAATGAAACAATTAAGAGTTAATTAGATCACTTGGAAGAGGAAAATGATGTTTTATATTTTAATTATTATTTTTATGATATATATCTATCAGATATATTAATTTAAGATATTCATTTATAGATTCCTTTAGAAATACAAAGGAATTATAATTATTCTTTAACTAAGTGAATCATGTTAAATATAATAAATTATATTCTAAGAATGGGTTTCAATGTTTTAAATGTTACATATTGACATTATGATTATGATCACAAAGACGATCATTCCTAATTTAATATATACCTAAGAACTAAAAATAGTTTAATTTTATTGATAATAGAAAAAATTTCCTCCCAAATCTTCAAATGAGTAATAAAAGAACAATTAAAATTTGAGTTGAAAAAATTCTTACAACACAGTGTTCATAATATTTTTTTATTTTGTTTTTAAGCTTTGACTTTTGGGACTCTCCCACTATCCTGATTTACCTATCATGCCACCAATGTTTTTTATCTTCATTCATAATTAAGGGAATCAAAAAAATTATATTCTTATCATAGGATATATATATAATTCAATATTACCACAATAAAAATTATCACCAATAATTTCACTAAAATATTATTTTTAACATATACACATAGTATAAAATTGAAATGGAAGTTGATCAATACAAAATAATCCTAGAATTTAAACCAACCAAAAAACTCAATTCTCAACATAAATCACCTATCATGGTGATTTCTATATCCAAGACAAGAAGGGTAAATAATTGATAATTATAGTTCTATCAGGGATTTTATATCATCTTTTCATATTTTTTACACATATAATATTCCCAATATATATAAGATAAGAATTTATATAAAAAATTTCAAAATATTACCATATTTATATAATTGTTTTTATCTCAAATCCTATAACTTTTAATATAATGTATAGATTCACATAAAACTCATTGTTTTTGTTCACCCTCATATAATGGTTTGTCAGTAAATATTTGGGTATCAAATGTAATCTATGTAAATATTTTAAATATCTTATTACTATAATTGAAAATTTATAAAAGATATCAACATGGTTTATCATTGAAACAATTGTTCTATATGATATTAAATTTAAAAAATATTTCAAATATTAAAAAATAGATTTAAAACATAAAACCTATGTATATAAAAAACCTAAACCCATACCACACATTTAATGTTGAACATTATCCATAATGTTGAAAATTTAATTTAAGGGATAATGGATTTTCATAATAATAATTATTAAATTATTTTTAAATATATATATTCTTTATTTACTTATTATTTAATTATTTTATTATTATCATTAGTTTTTATCTACTTTTTATATTTATATAAAAATAAATAAAACTTAATTATGTGATGTTTCATTAAATAAAAATTAATAAATGATACTAAAACATACCTTTTATAAACTCCAAAAATGGTCTATCTTCTTCAACATTCATTACTTTTTAGTTAGTTATTGTTGTGCTGGTAGTGGGTAGGCAACCATATATTCTTGAATTTTCATATTATGAATATTATACTATCCTAAAAAGTCTAATCATAAATTTCATATATCTTGAACCTTTTAGAAATATAAATGTTTTTTTATAATTTTAATGTCTATCATATATATAATTAGTTTGTTTTGGAGGATAAAATATAAAATTTCCATGTTAGAGATTTTTGGTGTGATGTTTTATATTATTCCCCTAATATATTAAACACTTGTTTCAAATTTACAATAGGGGAGTGGAATGGTTCCATGAAAATTTAGCATGGTTTTAGGAATGTTTTTTGGTGTATTTAATACTCACTATTTTGAATATAATTTTAAACATTATTGAATTTTTAGTCCACAAAGTTGGTGCTCATGATAATTTTTCATGGGGGTTATGTAACTCACTATCCAGAGTTGTTTTTTTAATGAATAAAAAATAAATTATTGAATTGGTTTACCTCCTAATACATTTTTGGTTAATTTTATTACTTAACATACCCACCAAATAATATAAACTATGATTTTTTAGAGGCCTTGTAAATTGATGAATATTGAAAATTTTATTAATTTGGTAATAATTATTAACATAAATCATCAAAATGATGGTCTAGAATATTATTGATTTTAATTACATTATGTTTTTGTGAGATATTTTTAAGGAAGATAAATATTGGGAGTTGAATTTGATGTAAAGTTCTTTCCATTATAAAAATAATTTTGTAGTATGTTATATTATATACTTATTTTATTTGACCATAAATTATTTTTCAAAAGTGTTAGTTCTTAAGGATAGTTTCACTATATAAATGTTTATTAATTTTAGTATGTGATCATTTAAATTAATCTGTTGTTATATGTGGAATAATTTTTAGTGTTGTGGCTAGTTTTTTTGTTGAAGGGCATTGTGGAATGGTTTTAAACTAAGTTTTTGGAAGATTTATGAACTGTTTTTTTTCATTTTAATTATATCAATATGTTTTTAGGATAATTTTATTTTTAAGGGAAGTTGGATTCAAATATTAATTCTTGAATCTATTATACCATAAATTTTGGATTGATTATTTAACTAAATATATTATAATTTAATGACCAATATTGAACTATAAAATAATACAATTTTATCAAATTAAAAATGAGTTGTATAGAGATATTTTTGATGCGATAGAGATATTTTTACCATGATTTTTTAATTCCTATTGATTGAACCACATTACACCATAATTTGTTTTTATATAGTGATTTTTGGTTTATACATTTTTTTTATAAATTTTCATAAATATAATATATTAATCATGATTTTATTCTCTTGGATTTTTTTGACATTCATGGGATTAACCTATGAATTATTTTTCATTCCATTGATGGTGTTTAATTTTAACACATTTTGATACTATATTTATATAAATCAAGAAAAACTAGGTTCATTATTAGGATGAGGATTTTAAGTATTGAGTTTATTTTCATGATGATTTAATCACCAATTTAAGGTTATGGATTTATGAATAATTTTTCTATTACTCTTTTTGATATGTAATTACCATGATTTAGGTTCCTTGATATTTTTTTTAAAGATTATTTATTATTTAAAATAAATGAAAATTTTAGAAGGGATGTGTGGTTGGGATGACATACATGTTAAAATTATTATTTTTATCTTTTTTATATTGTACAATATATATGAAATTATATTGAATGTCTAGAGATGTTTATTATTTGGTGGTATGATTTGACTTGGTAGTGTTATAAGTTTTGTAAAATTATAGTAATAAAGTTATATTTTCCTTGACACATAATTAATGAATTAAAGTCTTAATGAAGAAAAATAATATGGACTATATAACATAGAGTGAGATTATAGAATTCCAGAATTAAATTATTTAATTTGAAAAATATAAGGTATTGTAATTGATAAATGATTATGTTGTATAGGAAAAATATGGTAAATTAATAAATTGAATTGTGTGGTTGATGAATTAAATTATATTATGTGGTTATATGTTGAGGTGGTAGTTTTTTATGGTGAAAATGCACGTGATATGACTGTTTTAAAGTTTATCTTGATCGAATATAAACCATGTGATTAGATTAATTAATAACTATATAATAATGTATATATTGTTTTATTTTTTTTACCCCCACCCTTGTTAGATAACTTGTCTAATTCGAATGAGAATTTTTATATTGGGACAACCCTTAACATCCAGGATGTTTTGAAAGTGGATGGATGAATTATCCCAAATCTTACCCCCTTTTAAGAGTGGTTGTGGTTATGGTAGTGTTTAAGGTTATGTGGTAGTGGTATGAGGTGTTCTGGATGTGGTTGTGGTACCATGAGATTATGGTTTTTGTATAATGTGGTATTAGGAATGGAAAAAGTGAGAGTTTGATGATAAATTTAGGATACGAGGGTTACTACTTAAGTGGGGAAATTTATGTGGGGTACCTATGATTCTATAAAATGTCAATTTACTATAGTTAGTTTATTCTATTCATATTTATAGATTTTATTTTGGTGAGATGGTCTATAGATTAAACTAGGATGAAAAAACAAGTTCATTCAACTTTTTATCCACTAAAGATTTAGTTTGATTCATTAGTTTTGATATGTGAGTTATTTGTAATAGACATACTATTTTTATTCATATGCTCAAAACTAATTCAATATAATTTTTTTTATCGATTTACAAGATTTTTTTGGACATTAGGACAATCATTACTATCTTATAACCATGGTAGTTGGTCAATAATATATGAATTTTTTGTTTTTATGAAATTATTCCATTTATTAGTATCTAATATTTGAGGTGTTATTTTTTATTTGTTTATATGAAATCTCATGAAATTTGAAAAGTATTCATGGGTTTATTGGGCCCTATTTATCAATTATAATTGGTGTTGTTTGAGGATTCTTTTCATTCCTTAGATAAATGTGGTTAGTGCCTCCTATATTACATTATCATTTCCTCAGTATAGGCATCTAACTCATGGAATATTAGATACGAGCTTTAGGGGTCACTCCTAATATGAACACAAACTATGGATGGTCCATAGTGGGTTTGGGTCCTGGAAGAGTGGTGTAATGACCTAAAATTTTATCTGTGGAATTTAGATTTTTATAACTAAGTTCTCTTTAGTAATATAGTATAAATAACATACACCACATGATGAAATCACCACCATTTTATTAAATTAATTTTAAAATTACATTTATAGACTGAAAATTTATATAATAATTAAAAGTATTACAATGGGACAAAAAATAGAAAACAAGATAATAATAATAGGAAAATTTTGATATGCTTGATCAGCTAGAATAATCGCACTCCGAAACAACACTTTAGAAATGAAGTAGATTATCATTAATGAAATATGTATTTTGAAAATGAAAAAATACAAATAACTTTGAGATAAAATATAAGTGAATGAATAATTAATGAAATATGATGTATTTATAGAAATATGGGAACCCACATGATCATTAAAAATCAAACCATTTGAAAAGTAATTAGACAATTATAATAGTAACGAGAATATTAAAATAGTAATATGACCATTAAGAATAGTAACATGACTTTTAGAAATGTAAACTCAAATATGTAAATGTAAAATAATATTTAGGTATCCTATAAAATGAGAATATTACATATTTATATCATGATACAAGTATATAAATGTTTTAAAAATGTTAAAATAAGTGTTCGTATTTTTGTAAAACAGATATGTTTTATTTTTATTTTTATAAAAAATATAATGAATTAAAAGAAAGTTAATTTTTATAAAATGGGTTTATAAATTAATATTATATTATATTATAATTATAATATAATTTTATGTTAACTTAATTATTTTTTCAAAGGGTCGGATAATTGATCATAATATTAAAATTGGCATTTTTTAAATAAATAGGGATATTATTTAAAAGTAAAATTTCTCATATTTATAGAATTATTTTCATAAAATGGATATAATATTTATAATATAAAAATTGAAAAATGGTTGGGCTGAATTTTTTATATTTTTCTAAAATAGTTGAATTCTTAGTGAATAGTTAAATCTAGTAAAATACAATATTTAACGTTATAAGATAAATATGTGAATATTTTAGTCATGGATGATGTAATAACCTACTAGTTAAAAATAACATGCACCATTTAATATATATATTAAAAAAATCAATACTATAGGTAGTATTGATCCAAAATAATTAACTAATGAATATAATATTCAAAACACCCCTCTCATAGCCTTATAAATACCACCCCTTCTATGTACACCTACTAAACCTCATAGATTGAAACATTTATTCCCAATTATATTCAAAATACTCTCCCCCATGTACTAGTGCTTCTAGTCTCACCCAAAAAAACTCCAAGTGCCTTAAAGAGTTTTTCAAGGAGACGACATTCAAGATGTAATATTCTTAAACTACCTTTTTAAATTCTTTTTTGTTTTCAACCATCTCCTCACCCCTATCATCAAAAATAGAATAATTAATCCAGTATCATATATATAATGTAATTTTATAGTGATAATTTAATATCTATCATCCATACTTTTCTCTTCTCCACTCATTCTAAAGGTCAAAACCATTGTCCATATTTGGTTGGATCCCCACCACCGTGGATAATGAGTTTTCATTTTTGTTTAAATCCTTCAAGGTTGGTCATAGAAATATTATTATGGTTAAATAAGATGATAATAAGTATTTTATTACGTATTTAATATTTTTGAATGAATATATATATATATCCATAATATTAAATAAAACAACACTAGTTCAGGATGGTTGGTAAAACCATTTAAATGAACTAACCATTTATCATTAATATTTTTACTGAATGAATCATATATATGTCAAAAAAATTTGGTTTATTAGGAATATTTCAATTTATATAATTTCATTAATACTATTTCATTTCAATATTTTATTTTTAGTCCCATTTTATAATAACTTCAATAATTATCCATAAGTGATCTGACCTTAGAATCGTGAAACAAAAACCCTCAGAAAAGAGAAATTATTTTTTATATCTCAAGTAAATGATTGTATATATATAAAAATATGTTATTAATTAATATATATATGAAAATGGTTCTAAATTAAGTAATTAATGAATATAATTTTATTATATCGAACATTAAGTGATAGTACATAACAATTATGAAACCTAAGGTAAGGGATCTCTCTGAACCACCCAATTTATTTGGATTATGAACTTTCTCTATATTACTCAAATTCCACCTCAATTTCATGTTTATAAATTATGTATATATGTCTATTATATATATACCTAGCTTATTATCCATTTTATGGGTAATACTTTCTTTAAGTTCATTTCTCAAATGCGTTCTTTAAAATCAAACCCGATTAAGGGGATATTTTCAATACCTTAACCCTTTTATGTAACACTATTTTAAAGTATTTATTACCATTAATGATTTTAATAAACAAAGGAATATTTTTGGTATAAAAATTCTAGTTTTCCAATGGATTTCAATGAAAAATTAAGGCTAATTATTTCTTTAAAATTCTTTAACTGATTCCATAAAACATTATTTTGAAATCTCTTTTCTATATTCAATTTTATGCACTTTATCATGATGTTTTTCCAAATGAAAACCATATTTTGAGATATAGGTTTATAATATCAGATATGAATTTCCAAAAAAATTTAATCCATTATTCTATTTGTAATGTTTATGGAATATCCTTTGATTATGATATGAGTCATGATTATGAAACCCATTTATTTCCATGCTTAATTCTTATGTTTATGCCTTATTATTGATTTACTTTTGTGGAACAAATAATCATGTACATGATATGATGGGTGTGACCATATATCACTCTAACACATTGGGAAATATTTTTGTCTCCTGAGATGTTATGTATGGGATTAGGGAGTAAACCTAATCTATATGGAACTTTGTCCACCATGTGATATTGTCTTGGATGTTGGCCTTGGCTTATGATTATGTCATCTTATATATTTATATAAATTTTCAATGTTTACATGATATTATGATTCCATGTTATTTTTGTAATTATCCCATATTATTATTTATTATACTTGTATTTTATGATATCATGTCATGCCTTCTGACTCACATGTAGTGCTTTATTATCATGTTTATTAACTTACTAGGGTTTTCCGCTCATCCATTTTGTCTATGTATTCCATAGGTTATCTTATTTAGTTATAATAGATCAATGTATTTAGGATCTCATTATGGAGATTAAAATAAATATGTTTTATGTACTTAGTATTCCCAATATATCAGGCTTCTCGATCCTTTGGTTGTATTTATTGGGATATTTATGTTAAAAATCATATAATAATATATGTAAAAGGATTGTGTTTCTATAGTTGGTATAAGAGGAAAGTATACTTATTTTTTTTTGTATTGAGACTATAATAATTTATTAATAACCCTAGGGACATGTCTAATTATGGGATAATATCCTAATTTTTTTTGAAGTATAGAGTGAGTGGTTTCTAAGAAATTACATCCCTGTATGGATACTACAATTGGATGCGGTTCTAGAGTAGTTGTACAAAGGGGTAATAACCCTAAAAATATCAAATTATTTACTTACTCAATCACCACCTATTTCACAGAAAATAGGCCTTGCTGCACACTTGGTTTGAAACTTTTGGGGGATATACTTTGGTAAATTCACAAACTATTTACGATCCATTATGAAAAACATGAATAGATTGTTAGGTAAGAAAAATTAATAATAAAATTACCATGAATATCCTATATTGAAACCTAGTGACTCATAATTTAGGATTTATGTGTCATTTAAAAGTTATTCCTTACATGTTCATAGTTTTTATTTTTATATGATTTTGAGTTTAAGTATTCTCATCCTTATGTTTTTTGGTTATCTTGAATTACTAGAACAAGAATAAAATAGTTAAAGGTGTACTCATTAACCATTAATGACTTTAAAATTTTCTATATGATCATGTTTTTATGTATGATTATATATTTTTTTAATTTTTATATTACTATTGAAACTTCACCTCAAAACATGGGGTTGCGTTATTTGTGAGAATAACAAATGGATCAATTCTTGCATCCGAAGTATATAACTCCTCCCCAGTCAATGTCAGTAGACTGGGACTCCTAGAAAAAAATTTCATGGATCCTTTAGTTGAATTTTATTCTATATTGGGCATTAATTGGATACTCTTAAATAAATCCAATATCAAATGTCTGGAGAGGGAGATCACTCTTCACATCTCGAGTCATCCTATGATTCTGTGAAATTGTAAGGATAATGATGAATCTCATTTGGAATATTCTCACCAAGTGTGTATATTTTTTCCTTATGAAAAATAATATCTATCCCAAATGTTTTAGAAAAAGTAAATAATAATTCTTTAAGATATTTACATTTTTAGGGACTATAATGATGTATTACCTGAATAATTTCCCAAACATCCTCCTGATCGAGAGGTTCATTTATCAATGGAACTTATACCTGGATATTTACCCATATCCAAGAATCTGTAAAAAAATTTCATTATAGAGTTATAATAAGTAAAGAATTAGTTACAATTTAATATATACCTTGGTTTTATATACCTGATTTCTTCACCATGGGGTCTTCCAATCCCCTTCTTAAAGAAGAAGGATGGTTCAATGCACCTTTGAATTTATTATCACGAACTCTAAAGAATCATGATAAATAAAAAGTATCCCCTACCATAGATATATGACATATTTGATCAACTATGTGGATCCTAATACATCTCTAAGATATACCTTTGGTTGGGATATCACTAATTAAAGGTGAAGGAAGATAATCCAAAGACTACCTTTCAAATAATATATGGACACTATGAGTTCATAGTGATTACCTTTAGACTCACTAATAGTCCCTTAATCTTTATGAATTAAATGAATATAGTATTTAAATATTACCTCAAAAAAATTGTGGTAGTCTTTATAGATGAGATTATGATATTCTACAAAAAAAAGGAGGAGAATGAGGATTATTTAAATACTATTCTCAAGACTTTTTGAAATGAGGAGCAATAAGAAAAGTATAGTAAATGTGAGTTTTGGATAGATGAATTATAATTCTTGGGGAATGTTATCAATAAAAAATGGATATATATGGACACTTTAAGATAAACTAAATTTATAATTATCCTAAGCCAACATTTATAATGGAGATCCATAGTTTATTTGGACTAGTAGGATATTACAAATGATTTTTGAGAAAATTATTATGATTTTAAAAACTAATAAAAAATATGAATTGAAAGGGAGTAATATTACTCTGGAATAATTATATTGAAGAGAGATTCATGAAATTGAAAAAAAATATTATAACTAAACTAGTACACACACTTACCTCAAGTGGAGAACTTTTTATGGTATATAGAGATACCTCAAACAAGGTCTTGGGAAAGGTACTAATACCAAATAGAAAAGTAATATTCTATGACTAAAGGAAGTTTAAAGTTCATGAGCATAAATACAAATGAATGATCTAGAGTTGGCTTTAGTGATCTTCACATTGAAGTTTTGGTGGAGTTATCTTTATGGGGAGAAGTGTCAAATATATAAAAATCATAATAGACTCAAATATATTTTTACATAGAAAGAGATTAATATACACTAGGTAATATTAATAGAGTTGAATAAGGACTAAAACTTCTTAATCCACTACCATCCTTGGAAATAAAATAAAGTGGTATATTACTTATATATAAATTATCCACCAACCATATCAATGATGATAATTAAGAAGGATCCAATATTCCTAGAATTTCAATGGATGTAAACGAGAATAATAATGGAAGGAAAATCATCATTCCTTTATCAAATGATTGCTCAACTATCCCTTCTGTATAAGATAAAGGATACTTAAATAAATGATGTGGAAATTCAGAAGAAGGTGTTAGATATAAGAAATGATAAATTCTTGGAGTTTAAAATTGATTAATAATGAGTTGTAATATTTGGGCCATGACTATGTGTACCATTAAATATTTAGATAAAGGAGTTTTTAAATAATGAAAATAGATTTACTTTATCTATCCACCAATGGAGTATAAATATGTATCGACATCTTAGAGAGCACTATTGGTGGGAAAATATGAATAAGGAGATCACAAAATATACATCAAAATTCATGGTATGTCAGTAAGTGATGGATGAAATGAAAAAGTCAAAGGGGATGATGCCACAATTACCCATACATATATGGAAATGGCATAACATAACCATGTACTTTGTAACTAGTGTTCCAAATACACCAAGAGGAAATAATGAAATATGGGTTATGGTGGATCATTGTAAAAATAATTCCCACTCCATTTTAATTCGAGAGGACTTATCACTTGATCAACTTGCAAGGATATACACCAGAGAAGCAATTAGGATTCATAGAACACCACTATCAATTGTATCTAATCGAGATCTGAGAGTTACCTCTATGTTTTGGAAGATTCTATATCATTATCTAAATAATGAGTTGAAATTAAATATTTTTTATCACCCATAATATTATGTCCAATATGAGTAGAATATCTAGACACTTAAAGATATGATGGGATATTTCTGAATGTAATTTAAAGTTGGATGAGATTAGTATATTCCTTTAGAAAAGTTATCATATAATACTAGATTCCACTCAAGCATCCAAATGGATCTATATGAAGCCCTTTATGGGAGGAGATTTTAAACACCCACATTCTAGGTTAAAGTTGGAGAATTGAAGACATTGGGACCCGAAATGGTCAAGGGAAGACTAAGACCAATTAACACCACATCAGGGATGATTAAAGTAAATAAGGGAGCTACGCTACCAATTTTAAATGAGACATATAGTTTGAGGTTGGAAATAAAGTATTCCCCCATATATCTCCATGGAATAGAGTCATGATATTTGGGATGAAGGGTAATCCATGTCTTGGGTATGTTGGACCCTTTGAGATTTTTGATCACATCAGAGCCATGTATTATTGACCAGAACCCACACCAACCATATCTCCAGTATAAAACATATTCCACATATAACTATTGAGGAATTACATACCAGATCTCTCAAAATTACTAAATTCAGAGTCAGTAAAACTAAAAATTGATATCTATTATGAGGATAAGTCAGTGATGATCTTGGACCGTAGAGACAAAATTCTATGCAATAAGATAACTCACTTAGTCAAAAACTATTGTGAAACCATAAGTATGAGGAGATGACCTAGAAAGTGGAGGAAACCATGAATCATAATTAACCTCACTTATTTTCACCTTAGTATGTAATATAAAATTTATGGGTGAAAATTTTTAAGGGGGGGGGATGTAGTAACCCATAATTTTATCTATGGAATTTCCATTCTTATAATTGTGTCATATTTTTTAATTTAGTATAAATAACATGCACCACTTGAAGAAACCAACAAATTTTATTATATTAATTTGAAAATTAAATTTATAGAATAAAGATAGCCACAATAATTTAAAGTATTATAATGAAACAAATGATAAGAAATAAGATAATAATAATAGGAAAATTTAGATCTTCTCAACCCTAGAATAATCACACTCACAAACAACACTATAGAAATGTAGTATAACATTATAAATGAAATATGAATTATGAAAATGAATATATAAATATATATAACACTAATATAAAATAAAATTGAATGAATAATGAATGAAATATGATATATTTATAGAAATTAGAGAACTTTTATAACTATTAAAAATATAACTATTGGAATGATAACCTGACCATTAGAATAATATCCTAATCATTGGAATAATAATCTAACCATTAGGAATAGTAAAATTACCATTATAATAGTCACCTCAGCAATGTAAATTTAAAAAATTATTTAGTTATCTTATAAAATGATAATATTACATATTTATATCATGATATATGTAAATAAATTCTAAAAAATGGTAAAATAAGTGTTAGAATTTTTATAAAACATATTCATTTTTTATTTTTATATTAAGTATAACGATTTGAAAGAAATTTTATTCTCATAAAATGGGTTTATAAATTTATATTATGTTTTATTATAATTATTATATAATTTTATGAGACCTTAAGTAAATTTTCAATGTGTCAGAAAATTGATCACAATATTTAAATTGGTATTTTTCAAATAAATGATTATTTAATTTAAAATTAAATTTCTCATATTTATAATTTTTTTTATAAAATGGATTTAAATTTTGGAATTTAAACATCGAAAAATGGTTAGGGTTATTTTTTTGGTATTTTTTTAAAATAGATGATTTTTTTGTGAATAGTGAATTAAGAAAAAATACGGTATTTAACATTATAAGAAAAATTCATGAATATACGAGTCATAGATGAGTTAAGTAGCCATTAGTTTGAACTCACATGAAAAATTTACTATATATAGTCATAATAATCAATTCTATTGGTAGTTTTGAACCAAAATAATTAACTAATAAATATAATATTCAAAAACACCTTTCCTATCCCCTTATAAATACTACTATTCACCAACCCTTCTCCCCACACCTTTTAAGCCTTTTATCTTGAAAAATTTCTTCCCAATTCACTTACCAATGTATCCCACATCTTATTTATTTTTTTATCACTAAACAACCGATTACAAGTTCTTTAAGCAGTTTCTCAAGGAGGTGAAATTCAAGAGGTAATATCCTTAAACTACCTATTTTAAATCCATTTATTATTAAAAATTATCCACACCTACCTCATAAAAAATGGAATAAAAACTATATCATAATATATAAACTACAATTTTTTAGTTATAATGGAATATATACCATATTACCTCTTCTCTCCTCCTCTTATTCTAAAAAACATAACCATTTTCCATATTATATCGGTTCATCACCTCCATGAATGATGCATTTTTTCCCATCACTGCCTTCATGGATGGTCAGAAAAATATAATTATGGTTAAATATTATGATAATAATTATATTATAACCAATATGGGATGAACATATACCATAACATTAAATAAAAAATACTAGTTTTTTTGGGTCAGTAAAACCACTTAAATGACCTAATCATTTAGCATTAAAGTTTTTACTAAATGAATCATATCTATGTCAAAAAATATGGATATTTGGGACTATTTAAATATTTTTAATTTAATTAATACCATTTCATCTCAATTTTGGAGTTGTATTCACATTTGACAATAACTTCAATAATTATCCACAAGTGATCCAAGCTTAGAATAATGAAACAAACGCCCTAGGAAAAGAAAAGTTCATATTAATATATCAATGAAATTATTGTATATGAACACAATATAATTATATAAAAAAAATATTGATGGAATGTTTTTAAATTAATCAATTAATGGTTTTAATTTGATTATAAAGTACATTAAGTGAAAGTAAAGAATGATTCTGTAACCTAAGGTAATGGATCTCTCCAAACCACCCTATTTTTTGGGATTATGACATTTCTCTCTTTAACTCACATTTTATATCTATTTTATATTGTGGAATGATTCTAAATTATTTATATATATCTCTTATATATATAACTATATTATCCCCCTTCCTTTGACGGGGTAATACATACTTTAAGTTCATTTCTCAAATATGTTCTTTAAAATCAATCTTGATTAATGAGAAATTTTCTATTCCTTAACCATTTTATGTAAAAATATTTGAAATTATTTATTACTATTAATGATTTCAATAAAAAATAAATATTTTAGGTATAATAATTCTTGTTTATATATGGGTTTTAAAGAAAATGAAAAATTAATTCTTTCTCCAAACGCCTTTAACTGATTCCTTAAAACACCATTTTTAAAGTTAATTTATATTTCCAATTCTATACCCTTTGTAATGATTTATTTACAAATAAAAACCATATTTTTAGACCTATTATTATGAACTCAAATTTTAATTTCCAAAATATTTATTTCCATATTCTCTTTGGAATATTTAGAAATCATATTTGATTTTGATATGAGGCAAGATTATGAAACCCATTTCTTTCCATGAGTAATTATTATGTTTAAAACTTATTATTGAATTCCTTTTGTGTCACACATAAGTTTTAACATGTTGGGATGGGTGAACCCATATAGAAATCCAATGCATTGGGTAATATTTTTGTCTCATGAGATGTTATGTATAGGATTAGGGAGATAAACTAATCTATAATATGACTCTGTCCACCATGTGATGTTGTCATGATAGTTATCCATAACTTATGTTTATGACATGTTATATATTTCTACCAATTTCCTATATTTATATGATATTATGATTCCACGTTCTTTATGTTATGATCCCATTTGATTATTCATGATCATTTTCTTTGATGATATCATGTCATGCCTTCTGAATCACATGCGATTATTTGTTATAAGGTTTATTCCCTAACTGGTCTTTTTAGATCACCCCACCTGTCTCTGTATTCCCTAGGTTATTCTATATTGTTTGAGGAGATCAAGGTATTTATGATCTCATCATGATGTTTTAAATTAAAATGTTTCATCTTAGTTTAATATTGATGTTTTATATACCAAGTCTTCAAAATACGTTGGGCCTCTTAATCCTTTAATTATATTTATTAGAATATTTATATTAAAAACAATATAATAATATATGTAAAAGGCCCGGGTCACAAAAATTTGGTATTAGATATATATTTTTTCTTATATAGTTTAGTGTTATAAATATTTAGGATTTCATGGGTTTTGTATGATAACTATATCATTGAATCTTAACATGTGTTATAGGCAAGGGAAATAGGCTAAAATATAAAAGTTCCTCAACGATCTAATACATGAACCCCTATAGTCTACTAAACATGTTTATGTAATACTGTACTTATTTTTGGGTACAAATTTATGTATGTTACATGAAACATTCATGTATGCACATATGTTTGAATGTTGGAAGATTATGTTTAATTATAAGACATTAAATTAATTCAGTATCATGCGATTAAGGGATTTTTTTCCTATAGACATTGTTGGTGGATGAAAAACTTTCATAATTCATGCATGTATGGTGTAACATGATTATAATCACCTTAATATATGTACTAATCATAAATAGGATGATTCTTTGAAGATAAAATTTTATATTTTCTAGGGAATGAATTTTATAAATTTTGAATAATTTATTTCTAATCAAGAGATATAGTGATGTTTAGAGGAGGTGAATATTTCATTTAGGTTTTTTGAGCTTCATCATTACATTAAAATATATAAATAGTAAATTTATTATAATGGTTGTATTGAAAGTGTTATATTATATATCTCTATGATCATGATGATTTGAAGGTCACAATGGATAAATTTATGATTCAATTTCAAATGGAGTTATTATCATCAATTCTTAGTATAATGTAGAGGAATGAACTAATTATAATTCAAATGGGAAACTCAATAAAATTAAGGATCTGGGTAATTCAAGATTCTACTATGTTAATCTCTAAAAATATTATCATATGAAAATTTAAACATCATTTCATTTATAGGGTTCTTTTCATCCAATGATTTAGCATCAGGTTAGCCCCTTTACCTCACTAACTGATATTGAGGCAGTCATGAAGGATGATGTGATTTAAAAGACTTTATCATGGACCAATTAATTTGAATAGGATAGTCAGAAAAAACATTTGAATGAGTAGACTTATAGAGTATATTTTATTTTTATTTCAATACTTGTAGTTTTATCCAGTGATGAGTCACCCTTAAGGTTTAATCATTTATTTATCATAAGTAGGTTGTTAATGGACATATATTAAGAAATTTGGTGTGGTGTCTCATTTTAATAGTGGATAAGGAAATTTATAATATATATATATATATATTATGTTTCTCTATAACTTCCATGGATATGAAAGTATGGTAGTTAGCAGACTACATTAGATTCAGATTCCACCCCACTCATAGCAGCATCTTCTTATATATCTACAATAACCAATTTATCATTATTTAATACCACATATATGAATCAAACATGGGTCAAAGTTACTAAGAGGAATTATGACCCCTTAGGGGGATCATATGAGCATGAATTTTTTGGTGGTTGACATTAGGGGTGATGAGGTGGAGGTGTAGGATGCTAACAATTTTAAATGATAGATCTTCCAACACTAGAATGATTAAAGTTCATTTGAGGTACTATTTTCTTGTATTCCACTTTGGTATATACACTAATCAATAAGAAATATTTTTAATCTATTATTAATCCTATTTTTTTAAGAATATTGATACTTAATTTTGATATCCATCACATACAATTTATGTGGTTCACATTAATTGGGGGTCATTTTAGATTGATAGAGGTATGTTGGGGGTCTTAGTCGATGATAGAGTGATATTATATAACCGAAGAGTTCATATTATTAATAACATAAGCATAAAATATTATTCCTCACATAGATTAGTTATACTATGTGAAATAATTCATTTATTACAATCATAGTTAGGTGATTTTCACTTGCATAGAAAGTGAGCGTATAATATTTTTTGGTGAATGATATCGATAGATGAATCATAAATTCTTATAGAAATTTAAATCGCAACCAACAAGATCAATATTGGATTTTATATAATTGAATACAAAGGATTTTCAAATGGTTATTGGATAGTTTTTAGATATTTTTCTAGAATTTGTTGTAACAATACCACCTTAATGTGAGATCATATTTAGGAATGTTTTATAGCCTAGTGTTTCCCATATTTTTTTATTTCCATATAGAATGATTCCATTGAAAATGTGGGAATTTATAATTTAGAATGATTATATTTTGTTGAAGAGCTGGATCTAACCTAAAAAAATCCCCCTTAGGGAGCTCTAGTATTGTTTGAGAATAGGGAATATTATGCAATGTGGATTTTAAATGAATATAGATAGTATATTTAAGTGATAATAAAGATTAATTATCCAATCTCAAGAATTAATGATTTATTTTATCAATTGAAATGGAATTATGATTCATGAATATTGATCTACGGTTTATGTAACTTCATATATGGGTGAATGAGAAGAACATTCAAAATATAGATTTCATGTATCACTATGAGAGTTTTAGTTTCATGGTAATTCCATTAAAAGTTATGAATTCATTGATGGTATTAATGATAATAATGAATATGGAATATAGTAATATCATAAATTGGTTTATGGTAGTGTTCATTGATGATATTTTCATTTATTCAAATACACATGAGGAGTATGTTGAGAATTTAAGGATTGTCTTGTAGATTATTTAGAAAAGAAGTTATATAGAATGATATAAAAGTATAAATTTTAAACACATGAGGTTTATTTCCTAGGGAATGAGAAGTCTCAATGAGGCATAGTTTTTGATTCATATAGTATTGAGACAATCATTTCTTATAAAGTACCCAATAACATTACATTGGAGTTTTAGATTCTCTACCTGGTCGGTCACTACAAGATATTTTTTTTCAGTTTCTCTCAGATCTTAACAATTTTGAATACCTTGAAATATAAGGACCATGATTTTTGTGGATGGTTCAATGTCAGGTGACATTTTATTACTTGAAGGAGAAAATCATTAGTTCTTCAAACCGTTCTTTAATGAGAAAAGAGTTATGTATGAGGTTTACTATGTTACTTTTCATTTTGGGAAGCGATAAATATTAATGTAATATCTAGTAATGATCTTATATGGTTATAGTTAATTATGTATCTATAAATTTAACTATGATACCCTTCACATTAAGCTTTTATAGTTTCTATTTTCTTTGAATTTATGAATACATTACCTCAACATGGAGCACTTTATGGTCTCCTATGATCAAAAAATCCTATGATACATATTCTATTAGAACAAACTAAATTATTTAGAGTAGATATGGGTTGAATTATTATAGTATTATATTTTCAATATCACTTACGCTTCTAGGAAATGAAATATCATACTTCATGTATTGTGTAGGATGACATACATTAATATTTCTGATATTTCTATTGATGAATAGATGATTCTATTGGAGCTTTCATCATTATATATAGGGGGGTTAGTAGTGGAGTTTTCCTTTATCAAATAAAGAGGAACTCACCATGATTTCAGTAAATAGAGAGGACTGAACCTGGGGATCTTGAAATGGAGGTTTGGAGTTGTATAATTATTTATTAAGATTATCTTAATGGATAGATAATGGATAGTGAAAACAAAGTGTTCTTCTATGGAATCTTATTTTTATAATTTCATATAAGATTCAAAATATCTCTTAGTTTACTAGACTTATATATATTGATAAATCACTTTTATCTCTACTCAATGGAACTCAGCGATCCTTTAACTGAATACATTTAATATCTACGAACCATGAATAAGGGTTACACTTAAATAGGTGTATCCATTTGATACATTTTCACCAATACAATAAACTCTATGATCCTATAAGAACAATCACCTAGAATTATCTCTTATCCTTCCATCACTCTTTGTAATTTCATCTATTATTACTCAGACCTCTCTTACTTTATTTCCTATTTTTGTATGAAAACATATCTCTCAAACTTCCTAATAAAATCTCAATGTTTCTCTTTATTAATGTATTTAAATTTATTCAAGTATCATGGGAAATTTTTCCATCCATGATCTTCAAATACATGTCAAATAATTTCCATTAACATCATAAAATATTTCATAAAAGATAGAAAATAAAAAATACATAAAAATATCATGTTTTAAAAAGTCAAGTAATGACTATGAGTATCATGGTGCAATGTATCTCTCCTCTAAAAATCACATAATATACTAATTCAAATTATGGGTTTTATTATATAATAAATCTTTTGAAATATATCATTATTAAATACATCACGCATGTGATTACCCTCAAATTTTATGGTTTTTTTATTAAAATTATATTTAATATTATGAAAATTTCTATTTTTTGGATATTATGGGTGTTACCAGTGGTATGAAATTGGGATTGGTGGATCTAGGTATGGCTTGGGTATAAAACTTTGTAGTATATAGGGATCACTATGAAATTCTATGGGATATATAATGGTGTTACTCTATATGATTAAATTATTGGTATCCATGGTGGATCATAGCATAATGTTGTGGGTGGTGTTGTAGTGTAGACCTGAATCCGATTAAAATTTTAGCATTAGGAAGGACCATTACATACCCAGGGGGTTACACTGTGAGGATATCGTGCTATAGGACATTGTGACAAGAGGATAAGGTCTATGACACAATGGAGAGATATAGGGTGTTAGGCCCTCCAATATTGAGTGGGTCATTGCACCAAAATATAGAGGGCTATATCACAATATATCCCTAAAGTGGCTGGGGTGTTACATGATCATCATGGTCACACAATATCATATATACTGAGAAATTTTTTAGGTATGATCATGAATTCACCTTTGAACCTCAGTTACCACTCCTATCCTAACCTCTCAATTCTCAGTCAAACTACTCATAATCTTGTGGTTCTTCTTGGATTCCTAATATTATAATTCTACTCCAATTATAAATTTAAAGCGTTTTTCATTATATAAGTATTCACTTAGTATTTCTAATTCCATCCATGCCTAAATTACTTATTCATTAATTATATCCATGATTTCTATCCCAAATCTACAATTATATGGGTTTGGGTTGATTTTATGGTTTCAAATATTTTTCTTGAATCAAATGGCATGACTTGATGAGTGTTCTCCCTTATACTTTAAATACGAAGTCCTTACCATGTTATAATATTCATAAGTGGTTATGTGGCTTGTCTTTCTAGAAAGTGCATGAGTTGGCCTAATGATGTTATGATTTTTGTTTTGAAGTATCCAAGTGAGTATAGATTGATGTAATTAACCACTAGTAGGGTAGATATAAATGTAACTACATGGGTATGGTAAATACATTAATTTTTCAGAGGATAGAAGTATGGAATTTTGATTGGTGTGTCAGGACTAGTGTGGTCTATCTAGGATTGATATGTGCTTTGAATACCTCTTTCCTTAGAACTTGGTGTTGGGTGGTGAATCCATGCTATTATAATGTAATTTGGTGAGAATTAATGGCTACCATGGGATATAATTTTGGAATTTAGTAAGGGATGGCCTAAAGTTCCTTTTTCAAGAACTTTTTGAGGTGTAACTAGTTAGAGAGGATGTGACCTGTGTGTGTTAGGAATTGATCTTTAGGAAATTTCTTCCTATTGTGTGAGATGTATTGTGTGTAATGTGTGTAAGGGTCCATTTACATAGGGGATGGTTCAAATTTTATGGGAGGTTTTCTATTGTGATTCCTTCCTTAGAACACTTCCATTGAGGTTTGATATATGAGGTGTAGTCACAAGACCTTTTTTAGAGGAGATGGTTCAACTTGTGTGGTGGGATATCTATCAAGATTACCTCATTATAACACTTTACTGATGATTATCGGGTATGGGATTCAGCCATGGGACTTTACCTGAGGGAATGTTTGGCTCATAGGAGAGTTTTTTATTTTGATTCCACCCTCAAATCACTCCATGGTTACTATTGATGGGTTTCTGGTATAGGGTGACACTTTCATCCCAAAATCGATGACCTTTTGTATGGTCAAGGTTTTTGGTGTCCTTGTTAACACATGATGAGACGATGCATGTGTACGTTTTCAAATATATCATTTATTAATTAATTTTTGGTTTTAGTTCATAAACTAACATATATCTACTGCATTTACACCAAGGATATGTTGTCAGTGTCTTTCACGTTTTACTGATCACACCCTACACAAGTATGTTAGTGTGCATGTAGAGTTTATTATCAGGGATCCATCCAAGGGAAACGTTATTATGTGATGCTACTAAGAATGTGGATATGGAAGAGTTTTGATATGATTCCATTATATCCTCTAAGATATTTTACTGTTGTTCCTTTGAAATTATTTTGATAATTTTTATCACATGTATTGATCCACCACATGGGGAATCCTTATGACTCTGATATATGAAATGATATATAATTTTTTTATATTTCATATAGTCAAATTTATCTATTAGTTTCCACTGTGTTTATTTATTTCTATTTATTTTTTAATTACTAATTTCATTATGTTTATTATTGATTGTTTCTTGACATCAAGGTCATAATCTCCCTACTATAAGACTTAGGCCCTCACCTCTAGTCAGCAACCTCTTGTATATGGGTAGGTGTGAATAAGGCTATGTTACACTCTAACTCAGATACCGTGTTCTAGTTTGGGGCATGAAAAAATGGTATTGGATACCCTTTCCTTTTATTTATTAGTTGTAGCTTGGTAGAAATGATATTGGATGGTCAGGATTTAGGTGAGAAGCTATATATATGTCTGGATAACACGTATATAGTGGATATTTTGAGTTTCTAGGGAAATTTGATAGATTTTATTTGTTGTGTTATAATAATTCCATACAATTATATAAGTTTTATTATGAATTTATGATTTGTTTTGGATTTTACTATTCCTAAGAAGATAAGGATGCATGGGATCAAGCATCATGGTTCGACATGTAGTATCACATGTTATTCACTTGATATTTGTGATTGATTTTGGTTAAATTAACTAAATATCAATAATAATATATTTAGTGGTTTCCAAAATGAATTATTAATGAAATTTAATTAATTTAACATGATAATGTAATTATTTTATTATATTTGACCATGACTAAAATAAAAGTACCAATGTTTTGGTCTTAAGCCTTGGGTTTCTAGTAGATAGTTATGCCTAGTGTTTATTAGTATAAACTTAAGGGACTATCTCCTAGGGTTTTTCATTCATCCACACCAATTATTTTCGTAAATTTTATTAATATTTAAGCCATTAAAGGTGTTTCTATGTACCTATTTTTTAATTTTATAAAATTACTCCCCAATGGAGTCTTATGATGATACTAAATTATTATATTTAGGATGTTCTTGAGGTATGTAACACTTCTTTAATACCTCCATATGTTCAAGATGGTGGGTATGACCATGCTCCTGAGGCTATTCTAGTGGGTTAGGTAGTATATATGATTCAGAAAATGGTGTTTTACCTATTACCTATGGGAGAAAGAGGTTCACATCTTGGTAGAATTACCATGGTAGAATTTCCCTTGAGTTTTTAGCTACAAAACCCTCTATATTTCCAATGTATGAGTGGTACTAAGGATGAAGAGTATTATATTGAGATAGTAGAGACACTAAATGTTCCCCAAGTGATGTTATTATCCTATATGATTTAGAGAACTACTTTGAGGTGGTGGGGTGTCATGGTTTAGGCCAGGAGATGTGAGGTCCAGTTATGGGAGACCTTCAAGGACCTTTTTCTAAGGAGTTATTCCTCGAGTCACTTAATATAGACTGATTAAATAAGTTTATGTAACATCAGTAGGGGATGACATCCATGATGGAATATTCAACCTGCTTCATTGAGTTGTTGTGATTTTACTGGTTAGTGGTATAGAGTTTGGCCCATAAGGATAGGATATTTGAGATCATTATTTAGTGAGAGGTGGGGTGTCATGTCAGGATGTTCAACTGAAAATTGTACATTTATTTGGATAATAAATATATTTCCATTGGGAAGGGCCTAGTAGAGGATAGTGAAATAGGTTTTCTTCTAGTTCTTAGTGTCTAGGGTGGTGGACTTCATAGTCATGTTTTTGGTTCCTATTCTAGGGGTAAGAAGATAATATCTAATCAGATGCACCTAGGTAGTGAGAGAAAATCTAAGAAAGGTATAGTTTTATCACTCCCCTATACAAGAAGAGACTCCCCCATTCATTTTTAGTGTGGGATGCCAGGTCATTACCCTATTTTTGGTACTCTCTATCTAAGGGAGTTTCAAACAAGGGGTAAAATGTGTTATGTCTAGTGGTTTTAATAAATAGGACTTAACAGGGTTCATGTAGATGATCAAGGAAGATAAATACATCAATATCCTAGTCAGGGGGTCCTTAGAAAGATAACCGTAATGGGACATTGAGTTGAACTTTGGTCTTAGTGGATACTGAAGTTGCTAATTACTTACGATTTAGTTAATCAAGAGAGATAGAGATCACAGGGTTCAGTCTATGGATAAAATACACATTGGGTATATTCTTTGGACTAGGTTACGGTGGAAAGGGATGATGAACATTCTATTTCTAAAGGCATGGTTTTGGTTTTTTTAACACTTTGGTTTGTTTTATTAAAAAAATGGGTATCTAATTATTTTATCTTTATCCAGGTTGTGTTTGGTTTGGGGTTAGTATGAGAGTTATTTTCTATGATGTTGAACCTAAACACACCTCTCTAGAATTGGATTTGTTATATTAAAAGGTGCTCAAATTGTGCCTTATTTATTGGGGGATACATTTATTTTTTAGATTTATTTGTTTTATACATTAAGTTATTAAACATTATCTTAAGGATGAATTTGTTGATGTGATTTTGGTCTCACATAAACAGTTACTAGTGGGACATGTCTTTTACCACCCTAATAGGAGAAAAGTATGTTATTATGGGATAGTGGTATGTGGAGGTTGGTAAAGTGGGAAATGAGATTGGCTAGATTAGAGGCATTATAGAATAGGTGGTTCTATGGTTCTTATAGTGGATTAAGTGATGATTCTAGGTACTTTTCCTCAAGTAGTAGATTATTTTTTAGATATTTTCCGGGATGATTATTTTAGGACTAACCTGTGAGAGGGAGATCAAGTTTATGATAGACCTCATATTGGATGTAGAGACAATATAGATACCCTCTTATCATATGGAACTCACCGAGTTGAGAGAGATTAAATTATAGCTCAGGACCTTGAGGTGAAGGGATTTATTCTTCTAATTAAATATCCTTGAGGTTCTCTTATAATATTTTCCAAGACGGTGGATGATAGTATCAGATTGTGCATGGAATAATAGAAGATAAAATAGATTATAGTGAAGAACAAGTATCCTTTACTCAGAATAAATGACCTATTTGATTATTATAGGGAATCTTGATGGTCCTCCAAGAATGATCTATGATCATGATACTATAATTTTCTAGTCAGAGTAGATGATATAATGAATACAATGTTTTGAAGTAGGTATTTGATATGTGAGTACTATGTTCTTCAAATTGGTATAATGAATGTACCAATGGTATTCATGGCTATCATGAACTGTATTTTTTACCCTAACTTAGAATCCTTTATTTCTATGTTCATTGATGATATATTGGAATACTCTTATACTTTGGGCTCACATTCTGAGAAACTAAAGATAATATTGGTTATGATTCGAGCATATCAGTATTATACCATGTACTTTTAGTGTCAATTTTTGATTTCAGATATGATATTAATTTGTAATGTGATCTCAGAGGCATGGATCTATGTTTATCTATAGAAAATGGAGGTGTTGGTTTCTTAGGAATAACCCATTAATGTTTTTGAGATTATGAGTTTTCTTATACTTTCTAGGTATTATAGGTATTTCAATCTATATTTCTCTCTCTTAGAATCAATGATGAGAAGGATAACCAAGAAGGGAGTGAAATCTTAGTAGACTAATTTAAGTGATATGTCCTTTTAGAAGTTTTAAGTGGGGTTTATATTAGATCTAGTTTTTATTCTTATATATCCATGGAATAGTTATACTATTTATTTTGGTGCCTTAGGGGTTTTTTCTGAGATATGTGATAATGCAGGGGGATCATGTAGTCGCTTATGGGACTCATCTACTATAAAATCATAAAAAAGATACCATACCCATTATTTGGACATATATTTTTTAATTTGTGCCTCAAAGTGCTAGTATTTTTATCTTTTTACTAAGATATTTGTCATCTAACTATAATAGGAGAGCATGAATTACATATTATTCTTATAGGACTCAGACCTATGGTAGAGGTGTTGGTTTATGTACTTATATACCTTTTATTTTGAGATATAATATGCCTCAAATAAGGATTTTTTTTAAAATTATCTTATTAGTAAGACTCATTAGTATAAAGTTTATACATTTGATGAGGAGTAGAAGATGATGAGTTTTATTCTTATCTGGAAGGTCGATGTGTATAAGGAATAAGAGGCTATGTCCCATGACCCTTTGGTCAATTAATATTTATTGTTGGACTGAGTATTTGATATCTAGGTTCCTTATTTTGATTTCCCTATGATTTAGGAATGAATCATGGGAGATTATGTGGTCCTTAGATGATCTTAGGATAAAGAAAACATGATTTACACCTATGATAGGGTGGGGGTACCTACTTCCATGATTGGGGAGTTGGCGGGGGATGATCATTCCTTATGATGGTTGGTGTATCCAAGGATGAAAAGGATGGATCATGAAATTATGCATCATTTATGGTGTATGGGTATAAAAAAGGATGTAGCATCCTAACTCGGAAGCCACTAATTGATGCCCTGAGCTAGTTGTCCACATGACCTCAAGCACGCCACCCTTTATTCCATATCCTTTTGACTAACAGTAAGGGCCCAAGGTGTGTTCATGGGGAGACTAAGCCTCTTGATCATCATGTTTCATAGTGGTAAATAATAATGGTAAGAAAAAAATAGTAATAAACACTTAGTAGTGGAATGATAAATCATCTAGAAAAATAAGAAGGAAGAAACTAAATCAATAACATCTATAAAGATGATGATGATTCCATGATACTATAAAAAAAGGGAATTATATGGGATACAAGGTTACAAGAATATAAAATATGATAAAAAAAGAAAAAAATACCAAAAGCTATCTCCACTAGCATCAAGAGCATAGTATTGGTCATCTTCTCCTATACTCTATCCTATTAAACATCAAAATCTAGATGTTTACCTTTATCTATACCTATAGTCACGAAGTCTGTTCAGGTAATATAGTAAGACCAAATAGGGTGTGATATTTAATCATTATTCCTCCACCAATATCATCTATAACTATCCAGTTAGTGAAAATAAAATGAGATTTATATAGTCAAACTATGGGTAAAGAAATAAATAAATAAAACACACTAGTTCGGGTTCCTCATAGAGGACTTGGCCGATACTACTTATTTCGGCGTAAGATAGATATCTCTAAACCAAGTCAACCTATACAGATATGGTATATAAGTAAAAGTGTATAAATATATATAAAAATCAGCTGGTATACATGTATGGGAAGCATAATTGGGCCATCGAGGAGACATGTGTAAACATGGACCGACTCCAATCATGTGCTTTATCTTATTAGACACACCCTTAACTAAATAAAAGGAATTATAAATTCATTAATAAGATGAAATTTTGTGACCATATAAGGTGATATATAATTAGGAATCCCAAGTATTACTCCAGGATCACTATAAGTATCCATTTCCATAAGAGTTCATCCAAAGAGATCCATAAGTGGAATCCCAAGCATCACCCTCAGCATGGTATAAGAAATAACCCTATTAACCTATCCCTGATATCCACATAGGAAACCAAGTACATCCCATGGTGTGATATAGTACATTACCCACAAATATCGTCCAAGGTATTCACTAAGTAACCAAGTATCATTCACAGGTATAATACATAATTCATCTTCTTGGCACACCCATCCAAGGAATTCTATAAAATAAAACAAGTATTGCTCTAGGTATACGAATTCAATTTTATAAAGCATGAAGAGCCCATATAAGGAGTCCTTAGTTTGGTACCGTTATATCTACCCCATCTTAATATATTATATTAATTAAAATGGAATTTAGAAAACCTTAAATGGAAGTTTAAAATTAATTCAAGGCATGAGGCCCTTAGACCTTTAGGGAAGGAAAACCCTTTAAGGCAGCTTGTATTGGGGTGTTCATCCCTCAATTTTAATTCATGGATTTCTAGGACAACATTAAATATGAATTATCATCTAGTTCAATTTATTAGGAATTTAGGAGGCATCATCAAAGGAGTTTGGAACGCGGTACAAAGTTGCATTATAATATACAATGACACTTTTAGGGGAAAACTACACCATCTACCTTAGGTTGGTTGATGACGCGTCATCTATTATTTTAATTTTAATCAAGCTATAATGGAATAAAATAAAAAAATAGAAAAACTCCCTAAAAATAATGCATATTAACACACACCAATATAGTGTAAAAGATGTAGAGATTACCATTAGCTATCCAATTCAACTAACGATGAAGGAAATAGAGTCTAGATGAGAGAGTTTTATCAAATCCTAGTAATAAGGAGAGGATGATCTTTCACATAGAGGGAGGACCTACTATGTGTGGTGGAAAATAATATGAGGGTAAGTTAAAATAGAAGGATGGGAAAAGGTATTTTTCCCCATAATTTTAAAGGTCGGATGGTTTGGCTGTATGGTTGGCCAAACCATGCACCAACTATGTGCCCGATACTACCCCAAGGCACCCATCATATGACTAGGATCATGATTTTTCTAAACACGTGCAGCCCAAGAAAATCACCTATGTCCCTTTCATGAGATAAGGTGGACGTACATGCTTACTTAGTCATATGGGTAGAATAAACCATGTGGCCCTCTACTATGAATTGGAGCACCCTACATAGTTGAGCCACCCAGTTAGCATTAAATATGCACTAACCGTTTTGATCAATCTTCATTTACAAAAAATTTGGAGCTCTGGGATATGAATAATCTCCATAGTCTCTCAAACTACTTCTTATCCCCTTAAACATGTTATTATAATAAAACAATAGGTTTTGAATAATAACCCACATCTACATACCTCTTCAAAAATATGGGATGTTACAACCTCCCCTCCTTAAAAAAAATCTTCCTTGGGTTTCCCTTCCAAGGGTGGTAAAACATTATTTGAGAAGAGTTCCATCCACCGAGCATATACAACAGCCTCTCACTCCTAGGTATTTTCTTATATTCATCCATGCTACTATAGAACCCATTCTAGAGGAACTGACCTACCTCAGAGAGAATTCATGATCCAATTCATGAATAATAACCCACATGTACATACCTCTTCCAAAATATGAGATGTTACAAACTCCCCTCCTTAAAGAAAATCATCCTTGAGTTTCCCTTCCAAGGGTGGTAAAACATTATTTGAGAAGAGTTCCATCCACCGAGAATATATAACAGCCTCTCACTCCTAGGTATTTTCTTATATTCATCCGTGCTACTACAGAACCCATTCTAGAGGAGCTGACCTACCTCAGAGAGAATTCATGATCCAATCAATGATATGTATTAGATTCTCCTCAAAATATGCATCTATTTACAACTTAATATAATCAAGATCAAATGAATTAGATGGGTTAGAGTAATAATGGTGAAGCTACAATGTATAGAAGATGTCGTGAATGACCTGGTACCTATGAGGTAAATCCAACCTATAAGCTACCAACCTAACTCTCTGCATGATCTCAAAAGTGCCAAAATAAAAAGGTTATAGAATTACCTATATCCAAATCTTTATATGACCCAATATATGAAAAAATTGTAGAAATACCTGATGTCCCACATAAAATTCTAGAGATCAGTGATAATGATTGGTATAAGACTTCCACCTAGACCGAGCTGTAGCCATACAATTTTGAATCAACTATACCTACTCTGAAGTCTCCTAAATGATATGAGGTCCAAGTAGCACTGGCTCACCAGCCTCTAACTATCATAAGGGTGAACAACATGACATACTATAAAGGGCCTCATAAAGACCCATACAAATAGTTTCCTAAAATACTTTTTTTGGAAAACTCAAATAGGGGTAGGTGTTTCTACCATTAACATTTAAAATCAAAGTCACATTCTTATATAATTTCCTATAACACATGTATCATATGCTCAAACTGACCCTTGGTCTGAGGGCGGTATGTTATACTCAAAATCACTTGTGAACCTTGAGCTTTTTTTAACCCTTTATAGAGCTATGATGTGAATAAAGCATCTCTGTCTGATATGATAGAATGATGAATTATGTGAAGGCTTAAAATCTCCCAAATATAAATCCTCCCAAGATTTTCAATTGAGAAGTTTTCTCAGATAGGTAGGAAGTGTGTGACCTTGGTGAATCTGTTGATGATCACTCATACTATGTCGCTGCCTTGAGGGTATCTCGGAAAACCTATCACAAAATCAGTAGTTATGTCATCTCATTACCACGTAGGAATAGAAATAGGCTGTAAAAGTCTAGTAGGTCACTGGTTCTATACCTTCACCTACGGATAGGTGGAACATTATGCAATAAAACCTACAATCTGACTCTTCATACCTGGCCACCAGTATCAATGATGTATACCTCAATACATCTTGGAAAGACCAGGATGTACTGACTAAATAGAAGCATGATATTCCAACATGAATTATTCCCATATGTCAGAAATAACCTAGATACATCCATTAAAGTTTAGGATATCATCCTTGTTTATGACCCAACCATGAAGTGAGTTCTCACCCAAGACACTCTCCCTTAGGAAAAGGACTTTGGATTCTGAGAGATGTCTTATCCTTACCTATTCCAGAATTTAATTTATCACTGCCAAGGATATTAAAACATTCTTTCCATGCAATTATTAAATATCTAGGTGAATCTTAGAGAACAAATCCATCAACTTCCACTCACTATCGAACTCTTAGATGGATAATTTCTAACTATTTCGGCTTAGGTAATTAGCTACTAAATTTTCATTTCTGGGTGTGTAGGAGAGATCAAATTCAAATGATTGAAGGTATTGTACCAAGATACGCTTACTGATATTCAAATAATTCTTTCTAGAAATGTACTTGAGACTTTTATGATCCATGTAAACAATGAATCACTCTCCTAATAGATATATCATACAATAATGTAAATAATGAACCATAACTACTACCTTGAGGTTATGAGTAGGGTAATTACACTCATTAGGTTATATTTGGCCAGACCAGTATGATATAACTAAATATTATTATATAGGAACTACTCCTAGCCTGATTCTTGAAGCATCAAAAATAAATTGTATAGCTTCTACTCAACTATGGAAGGATCAGGATCAGTGCTGAAGTCAATCTCCACTTCAACTTCTAGAAGGATGTCTCCCATGAGTCTGACTATAAAAAATTAACACCCTTTTTATTTAATCTCATGAGAGGCACTTCTAAGCATGAAATTAACTTCTAGGAATGAGAAGTCCCAAATGAAACACCTTTAATAGCCAACCATCCCAAATAAACTGCAAATATCAAAGACACTGTTGTGATTCTCTATAGCGAACATGATTTTCTTACATTAATATTACATTATTTTAAAGATGAACAACATAAAAGAGTTACAAAACTAGGATCGAAAGGTTTAGTGTCTTGGTAAAATTAGGACCATACACAACTTTTAAAAAACAAAACATAAAAATTTATTTAATTCCTTATTCTCTAGCTTCTTAGAGGTCTTTGCATTCTCCTTAGTACAAGTAATCACCTGATGATATACATCAAAAATGGGTGAGCTAAAATCCCATTAATAGGATAGATAATAGAATGAAACAATATAACATGGGGTGAGAATAATCATTATCATCATAACATAGGCATATGATCATAATCATGATAGGAAGCATTAAAAAAAGTCTTGGAATATAGAAATGAAAAAAATGAAATGCCATGTCTTAGTGGTAAAATACCACACATATTTGTGAAAAAATATAGCATCATGTTCACACATATTTCAATTTTCTCATGAGATACATCACATTACCCAATGCATTGGAGCACTATATAATTTCATGTGCACCCATCAGATCACAAAATTTACATTATCAAGCATGATACATAGAACATATATCAATATTCAATATAAACTAACCTAGGTAAAGGAATGATTTTCATTTCATAATCACACATTCATAAACTCTTGGTTCTTAAATTAAGGAGAAAATAACATACTTGATATAAGAATCATCAACCTTGAGTGAAGAAGAAACAATATCAAGAAGTAAATGGTGTGTTTTTATGAAAAAAGAGTTCCTTTGTAAAACATTGGGTTTGTCATAAACTCAATTATAAAAAATTAATATCACAAAAAATTTAAGATAATGATGAAGAAATTATATTTAAGGAATATCCATACTGAAAATCGGGTGAAAGAGGGAAAAACCAAAGAAAGAAAGTTGAGTTTTAGAATTCCCCTTACCATGCGTCCAAATGATTTCTTCACTTTAATATCCTGTATGATAATGTTAGATTCATTAATTAACAAATAAAGAAACTTTTATACATGAATTTTATTCATTAGGGTTTTATTAAGTTCAGTTATAGGCTTTTGGTTGAGTTATAGAGTTTAATTTCATCTTTTAGGAGCATTCATTTTCATGGTTTTCATGATCGGTTCACATGTATACACGATTTTAATTAATTATATTATATAATTTTAAATTATCTTATAAATAATTTTTTATATTGTATGAGGATGAATAATTATATAAAATCTAATAATGATCGTTTTAGGTTAATTTTTGCTGGTTTTTGATCACAATGAATTCATTTTATTTTTTTATTTAGTATTATGTATAAATGTTACTTACATAACATAAAAAGGGTTATAAAATAAAATTTAGAATCTATTTTCAACCATTTAATAGTTTTATTAACATTTTTTAAGGTGTTAAAGGAAAATTAAATTACATTGCCCATGATCTTGGTAAATTGACACATCATTGGAGGTGATTTATTTTTTAGAATAAAAGAGAGAGAGAAATGAGTTGGATGATGGATCTTCCATTAACATGATATAATTATAGTATATAAAAAATAATAGAGTTATAATTCCTATTGAATAAGATACAGTGAGGATAAGAGAAGAAAATAAATGAAATTGAAAAGAAATTAAAAGAAAAAGGAAGAAGATCTTACCTCTTAAATCTCTCCTCCTCGAGAACCTCCTTATAGAAAAGGTTTTGGTATTTTGATGAGACCAAGAGCTCATAGATGTGGGAGAGGGTCTTGGGGAGATTTTTGGGAAAAATTTGGGCAAGGATCAAATCTTGATATGTGTGAGGAGAAGAGGGGGTGGTATTTATAGAAGAGGAGAGGGGTGTTTTCTCGTTATTTAATTCATTAGTTTATTATTTTGCTCAAGATAAGAAATAGTATTAATTCTTGAGAATAAATACAGTAATTATATCATGTGATTTCAAACTAATATTTCTTACATGATCCATGATTCAATTAATAGTTTATTTAACCTATAATGTAAATATATCGTAAATTACCGTATTTTACTATTCACTAAAAATTCAAGTATTTTAGAAAAATTCCTAAAAATTCATCCTAAACATTTTTCAATGTGTAGAATTAAAAAATGAACTCTATTTTACGAAAATAATTTTCTAAATATGATTAATTTAATTTTTAATTATAATCATCATTTACTTGAAAAAGACATATTTCAAAATTATAAATGATTTTATAACACTTTTAAAAATTACTTATGGTCTCATAAAATTATATTATAATCATAAGACATAAAAATATTAATTTATGAATAAATTTTATGAAAATATTTTTTTTAAATTATTAAATTAATCATAAAATTTTAATTAAATATTTATGTCTTTAAATATTCCAACTCTTATTAATAATTTTTAAAACATTTATTTACTTAGACTATGATATAATTATACCATTATTTAATTTATAAGATTCCTAAATTTTAATTATACTTTCAAGGGTGACTATACTATTCATTTGGCCGGTTTACTATTCTTAAGATTCATATTACTATTCTTAAGTTCAAGTTACCATTTCATCAGTATTGGATTTTTAACATTTATAAATACTTCTTATTTCATTAATTATTCATTTATAATGTCTTTATTATGGTATGTATGTGATTTTATGTGATTTATACTATGTGAAATTACTCTAAGGGATAAATTCCATTGGTATAATTTTGGGTCATTACATTCTCCCCCACTTCTGAAATTTCACCCTCGAAATATAGTTTTACATAAACAGGTGAGGGTAATTCTCCTTCATCACCTCCTACGGTTCCTAAGTGTAGAGACCCAAAGCTTGATGTACATAGACATTACATTAATCTTGGGGAATATCTAATACATAAAAAAATAGACACCAAAGGACCGTAATAGTTTAGTGTCTTTGGAAACTTGGAATATAAACTACTAATCATGTTGAAATATCTTCAACATCTCCCATAACGATCTTCCCCTTTTTGTTTCCTTACTTAAAACCTTTCTTTTAATCCTGGGGGAAAAGGAAACATAAAACGGGTGACATCAAATGCTCAGTAAGGGTAATCATGGAGAAAATAAAACAAACCATATATATTTGAACTTAAAAACATGAACATAATGTTTAAACATGAACATAATGTTTAAACATGAACATAATGTTTAAACATCAAGATCTTAAGAAATGACATAAAACATGACAGTACGTAAGGAATAGATCATAATAGAACATAAATCATTATAAAATAGCATGAGAATAAAACTTGTAATTGTGGAAAAACATTAAGCACATGAAATTATTTCCATAGTAGCCAAGACATTACTGCCAAGACCATCTTAGTGGACAAAGTCCCTTAATGAACCGGGTTTACTTGCCGTTGCATCCCTGTATTACTGAACTAGATTTACTTTCCATTTCAGCCATGTCTATATCATGATATATAAATCTTTACCCCATGAATTGGAGGGAGATATAGGTCTTACCCATCTCATATTGAAATCATTCTTACGTGTGCCACAAAACAATCATAAATCATTCATCATAACCCAAAGAATAAATTGGGTTTCATAAACATCATTCCATCATAACATAATCCATATAAAACAAATGTATATCATTTCATCATAAGAAAAGTGAAACCATATAAATCATAGAGACATTATAATTGAAACATACACATATGAAATAATGTCATCTTAGATGGAAAATGGTTTTGATAAAGCACTTGAAATAAATTCTTGAGGAAAATATCCTTTCTTCTTGAAAATCATTTTCTTTTCACAAAATGACATTAAATTTCAAAATAAAAGGATTTTTTTGAAAATAGTCATGAAATATTGTAGAGTAAGCTTCATGAAAATAAGGCGTTATGAAACCATAAAAATCTGTTCATGCTGTATAAGTTAAAAAACATTCTTCTCATACTTTTGGCGGAAAAGTCAAAAAGTACCTCGTATGGTAAACAAAAAAGAAGATCCCTTACATACCATGTAGTAAAAGTCAAAAATGGGTAAAAAGGACTTTAAAAATACATGAAAACATTTTTATAAAACTTGTACATGGATGATAAATATAACCCCAGTAAATACTTACGTATAAGCAATCTCGGATAGAAAACAATTGAGATTGCAACATTATCCCTTACCTTAGGTCCGATATGCTTCGTACATATTCAAACCTCCTGTATAATGATTTAAATAATGTCATTGAATTATTACAGAATCATATTCATTATTATGGTATCATATATGGTTTAATTATGACTTTATATTACCCGTTCTTTTGTAAATCCATGTTAAAGTAGCGACTTAGGTAAAATCATTTCATTTATTGTACGTATTTCGACTTGTTGTTCTTGATATTATTACTTATATCCTGATTTACTTAATTATAGAATGTAAAACATGATTTATATATAATATATATTCAGTATATACATATATATATGATAGATCGATAAATGGACTGAAATACACCATTCATGGAGACGGTAGGTCGTACGTACACATGAACGCCGTTTTCATTTCCTTATTGAATTGAATGGAATTAAGTAGATGACATAACTATATAAATACATAAATCCAGTATCATTATTATGTCATATATTTCATTATTATTCATTATATATACTTTATAATCATTCATGAATGGTTAACATGGAGAATTAATCTCATCGCGTCGTGGAGACGGTAGTCCGTACGTACGCACGAGCGATGATATCATTCTCATAATCGTGGAATTGTATTGAAGTGTATGTATAATATTTCAGAATCAATATAAATTTAAAATAATCATATATAGTTATTTATTTACACCATTATACCCATCCAAGTAAGGCGGTGGTCGAAAACATATTACACCGCGACATGGAGACGATATTCTGTACGTACGCACGTGCGGTGATTTCATTTTCTGTAGGATGGATAGAAGGTGAAATGGGGTTATTTCATATTTATAATAACATATAAGTATATAAGTAATACTGATGTTATTATTTCATAATGAAACAACTAAATAATAGGAAGTAGAAGAAGACATAAATTTGAAAGAATCGGTAACGGATATTACCTCTTCTTCGACACGCCTCTTTGAAACATCCTCTTAGGGCACTAAAATTGGTCTTTGTAGAAGACCCGGACCTCTAGAATATTTATAGGGAAGTTGAGAAGGGAAATGGTCAGGGTTTAGACGAACTTGAAGGCTCAAAGTTGTGTAAATATGAGAGGGAGGAGGTGCCCTTTTATAAGGGAAGAGAGGGTCACCTTTGGAATCCTCAAAAATATTAGTTTAATATAAATTCAAACCCCACATAAAAACCTCCAAAATTGACTCAATTAAAATATTAGATGAGATATGGTTGTAATCTCATTAACCTATCAAATTTATAAATGTTTTTATCATATTTTAAACCTTATCATTTTGATTTATCCTTATTTAATCTATTTAATTTTATTTGTGGTAATAAAATTCTAAATTCTAAATGGTTATAAATAATCACTTATGTGTTGTTAATTTTACATAATTGGATACTTTATGACATTTTAGACTATATAGATTTCAATTTATAATTTTTAAATATTTTTGTGATTTTTAAAAAATTTGATAATATGTTAATTTTATAAAATAACAATAGTGTCAATTTTAACACTATTCATTTATTTGAATTTAAATAAACTCCACACAGAGGTTATATTCCAAATAAAATATTTAATATGTTCCTAACATGTCATATTCATCTATAAAATTATTTTATTACATTAAATAGTTCATATAATATTTATTTTACAATTTGTAAAACCATTTATTTGATACTTCTCTTAATAAAATAATTTCTACAACATTTTTGTATAATTATTAAATATACTTATTTGTTGCCTAAAAATTAAAAATAAAATACTAGTATGAAGATAAATCTTATATATTTCATAATAATACTTTTAGTAAGATTTATATTCTAAAACACACAACTTTTAAAATGTTATATTTATTAAATTATGAAGGTGACAACTTTGACATCATTTAAAATAAAATAATATAAGTGTCATGATCACTTTTATAAGACTCCAAACGGTCATATACTCGGTCATTGGATTATTATAGAGTATATATACACTAAAAATAAGTTTTGGTCAGGTTTGTGATCTTTTTAATGAGTATTATTATTTCAATAATAACTATATTACTTATTTTTTACTAAATAAATAATTTCTGCATCATTAATGTATAAGCGATTAAGGTAATTAAATATCTATTAAAAATTAAAAATAAATTACTATGATAAAGAAAAAATTTTTATCTTTCAAATGAGTATTTATAACCGAATTTATATTCTGTATAAACTTAGATTAAAAATACTTTAATTATTAAAGTTGAGTGAGACATATTTCATTTTCCTTTAAATAAAATAAACTAAAGGTCTTAATCACCTCCAAGTGGGTTTCAATGGATTCTATTTCAACCCAAATATGTCTTAGAACAAAATATAAGCATACAATTATATTAAGAAAAGTTTTAGGGTAATTTTATAATATTATATTTACCCTTAATTACCTGATTTACCTTTTACTATGGTAAATAAAATTTACCGTAGTTACTATTCATAATGCCCAAAAATAAAAAGTGGCCTATTAACATAATTTAGACCCACTGATTCCAAATATGGAATCCATTTTTATAAATTCAATACACAAAAGTTGTAGAAATTAATTTAAAATCAATCCCGTTGTTAAGAAAACGAGTTTTAAAAGTTAAAACATTGCAAAAGATTGAAATGATTTTACCTATGAGTTCAATGTAAAATCAATGATAATGACATAAATTATATTAAATGGTAAAAATATATTCTATTTATACTTTAAAACCATTAAATATTATAATTTAACCATATAAATTATTAAAATGAAAAAAGTTGTTTTTAATTAAAATATAGCGTGTTTTTACTATTCATTAAAATATGAAAGTTAGCAGAAAAATATCAAAACTTTATCCAATGTAAATTTTTATATCCTGATTCAAAATAAGAAGTTTATTTTATAAAATTTAACTTATAAAATTGTCAAAAATTATATTTAAAATGGGTGCGCCATCAAAAGGCGGCAAAACTGAATTTTTTGAAAAATACTTATTTTACCCAAAAAATTTATTTTGTTCTCATACCATGTTCTGTAAAATGTGTAAGATGAATTATAATATCATAAAATTAAAAATGTATTTACTACTATTCATAACATCTAGTTTATAATAATATTATAACCATATATCATTGTTTAGTGAAACCCGGTATTGCGTACAACACACACTATCGAGGAAGGTTGTGATTGCGTGTAATGCAAGCCAAGTCAGGGTTGCGTGTAGTGCAAGACTCCTTTGTTGTTGCGTATAACAAAATACAACCATATTTCATTTATAATTTGAATATGTATATATATATACACTCAATGTTGCGTAGAATAACTACTATCAAACAAATTTGAAATTGTGTGTAACACGATCCAAGATTAGTATTGTGTATACTGCAAGCTAATACGTTGTTGCGTATAGTGCAAGATAATATTGGTGTAGCTTACAACAGAAGATATGAAATAAATTAAAAAGAATATATCTTATAAAATCTTGAGTTGTTACATTCTACCCCCCTTAAAATGAATTTCGCCCTCGAAGTTCGTCGGGGTTATAAATTGTTTACTATTCATAGAAACCCACATCATAAAAAGGAATACTAAAACTTAATTTTAAAAACTAAAGTATGAAATGTAACGATTACCCAAAGTAACTCATCAGTGTGTTTCCATATAGGAGAACATAGGTGAAAATATGGATATGGAAGAAAAATCAAACCATCAAGTTCTGATGGAGAGTGGTAGAGAACATGGCTATGAAAAATCCAATAGTCACAAAGCCATAAAATTGTGATGATATAAGGTACCATCTGATTTATTAGATATAATAGCACTATGACAACATTTTTGGTTTTCAATATCATTTCCCTAATGTTGAAGTATTGTTGAATTAAAATAAATACTTACTTGATTTTGGTACAATCTCATCGTTGTTCGTGCCTTGAACAATTTCCACTTCATCTCATAAAGAAATGAAGTTAATTTGTCATTTGTGAAGTGTTAGCAGATCATGTGATAGAATGATAGGTCATTCCATCTTTTTTTATCGCAAAAATTTTAGCACAATTTTTTAAATATACATAAGTCCATCTATGCTGAGATTAATCGTATATGGTTTCTAAAATGGACTTATACTTCCTTTATCATAGTGCTTAATAAAACTAGTTTCTACTGATCAAGGACTTCCTGTAGGCCAGTGATAGGCGATAAAGGTCTGTCGCACTTCGGTTGTGGGTTCGATTCCCGCATCCTTGTCCGACGTGACGGGTTGTCGCCCGTCCTGCAGGTTGTCCTTTTTCTAAAACTACATTATTATAACATCCCATCAATAATATTGAAAAAAAGTTCTAGACTTAGACAATACTAATTTATGTCCAACATAATCCATTCCAATCTTTAGGCTTATCCAAAATACTTATGTCCAAGCTCATAGTATAAAAAAAACAATTACTAGAAATGTCATCTACCGAGCATGTGAATACCATCATTTATCCCCCATATATCATACGATATATCTTGTTGGTCACATTCTAAACACGTGGATACCTTAATCATGTATTCTATTGAAAAATTAATACCCATTGAACCTTAGTGAAAATATGAATGCTGTCAAAAGTTAACTCTTTCCACATACCAAAATCCCAAAATTTTGATATACTCAAACCATGATATCACTTTGTCCTTATATCAGTCATGAGCTCAAGAATACTATCATACATATTATTTTCTACTTATCCCTTCATTATGCGCATATCATTTACTTTCAAAAAATATTTGAATAAACTTTCATGGTTACTGTACCATTCAACATATACTATCAAATACTTAGGAAAAACAATAGTGTAACAATCCTTAGATGTGTCTTTATTCCATAGTACCATTACCTATACAACATAAATCTTGATAAACATAAATCATTCCACTACCTTTTTAAACCATTGACCAAGATTCATCATTGTATCCCTCAACACTTCTTTCATCTCATATACCATTTTTAGTCTCTTCATCATCATCAACATAAATACTACCCATATGACCATGATGGTTCTCTTAATGAGATTTTCCCTTAGGGAATTGGTTTTCATAATGCCCGTACATTCCACATTTAAAACATTTAACCATTGTTGATGTCTTAGCAATACCATTATCCTTGTCCATGGTGTTAACTGAACCTTTTCCATTGAAATTACTGGCTTTGTGTCCTTCTTTTCCACAACCAAAGCATATTCCAGTTACTTTTAAACATTTACATTGATGCCTCTTCCCACATGAATTACATGAGGGAAATTGAACTTTCTTTCCTCTATGATCATCATGAAACTTCATCTTTCTCTTATTAGCTGAGTCAGGAATCTTACCAAAGTTGAGATTATTGATCATATTATGAGATTTCTGATTAGGCATAATAACGATGTTTTTCCTTCCAAATTACATTTCATTTGGTAGCTCATGAATAATATCATTCCATTGTCCATAATATCCTCCATTATCGTGAATCCTCCTGTTTCTATCCATTTTATAAAACCCAAAAATAATAGTGTGAGTGGCAAAAATCATGCTAGGAAAACAACATAATAAAGGGAGAGTACCTTCAATATATAACACCTTAGGTTTAATTATATTATCATTACCATAATTCTAGGACTATAACCTATACGTATACTTAACCTCAGAGACATCCCTAGAAATACCTTAGAAATATCTCTAGGGATCTCACTAAAGTTCTCGCATCCTAGTTTCCAAAGGTTAACTAAACCTTTCCTCTGATACCAACTATAGAGACCCAAAGCTTCACATACATAGACATTACATTACTCTTGCGGAATTTCTAATAAATAACAAAAATAGACACCAAAGTACTATAATAGTTTAGTGTATTTGGAAACTTGGAATATAAACTTCTAATCATGTTGAAAGATATTCAACATATCCCACAACGATTTCCCCCTTTTTGTTTCCTTACCTAAAACCTTTCTTTTAATCCTGGGGGAAAAGAAAACATAAAAAGGGTGATCTCAAATGCTCATTAAGGGTAATCATGGAGAAAATAAAACAAACCACATATATTTTAACTTAAAAACATGAACATAATGTTTAAACATCAAGATCTTGAAAAATGACATAAAAACTGACAGTACGTAAGGAATAGATCATAATGGAACATCAATAATGATAAAATAGCATGAGAATAAAACTTGTAATTGTGGAAAAACATTAATCACATGATATGATTTCCATAGTAGCCAAGGCATTGCTACTAAGACCATCTTAGTGGAAAAAGTCCCTTACTGAATCATGTTTACTTGCCGTTCCAGCCCTGTATTACTAAACCAGATTTACTTGTCATTTAATCTATGTCTATCTCATGAGATATAAACATTTACCCAATGCATTGTAGGGAGATATAGGTCCCAACCATCTCATATTGAAATCATTCTTACGTGTGCCGCAAAACAATCATAAATCACTCATCATAACCCAAAGAGTAAATTGGGTTTCATAAACATCATTCCATCATAACATAATCCATATAAAACAAATGGATATCATTTCATCATAATAAAATTGAAACCATATAAATCATAGAGACATTATACTTTAAACATAAACATATGAAATAATGTCATCTTAGATGGAAAATGGATTTGATAAAGCACTTGAAATGAATTTTTGAAGAAAATATCCTTTCTTCTTGAAAATCATTTTCTTTTCACAAAATGCCATTCAATTTTAAAAGAAAAGGATTTTTTTTGAAAATAGTCATGAAATCTTGTAGATTAATCTTCATGAAAATAAGGCATTATGAAAACCGTAAAAATCCGTTCATTCCGTATAAGTTAAAAAAACATTCTTCTCATACTTTTTCCGGAAAAGTGAAAAAGTTCACCGTATGTTAAGCAAAAAAACATTCCTTACATACCATGTAGTAAAAGTCAAAAATGGGTAAAAAGGAATTTAAACATACATGATTTTTTTTATAAAATTTGGACATGGATGATAAATATAACCCCAGTAAATACTTACGTATAAGCAATCTCGGATAGAAAACAATTGAGATTGCAACATTATCCCTTACCTTAGGTCCGATATGCTTCGTACGTATCTAAAAATCCTGTATAATGATTTAAATAATGTCATTGACTTATTAAATAATCATATTCATTGTTATGATATCATATATGGTTCACTTATGACTTTATATTACCCGTTCTTTTGTAAATCCATGTTAAAGCAGCGATTTGGGTAAAATCATTTCATTTATTGTACGTATTTCGACTTGTTGTTCTTGATATTATTACTTATATCCTGATTTACTTAATTCCAGAATGTAAAAAATGATTTATATATAATATATATTCAGAATATAAATATATATATGATAGATCGATAAATGGAATGGAATACACCCTTCATGGAGACGGTAGGCCGTACGTACGCATGAATGCTGTTTTCGTTTCCTTATTGAATTGAATGGAATTAATTAGATGAAATAAATATATATATATACATAAATCCATAATCATTATTATGTCATATATTTTATTATTATTCATTATATATACTTTATAATCATTCATGAATGGTTAACATGGAGAATGAATCTCATCGCGTCGTGGAGATGGTAGTCCGTACGTACGCACGAGCGATGATATCATTCTCATAATCGTGGAATTGTATTGAAGTGTATGTATAATATTTCAGAATCAATATAACTTTAAAATAATTGCATATAGTTATTTATTTACACCATTATACCCATCCAATTAAGGTGGTGGTCGAAAAAAAATTACACCACGACGTGGAGACGGTATTTCGTACGTACGCACGCGCGGTGATTTCGTTTTCCATAGGATGGATAGAAGGTGAAATAGGGTTGTTTAATATTTATAATAACATATAAGTATATAAGTAATACTGATTTTATTACTTCATAATTAAAAAACTAAATTAGAAGAAGTAGAAGAAGAAATAAATTTGAAAGAATCGGTAACAGATATTACCTCTTCTTCAACATGCCTCTTTGAAACCTCATCTTAAGGCACTAAAATTGGTCTTTGAAGAAGAAAAGGACCTCTAGAATATTTATAGGGAATTTGAGAAGGTAAATGGGCAGTTTTTTTCCGATATTTAAGGCTCAAAGTTGTGTAAAGATGAGAGGGAGGAGGAGCCCTTTTATAAGGGAGGAGAGGGGCACCTTTGGAATCCTAAAAAATATTAGTTTAATATAAATTCAAACCCCACATAAAAACCTAAAAAATGATTCAATTAAAATACTAGATGAGATAGGGTTGTAATATAATAAACCTATCAAATTTAGACATGTTTTGATCTTATTTTAAACCTTATCATTCTGATTTATCCTTATTTAATCTATTTAATTTTATTTGTGGTAATAAAATTCTAAATTTTAAATGGTTATAAATAATCACTTATGTGTTGTTAATTTTCCATAATTGGATACTTTATAAAATTTTAGACTATATAAATTTCAATTTATAATTTTTAAATATTTTTGTGATTTTTAAACAATTTAATAATATGTTATTTGTATAAAATAACAATAGTATCAATTTTGACACTATTCATTTATTTGAATTTAAATAAAATCCCCACAGAGGTTATATTCAAAATAAAATATTTAATAGGTTTCTAACATGTCATATTCATCTAGGAAATTAGTGTATCACATTAAATAGTTCATATAATATTTATTTTACTATTTTTAAAACCATTTATTTGATACTTCTCTTAATAAAATAATTTCTACAACATTTTTGTAAAATTATTAAATAATATAAGTGTCATAATCACTTTTATAAGACTAAAAACGGTCATATATTCTTTCATTGGATGATTATGGAGTATATATAAACTATCAATAAGTTTTGGTCAGGTTTGTGAGCCTTTTAATGAGTATTATTATTTCAATAAAAACTATATTACTTATTTTTCACTAAATAAATAATTTCCGCATCATTAATGTATAAGCTATTAATGTAATTAAATATCTCTTAAAAATTAAAAATAAATTACCATGATAAAGAAAAAAAATTTATCTTTCAAATGAGTATTTATAACCGAATTTATATTCTGTATAAAGTTATATTAAAAATACTTTAATTATTAAAGTTGAGTGAGACATATTTCACTTTCCTTTAAATAAAATAAACTAAAGGTCTTAATCACCACCAAGTGGGTTTAAATGGATTCCATTTCAACACAAATATGCCTTAGGATGAAATATAAGCATACAATTATATTAAGACAAGTGTTAGGGTAATTTTATAATATTATATTTACCCTTAATTACCCGATTTACCTTTTACTATGGTAAATAAAATTTACCGTAGTTACTATTCATAATGACCAAAAATAAAAAGTGGCCTATTAACATAATTTGTACCCACTGATTCTAAATATAGAATCCATTTTTATAAATTCAATACACAAAATTTTCATAAATTAATTTAAAATTAATCCCGTTGTTAAGAAAATGGGTTTTAAAAGTTAAAATATTGCAAAAGATTGAAATGATTTTACCTATGAATTCAATGTAAAATCAAAGATAATGACATAAATTATATTAAATGGTAAAAATATATTCTATTTATACTTTAAAACCATTCAATATTATAATTTAACCATATAAATTATTACGATGAAAAAAGTTGTTTTTAATTAAAATATAGCGTGTTTTTTCTATTCATTAAAATATGAAAGTTGTCAGAAAAATATCAAAAATTTATCCAATGTAAATTTTTATATCCTAATTCAAAATAAGAAGTTTATTTTTTAAAATTTAACTTATAAAATTTTCAAAAATTATATTTAAAATGGGTACGCCATCAAAAGGCGGCAAAACTGCATTTTTTGAAAAATACTTATTTTACCTGAAAAATTTATTTTGTTCTCATACCATGTTTTATAAAATGTGTAAGATGAATTATAATGTCATAAAATTCAAAATTTATTTACTACTATTCATAACGTCCAGTTTATAATAATATTATAACCATATATCGTTGTTTAGTGAAACACAATATTGCATACAACACACGCTATCAAGGAAGGTTGCGATTGCGTGTAATGCAAGCCAAGTTAGGGTTACATGTAGTGAAAGACTCCTTTTTTGTCGCGTATAACAAAATCCAACCATATTTTATTTATACATTGAATATATATATATATATATACACACTCAATGTTGCGTAGAATAACTACTATCAAACAAACTTGAAATTATGTGTAACACGATCCAAGATTAGTGTTGCATATACTGCAAGCTAATACGGTGTTGTGTATAGAGCAAGATAATCTTGGTGTAACGTACAACAAAAGATATTAAAGAAATTAAAAATAATATAACTTATAAAATCTTGGGTTGTTACACTAAGTTTCTTCTTAATACTTGTGGTTCCTCTAAAAAAAATTGACAAGGTGGTTTTTCTTATTACATAGAACCTTATCTCTCCAATCCATAATTTTTATTGGATGCTCCTTATAAGAGATATCGTCTTCCAGATGTATGACCTCCGAGTTCAGTACATGTGAGGAATCTGGTATATACTTCCTCAGGAGTGATATTTGGAACCCATCATGAACTTAAGCCATATTTTGTGGAAGTAAAAGCTGATAGGCTACGGATACAATGAAATCATGGATCTAAAAGGGGCCAATGTACCTTGGGATTAACTTCCCTTTCTTTCCAAACCGCATGACTCTCTTCCATGGTGATATTCCAAGGAAGACTTTATCTCTAATGTCAAACTCCAATTCCCTTCGATTATTGTTAGAATAGATATTTTTCTGAATTTGAGTAGCTTTGATATGTTTCTGTATGGATTGAACCTTATCGGTCATATCTTGTATAAGATTAGGTCCAGATATATTTCTTTTTCCAACTTTATCCTAATAGGTTGGAGTTCTACATCGATTTCCATACAGAGATTCATATAGAGCCATCTGAATACTCGAGTGGAATTTATTGTTGTATAAAAACTCAACCATTGGGAGATGCTAATCCCATCCACCTTTTAATTATAAATAGTATGCTCTTAGCATATCTTCAAGAATCTTAATAGTTATTTTAGATTGGACATCAATTTGGGGGTGATAGGTTGTGATGAAAATTAATTCAGTACTCAAATCATATTGAATACTTCTCTAGAATTTAGATGTGAACCTAGGATCATGGTCAAAGAAAATCGAGAGTGGAACTCCATGTAGTCTCACAACTTTATTTACATATATATTAGAAAATTTTTAAAGTGATATATCTTCCTAAATAGAGATAAATTTGGTAGTCTTGGTGAGTTGGTCCACCACAACCCATATCAAATTATTTCCTCTGGATGTCTTTGGGAGACTAATGACAAATTCCATAGTGACATTATCCCATTTCCACATGGGTATAAGCAATAGTTTCATCAACCCTTTGTACCTTTGTTTCACGACTTTAACATGATGACATATCAAGAACCTTGAGATATACTCAACAATATTATTCTTCATGTTATCCCACCAGAATTTTTCTTTGAGATCATGGTACATCTGGGTACTCCCGAGATGGATAGAGAAAGTTGAGCTATGTGAATTGTCTAATAGACCCTTCTTTATCCAAGGTGATGAAGGAACATAGAGCCTCATTCCAAACTGAATCACACTATCATCATTGATATGGAATACTTGGAGTTTACCTTATTTTACTAAATTCACCTTATTTTTTAACTCAGGATCATCCCGTTGTGCCTATTTAATATTCTCTTAGATAGATGGTTTAGAAACCATTTGGTAAATGTATTATGTATTCCATACCATTATGATTCCCAAATCCATCATTTTAATGTCCAATAATATAGGGTATTTTTCAATCCACAATATGGATAAAGTAGCATGTTATTTTCTGCTAATATCACCAGCTACCTTGTTCATCTTTCTAGGATGATAGTGAATAGAGAAATCATAGCCATTGATTATATCTAAACATATCCTTTGATTCATGATGAGATACTTTTGTGTGAATATATACTTTAGGATCTTGTGATTAGTATATATGTCACACTTCTCACCATAGAGGTAGTGGATCCATATTTTCAAGGAAAAAATCACAGCTTCTATCTCCATATCATGAATCAGATAGTTCTGCTCATGGATCTTTAACTACCATGTGGCATAGGCTACCACATTATCATTTTTTATGAGTACACAACCTAATAATTTCTTTAAAGAATCATTTTATATCATAAAACTTTCTCCAATTTTTGGTAGTGTGAGTATAAGTGTAGTGATCATCCTTTTATTTAACTCCTTGAATATTTCCTCGTATTCTTCCTTCTAGCCTTACTTTAACCATTTAATTGTTAACTTAGTTAACATGCTTGAAAATTGTGATAAATTTCTCACAAAACATCGACAGTACCCTACTAAGATAAGAAAACTATGAATTTACATGACACTAGATGGTTTGGGCCATTCCGCAATTGACTTTTTTTGAAGGGTCTATAGAAATTTCCTCACTTATGATCACATGTCCCAAGAATGTGAATTGCTATATCCAAAAGTCACACTTTCTGAACTTTTTTTACAACTTATCCTTAATTAAGGTCACCATAATAATCTTTATATTTTTTCCATGTTCCTCCTTGATCTTGGAGTAGATGAGAATATCATCGATAAATACTACCACAAAATTTTCCAGGTAATGTATAAAAACTCTATTCATCAAATCAATGAAGATTATAAGGGAATTAGTAAGTCTGAAGCTCATAAAAAAACTCATAGTTCCCATACCTTGTATAGAAGTAAGTCTTCTGAATATCTTCCTTCTTCACCTTTAGCTGATGATATCTAGAATGAAGATCCAACTTTGAGAAGTAATGAGGTCCTCAAAACTGATTGAACAATTCATCAATCATTATAAGAGGATACATGTTCTTTATGGTGATATTTTTGAGTTCCAGATAATCAATACACAACCACATTGATCCATCATTGTTCTTGAAAAAGAGAACTGACACACCTAAAGGTGATACACAAGGGATTATGAAACCTTTGTCCAAACTCTCTTTTAGTTGCTTCTTTAACTCCTATAGTTAGATAGGATCCATACTATAAGGACACATTGCGATAGGAGTATCTCTGGGTATGAGTTCTATTGATAAATCTATGCCATGATCTGGGGAGAGTTTGGGTAACTCTTTAGAAAATACATCACTGTATTCCATCATGATGGGCATTTCCGCTAGGTTGACACTTTCCTTCGACTCAACCATTTGATTGAGGTATGCTTCTTCACAGGGAATCAACACCGACACCATTGAATGATTTTAAAAAGGATATTCATGATCCTCCTTAAATTTGTAGAGGAGCATGGAATGGTTCAAAATATGAAAAGATATTTCCTTTTCCTGATAGTTCATATGTGCTCTATATAACAAGAACCAATACATCCCCAGTATAGCGTCAAATTCAACCAAGGTAAGTATTATGATATCATCTCAAAGAATATTCCCACATATTCCAATAAGAGAAGATTCCAATAGTTGGATTACAATTATTGCACCACTAGGTGTTTTTATGGATATATCTACTTCAAGGTTTTGGGGATTTGATTCAATAGTTCTTGAAAACTTACGAGATATAAATAAATGTGTAAAAAAATCAAACAATTCTTTTTTCCATTCATTAATTAAAAATAAGTGATCCTTTTACAACTTCATTTTATTGCTCCACTTCATCATTAGTGATGGAATAATCCTTTCCTTGATCCCTTGTCTTTGGTTTATGTTGATGCTGATTACCCTTGAGGACTTGAGTTTTAGTGCACTGCCTTGCATAGTTACCTTGCTCCCTACAGTTATAGAATTGAACCATGGGTGGTGCTATCCTTTCCTCCACCTTATTTTCATACTTCCTCATGTATTTTAGACATAAATAAGCTTGGTGGCCTAATTTTCCACACATGAAGCATTCCCCATCCCTTTGAGGTAGTTCTCATGATGCTTCTTCCCACATTTTTGACATGTGGGTGGTTGAGTTTTCTTTCCACCTTTCTTATGATATCCTCTATCTTGAAAATCCATCTTTCATTTCTTATCACCATATCTATGGGAACATTCTCCAAACTCCATCTACACTTTGAGATCACATCTAACAACTTCTTTATAACTCCCAAATCATTTAATTGATAGAGCCTTTCGAAGGTGTGGTTTTAAACCTCTTAAAAATCTATCAATTTTATATCATTATTGATAAACAAACCTGAATCATACCTTGAAATCCTTATAAAATTGTATTTTTAGGCCATGAAAAATTCTACTTCCTTTTTCTTTAGCTCTATTAATTCTCTATCCATCTTTTTACGAATAGTTCGAGGGAAATACTTATTAATAAACATTATCTTAAAATCTTCCCACTCAATCTATTCAATTTCATCCTTTTAATTGGTGTTCTTAATCAAATCCCACCATTGACCGACCTCTTCATCTAGATGATAAACAGTGATATTCACCTTATCCATTTCAGAGTAGTGAATAATAGAAAAGACATTCTCTATTGAGTTGACCCACTATTCTGTGACTAGTGGATTGGAATATCCACTCAATGTTGGTGTTCGTTTCCTCAAAAAACACTTGAAATCCAATTTCTCACTCTTAGTTGAAGGAATATGTTCCAAATTATTTAGGTTATTATTCATAACCTGAGATAACTGGGTAAGAATCTCCATGAAATTTTAAACTCCACCTCCTATAGAATTGAGTATGCCATTCGGGAAATCACTACATTGTCCCTCACACAGGTTGTTGGCCTGATTTCTCCTGGTTCCCACCATTTTCTAAAATAGAAAAGGTTAAAAAAAAACATAAGTCAAAAAGTGATCAATAATTTATCCCTTTATAAAATTAAATCTAAAGGAATATCTTATGGGATACCTATGTTTGAAATTTTTGAAAACAAATCTTCTTGGGTGCTTACTTATACCTTTTCTAATACTATGGGTTTTCACTAAGGTTCTCTAATCATAATCCCCAAATTAACTAAATCCTACTATAATACCAACTATAGTGACCCTACTTTTCTTAAATTATTATTACATAATTTTAAATATGAACAACATAAGATTATTACACAACTGGGATCCAAAGGTTTAATGTCTTGTAAAAATTAGTACCATACACAAATTTTACAAAATAAAACATTAACATTTCTTTAATTCCTTATTCTCTAGATTTTTATAGGTCATCACATTCTCCTTAGTAAAATTAATCACATGAGGATATAAATAAAAAATGGATGAGATAAAAGCCTCATAAGAGGATAGATAAGAACATGAAACAATATAACATTGGGTGAGCATAATCATCGTCATCATAACATAGACATATGATCATAATCATGAGAGGAAGCATTAAAAAAAGGCTTGAAATGTGGTAATGTATAAAAATGAAACATCATGTCTCAGTGTTCAACTACCAAAAATAGTTGTGAACAAATATAAAATCATGTTAATGCATATTTCACTTTTCTAATGAGATACATCACATTACCTAATGCATTGGAGTGCTATATAATTTTGGGTGCACCCATCACATCACGACATTTACATTATCATGCATGCCACATAGAACATATATCAATATTCAAAATAAAATAACCCATGGAAAGGAATGGTTTCAATTTCATAAGAATACATTCATAAAATTTGGGTTCCCAAATGAAATATGGAATAACATACTTCATATAAGAATCATCAACATTTATTGAAGAAGAAACAATCTCAAGAAGTAAAAGATGTTTTTTTTTGAAAAAAGAGTTCTTTTGGAAAAAATTGTGTTTTTCATAAAATCATGTAGAAAACATGTATATCCTATAAAAGGTAAGATAATGATGAATAAATTATATTTAATTAATATCCATACTGAAAATGGGGTTAAAGAGGGAAAACCCAAAGAAAGAGAGTTGGGTTTGAGAATTCCCTTACCCTGTGTCCGAATGCTTTCTTCACTTTAATATCTGATATAATCACATTAGATTCATTAATTAACAAATAGAAAACATTTTATACATTAATTTTATTCATAATGGTTTTATTAAGTTCATTTATGGGATTTTTGATGAGTTATAGAGTTTAATATCATTGTTAGGGAGCATACTTTTTAGGGTTTTCATGATTGGTTCACTTGTATACATGAATGGAAGTTCATGTAAAATGAGGATAAATATCAAAAATTGTTATTATATGTTATTAATGATATTAAATAAGTTTAAATTATATTATAAATAATTTTTTATGTGGTATGAGGATGAATCATTATATAAAAGTTAATGATGATCGTTTTAGGTTATTTTGGTGGGTTTTCGATCACAACAAATTTGTTTTGTTTTATCATTTAGTATTATTTATAAATGTTACTTCTAGAACATAAAAATTGTTATAAAATAAAATTTAGAATATGTTTTCAACCATTTAACGGTTTTATTAACATCTCTTAAGGTGTTAAAGGTAAATGAAAGTGCATCACCCATGATGTCGATAAATTGACACATCACGAGCGACAATTTCATTTTTAGAATAAAAGGGAGAGAGAGAAGAGAGTTTAATGATGGATCTTTCATTAACATGACAGAATTATATTATATAAAATATAATAGATTTATAATTCCTTTTGGATAAGATATTGTGAGGATAATATTAGAAAATAAATCAAATTGAAAATAAATTAAAAGAAAAAGGAAGCATATTTTACCTCTTAAATATCTCCTATTTGAGAACCTCCTTAGGGAAATTTTTTTAGTATTTTGATGATACCATGATCTCCTAGAAATAGGATAGGTAATTAGTGATAGTTTTAGGTAAAAATTATACGTGGATAAAATCTTGAGAGGTGTGAGGAGAAGAGGGGTTGAGGGGTGGTATTTATTGTGGAGGATAGGGGTGTTTTCTCATTATTTAATTCATTAGTTTATTATTTTTCTCTAGAAAATAAATAGTGTTAAATATTAAGACCAAATATAGAAATTAGATCATTTTAGTTTTAACTAATGGTGCTTACATTTTCCATGACTCAAGTAAGAGTTTATTTAACCTATAATTTATATATACTGTAAATAATCATGTTTTACTATTCAGAAAAATTCAAGTATTTCAGAAAGATCCCAAAAATTCACCTTATAAATTTTTTTATGTGTATAATTTAAAAATGAACTCCACTTTATGAAAATAATTCTTAAAATATGATTAATTTAATTTTTAATTAAAATCATCATTTACTTAAGAAAATATAGATTTTAAAATTATAACTGATTTTATAACACTTTAAAAAATTACTTGAGGTCTCATAAAATTATTTTAAAACCACAAGAAATCAAAATATTAATTTATGAATACATTTTATGAAAATAATTTTTATTTTAAATTAATAAATTAATCATAAAATTATAATTAAATATTTATGACTTATAAAAATTCCAACACTTAATTAATAATTTTTAAAACATTTATTTAATTAGAATATGATATAATTATACCATTATTTAATTTATAAAATGCATAAATTTTACTTATACTTTCATGGGTGTGGATACTATTCATTTTTTCAATTTACTATTCATAAGGGTCATATTACTATTCCTAAGTTCAAGTTACTATTTCATCGTTATTGGATCCTTAACATCTAGAAATACTTATTATTTCATCAATTATTTATTTATAAAGTCCTTATTATAGTCTATAAGTAATTTTATGTGATTTATACTATATGAAATTACTATAAGAATGGAGAAATTACATTGATAAAAGTTTGGGTCATTATATACTCACATGAAACTACAGCCCTCACCTTCTCTGGTTTAATGGATACTCAAACAATTGAGATGATGTGACCTAGGATATGAAACTTATCAATCCAAAAGTGTAATTTACTGAGTTTATCATATAGATGATTCTCTCTCAGTGTATTTATCATGATCTCAAGATGTTTGGAATGGGCATGTTGAGTATGAGAGTACACTAAGATATCATACATAAAGACTACAAAAAAGAATACAAATACAGGTGGAAAACCTAGTTCATCAAATCCATGAAAAATACTAGTTCGTTCATGAGGATGACCGACATAACTAGATACTCGTACATTCCTTATATACTCCAAAATTCTATACGTGGTATGTCCAATAATTTCACATACACCTAATGGTAGCCCAACCTAATATAGATCTTATAGAAAACCATTTCTCATAGGATATATTCAAAGAGGTTGTTTATACAAGGTGGGGGATATCGATTATTAACTGTAAACTGGCTCAATCATTGATAATATACACAAAATCTGAGGGTATAATCTACCTTCTTAAAAAAATGGAAAGGCGAACCCCATAGAGATGTAATGGGTAATATAAAACCCTTATCTTCCAAATCTTCTAAATGATTTTTGTGTTCCTAGAAGTCTATAAGTGTCATCCTATTGGGAGAAATGGAAATTGCTGCCACCCCTGGAACAAGATCAATGTTGAACTCCACCTCTATCACTCATCAGTGAATATGTACCTAAAATGATCCACCACAAGGGGGAATTCCTTATGTCATGTTCCCTAATAACTCGTAAAGAGACTATCCATCTGGGCTATCACTCCTCCTATCCCATGATGATCAGGTCTAGATAAATTGTCTAGGACATACCATTCTCCCTTATGAACATAATAACTTCCCTTAGGTGATGTAAAAGATATTCTATGGTGATAAAAATCAATACGGTCATGGTATAGAACCAACTAGTACATCCTGAGTATGATGTAAAAGCTATCATCTCGAGGATTAAGTGGTTCAACAATAATCGGTACCCACCTATCTTAAGGGGTAACTCCTTACATTTTCTCACACTCTCTGATCAAACCCCTAATGGCGTGTCGAGAGTCATCACGACACAATATTAATCTATTTCTAAGCCTAGAATTTCCATAATTGCTTCAGATATAAATGAGTGTGATGTTCCTATATCAAATAAGGAAGAAACTAATATAGATGATACTAGAATAATACCTTGAACTGTAGAAGTCCCTAGACTCTTCTCCTTGGGGGTAGGCTATACTACATACATATGGATAGATCTATGAACCTAAGATGAAACCTGACTAACCTAGGTGGGACCAATCTATTGGTGTTTTACCTATGAAGTTTGGAAACCTTGTCCATGACTAACTTCTCAGCCTGATTGACTAGTAGTATACCAGCTCCCTACTTGACATGGATCAACAGATCCTATAATCGAATATATTGTTGGTACAGACCCCTTCTCACTAGGCATGAGAGGGAAAATTTGAAAAAAATGCTGAATGTGTCCCGTCTTGTCACAAGTTCGACACTTAATTAGGTCCCTCATACATTGGGGCTTCTTATGTACAACCCTACCAAATTGAAGGAACACCATATAACTATCGATGAATATCATCTAGATTGTGTTTCTCCTGCGATAAAAATGAAATTTCCTTCCACTAGATGAACCATTACCCTATCTTGATGCTAAACCGTCCCGACTCACACTGCCTACTTCCCTCAGGATTTTCTCAGTGACGAGGGAATGATTTTCTATCTCTGAATTGATGGTCATTCAGAATGCATTCACCTATGATCAAATGGGGCACACAATCCCATTATCAAACCATCTCATAGTTTTTAACTCATCACCAATCAGTGTCAGTGAAAAATGATAAAGCTTGGTTAGATGAGATGAATACTCAATCATGGACATAACACCCTACTATAGGTGCATGAACTCTATAGTATAGTCTGATCTCAACATCTATGGAAATAAGTAGTCATATAAGACTATTTAAAATTCCTCCCAAACTATACCCTGACAAAGATCATCCTGAGATAAAAAATCACCCCAAAATTTGGTGGAATCCTGAAGAAAGTAGGTTGAAATCTTGACCATCTACTTCAATGGTGTCTCCAAATACCTGAAGAGGAAAAAATGGGCTCTATCCATGACTCAATATCCTGAGGACCACCGTCCCCCGAGAAGGTGAGAGGATGTGATGCTAGGATTATTGCATCAAATTTACTATAGTAAGGGAAGGTCACTGAGCTCACTATACATACTTCATAGAACACCATGATCTATCTCAAAACTAAGCATTGATGCCCAGTTAAGGAAGAACAAGAGATTCCTCTGGTGTCACTACGAGAGGTAATAATAGTGGATCAGGTCCCACTACCTCTGAATCATAGTCTTCACCACCCTCTTAGAGTATGACTCGAGGATGTCATTGTGTAATTGCCCTGTAATTTAAAAACACACGCCTCAGATAATATTCAACAACAGATAATGATAACATAATAGAATAGGTACACAACCATCCTATAACCAAATCAAACCTCTCTTCCTACTGCCAAATACAGGTCTAGGTGACAAGAAAGGTCATAGAAGTCACATGAGACACTGCCTAATGCCCAATATTAAGGTTGGGTTTGGGTCAAGGTCTCATATAACAGCATTGAGGTTCTGGTATATGGTGTATCAACTGTAAAGTATCAAGGAAAACACCATTTAAATTGTAATTAGAATCCCCATTTAGCAGTAACCATTTCTTTTAAAAGTTTCAATTTATTTATGTTCATACTACTTTATATATATATATATGTATATCAAGGTCTATTTAAATGAGCCACCATTCCCAATTTATAAAGTACATACTCTTTATAAATACCAACTGGTACATCATGTAACTGAGACCTAACCTTTATGTTCAGTATCGAGATGTAATAGGTTATATATAATGATTTTATTTAATGAACTACCATTCCCAATTTATATAAGTACATTATTGATAAATTAAAATTAGCATTCAAGTAATCAAATCAACTAATGTTTCGGCCCATAGAACTAATGGTTCATGGATCAACACGGAATAATTTGTTAATTATGGTTCCATCATCAATATATATAGGAAAAAACCTTTTATATTGATGTAGACATGTTAATTTAGCCAATTATTTTATCCTTTCAATAAATGCTAGAACATTTCAAAAAAATAAAAATCAAGGCAATTACGATAATCACATGCAATACAAGCAATAAAACCAATGAACTATACCTATATGGCATGGAATAACTCATGACATGTGAATCCTCAAGTATCTATAATGATACATGAAATGATACACCGTTGTCTCATCTGGCCAAGGAAAAATAAATCCCATCATAAGAAAAATATCAATAATAATAACATTACAAAACATGTGTGTTACCCAATGGAGAAATAAGTAAAACTCTAAAAGGTGCAAAATAATAACAAAAATATCCCATCCCAGGTAATTTGGGTTTCCACTATACATGGGTTAGCAACTCCCAGGAAAAGGATCATTACCAAATTTTAGTACATCCTAGTATCCTTTCTAATTCCCATGTAATAAGATGAAAGGAAAAAGGCTTTCCTTGATACCACTTTGTAGAGTCCCGACCCAGAAGCCACTAAGCGGTTCCCTAGCCGATTGGCCACAAATACTTAAACATGCCACACCATTTTCCAGAGTCTACCAACTAACAGTTAGGTCCTAGGGTGTGTCAGTGGGGAGACTATTCCCTCTTGATTAGTGTATGGAATAGGGTTTAATAATAATGGTAATAAGAAGAAACAATAATAAACACTTAGTAGTGGAATAATAAATCTTATAGACAAATAAGCAGGAATAAAGTAAATCAATACCAGATACAAAGATAATGATCATGACATGATACTATTAAAAAAGGGAAGTACATACGATATAGGGTTAAAGGAATATAAAACATGATAAACAAAATACAAAAATACCACAATTTTCCTCCAACAGTATCATGAGAATAAGTTCAATCCTATTCCCCATACTCTATCCTAGTACTGAAAATCCAACATTAGAAGTTGGGTTATTCCCTTTGGATATAACTACAGTCTTGATGTATATTTAGGAACTATAGGAGGCCTGAAAAGGGTTTGAGATATACTCAGCAGACCACCACCAATGGTGTCTAAAACTATCAAGTCTATATAAATAAAATTATAAGCATGTAGGTGAGATATGGGTACAGAAATAAATAAATAAAACACATAAGTCTGGGTTCCTCATGGAGGAACCGATTGAAACTACCTACTTTGGCCTAATCTAATATCTCTGAACCAAGCCATCCTATTCAGATATGGTATGTAAGTAAACGTGTATAAATATTTATACAAGTCTATTGGTACACATGTATGGGAAGAATAACTGGGACATTGAAGATCCAGATGTAAACATGGACCAACCCCAAGCATGTTCTTTGACTTTGTGGACAAATCCTTAACTTAATAAAAGGCATTCTTAATTCTTTAATCAGATGGAATCTGTAGCCCATCCAAGATTATCCAAAAATTTGAATCCAAATTATTTCTCCAAGAGAACTATAAGTGTCCATGACCATAAGAGTCCATCCAAGGTGGTCTGTAAGTGGAGTCCTATGTATCAGCTTCAACATGGTATAAGACATAAACCTCTATTCCCATCCCTTGTATCTATATTGGGAAATAAGTATCATCTGTGGCATGATATAGAAAATTTCCAACCAAGGTCATCCAAGGTATCCACTAGGGAACCAATTATTTCTTATAGGTATAGTACATAAGGAATCTTCTTGACGAGCCCATCCAAGGTATTCTATAAAATAAACCAAGTATCACTCTTGGTGTATTCATTTATGAATTCTATTTTATAAAGAATGATGAGACTATCCAATTATTACTTAAGTTGTGACCCTTTTATCACCCTATTCTTAATATATTATATGAATTACAACGACATTTCACACACCTCAAATAGTGGTTTAAAATTAATTCAAGGCACTAGGCCCTTAGGTCTTTAAGGAAGGAACACCCTTCTAGGTGGATAGGGCTTGGGTGGTCACCCTAAAATGTTAATAAACGGGTTTCTAAGATTAAATTAAACTAGGGTTATCATTAAATTTAATTTATTAGGCATTTAGGAGGCATCACCAGAGGAGTCTAGCACATTACACAATAACGCATCATAAAATATAGTGATACTTTTAGGGAAAATAACTATACCACCTACCTTAGGTTGGTTGATGACCCCTCATCTACTGTTGGCCTTTGAATTGAGCTATTATGGAAGAAAATATAAAAATTGAAAAATTATTTGAAAATAGGGTATATTAGCTCACACCAAAATAACATAGAATATGGAGTGATAAATGAATTAAAGAAGGAAGAGGATTGGATAGCTTACTATTTTCTATCCAATATAGCTGATGAAGAAGGAAACAAAGTCTAGATGAGGAGTTACTTAAAATCCTAGAAATAAGGATAGGATGAGCTTTTAGTTGGAGGGAAGAACTATTATGCATGGAGGAAGAATACAATGAGGTTGAGTTAAACTATAATTAGGACCAAAAAGGTCTTTTAGCCAAAATTTTTAAAGGTCCCATGGTTTGGTCACACAGTTGGCGAAACCATGCGCCAACTATAAACCAAACCTTTCCCCAAGGCACCCCTCACAAGGCTAGGAACATGGGTTTTCTAACCATGCATTTCCCATGTAAATCACCACTATCCCATGTCTAAGACAAAGCGCATGGCCATGTAGCCTAGGTCACACAGTTAAGACAAACCGTGTGGACCTCTATTGTGCACTAGAGCACAACACATGGTTGCGTCACATGGTTTGAACTAATCATGTGGTAACCATGTGGCGCCATCTACCTTTCCTAAAAATATGGAGCTTTGGGCTTAAAATGAGATCCATAACCCATATAATTTCTCCTTATCCCCTTAATCACATTATTATCATAAAACCAGAGGTTTTGAACCAATATATAACTATATGAACCTCTTTGAAAATCCAGGACAATACAAAGGATATCAAAGGGTTTTTCATTCACTACCCTAAATGTCATAGGATAAAGGTAGATCACCAGTGACTATGTGGGTAACTTAAAAAACTTCTAATTCTTGTATATAAGTGGGATAAATTTAACATTGACTTAATTTTTGGTTTAATTAGGGCCCTTAGTGATCATGATATACTATGGGTGGTAGTGGATTAGTTGATGAATGTTGTTCATTATATTACTATATGAGAAACTCAGTGGGTGGATGAAGAAGAAAACATGTATATATGGGAGATAATGTGGTTAAATAGGGTACCTATGAGTATAGTACCAAATTAGGATTCTCACTTCATACTTATATTTTCAAAGATCCTACAGAATACCATGAGGTCTCATTTTAAGATATATACAACATACCACCCATAGAAAAGATAAATAGTCTGAGAGGAAGATCCTGATAATTAAGGATATGTTGATAGCACGCGTGCTTGATTTTTGTAGAGTATGGTATAACCATATAGATTTAGAAGAGTTTTCATATAACAAAAATTTTAAGGCTTAGCCTTTGATTCCACCATTTGAGGATATTTATGGTTGGCCATGCCGCTTGAAATTTTGATATTCATTAGTGGATGATATTGTAGTAGTCAGGAAGATCATAGTGTATAAGTCTATTGAGTGGGTATTTTTGATCTAAAATTGGTTGATTTTTAATCATAGAAGACTATACTCATATAATAATTTTAGGGGAAAACCCTTGTAGTATACCATTGGTGACTGACTATTCATGCGGGTATCGCCTTGGTTTGGGAATCAACACCTAAGGAGTAAGGGGAATCTTATGCCATATTTTATTACTATACTTATTATTGTGGATTATATCATATTAGATTATTACTAAATATCTCTTACAACATGATATTAAGGTATTTATGATGTGCTTCACAAGTCATAAATCAAAAAATTAGAGCCACCCCCCACATGTGATCAGTAGTAATAATGTTGAGTTAGATCGAGATGAATTATTTGTATAGTGACCAATGTGTATCATGGAATAGAGTGAGAAGGTCCTATAAAAGAATATATTTACTCATGTATTATTGATTTGAAAACAAGATCATATCAAGGAGGAGACTTGGGAGTAATTGTTGAATGTGTGGCCCAGTGGTAAGAGCTATTTAGTGAGTATCCATAGATATTCTTCTCGAGGAAGAAAATACCTTAGGGGGAGTTTATAACACCCCTTGAATTTCAAGGTATGATTTATTTAAATTATATTTATTTTTATCTATCTTTCTAATTTATGGTTACTTTTAGTGTTATAAATGGCCCAATATTGGGATTCAATGATTCATGTATGATTCAAGATGAAGAATTCGGTAGTAGGTAGGGGATCAAAGAATAGTTCAATATGTGGTGGTGTTGTGTGAACCTATGTGTGATTGAATATTTGGGAGTTAGGGTGTATCATTATGTAATGATGTGGGTTGTGGTGTAGCTTAACACTATATCAAATTACTATTTTGGCACTGGGTAGGACCATACCACAACTTTAGAAGATTCTCCAAGAGTCTACCATAGTAAGATCCATTAGAGTGCAAGCCCAAGGTATTATCCATAATGGATAGTTTTAGGGTATTAACACATCATCCATTTTGTGGGTACTTCACTACAATCTAGAGGGATGCACCGTAGCATGACCTTAAGGTGGGTGTGTTGCACCATGACCATAATGGTCATGTAGCCTATATTTTGGTAATTTTATTAAGGAAGTTCAAGAAGTTTCTATTGTAATTTTTTACCCCTACTCTCCTTATCCCTCAATACTCAATCAAAATAAACATGATTTTAAGGGTATTATGTGATTCATAATCATCAATTTATTATTCTATTGTCTATTTTCACTGATGTTAATTGCATAAGTGTTATATTGGCATGTCTAATTCCATTCGTGCCTCATATGAATTCTTATTCCATTGTACCCTTATTTTATATCTTAAATCCCTAATTATAAGGGTTTAGGGATTATTTAGGGATTTTAATGTCTCATAAAAGAATTATAGGGAACATATTGATGAGTATGCTCCCATACTCTTGAGTTATGAAGTCTTTACCATGCTATGACATTCATATGTGGTTGTATGGTCTAACTTGAATGCAGGTGCATGAGTTAGACCTCAAATGTTTTCCATTTGGTATCAAAGTATTTGGGTAGGTCTATAATGATGTAATTGAATCCTTGAAGGTTATATATATGTTTTAAAACATAGGTATCATGAATCCATGATTTGTTTAAAGGATGTAGGTAGGGTTATCAACTCGGTTTGTTGGGCCTAGTGTGGGATGTATTTGATAGTTAGGGGCTTGGAGTACCATATTACTTATAAAATATGGTTTGGTTGTGAATAATTCCTTTATAAAATGAAATTGGTGAGGATTGATGTATATCATTGGAAATTATTCTAGAATGTAGTAATATAAGGCAAAATGAATTTTTTAAAATTATTTCCAAGTTGTTACTAGTTTGAGAGAAAGTAGCATATCTGATTTGGGAGTTTAAATTGATGAATTTTCATCCTATTGTTTGATATTTCTTATTTGGGATGTGTATTTAGGAATTTATGAAAAGGGGGTCGTTAGTCTTGTGTGTTAGGTTAAATTTTGTGATTACTTCCTTATATTACTTCCTTAAGGTTGGATATGTGTGCTGTAGCCATGGCACCTTACCCTGAGGGAATGATTCTTTCTATGCGTGAGGGAGGATATCAAAATACACTCCTTATAAGACTTCTATTATGATATGTAGATATGAGATTTAGCCCTGGGATCTTAATATAGGGAATGTTTGACTCACATGAGAGGTTTGCTATCATAATTCCCTTCTTCGGTCACTCTATGGTTACCAATGATGGGTTTTCGATACAAGGTGACACCTTATTCCCAACATTGATCACCTTAGGTATAGTCAGGGATTGTGGCAGCCTGGTTAGTGTTAGATGACCTGACACATGTATATGTTTTTATATGATATGTTTAATTTTTAATTATTTTTATTAGTGTATCAACTGACATATATCTATTAAATTTATGTAAAGGGAGAGTTTGTAGTGTCCTATAGGGTTTATTATTCACATCCTACGTGGGAATCATAATGGATAGAAAAAAAGTCTTATCAGGGATATATATAAGGGAAGAGGTCCTATGTCATAATGCTGAGCATGTGGATTTTGGTGGGGGTTTTGAGAACATTTGAGGACATACTTGATGATCATTTATTATTGTGCCTCTAATACTCATTTATTATTTTATTAATCACATGTATTGATCCTCCACATACATGGATCCTTTTGACTATGATATATAAATGATTGTATCACATTTCGATATTTCCTGTTATGGTATTTATCTATTGGCTTCCATTGTGTTTCATTTCCCATGGTAATTTTTTTAATTTTTACTTCTACTATGTCTATAATTGAAGGTTACATGATATAAATGGAATAATATCCACATTAGAGGACTTAGGTCATCACTTCTAGTTGGTAGCCTCTTTCATATAGGGAGGAATTCATGAGGCCATGAACCACTCTAGATCAGACCTATTTATATGGGAATACACATTAAAATTCCCCAAACAATATTTCTAGTTGAAATTAACTCTTCTAGAAAAAACTAAAATCCCATGGACTCTATAATTACATTGAAAGTATTGTCCTAATAGTAAAATCCATTTTTTATGGAATAAAATTATATAAAAAATTAAAACTTCATCAATATTTTAATATAATTCATAGACAATGGTGTGATCCCTTTATTTCATTGAATAATAATTTAACCGGACCTAAAAAGTGATATCCCTATTATTTATTCCATGATCTTCTAAACACCATCACATGATTTCTATCATCCATGACATAACTTCCCTATATTCCACATTTTTTTAAAATCCATGAGATCAATCACATATGATTCTATAAATATTTTAGAAGATATTACACTATATTAACCAATAAATATAACCCAGAAATACATATTATGTTTTTTATGAAAAATATTACATTTTTCATTTATTGACAGTAAACTCTAACAAAAAACTTCTTCCTTAGGAACTATTGTTCATCCACCACAAACATTTCGAAATAGTATAATTTATGATTCACATAGATTTTTATCTATTCTTATATGAGTCATATTTGGTGTGAAAAATAATGGTTAAATGAAAAATTCATCAATTGAATAATTTTTGATCATCATGAATCACTTTACACATCACTTTTTATTCTTAAAATTCTATATAAAGTAATTATTTACTACATACAAACATTATAAACAATATAAATCAACCATTTTGAAGTTAACTTGATTCTTAATAATTATATTATTACTTTTTATAACCTACCCACATTATTCAGTAATATATTATCCCATAATCCCCCTAAAATAAAATCTAACCCCTAGTAAATAGACTATTGGAATCTTCCCTTTATAAATAGTAAATAAATAATTCACCTCCATTATCAATCATATATATCATTCAAATACCCCCATGGGAAAATCATGAGATATATATGACTCCAACTTTGTCAATAAACCCAAATTGTAGTTCATTGAAGGTTACTAGGAAGAAATAATAACTTAAACCATCAAACCACGAGACATATCATACCAATGAATTAATTACTTATTAAATACAATGAAATAAATAACAATCATGTAATTAAAATCAATTTAAGTGAGTTTAGGTCCCTTATCTAAACCATTTAAGTTAATAAAGATGGTTAAAATCCAAGAGAAAACTGATGCTTTTAAAAATATTTCAATATCATAATACCTTTCTCAATATCATATTCTGTGAAGTTATATTTGATCCAAAATGATTTTTTTTCTATGAGTGATGTTTCAATAGCACTCATGTTTAAAACTAAATTGCAATAGGATAATTCATGTCAACTCTAATATATTTATGTTGTTGCTTTATTTAAAATAGTTATGGGTATTATTGATTATACACTATATATTCATCTTTTACAGTGAAAAAATAAATGAAATATTTCTTCTTTAATAGAAAATATATACACAAATATTCAAGAAAAAATGAACAACATGATGTGGAATTTCATTTTTCCTAATCCACAACTACATATCCCAATAACTTCTACTTGTATATTTCACTATAGTATAATAAAAAATATACAAATAATTTGATATATATATATTTATTGTATTTAATACTCTCACAAGTATAATGAACATGAATTTCTAGATATAATAGCAAATATTTTTTAAAAGATTAGTTTTAGATTATTTATTAATACATTAATTTTTATGTTAAAATTTAAATATCATAATTACCCAACCTATAAATATATATTTTTTAAAATATATATTATAATTATTTTTCAGTCGTATAATAATAGAGAAAAAATAAAAAATAAAAATATATTAACTAATTGTTTAATAAATTGTATTTATTCTAGATAAAATTGTTTTTCTAAGTAATATAAGATTTAATTTAAATATTAATTATTGAAGTTTTAGATTCTGAATTAGATAAAATGGGATCAATTTTTAGAATATTTATATTAAAATTAGTTTAGGGTGACATTTTATTAATTTTAAGGAAAAGATAAATTTTAAATGAATATAAAAAAATATAGTTTTTACATGTACCATAGGTTTTATGATATCACCATGATATAAATATGACTAAACATTTTATGAAACATTATTTATTAATTAAAATGTATTTAATGGGTTAAATAATTCAATAAAAAATATACTTAATTTCAAAATAAATAAATTTATTTTTTATAAAAACTAAGTTAAATCATATTCAAGAAATAAACTATATTTGATTTATTAGTTTTTATAAATTATCCCCATGGTTCCATTCAGTTTTAGGTGTAATTAAGTGTTAGTGAAACCTATATTATTCAATCAAAAATTGTAAAAAGAATTATGAATTAGAAATATTTAAAAATTTGAGGCTAAATAATAGAATATTAAATATTTTATTTGAAGATACCCATGTATATTTTCTATATAAACACCCCTCATACACCCCTTTTTCCTCAATTCCTAACTCTTTCCTTTTCTAATGATCTACTCAAATATCTCTCTACACTTCCCTGTCCATTCCCATAAGGCAGTAGTATAGCTAAAAGTACCACCTTCAAAGGATTTAGTATTAATCCAACATAGGTGACTCAATTATAAATTTAATGGTTTCAAAAACTATATCATCTCATTTTAATTCTCCTAATACCCCTTTGATTTTTGGGTGTCATCCTTAGGAAACATCTATGCTATTATTCATTGTATCACTATGATTTTATTAGATATCTCTATAGAGACTCCTATTAACTCTAAAATAATGTAATTAATCATTAAAATTAACCTTAAAATAATATTTTAATGATACTAAAATGTGTTTATAAAAATAAAACAGTTATTATTTTTTCCTTCTTTTAAAATTTTAATTTTTTTACTAATGTGATTTTATGCCTCTCAAGTGAATGATAATGCTTTATGTTCATATATAACTTCCATATAATTTCATATAAACTCATTTCATGATTTAATATAGAATTAATAATAACATTATTTCATTTATATAATTTTTGAATGATAAAATAAACATGATAATAATGATATTAAAATCAAACAATTGCAGTCATTTGTAAACATCCAAAACAAGCTTATCAAGGATGATTTTCTAAATTATGAATATTTAATTAACTATATAACTCCTTTAATTTTGGAGTGACATGAAAAATATACCATGAAAATTATTAATCTTATATGATCATTAAATAATGACCTTAAATCATCACTATTATGTCAATGAGGTTTTGAAACTATGAACCGAACAATGTCAAAACAGATAATGTAAAAAATATATATTTAATAAATAAACAAATAAAGATTAAAAATTGATTATAGAAATGAAATAAAATTATTTTTTATGAAATAAATAATTAATGAATGTAACTATACTATTTATTAAATTATTGGTGCATTCAAAGAAATTTGGGACTCAAGTTAAGGGTTCTTTCCCACTCTTTATTATGTTTGGGGTTATATTCTCAATTACTCTCTATCTTTTTATCTTCCTTTTTTTGCAATAAATTTTTAATATTTATATTTTATTTTTGATATTAAAATGATGTATACCACCCATTATTATATTTTTATTTGGGTACATTCATGTCTATCTATGTTTTCATTCAAATATTTTCATTAAATAAAACTTGACAAAGGGAACCATTTTATTTCTTCTTATTTTTGATGTTCAACACATATAATGATTATTTTATTACTATGATTTAAAAATAATAATCATCATTTATAAATAAAATATTTTTTTTCATTTAAGTTTTGGTTTAAGTACTTTTATATTTTTTAAAGATTACATTTCACTTTTCTTAATGTATGATATATGAGTTAAATTTCACAACTACTTCATATTTAGTTGTGTTTTTCAGTTCAATTTCTGATCTATTTTCTTGTTGCATTTTTTATTGTTTGATAATTAATTTCCAAGATGAATTAATAAATTATTTTAATCTAATCCTATATGATACCATTATTGTTAAATAATTTTTGGACTTATTTTGTTACCCATTTCTTTCTAATGGGTTTATTTCATTTTTATTCTTTATTCATGTTTGTTTTCTATACAAAACAAATATGAATTACATATTATAATGATGTGTGCAGATGAAACTCTATAAAACCGAAATCAATTGAGAAGTTATATATATCTCATGAGATCATTATAAATGGAAATTATGTGATTAATTTTATCCATAATGTTACACATGGGAATCATACAGATAGATTTGTTCATTATGATAGGATTTTTAACTGTGAACCATGACCAATGTTAATGATGAAATGTTTTATGTTTATTCCATAATTTATGTTTCTCATGATAAATATTACACTATGATATCTTTTCTTTAAATCCATGTTTCTTATGAATCCATTTATCAATTCAATGTTATATTTTCTATTGGTCATAATTTTTTAACCACATGTATAACATTTTTTATCTACTCACATAGATTTATAGACTACCCCTTATTCTATTTATGTGTTTATTGGTTCTTTTACACTTTACTTTATTCATTTTTTGATAATTATTTTATCCCTCACACTTTATATTATATATTGTTAACTATTTATATTATATGATATTCACTGTTGTGATCTATTATGATATGTCATTCACTATTATTAATATTATATATTTTATTTATTCTATAATATTTTATTTTGTTATTATAATATTTTAATATTTAATATTTAATATTTCACTACTTATAGAATGAAATAATGATATTGACTCAAGTGTTTTTGTTTATACTTTATCCTTTATTATTAATTATTTATTATTATAGAATTTATAATTTATATTTTTTTCTCAAATTTTATACTAATGTATTTCTTAAAGTATAAAAACATTATATTTACCAATTTTACTTTATTCATTGAAGTTATGCCCTTTATTTTTGGGTTTCAATAATGTTAGTTAAGTAATGTCTATTATGTATATTGGGATTTTACAAGTTTACTCTTTCATATGATTGTTTTTAGAATTTCAATTAAGGAATATCACTTACATATGTTGGTTTCTAAAATTTTCAAAAAGGGTGACCTTTTATGAATTATAGTAGAAGACAATATTTTTCTCTTAAGTATTGAGGGTTAGGTAAATTTGGCTAAGTGTTTTTAATTTTATGTATACAAATAGATACTTTAGAATAATCTTATGCATTGATTTTATATAAATTAAATTACTCATATGTTTGAAGGATTTACTTTTACATTTTAAGAGATTTATTTTTATGTATACAATATACAATGAAGAACATGATATTTGGAAAAGTATTTATCTACATGTTTACTAATATTATCTATTGACTGAAAGGTGATGAGATGAATCTTATATATTCAATATGAAGTTTATTATTAATTTTTCACATTTTAGTTAGTATTTATAATGTTAAGTAATTTTTTTTATCATGCTTGTAGTGAAGATAAACACACCATGATAGTTTTAAAATGGGTGGATGATGAATTCCATGCTATGGAAGAGACTATATGTGGACATTAAGCTATTAATTGGAAATAAGGAGACCTAGTATTCAATATTATGGATCATACTATAAAAAGGATGGATTCATATTCAAAACGACGAGGAGGGACAATGCTACAGTTCCTTTGGACAAGCTATGGTTTATGTATTTTATGGCTGATTATCAAGGATTCATATATTCAAATTCAAATTTGGTTGGATAATCAAAGAGTATTTTCAAAATGATTTCAAGGATTATTTAAAATTTCTTAAAATATTACTATGTTGGTTTATTTAATAATGATTATAATTTTTATTTAATTTTTTTGTAGGATGATACTATATTTTATCTGACAAATAGATAAATATTTCCATTGAATAATTTATGGAAGAAATACCATAGAGATTTTCATAGAGGAAAATATCCATTTATATGTTATCTATATATGCCAAAGTATTTAGACAGAGGAATTCATGTGACACATGATACTCACTGTTTGATATTAAAGTTATGAAAGTTCTTAATATTCATAATTCAACTGATTTTATTAGACATTACTACAACACCCAAGCTTAATCATTTAATTACTTAAAGTGACAAAAATCACTTCTCATTGCCAAAATTTCACTTATAACTTCCATCAGTTTTTCTTCTTTATTATTTTTATAACGGAATTTTCTGTATCTTAAATTATTAATTGTCTGTCATACACACCTATTATACCACCATTAAAGGGAATCATCTGATTCTATCCACTAGACCAAAATATTTTTTTTCATGGGTGGTGTCTGAAAATATTGAAGGGAACTTGCTTAGAGTTTCTATTTAATATCCTAGGTTATTTATACACCCATTTGAAAGTATGATTCATGTTTGTGGATTCCCATTATAAATTCTAGGGTTGGCTCTAATCCCATGTAAAATATTGGGCTGGGTCTACTCCCTTTTTAAAAGTTCATCTTTAATATACAACAATTATAAAAGAATATACATACTGGGGATATCTATACTATTTGGTTATTAGTGTGAAGATTAAATATAGGATCATTTTGATCCAAGATAATATAAAATCCTTAGTTTCTCTTATTTATCTTTATATATTTCACACTTCATGCTTCCACTTCTTATCTTTTTAGGTACAATTGTTTATCTTTATAATCTGCTGAATTTTGAATTATACTTTAAGTTAATTTGATAATTTCAAGATATAAAATATCCCCATATTTTGTCTTTACATCACCCTGGTTGAGACCAAGCACTTGGTATCAAAGAATATTCTATTTTAGATATAGTTATTTTTCAAACCTATTATGAGGATCAACATTCTATGGGGAAGATCTATTTTCAGTTATGAAAAGTTATGAGGTTGAAAATTTGAATCCTCTAAACAACCACATTTCAATGGAAAAAAATACAATTATTGGAAGGATAAAATGGATTTTTTTATTATATATATATATATATATATATTTATTGATTACTAGACCATCATGGCTAGACTTTACATACTTTTAGAAGTTGAACTTGATACTTTGGTTGGTATTTATTCTATTATAAATGTTTGGAATTTTAAATTCATAAATTATCATTATTTTTCTCTTAATTCAAGTGTTTTGGAAATATTTATTCTTATAAAAATGCTTATGATATTTGAATGCCTTCAAAATTCACTCATAAAGACACTAATAAATTATAGAGAACTAATATTTGTATTCATAAGGAATAATTTCAAGAATTCATAAATTCTAAACATAAAAGTGTTAGTGATAGGTGTAATAATATTACTAATATTTTTAACAACATGAATAATCTTGGTAAGATCATGAATAATGAAGTTTTTATTGAAATAATACTTTAAGCACTACTAAATTTGGCAATATACCATGGGTGAACTTATTGGATCTTTATCACAACCCAAGCCTTAAACACAAATAATTTTATCATTCCTAACATTATTTTCAAAAAAATATATATTGATGATTGAGAGGTTTTGTGTCTTTAAAAGATTAGATACAAAAATTCAACATCTTAAACATCCATAGAACATATTTATTTAAAAAATAAAAATTATGATCCAACTCCCATAAGTCGTCTACAACTTCATGGGATATATTAAGGAAAAATAAATAAAGGAAAAGGTGGACTAACAATCATAATAAGGGAATAATAAAAGTAAAACATGAAGGTATATATGGTTTAGTAGGCACACTATTATACCATAAGGAGAATAATCATAACAATGGAAACATGGCATAAGGGAATGACCTCATAAGACCATGGAATCATAAGCTTGATAAAACATCATAAATCATGACATCATCCGGATATGTCAAGGATAACCAACTTGACAACATAACATAGGAACCACTATAATAATAATCATATTCCTAGGATTAACACCATCATAACATAGTGTGCTTAGGCTAACCTCCTGTGCACTATACATAATGTTCTTAGGCTAACCACTCATGCACCATACAAGGTATCTCATGATATATTTACATTACCCAAAAAATTGGAGTGGTATAATAAACCCAACAATCACATCATAATATATACTTACATATGCATTCCATAAGATAAAAATAATCTATTCATAAATCATAAGCATTATATAACACAAAATATGGAAGTGGGATTGAAAATATTATCTTAATACATAACTGAATACTATATCTTATAGGTTCTCAAGAAAATAAGAAAATTAATCATTATGGAAGTTCATTTTTGAAAAAAAACATATTCTTTGAACATTTAGTTCCATTAAAGAAAAAATTAATAAGAAAAAAATAGTATTAATAATAAAATGTACCACTTAGGTGAATCCATTTTAAACTAGAAAAAAGATATTTAAAGATGTATTGGTTTCTTTTAAAAACCATAATTTTACCAAAAAAGGCTTTTCATAGAATAATGAAAGATTTTTAAAAAATATAAAATATAATAAAAAAATATTTGATGGGGGGGTAATTGACTTGAAATTAGGCATAGGGAATTTCCATTAAATTGGGTTCACTTGAAAGATAATATTTTAAAGGGAACAAAAAAATATAATTTCCCCAACAATGAAAGGTAAAGTAAACTAGGTATATTTATAAAGATAACATATATAAAAAATATGGATGATATAAATAATAGGAAGAGAAAAGAAAATAGAGAAAAATAAATAGAATGTGTAACCATAAGGTAATAAGGGTGGTTTTTAGGATCCATTACCTCAATTCTAAAAGCACTATGCACTTGCACTTAATTTCCATTCTCTTGGAACTTCTCCTCTAGGTAAGACATTAAGAATATTTAGATTATATTTTTAGTGATACTAAGGCTTAAAATGTGTGGGGTAGTTTTTTAGGAGAGACTTGGGATGAGTTTTGGTTGAGCCAAGTCATTATAATGGGTTGAGAAATGGGGAAAGGTAGTCTTATTTTATAAGTGAAGAAAATGGAACTTTGGTAAGAACTCATTATTTCCCAATAATATCACTACATTATTCAATGAAAAATGATAAACAATTTCCAATAATTTCATGTTTAAAAATATAAGTCTAATAATGCCTCTAAAATCTAATATAAAATGTGTTTTATATGTGTTTCATCCTTTTTCACTATATTAAACCTATTTTACTATAATTTACCCCTACCTTGTAGCTAAAAATTCACCCTTTCAATCTAATTTTAATGGGAAAATTTTAAATTAAAATAATTTACTAAGTTGAAAATACTTATATTTAATATTGAAATAATTTTATTAAATAAAATTTCTAAGAGTTAGAAAAATTAATTTTAGTATTAGCGTACATAACATATAAAAACTTGTTTATTGATAAAGTGTATCTTTAAACATAAAGTTTATGTATTGAGAATAATTATCAATTTATTAATTATAATTACATTAAAAATATTATTAATGTTCAAAAAATATTTATGTGACATTAAAATAAATCTAGAACCTAATTTCCCTATACATAAATTTAATTAAAGAAATATATGAAAAATATTTTTAATAAAATATAACTTGATTTTCTAAAATGATACTCCTCTGTTTTATAAATAGAACGTAGTATTTTTTTTAAATTATTTATTTTAATATATATATATATATATATAGATATATATTTATATGAAAAAGGTCTGAAACACTTCTAATTCTTTTAAATGTGACAATATTAGAAAAAATCAGTATTTTTTATTATTCATCTAAAAAAAATTATTCTATAAAAATCCCAAAATTTAATCACAAGGTCATTTTCACATAATGAATATAAATATAAAATTAAATTTATAATATATAACTAATATAAGTGGAATTTTTAAAATATAATTTCATAAAAATCATAATAAATAATATTTTTGAAAATGAATTAAAAAAAAGAAATATATCTATATTAGTAATATAGCACAAGTTATATTTTTATCCCAAAGGTAATATTATAATAATATTATATTCCAAATTAAGGATAAGGTGATGTTAGTTCTTATCATCTATATTAACTAATATGACCCATGTATATATTCAGAAGGGAAATTTATATATATAAAGTTAGGGTTATTACACTCTTCTCCCCTTAAGAATTATCTCCCTCAAAATTTCATTCCATACATCAAGGTGAAAATTATTGAGGGTAATTTTGTTTTATTTTCTCTCCAGGTTACCATGATACCTTTTCAAACTTATGGTTTCTATAATGTACCTCGATAAGTTGAGTTGTTTTGTTGCACAAAACTTTGTCTTTGTGGACCAAGATCTTCACCGAATGTTCCTTATAAGAGAGATCATTCTCCAATTTCACCAACTCAAGAGGGATACATAGAACTATTCATGTACATGAGATAGGTTCAATAGAAGTGCTAGTTGATAAGCCATAAATCCCACAAAATCAAAGATATTAAAGGATTAATTATACCTAGGACTTAGATTTACCTTCTTCAAAAACCTCATAACTAACTTCTTGGGAGATATAAAAAGAAATAATTTATCATTGACTACAAATTCTATGTCTTGCGAATGGTTATCACCATAATTCTTATTTCAACATTGAGCCGTTCTGATCTTTTGATGAAAAGTTTTGATTCTATTATTTTTTCAACCATTTCAGGTCCTAGAAACTTTCACTCAAAAAAATCATCCCAATATATAGGTTTTATACATATATTCCCATATAGGGCTTCACATTGGTCCATTTGAATGATCGAGTTGAAGATATTTTTTATGAGAACTCGACCAATGGGTGATCTTGGTACTATCCTCTCATGATGTCCATAGAGTAATCTCTCAACATATCCTAAAGTGTCTAGATAGTTCATATTTTCCATCAGTATAGGGATGGTAGGCTGTACTAAAGACTAATTTTTTTAGAGAATGTAGAAGACTCTTATGAAACATTGAGTTAAACCTAAAATATTGATTATATATAATCAATAGTGATTTTCCATGAATCCTTACCAATTATATTACATATATCTTTATAAGTTGATCATGTAAGAAATCCTCTCAAATGGAAATGAAGTGACCAATATTTGTAAGCTAGTCCACCAAACCCTATATAACATTATTCCCTTTAGCTATCTTTGGAAGACACATGATAAATTCCATAGTGATATTTTACAATTTCCATGTAGTTATAGGAAATAGTTACATAATCCCTTTGGGTTTTTCCTCTCAACCTTCACCTTTTGACACCCATTCACTTTGATGTGTATTCCATAATCTCATTCTTCATATTACCTCACCAATAGTGTTCTTAGAGATCTCTATACATATTTATTTTTCTTGGGTGGATGGAAAATGATGAGACATGAAAATCATTCAATATCTACTTTTTATCTCTATATTATATGACATAAAAAATAATTTAAAAAATCTCACCACTCCTTCATCATTTAAGTTAACATCTGAGGATTTCCCTATTCTCACTGAATCCACCTTCTTCTATATCTCCACATCATTCCTTTTTAATCTCATAATTTTTTCTTGAAGATATAGTAGAGAAAACATTTGAAAAAGGTATGATGATAATCCATCCATTATTACTACCATGACCCTAATATTCATATTTAATAAGATTTCATCCTTCTCAATTCACATTAAGGATAATTGTTTAGGGTCCTTTATTCTTAGAGATTCTACCACTTTATCCACCTTCTTAGGATTGCAGTTGATCGAAAAATCAAAATCTTTGATTAACTATAACCATATTTGTTGAATCATGTTGAGATGGTTTTATGTGAATATATATTTTATGCTTTTTTGATTCGTATATATTTAAAACTTTTCCTCATATAGATAATGAAACCAAAAATTCAATGTGAAGATTATTGTGGCTAGCTACATATCATGTGTCAGATAGTTATATTCATTTACCTTAAATGATAATGAGGAATTGGATATTAGTTTATCATTATTATTGAGTACTTAACCTAATAAATTCTTGGATTCATGATTATAATTCACAAATACAACCAAACATGATGGTAATGTGAGTACATGTCACGAACCAAATCGGGTCGCCATCCAAATGGCGCCCGACCCGGCCCGCTGCAAGGCCCGAAGGGTGTTACCTATCCCCACGAACTGGAACAAGTTCCCGGGTATCAAAATAAAACTTGGGAATGATTTACCTGACTAAAAAAATATAAATAATCAACCAACAATATAAAATAGACCAAAGCTGAAAGTCACAACCAAACATGCCTTTAACAAAAAACCAAAGTTTGAGTTGCATGTTTAGAATGAAAACCAAACAAGAGATACCACTTGGTACGGTGACCAAAAACCAATACAAAAAAGCCACCTGGCAAGAGGACACCACCCTTAAACCATTTCCACAACGTCGCACCAAGTAGTCCGCTAACAACCTGAACCACCACTTCCAAATGCCTTACCTTTACCTGCATCTAACATGACCAAATATACTTACACTCAAGAGTGTAAGTTGGGTGTGAGAAATCACCCAGTAGGATGCCACCAAAGAAAAATATTCCATATATAAATATTAAATAATAACACAATTCCATATTTAACCAAGGAACGAAAATAAATGCTTTAACAATTTTAATAAAAATGGTTTGAAGTAAAGTAACTTTAAAGGGAAAATGGTTTTTACAAATAGAAACATTTTTTTTACTTTTGTGTAACCACAAAAGTCACACCATATGCCGAAGATGAGTTTAATGTAATCTAAGAGCACCAAAAGTGGGAGAGTCTCTATAGGTACTATTATAAAGTGGGACCCTAGAACATCACATCTCGTTGAACAAAGGAATAGGAACCACAACAACATAAAATCTCGTGCACAAGAAACTAGTAGGGAAAAACATCCATAACATAGTGGTATCCAATAATCATCCAAAATTTAGTTAGTGTTGTAATTGTCAAACCAGCTAAGTGAAACTGGGCCAAAACTGCTCCCGTATCACCAGCACACTAGATCTAGTCCGCCCACCTAGTACCCAAGCTTCCCATTTGTACTCAAAAGTTATAGGTTCAAATTGATTTTCAAAGTCAAATGCACAAAACTCAAAGAGTGTTATCTAAATCCTAGGCCACACTTTCACACACAAAAATACATTTAGAAACATTATTCATGCCAAATATTTTTCAAAACTCAACCTGCACTACCTACAAAGTAAAATAAAAGCTGCACAATTTTAAAGACCATATCCATAGTTAATCAACAATATAAAAATTTATTTAACAATTATTTTTCAAAAATTTGTTGCATGACTGAAGGTACCAAAACCCATACAAAACCTTATTTATAACAACACACATACTGAAGCCATATCAAATCAAAATCTGCAGATCCTACACATACTAACAAACCAACTGCATAATTTAAAAAACACTAAAAATTAATAAACATGCTACTAGCAGAACAAAGACACATAATATTCCAAATAAAAAATTGCTCACATTAAGACTAATTAATAAATATAATAAAATAAATTAAACAAGAAACCTAATCAATCAATCAATCCTTACACATAGAACCACCTACCTTTGTGTGGGGATAACCTCACAATCTGACACAAAATCCCACCAGACGATGCTTGCACTGCAAGAAGACCAAAGAGACACCCTAAAACAAGAATAACATAATTGCATCAAAAATTGAACCAATCAGAATCTAAACCCTAACCGCAACACCATGAAAAATAAAAAGATGAAAAAATGAGGGACTCAACACCTACGAAGAGGGGTTTGAGAGGTCGTCCAGAGGTCGATGGAGGCTCTTAGGGCTTGTGCGGTGATGGGAAAACAAAGGGTGAGGCTACCAGTCGTTCAACCAAACAAAGGGAGGTGCACATGGGTCTTCGGCCGAACCATAAGTGTGCACGACCTGCTGGATGAGGGTGGGTCACCGGTGCGGGATCTGACCGAGGATGAGGTGGATGGTCCGGTGAGTGTGAGATGAAGCAAATAGGGTTTGACAGGGCTGCTTATGCGTGGGAGTCTCGGATCGATGAGGGTGGGGCGAGGTTGTAGGGTCGTTAGGCATCGCGGTTGGGTGTGAGGCAGCAAGGAGGGTGGGGGTCATATCTCAGTGTGAGGCAGTAAGGAGGGTGGGGGTTGTAGTTGGGTGCAAGGTAGAAATGAGGGTGGAGTTCGCGACCGGGTGTAAGTTAGCAATGAGGCTACTTCTAGGGTTTGTAGAGGGAGAACGCAGCGTGCTAGGGAGAAGGGAAAAAGCGCCGGCCAAGAGAGGAGAGAAAAATATAGTGGTAAAAAATTAGAGAAAAAAAAGAAAAGAAAAAAAATAGAAAAAATAAAATTTAAAATAAAACAAACTAAAAAAAAATATATTAAGGAGAATAATCATATTTATACAAATAATATTTAATAATTAATCTTAATTAATTTAATTAATTTTAATAATTTTAATAGCAGTAACTTAATTTAAATATCAAAAATTATAATGATAATAATAATAATAATAATAATAATAATTTTATTTTTTTTCATTAGGCTAGTTAACCACCCGCACACCAGACATGCCCCATGTTAAACTAGCAAAGCCACACGGCTTCACCCGTGCCTTGCCTGCGCATTAGGCATTGTCAAGCCGATGCTCATTTATCAGCGCAAAAGTGCAAAACTCATGTCGTCTCATCCCACACTTCAACAAAAAAATTATTAAAAGGGTAGATAAACTTATGAGATAGAAACTAAAATTAAAAACATACCATAGCACGAAGTCCGGGTGTGACAATTCTCCCCACCATGAAAACTTTCTACCCTTGTAAAGTCAATTCGAAGCCTGATCATAGAACAGAAATGGGTACTCCTGGTCAACCCATGAATTCTGCTAACATGACTCATGTTCTTCATTCCCATGCTTCCATAGAATGAGAACCAAAGGAATGGATTTTCTACAAAGAACCTTCTCTTGAGAATCCACTATCCACACTGGCCGCTCAAACACTGATAAATCAGTCTCTATCTCTAACTCTTCCCAATTCAACACATGTGAAAGATCAGGATTGTACTTTTTCAATTAGGAAACATGGAATACATCATGAATTGTTGTCAACTGATAAGAAAAATCTAACCAGTAAGGCACCATGCCAATTTGCTCAGTAATCTCAAGAGGCCCAATATACCTAAGCGTTAGCTTCCCCTACATTCCTAAGTAGCGTTGACCAAAGTATGGTGAAAAATTCAAGAACACCCAGTCACCCACTAAAAAATCAATATCCCAATACCTATGATCAGGATAAGATTTTTGATGACTCTGAGTTGTCAATAACCGTTGTCTGATCAACTTGTCTTTCTTAGACGTCTCCTATACAATGCTTGGTCCCAAGAGTGAGGTCTCACCTACCTCATCCCAACACAAAAGAGACTGAGAAGACCGACCATAGAGAGCCTCAAAGGGAACCATTCTAATAGAGGATTAGTAACTTTTATTATAAGAAAACTCAACAAATACCAAATGGAAATCCCATGAACCTCTAAAATCCAACACACATGCGTGAGGCATATCCTCTAGAATCTGATTTTCCTGCTCCTTCTGGCCATCCATTTGAGGATGGTATGCCGTGATCATCTTAATTTGCAACCCCAAATCCTTCTGGAGGCCTTCCCAAAACTGATAGGTGAATTAGGGGTCCTTGTTAGAAATGACCGCTGACGGCACACCATGAAGTCTGACCACCTCCTGAACACACAAATGGACCAGATCATCCACATTCATTGTATCTATAATCAGGATAAAGTTAGATGACTTGGTAAAATGTTCAATCGCTACCCAAATAGTGTTTCTTCTCCGAGGTGTATGAGTCAAGCCAACGATGAAGTCCATGGAGACCTCATCCTACTTCTAGGTAGGAATGTGTAAGGGCTGAAGCAAACCAGAGGGTCTCTGATGCTCTACTTTCACCTAATGACAAATGTATCATCTCGACATGATGTCATCTATGTCTTGTCTCATACATAGCCACCAGAACTGGTGAAAAACATCGTAATACATTTGGTAGTACTATTATGGACGGACCACTGAGACTAGTGGCTATCCCGCATCACCACATTCTGTAGGGATAATGGCACCACTGCACAGACCCTGAAGCAAAAAATCCACTCATAAGACAAGGACCACTTTGAAGAAGTCTCCCTACCATAAAGAAACTATGTAGACCACTGACATAGCTCATCACCAGGCTTCTCTTGATGAATCAATTTAATAAGGGTAGGATTCAACTGAATACTGTCCAAGAATGCACCTCTGTTGTGCTCCTTGGTCTCTAAGTGCATCAGGGCAAAGATCCCCATCAAAGTCCACTCATAACTAGACTTCCTCAATGCCTGCACTAGTACCTTCCTACTCAAAGAGTCAGACACCACATTACCCTTGCCCAAGGTATAGACAATGTCAAAGTCAAATACCTGCAGATACTCGATCCAACGACGCTACCTCAGATTGAGATTTTTCTGAGAGAAAATGTAGTTTAGGAACTTATTGTCAGAATAGACCACAAATTTCTCCCCAAAGACGTAGTGATTCTAAGTCTTCAAGTCATGCATCACTGCTTCCAACTCTAAGTTGTGAGTCAGGTAATTCTACTCATGCGGCCAGAGCTGGCGAGAACCATAAGCCACCAAATGATTATCCTACGTTATTACACATCCAAGGCATGTATCTGAAAAATCACAGTAAACCACATAGCCCTTCTCAGACTCTGGTAAGATCAACACAGGTGCAATGGTCAATCACTGCTTCAACTCCTAAAAGGATTCCTGACATTATGGGATCCATTCAAACTTCACCCCTTTTAGGGTGAGTGCGGTCACATAGGAGGCAAGCCGTAAGAAATCCTGAATAAAATGCCTAGAATAACCTTCCATGTCAAAAAAACTCCTGATATAAAACACTTTCCTCAGCTGTTCCCATGACATCACTACACTAATCTTTTCAGGATCCACTAAAACACCTTTTCTTAGATGACATGCCCTAGAAACTTCACTTCCATGATCTAGAATGTCAAATTTGAAAGTTTTTCATACAAGTGGTGATCCTACAAAGTTCCCAAAACAATCTATAGGTGATTCTCATGTTCCTCCTCAGATCTAGAATATTCCAGGATGTTGTCCACAAATACCACAACAAAGGAGTCGAGATATTGGTGGAACACCCTATTCATGAGTGCCTTAAAAACTATTGGATCATTTGTCAATATGAAAGGAATGAACAAATACTCTAAGTGACCATTACTACTCTCGAAATCCGTCTTCTGAATGTCTTATTCTCTCACCCTAAGTTTGTGGTAACAAAATCGCAAGTCAATTTTGGAGAACCACTTTCCCACCTTCAGCTGGTTAAACAAATTTTCAATCCGGGAAAAAGGGTATTTATTCTTGATGGTTACCTTATTCAATTTCTAGTAATCAACGCACAATAGAAGGGTTCTATCATCCTTCTTCATTAATAAAACTGGGGCGACACAAGGAGAGATTATCGGACAAATGAATCCTTTGGATTCCAAATCATCCAGCTGTATCTTTAATTCTTTTAATTTGGCGGGGGCCATGCGATATGAGGGAAGAGATATAGGTTGTGTTCCCAGTGCCAACTCAAATGAGAAATCCACGTCCCGCTCCAGGGGTAAGTTGAAAAAATCATCTAGGAATACCTCTGGAAACTCATCCACTACAAGAGGTAATCCACTCTGAAAAGTTCCACTATCATCCTCTAATGATAGCGATGATAACTGATAAGAAGGATTCCCTAACTCAGGAAGTGGAGGTCCCACACGACCTGACTGAGGATCCCATTCCCCAAGAAATACTTGGGGGCTCCAATTAGGTTCCATAAAACTAACTTCTCACCAGTAATAGTCAAATTGTGCTTAGAAGTGTTCTAGCCAATCCATGCCAAGGATCACATCAAACAGGTGAAAATATAGGACCAATAAATCCCACTCCATATCTATTCCTTTCACAAAGAGTACGCATGACGGACACCTAAGGCCTTGCTCCCTATTTTTCTCCAATGGTGATACCAACTCCATAAAAAATGATAACAGTTCGGTTGGTAGGTTCATATGTTTCACAAGATGAGACGATATAACATAAACTGAAGCACTAGTATCAAATAAAATTGTAACTATAGAATATGTAATAAAAATGGTACCTCGAATAGTCAAAGGTCCCACATCATATCCTTCTAGTGCCTGATGCACAACATGTAGATGCTTGGTACCTACCTAAGAATGACTGCTTGCCTGAGGCTTTACTCTGATATGGATTTTCCCCGAAGATGATATGGTCCTACCACCATGGACACCAAAACAAGATCCCATCATCCTGGTCATCTCTAACTGAACTGGTACACCTCTGGAATCCATAGATCCAGTCCCACTCTAGTAAGGTCGGATCACCCTACAAAATCATTGCATGTGTCCCATAACTCTACATTGATAACAGGGCTTGGGAGGCGAGGGACATGTAGGCCATATGTGTCCTTACTTTCTACACAGATGGAACACCATGAACCCTACACCAGAAGCCCCAAATGAAGTCTACATAGGAGGATGACCTGAGCTGCCACCACTTTTCTTCCCTTGCTCATCATGCTTCCTCTTCTTCTCATATGAACTACCACTGCCAAACCCTGACCCTGATCCAAGAAACCCCGACTTTCCTCTCTAATCAATCTCGACCATGAAAGCACAATCGACTACCTCAACATAAGTTCCCACCTTGAAAAATAAAACCTAAGAGTAAATTTCTGGTTGAAGCCCCTTCTCGAACTTCCAAGATTTCCAAGATTTATTTGAAACAGTCTTAGGTGCATATCAAAGTAGATCATCAAAGTGGTTTGTATACTCCATCACTTTTCGATCCCCTTGTGAAAGATCCTTGAACTCCCAGGATCTGGTGTAGGTGAGGAACTCGGGAAAATACAACTCGTTAAATATAGCCTTAAAATCCTTCCAAATCATCTTCTCATACTTCCCAGCCTGAAGCCCCAATTCCCACCACTTGTGACAGGAACCCTCTATCTAAAATGAGGCACACTTTACCCTGAACTCCTTGGGAATGTCAAGGAACTCGAACATATGCCCTATCTTTTCAATCCATTCCACTACCTCTTGAGGTTTTGAAATACATCTGAATAAAGGGGGTTTATTCTTCAGAAACTCATAAGATTTATCTTTACTGGAGACATACTCATCTCCTCTAGATAGAATAGAAGCGGGAGTAGGAGTCACCCCTTTTCCTAAAGCCTGAACAACTTGGACCACAGATTCTACCAATCTATGATCAAGCGGTGTGGGGGAAATCTCTCCAGCTTCCTCCTGTGGGTGCGTGTAAGCTCTCTAGGGAGGAATCCTGCTGCAAGGTGAAACAATCAAAAAAAGAACATCATTAATACATCATGTTTGAAGAAAAATAAAATTTCAATAAGGAAAATAATCATCAGTAAACCAAACATGAAAAATTAACATCATGTCCAAACCACTTCTTCCCCACCCGATGTCCACACACAGTCTATAGCCTGCACATCCCACCTGGAAGAGAAGTCAAACAAAAATTCCAACACCCCATGGAAAATCCGGGTCTGTCATGAGGTGTGCCAGATAGACACCCTAATAGTAACCAAAATTATAAACCCTGAATTTCCTAGCTCTTGTCTAACTAGACTCGTCCCAAATAAAATAACCCAAACAGCAAAAAAAAAAATCCTCTGATACCATTTTGTCATGAAAAAAATCGGGTCGCCATCCAACTGGTGCCCGACTCGGCCCACAATATAGCCTGAAGGGAGTTCCTGATCCCCACGGCCTGGCATATGTTCCTAGGTATCAAAATAAAACTTGGGAATGATTTACCAGAATATAAAAATGTAAATAAATCAACAAACAATATAAAATAAACCAAAGATTAAAGTCACAAGCAAACATGCCTTTAACCAAAAACCAAAGTTTGAGTTTCATGTTTAAACTGAAAACCAAAAAAGAGCTATCACTTGGTAGGGTGACCAAAAACCAATACAAAAACCACCACCTAGAGAGAGGACACCACCCTCAAACCATTTCCACAACGCCACACCAAGTAGTCCTCTAATAACCTAAAACACCACTTAAAAATGCCTTAACTTTACCTATATCTGGCATGACCAAATCTAATTACACCAAAGGGTGTAAGTAGGGTGTGACAAATCGCCCAGTAGGATGCCACCAAAGAAAAAGATTCCACATATAAAGATTAAATAATAACACATTTGCAGGTTTAACCAAGGAATAGAAATAAATTCTTTAACAATTTTAAGAAAAATATTTTGAAGAAAAGTAACTTTAAAGGGAAAATAGTTTTTTCAAATAAAAACATTTTTTTACATTTATGTCACCAAAAAAGTCACACTATATTCCAAAGGTGAGTATAATGTAATCCAGGAGTGCCAAAAGTGGGAGATGTCCTATAGGTACTAGTATAAAGTGGGACCCTAGAACATCACATCTTGGTGAACAAAGGAATAGGAACCACAACAACATATGCTCTAGTGAACAAGCCACTAGTAGGGAAACACATCCATAACCTAGTGGTCTCCAATCATCATCCAAAATTTAGTTAGTGTTGTAATCGTCAAACCAGCTAAGTGAAACTGGGCCAAAGCCGCTGCTGTATCACTAGAACACTAGATCAAGTTTTCCCCCTTGTACCGAGGCTTCCCATTTGTGCTCAAAAGTTACAGGTTCAAATTGCTTGTCAAAGTCAAATTCACGAAACACAAAGAGTGTTATGTGAATCCTGAGACACACTTTCACACAAAAAAATACATTTAGAAACATTACACACACCAAATATTTTTCAAAACTCAACATGCACTAACTGCAACATAAAAAAAACAACTGCATAATTTTAAAGACCATATCCATAGTTAATTAATACTAGAAAAATTTATTTAACAGTTTTTTTTCAAAAATGTGTTGCATGACTCAAGGTCCCAAAACCCATGAAAAAATTCATTTATAAAAATACACATACTGACACCATATCAAATCAAAAGGTGCAACTCCTGCACATACTAACAAACTAACCACATAATTTAACAAACACTAACAATTCATAAACACACTACCAGCAGAAGAAAGACACATAAAATTCCAAATAATAAAAAAACTGCGAACATTAAGACTAATTAATAAATATAATAAAATAAATTAAACAATAAACCTAATTAATAAATCAATCCTTACACATGGAACTATCTACCTTGGTGTAGGGATAACCTCGCAATCTGACGCAAAATCCCACCGCACAAAATTTTTACTACAAAAAGACCAAAGAGACATCCTAAAACAAAGCACCACATAATTTCATCAAAAATTGAACCAATCAGAATCTAAACCCTAACCGAAACACCCCAAAAAATAAGAGGATGAACAAATGAGGGACTACACACCTATAGTGAGGGGTCCGAGAGGTCGATCAGAGGTTGAGAGAGGCTATCGAGGCTTGTATGGCACCGAAAAAACAAAGGGGGAGGCCACCGGTCATTCGGGAGAACAAAGGGAGGTGCGCACGGGTCTTCATCCAAACCAGGAAGTGGTGCACAACTTGTTGGATGAAGGTGAGGAAGGGTCACTGGTGCGGGATCCAGCCGAGGAAGATCTAGCTGGTTCAGCGAGTGTGAGAAAACACACCTTGGGTTTGATGAGGCTTCTTGCACGTGGGAGTCTCGGCTCAATGAGGGTGGGGTGAGGTATCAGGGTCACCGGACATCGTGGTTGGGTGTGAGGCAGCAAGGAGGATGGGGGTCGCGACTTGGTGCAAGGAAGCAAGGAGGTAGCTTCTAGAGTTCAAAGAGGGAGAATGCGGCTTTCTAGGGAGAAGGAAGAAGTGCCGACCAAGATAGGAGAAAAAAATATTGGAAAAGAGTAGAGGAAAAAAAGAAAAGAAAAAAAAATGAAATAAAAAAATTTAAAATAAAAAAAACTAAAAACAAATATGAGAAGAATAATAATCATAATAATACTGATAATAATTAATAATTAATATTAATTAATTTAATTAATTTTAATAGTGTTAATAGTAGTAACTTAATTTAAATATAAAAAATTATAATTATAATAATAATAATATTTTTTTTTTATTTTTTTCATTAGGTTAGTTAACCACCTGTGCACCGGGCATGCCACACGTCAAATTGGAAAAGCCACACGGCTTTTCCCGTGCCTTGACCACATGTCAAACATTATCAATATGACACTCATTTATAAGTGCAAAAGTGAAAAACCCATGTCATCTCGGACCACACTTCAACCAAAAAATTATTAAAAGGGTAGATAAACTTATGAGATAAAAACTAAAATTAAAAACATACCATAACACAAAGTCTAGGTGTGACAGTACAAGTTCTATTATTATCCACTTATTCAGCTCATTAAAAACTCCATCACATTCATTATTCAAATTATACTTCATTCCTTTCCATGTTATCTTGGTTAGAAAGTTTAGATTATATAATAAATTAAATATAAATAACTTATAATACCCAGATAATCTAATGAAAATATGTATTTTTTATAAAAAATGTTGGTCTAGTCCATTACTCGATTACTATAATCTTTGAGGAATCTATAGATATCCCTTAACTTGTGATAAAATTCCCCAATAATGATACCTTCTCCAACAAAAACTCACATTTACTATAATTTTCATATAAAATTTCCTTTCTTAATATCTTTAGTACATTTTTCAGATGAACCTTATGTTTTTCCTTTATTTTGGAGTGTATAATAATATCAGTAGAATCCAAGAGTATAAATGACATGGATATGAACTCACATTTCCCATACCTTGTTCAAAAGGCATTCTTGAGAATATCCTTCTTCGTAACCTGTAATTGGATATAACCCAACCAAAGGTTAACTTTAGAGAAGTGTTGGAATGTGCTTAACTGATCGAACAAGTCATCAATCCTTTGAAATGGATACTTATTATTGATCATGATTTATTTTGAGCTCATGATAATCAATGTAGAGATGATTCAACCTATCCTTATTCCTGAAAAAGAGAACTGATGCACCCCATGGTGAAGAACTTGTTTGTATGAACCCCTTGTCCAAATTCTATTAAAGTTTCTTTTTTAATAATTCTAGTTCAGTGAGTGTAGTTCTATAAGGTTTATTGGGTATTAGAAAGGACCTAGGTATAGTTCCAATTAATAAATCAATGTCTCTATAAATAGAAATTTTGAGAAACTCTTTATGAAAGACATATTTATGTTCCCTTAAAACGAGTATTTAATTCAAAGTCATCCTATACTTTAATAAAATCATATAAGCTATATATGCATGATTATAGGGAAATAATATCCATTATTGTGATGGAAAAATTAAATAGGATTTATCTTTATTCTCCTAATACATTTCTATGAATCATAGGATAATTCAGAACATGGAATGTGATTTTGTTCTACTGACACTTTATGTAGGATCTATATAAATACAACCAATACATACCTAGTATAACATCATATTCCACTATAGGTAGTATGACAAGGTTTTATAAGAGATTTATGTAACATATATTAACTGGGGAATACTTGTGTACTTGGGATACAATAAGTTCTCTATTAGTAGTTTTCATTGATAACACAACATCTATGTTTTACGGTGGAAAAAGAATTTTTCTACTAAACATTGATGATATTAAATAATTAATATATCTAGAATCAAATAATATGTTTTATATTATTGAATAAATAAATCATATACCTATCATTAGTCCATCATATTGATCCAACTCAATGATAGTGATAGAATAATCCTACCCTTTCTATCTCAGCTTTAGAGGTTGTTTCCATTAGTTACCTTTGATAAAAACTGGATTAGGGTAGTGGTTTTCATAGTGTAAATATTGCTTACAATTGATACATTATATCATTGACTAAGGTGACCAGGACCTTTATTTAATATATCAAATTATAGGGAATACTTATCTGACTCTAGAATTTATTATCTTGATATACTTCCCTACCATACTTGAAGCATGTTCTTGTCCCCTTGAGGTAGTTTCAAAAATGCTTCTTCCCACTATTACAAAAAATGGGAAGTTGGATTTTCATTCCATCATGAGACCTATATGATGATCCTTTAACGTTAGACTCTATTTTCTATTTCTTATCACCAGTCTCCATCTTAATATTGATGGAACATCCTACAATATCCTTTTAAATAAATAATTACGATACTTCTAAAGATTCCTTAAGATTCATTTTTAAACCCATAATGAAGAGATCAATGTTTTTTTTAGTGTTGATGAAAAATATTGAGGAAAACTAAGAAATACTTGAAAATATTACCTCATTTGACCCCACAGATTGTACCTCATTTTTATTGAGTTAATGGAATTCCTTCCCCATTTTTTGATGAACCATACGGGGAAAATATTTTCTGAAAAATATCCTCTTGAATTATTTTGATTCCATAGATTCAATTTCTTTTATGGGATTTTTATTCTTGAGAAATGTTCACCACTGATCAGATTCTCTATTAAGATGGTAGGATGCCAATGTAACTTCGACCTTCTTAGAGAATTGGAGGATAATTAATATCTTCTCCATGGAATTAATCAATTTCTCCATGACTATATATTAAGAAGATGTGCTAAAAATAGGAGTCTATTAATGAATAAATGAATCCACCACAACTTTATATCTCCTACGAGTAGGAGGGAGTTCTACATGGTTTGAGTTATTACTCATAACTAGAGTAAGTTGTGTTAGTATGATTATGAAGTTATTGAGTCCAGATCCCATACAGTTAGGAATTTTATTAGGGAAATCATCACACTTCCCATCATATAAATCATCGACATGATTCCTCATATTTCCAACCATTTTATAGAATAAATTTATTTTTAGAGTTAGAATCCTAAAATTATTAAACATTTAAAATGAAACTATGAATATTAAAGATATAATTAATAGTTATGTTATATAACCTAACTAAAAAATTTACAAGCTTCAATATAAATTATCCTTGATGACATCCTTAATAGGTTTTCACTATCAATTTTTCTAATAATACATTCAAATAATTCATAATTTCTTGAAAATAACCTGTGAATTATCCAAATCATATCCACCAAGAGTTTCAAGTTAGTTGTGAAGTTATGCCTCTTTGCTATGTACCAAGTCACAATTGAGTTAATACCAACATTCCCTCTTTGGGGTTATTACCCCTTGTTACAAATGTGTTAGAGTCCACATACAATTTTCAATATCCAGAAATGGATGTCTTTTCTTGGAAAGTTGTAGAACATTTAATTTACTAAAGCATTAGGATATTATCCTTTTATTAGGATTATCCTTATGGGTTTTACTAATTTTCCATAATCTAAATCTCCAAAAATAACTAGACCTTACTTTGATACAAACAATAACAACCCAAGCCATAAACACATATCATTTCAACATTACTAAAATTATTTTCCAATAAATACACTTAAAAATCAAGAGGTAAATTGTTTTTTGGAAAATTAAATACATAAATACAATATCTTAAACATAAATGAAATATATTTATTTAAAATTATAAATAGAGATTCTGCACCCATAAGAACTGTTAGAGTGCATGTGATATCATAGATAAAAATATTTAAAGGAAAGGGAGAGCTAAAAATACCAGTAAAGGAATAATCAAAGTAAATCATTAAGGAATAAGTGGGTTATAAGGCATAACATGATACCATAATGAGGATAATCATAAACATGGAGACATGGAATAAGGGAATGACATCATAAGATCATGGAATCATAATCATGTGTAAAAATCACAAATAATGAAATAAAAAACCTATTTCATGTATAAAAACTAAGAATATATAACATAGTCTAACCAAAATCATAATAATCAAATTATTAGGCTAACCGTTGTCATAAAATATTGTTCCTAGGCTAACTTCTCGTACACCTCAAATAATGTGCTCATGCTAACTGTCCATTCACCATAAATGGTATCTTATGAGACATTAACATTATCCAATGAATTGAAGGGATATAAATAAACCACACATCACATCATAATATATACATTAGTATGTGTTCTTTAAGATAAAAATAATATTTTAATAACTCATAATCATGATATAACCCAGAATAAGGAGGTGGGTTTCACAATCTCGTCTTAAGACATAACTAAAGACTATATCACATAGGTTATCAAGGAAAGGAATAAATAAATCACCTTAAAAGTTCATTTTAAAAAATAGTATTTAAACATTGAGTTATATTAAATAAAAATTCATAAAAAAATAGATTAGTAAGAATAAAAATTTACCACTTTGGTGATGATTCTTGAAATGACAAAAGGATCTTTATAGACATATTATTTTCTCTTAAAAAAATAATTTTATGAAAAATGTAGTTTATAATATAATAATGAATTTTATAAATTGTAAATGATAATAAAATAAAAATTTTATGGGAATGTAATTGATATGAAATTATGCATAGGGAATTTCCCTTAAACCGAGTTAAATTAAAAGAGAAAATTTCAAAGGGAACTTTAAAATGAACTTTCACCAATAAATAAAGGTAAATTAAAAAAGGTATATATGCAAATATAAAATATATAAAGAATATGGATGATTTAATTTAGAATAATATAAATAAAAATGGATAAAATAAATATAATATGTAACAAAAAAATACAATAAGGGTGGTTTATAGGATTATTTACCTCATATCTGAAAGCTCACTACACTTGCACTTAACTTCCTTTCCATTGGAAGTTCTTCCTTGGGAAAATCCTTAAGACTCTTTAGCATGGTATTTTTGGTGAGATAAAGGATTAAAAGTCATGGTGAGGGTGTTAATAAGATACAATTTATGTTTTTTGGACGATATAAGGATTTGGAATAAGTGGATAAATGTGGATGATGTGGTCTCCTTTATTAAGCGAAGAAAATGTCACTTTTGTAAAAAATAATTATTTCTCAACAATAGCACTCAATTTTCAAGGAAAAAGACATGAAAAATATCCAATAATGGTGAGGGGAAATAGATAAGGATTATCCACTCTCCACAATCAAATAATAAACAAATTTTTTACATTTTTCAACCTTTTACATTATGTTAAACCTCTTTTACCATAATTTACCATTACCGTAGTAACTCCACTTTCATCCTTGGAAAATAATTTTAATGGAAAAATTAAAATTAAAATTATTTACTAATTTTATCATGATTATTTTAAATATTTAAATCATTTTAAAAATTAAATTTTCCACGAGTTATAGAAAATAATTTTTTGTATTAGTGCACATAACGCGTAAAAACCCATTTTGTTGAAGAAGTGTATTTTTAAGAATAATATTTATCTATTGAAAAAATTTATAAATGATATTAATTATAATGATATTAATAAAATTATTATTCTTAAAATAAAAGTCATGTGGTATTAAAATAAATCAAAATCCTACTTTCCTCATGAAAAAATGTAATTAAAAAACATATAAAAATAGGCTTCATAAAATATTACTTGATTTTTAGAAATGATATTCATAGGTTTTATAAATTTACAAAATTATTTTTAAATTATTTATTTCACTTTATTAATATTTATATTTTTATATAAAAAATGTTTCAAACACATCTATGTCATATAAAAGTGATGATATTTACAAAAATTAATATTTTTTTACAATTCTTCTAAAAATCAATTGTTTTAGAAAAATCCCAAAAAAAATAATCCTAAGATAATTTTCAAATTATTAATATAAAAATTAATTTCAAATTACTTATTTCAACTTATATATATGATAAAAATTATTTTCAAATATAAGTTCCTAAAATGAAATAAAAATATATTGTTTGAAAATCTATTTTAAAATAAGAAATATAACTATGTTACTACTACAACAAAAGTTATATTATTATCCTAAAGGTAATATTTTAAATATAAAATTTTATGAATTAATGATAAGTTTATGTTATTTCTTAACATCCATATAACATTATATGACACATATATATTCTAAGAAAGGATATTTCTTTATTAAAATTCAGGTTCATCATAATCTTTATTATAATAGGAGCTTGAGTTGAAGAATATTGATAATGAAGTTAATGAAAAGAGAATGGTAATTTCATTTATTTTAAATAAAAATTACTTTTATTATTCTTATGATAATATTATAGGTTATTTTAGTAGTGGTAAAGATGATAATTTATTTCATGTTTCAAGATACATACGCGGAATTATAATGAAAATACATGGTGTAAAGAAATAATGGAATGATAATAATTACCATAAATATTTTTGAGGTTCTCTTGGGTGATTGATTGTATTTATTATCAATGAATCATGTTAATTTTTATGTAGATAATTAAAATGTAGTAATGGGTGATAGATTTAGCTACGACTGATATGAAAAATTGAAGTTTGGACATGTATTAATGAGTGAAGGAGTTTGAAGATACCAATGAACATATAAAAGTAGGTAAATAATATATTGTTAAAGGTATATAGAAAATATATACTACATAGGAAACAAAACATATCATCATAAAATTGATATTTTTAGTCCTCATTGAAAATAAGAGAGTTATCATGTGTGAAAAGTGTTATCCATTATAATTTATAAGAAGTGAAGATATGGATAAGGTGTATAGCCTCAAGTAATATCATTAAAATATGTTAAATTCTAGATGATTAGGGATCTTGAAGACCCAAGGTTTTATAGAAATCATTATAGTGTCATTAATCTTTAAGGATACTGATTTTAGTGATAAAAAACACTTGGATAATGGTTTTGAAAATTGTTCTTGAAATCTAAATTAAGATATAGTGAATCTTATAAAGATATTGTTACTTGAGTATTATACTAAAATATTTATTAGGAATACATTTGAATATTATTAAGATGGTTTTATATTTTCCCCATCCGTTTTGAAAGTGTTTAAGTTGATTAATAAGGCTTATATATTCATTTAAGGATCCCTAGTTTGAAATTGTATGAAATATAGAATATATAGACATATCCAGATCCATGTAAGAGTGTTCACGTAATGTGACTCAGAAATTGGAGAACCATATATGGTGATCCACTCTACACTATCAAAATAAAGATATTAGGATATACATAAATCTAATAAATGAGATCTAACACCCATGTAGATTCAAAAAATTGAATCCAAAGATGTGTTCCTCACATATGGGGATCTAGATCACATAAGATGATTGATATAAGTGGATCTATCCAATGAAAATGGATCCACACCAGAATCCCCAATGTAAGTTTATCCAAAACATGTATGGGGATCCAAATTTATATACTACCATAAAGGGATCCATGTATGGGTATCCATAACTAGAGATTCACATATGGGAATTTATTCTTATTTTTTTTGTTAAAAATGTATAAAATTTAGAGAATTTTTCTTCATAGGAGAAAAAAATATAGGTCTATGATTGGAAATATTTTAATGGTTCAAAAAATCATAAGACAAATTTTATATAAGATATTAATTTTGGAGAATATGATGTTCAAATAAATAATATAGATAATCAAAGATGAAATGATTTTTAGAGAATAAATGAAGCTTGAAATGAGAGGCTTCCAGATTATCAAATCTATAAATGAAGAAATAATTCTGAAGATGATGAAACTAAAAATTAAGTACAATTCAATCCTTATTGAGTGAGAACAATATATTTGAAATGATTATATAAGAGATCAAGGAGGGATGAATTTATGAGAAATAAATTATGACCTAAATTATTTTGGTATTTTCTATCATATTTTGAATTTAAATATGAGGATGTTTGAGATGAATTGAAATATTTTAAATATTTTAATGAGATTTTATTCAAGATAAATGATAATTTGAGGTATGTGGAGTGTTCTGAAAATATTTATTCGACCTGTAGTGTATTGTATGTTCATAATATCTCACATGACAAGAAACTAATCCAAGGTGAAATATGGGGTAATACCGCATGATTTAAATACATCCATAATGAGTATTTGAGTTATGAATTTCTATGGAAGTGTTTAGAGATAGAGTAAATTAATAATTCATGAACACTAAAAGAATATTCTAAAAGATATAATGGTTGAGAGAAATGATAAAGAGATAAATAGAGGATGGGTATTCTTATAAACTCACAAAATACAGGCATTGATGAGACATATAATAATGAAAGATTGTGGGAGCTCGCCCATGTATGAAAAAGTTGAGAAATATTAAATAGAGGATTATGGGAACCAAATATGATGAAGATAGTATATATCCTAAATATAAGTAAAAAATTATGGTTACCTATATAAAAGAAGAAAAAGGATGGAGAAATTTAGTTTAACTCAAGAGATAAAGCTAAGAAGATCTTGGAACTCTTGAAGGAGAATAAAAGAAGAGAATAACAATATTGACCTAGGAAGTTTAATCATTTGAGTATTGAAGTTGAAGGTAGAATAAGACCCTATGACATCCACTATTATATAATTTCAATAAGAATAAACTAAAGGGAGACTGATATTTAGTGAATGGTTTTAATCAATGGTGTCGAACCTTTTAGTGTTTGAGGAGCTCCTGGATTAGAGAAGATCACAATAGCCCAATGAGTTAGTAAATAAGTAAACTGATTATGTTATAGATTTTGAGAGGTTTAGAAAATAGGGACCAAGATTAAGAATATATGTTTATCCATGTCTAGAAGTTGATAAAAGTACAACATTTATATAGATATATAGGTGGGAATATATGGAACATGCGTGACTCATGGTATGAATGGAAAGTTTAATGTGATCCTATGAGCTTAGTGAGAAGATGATTTTTAGGAATTATAGTGAGAATATATCAATGTATACATATTGAGACTATGTATAGGTGTGGGGATAATTAAACCATTATAGTCAGTTATTGAATATACTACAAAATCATTGATTGGAGAAAGAACCAATCAAGAATAGGATTATGTCTTAGAAACAAACCTTGTAAGAATCTTTATGTTATTATTCCATTATTTACATCTTAATTCGGGAGAGGTTAGGGGTCATAAAGATGAGAGGATGAAGATTTAAAGAAGTCTAGGAGGTTTAATTCAAAAAATATTTATAAAAAGAGACCCATGGTTCACCCCCTCTTAGTGGTTCACTTATCTAGAGGCACTGCAATTTTAAAAGAAGATGAAGGAAATGAAACCCTTATTTTTTATTAGATGTTTTGAATGAAATAAGATGGTTCATACCAAATATGAATGTATAAGGATGAAAAATGAATGTGAAGAAATTAATAAGAAAAAAAATTAGAATAAATCATTGATTAAAGGAGGAATATACACATACAATTCTAATTCGACTGAATAATTTGAAAATTAAAAGGAAACCACAAATCTTTGTTTCATGCAGAACATGATAAATGCAATATCCCACCCCCATCACTAGCTTGAGATGAGGCAAAATTTTTACTTGGCCTTAGATGACTTCCCCAAGATGCTAAAGGCTATAAATAAATGCCAAGGGATTCAATACAGTTGGGAGAATATTTTCCCTTTAAAAATAAAACAACCACAACCACGAAAAATATAAAAAAACCACTATATGAAAAACTCAAGTAATACTAAAATTAAAAAAATACTAAACTACACCATAACAAAAATCAGAGTAATAAAGAGGAAGACTAAACCACAACGATAAAAGACTCCAAAGGCACAACACAATAGCTCCCAATATGCTATATGCTTCAAATCCACAATCCATACCAAACTATCATGATGCATCACTAAAGAAATGAGATCCTTTGCCTTTACCTGTATCCTAAAAACAATATCTACAAAATCACCAAAGTTCCAAAGTAGGGGGTGATTAATAAAACTTAATAGGATTTATCCAAATGACTTCCCTACTCATGTCACAAGGATAGAACATGTTAGAAAATTTAAATAAAACAATTTGAAACAATTCATATCAAAATATAAAACAATTAATATACCAAACTAGTTTCTAAGGAAAGAAACCAAACAATTCTTTAAACCACTTCACATTCATTTTTGGAATACCCATTGTCACGAACCAACACAGGTCAACCCTGAACTGGTCACCCGAGTCGATTCGTGATAAGGCCTGAGAGGTGTTCCCGATCCTCCCAGGCTAGAGATAAGCACCAAGGGCATCAACAGAGTGACGATGGGAACAATTTCGCCCAATATAAATAAATAGAAGTAGCAGAATAAAAAAAATACAGCCCAAAAATAAATAAACTGAACAAATCAACTAAGAAAGAACTGAAAAGAAAAAAAAACTAACCGGACCTGACGACCACTAAACTCCACGTGACCCTGCAGGTCACTCTCCGATCACAAGACACAACATCTCCCATGATGATCGAGATCAAGCTGAAACTTGAACATGTGACTAAAAACAAGAATGAAGTATAGGCATGAGTATTAAAACTCAGTAGTTGTGCCTAAGTAATCTATTCCCAAATGCATTTACTTTAAAAAAAAGAATCATCAACTTCAGGTTTGAACTACAATATATAAAAGTAAGGCTTTCTACATGTTACTCAAAAGCAAAGTACAAGTCATTGCCCTTGTTATTTTCTCAAAACCCAAATCAATATTTTAGTGAGACATTAGTATTTTTCAAAGGGGAAGTGATGTTTACATTTTCAATTTGCACAAAGAGGATTAAACACTTCCATTTGAAAACCATTCCTAGAAAACAAGTCAAAACCAATTCATCACTTTCCAAAGAAAACAGTATACAAAAATGCACAAAAGAAATCACACAGTAATGGCAATGTAGGTGAATATATAAGCATCATAGTCACTACTACAAGAAAAAAAATCCGAATAGACATGGGTGAACCTAGGAGATCATGAATAAACTATAAGACACAATAAATGTGAAATCATCCTTATCGACATGTCACGATGAAATCAAAACACACAATACGCTCGACCATCCTCTCTCAGGCAGGTCGAGGGAAAATCCCATAGTAATAAACACAATATATCCACCTACTATGGGCCACTGGTCAGTACTATAACCTACCAGTGCAACAATCATTCTTAGAATATTCTCTCAATATGCCAGATTCCCATGTCTCAAGTGTTTAAGAAAGGGGTGAGCCAACCGATGTCAACCGAGCATCCAATCATATAGATATATAATAATATAGCACAACATGAAACACCTCGAGCCACCCCAAGGAATATGTCCCTCACCTTCCTACCATAGATCACAGGGAATTCCTACACAATGGACCCCCATAACATATATCTCAACCAAATAAAGGGACCACATACGAGGAGAGTTTTCTGGATATAACTAGTTTTACAAAAGTGCCAACCGGGCCTCAAACGATTTTCGCATGCCAAACCATTTCTTAATAGTTTCACACGCACCACTTTGAAAACCAGAAATACACTTCGAAGCCCATTTAAGAAACCCAAACCATAATTTTAAATCTAAAACATGTTCACAATGGCCAAAGGGTCATTTAGTCAGGCAATTAATGTTAAAACACGATCAAACCATTTATTACAACACATTTCAAGAAATAAATCACTCTAATTCAAGGAAGACAATTTACTAACAGCTCTATATCAATAATTAATATTAGGACTAGGTGCTAAAATCAAGAAATAAATGATTCTTAAATTTAAAGGGAAATGCATAGGGAAACCTACCTAAAAAATGGAGCAGAGTAAGACGAACAACTCGGCACCAGACTCCTTTGACAAAGACCGCCCCACAGTGGTGCACACATACAACCCTATATATATATACACCCCTTAATCCAATACACATATTCCCCACACCATGAGGGAATATGGGTAAGGAGGATTTATATATATATATGTATACGTACCTATGTATGTGTGTACAACCCTTAGAGAAGACCCCGAACAATCTAATCAACCTAAAAGAGAATCAGAGATTACCAAAAACTCTAAATAAAATTGAAACAATATATTTAAAAAAAGTAGAAGCAATCAACCAAAGCTGGGCCAAGCCCCCTTGTAAAATTTCACCTAAACCAAGAACATTTGAAAACATGACTCTCACCATTCAAAACCATCTACAATTGATATAAAAAAATACAAATTAAGTTCACATGTCAAATATCTCATTTTCCTTCAAAACTCTTTCCAAAATAATCCGCACCTTAAGTTCCCTTAAAACAAGGTTTACACCCACCAAATAACCCTCAACACATCCTCATGAAACTCCACACCAAGACACTCACCCAAAACATAACCAATTTTCGATACAAAACCCGAGCCCAAAACAAGAGCATTTCAAACTCTTCAAAGACCTATTTCGCATCACTCAAGCAATATAATAAAAAAATTTCACAATTTATAAAATCCCTTTAAAGAGGCCAAACAAGATTTTACACCTAAAGTACACACACTTTCCCAACCAATTCCTCAAAAAGTCCGTTTTAATAATTAAACAAATCTAAAATTCATACGCAAAAAAATACACGATGAGGCATAGATTCCAAAACTACTCCCTTATTCAATAAAAACTCATTTTGAACCAAAACACACCTCAAATTACATTGAAAATATACTTTTCACATTTCAAATATGGCATAAAAAACTTTTCAAGAAACATTACAAAACCATATCACAACACATAGCCCTTTCTTTTGTAAAAACTCAATTTCCAACCCACAAACATATTAAAACACTACCAATTCACACTTCACACTACCAAAATAACATTTATAACTCATTAAAATTAACTAAACAAATGATAGGGTAAAATAAATCAACCTAAAATAACGGCGGATGAAACGAAATGGACCGAAGTACTTCGCCTTCAGCGGAGGATGAAGAAATCCGCACGAGGAAGACCAGCAACACCCTCCGCACACCCTATAAGTGGAAGAAGACAACAAAACCCAGTCAACCCATGACATAGGGTTCGACCGAGACAAAAAACGAGGGAGTTACCTATCCAATAGGGCATCAACAAGGTCACACAAGGGAGAGGAGGCCACCAAAGGTAGAAGGCCGTGGAGAGGGAGGATCTTTGGGAGGAGGGAGCAACGTCGGAGGTCCGAGAGGGGAGGGGGTCATTGCACAAATTGAGGGAGGGGGGTTTTGGTGTCACAAGGCAGCGGAAAAGGGGGGAGGCTGCAAGGTAAAGGGTGGGATGGGGTTCGTTTTGGTTTTCATTTTTTTTAATTAATTATAATTTAATTTTTATTCAATTGATTTAATAAAAAAATAATAAAACTAAAAAATCAATAAAATTTAATGGAAACTCAAGAATAAATAAAATAACTGAGAATATCGAGTCGGGTGTGACAATTCTCCCCACCATGACACTTTCTGCCCCCAGAAAGTACCAAGAGATTCAGTTGATCAAAACCAAGGCAAATATGATTTACAATAAAGGCAAAAATTGAGAACTCAATGACCAAAGAACCCACACTCGCTTTCATTCAGAACCCAGAACTACAGATTCCTGAAATGAAGTTACGAGCCCACCCTCAAAAGAAGCCACACATCCAAGGAGGACATCACATGAGACAACAAAGCTCGAAAAAACAACCATGAAGAGGTGAAGATGAAGAATCGATCTCTTCTAAACACAATCCTGTAAGGAACACCCCGACCCCTAACACAAAAACTACCGAAGAAACCAGTCGAGACCTATTCAGGATCTCTACGAGCATCCATTACACAACCCATTATCCTAACCAACCAACTACTATGGTCAGGGTCGAGCGGAGCTAAAATAAGAAAATTAAGAGCACCTGGAAGATGGATTCATCCCAAGTTCATCCCATGGTGGTATCCCCACCATATTAGGATTCCATAAAAACATTGATTTCAGAAGCTGGAATAGCTCTCAAATCCTAACGGAAGTCGAAAAGCCCAAAGAAATGAAACATGGGGAAACAGGTACCACCATTCAACATTAGCAACATTAAAAACACTGAAAAGACATTCCCATTAATACAAGGTTCCATAAGTACATGCAGCATCATTCTTCACATCAAAAAAACAACAACACCATAGATTACATTAATTGCAGCAACAAAAGCATTCACATCAAAAGAAGCTTCTGACTGAGCTTGCACCAGCACTACGTCCATTCAACTGAGTCGGATGGTTCTCTAAGGGAGTGGATCTGGACCCATGTCACTTCCTGGCACCGCCCTGGAAAAACCTTTGCAAATGACCTAAATGGCCATAGGTATTACAGATCTTAGGCACTTTGCGAAATGAAAACTTCTTATGCCCTGATTTCCCACACTGAAAACACTACCAGTAATTCCTCTCAAATGAATATGGTGAGGCGGAAAACAACGGCCTTTTTTACCTCTTCTTAACTGGCCAGATGCTACTAAATCGGCTTCGACTTGAAAAACCCACCTCATGACTTCTTTATAATCATTAGGGAATGAATGCACAATTGGGAGGAATTCTGATCGGAGACCCCTCTTGAAGAATCGGGCTTCTAAAAATTCGTCCCCGATGAGGTTTATGAGATACGGTACCAGCTCATCGAATCTCTTAGCATACTCCAACACTGTTGAATCACCCTTCTCGAGACTGTAAAACCTTGAACCCATCAGTGTCTTCACATCATCGGGAAAGTATTGCTGGATTAACAAGGCTTTAAAGCACTCCCACAAAAAATTATTTTGCGGTTCGTCCTAAAGAACAGATTTCCACCATTCCTGACTTAGGCCTTCCAATGTGAAGGTCGAAAGCTCCAACTTGAGAGGTTCGGGAGATTCAAGCTGGAAAAAGATCTCCTCAATGGTTTGCAGCCATTCCTCAGCTTTTCCTAGTTCTGACTTCCCAAGAAAATGAGGTGGGTTCGACTCTGGGAACCTCTGGACGAACTCCTAATATTGAGAACCACCAGGCTCCATATCCAAAATGGAAAAACCAAATGTCTGAAGCACAAAATTGATCAAATAAAATGCACACAGTGAAAGAACTACCCGAAAATGCTTCTCAAAATCCCTTAGAACTTAGTGGGGACGAAACTTGAAAATAGGGAGCACAAAACCAAATCAAAACACATCATAAATCAAAATTCCACATCTCATTTTCAAATCAAAAACCCAAACTCAAAACATAATTTCAATCACACCTCTAATATACCAAATCCAAAGTCCAAAATGGAAAACACCAAAAACAAAAGGGCAACATCACTCACTCAATCATTTTAAAACATTGAAAACCTCATTTTTTAAAGAACATTTTTAGAAAACATAACAAGCCTTACGAACCAATCACCTGTTATTAGTATTCCCTTTAGCCTCACATATATACACTCTTGTGTTAGCTCAATATCTCACCCATACATACCAATAACCATCCACTCACCACATACATACATCTATATACATATATGTGAGCACTCGTAGGAATACCAAGAGTCAGATAAAAGAAACATTATCACTTTCAAAACCACTTAAAAAAATACCTCAACTAATTTTTAATACCACACATCATCGTCAAAGAAAAACATTTTAGAATTCTATATTCACTTTCCAATTTCACATTTCAAAAAACCTTTCAAAAACCTCCAAAATTTTTTCCAAAATAACCCTCATTTTCAAACAACACATTTTACTTTCAAAAGATTTAAAGCTTTGGTTTTGGAAATCCCCTTTCTGACCGGCCAATCACGATTTTGTCAAACCAAACATCATTTTAAAATCTAAACAAGACAACCCAAAACCATCCCAACTAGAATTAAGTACAATAGAATGAAACCTACCATTCAATAGGTCAAAAATCTCAAAATCACAAAAGGATCCAAAACAATATACTAGGGGGAAACTAGTGTTGATGGGTGAGTTGGCCATATGGTTGGTGGCTATATGCCAATCCGACCAACATCACGAAGAGTCTTTCAAGACCACGTCCCCAGGCTCCACATGGCTTGCCAGGCCCTACAAGCTCACTGAGACAACAGGCCTGACTATCATTTCATTTCCCCAAATACCAAGCAACCCACAAGATCCAAATAAACCAAGAAAATCCGACTTCCCATGGTAAATCAAGGTTCGGCCCAGAAAGTGTTGGCCAAACACTCCCTAAAACCTACACCCAAGCTCCGATGGTCCTACTAAATCTACCTTAACAACCCAAATAACAAAGGGTGCTCTGAAAGCTAGGTCCTATAAAGAACCTCCTGTGATACCATTTTTTCATGAACCAACACAGGTCGACCCTGAACCGGTCACCAGAGTCGATCTACGACAAGGCCCGAGAGGCGTTCCCGATCCTCCTGGGCTGGCGACATGCACCAAGGGCATCAACAGAGTGACAATGGGAATTATTTTGCCCAATATAAATAAACAAAAGCAGCAGAATAAAAAAATGCAGCCCAAAAATAAATAAATGGAACAACTCAACTAAACAAGAACTGGAAAGAAAAGAATAACCGGACATGATGACCACTAAACTCCACGTGACCCCGCAGGTCACTCTCCGATCACAAGACACAACATCACCCACGACGATCGAGATCAAGCTGAAACCTGCACCTATGACTAAAAACAAGAATGAATTATAGGCATGAGTATTAAAACTCAGTAGGTGTGCCTAAGTAATCTATTCCAAAATTCATTTACTTTAAACAAAAGAATCATCAACTTCAGGTTTGAACTACAATATATAAAAGTAAGTCTTTCTACATGTTACTCAAAAGAAAAGTACAAGTCATTGACCTTATTCTTTTCTCAAAACCCAAATCAATTTTTAGTGAGACATTAGCATTTTTCAAAGGGGAAGTGATGTTTACATTTTCAATTTGAACAAAGAGGATTAAACACTTCCATTTGAAAACCATTCCTAGAAAACACGTCAAAACCAATTTATCACTTTCCAAGGAAAAAAATATACAAAAATGCACAAAAGAAATCACACAGTAAGGGCAATGTAGGTGTATATATAAGTATCATAGTCACTACTGCAAGCAACAAAATACGAATAGACATGGGTGAACCTAGGATATCAAGAATAAACTAGAAGACACCAATACATGAGAAATAATCCTTATCGACATGTCACGATGAAATCAAAATGCACAATACGCTCGATAATCCTCTCTCAGGAAGGTCAAGGGAAAATCCCATAGTAATAAACCCAATATATCCACCTACTATGGGCCACTGGTCAGTACGATAACCTACCAGTGCAGCAATCATTCTTAGAATATTCTCTCAATATGCCAGATTTCCATGTCTCAAGTGTTTAAGAATGGGTTGAGCCAACCGATGTCAACCGAGCATCCAATCATATAGATATATAATAATATAACACAACATGCAACACCCCGAGCCACCCTAAGGAATATGTCCTTCACCTTCCTACCATAGATAACAGGGAAGTACTACACAGTGGACCCCCATAACATATATCTCAACCAAAGCAAGGGACCACATCCGAGAAGAGTTTTCTTAATATAACTAGTTTTACAAAAGTGCCAACTGGGCCTCACACAATTTTTGCATGCCAAACCATTTCTTAAGAATTACACACGCACCACTTTGAAAACCAGAAATACACTTTGAATCCCATTTAAGAAACCCAAACCAAAATTTTAAATCTAAAACATGTTCACAAAGGCCAAAGGGTCATTTAGTCAGGCAATTAATGTGAAAACACGATCAAACCACTTATTGCAACACATTTAAAGAAATAAATCAGTCTAATTCAAGGCAGAAAATTTACTAATATTTATATATCAATAATTAATATTAGGAATAGGTGATAAAATCAATAAATAAATGGTTCTTAAATTTAAAGGGAAATGCATAGGGAAACCTAACTCAAAAAGGGAGCAGAGTAATATGAACAAATCAGCACCAGACACCTTTGAGGAAGACCGCCCCATAGTGGTGCACACATACACCCCTATATATATATACACCCCTTAATACAATACACATATTCCCCACGCCATGAGGGAATATGGGTAAGGAGGATTTATATATATATATAGGTATACGTACCTAATTATGTGTGTACAACCCTTCAAGAAGACCCTGAACAATCTAATTAACCCAAAAGAGAATCGAAGATTACCAAAAACTCTAAATAAAATTGAAACAATATATATAAAAAAAGTAGAAGCAATCAACCAAATCTGGGCCAACCCCCCTTGTAAAACTTCACCTAAACCAATACCATTTGAAAACATGACTCTCACCATTCAAAACCATCTAAAATTGATATAAAAAAAATACAAATTAAGTTCACATGTCAAATATCTCATTTTCTATCAAAACTCTTTCCAAAATAATCCGCACCTTAAGTGCCCTTAAAACAAGGTCCGCAACCACCAAATAACCCTCAACACATCCTCATGAAACTCCACACCAAGACACTCACACAAAACATAACCAATTTTTGATACAAAACCCAAGCCCAAAACACGAGCATGCCAAACTCTTCAAAGACGTATTTCGCATCACTAAAACAATATAATAAACCATTTGCACAATTTATACAATCCCTTTAAAGAGGACAAACATGATTTTACACCTAAAGTACACACACTTTCCCAACCAATTCCCCAGAAAGTCCATTTTAATAATTAAAAAAAATCTAAAATTCATACGCAAAAAAATACACAACGAGGCATAGATGCCAAAACTACTCCCTTCTTCAATAAAAACTCATTTTGAACCAAAAAACACCTCAAATTCCATTGAAAATATACTTTACACATTGCAAATATGGCATAAAACACTTTTCAAGAAACATTACAAAACCATATCACAACAGATAGCCATTTATTTTGCAAAAACTCAATTTCCAACCCATAAACATATTAAAACACTACCAATTCACACTTCACACTACCCAAATAAAATTTATAACTCATTAAAATTAACTAAAAAAATGAGAGGGTAAAATAAATCAACCTAAAATAACGGCAGATGAACCAAAATAGATCGAAGCGCTTCGCCTTTGGCGGCGGACGACGAAATCCACATGAGGAAGACCTGTAAGACCTGTCACACACCCTATAAGTGGAAGAAAATAACAAAACCCGGTCAACCCATGACCTAGGGATCAGCCGAGACAAAAACCGAGGGAGTTACCTGTCCAATAGGGAATCGATGAGGTCGCGCAAGGGAGAGGAGGCCGTCGGAGGGAGAAGGCCATGGAGAGGGAGGTTCGTCGGGAGGAGGGAGCGACGTCGGCAGTTCGGGAGGGGTGGGGGTCATAGCGCGAATGAAGGGAGGGGAGGAGGGGGTTTCTGCATCGCGAGGTAGAGGAAAATGAGGGAGGCCGCGAGTTGAATGGTGGGATGGGGTTAGTTTAGGTTTCTAATTTTTTAATTCTTTATAATTTAATTTTAATTCAATTGATTTAATAAAAAAAATAAGAAAACCCAAAAATAATTTTTTTTATTGAAACACAAGAATAAATAAAATAACTGTGAATCTCGGGTAGGGTGTGACACCCATTCCATGATTCACACACACACACACCCACACATGAATTCTTCAGTGACAATTCCATACTCATGATTGGTTTCTTGTCCATCCACCAAGTCATCACTAAATGGACAATATCCTTGTGCCCCAATGACACACACCACTTATTAATTCATGTATTATCATCTCAATATTTGTTTCGTAAATTGATCTAAATTGGTTGAATCATGACAATAAACAATGAGATGGAAAATGATAAAATTAACTAAAGGAGATGACTAATATGTTGGGAGCGAGAGCCAAAAACCTCAAAGAGGTACTTTCAAAATTGTCTAATGTAAAGAGAAATAACATGAACAATATTAGTCACTCAACTCCTCTAATGAAGAATCAAATTTTGGTTGAGTCATTTTTGTGGCAATTACCACCCTCTTTTGAGGTATCTTTTTATCTCTTAATCATAGAGAAATAAATACATTCCATTAAAAAGGTATTTTCTTTCATCTAATGTCATATGTAATAAAACAAGATCAAAGATTTTATTTCTTATAATGAAAAATTTTTCTAGGGTGGATGATGATACATACATCATGAAATGATGGTTGAGTTATAGGTGAGAACACCTAGTAGTAAAATCATTATATATCAAGTATATTAATCTTCCCAAATTCAAATTTTATGGAAGAATCTTTCTAAATATCTAGTTATTTACTCTTTGGTATAATTCAATAATATATTGGTAATAGACTAACATTACTTATAAAGAGACAATTTTAACTTATTGTAGAAAGAAATCCATTTTCATATCCCAAACTATCTTCCAATTTTATACACATGTAAGGGGAATTATGAATCTTCTTTGGAATGTCCCTCTCATATAAGGATATTATTACCTTCTGAGTAAGCATATTTGGGTCAAATGACTGATAGAAAAGAAAGTGTCATCCATATAGGCATTCCATTCATTAGGTAATATACTAGTATATTTACTAAATATTTTCCTTACCTTTTTCAAAATCATGAAGTTGAGTTTTAATTAACATGTGTACATTGATCTCTACCTAAATAAAATAGTCCTTACAGAACTTCCCCCATAAAACTAGAAATTTTTAAGAAGAAACTAGAGAAAAACTTAGACCAAAGTTTTATTGAACCTATTTATTTTCCATGGGGTTCACAAATACTCTTTTTTCCAAAACAATGATGGTTCCATAAATTAATGAATATATTATCATGATTGTAACAATATCATGATAAAAAATATCCTCTTTCATGTATTAATGAATTCATGTAACAACTATAAGGCCCCCAATCATTATCTTAGTTGTATCTTTGATTAGAATATCATCAATTGAATGTGTAAAAGGTGGATGTTACTAAGACTAACTTTTATGAAAGATATATAAAGTATGAGTTTATAATGATTCCATTAGGAGTCACTAATTCTCTGGATATCATCATAAAATTCCTTAATGGAGCCCTTAGAGATTAATATATAGGAAATTATAGATGGTATTCTTGTATAATAAAAAATTATGGAAGACCATGAAGAATGTTTGATAATTTTACTAAATACTTTATGAAATGATAATTTCATTAAAAATTATAATAATTATAACTTATATATGAATTAAGAAAAATTATAAGGTCATGTGATTACATGAAAGGGTATATTGGTGGAACCTTTGAAAAATTTGGAAATTGATGAATAAAATAGACCAATATATATTACAACTATCAATTGTTTCATTGGTTTAACTGGAAAGTATAAATTATTTTTGATAAATATAGAATGATTATCTAGTGAACTAATCAATATAACTCAAAAAGCATAAAGTTTTTCATGAAATAAGAATGTGAAAAGAGCTTCATGGATTTGAATAAAAGGATAGTCACTATACCTATATTTACACTACCCTATAGCAGGTAAGGGTTTGTAATATAAATAAATTCATTAAATAAAGTGTTAGGTTGAAAATTTATACAAAATGATAATGTGATAGACTATTCCTCATGAAAATTGAAGGTACATGGGAAAAATTACCCAAAATCATGATATAGAGTTGTTTACCGTAATATGTTCCTTAATGATTTTGAAGAATTATCCCTATAGAATAATGAATGACATATATACTAATAAAAAATCATAAAGTATATATTTTAATATAAGGATCTCAACATGAACCAGTGAAGTTGGTTATAGATAATAAAATTCTATGACTGATTGATCCATTACCATCATCTAAAAGAAAACATAGTGGAATATTCTCTAAGAAGAAATGATCTTACAACCTTATCCCAGATAACGATTCAAAGGGATTCAATCTTCTTAAAAATGAAATTTATTGGAATGGAAATCATAAAGAAAGGTATGACATCCTAATTTTCTAAAATTATTGATCAAATTATATCTTGGATATGTTTAAAGTATAAGAATGTAGTGATGTGGAGATATAATATAAGGTAGAAACAATAATGAAGGGGAAAATCTTAAAGTTGAACATTAAAAAATAGAATTGTAAGATATGCGAAAAAATTATATATACAATAAAAAACTGATATAAAGAATGATATATTATATAATTATTATAACTTGTCATCCCTTATCCACAAAATAAGTATATATATGTTTAGAGATCTTTATGAACAATTATGTGGGGGATAATATGAAGAAAATTATTTTAGAATACAAATATAAAAGAAGTTGGTATTCTAAATAATCAAGGATGAATTGTTGGTGTTTAAGGGAATTATATAACCATTACCCATACCAATATGGAAATGGGAGAACATTACCATGGAATTTTTCATATGTCCTGTAATGCCTCATGCCCGTACGAATATTTAGAATTTAGGAGGATTTTTGAGATTTGGAAATAGTGGGTGTGAAATTTTTTTAATTGCGTGTCATAATAGAATTTAATAAGTTTGATTACCTAAATAGAGGATTTTTGGTTATAGATTGAGGATTAAAGGGGATATGGGGTGCTAATTCGTGTGTTGGTATATCCTATGGTGGTGTGATTTCTAAAAAAAGCAGTCTGACTACCATTTAGTAGGTGGAGAACCACTACCAGTCCAGTGGTGACAAGTAGTGGCATGAGCCACTTCCCATGGCCAATGAAAAGATAGTGGAAAACACTAGTTAAATAGTTGGAGTTTTAATGAGGTGAAAATTAAAAAAAATTCCCCTTAGGTTTCTAAGAGGGGGGGGGACCTATTCCCCCTCCCTATTTTGTGCGTGCGATCTGATCTATCCTTCAATTGGGTTGCTCCTCCCCCCTTAGTTGAGGATGGTTTTTTGAACCGTTCTTCAAAATTTCAGTATATGTTTTATCCTTTAGTGTCTCTCTCTCATCTAATACTCCATCCTCTATAAATTTTTGGTTCTTAGTTTTGGATTTTTGGTGCCGATTCCACCAAAGCATGGTGGAATCAGCCAATTATCATGGGGCTTCATCTTGGATTGCGTTGGGGACATCCTAAGATGACTTCTTCATTCCATTACTCAGTGTTTTGTTATAGTATGAATCCATAGTGAAGTTTATTTTGGTTTTATTACTATTGGTTTTAAATTAACCATAAGAGAAGTGTTGTATCTTAGATATTTAACCTAGAATGTTAAAATGATCACGTTTCATGTAAAAATAATTTTTTTATACATGGTTTTAGTACAGTGATATATTTTGATAGGTTCTTTGTCTCTTAAGTATTTTTCGGGTTTAGTTTTCATTTAATTATAAATTTTTAATTAATTTTTTTGAGATGTCATTATCTTAATTAGGAGACGAGAGTGAGAGAAAATTCCATTTGGGTATGGATGAGGCTTTGAGGGACTTAGAAACTACTATTGGACTCTTGAAACAATATTTGAAGCATCTAATAATGGTATGTGGTCCATAAATTATCCCATAGATTTGTTTTACTTCTAAGTGCAAGTGGTGGAGATCTCACTAGTTATCGAGTGATGACCATAGGTTTAAAATAAATGTTTTAATTTATAAATTTAAATTTGTTAGAACCATTTTATTTTTTGAGCCTTATTGGAAGGTGGTTCCTAGTGGAGTAACTCAGTATTGACCTTGACCTTAGAAAGTGAATAATTAAATATAATTTAAATGGATTTTTTTTTAAAAAATTCTATTAAAATATGAAATTGGAAATGGTACTTGAAACAAAAATTGGGAAATGGCCTTGAAATTTTATATACATGTGTCCTTTTTAATGGTACTTTGGAAATGGTAATTGGTTTAGTTTTAAAATGGAAATGTGTAATTTCATTGATGACTTATGCTTGGATCCATTGTAAAGTGGTATTCATAAATAGAATTCTGAAATGTTATTTAAAAAAAATATTTTGGAAAAGGTGTTGGAAATTTCAATTTGGCCTTGATTTTGGGAAATGATTTTTGAAATGGTTTTGGGTAGTTGGATTTGTAATCTCTATGGAAATGAGATGGTAAATATTTTATTATACAGTCTTTTAATTATTTTGGTGTTATGAAAATGATATATGATTACATAATGTTTTAAAAAGTATATGAATTATTGATTGATGGTTAAACCTTAGGTGAAGAACTTCCCATATTGGATGATAAGATTTATTATTAAACCTAGGGTGAACATAGACCATGGGTGAACATTGGGATTAATGGTTAAACATTCAGTGAACACGACCCCTAGGTTGATACTTGGACAAATGGTTAAACTAGGGGTGAATATGACCCCATGGGAGGAAATAGTTGTGATAGCTAAACCCAGGTCAAACATGACCCCCCAAGTGGATGCTGGGACTACAGGGAAGGGTAAAGTACCCCTGAATGCTGGTTATTGTATGAGGATGGGTATGTTACCCAAGGGGGAGATGGGATGGAATATTCATCATGAATTAATCATAGATACCCCGATAATGGCAAAAGAATATATGTACCATTACTCAAGTGAATCCTTCCATAGAGTTCAACATTTGTTTTATGTTTTTTAGTTGAAATTTTTTAAATGTCTATTTTAAACTATTTATATTGATGACGTTTTCATAAACTAGATATTTATATTGGTTATATTTATTTGTTCTGGGTGTATTGTAAGTGTGCAGAGATAGGTGATATATTAAAATTTATTTTAATAACTATTTCTCAAAACCAAGAGTGAGGATATTGCATGTCAACTTTATAATTAATTTATTTAATATTTAATAAAATAAATATCTGGGATATGGAAATTTCTTCACTGGTGAATTTTGATCATCTGAAAATACCCTTTAGGATTACCTTCATTGTGCTATGAAGATCCAAGGATAGAATCCCCCTAACGGTGATCCACACATGCTCCCCTGATCATTAAGAAACACTACTCAATCTTTAGGTGCAAGTGAGGTGATTTGAATGTCTTGATTTTTTCATTCTCGATATTTTATTCTTAGGTCTTAAAAAAATATATTGAACTTCTCATTCTTAAGAGGGAGAGATGAGTTGAGAGAGAATTCATTGTGTGCAAAAATTATTTATTCTCAATTTTTGGATACTCTACACAATAGACATTGCCATCTATTTATAGAGTTAGGATTTAGGTTAAAATATTATATAATTTCATACCGGCCATTAAATAACATTTATATCCTTTAATAAATCCCATTCCAGATTAGAATAATTATATAATTATTATTTTATGGAATGAACCAACTTGTGCGATAACAAATATTATGTAATGGTCTGGTTAATTACTATTTTTTACTGGACTCGATCATGGTCCATTTTAACTCCTCTAGCATTTATTGAATAAATGAATAAATATTTTATTCATAAATAAATATTTTATTCAAAATATAGAGAATAAATATTTATTAAAATATTCAATAAATAAAATAAATATTTTTTTCACAAGCCGATGAATAAATATTTATTTAATTTATACGATCAATATAACTTCAATAAAATTATTCCTTGAACTTGATAATAATATTTAATAATTAATTAAACTCAAATAGAATTTAATCAAGATCAATAGAAAAACTTAGTGTGTGACCATCTAGGATTATTTCTCATTGGCATTGGGCGGGATTTCCTAAAGTACAATATTTATATCTAGTAATGGGTCAAGGCACCCAAGATAAAGAACTTAATGTCACAACACTGTTAACCACATATGAACAATAACTGTCTAATATAATCCCTTTCTCATAATATCTCATTAAGCAGGTTTCACATCTGTGCACCAAACTATATGATTGATATTTTTTTACTATTTGAAATACACAAATCATTACTCCATGGCCATGGTGATAGCCCCATAGAGCATCATTAATTCCCTATGGTACTATGAATTTTTTTTATACTCAAACTATCCAACTCGATTAATTAAAATGTAGTAATAGGTAAGTTCAAAATCGAACTCATAGATACAATGAAATGAGTTTAATTAGAATTTCAAAAGATAAAAATTATTAAATTGAGGAAATAGGTGAGAAAAGAGTGAATTGAGTGATTTAGGAAATCAAAAGACGAATGCAAAGTAGATTTATTTATTGGTTTGAAAATAGATTTTAAGAAGTGTGATGGGGTAACATAATATTAGGGTTTGGGAATAATTGGATTTATCAAAATGGATTGATTCATAATTTTGTGTTGGATTTGAGATGAGGTAGATAAAATGGTCATGATATACCCTCATCCACATGGAAATACCCTATATCCCTTGGTCAATTCATATAGTATTTCACCGAATCAAGTTTGTCTCGATACCGTATTTAAACTTGATTTCCTCTAAAGTAGACAATGGTCATTCCATATTTAGGGTAGTCAGTTGCACAATTAAAATGTTCCTTTATGATTCGAATATTGATGGTCATAATAAAAGAATAAGAAAGGTATTGGAAGTTTAATAATGAAATTATAAAAACCAAATACTTGAATAAAAAGAGTTAAATTCAATGCAACTTCCCCCTTTGGTTACATCAAACCTATCACTAGATGGGTTTACCCCCTCATCCTAGTGACGAGAGAATAAAAAGGAGAGAGAAAGTAAAAAAACAAGGAAAAGAAAAGAACTCATGGAGGCGTAACAGCTTCGCTCCAAGCGTAGGTCTCTGATGGGATTTGAATCCTGCAAAGGTGTAGCTAGGGGCTCTATTTATAGGCATTGGAAAGGTTTTTCCCGACCCTCATCTTGATGGTGTACTTGTGGTACCTGATGTGTAATAGAGATCCTCTTTTTTTGAATTCGTGTGACACGTGTGCGGATCTCAGCTGAGATTTTGAAAATTTGACCACCTACATGACTTGTACTTGGCATACACATCATGTACACCTTGTCTGCATCACCTTCATGTCCGTAAGATTTTTTCACAAATATCATTCATAATTTTGAATTTTTAACACTTTCACAATGTGTATTGAAGGTACACAATGTGTACTTGTGTCTCACAGTGTGTATGCCCATCATGACTTGTTCTGGCGGTGACCTTCTTCTATGATGAAGTCACAATGTGTACTTGTGGTATAAGACATGTAATAATGTTTTTTTGAGTTTTCCATCTTCTTTCTTCCTCAAAATTCATGTGTCACACTCCTTCACTCCAATCGTAGCATAAAGGATCCCTTTTCTCATATTTAAACCACTTTTTGTTCCTTTTCCGTAGATTCATCATTTACTTCCATAAAACATAAAACAACTCAATTCATTCTAAAATTCGTAACATTATTAATTTAAATCCATAAATAACTTCATTAAAACATTGTAAAATGTATGCATAAAATAAACCAATCACATGGAATTTAATACAACTGTTCTATTCTAATTAGAGGGATAAGATATCATCTTCCATAAATATAGAAGGGACAAATCCTTCCTCGACTAATTCATTAATTATGTGTCACTCATGACGCACCCAAGGTATCCAACTTTTCCATGAACTGTTATCACCATGGTTTACAAAATAAATATAAGTATATGAGTTATAACCTGAATTAATAATAATATTAAAGTCTAAGTACCATCACACACACACACACACACACTCATAGATAGGAATATCCGATGACACTAAAACATGTAGAATTCCTACTGGTGGGTCTGTTATCTTAATCTTACATTTTTGAGATTACCAAGTGAAAAATTCATGATAAGAAGCCTCATCTACTTACGAGTACTCACACATGATAGTATATGTACTATGTATCCCATCATAGCATGTTATCTAACCACATAACATTATTTCTGAATATCAGCATAGTACATGAAGGTTCTCATCATAGTGTGGAAGTACTATGACCTTATCAATGTGACACATAATCTAGAAAATTATTACATTTGAGTCATAGAAAACAAAAAAAATGTAATAAGAAGTTTTATTAATATTCAATAAATAAAATATTCATGTAATCAAAGTAAAAATAGTTGGTCCTAGGACACAAACTCTAACAAACTCCCACTTGGTCTAGATCCAAATATGTATGACCTTCAGTCTTCTAGACCTCACATGAAATTCATGTTATTTCTAAGTCAAGGATTTAGTCAAGGGGTACGCCATGTTGTCTTATGTGGAAATACTGTTCACTTCAACTTCACCTCTTTGAGAAAAATCCCTCAAGAGATGATAATTTTGAAGGACTTTCTTCATCCTCCAATGAGACCTTGTCTCTTTTTCAAGATTCACCATTGCAGTATTATCACAATAGATTGTGATATGATATTTACTTCTAGTTACCACATAAAGATATTGAATTAATTTCCACATGAATACTACTCCTTTAGCTAACTTAGAAGCTGTAATATACTCAGAATTTGCTGTAGAATCTACAACCATAGTTTTCTTTGAGCTCTTTCAGCACACATCACCTACATTCAAAATGAAGATGTATCCCTGTTCTGACTTCATGTAATCTTGATCAGTTTGGAAACTAGAATCTATATATCCTCTAATGACTAGTTCATCATCTCCTCCATAAAACAGAAACATATCCTTAGTACACCTTAGATACTTGAGGATATTCTTGACTTCCATACAATGGATGTCTTTTATATCAGCTTGATATCCTCCTAAAACACTTAATGCATAGAATAAATCTATCCTAGTACATATAATAGTATACATACCTAAACCAATTGCTGATGTGTATGGAATCCTTGTCATTCTGTTTTTTTCTTCATGTGTCTAAGGATACATTTTCTATAAATGATGAATTCTATGTGATGCAAGAAACAACCCCCTCTTGGATTGTTCCATACTGAATCTGTTCAGTATCTTTTCAATGTATATACTTTGACTAAGTCTAAGAAACCTCTTGGATATATCACAATGGATCTTGATCCCAAGAATATATTCTCCCATACCAAATTACATCATAGAGAATCATTCATTAACCATGCCTTAAATGATTGTAATACTTATATTTCTTTTCTAATGAGTAATATGTCACCAATATTGTAACAACCCAAAGTTTTTCAATGGAAATTACCTTCTTATATTTATGTTATAAAATAACATGAAAAAACGAAAAAATGAAATACTAAGTGATAAGTGACCTTTAAACATAAGTTTGTTACTTCTATGTTTGGAATTTCGAAAATCTGACATACACGGTTGTGTTCAAGATGATTTTTGGAGTCTAATGAAACAAAAATAATTTTTGGTGAATATTGACCTACCCTTATGAATAGTAACATACCCTTATGAATAGTAATATGACCCTTATGAATAGTAAATAATCCAACATAAGAGTAACATTACCTATGAATAATTAAATAAAATTTAGACATCTTTGAAAGTGACAATTTGACCTTAGTAAATATTTTGGTATTTTGTAAGTCATAAATAAATAATTATAATTAATTAATTAATTTAAATAAATATTTATTTCCCTAAAATGTATTCATAAATTATTTAATCAATGTCTTATAGTTTTAGATAATTTTATAAGACCCTGCGTAATTTTTGAAAGCACTATAAAATCATTTTTTACTTTAAAAAACTGTTTTTTTAAGTAAATTATGATTTTAATTAAATATTAAACTAATAATATTTAGAAAAATATTTTTGAAAAATGGAATTAATATTTGTATTCTACACGTCGAAAAATGGTAGGGGTAATTGTTTTTCTTTTTTTTTCTGAAATACTTCAATTTTCGGGTGAATAGTAAAAAAATACAATTTTTTCGCATAATCGGTGTATACTAAATTGCATCATTAATGATGTAATGATGAAATAAACATTATAGAACTTTAGTTTCGGAAAAATTATATTAAATTTCATAAATTTTTCCTTAAAATACAATAAATCCAATTCTCAGTCCTAAAAAGAACTTTCCAAAGCCTAAAGTCAAAATGTGATTTCTTAAAGTGTCTTTTTCTATTTCTTTCACTTTCCTTTTAATAAATTATAGAATTCGAATTATAAAGAATAATTAAAGCCTAAAACTAATTATATTATATTAATATATGATTTAGGATGTCAAAAAACTACTATTACAAGTCTAACTTTTGATATATTATTTTATTTAATATTTTATACTAAAAACACCTCCCTCCTCAGGCATAAATAAGCCATCATCCTCCTCTTGCCAAACCACACCTCTCAAGATTAAATATTTTTCTAATATCTGCCTAATAATCTCCCCTAGACCCTCCCCTAAGTCCAAGATCTTCTGCTCTCATCAAAATACCAAGCTTAGGCCCTTAAGGAGGTTCTCAAGAGAAGGATTTAAGAGGTAATTTCCCTCCGTCTTCTCCTTTAATTCCCTTTCAAGTTCAAGTTCATTTCTTGATCTCTCCCAACCTATATTCATAAAAATTGTATTGTAACTCCAGTATTATACATATTCTGTAATTTTATGATTCTATTGGGAAATTATATCATCCACTCCCCTTTCCCACTTCCTTTTATTTTATTAAAGAGAACGTTGTTCGTGAGGTGTTAATTTATCACCTTCAAGAACAACATGCCTTCTTCTTCAATTTATACCTTTAGATATGGTCATGAAACCATTTTTATGGTTGAAACAGAATATTTTATATATATTATGTTCTATTTAAAGTTATGGAAATAACCTATGGCCATATTACTAACTGAAAAGTTAAAACAAGTTCGTTATGATCCAAAAATATCTCAAATTAACCCAAATAACCATCATTTAATTCTTATCTAATGATTCATCCACATGGATATAATATAATTCATTATAAAATAATTCAAGCTCCTATAATATCATTAATAAAATGTAACATCATTTCTGGATGTTTACTCATGTTATACCCAAACATCAATTGAAGAATAAAAGTGAACCACCCAAGAAAAACCATAAAAATGAACATCCCCGAACAATGTTTTTAAACTCTATAAGTCATACAAAGGAACATAATATGACCTAATGAAACCAGAATGAACCCTATTAATGTACACATGGTTCTGGATTTCTAATTAATGAATATAATGTCATTATATAGGACATTAAATAGAAGGAAGCATTCAGGTACAAGGTAAAGGGAAATCTCAAACCCAATTTTCTTCCTTCGAGTTCTCCCTCTTTCACTCCATTTTTGATATGGTTACTCTTCAAAGATAATTTTTTCATAATTTCCTTTACTTTTCTGGGATATACATGTTTTTCACTGGTTTTTATGTCCATCAAAATGTTTTTTAAAAGAACTCTTCTTTTAAGAACACCCCTTTTACTTCTCACTCAAGGTGGTCGGTTCTTGTAACATGTATGTTATTCCCTCTTTATTTTAGGGAACCCAAAGCTTATGAATGTGTTATTATGAGATGAAACCCATTCCTTTTAATGGGTTTATTATGTTAATTTATGTTATATGTTCATTGTGGCATTCATGATAAATGATAATGTTATGATGTGACGGGTGCGCCCGGAATTATATAGTGCAATATGAATGTTTAAATGTGACGGGTGCGCCTAGAATTATATAGAGCTCCAATTCATTGGGTAAAGTGATTAATATCATGATTAAATGTGAAATGATGTGTGAAAAAGATTATATCTTGATTCACAAGTATTTTTGGTAGTTAACCACTAAGACATGATGTTTCATTTTTATGCATTGCCACATTTCAAGTCTTTTATTTATGCTCCTCTCATGTTCATGATCTTTTTCTTATGTTATGATTATGCTCACCCCATGATACATTGTTTTTATCTATCCTCTTACTAGGATTCTAGATCACCCCTTTTTATGTATATCCTTAGGTGGATACATGTACTAAGGAGAGGACAAATTCCACTTAGAAGCTAGAGAAGAAGAAATTAAATAAATATTTATGGTTGATGATGTATTTGTTATATATGGTCCTAGTTTTTTCAAGACACTAAACCTATGGATCCTCTATGTATAATACTATTATGTTTTTTATCTTTTAAATGATGTAATAGTAATGTAAGAAAAGGTTGGGTTGCTATAAATATATACTATTAAGAAAACAAATGCACTCCCACTAAACAATTTATAGACACACGACTTGAATTCATTCTTTATGAATCCAAATTATATTATGGATTCATAAAAATAAATTTTTTATGGCCCGAATGATTTATTTAACCCATAAATGAATATTTTAAACATGCATACCTTGTTGGAATCCTTTGGAGTCACAAACTATTCAGGCTATGTCATACAGATATATTTCTAAAGGTTCCCATTAAGTAAGGATGTTTTGAAATCCATTTTAAAAATATCATAATCATAGAGATCCATAATGGAAAGTATAATTATGATGGATTTCATCATTGTAACTGGTGAAAATGTTTCATCATAGTCAATTCCTTTACACTGTTTTAAACCCTTTTGAAACTAGTCTCACATTATAGTTATTTACTTGTCCTTCTATGTACAATTTCTTCTTGAATACCCATTTTCAACCAATGGGATTTACATCAATTGGAGGTTCTACCATAATTCAGACTTTGTTTCGGTACATGGAATCCATTTTAGAATTCATGGATTCTTTCCACTTAGAACAATTGTGCCACTTACTACTTCCTTCTAGGTTAGAGGATCATTATTATCAACTAATAATGAGCCACCATATTTTATTACTAGAAAACCACATTGTTCAAGTTATATAACTTATCTAGTACTCCTATTCAGTAAATTTTTCTCTAAAAAAATTTCTTCTTCTACAAGGATTTGTAGAATTTTTTCATGTGCCAACTCTTGTGTATATTGAATTTGGACTTCATTGAATTCTATATTTCTCCCACTCTCACTTATAGAGATAATATCCTCCTAAATAAATGTGTTATGTATGTCAATGAAAAACATTTTTCCAAAGGATTTTATATGTAGTATCCATTTGTTTCTTTGGGATATCCAATAAAGATACACTTTATGCCTCAGGGTGAAAGATTGTTACCTAAAGATGCCTTAACAAATGCTTCACAACACTAAACATGTAAGTAATACAACAGAGGTTTATTTCCATTCCATAATTGGTATAGTATACCATGTGTTTCTTTAGTTGGTACTCAATTTAGTATGTATGCTTTTGTTTGTAACGTGTATCCCCAAAAGGATAATGTAAGACTCACATGACTCATCATTGATCTCACCATGTCCAACAAGGTGCGTTTCCTCCTTTCATATACAACATTCCACTGAGGCATATAAGGAAGAGTGAGTTGAGATAAAATCATGAACTCCTATAGATAATAAATGAAGTATGGATTAAGATATTCTCCACCACGGTTTGAGCGAAGTTTATTAATCTTGTTACCAAGATGGTTCTCAAATTTATTCTTGTATTACTTGAATTTTTCAAAATAATAATATTTATACCTCATTAACTATACATATCCACATCTAATAAAATCACTAGTAAAATTTATGATGTAAGAGTACCCACCCCTTAATTCAATAGGAAATGGTCCACACACATCAGTATGAACTAATTCAAGAAGCTATTTATCCCTTTCACCTTCCCCACTAAATGGGGATTTGGTCATTTTTTTCTTTTAAACATGTGTGACATACACCAATAGGTTTTAGTTAAAAGAATATAAATATCCATCTTGATGTAATTTAGTCAAGCGTTTTTCATTTACAAAACCTAGCCAGTGATGCCAAAGTTGGGTGTGGTATGAGTTATGTGAAGTAACCTCATTATCGATTTCCATTATTTTATTCGTGTAATCCAACACATAAATACCATTATTTAAATATGAATTACTATAAAAAATGTTGTCTTTATAAAATAAACAATATTTATTCCCAATTTTTTTTAAAAATATATATGTTTCAAGTTTGGATATAAAAATAATGTTTTTTTGTAACTGAAGGCACATAATAAAAACCCTTTAAAACCAAGATCATTCTTTTTGGAAATGTGTGGTGGTAGTCCCTGATATTTATAGAAGTAAGTTTAGCTATGTTTATTTCTCTAAGATCTATGTCACCTCGTTCAATATTTTTGAATCTACTTGGTTCTTGTATTTGAATAAATGTGTGAGCACCACAAGCTGTATCTAATACCCAATTTGTAGAAATAAATAAATTTCACTAAAAAATAAATGAACTTGAAGCTTCCCCTTACTTATTTGGATGGTTGTAATTTTTCTTCTAGTTTCCCTTTTTTCCATATGTAAAACAAACATCATCATGTTCTCTCACTTTCCCCTTAATCTTCCTCTTCTTGGAAGGATGTGAAGAAGATTTGGCCTTAAATATATTTTCTTTGCATTTATGTTTGTTCATGATAAGTATGGAATAACTTTCACACTTCATATGCTTATCTACATGGAGAAGAATATTAAGAAGATCTGATAGAGACTTCTCAATTTTTTTCATAATAAAATTCACAACAAATCTAGAGAAGCTCTGAGAGAGTGATTCTGGAATGAGGTTGGTGCCTAGTTCTTCGGGGAGTTTAAACCCAATAACCTCTAAGTGCTCAATGTATCCAATGTTATTGACTACATGAGGCCTAGATGGGGAACCCCCTCCAAGATTTCTTAGAAAAAGAACATTGGAAATCTAAAACTGTTCATATATAGATCTATCATGGTAAAAACCATATAGGTTCCCAAGAAGGCTATACAAATCCATGTTTTCATGAGACTTCATTAGTTCACTATACATCGATGAAAGCATAAAAAATTTAACGTCAACCATGTTTCTAAATTTTTTTTCATAGATAAGGAACTCTTCATCAATAACCTTTTTAGCAGGAAGATCATACATTGAGGATTCTCACATGTAATATTTCCATTTAGGTCATAGAACAACCCAAAGGGGTCTAAAATACTCATAAAAGTTACTTTAAGTTAGGATGTTTATCTTTATCCAATGTTGATCGTAGGGATAGTTTGGATGATGAGCTTGTAATTTTATTCTATAATTAGAAAATTATATTATTATTACTTCTATTGATTACAAAAAAAGTGATATATAATAAATTAAATTTTTTTATTTATTTATTTATTAAATCTCTCATTATTTTATCAAGTCACAATAGCCCTCACCATTGAAATCGTAATGTCTAACTACTTTAAAATTATAGTGGAAATTATTTCCAATACTTTTATTAATGGTTTATAATTTTTCCATGAAAACCATAATAATGTAATTATATAGGCGGTCTTTCCAACTTTGGACTTGCAGCTCCTTGATCTGCTGAGTGGATTACCCTATCTTGAAATCCTTAATTGGATTTCCTCAACACTTGCATCTAAATTTGTATCGGATAAATTTTTACCATTAAACTCAATACAATTTAAGATATGTCAACCCAAAACTCTCATAAAAAGTCCCCAATAAAAGTAAGTGTCCAGTCTTTGTCCACGTGCTATACTTAATTCTATGGTTTCATTCATAATCAATTAATGGAAGGCTTAGTCTGAATTAATATTTAATTGAGGGATTTTAATTTATTATGCATAATTTTAATATTGTTTTACCCTTTACACATCTTGGTAATATTAAGTGGATGTTACTTAATTAATTAACCATGTTTGTTAAAACATTTACACATAACTCATTTATTTAATTTCCATATTTTCACATTAATTCATTTATTTATATGATTGATACCTTTTATCGATAAAATAAATAATTTCATAGATAGAAATATATAATTAATTAAATTACTCATTCATGATCCTTATCTAATGATTGATTTAATGAGTGTACATTAAATCAACCTTTGACCAAGGGGAAATAACTTATATTTCTGGTCTTGGCATGGGTTACATCATTCTACATGTCTACCCATGTATCACCTAGGTTGACATCATTTTTGTTCCATTTTGTACCACCTCCACACACCTTGAAATTATCCCTTAATTACAAAAATTTATTACTCACATGCAGATGAGGGGAACCAAAGGATTGGGTAAAGGGGATTACATAAATATCCTTGTACACATGGGTACTACATAATAATGGAGGGAGGTATGACTCAAAAGGAATCATTTAATTTAATATTAAATAGTTGAAAACTCATGAATTAAATTAAATTAAATCATCAAACACATACACATGTTTTTTTAAAGCTCATGAATAATCATACATGAAACAAATATGAAAAAATAAACCATTAACATTTATTTATTTATTTATTCATTTATTATTTAAGATAAATACACTTGCATTAATTAATTAATTCCCTTTTATTTTAATGAAAATATTATATTATTTGGAGATACCCATCATTAATGGAATTAATAAAAAATAAATGACAAAACCAATAATGATATATTAATTTTCAATAAATTAATTGAGAATTTAAAATTATTTAAAACCATTATTAAATTTTCAAACACACAATGATGTACTAATTAATATAATATGGTTTTAAAGTTTCAATTTCAAATTTAATATAATTTTAATTTTTTCCATTAATGGGAGACTACACGGAATGCACATGAATCTACACACAATATAAATCAATTTAACTATATCCAAGTCACACACTTAGGGCTTCATCATATTGACTTGGCCGGACTACATGGTGTGTACATGCTAGTTACACAACCTTTATCCACTTTCTGTGTGCCATGTTGGCTTGATCAACACACAATGTGCAATAAAATCACTGTGTGTAATTAATAAATTAATTTCTCAATGAATCTATATATAATGTGCATCGGTATATGCTGTGTTCTCCAGCCACATGCCATGTAACTCTATTTTACTGGTGAATTATTTGTCACTTCCCGATGACATCTCTAGTCATTCTTAATTTGTTCTAAAACCTTTTAGAAAATGATACACTAAACGAACTTGATTAATATGTCAATAACATGTTAATTAAAATAAGATTAAGGAGAGAATAACATGAAATGAAAATATAACCTCAATTGTGCATAAATTAACAATGAAATAAGTAATTCTAAATTTAAACATGACTACTCTGATACCACTTGTTGGTTATGAGGATAGCAGAAGCATGTATATATGAGCGATATTTTAAAATTTTCTTTTAATAATCATTTCATCAAACCAAGAGTGAGGATATTTCATGTAAAATTTATAATTAATTTGTTTTATATTTGAAGAAATAAATACCTGGGCTTAGTAAATTTCTTTGCTGGTGAATGTTGATATTCCAAAAAGACCCTTTTGGATTACCTTCATTGCAATGTGAGTATCCAAGGATAGAATCTATCTAGTGATGACCCACATATGCTTCTATGATATCTAATAAATCCCACTAAATCTATAGGTGCTAGCATGGTGAGTCGAATGTCTTGTGTTGTTCATTCTTGATCACTCATTCTTCAGTTTTGAACTAATCTGCCTTTCACTTCTTGTTCTTTAGAGGGAGAGAGGAGGAGGAGTTGAGAGAGAATTCATTGTGTGCAAAAAATATCTATTATCAATTTTTGGATACTCTACACAATAGACATAACCACCTATTTATATAGTTTGGATTTAAGTTAAAATATTATTTAATTTCATCCTTACTAATAAATAAAATTTATTACCTTTAATAAATCTCATGCCACATAAGAACAATTATATATTTATTATTTTGTGATACACTCCAACTTGTGTAGTAAAAAATATTTTGCAACGATATTTTTAATTAATATTTTTCACAGGACTTGGTCTTGGTCCATTCAAACTATGCTATAATTTATTGAATAAATAAATAAATATTTTATTCATAAATAAATATTTTATTCGCAATCTTGAAAATAAATATTTATTAAAATATTCAATATATAAATAAATATTTTACTAATAAGATGAAAAATTAATATTTATTTAATTTGTGTGATCAATATAACTAGAATAAAATTATTCCTCAAACTTGAGAAAAATATTTATTCCATTAATTAAACTCAAATATAATTTAATCACGATAAATAGAAACTCTTAGTGTTTGACCCTCTAGGATTATTTCCCATTGACATTAGGCAGGCTTGCCTAAAGTTTAAGATTACTGTCTAGAAATGGGTTAAGAAACCCAAGAGAAAGAAATTAATATCATAACATTGATAACCATATATGAACACTCACTATGTAATATAATCCCTTTATCACAATATCTTATCAAGAAATTTTCACATATGTGTCACCAAACAATATGATCGATATGTCTTTCCTTGACTATCTGAAATAAACACATCGTTACACTATGGACATAGAATTTAATGTGACAGTTCTATTACAATAAAAGAGATGATATATCACCTTCAATAAAGATATAAGGGAGAAATCCTTCCTCAACTTATTCATTACTGACATGTCACTCATGATGCACCCAACAAATCCAATTTTTCCTTCAATGGTTATCATCATGGTTTATGAAATACATCTAAGTACATGATTTGTAACATGAATTAATAATAATATTAAAGTACAAGTACCAAAAAAAACACTCATAGATTTGAATATATGATGACACCAAAACATGTGGAATTCCTACTTATGGTTCTGTTCTAATAATCTCCCATTTTGGATATTAACAAGTGAAAAATTCATGAGAAGAAGCATCATCTGTTTACAAGTACTCGAACCTAAAATTATATGTACTATGTGTCCAATCATAACAAATTATCCAAACAAATAACATTATTTGAGAATATATTCATAGAACATTAAGGTTCTCATCATAGCAGGGAACTTCTATGACGTTATCAATGCGACATATACTCTAGGAAATTATTACATTAGAGTCATGCAGAACAAAGAAAATATGTAATAATAAGTTTTATTAATATTAAATACATCAAATATTCATGTAATAGAAGTATAAATAGTTGGTACTAGGACACCAACTCCAACAATATTTAGGGACATCATTTTTGGTGGACTATAGAGTCGTATCGACACCTTTCTCGAGTCTCCAAGGCACTTAGGTACCCTAGAAGACACCGTTATTGTATGAATGTATAAGTTAGTTTTTTTATTCTTTTTTTAATGATTGTGTATGATTCTCCCATAAGGGATCCTATTTGGGTTTGTATGTTACATTCATTTATTATGACATGTGATTCTTAGATCATTTATCAACACTTAAACTAGTTGTGATTTCATTATGGATGTTATATTCTTCATTTTCATTTATATCTATTTTGACACTATGATATGAGGATATGGTCTCCCAACTATATCTTCATAGTCCCTTACTGCTAGTCAGTAGCCTCTGGCATATGGGGAGGTGTGCTCGAGGTCATGAAGTATTCTTGATTGGTTACTAATCATAGAGTGATCTAGGATGGAGAATTTAATGTTGTATTAGAGATATATTTTATTTAAATTTACCTATGGGGAATATTATATAAGAGATTAGGATGTGTTAAAAATTGTTAATAATCTTGTTCCTTATTGTTTAATCCCCACATATAGCATAATAATCAAGTTTCCAAGGGTATGAATTGTTGTTATTTCTTTTCACTTGTACTGTTTCCTAATTTTCACATTTAGTGGCTTACATAGATGTAATGTTATTGATTTATGGGATTTCACCTCTTGTCCCCATAAGGAAAGATAGAATGTTCATTAATTTATCATTCTAGGAAAATAGAAGTGATATGACATCCATATGTTTCCTGTGATTGATATATTCTTGGGATTCACATGTGGTGGTGTTTTTTACAATTTTTGGTTATTATTGCTGGTAATTTTTATTTACCTATAATACTATAAAATAAAGATAGGTTGTTTATTTAATCATTTTGAAACCATTTTTATGGTTTATATATAATTGTATGGTGGAATTCTACTTGGCTAAGTCCTCACATGACTTTTAGTTAATAGGAAGTTATAAATGAATTAAAGTGATTGTTTTGGTAAAATAAAGTTTCAGTAAGAAACTTATAAGGTTTTATCCCTCATAAATTATAAATGGAATTATATTTAACCAAATAATGAAATTTGGACCCTAATAAATATAGGTAATTTTAAAATTATGGGTAATGAAAAGTTATAAATTTTTATTTTTTTTGGTTTGAAATTGTGGAGTTTTAAATAAAGTTAAATAAGAAATGATTATACCTTTAGGGATCTTAGTGATGTGTAACCATTTTTTTTTGTGACTTGAACCTATGTTTGGGTGTTTAGTTTAGAGATATATCCTTGGTAGTGAGACCCTTGGACATGGGTTGTGGTAATTTGATGGGTTTGGGTGTATTAGATAGTGAGATGATACTTATTATTCCTTCAGTTGGGCTATGACCTTGAAGTTCACAAGTGTTTCAATATTTTTATGGTTTTCAGTGACCCTTGTGGGTAGTGACCTTGTAGGATGCATGGGACCATAGAGAAGGTGTAATGCCTTGTAGTTTTGATGATAATTAGGTGTGTAACTATGGTCATGGTATCCAGAGTAACAAGTTGGTCTTAGGATGCTATACACCATGTGTTTTGGGATCGGGGTAAGAGGGGCTCTTATGGGAATTTCCTAGTGTGTGGATTGATCTTGGGGATAGGTGTGAGAGCCCCATGAATTTTTGGTGTAAATATTAGACAAGTATAAATTAAAAAGGTTTGATGTTCTAGGTTTATTTTTTAGTTCCCATGACCCTAGTATCCTAGAACCGATTGTTTATTTATTACATTGTCATATGATATAAGGAATCACCTTCTGAAAGACCAAATAGTTTAATAGTCTCTGAAAGATAGATACATAATTGAAATTAAAATTATATTTTAAAACATAAAATACACAAATTATTTTATTTCATAATTCCATTATCCCCCTTAGTGTATCCCTACATATCAATCAAAAACATTTCCTCATATGCTGGGGAAAATAAAAAATGAGAAAAGGGTGAGATCATATGCCTAATAAGGGTAAGAATACAAGAAAATCTATGAATAAATAATGAATAATCAATATAGAAATGTAAATAACTAATGAAAATTATATTTAATAAATAAATTTATCACAATATGGTAGGAATAAATTATGATTAAATAATACCAAGCGGAGGCATAATTATGGGATACTATAGTAGCACTATAGTATATACTATTCAGTACTGTAGCAGCTTGAACTATTCACCTTGGGCCACCAGTTTGGTCTTGGAGTCTTTAAGGGATTTAGGACAACTATTACTTCGGGTCAGTAAGGATTTCAGGCTACCTTTAAGGCCTTCAGGCCACCTCAAGGCCTTTGGGCCACCTCAAGGCCTTCAAGCCACCTGATGTACAGATGCCTAGACAGATTCTACAAGGAACCAGATCTAGAGGAGGATTTAAGAGCAGGGTGTATTCACCAGAGGAGGGATAAAAGATTTGGAAGAAAGAGAGGGTATGGAATTTTCATCGATACCAGGCTTATGCATATCTCCATAGGACAACTAGCTGAACATCCATGCAAAGGTGGAGAGCTGATCATGACACAGATGACAGGGAGGGGAAGTTTCAAGTAGTCATAGTCTGCATGATTTACTTAAGACCTATGGGTCTTGTAATGTCTCCAATCATATGGGAAATTTAATTTTAGGGTTCCCCTTCAACCCTTAAAAGAGAGATTATCAAAAAAATAAAAAAAATGAAGGCCTTCAGGATATTCAAGCAGAATTCATAATGATGGAATATAAAATGTTGGAAATCTAAAACATACCATAGAGGCATTATGCCAAGAAATATAAAATCATTGAGGTCTTCTTCCTAGAAATATATATAAATGGGTAATTATTTAGCCAAAACCTAATCTAGTTTGTCTCATGATACATACAGATGCATCTAGGGGATATAGCTAGACCCACCTATCACTTACTAAGTCCAATGAATTTATCATATGAAATTGATGAAACATAATGGAAATAAACATTCACATTTAAACTAGAATATGAAATTTAAATAATTTCCCCAATAAATAAACATAATCATAAACCATCTAGAGTAAAATGAATGTTATAATAATTGTATATCCCTAGTCAAAATGATCATAAACTACTCGAAGAAATAACATGGATGGTATCAATTGAGTATACCCTCATTAAAGAATAAGTAACATAAAAGGATTTTTACTTAGATGGAAAATTATTTTTAAAGTTCACTTGGAACAATCCTTAAGTAAAATAACCTTTCTTTGAAAATCATCCTTGTTATTTTAAAACTTGAAAATTCATAAAATATTACCAAAATACATTCCATTGATTTTTTTAAAAACTCAGAATTTCCAAAATATTAGGGAAAAATTTTATTTAAAAATGACTATGAAAAATTTAAAAGGAAGCTTAAGTGAAATTATTATCACGATGGTGGGTAATTTCATACATTCTGTATAAGTTAAAAATAAAATTTATTTCTCACTATAAAAAGTTTAGAAGAGTGCCTCATTTAAAAAATGACAAGAAGATTCATTTCAAAAGGTTTTTTAAAAATTAAAACATTGGTAAAAAATTTATAATAAATAAATTTTTTAATTCAAAAAAAATTTGATTTTTTTAGAAAACATGGTTTTGGAAGAAATATAATTTTCAACCAATGAGAGAAATAAAAGTCAGATTTTCTTAAAAAAATTTATTAATCAATTTAAGTAAAAAAGAGAAAAATAATAGTCATTTTACCTAAAAAAATTCAGGAATAAATAGAGGGTAATAAAATAAAATGATTTTAATATAGAAATATCAAATAATACCCCCAAGAAAGACTTAAAAAAATCAATCATGAATAATGGTAAGATTGTGAAATAAACAATTACCACTTTGGTAAATTTTGTATCATAAGTTATGTGAAAGTAATAAATTTAAATGAAACATTAAATACCATAAATATAGATTAATTAATTTTATAAAATAAAAAAATGGAAATATATACACCACACAAAATAAATAAGTGGTGAATATGGTGCATGTCTCATAGAAGTAAAACTGAGATGAGAAACCCTTACCTTGAACTAGAATCCTCACATATGTTCTTTATCTTCCTGAATAATAAACTTATGTCAATTATTTAAATTATTAAGAACCTTTTTAAATTTTATTATTTGTTTCATTTCACTTATTAAATTTCTATATATGATTACAAAATCAATTAAGTTTACATCAGATGTTTTGATGATATTTTTCTTATGTGTCAAAAATGACTTTGGTAGGTGGATTATGGTTAAAGATTTAATTATTTAAAAATATATAGATTAAGAACCATGAAATAATTATAATATTTTTACATTAGTTACATTTTTAAAACCAATCATGAAGTATGGTTATAAAAAATTAAGTATGTTACGATCATGGACAAAGTAGGTCATACATACACATGAGTAACATTTCCATTTTCAACGATCATTATGGAAATGAGGTAAGCATAGTTTATCTTAAAATAATTATTATAATATAATAAATAAAATATTAATATTTTAAATATACTTATTTATATCATCCATATTGTGTGGTTATGAAATAAGAGTCATATCTCTTTGTGAAGGCGGCAACCCACACATACACGAACGATGTTATCATTTTTTAGTGTAAGAAATAGAATTATATATTATATTTTAATAATGAAAAATATTCCATTGATATCATAATTATTTCATCTATATCACATATATTTCTTAAAAATATACTTATTAACCTCAATTTAAAGCTTTATTGAAAAATGAATCACATAGCTTTGTGAGGCGGTATTTCGTTGTACACATGGGCGAAATTATCGTATCCCCTACGGAATGGAAATTAAAAAGGTATATATATATATTATATAATGCATAAATAGGTATAATTATGTTATAAATATAATATACATACTTTATATCCATTATCATACCTAAACATGATAGGTGGTAATGGAAACACGAATGACATTGGTTCTTAAGGCAGTAGACCACCGTACACACAAATGATGATTATGAAAACCATTTGATAGATGTGGGTATGGTTGTAGGACATAAACTTAAAAAAACATATAATTATATTAAAGATATTGATTATGTTATATAAACATGGTTTAATAATAATTAAATGAGTTGGAGGAAGAAATAAAACAAAAATGCATAGTTAAGAATTTTAACTCTTCTCGGACAACCTCTTTTGGATTATACCTAAAGTATTACAAGAATGATTTTATAACCAAAAAAGGACCATTGTATTAGGTTATTGAATTTGGTAATTTATTTAGATAGTTATTTTCTAAACCAAAATGTTTTTAAATATTGAATAAGAGAGGAGAGTCAGTGGCCTTTTATAACTGAGGTGAGTGGCACACTTGTAATTTTTTGAAAGAAAAAGGTGTAGCCACATTTTTCACATTAAAATTGGAAAAAATGGAGTACTTTAGAGACTTATACATTATAAGGTTGAAATAAATATATAAAATATATTTTATACAAGTTTTTATGTTATTCAAACCCTTGTATTTTTAGTTATCCTCTTAGAAAATCAGTATTTACCTTAATCATGATAAATAATTTTTACTATTTTTACTCTTAATTATGGTAAAAAATTAATATTACCATATTATATAATATAAATTATTATTATTAAAAATATTTAATCCATTTTTTAAAATTAAATACAAATAATTGGAAAATTTTAATTTATAATTAATCCCACAAACGCGTTCAGAAAGCGGGCTTTAAAGAGAACATGCTCAAAATCTTACAAAGTTTTTATGTCAAAATTCAATGTGAAAATGATTAAAAAGACCTAAATTTTACTAATAGATATATAATTTAACTAATTTTACTTTAATTGTTTTAAATATAATTTGACTCTATAAATAATTTAAACAAAAAGGCAGTATTCAATTAAACCTCAATATTTTTCTTTATTCATCCAAAATATTTTTTTAGAAAAATCCAAAACATTCACCCTAAGATAAATTTGAAATTAAAATTTTAAAATTGGTGATTATTTTTTCAAATAATGTTTTCTAAAATTGGTAAAATTAATTATAAATTATGTGCACAAAGTGTGACTAAACCGCATTTAAAAAAATATAGTTTTTTAGAGAACATTTATTTTTCTTTAAAATGGTTCTAATTTTATCTCTAATAAATATATATACATTTTATTTATTTTATAAATATGTAAAAATATAATTTTAGTTACCTATTCATTACTATTCATACCCACCAACTTAACGTCTAGTTTATAATGGTAATGTTTAAATGATAATATTTTAATAGAGTATCACGTTTCATTCAAACCTACCATTGCATGAATTACAAGATATCAAAGAGATTAAATTTATTTAAAAGTAAATATATCATAAAGTATCTGAATGTTATATTCCATTCTATTATTTGTGTTACATTTCATACACTTAATAAAATATGATGTTCACATTTCAAAATATAGGGGTGTTACATTATACCCTCCATAAATAAATTACATCCTTGAAATTTAATCTTGATCTCAGAAATCAAGGGTTAGTCATTTGAAAACACCCTTATTGAAATAAAACTTCATGATAAGGGTTAAGAAAAAATCCTCTTTATAATAGACAAGAAAAGTAGAAAGGTTATATGGAATAATAGATAACTAGGTTTTTATGCAGGAGAACATTGGTGGAAAGTGAACATGTGGACATGAATAAAAGCGTAAATAATTATTGTGAGTGATAGAGGTCATTGATCAAAAGAAATTGAATGATAAATGATAATATAAGAAACTCAAAAACATAAATTTGTGATGATTTAAAGGAAAATCCGTTCAGTATAAATGAAGGTATTAGGATATTATTTTTTTCAATATCATTTTCCTAGATATGAGGAATTATTTTACTATCTAAGAGTATAAGGAAATATACTTAATTGATATATTTATATTTCATAAGAATAATTCAATTATTTGGTTGTGATTAAATCAATTTATAATTCATTTCTTACTCCATGAAATGAATATCTGAATTTTTTTTTCTTGAAGTAGATAAATTCACTTTTAACGGATATTAAGATCTATAATAGAATGATAACTCATTAATTAGATCTATATTTATTATTATAACAAAATGGTTAGTACAATTTATCCAATATGCATAAATTTTCTTATTGGGAATTAATAAATTAATCTCTAAAACCTCATCCAATTATCAACTTAAATCATTTCATAAATGGTTAACCTTTTGACCCTTCCAATTGATTAATATGCAACAAATTATAAATAAGGTCACTAAATTTAAGAAATAAAATTATCATTAATCTCCAAAATAATAATACATAGCTATTAATCATCACATACCAAATATGTGAATACCTTTATCATATATTCTATTAAAACATGGTAGTAACATGAATTTCTATAAAACCTTGTTGAAAACATGAACTATTCCTTATTCCTTAAATAAAACAAAGATTATTGGATATAATTCTTCAATAAAAAAATTATATTAACTTCATAAATGATTCCATAAACAACTTTGTCAAAAAATAATTAATTAGTTCTAAGGTAGTTAGTACTATCCAATTTACTTTATCCATTTAATTAATCATTTTATCCCAATAACATTATCTCAATATTAGGAACAGATTAAGGGTTATATTTCCTTCAATAATGTGTTTTCTAATAATTTCAACTTACCGCTGAATCATTTTTCTTTGTCATCAATACCATTCAATATATGTTTTCAAATAATTAATGAAAAAGCATTGAAGTAAAATCCTTATACATTTCATAATTATTATAACCATGATATCATTTATAAAATACTAAAATGACAAAATTATTGAATACAAACACATGAAAAATAATCATTCCACTTCATATATGGTAATAGCATAAGCTTGACCATGATCCATTAGCTATATTTGTGGTATATTTATTTGAGGCTTGGGAATTCATTTTCCTGGTGCCCCATATCCTTATAGTTGAATCATTGAACATTGAAAACCTTTTTCTTTACCTTGAAATCATTATCATGATGGCCTTTATCTCCACACTTATAGAAAAATCCTATTTCATTCAATAATATACCAATGTGTTTCTTTACATAATTATCACATTTTTGGGAAAATTTTTATTTCCCTTATTCCCTATGTCAATATTTTTCTCTATGATCTTCTTATTCTATTAATTCACTTATAATCCATAATAGTTATATAATTCCTTCTATATATTTTTACCACATAATACTACGACCTCATATAATGATAATGTTTGGGAGAGTAGTTCCCTTTTAAGGATTGGATTAATCCAATTAATGAAATGATCATTATTTCTATTTTGATTACATGCATTGATGAGGTTCCCATTCTTTCTTCTAGGTTACATTTATGAATAATAGAATACAATATATTATATATTATCAATATAAAACATAATGTATAATCCAAAACTAGTAAAATACTTATCATAAATTGAAAATTTTATGCATATCTAAGATCAGAATCATAAACATGGTTTCTTTGGGGATATCTTTATTTTTAAATACTCCATAATAATTTGTAATGAAAATGTGAATTATCGTAAGAATACCCCATAGTAATGTCAAACTAGGTGTTTAGTAAGGCCTATTTTCATGCACCATGTGATGGTTAAGTAATTACTAATGCACCATTTTCAGAGTTATTACCCCTAGGTATATCTGTGATAGAACCAAGTACACTTTTAGTATCCAAATAGGGATATATTTTCTAGAAAAAACCACATAATACCTCCTTAACAAAAATATAGGACGATATTCTATACTTATCCTTATATTATATCACAGGGTTATGTTACTTAATTTATGTTTTCATAAATCTATTTCTGAAAGTTTATACTAAACTTAATTTGATACAAAATATAGCTCCCTCAACCCCAATAGTCTGAAGACGATGGTTTATTTATTACAATGGTATAATATGAAAAGAATCACATCCCAAAGGACTGAAGAGTTTAGCAGTATATGTAAAATAGATACATACTTGAAATTCACATTACATTTTTAAACATAAAATATAATAAGTATTTTCTTCTAGAACATTATTATTCCCCTTATCATATCCCTATATATCAATCACAAGACACATCCTCATATCTTGGGTAAAATAAAACATAATAATGCGGTGATCTTAGATGCTTAGTAAGGGTGAATGTAAAATGGAAGAGATGAACAAATAATTAATAATCAATAGGGAAAGGTAAATAACAAAAACAAATTCTATTTAATAAATAATTTGAGCATAATATGGTAAGAATTAATGATAATCAAATAATTCCATATAAATAATCACGTGACCATAATACATAACCATGGATATTATAACTAATCCAATAATCACATGTAACATCAAAAACTTTATTCATAATGGTGGGAAGCATAATGATAGACATATAAAACATACCATCAATTCCTTTCACAAATAAATCTAAAATATTTAAGTAATTATTCCCTAACATCTATATAAATGGGTAAGGCCTCTACCAAAACCAAATCTAGTTTATCAAATGAGACATATCGATACATCGAGGGGATATATAGGGAACCACCCATCATATATTAAGTCCAATAAATTACTAATATGAAAGGGTTGAAACATAATTCACTTAAACATTAATATTTAAACTAGTATAGGAAATGTAAATACTTCCCCCAATCAATAAACATAATCATAAATGATCCAGTGTAAAATTAATGGTATCAATATATTATATCCCGAGTCAAACTGATCATAAAAAACCTGGATAAATAATAGGGATGATATCATTAGAGTATATCCTCATTAAATAAAAATTCACATCAAATAATTTATTCTTATATGGAAAATTATTTTTAAATATCAGTTGAAACATTCCTTGGGGAAAATAACCTTTCATTGAAAATCACTCTTTTTCTTTTAAAACTAAAAAATTCATAATATATTGTGAAAAGAATTTTTAAAAACACCTTATAAATTTCAAAGTAGGAGTCAATGAAATGATGTTCAATATGGTGGGTAATTATATACATTCCATATAAGTTAAAATGAACATCCTTTTTCACCGTAAAAAGGTTAGAAAAGTTCCTCATTCAAAAAACAGAAAGAAGATTCCTTTTAATTATTTTTAAAATGTAAAACATGGGTAGATATGTATTTAATAATTCATTTTCATAACTCTAAAACATTTTTTAAAACAGCTTTATAAAATAGGTTTTGGAATAAAAATGATTTTCAATCGAAGAGTATAATAAAGTCGGATTATCTTAAAAACATTTTCATTATAATTTTAAGTTCCAAAGAGAGGAAAAATGGAAATATTACTTGAAAAACTTCGTGGATAATTATAATATAATATAATAGATATATTTTCTGATAGAAATATCAAAAAATGACCCCAAGGGAGACTTAAACAAAAACAATCCCAAATGATGATGCAATTTTGAAATAAACCCTTACCACTTTGGAAAATTTTGTATCGTAAGCACGATGAAAGAAAGAAATAAAAATTAATCATTAAATACCATTAATATAAATTAATTCATTATATATAATACAAAAAATGGAATTATATACACCACATAAAATAAATATGTGGTGAATATGGTGTATGTCTCACGAAAGTAAAATTGAGATGAGAAACCCTTAGATTGATTCAGAATCCTCACGTAAATTCTTTATCTTCTTGAATAATAAACATAATATAATTATTTAATATTTTAATAAATTTTTTAAATTTTATTATTCCTTTTACTTCACTTATTACCATCTAAAATATGATTACTTTTTCAATTAATTTCACATAAGATGCTTCAATGATTTTTTGTTTATGTGTCGAAAATAACTTTGGTTGGTTGACTATGATCAAAGAGGTAATAATTTAAACATATCCAAAATAATAATTATGAAATAATTATCAAATTTATATATAAATTATACTTTTAAAACTAATTATGAAATATGGTTTTTAAAAACGTAGTTCATTACGATCATGGAGATGGTAGACCATACGTATGCATGTGTAGCGTTTCCATTTTTCAATGATTATTATTGAAATGAGGTAAGTAATATATTAACTTTAAATAATTATAATAATATCATAAAAAATATAATATTTCTTTAAATATACTTATATATATCATCTATATGGTGTGGTGAGGAAAAGAGAGTCACATCGCTTCGTGAAGGCGGTCGTCCACACATACCCGAACAACATTATAATTTTTCAATGTAAGAAAGAAAAAGATAATTTATATTTTAATAATGATAAATATATCATTAAAATCACAATTATTTCATTAATATCACATTTTTTCATTAAAAATATCCTTATTAATTTCCATGTAAAGTGTTAGTGAAAAATTAATCCCATCTCCTCCTGAGGCGGTAAACCTCCGTACACACGATCAACATTATCGCATCCCCTATGAAATATAAATTAAAAAGGATTATATATATATGATATAATGACTAAATATGTATAAATATGTTATAAATATCATATTTATACTTTATATATATCAATATATCTAATCCTGAGAGGTGTTAATGAAAAAACAACTGATATCGGTTCGTGAGGCGGTAGTTCACCGTACACATGAATGATAATTTCATAACCCATTTGATAGATGTGGGGATGATTATAGGTCATGAAATTAAAATAAAAACATAAAATTTTATTTAATATACTTATATTTTTATATAATAATGGTTTAATAACAATCTAATGAGGTGGAGGAATAAATGAAATAAAAACTCATAGTTATGAATTTTACCTCTTCTCAAACCGCCTCTTTAGGATTATAACTAAAGTATTCATAGAATGTATTTATGAAACAATAGGACTCTAGAATGTAGGTATGGAAGTTGGGAATACATGTTTATAGGTATTTTATGAACCAAAATTTATTTATGGTTTTAAAAAGAGAGGAGAGGGGGTGGCCTTTTATAAGTGTAGTGAGAGACACACTTGTAATTTTTGAAAAGAAAAAAGGTGTACCCATGTTTTTCACATGCAAAAAGGGTTATAAATATATTATTATCAATAATTATACATTATAATGTCATGATTTTCCATAAAATATATTTTATACAATTATTTATGTCATTTAACCCTTATCTTTTTAGTTTAACCCCCAGTAAATTAGTTTTTACCTTAACTGTGGAAAATAATTTTTACTATTTTTACTATTCATTATGGTAAAAAATTAAGTTAAAATTATTATATAATATAAATTATTTTTATTTCAAATATGGAATACATTTTAAAAAGTTACATTCATATAAGTTGAAATTTTCAATTTAAAATTAATCCTTATACGCGATGAGAAATCAGATATTTAAAGAGAAAATTTTCAAATGATTACAACATTTTTATTTCAAAATTAAATATGAAAATGATTAAATTGACCTAAATTGGATTAAAAGATATATAATTTAACTAATTTTACTTTTAAATAAATTTAAAATATAATTTAACTTTTATAATAATTTTAAAAGAAATGCAGTTTTCAATTAAAATCCAGTATTTTTTACTATTCATCAAAAAATGAAACTTTTCAAAAAAATCCCAAATATTCTCCCTAATACAATTTTTACATTTAGATTTAAAATTTGAATTTTATTTTTTCAATTTTTTTTCTAAAAGTGGTAAAAATTAACTATAAATCTTGTGTGCAAAGCATGACTAAACATCCTTTTAAAAAAATACAGTTTTTCAAAAAACATTGGTTTTTATTTCAAATAGTTTTAATTTTATCTCTAATAATTTGATACATATTTGATTTATTTTTTAAATTTTTATACCATATAATTATCATATTTTATTTATTACTATTAATAGCTATCAACTTAATGGCTATGTTATAATGGTAATGTTTAAATAATATTATTTTAATTGAGTATTGTGTTTCATTCAAAGTCAATGTTGTATGTATTACAAGATATTGAAGATATTGAATTTATTTAAAAGTAACCACATCGTAAATTACAATGATCTAATATTCCATTCTACACTTGGTGTTCTATGTCATATATTTTATATAATATGATTTTCATATTTTAAAAGTTTGCGGTGTTACATATTCTGAGAGGGGTTACACAATTCCATGGATGTTTTGTACATGTGAGGGTTGAGTAGTTTATCTGTTCTTGGAATATATTCACTTGTGGTTCTAGATAATCTTGGTAAAGACGTCATTATTTATTAGATATTTTATAAATAAAGAACCTAAGTGATGGTGTTTTAGTGTTATATCTAGATTCGGAGGGGAATGATTGTTTGGATTCATGGAGATATTGTTTTTTGACATGTTTCTTAAGGATATGGTTGGTGTTAACCTCATGTATTGGAACTGGATGAATAGATCATGGTTAAATTCTTCTTATCTTTGACCAAAACCTATGTTGATGGGTTTCTTTCTAGTTAGGCTTGACTAGTAAAAAATGTAAATCTTTTTGGATGTAATCATTAAGGATTCCATGTGTTTAGTGAGACTGATAGGCTAGGAGTCATGGTTAGATTCTTTATTTAGAGCATGAATCTAAAATTAGTAATGCACGAATCATGGGACGTTGAGTCAGTTGTGTCACGACTCGACCTGTACCGGGGCTCGAGCCACAACTACCCCAAGCCCACCTCCATAGGCAAGGGGCTAGAAACTACCGCCAAAGGCTCAACAAACTAGGGGAGGCCTTTTCCTAAGAAACTATACGCACACACGCAGCAACTCAATGAAAAAGTGCAGAGAAAAGAAAGCAAGATACAACACTACAAGAAAAAGGGAAACCAACATACATGCATCGACCTCTAACCAGTACAAGTAAGGTGATGACAAGTACTGACAAGTAAATTGAACAATAAAAGGGGAAAAACACGCGCCCAGCCAGAAAGGTGCCACAACTCGACAACAGGTAAAATGAAAATAAACCGTGGGTGAGTCTCTTGCCTGAAAGTCCTACTATGACCACTGAATGCGAACCAAGCTCCTGTGTCCTCTACGCTCCTCTACAGTATCGATCGACCTGTCCATCGTCTACAAGGGCACACCAAGTGCGGGAAGAACCCAAGCAGGGGTGAGTATAAATATACTCAGTAGGATTCCTCGAAAGCTCGAGGGAGTATCAAGGAGGTACTAAAACGGTGATCAGTAGACAATACAAAGAATAGAGCAAGATTACCAAAGAGAGAGTGTAGCTAAACCCAACCAAAAGGAAGGAAGTAGAATCGTCCAATCCAAGAGGAGATAAACACGGAAAGAACATGTCATACCCCACACGTCTTCTCCCCTCCTAGAAGGAGAGTAACTGAACCCAAGGAGTGGGAAAAAAAGTAGGGTGTATATATATATACTCAATAAGAAACCTGAACGAGTGTGTAAGGGGATCTCTATCTCCAAGATCATCCCAAGAAAAGTCACCAACAGTTCAAAGGATATCCATCACTGATGCTCGACAGTCCTGCATGCCAAAACGACCTCATCGCTAAACCGCACCACCAAGGGTCCTGCTCCGGTAATCACGGAGAAAAGTCACAGACTAGACTCATAGAAAGGACTAAGTCTGAAATAAGTCATCGGGTAACCCACTACCCAGCCCCACTAGAGGGTAAACCCCAATAAGTCAACGGTGACCCACTGCCCAACCCCACAGAAGGGCAGATCGTAATAAATCATCGGGTGACCCACTACCCAACTTTGCTGGAGGGTAAACCGTAAATTAGTCGATGGTGACCCACTGCCTAGACCAGATGGAGGGTAAACCGTAATAAATAATCTGGTGACTCACTGCCCAGCCCTGTCGTAGGGTAAACCCTAAATAAGTCGACGGTGACCCACTACCCAGCCCCGCTAGAGGGTTAACCATAATAAATCATTGGGTGACCCACTGCCCAGCCCTACTAGAGGGTAATCCCTAAATAAGTCGACAGTGACCCACTGCCTAGCCCCGCTGGAGGGTAAACACTAATAAATCATCCGGTGACCCACTTCCCAGCCTTGCTGGAGGGTAAACACTAAATAATTCGATGGTGACCCACTTCCTAGCCTCGCTGGAGGGTAAAACTGGAACTAGGATGATAACTCCACACTACCTATGCCATCATTGGGTGCCACAAATGCCGCTACCATGCGTAGGTTCGGAGTGCATCAAAGGAACCTTTGACCAACGAACTTTCATGTTTTCACATTTAATTAGATCTCTAAAGAGGCTCTGCATGCCCAAACAGATTACACCGTTGTAATCCTCATGGAAAAACACGCGAGATCGACTATTCACTCGCTGGAAATGGGCTTCCGATGGAAAAGTTATTCAACACCACTGCAAAACTATATGACATCTCGTGGGGCCCGCACCTCAGTCCCAAAAGTGTCCAGGAAAACTATGCCATCATGATTCTCTCGAAAAAACATGCCAAAACGACTATTCATACGCCCAAAACGGACGCTTGATGAAAAAGTCATTGTACGCTACACACAACTCAAAAGACGGCCTATGGGGACCACACCTCAAGTCTGGCTTCAATGCCTGAAACCACCCTAGTCAACTCCTTCTCGATTCCAGGGTCCCAACACCACTAACGGGGCTTAAAATTGACTCCAGTAGCAGAAACTGCAACTCCCCGCGTTACACGCAAGCGGGGCCCTGTGTAGCCCACACCTCGACCCCGAAACACGCCACGCAAATCATATCATCGCATTCCATGCCAATAACCACACGACATAGGCTATTCATTTTACCTGAACATAATTATGTAGAATAAGTCTTAAAAACGCTACATACGCCTGAAAGACGCTTTTTGGGGACCATGCATCGAACCCGAATTTAGGCAGGCGGATCGCACGGTTGCAATCCCCTCAGAAAAAAAATTCAGAAACGAGTTCTCAAACACCCCAAATGGATGTCGAGTGAAAAAGTGTAATTTCATCATAAAATGTGCGAACTAGGCCCTATGGGGCCCGCACCTTGTCTCCAACCTGAGTGCTTTGAAAAGCATCTCAAAAAGTCCACAAGAGGACTGGGGTCACGCTGCCGCTGACAGCGTGTCGATTGGACATCCCAAGCAGAAGTTAGGTCCGATGCAATAATTAATTAATTACTCACGTTGAGTTTCGTGCCGCCCAGTAATGAAACCAACCCACAAAGGTTCCCTCCGAAGCCATCGCACCTCTGATGGCGAGTCAAATGGATGTCTGGATCGCGAGCCACGTCCGTCGCAACTTTAATAATAATTCATTATTATTAAATTAAAACTCCTCGGGTCACCCGCCTTCAGGCGTAGAACACCCAAAACTCGAAACTCACACTAAAAGGTCCGTATCGCTGACACGAACCCACATCCATAGACTGTGCGTCAAATGGACGTGCCGTTTAGAAGATACACCCCCTTGAGTGCAAGGGGGCCCAATCGGGCCAGTTCACCCTGGTCGGCCCGGTCCGAACCGCCGGCCCGCAGCCCAGCCGCTGGTACAGTCCAGTTCACCGCGACCCGCTGGTCACTGCCCGCCTCAAGCCATAGAACCTGAATCAGGTCTTTTTTTTTCAAAACAGACCGACCATCCTGCCGGTCTCCCCCCTTCACGCCACGTCAAGGAAGACCTGCGTGTTGCAGGTCTTGTTCCCTCCGAGGTCACCGCCTCCACCGACCAGCTAGACTGGCTGGTCTTCTCCCGCACGCTGCGTCAACGAGGACCCACAACACGTGGGTACAGTTCCCCAAGGTCATCTCCTCGGTTTCCCCTTCGACCACGACAGACCTCGCCTGCCAGGCTCCGCAACCACCTCACAACGGACTGCCAAACGCCACTGCTGCCTCATACTGCCTGTGCCCGCTGGTCCCTCCGAGCTCCGCTGCGACGCCGCCGCACCCTCGGACTCCGGTACCTCCCTCGCCTTCGAACAGCCAGCCGCTCCGGCTTGTTCTCCGGCTGGTTGACACACCACGGCCGCCGCGCGCAGCCACCGGCCGACTCCGGTGGTACCTTATGTGGACCACCAGGACCTCATCGAAGGTACGATTTCGATTCCAAGGCCTGAATTCGAGTTCCAGGGATGAGGCTGTCACATCGCCTTCCCCGATCATTGATCTGACACAATTGGCGCGTCTGAAAATTTGGACGAAGAACGCCCAAGAATGATAGATAAAACGGGGCTTGGGCATTGGCCTTGTTCATTCGGCAAACACCCCTAATTCTAAAATTTAAGAATTTAAAATGACAAAATCGACAAAACTCCACGAATTTCATGAAGGTGCAAAATTTAATCAGAAATCCTACCTCGTTGGATCCGTTCGTCATTGGCGACGCGCCTGCTCGATCCCGCTTCAATCCACCAGAGTCTGCTCCTTAATCCACCGAAGAACAGCGAATAACTCCAAAGAATGAAGAATAATGCTCGAGAGAGAGAGAGAGAGAGAGAGAGAGAGAGATAGAGAGAGAGTGAAGGGAGAACCTCCAACTCCTATTTTCCTATTTATAGGAAAACCCGCTTAGCGTAGAATCCGAAATCACCACGCCCTCTCATTTTATATCGTGCCTAGAAAAAAAGCCACATTTCGAACTGAACGGAAGTATCAGATTTCCATTCTGAAGCTTCGTTGGAAAGTTATTTGAAAATATCATCAATGATAAAAACCACTAAGTCATTAATCCAAAAAGACGGTTTTGCCCCTGGGTGACATCTCTCACAGTGGGCCCACGCCCACAACTTTTACACCCCGCATATGGTAAACGACCCGCTTCAAATGCAACCATTCCCTCAGATTTCCGATCTGATCTACCGTTTAGGAGTTATTCAGGTTTGAGCTATTAAATGAATAATTTGATAATTTAATTATCCATTTATCACACCGCCAACGAGTGAGGGGTATGAACGTCCCATGCTAACTCATTTTATGTCGCGCCTAGGGTAAAAAACACATTCTAGACCCAACCATGGTCTCAAATTTCCGATCCGATCAACTGTCTAAGAGATATCACATTTTCTTTAGCTAACCACACGTGCGTAATATAAAAACACTTAACATTTTTATATAATTAATTCCAGGCACATCAGGCCTCAGAATTGCACTCCGTCTGAACACCCTACTCTGGAATGATATTAAGAAATTTTTTAAAGTCTTAGAGTCAGAAAATACAGGTTCTTAAATCATTCCCTCCTTCAAGCTTTTCGTCCCTGAAAAGAAAAACTAGGAAAAACTACTTGAGATACAGAGCTCACACCTAGCTCTTCAGCTCCCAAGAAAACTTGCACAACACCAAGTTCGCACAACACGTGAACCAAATGGATGGTTCGTACTCATAAGGTCTGCTACTCTCAAGGACATGTGTAGGAATACGCGTGCACCTCCTCAGCCGCGACACGTGGAAGATTTCGTGCGCCCACTCCTACTATTGGGAGTGTAGGGCAAGATGGTAGGAAACCTCTCAACTGTTTTCATGATTCCCAAACGACCCAAGGAAACTTTGGGGTCTTTCCCGGCCGCACCACTACTTTCCACGTTGTGACCAAAATCACGGTTTGTTCCTGGAACATGGTCTCATGATTCCCTCCTTCAGAATACCCATCTGGTGAAACACCCAAGGATATCTGGTCACCCAAGTTTTCACATTCGGTGCATCAAAACTGATATTCTCTGGGTGAGGACGCACATGAGACACTGGTGGTCTGAGCAAACCACAAAGCTCTCTCCCAAAATATGGCGTCTCCACATTCTCAGGAAAAAGAACACCACTACCAGTACCAAATAGTGAAGCATGTAGTTCTTTTTATGGGGTTTCCATCACCGTAACATGTACTTGATAACAGTATCAAGATTGACGTTGAGCACGCAAGGTGCCAACAAACAGGTCAGGTGAGAAAACTCCTCCAACTGCTAGAGGCTAGACACAGAAAGCACGTGGCATACCCCATGTGTCTTTTCCCCTCTTGGAAGGAGAGTAATCCCCAAAACAGGCACTCTGTCAAACCCACTAGTGGAACCTCAAGAAAAGGGAGGTCAAGCAGAAAAGCCCCACGGGAAAATCCAGAACCATCTCTGACACTTCACCGCACAACCCTGCCATGAATGCACATGTCATAGGGACTCATTCACCGCACCTAGATACTATCCGCTTTTGGTGGCACTGACTCTCCCTCATGGTTTTGATCACATCACAAAAATGCATCTCAGTGGGGGAAGAACCCCTATTTTCTGTGCATTCAAAGCTATGTCGGACAACACCAACACAGGGTTACACCGATGCCCTGTGTCACCCTCGGTAACCTCTTGAACAAGGATTTAGGCGAAAAGAGTACCCCATGCAGTGTATAACATGTTCTACTGAGAAAATTATAAAAGAAATAGAGCATACCTCTTATCATCTCACGCGTTACAGGATTGTATACATCCATAGCACACAGCCGACCGCAGCCCCATCCGTCAGCTCCCTGAGCGTGACATGGGCCGCCTAGTGGTGGTGGAAGGACCTCGAAACATCATCCACCAACCATAGTTCTTCTTGATTTTCTGCCAACACTACCTCCCTGGGGAGCACCCTGTCCTCACCTAGTAGTTTTCGAATAACGACAGCACCTATCCCGTGGCGGCACATCTACCAACTATCTGGAAGACTCAGCACATTTGGTCGGATAGTCTCATGCCACGTGACACCACACATCACAACCATAGCACTAGTCATCCCTAGGCTATATCGGTGCTCTATGCTGCCCCCAACCATGTACCCGAGTCTCATCAAGGGGAGACCTCTAGTGTCGAAGCCCTACTAATCGACGTCCCTCTACAAGGAATTTCTCGGTCGCCAGTGCCTGTTCCAGCACCCCGTGATGGGTGAGGATGCACAAGGGCACTACGCTAGCATTAATCTCCTATAAAAATATATCGCTAAAACTTATGTGCTTGGAAGTTACTGTCACAGACCACATCCAAGGAGTATCGAGTAAGGTCTGCAAACCTAGTCGCGTACTCAACCACTGCCATCACTCCCCGCTGAATCTCTAGTAGCTCCCGAAACCATAAAAATCATAAGTAGAAAGGGTAGTACTCCTCATGAAAGAACTTCTAGAAGTCATACCATGAGAGTACAGACTCATTGTTTATCTAAGTAACCCTGGCTCTGCTAGCGCCAAACTGCTCGGTGGGAAAACTGGCTTTCAAGGCCACCCTCCAACCTGTCAGTGTCCGAACAAGCCTGAAGAGGTGAACCACTAACTCTATCCAAACCTTCACTATCTGAGGGTATTTTTCACCATGGAACCTTAGAAGTCTCTGATGCTGGAAATCACATAGCGCACCCATCTTGCGCTCGTCATCGACCCTCGCTGCCGGTACTATCCGCTACTCCACAGGTGGAGGTGCTACTGCCTGTCCTCCTAGAGAAAAGGTTAATCATATGATGGATCTTGAACTGAGGCCTCGTACCTTACGAAATCATCATCACGAACCGGAACTTGTATCCTAACTACCTATCATCACGTAGACATCTTGAATCCGATCAAGATATACCACGGTCAAATGAGAATATATATATCAACAATGATGGGGAGCTGACTCAAGAAGGACAATCAAAGACTTTATCTTATATGATGCATGAACCAAATTCCCTGCAGCAAGTGTCTTAGTGTGCCGAGTCAACAAGAGGGTTATCAGGGTCATGATGAATGGATATGTCAGCCGCCGCACCATCACTGGACTCCCTGGCCTGAGAGCCGCTCTGAAGACACATTGACACTATTGCCCCAAAACTCAACAAATTCCTTTTTAGGGATGTCCGAACAACGTCCCAAGGAATGAACCACCTATGATATAACTTTTTCACAACCTGACTTGTACCGGGGCTCGAACCGCAACTACCCCAAGACCACCTCCATAGGCCAGGGGCTGACGACTAGCGCCAACGGCTCAACAAACTAGGGGAGGTCTTTGCTTAAGAAACTGCACGCACACACGCAGCAACTCAATGTAAAAGTTTAGAGTAAAGAAATCAAGATACAACACTGCTACCAAAAGGGAAACCAACATACATGCATCGACCTCTAACCAGTACAAGTAAGGTGCTAACAAGTAATGAAAAGTAAACAGAACAGTAAAAGGGAAAAAACACGCGCCCAACCAGAAAGGTACCACAACCCGACAACAGGTAAAACGAAAATAAACCACTGGTGAGTCTCTCGCCTGAAATTCCTACTATGACCACTGAACGTGGACCAAGATCCTATGTCCTCTACGCTCATCCACAATCTCAATTGACCTGTCTGTCATCTGCAAGGGTACACCAAGTGTAGGCAAAGCCCAAGAAGGGGTGAGTATAAAGATACTCAGTAGGATGCCTCAAAAGCTCGAGGGAGAAACAAGGAGGTACTAAAATAGTGAGCAGTAGACAGTACAAAGAACAATGAAAGAGTTAAAAAGAGAGAGTTCAGCTCAACCCAACCAAAAGGAAGGAAGTAGAGTCATCCAATCCAAGTGGAGCTAGACACGAAAAGCACGTGGCATACCCCGCGTGTCTTCGCCCCTCCTAGAAGGAGAGTAACCGAACCCAAGGAGTGGGAAGAAAAGTAGGGTGTATATATATAATCAATAAGAAACCCAAATGAGTGTGTAAGGGGATCTCTATCTCCAATATCAGCCCAAGAAAAGTTGCCAACAGTTCAAAGGATATCCATCACTGTTGCCCGACAATCCTATATGCCAAAACTACCTCATCGCTAAACCGTACCACCAAGGGTCCTGCTCTGGTAATCATGGAGAAAAGTCATGGACTAGCCTCATAAAAAGGACTGAGTCTGAAATAAGTCATCAGGTAACCCACTGCCCAGCCCCGCTAGAGGTTAAAACCCAATAAGTCAACGGTGCCCCACTACCCAACCCTGCTAGATGGTAGATCGTAATAAATAATTGGGTGACCCACTGCCCAGCCCTGCTAGAGGGTAAACCCTAAATAAGTAGATGGTGACCCACTGCCCAGCCCCGTTGGAGGGTAAACCATAATAAATAATCGGGTGACCCACTACCTAGCCCTGCTGGAGGGTAAATAATAAATAAGTCAACAGTGACCCACTGCCCAACCCTGCTAGAGGGTAAACTGTAATAAATCATTGGGTGACCCACTGCCCAGCCCTACTGGAGTGTAAACCCTAAATAAGTCGACAGTGACCCACTGCCCAGCCCCGCTGGAGGGTAAACCATAATAAATCATCGGGTGACCCACTGCCCAGCCATGCTGGAGGGTAAACCCTAAATAAGTCGACGGTGACCCACTGCCCAGCCTCGCTAGAGGGTAAACCCGGAACTAGGCCTATAACTCTGCACTACCCATGCCATCACTTGGTGCCACTAACACCGCTACCGTGCGTAGGTTCAGCGTGCATCAAATAAACCTCCGACCAATGACCTTTCATGTTTTCACATTTAATGAGATCTCAAAATAGGCTCCAAACTCCTAAAAAGATTACACCATTGTAATCCTAACAGAAAAACACGTGATATCGACTATTCACTCACTAGAAATGAGCTCCCGATGGAAAAGTTATCCAACACCGCTGCAAACACATACGGCGTATCGTGGTGCCTGCACCTCGGTCCCAAAAGAGGTCAGACGAACTGTGCCATCACGATGATCTCGGAAAAACATGCCGAAACGACTATTCATACGCCCGAAACGGACGCCTGACGAAAAAGTCACAGTACGCTGCACATAGCTCGAAAGACAGCATGAGGGGCCCACTACTCAAGTCTGGATTCAACACCTGAAACCACCCTGGTCAAATCCATCTCGATGCTAGGGTCACAATGGTTCTGACGACAATTAAAATAGACTCCGGATGCGGACTCTGCAACTCCCCGTGTTACATGAAATCGGGGCCCTGTGGGGCCCACACCTTAACCCCGAAACACGACACTCAAATCATACCATCACGTTCCTTGCCGATAACCACACGACGTAGGCTATTCATTTGCCCTGAACAGACTTATGTAGCATAAGTCGTAAAAATGCAGCATACGTCCGAAAGCTGCCTCGTGGGGCCCATGCCTCGGGCCTGTATTTAGGCAGGCGGATCACAGCGTTGCAATCCCCTCGAAAAAACACTCATAAATGAGTGCTTAAACACCCCAAATGGATGTCGGGTGAAAAAGTGGCGTTTCACCGTAAACGTGTGAACTAGACCCTGTGGGGCCCGCACCTTGTCTCCAACATGAGCGCTTCGAAAAGCATCTCAAAAATTCTACACGAGGACTGGGGTCACGCTGCCGCTGACGGCGCGTCAATCGGACATCCCAAGCAGAAGTTAGGTCCGACGCGACAATTAATTAATTAATTAAATAATTGATTAATTACTCACATAGTGTTTCATGCCGCCAAGCATCAAAACCAACATGCAAAGGTTTTGAAGTAACCTTGGAAGGACCATGTCAGCTCCGGGGCCACCGCGCCTCAGACGACGCGTTAAACGGATGTACGGCTCAAAAGCCACGTCCGTTGAAACTTTAATAATAATTTATTATTAATAAATTAAAACTCCTCGGGTCACCTGCCATCGAGTACAGAACCCCAAAAACACCAAAACTCACTTTAAAAGGACCATCTCGCTGACACGAACCTGCAGTCGCAGACGGCGCGTTAAACAGACGTGCCATTTAGAAGATACGCCCCCCCCCCCCCCCGAGTGCAAGGGGGCCCAACCAGACCAGTTCACCCCGGTCGGCCCGGTCTGAACCGCCGGCCTGCGGCCCAACGGCGGGTCCGGTCCGGTCCTCCACGACCCACTGGCCATGGCCCGCCTCAATCCATTGAACCAGACTTGGGTCCGTTTTTTTTCAAAACAAACTGCCCATCCTGGCCAGTCTCCCCCCTCACACCGCGTCAAGGAAGACCCGCGTGCTGCTGGTCTTGTTCCCTCCGAGGTCACCACCTCCACCAATCGGCCAGACTGACCGGTCTTCTCCAGCATGCCACATCAACGAGGACCTAAAATATGCAGGTCCTGTTCTCCGAGGTCTCCACCTCGGTTTCCCCTTCGACCGCGATGAACCTCGGCTGGCACCTCATACAGCGCGCCACCGCGCATCACCGCGGCCCACGCTGCCGAACGCCGTGCCCCCTGCTTTCTTGCCGAGCTCCGCAGCCGCCTCACACCGGGCCGCTGAACTCCGCAACCACCTCAAAACAACTACCCCCGCTAGTCCCTCCGAGCTCTACTGCGACGCCGCTACACCCTCAGACTCCGGTCCCTGCCCCGCCTTCGAACAGCCGGCCAATCCAGCTCGTTCTCCAACCGCTCGACACACCGCAGCCGCTGTGCATAGCTTCCGACCGCTCCCACTGGCTGACTCTGTTGGTCCCTTCTTCAGACCACCGAGACCTCATCGGTGGTCCGATTTTGATTCTGAGGCCGGAATTCGGGTTCCCGGGATGAGTCCGTCACAACACCTGCCCCCGATCGTTGATTCGACACAATTGGCGCATCTGGAAATTGGGACAAAGAACGCCCAAGAACGACAGATAAAATGGGGCTAGGGTGTTGGCCATGTTCATTCGGCCAATGGCCCTAATTCTAAAATTTAAGAACTTAAAACAAAAAAATTGACAAAACTACAAGAATTTCACGAAGGTGCAAAATTTAATCAGAAATCCTACTTCGTTGGATCCTTTCATCGTTGGCGACGTGCCTGCTCGATCCCGCTTCGATCCACCGGAGTCCACTCTTCAATCTGGCGAAGAACAGCGAAGAACACCAAATAATGATGAAGAACTCTCGAGATATATATATATATATATATAGAGAGAGAGAGATAGGGAGAGAGATAGAGAGAGAGAGAAGGGAGAACCTCCAACTCCTATTTTCCTATTTATAGGAAAACCCGCTTAGCGTGGAATCTGAAATCACCGCGCCCTCTCATTTTATATCTCACCTAGGAAAAATGCCATATTTTGAACTCAACGGAAGTCTCAAATTTCCATTATAAGGCTTTGTTCAAAAGTTATTCTAAAAGATCTTCAGTGATAAAAACCACTAAGTCATTAATTCAAAAAGACGGTTTTGCCCCTAGGTGACATCTCTCACAGCGGGCCCGTGCCCACAACTTTTACACCCCTCCTAGGGTAAACGGCACGCTTCGGATGCAACCATGCCCTCAGATTTATGATCCGAGCTACCATTTAGGATTTATTCAGGTTTGAGATATTACATGAATAATTTGATAATTTAATTATCCATTTAACACACCGCCAATGAGCGAGGGGTCCGAACGTCCCTCGCCAACTCATTTTATGTCACGCCTAGGGTAAACACCACATTAAAAACACCATCGTGGTCTCATATTTCTGATCCGATCAACCATATAATAGATATCACATTTTCTTTAGTTAACCACACATGCATAATATCAAAACACTTAAACATTTTTATATAATTAATTCTGGGCACACCGGGCCACAAAATTGCACGCCATCTGAACTCCCTACTCTAGAATGATATCAAGAAATTTTTCAAAGTCTCATAGTCCCAAAACCTAGGTTCTTATAGGTTGGTACATGGTCATAGGGTGAGTATATGACCCTGAGGTTTTGATGTGACTGAGGTGGAAGGGATGTTATATATATGCACGATACCATTTTGGTTATGCAATTATGTGGCTCTGGAGAAATCCTCCATTATTTTCTAGTGAGAACATGTTCATGAACGCTGACTATAAACATGGCCTATTTGGACTTATATTAGAAAAATAAACCTTCTTCATTCCATGGAGATCCTTAAATTGTAATAGAATCTCAATATATGGGGTGGATGAAGTGGAATCAGGAATATTAGTTCACAACTATTTGAAAGAGAAGAGTCATGGGACTATGGATGGTTTCATTTGATGAGTACCTCTCAGTGCGAGGTAACCACAATTGATGAGATGCTTGAGGGTAGATAGGCTTAGGGACATTGGTTTGGTTTTGTGACGTCACTACAGTGATAGGTGTAATTATGGAGGGATCAAAATGCATTGGAAGATGGTCATGTTTGACTCAGACAAAGGCATCATGGGTTGATGGATGTGTTGAGTATTTATTGGGTTATGCTAAACCTGGAACCTTGGGGGTTATTCTTGAGGATTATTAATTGATGTCATATGGTGGAGAGTAAACCACAATCCATTGAAGGGATAAGACCCCCTGTTATGGAACAAATGTCAAAAAGTGTCCTAGATTCCATTCTTAGAAGCTAGGAATGAGTGGTAGTTGATGTTTCATTTTGAAACTCAGGTGAGAGCGAGATGACCTCATATAGCCCTTGAGTTATGTGATAGATAAAGTGTGGGACATGATGGTTGGGATTATATTAGTGAAGATAAAATAATAACACTTTTATTGTGGGGAGTGATGTATCAGTTGAAAGTGTACAACCCTTGTGGTGGAAGGGTCACATGAGTGTGGAACAGACCATGGAATGGTCATGATGGTATCAGATTATAGTGAGGAACAGATGAAGAGAGTACTTCGATTCCTTAGGGAATTATGAATATCAAATTATATGTGGTGATGGATCTAGAATGATAATCAGATTCAATCTTAGGGAGGAATTAAAGTGATTTGATGGTTCTTGGATTGGTTATATTGGTGTGATATAGGATACAACAATGGTTATAGATGGAAGGGAATCATACAAAGAAAACACCTTGGGATTCCGGAGTGGAATCCAATGAGTATGTTAAGATGATCATAGGATGCCACATGGTGTGAAGGTATCATAGTCAAGTAATTTTTAACTCGTCAGTTGTTTAATTTGGGAATTTTAAAGGCAATTCAGCCAAGGATAATCTGTCTTGCATTTTTGAATGGGTTGGGATATGGTAAGTTACAGACTGACTGTAATTATTATTTTTATTAGAGGAATATGAAACTACATGTGTCAAGCTCTTCCCAGAGGGTGAAAATGATGAAGGCCAAGGGAATCCCCTCGTATTACACTGATATAATCCATGGGGAGGGAATTAAGACCGCTATAAACCATAAGCTCATCATCCTGTCTACCCATGCAGGCCAGCATATCCGCTGCACATTTGGTCTCCCTCCAACTGTGATGAATCATTCTTCCCTGATTGGTCTTCACCTTGCATCTGAGAATGAGATACGTCAACTCCCAATGAATCGCCTCTTGGCCCGGTAAAGCCTTCATAAGGAATTCCAAGTCCGATTTGATCTCCTTCGCATGAAGTCCCCATCTCCTACAAACCCTCAAACCCGAGAGTAGGGCCCAAAACTCCGCACCCAAAGAGTCACCCGGACTATAGTAATCACTGAATACAACCTGGACCGATCCCCATGAATCTCTAAGAACCCCACCGCCTCTCATGACCCCCTCCCTGTAAGATCCATCAATGTTCAGTTTAAAACCGCTGTCCAGAGGCTTCCACCTAACCCAACGCCTGCCTCCTTTGATCTGCCTTCATGGTCGATTTATCAGGTTGAAAATTGTGGTGGATGTGAGCCCACCTTTGACCAGCACATCTAACTCAGCAATAAGATACCTTAACCGTAACTATAGGAATAGAAGGGACCGCTTGGACCCCAGCCTAACCTGATTCCGTGCCTACCAAATAACCCAGCAAATGGAAGCTAGGATAATTATCTGAGCTTTTCATTCCATAGTTATATCCTCTTTATCCTGAAACAAATACTTCATAAGTTCCTATAGAAAACATGAATCATCATCGGTGTTTAGCTGTGGGATGAAGAAGGACCACAAATATCATTCCCATTGTCCTTGGAAAAAAGATGGAGCATCGATTCAGTCTTCGGATTCATGCAACATTAGCATAAAAAATCCATGGAAATTCCCTTGCGTTGGATTTTCTCCTCTATAGGAATAGCCTTATTACTGACCCTCCACAGCAAGAAACTCATTCTTTTTGGAATTTCACTGCACCATGATGTTGGTTCCCCCTCGCCTGAATTTCCATCCGTCCAGAGTATCCTCCTGTAATCCCAGGGGTTGTACCTGCTGGAGCTAGACCCTGTGAAGAAGTAGATATCCAGATCATTACTCAAAACAATATTTTCGAAAAAACTCATCTGGATAGAGTTTAGAGGTACTTGACTAGATTGTATGATTCACTAGCTTCTCTAAAGGTGATGTTCGGAGAAGGGCAGCCTGTGTAGAAAAGAATATCCCCGAACCAGTTAGCCGCCCAGAATTTTACCTTCCCTATGCCAATGATCCATTGTACATTGTTGGAAAAAGTATCAATATAGGAAAACATGCACTTGGCCAAACCAGTGGCCCCGCGAAGACCCGCCGCATCATGCCGTCCATAACGAGCATTGAAGAATCTAGCCCACATCGTATCCCCTGCAATGGTTTCCCAGGCTAGTCTGGACTTCATGCCAAGGATGGTCTTCTAAATGTCCTAAAGGCTCACACCCCCTTCCACAACTGGTTTAGCTAGCCACCTCCAAGAAGACCAGTGGCTACGTCCTTCTTGTTTCACGTCCCACAAGAAGGAATTGAGCAGTTAATCCATTTTTTCTATCATCCCTTTCAGGGGTTTGATAACGGAGAAAACATGCATCTGGATGGAGTTAAAGACACTATTGATCAGCATTACCCTCCCTTCAAACGATAGGATGCTGTTCTTCCAACTAACAATACTTCCTAGTAGCCACTCTAGAATGACATCAAAGTGGTGTTTCAGAATGCGCCCGCAAGAGATCGACACCCCAAGATATATGATATTAAACTGTTTCTGCTGGCAACCGCAGATTCCATGTATCTCTCTACACCACCTACCTAGACATTTGTTAGAAATGAAGACATGGATTTTAGAGGGATTGATACCTTATTTGCTAAGGCCACCATATCTGGACAGAATTCCCATAAGGGAATTCATGGATCTATGCCTGGCATTCATGAAAATTAATATATTATCAGCAAACATGAAATGGGAAATAGTCTCCATGCCCCATATCCCATAGAAAGGATTCATCTTTCCCTCCATCAAACTGAGAATTAGGTTCCTGGACAGGGCATCATGAGCCAGAATAAAGAGACTTGGGGAAAGAGGATCCCCTTGCTGAACACCCCATAAAGATTTTAAGAAACCAAAACCTTTCCCCATGAGCGAGACAGGCAACCAGGGGGAGGAGTAACACCTGAAGTAGAGGTCGCAAAATCCTTCCTAGAACCCAAACCTCCTCATGACTCGAATGATAAAACTCCACTTGATATTTTCATATGCTTTATTCATGTCTACTTGGAAAATAATATTGGAGCCCATTGCATGTCTATGGATGTCATGGAGATGCCAACCGCCCCTTGAATGTTTCGACCCTGAATAAACCCGTGCTATTCCGCAGAAACCAGCCTGGGGATGAGCATGTTCAGTCTCCTAGAAATGACAGTTTCCAGGATCTTATATGAAACTTTTCAAAGGAAAATAGGCCGATATTGGCAAATTATGGTTGGGTTCTTGACCTTCGGGATGAGAACCACCCTTGAGGTGCAAATTCCCCTATTCAGGGCTCCGCCTCCAAAGAAATCATGCACTGACTCCATATCACTTTGGAATTTTCTGATGAGGATATCTAATGAAATTTAACAGGAATTTTCATGGATGTTCCAGTGTGGTGAGTTATTGACCACATGAGGTGCATCTTTGGAGTGTTAGTTGGAGTTTTTAATAATCTATTTAGATAGGGGAAACACTGAAAAATCTAGATTTGGTAGTTATTATCTAATGATTATGTTCAGGAGAACCATATATCCAATATGTAATTTAGAGATGATATAATTTTTTTTGAGATTTATGATATCATGTAAGAAACATCTCAGTGTTTTGGTAGTAAAAACAAGAATTGGTTCATGTTCTTGGTGGTTAGAGTAAATTGAGTTGGAGGTTGTGCAATGGATATGTTTCTAGCATTCAAGTGTGGAATGGGGACATTAAATATTAACTCAGTGACCGATGTAGGTCTGTAAATGTGGATGGATGACCATATTGGAGATGATAAGTATTATGGTTGGGAGTTTGTAATCCATCGTGACCATACATATGTTTGTAATCTAGGAGGGTTTTTAACCTTTGGAAAGAGTCGACATGGAAAATTTTGAATCAGGAATAAAAATGGATTTTTTTTATTTTGATCACCTAAATAGATGCATTTTGGTTATGTGGTGAGGCTTAGTGGGAGGGGGTATTTTGGGTACTTAGTTGTGTGTCAGGAGAGAACTAGGTAACCTAAATTTTGGAAAATAGTATCCTGACTATTGACTCTCCAGTGGGATCTAGAATTGGTAAGAGACACTTCTTGTGGGTAGAATATTTAATGAGGGGTAATTTATAAATTTCCACCTTGGGTTTCTAAGAGGGTAGGCCCTCATCCCCTCCCTATATTGTGTAAGGATGAGGCTTAATGGGACTTTTCACATACTACTCTCTCCATTAAATAATACTTGAAGCATCAACTAAAGGTATGTGGTCCTTAAAATTTCCCATAGTCTTGTTTCACTTTCAATTTCATGTGACGGGGTTCTCACCAGTTATTGGGTGATGACCAAATGTTTTATTTAAATGTTTTAAATTAGAAATTGGATTTATTTATCCCCCTTTGACATGTTTGAGACTTATGGGTTGGTGGTTCTTAGTAGAACACCATGAAACTGATTTCAAACATTGAAAGTGTCTAAATAAATGGTGTTTTAAATAGAAATCCATTTTTGGAAAAATTTCACAGAAATGAGAAATTGAGAATGGAAATTGACAACTGTATTTTTAAATGCTCTTGAAATATTATTTAGAAGTGTAATTTGTAATGGTATTTTGGAAATGGTAATGGGATTGGTTTTTACATTGAAATGTGTAATGTCATTGATGTCTTGTGTGTGGTTCCCTTATAAATTTGTATGATGAAATTGAATTTTGAAACATTATTTGGAAAAATTATTTTGGAAATAGTGTTGTATTTTTAAATTTGGCATTGATTTTAGAATATGGATTTTGAAATGGTTTTGGGTAATGGGACTTAGTCTTATTCTGGAATGGAGATGGTAACTAGTTCATTATGTCTTATTTTGTTTATTTTGGTTCTATGGAAATGATTCTTGATTATGTTATATTAAAAAAGTATATGAATTGTTTATTTATGGTTAAACTTGGGGAGAACACAGACCTTGGGTGGATTCTCGGATTTATAGTTAAACCCATGGTGAACACAACCCTTGGGTGGATGTTGGGATTGATAGTGAAACACAAGGTGAACACAACCCTAGTGTTGATGTTGGGATAGATGGTTTAACTTGGGGTGATGATGGTTCCCCTAGTGGATGAATTTTTGGTACTTAAACTAGGGGTGAATAAGAACCCTAGGAGGACACTGGGGCTTCAGGGATAGTAACAGTACCCCCAGATGTTAGTTGTTGGTGAGGATAGTTATATTAATATCAATGGGATATGGGTTGATATGTTCATTAAGACATTCTCAGAAAAAACCTAAACTCAATAAATTAGGTATAAACCATTGTTGTGGTGAACCCTACCCCCGAGTTCCATGGTTGCTTTATGCTATTCAGTTTAGATATTTTAAATGGTTGTTTGTAGATTTTTTATGTTGAGAACTTCTTCATGCACTGGATATTCAGACTACTTATATTTAGGGACACTATTGGTGCTGGTCTACTAAGTTGTACTCAAACCCTTCTTGGGATACCATGGAACTTGGGTTCCTGAGTATACATCATTCTTGTATATAGGTATAGGATTCAGTAAAGGCACAATATTGATGCATGTTGTTATATTACAAGGTCAAAGTTAGATTATGGGACCAGGCATGACTCATGACTAGTTGGGAAAAACTATCAGCCCTAGTTTTATTTTTATTCTTTTAGTATGTCTTGTGTATGATATTCCTATGGTGGATCTAGTTTGGGTTGGTATTATACATTCATATATTAGGGCATGTGATGTTTGGATCATTTATCATCAATTTTCTTTGTTATTATTTTATTGTAGATGATATCTACTTCATTTTCATTTTACACAGTTATGATACTATGATACGAGGTTATATTCTACCCACTTTGTCTTTAAAGGCCATATATACTAGTCAGTATTCTCCGAAATAAGGGGAGGCGTGCTTGAGGTCATGAAGAATTTTATTCTAGTTACTAGTGAGTTAGAATAAGAAGATAATGGTCTTTTAAAGATGTCTATTGGAAACAATTTCTTATGTGTTGTGTTAGACCATATTATAAAGACTACCCACTTCATCTGTATTCAAAAATACTTCTCAGTCAATCAATTTTTCAAGATATATATTACAAATTTGGTGATACTATATGGAACACCATTATCAATCAGATATGACTGATATCCAGGGTCTACTTAAAAGTTTGGGAGGATCCTCCAATGTAATTGAACAATGATCTAAACATCATCACTACATATTATCCTTATATAGTTGGTTATTATGAATGAATTATTTAAAATAAGAAGAAATTATAATAGGTTTCTCTATAGACTTTATAAGAGTCTAGGATTAAATCCTTCATATAGTTGCGTTCTAGTAGAACAATAGGTTCCACTCATGAATTTAGATGGCTCACTATGAATCCATTTATAATAAGAAATTAAGAATTCCAACATGTGGGGATGAAGTTGGAGAAAGGTATATATTGATACTACAAATAGTATAAGAGGAAAAAATAAGGTCCAATCCATTCATGAACACATCCGAGAAGTATAGGGTTTATAAAAGAGTTATGATGACAATCATCAGTGAGACATAGAGTTTCAATTATAGAATAAATTAATCCTCAAAATAAAAATATAGAATATGGTTATACAATCTGTTAATAATTGTAACAACCCTGACTCCAGTTACCTGAAGATGATGTCTTACTTTATTACATTAACATAATATACAAGGAATCACATCCTGAAGTACCAAATTGTTTAGTAGTATTGGTCAACTGGATACAAACATGATTCCCATATTAAATTTGAAGACACAAAGTGGAATATTTTTTCTCAATAAATTGATTTTACCTCTAGAATATACTTTCATATCACTCTTAGTACACTTATTAGATTTTCGGGGGAAGAATTAAAATAAGGGTGATCTCAAATTCTCAATAAGGTTTAAGTACAATAATAGTTATCATGAATAAATAAGCATAATTATGGAAATATTAATAACAAAAAACACATCCCATTTAGATAATTTGACTAGAATAATCTATATGGAAGCTTAAATAACTAAAAACACATTCTATTTATTCAATAACATGACTATAATAATTGGATAAGGCATAATCAATATGGAAAGGTAAATAACTAAAAACACATGCCATTTAATCAATAAAATTAGAGTGAAATGCATCAATAGATACTATCATTTAGAACATATCATGGAAAATAATAAATAAATTAAAAATGAAGTAAATGATTAATTATTATATGTTATGATCTCAGACATCATGATACCTATACTATCAATACCTTTCTTAAAACAATTTAAAAATGAGGACTAGGTATACACCAGAAACCCATTTAACTAAAGATAGCTAGCTGATTATTCACATGAGACTACTGATGCATTGAGGGGATATCTATAACCTAAACCAAAACATATATTAATTTAAAAATAATTCCTCATATATAAAATAATATATATAATTCAGGAAAAATATGACTTATCAACAAACATCCGTATTGAGTATAGAATACAGATTTATCAATGTATCCCCAGTCAATCAAATAAATTTCAATATAAAAAATTATATATATAAATGATATAATGTTTAAGAAATAAGTATATCCCTGATAAATAATATTGATATTTAGGGTAAATTTAATGTCCAATGATCATAGGAAAGTTGATATTTCAAGGTAAATTTAATGACTACAAAAATAAATCAGTAAAGTGATTATCAATACCTTCCTTGGTCAAAACGATCATAAAAAATATATATAAACAATAAGGATGGTATCAATAAAACAAAAACCTAGTGGAGTATATGTAAAATATATTATTATTTTTTCATTGATAAATATAAATACCATAAAAATATCTTTAAAAACATTCTTGAGGAATATATCCTTCTAACATTGAAAATAAATTATTAAAACAAAAAATTTCCAAAATATTAGGGAAAAAAATTATTTTAAAAACAATATTTTAAACTTATAAATAAATATTAAATTAAATGGTAGGTATTGATGAATGGAAATTCCATACCAGTCATATAAGTTAAAAAACATTTCTTCTCACTATTATAAAAGGGTAAAAAGATCCTCCTTAAAAAATAGTCAAGAATATTCCTTTCAATTTTTTTTGTAAAAATTAAAAAATGGGTAAAAAATTATTTAATAAATCATTTGGTGAATGTTAAAATATTTTTGAAATCATTTTATGAAAACATGGATTGGGAAGAAAAATGATTATTGACCGAAGAGAGAAATGAAGTCAGATTTTATTAGAAACATTTTATGAATTATTTTAAGAACCAATGAGTGAAAAAATGATACTATTACTTGTAAAAATGATTAATAACCATAATATAGGATAATTTAATGGGTTTATTATACAATTATCAAATAATTACCTTCAATGGAAATTCAATTATAAACAATCTTGATTAAAATAGTATTATGAAATAAACCCTTACAAAGATCATCACGTTGAAATGAGAATTAATCAATGAATCGATTATGCGTGTCAAATGTAAATATAAATTAAAATTGTAAATAAAAAATAATATATTAAAAATTATTCACTCACATAATCTTATAATTTCAATTATAATGAAGAAGTAAAATAACCCAATGAAAATAAATTGAGATATGAAATTATTTACAAATTGGTAAATTTCAAGTCAAATCCACTAAGATAAAATAATTAAAATTAAAACATAAAATTACATTAATTATGAATTATTCATGATATTACATGGAAAATATTCAGTATATACACCATATAAAAGAAATTTGGTGCATAACATTACAATATTCCTTAATAAAGAGAAATTGAGATGACGTCCCTTACCTCATGCTTTCATTTGTTTGAACATGATTTGAACTATTGTGTAATGATTTTAAGAATTATATTAATTTATAATAGAACCATATTCATATTTATAATATCATATATAATCCCCTTATAATATTTTACCACCCATTTATTAATAATATTTCATTATTCTCATTGTTTCAAGTGTTAATTGCCTTGTTTTATTTTGCATCTTTTTTTTCATGAAATTTATGTTTCTTGGGTATATGATATATATATTTTGTATAAATAATTATATTAATGATAAAATTATCACATTGAATCATTATATAAAATTTTATAATCCTTACTAATGGATGGGTATGGAAAATGAATCGCATTGCTTCGTGGAGATGGTATGTCGTACATACGCCTGAGCGATGATATCATTCCATTAACGAGTGAAAGGATAAATAATTGTGTTACATTTTTATATTATATAATAAATATTATCTCATATATATCACATATATACATTAAATTTATCCTTATTACTTTCTATGTATTGCGTAAATGAAAAGCGAATCATATCGCTTCGCGAGGAGGTAGTCCGCCTAACACGCAAGCTATATTATCATAATTTAAACAACATGTAATGTTATAATTTATATGTGATATTATAATTAAATAAGTATAATAGTATCTTAAATATAATAAATATTATATAAATGTGTTAAATACATTATTATATCAATCCTCAAAAGGTGGTGATGAAAAATGAATTACACCGGCTCGTGAGGTGGTAGTCCACCGTACACACAAACGATAGATTTTTTTCCCATTTTATGAAATAGGATATTAATATGGGTTATGAAATTATCATAATAATATCTTAGTATATGTAATATATTTATATTATTATATAATCATGGTATAATAATATTTTAATGAGGGGGAAGAAGAAACAAAATAATAATTCTCATTCAAGAACATTAACTCTTATTCAGAAAACTTATCTAGATTTTAACAAAAAGCCTTAATAGATTTTATTTATTAATAAAAATATATCCATTATTATAGTAAGAGATTATTTATGTTATTTTTTTGGGTCTTGAAAAAAAAGGCTTTGGAATTGTGAAGAGGGGAGGAGAGGGGTGGCATATTTAAGTTGGGGAGAGGACACATTTTTTTGAAATGATTCAATTACACCAAAGTTTTTATCTTAAAAAAATTCTAAAAAATTTTAAATTGTAAACCCCTATAAATGATAAGGTTTAAATAAATAAAAAATAGGTTTTAAACAAGTTTTTAGGTCATTGTAACCCTCGGTAAATTAGTTTTTACCATAACCACGATAATTAATTTTTACCGCTTTTACTATTCTTAATGGTCAAAAATTAAGTTGAACTTATTAGAAAATATAAAATATTATGATTAAAAATATGGAATAAAATTTTACAAATTCAATTTAAATAATTTGAAGAATACAATTTAAAATTATTCCCGCAAACGCGATGGAAAAGCAATTTTCTAAAATAAAAATCTCATAAGTATAGATGGTTTTAATATCTAAATTCAATATGAAATATATTAAAATGACAAAAGATTGTTTAATTTGTGTATAATTTATCTAATTTTATTTAAAACCAATTTAAAATGTAATTTAACCTTGTGAATTATTTAAATGAAAAGATAGCTTTCAATAAAAATCAGTATTTTCCATTATTCATCAAAAAATGAAATATTTCCGACAAATACCAAAAAAACCCTAATATAATTTTGATATCATAATTTAAAAAATTATGTTAATTTGATCAAATAAATCTTCATAAATTAGTAAAAATTAACTTTAAATTATGTGTTTAAAGTGCGTCCAAACTGTATTTTTGAAAAAATATAGTTTTTCAGGAAGTATTTATTTTTTTCTTTTAAATGAGTAATATTTTATTTATAATAAATTAATATCCATAATTTATATAATTTAGTTATTAATATTAATACTCAAAAATATAATTTATACATTATAATTATATAATATATTGTAGTTTATTTAGACTTGGGGTTTCATTTTCGGCAAGCTATCAAAGGGATTAAATTATAAGAAACATATTTCATGGGTTTTTTACAATTGATGTTACATGTGTCATACACTATCAGATAAAATGTTATTATTTTAGAATTTTGGGGTGTTACATTCTCCCCAACTAAAATAAATTCCTTCCTTGTAATTTTATCTTTCATTAAAAAAATCAAGGTTTTGATATTTGGAAATTCCTTTTTTGAAACCCAAATAATAAAAAGAGTTAATAAAACATTATATTAATAAGAGATATAGGGGAGTAAAAAGGTTATATAGATTAACACATAACTAGATCTCTAATTAGGATAACATTGGTGGTATGTGAATATATGTACATAGAATAAATTAATAATTAACTATTGATAATGATATAGGTCATTAGTCACAAGAAAGTGAATGATCAATGAAAAGTTGAGGTCCTCAATAACATAAATATGTAATGATTTAAAATGACATTCTATTCATCACATATGAAGGTAATAAGATAACATTTTTTTCAAGATCCTTTTCCAATTTTTTGGAATTCTTTTACTATTTAAGAATATAAGGGAAAATAATTTTTTGACATATTTTTATTTTTAATAAAATATAATTTCAACCTCAAGTTGTGATTTGATAAATTTATTTTTCTTCCCACACTCCATGAAATGAATATCCAAAAATTAATTTTTTATTCTTAAAGCACTAAAATTTACTTTTAATGGATCATAAGATCCATAAAAGAGTGGAAAGTATTGACATATATTTCTAAATATTTTTCAAAACTAATATGGTTAGAATAAGTTATCCTATATAATAAATTAATTTATAAACCTCAACCATTATATCACTAATTCATCATTAATATTTATTCATCAAAATTTTTAACTAAAAATAATGACCTATTAAATAGCACATCATGTAGGCCAGTGGTAGGTGTTAAACCCTCATCAACTTTAAATTGTGGGTTCAGGCCCCACAACCTTGCTGTATGTGACATGTTGTCACATGGTATGTAGGTTTTCCTTTAAAAAAACATTACTATAATTACTTTAGCATTCCGAAATTTTAATGAACCATAATTAATATAAAATAAAAGATAAGATACACCTTAAAGGTCACCAATACCTTTAATCTTCACTCTAAAAAATGTAAAGGCATTCTTCTTGAAACAACTCTCTCATATATTAAACCGATGGGTTGTATTCTCATAAATGTTTTTCAAAAGTATTGTTAATCATGTCATATTACAGCTACAAAGTTTTATAAAAGTGGTTTTTAATAATTTTAACTTTTGATCGTCCTTAAACTCATAAATCTATGATAGTATCCATGAATATTAAGTTAATGAAGATATACATGCTTTTATAAATTTATACAATCTTTAAACGATTCATAATTCTTATAACCAAAATACCATATGTAAAAAACAAATCTATAATATAATTATTGAATCCCTATACATAAATACATCATCCATGTTATCTCAACAGAGGTACTTCCATGGTCTAGGGGATAACCTTTAGAAGTATTAATTGGATTGGATTATTCCTAGCTTCTCTACATTTAAGACAACAAACTATAAATAGATCCTAAGAATGATATTTATTTCCTTCCACCGTAATCTTCATTTTTTCTTAATAATTCATTGCTTTATTCTATTATTTTCCATTGATAAAACATTTTCCTACTCCTCTCATACATCTTTATATGTGTCTCTTTACATATTACTGACATGAAGTAAACCAAGAATTCTTTCTTCTATGGTCACCATCCCTCAAGATCGTATAAAAATCCATCATTCTCTTATTTGGTGAGTATGGGAGTCGGTTAAGGTATATAATGTTAATCATATTTTGGGATAACTGATTAGGCATAATCATGATGTATTTAACTTATGTTATCATCCCATTTTGTTTCTCATAGTCACAACATTATCATTCATATTCAATATTAGCATGATTTATATGGGTTCCATCCATCAACTAAAACCAAAAAGTATAGTGTGAGCAACAATAATCATAGTGGGAAAACCAAAAAATCATTTATAGGATGTCAAAATCAGTAAACATTATTCTCAATATAATACACTTTAGGATGATCCTAGGTCATTAATTATCATATTCAATTAAAATTCTTCACAATGTTTTGTAAAGAAAATTTGAATTATCCAATACATATCCCCTGAGAGTGCCAAAACAGGTGTGAAGTAATGCCCATTTTCATATATTAGGAAAGGATTAGGACAATCCCAATGCACCCTTTTCAAAGTTATTACAACTAGGTACATCTATTTAAGAACCAAATCCACTTTTAGTATCCAAACATGGATGTATTTATAGTAAAAACCAAATGGTCTATATCATAACAAAACATTCATATGTTATTCTATACTAATCCTAAAAGTCTATCATAGGGTTATGTTCCCAAATATATGTTTTCATAAATCTAGTTCCCAAGGTTTCTACTATACTTAATCTAATAAAAACTGTAACAACTATGACCCCAGTAACCCAGATCCTATGTATTAATTCATTACATTAGCATAAAATATAAGGAACCACATCCCAAAGGACTGGACAATTTAGCAGTCTTGGTAAACTAGATAAATAAATGATTCATATATTACATTTGAAAAAAAATTACAATTGTTTTTCAAGAAAATCATTATTTATTCTATAAGATAATTTCATGTCATTCTTATTATACTTATTGAATTCATGGTAAAGGAAACAAAAATTAGGGTGAGCTCAAATCTCAGTAAGGGTTAAGTATAACGGAAGTTGTAATAAATTAATAAGCATAATAATGGTAATTTAAATAACTGAAACACATTAAATTTAAATAATTTCACTATAATAATTAATATGGAAATGGAAATTACTAAAAAACATTCCATTTAATCAATAATATGACTATCATAACTAGATAAGGCATAATTAATATAAAAATGTAAATAACTAAAAACACATGCAATTTATTAAATAAACTAGGAATGAAATGCATCCAAATATAATTTCACTATAAAAATATCATGGATAATAATAACTGAATTCTAAATTAAGGAAATTATTTATTATTGGATGTCATTATCTTAAGCATCATGATACCCCTACTTTCAAGAACTTTCTCAAGACAATTTAAAACTGATGGGCATGTATACACTAGAAACCCATTTAACTAAGGCTATCCAACTAATTCACCCAATGATATTATTGATTCGTTAAGGGGATATATATAACTAGGCCCACCCATATTTGTATGCAAAAAACATTCCTCGTATATCAAATAATCTATTTAATGCATGAACAATACTATTTATCAACAAATATCCTTATTGAGTAAAGAATACAAATTTATCAATATTTACCAATTCTATAAAATAAATTTAAATTTAAAACACCATATGTATAAATGATATTTATTTTAAGGAATAAAAATATCCATGATAAATAATATGGATATTTAGGGTAAATTTAATGTTCAATTTGCATAGAAATTGGTTATTTCAAAGGAAAGTTAATGACTTGAAAAATGAGTCAAGAAAGTGATTGTCAACACTTTACTTGGTAAAAAAGGTCATAAAACATCCATACAAATAATATTGATGTTATCAATAAAACATATCCCCAAGGTAGTATAAGTAAGATAAAGGGTTGTTGTTGTTGATTAATATAAATACAATATAAATATCTTTAAAACTATTCTTGAATAAAATACCCTTTTAACTTTGAAAATATATTTTTAAAACTAAAAATTTCAAGAATATTAGGAAAATAATTTTCTTTTGAAAATAATATTTTAAAATTTTAATGGAATATTCAATGAAATGGGAGTTCATGAAAATAATAAATTCCATACATGCTGTATAAATTTAAAAACCATTCCTTTCACACTAGTAAAAGGGGTAAAAATATCCTCATTTGAAATGAAATAATAAGATTCATTTCAAACCAATTTTTAAAAATTAAAACAAGGGTAAAAATTTATTTTATAAATCATTTTTATAATTTTAAAAAAAATTTGAAAACATTTTCTAAAAACATGGATTTAGAATAAAAATGATTATCAGCTGAAGAGAGAAATGAAGTCAAATTTTATTAGAAAAAAAAATAATCAGTCGTTTTAAGTACCAAATAATTGTGAAAATGGTACAATTATATGAAAAAATCATGAATAAATAGAGAAGAATAAAATTTAAAGAGTTTATTAGGAAATTATCGAATAATTTTGTACTATGGAAATTCAAGTATATACAATCCCAATTAAAATGAGACTGTGAAATAATCCCTTATAAAGATCACAACATTGAAGTGAAAATGAATAGATGAATCAATTATGTATATTAAATGTAAATTGAAATAGAAAATAAGATATTCAAAATTATAGAATGCCAATGAGAATGAAGATGTAAAATAACCCAATGAAAATTAATTGAGTTATGAAATTATTTAGCACATAAAAATTTTCATGTCAAATAAAATTAGATGAAATATTTAAAATTAAATATTAATATAGAATTATTAATTATTTATTAATTAAATTACATAAATTTGGTGCAATATATACACCATATAAAATAAATTATGTGTATAACATTACAATATGCCTTAATGAGGAAAAATTGAGACGAAGTCCCTTACCTAATGTTTTCTTTTTGGTTGAATGTGATTTAACCTCATATATAATGTTTTTAATGGTGTTATTAATTTATAAAATAACTATATTTATATTTATAATATCATATATTATCCCATTATAACATTTTACCACCCATTTGTTAATAATATTTCATTATTTTCATTGTTTTTGGTGTTATTTCCTTATTTTATCATGAATGTTTTATCATGAAAGTTATGGTTCTGGGGTATATGATATAGATACATATTATAAATAATTATATTAATTTTATAATTTTAATATTTACTCATTATATAAATTTTTAGAATCATTCTTGAAGGATGGACATGGAAAATGAATTGAATCGCTTCATGGATACGGTAAGTCATATGTACGCACGAGTGATAATATCATTCCATTAATGAGTGAAAGGATAAGGGAGTGGGTGATATATTAATCTTAAAAAACTAATATAATCTCATATATATCACATATATTTAATAATTTTATCCTTATTACTTTCCAAGTAAAGCATAAGTGAAAAACGAATCACGTCGCTTAGCAAGGCAATAGTCCAACATACTCACAAGTGACATTATCATATTTTAAATAGCATGAAAATTAAAAAGGTATATGTTATATTATAATTAAATAAGGATTATAATATCATTAAAATAATATAAATGTGTTAAATCCATCATTATATCCATCCATGAAAGGTGGTTATAGAAATGAATTACATCTGTTCATGAGGTGGTAGTTTTCCGTTCACATGATCCACATGTTTGTTTCCCATTTGATGAAAGAGGAGAAGGATATAGGTCATTAAATTATCATAATAACATATTATTATATAAAATACACTGATTTTATTATATTATCATGGTATAGTAATATCTTAAGAAAGGTTAAGAAGAAACAAAATAAAAATGTTTATTCAAGAACATTACCTGTTCTTTGGAAAACTTCTTTAGGTTTGCATCAAAATACATCCTATGATGGAATTATGATAAAAAATGGATATATTATTTTTTATAGGAGTAGGGAAGCTATCTGGGAAGGTCTTGGATGAACAAAATGACTATATAAGTGTTAATAGGGGAGGATTAGGGGTGGCCTTTTATAAGCGGGGGAGGGGACACACATGGAAGGCTTGAAAAAATTAAATTAATCCCACATTTTTAAAATGAAAAATCCTAAAAAATTGGTCATTATTGATCCATATAGGTATTAATATTGAACTATTTCTATAAAATTGGTGATGGACAATTTGGTAGGTCATTTAAATTATTTTCTTCTTAGTTTAACCCCCTAGTAAATTAGTTTTCACCTTAACCATAATAATTAATTTTTAATGATTTTTACTATTAATAATGGTAAAAATTAACATTGTACTTATTAGATAGTATAAATTATTATTATTCCAAATATGGAATCCATTTACCCAAATTCAATTCAAAAAAATTCAGAATACGATTTAAAATTATACTCGGAGACACGATGAAAAAGCGGGTTTCCAAAGTGAAAATTATCATAAGTGTAGAAGATTTTAATATCAAAATTCAAAATAAAATTGATTAAAATGAACTAAACTAGTTAAAATATAATATAATGGAACTAATTTTACTTTTAAACCAATTTAATATTCAATTAAACCTTGTTAATTATGTAATCAAAAAGGTAGTTTTTAATAAAAATTAGTATTTTCACTATTCATTGAAAAATGAATTTTTTTTAGAAAAATCCCAAAAATTCACACTAATATAATTTGATATGATAATTAAAACTATTATTTTAATTTTATCAAATAAATTTTCAAAATTTGGTAAAAATTAATTTTAAATTATGTTAGAATTTTTTTTCAGAAAACATTTATTTCTCTTTTAAATGATTCTTATTTTATTTCTAATCAATAAATAACCATAAATTTCATAATTTTGTAATATTAATACAATCCAATTTAACTTATAGGTTATAATGGTATACTTTATTATAATTTATTTTGACTCACGGAAGCATGTTCCAAAAGCTATCAAAGAAATTAAATTTAAAAAATATATTTTTTGGGTTGTTTAAGATCTATGTTTCATGTCACATGCATTATTGAATACAATGATATTATTTTAGAATTTTGGGGTTTTACAAGAAGTTCAATAAAAGTCATAGATATATATCCCCTTTAAGATTCTTAATTGAATTAAATCAATGGCCTATCATATTTCCCTTCAATGAAGCATGTATCAAGTAAAAAATGCGCTCTATGTATCTCTCATGAAAAAGTAGATCCTTCAAAAATACTAAATCTTATTTTGGTATAGTTTTAAAATGATTTATCTTGTGAGACATAGCTAGGTGAAATCTTGTGTTGGAGAGATATTGTGTTATAAATTAGTAAAAATTTACTAGTAAATGTAATATTGTGAAATCATAAGTATTAAGTGGAAAAATTGGAACCCGATGATGTAATTAAACAATAGTACCCCCACTTATTTTCTTCTTAAGATTTGAGTTGAAACATCAAGATGAAAATTTTAGTAATGAGAAGAATATAACAACCTTGACTTTTTAGACATAAAAAATTACCTTATCTAAATATACATGAGTCATAATTTAGTATAATATATAGTAATGATTATATAAATAAAATAATAAAATAAAAAACTATTTTTTTAAAATAATATAAAAAATTTCATAAAAATTATTATTAAAGTCCAAAAAATTGAAAGTATTGAATAACACAAATGAGTTTGGATACCGGTAAGGGAGGGGGGTATGGGGGGAGGGGTTGAAATAATGGTACATATTTTTATTAATTAATTATTCTAATTAAACTCCTATTAATAGTTAATATTGTGACCCTATATATGGAAAAAATTCCTCATATGTATGAAAAAATAAGACAAATAAATATAAAAAAAGTGATTTTTACATGGTTTGACCTCATTGTCCCCACGGATACCTGCTTACAAACTTTTGGGCTTAATCTTTGTTTGAAATTCCGTATGTGTAACCAACATCGAGAAGATATTAATCACTTATTTATTTCTTTTGATACAGAAACTTCTCTCTAGCATTATATTTTTGACATGTTTGAGTGCAGATGGTTGTTTTTTAGTTCAATAACCACACAGATACAACGATTTATGGACATGCTTGAATCCCAAAAAATCCAGAATATTTTTGTCGTAGTTGTGATGCGAACCATGTGGAAGGCACAGAGTCGATTGCTCGGGTGGAGGAATTGGATTTCCAAGGCCCAATGACACGAGGGAGATTAAAGAGGTTGAATGCTTCAATGGGCGCTCATCTTTCTTCATTAAAGGCCCAATGGGTATTACCTTGAATGGATGGAGAAAATGGGCCTATAATATCACTTATTCAAGCCCAAAATTTATGATTAAATCTTGACCCACATGGTTGCACGAATTTGGAGGCCTTGCCCGCATGGAGGATTCTAGAAATGGCATCTTTAGACACCAAAGTCAAATCCGGTGGGCTATGAACTCAAAGTCAAAACCGGTGGGCTATGTTGGAAAGTTGTGTGCTTCTTTTCCAAAAGTCTTTGTTGGATTTTATCTTTCTGACTTTTAAGGGGACAAGGTAGGTTTAGTCTTTATGACTTTAGGGTATTAGATCCTTGACCATTGTATCACCCCCTTGGCTATAAATAGCCACCCCATGGAATTGTATTGGCATTAAAGATTCTAATTGAGAGGTTATGCTTTCTTTCTCTCTGTTGTGTGAGGATTGTTCCAAATTTCCCTTGCTCTTGTGCATTCTTGCCTTGTCAATCTACAAGTTAGATTGGTGATCCAAGATCACAAAGCCCCCAATTCCGTGCCTCAACCCAAGTGCGTTGTTGTGTGGATTGGCCTTCACACCCCTCCCTTGAGTGCGTTGTCTAAGTAGTAGGTCACACTCCATATAGCGTTGGTTGACTACTTTCTTCCACTATCCATACCCTTCACCCGTCACTTAGCCCCAAACCGCATCCATCATCCGCCGCCCTACGCCGTGAAGATCGGGCCACCCTGTGCGTCTCGCATCAGTTGGTATCAGAGCTCCAGTTGACATGGTAGGCGTCTATCCCTTCATTTACTTTAATTCTATCCATTACCCTCCTTATCCTTCCTTATTATTCACCCATTCAACAAAAAAATCCATTTTCTTGAAAGCCTCCTTAATTTTCCTAGTTTGTACAAGCTTGGATTATTATAAATTGAGCCAAATTTTCATTCATCTTCTTTCCGCATTTAATTCTCTATATGTGATTTGTATCCGGAAAAAAAAAATCTCTCAACTCATCATTTTGTGCTTTTCAAAATTAAGCACATCCTTTATTTGAGAGATTTCGAAAAAAAAGAAAAAAAATTGTCTTACGCTCCGTTCAATCATCTTGTGCTTTGACACTCCAAGCACAAAACTTTTTGGGGAGAATTGACAAAAAAAAAGCAAAAAAAAAGAGCGGATACAATTACTCCTTTGTGCTTTACCTTATTAGCACTTTCTATTTCCATATATAACTTTTTCCATCATTTTACTTCATCCCCATTTTGTATTTGGCTCATATTGTTATTCATTTATCTTATCTTGCACAATCGGGCAAAACCCACAATCCACCTATCTACCCTTTCTTTCCACCCTATTTTTGACCCTTTACCATTGTTAAACCCCTTACCACTCAAGCGGGTTGTGTTAAACCATCCCCCGACACAATCTTGATTGGGGAGGAATTGGTGGCACTTGATCGCCCTAAACAAGGTATTATATTTCATAAGAGCTTGGGATTCAAATTGAGTTTTGAGAGTGGAGAGAAAAAAAAAATATATATATCTTGTGTGTGTGAGTGTGTGCATCTTGTTGTGTGCGTGTGTGTGTACATCTTGTGCGTGTGAGTGTGTATATATTGCGTGCGTGAGTGTGTATCTTTGTGTGTGTGAGTGTGTACATCTCGCGTGTGTGAGTGAGTGTGTATCATTGTGTGTGTTCCCCCCCGGTGTGTGTTTGTGTTTGTGTAACTTATCATGGCAGAAGATCGTGGGAAGAAAATTGCTCATGTTAGCGATGAAGGAAGTCGAATTAGATCTCCCGCACCTGAAGCTACGCAATTCCAAATGCAAGCTTTGGTGAGCCACTTCGAGAGGCTTCTTGATCGGAAGTTGGAGTTGTTACATGAGAGGATTGATGAATTGGAGAATAAACCAAGCCCAAGGATGTTCCATGATAACCCACGACGCGCTCCCACACCACATCGTCCCCACATCATGGAGGAGGAGATGGTGAACTTTGATGATGATCTTGACGAAGTCCCACAAAGTAGGAGGTTATACCAACAACCGAGAGGAGGCCAAAGGAGACAACATGATGATGACCTACATGGCGGGAACAAGGTGAAGGTCCCTTCTTTTCTTGGGAAAAGCGATCCGGAAGCATACTTGGAGTGGGAGATGCGGATCGAGCAGGTCTTTTCATGCCATGCATATTCCGAGGAGAAAAATTTCAAACTTGCTTCCCTTGAATTTTCTGATTATGCTTTAATTTGGTGGGATCAAGTTCAAAAGGAGAGGGCTAGATATGGTGGACGTCCCATCAACACTTGGGAAGACATGAAGTTCACCATGCGGAAGCGGTTTGTTCCCACACATTACCATAGAGATCTCCACAACAAACTTCAACGCCTCATCCAAGGGAGTAAGAGTGTAGAAGACTACTACAAGGAGATGCAAATTGCCATGATTCGAGAAAACGTTGAGGAGGATCTGGAGGCAACCATGGCACGGTTTTTACATGGGCTCAATCGGGAGATTGCGGATCAAGTGGAGATGTACCACCATGTAGAGATACAAGATATTATCCACCAAGCCACCAAGATCGAGCAACAAATCAAAAGGAGGAGCAACATGAGGAAACCCACTACCCCTTTCACACCATGGAGAAATCCAAGGAAGGAGATTGGAGAACCATCAAAGGCAAAAGAGGTGGTTGATCGCAAAAGTGACAAGGTAATTCTTCCACCTAAGAAACCTACTTTTGAGGCTAAACAAACCAGGAATAGGGATATTCGGTGTTTTAAATGTCAAGGAAGGGGTCACATTGCTAGTGAATGCCCAAACCGTCGCACCATGATCATCAACAAGTATGGAGAATGGGGGACCGATGGAGAGAGCTCTGAAGAGGAGGAAGATGAATCTCCAGAAATTGAAAATGGAGAATTTGTGGAAGATGGCGAGATTCTTGTCACTAGAAGAGTTTTAAGTGCACAAATGACTGTTGGAGAAAAGGAGCAGTGGGAGAACCTTTTCTATACACGATGCAAGATCAATTGGAAGGTATGTAGTGTTATTATTGATGGTGGAAGTTGTAGCAATGTGGCGAGCACCGAGTTGGTGGAGAAGTTGGGACTCCCGACTTTAAGGCATCCAAATCCATACCAACTTCAGTGGTTGAATGATTTTGGGGAGCTGAAGGTCACCAAGCAAGTGAAGGTATTGTTCACCATCGGTAAGTACAAAGATTAGGTATTGTGTGACATTGTTCCTATGAAGGCGTGCCACTTATTGTTGGGTCGAACATGGCAGTACGATTGGCGTGTTACTCATGATGGTTTCTTGAACCGTCACTCTTTTGTACTCCGAGGGGAACCTATAACCCTCAACCCCATGTCCCCCAAGAAAATTCTGGAAGATCACATTTTGAGAGAAAAGAAAAAAAAAGAGTGATGAGGAAAAAAAGAGAGAAAATGAAAAAGGAGAGAATGAGGGAAAAATAGAAAATGAGAGAAGCAAAGAAATGGAGATCAAAGAAAAATCAAGAGGGGAAAAAGATTTGAGAGGAGAGAAAAGTGTGATGTTGGAAAAAAAGAGTGAGGTTAAGGAATCTTTGATTTCTCAACAAAATATCTTAGTAATTATGTACAAAGAGGTGATGTTGAACACTAACGACTTAACATCTTCTTTGCCACATGTTGTTGAGTATTTGTTGCAAGAATTTGAAGATGTGTTTCCCGAAGAGGTGCCACTGGGTTTGCCACCCATTAGAGGTATTGAGGATCAAATTGACCTCATACCTGGAGCATCACTACCGAACCGCCCAGCATATCGCACCAACCCAGAGGAGACAAAAGAAATTCCAAGGCAAGTTCAAGAGTTGTTGACTGTGGGGTATGTGAGAGAGAGTCTTAGTCCTTGTGTGGTACCGGTGCTTTTAGTACCAAAGAAGGATGGAACATGGAGAATGTGCATTGAATGTAGAGCCATCAACAACATCACGGTCAGGTATCGTCATCCTATCCCTAGGTTAGATGATATGCTATATGAATTAAATGGTTCAACTATTTTCTCAAAAATTGATTTAAGAAGTGGATACCATCAAATTAGGATGAAAGAAGGTGATGAGTGGAAAACTGCATTTAAGACAAAACATGGACTTTATGAATGGTTAGTCATGCCCTTTGGTCTCACCAATGAACCTAGAACATTTATGAGGTTAATGAATCATGTCCTATGTGCATATATTGGAAAATTTGTGGTAGTTTATTTTGATGATATTCTGGTGTATAGTAGGACTTTTCATGAACATGTAGATCACTTGAGAAAAGGCCTAGAGGTGTTAAGGAAAGAAAACCTGTTTGGAAACATAAAAAAGTGTGAATTTTTTCTCGATAAGATTGTTTTACTTGGATTTGTTGTGAGTGGCAATGGAGTTGAAGTGGACACCGAGAAGATCAAAGCAATACAAGAATGGCCAACTCCAACCTCCGTTGGACAGGTAAGAATTTTTCATGGGCCTGCTAGTTTTTACAGGAGATTTGTGAAAGACTTCAGCACACTAGCAGCACTATTCAATGAATTGAAAAAGAAGAATGTTCCTTTCAAATGGGGGACAACTCAAGAAAAATCCTTCCATGCACTAAAGGAGAGACTCACCCACGCCCCTCTACATGTACTTCCAGACTTCGGTAAGACCTTTGAAATTGAATGTGATGCAAGCGGAATTGGCATAGGAGGAGTACTCATTCAAGAAGGTAAGCCTATTGATTATTTTAGTGAGAAGTTAAATGGCCCAACTCTAAACTATGCTACATATGATAAAGAGTTGTATGCATTGTTTAGAGTACTCGAAACATGGCAACACTATCTTTGGCCTAAATAATTTGTGATCCATTCTGATCACGAGGCTCTTAAATACCTTAGGAGCCAACATAAACTAAATAAGAGACATGCTAGATGGCTGGAATTCATTGAATCATTTCCATATGTCATCAAGCATAAAAAGGGTAAAGAAAATACTGTGGCCGATGCACTTTCATGTAGATATTCTCTTTTATCCTTGTTGGATTCAAAACTACATGGTTCTGAATACATTAAGGATTTATATGCCACTGATAGTGATTTTAGAGAACCTTATGAACATTGTAAACCTGGAGTTAGTTGGGAAAAGTTCTATTTACATGATGGATTCTTATTTCGGATTGATAAGCTTTGCATTCGTAATTTCTCTATCCATTTACTTTTACTAAAGGAGTCACATTCGGGTGGGTTAATGGGGAATTTTGGTGTTTCAAAAACTCTAAGTGTTCTTAGTGAGCATTTTTATTGGCCTAAGATATCTAGAGATGTTGAGAAATTTGTGGGAAAGTGCATTGTTTTCCATAAAGCCAAATCAAAGCTGAACCAACATGGACTATATCTTCCTCTCCCAATTCCCAAAACCCCTTGGGAGGACATATCAATGGACTTTATTGTGGGGTTACCACAGAACAAGAGGGGGAGAGATTCCATTTTTGTTGTGGTGGATCGGTTTTCAAAAATGGAACATTTTATTCCCTGTCACAAAACAGATGATGCCACTAACATTGCAACACTTTTCTTTCAGGAAGTAGTCAAGCATCATGGAATGCCAAGGACCATTGTGTCGGATCGAGACACAAAATTTCTTAGTTACTTTTGGAAGACCTTGTGGAGAAAACTTGGTACAATGTTATTATTTTTCACTACTTGTCATCCACAAACCGATGGGCAAACAGAGGTGGTGAATCGCACACTATCTTTCCTTCTGCGAACAATTGTCAAAAAGAATACCAAGAATTGGGAGGAGTGTCTTCCACATGTGGAATTCGCATATAACAGGGCCAAGCATTCCACTACTCAATATTCTCCATTTGAAATAGTTTACGGCTTTAACCCCTTGCACCTATTGATCTAGTTCCTTTGCCTTTACAGGACGTGGTTAATATGGATGCGAAAGGGCGTGCAGAATTCATCAAGAAAATCCATGAAAATGCAAGGTTAAATATTGAGCGGATGACCCAAAAATATATGGATTGTGCAAACAAGGGTCGCAAGAAAATTTTGTTCGAGCCCGGTGACTTGGTTTGGATTCATATGCGGAAGGAAAGATTCCCTGAAAAGCGGAAATCAAAACTCATGCCACGAGGCGTTAGACCATTCCGAGTGCTTGAAAAGATTAACAACAATGCTTACAAGATAGCTTTTCCAGGTGAGTATGGTGTAAGTGCCACTTTCAATGTTTCTGATCTTTCTCCTTTTTTGGGTGTAGAGGATGAAGAGTCGAGGATGACTCTTTTCAAGAGGGGGAGGATGATGCGAACCATGCAGAAGGCACAAAGTCGATTGCTTGGGTGGAGGAATTGGATTTGCAAGGCCCAATGACATGAGGAAGATTAAAGAGATTGAATGCTTCAATGGGCGCTCATCTTGCTTCATTAAAGGCCCAATGGGTATTACCTTGCATGGATGGAGAAAATGGGCCTATAATATCACTTATTCAAGCCCAAAATTGATGATTAAAGCATGGGCCACATGGTTTCACGAATTTGGAGGCCTTGCCCACATGGAGGATTCTAGAAATGGCATCTTTGGACACCAAAGTCAAATCCGGTGGGCTATGCACTCAAAGTCAAATCCGGTGGGCTATGTTGGAAAGTTGTGTTCTTCTTTTCCAAAAGTCTTTGTTGGATTTTATCTTTTTTACTTTTAAGGGGACAAGGTAGGTTTAGACTTTATGACTTTAGGGTATTAGACCCTTGACCATTGTATCACCCCCTTGGCTATAAATAGCCACCCCATGGCATTGTATTGGCATTCAAGATTCTAATTGAGAGCTTATGCTTTGTTTCTCTCCATTGTGTGAGGATTGTTCCAAATTTGCCTTGCTCTTGTGCATTCTTGCCTGGTCAATCTACAAGGTAGATTGGTGATCCCAGATCACAAATCCCCCAATTCTGTGCCTCAACCCAAGTGCGTTGTTGTGTGGATTGGCCTTCACACCCCTCCCTTGAGTGCGTTGTCTAAGTAGTAGGTCACGATCCATATAGCGTTGGTTGACTACTTGCTTCCACTATCCATACCCTTCACCCGTCACTTAGCCCCAAACTGCATCCATCATCCGCCGCCCTACGCCGTGAAGATCGGGCCACCCCGTGCGTCTCACATCAAGTTGTAACAGAGCTTCTTCGTGTGATCTAGTATGTTAGAAATGATTTTACTTTTCGTAACAACTTATTCAATATTAATGCAGGTAAAATGATAATCCTCATCGTTATTCAGGAGGCGGCTTCTATTAAAAAAGATCATTGTAACAACTCGGTTCGTGAACTTAGGATTCTTAGACATATTGGGGTTGATGGGAATTACCCTTGCCCTAAATCTACCTTTGAAGTTTTTTTGGTAGCCTCTTCCCCCATACTGGATTAAAGTCATTGTGGATTGTGCCTCTAAAGGCAACCATGACCTAGTTGGTTCTGGAGCCATCTTCAGAAATCACTTTGACTAGACGCTCAACTTCATCTATGGATCTTGTGGTCTTGCTTCCTTTTTGGAAGCCGAGATAACGAGCGTTATCCATGCTATTTCGTTTTCCAAGATACACAACTGAAATAACATCTGTATTGAGGGTTACTCCACTACTATCGTGCACGCCATTTGGAATGGTACCATTAATATTTCTTGGATACTCACTGCTCGTTATATGGACTGCCTGAACTCTCTTTCATATATCAATTTCATCATCACTCATACGTATCGTGAAGCAAACATGATCACTAATGGGCTTGCTAATATGGGCGTTGCTCGTGATATTCATTGGAGGGATGATCTTTCTCCTAAGTAACTCCCGCCTTATGTTAGATATGTAAACAAAATTCCTTATTTCAGACTTGTGTAACCATTTGTTTTTTTCAATAAAATTTGTGTTTTGGTCGTTTACGAAAACACTATCTTCCATAAAAATCATGGTTTAACCTCATTGTGAGAGCCTGCCCTTAACCATGTCCAAAATATTATTGGTTTAAGGATTTTTTAATCACTATAAATTTATAGTTATCATATGTTTTTTATAATTAACAAATATGGTCTAAGAAGGTATCATATACTTCTAAGAATTAGCAAGTGTTATTTTCTTCACCCAAACAGTATAACACTATTTAGACTAGAAACACCAGTATATAAGGATTCCTCCTCCACTTATATGGTTGAATCAGATATTAAACTCATAAATAGATTCTTTAGTATTAGTGAATATATATTATTTAAGAAATACCTCAAATACCACAATGATATTAGTATAATAACGGTAAATAGTTATTTCCCTAATAGTTATTTAGGATGATTTTGTCACACATGAGAGCATAAATGCATGAAAAGATCTCATTACACCTTATAAAAAAAACCTATAATAACATAGAATAGATTCATATTTATATGACCTTTATAAAACACTCATAAGGAATAAATATAATGTTTTTAGTTCTCTATCTACTCAATACAACAAATATTTAACACAACAAAGTATCATCACCCTCTTCCAGTTCATAGACAAGTTTCCTATTTTTACAACCATTTATATTTCCACTGTAAGTATGAATATAGTTTCCATAATAGAATATGGAAAGATCCCTTCATTTATAGCTTCTTTCAATTCTTCAGTAAATAAATTCCTGAAAAATAGCAGCATGATTGCAAATAATAATTTCAAGAATTCAAATTTTAAGTCTCTATGAGAATCTCCCATGATCATTATCATTTAATCTCCATTTAAATTTAACTAAAAATAACTTAAATTTAATCTTTAATCTTGGTTTTTAACTAAGAAAATGTATTTTTGAATTTTTTTCATTGTGAATCATCATCATATTTGATATCTACCTTGATTTTGTAATATTTTATATATATTATGAAACTCACTTCTTATGAACTTACCATCTCACATTATTCAAATCCTATTCATTCCATGTATCTTATGTGTATTTATTATATTACGCATTTAATATCTGACATGATTCTCAAATTAGAAAAAAAATCGTCTCTTATGGAATTTACTGTCATAAAAAGTAGATGATGTCTTATGAATTGAGCAATAATAAGATATTAGTATCTTAAATAATGGTCAAAGTGTCTTATTAAGTCATCTTACATGATATATTCTTATGAAATAAATTCTTATGAAGTTCACATCATGAAAAATAAAGTTATATTACATAAATTCACCTCTTACATAGTGTTCTTACATATATGTATATTATGAGAATTATTCATGTTACACACTATCCATATTACATATAGAGAATCTTACACACATATTCTATAATACACAGGTTTGATTTTAAAACTATTATAATATAATATGATATTTTTATAGTCTTAAAAAACAATACCTATTAATTTCATGAATTTAAAATTCTAATCAATTAATTACATAACTTCTTCATAACACATTATATCATCTTCATACAAATAAAAAACACTTTAAAAATATCTTTAAATAATCTAAAACATCAAATCTCATATTTGAAAATAAATAAAAGTTCTTAAATAATTACAAGGGTACGTTAATTTTCCCAATTATATTTGTATCCATCCTTATGAAACTCTATTTTAAGACTCATTATCTCATTAAAAAGACACTAAATCATAGACTTTTTAATTTGAGAAATTTCTATAAATCATAACATAGGTTATACTAGTTTTCCTGAGAGAACCTAATCCCCCAATGACAAATAATATTTTGGCCAAGTGATAAGATCCCCACTCAATGAGGGAACTCAATTTTTCAAATAAATCCCTAGTTAAAAAAATAAACAAAACCACTAAATTAGAAAACTATATGGATATAAATACACCATTTGACATTATACTTATCCCATTTTGTAGAGGGAAAATATATCTTACATAACTCCCATGAGGAGAGTTAATAATTTAATTCTCCTCCATTGACAACATAATCTAAGGATAATTGGGGATTCTCCAAAAGGTTTCCAATGACATGAGAGGGGATCAATATTCATGTTCAACCTTGAGGAATCTTGTCCATCCTTAGGGATAACCCTGGTGGATATATTATCCAATTAGTATCTGGTAGGAATAAATTTCAACTTAATGTCTCTATTTTTCACCTTCTCTTTAGAAAAATAAAACATGATATCAATATTCTTAGATCCTGAATATTGAATATTTTTTTGGAAATATAATATAACACCTCGACCCTAGTTACCCAGAGTCACTGCATTATTATATAACATTGACATGATCACAAGGGATCAAATCCCGAAAGACCGATCAGTTTAGTAGCCTTGGAAGTACTAGATACATACATAAGTTTTACATTACATTATAAAATGAGAAGCAACAATAACATTGTATCATTTTAACACATTAATATCCCTTAGAATCTCTCTGCAGGTCAGTCATAATATACCTCTTCACATCCTAGGAAAAATAAAACATAGAAAGGGGTGAGCTCAGATGCTCAGTAAGGATAACAACATAACAGAAACTTTTATAAATAAACATAAAAATTTAAGGAAATGTATAAGACTAAAAGATAAGCCTTTTAAACTTGAGATTCAGTATAATATAGCAAATATAAATCAAATATTTACATTTACTTATTCACATGTATGTTCTACTAGTCTAATAATCACATGCAATATCAATAGCCAATTTCATAATGATGGAATGCATACTGCCGGACATCATAACCACATAGTAAAGTCCTTGTTATAAGACTAAAAATAAGATTTTGTCAAGGCCTTATTCTAAGACACTAGTTTATCTCATGATACCTACCAATGCATCGAGGAGCTATAGCGGGCTGCACCCGTCACTTACTAAGTCCAATGCATTCCTCATATGAAAAGGTTGAAACATTACATAAAAATTTGTACGAAATCTTAATACTTTATCCATAAACCATGAATGGTATAAAAATAACACATCCATAGTCAAACATATCACAAAACCTTCAATACAACATGGAAGATTGTATCATAATAAATTAACTTCAAACAAGTGTATAATCCATCAATGGATGTTGACATAGATGAAATCAAAACCATTTGAGATAAACATCTCTTTCTATTTTGAAATAATTTAAAAGAAAAATAATTATAAAATAGAACATTTATTTTTAAAATATTCTTATAATTTAGTAAGGGAAGCCTCAAAGGTGTTATAACTATGGGAAATACCCGCACCCGCCGTATAAGTTAAAAAACATTCTTACCTTAATTTGTCGAAAAGGTCACAAAGTACCTTGTTTGGAAAATATCTGAAAGATTACATTCAAATTTTTTTATAAAAAATAAAATGAGGGTGTAAATGAATTTAACACATAGTCTAGTAAATATTAATTTTTTTGAAATACATTTTAAGAAACACAGATGTGGATGTTAAAGAGATTCCCGTAGATACGCACGTATAAACAACAACGGAAAATGAAGAGATTGTAGAATTAACCCTTACCTTATAATTTTAATTAGTTGAGGGTATTTTAACCTACTATATAATAGTTAAATAATTGTTATTAAATTATATAATAACAACATACATAAATATGATAACATATATTATTTTCTAATATTGATTTGTTAATAATATTTCAGTAGAATCATAGTTTCGGGTGTTAAATGATTCTTTTTCCTTCATATCTTTTGTTATGTAAGTAATGTTTGCTATGGATAAGATGTAGTTGATTCATATATTGAATGATATTAAGTTCTTAAAAATTATTTTCTAATCATAAAATTAAATTTATTCTTGAATGGTTATGATGGGGAATGAATCTCATCACGTTCGTGGAGACGGTAATCCATACATAAGGAAGAGAGAAAATACCATTCTATTGACGGTGAAATCATTTTTAATTGGATGGTATATCATATATAAATAATCCTTAACATGTTATATTTATTATTTACATCAGTTATACTCATTATTATACCCATCCAAATAATTAAGTGTTGGAATGATAAACTACACCACGACGCGAAGATGGTAAGCCATACATACACACGTATGGTGAATTTCTCATCCATAGGATGAATAGAATAATGAATATGGTTATACCATATTTATAATAACATAACAATATGAATATGGTACTAGATTTATTATTTTGGTATGGGAATAAAAAAGAAATAGGAAGTGGAAGAAGAAAAGAACTTGAAAGACGTGGTGAAATAATTACCTCTTCTTCGGGTACTTGCCTTTGATTTGATCAAAATAACTACTTAGGTTGGCTTTATGATCAATTTAAGGACTCTAGGATTAAGTGATGTTAGTTTGGAGGATATTTGGGCAGGGTTTGTCTGATCCAAATGGATTTGGAGGTGTGATTTTGAGAGAAGGGGAAGTGCCCTTTTATAAGAGAGGTGAGACTCACTTAAGGAAAAGCTTGAAATATTATTTTATAATATAATCATATTCTGTTTATAACGGCTCCAAAATGATTTTTTATAGGATAATATGGATATGGGTTGAAAAACTCTCAAAAAATAGGTTTTATACAGGTTTAGGTCACCATATTAACCATATCTTTTAGATTTAACTCTTGGTTAAATAGTTTAACATTTACCATGTCTCCTTGTATATTTATATTATATGGTTAATAAACATACTATAAAATGAAAAGAAAACCCCAAGTGGTTAATTAATGACATATATATTATTATATAAGTCCTTTGGCTGAACCATAGATTTTTAGGACTATTATATCATTTAATAATATAGTATTTGTTTTAAAAACTCATTTATGTCAAATTTGACTCTATTTAGTATTTGATTTTTGTTAAGTCCTAAAGACTTGATTACTTCAAAAAAATTAATTTAATCAACCCTAACATGTTATATTAAACTATAAAATTCTTGGAATTCATCAAAAGTCTCAATTTACCTTTATTTGGATATTTTTAATATCAATTATTTTAATCTTTCATTAATAAGGTAATTACTACATCATCATTGTGTCATAAATAAATTTAATTATTTAATGTATAAAAATTATAAATAAAATATAATTATGTAAGAAATATTTTTAGATCTTTAATGAATATTTATAGACAAATTTATCATATGTGTAACCCTATATTAAAAATGTTTTAGTTATGAAAATTTGAATTTAACACTTTTAACTATTCTTTAAGTAAAATAATAATAAATGTCCTAATCTAATCCAAGTAAACCAGAAGGGTCATATTTTATCCCTAATGTTTATTTTGGTCGAAATATACTTATCCAATATAATCAGTACATATGTTAGGGTAATTATAATATCATTTTATACTTTTAATTACCGTATTTACTTTTAACCGTGGTAAATAAAAGTCAAAAGTTACTATTCACCCAAAATTATTTTCATCTTATTGAACCAAATATTACTTCATTAAATAAACCATGTCTTTCAGATTTTTAAAATTCAATTCACAGAAGTTGTAAAATTATGTTTAATGCAAATTTGCAAATGCATCTAGAAGGTGGGTAAAAGACGGTAACAAGTTCAATAAAATTTCATACATCTAATATAATTATAAAATGACTCCGATGAATTATATTGAACTTATATAGTTATTATGTATCTATTTTGACTTAAAATAAATTTAAATAAAATAAATTATTATTTAAATAAATAGTTGGTTTTAAACAATAACATAGTGTTTTTCACTATTCATCAAAAATCGAAAGTTTTCAGAAAAGTACCAAAAATTCACTCTAAGCTAATTTTGATATTCCAAATCCAAAAATGAAGTCCATTTTGAAAAATAAAATTTATAAAATTTCAAAAAGTGGGTATTACCATTCATAACAGCTAGTTTGATTGGTCGTGGTGTGTTAAAACTCCAAGTTGCGTACAATGAAAGCTATTGCATTATTCCAAAGGAAACGTACTGTGGAAACTTGAGGTGTTACATCTACATAATGTTGTGATTATCATAATAAATTGTAAGAGGGTTTTAAAATTTCATCCCCAAAACATAAGACTACTCTATCATAAAAATAATTTATTTTATGGAACTAGTTGTATCCATATACATAGCTTCTTTGGTAGTCAATGTCAATGAATTATAATTTTTATAATTCCATCCTAAGAATATATTTCCCAAGATTAAAATTGCACTCAAAGATAACCTTATATAATCAAAATATTCCATCCAATTTACATCAATTAATTGGATAGATTTTTGTTCATCCCCCTGCTGTACAACATCACATAACTAATATTCCCTTCAATATATTTAAGGAATATTTTTTTAATAAAAAATAATAGGTTTCATTAGATCACTCTGATATCTTTCATTTAAAATCCCAACATCTACTCTAGTCATAGTGAGACATAATATGGTGATAATCAATTATCAAAATTCTCTTTGATATACACTCTAACCTTCAATATCCTTTGAAAATTTCATCACCACTGGAATAGGTGTAGATGCTAGTTTTTATTCCTCCATCTCAAAATTATTTAACAATTATTTTGTATTATTCTCTTAGAAAATGATGATATCATTTTATTTCAAAATTATTTATAATCCAAAGAAGTATTTTATCTCTCAAAGTAAGGAAATATAAAAAAGGATCTTAATTTCTTTAAAAAATTCATTCAAATAACTCTCTTACTAACACAAAAAATGATATAATAAATATAAACCATTGAAATGAGTGTATCTACATTGGTCTTATTTAAATAATGATTTTTTTACTTTTCCTTTAGAGAAATTCATATTATTAAAGAAACTATATAGCATTGAATATCAGGCTTGTGGTGTCTACCTTAACCAATATTTTTAATTATTAATTATTTAGACCATTGGGAAATAATTATAAAGAAATAAATCTTCATGATAATCAAGATATACCTCATTTTCAATATCACCATTTAGAAATGCAGAATTGATATCTATTTGGTAAGTTTTATACTACTAGTGAGATGCCTAATCAAGGAACACTATTAAAACCTCGAATATATCAATAAGAGAAAAGGTATATTCCATGAAACCCCTTAAACATGATAGTATACTTTTTAAAAAGTATCTATTTGTTCTAGATAATGTTTCCCTGATTAATCATCTAATTTTGGAACACCCACTTTTCCCAAATGACATTTTTATCACCAGGTCTTGAGAAAATGTACCATGTGGAATTATTCTCTCTTTGTTCAATTTACTCATCCATAGATACAATATAATATTTATTATTGAAGGATTTAACCAATAATTGTGGATCAATATGGGATAAATATGAGATTTTATTATTATACATTATCCTTCATCTGGTTGGTTCCCCTATGTGAATCTCATATCTCAATGTCCTTATTATTTGAGTTGGTGCACTTTGATTTACAATTATATTTTGTACCTCCTCACGATTATTAAAATTTTGGTATTGATTTTCTTCCATTTTCATTAAACTATTATTAATTATTAGTATAATAATATTCATTTTCAGTAGGCTTCATTTCATCTTTATCATTTATAACACTCTATTTCCCAAAAATATGCCCACTACTTTTAATTGGAATTTGAAACTTTTCTACACCTAGAACACAATTATTGAGTTTATTTTCAATTATTTTACATCATAAAAGTACACAAATTTTCAAAATCTTTTATTCTAAAATCTATATACTTTTCCACTGGATAAGTATCCTTGAAAGATACCCTCCTTACTTGTTTTATAAAATTTTCGCAAATTTGTGTCTTTGATTTTAAAGATTTTAGTTCCACAAAAGATTATAAAATAAATAATTGTTAAATATTTCTTATAAAAAATTCCACATGAGGTTAGTTTTGAATTTTATTTTAAAAATATCCCATTATAAATTTCCACAACTATACAAATAGCTTATCTCCATTTTTTTCTTTTAAACTTAGTTGGAATTATTCTTCCCATTTATGCATTGATTCTATCAATCCTCTCAAAAATCCTATTATATTAAAGTATATAGGGGGTTATATATTTATTCCAATATCATATATATACTTATAGGATTCAAAATCATTTACAATAAATTCCTTCCCATTATTAATGCAAAGCTTCTGGATGTGTACACCAATTCCTCTTTATAATTTCCTCTTGAGAAAGAATTTTTTTTATAAACTATGACTTGGGTTTCATGAAAAACACTCTTATCATTATTTTATAGTAATATATTAATTTAATTAAATATATAACAAAACTATTGGATTAGTATCTCATGGTTATAAAATGATCTTAGTGAATCAACTAAAGTGGTCTATTTGATTTTATCTTTATTATTTTATGCATTATTTAAACTATATTCCCCTCATGAAATGTTATAAAAACAATATATCTATCTCCGATAAACTGGGGTCGATCAATAAAATTATTTTATTTTAAAACTTTTATCTGGTTCTTTTTTCAAATTTGTATTAGTCTTATATTCTAGATATTATTCTCTTTATTTCACTTAGATAGTAGTAATTACTAGGATCACCAATATAAAATTATGCACCACTAGTTATTTCACCTGTTGTGATTTTTTTATCTTTAATTATTTTAACAAGTCATTATTGTTTCTTTAAAATCACATCATTAACTTCAGCATAGAGTTAACTAACATATAAAATATAACTCTTGATTACATAAACAAATAAAACCTCATGTGAATTTAACCAATGTGGCTAAATTTCAGTTTATCCACTTCCCTTATACTTTAAAGATCTCTCATTACCAAAAGTAAAAACACCACCGTAATTTACCTCAATATATTTAAAGACCTTATCATCTCTATTAATGTGTGGCAATAATCCACTATCATGTATCCATGTATTTCTCTTATTATTTACCTTTGATTGAAACTTAAATAATGAGGGGATTTTTAGCTTTATATTTTTGTTGAGTTGTATTTACTTTTGAACCATGTTGTTGTTAGAATAGAATAATTTTCATACACTTTTCTACATAGTTTCATTATTTTTAATAAATCCCATATATCTCCTTCATCCAATTAATCCTATATTGGATAGTTACCATATGTGATCTTCCATTCTCATTTTATTTACTCCCAACATCATGTCTTTTTGTTTTCTATAAATGTCCCATTAATATTATCCTCAATTGGTTCCATGGGATATAAATATTATTACATAAAAAATAGGATTTATATTCATAAGAACCACAATACTAATTTTATCCCTTGAAACTAGTTCTTCTATGAAATTATTGTCTTTTTATTTTAAAAATTTCTTGATGTCTTGGTGTAAAATTATCCTTCTTCTACATAGGTTTCAAGGAATATTTATTATATTGAAAATTATAAACCCCTTATTTATAATAGTCATATTATGAGTGTTTTTCTCATTCTAGACCTTCCTATATTAGAATTTAGAACCTACATCATTAGGCGAGCCAACTATAACAATTTATAAAATAACAGTTGTAGATTCTACATGAGTTAATTCTCAAGCTTTATCAATTCTCTATGATGATTGAGACTTAATTTAAATATATTTATGTATTTAACTCTTCATATTTATAAGTTTATTTTCATCCTTAAGATACCATGATTCATCCTGGTTAATAATTTATTCTTTTTCATCCATATTCTTCTTATTTTATTATATGATATTTTATTACTCAGCCACCTTCACTTTAAAAATTATTATTTCCTCAATATGATCATTTTAACATCTATGAATCTCATCCAAAAACTTTCTCTCTAATTAACTTCATTATTAATCATGTTAAATTCCTTTTGAAGTTGACTGTTTATATAAATAAACACCTTATGTTTAATCCAAATATGTGTTCTATATAGGTTTCTTCTCCCCATTATTCACTTCTTAAGGAATCATTTATCTTTTTGACATGTTACCTGAAATTGATATATTTTTTAGCACATACTACCTCAAATTAACTAATTTTGTAAGAACATTTTTTTCCTATTTACATAACATGTTTCTTTTCTTTTTTATTTTTATTTTACTCCTTCCTTTATCATGCCTTTTATAAGATTTATATGATTTTCATTAAGATCTTATTTGAGGGTTTTATTTATATTATTCCTCATCATATTCAATATTATATTTTTATTGGGAAGTCATCTATAAAGTTCTTAACAACTCTAAAATTTAAAATTTTGAGTATGAGATTTATATTGTATTTTTTATTTTCCATTTTAATATTTTTAAAGATAAAACCCAAAACCATTAATAGATTTTCCTCACTCTCAGAGTATTATTCAGATTTACTTGAAGATTAAACCTCCCCTTCTATAATCTTAATTTTATTAATGGATTTAAATGAAATCACTTTATTAGTACTATTTTTTAAAACTGGTTTTTTTATCATAACATAATTGAGAAGTTTATTATGTAACTCTTCTATAAATAGGTCCTAGCTACCATTCATAACCAAAAAATATAGAACAAATCTATCTGGAAAGTTTCTCATTAATTTTTTAATGTCTATAAAATATTCCACCTTGTCCCTAAATCCTATAATATTACTAACTATTTCATTCTCCCTGGAGAAATAGTCATTAACATTCTCATCTTTAACCACCTTGATATTTTCAAATTTCGAACTCTAAATCTATATCTTGGTTTCATTGATCATGAAATTCCACTTATATGGGTTTTTAAGTTTGTCAAACATCTCGTTTTATATTATGAGATACATCATTTATGTATATAAATTTCCTAAAAAATATGATAGTATATAATTTAGATCCTTTCCATCAATATATATTTTTCTATTCTTAGTAAAAGGATAAGTGCATCTCCTGCAATAGGTTTAAATCCTATAGTAACAACATTTATGAACTCTAATCACTATAAAAGATAAATGGGTAATATATGGTTCATCCATACATGAAATTGTCATAAAATATATAGAGTATTTTGTTTAATTAATCATTAATACCAATTTACTAATGTGGTTATTTATGTGACACTCTTTAAGGAAATGAAAAATACTGATGATGAAGGTGTTGTGTAAAATATTTGATATAAGTTGAAATATTCTAGCAAGTGGGGGAGTTGGAATTAGATGTAATGATTGATATGGTACCTAATAAATAATGTATGAATACCACTAATGTTATAAAAATATTTTTATAATATCATATAAGTGATAGATATTTATTTGAGTTTATTTTGAGTGGTTGAGAAGGCCTTGGAATGAGTTAAAAGAGTTCTGTAAATGTTTGAGTATAGTTTTCATGATCATATGACTTATAATGAATCAAATAATTCCTTGAAATAATGGGAATCTATGTTTAAGAAATTTATAAGATGCATAAAACTTTTATTCATCTGTATAAGACCTTATGAGTGTGTGTAAGACTTCAAGAAGTTTTGTAAAAAATTACACTATCAATGTATGAATTTTTTAGTGGGCATAAGACTCTAAGTTTTATCATTTTAGACTTTTACAAGGTGTATATATGACTCTAAATGGATGTAATAATTATAAAATCTTATAATATAATAATCATTAAATTTTTTATAGTTTCAAAATTCCAATATTCTCAATATTGAATAATAAAATTAGATAGTTCATGCTATGATATTAATAATTTCAACATCCTGATCAGTAAAAGTCAATCATGAGTAATGTATAATAATTAATAAGAACCCATACAAGTAAGAAAAAGATAATGAATATGATTTTAACAACATAGAAAGTGTTTCCACACCAATGTGAATGAGTTAAAACACATGTATATGTAGATTTCAATGGAATTAATTGATGTAGTATTTTTATAGATTTTTAGGTCATGATATTCATATATCATGTGGGTGTTAAGAATCCAAGTCTTATAGATAATTAACATCATTAATTTGACTTTATCATAAATTAATTTGAATGAGAAAATTTATACCATAGGGAATCGGGTTTATTTTAAAACTATTCAGAAAATAATATTCACATGATATAATATGAATATAGAGAAAAAATAAGAAAAAGTAACGTGATAACCTTTCAAATTGTGTGTGATAGATGTTGAGAATTATTTGAATTTCAAATAAAGGGAAAGATGGATTTTTGAGAAGAATCTACAAATAATGAGAGGATCCAGAATAAGATCTTGATTTTTCAAGTTTATAGAATCTCATGATTTCAAAGTTGATATATCTTCAGAGATATATATTTTTTCTACTAAAAATTCAACTTTTTTGTACTACAGTAGTTCGTTACAGCATCTTATAATAGTTTCATGGTAATACCTTTTCTTGTAGGTGTATTGATAATAAAATAATAGATATGTGTGAGTAGGATAAAATCATTTATAAATTGGGTATGTAGTCCTTGTTAGGGAGTAAAACCTTTTAAAAAAATATGATACACTCCATATTTCTTATACCTTGTTTTTTTTATATGACATTTGATAAATAATAAGTTTATTATACTATATTTTGGAAAGGAATAAAAACATGGATTCAACCCCTATTAGTGTTTTTAATTACACATTAAATCTTTTTATAGGTATCAAAGCCATGAAATCCATTGAAAATACATTATTTTTCTACTATGAAACCCAAAAAATCAGTTAATTAGAAACGAGTTCACATTTTCGATGGAAAAGGATTCTATTTGGTGAAGGAGATAATGGTTTCTTATTTATTATCCCTTGGATAGGATGTTCTTAATGATACTCTTCAAGGCTTTACATTTCCAAAATAGATTTATTCATGGTCTCTAAATGAAAAGAATAATTTTGAGAATGGTGGTAAGGCCAGGAATATAATACTCCATTAATTATTCAATAAATAATGAACTCATGTCATGTGATACAAAACAACCAATGAAATTTGGAAAAAACTCCATAGCATTTATAAATGGAATAACAAGATTAATTATGAAAAGCTATAATTTTGTAAAAAATATTTCAATGATATAATAATATTGAAAGATATAACTTTTTATGATTTTTTCATGGGATTCAATGTTATTGTAAGTTCTATCAAAGGTTTTGGAGAGAAAACCGATGATTCCACTATAGTTAAGAATATCATGAGAATACAAAATTAAAAATTTAATTCCATGATATATGTATTAGAATCTAAATATATTAATAAATTTTCTATTGATGAAATTCATAGCAATTTCATTAACTATGTGATGAAAAATTGAACTTCTCTTAAAATAAAATGAAAGAAGGATAAAGAAATTTCATCCAAATCTGTCAAAGAATTGGAAATGGAAGATTAAAAAATATGTTCATTTGGAGAAGAAAATATATAAGATTAGTTTGGGATGATTTACTTCAGGTTAAGAAATTTCACTAGAGGAAGAGAAGGTAAGTTAAAATAGAAAATAACATTTAAATATTTCAATTGTGGGAAAGTTGGTCACTTCTCTATCAATTGTCCTAAGAAAATGAATAATGAAGATGGAGATGAGGAAACTAAAAATGTTTCATATTATAATGGAATAACACAAAAAATATTTCAATATCAGGTTAAAGGGAACAAGAAAATGAAACAAAATTTATTTATAAGAAACTTATAATATGTTGATGAATGGGTTTTGGATAATGATGAGGCAAACAATGACAAAGAGACACATATGAAAACTTCTCATACGGACATCATGGATCTAAAAATGGATTCATAAAATTATGATATATAGTTAAATAATGAGTATTCTTATAATGAAATGGAATTATCAAAATAATATACCTTTTGTATAGTTATTAACCCAATATTAAAATAAATTAGAAGGATGAGATATGAGAATTCACATCTTAAGGAGAATTCTGAAAAGAAAAAAACTAAGATTGAGAAAGGATATCTCACTGATGAAGTAAAAATTTTGAAATAAGAAAATACATAGAATTATAATATTATTCATGATATGAACCCGCTATTAGAATTATGGATACAAATATAAATTAATTGAAGTCGAAAATTATTAAGACAAAAAAATAGAAGGATAAAGACAGATGTGAAATAAAAAATTTAGTTGAATGTAGAGGTGAATTATCTAGGTAATAAATATATAATTTCGATATTGTTAAAAATGATGAAAAAAAGATAAGGGAATTAGATTAAAACCTTCCTCATAAAAAGTTTACCATTTTCATAATAATATAGTGAGAAAAAATAATCAACTTTAGCAAGATAATATGAAGAAAAAAAATATTCTCATATATGGAAAGAGAAAAATTATGAGAAGATATCTAAACCAACCTAAGATATTTAGTGAAAAAAATGGAAAAATATTCATTGAATAAATAATATATATATATATATATTATATTGAGTATATATAGAAGTCCATACATGTATAATGTTTATATATAGCAAGAATACTTACTTATTGTTGGTTCTTTGGTGTTCTTGGTTACAAGGCATAAAATTTAGAGTATAATATGTATCTTCCTATACAAAGGAGAGATAATATATCAAGGGGATGATATCAAAAGCAATTGAATAACATTTACAATTATTAAAAACCATGAAATAAGATAAAAATAAATAATATAATTGAATTTTTTTAATAAAACAATTGATTATACGGTCTAAGAAAAAAATATTTTAGATGAATGTATTTCATTTACACTATCATAATATAATCACCATAACAATTATGAAGTTATTCATAATCAAAACAAATAGGATAATATTTTGAAATTTGGATTCAAATCTTGAAAAATTGAGAATCCATAGATAATAGACATTGGTTTTTCTTCTCACATGACTGCAAATTTGAAAAATCTGAAGGACATATATAATTATTAAGGCGGGGATGTTATATTTGGAAATGAAAACTCTCTAAAAATTAAAGGTATTGCATCTGAAAAAATTTGGAATAATAAAATCCATCCTAATAATGCATTTTTCATTGAGGGGTGAGGAATAACCAACTAGGTGTTTCATATCTTCGTGATGATGGTAACAAAGAAATACTCAAAAAAAGTGTCACGATCCTACCCAGGTGGACCCTAAACCGATCACCCGAGCCCATCCACGACATGGCCCAAAGGGCATTCCCGATCCCCATGGAATGGAAACTAGTGTTGGGCATCAAAATAAACCTATTGGGAATGATTTGTCCCATAACAAAGATAAATAATCATAAACTGGACAAGAAGATAATTAAATTAAAATAAAACAAAATACTTGGCAGTAGAAAAAGGAATAAATGAAGCAACATGAAATACCTCAGGTGACCCTATGGGTCACCATGGAACTTAACTACACTCACTCCCAAAAGCGATCCAAGACTAAAGCCTGCAATTGAATAGTAAATTAGGCGTGAGCAGTGAGATGCTCAGTAAGAATGCCAAAATACAATAACGCCCTCTGACCTTTCCTTTTATATAAATTCCAAAACATGCCAGTTTGAAAATAGGATGTAATAAAATAATGTTTTTAATTCTTTTCAAATTAAAGTAATGAGTTTTCCTTTTCAAGTAAAGAATTTATCTCCCACTACATTTTTAAAATAGGTTCCAAGCATGCATTAATATTTAAAAATGAAAGGAAACCAAATTAGATTAAAATATGGTTTTCATAAACAAGACATCGAGTATGAAATGACTTAAATAAAAAATTACATCACAAGAATTATGTCACAAACACGCACCATGGGTAATCCCTATAGGTAAATTGCACATGTGGGACCCTAGAGACCTTGTACCTTAGTGAAACGTGGCTTAAAAACCACGACCCTTAGAAAATGTGGCTTAGAAACCACAACCCTCAGTAATCATGGATTAGAAACCACGAACCTCAGTAATTCATATGTTTAGTTAGTGTTGCTGCATCAATCATGCTAGAAAAACTGGGATGAACCCCTGCTGTGTCATCTAGCGTACTAATCCTGGCCACCCACCTAGAAACCCAGGTTTCCCATTTTTCTCTATTTCAAGTGGTGGTGAATTATCTTTATCAAGAAAACATATATGTACATAACACTTTATTTATCCAAACCCCATTCAACTTCTCACCACCTTTCTCCCTCCTTAAGAGCATTATCCCTCTTTCACATCACACAACGCATAAGCTTCAGCGTTTGGCACATAATAACACCTTCAACATAGAAATCATTTTCTAAAACCAAAGGGGCGTGCCTCAAGAGTGGTTTTTCTTTTTCATAAAACATTCTTAAGGGAAAAAATGGGCTATATTACATAAAAAGAACACTTTTTATAACTAACCGACCAAAAGGAAAAACACCTATGGAAATAATCATTACCAATTTGAAACAACTAAGGAAACAAATTTTCAAGAAAAGTCACTTAAGACAAATGGCATTAGAAATATATTTCAATTTACAAAAAAGGCATAATCATTTCTTGCAACCACAATCAGATTTCATAGCATGTGTATGTAGCATAATGTAAAACGTATTTTTAAAACAAGAAAGAAATTACGAAATTCAAATTAAAGGCATAGGCATAGGGGTCCTACCTGAAACACATCACTATTTGTCAACGACCACTCGAACCGACACTTGGCTCATACAGTCACATGAATTTATACATACATACACACACACACACACACACCACTAGCTTCATTACACATATTCCCTACGCCATGAGGGTATATGTACAAATAGGGTATATATATATATATATGCCTTACCCTATGCATGTAAATGTAGGATACCGTGAAACCTATGGCCCAAAACCATCGAAGCAAGGTCCAACACGCTACACATATAATTTAATAAAACAATTAAACAATTTGTTAAACACTTCACAATTAGCACTTTAAAAAATATTTACACCAAAAACACTATTTAAACCCCAAGTACACACTAAACCATTTGAAAATACATTTCACACCACTTGCATAACTCATAAAACCCATTGAAAATATTAAAATAAAACCACAAATCAATTTAACCATTTTCAAATGCCATTTAAAATCGTCTCATAAACCTAAACCAATTCCAAAACATTCATTCCATTGTTTAAACCATTTAAAATTAACATTTAGAAATACACAACAACTCAAACATGCCAAATTATGTATTTCCCTTTAAAAAACTATACCTAAATCCATTTTCACCATAAGTTCCATTTAAAACATGATTCACACCACTTGAAAAATTAAATAAACCATTTTTACAATTTATAAAACACCTAAAAGAGGCACATCAAGGTTTTACACAAAAAATACACCCAAATTCATATTAAGAAACCAATTCCAACCCAAATGCATATCAAATTCTTTCAAAAACTAGTTTTTCATCACTTGAAAAGTGAAATAAGTCATTTTATTATTTTATACAACATTACCAAGGTGAAAACCAAGGTTTAACACATGGACCATACCCAAATTCCAAAAAAATGCCACTTTAAAATTAAAAACATGTTTTATTTTTAACAAATACCAACTCTCACCATGCACAATAGTAAAATAACATGTAAAATTAATTAAACAAAAATAAACCCAATAAGAACTATTATTTTCATGTGAAACCACCAAATTTCAAGTGAGAAAAATTATTTTTAAAACCAAAATCACAACGAACCATTGCTAAAATCAATTCCGCACCATGAAATTCCCCCAATTGAACTCCAAATCGTACAATTGAACCAAAATTATCAAGAATTAACCCTAAATCTTACATCCTACCCGCTCAAAACCAAAAACTCATAAAAAAGAACCAAACCCTAGGGAAGGAGGGAGGGGGTATTACCAGGGGGAAGAAGAGGGTTCGGCCAGGGGCTACTCACCGGAGGGAGGGGGGTAATGGTGAGAGCACCGACTAGAAGGAGGGAGGTCGCGCCAGACTCCCGCGAGAAGGGAAGGGGTGTCGTCAGAGGGATGCATCACGACTGAAGGGAGGGCTCTCCAGAGAAGGGTACGCAGGGGAGAGAGGGTGGCAACATCGTGAGGCAAGGGGGGAGGGGATTGGTGTTACAAGGTGCGGGATAGAGAATGCTGGGGGGGGCATGAAGGGGACAAGGGGAATTATGGAAAAAGGGGAAATAAAAAAATAAAATAGAAAATGAAAATAAAATAAAATAAATAAAACTTTAATAAATAATAGTAATAAACATAATAATATTAATAATAATAATAAAAAAATTCAATTTATTTTATTTTATTTCATTTTGATTTTAATTTAAATTTTTTTAACATTAAAAAACCAATAGACAAATAAAGATTACTAAATAAATAAAAATAACTGCAACTGCAAGATACCAGGATGGGGTGTGACAATTCTGCCCAATACAAAAACTTTCTGCCCCCAAAAATCCACCTAGCAAAATGAGGAATCAAACTCGAGTTCGAAAATGAATGGAGCCAAAAAAACCACAAACTCGGTGTGACTTTTCACTCTATGAGTCACAACAGACCAACTCTAAGGAAAACATCAAAGAGAAGATCCATTAGAAAATTAGGAGGGTTATCCCCACCACAAGAACCCGACTACCACAACCCAAATTGATACTCTCAGCACGGGCCAACTTTGGAACTGCTAACTTGAACCAAAGTAGAAACCGCCAACAAGGACCAAAACTCCTACACAGATCAACTCTAGAAGAAGGCACAACAAGATTCATGGTGGGTCTCCCCACCATCTATGAATCGACCAACTTAAGCCAATTAGCACAAACTGATACAGTCCTAACACAAACTAACCCATGAACTCGTTGCACCAAACAGACCCCTATCACATGGGGTCCCCGACAAAAGACCCCAAACCGAATAACAGACAAAACCCCCATTCATTATTTCCCAAGACACATGTATCTCTAAAACGAGCACGCCCTAAAATAAGAACGGGTCACTAGAGAAGCTAGCCACACAAGAGACAATCATTTCGAGACTCACATATATAGAGAGACAACCTTCAAGGCACACATTTGAGAAGACAGAACTACTAAAATTATAAGTAAACAATATAACCACATTTTTCTATAACCAAGGTGGGGATTCAAAGAAAAATACCACAATGAGAAAAAGAGACCTATACTCCTCTTACATCAAAACAGAACCTTCAAATACAAGGAAGATACAACAGAGAAATTCAAACTGTCCCTATTCTAGCACTAAAGACAACAGTTAGACTAAGGTGCCCCACACCCAATAATTTATGACCGCATGAAAAGAATCACTCCAAGACCTGTGGCTGGAGCTCTAATGTCTTGAAGCATTTATTTCCCCGCAATTAAGAGATAACATCGATCAAGACTCTTTCTGACGATGTCGTTAGTGGAACCTCTCCAAGTGTCCCAAATGGCCACACCAATGACAAGCCTTTGGAGGGAGATGACAAGGCAACATAAAGTACCCAAACCAGCCACACTAGAAGAAAACAAGGAGTGGATCGATTAATAGAAGATAGAATTGAAAAAAAGGCTTATGTGAGAAAGGTTCCTATAGTTCACTCTTGTCATCAGATGGGGAACCTTCCTGAACACCAAAAAGAATTGGTCCTAGAACCCTAGGCAAATACCCCACACAATAGATACTTTAACTGATCTCACAATGCTACCTTAAGAGAAAACAGAAATCAACCCCTTTGAAATTCCTGACATAAGCCTTTACTATTCAATGGCCTTGTTGAACACTCTCAAGCTCTGCCACTTTCTTCACCTTCACTTAATTAGCGATAAAACATTGGATGAGAGTGGTCTTAAACATCTTCCAAGACATCCCATCATGAAACGACGCTGGGATCAACTTCTCCCATAAATCCAAAGTTGAACCTTCAAACAAACCCGAACCAGCACATACTCTCATATCTTTGGGAGTTCCCAATAACCTAAAAAAATCAATTATTTCACCAAGACAATACCCTAACTTTAATAGATCACAATTACCCTAGAAGAAGGACAACAACTGAAAATATTTTAGTTCCACCACTCCGCTAAGAGTCTGGGTAGAACCAACAACTAGAAGAGACTCACTAGAAACCTCTGAGACTTTTCTAGGCAACACACTCAAAAACAAGAGGCAAAAATCTGAACCAAAACTCATCATAAATCAAAATTACACACTTCAATCACAAACTAAATCTGAAACTCAAATCACTATTCCAACCACCATTAATTATGTAAAAACAAAGAACCCATGAAAAAGGATACCAAACACGAAAAGTGAACACAAAACAATTTCTTAATAACTTTTCAAAACATTTAAATTACCTATTTGAAAACCATTTTTCATCAACAAAACAACTTAAGTACCCACCATTGGTATACCATGAAGTCTCACATATACATATACCCTTATGCTAGCTCATTCATCCATCCACACATACCACCAATTATCCTTGTACCACATGAATACCTCTCTATATGTGATCCCTCACATGAATACTAGGGGTTAATTCAAAATAAATCTCATTTATAAAACAGATCATTCAACGTAAATCACAAATTCTCAACCAATTTTAAAATAACACTTATCATTAAAGAAACACATTTTTTCCAAATTCCCAAAAAATTTCCAATTCACATTCCAAAAAGCATTACTCATATCCTAAAACAACTTCCAAATCACCTTCAATTTTTCCCTATGAAACCGATCATTCCATTAAAAGAAAATAATTTCCACTTTAAAACCACTTTTCCACTCCAAAACCACATCCCCTTTTAAAATCCCCTTTTTTATATGAACGATTTCATATTTGAAATCCAATCAAGTAAGTCAAAACTAATCCCAAAAATAACTCACATAAAAACTTTCAAAAATAAGGGACTAGTGGCTATACCAACCCGGTAACATGGCTTACAAGACCATGTTCTGAGTGCTCATTAACTACAGGAAGCATCTTGAACCATGAACTCGGGTTGTACATGGGTCGCTACTCCATGAAAGCCCACCACGTAACACTGGATCACTTCCTTTTTCATCCCTCATCACCACAGGCCAAACCAATGAAGAAATTTCAAATCCCGGACTACCCCTGACAACTTGAGTCTCGGGATAGGAAATGGTTCATGACGTCCTTCCCGCACCTACCTCTCGAGTCCCAACACACCTAATAACCAAGCTACTGGACACCCCAAATAACAAGAACCTCCTATGATACCATATTATCATTAACCAACCTGGGTTGAACCTGAACCGGTCACCCGAGCTGGTCTGTGGCATGGCCCGAAGGGCGTTCCCGATCCCCAGGGGCTAGAAACTAGTGTCGAGCATCAACATAAACCCATTGAGAATGATTTTGCCCACAACAAAGATAGATAATCATAAAATGGAAAAGTAGATAAAGAAAGGAAAATAAACCGAACAACTTGTCATCGGAAAAAAAGAATAAATGATGCAATGTGACATACCTCAGGTGACCACATGGGTCACCATTGAACTTAACTACACTCGTTCCCAAAAGTGATCGAAGATTGAAGCCTGCAACTGAAAAGTAAAGTAGGTATAAGCATTGATATGCTCAATAGGAATTCCAAAAATACCACAACGCCCTATTCCCTTGCCTTTTATATGAAATCCAAAACATGCCAGTTTTAAAATAGGACGTAATAAAATTATGTTTTTCATTCTTTTGAAATTCAAGTAACAAGTTTTTCATTTCAAGTAAATAATTTATTTCCCACTACATATTCAAAATAGGTTCTAATCATGCATTGATATTTCAAAATGAAAGGAAACCAAATTAGATTAAAATATGGTTTTTGCAAATAAGACATCGAGTGTGAAACAACTGAAATGAAAAATTACATCACAAGCATTATGTCACAAATGAGCACCATGGGTAATCCCTATAGGTAACATGCCCAAGTGGGACCCTAGACACCTTGTACCTTGTTGAAACGTTCCTTGGAAACCACAAACCTCAGAAAACATGGCTTAGAAACCACGACCCTCAGCAATCGTGCATTATAAACCAAAACCCTCAGTAATTCATATGTTTAGTTAGTGTTGTTGTGTCAATCCTACTAGAGGAACTAGGATGAACCCCTGCTGTGTCATCTAGCGTACTAGTCCGGGTCACCCACCTAGATACCCAGGTTTCCCATTTTTCTCTATTTCAAGTGGTGGTGAGTTTTCTTTATTAAGAAAACATATATGTACATAATAGATTATTTATCCAAAACCCATTCAACATCTCACCACTATTATCCCTCCTTAAGCGCATTCCCCCTCTTTCACGTCACACAATGCATAAGCTTCAAAGTTAGGCACATAATAACACCTTCAACATACAAATCATTTTCTAAAACCAAGGGGGCGTGCCTCAAGAGAGGTTTTATTTTTCATAAAACATTCTTAAGGTCCCAAATGAGATTTATTACATAAAGGGAACAATTTTTATAACTAACCATCCAAAAGGCCAAACACCATTGGAAATACTCATTACCAATTCAAAAACCCTAAGGAAATTAATTTTCAAGAAATTTCACTTAAAACTAATTGAATTAGAGATACATTTTAATTTTCAAAACAGAGGCATAATCATTTCTAGCAACCACAATCAGATTTCATAGCATGTGTACATAGCATAATGTAAAACGTATTTTTAAAACAAGAAATCAATTATGAAATTCAAATTAAAAGCATAGGAATAGGGGACCTACCTGAAACACATCTCTATTTGTCGATGACCACTCAAACTGACACTTGGCGTATACACTCACATGCATTTATACATATACATATATACACCCCTAGCTTCATTGCACAAATTCCCCACACCATTAGGGAATATGTACAAAGAGGGAATATATATATATATATATATTCCTTACCCTATTCATGTACATGTAGGATACCTCAACAACCGTGACCCAAAACCATCGAAGAGAGGTCCAATGCGCTGCAAATATAATTTAATAAAAAAATTAAGAAATTTATTAAACCCTAAAAAATTAGAACCATAAAAAAATAATTACACCAAAACACTCTTTAAACCTAAAACACACACTAAACCATTTGAAAATACATTTCACACCACTTGCATAACTCATAAAACCCATTGAAAATATTAAAATAAAATCACATAATCAATTTAACCATTTCCAAAGGCCATTTCAAATCGTTACATAAATCGAAACCAATTCCAAAACATGCATTCTATTTTTGTAAACCATTTAAAATAACATTTAGAAATACACGACAACTCAAACATGCCAAATTATGCATTTTCCTTTAAAAACCTACACCTAAACCCATTTACACCATAAGTGCCATTAAAAACATGATTGACACCACTTGAAAAATTAAATAAACCATTTTTACAATTTATAAAACACCTAAAAGAGGTACGTCAAGGTTTTATATGAAAAATACACCCAAATTCACATTAAGAAACCAATTCCAACCCAAACACATATCAAATTATTTCAAAAACTAGTTTTGCATCACTTGCACAGTGAAATAAGTCATTTTCCTAATTTATACAACATTACCAAGGTGCACACCAAGGCTTAACAAATGAACCATACCCAAATTCCAAAAAAAGTCACTTTAAAATTAAAAACACATTTTATTTTTATCAAATACTAACTTGCACCACGCACAAAATTAAAAGAACATGTAAAATTAATTAAACAAAAATAAACTCAATAAGAACAATTATTTTCATGTGAAAGCACCCAATTTCAGGTGAGAAAAATTATTTTTAAAACCAAAAGCATAATTAACCATTGCTAAAACCAATTCCTCATAATACAATTCACCCAATTGAACCCCAAATCAAACAATGGAACCAAAATTATCAAGAATTATCCTTAAATGTAACATCCTACCCGCTCAAAACCAAAAACGCTAAATAAAAAAATGATCCAAACCCCAGGGAATGAGGGAGGGGGGATTACTAGGTGGAAGAAGAGGGTTCTCCTGGGGGTCACTCGCCGGATTGAGAGGGGGGAGGAGATGGCGAGAGAACCAGCCAGAAGGAGGGAGGTCATGCCGGACTCCCGCGAGCAAGGCAGCGATGCCGTCAGAGGGATGCATCATGGATAAAGGGAGGGCTCACTAGAGAAGGGTACACATGGGAGGGAGGGTGGTGGTGTCATAAGGAAGGGGGGGGGGAGTTGCATCACGAGGTGTGTGATAAGGGGGGGGGGGGCACATGAAGGGGATATAGGAGAATGAAGGAAAAGGGGGAAATAAAATAAAAAAAGAAAAGAAAAGAAAAGAAAATAAAATAAATAAAACTTCAAGAAATAATAGTAATAAACTTAATAATAACATTATAATTAACCATAATAATAATAATAATAATAATAATAATAATAATTCCATTTATTTTATTTTATATCATTTTGATTTTAATTTAATAATTTTTTTAACATTATGAAACCAAAATACAAATAAAGACAAATAAATAAATAAAAATAACTGAGACCACAAGATATCGGGTCGGGGTGTGACAAAAAGGATTTCTTATGAATATAGTAAAGTATGGAGTTGTTATATAAAAGGGAATAGGGACCCAAGGAAAATTATATCTGGTCGGGGAAGCTAAATAAAACTATTATATTAGTTTACAAGAGAAAATAGTCAATGTCATAGAAGATTTTTCCATTTTATACAAAAGAAAATGGGAAATATGATTAAAGATGAACTAGTAAAGAATATTACCATTTTATAATAGGATACTATAATAGTTTTTAAATATTTAAATTAAGGAAAGATAATTAATAAAAAGGAGTTAATATTCAGAGAGTGAATCTATTAGAATTATACATACTAATTTGTGAAGTCTAATGAAAAATAAACCATGAAGTGGATATATATATTTTATTTATTTCATCAATTACTTCACCATGATGTATTCAATCATGTTTATATATCAAAAGTAACAAACCATTGATTGATTTAAAATCTTTAGTAGGTTGGATAAAAAACAAATTGGTTACCCTTTTAAGTGGTTGAGGTTAGATAACAGATCAGAGTATTCCAACAAATTGTTCCCATAGTATTTGGATTAGAATGGGGTTAGAAATTAGTTAAATGCTCTCCCCAATCCTTATAAAAATGGTTTTCTATAAGATAAAATAACAGTCTTTTTAATAAGTCTAGAACTATGATTTCAGATCATGATATGTGAAGGTTCTTCTAGTTACATGCATTTACTACAATCAGGATTATTCATAAAATATGCCTCTTAAGGCTAAAATATAACATGTCTCCCTATGAAATGTGGATTAATAAGAACCAAGTTTGAAAAAATTTAGAGTTTTTGTGAGTTTAATACTAATAAAAAAGTAGGAAATATATGGAAGCATGTTTGAAAAAAATTATGATAAAGGAATATTCCTTAGTTATACAAAAAATGCAAGTTACTAAAAAATTTAAAATAAAATATTGGAAAATATTATTGACTGTAATGATGTTTTTTTTCTAATATAAATAATATTTTTGTAATTCAATCATGATATTGAGTGAGGATTATGTTTTTTATACTGTATTAGAAGAAGTAAATTAAGAAACTATATAGCTTAAAAAGTATACTAAATTTTCAATATGTACTAAGGATAATATAGAAAAATGAGAGGATACAGGTCCCAGTTCAAAGAATATAAAGCATGTTAATATTGAAAATATAATGGGTGATAGGAGAATGAGTGTTCAAAACTAGAGAAGAGTTTTGAAAACGAGTCACACTATAATTATTATCAAGATTGAACCAAGAAACATTGAAGATGATTTTGAACATATGTGATGAATCCAATTTATGAATGATGATAAAGATGAAATAGGAAATAATGAGTTCAGGGAATCTGTTTGAAGGCCTATAAATAAAAAATTATTGGAATAAAATGGATGTTTATGAACAAACATAATTATGATGGAATTATTGAAAAAAATAAATCCTGACATGTATATAAGGGATAAAAAATAGAAGGGATTTATTTTTATGAGACATTTTTTCTAGTGGAATGACATGAAAATATAAATATTTTTATTTTATTTACTTCTTAGAGGAGTTAAATTTTTTTTGATAAGGATGTAAAGTCAATATATATTAATGGTTAAATGAATGAGGAAGTTTATAGGAAAAAAACTAAGGGATTTTAATATGATGATGATGATTTTTTTTAAATTAAATAAGGATCACTATGGACTAAAGTAATATCCAATGGCATGGTAATATAAGTTATATGAGTACTTGAGTGGGAAAAATCCCAAAAATAGATAGGTTGAAAACATTCCATACATTAAGAATAATAACACTATATAAATAATTTTGATGGTGTATGATTATATTATAATTTTTCCTTTTTATGAGTATAAATACATTGAATATTTATCCACATAGGTAAATAATATATTTTAAATTTCTCTATATAGGGAAATAAAATTCTTCTTTGATCAAAAAATCACCAAGACTACTGATTATGTTTTCATTTGACAAGAAAAATATTCAAAAGGGTTGTTAAAAAGGTTTGGAATGGTGGAATAAATAGGACTAGATACTTATATATAGTTAGGGAAAAAGTTTAGAAAATATAATCAAGGTAAAATAATAAATAAAGGAGAATTTAGATTTATAATTGTGAGTATTATATATCTTTCTAATTTAAGATTAATTACTGATTTCTCTATCATTTTTGGCACCAAATTTCAATACAATATAAAAAATAACATTATTTTTCATCTACGAGAATTCTTATATATATTTGAAATACTAAAAACCATGGTATTCTATAAAAATTTAAATGATAATTAAAACTAAAAGGTTTGGATGATGCTGATTATGTAGGATTTATTGATGATAGAAATTCCACTTCAGGTGTATGATTATTTGTTGGTGACAATTCTATTGCATGGAACTCAAAGAAAAAAACTTTATTTACTTTGAGTTGAACCAAGGCATAATATGTGGATGTATCGCAATCAGCTACTTAGATGATGTGGATGAAGACTATACATGAGTATGTAGATGTCCAAACTGGATACTGACCAATTATGTATTGTGATAATAAAATATACCTTAATATCTCTAAAAATATAGTGTATCATTCCTGGTAAAATCTTATAGGAATAAAGTATCACCATTTGATAGATAGAGTGGATAATGGAATTTTGAGTTTAAAATTTGTTCTATCTAGGAATTGTTTTTCTGATATATTAATAAATCCTCTTAAAACTTAGTTATCTGAAAAAAGTAATGCTAAAAATGAGAGTGCATAAAGCACCTTAGACCCATACTCCCTAGTTCGGTGATAAAAATCATTATTTAAAACATTTGATTTGATACCAAGTGAGATGACTCAAGATAAACATATATACATTTCTACAATTTATCATTAAATATCATTATAATATCATAATCATAGAGCCCAATGGTTTAGTTTATTTGGGTATAGGCTATATAAACATCTTATTACACATTATTTATTCAATATATTCCATAAGAAACTTTATAGAAAACTTCCTTCTATACATATTACTACATATAATTTCCTTGGTAAGTATAAAAAAATGAGTGGGATCAAATTCTTATTAATGGAATAACATATCAACACGTCATCAAGGATTAGATCATAAGAATGCGGGAAACATGAATATGGTAGAAATATATGATTATAAAGAATATGAAAGAATAAGAGTTTTCTATAAGGAATAATAGAAGGATATATCTTCTTAAAAGACCAGACATATACCATGTGGAAGACTATAGAAACATGGGATGCAATATTAATAATCCATTGAGCATAATATATTAATATAAAATATAAATAGAGTATAAGTATAGAATATATTAACATTTTGGACCAAGATAACTATAACCTGGTCTATGTAATTTCCATGAATCGTGTTGTAAAAATTACAAAAATTTTGATGCGTCAAGTTGTGATCATAATAAAAATTCACATCCATCAGGTTTTGAACAAAAAATAATTCCCATGAATAAAGTTGTGAACATAACAACATTTATCATTCATAACATCATAATGTCATAACATATTTAATTTTAAAAACTTAATTGGTGGGATATATTAGACTCAAACCATTAAATAATGATAACCCATACACATTTTCTATATGAAATCAATAATATATAATTTTATAAAGAAACTAATGAAATAAAATGGGTCTCATAACATTTCCAATTGATATCACATAAAAAGACTTCAAGATTTATAATTGTTGATACCAAAAGTTTAATAACATTGAAAGAGTATTTTATATGAGTATTTAGAGGGTGATTCATAAATTATAACTCCATTTGAGATATTTATTTTATAGATAAATATAAAAATGGAAAATAAATCAAAATAATTAATTGCATAAAATATTTTTAACATTTTTCTTAAAAAGATGATGTTAAGAGTCAATTTCAAAAGTATTTTTTGAGAAGGTGATAAGAATAACTTATAAAAAGTTATTTATAAAGAAGTCCAAGTAATAGATCCTTGAAAATAAATAAAGGTTAATTCCAAACAATGGAGTGGATGATAAAAGATATGAATACGAAATGAAATGATTTTTTAATATTTAAAAATATCATTCTTGAAACCCACATCATCAAAATATTTCAAAAAAATCTTTTTTAAATAAGGAAATGAAAATTATGAATATAACAAGAGATAATACATATTTTTTTCTAAAATAATAAAGGATAATATTTTTGTAAGGGAAGAATATATACATGGAATAGAAAGATCTATTTGAGAGGATGTGAATTATTATTAAAAACATCATATTTTATAAAGAAATATACTTATCAATGAAATAAATTCGATGTTGAAATGTAAATTCACAAGAAAATATGGTTAATATATAATATAATTTAATTAAGAGATATAATAAATTAATATTTTAAGATCATAGTCAAATATTAATGATTATGACTCAAGGAAAGGAGTTGAGTCTAGAAGAACCCTTATGACTTTGGTAACATTTGAATAAAAAATATATTAAATATGATAACTTGATATTATTTTTGAAATAATTTTATATATAGAAAATAATGATAAAATACATCAATATGATAGTATATAAACCAAAAAAAAACTAAACTGGTGAAAATGACATATGTCTCAAAGAAAGGAAACTGAGATGAGAAACCCATTAAATTGGATTCTCACTTGGTTGGACATGCTCTAACATCCTCTATAATAACCATAACTATATTAATTAATTAATTAATTACCATATTAATATATATTAACCTTTATAAAATTAATTTATAATAATTATTCACACATATATTAGTTAGTTATACTCTATTTTCATTATAAGATGTTAATAGTTTTTTCTGATTTATGCAAGTTTCATAATTGTGATATTGAATGTTGATTATTGATAATTTTTTTATCATTAATAGATTATTCAAAATAGTGGAATATTTTTATGATATATTAATTCCTATTTATATTTTATGGAAGGCACGAGTATGGTTTGTGAAAATGGAATCCATGATGAGCTTGTTTTAGGTAATTTCCCAATAATGAGTTACTTTATTTTGATCATTAATTTTTTTGTTACCATCATAAAACCATATTAATTATAAATATTAGCATTTAATAAAATATATTAAAAGTATTAAGGTCTTTCAAATCATTTATTATGGTGATATTGAAGACATTATACCAATATTCATGTTTGTGGTTAAACTGACCAATAAAAGAACTTGTTATACTAATGAATGAGAAGTAATATAAAGTTATATAATAATAATATAACTTTTTGAGAAATTGATGATTTTAATATAAAATAATAATAGTGTATAATGATGTCTTCTAATAGTGTATAAGATAAATTAAATGAAAATAATGAAGAAGAGCATCTACTTTGGAGAAACTGCTTCTTCTCCCCATGACTTCCCTAAAAATGAAGAACATAGCTATTTTTCTTGTGATCAGGATAATATGAAAGTGGGAGATTATTATATGTTAAGTAAAATGGTTAGGTATTATAGATTAATTCTTCAGAATATAATTCTATTAAGTGGGTGGAATTGTGCTCTTTTATATGTGAAAATGAGGTATACATCCTTGGAAACTAAAGAAAAGTGAGGGGAAAAGATGGAATCACTTGGGAGTCACGTGAGTTAGGTAAATAAATGACATTGGGACATGAGGGTATGAATTTATAACTTAATAAATGAATTCAAGAAGTTATATGTTTCAATTTAATTTAATAGAATTAGATCAATGGAATATTACTCCTTTACCCTAATTAACCATGATTAAATATTTACTACAGTAATTATATTCCTAATAAAACTATAGTATGATACATTTTAAAAAAATTCATCATGATATTTATTAATTTAGACTCCATTTAATATAATTAAATTTATAAATATAACAAAATTAACTTTTTAATTAAAATATAAGATAGATAGAAAAAACAATTCTTGTTGAAAATTTAATTTTTAAATATTAAGTGTTGTTATTATTTTTTCTTATAAATTTACTAATAAAATGGGTGATAAAGTATTTCGTTAGATTAATTATTTAAAATTTATCAATTCAATATATTATGATAAAAATTCATAACTCCTACAAAAAACTACTCTTTGAAAACAACCGTTTTACCATTAGTGTTATTATTAACTCAAACCTTGGTGACTTATTTTTATATCTAAATATTAAATAGGAAAAATTTACTAATTTAAATATAATTATTCTAAATATTATTTTTTTATTTTATTCAATTAATTAAATATATTTAAATAAATTTTAATATAAAAACACATAACAAATAAAAATAATTTTTAGTTAATGCATTTTTAAACATAAAAATAATTTATTCAAATTCCATGAAAAGTGAAAATATATATATGAAAATTAGTTTAATTATATATATTATTATTATATCTAAAATTAATCAATATTGATAATTTTTTTTATAAAAATATAAAAAATATATAAAAAGTATAATCCATTGATAAAAGTCTTTTAACCTTAAATTATTTTATTTTTAATTATATAAGATTGATTAATTATTTAACAAGTATTTAATATTACTAATAAATTTATATTAAATACCAAATTTATTATCTAATTAAATTCATTCTTTTAAAGTAAAATTTATAGAAATAAAAAATTTATAAAATACACGTAATAATGAAAATATAGAATATATTTATAATTACTTGGTTATATAATACTAACTTTTACATATAAATATCCAAAAGACATCCACATAAGACCTAACTATAAGGAAAAAATGGTGGTTATCATAGGTAGTGATTGATATAGAATGTATCTCATAGTGATTTCCATGAGGTTAAACTTCCCTCATATGTGATTTCACCAAAACTATACTTATTGAATTTCATCTTGGGGTTTTTCTTAGAAAAACACTAGTGATGGTACCTTCCTTACTTGGTCCTATAAATGAGCCTCATAAGTAAGTATCCTACTATAAGATTCTATTTATTTTCTTTTCTACATATATAATAGCAATGGAAACACACTCCTGTATCTATTGGTAAAACATTAACTTTATATTTTTGGCTTGGATATCGAGAAATGTGACCCAATTCATCTATCCCAGACTTACAACATCATAGAAAATATTAGACAACTTACATACCAAATGAAATTTTTAGGTATAGATTTTTAAAGAATTAGAAAAAGAACTTATATAATAATACACATCCCTTCAAATGATTTTTTACACTATACATAACATCTATTATTCCACATTTAGTCTTCAATATCTCCTATAAAATATTTTATGTAATAAACCTTCCTAGGAACAAATAATTTATCATCATTATTCATAACCTGGGGAAAATGAAACACAAGAAGGGTAACCTCAAACTATCATCCAGGGTAAACATAATCATTATAAATTAAATTTCATTGGAAATAATATGAGGATAATAAGTGTTTAATAACATAATCTATGATATTGAGAATAACATGAGAGAATTAATACCCATGAACACCTATATCAAAAATAATGAAACATTTTATAGAGGATTAATAAAGCTAATAGTCATAAGAATCAATTATCATGAGCCCTGTGATGTCAATCTTGATCAAATAAAACATTAAAAACCTATAGAAATCAAAAAGAAAAATTGTGAGTATCATATATAATTATATTCATAGATTCCTTACAAGAACCTTTACAAGTGGAATAACCAATATAGTCAACATCCAACATAATCATTAACCAATTCCTTGGAGGGGTATAACGGACCCACCCATCCTTGGTTTATAAAATAACCTCCCATCCTTCATAATAATGGATTCACCCATCCTTAGTTTATAATGAAATCATAAATAATTATAAAAAATATCGATGAACCATAAAATAATCATAACCCACGAATGATTATATTTTCTCACATGAAAATAACCTTTTTTCATTCATAGTTTTATTTACCCATAGAATAGAAATGGGTTCCATGATAATCTCTTTGAAAAAAATCATAATCTATCTAGAGAACGAATAATGATGGACTCGTTATAATATATCCCTCGTGAAGTATAATTAACATCAATTTATTTCATTGTTAATGAATATAAATACAATAAAAATATCAGTAAAAACATTATTGAAGAAAATAACCTTTCCAAATTGAAAATCAATTTTGAAAACAAAAGATTCATAAAATATTATGAAGATATATTTCATCCAAAATAAACATGGAAACTTATAAAAGAATATTCAATTAAAATAATGGTCAGGATGAAGGGAAAATCCATTCATGTCGTAAATGTTAAAAATATGCATTCTTTTCAAACTTTTGTAAAGAGAGTTTAAAGTAAACCATATAGAAAATTTTAAGAAACTTATATTTAATTTTTAAAAAAAGAAAGTCTAAGATCATGTAAAATAACTTTAGGGTATAATTTATATTTAGGAAATAAACACACTGAAAATATTTTAGAAAACATGGATATGGAAGAGAAATATTCCTGATCTAAAAGAATATACAAGATCAATATCACATACAAACAACCTTATTGATGTTTATTTAATCAATAAGGTAAGAAATGGAAAATAAAAAATTAAACCACATTTCAGAATGAAAGAGAAGAAAAGATAATATGTTTAATAAAATAATAGCAAATGATTTCTCTTAAAGGAACTCTGAACATATACAATCCTAAAAAAATTTGATATTGTATCATAATAATTATTACCATTACAGTAACTTTTTAATTTTTATCTCATTAAATAAATGGATTCAAAAAAAACTTAAAAAACATTAATATAAGGATATACGTGATATAAAATGTTAAGGGTCATTATATACACCTCATAAAATAATAGCGGTTCATATCATAAACATATGTCCAAAAGAAATAGCATTTGAGATAAATAACCCTTTTAAAGATCATATCATTGAATTAATAATTAATCAGTGGTGTAAATATTTATAACAAATTTAAAACAAAAAATTGTAAATAAAACATAAATAAAAAATTTCCATTTCACATATAATATTTACATAATATAATTAATAAAGAAGTGATATAACCTAATAAAAATAAATTGAGTTAAGAAACCCATTACTTATTGGTAGCATTCAATTAAAATACGATTAGATAAAATAATTTAAATTTAAACTTTAAATACCATTAAGTATTAAGGATTAATTATATACCATTTAAAATGGTATTATATACCCCATATGAAATAAATTATATATATAACATTAAAATATACCTCTAAAAAAACTAAGGTGAAACCCCTTACCTCAAGTCTAAACTTGTTATGTATGTCATTTAACACTAGTATAATAAAAGTATATCAATTATTTAAATAATTAAAAAAATTTAAATGAATAATAAATTTACTTAAATAAATTTTATCATTTATTTCAATGAAATATTTAATTACTTAATCAGTTAGGTATACATTAAGTGTTTTGACGACATTCAATTCATAATTTAAAAATGACTTTGGTCACATGATCATGGTAAAATGGATATTTATTCAATAAACCCTAGAATAAAAATCATTTTTACATTAATTATTATTTTAAAAACAACCATGAAATATGGTTATGAAAAATTAATTATGTTATAATCATAAAGTTGGAAAGTCATACATATGCATGAGTAAAGTTTTCATGTTTCAAAGCTCATGAGAGAAAGAAGGTAAGTATCATTTTAACTATCAAAAATTATATTTATATCATAAATATTATATTATTTCTTTAAATAAACTTATATATACCGTCAATGTGATGCAGAGATGAGAAACAAATGACATCTCTTTATGGAGGTGGTAATCCACACATATGCAAGAATGATGCTATTATTTTTAATTGGATGGAAAGGGAAGAAAATATATGATATATTATATTTTTATAAATATAAATATGTCATTAACATAAAAAACCATTTTATTTCAAGACAAAAAATTTTGAATTCCTGTTAATATTCATTAATTATATTTTATTTTGACACATTCACTATAAGAATATTAGCTAATTTTTTAGTCAAAAGGAAAAAACGTTATTTCTAACTGAATTGTGTTTTCATGAATTATGTGGATTTATATAAGATATATATTTAAACATTATACAATTTTAATTTTAAAAAATGAATTAATATTCAAAATTTTAAAATTATCTTAGGATGAATTTTGAGAATATTTTGAAAACTTATATTTTTCAATGTATAGTAAAAAATATTGATTTTTTTATTGAAAACTATATTTTATCTTAAAGTATTGATAAAGTAAAATTATATTTTGGATTAGTGTTAAAATTTTATAATTTCCATTTTTTAAAAATAATCCATTTATAGTCTTTTTAATTAATTTTATACATAAATTTAGTATAAAAACGTTTTTGTATAGTAATAGAAATTTTTTTCTAAAAAAATGTTCTCCATGAAATTTTGAGGGTTTAATTTTAAATTAAATTATACCACTTATGTGAATTGAATCTTGAAAAATGGATTCAATAACTTGTATCTAGAGGTTCAATTTTTTTTAAATATGTACATTTTATTTTTAGTCAATATGAATAGTAATTATAATAAATTTGTTACCACTCTAAGGGTAAATTAGGTAATTAAGGTTAAAAATAAAATTATTAGGACTCAAACATCTTCCTAAAACATTAATTAATTTTACTAGACGATTATTTATCATCTATAAACATCATAATTTCAAATATATGGACTTTTTCCCACTTCCCATGAATTTTGCTTTTATATTATTTTTTAAAACAAAAACAAAAAATGACATATTTTTTATTTTATTGACATTAAAATTTTAAAATAGGGACACATATAGGATATTTTGGGTTATAATTTTTTATTTTAATTATAAATAATTTATTTTTATCATGGTTATTTATTGATAATTTTTAATGAATAAATAATTACCTTAAGATCTTATGCAATCTAGATATAGTAATTATCTAATTAATAGAAAAATATAATAAATGAACTTAAAATATTTAAAATTCATATAATTTGAAATAATTATTATATTCCATGATTTTTTCATATAATAATGAAATATTAAATAGGTTTTAATGTGTTATATTTTAATTCAATTGTTGTATTTTGGAATTAAAATTCAAATTAAATGATTGGTTCCAAAATTGACATTAATGATATTTTATAATAAATAATTATTTATTAAATGATTTAAAATTAAAAAAGATCATTTAATCATCCAATTGAATAGGGTATAGTTTATGATATAAAAAATGATCCATTTATGGGTTTTTACTTTTATAGTAACTATATTGACCCCTAAAGAGTAAAAAACTATGTTTCGTGGTAATAGTTAAAAGGGTAATAAGGGTTAAAATAAAATGATAAGGGTTAAAAATTACATAAAAGTATCCATGTTTTATTATATTAGAATAATTCAACCCATTATCATCCAATATTTAAAATAAATTATTTGGATCCTTTTGAACATGCAAATTTATTTATATTAATTTAATACTTTATGTAATTCCAGGAGCACCCCTCTCCTCACTTATAAAAGGGGAAATTATCTCCTATTTTCTTCACACTATTTTTTTGAGCCAATACCTATCCTAAAACTTTAATTATATCTCTACCCATGTCCTAGAATCTACGGTTAGATCATAAAATCATCTTAGAGAATCTTTTTGTGTAAACCTTAAGAGGTTGTCTGAAGAAGAGGTATAGTTATTAACAAATCGTTTTTGTTTTATTTCTTATTATACCTCCATAAAATATTCTTCAACCATGAAAAAATAAGAAATATATATTCTATATCAATATGTTTTATTATTATAATTGAATAAACTATATCCATCTCCACTTCTATTAAATAGGGATTGAAACTCTCATTCATGTGTACAGATGACTACTTCTTCGCAAACCGACCTAATTAAATTCCCATCAATGTCATTAAAGATTGGTCATAATGATGGATTTAATTAATATATATATATATATATATTATATTCATGAAAAATTTATCATTATGAAAGCATAATATATAATTTAATTTCTTACCATTACATTTACTAAAAAATGATAATGGCGTTCATGCGTACATGTGGACTACCACATCCACGAAGCAATGTGATACATTTTTTGTCACCACATCACATGGATGATATATATATAAGTATATTTAAATAAATAATATGATATTTAATTTATATTTATCATTTTATAAATATAAAATAATACTTACCTTCTTTTCATAATGATTATTGGAAAATGGAAAAGTCACTCATGCGTATGTACGACCTACCATCTCCATGATTATAACATAGTTAAATTTTCATAACATTCTTTCATTAATGATTTTAAAATTATAATTTATGTATAAATATGATAATTATTTCATGATTATTATTTTGGTGATGGTGAAGTAATAACCTATTTGACTATAGTTAACCTACTAAATCCATTTTGGACATGTAAGCCGAATATTATCAAAATGTCTAACATGAATCCAATTAATTGGGTAATTTATTATAATATGTAAAAAAGGAATAATAAACATGAAAATATTCTTAATTAATTTAATAATTAACATAAATTTATTATCTAGGAATACAAAGAATTGACATGATGAGTTAGACTCAAGGTAAGAGACTTTCTTTTAAAACAACTCTTTTAATATTTCCATTAAAACTATTTTTCTCGAATTTCCATATTTTTTAAAATATCATAATAATGTATTTATACAAACATAAAATAATTATAATTTACATTTTATATCACTTTGTAATGTCTCGACCTGAGATCCACTTAACCCATGCCCTGAGATGGTGGGTCACATGGTCTTAATCATGCCTCCCCATATACTAGAGGATTCTAACTAGTAGCAAGCATGTAAATGTGGTACAATGGGGAGACTCTACCCTCATGTTAAAGTGAAACAACTGATACAATCAATAATAACCAATAGTGGAAGAATAATATAAATAATCAGAATAGATAAACTGATGTGGAAGAATAAATATAATTGATATAATAGAAAAGTGAATAAGAAAAAATAAATAGAACAAATGAATAAATATCTCAAAATCTAGTAGGAAGTGTTTGATACATGTATGCATGGAATTATGATAATAAAAGGGGAAACTAGGGAACAAGAATATACAAGTATTCAATACAAACTAAAAAAACAAAAAATACTCCAATAGCATCTTCAGCTAAAGCTCGATTCTCTTCTCCCAAATTCTAAATATAATTAAGCATATTAACAACCTATAGAAGGATAATTTCCTTATACATACTTATATGCATATTTTATTCTTGGTTACCAAAGGCATCCAAAGTAGGGTGTGAGATAAAAATCTCAGTATTCCACTACCAATGGTGTCTATGTGTAATCCAAGTAGAGGTCATAACTAAAAAGTGTGAAGGTATAAAAATAATTGTAAAACAAAGATGAAATAAATAACTATACCACTCTGGTTCCTATAGGACACCTGGCGGGTCTACCTGCTCTAGCTCATGGATGGAATAGAGTCTGAACATTCACTATATATATAGTAGTAATATATATATATATATATATATATATATATATTATAATTATAAATACATATATTGCATTCACATACATGAACCATGTACGCGTGGACAGAAGTAGCAGTATACCTGGAATACTAGTACTGGCTGGACTAGAGCATAACTTAGATATCCATAACTAGTCTAATGATCCTATAAGCTCAAGAAATATGGTACATTCTCTACATCCCTATAAGAGTGAGAGACACCATGAAATAGCACTCGGGATAGTGAGCAATCCATCATGTAATCACTCAAATCATATAATGTGGTTCGTATAGCCCAATGCCTATATAGTATCACTGGTGCGAGATTCCATACTCAACACTCGATGTAAGGGAGTGTAATTGTATGCCATCCTCAACACCCCCTACCATCATACACATTCCTTATAGGGTTGCATTCATAATTATAATTATAACTAGGCATAACCTCTTATGAAACATGTTCACCAATACTTTATATATAAATAAGGTATATTAATGTGTGAAACATATCACATGAGGAAATACCTTTAATATGTTCTTTTTTTCAAGATCAATTCTATTCAAATCATTACAATTAATAATAAGCATTTAATATAACATAAACTGAAGGCGTGGACTTACTATCCATTGAAGTCATCCCATTTAACCAAATTTATTCATTTATAGTAAGGTACCCACCATGTATAAGAGTTTCCTTAAAAACCATTTAATTTATTAAAAGAATGATTTTCCATCTTATATAGTTTTCTTAATTCAATCTATAAAATTCAATAAAAAATGGATGGAAATTTTAGTAATGGGTTCAAATTCATTCAAAAGGGTGACATGCTCATTAAAGGAATTAACTACATGGGAAATTCAAAGTTTAGATTGAAAAAAACATATGTGAGGAACCCTTGGTTCAATTAAGCATACAAAGTATAAGAGAAATTTTATTTAAAAGCTAATCCGAATGATTAGGAAGCAAATCATGCATATACACATTTATCCAAAAAAGGGGAACTTACACTTGGAACACTCATGGGGTGCCCCAAAATGAGGAAACTATCCTATGAACTAGTAAATAAGATTCAATAGGCATGAATTACGATTCAAGGGTTTATTATACATGAATTACTCAATATAAATGGGATTCTCAGTAAACTCTAGCATGCGACATAATGACTTTACAAGAATACCAAAGTCAAAAGGAAAATGATGTGACCATATACCTCAAGTTTGTTGAAGATTCCTTGCTTGATATTGGCATCATATTTGAATTAGGCTAGAAGAGATATGAGAAATGGTCTAATGCCCTGAGAATAGGGTAAATGATCATGCACCAAAATAGCACAATAAATTCAAAGGAAAACTGAAATAGGAGGTAAGAGACTACGGGAGATCATTGCGATGGATCCAAAACTTCTAAAGAATCATAGATTAGGCACCAGATGAAGGAGTTGTCTCAATTCCTAGATTGAGGTATTTTTTAGCTCAAATGAGGAGAAGAACAAGTTACACACACTAGTGGAAGAAGGAAAAGGAGGAAATAGGTTATAATATAAGTAAGGGGAAAAATTTAATTTCACATCAATATATACAGGAATATATTTTGGCTATATTTTTTGGATAAACCATTCATAAACAATGATCAGTTTACTACTACTTTGGGGCACACCATAGAGTTTGTCTAACTGTGCAAACCATGGAAAATGGATCAATACCATTCTTGTAACCAACCACAAAGTTGTATGAAATGGGTTTCATGGTTTTAGAAAACTTTTATGGCCTAGTAACTTCTTATTTTTTCAGGTATAAAGGCTCCGAACTATCCCTAGACATACCCAAGAACTCCTTCGATTTATTAGGATTCAATATCAGGGTTGTTTAAGGAATTCAAATTTAAAAACTAATGATCAGTACCTTTGTGAAAATAATGTTCATTTCAACCTACCGTCTTTAAATGAACTCATCTCCAAGTTGGAATTATAAGGTTATAAAAGAATACTCAGAGAGTAGATCTGGACACTGAGCTCACATATCATCTTCATGTTCCCAGGTCTCATCCTATACTCGGCTGTGCTTCCAAAGAATCTGTACCAAAGGTACTAACCTACCTCAAAGTGTCTTCATGATCTAATACACTATACTCACTTGATACTTATGGAAGGAAGAATCTATATCCAAATTATCTTCATCTGGTTGAAAGACATGTGTCAGTTCTAGATAGTATCGGCGAAGCTGAGATAGATGAAAGATATCACACATAAACCAGTATCTCTGAGGAAGTCATAACTAGTAAGACAATAGTTTGATCTATTTCACAACCGTGAAGGGTTCAATGAACCTCAGTGAGAGCTTACCCAACTTATAAATATGTCTATTCCATAACCTAGGAAATAATTGCAAGATTAATCGGTCTCTGACCTCAAACTCGAGAGTACATCGACATCATTTGGCATAAGACTATTGTCTGGACTGAGCTGTCATCATGCACTTTATGATCAGCTGGTCCTTCTCTATAGTCTTTTAAATGAGACATGGTACAAGAATAGATACCTCCCCACCTATAACCATCATATAGGTGAGAGTAAATACCTACCATATAATTATTCATAAGGATCCATCTCAATGGGTGCCTAAAATATGCTATTATAAATGAACTCATTGAGGTGAATCTATTTCTCCCAAGTACCCCCAAAGTTAAGGACATATGAGAAGAGCATGTACTCTAGAACATAAATCATATATTCTATCTGTCCATCAGTATTTAGGGGATATATAATGCTCAAAATATCAGGTATACCCAATTCCTTATACAACCATTTCTAGAACTATGATGTGAAATAAGAATCTATGTTAGAAAAAATAAAAAGAGGTGTTCTATGAAGACGTACAACCTCTTTGACATATAACCTTACTAGATAGTCTAGCATGAAGGTATATCACACAAGTAATAAGGGTGATACCTTTTTCAAATGATTAATGACAACCCATAATGTATCATTACCACAAGGTGATTTGGGTAAGCGAGTCATGAAATCCAACGAACCATCATCCCATTTTCACTCGGGAATGGACAACTGCTGTAAAATCCCTGCCGATCATTGGTTCTCTTCCTCCACTTTCTAATAGGTGAAAAATCGAATGATGGATCTAATAATCTCACATTTTACACAAGTCCACCTATATTGACACCATAGATCTCAATATATTTTGGTGACACCGGGGCGAACCACCCATGCTGCGGCATGAAATTCCTGCATCAGCTCCTCTCTGATGTCTACTGGGACCCATACACACGCATGAAAAATATGGTATCATCCCCATACATGGTCTAACCCAAGGATATATCATCATCTGAAATGCATTCCCTTAGTACCAGGCCTTCAGGATCAAATAACTATCTCATTATTACCCATTCCCGAAGAGTAGATTTCATTTTTAAGGATGAGAGGATAGTCTAACCATGGTCCTCCTGAACATCAATGTGAGACTTTTAGAATAAGTTCATAAGATTCCTTTGATCAATGAACTCTTGAATCTGTTATGTCTGGGTCTTCGTACTCAGATCATCAGTGACCTAATTTCCTTTACCAAGCATATAAGCAATCTTGAAATCAAACGACTGTGGGTACTCCACCAACCTGCACTACCTGAGATTTAGATCCCATTGTGTAAATATGTACTTGAGGATTTTGTGATAAGTGTATACCACATAAACTCTTGAAGAAGAGATTGTATCCCACAATATAAGGCATGAACTAAAGTAGTGAGATCGAGGTCATGTGTTGGGTAATTCTGCTCGTGACACCTCAACTGACGAGACTTGTATGTGACAAATCACTCGTCCTACATCAAAATAGCTCAAATAATGATACCTCATGAATCAAAATAAATAATATATATTCTACCAATATTTTGAATAATTTGTATCAGCACTGTAGTCAGTCAACCCTCCAATTCATGAAAGGCCATTTCACAATCTTCTTACCATACTAATTTCACACCCTTCTTTTATAAGCCCAAAAGTGATGCTACAAGGCATGAGAAATCCTGTATGAAGCATAGATAATATCCAAATGCCCCAAGAAACTCTGAATGTTAAAAAATTCTTGTAATTAACCTAGGAAACTACATCTCTCACTTAATCTATGTTTAATGAAACTCCTGACATTGAGATGATATAACCCATGAAATGGACATTAACGATCCAGAAATGGAATTTACTGAGCTTTGTATAAAGATTATTTTTCTCTTAGTGTATTAAAAAATTATCAATATGGGTTACATAGTTGTGTTTAGAGTGAGAATACACCATGATATGATTAAAAAATACTACCAAAAATAAATCCAAATGCAGGTGGAAAACCTAATTCATAAGATCCTTAATGACCAAAGGTGCGTTTGTGAGTCCGAATGACATAACCAAGTACTCGTACAAACCATAATTACTCATTAAATCTATGTGAGGTATGTATGAAGTTCTAAAACAAACATGATGATAGAAAAACCTCATATTTATATTTGAAAACACTTTCTCTCCTCAGAGATGATCAAAGAGGTTATCTATTCTAGGAAGTGGATACTAATTATTTACCATGAGTTGGTTTAAATGATGGTAATCCATGAAAATACCAAGGATACTATCCTAAATATTCAGGAAAAGGGTTGGAGAACCCCAAGGAGAAGTGTTGGGGAGTATAAAGACTTTAGCCTCTAAATCCTCCAATTTCTTCTTGAGTTCCAAAATATCCTTAGGTTCCATATTATAAGGGCGAACGGTCACTAGTGCTGCTCATGGTACTAGATCAATAGTAAATTATACCTCTTATAGGAGAGGTTGACCAAAGAATTCATTAGAAAAAATTTCTTTAAAACTCTCCACTATTGATGAAAAAATAACGGGTTGTAACCACCTTCCATAGAGGAAAATACTAGTGATCTGAGCTGTAACACTCCCAAACCTTTTCTACTCAGGTCCTACCTGTGTCACACAAACATCCCATTCCACCTTGCATACAATACTAAAACCATATAGTGATGTAAAAGTCACCCTCCAATGATAGAAATCAATATGGTCTCAATAGGAAACTAAAAATTTCATCTCGATAATTATGTTAAATCTTGTCATGTTGAAGACATAAAGATTCCACATGAAATGGTAACTAACTATCTCAAGAGAAAAATTATTTAAATGGAGAAAAACCTTAGACCAGATACCTAACTTTGTATCTAGAATTATAATGCCATAGTAGTGCTCAATCTTGAGGCACATACTCTCAGTGATTACAAAAAACATAAAATAGTGATACACGTGTGTGCCAAATAATGTATACATTAAAGTAGAGGCTGGTAGAAAAATAAATCATACATTAGAAAGTCTGACACTCTTCTTCTATGGTGTAGGATGAATTACATGTAACTGGCCTGTACCATGTCCCTCAGTCACTACTTGACTGCCCTAAGTAAGATAGCTCTACTGGCACTGAGAATCAAAGGTCTGAATACCTCTACCATAAATGCCATCTTAGCCTAATCATCCAATGGAATTCTAGATACCCACTTATCATGATACTAATAGACTTGATTATAATTTAAGAGTAAGCATAGATTCCCTCTCGTTAGGCACTATCAGAAAATTCATGTAGAAACACCAGATATGGACCATCCTACAACAACCTCTACACTCCACTGGATCCCACAAGCACATAGGCTTCACGTGTCCGAAATTACAACATTAGTGACAAAACATAAATCTATCAGCATGTGAATCTTGATTGATTCTAACTCCATGAACATCCTCAAAATGAATCTTGAACCAAAATAAGAACCACTACTAGTTTTAGGTGCCGAATCTCCTGAAATATCAGGATCAACTTCCCATAAAATACTCTCTGTAATAAGGGTCCGATTGATGATTTCAAGAATGGTAGTCAATATGAACATGTCGAACTATGATGAGATAAAATATACCAGCACATCCTAAAATGTCATAGTTGTCATAAGATCATTTCCTAACAGAGTAGGAGCAAACCACTATAGCTGAGTGAAATGATCAGATTATTCCATAACTTACATGCTCCCATAATGCAAGTTCATGAATTCTCTATCTCTGTCAACCCTCAAAGTCTTGGGAAAAGGTAGTCATAGAAGATAGTATGAAAATATTCCCAGAACATGTCATGATGCCAATCCACCTAGGTAATTACATCCCACCACCACTTGGTAGAATTGCGCAACATATACACAACTAGTTTGACCCTACACTCTAGAGGCCTCTCCAAATGCTTGAATATAGACAAGATTTCCATAATCCAATACTCTACAACATGTGGTATTCCATCCCCTAAAAATGTAAGAGGATACTACTGCGGAAACTCCTTAGTCAACACTTCCATTATCAGGACAGGTTGAACAAAACCTTGCATATTATGAAGAATATGTAGAAAACCCGCTCGAAATTTCATATCAGTGCCCATATCAGGTATTGGAATAGGTTTCATTAGTGACACTGCATAAGGAATCACTGAAAGCTCAGGTACCTCCACCTCAGGAGCATGTTCCTCACCAAATTTAGGGCATACAACAAGAGTACTTCATTGCACCATGATGTGAAAATTCTAAATGCACACCTCAGAATAGATTTAAGAAATTGAGAAGATTTCATTTAATAAACTAGGACTAGAATAAATACTTCCTATAGAAACAACCATACCTCTCTTCCTACTTCAAAAACCTAGTATAGAAGATAGAAGAGACCATAATAGGCCATAAAAACATAAAATATACCCCATTACCCACTACTAAGGTTAGGTTATAGTCTATGTATTTATTTCACATTTATAGAATAACCAATTTAACTTTTAATACCATATTATTTTTTATTTTTTACTCATTCAATTGGGAAAATTACATAAAATTATTGAATTAGATGGTATACGACTTTAGATCCATAAGTTCCCATACTCTTTATGAACAAAAATATGATATCCATTCAACTAACACCATAACACATTGCAGCCCATGTGGAAAATTGTCCATCGATCAACATGACATAATTGAATACTTAAGGTGTCTTATTTAACCTATTTAGGAAAATAGTATTAGGATAAGGTATACAATTTAAGTATTAATTATTCTTTCAAATCCATTCAAGAACTGTTAGCACAATTCAATACACATTCAAGGAACTATCAATATACAATAGGCTAATGATCACTGAAAATAGACATCACATGAAAAAATACATGGAAAATTAGTCCTAGTGTGACTAATAATTATGCATGTAAAAATGATCCTTTCACTCATATAATCAGTCCAAAGATGAAATAAATCCTCAATAATAATAATAATAATTACCACAACACAACTTGTGCATCACCTAATGGTGAAATGATATCAACAGTAATAGGTAAAAGCAGAACAACAATTATAATTTAGTCAACTTAGACTTTACCCCGAACATGGGTTTATGATGCGCAAACTCGACTTATGAACAAGTTAAAAGCATTCCAAATCTTCAACCTATTGTCTCTAAATAGTAAAACAAGAATGTAACCCCTATGATAACACTTTTCAATATCCTGGCCTAGGATCCAATTAACCCGTGCCCCTAACCTGTAGGTCATATGGCCTCAAGTACACATCCCCATACACTAGAGGCTTCCAACTAGTAGATAGGGGTTAAAGGTTGTACAATGGAAAGGATATACCCTCAAGTAAGAGTGGAACAATGAATAAAATTAATAATAATCTATAATGGAAGAATAATATAAATAGGAAAAATAGATAAAATGACGCATAAGAATAAATATAATGAATATAATAGAAATATCAGAAGGAAAAAATAAATAGAAAAACTTAATAAATATTTCAAAAATCCACTATCCAGTGTCTGATATATGGATGCATGGAATACTGATAATAAAAGGGGAAACTTGGGAATATGTAGATATAATAATGCTATGAAAACTACCAAAAGAACAAAAAATGCTCCACTATAATCTGAATCCAAATCCTAGTCCCCTGTTCCTAAGATCCAACTATGAGTAAGAATATAAACAACCTGTATAAGGGAGCTTTCCTTTATCCATACATGCTGGAAGATAGCCTTCTCAGATACAAAAGGAATCCTGATTAGGGTGTGAGATTAAAATCTTAGCAGGCCACCACCAATGGTGTCTACATGTAATCAAAGCAGTTATCATAACAAAATGGTTTACAATTATAAGTATAATAGTAAAATAAAGCTGAAATAAATATCCATCCCACTAAGGTTCTTATAAGACACTTGGCGGGTCTACCTGCTTCATCTCATTGTCGTAATGGAGTATGAATAGTCAATATATATATATATATATACATATATATATATCATCCACCTATATGAACCAAGTACGAGCATACAAAAGTGTCCATATACCAGGAATACTAGTCCTACCTGGATTGGGGAATAACTTAGACATCCATAACTAGTATAATGAGGCTATAGGCTCAAAAAATATGGTACATTCCCTATATCCCAAAAAAGTGTGATACATTATGAAAAAACACTTAAGATGGTGATTGAGCCATCATATCATCAATATAATCACAGAATGTGGCATTTATAACCCAATTCTCATATATTATCATGGATGTGAGATTCCACAATCAACACCTGATGTAAGGGAGTGTGATTTTCAACCGTACTCAACACCCCTTACCATCGTATACAACTCTTATAGGGTAACAAATATAATTATAGCTGGAATGAGGCATAACCTCCCAGGAAATATGTTCACCAAACCTTTATATAAAAACAAGTCATATTCATGATTAAATCATAGAAAATGACTCAATATCTCTCATATGTTCCCTTTTCAAGTTAAATTTTGTTTAAAAAATTTAAATTCATAAGAAGAATTTAATATAACAAAAATAGAAGGCATGACCTTACCATCCCATAAAGTTATCCCATTCAACCCAATTTATTTATTACCTATAAGGTAACCATCATGGATGAACCTTTACTTATAAACCAATTTATTTATTAAAATAAGGACGTTCCATCTTGTATAGGTACCCCAATTCAATTCATACCATTCTATAAAAAATGGAGGTAAATTATAGTAATGGGTTCAAAATTATTCAAAAGGGTGACATGCTCATTAAGGGAATTGCCTATATGGGAAATTCCAAGTGAGGATGGATAAAAACAAAAAATAAAACATTATTTTAATTAATCATTCATAGTATGAGGTAAATTCTATTTAAAATCTAAGTAAAATTTTTGGAGGTGAATCGGGCATATACAAATTTATTGAAAAAGGAGAAATTCTACTTAGCACACCCATGGGGTGCCCAACAATGAGATAAATCTCCTATAAACCACTAAATAAGATTCAAAGGTATGAATTAATATTCAAAATTCAATTAGACATTAATAACTTAATAAAAATTAGATTCTTGGGAAAAAATGGAATGTAGTACAATGATTTAATTACAAGTAAACCAAACTCAAATGGAAACCAACGTTAACACCTACCTCAAGGCCATATATGACACCTCGCTCGATATGAGACTCATATTTGAAGTAGGTTGGAAGATATATGAGAAATAATCAAAAGCCCTAAAAATTGGGAAAAATATCTTGCACCAAAATAGTGCAATGAATTTTAAGGAAAACTGAAATATGAGATAAGAGACTAGGGTAGCTTATTGAGAGAGATTCAATGCTTCCGATAGATCTATGATCAATAACTGAATGAAAGAGTTGTCTCAGTTCCATGTTTGAGATATTTTTGATCTCAATTGAGGAGAACAAAATGTTTTAGCTATTGGAGGAATAAGGAAAAGGAAGAAGTAGGTTATAACTTAAGTGAGGATAAAAAATATAATTTCACCTCAAAATACATAGGCACACAAATTGTCCAAAATATGTGCAAACCATGCTCAGTTCACTACTAATTTGGGTAACAACGCATGGTTAGGTGAATGGTTTGAATAAAAGTGAAAAAACCATACAAAATGGCTCCATCCCATACCTGAAACCATCCACACGATCGTGTTCCCTGGGGCGAACGATTGCATACAAACCATTCAACCCAATTCCTTCTCCCCATTTCGGGGATCCAGGCTCTGAATAAGCCCTAGAAATACCTGTGACCTCCTCGGCTTGATTAGGACTAAATATTAGTTCCATTTAAGTAATTTCAATTGAAAAACTAATGATCAATACATTAATTAAAAGATGTGTCATTATAATTTTAACTTTATTTCATTGGTTTTTAAAAGGAAACTTTTTACAAATTATTTTGATTTATTTAAAAAAGGGAAAATTAATGTTTTATTTTAACATATGTAGTGGCAATAACTTTTTCCACCCTTGAAACTATTAATTTATATTGGGATTCCTTTATAATATTTATTATTTTATTAAAATAAAAAAACACTTTCTCATTTTTTAGATATTTTGGTAATGAAAATGTGTTTTTAATAGGAAAGGATATTTCTATATTCAAAAGTGTATTACATATGAGTTTAAAAGTGTTTTCAATGGTTTTATGATGAAATAGTGAGATATTATGTTGTTTTATTCATGATATGGTCCTTTTAAACTATTTATAATGATGGGTGAGCCTGATATAGATCATGATTATGGGTGAGTATGATATATCATATATGATGGGTGCAACCATATATCGCTCCAATGCATTGAGTAATTATTAGATGTCAACAGTATGATTAATCTAATTTTAATTGTTTTGTAAGGGTTCTATGAAGATGATTTCCCTAGGATCCTACATGTATTTTCTATGCTAGCTTATGAGTTTTCATGAAAATCACTTGATTTCAAAAGGTATGTAATGATTATACCCCTTTCTAGGTAAAAAGTTAATTTTTTAATAAAAATATGTTTCATGGGTTCTTATGTTTTCTATAAAACAATAATGATTATTATTATTTTTTATTTTTGATTTAATATAAATTGATTTATGAAGAAATATAGGAATAAAATCAATTTTAATGCACAAGTAAATGATTATTTTGAGCTTAAGTTTTATTATATTAAATGAAAACTCTCTTTTTGACATCATGGTTTCAAAATAGACTAAGAGGATTCTTTTCTTTATGTCCCATAATGATCTTTTGGTGCTAATAACACATTTTAAAATGATTTTCACAGAGTTTAAGGATGTGAAATAGAAAAGAAGAAGTCATTTTGAGAGTTATGAAGATATTTCATTAAAATTAAACATGTTTTTTAAATGTTTTGTTTTGTGGAAAAAAATGGATACTAAATAGAGGTATACACTTTGAAACTTATGGGATTTTTATGTAAGGGTTATGAACTAAATCTCTAAAACTCTAAACATTAAATATATTTGGGAATGAAAGATGGTGAATTCTAGTCTAAACACAATAGAATATTTAATGTTTAAGGTAATGAAAATATAGTTGGTATCAAATAAGGGTTTAAATAAATTAAAGGGGTTAGGATAATATTAATAGAATACAATTAAAATGTTTAAATTTATGGTTAAGTTGAAATGAAATATAATTTCAATATTACCATTTTGATACATCTAAACTATTTATATTCAGAATCTATTTTTTCAGAGGGAACATGAAAGAATATGTAAGAAGGAATCAAGGGAAAACAATTATTCCTAATCAGCAACCTGGAATGGTTTGAATTTGAACATAATAATTTTTCATAGTGATGGTTCAGTTGAAAAATTTCCTAAATTAGGGTGGTATCCATGTGAGATAGAAACCATGTTCCCCACATATGAACATGTCTATAGTTGATAATTTCATGAAATAATACCCTATATTATTTAGTGGTTCATTTGATCCGGTGATGGCTGAAGGATGGATTAATATCTCAGTGAAGATATTTGAATCCATGGGTTATTTAGAGAAACAAAAGGCAAACATTGCTATTTATTATTTTAAAGGTGAATTTGAATAGTAGTGTTATCTAATTAAGAATATCAAATAATGAAAAGGTATTGATGTCATGGGATGAAATGAATTTAAAAATATTTTCCTTGAGAAATATGTTCTTGAAGCTATTCAACATAGGATGAAAAAATAGTTGTTGGAATTGAGATAAAAGTTGGAAGATTCTAGGGTCATGTCTGAAAAAAACTTCACCCAATTAGAAAGGTACACCACAAATTTTATCTAGGATCTTGATAACAAAATTAATCAATTTTAATCGGGATTTAAATGAAGATATCAAAGGTCATTGGATTCCCATGAGTTGAAAAGTTATGAGAAACTTGATTTATGTGGAAAAAAGGTCGAAATAGAGTTTAACAATGATTATGTATCCCCAAAAAATTATAATAAAAGCTATATAAGTAAGTTAATGGGGAATTGTCCTTTAATGAAATTTATATGTAATGAAATCAAGTTCCCATCCTGTGATAAGTGTGATAAAAAGCATCTTGGAGAATTTATTATAAAATATGGGAAGCGTTTCTAATGGGAAAAGTTTATAAATGAGGCTTGTGACTGTAAGGAAAATGATTATAAAAATAATTATAAGCCTACAATAAGGTGTTTTAATTGAAATTATTTGGTAAATTATGCCAACATATGCCCAAAGTTAGTTACTATGTGTGGAAATCATCAAGAACGAAAGAAAAAAGTTGTTGAAAAATCATTTTCTACTACTATGATTGATGTTTTTTTCTATATAATGATGTGGTGATAGGTATGTTTCTTTATTATTTTAATTATTAAAGAAATATTTTTTTAATATCTTGATATTTTCAATAAATAAAGACTATGTTCGACAGTGTAAAATATATATAACACCGAGCTTAAAAAAATTGAATTATTATTATTTAAATGTAATTATTATAACATAGCCATTAAATTGGTGGGAATGAATACTATTATTTTCATTATAAAATATATAATTTTTTTACTCATTTATAATGTATTAATTAATTCTTTTTAAATATGAACTTCCTTTTTAGTAAAATCATTTTATTCTTTAAAACTATGTTTTCATAAAAAATGGGTTTTCTTACATTTATGAGTGAGTATTATAATTATGTTATGAAAATTTTCAAAATTATATTTGTAAAAATTAAATTCATTTTTTAAATGATCCTTCCAAAATTATCATAGGATGAATTTTTTATAATTTTATAAAGATTTCTTTTTTAATGAATTTTGAAAAAATATTGATTTTTATTGAAAAATGTATTTTATCTTAAAGTATTTATAAAGTAAAATTTTATTTTTGATTATTTTTAAAACCTAATTATTTTAATTTAATTTATAATATTCCAAATATTGTTTTTTAAATGGATTTATACCTGAATTTAACATAAAGTCATTTTATATTTTAAAAGTGCATTTTTATGAAAAACTACTCTTCATTGAATTTTTCCAGTTTAATTTTAAATTAAAACATTCAAATTTTATGTTTTGAATTTTGAAAAATAGATTCCATATTTGGAATTAGTGAGTCAAAATTTTGTGAATGGGTTCCTTTTATGTTTGGTCAACATGAATAAAAGCTTAGTAATTTTTGTTACCTTAGTAAATGGTAAATTGGGTAATGAAAGTTACAAATAAAATGATAAGAACTATAAAATGACCCTAACACTTGAATTGATATTATATAATGATTCTATTTTTTCCATAAACATAAAATATTATTTTATATTGATTTTTAAACCATTTATATGATATTATGATCTTTATAGAATTTTTTTTCAAGAAATGTCAAACATGTTGCACTCTTATTTTTAATAAGTATAATATTTTTAACATGGGTATAACAGAATAAATGTTAAGTTATAAATATTATTATGAAATATTAAAGGTTTATCTTTATCATGGTAATTTATTTTAAATTATTAGTGAGTAAATATTTACCTTAAATATTTAAACAATGTTGACAAGATAATTATTCAATTAATGGAAAAATCAAATAAATGATCATAAAAGTATTAAAAGTAATATAATTTGATATGATTAATGAAATACATGAATTTTATAGGAAAAATGGAATATTATGGATTTATTAAAAATATTTTTTTTGTAATTTTAATTTTTTTCTTGATGTTATTAGAATCAAAGTAATGAATAGTTCTAAAAATTGATTTTATTTATATTTTATAAGAAATAATTTTTATTAAATATTATAAAATTACTAAAAATATTTAATACATAAAAATTTCTAGGATATGGTTGATAATAATACCATTCCCCATTTATAGTTCGTTTTTTCCATTTATAGTAACTATATTGACCCTCAAAGAGTACAAATCCTTATTATCACTACAATTTTAAAATTGCTAATGAGGGGTTAAAACCAATTGATGAGGTTAAAAACATGACCTAAAATTGTCCAAAAATTACATTAAGATATAATTTCTACCCAAAATAGTACTATATTTTAAATAAATTAGTTTGGATCCATTTATAATTAAACATTAATTTATTTTAATTTACTATTTTGAGAAATTCCATCAGTGCCCCTCCCCTCTCTTATAAAATGGAACCTCTTCTTCTCATTCATTCACAATTCAAAAACTATTTTAGTTGGAAAATACTTTCCAAAATACCTTCCAATAATCCATACTATAATTTTATAAGTCTTTTATTAAGCATAATACCAATATTAGTGGTCTTAAGGTGTAATGAAAATGAGATTTTCCCAAGAAGCGATATATATTTTAACCGAGTGTTTTAGTTTTATTTCTTCTTAAAACTCCTTAAAATATTCTCCAATCATTATAAAAAATAAAAAAATATCCTCTATATATTGATATGTTATGATGATAATATTATAACCTATATCAGTCTCATTTTCCATCAAATGGGAAAAACCATCATTTGTATTTACAGAAGACTACTTCCTCACGAACTGATGTAATTCATTTTCCATCACCTACTATCATGGATAGATTATAATGATGTAATTAATGTTTATATATGGTTTTCATGAAATATTTAACATTATGAAAAATAATATATCATTTTCCTTCTTACCTTAACTTTCACTGAAAAATGATAACATTATTTGTACATAAGTACAGACTACCACCTCCACGAAGTGATGAAACTCATTTTTCATCATCACATCACATGGATGATATATATAAGTATATATAAAGGAGTTTCTGAACCATTATGTTGTTTTTTTGTCATATTTTGTTAATATGAGTATGAAGTGGTTATTTCTAGAGAATTGTAATGGATGAAGTCATGATTCCTAGAGAATTGTTATGGATTCATCTAATAGAATTGGATGTACCAATTGTACAATTATTCTTTATATTGAGTTGGATGTCATGCTTGGACAATCATAATGATTTATTTAACAATCATGATGATTTATTTTGTTGATATTCAATTTATAAGTCAAGTTTTATTAAGGAAACATTATTCACACCAAGTGCAGAAGATTTTAAGAGGAATTTGGAATTAAGAGTGCCTTGAGATTTTATTTGATATGGTTTTGAATTTATTTGTACATAGAAATTATATAAGTATATATATGTTGATATTTATTAAAAATTAATCTAGCACCTACAAGCCACGCTAATGGATAGCCCTCAAAAACATTTAGGGGGACCCAAAGGTCAACCCCCATGGAAGGCCTGCCTAAGGCAGCATGCAAGGTGGCATGGCCCACATAGGTGAATTATCTAAGTTGTGTGCATGGATTGGGCTAGAAGTGGTGCAAGAAGTGATGGGTGTAGTAGCACACTTGAAGAACCGACCTGGGGTGGTACCAGGATAGGGGGAAGGGATTCATGAGTGGTATACAGTGGGATTTATTTGATATACCACAACCTCAAATATTACGGTTTTGATGTGGGATGAATGTATGTGGGTACTGTTCACCCACCAATTAAAAAGAAGGAAATAATAGAGGATTTCTGATCTAGTAACCCCATTAAATTGTGAGTTGTCCTATATCATGGGAGATCTTGTATTCCTCTCGTGAATATCTTTTTTCATGGTTGAGCACCCAGCGTATGAGGGTTTGCAGAACTAAGCACCTATGAGCTCAAGTTCCATGTGAGATCTTATTTAAAATCTTGGCGAGTTAAAAAATAATCTAAGGATGATTTCTTTAAAGTAACCAACATGCTTTGCGATGATGAGTGATTTGTGAGAAGATAGTTCATGGAGAATGATTACCTTAAGGATGAACACCTAACTGATTGAGCTGCTTCCCTGTAGGAATGATTCAAGGTGAACAAAATTACTTCAAGATTCTACAAATGACATCCATTTAGGATAAAATGCTTGACGAATGATTTTTCTAAGTGATTATGGTTCACGGTGATTGTTCTTCATGGACCATGATTTACGGATAAAGCTATAAGCCATGCAGGTCATGGTTGATCTTGTGGCAATGATTATTTTCAGGTTTCCATACAGTTTATAGATGTTGCTTTATGATAAAGTGATTCACATATTAAATTATTAACAAATACAATGTAATTTGTGGATAGATTCATTTCATGGTGAATGTAAATGAAGTTTCCATGTAGTATGCGACCTTTAAGAATTCATGCAGTAGTGAATGTATTAAAGATGTTATGTTGTGCTAGAAATATATGATGTTTATATACAAAGAAGAATATTTTGTTCTTACAATAGTTTATAGAAGATGTGTAGACAGTTAACTTTTTGGACTATAATGAACCACTTTAACATGATTTTCATGTTGGTAGTGTTATCATGTGATAACTGCATAAAATAACCATTGAATGATTGCATATAAATATCAGTATCATTCAAAAATGATGGGAGTGGTTCATACACATGAAGATATTTTTAGAATAATAGAGAGTGGTGTATCGTGGTGGTGAAGTTCAACACATAGATTTTTTATAGATTATTTATCACTCATAGACCTGAGATGTTTCTCACAAAGAAATAAAATTAATTCCAGATAGTATGTGGGAGTATATCTAAATGCATAAATTAGTTTGAAAAGTAGTTCCCTTTTATATAGATAGTTCACCAAAATAAATACATGCTATGATATAATTATTTCATTAACATACAAATATTTTAGCATATTATTTGACAAATATATATTTGAGAATTCAAGAGACAAAATATTTGATGAAGAATCCACTTAGGGGAATTATTAAGTTTATGAGAACATAATATTTTATTTAACTTGAAGGATTAAAATAAATATATTCATATATTATTGAAAAACCAATCAACATTCAGAAGTGTTCTTTCTTGTGTTTTTTATAATAATTTTTTTAACAACAAAGTGTAAAACTGTTACTCTAATGGGAATCTAGAAAGCATAATGGGTATCTATGTTAGGGGAGAAATGTATGTTGTAACCGCTTCTGATTATATTAGATAATATTTGGTTGGAGAGTCTAACCAATACTAACAAGGAGTAGACTCATTTTAAGGACAAAACTTTTAATAAATTCACTTTCATATGCAATTTTATTTTACTTCTCTCTTGAGAGGCTGAGTAATCATAAGAGTGGACCAGATCCTAATAGGCTAACATTGGTTAATTTCTTATGAAATGAAAAAAATGTAAAAATAAAAACTAATTCAACCCCCTTCTAATTAGTGAAACTCCTCCTAAGCACTTAAATTGGTATCAAATCTCAATGTTCCCTTTGTCAAGATCCACCAAGTATTAGATATGGATAATATGAATTATGTTAAAAGTGTCTGTGTTCCTACTTTTGATGGAAATCATTTTCATAGTTGGAAAAACAAGATGTTTACCTGTCTTCTATCTTTGGGAATTGAAGTTAAATATGTATTTACTATTGGCTACACACCTATTTCGAATGAATTTCTTATGAACTTCAATAATAATAAATATATGGAAATTGATGGCAAAGCTCAAAATTCCATTTTGATGCCGCTTTCAATTTTTTTACACAATGTTTATGGGACTAAAAAATGCCAATGAAATTTGGGATAAATTAGAAATATATTATGAAATAAAAATGAAATTCACGGAGGCCAAATTTTAAATTTTGAGAAGCTAACTTGAAGTTATTAAGATGAGTAAAGAAGAAAAAAATGATGAATATTTCAAAAGTGTCGATGAAATTGTCAGTAATATTCATGGTTTTAGTAAAAAGTTGGAAGAATCAACTATTTTAAAACAATTATTTAGAATTTTTCTCGATAGGTTTTGTATGAAAGTATCAATGTTTTAAAAAGATATTATATTACTCTTTATGAATTACAAAACATACTCAGTTCATATGAAATTCAAAAAATCTCCTTATTCAAGAAGAAGATAAAATTGTGGCATGATTCCTACTTTCCTACAGGACAAATGTAAAATTAAATCCTTAAAACTTATGTAACCTTATTTCTTATAATGGAAGAGACTTGGAGCTCAATTTTCTAAAAAAAATAATATCAAAGATGATATGGATTTTGAAGCCCTGAGAAATATCAAAATCAGATATGATAAAATATCCTAGTCAATTGAATTTGGTAATGGACAATAAGAGAAATATTTCAATAGATTCATTACCCTTGTATTGAAAAGGTTAAATAAAGGAAATTTTAGGGGTAAAATTAAATTACCACCAAGGTGAAAAAGCTATAATTACATTAGAAATTTTTCTCTAAACAGTTCTAAAAAGAATTCTGTGGAACCTGAGAAAAATGATGAAAAACCATAGAAAAATAAATTAAGGGAGAGATCAAAAGGCACAACCTGATATGATGGAAGAAAGATTTTTTTAAAAGAATAATTTTTGTGAGAAAGGAAGATGAAGCTATATCTACTACAATAAGCCAATTAGAAGATGAAATTAACTTCTTGTATCATGTTGAAAAGGGGTTTTGAACTTTAAATGTGAAGATGAATAAAGTTAACAGATAGAGCTAGAGCACATGTTAAAAATTCAATTAGAAGCTTGTATTAATCAGAACACAATGATTAAGAGGGATAAAATATTTCTATTTAAAGAAAAAGAAAAGTTAACTGAGGAAAATAAAGAGTGTAAATAGAAAGAGATTATTTATTTTGAATAAATCAAAATATAAAAACTAAAAGTGGTTAAAATGGAAAAGGTCATAAAGTACCTTAAAGAAAAATCTATCTCAAAGAATAAGAATAGTTAAAAATTCAGTGTAAAGTTATTAATATAGAAAAAATATTGAAAAAGATCCAATAAGATTTTAAAAAGGCATTTGATATTAAATTAGAATTATCAAAAACTAGTGAAAATAGGAGTTCAAAGAAGTAGGTTAATTCAACACTCTACAAAGTTCAAAATAAATATGTTATCTATAACAATGGAGGTATAAAAATAAATTATGGACAAGTATGGAAGATGAAGAAAAGTGAGAAAATATATTCTAATTCTCCAAGAAGATTTTTCCACTATAAGAGAGACAATCTCAGTTTATAAAAAGACAATAATAGAAATATCCAAAGCCAAGATATTATCATTTGGGAGGATAAAGATTTAGAGAACATTGATGGATTTTTGGAGTGTTTTGGAAAAAATATTATTTATAATTCTATAACATGTCCCTATCAGATATGATACATGAATGAAGGCGTAACTATTTTAAAAAAATGAGAAGAAATTTACAAAGTAATAAACCAGTTTTTAGAAATCCACCCTATCTTCCAAATTATAATTTTTTTATTATTTATAAGAATTATGTAGAAGATGTGATCATAATGGTCATATTTCTAAAAAGTACATGAGTATTCTTTGTGAACAAACATCCAAAATTATTAAATAAAAGGGTGCTTAGAAAATTAATGAAGATAAATAATGTTTTACTAAAGTTTCTTTGAAAGCAAGTAGAAAAATTAAGTCATGGATTATTGATAGTGGATGTTCATCACACACGAATAGTGCTAAAAAAAGTATGAGAAACATTTAGAATCATGAAGGATTAGAAGTGACCTTTGGAAATGATTGTTCACTAAAAATCAAGGGAGTTGGAAAAGAAAATATTGAAACCCAAAATCAGAAGTCCAATAATGTTTTATTTGTTGAAGGGATGAATCATAATTTTCTTACTGTGAGACAAATTTGTGATGAAGAAAATGTGTTATTGTTCAAAAAAGATTCATGTATCATCAAAATCATAAATTAAGGAAGAATAATCACTCAAGAAAAAAGAACCAATAGTAATCTATTTAAAATTTAGGATTTTATCAATTCTTATTATTTGAGTACCATAGATGAAAATAACCTTTGGCATAGAAGGATTGTCCATCTTGTTCAAAGGATTATAAGAAAAATATTATAGCATGATATTGTTGGATACTTTCCCAAGATTAAGAGAGAATATGATGAAATCTGTGGATCCTACCAAAATGGGAAATTGACCCAATGTTTACATAAAGGGGTGGATATTTTATCATCTAGAACCCCTGAACTTATTCACATTGACTTATGTGTCCTAATGAGATATAATTCTACCAAAGGTTATCTATACTTAATTTCATTTATTTATTATTATAACTAGATGAATAATTTCATGTTTATCAAGCATAAGTTAGAAGAAACTAAAATTTTAAGAAATTTTAGAATGAAAATTGAGAATGAAACAATCCTCTATATCAAGAAGCTAAGATCTAATAATGTAAAGAAGTTTAGTTGTGATTCTATTAAAAATTATCTTTCCAATCATGGAATCAAGAATCATTATAGAATGTTGTATACTTTATAGTAAAATGGTGTAGCTGAAAGAAAGAGCAAAATCAGAGTTTAGATGGTCAAAAATATGTTAGTTTAACACAAAAACTAGAAGTATTTCTAGAGAGAAGATATATGTACTACCATACATATACAAAATAGATGTCTACTGAGACCAGAAACACAAAAGACAAGATATTAATAATGGTACAATAACAATCCAACTATCAAATGCTTTAGAGTTTTTGGAAGCCCATGTATTATAAAAATCAAGAACATCACTGTAGGAAAATTTGAATAAAAAGTAGAGGAACGGGTGTTCATGGGATATCTATCTGATGGGGAAGGATAAATATGTTGGAACAGAAGAATAAAAATGACGGTTGACTATATTGATGTCAGAATTACTAAAGACAAAATAAAATCAGATATCACTATTGATGTAGATTTATTATATTATATAGAAAGTGGTATGATAATAGAGTAAAATAATGATGAAGTTACTTAAATAGACCCAAATAATGAAGATATTGATTCTAAAAATACCAACGATGAAGATGATGTTAATATAATTTAGTGAAAAAATACAATAAATTAAATAAACATGTTGAGACTGAAAATATCATTGGAAACCAATATTCTCTAGTTTAAACAAGAATAAAATTGAGAATATAGAATAAAATAGAACTTATCCCTCAAATTGAACCACATACAATGGTAGAAGTATTCGAACATGAAGAATGGATAAAAGATATTCATGAGGAGCTTGCTCAAATTAAAATTAACTTTACATGGGATCTTTTAATAAGAAATAAAACTAAATTTTTTATTGGTACTAAGTGTTTTTTTTAGAAATAAACTAAATGATAATGGTTAAGACTCACGAAATAAAGGCAGGTTGGTGTGAAAAGTTTATTATCAAATGTACGGAATTAAATTTGAATAAAATTTTTCACTAGAGGAAATACTAGAAACCATTAGAATGTTCTTGGTAGTTGCAGCACAAAAACATTATAAATTTTATCATATGGATATAAAATATGAATTTATAAATGGTAATACTGAAGAAGAAGTTTGTGTTAAACAAACTAATGGTTATATTTTTTAAAATTATTGTACCAAGGTATTGAGATAGATAAAATAATTTTATGGTTTAAAAAGGACCTAGAGCCTGATATTCCAAATTATATGGTTTTTTAAATAATATGATGTTTGTTAAAGGAAAATTTGGCAATAATTTTTATATAAGAGATATTTCTAAAATACATCTCATAGTAATTGTATATGTGGTTAAAATCATATTTATGGGTGACATGAATGTTTTATGTGAATAATATACTAAGAAAATGAAAAGATATTTTGAGATGTCCAAGCTTGGTTAGATGACATATTTTCTATGATTTGAAGTTGAGAAGAAATAAAATTCCATATTTCTATCATAAAAAAGTATGTCAAGGAGTTATTGAAAAAGTATGCAATGGAATGTAAAGACCCGCAAATTTCAAGGAAATGTTTTTTTCTTAATTTTCTTTGGAATTTTGCAAGAGCGCAGCTTCAGACGGCACCTGATTCCGAGGCCCGGTGTGCCCGGAATCAATTTCCGAAGTTTGGCTCGGGTACGTTCAGTGAACGGACGAGCGGGTTTTTCTATCTTTTGAACCGGTGCCCGAAATCGAATTCTGAGGGCACCGATGAAATCGCAACGCCGGTATTTTCTTAGAAACGCCTCTTTCGGAGTTGCGTTTGCTCAACCGTGGTTTTAAAAATTTTGGGCTTTAAGTCGGAAATAAAATAAAGGTTGTGCGACAACTTTATTTTATTTCACTTAAGCCGCTTGGAAGTCGCTTGGAAGCCACTTGAACTGAGTTAAAGCGGATAGGGTGCTATCCGGAAATACCCTACCCCTTGGTAGGATATTTGTGAGGTGGGGCCCGTACAAGCCCCGCCGTTTCTTTCGCTAAGTAACGCACCCGCGAAAACCCGTCAAGTAACTGAAAAGTCAACCGACGAGTTTTCCTTAATTCTTAACAGACCATTTAATTGGGCGGTTTATTTGGTGAATTGAATGGGCTGTTTCATTCGTTGAATTAATTCAACGAATTTAATGGGTCGTTACTTACGCGTTTGCGTTCGTTGGCAAATTAATAAAATAGACAAACTTGTCTATTTTGGAGGATTGCTATCGTTGTGCGAATTCTCTGAGCCTCCACCTTCCTCGCGAAGAACGCGAAGAACACGAAGAACGCCGGCGACCGGAATTCGACGAGCTCTACCCGCGACGTTCTTCGGCGACGCCTCTTCTTCCGCGGCCGATCCTCGTTCGGCAAATAAGGTGAGAAACAGATCGTTTAATTCTCCCTTTAATTTCAATGACAACGGATTTAATTAATTAAATCCGTTTGTTCTAGATCCGGAGATCGTCGGCGCGACGTTTTTCCCGCGGTGCGACGAACGTCTCTTCCGCGACGACCTCACGTCCGACGGCGACATCGAGGTAGGGATTTTATTTTTTTCTTGGTGATTCGTTCCCGTGATCTAATTATTTTTAATTAAACAACCAAACTTGAACAATTTTATTTTTGGATAAAATTGTGGCTGCCTTAATCCCTCCCGATGATTTTATGACTAACGCGGAGGGTGCGGGTCTAACGAACAAGACCCGACAACCCTCCTCCGATCTTTTTGTTGTGCAGATTTGGCGGACGACGACGAACCGTGCGGCAGGGGTGATCCGTTGATCCCGCAGTGAAGATCGGCCCCCGGGAGGAGCTATGGCGCAGACGGGAGGCAAAACGGGCCACCGGAGCAACTCCGGCGGCCCGCGGAAGGCGGCGGCGGCAGCGGCGGCCGGAGGCGGCGGCGCCCGGCGCGCCGCCGTGGAGGAATCCGCCGCGGCTGAAGCTGCGGTGGCGGCGGCCGGTTCCGCGGCCGCGCGGAACCGGGGAGGGACGCGGCGGCCCGGCCGCGTCCGGGTGACAGGCGCCCCCCCCCCCCCCCGCGGGGCCGCGTTTTCCACCGAGCCGCGGGGGCGGCGCCCCGCGGCAGCCCTCTTCGGCCGCTCGGCCGAAGCCGAGCCGGCCGGTCCGGTCGGCCGGGCCGCGCCCAGGCCGGACCGGACCCGGCCTAGCCGGGTCGGGTCGACCCGGTTCGGCAGACCCATGGGTGGTTCGGGCAGGGTCGCCTCGGGCCCAGAACCCCCGGTTTTCGGGCCCTCTTCGGTCTTTTGCCCATGTCTTGGGCCTGGGACCTCCGATTGACGAACCGTCAGCGGCTACGCGATACTTGGATCGAGACGGTCTTTTTGGTATATTACACTCAAGGTTTCGGAAGACTTTGGGTTCGGCCGGGTTGGTTCGTACGCGAAACCAACCGGGCCCTTGGAGCGGAAACGCTCATAACTCGAGCTGCGGACGTCCGATCGACGTACCGTCAGCTGTGGAGGTTTCCTCTAAGTGAGACGGAACTTTTGGCATACTCCGCCCGAGGATCGGACACAGGCGGAGTACGGTCGGGTTGGTTTTGCCCTAAAAACCAACCGGGCCCCTGGGACGAAAATTGCCAATAACTCTCAGACCGGGCGTCCGATTGACGCGCCGTCTGTTGCGTTGAGATCCTGTTGTCGATACGGAACTTTTGGATACATCAACTTCGGACTACGTGTCAGTTGATGTATCAGCCTCTCGGCTCGTGGAGCGGACCCTCCTAAACGAGCTCGCTGTGTGCAGGAACCCTAGCGCTGGCTGTGACTTCGACGACAGAGCAGAGATCCTCCATGGACTGCGACGACGACAGAGCAGAGATCCTTCGTGGATTGTGGCGACGACTGTGCAGAGATCCTCAGTGGACTGCGTCGACTACTGCACTCAGCAATCCTACGTGGATCAGTGCTACAGGTCCTGTGTGGGCCCGATCCTGTGTGGGTCATCACCTTACGGTTCTGTGTGAGCCTTGACTACAGGTCCTATGTGGGCCCGATCCTGTGTGGGTCATCTCTTACGGTTCTGTGTGAGCCATTGCTACAGGTCCTATGTGGGCCCGATCCTGTGTGGGTCATTGCCGAGGTTAGTACCTATCGATCCTTCGTGGGTCCGACGACTTTGATGGTTCGGTGATCATCTTGTCGTCATCTGAAAAAGTATACCTGGTTGAGCTGAATCTTATGTTACTCTCCTTTGTGTTTGTGTTGAACTATCCTATGTGGATTTACTATTTACTCTCCCTGGTGGATTTGAGTCTTGCTTTCCTGTGTGGATCGAGTTGACCTTGAGCTCGAGAGCAGAGCTAGGAATGGGGACTTAGGTATATGTATGGGCATATACCTAAGTCGAGTCAGTTGTTTCTTCGTGGTTGCCCCTTTCTTTTGTGCTATATCCTTTGTGGATTTCGGGAGACCTTCGGGGGTCTCGGGGTCCTTACTGAGTAGTTATACTCACCCCTGCACGGGCTTTGCCCGCACCTTGTTGTGTTGGATGCAGACGACGGACAGCGCTGATCTCGGTTGGGGCGTGGAGCAGGACGGTACCTGGAGGCGGACCACTGGGCGGGACGTGCTCGGAGCGGACGTGGGACCCGAGGAGCCTGGAGGCTATATGTACCCACCCTTCAGGTGGGATTTCCAGTGGACGACACGAGGCCGCCATCTTTTCTTCAGTTGCTGTTCTTTACCTTTTCAGTTGTACTTTTCAGTTGGGCTTGTATTCCGGCCCCCTTTACTTTTCTGCACTTGGTAGTTACTTTCCGCTTGCTGACTCTGTGGTGGTTGTTACTTATAAAGGCAATGTCTTCCCTGTTTACCGGGATTTTACGCCTTGGTGCTAGTCGCCAGCCCCTGGGCTATGGAAGGCGGGCTTGGGGTAGTCACGACACGGGCCCCGAGGTTGGGTCGTGACAAATTGGTATCAGAGGTGGTCGGTTCTACCGTAGACTCTGATCGTCTTTTCTTTCTATATGAAGCAATTGTGTTTAGTGTATTGAGTGTGGTTATCAGTTCAGGGAGCCCATTGTTGGTGCGGCGGCCGACGTATCCGTACACCAGGACCCTGACTCCTGATTTCCGACTTAATGCATGAAAACATTGATTGCGTGTGTGTTCCAAGTTTTCTTTGTGATTACTTGTGTCAGCTCACCGGGTATACTGATCTGCTTCATGAAAGTCTCAAGTTTTCCTTGTGATTACTTGTGCCAGCTCACCAGGTATACTGTTCTAACTGTGGTTCTCTTGTTCTCCTTTTCAGGATGGCCCCGCGATGACAGCCAGCTAGGGTTCCGAGTGTAGGGCGCGACGGCAGCCCACCGAGCGACGAGGCCTCGGTGCAGGGCCCTTTGCCAGCAGTGGCACCGGCGGTAGCTTTACCCGCCGAGCCACCGATGCTACCAGTACCAGACGCTGACGATGCACGTCGCCTCATGGCACTGCATGAGTTTCAGAGCCAGCGACCGCCCAGGTTTCGCGGTGAGGCAGACCCCCAGGCCGCCGAGGACTGGCTAGAGGCGGTGGTATGGATCTTTAGGCTAGTGAGGACACCAGCGGATCTCATGGTGATTCTCGCGGCGAGCCTCCTGCAGGCGGTGGCAGGACGATGGTGGAGCTTGATGCTCCGGGTTCACGATGAGGCATCCTTGCTCTGGACGGACTTCGAGAGCCTCTTCCGCTCTGAGTTCGTCCCGGCCACCCTCCGAGCGGTGCGCATCCAGGAGCTTCTCCAGCTGCGCCAGGGCAGCATGACGGTCGCTCAGTACGCGGCGAGGTTCACTGACCTATCTCGCTACTCGACCGACATGGTACGGGACCCCTTCTTCCGGGCCCGGACCTTCGAGCAGGGCTTGCGGCAGGAGATTCGGGCGTCGCTGATCTCCCTCAGCATTCCGACCCAGGCGGGAGTGCTGGAGCGAGCCCTCCTGATCGAGAGCTTCCTGGCAGAGCCTTCTTCAGCGGCGAGACCTAGCGCAGGGCGGCAGGTAGCTGAGTCTTCGGCAGTAGGTAGCCGACGGATGACTCTCGGGTCCAGGCAGACCAGACCCCCACGCAGACGGCCTCAGGACACCGGCTCAGCAGTGCGGGGCACACAGCGGAGTGCCAGCCTTCCGAGAGGCAGGCAGTGCTACTCCTGCGGCGGGCAGGGTCACATGGCTCGTGACTGCCCGACTCGCCGACCAGAGGAGCAGCAGACGGTGGAGGGGCCACCCAGGCAGAGGCAGAGGGTCGACCGTGGCGGTCCGCAGGGAGGAGGCGGACGAGGCAGAGGAGCTGGCCGAGCAGCGGGTGGTGGGTGATGCTTCCAGGCTCTACCCCCACCACCACCAGGAGGGCCACCTCGACCACAGGGAGCTGGCGGGCAGGGACAGGCCCAGCTCCAGGCAGTGGAGGCCTACGACCCCGACATGCCAGAGATGATTCGAGGTACGATCTGTGTCTATTCCACCCTTGCTGCAGTACTTATAGACACAGGAGCGAGTCACTCTTTCATAGCCTCTGCCCTTTTTCAGAGCTCGGAGATTCCGACTGAGCCGTTGGCTCGATCCTTACGGCTAGAGACTCCTACGGGAGTAGACTCGACGATTACGCACTAGTGCCGGCAGTGTGAGCTTACTCTAGGAGGTGAGAGCTTCGGCTGGGATCTCCTTGTAGCGGCGTCGAGGCCTTACGACGTCATCTTGGGCATGGATTGGCTATCCACGGTTCATGCCCAGATCGACTGTTTTAGGCGCAAGGTGTGATGTGTTCGCACCGACGGGAGCAGGTTTACCTTCACCGGCGAGAAGGGAACCTTTGCAGCACAGGATGGACTTCCGCGGAGGAGAGTGCAGCCCATCTCTCATCAGTTGGCTAGCCTCATCCTAGGAGCAGTGGACGTGCAGAGTCCAGTTTTTCCTGCAGTGGTGGACCAGTACGTGGACGTCTTTCCCGACGACGTTCCAGGGCTACCTCCTCGTAGAGAGGTAGACTTTTACATCGACTTGTACCCCGAGACAGCCTCGATATCTACTCCAGCATATCGGATGGCCCCCGCCGAGCTTCGAGAGCTGCGGGTACAGTTGGAGGACTTGCAGAGCAAGGGGTTTATCCGACCCAGTGTTTCACCCTGGGCTTCCCCGATTTTGTTCGCCAAGAAGGCGGACGGGAGCTTGCGACTGTGTGTCGACTATCGTCGCCTGAACCAGGTGACAGTGAGGAACAAGTATCCGCTGCCACAGATTGATGACCTCTTCGATCAGCTCAAGGGAGCGCGGTGGTTCTCGAAGATAGACCTCCGGTCAGGCTATCATCAGCTCAGAGTTCGAGACGAGGACGTGCAGAAGACGGCCTTCAGGTGTCGGTATGGCCATTATGAGTTCTCGGTTATGCCGTTCGGCGTAACCAATGCTCCAGCAGTGTTCATGAGCCTCATGAACAGGATCTTCCAGCCATACCTCGACCGATTTGTCGTGGTGTTCATTGACGACATTTTGGTATACTCGACGACTGGGGAGGAGCATGCCTACCACCTGCGAGTTGTGCTAGACACACTCCGAGAGCACCAGCTTTATGGGAAGCTCTCAAAATTCCAGTTCTGGTTACGTGAGGTCCATTTCTTGGGGCACGTCATCTCTGAGGCGGGAGTTGCAGTGGATCCCGCGAAGATCGAGGCAGTGCTAGCTTGGGAGCCACCCAGGAGCGTGACGGAGGTGCAGAGCTTCTTGGGCCTAGCCGGATACTATCGGAGATTTGTTCCAGACTTCTCCAGAGTTGCGGCACCACTCTCAGCCTTGAAAAAGAAGGGGAAACCCTTTGTGTGGTCAGACAGATGTCAGCAGAGCTTCTAGGAGCTGAGACAGAGATTGACCAGCGCACCTATCTTGAGGTTGCCTGAGGAGGGAGTTGGATACGTAGTTTACTGTGATGCATCAGGGACTGGACTCGGGTGCGTCCTGATGAAGGAGAGGGCCGTGATCGCCTACGTATCACGTCAGTTGAGGCCGCATGAGCAGAACTACGCCACTAATGACCTGGAGTTAGCAGCAGTGGTCTTCGCTCTGAAGACTTGGCGGCACTATCTGATGGGCGAGCGCTTCACAGTCTTTTCTGACCACCAGAGTCTCAGGTATATCTTCTCTCAGAAGGACCTGAACCTGAGGCAGCGGAGATGGCTTGAGTTCCTCTAGGACTATGACTTTGAGATAGTCTATACTCCTGGGAAGGGGAACGTGGTAGCCGATGCCCTCAGCAGGAGGACGGGCATTCAGCTACTTGAGGAGGCGACGGAGCAGCTAGCCTCCTTACAGATATCCTTCATGGATAGATACGGAGCAGCCTTTCTTCAGTCTCTCACAGTCTCTCCTCCACTTCTACAGCGGGTCAGAGAGGCTCAACGTGGGGACGCTGACTGTGAGACCCGGCGTGCACTGATATCCTCAGGTCAAGCGCCTGATGGTTTCTCCCTTGGAGCAGAGCACAACATCCTTTTCAGAGGACGTACCTTCGTACCAGTCGCTTTACGAGAGGAGGTGCTGAGAGAGTTTCACACTTCTCCCTTGGCGGTACATCCCGGAGCGGCGAAGATGTACCGGGATCTCAGTCGACAGCACTGGTGGCCGGGCATGAAGAAAGCTATGGCAGAGTTCGGTTCACGATGCCTCACCTGCCAGCAGGTGAAGGCAGAGCATCAGGTACCAGCAGGCTTGGTACAACCCTTGGAGGTCCCGGAGTGGAAGTGGGACGGGATATCTATGGACTTCGTGACTGGACTACCACGCACTTCCAGAGGTCACGACTCCATTTGGGTGATTGTCGACCGACTCACCAAGTCGGCACACTTCTTACCCATCAGAGAGCAGAGCTTAGTGGAGAGCTTGGGACGTCTTTACGTCCAGGAGATCGTACGGCTTCACGGTGTGCCATCGTCTATCGTCTCCGATCGAGATGCTCGTTTCACTTCCCGGCTTTGGAAGGGGTTGCAGGAGGCGTTCGGGACGCGGCTCCATCTGAGCACAGCCTTCCACCCTCAGACGGATGGTCAGACGGAGAGGACCATACAGACACTCGAGGACATGCTCCGTGCATGTGTTCTCGACCTTGGTCGCAGCTGGGAGGACCACCTACCCTTGGTGGAGTTCGCGTACAACAACAGCTACCACTCCACCATCAGGATGGCACCATACGAGGCGTTGTACGGCAGACCCTGCAGATCACCGTTGTGCTGGACAGACCCTGGGGAGTCAGCACTCGTGGGACCAAAGATGGTCCGAGCCATGACAGAGAAGGTCCAGATCATCCAGGAGAGGATGAGGACAGCTCAGATCCAGCAGAAGTCATATGCTGACAGGAGGCGGAGGCCACTAGAGTTCGAGGATGGCGACCACGTCTTTTTGCGTGTCTCACCTCGACGTGGTTTACGGAGATTTGGCCGAGGCGGCAAGTTGTCTCCACGCTTCATCGGGCCTTTCCAGGTCCTCATCAGGATAGGAGAGGTGGCTTATCACCTGGCTCTACCACCTCAGTTGCACCGGGTGCACGACATCTTCCACGTGTCTCAGCTGAGGAGATACGTGCACGACCCGACGCACATCATCGACTTTGGGGAGCTGGACGTGGACGATGGGGCGACTTTTGCGGAGGTCCCAGTGGAGATCGAGGATCGACAGGAGCGGGTCCTACGTGGGCAGTCGATTCCTCTTGTGCGCGTCAGATGGCAGCACGGGAACCTCCGGGAGAGTACTTGGGAGCGGGAGGCTCAGATGCGTGCTCAGTACCCCCATTTGTTCCCCTAGTTTTTGATGTATCTTTACGGGGACGTAAAACCCTGAGGTGGGAGTAATGTAAAGACCCGCAAATTTCAAGGAATTTTTTTTTCTTAATTTTCTTTGGAATTTTACAAGAGCGCAGCTTCAGACGGCACCTGATTCCGAGGCCCGGTGTGCCCGGAATCAATTTCCGAAGTTTGGCTCGGGTACGTTCAGTGAACGGACGAGCGGGTTTTTCTATCTTTTGAACCGGTGCCCGGAATCGAATTCTAAGGGCACCGATGAAATCGCAGCGCCGATATTTGCTTAGAAACGCCTCTTCCGGAGTTGCGTTTGCTCAACCGTGGTTTTAAAAATTTTGGGCTTTAAGTCGGAAATAAAATAAAGGTTGTGCGACAACTTTATTTTATTTCACTTAAGCCGCTTGGAAGTCGCTTGGAAGCCACTTGAACTGAGTTAAAGCGGATAGGGTGCTATCCGGAAATACCCTACCCCTTGGTAGGATATTTGTGAGGTGGGGCCCGCACGAGCCCCGCCGTTTCTTTCGCTAAGTAAGGCACCCGCGAAAACCCGTCAAGTAACTGAAAAGTCAACCGACGTGTTTTCCTTAATTCTTAACAGACCATTTAATTGGGCGGTTTATTTCGTGAATTGAATGGGCTGTTTCATTCGTTGAATTAATTCAACGAATTTAATGGGTCGTTACTTACGCGTTTGCGTTCGTTGGCAAATTAATAAAATAGACAAACTTGTCTATTTTGGAGGATTGCTATCGTTGTGCGAATTCTCTGAGCCTCCACCTTTCTCGCGAAGAACGCGAAGAACGCGAAGAACGCCGGCGACCGGAATTTGACGAGCTCTACCCGCGACGTTCTTCGGCGACGCCTCTTCTTCCGCGGCCGATCCTCGTTCGGCAACTAAGGTGAGAAACGGATCGTTTAATTCTCCCTTTAATTTCAATGACAACGGATTTAATTAATTAAATCCGTTTGTTCTAGATCCGGAGATCGTCGGCGCGACGTTTTTCCCGTGGTGCGACGAATGTCTCTTCCGCGACGACCTCACGTCCGACGGCGACATCGAGGTAGGGATTTTATTTTTTTCTTGGTGATTCGTTCCCGTGATATAATTCTTTTTAATTAAAGAACCAAACTTGAACAATTTTATTTTTGGATAAAATTGTGGCTGCCTTAATCCCTCCCGATGATTTTATGACTAACGCGGAGGGTGCGGGTCTAACGAACAAGACCCGGCAACCCTCCTCCGATCTTTTTGTTGTGCGGATTTGGCGGACGACGACGAACCGTGCGGCAGGGGCGATCCGTTGATCCCGCAGTGAAGATCGGCCCCCGGGAGGAGCTATGGCGCAGACGGGAGGCAAAACGGGCCACCGGAGCAACTCCGGCGGCCGGAGGCGGCGGCGCCCGGCGCGCCGCCGTGGAGGAATCCGCCGCGGCTGAAGCCTCGACCGCGCGGAACCGGGGAGGGACGCGGCGGCCCGGCCGCGTCCGCATGACAGGCGGCCCCCCCCGCGGGGCCGCGTTTTCCACCGTGCCGCGGGGGCGGCGCCCCGCGGCAGCCCTCTTCGGCCGCTCGGCCGAAGCCGAGCCGGCCGGTCCGGTCGGCCGGGCCGCGCCCAGGCCGGGTCGGGTCGACCCGGTTCGGGTCGACCTGGTTCGGCCGACCCAGGGGTGGTTCGGGCAGGGTCGCCCCGGGCCCAGAACCCCCTGTTTTCGGGCCCTCTTCGGTCTTTTGCCCATATCATGGGCCTGGGACCTCCGATTGACGAACCGTCAGCGGATACGCGATCCTTGGATCGAGACGGTCTTTTCGGTATATTACACTCAAGGTTTCAGAAGACTTTGGGTTCGGCCGGGTTGGTTCGTACGCGAAACCAACCGGGCCCTCGGAGCGGAAACGCTCATAACTCGAGCTGCGGACGTCCGATCGACGTACCGTCAGCTGTGGAGGTTTCCTCTAAGTGAGACGGAACTTTTGGCATACTCCGCCTAAGGATCGGACACAGGCGGAGTACGGTCGGGTTGGTTTTGCCCTAAAAACCAACCGGGCCCCTGGGACGAAAATTGCCAATAACTCTCAGACCGGGCGTCCGATTGACGCGCCGTCTGTTGCGTTGAGATCCTGTTGTCGATACGGAACTTTTGGATACATCAACTTCGGACTACGTGTCAATTGATGTATCAGCCTCTCGGCTCGTGGAGCGGACCCTCCTAAACGAGCTCGCTGTGTGCGGGAACCCTAGCACTGGCTGTGACTTCGACGACAGAGCAGAGATCCTCCGTGGACTGCGACGACGACAGAGCAGAGATCCTTTGTGGACTGTGGCGACGACTGTGCAGAGATCCTCAGTGGACTGCGTCGACTACTGCACTCAGCAATCCTACGTGGATCAGTGCTACAGGTCCTGTGTGGGCCCGATCCTGTGTGGGTCATCACCTTACGGTTCTGTGTGAGCCTTGACTACAGGTCCTGTGTGGGCCCGATCCTGTGTGGGTCATCTCTTACGGTTCTGTGTGAGCCATTGCTACAGGTCCTGTGTGGGCCCTATCCTGTGTGGGTCATTGCCGAGGTTAGTACCTATCGATCCTTCGTGGGTCCGACGACTTTGATGGTTCGGTGATCATCTTGTCGTCATCTGAAAAAGTATACCTGGTTGAGCTGAATCTTATGTTACTCTCCTTTGTGTTTGTGTTGAACTATCCTATGTGGATTTACTATTTACTCTCCCTGGTGTATTTGAGTCTTGCTTTCCTGTGTGGATCGAGTTGACCTTGAGCTCGAGAGGAGAGCTAGGAATGGGGACTTAGGTATATGTATGGGCATATACCTAAGTCGAGTCAGTTGTTTCTTCGTGGTTTCCCCTTTCTTTTGTGCTATATCCTTTGTGGATTTCGGGAGACCTTCGGGGGTCTCGGGGTCCTTACTGAGTAGTTATACTCACCCCTGCACGGGCTTTGCCCGCACCTTGTTGTGTTGGATGCAGACGACGGACAGCGCTGATCTCGGTTGGGGCGTGGAGCAGGACGGTACCTAGAGGCGGACCACTGGGCGGGACGTGCTCGGAGCGGACGTGGGACCCGAGGAGCCTGGAGGCTATCTGTACCCACCCTTCAGGTGGGATTGCCAGTGGATGACACGAGGCCGCCATCTTTTCTTCAGTTGCTGTTCTTTACCTTTTCAGTTGTACTTTTTAGTTGGGATTGTATTCCGGCCCCCTTTACTTTTCTGCACTTGGTAGTTACTTTCCGCTTGCTGACTCTGTGGTGGTTGTTACTTATAAAGGCAATGCCTTCCCTGTTTACCGGGATTTTACGCCTTGGTGCTAGTCGCCAGCCCCTGGCCTATGGAAGGCGGGCTTGGGGTAGTCACAGCACGGGCCCCGAGGTCGGGTCGTGACATGGAAAGTGAAAAATAAGTTTCAATACCCATTTCAGTTTGAACTAAATTATTTAAGGATGAAAATTAAAACCAAATTAATCAGAAAGAATTCAGAAGATTCATTGGAAGTCTAATTTATCTCACAACATCAAGGCGATATATAACCTATGAATTGAATCTATCTGCCATATTTCAGAGTGATCCAAAAGTATATCATTTATTGGTATCCAAAATAATTTTTATATATGTGTAATGAACTCTAAAGTATGGTCTTTTATATAGTCACAATGAAGATTTGAAGTTGTTAGGGTTTACAGATGCTGATTGGTCAGGTGACTGTACTGGCAAGAGATCAAATTTAGGTGGAACCTTATTTTTGGGAGAACACTATGTTAGTTGGTAATTCAAGAAAAAGAATTTAGTATCTTTGAGTATAGATGAGGATGAATATGTTACAACTACACAACCATGTACACAAACTATTTGGAGGCAAGTACTATTGGAAGATTTGAAAATTGAGACTAAAATACCACAAAAAATTTCATTCTTTAATCAAAGTGATATTGAATTATCTAAAGATCTAGTACAACATTCATGATCCTAGAATATTGATATCAGGTATAATTTTATCAAATAAAAGGTGGAAGGTGGAGATATCAATCATGAATACATTTCTACTAAATATCAGGTTTCAAATATTTTCACCAAAGCAATGTCAAAAGATAGGTTTGTTGAGTTGAGGCTGAAACTACATGTTCATCCCTCTCCTAATAATTAAAAACTTTCCAATGGTACCTCTGTATTCCATATACTTTTATTTAAATTGTTCTAATATATAAGGTAATTGAATCATAATGTTTTTCATCATGAATTTCAATTAATTCCATGAAAATTAATGTGGATGCATCTATTGGGGGGGAGAATATATGAGGTTTGAGTAATCCAATCACACTCATATCACATTCAGAATTTTATTTATCTAAAGGTAGAACTTGGTTGATGAAAATGATGAGAAAAGGGGAAATTATCTTTTGAACATAAACTTTATAATGTGTTTTTCACATATGTATAAGATATAGTATTTCTTATGAGAATTTATAAACATTATTTCATATTTCTGGATATTGGATAGACTGTTAAGACACCCTTGGTTATATCTCTCTTGTTTTTTACACTAGTTTATCCCACTTATTCTTAAAGGTGATTAACTAAAGGCTATTTTCCAAATTTTATGTGATATATATCTTTTAAAATAATAATAGAATAGGATTTTAAGAATAAAAATTAGTTAAGAAGAACACATTTACTCTTTACATTTGATTAAATTTAGGGGGGGTAAAATAAACAAACATATTTCCATTTATTCAGAGACATGTAAAAGGATAATGGAAAATATATAAAAATGAGAAGATTGTTGAGCCTTAGTGTTTCAGTTGTTTTCAAACTATTTCAATATATCTATGAAGTGGGGATGCATGGAGAATTTTTATGGGTGAAGTTTTGATGACTATAAAATTTTTATGGATTTTTATAATAACATTTGATGTCATGAATGTACAATTCTTCTTTATATGGAATTGGATTCCACACATGGAAATTTATACTTGGTATTTTACAATTATGTCGACTTATTCTACGAATCATCAATGCATAATACATGTGTTACTGAGGATACATTGTTTACACCAAATGTAAAAGATTGGATGAAAGGGAAATTGGGAATTGAGAGTGGACTGAGAATATATTTGAGAGGGGTTGTAATTTATTCTTTACTTAGAAATTATTTATGTATTTTGATGTCATGGTTTATTAAAAAATAATCTAGAACATACAAGCCACACTAAACGCTATACCTCAACCACATTTATGGGGGATTAAGGGTCAACCATCATCGGAAGGACTTCCTAAGCAGTAGGGATGGCGGAAAGGTGCACAGAGGTGCATGCTTGAAGGCGCACACATGGTCTGGTCTAGAAGGCACACAAGCCGGGATTATCTTCCATCATCCCATCTTGTGTGCCTTCAATACATATTTGGGATGATTTAACCATTAAGAATAACAAAAAAAACCAACAAAACATAACCAAACATACCACTATACACTTCATGATAATGATGGAAGATAACCCAACATTTCATATATTAAAATCATACTCAAATAAAGTGAGAAAACGGAAGACCAAAACATCAAAGTAAATTGTGGAAGTTAAACTAAAAAAAATCCAAGATGACCACAAGACTATATGCTTCACCAGATCCTAGCTCCAACATCACTAAAAAAATCCAAATATCACAAATTAGTTCTAAAAATGTGGTACTTTACATTTTCCCATGTCCTGGTAGATTACATCTACAAAATCACAAAAGTACCAAGAAGGGGTGAGTATTAAAACATAGTAGGTTTTTCCCAATGACTTCCCTACTCACGCCACCTGGAAAGAAGAGATAAAAACTTTTATATAAAACAATTTTCAAAATAGGTTATAAATAAATATAAAAAACTTTTGAAAATAGTATATAACTAAATATAAACAAATGTCATGTCCCCCCCATTTTCCTGCAAAATATATTTTTCATGAAGACCACCAACCAATACATTGCATCCAATTCTCATGTTCCACATGAAATAACCAATACAATTCACATATCTAACCATGCATGATTCATTATTATAGTTCCATAATCACGGGTGGTCTCTCATCGAGTGACCATATCGTCACATGATAATTATTTCCCATGTTCCATTGCACTTTTTCACAGAGCACTGGGTCATATTTCAACCAAGACTCATAAATGCAATATGAATACACACAGAAGTATGCCCAATACCATTTCCAAAACCAACATTCCTAAATAATTCCAATAAAACAACCATTTATTGAAAACCAATTTTACAACAAACCATTTCACAATTCCAGCTAATCCATATTTTAAAATCATCTTTTTAAAATAAAAAAATTAGATCAATTTACACAACAATTCACCAATATTTCAAAATTTCACCAAAAACCATAAATCATCAGTAAAGAATATTTATAAAATGATTTACACAAATCATTAATAATAAATTTAATGAAACTCAATTAATTTGAAACTAATCCAATAAATTATATCAAGAGGAGTCGAGTGTGAAGACACCTACCTCTCAAGTTTTGGTGAAAATGATAAACGAAAGAAGAATGTCACATAAACGGGTGGAATCTTCCACGAACTCACCTTAGATATCTTCCCATACCATCAAAAAACCCAAATCTAGACTTATTTGGGATTCAAAACCTCATATCTACCCACATCAGGTGTAGATATGAGAAAAAGAGAGAATAAGTGAAGTAGATTTATGGACATCATCAAGAATGATCAAGAACAATGACTTACCGTGAGAAATCAGCTTCTAATCACCAAGGGAAGCCTTTATATCACCTCCGGATCGATGTGAAAACCTTCCTTGAACTTTGGAGAATAAGAATCCCGAGTTATGGACATATTAAAGGAGGAATAGGGGATTAAACATTAATACCTACCAAGATCCACTTTTTAAGGAGGTGGTTTTGACCCACACACAATTTACTCGCATGGTGAGACAAACTGTGCACCAACTGTGTGTTAACTACTTCCCTTGAAGATGACCATTCACACGGTCTCCTTGCATGGTCTCCAAAACCGTGCTCTAACCTTGCCAAAGCTACTACCTCAAACTTTCCAAACCAAAAAGTTCATCCTAGGCTATTGTATGGTTTGGAAAAACCGTGCACTGCCCGTGCACCTTCTCTTTATCCCAAAAAACACAAATAAAGATCTCCAAAATCTCCTAAAATTCACCATTATAATTTATAAACATCTAAATCATAACAAATGAGTTACATACCAAAAAATGGGGGGTGCTAAATTCTCCCCACCATTGGCCTTTCCATCCTAGGAAAGTAGAAAACCACCGTTTCACTAAAGGAGTTTTGACCATTTCTCTGTCATTTCCTTCTCACGTTCCCAAGTGTCTCCCTAAATATGACCATGTTTTTATAAATACCACAATAGACTGATTCATTTACCACATAATTATTTATCTTTTCTATCTACAATCTTCTCTAGAATATGTACTGATGAAGAATCTGGCTCTAGGTTAATGTGATCGCATCTGGTCACATGATCAGGATTAGGTTGATACTTTTTCAACTATGATACATGGAACACATTATGAACAAAACTGAACCATGATGGTAATTCCAATAGATATTCCACCTCTACAACCCATTTTAGTATCTCTAAAGTGCATATATATCGAAGATATAACTTTTCCTACTTCCTAAAATGGTGATGTCCAAGCCTTGGTGAGATCCTTAAGAATGCATGATCCCTCGTAGAGAACAACAATGACCATAAATGATGATCTTTATACAATTTATGATGACTCTATGTTGTCTCCATCCTTTTTATTATCAACTGAATCTTCTCTGTTGTTTCTTGGACAAGGCTCGACCCAACTAATGAGGTCTCACCTGTTTCCACCGAACACATTGGTGAACAAAAAGGATTCACATACAATGCTTCAAATAGATCCATCTGTGCTGAGGCCTGATAGCTATTATTATATATGATCTTGACCAATGGAACATGCTCTTCCCATGAGCCACCAAAATACATTACACAAGCCTGGTACATGCATTCCAATGTTTGAATCTTCCTTTTGGATTGACCATCCATATGAGTATGATACACTGTGATCATAATCAACTGAGTTCCAAGCGATTTTTTATGGATTTATAGAAATGAGACATGAACCTCAGATATCTATCTAAAACTATCGAAACTGGTATTCCATGCCTATTTACCACTTCTTAGATATATATTTTGGATAGATCCTCCAATGTATGAGTATCACGAATAGGGATGAAATGATCCAACTCGATGAGTCGATCCACTATCACCCATACGAAATTGTGTTTCTGAACTATTCTTATGAGACATGTAACAAAATATATATCTATACACTCCCACTTCCACATAGGTATAGGTAACTACTGCAACATACATGCTTGGCACTGATGCTCCGCCTTAACTTACTGACAAGTTAAGCACTTTGAAAAAAACTCAGACACCTTTTGTTTCATACCATTCCACTAGAAATGTGATTTAAAATATTTATAAATTTTCTATATTCATGGATTAATGACACACCTAGAAAGGTTTTAATCATGAAAAAGTTGTCTCTAAAAATTCATAGGTACAATTATCCAATTTCTAAACACCAACACAAAACTCCCATCTAGTTTCTAGCTCTTAATGGTCTCCCCACCATTGGGTTTTAAACTCATTTTTAGACATTCAACATCAGATGTTTTTACCATATTTTCCATATTTATTAAACCGGGAACTAGGGAAATTAAAAATAAAACATTAAAATTACTTTAGTCCTCACATTCAACATGCATGTTCGCTAAGACTGACATTAACAACCACTTGGCTGATGCTTCTTTTGATAGCTGGGCATATGAATTTTGGGTTAATGCATCTGCCATCGTATTTTCTTTCCTCAGTGTATACATCAAGTCAAAGTAAAAATTATGAAGATATTACATCCATCTCATTTGCCTCAAATTCAAATCTCGTTGTGAGATAATATGTTTCAAGCTCTTATGATCTGTGAACACCATAAATTTCTCACCAAAGAGATAATGATGCTAAGTCTCCAAGGCATGGAAGGATGCATCTAACTCCAAATCTTGTGTAAGGTAATACTTCTCATGAAATATCAACAACCTTGACCTACAAGCAACAACATAATCTTCTTTCATGAGAACACATCCCAACCCTGATTCTGAAGTATCATAATACACCACATACCCCTTTATTGATTCTAGAAAAATCATGATAGGTGCTGATGTAAGACTAACATTCAGCTCTTGGAAATAATTCTAGAATTCCTCAATCCATTGGAATGGAACTTTATTCTTTTTCAAAACTATCATAGGGAATTCTAGTCATGAGAAGTCATAAAGATAGCAATCGATAATAACCACTGAGACCAAGAAAACATAGTATCTCAAAAATGTTCTTCAGTAGTTTCCAAGAGATAATAACATCTATCTTTTCTAGATCAATAGAAACACCTTTTTTAGAAATTATGTGGCCATGAAATTGTACATAATATATCCAAAAATCACACATAGATAGTTTTTTATACAAGCAATGATCTCTCAAGATTCCCAACACTGTTTCCAAGCGTTGCTTGTGTTCAGACCTTGTCCTTGAATACACCAGTATGTCATCCATAAACACCACAACAAAAGAATCTAGATATCTCTGAAATATCTAATTAATCAATTCCATAAATACCACTGGTGCATTTATAAGACCAAACAACATTACCACATATTAATAATGGTCCTATATTATTCTAAAATATGTTTTCAGAATATCCTCCTTCCTAACTCGCAATTGGTGATATCCTGATCGCAAGTCAATTTTAGAGAACCACCAAGGTCCCCTCAATTGATTAAAAATATCATAAATGAATGGAAGTGCATATATATTCTTTATCATAACTTGTTTAATCTTACAATAATCAACACACAACCTCATATTTTCGTCTGCTTTATTCAAGAATATAACTCGTGCTGCCCAAGAAGATGTGCTTGGTCATATGAAACTCTTTATTTATATCTATTATAACAAAAATTTTATCCCCCTTAATTATGTTGGTGCCATTATATAAGACATAATGGAAATAGGATTGGTCCCTGTAAAGAAATCAATCATAAACTCCACTTCCCTTATAGGTGGTATCCTTGAGATGTTTTTTGGAAAAATCATCTGAAAATTGATCTATGACTATGGGAAAACTGTTACCCTCTACTTCTTCCTTCAATACCAATGTTAATGCCACCAACTAATAAGAGATCGTTCCCAATGCTGGTTCCAACAAATCCACTGCACCTTTCTTTTTAATCCTTTCTCATCTAAAGAGAAGCTCAACACCATCCTCAATTGTGAAACTAACCATTCTTCAATAACAGTCGATGTGATCCTTGAATGTTGTCAACCAATCCATACCTAGGATTACATTATATACATCCATCTCTAACACTAAGAAGTCCCATTTCATTTTATCTATATCAATAGTTATATAATATTCTTTACACAGAATGGATCAAAAATCTTTTTGACCAAGAGGAGTTTGATGTTTTATCACAAAAGGTATCATATCAAGTTTTTAACAAAGAAAATAAATAGCATGAGAAATAATGAAGTAATGAAATTCACCAATATCAAATAACACTTTCATAAGGTTAGGATTCAAAATAATCATACCTCTCACCATGGATAGTCTGACTTGATCATCTACAGTAATCTTCTCAGCTCCATATAATTTCTTCTTCACTACACTCTACTTCTTTTTTCCTTACTAAGATTTCCCTTGATGAGGAATCATGGTATTCCTAGAATCACCACTTTTTTATCTGTTCTTCTGATGAGATTAAATATTCTTTCCTCACCCCATTGAAGAATATGATGATTGTAATACCTGAGAAGTGTCCTGAGAACATAACCTTGGATAACTGAAACAATAGTGCTTAAGATGTCCCATATTATTGCAATCATGGAATGCTCTTGGTGGTACTGTACACTCTCTATTAATGTTGTTGAATGAGCCACATTGAAAAAATCTCACCTTTTTCATGCATCTCAGAGGAAGATTCACCAAGCCAACTGTCTAATTCTGATTTTTGCTCCCACCCTGGAAGTAGGTGTCCCTCTTTCTATTTCTCCTAGCATTAGAGTTTCCACCATTTCCCATCAGTATCATGATATTTCCTCCTACCATGTATCTTAATATGTCCTGTTCACCCACTTTCACTCTATTCACCATCTCTGTATAATCTGTAAGACAATGCACAACTATCTTTGAGTGAATCTTCTATCTCATCCCAAATTCAAAGATAATTTCCTTCAAGGATGCACTAGTAGCAACCTCAGGTGAAAAGTTCACTAAATTCATAAATTTTTCCGCATACTCTGTGACCGAGATATTTTCTTGCTTCAAGATGAAGAATTTTTTCATCCTTTGAAAATTGAATGTGTGACGATAAAATTGTTTGTTGAAAAATTCCTCAAATTCATCCAAACTAAGGCCTTAATATACTTGGGCCTACACTGCTAGATCCCGCCACTGACATGCCAAATCCTTGAGAATATATGTTTCCAACATGAATTTCAACTATATGGGTGTGCCATTAAAATAAAAGATATGATTCATACTATTTAGACCCACCTCATCCTTTTTTGGTTGAAAATAACCACTGAAGATCGGTGGATCCTATTTCTAGAACTGGATGGAATGATCCACTTGTCTTGGCACATCCCTCTGATTCCCTATGTCCATAGTTTGAAATGCATGGACTGTACTCTAAACTAGGTCTTGGTTCACCTATGCATCAAGTGCAACCACATTCCCTACAATGTTTTCCAGTTGGTTATGACTATGCCTACCAGGTGCCATTTTCTAAACAGACCGCAAACTCTATAAGTCTCACTCTCTAGAAACTAAAGGCTTAGCAGTTTATATTCTACCACATCAACTATCACAACATTTATTTTAATAAATAAATTTTTTTTCACATTCAACCTATTTTAAAAACTTTCACCTTTCTTTTTAATATCAAAGCATTTTCAAAATACACCAACTATGCTCTTCTCAAAGTCTTTCATATGAGAAAATGAAATTTTTTTCAAAAATAAACATAATGTATCAAATCATATATCATTACTCAAAATAAAATATGAAATACTAGTGGGAAGTCATTCCTATAATGCATTCCATGTTTTCTCATTGTATAAACCCATGACGATGAGATTCCAATATCCTATAAGTGTCAGCGAAACACTTATGTACCCAACTCCATGGTAACTTGAAGTTAAGCATAAAAAGTTTAGCTACATATTTTTTTTCTCTACATTTCAAGTCCCAACAATCATACTCCTTTCTACAATTCCATCCCAAGGAATAGACTATAATGAATTCAACTCCAAGACCAAGAAAACTGACTACTAACTATTACACAAGGAAAATAATAAGATGATACCATTTATTTGAAACAAGATTGTAGAACAAACAAAACAAATACAATTTATAACACCCCTCCATCTCCTCTCTAGCATAATAAGGTGGGAGGATTATACTTGGACTTAAGAAACATACCAAAGATTCCAAAGGATATCAATAAATTACGAAGGGTTTAAAAACATGTGACGAATGATTTACCCTTTAAGAATAACACAACGAACCAACACAACATAACCAGACATACCACTATATGATTCATGATAACCATGGAAGATAACTAAGAATTTCTTATATAAAAATCATACTCAAATAAAGTGGAATGATGGAAGACCACACCATCAAAGTAAGAAACATAAGATAAACTAATAAAACTCCAAGACAACCACAAGACTCCATGCTCCAAAAGATACATTCTCAAACATCACCAAACATGCAAAGTATCATGAAGTAGTGTGAAACATGTGATAATTTACCTTTTCCCATGGCTTGGTAGATGAAATCTGAAAAAGAACCAAAATACCAAGAAGAGGTGAGTACTAAAACTTAGTAGGTTTTCTATAATTAATTCCCTACTCATGCCACTGGGAAAAAAGAGTTAGAAACTTTTATATCCAAACAGTTTACGCAAAACAATTTACAAAACAGTATATAATTAAATATAAACAAATTCTAAAAATAGTTTATAGCTAAATATAAAAAATGTCATGTCACCCCATTTTCCATCAAAATAAATTTTTCATGAAACCACCAACCAATACTTTGAATCAATTTCTCAAGTTTTTCTTGGCATAACCAATCCACTTCACATATCCAGCCATGGATGCTTCGTTATGATAGTTTCATAATCATGAGTGATATTTAATCAATATACTATGTCATTACATGATAATTATGTCCCATGTTCTATTAAAGTTTTGTCACTGACCACATGGTAATATTTTAACCAAGCCTCATAAATACAATATGAATACACACACAAGTATGCCCAATACAACTTCCAAAACCAATATGCCAAAATCGTTCCAATAAAACAACCTTTTATTGATCACCCATTTTCCAAAAACCCATTTCAAAATTTTATCCAATACATATTTTAAAATAACCATTTTAAAATTAATAAATTAAATCACTTTACACAACAATTCACCAGAATTTTACCATTTCACTAAAAACCATAAATCATCCCTAAATAAGATTTATACAATGATTTTCACAAAAATTTAACAATAAATTTCATGAAACTCAATTAATTTGAAACTAATCCATTCAATTCTAGGAAGAGGAGTCGAGAGTGAATCCACCAACCTCGTGAATTTTGGTGAAAATGATAAACTGATGCAGAACATCACAAAAATGGGTTGAAAATTCCATGAACTTTCCTTAGATCTCTTCCCCTACCATCAACAAACCCAAATTTAGATTTATTTGGGATCTAAAACCTTATATCTACCCACAACAGGAATATATATTATAAAATGAGAGGATTTGAGTATATCTAAATAAATCATCAAGAATGATCAAGAAACATGACTCACCATAAGAAATTTGATTCTAATCACCAAGGTAAGCCTTTAGATCACCTCCGGATCGATGGTAGAACCTTCCTTGAACTTTGTAGAATGAAAATACTGAGTTATGAATTCATATAAGGAGTAATGGGGTATTAAACTTTAAGGAAGACCCAAAACCACTTTTTAAAGATATGGTTTTGACCAGTGAACAGTTTAGTTACACGATTAGAATAACCATGTGCTAACCGTGCATTAGATACTACCTTAAAGATGGACCTTCATAGAGTCTCCTCGCACAGTCTACAAAATTTCACTCCAATCAGGCCGAATCCACATCCTCAAACTACACAAACCACACGGTTTCTCCTAGGCTATCACATGGTTTGGAAAAACCGTGCTCCGCCTGTGCACCTTCCCTTTAGCCCCAAAAAACACAAATAAAGATCTCCATACTCACCTACATTTCACCCTTATATGTTATACAAATCAAAATAATAATTAAAGGGTTAAAAAATAGAAACAAAGGGTGCTACAATGAGGTCTTTGAGAGTGCATGAAATAGTTCATGTCTTGCAGATGTTATGCTATGCGAGAATTATGTGAATTTTCTATACAAAGAAGAAGAGTTTTTGCATACAGTAGTTCTCAAATGGGGTGTAGCTGAGAATATTTTTGGACTCAAACAAACCAATTAAAAATGGTTGTCATGTTGGAAGTTTTATCTTTTGATACCTACTCAAAATAACTGGTGAATGAATTCCTATAAATATTAGGCTCATTCATGAATGATGGGTGTGATGTATATGCATGAAAATATTTTTATAATCCTAGAGAGAAGTGAGTAGTGGCGTGGAAGGTCAAATAAGATTACTTTTTGAAGATTATTTATCACTCACAGAGTTGAGATATTTATTGAAAAGCAATAAAATTAATTACAGATAGTATGCATGAGTATATATGAATGAAAACATTAGTTCATGAAGTAGTACACTTTTTTATAGATAATTCACCAAAATAAATACATGCTATGAAATAATTATTCCATTTACATAAATATAATTTTTCATACTATTTGAGGAGAATATATTTTTGATGTAAAGAGAAAGAATAATTGAGGAATAATCATTTCAATAGAATTATTCAGTTTGTGAGCATATATAATTTATTTAACTTGATGGATTAAAGGAAAGATCTTCATCAGTTGTAGAAGAACCTTTAAACATTTATAAGTAGTCTTTATTGTGTTTTTTAAAATAATTTTTGTAATAATCCTCTATGAAACTGTTATTCTATTAGGACTCTGTAAAGCATAGTGGGACTCTATGGTAGTGAAGAAATATATGTTTTAACCACTTGTGATTATAGTGGAGAATCTGTGATTGAGGAGCCTAACCAATAACAATAAGGAGTGTGATCTTTTTATTGTTTAACATTATAAAAATTATGTGTTTTGATGAAATTTAATTTTACTAATCTTGAGAGATGCTGAGTAATCATAACAGTAGATGTGATCCTAATAGGTCAAAAGAGATTAATTTCTAAAGAAAGAAAATAATTGTTAAAATAACCACTGATTCAACCCCCCCTTCTCAGTTGTAAAACTCCTCATATTAACTTAAAACGTAATATAATATTATTATAATTTTGGAATGATAAAATAATACTTACATTCTTTTCATAATGATCATTGAAAAATGGGAACATTACCCATGATTACATATGGCATGTGGTCTCCATGATCATAACATAGTTCATTTTTGATAACCATATTACATGATTATTTTTAAATATATAATTGGTGGATAAATATTATAAAACATTCATGATTACTATTCTAGAGATGATGGAATAATGAAAAATTTTACCATAGTTTACTTAACAAAATTATTTTGGAATATCATCAAAATATTTGAAGGTAAATTAATTAGTTGAGTAATTATATATAACATGGTATCAAATAAAAATAATGGTATATTTAACATGAAAAGGTTATTAAGAAATTAAATAATTATCCTAAATTTATTATTCACGAAGATAAAGAAAATACATGATAATTCAGACTCAAGGAAATTATTTTTGTTTGAAAATACACTTTTAAAATTTCCATTTAAACCCTTTTTAAAAAATCAAAAGGAATGTATTTTTTAACTTATATGGAATGAGAGTATTTTCATACAATCATGAGTAACTTTTTTCTTTAAATATTCCTTTACAGGTTTATAAGGATCTTTTCAAAGAAAGTGTTTTCCTTTAAAAATGCACATTTTTTTAGACAAGTGATTTAAAAAGGGAAACGTTAATTTCCTCAAGAAATGTTTTTATGATGAAAGATATTATATTTCATATGATGGATCAAATTTTTTATGATGATTTTTGGTTCTATTATATACTAAGGAAGGGTGGTTCTATTATTATCTGAATGAAGGTTGTTCCATGATATCCCTCCAATGCATTGGGTATGTAATATGAGTATTTAGTTATTCCAAATATGTGATAGAGTTAACCGATTAGATTTCTCCTGAGAGATAATTTGAATATACTACAATGGTTATTATAAGATTTACTATAATGAATAATCCATGAGTAGTTGTGATGGTTACTCTACATTAATATTTAGAAGTTAACCATGAAGATATTCCATGAGCATCTGTGGTGTTTACTCAAAATTTAACCTTGATGGTTATTCAACATGTAAGCATGGAAAGTATAATGTTGTCAAAAAAATTTCATGTGATTTTAGAATTTTAAAATAAAACTTTTTGCATCTATTTTTCATTAAATATCTATAATCAAATGTTTTATTAAAATTATTGGGAATAAAAGATTAATTTTGGGGTGGAAAAAGGTTTATTTTTAACTAAATGTTTATTTTAAAGAAAGAACATTTTTATAAGTATTCATGGAATGATTTTTTTTTATTTTATGTACCTTAATTATATTTTTTTTCTCATATCATGTTTATAAAATGTTTTTCACAAGTCAAAATAATGTGTAATGTAAAGGAAAAAGTCAAGTTGAAATTCATGAATATTTTTCCTAAAAAGAAATGATGTTTTAAATTAAAGGATTTTTATTATGAAAAAATGTATATTGAGTAGAAGTTTCCTCTTTGTAATATATGAGATTATTCTGTATGAGTTATGACTCAATTCTCTAAAACTTTAAACCCAAAATATCTTTTGAAAAAGAAATTTATTTTTAGTTTAAAATTACTAGAACACGTAATGTTTAAGTCTGATTCCTTATAATTGGTATAAGAGAAATGGAGTGATTATGATCCTTGGGAACTCTCATGTGTGAATTTTGGGTGAAACATGGCTCTCCACCAAAGAGATTCATGAGAAAAGTGAATCCATTCAGGATGGTGGTGAGAGTCCCACCAAGGAGGTGTATCCACCTATGAAGTGCTATGATAGGTATCAATTCTATCCCACTAGAAATAAGTTCAAACCCTTTTAGTTAGTATCAGTTTAAGGTTTATATATCTTTGGAGATTATGAATTTTGGTTAAACATATGTTATGTTTCTTGATATGTTTTTTTAAAATCCATATATTTTTTTAACATTTTTAGATTGAGAAAATCAGTTCCAAATGGATGTAGGACCTAAACAACATTTCTATCACTTATTGATGAATTTCTTGCAATTATTGTATCAAATTAATTTCTTTATAATTTTATCATTTTTCTAACCTAAAAATATCCTAAAAATATTTTTATGAAATATCAAACACCTCTTTATACTTCGACACCACCATGGTTCATGTTTTTTTCATGAAATTCTAAATTCCCAATTTTCTCATCCATTGGAACAAGGGAAATATAATCAAGGAGTTTTCAAATATTTTACCCTATCATAGGAATTTGAAGAAAACTATGATTTTACTACAGATTCAAATGATGTACAACCTCAAGAAACCAATTTATATTTGGTAAAACTTATAGAATTTTGGGTTATACTTTAGAAATTTTAAAAGGACCCTTGATCGAATATTTCAAAACAAACTCAGTCTAAATTTTTATAAATATCAGTTTTTATTCGATGTTTTTTAAATTATATGTCATACAATTTTTTTTAAAAACTATTTCTGTGAAAATATCCTCATGAACGAAATTTTATGATGTTATTTCAGAAAAATATAGAAATAGAATTTTAAGAATATCTAAATCATTGTTTTAAATCATGGACTTTCAATTTATGTGAAAAATGATAATGAAATAAGGTGGAAACCATGATTAAGGAACTAATTTCTTTTATTTTTGTGTTTTAAATTTTTTATTTAAATCATAGGGAGCTAAAATCTCAAATGTTAGGATATAAAAGACATATTTAATTAAGAGGTTGATGTAATTATGGGTTATTACATTTTGGTATGAGATACAATTTGAGGTTAAAACATTTATTTAATGTCTAATATATTGAGGATATTTTTATGATTCTATCACATTACTTGAGATTTTATAAGGAATATATTAATGTATTTTAGAAAAATGAAAAACTATAGCCAAGAAGAGACCAATCACATCTGAGAAGGCCATGATGTTGAACCTACAACTGAAGGGCGATAAGGACACAATGCCTACCACTGGATAAATGATGTCATGGTTAGTGTGAAATTGTTTTTCTACATAAATGGTTTTGAAAATAAGGATTAATTTGACTTTTGGAACATATGTTTTATCATTTAGACAACCATGGGATTTAAAATTTCATTATTGAATAATTTATTAATGTTATTTTATAAGAAGTTAAATATTTTGGGAACCTAATAGGATTAACTTAAATGGAACTCCATGGTGTTTTATTTGAGAAATAAATGTTAAATTATCTTTTTTAAGAATTTATTATTTTATACTAGATTATGGTGTTTTATTTTTTTATATAAATGATTAGAATATCATGGATATTATATGATTATGAAATATACTTTTTGAAATGAGGCATTAAGAGTGATTAATGTAATTTGGAAGTAAATAATGAATTTATATTGGAATACTATGTTATAAAATACCTATTATATTTATTTTTGAATATCACTTTTGAAAATATTGTGGAATTTTATAGATAGTTATTTTATTGAATGATCTATGTTGAAATTTTCATATTACTATTGATTTTTGGAGAATGAATGTATTTTTTCTTCATTTTAAGGTTTATTTATTTTGGTATTATCTTATATTATTCTAATTTTTTTATTATGGTTAACATATAATTACTGGAGGAATATGTTTTTATTCTATAATGGATTATGAGACTCATTAAAAGATGATTTTAGTGCTCCAGTCATGAAAAATTCCTCATGAATACTCATCATTTAGAGAAAAAGTTGAATTTGTGGTAAGAATTGATTAAAGGAATAAATTGTTCTTGTCAAGTAAGTATATTTTCTTATATTATTAGTGTAGGGAGTAAAATAATTCCTTACCTTTATAAAAGGTATTTTGAAACAAAAATATCATTTGTTTAATTTTCTTACTAAGAAATAAATAACCTTTTACCCGTCATAGATTTACAGTTTTGTGATAGGTAACTTTCTTATGAAAATGTTCTCTATCACTCTTTATCCAAACATGAGAGTTATGTTTTTCTTATATATCCATGTTTTCAATTCCTAAATATGTTCTCCTATATGGTATACTAGTTATGTTTTATTCTAAATAACCTTTTTTCCTTCCCTTTTCTCTATTTTCAAGTGGATTTTTTATTAACCCTATTTCTGATTTGGGATTTAAACAATGGTATTTTGAAAATTAAAAACCCTTGTTTTCAAAAATTATTTAAAATTATGAGTAACTAATTTTTAGGGGTATGTAATATATCAGGATTTTAAAAAATAATGACTATGTTCTGTAGTGTACAAGATACACAATACTGAGCTTAAACGAACAAAAAATTATTATTATTTAAATGTGACCATTATTTAGATCAAATTGCTTGACCGAATCTCAAGGAGATATTCATGTTACATATAATTAATCTCTCTATTTAATCTAAGAATGAACCTAGTTTCCATTGATTTTTTTTTCAAATTCTTTCAGTAGTCATTAGATAATAAATTAAATTTTAGTACAACCTTTTATCCTCAATTTGATGGATAGTCAGATAAAAAAATTTAGATCATGGAAGACATACTTCGTCATTGTTCAATGGATTACCAGGTATGTTGGGATCAACCTCTTTCAATATTTTAGTTTTCTTATAATAATAGTTTTCATCCCATTATACAGATGGTACCTTTTGAGGCAATATATGGAAAGTGGTTCTAAACTCAATAATTTTAGTAAGAGGCAGAAGAAAGTAACACTAATACAAAATAAGCCTTTGACAGTGCTAGAAATGGCCTTTATCAATGCTAGAAAATATCTTACTACCTGAGCGAGAAAAAAATTTGTGTTCTTTTATTAGCACTTTTTTAGAATTGATAAAGGGACTTTTATTAGTGCTTATAGACGCATTGATAAAGAAAATTTTATCAATGATTCTATAGGAGCTAATGATGTGTACCATTATGAGTGCTTGTAAAAGTGCTGAAAGATGTTCCCTTTATCAATGATTTTAGAAGTGCTGATAGAAGTCCATATTGTAGTGTGATACAACAAAAAACTGTAGAACCAATGAAATGTGTTGTAACAACACACTACAACAATATAAACACACCATATATCAACAAGGAAAAGTCATAATACATAATTTTAATGAAATGAAATTTATAATGAAAATAAAATAAAAAACACTAAATTATAGAAATTTCAAACATTGTTTTATACATTTACATAAATACAAATTACTTACATACATTCAAAAACATCAATGTTTCTTTGTCTTTTAATCCTAACCCTGACTCATACTATATCCAAAAAAACCAACCCTTCTTAAGGAAAAGAATTCACCTGTATAAGAAAAAAATTATTATGTTAGAAATAATATAAATAAATAAATGAACATAAAGTATTAATTTTACTAAAATAGATGTCAATTTCAAATAAAAAGATACACTTAGAGTCATACAAGTCACTAGGTGCATCATATTTAGGTGAGAATAATTCCAATAGATCTAAAATGACTTTTATATCATTGTCCTGAAGTATCAAAACAATCAGAATGCGTTTTATTGTTTTTGAGTATATCAGTTGTCTTTTTTTACTAAAATGCAATTTTAAACAAGAAACACTAACTTTTGACTCATTCCAATAACATAATCTATCAGTTTGGCCTGAAACTAATTCCTACACATCAAAAAATGACTTTTGAATCATTGTCCCAAATTATCAAGAAAATTCGAGTGTGTTTGATCAGTTTTCAACAAGTGTCACATTTTGAACTAAAATATCAAATTTAAACAAAAAGTAGAAATTTTAAGTCATGTAGGGAACATCATATATTATATTGAGGTTTGGATAATTCTTATACATAAAAAAATGACTTATGGATCATTATTTTAATCTATCAAAACAATATAAATGCATTTTCTCGGTTTTGAGTCGGTCAATTGTCAATTATATTAAAATTCATGTCATTTTTAAATAAAAAGATGCACTTGGAGTCATACCAATCACACTATGCATCATATTTAGGTGTAGATGATTCTAATAGGTCTTAAATAACTTTTGGATCATTTTCTTAAAGTATTAAGACAATATAAATGTTTTTTCTTGGTTTTGAATATGTTAGTTGTCTTTTTTACTAAAATGTCATTTTAAACTTGAAAAACACACTTTTGACTCATTCTGATTACATCATGTAGCAATTTTATGTGAAACCAAAAACTACACATAAAAAATGAATTCATAATTGTTTTGATAAATTATCAAGAAAATATGAGCATGTATGATCATTTTTTAGTGAGTGACACTTTTTTAACTAAAATTTCAATTTTTAAACTGAAAACGGATACATTAAGTCATAACTGGAAACATACTATATCATATTGATATGATATTGATTCATAAACATCACAGTCTACTTATATATCATTATTATAATGTATCAAAATAATTTGAATGATTTTTCGTGGTTTTGAGTAGGTCAGTTGTCTATTTTACTAAAATAGATGTCAACTTTAAATAAAAATATGCATATTGAGTAATACCGGTCGTACTATAGGTCAGATTGAGGTGAGTCTAATTCCTACACATCTCAAATGAATTATGGATCATTTTACTAATGTATCAAAACAATATGAATGGATTTTCTTGGTTTCGAGTATTCCATTTTTCCTTTTTACTAAAATGTCATTTTAAACAAGAAACAAAAACTTTTAACTCATTCCAATCCCATTATTTATCAGTTTGACATGAAACCAATTCTTAAACATCAAAAACTAATTATAAATATTTTCCATAAATTATCAAGAAAATATGAGCATGTTTGATCTATTTCCAGTGACTAACCCTTTTTGAACTAAAATGTTTATTTTGAACTAATACCGGACACATTGAGTCATACAGGACACATCGTGTATCAAATTTAAGTGAATATGATTCTTATAAATCAAAAATTACTTATGGATAATTTTTTTAGTATCGAAACAATATGAATATGTATAATCATTTTTGAGTATGTTAGTTATCTATTTTATAAAATTAATTTCATTTTTAAATTGAAATAAGTACTTGTTGTTATACTAGTCACACTTTTTGTCAGATTGAGGTGAAGCTGATTCCTACACTTCAAAAAGTCTTAAAAAATATCATAACTATAAATTTTACCATGATATCCATTAACTCTATTTGTCGATCTGTCAACACCGCGTGAGAATATTCGAGTATACTACCCCTAGTCGAAAAAAAGAATTAACCTCTATAAGAAAAAACTATTATATGAGTAATAATAAAAATAAATAAATTAAACATAAATATGAAATAATAAATTAATTATATGGAAAATTATTTTACTAAGGAAACATCATGATTAAATCTATAATTGAGCAGTGGAGGGAACATGAAGGAAAGTGATAATTTTTAACTTTACAGGGGTGAAAGCTTTTAAGGGAGAATAATTTTTTGGATGTTTTAGTGTACAAAGACATGAAAGATGTACATACCACCCCAACTCGAAAAAAATAATCCACCAGTATAAGAATTTTTTTACGTGAGTGATACGAATATGAAATAAATTAAACCTATACATGAAACAATACATTAATTATATATGCAATGATTTTACTATGAAAACATCAAGATTACCTCAGGGATTGAGAATAGGTAGCGTCTTTTCTCTTACTGCAATAATAGTGGGGAGAACATGAAAAAAGTGATAAATGAAACACTGTAGGGGTAAAAAGGTTTTGAGGTAGAAGAATTATGTGGGAGTTTTGGTGTAGAAAGGCATGAATGATGGACAAACCACCCCAACTCAAAAAAACCACCAATATAATATAACAATTATTATGTGAGTTATAATAAAAATGAATAAATAAAACATAAATATGGAAAAATACATTAATTATATGGACAATTATTTTACTGTGAAAATATTAAGATTATGTTAATGAATGAGCATAGGTAGAATCATTTCTCTTCCTATAAAGGTAGTAGAGAGAACTTGAAAGAAAGTGATAAATGCAACACTGTAAGGGTGAAAATGTTTTGAGGGAGAAGAAGGATATGTATGTTTTGGTGTATAAATGCTTGAAATATGGATAAAACTCCCTAACGTGAACAAAAGAATCCACCTATATAAGAAAAAAATTATTATTTGAGTGATACTAAAAATAAATAAATAAAACATAAATATGAAAAAAATACATTAATTCTATGTATAATTGTTTTAATGTGCAAACATCAAGATTACCTATATGATTGAGCAGATCCAGCTTCGTTGCTCTTTCTACAAATAAAGTAGAGATATCTTGAAAGAAATTGATAATTGAAACACTATAGGGGTGAAAATGTTTTGAGGGAGAAGAAGTCTGTGAATGTTTTGGTGTAGAAAGTCCTGAAAGATTGAAAAACCACCCCAACTAAAAAAAATAATCCACCTATATATGAAATAAATTATTATGTGAGTGATATTAAAAAGAAATAAATTAAACATAAATATGAAACAATACATTAATTCTATGGACAATGATTTTACTATGAAAAAATCAAGATTACCTCTTTGATTAAGCAGATACAACATCATTGATCTTCATGAAAAGGCTTGAAATATGTACAAGAATATTCTAAAATAAATGAACTCTCTAAAGAATAATGAAAATTAAATCAAATTTCCATTATATATTTTTTGGTAAAATAGATAATGTATATCATAACATTACCTTTATATCTTTCCAAAGAGTTTCCTTTATTATAGTGTTTTCTTTTGATGGATTGGTAACATCATGATGTGAAAAAGGCATTATTTTCATGTGATGTCAAAAATTTAATTTATATTATGTTAATATATTATAGAATATATAATATTATGAGAAAAAACATAATATATTTAAAAACACTTTTACCTTCTCATTGAACTCTCTTTATTTTTTTAATGGTTTTTGGTATTTGGTTCCTCTATAGAGAATAAAAATCCTCTCTTTATAGTCCCCTATAACAAACAAGATATTGTCTACATTGGTATTGACATGAAGTGATTGTGATATCCTAATAAAAGGGTATTTTTTTATTGAATTTTCATCTGAACCGACATTTTTTCTAGTCGCTAGTAGGAAAATCTACAAATTCTTGTTTAAAGGATTAGAGATATAAAATAATTTCACTACTTTTGATGTCATTATGAGAGGATCATTTTCCCCTTCCACATTGAAATTCACCTTCACAAATCCCATTTCATCAGATTTTATTACAATGATATTTTCAACCTATCTGCAATGGACAATCGGTACTTGAAATGTTGTATAATCATACTCGTATATCTGTTCAATAATGCCAAAATGTGTCATATTTTCATAAAATGTATTTCTATCCTTAGAAAAATATATGTGCATCACTCCAGTCATAAGAGTAACACCACTATTTTCATCATACTATATTCATCATGTTCTTTTGTATAGAATGAATAACCATTGATTACAAAACCATTGTAAGATATAACATTTTCATTAGGACCTATAACTATCCATTAAAGTCATTTGACAATTGAATTAATAATTTTAGATAACTCCTTATAAATTTGATCTTGGAACCATCCTATAAACTATCGATTACATGCCTTTTATATCCATCATTCATCCCTTTATGGATTCAAATTTCTATGAATTTCTTTGTGGGATTCAATATATGGATCAACATCTTTAATATTATGTAAAATGTAAAGGTGTTCTTGATACCACTATATCAATGTGATTGTAACAAAATATCTTCCATAAATCCCTTCACCCATATAGAGTTTTCTATGTGAGACATTGGGAGATCGATACTGTTAACATCTGATAGGTAATATGTATATAATTCAATAGCTTATTCAATAATTTATCATTATACAATAAAACCTTCTGACTAACTTCAATTTTTGACATACCCTTTCAAAATCTTTATATATAATTAAATGTGGTAAATCCATCTATAATGTAAATTACTACATATTTTAACCTCTCTTACCATGTTAACCATCTGGTGGACCATTATATCAAAGAATAATGGTGGAAAGAACGTCAATAATTCACATAATATGGCTGAAACCTCCTTATTCATGAGGGGAAACTTCATTGGGTCTACAAATTTACAACATATGGATTTGAGGAAGAATAAGAGTTTGTTTAATGTGTGATATACATTTTGAGGAAGAATTTAATATAAAGCAACATGCATTAAATATTTCATCAAAACATGACATTACTGTGAATTTTATCCTTGTAACATCAAATTATTCATTAAAACAAAATTCGTGATATTTGATGAATACCTCTGTAGAACTTTTACACTATTAAGGAAAATAAAAAATTTCAAATTTTCTTATTTGTATTGATATTATACTGCTGGAGTAATAAAAGTCTACCATTCACCATTCACCAGTACTAATTCTTCCCTTATCCCCATTTCAATTAATTTCAACATAGCCATTATTCCATCTTTCATTTTGTAAGGAACATTTTGTAACATGCTAATAACACTATCAAATACCTTTTATTATACATGAAAGACCTCTAGAAAATTTCTGATATACAAAGAATTATTATATGACAATTAAAAGAAAACTGATCTCTTATTCCAACCAAATTTTTTAAGGTTTTTCGAAAATGGTTTACTAAAAATGGTGTCAATATCTTTTAACTTATTGTACATTTGATTGCCCATTACTGAAGATAGTGTTGTATCTTGTTCGTTATTAATATCGAATGATGTAATACATGATTGGTATTTATGCCGTCGAGGTAAAAATTTCCTATGTCCTAAATAAATCTATGAGGAATGTTTCAACTGAACTGAGTATGAGCGTTTTCACAAATGGTACACTCCAACATTCCTTTAATGCTATAGGCTAATGAATTTCGATAAGAGGGGAAGTCATTTATCATTCCATACAATATGGACGTAAATGTTAATTCTTCACTTCTATGTGTATCATACATTATAACACATATATCCCACATCAATTTAAGATCTTCAATCAATGGAGCTAAATAGACATCAATATCATTAACATGTTTCTTTGATCTAGATATCAGTAGAGACAACATAATATCTTTTCACTTCAAAAATAAATGTGGATGTAAGTTATAATTTACCAACACGACTACCTAGGTACTATGATTACTACTCTGTACACCAAAAGGATATATTCTATATATAGATAATGCAACACAAAAGTTTCTTGGATCATTTACAAATTAAGGACACTCGTAATAAATTTTATTCCATTGTGGATAATCTATTGGAAGATGTAGGTTACCATATTTAATTATTTCATATGCATGTCATGTCAATGTTCTCATGATTTCTTGATATATATATAATCTTATAAACTATGGAATGATAGGAAAATACCATACATATTTCAAATTACTTGATTCATTTTTCTTGTATTGTTCTTTATCACTCTTAAGGAATTTTCTGAGTGATTCATGGTCCTTGTAAAATAATATGCAACAATTTGGACATGCCCGAATTTTTTAATGATCATTCCCATTTTACATAACATGAGTTTAACATCATATGATTGGTATGTTAGTTAATTTTCTTCTAGTATCATATCATTTTGGAGACCAAATAGTTTTGTAAAGATGGTGTCACTCCATCTACTTCCATATTTCAAATTATACAACTTCAATATAGTTGACAATGTTGTGTATTTAGTACACTTGATATACAATGGTTTCTTAGTAAAAATATTTAACTCCTAAAAAACTTTGGACAACCATGAATCTCATATTAATTTTCAATTTTCATTTCTTCCATGTAATCTCTGTCATCATTTACATCGGTATTCTTATGAAATATTCTATAAACCATAGTATCATCCCAATTGGTTTTCACATTTAGTTTTCCTTGTGTTTAGTGTAAAATTTCTAGCTCTTATCTATTCTATAAAAAATAAAATGTTCTTCCAACTCTTCCAGAATAGTTTTTCTTGAATAAAAATGACATAAACAAAAACATAGGATTTGATAAGGGTCGTATGCATGCTATTTTGAAAACGTGATGAACTCTTTAACTCTATATTCATACTATTTTGTCAAAATATTAGCATGAATCCATTTTCGATTCATGTCCATACTATTGGATTCATAAAAGATTGATTTTTTATAATAAATAAGTAAACACATATGATAATCAATATTAAAGGTGAAAGTTATTAAACATTCTGATAAGGGAAACTCAACATTTGACTGTTTCAAATAATTTCAGCATGTGGAAGAAAATTTGTAATTGAATTTAAGAAAATAATTACTCCACTATGGAAGGTGTTATCCTATGATTTCATTGAATAATGAAAGGTATAGATAACTCATCCTCATCACATCATCTACCCAACATTTATGATTATTTTTTTTGTTTGATACATCATTCATCTTTTGTGGACATGAACCTATGTTGCTTGAAACAATATAATTTGTAGTCATCCATTGGATGAATAATACTAAGAGTAGTAAAAGAAACATAAAAGATATGGGGATGAGTTTCAAGTAAAAAATTGTAATACTTTATGTTCTGGAAATGAAGGCGATGAGGATGACATTTTTTTAAAAAAGTGATGAGGGATGAGTCTAAAGCAAAAAATTAAAATAATAACTATTGTTTGAAACACATAAATTATTTCTTAAATCCCCTAAAAATGAAAATATAACATTGGTAATTAAATTGAAATAAGAAACCCGAATATGATAAACATGAATTTAAACTCTCATTCAATCTACTAGAAGATATAAAAATTTATTGATAAAAATATTAATAAATAAAGATTTATTTCAATTTTTCCTCATGATTAGTCCAACATTTATAGCTATAATCTATTCCATGAAAAATAAAATGTTCTTCCAAATATTAAAAACTATTTTTTGTTGAATAAAAACCACAAAATAAACATGGAAAAATGATTTGAGACGGGTATTATGCATTATCCATTGAAAACTAGATAAACTATTTGACTCGATCTTCATAATTTTTTGTCAAATGATTATAGTGCATCCATTTTTGATACATATCCATCATATTGGGTTCATAAAATAATTCTTTTACAATAAATAAATAAATACACATAATAAATTTATTATCAAAAGTGAAATTTATAAATAATTCTAAAAAGGGAAACCGAATGTTTGATTATTTCAAATAATTTAAATATTCAAGAAAATGGGTAATTGAATTAAAGAAAATAATTTCTCCACTATAATAGGTGTTATCCTTTGAATTCATTCAAAGGTGAACGTTATAGATAACTGTCATCCTCATCGGCTCATCTCTCAAACATTTATTATTTCATTTTGTGGTTTGACAAACATTCTCCATCTCTTGTAGACATGAACCTATGTTGGTTGAAATACTCTATGCGGTAGTCATCCAGGGGATGACTAATTCTCAGATTAGTACAAGAAATATAAAATATATTGGGGATGAGTCTCAAGTAAAAAAATGTAATAATAACTATTCGAGAGATGATGCAAATGATTATGACAATTGAACTTCATTGTGTTCTATAAAAGGTGAAATTCCTCCAATTTGTGTGAATTACACCATTGGAACAAGTTATTAACTTGTGGCCTATTGAAGGTGAGATTTGGGGGGAATGAACATTATTTTACACGATTCAAGGTGTCTTGGTAGGGATATGTTATGATATATAAATCTTTGGTCCCTCTATAAATTCTATATTTATAAGATAAATCTAATATTTTAATATATATATATATATATATAACATGGAATTTATAATATAGATAATTGAAAAAATGCACATTTAAACATAATTTTTAATGAAAAAAATATGATCCCTCTTTAATTTGGAAATACAGAACTATAATTTGTGAATAAATAATTATAAAATCACCCTTACATTATAAGTCCTAAAAATACATATAAATATATAAAAAGATATATATTTACAGATATATATATACATGTATATATATCTTTATAAAATAAACTTAAATTGATAAAAATATATGTAATACTAACAACAGAATACCACAATATAGTAAAATAAATACATCCCCATGATAATTTTGAAAATAGAGAGCCATTTAATGGAAAAAAATATGGTATCTCCCTTACTCAAATTTATCCTAAAATAAAACAACACAATTCTATGAAAATATTTTTTTTTGAAAAAACCCTTACAAAATAATATTAAAATAGAATTTAAATAGATAAATTCCCTTACATGAAGTGTATAAAATCATTTTCTATTGCTGATTTACACCATCATCAAACTGAGAATTGGTTTTCTAAATCAATTTTCTCATTAATTTAAGGTTTTTACATCCAAAAACTACACTATTTATAAATTGGAATAAATATTTGTTTAATTGGTTTAGCTAAATACTAGAGGCGATTCTCTATGAATTAAAAACAACAAGAAAATCTATCTTGAAAAGATATATGGGGTATAGATGTAGAAAAAAAAGTAAATTGATTCAAAACAACAATTAAAAAAGACCAAAATAGGATATCGAAAATATAATTCAAGAAAACAAAAGATCACAAAAAAACGAAAAATTGTAAACAATAACTAGAGCACAAATATAGAAATAAAATTGGAACCTGTAAAGGAAAATAAAAATCCCTCAGATCCATATCTAAAAAAAATACAAAAATAAAATAAGAACCTAAAAAGGAAAACATAGGACTACCTCTCTAGGTTGAAGAAAATATGAGACCCTTAGATCCAAATTTTGATTTTTTCTTCAGAAACTATAACTACAAGTGAACACAGGATGCCAGATGATGTTCAAGCAACTAGTGGCAGTGGGATTGTGTGATTCAAGTGGGTTTGTGTGATTCAAGCTTCGATTCACTAAGGAGGAGAACTACTAATGGGTGGATTCCATGAAAAAATTATGATATCGCACCAGGATCACAACAAGTTAGGTTTTTTTAATTATACCAAGACACTTTTATCATGGATTTCTTAGTACTGATAAAGGTAGGTCTTTATTAGTGTTAAAAAAGCACTGATAATGAGTTCCTTTATTAGTGTTTATTATATAAGCGATGATAAAGGATTTATAGTTATTATTATAATTTTTTGAAATATATATACTTAATAAATATATATAAATATAAATATAGTTAATATATTCCATATTAAAATATATTTATTAAAATTTTATATTTATTTATTTATAATTATATAAATATTTTTTAAAAATAATATTTATATCATTATATATATAATAAATAAATATGGATATAAATATAGTAATTACATTCATTATTTAAGTAATTTTTTATAAATATAATAATTATTGAAATATATATAAATATTTAATTATAATTATATTAATACTTTTAAAAATATATTTAGTTATTTATAATTAGAAATATTAAATTTTAAAATATATTATATAAATTTTAAAATATATTTATTTATAGATATATTTATTTAAAAATATTTTTTAAAATATTTTTTAACATTATTAATGAATATCTAATTTTAAGTGCATTCGTGTTAAAAATGAGTGAAATTGAATAAATTAAAAATAAGTAGAGTATAATAATATTGAAAAAATATATAAGTTTTTTTTGTGTGTATTGTATATAAAAACACATTAATTACGTATATATAAAATCAATATAACACACATTTGATCTGTATTAAATGGAAAAATCAAACGACATTCAATTATATGTCCATTACTCTATGGAATTAGTGAGTATTTTTAATTGATATTAATTTTTAACTATAAACCATTTTTCATTAAATATTTGACTTTTTAATGTAACATGTATAAAATTTTTATAATATATAAATCATATTTATATAAATTAATATATAACTATATATTTAATATATACTATTTATTATCATTATCAACAATATTCTAATTAGTAAAATGTTTAATATTTATCTCAATTTAATTATTTTTAATTTTCATTTTTCATATCTATATATTTAATAAAAAATATTTGTTAGTATTTATAATTTACATATAGTATAATGAATTTATTCATTTTTATCGACAATTATTTAATTAATAATGTTTGTAATATTTTTTTAATAAACATAATTTTTATTTTTTATTTATTTAATGATTTCATTTCATTTATTCAGACCTTTATCATCTCTAAAAAAGCACTAATAAAGGAATCCTTTATAAGGGCTAAAATTATACCACTAAAAAAGGGTACCCTTTATCAGTACTAAAAATAAAGCACTGACAAAGGAATACTTTATAAGTGCTAAAAAAACACTGATAATGGGTTAAATTTATCAGTGCTTTCATTAGTGCTGACAAAGAGGCCATTTATCAGTGTCTTTTTCTAGCGCTGATAAATACCAGTGCTGTTAAATGCCTATTTTGTAGTAGTGTAAGTTTATGAGGCCATATTTGGTATAATTAATGACTGATATGGTGAATGTGGTTCAATAAAATATGGGGAGGGCTCATATAACATATAAAATTTACATATATAATCATAGGAAAGATATTTTATGTGAGGTAGGTGATCATGTTTTTCTTAAATTATCTTCATGGAAAAGTGTTATGTATTGGTGGTAAAATGAGGAAGAAAATTAAATAATTCATTAGACCATATAAAATCTTGGATAAATTTAGATCAAGTTCTCACTGAGTAGGATTACTACTATTTTTATCTTAAGCACATAAATTATTTCATTCTTAGATGTTAAGAAAAAATATTTACTTGACTCATCTATCGTTTGATCCCTAGACTATTTTAGTTGAAAGATAACATTTCCTATGAGGAATAGATAGTTTATATTCCTGAATATATAGAGAAAGTATTGTAGAACAATCTAATTCACCATACTAAGGTTTCATGGAAAAACCATATGGTTGAGGAAGCAATATGGGAATCTAAAAATGCTATGATAAAAAGATATATCTACGTGTTTAATAAGTGAATAAAATTATGAGGAAAAAATTTCCAAAAGGGGGAATAATAAAAAATACTAAGTAACTTCATGATAAAAAATTTACATTTCTTATTAATTTTTCTTAATTATATTTAATTGAGTTATATTCATTCGAATAATACTATATAATTTTCTAGTTAAAAGGAAAAATGAATTATTTCTATCTAAATTGGGGTTTCGCGCATTATATGGTTTTATATAAAATATTGAATTCAAAATTAAATTATTTAAATTTTAGAAAATAAATTTCAATTCTGTAATAATAATTCCAAAATTATCTTAGGATAAAATTTTTATTTTTTTGAAAAGTTTGATTATCAATGAATATTGATAATAATGATTTCTATTGAAAGATTTATTCACTTTTAAAGTATTTATGAGGTAAAATTTTATTTTTTATTTGTTTTAAAAGTTAATTAGTTTATATTGATTAAATATTATCCCATTATAATATTTTTAATTTATTTTACAATTAAAATTAGTATAAAAAAATCATTGTACTTTTATTTTTTTTCTTCTGAAAAACTAAATTTCATCGATATTTGTGTGATTAATCATAAATTAAATTTTTACACATGCATTAATTGAATATTTAAAAATTTATTCTATATTTATAGTCAAGTGTTCCAAATTTTGAAAATATTTCCCTTTTATTTTTAGTCACTATGAATAGTAATCATAGAAAATTTATTTATGATGATAAGGGTAAAATAAGGTTATTTACATTAAAAGAATACCAAGGACTTAAAAATAACCATAACACCAGAAATAATTTTATTGGATAAGTATAAATCATCAATAAACATCCAAATTTATAATATATTACATTTTTTACATTTATCCATGATTTTGACCTTTATATTATTTTATGTAATGGCCTGGACCCCTCCGGTCCATTCCTTTGTTGAAATCGATATGGTTAACACAACGTACATTATAATGATAATTTTTAATACTGATGATAACGTAAAAATATGTTAAATAATAATGATGATGACATAAATTGTGTGATTAATTAAACTAAAAAGAGAATAATCATGATAAAATGATTTAATGGGTGTTATTATTATTAATGATGTGCAGTGGGATGGTGTGTGACCCATTAGATGTTGATAAATGAAACATGCAGTTTATTATTAATTGAGTAATTGTTGAAATTAAATTTGAATAATAATAATGGGTGTTCTATTATTAATATTATTCATAATATTAATAATAATTAATGAAATGAGTCATGGTATTTATTGCAAACAAATAAATGAGGATGCACAGTGGAAGCACGGTGGTGCATTAATAAAATTAAAGGTGAGTTTGTTATTATTATTATGTTAAATAATACAAATAATGGTGGCATAAAAATATGTTGGGTTTGTTAAATTGAATGGTTTTAATTTAATAAAATTGGTTTCAATTCAATCAGTGTGAAATAAAAATAATTAGAATTAAATAATTAAATTGATGGATGTTATGCGACATTGGCATGGCATGGTCAGATTCAGATATCCAACAGGGTGGTGTAACGTGGTCAATATGATGAGCGTAAATATTATCATTATTAAAAAATAATAACAGTGATGAGTTAATAAAACAAGTTGATGAATTGGTATTATTATTGAAAAACAATAAATAACAATGATGGCGTAAAACTATGTGCAAGAGGTTAATGAAATTAAATGTATTAAAAAGGGGTTGAATATGCAAGTTAAATTATTTTTGTTTTGTCATTTAATTAAATTAAATGAAATGGTTTTGAGGCGCATGGAGAATACTAGCTTTGTATATACTATATATACTATATAATATTTATATAATATAATATTAAAAAAATCAATGGATGTAAGAAATAAATCAACCCATGAAGGGGGGGGGGGCGTGTTGTTGGTGTACATGAGGCGCACAAGGGGTTTATTTTTTCTCTTAAATAAATAATATTCATATAATGATATTATTATTATAATAAATGAAATAAGGGGGAGGCTCATGGTGATGAGGGAGTTCATGCATGTTTCCTTTCACCCCCTTTAAATGAGTAAATTGATATAATTAATTATATTATAAAATATCATTATTATGGTTTTCGTCGAATAATCCTAATTCGACCGTAACTTCTTCATACGGTGTCGGAATGACGAACTATATGCGATACTGTGACCCAGAAATTAAGAGAGTCATTTTAAGACCAACGATGAATATCTTTTATGAATTTTGCCTCAGGTCAAAGAAATGCCTAATATTAATTTATTATTATCATTTTTATTAAAACACGTGGAAATTGCTTGAAGTGTCGTGTGTTGACCAGTCTAGTAGCATAACTATTGTACGGTTACATCGCGTATTCATTAATTCATGCTGAATATGGTTTTAATTTCCTTTTCCTATGTATGAGAGGGTAACATATTATTTGCAGACCCTTCTTCTCCACACGATGACACTCCTGGACAACTGAGAAGTCATCCTCCTAACTTCTTTATTCGAACTCCGATCGTCGATCCGTCAGTGACTGTGGGATCGTGTCAGCGAGGAGAAAATCATACACCCTGTTTTGTTCCCTCTTCTTCGACTTCCCCTCTGTAGTTTTCAAGAGAGAAGACTGCTGATAATTGACAGGAACGACGGTCTTTGACAAACGACTCTAAAAAGTCATTCTGGGAGAAGCCTTGTGATCATGGTGGTCGTGTTCATAGAAGGACATCAGAACCTATTGAGGTAGGGATCTTACCTTCATCTCTCTAAATTGTGCATTATGCGGGGTGGGTGTCCTCTTGTTTACGTGAAACACATTTGAACCAGTTTAATAAAGATAATAACTATCTTATATAACGGGGATGGGAAGTTTGTGAATGCAGTTACGTTTTTTATATCCTATGATATTATGTTGTGAATTTAATGGGCTTCTGCCTACTAAAAATCATGGTCGTTGGGGGCCTTTTCTTACACAATTAAATGTTTCCCTCTCCTTCTGGATTTTCTTATGGATGGTAATTTTATTTAATGTGGAAATTGGTTAATCACGTAAAGCTGGATGATTAAATACCTGGAACCCTTGTGTTATCACCCCGGTTGAACAAACTGAAATAATAAAAATGTGGTTGCAGGTTAGGGTTTAATTATGTAAAGGGGTGTTTTGTGGGTTGTTGTGGATCGGGTGAGCAGTGGGGCTGCGGTTGGCTTGGTTGTGGGTTTGTGTGAATGCTATGTTGGTGATGGGCAGCAGGGCTGTGATAAATGATATCAAAGGGATGATGATGTACAAGTTTCGGTGTGATTATGGTTATGGTGGTTGGCAGCGGGGCTGCAGGGATGGGTTTTAATGTGAACGAACTATGGGTTGTGAATAATAAATAAAAGTAGAATATTAAATGAATGGTGGGGCATGGTAATGGAATGGGAATAATAATCAACTGGGTTGGTTGGTTTATAATAAGGGAATTGTTTGTGTTGATTTTATTTTCCTAACTTGATTTGTGGATGGCAGGGATATGTTTTATGAATGCTTGATCCAGTTTGGTTGTTGATAGTTTCCCAGTAGTTAAGAAACTGACAACTAAAGCTGTTGAAGCATGAAAACATTAAATGGGGTTTTGGGATTGATTGTTGTGTGCATACTCTTGAAGTTGCAGTGCCAAGGCACATGCTCAGATCTTTTTGTAGAAGCCTTAGGATGGGCTGAGTGGTTGTTATAATTATATAAATTTGTACCTTTTATGTTTCTTTATGCACCCCACCCATGTCGAGCACTACGTGCTGAACACCCATGGAATGGGGGGTGAGATTCTGAAACATCCAAAGGATGGATGGTTACTATTCTTCCCTGTGCTCCCTCTTCCAGGTTCTATAGCCCAAGTTCCCTTGGACAGGTTACGACATATTTTTCCCATGAATCTTTGGGATGAGGTGTGATATGTTCCCAGGTGTCTTTGGGATGAGATGTGGTTATGGCCGAGGATTGTGAGCCGGTGGGATGTGATTTGACATGGTCTAGGATTGTGTGCCGGCAGGTTACTTTGAGCTTCATATGCCCAGGTTGCGGCACTAGCTCGAGCATTGTACGGCCAAGTTGCGTAACTATCTCAGGAAGAAGGGGAGGCATCAGTTCATTAGGAGTGAGGGATTGAGCAATATTCAGTGGGAAGGTGGTGCGGGGTACCCATACTTTAATAAGATTACTACTATACTCTATTGACTTGTGTTACTTGGTGAGTACGACGGGTGAGGTTGGGTGGATAGGTTCCTTGCTAGGTTTTGGTTCTTCTGTTTTCTCACGGGGCATTAGGATGTCTCCCCACTTGTGCATGAGAGCTTTAGGTTTCCCTAATGAGTATACTTGTATGATCACCCTACATTTGCTTTCAGGTTTTCAGGAGGACTACATGGATTGTACGGGACCTTACTAGTCAGGTAGGGGGAGTTGCAGCTGTTTTCTGTTGTTGTTTTCCCTTACTTTTTGGTATAGTACTTTGGAGCTTTTCTATGCTTGTACTTTTGTTTCAGTGTTGTATAAAACATGCATATGGGTTTGGTTTTGGGTTTATTTTCACTTTCTTGTTCTTTTTCCTTTTGGTGCTTGACTCATCCTATTTCCCGATATTAAATAATATAAATGGTAATGCCTCCCATATTTGTAAAAACTCATACCTTTGGTGCTAGTCTCCACTCCGGGGCCTATTGGAGGCGGGAATCGGGGGTCATTATCTCCCTCTCACCATTTCCAGCTCAGAAGGGGCATCTTTGGTTGGAGGGGGTCATGACAGAATGGTATCAGAGGTGATGGTGGAGAGATAGGATGAAGTCAGAAGTTAGTAATAGTGATGAATGCATGGAATGGTAGGGAAATAGTGTTGGCCGATCTTGTTGTCATGACATAGGCTAGGGAATACCGGCTAGGACACGAGATTTTAGGGCCCCCCCTTGATCCGATTCAAGGACTCTGAGCTTACCGAATGACCAAGATAAACTGCATTGATTGCAGGGTAGACACCCTGTAAAAGGTACATGCATCATCATGATTTGTGTTTTACAAGATTTGGGTGTTTTAGGAAAGCAATCGAAATAAAATGATAAAATGAAACCTTGAGAAAATTTCCTTGCTACTTGGGCTTAGGCGTTCTTTGTTTACCATACAACTATTGCACCTGGGCGTCATTCCCGGGTGACTCGGCCAGTCGAGGCCCATCAGATTTAGATGGTCGATCAGCTGAGGATTGACCAAGAGGAGGAAGATGACTTGTGGTAGTACACGTTTCGTGCTTTCCAGCGACAGAGATTTAATAAGTATGAAAGCAGCACTTCAGATACAGAATTATAGAGTTGGTTGGAGGAACTCGAGATCACCTTTGGGCTGATCAGGGCTTCATCAGAGTACTGGGTTCCTATAGCAGTAAGCCAGCTGCGAGGAGCAGTGCGTTAGTGGTGGATGATTTACCTTGGGGAGGGGAAGGAGACAGAAGTTCTATGGGCCAACTTCGAGAAGGAGTTCCGTGAGGAATTTCATTCCTCGACGAGGAATGTTGAGAAGAGGCAGGATTTGTTGTCTCTCAAACAAGGAAGCATGTTAGTGCAGGAACTAGGGGTCAAGTTCAAGGATCTCATCCTTTTTTCCTCGAATCTCTTTTTGGATGAGGATTCATGAGCCAGACAGTTAGAGGAGGCACTTTACCTCTCTATTCGGTGCGCGGTGACCCCTTTCACCTTACCAACGTACCTAGAAGTACATAAGAAGGAGGAGATAATCGAGAGGATGCACTCACGAGTAGGTCCACCGCGAGAGAGGAGACACCCAAGTTCGTCCAAGAAGGTGGCTGTCATTAGTAGATCCCCAACAACAGGACCTTCCAAGTTTCGACCGGAAGAAAGTAGACTTCAGCAGGTCCCATACCAATCTCATAATTTCTGCTCGTTTTCTATGTTCCAGGGACAGAGGTTCTTTCCATGTGGGAATCATTGGCATATTGGCAGACATTTCCCTTTTCAGACTCAGTATGGAGGGACTGGACAGGTTCAGCCCCAACCCCAGCAGCAGTTCCTAGCCCGACCCTTTCAGCAGCAACAAGCTCTAGTCCCTCCAAGGGGAGCTGGAGTAAGTGGTGTCCAACCACAGGGAGTTCCTCAAGGACCCCAACCAGGAAATGGTTGAGGAGGTGGACATCAATATAGAGGTAGAGGAGTGGGACACAGACAGTTGAACGCAACATAAGCGGCAACCCTAGCAAGGCCGGATATTGAGAGAGATGTTTTCGGTTTTACTTAAATGCTCTCGTTTATGTTTTGGAGCATCACACTCCTTTATTGAAACTCATTATTTCCCATGCTTTGGTCCTGGACCTTGTTTTTCATGAGTCTATAATGCTAAGTTGTTTTCCTATTTCCTTTAAATGTGTGTGAAGAGTCCTAACATGTGGGGAGAGGAGGACCTGATCCCTAATCGAGATGCATTAATGTGGATGTGATTAAACCCATGCAGGCAAGTGAGTTCCACCTAAAGAGAATAATATCTCGACATGGGAGAAGGAATTCCCCAAGACATGTGTTTGGGAAATTTTTTGTTGTTTTCTATGGTGTTGAGGGTAGTGTAATTTTGGAAAATCCTAATATATGGAAGTCTAAAGACCTAATTCCTAATCGAGACACATTAATGTTGATGCGATTAAACCCGTGCAGGCGAGTCAGTATCGCCTAAAGCAAATAATATCTCGACATGGGAGAAAGAATTCCTCAAGCCATGTGTTCGGAAAATTTATTGTCCTTTTATATAGTGTTGGGGGTAGTGTAAGTTTGGAAAATCCTAATATATGGAAGTCGGAAGACCTAATTCCTAAAAGAGACACATTAATGTGGATGCGATTAAAACCGTGCAGGAGAGTTAGTGCCGCCTAAAGCAGATAATATCTCGATATGGGATAAGGAATTCCTAGCTCATATAATTAGGGTTGTCGGTTGTTTCCTGTTATGACGAGAGCCCTGAGAGGTATCTTGCGGAGTGGTAGTTCAGATCCATTCTTTCTTCTGGGTTGGTTTTTAATTCTCGAGGACGAGAATGTTTTGAGAGGTATCTGATGTAATGGACAGGACCCTCTGGTCCATTCCTTTGTTGAAATCGATATGGTCAACACGATGAGCATTATAATGATAATTTTTAATACTGATGATAACGTAAAAATATGTTAAATAATAATGATGATGACATAAATTGTGTGATTAATTAAACAAAAAAGAGAATAATCATGATAAAATGATTTAGTGGGTGTTATTATTATTAATGATGTGATGTAGGAAGGTTTGTGACCTATTAGATGTTGATAAATGAAACATGCAGTTTTTTATTAATTGAGTAATTATTGACATTAAATTTGGATAATAATAATGGGTGTTGTGTTATTAATATTATTCATAATATTAATAATAATTAATGAAATGAGTCATGGTATTTATTGCAAACAAATAAATGAGGATGCACAGTGGAAGCATGGTGGTGCATTAATAAAATTAAAGGCGAGTTCGTTATTATTATTATTCTGTTAAATAATAATAATAATGTTGGCGTAAAAATATGTTGGGTTTATTAAATTGAATGGTTTTAATTTAATAAAATTGGTTTCAATTTAATCAGTGTGAAATAAAAAAATAGAATTAAATAATGAAATTTACGGATGTTATGCGACATTGACGTGGCATGGTCAGATTCAGATATCCAACGGGGTGGTTTAACGTGGTCAATGAAATGAGTGTAAATATTATCATTATTAAAAAATATTAACGGTGATGAGTTAATAAAATAAGTTGATGAATTGTTATTATTATTGAAAAACAATAAATAACAATTATGGTGTACAATTATGTGCAAGAGGTCAATGAAATTAAATGTATTAAAAAGGGGTTGAATATGTATGTTATATTAATTTTGTTTTGTCATTTAATTCAATTAAATGAAATGGTTTTTAGGAACATAAAGAATACTTGATTTGTATATACTATATAAATTATATAATATTTATATAATATAATATTAAAACAATCAATGGATGTAAGAAATAAATCAACCCATGAAGGGGGGGGGGGGCGTGTTGTTTGTGTACAGGAGGCGCACAAGGGGTTTATTTTCTTCCCTTAAATAAATAATATTCATATAATGATATTATTATTCTAATAAATGAAAGAAGGGGGAGGAGCATGGTGAGGAGGGAGTTCATGCATGTTTCCTTCCCCCCCTTGAAATGAGTAAATTGATATAATTAATTATATTATAAAATATCATTATTATGGTTTTGGTTGAATAATCTTAATTCGACCGTAACTTCTTCATACGGTGTCGGAATGACGAACCGTCTGCGATACTGTGACCCTAAAATTAAGATAGCCATTTTAAGACCAATGATGAATATCTTTTATGAATTTTTCCTCAAGTCAAAGAAATTCCTAATATTAATTTGTTATTATCATTATTATTAAAACACGTGGAAATCGCATGAAGTGTCGTGTGTTGACCAGTCAAGTAGCGTAACAGTTGTACGATTACGTTGTGTATTCATTAATTCATGTTGAATATAGTTTTCATTTCATTTTTCTATGTAATAGAGGGTAACATATTATTTGCGGACCCTTATTCTCCACACAACGACACTCCTGGACGACTGAGAAGTCATCCTCTTAACTTCTTTATCCGGACTCCGATCGTCGATCCGTCAAAGACTGCGGGATGGTGTTAGCGAGGAGAACATCGTACACTCTGTTCCATTACCTCTTCTTCTACTTCCCCTCTGCAGTTTCCCACCGAGGTGACTACTGATAATTGACTAGAACAACAATCTTTGACAAACGACTCTAAAAAGTCGTTCTGGGAGAAGCCTTGTGATCGTGGTTGTCGTGTTCGTAGAAGGACATCAGAACCTGTTGAGGTAGGGATATTACCTTCGCCTCTCAAAATTGTGCATCATGTGGGGTGTTTGTCCTCTTTTTTACCTGAAACACATTTGAACTGGTTAAATAAAGATAATAACTGGCTTATATAACGGGGATGGGAAGTTTGTGAATGCAGTTACTTTTTTTATATCCTGTGATATTATGTTTTGAATTGAATGGGATTATGCCTACTAAAAACCATGGCCGTTGGGGGCCTTTTCTTATGAAATTAAATGTTTCCCTCTCCTTCTGGATTTTCTTATGGATGGAAATTTTATTGAATGTGGAAATTTGTTAATCAGGTAATGTTGGCTGATTAAATACCTGGAACCCTTCTGTGATCACCCCGGTTGAACAAACTGAAATAATAAACATGTAGGTGCTGGTTAGGGTTTAATTATGTGAAGGGGGTGTTTTTTGGGTTGTTGTGGATCGGGTGAGCAACGGGGTTGCGGTTGGCTTGGTTGTGGGTTGGTGTGAATGCTATGTTGGTGATGGGCAGCAGGGCTGTGATAAATGGTATCAAAGGGATGATGATGTATGGGTTTCAGTGTGATTGTGGTTATGGTGGTTGGATGTGGGGCTGTAGGTATGGGTTTGAATGTGAACGAACTATGGGTTTTGAATAATAAATAAAAGTAGAAGAGTAAATGAATGGTGGGGCATGGTAATGGAATGTGAATAATAATCAATGGGGTTGGTTGGTTAATAAAAAGGGACTTGTTTGTGTTGCCTATATTTTCCTAAATTGATTTGTGGATGGCAGGGATATGTTTTATGAATGCTTGATCCAGTTTGGTTGTTGATAGTTTCCAGGTAGTTAAGAAACTGATAACTAAAGATGTTGAAACATGAAAACATTAAATGGGGTTTTGGGATTGATTGCTGTGTGCATACTCACGAAGTAGCAGTGCCAAGGCACATGCTCAGATCTTTGTGTAGAAGCCTTAGGATGGGACGAGTGGTTTTTATACTTATATAAATCTGTATGTTTTATGTTTCTTTACGCACCCCACCCATGTTGAGAACTACCTTCCAAACACCGATGGGACGGGGGGTGAGATTCTCAAACATCCAAAGGATGGCTGGTTCCCGTTCTTCCCTGTGCTCCCTCTTCTAGGTTCAATAGCCCATGTTCCTTCAGGCATGTTACGAGAGATGTTTCCAAAGAATCTTCAGGATGAGGTGTGATATGTTCCCAGGTGTCTTCGAGTTGATATATGGTTATGGCCGAGGATTGTGTGCCAGTGGGATGTGATTTGAGATGTCCGAGTATTGTGTGCCGACAGGTTACTGTGAGCTTCGTATGGCCAGGTTGCGGCACTAGCTCGAGCTTCGTATGGCCAAGTTGCAGCACTAGCTCAGGAAGAGGGGGAAGCATCAGAGGTTTAGGCATGAGGGCTTGAGCAGTATCCAGTGGGAAGGCAGTGAGGGGTACCCATACATTGATAACATTACTACTATACTCTATTGACTTGTGTTATTTGGTGAGTGCGACTGGTGAGGCTGGGTGGATTGATTTCTTGCTAGGTTTTGGTTCTTCTATTTTCTCACGGGGCATTAGGATGTCTCCCCACTTGTGCACAAGATATTTATGTTTCCCTATTGTGTGTACTTGTATTATCACCCTACGTTTGCTTTCCAGTTTTCAGGAGGACTACAGGGACTGTGCGGGACCTTACTAGTCAGGCAAGGGGAGTTGCTGCTGTTTGCTGTTGTTGTTTTCCCTTAATTTTTGGTACAGTACTTTGGACCTTTTCTATGATTTTACTTTTGTTTAAGTGTTGTATAAAACATGCATATGGGTTTGGTTTTGGGTTTATTTTCACTTACTTGTTCTTTTTCCATTTGGTGTTAGACTCATCCTATTTACTGATATTAAATAATAAAAAGGGTAATGCCTCCCATATTTGTGAAAAATCATACCCTTGGTGCTAGTCGCCACTCCGGGGCCTACTGGAGGCGGGACTCAGGGGTCATTATCTCCTTTTCACCATTGCCAGCTAAAGAGGGGCATCTTTGGTGGGAGGGGGGTCGTGACATTTTATATAAAGAAAATCCAAAAATGTCATTCTCTTTGTTTAATTATCATTATTTTTTTAAATAGGTAAAAAACATCCTAATTTCAGTTAAACTTATTTATTTTAAATTTAAATGATTTTATTATGATGTAAATTTAATTATAATTTTTAGTGATTAAATAATTACCTCAATTGCTTATAGAACATTGATACATTAATTATCAAATTAATGGAAAAATAAAATTTTTTAGATAAAAATAAACTATTTTTTAGATTTTAATTCCCTATAATCTAATTCCATTATTTTCTTGTGGTTTTAAATATCAATGTAAATGAATAGTTCTAAAATTGAAAATAATGATATTTTATAATAGATAATGTTTTCTTAAATGATTTAAAATTAAAAAAAATATTATCTTTGGCCAAGAGAATGAGATATAGTTTTTTATATCAACCATGGTACATTTATTGTCCATTTTCTTTTTAAGGTAACTACATTGACCTCTAAAGAGTAAAACACTTCGTTTCATGGTAATAGTTAAAGGGGTTAATAGGGGCTTAAGGAAAAAAATAAGGGAGAAAGAATAACCTAAATTTAAAAAAAACTATCTTATGAAATTATATTAACCCATAATCATCATATATTTTAAATAAATCTGTTTTTATGCATTTGGACAAGAAAATGAATTTATATCAATTCAATACTTTAAGTAATTTCAAGATTTCCCCTTCACTCACTTATAAAATGGAATATCCTATACTCATTTATTTACACTTAAAATCCTCTTGGTTCAACAAATACCTTACCAAATAATTTTATTAAATCCCTTAAAATGTCCTAAATTTCATTGTCTAATCATAAAACCTATTATGGATGATTTTGGTGTAAATTTTAAGAGGTTGTTCGAAGAAGAGGTATAGTTCTTAAACAAGCATTTTGGTTTTATTTATTCTTATACATCCTTAAAATATTATTCAAAAATGATTAAATAATAAATAAATTATCTAAAATATACATATATTTTATTATGTTATTAACAAAACCAACATACATCTCCACTTCCATCAAATTGGAAATGAGACTGTTATTTGTGTGTATCACAGACTACCACCTCGTGAGATAATGTAATTTGTTTTCCATAAATGTCTCTCATGAAATATTTTAATTATGGATTTAACGTATAAATTGTATTCATGAAATATTTATCATTATTTAAGGATTATATAACATTTCTTCTCCTAAATTTAAATTCACTGAAAAATGATAATGTTGTTCGTGCGTGCCTAAAGAATAACACCTCCACGAAGCGATGTGATTCATTTTTCATCAACAAATAACATGGATGATTTAAATAACTATATTTAACTAAATAATATGTCATTTATGATAAAATTATCATTATTTAAAGATAATATAATACTTACCTTCTTTTAATAATGATAGTTAAAAAACGGAAATGTTACACATTCGTACGTCCGGCCTACCGTCTCCATGAATGAAACATTGTTCATTTTAATAACTATATTTAATTATATATTCTAAAAGTATAATTTATGTATAAAAATTATAACTATTTATTTTTTATTACACTGTAGATAGTTAAGTAATGATCTCTTTTACCACAGTTTACCTACCGAAGCCATATTGGACATGTGAGCTAAAAATCATCCAAACGTATAACGTAAATTTAATTGAGTGAGTAATTAATTATAACATGGTAAAATAGAATAATATACATGTAAATGGTACTTAATAAAGTAAAAAAATTAAAATAATTTTATTATTCATGAATATAAATAATTTATGTGAGATTCAGACTCAAGGTAGTGGATTTTATTTTAAAAATCCTCTATTAATGTTTTACCTAAAATATGTTTTCTTCTATGTCCACATTTTTAAAAGTGAATTATTAAAATATTTATATGGACCTTAAATTATTATAAGTAAATTTTATGTCACTTTTGAATTTATTTAAATGGTTTTCAATAGTAGTATTTTTTGGGAATGTTTTGAATTTATTTACAAACAACTAAAGAATATTTTTTTATTTATATAATAAAAATGACTTTTACTACTACCATAACCATTATTAGATTTGTGGACTCATTTTCAAGATTTCACATTTTCTTCAAATAATAACCCTATTTTCCATTTTTTGGGTATTTTGGAATTAAAAATAGGGTTTCAAAGGAAAGGGTAATTCGATATACAAATGTGTATTGCATACGAGTTTAAAATTGTTTTTCAATAGTTTTATGATGGAATAACGCAAGAATAAATTGTTTTGTTCATCATATGGTGCTTGTAAATTGTTTATTGTGACTTTTGAGACTGATATAACTCATTATTATGGGTGATCTTGAAATAAATTATATAATGTATGTGAAAAAATAGTGTTCTAATGCATTGGGTAATTATGGGAAGTCAACCGTATAGTTATTTCAATTCATAAGGGTCCTATAAAGATTATTCCCTAAGGTTCCTACATAGATTTCTATGATTTTTATGAGTTTTCATGGAAATCATTTGATTTAAAAAGTAAATAAATTATTATGTTCCCTTTTGGGTGAAAAGGTATTTTTTTAAGAAACATATGTTTCATGGTTTCTCATGTCTTCTATGAAACCATCATGATTATTATTTTACCTTTATGATTTCTTATCAAGTGTTTTGTGAAGAATATTGGTCAGAAAATATATTTTCATGTGTAATAAAATTATTATTTCAATCTCATGGGTTTTTATATTAAAGGCACTATACCTTTTTATTATCAAGGTTTTAAAATGAATTAACATGTTTCTTTCTTCTTTTTTATGTCCCCTACTATATTTTTTGAGCTAAAAAAATATTTTAAATTTTTTTTATTAGGATTTAAGTATGGGTAAGAACATGGAAGAATTCAAATTGAGAGTTATAATGTTTTTTCATGAAAGTAAAATTTTTTAGTTTATAATTTTCTTGGTAAAAATGTATGCTGAATATAAGTGTCCACTTTTTAATATTTAGGTTGTTTATTTAAGGATTATAAAATAACTCTCTACAACTCTAAACCATAAAGATTTTTGGGAATGAAATAAAGTGAAGTATAGTACAAATACACTAGAATATGTAATCTTTAAGGAAATATCCTCCTAATTAACATCATATATATATATATATATATATATATATATATATTTAAATCTATCATTATAACCATCCATGAGAGGGTGCGATGGAAAATGAATTACATCGGTTTGCAATGTGGTAGTCCACCGTACACATGAATGATGGTTTCATTTACCATTTGGTGGAATAGGATATGGATATAGGTTATGTAATTAATATAATAAAATATAATTATATATAAGATACTTATTTTTTTTGTTTCGATGTGTTTAAAAAATATTTAAATGATACAAAAGAAGAAATAAAACTAAAACATTCAGTTAAATGCGATACATGTTCTTCAGATAACCTCCTTTACATTACTCTTTAATCACTATATGGTTTGTATTATGCCCAATATAATAACTCTAGGACATGGTAAGAGGTGTTTGGAAGATATTTGGGAAGGTATTGGATGAGATAAATTTATCTTTATGTATAGAGAGAAGAAGAGAGGGTGTGCCATTTTATAAGTGAGGGGTGGGGAATTCTCAAAATAACATAAATTATTAAATTAATACAAATAAGTTTTCATGAAAAATATAAAACATTGATACAATTATAATAATATATGTGTATGGGTCAAAATATTCTCATCCAAAAAATTTATACAAGTTTAGATTATATTTCCACCCTTATCTCAAAATTTTGACCCTCTATTAACTGTTTTAACAATTTTTGTGATATCAATGTTTTTAATATTTAGTGGTAAAAAAAGTTACCATAATAAAAGTGACCCATAAATGGACCACGATTGATACTTACAACCATATCTCATTAACATGGATTCTAATTGTATTTTTATGAGTTTTAAATCATAAAATAAAATATTTTTTTTATAGAATACCATTAATTTAATTTTTTTGAAATACATGGGATGTTATAATATAACACGTTTCTAACTTAAGAAAAATGGAACCAAAATTACATGACATATAATTTGATGAGAAAATTTTTCTATTTTAACAATCCAATTATATTTAGATATATTTTGATAATATTATAAAACTTATCTTTTGTTTTAACCCCTTGGTTAACCAGTTTTAACCTTAACTACAATAATGGTGTTTTAAATATTAATAACTTATAATTTTACCTATAATATATAAATTGGATTATAAAAGTCTCTGGTTTAAAAATATAGACCATTTATAATCAAAATTTTCCTCTTGATGATTTTTAAATAATTTAATAAAATATATTGAATATAAAATACTATTAAGGCCATTTTAAAACTATTCACATAATTTGACTTTGAAAATAATATGAAAGAAATGGAATTTGAATATAAACCCTATTTAAATATATTAATTTTATATTTATATGATAAATTTTTGGGAAACTATTAATCGCTTAAAAAAGTATACTTTTAGCTTATTTAAAATCTTCTTGTTGATTTTTCTATTACTTGCATAAGCACTAAGTTGGTGTTACGTAATCATTTAAGTTAATTATATCATCACTAAAGAGTAAAAATAAATTACCATAAAATAAATAAGTAAATTCAGTTCAATATAAACATTTTTATTTGTTCAATATAGTTCTTTACTCACACTTATGCCGTGGAGACTTATTTAATATGTTTTTTTGACCTTTTATTGTGCATAATCATTTTACAAGAAGTTGAATAAGTAAATTTTAATGTGAATAAAAAATTAGAATATATCTATATAAATAATAAATAAAAATAATTATTAATAATTTTTATAAAATACTTCTTATTTCTAAATATTATGTTTATAATACCAAATTTAAATTTTCCAGTACTGTGCAAACACTACATCACCATTAAAAATTATTTTCATATTTATCTTGAAATAATTTGAAATATATATATTTTAAATTATTTTTTATTATATTTATATAATAATATCAAAATTAATCCATTATATGAGTTTTAAAAAAATTTATACCATATTTATGCCTTGAAGATATCATCAAAGTTACCACATTTCATAAAAACAATATTATTTTACAATTCACCAAATATTCAACTTCTTTTGAAAAATATCAAAAATAAATCCTAAGATAAATTTGAATTGATGAAACCACAAAAGAATTAAATTTTATAAAATAGAAATCTTCTATCTAAAAGATATAAATTTTAATATAAATGCATAAAATGTAATGAAAAAAAACTTTTTTTAGAAAAAATCATTCTCAAGCCCAATAATGTACTTTTACTAAAAATAAAATATGAACATGATTACAATGTAATAAATTTTTTTATTTATTACTAAATAAATATTATCATAATTTTTTTATCAAATTTAAATAATAATGATACTTTTAATGGAAATAAATGATAGTTTTACCAAAATTTGTATTTTTCACTTTTCTCTAAAAAATCAATCTTTTTAGAATAAATCCAAAATTTCACTCTAATATAATTTTGATATGATGATTTTAAAAATCATATAATTTTCATCAAATAATATTTCTAAAAGTTTCATAAATTAATTATAATATTCTCTCACCAAAGAAATCAAACAATATTTTTGAAAGAAATATATTTTTAAAGCATAACATTACTTTACTAAAAATTGAGTACATATTTCTTAAGTAGAAATCAATACATTTTAATTGAGAAGGAAATTTATATATATTTCAAAATGTGCTTATTACTATTCAAACTGGATAATTTATTGTAAATTTTATTACTATTTGATTAAAATTATAACAATAATATATTTTTATTCATTTAAAAATAATATTCTTTGAAAACATAAAGATATTACAATATCCCCCATTTAATAAATTATATTCTCTTAATTTGAAATATATTCTAATAATATAGGGTTTGAAATTGGAAAATTACTTTTTTGAACACCCATATAGTAAAAAGGGATAATAAAACTTCATTTTTAAAAGAGGTAAAGTAGAGTATGAAGGTCATCTTGAATAACACATAACCAGGTTTCCAAATAGGAGAACATTAGCAGGATGTGAAAATATGGACATGAAGAGAAAATGTAACTTCCAAAGAATAATAGATAGTACAAAAAAATTGATCATAGCAAATTGAATGATCATGAGAGAGTAAATGGCCACAAAATTATAAACCAATTAAGTGTAAAATGAGAATCAATTGAAAATAAATGTTGGTAATATGATATTTTTTTGATTCAAGATAATATTACAACAGTTGAGGAATTTCATTTCCATATAGACTAAGAACATATGAAAATTTATTTACTTTAAATGTATAATTTCATCCTTTAATCAATTTTCATGATAATCTTATTTTTTCACCAAATGATGAGTATTCATGATTAATTTTTCATGACTGAAGCTCTAAAGTCAACTTTTATCAGATCACATAATCCATAGAAGGATAAAAATATATTCTTATTATATTTATATATTAACCAAGAATAAAATGGTTTGAACATGTTAATATATTATCCAAAATTTATAAAACTTTATATGAAGATATAACACATTAATCTTTAAAATTCAACAATATCACCAAGAGTTCAACATAGATAATTCTATAAAAAAGTAACCCAACATCCCAAATAACCTTAATAAAATAACAATTAAAAAATGTTTTAACCTCGAAGGTTATCCTATAACATTCAATATAAATCCCCAAAAAAATAATTGAATATTTCAGTATAATATTTCACATTAAACCTATGGGTAACATATACCTTAACCCAATAAAAATGTCGACCAAAATATCATTAATCACCTTGAAACCCAATTACTTAAAAAATCAAAAAGTTTATCTATCATTTTAATCTTATGATGAACATTAAGCTTATAAACAAATTATATTTTCCAATACTATTAATTTAACCTTGGATTAAAGTATCCTAATATCCAAATTTATCTAAAACCTGCTCTCATACCTACTATAACAACCTCGAACCCACACTCTCAAATCCACTGATAAAAATCAACTTGATATTTTTATCTTTGATACCAAAAAATGTTACCCAATTTTAACCATATGAGATGTAAATAGTCATATAAAAATATATAATATTTTACATCCCCATGTACCTTTTTAGGATTAGAGTTTTAGGTAATTTGGAAAAACTTTTACTTAATAATACCCATGCCTTCAATTGAGTATTTTTCAAAATGTACACAAATTTTATTATTTCAAATTAAGTATTCAAAATATCCCATGATAAATCTCCACATAAAAATATTGATAGACACAAATAATTTAATATATTGTTTCATAATTTTGGGAAAAGGAAATATAATAAGTGTGAGGAAAAACCATCCATAAAGAAAAGATAATCATTAAAAATTCAATTTAATTGGTGAGAATAAGATGATAATAAATGTATGATTACCTAATAAACTTATATGATCATAACAACATGGAATTAAAACATATCAACTCCTAGATCATCAATCATGAATCGTGGCATAAATATTTAATAATGGAAAGGGTCATATGAATCAATAATCATGTGTCACGTGACATCAATAATGATTAATAGAAAAATTAAAAAAATATAAATAATAAATAAAAATTGTTGGTATCTTAGAGAATTATATTCATATAACCCTTACAAGAACTCTTACATGTGAAATAATATATGCAAATAACTTCAAACAAAATCATTTTATTGGAGGGATATAACAGACACACCCATATTTGGTTTATAACATAACCACCACAAAATGGTTTATAACATAACTTCCTATACCTATTTTCTAAATAAAGAAAACCATAATCAAAAACAATTTTCAAGAACCATAAAATAACCACAAAAAATAAATTTTCAATAAAACAATAACAATTTTTCTTTCATAGCTTAATTTACCTATGGAAAAGAAGTGTGTTTTATAAAATTCTCTTTGAAAATATCATAATCCATCCAAATAAATATTAAGAATAGTATCATTGAAAAATATACATACTAGAGAAAATTTAACATCATGGTATTTTTTCCTTTATGAATAGTGATACCATAAAACTATCTTTTAGAATATTCTTGATGAAAATAACCACTTAATTTTGAAAATGACATTTGAAAATTAAATTTTTTTGGAATATTATAAAAATAAATTTATTTGAAAATAAACATATAAATGTATAAAATAATCTTAAAAGAATATAATGGTCATTCTGGTAGGAAAACTCATTCCTGTTGTAAATGATAAAAATAAATATTATTTTAAAACTTTTATAGATAGTGTCCAAAGTGGACCATGTGGAAAATGTTAAGAAATTTAATTTTAAATACTTTTTAAGTGAAGATCAAAGACCATGTAAAATAAATTTAGGAAACAATTTATGTTTATAGAAGAAAATTCATGAATTTGTTTAAGAAAACAAGGATATGGATGAGGAAAATACCTGATATAAAAGAAGATACAAGATCAGTATAACTTATGAACAACTTTCTGGATATTTATTTATCAAATATATGAGGAATTGAAAAATAAAAATATAAACCAAATCTTTAACCAGAGTATGGTTTATGAAAATAATATCATATGAATTCTAATAAATTAACCTTGATTATAGTTATTCCTGAAATGAGATGATATTATATCATAAAAATCCTTATATTTTGGGTGAATTTTAAATCATAATCCCATGGAATAAATGGATTAAAAGAAAACATTAAATACCATAAATATAAGGGTATAAATAATAATACATTTAAATGGTTAATATATACACCTAATAAAATAATATAGGTGCATAACATAAATTTATGTCCCAAAGAAAGAGAATTTGAGATGAATAACCCATAAAAAGATCATATAATTGAATTGATAATTATTGAATGAGTAGATTATATATAGAAAATATAAATCCTAAAAAAGTGGAAGTAATAAATAAAAAAAAACAATGTAGTTTCGACACATAATATTGACATATTATAATCAATGAATATGTGATAAAACCCAATAAAAGGAAATTGTGTTAAGAAACCCCTTACTACTGGGTAAATTTTGAGTCAAATCACCATGAATAAAATAATTTGAATTGAATATTTAATACCATGAGTTCTGAATTATTAATTATGTAAAATATAAAAGGGTATTATATATACCATATAAATGAAATATTATGCATACAAATAAAATATTCCTTAACAAAAGGAAATTGAGACAAAATCCCTTACCTCGAATCCATACTTGTTAGGTATGTATTTTAAAAATTGTATAATAATTTTGTAAATTCTTTAATTTATTAAGTAAAATTTTCAGGATTAATAATTTATCCTGAAACCATTAATATCTTTTATATAAGTTAAATACATAATTACTTAATCAGCTAGGTCAACAACAGGTGTTTTGAGGGTATTCTGTTCATAATTTTAAAACGGCTTTGTTGTGTTGACTATGGTAAGAATGTTCATTTTTACATCATTTATAGAATAGTAAGCATGAAATAACTATAATTTTGTTTCATTAATTATAATTTTAAAAATAACCATGTTTTTTATGAAAAATAAATTACATTACTATCATCGTGACGACAAGCCAAACATACACATATGTAATGTTTTCATTTTACGATGAGAAAGATGGAGAGAAGGTAAGTGTAAATTTATATTTTTAGAATTATTATATCATATATATCATTTTATGTATTTAAATAATCTTATATATTCCATCCATGTGATGAGGTGGTGAAAAAAATCACATCGCATTGTGGATGTGGTAATCCACACATACACACAAATAACATTATGATTTTTCCATTGATAGAAAGGTAAGAAAATAAATAATATAATATATTTCATGAATGATAACTATGTCATTAATATGATATATATACAATTTAAATACATCATTTTAACTAGACATGAGAGTCGGTGATGGAAAATGAATTAGGTCGGTTCGTGAGGTAGTAGTCCTCCATATACACAAATGATGATTTCAATTCCTATTTAATGGTATAAGTGATGGATATAGGTTATTTAGTTAACATAATAAAATATATGATTATGGAATATACTAATGTTATTTTTTATCATTGTATAAGAAAAGTTGAAGGCAATATAATAATAAATAAAACTAAAAAATTCGGTTAAAATCTATACCTATTATTAAGAAAATCATATTTTCTTTACACCTTAATCCCTCTAAGGTTAGTATTATGACAAAGTTTATAACTCTAGGAAATGTGGATATAATATGGGATGGTTTTTGGTTAGGGATTTTATGATCCAAATTTATCTTCATCTGTGTAGAGTTAAGGATAGGTGGTGCCCTTTTATAAGTGAGGGGATGAGCATTCTTGGAATTTATTAATGTATTAAATTAATATAAATATATTTTCACGGAAAAATAGAACCAATTTGATATAATTTTTAGATAATATAAGAATGTGTTGTAATCCTATCATACAATAAATCTTTTAAAATTTTTTATTATGTTTTCACACTTATCCCTTAAGTTTAACCCTTCGTTAATCCTTTTGACAGTTTTCATGATATCAATATTTTTACTATTTAGGGGCCAATAAGGATAACATAAAAGGAAAATTGACCTATACATGGTTATTTTTTATATATTTTACCTTATCCCATTGAATTGGCATAATATAGGATTTTTATGAATTTTAAATCATTTAATAATATATTTTTTATTATAAAATATCATTAATGTCATTTTGGAAAATACAGGAAATATTATTATATAATTTATGTTTAACATGTGTAAAACTGTTCCCAAATGACATATAATTGAATATAAGGATGATATGGTGTTAACGAAATCATTAAAAAAAATTTAGTCATATTTATATATTATTCTGAACCATATATTTTTGTTTAACCCCTTTGATAAATAATTTTAACCTAAATCATGATAATGATTTTTTTTAAATGTGGGTTTATTATTAAATGCACAAAAAAAGATAAATGGCCGAGGGACATAACATTGTGATTGGTTCCCTACACCCTAAGGGATATAATTATAGGGTAATTATTTTACTTATAAGATAATAATTTTTTCACAAATGTCTAAGGGATGAAATTTTTGAATATTTCTCATACTATTAGTCCTATATAAATATTTTTTTTCATTTTTAAATAATTTAATAAAATACATTTAGCATAAACATTATTAATTCCATTTTAAGAACTATTCACATAACTTGACTTTTAAAATAATATGACATCAATGGAATTTTAATATAAAATATTAAAATTATATATTTATCTTCAAATTTTTTATTTAAATATATCTCACTCAATAAATATTAATTTTCTAGTTCTTAAAATATTTTAGTTGATTTCTCTACTTCTTTCACAAGCAGTGAGTCAGTGTTTTGAAAGTATTTAAGGTAATTATATCTTCACTAAAAAATAAAAATAAATTAACACACTAAAAATAAACTTATTAATTTCAATTTAAACCTTTATATTGTTTATATATGTATATTTACTCATATAAATTACATGAAAACTTATTCAATACGTTATTTTCACTTTTTTAGCATTGCACGTGGATTTCACATGAATTTGGATAAGTCATTTTATATATAACTAAAAAATTAGAATATACTTAAAAAATAAAAAAGAATGAATAATATGTATTATATAATTCATTAAAATACAAATTTCTTCTCAAATAGTATATTTAAGACACTGAATTTGAATTTTCTTATATTTTGCAGGCACTACGTCGACACTGAAAATGATTTACATATTTATATTGAATTAATATACTATTTATATGTTTTTAATTATTTTTGAATTATTTTTTTATTATATTTTCAGATACTTATATTTAAATAATTTTCATAAATATATATATATATATATATATCATATATATGTCTTGGATATATTATAAAAGATACCATATTTTAGAAAAACTGTATTTTTTACTATTTACAAAAAATAAAACATCATTAGAAAAATATTGAAAATTAATAATTGGATAAATTTGAATGAAGAAAAAAAAGTTAAGTTCAATTAATAATATTAAATTTGTCTAAGTTATTGATATTAATTTAAATATAAATTCGTAAAACATAATGAAGAGCATTTTTTAAGAAAACAAATACATTTTAAGCACAAAAATGAACTTATATAAAAAATCAAGTATAAAAATGATTCCTCAAGAATTAATTACCTTATTTATAAATAAAGGAGTGTTATATTAATTTCATATCAAATTAAAATAAAAAAGAGTCTTTTAAATGAATATAAATGATAGTTTTACAAAAATTAGTTTGTTTAACTACTCACAGAAAAATAAATCTTTTTCCAAAAAAAATTAAAAATTTAAACATAAGTTAATCTTGATTTGATGATTTGAAAAATTATATCCTTTTATAAATTTAAATTTCTAAAAGTTTCATACATTAGTTATATTTTTCTCACAAAAGGAAATAAAAACCATTTTTGAAATAAACATATTTTTGATGAATAAAATGGCTTCAATAAAAATTGATTACTTATTTATTATGCATTAATCAATAAATATTAATTCATTGGGAATTTTATTCATATTTCGTTATTTGGTTAATACTATTAATACCCTCTAATTTAATGGATATTTTACATCTAAAAATTTATATAATAATATTTCATACTTTTTTTAAACATATCAATTTTTTAAAATATCTTGATATTACATCATGGATTCCATAATGCAGTTACATATACATGTAACTCCTAATATAACTACTATATTATAATACGAAATTTTAATACTTAATTTTAATCATGTTTTTTATGTTTTATTTTTCATGTGTAATAAGATATTTAGTATAGTATTTATTTTAATAGAAATTAACACTAAAATTCTAGGGTGATACATTTTATCCCCATAAATAAATTACTTCCTCACAATTTTCATTACATCTCATTGATGAAAATAGATAAGGTTATTCATAAGGTAAAAAATTCCAAATACATAATTTCCAATGCAATATTAACCTTATCATATTATAAATGATAGTAAACTCACCCTTTTCCCTAACCACTTCTAGAAAATAGCCCTCATGATTGGGTATTAAAACCCATATAATGGTAGTAAATTTTCATAAGGAATTTATAGTAAGCCTTATACTAATAAATGATCAAGGGTTGACCAAAAATATGATTTCCTTATCTATGAAATTAACTTATACTCCATGAAGGGAGATATAATTCGTGCTTAATATCACATCAAATTCTATTATAGGAAGAAAAACTTGATTTTTTGAACTTATATTCCCAAAAACCTTGATTAAAGAATAGTCGTAAACACAGGACTTAATCACTATTCCACTATAATTTCTCATTAATAATTCATTGTATAACCTTTTTTAGATATTTTAAGATCTTAAAAAATCTCTAAGATATAATGGACTATCTATAACCAAAATCAAGTTAGAAATTTACAAACTGAGAGTGGAGGATAAGTGTACCTTTCAATAATTTATTATAATTATCCAATTCTACATTATTCATTACATAAGATCTATCTTGATCGCACAATATATAAGGTTGGTTATGCCTATTATTCTCATTATCCCATGGATTAGGGAATTTATATTCATAATTCCAAAAGTTAATGAATTTTGAAACATTGAAGTGTAGGTGGTATATTAGTTCAGACCTTATTATCCTCCATTTCATTAAATGGTATCTTGATATATTTATGAAAATTATTGGTTTGTAGGTATTCATTCCACACTTAAACCATTTTCTTTTCCTTTAAAAAAATTTTATGAGTGATTATTTCCACAATTTTAGAAAGTAAGTGGTTTAAATATCATACCACCTTGTGATTTTTCATTTGAGTTTCCAGGAAATTTCAACTTAATTTTTATGTTTCAGAAATAATAACGAGAGAAACAAGTTTTAATTTTTACCTTATTTGAAAATATAAAAATTTATTTATAGTTACCAAAATTTATTATAGAAAATTCCTTTGGAGTAATTGTTCTTATTCCACTAAAGAATCGATCGATCATACTTTTAGGGAAAAATGATAAAACAAGTGGTGTCCTTAGAGTGTCCCATGTAGTTTTATTTCTAAGTACCAACATATTTATTATTCATTTATTTAAAATCTTTTAATTTTATCTCTATTCTCAGGTAAAGTTTTATGTGAAAAAATCAGAGATTAATATTTTTTAATCTCCTCCCATTGCATTGTGTAAAATTGATTGGGTTGTTCATACCCAACCATCAATTTTTTGGGATTGTTACCCCTAAGTAAATCAGTTACAGAGCCTTTATCCATAAGTTTGTGTTTAGAAAGAGAATTCATTTCTAGGGAGTCAGAAACGCTATAATTTACCCAATATTTTGGATATTTACTATATTTATACTTATACCTTGGGTTTTCACTGATGTTTTGAGTCGTAATTCCAAAAAATAACTAAATCTTACTCAAATAACAACTGTAGATCCCTAGTCCTATACTCTACGGTCTAGTGATAAAACACATATTCTAAAACACAAAATTTTATACCAAGTGTGTCCACTTAAGATAAACTTATATATATTTCAATAATTTAAAAATTACATATACCAAAAGTTTATAATTGATAATAACCCGAAACTTGCACTCTCTGATCCAGTGCTATAAACATAATCATTACATTTTTGGTTTGTTACTGATAAATGTAACCCAATTATAGACATCCAAAAATTACAAAATAAAATAATAAAATAGGATCAATTACATTCCTAAGGAAATTTTAGGATTAGAGTTTTAGAGAATTGGGACACAATCTTACAAAATAATACCCATTATAATTAATTAGGCATTGTTCCCTCTTATACCAAGATTTTCATATCCCATATTCAATCTTATACATCTACCTTAAAATTATTTACATATGAATGATTTGTAAACATAATTCATTTAACATCACTCTTCATAACATAAGGTGGAAAGGAAATATAAGAAGGGTGAGCTAAAATCCTCAGTAAGGGTAAACCTAAGAATTAATAATTGAATTTCTCCAGTGAGAATGAAATGATCATAAGTGTATTACGACATTATAAAAGTGCATGAACATAATAGAAGATAATTCATACCCATAAACATATGGACCATATTTTATGATACATTGAATAAAAATTTAACATAATAAAAGATTCATAATAATAAATAATCATGAGACATGTGATGTCAATATTGATCAATATAATCATTAAAAACCCCATAATAAACATAAAGAAAACATGTTGGTATCATGGAATATTATCTTCATAACCCATGAAAAAAATAACAGGAACCCACCTAAATCCATAAGATAAACCTATCCAATTAAATCCATCCATATTTCCTTTAAATAAAAGGAGTATTAAACAGTTGATTATAGATCTATAAGAATATGATTTGTCATATAAGCTATATCAGGATCATCTATCATAAATGTTTTATAAAGATAACCCATTCATATAAGTTGTATTAGGATCACCCATTCATTTAATCTATATTGTCACCACCATCATTAACTAATAATTTCCAAGTTAAATTCATGAATAAAACATTTATAAGCTTTAACTTTTCAACATAACACACTTAAAAATAAAAATAATTCCTTAATATGTTTTTTAATCTATTTAAAAGAAATCAGTTTTATGAAAATACCTTTAAAAAAATTAAAATAATCCATATAGAGAAAGGATATATATAATATCATTATAACATATCCCTACTAAAATATAAATAAAATAAAGGACTATAATTATTGATGAATATAAATAATATAAAAAGTTTATTAAAACCATTATTTTGGAGAATAACCTTTCCACTTTGAAAATAACTTTTAATAACTAAAAATTTCCAAAATATCGTGAAAATGTTTCTTTGAAAATAACCTTGGAAAATTATAAGTGAGGCTTAAAATAATTTAGTGGTAATTATGGTGGGAAATTTTGTTCATATTATAAATGTTTAAAAAAATATTATATCCACACCTTTAATAAAAAGTACCTTTGTTAGAAAAAAATAAGAATATTATTATAAGGACCCGACCTTAAACACTACATAATCTAGTAAATACTTTTAGAAATCAATTTATTACATTCCTAATGATATTTTCAGTTTATAGTTTTAGAGAATTCTGAAATAATTTATACATATCATCCCACAAGCATAAAAAGTGGGTACTACTAAAACAATATCCATTTCTTCCATAATACAAATGTTTTTAAACAACACATGAAATATTTTTATGAAACGTATTCACAACATTTAGCTTGTTTTCTTCTTTTCACTTATACATCCTTAAACCTTGTGGAATTTTTTTTAAAACATAGGATGTAAAAAAAAGATATTACTAACCCATAAAGTATCATATAGTTACTCTGTGAAAATATGAGATTTCCATAAAAAATAAAAAACATAAATAAAACCATAAAGGTAACTTGAGGAATTAATTAATTAACATTATAACCCTCAAGGGTACCATATGATTTGTAACCATCACCGATACCTTACAATGGAACCCTTGTCTACCTTATGATTTCACCCTCACAACTACCTTATGATATAACCATCACAGTTACACTTGGACTAACCATACAGTCAAAATCCAACATAAAAATAACCATATTATTGGAGGGATATATATGTCAAACCAGTCATCATAAAAAATTCCCAATAACTATAGAATAATCATAAAACATAAATACTTTCATAACAACATTTTTTTTTAATTTTTATAAAATAGAAATTTAAAAGAGTATTTTTAGAGAAAAGTCTCTTACCTTAGGTTCTTCTTACATAAATCATATTAAAAACTCCCAATATAATGGTTCAATGAGTGTTATTAATATACTAAATAACTATATAAATATATATAATACCTTATATTTTATTTTAATAACAAATTTCCACCCATTTATTAATAATATTTTGTTATTTCCATTGTTTCTAGTGCATTGTTTTCATGGTTTCGATGGTTTGTTCATTTTGGAATTTCTTATCGAATGGAAGAAAAACTATATAATTAGAATGAAATTGTATTAAAGTGTTTATATAATTTAAATGATATGGTTTATAATTTTCTTTTTCTAATATTAGGATGATTCATTAGATAAAACATTAATGAAAATGATTTAATTTATTTTGGTGGTTTTTACGACCATCATGAAAATATATCATTTTATTTAATATCATATTTATATATTGGTTAAAAAACCTTATATAAATTATAATATATTTAATAAAATATTATTTAACCGTAATAATGGATTTATGACTACCATTGATGGTGCTAAAAGAAAATGAAAACACATCATCCACAATGAAGGTTAATTGACTCATCATGGATGATGTTTTAATTTTTTTACAACAAGAGGAGAAAAGGATAAGTTTGATGATTATTATTTTATTAACAAAATAAATTACTATATATGTAATATAATGGAGTTATCATGTCACTTGGATGAGGGGAGGTGAGGAGGAATAATAAAATAATTGGAATTGAAAATAAAATAAATGAAAATGAAAGATGATTTTACATATTGAATCCTTCTCCTTGAGAACTTATTTAAGGCACTTGTTTTTGGCCTTTTGGTGATATTAAAATGTATTGGACGTGGGGAATATGCTTGGGATGGTAATTAAGAAGAAATTAAACAATATAAAATAATTTTAGATGTGAGGAGAAGAAGTGTTGAGGGGTGGTATTTATAGTGGAGGAGAGAGGTGTTATCTCATTATTATATTCATTAGTTTATTATTTTTGATCAAGACTATGAATAGTTTTTATTAACATGAATAAATAAAGTAAATAGAGATGTAAATTTCAAGATAATGTGATTAAATTATCCACACATCAAACATGAATCAATAATTCATGTATTCATCTTATACTGTAAATTACTATATTTCAATATTCACCAAAAAATAAATTAATTCAGAAAAATCACACAAATTCACCCTAACCATTTTTATATGAATAAAATTTAAAAATATACTCCATTTTTTGAGAATAATTTTCAAAATATGAGATATTTAATTTTTAATTAAATTCTTCATTTATACAAAAAATACCAATTTTAGAATTATAACTAATTTTTCAACACTTTGAAAAATTAATTAAGGTCTCATAAATTTATCTTATAATCATAAAAAGACAAAATATTAATTTGTGAATCTACTGTATGAAGATAAAGTTTCTTTTAAATAAATATATTAATTATAAAATTATTAATAAAAATTTCTGTGTCAAAGAAATACCATAAATTAAATTATTATTTTCAAAACATTTAATTACTTATTCCATGATATAAATAAATAATATTTTCACTTATAAGATACATTAATTTTTTTTATACTATCATAGGTGAGGTTACTATTATTTTTGTATAGATTCGTTAATTTCTGTTAATACAAATTATATCATTATACATTTATAACGAATTTAGAAATTTAATTCCTTAAGGAAAACAAATTATTTTATAAGTACCTGGGTTGTTACATTCTCCACAAATTAAGGAAATTATGTTCTTTCAATTTTTGAATCACTTATTAAAAAAGTGAGGATATATTTCATTCATAGAATTTTTAAATTCCCATGATTCTTCTACAACCATGTGGCTTCTCTAAAAAACCTTAACTTGGTGAATTACCTTATTCCACAATACTTTCTCTTTATGATCAAGAAGCCGAATAGGATTTTCCTCATAAGAAAGGTTCTCTCACAGCTAAACTACTTCTAAGCTCAAAACATGAGATGAATATAACACATTCTATATTATCATCGAAACATGGAAAGAATTGTGTACTTGGGAAAAACTCATAGGAAAATCAATTATGTAAAAAACTGATCCAACCTTCTAAAAGAGTTCATAAGGTCTAATGAACCATGGAATTGTATTTAGTTTCTTAATAAGACTCGTTTGACTTTTTTAAGGATATATTTTAAGGAAAACATAATCACCTACCTTGAAAGTAAAGTCTTTCATCCTGTTATCTGTATAACTTTTCTAACTACTCGGAGCTATCCTCATGTGTGGTTGGATCATATCCACTTTCTCAGCTACCTCATATAATAATTATGGTCCCATCAACATCCTTTCCATGACTTCATCCAAAAATGATTCAGGTAGACACCACTTTCCTTGTAATACCACAAAATGTTCTATCTATATACTTGAATAATAACTATTATTCTAAGAAAACAAAACTAAAGAATGGTACTGATCCCAAATTCCCTAGAAATCCATTGAAAAAGAATGTAATATGTCTTCCAATGTATGATTTTTTTACTCAGTTTTTCCATCATATTTGGGATGACATGCTATCATAAAATTTAATTCAATTCCCAATGACTTTTTGAAGGCCTTTCCAAAAGTTTGAAGTGAACTTGGGATCAAAATAAGATATAATGAAGAGTGTAAGTCCATGTATCTTGATAATCTATTCTAGGAACAGTCAAGAAAGATGATTTAGAGATTGAGTGTCTCGAATAGGAATGAAATGTGAGATTTAGTAAGTGAATCAATAGTAAGCTAAAACACATTGTTGTATAGATAATGAATTGTTAGTCCCACCATGAAGTATGAGGATATATTGTCCCATTTCCACTATGGAACTATAAACGACTGAAGCATCCTCTTTGGAAGTTTTCACTCTACTTTATCATATATACAAGTAAAACATTTCATTGTAAAATCAATAATATCTCTTTTAATTCCATCACACCAATAATACTTATGATGGTATCTGTATTTCATAGTTCTAATCAGATGAACTAAAAACAAAGAACTATGATCTTACAACACTAATTATTTTTTTCATCTGGGAATCAAAAGGAATACATAATCTCTTGCCAAATCTCAAAACCCAATCTTTTCCAATGTTAAATTCTGGTAACATACCCCTTTTGACAAATTTTACTTTTTCTTGTAATTCATCACCTTCTTTATAAATTTTTTAATCTTTTCTGATAGAGATAACAATACTAACATAGGAAAAAACATATGAATTTACTACACCAAAAACATCCAAGAAAAATTTTATCAAATAATTAATTAAGGGGTCATGTTTCAAATTTAACATGGTTAATGTATCATGATGTTTTTGACTCAAGGCATCTTTCACTTTGCTTTATTTTCTATGATGGTAATTGATCGTGAAATCATAATCCTTTATCATTTCTAGCCATATTCTCTACCACATGTTAAATTCCTTCTTATTAAATATATACTTTAAATTTTTATAGTTATTATATATTTCACATTTGTCTCAAATTAAATGATTCCTCCAAATTTTAAAAGTAAAACCAAAAATGAAAATTCAAAATCATGTGTGGGATAATTTAACTCATAATATTTTAGTTTTCTTGAATCATAATTAATTACCTAATCATTCTATATAAGAAGTCAACCTAGTACATTCAAGGAAGCATCACTGTATACAAAAAACTCTATATTTCTGGAAGTCAAGGATAAAACTAGAGCACTCACCAATCTACTCTTCAGTTCCTAAAAACAATAATCAAATTCTTCTTTCCAAATAAAATTTACCCATTTTGTGTTAAATTAGTTAGTGTTATTGATAAATGTGCAATGTTTTTAATAAACCATTGGTATAAACCTCCTAATAAAAGAAAACTATGAATCTCTATAACATTTCTAGGTATTGATCATTAATCAAAAACTTTTATTTTGGATGGACCAACTGTTATTCGATTTTTATTTATAATTCCCCTAAGGAATGAAATTTTTTGGAACCAAAAATCACATTTAATAAATTTTACATATAACTTGTTTCCTTTGACAAATTATAGGAAAATCCTTATATTTTTTTCATAATCCTAATAATTTTGTTAATAATCCAAAATAACATCCATAAAAAACAACAAACTTATCCATATAATTATATATTATTATATTCATAACATCCATGAATTAAATAGTTGAAATTTTCAAACCAAATGAAATAAAAAAACTTCTAATTCCCATATCTTGTATGAAAATATATTTTCTGGATGTCATCCTTCTACACCTTCAGCTGATGGTACTCGGATCTGAAGTCAATCATGAAAAAATACTGTTTTTAGGAGCTAATCAAACAAATAATATATATAAGAAAATAGATAATTATTCTTATTAGTAATTTTATTCAATGATCTATATTCAATGAAAATACTTATGGAACAATATTTATCTTTAACAAAAAAATGGAGCACCCATTGTGAAGTTCTAGGACAAATGAAACTTTTATTAAGGCACTCCTACAACTGCTTTTTCAAATCAAGAATTTCCAGTTGAGACTTTTGATAAGGGGTTTTGAAATTAGATTAGAATCAGAAATGAAGTCATTAGTAAATTATACTTCCCTATCAGTCATAACACTAAAAAAATCACTAGGAAAGACATATAAGTATTTATTTACAATTAGAACATCATTAATCTAAATAGTTCCCTTATTTTCACCAATATGTGCAAGATAACCTTCATTTCCATTTTTTAGAAGTTTTTTCTCAGCTTCCTGATGTGTTATCAATGGTATGGGTTCAATATTATATAAAAACTAAAAAAAATTCTAAAAAACAACTTCTTTATCTCTACAATAAAATTTAGCATGACAAACAGAAAGTCAATCCATACTAAGAATAATATCAAACTATACCAGGGTAAAAAAAGTTTTCAGATAATTTATTTCTATATAAAAAAACAAGAAGATTCGTATAATTATTTTTTTTCTTTAGCATTTTCCCCTAGTTTTTTACTTATAAGTTATAGTTTCATTTATTGAGGTGAAATTTCTAATTTACAATAAAATTATTTAGAAATAAAGGAATGTGTTGACCCTGTATCAAACAAAACATTATAAAAATTCGAGTAAACAATCAAAGTACCTTATACCAAATCATTGGATGTCCCAAAATCTGCTGAAGTAGTCAAAAATGATTTCACTACATCTTTCTGCTTATAATCTAGATGCTTTCCATCATCCATATCTTTCTTTGGGAATGTATTTTCATAATTCCACATCTCTTTAAACTTAAAACACTATAAATATTGCTTATAATAATTATAATTAAGATAATTTTCATTAAAATATATGGCCATATGTCTAAACATACCACATACAAAACACTTCCCAAAATTTCCAAGGCATTCTATAGGGTGATTTTTACCACACTTCCCACAAACTGAAAACAATACTTTCTTTCCTTTAGAATAATTTACTTGATTATTACACATTTATTTCCATATGGTTTTCTTCATATACTTGTTTTAAAATCACTCATGATCATTAGAAAAATCCATTTCTACCCTCTCAGTATATCAGATAATTTTTTCATAAATTTTTTATTCATGGGAGGCTAATGTCCTCTGATATATTGGCTTCAATCTTGAATAAAAATGATTGAATTTACTATTAAGATATTGAATAATATTTGGATCATACCTTAACAATCAGGTGAAGTTTTCTTAAAAAACGAACAATAAAGCTTCCCTATTTTGTTTCAATTCAAGAAATTTATTTTCCATTCTATGTCGAACCACCATAGGAAAATATTTTTCGAGGCACAGATTCTTAAATTCATCCCATTCCAAGGCATAAATCTCCTCTCTATCCCTGATATTATTGACCACTGACCAACACTAGTTAGATTCAACTTCAATGAGATAAATATAAAGATTAAATTTTTTATTATATGAACACCCTATGACATCATATATCTTTTCAAGGGATTTAATCCACCTGTCTGCTACTACATGGTTATAAGATGCAATGAAAGTAGGAGGGAGTCACCTCGTAAATAATTCCACTTTTTCCATCTTCCTTTGTGATAGATTTGGTTGTTCTCTTACATGGATTCCACAACCATTTATAACATATTTAAATAGAGAAATTAACATAAAAAACTAATATATTCAAATTACCCCCATTATAGGTTGTGGATTCAGAAAGATATCATCCACTTGATGCCTTCCTACTTCATCTTACCTATTTATTCTACTAAAAACCATTGTGAGAAGACAAATCTTAGATTAAGATACATGGTAATATTTAAATAGTATATAATTTCAATATAAAAAAGCTAAAAATAATTTATTTTATTATATTAACATCATCATAACCCATAAAGTTATCTAAACCATGTTTTGATACCAAATATAAGGAATCAATTGTAAACAATACATAATATAGTAAATTATTTTAGAATTAAATTTATTATATTCCAAAAGATATTTTCAGTTTAGAGTTTTAGAGAATGAGAACATAATTTTTAAATATCAACCCATAACCATACAAAAAGTTTTAAATAAAACATTAAATCTTTTCATGAAAATATTGACAATATTTAGCTTGGGTTATTCTTTTATCTTACCCATCCTTAAACACTATGAAAAACATTTTAAAACATAGGATGAGAAAAAAATATCTATAAGGAACATATAAATAAGGAAATAATCCATTATTCCATGAATACTTATAAACATATGAAACCATTTTCAAAATGACATACTTCTCACCCATAAAGTATCTTATAATTACTTTGTGAAAATTAGAGATTTACATAAAACATAGAAAAAATAAATAAAAACATAAAGAAAACTTTGGTAATTATATAATTAATATTATAACCCAAATGGATGCCATATTATTTGTAACCCTCATAGATACCTTATAGTTTAAGCCCTACAGATACCTTATGATGTAACCCTCACGGCTACCTTATGGTGTAACTATAGTAGTTACACTTGGAGTAACCATACAGTCAACCTCTAACATAAACATACCCAATGAATTAAAGGGATATATAGGTCAAAAAATTCATAATAACAAATGAAAAATAACCATAACATAAACATAAAACATGAATAATTTCATAAAAACATTCATTTTTAATTTTTTAAAAATAGAAATTTAAAACATGATTTTTAATGAAAAGTCGGTTACATTGGGTCTATCTTAATAGAAATGTGTTAGAACCTTTGTTATAATGGTTTAAATAATCTTATTAATATATTAAAAAACTATATAAGTATCTATAATACTTTATATAATCTTTTAATAACAATTTCCCGCCCATTTATTAATAGTAGTTTGTTATTTCGATTATTTCAGGTGCATTTTTTTGATGGAATCAATTGTTGGTTCATTGTGGATTTTCTTGTGAAATGGAAGAAAAACTACAGAATTGGAATGAAATGGAATTAATATGTTTCCAAAATTCCTAATGATAATATATATAATTTATTTCTTGAATGTGGACGATTCATTAGACAAAACATTAATGATAATTATTTAATTTATTTTTGCGGTTTTTACGACCATCATGAACTTATATCATTTTATTTAATATCATGTTTATATATTGGTTCCAAAACCTTATATAAAATATAAAATATATAATAAAATCTTATTTAACCATAATTATAGTTTTATGACAATATTGTAATACGTTAAAGGAAAATAAAAACACACAATCAATGGTGATGGTAAATCAAGACATCACATATGATGTTTTCATTTTTTAGAATAAGAGGATAAGATGACAGGTCTGATGATGGTTATAACATTAACATAATATATTTATAGTATGTATAATATAGTTTATTTATCATCTCACAAATATAAATGGAAGTTTGGAGAGAATAATAAAATAAAATAAATTGAAAAGAAAATGAAAGAAAATGAATGAGGATTTTACCTCTTGAATACTTCTCCTTAAGAACCTCTTTAAGGAACTTGGTTTTGGAATTTTGGAGAGACTAGAAGGTATTAGACATGGGTAAGAAGATTGTGAATGGAATTTGGTATAAATTAAACAAGATATAATGCTTTGAGGTATGAGGAGAAGAGGTAGTGAGGGGTGGTATTTATAGTCGAGGAGATGTGTCCTTTCTCATTATTATATTCCCTAATTTATTATTTAGGATCTCAAATATTAATAGTTTTGATTCCCATGAATAAATAAATTTAATGGATTGGTAGATTTTTATATTATGGGATTACATCATCCATATATTATCCTTGAATCAATAATTTATGTATTTTTCTTATACTATAAACTACATTATTTCACTATTCACAAAAATTCAACTATTTCATAAAAATAAAAAAGCTTCATCCTAACCATTTTCTTATATTTAGAATTTAAAAATCAACACCATTTTTTGAATATAATTTTATAAAAATGGAAATTTTAATTTTTAACTAAATTCATAATTTACTTGAAAAATACCAATTTTAAAATAACAACTAATTTTATAACACTTCGAAAAATTTATTAAATTCTCACAAAATCATATTATAATCATAAGACAATAAAATAATAATCTATGAATATATTTTATAAATATAAATAATCTTTTTAATAATTATATTAATTATAATATTTTTAATAAAACATTATTTTCCAAAACAAGCACAAACAATTAAATTATCCTTTTCAAAAAATTTATTTACTTATTACGTGATATAAATACAACATATTTTTAGTTATAGGATACATAAATTTTATTTATAATTTAATATGTGAGGTTACTATTCTATTTTTATATATTCCTTAATATTTTTAAATACCCCTTTTTTCATTATACCATCATAATGAATTTAACTATTTAATAAAGAATGAAATGTAAATATTTTACATGTACCTATGTTGTTACAGTTATTTTAATCATATTTTCAATATATAAAATTTTGGTAAAAATGTAATTCCCCGACCCCAGAAGAACCCAACCCTTGTAAGGCACATTACAATTCCATTATCAATACTATTTGTAATGATGCTTGACCTGAAATCATAAATCACAATAATGAAATGATAACAATATCATGTGTTCATTAATTACAAGAGTAGACATATTAATTTTAATCTTGCAAATAAGATGATATCGCAATTTTACCCTTTTCAATGCCATTGATGTTGGAAGATGAATCAGTATCACCTAAACTGGAGATTTCACCCATACATTGAAAACATTAAACAACCAAACATGAAACTGCGTCATATTATGAAAATATGAGTCTGGGGTTAAATTTCATATTTGAGGATGCAGTTGAGTAAAAATAAAACTTTTCATGATGTAAAAAATGTTGTGGTAAAACCATACCTTTAGCGACAGTGGATTAGTCGACACCGTGTCCAGCTCCTCCCCTAGCCCCTCCACCTCCCCACCTCCCCCTCCTCCTCCTTCCCCACTGCCCAGCCCCTCCCCCTCCCTCCCCATTGCCAAGCTCCTCCCACTCCTTCATCACTGCCCAGCCCCTCCCCCACCCTCCCCACTACCCACCCCCCTGCCCAGCCCCTAGCCCCCCCTGCCCAGCCCCTCCCCCTCCCTCCCCACTGCCCAGCCCCCCTGCCCAACCCCTCCCCACTACCCAACCCCCCTGCCCAACCCCTCCTCCTCCCTCCCCACTGCCCAGCCCCTCCCCCTTCCCCACTTCCCAGCCCCTCCCCCTCCCTCTCCACTGACCAGCCCCCCTGCCCAGCCCCTCCCCCTCCCTCCCCCCTGCCCAGCCCCCCCTGCCCAGCCCCTCCCCTCCCTCCCCACTGCCCAGCCCCTCCCCCTCCCCACCTACCCAGCCCCTCCCCCTCCCTCCCAACCAAATGAGCCTTTTATTTTGTGTTTGAGTATTCCTAAAACACACAAAACCACATTAAAAAATTAGGGAAAGGAAAGCTGAAAACCAAAAACCGCATATGCAATATCTAAATCAGTTAGTAAACTCCGAATATTCATATAACTGTCAGATCACATACCAATTATTTCCTTTACGTTTAAATTAAAATATCAGAAGCAACAAAACCTTCTCAACGCCTTCAATAGATGAGCTCTTCTACTTCAAAGTAGAGGAAACAATCTTACTCACCTGATGAACATCATTTGCATGTCGAGTATATGAAAAATAGATTAAGTGAATGCATACCCCTCCCCTCCCAGCCCTCCACTGCACCACCCCTCCCAACCTTCCCCTCCCAGCCCCCCTCCCAACGCTCCACTGAAGCCCCCCATCCCAAGCCTCCCCTCCAGTGCTAAGGCCAAGTTTAGATGGTGAGATAATACTAAACACACCAAACCATAAAAAATATATGCCATGTGAATATTACCTAAAGAATTGTCAAATAACACCCCTGATGAAAACATAATCCAAAATGAATTTCATTGCATAAATAAATTCACATACAAGCAGTCCACCAATACCAAAAAAAATTAAAACTCAAACACAAGTCTCTATGCTAAGTCAAAAATAGAGGGGATTAATATCCCCCCATCACCATCATCGTCATCCCCATGTCCAGCATCATCATCACCAGTAGCAACATCATCATCATCATCAGCATCATCATCACCAGTAGCAACATCATCATCATCACCATCAATATCATCACCAACAACAGCATCAGAAACATCCTCGCTAGCTCTTTCGCCACGACCGTCATTGCCACTAGGACCCTCATGGGAATCACCCGATGCATTATGTAAAGAGATCATTGATTCCATACATGAATGAAAAGTGGTAGTAACCTCTGGTGGTAGTGACTGACTCAAAACTAACATAAATTTCATGAAATGTTCATTCATTAGCTTACTTTTTTCACGCTACTATAATACTATTTTCTTTGTTGCAGCTAATTCAGCATGCGTACTTTCCAACTCAGAGGCCTTAGAGGCTTTAGAGGAGTCCTATGATGACCAATACCTAGAGGGGACAATGTTTTTTCTTGGTCTACAACGGACTCTTCCTAGATGCTCCACACCTAACACCTGGCTCAAATGATCATTTGGCCCTAAGTTGTCAGATTCCTCATCCATGGACTCCAAGGCAGACTGTTGAAATTATAAACATATTAAATTATGAATTTCATATAAATGTTTGAAATATAAATAAAAAAACTTACTATTTTATCTTGTGTTTGTGACTTAACTGTAGTTCCATATTTTCTTTTCCTACTAAAGCATAATAATTTTGCACGAGGTATAGGACCTTCAATGCCCCATTCAACTTACTGCATATGAAAAATTCCCAAATTTGGATTACAACCATATATGATAAATGCAAAAAATTGGATTGAACGTATTAGCCGCTTCTCATGATCGGGCATTGTAGTGCACCCCAATGTGTATAGATATGCCATTTCATCTATCTTTTTTTGTTTTTAACTGACACTTCCTAAGAAACAAAAAAATAGTACAAGTAATAAGAATTAAATTTTATATAAAAACCATTAAATATGGGTAGTACCTTATACTGTTAAGTCTTCCAATGTGTGATCATTTTTTGATATTGAATTTTTTGGACAGTCAGGGAATGTGGGTACACCCTTTAACTCAGTACGCACTCTGATCCTCCAACCAATATGTAACTCATACTTGTATGACCGCCAATACTCTCCAAGATCACTCAACCTAGTAGATTTGGCAGCTTCACCGTTAGGAAAGTTAAATAGACTCTGAAATGAAAATGTTAAGTCATATAAATACATTACTAATATAAATATAAATTTATAAAATTTCTGTACCCATATTTTCTCCCATGCCCTATCCTTGATGTCAGCACTAATATGTCTCCATGAGACCAGTTCCACCAGAACGATATCATGATATTTGGCTAAAGTAGCCATGAAACTTCTACACTACTTAGAATTTTTACCTACCATTTGATTTTGAGGATTGTAATCCACCATAATCCGAGTTTCGTTATTCCAGGCATCCCGCATTCGTGTGTGTCCATGTCGCCTACTAGAAGATCCCACTAAATAACATAAGAGGTGAAACGAGAAGAGTTAAGTGACAATACAATAGTACAAAAGTAAAATGCTATAATTTGAATCATTTATAATAAAAAAACCTAATACAAGATCCTGAATAGGCTGTGAGGTATCTGTGGACTGTGCTGGATCAACATCCTCTAAAGGAAGTATCTGTTCCACAGCATGCTCCGGCTGATCTTCATGAAAGGGAGTGGAAACTGAAGGAACAGACTCAATTTGTGTAGTATGGATTGTAGGAAAAGGAGGTGGTGTTAACATGTCAGAATATGCATAGTAGGTCTGGGGATACATGAATGGATATAGAAATTGTGTAGCTGAGAACATCGGTCGAGTCAGCGTGGACACGGAATAGGAAAAAGAGGGTAAATGGTATGATGATGACAGCATGTATGGGAAAATCCCAGGGGTCTCAAGTGGAGGGCAGATGTGTGTTGTAGATGGGATTTCCCCTGATGGGTCAGTGTGGGGAGTGGTAAGACAGGAGCTCCTCCTAGGTCTAGGAGGATCCCTGCTCGGTCCCATACCAGGAAGAGGAATCTCTGGAGTTATATATCCCTAATGTAAATTTTATCAAAAATATGAACTTCATATTATATGTAATGCAGAAGATAAATATTAGAATTATTATACTCACTGAAGCCAACTCACGCTCACGTCTAACATGATCAACATCAAATAATCTTTTCCTGCGAGCTTCTATAGTTTTATTCATAATCTGCATAAGAATAAAATAAATATTTTTAGGAACTTTTTTTACAAATCATACATACAACTTAGAAGCCAAAGAAGACAAAAAATTTCATAACATCATTCATGAATGATAATTTACAACCAAGTTATACAATTTTTAAAACCACATTTTAAACCTAGTTTTCTGAATTGAAATAAATATAATTAAATGAAACGAAACCAAACAATACTAAAATAGACATATCATTCCAAACTAAAACTAAATTAAAGTAATTACATTCATACCAACATGAGAAACTCACATCAAGCAAAACTGAATGAACTCTGAATATATATGGTTGCTTTTATATATTACCCTCCACTACCTCAGGTTCAACATCTTCTCTCACAATGGGAATTTTTTTTTTCATCAAATACAATATTTTGGATAACATCGATGGGGGCATCAATGGTGAAAAATTCACCCCCAACATCATGCAAAATATTTCTTGGGATTACTTCATTAATGACCCTGTAATCAGGTTTCAGACGATCTTTCACATAAAACACTTGTTTTTTCATTGTTGCCAAAATGTATGGTTCATCGGTATGCAGGAATCGACTCATGTCAATAACTCTAAATCCAAAATCATCAATAAATGTACCATGTCGCGTCATTGAATCAAACTATTTACATTTCATCATAGTGAGTCGACCTTGAGAGTAGTAATCCAATAAAAATATTTTCTCAACCAGTCCATAATAATACACATCTTCATATTGAGGTTGACTATCTGATACACTGGAATAACAATCTGTTCTAGCATTTAACATAATGACATCATGTTGTGTTCTCATTTTCACTGCTTTATCAGTTGTAACAAATTTATATCCATTGATTATTAAGGATTTGCAGTCACGAACCAAATAATTGGGACCAAAATCCAATGTTCTTAATTATTGAGAAATGAAGTCTACAGGTAAACTGAATACTTGGAATACATATGAGTAATATAATTAAATATATATAAATATTTTAAGGTATATAATGACATGGTCACACCTTTGATTTCGACCAAGATGGGAACTCTTGGCTATGCATATCCTCTCTCGTTCTCAACGGCAAAGACCGATGAACTCTACTTATAATTTGTTTATGTTCTCTACATAAAATGACAATAAATTTATAAGGTATATGTGATATGATATCGTATGAGATAAAATATATATATATTCAAATTAATTACTTGATATAGGAATTGAACAAACCATAATTAAACAAGACTGTATTATGTGCCATATTCCGCTCTTCAAAGATCAATGTAACCAATGTATATGACCCGACAATTCCAACTGTTTGGGGGAAGAGATGGAAACGAGGGATGAATTTACTCATACTACTCATCTTCATTTCTCATTGGTCAATTATGTCTTGTGCTCACATCAGACAAATACATTGAACAAAAATCCATGCATTCTTGGGCCAGATAACTCGTCACAGTGGAACCTTCAGGATAATGCTTATTTTGGACATATGATTTCAAAGTGCACATATTTCTTTCAGTGGGATACATCCACCGAAAAGTGACTGGTCCCCCAAGAAGTGTCTTAGATGGAAGATGAACTTTTAAATGCAACATGCAAGTGAAAAAGGATGGAGGTAATTGTTTTCCAACTCACACAGAATTAATGGATATTCTTGCTGCATTTTTATCAACAATGATTTGGATAACCTTTTAGAACAAAGGTCTCTAAAAAAATGACACAACCGAATCAATTCCACCCTTATATTATTGGATAGAAAATGCCGAATTTATATTGGAATCAATTCATGAAGAAGGATGTGATAATCATGAGTTATTAAGGATTTCAATTTCAAATGTCTTCTGTTGAATCGTTTAGATATGTTGCTGGAATAGCCATCTGGAACCTTGATATTCTACAATATTTCCAGAAATTGATCTTTCTCTTCTGGTGTCATCACATAAGAAGCACAATGAAATTTCCATTTATTTTCACCGATACAAACATGATGTAGTTCTGGTCGAATACCCCAATCCAATAAATCCTGACGAGATCAGAAGTCATCTTTGGTCTTCCCCTTAACATTCAATTGAATTCCAAGCAACATTTCACATGTATTTTTCTCAATATTCATTACGTCTAAACAATGACGTAACAAATTAGTAGAAAAATATGGTAACACAAAAAAATACTTCTCTTTTTCCAATTGTAAGTGACTTCAGTATCAACATTCTTCCTCTTTCGAGATTTCAACCGACCTTTCCCTAATGAAAATCTAAAATCCTTCAATTCATCAAGCACATCACTTCCTGACATACGTTGAGGTGGTTCTTCAGTGTCAACATTATTATCAAACCTCCAAAGATTCTTCCTGTATTGATGATCCATTGGCAAGAATCGGTGATGCCCCATGAAACTAAAACTACAATGATATTTAAGCATTCTCAATCTTGTATTCTTCATACAAATGGGATATGATAGTTTTCCCTTCATGCTCCACCCAGACATCATTGCATAGGCAGGGCAATCATTTATAGTCCATAGAAGGGTAGCACGCACCTGAAACATGTTCTTTGAAGAAGAATCAAATGTCTGCACACCTAAATCCCAAGGTTGATTCAACTCTTTTATTAAAGGCTACAAGTAGACATCTATATCATTACCAGGATCTGAAGGTCCAGATATCAGTATAATCAAGAAAGTGAAAGGTTTTTTCATACACATCAACAGAGGAAGATTATAAACATGAATAAAAACCGGCCATATGCTATGAGCAATAAGCATCTGACCAAACAAATTAATACCATCACATGATAGGCCCAATATGACATTACGAACCTGAGCTGGAAAATCAGGATATTGTGCATCAAATGTCCACCATGCTAATCCATCTGCAGGATGGACCAAATCATCATTACCTTTAATTCACTCAACATCGTTCCATCACATATTGACTGATAATACAGGAGACATAAATATATTTTGAAGTCTCAGAATCAATGGAAAGTGCCACATGACATTCTGTGGCACACGAGATGGTGTTCCATCTGCATTTTTCTTCCATCGAGATGTGCCGCATTCTTTATAGTCATTACAGTCAGCTGTTTCCTCCAAATATAAACTGCAATCTTTTAGAAAAACATGGACTTTATTAGTAGAAAATCCATGCTGCTTAATTAACTTCCATGCCATATAATGATTTGAGGGAGTATCTGCACCATCAGGAAGCAAGTCATTCAAAAATGTAAGAATATAATCAATGGCGGTATTAGAAATCCCATTCATGGGTTTTCCATGATATAACCGCATTAAAAATTCCTAATTGGTCATTTTAGTACATTCTTGATATACTAGAGTTCTGGAATCATCCAATAAATTTTTCACTCTCTCAACATCACCGTCTTCAACATTTTCCTCATGTGTACTGATATCATTGTCTTCTTGCACCAGAATTCTATCTTTCTCGGAATGATGCACATATAGAAACCGATCACATATCAAATTCTCCATGTCACTTCATTAATTTCGTTTATGAATAGTCGAAGATTGACTCATCTCTCCATGGTGAAACCAAACAATATAGTTATCTTGAAATACAAATTTCATTAAATGGTAACTAACTTCTTCTCAACTTAACCATGGTCTTCTAACACAATTATAGTAAGGACACTATATACAACCTCCATCTGACACATTGTGAAATGAAAAATCAAAAAAATTATCCAAATTACTTTGAAACTCCGTTGAAATCTGATCAGTATGATACATCCAGCTTCTATACATTCTATAATAAGAACAAAAATTATCATTCAATCAATAATGTAAATCATATTTAAAAAATTCAATACCATCAATTTTATTATTAAATTAATCAAATCATATTAGTATCTAGCAAGACATATTTAATGACAAGAGGTGTCCATGATTGAATAAGTAGGAAAAAAGAAAAAAGGTCTACCTTGAGATGTAAACTAAAGAAAAAAGTTAAAAAAGTTACTCCCAAGTGGTCATTGATAGGGAATAAAAAATAAAATTTCGATGTAAAATACTCTTTTATAGATATAGAGGCATTATACACATGGGAAGAAAATTATATTTTAATAATATGAATTTATAATTTTATAGATTATTTGGTAGGGGTTATTTGATGGGGAATAAAACATTCAATGAAAATAGAGTAGTTATAACTTTAATGTTTTTGAATTAATATTGAAAAAATGTTTCAAGGTATCCTACAAATTTTGTACAACATGATGCTTACAAGATATAATTTTTATGGATTCTATTGGAACTGTGGAATATTTTTTCATATGGAAAAGATATGTTTTTTAAAATAGACATCATGATATACTTGGGAGTATTGAGAATCAATGTTTGGGGGGTTTCAACCCCATTAATGGAATAAAAGTAAGAAACGTATTGTAAATTCTATATAGAAATCACATAACATGTTTGATATTATTGAATTAGTCTATGGAAGGTGTGACCATCCTATTCATGATGAAAATGAATGCCTCATAAATATATCATCCTAAAAATATTTGAGTATTAATACTCAAAATCATCAAAATAATAATAGAAAAGTGAAGGAGAAAGATTTAGTTGTTGAAGTTTTACCCAAAATATCCAAAGGGGAAAGTCCATGGATTATGGAAGGTGGATGTTCTGCTCACATGAGCTTTTTTGGTATTGAAAATTCTAAAAAAAAACCACAAGACCAATTTATGTATATCAATGGGTGTATAGGCCATTATGCCTTGGGTTAGTCCATAAGGCTATCATCACCTATCAACTATCTCAGGTCATACTACAATTTCATCATTCCCCACATCCGGACTCCATTAATGCCTAAAGGCCTTCATTCCCTTCCATTTTTCATTCAAGACCCCACTATATTCATCATGAATCACATCTCAAATTCTCCCCCTATATAGGATTAATGAATTCATAAAGGATCACCTTTTAACTTTGATACAAGATAGTATAAGTCTACTATCCATACACATATATATATACCAAAGTCATAGTAAGGAAACTTTTAATCTATATAGAGGTATAAGCATATCATTTTAAAAGCATTATCATGGTCTATAAACACACGTTTGAGTATTTCATATCATACATTTTTATATAATTTCAAAATCATAACATGGTAAGAACTTATTGCATTCAACATATTGAAGCCCAATATCAAAGTTCACCACTTGAATCAATCTCACAAACCAAAGATCCATGGAAGCATCCCCAAATCACTACATGAGTATTAAAGGGTTATGATATATGATGAAGAACATGTTATGGGCTAGGATCATTTTAGACCTATCCATCAAGATACTACAAAATTAAGAGATCTAGATGGATCTGAGAATGATCAGGAAAAACCATCTTTCCATATTTATTTTCCATGTAAATATAGAAAGGATCACATTGGATATCATTGTAAATCCTAAACCTGGATAAGAAATCCGAGATCTAGTTCCTTTATAAGGATAATAAATAATATCTAGAAATAATAGGAATAACAAAAAACAAATGATAAATTATATTTAAATCTCAAGGACTGATTAAATTCTATGTTAATTGTTTGGTTGCTTGGCTTAAAAATCATGCTCTAACCATGGAAAGTTCACTACCTATTCAAGTCAACTGCATGGTTTGGAGACATGGTTTTGTAAACCCTATGACAATCATGATGTTGATTCTATTTAGAGTTACAAAGTTACCATGGAGTTGTTTCCATGTTAGCTCAAAAAGTACCCCTACCATATATCACCCACTACTCCTCTCCAATAGGGTTCATAGTTATGTTGGGGGACTACACTATTCCCTCTAACCATTATCACCATTAAATTCTTCAACCCCCCCCCCCAATCTCCCAAAATCTACTCAATACGTCACCCAATAAATGTAAAAACTCAAATAAACTCTTAATAAAGGCTAAAAATAAGGCATAATGCACCTAAAAAGTGAGTGGTTGTTCCAATATCCCCCTCTAATGAATTTTTTGACCTTAATATGTGTCTCTAGAGGTCTATATATAACAAGTAGGTCTAGTAATACTAAACCTATGATTCCTTATCACATTTATCTTCTTTAATATGTATGTTCTTCCATAAAACCTTAACAAGAGGATTTATCTTCCTTCATAGTTCATTTATTCATCGATCAACAATCCATATTGGACCTTTCTCAAATGAATCATTTACCCCCAACACAACATTCTCAATATCAGTTACATTTGAAGGATAATTATTCAAATTTATACGTAGTAACGCATGGTAAACATCATATATAATAGAAAACTGATGAATTTGATGATACCCGGAGGAGAGGGAGCTGAGGGGGGGGGGGGGGGAGCGGGGACGTCGCCCGAGCTGGGGACAGCAGGCGAAGGCCTGGATGTTGAGGCAGAGGCGAAGTCCAATAGGTCCAGGTAGAGAGCGGAGGCGGAGGCCCGGAGGTAGAGCCGGGAGGCGGAGTCGGGAGGTAGGGTTGAAGTGGGGGGAGCATGGCGGAGCCGGGACGCAGAGCCAGGAGGTGGAGTCGGGAGGTAGGGTTGAAGTGGGGGGAGCACGGCAGAGCTGGGACGCGGAGCCGGGAGTTTGGGTTTATGTGGGGGGAGCGCGGTGGAGCCAGGAAGTGGAGCCGGGAGGTAGGGTTGAAGTGGGGGGAGCGCGACGGAGGGTTGAAGTGAGGGGAGCGAGATGGAGCCCGATAGTTAGGGGCTGAATACCCACGGTTTTAATAAAACCATGGGTATAGACGATTAAAAATCATCTATCCCCATGGTTCTTTAAACCGTGGAGATAGATCCGTGGATATAAACCCCATTTCCTATAGTGACCATGCACGACGATGCGCAAGTCTCCCCTCAGCACACAAGTCTCGGCACGCAGGTCACTTCCCCTATAAGTCACCTGAGTGTCCCTCTTCCATTTTCCATATTTTGAAGATATGATCTTGAAAAAAATATGGTGCGCAAGTTTCCATTCCTCCTAGGCATTGTCGCACAAGTCTCTTCACGGCGCGCAAGTCACCTGCGCGACCACACCAATACATGCGCGACCTTCTTTCCTTTGACATATTTTGACCTTCTGATCCTGAAAAACATTAAGCGCGCAAGTTTCTTATACTTCTAGTCAAATTCACGCAGGTCTCTTTGCCAAAAACACTTTTCTCCTTTTGTCGATTTTCAGGCCCAAAAATTTGGCAAACACTGGAAAATGGTGCCACCTTTTATCTATTCTTTTTGTACCGCCTACAGATCATCCATTCCTTTGTCGAATTTATTAAATCAAACATGGATCACTGACCACAGCTCTTGAACTCAACATTCTATCATGAAATCCCCCTTTTCAACAAAATTTTATGTCATGGTTTTCTTTGTCGACAATCACATCATATATGTCCTCTTTGTCAACAAACACAATCAGCTCAAAAATGATTCAATGATACCTTGAGGGATTTTTTCCCAACAGTGGATGATATAATTTCAATAGAAACATAATATAACATTAATTATAAAGGATTAATTATATAACATGGAAATTCTAATTATATAAAACATATAAAATAAATAGGTGCATGACATTAAAATACACCTCAGTGAAAGGAAATTGAGATGAAATCCCGTACCACAAGTCCAAACTTTCCAAGTATTCCCTTTATCTCACATATAATGAAATTCTATCAATTATTTAAAATTTTAAGATAATTTATAAGTTTAATAATTCATCATTAAAGTATTTATTCCATTTATTTCAATTATATATTTAATTTCATAATCGATTAAGTCCATATTGAGTATTTGGGGATGTTCGGTTCATAGGTTCAAAATGAATTTGTTGTGTTGACCATGGTCAAATGAGTAATTATTCCATCATATATAGGATAATAAAAATGAAATAGTTATAATTTATATATATAATTATACTTTTAAAAAAATAATTAATGATGGATATTAAAAATAATGTATGTTATAATCATGGAGATGGTATTTCATATGTACACATGAGTAACATTACCATTTTTCAATAATTGTGATGGAAGGAAGGTAAATATTATTTTATATTTACATAATTATTATTAGAGCATAAAATATATATGAACTCTTTAAATAATTTAAATATATCATCCATTTTATATAGTGATGAAAAAAGAGTCATATCGCTTCGTGGAGAGGGTAATCCACACACACTCACGAACAACATTATCATTTTTCAATAGATTAATTGATAAGAAAATATATGAAATATTATCCATAAATAATTACAATAACTTCATGAATATCATATATATTAATTAAATCCAATAGTATAATCATCCATAAGAGGTTTTAATAAAAAACAACTTACATTGTTTCATGAGGCAATAGTCCTCCGTACACACAAACAATACTTCTGTTTCCCAGTTTATGAAAGAGAAGGTGGAAATTGGTTATAAAATTGACCTATTAAAATATAATTATATTGAAGATACTATTTATATTATTTATTAATGGTTTAATAAGATTTTAAGGTGGAAGGAGAAGAAATAAATCAAAAAATTTCAGTTAAAATCTATACCTATTCTTCAAAAAACCTTCTTTTCCGTCCACCTTAAGGCCTATAAGGTAAGTATTATGCCCAAATAAAGGCCTATATAACATGGGTATGAATTTTAAGAATTTAAATGGGAAGTTATTTTCTGAAAAAAATTTCTTCATTTGTGGATACGAGAGGAGATGCTGTATCCTTTTATAAGCGAGGGGATGGGAACACTTTGAATTACATAAAGTATTAAAGTAATATAAACTAATTTTCAAAGTAAAATGGATAAAAATTATATAATTATAAAATAAGATAATTATGAGTGTAAATAATCTCATCCAATAAAATTATTACAATATTAGGTGATTTTCACCCTTATCTCTTTGTTTTAATCCACCATTAACCCTTTTCAAAATTAACATGATATTACTGTTTTTTACTCTTCAAGGGTCTTTAAAGTTACTATAAAAGAAAACGTGACCCATAAAAGTAACATAGTTGATATTTTAAACCATTTATAATTAAATTTTATGAATATTATATTTTAATTTATTTTAAATAATTTAATAAAATATTGTTTATTATAAAATATCATTACTATCATTTTTTAAATTCATGAAATATGATAATATAATATGTATATAACTAATTTAAAATGGTTCCAAAATGACATGTATTATCATATAAGGTGTATAGGGTCCTAATAAATTTATAAAATAAAACATATTTAGGTTTTAAATTAATTAAACCTTATCATTTGGTTTAAACCCTTGGTTAACCAATCTTAACTTTAACCATGGTAATGACCTTTTCAATATTAAAGGGTTATAATTTTACTTATAAGGTAATCATTAGATAATAAATGTAAAATTGATGAAATTTAAAACATTTTTAATCCTAGTTTTTTTCTTTATATATTTTCATTATATTTAAATAATTTAATATATTATTAATTAACATAAAATACTATTAATTCCATTTTAAGAATAATTCACATAATTTGACCACGAAAACAACATGAAAATAATGGAATTAGAATTAAAACCTTTTAAAAAATATATAATATGTTATATTTATTTAAAAAAATCACATAATAGTTTAACTCATCCATCCAATATTACTTTTAGTGTTTTTAAAACCATTTACTTGAATTTTCCACTCCTTGCGCAAGAACCGTGTCGATGTTGCATAAGCATTAAAGGTAATTATTTAATAAATAAAAATTAGAAATAAATTACCATGATAAAAAATTTATCTTTTATATTAATATTTATAACTAAAAATATTCTCTTTTTATCTATTTTAAAAAAAATTATAAATATTAAAAGATAAAAAGTGACAATTTTGACTTTACCTTAAAATATTATAAAGTTCAAAATCAATGATAAATGGGAACTAAAGGGAATATTTTCTAAGTTGGGATAAAAATAGAAAACATATAACTATATAATTAAATTAATAAAATTGTTTAAATGAATTTTAAACCTTATCACATTAGTTTTAACTACAATTAACCCATTTTACTTTTACTGTGGGAGCATAAAGTTTACTATGGCTATCATTAAAAAAATGGTTCTATTTACCAAATTTGAACCTATTTTTTACAAATAGGGGAAAAAATTTATCAAAATAAATTTAAATAACCAGAATAATCTAACAAAAAATTGAACCCGCAAAACATGATGAAAATAAATTTTCCAAAAAGATGTATTTTTTAGCTATAAAAATGATTTTATAAAAAATTAAAGAATAATGTTGATTAAAAAGAACATAATTTGATTTTATAATCAAAATAAACTAATTAAACTTTAAAAATAATCCAAAATATAATTTTACTTTTCAAACATTTTATAGAAAAATACATTTTTTTAATAAATATCAATATCTTTCAATATTTATTGAAAAATCAATTTTTTAGAAAATTCTTAAAAATTCATCCAATGATAATTTTGAAATTATAATTTACCAAATGATATAATTTTTAAAAAGAAAAATTTATAAAGGTTCAAAAAACTAATTATGATATATTCTCATAAAAATCAATAAAAATCATTTTTGAAGAAAACATATTTTTGAAGCATGAAATGACTGTACAAAAAAATTGATATTTTATTTTCTAAGAATTAATCAATAAATTTTTATTGAGTATGATCTTTGAATATATATATATATATATTTCATAATGAGATTAATACTATTTATAAATTCAAATTTAACTTTTAGGTTATAATTATAATATTTAAAAAATAATATTTTTTGGTTTGTTTTATTGGTGTGAAATACAACATACAATATCAATCATAATGTTCTTTTAAAATATTATGATATTACACAATACTTGAAATTAATGATTTAGTGACTTTTTATATTGGATATATGATCATGTTGTTAAATTTTATTTCTTAAATATTCCTCAAAAGAATAACTATATACAACTTCTTCCTACACATTGTTTTACAAATAATTTCTTAAGGAAGTGGAAAAGAAAGAGTATGATGAAATACATATAATTCTAAATACTTATTAACATTTTTTCAAGGGTTATATTATTCACTTTTTAGAAACTATGATCTTGAGAGAAATATTAGATTAAAAAGAACATTGAATAATAAAATTTATCTAAAAGGCATAATATAAGAAACCCTAACTGAAAAACATCAATCACATACCATGAGGTAAGAGTGTAGAAATATATAGGAAAATATTAATAATCCATGGAGAATGAAATATATATGTTATATATAAAGTTGGAGTTAGTATGAGACATTATACCATTATGGACCAATCTAACTATAAACAAGACCATGTTCAATGTTTTAAACCTAAAAAATTTCCATGAATAATTTTGTGAACACAAAAAAATGCCCACACCTAATTTTTTGAGCATAAAAAAAATTATCGCACCTCATGTTGTGAAAATAAAAATAATTCCCATGCATCAAGTTGTGAATATAACAATAATCCCAACATATAACATAATTATTACATGAGATATAATTACTTAACTAATTAATTAGAATGATATATGAGATCCCATCCATTATATATTGATAATGAATACACATATGTGTAAAAAAAAATCAATAATATATCATATCATGAAGAAATAATTGGAAGAAAATGGGTTTCATAACATTTCAAAATGTTATCACATAAAATGAAATTAATAATTGGACTGGATGATACAAAATGATGAATCACCCAAAATGAGTACATCATATGAGAATTTATAGAGTGATTCATGGTATATAAATACATAGGTGATATATAAATATTTTACATATAGAGTGAAATGGAGATTAAACCCTAAATATATATTTAAATTTTTTTACATTGTTGTAAAAATAGAAGTTACGAGTCACTTTCAAAATTTAGTTTTTAGATTGTGAGTAGAAAAAAGTTTCAAAATTATTTATAAATAATTCCAATTAATGGAGCCTTGAAATGAAATAATTGTTAAGTTGAAAAATATATAGTGTATGATAAAGGATAAGAACACGAATGAACATTCACTTTTAATTTTTTAAAATATCTTTATTGAAACCCACATCGTTAAAAGAGTAATAAGATTTCCTTTAGAAATAAAGAAAGTATAATTATAAATATAATATGTGAAAATAAATATTTGGGTTTCAAAAATAATAATAGAGGAAATTTATGCAGAAAAATAATGTGTACATGGAAGTGAAAGACCTATTATACAGGATATGAATTATTCTTAATAATGTCATATTTTATGACGAAATAAATCCATCAATAAAGGATACATTGATGTGATGATTTAAATTCACTAGAAAATAAGTATTAAAAAATATGATATCATCATTGGATATAATAAATCAATATTTTAATAGCATTGTCAAATTACAATGATTATGGATCAATTAAATGAATTGATTTATGAAAAAACATTATGAATTTAATAACTTATGAATAAAAAATGGATTATAGGATATAACAAGAAATAGAATATTGAACCACTTAAATATTAGGAAAATTATTATAAAATAAATATATATGTAATTATATACACCAAAAAATAAAATATGTGTTGAAAATGTCATATCCCTTAATGAAAGAAATTAGGATAAGATAACCCATACATTGGTCCCACTTGGTAGGACACACTCTATCGTCCTTTATAACAAAAAAATAACTATATTTATCTCTTATTTTATAACATTATTAATATCTATTAAATTTTATACACATTAATATAAAATAATTTTCTACGCATATATTAGTTATGTATAGTTTTTTTTCACTATCATACGTTAATAATTTGTTTTTATTTCATACAAGTTTAATAATAGAGACTTTGGTTCATTTTTATTGATAATGTTTTCACCATTACAAGATTATTTAAGGAAATTTAATAATTTTATTAAATGATTTATGAAGTCCCATTTTAATTTTATTGATGGTATCAGTATGTTATGTTAGAATGGAATCCATGAAGAGATTGTTTTGGGTAATTTTTTGATAACAACAAGTTACTTTATTTTTTACCAATCACGTTTTTGTGTTACCATTCTAGAAACTTATTAAGTAATAAATTAACCTTTAATTTCATAAATTACTGTTTTTGAGAAATTTATGGTAATTTATGATGTGTACGGTGAGGAAAGTAAAATATCATTCATGTATATGGTTAAACCAAACCAATCATGAACATGTTATACTAATTAATGAGAAAGATTATGAAGTTATATAATTGTAGTATCACTTTATAAAGGTAATAATTATGTTAATATAACATAATTATAGTTGATAATTTAATTTAAGAAGAGTTAAGATGAATAAATAAGTGAAAATAATAAATAAAATCTTATTTCCTATATTTGTAAAAGCACTTCTTCTCACGAAAAATTCCCATATAATGAATGACTCATGACTTCTTCCTATGACCAGTGGATAGAAAAAATAGAAGTGGTTTCTAGTAATAGTAAAAAGGTTATAAATTAAAAAATAATTTGATGAAATATATTTGTTTGAAGATGGTGAAATTGATCTCTTTTAATCATTTTAAACGAGGGCCATATCCTTGGGGACTAAAATTAGGTTAGGAGTAAATATGGAATCACATAGAAGTTAGGTAAGTTAGGTAAAGAAAAAATTGTGATACATGTGGGTATTCTACTAATATCTAAATAAGTCATTCTAAAAGGTTTATGTGTCATGTTAATTTGAAAAAATTTGACCCCTAGAAGATTAATCATTTTACCATATAAATATAGATTTAATATTTCCCATGGTAATTATTATTTTTAAATAAAATACATGATAAAACTACATACCAATTTTTTATGTGATGTTAAAAATCTGGAATAAAATTTTCCTTACTAGATTTCTAACCATGATAAAAATAAATCATAATTTAAACCATAAAATATAATCAAACTACTATTTTTGTTGAATAAATATTTTTTAAATTTTAACTATTTTTAATATTATTTCCCTGGAATTTAAAAATTAAATTATTGATAATAAATTAAATTAGATTCATTATTTAAATGTGTTTAATTCAATTTATTTAAATACAAATTTAAAACTCATAAAAGAACAAATCCTTGAAAACAACTCATTTACCATTACCATGGTAATTAACATTAACCTAATGAAATTATTTTTATTCCTTTAAATGATATTAACATCATTAAATAATTTTAATATTAATATTTTATAAATGAAATAAATTTTATTTTATTCAATTGATAATGTTTAGAGATATTATGCTAAATTTAAAAATTCATAACATTTTATTTTTTAAATTTTTTTGTTAAGCATAAAAAAATAATTTTTTAATATTTCTTGAGAAGTGAACATATTTAGATGAGAATTAATTTATATATATATATATATTATTATTAATATATTTAATATTATTCAATATTTATTAATTTGGTTTATAGAAATACACAATATTTTAAAAGGTATAATTATTTGAAAAATGTTCTTTTATAATTATATGATTTGATTCATAATTATTTAAGATTGAATACTTCTTAAATAGGAATTAAATTTTATAAATATATTTATATTAAATTAAAACATTATTATTTAACAAAATTCATTGTTTAAAAGTAAATTTTATTGAAATAAAAAACATATAAAATACAAATTATGATGAAAATATAAAATTTATTAATAACTATATGATTATATCATCATAACATATACTAAAAAATCCTTTAGAAACCTCCATATAATATCTAAGGGTATGATATGAGATGGTGGTGGTCAAGATTGTTGATTTTAAAATCATGGATATCATATCAATTTCAACAAGTATTAACTTCTCCCAAACATGATTTCACTAAAACTGTACTTGTTGAAGTTAGGATTTGGATTGGTCTAATGAAAACCCTACTGATGATAAATTTCTTACAAGATATAATAAATAATCCTCATAAGGAAGTCCCCACTACATGATTCAATTAATTCTATTCAATACATAGATTCAATTACATGGTTACATATATTTATACCTTCTAAATCAATGGCTATATAATAAATATCACTTTTTATGTATTATATGTTTCCAGGTTCATTTTAATTTAGTGTTGTGTGTGAAAAAAGATGTAAAACATAATATCTTTTTAAATGGAAATTAATTCTATAATCTAAGGGAGTTATAGTTTAGCCTATGATCAGACACTAAGTTATGAAAATGCTCGATCTTCAACATATATTTCCTTTTGCATAAATTATTTAGGAGATGATTTCTCTAGGGGATAAAATTTTATTCCCTAGTTTTAAAATATTTTTATATGTGTGTGGAGTTATATAGGAAATAATATATAATTTTTTGTTTTCAGTTTTCATAAACATAAATATTTTCATCTTTTATAATGAGTAGTTTTTTGAATAAAACATTGATGAATGAAATTATTTAAATTTTTTTTATATAATAAGAGAGATCATGTAGACATAGAGATGACTAATTTGGGATCTTTGTTTTGTGACATTTGGGTGGAATCTTATAATTGGTTTACATTTTGTTTTGTTATCAAAAAGTGCGAGAGGAATGAGTAGTATTGAAAAAAATACCAAGGGGTATACTATTAAACTTGTTAGAGGATTATGTTGTATTTACTGTCAATAATAATTTATAAATTTGATGACTATTGTGATACTATTTGGGGAAATGATAACTATGGACGAGGAATGTGCTATCAAAAACATTTGATATATGTTTGATGTTTCTATCTTTTCGGTGAGTTAACATTGGATTTCATGCTTGATAATGATGATGTTAAAGAAAGTTTAAGGAATTTAAATTGAGGACAAATAATTATATTCTATTTTTAAGTGATAAATATTTATTTATATTTTTTTTGTCATTGAGAATTACTTGTAATGGATCAAAGGAGTTATATGAATGTGTGAGTATGGTTTACCTGAGCGTATGAATTATACTGAATCATATAAGACTTTGGACACATGAGACTCAATATATAATAATTCTATATGTATAATAAGATTTTTATATCCAAATAAGACTTCATGAGTGTTTGTAAGACTATGAGAAGCTATGTAAGAATTTAAACTACTAGTGTATAAATTTTAGAGTGAGTGTAAGACTATGAGAGTGCCCACTTTATAATTTTTCAAGGTTTTCATATAAATATAAAAGTGATATAAGACTTATAAAGTCTTATAAGATAATATAAAATTTATTTTTGAGATTTCTAGAATTCAAATACAATGAATATTTTAGAAAATAATATAATGGTGCCTCATTGAATTTACAAGGATTAAAATACCATGATCAATCTAAGTGGATCATGATTCAATAATAATAATTAATAAAAACCTATTTTAGGAATAATATGGAGCTTTAGATGAGTTTCATACCATATATATAGTTTCTTCATAATTTTTCACATGTTCATGCACATATAGATGGATATTTAAAAGGAATTAAGTTCTATAATATTTATCAATATTCTGATATTTGGATATTCAAATATTGTTTTGGATTTATGAATTTGAGTATTAAGGAGAGTTAAAAGGATTAATTTAAATCAATCATAAATGATTTTGAATGGGAAGATCCATGCCATTGATAATTTGGGAATTTCTATAACAACTATTGAAATAATATTCACATGAAATTATGTGAATATAAATAAAAAAAGAAGAAATATGTAATATTATAACCTTTAATATTTCATGTGATAGATATGGGGAAATATCAAGAAGTCAAGGAAGTTGAAAATGGATTTATTGAGAAAAAATGTAAAACCTATCGGTGGAGCTATTTGAGAGGAAGAATAAGAACAGATTTGTCAATTCAAAATAATCTCATGATTTCACTATTGATATAACTTTAATGTTTTACTATTGTTTTTATTAAAAAAAGTTTTTTTACTAGATTGGTTGGATCTAGAATATTTTAGTAGGTTAATTTCAATACCTTATCTTATATTGGTCTTGATAATAAATTATTAGATATGTTTGCGTGAGAAAAAGATAGCATACACTGAGGATGTCATCATCCTTATGGAGGGAATACTTTTCAAAAAACATGTTACACTCTATATTTAATTTAACATTGTTTTATTGGATGAGACACCCACTAAATAATTAGTTGTAAATATAGGAGGTTTGAAATAAATATAATTAATGATTAACTCCCTCTCATTTTTTACCATAACATGTTAGACCATTTTCAATGTTTTATCTATCAAGGATGGGAACACCTTTCTTTCTCAAAGAAATAAAAATCTTCATGATTCACTATAGAAAGATAATAACCTAATGATCAGGGGGGTTTATTTTAATCCACTTATTGAGCCTAGATAAGTAAGTATACCACTAGGGTTGGTGGATTAATTAGTGGTACATGTTTTTAATTTTTTTTCTTTTTAATTAATCTCCCCTGACTAGTTAAAGTTACGATCCTTTTGAAAAACTTACACAATCATATGAAAAAAATTCAAATCCAAAGTGAACATAGTATATTCTGGCAAGATTTGAATTCTATTTTATAGTTTAATTCATTCTATTTAAAAACTATTATTTGGAAATTTATTTTACTAACATATTATATTTTTAGTGATAGCCAATGAAATATCCATCACATACAAGGTTTGTCTTGGTATTGTCCACTTAAAAGAATAGGAATATATCATCCATTTTTTATAAATGATATGGTGTTATTTAGACTGAAATCAGCAGTACTTTATGATTCATCCATCATAATTATGGTTGAATTGACCTTCAAATTAATAATAGTTAACCTATTTAGTGTAGCATTAATAAATAAAAATTTCTGTCATAATTCCTTAGGATAATACTTTCACACTTGAGAGAATGCATGAATTGGTAGTTCTATTTTATACTCAGTAGAAATATCATTGATCAATATAAAATATAATTATATTTTCTTGACCACCTCATAATTCTTAGTTGGAATATATTCCATGATGTATAGTTTTATATCTCTTCAATAAATAATTATTTAACCCAAAGGAGTATTTAAAAATTATCTCAATTCATGAACATGTGTCTCTTATTTTTCACAACCATTTATTTTCCAAAAATTAATGAAAATATAGTTTCCATAATATATTATGGAAATTTCCCATCAATATCGGGTATATGAAATTATCATGTCAAAGACTTATAGAAAAATAGACGTATGATCTCAAATACTAATTTTAAGAAATAAAACTTGGGATTACTATAAAAATAACCCTTGATCTTTCTCATTTAATATCCTTTTATATCTCATTCAATATCCCCTATATTTCATCAGGAATTATGATTATTGTCTGATCCAATGATATTTTTAAATTTTCAGCACAAAAGATCATAATCAGATTTTATGTCCACCTTGATCACATATGGTTTTATATATATTATGAAAACTCATTTCTTATACACTGAACATTATACACAAATCAAATCATATGAGTTCCATGTATCTTATTCATCGCACTTATCTTATGTGTTTCAAATCTAACATAGAGCTAATATTATTAAAAACTTTATCTCTTAAGAAATTTCCAATCATATGAGGAAGTTGATATCTTAAACATTCATCTATCATATGAGTCTGATATCTCATGAAATGTCAATATCATCTTATGAAGTAATCTTACATTTTATCTTATTATGACATAGCTTCTTGAACCATTCAAATCTTACTTGATAATCATATCTTATAGAAGTTCACCTCTTACATGGTGTCCATATTATAAATATGTATCATATGAGAATTCTTTATCTTATGCACTAGGATTATTATATGGATCTATTCTTACCCACATTTTCTATCATATGTGAAGCTACTTCTTACATGTTTCTCATATCATACGACATGCTTGAAATCTTATAAAACAAGACAAATGAATTTTGAAAAAATTTAGATTCCACTAAATTAATTATAGAACTTATTCCACCCACTATAGGTAATCTACAAACACCTCAAAAACACATTAGAAATATCTTTAAAAATATCAAATTTCTAAACTCATAGTTTAAAACAAAGATAAGTAACTCAAGAATTCCAAGGGCACTTAAATAATAAAATGGAGCAATAACATATACAAATAACATAACTATAATTTTATATTCTTGTACATTATAGTCTCTTAGAATTATAAAATGTGTGATCAATTTAATAAATAGGGAATAAAATGTTAGAAACAAATATTGGCATTTTATAAATAAAATGAAAATAAAATTTATAGAAAATTGAGTAAAATAATAATGAATAAAATATGAGGTATTTATTAGATGTATAATACTTATCTGACTATTGGAAAAATAACATTACCGTTAGGATTAGTAAAATTCCTAATAATTAACATTTTCCGTTAATAATGATATATATATATATAGTACAATATCATAAAATTATCTCTAAAATCATGTAAATAAAATTATGTATACGCAAATAATTTTAAACAAACTTTATTTTAACTTATTTAATTAAAAAATTAATTTTATTTTAAAATTTAAATATCATCATTATCTAGAATTGAAATTTATTTTTATTAAAATATTATAAAAACTAATTATAGAACATCTTATAATTAATAAAAAAATAAAAAATAAAAAATAATCTCTAATAGAAGAAAAATAATATTTATTTTATTATATTTTTTTCTACATAATATATGATTTTTGATAAATATTAAATATCTATTTTTTGAGTATTAATTATTAAAATAGAATTAATTTTTTAAATCATTATAGTTAAATTTTATTAGTTTCAATTTTTGATATTTTTACAAAAATGTTTATTTTTATGTGAATAGTTTAACATTTAGTTTTTTATGTATACCATATGGTTTTTGACACCATAATGATAAAAATACAAATAAAAACAATATAAACCATTTTTCATGAAGTCAAATTTATATAATGAGTAATATAATTCATTTAAAAATATTATGTTTTTTTCTAATCCCATTAATCAATTTTGAAAACCTATGTGATATTTTTTAAAATGAAATCTATATTTTATTATTATATTGGAAAAAATATTTCTATGTTTCTATATGGGTTTGGGTGTTTTTAAATGTGAAAGAAACCTATTATTTCTAATTTAAAGTTAATAAAATTCATTTTAAAGAATATTAGTCCTAGCATTGAACCTAAATAAGAAAATAATTAATATTTTATCCAAAGATACCACTCTCACTTATCTTGATAAACACCCCTCCTCCACCAATTTACCCCCACATTGAAATCTATTTCTATTTCTAAATAATTTCCCAAATCACACTCTATAAACCCTGTGGCTTGTTCCAAATTCATTGGCCTAACTAAAATCCCCCGAAATTACTTAAACTAAATTTAAAGAGGTAACTCAATGATAACCGTAAGGGTTTCAAAACCCATGTATTCTAATTTAAATTATCATCATATACATTATATAATATAACTAATCACTAAAAAAATATTATTATAATGATACACTAATCTATTTTTGAAATAAAACATCTAATATTTTTTCTCTTCTATTAAACTCCCTAGTACAAAAACATTTTTTTACGTCGGTTTTTTTTGCGTTTTAATATCAGTTTTTAAGCGACGTTATTTTGAGCGACGTTAAAAATATGATTTTTTACATCGGTTATTTAATAACCGAACTAAAAAATGGGGTAATATAGTTTTTAACATTGGTTTTTAAAAAACTGACGTGAAATACATTCTAAAAAGTGGTGATAAGAAGCCATTTTTAGGTCGGTTTTTGAAAAAACCGACGTTATAAGTCCTTTTTTACGTCGGTTATTTAATAACCAACGTAAAAATTGATTACTATCTTGTAGAAAATTTTCTAAGATTTAATTCGACAGGTCATAGAGCTCAAACGGATTTAGGGATCAAAAGTTATGACCATCAGAATTTTGATATTTTTTTCGAGGAAAGATTGAATGAGGCAACTGTAACTTCATATTAGAAGTATTTTTTGAATACATAGGGGGATTTTTAGTTTTATCACGATATATAGAATCATCCATCATTATAATAAATTAAAAATTGTTAAATGGTATATCAATTAAGAAAACTACTCATATAAAATATAAATCATGGGAAAATAATTACAAATACCTTGAAGAGGTCGCGGAAATAAGAAATCATTGATTCACGTTGAAGATAAAACATGTTGATTCGGTGGAACAATTATGATTGAATTAAATGATCATAAAATGGTATATCAATTAAGAAAACAAATCATAAAAACCATAAATTATGGATGTATGATTAAATATACCTTGACGAGATCGCGGAAAGAAGAAATAATTGAGTGACGTTCGAGAGAAAAAGAGTCGATTTAGGGGAATGATAATGGTTGAAATAAATGATCTTAAAATTAGGATGGGTGTATAATGGAAACATATAATTGAGATTCTATGAGAAAACGTGGTATTAAAAATTATGCGATAATTCAAAATTTCGATGTCGTGATGTAATAAAATTGAAATTTCGCGTTCGCGGGATATTAAAAATACCATTCACGTCAGTTTTATGATAACTGACGTGAAAAGATATTAATATTTTCACTTAATTTTCACATCGGTTATTATAAAACCGACGTAAAAAATCAATCTTCGTCACTCTTTCACGTCGGTTATTAAATAACCGACGTGAAAAATCAATTTTCACGACTTTTTCATGTCGGTTATTTAATAACCGATGTGAAAAAAGATTACAAAAATGTACTTTATTTTACACGATTTAATTTTACAGGTCACGGAGCTCAAACGGAGTTACGGATTAAAAGTTATGGCCTTTAGAAATTGGACATCCTTAAGACATTGTTTAGAGATGATCAACTTCTAAAGGCCATAACTTTTAATCCCTAACTCCGTTTGAGCTCCGTGACCTTTCAAATTAAATCTTGAGAAATGAAATACATTTTTGTACACATTTTTCATGTCAGTTATTAAATAAATGACATGAAAAAGTCACGAAAATAGATTTTTCACGTCGGTTATTTATTAACCGATGTGAAAAATAAGTGAAAATTTTAATATATTTTTCTGGAAAAGGATTTTTCACGTCGGTTATTTAATAACCGACATGAGAAAAAAAATTTTGTGACTTTTTCAGGTCGGTTATATAATAACTGACGTGAAAAATCTGATAAAATGGATTTTTAACGTCGGTTCTTATATAACCGATGTGAAAAATCAGCGAAAATGTATTTTAACGTCGGTTAGATAATAACCGACGTGAAAAATCATTTTTTAGATATTTTCACATCGGTTCTAAGAAAACTGACGTGAAAAATGGTGACGTAAAAAAAGGTTTTTTTACTAGTGACTCTTCTAAATATCATTATTAATCATGTGTGGTTTTTGCATAACCAAATTCTACAATTATGAATTATCTTTCAGTTATAGAATTCATTACTATTCATAAAAAATAATGTCATAATTGAATATAAAATTAATAATATAACATTTTTATTTCTATGATTCTTGAATTATAAAATTTTAATGATTATAATGATATTAAATATAAACCATCACATTGAGTAAGATTATCTGAATTTTAACTATTTACAGAACTATTGAACTAAATTATTTATGAACTGACATTAAAAATATTTCAAGAAACTTATAGATATTTTGAAATTATTCAAAAATAGCATTCATCTATTTACATAACATCATGATGATGTTGAGACTAGTAACCAAAGAACCACAAAATGGTAGACAATAGAAATATTATTTTAATAAATGAATAAAAAGATAATAGATGGATTATTGAGATGAAATTAATATAAAAATGATTCAAATCAACTAATTAATTAATTATAATTTATTATTTTGGATGTTAGGGGATAATCTGAAGAAATATTTCACTCTAGGTAAGGGTTATTTCATGATCTGTCACATTCTTGAGTTTATGTTCTCGATCACATTCTCTCTCTATCTCTCCCTCACTCTTTATTTATGTCTCACTCATCCTCTATTTTCAATTAATTTTTGATATATCTATATTCCTTATACAACATTCTTCAATTTACACCATGAAATTATTCCTCTATATTTTAGGGATGTTCATTTATCCATAAGATCTCTTCCTAAAATTTCTTTAAATTAAACTTTAGAAATGGAATAGTTTTATTTTTATTACTTTTTTATGTTCCACTCTTATAAGGATTATTTTCATTCTATTATTTCTAAAAAATGATCCATTTTTTAAAATTTAATTTGTTTTTTATATCTTATTTTGGGGAAATCCTTCGAACTTATACCATTAATTGATTATTTTTTCCTTTCCCTATAAGATCAATAAATGAATATAATTGCATTACTTATTTTCCATATTTTTTTACATTTTTTAATTTATTTTGAGATATATTTTCATGAACTGCGATTATTTGTTTGATAATTAATATCCATGATATATTAATACACTATTTTTATGGGATCCAAAATGATACCTTTATGGTTAATGGTATACAACTTTATCATGTTACCCATTTGTTTCTCATGGGTTAATTTAATATTTTTTCTTTATGCATGTTTTTTTATCTGTATAACACTAGTTCAAGAAAAATACAGATCATTTGTGGGACTAAAGTTATACATCCATCTAATAGTATGAATAATTCTTTATATGTCATGTGACCATTATGTTTTTTTCATGATGTAGTTATCATTGTCCATAATAATATGCATAGGAAAGATGCATTTTTTGCCCATTATATTATAATGTCTCAGTGGTTAGATTTTATATAGGTTTATGATAATTTTTTATTTAATCCACATTTTTTGATTATTTTGAATACCATTCACCTATAATATCTTGTCTCATATTCCATATATCTATAATATTTCCTTTATTAATTCCAAGTTATATCTACTAACACTTAAAATTTTTTCACATAATTATTATATAGTTTTATCCCTATATGAGGATCTGAAACTAACCCCATATTTTATATATAACCCAAGATATCCCATGTATTTATAAGAGTATGATGAAATCTAGGATCATTTTTGGATGTTTGAAATAAAAGGTCACATAGTTTCTTTAAAATTTATTTTATTATGTTCCTAATTTCCCTAAAGACACTGGATCTATATATTTCTATGTTGATTTATAAAAATTTATGTTAAAATGAATTAATAATATTTTTATGAGATGTGATTCATTATATTCTGGACTTACTTATGAAAACATTGATACCTTACAACTTAATAAGTAGAAAAAATGATATGAGGTCTTGTAATTATAAAGTGTAATATGCCACCATTGATTTTCCCATACTAAATCACAATGACCTATTCTATTTTCATATCTTGAAACATCACATATGTAATAATTGGTACTATAATATCCATTCAATACTACTTTATAAACTACTTTTATACTTTGGATCATGAAAAAAATGTTTCATGCCTTCCTTGTATCACCTTCAAACCAATGAAAAACATTAACTCACAAATAATCAATATTTTGAACTCAGCTTCAGGAATTCAGAAAAATAATTTCATTGAGTCGTATTTGATAATTAAAATATTATTTTATGAATATAAATGGGATCCATCATCCATTGATTATTTTGTTTTTTGACATAAATATTATGTCCTCACCCTCTATAGTGAAAACCAAGCATTCTCAACTAATTATCATAGCTAAGATCCATTATCTTCATTATTTATTCATCCCAAAAGGATAATTACTTATTTAGGGCCATTTGTTATCATAATTATAAATTTAAAAACAATTCAACTACTGAATATTCACGTTTTATCTATAAAATATATTAAAGAATATATACTTGAATTCTACTTTAAAAAAATTAATTACCATTACATTATAATGTAAGAGAATAATTATATCTTTTACAACTAATACATGGGATAACAAATCTCATCCATATGAAACCTTTAAATTTGGTAATAAAATTTTTATAGAGAACATTTTTTATTTCAAAAAATATATTTGTCTTCATTTAGATTTTTATATGAATCCCACTTGGATTTAATATATTTCATTTACTTTGAGCTTGATAAAATTTTCTAAATCCCATTTTCCTTATTTTAAAAGATAATAATTCATAAAATCGATCTAAATATCATGTTTGGTAATGTATTAAAAATTCATGGTGATAATTTTGATATATGTGATGTTTTTCACATATATTTCATTCTTGTTATCTTCACTAGAGTTTTTCTCTCATCAACACCATTTTGGTTATAGAATCTATCCCTTCTCATTAACTTAATTATAAGAAAATAATATATTTCATCCTCCTTATTTTAATTGTCTTCATCTAAATTAATACTTGGACTTTATTATCCCCCAAAGGTATAGAACCCATCATCTTTTTCAACTAATATTTGATAACTATAATATTAAAAAATGTTCTTATTCTCTACCATAGTGAAATCTTGTCGTTAAATATTTTTTCCAAGCTATTTCATGAAACATTTAAATGGATTTTACATTGAATTTTAGCTAATAAAAAATCATTCATCTCCATGCGATTAAAAAAACCAATGGTTTTTGTACTTATTAAGAATAAAAAGTTTAGTTTTTACGATCTAAAAGTACTTAATTATGGAATTTTCCCAAACCGAATCTCAAATAGTTTCGTCTCTTCACCTAGAAATAATAAGGATTTATTAGCACAATACACCAATGTAAAGACCAATTTAATCCCAAATATATTTCATAGGTCGTTTAAAATAAATTTCATTTGATCCATGTTGTTTATTATCCAATTTCTTCTCTCAAGTATACTATTTTGTTAAGGATTCGAAACCATTTAAACTTGATTTCTTATCCCATGATTTTTAAGATAAAAACTCACATTATTATTGGGGAAATTTATACCATTATATATCTAATTTATTTATAATTTCTTGACCAAACATATTTTTCTCCAATATCTATTATTTTTTATACAATTGAACACCTAATTTTTTGGATTATTCACCATCAACTATTCTATCATATTGTTATCAATAATGAATAGAACATGGTAACACGCCCCATAAATGGATCGTAGTAATATCAACCCCAAAACATCCACAAGCACCAATTACAAAGTCTACTTGGATTTAACACATTTTGTTAAGTACATATTCAGAAAGATATTATTCTTTTATTAAATGTCTCATTATGATCCTGATCAGATGTAATCTTTGGGATATCATGTTTTACATCAGGTTTTAATTAATCTTACATTTATAATTATATGAAGTGGAAAAATTATTTATGTCACAACATGTTTTTATCTTCCTTATACAAGAAAGTCTTTTTTTCACTGTTGATGTATATAACCCCTTCATTCAGTCTCATTGAATCATTATTTTATGATCAATTCCATTAAAGATAAATGTATTGTTGGAGATGGTTATTGCTACCCCCAAGTCAGAAAATAGGTATATACTAAGAAAATTATGACCAAAGCTTTCAACAACCAAGATATCTATTTTTCTCATACACATTTCACTTATTTTGTCCATCTTGAAGCTAATTATCATTAATTAGTCTTTATTATTCAATAAAATGATACCATCCATATCATATTAAATTTACATGAAAAGATCCTTATTTATAATAATATGGTAATTCATCCACTATCAAGAATCCAAACTTCAATAAAGTATAATAATTTCAAAACAATATCTATTATATTTTCCTTCTCAAGCCTTTTATTATTTTCGCATCACGTATATTTATATTTGGTCTACTTGTTCCTCATCTAGATATAATTAGTCTTGAACATCATACAAATTATCAAACTAAATTTTGTTTTTTATCTTGATTGATGACTCCTTTTGCAATATTCCTATTCCATATTGAGTATCGATTTGAACAGTGCTTCAAATTCATAAGGAGTAATTCATCGTATTCATTATCTATCCTTTACAAAAGAAATAAATGAAATTAAAAACTTATCAAGTGTATTGTTTTTGCACTTATATCATAATTTATTTGTAATCTTAAAGTACCGCTATTGAATTAAACATAGATTTAGAGCATGCCCAGTTTTCCACAATAATAATGCATAGTTATTAATATTCTTTTATGTCATTTTTGAAATAATTTTTTTTCAGTTTCTACCAAATCAATCATCCAATTTAGTGCACATTATTTTGTTTTAGACCCAACCATGATAGATTTTTTTTTTGTGATCAATCACCACACTAGATTTTCCTTTTTGATATAACCCTTTTTGTTATATATAATCCTATATATTATTTATAAAATCTCTATGTTTTTCCTTTACCTTATCCGCATCACTTAAAATCCAAATATCTAATTTCATGACAATAGTTAAGTGTCTATCTTGATACTTTATTTTAAACCTCATCTAGATGACTTTTACTTCAAGATACTCAATAATTTTAACCCTATATTACACAATATTATCCATTTTATCAATGTGCAAACAAGCCTGTACCCAAGTGATACAGGCTTCTGCTTGGCATGCAAAAGACCGAGGTTCAAATCAGGGCAGGGATGACTTTCCGAGGTACTATAGCGGGGCAGTGTAGTAGACACTGTAGCAACGGTGGAACTGTAGTGACGGCAGCACTATAGCGGTGGAGGAACAGTTGCAGGGAACTATAGCGGCGACGGTTACCGTAGCAGGTACTGTAGCTGCGCAGTGTACTGTAGCAGTACTGTTCACAGTGGGTCCTTTAGGCCAAAAAATGGGCTTTCAAGCCTTGTATTCAGGCCACTTGTCCTTGGGCCTTCAGGCTATGTATTGGGTCTCCCTCTACCCTCTAAAGAGGTCTTTTCTTTAATAATAAATTGAGGCTTCGACCCCAACCTTTAAAAAAAAATCCATTTTATCAGTGTTACAAGCTTTCATCTCTAATTTAAGATTAATCACAATGAATTTTTACAATTTCATAGAATTAATTGATTTAATATTGTCAATATCAAAATTAAACTCATAATTATAAAAATATTATTATTGTATATAGATTTTGTAATAATGTACCATATGATTGTTGTTATTTTTTAGATCTAAAAATATATATATCTTTTAGTAAAATCTGCAGCTCCACCTTGAGGTCTATGATGCCATGATTTCTAATATCCACACCATCACAACACACCTTAATTTATGGGTTATCTATGATAACTAAAATAACATAATTGATGAAGTATTTGAAATCCATATTGAGCCAGAATTAAATTTAATATATTCAATTATCATCTTATGAATGGATTTTCCTATTCTTAAAATAATTATCCTTAGTGCCACTATTTTGTTTTTATACATGTAAATTTTTTCATTGGTGTATCATCTACATTATTATCCTAGAATTTCATGGGACACTTAGCAATGAGGTTACCTACCATTACACATTGGAGTCATGTGAGTAAAATATTCCATATGAATATTCCTTTTAACCCTTTTAGATTTGAATAAAGGAATCACATAAACTAATATACATCCTTCTCTTATATATCATTATTTACTAATACCATATTTATTTCGTTGAATGTAAATTTATTATATTTATCCATTTTAACTAGATCATTATCATTAGTCATCATCTCTTATGTAACAAAAGTACAAAAAATAATCACTTGTATCTTCCCTTGGATCCATGCCTTTGAAAACTAAAACATTCCGATTGAAATAAGGAGGTGTTTTTCTCAAAATATGCTTTATAATTTGAATATTATTTATAGTTTACCTAATTAATTATATATCATTTATAATTTCATTCACTTATTGAAATAAAGCATCAATATATTCATCTGGTTGCATTACCGATTCCTCATACATGTTCTATATACCTTGATGTTTTTCACATCATCTTTACTGATGTATATAAATTTATCTTACATGGAGTGTGATTATTTACATGATATTATTTTAATGTTAATTTAATAGGACAAAGATCCCCATATTTTATTCATTATTTTAGAATCCACATAAAATTCATTATAATAAATTTATGATTAATATCTATAATCCATGTTGATTGTAATTCTATGTATGAAATTAATGTGAACATCCATACTAGGAGAACAAGAGTAGTGTTGAATTAAATTATTAAACTGATGAATGTTGTTTCCATAAAATAATATAATTATTATGTGGTCCACAACTAATTCCATGAATTACAAAGAAATAAAATTACTTCAAATTGATGCTTCTAATTTAGTAATAATTGTTATTCCCATAAAAGGAAGACACCATATTGGGGGGGGGGGGTGAAATTATGTATAAAAATCACAATTTTCCATTCTCATTGGTCTTATTTATTGACTAATAATAACACTATTCTATATTTTAAAATTAATTAATAAAAAAACTATAAATTACATACATAATAATATTTTACATTGTTCCCCTGTAATAGCCTATGTAAAGGAAAATACAGTCTGTGATGTTTTAGTGTACCAAAATTCTCTATAAGTGCACTACTTGATTGTATAAATTTAGAGAAAAATTACAATTCCTCCTGGTTTATAACACTCACAGTGTTAAATAACAAAATAGCATCTTCACCTAAAATAACTAACTTCTCCATTAAGTGAACACCTTTTTTTATCCACCAACAAATAATAATAGTTTTAGTATGATTTTTGTAAATTGTTTCTCCATATTCCTCAACATGATGAAGTCCACGAATCTCCTAAAACAACATCTTTTGATGCTATAAATTATCTCCATAAATCTCTATAAGTTTACCTTCTATCTATTATATTATTCCAACTTTCTTCTAATTTATATATGATAATATATCTCTATAAATTTAAAATAGAATATAATAATTTCTCTCAATTAATGTCATTAATTTTCTTTGATAATTTTTGGAATATTAAACCATAATTTCTCATTAAATATAAGTAAAAAAATCCATTCTAAATAACAAGATATTTCTTAAAAGATAATTAATTTGATATGTGTAAAAAATAATGCGTCATAAAATTATGGCATTACTATGAATTTCATGGTGAAATTCCCCCAATCTAAATATAATTGTATTTGATTTTTTAGACTATTATTTCTTCAATATGATTAATATTTTAAAATTTATATATATTCAACAAGATATACCAAGACCACAAATTTATGATGAAATTACCTCTTTAAGAGAAATAATAAAATATCCTGGCCTCTACTTTTATAGCTCATCAATTCTACTCAAAATCTACTCCTTATTAATATGGTGGGACCTTCTACTCATAATTCACACATATTGAAGAATGTAAACTAATACCATAAGAATTTATTAATCCCTTAACATCATGGAAAAACTAACAATATAGTATCTAATAGATCTTTAAAAAGTAACAATGAAATGATATTTTATGAATCACAATGTGTTTATTGCTTATAATTAAAATCTACTTTATGTTCCTACAAACATAAATAAAACCCTTAAGATAAATAATAAATTATATCATGATTCAATGGGATGATTTTAATCTATTTTTTTCTCTAAACACAGTCAAAAAATGTATTTAATGATTTTTTCTATAAAACTTAACCATTCCGAAAATTAAAAATACTCTAATTAAAAATAATAATTATATAGTTATCATTTCAAATCAAACCCTCGATATTAGACTCACATGTCCCATGAATATGTAAATTTTTATCAATCCTATTTGAAGTAAATAATAAATCCAAAGGAATCATCCACCACAAATCATATTCGAAAAATATTTTATAATAAAATATTAATACAATTATTAAGATTAATATTATTTTTTAATGGAATGTTTACTTCAAACAATGAACTCAATAATATATTAAAATGCATGAATAAAAATCCAAAAATAAGTGTGTGACAATTATTTTAACCATAGAAAATAGAATTCTTGAAAACATACTAATCCATATTTCAACAACAAATTACAACCATTACTTTCATATAGTTTCTTCACTACTACATTATTCCTTTTTAAAACAATTTTTGTTAAAAAAATCAAGATAATAAAGTGTCATTTCATCCCATGATCATCTACTATCAATTAGTAATCATAATAACCATCTCATGATCAATATTTTCTTATTATAAATCAACATATTCTTATTGATGAATTTGAGATGCATTTTGACTGTACTTCCGAAACTATGAAGCATGAAACATATATACCACTGTGATATACATTGTTGGACATTTTAATATATAATTTATGAATTTTTTTTAATAAATTAATTAAAATAGTGCCACAAAATATGTTATTTATTTTCATTACTTCCTAAATCTTGTATTTCCCAGTAATGGTGAAACATTAAGAAATAACTCGACCTGTAATGAGTGTGATTTGATATAAGAGTATTAACCTCACTGGGTTGTCACAACATCTTAAGTGAGACTACTAATCACCAAAGGCTAGTGTAAATATAAATTTATGATAATGAAATATTATAAAATTTGATTCCTTCTTTGAAACAATACTATGTTATCAAATGTTCATATATTCAATATTTCATTACATTTGCAGATTTAGGACCAAAAAAATAAAATTGTCTACCAATGAGGAAACATGTACATTAAGAATAACTTTTGTATCATTAATGTAATATAAATAATAAATATTTTTGAAATTTAAACCCAAAAACAAAAAATCCAAAAGTACACATGAAATACATCAACTAAACATAATAACCCACAACTGATATATACATAATATAAGTGAGACAAAATGACACAAAAAAGTGTAAAGGAATGTATTTCCTATGAAATATTCCCTTTATATTGTCCATATATAACCCATGTAATACTAGCCTAGATTATATATCAATTTTTTTTGAAATGATATAACCAGACTCGATTCTCTATGTATTACCATTTCACATGGTCGTATGCCTTATCCTTCCTTCTATTATATATAAATATGTCATGACCCGTCCCCAAGGGCCCATGTCGTGACAACCCCAATCCCACCTTCCATAGTCCAGGGCTGACGTCTAGCACCGAAGGCATATTCCCTAAAACTAAGAAGGCATTGTCTTTATAACCTGTAAACTCACGCAACCAAGCACACAACAAGATATGAACATGAGTAAACAGAACAGAAAAAAGAGAGTGTACAGTAAGTAAAAGGGGCCAGAATACAAGCCCAAAAGGAAAGTATAAGAAAACTAGAAAGTACAAGTAAACTGCACAACTCCTGTGAACACCCGCCAAGGATCCTACCTGAAGGGTAGGTACAGCTCTCAAACAGTCGTATCTATGATACGCCTTGTCTATGGTCCACCTCCGAGCTACCTGCAGTCCTGGTACACTCTTTATCAGTCAGCGTTGTCCGTTGTCTACACCAAACACAACAAGGTGCAGGCATAACCTGTGCAGGGGTGAGTATAACGATAATCAATAGGGACCCCTAGACCCTCAAAGGTCTCAAAAAATACAAAAAGGATGAAACACAAAGCATGGAAACAACATACAACCCTACTTAGGTATATGCCCATACATATACCTAATTTATCAAGTAAACCCATCTCAACATAAGGCCCAAATCCTTATCCAAAGTACAACTATTCCACGAAGGAAATAATACCACGAAGGTAACACCAGAAAGGTAAGTACCACAATGTTACACCACATAGAAGATTACCACAAAGTTAAGTACCAAAAAGGTAACTACACACAGAAGAATACCACAAAGGTATCCCCAATAAGGTAAGTACCACAAAGGTACACCACATAGAAGATTACCACAAAGGTAAAGACTCAGATCACACCACATATAACTTATTTACATAATTACAGATGATTAGTCGTAGGCTAGATCATATTATTCTGTTAATAAGCACTACTGATGACCCACATAGGATCGATAGGTAACTAACCCCCACTGAACCACACAGGATCGATAGGTAACTAACCCCCGCTGACCGAAACAGGATCTGACCCACACCGGAATAGTATGTAACTCACCCCCACTGTCCCACACATGATTTAATCCACACAATATCGGTATGTGATGAACCACACAGAATCATCGAGTGCTGACCCACAGAGGATCCGACCCACATAGGATCGCTAGATGCTGACCCACACAGGATCGATGTTCTTTCTACACGTCACAGACAACTATAGGGTTCCCGTACTAAGCTGACTTGATTTCGGGAGGGTCAAATTCTCAATCCATAGGACAATACTCTAACTTCCACGAAGTACCACGAAGAAGTATCCCAAAGGTCCGTCTTGTCAAAAGGGACCCAACGAAATAGATGGTGCGTCAATCAGGCACCTGGTCTGTAAGTTATTAGCGTTTCTGCTCTGAGGGCCCAGTTGGATTTAGGGTTCGATCCAACCTGTACATACACCAAATTTATCTAAAAATCAAGCGGAGTATTACAAAAGGACCATATCGATCCAAGGTTTCCAATGCCTGAGACGGTTCGTCAAACGGATGGCCATAGCTCAAGATATGGCCGAGAGAGAAAAAAGGGGTCAAAGTTGGTCCGAGTCCGATCCGACCCAGTCTGACCGACCCGAATCGATCTGGTTCAGGTAGACCCAGCCTAACCTAGGTCCAGCCGAGACCACGGTGTGGCCCTCGGTGCAGTTCGCGCTAGGTGGTCCATTGGGTTCCCCCCGGCTGGCCCGATGTCCAGTCGTTCCTCAGCGTGGTGCGGTCACGCGTTGTGCCATCGCCGACAGCCGACAGTGAGTTGGCCGCCCTTCCCTTACCACTGCGGCACAAGGTAGAAAATATTCTCTGCTGATCGGCACGGATGCGTGCCGCCACCCCTTCACACGGTCGGCCGCCGCCTTTGCTCCGCCACAGTCGATGGGTGGCGACTCTTCTCTGGTAGCACGGTTGTGCCACCACCTTTGTCGCAGCCGGCCGGAGTGCTAACATTGTTCCTGAGCCCCACTGATATCGATTGCCAGCACTGGTCACCATCCTCCTCTATCATGTAGAATACACCTAAAATCACAAGGATTGCGGAGTGGTCGGGCCTTGTTCATTTGGCCCGCACCCTCCGCGTTAGAGCGGTAACAAGCGACTTCTGGAAAGAGATTCAACATAAAATAAAAACCAATAAATATTAATCAAAATCACACCTCTACCTTGAAGGTTATGAAGGAGGAGGCACGAGGGAGAAGGATAAGTTGTTGAAGAATTTCAGTATTCGTCATCTCTACAAGATGCTTCCGATCCGGGCTTAGGGTTGGTTCCTCGTTCTTCGATTCATGGTTCGGGGTCCCTTGTCACCGACCACTGGAACCGCCTCCAACCTCCATGTGTTGGGCATCATGGAACTTTACTAGAGCTTCATCACTTGGTAATGTAGTGCCAATTCCTCCTCCCAAGCTCTATATAAATTTTAGAGGGGGAGGGTAAGTAACGATTGTGGAATTTATGAAGGTTCATTTAATCAGAAACTTCCTAAATTCCAATGATTATATTAATTAGTATTTGAAAGTCATGCAATTTAATTTACGTTGGAATAATTAAATGGGAGGTTTCCCATGGAACTTCCCCATATTAAATTGGGGTTTGGGTGGTCCCCACCACCATAAATCAAAATGAGGTTACAAGAAAAATAAAAAAAGTTAAGTATTTTTATTTTTCTATTATTCCACGAAAAATTGAAAAACTAACTTCCACCCTTGACCTACTACGGTCGAGATGAAGGTATCCTTAAGAGAATACCGGTGCTGAGAGTTCAATGATATCCCTGGATTTCAATTCTAAGCACCGATTCAAAAGTAACAAATACCTGCTCGCACGTTTAGTGAATGTACCTGAAAAAAAGTTCAGAAATTCATTCCAGGTACACCGGGCCTTGGAATCATGCGCCGAAAATTTTCACTGACTCATAAAATTCCCATATATTTAAAAAAAATCACATGGATTTTCTAGGTCTTTAAATTCTCCCCACTTTAGGGATTTGCGTCCCCAACAGCCACATCACAAAAATCTTGGAAAACAAGTGGGGGTACTGAGCAGCAATCTGAGTCTCCCACTCCAATGTGCTCTCTTTGAGGTTCCCAAAGTTATCAACTACCCACAAAGGACTCTATCTTGTCGATCCTCAATCTGTACTGGAACCTCTATAAACGTCACCCCATCATTGATGTCCAGCTCACCATGGTCGATGACGTGTGATGGGTCATGCACATATCTCCTCAACTGTGATACGTGGAAGACATCATGCACCCAGTGCAACTGAGGTGGAAGAGCTAAGCGTTAAGCCACCTCATCAACTCTACTAATGATCTGAAAGGGTCCAACGAATCTTGAAGATAACTTTCCGCCCCGGCCAAATATCCACAATCCTCATTGAGGTGAGACCCGTAGAAAGATGTGGTCACCATCCTCGAACTCTAGAGGTATCCATCTTCTGTCGGCATAAGACTTTTTCCTGCTCTGTCCAGTCTTCATCTGCTCTACGATGATCTACACCTTCTCCATGGTCGCTCATACCATCTCTGGTACCACGAGTGCTGACTCCCCTGGGTCATTCCATCACAAAGGCGATCTACAAGGTCAGTCGTATAGAGTTTCAAATGGTGACATCCCAATGGTGGAGTGATAGTTGTTGTTGTATGAGAACTCAACCAAGGTCATGTGATCCTCCCAGTTACTACCGAAGTCGAGGACACAAGCATGTTGCAATTCCTCGAGGGTCTGAATGGTCCACTCAGTCTGGCCATCCGTCTGAAGATGGAAGGCGGTGCTCAAACGAAGCTGTGTCCTGAAAGCCACTTATAACCCCATCCATATCTAGGAAGTGAAACATGCATCAAGATCAGAGACAATCGTCGAGGGTACTCCATGTAGCAGCACAATATCCTACAAATAGAGGTGTCCCAAGCTCTTTACTGAACCCTGCTCTCAAATAGGTAGGAAGTGGGCCGACATGGCGAGTCGTTCGACGATCACCCAGATAGAATCATGACCCCTAGATGTATGTGGAAGTCCTATCACAATGTCCATGGATACCCCATCCCACTTCCACTCTAGGACCTCTAAAGGTTGAACTAATCCTGCTGGTACCTGATGCTCTACCTTCACATGCTAACAAGTGAGGCACTGAGAGACAAACTCTGCTACTTCTTTCTTCATTCCCTGCCACCAGTGCTGTCATCAGAGGTCCAGGTACATCTTCGCCACTTCGGGATGCACCGCTAGAGGGGATGTGTGGAACTCCCTCAACACTTCCTCCTAAAAGCGACACTCGTACCATGGTATTTCCTCTGAAGAGGATGACATGCTCCCCACCTTCAAAAAATCCATCGGGTTCCTGTCCTGTGGATATCTGAGCATGTCGAGCCTCGCAGTCAGTGTCCCCATGCCGCACCTCCCTGACTCACTGAAGAAGTGGGGGAGTTACTATAAGAGACTGAAGGAAAGATACTCCATCTCAATCCACAAAGGATATCTACAAAGCGTCCATCTTCTCTGTCGCATCACCTAGATGCTTTATACCGGACCTCCTGCTGAGTGCATCAGCTACAACGTTACCCTTCCTAGTATTATAGAGTATCTCAAAGTCATATTCATGGAGGGACTCAAGCCAACTTTTTTGTCTCAGGTTCAGGTCATTCTGAGAGAAGATATACCTGAGACTCTTGTGATGAGAGTAGACCATAATACTCTCACCCATCAAGTAATGTCGCCACTTCTTCAAGGTGAAGACCACTACTACTAAATCCAGGTTATGTGTAGTTTAGTTCTTCTCATTCTGTCTCAGATGTCGAGAACCATATGAGATCACTACTTTCTCCTGCATTAGGAAACATCCAAGCCCAATCCCAGATGCGTCACATTAGACTACATACCCAATGCCCTCCTCCGGAAGCCTCAAAATGGGGGCACTAGTCAGCCTCTGCCTCATCTCCTAAAAAATCTACTATAATCTCTCCTAAAACCCAAAGGGTTTACCCTTCTTCTTCAACACTGATAAAGGTGCTACAACTCTAGATAAATCTAGCAAAAACCTCCAGTAGTATCAGGAAAAACCCAAGAAACTGCGTACTTCCATCACACTCCTCGGTGGATCCAAAGCAATTACCGCCTCAATATTTTATTGATCCACTACAACTCCATCCTCTGAGATGACATGTCCTAGAAAGTGAACCTCTCGGATCCATAACTGTCACTTCAAGAGCTTACCATAAAGCTAGTGCTCTCAGAGTGTGTTTAGAACAATATGAAAATGGTAGGCATGTTCCTCCTTAGTAGCTGAGTAGATCAGAATGTCATCAATGAATACCACCACAAAGTGATCAAGAAATAGCTGAAAGATCCTATTCATGAGTCCCATGAACACTACTGGGGCATTGTTCACGCTGAACGGAATGACCAAGAACTTGTAGTGGCCATACCGACATCTGAAAGCTGTCTTCTGCACATCATCGCCTCATACCCTAAGCTGGTGATAGACTGACATGAGGTCTATCTTTGAGAACCATAGTGCTCCCTTCAGATGGTCAAAGAGGTCTCCAACCCTCAAGAGTGGGTACTTTTTCTTCACTATCACCTAGTTCAGGCACCGATAGTCAACACAAAGTCTCAAGCTCCCATCTGACTTCTTGGTGAATAGAATCAGGGATTCCCAAGGAGAAACAATGGGCCAGACGAACCCCTTTCCCTGTAAGTCCTCCAGCTATACCCGCAACTCACGAAGCTCCGTGAGAGCCATCCGATACACTAGTGTAGATATCGGTTCCTTCTCGGGGTACATGTAAATGTAAAAGTCCACCTCTCTAAGAGGATGTAGACCCATAAAATCCTCAGGGAAGACATCTGCATACTGGTCCACCACTACAAGATAGCTAAGACTCTCCACATCAACGGCTCATAGGGTAAGGCTAGACAACTGATGAGTGATCGACTACACTCTCCTCTGGGTAAGTCCATCCTATTCTGAAAATCATCCCTTCATTCCGGTGAAAGAAAACCTAGTACCATCCATGCGGACACACCGCACTTTGCGCATAATATAGTCAATCTGAACATCGACTGTAGTTAACCAGACCATACCCAAGATGACATCGTAAGGCCTCGGCGCTGCTACTAGGAGATCCTAACTGAATCTCTCACCTCCTAGAGTAAGCTCAAACATCTAACACCAGTTCATAATCATCGAATCCTCTCCAGTAGGTGTCTCTATCCCTAAATATAGAGCCGATGACTCTGTTGGAATATATGATCTTTGAACGAGGGAATTGGCAATAAAAGAATAACTGGAAACTATGTCTATAAGTACTGCAGATAAGGTGAAGTAGACATAGATCGTACCTCGTATCATCTCTGGTGATCCATGGTCATAGGACTCAGTTACCTAAAGCTGAGCTCGACCCTGTCCACCTGCTCCTTGTAGTCGGAGTGGACCAACTGGTGGTGGTGGAAATAACATCTCGAATCTTCACCCACCACCAGCTGCACGACCATCTTCTCTACTACGTCTGCCTACTCCCTGAGGACCTCCTCAGTCGAACCACTATCTCTAGTAATGAGGTCCTTTGACTGTCTATTGATCATCCGTACAACGGGTCGGGTAGTCACGATCCATGTGACCCTGCCCGCCACATGTGAAACACTGCCTACTCCTTGCATGACTAGCTCTGTCTCTAGTGCCCCGCACAACTGACCCTGAATCCTGCGATCGTCCACATGTAGGTCTGGTCCTCTTGGACCTCTGTGACATCTATCTTCTACCATTTGTAGACAACTCCACTACGTGATGGTCGGTTGTGGGTCTCACTGCTGGTGACTCAACAAGAAAACTCTCCACTAAGAGGGTTCGCTCCAACACCCCCGCCTACATCGAGATGCTGAGAGAAATCATTGAAATCCTAATCTCCCACTTGAGTCCCTGCTCGAAGGTTCGGGCCCTGAAGAATGGGTCCCACACCATATCAGTGGAGTAGTGTGAGAGGTCGATGATCCTCACAGAGTACTGTGCCACAGTCAAGCTACCCTGCTACAGATTAAGAAGATCCTATATGCGCACTGCGTGAAGGGTAGCTGGGACAAACTTTGCCTGAAACAGGCTCTCAAAGTCAGCCCAAAGAAGTGTCACCTAATCGTGGACCTGGATTATCAAGATCCACCACCTGCCTACTGCTGCCTATAGAAGAATAGTGGCAAGGATCACCAAGAGATCAGTTGGTGTCCCTACTAGTCAGAAGACTCTCACAATGGCCTCCATCCAATCCTTAGCTTCTTGTGGGTCAGTCTCTCCCCTGAACCTGGGTTTCCTCTGGAGCTGGAACTCGTACAAAACCCTCAATTAGCACACACCCTTTAATGATGGGTATGGTGGTATCGATGGCCTTATGGGTAATGGTGTCGCTGGTGTCTCTCTTAGTTCCCCTACTGATTAAGGGCCCTACACCAAGGCCTCGTCGCTCAGTGGGCTATCAGCGTGTACTATACCCGGAACCATATCTGGTTGTCTGAGTGGAGGCATATATAAAAGGAAATATGTGCGCCATGGTCAGTTAGTTATACCTGGTGAGATGACTCAAAGAGTTCACAAATAAAACTTTTTGAAAAACCCACACAATTATTTTTTTCGTGTACTGAGTCAGAAATCAGAAGTCAGGGTCCTGGTGTACGGATACGTCATCCGCCGCACCCACACTGGATTCCCTAAATTCATAACCACACTCACTACACTTAACACTATTGTTGTTAAAAATATTTGGGTCTAATTTTCTACCGTATAACAGACTCATTTGATACCAATTTTTCATGACCCGTCCCCCAGGGCCCGTACCGTGACTACCCCAAGCCCGCCTTCCATAGGCCAGGGGCTGGTGACTAGCACCGAAGGCGTATTACCTAAAACTGGGAAGGCATTTCCTTTATAACCAGTAAAATCATGCAACCAAGAACACAACAAGATAGGAACATGAGTAAATAGAATAGTAAAAAGAGAGTGTACGGTAAGTAAAAGGGGCCAGAATACAAGCCCAGTTGGAAAGTACAAGAAAACTGGAAAGTACAAGTAAACTGAAAAACTCCTATGAACACCTGCCAAGGATCCAACCTGAAGGGTAGGAACAGCTCTCGAACGGTCTTCTATATGGTACAGCTCATCTAAAGTTCACCATCAAGCTACCTCAAGCCCGTGTAGTGGTTGGTATACCGATACTCAATATGGACCCTGAGACCCTCCAAGGTCTCACAAAATCAACAAAGGATAAACCAAAAAGCATTTAAACAACTGAAAACCCTACTTAGGTATATGACCATACATATACCTATGTTATCAAGTAAACCCATCTCAACACAAGTCCCAAATCCTTTTCCAAAATACAACTGTTCCATGTAGGAAAGAATACCACGAAGGTAACACCACAAAGGTAAGTACCACAATGGTACACCACACATAAGATTACCACAAAGGTAAGTACCACAAATGCAACACCACATAGAAGAATACCACAAAGGTATCCCCACGAAGGTAAGTAACACAAAGGTATTCCACATAGAAGATTACCACAAAGGTAAAGACTCAGCTCACACCAGGTATAACTTATGTATAGAATTACAGATGTTTAGTCATAGGCTGGATCATCTTATTCTATTAAGAAGCAATACTACTGACCCACATAGGATCGATAGGTAACTGACCCTTGCTGACCCACATAATATCGATAGGTAACTAACCCCTACTTCCCCACAGAGGATATGACCCATATATGATCGATAGGTAACTAACCCCTGCTGACCCACAAAGGATCTGACCCACATAGTATCAGTATATAACTTACCCCCGCTGACCCACATAGGATCTGACCCACACATGATCGGTTTGCACTGACCCACACAGGATCACTGAGCGCTTACCCACACAAGATCCGACCCATACATGATCGCTAGATTCTGACCCACATAGGATCGATGTTCTTTCTTCACGTCACAACCAGCTATAGGGTTCCCGCACTAAGCTCACTTGATTTTGGGAGGGTCCACTTATGAAGCCACATGTCTATACTCCAACTACCAATAAGTCCCATGAAGAAGTATCCCAAAGGTCTGTCACGTCAAAAGGGACCCAACACAACTGACAGTGCATCAATCAGACGCCCTGTCTGTATGTTATTAGAGTTTCTTCTCTGAGGGATCATTTGGATTAGGGGTTCAATCCAACCCGGCCATACTCCAACATTATCCAAAACTCATGTGGAGTATTCCAAAAATACTGTCTCAATAAAATGTTTTCGGTTCCATAGAAGGTTCGTCAAATAGACACCTGTAGCTCAAGATATGGTCGGAAGAGAAAAAAGAGGTCAAAGTTGGTTAGGCCAGGACTGATTGACCCGACCCAGACCGACCCGGCCTGGGCCGACCGAACCCATTTAGGGTCGACCCATCTTAAATCGGGTTTGGCCCGACCCAGCCCACCGGCGTGGCCCACGGTGTGGCCCTCGGTGTGGTCCATGCTAGACGGTCCGCTGGGCACCCCACGGCTGGCCTGATGGCCTGCCGCTCCTCCGCGTAGGGGGGGGGGGGTCGCGCACTATGCCATCACCAGCAGCCGGAAGCGAGTCATCCACCCTTACCTTGCCGCTGTGGAACAAGGCCGCAATTCTTCTCTGTCGGGAGGTGCGGACGCACGCCACCACCACTTCGCGCGACTGGCCTCCGCCCTTACTTTGCCACGGTCGATGGGCCGTTGATCTTCTCCTGTGGCACGATTGCGTCGACGCCTTCGTCGTGGACAGCCGGAGTGCCGACCGCCGTTCCCGAGCCCCACCGGTGTCGGTCTCCGGAACCGGCCGTCATCCTACTCCATCCCATATAAGGTACCAAAAATTACAAGGATTGCAGAGTGGTCAGGCCATGTTCGTTTGGCCCGCAACCTCCGCGTTAGAGCAGTAGCAAGCGACTCATAGGGAGAGATTCAACGTAAAAGAAAAATAAACGAAGATTAATCAATATCACACCCCTACCATGAAGGTTTTGAAGGAGGATGCACGATGAAGAAGACGAAGTCATTGAAGAACGTCGGCGTTCATTATCTCCACAAGGCGCTTCCGATCCGGGCTCATGGTTGGATCCTCATTCTTTGATTCATGGTTCGGGGTTGCTCGTCACCACCCGCCAGAACCAGCTCCGTCCTCGAAGTGTTGGGCGTCACGACAGTTTACCAGAGCTTTGTCGCTCGGTGAATCCGTGCCAATTCCTCCCCCCAAGCTCTATATAAATAGGAGAGGCGGAGGGTCAGTAACGATCATGGAATTTATGATGGTTCATTTAATAGGAACCTTCCAAAAGTTCAACGATGCTGTTACTTAATATTTTAAAGTCAAGCCATTTAATTTACGTTGGCTCAATTAAATAGGAGGTTTCCCCTGGGACTTTCCCATATTAAAGAGGGGTTCGAGTGGTCCCCACCACCATAAATCAAAAGGAGGTTACAAGAAAAATAAAAAATTTAAGTATTTTTAATTTTCCATTCTACCACAAAATAAATGAAAAACTAACTTCCACCCTCGACCTACTATGGTCAAGGTGAAGGTCTCCTTATGAAAATACTGGCGCTGCGAGTTCAATGGTGTCCTAAGATTTCAATTCCGAGCACCGGTTAAAAAGTTACAAAAACCTGCTCGCAAGTTTACTGAACATACCTGAAATATTGTTTATAAATTCATTCTGGGTACACCGCGCCTCGTAATCACGCGCCGTAAATTTTTTCAGACTTGTAAAATTCCCACATATTTCAAAGAAAATTCACATGGAATTTCTAGGTCTTTACAAAATAGACCAATCCACTTCCTTAAAGTAAATGTTTAGTGTGTGAGTACATTATAACAAGTAGGTTCTCATCACCCAATCCCTACCACTCATCAGTATGTCCTAGCACCAGTAGTAGTACATGTGTAATAGCCTGACATTTTAAAAAATATAACTATACACAGTAGCATACACAACACGCAACACCATGTTTAAATAAGCCATGAAATATCATTATTTAAATATGACCATTATAACTTAGTCCTTGAATTTGTAGGTATGAATAGAATAAACTACATTTATATATATATATTGGCCTAAAAAATTACAAAGGTATTGATTATTTCTTATGAAATAAGTATTAATTTTATGTAAAATCATTTTGTGCTTCAAAAATGTTTTTTATTTATTTTTATTTAGAGAATATATAAATAAATTACGTTACTTGTAAAAAAATTATTTTATAAAAATTATATCATTTTTGAAATCATTTTATAAAAGTTATCATAGGTTGAAATTTTAGGATTTTTCTAAATGGATTGATTTTTCATTAATAGTGAAAAATACATATTTTTGCAAAACAGTCATTTAATTTGAATAAAAAGTCCCATTATTCATTGAATTTGATCTTAAATTAAAATAAATTATCTTTAATTAGATATTAAATAATACATTATATTTTAATCATAATTATATTTAATTTTTTACATGTTTATTTTGGGATTATAAAAATATCTTTCTATAAAATCGTTTTTGATCGCGTTTTATGGGTTTAATTTTAAATTTAATTATATTAGTTGTGTGAAATGAATCATGAAAACTTGGCTCTATGTTTGGAATAATTAGGCTCAATTTTTTTAAATATATCCCTTTAATTTTTTGTTTTTATGAATAGTAATCGTATTAAATATTTGTCACCCCGGTAAGGGTAAACAAGGAAATTAAGTTTAAAAATAATGTGATAAGGCCTAAAACTCTCTATAACACTAGTATTTATTTTATTTGATATTTTTGTTTCACCTTTGACCCCACAAGACTAATAAATGTGGAAATTTTATGAGTTTTTCATTTGATAATAACATTTATATTATTTTATGTAAATATAATGTAAAAAATGTCACTCTAGATTTCTATATCTACATTAATTTTTGATAGGTATAAAAAATAATGTTTAGTTATAAATATTTATTTTAAATATAAATGGGTTTTTATTATGTCAATTTATTTATAATATTTAGTGATGATATAATTACCTTAAATTGTTACACAAAACTAAAATGGTATTAATTAAATTAATAAGAAAATATAATAAATGATATTAAAATTTAATAGTAATATAATTTTAATTAATTATTTTGTTCCAATATTTTTATAGAGAGAGATATATATAACATATTATGGAGGTGTAAAAGTATTATATTTTAATTCCATTACTTTAATATTCTCAATGGGAGATTAAATAAATTATTCCAAAAATGACAATAACGATATTTCATAACAAATCATGATTTATAAAATGATTTAAAATTTATAAAAATATTATCTTCATCCAAGTACATATGATATGTCTTATTATATCAAACATGATCCACTTGTGTGTCACTTTTCCTTTTATATTATCTTTATCGACTCATTTAGTATAAAAATATTGATACCATGATAAGTATAAAATGGGTTAACAAGGATAAACAAATAGATAAGGGTGGAAAAAATTTAAAATTTTCCAAATTTTATTAGAAGATATTATATAACACCCCTAACTCAGAATCCACTATATCCAGGGCCTCAATCTGGGTCATCACATGACCTCAAACAAACCTCCACATATGCTAGAGGATGCCGACTAGCAGCACGGGTCTAAAGAGAATCATGGGGAGACTATAAATGCTTATAGGGTGAAGCCACAAGATAAGTAACAATAATAGATAAAATAACAAAAAGGGGAAAAAATAGGCAGTTCTCAACCAAACCAATAAGTAACCAAGGAAACATGCTATAACAAAAGATAGTGAATACACCACATGTCAGGAAGTCATACAATATAAACCATGACCAAAACAATCAATATAATCTAAACCTAGACCCAAGTACCAACATGGTCCTGATATCCCATTCTCCTACCCATCATCCCACGCTAAACCGAACACCAAGTCCCTATCATAAACTTTTAACTAGAGCAAGAAACATCTTCTCAGGTTCCTAATTGCCATGGAGGCCCAAGTAGGGTGTGTGTACAAATAAGTAGGCCACCACCAACGATGCCTAATGTAATAGCCAATATGTACAAAAGTGTGTATAGGTAATCAATTGAAACAATTAAACAAGGAAATAAAGGTTAATTTAAGTAATTACTTGATATCTATTTTATCTATTATGTTATAAAGGGTCAACCAATCAACAAACTAACTTAGGTCAAAATGGGAATATATGCCAAAGTATAAGAGGTTACTCACACTTTTAACCCCAAAGGGATGTTCACTAATCTAAACATATTACATACCCATTAGTTAACCATATTAATTTGGTCATTATCATTATTCATCCCAAGGTTTATTCATTTACATTATTCACACTATGGCCTAATCTGGTCAATTACCACGCATAAGGGATTCAGTCAAGTTCCCTATCTCATTAAGAATAAACATATCATAAGAAATTGCATCCAACATACTTTGGATCTTCATTCCAGGTAGTTTATCACACTTACCATGGAGCCTCCATCCAGGTAGTCTAATCCAATGCAACCATTAGGGGCATAATGCCTCAGTTCAGCTCCGTAACCCATGCATTCTAGTGGTGGGGTTTAGAGCCTCAGTCCAACCCAACCCATGGGCATAGAACCTCAAGTTAATACCCTATATACCACCAAGCCATGTGAAAATGAATCTTTATCCATTTACCTCATATTTCATTTCATAACCATAATCAAACAATAACATAAAACTCACAATTTACAATTAATTAGTACATAAATAATTTCCAATCCATAACCCATAAACAAATTACCACTTTCAAATCATTTCTCATTAACTAAGTAACATTATAACAAAAACCCCCTTATGCTATGCAGTCAATTAAACAAAATTAAAATCAATTTCATATAAAAAAATTAACATTTATAAACACAAACTATAATTATTAAACACACACATAATTATTCCAAAAACCTCCTTATGTGATGACATAAAATATGAACCTTCATCATTTATTTAATATCAAGAACATGTTAACATGACAAAATAATTGCCATGGGTCCTATCCCACTATACCGTTGATCAATTAAATGACGGTGGTCCTAAAGGAACCTTAATACCTCATTATGAAATATAATACAATTAAAAATAATTATTTGAAAACATCTTGATTCCACCCTTTTAAACATGGGTCTTCCTCTTTGAAAACTAAAAAATTCCTGAAGGATTTCATTTCCATTTCAACCATCCATAATAACCATTAAACCATTTTCATAAAAGGGAACCTTACCCCCATTTTAAAAACCATTTAGAATATATTAGAAAACCACTTTATGAATCACATTGATGTCAACACCCCCTTTCAAAACATTTCTCACTTTAAAATATCATTTTCCATTAATAAGTCTAAAATTGGGTCAAATCCCAAAAAATACCATCTATACCATTTAAAAACCCTTTCAATCATTCACAAAAACCAAATTATAATTTCTTCAATCAACCCCCAGACCTACCCACATACCAATTACATTTTTCTACCCATTTTCCCTTATAATACCCCAATCAAATTGTTTACCAATTTTTATTCCCTATTTACAAGGTTCTAGTTAACCTCAGCAGTAACCCTATGTTTGGTCTTATATCATCAAAAAAACCAACGGGATCTATGAAGGGTTTCACACCTCAATATAAGGTCCCAATCACTTTCCAAAACCTAAGACCTCAAAACACAACATGTAATAAAAATATAACAACTATATACAAATATAATATTACAAGACTATGAGAAGAATCTTTAAGACCACAAACCTCATGATCATTGATTAATGCTTACTTAATCTGCACCCTTTATTCAAGCTCAAACACCTGTTAAATACCAAATCTAAAATCCACTATAAAAGTTAATGTTTTAGGAATTCAGATGAAGAGGAATGATTCTACAAACCCTAATAAAAAAATAGTGAAAATGGGGTGCTAGAATCCCCCAGATCTTCGATTTTCACCCAAATTCACTCCAAACACCCTAGAATCAAAGGATAATCAACCATTTTGGAGGAGGGGGATTCTAGTTTTTCACCTTTGTTTGAGGTGGTAAAATGGGAGAAAAATCATGGAGGAAAGAAATAAGATCGTAAGGGGAAAATGGGAAATTTACACTTTTAAGGGACACATGGTTTTCCAAAATGTGTGCCAACCATGCGGCTCCCTATATCCAAGAGTATCCAGTCCACACAATTTCTTGTGGGAACCTGAACAGTATGGAAAACCATGTGGTAACCATGCACTAGATTCTATCTAGAAGGGGGTATCTTGTTGTATGGTTTCCTATTCTAGGCACACGGTTTGCACTGAGCATGTGCCAACCATGCACTATGCACTTTTGGCATCTTTTTCTCTCTTCTGATGTCTTGCACCCTCGAAACACCCAGAACAATTCTTGTACACTAAATAACCACTTCACTCAACATAAAACAAGATTTTAACAATATTTTTTAACAAGGATATAATTTTATGAAAGTTCGGATCTTACAACCTCCCCACCTTATAACAACTTGTCCTTGATCCATACTTCCAAGCATTTTTGGGACTTCAAGACTGAAAATCCCAAACATGGCCCACCATTCAACCATAATATAACCAAATTTCTCTTTATTAAATATTTAAACATGATTTATTACTTATAATTAAACTTAATACAATGCTAAGGATCGTTAGGTCTATTGTCTTAGGAAATTAGAAACACTACATGACAACTTAAAACATAAAATACCACATCTTTATTGAAAAATTCTTTTACATGACCACAACATTAATTCATACTTAGCATTGCATTGGATAAAAAAGGGAATAAGTAAAAAAAGGGTGAGCTATAAATTCTATTAATGGAGTAAACAAGTCATAAAATGGATAATAAAATACAGGTTAGGAAATAGGCATATCAATTAATCATAAGAGAAACATGAACATAAATGCATGATATAACTTGATTATCATAACATGGAGATATGGAACCAACATTTAACATGATATTAACATTATTAAAGTATCATTACACATGGATCATGAGTAAACCCTAATTTCACATCATGTATCATGATACTAATTTTTACCCAATGCATCAGAGTGCTATCAGGCTGTATCCTTCTTAATCATTTCAATACATGCATAAGTGTGACACATAGATCATACAACATAGATTCATTAATAATCATAATTTATTCAATTAATAATAAACGTGGAATAATTAAATGTAATTACTCAATCTACAAGTATATGTGAATAAAGGTGAATAACCTTGATATAGAAATGGGTATGGTATTCACTTACATGATGATTTTGGCATGGGAAATTTTGGTGTAACTTCAACTGTATAACAACGTCAAATAAAAATTGTAAAATGGGTTGAGAAGAGGGAAAGGGGTATATATCATTTATACCTGAAGTTTATAGTAATGGGGTCATGTAAAAAAATATCCCAACATATTTAATGGAATTATTTTTCTTAATATAAAATAATTTCTTGAATGTAAATGAGGAGAGAGAAATACCTTATGGAGTTTTGGGAAGGTAAATGGTGTACATGGGAGGAATTAATGAGAGATAAAGGGGCATCTAATCATTAAAATATAAGGAGGTAAGTATTGGAGAGGTCTGTAATCATACCCAGACATGTTTAATTTAAAATAAAAGGGGCATACCAATATAAGGAAACTTGGACATAAATAATGAAGGAATGAAAGTGAAGATCCCTTACTTTGAAGTGTGTGACTTAAAGAGATTGAGGAGGGGATTCATTAGAGATTGGGGAACCTTGAGAGGATTATAGAGAGATTAGGGAAGAGTAGGGATGTGATTAAAGGGTTTTTAGGGAAGATAAGTGGGGTATTGGGTGGGTTTATATAGGAAAAGAGAGGGTAATTCTTTAATATTTCACAAACATGGGTTTTGGAATCTATATAATTAAATATTCAAAACCAAAAACCAACCCATGGTTTTTTCCAAAGGGGAGTGGATAAAATTATTTTATAATTCCAATGGCTGAACGTATTAAAATATTAGTCTTTCTTATGTGGAGTTGAGTCACACTCTGAAAAAAATCATTTTAAAAAGTTAAAATATTTTATAAGTCTTGGAGGGTCCACTAAGACAACATAAAATTAATCAAATAAATATAAAATCATAATATTTTAAAGTTAAAACATATATTAGACGAATATACTTTATATAATATTTTATTACATCACTATTGGGTCATTATGATGTCATAAAACACATTATATATTTAACCGGTAAATAATTTTTACCCAAAAATTCAGCTGCCTAAGAAAGTTATGAAAAATTAACTATTAGATAAATTCAACATCCTGAATCCAAAATTAATATTCATTTTATCTGAATAATTTTATGAATTTGTGATTTTTTACTTTTATAATAAAAACTACAATTTACAAAAAATTCATTGGTTTTGACAAAAACAACTTTCAAACCTTAATAAAAATGAAAATTGTATAAAAATTATACGATCATTTATATTTAATGAAAATTTAATTTAGTAATAATATTTTATTAATATAAAATTTAATTCAAAAATACCTTAACTCATAAAAATATATTTCTTAATTGAATATTAACTAAAAGTACTATTTGTGCTTTAAAACCCATTTACAAAGTAACAATAAAAAAATGAATGTATATTCTTTATAAAAAAATAATTCACATAATCATAGTGTTAGGGTACTGTTACATAACCTCTTATAACACCCGCATAATGACTAACGGTAAGGTGTGCAATGGTGATAGCCTCTTGGGGCTGCTCAGATAACATCTATCTAGTGGTAATCTCTTTTAACTTCCACTTATACCATAAGTGGTTCCATTCAATCTTAATGCATTGAAGCTCAGCTTGGGCTTGGTCAAGGGAGAATCCTAGTGATGCTACCATCTTTCCGAGCTCTGAAAAATGGGATTCATATGGATCATTTCTACTGTATTATGCCATTACTTCCTTTGTTTGAGTAAATTCTATTTTTAAAGCCCTATATATATACTAATCATGTGATAATTGTTCAATGACTATATTAACAAGATTAATAATTCTTAACAGTTTTTTAAAACCCAAAAACATAAAACCAATGCTGTGAATATGTTTTATATAGCTATTTTACATAATATGATATTTAATTAGATCAAGAGGAACTTTCATTAGTAAAAGTGTGGGTCATTACAATCTTCCCCCTTAAGAAATTTCACCCTCAAAATTTTCTTTTCCCACACTAAAACAGATTAGGGTAACTCTTCTTCATCACTTCATTCGATTCCCACATTGCCTTCTCAAACATGTGGTTTTTCACAACACCTTGATAAGAGGTGTTGTCTTATTTCATAGAACTTTTTCCATATGATCTAAGATCTTCACTGGCTTCTCTTTATAATAGAGGTCATTCTCCAATGGTACCACCTCTGGATTGAGTACATGCAATGGTTCAGGTATGTAATTTCTCAGGAGTGATACATGTAATACATCATGTACATGAGATATGTTTGGTGGGAGTTCTGGTCGATATGCCACTGCTCCAATGTGATCAAGGATCTCAAAAGGGCCAATGTACCTTGGACTAATCTTTCCCTTCTTCCAAAATCTCATAACTCTCTTCCACATTGATATGCCAAGGGATACGATGTCTCCAACATCAAACTCTAGGTCTCGTCGATGATTATTAGCATGTATCTTTTTTTTACTCTAAGAAGATTTAATGTGTTGATGGATGGTCTTACCCTTCTCTACCAATTCTTCAACCATTTCTAGAATTATGAGTTTTCTCTCAATAACTTCATACCAACTTGTCGGTGTTCCACACCTCTTCCAGTAAAGGGATTCATAAGGATCCATTTAGATGCTTGAGTGGAAACTGTTATTTTAAGAGAACCCAACCACAAGAAGATGTTGATACCATCCTCCTTTGAAGACCATTGAGTATGCTGTCAATAGTTACTCAAGTGTTTAGATATTCAAATCTGATTAGCCATCAATTTTAGGATGATAATCCATATTGAAGTTCATCTTAGTATTCATAGCATGTGGGAGACTCTTCCAAAACATAGAGGTGAATCTTTGATCTCGACCATATACAACCGATAGTGGAAATCCATAAAGCCTTACCACTTCTCTAATGTATATCTTTTCCAGTTGATCCAATGAGAAATACGATAAAATTGCAATGAAGTGTGCAGTATTTGTAAGAAGATCCACAACAACCCATATAACATTATTTCCATTGTATGTCTTTGAATTTCCGATGACAAAGTCTACAATGATGTTCTCCAATTTACATGTTGGTATGGGTAATGGTTGTATCATCCCTTAGACTTCTGCCTCTCATCCTTTAATTTCTGATATACCAGACACTTTGATGTATACTCAATGATATTTTTCTTCATGTTATTCCACAAATAATGCTCTCATATATCTCAATACATATTTTTTTTCCATGGTTAATAGAGAAATTTGAACTATCTGCATCATCCAAAAGTTCTTTCATTAACAATATATTTGATGGAACACATAGTCTTGACCCAAATCTCAAAATTCCTTCTTTGTTAACATTGAACTATGAGGATTTCCCATTTATGATAGTTTAAACAATCTTAGGAATTCACATGTCATCCTTTTCATCATCCTTTAACCTTTCCAAAAGATATGTTTGAGCAATCATTTGGGAAAGGATTGATGATGTTACCTTTTTTTATTCCCATGTCCATATTCATCAAATATAAGAAGATTGGATCATTTTCAATTCTCATCAATAAAAAAATTATTGGATCCTTTCTACTTAGAGCATCCTCCACCTTGTTCACTTTTCCTATATTTTAGTGAATTGTGAATTCATAATCTTTGATCAGATCTAACCATCTTTGTTGGCGCATATTCATATCTTTCTATGTGAATATATACTTGAGAATTTTGTGATCAGTATATATTTCACAATTCTCCCCGAATAGGTAATGTTGCCAAATTTTTAAAGATATTATTACTGCATAAAAATACATATATTGTGTCGGATATATTTTTCTCATGAACTTTCAATTTACTTGAATTATAGGCAATGAATTTGTCATTTTTCATCAACACACAAACCATGCCCTTCTTCTAAGCATCACTGAAAACCACAAAAAGTTCTCTACTTGTGGGTATTGTGAGAACGAGCAGAATGATAATCCTCTTTTTGAACTCCTTAATGATTTCTTCGCATTCATAACTCCAAGAATACTTGACTCCCTTTAGAGTTATCTTTGTAAGAGGGTTTGACAATCATGAGAAATTTCTCACAAATCAGCGATAATATCCAACTAACCCTTGGAATCTACAGATATCCATCACCGATGTTGGTATCAACCATCCCTAAATTAAATTTTTCTTAGAGAGATCCATAGATATTACATTATTTATGAGGATATAACCCAAGAAAGATACTTCCTTAAAATAGAACTCACACTTGTTGAACTTTTCATAGAGATTCTCCTTTTCCAAGGTCTCTAGTATAGTGCTTAGATACTCTTAATGATCCTCCTTGGTTTTGGAGTATATTAGAATATCATCTATAAAGTCTACCACAAATTTGTCATGGTAATATCTAAATACTCTATTCATAATGTCCATGAATATTTATAGAGAATTAGTGAGTCCAAAAGGCATTAATATGAATTCATAGTGCCCGTACCCTGTACGAAAAGCAGTCTTGGGGATATCCTACTTCTTCACCCTTACTTAGTAATATCACGACCACAAATCTGCCTTAGAGAAGTATTGTGCTCCATGTAGTGGATCGAACAAGTCATCAATTTTTAGTAGAGGATATTGTTCTTTATCATGATTTTTTTGAGCTCATGATAATCAATTCAAAGGCGCATTGACCCAACCTTCTTCTTGACGAAGAGGACTAATACACCCCATGGTGAGGCACTTGGCATATAAACCCTTTATCTAGATTTTGTTGTAGTTGTTCCCTTATCTTCTCAATCTCTACAAAACCCATTCTATATAGAGTCAGGGATATTGGAAATTCCCTAGGTATAAGATCAATCGAAAATTAAATATCTCTCTTAGGAGGAAGACCTTGAAATTATTTAGGAAACACTTCAGTGAATTCCCTCACAATATGAATGTCTTCAAGAATGGTTGATTCATTAGTCTCAATAATCTGAGTAAGATACACATGCACGTAGGGCCTTAATATCATTTCTTTAGATGATGGTGCTAAATAAGATTCATCCTCCTCCTTTCACATGTATAAAATTGGGGGTTGATTCTCCATATGGAGAGTGATTTCCCACTAATGATAATTTATTTTGTTTCTATATAGGGAAATCCAATACATAAAAATAATTGCATCAAATTACACTAGAGGGAGTATAGTGAGGTTTGCTGGGAAGTTCAATCCACAAATTTTGATAGGGGAGGAGTTATATTCATGGGATGCAATGATTTCCCCATTTTTCATTCTCACTGACATATCTACTTCCATGATTTGTGGTCGTGTGGGGATTTTTCTACTAAAATTTCAGGATATAAAATTATGTGAAGAACCAAAATAAAAAAGAAGGATCACTATTATTGAATGAATAACTAGCTTACCTTTTACCACTTCATTTTCAGGGTTTTTTTAGGCAATAGTGATGTAAAAAATCTCTCCATTTCTGCCTTGGAGGTTGTAGGTTGCCTCCCAAAACCCATGGCTTAGAGAACAGGTTTGTAAAGTTCCCTGGTTCATTGTAGTTGAAGTAATGAATAATGCATTTATGGTCAAATAGAGCGTTCCATTTCTCTGTCATGGTAGCTGGTTTTTCTTGTCGGCAATTACTGGTTAGATTCCCTTCCCATGCACACATAAAGCATTTTCTTGTCCCCTTTAGGAAATTTATAGGGTGCTTCTTTCCTTACCGTTGGAAAGTGTGGTGATGGAATTTCTTATCACTGTTGGATTTATCTATCAGGATGCCTTAATTAAAGTCCAATTTCTGGTTCTTATCCCCAAGATACTCCTATGATTTTCTAATATCCATTTCAACTTTAAGGGAACATCAGGAAATTTCCTCGTAGCTATTGAAGTCATGGATCGCTAGTGCATTTCGTAGGGTAGATTTTATCCCACCAAAGAAGAGGTAAACCATGAATTCAGGGGTAACAACAAATCCATATGTGTATCGTGAAAGCCTAGTGAAGTTTTAAATGTACATTCTAATAGATTCGTCATCTTTTTTGCTTAAAGTAAAGGAAGTCCCTTTCTATCTTAAGTCAGATGGTGCAGGGAAAATATTTAACGATTTGTTTTCCAAAAATATTTCCATTCTAATGCCTTAATATATTCCTCAGGCTTCATATTTTTTATCAATGTCCACCAATGAACAGATTCACCTGTCATACGATAAGCAGTCGAAAAAACCTTCAATTGTTCAGAGCTCTGAAGGATATAGAAGATCTTCTCAATGGAGTTGATCCATTGTTCGGTGATTGAGGGATCTATGACCCATTAAAATTAGGATTCCTTTGTCTCATGAAGCTCTCAATTATGGATTATTCTTTATTTTGGGGTGGGGGTGGGGGGGGGGGGGGTTCATGATACCCATAACCCATGTTTCTATTCAAAATGTGTGTTAAATGAGACAGTTTGGTGACAATGATTTTGATTCCCGCTCCCATCGGATTGGGCATCTCACTAGAATAGTCATCACATTGATCTTCACATTGGTTGTTAGAACGAGTTCTCCTATTACTAGACATTTGATGGAATAAAATATTGTTAGGGGTAACACATAAAGGGTAATCCAATGAAAAAAGGAAATAACTTATAAATTACATTTATTTCCTTAACTTATGAATTTATAGGCTTTAATCTATGTTATCCACGATCTACATCCCAACCTATATTCGTAGTGGAATTTTTTATTCACTTAATAATGTTTTATACTAATATTATAAAATTACCAATGAATATACCCTAGTAGTGTTGAACCAAGAGTGTACCAAGGCCCATTTTCATGCACCAGTTCCCATCAAATTCTAGCTCAATGCAGCGTTTTCAGGTTTTACCCACAAATACATTAGTTTCAGAGCCACCTCTACTTGTGCATATCCAGATATGGATGTATTATCTTGATAAACCACTCAATATATACTCACAAAAATTTAGGGATGTTTTTATTATACTTAATCTTATCCCTAAGGATTTCACTAGGGTTTTCTAATCCCAATCCCAAAAATAACTAGAACTATCCTCTGATACCAACTACAAAACCCTACTCTTTATAACATATTTAAACATGATTTATTACATAAATAAAAACTTAATATATGTCTAATGATCAATAGGTCTATTTTATTAGGAAATTATAATCATTACATGACAACTTAACGCATAAAATACAACATATTTATTGAAAACTTATTTTACATGACCACAACATTCCTTCATACTTAGCATTGCATGGGATAACCTGAGTGAATACATAAGAAAAGGGTGATCTATAAAGACCAGTAATGGTTTAAACAAGGCATAACAAAAAGAATATAGTACATGTTATCCAATAGTCGCATCAATGGATCATAAGATTAACATGAACATAAAGGCATGATATAGCATGATTATCATAACATGGAGATGTGGCCACAACATTTAACATGATATTAGCATTATCCAAGCCACATTTTACATGTATCATGAGTAAACCCTCATTTAACATGACATATCATGATACTAATCATTACCGAATGCATTGGAGTGCTATCAGGGCACACCCTTCTTAATCATTTCATTTCATGCATCAGTGTGCCACATAGATCATACAACATAGATTCATTAAATATCATAATTAATTCCACGAAAAAAATACGTGGAATAAATAAATTTAATTTCTCAATCAAAAAGTATATGTGCATAAATATTAATACCATTTATAGATAAATGGGTATGGTATTCACTTAAATTATGATTTTGGCATGAGAAATTTTGGCGTAACTTTAGCAGCATAACGATATCAAATAGAAATCATAAAATGCATTGATAGGAGACAAAGATGTATATAATCATTTATCCATGAAATGTAAAGTAATGGGGTCATGGAACATAATATACCAACATATATAATTTAATTTAGTTGGATAATGTAAAATAATTGCTTGAATGTAAATGAGGAGAGAGAAATCTATTACGGAATTTTGGCATGGTAAAAGGTGTACATGGGAGAAATTAATGAGAGATAAAGGGGTATCTAATCATTAAAACATAAGTAGGGAAGTATAGGGGTGTTTTAAATCATACCCCAACATTTTTAATTTAAAATAAAAGGGGCATAAAAATATAATGAAACTTGGTCATAAATGACGAAGGAAAGTGATGATCCCTTACTTGGAAGTGTGCGACTTCAAGATCTTGAGGAGGGGATAATTGAGAGATTGGGGCACCTTAGAAGGATTATAGAGAGAGTAGGGAAGATAAGGGACGTGATCCATGGTTTTTGAGTGAATAAAATGGGGATCTTTGGTGGGGTTGTATAGGAAAAGAGAGGGGAATTCTTTAATATTTCAAAAACTTACGTTTTGGAATTTATATAATTAAATATTCAAAACTAAAAAACAAAAACTGTTTTTTTTCAAATGGAGATTATAAAGAATTATTTTATATGTACAATGGATGAACTTATTAAAATATTAGACTTTCTTATGTGGAGATGAGTCACACCCTCAAGGAAATCATTTTAAAAAGTTAAAATATTCAACAAGTCTTGGAGGGTCCCATAAGGCACCATAAAATTAGTCAAAAAAATATAAAATAAAATTATTTTAAAGGTAAAACATATATTGGTAGAATATACCTTTTATATTATTTTATTTCATCACTATTGGGTTATTATGATGTCATAAAACACATTATATATTTAAAATGAATTTATTTTTTACCCAAATATTTGACTGTCATAGAAAATTAGGAAAAATTCAATGTTAGATAATTTCAATGTCTGGAATCCAAAAATAATATTCATTTTATATAAATAATTTTATAAATATGTGAATTTTTACTTTTAAAATAACATTTGATATTTATCAAAAATTAATGGGGTTTTGACAAAAATAGCTTTAAAAATGTAATAAAAATCAAAATTGTATAAAAATTATACAATAATTTATATTTAATATAAAAAATTAATTCAGTAATAATATTTAATTAAAATATTATTTAATTAAAAAATCCATTAATTTATCAAAATAGATTTCTTAATTGAATATTAACTAAAAAAACTATTTATTCTTTAAAAACCATTTCCAAGTAACAATAATAAAATGAAAGTATATTATTTATAAAAAAATAAGGCACATAATAAGAGTGATATGGTCTTATTACATTACCCATTATAACACTCGCATAAGACATAAGGGTATGGTGTGCGATGGTGATAGATTCTTGGGGCGGCTCGAATAACATCGCTCAGGTGGTAATCTCTATTAACTTCCACTTCTCCCATAGGCGGTTCGATTCATGCTTATCGTGTCGAAGCTCAGCTTGGTCTTGGTCAAGAGAGAAGCCCAGTGATGACACCTCCTTTTTGAGCTCTGAAAAATGGGCTTCTTATGGATAAATTATTCTAGATGAGGCTATCACTTCCTTTGTTTGAGTAAATTTTATTTTTTAAAGCCCTATATTTATATTAATCATGTGATCACTGTTCAACAGGTATATTGGCAACGATAAAAATTATTAATGGTATTTAAAAATTTAAAAACATAAAACCAAGGAAGTTCATATGTTTTATATAACCATTTTACATAATAAGTCATTTAATTAGATCAAGTGTAATTTTCATTAATAAAATTTTGGGTTGTTACACCTCACCTCCCAAGTTCCTTCCTAAACTCAACTATTTCATATTAACTCTTGGACCACTGAAACATTCATACTCCAAAAAATTCCCTCATTATGTTTTGAAATTAGAAATCAATATTCCTCGAGGCACATCCACTTCAGCCCATAATTACCATCACTATTTACAAGAGAAAGGTTCGGTTAATGCCGCTAGACCATTGCACGAAAGAATACCAACTAGGCACTGTATCACCTAGAATGACCAACCAGAGAATTCTTGGTCCAATCATCTCTACAATGCATGTCCCAAATAACTTGGTACCATCTCTCCCAGATCCATTTAGAACTAAAAAATTGATCCAAGAATAACTTTACTGTAGCTAACATCCTGATTTTAACCATATCTCACAACTTACTCCAATCCGAAACGTGAGACACAAAAACCTCAGTTCATTTTCAAAAATCCTAAAACCATTACCCAAACATACTCTTCATCTAGAGGCACTCAAATATTCAACACTTGATCTAGTTACCATCACCAAAACTGATACACCATGATTGATCCCACCCGATCCCATCTAACCCGAATGATCGATTACATCATTAACTGAACAATTTCCCATTATGCTACTTACTAACATATAATTTACCATATTACCACTATTTTTTTTTCAGTATTGAGCACTTCCAAAATAAAAATATAAAAAAGAAATCCAACTCAAATTAATGACTTACCTGATGCATTTTCCAACTCACCATTCCCAAACATCAACAAGAGAACCATCCATTGTTGGAATTTGTCCCTTCCATTGAGATCACTTAGATTGGAAAACTCCATTATCCATACTCATTTTGAGGTTAAATTGGTTCTTCTTTATGGCCCATTCCAATTACCGAAACATGCTTATCCATCCACATTAACTAGAGGTGATTTACAACCCACCACATTCATTCTTCTTTATTGGATAAGTTGGACCACCCTACGTCAACTCAATCCACTGATGCCCAAATTAAAAAATTGGTATGTCACCAATTTTTCAATCCACGATGCCCTTTCCACTGAAGGAATACCAATATCATCCATATTCACCTACAGAAGTCATCACTGATGTACAGTAAAACCCCACTGTTACATCATTCGTGACTCCAAAAACCATTTTCATGCCCTACAACACCCCTCAATAGGTATCCAATTAAACCACTCTGATTATCTTTAGAACTAGCTCAATCCCAAATCCAACACTCATCTCGATCAATAATCACATCTAAGACAACCTAGTTTTCTCCCAAGGAACATAAACATGAACCTCATAGGTTACCATTGGGATCTTGATGCCACCACATCCACTTACCAACTTCCACCACACATCCATGACATAACATATTTCTCCCCAACTTAGGGCTTTATTTTTCATCATTTTGATCATGAAATTTTGACCTTCGCAGATCACACTCTAGCATAATATGAACCCCAAAACATGGACATCGTTGTATATCTACCTCCATAATAAAAAAACATCATCCACTACTCGTTCCTCACTACCGAGAATGATACCCCTGGTATTCATTAACATATGTTCCATTTCAAGGACCTCTCCCATAACTAGTCGATGGTGTACTACCCCACCACGTGGCTCCCACAAACATACCTCTCCCTAAGAATATCCTCCAAGATGTCTCACATCTAACCAAAACACACTCAAGACACTAGGTGCAATTCTAGATCCTTCTCAATGCACCTTGGATGATGTCAATATAATTGGAATTATAATCACTAGTTAAAAGTATGCTAAGAAGTCATCGACCAAAACCAACACAAACTATACACCATCACCATCACCTCTTACCAAGAAGACACCTCCCCCTATTAAAGATATCAGGATCCCCTAACGGTCGATTCTTTATCCATGCTAGAATACAACACCTTGAATGGAACTTATAACCAAACTCACCGCCACCTCACAAACCTCTTCCAAGTGATCATGACCCATCATTAATTTTGGAACCATTATCATTATCCCACTTTAGTTATTCTTGTATGGTCCCACTGAACAAAACAAAAACATAGTGATTCTCACCATCAGTCAAAACTAATTGGTTTCTCACAATATAGGGGCCTCTCTACTCTTAATCCATTGAAAATATAGGTTCATACATCCAACCAGCCTAGGCATACATCATAATGGAATCACGAATATCTAATACATGCCCATCATTCGGAAATTTTCAGAACCGTCGAGGTCCCATACTCTCCTGTGACCAACCAAAAATCAAACTTTAGATCACACGAGCCATACATTACCCAAAATAACCCCTAACATCCACTCAAAAAATTATTCATGACACATAATCTTCTATCTTCATCAGACTCAAGGCTTTCTCAACATCTCACTCGACAAAAAGACCACTCCTACAAATAGTCCAACCATGTGACCACCCTCACCCTCAGTGTCCTCTAAAACAAAAGAAACCATCCATGATTTGATCACCCTTCCCTTTACTACCCCAAGACAATTGTTCTTTCCACATATAACTCCTTCAAAACCACATGGCCAGGTCTTTGAATGATTCTTCCCTTCATAAACAATTTTACAACCAAATATAATCACCCATGTTCTCACCTAAGATGAGTCCAATAAATAACAATGCACATTTACCAAGACTCAATGTCATCCAAAATGCATCGATTTCAACTCTAAAGAAAACACATATGCTTCACATTCCAAGGAACCTGCAATACTATTCTAACTTCCCTCAAGTATACCATTTATTTAAAAAGGTTTTTGGATCACATCCATAACTCAAGATACATCTCTCGCACTATTAAATTTTTCACCTATCCCTCTAGGTTAACCCAATACTAGGAAAAAATCTCTGTGTGCCACTGCCAAGGTCTAAAACCTCTACCGATGGAACACAAACCCAAAAGAACTAACACCTAGACTGACCACTCTCACCCATCATCCTCAAAATATAATTGATACAAACCACAAAAACTGGAGAAAAAACAAGTGAAGGTCACCATCTATTTCTAAGACATACACACCAAACCTCAAACAATTAGCTGCTCATGAGTGTCATCCTACCCCCGTTCCCAACACACTATGTCTAACACACCAAACAACCATTTACTATTGGTCCAACAACAAAGATACTCATGCACGTACATTGGTACCACGAGTCGAACACCAACCCTCTTGTTTAAAATTCAACTCACCAGATATCAATCCAAAAGATTTTCCTCACTCATATTAATAGAATCCATTTGAAAACGTCAAGGTTGCAACCTAACCAAGGATATAAAAATGAACACACGACTAACCGAAACACCCAAATCATCAAGGTTTCACATCCTATAAACTATGTTTTGAAAACAATGACACTCACATTACCTAATCCACCCATACATTGGGTCAACTACCAAACACAAGGGATAATAAACACTGGTATCCCAAAAAGTTCCATTATTTCCCATTTTCCCACTTAATTAGCCTAACCATTTAGACCCACAATTTCACTTTTTAAAACTTTTTATTTTCAAAAACCATTAAATTACACATTCAAAAACCGTTTTTTATTATCCATGATTTAAAAAACATTAACTTCATTAAAAATATCATTTTGAACATTTCCTATTTTCAAAATCCAAGATTTATATTTCTTAAAACCCTTTTTAACCCACTTTTAAACACCCATCATTTCATTCAATTTCACTTTTTATACTCTATTGGTTTATCATCATGTCATTCATTAGTCAATCACATTCAACATACAATAACCTATCTTTCATATATGCCTAGCATGATGCATGAACTCACACACCCTCTCTTGAAGCAACGAAACAAGAGATTAAACCTCATATATAAATAACATAGAAACCAAATACTCCACTTGAGGTGGAAATATCAACGAACTGTAAAATAAAAAAATAGAACATCATTTCCCACCCTTAAAAAATTGGGTTTCCCTCGTACGTGGGGATACATGCACCCACACGCTAGCTCATTAACTACTCCCGGAAAGATCATAGTCTCCAGTCTACCATGAATAAAAATTAAGAAAAAAGAATATGTTCCCTGATAATACATTGTATCATCCCTAATACAGAAGCCACTATATCTGGTTCCCTGATCTGGGTCATCACATGACCTCAAGAGCACCTCCCCGTACTCTTAAGGCTACGGACCTGCAGTGCGGGTCTAAAGAGAAACATGGGAAGACTATACAAGATTATTAGTGTGAATCTACACCATAATTAACATAAACATATAAAATAACCATCAGGAATAGGAAAATGGATAGCTCACAAAAAACATATATGAATCGAAGGACACATGATATAAAAAAAGTTAGCGAATACACTACATGTTAGGAACTCATACAATATAAAACATGACTAAAACTATCAATAGAATCTGAACCCAAACCCAATTCCCAACCCGGCCCTGAACTCCCATGCTCGTCATCCCATGTGCAACAAAAAACCAAACCCATATCCCGAACGCGTACCTAAAAAATATAGTATCTTCTATGGTTCCCAATTTTCATGGCAGCCAGAGGAGTGTGTGAGGAAAACTCAGTAGGCCACCACCAATAGTGTCTAAAGATATAACTAGTTTGTACAAAAGTGTATCCAGGTAAATAAGTGATACAAGTAAACAAGGTAATATGGGATCATTTAAGTGATTATCTGATATCTATTTTATCCCTTAAGTTCTCTAGGGTCAACCAATCAATATATTAACTCTGGTCATAATGGTAGTCTATGCCAAGGTAGAAGGGGTTATAGGCACTTTTACCAATAAATTGGTATTAACTAATATAAACCTATCACATACCCATTAGTTAATAATATTCACTTGTTCATTATCACTATTCATACCAGGGGTTTGGTATTTACATTATTCACACTACATCCTATGCCAGTAAACTAAAATGTATAAGGGATTATGTCAAGTTACCTATCACACTAGGAATAAAAAAATCAGAAAAAATACATCACACTTACCATGGAGCCTCAATCTAGGTAGTATATCACAATTACCTTGGATCCTCATTCTAGTTAGTCTCATCTAATGAAACCATTAGGGCTATAGAGCCTCAGTCTGACTCCCTAACCCATGCATTATAGGGGTGGGGTTTAGAGCCTCAGTCCAACCTGACCCATGGGTGTAGAACCTCAAGTCAATACCCTACATACAACAAAGCCATGTGCACATCCCTATTTAAACAATTACCTCATATACCATTTCATATCCATAATCAAATAATAAAATAACATTCAAAATTTACAATTCATTAATACATAAATAATTTCCAAGTGATAACCCATGAACATGTTACCATTTGTAAATCATTTCTCATTAAACCATTAACATCATAAAAAACCATCTCTTATGCTATGTCATAAATTAAACATTATTAAAATAAATCTTAAGCACAAACCAATTCACATTTAAGAAAACAAACCATAATTATTAAACAAACATATCATTATTCTAAAAACCCCCTTATGTGACATCATCAACTTTTCACATTCAACATTTAGTTTATATCAAGACCATGTTAACATGAAAACATAATTTTCATGGGTCATATATCACTATATCATAGATAAATTAAAGTACTATTGTCCCAATAGACCCTCAATACCACATTATCAAATACAATACAATTAAAAATACTTATTTTAAAGCATCTTGAAGCCACCCTTTAAAACATTCGTTTTCCTATTTTAAAACTAAAACATTCCCAAAGGCTTTCATTTCCATTTTTGTAATAAAGAACTTCCATTAAACCATTTTCACAAAAAGGGAACCTTATACACATTTCGAACACCAGTTGAAATATCTTATAAAACCACTTTATGAATCAAATTGAGTCCAAAACATCCTTCCAAAATCATTTATCACTATCAAATATCATTTCCCATTAATAAATATAAGATTGGTTCAAAGCACCAAACATACCATTGAGACCATTTGAAAAATGTTAAATAATTTATAAAAACAAACCTATTTTTTTTAATCAACCCCTTATCCCTACCTACATACCAATTACATTTTACTACCCATTCGATCTCATAGTACCACTATAACATTATTTACCAATTTTTATTCCCCATTTACAAGGGTCTAGTTTAACTCATGGGTAGCTCTATGTTCAGTCTCATGTCATCAGAAAAAATACAAAGTGTCTGTGAAGGGTTTTACACCTTAATGTAAGGTCCAAATAACTTTCCATAACCTAATACATTAAAATGAAACATGGAAGTTAAATAGAATATCTACACAAACATATAACACAACAAGACTGTGGAAAAAAATCTTTAAGACCACCTACCTCAGGACCGTTGATGAACACTTTCTTAATATCGACACATGATTTAAACTCAAACAACCACAAAATCTGAAACCTAACATCATTTGTAAAAGTGATGGTTTTATGGAATCAGATGAATATGAGAGATTCTACAAACCCGTATTCAGAAAATAGGGAAGAGAGGGGGTGTTAGACTCACTTGGATCTTATATTTTCACCCAAACACGATCAAAATGATAAATAATCGAAGGAGAATCACCCATAGAGAAGGAAATGGATGATGGTTCATCACCAAGGATGGAGGGGGTCAAATGGGAGGCAACATCAGGGATGAAATAAACAAGAGTGTAAGGGAAAATGAGAAATTTAAACTTTTTAAGGTCCACACAGTTTGGCTGTATGGTTTTCCAAATTGTGTGCCAACCATGCAACTCCCTCTATCCAAGAGGATCCCTAACACATGGTTTCTTGAGGTTACCCAAATGGTTTGGAAATCCATTTGGTAACCATACACTAGATTTTGTCTGAAAGGGCGTCCCAAATCATACTGTTTCCTAGGCCAAGCGCACTATTTTCACTAATCGTGTGCCAACCTTGCACTATGCATTCATTGGCCTCTTTTCCCCTACTCTCATGTCATGCACACCTATAACACCCAAAAAAATTATTTTACACTCAAGTACATCTTTATCCACAATAAAAAGATATTTTAACTACTTTTTTTAACAAGGATTTACCTTCATGAATGGATATGATATTATAGATTACTTCAAACCATAATACTCTGAGCCTCAAATTATTAAATTTTTGAGAAATTTTTCTATGAATCATTATTTATATTTATCTAATATTTTAATTAATTCCATGAGTGCCTCTCCCCTCACTTAAAAAAGGGATCCTCCTCTCCCTTCTTCCTCACACCTTTTGATCACTCATGTTTATAAAATTCATACTCAAAAACCTTCTTAACATACCATACCATCTTATATAGCTATTATTTTTGGAAAAAATATTATCCTTAGAGGTCTTAAGGTGTAATGTAAAAGAGTTTTTCCAAAGAATAGGTGTAGTTATTAACCAAATATTTTCATTTAATTTATTATTATAAATCATTAAAATCTTCTTTAAACATGTCAAAATAATAGAAATATAATATTATACATATTTATATTTTATTATGTTAATATAATAGTCTATATCCTTCTGTTAGTACATAAAATGTGAAACAAAACTATTTTTCGTGTGTGTGGAAGACTATTTCCTTGCGAAATGATGTAATTTTTCCCATCACTTCTCATTATTGATATTTATAATGATAGATATAATGATATTAATGACATAATTATAATTCTTAAAAATTAATATATCATATAATTTATTATATTTCCATTCATTGAAAAGTGATGATTTCATTTTTGCGTACATGTGGATTACCACCTCCAGGAAGCAATGTGATTTTTTTCATCATTGTATCACATGGAAGGTATATATATGTATATTTATAGAAATAAAAGGGTGTTTATGATATAATTATAATTATTCAAAGAAAAAATAATACTTACCGTAATCCTATAATGATCATTGAAAATTGAAATGTTACACTTTCTTATATATGACATACCATCTCCAGGATTATAGTATAGTTTATTTTTAATAACCAAATTTCATGGTCAGTTTTAAAAATATAATTACTGTATAAATATGGTAAATACTTCATAATAATTATTTAGGATATGTTAAAATAATAAACACATTGATCATAGTCAACATACAAAATTCATTTTGGATATATGAGCCGAATATTCTGAAAATATATGACACAAACTTAATTGATTAAGTAATCGAATAGAATATGGTACAAAAAAACAAAAAATTAATGATTTTTAAAATTGTTTTTAATGAAGTAAGTAATTAACATAAATTTTTTATTTAGAAATATAATGAATGTAAGTAGTTATTTAGACTCAATGTATGTGAAAAATTACTTTCAAAACCATGTTTTAAATGTTTTATATATTTATTTTATAATTATTTATCTTCCATGTCCAAATTATTATAAATAATTTTTGTTTATATGAAAATAAATCAATTATAATATAAATTTAATGTTATATTTTAATTTCTTTAAAAGGTTATCAAGATGGAATATTTTTACAGAATGTTTAAAAAAATGAAAAAGGAATTTTCTATTTTAATTTATAGTGTCAACTGTAACATCATGGTTTATTAAAAATAAATACTTTGATTTGATAGCATACATGATAAACCACATCAATCTTAAAAAAACAACGAAATATTATTATATGGTAGTCATAAAATAGCCAATAGAATTTAGGTAATGAAAAATGTCAACTAAATTATGAAAATATGGTTTACACATGTTTATATAATGACTCATTGGTTACCAAATTTGCATGAAATGAAAATAAAAACAAATTGAATATAAAAGATGTATTTTTAAGAAAAACTATTAAAATGTGAATAATTTTTTTATAAAATAATAAAATCACTCTTTTTGGATTAAATAAATGAAATACAAATTCAATATAATGTTTTAAATTCCCTTATGAGTTTTTTAGACATCATATAATAACAATTTCAATTTTATGAATAAAAGGAGTATTTTTCTACAAATACAGTTTTACCACCTTTTATTGGTGCAAAAATTTTAATTATATTTTTTTGAAGCTTTTATAATTTATATTTGAAAAAATAATCTTCTTATTTGGAATCAAAACATAAAAATTTACTTTGGTTGAGTTTTTATATTTTTCTGATAAAATTCATATTTTAATTAATATTTAAAAATACTGCGTTTTAATTCAAAACTACTTTTTCTTATAATTTATTTGTATTTTTATATTATAAATTTATCTGGATTTAAATTTTATTTTGAATTTTATTCTATCCTTTAATCCAATACCCGTCATTTGAATCAATTTCAAATTGTAATTGTATATAAACATTTTTTTCATATTTTGAACGTGTTTACTTCAAAACCCCATTTCCTTGATCTTCAAATGAGATTAATTTGTAATTAATTTTAGTCACTTATGTGAATTGAATTTTAAAAAATTTATATACATGCTTGTAATAAATATGAAAAAATTTATCTAATATGATGAACTTATTTTTGATGAATAGTAACTTTTGAATTTTATTTACCACAGTTAAAGTATATCGAGAAATTAAAGGTAAAAATAATATTATTATAATATAAAACTACCCTAAATTTTTTTTAGTATTATTGGATTTATTATTTTCAAGCAAGACAATACTTGGTTTGAAATTTTGGTTTTTGGAAGCCAATTGGGTTTGATTTTGATATTTAAAACATTTTATTTATAGTAAATACAACGATGTCATAAATACGTATCTTATTACAAAAAAATTTTCATATGGAGTTATATAAGGGATATCTTCAACTATAAATAGTTCTTATAAATCTAAATAGATTATATACATCATGATAATTAAGTTTATTTTTTTCATTAAATAATTGAAAATAATTATGACACAATGATGATGGAGTAATAGATTTATTAAAGGAAGAATCAAATAAATGATATTAATATTATTAAAATAAATATAAATTGAAATATTTAATGTCATACACAAATTTTATAGGAGAATTTGAAATGTTAATGATAAGTAAAAGTAGTGTTTTAGAAGTAATTAGGTTGTTATGATTTTTTCAAATGTCAATTAATGAATAGTGTCAAAATTGACATATTTCATATTTTAAAAAATAAAATATTTTATTAAATGATATAAAATTTCTAAAAAACTAATATTTGGACAACATGTTTAGATATGTCTAAAAGTTTTATTAATTACTCATTAATTAGTCGTTTATCATGTTATGATGATTAATTTAACTCTCAAATTGTAAATCACTGAATAAAATGTAAGAGTTGAAAGGGATAAAAAATAAAGATAAGGAATAAATAATATCCAAAAATTATCTAATTATTATTTTATGAATAAATTTACACCCATAATCATCCTATATTTTAGTTAAAAAACTTGTACCCATTGGGAATAAAAAATGAATTTATATTAATTTAATATTTTAATAATTCAAGGAGTGCCCCTCCCCTCTCCTATAAAAAAACTCTTATTCTATATTTATTTCACATAAAAATGCCTTTTAGTTCAGCCAATATATACTCAAAACCCTTCCTATAATCATTAAACACATTCGTGAAGCCTTAGTTTAGGTAGAAAACCCTCTTTAGAGGAGTTAAGGTGTTACGAAAGGTGATCATCTAAAGGAAAGGTAACTTTTTTAATTAAGTATTTATATTTTGTTTCTTCATCGTCTTCCTTTATTTCCTCTCACACCATGATGAAATAATGAAACAATTTTCCTCAAAATAATGAGTTTTTATTATGTTTATATCATCACCTAAATCTATCTCCAATTTCATTAAATGGGAAATGAACATTTCATTCGTGTGTAGGGAGGACTACCGCATCACGAAATGATATAGTTAATTTTTCATTATTTTCTCTCAATAATGCTCAAAAATATGGTATTAGTGTTTATATATTATGTTTATGACATATTTATAATAATAAGAGAATAATATATCAATTATATTCTTAATTTATAAGAACATAAAAATGATAACGTCGTTCGTGCATACATTTGAACTGTCACCTCGATGAAGCGATGAGAATCATTTTTATTCACCACACCACTTATATGATATATATAAGTATATTTAAATGATAATTAATATTTAAATAATATTATGATAATATTGGAAGAAGAAACTAATAATATCCTTATTTCTATAATGATGAATGGAAAATGGAAATGTTACTCGTGCGTATGTATGACCTACCATCTCCATGATTATAATGGTGTTCATTTTTCATATCCCTAATTAATGGTTTGGTTTAAATGTATAATTCATTATATAAGTGATCATTATGTAATCAATATTATTCTATATATGATTTTATTATGACCACATGGACCATTTACATCATACCATGTTCATCTTTGAACTGAAGTACAAAATATTGGCAAAACATCCAACGTGAACCTAAATAATTAAGTAATTGTTATAACATTATAAATAAGTGATATAAAGGGATACAGAAATTAGAAATTAATATATGTTTATTATTTAGGAATATAAAGATCTTAGAAGATGATTCATACTCAAGATAAATGACTTTGTCTCAATCACCTTTCATTGAGGCATATTTTGATGTTATACACCAACTTCTTTTATAAGGTGTATAATCAAACACATTGAAATTTTATTTCATTAAAATGTTTTCAAAACAAATATTTTTATATGAATCATTTTACTGAAAGAAAAAAGGAATGTTTTTTTCATATACAACGACATCGACTTTTCCACTGCCATCACCATTATTTGTTATTTTGCTTCCCCTTCAATCCTTAAGGTTTTTAAAAGAAAAATAAACACCATTTAACATTTGAGGTATTTTGGTATTGAAAATGATTTAAATAATGGATTGATAATATCAATATATTGAAATGATATTTTGTGATTTCAAAGTAGAAGTGTTATTTTTATTTTATGATTTTTTTTATTTATTATGATTTTATTATGGTTCCTAGGAATTATATATATATATATATAGTTTTGTGATAAACTGAGGGTGGGTGAACCTGTGATAACTCTCAAATTAATTGGGTAAGGGGTAAGATTAAAATGTTAGGTTTTATCTTAAGAGATTTTGGTAATATACTACATTGGGTATTCCAAATGTAATGAGGAAGGTTAATCGCTATGTAGATATGAAAAATACAATGTAATTGTGACATGGATGCCACCAGTAAAATTTATGATTTATTATTTCTTTGATTTTTTTCAGGACTCTTTGATATCATGAGGTATGTTAAAGATCTTATATTTTATGGGTGAAAAGTATGATTTTTTTTGAATTTTTTTTCACGAGTTTAAAATATTTCAGGACTAACAGTTTCATTCCTTATTTTACATCCCTTACTGAGCATTTTATGCTCATAAAATGTTTTAATTTTTTTTTTCACAGGGTATAAGGAAGGTTAGGAGAAAGTAAGATGTCATGATGAATGTTATAAAAATTTTTATGAAGAAAAAAAATCATGTTTTATTTTAAAGAGTTTTTGTTTTGTGAAAAAAAGGATAGTGAGTAGAAGTGTCTACTTTGTAATACTTGAGTAGTTATGTAATAGTTATGTCATTATTCTATAAAAATATAAACATCAAAATATCCTCAATGTGAATTATTAAATTAAATCAAGATTATGTGATGGTTAAGGTTGGTGCCTTATAGTTTTTATCATAGGTTGGCTTAGGTAACTTAAGAGGTTATTGTGTTATTTAAGTAGAAGTAAAAAAGTTGTATATAACTAAAATAGTTAGCATATTAGAAAGATTAATTGTTATCTTAGAGAAATTGAATGAGTTTGAGATAACATGAATAAGTATATATTAGTGTTTATCTTTCTCATATGATAGTATGTGATGATTTTACTAATATAATCACACTAACCTTTCTAGTTTTAGTGAATGGCTAGATTTAACAGGCACCAAAGTAATAATGGATATGAAGGAAAATGCGGTGGTTAATTGAATAAGATACAAAATGAAATGGGAGCTGCAAGGAGAACTCTCATGGTTATTCTAAAGCAAATATTAGGATTAATGATTAACCCCTTGAACATTGATTATTTTTATGATGCATCATATATGAATACCTATGGAAGTTCAAGTAATAATGATTATAAAGGTAAGTATATTCAATGAAATACTTTTCAAGGATTTGGAAATAAACACATGTAAAATGTTTTAAAGGGATGGAAATATGATATAGTTGTTGTAATGAAGGTTATAAATTAATAACCTACCAAGTAAAAAGTAAGCGTTCATTTGACTCAATGAAATGTAAATAAGTTCTTCTTGAGTTATCAATTGAATGTTTTAAATGTGGGTATAATGGTAATTATGAAAATCAATGTCACATGAAGAAGTATCGGGAATGGGATCATCAGGATCATATAAATATATGTTTAACAATACATAATTCTATTATAATTGAAGATGAGGAAACTGAAAATGAGATATGAAATGTATGTATTATATCTTGTCTCATGTTTTTACATTATTAAATCTTAGGACGTGATTCATGTTTTATTTTGAAGGAAATATTTATTAATAAATAAGATATAAAATTAAGATTAAGGGTTCATGAATAATTCTAGATGATTAAGATTTCTACATTTTAGGAATTCAAGACTTATGATAGATCTATGGATGATGAAATGTTTAAAATTACTAATGATCTTTTTATGATGGGATTACTTTGGGAGACTTTTTATTTTTAGTACGTGTAACCCTGAAGTTTCTTATATGAAAATTTTATTTGAGGAAGAATCATATTTTCTTATATATACATAATTATAAAGGATTTAATTACCTTAAGGATTTATATGATATTAAATTTTGAGGTAATTACGGGTTATTACATTTTTTGATGCAGAATGAAAGGCATCAAATAAACATTGTGGTTAAAATATGTTATGATTATTTTTAAGGATTTTATCTCATTTTGTGAATGCTATAAAAATTATATAGTCTTAGAAAAATGAAAACCCACAGATCATGTGACAAACTATCACGTCCCGCAAGGCCACGTGAATCAAACCCACAACTGAAGGGTGATAATGGTGTATCGCCTACCACTGGCTTATGTGAAGTCCCTAGTTAGTATGAATTCATTATTTTTAGTTAAACGATTTGATGTATTAATAATACATTGATTTTTGGGAACCCATGTTTTATCAAATAGATAATCTTGGGATTGGAAAATGAATTAGTGATTAAGTTATAAATTTTATTTTTGCTGACATTCATTATGATAGAAACTTTATATAATTAAGGTAAATATAATACTATGGTATTTTATTAGAGGGGTAATGGATGAATATATGATTTTATTATAGACTTATGGAGATTTTGTTTATTTATGGAAATGATTATCCTCTATTTGATAATATGTGATTAGGTTAATTACTTTTTGGTATGTGACCTTAAGAGTGATTTAAATTATTTGAAGATAAATGTAAAAACATATCCTGAGAGACTATGAGATCAAATCCTTCTGAATTTTGGGTTTTAATCTCAGTATGGATTATTTTGAAGAATTTTAAGGGAATTTATCTGATTAATGGACTATATTGAGATTTGGGTATTACTATTTAATTTTGGAGTTTGAAGTAGTATATCTTCAAATAAGCTTAATTATATTTCAAATATTATATTATTTTATCCAAACCATTTTTATTTTGGTTAATGTTTCATGATAGGAGAAATATATAGTTATTCTTTTTTTGGATTATATGATTCTCTAGAAGTATATTCATGCAGAAAATTTCATCTTAAATACTCATCATTTGGATAAAAAATATGAGTTTATGGTGGAAATTGACTAAATAATGAAACTCTACAACTCAAGTAAGTATATTTATTTAGGTTGTTTGTCAAGGAAGTAAATGAATTCCAAAACTCGATGAAAATGATTTTAAAAAAACATGATCCATTTATTTTTCTTACTAAGGAATCAATGAACTTTTAACCAATCACAAACTTATGGTTTTGTGACTGTTAACTTTATGCTAAAAATATTTTCTATCACTCTCCATTAGAACATGAAGGTTTGTTTTCTCTTATATATCCATGTTTTCCTATATGGAACCGTAATATATGATTTCTCATGTGACCATCATATTTCCCTTTCTTTCATTTAAAGTATAAGTTTTATTGAACCTTGTTCTAATGTTGGATTTTAATAAAGGTATTTTAAATAGTCAAATCAAAGTTATTGATACAAAATTCAAAATAATGTGGATACAATTTCCATGGGGGGTAGAATGTAAAATTCTTATTTTTAAAAAATAAATACATTGTTCGATAGCATACATGATATGCCACATCGAGCATAAAAAACAACTAAATATTATTAAATGGTAGTTAATTCCTAGCCATTATAGTGGAGGGAATGAATAGTGTTAACTAAATTATGAAAATATGGTTTTCACTTATTTATATAATGATTCATTTCTTACCAAATTAAATTGAAATGGAACTAAAAATCAGTTGAATATAATGGATGATTTTTTTTGAAAAAGTATTAAATGTGAATAATTATGTTTATAAAATAAAAAATTACTATTTTTGGATTAAATTAATGAAATATTAATTCAATATAATGTATAAAATTAATTTTAAGTGTTTTCTATACATTATATAGGAACATATTCAATTTTATGGATAAAAGGATTATTTTTCAAAAAATGCAGTTTTACCACCTTTTGATGAAGATCCCATTTTAAATATATTTATTGACACTTTTATAAGTTATATTTCTCAAAACAATATTCTTATTTGGATGAGGGATATCACAATTTTTCTTGGTTGAATTTATTATGTTTTTCGAATAAAATTCGTATTTTAATTAATAGTGAAAACACTACATTTTAATTAAAAACTATTTCGTCTAATTTATTTGTATTGTTAAACAATAATTTTAATTGTTTTTAAATTATATATATATATTTTAACATTTAATCCAATTTAGTTAATCTTAATCCATTTAAAATTGTAATTGGATATAAAAACATTGTGAACTCTAAAAAAATTTACTTTAAAAACTCGTTTCCTCGATTCATCAATGAGATTAATTTAAAATTAATTCTTGTCAGTTATATTAATTGAATTGTTAAAACTGGATATAAATGGTTTTAATTAGTATGAAAAATTTGATATAATAGGATTAACTTAAATTTTTGTGAATTGTAACTTCTGTATTTTATTTACCATTGTTAAAGGAAAATTAGGTAATTAAAGGTAAACATAATATTATAATAATATAAAACGATATTAACACTTGTACTAATATTATTGTATGATTTATTTTCAACTAATACAATACTTGGACCGAAATCGTTTCCTTTGGAAGCCACTTGAGGGTGATTATGACATTTATAACATTTTATTTAAAGTAAAAACAAAGATGTCATAAACTTGTCTCTTATTACTAATTTTTTATATGTGGTTATATAAAGGATATAATCAGCTATAAATAGTCCGTAGAAAGATAAAAATATTATATACATCATTATAATTTTATTTATAATTTTTAGAAATTAAATAATTAAATTTAATTATGACACAATGATGATGCAATAATGGATTTATTAAAGGAATAATCAAATAAATGATATTAATTATATTAAAATAATAAAAATTTTAAAATTTGATTACATATAAAAATTTTATGGAGGAATCTTAAATGTTATTTATATGTTAAATTATATTTTTATAATGAATCAAATGTTTTACGATTTTTTAAAAATTCATTAAACGAATAGTGTCAACATTGACATAATTCATATTTTAAAATATAAAATATTTAATTAGGTGATATAAAAGTTATAAAATAATAATATCTAGACAACATGCAGATATAAGTATAAAATTTTTGTTAATGACTCATTAATTGGTAATTTATCAGGTAATGTTAATTATTTTAACTTGTAAATTATAAATTACTTAATATAACAAGAAGAGTTAAAAGGATTAAAACATAAATATAAGGATTACAGAATATCCAAAAATATAATAATTTTTATTGGATCAATGTATTTAGACCCTTACTGGTCTTATATTCAAAATAAATCAACTTGGACTCATTTGGAATAGAAAATTAACTTTTATTAATTTAATACTTTTAATAATTCTTAGAATACCCCTCCCCTATCCTATAAAAAGACACTCTTCTTCTCTATTTCATACACATCAAGAAACATTTTTTGTTCATACAATATCTATTCAAAAACCTTACTATAATCCCTCAACACAATTTTTAAGCCTTATGTTAGGAACCAAACCCTCCTCATACATGTGAAGGTGTTCCTAGAGGAGATCATCTGAAGTAAAGGTATTGTTTTTAATTAAGTAATTATATTTTGTTTCTTCTTCATATTCCTTAAAATATTCTTCCTCCATGATTAAATAACAAATCTAGTTTCCTTAATATAATGATATGTTGTTGTGTTAATATCATCACCAAAATCCATATCTAATTTCATCAACTGGGAAATGAAAATTTCATTCATATGTACGATGGACTACTGCCACGTGAAAAGGCATTGTTCATTTTACATTACCATATCTAAAGAATGGTCATAATAATAGAATTAATATTTATATATTATTTTAATTACATATTTATCATTATAAAATTATATTTTATCAATTATGTTCTAAATTTCCATGCACATAAAAATGATAACGTTATTTGTGTGTACGTGTGAACTATCACCTCCACGAAGTGATGTGAATCGTTTTTATTCACCACATCACTTGTCTGATATATATAAGTATATTTAAATTATAATTATGATTTTAATAATATTATGATAATTATGGAATGATAAAATAATAATTACCTTATTTCTATAATGATCAATGAAAAATGGGAACATTAATCAAGCATACGTACAACCTACCGTCTCTATGATTATAACATTGATAATTTTTCATAACCATAATTAGTGGTTTGATTTAAAAGTAAAATTCATGTATAAAAGTGATCATTATTTCATTAATATTATTCTTCAGATTATGTACTTATGACTAAATGGACAATTTACATCATACCAAGTTTAACTTTGAACTCAAGTAATAAATATTGACAAAACATCCAATGGGAACTTAAATAATTTTGTAATTGTTATAAAATTATAAATAAGTGATATAAAGGGGATAATAAAAATCTAAAAGGTTCTAAATAAAGTATAAATTAAACTAGTTTTATTATTGAGGAATATAAAGAACTTATTAGATGAGTCATACTCAAGGTAAGGGACTTAATCACAATCTCCTTTCATTGCGGCATATTTTGATATTATACACATCCTTATTTTATTAGGTGTATAATCAACTCATTTTATTTTTAATTCAATCAAATTTTTTAAAAAGTAATATTTTTATATGAATCATTTTACTAAATGTAAAAAGGAATTTTTTAAGGTATATAACCCCCAAAAAGTTTTTTGCCGCTATGAACATTATTTGGTATTTTAATTCCTCTACAAGGCGTAATGTTTTTAAAAGAAAAAATAAAAAAAATTCCTTTTTAGGTATTTTGGTATTGAAAATGGTTTTGATAAGTGATTGATTATATCAATATCTTGAACTGATATTGTTATTACAAAGTAGAAATTTTATTTTTCCTTTATGATTGTTTTATTTGTTATTATTATGTTATGGTTCATGGGACTTTCATATATATATGGGTGGATTCATGTCAAACTGAGGGAGAGTGAGCCTGTGGTAGCTCTCTAATTCATAGGTTAATGAGAAAGATTTAGGTAATATACTATGATGGGTACTCCAAATGTAAATAGGAAGGTTACTCTCTATGTAGTTGTGAAAGATCTAATGTATGTATAACATGGATTCCCATAATTTACCTTAATTATTTATGATTTATATGACTTTTTTCAATAATCTTATTATTTTATTAGGTATTTTAAAGAGATTATGTGTTATGGGTGAAAATTTTGATTTTCTGAAAATGTTTTGATGAGTTTAAAAAATTTCTTGGAAAACAGTTTCATTTTGTGTTTTATATCCCTTAATGAGATTTTTATTCTAATCCCTTGTTTTAAAAATGTTTTTCAAAGGGTATCATGATTATTAGGGAAATTAATAAGTCAATATTAATGTTATGATAATTTTTATCAAGAAAAAGAAATCATTTTTTATTCTAAAGAGTTTTATTTTTCGAAAATGGATTGTGAATAAAAGTGTCTAATTTATAATACTTGAGTTATTAGGTAATAGTTACAACCTAATTATCTAACACTCTAGACATGAAAAGATCCTCAATTTCAATTCTTAAATTAACTCAAGATTATATAATGTTTAAGGATGAGGACTTATATCAACATTTCTTCCCATTTTTGTAACCATTATCCGAAGATTTGGATTCTATTAAAATATTTCATGTTTTACTAAAATAAAAAAATAATTTAATTTATTCTTGTTATTTTATTTTTGAAAATGGGGTTTCAAAAGTAAAGTGATATTTCAATATCCATTTTTTTGCATATGGGTGAGAAAGAGATTTTCAATGGTTTTAGGATGAAATAGTGAAAGCATAAAATGTTTTCTTCATGATATGTTACATGATAATTATATATAATTAATAGGTGAGAAATATATAGCTTATACAATGGGTGACCTCAATATAGCTCATATGATGGGAAATCCCCATTATATATTTCTATGGCATTGGTACCACTCCTTGTATTTAAAGTCTAGAAGCAGGGAATTAAACAAGGGGGTTTTTTCTATGGATTTAATTGGGACCCGGTTATTTCTAGAACAAGTTTAAAATGAGAATTTAATATGATTCTATAGGTTTCCTATAAGGGTTATTATTTTCATAGTATGGGTTTTATAGTTTTGATTCGAGGTAAAAGTTTATTTTTTCATGTGCATATTCTATTTTTCACATGATCAAATAAAATGGTGAAACTGGTAAACATTTAATTTGTTTTCATATATCTTATTGGAATAATAAATTTCTAAGTTATCTATCCCTCAATTCTCTTTTTGTTATCATATCATGTTTTTAAATATTTTTTGTAGGGTTTAATGATGGGTAGAAAATTTAATAAAGTTATAGTTTCAAATGCTGAAGTTAGCTGAAGTGAAGTGAAAATGTCTTTATAAAGGTTTTGTTCTATGAGAAAATAGATACTATATGGAAATTTACTCATTGAAGTAATTTTTTCATAATTCTCTAATACTATAAACCTGAAAGTTACAAGGGTATGTAAATGATCCAATAATTTCTTGTTATGTTTTACGTATTAGATAACCAAAATTAGGGCATATTTATTGGCATCAAAGAGAAAGATTAAAAGTATATGTTTTTGTCACTTGATCTAAGAGTGAGGGGTTTAGGCAATTATACTTGGAATTATAAAATAGTTTAAAAAACTTTTTAGATTATTATGTTATTATGTGAATTTATGTTAATATTTATAGATACTGTCATGGGTTTATATGTTTTAAGTTTATCATAAGTTCATTGTCTTAGACATCTCTTTTAGAGATTTAAATTGATAGTAATTTAATATTATTAATGATATTTTGGGAGATGTTTTATTTGGTTTAGGTATATGTATCCATTTTTTTAACATTATTGATTATTTCAAGAATAATGAATTTATATTTTTGGGTATGTAAGATGAATGGTATGAGATACCTTTTAAGGTTAAAACATTCGTTAAATTTGAAGTTATTAAGGATATTTTTTGTGGAGGTTAATCATATTTTTGGGAACATTATAAGAATCATATTAATATAGTTTTAGAAACAATACATCACATAGGTCTATATAAAACCTATCACATCTGAAAAGGCTATGAGGCTTGACCCAAAAATAAAGGAAGACAGGGGTGTAACACCTACCATTGACCTACATGATGTCCTGCTTAGTATTGAATTGCTTTCTTAGTTATGTGATTGTATGGATAATGAATAAGTTGATTTTATGAATATATGTTGTATCGTATTGAACAATACAGTATTTAAAAGTGATTTGGTGATTAAGTTATTAATGATATTTTTGTTGAAGATCACCATAAATGTGAGGAACATTATATGATGGGATTTTATTTGAGAAATAATGGCTGAATTATCCTTTGGAATAATTTTAAGGAGGCCTTTTATTAATTCATGTTAATTATGGAAATGATAATTATATTTTGTAGATTATATTATTTTTTGAAACACATTTTGGTTATATGACTTTATGAGTGACAAATGTTGATTGGAGAAAAATATTAAATTAATCTTCAAAGAATATGTGACCAAATCCTTCTTATTTTTTGGTTTTGAACTTAGTCTGTGATATTTTTATGAATTATAAGGTTACTTATTTATTGAATGATCCAAGTTAATATTTTTGTGTTATTGTTGATGATTTGGAGATTATTGTTGTATTTGTTCATGTTGAGGTTTATACATGTATAGTATTATCTTACAATGTGCTGATCCAAGTTAATATTTTGGTTTTATTGTTGATGATTTGGAAATTACTATTGCATTTCTTCATGTTGAGGTTTATACATGTATAATATTATCTTACAATGTGATGAAAATTTCAATTTTTGTTAATGTATAATTACAGGAGGAATGAATTATTATCATTTTTTGTATTATCTAATACATTAGAGTTTATTTTAGTTAGTAAGGAAAGAAGAATTCATCTTGAATACTCATCGTTTGGAGAAAAAGATGAGGTTGTAGTGGAAATTTATTAAAGTATTAAATTATTCTTTTCAAGTAAGTATATTTCCCTATGTTATTAGTTTAGATGGTAATGAAATTTCTCTACTTAAGGAAAATGTTCATGGAAAAAAATATCCTATTAACTTTATTTTTTAAGAATCATTGTATTTTTTCACACCTCATTGGTTTATGGTCTTGTGGTCATTAACATTATCACGATCATTTTCTTTATTATGATCAATGATCTACATGAATCTCCATAATTTTTTGGACATTAGATTTTCCTTAGTGTCCATAATCTCACTTATCATTAATGTTTTTAGTTTTTGGAACCTATTTATGTGTTATTAAATATGACCATCATATTTATCTTTCCCTCTTTTAAAGAAGATATTTTATGAACCTTTTTTAGATATTGGTTTTCAAAAAATATATTTTACAATGTCAAAGCCTTTATTACTAAGGTCAAGTTCAAAATTAAATGACGAAATTTATTTGAGGTAGGGGGAATGAAATACCATGAGATTTAAAAAATAATTCCATGTTTGGTAGTGTACACAACACACAACACCAAGCTCAAACGATCCATGAAATATTATTATTTAAATATGACTATTATAATCTAGTAATTTAATTGGTAGGTATATATATGAATAAACACATCATGAAATATTTATAAGGGTTATAGATAATAAAAATTTATTTATTAATTTTTAGGAAATAAGTATTTAGTTTTCAGTAATGTCATCTTATTATTTAAAAACAAGTTTCCTTTAGAAATAATTTTTATTGTTGTTTTTTTGAGTAAATATTATAATTAATTCCGTAAAATTTTATAAATTATATTTTATAAAAATTATATCATTTTTTAAATAATCATATCATAATTCTCTTAGGGTAAACTTTTGAGGTTTTTTTTGAAAGGATTGATTTGTATTGAATAGTGGAAAATGCTGACTTTTATAAAACAATCATTTCATTTCATTAAAAAGTGACAAAATGATTTTAATTTTATCTCAATGTATTATAAGTATTATTTTATTTTATATTATAAAATTAATTTTATTTGAATGATCGTTATACTTGATTTTGGTATATGTTCATTTTGGGCTTAAAAACACATTTCTCTTAAAAACCATTTTTTACGTGTCAGGGGTTTAATTTTAGATTCAAATTTTCCATTTTTATGAATTGAATCTGGAAAAATTTATTACAAATTTTTAATAAAGAGTATAAAATTTGATAAATATGTTCCTTTTATTTTTTTTTATTATGAAGTGTAACTATAAGAGATATTTTCTACTTTGTAAGGTTAAATAAGATAATTAAGGTAAAAATATAATATTATAAGTCCAAAAAATATCCATAAAACATGTATTTATTTTGTTTTATAAGTGTATTTAGACCATTACCATAAAATATTAAACAATTTGGATATTTTTTTAACTTTTCTTTAATTAAAAAATATTTATTATTTTAGTTAAATGTAATGTCAGTATTGTTTCTATTTTTCTTTTAATATCTATAATGTTTTGTGATAGGAAAATAAATTATTTTCAGTTATAAAAGGTAACTTGAATGATAAAATATTTTTTTATCAGGATAATTTATGTATAGTTTTTTGTTATGAAATAATTACCTTAATTGATTATGCAATACCGACATAGTATTTATTAAATTAATAGATAAAAATAAATTATTTTACAAATAATAAATGTAAAATAATATGTACAAATTTTTATGTTCCAAAAATTTTATAGAAATATATAACATATTATTAATGTTTTAATGGATTATATTTTAATTCCATTAGTTTCATTTTGTTTTCAATGTCAAATTAAACAAATAGTTCCCCAAATAAAAAGAGATAATTTATAATTAATAATGTTTTGTTAGATGATATAAATTTTTAAAAATATTATATTCGTGTAAGTTAATATGATATGGTTTATAATATAAACTATGGTGCATTTATGGGTCAATTTACCTTTTATTTTATATTTATTCACTTATTTGGAATAAAAAAACATGATTCTATGGTATTTGTCAGAAGGGTTAACGTGGGGTTAAAATAAATATATCAGTGTGAAAGAATAATCTAAGACTATAACAATTTTATTATATTGTATTATTTCATCACATAACCATCATATTATTTAATTATAAAATTTTTAATCATTTTTTAAAGGAAATTAATATATATTTATTAAATATAATATGTAATTCTATGAGTGCCCCTCCCCTCACTTATAAAAGAGAACCTCCTCCCCTCTCTTTATCACATCTATTGAGCACTGAATTTCAAACAATATACACCGAAATACCATAATAAAATCCATTCTCACATTATAGAGGTATTACATTTAAATAAATACCAAACATATAATTCTTAAGGTGTAAACAAAATGAAGTTGTCCAAAAAAGAGGTTTACTACTTAACCGATCGTTTTCATTTTGTTTATAATTATAACTCCTTAAAATATAATTCAAACATGATGAAATAATAAAAATAACATAATAAATATAATTATATATTATTATGTGAATGTAATAACCTCTATCCATCTCCTCATCCATCAAATGGGAAAATAAACTATCGTTCATGTGTATGACATACAACTACCTCATGAACCAATGTAATTTGTTTCCCATCACTAACACTCATTTCTATTTATAACAATTTTTAATGATATTTAAAATTATATAAAATTAATATAACATATTTTTTCTTACCTTTTCATTCATTGAAAATGATAAAATTATTCATGCATATGTGTGAATTACCACCTCCATGAAGTTATGAGATTAATTTACATCAATACATCACATTAATGGTACTAATATGTTTTTTTAAATAAATAATTTGGTATTTATGATATAATTATTATTAAATAGAGATAAAAATACTTAACGTATTTTCATAATGATCATTGAAGAATGGAAATTTTAAAGACCCATAAATTTCGAGGAATTTTTTTTCTTAAATTATTTGGAATATTACGAGTACGCAGTTTCTGACGGCACCTAATTCGGAGGCCCGGTGTTCCCGGAATAATTTTCTGAAGTTCTGATAATCTTAAATTAACGCGTGTAAGCAGTTTTCCAGAAAAAGTGGAATAAATCTTAGACAGTTACTCAGATCATAAATATGAGGGCACCACCATGCTCAGGATGGCAGGTTTACCCTAGGTGTGACTTAAGTTTAGTCATCGCATGCCTCCTGTGAGAAAACCCGAAAATGACATAATTGTAAATAAAATAATTAAATAAAGTTATTTTATTTTTCAAATTCTTATAAATCACAAACGGTAAATCAGATTAAAAATCCAAGACCACCGCTGAACTCATGAGGGTATTCTTTCTTTAAGTAGATACTAAATTTGTCCAGCACAGGCCACCTGAGAAAGTTAGTTTTTGGCCGTAAATAAAATAATTAAGTGACAATTATTTTATTTTAAAATTTATAACTTCTAAATGGAAATTTGAATTTAAAATCCTAGAGTACCCTTGAGTTCTTTGGGGCGTGTTTCTCCTAGGCAGAGCCTAACCTTCACTGAAGTGGGTCGAGGGTGACTGATAATAATTTATCGAACTTTTTTTCAGGTACATTCAGTAAATGTATGAGTGGCATTTTATACCTTTTGAACCGGTGCTCAGAATCGAATTCTGAGGGCACCATTGAACTCGCAACACCGATATTCTCTTAAAAAGTCTTTCACCTCAATGGTAGATGAGTGGGAATAATGTTAGTTTTTATATTTTTATAAAATATATAATAAAATAAAGTACAACACTTTATTTTTTTTAAGTTGCCATGTGTTGAATGAGTTAGTTAAAACCTCCCCTTGGGAGTTGAAGGTGGGACTGCCACAACGTAACATCACATTTAATGGGAAGCGAGAGGAAACCTCTCAACCCCCCCATCAATTAATTTTATGTCTCGATGTAAAATTAATTGCTCTCAATTAATTTTATGTGTCGATGTAAAATTAATTGCTCTCAATTAATTCTATGGGTCGATGTAAAATTAATTGCGTTCAGTTAATTTTATGGGTCGACGTAAAATTAATTGTTGTCAGTTAATTTTATGTGTTGACGTTAAATTAATTGTTGTCAATTAATTTTATGTGTCAACATAAAAATAATTCGTGTCTTATGTTTTGACGTAGGCTATGTGGGGGAAACTTCTTAGCATCCTCCCCTCTTAAGTTGTGCCAATGCACCTCTTAAATTACGCCAACGCAATTTAATTTTCCCAACCTTCTTTTTAAATTAAGTAACTACATCGTTAAAATTTAGGAAGGTTCCAAATAAATTAACCGTAATAAATTCCACAATGGTTAAATACCTCTCCCCCTCTCTTATATATTGGGAGATTTGGAGAAGGTTTTGGGACAACTTCACCAAGCGACGAAGCAATGGTAAAGTATCGCGACACCCAACACTTGGGGAAATCTTATCCTCTCCAATGAAGAATGTGAAGAATTCCAACAACAATCTTCCACGTGATTATTCTTCTACCTTCCTTCCCCAGACACCTATCCTCCACAACATCGTCAACGAACCGACACAGCTTAGAATTGGGGATGTGTTGCTGACACGACGAATGACGGTCTTCATCGTCTTCCTTCCGCGACTCCGCCAACGAGGGATGAGCAAGAGGTATGGGTTTTATTTTATTTAAAGTACGAACCTTTCCCATGTTCTTCCTTTCTCTCAAAATGAATAACGGTGGTTGTTGGGCTTCATGCTTGCGAAAACCTATTGCTACCACCCTAAACGCGGAGGATCCTGTCCAAACCAACATGGCCTGACCCCTCCGTTGCTCTTTTTGTGATGACTCGACGACAACATGGAAATGAGGCAATGACGACGAAGGTGGTGAAAAAATGCCACGCTACCCACGACCTCTGTGAACTGCGCCACCCTTGCGGCTCCCTAGCGTGCACCCAGCGCCCCGGGCCCCTGCCGGCGTGCTGCCGGCGCCCCCGCGGCGCCCTTCCGGCGCACCCCGGTGCCCTGTCGGTGCAGCCCAGAGCCCCCCAGCGTGCTACCCAGCTAGCCTGGCGCCCTGTGCCCTTGCCTACGGCCTGCTTGGCGCCATCAGTGTACTAGCCGGAGGCCTACCCGATGCTCATCGGTGCCCCCATGGCGCCTTGCCGCGTTACCCGGCACGCCCCCGCGCGCTGCCCGTCGTTCGGCACCCTGCCTGGCACACCCGTGCCCTGCCCGGTGCACCCGCGGCCATCCCAGAGACCAGCCGGCCTGCCCGTTCCCCCCACGGTCTGCCAGCTTTCCAGTCACCGTCCTGCTGAACCGGCCCGCGACGCCCCCCGCGGTGTCGCTGGTCGAACCAGCCCGGTCTCTCGGGTCGAGTTACCGAGCCGCCTACGTGGCGACTATAGGGCCGAACCGCCCTCACGGTCCGTTGGACAGGGCCCAGCGAACCGGGTAAAAACATAGCGAGATGAATTTCCCAATGGGCCAGGACAGACCCATCCAGTCTGACCAGGTTGACCCAGACCAGGTCGGCCCTGTTTGGGTTAGGCCGAGTTGTTCTGACCAGGTCGGACTGGACCCGGGCTCATTACTGGGCCATTACCTTCTTGGGCCATACCTTTGACACCAGACGTCCGTTTGACGAACCGTCAGTGGCGCCTGTACTCTTGGAGCATAGCCATCCCTTTGAGTATCCTCCATGGGAGTTCGGGGTATAGTTGAGATACGGTCGGGTTGGTTCGTACACAAAACCATCCGAGCCCCCAGGACTAAAAAGCTAATAACTCACAGACCGGGCATCAGATTGATGCGCCGTCTGTTGCGTTGCGACCGTTATGAAGAGGCGGTCCTTTGGGTTACTTCTATGTGAGACTTTGTGACACTTGAATGTAACGACTAGTAGCTCATGCGGAAGACCCTCCCGGAGATGAGCGTACGGAGTGCGGAGACCTATTAGTTGTAGACCTGACGATTGCTTGACCGATTCAACTCTGAGTGATTCGATTAGCCTAGTGGACGGAGCGCCCTATATTTGGTGGCAGACCCACAACGGACGAAGTGCCTGGTAATTGGCAGCGGACCCGCGGTACTCGACAGGAGGAGTACCTCTGTAGCCTATTAGGGGGGAGCGCCTGGTATTTGGCGGCAGACCCACAACGGACGGAGTGCCCGATATTTGGCAGCAGTACAGCGGTACTCGACAGGAGGAGTACCTCAGTAGTCTAAGGTTAGTGAGTAGTGCCTCATAGTCATGACAGAGCCACTATACTCGACAGAAGAGGAGTTCTCCAGCAGTTGTGGTTCTGATAATGAAAATCCTAGTTTGATCTGAGTTAATGACCTTTGTGTTTTCTTCATGATTGAGATGGGTTACTTGATAACTTATGTATATGTATGGGCATATAACTAAGTAAAGTTTATCTGTTGAGATCTTTTTTTGTGGTTTATCCTTATTGGATTTTGTGAGACCTTGAGGGTCTTGGGGTCCCTACTGAGTATTGTTATACTCACCCCTGCATGGGCTACAACTGCACTTCATTGTGTTGGTTGCAGAAGATCGACAACACCGATCGTGTTTGAGGCTTGTAGAGATGGATGGTACCCGGAGGTGGAATTCATGACGAGATGCTACCCAGAGGTGACAGACAGACGTGGAGAGCTGAGGTGGCCATCTGTACCTACCCTACAGGTAGGAACCCGGAGGACGATCAAGGAGCTGCTTCACTATTTAGTTGTTTGCTTTTCAGTTGTAGTTATACCTTTCTGTTGGGATTTTATTTCCAGCCCCTTTTTACTTTCAGCACACTTTTTATATTGATTTAATTAGTTTTTGCTTCCTCTTGTTCTCTGTTTGTGTGTTTTTACGTTTTATAAAGGAAATGTCTTCCCTGTTTTTAGGGTGTTATGCCATTGGTGCTAGTCGTCAGCCCCTGGCCTATGGAAGGTGGGCTTGTGATAGTCACGATACGGGCCCCGGGGGATGGGTCGTGACAATTGGTATCAAAGGAGTCTGTTCTACCGCAAAACTTAGGACTCTAATATTTTCTTTTCTGTTAAGCAATAGTGTTAAGCGTACTGAGTGTGGTTTTCAGTTCCGGGAGTCAAGTGTTGGTGCGGCGGCCAACGTATCCATACACCACGACCCTGAATTCTGATTTCTGGATCAGTCCATAAAAACACTAATTGCGTGTGTGTTTCCAAAAGTTTTCTTTAAGTCAGCTCAAACCAGTTCAGCTCAACAGGAATAGTATTTTGACCGTGTCGCATCTGTTTCTTTCAGGATGCCTCCCCACAGACGACCAGCTAGAGCTTCGAGAGTTGTAAGTATTGACAGCCAACCGAGCGATGAGGCCTCAGTACAGGGCCCTCTTCTAGTTGAGGCACCAGCGGTACTACCACCCGTTGGGCCACCGATGCCACCATCCCTAGTAGTAGGCAATGCATGCCGCTTGAGCGCGTTGCATGAGTTCCAGCGCCAGAGGCCACCTAGGTTCTGGGGAGAGACGGACCCACAGGCAGATGAGGATTGGATAGAGGCTATGGTGAGAGTTTTCAGGCTAGTAGGTACACCAATGGACTTCATGGTGATCCTTGTTTCTAGCCTCCTTCAGGAAACAGCAGGAAGATGGTGGAGCCTGATGATCCAAATGCATGATGAGGCGTCACTTCTATGGGAAGACTTCGATATACTGTTTCGAGCGGAGTTTGTACCAGCCACCCTTCGAGCGGTGTAGATACATGAGCTACTTCAACTACAGCAGGGCGACATGAGTGTAGCTTAGTACTCAGTGAGGTTCACAGACCACTCGTGCTACTCCACTAATATGGTTTGAGACCCGTTCTTCAGTGCCCAGACCTTTGAGCGGGGACTCAGGCGAGAGATCCGAGCTTCAGTTATCTCCCACAACATTCCGACGCAGACGGGAGTGTTGGAGCGAGCCCTTCTAGAGGAGTGTTTCCATACTGAGCAGTCTCTAGTATCGGGACCCACCACTAGTCGACTGGCAATGGAAGCATGGTTAACATGGGAGAACACAGCTTCAGGCAGCTGAAGCATATGACTATGGAGATTCGGAACCAGGTGGACAAGAGCGGGATTAGTTCCAGGCATGGAGGCCTTTGTTCTTGGTGCTTCTAGTTTCCAGGATTTTTTCGTTTTTGGTTGTTGTGTGTCTTTATACTTGAGCCTCAGTAATAAAATACACTTGTCCTTGTGAAGTTTTCTTTCCTTCCCTTTTGTGTGGTTGATACTAAGAAGTTCCGGTTAAAACTGTTAACTTGACCCTCACTTTTGAGATTCCTAATAGAGGAGACCCAGTGACCACACACTGATTCCAATAGTGTGAATCAACCCTTGGTGACGAGAGTGACGGTTGGATCTCTCGGTAGTAGCGTCGAGGCCTTACGACGTCATCCAAGACATGAATTATACCATTCATTTCAGGATTGACTGTATTAGGCGAAGAACGTTGTTCATCCAGATGATGATGAGACCAGATTTCTCTTTTTCAGCAAAGGGGAAATCTAACCAGCTCTTGTAAGACCAGAGATGGTGCAGGATATGATGGAGAAGGTGCATATCATCCATGAGCAGATGAAGATTGCTCAGAGCAGACAGAAGTCCTATGCTGATAGGAGACGGAGACCACTGGAGTTCGAGGATGGTGACCACATTTTTTTATGGGTCTCACCTCGACGTGGACTAAGAAGATTTGGCCAGGGCGGCAAGTTATTTTCGCGCTTCATCTGGCCCTTCCACCTCAGTTGCACCGAGTACAAGACGTTTTCCATGTATCTCAGCTGAGGAGGTACATACATGACCTAACCCACATCATCGATTACGAAGAGCTGGACATATACGACTGGGCAACCTTCATGGAGGTTCTAGTAGAGATCGAGGATCGACTGGAGCGGGTTGTTCATGTACAGTAGATTCCTCTAGTGCATTTTTGTTGGCAGCACGGGAACCTCTAGGAGAGCACTTGGGAGCGGGAGGCTCAGATGCGTGCTTGGTACCTCCTTTAGTTTCCCTTGTTTGCATTGTAGCTTTATGGGGACGTAAATCCCTGAGGTGGAAGTAATGTAAAGACCTATAAGTTTCAAGGAAATTTTTTTCATAAATACTTTGAAAAATTATGAGTATGCAGTTTCTATCGGTACTTGATTCCGATACCCGGTGTGCCTGAAATAATTTTCTGAAGTTTTGTTAAGCTTAAATTAACACATGTAAGCAGTTTTCCTAAAAAAGTGGAATAAATCTTAAATGGTTACTTGGGTCAGAAATCCGAGGGCACCATTGTGCTCAAGATGGAAGGTTTACCCAAGGCGTGACTTAAGTTTAGTGAGCACATTCCTCCTATGTGAAAACCCAAAAATGACATAACTGTAAATAAAATAATTAAATAAAGTTATTTTATTTTTCAAATTCTTATAACTCACAAACCGTAACTTGGATTAAAAATCTGAGACCACCGTTGAACTCATGAGGGTATGATTTCTTTAAGCATATACTAACTTTGGCCGTTGTGGGCCACCTGAGAATGTTAGATTTTAGCCGTAAAGAAAAAAATTATGTGACAATTATTTTATTGTAAAATTCATAACTTCTAAACGGTAACTCGAATTGAAAATCAGAGAGTACCGTTGAGTTATTTGTGGGGTGTTTCTTTTAGGCAGAGCCTATCCTTGATTTCAGTGGGTCGAAGGTGACTGATAATAATTTTTCGAACTTTTTTTCAGGTACGTTCAGTAAATGTACGAGTGGCATTTTATAACTTTTGAACCGGTACTCGGAATCGAATTCTGAGGGCACTGTTGAACTCGCAACGCCGATATTCATTTAAGTAGTCTTTCACCTCAATAGAAGATGAGTGGGAATAAAATTTAGTTTTTAGATTTTTATAAAAAAATAATAATATAAAGTACAACGCTTTATTTTAATTTTTTTATGTTTCCATGTGTTGAGTGAGTTAGTTAAAACCTCCCCTTGGGAATTGGAGGTGGGACCTCCACAGCGTAACCTCCCATTTAATGGGGAGGGAGAGGAAATCTCTCAACCCCCCATCAATTAATTTTATGTGTCGAAGTAAAATTAATTTCTCTCAATTAATTTTATGTGTCGACGTAAAATTAGTTTCTCTCAATTAATTTTATTGGTCGACGTAAAATTAATTGCTGTCAGTTAATTTTATGGGTCAACGTAAAATTAATTACTGTCAGTTAATTTTATGTGTCAATGTGGAATTAATTTTTGTCAATTAATTTTATGTTTCAACTTAAATTAATTCGTTTCTTATGTTTTGACGTAGGATATGTGGGGGGAAACTTCTTGGCATCCTCCCCTCTTAAGTTGTGCTAACACACCTCTTAAATTGTGCCAACACAATTTAATTTGCCCGACCCCATTTCTAGATTAAGTAACCACAACGTTGGAATTTAGGAAGGTTCCAAATAAATGAACCGTCATAAATTCCACGATGGTTATATACCTCTCCCCCTCTCCTATTTATAGGGAGCTTTGGAAAAGGTTTTGGGATGACTTCACCAAGTGACGAAGCACTGGTAAAGTATCGCGATGCCCAACACTTGGGGAAATCTTATCCTCTCTAACGAAGAACGCAAAGAACACCAACAACGATCTTCCACGTGATTCTTCTTCGACCGTTCATCCCCAGACACCTATCCTCCGCAACATCATCAACGAACCGACGCAGCTCGAAATTGGGGACGTGTGGCGGACGCGACAAACAACATTCTTCATCATCTTCCTTCCACGACTCCGCCAATGAGTGATGAGAAATATGTAGGGGTTTTATTTTATTTAAAGTATGATCCTTTCCCATGTTCTTACTTTCTTTCAAAACAAAGAACGGTGGTTGTCGTGCTTCATTCTTGCGAGAACCTATTGCTACCACCCTGAATGCAGAGGGTCCTGGCCAAACCAAAATGGCCAGACCCCTTCGTTGTTCTTTTTGTGATGACTCCACAACGGCATGGAAATGAGGTGATGAAGAAGAAGGCAGAGAAAAAAGGCCACAATACACGCGACCTCTGTGAACTGCGCCGCCCTCGCAGCTCCCTGGCGTGCACCCGGTGCCCCGCGCCCCTGCCAGCGCACCCGCGAGGCCCTGCTGGCAGACCTCCAGCGCCCTACCGGTGCCCTGCGGCTGCTGCCCGATGCCCCCCAGCGTGCTGCCCAGCCAGCCCGGCACCCCGCGCCCTTACTGACGGCCTACCTAGCGCCCTCGACGCCCCTACCGGCGGCTTTCCCAGTGCACCCCGACGCCCCTGTGGCGCCCTGCTGCGCTACCCGGCACACTTCCCAGCATTCGACACCCTGCCTGGGGCACCCGCGCCCTGCTCGGTGCACCCGCGGCCAGCCCGGAGACCAGCCGGCCCACCCACGCCCCACGCGGTCTGCCCGCTGGTCTCCCGGCCACTGAACTAATGAACCGGCCCGCGACGCCCCCATGGTGTTGCTGGTCGAACTGTCCCATTCTCTTAGGCCAAGTTACCGAACTGCCTACGTGGCAACTATCGGGCCGAACCTCCCTCGCGGTTCACTGCATCAGGCCCAGCGGACAGGGTCAAAACATAGGGGGATAACTCACCCAATGGGTCGGGTCAGACCAAGTGAGTATGACTGGGTCATCCTAGACCATGTTGGCCTAGTTTGGGTGAGGCCGAGTTGGTCTTATCGGGTCGGACCGGACCTGGGTTCATTACTGGCCCATTAACTTCTTGGGCCATATCTTTGGCACTGGACATCCGTTTGACGAACTGGTAGCGGCGCCAATACTCTTGGAGCATAGTCGTCCCTTTGATTATATCCCATGGGAGTTTGGGGTATAGTTGAGATACGGTTGGGTTGGTTTGTACACGAAACCAACCGGGCCCCCGGGACTAAAAAGCAAATAACTCACAGACTGGACATCCGATTGACGCACCATCTGTTGCGTTGAGACCCCTATGACGAGGCCGTACATTTTTTTACTTCTAAGTGAGACTTCGTGACACTTGGAAGTAATGACCAGTAGCTCATGGAGTGGATCTTCCCAAAGATGAGCATACGGAGTGCGGAGACCTAGTAGCTATAGACCTGACGACTGCTTTACCGATTCGACTCGGAGTGATTCGATTAGCCTAGTGGACGGAGCACCCAGTATTTAGCGGCAAACCCATAAAGAACGGATCTCCTGGTAGTTGGCATTAGACCCGCAGTACTCGACAGGAGGATTACCCTTGTAGACAATTAGGGGGGAGCGCCCGGTATTTGGCGGCAAACCCACAGCGGACGAAGCGCCTAGTATTTGGAAGCATACCTGCGGTACTCGACAGGAGGAGTACCTCAGTAGTCAAATGTTAGTGATTAGCGCCTCGGAGTCATGACATGGACACTGTACTCGATAGAGGAGGAGTTCTCCAGCAGTTGTGGTTTAGATAATGAAAATCCTGGTTTGAGCTGAGTCAATGACCTTTGTGTTTTCCTCATGATTGAGATGGGTTACTTGATAACTTATGTATATGTATAGGAATATACCTAATTAAAGGTTATCTGTTGAGATATTTCTTTGTGGTTTATCCTTGTTGGATTTAGTGAGACCATGAGGGTCTTGGGGTCCCTACTGAGTATTGTTATACTCACCCCTGCACGGGCTACGCCTGCACCTTGTTGTGTTGGTTACAGATGACGAAAAACACTGGTCGTGATTAAGGCTTGTAGAGATGGATGGTACCCAGAGGTGGAATTCACAAAGAGACGATACCTAGAGGTGATAGAAAGACGTGGAGATCTGAGGTGGCCATCTGTACCTACCCTACAGGTAGGAGCCCGGAGGACGATCCAGGAGCTACTTCACCATTCAACTGTTGTCTTTTCAGTTGTAGTTGTAACTTTCTATTGGGATTGTATTTTCGGCCCCTTTGTACTTTCATCACACTTGTTATAATGCTTCAATTAGTGTTTGATTCCACCTTTTCTCTGTTTGTGTGTGTTTACATTTTATAAAGGCAATGTCTTCTCATTTTTTAGGAAGTTACGCCTTTGGTGCTAGTCTCCAGCCCATGGCCTATGGAAGACGAGCTTGGGGTAGTCATGATACGGGCCCCGAGGGATGGGTCATGATAGAAATGTTATTCATTCGTAGGTAAAACCTACCATCTCTATGATTGCAACATAGTTCATTTTTCATAACCATATTTCATGCTCACTTTTAAAAGTACAAATGATGCATGAAAATTATAATTATTTAATAATTATTATTATGTATATGATTAATTAATTTCTTCATTGACCATAGACAACCCACTGAATTCATTTTAGATATATGACCCAAATATCATTAAAATATCCAATGTCATCTTAACTGATAATGAAATTCTATATAACATGGTATTAAGTAAAATAAAAAGAATAATTAATGTGGAAAATTTTATTAAAATTGTAAATAATTTACAAAAGTTTATTATTTATAAAGATAAATAATTCATGTGATGAGTGAGGCTCACGGTAAGAGACACTTTCCTTTTGAAACACAATTTTACCTGACTTAAAGATTTAATTTCTAAATTTTTTTATTCCATGTACATATTCCTAAAAATAATATCTATTTATATAGAAATAAATTAAGTATAAAGGATTTTTTTCACTTATTATTTTCATTCAAATGTTTTAAAAATAGAATATTTTTATAGAAAGTTTTGAAAAAAAGTAAAAAGTAAGGTTCTATTTTAGCCTATAAAACATCCTTGTTTTTTACCACCATCATTACCATTATTTAATTTTCATATTACTTTACATGATTTTATGTTTTATTCAATAAAAAAACCTACCGTAATTTATGAGGGGTATTTTAGTTTTGAAAATTTATTTTTAAATTGAATGTGGTATTTTGATATCTGAATGTGTTTTGTTAATGGGTTAAAAAGTGTTTTTTAAGGGTTTTATGATGAAAAGGTGAGAGAATAAAATGTTTTATTCATGATATGGTACTTATGTATTATATATAATGAACAAATGATCTCAATGAGACTCATATTATGGGTGATATGAATATAGATCATACAATGGGTGATCCCCATTTTATCTCCCTAATGAATTGGGTAATGTTCCTAGTCAAAAAAGGTAAAAAGGAGGGAGTTTACAAGAGAGATTTCTCTTATAGATTTAACGGGGATCTAGTTATTTATAAAAAGAGTTTATCATGGGTTATGAATTTGATTATCTATGTTTCCAATAAGGGTTTTTTATTTTCTTCTTATGGGTTTAAGGTTTTATTTGAGAAAAAGTGTTTGTTTTTTATGCGGTTATGATTTATTTCATATGTTATAACAATATGGTGATAAAGGTAAATATTTTATCATTTTTCATGTTTTTCACTTAAGTAATTGATTTATTACTTTTATGTCCCTTACTGAGGTTTTTTTCTCATCCCACATTTTTAAATACATTTTATAGGGTTTAAGTATGGCTAGAATGGTAAATAATTTAGATTTACAAATATAGAAGTTATGTTAATAAAAGAAATCATTTCTTTATAGTAGACTTGTTTTGGGAAAAAATGGATATCGTCTGGAAATGTCAACTTTGAAATTTTTTATCCAAATTTTATTAATGGTTAATTCTAAAAGGTCCCTGGGTATTTTAGTGACCCAATAATTAATTTGTAGGTTATACGTTTTAAATTGATAAAATTGGGCCACATTTTTTGGTATCAATGCCATAAATGTGAAGTTTATGTTTTTAGTATTAGATCTTGGAGTGCAAGTCTGGGATACTATAATAAGCTATGTGTATTAGTAGAGAAAGTAAACAATATACATTTACATAATTATTAACATGAATAAAAATTATCTGGATTAAATATATCTTCCTAGGGTATCCACACTTGGTCTTATCTACATTGGTCCGAGATTAGAATATAATTAATGAGGATATAATAATGTGGGGTTGTAATACATATTCTATGGGAATGTTAATAGTGTATACTAAGAAAGTAAAGTCATCCAACATATTCTATGGGAATGTTAATTATGTAATATGAACCAAGGAAATATTTCAACCCTTCCCAAGGGAAATGAAATTGTGTATATTATGTTAGGAAATTCATACATCATGTACCAACATTAACAACCTGTGTTTAATTGGCATGCATACCTAATAGAGTAGTCTATAAAAATAATATAAGACATTCTATATGTCATTCATAAAAAAACATATATAAAGAATCATATCAAATAAATAATGTAAAAAAATGTAACATAGTTTCATAATATATAACACGTTCCACACCTTTTACTTGGGAATGTGTTAGGTATAACCCACATTAAATAAAAATTACATGTTCACAGAAAATTCTTAAAAACTACATGCTCATATAATATATTTAACAATCTATAATATATGTCAATAATGCTATGAAAAACCTAAATATATATTTTAAAAAACAATCATATAAATTGAAATTCATAAAAAATTAAATCATATCTAGTAGGATAACTATTTTTAAAATATATCCTTTGAGGAATCCATGGAATAATCATGTAAAAAAAATCATTAAAAAGTAATTAATCATTAGAAAACAGTCTATAAAAATATTTATAAATCAATATAATTACTTATTAATTATTTTAACTCATCTCTATACTCATACCCACCCAAGAAATATACAATATGAAAGAGAGGAGGGGTCATCTATAAAGATTTATGTTTAGAAAAATATATAAGCCTAGATGAATAATACATCCAAAATATAAAGGATTTTTAAAAATATATTAGAGAAACAATGTGGTTTCAGCCATCAATTTTTTTTCAAATAATAGAAATCATCAAGGATGATAATCTATAATACATTAAAACAATAATGAACATGATCATTCCACCCATCAATGGAAGAATTATAATAGGATTTAATGAATTTAGAAAAATAGAGAAAATATAGATTTTGATATTTCAATTTATAATAAATAATTACAATTTTTTTGAATAATAGGTGAGGGAATTACATTAGGAATTTCACAAGAATCCATTACATATGATTCAAGCACAATTATAACTATCTAGGTTAAGAATCCACTTGATAGGAATACATGGTGGAAGATAACATAAAATATTTAGTTAGGGAGTGGTCGGAATTATTTTTTTCTTTGTCTTAGTTATCAATGATAAATAGGTTTTAATAGAAATATATCATTTTCCACACTTTAAAAGTTCTACCCATGAACTAATTGGAACTATAATGGGTATCCACTAGATTTATAATCTGATAAAATGTCCAAAAAATTATTATTAGTAGAAACCATGAATCTTATTCCTTTGTTAAACATTACCCATTCTCTATATTACCACCTTCCTCCCTAAAGTTTCCTCCCTCATTAATTATAACATTTCATTAAAAATATAAATCAAATATTAATGATTTAAAATAGATAAAATAACATTAAATATCTTATCCAATAGATGATATTCACTAAATTATTCATACCATTTATATTTCCTCCCCCCAAAAATCTTTAATGAGTATCATAAGAAAAAACTATTGGTCATTGAGCTTCCATCCCATCCTCCCATTCAAATGATTATTCTCAAAACATCATGCACTACCATTGAATAAAATAAAAGGAATAAATTTTACTCAAAATACAATTTCACCCTGATTACTGAAACATATAATTTTTCCCATATATGTATTTTCTATCTATACATAAATATATTTAAACCAAATATAATTCATATTATCATGTATATATTTTCTCAATTTCAAAATATGGAATAAATTATGGATAACATTATGTTTGAAAGGTAATGTAAGAAGATAGAAACTCTAATTTATTCAATATAATAAAATATTTTAAAAAACTCATAGTCAACTTTCCTTGATTTCTCATCCATCAGTGGCCTAATAAAGAAAAAAATCAAAGAAAACATGACCATTAACCTTAATTTCTAGGGGACATATTTTATGAATAGAATATGTGTTTTGGAAGGTCTGATTAGTGATCAACCATTTTATAATAAATTTCACCTAAACTGTCATCTCATTAACAATGACAGTCCCAGTTATAGATCAACCACCAATTTCAGTCTAACATAGAGGTCCACAACAAATGTTACCATAAAACTACACAAAATTATCCATATATATTGATGAATTGTAATTATTATTATTGGATAACTAGATAAGTGGTAGTTATCTAATCCATGTTCTAACCAAGTGAATAATACATGACTACAAAATGTCCTCAAGAACCAAAATTATCTTTTTTAATTTTCAATTAGTTTTAGGTTGATTAGATGTACTTAGTTTTACCTGAGTATCTAGAGACCACTTAAACTCGTAAATAAACAAATATATAAAACGAGGGTCTTGATATGAGATGATACATTCTATAATTCCTTGTAGCTATATGTTTTCTATAAAATACAAGTTTACAAATTCTTTCAAATAATAAGTATCATTTTAAAAAACTGAACTATCTTGGTTAGATGATCCATAATTAACCAAAAAATATACAAAACATTGATAGATCATGAAATTAATGCTACAAAGTCATTATAATTTCATCCCATTTCTATATATGTTGAGAATGTGGTTACAATTCATCAAAAGGTTATAAATACTTTTCATTCACTCACTAACATGTCACTAACCTCAAAATTGAACAGGTTATATCCTTTTTCATCATAGAAAACTAAAATTACCAAATAAATTTATCATATATTCTTATATCTATAGTATGTAAAGTAAACCTAGAGACATTATACTCTGTCATCATTTCTTTCCTCATTAAAATATAAAGTTATGTACCAAATAGAATTATTGAAATAGTTTTTATATGTTGTTTACCATGTGGAAGAATCAATATAATTTTATTTTAAAATATTTATTTTATTTTAAGTATTTTTAACTAATTTAGAATTCCCTGAGATGAATCCAAGTGATTCTGATTATATTTTAATATGATTATAATTTAATAGTTGATGGAAATTGGAAACGTATTTTTCCAAAAGGGTAATTTCATAATAGTAATGTATTCTCCACTATGGAAAAATTGATAATGGAATGAAATTTATATAATATTTAGATTAGACTATATAGAAGTCATTATGGAGTTTTATAAACACCGTTAAGGATTCAGTAAGAGTGATTTTATGAATTATGTAAAGATTAACTAGTATCTATAAGAGTAAATTTCTAAATTCTATAAGGATAACCTAAAATTCATTGGAGATATTTACCCTCATAAAATAAAATTTTGAAGTAAAAAATTGAATGTGAAGTGAAATAAAATGTAAATTATAGGAGTCATTAATTATAATGAAGTGCAACATGTTTTTTGAAAATTTGGAAAATTCATAGACTCGAATTGATGTTTATAAGGATGACATGTATACTTGATAAGAGTCATCCAGAGGCTCAGAAAATTTAACGTTTCTTAAATGGAATTTAGATCATTAAAATAATAAGTATCTAGTAAAATCGTTGGCCCAAGCTTTGACTTATGGGAGTTTGAATGAGGAGATCATGAGGAAATATTCACAAGAACATATTCTATTATGTGAAATTATTATTTATGATCAAATTAGTTATCTTTTAGTAATCTTTTGGAATTAAAATAACATTAAAATAAGAATCATGGAATTTTTTTCCATATTATACTATGGAAATCATATTTATGATATTCTAGGAATATAAATAGAGGAAATGGAAAATGATATTTTTCTAAATATTCATAATATAGCCTCCTTCATTTTTTCATGTTACATAACTGTTATATCTAAAAAAGAGAAAGAATAAAATATCAATAAGTTCTTACTACTAAATTATACATCCATTTTGTGGAAAGAAAATATACAGCTGATTATCAGGTGTCTTATTTTGGGGAAGAAAGTGACCGTGGTATAGATTATTGAAGATCATAAATAAGTGATCACATTATTTTCTGATCATATTTCATGCTCATGTTAGAAGACCATAATTAGTTGTTGATGAAAATAAAATATCATTTGATATTTACAATCTTTTTATGAAATTTATGTAACTGGTAGTGAGATATTTCAATTTTAGGGAGATTCTGGTAGCATAGTGGGATGATATACTCATGAGATATGAACCATGGGTTCTAGAGGATACACATTATATACTATTGTGTTTATAAAGTATAATATGTAACCTAGAGGGAATAATCGATCGTTGAAATGTGTAGCTACCCACACTAGGGCCGAACCATGTATATATAATGCGTGACCGGTGTTATTAAATTGAATTTCATATTCTTGTAAGTTATAGAGTTTTACTTTGAGTGTATTAAATCATAATAGGCCACATAGTTTAATTTCATTGACATAAAATTATAAAATATAACATTATCAATTCGACCCCCTTCTATGTGATGCAACCTATTCATGGAGAACTTCATGTTGTATCAATGAATCCAGATTCCCTCAATTAGATCCAATATTTTCTAGAAATATATATTTTTAATTATTCAAATAGAATGGGTTTCAATATATTTAATGTAAAAACTATAATAATTGGTAGAATATGATGTTTCCATATCTTCTTTCGTGTATCTTGGATGTTAATGATGATATACCAGTTGGTTACACAATCATTGTGTGAAATAATCCAATATAATTTACTGATAATATAAATTTATATGTTTATAGAAAAGTAAAAAATTGTATTCATAGGTCTCAATCAATTTTTTTTACAAAAATGTTATAGGGATTCAAATAGAAAAACAAATCTATGAAAAATTAAATTATAGTCATAAATGAATTTTAAATGTAAAATAAGTTATGTTATAAATATGTAAATGTTTAGTTAATGATTTAAAGATATTTGATAAATAAAAAATTAATGACTATGTTATAATATTCATTGATATTTTATAAAATAATCGGTGATATACTGAAATGTTTGATGACTATAGAATTATTAATAAAATGATGCGAAACTTTTTAGGTACGTTTGATTTGAAAATATAAGAATTATAAGATAAAAAAGAATTTATTCTTGATAAATTTTATAAATTTATCAGTACATATTAAATAATAAATTTTTTAACATTGAAAATGAAGTTTAAAGTGGAAATGGATTTTGAGGCCATGTGGAAACTAAAAATTAGGGATAAAGAAGATGCATATTGATATAAGTTTGAATATAAGGAATATGTTGAATACTATAAGAGATATATGTTTATTATCTCAAATAAATTTTAAAATTGAAAGATTAAGTTTAAATGAAAACAAAATAATGTGTTATAAATTATGTTACATTAGATTTTTTTTGGCAAATTTTCAAACGAAGAAGTATGTTAAATTTGAGGTTATGAACATGATGAGAAAGTTCAGAAAAATTAGTGGGGGTAAAATCTAAAAATAATTAAACAAATATTTTGAGAATATAAATAATTTTTTAATAATAAAAAGAATAATTTTTATGAAAAATTAAGAAGAATATGGTTCTTCAACTAGAATACAATCAAAAGATAAATTTGTTAAAAAAATTATTAAATTAAAGGCTAATTTATTTAAATGTGAAGATTTATTATGAATAGATAAATATAAGTGGATTCACATTATATAGATCACATATTAATGGATTTAAATTAAACTTTTCATAACATGAAAAAATTAATATAGAGAATAGGGTTTTGAAGAAATAAGCTAAAAATAAGACTGACGCCAAGGAGGAATGCATCAAAAAGGTAAATATTTATATTGATGAAACAAAATAATTCAATTTGAATGTTTCTAAGAAAGATTATAGGGTAATTTATATTAAAGATCTTTATTTGAGAATATAATATTTAATCAAGACAAAATGAAATATTTTTGAGGCTATTAATATTCTGAATAAGATTAGAGAAGGCTTAAATAAGGTAGTATATGTCAAATCTGAATCATATCAATATGGGAAAATCAAATGTCCAAAGAGGTGGGATTTTTTTATTACAATTTTATCTAATTATTTACTAGTTTCCTATAATTGTATAGGTTCGAAGACAAAATATTGAACTATTTGGTTCAAGAATATTGTTGAGAAATCCACTTCAGGTTAAAGAGAAGAGAATAATATATCAAGAATATTTTTTTCTCGAAAGTCAAAACCTACATTACAGATGATAGGGAAACAAAAAAATATTCTTATTTTTTTGTCAACATAGAAGAAAAAGGTTAAAAATAAAATTTTGGTGTTTTTTAGTATTTTGAAACCAATCCTGTACATGTCGATTCAATATATCACTTAAAAGGATGATACATGAGTCAAGGCAGAGAAATTCAGAGATGATGAAATTTGAATCCCAAAGGATTAAATCAATGAAAATAAATTCATCGTCATTACCAATATAAAACATGTTTCATTACATGGAATAAATCTAAAGTAAATGTGATTATTATGGTCACTTTAATAATTAGTAAATGAGTAACCATCATAGAAAGTATTCTAATAGTGTGATAGAAAGGGGGAAGTCAAGAAAGACAAATTATATTTTATTGAAGTTGCATTGAAGTATTTAAATATAAAAAAGTCATGGATTCTTGATAATGGTTATTACTCACACATGACCAATAATACTATCATTATAACTAATATTGAAATTAATGATGCAGGTTTAGTGATTTTTGGTAAAAACTATTATAAAAAAATATAAGGAATTAGAACTACTGAGATAAAATCTCAAAATCTGAAGTAAAAATATATATTACTTGTTGATGGGATAAGTTACAATGTGTTGATTGTTAGTTAACTCTTGATGATGGGCATGGGTTTATTGTCAATAACTAATCATGAATTATAAAATTTGAAAATGATGTATGGACTATCACTCAAGTATCGAGAACAATTGTAATTTTGATTGAAATTTTTGATCCCATTAATTCTGTTTTTTTATAAAGATGAAATCAAGTTGTGTGAAAAGATAATTGACCATATATATCAATGAATAATAATTGATATCATAAATAATGTTATGGTTTGATACCTACCAAAATTTAATATATAGAAATATGTTATATGTGAAACATGTGATATGGGGAAAATGGTTCAAGGAACCCATATAAGAGTTAATATACAATTCAAATTAATCTTGATCTAATTTAATCTAAATTTTGTGGAACCATGAGAAAAAACAATTATAATGGTGATTTACATTTTATCTCATTCATTGGTGATGATTCCTAATTAACAATGACATGTTATTTTGGTATAAGTGTGATTTATTTGGCTTGTTTAAATTCAATATATAGTAGTTTGAGAATGAGCTAATAGTTTATGTTAGAAAACCAATATTTGATAATGTAATGAAGTACACATTTAATAATTATTAAATATATTTTTTAAATCATGGAATCAATAATTAATAATGTTCACCCTATACTCCTCATTATAATATAATGATTGAAATGAATAACATGATTTCAGATGATGTTGGATGGGTAATTCCGAATAAACACAAAATATCAATATTCTTTTGAATATAACTAATGTGTATAACTGTTCATATAAAAAATGGAACTATCGTATTCCAAATACATATAAGATATTATTTCAAATTTGTTACAAAATAAATATACGAAAAAGTTATATTAATTTTTTTAGTCCATGTTACATTAAGATCAAGAACAATGATCTGTGAAAGTTAAATGAAAATGTTGATGAATAGAGCCTCATGAGATACATATTAAATAATGAAGTCCAAAAATATAGTAATAAGTTGTTGAAAAATATATTTTAATTATTTGATGTAAATATTATTGAGAATAAATTCACATCATGTGTGAAAAATAAAGGGTGTTTTGGAAATTATGAAAGAGACAACATTTAGATATCACAAAAATAGAATAAAGAAGAATCATAGAAAAGTTCAATTATTATTGATACTGAATATGATTAGAATAATGATGAATAAAATGGTTCTAAAATTTAAAAATATAAATATAATAGGAAGAATAAATAAATGGTGGATAAAATCATTATTAGAAACTAGAATATATTTTTTCAGATAAGAAAAAGATTGATGATTTATAATAAATCTACACTTATTTCACAAATAGGGCCATATTTAATTACTAAAGTTGTTAAAAAAACAATAGGTTATTTTAGTAATGATAAAATGTATTATTTTAATATAAATTAAAATTATAACACTATCCATATAAAAAAATATAAAAAATCTAATTGTGTCCAAAATGAGTATTCAAAAATAAATTGAATTATAATGGATATGTGTCAAGATACAAGTCTATAATTCATTATAAACACTATTTACAAGTGGAATTAGATGTAATTTTTTAAATTATTTCCCTTGTTCCAATTATAGTATCCATTATAATGTTCTTATATGTTGAAACATAAAGTTAAAACAAAATATATCAAATAGAGATGAAATTTTCTTTCTTGAATGGGGAGTTTGGAGAAAAAATTATATTGATAAACCTAATGGATTTATTATTGAAATTGATTGAAAAATGGTTTTAAAACTAAATAACGATCTCTATGGGTAAAAATGTCCCCTTAGATCTTAGTATTAAAATCTATATTGGCGCTTTAGAAGTATTCTACATTGGTAAATGTGGATTTCCACTTTTACATCCAAGAAATGATTGCAAAAAATCACACTATAATTGTATATGTTGATGATATTATTTTTTTAGGATATAAAGAGATTTTGTATAAAAAACCTGTTAAGAAAATGATGAAATAGTTTAAAATGTCCATGAAAAGATAATTTAGGTACTTTTTAGGATTACAAGTGAAACAAAAAGATGATTTTTTTTATTTCCGAATAAAATTTTTCAAGATAACTTTTGAAATTTTTTTAGATGGTAGATTCTAAACTAGTATCCACACCTATAAAATTTGGAAATAATATTTTGAAGTATTTTAATGAAAAAATTAGGAGTAATTTTTTTTAAATGAATGATAATAATATTATTGTATCTTATGACGTCAAGATCTTAAATTTTACATTGATTAGGTTTTTTTGAATGTACCAAAATCAACATAAGGAATCACATTTGATGGTGGCCAAAATAATACTATGATAAATCAAAGGGAATTTGAACTATGTGAATATCTATAATAAAATTAAAATATTTAATCTTCCTAGATTTACTAATTTTGACTAGGAGTGGGACTATGACGAAAAGAGATCAACTTACAGTGGTATTTTTGAATTTTAAAAAAGTTTTGTAAGATGAAAATATAAGAAACAGAATTTAGGGACATTAAGAACTATATGATTAGAATATATGGCTACTATAATTTCATATAACAAGATGATTTGGATGAAAGAACTTTTTTAAGACTTGATGCAAAATATTTAAATAATTCATATAATTTAATGTGAAAATCAAATTCCTATTTATCTTTCTGAAAAACCTAAAAACTTTTAAATATATAAGAATAATTATATCAAGTTGCACTTCATAAAATAGAAATTGGATAAAAGTGGTATAAAATTAGAGTTAATTACACTTCAGATCAAAATGAAAATATTCACATTATGAAAATTCCAAAAAATGATTTGTGATCTCGAGGATGAACATGATTGTTTATCCCTTCCCTCCCACTTGAGGAACTTTTTGAAAACCCCACACTATGATTTAGATGTGTTTTCAATGGGGATAAAGATTCATTTATATCTATATATATTATTTTATGTATTTAGAGTGGTTAATATGAAAAAAGGAAAATAAAGGACCAATGAGTATTTGTATTATAGGGGGAGGGGGAATTATAACTACTAATACAAAACATTATTATCATTCAGATATAGAATTATCAAAATAAAACTACATTATCTTATAGTGGGGTGCCAAGATTCTTCACATTTCTGAAATTATATTATTTAATGAGTATTTCATGAATTTATATATTTAGGAAAGACTTGAGTAATGTTGAAAACCAATCCAGATAAGGAGATTAATGTGCAGAATGTAATTCTTGAGTAATGTTTTCTTTATTTTTAACAATTTTGAAGAACCATTGAAATGTTATTTGAAATTATTTGAGTTTATTTTATGTGTGTCAGAGTCCTCAAAAATTCACTGAGATGAATTAAACTGTCTCTGATATTATTTTAAAAGTTTTGAATTATAGAGTTGGAAGAAATGGATATGTACTTTTCTATAAGAGTTATTTCAGTCAGAGTCATGTCTCCTCTATTGTGGAAAATAAAGAAGGAATATAATTTTTTGAAATTTAGTTTTAGAATCTGGTGAATTAATTATGGAATTATCTTATAATTATCATGATCTTCATAAGAGTAATTTATTGAATTATATAATGATGACATGCATAAGAGCCTCAACCCAGTTGGCGAGGACTCGGAAAGTGAATCCAAGTGAGTTGAGTTCAAATCTAGGCAGAGATGTAATTTTTGTGCTACTGTATAAGTATTGTAGTAATAATGTAACATGGAATGTAGTAGATACTGTTTAGTATTAGAGTAGCTGGAACTATTCATCTGTTTGGGCTTTTCGGATTTTGGTTTGGTCCTCAGGTCCATTAAGGTTTTTGAGCCACCAAAGGCCTTCAAGAAAGTAAGGCTTTTGGGACACCTCAAGGCCTTCAGGCTACCTCAAGGATTTCAGGCCACCTACAATTGTGATTAATTGAACTAAAATAATCTACTAGGAGTAGACTCCAGATGATGATTCAGATCATGCACATTCAACAGAGTAGAAGCTAACAGATTTGGAAGAAATTGAGGGTATTTCATTTCCATTAGGAACAACTTGTAGATGCATGAGAAGCCTATCCAAAAAAACATTTGAAGGTGAAGAGCTGACATCATGATGTGTGAAACCGGGGAGGAGTACTTCTATGTATTTATAGGCTGGATAGTTCCTCTAATACCTATGGGTCATCCAATCTCCAAGCCAATGAGGATTTTTAGGGTACCACTTCATCCCTTTAAAGTGTGGTTATCATAAATCAATAAAAATAAATCCTTTAGGACATTTGGGCTATAAGGATGACTCGGAATTTACAAGATTCATTTTTTGAATTTCATAAAGATAAACTGAGCTTTATAAGAGTCATTTACTCTTATAAAATACCAAGATGTTGAAAAAATTGGAAAAGTATGGGAAAGACAGTGAAAGTTATTTGAGTAATTTATTTTTACGAATTTATCCTTGTTATCTGAAAATTTGAAAATGGAATGGACTCACATACATGTTTGTGGGAATGGTCTTTAGACTTCCGAAGAGACATCCAATGTCCAAATGAATCTAAACATTACTAGTTGGAATTTATATCAATAAAATCATAGGTTTATCATAAAATAAATGATGTAAGTCAAGATTTATAGAAGTATAAATGAAGTTTTGATGAGGAGATCAAGTGGGAATATTCATAGGGAATTAGAATTCAAATATTTAAAGTGATTATTCAAGACCAATACTACTATTTTTTGGAATATATTAACCATAAAATATCATGAAGTGTATAATCAAGGGAGATTTTCTATATTTTATTAGAGGAATAATATAAAAAATATTTTTTATATAAAATAATGAAAGGAAAAAAGTTAAACTTATAAAATTTTGATAGTATGAGTGTTGATACAACACTAGGATTCAAAACTACTGTATTAGAAAAATTGAAATAAAAAAAATAAAATGTTCCAACTACTGCATTCAACATCTATGACACGGAAAGCGAGTGTACTAATGATCATTTTGTTTATTGATTCTTAGGATTAAAGATGTTGAGATATATATCATTAAAGATTATAAAAAAGTTAGTATATATTTTTATGAAATATTGAAGGATCATAGAGGAGGATCGTGATTATTTTCTAATAAAACCATAATTTTCTTGTTATCTTTCAGTATGATTATTTACGTATGTGAAATTGGATATCAGAGGGAAATGATGGGTAGTATTATGGGAGCCTATTATTGTGTGAGAATCACTATGGGTTTAAGAGAATCTTAAATGTATCTAATTATGTTTATATATGATAATATATAACCCAAGGTGAATAACTAATGATAGAATGGAGTAGGAACCCACATTAGAGTTGAAACATGTAAAAATTGTGTATTACCTATGTTATTTCATTTATTATAATATTAAATTAAGGATGATATATATATATCATTTATATTAAATCCACATAGACAAAAAAGTTTAGTTTCAAAGGGAAGAAATTATAAACGTTAGAGCTACTCATTAAAATACCCTTCTCAGTGATGCAACCCATTTCTGGGGCTCTATATAGATTACTATCCTTCCATTGTAACAAGAAAGGTTTTATAATATTAACACCAATTCCCAAGGGTCTCCCTATCATAAAGTGTTTATAAAATAACAATACAGTAATGATAAAATATGTAGTATTTATGTACTCTATCCAAAAATATTTAATTCAATATCAATAATAAATAAACTCATTGCATTTTGATCCTCCATGAAATCTATATAAATATCATCTATAAGTGACATCATCATCAACTATTTTAATTTTTCTAAACCTTTTTAGCTTGTAAATTCCTTCAATAATAATCAATACCTAGATTTCCCTTCTCTTATGAATAATGAATATCCAAATTAAATGATTATTTATATTCTACCTTGGAATGAGGCTTTATATTTAAATCACACTATGAAAGATAAATATGAGGTTTTTTTATGAATTCACACAATTATTTTATAGATAATATGATAATAAATTTTGAATTTTAATTTTTTGACAACAATTAAAAAATTTTAAATCAAGTGTAGAATAATTTCATTTGTAATTCTAGAGGTATTTGGAGATGCAACACACAAACTGGTGATCCTACATATGAATTCATTTTTTAAATTTAAATTAGTATCTTAATCTACTTAAAAATAATTACCTAGATGATGTAATATAAAAATAGTCCTAATAGTTTTAATTCTATTTATTTTATGATATAGTTTATAACAAGGTTTAACCATATATACTTTGTTTCTTCATTTGTAATTTTTTTTATTAGATTTTGTATTGTAGAAAAATCCTAAGAAAACTAGGATAATATACATAATGCTTCTTAAAATTTGAAATTTTCAAAACATTCAGGGGAATGTTCCAAGATAACACTACTTCCACCTTCTCAGGATATACTAAGAAACCATATTTAGAAACCACATACTAGAGAAACATAACTTATTAAATATAAAATGAATATTATTTATATTTATAATATTTATCAGGTTTTCATAAATACCCTATGAGAATATGAAGATATATACCATGCTGAATATAAAATTTTAAATACACCAGGGCAGCTTCTTGAATGATAACTATGAACGAGTCTTTGTATGGATGTAATATTATTTTAATCAAAAATTTAAACACAAAAATAGCACCAAGAAACCCAATTGTAATAACATGATAATCAAAATTATCATATCAACTTTGGAAATTCAACTTTGGAATATTTTATGGCCTCACTCGAAGCTGATAATACCCCATGTAAATGCTAATCTTCTAATTTTTTCCACTATATTATATATTAAATATTTTATTCTAGGGAAATTGTAATGATTCTTAATTGTTACTCAGTTTTACATACTATAATATTTATATAAATATATAATTTTATGGTATTTATTTGAAAAAATAATTGGAGAAACCGTGTGATATATTATCATCCTAATAAATCTTTAAAAATCGTTTTTTATAGCCAAATGATTAGATCCATTATATTAGACAAATACATGTTATATATTTGAATATCTGTTAGTTATTTTCATATAATTAATATATAGGAAAATAAATGTTCTACTTAAGAGGTTGTCATGACAAATCTTCAAGGAAAACATTAGTAAATAGGCCCACTATAATAAGTATTCCCAAATACTACATAGTTTGAATTACTCAAAGATATAAACTTTCCAACTCATTAGTAATAGATCCTTATTGCCTCTGAGATTTTCCTAATCAACCCATAAAAAATTCCCATTCATTGATAATTGTATAATGAACACAATACAAAGATGAAAATGATGCACTCCATATGTAATAGTCGATATAGGCATGACACTAGGTAAATAAACCCACTCCTAGAATAACTTCATAATATTTTATATTAAGAAAAACCAAATCCCATATAATCCCATAGGCAACAATTAATAATACAAATTATTGAAACCCCTTATTCTACTCTATTAAAATCATTAGATGAGTGTCAGTGATTATAAAATTAGATGATGTATCCATATTTAATTTAGAAAGAAATTATAATTTCTCAAAATTGTAATATTTCAGTTCTCCTACATCAAACAATGAAAATGTAAAGTATTAGATAAAAAATAGTACATCTTATTTTAGATGAACCATCAACAATATTATTTTCATATTAATACACTAAATAAATATTACCTAGAAACCTGATATATCACTAAGGGGAAATAAGTTTTTAAGATGAAGGTAAAACTATTGAAAATTAATGAATTACACATGAAAATACCCTAATGTGTCTCTAAGAAGGAGTTGATGAAACACTGACTAATTTATTATAATATTGAGCCTAATATATATGGGTTAGCTAGGGATACTATTTGATACATAATTATATTTTCCACTAATAGAATCACTGAATATAATCATACTCTAAATATATGTGTATTTTATTTATTTAAAAGGTACAATGGGGATTAGTATTAACAACATTTTTATATTTATGAAAACTAGAACACCTACAGAATTTCTTTCTTTTTTATAGATTTTAATTAAAATAATGGTTTTTTATTGTAATAATTAAATAAGAAAAAATTAAGGAATTTAACTATTTCATGTTCTGATCATAGTTAGGAGAAATTGTGAAATCCAACTATGAATCACTTGAGAGTTGAGAAAGTGTGATTCACATGGTTAGGGAACTACTGGGGTAACTCTTCAAACTAATTGTGAAATTTTATGTAATGACACAAAACTCTATTTTTCATGTCGTAAATTATTGAGAGATTTCATAAATTATTTATAGGTTATTGTAAAGATCTTATCATATTTCAATTGATTTATGGAATTGGTTTCCAATTATTATTAATTATCTTTTTAGGATTTATATGTGTTATAATATTTCTTTTATTTTTTTTATTTTTATTTTTTTGATTATTTAATATAATGAATTTTAGTATTGATATAGAGTTATTGTTATTATTTTATTTATGATAAAGTAAATGGATGTATTATGATTTAATAAATCTATAAATATCTAGATAAGTAAATGAGTTATTTTGAAGTTAAAATATTAAGGTATAATTATACTGATGAGGTGGTTCTTGAGTGATGCCAACTTTTATCAATATCCATGAGGTTGGGGGATCAATCCACTATGACCCCTAATTGCTGTGTGTGTGTGGGGGGGGGGGGTGTTCCACAAAGAGCCGTGGATGTTACTATATCCAACTTGAGGACTATAGTATAAGGATTAGTAAAATAGTACTATTCATCAACTAGCTTTTTAGTACAAAAATGGTGTTTTTGACCTAGAAAAGGGATTTCGAGCCACATGGACATTGGGAAAAAATTTAAAGGTTCCTAGGACGATCTTGACAGTACATATGGGGAGGAATTTGGTATGAATATCTAGGGTTCTTTTGTGTGTTTTTTCTTGTAGTTTGTAGTCCCCTGAACAAAAATAAATATTACAAAGGTGTATTTTTTTAATATTATCATAATTAGACTGAAAATGGAGGGACCTCACAACCCCCATTTTCATGGATGTGTGCACCAAGGGGAGAACTCCTCAACTCCTTCATCCCCTTATTTTTCTATAGTGTAATTCTTAATCAAGGAAAATGTAGGGTTTATTATAAAATTTTCTTTTAATTTCTATTCATCTCCACTTACTCTTATCATTTTCTTGATTTTACCTTCATAAGATTCATAAAAATGTTATGTTTTTTTCATGATAAGGAAGAACCCTCAATTTTGATGGGTCATTTGGTTATATAAGGGTGTAATCCTTGTTTGTAACCCCAATCCATATTTTTCACATAATTTTTTTTTTATTTTTTTCATTTTCATTCTTATTTCTCCTAAATAATATCCTTTTTGTGGTATAATTTTTGTACGTTTTAGTTTAAATTAATATTATTTATAACTAAGCACCTATATATTTTTTTGTTAATTTATTTATAATTTCCCTTCATAATTATTTCTTTTTATATTAAAAAGGTATAATTTTCATTATATTTATTGTTCTATTAACTTTGAAACCAATGTGTTTGATAAAATTCCTCAAAGAGGTTTTTTGGGTTTAAATGGTTTTTAATAGATTTTTGGTGGAGAATGAGATTTTATAAGGATAGTTTACGGAATTATATTACATTATGGTCGACGGATTCTTATTTGGAAAGTAATTATTTTTTAATTTACATGGATTTTTTTTACATTCCATGGTGTGTTTGAAGTGATTATTGAGTTTAACTTGTATTTATTATATTAAGAGATTTGGTTTTGGGTTTCAATACACGTGGTTACCTTGGGTAGTTGCATGGGTAATTGGGAAATGATTTTCAACTTCTTTGATAACACACTAGATAGTTCCTTATTCATGATTTACTCTTTACTAGGGGCTTTCGACTGATGATGCCAATGAAAATTTAGGGTCTGTTTTGTTTTGTTACATGTAGGATGATAGGTGTTCTTTATGAAAGGTCCTAGGTTACCCATTTACATGGATGAGTGTTGGATACCAATATTACTTTATTTTTAAGGATTGTTTTATGTATTTTTATGGTTTACCTTTAAATAATTATCTTAAAAATTCTTTAGAGATTATTTATAAATAAAAATATTAGTCACTTTTAGTTACCAGTTATATTTTAAAAACACTATTAGGAATGAAATTAATTTTTCCTATGCCAAAAAATTTATAAAATTTAAAATAATAATTTATTATTTTATATTAATACACTAATAAAATTTTAAATATGATAGGAGTAATTTAGATTCTTGGTGGAATCCTATCAACATTATTCTTACACTATATATACCCCCTCCAAGTGTATGTTGTCATTTTATTTCTCTGATCTATTTTTTAGGTATGTTCATTTTTATTGATCTTAGGGGTGGAAAAGTATCTTTAAAAGTGTTTTATAGAGATTATTATACATGGAGGATCATTTTTTATAGGGAGATAATTATTATTTTACTTTATTTCATTTAATTATTTTTTCACATTATTGGTCTTTGTTGTTGAGTTATGTGTATGTTGTGACTTATTGGTTATTAGAGGATTTTGATTTAATATTTTATAATAAATTTATAATATTTATTCCTTATCATACATAAAGGAAGAATTATTCACATAGTAATTATCTTACACTATTTGGAACTTGTTCTATATTAGGCTGATTAGGAATACTCTTTTGGTATGTTGAATTTTAGTTTAGGTATCATTGATAGGTATTCGAAATCCATATGTTACTAAACAATTTAGAGGACATATTAGAATATTATTGATATGTGGAGGTAGTTTATTAAGAGCTTGATATGTAATCCGTGGTTCAACATGATCAACCAATTTATACAGGAAACTCAATTTACCATGGGATGTTTGAAAACAAATGGTGTTTTCAACCCTTCGATGGAATGCCATTGATTTTTTCTAAATATGGGGATGTGTATTGAGATACATAGTTCAATAATAATGAATTATAATTTTAATTTCATGCATCTAGAATTATTTTGAATCAATTTGATAATATTTTGATTATTAAATGTTTTCTTAAGTGGTTATGGGTGATAATCGATTTGATTATGATATTTCATGACATCAAATAACATATTTATTTTTCTTACTCAATGATGTGTGATTTATATTTCTTGATTGATTATGTGGTGTTCTTATATATAATAATATGTTATGTGGTAAATTTTTTTATAAAATATGGCACTATAAATTTTATATAGAAAACTTTTTCTTAAATAATTTAAATAATTTTTTTATAAAATTTCAAAAAAAAAAAGAAATTTAAAAATGATGATTTGATATTTTATATTAGAGGGATTTGATTTACCTTTTCTTGAATTTTCTTTAATTAACATAAAATTTTGTGAATTTAATTTTTAATTAAGAGTAATATGTTTTTTTCGTTTCATATTATGATAATAAAAAGGATTTAAAATGTTTCTGTGACTGTTTTTAGAATCTAAAGAGTTAGGGACTATTGATAACACCTTTTTATGATTTAATAAATCAAGTATATTAATATTTAAACATAAGTGTTTCAATTTTTTAATTATATTTTTTTGAGATGTTGGAAATGATGTGAATTTTTAGACATATTTTTTTAAAGCGAAGTCATTTGAATGTGCTTTGTTCTCTATGGTAAGATGTTAGAAAATGGGACTAGAATTACATTGAAATGTTTTTCAACAAATATGATTCACAAATTATATAAATGACTTATATTAGTTGAGAAATAATTTTCGATATCTTAACAATACATTTTATGGATTAATTTGTTTCATTTTTAATTACGTTTAATATACTTTCATATATGAAGTTGTAATTGGATATAATTATGATATATGTAAAAAAATTCATTTTTTATATTTTTATATGTTTTTTGATGAATCCGTATAGGTAATTGGTTATACTTACCTATACTATATTTTTTTATGGGTTAATTTATCCATACTTATGTATTTTAAATAAATTTATATTAATGGTCATTTCTAATTAATTCCCATTGAATCAATTTGGTCATTTTTTAATTAGATGATTTACTGTATTTATTTTATAATATATTTTTGATGAACTTTGATATGTATTTTTGTTTTAATTATATATATATAATCTCAAATATTTTTCAATTTTTATAAATGTTTTTGGGATTATCCTTATATTTTTTGTTGAATTTTTCTACAATACAATAAATTAGGAAATTCTAAAATGGATAAATCCTTATTCACTAGCTATAGGTGGTTTACTAAAATAATATAAATATTTATTAGATAAGTATTTATGTTTATGTATATGAAAATTTTCTAATTTTGGTTATAATAGATTTCAAATTTAATCTAATAAATTATTATAAATGTATGATGGTTTTTTTGGAAAAAATAGTAGTGTTGTTTGATGTTTTGGTGGTGTTTGAATAGTTTTACCTAGAAAAAATTCATGTAGGGATTGAACCATGAGAGTATGATTTTTTGTTATGGAATTAAAATAAATGTTATTTTGAGTTTAATTTATTGGAATTTCCCTCAAATTTTGTAAATGTATTTGGATAAAATCAATTTTCTCACTTTTGAACTATTTGAATACTAAAGGGCAATTTGATTGGATATTTATTTTTTAAAACAATGTTTCTATTGTTTTGGAGTTTAAAATCGCTTATTTTGACCCTATAATAGTATAAGGATTTTTTTGATTGGTGAAAATCAATATATGCATAGTTTTAAAAGAACATGGTTTTAACTTATTTTTATTTTGGGTTGGTATGAAGATATTGTTTTACTTGGTAATACAAAAATTATTTTCCTTTAAAAATAAATGAGTACTTCATTTTATTTCAAAATATATTCATAATGAAGATTTGAATATGAATAAATATTTTTATGCTTAAGGGATGGTTTTATATAAGTGATTTTATTTAAAAAATAATGTTTTATAGTTGTTTTTTTGGTTTCCATTTCAATTTTCAGTGTGTATATTATCTTAACGATGTATGTGTATAAGTGTAAAGTTTTTTTTTGGTTTTAATATTTATTGATGAAAATATATCCATCCATAAAAGTGTGTTTTTTGATCATTTTCAGGAAAATTATATTCTTCAATTTGTTTTATGATATTTTAACAACTTTATTAGTATTTGGGTTTTCATGATTTCAAAAATAATAATTCTATATTAAACCATGTGTAATATTACAAATGAGGAATATTGGGGGGTAAATTGAATCTTTTTGACTAAAAATTATAAAATTTATGTCATGATTTTTTTATTAAATTTAGGCATCTATGAAATTAATGATTATTTTTAAAGTATATTTCTAATAGAATAAGGATATCCTATTGAAAAAAATTTCTAATGTCCCACAAACATCATAAATATATTATTTTAGGTCATTAGATGGCTGAAAAAATATTTTGGTTGATTTTTTGTAAAATGAACATAAAACTATGAATTTTTGTAGGATTTATTATTTTCCCAGAAAAACCTATATGGTTTATATTAACTTTTAACAGTTTTTAGGAAAATCCTTCATTTTGGGGGTAGATCCACAGGAGTAGTTTATGCATGGTTTGGAAAACTATTTGGTAAATCTATTCATGTTTTAAATTATTCCATGAATAATCACATGGTTGGTGTATGGTAGTTTATTATGAAAATTAATCGATTATTTTTTTAAATTATTGGAAACCATGTTTTTATCCATACATTTACCAAATAAGATCTTTTGTATCCTAATTATTGTCTTTAGACATCTTAAATGTCCTATGAGAAGTAGAAAATAATGTTCATTCTTTAAACAACCATAATACTTGATCTATGTGAGATATCTGATATTTAAATTTATGATTGTGATGATCTATACATAATATAGTATAGGCTTACCCTGTATACCATTTTATATTGGCCAAAATAGGCCTTCAAGGCCTCTAAAAATTTGATTAAATCTAGGCTATGTTTTTTTTCATGTTCAATGAAAACATTGAAAACATGAAATGTGACATTAGTTTTTTGTTTCCTTATGTATTTTTTTATCCTATAATATTTATTTTTATATATTTTATTTGAGATTTATAATTTTATATATTTTTTAAAACTATTTTAAATGCATTAAAAAGGATATTTTATGAAAACAAAAATATATTTTTGATTGAAGGAGAGGTTTTAAAGTGTATACATAAATTTTTTTATTATGATAAAATAGTTTTATAATGGATCAAAATTCTCAATTTAAGAGTATCTATAATTTCTTTATTTTGTGGAATTACCCATGGAACAAAATTGGTAGATAGTGGACACATGGTATCCATTTGAAGTGGTTTATGGTGATTCCTTATATAAGGGATTAACCTTGGCTAATTAGATGATTTCAAATTATTTAATTACTTTTTCATTGAAGTTTATGGTGATATTTTAAATTTAGGGGTATTTATAAATGAAGAAATGATTTTTGTTGCAAAAAAATGTTTTCAGACCGGTGGTTACCTCTTTATTTAACCCATACATATATTTTAAAAACAAAACAGAAAGGGTATTCCTTTGGAAAATAATTTTTACAGTGGGATGAATTATAAAAACCCACTTATTATTTCTAAATAAAGAAATATTATAAACGATTTTGAAATTTATATAATCAAATTAATAATAAAATTATAAATTAGACTATTGAAAGGTTTAACAACAATCAGGGAAAATGGTGCAAGAAAACTATATAATTCTTGAGAGTTGAGACAATGTGTGTCACAAAATTGGGGCTTGGTTTGGGTGAATATGTCTGCTAATTTTAAAACCATATTAGTCAATCCAAAGCCCTATTTTTCATCTTCAGTCTTCTTGATACCTATAAAAAATGATTTATAATATATTACAGGGATATAATTGGTTGTTTATTATGATTATATTATTATTATTATGGGTTTAAAATTATTTATTATATACTTTTTATATTCATTTTATGTGTTTCATGTTATTATTAATTTATTATGACTAATATTGGTATTTTTTTAAATTATATGAATTCTTGTATTGAAATAAAGTTATTTTTTAATTTTTCTTGTGGGAATATATATATATATAGGTATTATGATTTAAAACTTCTATAGAAATATAGAGTCATAAATGATTCATTATGATTATATTATTATAAAGGTATAATTGACACCATTTTTTATAATTATTTTTATTATAAAAATTACTAAGTGATAATATAAAGGGTCGTCTACCCTCCAATATTGCTTGGACGTGTACATAGAGGGGAGGAATAGATTATCCTCTTTATCCTCCTCTTGGATCACTATGAATGAATCATCAATTGAGGCCAGGGTAGGGTTTCATATCACATTCCATATATTCCATTTCCACCCATCTTCCAATTATCTTCTTCATGATTTTATCTAGTTTGGGTTCAAGAGAAATTAAGGGGTTTTATATATCATGAAAAAACCACTGTTTTTTAAGAGTATTTTAGTTCAAAAAAATTGAATACATCTTGTCAAATCCTGTTCCATTATTTTAACGTCAAGTAAGTGAGGTTTTTTCATTTTCTAGGTAAGAGAGTCTATGTACTCTACAATTATTTAGAATACTCATTTTTCTTTGATATTAATGAAAAATTCATTATAAATTAATATTAATATTACTTATTATTGAATTATTTATAATTATTCTTCAATATTTTTGAGTTTATGTTTGAAAATGTGGAATTTTCAATATTTGTCTGTTACTCACATTAAAAGTAGTTTTGTGATTACAATGTCATTTTTAAAATGTACTGAAGGGTGTTTTTGGGTCCAAATGGATTTTTAAATGATTTTTGGATGAGTGTATGATTTTCAATGATGGTTTCCATGAATTTTATTATATTATGGTTGATGGAGGATTACTCTGAAAGGTGATTATTTTTTAAAAATTACTTTCCCCTATTTTTTATGTTCCTTGTTGAGTTTAACTTGATTATTGATTTTAGGATATAGTGAAAATGTTTTGAGATGTAGTTTTAGGATAATATAAACATGTTATGAGGGTAGGGAATGGTCCAGTCTATAAAGTATATCATAGGACGACATGTGTTTCACAAGCGAGGTACTAGGATACCTATTTACATGACCAAAGTCTAGATCTCTATGTTGTTCTATTATAATGGAATGTTTTATGTAATTATTGTTTTACATTTAAATACTTATTTTGAGTACACCTTTGTACCTTTTTATAGGTTCCATGTCTAACAAGTTTTAGTTTCTTGATCTCTTAACAATGAAATCTATGAAATGTGATTTATTTTTCCAACTCATGTAATGTTATAAAGGAATATATGATATTTTTGAGTTTTATTTTGAAACTATTTCTAATTTATTTCCCTTTTAAATGAATTATACTGAACCTTGTAGTTATAATAATGGTAAATCAACTCTCATCCTATGTAAATCCTTAAGGTGTGTGTATATCATGTAATTATTTGATTAGTTTTTTCTAGTATAATAATTTATATTTGTCTTAGGGTTGGACCATTAGCATTAATAGAGAGTGATGGAGTGGTGTCATATAGAGTTTTGTGTTACACATAGAGATTTTTGGGGTTTTATGCCATTTGGAGTTGGCCTCAGATCCCATATGGGGTCTTTATTGGTGATTCATAAGTATGTTGTGAATTTTTTGAGATGATATGATGTGGTCTTACTCATTTAGAATACATTTATATAATTTTTTATTTATTATTTATAAATGATAAATTATTACCATAGTATTTATGTGATACCCTATAGAATACACTTTAGCCTAATGTAATCATGAGTGTCCCTTAGAAATGGTTTGAAATCCCACAACCAGATACCCCTCTTTAGTTCCTGGACCGGGATTCACTACTAGGACCTCAAGCATACCTCCCTATATGCTAGAGTCTTCTGACTAGAAACAAGGACTATAGTAGTGTATTTTAGAGACTATACACACTTATCTAAGTGAAAACAATAGAATAAATAAAGCCAATGATATACAAAATCCTGAAAAATTCATAAATAGACATAATTTCAAGTTAAAATAATAGAGACAAACCACACTATATAAAAAAACTAATTATGATGTCATGAATTCATACTTAAAAACATTTAATACACTTAAAAACCCAAAATACCAAAAGAAAATTCATTGAAAACTCCATCAAAATGATCATTATTCCTATCATGGTCCAATGTTTCCATACTCAATCCTAAAATTTTAACCAAGAATCATTCTTGGGGAATTTGTTATTTTTTTGAAATGCAACCATTAAGTCTTCTCAAGTACCAAATGATGGATTGAGTAAGGTGTGAGTATGACTCAATATTCCACTACCAATGAATTCTATAATTATATATGATGTGGGTAATATGTGAATGTTAAAGATCATAAAAAAATAATTATATAACAAAAATAAATAAAACCATCATTAATCCTCATGATCAAAGGTGACCCATGTGATCAAACATTCTTTCTTTGACCAAAGTTGTGTGTCTTTGTTAACAATGTCAAGAGACATACATACTATCCTATTAGATTTAATCCCATGTTTTCATATTAGATCAACAATAATCACTAACCCCTAGTAGGATGATCTTAGGAAGTAAAAGTAATCATGTAACACCACCATGCACTAGGTGGATGATCCGAGGTGGTCTAAGTAATTAGAAAACTCTGTTAACCCTTAAGAGGATGATCCTAGACGGTCCAATAAATTAATAAATACTACCAATCACTAAGAGGATGATCGTATTTAGTCTAATTAATCATGAAATAATTCCACTCTCAAAGAGGATTATCCAAAGGGTTCCAATTAATCAAGGTAAAAATACCAACCAATTGGAGGAAGATCCGAGGTATTCCAAGTATTTAGGGTACACTATCAAATACAAGGTGATAATTCTCTAAGGAATTCCAATTTCTCAAGATTCATCCCAGAATCTATGGGAGAATTTTCAAAAGTAATTATGAAATGTAATCATACTCTAAACCCAATGGATATTTCCTCATGGCACTGAAAGTAGTAGGTATCATCCCCCAACCCAAGGGGAACATTCCCCTTAGAAATCTAAAGTATCCAGATTCATCCCTGAATCCAAGTGGAATTACCCCATGGGATTAAAAATAATTCTCATAAATTAAGAGACCGTGAAATTTAGTAATAAATTCTTTTAATTTAATTTTATCAAGTCTCCCGAACTAAAAAAATCCACTAGATCCTAGTGAACACCAAAGGAATCCCAATTTAGTCACCCATAATCATAGAGTATTTATAAGGGACCCTAAGGGTTACTAATTTAATTACCCAAAACTATTCCAAGGTTAATCACACATCAATTGGTGGATAATGTTCTAATATACTAGCCAATGAATTATTTATATCTTTTAGAGAGGTTTAACTTCATGATTTGGGGTCAGATGACATTTATTTATTTATTTAGTTCAAACGTACTGTATATCAGTACAACAAAACATAATTAAGACAATGGAAAAGAAGACACTTTTAAGTGATAATATAAAAACAAGTTACCTTATTATTATTGATGTTAATGAGTCCAATGTTGAACTTTGATTTGACCAAAACTATTAGAAAATGGAAACCTAGAAAAAAGTCCTAAAAATAAGCCATATTGGAATGAGATCACTAATTAATGGAATAAATGAAGAATAGAAGAGAATAGAGTAATAGATTTACGTCTAACTCTCTATTGTAATGAATGACACTCGGATTAGAGGAGAATTAGAAGATAAATACTCAAATAACTAAAGATTAAAGGGAGAGTTATGCATAGGATGAGATGTTGGCCAAAAATAGGGGAAAATAGTTATTTTGGATTTATAATCATAAGGTAAATTCTTTAATGGTACTATTTTAGAAGAGTTCACATGGTTTGGAAGTATGGTTGGATGAATTTCATGCCAACCATATGGATCCCACTTTCTTGAACACTCTTCTTCATATGGTTTGGCCCCATGGTAAGAAAAACAATACACCAACCAAGAAAAATAGATTTTCAATTTACTATATTTCATTCATGATTTTAATTAGGGGTTTTTATGGTTACAAATACTGTGAAACATGCCATTTTCGCCTCATGGTTAGGGTTTATGGTCAACAATAACTATAAACTAACTTTTCACCCATGGATGTAACTCCAAATCTTCATAATTATGGGCCTCCAACCCCCGAAACATTATGGGAGCCTCCCAAACTCCATATAAATATATTCAAGGCACATAAATAAAATAAACAAACAAGTTTTTGTGAAAATTAAAGAGGAAACACACATCAAGAACGTTCAAGGATTTACAACCTCCCCACTATATAGATTATCATCCTTGAGATGCACACCCGAATGTCACTAGGCATCGTCAACAATCAAATTAGAACACTAAGACCTCATTTATGACTCTGAAATCTATGTAAGCTTTTGAAAATGGTGGTCATTCTACTATACACACACAAAAGGAACTGTCTTTCCACAAAGAATATTCTCACTCTAATCAACTATGTGAATATGACACTCATTAAGGGACACAATAGCCTTTGGTTTGATATACTAATGTTCAATTATTTGAGATAAATTATAATAGTACATAAGATTATATGATACATAAAAGAACTCATCGTTGAAGGTAAAATACACGTGTCACATGTGGAGTTGAAAAAGGGATGGCCTGTTTGAAGCAAGATAGGGCCAAAAAAGCCAAAAAATCTAGTTAAGGGACTAGATTTGTAAAGTTTTACACCTTCATGGGTGGCCATAGCTTTCAGAATTCCATGAATAGATGGAGCCTTAATGGAAAGATCAGTGAGACTTCAGTCTGTTTCATGGAATTCTATTTCATGGATGTCCCTAGCCATATAGATCTTTAGCGGTAAAATCTACATAATGTATGTTTTTTTATAACTCTAGTTTGAAGAAGTCCTCAACTGCATAGATCTTTGACAGTAACATTCTCACAGATAAACTATGGTTCATGTAACCCAATCAACTTTCAAATCCCATACTGTTTTTCAAATCCTCCATTATTCAAAAAACTAGTACCTTTTATTCTACCAGGCCTATAAATACCCCCTTATGTTCGACATTTATGGAGACACAACCTTTCAGCTTCTAAGAAAAGATAATAACACGCGATACTCAAAAAAATTATGAGAGAAAGAAGATATGGACCTCCAAAGGTATCCATATTTCATTAACACATTTCACAAGGGTTTTTGGGAACCTCAACGCTCGGTGGAAAATCCTTTCATGGAGATTCATGGACTTCACATAAGATTAATTCCATATGTGTTGTTTTGGGTTTCATGAGATAACTATCCTTTATGAAACCCACTGGATAGAAGAAAATATTTTACTCTGAGTCAAGGTAACCCTATTTTGAGAAAAATATTCTTTTGTGAGACCCCTGACCTCTGTGAGACCCTTGAACTTCAAGAATCCCTCAAAATTAACAAAAACCTAACATTTGATAAAAGTTTTATCACTGCCTCTCTATGGTGTCTCATTTTAGAAAATGAACTTTTATGAAAGATGAGTGTCCATGTCCCCTATTGTCATCCATGACCGGGTCAACCGCACCGCTAATTCCACTGATACTGGTACTATCAACTCTTGTGTATTCCCACTTTGCTTCAAGTACACCCAGGGAATTCATCCTAATTATTTATCATAATCATAGGGACTATAATTCCTTTTCTCCTATGTAATAGAACCCTATCTTTCGGACTCCAGATTATCACTCCTCTACAATAGTTTCTACATTGTGACCCTCCCATAAATGCATGAGTAGTGGGAAATTAATCCCTAGAGGTGACATCACTGAGGGAAAAGACTTACTTGTCTCTATGGAGAGTCCTCATAATTAATCTTACACTCAACATGAATATCCCCCTCAAGGTGTAACCCTCACCCATGTCTAATTTATAATTTTTAAAACTTCATAGATCCATATCTTAGTTTTATGATGTCAAAATTCATGACAACATATTCAACAAATGAAGTTAAACTATAGTCTTACCTAGTGTAACAAATATAAGACTCCCCATTCATGGAAGGCACAAGATGAAAACATCCTCCAAACCATTAGACCTAACTCCCATTCTAGGAAGCTATTACTCGCAAGCCCCATACCTCAATTGTTGATGATCCTTCCATGAAACTAGCATCCACCCCACAAAATTTTAAATTATGTGGATTTGTCTTATCATATGAACTTATAAAATTTCATCAAATTATGTCAGTTTTGATCCCTATCTCTTAAAAAAGATATGTAGGAAACCCCCCAATGGTTCAATCCCAACATCATTGATGTGTGAAAATTTCTACCTTTTGGAGACACATTCCACCACCACAGTGTGAAATTTTCACATTGGGGGGGGGGTACAAATCCATATTCCCAGTATAAAATATTCTACCTTGGAGGACACACTCCACCATCCGAGTGTGAAATATTCTTCCAGGGGGGACACACTCCACCATCCCAATGTGAAATATCCCCCTTTGGGGGGACACACTTCACCATCGCAGTGTGAAATCTTCCCCATTGGGGGGACACACTACATCACCCTAGTGTGAAATTTTCCCCATTTTGGGGACACAATCCATTATTCCAGTGTTAAATACTCTCCCTTGGGGGGACACACTCCACCATCCAAGAGTGAAATATTCTCCCTTTGGGGGAAAATCCACTATCCCAATGTGAAATATTCTCCCTTGTGGGGACACAATCCACCATCTCAGTGTGAATTCTTCCCCCTTCCGGGGACTCACTCCACCCTCCATGTGTGAGATCTTCTCCCTTGGGGAACACACCCCATAATCCCAATGTAAAATAATCCCCCTTGGGGAGACACACACCATCATCCTAGTGTGACATATTCCCTCTTGGGGGAGACAATATGTCTTCCATGTTTGAAATATTCCCCCCACCCAAGGGAAACACTCAACCAACCATCCATCTTCACAAGATGTTAATATTGATCCCATATGAACATGAAGTCAAACTTGTGACAAGATCTAGAATCGATACCTTATACAATAAACATGTGTTGGCTAATAGAATTCATAAGAAGTATTACACTACTAGCATAAACTACCTCATGGATGACATGGGATGCCTTGGGTTGTGTGATCAAGATGCATCAAAAATGAGATTCCATCTAAAAGAGGAAGAATTTATTGGTTCCCAACCAACAAAATGTATATACATGTCCAAAATTTCCAACATTACTACTTATTTTTATCGAAGTTTGAAGCCCTGTAAAGATAGTGGAAATAAAATTAATTGGTGTTGTAATTTCATGGCTTGGGTGCCACTAAAACCAGTTACATGAGTCGATGTAGCATATAATCTCAGGTACACCTCCCCATATGCCATAGGCTATCAAATAGCAGATCAGGTCTACAGAGGTATAACGGGTAGAATATACCTTCTTATTAGAGAAAAAATAGCAGAAATAATATCAAAGTACATATCAACTATTACAAATGGAAAATGACATAAAAAATTGAAAGTACCTATAATAACAAAATGAAAACATGATACAATAATGATATGTATAATCTAAATGTTAGAAAATCATAATAATAAAATCAAGAATACAAAAAACACAAAAATATCTCAACATGGTCTTGAGTCCCAACCTAGTATTGACATCCCATGTTATAACTTGACATCCCCAAAGTAAACCAAAATATAGAACCCTATCTTAAACTAATACCTGAGACAAGTAGAATATTCTTAGGTACCCAAGTCCCATAGTGTCTTGAGAAGGTTGTGAGTAGAACTCAGTAGGCCACCAAAAATAATGTCTTAATAAATAACCAGTCTAAAATTGTTTATAAAAAAATACAGGTAATCCATGAATGTTGTAAATAAACCAAATTTAATTAGTTGAATACATTTAAATTATAAATTTTTTTCTTAGATCTATTAGTTACTAAATGTCATCAATCCATCCCAAACCATACTAGAAAGATAAAAAATATATCAAAGAGGTCACAGGTCAAAACACAAAAAGCATCAATCCATGTATCCAACTTGATTGTGAAACATCAATCCTGGCCCTCCCAACCATTTATTTTAGGGATAATAGGTTAGTAAACATGTATAATCAGTCCAAATATCTAACCAGGAATTGGAATCGCACGTCCAATCATCCCAACTATAAAATGGAATTCCATGACCATACCCTTGGATCTAGGGGCATCAGATTATTCTTTGAAATCTATTGTGCACTAGGGTTCCTATAGCATTAGTATGGCCCACCCAAAACCAAGGAATGGAGAAGAAATCTAACACCCCAAAATCTATAGTCAGATATTGATAAACAAGGATAATAATTCCATTAATCCTACTAGTTTTCAACACACCATGTTAGACCATTTCCAAAAATTTCATTTTCAATTATTTACTACAATATTTATCATGGCCCCAATAGATGTTTTAATCAACACATGGATCAATTAAAGACCAACCTTTTCACATGTAATAAATCATCAACACAACATCCCTGTAAACATTTGGTATCCACCCTTACTGACATGGGTCTTTACCCTAAAAATAAAACAAGGTCTTTGACAATCATTTTATATTAAGAGAACAAAAGGGTTATTAATCCATTTTCACTAATGTGGTCACTACACACACATTATAAATCAGTATTTGAAACCCAATTTAAACCCCCTTTAAAACACCTAAAGTCAAACACCTCGTTTAAAACATCATTTACTTTAAGAAATCACTCACATTTATTAAAATAAAAAACCAGATCAAAATCCAAAGCACACCATTTAAACCATTTCTAAATCCACTTCGGCATTTTACAAAAGCTAGAATATAAATTATCAATTATCCCTTTTTCTATACCCACATACCAATTCACAATTACTACCCATTCACATCCACAAATATTCTATCTCAACATTTACCAATTCATTTCACTATATTCAAGGGTTTGATAGGCCCCATGGGTAGCCCTAGGTCCCATGTCAAATCAGCAATAGACCCAATAGTGTCAGTGAAGGGTCTCACACCTCAATTTAAGGTCCAAATTTACTTTCCTTAGTCAAAGAAACAAAATGAAGTAAGGAATAAAATTGGAATTAATATATAAAAATATTATACATCCCTTATTCAATGACACAAAACGTAGTATAGAAGCCATTGGAACCTAGTTATGTTTTGGTTTTATTCATTGTAAATAGATAAATATAATGATAAAAGAAATTATGTTGATAAGGTAATGGAAATAGAGATTTAATAAGGGTGTGATTGAAGTAGTCAATAATATTTATAACCAACAAAATTGGATCTAAACATCATCATGAGTCAACATATCCAGGAAATTGTAATGGGACTTTAATGAAAAGTCAAAAGCTACTGGAAATCATATTGAGTTTAGAATGAATATAGTGGTCATAATGTGAAGTTGAACTAGAGTCAGAATGCATCTAATGTGAATCTAGAAATATTTTATTGTTTTTTAATTCACAAAAACAATATATATGTTTTAAAACATGTGATTCTATCATGATGATAGAAAGGGGGAGAGAATATGCTTCCAATTGTATTAAGCCCAATTGTATTTAGGTTTTTTATATAATATAGGATAGTTATGATACATTTATTAGTAAGTCAAATGATCATCAAGATGATGTTAAATGTATTAAAAGTAAAAAAATATATCATGACTAGAAAAAGAATTTTATGTAAAAAAGAAGTTACTGAAGCCGAATATACTGATACCAGTTCACCAGAATTTTTATTTTATCTTAATTATCATAGGTGTAATTGTATTCATCAAGAGATATTGGGTCCAATGTTAAAGTAAAGAAGATGATGTTTTTGGATCCAATGAAAAAAAGTAATTTTGAGATCGACCAAAAATGTAGTTAACCATTTTCATCAAGATGAATTATTTTCTAAATTTTTTTGTTTCTCTGTTTTGGTTTCAAGTGGGTCATGGAGGAAAAAAACTATTTCCTTAACAATTGTGTAAATACTTAATAAATAAATCTATAATTTTATTTCAAGTATTTATTTTCACATGTGGGTCAAGATCCATCATATTGTAGTTTACTCTAATTATAAATATTAATTCGAGACTAATGCACATATGTAACCTGAAACTAATAACTTAATCCGATTCAAAATCTTCAGTTTGAAGAAAAGAAGAAAGAAGAATCTCGTTAGAATGTTTGGGAAGTGCTATCGAAGGCGGACATGATTCTTTATAAATTAGTTTGAAAAATATTATATCATTATTTTAGTTAATAAATTAGAATGAGAATATTGGTTTTAAAATTAATATAGAGACATGAAATGAAATATCTTCAGTTCTGATTTGTTTGCAAGTGGGTCAAGAAAATCAGAGTGACCAAATTCCTCTATCGTAATGAATAAATAATATTATAAAATCATAATAAAAAAAAATATTGTTAAAAATAATTCAGTTCTATATTTAAAATTAGTTCAATAAATCAAGAATACCATTTTAAATGGTAATTTTAATGGTAAAATTGGAATGAAAAATCATAATCAGATTGACGATTTGTTAGAAAGACTGAAGGGAGCTAAAGTCAAGAGAAGATATGAAATTCATGGAAGGTTAAAGATGTCAAATTAATATCAAAATATCTAATGGAATTGAATGAGTCAAATATTGATGTGATATTTAAGGGGATGTGAGGATTTAGGAAATTTAGTTAAAAAGAAATGTTTTTTAGAACCCTGCCTAAACCACTTTTGAGGTCCCTATAAAAGGAGAGACGAGTTCAATTTTAAAATTAAATTAAAAACTATTCAACTCCTCAAGATCTAAAAATTGTGGAACATGAATTGAGTACCCAACCAATAATTGTGTTTCTAGTTATAGTTGAGGAAGATCATTATATTGAATTTCAATATGATCATCCGAGTAAAATCCATTTGATAAAGTTACATCAGAATAAGACCAACAAAGAGATCACATCAAAGTGACATCCAAAGTTTCAAGGTTCATTAGACCATGTTCCAATGGATGTAGTAATTTATATTTTTTGATTAAATTTCTATTTATTTAATGAAGGAAGAGGAAAAGGAGAATCAAGCAAGATTGGCCATCAGAACGAGGTTTCTGGACTTGACAGACCAGACTGAATTTATTGAGGAAGCTTTCTCGACTAAGGATATAGAGAGTTTTTTAAAGGAAAAAAGTTACATAGATAATTATTCATGTTCTTGAATATTTTATGTATATAAAGTTTGATTCATCCTACTTTTGGATGAAGTGAATACTTTTTGAAGTGAATCTGAAAAGAAGAAGAAAAGTGAAGCTTGTAACTCCAGACCATTAAATGTTGCTGAAAAGGATTATCTTATTGGGGTATATAACTAGTTGAGGGAATTGGATTATAAATAAGATATTTGGGGGGTATAAACAACAATAGAGGTAAAATTTCTACTATAATTGTAGAATTTTTCACTTCTTTACCATTTTTATTTTAGAAAAAATGATTGTGAAATAATTGATGTTGGTATGACTATCCAACTTTTCAAGTAGTCCGTATTTGTACAGAACCATGTAAATATCATGTGATTCCTTCTCCTAATATTTTTTTCATACAAAAAGTGATTTTGAGATGTTTTTTTGAGTGGATTGTAACTTTAACAGGATTTAGAGGATAAGAATGTTTATTAAAATAATTTATGGAAAAAAATATTATAAAAAAGGGAAACCCTGATTCACCCCTCTCTCAGTGGTCTTGATCCTACCTGGAAACAACAATTAGTATCCGAGGAAAGGTTTACTTTGAATAGTATACCTTATGAAATGAGGATTTGAATTCCATGAACTATACGGGGATTACAGTTTTCAACAGAATGAACTATCATATCTAAAAAATAGAGTGTTTCCATATCTTATATCCCTAGGGTATGATGGTTTGGAAGATACTACAAAAGTATTTAATCCTTCTATTGAGAATGATCCTCTTACTGATGGTATTAAGAAAAATCATGAGAATTATGGAAGAGCTAAAAATTAGTTACTCTAATCACTTACTAAAAGTGAGTTTCTTAGATTAAAGGGAGTTCAAACTACCAATGGTATTTGGGATAGGTTGAACAATATTTATGAAAAAAATACAATAGTGAAGAAGGAAATGATACAACTTTAGAGGATAAAGTATGAAGATTTGAATATGGATGAGTATGAATCTATTGGAGACTTCTTTTCAAGGGTGAATCATATTATTAGAACCATAATATGTTTTTGTCTGAAATTGGAATAATGAACTATTATTGAAAATAGAATGAGAATTATTCCTGATACATTTGATTCCAAGTTTCATATTTGGAAGATAGAGACCATGAAATATTATCTTAGGATAATCTATATACTATTCTTGTCACTTATTAAATGGGAAGAAAAAATTGTATGAAAAAAAATGAAAATGTTGATAGGGAAATTTCCATCAAATCTTTAATAAAAGAAAAAAATTAACATAAGGCAATTAAAGAGGAATCATGTGATTTGGAAGCGGATTAAGAAGATAAATATTTCAACATAACTTTTGACCTCCTTTCAAAAAAATAAAACAAGGGAAAATGGAAGAGTAAAACTCTCAAATGTTGGAATTGTGAAGGGAATGGAAATTTTTCACATAGTTTTCAAGGAAATGTTAGAGAGTATGAGTCTAAAGATGATGATGAGAAACCATAGAAACAAAATTTGTAGAAATATAAGGAAATATTTCCTTATGAAAAAAGTGTTAAAATTTATCTGAACAAAAGAAAGAAGAATGATTATTATTCTACTGATGAATATGATCATCAAATAAACATTATTTAACAATTTTTAAATGGAATTGATTCGTTATTAATTGATGAGAATGATGAAGATATTATAGAAATAAAATTTATTCATAAAAATAATTTGGATAATGAACTTCAAAAAAATACAAAACTTAAGAATGTAAGACGAAAGTTAAAGAAAGATGCTGAATTTATAACATTAGATAATGATAATCTTGAAAGAAAAATGAAACATTATGATGAAAATTCAGCTAACAATGGAATATAAACAAGGTAGAATCCACACTTGTTGAATTAACTAAATAGAACAAGTTGAATATTGATGAATATAAAAAAATAATAGATGTTACAAAAAAAAACTTGGCTGAGAAAGATTAAGATTATTTAGAAACACATTCAATGTTTCTTATAGAATAATGTTAGAGACAAATTTGAGAGAAAAATTCACCATGTATGTTGGTGTTAAAGTTGAAACTTATAAATAGGGTGAAAAGAAAGTTTTACAAAAATGAGTTCTTAGAAAACATCTTTCCCCAAGAAAGATCATAATTTTCCAAGAAAGCTTTATCCTGAGAAAAGTGGACCCAAATTTTTGAAGGAAAAGAAACAAAATAAAATTTATGATTGGTTTTACTCGCAAAGGTAAAGATTCATAGGTCAATATTAGTGTTTTAGAGTTTTTAGACATAAATCACATTTAGGATGGTGCCACATTTCTCTAACAAAAAACCAGTAAGAATCAAGGGAAAATTATGTTGTGAAAATAAGATGAAATTTTTCTAAAAAATCTGAGAATCCGAAAAGGAAAACTTAGGAGGTGAAGGTAGGTGAGTATGTTAAGAATATATAGAAACACAAACATGCTAAGTTAGAAAAGAATAAGTGCTTAGTTATTTTTATAGAGATATTTTACATTGATATAAATTTCGAAGAAGAGAAAAATTCAGTTGAAAATAGAGGAAGAAAATGTATTATGAAAATGTAAGAAATGTTGAAAAAAATATATCAAAAGATTGTGGCTTGAGAATTCATAAAAAATGCAAGATATGTGATCCAGAATGTCAGGTTACTATAATCAATTTAACTATCCTTCTAGAAAAATTATAATAAAAGGAATAATTGTGACAAACTCATTTAAAAAAAGGTTTTTAAGAAGAAGAAAAAAAATTCGAACATACATATCATAAGAATCGATCGATGGTAAAGAGAAACTTGTTACAAAATTTTATAAGGATTAATAGAAAGAATAAAATACATCCAATTGAAATCCCAAGATGAAGAAGAAAAATAAAATACTAAGAGAGGAGTCTAAGTCAAAAATATATTTCTGAGGAACTATTTGGATCCTCCTTATTCCCAAAACATTATTATATACATGTTCTATATTTTTTTGAGTTTAAGGTGTTTAAGTAAAAAATATGGAATTGTTGTGTCTCTTACTATTCTTGCAAAAGAACAAAATGATGTTATGATTTTTTTTAATGTTGTGTTTATAAACCTGAAATTTCTGATATCTTTATTTATATGGGTGTATGTTATTTTTATCCTAAAAAAATACATTCAAGATTTGCCTAGAAATGATAATGTTAAAAGAAACAAGTTAAGGTATTACATGAAAGTTGTATTATGGAAAACATTGACACCCTTGATTATAAACTCTTGTTTTCTAAACTGGGTTCACCGACATAGAATTACAGTTGCATAATTAAAAGCTCTTTATGGAGAAAATAAAGTTATTCTTTTATTCTCCTAAAGAATATTTTAATGTTTTTGATATGAAAAGTTCAAAACTTTTAAAATTCTAAAATTGGAAGGAAACTTGTCATAAAGAACCATTTGAATATGATATATAATAAGGGGGTGAGAATATATTATGGGGGAGAGATAAGGAATATGGGGGAAAAGAAAATAATACATGGAGAAGAAAAAGTGAAAAGGTGCATGTATTGAAGTGGGTATTGATAAAAAACACAAAGGGTGAGATTATTAGACCCCAATTATGTTTTCGTTGTATCCATTTTCAATATATTTATATTTTAATGAACGAAATTTTATTAAAAGGTAATGTAAATCTTGATTAAAGACGGGTGTGAGTGAAGTTTTCAATCAGATTTATAACCATCAACATTGGATCCATATATTGACATGAGTAAACATATCCAGTCAATCCTAATGGGACATTAATGAAAAGTTAGAAGTGGTTATAAATCGTATTGGGTTTGGAATGAAAGTAGAGATCATAATGATAAGGTGAATCAGATTAAAAATGGATCTGATTTGAATATGATGATTCTTTATTCTTTTTCAATTCAAAAAAATCATAATTATGTTGTAAAAGTGGTCATGAAAACATGATAAATGAAATGGAGATAAAACATGCTTCCAATCGTATTCATGCCAATCTTATTCAGGTTTTTATGGAAGATCGGAAAATTTCAATACTTTACATAGAAATACGGATGATGATAATGATGATCTTCAAATTAATCAAAGTCATGAAAGAAGTATTTATTACAAGCTAAAGTTTCTGAAATAAAGAAGTTTATGAAGCTGAAGCTACCGATACCAGTCCATCAGACTCAGTATGTCATCATAATTATTGGAGGATAAATTGTGTTCATAAGAATATGTTGGGTCTAATGATAAATAAAATAAGTTGAACTTTTGGATCCAATTCATAAAGGAAGTCATAGAGCGATCAACAATATATTCAACCATTTTCAAGAAGATTAATTGTTTGTATAATTTTTTTCTCTGTTTTGGATTCAATTCAATCAATAAAGAAAATAATAATTTCTTTAAAAAGTGGTTCAAGATCAAAAGAAGAAATATATAATTTTAATTAAAGGATTTATATTCACATGTGGGTCAAGATCCATCACATTGAAGTTGACTCTGATTGATAGAATGAAACCAAGACTAATAAATAGATGTAACCTGACACCAATAACTTAATCAGATTTATGATCATTGGTCTAAAGAAAATAAAAAAGAATAATATTTTTTGAAAGTTTTAGTAGTGTTGTAGAAGGGTAAAAAGAATCTTTCTTAATGAATTTAAATAATAACCAATCTTAATAATAATAATGAAATAAGAATGTGGAGATTTGTTTTCCGATTTATAGAGAGGAAAAAATGAATTATCTTTAGTTCTGATTTGTTTTCAAGTGGGTAAAGAAAAGAAGAGTACCAAATTCCTCTATCATAATTAAGAAATCATATTATGAAATCAAAATCCGATTGAAGTTTTTAAGAAATATTTAGTCCCAAATTTTCAAGTGGTTATAGGAATCCGAATGACCATCGTAATGGAGAATCTTAATGGGAAAATAAGAATGAAAAGTATGAATCATATTGCAGAATTATTAGAAAGGTTGAAGGGAGATGAAGTCAAGAGAAGATTTTAAATTAATGGAAGGTTTAATAAGTCAAATAAATATCTAAATTTCAAGGGGAAATGAATGAGACAAATACATATATTATATTTAAGGATAATTAAATATTCAAGAAATTTGGTTAAGAGGTAAGGGTTTTCATAACCCCATCTAGACCACTTTTGAAGTCCTTATAATAAGAGAGTTGTGTCATTTATAAAAGTGACTTAAAATCTGTTCAACTGATTGATCTACGAAAATTGTGAAATAGATATTGAGTACCAAACCAGACTTTGTGTTTTAGGTGAAAGATATGGAAGATCATCAAATTGATGTTCAATACAACCATTCGAGTAAGATCCATCTGAGGATGTTCAGTCAGAATAATACCATCAAAGTGATACCACTGGAGTGACATCCATCATATCTATTTTTATCTAACCATGTTCTATTGGATGTATGAATTTTGAGTTTTCAATTGAGTTCCTACTCAATTGAAGAAGGAAGAGAAGAAGAAGAATCAGATTAGACTAACCATCGGACTGAGGTTTTTGGAATGGGGAGATCAGACTGAATCTACAGAGGAAGTTTTCTAGACCGAGGATCTGGATAATGTTTTAATTCCAACAAGTTCCTAAGAGAATTTTTGATGTTCTTAAATATTTCATGCATGTAATGTTTGATTCATCTTTCTTGTGGATAAATTGAATAATTTCTGATGTGAATTATAAAAGAAGAAAAGTGATGTTTTTAACTGTGGATCCTTACCAGTTCCCAAAAAGGCTTAAATTGATAGGGTCTAAAGATATCTAGGGGGAAGTGGATACTATAAATGATCGTTGTGGGGGGGGGGTATAATCAACTAAAGTGGAAAATTTACTAGTGGGATTATATAATTGTTCACTTATTGTGCCTTTGTGTCCTTGAAATAATGATAGTGAAAGAATCCATGTTGGTGGGTCCATCGAACATGAAAAGGAGTATGTATTTGTCCAAAACCATGTATATATCATGTTCTTCATTCTCTTTATATTTGATTCATATGAAAGGTGATGTTGAGATGTTTTATTTGAGTGGATACTAACAGTATCTTGTTTTAGAGGTTAGTGTTGTTTAATAAAAAAGTTAAGGAAAACATTCATATAAGAAAGGGAACCACTGATTCATCCCCCTTAGTGATCTTGATCCTACCTAGGAACAAAAGATGAAACTTGACATAACTAGATACATAGAGTTAAACACAATGACTATATGAAAAATATTTTATATAACCTACCTCATGATTATAGATGATTACCTGCAAAAAACCATGATTTGAACTAAAACAGGATAAAAAAAGATGAAAAAAACCATAAGAAAAGGATTTAGACATTCATAAGGATTTGAAACAACACATAATGACTATTCCAAAACAATGGAGGGAAATACGTTGAAGAACTACTTGGATCTTTGATTTACACTAAAAACACTCTGAATTTCTGAATATTGAAAGAGAATCACTCATGCAGGAGGGGAGGGAACCTTGTTCATCACCCTTGCTATAGGGGGTTGAAAAAGGGAGAAAATCAAAGGAGGTCCCTTAAAAAATAAGGGAAAATGTCATTTACTCTCTTTTTAAAAAGGTGAAATGTTTGGATGCGCGATACGCCAAACCACATGCCATCTGTGCATATTCCTCTATCAAAGAGGGAGCCAGGCCACATGGTATGGTTGGGATATCCACATGGGTTGGCCAAACCATGTAGATCCCATGCATCTACCTCTATCCGAAGGATACATGGCTGCATGTTCCCCTAGAGGAACCCATATGGCTTGTAAAACTATGTGGTTCCCATGAAACTGACTTTATCAAAAGGGTAATAGCCACACAAGTGTCTAGGAAGGCCTACAAAGTTTTTAAACAATGCAAGAGCAATATCCTTGGCTCAGTCCGAGACACCCCACCCCGCACTGTTATGGGTAACCATTTAAATAATAATGCGCGAACTATGAAACTCACACAATTTTGATTATTTTTAATAATTTCTCATCCCAAACCCTCAGGAAACTCCCAAGACCTATCATAATCCTCATAAAACACTCCATTAACCATTCAAAAGAACCTTTAACCAAATTTAAAATTGGGGAATACCTAATCTCAGGGTCTAGATCTTACAATCTATCAACCTTATAACATTTCATCCTTAAGATGCATTCCTAAGAATCACCAAGACTCCAAGAAAAATGGTTAGGCCATGGGGCCCACCTGTCAACTTATCTCTCCTATGTTTCATCCTGAACACGTCCATTCCACCATAACACTTAGACTGATGGAATATTCCCATGTCAAAATAATTTCCCACACTGTGATCCACAACATGAAACCAATTCTCCCCAAAGGAGACATCAAACTCAAACCCAACATCTACAATAAGAACACAATAAGAAATAAAATATAACACCACCTATGTTATAACCTAGGAAAAAATCGTAGATAGAACAACACCATCATGGAATAGATAATAGGTAGTCTACCATATTGATCTTCTCCACAAATAATGATGAAAAATACCTAGTGCCAACTTACCATGATTTCAAAATTATTATAGTGACCCAAACGTAGAATCATCCAATAGAACACATGGTCATCCGACCACATTCTCTAACCCATGTCAGGCACAATTGAAATCCAAATAGAATATTTCAAAACATGACACCCAAAAAAAACCAAAGAAAAACCATTATCTCAAGCTCTTAACCCCCCAAAATCGATCTAACACTCCTTATCGAAACCTAAACATCAAGACAGTTCTATCCCAATACAATCAATAACCAAATGCTAAAGGCATTTTTGTTTGTTACCCACTATTATTAAGGTTCTCCCCACCTTAAGCTCGAGCATAAAACAACCCATTTTAAATTTTATTTATTTATTCCATCCCTAATAACCAAAAGAACATCAATCTCACATTACCATCGTGCACCTAGAATAATCCCCATCTTTTCGTACCCAATCACCCACCCGTGTTAACAAAAACCCACTGGAATTGACCCACACCCACTATCCATTAATTAAAAACTAACTATCTTTCCCCTAAAAAACCTAATATCATCCTCTATATGAATCAATAATTTTCACGAAGACATTCGATATGTGGTTTTTCACTCACCACACCCATTCGACACATTACCCAAGTTAGAATATCCCCACCTGGCTCATCTCATAAATGATTGTCCTCCACCACCAATGGATTTCTACCTCACCTAATCACAACACATTCGAACTCAAGGAACACCACCTCCATTTCAATGCACATATTAAATTCTATCCCCAAATTTTAGTGAAATTACCCCATAAAAGAATACACTACCCCACAAACCATCATTATGCTCTATTTTATCCACAAGATCACCTAGAATATAAGTACATTCGATTTATTCTAGAACCACCTCTACCCCGAAGAAAACCCTTGGACCAACTAGCTACAATAATTAACTCCCTGATAGTCTCCCCAATGAATCTAGTAATAAAAATCATCGATTGTTCACTATAGTTTTAGTACCACCCTAACTGTCCTATGGTCAACTCCACACATCAATGATCCAATCAGAATTAGGGTTGTACCCCTATAACCCACACATCACTCCCACATAGGGAGTATCATTATCACCACCTCTCCCAAGAAACTAAAAACCTCATAGACCATGATCACCACTAATCAACCCAAGAAGTAGGCATGGAATCCCTGAACTCACATGAGAGACAAAACTAAAAAACCCTCATCACTCATTACCAACCATCGAGAATGGAACCCATGATATTCACCAACACCCGATCCATCCTGGGGACCCATCTCACAATTGGAGATGGTGTATCTCCAACCATGAGGCTTTCCTCACACTAATACATGAATGAAATATCCAAGAGGTTCTTCATACAATCAACAGAAAAAACTCATATAGCTTGGAATATATTCAATTATCTCTCAACATACCCATGATGATGTCAAGATCTTGGGCATAATCAATTTGGTCCAAGAAGCACACCAAGATGTAATTTATGAATTCCATGATAAATAATGAATTCTCAATGTCACCAGAAGTTGTGGGGATACCTTATCTTGTCAAACTTTTTATTCTTCCTTACCAACAAGAATACAATCAATTCCTTGCCACCACCATTAAAGATTATCTTACAAAAAAACCAACTATTACCTCATGGACCACTAATAAGAATCCATTAAACAATGTTCTCCATGGCACTATTCCTATCAAACAACTTATGTTACACCACCACGAATCAAAAAAGGATCATTTAAAACACCAATGATCCACTGAAAAAAAGAAAAAAATCATTCAGTTTCATGAATAACCAATACACATCACCTTGATTTCACCATAAATGACATGTTATTTTATTCTGATCCACTTGTTCACATAACCCAAATGACATGGCACATCTTCAGCATGTTCCTACCATCTTGGAATCACCACAACCTTGGGTCTCAAGCTATACTCTGACCATTCACCAAAAAAGACTCAAAATCCATGAGATTTATGTTAATATGACCAGGGTCAAACACTCACTAAACCTCTTACCACACCTCCAAACTCATTGTACTCGAGACATCCTTAACATTATCATCCAACAACCCAAACTTCCACACATGCCATGTCAAAACACAAGACCACCTATTTCCATAGAATCATTCAAGAATCATCAGAATTTCCCCATTCTCTAACCACCCTTAACTCATACACCCAAGGCCAAAATTGATTCTCTCATTGAAAAAATTCCTGAAACACAATGTATTTCATCCTAACAATTCTTCCCCTCAAAACCATCCTTCATTCCAACCATAAGAACATAAATTTATTATCTTAAAAATAACCTAAGGAACAAGCAAGCCTTTTTCAAAAAATTGATTACACCCACAATACATCAGTCCCTCCTTTGAACCGCCCCCATGATTCAAATTACAAAACACCTGAAAAAATAGGCTATCCTTATGAGGTTACCATCATATAACACAAATCACCGACTTGTGGTCACAACCCGAGCCCCATTTTAAAAACCATAGGCCTATACAGAAATCCCCTTAGGCTATAACTCATTCTAATCATCGGTATTTTTACCCACAACCAAAATCTCAAGAAATCCACCTAGACTTCACTTAAAACCAAAGAGATCAAAACATGACCGAAACCTCTCACGGGTCACCCATAAAATCCAAACAACACTAATTGATCAACAACCAGTACTAAAAACACCAAAATCCAAGAGAGTCATTCCAATGTACAACAGACTACCCACTTGAATAGAACCCTAGAAGGTTACCACATCCAAGTTATAAATTGTTTACTCACAACCTCAACGTCCCCACCTATCCGATGGAAAAAGAAGTAAAACCCCATCACCCATTACATCCAAACCCACCAGGACCTCACACTCACGACCAAGGATTTCAAAACCAAGGAACTCTCAGGGACTAAGCCACCCATACATAGGGTCAAAAAACAACAAAATGGATAGGCACTATCAATTTCCTTAAATTTTTCATAATTTATCATTCCCCCATTTAATTAAACCATACCAGTTTTAAAACACGATGATTCAAATTTTCAATCCTTTTTATTAACTAACCTTTAAAAAATAACAAATTTACCCAAATTAATATTTCAAAACATTTTATTTATCTATCACTTCATGAAAAGTCAAATGGAAATAAAATATAGTCATAAATATAAACTAATAGCATATGAATCTAGGGTAACAATCAATTAAAGAATACATATGGATGACAAATCAGTCTTATGTGACTATAATTATGCGTTAACATACACCCCCACTAGCCTTACTAGGCCAAGAAATGAATTCATCATAAATAAATAACATAATAGCCAAGTTTTCCACTCTAGGTTGAAATATCAATCAATGATAAAAGAACAAAAAATTGAATATCAACTCCCACCCCTAGAAAATTGTGATTCCCTCATACATGGGGCTATATGAACCTATGAACGACCAAATTACAAATCCCTTAATAGATACTAGGATCTTATCTTACATGACCAAAGAGTATGAAAAAAACTATCTTTGATACTACATTGTAATGTATTGGACAAGGTTCCACTAAAACCGATGCCGCGAGATGGTGTGCCATGTGACCTCAGGCACTCCTTCCCATGTGCCAGAGGATTTCAACTCGCAGTGTAGTTTTAATGAGGTAAAATGGGTACACAATACTAATTTATTAGAGTAATAATCAATGGAAATAATATCAAATGATTTGAAAAATATTATAGATGGCAGATGTAATAATAAATATCATGTTCTAATAATAACCAAAGGAAAACATGATACAACATTGATAAAAAAATATATAATTAATTAATAAAAATAAAATATTCAATATGAAAACCATAAAAATATCTTGACACAATCCTACATCATAATGCGATCCTGATATCCTATGCTCCAACCTGATATCCCAATTGTAATCCAAAATCCAAGACCCTATCCTGAACATGTACCTAAAACAAGTAGTATCTTCTCATGTATACAAGTGGCATAGAAGCCCAATAATGGTGTGAGTACAAATAAGTAAGACACCACCAATGGTGTATAAAAAATAAGCAGTCCAAAACAGTGTATGAAAAAATATTGGTAAACCAAGAAAATTGCAAATAAACCAAATTTCATTAGTTAACAAAATTTAAATTATCCACTTTTATTCTTAGTTCCATATGTTACATAATTTCATCAATCCATCCCATCCCATTGTGTTCATTAGAAAAATATTAAAATAGGCTATAGGTTATAAAGTGAGAAGCATCAGTCCAAGTATCCGACCATAATTTAGAACATCATGTCTGGCCATCCTAACCATTTTTAGGGGTCATAGGTCGGAAAACAAGGACCATCGATCCAAGTATCCAACCACGATTAGGAACATCTTGTCTAACCATACCAACCATGATATGGAACTCCATGTCGATACCCTTGGAGTCTAGGGTATCATTATATCCTCCTAAAAATATGGTGCACTGAGGCACCTGGAGCATCTTTTTAGATTTTCCAAAATTGAGGATTGTAGTGTCAGTCTAATATCCAGACACTCATAGTCACAGGACAGAAAACATGGACCATCGGTCCATGAATCCAAATGGGATTTAAATCATCATGTATAACTATCCCCAACTGTTCTATTATCAATTATTTTCCAAACATTTATCATGGTCCCAAAAGACATTTAAATCAACACATAGATTAACTGAAACCCACCCCTTCTCACATGTCATAAAACATCAACCCAACAACCTTATCAACATTTGGAAGCCACCCAATACAACATGGGTCTTACCTTATAAAAAACCAAACAATTCTCATGACTCACATTTTCCCTCAAAACCATAAAAAGTTTCATTAACAAATTATCACCAATGGGGTCTCCACACACCTATTTAAAATCAAAATTTGACACCCAATTGAAACCCCCTTTTAATCACCTAAAATTCAACAACACTTTTTTTATAAAAATATTGTTTTAAAAATACAACTCATGTTCATTAAAAACCACTACCCGATCAAAATCCAAATAACACCATTTAAACCATTTCAAAATCCTATTAGGCATTTCACAAAATCTAGAATATAAACTTTTCAATTATCATATTAACTATACCCACATACCAATTAACATTTATAACTAATTACCTTCAACAATTATCCCAGCTCAAAATTTTCCAATTAATTTCATGAAGTTCAACGGTTTGTCATACCTTATGGATAGCCCTAGGGCCTATGTGAAATCATTAATGGACATGATGGTGTCCTTGAAGGATCTCACACCTCAATTTGATTCCAAAATTAACTTAACATATCCTAATACCTAAAATATAGTGAGTTGGTAACATGGAATGACTATATACACATATTAAAACACAAAAACTATGAAAAAAAGATTATAGACGAACTACCTAATGCTCGTAGATGATTAATTTCCCAAATAAAACCCTTTATTCGAGCTAAGACAGACTAAAACAATAAGATGAAGAAAAAGATAGAAAAATAAGATTTTAGATCTTCCGAATGAGAAGATATATCACACCAAAACTCTTATAGAAAAAGGGAGGATATAGATTCAAATAATTACCAAGACCTTCGATTCACACTAAAAGACACTCTAAATGAACCAATGTTGTAAGATAATCTCCCATGGAAGAGGGGAGAGATCCTAGTTCATCAACTATTCTATATGGGGTATAATGGAGGATAAAATTAGTGGTAAAACCATAAATCATGATGAAAAAAGGTCACTTAACCACTTTTTAAAAAGGAGAATGGTTTGGCCACATGGTTGAGAAAACCATGCAACAACCATGTATCTACCTCTATAAAATAAAGGGATAGGATACATATTATAGTTGGTCATATTCATGGTTCAAAAAAATATGCGGATCTAGTGCACCTACATATTTACAAGGGGGAACAGTCGCACGACCCCATGAATCCTCTCGCACGATTTGAAAAACCTTGAAGTTCTCATTCACCTACCTTATCCAAAATGGAATGGTCACACGAGTGTATGGGAAGTACAATAAGGTTATCAAACCTTGTGATTGCCATGTCATAAACTTTACCTGAGGAACCCCACCATAAACAATTTTGGGGTAAAGTTAATCTAATCGCATTCCAACCATGAAACTTTCATATTTTGGCTTATTTTCCTCAATTCCTCATCCCAAACCCCCAGGAAACCCAAGAGACCTATCATACACCATATAAACCACTCCATTAACCATTTAAAAGGGATCATATCCAAAATTTATATAGGGTAGTACCAAATTTTAGTTCTATGATCTTATAGGTGTCAACATTGAGATGGCATCAGAAATGTGTTTCATTAACAAATGTGAATTCTATGAGGGATACCTAGACTAGGAAACGAGCTCCTAGGATAAATACATGGAAGGAGGAACCAACATCCTATCATCCCATTTCAATCAATAATATGGAATTACTAATTAGTATGATGGAAGCTACCCACCTTTGAAAAGTGGGAATTTGAGGAAACAACTAGTGCACACGATACGATGGCCCGGGTGAAAGCATAAAAAAATGTTAAAACCTATGTGAAACTATTATTATTTAACTATAGGGACTGGTAGATTTTTGGAAACTATTTTATTTTTATGTCAATGGATCAATCTATTTTGTGCCAGGTCCCACCAAGCAAGAGGATGGCCCAATATTAAATTCTCTTATGACTTGGGAAAGATAAAGTTGGGAATCCTCAATATGCAAAATCATTAGCATGGATCCCTCCCCCTTCTCATAATAATGGGGGACTTTGGAAAATTTGGAAAAACATTGAGTATATCTGTACTAACGACTAAATCCACATACTTTATAGTAATAAAGATACATGAAACTGACAAAATCACCCCAACATTCATAGTGGAAGAGGAAAAATGGATGCAAAAATCCCACATGACTACACTCTAACCATAACGTCCCCCACACCTTTGGCTACTGGTCTCCCACACACCATGATCTCATTAAATGGTGGGTGATCGATACCCCTATTCATTGGTATGAGCAATGATGGGTCATTTCCACTATGGATATGGCCTAAAAAGCTCTCAAGGCATCAGCACCTCACCGATACTATCACCCCTGAGGGCCACACAGGGTAAACCACCACTGTTCCAATAGTGAACCACTTTGGGAGCCTATCCCCATAGTTCCATGAAATCTAACTCACCTATACTAAGCAGGTAGGGGATGTTTGATCTATTTATATAGTGGTCATCATCTGGGAGCTACCCAATAGGTCTCCCAATAGTCATTGTTATCAAAAACATGGATCAGTACTATAGATTGATGAGCGGGTAGACTTAATCCCCGCTTCTCCGGCCTTAGTCTAGAATACCTAATGCCTATACTATGGGGTAGACCCAAAAAAAATTCAAATAAGGGGAATCATCAGTAGCTCTTGCGGCCCATTCTACCACTAGAGTATCCCACTAGATCCCTGTAATTGGTGATTGGGTATTCATCTTCTCCCACATGGGATCAATACCCCAACCAAAACACTAGAATACTGGGACAACTCTATCAGTTTTGATCACCACTGGTAGCATCACGAGCTGTCTCACGATGAAAAATATTCGTGCCAAATTCCTCCCTCCATCATCACCAACCATCATGGAGGACCTCCCAACACCATCATCAATTACCACAAAGGTCCTCCCCATGACACAATAAAAAAAGTGAGTGTCCTCCCTACACCATCAACAACTAAAAAAGGGTTCCTCCCCATACTACCACAAACCAATATGCAAGTACTCCTCACACTACTAAGAACTAGCATGGAGGTCGCCCCCATGCTAAAGTTATACCCTACCTTGAATAACCAAATTGGGGAAGGAGGGAGAAAACCCTTCATGGGGGTAATTACTACAGTACATTCAACAACCCATATGGGGAAAACCCAAGTGAATATATAAAATCCTCACTTGGAGAAGTCCCACATCATTAGAGGTAGAACCCTAGGAAGCATGATGTCATCATTTACCTCTCAGTCATTATGATGGATAAATAAATGAGGGAACCTATACCCTCACTACTAGAGTTAGGGGAAGAAGCTCATCAGCTAAGTATTATGATCCTAGAAGCCAAGGTCCGCAAGACCCCCAAATCCCTTCGTAGTCACCTATAGATGGAGGAAATTATTACCTCCTTCCAATGACTCACAATGAAACTGTCTACATTATTGTCGATTTCCCTATTCTCTACTACCATGTTAGAAGTTGGAGAAATGTTAGGGTAGGGTTAAATCCTTAGAAAGATTTTAGGTACTCCGCTAAGATCTAAATATATTCTACCACCCTCACAAATGAGGTAGTGGTTAATTACCCATCATATAAAGACATGATCATGAAGCTAGATCTACCTCTAAGAGACATCCTAGCCTGTAGTTGATATTTGACCTATGTGAAACCCCCTCTATTTGTATAGTAGTAATAGAGCTAGTCTTCACTGGTGTTGTCACCCATATCTCAATATGCGCTAATCGTGGCTTGGAACAACCATGTGGGAGCCTCCAGCTTCCAACCATGTATCATTTGTGTTTTGGAAACTGGAAACTCTAGATATTATCATCATAGAGTCCCTCAATAAAGGCTATGATGTTTTTTCCTCCAGATTATCTAGGTGAAATTCCACCACATATGGGATCAGTAACTATCCTACCCAAGTATCCATGAGTACCTCGATAGAATCAACCAGTTGTGTCAAATTTTTTATATTTCATCTCTCTTAGTAGATCAAAATCATGATTCACATTGATGTTCCCAAAATCTCCACTACACATGAATTAATAGATTTTTTTTGTTCTCTATAATGTCATGGAAGAAGTGTCTCCACATATACAGATTAGAGTGGGAGCAGTATGTCACCCTCCATTTCATCCATATTCTATAACATTAATGTGACCTTCAATCTAGCCAATCTAAAAAAATGAATGTCTCGCTATGATTACCACCATGGTGAATTTGGTCACCACCAAACCAGAATAAAATCATAGGTAGAAGGAAACTAACATAGGTTATGATAGGGAAAATCCACCTCATGGGGTGGCACAACACTAGAAATACCCATGGACAAGTTCCTGCACCCATCAACGAAGAAATTAACTTGGCCTCATAAATCTGCCCAATGAGATTTCACTATCTTCCCATTGATACATTGAAAAAGATTTTGGACCTTCCATGACTTCTGAACCATCGGAATTTGTGTCAAATGTAGAGTTGAACTCGAGGATATATACCTTTCCACATAAGATAGAGGATTACAAGAAGCTCATCGTTGAGTGCATTGCTGAGCATAACCCAGACATTAAAAACATAATGGATCCCATATCTCTTCTAGTGCGGAAACCAACCCTACTTTGAAATATTCCCTAATTTAAAATAGGTGGCCCCATGCACTTGGTCAGGGATGAATTCCATGGGAAATTAAAAATGATCATGGTATGAGTCACCCACCCCACCTAAGCAGTGTGATTATCTACCTTCGGATCAAGGCTGGGAAGCTCCCCAATTTAATGAGCATGTCAAAATAAGAGTGACCATAAATCCTAATGAAGATGATGTGATAACTACTCTTGTTTCCCACATCAAATCTCTAGATACATGATAGGTGGTAGTTCCTATGGAAGGAAATTCATACCATCATGGATGGACCATGTTCAAGTTCCCCCAGACATTGGAAATCACAGCTTCACCCTTTTCAATGGGATGGGTGATGCATTGTAGAAACAATCCCACATCACCACAAGATATGACAAAAAATTAGGGACTCTAGAATAATATGAGTCTATCAAGGTCAGATTCATTATCTAGACTCTGGACATGACAATATTCATCTAGTATAATCAGCTACCCATATGGTCTATTTATAACGGGGATGATTTCCCTCAATAGTTCCTCTACTAGTTCTGATCTACCTCATGAAATAAAAGCATCATTGTCCTCATCAATGAATGGATATACCTAAGGAGAGAGTTTCTTACTTTTTCACCTGATAGAAGGGACTCATGTATTCAATCGAATAACCACTGTCACAAGAACAACTACTAATTATGTGACTATAGAACATCAGAAATAAGCTAGTCCCTACCCTCATCTTGATGAACTAACTGGGTATATTTTGGGAATTATTTGAAAAGGATCATCATTTAGAAGAATTATTTCCTTGAAATAAACAATAGTCACACCCATCACACATTCTATCTCTCACATGGAGGCCAATGAAAGAAGTGACAACCTCCACTATTCATGAAGAGTTACCAGGATGGTACACATACTGATAAATTTTCTGGATGAGTATCACCATATTTATCCCTAACAGGTGCATCCTCACCTAGTGAAACCTCACCAAGCATAGAATCACCGGGTCTATCCACCTTGATGAGATGATGTGGCTCCATCCCACCATCAAGGCCAGATACCTGGGGTGCCTTTCCCAAAGAGACGAAACCTGAAATATTCATTCCGAAACTTACAAGTCTAGAAATATTTCATTTTCACCTTGGAGAATGGAATCCAAAAATTTTCCAAATTAAATAGACCTCATGAGTCCCAAATAACTATCCATGAGTATCACTTCCCATATCATAGGATCCACAGAAAAATCATCAAATAATGCTTCATATTCAATGATTGGATCTAGTAATAAGTAGAACACATCCTAGTTAAGGTGGGAGGCATTCAAGCATAGGTGAAACATGTATATTCTAACCCCCATCTGTGATAGAGAAGACTCCAATGAGTGTTAATAGGTACAAAACATTGGGATGTAGTAGTATGACGAATGGTAGGATCATAAGGTAGTAAATCATGAACATGGTATTATTTTTACATTCTTGAGTAAGTTATAACCTTATATGGTTTTCAATCCTCCTCCAGCATCTTCTTCCACATCTATTTCAAAGCCTTCTAAGTCTTAAAAGAATAGAAACTAACATCATAATGGGAATCAGATTTCCCCATTGGTTCCAAAGATATATCACACTTTTTGAAAATTTATACCTCTCATGTTACGGAATGTGCCTATGGTATGACCATCCTGAGATTATTCTGCAGATTTGGAGTAATAGTATATCTCTATGAATTTTGTTAAGATATAATTAACAATTTGTGATAGTTATGAACACAATGTTGTCTCCTTTCGTGCCTCTAGAAAACATCATCAAAGGAGAGGAATAGGAAATTATAGTTGTGATAATGCACATGATAGTTCCATGAACTAGGCCATTCAATAAATTGAGACTATAAAAAAGTAGTGCATATCGATCAACATGCAAATCCCTATTGGTCTATGACGTTATGTACTCTTCCATGGATGACTATATTATTTAACAGTACAGATTATCCACCACTATATTTTGATTAGCAATGTTCATCCTGGCCCCAACCTCATCTTACAAACACTCATGTGATAGTTGTTCAGGTCAGTCTATCTTGATAGCAGAAAAATATTTCTAGCACTAGACTGCCCCCAACAGTTCATCCAACAACATATTTTGTGAACCTTATCATGTAATGACCAAATGAAGGAAGTAATATTCTCCTATCAAGGATCTATGACGTGATAAATAAACTTTTTTTTTCATACCCATGAGTCTATGGATCCTAGAGGCTCTCCACATGTCAAATGAAATACATGATAGGATTTTTGGGGCTTTGAATAACCCCTCCAGTTTAAGGATGAGGTAGAAACCTATGAGGACTACTATTCAAATGAGTATGAAAAAGAGGAATTTTGTTCCATTATATCATTTTATGGGGAAGACAAGGGAATTTCCATTCAGAGGCACATAAGTTCCTTGTATATTATAGTTTAGTTTAGTGGTGTGAAAATCTATAGCTGCCTAGTGGATACTAGATCTAGGAAAAACCTCATCTTAACCCAAAGGCTCCATAAGCTACAACATATAGAATCTGATATGACTATCTCAAACCATATGATTAAAGGTTAAGAAAATAGTTAGAATAAATATCATGGAATGATTTTGCTGATGACTCAATTCGATAGTCTGATTCAAAGTAGTATATTTATAGTAGTCTCATTGTAAAATGCCTACAATGTGTTGTTAGGAAGACCATAGATATATTTTCATGTATTGTTCCCATATTCATATCACTAGTTCCTCAAATACTTTCTTAATGGACGATTATGGGAACTATAGGAAGATTCCACCTCCTTTGACTCTTGTGAAGCCCTCTACCTGGATGTTGGGTACTATAAAAGGAAAGGAAATTAGTTTTAGTCTGACGAGGTTAAGATCATTAATTATCATAATTATATAACAACCACTAAAAACAATAAATTTTTATACTTTAAAGAGAAACTCTCTATCCCGATTCATCAATTAGATCCCACAACTCTATACCTGGGGGTTGGTTCAATGTATACAAGAAAAAGGAGTGCTCGCGGATTAGTTCATACTCCTACAACAGGTAGGCCCTATTAGAACCATAATCCCATACTCTTATGAGGTACTAAGAACTTAGAAAAATGGTCATAAGTCTATGAAATTCCCACATCTTCCACAAATTAGGGATGACTTGAAGAAGGTTGAACCATCACCATTGCTTCAACATCAAGAGTGAACCTCACAGCAAAAAATTAGATAGAATTGGCTTAGTAAATTTTATCTCCATAGTCTACAAATAATGGGACACCCTAAATAAGGATTACATATCAAATAGAGCATAAAATAGTTCTCCCTCTATATTATATATCGTTAAAGATTTCATCCTACATTTCCCCCTCTATCTTAGATGAAAAAGAGGATTTGGAATAATCCCCTCCTACATTTGAAGATGGTGTCCCCACTACTATTGATTAGTTAACCCCCATGAACCTTGGTACCAAAGAAGATATGTTTCTTATGTAGATCATTACAACTATGTCCCTAAAATAGAAGAAATAATATCTTTCCTTCATGAAATATCACCATGATGTACTATATTGGATCTATGATGAGATGTTAGGGATAGACCCTCGGGTTTCCATTTATCACATCTTCCTCTTTGTATGTAATATTAGGTTCAATTAGTCTCTTATAAATATTCACCACTTTCATTGGGCTATGGTCAAGGATGAATTTGGTAATCTTATCAAAGCCAAATTTTTTAGATATGTCCAGTACCCCATATGGATAGCCAATATTTTCCAAAACGTAAAGAAGAATGGAAAGATCAGTGTCTGCATTGAATATTTATTACACAATTTCCATTATCTGAAAGATTATTTCCCCATTTAGGTGACATTGATTTTGATTGATTCTATAGATAGGTTCCAATCCCTCTCTTTAATAGATAGATACTCTAGCTACAATAAGATATGGATTTCATGAGAGGATGATAAGTCCATAACCATTAGAGTTCCCCAAGGGACTTTCTGGTACTATTTAATTCCTTTAATCTTGAAGAATGATGAAGCCACTTATTAGTGGGACATATGCAACATATTTAATAAAATTATTAGTACATTGGTGGAGTGTTATGTGGATGATATGATAGTCAAATTCTTCTAATGCTAGGACCATCTTTAAGATCTTGAGAAGGTGTTCGAAATTATCATATCTTGTTACTTGAATATGAATCCCTTGAAGAGTGAATTTAGCCTCACATGTATTAAATTTATCTTCATTTTCATATGTTATAGAGGCATTAAGATTGACCGAGATAAAATTAGAGATATCAATCAAATTCCTCCCCTAATAAATATACTAGAGTTGTGAGGCCTCTAAGGTCAATTAGCCTACATAGACTAGATTATTTAAAATATGTGTGGAAATTGCAATCCCTTCTCAAGGATTATGAAACAAGTCACAGTTTACCACTTGGATGAGGAGGTATAGAGTATCTTTGACAATACTAATAAATACATAATACAACATTTGGTTCTGATGCCACTATTCTTATGAATGCATTTGGTTCTCTATGAGAGAACTATAGAATGGTACATTGGTTCCCTCCTGTCCAAAAAAACCAGAAGGGTTGGAAAATAGACTATATTATCTTAGACACATGCTCCGTGACATAGAGACTAGATACTCCCCCATCAGTAATAGTTTCCTCACAATGGTATTTGTAGTGAAAAAGGTTTGAAATTATTTAAAACATCATGAGATACAACTGGTGTCTCGATTAGACTCAATAAAGTATATCCTCAAACTCATCATGATGATAGGATGATTGGAATGCTGGATGGTAATCCTATAGCATTTCAACACTAGGGTTTTTCTATATAAGTTCATTAAATCCAAATAGTTTGATGGTTTCTTGGCCTCACATCCAATCCCTAAAGAGACACCCGTAAATATAATAATCGAAATAATCTATTGTCTGAATGGATCTGGTTGTACCATCTTGGTAGATGAATTTTAATGGTGCTTCCCAAAGCTTGACCGATAGGAGGCTCAATGACCCCATGCTCAATATGATAGGCATGAAGATCATCTTCATCACTCTAGTACATTCTATTTTCTACAATCGTTCTGATTATTAATTGGGTACAAAAAAAGAATGGCAGAGTATTAGGATCTCATTACTTTTCTTGGGTTGGACCATAATATTTATTCTCTTATTTCCATAGGAAGGTAGACTATAAGATATTTGTAAAAAAGATCAAAGGTGAATAAATCATTATAAATCCATATCTAGTGCCCCTTCTATAATATACAAATCGTTTGATGGCCTAGTTTCATTTCTCGACTAAGGTGAATTTTATTTCATGGTCTCAAAAAAGATCTAGTTGATGCTTTAGAAGTCATGTCTGCATCTCTTATATAAACTAACTAGGATGATCTGGTAATTCATGTAGAACACTGGATGGTCATCTCCCTCACCACTTTAGATGATCAAAACCAATTGGTAAATCATATGACTGTAGGATCATCAATACCAAGTCCCTCAGTCCTCCTATAGTCGGAGAAATTTCTAATTTTATGACTCTCTTTATTGAGTATCTCTAGCATGGCATTCTCCCATAATACTAAGCTTAGCGTGAGTGAATCTGCCTATGTGAAGCATAGTTTAACATATAGAGTGGTCCCAAATTTTAGAAAATACTCTAAAAGCATTGGTTCAATAAAATTATCATCCACTCTATCTAAAGAAATGTGATCCCTCATGTTATTTCGGAGGTCCTCGTCAGATCCTGTGGTTCCCATCAAGTGGGATTGAAGCTCTCCCATCTAATCTAAATGTTGGGATAATTTTGGACCACTATTGTTCGTGACTGAATTGATTTTTCCAAGAGGTTTTATCTGTGTAAGATTTATTCCAACATATTACAATGACCACTAGAGCTTCTCCACACTACCAAGTACTCCTAATCCTTTTCAGTATAGGGAGTAAACATTGTGGGGCCATACTATCTTGCAAAAACTTGACAGTGTAGGTTAATTTATACCATGATATACTTACCCTCACAATGGGTAGAATATGCTGCCCTTAAATAATTAGAAACCTTTTACATGATTTTATTTGTGATATCCCACATCATCCATCGATTTGGAGTACTTCATGCTAGTCTCATAGACAATGACACCAACTTCCTAGATTTCAAGTGGAAGAAATTATAAGATATTATAAATCTTCTCCAACCGTACCTCTTTCTTCCATGCATAGGAAAATGGGAATATTGAGGAATTCAACAAGAACATCTCTAACATCATGCAAAAAAAGGTAGGACATAATAAAATGATTTTTCCAGAAAATCTCCCAAATGTCCTTTAGGACTGTTAGATGATAGCTTGATATTCCAGCCATGATACGCCACACTCCCTAGTGTTTGGAAGATAGGAAGTCTTAACCATTGAGGTTCAGTTTCTATCAATAAAAGAAATGTTTAAAACTAGAAAAATATTGTCAAAATGGTAGAATTATATCCAGCTAAGTTGGGATCCCTCAAAGAAAGAAAGAATTAGGCCTTGAATAAGTTAGAAAATAACTATAATAGGATATCAATAGTGTTTGACATGAAGGTTTACCTCTTCTCCTTCCTCCAAGGTGACATGGTACTAGCACTCATAACTCCATTGACACCTAGAAAAAATCCACCAAAGTTGGATCCCACGTGGGAAGGATCGTACATTATCCTTACATTCTACCCCAATGGATCATAATCTTTGATCATGGTGAATGGAGAGTGTATCAAACCTACCACCAACTCTATATTTCTCAAGATTTACTAGGAATGAAGGATTATTATCAAATATACGCAACCTTAAACTAAAACAACTATAGTCTAAGATATATGACATGAAACTGAAAACAACCCCATGGTTCAAAAATTATGAACTCAAACGATTTTAATCCAATACAGTTTGATCTTTATCACTACGATCTAGTAAAAAACATTTTGTAATTTGTACAAAATTAAAAAGAAAATCTCAATATCCTCAGCACACAATGTTAAACATAGCTTTACCCTATTATATAAACATAGTATTCAAAACATGTGAAGTTCAGTATGTCCAATAAAGCAAATATCCTCAGCACACAATGAAAAACTACACCCTTACCTCATGTAATAAACATGGGATTCCACATGGAAACTATGGGATTCCCTAGTGTCCTCTCCAGAGAGGAGAGTTATCCTTCAGTGTTGTTCTTCTACCCCACCACTTTTCAAAACAATGTTTGGATTTATTCCCATTCCCATGAGATACATAATGACGCCTCAACCCCTTTCTTCCATCCTAGACACAAATTTATCATAAAACCATCCCCATGAGGGGTGGGGTGGGGTGGGGGTATTACATTCACCAATATTTGGATCTTAATCCCCACTTATGGTCCAGGCATTAAAAACTGAAACTACGTGCAGTTTTTTATAGGATATTTATGTGTCATATGGTATTGCATTTCCCCCTTTAATGTGAGGCTCTACCTCTTTAATGGTAGAAAATTACCCTTAATGGACATTCTCCTAGTACAATCGTCATGAATTTATATTATTTCCCAATTTCCCCTGGTGCCAAACATAAGACACTAATTTATGTGCAACTGGATTCCGGATCACTTCATGTGGTGAAAAACTTCTTTGACTCCATTAAAATTTGTTTTTAACCTTGTGACATCACTGATCATTTTTAAGTGCTCGCCCATGGTCTATTTTATATGAATTTAAACCAAGATTCATGACCTAATAATTATTACCTTTACCTATATTCATCGAACCCTCATTAAAATAGTTCAATTCATCCCTAGTGTTTCAGTAATCCAATACTATCACCTCCTTTTGAAACTATATATGGATTGATTCCATTTCCCATGGGAAACTAAGTGAAGTCTAGACCTCCTATATTTGGTTCTAGCCACAAAATCATCAAAAAACCACCTATTAACCATGGTATTATCACCCCAAAATGTTTTTAAGGGACATATCATTAGGTATATTCCCTAATAATTTTTCTTAACCCATTAATGGGCCGAGATGCCCCCATGACCTGACATGAGGAAGACAAGATTGGGTATCTCAATGTGCATGCCCTGCAAACATCCCCTACACAAGATGTTAAACTATATCCATACCCCTTCTAAATTTAGGATGCATCATATAAAAAATGTGAGATTATTTAGTATCCTCACTAGAGAGGATAACCCCTACCAGTTTCAGTATTCTATTACACAACATTTTAAAATTACGTCTGTCTTTATTCCTAATTCCATGGGATATATAGTGACACATGGATCACAAATCCTAGGTCTATCTCCCTTCATCGACTCATTATGAGGTCTTTCCAACCCTAACATCATAGAATCAACCCAGGAATGCTTTTTCATGTTTTGTGTATAGAAGTGTCTCCTTGGTCCTCCTTTTACATCAGGTTGTCAATTTTTAAGGCCATAGAAGACTTTATAAAACCCCCATACTCCTTTTTTCCAAGATCTACAACATTAAACTTGAAGATATCCCTTTGATAAATGCTAGGTGAACATAAAATGAAAATTTAACTAATGGTTAGAGCTCTATGAACATAAACTAACAGCATCCATAGTCTAAGTTGTATGACATTAAACATCAAATCCTGACATCCTCATCGAATGAAGTTAAACTGCAGTATCACCCTGTGTGATAAAAATAGGATTCATTATATAATAAACATGAGATGAACAAACAACAATAGAATCCTTAGAAAATACCATTAAAATGTGGAATTTCCACCAATAAAAATAAGATTCCTCATTTGATGAGAATGATATAAAGAAAAAAATCCTTACCCCACATGAAACTGGGATATCTCATGTGGAATGTAGCAGATGAAAAACCCAACATTTTTAGCACACAACATTGGACTATATCATTATCCTATATAAAACCAAGATGCCTCATAATATGAGAAGATTCAATATCCTCTCCAGATAAGATGTCACACCTCCAGTGTCAGACTCCTACCACACCACATTATAAAAATACATTTGGATTGATTTCCATTCAAATAGGATACGTAATGACATCCAGATATCTCATTATATTTCTATTTTTACAATAAAATCATTTCAGGGTATTTCACCTTCGGTTCAAGTTTTATTATCTCTTATCGACATATTTATCCAGTTAATTAGAGAGTGTGGAAGAATAGCTTTAAGGGTAATAAATTCCCTCTAAGACATTCCACAATTATACATCAAGTCATCATGCCTTATTGGATTTGGTTGATTATTATCCTTTTAATATAAATGGGATTCCTAATAGAAATGGTGTCGACCATAATAGTTCACCCACCATCCTAGGATTATCCCTCAAAGGATCTTCACTTAAAAATAGTGGCTCTCATCTTTTGACTTTAGTCAATAGTAAATACTGCATTTTTTCACCTCATCCTAAAATAAAATGGGTATAAAACCTATGTTTTGAACATGGTAAACCATTGTTCCCTAGTCATTAGTCACTACTCTTGTCCTACAATGGTATTGAAAGTAATTACATCCTTCATATAATTTTTCAATCACCTTTTCACCTTGTTGTTTTATCCCTTGTTTTGTTATCCATACCACTCATTATTTCTCACATTAATCATGAATCATGCAGGATTTGTATTTGGATGGGATTTTTCCTCATGAAAGGTTGGGACACATGAGTATCTCATGGACCAACCTCTACAATCTTACACAAGGATACTATGTCCAATAATTATGACCTTAAAATGTGTTCATGTTGTTAAAAAGATGTTTTGTATAGAATCAAGTGTCTTCCTAGGACCCTCCTTTAATGTGAGGTTACATTTAGTCAATACAAAAAATATGAATTCCAAAAAAACATACAATGGATCATGCAGTATGACCTTTAAATATTTTCAATTTGTTTTAACTCTATGACCTAAAAACTTGGAGTTATAGTCCAATTATCCTGAATTTAAACTACATGAATGTCATCACAGAGATGTTACATGTGGTGATGGACATCCTTAACCCTCCATTAAAATCATGTAATCTACCTTATATTTCATGCACACTCCTTTTATATTCCTTCCACCATAGTCTATGTAATATTTCCTTAAACTATTTGCAATTGGTCTAAACTCTACAACATGAAAGTAGGATCCCATGTCCAAGAATCATGATATTAAATTGTATTAAACTCATGTAGGGAATATGTTGTGTGGTTTTAGGCCACCTTGTCCCTCAATTCACATTGGTTTTTAATACTTTCATGCTACACATGTATTTTTTGGATGTTTTCCCTATGGTTTGAACTATATGACCTTAAATTAAGAGATAAGGTCTAAGCATCGTGACCTTAAAATGTGTGCAAGAAGTCTGTGAGATTTTTTATGCATCAAGGCCTCCAAGTATCCTCATTCACATTGGATTATATCAACCATATTCTAAACAATTCCTTTTGAGAAACATTTTCCAATGATCAAGGAATAACAAACTGAAACTTTGTGTGACTGACCCCCAATTCTCTTGCTTATTGTAGGGCCTCTTAGGCCTTCCATTCCCATTAGTTTTCAAACCTCTATCATCATATTAATTTTTTTTGTGGATGGTGCCCTTTATGTCCAAGAAGTAAGAACTTAAACTATTTACTATACTGAGGCCCAATCACTAAGACCCTAAACTATTATTATTCCCATATCCCACACTATATGAATATAACTCGAAGTCATGGTCTGAGTATTATGACCCCAAACTATTTAAAACCTATTGGTCCAATTGGTAAGACCAAAATATAGTAATGTAAAAAATAAAAAATTCCTATCAACTTGAAAAACCATAAGGGAATCCTATGAAAGTGTTAGAATCCCCTTACCAGGTTTCTCTCATGAGTTGGAAACAAACAAATGAATAAAAATAAAGAGTTATAAAGATAGAAATTACCCACTATGGACCCCAAAAAAACCTTGTGTGCTCACTAAACACATCAATCCAAGAAAAGGTTAGAGATAAGTATTAAGATCCCTTTTTCTCATGAGACCTTATAGGGTTTACCCCCTCAATTCTACCACATTACTCCCCCACCACTCTGGATTGGTGGGTGTTATTTGCAATGTTTCCCACATCCAAATCACATGATATTAAACTATATGATACATTGTCCCAATCACCTCACATTAAAATATATGATGTATCATCTTCACTATATAATGTTAAACTATATGTATATCATCCTTACTATATGATGTTAAACTACATTTTCATCTTTAACATTGAATGATGTAAAAATATGGTGAAAATTATGGAATTTTATAATAATAACCATTTTAACATTGTTGTCGGTCACCTAAAACATCATTCATATTATTCAATAATTTCTTGACATTCATGACTATTATCACCTTGGATTACAATTCAGACCTTTTTAAACCCACAAACATGCCCAATGTGCTCAAATCCATGGTGAAATAATTCTAATAATGTTGAACTCCATTTGAGTATTACAACACATCATCCCCCGTGATTTGTTTCTTTCTTGACTTGGATCCCCATAATACTCCATGTTTGAATAGGGACCCCATTATTATATAGTCCAAATACACACTATCTCACCTACTATCCTTGACACACAATCTAAAATATTTTTGATGGAATTCTGAGATAGGTCTCACGTTTAAAACATGGTTAGTAGTTGAACTTCATTTTTTATCCCCTACCTAAAAAATGATAAATGTTTTTTATGTTTTGAACATGGTCAACTTTTTTCTTTCATCATAATGTTACCAACTTTTTGTTCCAAAATAAGGTTATCTTTATTCACACTGCTTATTCCAATTTGTTTGGGTAGAATTCAATGCCCCTAGAAATACCCCATTAGTGCAGTAGAACATGTTGAGAAAGAAAGTCTGCTGTTTAGAGAGTCTCATGAACTATGATGAACTTTATCAGTCAGGTCTCTTCTATTATTAAAGCATGTGGGAATTAAAAAAATACTAATGTTTGGGTGGGTCATCCACACACCAGAGCATCTACTTTATTATAAGATTAGATAAACATCCCCAGGGTTCATCCCCAATGATGGAGTGTTCAATCCTATCCAACATCTTTTGAGTAGACTCCATAGACCACTTACATTCCACAAGATCACACACATCTTAAACGGTGTTTGGATAAACCACTTTAGTCTTGATGTATTCCTAATCCCTATAAGCATGGAACTCATACACTAAATATGATGACTCCTCTGCATTAGCATCACGTTCCACCAATTGAGCCCTTAGTTGGCCAATGATCTGAACTTGAGAAGGAATGATGAACACAAGATCTTGGACCTTCCCTTATATGTGATAAATATCCTCTTTAGCCTCGTAGAGATTCTTAGTTCCCTCATCCTTCTTCTTATGTCAAAAAACATTGAATTTATTCCACTCAACTTGATACCAATCAATGAAAAAGTATGGTGTTAGTTCATAGAGGCCACTATATTCCACCCCCCAGTCCCCTAGCAGACTAGACAATAGTAGAGGGTTCCCACCTAGTTTAAAAGATCAACCAATGGGGTCTAGGTGATGAAATTATACAGAATCCTCCATGAATTGCGTCAAATGAATTGGTTCTCCTTAGTGACATATGAGATATAATCCACGATGTCACTATGCCACATAGTCTCACATTGAGGGAAGATCCCCAAAACATCAATGGATGAGTCATATACAGGCATGAACTCAAGCTGATTGAACCCTAGTTCGAGGGGAAAAATATCATCAACAAAACCCTCATCTTTAGAAGGATCCTCAAATAACTTCTACGGTGCCTTTGAGGTAGGATCAACCATCACAGCCTCATCAACCAACTATGTTGAGGATTAAACATAAAAAAACCTCTTGTGGTACCTACGAGGAATAATAATCCATCATAACCACCTCATCCACCTATTTTGGTGGTATGATCTCAACCACCTTTGCTGAGGTCTCATGTCCAGCAACTGTTTCCAATGGAACATTCCAAGAAGGCATAGTCACCATAACCTCCTCAATTACCTCCTTTTCTAGAATAATGCCTACATAATCAGATAAGGTTGTGTCCCCAGCAACCAACTCCCATGGAGTTTTCATAGTTGGATCACCTACCATTGCCTCCTTAACCACCTTATTCAGAGGCAGAGATTAATCAGTCGCTATCACCCCAGGACAGAGCATTTTCGAAATAGGATGAGATCCTAATATGGTTTGAAACACCACTTGAAACAATGGTTAGCTAAGCATGAGTTTTAAGAGGAAAGATACAAAAGTAAGGAGAAAAGGTGAAGGAATTAAAAGAATAGTATCTCAAAGAGATTCATGGGAAATCCCTCTAACAATGGTGCCTCCTCAGTGGTTTTTTCCTCAGTTTCTAGCATAACTTCAGCCAATGGTTGGAAAATTGTAGATATAAGATTAGAGAGATTACCATCACCCATTCCCTCAAGGGTAAGGGATCCCTCTCCCTCTATCAGAGGTCTATAAAAAACCTCCCCCTCCTCTACACTCTCCCATTCCTGCACATGAAAAAAGGAATTAAACTGTAGTCTTAAAAGATGGGTTATATTCAAGGAACTTGTGATTAGAGGATTTACCTAAATTATAGTAAGACCTATATATTTGAGAGAATCTAAGTAGGAATCACTTTTCTAGGACTCATCCCCTTTCCACTCTTGTAGAGGTCGACATGAAACAAATTCACATTCCAAGAGATCAGGAGAAGGGATCATGCTCAGCAACACCTTTGCATAGATGGTCTTGGGATGCTTAATGCCATGCGAGTGGACCAAATACCCAATCTCCATAATTTATTTCATTACCTAATTTCGAGGGATGTGGAATCCTTCCCTTGCATGATACAAACCCATTATGAATGTTCCATCAAGGGTGAGGAGCTGCCATAACCCTTGGAGGGTGGTTATGTGCTTGTAGATTATCCAACTCTCCCAAGAATTAGGAAAAATAGTGTAACTAAGAATATTCAGGCGGCACATTCTACTACTACAACATAGTTTTTAAGAGCATTGTCCCTAATCGTTTCTTGAAAAGAGCAATGACAAAGGTTCCCTCCATATGTGCTAAAATAAGCCCAAATAAAGTGTTCCTTTTATCAGAAATTTTATAAAGTGTTGATAGAAGGTATCCTTTTTAGCATTTTTTTAGCATTGATAAAGGGTTCCCTTTATCAGAACTTTATTTTTAATGCTGATAAAGGGAACCCTTTATCAGTGATATTATTAGCACCCATAAAGGGATCCTTTATCGACAAATTTTTAGCGCTAATAAAGGATTGTCAATAAATAAAAAATAAAAATGAGTTTAATAAAAAAAATATAAAAAAAATTATTAAATAAATAATTGTGGGTAAAAATGAATAAATTTATTATACTATATATAAATTCTAAATACTAATAAATAATATATATTAAATATATAAATATATGGAAGATGAAGATTAAATGAATAAAAATTAAAAATAATTAAATTGACAAAAATACTAAACATTTTATTAATTAAATAACTATTGATAATGTTATTAAATAGTATATATATTATATATAGATATATGAATGTATATAAATATGATTTATATAATAAAAAATATTTATTATTTCTATTAAATAGAAATATATTTATTTTATAATTTATAAGGGTTTATAATTTAAAAATTAATCTAAATTAAAAATAATAACGTATTGCATTGAGTAGTGGACATAATTGAATGTTTTTGGATTTTTCAATTTAACATAGATCAAACATGTGTTATATTGATTTCACATATACATAAATAATGCATTTTTATATACAAAGCACACACACAAATATTTAAGTAATTAATCAAATCTTATATTGAAATAGATACCCCTAATAATAATGTAATCAATTCAAATTTTAGTATTCATTTTATAATTTCATTAAAAAATGGAACATTTAATATATCATCTCTTTAATAACAGTATTTATTTTATTAAATTTTATTTTGATTATACTTAGGCATTCATTTTTTTTAATCTGTTTTATTCTTTTTAATTTTTGGGAATATAACCAATTTATATTATTTATTATATATATATATATATTTATTATGTTTTAATATTTTAAATATTTATTTATCATTATTTCAATATATATCCATATTTTTCAATAATTTATATTTAATTAAAAAAACATATCTATTTTTTCAATATTGTTACTGTACTTATTTTTAGTTATTCAGTTTTACTCATTTTTTATAGGCATGAACTTAAGATTAAATATTCATTACTATTATTGAAAATGTATTAGAAAAAATTATTTATAAATGTCTATTTACTATATTTATACATTTATACATTTTTAATTATAAATAAATGAATATTAATTTTTTAAAAGTATTTATATAATTATAATTAATAAGTTTATATATTTAAATAATTATAAAATTATAAAAAATTTATTTAAATATTTAGTATATTTTTATTTTTATTTATTTACTAAATAAATAAATAAATATATAGTTATATATAATGACCTAAATATGAATTTTGAAAAAAAAATTATACAATTTTAAATAAATAATTATATATTTAAACAATTATAACTGTATAATAAAAATAATTAAATAAAAAATATATTTACTATATTTATTTATATATTTATATTAGTTAAATGTATATATAATTATATATATTTACAAAAAAATTATTTATTATTATAATTATAAATCATTTATCAATGATTCTTTATCGCTGATAATGATAAAGATTTATCAGTGTTAAAAAGCATAGATAAAGATGACTTTTGTCAGTGCTAATTAATTTAGTGCTGGTGAAAGAGATCTTTATCATTGATTTTTTAGAAGTGCTGATAAAAGTGTCTAGATATATTTAAATAACTCTCAATCATGAAATCATTGTGATATCCAATGATTTCTATGGAAGCCACCCTCTATCGGTGCTCCTCCTCGGTGAATTAATGCTCGAATCAAGGCTCGAATTAGGCTCTAAAAATTTGAATAGTTAAATCCAATGCTTAAATGATTCAGAGGTTGAGGAAATCCAATGATTGAATGTTTTAAAGGTTTTCAATATCTATAATTTCTCTCAGAGGATTCATAGTATTAATCCAAGGTGTCTTATTTTCTCATCCTCCTCATTTATTGATTTCTAGTTTGGAGATATATATTTTCTTTTTTTATCATCATTATTTATTTACCATTGTCATATCCATATAGTCAAAAATGTTTATTGGGGATTTTTGGTTGAAATGAGTTAGGGATATTGAAGCTTGAGTAATTGTTTTGTAGTGTCTATAAAAAACTCTTATCCTCCTCTCTTGAGTTACCAAGTTATGTTGGGAAAAATATTTTAAATGCTGATTATTTTATCCTTCCATTTGAGATTGTCCATGAAATGTTCACATTCACTATATTTATAGAGTGACATGAATTTTTATATCCATTTTCTTTGGTTTTAATTGATTATTTGTGGGATATAAGGATCATGATCAAAATATCCTTCACCACAGGTCTCCATATTTTTAATAGAATATGATCATAAAGAGATAGGGGATTTGGTGGGGAAAATTTATAGGATCTTTGACACCCTAAAAATTACACCTTTCATTAAGTTGAAATGTTCTTACTTGATGCATGAAGGTCCTAGATAAAGATTAAGAGAGATTATGATCAAAGCTAAATGAAATGAAAATCTAGAATGGAAAGACAACTTTAGGGAAGGCCGATATTCGTTCAAACATTACAATATCTCATCCAGATATTCTAGTTAATACTTATGAGTAAGATAAGAGATAACTCACATTTGAAGATCACTAGTTGTATCAAATTTCCACAACCACCTAATTAAACATATCCTATAGGATGTCTCACTAGGGAAATTCCAAGAGTTGTCTAATTTAAATCTCAATTTTTTTAAATTATTAACAATCTACTGATTATAAATAGTACAAAATACCTATCAATTTTATCTCTTTGTTTTAAAATCATCTAAACCCACCATTTTTAATTCATTATTTAAATATTAAATTATATAATACGTTCAAATTTTCACTACCAAAAATAAACACCCACTTTTAAACATACTTACCATAAATTTTAACTAACCCCAAATTAGAATATGGTTTGGATAGTTTCTATACCTTTGTGGAAATATAGCCATATTTGACTAAAAAATTATATAATGAAATATTGATTTAATTTTCATTATTCCTTATAGTGTTTGTTTATTCAATAAATTTATATCCATCTTTCACTCCTTTTTTCACAAAAACATCCACATACTTCTTCTCCCTTAAAACATTTGCATCCCTTTCATATTTCATTTATCGTTTTCCTTCATGTGCCCTCCACTACCTTACCATGAAGAGAAATGGTGTTTCCTCAATTGAATCATAGAGGTAATATTTATGTGTTCATAGTAAAATCATTTTCCATTGAATTAATGTATTTTTTATATTTAGGTTTAATTTACTTCTTTTTAGTATTACTCACATAAGAATTTTTCTCTTATAAAGGTGGATTCTTTTATTCAGGTTAGGGTGATATTTCAATATCTAATGTCTTTATATATGAAAAAATACATATAATTCTTCTACCTAAAATCCTTTTAACCCATGTTGTGTTTCATTTACCACTTTCCTTCATGTTTCTTCTATTACCTATGCTGGAAGAGAAACGATGTTTCCTCTCATCAATCATAGAGGTATTTATGATGTTTTCATAGTAAATTCATTTTCCATATAACTAATGTACATTTTCATATTTATGTTTATTTTTTTTCTTTTTAGTACTACTCACATAAGAATTTTTTTCGTATACAGGTGGATTCTTTTGTTCAATTTGTGGTGGTCTAAACATTTTTCATTCCTTTCTATACAAAAACTTCTACATACTTCATCTCCCACAAAACCTTTTCACCCCTGTAGTATTTGAATCTTTCACATCCCATCAAGTTACCTATAATGATCAATCATAGAGGTAATCTTCTGTTTTCACAGTAAAATCATTCTCAATAGAATTAAATTATTGTTTCATATTTATGTTTAATTTTTTTAGTATTACTCATATAATAATTGTCTTTTTATATAGTTTGATTCTTTTGTTTGAGATAGGGATAATTTTTTGAATATTCTCATGATCATGAGAGATTAGACTTCGAACCTGCAACTGAGATAATGTCAATAAGAAAATGCATCAAGAATTCATACAAACATCATAAAAAATCGAATTCCTACTACTTATTTTTTTAATTTTTTCATCATTTATCCACTATTTTAAGTTAATTTCCTTATATTTTCTATATAATACTTAGTTTTTTCACAAATCATTTTGGAATTCATATTTTTCTTTCAATTAACTGCACAAAGACACAAAAGAGATGAAATGTTCATTTCTCTCAATGTTATTCTTCCTTACATTTCCATTCTTTTTTGAACTTCCTAAAATACATATTGATTTAATGTTATTAGCTGAATTTTTTTTCACATTTTTGAAATATATAATATTAAAGGAAGCTCATGTTCCTATTATGGAAAACTCTTGTGATACAACATGAAAATTATATTCCTATACTCTTTTATATTTCAACCTCATGAAAGGTTTTTCTACAAATAACATGAAGTCAATATAGAGTGTGGTATGTTTGAAAAATAAAGGCAATGTAAATCATGGTAATATTTGTAGTTAGTATTTTTTTTGAGACTTTGGGACATCTAATAATCAAACACACCTCAATATAGCACAAGATGTGACCAACATGACTCCAAGTGCATTATTTTATATAAATTTTACATTAAATTTATCAAAAAAGACAAATAACACACCCAAAACAAAGAAAAAATTTCACATTGCTTTTATATGTTAATAAAATGATCCTTATTCCATTATTTATGTGTAGGAATCAGCTACCCCTCAATCCGATACATGATGTAACTGGTATGAATGAAAGTGTCTGTTATCACTTTAAGATTGACCTTCATTTTAAAAACGTTTCACTCATTGAAAAAAGAGAAAACATGTTCATATTTTCTGAAATATTTACAAAATCAATTCATAAATCATTTTTGATGTGTAGGAATTAGTCTCACATCAAACTAATAAATGATATGATTGGTATGAGTCAAAGTGTTGTGTCCAGTTTAAAGTAAAATTTAGTAAAAAAGAAAAGTTACATAATTAAAATTGATAAACAGATTATTATTATTATTATATAGGAAAATTATCTATATGTCATTTAAGATATGTTAAATTTAGACACACCTCCATCTAACGCACGGTGTGACCGGTATGACTCATAATGAACCTTTTTATTTAAAATTTACATTAATTTTAGTTAAACAGACAACAAACCAACTCAAAACCATGAAAACGTATTGATATTGTTTTTATACTTTAGGTAAAGGTTATATATGTAATTTTGGATGGGTAGGAATCTTCTGCACATCATTCCAATACATGATGTGCCCGATATGACTCAATGTATCCCTTATTAGTTTAAAATGGATATTTTAATTCAAAAAGTATGACTCACTGAGAACCATGAAAAAACAATTGGATTGTCTTGGTAAATTATTCAAATGATTCATAATTATTTTTTTACATGTAGGAATCAATCTCGCATCAAACTGACACATGATGTGACTGGTATGAGTAAAAGTATATGAAACTAGTTTAAAATGACATTTTATTAAAAATGAAAAGTTATATACTATAAACCAAGAAAATGTGTTTGAATTGTTATGAAACTTTATGAAAACAATATATATGTAATTTTTGATGTGTTGGAATCAACCTCACCTCTATCTAACACATTGTGTGATCAAAATGACTCTAAGTGCGTTTTTATATAATGTTAACAATAATTTTGGTAAAAAGGGAAAGTAATCTACTCAAAATCGATAAAACAAATTCATATTGTTTTTATACATTATTAAAAATATTGATAATGAAATTCTGACAATTAGGATTCATCCAAACAACAATTTGATACAGGATGTTCCCATTATAACTCAATATTTTTGTTATCAGTTTAATATTGTCATTTTAGTTCAAAAAGTGTCACTCACTGAAAACCAAAGAAATGCACTCTGATTATATTGATAATTTAGGTCAATTATTCCAGATTTATATTTGAAAAGTATTAATCTATTCCACATCATAAATACACAATATGTCACTATTATGATTCAAAGTGCATGTTTCTGCTTTAAAATGACATTTAGTAAAAACAAAAAGTGACGTACACAAGACTGATCAATGACATTCATATTTTTTAATACTTTAGGATAAAGATTCAGAATACATTTAATAAATTTTGCAATTATCCACACCTTAATATGAATCATGGTGTGGACGATATGACTCCAATTGTGTGTTTTTATTTAAAATTAACATCAATTTTAGTAAAAATTACAATTGAACTACTCAAAACAAAGAAAATACATTCAGATTATTTGGATACTTTTGGAAAATTATCCATATGACATTTATGATGGGTATGAATTATTCACACATCAATCTAATACACGATGTTCCTTATATGACTCAATGTGTAAGTTATCAGTTTAAAATAAACATTTTAGTTCAAAAAGTTTCACTCACTGAAAGCCAAGAAAATGAACTCAGACTGTGTTGATAAATTAGGACAATGATTCAGAAGTCATTTTGACATGTAGGAATCAATCTCACATCAAATAGATATACAATGTGATCTGTATGAGTTAAATTGTGTGTTTCCATTTTAAAATTAAATTTTAGTAAAAAATGCATGTGATATAATTAAAACCAATCAATTTCATTAGGATTATTTTGATAAATTAGGAAAAAAATCCATATGTCATTTGAGATGTTTTGGAATCAGCCTCACCTTAATTTGATTCTCGATGTGACTGGTATGACTCAAATTAAATATTTTTAATTAAAATTTGCATCAATTTTAGTAACAAGATCATCTCACCTACTCAAAAATAAGAAAACAAACTTATATTGTTTTGATACTTTAATAAACTTATTCCTAATTAAATTGTGAAATTTAGACATCAACCTCTCCCCAATATGATACAAATTTTTTTTGGTATGACTCAATATGTTCGTTAGGTGTTTAAAATTGAATTTTTAGTACTAAAAGTGTCTCTCAATTAAGAACCGAAAAAACCATGAATTGAATTTATAAATTATGAAAATGATTCATAAGTCAATTGTGACATGTGGGAATCATCTTCCCATAAATCTGACACAGGATTTGTCCAGTATGAGTCAAAGTGTGTGTTTCCAGTTTAAAATGGAATTTTAGAAAAAGAAAAATACATGTTACATACTCAAAATTATGAAAAAACCTTCATACTATTTTTATACACAGGGAAAACTATCCATAAGTCATTTGATATAGGTTGGAATCAGCCACACCTGAATTCGATGAATGGTGTGGCTGGTATGACTACAAGTTCATCTTTTTTATTTAAAAATGACATCAATTTTCGTCGAAAGGACAACTAACCTACAATAAATTAAGAAAAAGAATTCATAATGTTTTTATAATTTATTAAAATTATCCACAATAAATTTGTAACATGTAGGAATCAGCCACACCTCAGTCCGATACATGATGTTCTCAGTATGACTCAATGTGTATGTTTTCAACTTAAAATTGAAATTTTAGTTCAAAATGTGTCACTCACAAAATACTAAGAAAACACACTCATATTATCTTGAAAATTTATTAAAATTATTCATAAGTCATTTGTGACATGTAAGAATTGGTCTGACATCAAAATGACACACGATATGACTAGTATGAGTCAAAGTGTTAGTTTCTAGTTTAAAAAGGCAATTTCAGTAAAAAAGAAAAGTGATGTACTCAAAACCAAGAAAACAAATTCAGATTGTTTTGATACTTTTGAAAAAAAAATTTAATATTTTATTTGAGATATGTTGAAATTATCCACACCTCAATCTGACGCACTGTTTGACCAGTATGATTCTAAGTTCCTCTTTTCTTTAAAAATTGAAATTAATTTTAGTAAAAAGTAAAACTAATATACTGAAATTAGATAAAATAATTTCAATATTTTTTATACTTTAGTAAAATGATCCATAAATCATTTTTAACATGTATAAATTAGACACACCTCAATATGATACACAATGTTCCTAATTTGACTTGATGTGTCCATTATCATTTTAAAATTGTTAATTTAGTTCACAGAGTGTCACTCCCTGAAAACCAAGAAAACACACACATATGTTTATGATAATTTAGGAGAAATATTAATAAGTAATTTATGATTTTTAAGAATAATTTATATTTAAAAAACAGGTGATGTGATTTTAATGAGTGAAAGTGCATGTTTCAAGTTAAAAAAAATGACCTTTTAATAAAATATTTAAGTGGCATACTCAAAACCAAGAAAACACATTTTTATTATCTTGATAATTTAAAAAAGTGATTGAAAAGTAATTTGAGATGCGTTGGAATCATCCTCACTTCAATCTGATGCACAGTGTGACCAATATGACCCCATGTGATTCTTTTAAATATATATTTGTCATTTTAGTTTAAAACATGCATCACATCTCAAATGTTTAGTTTAAATTTTTACTTTTTGATAAGTTATTTCCTTATATTATTAGTAACTTAATTTTTTATATATATGTTTTTTATTTTCCTTGTGTAGGGGTGTTTTGATCAGTAATAGCATGATTTTTGTTCAGGATCAAATGACAAAGGACTATTGCTATTTTTGAATGTCTGTAATAATTTTTACTTTTTAAATTGTATAAACCAATGTTTAAAATTTCTATAATATAGTTTTTTTCTCATTTATTTTTGTTGTAAATTTATTTCATTTAAATTATATAATGTTATTATATTTTCTTAATATCTAGTGGTGCTTTTGGTGTTGTGGTGTGCTGTTACATTACAATGCACTGGTACTGCAAGGTTCTATAATAGTACACTGCAGTATACCTCTTAATTAACACTTTTAAAATCACTGATAAAGGACCCTTTATCAGTGCTTTTACAATTTCTAATAAAGGTAAGTGTTACCAGCACTTTTACAAATTTTGATAAAGGCGCGCTTCATCAACACTCCTATAAGCACCGATAAAGGTCCTATTTATCAGAGCTGAATAAAATAACTATTACATGTTTTTCTTTACCAGTGCTTTTTTAGAACTAATAAAGGACCCCTTTATTAGATATTTTTAGCACAAATAAAAATTCATATCTTTTAAACATTCTCTGGTAGTCTATACTTCTATAGCGGTGATAAATTCTATTTTAGCACTATTAAATTCATATTTTGTAGTAGTGGTAGATTCCTCATTCCTTAGAAATGAACACCTAAAGCTTCCCTAGAGGGTCATCCTCCATCTCACAACTTCTTTTTTGGGAGAAATAAGACTATTCACATTCCCCTTTCTATGGATTCCATCTAAGTAGGGTAAACAATTTCTAGCTCTACAACTACATTAAGCACCAAACCGACCATGCCTCCATGACGTTCCCCAACCGTCGCTAATACCTAACCTCAGGGTTTTAGGGAACATTCTTCATTACCATGAGTATTTTAAAGCCTAAAATATTCCTTTGAATATGCACTCCCCTAACTCTATACATTGTCATGGATGATCCCATAAATAGTGGTAGAAAGTGATAAATCATTCTTCCCATTTCAGTATTCACTTGAGAAAATTCACCAAATATGTCGGAGGATTGAGGGTCAGAGTTCATTGCATACCCCCATGTACACCCTCAGGGTTACAAGATGTAGGTATCTGATCTAACTCATGGACCGATGTGGTTCATACAAATCGAAGATCACTTTGTAGTTCACCCTGACCAACAGTACCTCACCTTGAAATTCCATGAAGTAAAAATGCTACACAATAGTGCATCGGCCATCATCGTTTATCATCCCAGTGATAAGGAGGATCAGGTTAAAAATGAAGTAGTATGCTGACCCAATCCTTGCCAGCGTTTCTACTGATCCTAGGTTGGGAGGAAGACTCCTAGAGATCTTCAAAATTGATGTTCAAAAGTTTTTTATAGGAGGGGATATTGGGTTTGAATATTAATATCCACCCATGTGTGGGAATACTGAACCACACCATATTTTCCAACACCAACACCCCCAAGTTAATGGGTTCCCCATCACCAGTATCACTGATATAAAGAAGGTTCTCAACAAGACCCACATGTGTACATCTTGCATCGAGTTAATCCACATCCAAATCTATTTTGGAAACCCAGAGTATATAAATGATATTTTTTTCTTAAAATAAACTTGTTTTATAATATAATATATATTATTATACACATAATGAAATTGAGAAAAACTTATTTCATTAAAAAATATTATAACATTAATAATGGATGAACCTAATTAAAGTTCTAAACATTAAAATCTAACAAAAATATAAAATATAAAAGGTAAAAATGGAAATATGGATCACTCTAATCTACTAGAATCACCGCCATCACCAACACCATAGAAAAGAAAAAAAATGTTTCTAAACCCATTAGAATTATAGAAAATGGAAATATAGAACCTTGAGAGGAATTGAGTTAAATATTGATTCAAATAATTAAGTTCCATATATAGGAGTTAAGGAGACCATTGTAATAAACATGTGACTGTTGGAATGGTAACATGACCGTTCAGAATAGTAACCTCACTATTGGGAATAATAACCTTACTATTGGAATAATAATTTATCTCAAAATAAAAACTATTTATTAAATTATTATTATCATGATTACTTTAAGTAAATATAAATATTATAATTCCAAAAAATAAATATCATGATTAAAAAACTCAATGAAAATATATGCACATTTTTAATAAATTATATTTTAAATTATTTTAAAAAAATCATACACTAATATTAAAAATTAAATTAACTATTTTAGAAATTTATTTTTATAAAATTAATATAATTTTATAAATATTCATTTCAAAATTGTTCAAGGGTTGTTTTTGTAATTTTCTGAAATAATTCAATTTTAAGGTGAATAATAAAAATACGGGTTTTCACAAAACAGGTACATCTTAAATTACATCATTAAAGATGTAATAATGAACTAATATATTATATGACTTCAGTTACATCAATGGTATATTTTATTTCCTAAATGATTCATTTAAATATAATAAAATTAATTTTCAAAAACCTGAAGTCAAAATTGATTCCTCAAAATAAAAAATAGTATTTCTTTCAACTTTATTTTTTAATAAACTAATGAATTTGAATTATAAAGGGAATTTAATTTCTTAAACCCATTATATTAATTTATTTAATGATTTAAATTTTAAAAAATTATCTATTACATGTTTTACCAAGATATATTATTTTATTTAATATTTTATTCCAAAAATACCCCTCTCCTCAAGTAAAAATAACCCCACTCCCACCCCTTGAAAAATAACTCCTCCCACTCCTTCCAAATATAAACCCACATATTCCCTCTCAATACCCATAGAATCTTTAGGGACATTCTTGAGTAATCTAGTTCCAAGTATTAAGTAAATTTTAGTGTCATGTAAGATAATCTACAGAGAGAATTAAGTAATATTCGGTTAACTTTCTTTTTTATTCTTATTATATTTATTTTTCCACCTCCACTTCAAAAACAAAATCTTTTAATATTGATTAAGAAGTTTTAACGACCCAATTTTTTTAAATAGAAATTTACTTATTATGATTATTCTATATAATAACATTAAATAAAAACACAATTATATACTAAGTAAAATGTCACATTTAAACATAAGTTTGTCACTTTTGTGATTTGAATTTCGAAAATCTGACATAGACGGTTGTGATCAGTAAGTTATTTGGAGTCTAATAAGACAAACATAATTTTTGGTGAATAATAACATACACTTATGAATAATAATGTTACCATTATGAATAGTGACATACTTTAATGAATAGTAACTTACCTATGATAGTATATAAATAAGATTGAAGTGGGAGTACGATATACGTATATCTTGGAATAAGAGAATTAATGTTTTAAAATTGTTTTTTTTTTGAATAAATTACGATTTTAATTAAATATTAAACTAATCATATTTATATTTTTTTTTGAAAATTGGATTTCATTTTTGAATTCTACACATTGAAAAATGGTTAGGGTGAATTTTTTAGATTTGTCTAAAATACTTGAATTTTTAGTAAATAGTAAAATAAATTAATTTATCGTATAAATACAATATAATTTAAATCCACCATTCCTGAAATCATAAGTTATATAATCACCCAAATCTTTAACTCACATGCATTTATTACTATTCATGGTCATAGAATCATCACTATTTGTGGTATTATAGAAAAATAATAAACAAATGTTTATAATATTATGAAAACCCTACTCCCCTCTACTATAAATACGACCCCTCCTTACAGCTTCTCTTCACTCTTCTAAATCCTTGTACCTTGCCTATATTCTGCCTAAATCTCTCTTTAGGATCCTCTCCCACTTCCAGCAGCCCCTAGTCTCTTCAAAATACCAAACCCCCTCCCCTTAAGAAGGCTCTCAAGGAAGATTGAATCAAGAGGTAAATTACTCTTTTCTTTTCTTTCTTTTTCTTTTCAAGTTCATTGTTTTATTTTATATCCTTACCTATTCTCATTCAAATTTTACGAAAACTCTAGTAACTTTTATTTACTAGATTTTTTTATGATAATGTAATAATTTATTATCATCTCTCTTTTACTCCTCTTTTATTTTAGTAGTAATGACATCATCCCAGATGTGCTAATTAACCACATTCAAGGACGATGGGTTTCTAATATCTGTTACAATCTTCAATTCTAGTCATGAAACCATTTTTATTATTGAACCAGACAATAATATTTGTATTATTAATCATATATAGTTATGGAATACTTTTTTACACAAGGTTTCAGTGTCTAAAACATAACACGTTAATTGTGGAAAAAAACCCACAATTAACCCAAAAGGGTATCACTAATGTTTTATATAATGATTTGACTTTATTAAAAGTAACCAAATTAAATTTACGACCATGTAATCTCATGTATGTTCACTAATGTCATATAAATTTAATTCTGGACAACCACTTTCATCTTATATTATTATTCATTCATGAAAATAAGTAAACCAATCATAAAAACCAAGAAAACAAATGGACCCGAACAATGAAATTGAAACACTTAACCCATCCAAAATTGTCATGAATGAACATAAAAAAGTTATAATAAATATTTTACACATTGAAGAGGTTTTGGAATTATTAATTAATGAAACTAATTTTATTATTCAGGTCATTGTGTTCAAGAAAATATCACCATCAGATTTAAGGTAAGGGATCCCCTCCATTTCAATTTAATTCCAGAATGTCATATATGATATGCCATTTTATGTGAAATACCTAATGAGGAGATATGATTATGCACATTCCCCACTGTAACGAACCATTTTTTTTCAATGTAAATTTATTTATCATAATAATGTCATAAAATGACATGAAAACAAAACATAATTAACTAATAAGTGGTAAGTGACCTTTAAACATAAGTTTGTCACTTCTGTGTCTGGAATTTCAAAACTCTGGCTTACACGGTTGTAATCAGTAGGTTATCTGGAGTCTGATAAGGAAAAAATAATTTTTGGTTAATAATAACCTACCCTAATGAATAGAAGCATAACCTTAATAATATTGATATACCCTAATGAATATTAACCTCACCTATGATAGTATAAAAATAATATTCAAGTTGGAAGTACGATATACCTATATTTTAGAATAAGTTAACAAATGTTTTAAAAGTGGTTTTGATAATAAATTATTATTTTACTTAAATATTAAAATAATCATATTTAAAAAATTATTTTTGAAAAATGATCTTCATTTTTGGATTCTACACGTCGAAAATTGGTCAGGGTGAATTTTTGGGATTTTTCTGAAATACTTGAATTTTTGATGAATAGTAAAATGCGATAATTTACAATAAATGATAAATAAAGTATTTATTGAGTCATTGATGATGTTATGCTGATGTAAGCCCTCTAGGTTTGGGATCACATGATAGAATTACTATTCTTGGCCATGGAATACTTTCTATTCCTTGTCATATGAAGAAATAATAAATTAATTGTTATAATATTACCAAATCCCTCCTCTCCTCCACTATAAAACCCCCCTTAACTCCCTCTTCTATTCACTCCTCTAAATCCTTGTTACTTTCCATTATTCTGCCCAAATATCTCTTCAAGATCCTCTCCCAAGTCCAAAATTTCCTAGACTCTTCAAAATACCAATACCTCTTCCCTTAAGAGGGTCTCAAAGGAGGAAGTCTCAAGAGGTAAATTCCTCTTTCCATTTCCATCATTTCTTTTATGTTATCTTTATTTTTGTTTCTTTCCTCACCTCCCTTTACCATAATAGTATGATAATCAAATAAAATACATGTACTGTAATGTTTTCATGCTAATGGTATATTTCATTATCTTCTCTCCTCTCCCCACCCTTTTATTTGAATGAAATGAAAGCACTGTTTGAGATGTGCTAATTTTACACATTCAAGGACAACAGTTTATCAATTTCTATTATTATATTTAATTATGGCCATAAAACCATTTGTGTTAATGTTGAACCATATTATTATATATGTAATATATCTTTTTTTTCTGTAATCCTTTTGTACAAATGTTATAATGTTATAAAGAAAAACATGTTCTTTGTAATCAAACCCACCTATTAAAAAAACGGTTATCACTAAAGTTATATATATAATAATTCTACTTCACTACAAGTAACCTAATTAAAATTTAAACCATGTAATATCCTGGATTAAAAAAAGAGCATATAACTTCAATTCTGGACAACAACTTTTATCTTACATAAAATCCAAACTTGAATATAAGTGAACTGATCTATTAAAGCCAAGTAAACAAACGAGCCTGAACAATAAAATTGAACCTTATAACTAATCAAAAAGGAATTGAATTAAATAAACAGGGTTATAATAAATAAATTACATATATTATAGTTTATGTAATTATTAATTAATAAGCCTAAATTTGTTTATTCAGGTCTTTAATAACAAGTGGAGAACACCAACGCATTTAAGGTAAGGGATCCTCTCTTTTTCACTCTTAATCAAGATTGTTCTCTATACTATGGTTTTCTTGTGTAATACCATGTTATGGGGTATGTTTTGTCACCTCCCCCATACTTTCCTAATGTTTTATAAGTGATGATAAACCTCTTATCTCTATCATCAGGCCCTCTTAGTTACACCTGATACTATACCGATAAACCGTAATGGATTCTACCCGAACTTCCATTATTACTTCAGGCTGCTCTATCTTTCTTTTTACCAAAATGTAGTTGTCTTTTATTTTTATGTAAAACTAATACATTCTCCTTATATGATCCAAAATATTGTTCCAATATCCAGCTCTCATTCTCTTTCGGGGATATACCTTCTTTTAAGTGAATCCCTCCCTGATACTTCCCAATAAGCACACTCGTTTAAAAGGAACTTTCTAAATTTTTATCCAATTTAAAGTACACTCCATCCTATGTTTCAAGACACCATTGTCTTTATAAAATCATTATTTTTATTATGAAAACCTTATTGGTTCAATTATGGTTTTATATAAACAAATTCCTTCTTTACTATTTTAAAAGCTCTATAGTATTTTCCTTAAAACCACACAAAAATGTTTTAATTCTAATGTTTCTCAAATACATTTATTTTATGTTGTCACTTACATTTGTAACCAACAACCATGTTATATTACTATATTACCTTAGGAACGTCCATTTATGTTCTAATCCCTTCCTTTCATGGACACTTTCATGATACACTCATTGGTTATGCTTTGTCTCATGATTGTGGTACCCAATTTCTCTCCATGGGTATCCTTATGTTTATGAAAAATTGATTATTTATGATTATTTATGTGGAAAGAATATTTTGTGTCAAGAATATTTATGTGGAAAGAATATTTATGTGGAATGAATATTCATGAAAATTTTGAAATGGGTGCTCCCAGATAGCACTCCAATTTATTGGCTAAGGTTAAGTCTAATGAGATGTGATGTGAAATGGGATTGGCGGTTAGCCTTGACCCATACTGAAATGGGAAACATGATTGGAAGTTAGCCTTGACCCGTACTAAAGAAAATTTTCAGGATTCTTCCACATTTATATGATTCCATGTTTATATTATTCCATGATTATATAATATTATTTCATATGTTCCATGTTTTAGATAACAATATGTCATGCCTCTTAACTCATGTGCTTAAGATGTATTCTTATGTTCATTCCCTTAATGGGATTTTCACCTCATCCCTTTGTTCATGTGTTCCCTAGGGTACCCTATGTAGAAGTAAGGGCTCAAAAGAAGTTAGGATCTCATTAAGGATATTAAATACGAAGTGTTTTTAGCACCATGTTTTATGTTTTATGTACCTAGTCTTCCAAGACACTAGACTTAATGATACTTGGCTTGTACTGTGATGATTAATTATGATTAAAATCATGAAATGTTATATGTAAAAGGCTTGGGTCACTATAGATTGTATCTGAGGGAGGTTTAGTTATTTTTGGATATTAGGAATAGAGCACCATAGTGAGAACCTTAAGGATGTGACTAAGTATAAGAAAACATTACAAAATTTTTGTGAGTATTGAGTAAGTGGTTTATCAAGAAAATACATCCCTATCAAGATATAGGGAAGTAGATGTGGATCTGTTACAGATGTATCTAGGGATAAAAATTGAAAACACTGCTTTGAGATAGACTCGAATGAGAACTGGTGTATGACAACGGGCCTTACTGCACTCTTGGTTACGACACTCCTGGGGGATATTCTTTAGTAGATTCATGAGTTTAGAACAAACCATTATTAAGGGAAAAAAATAAGCCAATATGGATATAAGTTAAGAAATAGATCGAGGAAAACCTGGATATAAACCTAAGGAATGACAAGTTAGGATATACTTCTTTTTTATAAGTTTATACTTTTATCTTCAAAGTTTTTTTCTTATGCTTAATAGCTAAGTATTCAAGACCTATAATTATATGTTCTTTTTCTTAATTAATGGTGGGAAATAGAAGAACACGTTCCAACAACCAATGTGATAGGAAATGTGATGATTAACCTAATGATATGTCTGATGTGACAGAAGCGGGTGATAAAAACTTCATGGTAGTACTTGCTTAGTTGGCTCGAGTTATTAATAATAACTTGAACCAGATGGAACTTCCTCCTCCTATAAGGAAAGAGCAAGTTTTTGTAGAATCCTTCATGTGAAAAAGGCCTCCCATGATTAGAGTATCTTTTGATCCCCTCCCCGTAGAACAATGGATTAACTCCATTGAAAAGATATTCTTTGTCCTCTAGTGCTCGGAAAAAGAGAATGTTGTACTGATGGTCTATCGTTTTGATGGGGAAGCTAATCAGTGGTAGACACTGATTAATAATAAAATGTCCCAAGAAGAAATTGATTCCATATATTTGGAGGAATTCAAGAAGATGTCTTCCAACAAATATTTTCCTCGAACCCTCCATCTGAAGATGGAGAGAGAGTTCCTCAGACTCAAGAATAAGGAAAATGAGTCCATCGGGGTGTATGAAGAGAACTTTTCAAGGATTTCAAGGTACGCCTCTGGCTTTGTTAATAACATCAAAAGGAAAGTGGATCACTTCTTTAGCAGACTAAAGCCGAGTATATGAAAAGTGTTGGTGATTCAAGTCTTTGATAGTTATGAGGAGATTGTCCGTTGTGACCTCAAGGTTGAAATAGAGACTGGAGACTATCAGTGATCTCATGGGCCTAGTGACAAGAAGTGGAAAATGGAGAACATCATGAGTGGTTCATCAAACAAATCCCATGATGTAAAGAAGCCTCACTTTCCCCTTTGTTTTTTTTGGGAAGAAGCATCACGGTGACTGTCTCAAGGGAACCAAGAATTGCTTCAAATGTGGAAAGTTTGGTCATCTAGACAAAAAATACCAAAGGGATATGAAAAATACCTTTATTGTTGAAGAATAAAGGAAGGTTCAGATAAACAATCAGCCGGTAGTGCAGTGTTACAAATCCAAGGAGCTTGGGCATTATGCTTACAATTTCCCTAAGCTGAGGGTTATCGAAGGCAATCAACAACAACCTCCAAGGAAAAAAGGAAGGACTTATGCTATCAATACCACTGAAGTGGAGTAGGAAAACGATGTGGTGACAGGTACGCTTGTTATTCATTCAAGAATAGTAAACGTACTATTTGATTCTGGTTCTACACATTCTTTCATATCTTGCAAGTTTAGTAGAACTATTAAAACAACACCTCAAAATTTGGTGGAAAAGTTATCTGTGAGAACAAAAAATGGGGAAATTATTACGTCCATGGTTTATAACTCCTCCCTGGTTAACGCTTGTGGACTGAACCTCCCATAAAATCTCATAATACATACTTTTGTAGAGTTTGACGCTATTTTGGGCATGGATTGGCTATCTTTATACAAATAAAATATCAACATCTAGGAAAGAGATATCACTCTTCACATCATGAAGAATTGTACGATTATTTACAATTTTAAGGAGGAAGATGTGTCTCTTTTAGAATATTAGTCTCATGTTTGGATACTACTTCTATTTGAGAAAGCATATCTAGATCAAATGATTGTGAAAAAGGATAGAATCATGTTTGAAGACATGCCCATCGCGAGGGATTACACTGATGTATTCCCTAAAGAGTTGCCTGGTCTTCCTCCTGACCGAGAGGTTGAGTTATCAATTGAACATATCCCTGGATCTCTGCCAATCTCAATGAAACCTTACAGAATGGCCACCGTAGAGATAGAAGAGCTAAACAAGCTGTTAAAGGAGTATATAGATAAGGGTTTTATACACTCGAGTGCTTCATCGTGGGGTGAGCTAGTCCTCTTCATCAAGAAGAAGGATGGATCAATGCGCCTCTGCATTGTTAATCATGAGCTTAATAAAATCACGATAAATAAAAAGTATCCCCTTCCACAGATAGATTACTTGTTCGATCAGCTTCGTGGGGCTAGTTATTTCTCTAAGGTGGACCTTCGGTGGGGATATCACTAATTAAAGGATAGGAAGGAATATATTCCCATGACTACCTTTCAAACGAGGTATGGACACTATGAGTTCATAGTGATTCCCTTTAGACTCACTAGTCCTCCAGAAATTTTTGTCTATTTAATGAATAGAGTCTTTGAAGATTACCTCGACAAAGTTTTGGTGGTCTTTATTGATGATATTATAATATACTCCAAGAGTAAGGAGGAACTTGAGGAGAATTTTAAAACTATGTTAAAGACTTTGCGAAGGGATAAGTTGTATGAAAAGTACAATAAATGAGAGTTCTGGATGGAGGATGTATCATTCTTGGGGCATGTTATCACCATGAAAGGGTTATCTGTGGACCCTTCCAAGATGAAGGAAATTGAAGAGTGGGTGAGGCCAACTTCTGTAATGGAGATCCACAACTTTTTGGGTCTAGCTGGGTATTATCAACGATTCATGATGAACTTTTCACGATTTTCAAACCCAATGACCAAGTTGACACAGAATGGAGTAATGTTTGTCTGGACACAGGAATGTGAAGACTATTTCAAGGAGTTAAAAAAGAGGCTTATCCCTGCGCCAGTACTCACAGTACCTTCAAGTGGAGAACTCTTTAGGGGTGTATAGTTATGCTTATAAGAAATGCTTAGGCTATGTGCTAATGAAAAATGATAAAGTGATAACCTTTTCCTCAAGGCATATGAAAATCCATGAGAAAAACTATCCTACGCATGATCTGGAGTTGGTGGCTGTGATCTTTGCGTTGAAAATCTTGCAGCATTATCTCTATGGGGAAAAATTTGGGATATATACTGACCACCAGAGTCAAATATATATTCACAAAGAAAGAGCATAATATGCACCAACAAAGATGGATAGATCTCATCAAGGATTATGACTGCTCAATCCACTACCATCCCAGTAAGGAAAAAAAGGTGGTAGATGCTCTAAGTAGAAAGGATCTTGCATCATTATCAATGATGAGAATTGAAAATGATCCGATATTCATATATTTGCAAAGTATGGACATGGGAATCATTAAGGGAGGAACATCACCAATCCTTTATCAAATGATTTCCCAACCATTCCTCTTGGAGAGAATAAAGGGCGCTCAAAGAAAGGATGTGGAAATTCAAAAAAGGGTGGAAGATGTTAAAAATGGGAAATCCTCTGATTTCAATATTTTTGAGGAAGGAGTTGTAAGATTTGGGACATGATTATGTGTACCATCTGATCCAAAGATAAAGAAGGATCTATTGAATGATGCACATAGATCGTCCTTCTCTATCCACCTAGGGAGCACAAAGATGTATTGAGATCTTCGAGAAAAATTTTTGTGGGAAAATATGAAAAGGGAGATTGCGGAATATACGTCAAAGTGCATGGTATGTCAGCAAGTGAATGATGAGAGACAAAAGTCTAAGGGGATGATGCAACCACTACCCATACCAGCATGGAAGTCGGAGAACATTACCATGAACTTTGTCACTGGACTTCCAAAGACATCTAGAGAAAACAATACTATATGGGACGTTGTTGATCATCTTAGGAAGACATCTCACTTTATCATGGTTTGAAAGGACTTCTCATTGGATCAACTTGAACCGATATAAATCAAAGAAGTGGTAGGGATGCATGGAGTAACTCTATCTATTGTATCCGATCGTGATCTGAGATTCACCTCGAAGTTCTGGAAAAGTCTCCAGCATGCTTTAAGCACTGAACTGAACTTCAGTACGACCTATCATCCTCAAACAAATGGCCAATCTAAGCGAACTATTCTGACACTGTAAGACATATTAAGACCGTGTTCTATGGAATTCAAAAGAAGGATGGGACCAACATCTTCCACTGGTTGAATTCTTCTACAAAAATAGTTTCCACTCGAGCATCCTAATGTCACCATATGAAGCCCTTTATGGGAAAAGGTGTAGAACACCAACATGTTGGGATGAAGTCGGTGAGCGTAAGCTGATAGGACTAGAAATGGTTGAAGAGATGGTGGAGAAGGTGAAAAACATTATGCAGCATATCAAGGTAGCCCAAAGTTGATAGAAGAGTTATGTAGATAATAGTCGATGATACCTCGAGTTAAAAGTTGGAGATATGGTATTTTTACACATATACCTATGGAAGAAGGTCATGAGGTTTGGGAAGAAAGGGAAGTTAAGTCCCAGGTACATTGGTCCCTTTGAGATCCAAGATCGAGTTGGAACTGTGGCCTATCGACTGGAACTTCCACCTACCATGTCGAAAGTACATGATGTCTTTCAAGTATCCTTCTTAAGGAAGTACATACCAGACCCATCACAGGTACTCTCTTCAGAGGTGGTACAGTTGGAGGATGATCTCTCTTATGAGGAGCATCCAGTAAAGATCTTGGATTACAGAGAAAATGTTATACGCAACAAGACTACTCATCTGGTCAAGGTTCTATGGAGAAACCATAAGTATGAAGATGCAACATGAGAACTAGAAGAAGAAATGAAGGAAAATTACCCACACCTATTTTTGGCTTAGAATGTAAAATTAAATTTCGATGGTAAAATTTCTTAAGTGGGGAAGAATATAACGACCCGATGTTTTTCAATGGAAATTCCCTTATCATAAGTATCTCATAAAATCACATGAAAACACAACATAATGAACTACTAATAGCTAAGTGACCTTTAAACATAAGATTGTAACTTATGTGTTTGGAATTTTAAAAATCTGGCATACACGGTTGTAATCAGTAAGTTATTTGGAGTCTGATAATGAAAACATAATTTTTGGTGAATAGTAACCCACCCTAATGAATAGTAACATACCCTTATAAATAGTGATATACCCAAATGAATAGTAACCTAACCTATTATAGTATAAAAATAATATTCATGTTGGAAGTACAATATATCTATATTTTAGAATAAGTTAATGAATGTTTTAAAAGTGGTTTTGATAATAAATTATTATTTTAATTAAATATAAAAATAATCATATTTAAGAAATTTATTTTTGAAAAAGAGACTTCATTTTTGGATTCTACACATTGAAAAATGGTTAGGGTGAATTTTTGGGATTCTTCTAAAATACTTGAATTTGTATGAATAGTAAAATACGATAATTTACAATTAATACTAAATAAGGGATTTATTGATTCATTAATGATGTTATGATGATGTAAGACAAGATGGTTCGGGATCACATGATATAATTACTATTCTTGGTCATGGAATACTTTCTATTCCTTGTCTTGTGAAGAAATAATAAATTAATGGTTATAATATTACGAAATCCCTCCTCTCCTCCACTATAAAACCCCCCTTCACTCCCTCTTCTCTTCACTCCTCTCAAGCCTTGTTCCATGCCTTTATTCTACCACAATATCTCCCCAATATCCTCCCCCACGTCCAAAATCTCATATCCTCTTCAAAATACCAAAACCTTTCCCCTTAAGAGGTTCTCAATGGGGGAAGTCTCAAGAGGTAAATTCCTCTTTCTAATTCCTTCATTTCATTTAAGTTCTCTTTATTTTTGTTTCTTTCCTCATATCCCTTCACCATAATAGTATGATAAATCTAGTAACATACATGTACTATAATGTTTTCATGCTAATGGTATATTTCATTATCTTCTCTCCTTTCCCCACCCTTTTATTTGAAAGAAATGAAAGCACCGTTTGAGATGTGCTAATTTAACACATTCAAGGACAACGGTTTATCACTTTCTATTATTATCATTAATTATGGTTGTGAAACCATTTGTGTTATTGTTGAACCAGATTATTATATATTTAATATATCCTATTTTTTTGTTCTGTAATCCTTTTTTACAAATGGTATTATGTTATAAAGCAAAACATGTTCTTTGTTTTCAAATCCAACGATTAACAAAAACGGTTATCACAAAGGTTATATATATAATAATTCGACTTCAATCTAAGTAACCTAATTACAATTAAAACCATGTAAAATTTTGGATTTTAACTAAAGAAAATAACTTCAATTTTGGACAACCACTTTCATCTTACATATAATCCAAACTTGAATATACGTGAACCGATCTTTTAAAGCCAAGTAAACAAACGAGTCCGAACAATGAAATTGAACCTTATAAATAATCAAAAAGGATTTGAATGAACTAAAAAGGGTTATAATAAATAAATTACACATAGAATAGGTTCTGGAATTTTTTATTAGCAAGGATAAATTTTCTATTCAGGTCTTTAATAACAAGTAGAGAACACCAACGGATTTAACATAATAAATCCTCTTCTTTTCACTCTTAATCAAGATTTCTCTCTATGCTATGATTTTTATTGTGTAATAAAAATTTATGGGGAATGATTTGTCACCTCCCCATACTGAACTAACGTTTTATAAGTAATTAGAAACCCCTTATATCTCTCATCAAGCTCTCTTAGTTACACCCGATACCATACCGATAAAACGGAATGGATTCTACCCGAACTTCCTTTATTCCTTCAGGTTGCTTTATCATTCATTTTACCAAAATGTAGTTGTATTTTATTTTTATTAAAAACTAATAAATTCTGTTTATATAATCCAAAATATTTTTCCAAGATCCATCTCTCATTCTCTTTTGGGGATGTACATGCTTTTAAGTGAATCCCTCCTCGATACTTCCCAATAAACATAGTCGTTTTAAAGGAACTTCCCAAATTTTTACCCAATTTCATGTGCAATCCATATTCTAATTTAAGACACCATTGTATTTATAAAATCACTATTTTTTTATTAAAAACTTCTTGGTTCAATTCTGGTTTTATATAAATGAATTTCCTCTTTACTATTTTAAAATCTCTATATTATTTTTCTTAAAACCGCACAAAAATGTTTTAATGCTAATGTTTCTCAAATAAATTATTTCTATGTTTTCACATACATTGGTCACCAACTTTCATGTTATATGAATATATTACCTTATGACCATCCATGTATGTTCTAATACCTTTCATTCATGGACACTTTCATGATACACTCATTGGTTATGCTTTATGTCATGAATGTGGTACCCAATTTCTCTCTATGGGTATCCTTATATTTATGAACAATTGATTATGTATAATTATTTATGTGGAAAGAATATTTATGTTGGAAGAATATTTATTTGTAAATAATATTCATGAAAATTTTGAGATGGGTGCGCCCAGATAGCGCTCCAATGCATTGGGTAAGGTTAAGTCTCATGAGATGCGATGTGAAACGAGATTGGCGGTTATCCACGACCCGTAATGAAATGGGAAACAGGATTGGTGGTTATCCATGAATAATACTAAAGAAATATTTTATGATTCTTCCACATTTATATGATTCCATGCTTATATGATCCCATGATTATATGATTTTATTTCATATGTTCCATGTCTTCGATGTCAATATGTCATGACTCCTAACTCATGTGCTTAAGATGTATCCTTATGTTCATTCCCTTTCTGAGCTTTTCAGCTCATTCTTCTGTTCATGTGTTCCCCAAGGTACCCTATACAGATGCGAGGGCACAAAGGAAGTTAGGAGCTCATTATGGAGATTAAATAAAGAAGTATTTTTTAGCCCCATGTTTTATGTTTTATGTACCTAGTCTTCCAAGGCACTAGACTTAACGATCCTTGGCTTGTACTCTGAAGATTAATTATTCTTAAAATCATGAAATTTTATATGTAAAATGGTTGGGTCTCTAAACCCACACTATCTTTATGATGTATAAATGATGTTAAACTGATTTTCTCTCTCAATAATCCTTTTTAGGCACCCCTGATACCATGTCGATAATTCGTATGGAATTGTACTAGATCTTCCTTTTGTCCTTCAGGTTGACTCATCTTTCTTATTACCAAAATGAAGTTATATTATATTTTTATGTGAATCTTATAAATTTTTTATACATTTACCAAATTCATTTATCAATACCCTTTATCATTCTACTTTGAGGATAAACATATTTTTATGTGATTCCCTCTTCAATAATTCCTGATAAGAAAACAAATTTTAAAAGAACTTCTCGAATTCTTACTCGAATTCAAGTACAATCTATTCTATATTTTAATCCACCATTTCCTTTATAAAATTATTCACTTTATTATGAAAACCTTATCAGTTCACTTATGGTTTTATATAAAATATTTTTCCCTTTTCTATTTTAAAATCTCTATAGTGTTTTCCTTAAAACCACAAAAAATGTTTTGTTGCTAAAATTTCTCAAATGCATTTATTACATGTTGTCACTTATATTTGAAATCACCTACCATGAGATATTCATATTTTACCTTATTAACGTCCATGTATGTTCTAATTCCTTTCATTCATGGACATTTTTATGGCACACCCATTGGTTATGCATTATGACATGATTGTTGTACACAATCCTTTACATGGGATACCCTTTTGTTCATATATGATTGACTATATATAATCAATTATGTAAAAAAATATTGATGGATGGTTAAGATAGGTTCTCCCAGATATAAATCCAATGAATTGGGTAATGATGAGTTTTAGGAGACATTATGTGCGATGGTCTTGGTGGATAGGCTTGGATTCTGCCACAATGTGCAACAATCTAGGAGGTTAGACTTTTCTTGTGCTGCTATGGGTAACAGTCTTGGATATTAGCCTTGAATCATACTAAATTCATGTTTTATGTTTCTTTCACATTTCTATGATTCCATATTTGATTGATCCCATGTTTATATTTTATGATTCCATAAGTTAGATGCCTTTTTTGTTTCATCGTGTAATGCCTTCTATCCCATGTTATAATGATTTGTTCTTATGGTTATTCCCTTACTTGGATTCTAGCTCATCCCTTTGTTCAGGTTATCCCTAGGTTATCCTATGTAGATGAATGAGCACAATGGAAGACATGATCTCATTATGATGTTTATATAAAAATTAGTTTTTATAATGTTTGATTATATAACTATTCTTCCAAGACCTTAGACTTTACGATCCTTGGATTGTACTATGATGTATAATTATGAATAAAATCATGTAATGTTATATGTAAAAGGCTAGGGTCACTATAGTTGGTATAAGAGGATTATCTAGTTATTTTTGGAGATTAGTAACAGAGAACCTTAGTGAGAACCTTAATAACGAGACTAAGTATAAGAAAACTTCCCTAAATTATGGTAAGTATAGAGTAAGTGGTTTATCAAGAAAATGTTTCGCTGTCTGGATAGAAACAGGTAGATGCAGCTCTAGAACATATGTTCCTAGGAGTGAAAACTCTGACAAGGAGTTTTAGGCTTGACCAAGGGAATCCTAGTACAAGACAACGAGCCTTGTTGCACTCTTGGTTTGCCACTCCTGGGGGATATTCTTTGGTAAATTCATGAGCTTATTACAAACCATTATTAAGGGACTAAAAAATTATCATTTGAATAAATGTTAAGAAATATATTGAGGATAACCTAGATTAAAACATAAGGAATCCCATGTTTGGATATACTTATCCTCTAATGGTTATCCTTTTATTTTCAAATGTTTCATTTTTTATGTTCAATAACTAAGTATTCAAGACCAATAATTTTACATTATTTTTCTTAGTTAGTGGCAGGAAATAGAAGAACACGTTCCAAAAACCAATGTGATAGGAAATGTGATGATTTCCCTAATGATATGACTAATATGAAGGGAACGGGTGATCAAAACCTCATGACAATACTTTCTAAGCTAGGTCATGTTACGTATAATAACGTGAATCATGTAGAATTCCCTCCCCTCCAAGGAAATAGAAATTTCAAATAGAATCCTTCATGTGGAAAAGGATCCCCATTTTTAGTGGATTTGTTGATCCCCTATTTGAAGAACATTGGATTAAATCCATTGAGAAAATATTTTTCGTCCTCTAGTTCTCGGAAGAAGAAAAAGTTGTACTGTCCATCTATCATTTTTATGGGGAAGTTGATCAGTGGTGGGAAATGATCAAGAATACAAAGTCCCAAGAGGAAATTGATTCCATGGATTGGGAAAAATTCAAGAGGATTTTATTCAATAAATATTTTACTCGAACCCTCCATCTCAAGATGGAAAAAGAGTTCCTCAGTCTCAAGAAGAAGGAATATGAGTCCATAAGGGAATATGTAGCAAAATTTACAAGGCTTTCAGGGTACACCTTTGGATTTGTCATTAACACAGAAAGAAAGGTGGATATTATATTTAGCGGGCTAAAGTCGTGTCAAACAAAGGTGTTGATGATTTGAGAGTTCAAAATTAATGAGGAGATTGTCTATTTCTCCCTCAAGGTTGAAATGGTGATTGGAGACTCTCAGTGGTCTCGCCGGCCCGAAGACAAGAAGTGAAAAATGGAGAACAACATGGATGGTTCAATAAACAAATACCATGATGGAAAGAAGCCCGAATATCACACTTAAAAAAGTTAGGGGAAGAATCATACTGTGAATTGTCTAAAGGGAAATAAGAATTGGTTTAAATGTAGAAATCTGTGACATATGTCCATGAAATGCCAAAGGGTTATGAAAAATACAGGTATTGTAGAAGAAGATAAGAAGGTTCAGATCAACACTCAGTCAGTGGTATAGTGTTACAACATCAAGGAGCATGTGAATTATTCAATAAAAATTCCTAAACCAATGGTTGTTTGAGGAAATCAATAACAACCTCCAAGGAAAAAAAAGGAAAGGCTTATGCTATCACTAATAATGAGGTGGAGCTAGAAAATAATGTGGTGAAAGCTACTCTAGTAATTAATTCATGAATTGATAACATACTATTTGATTTGGGTTCTACTCATGATTTCATATCATGAACGTTTAGTAGAACTATTCAAACACAACCTCAAAATTTGGAGAAAAAGTTATATATGAGAATAGATAATGGGGAATTTATTTCATCTATGTTTTATAACTCATTCCTAGTTAATATTTGTGGAATGAACCTCCAAAAAAATATTGTTATACATCTTTTAGTGGTGTTTGATATTGTCTTAGGAATGGATTGGCTAACTTTATACAAAGATAGCATCAACTATCAAGAAAGGTAGATCACTTTTCACATCCCAAATCATCCTCCAATTCATTAAATGTTTAAGGAGAAATATGAATATCTTTTAGAATAATGGTATCAAGTTTGGATATTTCTTCTTTATGAGAAAGCATATCTAGCCAAAATGATTGACACAAAAGAGGTAATAATTCTTGAAAACATTCCCAATGTGAAGGATTACACTAATGTATTACTTGAAGAGTTTCTTGGTCTACCTCCTGACTGAGTGGTTGAGTTCTCAATTTAACTTAATCCTAGATCTCTACCTATATCAAATAAACCTTATAAAATGGCCACCGTAGAGCCAGAGGAGCTGAAGAAAAAGTTACAGGATAATCTTAAGAAGGGTTTTATATACCTGAGTACTTCACCATGGGGTGCGCCGGTCCTCTTCATCAAGAAGAAGGATGGATCAATGAACCTCTGTATTGATTATCGTGAGAACAATAAAATCACAGTAAAGAAGAAGAAACCCCTTCCTCGGATAGATGAATTGTTCAATCAGCTTTGTGGGGCCTATTATTTATTTATGATGGAACTTCTATCGGGATATATCCAATTAAATGAGAGGAAGGAAGACATTCCCAAGACCACCTTTTGAATGAGGTATGGAAACTATGAGTTCAAAGTGATTCCCTTCAGACTCCCTAATGCTCCAGCAATTTTTATGGATTTAATGAATAGAGTATTTTGAGATTACCTCAACATATTTGTTGTAGTCTTTACTGATGATATTCTGATATACTCCAAGAGCAAGGAGGAACATGAAGGGAATTTTAATACTGTGTTAAAAACATCAAAAAGGTAGAAGCTATATGAAAAGAACAATAAATGTGAGTTCTTGATGGAGGATGTATCCTTCTTGGGGCATGTTATCAATTGCAATGGGATATTTGTGGACCCTTCCAAGACAAAGGAAATTATAGAGTGGCCCAGGCCAACATCTGTAATGGAGATCCATTGCTTTTTGGGTCTAGCTAGGTATTAGTGACAATTTTTTGATGAATGTTTCAGGATTTATAAACCCAATGACCAAGCTGACATGGATGGGAGTAATGTTTTTTGTACTCAAGAATGTGAATAATGTTTCAATAAGTTGAAAAAGAGGCTTCTCACTGTGCCAGTACTCACACTCCAAACAAGTGAAGAACTTATGTGGTGTACAATGATGCTTCAAAGAAGTTAATAGGCTGTGTTCTATTGAAAAAAGATAAATTGATGGTCTATGCCTCATGGCAGTTGAAAATCCATGAGAAAAACTATCACACACTTGATCTGGAGTTGGAATCTCTGATATTTGCATTGAAAATATGGCAGTGTTATCTCTATGGGGAGAAGTATGAGATATATACTTATCACAAGAGTCTCAAATATATATTCACGCAGAAAGAGAATAATATGAACCAATGAATATGGATATAACTCATCATGGATTATGACTGATCAATCCACTTCCATCCTTATAAGGCAAACAAGGTGGCAGATGCTCTATGTTGGAAGGATCCTGCATCTTTATCAATGATGATAATTAAAAATGATTCGATCTTCTAATATTTTCATAGAATGGATATGGGAATATTTAATGAAGGAACATCAACAATACTTTCTCAAATAATTTCTTAACCATCTCTCATGGAGAAAATAAAGGATGCTCAAAGATAAGATGTGGAACTTCCGAAAAGGGTGGAAGCCATTAAAAATAGGAAATCCATTGAGTTCTTGATTGATAAGGATGAAGTTCTATGATTTGGTTCATGATTATGTGTACCATCTATTCCGGATATAAATAATGATCTTTTGAATGATGCACATATACTTACCCACTTTATTCACATAGGGAGCACAAATATGTATCAAGATCTCCGAGAAAATATTTTGTGGGACAATATGAAGAGGGAGATTTCTAAATATACATCAAAGTGACTGGTATATCAACAAATGAAGGCTAAGAGGAAAAATTATAATGGGATGATTCAACCGCTACCCATACCAACATGGATGTGGGAGAACATTACCATGGACTTTTTCACTTGACATCCAAAGACATATAGAGGAAAAAATTATATATGGGTCATTATGGACCGTCTTATGAAGAAAAATCACTTTATTACAATTCGAGAGGAATTCTCAATGAATCAACATGCATGGATTTACATCAAAGAAGTGGTAAGGTTGTATAGAGGACAACAATCTATTGTATCTAATCATGATCTGAGATTCACCTCAATGTTCTAGAAAAGTTTATAACAAGCTCTAAGCACAGAACTGAACTTCAGTACAACCTATCATCCTCAAACTGATGGAAGATTTGAGCGAACTATTCAGACACTTGAAGATATGTTGAGAGAAATTTCAATGGATTTCAATGGAGGATGGGACCAACCCCTTCCACTGGTTGAATTCTCCTACCAAAACAGTTTACACTCAAGCATCTAAATGGTACCACATGAAGCCCTTTATGGAAAAAGGTTTAAAATACTTGTGTATTGGGATGAAGTTGATGAGTGTAATCAGGTAGGACATAAAATGGTCGAAGAAATTGTGGAGAAGGTGAAAACCATTTAGCAGCACATCAATGCATCCCAAATTCGACCAAAGAGTTATGTAGAATACCGTCGAAGAGACCTTGAGTTCAAAGTTTGAGACAAGTTATTTCTATGCATATCTATATGGAAGAAGGTCATGAGATTTGGAAAGAAAGGTATGTTAAGTCCCAGTTACATTGTCCCCTTTGAGATTCTTGATTATGTCAGGGTTGTGGCCTATCAACTAGTACTTCCACCTTCCATGTAAAATGTACAATATGTTTTTCAAGTATCCCTTTTACATAAGTACATACCATAACCTTAACATATACCCTCTTCTGAGGTGGGATGGTTGGAGGATGATCATTCTTATGAGCAACATCTAGTGAAGATCTTAGATTATAGAGATAATGTTCTATGTAACCAGACTACTCACCTGTTGAAGGTACTATGGCCAAACCACAAGTATGAAGAGGAAACATGGGAACTGGAGGAGGAAATGAAGCAAAAGTACCCACACCTATTTATGGCATATAATGTAAAATGAAATTTTGAGGGTGAAATTTCATAAGAGGGGAAGAATGTAACAACCCAATGTTTTTCAATGGAAATTCCCTTCTTATGATTATGGCATATAATCACCTGAAATAACAACACAATGAACTACTCTGTACTATGTGACCATTAAGCATAAGTTTTTCACTTTTGTGATTTGAATTTTGAAAATATGACATACACGGTTGGGATCAATAAGTTATTTGAAGTCTAATAAAGAAAACTTAATTTTTGTGAATAGTAACATACCCTTATTAATAGTAATTTTAACTTTATTAATAGTGACATACCCTAATGATTAGTAACCTTATCTATGATTGTATATAAATAATATTCTTGTGGGTGTATGATATACTTATATCTTAGAATAAGAAAATTAATGTTTTAAAATTGTTATTTTTTGAATAAATTTTGATTTTAATTAAATATTAAATTAATTTTATTTATAATATTATTTTTGTAAAATGGATTGAATTTTTGGATTCTACATGTCAAAAAATGGTTTGGTTGATTTTTTGGGTTTTTTCTGAAATTCATGAATTTTTAGTGAATGGTAAAATACATTAATTTACCGTATAAATACATTATAATTAAAATCCAGTATTCCTAACATCATAAATAATGTATGAACCCAAATATAGAACTCACATGAACTTATTACTATTACTTGTAATGGAATCATCAGTGATGGTTGTATTATGAAAAAATAATAAACTCATGATTATAATATTATGAAAACCCTCTTCTCCTCCGCTATAAATACCACCCCTCCAGACTTCTTCTCTTCACTCCTCTCAATAATTTTTACTTGCCTATAATCTCCCTAAATATCTCCTCAATCTCCTATCCCATGTTCAAAATCCCCTAGTATCTTCAAAACACCAAATCCTCTCCCCTTAAGAAGGATCTCAAGGAAGATTGATTCAAGAGGTTAATTGCTCTTTTCTTTTCTTTCTTTTTCTCTTCAAGTTCATTTTTTACATTATATCCCTATCTATCCTCATAAAAATGTTATTACAACTCCTTAAACATACATGTAATTTAATTCTGTTATGATAATGGAATAATTTATTATCATCTCTCCTTTACTCTTCTTTTATTTTAGTAGTAAAGAAACCATCTGAGATGTGTTAATTTTCAACATTCAAGGATGATGGGTTTTCCATTTCTGTTACCATCTTTAATTATGGTCGTGAAACCATTTTTATGGTTGAAAAAGACCATAATATATTTATTATTTCTCATATATTTTTCTATAATCCTTTTTTACACATGGTTTTGGTTTATAAAACAAAACTTGTTCATTATGGGAAAAACCGCCAATTAACCCAAAAGGGTATCACTAAAGTTTTATATAATGATTTCACTTCACTCCAAGTAACCAAATTAAATTTAAAAACATTTAATATCATTTATGTTCAATAATTTCATATATCTTCAATTCTAGAAAACCAATTTCGTCTTACATGTTTATACATTCATGGAAATAAGTAAACCGGTCATAAAAATCAAGAAAACAAACGGACCCGAACAATGAAATTAAAACACTTAACCCATCCAAAATGGCCATGAAGGAACTTAAAAAGGTTATAAAAAATCTTATATATATATATATAATATGTTCTTTAATTATTAATTAATGGAACTAATTTGATTATTCAGGTTGTTAAGTTCAAGATATTATCACCATTAGATTTAAGGTAAGGGATCCCCTCCATTTCACTTTTATTCATGAATGTCCTCTATGGCATGAAATTTTATGTGTAATACCTAATTATGGGATATGATTAAAAAACCTATCCATACTATCCTTATTAGGTATAAATTATGAGAAAACCCTTTTATATCTCAATAATCTTTCTTAGGTGCACCCAATACCATGCCGATAATCCGTAAGGAATTCTACCTGAACCTCCTTTACACCTTCAGGTTGCCTCATCGTTCTTGTTACCAAAATGAAGTTATATTATATATTTATGGGAATATTATAAATAATATATACCTGTAACAAATTAATTTATCAATACACTTTCATTATTCTCTTTTGGAGATATACATATTTTTAAGTGGTTCCCTCCCCAATACATCCCGATAAGCAAATTTTTTTAAAAGATCTTCCCAAATTCTTACCAAAATTCATGTAAACTATATTCTCTATTTTAATCAACCATTTTATTTATAGAATCAGTCTATTAATTATTAAAACCTTCTTGGTTCACTTCTGGTTTTATATAAAATATTTTTCACTTTTCTATATTAAAAGCTCTATAGTATTCTCCTTAAAACCGCAAAATAATGTTTTAATGCTAAAATTTCTCAAATACATTTATTACATGTTGTAACTTATGTTTGACATCACTTACCATGAGATATGACTATTTTAACTTATGAACGTCCATGTAAGTTATAATTCTTTTATTTCAAGGACACTTTAATGACACACCCATTCGTTATGCTTTATAACATGATTGTTGTACCCAATCCTTTCCATGGGTTACCCTTTTGTTTATATATGATTGATTATGTATGATTCATTATGTGGAAAACAAATTCATGTAATGTTAATATATGTGAAATAAGATATATTTCCAATTCATTGGGTAATGTTTAGTCTCATGAGACATTATGTGTGACAGTCTTGGTGGTTAGCCTTGACTTGTTCTACTATTTTCAATGGTCTTGGTAGTTATCTTTGGCTTGTGCTACTATAGGAAAAGGTCTAGGTGGTTAGGCTTGTCTCATACTAAATTCATGTTTTATGTTTCTACCAAATTTAAATGATTCCATGTTTTAATGATCCCATGTTTATATATTCAGATTCCATATGTTACATGCCTTTTTGTATCATCATGTCAAGACTTATATCCCATATGCTAATTCTTTGTTCTTATAGTTATTGCATTTCTAGGATTTTAACTAATAACTTTGTTCATGTTATCCCTTGGTTATACTATGAAAATTTATATCCAAAATGGAAGACAAGAGCTCATTATGGAATTTAATTTTTTTTATAATGTTTTATTATATACCTAGTCTTCCAATACAATAGGCTTTTTGATCCATGGTTTGTACTCTGATGTATAATTATTATTAAAATAATGTAATGTTATATTTAAAAGGATAGGGTCTCTATAGAAGTAATATAGAACTATATTAATGATGTTAACCTACTTTAATTATTATGGTTACTATATATATATTTTAAAATTATAATTCGCACTCTTTTAACAATATCCCGTCAATAGTCGATTAACCTCCAATGGAGATATTACCAAGTCAATTATTATAAAAAACTCATGTATGGAAAATATGAAATATAAATGATATAAAAATATTTAATCTAAGTTACTGGAGATAATTACACTTCTATATAAAATAATTTTAATGAAATTATTGAAATCAAAACAAAATGGGAAAATTTAATGAAAACATGATATCAAAAAAATTCATGACTAACAAAGAATGTTATAAAATATAATCTAATAATAATAATGGATAAATTAATTAAACAATATACATAATTAACTTCTATAAATTTTTAATAGTCTTATGTTTATTATTATAGTGGTGGTAATATGAAAAAATAAATATGGATTTAAGGTAAGAGGATTCTCAAACCCAACTCATTTTCTTTAGGTTATCCCTCTTTGGTGAAATAAATGGTATGAAAATTCCTCCAATTTTCCTTAAATAAAATTTCAATATTATTTTATAGGACATACATGTTTAAGACTAAATTTTATGGCAAATAAATAGATTTTCCAAAAATAACCCTTCCTTCAAAAAAATATATTTGACTCCTCTTGAGTTGTTTCTTATTTTCTCAAGAATGATGATTCTTATACCAAATATGTTATTTAAAATTTTAATTTGGGACCACTAAGTTTATTCATGAAACAATAATTGATGAAATCCTTATTATACCTAATCCTTTCCATGAGTTAATTCTTGATTATGATTATAATAAATTCTATGTGACATGTGTGATTACATAAATATTATGATGTGATTGGTGGCCAAAGAATTATATAGTCCTAAAATTCAATGGGTAATGTGATGTATCTAATGAGATAATGTGTATATGTGTGAAAATTATGCAATATTTTTTCAAAATTATGATTTTATGATTATGAACATATATTATGCATGAACACGATCATATATTTTTTCAAAACTATGTGTGGTATTTGAACACTATAGCATGGTGTTTCGTTTTAAACAATACCACATTTAGAGAAAGTATCACATTTTTACTCATGATATTAATTGTGATGCTATGATTATGAAATGATAATTATTGTTACACTCACCCATGTGATATATAATTCATTTCCATTATTCATCCTCTTACATAGCTTTCATATCACCCCTTTATTTGATGTATATCCTCAGGTGATTACATGTAGTAAGAAGAACATTATATTTTAAGGATAAATATGAAGGATTTAAATTTTTTTATTCTATTATGTTAATGTTATATATAAGCCTAATTTTCCCAAGACACTAAACCTTTTGACCAAAAATTTTTATGTCAATTTTGTTTTTTATCTTAAAAAAGATTTAATAGTTATGTAATGAAAATTAGGGTCACTATAGTTGGTATTAGAGTGAAGTTTAGGTAATTTGGGAATTAGGATTAGAAAAAAATAGTGAAAACCATAATTATAATCCTATGCATAGTTAAAACATCCTGGATAATATTTTTAGAGAAGGATAAACATATCGATATCAAAAGATATTCCATTATGTTAATTTCAAAAAATAATAAATTAGTCATTCTTTGTTGACTTATATTTTGTTCAAATATTTTATATTTTTAAAAATGGTGGGAACTAGGAGAAACCCAGGCAACAACCAATTGAGGGAAAATAAAATGATTGCTCGAATGACATCCCAAATTCCATGGGATGTGGAGGTAAAAACATCATGGAAATTGTTAACCAATTATCACAAGTTGTGAATAATTACCTAAACCTTGTGGAATTTTAACCTTCACACTAGAAGGATAAAATATCCATTGATTATTTTATACAGAAACAACCATATACATTTATTGGATCATCAAATCCACCTGTCATGGAATAGTAGGTTAACTCAATAGAGAAGATATTTTCTGTTATCCTATATTCTATTAAGGAGAAGGTGACCATTTAAATTTATATTTAAATGGATAAGGTGATAAATAGTGGGAATTGATAAAGAACACAAATCCAAAATATGAAATAGAATATTTGGATTGGGATGAATTTAACAAAATATTTCTTAATAAGTATTTCACTCTTACTCTTTGAACAATGACAGAGAGAAAATTCAAGAGATGAAACAAAAATAAGGTGAATATTTCATGACTAATATAAAACAATAACAAGGATTTCATGATATGACTCAAGTTTTGTTACAAAAAATAATATAGAAATATATTTATTCTTTACTTGTTTGAAACCACAACTTCAAAAGGCTCTAGATATACAAGACATTTAGATTTATGAAGAAGTGGTTTGATGTTCTCTCAATGTAGAGATGGATTTTATAGAATATTACCATGGTAATAGACATAGGAATATAAAAATATACTTTTAAGATGGTGGGTCAAATGAAAATGGAGGAAAGAGGATCAAACTACCCACATGTCAAAAATCTGGAAACAAACATCATTGGAACTTCCTCAAAGGGATAATGAAATGATATAAATTTTGGAGAGATTTCCACCCTGAAATGAATGTCAACGAGATATAAAGAAAACAACCAATGTTATGAAGGAATGGAGAGAAACACCCTTGTTTCAATGATTCAATTGTTGAGAGAAAATTCACTATAAAAGCCAGTGCACTAAACCAAGGTTCCTTGAGCGAAATAAGTGTTATCAACCATCGAAACCAAAGGATAAAGGGAATGATTATGCCTTCACTAATTATCAAGTAGATCATGAAAATGAATTCATAAAAGGTTCACTTCCTATTCACTAAAGAATGGAAAATTTTATACCTGATTCTGGATCAATGTATTATATTATATCCTACATGTTTTCTACAATAGTTGAATTGAAGCCCTGTTACATTGAAGTAGATATATCTTTAAAAACACATAGTGGAAAAATCATTGAAAACCAAGTGTTGGCCTCTTCTTCTGTAAGGTAATGTGGTAAAATTATTATATATAATCTTATAATAATTTCCTTGATGGAATTTGATACAATAAGAAACATGGACTATATATAATTTTATAGATCACACATCAACTGTTGGGAAATGGAAATTTCTTTTCATACCCTTAATAATATAATTATCCAATTAAAATGTAAGGAAGTTCATGAATCTCATTTGGAAAATAAATCAATGGTGTGGGAATTGATACACTATAAAGAGGAATACCTTGAAAAAATGGTGGAGTCAAAGGAAGGTATAAACCTATAAGAAATTCAAATTTTTAGGGAATACATTGATGTATTTACCGAAGAGTTTCTTGAACTTCGACCATATCATGGGGTAGAAATCTAAAGAGAGATCATACACAGAGCTACCCATCAAGTGCATCCAGAACAATGATTCTGAAAATTTATTAAAAATAAAAGAAAATGTACAAGGGAGACAGATGGAGTCAAATAAAGGGACATTCCATCATCTGAAAAAATGTTATAGATCATAATAAGACATATCATTCTCATAGTCAGAATCATCAGTGGTTTACCACTCAGATTGGGCCTCACTATAATTTAATATTTTAAGAATACGAGGATTCAACATGCCCAAAAAAACATAGAGCTGGATTAGTTAGACACAATTCTATGTTTGTTGAATAGTCTTTTCTCATCCTTCTCTTTAGGGGTCCTATAATTTAATCCATACTATCATCCACCTTCTATTTTGAAGATAAGAGTGCACCCTTAAAAGAGGCATGACCACCATTGTTCTTTCCTTCAGGGTGGTGCGATCATCCATCACTTCATCCCTAGATATGTCAACCCACTTCTCATAGATACTAGAAGAATGAAAAAGTTTCTAAATATCATGATGAAAATCAACATACTAAGAGGCCCCATTGATAAGATATAATTCAATAATATCATTAGGATACAAACCTACACAAGGAAAAGCATCTGGAAGTCGAGTTAAAATAGGAGACCAAACAATAGCATGACTAGAAGTATCTCTAATTGAAATAGAAGTGGTGGAACAATCAACATTGGATATTACCTCCTTAACAGATTCAACCTGAGTATTAGAGGGACCACTATTTTCTCTCAACTTGGGATTATCCCCTAATATTCACTTGCCTTTAAAATTGGGTACTTGAGGATCATTGTTAGATTCCAACATATCATCCTTAGAGGAAGATGGATTTTTGAGAACATATACATTATGATCAAGAGACCTTGATAAAGAAACATGCTTTTTCTCTGGTTTCCTTCTGCATAAATTTACTAGATGATAATTCATCCCATATCTCTCAAAAGAGATATTCCTCTACCATACCTCCAAAGAATGACCAACATCCAAGAAGTTATTTTAGAAGAGATTATGTCTCTCAAAATCAACATCAACCTGGATATTATTAGTGGTAGTGGAGAGAGATACCATATCAATCAATGTGGAGATAAGATCAATATTTTACAACATTCTATAAAAGTTTCCAAACCAAACAACCTCAATTTCTTTGTCAAGGTGTATAGAAGTCCCAATTTCCAGGACAATGTCATGAAAATTATCTGGATGACAAAGGACCTAGTTAAGCCCATGAAAATGAACCCAAACTTGAGTAAAATCAATCCTTCCACACAACGAATTGAAATAAATGGACCATTCTTGACGGTTAATCCATCCAAGACTCCGAGATAGAGATCTGATTCTCCATGAATGAATTCTGAAAGCATTTGAAGGAAAGTTGCAATAAAAAAACATGACCAAGAGATACAAATTTCCAATAATAAGAGCCCCAAAAAACTGAGATATTCCAGACCAAATCATCAAATCTATAGGACTTACCACCCATTGGTAGAATAAGATGCACAATTAGGGATTTCTGCCCAATTTCAATTCTCTCAGAAAATGCATCAGGGTTAGCCTCAACATGGGTTGATGACCCCTTTCAGAGAATTTTACAAGCAATGGAGTCAATAAAGGATGCAAAGGGATGACATGGAAGATCCTTACATCGAAAAAAAGACTTTAATTCCAGACCTGAACATTAAAACATTCATTCAGGGCCTTTGACACATAATTTCAATTCATCTTTTCTGGATCAAGGATTTTTGTTTTCTTTCACACATCAACATAATTATTTGAAAAAATACACAAATCAGACCTAGAAGGCTCAACATACCACACACCTCCCACATCAAGATGAGTAGTCCAAGATTCAAAGGTGGCCTCAGATCTGGGACTGTGAATAGAAATAGTAGAAAATTCCTTCAAAGAAAACTACAAACCTGGACTTAGAAAATAATCGATGCTCTGGGCATCACAATTCAAAGCTAGGGTGGGCACTGTAACATCCCTTCAAATAAAAGACTCTTATGGATGCACGCTACCACTAGGAGACCACAAGACTTCATTCAAAGATGATCCACACTCATCATCCACAAGAAAAAAACCCAAAAAGTGAGGGAGAGGCCTCACAAACCCTAGTTCACAACCAGATGAGCATTACGGTAGAGTAGGTGAACCCACTGATACCTTATCTCTGCCAGAAACCTCATACCCAAAGCTAATACTATCTCAAAATTCCCCTACGAGATATTCCTAATAGAACTATAAGATTTAAAGAATCAGCTACAAGTTCATTTGGTCAAATGGTTGATATTCCATAGTGGACCACCTTGGGGTGGGTTAGTTCTCTCTGTAAAGAAAAATGACCGATCAATGTTGTCATGTGCCGATTTATATGAAATAAATAATATTACCATAAAGAAAAAGTATCCTCTACCATGTAATGATATCATTTTTTATAAACTATGAAAATATTGATAATTCTCCATGGAAGATCATCATTCTTGATATCATCAATTGAAGGTGAAGAAGGCATATGTTTAGAAGGAAAATTTATTTACAAGGAATGGGAACTATGAGTTCATAGAGATTCCCTATGAACATAATAATTACCCTAAAATATTCATGGATTTGATGAATAGAGTCTTTAGAGACTATGTCAACAAATGTTTGGTAGTATTTATTGATAATATTCTAATTTACACCGATGGAATGGAGGAACATTAAGTGCATCTAAGGATTGTGCTATCTAAATTATGGAAGGAGAAAATGTATGATAAGTTTATAATGTTTGGATATTTGATGCAGCAATTATCAATTCTTAGGGAACGTGATCAAAAGTGAGGGAATTTTTGTAGACTCTTAAAAAAAAGGTAACATAGGAATGGCCTAGACTGAGTAGTTCCATAAAAATCCATATTTTTTTCATATATTTCGACAACCGATGTTTTATGAGGAATTTATAAGGATTTTCCAGCCCACTAACTAATTTAACATAGAAAGGGGTAAAGTATGTATAGACAGATGAATATGAGGAACGATTTAAGTAGCTGAAGAAGAGGCTAATCATTGTACCTAGACTCACACTACCAACATGTGGAGAAGGTTTTGTGATATACTATAGTGATTTAAAGATATGATCAGGTTTTTTACTCATGCAGAATGATAAAGTGGAATCATTTGCCTCATAAAAGTTGAATATGCATGACCAAAACTACCATACACATGATCTAGAGTCAGAATATGCGATATTTTTCCTAAAGAGTTAGCAACAATACCTTTATGATGAAATGTGTGATATATATATTGATTATAAGATTCTAAGGTATATACTCACATATAAGGATATAAAGATGCATCAAAGAAGATGGTTAGATCTAATCAAGGACTATGATTGTTTTATTCAGTAAAATAAAAGAATGGAAAACAAGGTTGCTCATGCTCTTATAAGAAAAAAACATTATACTCTATCCAGGAAGTGGATTGAGAAACACCCTAAATTCTTTGATATGAAAATGATGGATTTGAAAATCATAAAGTCATGGAATACATCCTAACATTTCCAAATGATTTCAAAACCATATATCCAAGAGAATATTATGGAGGGAAAAAGGGATGAACTGAAGCAACAAAATAAGGTGAAAGGAGTAAATGAAGGGAAGATACATGAGCTCTAAATCGATGATGTTGAAGAGATTCAATTTTGAAAAAGGTTTTGTGTGTGTATATCACCTGGGGAAAAGAAGGTTGTGTTGGATAATATAGACCTATAATATTTATATATCTATCCTATAAGTACCAAGATGTACTGTGTTATTATAGAGAACTTCTGCTGGGACAACATGAAGAAGTAGATTGCGGAGTATATCTTATGATGTTTGGTATATCATAAAGATAAAGTATAGAAACATAACTCTAAAGGAATGATGAAACTGTTTCCTATACTCACAAAGAAATGGGAGAATATCACTATAGATATTGTCATTGGTATAATAACGACATCCCATGGAAACAATGTGATATGAGTTTTAGTGGATCAACTCACCAAGACTTCTCACTCCATTTCTAGTCTAGAAGATTTATCACTTGAACAACATTCCATGATATATTTGAAGGAAGTGGTGAGGTTCTATGTGGTAACACTTGTGATAATTTATGATCATTATAAAAGGATCACATATAAATTCTAGATAAGAATTCCACATGCTTTGGGTATTGAAATTAATTTCTGCAAGACTTATCACCCCCAAACTAATGGTCAATCTAAAAGGACTATTCATATGCCCGAAGACATGCTAAGAGACTACTTAATGGAATTCAAAGGTGAATGGGATCAACATCTCCCATTGGTTGAGTTCTCACATAAAAACAACTTCTACTAGATTATTCAATTGGATCCATATGAATCTATGTATGAGATGATATATAGAACTCTAACTTATTGGGATGATGTTGGATAACAACTATACTTGTACCTAATATTGCGAAAGTGATGAAAGTGAAGGTTCATGGAATCCAACAACATATTAAAAGCTGTCCAGAGTTGAAAAAAGGGCTATGATGACAACCATCAAAGGGAATAGGAGTTTTATGTTAGAGAAAATGTTTTCCCTTCAATATCACAAGAGAGGAGAGTTGTGCTATTTTCAAACAAAGATAAGCTTAACCTGAGGTACATTGGACCATTTGAGATCTTTGATTTCATAGATTCAATGGCCTATTAGCATTCACTTCCACCAAGTATGGCTCAAGTTCTGGACATGTTCTATGTACCACTCTTGAGTAAGTACATACCTGAAACCTCACATTTAACGAATCCAGAGGTGGTACAACTATAGAATAAATTATAATATGAACAATAGCATGTGAATATCATGCACCATAGAAACAAAGTTCCACGTAATAATAAAACTCACCTTTTCAATGTGTTGTGGAGGAACTATATGTATGCAGAGGTGATGTTGGAACCATAGGAAATAATGAAAAAAAAGTAATCTAAACTATTCCCAACTACTAATATGAGTTGAAATGTTTGGGATAAAATTTATAAAGTGGAGAATAATGTAACAACAAAGAGTTTATAAACTATATCTTTCTCTTGAAATAAATGAGTTTAATAATATATTATATATTATTATCCATATAAGAAATTGACTAAAATTTATTTCATTAAAAAATATTGTTACATTAATCAGTAATGAAACCAATTAAAATTAAAAACATTACAATTGGATAAAAAATAAAAAATAAAAAATAGAAAAATATTGATCACCCCAATTCACAGTAATCATCACCCCATGGCCAAAATTATAAAAAAGAAAAAAAATAATAGTAAACCAATGAACAACATAGAAAATGGAAATATTCAACCATGAGAGGAATTGAGATTAATATTGAGTGAAAGAGTGAAGTGGTATATATAAGAGGTAATGTGATCACTATAATTGTAATGTGACCATTGGAATAGTAACCTGACCGATGAGAATAGTAACATGACCATTGAGAATAGTAACCCAATTATTAGGAATTGTAACCTAACCATTGGAATAGAAATTTTAAATAAAAATAATATATTTTGATATAAATAATTTTTAAAATGATTAATTTAATTAAATATAATTATTATAATTTAAAAAATAAAAATCATCATTAAAAAACTCGAAAAATTTATGAAAATTTGTAATAAATTTTTTTTTATATATTTTATAAAAATCATATTGTTATATTAAAAATTAACATAACCTATTTATGAAATTTATTTTTATAAAACGAATATCATTTTTAAATTCAAAACTTTGAATTTTTTTAAGGGTTATTTTTTGTTAATTTTTTGAAATCTGTCAAATTTAGGGTGAATAGTAAAAAACAAATTTTCTCATAACTAGTACATCTAAAATTACATTATTCACAATGAAAAAAATGAAATAATGAATTTAATAACGTTAGTTTCTTCCATGGTATATTTAATTTCATAAATGAGTCATTAAAATAAAATAATCTTAATTTTCAAACATAAAAATCAATTTCCAAAACCTAAAGCCAAAAGTGATTCTTTAAAATAACAATTTTTCTTTCTTTCCACCTTCCTTTTTAATAAACTAATGTACTATAACTATAAAAGCAATTTAATTTATGAAACCCATTATATTATATTTTTATGTGATTTTTATTTCCCCAAAATTAGTATTACAAATTTTACATTTGATATTTTATTTTATTTTATATTTTATTCTAAAAATACCCTTATCCTCAAGTATAAATAATCCCAGCCCTAACCTTGGAAAATCAATCATCCTACTCCTTAAAAATATCAATATATACCAAAATCCTCCCTCTAAGGATTCTTATAATTCTTAGTGATATTTTAGATTAATTTAACTCCAAGCATCAAGGGATATTTAGTGTCATGCAAGAGACGTGACACCGAGGATTAATTAAGACTCGATCAAATCTTCTCTTTTTTTCTTATTCTCTTTCTTTTTTCACCATCACTTTCAAAACCAAACCATATAAGATTAATTTTTTATTAATTTACCATTATGTTAACTATTTTAACCGACTTTAAGTACCATGGTTACTATATATACTTCAAAATTCTTTTCCTCGATCTTCTGCCAATGTCCCATCAAAGGTCGGTTAACCACCTACAGAGATATTTAAAAGTTAATTCATATAACCAAATTCATGTATAGAAATCATGAAATATATATAATATATAAATATTTAATCTAAACTATTGGATTTAATTACACTTATGTATAAATGACAATGAATGAAAATAGTGAGATTGATAAAATAAGAAATTTTAGTGAAAACATGATTCCAAAAAAGTTAACATTTAACAGAGTGTTATAAAAAAGAATAAAATAATTATAATGAATAACTAGTGGAACAAATAAAAATAAATCACTTTTTAATTATGTTTTAATAATCCTATGTTTATTATTCAGGAAGAGGAAAAGTGACAAAATAAATATGGATTTGAAGTAATAGGATTCTCGTACCCAACTCAGTTTCAATAGTGTATTCCTCTTTCATGATATATTTGGTATGAATATTCCTCTAATTTTCCTTTACTACCACTTAATTATTATTCCCTTTTTTAAGGATATAAATGTTTCCATCTTTTTTGTATAAAAGTTAAATTGATTTTCCGAAATAGATCTTCTTTGCAAAACACATCCTCAAATCACATTGAGTTGTTTCTTATTTGATCAATAATGATGATTCTTATAGAATATATGTTTTCCCTTTTTTCATTTGAGAACCCCAATTTTATTCTTGTAATAATTATTAATGAAATCTTTATTAAAAACATTTCTTTACATGGGATAATTCAGGATTATGATTGTAATACATACGATGTGGAATGCCTGATTATGTAAATATTATGATGTTATAGGTTAGACCAAAATTATATATTCCTCCATTGAATTGGGTAATGTGATTTATCTCATGAGATATTTTGTATATGCATGAACATGATGCTCAATTTTTTCACAACTATGATGTTACAATTATGCTCATATGCTATGCGTGAACATGATGTTATCTTTGTTCATAACTTTGTGTTATATTTGACCATTGTGAAATGATACTTCATTTTTATGCATAATAAAATTCCAAGACATTATTACATATTTTAATCATGATATTAATGAAAATCCAATGCCTATAACATGATGAAGATTATTATGATCAGCCATTTTATATTGATTTATCTCCCTTATTCAACATATTACTTATATTTTCGTTTACTCCTTTCATTGATGTATATCCTTAGGTGATTACATGTAATAAGAATAATGTAATATTTTAAGGAGAAAGATGAAGGATTTCAATAATTTTTTTTATGTTTTATTATGTACACATTATGTATGAGACTAATTTTCTCCAAAAACTAATCCTTTTGATCTTGGATTTGAATCTCTATTATGTTTTTATCTTAAAAGCATGTAATAGTTATGTAATGAAAAGTATGTTCACTTTATCTATGTAGTAAAAAACCCCATATACTGACTAGGGGAGCCTTGGATTTCACACTATATCTCCAAAACATCCACTGTCTTGCCTATAGAATCCTAAAGTTAGAGTGATACATTCCTTACTAGAATTCCCTAGGGCATTGGTGTGGCCTCCTAGGTAGCATGTCCGCTAGTTTGTACAAAACGTACTCGAACCACTACTTGAATGAGATTTCCTTTATCCCATTCTTGTGTTTACATGTCCCCTACACCATGAAAATGAATTATTATACATTGTCTAGAAGATGATCCTAGTCTTTCAAAACATTCTCTACAGAGGATAATTCTACATCCATGTCTCCTTGGGTCGAGATCCCAGAAATTTGGTAATGATACCAAAATATGATGTTTACCTCCCCATGTGGTAGATGAAATTTTCTAGTCCCTAGAGACCATCTACTCAACATATCCATTATGATATCCATGTAGTGGTAGATTTTGAACTATGAGGACCATGCGACCTCGTAAATCCCGACCTACGTTAGCTACACCTAAAACCCATGGAAAAGTTGGAATACCTAGTACACCCAAGCCAACCCATATGTGATATTTCCTCCCTATAATAAGTACAAATATACATCTATCCTTCAGTAGCTTCTGAGCGGCGACTTCTCCCCCCACCTCGCGTGCCTAGGGTTTCCCCTCCAAGATATCTTATCCCCTTCTTCGGCATGGATCGACCTTGGCGACAGCTATCTCATCTCGGCACAACATCAATGGGTGACAGATCCGTATGTTCCAACTTCCTTATTATCTCGGCGGTGGCTTCGTTGTGCTTTATGGCTTCAAGATCTCATCTCTAATCTAGTGTGTTTGACATCGACTCTGGCATGCTTAGTGACAACTTCGATGTTCCTGACATCACGATCTTAGCTCGGCTTTGGCATGCGTCGACTCTGAGTTTTTCATCTTCGGGATATAGGCTCGATGATGACTATGTTCCAACCTACTTCAAGATCTAATTGTGGCTCTGGGTGCTTGGTGTTAGCTCCAGTGTTCCTGCTGACGGCTTCATATTTCATTTAGATTCAAGATCTTGTTGTGGCTACAACATGCTCATTTTCATCTCCAGTTTGCTAGCCACCGGCTATTCTAGATTCCATTGTGGCTATGGTGTGCTTAGTGTCAGCTACAGTGTGCATAAAGTTGGCTTTGGTGTGCCTTATCTCTTTTAATTCTCAGCTCAGCTTCATCCCGGATCAATGTTGGATCAGGCGTGCTCCGATGTGCTCAGGGTGAGCTCCAGTGGCTCGGAGGGGGGATTCCTTAAATTCTGGATCTATTGTAATATGTTTCCAGGTTTTGATTTGGTGAAGCTAGGATCTTGTTTGATTGGATATGAAATTGGTGGTATCTTGGTGGTACTGATGGTGCGGTTGGATGTGAATCTGTTGGTAACCTAATGGTTTATTGTTGTTAGTGGTGAAATGGATAGACTTTTGGGGGAATCTAGAAATTCTAAATGGGTTTTTAATAATTTGAGGATAGAGTTTTTCATCTTCATCATGAATGGATTTTTGGATTTGGAATATTGAGAGGGTATGGCATAGCCATCAGTATTGGACTCGTGCATTCTTGCACATGACCACCAGCAGAGCAGCCATGCGTTGGAGGAGGCGTGCCTTAATGATGTTGATTATGGGTTGAGGCACTTCTTCGTAGTCTTGTTCTGGGTTTCAACCCTCTTAATTTTCAATTTTATTAATGTATTGATGTCTATGAAGTCTAGGTTTACCCCCATTACCCTTAAAAGGGGGACTATCCCAAATCAATGAAAATATCTACCTTATGGCCATTTAGTCAAAAAGTACCAATCATCTTTCTACCACTTGAATGGATTCCCTAAGCCTTCCTTGAAAACCGTGTCATATTATGTAGGATAAATATTTTCTTCTAATTCCTCCCAATTGAAATTTTTCACATTATTCTATTGGGTGTGAATTGTGAGAGACATGTGATCCTTTAGGATGTGGCCTCTAGTTGGCCTATACCATTCATATAGTCCATGTCTCCTCTAGAACTATTAGGAATGCTTGTCTCGATCGACACTAGTTATGAACACCCCATCCCTCATCCCAAAACCATATAGTGGAAGACTCCTTCATAGTGGGTATTCCTATTAATACTTCATTAGTAATGTGGGGAATGTGTCATAATCAGATGTTATTTGTATTCTCTCTCCAATCATAAGGTTCCCATCCATCCACTCTCAATGATTTGTGACAGAATCTATACCCCTAGTGGCCATTTTTCTATAATTTATTTTTTTTGATACTAGTTCATGAAGGGGTTTTTATGATGGTGTCTTCATGAAGGTAGGGTTTTCTGGAGTTGTAGGTTTTCAGAAACAGGATTCATGGAAGAGGTGAGTTTTGTGACGGGTGAGGATCAAAATTGAAAACATCTTACAAATGAATTGAGTATTGTAAAAAGAGATAACATGAATATCATATGAAAGAAATCATGGTTCTCTAAGGTAAAACCGCTCTTATTTGTATGTGTATGGTCATACTGAGTTTCATGAATTGGAATTTCCATTTTTTAATTTTCTTTGGTTTTCCTTCAGAATATTACCCTCCTTCTCACATCAAATCCAACTAAATGTGTGTTTGTGGGGGCGGGGTGATTTTTGATGCTGAAATATATGAATAATGGGAGGAGTTGAAGAAGGAATGATAGGTTTGAATAAATATTAGGATAAAAGTCCAAGATATCCACTTAAGTGGTTTCATTTGCGAAGTTCTACATCTTCGCAAATGACCATAGCTTGTGGAAGTCCCCAAAAGCACAAATATTTGAAGGTAACCGATATATATTGTACTTTTAGTTCATGGAACTCCATTTCTCAGAATTCTATGAGTGTGTGGATCTTTGACTGTAACCACCATGAAGTGTAAGTCCGTTTGTTGTGACTATATTTTTTGGATTTCCCTAGCGGTGTGAAGCTTTGATGGTAATCTTCACATAGCATAACTCATGTTCATGGAACCAAATATATTAGTGAAGCCCATAATGTTTCATGAAAGACTCCATCATTGCTGATGTTAGTTCCCTTGCCACATATTGTCCTATAAATACCCACTTTTGTCCGACTATTAAGGGGAAACAACATTACATCTTCTAAGAAAAGATCTTTACTGAAGATTCTCAAATTTTTCACGAGTGAATGAATTGATGGACATGAAATGGTATAAATATTTCATGAAACACCCTCCCATGGTTATTTTATAACATAAACCCATGAAGGAGATTCTTTTCACAAAGTTCCATGGACTTCACATAAGAATAAATCCCTTTGTATTGATTTGGGTTTTGTGATGTAACAATACTTTATGAAACCATCCCCATGGGAACCAAGACATTACTCATAGGTAGGGTTACCCTATTTTGAGAAAGATACTCATTCATAACAACCCTGACCTCTGTGAGACCCTAGAAATTCATGAAACCCACGATATTTGAAAAACCCTAAATTTCATGAATCCCATACTCCAAGACTCTCCATGGTGCCTACTTTCATAAAATGACCTTTTATAAAATTTGAGTGCCCAGGTCCCCTGGTCTCATCCAGGACTGGTTCAATATCACTCAGAATGTTTGTGTGAACGATACCATCTACTATTTTATCCACCCACTTTTCTTGAAGTGAGGCCTGAGACTTCATCGTACATGTTTCTTATAAGTATTGGTACCCTAATGCCTTTTTTCTCATAAGAATTGGAACCCTTATATTGGGCCACAAAATTTTCACTCCTCCACCGCTGTGTCTATGCTGTGTTCCTCCCAGAGTCACATGAACATTGGAGACATAAGCCTTAGAGGTAGATTCAATAAGGGAAATAGCTTACCTGTCTCAGTGGAGAGTCCTTATGGAAATTATTTCTTTTTCTTTGACACGATTTTCCTCAGTGTGTAACCCACAACCACATCAGAGCTACAAGATGTAAAAATGCCCAACTCCACATATTTGTTGTATGACATTAAACATCCCAAAAAAATCTTTATTACATGATGTTAACCTATATTCTTACCTTATGTATTAAATACATGGTTCCCTATGCATGGAATGTATGATATGACACCCTCCCCAACCATCAGATGCGACTCTAATATAAGAAGCTTCTATACATAATCCCCACACAGTACCTTATTGACACTTATTATGTAACATGAGTGTCCTTACCACTTGATGTTAAACTGCATGGACTGGTCCAATCACATGACTTTAAACTGTGGTATCGAACTACATGGGTTTTGATCCTTATCTATTAGACATGGTATGTAGGAAAACTCTGTAAGGTTCAATACCAACATCATCCATGTTTGAAATCAGATCCCTTAGAGGATACACTCCACCAACCCAGTATGAAATCACCCCCATTGGGGGACACACTCCATTATCCAACTATGAAATATCCCCCCTTAAGGGGGAACATTCCACCATCCTAGGGTGAAATCATCCCCCTTTGGGGGATGCACTCCACTATCATTGTGTGAAGAAATTCCCCATGGGTGGAAACTCTCCACTATCCCAGTGTAAAATCATCCCCCTAGGGGGGACACACTCCATTATCCTAATGTTAAATCACACCCCTTTGGGGGACACACTGCACATTCCAAGTGTGAAATCTTATCATTTGAGGGGAAACATTCTACAATACCGGTGTGAAATATTCTCTCTTGGGGGGACACAATCCACCATCCTAGTGTAAAATATTTTATCTTTGGAAGACACACTCCACTATCCCTATTTGAAATATTCCCCCTTTGGGGGACACACTCCACCATCACTGTGAAAAAACATCCCCCTTGGGGGGACACACTCCACCATTCCAATGTGAAATATTCCTCTTATGTTGACACAATCCATCATCTAAATTTCAAATGTTACCAACTTAGGGGACACACTCTATCATCAATGTTTTAAGTATTTTCTATAGGAGCACCATCAACCACCCATCCATCCTTAGAAGATGTTAATCCTATTCTTATCTCTATAAGACATTAAACTTGTGACTTGATCCGAATTCCCTACCCAATACAATAAACATGGGATTAATGAGGTAAAAATTCTTAGAAGACATATGCCCATATCATCAACAACCTCATGGATGAACCAGGTTGCCTTGAGTTCTATGTTCAAGAAGCCTCACACATGATATTCCTTCTAAAAGTAGAAGATGTTAATGGTTCCCAACCAACCCGATGTCTGCACATGCCCAACATTCCAAACATTACAACCTCCTCTGATCGAAGTATGTTTCCCTATTGATAAATAAGTAAATTTTTTTTGAATAATCTATATTACAATGGATTTGGGAATTAATTTCATGAAATTGAATTAAATCTATGATGAAGACATAGACATGGAAAAAGATCTAACGAGGAATAAATGGAAAAAGGAACTGAAATCCCTTTATCCCATTTTGATCAAAGAGGTGAAATCACCAATTTAAGTTATTGAATCCAAAAACCCATGGAAAGAGGGATTTTGGGGTAATAGGAAGCGTGCACGACACATTTTACATGAAGAAAAGTTATGAAAAATAATAATTTAATATCCTAAAAGGATGTTGGTGAACCAATCAGTATGAAACTAAACCAATTTTATCGAAAATAAAAATATTCCCCTTATACATGGGTGCCGACATCCCAATCTCAAAACATGATTGTGTCCCAAACTCATTAACACTCATAAGAATACACAGTCACTAAACTAAATTTTTATAGGATGATATCACTAGTCCATATAAGATATCTACTTAAATTGGGTAGTCTTCATCCTTTTTTAGATAAACTAAGAATGATCTGATGTCACATGAAGGAGACTTGGCCTGATCATCCTCATCATACTAGATTTTAACCAGAATAGAGTTGGAGGACATGAACTACAATTTAAAGCCTCACTTGGTTCCACCTATATATTTACCTAATAGCCGGTATTATATTTAAACTCTACTATGGACAAATTGTTCTCTTATGAACCAATTTAGTCCAATACAAATGCTCTCAACATGTACTCATAAATTTATATTGTTTTCTCATATAGTCCACTGGTTTAAGGATGATAATTAGTTATCAGGAGAACATGCAACCAATGTTCCTTCGGTAACCCTTTCCAAAACATTGACAAGAAATGAGAATTTCTGTTCAAAATGAAAATCCGAGGAAGCCAATGTAAGAAAAAAATCTCTCAGATATAGATCACACCAAGATCATCCAACAAAATGGTTCCCTGATTGATATAATGTGAGATACCTTATTAATAGATGAAATATTACCCAAACTACATCACAGTCTTCAGGTATCCTTAGTAAACACATAATTTAATCCTTAGTAACATCATATCACTTCTACTTGAGAATGGGTAATGGTTGTAGGAGACCAAAGGGACACTAGTTCTTGGCCTTCACCTATCAATAGGTGAAACATCACTTCCAAAAACATCCAAAATCCTTCTATATTCCTAGTCACCGGTAATACCAGTGCATGAAACAATATATACTGGTTAGATCTATATGTATGATCTACTTCATGGTGTGAGACACTAAGATATGTTCCTCCCACTCTTCCATTAGAAACATGACATGACCTTGAAGAAGAAGAATGTAATATTCATCAATAATATAACCTACTAGTGGTTCCCAATCATATATACCATCCCTTAGGGCTAAGCACTCTAGATAAAATAACATTATTCTCTTGATCGTACTAAGAAGTGTGGGTACAATATATAAGGTTGTAAGGGGTTTTTAACCCCTTTACTCCTGAACAACAAAATGAATCTCTATACAGAGATCCATTAATTTACACTTACTCCTTGTGTCCCATAACTACCTGAGAACATGTCTTCAAACTCATTATGAATATAATTAAATTAAAATATATATATATAAACCAACCATAAGTCAACATATTGTAAATAATAGACCCAAATACACTACCATAGGTTTAGGTATAGATGTGAAAAGGAGTATTTTCAGAACACTATTATTTTTTACACCACAAAACATTCTCCTATTATGTAATTTTTGAAAAATCTTAGGGAATTCACTAATACTAATATCTCTAGGTTTTAATTTGGGTATTTTTACTGACATGATGTCAAATTGTTAGTCCCATACACAACTAGACAACTACCCTTTATCAATACTTATCACAACCCAATACATGAAGAATCAAAATAAACATTGTACTACTTACATGGATTGAGTATGTCTAGGATTGGTGTTGTATAAAATCATTTTTTAACTCTATGAAGGAAATATCACAACCATTTGGCTATATAATCTTTTACACTTCTTAGTCAAACTCATCATAGGTGCAATAAAATGAAAAGTTACACATGAAAAATTGGTAATAATTGTCCAAACTAGAAAAGCTATATATATTGGAAATATTATTGGGATTATCTTAAGTAAAAATATCATTCACCATCATAGGGTATATAGTTACCTTAGTCTTAGAGATCAAATAGCCCAAAATGTATCCCTTATCAATATAGAAGGGAAACTTTGATATCATTAATAAATATGATGCTCATTAAGTGTAATCAACACAATATCTAGGTGTTGCACATGTTTGTACATTTTCATGGAGTACACAAGGATATCATCCAAAAAAATAGCCATCAATGAATCCAAATACCAATGGAAAAGTAAATTCATAAAAGTGATAAACACCACAAATATGGTTGTTAAAATGAACATCACCAGTAGATACTTGTATAGATCACAACAACTCCTAAAAGAAATATGTTGTATATACAAGGGCCTCAACCTCATTTGAGGATAACCTAAGCACATATCAATATTTAAGAATACTTAGGAACATCTTTGTTGATCAAATATGTTGTGAATATGAAGATGTGGATATCGGTTGTTATCCATCACCTAATTCGTCTTCCAAAATTCAATGCACGTCCTCAAGAAACCATACACAATTTGGAAAAAGTATTGGGGATATAAAAGGATAGGTACAAGATATATTGAATCGCTTGGCCTCTATGTTCTCTAACTAAGCCCTAAGCTCTCATAAAACATATAGAGCTATTCGATAAGGAATCATAAAAAAGAGCTACGCACTCAGTATTTACTCAATGAAAACCGCCACCTCTATCTATTGAATGGAAGACTTATAAAATTAAAAGGGAAATAATAATGAAAAATGTTTTCAATACGTGTAAATGTATATTGCTCCCTATCCTCATTATCCAACAACAAACTCTCCACATGTCTATAGTCCTACCCAACTATCAATGGTTTGGATTTCATAGCCGTCCTAGATATCCCATTCTCATGTATAAATATACTTTTTATCCTCTGTATATATAAATGAAACCCATGAAAGATAAAAGTTAATTTGGGATTTATAATGAATTAACAAATCTATTCCAAGAATCAAATTGAAACATTTCATATCTAGTACAAAAAGATCCCATATGTATCTACGGTCGCCATCCACTAGGGTACACCCACTAAGAACTCATTAAACCATTCTATGTGACCAAAATATTCTAAAAAATGATCTAAACTAAATGGTATGTTGGTAAAAATGAGGGAAAATATGGGCAAATATCCCACACTAGTGACACTGGAATATACTACCTCCCCGAGGTGGTAAGGATGATCAACCACCCTCACTGCTATACTTTCCATAGATCGGGTGTGAACTTTCCTAAGAATGATTCATTATTCCTAAAGAACCTCCACCATTATCACTAAAAGAATATTATTTCCTTGATATTATACTTTTACTTAGGTTTATCAATGATAAAATCACAAGTTATAATACAAAAAAGTTTGTAAGAAAAATGATGTTCACTTGAACATGAATGACATATCACATCCTATTCATGAAATGGATCATCCGGGTTGACTCATCCATCACAAGTATAGTGGGAAAGAACTATAAGATAGTGATATGATTAGTGTAGTCACTGAATGATATATTCCATTACATGAGTTTCATAAAATCCATTGAATTTTAATCTATCCAGGATGTTTAGAAGAAGCGGTCAATGAAATTGGTCACAATGTATTTATAGGAAAACCATACATACTGATATTATTAGATTAGAACATCCGACCCCCACTTCACAACAACATGAATAATATAAATAAAAAAACTACCTCTCATATTTTAAAGTGTCTAAAAAATCTCAAGGATCTCCTGGATATTCACAAACATGTACTCAACTACTGATTGACCACCCACCCTATAAAAAATGGGGAGTGTTGTAGTTGAAAATCTTGAGTAAAATTTGAAATAATTAGAATATATAAAGATATTATCTCTCAATAACCTATTCTACCCTTAAAAATCTCACTCAAAGATAATAATCAACCACCTTTCTGGGAAATATTAAATGTTCTAACCAGATATCCTTTAGGGAAAGCTCATCATCACCCTCTCAGAACTCAATTGGAAACCTTAATGGATGAATTTGTTTACAATTACCAACACATGTCGGATATCTTCTTAACATATTAGTTCATGTTATTAGAGTTTAAGGAAAGTGATAACAGGTATACCACCTTTTAACTACCTATATCTCTTGTTTTAGGAAACTGATCACTCATGCGCTCTTACTAGCCCATACTACCCATACATAGGGTCAAAATAATATACAAACAAGTTTAATACCATACATATAGAATCCATATCAACATAATTTTATAGTTTTAACCATAATTATCATAATCTATTCACCTATAAATGAAATTTAAATTACATGTTATAGAGGAAAACAGTTTATAAGTTGAAATTCTCATTTTATTTAGAGAATGCTACCAAATGATCTATGTATATAATCATGTAATACACCAAAAACAATTAATTTATCTATAAATTTTATAAATTGAGGAATAATTAAATGAAATTTAAATTCCATGTTACAGAGGAAAGTACATTATGAGTTTTAATTGAGATTACATTTAGCTGATGCATCATAAAAATCAAGGAAGTTGATCACGTAACATGTTTTTATCTATTTAAACAATCATAGGAAATCATGTAACTGGAATGTGATTACTAAATACATAGAATGAAATATATATACATTCCATCTTTTCCTTTTATCCAAGAGATAAAATCCCATAAATAAATTACATCATAACCATGTGTTTTAATCAATGTAAAATCAACAAAATATAAAAGAAAAAATCAAGAAAATCAATAACATCTCGAGTAACATATAATTTCTCTCAAACATGGGTCTGTAAATCATAGGAGTGAGTTTTTTAGTTTTTCCCTACCATACCCTATCTTCAATCCACCTTACCTAAAATTGTATGACAAAATAAATGGGTATTGATACCACTATTTTATGTTTATCATCCCCAGACCACTCATCAATTCCTAGACCAGTGATCTCTATTGGAACCTCAGTTGCATATCCCTATATGATAGAGGCAATTAAAAGATGTCTGAGCCTATTATAGAATGGTTGAGAGACTATACTAGTATATCAAAGTGAAACAAAAATATTGTAATTAATGATAATCACATACACCTTTGAAGAAAAGATAAAAACACACATCCTAAAAAAATACAACTAAAAACATTTCACGACCAACACAGTTCAACCCCGAATTGGTTACTCGAGCCAATCCGTGGTAAGGCTCGAGAAGTATTCACCAATCTACTGGGCTAGTGAAAAGCACCATGGGAATCAACAGAAAATCAATGGGAATGATTTCACCCAATTTAAATAAATAATATAGCAAAAATAAATATATTATACCCAATAAATATTTTATCCAAATTATAAACCTTTTAAACTAAAATAGAAAATCAGACAAACTAAACAACAAGGGTACACCTGAAAACTCAAACTAAACCTAACAACCATGAAATCTCTATATAACCCCGAGGATAACTCTCCCATCCACAACCACCCATTTACATGGAGATTTAACCTGAGATAGAACCAATATAAGAAACTAAAAATAAGAAAAGACTATAGAGATGAGTATTAAAACATTGTTGTTAGGTTCGAATAAATTTATTTTTAATGAATAACCTATAAATAAATAAACACTGATTAACAGGTTTGAAATACAAAATATAATTATAGATTTTTCCACACTTTTAATTTTAAATAAAACAATCATAATCCATCACCCTCATGATTTAAAATAATACTAAAGGGGTGAGGGATAAAGGGAACCAAATAGAAAGTGTTCATTTTTCATAAAAGATAAAAACAGAAGAGATATTTCTAATTAAAAACATCTTTTTGAAACCTATTTAATGAAACTACCCATTCAAAATTTACCAAGAAGAAATAAAAACCAAGAACAAGGAATAAAGTCTTATAGTGAGTAAAATGGATAACTATACTAATTTTAGAGAAACATAGGAACACCTTGGAACTTAGAGGAGAACCATAACATACTATACATGTGACTGATCCTAAAGGCATTCCCTGGATGATGAAATTATAATGCCCAAATCCTCGATTTTCACCCTAGAAATCCTGACTGATGGGCCCAATCCCATAGAAATAATAACAAAATATTCCGATGTTATGGTCCAAAAGCTAGTGTATGACATAGACTACAACAAAAAATGTTCTCAAAATTTATCTTCACTATTATAGGTTCCCATGTCATGTTCATAAAGGGGTGTTCCAAACAATCCAAACAACCAGACACTTACACATGACATTATACATATCACACAAACTGGAACCACCCTAGTCACCTTAAGGATTAGTTCATTACCTTAATTTAATGATTACACAAGGGAGTGCCCAAACCGAAGAAACTCCCATATCATATCCAACTTTGAAGGAAAGACTCACTCCCGGCAGGGTTTTCCAAACAAACAATTTCAATGATTCCAAATAGGAATCACAATATTTTCACATAACAATCCCTTTCAAAAATAACCATACCAAACCATTTTCAAAACAAAACAAACCATTAGAAACCTATTTTATCAATATCGTCCACCATTTAAATCTAAAACACATTTTGAAAGGCCAAAGATGCATTTCATCAAGAACCTAGTGTGAAAACCCCATTTGGAAAACATTAATCACAATTTTGGATATCATAATTTAACTTATAAAAAAAATAATTCCTTTAAGGATCTAAAACCACCTGATAAGGCCAAATGGGCCTTTTAACAAACACATGGTGCGAAAAAAAAACAAAACCACACCACATATTCAAAAAAATTAACCAGAAAACATTATTTCAGATAAATAATTGTTCTAAAAACCATAGGTCACTATTTAACTGTCATAGAGGGTACGAAAAACAAGAAATAAATGAAATGATAATTTTAAAGGCAATATGAAAAAGGATCCAACCTCAAACACTTCTTCTCTAACAACGCCTAGCTGGGAAGACTCCACAAGGGTTCTGGGAGGTAAGAAAAACCTCAAGGAACCCTAAGAAGGAAAAACACCAAAAAACGAAGCATCTGTAGCCAATAAAATCAGCTAACATTGCCACAAGGGTTAGGGAAGAAGAGGAAAAGAGAGATAAAGTAAGAAGGGAGAACAAAGAAATTCTAACCTTTTAATTTGGGAGGAGAATCACCAAGAATACCCCTTGAATCCCTCTTAGAGGGTCGTAGAATTTAAAAAATCGTCCATGGGTGTTTCCTGGGTTAGAGGAGACTGAATGGAGAAAAAAAATAGGGTTTATGGTATAAAAATTGGGGAGATTGAAATTGATTTTAATGACATGGATAGGCCACACCATTAGTTCACATGGTTTGTCAAACCGTGTGGTGACTATGTGACCACATACGCTGAGAAGCAGATCTACCACATGAGAAACCCACATAGTCTGGCTAATTATGCGTTATCCGTGTGGTAGCTACTACCTCAACCTACAACTACTACATGGTTACCTAGATAGGGATCATGATTATCACTAACTATGCCCCAACCGTGCACTAGAGTAAGCACACCCCAAAACACCCAATTCTGAAAAAATTCAAGAGGAAACCCAATGAGGAACGCTATGCCAATGATATAGGGGGTGAAAAACCCAAACATTCAACCCCATCACACCTGATTATTGAGAAAAAACTGAGGATCAAACCTGAACTACTACCAATGATGAAGTTATAAATCTAGGTGTGAAAATTCTCTCCACCATAATGCTTTCCCGCTAAAAATCCAACCAGTGGATTAAATAGAAAAAAAAAACCAAAAATCCTTTACAAGTGAAGAATATTTTCAATGAATAACAAATGAAGAGATAAAAACAACACCACCAACATGAAAAAGGATAATAGGATAATATTGGAAGACCAAAACGGACACCCTGTTATGTGCCACCCACTGCCAAAATCTTAACCACATACAGTGAGAAAGATTTGAACATTATAAACATGGGAGACCAAAACAGACTCTCTTATAAGTTCCACCTGCCCCCAAAATCATAAAAAAATCTAGTTCATCAATCCAAATGGAATAGAACTTTCAAAATGAGAAATACATCCTTAAACATGTACACCTTAAACATCATCAAGTGATACTCAAATCATTCAACCAAAACCACCAAATGAATTCAAAGCACATCTGATGAGAACCTCTATAACCTTACTTCAAAAAAACCATTGTGATAACACCCAACCCAACATTTACTCAAAGGTATAACTTAGGATTAGGTGCCTCTACATAAGGCCATCCACCACCAAAACGATACCATCAACAAAACTGATATACTGACATAGGGAGGACCAAAAAGACTCCAAACCTTTAGAAACAAACCAACACTCAATCTGAAACTAAAATACTACAATGGGGAGGCCCGAACAGGCTCCCCACCATATGAAACATGGTAACACTGAATTCAAAGAGACTCATGATGGGTCTCCCTACCATAAGAACCAACAAAATTAAACAAACTCAGAATCCTTCCCACATAGACCAAAACCCCTCCACCATAAGGGCATGGGAGGGAAGGGAGAGAATAACGAAGCATAAAAACCAAAATAGACAAATTACCGAAAACTTCAGACCCCTAGAAGAACACAAAAAAAACCACACTCAATTTACACCAAAAGAGTACAAAAGGTCCCTTTAAATAGGCCAAAACCCAGTGAGGATGATCCTAGGAAGTCTAAGTATTCATGCATTACTACCAACCCATAGGAGGATGGTCCTAGTTAGTTCAAGTGATCCTCCAACACCATTGATTCCTAGAATGATAATCCTAGGTGGTCTATGTAATCCGAAAACATCGATGGAACATATAATAATGATCCTAGGTGTTCAAATTAATCCATGGAGTAATTATAGCCCATCAATAGGTTTAATTTCATAATTTATGTTCACATTTATTTATTTATTTATTTAGGTCAACGGTGTATTATGTTAATATGAGTTCACATAATTGTCATAATAGAAATGGAAATATATTTAATCGATAACTTACTAAACACTAATCCTTTTCACATATATTTATATATATAAAATATCATAATTTTATTTGAGTGAAACTAGTAAGAAATATAAATGAATAAAAATCTATACATTTAAGGGAAAATGGTTTGGGCTCACTAGATTGTGAAATAAAGGAAAAATATAACAAGAAATACTACTAGATTTATCTATATTTCAAAAATTAAATGACAAAAACTCAAATTAGTGAAAAAATAAAAGATAAATACTCAATACATTGAATAGGGAATCTTGATTCACACAAAGGAGGAGTTACTGGAAAAAATGGGAAACAAAGAAGAAATTTGGGTTATAAAATCCAAAGGTAAAAGGGCCGATTTTTTTTCAATAAAATGGATTGCATGGTTTGGCCATATGGTAGGACAAACCATAAAATAACCATTATAAATAACTATATAATTTATTATAGGGTTCTCATAGTTTTCACATAGGGGTTTCCCAAATTTTACAATCATGGGACATGCTATTTTCCCCGCATGGTTGGGGTGCATGGTTAGCACAAATCTTGTTTTAATCGTATTCCCATGACCATAACACCAATCCATCCTAATTCTTGGACTATAATCCCTAAAATTCTATAAGATCATACCTTAATCCCTATAATCATATTCAAGGCACATGAACCAATGAATTAAATTTGTGAAGGAAAAATTTAATGTGGAAAAACACCTAAATAAAGAAATGGGTTTTACATATGTCACATTTAATTTTGGGTAAAATGGCTAGTTATCCAGATTGGTATATTATTGAAATAGACTAGACATCTTCCTGATCAATAAGAAGAAAGAGTATATTAGAATCTTTATCAGAAAAAGTGTTCATATTACACAATTTTACAAGATTATTCCTTACATCTCATAACAAAAAACACCTTATAGCCTATAAGTTTATTTTCATCTGAAATTAAAAAAAAATTTATAACATTTTAAAAACCCTTAAAAAATCCTTCTCACTTGAAATCGTTCTAGGAACATCATACATAATTTTATTATTCATATCTTGAGGAATCAAAACAAAAGAAATAGATATCTTAGAAGCTTAGTAAGGGAAAATATAATAGGCATTAATCAATGATCAGTAGTGATAAAAAGTGAGTATGTGGCTAAGAGAACATAATCAATGAACATGTTTATAACATAAGAGAATCAAACCTAATAAAAAACACCATAAATAATGAGTCAAAACATAAGGATTTTTCTATTAAATTTAAAATGAGATGTATGTAATTGGGAACATGAGTCGATAATCATGATCGATGGAATCATAAAATATTCATAAGAATGTGACATATAAATACGAATATCAGAAAAAATCTTGATGTTAAGGATAAAAAAATACTATCACCACATAGTATAGAGATCACCTTAATGGATTAGGTTTAATTCTTAATCCTTGAAATGTTAGCTCATGAGGTACAACGAATATCCAATGAATTTCAGGGTTATAATGAACCCACCCATCATTTAGTGGACAGAGTCCCCTAGTGGTTTGGGTTCACTCCCCATCAAAAATCATCTCATGATATATAAATTTTATCCAATGCATTATTGTGCTATAAAAATACCACCATTTACATATAGATATACTATAAATATGTGTTCCACATGAACATGAAATCATTCATAATTCCATCATAGTTTAATTAACACATGATAAAAAATGGGTTCTATAAAAAATTTCATAATACATTATCATAATACATTCATAGTAAGAAGGAAGATAGTAATTTTAGACTATATCACAAGTTATGTGTATAAATAGATAAATGATGTTTAAATAGATAAAAAATATCTTAATAAGATCATTATAAATATTTTCTGAATAATAAGAACAAATATCCAACAAATTTAAAAAAATTATTTTTATAAAATGATGTACAAACAATGGAAATAAAATTCACTTAAAAAACATGAAAATGTTTTGAGGAATAATTATAACTATAAACATATATAATGGTTGGAAAACATGATCATGTGGAAAGAGTCTACACATAATTTTATTTTCACACATTTGTAATGTGAGTCAAATATTTAGAAAATAAATCCTATAGAACAATTTTAAAAATATTATTTTTAAAACATTTAAAATAATTTCAAACTCAATATAAAATGTCCTTAATAAATCAATTTTAATAGATAAGTACATCCATAAAACAATATAATGTATATGAAAATTGTAGATAATTATTTCTTGCTAAAAATAAAATATATGATTAGTCCCATTTATGAGAAATATTTTAGTTGAATTATAAACCAAAAGAATGGAAAATTTTAAAAATACATGTAAAGTAGAATAATAAATAGTAAAGAATAAAATATAAGGTGGTTTAGATAGAAATAACATATAATTTATCCAAATAAAAATTTATTCATAAAAAATATTGATTACAAAGTAATATTGGTCAAGAGAATCTAAATGATTTGGTAACCTATGAATCAAATGAAATTTAAATAATGAACATTGTATGGATTTTAAAATCCAATGGATAACATGGAAAATATTTGAAAGGACATTCATGAGGTATTACATACACCATAGTATGATAGAAGATGATTAATTTATAATATATATCAATGAAAGAAAACTGAGATGATAACCCCTTACCATTACTCTAAACATCGCTGAAAGAACATTGACATTATTAATAATTAAAAAAATATCAATAATTTGTTTCATAAAATTATTCAAATCTACTACAGCTTATTATATTCTTTAATATTTTTTCATCACACATATATTAGTATGTTATTGTTTATATTCATCATTGGATGTTTGTAACATTGATTATCTCACACAATTTTCACAATCATGATATTGGTACCCATTAATTGATACCAACTTAATTATTCCTATAATATGATTTTTATTCAACATGTTATCTTGATGGATGGTATGGGTGTGGTTTGTGAGAATGGGATCTATGATGAGAACATTTTAGGAAACATACTAATAAAAACATGTTAGTTTATATTGACCATTCAATTTTTTCACCCATACAGATCCATATTCATAACATAAATTACTATTTAAATATATATATTACTAGTTTTATTGTAATGATACTCATACATGTGGGAATGAGTGAAGATAGTATAACATAGTTCATGTATTTGGTTGAATGAATCCTAAATAAAAATATGTTATACTAACGAATGATAAAGTGTATAGTGTTATATAATTGTAATATTATGTAATAAAAGCATAATGATGTTAAAATTAAATAATTATAGTATAGAATTATATTTATAAATAATGGATATGATCATTTAATTGTATAATATGATGAATAACTAGGTACTGTGATTAATTCACTTATTCTCGTAGCAGGTTCTTTCCGAAATGAAGGATTTAGGTTTATTTCATAAAACCAGACGATGCTAAATGTATAATAAGTATTTGATAGTGGAACAATGGGATAGTATAAAAGAGACCTTCAAAGGAAAATAGCATTTTTGAATGGGTATAGTAGGATTCATTTTATAGTAGATTTTTGAGAGACATTTCGGTAAATACTCACTCCCTAGTGTGTATTGTTGACATTTATTCATGAAATGTGAATAAAAAGTAAAAACTAGTGGATATATATTGTTAACACCATCATAAATAGAATTTAGAGACACAGGTTTTAATATTTTAGGTTTTGACCACTTAATTAAACTCTTTTAGCTCATTTTACTATTATCTACATAACTCAATTTTTATCTCAATAAATTCTATTTATTAATAAAAATTAAATTGATCTACTTACATATTTTTTATGTGATTATAAATGATTTAGATTCCATTTAATATAATTTAGTTTCTAAATATAATAAAATAATATTTTAGAAGGAATCATTAAATTTATTCTAAGAAAAACTATTTCTTTTAAAATGTTATTTTAATCATTAAGTGTTCTTAATACTTTTCATAGACATTATTCACTAAAAAAATAATAATCAATTTCTTTATATATTTAATAATTAAATTATATTTATCATTTAAAAGTGAAAAAAATAATTTATTTATATAACAATACATGACTCTTGAAAACTAGTTAATTGAAAAAAATATCCAAGTTGTAACATTAATTGATTTTTAACATGTACCATTAAAAATAATTATTCATCTTTTACCATGTAATTTCATCAATAATAGATAATAAAATATTTCATTAATTATATATATATAACTATTGTTTAATAAAAAATAAAACAATTAGCGACACATAAAATTATATAATAAAATATTTAAATTAAATATTATATTTTTTTTATTGTTAATTATTTGTGAATTATATTATTATTAATTTTTTATTTAAAATGATACAAATTTAATATTCATATTATATACATGTATACCCAATGACCATATATCATGTGTCTATATATCCAACAACCATATATCTAATGATCTTATTTCCTATGACCATATATATATACCTGATATACTTTATTCCTCTATATAGCCTTCTATAAAATAATAATATCATTAATATTATTCATTTAATTATCCCTAAACATTTTTATGATACTTATAATATATATCCTTTATTATGTAGTTATCAGGGTTATGATCTTCATAGAAAACTACGAGGTTAAATATTTTATGTTTTCAATATTTTTATAAGCTTTTAGTTTTATTCCTCATATAGTTTTATTAATTATGTTTTATATTATTTTATCAAAAGAATTAATATTTATATTGTATTGTAATATTTTATTTAAATAAAATTTATTTTAGTTAATTTTATTTTGGTGTTACTTGTAAAACATTATATTCAACACAATATTTATTCAAATGGAAATACATAGTAAAATCATTTGGTGTTACGTTATACGCCTTAAAATACTTTCATAGTAAAAATTTAACAAAATTGATGAAAAATAACTAGGGTACATCACGATCATTATATATTCAGGTTCCAATGTTTCTTTTTCAAACTTAAGATTTATTTAGATAAATATATCAAGACAAATGGCCTTTTTTTTATTAAATTTTCCCCAAAATCAAATATTTCTATAATTTTTTCCATATAAGAGTGATATTATTATAGTGGTATAACGTCTTAGATAATTATATGTGTAGGGTAGTAAATATTCTTCCCTAAAAGTGATGTATAGAACACATCCTGCACTTGGGAGTGGATTAGTTGAAGTGAAAGACGATACGATACCACCCCCACATGATCAATGATTTATAATGGAAAAATTTATGTAGGGATTAATATACCATTATTTTGAAATCTCATAACACTCTTACATTATAATATTTGTTGAAATACCTTGTCTCCTACTTTAATATATAAAGTTTATTGACTATTATCAGCAAAACCTTTATTTTAACTTCAAGCAGTTTTAATGTGTGATTGGCTAGTTTGAATCTTCTATGAAAATTCTTCAGAAAGATAAAGTCCCATAAACATATTCCCTCCAACTTCATACCATCGTGTTAGAGTATTTCACCTTTTCCCATATTGGATCTTATCAATTTCCAATTATAGACTAGAGTGGAAACTATTTCTATATGAAAACTCCACCAGAGGAAGGTGTCGGTCCTAACATACTTTTAAATCCATTGAGAGGGATATTATCATATCCTATAGAGTTATAATCATCCATTATGATTAACCATATATCAATGGATGAAAACAATTATTGAAGACCAGATTTGAATCCATTGATTTTTAAATACTCTTCTAGATGTTTGAGGTAAAACTAAAATATTAATCAAATTCAATTGAAACTAGTACTCTATAACACCTTTAAACTTCCATTAAATATATTATGGAATGTTGATCAAGTAATAAATATTCATGAATATTATATATATGTTTTGAATTTTCAAGGAAGTAAACTATAACCCAAATGGTATTATGGCCACTGAAAGTATTAGGAAGACAAATAATAAAATACATGGTAATTTGTTTCCTTGTACAAATAGTTATGGGTAATATCTGCATCATTCCCTTGGAATTAAATCATTCATACATGTCCTTTTAGTGCACCTAGCATCAAGATATATACTCAAAAACCTCTCTCCGATTGTTTTCTCACCACAAACTCTTCTGTATATATATATACAACTTCATGGTTATGTGAAGTATACAAAATTATGTGATTTGTGCATCACCTAATAGATTCTTTATCCAATTGGGTATTCATGGAAAACATATTCATTTCTTGATTCTTATAATTCCATCATTATCAATATTAATATTTTTAGTATTCCATAACTTGTTCTATATCTCCATAACCTTATTATGCACATACTTGATATTCACATATATGGATGGAGTAGTATTAATTTGATAAATACATGATATATCCCATTCTGTTATGATTTCATGTTCCATTCTATTCTAATATATGATTAGTGGGCCTCTTTAAATCTTTATAATAAATAACATAGCATGATTATTCATTATCAAAGTTTTAGAAACCTGATTTTTCTTCCTAGCATTGTAATGTATTGAGATATCATAGTCTTTGATCAATTCTAACCATATCTGTTGGTTCTTGTTCAACTACTTTTATGTGAATACATATATGAATCTCTTATTATCAGTTTATATTTCACACTTCTAACTATATCAATCCATATTAATCATATATAGATATGAAATATAAATAAATTAATATTATTTACATAACATAACGATCCACACCATAATATTATAGGCTTAGTATATTTGGAAACTTGGAAACATTAACAATTAGATTGTTATAAATCTACATTGTCTCCCACTTAGAACTTTATAGCATTTACCCTTCTTATCCATATCATAAAAAAGAACATTCTTCATAAATTGAGAAAGGAAACATTATAAAGGGTGATATTCTACTCCGAATATGGATAAAAACTGGAGATATCAATTATTATATAAGAATAACATGAGAAAAGGTGTATGAGAACATGAAATTTTCATTTGAAAAAGATACCATATATATCATAGATAATAATATAGAGTCAGGGAAAAACTCTTGGATGCTTATAAGACGGGAATCAATAAGGAATCAAATAACATTATCCATGAGAGGATAACATTGAAATAAGATAAATATTTTTTGTATACACATAAGTATATAAAATAATTTCAATAGTAGTGAAGGATCAATTCCAAAACTATCTTAGTTGAATTATTTCTCTCCCCAAACCATCATAGTAGTTAAGGTTCACTTCCAAGACTATCAAAGTGAAAAAAGTACAATAATGAAATGGGTTCACTCCCCATTAAATACTATTTATCTCATGAGATATGAATATTTACCCAATTAATTAGAGAGTAATATAAGTCCCACCTATCACAAAATGAAAATCATACATATGTGTGTCACAAGACCATAAGGATTTCATTATATTAGTTATGATGTAAATAAATGGTTTTCATAAACATTTCATTATAGTATCACCCATATAAAAAACATGGATTTAATAATAATTTCAAAATTTTAGAATAACATAACCCATAGAAAATTAATGAGTTTCATAAACACAATGTCGTCAAATACCAACCATAGGAAGAGTAAGTATGTCAACCTTTTAAGATATTCCCATTTAATCCAAATCAATATTTACAGTTGTTTTTATTGATGAATCAAAAGATCATTAAAAATTATTGAGTAGAATAAAATTTACATTTCAAAATCACTTATTTAAAATCATAAATTTCCAAAATATCATGGAAACCATTTTATTTAGAAATTATAATGGGTACATTTAAATGAATTTTCAAAACAGTAAGTGACTATGTTGGTGGGAAATTAATTTCATTCCATATAATTTAAAAAACCCTCCTAACATAATTTTGTAGAAAAAATCACAAAGTACATTATTTGGAAAATTCCATAAATATTACATTTAAACCAAATTATATAAAGTAAAACATGCATTAAAATGCCTTTAAAAAATCATAGGAGAATATGAAAAACCTTCTTTCAAACATTTTTTGAAAATATAGATATAGAAGAAAAAGGGTTTTCAAATGAAGAGAGGAATGGAATCAATTTTTATAAAAATATAATTTCTCTTTATTTTGTATATAAGATGATGAAAATTGAAAGGAAAAATGTATTTTAAAGAAAAAAATATAGGATAAGGAGGTTCATATGTTTCATGAGAGGTATATCATAATATTTCATCATCGAATGAATTATCATAATAAATCTTGATAAACCTTGAGATTGTGACATACAATACTGAAATCATGTTATAATTTTTTTGAGTCATGTTTATATTTATAATATAATATATTATCCCATTATAACATTTCAACATCCCTTTTATCAATAATTCATTATTAAAATCGTCATTTATAGGTGTTAACTATCTCATTTGTCATGAGTATTTTAGTTTATTGGTAATGATAATTTTATATTTATCTTGGTTACATCATCTCCAGAATATTAATAATGATATAAATATCATATATATTAACTATATACATATTTATAGTCATCCATAATAGTTAGATAAAGAATAATTAATGACATCGTTCATAGAGACGGTAGGCCGTACATATACTTGAATGCAGTTTTTATTTTCTAATCGATGGAATGAAATAATGGTAAATAATAAATAAAATTTATAAAATATATATATATATATATAATATCATTTTATTAAATCTATCATTATTACAATCCAAGTAAAATTGAAATGAAAAATTAATCACATCGCTTTGTGGAGGTGGTAGTCCACACCTATGCGTGAGCTATGTTGTATTTCTCTAAAGGATTAGAAGGTAAGTAGGTAGATATAATATTACAATTAAGAAATTATAATTATATCCTAAATATAATATATAAACATTAAACCCAACATAATACCGATCCATAAAATACGATGATGAAACATTATTTATATCTCCACATGAAGATGGTAAGCTGTACGTATGTATGAGTGATACATTCACTTCTCATTTGATGAGAATGAGGGTGTATAATGTTTATTAAATAGACATAATAAGTGATAATTGATAGAGGTTTACAAATATAGAAGGATCATAGTATTTTGAATAAGTGAGGGAGGAAGTTCCATTTTATAATTATGGTGAGGGAGAATTTTGGACTTTCCCAAAAGATTAAATTATAATAAATTAATACTCTATAAAAATTACTCAAAATGGATAGGGAATATAAAATATGTCAGTATTGGTTTGAAATAACCTCCTAAGATATAAATTAAAAAGTATTTGGTGTCCTTTTAATCCTTATTATTTTGATTTACCCTTAGATAACATATTTTAATTTTAACAATAGTAATTACCTTTTCAACATTATAGGGTTATAATTTTTTACTTATAAGGTTACAATTTCAAAATTAATGGAAAATTGATGATATTTTACTGCACGATATTTACATTATATTATTTCATGTTTTTATTATTTTTAGGTAATTTAATAAAATATTATTTTTACAAAATATCATTATTGTAAATTTTGGCACTATTAATTTAATCTGACATAAAATACATAATGAAAAATTTGGAATTAGAATGTGATATGTTAACATAATATGTAATATTAAACTATTAAATCCATGGAACAATATACCTTTCTTATATAATTTCACTTTTAATACATTCGAAATGATTTATTTTATTTTTCCATTAATTGAATAAATATTATTTTAGAGTTTTTTGAGAATTTAAGGTAGTTATATATTACCTAAAAATTATAAATAAATTAACTTGTAAAATATAATATCATTTTTTATAGAATAAATATCAATTTTCATTCATAATTAGTTTTTTTCTTATATGAACACATATTGGATATTTAAAACTAAGAGAGTGGCATTTTGTAATTTTCTATGAAATAAATATTCTATAAATCATTTTCATAGAAAAGTGTCTATTAAACTAATAAATTTAGATCCTAATTTTACAAGGTTATAATTACATTCATACAATAATAATAATTATAAAATATTATGGCCTTATTATTAATTTTAAATCTATATTAACCTGATTTATGGTTAACCATGGTGATAAATGTTACAATGGTTACTATTCATATTGAAAAAATAAAAGGGAATTATTTAAAAAACTTGAAACTCATGATTATAAATACTAAATTAATTTTATAAAATTAAATACCTATAAACTAAATAAATTATTTTTAATTTAGGTGCACAAAATGAAAAAATGGGTTTTTTAGGAAAAAATAAAATTTTATCATAAAACATAATTATTCTTATACTATGCCTATGAAAATAATTTTTAATATTTAAAAAATATGATAAATTAGAAAATTTATATTTTTTTTAAATATTTATTCAATATTTATTAATTAAATTTATAAATACAAAAATACAAACTGCACATTAAAGATTTTTAAGAAAAAATACCAATTTTATTTTCAAATAATTTTTATTATTAATTCTAATAATTTGATAAATAATGAATTTATTAATAAAATTTTTACAAAGTATATTTTTCATAATTTTGTTATTACCATTCATACCCTCCAATCCAACGACTAGGTAATAATGGCCACAGAAAATATTAATAACGTTACACAATTAGTCTAAACTTGCTGTTGTGTGTAATGAAAGATATTGAATAAATACAATTATTTAAAGAGAAATATTTCATAAAAATATTTAGTTTTTATAGTGTACCCTCATTGAGATTAATTTTTTCTTATAAAATTTTCAATTTGATACAAACTGATTATGTTGCTTCTTATATATCACATCCTTAGGTTCCAACATTTCTTCCCCAAATTGGTTGTCTTTTCACAAAACATTGACCAAGTGAGTAGTGTTGTTTCGTATCACATTCTCTTTATGATCATAAATTGTTACTGGTTGTTCTTCATAAGAAATATCTTTCTCTAGTTTTATGGCCTCTGAGTTCAGTGAATCTGATGGATTAGGTATGTACTCCCTCATAAGAGAAACTTGGAACACATCAGGAACTTGAGAGAGAGTCGGTGGATGAAAAAATTTATAATATACTATCCTGAAATGATAAAAAATTTCATAAGGACCAATATACCGAGGTCTTTGATTTCCCTTCATTCATAATATCCCCACCTAATTCTATGGAAATATTCATAGGAATACATTGTCTCCAACATCAAGATGAAGATCATTTCAAAGATTTTTTGAATATATATTTTGTCTACATTGATATTATATTTTCAGTAATTGAATGACTCTAACATTATCTTTCATTTCAATAAATATATCATGTCCTTTTTGGTTTCTTTAACAAACTTCATTCCAAGATTTTTTAGTTATACACTTCCAAAATAGAGGGATTTATAAGGATCCATCTGAATACTGGAGTGAATGGTATTATAGTTAGGAAGTTACTCCAAAGGAAGGTGTTGATCCCAAACAACTTTAAACTAAATAGAGAACAATCTCACCATCTATTCTAGAGTTTTAATGGTCATATCAAATTATCCATCTATCTAAGGATGATTGGTAGTGCTGAAATTTATCTTCGTATCTAGATTCTTAATAATAATTTTCCAATACATCAATGTAAACCTCAGATCCTAATCAGATACAATTGCTAATGGCACACCATGAATTCTTAACACTTTTTTAATGTATAAATTTTTTGGTTTATCAAGATAGAAATCATATCTAATGGAAATGATGTGTTATTACATCATATAGTGATCCACTACAACCCAAATAGCATTATTTCCTTTAGATGTTTTTTGGGATTCTAATGAGAAAGTCCATGTTGATGTTTTCCCATTTCTATTATGGTATGGGTAATATTTATAACATCCCTTTAGAATTATATCTTTTATACTTAACTTCATAACTTAAAAAATCATCAAGAAACATAATCTTTAATATCTATCCACATTATATCCCATCAGAAATGCTCATTCAAATCTCTACACATATTCATTCTTATAGGATGAATATAGAATGATGAACTGTGAGATTTATCCTTTAGATCATTCTTAAAATGTGGTACCAAATGGACACATACATGGTTTGTGAACCCCATTATTCCATCACAAAACAACTTGAACTTACGAACATTTATTAACATATTTTTAGCTCTACCAAATTTTTTTTGCATCTATAATGTTCACATGGATAGATGGTTGAACACTCATTTGAGAAAGATAAAATTTATTCTATTACATCAATATTTAATGAACTATTATTTATAACTCCAGAAATATTAGTTCTTTTTTATTCATCATCATATATAAGGGAGAACGATCCTATTGACTCAGACAGGTTCCACCTTGTTCACTTTCCCATAATGGTAATGTATTTAGCAGAAATAATCTATAATCACCTCCAACCATATTCTTTGGCACCTATTCATATCTTTTTGAGTGAAAATATAATTTCAAATTTTCAAATATTTTATATGTCAATCCATTATCCATACAGATAATTACTCCATATCTTTAAAGTAAAAATTACCACAACTAAATTCTAATCAGGATTTCGGCATTTTTTCTAATAGACCTTCAATTATTGTGAGTCATAAACCATAACCATATAATTATGCATGGGGAGGAATCCAAATACATTCTTTAATGAATCACATTAGATTAAAAATCCTTCTCCACTACATGGTAGTGTCAGCACATATTTTATTACTAGCCTTTTATTTAGTTCCCTATGATATTCCTCAATTTCATCCATGTGAAAGAACTTGAATTCATTCTAAGTTATCTTAGTGAGTGTTTTTGATATCTATGAACCTTTTTCCACAAATAACTGATAATATCCTTCCAAACCAAGAAATTTATGGGTCTAAATCACTATGGTTGGTGTGTTCCAATTTTCAATAACTTAAATCTTTGTAGGATCTACTAATACACCATCACCTGAGATTATATGACTCCAGAATGAAACTTTTCAATGCCAAAATTCACAATTTTAAAAAATTTCATTATTGATTTTCTTTCACTAGGGTCCTAATCCGAATTATTAAATAATTTTCTTGATATTACTTATTCGTTGTATGAATAAGAATATAATATATATGGAATAAAAAAAACTGATCATTGTAATATATAAAGATACTACTAATTAAATCGAAATATAAATATATATAGAGGTAATTAGTAAGGCCAAATGGAATCCCACAAAATTCATTGCATCCTTACCTAGTATTGAATGTTTTATTTGGTATATCCTCTTTCTAGAGCCTCAATTGATGATATCAAGAATGAAGATCAATTGTTGAAAAGTACTGAACTATATGTAGTTGATCAAAAAATTCATCCATATGTGGTATAAGATACTTTTTTTATCGATTGTGATCTTGTTATTTTTCAATAGTCAATCTATAGTTTGATTGATGTATCATTCTTTTGATCAAATAGAATAGTTTCCCCCTAATATGACACAATTTTTGGAATTAATACCTTGTCACGATTCTACATGAGTTTATTTTTCAAATCTTGAAACTAAATTGGTTCCATTCTATGTGAAATCATTGAAATATGAGTATTATCAAATATGAGTTCAATTAGAAACTCAACTTCACAATTTGGTAGAAGACTGGGAAACACTTCTGGAAAGACATCAATAAAAACCCACACAATATGAATATCTTGAATTTTGAGTTTCTCTCTTACTATATAAGATAAATTTCCATTTTGAATAAGAATAATGACCCATATGATGGATAAAATTTCCATAAAAAGTTCATTTTTTCATCACATTGATAGGTGGTCATAGGTTTGTTCAGAATATCAATTGTAACTTTCCTTCCATGGTAATTTCTCAGATATTTTTATAAATAAATCAAATCCATTTCCCAAATTAGATTTAATTCCGATATAGGAAGAATAAAATGATTCTTTGGAGAAACATTCCCATAAATATCAATAAGAGAATAATAATGGAATTGAGATGCGATCAACATACTATTAGTTGTGTTTACTACTAAACCAACATATAATTTATGAGGTGGTACTATGATATCCTTATAAGTTTTTAGATATAAATGAGTGGGTATATTCATAATAAAATAATAAATTAGTGGTTATTGAGTGTGTGTTTAGTGTAAATTTCACCATGTCATTATCGTAACCCTCATTAGAAATAAGGAGAAGTTGATTTTTCCCTTTATCTCTGGTATTAAGAGGTTTTTAACATTTATAATTTTAGTTAATGTTTACATTTGGGTATTAGTTACTATAATTAACATACTCCTTATATTTAAAATAGTAGAGTGTGGGTGGTGCATTGTTTAGAGTCTTCTATTCATCCATATCATTAGATAACTTATTCACATAATATCAATATTCAATTTCTGAATGAACATATTTTACACACTTGATACATTTACCAGTACCCTTAAGGAAATTTCCAAATGTTTCCTTCAACACATAGTTCATAAATGAAGTCTCATATTCTTCTCTCTATGCCTTTTACAATATCTATTAAATTTAAGTTTTCTTTTCTTATAAAAACAATGATATTGTGGGTTAACTTCAATATCCATCCCTCATGAGAGAAAAAAAAGACACTACCTCATATATAATAAGTCGTCTTATATATTACACCCTTTAGAGACTTGGATTTAATCCATTGATGAATCAAACAACCTTACATCCAGGTTAGATGATAATACCAAAAGCGTACCTCTCAAGTCTTTTGAAAATTTCACCATAAGTACCAAAAAATTCATTATCCTTCTTCTTTAGCTCATGGAATTCATTCTCTATTTTTGTTCGAAGAATACGAGTAATGTACTTTTTGAAAAAATGCGATTTTAAAATTATCCCACTCCATAGATTGAATTTCCTCTTATTATCTCATGTTCTTCATAAGAGTCTACCACTAATATTTTTCAATATATAAACGATAAACAACCAGAACAACTTCTCATGTTCCAAAAACTAAATAATAGATATATATTTTCAATGGTACTAATTCATTTCTAGTGGACTAGTGGATTAGTGGACCCACAAAAAGAAGGTGGTTATTTCCTCATGAAGGAATCAACATAACATTGTTCACTATTAAATAGTTTGGAAGATCAATATGATTTATATCATAATAAATTTGTGTGAGTATAAAAACACTATTTTTCATTCCATCTCCCATAGAATTTGGTTTCTCATGAGGAAAATCATTTCATTTTCCATCACATTAAACAATAACTTCATTCTATTAGTTTAAGGCCATTGAATAAATCCACAATATATAGTTTGGGAAATAATAATCATGTTAGGAATCCACATAATAAAGAAAAATCATTTATAGGATGTAGAAATAATTACACATTGTTTTATGAAACATTGGGTTTAAACTAGGGTATTCAATATCATAACAAAAACATTGGAATGTTTTCATATTCTAAGACTAATACCAAGGGTTCTTACAAAAGTTTTCCCATCCTATTTTCCAAAAGATAACTGTAATGTCTCATATTTTCAATGTATTATTTTTAAATATTATATGTAATTACTTCGAGACCAGGTGTGAAGACGACACGTCATTCTGAGGCCCAGTGAGACTGGAATGGTGGTTTGAACTTTTTTAAGTTAACTGAGTCGGTGTATGTGTGCAGTTGTGGGAGTTTCTAAAAGGATGACCAGATTAAAAATCCGAGGGCACTGTTGCATCCAGGATGGTGACTTTAGCTAAGAATGAGTCTAACCTTGACCATCACGGGTTGAGCGAAAAAGTTAATTTTCGGACATTTTTAGTAAAACAAAATAAAATAAATTCGCAATGTTTATTTTATTTTATATGCAAACATCCGCTGCAGCACGGCCAAGGGGTACCTTTTTCTTTAATAAATTCCACATCATAATGACTCAGAAATGGAAAGCTTGACTCATTAATGCCACAACGTGATGGAGTTCCAAATAACATTTCCCCTTTTTAATGGTTTAATCGAATGATGCTCTTTGACGGAAGATTGAGAGAAAACTCTGGAGAATCCATGGCACTTGGGAGAAAACTCTCACTGAAGAAAAATGACTAATTGAAGCTATGAATCACTACGCCAACAATGTTGAAGGTTCTCAATGACTACGATAGCGTGACCCTTTCGTCCGTAATCGATCCCTTATTGAGGTAGGGGTTTGTTATTTAGATTCTTTTACCCACTATTGATTTACACGACGAACGCAGATCAACCACGAACAAGTTGATATGAGGATTCGTGCGTTAATATTTGAGGGTTTCTGTTGGGATGTTTTTGGGGATTAATCCATGATTATCGTTTCTCGTTTTGATCATGCTCTGCTTGATCCTACTAACGGAAGAGGATCAATGCCGTGACGAATAACGGTGGAGGTTCGTTCCTCGATTTGTTCATTGGATTTCTTCCCCTTTCTTTTCTCCATTCATTCTTTGCATTCTTCGAAGGGAAAGGAACAACAGATCTTTTCACATCCATTTCATTATTCAATGATCCAAAATTTAAGATTCGATACCACAACGACCTAGCGGAGGTGCGATGGCGACGACGGTAGACGAATCGACACGGTTCGAGAATTCCTATTTTTTAATCGTTCTTCATGAGGGAGAACCGAAACACGTTTTTGGAGCCGATCAGTGGCCTAAAAACAATAGAGATGACCTCGGGATGTTGGGGTAACCTGGATTCTGGAGTTTTGTGGAGATCAGATGACTGGATCGAAGAACAGGCAGCACTGAAGGCACGGCGGCGGAATTCCGCGATTCTGGAAATTTCCAAAATACACGGTGTGCACATCCGACGAACACGCCATTTAGTACCGGCAGTAGCGACTAGGGTTTCTAGGTTCAGAGAGGAATCACACGGCATGTGACCCCGGTCAAACGACATGTTAGACTTACCCCGAAGCTCGACATGCATTTTGGAAAGTACATGGACACAGGATGGACTACACAGCTTTGGAACACGGAGTGTACTCTTTACACAGCATGGAAGAGGCGGCTACGCAGGACTCGACATGTATCCAGGGGATACACAGACACAGTATGGATTACACGACCATTTATTCCCTCACACGGCCAAGTGAGGCCAGGAACACAGTTCACCCCATGTACCGATTACACGAGATGGCGTATATGGGTTAATTCCATGTACGAGCACATGGCCAGCGTACACAGAGCCAACCCCAGTCACTAGGACACGACATGTACATCATATTACAGGCCATGTACTCCCTTTTTCTCCCTGACCTACCTTATGACATGGGGCATTGTACACGGGCAATACTCGGGGTCTGAAGACACGGCGTGTGACATTTCTACATGCCATGTACTTTTTGGAAAATGGCATAGTCCTCTTGTCCACCGTATCTTGGACATGTTTCGTTTGGGTTAGTGCCCCTTCTTCTCATTCCTCTAAAGTTCGGGCATTGTTTCCTTCAAAAGGAGTATGATCCCTTCAGCATGACTTTCTGTGATAGAGTCAACATTCCTCGGAGAGGCCAGAAGCGAGGTCATCACTCTTTTCTTGACCCTAGGTAGAGTCAGGCATCGATGTGACCAACTCTACCAGGCATTTATCATCTACCTGGCTAGTGAATTTGGAGGATTCAAGGTATCCTCCATGTCCATGGCAGTGATCCTCATCTGTGTATCGTGATCTTTTCCACTCATGAGTGTGTCTCCCGTAATGAGTGTATCTATCTATTGTGATCTTTCCCACTCATGAGTGTGTATCCCGTAAAGAGTGTAATGAACTCTTGTGACATTTCCCGATGAACAACACCTCTCAGACAGACGTCAACTTACCTAATAGACTCATGGAGTGTGTTCTCACAGAATGAGTGCTTCATGGAATCACTGAACTGAATTCCTAGCGGGGATATGAGGTTGTGAGACTTATCTCTAGACCGCAGGTCTGGGTTTTGAGTATATCTGGTTTGTGATTCTCTTTCTATATGTTCTGTAGACATATACTATGCATAGATGAGGGTACCTTTACTTCATGTACTACTTTTTGGTTTTCCTGGTTCTCTACTAAGTATTATTATACTCACTCGTGCACGGGCCTTTCCCGCACATGTTGTGTCTTGTGTAGATGAGAAACCTTTTGATAGAGTCTAGGGAGGATCTGGACATGACTGAGATTTCTGAGTTCTCTATAGTCCGAGTCTTTCCTATGGCTATGAGTAGCATTCCTTGTACATATTTGTGTTTACAGGTTGGACCTTGTAGTTTTAGACTCTTGTTTTGGTGGGCTTGTATTCTGGACCAGTTTAGTTTCAGCACTTTACCTTCCGTCGTAATCTGTTGGTTGAGTTTAGTTATATGCTTGCATTTTGTTCCTTAGTGGTTTTTACATTTCAAAATTTGGGGGCATTGAGAAGTGTGCATGTGTGCAAGTACTTATGAAATGACTCCCACGTTGGCAATATGACTACTCGGTGCTAGTCACCAGCCCATGGCCTATTGGAGGTGGGTTTGGGAAGTCACGGCGTGGGCCCCACTAGGACGTGTCATGAAAGAGTGGTATCAGAGGTTGTTGGTTCTATATAATGACCAAGAGTCTATGATATTGACTTGGGAAAAAGTGTTAAGTGTTTCGAATTCATCTTTCACGCCAGAGACTCTAGTGGTTGTGCGGCGGCCGATGTATCCATACACCCAGACTCTAATAATTTTCTTTTTGAATCGGTACATGAAAACACTAGTTTCAGGGAAGTAAAAGAATGGTACATGCATTATATAGAAATGGGTTGTGTTTTCAATGCCATTTATGTCAGCTATCCAGATATACTCATTGACCATGGTACATCTTGTTTCATTACAGGATGCCTCTGTGACACAAACCCGCTAGGATTAAATAGCACGATCACGAGGATGACCCCCTCAATGATGAGGATTCGATACAGGGACCAGTTCCCTAGGCGTTGCCCCAAGGTGGTGCACCTGCTATGCCACCCCCTGTGGAGTAGCCCGTGGTACCTGTAGTACCGACCGACGAGGGGTGCAGACTTAGAGGGCTCCATGAGTTCTAGAGGCAGTGACCCCTCAGGTTTCAAGGAGAGCCCGACCCTCAGGTGGTTGAGGACTGGCTTGAGGTGGTGACCGGAGTTTTTCGTCTAGTGAGGACACCAGCGGATCAGATGGTGATCCTAGGAGCGAGCCTTATTCATGGTTTGGTGGGACAATGGTGTATTCTGACCACACAGACTCACAAGAAGGAGACTATTTCATGGAACGAGTTTTAGCGACACTTCAGGGAGGAGTTCTCTCCAGTTACACTGAGAGTGGTACGCATCTAGGAGCTTCTTTAACTTTAGCAGGGTAGTATGACGGTAGATGACTATTCATTGAGGTTCACCAACATTTCTAGGTACTTGATGGATATGGTTAGGGATTAGTACATTATATCTCGGTCCTTCGACCGAGGTCAACGATGGGACATCCAATCCAGTGTCATGCCTCTATGCTTTTCGAATTATGCTGGAGTGCTCAAGCGGGACTCGGTGATCGAGAGATTCTTGGAAGACCAGAGACAGCTGATGACAGACAGCAGCAGGTAGATAGGTGCGGAGACCTCTGGAGTTCGAAGAGGGAGACCACATATTTCTTAGGGTCTCACCTCGATGAGGGTTACAAAGATTTGGCCAGGGCGAGAATCTATCTCTAAGGTTCGTCAGACCTTTACAGATACTGTACAGAGTTGGCGAGGTGGAATACCACCTAGCTCTACCGCCACAGTTGCATCAGGTACATGATGTCTTCCACGCGTCACAGTTGAGGAGGTACATGAACGACTCATCGCACGTCATCGACTGGGGCGATATGGACAACGAAGATGGAGTGACCTTTTCTGAGTACCCGATGGATATCAAGGATCAGATGGAGAGGATCATTCATGGGTGATCGATTCCCATGGTGCGCATTCATTTACAGCACGGGAATCTTCAGGAGAGCACGTGGGAGTGAGAGGCTCAAATCCATTCCCAGTACCCTCATCCTTTTGAGTAACCTTGTTTTATATTTTCAAGGATGCAATTCCCCAAGGTGGGGACAATGTAATGCCTTTTATTTTCCGTGTATTATTTTTAAATATTATTTGGAATTATTTTGAGACTGGGCGTGAGGATGGCATGTCATTCCGAGGCCCGGTGAGACCAGAATGGTGGTTTGACCTTTTTTAAGTTATGTGAGTCGGCGTATGTGCGTGGCAGTGTCGGTTTCCAAATGGATGCTCAGATTTAAAAATGTGAGGGAGCCTTTGCGTCCGGGACGTGAACTTTACATAATAATGAGTCTAACCTCGGCAGTGCGGGTTGAGGGAAAAAGTTAATTTTCAGACGTTTTTAGTAAAATAAAATAAAATAAAATTGCAATTTTTATTTTATTTTATATGGAAACATCCACTGTAGTGCGACGATGGGGTCACTGTTTTGTTAATAAATTCCACGTCATAATGAATCAAAAAAGGAAAGCTTGGCACATTAATGCTGTAGCATGATGGAATGCCAAATCACATTTCCCATTTTTTATGGGTTAATAGAATGATGGCCTTTGATGGAATATTTTGAGAAAACTCTCGAGAATCCGTGGGGCTTGGGAGAAAACTATCAGCGACGAACAACGATGAATCGAAGCTACAAATCACTGCACTAACGAAGATTAAGGATCTCGATGATGACAACAGTGTGACCCTTTCATTAGAAATCAATCCTTTCTTGAGTTAGGGGTTTGTTATTTCGATTCTTTTCCCTACTTTTGATTTAAACAATGAATGCTGATGAACCACGAACAAGTTGATCCACGAATTCATGCATTCTTGCAGGAGGGTTTATGTTGGGATATTTTTGGGGAATGATTCATGATTATTGTTTCTCGTTTTGATCCTACTCCATTTTATCATACTAATGGGAGCGGATCAATGCCGTGACGAATGATGGTGGAGGTTCGTTCCTCGATTTGTTCAATGGATTTCTTCGACTTTCATTTCTCTGGGAGTTATTCCTGTTCTTCACTGGGCAAGGAACAACAGATCGTTGCACATCCATTTTGCGACACAATGATCCCAAGTTAAAGATTCGAAACCACAACGACCTAGCGGAGGTGCGGCGACGATAGCGGAGGACGAATCGACATGGTTCCGGAATTCCCGTTCTTCGACCGTTCTTCATACGGGAGTATCAAAACGTGTTTTTAAAGCCGATTGGAGTCCTGAAAGGAATGAAGACAACCTCGGGACATCGGGGTGACCTAGATTCTAGAGTTTCGTGGCGATGAGATGGCCAGATCGACGAACGACCAACACAAAAGTCGCGGAGATGGATGTCCGCGATTCTGGAAATTTCCAGAATACACTGTGTGTACTTCTGAAGAACATGATGTGTAGTAATGACAATGGCGTATAGGGTTTCAGGGGTTAGGGAGGAATGAGAAGGCGTGTGAACCTGGTCACATGGCGTGTTGGACTTACCCCGAAGGTCGGCATGTATTTTGGAAGGTACACGGACACGTGATGGAATACATAGCTTCAAAACAAGGCGTGTACTATCTGTGGAGCATGGTATATGTGGCTATTCAGGACTCAGCGTATATCTAGGGGATACACGGACACGAGATGGAGTACACGACCGCGTACTCCGTCACATGGCCAGACAAGGCCAGTAACGCGGGTAACCCCGTGTACCAATTACACGGGATGGTGTACATGGGTTGAAGCCATGTACATGCACATGACTAGAATACACAGAGCCAACCCCTGTCAATCGGACACAGCGTGTACACCATACTGCACGCCATGTACTCACTTTTTCTACACGATCAGTCTTACAACACGGGCTGTTGTACACAGGCAGTACCTGGGGGTCTGAAGACACGGCGTGTGACAATTCTACATGCCATGTAATTTTTGGAAAAAGGAATGGTCCGCTTGTCCACCGTATCATAGACATGTTTCATTTGGGTTAGTGCCCCTTTTTCACATTCCCCTAAAGGTTAGGCATAGTTTCCTTCTACAGGAGTATGATCCCTTTCGAAGGAATTTCTGTGATAGAGTCGGCATCCCTCAGAGAGGTCCGCAGTGAGATCCTCCATACATTCTTTACCCTAAGTAGAGTTAGGCATCTACATGCACAAATGTACTAGGAATTGATCCTCTACCAAGGTAGTGAATCCGAATGAGTCTCAGTATCCTCCCTACCCTAGAAGTGATCCTCATCTATGTATCATGATCTTTCCCACTAAAGAGTGTGTCTCCCATAATTAGTGTATCTATCTATCATGATCTTTCCCACTCAGGACTGTGTCTCCCGCAATGAGTGTATCGACCTCTCATGTTGTTTCCCGATGAACATCACTTCTCAGACAGACGTCAACAGAGATACCAGAATCATGGTGTGTGTTCTCCCAGAATGAGTGCTTTGTGGAATCTTGGAACTGAATTCCTAGCGGGGTTATGAGGTTGTGCGACATGTCTCTAGACCACATGTCAAGGTTTTGAGAATACCTGGTTTGTGTTTCTCTTGATATATGTTTTGTAGACATATACTGTTCATAGATGATGGTAACTTTACTTTGTATACTACTTTTTTATTTTCAGGGTCCTATACTGAGTATTGTTATACTCACCCCTACACAGGCCATGCCCGCACATGTCGTGTCTTGTGCAGACGAGAAACCTTTTGACAGAGTCTAGGGAGGACGAGGACATGACCAAGCTTTCTGAGTTCCCTACAGGACGAGGCATTTCTACAGCTATGAGCAGCATTCCCAATACCTCTTTGTGTTTATAGGTTGGGCCTTTCAGTTTTCAGACTCTTGTTTTGGTGGGGTTGTATTCTGGCCCAGTATACTTTCAGTACTTTACCTTCCATCGTACTCTGTTGGATGAGTTTATTTATATGCATGTGTTTTGTTCATTTGTGGTTTTTACATTTCATCATTTTTGGGCTTAGAGATGTATGTGTGTGTCCAGGTACTTAGGGAATGCCTCCCTTGTTAATAATATGCCTACTCGGTGCTAGTCACCAGCCCATGGCCTATTAGAGGTGGGCTTGGGGAGTCATGGCATGGGCCCCACTGGGACGGGTTGTGACAATTACTAACCCTTTCTCTGATAAGAACTATTAAAATCCATATTTTTCCTATATAAATATTACATATAAATAAATTAATATTCATTATATAATATAAATACCCAAACCAAAATAAAATATGCCAAGTATCATTTGAATATTGGAAATATAAACAACTGGTTCATAATAGTTCTACATCTTCTCCCACTTATATATTTATACATTTCACCCTTATTAGTTATATCACACATAAAAACATTCTTCATAACCTGGGAAGGAATGATAAAAAGGGTGATATCTAATTCTCTATAAGGAGAAACAAGGGATATTTCATTGATCATATAATAATAACATGAGAGAAAGGGTATGAGATCATGTTCATAAAATTTTAAAACTGCACCCTATATTTTATAGATCATAATCTTGAGACACGAAATAAATCATGGTAGTTTGTAATATATGAATCATAAATGAATAAATGAACATGAGGCATGCGAGAATAACATTGGTATAAGACCTAAAATTGTTACTTAAAAATAATCATAGAAATAATTTCTTTAGTAGAGAAGGATAATTTATAAAACTATCATAGTTTAATTGATTCACTCTCTTAACCATAGTAGTAGTCAAGGTTTACTACCAATGCTATTAAAGTTGAAAATTTCCATTACAAAATTGGGTTCACTCAACATTTCATTCCTATTTATGTCTTGATATATATGTCTCTACCCAATACACTGAAGGGATATATAAGTACCACCTATAACATAATTAAAATCATGAATGTGCATGTCAGAAGATCATAAAACATTAATCATATCAAAACCCACCAAAATACGTTGGTTTTATAAATATTTCATCACAGCATAACCCATGAAAAAGAAATGGGTTTTATAAACATCTCCTCAATTCATAATAACATATCCCATGTAATAGGAACAAGTTTCATAAACACAAAGTAATCATAAACCATCCATTAGATGAGTATGGGTGGTATCCTTTGACTATATTAAAAGTAAATAAAAAAGAAAAATTGAAGGTTTTTATTATTAATGAATCAACATAACATTAAAACATTTTTGAGGAAAATAACCACCCCATTTTGAAATTACTTACAAAAAAAATAATAATTTCCAAAATATCATGGAAATAATTTTCATTGAAAATTACAATGGGGACATGTATTGAAATATTTAAAACATTGAGTGTCTAATAATAGAAAATTCCATTCATGACATATTATTTAACAACATTCAATCCATACTGTTTTTAGTAAAGTTACAGAGTAACACATTTAGAGAATTACAACAGGATTCCTTTCAAACTAAATTGTAAAAAATTAAACATCGATAAAAATTAATTTAAGATCTCATAAGAAAGTATTAAAAACCTTATTCCAATTATTTTTATAAAATATGTATATGGAAGACAATGGTTTTTTGACTAAAGAGTGAAATTAAATTGATTTTTAATTAAAAACATATTTCTAGTTTATTGAGTACATAATATGAGTAATATTAAAGGAAAAAATGTATTTTTTAAGAAATTTCTGGATAAAAAATTCATAAATTTCTTGAGAGGTAGATTATAATATTTCATCATCGGAGGAATATTCATAATCAATCTCAATAAACAAATATATTGTGACACAAAACCATTACATCGAGTTAACCTTACATTGAAATCACTCTAAACTCATTTATAATAAATTTAAATGTATTATAATGTTATATCAAAGTCATTTTTGAACATAAAATATCATATATTGTCAATTTATAACATTTCAACACCAATTTTATCAACAATTCCGGATTAAAATCGTAATTTCATAGTATAATCTGTTTTTTTATCATTAGTGTTTCAGTTAAATAGTTATGGTCCATGAATATTTATCTTGGTTACATAATATATATAATATTAATCATGATATAAATATCATACCTATTCATTATATACATTTCTATAGTCATCCATAATAGTTAATGATGGAAAAATGAATGAAACAGTTCATGGAGATGCTAAGTCATCTGTATACACGAACACTATTTTTATTTTTTAATGGATGTAAAGAAATAAATTGAATAATATATTTTCTTTACAGAATCATTATATATATATATATATCATATTTTTTATTATATCTATCCTTAAAATCATCCATTTAAAATTTAAATAAAAAACGAGTCACATTACTTGATGTAGGTGGTCGTCCACACATACGTACGAGTGAAATTATCATTTTCTAATGAATTATATGGTAAGTAGGTAGTTATAATATTATAATAAAAATATTATAATTATTTCATAAACATCATATATAAACTCTAATCCTATCATAATACCCATCCATAAAATATGGTGACAAAAAATAATTTTTGTCACTATGTGGAGAAAATAAGTTATATGTATGCACAAGCGATACTTTAACTTATTATTTAATGAGAAATAGGGTGTATTTTTTTCATTATAATAATAACATTAAATCATAACAAGGATTATAAAGTTATTATTTTATGATAAATACCATTGATTTATAGGAGGTAGAGAAGAGTAAAAAAGAATATGATCATTTAAGGAGATTACCTCTTCATTGAAATGACTCCTTTAGATATCCTCTAAATATATTTCAAACCCTAACCTAGTAGCCCAATGTCGGTGTCTAATTTATTTAATTAGAATAGATACAAATAGTTAAATACTAAAGGACTGATTAGTTTAACAATTTTGTAAAACCATATACATACATGATACCCATTTTATATAGGGATATAAAATAAAAATCATAGAAATAGAAAACACAAAGAATACTTGAACTCCTTTAAAAAATTATTCATCATATTTCAGGGAAAGGAAAAAAAATAAATGTTAGATCAAATTCTTAGTAAAGGTTAAGTAAAATGGAATATATCAAAAATCAATAAGAATAGTCAACATGGAATGGTTAATAATGGAATACACATTCCATTTAAATAACTTGAATATCATAATACGATAAGTAATACTAATTATAAAAAGGTAAATAACTAAAAAATTCTATTTAATCAATAAATTGAGAGTGAAATGTATCTAGAGATAATATCATTGTGAAAATCTCACAGATAATAATAAATAAATCATTAATTAAGGAAATTCTTAATTATTTGATGTCATGTATTATGAACATGATACTTCAACCATCAAGACATTTAAAAATATGGTATAAAACTAATGGGAAAAAAATAATCTAATTTTTCTAACTGATTTAAAAATACTTGGTATAAACTCATCCCGTTTGACCAGCTGATTGGTCTCATGAGAACTATCATTGAATCATCATAATATCTACAACCAAGACCCAACCATGGGTTCATTTTCAAAGTATTAATCGCATATCTAATTAATTATTTAATTCATGAAATATATACCTTATCATCAAATATTCTGATTGAGTAAAGGATGCATATTTATCAATATCTCCCTAGATGATGAAATAACTATCAAAGTAAACACTGTATGTAAATATGAAATAAAATTTGGGAAATAATCATATAAATCATACACAAATACGTAATTTTTCTACAAATTTAACGAACAATGAAAAATTATTCCATGAAAGTGATTGATTGAAGATAAATTTTACAATCACAAAAGAAAGTGAGATTGTACAATAATTTTTACCACTTGGTAAATTTCAATTCAATTATATATATATGAAATAATTTAAATTTAATCATAAAATACTATTAATTATGAATTAATAATTATATTTTATTTCTATGGGGAAGTATATATACCATAAAAATAAATTAGGTGCCTAACATTAAAATATAACTCAATAAAGGTAAATTGCGATGAAGTCTGTTACTTTAAACATCCTTTTGGATAAAAGTTATTTGAAATCATTTATACTGGTTATAAACAAGTTGTTTACATATAACAAAAACTTATTAATCTTTATAATATCATATATTATACTTTATAATATCTTATAACTAGATTATTACTAATCTTTCATTATTTCTATTGTTGCAGGTGTTAATTTCCTTATTTTGTCATTTATAAATTTTCATGAATATTTCCATTCTTGTGAATATTACATGGTTCACCCATATATAGAATATTATTCAATAAATAATTATAATAATTATATAGAAATTATATTTTTAATAGTAATAATTAAATATGGTTTCGAGGAATGGAGTTTCTTACAATCCTGGAGACGATAGGTTATACATACACTTGAGTAAAATTTCCATTTTTCAACGATCATTATAGAAATAAGGTAAGTAATATTTTATCTATATGAAATTATCATAATATAATAATTACAATATAAATTATTAAAATATACTTATATACTTTATACATGTGGTTTGGTGAGGAAAAGCGTGTCAAGTCACTTCGTGAAGGAAGTAGTCCGCACATACACGAGCAACATTGACATCTTTCAGTGAGACAAACGAAAATGATTTATTATTTTTTGAGAATTTTAATATGTCATGAATCTTTTAATTATTTCATTTATATCACATATAATGATCAACTTTACCCTTATCACATTCCATGAAAAGTGTTAATGAAAGGTGAATCACATCACATTGTGAAGTGGTAGTCCGATGTACACACGTGCGACGTTATCATATCCCCTACGAAATGGAATTTAAAAAATTTACATATGATATAATTACTAAATAGGTATAATTATTTTATAAATATAATATATATACTTTAAATCCGCCATTATACCTAATAGGGAGAGGTGGTAATGGAGAAACGAATGATATTGGTTTGTTAGGCAGTAGTCCACCATACAAACGAATAATAATTTCATAAACCATTTGATGGAAGATGGGATGGTTATATGAAATAACCTTAAAATAACCATATATCATTATATTTGACAAATTTATGTAATTATATAATTTTTTTTAATAATAATTGATGGAGGTGGAGTAGGAAATAATATAAAAATGCTCGTTAAAGAATGTTAGCTCTTCTTATGATATCCTCCATTTTTACGAACCAAAAGCCTTTCTAGGTTGAATGTATGCCCAAAATAATGATTATAAGATGTTTCGGATGAATTTTGGAATTTATTTTTGATTCTCTCGGCCATAGAAAATATGTTTCAATGTGTGAACAAGAGTGGAAGGTGAGTGGCCTTTTATAAGTGATGTGAGTGGCACACTTTTAATTTTTTAAAATAAAATGTGATACCCACGTTTTTCACATTCCAAATAGGGTAAAATATGATTTATTAAAGATAATTATACATTATAATGTGTAAATATGTCCATAAAATATATTCTAGACAATATTTTAGGTCATTTTAATCCTCATTTTTTAGTTTAAAACCCAAAAAATCCATTTTTACCCTAACCACGATAAATATTTTTTTTACAATTTTTAATATTCATTATAGTGAAGAATTTAGTTGAAAATATTATATAATATAATTTATTATGATTCAAAAAATGGAATATATTTTTCTAATTTTCATTAAAAAATGTATAAAAGGTTTATTTAAAATTAATCATGTAGACATGACGAGAAAACGAGTTTTCAAAGACAGAATGTTGAAAACATGCAACGATTTTATATTGAAAATTCAATATAAAATTGATTAAAATGAACTAAATTAGATTAATTTATATATAATTGAACTAATTTTAATTTAATATTATTTTAATATATAATATTCCCATTTAAATAATTTAAAAAAAATAATTTTTCAAATAAAATTCAGTATTTTTCACCGTTGATCAAAAAATGAAATATTTCAAAAAATTCCGAATAATTCATCCTAATATTATTTATATATTATGATCTAAAAAATAAATATTATTTTATCAAATAATGTTTATTAAAGTTTTAAAAATAAATTTTAAATTATGCGCACAAAGAGAGTCTGAACCGACTTATAGAAAAAACAAACGTTTTTCATTAAACATTTACTTTTCATTTAGATGATTCTTATTTTATTCAAAATAAATAGATAGCCATAATTTTCATTATTTAGTTATTATTATTAATATAATAAAATTTAAATATTTTTCAATAATGGTTTACAATAATATGTTTCATTTGTACTCAGGGTGGTGTGTTCTACAAGCTATCAAATAGAATAAATTTAAACAAATATATTTCATAGTTTGTTTAAGCTTAGTGTTGCATGTCCCATACACTATTGAATACAATATTCATATTTTAAAATATTAAGGTGTTACCTTCATTCCCCAATAAATAAATTTTAGCCCTGAAATTTAAACTTGGTTTCATTAATAAAGGGTTTTGAAATTTGAAAATAACTCTATTGAAAACCCACATAGTAAAAATAGTTAATAAAAATTCTATTATTAATAGGGAAATGTAAGTAGAATGTTCATATTAAATAACACATAATAGGTTTCTAAATATGATAAATTCAGTGCTAAGTTAAAAATTGGACATAAAATAGAAAACTAACACCCAAATACTTATGGATAGCGATAGAGATCGTGATTCGGAGGAAGGAAAAATTCATAAAGACATAAACCAAAGGTGTGAAAAAGTTGATTAATATCATAAAAAATATTTATAATAGGATAATATTTTTTTTTTGTTTTAGGATCACTTTACTAGATTTGAGGAATTATTTAACTCTAAGAATATAAGGAAATATTCACTCTTGATATATTTTTATCTCATAGGCATAATTTCATCCTTGAGATGTGATCAATTTCCACATTATCTCTCACTCCAAGAAATGAATATCCAAAGATGATTTTTTATAAATGGAGCATTGAAATTTAATTATAATGGATGATAATATCTATAAAATAGTAAAAATATATTTCTTATGTATTTATTAAAATAAAAATGGTTAGAAAAAGTTATCTAATAACACATTATGTTCAACTTAATCCCTTCCATAAATAGTTTACCTTAAGGATCATCCAAAATATATCTTACCAAATTTATAATGAACATCACTAAATCAACATTATATTCCCTAGAAAATATAAAATGTATATTAAGGTCAAATTCTAAATATGTGAATACCATGATCACCATAAGACCTTAATGAAAACATCTACACTTATAAAAACAAAATCTCCGGTTTTCAAATATATTCCATAGATCTAAACATGTTGTAAAATCCATCAATTATAACAAAAAACATCAAATCACAAAAAAATTTCATGGTCACAAATAATATCCCATAATAATATCATTTTCATTATTATTTCAATGTATAATATATATTAAGTGTTATATTTCCTTAGTCTTGTCTTTTAAAAAATCTTCAACTTTCCACTAAATCACATTACAAGGTACAATTCAAAACATTATTTAAAATCCATTAATAAAATGTAATTTAGTAAAATAATTTTACATTTCATGAGACTTAAAATTATAACATAATAAATAAAAAAATTTAAAATATATCATTTGGATCCAAATACAAAAGTACAATAATCAATCCTCTTCAGTTGTATCAATATCATAAGCTTGAATTTGATCGCTTAGCTTCTTATAAGATATTTTCCATTGAAGCTTGGGGAATTAATTTGTTAGTTACCTATATAATTACATTGTAATAATTGAACATTGGAAATATCTTTCTTTCCCTTTCAATCATGTGCATAGTGTCCTTTCTCTTCACAATTTTAGAAAACTCCCATTCTCTTCAAGAAAGTACCTCAGTGTTTCTTTCCACAATTATAAAATTTGGGAAAATACTTAATTATACTCTTCCACTTAACATTTTTTGATTTTATATCCTCTTATTATCTTAACTCCCTTCAAATACAAAATAATTTTATAATTCGTTCTTTCTATCGATAGAACAAAAAACCCTTTAATTATATGAAGAACAATTTCAAGGGACCGATTCCCTTTAAAGAATTGTCATAATCCCTTTAAATAAATGGTTAATATCCCACTATGTGTTGCATATGTAATCCATAGAATACCTATATAAAATTGTAAAGTTAGATTAATACTCCATAACACCTTATTATTAATTTTTTTAAACTATGTAACTTTATCTTCATCTCAGTTTTTTTGACCATGAGGGAAATTTTTTTTGAATAATGTCTACTTAAAATATTTCCTATCCACATGTTCTATTTTTTATTCCTCCTATGTAATTTGGATTAATGACCGTCGTTGATCAGCATCACCTTTTATACAATACAATTAATGTGTAAACTCTTCCATTTCACCATATCCCAATCCCATAAAGAATTTTTCTAGAGACTTAATCCATTCATTGGAAACCATAGAATTAGTAGTGCCACCAAATGAGGGGGATTATGTTGTATAAAGTGATCCAACATAATATAATATTATTATGGAATAGGTTGATCAATCTGGGAAAGGTTATTTTTAATAACATTTTCATGATACCCTAATATAGAAATACCTCTATTAGTTCCAATACCATCTGTATTGTCTTCCAAAACTAGGAAATCTCGAATTTAGACATGAGTATTGATACCCTTCTTCCATCCATGTTCCATTTATAAACAATGGAATATAATGGATTCACTAATAACAATATGAATTATAAATCATAATTTATAATTCTAAATATGGTTTAACTCATAGTATAAATTAAAAAACATATTCCTTATAATGATATTTTTTAGGGATATATTTATTTTCAATGCTTTCATAATGATTTGTAAGGGAAAAATGATTTATATTAAGAATAACTCCCCAGGAATTTCAAACTAGTTGACCTATAAAGACCATTTTTGTACATTATGTGATGATTATGTCAATACCAAAGATAAAATTTTAGAGTTATTACCCCTAGGTATCTATATTGTAGAGCCACATCAACATTTAGTATCCAGAAAGGGGTGTATTTCTAGGAAGAACCAGATAATATTTTCCTTACTAAAACATTATGATGTTCATATATACCTATGTTAAATGTCTAATATAGGGTTATTTTCTCTAATATTTTTTTTTGTTAATCTAGTTCCCAATGTTACTAATAAACATCCTATAATACCAACAATAGTGACCTAGAACGTAGTATCTCTGAACCTGTGTCTACTTTATTACATTGAAAAATATACAAAGGGTCTAATATTTAATATTTGAGCGGTATAGCAGTTTTGGAAAAAAAATATGCATACATGAAACCCATTTTATATAGGGATATAAAATAAAAATATTAGAAATGGAAAACATTTGGCATAATTAAACTCATTCCATGAATTCTAAATCATATATCGGGGAACGTGAAAAAATAATGGTGGGCCCAATTTCTCAGTAAGTTATAAGTACAATGGAAGATATCATGAATGAATAAGAATATTCAACATGGAAGAGTAAATAATTAAAGACATGTGTGTTTTAAATAACTTTTCTATCATTATAAGAAAATGAATAATCAATATGTAATGGTAAATAACATAAAACACATTCCATTTAATTAATAAATTGAGAATTAAATACAGCCAAAGATAATATCATTATGAAAATATCTTGGAAAATAATAATTTAATTCTTAATAGAGGAAGTGAATAATTATTGGTCGTGATGTCTTAGTCAGATGATACATCTACCATCAAGATCATTCACAAAATGGTTTAAAAATACTAGGTACAAACTCTTCTCATTTGGCAAACTAATTTAAAAATACTAGGTATAAACTCATCTAGTTTGACCAACTAATTTTTAACATGAAACCTATAAATTAATCAATGGGATATATATAAACAATAACCACCCATGAATGAATTTCCAAATCATTGCTCATATTTTAAATAATTTATTTAATTCATGAACAATGTTCCTTATCATCAATTATCCATATTGAGTAAATGATATAGATTTATCAATATTTCCCCAGGTAATGAAATAACATTCAAAGTATACACCATATATATAAATGTTATATGGTTTAGAAAATAATCATATCCACCATAAAATAATATATATATTTGTGATTAATGTAATTAATAATTAAAAATTATCTTAATAAAGTTATTGTTTGAAGAGAAATTTAATAATCACAAAAGAATGTGATATTTAAAAATAATTTTTACCACATGGTATTTTTTAAGTCTATTCCACTTGGATGAAATAATTAAAAATTAAAATTAAAATACCATGAATTATGAATGAAAAATGATATTACATTTAAAACGGTCATTATGTACACCGATAAAATAAATTCAGTGTATAACATTACAATATGCCTCAATGGTGGGAAATTAAGATGAAGTCCCTCACCACACACTTCCTTTTGGTTGAATGTTATTTAAATTCTTTTATATTAGTTTTAAATAAGTTAATAAATATTACTAGAACCATATTATTATTTATATTATCATATATCATCCTATTTAATATCTTATTGCCCCCTCATTAATAATCTTTCATTATTTTAATTATTTCAAGAGATAATTGCCTTATTTTCTCATTAGTTATTTATCATGAATGTTCCATTTCTTGTGAATATTATATAGTTCCATCATCTAAAGAATGAGAATCATGAAATAATTATAATATTTATAAATCAATTATAATTTTAATACCAATAATTAAATATGGTTTTGTGAAATTAAGATTATTACGATCATATAGATGGTAGGTCACAATTACTAATGAATAACATTTCCATTTTTGGAAGATCATTATTGATATGAGGTAAATAATATTTTATTTTTAAAAATTGATCATAATATAAAAAATACCATATAATTTATTTAAATATACTTATATATATCATCCATAATTATGATCATAATATCGGAAAAACCATATAACTTATTTATGATCATAATATCCTAAATACCATATAAATTATTTAAATATACTTATATTATCATCCATGTGGCATGGTGATGAAAGGAGAGTCACATCTCTTCATAAAGGCAGTAGTCCACATCTACACGAGCGAGACTATCATGTATCAGTGAGTAAAAATAAAATGATGTATTATATTTCCATAATGATAAATATTTCATGAATAATATAATTATGAAATGAATATCACATATAATCTCTAACCTTATCATGATCACCTTCCAAGTATTTAGTTAGTGAATGACGAATCACATCACTCCATGAGGTGGTAGTCCACCGTACACACGAGCAACATTATCTTATCCCCTCCAGAATGGAAGATAAAAAAGGTATATATGATATAAATACTATATAGGTATAATTAATTTATAAATATCATATATATTATTTATATCCATCATCATACCCAACCATGAGAGGTGGTAAGGGAAAAATTAATGACATCTGTTTGTGAGGTGGTAGTCCGCCATACACATGAATGATGATTTCGTAACCCATTTTATGGAAGTGGGGATGGTTATAGGTAATTAACTTAACATAATAACATCTATTTATACGTAAGATGCTGATTTTTTTATATTATAATGGTTTAGTATATGTTTAAGGAGGTGGAGGAATAAATATAATAAAAATTATCATTAAATAATGTGACCACTTCTTTGGTTATCCACCTTAGGGTGGAAAAATCTTGATAGGATGTAAATATACAAAAAAAAGGATTAAATGGTGAGATGAGGTAATTTTGGATGGTATTTGTGATGTTATGACCAAAAAATAGGTTTTATCATGTGAGTAATAGAGGAGGGGGGTTCTTTATATTTTTTGGTGAGTGATACACTTGTAATTTGTCAAAATAAAAAGCGATACCCATGTTTTTCACATTCCAAATGGTCTAGAATGTATTATTTTAGATATTGAGGCATTATAAGGTCGAAATACTTCCATAAAATAGTTTTTTGTGATAATTTTAGGTCATTTTAACTCTTATCTTTTTAGTTTATGCCCCGATAAATACATTTTTACCTTAAGTGGGATAAATAATTTTTAGTGTTTTAATTATTCATTAAAGTAAAAAATTAAGTAAAACTTATTAGAAAATATAAAATATTGTTATTCCAAATATTTAACCCATTTTTCCAAATTCCATTCACAAAAGTGGAAAAAAGTAATTTAAAATTAATCTCTTTAATGAGATGAGAAATTGATTTTTCAAATAGAAAATTTATAAATGTTTATGAAGTGTTTATATCTAAATAAAATATAAAAATTATTACAATAAAATAAATTGGACTAATTGAAATATTATTAAAATAATTTTACTTTTAAATAAATTCTAAATATAATTTAACCTTACAAATAATTTAAATTAAATGGTACTTTGCAATTAAAATTCAGTACTATTCATAATTTGTCCAAAAAAGAGGTTTTTCGGAAACATCCTAAAAATCATACTAAGATACTTTTGATATTATTATTTAAAAAATGAAATGAAATTTATTAATTTTTTTTTATAAAATTGGTAAAAATAAAATTTAAATTATGGCCATGAAGAGTGACTAAACTGAGTGTCATAAAGATTTAGGTTTTTAGAAAAGCTTTCTCTTTCTTTTAAATTATTTTCATTTTATTTATAATCAATAGATAACCTTAATTTTCATAATTTATTTTTTACTATTAAAACCAATAAATATAACAATTTGGTTATAATGTTATAATTTATTATCATTCATTTTGACTTTGGGTTTCATGTTACATAATATATCGAATAGATTAAATTTAAAGAAATAAATTTCATGGGTTTTAAGCTTGGTGTTGTGTGTCAAATATGCGATCTAATATAATTTTCCAATTTTTAGAATCCATGGGAGTACCAAAATGAATCTAGGGTTTGTTTTTAGTGTCATAAAAACCTCTAGAATGTATCTAGGTTAGTTTATAAGAGAAATCAGTATAGGGTTTTCGAGTTAGAAGTCTCAAAGTAATATGAAGAATTTAGGGGGGAGAAGCCATTTTATAATTTAGGTGAGGGGAACGTTTTTAATTTCTCAAAAAGATAAAATAATAGTAAATAAAATCTCAATAAAAATGCCTCAAAATGGACATGTATTAAATAATAAGGTAGTTTAGGGTTTTAATCCCATCAACTAAATGAATTTAGAAAAATCCTGGTATCATTTCAAACCTTATTTTTTTGATTCACCCATTATTAACCAATTTTAATTTTAACTATGATAATATCATTTTTGATAATATGGGGTCTAAACTATTATATATATTGTTCAAATTTTTCAAAAAATGTCTAATTTGTGACCTTTTAGAACATATAATATCGATATCAAATTTCTCTAAATACATTATATGATTGTCAAATAATATAATAAAATATTATTTGGATAAAATATCATTATCATCAATTATGGAATTAATCTTTTAATTTGAATTAAATGACATAGATAATTTTTTTTATTTCAAATCTAATATTTTAATAGAATAATATAATTTCATATTCACCTAAAAAATTTATAGAATAGAATAAGTTACTCAAATTATATCAATTTTAATATTATCAAAATAATTTATTTTAGTTTTCCATTAATTGAATAAATACTATTCTGGATCTGTATAAGAATTTAAGTTAATTATATAATACCAAATAATTAAAATTAAGTTAAAAGCGTTAATATAATTTTATTATTTATAAAATTACTATTAATATTTTATCATAACAAGTTTTTTTCTCAATATGATCACACATAGAATATTTAAAACTAAGAGAGCTTTATTTTGTAACTTTCGTTGATTTAAATAATATATAAATAATTTTTATGGAAAAGTGTCCTTTAAACTAATATATTTTATGAATAAGTTAATATGGGTTGAACTAAAGTCATTAAAAAAAATTAGGATGAAAATTAAGGACCTTATTACTTGTTTTTAATATGGATTCACCCGATTTACCCTTTATTGAGGTGATAAATCTTTTCAAAGTTACTATTCAGATTGACCAAGAATAAAATGATAATAATTATAAAATTTGAAATTCATGATTCTAAATATGTAATATTTTTCATCATATTCAATACTTATAAATTAAATTAGCTAATTTTAAGGTAGGTGCGACAAATTATACAAAAATTGTTTTTTAGAGAATATATATTTTTAAGCATAAAACAGAATTTAATCTTAGCCAATGACTATAAAAATATTTGATGAATTTTTAAGGCATATTATCAAATGAATAGTATTTAAATTTCATTAAAAATTCTCCCCAATAGAAAATAATTTAATTTTTTAACATAAAAAGTGATTTTTCACATAAAAAAAATTATTCAGAAAAAACAAATCTATTTTCCAATATAATTGTTTTTAATTATAATAATTTTATAAATAATTAATTTTTTTTATAAGCTTGTAGAGAATATATTTTTTAATAATTTACTTATGTCTATACAAACCTATAAATACAAAAATCTTGGTAAGAATAGACAAATAATATTTCCATATGGCTATGTGGTTCTTCTAAACTACTAGTTGAACATAACATAACCTATCGAAGAAATAAAATTATTTGAATAGGAAATTTCATAAAAATAAAGGGTTTTAGAATCATTATATAGATAATACCTCCATATAATAAATTAATGTTTCATTATAGTGAGTTCTAAATAATTCATAGTGATATTTGGCTCATTGAATTTCAATTTATGTGAGGCATAAGATACCACCATGTAATTTTTCATCAGGAAACATCCTGATGCCTTATTTAATGCCTTAGTTTTTATCAAAAATTATCATCCACTTCAAAAAAATTGGATTTAGTTGTAGAGAAAATACTTTTATTAATATTGTTAAATTTTTATTCACATTTCTTTATCTAGAGGGACTTAACTCCCTTCCATGTTTACTTTGTTAGTGGATTTGAAATTCATGAGATATTTATAAAGTCTGTATGATTTTACACATAAAATGTAATAAAACATTACATATATATTCATTAATTAGTCTAGGAAATTATTTAACCAACTTTTTATTTTAGGGATCTATAAATACACCCTCATATGAAATTATATAGCACAATAAAGGTTACTTTCTGTTACGGGATTCACAATTGCATAATTTGGCATATATTTCTCCCTTTTTAATGTTTTTAGCATAATCACCGTTGATAATCCAGATCTAACTTGATCTTGGAATATGTGAGAATATCACTATAATACTTGAGATCCCACTATAGTAGTAAAACACTACCTCCATAAACAACTAACCAATTAATGTTTTATTATTTTATAATTATAATAAATGAAATTCATGATTTAATATAAAAGTTAAATTTATAAATTTTATAATTTTAATTTTACAAAATGTATATATTTTTTCCATTAATAATGTCGAACTTATCATTGGTTCAATTTTGTGTATTTTTTTGAAATATTTTTTCTCGGTTAATAGTGAAAGATACTATTTTTACTAATACTATAAATTTTATCATTGTGGTATAAGAATTACTCAAAATATTGTAACCCCATTTTTATATACATAATATATATATTTATGAAGTATAATAATTAAATTAAAAATATTATTTTAGATTTAGAAACCAATTTATAACATTTTAAATCATATGTAATGTTTTATTCTAATAAATGAATTATTTTAATTTATTTTATTAAGCTATGTAAATGAAATGTAAAATTCAGATTTAGAGTGGATTTAAAGTCACATAAACATCGTTTATATATTAGTAAACCTAACATTTTCATATGAATCAATTATATACACTATTTTAGTAAAACATTTGTTATATACTTTAAAATATTTTTTATAAAATACCATTTTCATTGAATTTTGTATACATATATTAAAATTAATATTTATAACATATAAAAATTTAATAATGAAAAATTGAATACATATTTGTAAAAATATTAATAATATTTTGGTAATATGTTCAATTTTTTAATTTATAGTTACATTTGTAATTGTTTATCGACATAGTTTAGGGTAAAAACGGTTAAAAGGGGGTTAAACTAAGAGATGTGGATTCGAATATCTCTAAAAAAACGTCAATTAAATTATTTGTGAGTGTTTTTACCATAAAATATCCTATTTAATAAATTTTACTAACTTATATATACATTAAAAGAGAAATAAACTTATTACATTTAATGTTTCATAATATTTATAATAGTGTCACTCTTCTCACATATAAAAGGGGACATACTCTCCCCACTTTTCAAAACCTAATGATCCCGTTATCTTGACTAGTATCTTCCAAAATACATTACCAAATCCCCCAGCCACACCCTAGAGGTTATATTCTCCCCAAAAAACCCATCAAATATTCATTAAGGTGGTCTTTAATAGAGATTATCCAAGAAATATGTATATTATTTTACCAAGACATTTCGAGGTTCATTCTTCTTAAACCTACTAAAAATATTCTATAATAATAATAAAATAATAAAATCATGATATTTAATATAATGATGTGATTTTATGTAAATGGGGAAACCATTTTCTATCACCTTTCCATCCAATTGAAAATATAAACATCTCTTATGCATACGTGAAGACTACAATTTCCATAAGTTATAAATTTTATTTTTCATCACAGCGTCACATGTACGGTGATACATACGTACATAATTATTATATATGATATTAATAACATAATTAATATCCTATGAATACAACATATTCTCTATTTTATATCCCACCCATCTATTGGAAAATGGAAACATTCCTTATGTGTATGTGTGGACTATCACCTCCATGAAACTATGCAATTCATTTTCATAACCTCTTTACATGTATGGTTATAAAATTATAAATGAATTATAAAAGAGATATATATGACATGATTAACACTATGTAAATTATTAAATAATGAACATAGTCAATGGGACATAACTAACAAATCAAAACATGCATAATAAATAAAATAATTAACACCACAATAATGGGATTTAATAAAGAGCTATGAGTAAATGGGTAAAAGTAAGAGTTTGATAAATTATATTCATAAAAATTGATTTAAATATGTACATCATATAGATGGATAATAAATATAAATAAATTATATAATAGGTTATAATGTGTTTGACCAAGTGGCAATCCAAGGTAAATATTTATGTTACCATCTCATTTGTTATCGGGGCTGCTAATGCTTCAATTTCTAATAGGGGAAATTGTATATTAATTCTCTAAAACCATTATATTTTTTATTTTATTACTATTATATCCAAGATTTATGAGTATTCTTTCAATATTTATCTAGTACACAAAAACCTGAAAAAATGTTTTTAAAAAACACCAACAATATTTTCCTTTTGGTTTTGGAATCTTTCCCGTCTATATCTATGTTAAATGTTTTCGTGAATGTTGTTTTATATAATTAATTTCCTTATTATGGTTTTTTTATTCAATTTTTACATTCAATTAAAATCATTATAAGGAATATTTTTACCTTTTTCCTTACATGTCAATTTTTAATTTTTATGAAAGTGGGAAAGTAATGTATTTTTTAATATTTACCATATGAACTCATTTTCCCAACATCATATCCTTTATTTGTTATCATTCCCCAACTATGTGTTTCTATTTTTTTTTCAAGGAAAATTTTATTCACATTATTATACTATTCTTTATTTTAAAAATGTTTTGAATGCATGATGGCATTTCTTGTTTTTTTCAAAATGAATTTCTAATGTATTTTTAAAGGGATTTTTCATTCATGTCAGAATAATTTAATATATGTTATTCTAAAATAGGGATATGATCAAATGATACTATTCATCTTATTTTTATGGATTACTTATGATTACGTTGTTATATTTATTGACTAGATAAAATATTTAATTCCATATGATAGTTTTCTAATATATATTATTATGGTCAAGGAATGATGATTATGTGTTGTATAGGTTACTCACTACTTTTATATGATTAATTAATCAAAAATAATCTGTGATTGATGGGGAAAAATATTAGATGTACCTTTGATGCATCCATAGGTCTCATGAGGCCATCTATATTGGGTATTTGAAAAATTCCTTACTAATTTAAGTGTGATGTCCTAGCACAAAGCCTTGACTATAAGATTATGAAATTAAATATTATGAATAATATCATCCTTAAAAAATTTATACATATCCATGTGATAAATTACATTTTTATTTCATCATTGTATATATATATATATCATTTTGATGATAATTTTTGTATGACATATTTCATTACTGTTTATCTCTTCCATATTATTCAATAATTATTTATTATTTGATTACCTACACTGAATAATTTCTCTTACTGAGCAACTGAGTTCACCCCATTATTTTTTTCTTACCCCTAAGTCACCCAAATGTGAAAAGTGAAAGATTTAATGGGATATACTAGATAAAGTATTTATTTTCTCCCATAATTTTATGTTTTATTTTTTGTTTTAAAATATAATGTTGGAGTCTTGTATGTATATAGTCTCCCAAGAATAATAAACTATTCAATCCCATGTGATATAATATATTGGAACCTATTCCAATGTAACATTTGAAACATATTTTATGGGATACTAGTGTCAGGTATTTTATATTTTATATCAGAGAAAGTTCTGTTTAAAATGTGGGAACTAGATCTAGAAGAACATATTGAGAACATTATGATAATACTTAATAGATTTAAAAAATTATTCTAGAATTTCTTATATACATAGGAAGCATATTATATGATTAAATATTCATGATGCTATGAGCTATTTCAATATATTCCAATGTTTATAAATGGAACATAATAGAAGTAAAAAACCATATCAATAAGCAAGAACTATATAGGGTCTTCCACGAAGATAAATACATCCAATTAAATTAGTTTGGTTATAGATATTGTTGGATTATAACTATATTGGGGTAGTTAACTCACGTCATGACCAATAACCATTCCCTTATAGTGAAACCTATAAATCCCTAACATAGTGAAACAATACATGACATCTTCATATGATACAACCTCTATCATTCAATGGTGATACTAATCCATTTGTATAGGGGAAATGGATTATGTTCTTGGAGAAGATATTTCTCTCTTTACTAAGTATTAAAATGGAAAAATTTTCATTGTAATTTTATCATCTAATGAGTGATACTTATCAATGGAAATCATTAATCCAGGTTACTATGGAGTTGTAGGATATATATATATATATATATATATATATGATTAAATGGTGGATTTTATGGTGATATTTTATAAAAAATATTTTCCTCATAAGCAACATGCTACTATATAAACATAATTTCTCAATCTAAGGAAAATATGAGAGGATAATTTTGTGAAATATAAAGAAAAATTTAGAAGGTTAAAAAATAATACCATGGATTATTTATGTAATCCAAGGTGAAAGATTAATAACTACCATGATGGGTTAAATCCATGCCTTCAAAGTGTATTAGTCTCCGAAAATGTTTTATTATGAAAGGATATAATATCATGTTCCATCAAGAAATATAAGGAATTAAAATTTGTATATCTTCTAGGAAAATCAAGAAAATAATTTTATGAATCAACACTTTTTAAAAAGAAATATTACAAAAAGGAAAAGGGGAAGGGTGCAATTTCAAACATATAATTATTGATGAAATAAACACCATGGAACATTCATAAAGGGAATAAAATTTTCTTCATGTGTGGAGAGAAATTTTCTTTGGATATTAAATTAAATGGAATGAAAGAAACTGCACATGTAATATTCTTCAATTGTACAATTATGACGAACTATTAAAATGAATGGAACAATAATAAAGTTAATTTACCTATAAAATTGGAAATGGAGTAATTATGATCTTATGTTTTCACTAAAACTAATGTTGAAGTCGCAAATGAACTGATAATAGGTACATTGAATGATAACTAAACATATCTAAGGATTTATTTCATTCTGGATCTACCCCCTCATGTATATCTTGCATATATTTGAAGAAAAATTAATCAACCTATTACACTCTATTGAGAGTATTTTCAATGAGGACACCTAGTGGGAATCTTATTTTAAGAAGAATATATATTGTATTCATTATATAGATTCATATATATTCCCTAGTTATATAATTTTTCATCATACCTATGATTTAATTTTACATAATTATCCATATGGATTGTATTTTAAATTATAATGAAACAATTTATTACTGATATAAGTATATTACTACTTATAAAGGGGTATATAATCCCTTGATTTTAAGGGAGAGACTTCATTATTTGAATATTTTATCGATCCACCACCAATAGCTCACATTAATGAAATTTTTTGAGGAGATGAGGGGAGAAAACTATCTATATATTAGAAATACATCCTATGGGTAGAGGATGCAATTATTATTCGAGAATTAATTGACTTATTTCAAGGATAATTACTAGGACATCCATATGATTATGAAATTTAGTTTTATATTGAACCCATACCTGATAAAAATACATTTGAAAATAATACTTATTGAATGGAACCAATGAAACTGATATAGTTGAAGAGAAACTATAAGATTTATAAGTTTAGAGATTTATAAACCCTAGTGTTTCACCTTGTTCTACCCCTATCCTATTTATGAAAAATAAGGATGGATCTATGGGGTTGTGCGTCAATTATTTGGAGATGAGTGAAATTATTATAAGGAATATGTATCATTTTCCACACATTTATGACTTATTTAATCAATTAAATGAGATAAATATTTTTTTGAATTTTGATCTTTTCGCTAGTTATCACCAATTGAGGGCGAAGATGTATGATATATAAAAGAAGAGATTTTTTATAAGGTATGAACATTATGAGTTTATGGTAATTCCCTTTTGAATGAATAATAAACCTTTTAATAATTTTTAGATGGTATGAATAGTGTATTCAAGTATTATCATTATAAATTCATGGTGATATTATTTAATGATATATTGATATACTTTAAAACCCATTATTAACATGTTAATCAATTTAAAATAATTATTGATTACCTCAAAGAAGATAAATTATATGGGAAATATATTAAATGGAAATTTTGGATCTAGAAAGTGTCTTTCCTTATTTATATTTTCCCCAAAGATGAAATATATTTTGACCCTTCAAAGAAAATGTTATCAAAAGAATGTCCTATAAGGATGAATATAACTATGATACGTAGTTTCTTTGGTTTACTAGGTTAGTTTCAACAAGTTTTTCAAAATGTTTCTCAATCATCCAACCCTTTAAACATGTTGAAAGATATATTGGGTTAAATTAACATGATCAATGGAATGTGATGAAGATTTTGAAGAGATAAAGAAGATATCGGTCAATTAAATGGTATATAAAAATCTATCAGTAAAGGAAGGGTTAATAATATATTATAATGCATCGAATAAAATATTATGTTTTCTTCTTATGATTATTCATAAAGTAGTTTATTATGGATAATAGAAATTCATATTAAATGAATATAACTAACCAAATATTGTCATTAACTTGACTGATTTAATATTTTCTACGATGATTTAGTGGTACCATCTCTATTAAAAAAATAGGTGATATATATGAAGATAAAAATATTATTTAAATATTCTCTCCAAAATAGTTCAACATGAAATCAAAAAATACGGTTGTGTATAATTAAGGACTATGATGGGTCAATACCCTACCAACCTAAGACGATAAATAAGGTGGAACATTAATTGGGTATGATGGCCCATGTATTTTTTACCATGATGAAGATTAATAAGTATCTTATATTCTAGGATTTAGTAAATCTTGATATGTTAATTGATAAGAAATGGGAGAATCATTCCTATTACATGAAATTGATAAACCATTATTACAAGAATATATAGAAAATACCTAGTAGTATAATAAGGATTTAAAAAGGAATATTAATGATGTGGATAATGGTAAATTGATAAGGTTCATCTATACTAATGGAGTATTGATGTTTAGAAAGAGGATATGTGTTCCTTCCATACCAGAGATGTAGTGGGATCTACTAGATGAAGCATATAGGTAAAATTTCTATACAAAACCTGGTATAAAAAATATGTAAAAAATTTTAGATAACATTTCTAATGGGATAGTATGAAGAGGGAAATTGAAAAAAATGTGTCTAGATGCTTTTTTTGTATGTATTTAAAGGATATAATACAACATATTGATAGAGTCAAGAATCCTATGCCTATACTAATATAGAAATTGGACACTGTCTTATTGGATAATATCATTTTAATTATGAATAAGTTTAGAAATAATGATTATATATGGGTAATTTTCAAAAACCATACCAACATTACACAATTAATATAAGTAAATAATGATATAAACCTTAATTTAATTTCACATATCTCTATTAATTTAGTTGTTAGTCTTCATGGAATTAATATTTCAATTGTATTTGATCATGAAACACAATTCACATCAATATTCAAAAGAGTCATCAAAACGATAAAAACACTACGATACATTTATAACCATCTATTATCCCCAACATGATGTATATCCTGAAAGGACTATTCATACATTAAAAGACACATTGAGATCATGATATATTGATTTTTATACTGTATGGGATTAGTTTATACCACTAGTGTAATTTATAAACAATAATACCATTAATTCAACAATCTGTAAGGAATAATATCATGTATTTTATGGTACTACATTTCGTACACTGAATTATTGGGAAGAAGAAGGAGAAATGAATCTAGTAGGCCCAAAACATGTTAATTAGAATACTATGAAATTATGTGCTATCCAAAATCACATCACATAATCTCAAATTAGTCAAAATATATATAATGATAATTGAGGGATGGAACGAGAATTTCAAGTAGGGGATCATGTATTCTTAATGTTTCACCATTGAAAATAGTTATATGATTTGGTTTAAATGGGAAGTTAATCCATAGGTACATTGGATATTATGAAATTTTTGATAGAAATGGTGTTCTGGATTACTGATTGGGTATTCCACACAACCTCTATAAAGTACATGACATCTTCCATATTACATTACTGGGGAAATACACATAGAATCCAATTAATGTACTCACATATTAGGGAATATATTTAGAACACAAAATTTCTTATAACAAGTATCCTTTATATATTCCTGACATTAGAGATCAAGTGTTATTGAATTAGACAACTCTACTAGAGAATGTATATATGAGAAATCAGAAACTATATGTGGAAACATAGGATAATATATAATTTATGAAAAGATATTATTGAAATTTGTATAAGAGATGAAAAATATCTGAATTTGGAGGATGAAATTATTTAAGAGAGTGATAATTTAATTCATGAGATCCCACTATAGAGGGTAAGAAATTCATACATAAACCACTAACCATTGCACATCCTATTATTTTATCATTATAATTGAAAAAATTAATTGAAATACTTATAATAAAATTTAAATAATTTGAAATTTAATTTAATAAAATTGTTATAACTTTTGAGTTTAGAAGGTCAAGTTAACCTTTTGGTTAATTTTTGGATGTTTCTGAAATAATTGATTTTGGGATGAATAGTGAAAAAATACCACATTTACAGATTTTATAAATTTCCATATTATTGTATAATAAATAATATAAAAATTATGAACACCTTTTTAATATACCAAATATAAATTTAGTAATAAAGTATATCAATAAAAATTTTATGTTCGATTTAGAAACCTATGTATGACATTTTAAAAATTGGGTGATGTTTAATTTTAATATGGAACTATTTTTTATACTTTTCATTAAATTAGTAATTATTAGGTTAAATTTGGTTTTGGATAGGTATTAAATTTACATAAATACATTAAACTAATTAGTTTTAATAGATTCAAATATTCACAAGAAATTTTCCTAAAATCGTTGGTATACAAAAGAAGTCATTTAAAAAATCATTTCATTTGGTGGAATTGTATTAAAATAAAATTTTATTTTCTATAGAAACTTATTCTTGTAAAATGGATTAAATATTTAGAATTATAATTACCAAAATTAGGCAATAAAAATAACTTATTTTTTCATATTGAATAGTTACAATGATATAAGTTTATCACAACTTTTAAGGGAAAAAAGTGGTGGGGGGAGGTTAAACTAAGATATAAAGCTAAAAATTTCTAAAAATTATGTAAAATTTTTTTTAGTGTATTTTGAACACAATTTATTCTATATTTAAAATTTTAATAAATGAGAACCACTTTACTAGAGAAGAAAATTTATTATATTTAAAAGTTTCTAACATCTACAAGAGTTCCACTCCTCTCACTTATAAAAGGGAATTTCATCTTCTCACATCGTCAAACACCTTTACCGTATTATATAGGCCAATAACTACCCAAATAAATTCTTAAAAAACCTTATGAATTAAATATAGGTAGTATTTGTAGTTACCCACGCCTTCTCACACATTTTATTACATGAATTATGACATAAAAGTTCAATACACATGACCCAAGGATCAAGATGCCACGTGACTTAGGGAAACTATTATAATAATACATCAAATAGAGGATAAAAATAAAATATTATTTTATTCTCAATAACAAGATCGTAAATCCCATGTATCTCCTAATACTAAATAAGATAACCTAGAAAGTAAATAATAAAAAAGAGTGAGCTAAAAATCCCAATAACAGAATAAACATGATAAAGAAGAATATAATATGAATTTAATAACATATCATGATGCCTTAAGAGGAAAGGTACATGAGTTATCACATAAATTAATGAAATATGTATGCAAGAAAAATAATTCCAAATAATAATATATATGTGGATGAAACATAGAATATAATATTCAAATTAGTTAAGGTTATCCATCAATACATCATCACATAGTGGAAAAAGTCCCATCATTGATTAAGATTACTCCCAACAACCATACACATCAAATCATGAGATATAAAAATTACCTAATGCATTAGATATCTATTTGGGTTCACCCATAAAAACATGTATATTCATATATGTTCATTGTAAGGAATCCATAAAAAAATCATAATCATAAAAAAACTCCATTAAAAAGAAATGATTTACATAATAATGTCTTATATCATAGAAAAATAGAATATCATGATGAATTCCATGAAATAAGATATTAAATCATTAATGGATGTTCATATTAAAATAATCAATAATAGAAACTTATTATGAATTAAAGGTGAATTAAATTCATAAAAGTAGTGGATAAATAATTTTGGAAATATTTATTTTAAGAGGTGTTTTAAGAAAATGTGTAACGAATCATTAAATTGGGTAGGATAAGAATCATTAATATAAAAATAGATATAAACTATGATGGTTTTATATAATCAATTACTTTTTTTATAATCCATGTAATTTTATATAAATTTTAGTTCCTGGTATATGATATCCAGAACTGAAATAATGTAGTTCCATTTAATCAGCTCTGTAAAATAATTTTACAAGGGAACCTATAAATATTGTATATCCCCATCATGGAAGGGTTAATAAGGATAGGTATATATTTCTGTGGCATTTTCACAAGAATAAAAATGAGATATGAAATAATAATATAGAGATAAATTGTGTTAAAAATAAAGAAATTATAACTAAATAAAAATAAGGTGGTTCATAGAGATCCCTAACCATGTGTTTGGATTAATTATGTACTCTCACTTAAAATTATGAATAATAAAATTAGGTATATTAAATAAATAATTTTGAACCTTATTAAAATATATTCGATTTATTTTCAATATTTTATCCTAATTTAGATTCATTCAGTTGAGATATTGTTTCTATTTCACCTGTCTCAAGGTCATTCATTTCACGGTTTCAAATCTTCCTTAGTTTGCGGAAATTGTTGATATCATTTTTAGAAAAGATCTTAACTATAGATGTGAAAGTAAATTATATCCATTTCCTTATATAAATTTAAATGGTCCCAAATACCAATATGTGTTCTCACATATGGACGATTCGTTAATTAAAAATGCCAACATTATATATTTAGTTCATTTATCCAGTTTTACCAAAAATCATGAACTAAATCCAATTCATTTAATTAAAATATTATTAATATATTATAGAAAAATAAGACACTTATAATATAATTATTATTATAATATTCAAAAATAATTTTATTTCTATATCCATCCATGAAAGAAGTGTCAAAACATGATGTATATTGTTCATTTTGTTCGTGAACCGACCATATTGTGATCAACACATACTTTTTATAATAAACTAATGGAAATGTAGAAAATGGATATTACATCATAATAATAACATATAATAATTTTTAGGATACTAATGTTTCTATTTAAATGTGTTTGTAAAATATATGGTTTTGTAAGAAGAGGTATAAAATAGAAAGAGTTTTAGTTTAGAATTTACCTCTTTCATTGGTTGTGTCCTCTTAGATTAACCATTAAGGAACATTGGTATTGTCTTTTCTATGACAATAATTACTATAATGTGAGGGAGTTGATTAAAATTTTAATTGGGTAGAAATTTGGCTGGGTTTAATTCCTAAAATGAGTGATGAAAATTTTCAGCAAGGGGAGGTATTTATAAGTGGAGAAGAGGATAGTTTTTTATCATAATATTAAATGGATTATTATTTTTTATCAACACTATCCACAATGATGGATAATTTGACCAAATATAATAATTGGAAAATTTTAGGCCAAGATAAAGGTTTATTACACACCCCAATATGAAATTATTCTTTTATTAAACTTATAATGTAAAATACCATATATTTTATTTTTTCAGAATTCATTATTCACTAAAAACTAAACTATTTTAAAAAATTATCGAGAATTCAATCTATTTTTTTATAAATTTGAAAAATTAAATCATTTGTTTAAAATATTTTTTGAAATATCATAAAATAATTTTCTTAAGTGAAATCCTTATATAATTTAATGGTACGAATTTTAAAATTATGATAAATTTTATATCCATTTATAAAATTAATTATGGTCTCATAAAATTATATTATCATTTAAATACAACCTAATAATAATTAATTTTTTTTACAAAAATAAATTTTATTTGAAATATTTATATTCATAATATAAATATAAATAAGGCATTTATGTTTTATAAAACTAAAAACACTAATTTTATTGTCCAACAAAATTTATTAATTGGAATGTTAATATACATTTTATTTATTCTTGTTTAAAAATATAAATAAATATTATTTTTATATTAAATAGATAATGATACTATTCTAATAGTCATGTTACTATTCCTAATTGAGTGATTACTATTCCAATGGTTACATAATAATTACAATAATTAGATTTGAACCGATCATATGGGGTCCCTATATTCTATAATACCTTATATTTCATTCATTGATTATTCCCTTCTATTTGATATTATTGTTATATATATATATATATATATATTCATTTTCAGAATAAATATTTCATTAAAAATATTCCAATTAATTTCTATAGGGTTGTTCATGAGTGTGATTATTTTGGGGGATTGATAGGGTCTAAATTTTCATATCATAGTCTTGTTTTTTCTAATTTTTATTCGAATATAATAGTCAAAACTCTCATAGATATATTTATTCTCTGAATAAAATGATCAAATCAATATAATAAAATTTTGTGGGTCTTATTTTTTTGGTCATACGATTTGTATAATACATTATTTCTAAATACAAGAAATTTAATTAATCAGAAGTGATATTAATTTAAAAATATCATGGGTCATTATATTTTCCCCCCTTAGGAAATTTTACCCCTGAAAATATTATTTCATCCAAAAATATAAAAAATAGGATATTTATATTTCATTTCATCCTCCATTTTCTATGTAGTCACTTAATACATAGGGTAGTGCCATAATAATTTGAATTGGAGAGTTTTCTTATTGAATATATATTTTTCTATACAGTCCAATGTCATGATTGATTTCTCATTATAAGAGAGATCATTTTCTAGATATACCACCTTCAAATTTAGAATATCTTAGGGATCCTGTATATAGTTATGATTGATATTTTAAAAACATTTTGTACTTTAGATAATGTTGGTGAAAGTTCTGGTTGGTAGGTTGTGAATCTAATGTGATTGAGAACCATAATGGGGATGATGTTATAAGGACTTAGCTTTTGCTTCTTCCAAAATCACATCAATCTTTTCCAAGGAGATATGTAGAGGAACATTTTATCTTCAAACTCAAATATTGGATTCTCCAAAGGATATCAAAAAAGATCCTTTGTCATCCTTGAGAAGTCTTGTTGTGTTTCTGAATGGTATTGACATTATATTCTAATTTTTTGACCATTCCCAAAACCAATATCTTGCATTCATTAACTTCATCCCAACATACAACTATTCATATAGATGGATTTATATAGATACTTTCGGTTATTGAGTATAAAAAATTATTATGCAGTAACTTAACTAGGGGAAAATGTTGATCCCATCCTCCTTGTAAGTTCACTGAGAATACTCACAAAATGTCCTAAAGTTCCTTGTTAGTCTTAATAGATTAATGATCATAATTGTGGTGATAATCCATAGCAAAGTTCAAATATATGTTTATATGAAGTTGGATACTTTTCTAGAACATAGATGTAATCCTTGGATCTTGATCAGATAGGATCGATAATGGTGTTCTATACAGCCTCACCAATTCCTTATTGTATGTCACTGCATGTTTATTGAGTTAGAAATCCAATCAAATTACATGAGGCAAGTAGTATTTGTATTATGATTCACTATAACCCAAATAGAATTATTTACACTCCATTTATTTTTAGAACATATGAAAAAATATATGTTTACATTATTCTATTTCCATGTTGGTATTGGTAATGGTTGAATCATCCCCATTAAATGGTTTCCATTATACCTTACAATGTAATTGGATGTATAATATATAATCACCTCCTTAATATTTTCCCAACAATAGTTCTCTCAAAGATCTCGATAAATCATCATCCTCCCTGGATTGATGGAGAATGTACATCTATGTGGATAATTCAAAAATTCTTTCTTAATATCAATATTTGATGGTACTTGTATTTTTGAACAAATTCATTAAAAAAATCATCATCAATTTTGACAGATGTGGAATTTCCTTCTATTATAGCTTTCACCTTCTTCTTTATTTCCACAAAATACCTTTAGGAATAATTTATCTTATATTTAATGGATGGTAGATAAAAAATTTGATCTAGGTTTAATGGTGTTACCTCATCTATGAATTCAACATCCATCCTTTAAAACTATAAGAATATGGGATCCCTATCAATTATAATCATTTATTAGGTTTTAGGATCCTTCCAACTTATAGAATATGCTAATTTATTTTCCTTACAATTATGGTAACAATACAAGAAATCATAAAACATGATCAACTCTAAACATATAAAATGGTTTATATTAATCTCTTTCAGTGTGAATATATATTTCAGGCTCTTATGATTCATATAAATTTCAAGCTTCTCCCCATAAAGATAAATCCAGAAAATCATCAATTTGAACATCCCTAAAACAAACTCCAAATCATACACTAGATATTTATACTCATTAAACATTAATTACCTTGAGACATTTTCCATCAATTTATCTTTTTTATTATTATTATACAACTAATTCCATTCTTTTTAGAATTATGGCATAACACAAAAAATTCCCCACTAATATGTATTACAAGTACTTGTGATATAATAATAATATTTTTCAATTCCATGAATCTCTATTTGCATTAATTTTACCATAAAAAAATCAATATATTTTGAGATATCTTAAATAAAAGGATTAAAATTGTGAGAAGTTTTTCATAATTTTTTGAATATACCAAGAAAGTCTAAGGAAAGTGTGGAACTACATAAAGATAATTTTCTAGGTAACTCTTATCTTTCCTTATTCTTTCATGGGCCTACATATATACATTTACTAGTGATAACATTCCCCAATAATGATACTTACTCCTTCTAACACACACATTTATATTAGTTTTCCTATAGCTCATAATTTTAGAAATTACTTAGTGTAATATTAAAATCATCCTCACAGTGCTCCTTGATTTTGTATTATGTCATAACATCATTTAGAAATACTACCAAAATTTTGATAATGTAATATCTAAATACTACATTAATCAATATCATGAGGATTTCTGGAGCATTAGGGACTTTAAAGGTAATCATTATCAACTAATAGTGTTTGTACCATGTTCTAAAGGTTGTGTTGGGAACATATTCCTTAATCTCCATTAATTTATGGTATCCCAATAGAAGGACTATCTTAGAAGAATATTGGGCCCCACGTTATTGATCGAACAAGACTTCAATCCATGGTAAGGTATACCGGTTCTTTTTCATGATTTTTTAGTTCATTATAATTATTGAAGTGGAGTAATGAAACATCCCTCTTCTGGTTGATGAGGAACAACACACCCCATGGACAAGCACTCATTCTGATAAAACCCTTTTCTAGATTCTCTTGCAATTGATTATTTTGTTATTGAAACTCAACGTCATACATTTATATAGGGTGATTTATATATGATAAGGGATCCATGTATAAGTTCTATTGAGAACTAAAAATCTCATTCCTTTGGAAGACCAAAAAAATTATCACGAAATATTTCAAAATAATTCATCATAATTGGAATGTATTCCAGAATGATTCTATCATTTTTCTCAATCATTTCAGTTAGATATTCTTGCTAAAAAATCAGTTCTTGAGAACAATATTCCAATGTAGAATCAAACTCTCCCTTACACTTGTATAGAATAGGGTAATGATTCTGGATATAGAGAGTGATTTCCCCCTCCTAAAATCTAATGTTGGATTTATAGTGGGAAAAACAATCTATACCCACTATAGCATCGAATTATTCTCAATGAAGTTTTGTAAGGTTAGATCGGAGGTTCAACATATAAATGTTGACTAGGGAGTAATTGTATAATTTATTTGTAAAACTTTTCTCAAATTCAATCCTTACAAAAAACCTATCTACTATGTTTTGAGGTAGTGGTAAAACAGTTCTACTAAACTTGAATGATATAAATGGATATGTAGAACTGTTATCATATAATATTTATAGGTTCTTGAAGGGGAAATGTGCACACGACTAACCATTTTATTACAGTTCTAATCATTTAATATACCAAAAATAATCATTAGGATGACAATATTTAAAAAATAATCATTTAGATAGGGAAACTATGAAGAGATAAGAAATAACATATTATTGACATACACACACATATTAACTTATTAGTCTCTAGGTTTCAATCTAGGTTATCCTTGATAATGTTACTTTTCTGTTTTCTATCCTAATAATATATTCACGTACTATATAATTGTTTATAATGATTTTCTGAATATACCAATGCATATCCCCGGGGAGTGTCAAACCAAGTGTACAACAACGGAAAACTGTCATGAACTAGTTACATGTTGATTTAATAACAAAAAAAATACCTTTCAATGTTATCACCCTAGGGTACATTTATTCTAGATCCACATCCACTTTTAGTATCTAGACAAGGATCTCATTTATTAGAAACCAATACCTATATACATTAACAAATATTTTCGATGTGTTACTATGTATTAAAAAATACCTTTTATTTTTTTTTGATACATTATAATCTTAATTTTAAAAAAATAAATACACCAATCTCAAATAACAAATATGGAGACCCAATCCTTATTACACATTCTATTACATTTTTTATGTTGAATACAATTCCAATAAAAAGAACAAATTGATCAAGAGGCCTAGTGTCTTTGGGAAACTAGTTTAATAATAAATAAAAACGTGACAAAAAAACTATTTATTCTCTTATCCATAATAAGATCATAAGTTACATTGTGCCCCAAAATATGTATAGGATAACTTGTAGAGTACATAAATATTATAAGTGAACTAAAATGCCTAGTAATGGAATAAATATGATAAAGAAGCTTATTATATGAATTAAATGACATATAATTATATCCTAAGAGGAAAGTTAAATGAGTGATCACCTAGAGGAATGTTATATGTGTAGAGGAGACATAAATTCATGGAATAAAAGGAATTATATAGTAATATAGAATATTAAATAAGAATAATTCAAGGCTAATTACCAGACAACATCACATGATGGAAATAGTCACATCATATATTAGGTTTACTCCCAAATACCATATATATTGTCTCATGAAACTTAAAAATTACCCAATGAAATGGAGAGATATTTAGGTTCACCCATCACAACATACACATGCATATGTATACCTAGAAAAAAGTATTAGATAAGACATAATAATTGGAAAAGGTCACACAAATTAAATTAGTTAAGAAATAATTTCTTTATAATATAGCCAAATAAAATATCATATTGAAATCTATGAAATAATTTATTTAAAAATTATTCATGATTTTTTCATAAATAATTATGAATAGGATATGAAAATAATGTATATGTGAATTGAAGACATAAAAAGAAGTAGACAAATATTTTTTGAAATATTCCTTTTAAGATGGTATTTAGTAAAACATTAAAGAATTATTAAATAGGGTAGGGGAATAATAATTTTCATTAAAAATGAATAAATTAAGATTTTTCCCATAATAAAATGAGTTTTTTAGAAACCATGTTGGGTAAAATAAGGTAATGAAATAGAGTTATTCCAGTTAATTAGATCTATGAATGAATTTGGGAATAGAAAATTTAAAACATCAACATACCCATCATTGAAAGTTGAACTAAGAAAGATATATATGTTTTGTACATATATAGAATATTTAATAAATAAATAATAAGATATTAGGGATAAAGTGAGGTAAATAGAGATAAAGAATATCCCAAAGAAAATATTTTTCTGAAGATATCCACTACCTTGTGTCTAGAGTCATTATTCATTCTAACTTAACCTCATTAATAATAAAATTAGATTTACTAAATATATTATTGAGAAAATCTTAAAAAAAATTTTCTTTATTGTCAAAATTTTATGTTATTTTTGATTCATTTAATCAAGATGTCATTTTTATTTCTACTGTACCAATGTTGTTCTTTTCATGGTTCCAAAATTTATATAATGTGTAAAAATTATTGATGTTTTTATAAAATGGGACTAAAACTACTCTAATGAAATAAAATGATATTCATGAAATTTAATAAATATAAATTGGCCAAAGTATCTATATATTATATGATATATGGATGATTCATTTAGAAAAAATGTTAAGGTTATACTGTTAGTTCATTCGGGTAGTTTTACTGACCATCATGAATTAGATTCATTTTATTCAATTTAACGATTATTAACACATTATAGAACATGAAATAAAGTTTAATATACTTATTGTAAAAATATTTAACAATAATATTATTTCTATAACCATCCTTGATGGTGGTAGATAAAAACATTGTATGTTGTTCATGGGGGCGGTGAACAAACCATATTATTATAAATGCTTTCATTTTAAAATCAATTGAGGACAAAGTAAGAAATAGAAATACCAAAATAATAATAATAATAATATATCATTAAATTTATGATATTTATATTAAAATATATATGTGGATAAAAAACATATAGGGGTGGTAGAATAATAATATAATTGAAAGAGTTTTGGTTGATAATTTACATCTTCCTTCTGTTTTCCCCTCTCAATATACCCCTTATGGATCCTAGGAAAGGTCTTTGGTGAGACTATAAATATTAGGATATGGGGATAAGATTTTAATGATAATTGGTCATAAATGTTTCAATATTCAAGTCATAAATGATGTGAGGAGAAGAGGTGGTGAAGGGAGGTATTTATAAGGGGAGAAGATGATAGATTTTTTTGGATATGATAATAATTAATTTATTATTTTATCACATGACTATAAATAGTAATGAATATTTAGAATAAAGAGATGATATTTTTCATTGGAGTTGAGGTAATGGTTTCTAAACCCACCCCTTATCAAATTAAAAATTTATTTAATATATAATGTAAAATTTATTATATTTTTATAATTAACAATTCACTAAAAAAATATTTTAAAAAATCATCACAAAGACTATTAAACACGTACAATTAAAACATTAAGTCAATTTTTTGATTTTTTTCTAAATATGAGAAAAGTTTTTATATAGAATCCTTATTTACTTATAACTTACCAATTTTAACATTATGATCATGTTTTTTACCCAATGAAAAATTAATTATGGTCTCATAAAAATATATTACAATTATAATAGAATAGATTATTGTTTAATATTTTTTTTGAAAATAAAACTATTTTATAATATTTATATTAATTTTATACATTTAAATTAAAAATATAAGTTTAAAAAATTAAAAAAACTAATTTTATCATATATAAAACGTTCATTTATTAATATCATGATATAAAATAGTTATATTTAATTTTATAAGATAAATAAATATTATTTATCAGTTATAGAGGTGATGTTACTATTCAAACAATTTGTTACTATTCTTAATGATTATGTTACTATTAAAATGAGTAGGGTACTATTTCAATGGTCATATTTGTTACATTTATATGGGTTACCTACCTTCTATAAATTTTTCATATTTCATTAATTAACTATTCACCTCTATTTTCTCTCATGTTTTTATATATTTTCATTTCTAAAATTTCTATTACCTCACTAATATTCTTTTTCATTTATATAGTGTTTCTCATGAGTATGATTAATCTAGGAAACTATATAGATAAAATTTTTTATATTATAGTTATTTTATTTTATTATTTATCATATATTAATATTTTAACTATTATGAAAGTATTTATTTTCTAAATTTAATGTTCAAATGATGATAATAAAATGTTATTTATTTTATTTTGTAGTGGTTATTATATATGTAACTCTAAATTACTAAATATGACACATTCATATAATTATAATTTAAATTTCATTCATAAATATCCGGTTTGGTACATTGGTCTTCTTAAAAACCCATTTGAGAAAAAACAAGGTTTTTTTTCTTCAAATGAGATTATCCCAAGAAGTTGAATATATTCTCACCAAGCCCTATAAGGCTTTTTTATTCTCAGACCTCCTCCAAATATCAAATAACCTTATTAATATAATAATATAGTTATAATAATTACACTAAAATATTTTTAAATTAATTGTAAAAAAACATTATATCTCATTTCCTGTCAATTAAAAATAAAAAAATCTCACATAGATATGTGTGAACTATTGCCTCCATAAAGAGACGTAATTAATTTTTTTTTTCACCAAATCACATGCATGGTTCTATTTTTAGATTTAATTATTATATATTATGTTTAAAAAATAATTATGACTCCTAAAATATATACCATTTTATATTTTCATTCCATATGATTTTTTGGAAAATGAAAACATTTCTCATGTGTCTATGTGGACTACCGCCTCCACGAAGTGATGTGATTCATTTTTCATAAACACCTTTCATGGATAGTTAAATTTTTTTATCTTATTTATAAAAATGATATATGTTACATGATTTGAATTTTTTATGATGTAAAAATTATATTATTTTCAGGACTATAACCTCCAAATCAAAACATTTAAAAGGAACAAAACAGTTAACACAAAAATAATTGGATTAAATATAGAATTATGAGTAAATTGGTAAATTGGTGTTATGAATGAGTGATATATAAAAGCATATATCTAAATATGGATTTGATATATATTATTATTAAAATTAATTTCATTATATAAGAGGTTGGAATGCACAAGAATGAATCTATGGAAAGGGAATATGTTACAATCTCGTTATTTATTATGATTGCTTATGTTTCAATGTCCCTTAAGAGGAGATTTTATATTGATTCTCTAAAAACACATAAATATTTATCTTCCCTAGTAATTTATATATTTTTAAGTACTATTTCAGTTTAACCTCTTGTTGGTACTCAAAACTATATGATAGAAAATAAGATGTAGGTGCTAAATTACAAGATGGGGGGTGAATTATAGATTTAAAAACAATATTTTTTTCATATAAGAAAATATATATTTAACAAAGTTAAACAATATGGATTCACAAACCCTCTTTAGATCTTAACTAAGACTTAAACTTTCTTAGGTTGCGATATGATGGATCCTATAAAGAAACTTAATAGAAGTTTACATAGGGAATTATTCTACCTTAAAGTATATAGAATCTTATTTATCAGATTATAAAAGTATAAGAATGTATAAGAAAGTTATACATTATATATTTAACAAAATGAAGAGGAATTAAAACATGTAACAAAACAGAAAAAGAATAAAAAATATTTTTTATCTAAAGAAATAGAAGTATGATTTCATGAGAAATTATAGTTTGATTTAAAAATAAATTGGAGTTTGATATTATCATAAATCAAAGTATGATTTAAGAAGAAATTATAGTTTGATTTCTGACGAAATGGAAGTCTGATTTCATGAGAAATTAGAGTTGGATTTTAGAAGAAATCAGAGTATGATTTCTAGATAAATCAGAGTCTGATTTTAGAAGTAATTAGAGCCACAATTCTGAAGAAATCGGATTGTAAGGAACTGTATGATTATACATTATATAAGGATCCAATTTTTGGTTTAATAAAATGATGGTTATACTTGGTTTAAGAAAATATTAGATAAGGAATTAAAATCCAAGGTAATGAAAAAAAATTTCTTAGGGAAAGAAAATTTTCCTTAACAAAATAATTATTCAAGAAAGTGAATATTCATTAATAAAATGTGTTTGTGATTTAAAAATTATAAAGTAATAGAAAATTCAAAATGGAACTTATTATCTTAGCAATATTCCCCTTTTTAAAAGGACAGACAACTTTTCATAAAAGAATATCAGGAATAAAAAATTTCAATTTTGAACTTAAAATATCTCCTCTTTACCATTTTTAAGGATCATGATTAATATGACTAACTCCCCCTTAGATTTTGAAATCCCTAATGATCATATTCTTGTCTTTCTTAGATAAATTACCTCTTCCTTAATTAATAACTTCTTCTTTAAATAATCTCCCCCTTATATAAGCAATATCATTCATAATATTCTTTTTGATCATTATTTTCTCCCCCTTTGCGATATTAAAAAGGTATTGGTGGGAAAGAAAAAATATTTTACCTAAAAGGGTAGGAATATACTAAAAAAACTATATAAAGATAAGAAATTTCCTTAAGGTGGAAAAAATTGTTACAAAAAAATACTACAAAAGATCAAAGTTTCAGAGAAATTCCTTCATACTTTTTCTTCCCCTTTAGCATTAACTTTTTTAGGGATTCCTTCAGCTTCTTCAACCCTTTATGATCATCTTCATACATCTTGATCAACTAATCCTGATCCAAATTTTTCTTTTCAAGATATTTGATTCTTTATTCCTAATACATAAGAACTTCTCCTTAAGACTTTATCACTTCTTCCTTCTCATTAAATTTTTAGCTATTTCTTCCCTGAGTACCCTTTCTCTCTTCAGATTCAGAGCAATGGAGTTGAGATTTCGATTAAGATCTTTATCTTCCTAAAGGTGACTAGCTTTCTCTTCCTTTACCATTTCTGAAAAAATTATCATCAGTCTTATCAAATTAATTTTTAACTGAATCCATAAAATCACTAAAAAATTTAAGATCATCTATCACTGACTTATAACACATAGTTATCTTCTTGAAGTACTTCAGGTGGGATTCATATTTTATCATGAAATATTTTAAGACAACATATACCTTGATAATATTCTCCATAAAAATATTTTTATATAAATTTTTTGAATTAATTGACTGTTGAATCAGTTGGCACCGTGATTCGATGTTTAGGGAAATGGAATTGAATCTACAACCTTTTTCAAAGATTGTTAAAAAATATCATGACCTAGATAAGAAGAAAATTCTGAAGTAGTTTCTTTTGTGGGTGATATAACTTCATCATGCTCATCATTTTTCTTCATAGATGTTCCGAAAACATCATTCTTTGATTTTGAAACAAGATCTTTCTTTGGTGTTTCAACACCAATATTTCCCTCTCTCTTAGAAAGTTTATTCTCACGATTATAAGCCTACTGGTATCTATAGAAAACATGGATAATTTTTTCATCATCATCAATTTATTTTTCAAAACCCTTTTCACTAATTTTTTATATCATCATCATGATGAATAAAATAATGATTACTGCTCTCATCATCTAATGTTTTATCAATCTCATCTCGTTCATTATTAATTTCTGGAACGAATTCTCTTTCTGAAATGACCTTTGGTGGATTCTACTTGGGAAGTTATGATAGAAAAATATTCATAAGGAATCTAATTCTATTGGTATTCCTCATCCATCCTTATCACATAATCACATTCCTCTTACTCTTCTTCTTCTTCTTCTACAAAATGGGATTCAGAATTGAAATAATTTTTTTTTATCTACAACTGATGACTCAGTTTCCACCGATTCTTGTAAGAATTATTCTGGTACCTGAAATTGTTAAGATTTCTTCTCAGTGTCTCTATGAACATATTGAACAATATTGGCTTCAAATACCATCTTTTTAATATTATTTTCTTTATGTTTTCTCTCAATATCTTCTACTGCTTTAATTTTTAAGGCCTTTTCCTTAGTAGGGTCTAACCTAAAAACAATATATACTTCTTTTTCTTCTTCTACTCTCTCCATTTGGAGAAAAATTCATCAAAAATGGATTTTTTTTGTTTAGTATTGAGTGGATTAAATACTAACTTAGGTTTTGGTACTTTTCCTTTCTTTTTCATCTCTTTACATTTTATTATTTTGGAGTTTTCTTGGATATTTCTCCTAATTTACATATCTTGATGGAAGCTTGATCATAATTATTAGGAATTTCAAAGAATATATAGTCTTTATACTAAAAAAATTGTCATTCTTCTTAAGGTATCATCAATCAACAACATAATCTTGAAAACGTTGTCCTTCGAGATTCAAGGTATTTTAATGGATTCCAAACACAATATAGTAATCTTTGATAAGATCACGGGATAGATTATGATCCAAGACATGATTGTGTCAATATTGATATTACCTATGGGAAAGATAATGTACCTGATAAGGTTCAACTTCCTTAAATTCACAAAAAAAAATCCATCATGATGATATCAAATATTTTAAGGGAACCATTGCCTTCCTTTCTTGGAATTAGAAAAAATTGCATCCAAAGAGCTAGCAATCTATGATTGGTTGAAAGATGAGTGATCTTTAGTGTCTTTACTCCTTTTATCCCAAGTAATTCAATTGAATTTACTTTCTCAAAAGATCCTTCCTTATCAAGAAATATGTGAGATCATAAGTTAGCCTCTCCATCATAAAAAATATCCAATATAATATCATCTTTAATGAATGAAAAAGAATAAGTCTTTCCATAACTCTTGAAAGAGAACATATCTTTTCCTTCTTGTTTATAAAATTGAACATTATCATAGAATTATCTAAGATGATTCGGATGCACCAGATCCTGATTATATTTGTTGGATACACATAAAATTTCTAAACTATTTTTCTTTATGATTTTTTAAATCAATGAATCGTACTTCACAATGAAATTTGGATACACCAAACATTCCCTAAAAATTATCAAATCCTTATGTTCCTTTTCTGATTCCATCAGAGTCAATAAGGAAACGTCCAAAGACTTTAAGAGTTTCAGGGGATAAGGGAAAATTGAATGAAAAACATAAATGGTGGTAAAGATTTGGTGCAAAAAGAATGAGATAATAAATGTGTGACGCGAATAGGGAGGTCCTTTATATAGGCTTCTTGGTGACGGTTCATACTCTTTGGTTAAACTAACAATTGATTTTACCTTGATATGATCTGACGGTTGATGTCAATGCCAAATAATGATTTGTAGGTTTTGATATTTTGAGGATTTAAGGAGAAATATATTTTAAGGAATTTGAATCTGATAATGTAATTTTAAAACAAGATAGAAAAACAAAAAAGTAAAAAAATACAATTATTAATATTTAAGTAATGAAACATACCTTTAAGATTTCTCAAAAAGAAATTTCAATATTGATATGGTTTTTCCTGATGAACTTAGGCTCTAGAAATCATTATTAGGGAATGAAACAAAATTTATGATCCGGAAATTTTTAGTTTCTTATTTTTTTTGAAAAAGGAAATATAAATGATATAAACATATGTACTCCCCCTTTGAAAAGGAGTAACTTAATGTTAGGAGATCATTATAACAAGAAGATAATATGGATTATTATCTTAAAATTATAATTCCTCACTTTTTGATGTATTCAAATCTATCAGAGGGTAACCATGTTTTCAAATTCTTAGTGAGTTGAACTTGAATTTCGATTAATTGAAGAATGAAATATCCTTTAAGTGCGTGATCTCTAAGAAATTGATGCCTAATGTTTATGTGTTTTTCATGAGAGTGACGTGCATGTATTTTTCTTAGAGTAATGACACAAGTTTTATCAATTTTTTTTGGGTGTTGGTAAAACTCATGGCATAGTTTGTGAGTGTGTGTTTCATCCACAATACTTGAGCACATCAAATTCGAGCGGCCACATATTCAGCTTTAATAGTATAAAGTGCTACTGAGAGTTTCTTCATTCAGGACCTAGAAACTAATGAATCTACTAATAAAGTAAATTATCTGGATGTAATTTTTATATCCATTCAACATCCACTATAATCCACATCCATAAAACTTTTTAAAACAAAATCATTTCCAAAAGAATATAAAACTGAAAAATCCCTGGTTCCCTTTGAATAAGAAAAAAATTATTTTCACTCATTTTAAATGGGATTATTTTGGATTAGATTTCTATCTTTCATATAATAATTCTGAAAAAATTATTTCTGAAAAAATAACTATTATGTATAATGGAATTCCTATCATACCTCTAAAAGATATTTGATCTACCAGTTTCCCATCTTCATCAAGATCAAGAGTATTTGAGGTATCGAGTGGGGTACATATACTTTTAGTGTTGTCATATCCATATTTCTTAAGAATATATATAATATAATTATGTAGAGATATATATATTCCTTCTGGTTTTTGAGAAATCTGGATACCAAGAATAAATGTTAACTCACCCATCATACTCATTTCAAACTCAGATTTCATATGATTCACAAATGAATCAGTTAAGGTTTGATGAGTTGATCTGAAAATAATTTGATCAACATAAATGTGAAAAATCAGAACATTTTTCTTATCTTTATTTATAAAAAGAGTTGAATCAGTTGTTCCCTTAACACAATTGTTTTGTAACAAAAATCTTGTAATTCTATCATACCAGGCTCTATGGGATTATTTAAGTCCATATAATATTTTGGTATGTTTGTAAAAAAGATTAGGATGTTTTGTGTCTTCAAAACTAGTAGGTTTTTCAACATAAACATCCTATTGAACATATCCATTAAATAAAGAACACTTCACATCCATTTAAAAAAATTTAAAATTGAAAAATGTTGCAATGAATAGTAGAATACGAATAGATTAAAGTCTAGCTACTGGAGCATAGGTTTCATTTTAGTTTATTCTTTCTTGTTGATTATTTACCTTAAAATATAATATTTATTTATTTCTTATAATTATTCAATTTTCATCTCATTTATTTGTAAAGACCCATTGTACACCAATTATAAAAGTTTATTTATGTCTTCCAACAAAGGTTGTAACACCCTGAGATTTTATAAGATATATTATTTTTAATTTCTTTGATGTCTTCTATTATACATTACACCATGATTAGCTTGTACTATACGCAACACTGTATTATCTTGCAGTATACGCAACACTATTCTTGGCTCGTGTTACACATAATTTCAAGTTCATTTTGTGGAAATTATTCTACACAATATTAAGTATAGATTTTTTATAATGTATAAATGAAATAAGTTTTGATTATGTTATACGCAACACCAAATGAAGCTCTCACTACACGCATCCCTGACTTGGCTTGAATTTCATGCAATCAAGATCTTCTTCGATAGCGTGTTCAGTACGCAATAACGAGTTTCACTAAACGAGATATTATTATAATATTATTATGAACTATCCATTATGAATAACAATACCCAATTTTTGAAATTTTATAAATTTTATCTTTCAAAATGGACTTCACTTTTGGATTCAGAATATCAAAATTAGCATAGGGTTAATTTTTGGTATTTTTCTAAAAACTTTCATTTTTTGATGTATAGTGAAAACACTGGGTTACAATTTAAAAACTTACTTTTTATTTAAATAATTATTTATTTTATTTAAATTTGTTTTAGTTATAAATTGATACATAATACCTATATATGTTCAATGTAATTCATTGGGGTCATTTTATAATAATTTTAGATATATAAAAATTTTATTGAACTTTTCACTGTATTTTACCCACCTCCTAGGAGAATTTGAAAATTTACATAAAACGCAATTTTACCGCTTTTGTGAGTGAATTTTTAAAAATACGAGAGACATGGTTAATATTAAGGAGTAAAATGTGGTTCAATAAGATGAAAATAATTTTTGATGAATAGTAACTTTTTACTTTTATTTACCACGGTTATAAGTAAATTGGGTAATTAAGGGTAAAAATGTCATTATTATTACACTAACACATGTCCTAATTATATTGGATAAGTGTAATTTGACAAAAAACAACCTTAGGAATAAAATATTACCCTTTATGTCTACTTGGGTTAGATTAGGAAATTTATTTTTATTTTATTTAAAAAGGAGTTAAAATAGTTAATGTCAAAGTTTAATAACAGAAACATTTTTAATATAGGGTTATACATAAGATAAATTCGACAATAATTATTAATTAGAAAGTTAAAAATATTTCCTACATAATGGTATTTTATTTATAATTTTTTTAAATTAAATGGTTTAATTTATTTATGACACAATGATGATGCAGTAATTCCCTTATTAATGAAATATTAACACAATTGCTATTATAAATACCCAAATAAATGTTATATGAGACTTTTTATAAATTAAAATAATTTTCTAGGTAAATATGACATGTTAGTATTGATTTAAATAACTTTTTTGAACTAATCATGCTGTTATAATTTTCACAAAAATCAATTACCAAATAGTGTCAAAATTGACATAAAATTATTTTTTAAAAATATATTATATTATTAATTGATCTTATTTTCCTAAAAATCTAAGGTTCTTCCAAATGACTTATATAAGGTTATATATATATATTAATAATTAACCACTTGGGGTTCTTTTGTCTTGTTATAGTAATTTTACTAACCATATAGTGTAAGAAAACAAGAAGACACAGTAAAAGTTAAATTCATTAACTTAGAGTTAAATCTAAATGATAAGGTTAAAATAGTAACCTAAACTTGTCTAAAACCGATTGGTTGAGAGGATTTTGACCCATACTAACTTTATATTATAAATAAATCAATTTGGGGAAATTATAAACTGAATATGTCTTTATTATAAAATAATATTTTAAATTTTTCCTAAGGTGCCCCTCCCCTCCCTTATAAAAGGGCACCTCCTCCCTCTTCTATTTACACAATTTGAAACCTTCAAGCATGGAATACCCCTAACCATGTTCCTTTTAAACTTCCCTAGAAACATTATATAGGTTTTGGTCTCCTCCAAAGACCAAATCTAGTGCCTTAAGATGAAGCTTAAAAGAGGTGCATCGAAGAAGAGGTAATATCTTCTACCGATTCTTCCAAGTTTCTTTCTTCTCCAACTTCTTCTTATTTAGTTGTTTCAATATTAAGTAATAACATCAGTATAAATAATATACTGACATGTTATTATAAATATTAAACAACCCCATTTCACTTTCTATCCATCCTATGGAAAACAAAATCACCACGCGTGTGTAAGTACGGAATACCGTCTCCACGCCATGGTGTAATCTGTTTTTTCCACCACCACCTTACTTGGATTGGTATAATGGTGTAAAAAATAACTATATATGGTTATTATGACCTCATAATTATTCTTAGATATTTTATCATCTAATACAATTTAATTCAATAATTATGGGAACGATATCATCGCTCGTGCATACGTACGGATTACCGTCTCCAGGACGAGATGAGATTCATTCTCCATGTTAACCACTCAAGAATTATTATAAAGTATATATAATGAATAATAATAAAATATATGACATGATAAAGCTACTGTATTTATGTGTGTATATATATATATGTCATGTACTTACTTCCATTAAAGTTAATAAGGAAAGGAAAACAACGTTCATGCGTACGTATGGTCTACCGTCTCCATGAACGGTGTATTTCATTTCATTCATCTATCTAATATATATATATGTACTGAATATATATGATATATAAATAATTATTTAAATTCTGAAAGTAATTAAATCATGATATATGTAATAATAATTTCAATACAACAAGTCCAAACACGTACGATAAATTCAACAATTTTACCCAAAACGCTGCTTTAACATGGAATTTACAAAAAAACGGGTAATATAAAGTCATAAGTGAACCATATATGATATCATAACAATGAATATGATTATGTAATAAGTAAATGACATTATTTAAATCATTATACAGGAGGTTTGGATATGTACGAATCATATCAAACCTATAGTAAGGGATAACTTTTCCAATCTCATTTTTATCCAAGATTGTTTATTCCTAAGTATTTACTGGGGTTATATTTATCATCAATGTCCCTGTTTTCTAAAAATGGTTTCATGTATGTTTAGAGTCCTTTTTACCCATATTTTTCTTTTACTACATTGTATCTAGGTATTATTGCTTTTGGTTACCATATGAGGTACTTTTTGACTTCTCCGGCAAAAGTAAAAGAAGAATGTTTTTTTAACTTATACGGCATGAACAGATTTTTACAGTTTCATAATGCCTTATTTTCATGAAGCATACACTACAATATTTCATGAATATTTTCTTTAAAATCATTTTCTTTTAAAATTTCATGGCATTTTGTGAAAAGGAAATTATTTTGAAGAAGAGCAGATATTTTCTTCAAGAATTCATTTCAAGTGTTTTATCAAAACTATTTTCCATCGAAGATGACATTATTTAATATGGGTATGTTTCAAGTATAATGTCTCTATTATTTACATGGTTTCAATTTTCTAATGATGAAATGATATCCATTTGTTTTATATGGATTATGTTAAAATGAGATGATGTTTATGAAACCCATTTTATTCTTTGGGATATGATGAATGATTTATGATTATGTTGTGGCACACGTAAGAATGATTTCATTATGAGATGGCTGAAACGGCAAGTTAATCTGGTTCAGTGATACAAGACTGGAACAAGGAGTGAACTCGATTCAGAAAGGGACTTTGTCCACTAAGATAGTCTTGGCAGCAATTCCTTGGCTACTATGGAAATCATATAAAGTTCTTAATGGTTTTCCACAATTACATGTTTTATTCCCATGATATTGTATCATGATAAATGTTTTTTTTATGATCTATACCTTACGTACTGCCATGTTTTATGTCATTGCTCATGATTTTGATGTTTAAACATTATGTTCATGTTTTTAAGTTCAAATGTATATGTTTGATTTATTTTCTCCATGCTTACCCTTACAGATCATTTGAGCTCACCCTTTATATTTTTTCTTTTCCCCAGGATATATAGAAAGGTTTTAGGTCAGAAAAAATGGGGAATATCTTTATGGGAGATTTTGAAGATCATTCATCATGATTAGAAGATTATGTTCCTAGTTTCCAAAGACACTAAAATATTACAATCCTTGAGTGTTTGTTTTTGTTATTTATAAAGTATTCCACAAAAGTAATGTAATGTCCATTTACGTCAAGCTTCGGGTCTCTACAGCTGGTGTCAGAGGAAACGTTTAGTTAACCTTTGGAAACTAGGATGCAAAAACTTTAGTGAGATCCCTAGAAGATATTTCTAAGGTATGTCTAGGGATTTTCCTAACGTTACGTATAATTATAGTTTATAGTCATAGAATTACAGTAAATATCGTATAATTAATCCAAATATGTTATATATTGAGGGTACTCCCCCTTTATTATATTGTTTTCAAAGAATTATTTTTGCCTCTCACACTATTCCTTTTGGTTTTTAGACGATGTCTGGAACCCGAAGGAACCGTGTTGATCAATATAATGGATGTTTCAATGATTTCCCTCCTGAACAAACCAACGTTATGGGAGATGGAGTGAAAAATCTTATTTCTATACTTACACCAGCTATGAATCATTCTGGACATCCAAATGAGTAGAGAAGGGAACAATATTCTATTCAGTCCTTTATGAGGCAACATCCACCTTCTTTCAACGAGTCATCTGATCCACATGTTGCTGAACAATGGATCAATACCATTGAAAAGATATTTTCCACACTTCGCTGTTGAGAACATGAAAATGTAATTTTAGTTGTTTACCATTTAGAAGGGGAAGCATACCATTGGTGGTATCTAATTAAGAATACAATTCCCCAAGATAAAATTGAATCCATGGAATGGAACGAGTTCTGGAACGTGTTTTTCAATAAGTACTTCCCTTGTATTCTTCAAACAAAGATAGAGAATGAGTTCCTTGAGCTTAAGAAAAAGGATGATGAGTCTATTGGTATATATGAAGTGAATTTTACAAGGCTTCCAAGGTATGAATTTGGATTTATCATCCAACATCAAAGTAATGTTTATCGATTCTTCAGTGGCTTAAAACCAAGTATTCGAAGGTCATTTCAGATAAGAGACTTCAGTAGCTATAAATAAATTGTGCATTGTACTATCAAGGTAGAACTAGAAGTTGGTGTTACATATCCCTCTCATGGTTTTGATAAGAAACGAAAGATGGTGTTCAAGGAGAAATATCAGAATAATGGTGAAAAGAAGGTGAATGTTTCCTTATGCTCAATGTTTGAAAAGAATCATGGTGGAGATTGTCTAAAAGGTACTAGAAAATGTTTTATGTGTGGAAAATAAGGTCATCGAGAAGTTGAGTGTCAGAAGTACTGGGAAAAAGGTAGCTAATGATTTGAATAGAGAAAAGATTACAGAGAACGCTCCACCAACACTTCAATGCTACAATTACAAGGAAATGGGGTATTATGCTAACCAATTCCCTAATCCAAGGGTTAATGATGATCGACATCAAATACCTCTTAAGGTAAAGGACAAAGGGAAGTCACATGCGACCACTATTGGATATGTTGAGTATAAAAATGATGTATTGGAATGACTATAATATCATTTATAGTATTATAGAATATTGGAATATCTATGTATTGGTTTATTAAGGTTTTCAATAATTATATGTTACCGGTAACGATGAAAATTGATTCAAATATTTTGGAAAGCAGATGATATGCACATAATGAATGGATAAGGAGAAAATAATATGTTCGATAGTATTAATGAGCTCATGATTGATATAAGGACTATTTGATATCATGGTTTCAGTATATAGAATTTTTGGGATATTGGTATGTGGAATGAGTTAACTTTTAACTGCATTCATCTTTTCACTACGTTTCAATGGGTATTCATTTTTTCAAGAGAATACATGATTAAGTAATTTGAATGTTTGGAATGTGACTAACAAGACATATCTTACGATATATGGGGATAAATGATGGTATTTATATGTTTGGTAGATGACCTCTCTATCAATCTTTTTTCTTATACTGTTAGTTTGGGTAAGCCTAAAGATTGTAATAGATTAAGTTTGACATCAGATAGTGTTGTTTAAGGCTAGAACGTTTTGATATTATTTTTGGAATGTTATAAAATTATATTTTTAGAAAAAGGACAACCCGTAGGAGAGGCAACAACCCATCGCGTTGGACAAGGATGCAGGAATCTAACCCACAACCGAAGTGCGACAGGCCTTTATCGCATACCACTGGCCTACAAGAAGTCCCAGGTTAGTAGAAACTAGTTCTATTTTAGTAAGCGCTATGATAGATGAATTATAAGTCCATTTTTGGAACTATATAAGATTAATCTCACCATAAGATGGACTTATAACTTTTTCTAACCTTATGTTTGAGATAGATGGAATGATCTATCATTATATCGCATGATCTACTAATACTTCATGGAAGACAAATTCAACATTATTTTTTTAAGAGATGAAGTGGAAATTGTTCAAGGCACAAAAAACATTATGATTGTACCAAAATCAAGTAAGTATTTCTTTTAATTCAACAATTCTTCAACTTTAGGGAAATGATCTTGAAAACAAAAAATGTTGTCATAGTGTCCTCATATATAATGAATCAGATGGTACCTTAGATCATCACAAATTTATAGATTTATGATTGTTGGCTTTTTTATAGCCATGTTCTCTACCACTCTTCATCTAAACATGATTGTTAGATTTCTCTTCCATATCCTTATTTTCACATATATTCTCCTATGTGGAAACCCAGTGATGAGTTAATTTGGGTATCCATTATGTTTCTAATGCTCCTTTTTAAAATGATGATATATTAATCCTTTTTACAATATGGGTTTCTAGGAAAGAATCTTTTAAGTAGTAAATGATTTATAACCCCAATGAATTTCGAGGGAGAAATTCATTTTAAGGGGGGTCAAATGTAACACCATGAGATTTTATAAGATATATTATTTTTATTTTCTTTGATGTATTATATTATACACTACACCAAGATTAGTTTGTACTATACACAACACCGTATTTGGTTGTAGTATACGCAACACTATTCTTGGCTCGTGTTACACAAAATCTCAAGTTCGTTTTGTGGAAATTATTATACAAAACCTTAAGTGTAGATTCTGTTTAATGTATAAATGAAATATGTTCTGATTATTTTATACGCAACACCAAACGAAGCTTTCACTACACGCAGCCCTGACTTTCCTTGAATTACATGCAATCAAGACATTCTTCGATAGCATGTGTAGTACACAATACCGAGTTTCACTAAATGAGATATTATTATAATATCATTATGAACTGTCTGTTATGAATAGTAATACCCACTTATTGAAATTTTATAATTTATATATTTCAAAATGGACTTCATTTTTGGGTTTAAAATATCAAAATTTTCCTAGGGTGAATTTTTGGTATTTTCCTAAAAACATTCATTTTTTTATGAATAGTGAAAACGCTGTGTTACAATTTAAAAAGTGACTTTTTATTTAAATTTATTTTAGGTAAAAATCGATACCTAATACCTATAAAAGTTAAATTTAGTTCATTGGATTCAATTTATAATAATTTTAGATATATAAAACTTTTATTGAACTTTTCACTGTCTTTTACCCAGCTCCTAGGAGAATTTGAAAATGTACATAAAACATAATTTCATCGCTTTTGTGAGTGGAATTTCAAAAATCCAAGAGACACGGTTAATATCAAGGAGTAAAATGTCGTTCAATAAGATAAAAATAAATTTGGGGGAATAGTAACTTTCTACATTTATTTACCACTGTTAAAAGTAAATAGGGTAATTAAGGGTAAAAAAGATATTATTATTACCCTAACACATGTCCTAATTATATTGGATAAGTGTAAATCGACCAAAAACCCATAGGAATAAAATATTACCCTTCAGGTCCACTTGGATTATATTAGGACATTTATTATTATTTTCTTTAAAGAGGAGTTAAAATAGTTAAAATCAATGTTTAATAACTGAAACAGTTTTAATATAGGATTATACATAAGATAAATTTGACTATAAATATTAATTAGAAAGAAAAAACAATTTTCTATATAATTTGATTTTATTTATTCATTTTAGACATTAAATGTTTTAATTAATTTATGACACAATGATGATGCAGTAATTACCTTATTAATGAAATATTAACATAATTGATGTTATAAATACCCAAATAAATGTAATTTGAGACTTTTTATAAATTCAAATAATTTTTTAGGTTAATATGACATGTTATTATTGATTTAATTAATTTTTTTATAACTAATAATTGTGTTATTAGTTTCAAAAAAATCAATTACCAAATAGTGTTAAAATTGACAAAAAATATTTTTTAAAACAAATATTATATTATTAATTGTTATTATATTCCTAAAAATATAATTTTTGTCAAAATGACATAGATAGGGTTATATATATTAATAATGAAACACATTGGGTTCTTTTGGCTTGTTATAGTATGTTTATTAACCATATATTTTAAGAAAACAAGAAGACACTGTAAAAGTTAAATTATTTAACATAGAGTTAAATCTAAATGATAAGGTTACAATAGTACCCTAAACTTGTCTAAAACCCATTGGTTGAGATTATTTCGACCCATCCCCAATTTAGATTATAAATAAATCAATTTGGAGATATTATAAGCCGGATATGACATTATTATAATATAATATTTTTAGGTTTTTCCTAAGGTGACCCTCTCCTCCCTTATAAAAGGGCACCTCCTTCCTGTTCTCTTTACACACTTTTGAGCCTTAAATCTTGGCCAAACCCTGCACATTTTCCTTATAAACTTTCCTATAAATATTATAGAGGTTTTGGTCTCCTCAAAAGACCAACTCTAGTGCCTTTAGAGGAATATTAAAAGAGGTGCGTCGAAGAAGAGGTAATATCTTCTACCGGTTCTTTCAAGTTTATTTCTTCTTCAAATTATTCTTCTTTAGTTGTTTATTATGAATTAATAACATCAGTATCAATAATATAATGATATTTTTTTATAAATATTAACCAATCCAATTTCACCATCTATCCATCCTACGGAAACCAAAATCACCACGCGTACGTACGGAATACCGTCTCCACACCATGGTGTAATCTGTTTTTCCACCACCCCCTTACATGTATGGGTATAATGGTGTAAAGAATAACTATATATAGTTATTATAACATCAAACTGATTATGAGATACTATATCATCCACTCCAATTCAATTCAATAATTATGTGAATGATATCATCGCTCGTGCGTACGTACGGATTACCGTCTCCACGACACAATGAGATTCATTCTCCATGTTAACCACTCAAGAATTATTATAAATTATATATAATGAATAATAATGAAATATATGACATGATAAAGTTACTGTATTTATGTATATATATATATACAATATACTTACTTCCATTCATGTCAATAAGGAAATGAAAACAACACTAATGCGTACATACGGCCTACCGTCTCCATGAACGGTGTATTTCATTTCATTCATCTATCTATTATATATATATATATACTCAATATATATGATATATAAATCATGATTTAAATTATGGAAGTAAGTAAATCATGATATAAGTAACAAAAATATCAAGAACAACAAGTCCAAACACGAACGATAAATAAAACGATTTTACCCAAAACCCTTCTTTAACATGGAATTTACAAAAGAACGGGTAATATAAAGTCATAAGTGAACCATATATGATATCACAACAATGAATATCATTTTATAATAAGTAAATGACATTATTTAAATCATTATACAGGATGTTTGGATACGTAAGAAGCATATCAGTCCTAAGGTACGGGATAACTTTTCAAATCTCGTTTTTATCCGAGATTGTTTATTTGTAAGTATTTACTGGGGTTATATTTATCATCCATGCCCCTATTTTCTAAAAATAGTTTCATGTATTTTTAAAGTCATTTTTACCCCTTTTTTAATTATACTACATGGTAGGTAAGGAATATTTCTTTTTTTACCATAGGAGGTACTTTTTGACTTTTCCTACAAAAGTAAAAGAAGAATGTTTTTTTAACTTATACGACATGAACAGATTTTTACAGTTTGATAATACCATATTTTCATGACGATTACAGTACAATATTTCATGACTATTTTAAAAAAAATCCCTTTCTTTTAAAATTGCATGGATGTTTTTGAAAATGAAATGATTTTGAAGAAGAAAGGATATTTTCTTCATTAATTCATTTCAAGTGTTTTGTCAAAACTATTTTCCCTCTAAGATGACATTATTTCATCTGTGTATGTTTCAAGTATAATGTCTCTGTGATTTACATGAGTTCACTTTTCTTATCATGAAATGATATTCATTTGTTTTATATGGATTATGTTATTATGGGAGGATGTTTATGAAACCCATTTTATTCTTTGGGTTATGATGAATGATATATGTTTATGTTGTTGCACACGTAAGAATGATTTCATCATGAGATTGGTGGGACCGATATCTAACTCCAATGAATTGGGTAATGATTTATATCTCATGAGATAGACATGGCTGGAATGAAAAGTTAATCTGGTTCAGCGATACAGGGCTGGAATGAGGAGTGAACTCGATTCAGAAAGAGACTTTGTCCACTAATATGGTCTTGGAAACAATGCATTGGTTACTATAGAAATCAAATCAAGTGCTTAATGGTTTTCCACAATTACATGTTTTATTCCTATGCTATTTTATCATGATTAATGTTTATTTATGATCTATGACTTACATACTTCCATGTTTTATGTCATTTCTCAATATTTTGTTGTTTAAACATTATGTTCATGATTTTAAGTTCAAATGTATATGGTTTGGTTTATTTTCTCCATGATTACCCTTACTGAGAATTTAACCTCACCCTTTATATGTTTTATTTTCCCCAGGATATAAAGAAAGTTTTTAGGTAAGAAAACAAAAGTGGAAGATCTTTATGGGAGATGTTGATGATCTTGCACCATGATTATAAGATTATGTTCCGAGTTTCCAAAGACACTAAAATATTATGATCCTTGAGTGTTGGTTTTTTTTATGTATAAAGTATTCTAAAAAGGTAATGTAATGTCCATATACGTCAATCATCGGGTCTCTACAGTTGGTATCAGAGGAATGGATTAGTTAACCTTTGGAAACTAGGAGGGGAAAACTTTAGTGAGATCCCTAGATGATATTTCTAACGTATGTATAGTGATGTCTGTAAGGTTACATATAAGTATAAGTTGTTGTCCTAGAATTATGGTAATGGTATTAGAATTAATCCTAAGATGTTATATATTGAAGGTACCCGCCCCCTTTATTATATTGTTTTAAAAGAATTATTTTTGCCTCTCACACTATTTCTTTTGGGTTTTAGACGATGGCTGGAACCCGAAGGAACCATGTTGATCAATGTAATGGATGATGCAATGATTTTACTCCTGAACAAGCCAACGTTATGGGAGATGGAGTGAAAAATCTTATTGCTATACTTACACAAGCTATGAATCATTCTGGACATCCAAATGAGTAGAGAAGGGAACAATATTCTATTCAGTCCTTCAGGAGGCAACGTCCACCTTCTTTCAATTGGTCTTCTGATCCACTTGTTGCTGAACAATGGACCAGTACCATTGAAATGTTATTTTACATACTTCGTTGTTCATATCCTGAAAAAGTCATTTTAGTTGTTTACTATTTAGAATGTGAAGCAGACCAATGGTGGACTCTAATTAAGAATACAAGGCCCCAAGATGAAATTGAATCCATGGAATGGAATGAGTTCAGGAACTCGTTTTTCAATAAGTACTTCCCTTGTATTCTTCGAACAAAGATAGAGAAGGATTTCCTTGAGCTTAAGAAAAAGGATCATGAATCTACTGGTATATACGAAGCGAATTTTACAAGGCTTGTAAGTTATGCATCTGGATTTATCATCCAACCTGAATGTAAAGTTGATCGATTCTTTAGTGGCTTAAAAGCAAGTCATCGAAGGGAATTAGCGATAAGAGACTTCAGTAGCTATGAAGAAATTGTGCGTTTTACTATCAAGTTAGAACAGGTAGTTGGTGTTACATTTCCATCTCATGGTTTTGACAAGAAATGAAAGATGGTGTTCAAGGAGAAATCTCAGAACAATGGTGAAAAGAAGGTGAATGTTTCTTTATGATCAATGTTTGGAAATAATAATGGTGGAGATTCTCTAAAAGGTACTAGAAAATGTTTTATTTGTTGAAAATAAGGTCATTAAGAAGTTGAGTGTCGAAGTAATGGGAAAATGGTTTCTAATTATTTGAATAGAGAAAAGATTATAGAGAACGCTCCACCAAAAATTCAATGCTACAATTGCAAGGAAATGGGGCATTATTCTAACCAATACCCTAATCCAAGGGTTAATGATGATCGACATCAACAACCTCTTAAGGTAAAGGACAATGGGAAGTCACATGCGATCACTATTGGTGATGTTGAGTATGAAAACGATGTAGTGGAATGATTATAATCTCATTTATAGTATTGTGGAATATTGGAATACCTATGTATTGGTTTATTATGGTTTTCAAAAATTATATGGTACCGATAACCATGAAAAGTGATTCAAATATTTTGGAAAGCAGATGATATGCGCATAATGAACGTACAAGGAGAAAATAATATGTTTGATAGTATTCATGATCTCATGATTGATATAAGGACTATGTGATATCATGGTTTTAGTATATAGAATTTTTGGGATTTTGGTATGTGGAAAGAGTTAACTTTTAACTGCATTAATTATTTCTCTAAGGTTCAATGGCTATTCATTTTATCAAGAGGATACATGATTAACGAATTCGAATGTTTGAAATGTGACCAACAAGACATATCTTATGATATATGGGGATAAATTATGGTATTTACATGCTTGGTAGATGACCTCTCTATCAATTTTTTTCCTTATACTATGAGTTTGGGTAAGCCTAAATATTGGAATAGATTATGTTAGACATCATATAGGGTTGTTTAAGGCAATAAATTTTTGATATTATTTTTTGAATGTTATAATAGTATATTTTTAGAAAAAGGAAAACCCATAGGACGGGCGACAACCCGTCGCGTCGGACAAGGATGCGGGAATCGAACCCACAGCTGAAGTTTGACAGGCCTTTATCACATCCCAATGGCCTATAGAAAGTCATTGGTTAGTAGAAACAAGTTTTATTTTATTAAGCACTATGATAGATGAAGTATAAGTCCATTTTTGGAACCATATATGATTAATATCCCCATAAGATGGACTTATAGCTTTTGCTAACCTTATGTTTGATATAGATGTAATGACCTATCATTCTATGGCATGATCTACTAATACTTCACGTAAGACAAATTCAAATTCATTTCTTTAAGAGATGAAGTAGAAATTGTTCAAGACACAAACAACAGTAAGATTGTACCAAAATCAAGTTAGTATTTATTTTAATTCAACAATTATTCACCTTTAGGGAAATGATATTGAAAAAAAAATTTGTCATAGTGTCCTCATATCTGATGAATCAGATGGTACCTTAGATCATCACAAATTTATGGCTTTATGATTGTTAGTTTTTTCATAGCCATGTTCTCTACCATTCTTGATCTAAACATGATGGTTATATTTCTCTTCCATATCCATATTTTCACCTATATTCTCCGATGTGGAAACCCAGTGATGAGTTACGTTGGGTTTCCATTTTGTTTCTAATGCACCTTTTTAAAATGAAGATTTATTATTCTTTTTTACGATGTAGGTTTCTTTGAACGAATCTTTCATGTAGTAAATTATTTATAACCTCGACGAATTTTGAGGGTGAAATTCATTTTAAGGGGGGTAGAATGTAACACCCCGAGATTTTATGAGATATATTATTTTTAATTTATTTGATGTATTCTATTATACACTACACCATGATTATATTGTACTATACACAACACAGTATTAGCTTGTAGTATACGCAACACGATTCTTGGCTCATTTTACACACAATTTCAAGTTCATTTTGTGGAAATTAATCTACGCAACATTAAGTATAGATTTTGTTTAATGTATAAATGAAATAAGTTTTGATTATGTTATACACAACACCAAACGGAGCTTTCACTACACGTAGCCCTGACTTGGCTTTCATTACACATAATCAAGACCTTCTTTGATAGCGTGTGTAGTACGCAATACCGAGTTTCACTAAGCAAAATATTACTATAATACTATTATGAACTATCCGTTATGAATAGTAATACCCACTTTTTGAAATTTTTTAAATTTTATCTTTCAAAATGGACTTAATTTTTGGATTCATAATATCTAAAATGTCCTAGGGTGAATTTTTGGTATTTTTATGAAAACTTTCATTTTTTGATGAATAGTGAAAACACTGGGTTACAATTTAAAAACCGACTTTTTATTTAAATAATTATTTATTTTATTTAAATTTATTTTAGGTAAAAATTGATACATAATACCTATATAATTTCAATGTAAATAATTGGAGTCATTTTATAATAATTTTAGATATATAAAAATTCAATTGAACTTTTCAGCATCTTTTACCCACCTCCTAGGAGAATTTAAAAATTTACAATAACATAATTTTACCACTTCTATGAGTGGAATTTCAATAATCTGAGAGACACTGTTAATATCAATGATTAAAATGTGGTTAAATAAGATAAATATAATTTTTGGTGAATAGTAACTTTTTACTTTTATTTACCATGGTTAAAAGTAAATAGTGTAATTAAGGGTAAAAATTATATTATTATTACCCAAACACATGTAATAATTCTATTGGATAAGTGTAATTCGACCAAAAACAACCTTAGGAATAAACTATTACCCTTTAGGTTCACTTGGATTAGATTAGGACATTTATTATTGTTTTATTTAAAGAGGAGTTAAAATAGTTAAAATCAAAGTTTAATAAGTGAAATATTTTTAATATAGGGTAATACATAAGATAAATTAGACTATAAATATATATTAGAAATCTAAAAATATTTTCTAAATAATGGTATTTTATTTATAATTTTTAGACATTAAATGATTTAATTTATTTTTGACACAATGATGATGCAGTAATTACCTTATTAATGAATTATTAACATAATTGATGTTATAAATACCCAAATAAATGTAATTTGAGACTTTTTATAAATTAAAATAAATTTTTAGGTTAATATGACATGTTATTATTGATTTAATTAACATTTCTCGAACTAATAATTCTATTATGATTTTTACAAAAATCAATTACCAAATAGTGTCAAAATTGACATAAAATAGTTTTTAAAACAAATATTATATTATTAATTGTTATTCTATTCTTAAAAATATAAGGAATGGCCAAATGACTTAGATAAGGTTATAAATATTAATAATTAACCACTTGGGGTTCATTTGTCTTGTTATAGTAATTTTATTAACCATATAGTGTAAGAAAACAAGAAGACACGGTAAAAGTTATATTATTTTACTTAGAGTTAAATCTAAATGATAAGGTTAAAATAGTAACCTAAACTTGTCCAAAACCTATTGGTTGATAGGTTTTCGACCCATTCCAACTTTATCTTCTAAATAAATAAATTTTGAGACATTATAAACCGAATATGTCTTTATTTTAAAATAATATTTTACGTTTTTCCAAAGGTACCCCTCTCCTCCCTTATAAAAGGGCATCTCCTCCATCTTCTCTTTATAATATTTTGATCCTTAAAACTCAGAAAAACCCCACCTATTTCCCTTCTGAACATCCCTAGAAACATTATAGAGGTTCGGGTCTCCTCAAAAGACCAACTCTAGTTCCTTAAGAGGAAACTTAATAGCGGTGCGTCGAAGAAGAGGTAATATCTTCTACATATTCTTTCAAATTTATTTCTTCTTCAAATTCTTCTTATTTAGTTGTTTCATTATAAATTAATAAAATAAGTATCACTAATATAATGATATTTTATTATAAATATTAAACAACCCCATTTCACCTTCTATCCGTCCTACGGAAAGTGAAATCACCATGCGTGCATACGTACGGAATATCGTCTCCACGTCGTCGTGTAATCTGTTTTTCCACCACCATCTTACTTGGATGGGTATAATGGTGTAAAGAATAACTATATATTTTATTGTAACATCATACTTATTCCTAGATATCATATCATCCAATCCAATTCAATTCAATAATTATGGGAACAGTATCATCGCTCGTGCGTAAGTACGGATTACCGTCTCCACAACGCGATGAGAATCATTCTCCATGTTAACTACTCAAGAATGATTATAAAATATATATAATAAATAATAATGAAATATATGACTTTATAAATCTACTTGATTTATGTACATATATATATATATATATATATATATATGTCATCTACTTACTTCCATTCAAGTCAATAAGGAAAGCAAAACAACGTTCATGCGTACGTACGACCTACCGCCTCCATGAATGGTGTATTGCATTCCATTCATCTATCTATTATATATATATATATACTGAATATATATGATATATAAATAATGATTTACATTATTTATGTAAGTAAATCATGATATAAGTAATAATAATATCATGAACAACAAGTCCAAACACGTACGATAAATAAAACGATTTTACCCAAAACACTACTTTAACATGGAATTTACAAAAGAAAGGGTAATATAAAGTCATAAGTGAACCATATATGATATCATAACAGTGAATATGATTATGTAATAAGTAAATTACATTATTTAAATCATTATAAAGGAGGTTTGAATATGTATGAAGCATATCAGACCTAAGGTAAGGGATAACTTTTCCAATCTCATTTTTATCCGAGATTGTTTATTCGTAAGTATTTACTGGGGTTATATTTATCATCCATGTCCCTATTTTATAAAAATGGTTTCATGTATGTTTAATGTCCTTTTACCCATTTTTGACTTTTACTACATGGTATGTAAGTAATCTTTCTTTTTTTACCATATGAGGAACTTTTTTTACTTTTCCAGCAAAAGTACAAGAAAAATGTTTTTTTAACTTATACGACATGAACGTATTTTTAAAGTTTCATAACACCTTATTTTCATGAATCTTACACTAATATATTTCATAAAAATTTTCAACAAAATCCTTTTATTTTAAAATTTCATGGCATTTTGTGAAAAGGAAATGATTTTAAATAAGAAATGATATTTTCCTCAAGAATTCATTTCAAATGTTTTGTCAAAACTAATTTCCATCTAAGATGACATTATTTCATATGTGTATGTTTCAAGTATAATGTCTCTATTATTTAAATGGTTTCACTTTTCTTATGATTAAATGATATCCATTTGTTTTATATAAATTATGTTATGATGGGATGGTGTTTATGAAAACCATTTTATTCTTTGGGTTATGATGAATGATTTTTGTTTATGTTGTGGCACACGTAAGAATGATTTCATTATGAGATGGGTGGGACCTATATGTCCCTCCAATGCATTGGGTAAATATTTATATCTCATGATATAAACATGGATAGAATGACAAGTTAATCAAGTTCTATAATAAATGACTGGAACAAGGAGTGAACTTATTTCAGAAAGGGACTTTGTCCACTAAGATGGTCTTGGCAGCACTGCCTTGGCTACTATGGAAATCATATCAAGTGCTTAATGGTTTTCCACAATTACATGTTTTATTCCCATTATATTTTATCATGATTAATGTTTCCTTATGATCTATGCCTTATGTACTGCCATGTTTTATGTCATTGCTCAAGATTTCGATGTTTAAACATTATGTTCATGTGTTTAAGTTCAAATGTATATTGTTTGTTTTCTTTCATCCATTCATACCCTTACTGAGAATTTGAGCTCACCCTTTATATGTTTTATTTTCCCCAGGATATAAAGAAAGGTTTTAGGTAAGAAAACAAAAGGGGGATATCTTTATGGGAGATGTCAATGATATTTCACCATGATTAGAAGATTATGTTCCGAGTTTCCAAAGACACTAAACTATTACGATCCATAAGTGTTGGTTTTTTTTATGTATTAAGTATTCCACAAAATTAATGTAATGTCCATGTATTTCAAGCTTCAAGTCTCTACAAAGGTCCAGAATTTGTTCCTTTTGAATTTATTTAGTTCATCTTGGGTAGCTTTAATCTTATAATCAACACATAATGTTTTATCAGTACTTTTAGGTTCTATCGTGAATGAAATGATAGATATTATACTCCATTTCTAAACAACATATATTCTTTAATGGTTGAGTTACATCTCTAATGATACTATCATTCAGATGATTCTTAAGAAATAATTGATTTGGGTTTTGTAAAACATATTCATTAACATAAGGTAAAAAATATTCTGGGGTAAATACTTCCGAAACATTTTCTGGAGTATTATCCATATTAGAATAATCTTACAATAATTGTTCATAATCATATTTTGAAAATACATAAAAAGAAATAGGTTGTGGTTTTTTTACAAACAAAGGATTGGTTTCATCAAATTTAAAATGTATTTTCTTTTCAACAATACAAGAATTTTTGTTAAAAACTCAATATGACATAGAAGCAGTGGAGTATCCTAAGAAAATTCCTTCATCATTTTTGGGTGAGATTTTATGTAAGTTACATTTAGTATTTAAGATTAATACTTTGCATCTAAAAACATCAAAGTAAGAAACATTAGATTTTCGACCAGGCCAAAATTCAAAAAGAGTTTTATTAAGAAAAAGTCCAATTAATACTGGATTTATAGAATAGCATGTAGTTATAACAACATTAGACCAAATGTTTTTAGCTATAGAATATTCACTCAACATTATTCTAGTTATCTCTTGAAGAATTTGGTTTCTTCTTTCAACAATACAATTTTGTTGAGGAGTTCTTAGAGTTGAGTAGACAAGAGTAGTTCATTTCTTACTTTAAAAGCTTCAAAATCTAAATTTTCAAATCCCCTCCCCATGATCACTCTGAATATTTATAAATGGAAGGGTTTTACCATTTTTATCTTTGGATGAATAATATTTAAAATATGAAAATTATTCGTATTTCGAATCTAGAAAATAGACCCATGTAAATCTTGTGTAATCATCAATTAAAAAAATATATAGTGTTTGCATCCAATACATTTATTTTGGGTTTGAATGAAAAGATCCACATAAACTAGCTGTGATATATTTTAATTCGAGACTTCATGGATTTACTTGATGCTTAACATATATTTATTGTCATATTGACAAGGATAAAAAACTTTTGAATAATCAAATCTAAGCTAAGGTAAATCCTTAACAAGTATTTTCTTAAATATTTTTTATAAGTTCTTAAGATCACATTGTCCCAGTATTCTCTTCCATAAATATGATTGATCTTCCATTACACTAAGTCATCATAGATCTAGGCTTCTATGTTCTTCTATGTTCAGTGTATAAACACTCTCATTCCTATGGGCAGAGAGAATAAACTCAACCTTGGAATTGTGTAATATAAATTTACCATTCCAAAAATTCACAAGGTAACCTTCATCACATAAATGTATTATGCATATAAGGTTGTTATTAAGAACTTTAACAAATAAAACATAAGAAATTAAATCTTTTCTAAGAATAAAAATGATACATAATCCAATAATTCCTCCTTGATAATTGTCTTTAAAAGTTAATTTTCCACCTTTCATATTGATAATATTTTCAAATAATTTTTGTTTACCTGTCATGTGATGAGAAAATCCACTATACATGTACCATGTATTGTAGTTTTCACTTAATTTTTTTTCTAGAAAATAAAATAGTTATACATTCAGAAACCAATCTTGTTTAGATCAGGAATGGGTAGAATAAAAAATATTAGGTATCCAAATTTTCTTAGAAAAGTTAGGTTTATGAAAACCTAAATATTGGGTTTTAATTAAAGAACATTTTTTCTCCAAATGTCCACCATATTGATACTTAGTTCAAAAAAGAGATCTTTGGGGGGGGGGAATTTCATGACTATAACAAGTTTTGAGTGATTATAACCAAATCCAAAACTGTTCCAATGAGGATGAAGTTTTGAATACATTTTATCAAATTATTTTCTTCTGAATTGAAATTTGATACATTTTTATTTAAGGACCATATTTCATATTTTTTTGTGATGACTATATTCTTATCCTCATATTCACGAGTCTTGGAATTTGAGTTCACCTCTAAAAGAATCTTCTTGGAAATAACTTTTTCATGATCCTTAGAATTTTTATCCTTCTAAGAATTAACATCATTACAGTTTTTACAAATATTATCAAAATCTTTAATTTTCTGATCAAGACCCGTTGAATGATTTGATACTTATTTGGTTAAAATAGAGATACCAGATTTTTTTTCTCTAACTTTTTTTTACCTTAAAATTTTCATTCTCAAGTAATTTAGAAAATCTAGAGACTTTTTCAACAGAAGGTAAGGTAATATCTTCTATTGAGTATGAATCTTCATCTATAGATTAATAAATTTCATCATTAGTATAATTAAAATTTAATGAATTATTGGTTAAAGATTTAGAATTGTGTACCTTAGTCATAAGAAAATTATTTTCAATAGGTTATCTGGATATAAGACAAAAATTATTCTGACTAGAAGATTCACATTTCAAGGATTCATCTGAAGATTCACCACCACTGGTAGTCCATGATTCATTATCCTTCAGAACGTTATTAGACTTAGAATTATAGTACTTATTTTTGTTCCTTTCAGAATGCTTATCCTTTCTAGCTTTTCCTTGATATTAGGACAAGCAGGTCTGATATGTCCAGCCCTTTTGCATTCATAAAACATTACATTTGAATATTTTTTTCATTTATATCTTTATTCTTATATATATAATGAAAATATCTATTTCCCTCTATCTTGTTCATCCTTTGAGAATGATTGGTTAGTTCATTCAAATTCTGATCACTATCATATGATTTAGATATTACAATAGCTCTCTTAGCTTCTAATCTAGTTACACTTTTTGGAGTCTTGGATTTAGGTGCAATAGTCAAATAAACCCTTCCATTACCATTCTTCTTCATATTAATGTCTTGATCTCTCTTACTTCTTATTTCATACTGATTATGAGTTACAAATAACTCATCAAGAGTGATGTTATATACTTTCCTATTATCATAAATAGTTTTCCTTTTAGATTCCCACTCATTGGTAATGATTTCAACTATCTTGTCTACAAGTATTTCATCATTAATTCATTTTTCTCACATAGATTAAAGACTGCTGATGATAGTTATAAATCTTTGTTTCACTTTTCAAACTAGTTCTCTATAAGGAAATTAAATCCACGATATTCAATTCATACCATATCTCTTCTTTTTTATATCACTTTTTATGTTCCAAAGTTTTTAACTTCATGTTTCTTCTAGATACTATTTGTAGCTTTACAATAATAAATTTGGATGAAGTTATTCTTAGTCATGGAACAAAAAATAGTATCGTGTAACTTGTACTTTAATTTATGTTCTTGTTTTCCCCGATTTTATTGAATTTATTGATTTATTTTTCAGGGATCTTATATTCACCAGTTAGTATAAAAAAGTTATAAACACTTGTAATGATAATAAAAGTATTCAGCATATATCTCCAGTATTAATAGTCATTCCCATCTCAGATTGGGGGTCTGGTAGGATTTATATTGTATATTGATCCAACATTCATTACTACCATTATTTAAGAAAGTAAATAATATATTTTTCAAAAAAATATTAGTAAAAAATATTTATAAACAAAAAATTTATAATTAAAATATTTTAGAAAAACTTGAACAAGTAAAGGCAAGAAAGAAAAGTTGAGAAAAAAAATTATATTCTAGTATAAGTATTTCAGAGACCTCCTCTTATACCTATTTTTGGATCGATAATAAGATGTAGATGCTCAATTATTATAGGGGTGAGTTGTAGATTTAAAAAGACACATTTCTATCCATTAAGAAAATATATTTTTGTCAAATTTATCAAAGAGGGATTAAAAAACCCTATTTAGTTTTTAACTAAGAAACTAACTTGCTCAGGATTCAATAAGATGGATTCGATAAAAAAAATTAAGGAAATTTTACATAGGGAATGATTCTACCTTAAAGTGTATATAATCTTATTGGTTATAGTATATAAGTATAAGAATGTATAAGAAAGTTATAAATTCGTTATTTAAAAAAATGCACCGGAATTAAGATGTGTAACAAAAAAGAACATGTATATGAAATATTTTAACCCAAAGAGAAGGGTATATGACATCCTTGGATAAGGGTCCCTTGATTTATACTTTCAATAATCTTTGTCTAACCAAATACTCTGTAAAACCTCGATATGAGGATCAATATCTGTCTTTTTATCCCCACATGCCCTCAATCTTTAAGGTGATTGACACCTCTATATTCTTATCCCTATAATCCCTTGATTGAACAACAACAATTAGAATCAAAATAAGTAGTTAGAATAAGATGTGAACAGCATTAACAAGTTGTTCACAGCATTCGCACAAGGTAGGTTAGGTAGAGATTTCACAGCTTCAACATGGTGATATAAGAAATGAACTCTTAATTCAAAGCTCGTAGAAAAAAATCTCACATCAATTATTTTTTGAGATTGTTCAAATACATGGGTATTTATAGGTGAAAATCCAAATGTTCATCCCCTCCACTAATGGTCATATTTTTCTTTAGATTTCAGAGGGACCTATACATGTGTCACTCAGCCAACGGTTAGTTAAAACATATTGTACGACATTATTTCAATTAAGAAATCTTGGGAAACATTATCACGTGTAATAAAAAATAATATGTAATAAAAAAATTATCATGTTTAAGAAACATTAACATTTTTAGGATCTGATAAAATAAAAACATACATTAGGGAAATGCAATAACTATAAGAAAATAATTTAATTGGATTATTATGATAGTGATAATTGGAGTCGAGAAATATTAAAAATAGGAATCTAAAATAGTAGATAATCAGAGTCTGAATTCATATTAATTCAGAATTTTATTTCAGAAGAAATTGGAGTTGGATTTTAGATGAAATCAAAATCCGAGTTCATAAGAAATTGAAGTCTGATTTCAAAAGAAGTCAGAATCTAATTGAAGAAGAAATCAAAGTATGATTTTCTTTGAAATCAATGTATGTTTTTTTTTGAAGAAATCAGGCTATGATTTCATGAGAAATTAGAGTCTGATTTAATGAGAAACAGGAGTATGATTTTTGAAGAAATCAGAGCCACAATTCTGGGGAAATTAGATTAGTAGGAACTGTAAGACTCTAGTTTTGATAAGGATCTGATTTTTTGTTTATGAAAATGATGGTTAGACTTGGTTTAAGATAAAATTAGATAAGGCATTGAGAACCAAGTGTAGGGAAAAAATTATGTTGGAAAATGAAAATTTTCCTTAAGAAGATAATTCATAGAGATAGTTAATTGTCCTTAAGAAAACATGTTTGTGATTTTCAAACCACAAAGGAATGGAAAAGTCATAAGGGAACTTATTGACTCAACAAAAACAACCGAAATAATTTTTTTCTAAGAAATAATGTCCTTATTTAACCATTTTAGTTAAGAATCATATTATATTATATTATTATTATTTACTATTCATCAAGAATTTTCTATTATATTCTAATCTTATTTGTTAAGATCTATTTTAGTTAGATTCTAAATTTTATTCAAAATTTTAAGGAATTATTTTATTGTTTTCCACACAAGTTAATTTTGAATTTTTACGATAGTCTGAAATGACTATTTTTTATAATTCTTACTATATGAAATCTGTATACCACCTCTATAAAAGTTATTAGTTATTATAATTACATTACAATTTTATATGATTTTGGGAACATAATCTTATTCCCATTATTATAGGAATTTTTTAAATGTTTTCAGAAGAAAAGGATATTTATTCTTGTATTCTAAGAGACTTATAAATGTCTTCATAAAGGTGTTTCTCATCTATGTCAACATCCTTAAAAGTATCTTGGGATTCAATAAATAAATTATCTAATAATACTATCCACCTTATTTATTAGGATGGATTATTCTAAGTTTTTTTTATTTACTAAGGAAAATATTAACACTCTATATGCTAGTTTTCAAATATGTATGTTTATTACTAAGGAATGTTCATTAAATATTTTATAACTGATTAACTACCTTCATATGATGAATACATTGGACATAGTAATAGATCTTAAGTGAACAATACATTATATGCCCTTAATATAAGAGTAGTTCTCATGACAAAAACTAACTTGGGTATTTGGAATATCCCATACCTATTTAGGTATGATTTCATAGAACATGTCTTATTAATATGAGCATGTTGTTTAATATTTTTAATTCTATCATTATGAAACTAGTTATTTCTATCCATGTGATTATTTACATTGATATTTCATCCATATGTATATTTCACTTTAATAATATAAGTTATATGGAATATTTGATTATTTTTTATCTCTTTCAAGTTATTCAAACATTACTTATTCTATGATAGCTTCCACTATACACATTCCCATTCCTAGCATGTAATATTACACATTTATTTTGATTAATGTCCCCAATAATATGAAAGTTAAATGTGTTTGTTTTTAGTGATATAGTATAAGAAATAATGACTATATCAATAAAATTTAAATGTATTTTAGGTTTTTAATGGAATGTGAGAATTGTGTATGTATCTAGTATCTCAAGAGCACTAAAATCCTTTATATCATGGGATGTGATCTCTTGTACATTCTTCCAATGAAATATATTAAGCACCATATATAGGTTATAAGAGTCAGGGTTATTACAATCATCTATAACTATTACCAGAAATTGGTTGAGGAAATGTTAACGGGTTTTATTCCATAGAACCCTTAAGAGAGTGGGGGCCTTAATATGAATGAATTAAATCACTATTGATTCATAATTTTAATATCTTTTATGAAATTATTTCATGAGTATATCCTACCTTTAACTGATAATTGATGATATTTGGGTTGAAGGTAAATCATTGAGTAATAAAAATCTACTCTATTTTGATCAAAAAAATAACAATAAAGGGCATATGATAGTTTTTTATCATGATTTTTATGTTTGAAATAATCAATATAATGTAGCTTTGATCCATTATTATATAAGAATAATAAAACTAGTGTACCCGATGGTGAATCGCATGGGTGTGTAAAACCCTTATCCAGATTTTTATTTGTTATTCAATTCTTCCAATATAATGGGATCCATTAGAGAAAGGCTCATTGATATGGGTATAAAACCTAGTATAAATTGAATTTAGATCAAACTCTCACATTATTTAGGATGAAAATTTATTTATTTGGGGAAAAAATTTACATATTCCATTAAAAATGTATATATTCACCATTGAGTTCCTCTTATATCACTTGATCCATGTAGCCCTGACTTTTGGGTATTAAGACCCATATAAGTTAATCTATTTACAAATGGAGTCCATCATCACAAAATTATCAATATTTTATCATTGGGTGATTTCATATATGAAATAATATTTCCCTATCCTAGAAATTGATATGAGCTATAAGAAAAACCCAACCCAAATACCCACTCCAGATGTCACTCAACCAGAATTTTCACATATCTAAAGGGTGTTCCTGATCCCCATGGGATGGTGACTAGAACCCGAGCATCAAAAACTAAACAAAGGGGGGGGGGGTTCCAAAACTAAATAAACAACATTTCACAAATATTTCTCCGATAAAAATATAGTAAATAATAAATTTATTCGACATCTGAACATAATCATTGGAAAATATAAAATTCAATAGTAGGAAAAATATAAAAGTAGACGTCCAATAATAAAATGAAAAATAAAAAACAAAATCAGCTACTCAATTTGGTATTGTGGTAAAAATCCCACCATCTCACCACCAGCTACCCAAAAGAGATGAAAAAAACCTCACCACGTCACTATGGTGCCTTACTTTTCCTTACATCTAAAGACATACAAAGGTCTACGCCTCATTGAAGGGGTATGTAGGGTGTGAAATAACATAATCAATAGGATCCCACTAAGGTGTTCAATAATCAGTATTTGTTAAATAATATGAACATGGTCAACTTTAAGTTAAATATGTAATGATAAAAAATTAAAAATGTTTATATCAAATTCATTGAAAAAATTTAATTTCCATTATTTCCATATTTTTAAATAAACTAGGTAAAATAGTTTCATAGAATTTGATATACATATATGAAATCAAGTCTGCTAAATAAAAATCACGCATTACATATCATATTATTCCATTGGAGTAAAAGCTAAAATAGTTTAGAAAATTGCATGTAACATCATACCAAAGATCACACTAGGCCCAGATAGTTGGGACACTAATACATAACATATAAAATCACACACATTAAGCCTCTAGACATGTGCATTGAATCTAGAGAGTAAGTAACACCCCTTAATGCGAGCCTCCCGAAATTTATAACAAGTCACTAGGACAACAGTAATAAGGAGTAGAGGAACAACACCTAAGTAAACCCCATAGTGATGAATGAGATATATTAATACAACTTTCACCTAAGTACCCAAGGATTCATGATTTCTCAATTTTCCAAACCATTATATTAAAAATCATACATTAAAAACCATTTTACAAATCTATTTCACAATTCTTTTAAAATACCATACTTATACTAAAAATAAGAGAAAAATAATCTTTTATCGAAAACCCATTTCCAAAGGCATAAATTAGTTAATCAATCATTCCATTTTCATTTAAAAAAATATCAAAAGCAAAACAATATAGTTTGCCCCGCATGGGCTAGAGATGAAACCACCCACCTCACCCTCATGTTGCACATGGACGCAACGGGATCCACCTACAATAAGAATATAGTACTCACAATAGAGGCCCCTTTACCAATTCCCAAACCACTAATAATTGATTAAGTAAAAAAATAGATGGGGGAAAGGGTATATAATGATAAAAAATCAAATAAATCACAAAAACCATGCTAAAATTTTCATAACATGACCAAATGAGACTAGAGAAACAACTAAACCAAGACCGCTTCTATAGGCTAGGGTCTGGCAACAATTGATTAAAGTAATAACTAATACGTGAGTCATTTACCTAATGTACCTATATGCATGCACCCAACCATCTCCATGCCTCTGTGTATTGGAATAAATGAAAGGATAGTAAGATATAGTGTAATAGACAAGCATGTAACTACCTCTATGGAATACAAGAGTATGACAATGTAATTAGAAAAGTAAAAGGTGATAAATACTCACCAAACCAAAAATATGTCTGTACCCAACAGAAAAAGGAAAAGTAAAGGGATGAGACTTCCAGGATATAAATATCCAACCCCTAAACACCATACGAGGTCAAATCACAAACATATCCCCATAATATACTATAATTTATTCTTAATTTTACATCATCTGCAATAGACCTGACACATGAGGGAAAATTCAATGTAGGGGAGAGTATATGCATGCCTAGTAGGACACCCGAAAAGCTGAAGGGGGAGGAGTACGAGACATGATAGGAATAGAGATCTCAAACCATAGTAGGAGAGTAATAAAATCCAAAAACATGGTTACAAATATATATATTATAATCAAATAAATCACAAAGAAGAGATAAAGGAGATCTCCTTCTCATAGGCCAGGCCAAGATAGCATCTCCCATTAGTTCTAAAGGGTCCATATATGAATCACAACATCTCAAGTGTCTTTTTAAGGACATAAATGTCATGAAACACCTCACCACTATGACACACCATAGAGGGGAAAAAATATCTAGGTGGAGGACACATACCCTGACATAGTAGGATGGTCCAACTCAATAGATATAGTTCCCATACCCTAACTCCACATGAGGGTGCCACTCTGGAAGTCGACAGAGGACCCATGACCTTTCCAAATAAAAGGGTGACACTTTGGCAGTAGATTCAAGTCCCATAAACTGTCCCTATAAGTGGGTACAACTATGATAGGTATATAGGGTACCCATTCCCAATCCTAATAAGAGGGTTACAATTTGGTGCCCAAGGACCCATGCCCTAACTCAATAGGTGGGTGACAATCAAATAATTGAGAACCCATTCCGTGACTCTGTAGGAGGGTTCTATTTAGTGGATAGGTAGAAGAAACATGACATATCCTGATAGGAGGGTTCCACTCTAATAGATAGATAGAGGACCCATGAACCAACCTAGAAAGATGGTTCCACTATAATGGAGGAGGACCCATGCCTTGAATCCATTGGAGGGTTCAATTGAAATAGATAAATAGAGGACCCATGACTTGTCCTAGAAAGAAGGTTCTACTCTAATGGTAGAGGACCCATGTCATATCCCAATAAGGGGGTTCCACTCTAATGATAGATAGAGGACCAATGTCCTTCCCAACAGAAAGGTGCCACTCTGATCTCTCGGATGATCCAACCCGATCACTACCATAATCAAGCATTGCCAAAAGAAGATTCACACCTGATAAATCATACATCATACCTGAAAACCCACAATAAAGGCCACAATCACGATCTATGTGAAAAAACACTCAGGATAATCTACTCGAAGACCAGAATCTGATACCAGTGTATGAAATACTATAGGTAAAAGATTCCAAAAAGGAGTGTATATGACATGTAAGGGGACCCACATGACGTGTAGTCCCACCCTATTACCTAGTCGTATCCCTACCAGTACATTGATCTCTTCTTATATTGATCTACATGGTGTGTAAAGATATCACATTACATGTATAAGACATCTAGGGTCCTTCCTATACTGATGGCCATGTCCATTTAATATTTCCCATCCCCATGTACTAAGATATGTGGTGTGTCCTCCTAAACGGGGTCCTTCCCATGTCATTTGGGCATTTTTCATATACCCTAGCCATGTTCTAGTACACAATATATTCTTGACCTTGAATGGGTATGTGTACTCTAAAAGTACATGTGGGGCCGCCATCACCGAGTCAAAAAGAATATGGGGGTCCCACAAAGTGTGTGATATTTATAGTCTTCCAAAAACCCTATAATCCTTGATTTTTGAAGAACACAACATGTTTTCTTCTGAGGTATATTGTGTAAAGTCATGTTTTTATAGAATCCAAGATCCTCTATGAATTACTCTAGATCTGCCTCTACTAATTTAAATTGTGCATCTAGGAAACATGGAATTGAAGGGGGAAGGATTCAATCTTTCTTTTTGGTAAATTTTTGGGGGCAAATGGGATTCCCATTGGTTCATTCAACACTCATTCTTACCTCAAACACCTCCTATACTGATTCCAACTCTAATTTGGATCTCTAATACAAGAATAAATCACCCAAGAAACACAAAACATCCCAATTAATAATTTTATTTTTGATCCATTCATGGAATGGGAATCTATTGTGAATTCGAGCGTCAATCATGATCGATCACGTCTAACAATGTCGCATCAAGAACCCGTAGGCCAATCAGTGTAGAACACAAATGATGATTGGGAGAAAGTAAAACTAAAAAGGTACAACAATTATTATCCATGATTTCTTATGCAAAAAATGAAAATTGGGGATATTCAAGTTTATAAACACGGTACAATAGTAATTAATTAAATAGAATAAAAAAATCTGATATGTGATCACATAAAAATGCTCAAAATGAACATAGATCATTGAAAAATAATTGGTCTTGTTAAATCATTTAATAATAAGGGGAAAAAATACTCATATGATTAGTCCACCCTGGATTCAGATTATTTATTGGGGGACAATGAAATTTCTAATGAGGGAGGAAGATTCATTTCATTCGTTACACCTCGATTATCGTCAACCGAATTATTGATCATTATCTGATCTCGATCCACTAATGAAGAATGTTTTGTCCTCCTCTCAACGATCCAAGCATTATGTGACTAGCCCTAATAATATTCCATATGAGAATAATTATAGAGGATTTAATATTAGTTCATTCAAATTAAATAATTAAATTTATTAGTTAATCTAATTTAAAATGCACCTCTCAACAGTCTCCCTTTCTGAACGTCCCATGCTGACTGACTTTATGTTACACCTATAGTAAACCACATGTTTTTTATTCAACAGTGACCTCAAATTTCTATTTTATAATTATCCCATTTTTTAGAAAACTATGAATGAGTAATATAAAATAAATTTAATATATTTTAAAAATTAATTTTGGGCACACTAGCCCTCAAAATCGATCTCCTTCTCAATGCCTAGAACTGATACTATTTTTAGACATATTTAAAAGTATGAAAATAAAAAATAAGTTCACAAAATTATTTTCTAATAAATATTTTTCATCCTAAAAAATCAAAAACAAATTAAAAATCTCAATATACTAAGCCCACATCTTACATTCCCTCTCCAAAGATCTCTCCTACATGCTCTTATGCTACCAAAACACAAGAACCAAGAGGATAGCCCATCCAAACAGGTTTATTTCTTTCTGATCTTCAATCTACATCCTGTGATTAATAAAAGTGACTCCATCCATGATATCCATATCACCATATTTAATGACTTGCATGGGGGAAGGAACATATTTTCTCAGCTATGACACGTAGAAGACATCGTGCACCAGCTTTAATTGTGGGGATACAGATATGCAATAACAACCTCTCAAACCCTCTATAATATCGCAAATAGTCAAGTGAACCTTTTTAAAATCTTTCATCCATGGATGAATCTCCATAATCCTTATCATGGGGTGACTCTCATGAAAACATGGTCTCCCTACTTAATCTCAAAGGTCATACAATATCAATCTGTATAAGAATTCTATCTGCTCAGAGCTTCCCTCATCCGCACATGGATGACTTGGAAATTCTCTATCATCAACCAAACCATATCTTAGATAATAAGATATATCTTTATAATCTCATTCCACAACAAGGTTAACCTACAGGTTATCCCATACAGAGCTTTGAAATGTTCCAAGATTACAGTAGAGCAGTAGCTATTATTGTATGTAAACTCTACCAAATGGGAATTAATTTTCTAAGATCTGAAGGAAGTCTCAAATTAAATCCCTAAACATATCCTTCAGTACCATAATATTTTTCCTGGTCTTCCCATATATATGGTGATGTAATATTTTACTCATCCTCATCTAGGACCAGAATACCTCCTACATGTATCAACACAACTGTGATGTAAACCACACACCATGGTAGGAAACAAAATTAAATGGCACACCATGATTGTATATGATCTCCCATGCATAAAAATTCCCCAAAATCATCACCAAAAGCTACTCCTAGATAGTAAGGCAGTGTTTGTACCATGTTATTTGGTCAACTATCACTTATATGGTTTCATGGCCACTCATTATCTGTGAAATCCCTATCACAAAGTCCATAGATATGCCATCCCATTTACACTCTGAGATCTCAAGTGATTGTAACAAAACCTTTGGAACCTGTTTCTCTTCCATCACCTACTGATTGATGAGACACCAAGAGATGTGATTAGAAATTCACCATCTCATTCCCTCACACCAAAACAACCACTAAGGATCACATTACATCATCCCTACATCTGGATGTACATCCAAAGGGGATGTGTGAAACTCTCTAATCACATACTCCAACATCATGACTAAGAGTACCATTTTTCCTTGGAATAGGATGATGTAATTCCCTCTTTAGAAAATATATCTCGTGAATCTCTTGAGTATATCTAGTAACCTAATACGTCACAGTTGATGTATCATAATTGGGACTCTCACACACACAAGAGGAGAAGACGATTCTACACCATGTATGGAAGAAAAATTACACCCTCTTCCCTAACTAGGGCCAATTGTATGGAAGACAATTGCTCTAAGGCCTCTTTTACCAAATGAGCTTAGAAATTCCAAATAATGGAATCTACCACCACATTTCCCTTAATATAAGTATATATTATCCCAATATCATAGTCCTGTATGAACTCCAACTGGTGCCACTCTCTTAAGTTCAAATATCTGTGTGTGAAGATATACATAAGAATATGATGGTCTGAGTAAACCAGAAATTACAATCCTATAAGATAGTTCATCCACAACCACATAGTAAAGACTATCTCTACCAACTCTAGGTTGTGAGTCATGTCATTCTACACATGGGGTATCAACTATCTTGACTAGTATATGATAACGTCATACTTATGCATCAACATCCAGTCAAACCCAACTCCTGAGTAATCATAGTATACTACACACTCCCATACCTCCTACAATAGTATCAAAATTGGAGCACTAGTTATCCTTTGGATCAACTCCTAGAAAACTCTCCCACACTACCTAGTCAAGGTAAAAAACTTCCCAATTTGTGATTGTGAGGTAAAATGGGGATGAAATCCTAAATAAGTATTCCAAAAACCTATTAAATATTTAATTTACTCTAAGATAGTTCCCCATGATTTTGTTACTCTTGGAGAATTTCTAGGATCCACCCTCAAGCGTCTAATGTGATCATACTCAGACAAAGAGGGCATGACGGTCTCATCCATTCACGGGGATTTATACTCCTACCTGAAAATCACATTATTTAGGCAACGTTAATCTACACATCACCTAGATCTCTCATCCACCTCTCATGAGAACATTAAAAGGATTCCCAGGTGAACACACAAGATCTTGACAATCCCTGCCTTTATAGGCCCTCAAACTAAACCAATAGATATTGATACCCCATGGGTTTATCCAATGTTCTAGAGAAAACATCATGTTTTTTTATGAATATGTTTTTAAAGAGGTACATCTCATAGCGGGGAGGTAAAATCGACACTGCAACACACCCCACCACCATTTGAGGGGTCTGATATCTCCTAAATTCTACTAATCAATGGGTAATAATATCAAAATGATAAATCATTATGAAAGATATCATCCTACTCTATCTGAGGATAACTCTTAATCAAGGAGGAAAATGTTGTCCCATAACCCGAAAGCACAACCATAATAACTGGTAGCAATCATTTGAGTGTGGATAGTCGAGGACTATCCCATATCGAGGAAAACATCACAAGGTATCAATACTGATATAAAAATTGTGCATATGTGGCTCTCTCCCTCTCCTTGTAGATCAATGTCACACCATCAGTAGAAATGTGTGATCACTTATCCTCTTTGAAGAATCCTCTAACACATGGATTAAGAAATAAAAGACTAAACTAGTACCAATTGGTTCTGAATAGGGGCTACATGCAAGGAAATGTGGTTTTAGACTTTAATATAACAACCCCAGCTGGAGTAGTTGAGTATTATTTTGTGCCTCGAACCAAAATCGATCCTCCTGATTAGATTCCCCATCTATCAGGATCTCATACTTTCCATTGATTACATACTCTTCTAAACCAGGGTCTCCTCTAAAACCCCATAAAATCTTCATTTCTTAAGAACACAAGTTAATGGGACTCATACTCTACAACTTGATAGTATTTTCTTTAATCAGAACTGACTCATCCTCACAGTTTTAAATCACATCACAAGAACATGTATCAATGGGGAAATTGTCTCTCTTCCTTGCATGTCTCAATCTATAATAAAACATCTCTATCAAAGGGTTATATTAATTCCCAATTTCGTCATGGATTGGTCTCACCATGAGACCCACCATCAAAAAGTTTCATATCCATGTGGGATTTCTAAACCATGGGATCGGTCCTACACTCAACCACTTGAGATGGGTGTGTAGCTCAATAAGAAATATGGTGATCTCTATCTCTTGAACCTGTAATGTGTTCTCAAAATGGGCACATCATCTGATGGTACCACCAAACCAACTTCTACTATTCAAAGAACCCTATTTACGAGTGAAACCAACCGATCTACTAATATCCACAAAAGTCTAAAAACATATATCACCAACATAGAACAATCCTTTTCTACATGAGGATCTGTCTCATCAATGAACCATAGTGTCCTCTAGCACTAGAACTTGTGGTTTGTGCTATTCTTTTTTATATCCTCATCCAACCATGCTAGTATAATATTATACTCAATAGGTGGGGGTATTACTACCTTCCCACCTAGAGTAAATAACTCATGTGATGGCCCATGAACTGAGGCATCACCACTCATTAGATTATCATTATGATCTGAAAATGATAACATGGATGGATGTGTTTGTGGAGGTATATTGAAAGTGATAAAAACACACAATGGAAAATGATTCTATATTTATATATGGAGGGATGACTCAAGAAGGACAATAAAAAGGAACATTTCTATATGATGCATGTACAATTTATCACTGTATTAAATGTCTTGGTATGTTGAGTCAATAAGAATGTAGTCAGAGTCCTAGTGAATAGATACATTCATAACCAAACCAAAATTGGGTTCCCTAGCTTGAAAGACACACTAAATACACTTTTACATTGTTTCCCAAAATCCCAACCAAATACTTATAATGTGAGAACTCCAAACACCATCCCAAGGAATGAACCACCTTTGATTCCAATCTATCACAACCCATCCTAATGGGTCTCAAGCCACTACCCCAAGCCCACCTCTATAGACAAGGGGCTGGTGACAAACACATAAAGAAATTATTAATATGGGAGTCCTTTTCCTAATATACCTTTATGAACACACCCAAACATACCCATCAAGAAATGTAGAAGAATAATATAAATTATAGTAACATCAAGAGTAATAATCATGCATGTGACAACCACTAGACAATACCAGAGTATGATTTAATAATATGAATAGTAAAAGGTTAAAAAATACATCCTCAACCAGAAAGATATCCTAACTTGACAAAAAATGGAATGGTGAAGTCCATAGAGAGCCTGACTATTAATCTCCAAGACCTATCCACCACATATGTTCAATTACACTAATGTATCCCTATGATCCCCTATAACATCATCTACATAATCCATGACATGTACATGAAAATCCCATGTAAGGGTGATTATATAACACCCCAGTAGGACAACCCAAAATTATAAGAGGATCAGTAATAGACCAATGGGTCCTCTATCTCACGAGCTAGCCTAGGAAAAAATATTCCATCAAATCAAAAATCTCCATCAATAATTCCCAGTATCTAGAGTTTTTGTCTGAATAAAACCCAAGTAAAGCCACAACTCACCACTATGATGAATAGTTGAGGAGCCATAAAATCTAGGTGGAGGACCCTAACTTGGTACAATAGGAGGGTTCCACTCAGTAGATAGGGGACCCATACCATGTCTCCAATGGAGGGGTCCAATCTAGATGTTGATATAGGATGCTTGACCTATCCCAAAAGTGGGGTTCCACTATTGAAGTTAATATAGGACCAATGCCCTATCACAACAGGAGGGTTCCACTATGATATATAGATAAATGACCCATTATATGTCACAAATGTAGGGTGACACTCTAGTGGTTGAGGATGTAATAACCCATAATTTTTAAATGATATTTTTTTCCTCAAAATATGATTTATATTATTACACATAATACTATATCTCATTAATAATGAAGTAAGTATTTTTTTTAATGTGACCATAATGTTTTGACAATTATCTGACCATTTTTAAATATAACCATTGGTCAATATGATTGTTGGAAACTCTACTCTTATCATTATGATTATTTTTTGTAAATAGAAATGACATGGGAAAATTAATACAAAAAGAAGTTATGATGGCCTCATCCCATAGAGTTGTGCCATAAAAGACCATTTTTTGATACTTGGGTGGGAGGTATCGTCTTTGGGAATATATCTTGAACAAGCCCAGTCTAATCTTTAACATGTTAATCTTGATCAAAATAACCTATGAGAGAAGTTCGAGTTAGTGGAAATTACCACTAGACCAATATTATCGGAGCAACCCAACAATTTTATCAACATCACACACCTTACAATTAGGTCTTACAAGGGTGTTATATGGTGTTCTGATAAAATTAATTAGTTTTACAAAGTTTAAACCCTTTTTATTGATAAATTGTTTTTGTCTTTTCTATTTTAATAATTTTTTCTCTTAATAAAATTTAGATGGATTTTGATAAATTTATTTTTCAGATTGAAATTGTGCTTTTTAGGGAACATAGAATTAATATAATAAATTAGGGTATTATTAATAATGTTAATATTAATAATGTAGTTTTTAAAAAACACAAATTTTAAATTATAACTGGTATAAAAAATTTATTTTTTCAAGTATTAGAAATTTCATTATGTATTTTTACTATGCATTTTCCGTCCACTATTATTTTTAGTAAATAAGTATTTTTAAAGATAAAAGTTAATTTTAACATATTTATAGATTTATTATGATTAAATAAATGCCAATTTTTAATTCATAATATATATACTAGTTTTGGGTAAATTTATGAGAATTTAATAAAATACTTATGTTTTTTACTATTAGTAAAAATACAGTTTCAGATTTTCAGTAAGTTTAATGAAATCCTAGCTACCTCATAATGATGTAATGATTAATTTAAAATTATGGTCCACTTTTATTTGTTAAATTAACTCCATATGATTCCAATGTGGCCAATACCATGGGAAAATAAAATGGTCTAGCCCATGTTTTTTCAAATACCACCTATGAGGTGTCCAAGGAAATTAATAAAACACTCCCTCACTTTTGCTAAAATATCCACCCATTCCATAATTTACCTTCATTAAAAATATTACACAAAGAATATAAGATATTTTTACCTCCCAAAGAGTCCTAAAAAGGAGTCCTCAATCCCCCAAGGTCCCGATCATCGAGTTGTAGAAGTCACTATTCAAGGTAAGGGAACTCTCAGCTTCTCTTTTCCTTTCATGTTTCCTTTTTATGTGTTATGTATTTCAAATATCCATATCATGTTCTTATATATATATATATATATTAGTATATATAATTTTATTTATTAAGGGTCAATTATTAATGGTATACCCTTCCCCCCATGTTTTTAATGTTTTCAAAAACCATGTTTTATACCCATTATAATGCTGGATTTTCATCTCAAAGTTTCCCGCATTTTATCAAGAAATTATCTTTTTTATGAATACACAATCCTCTATCTTATTCAGGTTTATTCAAATAGATGTAAAAATTATCAATTTTAATTCTGGGATTAACAAACATAAATCCCACCATCCTTTTAAGTGGGCTTAAAATGAAAAAGGATCTTGTTTTTAACCACATTATAAAACACCATGATTTTGAAATGAAACCGGATTCATTTATTATCCGTGGGTTATTTATGAGATGTTATATTATAACCTATGTGGCTTAAATTAATTAATAAATATGAATGGGGTTCCATTATAGTCCTCTAATTCATTGGGTATATAATTTAATCTTCTTATATGACATGTTTTATGATACCTTGGTGAATAACCTTGGTAAGTTTTCTGACACCTAGTTGATAATCTTTCAAGATATGCTTATGAATGAATCAATTAAATGTTTTACCCAAATTTCCATGTTATGATTATAGTTATTTTTTTATGATATGACTCATTTTATATTTTTCATCCCATATTTATATTCATTAAGTTTGTATCAATATTTTTCAAGGTCACATGTAAACTATTTCACACGTTTTCCCTTACTAGGCATTCTGATCACCCTTACAATTGATGTATGTCCCCAGGTTATGAGATGTAATAAATTTACATAATATGAACCTTGAGTAATCCTTTAAAGTGGAATAGAATATTTTTTTTATAATTTCATGTATTATGAACCTTTTTTCCAAGACACTATACTTTAAAAGACCCTCCGTTTGTAAAATTCCATGTAATGTTATGTAATAAAAAGATAGGATTCCCTAGAGGACCCATGCCTTGACTCTACGGAAATGAGCCACTCTGATAGTTGAGGACCCTATTCCTGAATCCGTAGGAGGGTTCCACATGGTGGATAGGTATATGACCTATGAACTATCCTAGAAGGAGGTTTCCACTCTTATATATAGATATAATACACATTCATTGACCTAGAATGAGGGTTTCTCTCTAATGGTTTAGGGATAATTCCTTTACATTGCAGGATGGTTCCACTCTGATAGATAGATAATGGACCTATTCCCTGACCCAATAGCGGGTTCCACTCTAATGGTCAAGGACCCATTTCTTATCCCAATAGTTTGGTGCCACTCTAATGGTAGATAAAGGATCCATGGCTTTCCTAGATAGAGGGTGACACTTTGATATCTATGATGATCCGAACCAATCACTTCCATCTTCATGCATCTCCAAAATAATCATCACACAGAGAACATCACTCAGTGTATCTAAAAAGACCCCTAAAAGGACATCATTAGGTTTTACGAAGAAGAAAACATAGTATAGGCCACTCATGGGAAAAATTACAAGGAAACACGAGTGAGATATTAGAGGTATAAATTTCCTCAAATAGAATGGCCCATGGCATGTTTTCCCACCCTAATACATGACCATATCTCTTATAGTACACAAATTTCTACCCATGTGGCCATACACGACATCTAAAGTGACTATATAGTGTGTCTTAGCCACTCTGCGTCATACCTGTTCTACTAGCTATGTCAGTGTTATATTTCCCACTCTAGTGTACACTGATACATGACATGTCCTCCCATATAGGGTCTTTCCCATTTCATTCAGGCCATATCCATGTACCACAGTCGTGTTATAGTAAAATATATGTTCCTAACCATGAACATGTCCATGTAATCCCAATGTACATGTTGGGTCTCTAGTATAGGGTCACATGGTGTTTAGGGATCCCACTCACTATGTGATATTTATAATAATCTAAAAACCATAGTGCTGCATATTTCTTAATAACACACTGTGTGTTATTCCAAACTACATGGCGTGTAGTATCAATATTAAAAAAAATCCAAAATCCACTGAGCATTCCCTAATATCTAACTCTTCCACTTTGAATGAAACCTCTAATCCACACAAAATCGAAGGTGGTAGGATCCATTGGTTGTTTCTATACATCGTATGGATGAAAATTGGATTCCCATAAGTTCATCCAATATCCGTATGCACCTCGCACACCTCTTATACCATGAAAAACACTTATTTGGATCCACGATCCATGATGAAATCACCCAAGATAGGAAAATAATCCCAATAAATCATCTAATCTATGATTTATCCATCAAACATGAATCTTTTGTGAATTTGGGTGTCTGATCACACTAGATCCCGCCCAGAAATTTCAAACTGAGACCCCATAGGCCAATCAGTGAAGATGATGGAGGAAGATTAGGATAAAGGCATAAGTAAAAAGGAGAAACAATTTTTGGACTAGATTAATTGTCCAATGAGTTAAAATTTGGGATTTCATGGGTCATAAACATGGCACAACATGAATTTATTTAATAGATAAAAATAAATATGTTATGTGGGTTCTTGAAAAGTCTCAAAATGAATGCAGATCCAAGGAAATGAATTTATCATGACCAATAATTTAATAATATGTGGAGAGATAAACCTATTATGATTTATACCTCAATTAGAATCAATAATTTGTGAACAAAACACTCAATAATGAGGGAGGAAGATTCATTGCATTCATTGTTCCATGATTCAACTTGATCAGATAGTTGATCATTGCCCGATATTGATCTACCAATAAAGAATGGTTTCTCCTTCCCTTAATGATACCAAGGTTATGCAGGTAACCTTATATATCTTCCATAACAATATAATTATAATGTATTTTGGTTTATTCCATTCAAATTAAATAATTAAATAAATTTATTAATTTAATTTCAAACACAACCACCAACAGTCACCATTTCTGAACGCCCTACACCTATCGAATTTAGGTTGCACTTAGGGTAAATATCATAATCTATATTCAACCATGGAATCATATTTTTTATTTGATACTACCTTTTATATTAATACAAATATTCTTGAAAATCATCATGTGTAATATAAAATATATTTAATATTTTTATAAAATTTATTCTGGGAACACCTGGCCCTAAAATTTCATCCCTTCTCAGTCCCTAGATTCAAAATTATTTCTACATTCATTTTAGAGTATTACGAGGAAAATATAGTCTCTATATAGAAACCATCAATCAAATCGACCCTCTAAGATGATCATATAATAAATCAATAATGGAAACAAGGGAAATATCATCACCAATCAATAGATCTGATAATGCCACACAAAGGTGTGACCTTAGTCAAAGGAAATAAAGAAGCTAAAGGATTCACTTACCCAAAGAGATGCCACACACAACACTAATGATCAAATGTTGAACAATTCAATCCAAGAGTGGAGATTTCCCAAATCTCTATGGAAGGGATATGGTTCGATTGAGGAAAAGCTTTAGATGAATGAATAAACAAATAAATATTACAACACCCTAAAAAACAAACATCTAGAGATTTACATAGCATATAATCCTATTACATATTATATAATCTACGCGGTCCATATATATTAGAAAAAAAATTCATTTTTTATTAAAAACCTCATTTAATCCTTCATAATACATGTAAAATGTACACGACATGTAATACAATCAAACCTGATATCCTTTTTGCAAAATCATCCTGAAAACCCTTACAGGGAATGTAATCACATTATATAGTGTTTAATTTCCATTAGACTACATAAAGTCATGGTTTTAGTAAATATAAACTCCAAAATTCCATGATAATTCTACGAAATCAGGTAGAACCCTGTAGAAAATTAACTCATTTCTTCTCAAACTCCATTAATTGAAATAAACATACATCCCTAAACATTAGGTCATTCTCCTAGGAATTTCTCTCTTTCCTCTAGATTCCCAAGATGCACCCAATTAAAGTGGAAAAAAGTAAAGGGAATGGAAAATACTTGAAATATGGTAACATGATGTTAGAAACTCCACACTATAAGACTTTTCATCCATGGGAATTGATGTGGTAGAATTATGTCCAGTAAAGAGGGGAGGCCACTACTCCTTTATCAACGACTCATGATATAAACTCTTATGAGAATTTAATCAATGTTTCCATAATAGTCTATCCAACATAATCAGTATCCCATGAAAGAATTTCACTTTAGAGTCAACAATCTCAACTATACTATCCATAAAATATACATCACAATTTAACTCAATATTTTCCTAACTCAAAATATGAGAATAATCAGTTTGATATTTCATGAGCTTCGATTTGTGAGACAAATCATGAATACCCCTCAACTGAATTGAAAATCCCAACCGATAAGCAACCTACCTAAGATTATCATTTACCTAAAATGGTCCCACATATCTCATAAAAAATATTCCTTATTTTGATGTTTTTGATGAACCAAATGAGCATAAAATTTGAATAAAAATGGGTTACCAATAGAGAACACCAAAGGGGGATTCCACCAATCCACATATGGTTTTAGGAAACCATGATATGTAACCTTAATCAATAGTAGGTTCTAAATATTTATTGATATCTTCTGAACAAGACTCTATCCTACAAAAGAGACCTTTCCCACCACTTCACAACAGATATGTGATCTTCATGGGAGACAATACAAAGACTTGAAGGGCACCCTTAAAATTGATGACTGATAACTGTTGTTATAAGAAAACACAACAACTCCCATATGGCTATCATGAGATTCACCAAAATCCAAGACACATGCACAACGAATATCCTCTATGATTTGAATATCACACTCAATAAAACCATCTATCTATGTATTGTAAGATATAATCAACATGAAATAAAACCACATCACATCTAAGAATAGAATCCCGGAGATATGATAATTACTGAAAACTTATCAGAATCAGACATGAAACATCCTCCTTAGAATCCAGGTGCAACTGAGAAAATAGTCCCATTAGGTTCCACTCTTCAATAGATTCTAGAACAACATACGATTGTAATTTTCTACTAAGAGCATTTGTAAGGAATTTCCCCCTCCCTGTGGTATAAGAAATATCTAATTAAAATTTATAATTGTATTCTACCCATAATATTTGTCTAAGATTCAAGTCCTCATAAAAAATGATATTGGTTGGATTATTCTGATTAGAAAATATAGTGATCCTCTCCCAAAATTTATAGTTATATGAAAACTTATGTGCAATATTAACCAAAAAAATCACTAAATCATATGTTGGGTAACTCTAATCATTCATTCAAAGATTAAAAGTTCCATAATCCACAACATGGTCATCTTGTATAAGAAATCAACCCAATATATCACCATAAGTGTCATATAAAACCACATAACCCTTATAAGGATCAAATAAGACTAGAATAAGAGCTGATGTCAAAATTCATTTCAGCTCATCGAAAGAAGACTAAAATTTCCAACCCATGTGAAAATTACCTCATTCATGGTAAGAAAAGTTAAAGGTGACACCCAATTAGATAAATCCTTGACTAATAATCAATAATATTCTGAAATAGCAAGGAATCTCTGAATCTCTAAGATGTTAGGTGGATCTTCCCATGAAAAAAAAATCCTCTTTTCCTTCTTAGGATCAAGTAAAAATCCATGCTTAGAAATCACATTCCCCAAGAAAATAACTTTTTGGATCTAGAAATTACACTTACAAAGGTTTCCATATAGATAGTGAATCTTTAGGATATCTAGGACCAAACTCAAATAGTGCTCATTCTCATTCTCGAATATCAAGTAAATCAATATATCATATATGAACACTACATAAAAGGGCCGAGATACTAATGGAATATACGACTCATCAAATCCATAAAAACTATAGGAGAATTAATCAGACTAAATTAAATCCTAATATATTCATAATCGTTATACCTACTGCTAAAATCTTCCTCTGATATATACGATTCTCGAACTCTAAGATGATGATAACCAATCCAAAGATCAATCACCGAAAACCACTATTCATCATTTAAATAATCAAAATATTCATCCACATAGAGAAAATGATATGTATTCTTAACCGTTACCCTATTAAACTTCTAATAGTCTACAAATAATAAGAGTGAACAATCTACCTTCCTTCTAAAGAGTATAGGGACTAACCCAGGTGAAATAATAAGGTAAACAAAACCTTCCACTATCAGGTCATCCAACTGAACCTCGATCTCTCTCAGCTGCACTAGTGCCATATGTTAAGAAGGTTTCAAAATCAACATCGTACATGACACTCAATAAATAATAAACTCTACCTCCATTTTTGGAGGAATATTATAGAAATAATTTGGGAAAGGGTTAGGAATGTATTAAAAAATAGTGATAAGACCAAAAAATAAATAACTTTCATTAAGATGAACTGCTATAATAGACAACAAACTTCGGACCTCCCGGTTGGGAGATCCTGCATGACCAGAACATGGATCCTAATCTCCCAGAAACACCAGATAACTCCCATAAACCACCATAAATGAGACATGTTAGTGATAACAATCGAAATCAACATGATGAGTGAAAATCCAAGACTTACATATGATGATGTTAATGAAGTAAAAATCGAGAATGAAAAAAATCCAAGAGTAACTCTATATTAGTTATCGATAGTGAACAAGAAGGAAACAAAAAACCTTTCTCTTTCCTCTTCACATGTGGTTTCACTAACTCCATAACAAAGGAAATAAGCTATATTGAATGTTTAATCATATTGGAAAAAAGGCTAGATATAAATGAGTGGGAAGTATGAGTGTAAAATAATGAAATCGCTAATTATGATACACTAAAGATTATAGCTCCCACTAACACTGGACCCACATATACCACCACTAGAAACACATCTACTACATGGAGGTGCTTCACTCCTGAGGCCATTGGCTAGAGCCATATAGTCATTGAAGTATCTAATTGCGCTACAATAACAATTGTATCTGATGATCCCTAACCATATTAGGGGATAAAAATATTCTAAATGAAATGTTTCAGATGAACATAATTCCCATAGCTATTAAAAATCTTTGAAGGTGAAGGAAAGAAACAATATGTGTTCTATATCTTTACACACTGATACCCAACCAGATACACAATACTAAATGTAACTTAGTGTGAGAGGTGGAATTCCTCGCAGAACCACCTCTACCACTCCTGAAATGATATTTATACTTCTTCTTCCTCCCTTTCACTCCTATAATGCTACCACTGGGTTGATGAGAATAGGAATAATTACCAACATTGACTTTTATATTCATCTATTCCATCATCTTTCTATCTATTTTATACACAATGGTTTAATGATTCAGAATAAATAATGATGATATGATATCTAGTAACAAAACCTGTAGGTACCCATGAGCATTCATATTTTCATTATTCATTACATATTATGTAAAACTAACCATATCAACAAAATTATTTGAATATACTGACACCATATACTCTTCTTGCTACAAAGAGATGAACTCCAGAGACTTCCCCACGTTAGCAACTATAGAAAAAAATTGCATAAATAAGAGATTATTTAAAACCTTACTTTCTAACACAACATTCTTATTATCATATTCCCTATAATCCCACCATCTATTATTGGGACCATAATTTTTGAATGTCACACACTTCACATTAATACTCTCAGTTATATCTAGGAAGTCCATGATATGATCGATCATGTATAGCTAATACTCTACCTCCCAAGATTTATTCACTCCCTTAAAGGATGTTGGATTATCATGCAATAGTTCCCATGATTGATCCATTTATCCTCAAACTCCTATATTTAACTCAATAATTGTGTTCTATACATATGGTGTATTCTTATTGATAACACAAACTTCCTATGCAACAGTGTTGACATGATTAAGATTTATATGTGGATTCCCTTGAGGAGAATCCACTACATCCTCTAGAGGAACTCATAGAAAACATCTCAAAGTATTATTTATACACACCAAAATATAATAAGTTATCAGAGAATAGAATAATATCATTTTAAACGTGAAAAAAAAATTGAGATTAGGATCATGAACATAGAATAGGAGACACAATTCCCAACATCCCATGTTAACTTGATTATCATCATGAGAAAATCTGGACAATCTGTCAACACAACATACTTTTAAATTCCCAACAATCCTATCTCAAGTATACCAATATCCCAAGATAACAACTTTTTATAATTGACCATGTCTGATACCGAACTATGTTGAACCCGACCCAAATACCCTATCAAGGTGGTACCTGAACCGAATTTCCACAAAACCAATTGGAATTCCCATTTCCCATGAGCTTTTAACAAAAATCCAAGCATCAAACAATAACAAGAGAGAATGATTTCACCCAACTTGAAGAAACATCATAGAACTAATATTCACAAATTTCAAATAGTGGAGGAGATAAATATACATCATAACCGAATGTAAATAGGAGAAACTATAAAATTCAAATGTAGTAACAATATCCAAGTATGGGTCCAATCATTGAAGGTAAACAAAAATAGGAAAAAAATACTCCATGTGATAGTGTGTAAAAAATCATACCATCTCATCACCAGCTACCTAGAAAATCTAATATAGACCTTACTAGCTGACTCCAGTGCCTTTCCTTTCCCTACATTAGAATAAATACAATGGTTTATATATTGAAAAAGGGTATAACAAGGTGTGAGCTAAAAGATCAATAGAATACCACCTAGGTGTTCCATAACAAGCCTATGTATTACAATATAAACATAATAAACTTTGAATAAAACTATGCATGATAAAATTTTTATAATTTTTATATCAAAATCATGGGAAATATTAAATTTTTCCATTTTTTATATTTTTAAATAATCCAGGGGAAAAATATTCAAAGAATTTTCTATACATATATCAAATCTAATCAGCTCAAAACAAATAATGCATCACATGTCATGTCAATATATGGAAGTACAATCTAAAAAAGTACAATCCAAATCCTAGGTAACATAATGCTAAGGATCACACTAGGTTAGGGTTGTTAGGACACTCATACCTAACATAAATAATTGTATGCATAAAATCTGTAGACATATGCATCAAATCTAGAGAGTAGAGTAACTACCAAGAAAGTGAACCTCCCAATAAATCTAATAATTATCCAGAAAAACATGCCTATAGACTAGAGGATCACCCCATGAGTGAAACCACCAAAAATGGATGAGCCCTATTACTACACCTTCCACCCACATACCCAAGGATTACCATGTGGTCTATTTTTCAAACCTTTTATTTAAAATCCATGCATTAAAAAACATTTCAAAAATTTAATTCGCAATGATTTAAAAATATGTTTCTTTTAACAAAATAAGGGAAAACCCATATTTTATCCAAATCTTATTTACAAACACACAAATTTTTCAATAAATCAAAAAAAATTATTTATAAAACCATTTATCAAATCCAAAAAAATAAATTTCATCAAACATAGGCTAGATACATAACTACTTACCTTAAATTTAGGCTGCAAATGATCTCAATGGGATCCTCCAATAAGAATAAAACAAAAAATATAACAGATTCCATAGAAACATTGGCCCTAGAAAACCATTTAAAAATACCTTTTCTCTCATAAGGCCGAAGTCCTGAGATCTTTTCCTTTTCAATTAGCTCAACCATTCGTATATGGAACGAGGTGTAATGTCTTCTCACTAATTTCATCACTCTTACCAAATCTATGTATATGTTGAATCATTTAATATGAGGAAAACCCCTTTGGAATGTTACAAAACAAAAAAAAATGGAATTTAAGTATTTTAGGTACCCAAATGGATGGAAAAACATGAGTTGATCAACATAAGAAGTTGATTCGCCACTATATCAGGTCATTATAGGCAGGTTAATGTTCTCAGTTTAATATAATTTGAAAAATTTTGGTTGATGTCAGAAGGTCCAGGCTCACGGAACCATGATTTAATATATAGAATGAATCGAAATGAAGGGAAATATATGTTACCCCTTACCTTATCCTTAGATATCTTCCCTCATTCAGCTTGAACGATTTATTCTATCCAGTTAAAAGGAAATAATATAAATCACAAAATTACATGAAGATGGGGGAAAATGAGATTGCACCAAGATAGAAATATATAAGTGATGAAGAACATGAAATATAATAGAGAGTATTGAATATCTCAGCTCTAGATTTCCGATGGATCCAATAGAGATAAAATTAGATAATGAAGGGAGGCGTTGTGTTGATCCCTCGATTAAGAGGGAAGGAGGATCATGCATGGGATGAAAACAGATCCCACTATAGAAATAGAAATAAAGGAAGAATAATATAGTTTAAATCATTTATTATGGGTTGTTTGATAATTTCACACGCAGAACCTACTGCACTGGGTTTAGCCATATGGTTTTCCAAACCATGTGAAAACCGGGTTCCATTCTGTGTTTCAAAGGGGTGTACTGCATTGGTTGGCATAAAATTTATCTAACCATGTAAAAAATGTACAATAAATATTATCCCAAAACTAAATATGGGTCAAATGGATATTCACATTAAGTCATATGGTTGTATAAAAATTATGTGACTCCTAGGTTCCCATTGGTTTTACCAGCATAGTTTAGGGAAACAATGTGGGTTGGCTGACATAATTTATTCTAACACTGTGACCAAGAATTTATACTAATTTTGGGGATTCAAGATGCAAAAAATCCGTGGGCATACCCAAGGCATCATTAACATTATTATGGATCATTATTAAGTCATCTTAAAATAATTAAAACAAAAAAATAAACTTTTTATACCATTAAAAAGAGTTGGGATGTTACATGTTCTCTAAGGGGTTTTCATCATATTAAATGCCTCAACATATAGAATGGATTAACGACATGAAGATGTACTATCCCTTGGATGTAAATCCTTACTAAATCAAAAATATGAAGGTCTCTAGGATTGGTAAGATGTGAACATCGTTTCTCATCCTATTGAAGATCACACGTACATCATTGATACCTCAAGATGATCTTGTAAATAAATTCATGAAGTCCATGGTGACATTGTTCCATTTTCACTTAGGAATAGAGAGAGTTTGTAGAAGTCCAATACATCACTAGTGGTTTACCTTCACCTATGGACTGTTGGAGCACTGAGTGATAAAACCTGCTATTTTCCTCTTCTTACCTAGAAAATATTACTAAAAACATATATCTCCTTACATCTTGGTGAAACCTAGTCGAACCACCCATACTAAAGCATATAATCTCCTCATTAACTCTTCGCGTATATTTTAAGGCAACTATACACAACAATAGAAACATAGGGTCTCACTTTCATCCATAACCTAAGCAGGAGGTGGGGTTTCTCCTGGGACACTCTCCCTCAAATGATTCCTTCAAAATATAATAAAATCCCTATCTAAAAACTTTCTAGAAGAGAAGTGTTCATGAATATAGATGCTAGAAATGGATACTTGTGAAGTTCTTGAACCTCAATATGAATCTCAAAGAACAATTCCATCAACCACCATTCACTGGTGGATTCCACGATGGATTACATCTATGTTTTCTAGTTCAGGGAATTTACTATGGAATTATTGATTCTAGGTGTGTAAGAAAGATCCAAATTGAATTACTATAGGTATTCAACCATCCTAGACTAACTCATATTCATGTCTTGCTAAGTTTAGTTATATTTTATACTTTTATAGTCCATTTAAAAAAAACCTCTCATACAAAATATAGTGCCTTAAATAGTGTAGAGCATGAACTACATATTCTATCTAAAGGTCAAGCATATGATAATTCATCTCATGAGGTATCAGTTGGTGGGACCCATAAATCACAAATCGATCACCTTTCATCAGAACCACACTAAACCTGATTCCCAAAGCATCACAATAGACTATATAGATTTTTCACGGATTAGGAAGAATCAGAATTAGAGCTGAAGTGAATATCACTTTTAAATCTTGGAAATCAGACTCACAAGACATTGTCTAATCAAGATTCACACCCTTCATGGTCAAAAAAAAAAGTTAGAGATACCATGCATGATAAGTCTTGGTTGAATCAACTGTAATAGCCTTAGATCCCTAAAAATATGTGAATGTCAAACCCATTATTGGGATTCTCGAAGGAAATCATAGTAATCACCTTCTCTTGGTAAAATAGTACACCTGAATCAGATATGATAGGACACAAGAAGTGAACCTTTCTATTAAAAAATAATCATTTACTGATCTTTACATGTAATCCGTGCTTTGATAGTGTCCTTATCCCAATTTCAAGATGATTATCATGGTCGTGTCTGGTGTGAGAATAATCTAATATTCCTTCCACTAAGACTACCACACAGGAATCAAGGTACGAGTGGAATACCAGATTCATCATATCCATGAAGTATATCGATTCATTCAATAGGTGGGAAGACAGAAAAAGATCCTCATCAAATCTATACCTTCTATGTAATATTGTTCATGGTAGATCTAATGACCTCACACGAACCTGATAATAGACAAATATCAAATTGATATTGGAGAAAAAAATTTATCTATAGAGTTGGTTGAAGAGGTCATCTATCAGAGGAAGTGGATACCTATTTTTCATGGTATGCTAGTATAGTCAATATTAAACCATGCACAATATAAGGGTGATATACTCCTTTTTAGGAAATAGTACGGGTGAGACCCATGGTGATGTGTTGAGTTAGATAAATCCTTTAGCCTCTACGTCTTAATGTTTACTCTTGAGTTCGTAGAGATCTTTAGGTTCCAAAATATACATAGGAATGGACACTCTTACCAAACCCTAAAATAGCTCTAGGGTGAACTAAACATATATCTCCTTATATAATCTATAGAATTCTTTAGAGAAGAAATCCCTGAAAAGATACACTATAAGATTAAATTTTCCTAAATTTATTCCCTAATCACTCATAAAGAGACATGACATCTAGGTTGCTACTCTGCCTAGACTAGTATGATTAAGTCTAGCTCGAATCAATTGGAAACCCCATTGGGTATTATGGATATGAATTTTTCCCTTGGGTTATGTGAAAGACACTTGGCAGTGGTAAAAATCTATAAGGGATCGATAAGGCACAAGCAAATCCATAATGATAATGACATCGAAAATAGTCATCTAAAGGAAAAAAATCCATAGAAAATGGAACCCATCTATTTCAAGGGGGAACCCCATGCATTATCATATACCCCATGCTTTATATCCTAAAAATGTGTAATGGGTTATAACAACACTAGAATGTTCTACCACCAGGTCCATACTTCCCATAATCATAGTAGAAAAAAAAAGAGGTGTGATGCACCAGTGTTGAATATGGAAGATACCAATGTTGAGGCTATTGGAATAGTACCAATAATTATAGATGGGACCTAAATATTATTCTATATCATAATATTAACAACATAGATATGGACAAAACTACAACATTAAATTGTTGGTGGTGACACATCATGTCACACGACTAGAACTCGACTAGGTTCCTCGTACATAGGTTAGTTTTTGATTTGTTTGTATGTATTGATGACACAAATTTTTTTTAAGTTCATAACACATGGATATTACTACCCACCACGTGTAGACTCGAAGCATCGATTCCTACCACCATCTAAACCTCTACTCTTCCTAGAAGCTGAGCTGCCAACTTTCATGTCATCTTATACCCTTAGGCTGCACTCGATTATTAGGGACTGATTTACTATATCTGAAATGGAGGTCAAATTTATTAAATTATCCTATGATAAACTAGATTATTTTATCCCATAATCAAATAAACTTTCATTAGACTATTAATAAACAATAAAGGTTGTGAAAACACTGCAATTTAATAAAGGGGGTGAATATTCCAACACTAACATGTCACATTGATCCAAGTGCATGAATTCTTTAATGAAATCAGTTCTTAGAGTCTTAGGTAAGAAGTAGTTGAAAGAGTCTTTCTTGAAGTCCTCTGAGATAATTCCATGATGTTGACTAGCCAGAGTCAGAACGTCCCAATAATGCTTGGTGGAATCATGTATTAGTTAGGTTTCATGCCTGAATCTTTGTTATGAATATTTCTCAATATGCATGAATATTAAAAACATAACCTCAAAATAAGACTCATCATATTGAGGTCATCCATCCACCAAGATGGTGGGGGAATGCTTCTTCAGGAACTTGTGTGTCAGATATTCTGTTGATGGGGTTGGTTGAGGTAATCCCTGAAATGATCGTACAAAGTGAAGGAAGCTATCCTGGAATTGGGCATCAACGCCCAATGGAATATCCGAGGGAGGTAACTTTGGTGGAACTATATGAGGTATCAAGGATGGCTCAGGTCCTACCACCTTAGGAGTATTCTCATTGGATATTTCATGGAATACAGTACGAGGTCTTCACAATGGAATAACTCAAAAATTCCATCAGTAAATCCTCAGACAGGATTTATAATAGATAGGGAAGTCTGTAAGAAAGTACATGCACAAGGATATCCTATTAATGAAATATTCCCATCTACCTGATCCTGGAGCGATGTCTGGGTAAGAATAATGAGTCACAAAAGGAACACAAAAGACATGGAATACTAACCACTACTAGGTCAAGTCAAATTAAGGTATTTTGTTTCAAACAAAAGAGTTCCAATTCAATTTAAAAAAATTTCCATTTTAATTTATTCCCTTAAGTGGTTTAATTACATGAACCACCATCTCCAATTTATAAGGGCTCATACACCTTATAAATATGATGTTGGTATCCATTTAATTTTAACCACAATACGTTATAGCCCATGTGATAGGTAATACATGGCTCAACATTCCACAACTGGATTCTTTTGTAAATTACATTATCATATGAAGAAAAAAACTATTAGGATAGGGAATATTCTTTAAGTGTAAATTGTGTATCTCAATCCTGAAAGGAAATATAATTACATTTATATATATTAATATGACACTACAAGGCATTGAATTATGGTAAAATAAAAATCCCATACAAAATAAGAAATGCACACAGAAGGAAGACATTTCATGAAACCATTCATGGTATTTTAAGTCCTATTATTCCTAGTATGATGCATTCATTAATATTCCTTCATATCCTCAATCCAATGATAAACAACCCAATAAAATAATATAAAAATTAATAACAAACCAAAGAATGTGAATCACTCAATAGTGAAATCCATTAAATGGTAAAAACAAAATAAAAAACAATATTTACCCATCCCATATAATTTAGGGTTCCCCTATATGTGGGGTAGCTACTCCCAGGAACAAGCTCATGACCAAATTATTATATCCTAGTTTCCTGTCAAACACAATTATTGAGAAAAAAGGAAAATAACCCTTCGATTCCACATTGTATCATCCCTCCCTGTATGCCACCCAATGGTGCCCGGAGATGGCTAGTTATAAGACGTTAAGCATGCCTCCCCGAACCTTAGAGGCTATTGACTAGACGTAAGGGCCTAGAATGTATCTGTATGGAGACTTTTCCCTAATTTATTAATGTTTAGTGAAACTATATATGCACACACTATTTTATAATAATAAGAAACAATAGATGAAACGACATCACTTTGATATCAATGAAATCAAATACATAATCATGCAAGATTAAACAATACACTAGAATAATAAAAATCATCATAAGAAACAATATGATGAATATGTTTTAAAAAATAATAACGAAATGGGAATGTAAATAAAATTATATATAACATGATTGAAAAATATTCAAAAAGTGAAAAAAATTCTATGATTAGTATCTCGAGATTAGGCTTAGGTATCTACTCCTAACACCATCCTAATTAAGAAAGTCAATCAAGAATGAGAAGTTGGGTGGTTCACTTTTCCAATTCAAGTAACAAAAAGTCTACTCGAGTACCAAAAGACCCTGACCAGGGTGTGAGATATAGGTAAATTATTCCAGAACCCATAATTTCTAGTCCATTCCCTTTTTTCCAACATAAAATAAGAATTTTTCATTAAATTTTTTGAAATGAAGGCAAAACTAAATTGCTAAATACATTAAACTATGATCCATATAGATACCTAAAAAATTCACCTACTTTGTCCTATGTTGGTGAGTCTAAACCCAAGAATTATGCAATGGTAAAATGGGTGAGATAAGGTGATATAGGATGAACTATCCTCAAGATTGTGATTGGTCTTGGAGGATACATCCCTTTGTTTCCAAATCCAATGGGTCAATTCGCATTTGAAAAAAATTTATTTACCCTTGAATTCACTTTAAAATCCCTTTATGAAATATATCAAGACACCTTGAAACCATCAATGGAAATTCAATGGTAATTTCCAAGTGTGACTCATGGGCTTGGAAATAGTCCAATGTTATAGTGTCCATCCAAGGTGACCCAAGGGTGAAGTCTCATGTATCACTCTTGGATTGGTGTGTTAAAAGTAAAAGACTAATAAACCTCTAATTAAATACTAGTATCTCTCGTAGGGGCTCAAGCATCTCTTGTGGCTTGGTAAAACCAATCATGCCATAGATCCCATCAAATGGGTACCCCTAAGGGTATTGTTTTCAATCATTTGGAGGTAAAAATAGATAACACATGATGATCCCATATCAGCAATAGCTGGTATCTCCCCTTGCATGTTTTCAATGGGTCCACAGCTCTAACATAAATGTACACAATTACATCCATGCGGTCCTTAATTTGGATCACCTTGTGTCACTCTCATCACTATAGTGAAGCAGTAAAAAACAATACACATTTATAACATGTATATGAAGAGGGATCATTTCACTAATTCAAGCCTTTATATTTCAATAGGTACATTAGTAAAAGAAAAAAATTTGGAAATTCCATATAATTTTTATGGAAAAAGGAATAATAATTTGGCCAATTCAATTAGCTTAACCATTCTAGAGTGGAATGGGGGTGTAAATTCTTGTCACTAGGTTCACCACTCAAACTAAATTAATGTATAGGTTGAGGAATTTAATATGAGGAAAACACCTAAGGGATGTTTAAAAAGCAATGAAAAAAAGGTAAATTAGGAATTTTAGGTGAGGCTCACCCAATACGATGGAAAACTCAAGGGGATTAACCCGAGGTTTTGATTTTCTAGTAAAACATAAAGGCAGAGATGGATTAGTTCAACCAATGATTCCAAAATGTAATTTATATAACACAATTGAATGAACGGAAAGAGTTAAGACCACCTACCATAGCATTGTATAGCTTCTCTCATCCATCATCAACCCTTTATTGAAGCTAAGTTGGAAGAAATCAATGAAACCATAAAATGAACAAAAAATAGTGAAAATAATAATAAAATCATATAGAGAAGTATAATGGAAAAATAACTTGAAATATATTAGATATGATTCAGGATCTCACCTCTAGCATTCGGTTGGATCCGTTGGTGAGCAAATTAGATGATGAATACAAGAAGTACCTTGATACCTAACTTTAGAGGGATAGAGGTCCATGCATGGAAGGATAAGGGAGACCACTGGAGAAATAGAAAGAAAGGAATATTAATATTTTCTTAAATCATTTAATATGAGTAATTTAGAAATTTTACCCACAAACACTACTATGTACGGTTTTCCAAACAATGTGCAAACAGTGCACTATTCCCTACTTCAAAGGGGAATACCACACGGTTAGGCACACTGTTTATCTAACCATGCCAAACAAAGAAAAAACACTGTAAAAAAACTTCAGATGAGACACATGAACATTCTATTTAGGTCAAATTTCATCAGGTAAACTATTTGACCTAATGTTCCGACTTTTTATAGCTACACAATTTAGGGAAACCGTGTGGGATGGGAGGGATTATTTATCATAACCATAAAACCATGAATTGTCTCCCTATTTGGAGTATCTAGGATCTATAAGAAATCCTAAATCATGAAATCAATCTATAACATGATTATTCATCATTATTAGGTCCATTTAAGGTAATTAAAAAAATAGTATATACCTTTAGCAACAGACAAGACGTTACATCAAAGGTCAAAAAATATGATAACATAATGAAACAGACCTACCACGGTCAAAGGTAGTGAAGAATTAAATTGATCATCTTATCAAGAGAAAATCCAATCATAACCCTAATAATAAAACACCAAAAAAATCGATTTGAAAGGAGTGGAGGATAAAAAAATCACTTAGAAAGAGCTATAGGTTTAGAGAGGGTAATCTACAGATGAATGAATTAACAAATCAATCATACAGGTCCCCAAAACACACACCTTGATATATTTACATGATTTTTAATCCAATTACAAGTCATTTAATCCATATATTCTATATACGCCAAAAAACTAGTCATATTTTAAAAAAAAACTCTATTTAAACAATCACATCGTGTTTAAATTGTACAGTGAGTTGAATACTTTCACTCATAGTATCCACTTCAGGAAATATTTTTGCTGACCCTTAAACGATCTGTAATCACTTTACACAATGTGTAATTGTTCAACAGACCATAGGAACTTCGGTTTTCATTATTAAAACTTCAAATTACCTTAGGCATTCTATGAACATAGAGAGAGCCCCATTAACCACTTAATTCATTTATACCTAGAATCCATTACTTCAAATAAACATACACCACCAAACATTAGGTCATTTTCCCCAAAAAAATCACCATACCCTCAGGAGTCCCAAGAAGCACCCAATTAAAGTGAAAAACATGTAATGAAAATGTGAAATACTTGAAATATGATAATAAGATTTTACAAGAAATATATAGGGGGACAAACAAAATTCCCAATATCACATCAAAATTCACCAAGGGAAGAAGGAAAATATTTCTAAGAAGTAACTTCCCAAAAACCATGATCAAATAAGAGTTACATACCTTGGATTTAATCGTCACACCCCAAGTTTTTCTACAATAATTATATATACAATATTTGAGGTGGAGAATTGAAATTCTTAGTAAAGCCACATGATATGAATGAATGTGAAGAAAAAAAATCAATTAATACATTTTCAGTTATTGATTGGATGATGAGCGCACAATTCACATATATAATTTTATGACCCAGTTTAGCATTTTTGATAGCATAAAATTTCCATTTATACATTGGGTTAGAAGATTATAGATGTTGGATTTCAAAATTAACCCTTCTATCAACAATAATTGAGGAAGTTTCCTTTATTTCTATTATTATATCAATAAGAAGAATATCCTCCCCCAGGGGGAGTAAAGGAACCTCTATACTTATTTGTTCACTGACCACCACCAAGGTGTTCATCAATTAAATTTCTCTTCTTAATTCATGAATATGAAAGGGGTACTTCATTTGAGAAAGTTCATGTATATCATTTGATTTTTTAAGGAAGAACTACGAATATATCTTCTTCAATTCCCTTCTCGATCATTAGTTCCTTATAAAATACTGTAACATAGATCATAAAATTGATGTTTGGGGCCTAAGGATTAAATTTTGGGTGATGGCCAATCATGATCATTCTATACTTAAATTCCCTCTTCTCTTCTAGAAGTGGAGAAATGATAATCATCATTGTAAAACATACGGAATAGGAAGACACCCTAGTCAACCCATACTAGAGGTCCATGAACCCTTGATCATGATTAAGATACAAGAAATTTGGGGAAAATCATTGATGAAGAGATCAATTAAGTCATCTCAAGTCATTCTTTCTCATCTACTATAATTTTTTGTGGCATCCCTCCATCGTCCAGCTACACCTTGATGCATATAAGATGGCAGATAGACCTTTAAATCTTCTAGGGTCTCTAAGAGATTAAAAATCCACTTGATGAACTATATTTATTCATCCAAATCATGAGTAACTTCATTTTATTTGAAAAATAAGGGATGCTGGAGTAATATTTGTTATCATAATCGACCATCATTAGCCCACCATTTTGGGATCTTCTACCCTGGAAAAGAAACAATTAAAAGGTAAATATCAAGACTAATTCTATTTCTTGAAAAACTAGAGAGACTAAGGGATTATTCTTATTGTCATAATCCTATATGATTAGGGGTGGAACTGTCTTCATAAGATGTCTGTAAGGAATCATTTCCTAAAATTCCATAAAAACCCTTAGAGGAATCCAATAGCTTTAACATGGAAACTGATATATAAACTCATGCACACATAAGGGTGAAAAAAAGTTTCAACATAAAAGGATACATATAAGAAAAATTCAAAACTCCCTAAGAATTACCAAAAAAATTCAAGAATATATTATATATTCATTAGTCACATCCACATATATACAGTCAAGAATAGAATATAGTAAGATCAAAAAAAAAATACAATAGATAATTCTCAAAATAATATATAATAATTTCAACAAGCATTTAATTATTAGGGATCTATCTGATAGTAGAAATATGTATATTTAATTTTATCCTATGTTATTTTCATGATGCATGGATGCAAAATGAAACCTATTAATTAGTTCAAAAACAACATGTTAATTACCAAAGTTGAATTTAATCAATAATGACATTTAGAATAAAAAAAACATAAAATCTCATTTTCATGTAACTCAGCAGTCTACTATACAGTTCTAGATATGTACCGACATAGTCCCCTACACGAGTCCCAAATATCCCTCCACCTCTCTACCATTTCCCAAATCAAGAAAATGTAAAGAATCAAGTTAGTGGATGTGGTTCAATGATACAATTATGAAACACCCCATCCCAAACCATCAATTATGAGATAAGGGATCCAGATGACCACATGTGGCCTCACCAGACACCATAGGTTTCTGACAAGTGACTGGGGCCTTAGGAATGTTGTGGAGAGTATTTTCCATCAATAAAAGTATAAAATTATAGAATAATAAATTAATTATAATTGATAAATGAAAATATAATAAATAAATTAATGGCCATCATATTAGAATCAATTATAAATAAAATCCAACCCATGTTTCACTAATATGGAATGTCAGGTAAATCAACTAAATAAAAATAAAAATATACAGTGTATATGAAATATAACAAAAAATATTAATCTTCCATACCAATTTATACCATCATCATCATCTGTAGCATCTTACTAACCTTCTCAACCATCCATGACATGGATCTTTACGTTTTGAAATTCCAAATAGTGAGATTTACATGTGAAAACAATTCCCGAGTAAGGTGTGAGTATAATACAAAGGAAGACACCAAAAAATAACCCTTAACATAATGGAATATGATATACAAGTAAATAGCTTATATTTTAATATGGTACGTACGTATTAAAAAACATAACTAAAAATAAAAAACAATGTTCTAGTTCCTGGGAGACTAAAAATACCTACTTAGGTAACATACTAGAAGAATCCTCTGTCTCCAACTTACCCATCCTCCTTATAGAGATTTCCCAGAAACATGTGTGACACTTCCTTCCAATTAGGATATCCCATTTACATGCCCAAAAGAATCTCATACAACCCCCTTAGGGGTATTTCAAATAAGGTCAACCAACATGATCAAATATAAGTTATATAGAATAACACATACAATATAAGATACCAATGAAAAATAAAAATAAAATAATATCAAGAAAAACCATAATATATAAAAAAATATGTGATAAAAAAAGAACATAGTTTCCAAAAGCTACTCACACATAACTCATGTGATTAATCATTGAGATGAGTTATCACAAGTACACACACAGTGTCACAAAAGTTTTGAATGAACAAGAATAAAACTATTTAGTAATGCTATGGGAATCTTACCTTATGTGTAATGATGTATAAAAAAGTTCACTATCCTAGTAGAAAAGCACCATAGTATCATTAAACCATACATGAATAAACATAATTTATAATCCAACGATCAAGGTTAAAGAAGAAACCACATTATAGAGGAAGGTCACGTTCAAACATACATGGTAATATCTACTGTCAAAAATGATCTTTTTCGAAGGGTTGAAAAATTCTAATTCTCTCAATCTGGGTGCCAATTTTATCAAAAATCCATGAATATCTTGTTAGATCTTACAAAAACCATATATATGATCAATATATTAAGAATATTAGAATTTTGGTTCATTGTTAAAATAAATAGATTGATATGGAATGATGGAGGGCTGACCATGTGAAGAATAATGGATCCAATCCTAATTCAAGTGTCCAATGGAGGTGGTGGAAGCAAGGAAGAGAACCATAAATCACTGTAGAAGCTACCTAGGATTTTTTGGAGTGGAACTCTGTCAAAAGGAATAATTAAATGTGAGTGGAGGGTATTCTTTAAAATAACACCTATAAAATTGGAATCACAAGTGGGATTTGTCGATGGCCGCCGTGTAGCTTGTAGTTTTCACCAGACAAATTCTAGACACTAGGGATATTTACTTTTCCCCATGATCAACATCAGCTTACCTATATGATAATTTTTTCCCAATGCTTCTTATATAGTTTTAAAATCGACAGAACATCTTCCAATCTAGATTTACTTCAATTTATGGCCTCCTAGGAACCCGTAACCCACCCCAAGTTATTCTAAAACATTATCAATATATATATATATATAACATGATGAGGTGCATGTTAAAATTTATGTAACCTCCCAACCTGGGTTACCACTATCCGGATAGCCAATCTGGAGGGTCACATGGCCTCAACCACGTCTCCCCGTATGATAGAGTCTACCAACTAGTAGTGTGAGTGTAAAGGTGGTTCGGTGGGGATACAATACCCTAATAATTAGAGTAGAATTATTCTAATGTAAATAACTAAACAAATATATCAATAGAAGTAGAAATATAACAATTTAGTAAAAGGTGGCCAATGCATGTTTATACAAATCATCCATTTCCAATTGACGAGACAAAATCTAAAATAGAAAACATACAGGAAGATTTACAATATAGTATAAAACATGAATCATGTAAGGAAAAGAACTAAAAGGTCCAAAGGTGATATCCACAAGCTTCCTTATCTTCAGATTAGTCCTATGATCCTTACTCCTCAAGTAAAAGAAAAACAACATAATCAAAGGTCCATATCCCCACAATAAAGAAGGTCTACCTGGGTACCAATATTACTCGAGCAAAGTGTGAGATAACATATCATTTGGTCGGAACCCATGGTGTCTAGTGCAATCCATTTCATGAAAAAATTTAAGTTTGTGTGCATTTAAATAGGCATGTAGTAAATACAATTGAATATTCCCATGGAATATAAACTACTAAACCAGAAGTACTAAAAATATTCTCTCAAGGATCCTTGCACAAGATTGTAAAGCTCTTATAACAAGGAAACAACAATTAAGGAAAAAATTAACATCACGAATTTGTTATACATTCATAATAGTTAGAACATTCATAGCTAAGCCATATAATCACACATGTCACAATTTACCATGTCCATGTCATATAACCCGATGTACCATATAACTCACCTCCATGACGTATGTCAAAGCTTCATACCATGAAGGTTTGGATACAAGGTCTCAAAGACCATGGAATCCACATCGAGTCCCATGAACATCTTGATGGAAACTCAATAAAGGCACTGGTTAGATTTATGAGAGCATGTCATTCTAGACATGTCCCAGGTGAGTCTAAGAATTCCGTATACAAGGGGTGCCAAGTCCTATGGAATCCAAAAGAATGAAAACCCAAGACACATACTCAAACCAAGGCATCCATTATCGTGTTCAAGATCTATAGAGATCCATCCATGGAATCTATAAAATCATTCATCCATTTCATATAATTTAATTTTTAACACTATATAAGTCTACCCAAAGATATATAGGCATTTACATTCCATTTTTACAATGATTGTACCAGCTCATTAATCACAGTTAATAACCAAAAACATATAATGAGTATACCCACTCATGTGTCCAAATTAAAATTCAAAATATCTAATGAGTATACCCACTAATTATTAAAATTCATAAACATGGAATTTAATGATTATAACCACTCATTTACACATTTTCCAAGTAAAACATTATGCTATTCAAGTTCAATATAACCATTTAACCCATAAGAATCAAAACACAAGGGAATAAATACATCTCTTAACAAAGTCAACCATTTCCCTTCAGTTCTAAATAATCTTCCTCTAACTAGGAAAGAATAGGAACACACTGCATGGGTGGTCTAAAAAGGGAAATTAAAAAAAATGGAAAATATGCTTTATAGAAGATTCAATGGTTCCATAAGAATTTATAAATGAAAAAAATTCATTTCTTAATTCCATTAGAGGCAATGTACTAACATGCCTTATATCACACTATGTTCTCAAAGAATAAGGGAAATCACAAAGCATTAATCCATGCATGTAATTAAAAACTAAAAAAAAACTTTTTGGTATAAAATACAATAGACCTCCATTGGATGGGTTTTTATTATAAAATCTTGACATTGTTCATAAAAAAAATACATTTATCATATTTAACATTTCATTCATAAACATAATCAAGTCACATCTAAGAAACATTAAATCTGAAAATCATACTGCATTAATTAATATATAAGGATAATGCAACAAGTAATTTAATTAATGAATTCATAAAATTAAACGGAAAAGGAATGGGACCCTACCTCATGAAGTAAAGAAAACTAAACACTTGACACTTGACATTTTCATCATCATCCACATGAAACTACTCCAAACATGCATAATGTATATGAGCACATGATTTCAAAGATGAATAAAACCCACAACAGAAATACACAGGACTAAAAAACACAAAATGGGAAAAATTTAATTGAGTACAAGAGGTATAAGATGAAAACCATAACATTAATCGATGGAGGTGAGCCAATTTGAACCAATCTGCTATGCCTTTGTTTATGGATGTCAGAATACATACAAAGGGGTCCTGAGAGACCCTTCGCATACCCTAACATCAAAATAAAACACCAAAATATAGGATAACCTATACCTAGGGTTCGACCAAACAAAAATAGGACTACAAGGAGAAGAAAATACTCCAAAGTGAACGAGGAATAAGAGGGGATAGAGGATTACCTCCACAATATGACCATGAATCTTGAAGATATTAAGGTGAAAATGTTAGGGAAGGAGGGAGCTAGAGGGAGGAGTATCACTTAACCAGGGATAACCTCAAGGGGGTGTTGCAGGAGGGTTATGATGGAGAAATGGGTATATTTGGTTTTTAGTTTCTTATAATTTAATTTAATTTAATTGTTTCTTTTTTAAAAAATAGGGCACGACTCATTATTTGGGCCACATAGTTTGGAAAACATTGTGCAAACTATGCACTCTATTCTGGGCACCTGGAGCATCCTGCACGATCTAGCCACACTTTTTGGAAACCATGTGGAAAACATATGGTGAATAATGTTGATGTACCACCGCTTTCCACTAACCATGTACAGCTCATGAAACACCCTTTATCCACCAATATAATGTTGTAATGTTTCTTGCTGGGGACACATGGTTTGAAAAAAATTGTGCACCCTCCGTATACCCTCAAGACTTTTTATTTTCATCCCCAAACTATCAAAACCCAACATGACACCCAAGGGTCCTATCAAGCCTTCACCGAAGCCCAAAAAAATGTTGTAGTGTTCTAACTATAAAAATTTCATTCAGATTCTCAATTTTAAAATTGACATGTCTTGTAAATGAAAAATTTAAAAATCCCTTAGAAATCCATTCGGTCCAAAAACATAGGAATCTATAATATCCCCTACACTAAAACTTTTCATCCACTAAATTCATTTTTGAATAATTAAAACATTACCCAATATAAAAGTGTCATGAAGTTTCTTTCAAATGGTCTCATTACATTTCCAAATTCTAAACACACCTTAAATCATTTCACAAGTTTAAGGCATTTAAGCCATCAGAACATGATCAAAATCACAATTGACAATCGAAACACCGAAGGGGTGATTAACTTAGTTGACTTAACTAGAGATATGAGCTCATATTATTCTCATTAAACGATATCCCATTAGTGAATTTCAACAAGATTCTTAGAACTTAATAGACAATTCCATTCCATGACTCCTCCAACATTGGAATTTCCTTACAAATCACACCACATAGTGTTCTAATGAATCACCTATCACAATTTATTCATCTCAGAATACCCGATTACAACCAAGGCCATAATAGAGGCCCCATCAAAAGGAATCAATCTAGTATCATCCGACCTAAAAAATTGACATGCATGATTTCCTCGAAATACATTACCGACAATAAACTACACTCTCATTATACTAGAAACATTCCTATAAACAAGTTCTGTTCGACCACATAAATTTAACATGATAGAAGAAAGTGTAGATACTCAATCCAACTATTCTTAGATTCTTTTCTTAGATGGTCAATGTATTTCAACAAAACTTCAATGCCACCATAAATGGAATTCAACATTTAGGATAGAAACATACAAAAAATTCCATTCATGACTTATGTTTTCATCCACTTCTTAAACCATCTAATGTTTATTTTTAAACTATTGAGCCAGAAAACGAACAAAGGTATAACCCTGATCTATCTAACTAGTATTCTTTACCCATTAATAATCACCTCTGAGCCCAAAAACTAGTCTAGGGTAACCTCAGATTCCCCAAGATGGAGTAGATGGAACTAACCTAGGGTATCACATACTCCATATCTTCAAGATAGATGTTTCTTAAAATCCAAAACATCCAACTTAGATCATTGACTGATCCCAGAGTGGCATCTTCCTAGAAATCACATCAGGAAGAAATGATAGGTTTCCAATATCTCATCTAAGGAATTCCTAAATGGAAACCCAAGTGAAAATTTGAACCAACCAAGCCCAAAAAAAACCAAAAATAAAACATAAAAAATAGATATATATCTAAAAACAGACCCACATATTTTAAAACATTATCACTTGATAAGAACGACACTATATTAGTGAATCCAGGTTGACGTCGAGATTGGGGAAATGCTCCTCTTTCAAAAGAGTACACTAAGAGGAAACCAAATGCCACTAAGATGATCAGTCGAACCACTATAGGTTGAAATCTTTAGAATAAGCTCCACTTCACCTTATGACATTGTCATTTACTGATCACAATTCCTTTAGCACCTAACACATTTTCAAAATCATTCAAACATAACCTCCAAAGTCTTCCCATGACCAACAATGTTATCAAGGGTTTCTTACATATCCAACCACATCAATGATGTTTAATTGAGAAAGAATTGACATGAATCCAAATATTAAATCCTAAAATGAATTCAAAAATAGAAGTAACCATTTTAATGGTATTCATTAAGTATGTTCCTTCTACTGATATTGACACATTTAATAGAACAGATGATACTCTCCCCACCTTTAGAGTGTCTTAGTATTCGAAAAAATGGATAGTCAGACTAGCCACTAACAATTGTTCTAGTTAATGAACACCTCAAATGAATGTTTGATGATCCTCTGGGCCATGCTTACAATGTCAAAGTATTTGGCATGAAATATTAAAGCAAACCAACCAATGTGTAAAAATACTAGTGCCCTAGATTCTCCTCCTGAGTAGTGGGACAAACTTATTTACCTAAAACCCAGGTCACTCTACTATATATTTGACTCATGATCCTACTAAAAAACACTAGTCTCAATGATTTCAATAATGTCAACCAGTTTATTACAACATTTAACACTAGATTGGAAACACATATACTAGTACATACAAACCCAAGATTACATGAGAAAATAACCCATCATGAGTACTATCTATTGGATTTCCACCCTATGCAATAAAGATGGATCATGTAGAAACTAACTAAAAATAACATCATTTCATACAACTATTAACTCAAATTGTGATGTATCGAGTCATTTATATCAACATAAAAGAGAGGCTAACAAGATCTCCTAAGAAGCAATCCATGTCTGAGGAAAGTCCAACCTGCTAAACTAAGCATTCCTTGATGCTAATTACTACATTATGAGTCAAGATACAATGACCAACCATCCGAACAAGGGCGTCCTTTTAGTAAATAAAATCCCTACTAGGGATAATGACACCTGAGCAACTCCTAACATCAAAAATCTCTAAGTAGAAAAAAGGAATCTTTCTCTAAGGGTACCCCCTGCCACGACCAACCCCTTACGAATCATAATCTTCAACCCCATCACATGGACACATAATACAAATTTCAGTAGTCTCAAGATCCCCTTTTATTTTCACCATTTTTAAAAAAATCATCCTATAGATAAATGTTCACATATTTATTCCATGGTATACCACATGAAAAATTCAAACTACCCTTACACAGGTGTTTAAATAAAGTTAATCAATAAAGGATCCAATTTAATTTCATTTCATTAATTAACATCAACATTTAAATAGTTAAATTAAATTTATACAAAACCACAAGTACGATTTTACAAAAACAAGGCACTTGGTATTCAATTTAACTAACTTATCATTGAAAAAACCTGAAATTCCTATCAAATTAATTTATAAACATTTACAATTCATTAACATACTATCAAAAATCCATAAATTTACCATATAAATTCATGTTAACTAGTAAGGTGAACTATAAGGGTTGCATTATACAGATCTAGGTTCTTTAAAAATCAACCCCATATCAGCTGTTAAAATTTAAGAAACATTAAACACCCTAAGAGGTTTATCCCATAAAAACATTCCCAACTAGACTACTCAGGTCCAATTGACCATTCAACAGCTACCAAATTTAATCCTGATTAAAATTAAAAATATTTCACATTACAACATTTCAAACTCATTATTACTTTAAATTTAATATGGTTTTCCATTTCCCAATTCATGAAGTGCCCATACACTTCATCAATTGAAAATTATCTCATAAAATTTGCAAACAATCCACATAAAATTTGTAATTTAGAAGCCATTTTTTATAATGGTTAAAAATTACACTTTAACTTTTCAATGTTATAAGGGACCCATAAAACATACAACTAAAAGACGGATCCCATTGTAAATGAAACCAATAAATTTTATCCCATGCAACCATTTACCCAGCAAAACATATCAATAATGTTATCATAAGAAGTATAAAAAGAATGTTATAACACATAAACATGGTATATCAATAAAACATACTAAAAAAAGAGGAATCATGAAATATATTCATCTAAACATGTTATATAATACAAAATCCAGGATTTTACTAAATAATTACAACTAATTAGGGTATAACACCCATGAACGCAACCGAAATTAGTAGGAAACCTCATATGAGACTACATGACATGGAATATGCATGGCATGGGAATTTATAAGTGCATAAAATAATTCATGTAATGAACCATTAATTCCATACCAAACCAGGGGAAAGAATTACATAAATCCCATAAATTAATTAGTAGTGGAAAATATAACAGTCATCAAAGGTGAAATAATAATCGATTGTAATACCAAAAAACAAGCACAATAATTCCTAGGCCAGTACACTTGGTCATTTCTTGTATGTGGGGTGATAAATCCCAAGAATGAATATTTAATAAGTGGAAATATGTTCCTAGTATCCTGTCTACTGGCCCAAAATAATAAATAAAAGGAAAACCTTCTCTATACCACAATGTAACTTCCTGACCCAACTAACCACCAAACCAGTAGCCAGACTGGTGGGTCATATGGACTCTATCACATCTCCCAATATAGAATAGGATACAAAATAGTAGTGGGGTGTAAATTTGCTTTGTGTTCGGTTGGAATAATATTAAGATAACACATGATGGCAGTGGGTTGTTTATTTTTGATTATCTTACCCAATTCTCGCATAAAAACCCTTTGTGATTTATGCAGATATACAGTGTATTCTTCTATTAAAACTATAAGAATCAGATAAATAGGAAGAAATAACAAAAGTAATTTATAGTGGTTTGGGGAAAAAAGGTACTGTAGCCTACCCCACCAATTCTCTCTCTGTGAGCATGGTGAATTTCACTAGAATGTCCCTCTTATCAAAAGACTACAAATCCAAAACTATGTGCAGGAAGTTGAAACCTTTACAATAAAGAAAATAATAGGGCCTTATTGTTATTTTATAGGGAACTAATTATCCACAACTTTAGTATAAGAAGATGAAACATTACCACACATTAGTATTTTATGTTAATTCTCCAATAAATGAAAATATTTTTATTTAATGGTTTGGGTTGAACTTCACAGTCTTAGAAACAGTAAATTTGAGTTTAATAATATTATTCTTCAGAAATGAAATACTTTAATAGAGAGTAGTTATAATATGATCCTTGTTGAAAATGATCTTCCAAAAAAATTTCAACACACAACATTAGTAATGTTAAAGCAGTAAGAGATTGAACATATATGTATCAAAAGTGTAACCTCTTCTGTTAATAATAGAGTTGATAAGTTGTTATAGTAGAACTGTAAAATATATTAATGAGAATGAATTTTTATGTCTAAAAATATTATTTCTAAAAAACAAATTATCTACTATTTTTTCAGAATAACTCCTAATAAAAATATATATAAAGTAGTAACATGAATTGATATTACAGATCCAATAGAATATCTTAAAAGATCATGAATATTCAAATTAAAAAAATGTCTAGGTGATTCATTACTTCCCTTTTGAATCAGAGAAACATTCTCTGTTGAATGTGATCCTTTCAATCATTCACATTGAGCACTGAATCAGTCATAAATGAGATTTGAATCAGTTTTTAATTCTATCAAGGACATTGTAGAAATCTCTTATAAAATTTCAAATTTAAATCTCAAACATTAAAAATTAAAATTTAGTGTTACTTCAAAAAAAGAAAAATAGTAAATGTAGGACTCAACTGTGTAGAATTCATTTTCTGAAAATAATGTTCGAAATTTAAAGTTGATTATAAAAGTATGTTTGATGATCCATACATTTATCTCTCAAATTTAGGATTCCTTACTTACGTAGGGTTCATTCACCAAACATTCCTTTCGTGAAAAAATGTATGCTTTTATTTGAATGTAAGTCTTTATGAATATAATTTTCTGATAACGTATGGCTGATTAAAAATATATGTTGTTCTAAATATAGGGTTTATTCCTAATTCATTGTTCCAAGCATATGGTTTATTAGTTACAATACAATTATCAACATAAGGTATGAATAGATTTTCTAGAATATATTAAAAATTCATATCGAACACTTTAATAAATATTTCATGAAAATTAAATGTATGAATATAATTCTAGAATAAATATTTAAATGAATATTAATTTCCTAAAATACACTTAAATTGATATAATTAGTAAAACAAATAAGGGTATTTGTGAGAATCAAAATCAATTAAAATTTATAGATTATTATTGAGACAATACATGCCCAAAAATATACCCTTTTTTGATGATCACAACAACCATAAAGTAATTAAAATAAAATATAGAATTTTGAAAAAACATTTAATGAAAACAATTTAATGATTTACTATATCAAAAAAATATTTTAATTTCATATAACTATTTCAAATAAAAATATTTAAATGAAATGTTGTGTTTACCCAATTTTCTCGCACTTTTTGTGATATCAAAAAGAAAGTACAAGAAAAAGGATTATAAAACATTCTATTTTTCACAGAACATAAAATGAATGTTTATAATTTACTATTTGGATAAAGGAGAGATTGGTTATGTTAGTTGATATAATCAAATAAGAAACAAATGAAAATTAAATACAAAATATAAAATGTAAAAGAAGGTATTTTATTATTGGAACTGTACAAATATAGTACTGTTTTTGGTTTAAAGAAATAGGTATATAGTAGTTCTGGTGAAAGGTGAAAGGGTTTGGTTAGGAGTAGTTCATGGTACTAGTTCTGGTGGATACTAATCCTCTTAAAAATTTCTTTCAAATTTTCAATCATATATTTTGTCTTATATAAAATAATTTTATTTAACTTCATCATCCAAATCCTAAAATTTTGACTGAAAATCATATTTTAAATAAAATGGGATTTTAAAAAGTCATTAAAATTCACCTCTATCAATTGAAAATTAGATGACATGTCACTGAACTGATTGCATAGCATCCTGATGCTCGGTTCACTTGAAGTGACTTATCAAAAAACATATCTCTGATTTTCCATGAAGAATGATATGGGTACACTATTTCACCGAATGTTATGAAGGTTGTCATTCATATCTTCCATAACTGATGTGAGAAGTTGAATCCTTCAGATTAGATTTGGTGAATTTGTAGGATTAGAGATAGAGGTTTGGGACTCACTGGTACTCCCCTTGAATAATTCAAATTATCTTACCATGTACAATTTCAAATCAGAATAATCTATCTTTGAAATAGATTCTTATTTGATCTTCCAAATATAATCCAACATTTCTCTTTTAAATGCATCAAAATCTATTTTTGAAATAGAATAGTCTTTGATTTCTCTAAGGTGAGTCACAACAGACTATAATACCATTCTTGGAGAAGATTAATGTCTTAAATCATAAATATATTTCCTTGAAGATTCAAGATTATATTGAAGAACTAAATTCTCTTCCTAAACTATATTAAATTTAACAATAATATTTTTAATCCTATTATTCATTAAATCAAATATTCCTTCATTTAAATTATTTGATTGATTTTCTTTATAATATAAAATTCATTATAAAATTAATTCTCCACATAATTCTCAGTTGAATAAGAAATACTGTCAATGACCTCTATCATTTGTTTAGTAATAGTAGTAGGTCTTTATATTGTAGAGACATCCTGAACCTCAACAGTCAGAGTGAATGAATGTAGAACATGATGATCTTATGAAGAAGTTTATTTCAAGATATTTGGTTGAGAAAAAACCTGAACCCCTTGAGCTTGACTCTCTTCTTATTGATCCTGATCATGATCTAGTTCATCTAAATTAACTGAACAAGTGGCAACTCTAGATCCTAACACTAGTTCTTTAGCCTATAAATCTTCTCTGTTCCGCTGTTTTAAAACATGTTCCTCATAAAATTCTTCTTATTATTTCTTGAGAACATCAATTCCACCAAATATAAGCATGCTCATGTTATAATTAGTAACAATTTCTATTCTATATTCTCCAACACCTTCATTTATTAAAGAACATTTAACCCCTTTAGAAAAAGATCCATATTTCTATTGGCCAACCACACCAATAGGGATTATATTTCATTTCAATATACTCTATGAAAAACCAAATTTCTTAAGAGTACCAACAAAAAACACATTTTTGGGATGATATTTTATTCGAGTATCAAAAAGCTGAATCATATTATTCTTAATAAAATGAGATGCACGATACATACATAAGCATAAAAAGAAATTATTTCCTATGAAGTGAAAGAGTAACTTAAATACATCATCATATATCTAGGAAAATTCAATTTTATTTTACTGATAAAAAATAGAGTATACATGTTTGGGTATAAAATCTTCTCCACCTTAGTAACTCTTTGTGCAAAAGTAGTTTGAACAATCTTTATAAACACTTTTTGATATGCCTCAAGATCCATCACAAATTTTTTTGTAATGCCCTGACCCTAGATACCCAGAGTCAGTGCATTATTACATAACATTGGCATGATCACAAGAAAGATCAAGTCTCGAAAGACCGATTAGTTTAGTAGCCTTGGAATAACTAGATACATTAATAATGTTTAAATTACAACATAAAATGAAAACTACAACAATATAGTCTCCATAGTCCACACTCATATCCCCTCATACTATTCCTGCGGGTCCTTCATAAATTACTTCCTCACATCCTGGGAAAAATAAAACATTGAAAGGGGTGAGCTCAGAATGCTCAGTAAGGATAACAATATAGCAGAAACTTTCATAAATAAGCATAAACATTTAAGGCAATGTATAACTAAAACAAAAGCCTTTTAAACTTGAACATAAACAAAATATGGAAAAGATAAAATGAAATAATTCTATTTACTTATTCACATGGATATTCTACTAGTCGAATAATCAAATGCAATATCAATAACCACTTTCATAATGATGGAATGCATAATGCTAGACTATCATAACCACATATCCAAGGCCTCATACCAAGACTAAAAATAAGATTTTGTCAAGGCCTTGTTTCAAGACACTAGTTTGTCTCATGAAACCTACTAATGCATCGAGGAGATATAGTGGGCTCCACCCGTCACTTATTAAGTACAATACATTCCTCATATGAAAAGGTTTAAACATAACATAAACATTCGTATTAAAACTAGCATTCGAAATGTCAATAATTTCTTCATAAACCACGAATGGTATAAAAATAACACATCCACAGTCAAACATATCACAAAACCTTCAATAAAATATAGAAGATTTGTATTATAATAAATAAACTTCAAATAAGATTAAAATCCATCAAAAGATGTTGACATAGATGAAATCAAAACTCTTTTTAGAGAAATATCACTTTCTATTTTGAAATCATTTAAGAGTCATATATTTATAAAATAAAACATTTTCTTTGAAAAAATTCTTATAAGCTTGTAAGGGAAGCTTTGATGATTTTATAATGGCAGAAAATAGCCGCACCCGTCGTATAAGTTAAAAAAGCATTCTTACCTTAATTTTGTCGAAAAGGTTAAAAAGCACCTTGTTTGGAAAACAACAGAAAGATTCCTTTATAAAACCCTTATAAAAATTAAAAAAGGGTATAAACTACTTTAACCCATATTCTTGTAAATAGTAAAAATGTTTTGAAATAAATTTTTAAGAAACATGGATGTGGATGATAAAGAAACCCCAGTAGATTATTACATATAAACAACCTCGGATAATGAAGAGATTGCGAAATAAACCCTTACCTTATACTTTTACTTGGTTGAGGGAAGGTTAACCTCCTGTATTATGGTGAAATATTTAAATTATACAAGAATCATATACATTAATATGATACCATATATGATCATTTAACATTGCTTTGTTAATAATATCTTAGAATTATCGTCGTTTCAGGTGTTAACTTACTCATTTTCTTTTATATGTTTTGTTACATAAGCCGTGTTTGTTTTGGATAGGTTGTGTCTTATTCATATCCAGAATTATATCATTTCCTTAAACATTATTTTTAATCATCAAATGAGAATTATACTTTAATGGATACGATGGAGAATGAATCTCATCGCGTTCGTGGAGACGGTAGTCCGTACGTACGCACGAGCGACGATATCATTCTTTTGATATTAAAATAATATATAATTTGGATTGTATATGATATATACAGGATCATTATCATGTTATATTTATTATTTACATGAATTAAACACCATTATTATACCCATCCAAATAATAATATATTGAATAACAATTACACCACGACGTGGAGACGGTAAGCCGTACTTACACACGTATGGTGAAATGTCATTCAAAGGATGGATAGAATATTTAATATGGGTTTACCATATTTATAATAACATCACAGTATATAGGAGTCACTAGATTTATTATTTTATAATGGGAATAACAATGAAAGAAGATGTTGAAGAAGAAAGGAACTTGAAAAAGGGGGGTGAAAACATTACCTCTTCTTCGGATTCTTCCTTTTGATTTGATCAAAAGGGATTCTTAGGTTGGCTTTCTGATCAAACTAAGGCCTCTAGGTTAAAGTTAGGGAAGTTGAGAGATTATTTGGGCAGGGTTTGGCCGATCCAAAAGGATTTTAATGTGTGAATTAGTGAGAAGGGGGAGTGCACTTTTATAAGAGGGGTGAGGGGCATCTTTAGAAAAGCTAGAAATATTATTTCATAATAAATTCATATTCGGTTTCTAATGGCTCAAAAGTGGATTATTAAGAGGTTAAGGTAGGTATGGGTTGAAAACCACTCAACCAATAAAATTTAGACATGTTGTGGTCATTATATTAACCTTATCTTTTAGTTTTAACTCTTAGTTAATTAGTTTGACACTTACCATGTCACTTTGTATTTTTATATTATATAGTTAATAAACATACTATATACCTCAAAGAGACCCCCAATTGGTTAATTAATGATACACCTATCATGATATTAGTCTCTTGGAAGATCCTTAGATTTTTAGGAATTGAATATCAATTAATAATATAATATTTGTTTTAAAAACTCTTTTTTGTCAATTTTGAAACTATTGGGAAAATTTATTTTTGTGAAAATCATAACAGAATGATTACTTCAAAAAACGTAAATTAAAGTAATCATAACATGTCATATTAACCTATAAAATTATTTTAAATCATAAAAAGTCTCAAATTATATTTATTTGGGTATTTATAATATCATTTATTTTAATTTGTCACTATTATGGTAATTACTGGAACATCATTGTGTGATAAATGAATTAAATTATTTAATGTCTAAAAATTATAAATAAAATATCATTATTAAGGAAATATTTTTATCTTTCTAATTAATATTTATAATTGAATTTATCTTATGTGTAACCCTATATTAAATATGTTTTAGTTTTAAAACATTGATTTTACCTCTTTTAACCCTTCTTTGAATTAAATAATAATAAATGTCCTAATCTAATCCAAGTGGACTGAAGAGGTTCATATTTTATTCCTAAGGTTGTTTTTGGTCTAATTAAGCTTATCCAATATAATTAAGACATGTGTCAGGGTAATATTAATATCATTTTTACCCTTAATTATCCTATTTACTTTTAACTGTGGTAAATAAAAGTAAAAAGTTACTATTCACCAAAAATTATTTTCATCTCATTGAACCAAATTTTACTCCTTGATATTAACCGTGTCTCTCGGATTTTCAAAATTCCACTCACAGAAGTGGTAAAATTAAGTTTTATGAAAAACTCAGTTTTTTAACTACCACACAGTGGTTTCACTATTCATCAAAAAATGATGTTTTTCAGAAAAATACCAAAAATTAACCCTAGGATAATTTCGATATTATGAATTCAAAAATTAAGTCCATTTTGAAAAATAAAATATATAAATTTCAAAAAGTGGGTATTACTATTAATAACGGCTAGTTTGATTGGTTGTGGTGTGTTAGAACTCGATGTTGCATACAACACACCCTATTGAATTATTCAAAGAGAAGCGTACCGTAGTAGCTTGGGGTGTTAAAATTTTCATGTTGTTAGTTGAACTAAATATAAAATAAATAATATACTAATATTTAAAATTTTTATTTCCAATAGATAAAACATCCAATTGAAATACACCTTCATGAGGGAATTTAAAAATCTGATCGATCTCTACTGACAAGATTGAAAGTTCATTATCTTCTATTTGAGAGGATATTGTATCTTATTATTCACTAAAAATAATTTGAACATTACTAAAAAATGAATCAGTTCTACATCATAAATAAAATATTTATTTTATTCATTGAATATAAACATAAAACCTTGAAATTATATATCATGTTTGAGTAGATGGTTCATCGGACACAATAATGGAAAATCAACAACCATCCCTTGTAAAATATTTATTGAGGGAACATGTTGATTCTTCAGATCACTCAGTTTAACTTCTTCGATTCTCTTGGTATTCCTCATTTCTAATAACCAAAATGTTGAAAATTTTCAGATTATAGAGTTTATGAGAAATACAAGGGGTTTGGAAGATGAAATTGTTTGAAAATAAAAATGTAAAGAAAGTTGAAGTGTTTTTGAATTTATGGTGATGCGGTTGGTATTCTCATGACGATTATGTTGGGTAATCATTATTTTTTATTTTTTTATAACATGTAATTTAAAAAACAAAAAAAGAAAAATTTAATTATTAAAAAAATGAAATACTAATTTGACAGAAAAATTAAAGTAAATGAATGAAGATTGCAAAACAAATTGGACAAAACAAATTGAAAAAAAAATCAATTAAAACAATTAAAAATTATAAATATAATAAAAATAAAATAGGTTGATAAATACTTATTTAAAATTAAAATAACCTAACTCCCCCATTAATAAAATCAAAACATACTTTATGGAGTGATTTATTTAAAATATTAGCTAATTGATATTCAATATTAGCAAATTCTAATTATATATCATTTTTAAGAACACAGTCTCTTAAAAAAAGAAGCCTTATATCAGTATTCTTAGTCCTAGAATGACCTATAAGATTTTCTAAAATATTTATAGCACTAGTATTATCACATAAAATATTTATATTATTAAAATTTAGTCCAAAGTCCAGTATTGTGTTTTTGATCCACAATACATGTGCACAACAACTGTGAGCTATCACATATTATGGCTCAACTATTGATAAGGAAAATGAGCATTGCTTCATACCTGACCATGATACTAAATATTTACCTAAAAAGTGATAGGTTCATTAGGTGATTTTTCTATATAATCTAAATCCTCCAAACTCAGAATCTAAATATGAAAATAAATTAAACTCATCAGTTTTTTATTAGAGAAGAGATTGAAAATCATTTCCTTTTAAATATATAAAAATTATTTTAAAAACAACAAGATTGGATTATTTTAGATTTTAAAATTTTCTAGCTCATAAAAATACAAAACACATAATGTATGGCCTACTAGTAGTAAGATATAATAAACATCAAATCATAAATCTATATAACATGTTGCCAACTGGTTTTGAGGTTTATATAAATAATGTTTTATTTTAGTACATGTTGGAGTTGTGTAAGTCCTATTGTTCTAAAGTGAAAACAATATCAATAAATCAATAATATATTTACATTGATATAAAAACGTTCCAAAACCATTTTGTTAAATTTGAAAAACTACAATGGAATTTAATTCTCCCATTATACTAATTTCAAATCCCTTTTGAATTAGTTTTTCAAAAGCATTAAAAATCATTTTATTTATTGACCCGAAAAGAAATTCATCAATATAAATTTGTACTAATAATATATTATAACAAATAGTTTTATTAAAAATAGTTGGATATACCAATCCAACAGTAAATTAAATTTTAAAAATAAAAGATCTTAATCTTTCATACCATTCTCTAGGTTCTTTTTTAAGGCCGAAGAGATATTTAGAATGTTTAAAAACAGAATTTGGGTTTTGAGGGTTTTAAAAACAAATAGGTTGTCCATCATAAACCTAATCAATAAAATATCCATTTTAAAAATTATATTTTACATCCATCTGAAATAATTTAAAATTCATATGTGATGCATAAGCTAAAAGGATTCTAATGGCTTCTAATCTAGCTATAGGGAAAATGGTTTCATCATAATCTATATGTTATTCCTGATTATATACATTAGCTAATAATCTAGATTTGTTTCTAGTTATGATCCCTTTATCATTATGTATATTTCTAAAGACCAATTTGGTTCCTACAACTTGATAATTTGATGGTTTATCTACTAAATTCCAAACTTCATTCCTTATGAATTGGTTTATTTCTTCTTGAATAACTAATAACCAACATTCATGTTATAAGGTTTCCCCAATAGTCTTAGGCTTTAAATGAGATAGAATGTCCTAAAATTCATCTAGGTTTACTAAATTTTCTCTAGTTCTAATTTATGTAACCAAGTCTCATATATCAATCTATAAATGGTTGTTCTTTAGTGTTCTAGACTATCTATGCAACATAATTTTAGGTCCTTTAATTTCATGTTCTTATGAACAAGACTGAATTTTTTATATATCATTTAAAAATCAAATTTAGATGATTCTGGTATCATTTTGTCAAATGAGTTAGTAATTTCATCAAATTGATATTACTCTTTAATAAAAGGAATAGTTTCATCAAACCTCACATGAATTGATTCTTCAAAAATCCTTGATTTTTTATTAAATACTCTATAGGATTTAGAAGTAGTAGAATATCCTAAAAATATTCCTTTATAATCTTTTTGATTGAACTTACCAAGGTTTTCCTTAGTGTTCAAGATATACAACTTGAATCTAAAAACATTAATGCACTATACTTTAAATTTTATTTTTTCCAAATGATCAGAGGATCTATTTTTAAAAATAAGTCTAATTATAACTCTATTTATGATATAGTAGGCCGTTCTTATATATTATTACCATAGATAGGTACAAATACATTATTTCTTAATATTTTTCCTTTGATATTTCTTGAATAGTTATATTTTTCCTTTAAATTTTTTTGAGGTGCTCTTGGTGCAAAGTTGTTTTTTAATACCTTTATTTGAGGAAAAAGATCTAAATTCCTGATTCTAAAATTCTCCACCAAGATCATTTCATAATTAAATTATTTGAAAACCTTTTTCATTTTGAACAATTTTATAAAAACATTCAAAATTATTGAATAATTAACGTTTCAATTTTAAAAAATATACCAAAGTAAATTGAGAATAATCTTCAACTAAAAAATAGACATATATCCTAATAGATAAACTTGATACTATGGATGGTAAAAAAAATTCATGTCGACTAGTTATAATGGTGTATATTTAGCAAATTTTTTAACATATTTGAGTGATGATTTTAGATGTTTTCTAATTTGGAATGCATCACAAAAATTATCATTGTAAAATTTAAGACAAGGAAAATCAGAAACTAATTGTTTCTTAGTAATTTTATGTAAATCACATATATTATAGTGACCAAGATTCATAAGCCAGATCCATGACTCATTTGTCTTAATAGTTAAACAATTCACATTTTTTTCATGGTGAATTTAAATACAAGGTTTACACAGTATCAGTTATATATGCTATAAATTTATGAATCATATATTTAAAGACAAAATAGTATTTGATTGTAAACTAATCATAAAAAAATCTTAAAAATTTTGAGAGATACTTATCAAATTGTGTTATAGTCCTTTCACATAAAATACTTTGTTGATTTAGATTGTGTTTGAATCTTCAATAGTACCAACACAAACAATATTTCTTTTTTCATTTTCACCCAAAGTGACTAGACCTCCATCCATTTGAGTTAATACATAGAAATTTTAGGATTATCTAATAATGTTTCTAGAACATCCACAATCCATTTACCATACGGAGATTATATGTTTTGGTCTATTTCCTACAAAATTAATTAAACATGTATTTATTTTGGAACCCATATTTTAGTGGGTACTATAGTGTTAAAAAGAAGGGATATGTGAATCTCGACTTGCCTAATTTTACCATAATTTACATCACTTCTCCCATCATACTTTTAGAAATAATGGCCATTTTAATACCACAAATTTTATAATTTTTCAAATAATAGTTTTTTAAAATGATTTTTTATTCCACAATAATAATAGTTAATATTTTTTGAATTGGGAACAAAATAATTCTTATACAGTTTATATTTTCCACCCTTTCTTCATATTCCAAAATTTTATATTTTAATAATATTCTTCCCCAGAATAGACGTTAAAACCTTTCACCCTTTAGTAAAAATAATATCAATACTATTATAAGATTATACTCGATCCTATAATTATTTAATCATTTTTTCATTATCCACATAGCTTGATCCTAAGGATTTGATTTTTTCAACCACTTCTTGAAATTGTTTTATAATAATATCTATATCACCTAAAAGAACATTGTAAACATTTCTCAATGATTTATTCTTCTTTAATATAGAATCACATTTCTATTAAAACATTGAACAACGGGAAATCGATTGATCATTTTAGAAACTAAAAATTTCAAAATCAAAGGAGTAATCGAATTGTACCTCTTCTTCTTCCTTATCTATGAAGAACATATTGGATTTTAGATTTTGTGGATCTTTTTATGAATCATATTTTGAAGAGATGTCAGAGTGTTCAAATACACTCTATGTAGATTTCATCTTTCTTTTTCCCGTACAGTCATACTCAACATTTTCTAGATATTTGTTTCGATCATTCTTCTTTCATCTTTAAATTGAGAGAAATCATGTATGATGTGAACCGATTTTTTTCATTTATAGAATAAAACATCTCAAGGATAATTATCATCCTTTTTTGAAGGGTTTTATGGAGCCTCTTTTCTTTTTAAAAATTTTTCAAATTTTTTTATTATATTATTGAGTTTCATTTCAGAATCAAAGAAATTTGTATTTTCTCTATATTTTTTTCTAATATACTTATGATATGTTACTTTTAGTAAAATATTTTACCTTTTCACTAAAATCTTATGATATTCAACTTGAGCTAGAAATTTTCCTTCATACATCATCAATGTTCCAATAAATTCTTTAAAAATTAATTTTGTGATAAGTGATGATAGATTGATAGTTGTAGACATGTCATTCCACTTAGTGGGAAGTAATCTGAGTACTTTTAGTGCATGATTAGATTAACTTATGCGACATCCTACATAATTAATATTATTGACAATTTGTATTAACCTTACATTCATCTATGTTACGGTTTTACCATAAAAAATTATAAAGGTATCAAACTTTTCCTTAGTAGTAGCATATCTCATTTATCTTATATTTTCTATTCCTTCATGAGAAACTGCAATACTTTTCCAAATTTATTAAGTAGTAGAACATTGTGATACATAACTATTCTCACCAGGACCAATCCCACAAATGATAACATTCATTTATTTTGAATTGATGTCATATTGAGATTTTGTTTTAGCTGTCCAGGTCTTTATTTTTTTTAGGAATCACATAAGGAGAGATGATCTTCGAATAATACTAGGATCCAAGATTATTCAAATAGATGATCATTTGAGATTTCAAGCATCAAATATTTTCTCCATTAAAGTATGGAGCATGAATCATAGACATCCCATCTTTTGGATCAACTATTGACATTTTAATTATATAGACCTTACTATTTTAAACTTGATATAGCTTTATCAAAAATTCTCTCCACTTATACTAATTTTTATTTCAGTTTAATAAAAATATAATAGAGGAGGGGGTGAATTGCATAATTTTGATTATCTTTTACAATTATCTATTAAAAACGCATTTCAATTTATATAGATATGTAGTTACTTCTATTTAAAAATGTATAGACAGCGGATAAATAGAAATAAAGAACACAATCAATATATAGTTTTTTGGGGCACAAATGACCCTCAGTCTACTCCCACAACGCACTATTTTCATAAATGGAAAATTTCACTAGAATCGTCCTCTCATCATAATACCACAAATCAAAAAATGTGTGCAATAAGTTGACACATTTACAAAAATTCTAATAACAGAGTCTTATGGTTCATTTATTGCAAGCCGATTATCCATAGATTAGTAAAAGAAGCTAAAAAATTACTACAACAAAGTATGAGATGTAGATACTACTATAAATCAAAATAGCTAGATTATATGGTTTGGGTTGAACTTCAAAGTTACTGTAGATATAACTGATAGTAGATGGCTCTTATTATTTAAAAATAAAATTCTTCAATAGAGAGTAGTTCTGAAGTTATCTTGTATGCAAATGATCATAAAAAAAATGATAGAAACACACAACAATAACAATTTTATAGCAACAAGATATTGAACATGTATGTATCCAAAGTGTATCCTCTTCTCCGAATAATAGAGTCGATAATTTTTTACTACATATATATAAAATATATTTATGATAATTATATCATATGTTGGAAAATATTATTTCTAAAGAAAGTATTCAGATCGACTATTTTTTCAGAATAACTCCTGATAAAAATATATAGAAGGTAGCTATATTATTTGATATTGTAGATCCAAGATTTATAACAAAAATATTGTGGATATTCAAAATAAAATAAATCAAGTGGAGTAATAACTTTACTTAATAATATGAGTTAAATTATTCATTGAATATAACCCTTTTATTCATTCATATCATTATTTGAATTGGTCATAAAGGAACATTGAATCAGCATGTAATTATGTCAAGAACACTGTAAAAATCATGAATAAAATCATAAATTTTAATCTCCTATAAATTAAATTCAATCTTATGGTTTATTCAAAAAAAGAAAAAAATACCAAATGTTGGGTTCAAGTATGTAGTGTCTATTTTTTGAATGTTAGGTTGAAAATGTAAGGTTTATCAGAAAAGTAAAGTTAATGATCTATACATTTGTCTATCAAACATAGGGTTCCTTACTTATGTAGGGTTATTTCACCATAATTTCTTATCTTGAAAGAAATATTGTTTCATTAAAATATAAGGTTCTTTAACTATACTTTTCTGATATTGAAGGGTTGATTAACTATACCTGCTATTTTGAATGTGTGGTTCATTCCTTATTCATTTTTCCTAGCATAGGGTTTTTTCCCTATGTTATGTTTATCAACTTATGGTATGAAAAATGTTTATAAAATATATCAAAATGAATTCTAAACACTTTTATGAATATTTATTAGGAATTAAAAGCATGAATATAATTTCAGAATAATTATTTAAATGAATAAAAATTTCTCGATGGACTATTAATGTAATATCATTATTAAAACAAACAAGGGTATTCATGAGAATCAAAATCAATTAAGATTTATAGAGTATTGTTAATAAAATACATGCCCATCAGTTTGGTGGGGAGACTATATCCTCAAAATCAGAGTAGCATAGAGATAAAATATAAAACTAAACTTAGATCACTGTTGAAACAATAATATAACACTTTATTAAAAGGCATGCAACACTAGTTTATACAAATCACGCATGTCCAATTTATGATAGAAAATATAAAAGAGAAGACATACAAAATGGTTTAAAATATAGTACAAAATAGGACTCATGTAATGAAATGAACTAAAAATTTCAACGATGATCTCCACGATCATCCTGAGGTCCAGCTCAAACCCGTTATCCGACTCCTCAAGTACAAGAAAAAATCACAATAAATGGTCCATAGCCTTGAATAAATGAAGGTATACAAGGGTATTAGTGGTACCTGAGTAGGGTGTGTGATAACATATTAGTAGTTCGAAACCAACAGTTTTTAGCCTAATCCATTTCAGGCAATAAAAATTAAGGCATTGTACAGGTAAATAGATAAGAATGAAATACATGTAAATATTCCCATGGCATGTAAACCTCCAAACCAGTGGTAATAAAAATAGGCTCTCGGGGATCCCGTCACAAGATGGTCAAGATACAATAACAATGAAGCTATAAATAATTCACAAATAAAAAACACAGGCTTGACATATAATCAAAAGATTCAACATATTCATTGTCAATCTGTATAATAACACATGTCACAATTTACCACAAACATGTCGTATAACCTAAAGTATCACATATATCATGAAAATGTCACATGACAAAGTATCAGACCCTAAAGGGAAATATCCAAGGTGGAAAAGACCAAAGATTCCTCATCGAGTCCCATGATAATCTCAATGGAAACTCTTCAAAGGCACTGGTTAGAGTCCTAAAATTAAGTTGTACTAGACACACCCCGTGCGAGTCCATGAATTCAAGATCAAATGGGTATCAAGGCTCCAGGCATCTTACGAAATCAAGACCCAACGGGCATACTCATCCCAAGGATTCCACTACCATAGTGAAGATCCAGGGAGATCCATCCATGGAATCAATACAATAATTCATCCATTTCATATCATTTAACATTAAACACTATATGATCCAATACACTCATATAAAAACATTTACCTTCAATTTATACAAGGATTGGACCTACTCATTAATCAATTTTCATAACCCAAAACATCTCATGAGTATACCAACTCATTATTACAATTCATACACATGGAATTTAATGATTATACCCACTCATTTCTATATTTTCCAAATAAAATATTATGCAATTTAATTTATTTATAACCATTTAACCCACATTAATCAACACTCAAGGGTGTAAGTACATATCCTAACTAATTAAACAATTTTTATTTAGTTCTAAATATGATTTCTATAACTAGGAATGCATAGGAATACACATCTTGTGCGGACCAATAAGGGAAAATCAAAATAAATTGGACAATATGGTACATAGAAGATATAATGGTTACATAAACAATTATAGTGGAAAAAATCCATTTCTTATTTCCATTAGAGGACATGTCCTAACATTACATATATCACACTACGTTCTCAAAGCATAGGGGAAGTCATAAATATTTAATCTAGGCCTGTAATTGACAACTAACTACTAATTTTGGGATTAGAAGAAATTGAACCTCCATTGGAAGAGATTTATTATAAAATAATGACATTATTTATAAAATAATTCATTTATTATATTTAGCATTTCTTTCATGAACATACTCAACTCACATATAAGAAAAATTAAATCTAAAAATTATATTTAATTAATAAAAAAAATTATGGTGCGATAAGTAATTTAATTAATGAATTAATAAAATTAAAGTGAAAAGGAATGGGACCCTACCTAATTAACTAAACAAAACCAAACACTCTACATTTGATAGTTTTATCGGTGGCCACCATAAATTTCTCCACACATGCATGGAACCACACACACACACACATATCACATATCCTAATGAACATGTTCCCCTCTATATGAGGGAATAAGTGAATGGATGATTTATATATTTATATATATACATACCTATGTATATTAGGTAATGTCTTCAAAGATGATCAAAACCCACTACAAAACTACACAGGACTCAAAAACACTAAAAACACTCACATTTAATGGAGAAAAAAGAGGAAGATAATTCAAACCTTACCTTAAATTGATTGTGGTGATCCAAATAAAACCAAACTAGTTCAACTTTAGCGGTGGATGTTAGAATACCCACGATGGGGTCTTCAGAGACCCTTTACATACCTTTACATCAAAATAAATCCCTAAAATCCTAGTTAACCCATACCTAGGGTTCAATCATATATAAATTGGGAAATAAGGAGTAGAAAATACACCAAAGATAAGGATGAAGAGGAGGGAGAGAGGCCTACCTCCATTAACCAGCTAGGACTCATGAAGATATTCTGGTAAAAACAATGTGGATTGAGGGATTTGGAGGGAGGAGTATTTCACGGCCATGGAGAACAACAAGGGGGTGTCGCACATTTGTTAGGGGGAAGAAATGGGAAGATCACGGTTTTAGGTTCTTTTATTTTAATTTAATTAAATCAATCAAATGTTTATAAATAGGGTGTCACACATGGTTTGGGCCGCACAGTTTGGAAAACTATGCTCCAACAGTGCACCCTATACTGGGCACCTAGAGCATCCCACACGGGTTGAACGCATGTTTTGGAATCCATGAACAAACCACATGGTGAATAGTCTTGCGGTACTGCTTATTTTCACAAACTGTGTGGTCTATGTGCATTTCTTTTCAAACCATGTGTAACTCATGTGGCACCCTTTGTCTTCTATCATAATTACAAGTGGTTTCTTGTTAGGGATGCTCAGTTTCAGACAAACCGTACACCCTCTACAGATCTTCAAAACCTGTGATTTCTAGCCAGGGAACTCCTAATACTCGATGAGACACCCAAGGTACTTGTCATGCCTGGATCCATGCAAAAAAAACATTGATGTTTTTAAACTGTTAAAATTTCATTCAGTATCCCAGTTTTAAAAATGGCTCGTCTAGTAAACACAAAAGTTCAAAATCCCTTAGAAATCCATCTCGTCCAAAAACACGTGATTCTACAATTTTTTTGTCTTGTAACACCTTGAAGTTATTAATTAGTAAATCTTTATTTAATATCATATGATACAGACAATGTTGAATTTTAAAAAACCCATGAAATAAATATTTTTTTACATTACACTCCTTGATAGCTTGTAGAATATTGAACCCCAAGTCTAAATAAACTATAATATAGTATAATTTTATAAACTAGTCGTTAAATTATATGGTATGAATATTAATAATTAATAATTAATATTATTTTTATCTATTTGTTTTTTAAAAAATAATAATCATTTAAAATAAAATTATATTTTTTCTATAAACCTATATTTTTTTCAAAAAGAAGGTTTCGTCACGCATTGTGTATGTAATTTAAAAGTAATTATTACCACTTTTATAAATTTATTTGAAAAAATTATCTTTATTTTTTTAATAATAATATAATAATTAACTTATGGTAAACTTTAGGTATTTTTCTGAAATGTTTCTTTTTTTGATGAATTGTGAAAAATACTAATTATTATTGAAAACAACCTTTTTGTTTAAATAAATAACAGTGGTAAATTACATTTAAAATATTTTTTATAATATAATTAGTTATATTATATTAAAATTTAACCATTTTAGGTTATTATAATTAATATCATATAGCATTATAATTTTAAAACATTAAATATATATATATTTGATTATTATCCCACTAAACACCCTCTTTTTCATATGTATGTGGGTATAATTTTAAAATGGATTCTAAAACTTAGTTGAATTGAATTTTAAAAAATGGATTCCATACTATGAATCATATAATTTATATTATAAGATAATTTTATCTTGTTTTTGGACAATTATGAGTAGTAAAAATTACTAAAACTTAATTACCATGGTTAATGTAAAATGAGATTTACAGGGGTAGGGGGTTAAACTAAAAATATGGGGGTTAAAATGACTTATAAACTTTTAAATAACCCATATAATGAAAATATTTAAACGTCATATCCTAAAAGGGTCTATAGTGAACAATTTTAGAGGCTTTTTTCTAGATAAAAATGTGAGTGGAATTGAATCCTTTAAAAAATTCCACATGTGTCATCACCCCCACTTATAGAAGGTCACCCCTCCCCTCCCTTATTCACACTACCAAATCCATTTTTTCATCCAATACCTATTTAAATAACATTAATACTCCCATATAAACATCATATATACCATTTTTTATCATAAATCCCCCCTCACATGTCATAGTATTTCTCTTGGATTCCTTTGTTGGAACATTGTCGATTAAAGGTCAATTAGAGTCCACTAAGAGCCTATTTTATATTTTTCTCATTTTGGGCTTCTCCAGAGCCATTTAATGAGATAAAAGAACCCCTCATATGGTTTACTACTATATATCTAGAATTTGGGCCATTTAAGGATCTTTTGATGGTAATGGTTGATTGTTTATAACTTGTTATGTTTTCTATAGATTGGGGATATTGATAATTTGTTTACAACCATGTGTTTATTGTAGTCTAGTTGGGATACCACATTTTAGATCCAGGTTTATGATTATGGGCTAACATCACTAAGAGATATATACATGATGGTCCACTGATATAGTTCTACATTTTAGAATTTATTCTCCATATTTGAGGCTAATATAGTTGGTAATGACATTCCCATTCATGGTTCTACAAGATAAAAATCATGATCCACATTCAAGGTTTGGAATGTTTGATTTGATGCTCTAGACCATGAGACATATTGTTAGAAAAAGATTTCCATATCATTACTGAATGTTTTTTTTTGACATGTAATTCCACATATATATGAAGATTAATGTATATGGTGTTACATATATATTGATTATTTTTTCATACATGGAATTATATATATATAGTCTATGGTGATATACATGGATTTTATCATCTATGGATTAGGGTGTTGGAAATGGAGTTCATAATCATTTGATTATGGTGTGGGACATGGAATTCCTCATACCCATATTAGGTTTCTAGATATGGTGTTCCTCATCTTGATATTTGGGTTTTGTACATTGCGTTCCTCATCCACAATTTAGGGTGATTAACATGGAATTCCCCATCCAGAGTTTAGGGGGTTGGACATGTAATTACTCATCCATGACTTAGGGTGTTTCACATGGCACTCATCATCCACGCTTATGGCTCTAGACATGGAATTCCTTTTTCAAGGATTCAATTCCTGATTGATTCTCCATGGGTTAGTATATTAATGTGAGGATTACATGTAAAACTAATGCTTTGGGATTTCGATTTGTATTTTTCTAGGGGATTATTTCTTGATAAAGTTCTATTTAGGTAGTAGGTAAGAGGTACTGTGTAAAGTCATTTTATTTTTTCAAGGAATCCATGGTTGAGGTTCCAACATTTTATTTAGGATACACGATCATTGAGACATGGTCAGAGACACCCAAGTGTGGGATGAAGTAGGTATGGTTGATCAGAGTCACATAAAAAAGGATTGAGGATGTCCTAATTTTTATTTAATTATATATTCTTTCATCTAGGTTGACAATATTATATGATCATTCACTTATAATAGTATATTAATAGTTAAATATTCGGGGTATATTATCAATATTTATTTATCACCTATGCATGTGCACCAACATGTGACTACAAATATTATTTTTTACTTTCTTTTGTTGAGCACAAATTCAACATTTATAGATAATAGGCCTAAGATTTAAATAGCTAGTTGTTTTCATTTTTGGAGAAAGCTGATTAGGCTATTGCGATTTGTTAGGGTACTAGAGACTAGGTATGTGACATCATACGTAGTTGGCACCAGAGCCCGATGTATTTATTTATTTTCAATTTTCAACTTTAGATCATATGTGATCGACATAATGGGTGATTAGTGTTGTATATATGACATGGCTATATGGGCCCAATCTATATTTCATTTTTTACAACATGTTTTAGTCTTGGTTTATTTGTTCTTTCTATATAATACAATGTGTGTGATGGTTGGTTATTTACTTATATATTTTCACTTTGATATGGTATAGCCTCATTACAATTCCACCTTAGACCCCATTGCCCATTGGAATAATTTGGCATATGAGGATGATAACTTGAGGTCCTATAGAGAACTAAGTTGGGGAACTGGTTAGTGGCCTATAGGTCAGGATGTTAAAAAGTGGTATAAGTGTAGTTACATTACTTGTTTACTATTTCGGATTTGTTAGAATGGAGATTTAGAAATGTATCATAGATTATGATGGATATTAGATTGGTTCATAAAATAAAAACACGTTCCAATAGGAAGTCTTGTCTACCAGCACATGGGTTGGATGTTCTTTATTTATGATGTTATAATTGTATATGATTTTTATCTTGGGCGATGCACATTTGGTTTGGATTTTATGAGTTATGATGGATACTTGTCTATTTTCCTATATTCAATAGTCCAACTGTGGAATTTAACTCTTTTACTATAGAGTAAAGAGGTGTATCAAACATCATTTTAGGAACATATAATTCACATGTTATAGTAATTATAGTGTGTGAATTTATAAATTTATTTCTGATGGAAAGATATGAGGATCTTCAGTGAGACTTGATGATGAGGATATCGATGAGGACCTTGAGAAAAATATGGGCAGTGACCCTTTTGTTCAGTATGAATATGTATATCACCATTGGTACATGGTGATTGGTTTTTTTAGGATGTTTATATGGACTGGTTCTCCAGATATCATATATGTAGATGCTCAGAGAGGAATGGTTCACTGGTTATTGTCAGTTGGGTTGACATGTGATGTATTATGGGTCTGAGATGCTAGAGAGGAGTGTTTCAACATTGTTATGTTATGTAACATTAGTATAGGAGTGTATTTACACCCCTTGAGTAGTGAAATCTTATGAATTGGAAGGGATCTAGGTGGTTGGCCGTAGTGAGCTATTATGGAACATGATTGGTATGGCTTGGTGGGAGTTCCTTATCACCATTTTTTCTGCGGCTCCAATTTAATGAGTGGGTTCCTACTATCCTTAAATGGTGTCCAATGAAAGGGGTAGGTTGAGTTATGTGTTTTGTGTGTGTGTGGCATAAATTTATGATTTTAGATTTTGAAAATGGAGCATGAATTGTGTAGCTAGTTTTGGGGTTTAAAAATGTTGGGTGACTTGTTATGAGAGGCATCACATGTGTGCTAGGATTCATCCTTGTGATTAGTCTCAAGAGGTGTAGGTTAATTAAAGTGCCCAGAATGGATAGATTTTTTGTAGGTGGTTTTTACTCATTGGTTATGAGTTGGATCTAAAGCATAATAGGTCCTCGAGAATATGTGGTTAGGAATTTGAGCTGATTTTTGGTGATATGAAACTCATGGGAGTTAGAGAAGGTTTTTTTGGTTGGGTTACATAAGAGGATATAATGGTTAAGCATTGAAGGGATCGTGGAGAAACATGTGATGTGGTATTTGGTTTGTGGATTAGGTTATATGGATGTGCACACCCATGATATTAGAATTGATAAGACAATAGTGAGTTGGATGAGAACCGATATTGGTGTGATGAGAGGATTATAGACATGATTAAACAAGGACCAATGGATAAAACTGTGATTTTACAAGAATGTAATAGTTTTTCTGGTATTTATCAATGAAATATTACTATAATCACATCATAGAGATGATCATGCCCAATATAATGAAATTTCCAATAGTAGGCTGAGAGAGAACTGGATATGCACTAAGCTATCAAAAACTAACATCTAGTTTGACAAAAGGAATCTTGGGGGGTTGCGATCATGGAGAATTTTATGGGAATCCATATGGTAGGAGTTCACCATAAGCCCTATTTGAGTGATGATCTTGTATTGATATAGATTTTGGGGAATACCATTGGTTCCATACTTGGATACCAGGAATAGACAATAATTGATTTATTTGTTTCTCATGTTAGAGACAGGTTTCCATATCCAGTTATGATATTTGGAAGTGATTGTGGTATGGGATATGGAAAATGGTTTTTGGTTGTGATGGGAAAGCAATGATACTACTATTTTGGGGAGTGCCGAATTATTCATGGAGATATGAGCCTTGTGCGGGCAGGGTCAATGTTGTATTGATAACCACATCGATTAGATTAGTGTATTGAAATGGAATTATTTTAGTTAGAGACTATGATGGTGGGAAGTGACATATAAAAGAATTAACTTTTGTTGGTCGAGTTATATAGTTTGATGTATTGTTTCACTAAGGATAATTTCTAGAAGGAATTTTGACATATCAAGATAGAGGGGTGTAGTTAGGCACCATCTTGGTGGTTGTTGGTAGAGGCAAGTCGTGGATTGACAATGGATGGATTTTACTCCTTATATTTAGCATTATGTAAACGATCCCCATTTCTATTCTAGAGTAAAACAAAATTATTTGAGAATGATTTTATGATCATAGTTTTTCTTGATTTGTGGTGGGAAGAACATTGAGGCTTATAGAGGATGAGAAGGATTATTATAGGGAGGTTTTAAGGCCCCTCGATTTTATGGATGTTGAAAATTTTATTAGAAATTAAAATTTATTTTTATTTCATGATTTTTTGAGGGGTAAAATGATAATATTTCACTTATAATATGATCTCATAATGTTTTTTTGACAACAGCATTGGTCATGGAATATGGTGTTTTACATAGGAAAGAAGATTGGTGGAATTATGGGATGTTCATTATTTAATGGAATAATTAATATTTAATTAATTAAATAATAAATTATTCATACGGGTTTGGGTGGTGATATTTTTTTAATGGAACATTGGATTGAGATTCTAGTTCTTGGATGATCCTAAAATTAGGGTCTTGGATGTTTTTCACCCCAAATCCATAACTGGACTTGTGATTACTCCATCATGAGTGGTTTTTCATCCAGATCATGATGGTGGAATACTTTTTATATTTATAGTCCATCTTTATAGAGTTTTGGACCATTATAATTCAGTTATAGGATTTACTTGACTTTTTTCTTTATAATACTCTAGTGGGTTTACTGTGAGTTATAGGACATGAGTGAGGGTTGTGATCTTAGTTATTGGACCGTACAAGGCATACGATGGAGATCTATTTCATATTACATATATAGATCATGGAAGGTGTGATTTAGTAGAATATATGAGGAGATAATATTTTTTCTTTTCGTATTGGGATTGGATTCTTGAGGCTAGATATTTTTTTGGTTTTGAACCTATTTTTGAGGATCAATGTTTTTGGATCCCCAAGGCTGTATTCAAATCACATTATGGTGGTTATATTTAGTTTCATTATGGTTTTGATAATAATTTTAGGGACTCTTTTAGATTCACTATGTGGGGTGGTTTTTGATCAAGTGATCATTGGATACCATGGTAAAACACTCAAAATGCCTGGATTACATGGTATTTCTTTTGGATGAATTTACTGGTGCATTTTTAAGTTAGGACTAGTTGGAGAACATGAAGGGCCTCATCAAGAAGTTTCTCATGTTTGGATTTTCCAGAATCATTAGGTGACATCGTGGAATCCCTTTACGGTGTCTTTCTCTTGTTATGGATTTTGGGCCATTTGAGGATCTTTCGAGGGGCATAGGTGATCATCTAACTATTGATATTTTTTCCTCTTAATTTTGGATTTTAAGAGTTGGTTAATACGATCATATTTATTTCAATCTATTTGGTCTTAAATTTTTTGGATAATGGTTTTATTTTATGGGATTCCATCACTGAGAGAGATGTATATGATGATCCACTGATATATTTTCATATGTCAGACATGAGACTCTATATCTGACTTTTATATAGTTAAGAATGATGTTCCCATGCATGGTTCCAAACATTAGACATGACTCTCCACATTCATGGTTGGATAGGATAGGATTTAGGTTCCACACCTCTATATATGTTGATGGACATGGAATTATTTATCAATACCTAATGTTTTGGTTGACATGGTGTTCTATAGATATGTTGAGATTAGTGGAAAAGACTTTCCATGGGTATAGATGAGGTTGATGGACATGTCATTCTATATATATATATATATATATTATTGTGATGGGCATGGGTTTCCGCTTACATGGTTTAGGGTTATGGACATGGTGTTCCCCTTCCACAGATTAGGGTGATGGACACAGAGTTCCTTATACATGTTTTACGGTGCTAAACATGGCATTCGAAATCCCCAGATTAGGGTGCTAGTCCTAGCATTCCTTATCCATGGGATAGGTTACTTGACTTAGAACTACTCATCCACATATTAGGGTTATAGAAATTGTGTTCCTCATCCATGGTATACGGTGCTAGACACATCATTCCTCATACAAGGTTTAGGGTGATGGACATGTCACTCCTCATCCATGGTTTATGGTTTTGGAAATGGTGTTCCTCATTAATGACTTAGGTGATGGAATAATTATATAGGAACCACTATATTAATGTATAATTCACATGTATGGATAATGAAATGGGTTTTTGGGGGTAAATATTCATGGTATGTGAACCTGATATAATTATATATGGGTACTATGTAATAGATTGTGAGTAAATTCATGAGGTTGGTTTAGGGCATCGATGGTTTTGACACCAACATGTTATTTGGGATTCATGGTCATCGATACATGCTCATAGAGACCCCCACATCAACCAAATATGTTTTGGTAAATTAGAGTCATGGAAAAAAGGAATGATGATGTTTTTATTTATATTTATTTACTCTATGTTCTGGATAGGCTAGTCATATTATATGAGAAAGCACTTATAGTAGTATTGTATAGGTTCACCATTGGGTTGGGCTTATTGATAATTATTTCTCACCCACTGCATGTGAACCTTGTTGTGTGTGTAGATCTTATGTCTAATTTTCAGGTTTGGAATGGATACATGATGAATATGAAAGAGGCCTAGGATTTCATGATTGATTGGGTTTCTCATGTGGAGTCTGCTAATCAGACTGGTATAACACGATATTATAACAGAGGCCGAGTATATGAATTGGATCATAATTTCCAGTAGTTATTGATTTTTTTACTTTCCATTCATTATTTTTTATAGGTGGTGACATAGTGGGTTATCAGTCTTATATGTGTGACATGGCTGTTTAAGCCCTTATTTTATTTCATTTTGCTACAACATGTTTAAATTTCAGTTTAGTTTTTCATTTAGCGTACTCTAATGTGTATTGTGTTTTGTTATTTACTTCTAGTTTTTAATTTTTTTTATGGGGGTATCATCTCATCATAGTTCCACCTTATACACTAAATTCATTTCTATATCCTCTATAGTACATATAGGAATGCATGAGGTCTTGGGAAAAAATGGCTTAGGGCTCCGGTTAGTGGGAAACAGGCTAGGTCGTTAAATAATATTTGGGAGTTTGTTATAATTTTTGTTATTATTTATATATTGATATATTTGGGTGATCATATAAACTATATATTTTACTCAATCTCCTGTAACACTTGGTTTCTCTTTGGGATAATCATTACATTTTCCATAACATTCATTGCTAACACAATTCTTCTATGTTCAATCAATTTAATAAAAAGAAAATAAGTTACCATAAGAATTAATAATCCATGTAAGAAATCCTATGATGAGGGAAAAACATTCTATTCTTTTCTAAATTATGAACCTTGCATTTCAACCAATGTAATTTGGGGTTTTTCCTACATAATTTTTGGTTTAACATTTATATTTTTCGGTTATATCTACTTATACTTCCTAACCTAACCGACCCAAAATATCTAAACAAATATGTATTGCTAAATGATTTGACCTGATAACTATTAATATATATATTAAATCATTTCACATGATCATTCATTATACCTCATAACAAACCCACGCCATAACCTATAGGTTTAGTGTATCTGGACAGTAAATATGTTACTAAATTATTTTATTACATTTTTAGAATATGAAGAAATTATTCTTCTAACATGATATCCTTTTAGAATCATAATATATAATATTATTCTTTATAATCTATGGAATGAAAATATTGGAAAGGGTGAAATAAAAATCCCATTAAGGGATAACATAATATATATCAATCAAATATCATAAGTTATCATTGATTGAGAAAGTGGGTATGCGAACAAAATAATTGTACATGTTTATAACATAATTCAATTATACACAATACAACATAGAACATACATCATGATTCATATCATATGAATTTGGGAATAACTTCCAAAATGATATGTTTGAATGTGGGAGCATGGGTTGATATTTAAGATCCATGAAGGCATAATAATATGGCTTATACATAAACAGACAAAATTATATCATATGTCAAGGCTCCCCTACCAAACCATTATTACATATTAAATATTGTCCCATTGTAACACCCCAGTTAAATAAAGAATATGACATCTTTATATTTATCCATATTTGTGAATCAAATATTAATATTACTTTAAAGGGGATGCTATGCTCGATGGCGTACCCAATACGCAACAATGAGTTTCTTAGGAATCTTACGATGCACTCTAATAGTAAAATATTATTATCTTAAATGGTAGTTAACGCCTAGCCATTGTAATGGCGGGAATGAACCGAACTAACTACAAAATGATTATATATGTTTGTCAAATATTTTTACTTTTTACAATAAATGTTAGAGTATTAAAAATTCGAATGAATCCTATTTTATACGTAAACATTCTAATATTCATTAAAAGGTCGATTAACCACTTTTTGATGGTGAACCTCTTTTAAATCCACTTTTTGAAAATTTTATGTGTTATATTTGATAAAATAATATTCTTCTTTTGAATCGGCACATTTAAAATTTACTTTGTGTAAATTTTTGGTATTTTTCCGAAAAAGTTTAATTTTTAATGAATAGTGAAAAATGTTGAATTTTAATTCAAAACCTCTTTTTAATCTAATTTATTAATATGATTAGATTAACTTTTGAATTGTTTTTAAAGTGAAATTAGAATATATTTTTACTATTTAATCTAATATTGGTCGTTGGAATTAATTTCACTTTGAAATCGGACTTAAACTAGCGTCAATCTTTTGATAATTTTTGTTTCACAAAAACATGCTATTTGTTTTGACAGCGGGAATTAATTATTAAATTAATTAATGCAACTTAAATGTTTTGAATTTTTAAAAATATACATCATTTTTGAATTCAGAATATCAAATATAGCTTAGGGTGAATTTTTTGTAATTTTCTGAAAAACATCAATTTTTGATGAATAGTGAAACCGCTAAGTGGTACTTATAAAAACTTATTTTCCGTTTAAATGAAAATTTTCCACCTTTGTGTTTTTAATTTAGAAAATCCGACATACATGGTTTTCATTAAGAAGTAAAATGTGGTTCAATGGGATTAAAATAATTTTTTGGTGAATAGTAAGTTATTAAGTTTTTAATAGCGATTAGAGGTAATTAGTGTAGTTTAAGGTGAGAATAATGTTTTAATAAAATGAAATGACCTAGACACATGTCCTACCCTAATTGGATGTGTCATATCCGACCAAGACAATCCATGGGTCAACTTGGGGAACCCATGAAGCCACTTTGGTTGGAAAATGACATAAATACCTTTTTATTTAATGTTAAAGTAAAAATGACACAAACATGAAATGTTTTACTAAAACAATTTTAACATGGGGTTATGAAAGTCATATTTTTGACTATAAATACTCATTGGAAATCGAAAAAGATTTCCTACATCATAGTATTTTTTTTATAATTTTTAGATATTAAATAAATTAAATTATTTATGACATCATGATGATGCAGCGATGACCTCATTATTTAACGATTTAAATAAAATGGAAAGATAATGTAATATCTAAGACCTACACATGTCCAAAACCTATTGGATGGGTGGATTTAGAACCCTTAGTACCTTATCCAAGAATTATATCAACGTGGGACCTTTTAAATCCGAAACTCATTTTCAAATAAAGTAACATTTGCTTACTTTCCAAGAGTGCCCCTCCTCTCCTCTTATAAAAGGCCCCCACCTCTACCTCCTTACCCACACTTCCAAAGCCTTTGGCTCGGCCAACCTCTGTCCATTTTGTCTCTCCACTTCCTTCTCTTACTCCTTGTAGCCTCACTTTGGGAAGAAGTCTTCCCAAGGAAGCCTTTGATCTCAAACCAAATGGAGTTACCCGATTTTAAGGTAATGTCTTCACTTGAGTCCTTTTGTTTTATTTTGCCTCTCCAACCCTGTAAACTATTTTTATTCATTTATTTTGTAACAACTCCAGTATCTTCAATATACTAGGATGTTTTTATAAGAAGGATTCTAGATACACTTACACACACCTATATCTAATGGTTAAAGAACGTACTGTTTCCGTGGATGGCGAATTTCTGCCTCACGAAACGATGATGGTTCAACACTCATATAACACCTTCAAAGTTTTCCATTAAGATGTAACTATATTTATATATGATATATAATATGTTTATTTTTTACCTAAGATTCTGTATTTTTCTTTTGTGGCATAACTTTATGGTCTCCATTGTGGGTAAACACGATAATTTCATTTTAGGAAGTGCGGACTACCGCCCCATCAAAGTGATGTGATTCGTTAATGCCATATGTGGGACGTATAAAGGAAGGATTTAAAGTTATTATATATTATGTTATACTGGAATTATAATATACCTATATATCATTGTTATTTATTTCCATTAATATATGAGACAGAAATGAAAGTAGCGTTCATGCGTACGCACGGCTTACCGTCTCCATGAACGGTGCATTTCATTTCTTATCCCCAAATGTAATGTACTATTATAAGTACATATTTATAATGGATATATATATATAATAAAATTATTGAATTAAAATATACATATCTCTCATTTAGTTTTAATTCCATTAATATGAAAAAGAAATGAAAGTAGCGTTCATGCGTACGTACGACTTACCGTCTCCATGAATGGTGCATTTCATTTCTTACCTCTAAATGATTATTTAATATTATAAATTCATATATATGCTGGATATATATGATATATATGATATCCAAATCATGAATATCATTCTGGATATAATGAACCATTGACCACACGAACAACATGTAATTGTAAGAAGTTCACTTTCGACTTAAGAACCAAATATCGACAAAACAAACATTATTTACTTAAATGATTACATAATGATTATAAAATTTAAATAAGTGATATAAAAGGAATAATTAATTTGAAAAGGTTCTTAAGAAAATAGAAATTAACTCAAGTTTATTATTCAGGATGTTAAAGAACGATCGAGTCAAGTCGGACCCGAGGTAAGGGATCTTACTCCTCTCTTTCTTTTTAAGTACACTCTTTTATGTCATTACTTTTAAAGATCATCTTTATTGTTATTGGGATGTTCTTTTATATTACTCTTACTGTAATTTTTATTGTTCATATGATGAGAGAACCTATTCTCTCTCATCAATCCATTTTGGAAGTTTTGGGTGGCGTCGTTAGGCTGCCGAATTTTCGTAAGAGATCTAACATTTCTCTTTCTTTTTAAGTACTCTCCTTTTTGTCACTTCTTTTAAGCTCCTATTTGTTATGATGGGGGATGTTCTTTTATATTCCTCTTTCTGTAAATTTTATTGTAATATGATTAGATACTCTATTTGATCTTATCAATCCATTTTGAAAGTTTTAAGTGGCGCCGTTAGGCTGCCAAGTTTTCATATGGGATTGTTCACCTCACTTTTATTTCCATGAGATTTATGCTACATTTGCCACAATTTCCTTTTAGTGGTGTATGTACTGACATTATTATAAACTTTGTGTAGTATAATTTCATTTATGGGTATTCACATCTTCATTGTATGACCCTTTCTTCCATGGGGTGTACATTTCGAAAGTTACCCAACTCGGTAAGGGGACCTTTCACCCTCCTCTTTTTAAAATACTTCTTTTGTTATGTCTTTTAATTCACATACTATTATGTTGGGATATGTTATTTTATATCCTTATTGATGTAAATTTTATGTCCAAGTGATGCTATTCCCTTTTTATCTCTCATCAACTCATTTTCTGAATTTTGATGTGATGCCTTTAGGATGTCAAATTTTTGCAAGGAAACTTCTTAACCCAATTTTGATTCTTTGGGAAAAGCTTGTACTCCTTGAATATGTCATTCTATGAATATGTGTGAGTAACATCTGATTGTTTTACAATTAATATCCACTTATATTTGGTGTATTCGTTTGTCACACATAATTATGTAATTGATTTATCCTTAATCCAAGGATATCGTCTTTGTGAGGGTGTCGTCTCAATCTCCTTTCATTGAGGCATATGTCGTTTTATACAAAAAATTCTTTCATACGGTGTATAAACCCCTTTGACTTTTACTTTTATACAAAAGGAATCTTTTTCTACGAAGTGTTTTACAAAACGACAGAAAGGAATGTTTCTTTAACGTACGCGGTGACAACGACCTTTTCCGCCGCCGCGAGTATTATTTGGTCTTTGGCTTCCTCAACAAGCCGTGATGTTTTTAAAATGAAATAAATACCACATACTCTTTTATGTATTTTGGTATTGAATGTGGTTTTTATAATGTATTTGTTATGTCAATATATTTGAGTGATATATTGTGATCAAAGTGTGGAAATGTTTTCTTTCCATTATGTTTGTTTTATGTCTTATGATTTTATAATGGTACTTGGACATTTAACGGGTGGTTACATGATAAACCATATGACGGGTGGTGCCATGAATACCCGGACGGGTGGTTATGTTATAACCTCCAATGAATTGGGTATGGAAGTCAGCCGTCTGGCTATTCCATTAAGTATGTATGGAAGTTGGACGAATGGCTATTCCATTAAGTGATATGTGTGGGAGTAGAACTTATGGTTATTCCACTTAAGTATGTTTATGTCCCAAGTTACCTTTATATGTTATGTGAAATTTATATGGGTTTTATGGTAATCTTTTGGTTACATAAGGGTATGTAATGAACTTTTATTCAGCGAGGAGTTTTCACTACTTCGAAAAGGTGAAAAGTATTACTTTGATAAAATATACATGGTTTACTTGTTGTTTTCAAAAACTAACAGTTTTCATTCTTTGTGTATCCCTTACTGAGCTTTTTAGGCTCATCCAAAGTTTTTGAAATGTTTTTCACAGGACTTAGCATGGAATAGGGTCAATGATGGGATCAAGGGAAAGTCATGCTACCTAAAACATGGAACTAGACATGTTTCTTTTTAAGAGTTTTTATTTTATGGAAATTTAGTAGAAGCGACTACTTTGTAATCTTTTGAGTTGTAATAGTTATGTCCTATTTCTCTAAAACTCTAAACCTGAAAAGATCCTCAATTTGAATTACTCATTTAATGCAATATTAAGTAATGTTTAAGGCTGGGTCCTTATAGTTGGTATTAAAGGTCTGTTTAGATAACTTTAGAGGTTAGGGTATTCTTTAAGCATAAGTGACATTACCATATTGGCTAGGATTTTAGAAAGTGTCATAGTTTTTAGATAATGTGAATGAGTGAGTATATCTTAGTGTTTATATAACTCATTAGTACATGATGTTTATGTTGATATACTCACACTGACCTTTCTGTTTTTAGTGAATGTATAGATCTAGCAGGCACCAAAGAGACAACAGGTTTGAAGGAAACTGTGGTGGTTCTCTGTTTAAGATACTAGATAAAATGGGGGATTCAATGAGGAAACTCATGGTTGTTCTAAAAAAAACTATCAAGGAGTCATGATCATCCACTTAAACCTTGGTATGTTCGGTAATGCATCATGTACGAGATGACCAATCAATGTGGAAGTTCAGGTAATAATTATAAAGGTAACCATTAGAGTTTATATGATCCTTACTTTTGAGGTAATTATGGGTTACTATATGTTATGATGGAAGTGAAAGGCATGATATAAAATTGAGGTTAAATTATGTTATGGTTATTTTTGATGATTTTGTCTATTTTTGGGGAATGATTTGAGAATTATATAGTTTTCGAAAAAGGACAACACGTAGGCCGTGTGACAACCCGTCGCGTCAGACAAAGCTACAGGAATCGAACCCACAACCAAAGTGCAACTGGTATTTATCGCCTACCACTGGACTACGTGAAGTCCCTGGTTAGTTTGACTGATTCTTTTTAGTTATATGATTTTATGAATTAAGAGTAAGTTGATTTTGGGTTATTTATGAAAATGATTTACCTATCATGGAGGATATGTGATTAGGTTAATTACTTTTCAATATAAGACTTTAGGAGCAACTGATGTTGTTTGGAGATAAATGTTACGATTTAACTTTGAAGACTATGTGACTAAATCCTTTAAATATTTGGGTTTCAATCATAGATTGGTTTACTTTGAATAATTTTATGGACAAATTGTTTATCGGATGGTCCTCGTTGAACTTTGGGTTTTGTTGGACAAATTTTGGAGATTAAGCATAGATTTTTTTTAAAGGGTTATCCTTTTCTGGATTATCTGATCTTGTACTAACCTTTTTGGTTTTGTTTTTGGTTAAAGCCTAAAGACACGGGATGTATATAGTTATCTTTGGTGGATTAGGCGATTCTCTAGAAGTTGATTATAGTACTCTTAATATGAACAAGTCTTCCTAAATACTCGTCTTTTGGAGAAAATATGAGTTTGTGTAAGTAATCTAATAAAAGTTGAAAGTCAACATGATAAGTGATTATGTTTCCTTATGAATAAATTCCTCAATAAAAAGTAACTTAAAACAAAATGTTGTCTAAAAACTTTTCCTACTGGGGAATCAAATATCGTTTAACCCATCACAAGTTTGTGTTTTTTTTATGGTTACCTTTCTCATAGACATGTTTACTATCACTCTCCCTCAAGAACAAGACCCTTTGCTTTTTCTTCCATGTCCACGTTTTCCTACATAGAATCCTATTATGGGTTAACTCGGGTGACCTCTGTACTTATCTTTCTTTATTTTAATGTGATTGTTTTACCGAATCTTGTTCCGATGTGGGACATTCAAGGATGTTTCCAAGCCCAATTTTAAAATTGCGAGGACGCAATTCCCAAAAGGGGGTAAGGATGTAACACCCTAGTTAAATAAAGAATATGACATATTTATATTTATCCGTATTTCTGAATCAAATATTAATATTACTTTAAAGTGGATTCTATGCTCGATGGCGTACCCAATATGCAACAACGAGTTTCTTAGGAATCTTACGTTTCACTCTAATAGTAAAATATTATTATTTTAAATGGTAGTTAACGCCTAGCCATTGTAATGGCGGGAATGAACAGAACTAACTACAAAATGATTATATATGTTTGTCAAATATTTTTACTTTTTACAATAAATTTTAGAGGATTAAAAATGTGAATGAATCCAATTTTATACGTAAACATTCTAATATTATTTAAAAGGTCGATTAACCGATTTTTGATGGAGAACCTCTTTTAAATCCATTTTTTGACAATTTTATGTGTTATATTTGACAAAATAATATTCTTCTTTAGAATTGGGACATTTAAAATTTACTTTGTGTAAATTTTCGGTATTTTTCCAAAAAAGTTCAATTTTTAATGAATAGTGAAAAATGTTGTATTTTAATTCCAAACCTCTTTTTAATCTAATTTATTTATATGATTAGATTATATTTTGAATTGTTTTTAAAGTGAAATTAGATTATATTTTTACCATTTATTCCAATAGTGGTCGTTGGAATTAATTTCACTTTGAAATCGGACTTAAACTAGTGTCAATCTTTTGATACTTTTTGTTTCATAAAAACACGCTATTTGTTTTGACAGCGGGAATTAATTATTAAATTAATTAATGAAACTTATATGTTTTGAATTTTAAAAAATAGACATCATTTTTGAATTCGGAATATCACATATATCTTAGGGTAAATTTTTGGTAATTTTCTGAAAAACTTCAATTTTTGAGGAATAGTGAAACCACTAAGTGGTACTTATAAAAACTGATTTTCTGTTTAAATGAAAATTTTCCACCTTTGTGTTTTGAATTTCAAAAATCCGACATATATGGTTGTCATTAAGAAGTAAAATGTGATTCAATGGGATTAAAATATTTTTTTGGTGAATAGTAACTTATTAAGTTTTTAATCACGATTAGAGGTAATTAGTGTAGTTTAAGGTGAGAATAATGTTTTAATAAAATGAAATGACCTAGACACATGTCCTACCCTCATTGGATGTGTCATGGCCGACCAAGAAAATCCAGGAGTCAACTTGGGGACCCCATGGAGCCACTTTGGTTGGAAAATGACATAAATACCTTTTTATTTAATGTTAAAGTAAAAATGACACAAACATGAAATGTTTTACTAAAACAATTTTAACATGGGGTTATACAAGTCAGAGTTTTGACTATAATTACTCATTGGAAAGATAATAAGATTTCCTACATCATAGTATTTTTTTTTATTATTTTTAGATATTAAATAAATTAAATTATTTATGACATCATGATGATGCAGCGATGACCTCATTATTTAATGATTTAAATAAAATGGAAAGATAATATAATATCTAAGACCTACACATGTCCAAAACCTATTGTATGGGTGGATTTCGAACCGTATCACCTTATCCACTAATTATATCAATGTGGGACCTTTTAAATCCGAAACTCATTATCAAATAAAGTAACATTTGCTTACTTTCCAAGAGTGCCCCTCCTCTCCTCTTATAAAAGGCCCCCAACTCTACCTCCTTACCCACACTCCCAAAGCCTTTGTCTCGGCCAACTTCTACCCATTTTGTCTCTCCACTTCCTTATCTTACTTGTTGAAGCCTCACTTTGGGCAGAAGTCTTCCCAAGGAAGCCTTTGAGCTCAAACCAATGGCAGTTACCCGATTTTAAGGTAATGTCTTCACTTGAGTCCTTTTGTTTTATTTTGCCTCTCCAACCCCCTAAACTATATTTATTCATTTATTTTGTAACAAATACAATATCTTCAATATACTTGGATGTTGTTATAAGAATTATTCTTGCTACACTTACACACACATACATCTAATGGTTAAAGAACATACTGTTTCCGTGGATGGTGAATTTCTGCCTCACGAAACGATGATTGTTCAACACTCATATAACACCTTCAAAGGAGGCATTTAAGATGTAACTATATTTATATATGATATTTAATATGTTTATGTTTTACCTAAGATTCTGTATTTTTCTTTTGTGGCATACCTTTATGGTCTCTATTGTGGGTAAACACGATAATTTCATTTTAGGAAGTGCGGACTACCGCCCCCTCAAAGTGATGTGATTCGTTAATGCCATATGTGGGACGTATAAAGGATGGATTTAAAGTTATTATATATGATGTTATACTGGAATTATAATATACCTCTATATCATTATTATTTCTTTCCATTAATATATGAGACAGAAATGAAATTAGCGTTCATGCGTATGCACGGCTTACCGTCTCCATGAACTGTGCATTTCATTTCTTATCCCCAAATGTAATGTACTATTATAAGTACATATTTATAATGGATATATACATATAATAAAATTATGGAATTAAAATATACATATCTCTCATTTAGTTTTAATTCCATTAATATGACAAAGAAATGAATGTAGCGTTCATGCGTACGTACGACTTACCGTCTCCATGAACAGTGTATTTCATTTCTTACCTCTAAATGATTATGTAATATTATAAATACATGTATATGCTGGATATATATGATATATGTGATATAAAAATCATGAATATCATTCTGGATATAATGAACCATTGACCACATGAACAACATGTAATTGTAAGAAGTTCACTTTCGTCTTAGGAACCAAATATCGACAAAACAAACATTATTTACTTAAATGATTACATAATGTTTATAAAATGTAAATAAGTGATATAAAAGGAATAATGAATTTGAAAAGGATCTTAAGAAAATATAAATTACCTCAATTTTATTATCCAGGACGTTAAATAACGATCGAGTCAAGTCCGACCCGATGTAAGGGATCTTACTCCTCTCTTTCTTTTTAAGTACACTCTTTTATGTCATTCCTTTTAAAGATAATCTTTCTTGTTATTGGGATGTTCTTTTATATTACTATTACTGTAATTTTTATTTTTCATATGATGAGAGAACTTATTCTCTCTCATCAATCCCTTTTGTATGTTTTGGGTGGCGCCGTTAGGCTGCCGAATTTTCAAAAGAGATCTAACCTTTCTCTTTCTTTTTAAGTACTCTCCTTTTTGTCACTTCTTTTAAGCTCCTCTTTGTTATGATGGGGGATGTTCTTTTATATTCCTATTTCTGTACATTTTATTGTAATATTATTAGATACTCTATTTTATCTCATCAATCCATTTTGAAAGTTTTAAGTGGCACCGTTAGGCTGCCAAGTTTTCATAAGGGATTGTTCATCTCACTTTTATTCCCATGAGATTTATGCTACATTTGCCACAATTTCCTTTGAGTGGTGTATGTACTGCCCATTATTATAAAATTTTTTATTATAATTTCATTTATGGGTATTCACATCTTCATTGTATGACCCTTCTTCCATGGGGTGTACGTTTCGAAAGTTACCCAACTCGGTAAGGGGACCTTTCACCCTCCTGTTTTTAAAAGACTTCTTTTGTTATGTCTTTTAATTCACATACAATTATGTTGGGATATGTTCTTTTATATCCTTATTGATGTAAATTTTATGTCCAAGTGATGAGAATCCCTTTTTATCTCTCATCAACTCATTTTCTGAATTTTGAAGTGATGTCGTTAGGCTGTCAAATTTTTGCAAGGGAACTTCTTAACCCAATTTTGATTCTTTGGGATAAGCTTGTACTTCTTGAATATGTCATTCTATGAATAGGTGTGAGTAACCTCTGATTTTTTTACACTTAATATCCACTTATATTTGGTGTATTAGTTTGTCACACATAATTATGTAATTTATTTATCCTTAATCCAAGGATATCATCTTTGTGAGGGACTTCGTCTCAATCTCCTTTCATTGAGGCATATGTCATTTTATACACAACATTCTTTCATACGGTGTATAAACCCCCTTGACTTTTACTTTTATAAAAAAGGAATCTTTTTCTACGAAGTGTTTTACAAAATGACAAAAAGGAATGTTTCTTTAACGTATGCGGTGACAATGACCTTTTCCTCCGCCGCGAGTATTATTTGGTCTTTAGCTTCCTCAAAAAGCCGTGATGTTTTTAAAATGAAATAAATACCACATACTCTTTTATGTATTTTGGTATTGAAAGTGGTTTTTATTGTGTATTTGTTATGTCAATATATTTGAGTGATATATTGTGATCAAAGTGGGGAAATGTTTTCTTTCCATTATGTTTGTTTTATGTTAAATGATTTTATAATGGTACTTGGACATTTAACGGGTGGTTACATGATAAACCATATGACGGGTGGTGCCGTGAATACCAGGACGGGTGGTTACACTATAACCTCCAATGCATTGGGTATGGAAGTCGGCCGTACGGCTATTCCATTAAGTATGTATGGAAGTTTTCCGAATGGCTATTCCATTAAGTGATATGTGTGGGAGTAGACCTTATGGTTATTTCACTTAAGTATGTTTATGTCCCAAGTTACCTTTATATGTTATGTGATATTTATATGGGTTTTATGGTAATCTTTTGGTTACATAAGGGTAAGTAATGAACTTTTATTCAGAGAGGAGTTTTTACTACATCGAAAAGGTGAAAAGTATTAATTTGATAAAGTATACATGGTTAACTTGTTGTTTTGAAAAACTAACAATTTTCATTCTTTGTGTATCCCTTACTGAGCTTTTTATGCTCATCCCAAGTTTTTGAAATGTTTTTCACAGGACTTAGCGTGGAATAGGGTCAAGGATGGGATCAAGGGAATGTCATGCTACCTAAAACATGGAACTAGACATGTTTCTTTTTAGGAGTTTTTATTTTATGGAAATTTAGTAGAAGTGACTACTTTGTAATCTTTTGAGTTGTAATAGTTATGTCCTAATTCTCTAAAACTCTAAACCTGAAAAGATCCTCAATGTGAATTAGTCATTTAATTCAATATTAAGTAAGGTTTAAGGCTGGGTCCTTATACCCATAATGAACTTGTTTTACTCCCAATTTCCAAACTCATCTTATGAATATATATAAGGGTTTACGCAAAACAATGGAGTAATATAATGACCCCATTCACCCCTTAGTGGAAAAAGTCACTTAGGATTTTAACATGGCTCCCCATTCCTAATTGTTTAATTTGATATAAAATTTACACACTAAAGTTTAGGGATATAAATGAACCACCCATCATATAATGATATACCATACATGTTTTTGACACATGATCTTAAAAAAATTCATAATTCTATCATAGATTAATTAAATCATGGGAATGAAATGAGTTCCAAGAAAACTTCCACAATAAATTATCATAAACCATCTCGAGGTTGAATATGGATGGTTTATTTTGTTAATATCTATAATGGAGAATAAGAAAAAATAATAAATGATTTAATATATGAAAAATACTTTTATCCTATCATTAGAAAATTTCTTTAAAAAATATGAATAAATAACCATGACTTTTGAAAATATTAATTTTAAAGAAATCATTTTATAAAATAATGGGAATATAATTAGCATTTCAAATCCATGAATAATTATGGAGGAATATATATAAAGAGAAATTGATATAGTATATGTAAAATTAATTCACATGGATAGAGTTTAAAATGATTATATTTATAATTTTGTAAATACAGAAAAATAAAAATAATATGACTTGTATCGAAAAGATTTAATGATATTACTTTGAAAAAATTGAAAAGTGTGTTGATTTTATTGAAAAATTTACTTAATGAATTATATGTTTATATATAAGGATAGGTATAATAAAATATAAAAAATATTTACATGAATGAGAATGATAGACAACCAAAATGATGAGATAAGGTTGGTGTCATATATGATAATTATTTTTGTTGAATTATAAACTAGAAGGAGGAGATAATGAAAGAATACATATAAAAGTTAAGAATAACTAGATGAGAATAAATTATATTGAGGATTATATATAAATAAAATAAATGTTTCTCAAATATAAATTTATTCATAGAAAATCATTATTTCAAAGTGAAATCCCTAATGAAATTCTTCTCACCTTGGTATATTTGGAATAAAAAATGAAAAAAAATAATGTGGATTTGAAAACACCATGGGTAAAAAAAATGTATGGGAATATAAATTCATGATTTAATATCTAAAACACATAATTAATTAAATTAGTGAATATAAAACATATATCAAAGAGATAAAATTGTTATAATTCCTTACATTTACTCAAAATATCCCTGATAGTTTTTAACCTCTTATATAATAAAAATAAAGATAGAAATAATTTATTTTTTAAAATTAATCATATTAATTACCATTTGTATTTTTGTTATTCATTTATTACTAATATATTAGTTCTATGTACTTTATTATCATCATAATATGTTTTTAATTTTGATTGTTCTGTACAAGTTTCAAAATTGTAATGTTCATCCTCATTATTTTATAATAAGTTTATTATATATATATTATTAAAGGTTTTTTAATAATTTGCCTCTGATGATTTATTTATTCCCATTTTCACTTTGATGTAATGTATGTGTATGGTTTTTGAGAATGGATTCCAGGATGATTTGTTTCAGGTAATTTAACGATAAGAAAAAGTTACACTATATTGATAATTATTTTTTAAAAACCATATAGGACAATATTTATTAAATAAATTAATATTTAATATAATAGAATACAAATTTTAATTTGATGATACTTATTAATTTTTGAAATGGTGAAGATTTTATAACATCATTCATGTAGGTGATAGAATCAACCCTAAAAATAACATGTTATACTAACAAATGAGAAAGTGTATATAGTTATATAATAGTAATATCATTTTTTCAAAAGCATAATTATGTTAATATAATATCATTATACTTTATAATGATATTTATAAATAGTTTAGTTGATAATATAATTTAAATGGAGGGGAAAGAAATAGGTGTATATTAATATTAATTATCTTTTTGATACGGGGTCCATTAGAGCCAAGGATTTAGGATTCCTTATTGGGACTTAATGATATCAAACGATTAATAAGGTATTAGTGGGGCAAAAATAGTTAGCTATTGAATATATGTTTTATGGAAATGTATTTATTATAAATAGAGGATGTTTCCTTTTGGAGGTGTGTTTTGAGTGACATTTCATCAAATACACATTCTAAACTATGTAAGGTTTAACTTTTATCATGGAAAGTTGATAAAAGTTAGGAAATAATGGATATGGTTCTTGAATCCCCTTAAAAAAGTTTTATAAATTAATTTCAAGATATTTTAAGCCTTTAACACTTATTTAATTAATTGGATAATTTTTATATCAATGATTGATAAAATTAAATCGTAAGATGCATTTATTAGGGTGGAATATTCTAAATTTAAGTAGAAAATTATATACATATATTCTTCCAAGAATAACCAATTTAACAAGTAGAAAAATGGTATTAAAAATAGTTAATAACTACATCCCTATCTTATATGTTTCTATTTATCAAATCATTTCATGGATTAAAACATTATTAAAAGAAACTTGATGGAAGAATTTGAATATAAGAATATAAAATATTTATATGAATATTATAAATGAAGAGATTTCAGATCCATATTATAGAAGTATCAATTAATAAACAAATAAGAAAATTGTATTTATTTATTTATTATATTTTAATTAATATGATTAATTCAGGAATTAAATTCATTAAGAACAAAAAATAGTGTATCATGTTATGTCAACGTACATATTCCTACCTAAATAAAATCACTCATGATGCATGTGAGATTATTATTAAGGCTTATATAAGAAGAAAAATCATATTCCAACCTAGAATACCCCAAGTAACCATGGATTTGACACTAATTATTTTAAATATGAATATTTTTAGGTCACTTAATTAGTCGTGACTATCCTATCACTTGGATATTATTATTCCATATGAACATTGGTTCACTATGATTTCATTCATCAATTTCATATATTTGGATTGTTAAGAAATAAATTAATTGGTTTATACTAACACCTCACGAACATCTCTAGATCACTCTAGTCTTGTGTAAACACTAATAGAAGAAAAAAATATATTAAGAGATAGTTTTTACTTTTTATACTACACTATGCCATTAATAGTTCATTTAAATCTTTATTACGACCTTTGTGACAAATAAAAAATAATAAAAATAAACTTATCCACTAATGAGGGTGCTACTATGTTAGAGAAACTTATTTTTCCAAGAAATTTCTCTAAATTCATGAAACTATTAAAAATGAAAAATACAAACTCAAATAGTAATGTTTGACTTAAAGGTTATATAATTACTCCCAACCATATATACAAAATATATGTGAGATAAAATGACCCAATAGTTAGTAATGTAATTCCCCTTCTATGTGATATTCCCAAAGGAATATCCAGAGACAAATCATGTCATACCAATGGCAATTATTGACTAAATTATAAAAAATAATATAATATGAATCCACATTACATGAATTAGGAAATAAAATTATACTATGAGTTAACCTTCCCTAGATTATTTTTAAAGAGGTACACATGGATTCTGAAAGGACATGTGCATTGTGTGAATATATCATTACCAATTGGTAGTCACTTCATAAACCCTACCTCTCTCTTATAAATCTATCTTATTTTAGTGGAAAAAACGTCGGTGAATAATAATACAATGAAAAAACTATCTTATTACAGAATACTATATATGATTAACAACCATTATTAATAAATTTTTATCATGGGAGTATGTTAACCTATATTATTTTTTGTTCTACATCAAAATCTATGTAATGAGGATTTAATAATTTCATGTCATAATAATAATATAATGAGAAAAATAATTATATATTATAATTTTGAGAATTCATTTATCAAACCCAAAGGAAAGGTGAATGGTTTATACCAATTTCACTAAATGATGTATTTTTAATTGATTATAGCCACATGTATATCACTTTCAAGAACACCGAGTTACATAATCTATAAAAATAGTATAAAACATTTCAGTTGATTTATATATATATATTAAAAAACAAATATATATGTTTCCAATTCAAAATTTAAGACCATAAATGATAATTAAATAGTACATATCACATTCAACATGTTTTACATAAAAATGATATAGGAATAAAAAATTTCTATTAAAAATAAAAAATCCACATTGAATGTTCAAAAATATGTTTTTTGAAAACATAATTAATTCTATATAGCATATGTAAGGCATGTAATGAAAAATATCCATGATTAGTCATCTAAATAAAATATATATATCACAATATATAAAAAACAACCAAGAATATATTGTGGAATATCAATTCACAATGTATAATATATATGACCTATAGGGTATACTCAAGTGAAAACCGTTTTTTAATCAATGTGTAATTCATGTTTTGAAAAAAATTCATGAAAATATTTATGAATAAAAAAAATACCTCTTAATCAATATTCACTGAACACCATTCTAGGTATAGAATATGTACGACAATGATATGTTAGAGAAGAGGGTTCACCTACCAAAACCTATATTGAAGAAAGCTATAATCTAATAGAAATGAAATATTCCAATGTATAAAAATATTACATACCTTGATTAGAGAATTATTTTTAAACAAATTGGCTATATATAAAATATAAATTAAGAATCCTGAAAAACAATATTACTTTAAAACCATCCCGAATAGGATCTTTCCACCCAAAAATAAGATGAATGAACAATTTTTTCATATTAAGAAACCTAGATCAATAATGGATTTAAAAATCATAATTTAGTGTAAATTATTTTTAAAATAAAAAATAATATAAAAAGGATTTTCATTGGGCGTCCTCTAAGAAACCCCAACAAGATTTTGAATAGTTATAACCACATCGGTAAAATATCACATTAAGAGGAAGAGAATATGGATGATACTTTAAATGATTAAGAATAAGATAAACAAGAAAGAAATAATCCAGTGGGTTTTTAGTTAAAAATGAAAATAAGTTGTTTTTGGGAAATACCATTTTGTTTCACATAAAAAACTATAATGTTATTTATTAGAACTCTAATGGGTATTCACAAAACATATGATGGAATTAAATGTTCTATTAAACTCCCAGTTGTAGGCAGTATGATTCTGGTGCCTTTGTTACATTATTCACACTTCTCCCTTCTTTCACACTCTTTATAAAAATCCCTTATGTCTTCTATTATAACCTCATTAAAACTAGTACATACACTGTTTAAAATTTATAATTATAAAAACAAATTAAATACCTAACATGCTGGATGAGAATCACAATGAGACCTCCTGCTATAATTTCTAATGGTTATCATCAGTTAACAGTATAAAGATTCAATAAAATATGATCTTTAATCATTAAATTCTATATTAGAGGATTATGTTACCACATATCCTATATGAAGCTATGTTTCATGAGATACATTTATTCTTTATACTATTAATATAATAATGAATTAATATAACTCTCAAAAAATAATCTAAAATGATCCATCTAAATTAATTACAAATCAATAAAAGCATTATGGTTCCTGAATAACCACTCAAAATATTATATAAATGTTCCAAGAATTTCCTCTAATTTATATATCAAACATTAGAATTTCACGTTAGTATAAGGATGGTATGATGTACTTATGTTAAACTAAGAGTCTATAAAAAATTAAAACCCTCTAAAAATTAAGAATTATTTCAATTATGTTTGTAATAATCATAAATTCTATATTCTGTAAATTAATACCAATAACTTGTGTTACATGAAAAATCGATCTTGTCACGACCCGACCTCGGGGCCCGTGCCGTGACTACCCCAAGCCCGCCTTCCATAGGCCAGGGGCTGGCGACTAGCACCAAGGCGTATAATCCCGGTAAACAGGGAAGGCATTGCCTTTATAAGTAACAACCACCACAGAGTCAGCAAGCGGAAAGTAACTACAAGTGCAGAAAAGTAAAGGGGGCCGGAATACAAGCCCAACTGAAAGTACAACTGAAAAAGTAAAGAACAGCAACTGAAGAAAAGACGGCGGCCTCGTGTCGTCCACTGGCAATCCCACCTGAAGGGTGGGTATAGATAGCCTCCAGGCTCCTCGGGTCCCACGTCCGCTCCGAGCATGTCCCGCCCAGTGGTCCACCTCCAGGTACCGTCCTGCTCCACGCCCCAACCGAGATCAGCGCTGTCCGTCATCTGCATCCAACACAACAAGGTGCGGGCATAGCCCGTGCAGGGGTGAGTATATGCTACTCAGTAAGGACCCCGAGACCCCCGAAGGTCTCTCGAAATCCACAAAGGATATAGCACAAAAGAAAGATGCAATCACGAAGTAACATCTGACTCGACTTAGGTATATGCCCATACATATACCTAAGTCCCCAATTCTAGCTCTGCTCACGAGCTCAAGAACAACTCAATCCACGCAGGAAAGCAAGACTCAAATCCACAAGGAGAGTAAACAGTAAATCCACAAAGGATAGTTCAACACAAACCACAAAGGAGAGTAACATAAGATTCAGCTCAACCAGGTATACTTTTTCAGATGACGTCAAAGATGATCACTGATCCATCTAAGTCGTCGGACCCACGAAGGATCGATAGGTACTAACCCCCGCAAAAGACCCACACAGGATCGGGCTCACACAGAACCTGTAGGCAGTGGCTCACACAGAACCGGTAGTAAGGACCCACATAGGATCGGGCTCACACAGAACCTGTAGCACTGATCCACGTAGGATCGCTGAGTGCAGTAGTCGACGCAGTCCACTGAGGATCTCTGCTCTGCCGTCGTCGCAGTCCACGAAGGATCTCTGCTCTGTCGTCGAAGTCACAGCCAGCGCTAGGGTTCCCGCACACAGCGAGCTCGTTTAGGAGGGTCCGCTCCACGAGCCGAGAGGCTGATACATCAACTGACACGTAGTACGAAGTTGATGTATCCAAAAGTTCCGTATCGACAACAGGATCTCAACGCAACAGACGGTGCGTCAATCGGACGCCCGGTCTGAGAGTTATTGGCATTTTCGTCCCAGGGGCCCGGTTGGTTTTTAGGGCAAAACCAACCCGACCGTACTCAGCCTGTATCCGATCCTCGGGCGGAGTATGCCAAAAGTTCAGTCTCACTTAGAGGAAACTACCACAGCTGACGGTACGTCGATCGGACGTCCGTAGCTCAAGTTATGAGCGTTTCCGCTCCGAGGGCCCGGTTGGTTTCGTGTACGAACCAACCCGGCCGAACCCAAAGTCTTCCGAAACCTTGAGTATAATATACCGAAACGACCGTATCGATCCAAGGATCGCGTAGCCGCTGACAGTTCGTCAATCGGAGGTCTCAGGCCCAAGATATGGGAAAAAGACTGAAGAAGGCCCGAAAACGGGGGTTCTGGGCCCGGGGCGACCCGGCCCGAACCACCCCTGGGTCGGCCGAACCGGGTCGACCCGAACCGGCTCGGCTTCGGCCGAGCGGCCGAAGGGGCGCCGCGGGTTTGACCCGCGGCTTAGGTGGAACGCGGCCCCGCGGGGGGCCGCCTGTCACGCGGACGCGGCCGGGCCGCCGCGTCCCTCCCCGGTTCCGCGCGGCCGCCGCCGCCGCGGCTTTAGCCGCGGCGGATCTCCTCCACGGCGGCGCGTCGGGCGCCGCCGCCTCTGGCCGCCGCCACCTTCCGCGGGCCGCTGGAGTTGCTCCGGTGGCCCGTTTTGCCTCCCGTCTGCACCGTTGCTCCTCCCGGGGGCCGATCTTCACTGCGGAATCAACGGATCGCCCTTGCCGCACGGTTCGTCGTCGTCCGCCAAATCCGCACAACAAAAGATCGGCGGAGGGTTGTCGGGTCTTGTTCGTTAGATCCACACCCTCCGCGTTAGTCATAATCAACGGGAGGAAAAGAAAATAATCAACAACAATTTTAATTAAATTAAAATTGTTCGGAGATCAGGTTCTTTATTTTAAAAGAATAAACACGGGGAATAAAATACTCCAACAACCCTTACCTTTTCGTCGTCGGACGTGAGGTCGTCGCGGAATCGCTCGTCACGGAAGGAGGGGATCGTCGCGTCGTTGCGGAGGAGACGTTCGTCGCACCGCAGGAAAAACGTCGCGCCGACGATCTCCGGATCAAGATCAAACGGATTTAATTAATTTAAATCCGTTGATATCGAATTATAAAAAGGGGAGAATTAGAAGATTCGATTCTCACCTTAGTTGCCGAACGAGGATCGGCCGCGGAAGAAGAGGCGTCGCCGAAGAATGTCGCGGGTAGAGTTCGTCGACGTCGCAGATCACGGTGTGCGTCGTCGAATTCCGGTTCCGGCGTTCTTCGCGTTCTTCGCATTCTTCGCATTCTTCGCGGGGAGAGTGGAGGTTTAGAGGATCTCGCACAACAGGAGGATCCTCCAAAATAGACAAGTTTGTCTATTTTATTATTTTGCCAACGAACGCAAACGCGTAAGTAACGACCCATTAAATTCGTTGAATTAATTCAACGAATGAAACAACCCATTTAATTCACAAAATAAACCGCCCAATTAAATGGTCTGTTAAGAAATTAAAGAAAACGCGTCGGTTGACTTTTCAGTTATTTTGACGGGTTTTCGCGGGTGCGTTACTTAGAGAAAGAAACGGCGGGGCTCGTGCGGGCCCTGCCTCACAAATATCCTACCAAGAGGGTAGGATATTTCCGGATAGCACCCTATCCGCTTTAACTCAGTTCAAGTGGCTTCCAAGTGACTTCCAAGCAGCTTAAGTGAAATAAAATAAAGTTGTCGCACAAATTTTATTTTATTTCTGACTTAAAGCCCCAAAATTTAAAAACCACGTCTGAGGAAACGCATCTCCGGAAGAGGCGTTTCTAAGCAAATACCGGCGCTGCGATTTCATCGGTGCCCTCAGAATTCAATTCCGGGCACCGGTTCAAAAGATAGAAAAACCCGCTCGTCCGTTCACTGAACGTACCCGAGCCAAACTTCTGAAATTGATTCCGGGCACACCGGGCCTCGGAATCAGGTGCCGTCTGAAGCTGCGCTCTTGTAAAATTCCAAAGAAAATTAAGAAAAAAATTTCCTTGAAATTTGCGGGTCTTTACATTACTCCCACCTCAGGGATTTACATCCCCGTAAAGATACATCAAAAACTAGGGGAACAAATGGGGGTACTGAGCACGCATCTGAGCCTCCCGCTCCCAAGTGCTCTCCTGGAGGTTCCCGTGCTGCCATCTGACGCGCACAAGAGGAATCGACCACCCACGTAGGACCCGCTCCTGTCGATCCTCGATCTCCACTGGGACCTCCGCAAAAGTCGCCCCATCGTCCACGTCCAGCTCCCCAAAGTTGATGATGTGCGTCGGGTCGTGCACGTATCTCCTCAGCTGAGACACGTGAAAGACGTCGTGCACCCGGTGCAACTGAGGTGGTAGAGCCAGACGATAAGCCACCTCTCCTATCCTACTGAGGACCTGGAAAGGCCCGATGAAGCGTGGAGACAACTTGCCGCCTCGGCCAAATCTCCGTAAACCACGTCGAGGTGATACACGCAAAAAGACGTGGTCGCCATCCTCGAACTCTAGTGGCCTCCGCCTCCTGTCAGCATATGACTTCTGCCGGCTCTGAGCTGTCCTCATCCTCTCCTGGATGATCTGGACCTTCTCTGTCGTGGCTCGGACCATCTCTGGTCCCACGAGTGCTGACTCCCCAGGGTCTGTCCAGCACAACGGTGATCTGCAGGGTCTGTCGTACAACGCCTCGTATGGTGCCATCCCTATGGTGGAGTGGTAGCTGTTGTTGTACGCAAACTCCACCAAGGGTAGGTGGTCCTCCCAGCTGCGACCAAAGTCGAGAACACATGAACGGAGCATGTCCTCGAGTGTCTGTATGGTCCTCTCCATCTGACCATCCGTCTGAGGGTGGAAGGCTGTGCTCAGATGGAGCCGCGTCCCGAACGCCTCCTGTAACCCCTTCCAAAGCCGGGAAGTGAAACGAGCATCTCGATCGGAGACGATAGACGATGGCACACCATGAAGCCGTACGATCTCCTGGACGTAAAGACGTCCCATGCTCTCCACTGAGCCCTACTCTCAGATGGGTAAGAAGTGTGCCGACTTGGTGAGTCGGTCGACAATCACCCAAATGGAGTCGTGACCTCTGGAAGTGCGTGGAAGTCCAGTCACGAAGTCTATAGATATGCCGTCCCACTTCCACTCCGGGACCTCCAAGGGCTGTACCAAGCCTGCTGGTACCTGATGCTCTGCCTTCACCTGCTGGCAGGTGAGGCATCGTGAAACGAACTCTGCCACAGCTTTCTTAATGCCCGGCCACCAGTGCTGTCGTCTGAGATCCTGGTACATCTTCGCCACTCCGGGATGCACCGCCAAGGGAGAAGTGTGAAACTCTCTCAGCACCTCCTCTCGTAAAGCGACTGGTACGAAGGTACGTCCTCTGAAAAGGATGTCATGCTCTGCTCCAAGGGAGAAACCATGAGGCGCCTGACCTGAGGATATCAGTGCACGCCGGGTCTCACAGTTAGCGTCCCCACGCTGAGCCTCTCTGACCCGCTGTAGAAGTGGAGGAGAGACTGTGAGAGACTGAAGAAAGGCTGCTCCGTCTCTATCCACGAAGGATATCTGTAAGGAGGCTAGCTGCTCCGTCGCCTCCTCAAGTAGCTGAATGCCCGTCCTCCTGCTGAGGGAATCGGCTACCACGTTCCCCTTCCCAGGAGTATAGACTATCTCAAAGTCATAGTCCTGGAGGAACTCAAGCCATCTCCGCTGTCTCAGGTTCAGGTCCTTCTGAGAGAAGATATACCTGAGACTCTGGTGGTCAGAAAAGACTGTGAAGCGCTCGCCCATCAGATAGTGCCGCTAAGTCTTCAGAGCGAAGACCACTGCTGCTAACTCCAGTTCATGAGTGGCGTAGTTCTGCTCATGCGGCCTCAACTGACGTGATCCGTAGGCGATCACGGCCCGCTCCTGCATCAGGACGCACCCGAGTCCAGTCCCTGACGCATCGCAGTAAACTACGTATCCAACTCCCTCCCCAGGCAACCTCAAGATAGGTGCGCTGGTCAACCTCTGCCTCAGCTCCTGGAAGCTCTGCTGACATCTGTCTGACCACACGAAGGGTTTCCCCTTCTTCGTCAACGCTGAGAGTGGTGCCGCAACTCTGGAGAAGTCTGGCACGAATCTCCGATAGTATCCGGCTAGGCCCAAGAAGCTCCGCACCTCCGTCACGCTCCTGGGTGGCTCCCAAGCTAGCACTGCCTCGATCTTCGCGGGATCCACTGCAACTCCCGCCTCAGAGATGACGTGCCCCAAGAAGTGGACCTCACGTAACCAGAACTGGCACTTTGAGAGCTTGCCATAAAGCTGGTGCTCTCGGAGCGTGTCCAGCACAACTCGCAGGTGGTAGGCATGCTCCTCCTCAGTCGTCGAGTATACCAAAATGTCGTCAATGAAGACCACGACAAATCGGTCGAGGTATGGCTGGAAGATCCTGTTCATGAGGCTCATGAACACTGCTGGAGCATTGGTTACGCCGAACGGCATAACCAAGAACTCATAATGGCCATACCGACACCTGAAGGCCGTCTTCTGCACGTCCTCGTCTCGAACTCTGAGCTGATGATAGCCTGACCGGAGGTCTATCTTCGAGAACCACCGCGCTCCCTTGAGCTGATCGAAGAGGTCATCAATCCGTGGCAGCGGATACTTGTTCTTCACTGTCACCTGGTTCAGGCGACGATAGTCGACACACAGTCGCAAGCTCCCGTCCGCCTTCTTGGCGAACAAAATCGGGGAAGCCCAGGGTGAAACACTGGGTCGGATAAACCCCTTGCTCTGCAAGTCCTCCAACTGTACCCGAAGCTCCCGAAGCTCGGCGGGGGCCATCCGATATGCTGGAGTAGATATCTGGGCTGTCCCGGGGTACAAGTCGATGTAAAAGTCTACCTCTCTACGAGGAGGTAGCCCTGGAACGTCGTCGGGAAAGACGTCCACGTACTGGTCCACCACTGTAGGAAAAGCTGGACTCCGCACGTCCACTGCTCCTAGGATGAGGCTAGCCAACTGATGAGAGATGGGCTGCACTCTCCTCCGCGGAAGTCCATCCTGTGCTGCAAAGGTTCCCTTCTCGCCGGTGAAGGTAAACCTGCTCCCGTCGGTGCGAACACATCGCACCTTGCGCCTAAAACAGTCGATCTGGGCATGAACCGTGGATAGCCAATCCATGCCCAAGATGACGTCGTAAGGCCTCGACGCCGCTACAAGGAGATCCCAGCCGAAGCTCTCGCCTCCTAGAGTAAGCTCACACTGCCGGCACCAGTGCGTAATCATCGAGTCTGCTCCCGTAGGAGTCTCTAGCCGTAAGGATCGAGCCAACGGCTCAGTCGGAATCTCCGAGCTCCGAACAAGGGCAGAGGCTATGAAAGAGTGACTCGCTCCTGTGTCTATAAGTACTGCAACAAGGGTGGAATAGACACAGATCGTACCTCGAATCATCTCGGGCATGTCGGGGTCGTAGGCCTCCACTGCCTGGAGCTGGGCCTGTCCCTGCCCGCCAGCTCCCTGTGGTCGAGTTGGCCCTCCTGGTGGTGGTGGGGGTAGAGCCTGGAAGCGTCGCCCACCACCCGCTGCTCGGCCAGCTCCTCTGCCTCATCCGCCTCCTCCCTGCGGACCGCCACAGTCGACCCTCTGCCTCTGCCTGGGTGGCCCCTCCACCGACTGCTGCTCCTCTGATCGGCGAGTCGGGCAGTCACGAGCCATGTGACCCTGCCCGCCGCAGGAGTAGCACAGTCTGCCTCTCGGAAAGCTGGCACTCCGCTGTGTGCCCCGCACTGCTGAGCCGGTGTCCTGAGGCCGTCTGCGTGGGGGTCTGGTCTGCCTAGACCCGAGAGTCATCCGTCGGCTACCTGCTGCCGAAGACTCAGCTACCTGCCGCCCTGCGCTAGGTCTCGCCGCTGAAGAAGGCTCTGCCAGGAAGCTCTCGATCAGGAGGGCTCGCTCCAGCACTCCCGCCTGGGTCGGAATGCTGAGGGAGATCAACGACGCCCGAATCTCCTATCGCAAGCCCTGCTCGAAGGTCCGGGCCCGGAAGAAGGGGTCCCGTACCATGTCGGTCGAGTAGCGAGATAGGTCAGTGAACCTCGCCGCGTACTGAGCGACCGTCATGCTGCCCTGGCGCAGCTGGAGAAGCTCCTGGATGCGCACCGCTCGGAGGGTGGCCGGGACGAACTCAGAGCGGAAGAGGCTCTCGAAGTCCGTCCAGAGCAAGGATGCCTCATCGTGAACCTGGAGCATCAAGCTCCACCATCATCCTGCCACCGCCTGCAGGAGGCTCGCCGCGAGAATCACCATGAGATCCGCTGGTGTCCTCACTAGCCTAAAGATCTGTACCACCGCCTCTAGCCAGTCCTCGGCGGCCTGGGGGTCCACCTCACCGCGAAACCTAGGTGGTCGCTGGCTCTGAAACTCATGCAGTGCCCTGAGGCGACGTGCATCGTCAGCGTCTGGTACTAGTAGCATCGGTGGCTCGGCGGGTAATGCTACCGCCGGTGCCACTGCTGGCAAAGGGCCCTGCACCGAGGCCTCGTCGCTCGGTGGGCTGCCGTCGCGCCCTACACTCGGAACCCTAGCTGGCTGTCGTCGCGGGGCCATCCTGAGAAGGAGAACAAGAGCACCACAGTCAGAACAGTATACCTGGTGAGCTGGCACAAGTAATCACAAGGAAAACCTGAGACTTTCATAAAGCAGATCAGTATACCCGGTGAGCTGACACAAGTAATCACGAAGAAAACTTGAAACACACACGCAATCAATGTTTTCATGCATTAAGTAGGAAATCAAGAGTCAGGGTCCTGGTGTACGGATACGTCGGCCGCCGCACCAACACTGGGCTCCCTGAACTGATAACCACACTCAATACACTAAACACTATTGCTTCATATAGAAAGAAAAGACGATCAGAGTCTACGGTAGAACCGACCACCTCTGATACCAATTTGTCACGACCCGACCTCGGGGCCCGTGTCGTGACTACCCCAAGCCCGCCTTCCATAGGCCAGGGGCTGGCGACTAGCACCAAGGCGTAAAATCCCGGTAAACAGGGAAGGCATTGCCTTTATAAGTAACAACCACCACAGAGTCAGCAAGCGGAAAGTAACTACAAGTGCAGAAAAGTAAAGGGGGCCGGAATACAAGCCCAACTGAAAGTACAACTGAAAAAGTAAAGAACAGCAACTGAAGAAAAGACAGCGGCCTCGTGTCGTCCACTGGCAATCCCACCTGAAGGGTGGGTACAGATAGACTCCAGGCTCCTCGGGTCCCACGTCCGCTCCGAGCACGTCCCGCCCAGTGGTCCACCTCCAGGTACCGTCCTGCTCCACGCCCCAACCGAGATCAGCGCTGTCCGTCGTCTGCATCCAACACAACAAGGTGCGGGCATAGCCCGTGCAGGGGTGAGTATAAGCTACTCAGTAAGGACCCCGAGACCCCCGAAGGTCTCCCGAAATCCACAAAGGATATAGCACAAAAGAAAGATGCAATCACGAAGTAACATCTGACTCGACTTAGGTATATGCCCATACATATACCTAAGTCCCCAATTCTAGCTCTGCTCACGAGCTCAAGAACAACTCAATCCACGCAGGAAATCAAGACTCAAATCCACAAGGAGAGTAAACAGTAAATCCACAAAGGATAGTTCAACACAAACCACAAAGGAGAGTAACATTAGATTCAGCTCAACCAGGTATACTTTTTCAGATGACGTCAAAGATGATCACTGATCCATCTAAGTCGTCGGACCCACGAAGGATCGATAGGTACTAACCCCCGCAAAAGACCCACACAGGATCGGGCTCACACAGAACCTGTAGGCAGTGGCTCACACAGAACCGGTAGTAAGGACCCACATAGGATCGGGCTCACACAGAACCTGTAGCACTGATCCACGTAGGATCGCTGAGTGCAGTAGTCGATGCAGTCCACTGAGGATCTCTGCACAGTCGTCACCGCAGTCCACGAAAGATCTCTGCTCTGCCATCGTCGCAGTCCACTGAGGATCTCTGCTCTGCCGTCGTCGCAGTCCACGGAGGATCTCTGCTCTGTCGTCGAAGTCACAGCCTGCGCTAGGGTTCCCGCACACAGCGAGCTCGTTTAGGAGGGTCCGCTCCACGAGCCGAGAGGCTGATACATCAACTGACACGTAGTCCGAAGTTGATGTGTCCAAAAGTTCCGTATCGACAACATGATCTCAACGCAACAGACGGCGCGTCAATCAGACGCCCGGTCTGAGAGTTGTTGGCATTTTCGTCCCAGGGGCCCGGTTAGTTTTTAGGGCAAAACCAACCCGACCGTACTCCGCCTGTATCCGATCCTCGGGCGGAGTATGCCAAAAGTTCCATCTCACTTAGAGGAAACTACCACAGCTGACGGTACGTCGATCGGACGTCCGTAGCTCAAGTTATGAGCGTTTCCGCTCCGAGGGCCCGGTTGGTTTCGTGTACGAACCAACCCGGCCGAACCCAAAGTCTTCCGAAACCTTGAGTATAATATACCGAAACGACCGTATCGATCCAAGGATCGCGTAGCCGCTGACGGTTCGTCAATCGGAGGTCTCAGGCCCAAGATATGGGCAAAAGACCGAAGAAGGCCCGAAAACGGGAGTTCTGGGCCCGGGGCGACCCGGCCCGAACCACCCCTGGGTCGGCCGAACCGGGTCGACCCGAACCGGGTCGGCGCGGCCCGGCCGACCGGACCGGCCGGCTCGGCTTCGGCCGAGCGGCCGAAGGGGCGCCGCGGGTTTGACCCGCGGCTTAGGTGGAACGCGGCCCCGCGGGGGGCCGCCTGTCACGCGGGGGGCCGCCTGTCACGCGGACGCGGCCGGGCCGCCGCGTCCCTCCCCGGTTCCGCGCTGCCGCGGAACCGGCCGCTGCCGCCGCGGCTTCAGCCGCGGCGGATCTCCTCCACGGCGGTGCGCCGGGCGCCGCCGCCGCCTTCCGCGGGCCGCCGGAGTTGCTCCGGTGGCCCGTTTTGCCTCCCGTCTGCACCGTTGCTCCTCCCGGGGGCCGATCTTCACTGCGGAATCAACGGATCTCCCTTTCTGCACGGTTCGTCGTCGTCCGCCAAATCCGCACAACAAAAGATCGGCGGAGGGTTGCCGGGTCTTGTTCGTTAGATCCGCACCCTCCGCGTTAGTCATAAACAACGGGAGGAAAAGAAAATAATCAACAACAATTTTAATTAAATTAAAATTGTTCGGAGATCAGGTTCTTTATTTTAAAAGAATAAACACGGGGAATAAAATACTCCAACAACCCTTACCTTGTCGTCGTCGGACGTGAGGTCGTCGCGGAATCGCTCGTCGCGGAAGGAGGGGATCGTCGCGTCGTTGCGGAGGAGACGTTCGTCGCACCGCGGGAAAAACGCCGCGCCGACGATCTCCGGATCAAGATCAAACGGATTTAATTAATTTAAATCCGTTGATATCGAATTATAAAAAGGGGAGAATTAGAAGATTCGATTCTCACCTTAGTTTCCGAACGAGGATCGGCCGCGGAAGAAGAGGCGTCGCCGAAGAACGTCGCGGGTAGAGTTCGTCGACGTCGCAGATCACGGTGTGCGTCGTCGAATTCCGGTTCCGGCGTTCTTCGCATTCTTCGCGTTCTTCGCGGGGAGAGTGGAGGTTTAGAGGATCTCGCACAACAGGAGGATCCTCCAAAATAGACAAGTTTGTCTATTTTATTATTTTGCCAACGAACGCAAATGCGTAAGTAACGACCCATTAAATTCGTTGAATTAATTCAACGAATGAAACAGCCCATTTAATTCACGAAATAAACCGCCCAATTAAATGGTCTGTTAAGAAATTAAAGAAAACGCGTCGGTTGACTTTTCAGTTACTTTGACGGGTTTTCGCGGGTGCGTTACTTAGCGAAAGAAACGGCGGGGCTCGTGCGGGCCCTGCCTCACAAATATCCTACCAAGAGGGTAGGATATTTCCGGATAGCACCCTATCCGCTTTAACTCAGTTCAAGTGTCTTCCAAGTGACTTCCAAGCAGCTTAAGTGAAATAAAATAAAGTTGTCGCACAAATTTTATTTTATTTCTGACTTAAAGCCCCAAAATTTAAAAACCACGTCTGAGCAAACGCAACTCCGGAAGAGGCGTTTCTAAGAAAATACTGGCGCTACTATTTCATCGGTGCCCTCAGAATTCGATTCCGGGCACCGGTTCAAAAGATAGAAAAACCCGCTCGTCCGTTCACTGAACGTACCCGAGCCAAACTTCGGAAATTGATTCCGGGCACACCGGGCCTCGGAATCAGGTGCCGCCTGAAGCTGCGCTCTTGTAAAATTCCAAAGAAAATTAAGAAAAAAATTTCTTTGAAATTTGTGGTTCTTTACAGATCTTATGGAACACTTGATTAAAAAAAACTAACAAATTAAAATTATATGAATAAAATAATAATTAGTAGATAAAATGATCATAATCAATTAAAATAATTATATATTATTATTATTTTTGATTAATATTTTTAAAATTACTTATTTTGAAGAAAAACTTTAAAATAGGGAACTGTAATTTACTTTAACAAAAAAATTTAGCATAACTAAATCTTTACCATAATATTTAATATTTTGAGTTATAAACTGATATATAAATAATAAATTATTCATAAATCAATATCAAATGAGATTAAGAAACATGAATTTTGAAAATCTAATATTTTTAAGAAATGTAAATTATCTTTTTATGTTATATATTTTTGTTAAAAAATAATTTACAAATTTCACAATTTTAATATCACAAAAATAACTTCATTTTTTGGATCAATCCTGAAAATATTATATTTCAATGAATTTTTAGGATTTTTCGAGGAATATTTATTTTAAGGCGAATAATGAAAAGTACCCTCCTTACAAATAACATGTATATTATAAATTAACAGTATATAAGTATGATTTATAAAATTTTGAATCATATTTATTGATGAAATATTTTATATTTGAAATTATAAATTTAAAAATATTAAATTTGGTTTAAAAAATTGTAATTAATATTTTATAAAATGTTATAGTTCATTCAAAACAATTATTTTTAATATATCATACAATTAGTATTTTAAAAATAATTTTTATAAATTTTAGAAAATGAATCAAATCACATGTATTTATAATTTTATATATGTAGGTACAAATTATATAATAACAGACATTTTATTATTTTTCATAAATGAGGAATTATGCATGTAAAAACTAGTTATCGTAGTGGAAATAAGAATAGTAAAAATGGATAACCTATGAGGTAAAATCCCTAACATGTTCAAAATGTACCTTTAACTGACTGGTTATGGTTTTTCAAACTTATATAATTAAAAATAAAATATTTATCAATTTTGAGTCACTTTACTTGAGTGTGACTTTTGGTATTTACAAAATTTTCATTTATTTTCACTTATTAATGGGGATCTCCTATCCTCACTACCCCTCACATAGAATCTACCTATTATTAGAAAAATGAAAAAAAACTATTCTAAACGTCCTTATTCACCATAACATGTTATGATGTTATCAAAAGACCATCCCTTAAATTCTTACCCCCTTATCAAAGTAGATAATCCAGGAAGTGGGGTATAAGTTTGTAACCTCTCTACCCATTTCTATTTATTTTTTGTGTGAACTAAATGTTTTTAAAATTTCATTACAACATATTAAAATGATAAAATAAGTATAAATATTAAAAATATATTTTATTATAATTACTTTATAAAAATTAACCATGCTATCCATGTTTTCCGTTAAGAAAAACGATAATGTGGATTGTGCATTTGTGCGAACTACAGCCTCCACAAATAACTGAGTTCATTTATGATTAACAAATTTGGAGTCTTTTTACAAGGCTTTATTTAACATATAAATATGATTTTTATGAAATTAATATTATTTGGTTAGTAAAAATTATATGTCCACTTGATGAAATGATTGGAAAAAAATCATTATAAAAGTAATTAACTTAAAAAAATGTAATAAGAGAAAACAAATTATTCATACAAAGATATTTTTTATTATCAATAAATTTATCACAAAATTATTTATAATTATAATATATCATACTAATAAACTAGAAATTATATCATTATTTTACATTCATTATGTTATTTTAAATTAACCACATCCAAATAATCCATTAATCAATATATGTTAATATTTGGGTCGGTTTGACCACAAACATCATCAATGATATGAAATTATATTAGGGATGATTATGAAAATTAATTAGGGTATAATATGATATAATATTTAATAATTATATTTTTTTGGTTCTATAATGGTCACACTGATATTTTACTCATTAATTAATAATACACCCTTCATAGGTTAAAAATCAATGAAAAAATGCATGTTTTTTATTTCATCGCCTAGTATCAAAAAGAAGGTACCCATGAACAGATATTTAACTAAAAAAATAAATCTTAATAAACTATTAGTGTAAAATTAATTATTTTGGAAATATTAACGTTGGAAGAACAAATACTGACATTGATCCTACCAAACTGTTATAAACCCTTAATATTATAAACACCTGATATTGGAAAATACATAAGAATTATAATATATATATATATATATATATGGAATGATTATAATTGGAGATTTTAAATGGTTATAGTAATTAATATGGTTTTTGTTTATGTAATTAATAAAATAATATTTATTTTAATTGTTTGTTGTTAGTGAAGAATAATCAGGATGAGTTAAAGGATTTTATCTCAAACTTCTCTCTTTCAGACATGTTTTGTATTATTCCCATAATTGTTTTGGGGTATATATTATATTCATTTGAGCTATTTTATCATGAAATTAAAATTAGTCATTAAAATTTTAGATGAATTTAAATATTTTTATTTTAATAGGTTTGAATTAAATGATAATAATTGTAAGCGTTTCTTGCCTTAAATTTTCTATACATGAGCCATATTTATTATTTTATACCATGTTTTATTTTTAATAGTGTATGTACTTCCACTTTATGTTTTTATGTCATTATTAACTTATGTTTCAGGATATTTAATGTTTAATTCCATGTTCATTATCACATGGAGTATTGAATAAATGATTACATAAGCTGTAATGGAATTATAGACTCAATTTATAATTCATTGGGTCATAGAATTTAATACATGAATATAATTTTTCATGAATTATTTAATCATATCATAATCCCATTTTATATGTAATTTTCTATTATTCTATGGGGACATTATATCTCATCATCAATAATAACTTCTTTTTCTAAAATGTTTTTATAAAATAAAGAGTAACATTTATAAGAATAACTATAATTCTTACCAAAGAATCTTTTCATCTATGTTGATATTATAATTCTCAATAATGTTCTCTACTAATTCTTGAAAACATAATATGAATTACTTTATTCTATTATCATAATTAAATTTATATTTTTAAAAGGGAAATGTTATTAATATTTTTACACTGTCATTTTTTAAGAAAAAGTATTTAAAAATATTTATAAAAAAGGTTTTCCATCCTTTAAAAATAAAATGTTTTAATATTAAAAACAATTTTTTTAAATTTTTTGTTAAGAGGATATTTTATTTTCAAATATTCATTATAAGTATTTAAAAGATATTTTATTTCTCTTAATAGAAATGTTTTTCAATGTAATTCAGATGGCATCTTCACTAATAATGTTTTAAAGAGTTTTGTGAAAAGTATTTTTTTAACTTATATTTAACTTATAAGGGTTGTATTTCATGATGATATGTTTTTATCAATATATATATATATATATATATATTAAATTTACGATTCCCTTTGTTAAATGATATTTTTTATATCATAGTATTTCTTCTATTCTTGTTATGTGATGTTTTTTTGAATTTTAAGAACCACATTATTTTTTCCATTGTTTTTTGTGATATGATGCATGTTTTTTTTCAAGTGGTACTTATATATAGAGATTATTGGTAGAACTTATCCTATATAGAAATTGGATTCATTGGATAATATGATATTGGATGGGGATAAATATTTACTTAGAAATGGAATCTACAATTTATATCATTTTCTATATTATATTATCAAAGGTATAGATAAAACATTAGATTAGTCGAGGTTTTATTTTTTATTTTAGGATAAGATGAATTTAGTGAAAACATCATGAATTATTATAATTATAGGATAACATCCCAAATAAATGTTAATGTATAGATTATGTGGTTATTCGGGAAATAACATATCTCTATGGATACTATAGTTGGATGAAAGATCTAGAATAGATGTACTTATTGGTAATAACCCTAAAATTACATTTTAGGTATTAACTCAATCATCACATGTGTCATGAAAATTAATTCTATATGTACACCTATCTTGAAACTTATCAAGGATATTATTTGGTTAATAAAAATATATTTTGAATATATTATGTTGTATTTTTTCAAGTTTAATTTAATGTATATAGTTAATAATCACATGAAAACCAATCATTAAGATATATAGATTGAACAGAATGTGCTAATGGAAAAAACTAAGGTATCATTTGAGAATAAAACAGAAGATTAATTTTTCATAATTATATGATCATTTAATCTAATTTTATTAAAAAACATTTTTTGTTTTACTATTTAAATAAAACATGAACATGAAATGAAGATGATAATTTTATGTATTTTGAAACCAAAATTAATTATCTCCAAATAAAGGAGCATATTTAAATTGTTTATAATCTTAGTATAAGCCTATTATGATGGGGAAAGTCATATTCCATGCCTTACCTAAGGTAGTGAAGTTGATATCATTTTTGAAATTAGAACTTTATATACTTATCCATTTTAATTATTGAGATATATTTACCAATGTTATTCTAATATAATATAATATATAATACGATTATGGGAAAAATATTATTGTGAACCACCTCAGGATGGTTTGAGAAAATCACGGGAAATGTTAATATTTTACTCTAGAGTGTTTTTTAAGGTTATAATGTTAATTTAAACAATACTAAGATCTCAAATAAATTTTTTACCATATATATGGCCTTATAATAGGGTGTTTACTTTAGGGTATGAATTTGCGATAATTTTGGGTCATTCAAATTTTGGATGAATATTTAATATTTAATTAAATAAAATTTATTTTTTTACGTAGGTTTATTTAGTGATATATTTTATTTGTAGTATTAGATTGAATATATGACATTCAGTTTGGGTCTATAATAGGGTTTTTTACTAATCGATGCATAACCTTTCTTTGGCCACCATGGCCGGTCCGAGCTCAATTTTTTTATTTTTCTTATTTTTTTGTACATTCCCCCTATTTTATTTATATATCTATTTTTTTCTATTTATACCCCATCATTGTAGTTTTTTAGAAAAGAGAGTGGATTGGGAGAGGTACATATATAAAGGGAGAGAGAGATATAGAGGTGTGGTCGTAGAGATACGGAGGATCCGAAACATTATGTGGAAGCCACACAACATAGATCAGATTAAATCTTGTTTGATTTCCAATTGAAGGTAGTCCCATTTAATTATTTCACAAAAAACCCACTTATAGAAGTTTTTTTATGATTTATTTTTATTTATGTTTTTGGGTACTCATTGATGGTCGATTTGGTGATTTTTCTGGAAAATCCGGAGTTTCAAGAGGTTCATAGGGGGTTTCCCCTTTGGAAATCCCAAAAAATAAATTTTTAGTTTAATGAACACATGATGTGTGTTATTCCTATTTAGGTATGATGAAAAATTTATAATTACACAATGTTTACTTATAGTACACACCATTTAGTTTTACTAGGATTTATGGCTATGTACCTGGTCATGTAGAGATTTAAAGACTACATGATTTGATGTTTTTCTTTTCCATGTATCCAAGTACATTGGATGATAGACATTCTCAAACTACACACTGTGTACATGGCCATGTGGTTAGGTACTTGGGTCGACAACCCGTGTGAGGGGGATTTGGGAATTTAATAGTATATAGTATAACCCCATATATGTTGTGGTCATGTCACAATATAATGGAAGAGCCCATGTGTTCCCTAGACATACATATGTACATTCCCAAGTGAAAATTTGAGATTAAATTGCATGTACACAAAATTAAGTTCCATCTAATTTTTCTAGAAAAGGTTTTTTGGTGTCATTGTGCCCCAGAGATAGAATGTAACACCCCAAGCTTCCACAGTACACTTCTCTTTGAATAATATAGTACCGTGTGTTGTATGCAACTTCGAGTTCTAACACACACCACAACCAATCAAACTAGACGTTATGAATTGTAATACCCACTTTTTGAAATTTTATAAATATTATATTTCAAAATAAACTTCATTTTTCGATTCAAAATATCTAAATTAGCTTGGGGTGAATTTTTCCAATTTTTCTAAAAACATTCAATTTTTGATGAATTGTGAAAAAACACTAGGTTATTGTTTAAAACCGATTTTTTATTTAAATAATAGTTTATTTTATTTAAATTTAATTAAGGTAAAAATGGATACATAATACCTATATATGTTCAATGTAATTCATTGGAGTTAGTTTAGAATCATTTTAGATAAATAAAAATTTTATTGAACTTTTCACCGTCTTTTACCCACCTCCTAGGAGAATTTAAAAATTCACATAAAACATAATTTTACCGCTTATATTAGTGGTATTTAGAAAATCCAAGTGACACAGTTAATATCAATGAGTAAAATGTGGTTCAATAAGAATTTTTTTGGTGAATAGTAACGTTTTACTTTTATTTACCACGGTTAAAAGTAAATAGGGTAATTATGTGTAAAAATGATATTACTATTACCCTAAATCATGTCCTAATTCTATTGGACAAGTTTACCTCAACCAAAAACATCCACAAGAATAAAATATTATCATTTAGGTCCACTTGGATTAGATTAGGACATTTATTATTATTTAATTCAAAGAAGAGTTAAAAGAGTTAAACTCAATGTTTAATAACTAAATCATTTTTAATATCAGGTTATACATAAGATAAATTCATTTATAAACGTTAATTAGAAAGATAAAAATATTTCCTACATAATAGTATTTTATTTATAATTTTCAAACATTATATAATTTAATTTATTTACATCACAATAATGATGTAGTAATTACCATATTAATGAAAGATTAAGATAATTGATATTATAAATACCCAAATAAATGTAATTTTAGACTTTTTATGAATTAAAATAATTTTTTAGATTAATATGACCTATTATTATTGGTTATATGAATTGTTTTCGATGTAATAATGTTGTTATGAATTTATCAAAAACCAAATACCCAAAAGTGTCATAATTGACATAAAAGAGTATTTAAAACAAATATTATATTATTAATTGATATTCTATTCCTAAAAATATAAGGATCGGCCAAAGGACTTATATCATGAGAGGTGTATAATTAATGGACCACTTGTGGGTCGATTGGAAGTTTATAGTAAGTATATGAACCATATAATATAAAAATACAAAGAAACATGGTAAATGCCAAACTAATTAACTAAGAGTTAAAACTAAATGATACGGTTAATAAGGTGACCCAAACCTTTGTAAAACCTATTGGTTGAGTGATTTTAGACCCATACCAACCTTAGACTCGAAATAAGTCCTTTTTTATCCACTATAAACCTAATATGAATTTATTATAAAATAATATTTTAAGTTTTTCCTATGGTTCCCCTCCCCCCTCTTATAAAAGGGAACCCCCCTTCTCTCAAATTCATACCTTCAAAGCCTTTTGGTTCAGCCAAACCCTACCCAAATATCCTCTCAACTTACCTCACTTCATCCTAGAGGCCTTACTTTAGTCATAAAGCCAACTTATGGATCCCTTTTGATCAAATCAAAAGGAAGAACCCGAAGAAGAGGTAGAAACCTCACCACCTATGTCAAGTTCCTTTCTTCTTCCACTTCTTATTTCATTGAATCAAGTATATTCTATATACTTTTATGTTATTATAAATTCGTTACAACCATATTTAGTATTCTATCCATCCCTTGAATGACATGTCACCATAAGTGTGTACGTACGACTTACCGTCTCCACGTCGTGGTGTAATTGTTATTCAATACATTACTATTTGGTTGGGTATAATAATGATGTTTAATTCATGTAAATAATAAATAAAACATGACAATTATTCTTTATATATTATATAATATCCAACAATATATTATTTTAATATCAAAATAATGATATTGTCGCTCGTGCATACTTACGGACTAACGTCTCCATGAACGCAATGAGATTCATTCCCCATAGTATCCATTCAAGAATAATTTTCATTTGTTGATTAAAAATAATTTTTAAGGACATTTTATCATTCTGGATATGAATAAGATACAACCTGTGGATAAAAAACATGGATTATGTAATGAAACATATAAAAGAAAAAGAGTAAGTGAACACCCGAAACGACGATAATACTAAAATATTATTAATAAAGCAATATTAAAAGACCATATATGATATCATATTTATGTATATGATTCTTATATAATTTAATAACAATGATTTAACTATTATACTAGAGGTTAATATACCCTTGACAAAGGAAAATTACAAGGTAAGGGTTTATTTCACAATCTCTTTATCATCTGAGGTTGTTTATAAGTAATTATCTTCTGGGACCTCTTTCTCATCCACATCCAGGTTTCTTAAAAATGTATTTGAAAACATTATTAATAATTTATAGACTATGGGTTAAAGTCATTTATACCCTTGTTTGAATTTTTATAAGACGTTTATAATGGAATCTTTCTGCCATTTTCCAAACAAGGTCCTTTTTAACTTTTTTGACAGAATTAAGATTAGAATGTATTTTTTAACATATATGGTGGGTGCGGCTATTTTCCACTATTATAAAGTCATCGAAGCATCCCTTAAAAGATTATAAGAATATTTTCAAATTATATGTTTTATTTTATAATTATGTGACTTTTAAATGTTTTCAAAAAAGAGATATTTCTCTTAAATAGTTTTGATTTCATCTATGTCAGCATCCTTTAATGGATTTTAAGATTATTTGAAGTTGATTTACTATGATACAAAACTTCAATATTTTATTTTAGGTTTTGTGATATGTTTGACTATGGTTGTGTTATTTTTATACCATTAATGGTTTATGGATAAAGTATTGACATTTCATATTCTAGTTTTAATACGAATGTTTATATTATGTTTAAACCTGTTCATATGAGGAATGAATTGGTCTTAGTAAGTGACGGGTGGATCCTGCTAAATCTCCTGGATGCATTAGTAGGTCCCATGAGACAAACTAGTATCTTGGATCAAGTCTTTGAAAAAATCTTATTTGTTGTCTTCGCACAAGGCCTTGACTATGTGGTTATGATAGTCTGGAATTATGCATTCCATCATTATGAAAGTGGTTATTGATATTGCATGTGATTATTCATCTAGTAGAATATCCATGTGAATAAGTAAATGGCATTATTTAGTTTTATCTTTTCCATATTATGCTGGAGTTCACATTTAAAATTATTTTGTTTTAGTTATACACTGCCTTAAATGTTTATGATTATTTACAAAAGTTTCTGCTATATTGTTATCCTTACTGAGAATCTGAGCTCACCCTTTTCTATGTTTTATTTTCCTCAGGATGTGAAGAAATTTTATATTAATGACATATTTGAATAGAATGAGTGTATGAGTGTGGTCTGTGGAGACAAGATGTTGTTGTAGTTTTCCATTTATGTTGTAATTTAAAATTTATGAATTTATCTAGTGTTTCCAAGGCTACTAAACTAATTGGTCTTTCAAGACTTGATCTTTTGTGATCATGCCAATGTTATGTAATAATGCACCGACTTTAGATAACTAGGGTCAGGGTGTTATAGTTGGTATTAGAGGAAGTTTAGTAAAAACCTTGGGGGCTATATTTAGATAAACTATGATTAGAGGACATAGACCTAAGATGGACTTTGAGGATTAGTGTAGAAGAACTTCCAAGAATTTTGGTATTGTAGATATTTTGTGAGTTTTCTGAGAAATACATACCTATCTGGATATGAGTAAGTAGAGGTGGTTGTTGCATAGATATACCTAGGGATAAAACCTGAAACCACCGCTTTGAGCTTGAATCAAATGGGAACTGGTGCACGACAACAGGTCTTGCTGCACTCTTGGTTACGAAACTCCCAGGAGGAAATGCATAGGATAATTCTCATTTTCATTACAAAACATTATGAAGGGTTTATGAGTATATACTTCCTTAAGGAAAACATTTTTATGATTATGGATTATATACATAAACTGTTCAATATATGTTAAGTGTTTTAAAAGTTTGTAATTATGTATTTCGATTCATAAACTAATCTAGTGTATTCCATTGTATAGAAATGGTGCCCAGTAGAAGGAATGTGAACTACAACAATAAATATGATCTGAAGAGTAAGAAGGATCATATATTCCCTGGTATTAAGACATCATTTAAAATAGAAATATTCTCTCATGTTTTTTCGACATATAAACAAATAATAACATGTGTTAATATGATAAGTAAATAATTCTCTGAGTCCTAAGGCTTTAAAGGGATGCCAGAGAAGAAAAAGATGGAAGAGAGAAAGAAATATAAAGGGAAGAGGGAAAAGAATAATTTTCCCATATGTGATAATAGTGGGAAGAAACACCCTGGAACATGCCTGAAGGGAATGAGAGTTTGTTATAAGTGTTGAGAAAATGGACACCAAGTACGTGACTGCAAGGGTAAGAAAAAGTTTTCAAATGTACAATTCTTCATCTATAAGGAGTTGGGACACTACGCGAACCAATGTCCAAATCATCATAGTATGCCCCAAATGATGCTATTGGATAATAATCAAGTTATGATACTACCTCAGGTAAAGAAGAATGACTAGTGTTCTTATGTTGTTATTATAGGATTATTTCATTTTTGTGTTGTATCAATAATATACTGGTTATATGAATTATGGAAATAAATAAGGATTGTACTGCAGTACTATTTTATTGAGGATTTGAGATTATATGGTTCTATGAAAAGTGACTTAATAGTGAGCTACACTTTTGGTAAAATACAAGGTTGAAGGAAAGGTAATCCTTAATAAGGTCATGATAATGAGGTAGTGATTTAGCAATAAGAGATGGTGGATTTGAAAAAAATATTTATTTGATATTCTTGACTACCTTGAAACTAAATAATGATTTGTCATTGTGGGAGTTGACAACATTTTTGGATAGAAGTAGTATATCCAGTATTCTATGAGGAATAAGGGATCATGAATGTAATCAATAAGGTTTTATGGTAATTCAGGATGTTGCATTGTTTTAAAAGAATACATGATGAAGGTGTTCACATGTTATTACATGGCAATAAGAATCTTCATTGTGTTTACCTTTCTTATAAATTCTGAAATGTGAGTTTCGACAGAATTATTTTGGATAATTCTAGTTTGATATTATTTTTGGATTTCCATAAAAGGACAACCTAGAGGTCGGGTGGCAACCCGTCACGTCTAGAAAGGCTGGAAGACTTGAACCTATAATCAAAGAGAGACAAGGGTGTATCACCTACCACTGGCCCATGTGATGTCCTGGATTGAATAATGTAGTTTTTTTAAAAGGTCTGGTAGATGAATTAGAAATTCATTTTTTTGGAACCCTATACAAATATGTTAAATGGATTTTTTTAATTTATATTATCTTTTAGAGTAAAAGATGAGTTTGTGGTTGAAATTAGTGAAAGGATGGAACTATACTTGTGATGTTTATATATATATACATATATATATATTCTTCTTTTACTCTATGAATAAATTAATTCTTAAACATTAGGTAAGGGATCTTAAAATAAAAAATGTGTTATCCTAATACCTTATTTTTTGTTGAAGCGATGATATTTTAAATCATCCTAGATTGATGGATTTGAGGCCCTCAATTCTACAATTGTTTCTAACTGATGACATCAATCACTCCCTATAAATATTTTCGATTTTTCTCCAATTATGTGTCTCTAATTTACACCAATGTTCTCCAAATCGAGATCATAATTTGGTGGTGACCCTTTTAATTTCTCTTTTCCTCTAATTAAGACTAATATTTTTAACCCAATTTCTGATGTGGGGTTTCCCAAAAAGATATTTTCTATTTTCAACCTTTTATTTTCAAAGAACAATTTCAAATAGCGAGGATGAAATTTATTAAAGGATGGGATAATGTAACAACCCATGCTTCCATGGTACGTTTCTCTTTGAATAATACAGTAGCGTTTGTTGTACGCAACTTCGAGTTCTAACACACACCACAACCAATCAAACTAGCCGTTATGAATAATAATACCCAATTTTTGAAATTTTATAAATATTATATTTCAAAATAGACTACATTTTTGGATTCAGAATATCTAAATTAGCTTAGGGTGAATTTTTCGTATTTTTCTAAAAACATTCAATTTTTGATGGATAGTGAAAAAACACTGAGTTATAGTTTAAAACCAAATTTTTACTTAAATAATTATTTATTTTATTTAAATATAAATAAGGACAATATAGATACATAATACCTATACATGTTCAATGTAATTCATTAGATTTAGTTTAGAATAATTTTAGATATATAAAAATTTTATTGAACTTTTTGGCCTCTTTTACCCACCTCATTGGAGAATCTGAAAATTCACATAAAACATAATTTTACCACTTCTGTGAGTGGAATATAGAAAATCCTAGAGACATAGTTAATATCTAGGAGTAAAATGTGGTTCAATACAATAAAAATAATTTTTTGTGACTAGTAAATTTTTACTTTTATTTACCACAATTAAAAGTAAATATGGTTATTAAGGGTAAAAATGATATTAATATTACCTAAGACATGTCCCAAATCTATTGGACGAGTGTATAGAGACCAAAACAAACCTTAGGAATAAAATATTATCATTTAGGTCCTCTTGGATTACATTAGGACATTTATTATTATTTAATTCAAAGAAGTGTTAAAAGAGTTAAAATCAATGTTTAATAACTAAAACATTTTTCATATAGGTTTATACATTAGATAAATTATTTTATAAATATTCATTATAAATATAACAATATTTCCTACATAATAGTATTTTTTTTATAATTTTTAGACATTATATTAAATAATTTATTTTTGACACAATGATGATGTAGTAATTACTGTATTAATGAATCATTAAGATAATTGATATTATAAATACACAAATAAATGTAATTTGAGACTTTTTATGAATTAAAATAATTTTCTAGGTTAATATTACATATTAGTATTGGTTATATGAATTTTTTTCGAAGTAATAATGCAGTCATGAATTTATCAAAAACAGAATACCTAGTAGTGTCAAAAATGACATAAATGAATTTTTTAAAAAAAATATAATATTATTAATTGATATTCTATTCCTAAAAATATAATTTTTGTCCAAAGAACTTATATAATGATAGGTGTATCATTAATTGACCAGTTGGGTGTTGATTGTAAGTTTATAGTAAGTATATTAACCATATAATGTAAAAATACTAAGAGACATGGTAAATGTCAAACTAATTAACTAAGTGTTAAAACTAACAAATAAGGTTAATAAAGTGACCCAAACCTGTCTAAACCTATTGGTTTAGTGTATTGAGAACCATACCCACCTTATCCTATAAATAAGGCTCTTTGGATCCATTATAAACCCAATATGAATTTATTATAAAATAATATTTTATGTTTTTCCTAAGGTGCCCCTCACCCCTTTTATAAAAGGGAACTCCCCCTTCTCTCAAATTCATACCTTAAAAGCCTTTTGGTTCGGTCAAACCCTGACCAAATAACCTCTCAACATCCCTAAAATCAGTTTAGAGGCCTTCATTTAGTTAGAAATCCAACTTAAGGAGCCCTTTTGATCAAATCAAAAGAAATAACACGAAAAACAGGTAAAAATATCACCACCTCTTTCAAGTTCCTTTCTTCTTCCACTTATTCTTTCTTTGTTATTTATACTCTAAAATAATATCTCTAGTATATTATATATACTGTGATGTTATTATAAATATGTTACAACCATATTCAGTATTCTATCCATCCCTTGAATGACATGTCACCATACGTGCGTACGTACGGCTTACCGTCTCTATGTTGTGGTGTAATTGTTATTCATTACATTATTATTTGGATTGGTATAATAATGATGTGTATTCATGTAAATAATAAATATTACATGATTATGATTCTGTATATATTATATACTATCCAATCATATATTATTTTTATATCAAATGAATGATATTGTCACTCGTGCGTACGTACGGACTACCGTCTCCACGAACACGATGAGATTCATTACCCATCGTATCCATTAAAGAATAATTTTCATTTTATGATTAAATAATAATTTTTAAGGACTTGATATCATTCTGGATATGAATAATATACAACCTATGGATTAAAAACACGGCTTATATAACAATACATGTAAAATAAAACGAGTAAGTGAACACCCGAAACGACGATAATACTAAAATATTATAAACAAAGCACTATTAAAAGCTCATATATGATATAATATTTATGTATATGATTGTTTTATAATTTAATAACAATGGTTTAACTATTATACATGAGGTTAAACTACCCTCAACCAAGGAAAAGTACAAGGTAATGGTTTATTTCACAATCTCTTCATTATCCGTTGTTGTTTATATGTAATTATCTCCTGGAACCTCTTTATCATCGACATCCATGTTTCGTAAAAATGTATTGCAAAATGTTATTAATATTTTATATAATAATGGTTAAAGTCATTTATACCCTTTTTTGACTTTTTATAATATTGTTATAAAGGAATATTTCTGTCGTTTTCCAAACAAGGTCCTTTTTAACCTTTTCGACAGAATTAAGATAAGAATGTATTTTGTAACTTATACGGTGGGTGCGGCTATTTTCCACTATTATAAAATCATCGAAGAATCCCTTACAAGCTTATAAAAATATTTTCAAATTAAATTTTTTCTTTCATAATTATGTGACATTTAAATGATTTCAAAAAATATAAATTTCTCTCAAATAGTTTTGATTTCATCTATGTCAAAATCATTTGATGGATTTTAAGCTTATTTGAAGTTGATTAATTATGATACAAAACCTCCATATTGTATTGAGGATTTTGTGACATGTTTGACTGTGGATGTGATATTTTTATACCATTAATGGTTTATGGATAAAGTATTGACATTTCGTATGGTAGTTTTAATATGAATGTTTATGTTATGTTTAAACCTTTTCATATGGGGAATGCATTGGACTTAGTATGTGACGGGTGGAGCCCGCTATAGCTCCTCGATGCATCGGTAGGTATCATGAGACAAACTAGTGTCTTGGTACAAGGCCTTGACAAAATATTATTTTTAGTCTTGGCATAAGGCCTTGACTATGTGGTTATGATAGTCTGGCATTATGCATTCCATCATTATGAAAGTGGTTGTTGATAATTCATGTGATTATTTGACTATAAAATATCTATGTGAATAAGTAAATTGAATTATATAATTTTACCATTGCCATATTATGTTGAAGTTCAAGTTTAAAAGGATTTTGTTTTAGTCATACACTGCCTTAAATGTTTATTCTTATTTACAAATGTTTTCGCTATATTGCTATCCTTACTGAGAATCTGAGCTCACCCCATTCTATGTTTTATTTTCCCAGGATGTGAAGAAGTATTTTATGAATGACCTGTAGGGATAGAATGAGGATATGAGTGTGGTATATGGATACAATATGTTGTTGTAGTTTTCACTTTATGATTTAATGTAAACATTATGAATTTATCTAGTGTTTCCAAGGATACTAAACTAATCGGTCTTTCAAGACTTGATCTTTTGTGACCATGCCAATGTTATGTAATAATGCACTAACATTGGGTAACTAGGGTCGGGGCACTACATAGAATTGGTCTTGTGGATTTTCAATAATTTTTTTTTTCAACTTAGTTCTTGATGGTGATAATAATTAGGTGTTCATAGGATCCCATTAAGTTGTTTCTATTGAGAGTGTTTTACGAGATAATTAATTCAAAGTGGATGTTCAAGAATCCTTTCATGGATTGGGTTCTGAGTTGTGATGGCTAGGAAAGGATGCACCCTTATTGAACACCTTGGTTTGAGTATTTTAGATGTTTTTTCTTAATGATCATTAGATAGATGATGGTACGAGATAATGAGTTGTTTATTAGAATATATTAAATAATTTTTAGTCGAAGTGTAGTTCATATGTATACTATGGTTTGGAATGATATCATTGGTTACTGGGTATAGATAGGTGCTCATGAGTAGAGTTTAAGAATTTTCCATGGGGAATATTTATAAAGAAACCCTTCAGAGAGAGATGATTCCTATAGTAGCCCGTCTGGGTGGTGTGGCTTAAGGTTTACCTTTTATGTGGTGTTGCTTGAGGTTTCCCTCAAGGAAAAGGTGATCTTTAGGCTATGAGGTGTGAGACATGATGAGGTTTATATTGGTTGGATTTTCCCGAGTCTTTCTTTTTTGTGAGGAGAAGTATTTATGCTATCCTTCTTGAGATTTGGTTTTGGGGAATATGGAGGGTTCCCCATACTTGTAGGTCGACGAGATATTTGATGATGGTCTCAATAGTTCTCCTTAATTGGTTTGGGTTCAACCAACCCTAGTTCTTGATATTTTGGGATTAAAGGTTTGAGCTTGTTCTTGTTTAGGAATTGATGAGATACAAGATCTTTTGGATTTTATTGGTCTATATGTTGGACCTATGATTTTTCTCTATTTTTCTCCTCTACTGGTTGGCTGTTGTGAGGCTAGGCTAGTGTAACGACCCGTAATTTTGAATAAATCTTGTTTCCTAATTTTATGTGTTATTTTATTTTGTTTTTTATACTCAACAAAAATGTTTCATTTGATAACATGAGTATAATTAAAATGAGACCATTGGGTTTTGACTGTTATATGACCATTGGTCAATATGACCCCTGGAAACTAAACGTTTTGACTATTGTCTCTAAATACAAGTAATCTTGGTTAATTATTATAGAAAGAAGATTTGATGGCCTCACCCAGTAGTCTTGGACCGATCGAAGCCCATCTAACAGAACTTGGGAAGGAGGTAGAACCACTGGGCTTTGATCTGGACCAAACCCAAGCTGAACTTCATCGTGTGAAGCTAGAACACAATCACCTTTGCGAGAAGTTCAAACTGATAGAAATTACTACTCGTGCGATGTTAGCCGAGCCTCCCTCAGATTCTCTCACCTTAGCACACCTTACACTTAGGTCCTATGCTGGTGTGATAAGGGGCTATGTAAGGAGACCATAACTGCCTTGTGTAATCCTTTGTTTTAAATAAAAATTGGGATTTATTCTTATGATGATGTTTATGAATTTTCAAATGACCAAATAAATATAGTATAAATATTTTTGATGAATTTTAGAAAAAGGATATTTTAAAATTTTTTATGTAAAACTTAAATAATTAAAAATGTGTAATGATATTCAAAAAATGGTCTTCTACAATTATGCTCAGTGTGAAATTTAGAGTCTAATAAGATCAACTTAATTTTTGATGAATAGTAAATTATGAATAGTGATTTTATGATTAGGATTAGTAATGTGTCCAAATGGATTAGTAATCTCACTTAAAGAAATTATTAATATAATCTAGGAACCTTGATTAAGTAATGTGATTCAATAAAATGGTTAAATAAGGATTTCATAAATTATTATTCAAGTATTAGTTTTTTCGAGTGAATAGTGTTTTTTATTTAAAAATTAAATTAAAAATATTTTAAAAAATATTTTTATAAAATGGATTTCATTTTTGAACTCAGAGCACCGATATTATGTTATGGTAATATTTGGGGTTTTTTCTGAAAAAAATGAATTTTTGGTGAATAGTGTATTTATTTAAAAAATAAATTAAAAATATTTAGGAAATTATTTTTATAAAATGGAGTTCTTTTTTGAAATCAGAGCATTGATATTTGGTTAAGGTGAAATTTTGGGATTTTTCTGAGAAAGTTGAATTTTTGATGAATAATGAAAATACAGTTTTTATGTTACGGGTGTTTAATGACATCATTAAATGATATATTAACTTTGTAATCAATAGGGTCAACTTATGAATAGTAAGGTATGGTATGAGGTGTCCCAAGTGGCCAATACCATGGGCAAATACCATGGGAAAGCGCATGGTTTTTCCAAAACCACTAATGAGGTGTCCCTTGGCCATTAATGCCTTGACCCCTCGCTTTCCCTATAAATACCAAGCCATCCTCTCATCCATTCGACTCCCCACTCTCCCCCAACGATGTTCTGGTCTCATTACCTCCCAAGGAGTCCTCCCAAGGTGCCCCCAATCCCTCAAGGTCCCATCCTTTTATTTTTAAGAGTTACGTTTTAAGGTAAGGGATCCGATCTTTCTCTTTCTTTTCAAGAAATCTCTTTTATGTAATTTATTTTATGCTCCATGTTCTTATGTTAAAGGGTGTTATTTTATACTCCTCTTACTGCCCTTTTCTTGTCCACATAATGAGATATCCCCTCTTACTATGATTATTTCGTTTTATGAAGTTTTAAGTGGCGCCGTTAGGCTGCCAAATTTTTTAACGGATTCTTTCTCCCTTCTCATTTTTCAAGATCTATATTCATGTAAAGTATTTCAAGTTCCTTTTTATTATGTTGGGGTATGATCTCTAAATTTATCATACTGATATTTTATTATCATATGATGAGAGACCCCATTTGATCTCTTTAATTCAGTATTTTGATGTTTTAAGTGGCGCCGTTAGGCTGCCAAATTTTTAAGTGGTTATTTCACCTTTCTCGTTTTTCAAAGTTCTAATTCCATGTGAAGTCTTGCAATTTCCTTTTTATTATATTGGGGTATGATCTCTAAATCTATCATACTGATATTTTATGTTTATATGATGAGATACCCTATTTTATCTCATCAATTCATTTTTTTTTGAAGTTTAAATGGCGCCGTTAGGCTGCCGAATTTTTAAGGGATTCTTTCACCCTTCTCGTTTTTAAGATCTATTTTCATGTCAAGTCTTTCAAGTTCATTTGTATTATGTTGGGGTATGATCTCTATGTCTATCATACTGATAATTTATGTTCATATGATGAGAGACCCTATTTGATCTCATCAATTCATTTTTGTTGACGTTTAAGTGGCGCCGTTAGGCTGCCGAATTTTTAAGGGATTCTTTCACCCTTCTAATTTTCAAGATCTATTTTCATGTCAAGTATTTCAAGTTCATTTTTATTATGTTGGGGTAAGATCTCTATGTCTGTCATACTGATCATTTATGTTCATATGATTAGAGACCCTATTAGGTCTCATCAATTCATTTTTTTTGAAGTTTAAGTGACGTCGTTAGGCTGCCGAATTTCTAAGGGGTTCTTTCACCCTTCTCGTTTTCAAGATCTATTTTAATTCCAAGTCTTTCAAGTTCCTTTTTATTATGTTGGGGTAAGATCTATATATCTATCATAATGATCATTTATGTTCATATTATGAGAGACCCTATTTGATCCCGTCAATGCATTTTTGGAAGTTTTATGTGACACCGTTAGGCTGCCGATTTCTCATAAGAGAAATCTTATTTTTGTCTTCCTTTCATGTTGTTCATTTCATATGGAATATCATTAAAATTTCATTACCATGTTCTCAAATCCTTTATATTCTGTCCCCCTACTGTTTTATGGATCATTTATGAATGTTTAACCCATGTCCCCTCTCTTTTCAATGTTTTCTAAAACCTCGTAACATAGCCTTTATGCTACAGAATTTCCGTTTCAAAATATATCCCTCTTTTTCTAAAGTCCATTTATTTTATTAAGTGAATACTCAAATATCTTTCTTCTAAAGTTGTATTCACATATGTATCAAAATTTTCTATTTTAAATTCTGGGATTTACATACATCAAACCCACTTTCCCTTTTCCGTGGGTTTAAAGTGACATAAAGATCATGTCTTTAAAGAAGTTTTAAAATGTTATGATTATGAAATGAAACACATTTCTTTTATGCTATATGGGTTGTTTATGAAATGATTTATGATGATATATGTGGCTTACATGATAATAATGACATGTCAAGGGTGCGCCCAGAGAGCGCTCCAATGCATTGGGTAAAGACTTAATCTCTAGAGATGACTTTTTATGCTGATACCTTGGTGAATAACCTTGGTAATTTTTAATGACACCTTGGGGATGGACCTTGGTGAAAAAAAATGATTGTAAATATTAAATGTTGCAGCCACATCTTCAATTTATAAAAAATGTTATTTTTATTATGATATATCTCATGATTTCTTTATCATGCCTTAAAGTTATTTTAATGACCTTATTGAAGTATCTCAAGTTCACATGTAAAATGTTTCTCTTATTTCCCTTACTGGGCCTTCTGCTCACCCTTTCTTTTGATGTATGTCCCCAGGTTATGAGATGCAGAAATTAACCAAGTATGAACATGAGGAGAAGCCTTTCAAGTGTTTAAGAAGAATGTTTTATGTTTTCATGTTTTAAGTTCCTGGTTTCCAAGACACTAAACCTTAAAGATCCTCAGTTTTGTAGAATGTAATGAAAGTTTATGTGATAAAAAGGTGGGATTCTATAGTTTTTATCAAAGGATGGTTTAGTTATTTGTGGAAATTAGGATATGAAAACTCTAGGAAGAACCCTGTAGAAAGGTTTAAATATAGGAAATCTATTTGGTATTTTGGTGAGTATTGAGTAAGGGGTTTCCAAGAAAATACATCCATGTCTTGATACGAGCAGGTAGATGTGGCTCTGGCACAGATGTACATAGGGGTAAAACCCGAAAACACCGCTTTGAGCTAGACTCGAACGGGAACTGGTACACGACAATGGGCCTTGTTGCACTCTTGGTTACGACACTCCCGAGGATATGCTTTGGTAAATTAATAAGCTTAGTATGAACCATTGTTAAAGGAACAAAGATAAAATAAAATAAAGATTCACATAAGAATATATGATCATGGATAACCTCGATAAGAACCTAGGGGATCACAAGTTAGGGTATACATTTCTTCTACAGGTTATCCTTATATGCTTTCAGTTCCTTTTCAGGATTATTGGCTAAGCACTTAAGCCCCTAATTATGCTTTCTCTTCTTAGTTAATGGTGGGAAATGGAAGAACATGTCCCAACAACCAATGTGATAGGAAATGCGACGATTGTCGTATTAATATGACAGGGATGATTAGGGGACTAAAATATGATTATTATTTTGGAAGACGTTTACTATTTTGGGGACCCTATATGTTCGAGGTAAATATATTACTACGGTATTTTCATTGAGGAGTAATGTTGACTTATATTTTGAAGAATCTTTGAATTTAAGGTGGACTTATAGTAATTTAGGTTACTTATGGGAATGATTAACCTATCTTGGGTAAAATATGTTTAGGTTAGATACTTTTGTTATAAGATGTTAGGAGTGGTTGATGTTGTTTGGAGATGAACAATGACATGTATTTTGGAAGACTATGTTATCAAATCCTTCTTGTATTTTGGTTTCAATCTTAGTTTGGTTTATTTTGAGAAATTTTAAGGACCGTTATTTATGGAATGGACTATGATGAACTTTGGGTAGTACCATGGAACTTTGAAGATTTAAAAGTAGTTTCCATTCCTATGGGATTATTTCTTTTTGAAGAGTTGTTTTACCTTACCCTTTCTATTTTTGGGATAATTTTTAAAGATAGAAGAAATAGATAGTTAATATTTTGTGGATTATGTGATTCTCTAGAAGATGATTCTGGTATTTTGATGAGACCAAGTAGTTTTGAATGCTCATAGTTTGGAGAAAAGATTAGTTTTGGGTAGAAACTTATTAAAGGATGAAACTATACATGAATATAGGTATATTTTCTTATGTTTTTGTTTTATGTTGTAAATGAATTCTTCAAAATTATGAAAAGGAACGTAAAACAAAAACATTGTTGGTTTACGTTTCCTACTGGGTAATCAAAGACCGTTTACACACACAATAAGTTTGGGATTTTCTTATGGTTAAATTTCTCCTAATCATGTTTTCTATCACTCTCCCTCAGAACTTGACCCTTTGTTTTCTCCTCCATGTCAATGTTTTCGTACTTGGAATCCTAGTGTGGCCTAACTCGGGTGACCTTTGTACTTACCTTTTTTTTCATTTAAAGTAATAGTTTTACTGACTCTTTTTCCGTTGTGGGACATTCAATGAAATTTCAAAACCCAATTTTAAAAATTGCGAGGACGCAATTTGTTAAGGGGGGAAGATTGTAACGACCCGAAATTTTGAATAAATCTTATTTCCTAATTTTATGTGTAATTTTATTTTGTTTTTTATACTCAACAAAAATGTTTCATTTGATAACATGAGTATAATTAAAATGAGACCATTGGGTTTTGACTGTTATATGACCATTAGTCAATATGACCCCTGGAAACTAAACGTTATGACTATTGTCTCTAAATACAAGTAATCTTGGTTAATTATTATAGAAAGAAGATTCGATGGCCTCACCCAGTAGTCTTGGACCGATCGAAGCCCATCTAACAGAACATGGGAAGGAGGTAGCACCACTGGGCATTGCTCTGGACCAAACCCAAGCCGAACTGCATCATGTGAAGCTAGAACGGAATCACCTTTGTGAGAAGTTCAAACTGATATAAATTACTACTCATGCGATGTTAGCCGAGCCTCCCTCAGATTCTCTCACCTTAGCACACCTTACACTTAGGTCCTATGATGGTGTGATAAGGGGCTATGTAAGGAGACCATAACTGCCTTGTGTAATCCTTTGTTTTAAATAAAAATTGGGATTTCTTCTTAGGATGATGTTTATGAATTTTCAAATGACCGGATAAATATAGTATGCATATTTTTGATGAATTTTAGAAAAAGGATATTTTAAAAATGTTTATGTAAACCTTAAATAATTAAAAATGTGTAATGATATTCAAAAAATGGCCTTCTACAATTATGCTCAGTGCGAAATTTAGAGTCTAATAAGATCAACTTAATTTTTGATGAATAGTAAATTATGAATAGTGATTTTATGATTAGGATTAGTAATGTGTCCAAATGGATTAGTAATCTCACTTAAAGAAATTATTAATATAATCTAGGCACCTTGATTAAGTAATGTGATTCAATAAAATGGTTAAATAAGGATTTCATAAATTATTATACAAGTATTAGTTTTTTTGAGTGAATAGTGTTTTTATTTAAAAATTAAATTAAAAATATTTAATTTGTTTTTATAAAATGGATTTCATTTTTGAACTCAGAGCACTGATATTATGTTATGGTAATTTTTGGGGTTTTTTCTGAAAAAAATGAATTTATGATGAATAGTGTATTTAATTAAAAAATAAATTAAAAATATATAGGAAATTATTTTTATAAAATGGAGTTCATTTTTGAAATCAGAGCATTGATATTTGGTTAAGGTGAAATTTTGGGATTTTTCTGAGAAATTTGAATTTTCGATGAATAGTGAAAATACAGTTTTTAAGTTACGGGTGTTTAATGACATCATTAAATGATATATTAAGCATGTAATAAATATGGTCGACTTAGGAATAGTAAGATAAGGTATGAGGTGTCCCAAGTGGCCCATACCATGGGAAAATACCATGGGTAAGCCCATGGTTTTGCCTAAACCACTAATGAGGTGTCCCTTGGCCATTAATGCCTTGTCCCCTCACTTTCCCTTTAAATACCAAGTCATACTCTCATCCATTCGACTCCCCACTCTCCCCCAACGAAGTTCTGGTCTCATTACCTACCAAGAAGTCCTCCCAAGGTGCCCCAAGCCCTCAAGGTCCCAATCTTTGAGTTTTAAGAGTTACGTTTTAATGTAAGGGATCTGATCTTTCTCTTTCTTTTCAAGAAATCTGTTTTATGTAATTCTTTTATGCTCCATTTTCTTATGTTAAAGGGTGTTCTTTTATACTCCTATTACTTCCCTTTTCATGTTCACATAATGATAGATCCCCTCTTACTCTCATTATTTCTTTTTATGAAGTTTTATGTGGCGCCGTTAGGCTGCCAAAATTTTTAACGGATTCTTTCTCCCTTCTCATTTTTCAAGATCTATTTTCATGTAAAGTATTTCAAGTTCCTTTTTATTATGTTGGGGTATGATCTCAAAATTTATCATACTGATATTTTATGATCATATGATGAGAGACCCCGTTTTATCTCTTCAATTCAGTATTTTGATGTTTTAAGTGGCGTCGTTAGGCCGCCGAATTTTTAAGTGGTTATTTCACCTTTCTCGTTTTTCAAAGTTCTAATTCCATGTGATGTCTTGAAAGTTACTTTTTATTATGTTGGGGTATGATCTCTAAATCAATCATACTGATCTTTTATGTTCATATGATGAGATACCCTATTTGATCTCATCAATTCATTTTTGTTGAAGTTTAAGTGGCACCGTTAGGCTGCCGAATTTTTAAGGGATTCTTTCACCCTTCTCGTTTTCAAGATCTATTTTCATGTCAAGTATTTGAAGTTCATTTTTATTATGTTGGGGTATGATATATATGTATATCATACTTATAATTTATTTTCATATTATGAGAGACCCTATTTGATCTCATCAATTCATTTTTTTTTATGTTTAAGTGGCGTCGTTAGGCTACCGAATTTTTAAGGGATTCTTTCACCCTTCTCATTTTCAAGATCTATTTTCATGTCAAGTCTTTCAAGTTCCTTTTTATTATGTTGGGGTATGACTTATATTTCTTTCAGACTGATCATTTATGTTCATATGATGAGAGACCCTATTAGGTCTCATCAATTCATTTTTGTTGAAGTTTAAGTGACGTCGTTAGGCTGCCGAATTTCTAAGGGGTTCTTTCACCCTTCTCGTTTTCAAGATCTATTTTCATGCCATGTATTTAAAGTTCCTTTTTATTATGTTGGGGTATGATATCTATATCTATCATACTGATCATTTATGTTCATATTATGAGAGACCCGATTTGATCTCATCAATCCATTTTTGGAAGTTTTATGTGACACCGTTAGGCTGCCGAATTCTCATAAGAGAAATCTTATTTTTTTCTTCCTTTCATGTTCTTCATTTAATATGGAATATCATTAAAATTTCATTACCATGTTCTCAAATCCGTTATATTCTATCCCCCCTACTGTTTTATGGATCATTTATGAATGTTTGACCCACGTCCCCTCTCTTTTCAATGTTTTCTAAAACCTCGTAACATAGCATTTATGCTACAGCATTTCCGTTTCAAAATATCTCCCTCTTTTTCTAAAGTTAATTTATTTTATTAAGTGAATACTAAAATATCTTTCTTATAAAGTGGTATTAACATATGTATCAAAATTTTCTATTTTAAATTCTGCGATTTACATACAAGAAACCCGCTTTCCCTTTTCTGTGGGTTTAAAGTGACATAAAGATCATGTCTTTAAAGCAGTTTTAAAACATTATGATTATGAAATTAAACCCATTTATTTTATGCTATATGGGTTGTTTATGAAATTATTTATGATGATATATGTGGCTCACATGATAATAAATACATGTCAAGGGTGCACCCAGATAGCGCTCCAATGCATTGGGTAAAGACTTAATCTCTAGAGATTACTTTTTACATTGATACCTTGGTGAATAACCTTGGTAATTTTTAATGACACCTTGGGGATGGACCTTGGTGAAACTAAATGATTGTCAATATTAAATGTTGCAGCCACATCTTCAATTTATAAAAAATGTTATTTTTATTATGATATATCTCATGATTTCTTTATCATGCCTTAAAGTTCTTTTCATGACCTTATTGAAGTATCTCATATCACATGTAAAATGTTTCTCTTGTTTCCCTTACTGGGCCTTCTGCTCACCCTTTTTTTTGATGTATGTCCCCAGGTAATGAGATGCAGTAATGAACCTAGTATAAACATGAGGAGAAGCCTTTCAAGTGCTTAAGAAGAATGTGTTATGTTTTCATGTTTTAAGTTCCTGGTTTCCAAGACACTAAACCATAAAGATCCTAGGTTTTGCAAAATTTAATGAATGTTTATGTGATAAAAAGTGGGATTCTATAGCTAGGGAGTTAATTCACAATCTGGATGAGTGAAACCAACCCTGTTTTTCTGATCTCGCATACTAGGATTATTGGACCACAAAGTATATTTCACTCCAAGATCATGTTCTTTTTATTTATCCTAGTTAGGATGTCAGACAATGTGTCTATAAGTTTGTTATAGACCTGATGGTTCTTACAGACTTCTACAATATGGTGGTAGCCCCCCTACTTGTGGTTGATAGGGAGTCCCCATCACTAGTTTAGATCATGACAATAAATCTCTAGAGAGTAGTAGATGTTCTTCAGTGTTTTATATTACAAGTGTTAGATAATAGGTTCAAGCATTTGTGTCTATCCATATGATGTAATTTTGAGTCATTTCTTGATTAGGTAGGCGTGTTTGATGTTTTGGCTGCACAATCCATGTCCTATATTTCTTATAGCTAGATCTAGATCGAGATTAGGTTTTCCTGGGGTGTGAAGATAGAAATAAATGCCACCTTCCCTCTTTTGTATCAATTTTATTCTTCTTTTCTATCATTTTATTTATTTTTATAGAAGTATTCATGTTTAGATATGATATACATGACAGGTGTTATATGCACATGTTATGAAAAAAGAATTAGAATCACTATTGGGGGTGACCTATTGAGATTTTCTTCTCTAATTATTTATGTGAACTATTTCTTTTATAAAGTAATTATATCAAATTTCAGGTTGATAACATGATTCATTGAATCTAGTGGAGGCTCTGTGTCATATGATTGATCAGTACTGCTTTTGTGGAGTCTGAGGATTATGTAGGAGCTATTCAGTAGTCAGAAAGACCATGTTTTTGTTTTGGATCGAATTAGTAGTAAATAGTGTATGATGTATTTTCCTTTATTTGATCATATATGTGGTCTAATTAATGAGTGACTATTATTTTTATGATGTTATTTGATTATGTGTACCACATTAAATTACATATATTTTTGGGCCATTTATTTATCTATACTCATTATGATTTCCACGGATGTGTATTTTTTGAATTTACATCCACTTTTATTACACCATGATATGACTTCACAATCTACCCATTGCATCCTATTATGATATTACCACTAGTCGGCAGCCTATGGCATATAGGGTGGTTTTCTTGAGGCCCTGTTGCTAGCCTGATCCGGTGATGAGTTAGATCAACACTAGAAGGTTCATGAAAAAATGGTATCATAGAATTATTTTATTTGTATTACTATTTTTGGAGTTGGTATATAGAAGATATAAGATTATTTTATATCTTGTGATTGATTGTTGAGTTGGTGCATTATGAACACATATTCAAGTGGGATTTCTATGTTACCATTGTTAAAAAAATTTGTCCTTGTTTTTTTATTATTTTTGTTGGGTGATCTTCACCTTCAGTAGTTAATTTGTGTTTATGAATTTTATAATTTATATTTTTTTGGTTCATGACCTAATGTAAAAAGGCCTATGTGCATGTATCATGATTTTTGAATTGTATTATTATGGCATTTTTTGAGAGTATGTTTTTACAGATGATGGATTTTTATTTGTTTAATGTCTCATAAATTGATCATACATTGTTTTCTCATGTAAATAATTGGGGGAATTTTACTCTACTGGACCATGTATACTTTTCTTATGATTAATGATCACGCGGATATCATAATGTGGTGATCTATGGTGATAGAGATGTAGTCACTTATTCATGATATGAATGGAAAACCTTATGGGTCGGTGTGGAATTTTGGTTACCTTATTAATGTGGTGAGAATTATGAAGGAAAGGATTCATGAGGGATGTTTGGATCAAGATTGAGTTTACTTGATCATGAGTATTTCATGAGATGTTACATGGAGAATCCAAGGTTTAATTAGTCACGTGAGGTGGGGTACTAAGGGTGGTCTTGGTTTCTTTGTTTTCATGGTTGGGAGGGATAGTTTTGTTGGATTCCTGACCATATCTGTTTCTTTTTTTAATTTTGTTAGCACAGTGGGAATGTGGTGGGAAAATCATGGTTTTTGATTGATGAACATATTGAGGGTAGTCTTATATAGGATCTTAGAATGATTGACATTCCTTGTTTTGAAGAGGTGTTGTGAGGGTTCTCTCTTTTGTGGGAACATGTTCACTTGAGGAGTATGGTCAGTGGTTTAGGCACATTAGCCAATGTTTTCTATGCCATTCCTCTCTCGACAGTGAGTATTAGTGATAGTTTCTTTAATAGTATCTCTTCTTTAAGGAGTAGAGTTGTGGTTGAGATGGATTTTTGGAGAAATATATATTGAGAGAGGGTATGTGCATGTTGATATGATGTAGTCCGGAGGAGTGTTATAAGTGAATTCATATGGTAAGGAGTGAATTTTATGTAACCCCGGATTGTGGTCCTCATTTTTTATTTGTTCTTTTTATGTGGAGATTACATTTCTAGTGAGCTGAGATTGGGTGGCGGTTTTTGTTTGAAGTTGGAACTCTAGTGAAAGGGGGTTGGCGATATCCATCAATTTAATTTTGTAGTTAAAGGATCATTATCCATGTATTTTGTTGTTTTGTTAGGAGACAATGATAAATATACTCATATGGATGGGTGATTTAGGTTGTTATTATATTATTTTCCCTTATATTGGGAGATTCATGGTCACTATGGGACCGATGAATGGTATGTCATGGATGTTTTTTATGTTCCAATGTTAAAGGTGAATCTTATTATACTGTTATCCACCAAGTATTCATGGAAGACAGAAGAATTTAGGGTGGGAATATTTTCAGGAATCATGTTATGATGGTTTGAGAAAATGAAGAGAATTTATGTTTTCTCTTTGGCGTTTTCAATGAGGTTAAATAGTAATTTATCATATCAAAATATGTAAAATAATATTTATGACCCCTCTGTTGGTCCTAGAATATTTTCTATATCATAATATAGTTTTTTATAGGAATTTGAAACAATTATAATTTTAGAATAATATTAAATTTTAAATTAATTAAATATTATTAATTCTCATAGGTTTGTTTGGTTATATCCTACGTTAGGAGTGTTAGATTAAAATTTAACCTCCATAGTTGAGTTTGGAATGTGGGTTTTCTAAAGGGAGGAAAAACTGTAAATTCGGTTTTGTGACTAGTTTAATCCCCCTTTTCTTCTCTTTCTTTGTTTGCTTTTCCGTTATCCTTTTTATTTCATTTTGTGGTTTCTTATATTTTGTTCTTTTATCCCTTTTTATTTACGCATACTCCCTTACCTTGTGGTAATTTGGATGAGGTAATGGGTATTGAGAGGGAGATAGAGAAAGAGATAGAGAGAGGTGTATATATAGAGAAGTATGTGTCTCCATAGAGATCGGGAGGAGCCAGATCATTATGTAGTAGTTATAGAATGTGGATCAGATTAAAGTATCACTTTTTCAACATAAATGTAGTCCCTTTTTTATTTTTTCATCATAAATACTCATAAAGATGTTGGTTTGACGTTTTAATGTTATTTATGGTTTGTTGGGGACCTGTAGAGTGGTGAGATGATGACTTTTAGGGGGAATGTCTAGTTTTTGAAGTTTTATAGGGGGTCTTCCATTTATAAATACAAACCACATGACCTCTGGATTGATGAACACATTCCATGTGTTCTAATTTTTTGGGGAATTCAATCTGTTTACCAGTAAATGATGAGTACATAAAGTACATTCCCTATATTAGTAGATGGTCATGTTGTCGAGTAATTAGCTATGTAGAGCTTTATGAACAACACACAATGTAACTTGGGTAAATTTTGTGTAGTGGTTATTCTATAAGTATCCAACCACATGGATAAAATAAATTTTGATAGTACACACCATGTATTAATAATTGTACATGTGTCTTGGTTTTCGGTAAGACATGCCATGTAAAAAGGAAATGACTATTTAACATTACTCATTTAGACCCGATGTTGGTTCTTGTCATGTAATAGTACATGGGGAGACACCTAGTGTATCCAATAAATGTATAATTACATGTCCTGGATCACAATTGAGAGTACAAACCATGTTCTCTGATGTATTCACCATGTACTTTTTCCAATAAAGGGTTTTTGGGTGTCTTTGTGCCTCAAAGTAAAAGTTTGACTTCTGAGTTGTCCATCCTATGAATTTTCCCACATATATCCTGATGGTAAAATCCTTTCGGTCTTTAGATGACCTCTATATGGTGTTTGTATTGTAAGAGTTTTTGGGGAGGATTTATTTGTGGTTTCTATGGTAAAATCTTTCCAAGGATTGGGTTGTGAGTTGTGAGGCTGGGGTGTGGGTGTGCGCTTGTTGAACACGTTGTCTTGAGTATTATGAGTTATTATTCTTGAGGTTTATTGGATATATTTTAGGTAGTATTATTGAGTTTATTATTGGGAGAGATTCACTAGTAATTTCTCGAGGAGTAGTTCGTTAGGATCCTTCGGGTCATGATGACATCTTGGGGTGTCGGGTATTGGTGTTTGCTGTTGATAAAGTATAGAGAAAGGTATAAGAGAAATGTTCTAAAGAATTCCATTTTGGAAAAGGTGCTCCTTAGGGTATCCACTATAGGTGGTGTGGCATGTGGTTTTCCTTCAGGATGGTGTGCCTTGAAGATCCTATCTTTGATGAGGTGATCTTTGGGCTTCGAGTTGTGTGATCAAAATAGGTTTCTTTTTGTGGTATTGGACTGATGTTTGGTTTTACTCGAGCATCCCATTATAGGGATTCTTTCTTGAGATGTTGTTTTGGGGGTCATGGAGGGTTTCCCATCTTTATAGGAAAATTATATGGTTGGTTCTACTCTTAACAATTCAAATCAGTTTGATAAGGTGTAACCAATGATAATGATTGAGCTTTAGGGATTAGAGGTTTGAGGATGTTCTTGTTTATGACTATATGGGAGAGGAGACCTTTGTGATATTATTAGATATTATGGCACCCTGATATTTTATTATTATTCTATCTTCTATTGAATTGATATTATTAGATGGGAATATAGAGTTAATCAAAAATCTAAATGATTTTATCCTCCCCAGTTTATTTGATCACCTTGGTTTGGGTTAGAGGACCATGGAATCTATTTCTATTGTAGAAACCAAAAACTTTATTTGGAAATATTTAGGTATCCTGATGTTGTTCGATCAGTTTATTATATCCTATCCAGTACTACATGACTTTTAGGACATGATAATATCCTACTTAGGTTATCAAAGAGTCCCTACCACCAATTTAGATCATACTATTGGAATCTTATATCTTTGTTGATGTGATTTGGTGTTTTAGATGACTATGATGAGATCCTAGGGTCTGAAATCTATGCCTAATCTTACATTAGACTTTGGAGTTCCTTCTGGTTTAGGGGTAAATGCTTAATGGTGTGGCTTTATATGCCACTGTTAATAATTTCTATCATTGGGGACAGAGTGGGCGTAGATTTTTCACAAGTTTCAGGATAGAACCCATGATCACATTTTCATTTTTTAGAAATTTTTTTTATTTTCTTTCATTTGACTATTGCTATGATAATATTCACATTTTTTATATGTTATACATGATGTGTGTTTCATGCATATGTTATGACAGTATATATTAGGACCATTGTTGAGGGAAGATTACTAGGATTTGTTTCTAACTCTTTGAATGTACACCTTAGTGTGCGTTAGAGACTATATATATTATTTGAGGTTGAGAAAAAGATGTATTTGATTGGGCAGATTCCAATTGTGGCATTATTTATTGGTACATCTCATTTAAATTATAATGTTCATGCAAGATATATTTAGTAATCAGGGATATAATGAGTGTGATTTGGATCAGAGTGGAAGTAGAGACTTGTGTATTTATCTTCCATTTTTTATACTATATGTGGTCATCCTAGTGAGTGATCAGTATATGTGTTCTTATCATTGAGTGTGTATGCTACATTCCAGTTCTTATAGTATTTTTTTCACTATTATGTTCTTGTATGTGCACGTGTTTAGTTTACTTCCAATGTTATTACAATCTAATATGAGGTAATAGTCTCCCACTTATATTATAGTAGGCCATCATCACTAGTTTGAAACCGATGGCGTATATAGAAACATACTTGAGGTGTTATTGTGGGATAGAATCATTGATATGTATGGTCATCCCTAAATAATTATTGGAATAAATAATTATTGATCTAAATTTTTTTTCTCTTTAATGGGTTAGAAACATATTTTCAATCAAATAAATAACCTTGAAAAGTGATTTTATGATAGGTTTATAATTTTGGGCATATCTGTTGGAAATCATAGGATTGAAGAGTAGATAGCTCTTAGGTTTAATATATTCTTGATTTTGAGGAAATAAAGGTTTGATAGTTTTGAGAAATGTGAGTAAGATAGTATTGATAACATTGGAATGGATTACCAAATTAATGAAATAGTGATCCTTGGTATTTCTGTGAAGTTTATCTCATTTTTTGGACTATGATATATAAAATGACCTACGTGTGACTTTATTAATAATTTATTAATATAATTTGAGGTCTAAACATAGTTTTATCCATTAAAAGAATTTATAATCTCTCTAATGATTATTGTATTTAGATTCTATTGGTTTTTGGTAAAGGTATGGGATGAATAATACATTATTGGGTTATTTACATGTCGGACTATACAACTCTATGAATGGATAATTTTGTTTAGGAAATATAAGTAACTTCATATTAACTAAGTGGGTAAGGTTGATGTCAAATTAGATTTTATAGCATAAATTATGATTTTTTAAGAAAACCCTCACCTAAAATCATGAATGTTTAGTGATTAGAATTTTGAGGATGTAATTTATTTGAGGGCTAAAATGTAAACACATGAGAATTTGGATACTTAAAATTAAAACATGCAACATTAGCTTGTGTCACACACAACATCGAACTAACATAATACCCAAATAAAACAAACCTTAACATAAAAAAATTACATGTATAATATAATCATTTATATATAAATGGACAATATTCAGTTAAAATATTTATATAGATATTTTAATTTTTATTAATATTTTAAAAAGTGAGCCTCTCGAAGATTAATATAAAAATGAATTTTATAATTAACATTAATAAATTAATTTGATCATAGTCAAAATTTTATTAAAAATATAAAAATTTAGATTTATAAACTTATATATATATATAATTATTTAGAAATATATAAGGAAAATTATTTAAAAAACTCGATGTTTGCAAATTTCATTTCTTTAAATGGAATTAATTTTTCATAATATAATGTATAATCATTTGAAATATAACGTATAAATTTAATAATTTTAGTTTGAAAAAAATAACTTCATTTTTTATTTATCATTCCATTATATCTTATGATTAATTCTGAGGATTCTTCTAAAATTTTTTTTAGTTGAATAGTTGAAAATATTGTATTTACAAAATACATGGATGTTATAAAATTACATTTATATAACTATGAAAATTAATTTTTTGAAAAAATTAACTAAGAAAATATTTATTTTATAATGAAACTAATAAATTTAAAAAAATATTTCATTTGGTTTACAAATATATAATTAACATTATAGAACATGAATTATATTTTTTATAAATTGTTATAATACGTTATAAATTAAGTATTTTATAATTTATTATTACCAATTTTATAAATTGAATTAAATAAAATAGATTTTAAACAATGAATCACTTTGTCAAAATTAAATAATAAGGACCATTTTACTTGTTGTCATAATGGATAATTTACCTAGGAAATAACTGAATACAATGGTGGAATCCAAAAATGGTAAAAATGGGTAACCTAGAAGGTAAATGGTATTACATGTTAGAAACAAGTTTTTAATTGAGTTTTTGACGCTTTTCATGACCTAATATATTTCCAACACCATTTTATATAAATTTATGGGCCACTTGTCGGGATAGTGATTTACCATTATTTATTTTTTTTGGGTATTTATAAATATTGAATTTCATTTCATTTAAATGAGGGGATCTCCTCTCCCCACATTATATCACACCAACCACCCATGTATATCCCAAAATCACAAAAGCATACCTAATAAATTCCTAACCACATTGGTTTTGCTATGGCCTTCTCAAATGGCCATCTCTCAAAGGTGTAACCCCATTCACAAAGGAGAAAATCCATGAAGTCAAGTTTTATATCTTAAACACTCATTACCTTTCCATTCATTTTAATTCCATCCTTTTTTAAAACTCATTGCCCTATAATAAAATCATATAATAAGCTTCATTATTATTTGGATTTTTTTATAATTTTGAAAAAAAATATTTATCATCCTTTTCTATTAAAAAAACAAAAGCATGTATTTTTGTGTGTTTGGGAAATCACCTCCATGAATAAATGAGTTCATTTTTCATTTCCACCATTAGAGTAGGGTCTTAGATATGGATTTAAAAGATTAATATTATGTTTATGTTACAGAAATTGTTCTAGTAAAACAAAATCAACATCTTCTTAATGATATAAATGGTATATAATCCCTATGAAATTACCCCTCTAATTAATGAAACTACGAAGAAAACTATATATTCCTAGTATGAATTTTTTTCCATCCATAACTTATTATTTTAAAAAATTATAATTCATATATACTAAACTAATATTAAAAAATATATCATTATGTGAGTGGTATAATGATATTGTAACTCAGTAACCCCATAGTCATACATTAATCTTTCTATGTTCATGTTTGCAATGGTTTGACCGCTTACACGAATAATGATATGAAATAAAATCATGGATTAATTAATAAACAAAATTATGGATATAATATGACATAAATATTTGAATAATGATTCTTATAATTTTGGAAAGGATATGTCAAAATTTTTTAAATTAATTAAGAAAACTGATGAACCCCTTGGACTTGTGAATTGGATTGAGAAATATTAAAGATCCCATTATTCTTCATGAGTATGGGTTATTGTATTTATTGAAAACTTTAACCAGGGAACTCATTATGTCTGATAGTACTTGATCAGGTTAGAAAAGTTTTATATATCATGGTTGAATGTTTCATGACTCAATATTTTTTTTTCATATATGCTGAAGGCCAGATGAAGGTGTTAGCTTTGAGTTTGAGTGAATTTTTGTATCATATTGATGATTTTTTAAATGTAATAATCACATAGAAATTTATTCTATATAGATCATTTAGTGAATTGAAATTCATATAGGCGATTCAGATATCCATTTTAGCTATGTGAGAAAATCACATAGAAGTTTTAGATGTATAAATAATTCACGTGATGGATTATGTGATGTAACCAATACCTATATCCAAATATTTGATGTAGCTAACTTGATACTTACCTGATTAGGAGCGCCATATCTTATTTTCTACAAAATAAAATTCTTGATCACATAGGTGAATATTATATATAATTGATTCCTTCTAAGAACTACATATCCATTTTTCAATATATTTAATACAAACTTTTCTCTAGAGATGTTTTTTATATAGGTATTAAGAAATAATGTATTATGATGTTATTTTAATTTTTAATTTTCATGTACAATTTTTAATGAACCCATAATTATAGGATTTATTTTCTAAATTCATGATGGAGATGAAATTGTTAACTTTAGTTTTTCATATTGTCGGGCCTTAATGATTAAATTTTTTATGTGGTAATTAATGTGAGGGGGAACATGTTGATTAGTCTTAGTGAGTTGATAATGAATTATTTAGAGTGGGAACCTATTGACGTGTTGTGGAGAGAATAAAGTGTAAGGTAAGAGAAAATTATCTGAGGTTGGTTAGTTAGCATTCAATATTAGATGAAACATGTATCTTAAAAATATTTCATTTTAGTTTGAGACTAATTGTGCACTATTTTCAACATTACACTATAAGAAATATCTACTTTCATATATTTATATTATCTTAGAAGTGGATCATTATTATTTATTTTGGAAGAATCCTAATTTTTATGGTGATCATATTTTTTTGTCTCAATGTTATATACTGAAACATTAAACACTGATGTTGGATGTGAATCCTAACTTGTGCAGTGGTATTATACATGAATTATTATGAGTGTATTTATCTTTGGAATAGAATTAAAAGAATATATGGTTGGCGTAAATAACCAACCATGATACAGAGTTGGATTCCTTTTGGGATTTAAACCTTATAAAATATGAGTGTTCTTGGCCTTTACCATTTTTATGTTTGGTTGAGGCTATATTTTTCTAGTTTTAGTGGACCATACTCTACCAAGTCATAAAGGATTATATTTATTTAAAATAAATTTTAAAAAATATAATCTACTTACTAATCTCCCTAATTTATAGTGGAAATCGACCATGAAAGGAACATCAGTTGGTTTAAGAGGTGTGTTTCCTCTGTAAAATATATAAAATTGTCCTTTGATCTATATATAATATCAATTAAGTTAATATTAGCGGTGATCCATCATTATAATTAAAACAATTATAATATTTGGAATAATTAAATGATTATATATCTTTTATCTCTAGGTTAGGATGTTTTTGATGCAGTGAGGTTGGGATTTACGCCATTCGTTAATAGTAGATAGTTAATGTTTTATGAAAAATTAATATGAAAGTGTGTGGAGAGGCACAAAATTTTATTCCCATGTCATTGTAAAATAAAGTATAAAAAACAATTATGAGACTACAAACTACAAAAGAGACTTGAGATAGAATGGATTATATTTACGAAGGAAATGTGAAATTCAAGGGGGGAAAAGCCACATATTTAGAAGAGAAAATAGAAAGACATAAAATTTAAATTGGATGAGTATATTGATTAATTATTTACTCTGGTAAATAATATTTTGTGAAATTATCATGGTATTGGTAAGAGACCTAATGGTTCTATAATTGTGATAATATTGAAGGGAAATTTTCTGGATATATCTTGTCTAAAAATTTTAGCATATAACGATAGATAAGATTTTTCTCTTGATGAGTTGAAAATATTATAATATCTTGTGAAATGTAAAAAATTATAATATTAAAAAATTAAGTGAATTATGAGGGTTTTTTTTGAATCCATGAGGAATATGAAAATTCTCAATGATAAAGATGTTGCTGACTTATGTGATTAAGAGAATAAAAAAATATCAATGAGTTCTTGCATCCATTGAAAAATATTTTATATGGGTAAAATATTGAATAAAGGTACATTCAATGGTTTATGTATTAAATTCAACAATCCTGTGCATTATTCATTTAATTTTCTAAAGAATAAATGAGTATATTATGAATATGAAAACAATGAATATAATCAAGGAAGGATATACATAAAAAATTCAAAAGAGGATTTAAAGAACAATGGAGGAAAGAATAAATTTTAAAGAACCAAAATAAGATATATGATGAGAAAAGGAGAGGAACCTTATCTTTTCAGGTGCATTTATTTTGATAAAGATATACAAAAAAAATTTAAAAAAACTTTATCGCTCATGTCTTGAAGACTATAGATTCATCTAGGGGTGGTGAAGTTGATTTAAGACCTAATGATTATGAATACATGATCAAATATGAACATAATTCCTAGATTCAAAAACCTCTAGAGTCATGAAATATTAAAATATGTCGGGAAAAGATAACATTAAACTAGTTGATAAAAAAAGTGATGAAGAGAAAAAGGAGACAAATATTTTATAAAAAAATATTAGGGTGAAAGTTGTATAACATGAGAAAATAATAAAATATCACTAAGAAAATATCTCTTTTATAGATGTAAAATTATCAAAGACATAATACAAATATATTGATTCTGATAATTATATGAAAGAGATCAATAAGTAATTCTATATATCTATTGAATTCATGGGGTAATACAATAAAAACACTCAGAAAATTCTGGTAGAGTTATAATATGAAAAACATTTTAAAAAACTATTGACACAGAGAATTATGGATTAAATCTAAATTCTGGTCAAATCACAATTATGAATAATGGGAAAACGTTTATTATAAATAATATAAAATAAGTTAACCACATACATGCACATAAAATAAGAAGAATTCATTAATCCATTTCCTTGAAATTAAACATTAAACATTCTTCAAACAATAATTGATGAATAAGAGAATATATCCAATAACCTAACCCATAAAAAACATTGATTATAAAGGATAAAATCCCACCATGAATCCAAAATCACTCATAATTATAGAATCCATGAAAATAAAAGGAAACAATAATACATTACATGGATAGAGTGAATGTGAGAGATAAAACCCAGTAGAGAAGAGGAAAACTCAACATGGATCACTAATATAATGATATCTATAAGTTATGGGATAAACCATAGAAATTGGTATTAAAATCCTCTCAAAGGGAACCTTGAGTAACATATTTATTAAAGGATAAAGAAAGAAACATGCTATATTTGAGAGAAATCTTAAATTTATAATGATTATATTTTTAAGAAATTATAATGTAGTACCCCGAACCATGGAAGATAATATAGTGCTTACACTAAAACAAGGACATAAAATATTTGGATATATCACAATGGTTCAAATATGAATTCCCCCATTGAATACCACAACATATATCCCCTCCAAACCATATAAATGTTGCGTAGTTCCATTGTGTATCCAAGGAATCATATCACTAGGTCCCCCTAATGATAGATACACAAAATCCAACCCCTAATATTCATGGTGAAATCCCATCGTCTACACCACAATAACCCTTAGGGAATAATATAATAGGTCCCTAAATATGATAATAAACAACATAACATGAACACTGCGTCATAATAGTCATCATGACAGGTGAGAAAAAAACCCCAGGCACACTTACTCCAGGGTGTGGCCCTGGGCACCATTCATTTTCTACCACCAAATATGTCGGCCAAATCCTCCATCTCGAGAATCCATTCCAGAGGAAAATGGAAAATCCCCATGGAATATATCTATGAATTAACCACGATATAACCAATCATATCACATCATAATCCTCCTTTACCAACTAATTTTTTTTCTCAAACGACAATTTCCCCTCCTATCCATTCTTAGCCACATCAAATCACACAAAGATACGAAGAAAGAGCTTAAGAAAAACCAAACACCTTATATCAAATACCTTTAAGAAAATTCAATTCCTCAAGAATTTAAAAAAACCTCGAAAGGAAAAGAAACAGGAACAAAATAACAACCCCATGAGATACCACACTAAAATATGAATATATAAAGAACATAACAAACACATATATGGATCAAGACCCATTACCAAATGAAATCCTCTCTCAACTCATAAACAAATAATGGTCATACAAGAAAACTCCAAAAAATAAAATATTAAACAACTCCTGATATTGAGTGCACATAGGAATCTCCCACTATAAATTATATTCTTAAAAGAAACTATGCCATATAAATATAAGACTTAAAAGAATGGTATGTCCACAAAATAGATTCTCCTGATAGTCTTAAATTAGAAAAAGTTATTCCTCAATGGTATCATTATCATAAATATATATATCAAAACAATCAATGACATGGGAATCAAATTGAAGATACTGTAGAAGTAATGAAATAAGAAATAACTCATGAATATATCTCATCTACGGGTTATATTATAAAATATATGTAACAATTCCAATATATTATATTACATTAAAAGGTGCAAAAAATTAGGAAGAAAGCTCACTCTCATGACCAAACCATCATTTCCCATAATGAGAAGATATATTCATGAACATATGATATCAAACAGAAAAAATATAGATTCATACTTATATGATTGACATATGAATTTTAATATTCTTGAGTAACCTTTATCCTCACCCAAATCACCTCTACCTTCTTTGTTATGCTCTATACCAAATTTTCATTAAGAATCATTAAGTCCCAATCCTTATTAAACACATCTATGGTCTACAATCCCCTATATAAAATTAGTCCAATTGTTCTATATGAATGGTAGAGTGATAAAAATTAAAATAAAAAACACCACAATGTATAAGTTCCCCACCCACAAACCTATAAAATCTATAATGCATGAGCATAATACATTTTAAAAAGTGTGGATAATATACTCTATCTGAACATCTATAGATGGATGAAAAATGATACTGATGAATAACTAAAAACCAAAATTATATGTAAAAACACTCCACACTATTAATATAAAATAAGAATCATGATAAAAAAAATTAAACTTTACTACCCCACGAAATCTCACAATCACTTCCAGATAATTCCTTGACAAAAAATATAGTAAGCTAGACCTTTTAGTCACTATTAAGTGAAATGACTTCATAAAAATATATATAATCTGAAAAAAGGAATAATATAAACTTTAATATTAAGGTAAAATATTGAAAAATTCTATCAATATGTCATTGGAATTTCCCCAGGGAATATCAAGTGGATGAATTAACACAACTGGAACACGATGCACAACCTTTAACATTGGGAAAACAAAAGCCTATGATATAAAATTTAAATAATTGAACATTAATAATACATAATGTAGGGTATTTACATAATATTTATGTTTCATTTAGTTCTAATTTTCATTTAGTTTAATAATTTTAGATAATTAGGTCAAAATAATTAGTGAAAAATCAATAAATTACCTATTGGACACGTATACTCTGTATACATTTTTTCTAAAATATAAAACTGTTATTTTTTTTCATTAATAAACTAAATAAAATTCATCATTAAATATAATTTTTTTGTCACACAACCATATAAACTATTAAAATAATTTTGAAATCTTGGGATAAATATAAAAATATTTATAAGGGACATAAAGGAAATAATAAAGAGACGTGTTATTTAATGAATACTAATAAAAATCAACCTTTTAAAAAATCATTGGGATCAAAATAAATGTTTTCTTACTCAAGAAATAAAATTAACTAAAAAAATATTTTCACCAAAAAATTATTTCAAATATTTATACAAAATAAAACACATAAGGGATTCCTTTATGTCAGGAAAAAATCATGAAATGTTTTGCACTATATACTGATTTCCAACATAGAGAAGTTGTATATACATTCTTTTAAATATATCATAATCATCTTACCTTGATAAATTTTATGATTTATTTAAGGACCCATTATAATCCTAGAAAATTTTTTATTGTAACATGTGATTCATTTTTATATTTCACTCTTATAAATGGAATAGACATTACGGTTGACTTCCATACCCAATGCATTGGAGGAATATCACCAAACCAACCATTCTATTTTTATAACAAAATCACTTGCCCTCATTTTATAATGGAACCACCCTTCATTAGTTTATAATGTATTCAACCAACATCCTAGAAACATCCATGAACTATAAAATTATCATAATACATAAAATCTTTCAATTTCTAACATCAAAATCATAAAAATATTCTTTGTATGAACACGAAAAAATTTCCAGGTATTAAAAAATTATTTCCATTTTTGAAAACCTTTATAAAATAAATAAAAAATAGTAAAGGATGTAATTTTTTAATAAATCATGGAATCATATGAATTAATTAAAAAATCAAATAATGGTTATGAGGGTGGGGAAATTCTTTTTCACAATATACTATAAAATTTAACATTCTTTTTGTCATTTATAATGAATGTTAAAATGTTATATATAAAATATATAAAAATAATCCATTTGAAAACCATTAAAAAAATTAAATAAAGACATAAAAGTTTGTATATAATTCATTTATTACTATATTAATACATTAAAAACATTAAAAAATATGGACATGAAAAAAAGTTAGAAGGGAAACATTTAAAGAGGGTTTTTAAAATAAAGTCCCTTAACTCAGGTCTGAATATTCAGATATGTTATCCATATTACAAAAATGATAAAATAATGTAAAATATATACTTATGAAAATTTTTCATATTTATATTTTCCTTTAACATTTTATAATCAATTATTTTCATGTCAGATGTTTTGATGATATTCGACTCGTATTCCCAAAATTATATTATTATGATGACTATGGTCAAAGAGATCATTATTAAATTTCCTACTTAATAACCATGAGATAATTATCTTATTTTTACAGAAATAAAATTTAAAAAACAAATAATAAATCATGTGTATAAAAAATAAACTGTGTTACTATTATGGAGATGGTAAGCAGTGCATACACATGAGTAATGTTTGGATTTTTCAACAATCATTACATAAAGATGGTATGAATTATTTTAAAATTATAAAATTACTATAATATTATAAATAAATATTATATATTTAAATATACTTATATATATCATCAATTTTAAATGGTGATCATGAATCAAGAAATCACTTTGTGGAGGTGGTAGTTCTCACGTACTCATGAATGATGTTATCATTGTTAAGTGGAGGGAAATATATGAAATTAAAGGATAAATTTTATTTGAAAAATAAGATATATGTCATTAATATATTCTATATTTATTAAATCCTTTATTGTAACTAGTTTATAGTTGAGGTGATGGAAAATGAATTACAATGATTTGTGAGGAGGAAGTCCATAGTACAAAAAATGATGGTTTTATTTTCCACTGATCTACATTGAGATGAATATAGAATAATATATTGAAATAATAATATATATTATAAGGAGGATTGATGTTATTATTTCAAAATTAATGAAGAATATTTAAATTATATGGACAAATATGTTAATTGAAAATGATTAGTAAAATCCTATACCACATATTCATGCAACAACTGACAAATTAAATGAAAATATTTACTAGGATGGTTTCAGATCAATCCAAGGACTCATGGATATGGGGAGGGATTTACGTAATTGAAATTTTCATTTATTGGAATACACAATGTTTTTTTTCAGTTTTAATAAATTAGGATAATAGGTTCCCATTTTTAAGTGGGGGGATGAGCACTAATGGAATTTTTCAAAGTACAAAATTAATACAAATTAATTTTATATTAAAATTATACAAAATTTATAATTTCATGTCATAAGTTTATTACGAGTATATATATAGTCATAAAATAAATATTGGACAAGTTTATGTGATTATTTATCCCTTATATTTTTTATAAACCCATGTTAACCCTTTTTAATAGTTACCATAAAATTAATATTTCCACTATTTAGGGGTCAAGAAAGTTACTATAAAAGTAAAAAATAAGGAAACCTAGACCATAACTAAAATTTTCAACCAAATACCATTTACTAGGATGGTGAAAATAATTTATAGACTTTTAAATCAACTAATAAATCATTATTTATTATATAATATAATTAATGTTATGTTTAACAAAATTCATTTAATTTTACAAAACAAACATTGATATAAGGAATTATTTTTAATATAAAACATTTAGAAACCCAAAATATGTTTTAATTATCTAAAATTATTTCAAAACCCCATAAATCACTCAAATTACATTACTTATAATATATTTCAAATCATATATTTTATTTATCTTTTGATCGATGAAATACCCTGTTAGAATTGTGTAAGAATTTAAAGTAGGTATATTATTAAATAATAAATACAAATAAATTAAAAATTTGAAAATATTTGAATTATCCAAAAATAATAAAAAATTCGATTCATTACAACATTTTTTTCCCCTTTTGTGGACACATAGGTTATATTTAAAACCAAGAGTGTGACATTAAAAATTTATCATTTACTCAATTTTTATGAATGTAAAAAACTTACAAGCGTAAAAAAGCTAATATATTAATTTTTTGGATGATTATAGATAAAATATAATCAAGAAATAAAATTAATTAAACATTTACTGTAATTTTTAGTTGTTATCAACTTATTTTTACCCTTAATTACCCGATTTACCTTTATTATGGTGAAAAATATTTCTTACAGTTATGATTAAAAATGACAAAAAAAGTGAAATACGTAACAAATATTTAACTCTTGAATAAAAATATGGAACCCATTTCTCAAGATTCAATTAATATAACTACCATAATTTAATTTCAAATTATACCTGCAAAACATAATACGAAACAATTTTTCAAAAAATGCATTTTTAAGTATAAAACTGTTTTCCACAAAAAATAAATATATTAAAAGTCATTACTAGGATTAAAATTGGTTATATTTATTAAAAATTAATAAATTATATTTCACACCTAATCCAAATTATAATATAAAATTTGTAATACTTAAAATGAAAATATAGTTTTCAATAAAAACAATATTTTTCACCATTCATGGCAAACTCATTCTTTTAAAAACACTTCTCCAAAATTCATCGTAATATAATTTTAAAATGATGAATATAAAAATGAAAATAAATTTTTTTATGAAAATTATATAAAATGAAAATCTATATTTAAAATAAAATAATATAATAAATGTAAATCAAAATTGGTTAGAAATAAAGTCATTTCATTTTTGATTAAAATTTACCAAATTCTTTTTAAATGAAATATATATATATATATATATAATAAGTAATGAATATATAAAAACGATTTATCGTAATATTATTTGGCTTGATAAATAAAAAAAATATATAAATATTCATCCTAGTCCACCAAAACTAATCTTAGAAGGCTCGAATCACTAGAGTAATTGAGAGAATCACATAAAATATCAATCGATTTTTACCATCCTCAAACCATTCCTCTAGGTAATAACCATAAATAACTATATATCTTCATGCATCTACCTTAGAATCCCACAACAATGAATCAGCCACTAAATACACGAAATATAACTAAACATTCCCCCAATAAATACATACAACATTGATATAATCTCTCATATAATGTTTCATCTTTGAATAATCATCCATCACTATACAAAAATCACCTAACTCAAACAAAATGTCATTTCATTACATTCTTCTTAGTTTACTAGCCACAACATTCCCATTCTCTAGTGTATAGGAATCATTAAATACATAATCCTACAAAAATTAAATCCATTATTGCTTCCACAAATTAAAATAAATATGATACCTCATGGCCATATGAAATGTGAAGACAAAAAAGTACTCACCAATGAGTTTATGCCTCCAAAACATGACAGAGAAAATCTATAACAACTTCATATTCATGGCTGCAATAGTTACATTCATGAGATTATAAATGATGTGACCTACATGGGATAAACACTCTCTAGTTTCTTAGAACACTACCCAATATGGGACACAAATAATCTTAGTTTAACTCTAACACAACACCCTCCTAATAAACATGATTTATAAAAGATTTTAACATCTTCCCCCTCAAACACTCAAATGTTGGTTTTCACTGGCCAGTTCAAAATAAAACATGATCCTTCCTGGTCAAATCTATCAGATGAATCCAAATATGAGTTTTTTGGTATAAACCTCCTACAATAGTCTATATGACTAATAAAAATCCTAATGTATCTAATTTTATGGAGGAATAATTAAGAAATATATAACTCTACCATTAATGAATCTATGTATACACCACATTGAGATAACATATGTCCCAATAAATTGACCTGAAAGGTCCAAAACATATATATTGATATCTTCCTAAATAGTTGATGACCCCAAAAACATCCAAAATATCTTTAATATGATCTTAATTCCCCTTATATAACTTATAATATACAAGGATGTCATCATTAAACACCACAATAAACTAATCCTAAAATTCATGGAACAATGATTTCATCATTCCTTTGAAAATGAATTGAGAATTCAAAACTCGGAATGAATTCATGATAAACTCATAATTACTATAACATCCTATGATTTTAGTTATCAAAATATCATCATATATCTCCCATAGATCAAGATATCATGAATCTAAATCAGTATTTGTGAACTATACATCTCTCTTTTGTTGATTGAATATATTTTCATTTTATGGGTGATTATCTTGGTCCTTCACCATCACCTAATTCAAGAATTTATAATTGATACATAAATGTATAAATCAATATTCCATCTTTGAAAACGAGAATTGGGAACCCCAAGTTGACACACTAGGCAGAAAAAATCCTCTCTTCCAATGATCATAAATTATAATACAATGATCATAAAACGCTGAAGGTTTAGTTCTATATAGGTACATTGAAATTAAAATTATACATAAAATCAAATCCATCCCAAAATTGATCTAATATTGATGGGGTAACTCCACAACCTACCCCAAAAAGATATCACGATACTATCCTATATGAATTGAAAAAACCATTGTCCAATCGTTTATCAAACTCAATTTCATCTGTATCATCTTGTAAGGAGATAACTCAATTATCCTCTTACACATATGATGGATTATCTCACTAAAAACACATCCAACTCTCCTTCAACATCAAATAATACAATTGGGAACCATAACAAATCATCAATATCCTGGATCAAATATAGGCAGTCCATGCCATGGATGTTCTCATATGGTTTTATCTAAATATATAGGAATTATCCCATAGATAAATTATTCCTAAATATCAACTCAAAATCATTATAAAATACACACTAGATATCTTGAACTCTTAATCATGTAGTAAAAAATAAGTGAAATTTAAGTATATCTCAAGTTGTAAAAAATGGACCAAGTAATGTGAAATAATTGAGTGTGGAGTTTTTTAGTCGAAAAAGAAATAGATTAAGGTTTAACATAAATAAATAGTGCCTATAATAATGACTGAATCTCAGGGTTCTAGTAAATATAATTCATGCATTTGACTACATGTAGATTGTTGACGTCTATGAAACTGATAGTGAACACCTCCATTGATACACTATAATCATTGACCATGTGTAAACATGTTATCATGGGGTTTTCCTTTTTCCAACACATACCCCCTCTATTAAGGAAAATATGGAGATACCTATTTGTGTTTTTCTCTCAGAGGATACTACTATAATGAATAATATTTAATAGTTCTTCTGGCACCATTCTAATTACCAAAGAAGGTTGTGAACTAAAGCCTCTATTGAACATTACCTTCACATGGGAAGAAACCATGATTGATCCATTTCTAGGTTTCTATGAACTTACAACCCTAGTGAAATGGGATAAAAATTTTGGAACCAACTCCCTAATTTTGAAATATTATACTAATTTGGAATCCACAAACTCATGGATTCAACTATGCTACTTAGAGAGTCCGGATAACTACCCTCATGTGATGATAGGGTCCTATACAACACCCTCCCAATAACCACTTACAAAACCATCACAACGAGATATATTAAAAATAGGAATATAGTAACCTGGAATTGGATTGATATATTAAAAGAGTCATCAAAATACCTCTCTCTAGACACCACATCAAATATAAGTAATGTATAACAAGTATGGTTATTATAGTATAAACTAAACTCCTTCAAAATGGTATTCTCATATATGAGAGTAAGGATCTATTACTAATATGATTCATCCACATTTGATGAATGAACTTCATCCTAAAACTAATCATGAAACTTCATCGATGTGACCATTTACTCTTTTCAATCTATGATAAATAAGAACCACCAATTCGGTGATAAACCAAATAATATAGTAATGTCCAATGAATCTCAAGGATCCCTTTGAGAACCAATTAACTAGAAGAAGATATCCACACCCTATAACCTATACTTAGTCTCCTAGTCTAAAAAGTATCTTTCATACAACAATTTAACAAAAAACCAAAAAATTTGGGGCAGCTTCCATAAAGAGTCATCATCACCCTCAAATTTTTGACTATCTTCTAGCACAACTTAGTAAAACTATTTTTTATGAATATAAAGAGTATGTCTATGTGAAGCCATACCAGAAAAAGGCAAATGATTGGAACTCCTAAACCCAGAATATGGAATAATTAAGGTTAATTAATTATGATTCATCATAATTCCATGAGTATTCCCAATAAAATTATAGATATGTAAAATAGTGATACATGATCATTATTAGGTTTATACCCCACAAGAAGCATTACATTGATAAGAATGTTTTGAAAATTTATAGTATATGATTATGATCATATTCCCCCTAAAGGTTCATGTCCTATTTTGTTTCCCTTTCATATATCACATACTATCTCATGATGACACTATTTCCCAACCAACCCATGAATCCCTCACTAGTTTCTACAAACTCTATCATATCTCTTAACTATAAACTCATATACCACTCTATCATGACCTACCCTCAACTATTACCCCTCCTAGGACTATAGTTAAGAAGTGGATGACTACATAAGCCTTTCTCCTATATGTACTATTTTGGTTAATATTACCATGTTTATAAAATGCATTCAAATGGGTGGAATTACCATCAATATAAAAATTTAATTTAATGAGATAATATCCACTTACCAAAACCATCTTATAGATAAATAACTAAGCCCAATACCTACATGTAACACCATAACATGTAAAATAACTAAAAATTCCATGGAAAAATCAAAGCAATCAAACAAGAATAATACAAACTATTGAATTATAACTTCGAGCTCGTAACTCCTATCTCAATATCTATCAAAATATGATAGACCTAAAAACTAGTTTATATATATATATATATATTTCATTTTATATAGGTATTCTCAATAGTTTCCTCCTCAAAACCTATTGGGGAAAAGTGAAATAAGAATACTAAATCTAAATTTATATAAAAATGAATCCGACTCATTAACTAAATTATGTAAACTACATATAGATCTCAATAAGCCTCACTCACTATGAAACTGATATAAATATGTAACCAATTATTAATGAATAAATTTAAGAGAGGTATGGTGGAACTATTTCCATAATAGTTTATCATTATCATTCAAAAATTCCAAATTTACTATTATATTATCCCTTTTATAAATCATCCTATACCCTTTGCACACATACCTCATCCATATCTATTAAAATCCATATCCATGTAACCATTCGAAAATGCATCATGAACCATGTATAATGATTTATTCCTCAATCCATAAAAACACATACAAGTAATCCTAATGGGATTGTAGTAACTATATCCAAATTACATGTATATTATATGACCTCAAGATGATATTTCACACAGACACACGTATTTGTTAAAAATGATACCCACTATAACACATGTGGAAAACATGACGTATGTATGAAGAAATTTAAACATGGGTTTGACAATACATCAAGAAAATATAAAGTGTGATAAATTAAGAGGAATAAGTCATCAATATATTCTATTGTTGAACTAGATATTTTATAAAATACATGGAACCCAAAATATTTGCGTGTCATATTCCTACCTTACTCGAGTGGTGCATCATAAACAATTATAAAATATAATGAATAGAATATCAAACAACTAACCAAGGTTAACTACCCAAACTCAGACTCAACTGCATCTATCATCTTTCATGACACCTACATACAACTTCTAAGGTCTAGGGAATTAAATCTCATGGATTCACCAAATAATATAGATTCAATTTCATTAATAATTCTCATTTATTAATCAATCATCATAGAAAATTCATTAATTCCTTAAAAAATTCTTGTCTAATCATTCTATTTCATCATATTCTAACAAGATTTCATAATTAATACTATAACATATCTTAACTTACAGACACTAAACAGTGATTGAACTAGTGAATCCAGATGTCCTTTTGCTTAGCTTCACACACAATAAAGGATGAATACTAGCATCAAGGTTATAGAGTGTTACCATTGTATGAAAATACTCCCATATTAGAGTAAAAAATATCATAACAACATGTTGACCACACATAAAAATAAATATTGGATTATATAGAATACATAGAGATGAATCATTATATTTAATAAATAATATCGATGAAAACTATCATATAGACTCATAATTATGACAATATATAATAATGATGGCCCACCAACCCAACAACATATAAAATATTAAATAAATAACGTTATTATAAATTGATTCTCTATTTCCATCCCAAAGACTCACCTCATCCCAATCTCCATTTCCATGAAATATTCCCCTCTCAATCAAATTTTTTTAGCCTATGCGCAACCATAACCTACAAACTATGATGTCTACTTGGGTTCTATGTTCCATGGATGCCTAAGAAGGGTGTGACTACTACTCAGTAGTGCACCTTCAATATGATCTAGTACATATATAGTAAATATGGTGTGTACAAGTGTTATATGATCTGAATAAATAAATTCAATATCTTTGGAACTAAAATTAAAATAAAAATGTTTGATACTAAGTTCCTAATGTGACAACTGAGGTTGACTATACCAACATTAGATAGTGTTGGAGTGTCACTGAGAATGTCAGGGAATCATTCCAATGTAAAATGAGAATTTACAAAATACCAGGATGTAATTATAGTCATTAAAAATCTATTATGAATAAGTCAACCCCTAGGATGTAATAAAATGATATTTAAAATTTATGAGGGATTTTCTCCATTCCCAATGTGGTAATTCAAGGTGATCCTTAGTTCCTAATGTGACAAAATAGGTTTACTAAACCTACATTAGACAGTGTTGGAGTGTCTCTGAGAATGTCATGAAACCATTCTAACATAAAAGGAGAATATACTAAATCCCATGATGTAATTATAGTCATTAAAAATCTATTAGGCATAAGTCCATCCCCTAGGAGGTAATAATTGGTTGTTTCAAATTTATGTTGGATTTTCTCCATTCCCAATGAGGTAATTCTAGGTGATCTAACAATCACCAAGAATCAATTGATTCCTCGGGGATGAAACTAGGAAATATAGTATCTTCATGATCCAAAAAAACTTATTGGGGGATGCACCTAGGAAATAAATAATTATTAGGTTAAATTAAAAATTCCTATGAGGATAAACCTAGAAAAATAGGTAGCATCAGGTTTCAACACAAAATCCAATTGTGATTACCCTAGGATGTAATTGTGACCATCAAGTATAACATCTTAATCATTGGTGTATGAGCTTAGTTAGTCACAATAATCATAAAAAAAATAGAAAACCTTTTTAGGTATTCCTGATCATTCTATAGCCATAATTTCCCATGCTGATCCCCTGGATAAAATCAAATTCACTCCAAATTTTATCAAGAAAAACTAATTCCTAGTGGGATTACACTAGGAAAATCTATTAATGTTTGAAACATAGTAGATTCAAAGAATTTTGTTTAAGGAAATCACATAATAATAGGAATATAGAAAAAACTAGGTTATATACTACAAATTATATAGTTATTTGGCACAAATGATTGTTTGAATGAAAAAAATCCAAGTCCTCCCATGTATCTCAATACATCTCAATGGGTTTTAAACCCCCATTAACCATATAATTTCATAGTCACTATAGCCTCACTAAGATCACATAATCGATTTAGATTCTATGGTGACAATCATAATCATCAAAAAAAATTCTAAAACTCCCTCAATAGGGATAGAAGATCACTAGGGCACCCCATTAAGTCCCATATGATTCATTAAGAACAAAAAACGTTCATGGGTTTACATACCTCAAAAACATACCCTGAGTCGTATCCCATAACATGGAGGAAATACAAACCCTAAACCTAGTCAAAATATCATCAAGGAAATATTGGTCTCCTCGAAAAACCTATACTATAACCTCGTAATAGAGATTTCATATATCCCATATAAATATAAAAATGATCAATATGTCAGTCCCACAGTGAACCAATCCATAACTTGCCATAGGTTCTATCAACTAAGGTAAAAAAATCTCTGAGGGGGTTGGACAATCACCATCAAGCTCATCTCAACTAGGCTGAAGGCTCCAAGGTATATTGAGGTTCCTCCATGGTTGATTCCTTAGAAAATCATATTAATTAATCACTCACCATTATCTTGAGGTTACTAAAGTAACCTAACACTAGGATACTGCACCAATTGTTTTAATTTTACTTAGTTTAGATCCCTTAGTGTGTTGGTTTCATACGATGTAAAATTAAAATCAAGGACTTTACAATCAATGGTGGAGGCATCAAGAAAGTGCACAAGGGTTCATCAAGGCATGTAGAACTTTATTCAACTCATGAATGAGGATTAAAATTTTATTATAAATTTTATATAATTAATATCTCAATATCTCTAATTGGGTAAAAACATATCAATTTAATTTAAATAAAATGCATAATATGAATGGGGGTATGTGTGAGAAACCACCTACCTCATTCAGAATGAAAATATATTTTATGTGATGCTTAAAAACTCTTTATAAATGTCGTATAATCCTATCCCACACCTACATCAACACACTGAGAAACTATATCAAGGTAAAAAATCCAAACCAATTAGTTTTAGTCAAATTACAATTAATGAAAAATTTACAATAAATTACATAATTTAATTCAAACAATAATAACACATAAAAACTCTTTGAACACCCATGTCTCAATAAAATGATGAAAAAATATTCATGGATGACCTCTGTCACTCATATGAAACTATTCTTAGAAAATTTTATATTAATTGACACCGATCAAATATTCAATTTTATCCAATTTAGGAAAAAACCATACAAAAATTAATAGGGAGATGTAACTTTTCTGAAAAAACTTGCACTATCTTGCTGGCATTATCTCAGTAAGTCATATGTCAATCACTTTAAAAAACCCAATAATTAAGTATTTATTCTAACATGCTCTAAACGAAAAAAAATCCCACAAAATAGTTTCCATAGAAAATTAATAGGGTAATAAATTGAAGGAATTACCTATCATATCTCTTAGAACACACTAAAATATATCTATTATATAACGGGGTTTAGAGGGGAGGAGGAATTGGTTGAGTTTCCAGCTGAATTATCCTCATAGAGTTCCTCATTACTTCTATAAATGAAGAGTGGTTCATATATAAATAACTAGTCTTCCTCTATTAAAAATCTCACATGAAACCATGCATAATGTGAACCCCGTGTGTTCACATTGTGAAATCCTCAATACAGAGTGTTAACCCCCCTTCCCAACCTTTTTTTATGGTGTGAACTATAGTTCATGATATAAATTGATAATATAAGTGTCCATATACCCTCAGATAAGGTTATATATTATGGAATGAATTCCCTATTCATGGATTGGGTTCCCTATCTCATGGGTCCTAGGATTTTATAAACATCATTCATGTTGTGAATGAATCCTTTATGTTGTGAATAGCTCACATCTAAAAAAATTTAGTAGCCTGAGAAAATTACTATTCCTCAATTATCATCCAAGTACTTTTACAACAAACCATGTCTTGAACCATATATAACAACACCTATTTTTTATGTTCTAACCACCATAATTATAATATTAAACTCATTTCTTAGAAAGAAACACTCACCTAGAATAAATTTCAAATTCATTTGGTTTTTTCACAACCTGTATGAACATAGGATAATAAATTCTCCCCAATAGAACATTTATCATTTTTGATATGTCTTATCCCCCATTCAGTCACTGATCCAACCCTTTGCCAATTACTAGTTCATCACTAGTTCATCACATCCTACCATAGAATTCCAATTGGTATTTCACTATGGAACTCACAAAATGAGGTGAACTATTATAAAGAAACAAATGTACCCCCTCACTACATTAACATAATAAATAAAATTGAAATCCATGACACCCTTCTATCTCAAGGGACAATATTGTCATCAATATATTAACCCATGAGAACATGGTTCCTCAGACAATAAGAAATATCTCATAAAGGAAAAATTATGTGCCTTGGTGCTCATTACCATTAAAATATCATATCAAAACACATTTCAAATGGTTAATTACTTTAATCGATGTAGGTTTTCAACTTATAAAAACTAATATTATATAGAAAAATTTGACCTTCCTCATTTGGCCAAGTATTCCTAAAAACTCTAAGTTGAACTGGTTGATGTGGAATTTCAACTCCATATCATTACACCTATAATACATAAAGATCATTATATAATCCAAATTTTGAAACCAATTTATGAACCCTCACCTATATGTAATCCCATTATTGGACTTCTACACAACCAAAAAGATTTCATTCTTTTATTGAGCACTGACACACCGTCAACCAAACTCATGCTCAGATCATGTGATATCCTTCTCGAGCCCCATGCCAAGAAATAGATTTAATTACTCATCCAAATAAAAAAATTATGTATTACTTAATGAATTAGGTAAAATTTTATTTAACATATCAACAGTATTTGAATAGAATATGAACCAACTAAAAACTAGTCATATCACACCCATGATACTACCAGCTTGACAAACATACCTCCACATACCATGATGAAAGACATTGGGATTTTAAAATTGGAACACCATGTTCGATACAATATATGACACAAAAAACATATAATAGAAGATAATTTTACACCCTAAGACTTTATGAAATATTTATTTAATCTCTTCAGTATCTTTCAATGCATGTAACACTAGGTTTGATCAAAATATGACACTATATTAAAATATTATTATTTTAACATGACCATTATCACATATCTATTAAATAGGTTGGAATGATTAGTAATAAAAATTTGAAAATTATATAATATAAACATTAATAAAATTAATTAAATTGATATATATTTATTATGAGAAAATAAGATTCATTTTAATGTTAAAGGATTTTTTTTCTGAAAAACTATATATTTCTAAAATTCATTTACGTCTCACTTTTAGGACATAATTTATAATTAGTTTTACCAATTTTAGAAAGTTTATTTTAAAAAATAAAATTATTTTTTGAAATCATAATTTAAAAATTATCTTTGTGTTAATTTTTTGGTATTTTAATGAAAGGTTTCATTTTTTGATGAATACTGAGAAATACTAAATTTTAATTGAAAACGTTCTTTTCGTTTAATTTATTTTTAAAGCTAAATTATATTATAAGTTAGTTATAAGGCAAAATTAGTTGAATAATATTATATATTAATTAATTTAGTTCATATTCTTCAATTTTTTATTGATTTTTGATATTAAAACCTTCTATACATAATTAATTTTTCTGTTTAAAAACCCACTTTTTCATCGTATCTATAAGTATATTTTAAAAATGAATTATGAAAATTATTAGAATTTAATTTTAAAAAATTGATACCCTATTTGGAATGAGAATAATTTTCCTTATCTACAAATTTTAACATAATTTTTACCAAAATGAATAGTTAATAATAGAAAAATTAATTACAATGATTAAAGTAAATATGGGTTTTCTCTGGGGTTAAACTAAGAAGATAGGGGTTAAATACTTGTAATAAACCCATTTTCACGGCATATTTATACAATTATCACCTTAGGATATATATTTTTATTAGTTTCTTGGAACATTTCACACTAATGTGACCAACATAATAATATAGGCAAAGATGGAGACAAAATGTCACCCTCTTTCATTTTAAATTTCCAATATGTGTTCACATTAGAACAAAAGAAGGATGTCATTGAATATGGAAGGTTATTTTGATTATAATAAAATTAATTTAATGAGGGTACTTTATTTATTATTTTTAATAATCTTATAATTACAAGAAATTCTTAAGAAACAAAGACATAATAATTATTTAATTAATTTAAAAATAAAATAAATAATACTAAAAATATTAAAAATAAATAAATTGAAAGGGTTGTTTTATTAAAATGTTTTTTATAAATATATCATGATATATGATTATTAAGATAATATATTTTAATTAAATCAATGTCTTGATATTTTTTTAAAAACAAAAATTAATGAATAATGTCAAAATTAACACTAATTTTATTTTATAATAAATAATATTTTATTAAATGATATAAAATTACTAAGGAACCATTAATTTTAAAAATAAATTAATTTTTTTTTTAAAAATATAAAATATTATCCATTCTTAGACCAATATATATTACTGACCCCAAAATAGAAAAACATTTGTTAGCACATATATTGTTAAAAGAATGTTTTTGTATGTTTCATGTTTTTATGTGAAATTTAATTTTAAACAAACATAAGATATTTATTTGAAAAGTTGTGTTTAATATTTATAATAATTGGTGGAAAATTATCCATAAAAACTGATTTTATTTTATGCTTAAAATAGAAATTATCTAGGATAAAAAGTTTGGTTACTGTAGTAGAAAACAATAATGGTAAATTTATGAAACATAAATGTTAAGCAATAACATGTAAAAAACATGATTTTTTTCTATGGTGTAGGAGAAGATTTATCCTATCATCCCTAAACAACTTTAAATATACAATTTTGTGCTTCATGGGGTCAGAGTGGCAACAAATTATTGATTATTTTTGGGTATTAACAAAAATGCCACTCCTCATCAATTATAAAAGGGAACTCCCTATGATAACTTATCCACACGTATAAAGAATTTTGGATAGAATAAATCCAACAAAATTGTCTTTATAACATCCATAAAATTTTTTTAGTTCTTTGAGGATTCCCAAAAATCCATCCCTAGGGTCCTTAAGAGGACATCCAATGGAGGGTTCTCTTAGAGAAGGTAATTTTCTTAACAAAGATGTTTCATTTTATTTTGTATTTCTTCTTCCATCAATTATGTATTACAACATAGAATATAATAAAACTAGTTTATTAATAAATAAGTTTATGTAATAATATTTATACTTATCCGATGGAATCAAATGGGATACAAAATCATAATTCATGTGTGTGGAAGACTATCGTCTCACAAACCGATGTCATTCATTTCCCTTCAACGCATCCCACAACCTATTATAATGATGGATATGAAGCATTGATATGATATTTATAAAATTGTTATACCTATTTAGTTAATTTATAATATATTATTTTTTATGTTCTATTACATAGGGATACGATAACGTCGCCCATGTGTAAGGGAGACTACCACCTCGTGAAGCGATTTGATTTTTTTCACTAATAATTTACATGGTAGGTAATAAAGATATTGTTAAATAATTTATGTGATATGAATAAAATAATAATAATAACATATTTATCTTTTTTAAATGAAAATATATCTATTTCATTCTTGCACTAAAAAATGATAATGTCGTTCGTGCATTTGTGGTCTACCACGTCCACGAAGCAATGTGATTATTTTTTTAATAACTAAATTAAATTGATGATATATATATAAGTATATTTAATGAAATAATATCTTATTTATGATATTATGATATTTCTTTATTTTTAAAATATTAAAAACAATCTTTCTAAAAGGATCACTGAAAAATGGAAACATTACTCATGCGTACGTCAAAAATACTATCTCTATGATTTTTATGTAGTACATTTTTCATTACCATATTTCATGATTGGGTTTTAAGAGTATATTTTATTTAAAAATACAATAATTATTTCATGAATACATTCTGAATATTTTTAATAATATCCTCTTTGGATAATATTAAACATTTAGATATCACCGAAACACCTGACATAAATTTGATTAATTATGTAATTGTATATAATGTGGTAATAAATTAAAAAAATGATAGTAATATTGAAAAATGATCTCAATAAATTAATTAATTTATATAATTTTATTATTCATGAAGATATATAATTTATAACAGGTGTTGAACTCAAGGTAAGTGATTTTGTCATAATTTACATTAATTGATGAATATTTTAATGTTATGCAGCTATATTATTTTATAAATTGTATATAAATACCCTTTGAAATGTTATAAAATTAATTCCCCTATTATCATAGTATTTTATTTTTTAGTGTTATTATTTCATAGTGTTTATGATTCAAGTGTTTCATAATTAAATGGGTATTTTTACTTAAAAAATATTATTGGAATGTTTTCATTCCATGCATTTAAATTACGTGTCAATGTTTTTTAAAAGATTTTTTGATTGTTTTATATGAAAAAATGTTTATAATGTAAATTTTACACCTATTTTTAATTTATTTAAACGCTTTTTAGAAATAATATATTTACATTTTTGATATGGTATGTTTTGAAAAATGAAAAATGAATATTATATTTTTTTATGGCACTGAATTTTTACACCACTCTGATTGTCATTTAATATTTTTACAGTATTTCAATATGTCATGTTTTCATCAATGAAAATCCAATATTCCATTATTCATTGTATTTTGGTATTTTAAAATGGGTTTTAAATGAGATGGGTTATACTAGAAAAGGTTTTCTATTTGGGTTTAAATTAGTTTTTTCAAAATGGGTTTATGATAAAAAATTATGGAAATAAAATGTTTTATTGATGATATATTAATTTATCAATTTAAGATAAAATGGGTGGTCCAAGAAGATCTTATACAATTTTTTAGCTGCATTAGAGATAACAGGTGAGCCTGCTAGAGCTTATACGAAGGGTGGATCCCTATTATAGATCATAAAAAAACGTGATCCTAAAAAGATTATATGAAGGGTTGAGGACCATTATAAGTCATGAGTGATCCTGATATACCTTATATAGAGGTTGAGTGCCATTATAGATCTCTATTTCATTAAATAATTATTACATTGGAAGTATTATGAATGGTTATTCCAAAGAAAATTATTTAGAATTTTTTTTATAAAAATTATTCTCTTAGTTACTAAAATGGGATTTTAATTACTTGCTAAGGGTTTAAAAGGATTTAATTGAGAAAAGTGTGTTTGGGGTTTTCAATTGAAAATGTTTTATTTAATATCCTTAAATATCATTAAAGGTAAAGTTAAATGTTACATAATTTTTCATGTTTTTTACTAGACTAACAGTTTTTTATGTTCCATACTAAGCTTTTTTGTGACTATACAACATGTTGAAATTTTTTTTAGGGATTAAGGGTGGGAAAAAGAATGTAAAGAAGTAAATTTTACAGTTATGATGATTTTAAATGAAAATAAACCATTATTTTTTCTAGTTTTTATTGTATTATTTCAAAAATAGATACTAATTTGAAGTGTAAAATTTTTATTATATGTATTTTTTATATATGATGTATTACCTCATTCCCTAAATCTCTAGACCTAAAAATATTCTCATACATAAGAAAATGAATTACTAACTTAAAGAAACTATTAGGTAAATTTTAATTCCATTTCCTTGTAGATCGTATTAGATGATTGTTTAGATAATAATATAATTTAGGATAACGATAATAGCATAATATTGAATCATTTTAACTTATGGTTATGTAAAAATTAAATAAAATTTTAATATTAAAATGTTTCTTCATCTTAACTATGTCTATTTAGAATAGGTTTACATAGATGAAATAGGGAAACTATAGTAGGAAGGAACCAAGATGAAAATATCACTCTAAACCAGTATCCATAGATAGTTGGAATTAGAAAAGAACAATTATTTATAGTGATGTATCTATTCACACAAGTTTTTAATGGTTTTGATATCAACACTAGAGAGGAACCCAATATTCCCTGAAGGAACAAATATATAATGGATAATATCATGATTAAGCATCCCCATAATTTATTGGATCATCTAAAATTGTGGTAGCTAAAGATTGGATCAATTCCCAATTTAAGTTATCTAAATCCATGAAATGTTTGGAATATCAATAGGAAGAACTTCAATTTATCTTTTTAAGGTGAAGATGACTAATGGTGGTATTTTGATTAGTTTACTAGAAATAAATACAATCTTTATTCCATGGAATGGAAAACATATATGAATATATTCCTTGATAAATGTTTCCCTAAGGTTGTTCGACTTATTTTGGAGAAACCATTCTTGGAATTTATTAAAATGTATAAAGATTCATTACTCACGTATGAATAAAACATCATAAGATTGGAAAAGAATGTTCTAGATTTTACTTAGAGAACTGGTATTAAAATTAATAGAATTAGATCAATATTGAAACCATGTTTACGATGATAATTGGTCACACAATACTATATAATTTTTGAATTTTTTTTCCTTATAATGGAAGAGTTAGGTTTGAGTTTTCTTTACACTTATGTTCCACAAGATGAAAAGATTATGAAATGGTCAAGGAGCAAGGAAATGGATAATAACCCAAATAATAAGTTTCGATGTAATACCATAACATGTTTCAAGTTATGTAAAAGATATTTTAGTGAATGTTCTTTAGGATATGTATAGTGTTATCAGTTTGGTAATTTTAGTCATTGTGTTTGTGACTATAATGAAAGGAGTTCTAAACAATAATAATGATCTTACCAATATATAGTCAACTCTAAGATTTTTTAGTTTCAATGATTTGGGAAATTGTTAAAATGTGTCTGTAAAGATGTTTATTTATGGTGGGAATCATCACCTTTGAAAAAAAAATAGTGTGGAAAAGTCATTTTATACTAATATAGATGATGTGGGGTCATCTAATGAAGTGGTGGTATATCTAAAGAGTTTTTTATTTTTAAAAGGTTAAACATATTTTCAATTTTTAGAATTTTTTTTAGGTTTTATGTTTTGATATCTTTAGGTTTGTAATGATATTTTAGGACATGTATTGTTTAGTTTATGTATATTTATGGATTTTGTTTAATGTGAAGTATTCCATTACATTTTAGACAAGAGTTTTAAGGTATTTATATCCTTTAGGGATTATATGATATTAGATTATTAACGATATTTATGAGGTTGTTTATCATATACTTGGGAAGGTTATAAGGTTGATATTTTATGAAAAAGGATAGATTTATGGCTGTGAGATAAATCTTCACAACCAGTAAGACCAAAGTGCTTGAACCCACAACTGATGGTTGATAAGGGTGAAATTCATAACATAGACCTATGCCATGTTCTGTTTAATATGAAATCATTGTTTTAAGTTAAAATTTAAAAAATATACAAACAATGATGATTTCTAGTACATATGTAATATCATATAGAAAACCATCATATAAAAAATTGATTTGGTGATTATGTGAATAATGTGTCTTTGAAAAAATATCACCATAATTTGGGGAATCATATTACATTATGCTTACAATTTCGGTTGTAGATAATGTATAACAATATATGGAATACGTGGTTATCCTTTTCAGGATTATGTGATCTGTTGTAAGTTTATTTTAGTGTTTCAGGCATGAAATATTAATATTAGATCATCATTATTGAAAAAATATAAGAATGTGGGGGAAATTAATTAATTGAAAAAATCCTAATAGACAAGTAAGTTAATCTACTTATGATTTTTGTTAATATAGTAAAATAAATCATTAAATCTATAAAAAATAGCCTCAAAATTAAAACATTACCCTATTATATTTAATTATGATGAATGAAATAGTCTTTAGACTCATAATGAAATTTATGGTTTTGAGGTTATTAAATTTTTATTAATTATTAAATTTATTCTGATAAATGATCCATATCACTCCCCATCATATTTTGGACATTTCACTTTTCATTCATTTCCAAATATTAAATTCCCACCTATTCTATCCTACTTGGAAACCTAGTTATGTGGTATTCTAGATGACCTACATACTCTTTTTCAATATTATCAAAAATTATTTTTATTTTCCCTTTATATGATCCGGATTCCAAAAAATTTCATTTCTAAATTTCCAAATCTTTTTTATTAAATTTGAATTAAAATTGTGAGGAATCAATTTATTAAAGGGGGAGGATGTAAAAACCCTATATTTTAAAACTAGAACCTCATGGTCGATAGCATGTATGATAGGATTCAACAAGAGTTGAAGAGAATACGAGAACCCTAGAGTTTATGATATATTTATTCAATCCCTTTGATAGTCTGTAATGCACACAACACAAGGTTTAAATGAAACATGATAATCTATTAAAATATTATTATTTAAGTATGACCACTACAACAAAGCAGTTAAATTAGTGGGTATGATTAATAATAACGAAATTATGAAAATAATATGGTTTATACATGTTAAAAAATTTATATGATATATATTTCATAGAAATAAAATAATAATCATGTTAAAATAAAATATTTTTTATGAAAAACGTTATTGTTCTATAAGGCAGGTTATTCACTCTTTGCAAATATAATATATTATTAAATTTTAAATTTTTTATAAAATTTTATTAAAAAAATAAACTAAATTTTTGAAATTAACATATAAAAATTTAAATAGGGTGAATGGTTTTGGATTTTTTTTAAAAGTTTTATTTTCTCATGAGTAGTGAAAAGTACAAAATTTTAATTTAAAAAAATCAATTTATTAAAATTATTTATAATGTTAAATTATATTTTAAATTGGAATTAAAGTAAAATTAGCTAAATAATATTTAAATTTGAATAATTTATTTCATTTGAATAAATTTCATATTAAATTTTGATATTAAATCCTTTTATACTTATGATTATTTTCTCTTGGAAAAGCATTTCTTTCATCGCGTCAATGGGTATAAATTTAAATTTAATTATTCAAATATATGAATTAAATTTTTAAAAATGGATATGATATTTTTAATCATCATAATTTATATAATCTAATATGTTCAAATTAATTTTGTACCAAAATAATAAGTAAAAATTAATTATTGTGGTTAAGGTAAATTTTGGTTTACTGTGGGGTTAAACTAAGAATATTCGAGTTAAAATGTCCTACCAACTTATCCAACACCATTTTTTGGATATAATTTGACCATTATCTCCTTGTGATATATTTTATTAGTTTTTGGGGAACTTTTACTTGTAAGTGACCTATGTAATAGTTTATATCAAAGAATAAAAAACAACAATTCACCCTCTAATTTTTTAAAAAAATCAATTATGAGTTCACATAGGAAAAAAAGAAATATTTGAATGAATATGGATAGTAATTTTGACAATAATATTATTAATTTCATGAGTTTAATTTATTTTTTAGTAATTATCTAATTATGTTAAATTCTTAAGAAACATCGATGAATTAATTATTTAATTACCGGGAAAATAAAATAAATAATACTAATAATATTAAATTTGAAATAATTTCAATTGATTATTATGTATAATTAATATTTTTGATAAATAAATCTTGATATACTGGTTTGACCATAAAATATTCTAATTCCATCACTGATATTGCTATTATTTAATTCAAATCAAATTAATAATGCTAAAATGGACATTAATATTATTTTAAAATAATTATATTTTATTAAATGATTTAAAATTCCCAAATATCCTATATTCTTCCATGTGTTTTTTAAATGTTTAAAAATATCAAATATGGTCCATTCATAGGAAAATTGATTATATTTACACCTAAATAGTAAATTATCTTTTAACATTTTTAAGGTTAAAACATTTTTTTGTCATTTTATGTAACAACCAATGATTTCATAGTAATTTATTTTCTTTAAATTAATTCAATAGCTTGTGCTAAAAGTAACACTGAGTTTTAGCACACCCCGACTTACCAAACTTTTCATTCAAAAAGTGATTATGAATATAATAAACTGAATTTTTAATTTTATATACTTAATATAATTTTACCATCCAGATTATGTGTTTCTTAGACATAATATAAGATGAAATTAATTTTTGAGGTAAAAGAAGTATTTTTTAAAAAAATTAAAATTTACCACCTTTTAATGGAGAAACACTTTAAAATTTAATATTTAACACTTTTATATATTAAATCTTACAAATTAAACTTCTTATTTAGAAGCAGGACATGAAAATTTAGTTTGGATAAATTTTTGGACCTTTTCTGATAACTTTCATATTTTAATGAATAATGAAAATAATAAATTTTAATTGAAAAAAAGTTTTTAATCAAAATAATTTATAGTGTTAAATTATAAATTTGAATGGGTTTTTTGTATAATTATATTATATTTTTATCATTTAATCCAATTTTGGTAATTGGAAGTAATTTTACATTTAAATTGAACATAAACACCTATGAATCTTTTGATGGTTTTTACTTCTAAAGAACCCGCTTTCCATTTTTGACCATGAGAATATTTTTTCAAATTAATTAATACAACTTCTATGTTTTTATTTTGGTAAAATAGACATCATTCTTGAATTTAGAATTAAAAAATTATCTTTTATTAATTTTTGGTATTTTTCTAAAAACATTCAATTTTTGATGACTAGTGGAAAACACTGCGTTATTATTTAAAGTAGACTTTTTATTTAAATATTTATTTGTAATTTAAATTTATTTTCAAGTAAAAATAGATACATAATACCTATATTATTCTAATGAAATTAATTGAAATCATTATATAATAAAATTAGATACATAAAATTTTATTGAACTTGTTACTGTCTTTTACCCACCTTCTAGGCACATTTGCAAATTTTCATAAAACATAATTTTACATCTTCTATGAATTAAATTTAAAAACTCTGAAATAAATGGTTCATATAAGTAAGTAAAATGTGGTTCAATAGGATGAAAATATTTTTTTTGTGAATAGTAACTTTTGAATTTTATTAACTTGGTTAAAAGTAAATATGGTAATTAAATGTAGAAATGATATTATAATTATCCTAACACGTGTCCCAATTCTATTGGATAAGTGTATTTTGGCTAAAATAAACCATCGGACAAACATTATATCCTTTTTTATCCACATTCATTATATTATAACATTTAATATATTTAATTTAAAGAAGATTAAAAAGTGTTAAATTCAATGTTTAATAACTAAGAAATTTCTAATATGGGGTTACACATAAGATAAATTTGACTATAAATATACATTAAAAATAAAAAAAAATTCCTACATCATTTTATTTTATTTATAATTTTTTGTCATTAAATAACTAAATTTATTTATGACACAATGATGAAGCAGTAATTACATTATTAATGAATGATTAAAATAATTGATATTATAAATATCCAAATAAATATAAATTGAGACTTTTGATGCATTCCAATAATTTTCTAGGTTAATATGACATGATAGGATTGGTTTAATGTATTTTTTTAATGTAATCAAGTTTTGCTGACTTCCACCAAAACCGGATACAAAATAGTGTCAAAATTGACATAAATGAGTTTTTATAACAAATACTATATTATTAAATGAAATAATATTCCTAAAAATATAAGGTTCGACAAAAGGACATATAAAATGAGATATATATATATATATATAAATCTGTGTGTGTAATTAAAGAACCACTTGAGGTTAACTTGTCATTTTATAGTAAGTTTATTATCCATGTAATATAAAAATACAAGAAGAAAAGTTATAAGTTAATATATTTATCTAATAATTAAATATAAAAGATAAGGTTAATATGGTATATTAAACTTGTCTAATACCTATCAGTTGAGAATATTTCGACCCGTCCCCATATATGCCTCGAAATAAATCCATTTGGAGCCATTAGAAACTGAAAATTATTTTATAATAAAATAATATGTCTAGATTTTCGTAAAGTGGCCCTAACCTCTCTTATAAATAGGTACTTCCCCTTATCTCAAATTCCCAGATCCAAAGGCATTTGGATCGGCCAACCTCTGCTACAATATCCTCCCAAATACCCTCACATAAAGCTAGAGGCCTTACCTTTATCAGAAATCCAACCTAAGGAGACATTTTCATCAAATCAAAAGGAAGAACCCAAAGAAGAGGTAATAATTTCACCACCTATTTCAAAGTTCTTTTCTTCTTCCACTTCTACTTGCTTTGTTGTTTACATAAAAAATATTAACTCCAGTAATTTCTGTTGGAATCACCTGTTTTGATAATCTCAATTATGTTTAGATATTCTTTGATAATCCCAAATAATGTCTATTTATATATTAATTATACTTTCAAGTTATTTAATCATGCTAATAATTTGATATGAATATCAAAATGATCATATCATATCATTGGAATATGTTATTAAATGTTTATTTATGATAATAAATGATTAATCTTGATAACTAACTCAATCTGGAAAAGACTTTCATAGAACAGATACATTATAAGAATTAAAGACTCAAATTCACTAATAAAGACAGAGATGCTGAAAAGAAAAATTCACTGATAGACTAAGTATACTGATAGACAAGGTCATTGATACAAGATACCGATGGAATGGAGCTGCCGATAGAGGAAGCTACTGGTAGAGAGAGCTACTGATACCGATGTTAACAGTTACTGATTGTGAGGAATAGCTACCAACAGAAGTTCACCATTATAAAGAGCTACCGATAGTTGGAGCTACCGATACAAGGAGCTACCTCTACACTAACAACTACCGATATAAGAAACCTACCATTACAGAGAGAAACAACTACCATCACAAGTCCACCGTTACAAGTACACAGCTACAAAGAGCTACTGGTGGAAACAAGTCACTATTCTCAAAATCTATCTCTGCTTGTTTATTAGAAATGGAAATATTTTTTGATTTTAATGCAACTAATATTAATTAATATTATTTATTGGATATGAGGAATCCGTACCTCTTACCTGCAGAAGTAAACACTCCTTATGTCGGATACTAATTAATGATGTTTGTTGGATGTCGGGGAATTGTACCTTATGTCTGTATAAGGTAATCATTCCTATTGCCGAAGCTCAATGAATAAAATAAATATCGAGCCACTGGAGAATGTGTGGGTAGTGAAAATAAATAATGCACATAGAGACACATACAAGAAGAACACTCAAAGAACACTTCTAATAACACTCAAAAAACACTCGAAAAACTCAAATAAAACTCATACACATCAAGAACAGAAGTTCAAGAAGAGGTTCAGGTGCTGTAAGGAATACTCACACATTCAATCCGAACACCAATATTGGATGAAAAGGAACAGAACCAAACCACTCTATTTTATAGACGTCTTTCATAGAAGGACTCAAAACATCATCAACTTTAATCCAAAGGAGTAAAATGCTGCATTGACATCACACAAGAGCATTCTAAACTCATCTCCATATTATTGCTCTCTTTTGCTTATTTTTATTACAATATGAGCAGTGTGTGTGCTTCTGTCTGTCTGAACACACACTATCTCTTAAGCTGAACTGGAGGATACAGAAATCCTCACACACAAATCCTTACTCCCTTGTGCTTCCCACGTTGAACTGTGTTAGAGGTCTGAGTACCTAGACAGTCTATGTGCTGTTGTTGCTGCTTTCCCACGTAAAACTATGGTAGAGGTCTGAGGACCTGGACAATTTGAGTACTGTTGTAAACCCCGATCAAGGGTGTGGATCAAGGTTTTATATAAACAGTTTGAGAGTAATAAGTCTCAGCTTGAGACTGAACCACATGGTTAAAACTGTTGTCCATCTTATTTTAGTTCAAAGTATTTTCAATATTCCACTGCTAGTTACATTAAAATTCAAATCTATTTTAATGTAACTTTGATAGTTGAACTAGAAAGTGTGTGTAATTATTGTGAACCAGTAAGTTAGTTTCAAAAGCAAACTTAATCTTCAAATTATGTTAACTGATAAATAATTAATCTCTAAGATACTAATTAAACAGTTAAAATATTAATATATTATCTATAGTTTTACTTGTTTTATGAATTGGGGGATTTCAATATAAATATTTTAAACAGAAATTTTTAATAGGAACTCAATTCACCCCGCCTCTCGAGTATGCACTCCGACCAACATTTAGTATCAGAGGTGGTTAGATAAATTTTTTTCAAAACACTCTGTTTGGGAAAATTTTTCAACTGTGATTTTAGTTGTATCATAAAGATCTCAAAATTTTTGTGAATTACTTGTTTTTATATCATGATACATATTTTTAGAACTTAGGTATTATGGATAACATATTAAAAGGTGTAGCTACCAAAATACCTCCTTTCTTTAATTGTGTTAATTTTTCCAAATGGAAAATCAAAATGAAAATTCACTTAGAAAGTATGGGATTTGAGATTTGGACTGCTATAGAGACTCAATATAAGATTCCAGTAACTGTTAAAACTACATGGGAGGAACCTACAAAATCTGATTACATTAATATTTGTAAAGAAATGAATGCTCTATATTATACTTTAGGAGATGATGAATTTAATTGAATATATGCCTGTAAGACTACTTATGAAATATCAAATACTCTGGTTGTTTCCCATGAGGGAACAACCAATGTTAAATAAATGAGACTAAATACATACACTATTAAGTATGATAATTTTAAAATTAAATTTGATGAATCTATTTCTGATATGTATCTCAGGTTTAATGAGATAGTCAATACAATGAGATCACTAGGAAAAGTTGTTCCAGCAAAAGAGAAAATCATGAGAATACTAAGATGCCTACCAAACAGATGGAGAGGAACCTCTGTTCCTATATGAGAATCATCTGAAATTGGTGAGATACCTATCAAGGAGATGATTGGTAAGTTGATGATGTATGAAGATGAGCTAAAGGTAAACAAATAGGAAGATGATGAACCTAAGAAGAATTTAGTGGAATTTAAGTCTACTTACTCAAAGATCGTGCACAAGGAGAAGGGCCACATACCTATCAAGAGCTCAACATTTGAAGGTTTAGATTCAGATAGTGATGAAGAGATAGCTCATATAGATAAGAGATTGAACAAATTATATTGGAAGAAGAAATTTTTCAGAAAATCAAATTAAAAAGGTAAGTATGACCGATGTGGTAATTAGAAGAGATATTGTAAGAAACCTAATAAATATTATGAGATAGTCTGTTATGAATGTAAATGAAAAGGGCATGTAAAAAATGACTATCCAAAACTGAAATTTAAGAAAATGTATGACTATGAGGATAAGAAATTCAAGAAAGACATGAATGTTACATGGAGTGCTTCTGAAGACAGCTCAAGTGGATCTAAAGCATCTGATTCTAAGGAAAACAATCATGCCAACATGTGTTTCATGACCGAAACATCTATGGTAACACTTAATTCCCCTATGAACAATGATTATTATTTTGGGAATGAAAGTGATTCAAACAATGATGATAATATGTCTAAATATGAATTTTTTGAATACTGTAATATGTTGGAAGATACTTTTCATGAGCTGAAAGTTATGTTTAAATCTTTAATGAAACAGTATGCCTTGACTAGTACTATTAAATCTAATATTAGTATTGAAAAGTAAAATAATTCTCAACTGTTAAAGGAGAATACTAAACTCAAATTGTCTAATGAGAGACTTAGAAAAGATATAGAGAAGATAACAAATAGAAAGAATACTCTCACTCAAATGCTTAGAAAACAAGTTTCACCTAAGTATACTACTGGTTTAGGATACCAACCTGGACAGAGACAAATTATTGAGAATAAATTTATTCCAAAATCTAGACAGTATGCTGCTAGTTCATGTTCTGGATATTCTTGTGCTTAATCTAGCTATTCAAATTTTTATAGACCAAACAAAGTTTATTTATCAAAATCGTTTGAAACTGTTAATTATAGGAAACCCATTAGACAAATATGGGTGCCAAAAGTCTTATTTTCTAACCTTTCTGGACCCAAAAAATCTGGGTACCAAAGTTATCTTCTGTCTAAATCTATTTTGTACGAGACTTTCTTGGAAGGTTTATGTAGGAAGATAATGTACTTGTACAATGGATTTTCAAGGCATATTACAGAAGAATACTCATGCTTTAAGAGCTTAATCAAAGTTGATAGTGGAAATGTCACCTTTGGTGATAACTCAAAAGGAAAGATCATCGACTTAGACCAGATTAGTAACAATGATATAATTTTAATTTCTAAATTATTATTTATTGATGGACTAAAATAAAATCTTCTAAGCATTTCTCAGTTGTGTGATAATGGTTTCAATGTAAATTTTGAAAATGATTCATGTAATTTTTTTGATTCTGAATATATTTTGGTATTTACTACCTTAAGAAATGAAAATGTATATGATCTAGATTTAAATTTGTTAGCCAAACAAAAGGTTACTTGTTTAAATTCTTTTTATAAATAACTTTAGCTATGGCATAGAATATTAGGACACTGCAATGTTCATTTTCTTACGAAACTGACTAGGAAAGGTTTAGTTAGAGACCTACCCGAACTAAAATTCCAAACATACAAAGTTTTTAAACCATGTCAGAAGGGAAGGAAACATAAAGTTACTTTCAAATCAAAGAATCAAGTTTCAACTTCTCAACCTCTTGAGTTAGTTCATATGGATTTATTTTGACCATCTAGAATTTCTTGATTAAATGGGAAGCACTATGTCAATGTTCTAGTAGATGAATTTTCTAGATATATTTGGGTATATATTCTTTCTCACAAAATTGAATCTTGTTCATATTTTATTAAATACTCCAAGTTTTTATAGAACCATAGTGGACTTAAGATTAAAACCCTAAGAAGTGATCATGGTCGTGAGTTCAAAAGTCATGACTTTGAAACTTATTGCTCACACAATGGCTACAATGAGAACTTTTCTGCCCCTAGGAAACCTCAATAGAATGGTGTAGTACAATGAAAAATATAACCCTTCAGAAAATTTCAATAACTATTCTCAATGAGTATGACTTACCTGTTTACTTTAGGGATGAAGCTATAAATACAGCTTGTTATATTATAAATAGAGCCTTGATTAGACCTGTTTATAAAAATACCACTTATGAACTGTGGAAAAATAGGAATCCTAAAGGTAATTACTTAAGAGTTTTTGGTTGCAATGTCTTTATTCTCAATACTAAAGATAATATTGATATGCTTTTATCCAAAAGCGATGAAGGAATCTTTCTAGGTTATTGTATATCTAGAAAAGCTTATAGAGTATTTAACAAGAAGACCAAATGTGTGGAAGAATCTGTACACATCAAATTTGATGAAACTGATCCACATGAACCTAAGACCCCTTTTGAAAATCATAAAGAAGATATGTAAATTCTAAACCATAAAGATCAAAATAGTGAACCTGTTGTTAAGAAAACAAGTTCTATAAATTTTCATGCACCTGTTTCTGTTGTACCCGAACATGTAAATGAAACTAAAATCTCTAGCCCTACTTTTTCCAGACCAACTAAGACCCTCAAAAACCATCCATTATATTCTGTTGTAGGATATTTAGATATAAAAACAAAAACTAGAGCTTCTCTAAGAAATCAGGTTGAATATCAAGCCTTTCTTTAAAATTCAGAACCTAAAAATATCAATGATGCTATCAATGATGGATTTTGGGGCAAGTCTATGCAATAAGAGTTAAATCAATTTGAAAGAAACAAAATATGAGAATTAGTAGACAGACCTAAGGACACTGTGACCATAGGCACTAAATAGGTTTTTAGAAATAAAGTTGATGAGTCTCGAAATATAGTTAGAAAGAAATCTAGGTTAGTTGCACAAGGATATAGTCAAGAAGAAGGAATAAACTATGGGGAAACCTTTGCACCTATATCTAGTTTAGAAGCTATTATAATTCTACTTTCTTATAATGATAATATAAATTTCATGTTATATCTAATGGATGTTAAAATTTATTTTCTAAATGGTTTTATAATTGAAGATGTTTTTGTTGAACAACCACTTGGATTTACTAATCGTCATTTTCCATATCGAGTTTTTAAACATTCTAAAGCGTTGTATGGTTAAAAAAACTCCACGAGCTTGGTATGATAGACTTAGTAATTTTCTTATTTCAAAAGTATTTATTAAATGGATGGTTGATCCAACTCTTTTTATCAAAAGGATTTGCAATGATGTGTTGATAGTAAAAATCTATTTTGATGATATTATTTTCAGATATTCTAAAAATGCTTTGTGTATTGATTTTTCAAAGAGTATGCAAAGTGAATTTAAAATGAGTGTAATGGGAGAACATAAATATTTTCTTGGATAACATGTTTTAAAAAAAGAAAATGGAATTATTGTAAATCAAAGTAAATATAACAAGGATATTTTAAAAAGTTTTGGTATGGATAGTAATAAGGAAAGTGATACACCTATGAGTGCCACTTGTAAATTTTATGTAGATGAAACTGGGAAACCAGTGGATCAAACCAATTGTAGATGAATGATTGAGAGTTTACTTTATCTTACTTCTAGTTGACCAGATATTATGATTAGTGTGTGTATGTGGGCAATATTTCAAGCTAATCTAAAAGTGTCACACATGCTTTCTGTTAAAAGGATTTTCAAATATCTTAAACATACTACTAATTTAGGATTATGTTATCCAAAAGTACAATCATTTGATTTAAAAAGATATTCAGATGTAGACATTGCTTGTTTCAAGTTAGATAGGAAGAGTACTTCTGGAGCATGTCACTTTTTAGGTAAGTACTTAGTTTCAAGGTGTAGTAAAAAGTAGAATTTTTTTGCATTGTCTACTTTTGAAGAAGAGTACATAACTTTTGGTAGTTGTTCTGCAAAAATTCTGTGGATGAAAAACACTTTATTGGACTATGGATATCAATTTAGATATGTGTCTACAAACTGTGATAACCCTAGTGTGGTCAAAATTTCCAAGAATCCAGTATCTCACTCGAGGACTAAGCACATTGATGTAAGACATCACTTTTTAAGGGATCATTGTCAAAAGGGTGATATTATTCTTGAATTTATAGGCACTGAACATCAATTATCTGATATATTCACGAAGACTTTAAGTTCAGATAGGTTATGTTACACTAGACATGTGTTAGGAGTGATAAACTTTCCTTATACCACACTGGTATGAGCCTCACCGTCATACATCAGTGGTATGAACCTCACTGTTATTCCTTACTGGTATGAATCTCACAGTTATACCCCATTGGTATGAACCTCACCATTATACCTCATTGGTATGAGCCTCACTATTATACCTCATGGTTATGAACCTCTATGGTATACCTCACTGGTATGAACCTCACCATTATAACCTCACTATTAGTGGACAACTCCGTTAGGAATTCTCATTGGTAGGTGTTACCGATATGTTTTTCACTGTCTGGATTTCGTGTTTTCTTAATGGAAACCTTTATTATTTTAAATATATTTATTTTTATTACATATCTATTCCCAAATGATAAAAATTAAGTCTATGTCACGTTTCAATCCACCTTGAACCCTTTACATTCAAAACATAGATCCCAATCCTTCATTTCTCTCGAACCCTAAACCTTGCGATTTGCAGAATGGCATGAGTGAAGAGACTGGATATCAGCAAAGAAGGTGATGATCCGAATTCCAAGATACTGAAAGGAGAGTCTAGTGGTGGCAGTGAAGTGAAAAAACTAGTGAACCCGCATTTACTGGACAAGAATATAGTAATCGAGAAAGAAATATGTGCCAAAGGGCTCCAGCCTAGAAAATCCTTGATTCTAATAATTTTGGAGGAATAGGGGTGGATCAAATGTTTTTGAAAAAAAAATTTCTTTATTATTCAAAATTGGTAAAGTAATTCTATAATTTTGTTCATTTTGAGAATTCTAAAAGTGAGAACAGAATGGTATCAGTTGTGAATGATAGGATAATATCTTTTTCTTCCATTGATGGGCTGGGTGCTTGAATGTTCCAAACGAGGGTGAGTTTGGATATTTCTCAAATTTAGTACCTCCTACTGGTGACATTTTTGAGTATGAAGCTTCTTTGGAAGATCTCACTGGATATGGCACACCATGAAAAGTGGCCACCATAGAAATCGATGGAGAAAACCAGTTGCTGTTGAAATTTATCCATCATGTGTTAAGTCGAGGAAGAGAAGATTTTGCAAACCTTATATTCCAAGATATATACTTGTTGTATCTGTTAATCCACAGTGTCAAACTGAGTTTTTGTAGACTTATTATGATTCAAAATGAGGATATGAATAAGCCAAAATCTATGAAAAATGATATATTCTTTGCAAAGCGGATATTTTTGATGATTAAGGTAAAAGGTGTGGCTGAATCTCAGGATGAGACAGTGGTTGTAAGAGAAAAATTATGTATTACAATAATAGTTTGTAAGTACATGAATATTGGTTGGAACCCATGGAAAAGGAAATGGGTAAATGATGATGAAAAAATTTATGATAAATATAACCCTGTTGACCATCTAAATTGGCCAAGATATAAGAGAGACCCAGGTCTAGGGCCTGACGAGGAGGAACCTCAATATAGTAATAATGATGTTGAGGAGGATAAATCTATAGAAGAATGGGATCCTGATTTTCCTCCAATCCCAGCTACTAAAAAGGTATCGTATGGAAAGTAAAGTCCACCTGTAACCCAACATAGGAAGGAAGCAGTTCAAAGAGAAATTGTTGAAGAAATATCTCTAAATGAGGATTACCTGCCTAGATCAGATCATAGGGAGACTGGTCTAGATTCCAATAATAGTGATGAAGAAGTATCTTAGAATGGAAATAACTGTTTGAGTATCCGTTCTATGATTGAGAACTCTATTATGCTTATTGAGGATACTCTTGAAGTGGAAAGACAAGTACCTATTGCTGGCATACCCCAACCTATGCAACCTAGTTTGGATATGAATATGGTTGTAGATGACTCTTCTGAAGAGGAAGTACCCAATGAGGCTGCTGCTACAACTACAGATATAGTGATGGAATCTCAGGTTGAGGGGGAGAAACTAGTAAGGATTGGATTAGGTTTTGTGACCAATGAAGTGGAAGATTGGTATGCGGATCTTGATTTTGTTGTATGGGGACAAGACTATACTGCTTTTGATGATGATACACCCATTATAAGACATCATGTGTCTTATGATATTTTCTTAGAGGAAGTTACTGCTCAAACAGTATCTCCTCTATCTCTTCCTGAAGACTTTGTGAGAAAAGGAGATCTTGAGGCACTGAAATCTGAATTAAAAAACTGTTTTATTGAAGAGATAAATAAGTTGTAATATTCTTTGGTATCTTCTTTGAGAAATGTTTTGTCATGTTCTGTGATAGAAGTGATGGATGAAGTGAAAGTGTTTCAAAATCAGATTGGACATTTGATAGAGGATGTTGATTCTTTAAAGCAATCTATTCCTTCATTTGACACATTCATGAGTTCTAAATCTCAAGTTGATACTGACATCAACTACATTCGAGGTGTAGTAAAATATTTTGTGGATGTGTTTGATGATTTTAAGAAGACTATAAAAACACATGTTAGTACTAATGATTTTTTTGTGATGAATTTGATCAGTAGTTTGACACAATACTTCAAAGAAACAATAGATTTTACTATAAAACCTCTTGGAATATCCAGAGTTTCGGTAGATGTTGAAAAGTTTGGATATTTTTTGAAAGAATAACTTGGTCAAGTTAGTACCAGTATCTCATATTACTCTTAGATGATTACTACAACCAGGGATATCAGAAAAATCATCCAAGATTATACGAGAGACGCTACTGTAGCCCAAAAGGAAATCAAAGACAAAATTGATTACTATTTTTAGAGAGTGTACAACAAGAATCATCTAACCAATAATTTCAAGCTACTGTTTGAAAATCTGAAACTTCCCCTAGTTACTCAAGCCTTCAAAGAACAAGTTAGTAAGATCAGGGAGTTGACTCCTGCCTTGGATATGTTTATAGAGAACAAGGATGATTTTATCTTTGCTATGGAGAGAAGGGGAGGTATTATCATGGATTTCAAAAATCTCTTAGTTCCCTTTCTGTATGTGGACAATACCCCTGTTATGGTACCTACAGCCCAACCTACCACTGTTCAGTCTGCTTCCACACCTTAGTTGACTCCTCCTCAAGCTATCAGAAGTCTTACATTTATGATCACAAAAAAAACCCATTACAGGCCCGATAGTGTTTCCATAGATCAACCACCATTGATAATAACTGGTGTTCCCAAGTTTCACTTATGCCTACCAAGCCTGAATCCTCTTCTGATCCCAAAGACAAATCCAAATTACCTATTGAGAAGGTTAATTGATTAGTGGCTAGGAAATTTGATAGGAATATTTGTACCTCTTGTATTTCATTTGTGTTATATCATATACCTTTGTCATGTGAAATAAAAAGGTTTGTTTTATCTCTTCTTATTTTATGCTCTGAACCATTCTTTTTTCTCATTTTTCTAATCACAAAGGGGGAGAAGAATTATAATAGGGGAAGAAATTAAACAAAGGGGTAGAACATCATAATATGTATCTTTGGGGAAAATATATATTTCTTTTTTACACTTATGTTTTTCCATAGTTTAACACTGATACATTTGAGTGTTATTATCTGAACCCATTGAGAAATTCGATTAGATGTATTTTACTCTCCTTCATTAATGTTTATTCTGGATTATAATGCCATAATTTGTGATTATCAAAAAGGGGGAGATTGTTGGACTCACCCATTTTGATAATCTCAATTATGTTTAGATATACTTTGATAATCCCAAATATTGTCTATTTATATATTAATTATACTTTCAAGTTATGTCATCATACAAATAAGTTGATATGAATATCAAAATGATCATATAATATCATTGGAATATGTTATTAAATGTTTGTTTATGATTATAAATGATTAATATTGATAACAAACTCAATATACAAATTAATTCCATAGAACAGATACTTTATAAGCATTCATGTTTTAAAGTCACTGATATAGATAGAGCTACCGATAAGCAAAGGTCACCGATTGACTAAGTATACTGATAGACAAGGTCACTAATACGAGATACTAATGGAATTGAGCTGCCAATAGGGGAAGCTACTGGTAGAGAGAGCTACTGATACTGATGTTAACAGTTAATAATAGTGAGAAAGATCTGCCGACAGAAGTTCAATATTATGAAGAGATACCAATAGTTAGATCTACTGATACAAGGAGCTACCGTTACACAGATAGCTACCGATATAAGCAAGCTACCATTACAGAGAGAAACAACTACCATTACTAGTACACTGCTACAAGTTCACTGATACCATTAAAAGTCCACCTCTATAAGATTTTATGTTATTATAAATATGGTACAACCATATTCTTTATTTTATCCATCCTATGAATGACAAAGACACCATACGAGTGTACGTATGGCTTACTATCTCCACGTCATGGTGTATTTTGTTATTCAACACATCATTATTTGGATGAATATAATAATTATTATAATTGATGTAAATAATAAATATAACATTTTAATTATTCTATATATAGGATATACCATTAAATTACATATGATTTCACCATCAATCCAATGGTATTGTCGCTCGTGCATATGCATTGATTACCGTCTCCATGAACCTTATGAGATTCACTTCCCATCCTAACCATTCAAGAATAATTTTAATTTTACGATTTAAAATAATTTTTAAGAACTTAATATCATTATTTATATGAATAAAATACATCATATCCGTAAAAACATGAATTACATAACATAACATTTAAAGGAAAACGAATCAGTTAACACTCTAAACAATGATACTACTAAAATATATAAACAAAGCAATATTATTGGATAATATATGATATCATATTAATGTATGTGGTTATTTTATAATTTAATAACTATTATTTAAATATTATAATAGAGTTTAACGTACCCTCAACTAAGGAAAAGTACAAGTAAAGGAGTTTTCATCTCACTTATTATTCCCATTAGATTCATGCTATATTGCATGTATTTCCTTTTGTGTGATGTATATACTACCCATGATTGTATTATTTGTGTAATATACTTTTATTTATGGGTATTTACATATTCATTTTATGATAATTTCTTCATGGGGTGTATGTTTCGTATGTTACCAATCGGTAAGGGAATTTCTAATTTCGATCTCCAATCATTGGGTTTTAGGCAAAGTTCATTGATTATTTTACTGCAAGATTATGTAAGAAATAACTATTTATTTATTTTTTTAGTAATTTACACTCCCCTTTGTTTGGATATACTTTTGATACACATAATAACTCCATTGAAGAATTCTCAAGTCATCTATATGAACTTGATAAGAGTAATCTTAACTCAATTTCCATTCATTGAGTTAAACATCCGAGTCATTGGTGTTGTTTTTACAAGAATATGTGTGAATGTCCTATGATTTATTTAAATTTAATACCCAATCATTTTGAGTGTATTTATATTTTTTACACAAAATTATGTCATTGATTTATCCATAGCCTAAGGATACAGTCTTTATAAGGGATTTCCTCTCAATTTTCATTTCATTGAGACTTCTTTGTTGTTATGAGCCAATTCACTTTTACGTGGCGTATAAACTATACTTTAACATAGTATATCATGAATCCCTTTATTCTTATGATATTATAATCGTTTTATTACCTCAATTATTTTTATTCAATATTCTCCAATTTTAATATGACATCTAATTAAAATATAATTTTTAATTGTTTAAATATATATTCTTCTAAATAAATTACATTAATGTCCATGATTTAAAAATGGTTTTAGGGATTTATTTATATAAAAATGAATGTATTAAACTTTTAATTAAATTCAAAAGTTTGAATGTGGTATGGGAAAATATGGTTCAAAAATATATTTTAAATGTCTTCCTTTCTAAATTTTCCTACTTTTAAATGATTTTATGAAAACATGATATTTCTCTCAAAGAGTTTTACTAATCATTTTCAATGATGTCAACATCCTTTACTCGATATTATTTATGATTGAGGTTTAGTTATTATTATACAACATTCTATATTTTATTGAATGAATTTTGATATGTTTGAATATGGTTGTGGTTTTTTTATTCCATTCATGGTTTACGATTGAATTATTCAAATTTCATATTCTAGTTTTAATATGAGTGATTAGATTGTGTTCCAAACTTTTCATATGGAGAATGTATTGGACTTAATAGGTGACTGGTGGATCCTACTATATATCCTCGATGAATTAGTAGGTCTCATGAGACAAACTAGTGTCTTGGCACAAGGTGTTGAAAAAATATTTTTTGTAGTCTTGGAACGAGGCCTTGACTATGTGGTTATGATGTCCGACATTTGGAATTCCATCATTATGAAATTAGCTATTGATATTACATGTGATTATTGGACTAGAAGAATATACATGAAAATAAGTAAATGGAATTATTTGATATATATTTTGCATATTTCAATAAAGTATAAGTTTAAAAGACTTGTGTTTTAGTCCTATTAATTTCCTTAACTATTTATGCTTATATATGTAATTTTCTGCAATATTGTTATCCTTACTGAGAATCTGAGATCACCCTTTTCTTATGTTTTCTTTTTCCCAGGATGTGAAGTAGTATATTACAATTAACCTATAGGCATATGCCAAAGGATATGAGTGTGTTCAAAGGGGACACAATGTTTTTTATTTCATGATGTAATGTAAAGCTTACATATGAATATAGTACTTCCAAGGCTACTAGACTAATCGGTCTTCCGTGACATGATCTCTTGTGATCATGCCAATTATATGTAATAATGCACAAACTCTAGGTAACTATAGTCAAGTAATTATAGTGGGTATCAGAGGAAGGTCATTACAAACCATGGATACTTGATTTAGAAAAACTCTGATTATAAAACATTACCTTAAGATAGAAATTGAGGATTAGTATAAAATAACTTCCAAAAATTTTGGTAATGTAGATATTTTTTGATTTCTCCAAGCAATACATCCCTGTCTAGAAACGAGTAGGTAGATGAGGATCTGACATTATCTATCTAGGGGAAAACCCCGAAAACCATAATTTGAGCGAGACTCGAATGGGAAATAGTGGATGACAACGGGATGTACTTCACTCTTGGTTACGACACTCTTGGGGGATATTCATAGGATAATTCAAATTTTATTTACAAACCGATTTGAAGGATTTTAATATTAGACGAGAAAAAATCCTTGGTTAATATTTAGGTGTTTTAGATTGAAAATAAGGTGTCATGATATTCTCTAAATGATTTTATGACTATTGTTACACACACTATAATTTATAGTTTTAGTCAATGGATGGATTCCAAGGAAGTCATAGTAATATTGAACATGATGTACAAGGTGAGAAAAATGGTGGAAATGAGAAACTACATGTAATATTGATAGGAGTAAAAGTCATCGGGTTCATTCATAATAAGTTTTCCAAAAATAAGATCAATTACAGAAACATTATCCAACTCCAAAACTCAAAAAAGAAGAGAAAGGATGAGAATGTTAAGCGATCCAGTAGTGGAGATTGTGAAGAAAAAAATGCTCAAGTTCCATCATGTAGGAAATGTGGAAGGTGAAACCCTAGAAAGTGTCTCAATGGAACAAAGAAATGCTTTACCTGTGGGAAAGAAATACAAAAAGTATTTAATTCTTGAGGAAAAATGAAGAGTACTATAAAAGAAAATAAAAATGATCCTAAAAATCCATTTACTGTTATTTTCCATAAATGTAGGGGACCAAAGCATTACCTAAGTCAATGCCTTATTCTATTGGATAACCACTAGGTCATGGTTGAAACTATGTTGAAATAAATGGATGGAGAAATTTTTAAAAGTATTAAGTCTCTTTTTTGATGGGATTACCGTGGAATACTTTTATCTTCTACGTGTAACCCTGCAATTTGTTATGTGAAAATTCTGTTTCGAGAAGAATTATCTTTTCCTTTTTGGATATATTTATAAAGAACCATTTGGGTTTATATGATCCTTGAATATGAGGCAATTATAGGTTATTAATTTTTGGGATGAAAATGCGAGGTATGAGATAAAATTTGTGGTTAAATTATTTTATGTTTATTTTTGAGGAATTTATCTCATTTTTATAATGTTATAAAAAATAGTTTTTGAAAAATGACAACACACAGACCGTGTGACAACCCGTTGTGTCAGACAAAGTTGTGGGAATTAAACCCACAACCAAAGTGCGACTTGGATTTATCACCTACCACTAGACTACATTAAGTACCTTGTTATTGTGGATAATTATTTTTAGTTAAATGATTTTATTGATCAATAATAAGTTGATTTGGGATCTTATGTTTTATCAAATGGATATCCTTAGTATAGGAAAATGATTTGGTGATTAAGTGATAAATGTTATTTTGGAAGAAGTTCAGTCTATTGGGAACACAATATTCCTAAGGAAAATAGAATGATTGGAAATTTTATTTGAGATGTAATGGTTGCTTTTTATTTTGGAATAATCTTGGTTTTTTATAGAGATTCAGGTTATTAATTGAAATGATTAACCTATCATATAGAATATCTGATTTTGTAAATTACACTTGAGTATGAGACTTTAAGAGTAGTAGTTTTTATTTTGAGATAAATGATAAGATTTACTATGAAAGACTATGTGATTAAATTAATCTAGGTATAGGGTTTCAATCTTACTTTGGATTATATTGAAGGATTTTAAGGAAGATTATTTATTGAATGGTCTTTATTGAACTTTAGGTATTGTTTGTTTAATTTTGAAAATTATGATTAGTATTTCTTTCTATATAAGATTATTCATTTTTTGGGATAATATGATATTTTACTAAACATTTTAGTTTTTGTTAATCTCTATAGAAAATTAAAATATATAGTTCATACTTTTTGGATTATGTTATTCTCAAGAAGTTGATTCTAGCGCTTCAGGTGTGACCAAGTCTTCTTGAATACTCATCATTTAGATAAACGAAGAGTTAGTGGAAGAAATTTATTAAAGGATGAAACACTACTTGAAAATTAAGTATATCGTTTTATGTTCTTAGTCAATATCATAAATAAAATCTTCAACTTTATGAAATAGATCTTAAAAAAATGTTTTCTATTTACTTTTCCTACAGGGAAAATAATGACTGTTTAACCCTTCACATGATTCTGGGTTTCATAGTGTTAAATTTCTCCTGATCATGTTTTCTACCACTCTCCATCAGAACTAGAAACTTATTTTATCTTCCATATCCTTGTCTTCCTACATGGAATCCTAGTATGGGTTATCTTGGGTGACCTTTGTACTTATCTTTCCTTCTTTTAATGCGATGGTTTTATTTATTCTTTTTCTAATGTGGGACATTCAATTGTGTTCCAAATCCAAATTTTAAAATTTTGATGATGTAATTTCCAAAAGGGGGAAGAATGTAACACCCCATGATTACATAGTAATTTATTTTTTTCAAGTAATTCAATACCTCGTGCTACACGCAACACCAAGTTTGAGCGCAGAACGAATTATGAAACTAACCGTTCAAAAAGTGTTTATGAATAGAATTAACATAATTTTTAATATTAAACTCTATATATTTTTAACAACCATATTTTGTGTTTCTTAGATATAATAGAAGAAAAAATTCAAATTTTCAGATAAAAGAAATATTTTTAAAAAAATGAAATTTTACCACCTTTTAATGGAGAACCCTTTTTAAATTCAAAATTTGAAAATTTTATATATTAATTTTGACAAAATAAACTTATTCTTCAGAAGTGGGAAATAAAAAATTAGTTCAGGTAAATTTTTGGTGCTTTTCAGATAACATTAATATTTTCATGAATAGTGAAAATACTAAATTTTAATTGAAAACCACTTTTTTATGAAAATAATTTATAGTGTTAAATTATACATTTCAATGGTTTTTAAGTATAATTTGATTTTATTTTAATAATTTAATCCTATTTTGGTTATTGGAAGTAATTTTACATTAAAATTGGACATAAACACATATCAATCTTTTGATAGTTTTTACTTCTCAAAAACCCACTTCCTAGTTTTAACAATGGGAATATTTTATTAAATTAATTAATGCAACTAATATGTTTTGAATTTATTAAAATAGACATCATTTTCGAATTTTTAATATCAAAATTATCTTTGGGTGAATTTTCGGTATTTTTCATAAACCATTTAATTTTTGATGAATAGTGAAAAACAATGCGTTATTGTATAAAGTTGAGTTTTTCATTAAATAATTATTCTTAATTAAATTTAATTTCAATGTAAAAATAGATACATAATACCTATATTATTCCAATTCAATTGTTTGAAGTAATTTTATAATAATATTAGATATATAAAACTTTATTGAACTTTTCACCGTCTTTTACCCACCTTCTAGGGAAATTTTCCATTCTGTATAAAACATAATTTTACAGCTTATATGATTTAAATTTAAAAAACTTGAAACACACTATTGACTAAAGTAAGTAAAATGTGGTTCAATAGGATGAAAATAATTTTTGGTGAATATTTACTTTTGAATTTTATTAACCTCACTTAAAAGTAAATACGGTAATTAAAAGTAGAAATTATTTTATAATTACCGTAACACATGTCATAATTCTATTAGATAAGTTTATTTCGACCAAAATAAACCTTAAGAAAAAATTATGACCATTTTTATCCACTTGGAATATATTAAGACAATAATTATATTTTATTTAAAGAATTGTTAAAAGTGTTAAATTCAAAGTATAATAACTAAATAATTTTTAATATAGGGTTACACATAAGATAAATTAGAAAATAAATATTAATTATAATGTTAAAAAAAAATTATACATCATGGTATTTTATTTATTATTTTTAGACATTAAATAATTAACATTATTTATGACACAATAATGATTCAGTAATTACCTTATTAATAAAAGATTAAAAAAATGATATTATAAATATCCAAATAAATGAAAATTTTGAATTTTGATGCATTCAAATAATTTTATAGGTTAATATAACATGTTTTTATTTCATTAATGTATTTTTTCGAATTAGTCAAGTTTTTTTGACTTTAAAAATAACCAAATACAAAATAATGTCAAAATTGACATAAATAGTTTTTAAAAACAAATACTATATTATTAAATGACATAATATTCCTAAAAATATATGGTTCATCCAAAGGACTTATATAATGATATATATGTCATTAATTAACCAATTTAGGTTTTTTTGGAACCTTATATTATGTTTATTAACCGTGTAATATAAAAATAAAAGAAGACATGGTAAAAGATAAACTATTCGACTAAGAATTAAATATAAAATATAAGGATAATATGGTGACCTAAACATTTATAAAACCTATTGTTTGAGAATATTTAGACCCAGCACCACCTTATCAAAGAAAAAAATCCCTTTTGAGCCATTACAAACCTATAATTATTTTATAATAAAATAATATTTTAATCTTTTCCTAATGTTTCCTTCACCACCCTTATAAAAGGGTACATACCCTTCTCTAAAATTCACACATCCAAAGCCATTTGTCTCTTCCAAACCCAGTTCAAATATCACCCCAATGACCCTCAATACAACTAAGATTCCTTACTTTTAGTAGAAAGCCAACCTAAGGATCCCTTTTGATCAAATCAAAAGGAAGCACCCGAAGAAGAGGTAATAATTTCACCACCTCTTTCAATGTTCATTTCTTCTTCCACTTCTTCATTATTTTTTATTTCTATACCAAAAATAATAAATCCAGGATCTTATATATACTGTGATGTTATTATAAATATGGTACAACCATGTTCATTATTCTATCCATCCTATGAATAACAAAGTCACCATACATGTGTGGGTACGACTTACCTTCTCCACGTTGCGGTGTAGTTCGTTATTCAACACTTCATTATTTGGATGGGTATAATAATGAGTATAATTGATTTAAATAATAAATGTAACATGTTAATGGTTGTGTATATATTATATAAAATATAATTACATACGATTTCATCATCAATTTAATGATATTGTCGCTCGTGCGTACGTATAGATTACCATATCCACGAATGCGATGGGATTCATTTTCCATCACAACCATTAAAGAATAATTTTCATTTAAGGATTTAAACTAATGTTTTAGAATTAGTATCATTATGGATATGAATAAAATACATCCTATCCATAAAAAACATGAATTATGTAACAACACTTATAAAGGTAAAAAAAACAGTTAACAACCGAAACAATGATACTATTGGAATATTATTAACAAAGAAATATTATAAGATCATATATGATAAAATATTTTTGTATGTGGTTCTCGTATAATTTAATAACAATTATTAAACTATTATACAAGAGTTTAACATACCCTTAACTAAGGAAAAGTACAAGGTGAGGGGTTTTCATCTCACTTCCAATTCCCATGAGATTCATGCTATATTTCCAATATTTCCTTTTGTGTGGTGTATGTACTACCCATGATTGTATTATTTGTTTAATATAATTAAATTTATGGTAATTATCATCTTAATTTTATGATCCTTCTTACATGTGTAGTATGTTTCATAGGTTACCAAACTAGTAAGGTAATTTCTAATTCTGATTTCCAGTCATTGGGTGTTATGAAAACTTCATTGATTATTTTCATCCAAGATTATGTGTGAAATAACTATTTATTTATTTTTGTAGAAATTTATACCATTATTTGTGTGGATATACTTTTGAAACACATAATCACTCTATTTAAAAATTCTCACGTCATCGATATGAACTAGATATGAGTAATCTTAAGTCAATTTTTATTCATTGAGTTAAACATCTGAGTCATTAGTGTTGTTTTAACAAGAATATATGTGATTTCCCTCTGATTGATTTACACTGAATATCCAATCATATTGAGTGTATTTATATTTTCCACACGTAATTATGTCATTGAGTTATCCTTAACCAAAGGATAATGTATTTATAATGGATTTCATCTCAATTTACATTCCATTGAGACTTCTTTGTTGTTATGTGCCAATTCACTTTTATATGGTGTGTGTACTATACGTTGACATAGTTTATCTTTAATACATTTATTCTAATGATATTATAATTTTTTTATTACATCGATTATTTTTAATCATGTGTATCTCATTTGGATAAGAACTCTAACTAAAATTTCATTTTAAATGGTTTAAATATTTATTCTTTTAAATCAATCCCATTTATGTCCATGTTTTCAAAATGGTATTAAGGATTTATTTATATGGAATTGAATGTTTTAAAACATTAATTGCTTTCAGATGATTCAAAGTGTTATGGGACACTTTTATTCAAAAATAAATTTTATGTGTCTTCCTTTATAAATTGTCTTAATTTTAAATGATTTCATGAAAAAGGTATATTTCTCTCAAAGAGTTTTACTGATCATTTTAGACTATGTCAACATCCTTAACTGGAAATTATTCACGATTGAGCATTATTTGTAATAATAAAATGTTCTAAATTGTATTGAATGAATTATGATATGTTTGAATTTGGTTGTGATCTTTTTATACCATTAATGGCTTACAGTTTAAGTATTGACATTTCATATGCATGTTTTAATTTGAATGATTATATTATGTTTCAACCTATTAATATATGGAATGCATTGGACTTAGTATGTGATGGGTGCAGCCCGCTATAACTCCTCGATGCAATAGAAGGTATCATGAGACAAACTAGGGTCTTGGAATAAGGCCTTGACAAAATCTTATTTGTAGAATTGGCACGAGGCCTTGACTATGTGGTTATGATTTCAAGCATTATGCATTCCATCATTATGAAATTAGACATTGATATTACATGTGATTATTCGACAAGTATAATATCTACGTGAATAAGTAAATGGACTTATTTAATTTATATTCTGTATATTATATGAATGTTTATGTTTAAAAGGTATGTATTTTAGTCTTATATATTTCCTTAAATGTTTAGGATTATTTATGAATGTTTCCGCTATATTGTTATCCATACTAAGCATCTGAGCTCACCCCATTATTATGTTTTCTTATTCCTAGGATAGGTTGAATTATTTTATGATAAACCTACAGGGTTATGCTAATAGATATGAGTGTGTTAAAAGGGGACACAATGTTGTTTTTTAATTTTAGGATGTAATGTAAAACTTATGTATGTATGTAGTTCTTCCAACGATACTAAACTAATCGGTATTTTGAGACTTGATCTCTTTTGATCATGCCAATGTTGTATAATAATGCACCGACTCTTGGTATCTAGGGTCAGGGTGTTACATGTTACATGTTCTTTTGTTAAGGATCATTTTTTTACTCTTAAAGGATAAATTACCTAGGTTAAAAAGACAAGTTACTATAGTGAAAACCCAGAATGGTAAAAGTAAGGAAGCATATACATTAAGGAAACAGATGTTTAAAACATATGTTTGTTTTGTGTTTGAGGTTTGGTTTGACTATATAATCTCTACATCCCTTCAATTATCAACTTCTGATCCACCTAGGTGAGAGTGATATCTCATTATTTATTAGTTTTGGGTATTTAAAAAAATGACACTCCTTCTCATTTAGAGATGGTCAGTCACTATCCTCGCTAATTCAAACCTCTCGTGTTCATTTAATCACCCTAAAACTACTCTATTCTCACCCCAAAATCTCAAGAAACATTTTATTGCTACTGGTACTCCATGAGTACCAACCCTTGGGTTCTTAAAAGGAGATCCAAAAGAGGTTTCTCATAAAAAGGTAATTGTAAAAAAACAACTTTCATTTTATCTCTTGATTATTCCATATTAAATTACGTATTAACACTTTAAATATAACAAAAAAAAATTATTCCATATACTGATATTTTTTTATATTTATGGGAATATATGTATCCCTTTACAATTTCATGAAATGAGACACAAACTCATTATTTGTGTGTATGGAAGACTACTACCTCAAGAACCGATGTTATTCACTTTCCATCATCACTTATAATGGTTTGTTTAATGATGGATATAAAGTACATGTATGATATTTATAGAACAATTATACCTATGTAGTCATTATATCATATATACTTTTTTTACTATCCCTTCGATAGGGGATATGATAACATCGCTTGTTTGTATGACAGACTACCGCCTCACGATGCGATGTTATTTGTTTTTTCAAAGACACCTTATATGGTATGTAATATAGATAATTATAAGGAATATATATGATATACATGAAATTATAATATTAATAACATTTTTTTCATTATTAAAAGATAACATATTGTTTACTTTATTACACTGAAAATTGATAACATCGTTCATGGACGTGTGGGATACCACCTCTAATACGAGATATGATTCTTCTTTTAATCACTAAATCTTAGGGATGATACATATAAGAAAACAAATTTAAATAACATGTTATTTATTATAATATTATCATTTTTTAAGGATAAAATATTACTAACCTTCTTTCCATAATGATCACTGAAAAATGTAAATTTTACTCATAAGTACGTGTGACCTACTGTCTCCATGATTATAACAATGTACATTTATCATATCAATCATTCGTGATTGCTTTTAAAAAACTTGTTTTGATGTACAAATATTATCTTTATGTCATGATTATTATTCTTTAGAGTTTTAATAATAATCCCAATCACTATAGTCAACCAACTAAATTATGTTTTAAAATATAATCCAAATATCATTGAAACATCTGATGTAATAAAAATTAATTTAGTAATTTGATATAAAATGAAAATTATTTAAATAAAAGGAATAATAAACATGAATTTTTTTTCAAGAATGTAAATAATTAATAAAAGTTTATCATATAGGATGTTAAAGAATGTACGTGGTAAGATAGTCTCAAGGTAAGGGACTTCATCTAAATTTCCTTATGTTGAGGAATATTTTGATGTTATGAACCTATATTATTTTATATAGTGTCCTGAACTAACCCACGTGGTCCCACATTGTTAAAAGATGTACATTCCACAAATTCCCTAATACCACCTCTGTAGGCTAGTGGATGGAAACAATATCCAAAGTAATAACTACAATATGAGACCTTTTTTAACATTACATGTACACATACACAAAATCATCTCCAAAAAAAATTAAAGAGGAGTAATAATAATAGAATATAATATCTAGGGAAAAAACATGAAGTTAATAAAATCTAGGCATTATAAATTGTGTGATAGTGTGATTTAAAAAGAAATGTGATAAAATATAGTCCCAAATGAAACAGATGTCCTCATATAAAAATATCAAGAAAAAAACTATGAGGGCCTAGATACAAATCATTAAGACCAGACCACAATATTTTCCCAAATGGACATAATAATCCATATTCTCCTCTGATGTCACCGTCGACCTATCCACTATTCACATATGACATGAAACGTGTGGGAAAATCCAATTCAAGGTGAGTATATACATACCTAGTAGGATAACCCAATAACCGAAGGGAGAGGAATAGGAGATACGATATAAGTAGTCAGTTCAACCACAAATAAAGAGTGAAATGAAACCCTTAAGTATATATATATATGTTTAAAAAATAAACATAGATGATAGAGAAATGGTATCTCTATACCACATCCTAGATCGGTAAAAGAGTCTTACAATAGTTTCATGTGGTCCATCATCCATGCCTGACATCTCATGTGTTTTTTCATGGATGTATCCATGTTGAGGACCCCCACCTCCCCACTATGCTGAATTTTCATTGAGAAAAAATATCGAATTTTAAGACCCATGAACTAGTAGATAGAGGACATTCTCTTTTGTTTGTCAGGGGTACCAATAAGTAGATAGAGGAACTATTTCAATGTCGGTCAATAGGGTATCACTCAATTTATAGAATACCCACAACCTATTATGTCATGGGTACCACTTAGTATATAGAGGACCCCTAGTCCATTCATGGGTACCACTCCCAGCCTCTCTCTAACGATGATACTTTATCACTACTATAATTGGGCACTACATTAATAATATTAATTATGGGAACATATTTTATTATATCTCAAAATATATAATTAATGTAAATGTTTTTTTCTAATTGGAATGATAATCAAGATATGATATTCATGGTCTAAAATCTATGTAAAAAAATAAGGTGATACGACAAGTATAAGATTTTATAGAGTACATGACATGTATGGGAACCACATAACATATTTCCCATTCCTAAACCAATCCATGTGCACTAAAAAACATGGATTTTTGTCTATTTATTACTACAAGACTAGGAAGGATAATTCACGATGTGTCTTGACCACCTGAGGATCATCAGGCTCTCATGGATATGCATGTGTACTCCTTGTACTAGTACACAACATATACCTGGTCATTTCCAAGTACATGTACTCTTTGATTACATGTTAAGATCCTAACACTATGTCAAAGCACTTTTGGGATTTCCCACAAGGATTGATATATATAACTCACCTATAAACCCATGTTGCTACAGTGAAGGGTTTATACACGCTGTGTTCTTGAGACTAACTGATGTGTAGTATAGGTTTTCCTAGAAACCATAGAATCATCAAACAGTTTCATATCTATATTCCCAACCACAAAACCCACTTGTTGACCCCATAAAATTTTAGTGAAACTCCTATGATAGTTGATTTATTTCTTCCAAAGGATGTAAATCATAGTAATGATCCTTCTCTCAATGAGTACATGTGCCTCATTCACCTATCGTGTCACTTCCTTCTCTGAATCAAATCGAAGACCCACAAAACCATAAATTCTACCATCAACCCCCACTGGTTCATCATCAAAACTCCAAACATATAATTTTATGCATATCATCATCATTTTGAGGTGTCCAATCACATTTGGACCTACCATAAAATATTTTAACCATGACCCCATGGTCAATGGATGATTAATGTGAAGAACTAGTGGGGGAAAGAAAAAATAAAAAAGGTGATAACATTAGTGGTCAAGTTTTCTTTTCCAAAAAATTTAGATTCAGAAGAGTGGAAGAGGTTATTTAATAGAATAATTATGAATAATTTTATTAAACAATTTAAAGGGTCATGGGAAATATGGAAAACTCCAAAAAGAAAAGATGATAATTTAATCCATGATTGATTAAGTAAAGGGGGGTGGGGGGAAACCAAAATATATGTCATACATTTATTTTTATTGATCATTAGTGAAGAACATAATTACCAATGATATAGGGGACCTATTGTGTTCATTGCGGCTCAATTCACATTGATCCATTTTTCAGTTATCATCTGATCTTAAGATGCTAATGAAGACTTGGTGTAAGATCCTCCCAATGATCCCAAGGTTATATGGATATACCTGTAGATTCTATATATAATCTTATTTATTATTTATTTTTTTTGGTCCTTTACATTAAAATAATTAAATAATTAATTTATTTTAATTAAATGCACCTTCCATCAAGCTACCTCTACCAGACGTCCTGTGTTGAACAACATTAGAATGCGCATATTGTAAATCCAAAGATCCATATTCAATCATGGTCTCAAATTTTTGATATGATAATCAAATTATGATATATTCCATTATTTATGAGAAAAAATTTTAGATTCTTATTAAATATATTTAATAGTTTGATAAAATAAATTTTGGGCCCCCAAGACTTATAATTTTCCATCTTCTCAGTGCCTATATTAAAAAATATTTGTTGTTATATTTCAAATTGTGATAAAGAAAAAAGAGTCTCCACATTATTCCATCCTTAAATATTTTTATCCCATAAAAGTATAAAATAAGAAAAAAGGTCAGCATACTAAGCTCACACTAGGCTTTATCACTCCCAAGAGAACTCTTGTATGCTTCCTTGACACTATAGCATATAGACCAAGGGAATGGTCGATCCAAATAGGATCATATACTTCTAATACATAATTGTAACTAGGTAATCTATAAAGGTGTCTCCATCCTTTATGTATAGTTCTCCCCATTAAATAATGTATAAATGATCATGCATGTTTCTCCTTAGTTGTGATACATGAGACACATCATCCACCCACTTCAATTGTATGGGTATGGTGAGGTAGTATGCAACCCCAATAACTCTCTACAACATCTCAAAAAACATGGTGAAACTCATGAGTGCATTTCATCCTCAATCAAATCTTTTTGATCCTCAACATAGGTAGACTCTAAGGAAAATATAGTATCCCTACACGGTCATCAAGGGATAATGACTTTAATCTTTATAAGTTTTCTTCATGCTCTAGGATACCCACATACTCTAATAGATCACGAAGACCTTATATGTCATCACCGGTAGTATATCTGGCCTAATAGAAGACCCCTTACCAATCTCAGTCTAATATAACAGTGACTTATATGGTCTCTCGTACTGGTCCTTGAAAGGTTCCATTATAATTGTAGAGTGATAAATAATATTATATGAAACTCCACCAAAGGTAAGTGATCCTACTAGCTCCAGATGATGCCTAACACATAAGTCCTCAGTATATCCTCCAACACCAAGATAGTGCACTAGGTCTTCCCATCTGTTTGGGGGTGAAAATGTGTACTCATCCTCAACTGGGTCTTGAATTACTACTATAATCCTCTCTACAACTGTTCTGTGAAACAAACATCAAGTTCAGAGATAATCAACGAGGGAACCACATGAAAACATTAAATTTCACATATATACTACATTTGTTCCCTTCCATGGAGATATTCTCATTGATATCATGAATGTATGATGCATTTTTTATTCAGGCAACAATCACCTAGATGGCATCATGTCCTCTAATTTTTGGAAGAAGCCCTATTACAAATCCCTTGGATATGTCATTCAATTTTCACTCTAGGATCTGAAGAGGCTGGAAAAAACCTTCCAAAACCTTGTGTAATAATTCACATACTATCATTTGATACATGGAGAGAAAAAGTCAGCCACACTCCACCACATCCCCACCAATAATAATTATCACTGAAGGTCCTTTTAAAACTTCCCTACACCAGGATGTACATCCAATGGAGAATTGTGACACACCCGCATCATGTCCTATAACAAAGTGAATAGAAACTTTATCCATCGATAAAAAAGGATAACATGATTCCCACTTTCCCAGAATCAATATATTTAATCTTATGAAGATATTTGGTCATGTAGGACCTCAAAGTAAATGTTCCCAAATTAATCCTCTTAGAAAAACTAATGATTTTGGGGACTCAAAAACATCGACTAAATAGAAGCTTCACCCTACTTCTATACTGGGGTCAACTACAATGAATCTAACATCATAGATGCTTCCCCCATCAGGAAAGAACCATAAATCCTACTAAGGAAATATGCTACCACATTTCCATTCCCAGAAGAATAGTCTATCTCAATGTCATAATTATATAGGAACTAAAACCAATACCACTTTCTTAGATTCATTTCATTCTATATGATGAAATTTTTGAGACTCTAATGGTCTTATTGAAGAAAAAAATGTTCTCCTAGAAGATAGTGTCTCCTAATCATCAAAGTGAAGACTACCATTTCCAACTCTATTTTGGGAGTTAGGTTATTATTCTCATGTGGTGCAAAATAATTCAAACCATAAGAAATAACTACCATTATCTTCGTCAACATTCATCCAAGAATAGATATAAAGGTATATCAAAATAATACACACATCACTCCCTCTTATGGTAGCCTCAATACAGGGTATATGATAGCCTCATTATCAACTCCACAAAAGATATATGACACTAGTTGGTCTTGGAATATAACTACAATCTCTTTGTTAGGATGGTAAAAGGGGATGAAATCATGGAGAAGTCCTCCAAAAACCACATGTAGTACCCCACTAAGAAAATAAAACTCCACTCCCCTGACACACTCTTTGGATGCTCCAAATAAATCATTACATCAATCATCACCCAGCCCATAGCTAATCCATTCATAAAAATGATATACCTGATGAAGTGAACCTTTGGGATCCAGAACTAGAACTTATATATCATACCATAATTCTGGTGATCTAGAAGAAATTATAGGACTATCCTTAGGTGATTTGTATACTCATCCTCTGATGTAGAGTAGATCAGTATGTCTTCAACAAAGGAAACTATAAATCCATTCAAATATGGATAGAAGATACGATTCATCAACGGTGTAAACATAGAAGGGGAATTTTTCTCTTTTAAATCCATCACTAGGAACACATAGTGTCCATAGAGACATCAGAGTTCAATCTTGGGAATATCAACCTCATGAAATCTAAACATGTGGAAACTGGTCCTAAGATTATTCATCGAAAACCATCCCATTTCCCAAAACTGGTCAAATAGGCCATAAAGCATCATTAAGGGATAGAAATTATTTATCATGTCCTAATTTAGTAAATGATATTCAACAAAAATACATAAGCTCAGGTTTTCCTTTTTCACAAAAAACACTGAAGCTACCCAGGGGGAGATAATGAGTCTGATAAAACCCATCAATCAGTGGTCTTATAACCATACCCTCATCTCAGGGAGCTTGTTAGGGGCTAGCTGATATGCCTAAAAATATATCTTAGTGGTCCCATGGTTCAAGTCGATGAAAAACACAATCTATCACCTCTGTGGTAGTACTAGAATGTCTTTGGGGAATACATCCATATGATACTCCATTACTGGTGGAATTGAGATGACTGATGATCCTACAATTATAAGTCATAAATCCTCCAATAATTGTATTATTTGGTGTAGCTTCATTATCACAAGAACCCCACACTCTACTATGCGACATCCCTCACCCGTAAAAAACAATTGAGTCCCATCATTCTGAAGAAATTTGACTCTTTTACATTGATAGTTGATCTGAGATCAGACTATGGAGAACTGGTACATTCCCAAGATTAATTCATATGGATTCATTGTGATGACTAATAATACAAATTATAAACTTTCTCCACCAAGAGATATCTCTCACTTCTAGAAGATAAGCGATATTGAAGAAGTATTTCATGTAAGAACCTCAGGTCAATGATTTTAGGCTAATGTATCAATTAAGAGTTCCATGTATCAGAACATGATTTGGAAGATGAAGGAATGACTCACACCTATTTCTACTAGTAATGTTGGAATATTATAATAAACACAGATCATACCTCTAATCATGTTGTGTGCTACTATAGAATTTGCATCCATAGACTGTAGCTACAGATGGCCCCAACTGCCATCTCTATGAGCCTGATGTGGTCCTCCTAGTGGTGGTGGTGGTGGAAGTAGCACATAATGCATCTATAAAACAATATCCACTCCTCTAGAGATCCACCCACTCCTCTGATAGCTCCACCTCTTTAGTGGAATATTGATCCTCTCATAAGATATCCATGATCATGGTGATAAATTTAGCATCATTTTCCATCTTCTGTCTTCCTTCCATCCTCACCACATTGCATAAAGAAACCATGTTCTATGTAACCTTTCCCATCACCTATGTGAGATTGAACCTATAAAGGAAGACCTAGTTTGATGAACCATTACTAATCTACATGACCACATACCTGATTTTGGTCATGATGAGGTCTCCTATGTTGAGGCCCTTCTTACTAGCCCATACTAGCTGTTGCAGATGATTTAACCCCATGAAGAATACTGCCAACTCTAGATGCACGATGTTCCTCATATTAAAATATGTCTTCCACTAGTATCCTAAATATATATATATATATCTAGCATATGTGGGAATGAATTGGGTTACCACACTAGCATATATATCTCTACAGAGGCTATGCTCAAACTTCCACACCAATAATTAGCTATCTCAAACCATGTCAAGGGTGTACCATTTAAGGTTAGTTAACCTTGATAAATACTCAGAAACTTTTATCACTCCCTATTTCAACTCCAAAAAATACTAAATTTGAATTGAGTTCATCGATTTGGGGAGTACTCATCAAAACATATATATATATATATATATATTTGAAGTTGTACCATGAGAGTGATGACTCATCATGTATATATGGGATTAAACTCTACAAGAACCCTATTTTTTCATGAAAAAATCTATCTTCCTGCCCAACAATATGATCAGTAGTGGTCATCACAAGTTAAAACACTCAGATCAATGAATCAAGAAAATCCTCTATTGTTTGGGGATCTATATCATTATGGATCATTATGATCATATTGTTATAAACCTATTGGATTGTGCTAATCCTGCACACATCTTCATCCTACTCTACTGGTATAATTTTCTTCTTGACAGAGGGCAAGGAGCTGCTACATTCCTTCTTGGAGGAAAGATATCATGTGATAGCCCCTAAAATGAGGCCCATAATATTTTGAATTTATTTATTTTTATTTTTAACAAAATAATGAATATATTTATCATTTTCATTATTAAAATTATATATGAGATGATAAAAATTATATTTTGATACAAGGAATCCATCATTGTTTTGGAAAATATACATTTTTAATTTAAAAAATATTTTCAAAAAAATCATGATTTTTGAAATCAATGTTACAATTATGAAATAATATTTATATACAAATGATAATATAAATTAATGGAGTCCAATATAATCTTTGTAAATGTTAGAAAATTTTCACTGTCACAAAAACCAATACTTTTCAATACATGTGGATTTTTATTTAATAGTGAAAATTAGGGAGTTATTTTGATAAAATATATTATATTATAAATGAAAGAAAGATTCCAAGGGTTAATTGTTTGTACTTTACCAGTAATATTAACTTTTTGGGGGAAAAATAAATAATGAAAAAATATACATTATGTATTATGAAATCATAATTAAAAAAATTGATGTAATAAATATTTAATGGGTTTTCAAGATAAACACTTTGTTTCCCCTTTAAAATAATGTATTTATATGTTATTTTATTATTTTTTAAGACCCTTATTGAATCCTAAAAAATTATATTATATTTTAAGGTTTTAAAATCATTTCATTATAAACATGACCCACATCCATGTCACATAGGGTTTCTTATGGAGTTAAGTTCTGGGAATTATAAAATATTTAAATCTACAATTTTTTTGATGAAACCATTGGATAAAATCTAGGAAAATTCTGTGGTTTTGATTTTTTTTCATATAGGTTCCAAAAACATTGTCTATATATTAATAAAGAACCCCCACCCCCATTTTTTTCAATAAATCGCCACCCATCCTACTAGTCTAATTCACTCAATACCCATAGACTAGGATATTTCGATTCCTATCCTTCTCTAAATAACTCACAAGGTGTTACCAGATTCATAAGAATCACCTCCCAAACTTTTAGAAGAACTCCCCCAATGTAAGGGACTATATCATACTCTTTTTATTTTATGTATTTTTATTATAGTAATCATTTCCTATTTCCAATTATCCATATTGATGTTTTTTCTACATAGCAAATATATTTTACTTATTATTATCAAGTAATTAGATATCATTTGTATTTCCCATTAAACAGTTCCATAAATATTTATGTACACATGTTATGATTTTGAAATTATCACGTGGTTTTCATACCAAGCATTTTTGTAGAAAATTATCATGCCCATTTCCACTCAATTATATTAAATTAGATATACATATCCTCTATTTTTTGGGGAATTCATTATATGTAACACAACGTCTTTAATTTTAATGACCAAATGTTTTTAGTAAAAAAATATTCTTGAATAAATGTGGTTTTTATTATATTACATAGAGACAACATTTATAAAAACCAACAAAAACATTGTTTCATCATTAAATTCTATTAAATTAATAAAAAATGAAACATATTATATTTCCAAAAATTAAAAGTGGAATAAAAATAAAAAATATAAAAGTTGAACGGTTAAATAAGGATCAACCTAATCACTTAGAATTTTCTCCCCCATTGAAATCACTATAGAGAAATAATAATAATAAATAAGTCTACATTATAGAAAATAGAAATATAGAACCTAAAGAGTAATTGAGTTAAATTAAGAATGAAGTAATGTAGATGTATTTATAGGAGGTGATGTGACCATTGTAATAGTAAACATGACATTTGGAATAATATTCTAATAGTTTAGAATAGTAACCTGACTGTTTATGTAACATCTCGAGTTAAGAAAATAATACTATGTTCGACAGCGTACATGATATTCAATAGCGAGATTAAACAAAAACCTAATTTTTTTATCTAAAAAATTTCCAATATAACCTTGATGTTTAAATGGAAGAAATTTAATGGGTTAACTGAATTAAAATAAAATGTGGTTTACACATGTATACATAATTCATTTACCAATTTACTATAAATGAATATAAAACCATTTTTAAAATACAAGGAATTATTTTTCAGAAAACTATTTAAAAGTTTAAATATATATTTAATATATTAATGAAATATATATTTAATATTTTTAATATAATGATTAAAATTAATATTATGTGTTTTATAGACATTATATTATAACAAATTAAAATTTTCAAATAAAAGAAGTATTTATCTAAAAAGACATTTTCCCGCCTTTTGATTGTGAACAAGTTTTAAATACAGTTTTCAGAAATTTATAAATTATATTTTTTGAAAAATGTTTTTATATGAAATTCAAGTACTAGAATTTAATTTCTAGAATTTTTGTTATTTTCTAATAAAGATTAATCTTTTGATGAATGGTGTGAAAATACTGTATTTCAATTAAAAACTACTTTTTTACACAATATATTTATATTTTAAGATTATATGTTAGACTTATTTTAAAGTATATTTCGATAAAAAAAAATTTATTAGTTAATAATATTAAGTCTATTGGAAAAAATTTCACATTGAATTTATATATAAATACATTTTAATAATTTAAACATTTTTAGTTAAAAAACCCATTTTCTAGTTCTTTCATGGAGATTAATTTTTAATCAATTTATACAATTTCAATGTTTTGAATTTGTAATAATAGATTAAATATTTTTGATAATAAGTTCTAAATTTATTAAATATTTCCCTCTAATTTTTGTCTGATAATAATAGTTACATTAGTATTTCTTTATTAACACAGTTAAAGGTAAATCAGGTAATTAAGGGTAAAAATAATACTATAAATATTATAAAATTAAACTAAAACTTGTCTAAATTTCATTTTATGACTTTGTGTACAAATAATTTATCCTTGACCGGGAATTATAGCCTTTGAAATCAATTTTTATGAGATTATAACATTTATAATATTATAATCACTGAAAAGAGAATTTTTTTATACTTTTATTTACAAGTGATATATTTTTAACGTGGGACTAAATAGGGTATCTCTTTGACTATAAATGTTATTTGGAAGCCTAAATTTTTTAAATTTATCACTATAATTTATTTTTAATTTTTATAGTGGAAATATTTAAATTAATGGAATTCATAATGATGATGTAATAATTATTTAATTAAAGGAATTATCAAATAAATGAGTTTATATATACTAAAATAAATATAATTTTATATGATTAATGTAACAAACGAATTTTTTAAATAGATTTTAAATATTACTGATCTTATTGATGTTTTTTTAAATTTATTTACATTTTATGAAATTTTTTAAAAGTCAAGTAATGAATAGTGTTTAAATTTACATAAATGATATTTTAAAATAAATAATATTTCATTAAATGAAATAAAAAACATAGAAACATAATATTAATCAAAAGGATTTTCATAAGTCTAAAAAAATTCATCAATGATTAATTTATTTGTCTTTTTGACATTTTAATATAATTATATTAACCCTCACATTAAAGATTACATGATATAATAGTTAGAATTAAAAAGGTTAAATAAGGGTTAAAAAGGTAGATAATAATTAAAACGTAGTCCAAACATATCTAATTTTCATTTTATGAATGGGTATATAACGAAATTATTTATATATTCTAAATTCACTAGTTCAGAGCCATTTAGAATAGAAAATTAATTTATAATAATTTAATAGTTAGAAGAATTCTTTTAGTGCCCCTCCCCTCCCCTATAAAAGGGCACTAATTCTTATTTTTTATTCACACCTAAAAACCTGTTTGGATCAAAACCTATCTACCAAAATAAATTAATATATCCCCTATCCACATTCTTGAGGCATTATTTTTTTCATAAAACCTTTCTTGGAGGAGTTAAGTAGTTCATCGATGGAGATCGTCTAAAGAAGACTTATCATTTTTAATTAAGTATTTCAATTTTATTTCTTCTTCCAATTAATTAAAATCATATTTAAACATGATAAAAATATATAAAATATCATAATTTTACTGAGTTTTTATTATATTAATATAATCACCTAAATACATCTCCACTTCCATAAAATGGGAAAAGAAATATCTTTTGTGTGTACAACAAATGACCGTCTTGCAAAACGATACAATTCAATATCTATAAATGTCTAAAGTTAAGGGTTATAATGATGGAAATAAATTTTATATATAATATTAATGAAATATTTATCATTACTAAATAATAATTTATCATTTTTATTGTTACCTTTCCATGCATATAAAAATGATAACATCATTCGTAAATACGTGTGAAATATCACCTCCATGAAGCGATGCGATTTGTTTTTCATCACAACATAACATGAATGATATATTGAATTATATTTAAAATATTAATATGATATTAATTGTTATTATAATTATTTATAGATAAAATAATACTTAACCTTTTCTATAATTATCATTGAAAAATGGAAACTTCACTCATGCACATGTACGATCCTCCGTCTCCATAATTATAACATTATTTATTTTTCATAACCATAAATAAGTGGGTTTATTTAAAAGTGTAATGTATGTATAAAATCTATTATTATGTCTTGAATGTTATTATATATATTATTTAATGAATAACACTTTGACTATTGACATCATAACAATGTCATATTGGACACATGTACAGAATATTCACCAAACATCCAACATGAACTTAAATAATCACGTAACTGTAATAACATGGTAATAAGTGATATAAAAGGAATAATAAACCTGAAAATGGTTTTAAAGAAATTAAAAAATTTCCCAATGTTTTTTATATAGCAATGTATATATTTTACGTGATGAGTTGGACAGAAGGTAATAAAATTCTTCTCCATCTCCTTTCATTGAGGCATATCTTGATGTCATACACCCACCTTCTTTTATTTCATGTCTATATTGAAATGTTGACTTATCATTTCATGAATTTATTTTTTTCTGGTTATATAATGTTTTTTCAATGTTATTCATTCACGGGACACCTTTAATGATTAAATATTTAATTATCATATCTTTTCTCCATGTAAATATTCTTGATATTATTTTATATGTTCATATATATGGGAATAAAAGGATTATAAAGGAATTAATTTCTATATATTTTTATATTAATTCAAAGGTTTTCAAAAAGTTATTTTTTTATTTTTTCTGTATGGAATGTTTTACTTCCTCTACATATGATAAAATGAATGTTCTTTTTAATCTCTATGGTGACAAAAACCTCTCAATGTTGTGACCATTATTTTATATTTTGATTCATTTACCAGTAATGATATTTTTAAAAAGATAAAGAAACCCCTATTTTCTATTATAGGTTTTTTTGTTACTAAAAATGGGTTTTTAAAATGGATTAATTATTTCTATAACATGAAATTCTTTAAATGATTTCAAATTATAATTTAATAGTAAAAGGTTGAAAATTGAATCTTCTCATGTGTAATGATTATTTATGTGTACTTGGATATTTTATGCATGGTTATGTTATCAACTAAGGATGGGTGGATCCATGATTAACCATGAAAGTGTGGTTGTTTTATTACCTCAAATTCATTTGGTATGTAAGTCAACTATATTACTACTCAATTTTTAAGAGTGAAATATCTGGAAGTTGATCGAATGGTTATTTCATTTATAATAGAGGCAAGTATAATTGTGTCCCAAGGTACCTTTGTTTATTTTAAATTATTTATATGGTTTTTATGGTAATCACTTGATTAAAAAAATATTAAATGCGCTTGTTTAAAAAGTAAATTATTTATTACTTATTAAGTGTGAAATGTATTAATTTATTATGAAGTATTCATTGGTTTTAATGATTATCAATGGAGTAATAATTTCCTTCTTTTTATAAACATTTATGAGATTTTTATCCTCATGAATCCTTTTTTAATGTTGTTCATATAATATAAGGACGAGTGAGGATTTGTATATGTCATGCTGAATGTTGTGAAGAGTTTTCATAAAAGTTAACAGGCATTTTTTAAAATGTTTTAGATTATGGAATAAATTGATACTATCTGAAAGTGTCTACTTTTTATTGCTATGTTTTTAAGGTATGAGTTATTTCCTAATTCTCTAAAACACTAAACCTAAAAAGTCCCTCAATTTGAAATAAAGTCAAATTATGGGCATAAATAAATATTTCTTAATGTTTTAAGGCTTAGTATATATGCTTGGTTTCAATGTATGGTTTTGAAAACTTTAGAAGTTATACTATTATAAACAAAAAGCCCTTAAAATATTTTTTTTTAGTTGAAATGATGAATCATTTTAAGGTTACCTTGTTGTTTTATCATAGATATGTCTGTTAAGAGTGGTAATCAACATTGGAAACATTGTACCTCTAGTGGGATAGTATAGATAGGAAAACGACCCTCTAAATTAGCATCCTGATATAGTTAGAATTGGAGCAGAACAATTTTTTTATAGATATTGATCCGCGGGTACAAGATATAAATGGTGGTGGTATCCATTCTAGCAAAGAACCCAACATACCATTAAAAAACATGTCTATAGTAGAACATTTCATTAGAAAAAATCCCCTATCATTCATAGGATAATCCGACCCCATTCTAGATGAAGGATGGATCAAATCCCTATAAAAGATAATTGACATCATGGGTTGTTAAGATCACCAAATGGTAACTCTTGCAATTTATAATTTATAATATGATATGACCAGTTGTGGTCACTGATTAATAATATCAGAGAACGTTAAGATATTGATTCTTTATAATTGGATGAATTTATGAATATATTTCCAATGAAATATTTTACTAAGTATATTTGACTTAGTATTGAAAAATAATTCTTTGAATTGAGAAAATGGAGGCTGATTACATGGGTTTATATGAAGAAAACCTCACCTATTTTGCACGGTACATCCCAAATTTTATCCTGGATATTGAAAGTAAGTTAATTTTGTTTTATTGAGGATTGAATCCAAGATATGGGGAGGAATCAGCTTCCCATGAGTTCAAAATCTATGATAAACTTGTTTTATGTGATTAAAAGATAGAAATGGGGTTTTTTTATGATCATGTGTCCCATGAAAAAAGAAAAGTAAGAGTTCCTGTTGGAATGAAATGGGAAAGAATTCATAAAAAACATTTAAGGTAAAAAACCAAATTCCCATACCATGACATGTTTAGTAAAAACCATCCTAAATAATGTCATACAAAGATATGAATTATATTCTTTTGAGGTAACATTGGTCAAATGGATAGTGACTATAAGGGGGTGATTAGTAATGCAATTAGAAGCCAATGGTATGATGTTTTACTTGTAATTATTTAACAAATTATGCTAATGTGTGTCTGAAGATACTTACTCTGGGTGGGAATCATCATGATCATAAACAAAACAGTGTTGGAAAATATCTTTATACTACTGTAGTTGATGTTGAGACATCTGGGGATGTGATAGAAGCTCGAGGGAGCTCTGTATTTTCCCAGGATAGCCTTATGTTCAAGGTTTTAGACACTCCTCTTAAATATTTAAGTAATGTGATCATACAGTGATTAATAAATTTTTGGTATGATTATTTGGGTTTATTTTTATATAAGGCATTAGTTTAATGAGAAGTAGGCCCTTACTTTTGGACATGAGATTAAAGGTATTAATAATCTTTAGGTTTTATATAATCTTTTTTGAATGAGGTTATTTATATTGATTTTCATCATATGAGGATGAAATTGTTCTTATTATATAGAAATATATAAATAAATTATATTTTAATAAATTATTAAATAGTAATATTATTCCCTAAATCTATTAAAATGTTATTAATATAAGAATGTTGTTTTTTAATTTTTTTACTTAAAATTAGCGACCTTTTATCTCATCAAATATTTATGGTTCTATGATTGGTAAATTTCCCATGACCATGGTCTATATAACTCTCCATCAGAGTGTGATTGTTTATTTTTTATTACATTACCAGGTTTTCCTACATGGAAACATAGTATGTGTTATATTTGTTGACCTTCATACTTCCCTTTATTTTAGAGTGATAGTTTCATTTAACCTTTTTCTAAAGTGGAATTTCAATAAAGGTATTTTGAAAAGTTATACCATAGTTAAAAAGAACAAATTAAAAATTGAAAGGATGAAATTTAAAAAATGGGGGATGTAACTCCTTCAGATATATAAAAAATAAATATTATATTTGATAACATATATAATACACCACATCAGGCATAAATGAGAAAATAATAATTTTATTTAAATGTTCCCATTATAACCTAGAAATTAGAATGGCCTAAATTAACAAGGTTAAATGAATGATTACAATATTGTTTCCACATGTATATATAATTCATTTACTAATTAATTATAAATTATTGTAAAACTATTTTTAAAATTAATGGAATTGTTTTTATGAAAATGTATTCAAATGAGCACAAGTGTATTTTATACCAATAAATAAAAAAAAATCAATGGTTTGTAATTATATAAATGATACATATACAATATTAAATATAATTTTTAAAATTCATTGTATGTGTTTCTATACATTATATAAAACAAATTCAATTTTATGTGTCAAATAGGTAATTTTCTAAAAAGGTTGTTTTTATTCTTTTTTTGATGGAATACTTCTTCAAAATGGAATTTTTGACACTTTCATAAATTATATTTCAGAAAACAAAATTAGTTTTTTCAATTTTATTGTCATACTATATTTTTATTTATTTTTTCTATTTTTCTGGTAAGATTTATTTTTTGATGAATAATTAAAAAATAGTATTTTTCAATTGAAAAACATTCTTCTAATTTATTTATATTGATAGATTATATTTTAGAACTGTATTAAAGTATAGTTAGATCAATATTTATTTTTCATTAAAAATTATGTCATTTTTTTAATATCACATATAATTTTCATATAAAAAAATTCAATCTTTTGAACGATTTTACATTAAAAACATGTTTTCTCGTTCCGTCAATAGGATTAATTTTTAAGTAATTTATAAAATTTATTTATTTGGATTTTCTAAAAATGGATTAAATATTTTGAATAAAAAATTTCTAATTTATTTAATATTTCACCTTTATATTTGGACAATATGAATAAAAACATTAGTATTTTATTATTAACATAGTTAAAGGTAAATCGGGTAATTAAGGGAAAAATAATATTATAAATATTATAAAATTACCCTAACACTTATCCAAATTTATTTGGTTGACTGTGTGTCTAAATAATTCATCCATGGGCTAGAATGATAACCTTTGGAAGATAATGGTATTATTGTATGACATTTATATTATTATATTCAAGGAAAAGTCAAATTGGTCACACTTATTCTTAACAAGTAAAATATTATTAATATGGGGTTATAAAGAGGGTTTGTTCGACTATAAATAGTTTTATTAAATCTAAAATGTTTATATTTATCATGGTATCTTATTTTTAATTTTTATGGAAGAAATAAAAAAACTAATTTCTTCAAGAATGTTGTTATATTAATTGATTTATTATTGAAAATATCAAATAAATGATATTAAAAACACTGAAATAAATATAATTTTAGAATATTAATGTCATACACAGAATGTTTAGATAAATTCAACATTTCAGTGACATTTTGGAAGTAGTTTTTCGAATTTATATTGTTGTTGTGATTTTTTTACAGAGCCATGCAATGAATAGTGTCAGAATTGACAGAAATGTTATTTTAAAATAAATACTATTTTATTAAATGATATATAACTAATAAAAATATAAAACTCAGAATAATGATTTTTATAAGTCTAAAAATACCATAAATGACTGAATTATTGGTATTTTTTCATTATATTGTAATTATATTAACACTTAGTGTGTAGATTACATGATATCACAGTAAGAATAAAAAAGGTTAAATAAGGATTAAAAAAAATATATGAACTAAAAATTATCAAAAATTATCTAAATTTCATTATATCAATGTATTTAGATCCAAAGTCATCCAATATTTTAAATAAATCATTTTTTATCCATTTTAAATATAAAAGTAACATAAATTATTTTAATACTTTGAATAATCCAAAGCATGCCCCTCCCCTCGCATATAAAAGGGAAACCGTTTTTATCATTTATTCACACTTAAAATACTATTTGGATCAGGAAATTACATCCCTAATACATTCCAATAATCCACAACCACATTCAATAGGTCTTATTTTAGGTATAAAACCTTTCTTAGAGGTGTTAAGGTGTTAATCAAAGATGATCATCTGAAGAAGAGGTATCATTTTTAGTTAAGTATTTCTATTTTATTTATTCTTATACTTCCATCAAATATTATTCATCCCTGATGAAATAATTAATCCAATATATGAAATAAAATAAAATACAATTATGTTAATATAATCACCTAAATCCATATCCACTTCCATCAAATGAAAAAAGAATTATCATTTGTGTGTACTACTAACTACCAACTTGCGAACCGATATAATTCATTTTTCATCACTATCTCTCAAGACTGATTAAAATTATTTAATTAATGTTTATATATGATATAAATGATATTATTATCATTATTAAAAAAAATATATCATCAAAATTCTTGCCCTTCCATGCACATAAAAATGACAACATCATTCGTGTTTACTTGTTAACTATCACCTCCACAAAGTGATCTGATTTAGTTTTCACCACCAAAACACATGAATGACATATATAAGTTTATTTAAAATGATAATTCGATATTAATGATATTATTATTATTATAATGTATGTATTATTTTATCATTAAATTATAATAATAATATCATTAATATCGATGCCTAAAAGTGATTATTATTTCCTAAATATTATTCTGGATATGATTTAATAAAAACAAATTAAACTATTTTCATCATAGTAAATTCATTTTTTAATCTTGTAACAAATATCGAAAAAACATCCCACTGTAGGAAAGGAATAATTAATGAAGATAATGTATGTAGTATCTAATTATGCTCAATACACAATAGGGGGGGTGAATTGTATACTTTAAAAATTCTTTAGAACATTTAAATTTGGTTAGAAAACTTTCTATTTTTTAACAAGGTTAAAAGGTAATTCACAAATCTTCTTAGTTATACACACTTGCTTGATTCCAAAAATAAGATTTCAAGAATGTACTTTCAGAAAGATGGTTCCAGAAATGAAACTTAATTTTTTTACAAAGATAAGGATTCTACCTTAAAGCATATAGAATCTTATTAAATAAGAGTATACAAGTATAGGAAAGTATAATAAAGTATTACTTTCCTCAAAAATCAAAATGCAGTGGAAAACATGAAACAAACAAGTAACAATTATTAAATCTTTTTACCCAAAGAGAACGGTATCCAACAGCCTTGGAAAAAGGTCCCTTGATTTATACTTTTAAGAAAGTCTATCTTTCCCACACCAGGGTAAGCCTTCGATACGAAGATCGGCATATGTCTGGCTATCCCCACAAGCCCTCAACTTCAAAGTATTCAGCACCTCGATCTTCCTCAGTAAAGAAGTCTCCAAACTTTAAGGAAGTCGGCACCTCTGTCTTCATATCCCCATAAGCACTCAAATGTACTCCGCAACATTCAGAGTTGCACGAAGAAAATCTGAACAAGATGTTCAGTATGCACAAAGCAATAAAGTCCCTCTCTCCGAAACCACTTAAACAACATGCAATCTCTATATTGATCAACTTTTTGTGATCTCTTTCAAATGAGATCCTATTTATAGGCACATTCTCAACGGTCGGCTTCATCCTCCAATGGTCATATTTTTCCTTGAATTTCAGAGGGACCTATATACATGTCACTCAAACAACGATTAGTTTGTAACTGAATGCACGAAATCATTTTATAACCAAAAAAAGTGTATGAAAAAATATTATTGCTTGAACAAATTCATTTTTTGGAGTGTAAGGGTAAAATGAAAGTTCGGAGTCTAACCAAAAACACATTTGGTGTGTACAAAACATAGATATTCAAATTTTTTCTTCAGAAGAATTTGAAACCTGAATTCTATAGAATTCCATAGTCTAATTTTCAAGGAAATTTGGAGTCTTGAATTTAGTATAATTTAGAGTCTAAATTCAAAGAACTCAGAGTCAGAACTCCGAAGAGTTTGGAGTCTGAATTCAGAGAACTTGGAGTCAAAACTCAGAAGGTTCAGAATCTGAATTCGGATCCTAAAAACAGAATGATTTATATCTAAGTATATATATGATTATGAGGTTTTGGATATGAAACTGAATCATATAGTTAGACAAAATGAACAATGAAAAACATGGAAATGATAAATTTCCTTGGGGATGGAAAATTTTCCTTATGAAAGTAAAACATAGGGAAAATGAAATTCACCTTAAGATAAGGTGTTTGTGATTTTCAAAACATGAATAAATGGTAAAGTCATAAGGAAACAATATTGACTCAACAATCTCCCCAAACATGAAGGAATGTAAAATTCAAAAGGTATCATTATTGACTCAACAATCTACCCCTTTTTTAAAACACAAACATCCTTACGAAAAAGAATATAAGGACTTAGAAAATAAAACTCATCTCCCATGACACATGGGAAAAGATGAATACGACTAACTCCCCCTTAGGCTTTGGAACACTAAGGATCATATTCTAGATTTCAGGAATGAGACTTATCATTTAATTTCATACAGAAATCTTCATGGATAAGAACCCCCCCTTAGATGAACTCCCTCTTACTTACGGAAATTTATTGTTTAATAAGAATTCGTTTTCCCTTCTCCCACTTTGTGATTTTAAAAAAGAAATATAGATAATGTAAAATTAAACATGGTACTTGAAATATTAGTCAAAACATCCCAAATACAAGTAACAAAAAAAATTCATTATGATAGAAAAAATTTGTGCAACAAGGAAAATACAACAAAAGATCAGATTTAAACAAAGTTATCCTTCCTTTTCCTTGGGAATAAGCTTCTTCATTTATTTTTTGAGCTTCTTAAGCTCCTTTTTGTCTTCTTATGATCGTTTAAGAATCTAATCCTGATTCTCATATTTCTTCTCTAAAGCATTGATTCTATCATCCTAAGCCTTAAGAGCCTCTTCCTGATACTTCAGGACTTCTTCCTACATGAGAATATTTTCTTCTATCACAATACATAGATATCATTCTCTCTTATAGAATTGATCCACTGAAAACAGTTTCGCATCCAAATCATTCACTTCTTGACTCTGATATTTCTGTTCTAGAGTTTGTTTTTCTTCAAAACTGATTGTGAGATCCTTGATCTTACCATCTTCAATGTCAAATGCCTCCTTTAAACTATCTTCGAACTCCTCATGATCTCCCATATCTTCAAATGTCTTCTTTGACCAGCTAATAATTTTCGTACAAGACCTTTTGTGGGCATCGTAGTTAATGTAAAAATTCTTGAAATCAACCCCAGGCTTGACACACTTTTCCATCACCATGGATAATGAATTAAATTTCTGATTTAGTGTGTGTTGAAGCATCTTGAATCTAGAGTCTATGCTTGGAAAAATCGTAATGGTCCCAAAAAGATTCTTCAGCGACTGAACAATGAAATCATGTCCAAGGGATGATGATTCTAAATCTGTATCTTTTCTAGGTGAGGGCTCTTTCTCTAGCTTAGAAAGTTTTCTCTTTGAAGATCCACCAGCTTCCCTCATCTTCACAATAGCTTTACTCGGTGTATCAACAACCACCTGTTTACCCTTATCAATTTTTGGAATGACTTCATCATCCAAAGATTCATGTTCACTATCAGACAGTTGAACAATTTTATCATCATCTATCTCTTCTTTCTGAGCTCCTACCTTATCATCCTCAGGGTGTATGAAATTATGATTATAACTTTCTTCTTCAGAAAACATATTCACTTCTTCTTCAACCATTTCATATTTTAATTTCTTATATTTATCATGTGTATCCAGATTTGAAGATTCTACTTTAGAACATCGGATTGAGAGCTTCTCGGAAGGAATATTTTTCTCATGATAATATCCTACTTTCATAATTAACTCTGAAGTTTTAGCACTGCTTTCTACCTCTTCTTTAACTTCTTATATTTCTTTTACTTATTTGTCTTTTTCCAGAGTCACAAATTTTTTCCTCGGAGTTTCAAGGAATGATTCTACCAGGAAAGATTCTAGTACTAGAATTTTTTCAGATACTTTTTCAGTATCCCACAAAAGGGATTGAATAATACATACTCAATTCATCTTCTTCTTCAGTTTCTTTTCTTTCTCTTCCCTTTCCAGATACTCAGCTGTCTTCTTCTTCAGATATTTTTCTTCAGTGGGGTTTAATCAAAACATGGGATCCCCTTCTTTCATGTTCTTCTTATCTTCCCTCCACTTATGTACTACCTCATCCAAATTGGATTTTTTTTTGGCTTTGGGGGTGCTGACTGAACTTCCTTGGACAAAGGAATTTTTTCCTTTTCTTAAACTTCCATCACATTCCTCTTCCTTTCACCCTTTTTAAAAGTCTCATCCACTTCATGTTTCTTTGGTATGGCTTCATATTCTTCTTTTGGATGGTCATAGAATTCTCCAGATTCTTTGGAAAATACAAAATTCATTCTTCTTAGATTATCATCACTAACAGGCATTACTTTTCAATTCCTTGGCTTTAAACTACATGGAATTTTGAAAATCTCCAAGCACATAACAATTAACTTTGAAAGAATGGATGGATATATAATGATCTGAGCTTTTAAATTTCCATTCTTCATATTATCAATCGTAATCAGAATATGCTTAATCAAGTTGATCTTCCATAGATTTTCCATGAAATCCAGGATATACATATCACTTTTCTTCAATGTATCCTCGTCACATTTTCTCGTAAGAATGAATCACTGATACCATAATTATAGAATCTGAAAATGTATAGTGAGGTGAATAATCTTCAAAGTATTATCATTTGTAAGACCGAGACACTCCATAGCTTTCAACTTAACTAATATTCCTTGAACATCAGGAAACTTATGTGAAAAAAATTCAGATTCTCCTTCATATGAGACTACGATAAAATTTGCAGCCTTGTTGTACGAGAGAGCATAAGTCTTTCCATATCATTTGAAAGAGAACATATCTCTTCCTTCTTCCTTGAAAAAACTTACCGACTCATAAAATTCTATCATAAAATCTAGATGTACTAAATCTTGAGCACCTGGCTTCAATATGCACACATTGTCCTATTCATTGAGCTTGATGTTTTTGGAGAATATAGAATCATACTTGATAAAGAAGTTCGGATGCACCGAACATTACCTATAAACCTTCCACTCTGAGATTGGGTTAACAGTTCAAATTTATTTTTGAGAAGATTCTTTGAAAGACATTTAGAATTGAGAAACCCTTGTAAATACGGAATGAGTTTATATTTAAGGGTAGAACATCATCATGTGAGAGTTAGAGATTCGATGTGGGATAACCATTGGGGGGGTCCTTTATATAGGCATTTGATGCAACGATTTATCTTCCAAACTCAATCCAATGGCTGAAAATATTTCTGATCAGATCTAACGGTTGATATGATAGTAGCAAAGAAATCATGGTACAATCTGATCTTTTGAGGTATTTAAGAAAAACATTTGGATTTAAGGAAAATAGAATCCAATTTTTTTTAAAAAAATACCAACAAGTAAATGATGATTAAGAAAATTCATGAAAGGAAACATACCTTTAGGATTTCAAGGAATATTATTCGTAATTAGCAAAATTATTCTTGAAGAACTTTAGATTCAAAATTTTTTTATTACAAAAAAAAATTTAAAAACAAAAATCTCCATTATGAAAATTTTATGTACGAAAATCATCACTATGAAAATTTTAAGACTACGAAAAATTTTTAGACCTCAAAAAATTTTAGCCTATGAAAAATATTTAGAATAAGATAAAAATAAATTTAGACTACAAAAATTTCCATTACGAAAGATTTTGAAAATATGGGTATAAAAATTACTATTACAAATGATTTGAAAAATCCGGCTGCAAAAATTTACATTATGAAAGATTTAAAAATCTGACCCAGAAAATTTCCAGTACGAAAGATTTGAAAAATCTGACTACGAAAATTTTCATTACGAAAGATTTGGATCTAACTAAAAAGAAAATTTACCCCCCTGTGAAAAGATGTTTATTACTCTAAGGATATTGGTTTAATAAGAATGTTAACAAGGAATATTACCTTATGTTTAGCATTGAAAACTTCTATTTAATGTATTAAAATCTATCGGAGGGTATAGATTTTGTGAAAATATCAGCAAGTTGATCTTGTGTTCCAATAAATTGAAGACTGATATCCCCTTTTTGTGTGTGATCCCTAAGAAAGTTATGCTTAATGACTTTGTGTTTTTCACGAGAGTGATGTGCATGGTTTTTACTTAAGGAAATGGCTCTAGTATTTTCAAAAAAAATTTGTTTTTGTAAAACTCATACCATAGTCTTTGAGTGTGTGTTGCATCTACAACACTTGAGCACAACAAATTCCAGTTGCAACATATTCAGATTTAGTAGTGGAAAGTGCTACTGAGTGTTTCCTCTTGCATGACCAAGAATCTAATGAATCTCCTAGGAAATAACTTGTTACGAATGTACTTTTTCTATCCATTCTACATCCACCAATGTTAGCATCTGAAAAAAAATTCAATATTAAATAATTTCTAGAAGTATAAAATAGTCATAAAACCATGGTTCCATTTAATTAGAGAAAAATTATTTTTACTATCTTTTAATGAGATTCCTTAGGATTGTATTGATTTCTTTCATATAAGAAAACTGAACACATTATGTCTGGATGACTAGCTGTCATGTAAATTAAAATTCTTATCATACCTCTAAAAGATGTTTGATCTTCTGGTTTCCTAGCTTCATCATGATCAACCGGGTTTGAGGTACCAATGGGAGTACTAATACTCTTAGTATTGTCATATCCATTCTTTTTAAGAATATCATCAATATAGTTATGTTCGGATATATATATTCCTTCTGGTTTTTGAGAAATTTTAAAACCAAGGAAAATGTAAACTCACCCACCATACTCATTTCAAACTCATATTTCATTATATTCGCAAAAGAATCTGTTAAGGATTGCTGAGTTGAACCAAATATAATGTCATCAACATAAATTTGAAAAATAAAAACATTTTTTGTCTTTATTTATAAAAAGGGTTGGATCTACATTTCCCTGAACATAATTATTTTGAAGCAAAAATCATGTAAGTCTATCATAAAAATCATGAGGGGCTTTCTTATGTCCATACAAAGCATTGGTAAGTTTGTAAACATGATCAGGATGTTTTGTATCTTCAAAACTAGGAGGTTGTTCATCAAAAACATCATCTTGAACATAACCATTAAGGAAAGAACATTTTACATCCATTTGAATTTTTTTGAAATTGAATAATGCTACAAAGGAAAGTAAAATACGAATAGATTCAATTCCAGATACTAGAGCATAGGTTTCTTCATAGTATATTCCTTCTTGTTGATTATAGAATTTATCAACCAATCTATATTTATTTCTTACAATTATTCTATTTTCGTCACACTTATTTCTAAAGACCCATTTTACTCTAATAACAGAATTTTCCTTAGGTCTTCCAACCAAGGTCCAGACTTTATTCCTTTCGAATTCATTTAGTTCAAATTACATAGATTTTATCCAATGATCACCACCTAAAGCTTCATCTATTCTTTTTGGATCTAATTGGGAAAGTAATGCTATATGTTCTACATAATTTCTTAAGGAACTCCAAGTCCTTACAGGTTGATTTACATCACCAATGATTATATCACTGGGATGATTCTTAAGAAACAACTGATTTGGGTTTTTTAAAACACGTTAATCAACATAGGGTAGGAAAACTTCTGTTATAAATGATTCAAGTACATCTTCTTGAACATTTTCCTTATCAAAAGGATCTTATAACAAAGGTTGATAATACATTTTTGAAAACAATTCCTAAGATGTATGTTGAGGTTGTTTAAAGAAAAAGGAACAGTTTCATAAAATTTGACATGTATTGTTTCTTCAATAGTACATGTTTTTTTATTGAAAACTCTATAATCCTTAGAATTTGTGGAGTAGCCTAAGAAAATTACCTCATCTGATTTTGGAGTGAATTTTTGTAGATTAACTTTAGTATTCAAAATGAGTACATTGCAACCAAAAATCTTAAAGTATCAAAGCCTTGGTTTTCTACCATTCCATAACTCATAAGGAGTTTTATTAAGAAAATGTTTTATCAAAAAACGATTTATATTATAACAAGAAGTACATACAGCTTCAACCCAAAAATGTTTGTCTATAGAATCTTCACTCAACATGGTTCTTGTTATTTCTTGAATAATTCTATTTATTCTTTCAATAACACCATTTTGATGAGGTGTTCTAGGTGCTGAGAAGTTATGATTAATTTCTTTTCTACTAAAAAAAGTTTCAAAATCCGAATTTTGAAATTCTACTCCATGATCACTTTGAATAGTTATCAATGAAATGTTTTTCTCATTTTTAACTTGGACTCCAAAACTTTTTAAATAAGAAAAAGTTTCATATTTTTTTGATAGAAAATAGACCCATTTAATCTAGTGTAATCAACAACTAAGAAAAATACATAATATTTACCTCTTATGCTTCCAGTTTGTGTTGGTCCAAAAAGATCCATATGCACTAAATATAATGCATTAGTGGTTGAGACTTCACCGAATGATTTAAAACATGATTTATGTTTCTTTCCATGTTGACAAGGATAAAAAACTTTTGAAGAATTAAACCGGAGCTCCATTAGATCCTTAACTAGTATTTTTTAAGAGAGTTCGCATAGGTTCCTAAGGTTATAGTGTCCAAACCTTCCAGGCCACAACAAAGAATGATCTTCTCTTGCACTAAGGTAAGGTAGGTCTTGGATCCTAAGGTCTTCTAAGTTTAGTGTGTAAACATTCTCTTCCCTATTGTCAGAAAGAATAAACTCTTACTTGGAATTTTGTACTAATAGATTTTCATTCCTAAAATTCACAGGGTAACCTTCATCACATAATTGGCTTATGCTGACAAGGCTGTGCTTAATACCCTTAACAAATAAATCATTTTAAATTAATGTTTTTCCCATACGAACGATGTTACCTACACCAATAATTTCACCCTTACTATTATCTTAGAATGATACTTTTCATCCTTTAATCATGATAATCTTTTCAAAGAAGTTTTTTTACCAGTCATATGATGGGAACATCAACTATCTATATACCATGTATTGTTGTTGGTACTTACTTTATTTTCCTGAAAGTAGAATTCAAGACTTTCGGAACCCAAACTTTCTTGGATCCAGAAATTTCAGATTGAAAAATCTCATGCAGCCACATTTTATTATAAAAATAGGCTTTATGAACCACTAAAGACTGAATTTTGTTTAGGGAACAATTTCTTGCCCAATTCCCACCACACTGAAACTTAGTGCAGAAAGGATCACTATGAGGAACAGAATAATTGTTACTAAAAAGAGGTTTAGAACTAGTATAACCAAATCCTGAATTATTCCATAGAGGTCTAATTTGGGGATACATCTTATCAAAAAAAATTCTTACCTAAGGTAACATTTGAAAAACACTTCCACAAGGAAAATATTTTGGATTTTAGTTTGATAACTAAGTTCTTATCTTCCAAAACCTTTATTTTTGAGCAATAGTTGGGCTCAAAAACATTTTTCTTAGAAAATAAACTTCTAGATCCTTAGAAAGATTATCCTTATAAGAATTTACTTCCTCAGGGTTTTTTGAAATACTTTCAACATCAAAAATATTCTTATCAATATCATTAGAATGATATGATATTTCCTTAGTAAGTATAGAAATCCTAGAATTTTCCTTATAATGATTTTTGTTGACTTTTGAATTTTCATTCTCAAGAAGCTTAGAAAACCTAGAATCTTCTTCATAGGTAGTTAAAGTATTATCTTCATTAGAAGAAGATTTATCATCCAATGATTCATGATATTTACTATCACTAAAATTATCATTTAAGGATACATTGGTCAATGATTCAACATTGTGTACCTTAGCCATTAAGAAATGATTTTTAGTAGGTATTCTGGCTATTAGACCAGGATTCTCCTATCCAGATGATTTATAATCTGATGACTCTTAAGAAGAGTCTCCACCACTATCACTCCAGGTGTTGTAGCTTTCATGTATTTCATAGATTTATATTTTTAGTATATTTTCTATTTCTCTTAGAATGCTTCTATTTTCTTTTCTTTATTTTAATCATAGGACAATCAAGTCTTATATGTCCTGATCTCTTGCATTCATAACATGTGAATTCTGAATCTTTATTATCTTTTTTTTATTTATTCTTGTATATGGATTGAAAATTCTTCTGGCCAACAATCTTGTTCATCCTTCAAGAAATATTGGCTAGTTCATTTTCTAAAGATTCAATTCCACCAGATTCGGATTGTTTAACAACCTTCATAGATTTAGATCTAGAAACTCTCTCATTAGTCTTGTATTTCATATGATTTTAAGTTGTAGTAAAATAAACACTTCCATTCCCATTATTCTTCTTAATATTTTCAGTATCTCTCTTCATTCTAGTCTCATGTTAAAGAATAGTTCCAAAATATTCATCAAGTGAAATCTGAGTAACCTTTCAATTTTCATGTATAGTTGTTCTCATGGATTCCCACTCATTGGGCATGATGTCTATGATTTTTCCCATAAGAGCTTCATCATCTAATCCTTTCATAACCATATATTGTAAACTATTAACAATAGTCATAAATCTTTGGTTCACCTTACATATGGGTTCTCTATATGGAATGAACAAACCATGATATTCAGCTCTGAGCATTGGTCTTCTAATTTCAATGACATTGGAAGTTCCAAAGTGAGTAACTTCAAGCTTCTTCCATATACAATTTTCTGCTTTACAAGATGAAAGTTGGCTATATATATTTCTAGTCATGGAACAAAGTAATGTATTTCATACATTATAATTCAGTTGATATTCATGCTTTTCTTGGTTGGTGAAAGTACTAACTTCCTTGTCAGGGATTTTATATCCTCTAGTAGGCATGAAAAAATTATCCACTCCGGTATTGATAATAAATGTATTCAACTGATATCTCCAATATTCCTAATCATTCCCAACAAAAATAGGTTTTCTAGTTGGATTTAGGTTGTCTATGGAACTAATATTGACTCCTACCATCTTAAAGAAAATATTCCCACACAAACTTGTTAGTAATAATTGTTTTAAACAAGGAAAATATTACTTAGTAAGGAAAATATAGAACAATGAAAAACTTGAGAATGGAAAACATATATGCGAATATAAGTATTTCAGAGACCTGATATGATACCAATTGTAGGATCAAAATAATGAATGATGATATTGTATGTGTTATCTAATGATGCTCAATAAACAAGAGGGGGGTGAATTATAAACATTAAAAATTCTTTAGAAATTTTAATGTTGGTTAGAAACCTTTCTATTGTTTAACTTGGTTAAACAAGGTAATTCACAAAACCTTTAGTTCTACAAACTTTCTTGATTCCGGAAATATGATTCTGAGAATGTAATTCCGAAAAGATGATTCCGGAAATGAACCTTAACAGAAGTTTACAAAGATAAGGAATATACCTTAAAGCATATTTAAACTTATTAAATCAGAGTGTACAAGTATAAGAATGTATTAGATAGTTATACATTCCACAATAACCAAAATGCAGTGGGAAACATGAATCAAACAAGTAAAAAGTTGTAAATCTCTTAACCCAAAGAGAAGGGTATCCAACAACCTTGGATAAATGTCCCTTCATTTATAATTTCAAGAAACTCTATCTTAACCACACCAGGGTAAGACCTCGATATGAAGATCAGAGTCTGTCTTGCTATCCCCGTAATTCCTTAACTTCAAGGTAGTTAGAACCTCTGTTTTCCCCAGCAAGGAGTCCACGATCTTTATGGTAGTGGGATCCTCTGTCTTCCTATCCTCAGAAGCCCTTTAATGTACTCAGCAACTTCTAGAGTCAGACAAACAAAACATGAACAAGATTTTCAGTACGCACAGAGCGATAATGTCTCTCTCTAGAAACCACTTCAGCAGCATGTAATCTCTAGATTGATCAACTTTTTGTGAGCTCTTTCAAATGATGTACTATTTATAGGCACATTCTCAACGATCGGCTCCCGCCTACAATGGTCATAGTTTTCCGTGAATTGCAGAGGGACATGTACACGTGTCACTCAAACAAAGGATAGTTAGTAACTGAATGCATGACATAGGTTTATAATAAAAACACGTGTAATCAAAAATATGATTGCTGGAACAAATTATTTTTTCGGAGTGTAAGGAAAAAATGAAAGTTTGGAGTCTAACCGAAAACACATTCAGTGTCTACAACATGTAGATATTCAGATTATGTCTTCAGAAGAATTCAGAACCAAAATTCTATATAATTCCAGATTCTTAATTTCAAGGAAATATGGAGTCTTGAATTTAGTATAATTAGGAGTCTAAATTCTTTAGAGTTTGGAGTCTGAACATGCAAAAGATGGGAGTCTGAATTCAAAGAACTTGGAGTCAGAACTTAGAAGATTTCGGAGTTTAAATTCAAAGAACTCAGAGTTAGAACTCAGAAGGTTTGGAATCTGAATTCAGATCCTGAAAACCGAATGCTTTATATCTATGTATATCTATGATTTTGAGGTTTTGGATATGAAACTTAATTTTATACTTAGACCAAATTAATAATGAAAAACATGGTAATGAGAATTTTTTTTAGGAAGGAAAATTTTCCTTATGAAAGTAAAACATTGGGTAAATGAAATTTTCCTTAAGATAAGGTGTTTGTGATTTTCAAAACATGAATAAATTGTAAAGTCATAAGGAAACCTTATTGACTCAATAATCTCCCCAAACATGAAGGAATTGAATAGTCATAAGGAAATTTTATTAACTCAACACCAACTCGAACAAAAATAATTAAGTACTTATCATAAAATTATAATAATTAATATAAATGGAATAATTATATTAAAAATGTTTATAATGAAAGTAAATAATTAAACTATGTATATTTTTCATGAACTTAATGAATGTACATGATTAGTTGGACTCAGGGTAAGGGGCTTTGCCTCAATCCCATTTTATTGAGGACTATTTTCAAGTTACACAACCACTTTATTTTATGAGGTTTATATACAACCATGTTGACATGTCATATCCTGAATTTATTTATTCAAAAGATATTTAATGATTTTTAAAATTTTATTCTTTCATGGGGCTTATGATTTAAATGTTTAAAGTGGTATGGGACACCTCGATTTATTAATGATTTAATTATTTGACATTTTTCTCTATGTTAATATTGTTGATATGTTTTTTATTTTCATTTATATGGATATAAATGGAACTTAAAGGAAATTTTATTACTATTTAGAATATTAGTAATTTTTTATCAAAAAGGAACCTTTTTATATTTTCTGTATGGAACGTTTGACTTCATTTACCTAGGATAAAGGGAATGTTATTCTTATCATATAAATGGATAAAAATTCCTGCTGTTGTTACCATTATTTTAAATTAATATTCCTATAAAAGGATTAATGTGTTTATAATTAAAAAACCCCTTGTTTTCTTTTTTGGGTTATTTTTATAAATCTGATTTTGAAAATTGATTGATTTTTCTATAACATGAATTGTTTTCTAATATTTGAAAAATAAATTTTAAAAGTGACATGTTGGAAATTGAAATCTTTTATTTGTTAGGATTATATAATGGTAATTGAATATTTTATTGGATGTTATGTGATACTCATGGACGGTTGGTTCCATGACAAACCAAGGATGGGTAATTACATTATAACATCCATTGCATTAGTTATTGAAGTCCACTATATGGCTATTCAATATATAAGAGCATTATGTATTGTAGTTGACCACATAGTTATTCCATTTATAAGTGTGAAAAGTATAATTATCTCCCAAGGAACATTTATTTATTTTATATGATTTATAGGAGTTTTATGGTAGTCTTATGATTAAAAAAATTTATGAAATGAGCTTATTTTCCAATCAAATTATTTACTACTTATTAAGGATTAAATGTATTAATTTATGAAAATGTTTTCATGGTTTATAATTTTTACAAAAGGAATAAAAGTTTACACCATTTTATATACCTTATTGAGATTTTTATGCTCATCCCACCATTTTAAATGTTATCACTAGACTTAAGGATGAGTAATGATTTGGAGGTGGCATATGGAATGTTGTGAAGATTTTTCATTAAAACGATCATGATTTATTTTAAATGTTTTAGATTATGAAAAAATGTATATTATTTGGAAAATTCCAATATTTATTGTTATAGTTTTTTTCTGTGGGAGTTATGGCCTAATTCTTTAAATTTATAAGCATAAAAATATACTTACTCTGAATAAATTTAATATTATTGACTTAAATTAAGATTATGTAATATTTTAAGGCTGGGTCCTTATAGTTGGAATAGTAATTTCAAAAAAAAATAATATATTAAGATATAAATAATATTTTTAATGATTAATTTACATTAATATATATTTTTTAATTCTAAAATATAAATATAATGATTAAAAAATCAATGAAAATATAAACACATTTTTAATAAACTGTATTATAATGTATTTCCTAAAAATAAAAATTTTTTATGTTAAAAATTAAAATTACCTATTTTATAAATTTATTTTCATTAAAATAATATAATTTTAGGGATTATCACATTGATATTAATCATGGGTTATTTTTTTTTGGTAATTTTCCAAATTTTCTCTTTTTTATGGTGAATAGTGAGAATATAGTTTTTCACAAAACAAATGTATCTCAAATTACATCCTTAAATATGTAATGATGACATAATAATTTATATAAATTTAGGTTAGGAAATTTAAATTTAATTTCAAAAATGTTTTATTAAAATATAATAAACTTAATTACAAAACCTAAATAGAACATTCCCTAACCTAAAGTCAGAAGTGATTCTTTAAAATACAAATTTATATCTCTTTCAATTTTATTTTCCAAAAAAATAATAAATTTTCTTTATAGAGGAGATTTAATTTATTAAAATATTTATATTAAATTAATATATATTTTATATTGTAAAAATATAACTATTAAAATATTTACCTTTGATTTATAATTTTATTCAATATTTTATTCTAAAAAGCCACCACACATCAACTATAAATAACCCCACTTCATCCCTTAGAAACCCAATACTACCACCCATTATAAATCCAATTATCTACCCAAATTCTCCTTCTTAAGCCTCTTATAATTCATAGGAACATTCTAGAGAAATCCAATGCCTATCAGTTTGGAGTTATAGTGTCATACAATAGAAGCTGCACCAATGAGAGAGTAAGTCACTATTTACTCTTCCCAATTTTCTTATTCAGTTTCTTCTTTTTACACTCATCCTTTCAAAACCATATACTAAATATTTAAATACTAATTAAGTTAAAATTATATTAATGATGTTACCCAACTTCAATTATCATATTTATGATAAATGTAAATTTCAAACTTCTCTTTTCCTCCCATTCAAAAATGTCCCTTTAAAGGACGGTTAAATACCTATGAAGACATGGGAAAAAATCATATAAAGACCCTCATGGAAGGAAAATATTTGGTATATATAACATTTAAATACACAATATCATTTATTTTATAAATATATTATTAATTATTCTAAAGTATAAATTATATATAATAAAATATCAAAATCGTTTCAAAACTAGAAATTTTTAAGTAAAACATGATATAAAAATAATTAAATTTAATCAATTAAATGTATGAAATATAATCTAATTATTATAATTGAAAATTAGTCTTATAAATGAGTATAATTAAATTATATATTAGTGTTTTAATTTTCATAATTTTATTATTTAGGAGGTGAAAAGGCAACAAATTCAAGAAATAATTAATGTTTGGCGATTCTCAAAAACATCTATATTTCTATATAGTTTCCATATTTCTAAAAAAAGGTTAGTAGGGAAATTCATTTAATTTTCATTAAATATTATTTCATTATTCATCCCTTTTATTTTTTGGATATAAAATTTTCCAACTTTTTTATGACAAATATAAATATTTTCCAAAAGAACTATTCTTTCCAAAAGAAATCTCGACTCCCTTGAGGTTGTTTCTTCTTCACTAAAGATTATTGATTGTTATACCAATTATTTTTAAAAAAATTCATTTGGTGTCCCTAAATATTATTCTTGAATGATTTCTTGATGATAATATTAGAAACCCATTCCATTACATGGCTTATTTTATGACTACGATTGTTATATGTTATATTTGGAAAGCATGAATATGTAAATATTATGATGTTCCTAGTGAGCCCAAATTTTTTTGTCCCTCTAATGAATTGGGTATTGTGATATATCTAAGGATGAAATTTATAATAAGTGTGAACATGATTCTATAATTTTTTAACAATGATGATGTTATGATTATTCACATATGTTATGTGTTAACAACACACTGTTTTTATTCACAACTATGGGTGTTATTTATCCTATAAGACATGATGTTTTATTTTAATGCATTTCCACATTCCATTCCATTATCTAATCCTTCCTATCATTAACATGATGGGGATTATATGCTTATGTTATGATGATGATGAATATGATCACCCATGTTATATTGATTCATGTTCTTATTTATCCTCTTACTTGGATTTTAGCCCACCACATTCACTAATGTATATCCTTAGGTGATCAATTGTAATAAGGAGAACCTAAGGGGACCTAATATTCTAAAAAATATGGGATTAAATAATTATAGTGTGTTAATAGGTAAAATTTATTTATAAGCCTAATTTTCAAATGATAGTAAACCATTTTTTCTTGGATTTGAAAGGCTACTAAGTTGTTTATATTTAAATTGATCTAATAGTCATCTAAGAAATGATGGGTTGATATATTTGGTATCAGATCTAGGTTTAGTTAATTTGGTAATTATTATTATAAAAATAGAGTAAAAACCATAAGTATAAGTATATATATTGGAAACATGTCTAGGAATAATATTTTTATAAAAGGATAAACACAGAGATCCCATATGATATGCCTTCAATGTTAATTTTCTAGAAGAACCTATTATTTACTCATGATTTGATGACAAAAATTATGTTAAAAAAATTTCTATTTTATAAAATTTTGTGAACATAGATACATTATGAAAAAAACCAATGTGATGGACAAAGAAAAAATTGAACTTTTGACATCGCCAATTCTATGAGAGGTGGAGTTCGAAAAATTATTTTGATGATTAACTAGATATCTCAGGCTATGATAATAACTAGAATCATGTGGAATGTTTTCCTTGACCTAATAATGATCTGCTATCCATTGAGTCCTTTAGGAGGTAATTACCACCAACGTTTAGTGGAACTTCTGATCAACTTACCATGGAATAGAGGATTAACTCAATGAAGAAGATATTTTCAATGACCTATTGTTATGAGAAAGAAAAGGTGAACCTTTTAGTTTATCATTTTTATAGGGGTGTTGGTCAATGTTCAAAATTGATTAAGAACACAAAGCAAAAAAGATGAAATTCATGAGATGTAGTGGGAATATTATAAACACTTTATTACAAAGTTTCTCCTTAAAACTCTTTGAACTAAAATAGAGAGATAATTCATAGAGTTGAAGCAAAAGTAACATTAATTTGTTATATCATATAAGGAAGAATTCAAAAATCATATAAAATATTCCACAGGTTTTATATTAATAATGACTGAAAAATAGATAGATTCTACAGTTGTTTAAATCTACACCTTTGAAATAATTTACCAATAAAATAATTTGGGTGACATGAATAAGTGTTTTTATATCATATAAAACTAGAAATGGAGTTCACAGAAAGGTTCCACATTTATGGAGATAAGAAGAGAAGAATTAATTTCAAGTGGTGGGTCAAATGAAAAATGAGTAAATAGGATCGAACTACCCACATATAAAAAATTTGGGAAGAAACATCTTGGGAATTGTCTCAATGGAATGAAGAAATGTTTCAATTGTGGGAGAGAAGGCTATAAAAATACTGAATTTCAATGAGACATAAACAATCAAGATAATTTATAGATAAAAAATGGGAACCTCCTAATGAACTACCTATGGTTCAATGATTCAAATATATGGATAAATATCACTATGAAATCCAGTGCATTAAACCTTGAGTCTTCAATGGTAATCAGTGTCAACAAACACCAAAGTTAAAGGAGAAATGGAAATATTACACTGTCACTATTGATGAAGTGGAGAAAGAAAAAAATTATTAAGAGGTACAATTCATATTCCCTAATGAGTGGAAATATATTTCTTTGATTCTAGTTATATGTCTTACTTTATACCCTATAGTTTTCTTGAACTATAGAATCGAAGAAACGATACCTTGAAGTAAAGATATATATAAAAATGCATAGTGGTGAAACAACTGAGACCAAAGTGTTTGAATCGTATCCTATTGGAATGTGTGATATGGTTCTTCCATTGAATCTTGTAATACATTCCTTCGTGAAATTTGAGGCTATACTTATCATGGATTGGATCTCATTATATATAGCACACATAAACTATCCAGAAAAGGAAATATCTTTTCATATTCCAAAATATCCAATAATTCTCTATAAATGAATATAATACCATGAGACTCCTTTGGAAAATTCATCAATTGTGTGGGTTTTGAAAACCTATAAATAAGTATACCTTTCCTAAATGGTTGATTCAATGGATTATATCAACCTAGAAAAAATTACCATTGTTACATAATACACTAATTTGTTTACTAAAGAGTTACCTAGACGTCCCACAGATTTTGTGGTGGATTTATCAATGGATCTCATACTTAGTGTTAATCATATCTCCAAATAACCCAATAGGATATCCCCAATCAAACTGGAAGTGCTAAAGAAGTAACTATAAGATCATTTGGTCAAAGGGTTTGTACAACCTAGTGGATCACCTTGCAGTGCACCAATGCTCTTTGTAAAGAAGAATGATAGATCAAAGTGGAAGTTTATACATCATCGAGATCTCATTATGATCACTATAAAGAACGTTTATCCTATTACAAGTATTTATGACCTATTAAATCAATAATGGGGAGCTGATCTTTGATTGGGATATCATCAAATGAAAGTAAATATGGAAGATATTAATAAGACTCCTTTCCATACAAGGTATGTGCAATATGAGTTCTTATTGATTCCCTTAAAACTGTCTGATTACCCTATATTCTTCATGGCTTCAATGAATTGAGTAGTTAGATACTACCTCAACAAAATTTTGGTAGTGTTTATTGATGATATTCTAATTAACTCTAAAATAAAATAAGAACATGAGGATCAAATTAAGGTTATGCTGGTAAAATTAAGGATTATGAAAATGTATGCTAAGTTAAACAAGAGTGACTTAAGGAAGATTCAAAGAAAAATTCTTGGGGTACATGATCATATGTGAAGGAATTTATATGGAAACTTCAAAGAAAAAAACAATTGATGAATGACCCAGACCCACTAGTGTTCGGAAAATCCATAGTTTTATTTGATTCGTTAGGTACTATTAATGTTTTGAGAGAGATTTATCATGATTGTCTAACCCACTAACAAAGTTAAACTTGAAAGGGTTAAAGTATTTATAGATATAATAATGTAAGGAAAGCATTAAAGAGATCAATAAGAGGCTAGTCACTAAACCTATATCCACACTTCTATCTTGGGGAGAGTGATTTTATGATTTAAAGTGATGATTTAAAGAAATTATTGGGTTGTGTAATCATGCAGAATGATAAAGTGATATCCTATTCCTTATAATAGTTAAAAACCCATGTGTAGAAATACTCTATAGTTGATCTTTAGTTAGTAGTCATAATATTCTCTCTAATGATTTGGTAGCACTGTCTCTACGGTGAGATGTGTGATATATATACCCATCATAAAATTATAATGTATATATTCATATATAAGGTGATTAACATCTATAAAATGAGAAGGATAGAGCTAATGAAGGAATAAAATTTCTCTATTATGTACTAGCTAGGAATGGTGAACAAGGTTGCTTATGATCCTAGAAGAAAATAACCCACTACTCTATACATGATGATAATTGAAAAAGACCCTATAATTTTGGAAATAAAAATGATATATCTAGAAATCATAATGGTTGTGAATAAATAATACTGTTCCCATGTGATTTCATAATAATATATCAAAGAGAATATTAAGGATACAAAAGGATGATCTAGAGCTTAAAAAGATGGTAAAAGCAATAAATAAAGGGAAGCTACAATAGTTCTGTATCAATGAGGATAGTGTTATTCATTTTGGAATGAGGATGTGTGTGCGTACATCACCTGAGATAATGAAGGAGCTCTGGGATAATGAACATATCTCACCTTTATCTATCAATCATCGAAGTACCAAGATGTACTGTGATGTTTGATAAATATTCTTATGGGACAACATGAAGAATGAGATTCTGGAGTATATATCAAGGTCCATAATATGATATCAAGTTATAGAAGAGTTATAAAAGTTATAAGTGATGATGAAACCATTCCATATTTCCATGCGGAGATGTGAGAAAATCACCATGAAATTTTTCACTAGTCTTCCGAAAGCATCCAATGGAAACAATGTGATATGGTTTGAGGAGGAACCACTCACCATGACTTCACACATTATCACCATTTATGAAGATTTATCACTTGAACAATTTTACATGATATATGTGAAAAAATTTGTGAGGCTCCATGGGGTACCAAATTTGATCATGTAAGATCATGATCCAAGGATCACCTCTAAATTATGGAGATGTTTTCAATATGTTTGGAGTACTAAATTGAATTTTAGTAGGGACGATCACCCTTATAATTATTTCTAATTAGAAAGGACTATCTGAACACTAGAAGAAATGCTAAGAGACTACTAAATGGAATTTAAGTGAGGATGGGATCAGTATATACCATTGGTTGAGTTATCATATAATTAAAGCTTTCAATTGAGTATTCAAGTGGTACCACAGGAACATATGTATGGTAAGAGATGTAGAAATCCAATGTTTTGGGATGAGTTGGGTAATCAAATCTACATGGACATGATCTTGTAAAATTTATTATGGGGAATGTTCGTTCAATCCAATAATATATAAAAGTTTCTTAGATTTGGAGAATGTGTTACGCTAACAACTATTGAAGGGACATGGAGTTGGATGTTAGACACAAAAGCTTCTTTAAAATATCACTATAAAAGAGAGTCATGTGTTTTAGAAAGAAAAGGAATATTATGCCCAGGTATATTAGCCCCATTGAGATCCTTAATAGAAAAGGTGTTGTCACCAAGAGGCATGCACTTCCACAATGTACGGATCAAGTTCATGATGTATTCCCCGTATCCCTTATGAGGAAGTACAAACATGATACGCTACAGGTACTGAAGCTATAGGTGGTCCATCTAGAGAATTAACCCTCATATAAAGTATCTCCAGTGAAAATATTGGATTATAGAGACAGATTTCTAGGTAAAATGAAAACTCCCATTGAGGAACCATAAGTATAGTGGGGAAACATGGGAAAAGGAGGATACAATAAAATAGTAGTACCCCCCACATTTTGAAATTTATAATATGAGGTAAAATTTTGTGGATGAAATTCCTAAAGTGGGAAGGATGTAATATACTAATGTTTTTAGTAAAAAAGTCCTAAATAATGGTCAGTTGTTTTATATTATTCATATATATAACATAGTGAAACAAAAAAAACATTTTTCATTACTAAATATAGTCACATTAATCCACAATTAAACCTTAAAATTCATAAAATTTCAATTGGAAACGAAACATAAAATATGAAATCAAAAAATGGGAAAATAAAGATCACCCAAATATACTGGAATCATAACCCCCACTTAAAACGCTATTAAGAAGAAAAACATATTAATAAATAATTAAAAAATAATAGAAAATGTTAATATACAACCTTAAGATCAATTTAGTAGAATAATTAATTAAATAATGTATATGTATTTATTGGAGGCAATGTGACCATGGGAATAGTAACCTGACCATTGGGAATAGTATCATGATCATTGGAATATAATTGAACCTCAAAAAAACATTATGATAAAAATATTTTATATTAATATTAATTTAAGTAAATATATATTTATAAATTCAAAAAATAAAGATCATGCCTATAAACTGAATGAAAATAAAAATATAACTTTAATAATCAGTATTTTAAAGTATTTCATAAAAATTAATTTTTTTATATTAAAATTTAAAATTACCAATTTTAAAAATTTATTTTCATAAAATGAATATAATTTTTATAGTAATCACATTGAAATTATTCAAGGGTGATTTTTCGTTTAATTTTATGAAATACTTCAATTTTCATGTGAATAGTAAAAAATACAACTTTTCACCCTATTGAGACCCTTAGAATCTATAAGGACATATTGTACAAATAAAAATCCAATCAGGAAAGAGTTATAGTGCCTTACAAGAGAAGTTACAACGAGGAGAGAGTAAGTATCTATTAACTCTTCCAACTTTTCTTCTTCACTTTTTTATTTTTACCCACTTCCATTCAAAACCACAAACTAAAAAATTTATTATACCATAATTTAACACTATATTAATTATTATAAACTATTTTAATTATCATATTTATCAAAAATATAAATTATATACAGCCCTTTTCCCACACTTTCAGCAACATTCCATTAAAGGTTGGGTAACCACCTACAGACACAATATCAATTCAATTCTCAAAACCCCCTTCGTAGATGGATAATATGTATTATATATAATATATAAATATGTAATATCATGTACTTAATTCTTCTATGGTTAATTATACTAATTTATAAATTACATTTGATATAATAGTGAAATTGTTGTCAAAAAGAGAAATTTTTATGTAAAACATGATAACAAAACACTTAAATTTAATTAATAAAATTTAAGAAATATAATATAATGGTTATAATAAATAAATATACTCATAAATAAAAATAATTAACTTCTTTATTAGTGTGTTAATAAACCTAATTTTATTATCTAGGAGGCAAAAAAGAGACAAAATTAAGAAGAATTACGGAAAGGGGATTCTCGAACGAAACTCCATTTCCTTGGGTATTCCCTATTTATCAAAATATTAAGTATGGGTATTCATTTAATTTTAATTAAATATAATTTCATTAGTATTCATATTTATTTTCAAGGATATACATGTTTCCCACTAGGTTTTATGAATAATAAAAAGATTTTACAAAAGAACACTTCTTTCTAAAACACATCTCAACTCCCTTGAGGATGCTTCTTATACACTGAAGATTAATGATTCTTATACCCAATATGTTTTTACATTTTTACTTTTGGAACCCAGAAGTTTATTCATTAATCTATTCTTTATGAAATCCTTATGAAATCCATTTCGTTCCATTTATTAATTTATTATTATTAATGTGATACATTCTTTGTGTGAAGAAATAATATATAAGCGCTATGAGGTGATGAGTGGGACTAAAATTATATATCCCTCAAATGAATTGGGTAATTTTATGTATCTTTTGAGATATAGTTAAATATGCATGAAAATGATTCTATATTTATCCTCAATAAAGATGTTATAATTCTTCACATATGTTTTGAATGAATGTGATGGTTGCTTTTCTCTCAATTGTGTCTCATTTTTTACCACTAAGGCATGAGGTTTTATTTTTAGGAATTTGAAAATTCCATGACATTATATAATTCCACCTATAATGACTATACATATTATACTATGCTAATTTTATGGTGATGATGACTATTCTCACTAATTTCATATTGATACAGTTTCTTATTTGTCCTCCTTCTTGGTTTTTAGCTCACCCATTTCATTGATGTATATGGTCAGGAGGTTACATGTACTATGGAAAACACTAGGTACACAAATAATGTAGAGCTGAAATAATAAAACAATGATTATTATTTATTATGTGAATGTTATGTATAATCTAAATATTCACAAGACACTATACCATTTGAACTTGGATTTGTAACGCTATTATGTTTTTTATTTTTAAAACGATGTAATATTCAAGTAATAAGTGCAGGGTTAATATATTAATCACGGGATTAAATTTTATGAAATATGATCCTTTTCTGAAATATCTTGGTGCCACAAAAATTCAAGTATATAAAATTCTATTTGATGGGTTGACCCAGAATCATATAGTCTCTTAATGAATTGAAATTGCTTTTATCTCATATGTTACCATGTTTGGTGCATGATAGGTTATACTAAGAAAAAATTTCAAGGATGTATCAATAGTTATAATTTAATTATTATTATGATGTCATTTTTTTGTTTCAACCTTCCTATGTTTCCTTGATGTTATTATCTCTTATCATTCTTCAACGATTGGGTTTACGATTTTCACCCATTCCATAACCTTGAAATACTTATTGACAACCATTTATTAATTTCATCATGTTTTTATTTAATCATTAACTTACCGGGATTTTTATGCACCACTTTTTTATATACGTCCCTAGGTTATCTCATGATGTATTTGAAGATCAATGGAATTTTTAAAGCATGTTAAATATTTTCAAATAATATAATTGTATTCATGTTTTAAGTTATTTTACAATGTATATAATTTCCCAAAGTACACTACGCCTATCATTCTTCTTGGATCTATTATGTGTGTTTTTATGTAATTAGTCAATAATTAAGGTGTATTAAAAATAATTTTCTAATAATAAATAAGATTTTTTATTGTTTTCTATTGAAAGATCAGATTTAACATTATGAGTTTGACAATTCCATTTATTTTAAAATTTAGTCATATATTTATGTTAATTGAATGTTTCTTTTAGAATATTGTGGTATTAATATAATTCTTTAGTAGTCATGTTTTAATCATATTCCCAGAAATTATAAACATTAATAGGAGGTGCAGAGATTATATTTAATACCTCAGATGCATCCATAAAAAAGAACATGGTTTCTATGTAATTATTATACTCTCTACACGATTCAAAGTCAACAGAAATATCCTTAGAGGAAATGAATTTATCTTTGACAAGATTCTTTTTATATTTTATGTTATCCTCATACCACTACTTATAGATTAATTTATATCATTCAACTTTGATATTTCTATTTATTTTTCATTAATAATAGAGTACTTCACATGGTTGATTTTCATTTTTTCGAGTTCTCTCATGCATCATACATTCCATTATAATTATATTTCATGAATAATTTCATCATCTTTTAAAAAAATATAAACCCCCTAGATATATGAGCCAACACTTCTTCACTATTATAAGGGATTCATCCTTATATGGACAATATTATTTTATGTTATCCTTCATATTGACTAATAAATTTTAAATGAAACTAATTTCATTTCCGGATAATCAAATTTATTGTTCAAATTCAATTATTCATAATAAATAATTATTTTTTTCAATCATCTATTTCACTGGAAGTTTTTTAATATCACATTAATATCTAATGGAAATAAAGGTTCCAATCTACATATCTGGTAAGCATCACTAGAGTCTCATCACTTAATCTTTTTTTTATTTTCTTCCCATGTGAATTTATTATATTTATATTTTCATTGAAAATTAGTTACATATTAGTAATTGATTCATCTAGTCCCATCATAAAAGTATCACATTTAATTTTATAGGTATTTAGATGAATTTCCATAGCATTTTATGTCCTTTCATGAGAAACAACAGGTGTATCGCAAATTTAATAAGACTTAGATAAGAAAAAAATTATCAAAATTAAATTCTCTTAATTCAAAATATAATTCATTAATATAATTTTAATTAATGTCTTAAGAATATTTAGTGGAAGCACTCCAATCATCTCTAGTAGCATTATTGTTTTAATATTTTTCTTATATTATAGTCCAAACATTAAATCCCATGCACTGAATATATATTTTAATTTTTATCTTCCTCTAAGGATTATTGGAACCATTTAAATAATGAGTCCCATTAGTAGTAGTTCCCCAATCATATGGTAAGATATATAGATTTAAATTAAAAAATAATATAAATTTTAATATTTTGTGTCAATATAGATCATAGATAAGAAAAAATAATGAAGATATAATACCAAGTTTTTGTTATAGTGGAAAACTCAATAAGAGTGAGTTGAGTTTCCAAATAAAATTTGTATTTTATGACATTTAATGCTAAATATTCAAATTTATAAAAACATCCCACATAACTAAGATAATAAATTTTTATAAAGTTATATTTCTGAAAATACTCTCATGATTTTGATTACAACCCATCAAAAACTATTTTTACAATTCTTTTAACTTTTAAAATATATAAATACGTATAAATCACTATATATAATATACTTATAAGGATAACTATCATTGTTGTCTTTTTATATACAGTTTTTAAAATCTAAAATATATTTTTAAAAAAAATAAACAAAACAGGAAAATATATAATGGAATAACATAGGAGGTTCCATCTCAAGAAGAGACCTACTCCTCTCCACATAGAAATCACCCACTACCAAGAAGCGTTTTATACAAATAAAATTAACCAAAACTTGTATTTGGATTTATGAAAAAATATTATGCATGGGATGTCCTAGATACGAATATCATCTTCAACTATTCTACATGGGATAACAAATGTAAAAGAATGATAAAAATAGTGTCTGAAACTCTTAAATACAAAACATTATCATGTGTTACTTAATACAAAGAGTATATGAAGAAAAACAAAAATTTTAATCTAAAATTGAGATGAAAATTGAAAAAAACTAATACAATTTGATGAATACTAGTATCTATGTATCATTTAATCAATTTTTATTAAATATATCATTGAAACACATTAAACTATTTGTTGTGAAGAGGATAGAGAAATAGGGAGTCATAGAGATTGTATATTTTTTTTAATAGAAGGTCAATATATCTCTTAGTGATGAATGAATTCACCTCTATATATTGTCCATTGGAGGATATACTTCGTAGCGAGACCATTTCTCAAATTACCCATTGTAGGATATCCAAAATAAAATCCTCATACTCATTGCATCAAAAACATTATTGAATCTACAATAAATTCTCTAAAATATTTCAACTGGATATTTGAATATACCTCACTACTTATGTTATACATGGTCACTAAGTATTTAATTATCGAATGATAACTTTTTATTATAGTCACATTACAATTACACTTTCCTCAACACTTTCCACAATATATTTTACATGGTTATATGGATCGATTTCATGATTTTTTATGGTAACTTATTTTCAACATAATGTAAAATCAGTTTTCTTATTTAGTTACATATTTTATTTATGTTTTAATTGGGTTTCTTGTCACAGTCACATCGCTTCTTCATTCAGTAACATCATCACTTCTTGTGGTTGGTAATTTTCATCTTATGGTCACATGATTACATCACATGGTCACTTCATTACATTATATGGTATGTTGAGTACTTAATGTGGTCACATGATCTCTACATGTGGTAGGTTCAATACACATGCAATCAATTTAACTTGAATGCATAGTATGTGTAATGCTTAGAAAAAATTAACTTATCTGACGTATAATCAATTGATTAGTCATGCAGTCACTTGGATATTAACATTTGGTCCCTTCCTCGTGGTAACAAAAATATCAAAATTAGATAAGCTTTATCACATGGTAGATTGGAATAGTCACTTCCAAACATATACATTTTTTTCATTTTTATATAGAAAAAATTGACTACCATGAGATATTATGATTTTTAATAACATATGAAAAATGATATTATATAATTAAAACTAGAAGGTTATACACTAGTAAAATAGTGGTAAATTGTCTTATTTAGAGTATTAAACTTATGAAATATTTTTAATGAATTTATTTTAATGATTAAGTATTCTTACATTACATATAAAATTGTTATAAATGAGGATATAATCATTTTAAAGGAAAAATAACTATTTTTCAAAAAACAAATTATGGGCACAATGTATTTTTAATTTAAAAAAATAAATTATTCAGAATTTATGAATTGTTTTTACTAAAATTTTAGATAATATATTAAAGGAATCAAATTTTAATGAATCTAATGGTTGTCACTATTCATTTAATTATAATAAATTCATTTCATTCATCAATATATATATATATATTTTGAAATATGTTTTTATAATTTTTTTGAGTGGATATTAAAATAAAATTCTTCCTTATTTAGAAAATAAATATTGTTAAATTAATACCATATTAGGAATCATAATTTCCAAAAAAAATCATAGGGTCCAATTTTATTATACAAGTAATAGTAACCATGTTAAATGTAAAGTTGTTGTGGTTAGAGTCAAAATCGGTTAAATGGGATTAAACTAAGGGATAATGCATCAATTATCAAAATAAAACTTATATATATATATATTCATTATTATGTGTTTTTAGTCCTACATAATATTGTCTTATAAATTTGGATTATTTGGTTCCACTTTCCCATGAAAATTATGTTATATTATTTTAATGCTAAGATATTTTCAAGGGTTTCACTGGCCACACCTATAGAAGGGAACTCCCTATCCTCGCTTATACGATCACATTGGATATATAATCTCAACCAATATATATAGAAATCACTTATAAAATCTAAAATATAGGTCTTAGTGGTCATGGTATCACCCAAATTCAAATCCATATAGTTTTAATGATGGATCACATGGTTGATACCCATGTAAGGGTTAATCAAATTAAGAGGCTTCTTTCAAGTTTCTTTCTCATTCCACCTCATCCAAATATTTTCTAAACACCAAAAAAATCGAATATATATCATTATTAAACTAAACTTTTATTATGTTGATGATAAAAGAATTATTTATGTCATTTCCTTTTATTAGAAATTGAAAAATCCACTTATCCGTAAGAATAGACTAGCACCTCCTTGATGCAATGTATTTAATATTTCATAAATAACTCTAATATATGGTAATATAGATGGACTTTTTTATTATATATAATATTTAGGATGTTATTATTTTTCTTTAACTATAAAATTTTATCCAATTTTCTTCTCCCTATCTATTGTAAAATAGAAATATCGCCCATGTGTATGTGCAGACTACCACATCTTCAAAGCCATGTATTTCAATTTTCATCACCAACATACATGGATAGTTCTATAGTTTTATATAATATATAGAAACTATATTTTTGGAATTATTATTATTTTATTCCAATTACCAAGTTGTGAGGACTGTAACCATCAAATCGAAAGAAACATGAAGAACAGAACAGTCAACACCCAATTATTGATTTTAAAAAATATTTATTAATAAAAACTGATAAGAAATTTTGATTGAATTATATATTGTGATTTATATATAATTAGGATTCTTAAATAGAATTATAATAAATTTTAATTTATTATATAGGAGTATAGAGTGTGTTCATCTAAGGATAATATCGAGGTAAGTGTTTATGTAATAATCTCACTTTCTATTGATGTTGTTCATATTTAAATTTCTATTAGTGGAAATTGATAGTTATTTTTTTTCATAAACCACATATATTTTCATTTCCTTTTTATATTTTGGGTTTTAACTTTTTTCTTCCATTTTACCATCTTTTTTTCTCATTAATAGAGAATGAATGTTTTTGTGAAAAAAAACCCTTAAATTTTCCTTTAGGCTAATAATATTTTTATTCCATATCAATATTCATTACTAGGTTTTAGAAATTTAATTCTATATGTAGGAAAGATTTTTTATTTTCATTATAAACTATCATTATGTTTTTACAATGATATAATAAATTATATTTTTGAGGTTTTCTATTTGGGTCAATTTTGACATTCTTTATAAATGAATGAATTTTTTTATCATTTACCACTAGATTGAGTTCCCCTATGTAATGAACAATATTATATAAGAAGTATACATTACATGGTTTATTGTGTTTTTAGTTAAAATTATATTACCATTTTTTTGTATTTATTTAAACATTTTCTAATGAAAATGATGTTTTCTTTTGTTTTCCAAAGGATATTTGTAAAGCATTTTTAAATTTATTTTTCAACTATGACAATATCCTTAAATGAATGTTATGATTTTATGGGTATATTATCTAATTATACCATCCATATATATATATTTAAATATCTTATGATGATTACGTTCTAAGGATGTTTTCGTGAAAACTATTTCATTCCCTTATGTAAATAGAGAAATGATGAAATTAGGTTTTTTATCTTGTGAGACATATATTATTGTTCTCATTATCTGATAGATGTGACAAGAATTATTTTTCCCTCAAATTTAGTGGCTAAATATTTACATCTCATGAAATAATATGTAAGGAAATATGGAGTGAACCCAATCCATTATGGGACTCTATCCACTATGTTAATGGTATTGACGAGTGAACCAAATCCACTACCAGAATCTATCAACAATGTCATTACTTTATTAGATATTATACTCAATTATGAAAATGATTATTCATATTCATGAGTTTCAAGAAAATTTATTTCATAGGATATTGTTCTTCTCCAATTTCTCATGAATGATTATTTATGATTTTGGACTCAATGGACTCATTTCTTTTGTTATGAAAAAATCCATATACCACGACTCATGATTTATTGTCCATGAATTGTGTGATATTTTTTTAAGTTATCATCAATTTATAAAACTCTTATTATTATATTATCCTCAGTTATAATCTTCAAATGTTATCTTCCATGTTTACCATTACTAAGCATCTGATATCACCCTTTCTTATGAGGCTATTTCGCTAGGTTTTGAAGAAAGGTATTATGTATGATAATTTTTTATGGGTTCCATATGTGAATAATTTAGTGGGTGTTATTTGAGATTGTTAATAAATATATTTATTATTTGTCTAGTCTCTATATACACTAATCCTTCTTGATTCTTAGCTGTGTATTATTGTGATATGCATCCAATATTCCTCTAAAATATTGTAACATTTATGTAAGTGATTATCAAGACACTTATATTGGTATACAATAATAGTTCATTTATAACACCCCAATTTTCTATAGTACGTTTCTCTTTGAATAATCAAATAACTTTCGTTGTACGTAACTTCGATATTCTAACACACTACGACCAATTAAACTAGCCATTATGAATAGTAATACCCACTTTTTAAAATTTTAAAAACTGTATTTTTCAAAATGGACTTCATTTTTGAATTCATAATATTGAATTTTTCTCAGGGTGAATTTTTGGTATTTTCTGAAAACATTCAATTTTTGATGAATAGTGAAAAGCACTACTTTATTGGTTAAAACCGACCTTTTATTGAAATAATTAATAATTTTATTTAAATTTAATTTAGTTCAAAATAGATACATAATACCTATATAAGTTCAATTTAATTCATTTGAGTCATTTTATAATAACATTAGATATATAAAAGTTTTATTGATCTTTTTACCGTCTTTTTCCCACCTCCTAGGAGCATTTTCAAATTTGCATAAAACATAATTTTACTGCTTCTATGAATTGAATTTCAAAAATCTGAGAGACACAGTTCATATCTGTAAGTAAAATGTGTTTTAATAAGATGAAAATAATTTTTGGTGAATAGTATTTTTTAAATTTTATTTACCATGATTAAAAGTAAATAGCGTAATTAAATGTAAAAATGATATTATTATTACCATAACACATGTCTTATTTCTATTGGATAAGTTTAATTATAAAAAAATAACCTTGAGAATAAAATATGATCCTTTTGGTCCAATTGGATTAGATTAGGACATTTATTATTATTTAATTTAAAGAAGAGTTAAAAGTGTTAAACTCATGTTTTCATAAGTAAAACATTTTTAATATAGGGTTATACATAAGATAAATTTGAATATAAATATTAATTAAAAATATAAAAATATTTCATAAATAATGAGATTTTTTATAAATTTTATAGGTTAAATAATTAAATTTATTTATGAAACAATGATGATGCAGTAAATACCTTATTAATGATAGATAAAAATAATTGATATTATAAATATCCAAATAAATATAATTTTAGTCTTCTGAGGAATTACAATAATTTTATAGGATACTATGACATGTTAGGGTTGATTAAATGATTTTATTTCAAAGTAATCAATCTGTTATGACTTTAACAAAAACAAAATACTAAATAGTGTCATAATTGACATAAATGTATTTTTTTAAAAAATATTATATTATTAAATGATATAATATTATAAAAAATCTATGGTTCGGCCAAAGGACATAGATAAGGTTATATATATTAACAATGATCCAATTGGGGTTCTCTTGGAATGTAATAGTAATTTTATTCACCATATAATACAAAAATACAAAGAGACATGGTAAATGTCAAACTATTTCACTAAGAGTTAAGTATAACAGATAAGGATAATATGTTCACCTAAACATATATAAAACCTATTTGTTGATATTTGTTCCTCCCATACCACCTTATCCTCAAAATAATTCAGTTTGGATCCATTAGAAAAAGAAAAGTATTTTTTTATAAAATAATATTTGGAGCTTTTCCAAAAGTGACCCTCACATCTCTTAAAAATGGTACTTCCAATTCTCTTAATTTCAAACCTCCAAAGCCTTTTGTTTTCCCAAACCCTACCCAAATATTCTCCCAACTTCCCTCACTTCAACTTGTAGGCCTTAATTTTATCGGAAAGCCATCCTATGGAGCCCTCTTGATCAACTCAAAAGGAAACACCCGAAGTAGAGGTAATAATTTCACCACCCTCATTCAAGCCCTTTTCTACTTCCACTTCCTCTTTCAATGTTGTTTCCATACCAAAATAATAAATCCAGTACCTTATACTTACTATGATCTTATTATAAATATGGTACAACTAAATTTGTTATTCTATCCATCCTTTATATGAGAATGACACCATACGTGTGTACGTACTGCTTACCGTCTCTACGTCATAGTGTGGTTTGTTATTCAAACACTTCATTATTCGGATGGGTATATTAATTAGTATAAATAATGTAAATAATATATATAACAAGTTAATGATTCTGTATATATGATATACCATCCAATTTCATACGATTTCTCCATCAATATAATGATATTGTCGCTTGTGCGCATGTACGGATTACCATATCCACGAACATGATGAGATTCATTTCCCCATCGTAACCATTCAAGAATAATTTTCATTTGATGATTAAAAATAATAATTAAGAAGTTAATATCATTCTGGATATGAATATAATACATCCTATCCATCAAAAACATGGCCTATGTAACAAAACATATAAATGAAAATGAATTAGTTAACAACTGAAACGACAATAATACTAAAATATTATTAACAAAAAAATATTAGAAGATCATGTGTGATATTATATTTATGTATATGGTTCTTTTATAATTTAATAACAATGATTTAACTATTACATATGAGTTTAATGTACCCTCTACCATGGAGAAGTACAAGGTAAGGGTTAATTTAACAATCTCTTTATTATCTGAGGTTGTTTCTACGTAAGTATCTACTGGGACCTCTTTATCATCCACATCAGTGTTTTCTTAAAAATTTATTTCAAAATATTTTTACTATTTACTAGAATATGTATTAATTTCATCTATATCCTTATTTTACCTTATATTTTTTGAAAGGAATATTTTCTTCATTTTACAAACATGGTACTTTATGACCGTTTTGACAAAATTAAGGTAAGAATTTTTTTTAACATATACGTAGGGTGCGGCTATTTTATGCCATTATAATGTCATTAAAGTTTCCCTTAAAATATTATAATAATATTTACAAAATTGATGTTTTCTTTTATAATTTTGTGACTCATAAATGATTTCAAAATATAAAGTGATATTTCTCTCAAATATTTTTGATTTCATCTATGTCACGATCCTTTGATAAATTTTACACTTATTTGAATTTGATTAATTATGGTAAAAATATTCCATTTTGTATTTAAGGTTTTTTAATATTTTCCACTGTGGATGTGTAATTTTTATACCATTCATCATTTATGCTTAAAGTCTTGACAATTAATATGCTAGTTTTAATATGAATGTTTATATTATGCTTCATCCTTTTCATATAAAGAATGTATTTGACTTAGTAGGTGACAGGTGGAGCCCACTATAGCTCCCCAGTGAATCAGTAGGTCTCATGAGACTATTAGATGTGGAATTGTCTTTGGCCTTAACCAATTTGATATATTGTTTTGGCCGAGGCCTAAATCAGTTTTAGACGTCTTTGTCGAGGCCTTGGAAAGATGTTTCAGAATGTCAGGCATTATACATTCCCTCATTATTAAAATAATAATGATGGTTCATGTGGTTATTCCACAAGTAGAATACACATAACTCTGTTTTATTATGGAATTATTTACACAACTCATATTCCTTCCATAATGTGTTCATGTTTATTATTTGTAAAGGCATTTGTTTTTGATTATTCATCATTCCTAATGTTTATGTTATCTTCCACCATATTTCTTACCCTTACTAAGTGTTTGAGCTCACCCCTTTCTTATGTTACATTTTTACAAGATTTGAAGAATTTAGTTATGAGTGAATTCCATGCATAATCTATGATGTTTGGATGTTTCTAATGGAATAAATTAGTGTTGTATTTCTATTCATGTTTTAATGTTGAACTTATGTATGTATCTTTTTTCCTATAATAATAAACTGATCGGCCTTTTAGGACATGTTTCCTTGTATCATTCCAATGTTATGTAATAAAGCACAATATATAGGTAACTGGGGTTGGGGAAATACAGTTGGTATCAATGGATGTTTAGTACAAACCATGGAAACTAGATTTAGAAAAACTTTGATTAGAGGAAATTACCCTAAGATTTATTTTGATGATTAATATAGAAGAACTTCCTAGAATTTTGGTAATGTAGATATTTTTTGAGTTTTCCATGCAATAAATCCTTGTATGGATATGAGCAAGTAGAGGTGGCTCTGGTAGAGTTGTACCTAGAGGGAAAACTCTGACATGGAGTTTTGGGCTTGACCTGGGGTATCCTGGTACACAACAACGGGCCATGCTGCACTATTGGTTACGACACTCTTAGGGGATATGCTTAGGATAATTCACATTTTATTTACAAACCATTATGAAGGATTTACGAGTATATACCTCCTCAATGATAACATTTTTATGAATATTTTTTATATCCAGAAACTGTTCAATTTATGTTATGTGTTTTACAAGTTTGGAATTATGTATTTCAATTCATAAACTACTATAATGGATGCCATTGTTTAGAAATGGCACCTAGTAGAAGGAATGGAAATTGTATCAACGCACATAATCCATATAGGGATTCCACCATATTCTATATAATTATAGTGTAGTTGGTGATGCAACTGGGGGTGATCAGTTTATCACCATACTGGGAAAAAGACTTAGGTTATGAATAATAACCTTAATCATATGGAGCACCCTAATCAACAACATAAAAGATCAATGTTAGACCGATTCATGAGTAAACAACAACCAAAATTCAATGGGTCTACAAATCCATTTGTAGCTAAACAGTGTATATGTTCTTTAGAAAAAATATTTCATGCTTTGGGGGTAATAAAAGGGAAACAATTGTCATGGAGATTAATCACCTCACCATAGATGCAGATATATGGTGGTCATTAATTCAAAACAAAAAACAGGATGAAGAAGTATCAAGTATGGAATGGAGAGATTGTAAAGAGCTTTTCTTAGAGAAATACTTTCCTCATGACCATCGAACAGATATAGAAAGGAAATTTCTGAGTCTGAGACAAAAGGAGGATGAGAATGTCGCAACGTATGAAGTTAACATTACAAGGTTAGCAAGGCATGCTGCAGATTATATATGTAAAACAAGAAGAAATATTGATCTATTCTTTTATGGGTTAAAACCATTTATCCATTTTGAAATAGTCTCTCAATCATTTTCATCGTATGAAGATATTGTCTCATGTGCTATCAAGAAATAAAAATAAATCTCTATGTCTTATGACATTAACGAAAATAAAGAGAATAAGAGAACTACTGAGCACTTAGGGAAAGGAAATAAAGAAACAGGGAAGAAGAAAACAGTTGAATTTCCACCCTGTGATAATTGTGGAAGGATGCACCTTGGGGCCTGTCTAATGGTAAAAGGAATTTGCTACAAATGTGGATAGAAAGGCCATCTTGCTAGTGATTTTAAGGGGAAGAAATATGGTACTAATTTTCAATGCTAAAATTATAGAGAGATGGGACATTATTCAAATGAATGTCATAAGTGTCAGGGAAACATAACTTAGAAAAGGAAAAGGGATCATGGGCAAGCTTATAGGATCACTACTATTGAGGTTGAAGATCCAAAAGACATGGTAGTAGGTAATTTAATGGTTTTCTCACGTTTAGCAAATTCTTTATTTGATTCTGGATCATCACATTGTTTCATATCTTCCCGGTTTTCTAAGAAAATAAGATATTTCCAATATGATTTAACAAGGTAGTTTTAAGTCAAAACTCATAAGGGAAGTATAATTGAAATAAAGTTTTGTTAATATGTCCCCATTAAGGAATATAGACACGATTTATCTGCTGATCTAATCGCCATACCAATGATTGAATTTCATGTAATCCTCAGTATGGATTGGCTTTTATACCATGATGAAAAAAATTATTTTAAGTAGAAGGAGGATACAATTCTCGATTATGAGAAGGCATACCTTATCTTTAGAGCAGAAACGTCACCATCATATTCTTATCTAGATCCACCCCTAGTAGCTTTAATAAATTTAATTATTGGAAAGGAAAATAATTAAATAACTATGGGTGAGGAAAGGAATGTTTAAATAGATGATGTACATATTGTGCAAAATTATTTTGATTTGTTTCCATAAGGATTTACCTAGACATCCTCTAGAATGAAAAATTGAGTTTTCCATTGACTTAATTCATGTTTCAAGGCCCATATCGACGACCCCTTATAGAATTTACATTGTGGAATTAGTTGAACTAATGAAACAACTATAGGAATTATGTAATAAGGGATTTATTCTCACTAATGTTTCTCTATGGGCTACCCTTGTTATTTTTTGTTAAGAATAAAGATAGATCTATGAGGTTGTTCATTGACTACAGGGATATCAATGCTATAACAATAAGGAACAAGTATCCCCTACCTCAAATTGATGATTTATTTGACCATCTTCATGGAGATCAATATTTTTCAAAGATTGGCCTATGATCTGGATATCATTAGTTGTGTGTGAAGAAGGAAGACATTCTGAAAACATCATTTCAAACTAGGTACGGGCATGATGAGTTTACAGTAATGGCTTATGGGCTAACTAATACACCCTCTGTTTTCATGGATCTAATGAACAGAGTTTTCAAAGAATATCTTGATGAATTTGTAGTGGTATTTATTTATGATATCTTGGTATACTCCAAATGATACAAAGATCCTTAAAATATCTTGTGCATTATCCTAAAGAGTCTTATAATAAATTAATTATATGGGATGTTTAGAAAGTGTGAATTATGGATTCAGGAGATTTATTTTCATGGCCATATTATCTCTAAGGATGGAATCTCTGTTGATCTTTATAATAAAAAGGTAATCCATGAATGGAAAACACCGATAATTATAACTGAGGTACACATTTTTATGGGTCTATTAGGTTATTATCTATGTTTCTTCCAAAATGTTTCCTGATTGGAAAACCCATTAACCAAGCCCACATGTAAAGGGGTTAAATTTGTTTTCACAAATGAGTATGAATAATGGTTTGAATAACTAATTAAAATATTTTTGAATATTCCTATATTGACTCTACCATCAGGGAATAATGGGTTTTTAATTTATAGTGATGCTTCAAGGAAAGGACTTGGTTGTGTTTATATGAAGAAGGATTGATTTATTTCTTATGCATCGCGACAGCTAAAAATCCCTGAACAGAACTCTCCTACTCCTGATCTTGAGTTAGCAGCAATAATATTTTCTTTGAAGATATGTAGACACTCTCTATATGGTGAAAATGTGAGATATATACTGATCCCAAGAGTTTGAAGTATATTTTCTCATAGAAGGAACAAAACATGAGGCCAAGGCGATGGCATGAACTACTCAAAGATTATAATTTTACTATACACTAACACCCATTGAAGGAAAATAAGGTGGAAGATGCTTTTTGTAAAGACCCGTAAAATTAAAGGAAATTTTTTTCTTAATTTTCTTTGGAATTTAACAAGAATGCAGTTTCGGACAGCACCTGATTTCGAGTTCTGGGGTGCGCAGAATCATTTTCCGAAGTTTAGCTCAGGTATGTTTAGTGAACGAATGTGTGGGGTTTTCTTACTTCTGAACTGGTGGTCGGAATCTAATTTCGAGGGCACCGATGGAATCGCAGTGCCAGTATTTTCTTAGAAGCTCCTTTTCTAGAGTTTCATTTTCTTGGGTTTGGTTTTTAATTTTTTGGGTTTAAGTTATGAAATAAAATAAAAATGGGTGCGACAATTTTATTTTATTTCACATAAAGCCGCTTAACCTAAGTTAAGTGGATAAGGTGGGACCCACAATATCCTACCCACTTGGTAGGATATTTGTGATGTGGGGCCCGCACGAGCCCCACCGTTTCTTCCCTCCTAAGTAACGCACCCACAACCCCCCTTTTAATGAAAGTCAAACCTTGCGTTTTTCTAGTTATGAATCACCTCATTAAATTGGGTGGTTAAATCGTTACAATTAATTCACTGAATTAATTGTTTGTTTCTTATCTTTTCAATTTCAAAAGTTAGGTTATGATAATAAAATAAGGGTTAAACATATTTTATTTCTTTGCTTTTCTGGTTATGGAAACCTTTTGGAGAAAAGAGAGGATTCATCGTTCTTCGACGAGGAAAGCGAAGAACACACGCCGCCGATGAAGAACGCCGACCTCCGACGACGGACGACGGCGAGAGATGCCTTCCTCAGAGATCACCTAATGCCCCCAGAGATCCTCTTCTTCCGTGGCGATCCTCTCCTTCCATGGAGATCCTCTACTTCCACGACAGTTAATTCCACGACGAACGCTCGTTCGATGACAGCATTGAGGTAGGGGTTTTATGCGTTTCTATTTTGTGATTTTTCTTCCGTCATTATCTTTCCTTCCTTGAACCGCCTGTTATCGTGAAAACAGGAGGAGGTCGGACCGCACGAACGCGGCTGACACTCCTCCCCTCTTTGGTTGTTGATATTGATGCTGAGAGCATGGCGAGGCAGTGCCAAAGCACCGCGCTGAATTTTTTGTAAAAGGGAGAGCGGAGAAGCACGGTGCCATCACACCGCGCCATTGGAAACAATAAATCCGCGGCGTCGTCGCACCGCGCTGTAGAAGATCATCAAAAGATGAGGCGTCGTTGTGCCGTGCCTGACGGATGAAGGCCGCTTCCAGTTCCGGGCCGCGGCGGAGCAGGGGAACCGGCGGCCGGTTCCGGGTTGCCGGCATCGGAGCAAGGGGACCGGCCTTGCCGGTCCCGTGGCGGCAGCAGCCAGCCGACCGGAGCGGGCCGGCCGGACCGTGGAATAATCGGGGGTCTAAGACCCCCGGATGGCCGGCGTGAGCGACTCCATCAAGGGGCTACAGTTTCCTCACACGGGGGCAGTGTCCCCCCCTCCTGCAACGCTCGGCCAAAACGGTCGAGCCGGTCGCCTGGCCCCCGGCCAGCGCCAGCACGCCCAACACGTCGGGCCGGGACGAGCCACCGAGGACGGGTCGGGCCGTTCCCAGGCCGGGCCGGGCCGCGCCAATTGGGCCAGGCCACGCCCACGCGGGTCGTACATGGACCCAGTTTAGGTCGACCCGGTTTGGGCCGGCCCTGGGGGTATCGGGCCGGGTCGGACCGGGCCCGAACCCCCTATTACCGAACCTTTTCGGTCTGTTGCCCGTAACATGATCTACGGGCCTCCGATCGACGCACCGTCAATTGCGATGAGATCCTTGGATTGAGACGGTCTTTTCGATATGTCGCACTCAAAGTTTCGGAGAAATTTGCATTCAACTGGGTTGGTTCGTACACGAAACCAACAGGGCCCTCAGAGCGGAAACACTCATATCTTGAGCTCCAGACGTCCGATTGGCGTGCCATAGACATTGATGTATTCCTCTTAGTGATACGGAACTTTTGTCTTACTCTGCTCGTGGTTTGGACGCAGTTGGAGTACGGTCGGGTTGGTTTTTCCTTAAAAACCAACCGGGCCCCTGGGACGAAAAAGCCAATAACTCTCAGACCGGGCGTCCGATTGACGTGTCGTCTACGACGTTGAGTTCCTGATGACGATATAGAACCTTTTGATACATCAACTCTGGAATTTGTGTCAGTTGATGTATCAGCCCCTCGGCTCATGGAGCAGACCATCCTGAACGAGCTTGATGTGTGCGGGAACCCTAGAGCTGGCTGTAACTACGATGACGACGACTGTACAGAGATCCTCAGTGGATTCGACGACGACGACTACAACACTCATCGATCTTACGTGGATCAGTGCTACCGATCCTGTATTGGACCGATCTTGTGTGGGTCAGCGCTCAGCGCTCTTGTGTGGGCCAGTGCCTACAGATCCTGTGTGGGTCCGATCCTATGTGGGTCTTTGTGGGGGTTGGTTATCTATCGATCCTTTGTGGGTCAGATCCTTTGTGGGTCATTGCGGGGGTTAGTTACTTATCGATCCTTTGTGGGTCATTGCAGGGGTTAGTTACCTATCGATCTTTTGTGGGTCAAATACTTTGTGGGTCATTGCGGGGGTTAGTACCTATCGATCCTTTGTGGGTACGATGGCTTAGATGAATCAGTGGAAATATCTGGTCATCTCTATCATCTTACGAAGAAGTATACCTGTGTGAGATAAATCCTGTTTTTCTTTCCAATGTGGATTGTGTTGTGCTATCCTGTGTGGATTTATGTTTTTCTTTTCTGTGTGGACTGGGTTGTACTTGGGCTCTGATGTTGGAGCCGAACGAGAATTGATGACTTAGGTATATGTATCGTCATATACCTAAGAAGTGTCGAATGTTACTTCGTGATTGTATCTTTCCTTTGTGGATTATCCTTTATGGATTCTGGGAGACCTTCAGGGATCTTGGGGTCCCTAATGAGTAGCTTATACTCACCCCTGCACGGGCTATGCCCAAACTACGTTGTGTTGGTTGCAGACGACGGACATCGCTGATCGAGGTTGAGTCTTGTGGAGCAGGACGGCACCCGGAGGTGGACCACTAGGTGGGACGTACTCAGAGAGGACGGTTGGACCCTAGGAGCTTTGGAGACCATTTATACTCACCCTTCAGGTGGGACTTCCAGTGGACGACTCGACCTTGCGGCTTTACTTTCAGTTGCTTTTTTTCCTTTCCAGATGTACTTTAATTTCAGTTTGGGTATGTATTCTGGCCCACATACTTTTCTGCACTTACTTTATATCAGCTTTTACTTAGAGTTGACATCTATTTCTGCTTTCTCTATGGTGTTTGTTTACTTTACAAAGGCAATGTATTCCCTTTTTACCGGGATTTACGCCTTGGTGCTAGTCGCCAACCCCTGGCCTATGGAAGGCGGGCTTGGGGTAGTCACGGCACGGGCCCCGAGGAAGGGTCGTGACAAATTGGTATCAGAGAAGTTTGGTTCTACCGAAAAACTTTGGACTCTGATCTTTTTCTATGTGAAGCAATAGTGTTAAGCGTATTGGGTGTGGTTATCAGTCCAGGGAGTCTAGTGTTGGTGTGGCGGCCGACGTATCCGTACACCAGGACCCTGACTTCTGATTTCTGACTTAATGCACGAAAACATTGATTGCATGTGTGTCTCAAGTTTTCATTGTGATTACTTTGTGTCATCTCACCAGGTATACTGTTTTAACCGCGGTACACATGTTCCTTTTCAGGATGGCCCCACGACGGCAGCCAGCTAGGGTTCTGAGAGTTGTGTGCGACGACATCCCACTGAGCGACGTGGCCTCGGTACAGGGCCCTTTGACAACTGAGGCACCGTCGGTACCTTTACCGGCCGATCCACTGATGCTTCCAGCCCCATCCGCTGACGATGCACGTTGCCTTAGTGCACTGCACGAGTTCCAGCGCCATCGACTACCCAGGATCCCCGGGGAGATGAACCCCCAGGCAGCCAAGGATTGGCTGGAGGCAGTGGTATGATTTTTAAGGTTAGTGAGGACACCAGCAGACCTCATGGTGATCCTCGCAGCGAGCCTACTGCATGCGGCATCTGGCAGATGGTGGAGCTTGATACTCCAGGTGCACGATGAGGCATCTCTCCTCTGTACGGACTTTGAGATCATCTTCCGCTCGGAGTTCATCCCAGCCACCCTCCATGCGGTGCGCATCCAGGAGCTGTCTGAGCAGCAGGTGGTGAGCGATGCTTTGAGGCTCTACCACCACCACCACCAGGAGGTCCACCCTGACAACAGGGAGCTGGCGGGCAGAGACATGCACATCTCCAGGCAGCGAAGGCCTACGACCACGGCGCGCCCGAGATGATTTGAGGTATTATATGTGTCTATTCCACCCTTGATGTAGTTATTATTTACACAAGAGCGAGTCACTTTTTCATAGCCGCTGCCCTTGTTCGGAGCTCGGAGATTCCGACAGAGCCGTTGGCTCGATCCTTACGGCTAGAGACTACTACGGTAGTAGACTCGACAATTACGTACTAGTGCCGGCAGTGTGAACTTACTCTAGGAGGCGAGAGATTTGGCTGGGATTTTCTTGTTGCAGCGTCGAGGCCTTACGGCATCATCTTGGGCATGGATTAGTTATCTACAGTCCATGCTCAGATTGACTGTATTAGGCGCAAGGTGCGATGTGTACGCACCGACGGGAGCAGGTTCACCTTCACCGGGGAGAAGGGAGCCTTCGCAGCATAGGATGGACTTCTGCAGAGGAGTGGAGATCCCATCACTCATCAGTTGGCTAGCCTCATCTTAGGAGCATTTGAAATGCAGAGTCCTAGTTTTCCTGTAGTGGTGGATCAGTATTCAGACGTTTTTCCCGATGACGTTCCAGGACTACCTCCTAGGAGAGAGGTATAATTTTATATTGATCTGTACCCCGGGACAGCCCCGATATCCTCCCCAGCATATCGGATGGCTCCCGTCGAGCTTCGAGAGCTACAGGTATAGTTGGAGGACTTTCAGGGCAAGGGATTCATCCGACCCAGTGTTTTACCCTGGGCTTCCCCGATATTGTTCACCAAGAAGGAAGAAGGGAGCTTGCGACTTTGTGTCGAATATCGTTGCCTGAACCAGGTGACAGTGAGGAAGAATTATCTGCTACCGAGGATTGATGACCACTTCGATCAGCTCAATGGAGCACGGTGGTTCTCAAAGATAGACCTCAGGTCAGGCTATCATTAGCTCAGAGTTCGGGATGAGGACGTGCAAAAGACAACCTTCAGATGACGGTGTGGCCACTATGAGTTCTTGGTTATGCCATTCGGCGTAAACAATACTCCATCCATGTTCATGGGCCTCATGAACATGATATTTCAGCCGTACCTCGATCGATTTGTCGTGGTCTTCATCGACGACATTTTGATATACTCGACGACTGAGGAGGAGCACGTCTACCACTTGCAGGTTGTACTAGACACACTCCGAGAGCACCAGCTTTATGGAATGATCTCAAAGTGTCAGTTTTAGATACGTGAGGTCCACTTCTTTGGAAAAGTCATCTCTGAGGCGGGAGTTGCAGTGGATCCTGCGAAGATCGAGGCAGTGCTAGCTTGGTAGCCACCCAGGAGCGTGACAGAGGTGCGGAGTTTCTTGGGACTAGCAAGATACTATCAGAGATTTGTTCCAGACTTCTCTAGAGTTGCGGCACCACTCTCAGCTCTTACGATGAAGTGGAAACACCTTGTGTGGTCAAACAGATGTCAGCAAAGCTTCCAGGAGCTGAGACAGTGATTGACCAGCGCACCTATCTTGAGGTTGCCGGAGGAGGGAGTACGGTACGTAGTCTACTGCGATGCATTAGGGACCAGAATCGGATGTGTCCTGATGTAGGAGCAGGCAATGATCGCCTATAGATCATGTCAGTTGAGGCCGCATGAGAAGAACTACGCTACCCATGACCAGGAGTAAGCAGTAGTGGTATTCGCTCTGAAGACTTGGCGGCACTATATGATGGTCGAGCGCTTTACAGTCTTTTCTGACCATCGGAGTCTCAGGTACATCTTCTCTCAGAAGGACCTAAACCTGAGACAGTGGCGATGGCTCGAGTTCCTCCAAGACTATGACTTTGAGAAAGTCTATACTCCGGGAAAGGGGAACATGGTGGTCGATGCTCTCAGCAGGAGGATGGGAATTCAGCTACTTGAGGAGGTGACATAGCAGCTAGCCTCTTTGTTGTTATCCTTTGTGGATAGGGAAGGAGCAGCCTTCCACAAGTCTCTCACAGTCACTTCTCCACTACTGCAGCGGGTCAGAGAGGCACAACGTGGGGACGCTGACTGTTAGATGCGGCGTGCGCAGATATCCTCAGGACAGGAACCTGATGGATTCCTTGTAGGAGGAGAGCACGACGCCCTTTTCAAACGACGTACCTTGTTACCAGTTTCCTTACGAGAGGAGGTTCTAAGAGAGTTTCACACTTCCCCTTTGGCAGTACATCTTGGATTGGTGAGGATGTACTAGGATCTCAGACGAAAGAACTGGTGGCCGGGCATGAATAAGGTTGTGGCAGAGTTCGTTTCTCGATGCCTCACCTGCCAGCAGGTGAAGGCAGAGCATTAGGTAACAGGAGGCTTGGTACATCCCTTAGAGGTCCCGGAGTGGAAGTGGGATGGGATATCTATGGACTTCATGACTAGACTTCCACACACTTCTAGAGGTCACGACTCTATTTGGGTGATTGTCGACCGACTCACCAAGTCGGATCACTTCTTACCCATCAGAGAGTAGGGCTCAGTGGAGAGCTTGGGACATCTCTATGTTCATGAGATTGTTCGACTTCATGGTGTTCCATCATCTATCGTCTCCGATCGAGATGCTAACTTTACTTCCCGACATTGGAAGGGGTTGTAGGAGGTGTTCGGGACGCAGCTACATCTAAGCACCGCCTTTCACCCTCAGACGGATGGTCAGACGGAGAGGACCATTTAGACTCTCGAGGACATGCTCCGTGCATGTGTCCTAGACTTTGGTCTCAGTTTGGATGACCACCTACCCTTGGTGGAGTTCACGTACAACAACATCTACAACTCCACCATCAGGAAGGAACCTTACGAGGCGTTGTACGGTCAACATTGATGATCTCCTTTGTGATGGATAGACCCTGGGGAGTCAGCATTTGTGAGACCATAGATAGTCCAGGCCTTGACAGAGAAGGTCCAGGTCATCCAGGAGTGAATGAGGACATCTCAGAGCCAGAAAAAGTCTTATGCTGACAGGAGGCGGTGTCCACTTGAGTTCGAGGATGGCAACCATGTCTTCTTGTGGGTCTCACCTCGACGTGGATTATAGAGATTTGGTCGAGGCCGTAAGTTATCTCCTCGTTTCATCGGACCGTTCTAGTTCCTTAGTAAGATTGGCTAGGTGGATTATCGCCTGGCTCTACCACCTCAGTTGCACCGGGTGCACGACGTCTTCCACGTATCTCAGCTGAGGAGATATGTGCACAACCGTATGCATATCATTGACCCTGGGGATATGGACTTTGATGATGGGGAGAATTTTGCAGAGGTCCCGGTTGATATTGAGGATCGACAGAAGCAGGTCCTATGTGGACGGTCGATTCCTCTAGTGCGCATCAGATGGCAGCATGGGAACCTCTAGGAGAGCACTTGGGAGCGGGAGGCTCAGATGCATGTTCAGTACCCACATTTGTTTCACTAGTTTATGATGTATTTTTACGGGGAAGCAAAGACCTGAGGTGGGAGTGATGTAAAGACCCGTAAAATTCGAGGATATTTTTTTCTTAATTTTCTTTGGAAATTTAAAATAACGCAGTTTCTGATGGCACCTGATTCTGAGGCCCGGTGTGCCCGGAATCATTTTCCGAAGATTAGCTCGGGTATGTTCATTGAACGAACGAGCGAGGTTTTCTAACTTTGGAACCGGTGCTTAGAATAAAATTCTGAAGGCACTGATGGAATTGCAGTGCCAGTATTTTCATAGAAATGCCTTTTCCAGAGTTGTGTTTGCTCGGGTGTGGTTTTTAATTTTTTGGGGTTAAGTTATGAAATAAAATAAAAAGGGGTGCGGCAATTTTATTTTATTTCACTTAAAGCCGCTTAACCAAAGTTAAGAGGATAATGTGGTACCCACAATATCCTACCCACTTGGTAGGATATTTGTGAGGTGGGGCCCACACGAGCCCCCCAATTTCTTCCCTCCTATGTAACGCACTTGCAACCCCCCTTTTAATGAAAGTCAATCCTTGCATTTTTCTAGTTAAGAAACACCTCATTAAATTGGGCGGTTAAATCGTTACAATTAATTCACTGAATTTATTGTTCATTTCTTATCTTTTGAATTTCAAAAGCATAGGTTATGATAATAAAATAAGTGTTAAAATTATTTTATTTCGTTGGTTTTCTAGTTGTGGAAACCTTTGGGAGAAAAGAGATGATTCTTCATTCTTCGACAAAGAACGCGAAGAACGCACGTCGCCGACGAAGAACGCCGACCTCCGATGACAGACGATGGCGAGAGATGCCTTCCTCGGAGATCACCTAATGCCCCCGGTGATCCTCTTCTTCCGCGGCGATCCTCTCATTCCACGATGATCCTCTTCTTTCACGACGGTTAATTCTGCAATGAACGTTCATTCGACGACAGGGTTGAGGTAGGGGTTTTATGCATTTCTATTTTGTGATTTTTCATCCGTCGTTATCTTCCCTTCCTTGAACAGCTTGTTATCGTGATAATGGGAGGAGGTCGGACCGCACTAACACGGCTGACACACCTCCCCTCTTTGGTTGTTGATATTGATGTGGTGAACAAGGCGACGCGGTGCCAAAGCACCGCGTGGAATGTTTTGTAAAAGGGAGAGCGGAGAAGCACGGCGTCGTCGCACCGCGCCATTGGAAACAATAAATCCGTGGCGTCGTCGCGCTGCGTCGTAGGACCTCTGAAGCACCGCGAACGAATCGGGGCCGTGGTGGAGGGGTGCGGCGCCGTCGTGCCGCGCCGAACGGATGAAGGCCGCGGCCGGTTCCGGGCTGCGGCAGAGCAGGGGAACCGGCGGCTGGTTCCGGTCCGCTGGCATCGGAGCAAGGGGACAGGCCTTGTCGGTCCCGTGGCGGCAGAAGCCGGCCAGCCGGAGCGGGCCGGCCAGACCATGGAAGAACCGGGGGTCTGATACCCCCGGCTGGCAGGCGTGAGTGACCCCATCATGGGGCTGCGATTTCCTCACGCGGGGGCAGCGCTCCCCCCACCCGCAACGCTCGGCCGTAACGGCTGAGCCGGTCGCCTGGCCACCCGGCCAGCGCCAGCGCGCCGGGCCGGGCCACGCCCAGGCTGAGCCGGGCCGCACGGATTGGGTCGGGCCCTGCCCAAGTGGGCTGGACCTGGACCCAGTTTAGGTCGACCCGGTTCGGGCGGACCCTGGGGGTATCGGGCCGGGTCAGACCGGGCCCGAACCCCCTATTACTGAACCTTTTTGGTCTATTGCCCATAACATGAACTACTGGCCTTCGATCGACGCACCGTTAGTTGAGATGCGATCCTTGGATCGAGATGGTCATTTCGGTATATCGCAGTCAAGGTTTCGGAGATCTTTGGGTTCTGCCGGGTTGGTTTGTACACGAATCCAATCGGGCCCTCGGAGCGGAAACACTCATATCTTGAGCTCCGGACGTCCGATTGACATGCCAACGATTTTTATTGATTCCTCTTAGTGAGACGGAACTTTTGGCTTACTCCGCTTGAGGTTTGGACGCAGTTGGAGTATGGTCGGGTTGGTTTTTCCTTAAAAACCAACCGAGCCCTAGGAAGAAAAAGCCAGTAACTCTCAAACTGGGCGTCTGATTGACGCGTCGTCTGCGACGTTGAGTTCTTGATGACGATACAGAAATTTTGGATACATCAAATCCGGAATTAGTGTCAGTTGATATATCATCCCCTTGGCTCGTGGAGCGGACCCTCCCGAACAAACTTGCTGTGTGCGGGAACCCTAGAGCTGGCTGCGACTGCGATGATGACGACTATATAGAGATCCTCAGTGGATTCGATGACGAATACTACAGCACTCAGCGATCATATGTGGATATGTGCTACCAATCTTGAGTGGGTCCGATCCTGTGGGGGTCAGCGCTCAGCTGTCCTGTGTGGTCCAGCGCCTACAGATCCTGTGTGGGTCCGATCATGTGTGGGTCTTTGCGGGGGTTAGTTACCTATCGATCCTTTGTAGGTCAGATCCTTTGTGGGTCATTGCGGGGGTTAGTTACCTATCGATACATTGTTGGTCAGATCCTTTGTGGGTCATTGTGGGGGTTAGTTACCTATTGATCCTTTGTGGGTTAGATGCTTTGTGGGTCATTGCGGGGGTTAGTACCTATCAATATTTTGTGGGTCTGACGGCTTAGATGAATCAGTTGAAATATCTGATCATCTATATCGTCTTACGAAGAAGTATACCTGTGTGAGCTCAATCCTGTTTTTCTTTCCTATGTGGATTGTGTTGTGCTATCCTGTGTGGATTTACGTTTTGATTTCCTGTGTGGACTGGGTTGTACTTGGGCTCGGATGTTGGAGCCGAACGAGAATTGATGACTTAGGTATATGTATGGGAATATACCTAAGCAATGTCGAATGTTACTTGGTGATTGTATCTTTCCTTTGTGGATTATCCTTTGTGTATTCTGGGAGACCTTCAGGGGTGTCGGGGTCCCTACTGAGTAGCTTATACTCACCCCTGCACGGGCTATTCCCACACTACGTTGTGTTGGTTGTAGACGACAGACAACGCTGATCGTGGTTGAAGCTTGTGGAGCAGGACGGTACCCAGAGGTGGACCCCTAGGCGGGACTTACTCGTAGAGGACGGCTGGACCCTAGGAGATGTGGAGTCCATCTATACTCACCCTTCAGGTGGGACTTCCAGTGGACGGCTCGACGTTGCGGCATTACATTAAGTTTCTGTTTTCCTTTCTAGATGTACTTTACTTTCAGTTTGGGTTTGTATTCTGGCCCACTTACTTTCCGCACTTACTTTGTATCAGCTTTTACTTAGTTTTTACGTCTACTGCTTGCTTGATCTGTGGTGTTTTTTTACATTACAAAGGCAATGCCTTCCCTTTTTACCGGGATTTACGCCTTGGTGCTAGTCTCCAGCCCCTGGCCTTTGGAAGGCGGGCTTGGGGTAGTCATGGCGCGGGCCCCGAGGATGGGTCGTGACACTTTTAGAAGTAAGGATCATGGAGTTATGAATAATATGAGAGTTGAATGGGATCCTATGTACATGGATTTGTAAAAATGGATATAGGAATAATCAAGGAAGGTGAAACATGGATACTTTTTCAAATTATTTACAAATCATATTTGCTAAAAAGGGTAAAAAGTTCTGAGGCTGATGACGAGGAGTTTGAAAAAAAATATAAAGCTATGAATGATGGGAGATTGATTGAATTCATATATGAAGATGGGATTTTGAAATTTGGGAATATAATTTCTGTTCTTCATATACCTGATCTGAAAAGGGAATTGTTATATGATTATAATAGCTTTAATTTCTCTATACCCCCTTTTAGCACTCAGATGTATAGAGATTTGATAGAACATTTTTTGTGGGACAACATAAAGAGAGATATTGCTGATTTTTTGTCGAGATGTATGGTTTTCCAACAAGTGAGAGATGGAAGAGAACATCCTAGAGTAGTCATGAAACCTCTTCCCATACCTAATTGTAAACTGGATAATATTATAATGGAATTTTTCATGGGGCTACTGAATACACCTAGAAGGAATGATGCAATATGGGTCATTGTTGATCGTCTTTCCAAGTCAGCACATTATCTTACTATAAGAAGAGATTTACCACATGAAAATTTAGAAAGACTGTATATTAATGAAGTTGTAAGACTTCATGGAGTACCTCTATCCATTGTTTCTGATCATGATCCCCATATTACAGCAAGATTCTAGAAAAGTCTTCAGAAATACCTAGATACTGAACTTCGTTTGAGAACTGCCTACCACCCTCAAACTGATGGACAATCAGAATGGATTATTCAAACCTTATAAGACACGTTGAGATCTTCCTCACTTGAATTTCAAGGTATGTGGGATCTATATATACCTCTGGTATAATTTTCCTATAAAAATATATTCCAGTCAAGTATCCGTATGGCATCATATGAAGCATTATATGGAAATAGATGTCTCAGACCAACTTGTTGGGATGTTATTGGTGAATGAAAACTCATAGGCCCATAACATGTTGAAGAAATGATGGAAAATGTTAAGGTTATCCAAACCCAGATCAAAGTAGCTCAATGTATGCAGAAGAGATATGCCGATAACTGAAGGAAGTATTTGGAATTTTAGGTAGGAGATCATGTTTTCTTGAAGGTATCTCTATGGAAGGGAGTTACACGATTCGGTAAGAAGGTAAAATTAAATCCCAGGTACATCGGACCTTTTGAAATTAAAGAACGAATTGGGGCTATAGCTTACCATTTGGAAATGACACCAAGTCTCTCCAAAGTTCACAACGTGTTCCATGTATCACTATTGAGAAAATACATTCCTGACCAAACACATGTACTCACCTATGAGGAAATTGAACTAGAACCTAATTTATCTTATTGTGAAGATTCTTTCATGATTCTTGATACCATAGAAAAAGTGTTGAGAAACTAGATGACTGGTCTTGTAAAATTTCTATGGAGAAACCATAATATATAAGAGGCAATGTAGGAACCTAGAGGAAATTATGATGAAGAACCAAATAATATTTTTGTGTGATAGTATTCTAGAAATTTTGAGGAAAAAATTATTTGAATGAGGGAAGAATGTAACACCCTAAGCTTTTACTGTACATTTCCCATTAAATAATTCAACAGCTTGAATTGTACGCAACTTCGGGATTCTAACAAACCGTGACCAATGAATCCAGCCGTTATGAATAGTAATACCCAATTTTTGAAATTCTAGAAATTTTATTTTAAAAAATGGTCTTCAATTTTTAATTTGGAATATAGATATTAGCTTAGGGTGGTTTTTTGGTATTTTTTCTTTAAACATTATATATTTGATGAATAGTGAAAAACACTACCTTATTGGTTAAAAAAGACATTTATTTTAAATAATTAATTATTTTATTTAAATTTATTTTAGGTAAAAATAGATGCATAATAATTATATATGTTCAATTTAATTAATAAGAGTCATTTTATAATTAGTTTAGATATATAAAAATTTTATTGAACTTTCTACTGTCTTTTACCCACATCCTAGGACCATTTTTAAATTTGCATAAAACATAATTTTACGACTTTTGTGAATTGAATTTAAAATATACATGAGATATGGTTGATATCATAAAGTAAAATGTGGATCAGTAAGATGAAAATAATTTTTAGTGAATAATAACTTTTAACTCTTATTTACAATGGTTAAAAGTAAATTGGGTAACTAAAGGTAAAAATGATACTATTATTACCCTAAAACAAGTACCAATTATATTGGGTAAGTGTTATTCAGCCACAAAAAACCTTAGGAATAAAATATTATCCTTTTGGTCCACATGTATTATGTTAGGACATTTATTATTATTTAATTTTAAGAAGAGTTAAAAGTGTTAAACTAAAGTTTTCATAACTAAAACATTTTTAATATTTTTTAATACATAAGATAAATTCAAATATAAATATTCATTAGAAAGATAAAATGATTTCTTACATATTTATATTTGATTTATAATTTTTAGAAATTAAGTAATTAAATTTATTTATGACACAATGATGATGTAGTAATTACCTTACTAATAAAAAATTAAAATAATTGATATTTTAAATATCCAAATAAATATAATTTTAGACTTTTGATGAATTAAAATAATTTTATAGGTTACTATTACATGTTAGGGTTGATTAATTTTATTTTTTTCTAATTAATAATGCTGTTATGACTTAAAAAAACAAAATACTAAATAGTGTCAAAATTGACATAAATGTATTTTTAAAACAAATATTATATTATTAAATGATATAATATTTCAAAAAATATAAATATCTGAAAAAAGGACTTAGATAAGGTTATATATATCAATAATTAACAACTTGGGGTTCTCATGGATTGTTATAGTATGTTTATTAACCATATAATATGGAAATACAAATATATATGGTACATGTCAAACTATTTAACTAAGAGTTAAATATAAAAGATATGGTTAATATTATAACCTAAACCTGTATAAAACCTTTTGGTTCAGAGAATTTTGACCCATCCCCACTTTAACCAAGAAATAATTTATTTTGGATCTTTTAGAAACCGAAAATGATTTTATTACAAAATAATATTTCAAGCTTTTCCAAAATTGACCCCACCTCTCTTATAAGTGGGTATATCCCCTTCTCTTAATTTCACATCTCTAAAGCCTTTCGGATCGGCCAACCCCTACCCAAATATCCTCCCACCATCCCTCACTTCAACATAGACTCCTTAAATTGATCATAAAGACAAGAGAAGGAACCCTTTTGATCAACTCAAAAGGAAACACCCGATGTAGAGGTAATAGTTTCACTACCATCTTTCAAGTTATTTTCTTCTTCTACTTCATATTTCTTTGTTCTTTACATACCAAAATAATAAATCCTTTACATTATACATATTTTGATGTTATTAAAAAAATGACAACCATATTAGTTATTCTATCCATTCTATAAATGACAAAGTCACTATACGTGCGTACGTACAGCTTACTGTCTCCACGTCGTGGTGTAATTTTTTATTTATACACTTCATTATTTGGATGGGTATAATAATGAGTATAAATTATGTAAATAATAAATATAATATGTTAATTATTCTGTATATCTGATATACCATCCAATTACATATGATTTCCCCATCAATGTAATGATATTTTCGCTCGTGCGTACGTACGGATAACCGTCTCCACGGACACGATGAGATTCATTTCCCTATCGTAACCATCCAAGAATAATTTTTATTTTTTGATTGAAAATAATGTTTAATAACTTAATATCATTATGGATATGAATCAAAGAAATCTTATCCATAACAAAAAAGTATTATGTAAAAAAATATATAAAATAAAATGAATCAGTTAACACCTCAAACGATGATAATACTAAAATATTATTAGCAAAGAAATATTAGAAGATCATATATGATATCATATTTACATATATGGATCTTTTATATTTTAATGAAAATTATTTAACTATTATAAAGGATGTTAACATACCCTCTACCATGGAAAAGTACAAGGTAAGGGTTAATTTCACAATCTCTTTATTATCTGAGGTTATTTTTACATATGTATCTACTAAGACCTCTATATCATCCACATCCGTGTTTTCCTAAAAATGTATTTCAAAATATTTTTAATACTTTCTATACTATGGGTTAAAATCATTTATACCCTTATTTGACCCTATATTTTTTGAAATAAATCTTTTCGTCATTTTCAAAACAAGGTAATTTATGACCTTTTTGACAAAATTAAGGTAAGAATGATTTTTTAACTTAAACGGTGGGTGGAGCTATTTTCCACCATTATAACATCATCAAAGATTCCCTTAAAATATTATAAGAATATTTTCAAAATAAATGTTTTCTTTTATAATTATGTGACTCTTAAATGATTTCAATATTGAAAGAGTTATTTCTCCCAAATAATTATGATTTCATCTATGTCAACATCCTTTGATAAATTTTACACTTGTTTGAAGTTGATTTATTATGATACAAATATTCGATATTTTATTTAAGTTCTTTTGATATGTTTTACAATGGATGTGTTATTTTTATACCATTCATGGTTTATGGTCAAATTATTGACATTTCTTATGCTTGTTTTAATACGAATGTTTATGTTATGTTTCAAACATTTCATATGAGGAATGTATTTTACATAGTATGTGATGGGTGGAGCCCGCTATAGCTCCTCGGTGCATCAGTAGGTCTCATGAGACAATAATATGTGGAATTGGATGAGGACTTTCCCAATTTGATATATGGTTTTGGCCAAGGCCTATATAATTTTTAGAGATCTTGGCCAAGGTCTTAACAAGATGTTTCAGAATGTCCAGCATTATACATTCCCTCGTTATGAAAATAATAATGATGGTTCATGTGGTTATTTAACTAGTTGAATACCCATGACTATGTTTTATTATGGAACTATTTAATTATCTCAAATTCCTTCCATAATGTGTTCATGTTTATTATTTGTTAAGGCGTTTTTTTAAATTATTCACCATGCCTAATGTTTAAGTTATCTTCCATTGTATTGCATACCTTTACTGAGCGTTTGACCTCACCTATCTCTTATGTTTAATTTTCCCTAGATATGAAGAAATTAGTTATGAGTGACTTGAAAGCATAATCTAGGAGGTATGGATATTTCTAATAGAATAAATTATTGTTTTATTTCTTTTCATGCTGTAATGTTGAACTCATTTATGTATCTTGTTTCTAATATTACTAAACTGATCCTTCTTTCGAAACATTATTCCCTTAATAATGTAAATGTTATGTAATAATGGACCGACTCTATATAACTAGGGTCGGGGTATTACATAATTTATTTTTATAGATTAGTTAATTCAATTGGTAAAACATAGAGGGATAATTTAAAAAATGAATGTGATGTCTAATTTAATTTCTATTTTATAGATAAACTAAATGTAATGTGAGAAGGAATGAAGGATTTTTTCGATGCTCTCCTAACTCTCTCAATATTTCAATGGTAACTTGAATAATTCTAAAAATCCAATGATCGAAGGAATGAATTAATTCCTTTTTATATACTTTATATTGAGACATCCTACTTTCATCAGTGGGTCCTCTCATCCACATATTAGTTAGATATGGATCCATATTTAAAAAAATGATATTTTCCATTCTCTAATTCTCAGACCACAAGAAGGTTGCTCTATAACTGTATCAATTGAAATGTAAAACTGATAAGTGGTAGAATCTTATAAATAATACAAGTAAAGGGGAATAAATTTCTTATATGCCTATATATTTCCCCCATGTACATTCATCTTATATATGTGATTAGAAAATGTTTATTTCAGGGGTGGTTCATTCTTTATATGTAGATATGTGTTTACAACATATTTTTATAGAGAAGGTCAATTTTTGAGAGGTATCCGACGCTGTATTTGTTTTTTTTAATTTACCTTATTCATTCAATATTTTTTTAAATACTTTATGATGATGATTTTTGGAGAAGAATATAATTAAAATCTATATATTTTCAATGATATTTTTAATAATTTTTGAAGGAGGGGGGAGATGATAAATTATATTTAATGTAAATTGATATATGATGTGAAAATTATGATGTAAAATTTTATATTATGTTGGGATATGTTTTATGTAGGCATTGGAGTTGTTGTATGACTTAATGTTAGTGTTGGAGTTGATAGATGGTTTCACTATGGGATATTTGGTTCTTTCCATTTTGTTTTAGTTATTAGTTTTATTAAATTATCATATAGTTTATTCTATAGTGAGATACAAATGTTGTTTATCATAAAACTAGCCATTCATGTGATGGAATTTGATCCACCCTTTTGTGCCATCTATTTTGATGTATTCATAAACTATGACACTATATTTTAACTATAACATGATATATTTTAATTTTATATTTATTATAATGTTAAAAACATTATAAAATTATCATGATAGAATTTCTTAAACCTTTAATTTTGGATCAATTATTTTTCTAAATTTATTATTTAAAAATGTACTCTATTATGATATAATACATTTTATAAATACTGAATTTTGAAATGAGGTGGCTATTGAGATCTTCAATTTGATAATAATGTTTTATTCATGAATTTGGGATTCTTTTTTGAATAAAAAACATTGAATTTTAATGAATATCATGTAATGTGATTTATAGAATAGTCATTTATTTAAAAATATTGATTGTAATAAAACTATCTGTTGGTATTTTTCTTCACAATAGTATTTTCTTTGATAGTGAGATTCTACTAGGAATCATTTGTTGGGATTTGTGAAAATTTCACCAATATATCGTCGAACCAAGCTTGTAATGTTAGAGGCCATCAAAATGAGATGAAAGGATGAAGATCATCATATAGACTCCCACAAAAATTGATAATCAGAAAGAGATGATCAGACTAAGTAATTTTGTGGTGAGTCTTTGGTTTCAATAGATAGGGATGAAGGGGTCGATTTCCTCAGATGGAATTCTCATAAATAGTTTTTCTTTGGCTGGTGACACAATTCCTAGACTTTTCACATTGTGAACATATTTTTTTGGTTTCATTGCATTTTGAGACAATGTATCAGAGCTTCCCCAGGTTAACATGAGGTTGAATTTTAATCAAGTAGTGTAGGGAAACATGTTCACCAAATTTTGTAAACTGTGAAGAGGTCATTTCCTTGATCTGATGATAGGAACATTAATATTAATTTATAAAATTGGGAATTTTGACATAATTTTTTGAGACATTATAATTTGTTGAAGTGAGTGATGTTTTCTTATTCATATTCATCTTTTATATATATATATTAATTTTCTCTAATGGATCTAAAACATTTTTATATACTAAATAAATCCATTTTTATATTTGTATAAATTTTTATGTGTGTAATGTGTGTTTGAGATGTTTTTTTGGTGATTATGGGAGATCTTATCATAGTCAAATTATGAAAACAAGTTATATGATGTCATTAAAAAAATATCAATTCAGAGGTGTATGGATATTTACACTATGGATGTTGATGTAATAAGATGAACATCTATCTTGTGTTTTTATTCATTCAAGGTAATTTTGGTGTAATGTATGGTATACATCCTTCAATCCCAACACGTTGAATCAAAGTGTTGGTTCGATTTCAATCATTCCATTCATGTTTCTCCAAATCTATTCTTTCTATTTGTTTCAAGATTTTAGTTGTTTTTACATTAATTGGGATGAATGACTTTAATGGAAGGAAAGGTTCTTATATATAAGATATATGAAATAGAAACTTCCTTTTAGAGAGTGAAATTGAGGGGTATTTTGATATACAAGGATCAGCATGATATTTTTTCTAGGAAATGTCCTGAAATAAATGACAAAACATAGTAGGGTAGCTGGACAGGATGGATTTAGCTGTGATAATGAAGTCCACTACTCTATTTTTTTTTAATTTTATCTAAATGAAAAACGATTCATTGGAAATAAAATAATTAGCTATTATTTATGAATATACAAAAGCTCATAACAATTTTTTCATGATACAAGTATTGTTTTTCATTATGTAATTAGATAGAAAACTTGTGAAAGATATTTTTAGTGACTTCAATAGGAATCTAGGGAAGCTTAAATTAATTAATAAAACTTTTAAAGAAGATTTAGGTATTTTATAATTCTTTACAGCTTCTACATATACGGTATTCCCCGGTGAAAAAAGTGATAAACACTAGAGGGAATTAGGATCTTATGTTTGATGACATTAAAAACTTGATCAGGAATGATGAGTATAGGAAAAAGGACATTTAAACTCTTATTATATGTTCATTAAATTAGATTAGAAGGGGATGAATACCTTTATGGTAGGAAAATCATAATATGAAATCAATATATTATATGTCCTTGAGAATAAGTCATAGAAAATGGAATGGTGTAAGTCTTACTAATTTTCTTTGATTACCGAAGGGACATATTAATAACAATTTTAGGTAACATAAGCAGGCTTCTACTTCTAGATAGATAAACCTAGTAAGTATAGTAGACTAGGTTTCTATTTTTATATTGATTATGATCATTCAAAAAGATTAATGGGTTATCGAATCAAGTGTTTCTTTTTATTCAACTATTGAGCATGGGTGCATAGTTGATTATGAACTATGAAGATTGGATAGAGTAAAACTTACTATCATTGAATATATGGACATATTTGGGAACAATAATTCAAGAATTTTAATGAGATATGGATGTGTGTTGAGAATAAAATAAGATATATATATTCAATGTCTCTGGAAGAACCTCATATCAATAGTACAAATTGATTATGAAGGATTTAGAATGAATTATTTATATGGAGTTTATTAGATCAATAGAGGGAAAATGGTGATATTTGGAGAGTAAAAATTGAATATTGTAGTTGGATGAATGTAAGGATGAATTTATTATGAATAGAATAACTTCATCAGATAGCCTATAAATTTGAAATGTTAGTTTTGGTCACCTCAGTGAAGAGAATTTGGAAGTTCTTGTGGTAAGGGTAATAGTTAATTTTTTTCACATAGTGAATGGAAGATATGATAGT